>OX439372.1:5005000-10005000 GCA_949319445.1 Mythimna lalbum
CTATAAAGCCCGCCATACACGCTAGGGTACCTATACATATAGGGTATATGGGGTGGGTAGGGTATTATAAGTAGTTTATTGTTTTTGATATTTTAATATATATTAGTTTATTTTGTTTATAAGATTGTAATATTATGTATTTATCTTGGACCTTAGTTGCCTGACAATAAAGAAATAATAATATCGATGGAAATTAAAAACATTGCTCAGGCAGGGGCCATAGTCTTGACATAGTTCCTAGTAACCAGTCCACTTAAGACCCCAAAAACCATAGCCTTATATTAGTTTTCCACATGTTGCAATAGTTTCCCTTCAACCGGGGGTTGTCCTTGGATGCACTAGCATAGCACATACAGGGCTAATCGCCGGTTGGCACCACGTTTCATTACAGGCCTCTGCGAGTTGGTTTCGGCTCCTCGTACGCCTTCCAAAGGACCTCAGGGTCCTGAGATAGATAAATAATAATATACCTGACAAGTTGCCTATACAGATAAACCTGAGCGTGCAAGTTGCAAATATTTAATCAATCAATATTTCGCAAAGAAAATAATAAAAGTCAGCGGGGCTCTATCCGGGCGCAGCTGGCCGGAATTAAATGCACTGATACTCGTACTGCCGCCAAGGCGGGTACGAGTGTTGTGTCCATTTAATTCCGGCCAGATGTTCAAGGAAACCAAAAAAACACCTTTTTATAAAAAAACCCGACTTCACCAAAAATTCAATTGAGTTTGAGGAGTTCCCTCGATTTCGCCAAGATTCCATCATCAGATACCAACTTGGTGACTATGGGACCATTTGGGAAGTATATCCTTTCCAACAGAAAAATATTTTTTTCAAATCGGTTGGCAAGCGACGAAGTTATGCGCGAACAAACATTAAAAAAAAACACAAACATCCGAATTGAGAACCTCCTCCTTTTTTAGAAGTCGGTTAAAAAGGCAGGCTTAAATTGACAAAAACTGCACAAAACAATAAAATTGAAACTATGATACAATAATTCAGAAACAGCCGCGTTCCAGACATACTCGCTTATCAAATGCAAAATTAATGACATAATTAGCAGTCTGCCATAAAATTATTAATGGCCGCTTATCTACTGATCTCGGAACAGATTGGCGTCGTTATAAAAACAGTTAGCACACCAGTGAACGTTGCGCTGTTTTGTGTTAGGGTTACTTAGTTGTGATAGAAAATCCTTCTATGTTTTTCTTAGAATATTTGCTGGGAAATGTATGGCCTAAGGTAAAAGCACCATAATTCTCGTGTCACCGCACACGAGCCTCAAAAAAACGCCGCTTCAAGCTTCTTTTTGAGGCGGCCTTTTTTTGTGGCTCGCGTACGGCGGTGCCGCCACAAAAAAACGCTTGAAGCCGCTTCAAGCTTCTCCGGCCACAAGCTGTCGCGCGCTTAAGCAATTTTTTGTGGCGCCTTCTAGCGTTTTTTTTAAGACTCGCGTGAGGAGATACTTAATGTTCACATAAACAGTATGTTCCATACGTTTGCCACCTAATTTTTTACGAGCGTCCAAAAAAATAATTTTGTACGAAGTAATTTTGAATAAATTTCGATCATATTCCGTGTTATTCCAGCGTCACGAATTATATAAAACCTGTGAAAAACTTAGGTCATGTGTATATTGGCCAGCGTTGTGGATTACGACCCATTCCCTCTCCTAGAGAGGAGGCCTGAGACCCAGCAGTTGGAACATTAAAAAAAGGCTGATGATGATGAGGATTTCTTTCTTTCAAAATATAATAGTAAGCACATCAGGTGAGATGGTGGTCAAACGCAAGACTATCAATAATAAAAAAAAGTCAAGTTGATTCATCAAATTAATTATTTATTGGTACGGAACCCTTTCTTAATTGTATCGCTGACCGTTCGGTCACTCCTCGCTGCACTTGACCTTACGAGGTTCACTACCTCTCGACCATGTTATTTCAAACTACATTTTGTATGGTAGTGCAATTTAGTTCCTTGGTAAATTAATTAGGTATTCGAATGGATTGGAATTGATGCAGGAAAAGAAACAATCATAATTTATGGTTCGATACTGATGGATCATGGCCCATTCCCTCTCCTTTTTTTTATTGTTGATAGGTTCGCGCTTGACCGCTTTTCCACCTGATGGAAAGCGACGATGCGGTCGACGATGGAACGCGCTTACCTAGAAGAAACCTATTCAATCTCGACTTAAATATTCCCGGGTTGTAGCTATCAGGAAACACAGACTCCGGCAAGGAATACCACTCCTTAGCTGTACGGACAATGAATGTGTTTCCAAAACGTTTTGTGCGTGTAGGTGGGATGCCCACCATGTACCGGTGGCGCATCGCCGTACGTCTGATAGTCTGATGATGGAACGGGCTAGGCGGAATGATCCCGATTGTGCACATACTCTCCGAAATGCCCCCGGTAGAAAGCGGACAGGCGAAATATCAAATCAATCGGTGCGGATAATGGAAGGAGTGATAAATTGCCAAATCTATTATATATATAATTACCTGTTTTGATTATTTTTTTATTATACAAAAAAAAGTGTCGTTCCCGTTATTGCATATATTTGTTATTTACAATAAATTATTTACTAATGAGTCCATAATATACAGCTACTGTTTATGAGCTAATTTGGTAATTATGTGCAATAAATTGAGTATTTCTAGACACTAAATATACATAATATACATAATAACACATCGTTTAATAAAATAACTTCGAAAAATAAATATTGTAAAATTGAATGGTGTTAGCAATTAATGTGCATCTAAATTATAGATTTAGAATAGAAAAGAATATAACAAAATTAAAAGCATATATTTAATAAAAGATTTGTTCCGAGTTCATGCAAGATTTGAGTAAAAACACTTATAAATACTATCTTGAAATAGATCCTACATAGGATTTTTATTTAGTCTGAAAGATCATCAAATAACTTTTCCCGCTCTGGGCGGACCGAGAGGAAGTGTCGGACTTTTCCTGACTAACGGGGCGGTACCCGGTACCCGTGTTTTTCAGTTGCTTTTGCATCGAACGATCCTGCAGCCGAAAATACAGATAGGCAAGATTGATTAATTTATTTGCGACCTAAGCAATTAAAATTTTTGTACAGATTATAAATAGCTTTGGCTAGCTTGTAGGTCTAGTGGTTTATGGCCCTGACTGCTATGCCGGAAATCGTGGGTTCGATTCTCACTCAAGACGAATATTTGTGTGATGAGCACGATCATTTGTCCTGTGTCTGGGTGTAATTTATCTATAATATGTATGTATTTAGAAATATATAATTATGTTTATCAGTTGCCTAGTACTTATAGCTCTAGCTCAGCTTAGTTTGGGACTAGATGAAGTTGTGTGATAGTTGTGGAAAAAAAATTTGGTGTTCCGGGCTTTTTTTTTATAGTGGGCAAAAATCATCCAATGACAACCCCCGCTCTTGAGCGGAGCGGGAGATAGTGTAAGACTCTTACTGACTTAAAAAGCCACCCCGTTCCTTCTAGGCTTCATACCAGAGCTCGAGCTAATCGAGCTACCTTTCGATAAGATGTTCCGGCCCTGTGTCTTGTGTATATGAGTTATATTATGTTATAGAACGCACCCACGATACAGTAGTGGAGTTTCTTGCCAGTTCTTCTCCATAGGAAACGACCAATTTGGAACCGTGCACTAGCTTCTGACGTTTTATAAGTGCCCATATATTTTGACTTTTTGACTTTGATTTGAGTTATTTCTAGTATGGGGCAAAATTAAATTAAAAAAAACTGTAGGTAAGTTTTCGCTGCTAGATTTTTATATTTCCAAGTTTATGCTAAACTATTGCGAAATATTCAAATCATGTATAAAACTATTTTGCATAAAGTTCCCACATTTTATTTATAATGCGACTTTTCAACATTTTATTGTATTTTAAGTACGAATCAGCATTGCCATCCAGCGCGGCAATGCTGCCAACGTTCTGGGCACTTTTCCCATTGACATCGATGTGGACGAATTTTTTGACGCCCTATAAGTTCCTTTTGTTTTTTACTCGTTTGTATATATTTTTTCTTTAAGTTTGTATATATACCTATTAGTTTATAATATTTAATAATTAAGATGTTTATATGTATGTTAATAAAAACTTATTTTGAAAAAAAAAAAAAAAAAATTTAATTCATGAATCCCCAAGCGACACCCGGTGGCCGCGCATCTATTGTCTTACTATTGTGTCTCTAATTGACGGTATCTGAAGGGTTAAGTACTCATTCCAGTAAAACTAGATGTCACATAGTGGCTTTCATGTGCCATCTACACATAGAGAAGTATGTTTTTTTGTTTGTAGGAGGTAATCTCTGAAAGAGTTATGATTATACATGTGGATGGGTGGAGAGGGAGAGGGAGGCTAAAGAAAAGATCTCTTGCCTTTGGACGGGGCGGAAGGGCGTGTCAAGAGTTCCTTCGTTGCCTTACATTGCAGGGCCGGGTTTACCTTCCAGAAGCGAACCCATGGCCCTAGGCTTCGACCATCCTGGACCCTCACAGTTTGCTGTCATCTCCTTGAGGCGCGTGTGGAACACTACGCGACGACGATTTGGGCTCGGTCCGGACGGTGAGCTACCAAGCCCACCGTAGAGCTAGCTCGCCGTCCGCAAGCCCGAGCCTGCGATGGCCGGTAAACGGAATCGGGATCCTGACGGCTGGGGAGTGAATGCCGTCACCTCGCGGCCGCCTCCTTTGCTTGAATTACTACTTCGCAGAAGGAGGCGACCATTCCTCCTGACTTCGGACCATGGCCAGCGTGAGGGATCTTTCCCGCCGACCGTCCTCACAAATATTAGTACGAGAATGATAAAATTTAGTTTTTTTTTTCTATTCTAACCTAAACTGTTTCATTTCCAGGTTCTACGAGCCCGTGACGTTCCAACCCAACATCTTACCAGTTTGCGTGCCTGATAATGACGAGGACTACGTTGGCAAGACCGCCTACGTCACTGGATGGGGGCGACTGTTCGATGGTACGTAAAGTATACCTGCACCCCTAGCCAAGTTGCTAATCTGCCATAGTTAACGCTAGTAGAAAGCTTCAAATGTACGGGAATGACGCGCTCTCAATGCTCAGTCACGTGGTCAGAACAAAAGAATTGGCGGCAAGGTCACCTCGAAGCGTTCGACACAAGCGAAATGGTTGTAATTTGGCTAGGAGGGGGCTGATGATTTGCCTAATGCCGTCTGATCATAATTTAAATATCTTCAAAACTAGAGTGAAAAATATATAAACAAGTGCGCTTAACCATCAACGAATGCATCACTGCTTACCATCAGGTGGGATCGTAGTCAAGCACTAGTTTGCAAAATTAGTTTTAGTATGTACTAGCAAAACCCGAAACTCGTGTCTAGTATTTTTTGTGTAAAGAAACTATGTGCAAAATTTCCTAACTTATCATGAAGAATCACAAAGTTATAAGCTCGTTTTGCGGCGGCTGCTGGGGCGCTGTGGGCGCCGTTGCCTGATGCGGTCGGCCTCCTCCTTTGCTAGTATTACTGCTTCGAAGCCCCATAATAGCGGTCAAGCGCGAGCCTACCAACAAAAACCAAGTTTCGCATTATACTAAAAATAATTTTATATATTACTAGCTTTCCGCCCGCGGCTTCGCCCGCATGGACTACAGTTTATATCGCGCGGGCAGAGAACCGTGCTCAGCAGTGGAATTATAGGTTGCCTATGTGTTATTCCAGTGTCTCTTCTACCTACCTACCAAATTTGATCTAAATCCGTTCAGTAGTTTTTGCGTGAAAGCGAAACAGACAGACAGACAGAGTTACTTTCGCATTTATAATATAAGTAGGGATTTAAAAAAATCTTCTGATATACTAGAACTACATTAGACCGACGCACACATGGACTACGCCTGATTTCTACGTAGAACGATATCGCGCGGCGTGTCGCTCTACAAGTCTTATGACTTGATCACACGTACCGAGTAAACGAGTGAGCTCTCGGCGAGTACTCGGCATATGTGTAAACATTGCGCCGAGTGCTTGGCCGACCGCTCGGCCGAGCAAAGCGGCGCTATGTTGGCGGGTGGCGAGACAGTAGCTCGGCACTCGTTCTACTTACTGGGCCGAGTGCCCACCCTCCCGCTTCCCCGCACTGTCTCGCTCGCTCACTCGGCCACATGATTGTCAGTTTGTATATTTTTTAATAACCTTTTCATGATCCATCGGAACTGACTGTGCCAATAACAAAACTTGTTTGAACAGATTCGCGCTTTTAACAATTTTACTGTATCGCCTTTTTACTCTCTATGTGTGATCACGGTATTAGATTCCATATAAAATACAATGGAGACCGACGCGGACCCAGATCGGCGTACGTGGCACGCGTGTGCGCAGTGTAGCTCTACCTTTATGTTAGCAGCATAGCTACTTATTAAAACAATCTTATTAATAAACCCAATTTCTCAATCCACAGAGGGTCCCCTGCCAAGCGTTCTACAGGAAGTAAAAGTCCCCGTGATCAACAACTCAGCTTGCGAGGCGATGTACCAAGCAGCAGGCTACAACGAGCACATACCTAACATCTTCATATGTGCTGGGCGCAGTAGAGGCGGCGCTGACTCTTGTGAAGGTAAGACAAACACAAACACGAGCAGGATATAGGTCACAACTACAGGCTAAAGATCATAACCACAAGCTAAAGTTCACAACCTCTGGCGAAAGTTCACAACCACAGGTTAAAGTTCACAACCACAGGCTAAAGTTTGCAAACACATGCTAAAGATTACAACGATAGGCTAAAGTTTCCAACTACAGGGTAAAGGACAGCACCACAGGTTAAAAGCCACCTCAGGCTAATGGTCACAACCACAGGCTAAAGATTACAACCACATGTTAAAAGTTCCAACCAGAGGCTAAAAACTACAGGCTAGAGGTCACAATCACAGACTAAAGGTTACAACCACATGTTAAAAGTTCCAACCAGAGGCTAAAAACTACAGGCTAGAGGTTACAACCACAGGCTAAAGATTACAACCACATGTTAAAAGTTCCAACCAGAGGCTAGAAACTACAGGCTAGAGGTCACAATCACAGGCTAAAGGTTACAACCACAGGCTAAATGTTACAACCACAGGTTAAAGATTATAACCATAGGCTAAAGATTACAACCAGGGGTTACAACCACAGGATAAATGTCCATCCACACGCTAAAGGTTCAACCACAGAATAAAAGTTTCAATCACACTGCCTCTCTTATCCTTTCCTCCATTCTTATAGCGTTCTCATTCCCTTCCACAGGCGACAGCGGCGGTCCGATGGTAGTCCGTCGCGAGAGAGACGACCGGTTCGTCCTGGGCGGCATCATCTCGTGGGGCATCGGCTGCGCGGAGCCCAACCAGCCAGGAGTCTACACCAGGATCTCCGAGTTCAGGGACTGGATCAACCAGATACTACTGTTTTAAGCTGAGGACTGAAAAACGGCTACAGGCTTACTAAAGTGTACTTTAAACCTGTAGGTTTTCATTTCAAGTGCTGATCAAAAACTGACAGAATTTATGTTAATTTATAATCAGATCAGAGACGTAGCTACGATCATATCAATATTATCAATATACATATGGGGCCCCCGGAATACAGGGGCTCCGAAGTGTGCTTAAATTTGTAATATCCACAACCTTCAATTCTCTTATTGAAAAGAGGCCCTTAGTGAATGAAAAATGACTGTATTCAAATTTCATAGCTCACTTCGCTCGTTCTAGCATTCTCTACATAAAATCACAAAAACTTAATCTATCCTAGTCCAGAATACTCCACTATTTACTTAAATAGTGCGAGCTATAATATATAATGTAATAAAATAAATTCATGGATCCCCAAGCGACCACCGGTGGCCGCGCATCTATTGTCTTACTATTGTCTCTAATTGACGGCATCTGAAGGGTTAATATAGTCCTTTAGGGCTGGCTACGTTACTTAATCAGATCAAGCCTGTTACATACCAAGAGCTATGCTAAAAAAAGTTTAGCTTAGCTCTCAAAGCTGAGATAGATTTTCACACAAATGTGTTTAAAGTATGTGACCTGACTTTGCAAAACTAATTTAGCTTAGATCTTTGAACAGCTAGCATTCAACTTTTTTGCTTTGGTTAAAAAAAAATACTGAAAAGTAATTTAGTTCTGGCACTTGAATGAAAACCCTTTTCAAATAATGAGAATTAGACAAACAGCCATTTTGATAACCGATCAGTGTATGAACATTATAAGATTTGTGTTTTCAAGTGGTGCTCAAGGTTCATTGATAGGGCCAAAAATTTAAAGGAATTGAAAAAATTATTTATTTATTAAAATCGAAAGGGGAGCGAATTATGACCGTTTAGATGATTGTTAACGAATTTCTTTGGATAAGTATTTAACTTCCAATAGACTAAAAATGATAAGGATATTAATTTTACCTACCCTTAAAGAAACTTGGTTTATAAGATGTTTTCAACTTTAACCGCTGGCGTCGAATTGGTCCGACGAGTGTTTTCGTGTCCTATTCGCCAGGGTCGTGTGTTAGCGACTGGGTACTCCATCTCGTTTAGCTCTTCAATCCCCATAGGTGACAGAAGAGCTGACGAGATGGAGTATTTGGTTGTGGATGTGCGAGCCTGGCGGAATAAACGCGAGAGTGTTTGTCGGATATATTCGACGTACCTACACTTTTAGAAAAAAAAATATTCTCAACTCAAGGAGCTAAAATGATTCATCCTTACTAATATCGTTTTATATTTAAATAAAATTATACGAATTAATATTGTAAGAATAAAAATAAATATACTTTTGTAAAAATGTCTTAGAAAATAAAATAAAACTGCCAAGGGCTTAAGATAATAGAAAAAAACATTAGTTCCAATTCTTGAACTAAAACTATGAAAAAAATAATTAATTCTAGATAAAATTAATAAAATAATGTTTAATTCTAAGTAACGGATTCCGTCCTTAATTTATTTTTAGTTAATTATTTGTAAATATTTTTCGATATATTTTTATATGAAATGCATTTATTATTTTTATTTAATTAGCCATAATAATGTCTCAGATTTACTTTTGAGTTCTGATTTTATGAATTTATTAAATCATTTTAAACGATTTTATTGTGTTTTTATTTGTAAAATTACTGACTTTTGCAAGCGGATTCGCCTGCGTTATAATTATCCCAAGGGAAAAACTCTCGGGATAATAACTATCTTATATCGTATTCCAATACATGGTCTACCCATATTCAAGGTTCACCCAAATCCATTCTGCAGTTTGAGCGCAAGGAGATACACACACATATATACCAACATAAATAGCTATCCATACAACTTTCGCCCTTACAACAAATAGGGTAGGTAGTTTCCAGGGCCAAAATAACTACATTATATTTAGTCCGTATTTTAGATTATAAAAAATATTGGACATGTATTTTTTCTTTTTTCGATTTAACAAAAAGTTACAAAGATATAGCCCATTAAAGTTACGTGTGACGTCACCCCGTGCGAAAAAATGCAGCATGCAGCTATTAATTCATGAATCCCCAAGCGACCACCGGTGGCCGCGCATCTATTGTCTTACTATTGTGTCTCTAATTGACGGTATCTGAAGGGTTAATTGTTGTGACGTCACGTCCTACTGTCTGTTGGGTTTCGTAACTTTTACAATTCCAAATGGAGGGTAGAAATACGTGCTTGCGAACGAAAACGCATTCCCCACCTATGCTCCATCCTACTCCCACGCGCACAATGACTGATGCTTTTGCTCTGTCACACGGTCGCGAACATACTATGAAGACACCTCACTCTTGAAAATTTCTCCGCGCGAAGTGTCACGCTATCAATTAGTGCCTAATTTTTTCTTATATATTTTCAAATTGCGAACTGTTATAAGCGTTTTAGCCTGGTTAGTGTTAGTTCATGAATCCCCAAGCGACCACCGGTGGCCGCGCATCTATTGTCTTACTATTGTGTCTCTAATTGACGGTATCTGAAGGGTTAAAGAACATTGAAGGGGAGTGCGTGTTGTATACGTGCAGTGGTTCCAGACTGAACGAGCCTCATTTCGACGGACAAAGTCAAGGTTAGTGCCAGTTTTTCCTAGTTTCATGAAACCCCAAACGAACGCCGAACGTTCGCGCATCTATTGGCTTATTATTGTGTCCCTAATTGACGGTATTTGAAAAGTTAAGCTCGACCTACTTTCGTCGTCCAAGAGCTGCGTTCGCAAGGTCACGTATGGCTACGCCTTCTCACGCCTCATCAAGATACAGTCCACTTCCATCCAATTTTCGTTACCAACCAGTCTACCCAGCGCCAGGGTATCCGCACTTGACATTTTACAAGCTTTTATTTAGTTTCACCTTCCCGTTATTTTTCTGTCATCAGATCTTGTAAATTAAATTTGACCCACTTCCCGGTTACTGATTGAGCTGAAATTTTGCATGCATGTATAAATCAGATAACAATGCAAAATGATTATGACAAGGAGCTGATCTGATGATGGAACCGGAACGTGGCTATAGGAACTTGGTAGTTAAACGACACAACCCGATCGAGTTTGGGCTCGTATGACTCGTCTTGACGAATATTTATTAATTATAATAATAATAACCCCATCGATGTATCTCTACGTTGACGTCGTGGTGGGGCTTGCGTGCTCCAAAATACCCTAGGTCTGTATTGGTAGAATTTTCTTTGCCATGCCTAGGGTGAGGGGCCAAACTAAGAGAGATACAATCCGCAGGGCAGTTTTGTGGCGAACTGTTGGGTATTAACGACCCCACGGACCCGATCTCCCGGGAGAATTCTTGTTCCTTATCTCCGGCTTGCCTTTATTGGCCGGCCGTAGTGAACACTGACGAGGAACAGAGCTCCCACCTCTCTCTTGCCTTTACTGGCTGGCTTGAGTGGAAAGTCGCAAGAGCAAACATGCTCGGGAGAAGGATGCATAATCCAGTAAGGTGCTGGTAGGGATCTTGACCGTACTTCCGGGATTGTCCTGATAGCCGTGGTATGCCTCTCCACTCCTCAAGTGCCTCAGGATATGTTGCCCTCTTGTTGCTACGTCACATCGTGCTAGCGGCCGTTTTGGGGGCCCATTTATTGAGTGTGCAAGTCACCCCCTGCCTTTTATCGATGGATATTAATAACATTGTTCAGGCAGGGGCCATAGTTTTAACATAGCTCCATATTACCAGTCCACTTAAGACTCCAAAAATCATAGCCCTATTATTTTGTTTTACATATTATGTCGCAATAGTTTTTCAAACCGGGGATTGTCCTTGGGTGCACTAGTATAGCGCGTACAGGGATAATCGTCGGTTGGTATCACGTTCCATTATAGTAACCAAAAGGGCCTCTGCGAGTTGGCTTCGGCCCCTTGTACGCCTCTCAAAGGCCCAGGACCTCAGAGTCCTGAGATTAATAAAAAGATAAAAATAATAATAATAATAATTTTAACACACACACAAGTTAGTAAGAAAATAATAATAAAGAAATGAACAATTAGAGTAAGACAAACGATACACAGTAGAAGTGGCCGTGGGCCCCAAACTAGGCGTAGCCTGTATCTTGGTGGCCCAGGTGATTTTACAATAGAGTTTTATGCGACAGTACAAATTTTGCATCAAAGAAATAAAGGTAAATTATATAGGTTTACGGAGCTATAAAAGCTTGCTATGAGAAAATGATTTTCATTAAAAGCTTGTTTATTTATATTCCCGCCAAAGTATTTGGTGTAAGGCGCCACCACTGTCAAATTGAAGAATTATCAGAGTGAACAAAACAAGACATTTTTTAAATTTAATTTATTTACGAACTGTGAACGAAAACCGTTGAATCAAAATCCAATGCTTCAATTTTACTCATCTCCGAGTTCTGCAATTTTGCCAAAATTTCTTGTGCGATGAGTATGACGTGAAGTCACAAACAACATGGTAATATTGATCCTATTCTAATTTGGAACGCATTGTAAATCCTAGTGCTAAGCATTTTTTTTTTTTAACAAAAAAAATATATAAGAAGGATTTCCTAGATGGCGTTGATTCAGTGTTAGTGCAAAATGACGTACGTTAAAAATCATGCACTAGGCCATTTAATCACATTACAATAGAAATAAAATAACTGCTTTTATTTGTAGTTATACCTACATGTTATTTAATAATTATATTCTCAAGGTTTATCATCGTATTGACATTGAACGCATCAATCATTGAGTTAGAGGTCATTTAGTAATTAACTACACGTAAATAATAAGGTATACGATACACAAACAATATACTTGCATATAATATAGACAGAATAGTTTTATTATACGTGCAAGTAGACAGTTCAATAATACAACGTGTAACGTCAAATGCGCAAAACCTCTGACACACCAAATGATTTTTAATTCGATTGATCATGTGAAAAAAAAAACATTTAAAAAAATTACAGGTTTTATGAGTAGTTTTAGTTTGTTTAAAATTCATATCTGCATTTAAATAGGAACTTTTATTATCCCGTATATGTGAAATTTTGATTGGATTACAACTATTTGTGTTTGTTTACCTATTTCTATAAATAGACCGGTCGAAGTTTTTACTGAAGATTTTTTGAAAAATGTAACAATTAAACCACTTTTTAATATAGGTTACATTTTTCATATTAGTTTGATCAGAATAACGAGCAGAATCAATGTTCTGCTCGTTATTGTGACCAAACTAATTTCAGGTTTTGCGCATTTAACGTTACACCTTGTAAGTGTAAGCAGCATGACTTGGATCCCTTTACAACTAGTGTGGCGTCGGCCAGAAGATGCCTCAGATTTTTTAAGTAGCCTTTTAAGTGTTTCCCTAATTTTCTGCAATGTTTTGATTATTTTACTGTTACTTATTTTTTTAATGGTTTGTAGTTACTACTCGTTTAACCCTTCAGATACCGTCAATTAGAGACACAATAGTAAGACAATAGATGCGCGGCCACCGGTGGTCGCTTGGGGATTCATGAATTAACCCTTGCAATTGAGTTTGTGTCGTCGTTGCCTTTGTTTACCGACCAACACGGTATATACTAAAAAAAGGACCCCAAACTGTCGTCCTTAGGCCTTAGGGATTTATTGCAAGCTTATACTACGGTTACCTGGAAAGGTGTAGGTACCTGTACCAAATATACCATACCCGCCCCGGCTTCGCTCGGGTGTTTATCCACTATTTAATGGATGTTGTTATACATATAAACCTTCCTCTTGAATCACTCTATCTATTAAAAAAACCGCTTCAAAATCCGTTGCGTAGTTTTAAAGATTTAAGCGTACATAGGGATATGGGGATAGAAAAAGCGACTTTGTTTTATACTATATAGTGATATACCCGTATTGTTAAGCTGGTGATTCAATGGATATGGATGCCATTTTTAATTCCACATTGACATTCCCAAGAATTTGATTGTTATAAAATATGACCAAATTCATATTTTATAACAATTAAAGTAACTTGTAATGTAAAAGTATCTTGACTATCAAACTAGAGTCACTAATAGATGGCGCTGTACGCAATCTTCATACAAAGAGCACCAAATGTATGGAATCCTGCATCGCGCAATCTAAGTTTTCTTATTGTTTAGCACAGGTTCAATGTTTCGTGCGCTACAGATGTACTTGCTTCGGCAGTACATATACTAAAATTGGAACGATACAGAGAAGATTAGCATGGCCCCTGCGCAAGGATGACACGCAAAATCGTGAAGCGTTCCACATTTTTTGGACAACTTGAGAGCTAATATTGAATATTACTTTCGTAAGAAAATAATATAAGTTGGTAATTAATTACATGATTTTTATATTCACAAACCGTTACTTACATGTACCATAATATGTACATAATAATAAAAAAAAACTAAAATATGGCGTCAAAAAACTTCTTGTAAATTAAAATAATCGAATTAGTTAAAAGATATTGTGGATAAAAAATGTAACTTCTACTTTTGAATATCTTTTTGCAATATAGGACCTACTTTATAACAATCTCTGACTTGTTCTGTTAAGTAGTAGGTACATGTAGGCGCGTAGTTTTTAAGGGTTAGGGGTCGTTCGGCCCACTATAGGACTGGGACCGCGGACCAGTCACCCTTTCTAAAAACTGATAATGGTTAACTGGGCCCACATCTGTTCTGCTTTTAATCAAGCGAAGGGCGACTTAAAATGGTTTATATATTATTAAGTATACAATAGATTTTGTACAGGTACAATTACATATAAATATTATACATTATTATTTTTATTACTATCTCCTCCTCCTTCTTTGTCCTCGCCTCTTCCCGTTACGCAGGGTCGGCTTTTTTAATCATGCGGCGCCATTCATTTCGCTAATAAGCATCGTCATCTGTAAGGCTAACCTTTTGCATGTCCTTGGGGACATTTGTCATTTTTATTACTATAACGTACTATACTACTCCGCAACTGTATTTTTACCAGCTTTGCACAGCTATTACAAATCCAAATCTTTGAAATTCTCATCTATTCTCTACTATAATAATATGCAGGTATCATGCACCTAAACCTTCCTCATGAATCACTGTCTATTGTTAAAAACCGCATTACGATAATCCAGTAAATTTTAGGTTTATCGCACATACAGAAAGACAAGGCTGGAGACTCATCATCATCATCTTCCTGCCCTTATCCCGTTTTATTTGGGGTCGGCGCAACATGTTTTTTACATGTTTAACATATTTTTTACATTTTATTCTTGGGATTCAAATAAATGATCAAATGGGGTGAGCACGTATTGTCATCAATCCTAGGGAGGGATATAACAATAAGTACCTACGCCACCCATTTTGAAGTATTATTTTGTATTCAAAGCATGTTGCATTATTATTAACTGTATTGTGTGTATTCAGCAAGCGGTTTTTGTGTAAAATTGCAAAGGGGAGTAAAACTTGTTAGTAAATGTGTCGCTGAATAAATTTTAAATGTGTCTATTAACTTCTCCATCTTTGTTTAAATGTAATTCTCTTCTATAACTTTTTAATACATTACTTTTTTTATTTATATTATTAAGACCTCCTACAACTTAATTAGTGATTTATATTTGTAAACCATTTTCATGATTTATTTTAATTTTATATAACTCTTTTTTAAAGTTAATTATATTATTAAGACCAACAACCAACAACTTAATTAGTGATTTATATTTGTAAGCATTTATTCATGGTTTATTTTATTCTTATATAACTCTTTTTTAAAGTTATGAATGTGAGAACAATGTAGACTCCGCAGATCCATAGATTACTTTATATTTCGGTTCAATTACTTATTATTTTTTATTATGCCTTTGAGTACAATATTAACTTGTTTACACTGTCCATACTCTGATGCGAGATTTCTCCCACCTGTTTTCTACCTCCAAAAAAATCCTTCGTCAGTTCGCCACTCCTTACTGTGTTTTGTTTTAAATGTGAACCCACGATTCTCAGCTGCACTATTAGGGCGTGGAAATTGTTTTTTTTATTCAATTTAATGTATAATTCCATACACGTTTATTGCAAACAAATTATTTAGTCACATTTTATACCAATTAAAGAAATAATAACATAATGTTAAAGTAAAATACTTTAACATTATGTTATTGTTACTTAAAGTATCCTAACTTTCAAACAAACGTCATCAATAGATGGCGCTGTACACAATCTTCATACAAAGATCGCCAAATGTATGGAATCCTGCATCGCGCAATCAAAGTTTTCTTGTCGTTTAGCACAGGTTCAACAATTCGTGCACTACGAATGTACTTGCTTCGGCAGTACATATACTAAAATTGGAACGATACAGAGAAGATTAGCATGGCCCCTGCGCAAGGATGACACGCAAAATCGTGAAGCGTTCCACATTTTTTGGACAAATTTGAGAATTTTATTCAAAATAATATTAGTTGGTAATGAGTTGGTAATTAACTTATAAATTAAATTAATTAATAAAAATATTTTTTACCCACAAACAGTTACTCACGTAGACCAAAATACTAATCTTTCTTACTTAAATTATAATTAGTTACACTGAAACCAAATAATAATGATCCCTAAATTAATTAAAACTACTTAGCAACAAAAAATCAACTAAAATATCGCGTCAAAAAACTCTTCGTAAATAAAATAATTGAATTCATCAATGAATTAAAAACAAACTGGAAAATTAATAGATATTCTGAATAAAAAAATATAACTTATACTTTTGAATATCGTTGTTGCAAATATCGAGCCATTACTGCCGAGTCCTTATTGAGCCGAGCACGTATTGTAATCAATCTTAGTGAGGGAATAACAATAAGTACCCACGGCACAAATTTTGAAGCATTATTTTTTATTCAACGCATGTTGCATTATCGTTAACTGTATTGTGTGTATAAGTATTCAACAAGCGGTTTTTGTGTGAAATTGCAAAGGGAAGTAAAAATTGTTAGTAAATGTTCGGTGAATAAACTGTAAATGTGTCTAATAACTGCTGCATCTTTGTTTAAATGTAATTATATTCATTATAGTTACTCTTTAATACATCGCCTTTTTATTTATATTATTAAGAGTCTTTACTTCCCTTTGAGCGCTATTTGGCCCAAAAACCATGATTTTTAAAACCATTTATATCCATGAATGATTTATTGTATAAACATATGATTTACCAATAACATTAGGAATTATTCTTGCCTAAATAGTTAGATAGGATTTTATTTAAATTAATAGCCTGCTTCTGTACTATGTAAATAGAGATTTTTCAATTTTGCTTTCAGAAATTTTCGTAACTTGAGAACTTCTAACTAAAGTACTAAAAGAATTAATAAACAAAAAATGCAAACCAATAGCTAGAATCTTCAGCAAAATAGTTATAAAAAACATTCATGGATTTAGTTAATAATTAAGAAAATTTAATTAAAAACCCAAAATCAAATTATTAATTCATGAATCCCCAAGCGACCACCGGTGGCCGCGCATCTATTGTCTTACTATTGTGTCTCTAATTGACGGTATCTGAAGGGTTAAGAATCATACCATATTAACTTGTTTACACTGTCCATACCCTAAGTGAGATTTCTTCTACCTGTTTTTCCACCTTAAAAAAAGTTCTGCGACTACCAAAAATCCGGCCATTACATCTCATTGATTCTCAGCATTACTTAAAAAGTAATCAATTAAAGTCGTAGAGTAAGCAGTTCACCACTGGTTGTCTTTAATTCTTTGGCAAAAAGATAAAAAGAGATAATGTTTTGTTTTAACTAGGAAAATGTGTTTAACCATGATTCTCAGCTGCAGTATTAGAACGTGGGAATTGATTTTTTTAATTCAATTTAATGTATAATTCAATACACATTTATTGCAAACGAATTGTTTAGTCACATTTTATAACAATTAAAGAAATAATACCATAATGTAAAAGTAAGATGCTTTAACATTATGTTATTGTTACAAGTATCTAGTACTTCCAACCAAGAGGCGTCAATAGATGGCGCTGTACACAATCTTCATACAAAGATCGCCAGATGTATGGAACCCTGCATCGCGTAATCTAAGTTTTCTTGTCGTTTAGCACAGGTTCAATTATTCGTGCTCTACGAATGTACTTGCTTCGGCAGTACATATACTAAAATTGGAACGATACAGAGAAGATTAGCATGGCCCCTGCGCAAGGATGACACGCAAAATCGTGAAGCGTTCCACATTTTTTGCATAAATTGATAACAGATTGTAATTGAATAACTAGTACTATTGTAGTGACACACACACACATACTACCCGACACTTTTAAGGCATTTTTTTCCTGTATTGTGTGTTTTTCGTTATGTTTACTTGTTTTGTTTTTGTGCAATTAATATCTGACTTGGCAATGTTAATACTTGCAAGCAGAACTAAGTAGTATCGATTTGATAAAATTGTTTTTTTTTTCCGAGCATCAAACAAGATTTTAGAAAAAATACTTTTTCCGAACGTTGCAAACCTTGCTCCCAGGGCCGGATTAAGCCAACGTGGTGCCTGTAGCAAATGCTACCAAGGCAAGGGTTGCCCTATCTTTGCAATATCAATACATATTATAAAACAAAGTCCCCCGCCGCGTCAGTCTGTCTGTTTGCGGTAAACTCAAAAACCACAGCACCGATTTTCAAGCGGTTTTCACCACTCGATAGCGTGATTCTCGAGGAAGGTTTTAGTATATAATTTGTCAAGTTTTTGTATTTATTTCTGTGTACATTAACGATGTTTGTTGAAGATGTCGGGAATAAATAAGCCGAAAGGGATATTGTGTTACCCGAAATTACGCGAGCGAAGCTGTAGGTAATAACTAGTATGACAATAAACTAAAACTTCTTTAACTTATTTTTCTAACAGGCCGAGGGCCTCTTACGTAGCGATGGGTTCATAGGCAGTGCCTCCTTATCTATGGCAAATTAGTTAGATTTCATATGGCACTGATATTTTGACTGGTTTTTATACGTCCAAGTGGGCCCGTAACATTTGTTGCTCTTGCTACGTGCTTGCATCTAGCACTGCTTGCTCCTATCTTTACTGCTCTTAGGCTCGCAATGTAGTGTAATTGACAAATGCGAAAAGTGTGGCGATCAGGTCCATAGTAATCTAATGTATAAAAAAAAATTAATCCCTATTTCCCTTGGTCACGCAATCATGCGTGAACGGCTGGACCGATTTCGCTAATTCTTTTTTGTTGTTTGTTATTGTGAGAAGGTTATTATGGAAAAAAATATAGGTTAGTGTGGAGTAGAGTAGGGTAGAGTAAGGTAGAGTAGGGTATGTTGGTAGTAGGGTAGTTCGCGATCGGTCTTGAGCTTTACGCTTCACCTCGCTCCATGTCAGTCCGATGGTCGTCGCTTCTGCCAGCACGGTACGTCGCCAGGTTTGCCGAGGACGGCCAGGCTCCCTTTTCCCTTGGAAATTCCAGTTCAACGCCTGTTTCCAATCCATCTCCACTTACATTTGCTCTGGTGGTGGATCGGGTTTTCGAAATAATTTTGCTACTAAATATTATATATATTACTAGCGGCCCGTCCCCTAGCGGCCAATAAATATAGCTTAAGTTACACAAGGTGAATAGAAGTTCTCCAATGGTGAAAGAATTTTTGAAATAGGCACAGTAGTTTTTGAGTTTATTCATTACAAACATACACACAAAAATACAAATTTGACCGCTTTATAATATTAGTGTAGATAGTGTGTGTGTAGTGTGTTTACTTATAATTTTCGAGTGACTCTCTCTACGCAAAAACGACCTCGACTTTTGCTAAGGCGTCTGTTCGCTTTCATCAAAATTTATTATTGTAAGAGTTGATTTCTTAACATGTTTTTTAACATGTATTTCATGGGCTGGAAAGTACAATAAAACAAAAAGGGAGTGCTTCAAAAATTATTTATTTATTCGTATATATAATTTATATATCCATTTTATAATTAAAATCAACCGATGCACACAACATAAACATCGCAATATCGACCGTTCACTCACGCGGACGAAAGACGTCCTTTGACAAGACACGTTTTACACGAAAAGCGACTTTATCTCCATGGCAGTAGGTCGAAATCACCAAAACGTGTTCCCGCCAAAGATTAAGTATACATAGATTTAAAAACTAGATACACAATAATTTATTTTTAAAAGTCCTGTCTATGACGATCGCGTAGGACACTCGAGTAAATTATAATTATAAAAAGCTGTAATAAGTATTATCTAAATTAATACTTTTGCTAAAATACTCTGTAGTCATTAAAATAAGTTTTTCGACATAATGTTGTGAATCTAAAAACACTAAGAGATTAAAAAAAGAAAAATAAGTATCTTAAAAACACTGATGAAAATTAAAAAGTATAAAAAGAATGTGTGTGTATAAAAATATGTCTAGCTAGCTCTATGTCCCGTAAAACGTCTAAAAATTACCATTTATTGCTCTTTTAGTAGTTTTAAAAATTGGCAACACAACAGTATGTCGAAATTAGTAGGAAAAAACGGACTTAACCATCCAGCTATGTAAATGTAAGTACTATACTGCAATCGCCAATCAATAATAATGTCATTTTGGCTTAAATTGGAAATAAATAATGCAATAATAAATAGAAAAATGACAACTAAAAATAATATGACTGACGTATTCGATTGTTTTTACAACACAGAGAAAAAATATTGAGATATAATTAAAAAAAACTTGTATCACTGAAATAAATGTGTGAAATATCTTAATTTAAACTTTGACTACAAGAAATTGATTTTTATTTGACACTAATTTTAATTTAATTTCGTTTTAACGTTTTATTTCAGTGATCAAATTGAATCAGAAAATTGAATTCGAGTTAGGAAAATGTGTGTTTCAATGTTGCCATTTTAAAATTCTTAATCTACCATTAAAAAAATCACAATGTCACCTGCATCTATTTCAAATAAGAAAGGCATTTTTATGACTTAAATTTTTTATTGATTACATTTTTAAGTCCGTACAAAGTTCTATTGTCATTATTTTCCTTACATTTGAAGGTTTGTTGAAAAAACTAATATGGCAACTTTGAAACACGCTTTTTAGAATACACAATAAACCATAGATCACATAGAGAACCTCCCTGAGTCCTCTCTACAACTCAAACCACCTCATATATTATTAATTTGTTACAATTAACTTTTGGGGGAACTTCACTTGGAAAAACAGATGCCAATTTTGGTTAAAAAAGTCGATAAAATCTAATCCAAGTAAGACTAATGACAATCAATGTCTTACGCTTAGACAAAGCAACTAAATCACATTAAATAAAATAGATATTTTAACATAAAAAACTCCTAAAAAATTTTTACTATTATCATTCAAAATCACCATATTCAATAATTACAATCATTCCCATCATTCCTAAAGGCCCTTTTTCGCGGTACCTCAAATGGGGTAAATAGAAACACAGGGGGCAAATAGAAACAAAACTTCCATTGAGATTTTGACGTTATTAAAAAATCGTTTACAGCATTTGAGTACTCAAATTGACTACTGACATATTTTATTAAAAAACATCAATCAATACCTTATTGAAACTAAACAATTAACTAAATAAAAAACCTAATCAAAGTACTGCTTCTATTTGCCCCTGTGTTTCAATTCGCCCCCGATGCGTGGACAAGTGAAGTCCCCCGTACACAACACAGTCACAGCGCGAACTGCCACAGCATTACGTCGTTCGCTACCGTTAGCCCTAAGCTACACTTACTAAACTAATTCCGCCTAACGCACGAATTTAGACAGACAACTAGGATTTTTTTACACAAATGACATTGTACAATTGAATCGACTACGAAACTGGCCACGAATCGAAATTATAGAGTATTTAAATGAGCCGTGGGTTGTCGCATTTACTTTTGAATATTTTTTATTTATTTATAAGTAGATAGTGATGTTTTTAACGTCAAAAAAAACACATCTTTTAGACTACGTTGGGAATATAGAACATGCTGTGTAAAAGATGTATTATTTTATTAACCCTTTAAAAGCCTGCGCCTATTCGCCAGGGTCGTGTGTTCACGACTGGGTACTAAATCTCGTTTAGATCTTCAATCATCATAGGTGACAGAAGAGCTGACGAGATGGAGTATTTGGACGTGGATGTGCGACTTTGGCGGTTCAAGGGTGTTTTAAATAAAAAGTCCAACTTAATCATATATTTTTTTTTATAAAAGTTATTTTTGTGATGAATTTCTATTTGGTATTAATAGTCTAATATTTAGGCCAAAAAATTAAGCGTATTTCTTACATTCAAAAGTAAACGCAAATACACAAGCTACAATTATATAATTACATGAAAGAAATGCGGAAATTCTTTAAAAATACTGCTTCGTTGCAAGCGCAAAATTACAAAAATAATATTCAAAAATTCTAAACTATACTTAAAAATATTTCTCGGACTAATACTTTATTTATTTTTAAATTATTGTTACAACTACTATGTACACGTCACTTAGGTACAGAAACAACATACGCACGTTGTTTTACGAAAATCTTCTCTTTTTAATTTTTCGTCACATTTTTTTTTTTCTTTTCGCTCAAGTAAGTCTAAACATGAGATTCTCAATATTTATACGTCATATCCGGTGTCGAGTCAATGTTGGAATGTTTTTTTTCTTTTTCCGTTATTTTTTTCAGTACACTTAAGTAACATTTTAGAAAATGTTTGTTTTTGGAATTTCTTTTCACGGAATGGAAGTTACTTTATCAATCGATTCTGTCCAGCGACACTTATTTGTCGATAGATTTATTTTTGTTATATCTTTACAGCATTATTGGTACTTATCAATATTGTGAATCAATTTATTATGTTTTTCGATTCAATAGAAAATATGGTAAGATGAAAAAATGTATCTACAAATACAAAATATTTATGGAACAGGGCAAACGGAGGATTTTTCGACCGGATGGGTGCTGTCCTGCGCCTCTGCTGACATGCAGAACATTACATCCTGTTCCACATATACTGGTAAGATATAAGAATATTCATATCTTTTTTATTTAAATGTATGTTTTCTTTTAAAACAGACAAATTGTGTATTTGAGATCATCTCAGAATTATTATTATTACGTCATAGTAATATCGATAAAACATTATCGAGTTCATTGTAGGCAATTACTTGCCTAAATATATGTTTTAAAACCATTGTTTTAAATTATTAGTGGATGTACTGTGCGATTTCAATCTATAATGACCTCAAAAGATTTATAGTTCTAGAGAAAGTGACATTGTAAATGCCATAAAGATTGTCGATGTCAAAACACAAAGTCTTTGAGTAGTACGGGGGCCAGGGTCTAGTTCCGAAAGGAAGGCTCGGCCCCGGTATAAAAGGCAACGTAGGAACGGGGTGGGTTTTTTAGTCAGAGTCTGACACTATCTCCCGCTCCGCTCAAGAGCGGGGGGATGTTATTTGGATATATTTTACCCATCGAAAAAAAAAAGTATAGAAGTAGTAGCATCGAAACACATTCATTGTGCGTAAAGTTATGAGGTAGAATCCCTACCGGAGTCTGTGTTTCCTGATAGTTATAATCTGGGGGTCTTTAAGTCAAGAGTGAATACGTTACTTCTAGGTAAGCGTGCTCCATCGTCGACCACAACATCGCTTACTATCAGATGCGACAGTCGTCAAGTGCGAGCCTATCAATATCGATTTCACTTGATGGTAAGTGATAAGGTGGCTGAAGATGGAGCACGCTTGCGTAGAAGTAACCTATTCACTCTTGACTTAAAGACCCCTAAGTTGTAGCTATCAGGAAACACAAGACTCCGGCAGAGAATTCTATTAGCTGTACGCACAATATATGTATCCCCAAAAATGCTTCGTGCGTATACAGGCGTGTTATTTCGCCAGCGAAACTTCACTAAAAGGAAAAATTATAGAGTAGTTTTTGGCCCTGTAGTAAGACAATGTACAGACTATTTGTCTTGATTGAAAATAGAACCGACGACCTCCGGCATAGCAGTCAGGGCTACTAACCACTAGGCCAACAGGCCAGTTGAAGATAGATGCATTTTGGACTTATCAACCATCTTTATTGCGGATAGTGTCACTTTGAACAGTCTCATAGTACTAGAGGTTGGAATATTTAGAATACCTTCATTCACAATATGTTAGACATTTAAACAAACCTTTTTACTGTCAGTTCAACCGATTTTGACTCTATTTCGTAGACATAAGGATGGCATTTAAAGCAAAAAAGTGGTTACAATACCAACTATTTACTGCAGCCACCATTTGTCTTGCCACCAACGTAATAAGAGTCAAAATCGTTTAAACGGGCAGTAGTTTGTTTGAATGTCTCATCTTATTGCGAGTATAGGATCGGACAGTACCCAAAAAGATATTTTTAATTCCAGTTATATTATTTGCCGACAGCAAAAATCTCGGGTTCACAAAAGATTTCTTTATAAAAGAAAGGGACAACAACCCATTTTCTATCTCTCTCATTCCTATACCATCTTATAGATCAAAAATTAATTAATAATAATTACAACCATTGATCGTTACCACGTTTTAGTGATAATCCTTCTTCTATTCACTAAATCTAGTTTGGATCTCAATTCTATAACCTTAAGATTCAAACTCCAACTAACTATTCCACGATAATCCCTGCCTGTCTTCACAAACTTTCGTTTTTTTAAACAATTCATATTTTTTCAAATATCTTTAATTCTTTTAGTAGTTACAATAACTAACTAATTAATATTAGCTAAATAACGATGAGTTATCAGCATTCATAGTTTCTCCAAACCTCTTTTAATTTCTTACTAAAGTCAGTTAATATGTCAATACTCTATTCGCGATAACATTAGCGATTTAAACCAACCTCTTTTACTGTCCGTTCAAACGATTTTGACTCTTATTACGTTGGTGGCATGATAAATGGCGGCTGCAGTAAATAGTTGGTATTGTAACCACTTTTTTGCGTTTAATGCCATCCTTATGTCTACGGAATAGAAGTTAAAATCGATTGTACGGACAGTAATAAAGCTTTGTGTAAGTGTATAATCTTAACGTGATTGGAGTATAGTGCGGTAATGTAAGTTATAGCTGTATTTTCAAGTACTATTTTAAATTTATTATAGCAATGATGTTTACAATACTTCGCAATGATTACATTACAACTCTTTAACAGCTTGCCGACGAGTGTTTTCGTGTCATATTCGCCAGGGTCGTGTGTTCGCGACTGAGTACTCCATCTCGTTTAGCTCTTCAATCCCCATAGGTGACAGAAGAGCTGACGAGATGGAGTATTTGGTCGTGGATGTGCGACCCTGACGGAATACACGCGAGAGTGACTGTCGGATATATCCGACGTAGGCAGTTATTAGATTAACAAGTAACACATAGCACATTTAAAAGAGTATCCATATAGTTTCTTGCACGTTCTTCTCCATAGAGATCTACGCTATGTAACGTGCAACTTAGCTTCACTTTTTTTTTACTACCCGACATTTTGACAATTCAAAAGTGACTGTATTTAGTCTGTTTGAAATGAACGTTTCTAATTTCTGGGTATTTTTGGTGATACTTTCAAAAGTTCATCATAAATCACTTTAAAACCTTTATAGTGGGCTCCCCATCATGTCTTCGTCCCACTGTTGGGCGTGGCATCAGATTTGCGTCCAGCGCTCGTCGAAGAACTGGCGCATGTTATGTCCAGCTCGTCCCACGGGGCTGTCGTCTTCGTTGAAGACCTCGCAGTTGCCGAAGATGAGGCGGACGTCGGACGCGAATTCTTCTTTACATTTGTAGCTGTTGAAGAGAAGAAGATTGGTTTATTCATCATCATCAGCCTTTTTATTTTCCCCACTGCTGGGACTCAGGCCTCCTCTGTAGGAAAGGAAATGGGCCGTAATCCATCACGCGGGCACAGTGCGGGTTGGTCATTCTCACAAATATTACTAAGGCCCACTGTGAACGGACGCATAGCTTCATAGACGCGTAATTATCAATGTACGCTTCGTGTACGCCTGCGTGAAGCTTACACACAAAACTATGAAACTGTGTCGACGAAGCGGCAATATCGTGTCGTCGTGTCATTACAGTTTCGGTGTACACCAAGCGTATAATTACGAATAAGCGTCTATGAAGCTTCGCGACCGTTCTATTACGCAGCACGCCACATACCGCCGCGGGAGTCGGTGACGCGTCTTTCAACGCAGTACAATGATATGCTTTTGGATGGAACGGGATCATTTTAAAGCACTGAATCGTGTACGCACGTACAAACAAATTTGTTGCGTAGCATGATACGCAACAACTTGGTTCGCACGTGTGTACCACTAACGAACATAGAACAATCTGTTCGTCAAACATGTTTGACGGTACACGGTTTTGTCCATGAATCAGTGCGAACACCTAAAAACATTTCGCTATTTCCCAAACGACCACTTCCAACGAGCCCGCCGTTGCTAGACTAGTGCGCAAACTCAATTCGAACTATGTTCGCGTTCGTGTTCGAAAACGTCGTCCATACGAACAAACCAAATGTTCAAGCTTGGTGTTTGTGTTCGCCATGTTCGTATTCGTACGTGCGTACACGGCTTTGGAATTTATGTCTTATTTCTATTACAATATGATTCAATGTCCATTGGTAAAATTTTAAATCCTTTGCCATGACGACCCGGTCTGCGTAGTCCCTGAAACGTGTTAAACTCATAGCAACTTACATATTGTCCTGCAGTTTCCTCTTGATGGTGGAGAGGTCCATGGGGCACTTGATGACCTTCTTGTACTGGGGGAACTGCTTCGTGTTCACTGGCAGGAGGAACGGCCACGCGTGTTCGTGGCACTCCATCTCGTTTAGTAGGTTTCTGGGGAGAGGTAGAAATATAGTTTAAAAAATATGTAGAAATGTATTTCTGGTAGTAACTTTGCTTGTGTGATAAGATAAATGTTTCTAATGGAACATACTTCCTAGATTACTAGTATTTTCTAAGTAGAATTGGCACGCCTCTACCCATGCATCCAAATTTCATCCAAATCCAGTCAAAGTCGTGTGAACATAAAGGAAATAAAAATATACACAAACTTTCATCTTTATATTAGTGTGACGAACAATCATTCATTCATTTGCTAAGCCGAGCTTCTCGGCTCATACAACTCGCCGAGTTCCGAGTCCCCAGCTCAAAAGAGCGCCGAACTGGGCTATTCGGGATATAACGTCACCGTGGTCGGCATCTCGTCTCATATGCTTGTCGAATTCGATTTCAGGGTTTGAAATCTCGCCGAGCTCTGCTCACAAGCCCTCCGAGATCGGCTTATAAACTCGCTGAGCTCGTTTCATCGGCTTATAAACTCGCTGAATTCCGCTCCTCGGCTCATAACCTCCCTGAGCTCGGCTTCTCGTCTCATGAACTCGCTGTGCTTGGTTCTTTGGCATATAAGCTCACGGAACTTTGCTCCTCGGCTCTGAAGCTCGCCAATCTCTGCTCCTCAGCACGTAAGCTCACCGAAGTCCGTTCTCGACTCATAAGTTCGCCGAGCTCGGTTCCTCGGCTCCTGGATGAGCTTTTTTTCAGCTTGACATGCAGTTTAAACATCTTGTCTGCTCCCCTCATCACTTATATAAGAATAGATACAAAAACAAGAAGTGACTTACTTGCAGAACTGTAAATCTTTGAGCAGTTTCTTGGCTGTGTTCTTCTCCTTCTTGGCGCGAGGCACCAGCGGCGCGTTCTCTGTCTCACGCTCTTCAACTGTCACAAAAAAACGATTTGTTAGTAGTCGAAAATAATAGATGGCTATTAATGGCAGATATTAAGATGAAAAAAAAATCTTAAAAAATAAATGTACTATACCTATACTCCACTCACGTCAAGGTTAACTCTTAAAACAAATCTTTTTACTGTCCGTTCAAAGAAATCTATTTCAACTATTTTTTAAATACTCGTAGGTACTTTTATCTTAAAATAATACTGGATTATTTCCGTAAATAAATACATGCTACATATTTTAATGAACATCAAAACCTGACAATGACTTATAAAATGCAAAAAAAAACTAAGAATATCAGAATTTCACGGCTAAGCAGACCTACAAAGGTTGACTGGAAGAAAATGCCTAATGCATTAAGTTCGCCTCTGTACATTTGTGCATAAAGTATTAAATAAATAAATAAAGTACAACGTACCATCCATATGTGTATCAGTCTCGTCATGCTGCAGGGCTCCATTGCCGCCCACGTACTGCAACGCACGCCGTTTTTCCGGAGGGCCCTCCTCTGAACTGAGTTCACCTGGGAACAAGACATAATTTGTTATTTAGTACTGGTCGCTCAGTGGTCGGATAACACCGTTATTATTTAAAAAAAAAAAACTGTTTTACCCCTTCACCACTATGCAATGTGGAGACGACAATACGAAAATAAATAAGAACGCTGCCATTTGGGTACTTTATTATTTATATTAGAGTAGCTTTATCAAAAAACGCAAATTAAACAAGCTTTTAATAAAAAATCATTTTTTTATAGCAAGCTTTTATAGCTCAGTACATCTATATAATTAATACTCGTCAAGACGAATCATACGAGCCCAAACTCGATGGGGTCGTGTCGTTTAACTACCAAGTTCCTATAGCCACCTTCCGGTTCCATCATCAGATCAGCTCCATGTTATAATAATTTTGCATTGTCACCTGATTTACATATGCATGCAAAATTTCAGCTCAATCGGTAACCGGGAAGTGGATCAAATTTAATTTGCAAGATTTGACAGACAAACATCGGAACAGGTCAAACTAAATAAAAGCTTGTAATAAAAAAATTATTTTTTTTTGAGGATGTCAAATCGTCTACAACTTCTCCCGCTCTGGGTGGAGCAAAAGGGGCTGTCAGACATTGACCTGCAGTCCTAGCAAATGAACTCGACAAAATGTACTGTAAAGCTATTATTTTTTTTAATAAAAATCTTAGAATTTACTAACGTATCGTCTTCTCTATATTGTATACTTTAATCATGCCAAACGCCACATTCCTCCGTGACCTTACTTAATGTGGGCAAAAAAAATCTAGATTTACGGATCAATAAATGCTTTTAACCCACGCATAATGGACAAAATGCGGAAACCATACTTCATTACAAACATAGGTAGAACGCTTCTAGCCTTTTGCTAGGTTAGCCGCATGCAGTTGAATTCCAGTATCCAATAACATCGAGTAAATCTTTTTTATTCTGATAGTGATCTAAGATCCGTAGAAATCTCGCACTACAGGCTCAACCACTAACTCACCAGAGGGCTTAGCCAAGTTGCTAATCTGCAAATGTTAACGCTAGTACAAAACTTCAAATGTATGGGAATGACATCATCTCATCGTTAAGTTACGTGGTCAGAACAAAGGAATCGGAGGGGTTACCGATTGTAGAAAGAGAGTCGAAACGAAATGTTCTTTTTTTTCGGTGGGAAAATTGTCTAATGACATCCCCCGCTCTTGGGCGGAGCGGGAGATAGTGCTAAAAACCCACTCCAGTTCCTTCGTTGCCTTTCGGACCGGGCTAGGTCTGTTGATAGTAAGCGATGATGTGGTCAACGATGGAGCACGCTTGCCTAGAAGTAACTTATTCACTCTTGACTTATAGACCCAGTTGTAGCTATCAGGAAACCCCAGTTTATAGCTATCAGGAAACAGACTCCGGCAGGAAATTTCACTCCTTAGCTGTATGCGCAATGAATGTGTTCCCATTGGCTGCATAGGTGGGACGTCCACCATGTACCGGTGGCGCAGGGCTGTATTACTGGTGGTCAAATGTATTAATATTAAAACAACCGAAGTGCTTGCATTCGAAACAAGAGACTGACAGTTTATTTTTTTTTTATAAAACAACAACCATAGATAATGCTACATACAAAGTTTGATGTACAATTAATACCCCCACTACATCAAAAACAAGATACAAATATTACTTTTGTTGAACTCCCAACAATTCCAAAAATTTATAATGTTTCACAGAATTTAAAGACTTTGTAAGTATATCAGCTGGCATCTGATTTGTCTGCAAGTACTCAACTTTAACTATATTATTTTTAATACATTCTCGACCAAAGTGAAATCTTATGTCTATGTGCTTTGTCCTATTGTGAAATATAGGATTAAGTAACAACTTATGTGCACTCTGGTTATCATTCATAATTACAATACATTGTACATAACCTGTAATTTCCTTTTGTAAATGTCTAAGGTAAATTGCTTCTTTGCAACATTCAGATATACCTACATATTCTGCTTCTGTACTAGACAAAGCAACATTTTTCTGTTTTTTACTTCCCCAAGATATCAAACCCCCAGAAAAAGTAAAACAGTAACCTGTATAGGATTTTCTATCTGTGATGTCACTACCCCAATCTGCATCTACATAGCCTACTATCTCTTTGTTATCTGTACCATTATATTTAATACAGTAATCTTTGGTTCCTTTTAGGTATCTTAATATGCGCTTGGCATGACCCCAGTGCTCCTTATTGTAACTATTATTAAATTGGCTTAGGTAACCTACAGAGAATGCTATATCTGGCCGGGTGAGTATAGCAAGATACATCAAACATCCAATGAGATGCTGATAAGGCAGATTTTTATCAGAACTCATACCCTTAGTTAATTTTAGTCCATATTCCATTGGTGTATCTACTGATTTACAGTCAACCAAATTGAATTTCAATAATAACTGTTCAATATAACCAGTCTGATCTAATGTTAAAACCTTATTTTTTTTATCATAACAAACTGACATGCCAAGACACTGCTTTATCTGGCCTAAATCTTTAATCTTGAATTTAGATTCTAATACAGATTTTAACCTATCAGTCTCAACATTACTATTTGAAAACACAAAAAAATCATCGACATATAAAGCAATTATAGTCACATTTTTACCATAATTTTTAGTGTACAAACAAGGTTCATATTTTGACTTTAGATATCCATTCTTTGTTAAACACAAATCAACTTTTTCATTCCACATTCTTGAAGCTTGTTTCAAGCCATAAATGGCCTTTTTCAATTTTAAAACTTTAACTGAATCTGGACAGGTAAGCCCTTCAGGTACTTGCATATAAATATTTTCCTTTAGATCACCATTCAAGAACGCAGTACATACATCTAAATGTATAATATCTAGTCCAAGTTTCACAGAAATCGCAAACAATAATCTGAGAGTACTATACCTCACCACAGGAGAAAAAGTTTCAGTATAGTCCACACCAGGTTGCTGGGTAAAGCCCATCGCCACCAACCTTGCACGAAAGCGAACTTTACCATTAGACTCAATTTTCTTTTTGAGCACCCACTTACATTTCACAATTGTAGAGTTATCAGGAACACTTACTAACTCCCAAGCATCATTTTCCTCAAAGCACTTTAATTCCTCCTGTACAGCCTGCAACCATTGGTCTCTTTCAGGCCCTTTCAACGCTTGCTCAAGTGTGAGATCTGTTCCACTATCTGTACCATTTGCTGTGTAGCATATACCACCAAAACCATACCTGTTTGGTGCACGCCGTTCTCTGACAGGTCTGTCTGGCCTATTATGATTATCATGAATATCTGAACAATCTTCATAATCACTTGGTAAATAATCTGAGGACGAATCCTCCATTGTCTCATCCTTCAATGTTGAATCTGTGTCCCCCACTGAATCCTGTAGGATCTGGGTTTCTTCTGACATTTCATTCATCTCAGATTCTTTTCCATTCTCTTCAGAAACAATATCTATTATGACTGATTGTTTCTCCATAACAATCACATCTCTACTTGTGAAAATTTGCTTCTTTACTGGATTATACAATCTGTATCCTTTTATATTATCAGGATATCCAAGTAGTATACATTCAATGGACTTTCTGTCCCATTTGGACCTTTTCTCTTTATTGACATGAACCATGACAGGAGATCCAAAGATCCTTAGATTACTCAGATCTGGCTTAACACCCATCCATAGTTCATATGGCGTTTTGCCATCTAAGACTGATGAAACAGTTCGATTATGTAAGTGCACAGCTGTATTGCAAGCCTCAGCCCAAAACTTCTTGTTCAGTTCAGCATCATATAACATGCACTTGGCCTTTTCAATTATCGTTCTATTCATTCGCTCACACAACCCGTTTTGTTGAGGTGTGTAAGGGTTCGATTTTTGGTGTATTATCCCAAATTTCTTTAAGTAATCATCAAAGGATTCATTGCAAAATTCTGTTCCATTATCAGTCCTGAAGACTTTCACTTTCCTATTAGTTTGGTTTTCTGCCATTGCTTTGAATTCTTTAAAGCATTTCAATGCTTCATTTTTATGTCTCAGAAAATAAATGAAGGTCATACGGCTGAAATCATCGACAAACAATAGAAAGTAGGATGCACCTCCTAGTGAAGCTTCTTCCATTGGTCCACAAAGGTCACTGTGTACGACATTGAGTAATTCTGTACTTCTTGTACCACTATTTGTAAAAGGTAAGCGGCATTGTTTACCTTCACAACATGTCTTACACATTGATTTATTTATGACAAAATTTTCATCATAATTCATTCCATCAACTGCATTTTTAGTTTTTCTTAAGCTATCACTGTTCAAGTGGCCTAATCTTCGATGCCAAGTGAGACCTGAGGTAGTCACTGCAGCAATCAAACATTCTTGTACATTTAATTTGTAAACACCATTAATCAATGAAGCAGAGGCAACCAACTCACGATTTCTGTTATAAATCTGACAACTATCACCTGTGAAATCAACTTTGTTACCTTTTTGAATCAACTTGCTAACTGATAAGAGGTTAGTTGTCAAGTTAGGTACACAGTAAACATCTTCAATGTTTATTTCGAATTCACTGCCTTTAATGGAGGTTACAATCTTAACATCGCCAGCACACGTAACTGAAACAGTTTCTTGATTTGCTACCATTATTTCTTGTTGAACATTCCGATATTTGCTAGTGATCCAATCTGGATTAGCCGTTAAATGAACGCTAGCACCGGAATCAATGTACCAGTCTCTTTTGTTGAAACTACTGCTCAAGAATACAGCTGAGAATGCATTTGTTTGTTTACTGTCTTCATTCTTATTAAACTTAGAATTATTCGGGCATTGCGTTCGATAGTGTCCAATTTGTTTACATCGATAGCATCTGACATTGACAGTTTTCACGTTGGTATTTTCATGTTGGTATTTGACGCCATCTTTGTTGCTAGTGCTGCCACTTTTGGACGAGTTTGGTTTCGACTTGAACTGATTACCCTTTCTTGACACAACAAATGCACCATCTATACTGTCTTTGTTTCCGGTCTCCATGTCTAGAAGCTTGCTCTTAATGACATCTGCTGTTACTTGTATGCCTGAATGTTCTATCGCCATTATCATGGGAGAGAATTTCTCTGGTAATCCAGCTAGTAGCAGCGAACCAATCCACTCATCATTTATTGCAAATCCTGTTCCACAAAGTTTCTGACCTGTTTCAATTATTTGCGTGACATACGAGGTCATGGAACTGCAATTTTCCAACCGAATGGATATCAAATTCCGTAAAAGGCTTATCCTTCTCGTAAACCCGGAATCGTCGAAGAGCGACTTGAGTTTTTCCCACAGCTCCTTTGTAGTTTTAACGGTCTTGATGTGAACATATAACGATGAATCTATAGTAAGTATAAGCTTTGCTTTCGTCTTCGCGTCATCTGCAGCTGATACAATTACTTCTGTACCACTTTCTTCTCGTTCGGTCTTGATACATTTCATCATGCCTTCGAGTACTAGAAAGTTTTCTGCCGCGAATACCCACTCATCATAGTTCTCACGACCACGCAACTTTGGCACGTTTGATACATAGTTAGTAGCCATTACACCGTACCGACACTCGCGTTTTACATTTAAGTTTACAGTTCAAACGCGCAATTCTGGTCCCACGGGTAAAATTCTGGGCCCATAACCTATTAATATTAAAACAACCGAAGTGCTTGCATTCGAAACAAGAGACTGACAGTTTATTTTTTTTTTATAAAACAACAACCATAGATAATGCTACATACAAAGTTTGATGTACAATTAATAAAATGAAGGGACGGATTTGGACCACAAAAAGACCATGGCCAGACCAAATCTTATGATACTCTGTAGCAAGTTTCCGTCAATCAATTTTTGACTTCATTTATTTAGACTTCATGCATAGTACAAAGGCGGTCTTGTACGCGGACAATACCGCCGTCACAAGCAAGTATGGCACACAAAAATCAAGTTCGCGTTACGTTGAGTTTCGTCGCAGTTCGCTTCAAATTTCGGCAACGGGGAATGTAGTTTGTTGGATCGCGTTCGTCGTGTTCGCTGCGCTGAGTCTGGGACAGTTTCTTGGGTTATCAGGACACCTCGTAAATACAGACGGAAAAAACATAAAATGGGTTTTCGATTTGATGATACAAAAATAGAAATACAAACCGGCCGATTGCGTGTAACTGAATTGAAACATTCCGCAGGCTAGGCGAATGCATAGCGTTGACTTCATCACTTGCAAAGATGATCTTCCTACACATGTTGTTTGGGGTCGACGCAGCAAGTTTTTGACCGGTTTCGAAAAGAATAAGGTTATTTTCTTCCATTCTCTCTTGTCACGCGTCATACTATCACTAACTTTGAAGAAGGCTAATAAAAAGATGGATGGATTGTGTGAGGAGTGATATGAAAGAAAAGGGATAGTCATCACGAAGACGGGGAAAATCATCATTGACAAAACCCGCTCTTGGGTGGAGCTCCGATAATGTCACTCTTTCTGACTAAAAACCCCGCGCCGTTCCTTCTAGCCTTTATACCGGGGCTCTAGTTTCCTTTCGGATAACCCCGACCCCAGTAGGCTTCGACCCAGCTGGGCCCCTCCTGTTGCTGACAACTCCTTGAGGCGCGCGGGAACAGTGCGCGTCGTCGACGTCTTGGCTCGGTCCGGACAGTTACCGGACAATCGGACAGCGAGCTACCCATGGCTCGCTGTCCACGAGCCCGCGTCTACGGTGGCTGGAAATCGAGCTGGAACCCCGGCGGCGGCGGCGGCGAGGGCGCCTGAAGCGGTCGGCCTCTTCCTTTGCTAGCATTATTGCTTCGCAGAAGGAGGCGACCGCCTGCCACTCCTCCTCGCTCCGGACCATGGCCTGAACCATAGCCTGGCGCGGATAGTGAGACGGGTGACAGGACAGAATGGAAGAAAAAGACGTGTTGCGCCGACCACAAGTAATATAGGATAATAGCAGAAAGAAAAAAGGTCGTCTAGGAACGGTTTATTGTAACTATAACGACAGGATGCATGTGGTCAGGAGTAGAGATGTGCCGTTGCCGGAAGTATGGGCATATTGCTAGCAAAATTGCCACCAATATTCATACATCGGGCAATATTCCCGGCAATATTCCCACTTCACGGCAATATTGCTGGCAACGGCACAACTCTAGTCACGAGTGATAATACCATGTATGAAACTCACCTGTGTGATGATTGAGTCCGTTCTCGCTGTCAGGGAGCGTATCATCGAGTTTGTCGTCATGTTTCTCAGGAGTGTGGAGGGCTGAGCCGGAGCATTCTTCTGCTGTAGTCGATGTTGAGGCGTGGGAGGCTGCGGGGCTGAGGAAGAGGTGAAGGTTTTTAATATTGTATGTATGTGACTATAGTCTATACGTGTTAGGAAAATAGTGACGTCGTCAATACTATTACAAAGTTACGGCGTATACATACTGGGGTACCAATGAAACAGTCAATTTACAATAATATAATAAAGAGGTAAAGTTTGTTTTTTTGTTTGTTTGTAGGAGGAAATCTCTGGAAGTACTGGTCCAATTGCAGTACGCGCCGTCGACGGCTCGGTTCGGATGACGAGCTATGCATTGCTCGTCGTCCGCAAGCGTGGCCGAAAATCGGGATCGGGATCCCGGCGGCGGCAGAGGCGGGGGGGGGGGGGGGGGGTCGCTACCTCGCGTGTGCACGTGACGCCTCCTTCTTCGCTAGCATGACAGCTTCACACTTGGAGGCTCACGCCACTCATCCTCGTAACGGACCATGGGCTGTACGCGCAGCCCAGCACAAGAGTGAGCTGCCACCGATCACCCCCACAAGGGCACGGCGATGCTCTGCCCAAGCGGGAAACACCTCTACCGTATGCTCCACCGTGTCCTCCGGACGGTCTTAATGTATCTGAGGTGTATTTATAACATACCTAGGCACCATGTTTTGGTCGATGTCGAGGCTGGCGTTGAGGTCACGATGCTTGGCGTCGCGTTTCTTGGTGTTGCGCGGCTTCTTGGGCGGCGCGCGCGAGATGCACTGCGAGCAGTACCACTTGCCGCGAGGGTTCTGTGGGGGGAGAATAGGGGGGAATGCTTATCATCTATAGCAAAAAATCTAACTCATCTATACAGGGTTATTTGTACACTAACAACCTCGCAGGACTGTATTACTAACATCATAAACAACAACTTTTGTTCTATGACTTTGCAAAACATAATTCTTTTGACAAAAACAAACTTTCAAGATTTCGTTGTTCTGTCGAACACATTTCAATTATTTATTTTGCTATACCTACCTACGTCTGTATGACGCGACGCAAGCGCATCAAGCACCCCCGACATCCGATCCCCACTCCTTTCCACTATTGTACTATCGCTTGCTTCGCATAGACTTCGCAATATTTAGAACTTTCGATTTAAATATTTTTATTTCTGTATAAAAAATTGGTGAATTTTCTAGAAATCGGCGCCGCCGCACACGATGCACACGCGCTCCCCGCGCGCCTTGTTCACGCACTCCCAGCAGTACCTGCGGTTGGTTACCTTGGGCAGCGGCGGGTAGTGGCAGTCCTGGTGGTAGGCCCTGGAGCACAGCGCGCAGGGGATGGTGCGCGCGTGCGCGTTGGCGCCGCCGCACACGATGCACACGCGCTCCCCGCGCGCCTTGTTCACGCACTCCCAGCAGTACCTGCGGTTGGTTACCTTGGGCAGCGGCGGGTAGTGGCAGTCCTGGTGGTAGGCCCTGGAGCACAGCGCGCAGGGGATGGTGCGCGCGTGCGCGTTGGCGCCGCCGCACACGATGCACACGCGCTCCCCGCGCGCCTTGTTCACGCACTCCCAGCAGTACCTGCGGTTGGTTACCTTGGGCAGCGGCGGGTAGTGGCAGTCCTGGTGGTAGGCCCTGGAGCACAGCGCGCAGGGGATGGTGCGCGCGTGCGCGTTGGCGCCGCCGCACACGATGCACACGCGCTCCCCGCGCGCCTTGTTCACGCACTCCCAGCAGTACCTGCGGTTGGTTACCTTGGGCAGCGGCGGGTAGTGGCAGTCCTGGTGGTAGGCCCTGGAGCACAGCGCGCAGGGGATGGTGCGCGCGTGCGCGTTGGCGCCGCCGCACACGATGCACACGCGCTCCCCGCGCGCCTTGTTCACGCACTCCCAGCAGTACCTGCGGTTGGTTACCTTGGGCAGCGGCGGGTAGTGGCAGTCCTGGTGGTAGGCCCTGGAGCACAGCGCGCAGGGGATGGTGCGCGCGTGCGCGTTGGCGCCGCCGCACACGATGCACACGCGCTCCCCGCGCGCCTTGTTCACGCACTCCCAGCAGTACCTGCGGTTGGTTACCTTGGGCAGCGGCGGGTAGTGGCAGTCCTGGTGGTAGGCCCTGGAGCACAGCGCGCAGGGGATGGTGCGCGCGTGCGCGTTGGCGCCGCCGCACACGATGCACACGCGCTCCCCGCGCGCCTTGTTCACGCACTCCCAGCAGTACCTGCGGTTGGTTACCTTGGGCAGCGGCGGGTAGTGGCAGTCCTGGTGGTAGGCCCTGGAGCACAGCGCGCAGGGGATGGTGCGCGCGTGCGCGTTGGCGCCGCCGCACACGATGCACACGCGCTCCCCGCGCGCCTTGTTCACGCACTCCCAGCAGTACCTGCGGTTGGTTACCTTGGGCAGCGGCGGGTAGTGGCAGTCCTGGTGGTAGGCCCTGGAGCACAGCGCGCAGGGGATGGTGCGCGCGTGCGCGTTGGCGCCGCCGCACACGATGCACACGCGCTCCCCGCGCGCCTTGTTCACGCACTCCCAGCAGTACCTGCGGTTGGTTACCTTGGGCAGCGGCGGGTAGTGGCAGTCCTGGTGGTAGGCCCTGGAGCACAGCGCGCAGGGGATGGTGCGCGCGTGCGCGTTGGCGCCGCCGCACACGATGCACACGCGCTCCCCGCGCGCCTTGTTCACGCACTCCCAGCAGTACCTGCGGTTGGTTACCTTGGGCAGCGGCGGGTAGTGGCAGTCCTGGTGGTAGGCCCTGGAGCACAGCGCGCAGGGGATGGTGCGCGCGTGCGCGTTGGCGCCGCCGCACACGATGCACACGCGCTCCCCGCGCGCCTTGTTCACGCACTCCCAGCAGTACCTGCGGTTGGTTACCTTGGGCAGCGGCGGGTAGTGGCAGTCCTGGTGGTAGGCCCTGGAGCACAGCGCGCAGGGGATGGTGCGCGCGTGCGCGTTGGCGCCGCCGCACACGATGCACACGCGCTCCCCGCGCGCCTTGTTCACGCACTCCCAGCAGTACCTGCGGTTGGTTACCTTGGGCAGCGGCGGGTAGTGGCAGTCCTGGTGGTAGGCCCTGGAGCACAGCGCGCAGGGGATGGTGCGCGCGTGCGCGTTGGCGCCGCCGCACACGATGCACACGCGCTCCCCGCGCGCCTTGTTCACGCACTCCCAGCAGTACCTGCGGTTGGTTACCTTGGGCAGCGGCGGGTAGTGGCAGTCCTGGTGGTAGGCCCTGGAGCACAGCGCGCAGGGGATGGTGCGCGCGTGCGCGTTGGCGCCGCCGCACACGATGCACACGCGCTCCCCGCGCGCCTTGTTCACGCACTCCCAGCAGTACCTGCGGTTGAACACTAGTTATTGCCATAGTTTTCACACAATTTGTGCATTTAACCAGTGTCAAGATTAGAAAATATTATGCCGTATACGCACGCACGAACGAATTTGTTGCGTTACATGATACGCAACAACTTGGTTTGCACGTGTGTACTACTAAGGAACATATAACACTCTGTTCGTCAAACATGTGTGCGACGATCTTTTGTTTTTAACACTACTGTCCCACTGCTGGACAAAGGCCTCCCCCAAACCCTTCGAAACTTTCTTCTCTAACCAGTCTTCGCGGTACGCGACCAAATCATCCCGCGACCTCTTTCTAGGTCGGCCTCGATGGCGCTTTCCTTCAGTAGGAACCCACTGTGGCGAAGCTTGCCCAGCGGTCCCTATGCATGTGGCTGACATGACCCGCCCAATATCCTATTAGTACATTTATTTCACATAGGCCTACAAAGACACTTATAAAACGTCAGAAGCTAGTATGTTCTATATGGACGGTGCTCTTCAAAAATCAATACGGACACGATAAAACTTTTCGCAATCAACCACTTCTAAATACGTCGCCATGGCGACGAAGAGAGTTGACGACTGTTGTGCGCGAACTCGATTCTAACTATGTTCGCGTTCATGTTAGAAAATGCCGTCTATACGAACAAACCAAATGTTCAAGTTTGTATTTGCTATGTTCGTGTTCGTACGTGCGTCCACGGCTTTTGATTACAGATTAGATTTTAACATTCAACTTAAGAGGCATCCGTGGGTCACAAGTTGTTCCAGTGACCTGTCGCTATATTTATCCCTACATAGTATAAAACTGAAATCTACACTAATATTTTATAGATAATAATATTATAAAGAGGTAAAGTTTGTTTTTTGTTTGTAGGAGGTAGTCTTTGAAAGTACTGGTCCGATTGCTATAATCTTTTCACTGATAGAATTGGAGGTAGGTCTCTGAAAGTACTGGTCCGTTTGCAAAAATGTTTTCACCTACAGAAAGCTGCTTTATTCCCGAGTGACATAGACTATATTTTATATTTGTAAGCGAAGCCGCGGGCAAAAGCTAGTCCATACTAATATTATAAATGGGAATGTGTGTGTGTGTGTGTGTCTGTTTGTCCGTTTTTCGCGGCAAAACGAAGTAACGAATTGACGTGATTTTTTAAGTGGAGACAGTTGAAGAGATTGAGAGATAAGCTACTTTGTGTCTCTTTCTAATCCCCCACTTCCCAGGGGAACCGTGTCACCCCGAATTTAACGCGAGTGAAGCCGCGGGCCAAAAGCTAGTATGAAATATTTCAATGTAATGTTTAATCAACTTACCAATCTCCATCAGGTATCTTATCCATCCGTGGCTTGAAGCAGTACGTGTGATAGCCCTTATCACATCCGTCACACAGTAACAGCTGATCTTCATTGTCGCCGCTCAAGCAAAACTGACAGTTCTGTGCACATGATAAGGTCGAATATTAGTTGGTGTGCTGTAGGTAGGTTGGTTAGGAAAGAAGGTATATACCCAACGGGAATTTTGTACGAGTCGATAGTAACCGAAAGAAAACGAAGAATTAACACGGGGAATAGGGATTCAATTTGTTTTATATACAGGGTTAATAGTAAAACACTAACATCCTTGCAGGACTGTATTACTAAAATCATAAACAACAACTTTTGTTCTATGACTTTTTACAAAACATAATACATTTACCAAAAACAAACCTTCAAAATTTCGTTGTTCTATCTAACACATTTAAACTCTGTATTTTGCTGTATCTACTTACGGCTCCCGCGCACTGTTTTCGAAATATAATATAATTTAATATTCCCCAACTATTCACACAACGCCGTCTAGTCCCAAGCTAAGCAGAGCTTGTGTTATGGGTACTAGACAACTGATAAACATCCTTATAAATTTCTAAATACATACATATCTATATATATATAAAAATGAAACCCGTTTTCCGTTGTCACGACATAGCATGAAAACGGCTTGACCGATTTGGCTGATTTTTTTTGTTGTGATTGTTATTGTGAGCATAAAAAGGTTCTTATGGAAAAAAAATAAAATTATAGGGTAATTATAGGGTAGTGTAGGGTAGAGTAGGGTAGAGTAGGGTAGAGTAGGGTAGAGTAGGGTAGAGTAGGGTAGAGTAGGGTAGAGTAGGGTAGAGTAGGGTAGAGTAGGGTAGAGTAGGGTAGAGTAGGGTAGAGTAGGGTAGAGTAGGGTAGAGTAGGGTAGAGTAGGGTAGAGTAGGGTAGAGTAGGGTAGAGTAGGGTAGAGTAGGGTAGAGTAGGGTAGAGTAGGGTAGAGTAGGGTAGAGTAGGGTAGAGTAGGGTAGAGTAGGGTAGAGTAGGGTAGAGTAGGGTAGAGTAGGGTAGAGTAGGGTAGAGTAGGGTAGAGTAGGGTAGAGTAGGGTAGAGTAGGGTAGAGTAGGGTAGAGTAGGGTAGAGTAGGGTAGAGTAGGGTAGAGTAGGGTAGAGTAGGGTAGAGTAGGGTAGAGTAGGGTAGAGTAGGGTAGAGTAGGGTAGAGTAGGGTAGAGTAGGGTAGAGTAGGGTAGAGTAGGGTAGAGTAGGGTAGAGTAGGGTAGAGTTGGGTTGGTAGTAGGGAAAAAGAATTTTGAAAATCCGTCCACATTTGGGGGAGTATTCGACGAACAAACATACAAAAAAAAAAAAAAAAAAACATACAAACAGCCGAACGTAGTACCTCCTCCTTTTTGGGAAGTCGGTAAAAAGCGGGAGCGAAGCCGCGCGGGCAAAAGCTAGTTATAGATAAATTACACCCAGACACAAAACAAATGATTATGCTCATCACACAACCATTTGTCCTGGGTGGGAATCGAACCCACGACCTCCGGCATAGCAGTCAGGCAGGGACGTGCGAGCAATACAAGCAAAAAAGCCCGGCTTGCGGTAAAATTTCATGACACCTAACATCTAAGTCATTGAACTTAATAAAATAATTATTTAAAATAAAATCTAAACTTTAAACTTCGCGCGTAATTGAAAATTCATTCATTAGTTACGATACGCTAATACAAGTTCTATGCAACTTACCCAGCGTTCCAAATCGAGATAAAAGTGAATCGCGAATCCGACTAAATTAAATAGTCACAACATATAAGGACAATTGAATAATAATTGTGACGTTGTGCTTTGGTCGGGTTCGCGGTATGGTCACTTTTGTCCGCAATCCGAAACGCACGGGTGATGGAACGTAACAACGTTGTCATCTCCGATCTCGCTCTAACGCATAAGGCATTTACCGGGCTTGCTTTTCCATTTCACTTTTCCCTATAAAAACACAAAAAATGTGAGTTTGTGTGAGTAAATATTATAATGTGTGAAAACACTCGTCGAACAGTTTTAAGGTCAAAAATGCCAGGCTTCGGAAATTTTATCAATGAAATTTTTACGCATGTTGCGAAAGCGAGGCGCCCTCTATGACGCGCGTACTATAATCAGTTCAAATTTGCTTTGAGCGGTTATCGGATTATGTTTTGATTGTTTTTTTTAGTTTTCTGTCATTTAAAGTGTTATAATTAGTTATTGCTGTAACTTACTTGGTTTTGAAGTGATTAAAGTTATATATAGTATCTTTGAAATGGATTCGGAAACACATGCAATTGTTCCTTGTGAAGTTGTGACGGATTAAAATGTGTGGAAAAAATACTTAGCCAGGTAAAACCTTTGAGTTTTAAAGATAAATATGATCTCGTAACTTCACCTAAACCTATCCCTGATTTGAATATTTCTCAAAAAACTCAATCACATAGTAGGCAATTTCATCGCTCAGTTTACAGTGGATTGTAGGTTGCTCGCATTTAAATAAATAATTATTCTGTTGGTGTTGCATATTTTTCTCAAACGATAAGAATACTTGAAATACTTCAGGTTATAATGACTTAAATAATTTCGCTGGTGCCATGAAAATACATCAGAATTCTCAAAAGCACTTGAATTCAGTTATTTCGTTCTGCAGTTTTGGTAAAACGCGAATAAAAACTTCTATTTCTCGACAGTTAAGTGACGAAATTTCTAAGTACAATATGCGTGTATTTCTCTTTTTCGACAGTTAAGTGTTAAGTGTGTGATAAAGAACGAAAAGCTAATAAATGCTGTTTAAATTGTGAGTATTTGCCAATAATATTACATATCGTAAACAATTATTTTTAATGATGAATTTTTATTAAAAACTACGTACGGATTAATACATTCTTTTGTGCTCCATCTAGTGGATTTTTCTGAAATCAACTAGAATGTTTTGAGCGAGTTGCCAAAAATATCAATAGATGGCTCTTTTTCTCTTTTTTTAAGTACCAATATATATTTACTTAATTTCTAACAGTAAAAAAAATCAAATGTACCTATTAAAATCAGCATTACAGTAAGAAATTTTGTTTTTTCGGGATATTAGGTGTGGGTAGGTAGATAAGTCAAGATTCCTTGGCTTGCCCCCTCTAAAGGCACCTGGCACGCCACTGCAGTCAGGGTCACTCGACCAACAGGCCAGTCAAAAAGCCAGTCAGAAATAATAGTAAGCAGGATTCCGAAACATTGTAATTTCACCTAGCAAGCATTCGCACCATTACCGTGTACCCTACATTAGAATATTGATATGATATACCATCATGTAAAGATAATTACGTCCGCACTGCCGAATTTCGCTACAAGAACACGTATGACGCGCATCGACCGACCAACTAGTGAGGGGTCACTCGTAAATAGGTCAAGTTAATCTTCAGCTGCCCTACTCTATTGTACTATCGCTTGCTTCGCATGGACTACGTAATATATAGAACGCTAAATTTAAATATTTATGTTTTTGTATGAAAATCTGATGAACTAAAACTATGATAAACTAGAACAAAAGCTGTAGTTTATACGTTCTTAATATAGCCCTAAGAGGTTGCTAGTGTTTTACAAATAACCCTGTATAGATAGATCTTCAAAACGCAAATACAGTTGTGAAAATAAAATAATAATTGGTAGGACAACAAATGAAATAATAACAATTATAAAAAAGCCAATTATAATTTTAAAAAGTCACAGAGGTTGATCAAAATAACGATTTAATAATCTATAAAATAAAAAAGTACAGATTGCCGAAAAAATCGCAAACGTCCAGAATCATATAGATACCGAATCCACGGTTGTGGGTTGAATTCCGAGACACGGTATATTTACTCGCCAAATATATTTTTTACTGTTATTGTCCCTTTTCATTTTCTATTAATATACACACCTGCTTCTCTAATTTACTATAATTCATTGAACCCCAAGCGAACGCCGGCGTCCGCTCTCATTGTCTTTCTATTTTGTATTAACGATATTCAAAAGCTTAAAACAGTCGACATCGGCTCTACTTGCCAGTAATAAAAAAAAAACGAAATAGAATACACAAAAACCATAATTTTTTTGCCAATAAAACAAATTTTGGTGAATACACAAAAACACGTTTTTCTAACTACACATACAATTGAGCGTTTGTTTTCCCGTCCAGATGGGCATACGTACATGTCTCATACGTACCGCCTTCATGATGCTCTTGTCCCAGGCGACTGCAGCTTCCAGGGCCTGGAGTAACATCGCCAGCTGGGCGGAGGTGTTGCAGCGAGCCACTGCTTCGCGCCACGTCGCCAGGCCGCGGGCTATGCCTTTGTTATCTGCTGGAGATAGAGAAAAAAAGTTACAATAATGGCACCAAAGTTACCCAAAGGGCTATGCGTATAAATAAAGAGATATGCGAAAGATATAGACGAAAGTCTATGACCAATCACGCATTGGTGATGACCTATGGCTCCGAAACCTGGCCCATAGTGACCATCAGAATGGACCTCAGAAATGGCAAAGGTTATCTTTTCAATTTGGTCGAGTTTCCTTGCGTGATCGCATCAGGAATCAAGATATCCAGAGCTTGGGGCTTCTCGACTTGAACTGATCAGTTTAGAAAGGGATGATGGAGTCCAGTGAGCAAGCGAAGCGAGCGAACACAGACCCGCGACATCCCTTCGTGGTAATTTTTTTTAAACCACCCAAAACATGAAAATTCTAGTGCATAATTAATAATTTTCACGGAATAAAGACATACTTTGTAATAGAAAACAGGAATAAATTGACAAATAGATGCAACCTGATTAAAAATATAATTTAACATGAAAATAATACTATAAAGTGGAAATATTCACGCACGTGACCATATTCGCAAGAAGTTGGTTATGGAAGTATTTTTTTTTCAAAACAACATTGTCATTTGTATGTATGTATCTAGTATGTATTTACTGTTGTATTTGTCTCTCTTCTGTTTGTCTATTTATTCGCCTGCCATGTTATGTTTCTGCATCACCCTAAAGTCGACTGGTAGATAATGCCTATGGTATTAAGTCCGCCTTTGTACATTGTTATGTGCATAAAGCATTAATAAATAAATAAATAAAATATTTACCTTTCCCCTCGCTAGTGCTGTCGGTGTGCTGCGGCGAGGGCGCGGACGCGTTGCCGTGCTCGGCCTGCAGCACTGCGCCCAGCGTCGCCTCCGATGTACTGCACACATAGAAAAGAGGACACAATAAGTATGTGTTCGCTAAACGTAAAGCCACGGCAAAGCCATTGGAAAACAAAGTCAAGCATTTTGGTTTCAGCTATCTACACATTATAAACACAATAATGATAAAAAATATATATATCTGATACTGTATTTTTTTCAAACCTAAATTGACCTAGACGTTACCGAGGAGTAGGCTTCAGAAAGTCACTGTTTTATTTATAGCACTACTCAGGAGTTAGGGCCTTAACCGATAGACTAGCCCACAATGTTAAAAGAGACAGACGTGTTCGGAAAAGCCTTGGAAGGAAGGTTATTGCCTAACAGTAAGACATAGGTTTTCTTTTTTGATAACTTTATCTTGCAAGCGGTTGGATAACCATTAGCAGAGTGTTTCTGGGAATTAATTGAGTAAGATATAGGCAACGAACTTATTACTCGATTAGATTTATTTACTATGTTCTTTATTTTAATTGTTCTATGTTATTACCATTCAGTTCTTTATTCAGTTTTTTTTTTATTAGGATATTAATTTTTATTAGGTGTATCTTAGTTTTTATTATCATTTCAAAAAACTAAAACATTCAGAACCAATTATGAAACTGCTAACAAATGAAACAAAAAACAAACAAAATCCATGCGAGCAATAACTAATAAAAATAAAATACTAAATATTAATTATTATAAACTAATAGGTATATACAAACTTAAAGTAATAATATCTACAAACGGGTAAAAAACAAAAGGAACTTATAGGGCGTCAAAAAATGTCAATGGGAAATGTGCCCAGAATGCTGGCAGCATTGCCACGCTAGATGGCAATACTGATTCGTTGACCGAAGAAAAGCCCGGCCCTACTAAATACTAAATTAGATAAAAAAATATAGTTCTCTCTTCACAAACATAATAAAACTAAATTCACCACCGTATTTCATTATTTTAAATGAATGTATACAAAATTAGGATTTAAATTATCCGACAGCTTCTCGTTAATGAACCTATATTGTATTCACGATAAGAAAATAGTAACGTCGTCAGTGATATTGCAAGGTAAAGACGTAAACGTACCGCCCTACGTTAAAAAATAACCAGAGTCGAGTCACCAGACCAGACCCAGGGTCGATCTTGTATGGCTCGAGTAGCTACCCTAGAGTTAACCCAACTAACTAACTCTGAGCAGGGTAGGTTGGAGAAAGCGGCCAATGCTTGACATCGACAGTTGAACTCACGTTTGCATTCAAAAATGCCAGAGTAGAGTAATTACCTTATGACGTTTCCTTTTTTTTCGGTGGGCAAAAATCATTTTATGACAACCCCCGCTCTTGGGTGGAGCGGGAGATATTGTCAGACTCTTACTGAATAAAAACCTACCCCGTTCCTTTTACCCTCTTCATATCGGGGCTCGAGCTTCTTACCTTATGACGTCATTAGAGTTAACTCTAAACTCAAATTTGAACGCAGCCCTGGGGTAAAAATTAAACTGCGCGAAAAAGACAATTGTCCCGAAAATCTTATCATAGGGTGCAAACATAAAGAAAAAAGTTACTGGTGAGGCAAGTCTGTGCGGGTCGGTACCGATCGGTGCAGGTATAATAGGTTAGTTGTCGTAAAAAAATTAATTAGTCCGTCTTTTAGATTATTCAAAAATAAGGGACACGTATTTTTTTATTTGTAAATTAAAACAAAAATGACAAAGATATAGCCCATTAAAGTTACGTGTAACGTCACGTCGTGCTGCATTTTTTCGCACGGGGTGACGTCACACGTAACTTTAATGGACTAACTATATCTTTGTTATTTTTTGGTTTAATTGATAAAAGAAAAAATACGTGTCCAATATTTTTTTTATAATCTATAATACGGAGTAAATAAAATTTTGTTATTTTGACCCTGGAAACTGCTCTATTCTCCCGTGTGTTCTTATGCGCTCATTTATAAAGAATCAGATTTACTTATCGGTACCAACTGCCTGTACCGAGTCCTACGGGTTTCAGCACTGGCCCGTGTAGTACACATACAGATTTACCTGTTTCTATATGTGGCTTGACCGGTACCTATCTGTACCGATCCGTAACGACATATCGGGACCGAAAAACCTATATCTTTATGTTTACACCCTTATGCGCTATACATTCTCTACCCGTTCATCTTTAAAAAAATACGATACCATAAAATACTTTTAGATTGTGTGAAAGAAGATATGGATAACAACGAGATGACGAGTCTAAACTGCACCTAAAATTGACATAAGCACAGGACAATGATGATAAATAAATAATTTGGCTATGATTAAAAATAAGGTGACATGTCTAAACTACACCTAGTTAACACAACCACTGGATAATGATGATAAATAAATGATTTGGCTATGATAACACCAACATTGACATCAATCAGCACAGGGCAATGATAATAAACAGATAATTTGGCAATGAAAACATCGCGATGACCAGTTTGAACTACACCTAAAATTGACATAAACTTAGGATAATGATGATAAACGAATGATTTGGCTATGAAAACACCTAGATGACAATGCCTAAACTACACCTCAAGTTAACATAAGCACAAGGTAATGATGATAAACAGATGATATGGATATGAAAACTTCAAGTTAACATGTCTAAACTACACCTAAAATTTGCATAAGCACAGGGCAATGATCATAAGCGGAAGATTAAACTATGAAAACACCGAGGTGACATGTACAAATTACACCGTAAATTGACATAACAACAGGATAATGATGAAAACCACAAAATGACATGTATAAACTACACTTAAAATTCTCCATAAGTACAGGATAATGATGATAAACAAATGATTTGGCTATGTAAAACGGAGATTACATACGTAAACTACACCTTAAATTGACATAAGTGCAGGATAATGATGATTGCTAGGGCCATGGGGAATTTCTGAAAAGGAAGCCTAGAACGCATAAGGCAACTGAAAGACACAGATGGGGTTTTAGTTAGTTAAAGTATGACACCCTTCCACCTTAGACTAGAGCGACAGAAGTTATCAGATGATCTGCTGTCTCAAAAAAAAAATTATAATGATAAACGGATGAAAAATCTAGATGACACGTCTAACCTACACCTTAAATTGACATAAGCAGCGGGAAATGATGATAAATGTATAATTTGATTATGAAAACACCGAAATGACATGTCTAAACTATACCTAAAATCGACACAATCACAGGATAATGATGAAAACAACAGGATGACATGTCTGAACTACACCTAAGACTGACATAAGCACAGGATTAATGATAAACAGATAATTTGACTATGAAAACAACGAGATGACATCTCCAAACGACCCCAAAAGCATGGAAAACCAGCCCCACAACCAGCTACGACATTCGTATTAATAAGGTTCATAATACATTACCTAGCGTACCTTTGCACGAGCGGCGGCTTAAGGTACCTCCGCTCGATGTGTGCCTCGAGAGCCTGCAGCTTGTGGCGCGCGCGGGCCACGGGCTCGGCCGCGCCGTCCGCGCCGCGCCCGGGCCGCCAGCCCTTCACCTGCATCGACGCCGCCGCCACGCGCTCCTCCAGCTGCTCCACCTGCGGGGGTTACAACTTGTATGAAGGTATGTATGACTAAGTGGTCATGACTGGCCTGTTGGTCTAGTGGTCAGTGAAGGGCGCTATGCCGGAGGTCGTGGGTTCAATTTCTACCCAGGACAAATATTTGTGTGATGTGCATAATCATTTAAACACAGCCTGAAACACAGGTTTAAATTAACCTAGTTCGGGTGGTCCACTGACAAACATTGTGTATCCGAATCACGATTATTTGCACCTTTAATAATATTTTAGTTTTAGTATATTTTTAGGCACTGAACTGTATGTAAAACGTTATTACTGTTGGCTTTATGTTCATTTTTTGTAAACGTTATTTGAATAAATTATTATTATTATTATTTGTTTTGTGTCTGGGTGTAATTTATCTATTATATGTATGTATTTAGAAATATATAAGTATGTTTATCAATTGTCTAGTACCCATAACACAAGCTCTGCTTAGCTTGGGACTAGACGGCGTTGTGTGATAGTTGTGGAATATATTATATTACGAGACTAACAGACTCAGGAAGAAGGTCAATCACAGTAGAACTACACTACAAACACATGTGCCACGCACGCCTGAGCGCGTCGGTCTCCATACATTTTATATGGCAACTAGACTTGTAGAGCTACACTAGATATACGACACGCGACATCGTTCTACGTACAATTCAAGCGTGTTACACGTGTGCGTGGGTTCATTGTCGTTCTAACTTCATGCGGAGAAAAAGGCTGAATAACGGCTATACGCGTGGAAAACTCCAATAGTTCCATAGTTGCGCCATAGATGTCGCTATAGACGTTTTAAGCTCATTGTCGCTGGAGTTACCAAAAAACCTCAAATTGTCGACATATTTCTTTTTTGTAGTGTGTAAACCTTTAGGCTACAGACATCATTATTTCAGTAAGTGCAAGAGTGTTACCATGTTTAATAATTGCATATCCAGTCTTCTCTGCGTGAGCGCTGAGTGCGATGTGTCGGGTGAAGGGAAGCCACCGTTTTGAGCGATCACGCGGTCGAGGTGAGACACGCACAACTCTGTACCTAAGATGTCGCCCTTTTCTATGTACAGCTGTAAGGAAAAAATGTATAGTCAAATTAAATTCAAAAATTATATAATAATACAAAAATATTCCCCTACATGGGCACTTATAAAACGTCCGGTTTCCTATGGAGAAGAACCGGTAACCAACCCTATGGTTACTCTTTTGCAAAAAAGGCTTGTGTGGTGCGGGGTAAGTTAACCATTCGCTCTATTTAAAAAAAAAAATTGACACATTTTTTCTTTGTATTCGGTGGTAACCCAGTGGTAACGACCCCGACACACGAGTTGTAGCTTTCCTTTTTTTTGTAAACTTTCATCCAATAAAACTGAAGTAATAAAAACAAATCCTATATTTTTTTATAATGTTTTTGGCTTGGATACTTCCTTTAAGACAATAATAAGTCCTTTAAGACATAATTTCCTTCTATATATTTTTCTTTGTAAAGCTAAATACAAAAGTGCGTACCTTATTATTGACAGTAGGGAGATGGTGGGTGAGAGAGTTATGTAGTTCTCTCTCCCTGACGCCGCGCGGATGAAGACACTCCATCAAGTCACGGAGCTGATCCGTCTCTGTGATCCGCCACCAACCGTGTCTGCAAAATAATCATGAATTAAGTTGAGCATCCAACTTAGGAGTTGTAGGTTGCAGGTTCAAACCTAGCCAGGCGCATTACTTTGTGTAATTTATTTCATCATCACTGCTCTCAAAACGGTGAAGGAAAACATCGTGAGGAAACTGGCATGTCCTAGAACCAAAAATTCGAACATATGTTAAATTCACCAAACCGCATTGTGCCCGCCTGATGGATTACGATTCCATTCCCTCTCCTAGAGAGCATTCCCAACAGTGGGATTATTAAAAGGCTGTTTATGCTTATAAGTTAAGCATGCTACCACAGAACAGAAAATATAGGTAGAAGTGCCCCTAACGTGGCTAAGCACGGGAACCAGTGTCGCCAAACTCACACATTTGCGTATCAAATTGTACATTACACACATAAAAAAAAGTAATATGATTGGCTACGAAGCTACGAATTACAAACTTAACTTTTACAAATCATATTCTTATTGCTTTCATAAATTAGGTCTTACTTAACGTAAGAAAGTTTTTATTATTTGACATGACACAAACAATAAAGAAGTTTTAACCAATTTACAACGAGTTCGGCTACTCGACGCCAGATGGCGCTGTAACCAATTTATTCTATTCAGAACGCTAGTACCTTTGAAATAGATGCCATATTCACCTGCACTAGTATATAATATGTAATAGGCGAATTTCGCCTGCTGTTGACAAAAGCGCGATATCTAAGAGGCACTTCCTCTACTTTTCTTTATTCCGGGCATTCTACCTTAAGATGATCCAGTTTTTTTTTTTTACGTCTTGCCCAATCTAGGACGAAGCAAGAGAGCATGTCAGACTTTTACTGACTACATCCACCTTTATTCCTTTTTTTGTTTGCGATCCAGGAGTCCATGTTTCCCTTTCGGAAGAATACCCATGACATCTCTTTGAGGCGGGCATGGAACACTAAGCGCTGTCAACAACTCGGGCTCGGTGTGGACTGTTACTGGACGGCCGGACGGCGAGCTATAAAGCATGTAGCGACATCTACGGTGTCACATAAGAACTAATCCTGCATCCAGCAATTAAAGATCTCCGCGCGATTTGAACATATAGAACAGCCCGAAATCATCTGCCGGGCAGTTGCCCACCAGACAAAACACTCATCTGGCCGGAGGATCCTCCCTTTTCAAAATAAAGTATGTGGGCCTCCAAACTTCTTCGCCTTGCGATCGAGGAGTCTGTGTTTCCATTTCGGAAGCAAACCCATCTTTCCGAGGCGCGCATGGAACAGTACGCGCCGTCAACAACTAGGCCCCGATCCGGACGGTTACCGGACGGCGAGCTATACAGCGTAACTTGTAGGATTAAGGCAATATTTTGACTAAGGTCAATAAAGTAGTATGTCATAGATGGACACTCACCTCAGCTCCCTCGGCACAAAATTTCCTTCGACCTTCTTCGGCAGCCCATTGACCTTGCAGTACTCCAGCTGGTCCATCTCCTCAGCAGACATCTGTATGGGCGGCGGACTATCGCACGTCACGTATGTCGACAGAGCGTTGAAGTTCAGGAGCCCCAGGCTGGTGAGGCTGTTGGCTTTAGCTTTTTGGGTGAGCAGGTCGTGTTTTAAGGCGTCCGCTTGTAGTTCTTTTTCTAGGTCGTTGTCCTGGAGAAAAGATGGATTTTATATACATATACGGTCTTGGCCTAATGATCGCTGGAATTTCAGACGAGGGTCAGTTTACACCGAGATGCGACGCTACGCCACGCTGAGCGAAGAGCAAGTCAAAATATAACTTTAAGTACTACACGAATATATACACTTGATCACACTACTCATTATCATCATTTCAGCCGAAAGACGTCCATTGTTCGTGATAGGCCTCCCTCAAGTTTCACCACAACGATCGGTCCTGTGTGTCTCGCATCCATCAGATTCCCGCGACCCTCACCAGGTAATCGGTCCACCTTATGGGGAGGCTTAACTATGCCCACTACTACCAAAATCAATCATCATCATCTTCCTGCCCTTGTCCCGTTTTATTTGGGGTCGGCGCAACACGTTTTTTTCTTCCATTCTGTCCTGTCACTCGTCACGCTATCACTAACTCCCTTTTCTTTCAAAATCAATATAGCTAATCAAAAATTTCAACAAAGTATTTTTTTTTTATTTAGGTGGAAAAATCAGCAAAACAGACATCTCCCGCTCTTGGGCGGAGAGAAGATTTTTACTTTTACTTACTGACTAAGAACCCACTCCTATTCCTTCTATGCCTTTCATACCATGGCCGAGTTTTCATTTCAGAAGCAAATCCAGTAGGTTTCGATCCTGCAGCGCCCACTAACAATACGCGCCATTGAGTAACTTGGGCTCGGTCCGAACGGACAGACGGCGAGCTACCCATTACTCATCGTAACAAGAAGGTCATACTAACCTGTTCCTTACTATCCTCCTCAGTCTCCATCTCCATCACACTGCCATCCTTATTAAAACTATTGTCAATAACTTCTTGATCCAGCCCAGACATCGTGAGCGCCGAATCTGCATACACATTATTTGACGGTACTTGAACACTGGTCACCATACTGTTCAGCGTGAACAAACTGGGATCATTTAGCAAATGAAGATTGTTCGACACATCCCACTTATGGCCTTGACACAATATCACTTCAGAACACGTATGCTCGTTGTCACAAAACTCAGGTAAATCTTGCTTTTCAATCTCGTTGATGTTGTTCAAAAATGAACTTTCGTGCCTGAGGATAGAGAACCATTTCCCGTCTAGTATCTTCGAGTACAGTTGTAGATGTGCAGATGCAGCGTCTAACGGTTCTTGCTTGACTTTTTCCTTTTCTTCTTTAATTTCCTGTTGTAAAATGGAAATATGATTAAAAATAAATTGAAAAACAAATTTGATTGACAATGTATTTTAAAACTCATTTTTTTTATAAAAAAAAAATAACTTTGTGTTTTTTACTGACGGGAGCGTTATAGAAAATTTTAACTAAAGAATCTTGGAGTAGTGAATTTTGTTTGTTTGATTAACTTGTAAATATAATATTTATATTTCACTAATATATAATTTGGTCAACTAAATTGTCTTTTAATTATCTCTCAGATGGTGTAAAAAATAGAGAATGCTACTCGGGGATAAAGCTGTCTTTGTCTTGGGCGGCTTGAATTCCTTATTCACTCAGGTTTCTTTATTAACTCTCTCGCAATGCTCGGGGGTTGATTATATAAATCCCTCACTGACGTTCGGGATTAAAATAGCAACGTTCCTTTCGTTCAACATCCCGCCGTCGACACTATTTAATCCCCTAGTCTTATAATCCTATTATCTTTACCTGTTCTTTTTTCGCAGCATCTAATTGTATGGAGACGGCTTCGGCCATTTTTCTCAGCTCTTCAAGGTTATTAACTAAAGTATCTTTAGTTTCTTCGATGTCTTCTGGTTCAGTCTCGTTTTTGACGACGTTTTCTACCTTGACGATCTCCTGCGGCTTGTCCATGGGTTCCGCTTGGGCCGCGAACATGGGTTTATGCGTGGGCTTCTGCACTAAGAAGGCGGTGGGGATGGAGTCTTCTATGTCGAGCATGTCTTGTTCTTCATTGTTCTTTTGTTGAATGTATTTTTCTTCCATTTTTATTGAGGAGCCTGGTGAGAGGGAATAGATTTATGAATTATCATTATTTTATACTCTGTATGATGGAGAAGGCAGCCAAAGAACAAATGGATGAGTACTGGGCCCCTACGGTTGCTGACAACTCCTTGAGGCGCGCGTGGAACCCCACGTGCCGCCGACGACCCGGGCTCGCACCGGACGATTATCGGACGGTTGGACGGTGGGCAACCCATTGCTCGCCAAACCGCAAGCCCGCGCCTAGGGTGGCCGGAAATCGGGATCAGAATCCCGGCTCGGGCGCAAGGGCCATTGCCTCGCGAGTGCGGCCGCTCGCCACTCCTCCTCGCTCCGGACCATGGCCTAAACTAAAACAAAACTCGACGCGAGAGATTACTGCCGCCGAGCGCTCCCAGGCGGACACGGCGGGGCACACCTCTACCGTGTGTTCGAACTTATCCTCAGGACGGTCCAATGGATGGATTTTATGAGAAGTGAATTATGAGAAATTATATGAAAGAAAAGGGTGTCAGTGACAGCGTGTCGGTTGACAGAATAGAATGGAAGACGTGTTGCGCCGACCTCAAGTACTAGTAGAGGGTGTTTTTAATATCATGCGGTTTTGATCACGCATGCGGGATTGCTCCGCACGCACAACCCCCGCAAATGTCCATTGCATACAAGTATTTATTGAGAAAAATAGGAAGAAATCAACAATTGACAATTTAAAAAATGACACCCGACTAGTAATCAAAGACGCGAGTGGAACCGTAGGGAACCACCAAACAACTAAAAGTGGCCATATTTAGGGCGTAAGGGCCATATTAAGGGCTTGGAGGGCACATTAAAGGCGTGTGGGCCATATTAGGGGCGTGGGAGCCATACTAGGGGCGTGGGGGCATATTAGGGGCGTGGGGGCCATATTAGGGGCGTGGGAGCCATACTAGGGGCGTGGGGGCCATACTAGGGGCGTGGGGGCCATATTAGGGGCGTAGGAGCCATACTAGGGGCGTGGGGGCCATATTAGGGGCGTGGGAGCCATACTAGGGGCGTGGGAGCCATACTAGGGGCGTGGGGGCCATATTAGGGGCGTGGGAGCCATACTAGGGGCGTGGGGGCCATATTAGGGGGCGTGGGGACCATATTTATCTGCAAATATATTTTGGACTTTGACTATATAGTAATATACACCTACCTTCAACCTTACAAGCGCCATGCTTCACATTGGGCTCGTACTTGATGATCTGCGTGTGATCACTCAAGTTCAACTCCGACTTGATGCTCTTGAGTTCCATCTCGCTCTTGAGAGCTTCTTCTTTCTTCTGGGCTTCAGTTTCAGGGTTGGGCTTCTCTGGTTCAGTAGGAGTGGACTCTTTCTTTTCTCTTGGAGCTGGGGACAAAGATATTATGTTTAATCAATTGGGATTTTCGATAGCATTTTTGAGCTAGTGTTCGTCTCGGCTGTGTATAATGTAAACTAGTACTTGACTGCGATCCCACCTGATGGTAAGCAGTGATGTAATCGTTGATCTTCACGATCAAGGATTACATCAATGCCACTAGTTTATTAAGAGCCTATTTTATTTCCGGTAGGTAAAATCATCCAAATGATTTTCTCCACCCTTGGGCGGAGCGGAAGATAGTGTCAGACTCTAACTGACTAAAAAACCCACCCCGTACCTTCGTTGCCTTTCATACCGAGAGGCCAAGCTTCCCTTTCGGAGCTAACCCAGGCCTCAGTAGGCTTCGACCCAGCTGGGTCCCTACTGTTGCTGACAACTCCTTGAGGCGCGCGGGAACAGTGCGCGCTGGCGACGACTTTGGCTCGGTCCGGACGGGTACCGGACGGTCGAACAGCGAGCTACCCATTGCTCGCCGTTTGCGCCAACATTAAGAGCCTATTCACTCTAGCGTTGAAGACATCTAAATTAAAATTGGACGGGAAGACTGCAGCAAGCAATTGTTCTAATTCTTCGATTTACGCGGTATAAACTACGAGGCTAAACGCTTGGTAGTTGGGAAAAGACTTCGGATATTAATTAATAACCTACCTTTCTTCTTCTTCTTGCTGGTGTCCGGCGGGCTGTTGCCACTAAGGGCGTTATTCTCCAGCTGCTGGTGGTACGTCATGATCTCCGGCTGGGCAGACTCCATGCCTTCCACGAAGATACCGCCGCATTTGCCGAGAGACCAGTAGCGGCGCCAGTATCTGCAGAAATAAGTTAAATTTTTAAGACATTACAGTAAAAAAAAAACATTTTAACAAAATGTCGCGATTCAGGAATAACCTATTCGAGAAAAGAAAATAGTGACAACATCGTTGTCGGTCAGCTAAGTCATGCACCTTGGTTAATTAGAGAAATCCATGTTCACATTGATCAGTTAAAATAAAAATAAAATTCCAATCACCTCAACACGCAATAGCAATATTCAATCACGTAAAGAAATGCTGTGACAACATTATGTATGGTTAATGAAGAAAAAATATATGGAATCTAAACAATGTTATTGAACTCGCACAACAAGATTCCTTTATTATAAAATTTAATGAAAATTTTGACAATATTAATATTTTTAAGATTTTTTTTTTATATTTTCTATAACAAAAAATATCTTTCAGTTTATTATGTTTTAATTTTTACCTCAGTATGAATACACCATTACTTTGCAGTAGCATTGACGACGTCACTATTTTCTTAAAGCGAATATAGTATACATAGATACTAAACCGACACAACCAGTGTTAAATTCGTAAAGCGAATAAAACTTACCTGTCCTGTCCGTAACACGTAGCTCTCAAAGCATGAGAACCAGCTGTGAGCTGCAGAAGCTGTTGTTCTGACTGCTTGAGCAGCTTCTCCAGCTTGCGAGCTAGCTCCTCTGATGAGAGGTTCTTGTCTTCATCCTGTGAATAACGACTCAATATTTAATACGACATGATTAAACTGGAGCAAGAGCTGTGGTGGCCGAATGGTAACGGCCCCGACTTACAAGTGGTCGCGGGTTCAAACGCAGCGAGGCGGAAATCTACATGTTCTAGAAATTTCTGAAAACGGAAATCTACATGTCTTAAAACCAAAAATTCGAAGACATGTGACATTCACCAACCGACACTGGGCCTGCGTGGTGGATTACAGCCAGCAGTTGGAACATTAAAAGGCTGGCTAATCGAAGTATAAATATAAAATTTTACATTTTGGTACAAGAGGAGATAGTTTATTATTGCGACCAGGACGCGATTCCCGCTAGCCGCGGGTGAGGGTGTCACCCTCACCTTGCGGCAGTAGTGACAAACTTTCACGTATATCAACGTATTTCAATACATTTAGGAAGACGACAATCAGGTGACTTATCAAGTTTAATACAGTTTATAGGTCGCGACTTTTCCACGCTGGTGCGAAAAACAGATCGGGTTTTCGTGTGTTTTGAAAATTCCTTAGAAATAAAGACCGGTAATAGTTTACAATTGTATAGAAAACATTCAGCTCACCTCTTCCGGCTGCGTCCCCTCACTCTCCAAATCACTCAAATTAGCATCACAGTCCCCGATAACACTATCCTTATCAATCTTCGAGTTATCAGCCGGAGAACATTCGTCCTTATTGTTATTCAGCATCTCTTTATTCTTCATACTGTTGGAGAGGTCCTTTAAGGGCGATAGTTCCTTGTCGCTCTCCTCGGCTGGTTGGCTCTCTTTGTAAGGGGATGGTTCTGATTGCTTGTCTGTTTCACTTTCGGGGTGTGGTGAGGATTCCTTGTCTTTTTTTGGAGTTTCTGGTTTTTCTGGTGTTTGTTGGTTTTCTGTGGGAAAATACACTAAAATTATAAAAGTGAATGTTTCTCACAGTAATTACACCAACAATATAAAGTTTTTTTTTAATTTTCTGCCCCTCCTTCCCCCCCTGGTGAGATGTCGTGAGATTTTATTCAACCCCCTCCCCCATCCCCGAATCTCACGTGAGATTTTTCAAAATGGTTGGAACCTGTCCGTGTGTCGCTGCCACTCAGCCCGTACGCTCTCGTTCATCGAGTCGCGCGTTCGGCTGACAGTGGCGCGAAAACAAAGGACGGGCTACACTGTACCGTAAATTCAGATTAAATTGAGCTATTTGGTATAAAACAAATATGGTGGTTTGACAGTCAGTAAATGTATAACGTCGAAGTATGAATAAAATTATTTTCTTTCGAACGAATTAGTAAATGATCTTAATCGTACTACGATTACGCTTAAGATTAAATCTTAAGCATGTACAATCTGGATTAAATAGACCAAAATAGTATAATTTGTTTTTGTTTCAATCAGAAAAAAAATTGCGTGATATTTGCCGAGATCCCCCCTCTCTCCAACGTAAGATTGGATGAGATTTGACTCGACCCCCTCCCCCCCTTAAACACCTCTCGTAATTTATGGACGCCCCCTTTGTTACTTCATCGCGCTCCAACGGCTAATTGGATTTTTATCAACCTTGGTTCATTTTGTTGGTTGATTTTGTTTGCAGTACACCGCAGACTACCCCATTTTTTAGTTTAAGTTCTTATATTCCATCCCAAGGTTGTCTGGAGGATATCGCTGTCAGCGATAAGACCGCCATTGCACCCATAGATTTATGTTTCTGTGACATTGTTACTATTTTGGTGTAAAATACAGTTTATTCTATTCTATACTACACAGATCATGTCCTAGTCTAAGCACTTGGGATACTTTTAATCCTGGGATTATGTTTCTTTATGATAATTTTCTACTTTCACGCAGACGAAGCCACTGGCTAGTAATAGCTAAGCTAGTGTTACTGAAATATTGGAAGCAATATGGATAACCGACGTTTCCATCGGCTTGGTAAGGTTTTGGAGTGGCGAACGACGCAACGTTGGTAGCCTTTCACAAAACGGATCGATGACCTTGTGAAGCCTGCGGGCCACAGGACCAGTCGTTGTGGAGACCCTCGGGGGCTGGGGCATTATGTCCAGCAGTAGACGTCTTTTGAAGTTTTTTTTATACTACACTTACCGTCATCATTCAATTGTGGCGACGCCCTCAGGTTGACAGCGCTTTCTTCCACTAGACGCTGCATTCTTTCCAGCGCTAGTGCTTGCTGCTTTTCCGTTTGTTCGGCGCGGACTTTGCGTTGATGCAGTACTCTGACCCTATAGGACAATAAAAAAATTGAATAATAGGCGTGGCCGAAGTGGGCCTGGCACAAGCGAGGGCTCTTTAACCCTTCAGATACCGTCAATTAGAGACACAATAGTAAGACAATAGATGCGCGGCCACCGGTGGTCGCTTGGGGATTCATGAATTAAGAACGAGGGTGTTTTTGTAATAGGGTAGTTTCCAGGGTCAAAATAACTACATTTTATTTAGTCTGTATTTTAGATTATAAAAAAATATTGGACACGTATTTTTTATTTTTTCGATTAAACAAAAAATAACAAAGATATAGCCCAATGTTACGTGTGACGTCACCCCGTGCGAAAAAATGCAGCATTGCGTGACATTACATGTAACTTTAATGGGCTATATCTTTGTCATTTTTGGTTTAATTTACAAATAAAAAAATTAGTTTCCGTTATTTTTGAATAATCTGAAAGAAGGACTAATTACTATTGATAGGCTCGTGTTAGACCACTATGTCACCTGATGGTAAGCGACGATGTGGTCGAACACAGGGTTACGACAGTCATCTCGTTTTAGAATTAATGAAAGAAAAAGGCCTCGCTGATATGTCTTCGGCGAGCTGCCCACTGCTCGTTGTCCGCAAGTGTTCACCTACGGTGGTTGGAAGTCAGGGTTCGGGTTGCGGCAGCTGAGGCGTGAGGATGTTCTTTCTGTCACGTGTGCCCCCTCCTTCACTGGCAAGGTGGACCGATAACCACGGTCACGCCAATCCGATGGATGCGAGACGAACGCCGATCGTTATGGCGACACTTAGGGAGGCTTATGTTCAACAGTGGACGTCTTTCGGCTGAAATGATGATGAGAGGTTGACTTACTTCCTAATCTTCATGTCCATAAGATATCTCTCTTTCTTCAGCTGGTTGAGATGTTCGAGGCTGGCGTCCACTTGTCTTAGAATTGCCTTGTTTTGAAGCAGTTCATCGCAGATGAACGCGAGGATACGCGCTTTGAAGGTCGCACTCAGAGCGAGGAAGGATTTGTCGCGGAGAGCCTCTGTGAACAAAGGAATGGAAAACTTATTACTTAGATTGATAGTACTAATACTCTATATTGTACACCATAAAAAAATACGAGTGTTTTCGTGTCCTATTCGCCAGGGTCGTGGGTTTACGACTACATAGAGTACCCCCATTTAGCTCTTCAATCCCCATAGGTGACAGAGAGAGCTGACGAGATGGAGTGTTTGGTCGTGGACGTGCGATAGTCATAGTAATCATAGTAGTTTATTGGTAAGACATTCTTACAAGTCGAAAACAGAGTGTTACATTATACTTACAGTGCGTTTCACTTAAGAAGTTCCTTTGGCGTAATGTTGGCTCCCCTGTCTGTCTACACAAAAAAGAAGGGAAAAAAGGAAAGAGTTGCCTACTCTACCAAAATTGTTTCCCGAAATGCGAAACGAAATCGATTTTAACGGTAGTTGCAACACTTTTTGTAGAATTATGAGGGGAATGGGATTTTATTTAAAAAAAGCAGGTCTAAAAGAAAGTTGTTAAAAGAGAGGTACGATACTGTGGCGTGGCGTTTTCGGTATTTGAAAGAATTGCAGGACAATCGGAATGGAGCCCAGCGTCCTATACTTTATTCAAAAATAGTTTAAAAAAATAAATTAAAAAAGGCGATTGTTTAAAGTAACGAAGTATCAGTTAATCTCCCTAATACTAAGTAATTTAATTGCTAAACATATTGCAACACTGTTTTTCCGTACTGCCAACATTACGGCAAAGGAACTTCTTAAGTGAAACGCACTGTAGTCAACAAATGATTAAATACATTGTCAAATGATAAAGAATATCAAACATAAAAGATAATACAAAATAAAAAAACAAATACATAGAAGTCAAAATCACGAATTGAAAAAAAAAACAAAAGTCCATAATATTCAGTCCAAATTAATAAGAATTCAATCGTCAAAGTTGGGTAGGCCTTTGGTGTGGGATGCAACATGTGTCGAAACCCTTACGCCATCCCATCTTCTGAGTACCGCGGGCTGTGCTGGAGCGGCTGCTGCAGGTGCAGAAAACCTCAAACGGCGTAAATATAATAACCTCATCGGAAGTTATATGTTTGAGCCGTTTGGGATTGAAACACTAGAGCCATGGGGTCCGAGCGCTCATCGAGTTGTTCGAGATATCAGCAAACAGTTGGTCGACTCTATGTGTGACCAGAGGGCTGGGCTTTTCTTCGGTCAACGAATCAGCATTGCCATCCAGAGCGGCAATGCTGCCAGCGTTCTGGGCACATTTCCCATTGACATCGATGTGGACGAATTTTTTGACGCCCTATAAGTTCCTTTTGTTTTTTACCCGTTTGTACATATTTTTACTTTAAGTTTGTAAATATACCTATTAATTTATAATATTTAATAATTAAGATGTATATATGTATGTTAATCGTCAAAGTTAACCCTTCAGATACCGTCAATTAGAAACACAATAGTAAGACAATAGATGCGCGGCCACCGGTGGTCGCTTGGGGATTCATGAATTAAATTAAATTACATCATAAATTCGTCAATAGAATAAAAAGTTTGCTCGATAAGCCATTTTTGCAAACGAGCTTTTCGTACGGTAATGGTTGTGTGTACATACCTGACAGTTTATAGGTAGCGTTATTATGCAGGCTCTCGTAATAGACGTTGTTCTTGGAGTTGGCACATGTGTGTTGCATCTCGGCCTCTGTCTGGTGATGGTCGGCCACGCGACGTTCGCGCTCGCGCTCCGCTGTCAATCCTAAACCAATAACAGACATAAGTACCACAAGATTTTGACAATGAACTGAATAACTGGAACAGCAAAAAGATAGCATCACTGTTTATTACGTGGTTAAAGAGCGAGTGGGCGTGTCAATCTTTAACTAACTAAAATACATCTGTGTCCTTCAGTTGCCCATGCGATTTTGAGGATACAGTGAACCTTTCAAAACTCTAGCAGATTAGCAGGCATAGACTCTTTGGAGGTATGCGGTAAAGAGAGTAAAGCCCCACATACCTCTGTTGAAAAGGGAGGATCATCCAACCAGACAGGATGTTATAGTCTGGTGGGCGACTGTCCGATAGTTGATGTCGGGCTGTCGTATATGTTCAAATCGCGCGGAGAACTTTGATTGCGCGATGCAGGATTTCGTATTTTCTTCGTAGTTCTTATGTGGCGTCATAGATGTCGCTACAACTCTATTAGGCCACGTCGAACACACGCTTCCGACTCGGGCCCGGTCCTTACCGGACGACGAGCTGCCCATTGCTCGTCGTTCGCAAGCCCGAGATACCATCACTGTATCAAATTTTAATTGGGTCTTAGAACACACTACTAGTTGGCGCTTCTTAGACGAAAGGTTTTCTTTAAAAACGTTATACGCTGATGAAGCTATATAGGATTTATAGCTCCATCCCTTTCATTCATTCCCCTCCATCTCTTTCTCGCTCATTCTTGACATTAGGTATAGGTAAGACGGGCTGTTTTCCGCAACTCCACGACTAAGGCGCGTATTTTGCGTACGGTTGGGACAGATGAGTCATTCGATCTACCCCAGCTCCTCAAGAAAGGCCAGCAGCGCCTTGGTGTCGCTGACCATTTCACGAAGGTTACCTGGGTTACCGAAGTACTTAGCCCTGTATCCTGCGACCACAGGGCAGCTTAGAAGCAGGTGAGCCGCTGTCTCGTCCTATTCCCCCCCATTCTTGACATTTTAACACGTTGTAGTAAGGCCCGAGGGTCGGAACCGGAACCTCTTAGATGGTATACTTACCAGTGAGAGCCTTGACTTCTCCGGTAGCGTTGGCATACAGGTATATTCTGAGCACTTCGCTCAGGTTCTGCGGCGTGATATCGCCCATTCTTATGGCGTGGCCTAGTAGGGTTGTGTGACGACCTGGGTGTGGGATACCCGGGTCCTCTGCAAAAGAATAAAAAATTCGGTTTATGACAACAAAATAAAAACTCATAAAAGAGATATCGAACTTCTACAATTTCATTCTTTGAATCAATGCAAAATATCGTCATGGGCGATCTCGATTTGCTTATAAAACTCGTGGCTAATTGGTCTGGGTGTAATTTATCTATAATATGTATGTATCATTTATTATCAGTTCTCTAGTACTTTTAGCACAAGCTCTGCTTTGATTAGATGGCATTGTGTGAAAGTTGTGGAATATATATATATCACTACATAGTATAAAAAGGTCGGTTTTTCTGTCCCTATATCCCTATGTACACTTAAATCTTTAAAACTACGCAACGGATTTTGATGCGGTTTTTTTAATAGATATAGTGATTCAAGAGGAAGGTTTATATCAGCATTGCACCCGATGCGAAGCCGGGGCGGGTCGTGGTTTTACGAATAACCTTATATAAATGTGGAATATACATCGTGTTGCCCAGAAACTGGGTTTTGGAGGTCTCATAGGTGACTTACCAATGGCAGTAATAAGTAGCTGTGTGAGCACTTGTAGCAGTTCTTCCTCGGCCTCCACGCTGCAGTCAGGAAGGAGCGCCATTTGGAACGTGTTCAAGGTTGGGATAGCGTCCATATCTGTAAAAATAATAAAAATGTCAAGAGTGCAGGCGCAAGGTTTTCTTACTCTAGTAAAGTTTTAACAGATATGTATGTATTTTGGTAAATGTTACATTTGGAACGAATTAAATTATAAAATAAACTTAAATAATTAAAAATAATATATACACTAAAGGCCTAGCTAAATATGACGTCGAAAAACTCCTCCGCATCGCTGTCGACTGGAAGTGTGCCCAAAAGGCTGGCGGCATTGCCACGTTGTATGGCAATGCTTAATCTCTGACCGAAGTAGAAGCCAGCCCTTGGGTCACGCGAAGAGTCAACTAAGCGTTTGAATAAATCTTTAATTTGTACCTGAAGGATAAAACTCAACATTTTGCCTTTCGAGTGCTCTACTATACAAAGTAAAAAAATAATAATAAAAGGTTGAGTTCAGCGTCATCTTAGGCATCTCTACTGGCCTTTATGCCAGGTATGAACTTTAACATATTAGTGTAGGTAACCGAGACTCCGAGACCTACTGATTGGAATAAGTAAAACCTGGTCAACTGCGAGTCGAGTAAACGCAGAGAGAGATCCATACAAAATCTATGTAAGTAGTTCGATTCCCGCATCCAATCTCGAAGATTTTTATGAATCGGAAAAATTATATTATTATTCAATGAAACTACGAATTGAATTTCAGATTTTAACTTTATTATTACAATAGAATTTTGTAAGGCTCTTGACAGACGGTCATAAGGTGATCCAATAAGGCAGTCTGTCCACCGCCGCCGTCACCGGGACGTCACCGAGAACGAGATTATTTCGGGCCGAGTTTAAGTTTAAGATGCGCTCGGGTGACGGGCGTGCGGTGGACACATGGCCATAAAAATGTATGTATCGCTAAATCGGCGCCGTCATCTTGTTCTCGGTGACGTCCCGGTGACGGTGGTGGTGGACAAACGGCCTTAGGGTTCCATTTTTGCGGCTGAGGTGCGAAACCCGTCCTTTTTAGGACTGCGTTACTGTTTGTACCGAATGTTTAGAAAATTATGCTATTGTATGTTATGTTTGATCGTTCATTGTGGCGACACTTGGGGGAGGCTTATGTCCAACAGTGGACGTCTATCGGCTGAAATAATGACTAGTGTATGTTACTATTACTATCAGATCACACAGAAAAGGCTGTAAAAAGGTTGGACAACTACAGTAAAAAACCACTTACCGAAACCAAGCGTTTGTCCAAAGTTATGTATAAACTCGTATACTTGTAGAATGTCGGCCATGGCCTGGCCCGGCAACTTGAGCCCGGGGATCCTGTTCAGAGCGGGCAGCGGCTTCTGGTCGGAAAGCGACGAGTCTTCTTGTGGCCGTCTGTGGGGATTATAGAAACATAAATCTATCTGTACAAGTGTAGGAATAGAACAGTAGGGCTTTCAAATACTGGATTTTCCAACACTGTATCAATACCATATACGATACATGTATCGTAATCACGGTATATATATTTATTTATTAACATGCAATTGTTTTAACAGGTCAGTGACGTCGCTCGCGGGTAAGTTCTTATAGAAAAATTAAAACCCCCTTCAACCGTATTTCGAGAGTTCTTTTATTTTTTTATTATTATCGATAGGCTCACGTTTGATCGCTATCTCACCTGATGAAAAGCGATGATGTGGCCGACGATGGAGCACGCTTGCTTAGAAGCAACCTATTCACTCTTGACTTAAAGATCTCCAGGTTATCGCTATCAAGTAACATAGACTACGGCAAGGAATTCTACTCCTTAGCTGTACGCATAATGAATGTGTTTCCAAAACGCTTTGTACATCATAAAAAGAAACTGAGCAAAATTTTACATTTCTAGTCCCAGTTGTTTTTAGCGTGGATATGGTAGTCAGTTCTCCTTTTACATAAGAATTTATTATTATTATAAAACACAAAATAAATAGGCAGTGATAATCCACAGGCTCCAGTCCCTTACCTCAGTTCAGAAAGCAACTCCATCTCCTTCCGTCTCTGCTGCAACTTCTTCTCCTTGACCAGCAGTCTGTCGAGCAGGTTCTGGTGCTTCCGTCTCTCTCTCTCCTCCCATCGTCTGCGGGAGTCCAGCTGTCGGATGAAGGTAGTGTGCTGGCGTCTGCGTTCTCTTTCCTGGGTAAGGAAATGGAGAGAAATTAAGATGGTTTAATCGTTGAACCTTATATGCTAAGGTGCCAGTTGAAAACCAGCGTTGGGTGTCTGATGCCCAGTAATTGCTGAGTGGTTGCGAGCGCGCTCCACACTTTTTTATTATTTTCGGTTGTTGCCTTGCATCGAATAAATTCAATTTTATATTCTAACACTAAGCAGCATTGCTGTATTTTCGTTTATAAGACGTCAGTGTCAGTATGTTCTACTTTTCTCCTACAAAAAATTGGTCACCGATTATCGGACGTGCGCGAGCAGCTTTTGAGTCAAGTCAGTGGCTAGTGCTGCGGGATTGTTCGGAAGTATTAAAGTTAAAGGGTACCTAACTAAAGGAATACAGATAGGATTTCAGAAAATTTTTGACACTGGACACTTTCTTGCTCCACTCAGAGCGGGAAATTAGACCCACCCTCATAAAACAAAAAGGGCTATGCGGGAGCTCAAACATATGGATGTTTTCATCGGATTCCTATGTAAGCATGCTGTAGCAGTATACTCGTAATCTGTCCACACTAACACTTGTACTTATGTCACACTCTTGCTAAATGCATAGCACCTACAATCTTAACCACACTTCCTACAAATAGCTACGCTTAGTAACAATAATTTATCACCCCAACCGTCTGAAACTACAGTCACTTCAAATTATAGAACCTAATAGATAAGTACATGTGAAAAAAGCGAGCCACAGAAAATTAGTCGCGAAAACTACTGATAACTACAAAATTACTAAAAAAAACTGTACCTAATTAAAGTGTGGTTACTGCAAGCATACATTCGGAGTATTTTCGACTTTACTAGAAAGAATTTTGAAGGAAATTCATGAGCAGACCTCAACAGCCAAAATATGTTAAAGAAAAAGAAAATACTTTCCGAGCTCCAATATTATTGTAACGATGCAACCAATAGGGTAGTTTCCAGGGTCAAAATAACTAAATTTTATTTAGTCCGTATTTTAGATTAAGTATAAAAAAATATTGGACACGTATTTATTCTTTTTTCGATTAAACAAAAAAATAACAAAGATATAGCCCATTAAAGTTACGTGTGACGTCACCCCGTGCGAAAAAATGCAGCACAGCGTGACGTCACACGTAACTTTAATGGGCTTTATCTTTGTCATTTTTAGTTTAATTTACAAAAAAAAAAAATACGTGTCCCTTATTTTTGAATAATCTAATAGACGGACTAATTACATATTTTACGGCAACTAGCCTATTCTGGGTTGAAAAGTAATACCTATTGTACACGGACGCATAGCTTCATAGACGCGTATTCATCTTTATACGCTTGGTGTACGCCTGCGTGAAGCTTAAACTTCATAGTTTAGTATGTAAGCTTCATGCAGACGTTGCCACTTCGTTGGCATAGTTTCATAACACTTCTGTCAACGAAGCAGTAACGTTGTGTCATCGTGTCGTTGCAGCTAGTAGCTTCACGCAGGCGTACACCAAGCGTATACGCGACTATGAAGCTACGTGTCCGTAGGCAGTAAGCCTTAGTCTTAGTCTTGAATCATTTAGAGCTAAAAAATATCACTTAGTTTACACTCGAATTAAATCGTTCAAGTTATAAACTGTTTCCAAGATTCCTTCATAAGTAAAGCCGTAAATACTCCAAAAACAAAAAAACCCACAAAACGTTATTTTAAGTACAAAAGCGCTACTGTTATATCTACTGTGGTATTACCTCGGTTATATATTTTTGCTGTTCGCCCGCCGTGTCCAACGAGGATTGTAAATAAAAGAGAAACACAGGGTTACACACAGACACACACAAAAACATATAGTTAAGGTTGTGTGTTTGAACTTAAGAGAGGGAAGTTCGATGATGAGCAATGGGTAACTCGCTGGCTAGCAAGGGCTCCTCAAAGAGTTATCAAAACTAAAGAGGTCCAGTAGGGCCGTTGCCTACTAGGGCTAAAAGAATGGTCGAAAGCGTTCCCGACTGCATACCCTGTGGCGTATAATACGTAAAAAAAATAGTATTGTTTCTGGTAGCTTATAAGTACTAACACTAGTTAACAATTATGGACTTAGTCCGAAATATAAGATTTTAATTTTAGTCTGTACAAGTCTGACACTCCCTCTGACTCCCCCCAGAGCGGGGGAAGTTACTTGATGGTTCCCCACCTCAAAAAAAAATAAAGGAGAGGAACACCTGCCTAATACGTAAAAATCTGACAGTGGGTGGTGTGACACCCAGAGTTAGGACGTAGGAGCCTAGCAGGGTCAAACCCTACTGGGGCTAAGGGTCTGCTTCTGAAAGGAATATTCGGCCCTAGTACGGAAGGCAACGAAGGAACAGGAGCGAATTTTTAGTCAATAAAAGTCTGACACTATATCCCGCTCCACCGAAGGGCGCGGAGATGTCATTGAATGATTTTCCAACCTACAAACAAAGGGGTCTTGCGTCATATTCCTCAATGCTGAGGGTCGTGACCTCCCTGCTTCATCACTTTAATTTTTATGTGGTTTTTCCATTTACTCCAAAAATAAGAGTGGGAAGAAGCAAATGATAAACTCCCTCAAGTTCAAACACATCAAAGTTAATGACACACACAGACGTAAAACTAAAAAAAAATAGAAAAATAATAACCTGTTCTTTGAGAAGTATGGCCTGTTGCCGCTTTAGTTCTCTCTCCTGAAACAACGAGTTCAGTAACGTTACTTACTTGTCGGAGTCATGCGGGGGTCGTGGGGCACTAGACATTGAGGGAACTCTAAAAATAAACAGCCTTCGAATAGAGAATATGCATGAAATGTAAGGTGTGTAGAGCAGTGGTGGCCGAGTGGTAATGGCTCCGATTTACGAGTTGTAGATCGCAGGTTCAAACCCAACCTTTTTGGTTTTTTTTTGCCTAGTGGTTAGTAGTCCTGACTGCTATGCCGGAGGTCGTGGGTTCGATTCCCACCCAGGACAAATGTTTGTGTAATGAGCATAATCATTTGTTCTGTGTCTGGGTGTAATTTATCTATGATATGTATGTATTTAGAAATATATAAGTATGTTTATCAGTTGTCTAGTACCCATAATACAAGCTCTGCTTAGCTTGGGACTAGACGGCGTTGTGTGATAGTTGTGGAATATATATATTATTATTATATATATAACCCAGCCTGGCTCATTATTTTGTGTAATTTATTTCATCACCACTGCTCTCAAGACGCTACGTCAATATGTTATGTATAAGTGTCAGTGTCAAGAGCTAACTCGCCACTCGTTCGTGCGCTTTTTGTGCTTAATGCTCTTTTGACTCAAACATCAGAGTTGTTTGCTGGGAGATGGATAAATGTGTATCGTGAATGTCTAAAGGTGAGAATAGACTACAACATTTACTTGTAACAGAACAACGAGCCGCTCTATGATATGTTCTAGTGTATCATCGTATTACGAACTAAACGTCGAGCACGCTCGCCTCTTTTTACAAACCAACGAACATATTGGTGTAACATTTCATCGAGCCACGAGGGCGGGCAATGCGCGGTTGCAGGGAGACATTTAAAAACAAAATGAACGCAAGGTACAACGAAATGTTGGTTAGTGCACACTCGCTGTGAGCATTTACCCGTAACATAACGCCGAGCATTCGCAGGAACGTTACATTACATGGAAATGCTTTGGAAACTGAGCTTTTGCCTGTATTGTACCATTCGTAAGAACGTTACATTACATAGAAAAGCTCCAGAAAATGTTGTAGTTTATACTCACCTTTAGGTATTGTGAGAGGATGGATGAAAACCGCAAGTAAAGCTTGTGGGATATTTTATTTTATTTTAGTGGTAGTGTATATGTTTTGTTTTTGTTTTGCTGTTCTTTTATTTCTTAGTTTCTGTACAACGCCTTAGTTTAAGGCTGTAATGTTGTAGAAGTAAAATATAAATAAATAAATAATGTATGTATCTATAAATATATATGTATGTTCATCAGTTGTCCAGCACTCACAGCACAAGCTCTGCTTAATTTGGGACTAGATGGCGTTGTGTGAAAATTGTCAAATACAAAAAAAAAGTGGGTTGTTCATATTTTTATGACAAACCTGCTGCCTCTTGACTTGTTCTTCTATCTTCTGCTTCTCAATCTCCTCGTGTTTTCTCCTCTTAGCCTTGATTACGAATGTGCGAACAACATCGAAAGCGGTACAGCAAATTATAAGAATACAGCGTTACATGAAACAAAACAATAAAAAAAAAATGTCTAACTAAGAAATGTACTGGCTGATTTTGTGTTTGATTTTTTTTTGCACTTGAATTTAATTCTTTTTTTTTTTCATTACTTTAGGGCCTGTGTACATCACGTTTTTTATACGCGCCGTCAACGCGCGTATGTAGCGATACAGACGCGGTACGCATGCGAGTCAAACTCAGTCATTAAACCCCAAGCGAACGCCGCATCGTTCGCGCACCCATTGTCTTTCTATTTATCTCTAATTACTACGATTGAAAGGTTATTAGGACAAAAGCGCACCACCAACGCACATATCTAAAACACGCGTCGGCGATGCGTTTAAAAACTTGGTGTACACAAGCGCTCAGGGTAGTCAAAAGAAATAAAATAATAAAATCATTAACATTTACAATAATCAAACACATTTTATAAAATCAAAATAAATTAATAAAAATAAATAATGAAAATAAAATAAAGGCATTATGAAGGTGAATGCGTGCAGTAACTAAATAAGGTTAAAAAGAAAATATCAATACAGTTAATGAACATTATTTATATTACAGTTTTTTCTTTGAGGCAGATCCAGAAAATTTAAATATCCTTTTAATATATTTGTATATCTGACTGTTTATTCAGTGTTTTAGTAAAATTCTATCATCCTTGTAGATTTATTATCATCGCTTACCATCAGGTGTGATGGTCTAACCCTTTTACATACAACGCCAATATTTTACAGCTCATATTTAAAAATTGCTACTCAAAGACGAATTACCAAAAAACTTTCGTAGTCCAACAGTAAATGCCCCTGTAAATATACGTGATTTTTTTTCGTTTGTCAAATAATTCTAACGTTAAAAAATGCCGGTCTCTATTCACGCTAGTACTGATAGTTCTCTGTATATCTCTGATATTTATTTTATAAAGCAATTATTTTCTGCTCTACATTTATTACTAATTAGCGGCCCGTCCCGGCTTCGCTCGGGCAACCAATATAGTATAAGTTACTCAGGGTGAATGTAGCTTTCCAATGGTAAAAGAATTTTTTAAATCAGCCCCGCAGTTTTTGAGTTTATTCATTACAAACGTACACACAAAAATAAAATTTTTCCCTCTTTATAATATTATTTGCTTGGTAATAAAAGTTGGACTTCTGGGCCAACTTGCCCACAGATAAGTTGGTAATTTTAGCTAAACAAATATATGAAATTGTCGTCTTCTTTCTACTATAATGCATGTATTAGACATCTAAAACTTCCTCATGAATAACTCTATCTACTGCTGAAAACCGTATGAAAATCGTATGATTTTTGAGTTTATCGCGAACACACAGACGGACACGATGAAGGACTTTGATTTATAATTTGTAACGTGGGATAATACAATACTTTGGCACTTCTAAATATTCTAATGCAGCCCAGCCCAGCTAATACTGAGGTGGTCACCCTTTCGGTGCGGGCATGCTCGGCGTACTTTGTACTTTTATTTTAAGTTTCTATCGCGAGGCCTTGAGCGTGGAAACCGAAAAAAACCTAACTCCCCCCACTAAATGGTTGTCATGGCAACTTGTCAACTTCAATCACAATTAAGTTGATAAAAAATGCTATGCAATAGCTTTACTGCGGCAGTCTCCGAGTGCCACACGCCTTTTTTTTGTTTACTTCGTGTATATAACTCTTATGATTTGACCATTACATGTTTACTGTAAACATGACTTTAATTCATGAATCCCCAAGCGCCCACCGGTGGCCGCGCATCTATTGTCTTACTATTGTGTCTCTAATTGACGGTATCTGAAGGGTTAAAAGAGGCTTAGAACCCTGATTTGTTTCGGTGTTTCTTCTCAGGGTAGTTAGCAAGGAGGGGCCCAGCTGGGTCGAAGTCTACTGGGGCCAGGGTTACCCGAAAGAAGCTCGAGCCCCGGTATGAAGAGGCTAGAAGGAACGGGGTGGGTTTTTAGTCAGTAAGAGTCTGACACTATCTCCCGTTCCACCCAAGAGCGGGGGTTGTCATAAGATGATTTTTGCCCACCGTAAAAAAAGGTAGTTAGCTAGGAAACACCGCCCAGTATGTAGTTTAAATTGACATGTAAGTGTTTTTTTATTTTAAACCGATTTGCATTTATTATAGACTAAATTCTAGCCGTTCCTAAAACCAAAACATACAATATACAAGTCAACAAGACTCCATACACCTCAAAGATTAGGCGTGCAATGTTAGTGAGACGTTGAAAGTTAGTACATTTTAGTTCTATATATATGACGTACCGACGAATCCTTGCCTAGCGGGTGTACTGAGATGGACAGGGCACCATCTTTGCCCACATTAAACGTCCCCTTACTTATTTTCTTTGACATGATATCTGTCAAAATATCATCATCCTCACTTAAGTCTATGACTTCTTTTAGAACAGATTTCGGACTATCTTTGGGCATCAGCATTAAGTTCTGTGACATAAATTCGTTTTTCGCGTCCAAATATTTCTGTTCTATAGCCTTCGGGTCTTCTGTCTTCTTATCGCCTTGTAGTTTCGACCAATCACAGCCGTTTATGAACTCTGTTATTCTTGAGTACGATTCGATTAATTTTTCTAAATTGTTTTCTTTGTCGGGCGCTTTCAAGCGCTTTTCAGCTGATTTTATTAAAGTAAAGTCGTATTGTTTGGTGTCTTTACGTTTTGGAAGATCGAAAGCTGCTTTTTCAGCAAAGTCTTTCATTTTATCCAGCGCATTGTATTCTTCAACGTCTTCCTTCCATCCTGATTGGTCGAATTTTATCGTTTTTATAGGGGAGTTTTGCGAGTCTTTGGGGCCGGAGACCGGTATTAAGGAGAGACTGATCGGAGGCATAATGCGTTCCTTATTCGTCTTAGTAGCGGGTCCCATCACTATATCCGGTGTTTTCCATTCGTCGATACCGGTTTTCGGGACGCTAGGGAGGGGCTCGATCGTCAACTGCGTTCGATTCTTGTTGATATGCTGTATCAACATTGCTTCGTTATAATTTTTTGTTATTTTTTTGTCGCATCTTGTCTTTATTATCAATTTGGATTATGACAACATTGTCAAGGTCCCTTTGGCGGTTCGGTTTCGTGTTATTATTATACTCTTAACCCAAGTAGACAGATTTTTACATAAATATTGATAGAGAAGTATATAAGTATGTATATACCATATCTAATGCTAAACACACAGCTCTGCTACCAACTACAAGCTAAGAAAATCCAACGCTTTCTACTAAAAAGCAAAAAGAAACCAATTTTTTTTATAACGTTGGTAACCCCAAAAGGCCCTTTTTGCTTTTGAATATAGAACAAAAATCTACAGAATACGTTTGGTGAGCACAATGTTGCCAAGCATCAAATTGATAATAAAAAAATAAAACAAACACAAGCACATTGGTTTAAAACATAGACAAGAATAGTTCCCATATTATTGTAAATCTATGGATTATTCACATAAAGCATGTAAGTACTTTAGAATAAATTAACATCACTACAAGAGATGTATTGTTATTATCTTTTTTTGGAATATTTTTAAACTGTACTTATTAGTAGGATTATTTCTACTAACACAAATTAATTTGTAGAAATAGGGTTCTACAAAGAAATTACACAAATTAAACAGTTTTTTTGTTTAAACACTCATTATTATTATATAGATTAACTATATAATACATGTATATACATATCTTTTGCCAGCGGCTTTGTTCGCGTGAAAATATAAAAACTGCGAATAGATCATAGTCTACAAACAACCTAAATAGCCTAAAAATGGGAAATGGGGGTAGGCAAAAAAATATCTTTCCTACCCACATACACACAATTTTTTTTTTTTGAGAATTATCAAAATAAATAATTATCTTTGTCTACCATATACATTATATTTCATTTTTATAGCAGACAAGCAACAACGTTTATCTTGTCACCTAATTATTCAGTAAAAAATTTAGTAAATGATTATTTAAAAAGATTTTTTGTTTTGTACACAAAGTAATGTTTTTTTTTTAATTGATATAAACTAGTGCTTGACTGCGATACCACCTGATCGTAAGCAGTGATGCAATCTCTAATGGTGAGGCGCACTAGTTACAATAATACAATATAGTATGCTTGTTACAATAATATGAGAACTATCAAAAACAACACAGATAGGAACAAAATAATTAAACAGATCCCACAGAACTATAACATTGAACTATAACACATTCCATATCGACATTCATTCAAAGGTAAGTGAAACGATATTGCGCTCACTTCCATTTCTGTGTGACACAAGCTAAACATTCCAATTTCTATCTTTCCAAGCTCAAAAGCCAAATTTTAAAAGGAGGGTAGATGACAAACTAAATAAATAAAAAATTGGCCAAGTGCGAGTTTCCGTACCATCCTTAGGAAAATTCGGCAAAAAAATCGCGTTGAATGGGCGCCTTTACATATTTATTTTATTTTATTTTTAGTATTTGTTATTATAGCGGCAACGGAAATACATAATTTGTAAAAATTTCAACTGTCTATCTGTTGCGGTTTTTGAGATTCAACCCGGTGACAAACAGACTTTATGCCTTAGGCATTATCTGCCAGTCAACTTTAGGTTTAAGCAGAAACATAACATGGCAGGTTCAGCAGGGGCCCAGCTGGGTCGAAGCCTACTGGGGCCAGGGTAATCCGAAAGGAACTCGAGCCCCGGTACGAAGAGGCTAGAAGGAACGGGGTGGGGTGTTTAGTCAGTTAGATTCTGACACTATGTCCCGCTCGACCCAAGAGCGGGGATTTTTGACCACCGGAAAAAAAAGGAATAGCAGGTTAATATAAGTTTTTTTTTTCTTTTGAATAAGTATCTCCATGAATGGAATGTTTAACTCGTGTCACACTACAAACCCTTGGTTTGGTATCGTTATGGTATACATTAGGATGTTACCTCTAGCAGCTGTTGACTCCTGGCTTCTTTCTCGCGTTTAGCTAGTTCCTGCTTCTCAGATCTTTCGAGACGGGCCTGTCGAAGAAAATTCACAGTAAGTCTTTGTCGAAATAAGTTTGTTTGAAAGAATATAGGTTATTAATAAACTAGTGCGCTTCACCATCAAAGATGGTATCACTGCTTACCATCAAGTGGGATCGCAGTCAAGCACTAGTTTATATAAGAAACTGGGCAAGTGCGAGTCGGACTCGTGTATGAGGGTTCCGTGCAAACTACAATTCCCAATTACATTTTTTTGTGACGTAGGTAACAACCAAATTGAATGTTTTCAGATTTATTCCTATACCCGTGGTATAAGACCTTGCTTTGTGCCAAATTTCAGGATTCTGAGTCAACGGGAAGTACGTAGTTGTAATCTTGGTTACTTATCTCCTTTGTTGACTATACTAAAGTCGCTTTAAATGCTTTAAGTTCCACAGTGCGACATAAGTGTATTAATTACAAGTGATTAGCATTGAAAAGGTTAAGTTACGTTAAGCGTTAATTAAGTAAAGTAATAAAGTGCGGGTGGTCCCGTGAGCAATACATACACCTACCTGGTCCCGGCTGCGGTGCGAGGCGTCGCGGCGCGCGTCCCGGGCGGCCTGCTGCAGGCGCGCCAGCTCCATGCGCCGGTCCAGCGGCGGCGGCGTGGGCCGCCCGCCCGCCGACGCCAGCAGGCGGGCTTCTTCCAGTCTGGGGGGCGACGAAAATGTCAAAAAATAAAACAGCCTGAATACAATGTGGAGACGACGATATCTCTTTAACCACACCCGTGCCATATCTCTTCTTTGACACCCGTGTCGTCCGACAAGTCTTCGTATACAAACCGCAAAAAAAAATTGTGACGTAATAAAAAAAAATCAGTTTTCAGATTTATGCCTATACTTGTGCTATAAGACCTTGCTTCGTGCATAACTAGCTTTTACCCGCGGCTTCGCCCGCGTTTATTAATATATTTCTCCCCCTTTTATCACTTAAAATAAAATAGCCTATATCCGTCTCCAGGGTCCCAACTATCTCTGTACCAAAATTCATCAAAATCGGTTTTGACATTTAGGCATGAAGCGAGAGTTTGTTACAAACTAACTCACTTTCGCTTTTATAATATTAGGAAGAATTTTATAATTTTGGGTCAACAGGAAGTACCCTAGAATTTTGATACCCTTAAGTGTCGAAATACACATTTTTTGCGACATAAACGACCGCATCTTTTTTCGTGAACTCAGAAGTTTGATTTTTTCACAGCTTCAAGAGACCGCAGACCGCGTTTTAATTTCATCTCGATAACTCTACGCGTTCCCGAGATAAATGGTCTTGACAGATAGATGGACAACTTTTATCTTATAAGGGTTCTGTTTATTCCTTTTTAGGTATAGAGCCCAAAAAAAGGGAATAAGACTAATAAAATGGTACTCACCTCTTATTTATCTCGTTTTCGTTATACACCAGCGGCTCTCCTACATCGCTGGCCGGCTGGATGTACTCTCCGAGCACGGTGCGCGCAGAGAAGCTGAAGTTGTCCGTCGACAGCGGCGGACAGGGGTTCGAGTCTAGGAACTGTGACAAAAACACATTTATTTATTTATTGGCCTACAACAATAATGTTACACAAACACATTGCATTCAAAATGTACTTGCCCTTATACAAACTAAGTGTAGAATATATAATAATATTCCACAACTATCACACAACGCCGTCTAGTCCCAAGCTAAGCAGAGCCCGTGTTATGGGTACTAGACAACTGATAAACATACTTATATATCTAAATACATACATATTATAGATAAATTACACCCAGACACAGAACAAATGATTATGCTCATCACACAAACATTTGTCCTGGGTGGGAATCGAACCCACAACCTCCGGCATAGCAGTCAGGGTCACTAACCACTAGACCAACAGGCCAGTCATTGTTTTAAAATCGATCATATCACGATAGACACAACATGCAGAAAACAATATTAGAAAGATTTTACAAATAAAATAATGCAGATACAACACTTAAAGAGTTACCTTGTTACAAAGATAGGCTAGTATCAATAATAAATATGGTAGGCAAGGTACTTACATTCTGTATCTCATGTAGTGACCGCATGGTGATGCCCGCATGCGGGTCGGGCGGTGAATACGTCACGTCGCCTTTGATACTGCAGTTTCTGGATAATCCTTTGATCACAGTCACGCGTTTCCAACCTGTGGGCAATTAGAACTGATTTAGTATATTTTGTCAATACTAAATTAGTTTTAGTATATGCTAAACCCGAAATACGTGTCTAGTATTTTCATGTAAAGAATCTATGTACAAAATTTCATAACTGTATCATGAAAAATTACAAAGTTATAAGCTCGTTATGTCAGCAAAAATACATAGTCACCGGGTCATCCAGGCGACTGAGGGGTTGTTTTGCACTTGCACCCAGCTGTTGACTGGCTAATGCCTGCTATGACCTGTGTGTTGTACTTAGCGTCGGTGGTGTCCAACTTTTGATATTTTTAAATATTTTTGGGAAAAAATATAACATTGTGTAAAAACTATTGGACTCCATTCAATGACTGATTCTGAACAAACTATATTCAGGTTTCGCATAAACTAAGATAATGTTGTATAACTTTGGCAGAAAAAATAAATCTAGGCTCTGTAGCGACATCTATGGCGCCACATATAAAATAAATTGCGAATGCATTGCGTAATTAGTTTTTCGCGCGATTTGACACACACCGGCCCCGAAACCATCTCTCGGGCAGGTGCCCAGATCAGACAAAGCACCCGTCTGGTTGGCAGGACTTTACACTCGGTTTCATTTACCTCAAAAAGAAACCTTATTTTTTTGTGGTTAACAGCCAAGCCAAATCATTTTTGTTTTAGGGGCATCGTCCCCGACCGTCCGTCATCTCCTACTCTGAGTAGAGCGTGACGGAGTATCAGAGTATTACAGGCTACATCCACCTGCGTTCCTTCAGTCCCTCTGTTTTCCAAGGTCACGGTAACTGCCCTGCCATTGGGCCACCAAAAACTTCCAAGATCAGTCCAGTTGTGTAAGGAATTCAGTGTCAATACAATCGAAAAGAATAATAATACATACCTAGTGCTAGGGGTAATCTGAGCTGCGCGTCGGTCGGTCTCCGACTGGTGTCGGACGCGTCCGAATCGGACGGACAGCTGTCCGACGGGCACTCCGAGTCTGTACTCGCCGTCTCGCCTAGCAGCGCTTTTAGTTTTTCCTGAAAATAATAATAATAATTAGTCGAAGCTGTCGTTGTGTGGTTGGATCAAGGGCCTGATATAGAAGGTAGTACTCCTAAATACGGCTTGCATTGTGATAAGGTTTCTATCTCTGAAGCTTCGAGCTCCACCATTGTCAATTTTTATTTTCAGAATGACCCCAATAGAAAAATTTCGTGGTTTTCAAGATTGTATGAGGATTCTTAATCAAAATGAAATGAAATATAAAGATTGTCATTCTTATTTTTTCAATACTACCTTCAAAATAAGGTTTAAGGGATGTTAAAGGGGGACATAGGCATCCCCCAAGTGTCGCCACAACTACCGATCCTGTGCGTCCTGTTCCGCATACCTCCAAAGGTCCACCTTGTTGGAGGCCGCGTAAACGGTGCGTCTTCCGGTATGTGGTCTTCACTCCAGACTCCAGAATATATACTGTTACAGTAACAAGCTCACCAGGTCAGTCTCGGCCAGCAGCTGGTGCGCGAGCGCGGGCCGCAGCCCCAGCGCGCGGCTCTGCGCCAGCAGCGAGGCCACGGTGTTCTTCTTGGGCTTGCTGACGCCGCGGCCCAGGTTGCGCGGCCGGCCCTCGCGCCCCGCCCAGCCGGCTACTGCTGCGGGCAGGATGGTGCTTACTTATACCACTAAATATAGGGTGGCTGGTAATTAGTAGCCGATACTTAAACACGTAATTGGACTCATGATTACGAACAACTTTCCCAAAAAAACTTTTTTTTATGCTCTTCGAACAGTTCCGGCTCAAACGCTCATTAGTGTGTCCACCAGTGACGAAGGTTCCATACAACTAGATTCCCACCGGCTTCCCTTCAGAAGTTAGAACACAACCACTCTCTACCGTAATTGAGAAATGGCACAATCAGTACTTATAGAAGTAAAGAGAAACATTACAAAACGCCTACACTATGGACATTAAATCAACAAAATTTGCTTTACAACAACATATTGCTATAAGATAAGCCGCAGGCAGCGTCGGCTTACAAAGCTTTACAAAATATACGTCATGTCGTCACATAAAGGTCAATAAAACCACCCGCGTATTAGGAGCTCCGGTAAGCCGTCTTTAACCGAATTAATTGAGAGAGAAAGTAATAGAAATTGCGTGCGAGTGAGCGAGATGGAAGAATATCGTATTCGGTCGTAGAAATTCGTAACAAATCGGACTTTTTTGTGTTCTGTTGACAGATAATTTGACGTAATTGCAATTCACCATCCATCATTGAATGCATGACTGTGTTTTTAAATTAATATTTGAATTTATTAGTTAGTTTATCCTATTAAAATTTATTTCTTTTCTTGGTATAAAATAGTGATTGTGTTGTGTTAAAATTCAAGATTCATTTATTCATTGTAACAACATAGGAAACGATAAAACTAGTTACGAAGACGTACGTTGTAATTAGGTATTTACGGTAAGTAGATATTGTAATAAGTTGAAATTACGTATTTAGAGTAAGTAGATTTGCAAAGTAATTGGTAGAATTGTAAGATGTCGGCATTAATAGCTTTAGCAGACCGAAAAGCATATACGTAGTTGTTTAGCTTTACATGAGTTTGGAACTAGTAGAATCGAATTTTTTTTCGATAATTCGCGTGACGCCCATAACAGAAAAGTCAATCGCAATAGAGATTTAATGAAACGGTTTATTGACACAGTTATTTTGTTAGGTAAACAAGAACTAGCTTTTCGCGGCCGTGATAAAGGCCCTAGTTCTGTTAACCGCGGTAATTATATCGAAACTTTGCTTTATCTGAGCAAGTACGATACAGTAATGGATTCGCATAGAGATTTAGATTATGTTCTTCAGTTCAAAACACCGCGTTTTCTGGTCTCTCTAGTGACATTTAAAATGATTTAATAAATAGTATTGCATCCGTTTTTAGCGCAGTTTGTAAGAAAGAATAGACGACTATTCGTCTATTCTTTAGAGTATAAGTAGTATTATTAGTACTTAGTCGATTAAGTTTTGTTTAATTTACATCATATCATCATTTCACCACAAACGGCTTTTATCAAAGCCACTTCTATTATGCTTGCAAGAGACTGTTTCAATATCTCAGTGCTTACACGTATAGTAAAAGTGGACTGAAGATACATCTGCCTATACAAGACTGAAGCTAGGATGCCAATCTCAGATTTTCGGTAAGGACTCAAGACTGCGTGCCCGCGCTCGGAGTAGGTAAGCATTTTTTTTTGCTCCTGCTTACCTCTCTTAATATTTCACGCTTCGCCACTGGTGTCCGCCACACTCGATGGACGCACACTAATGAGCGTAGTTGACTACGATCACACCTGTTCATATACCCACTACTCGTTTAAATCAATTTAAAAAAAAAAAACAGTTTTTAGTAAACCAAAAATGTATATATCTTCATCAACAATAAAGTAATAAAGCTTCAATTGAAGCCGCTATTATGAAAGGGAAGTCCGACATCGTTTACAGTATGTTACGGTTCACAATCTTCCGACATTTTACAATCTCGCGAGGTACATTATAATCTAACGGTATTTACAATTTTACGCTGATATATACAGGGTTATTTGTAAAACACTAACAACCTTGCGGACTGTATTACTAACATCATAAACATTAATTTTTGTTCTATGACTTTTTACAAAACATAATTCATTAACCGCAAACAAACCTTCACAATTTCGTTGTTCTACCTAACATTTCAACTCTGTATTTTGCTTTACCTACCTACGTCTTTATTCCGTGACACAAGCGCATCAAGCACCCCTTCCGCTATTATACTATAGGTTGCTTCGCGTAGACTTAAACAAAGTCTACGCGAACGTGCAATTTAAATATTTTTGTATGAAAATCTGTTGAATTAAAATATTTTTTTTTTTTTAAAGTCATAGAACAAAAGTTGTTTATGACGTTAGTAACATAGTCCTGAGAGGTTGCCAGTGTTTTACAAATAATCCTGTATAAGCTAGTGGTTCCTTTAGCAAGTCCTACGTACATTCACTGTCCTCGCTGCCGCTGGACTTGGGCCGCGGCGCGTCGGGCACGGGGTTCATCTCGGGGGCCACGCGCCGCGGCTTCGCGCCCGGCTTGCGGCGGGCTGCGACACAAACGAAACGTCAATTTACATTTATTCCGACAAAATACAAGGCAAATGGGCTCAAAAAAGTAAAGTAAAGTAAAAAAATAAGTAACTTAAGTAGAATAGGAACCTCATAATCTAGTGCGCCTCACCGTCTTTTTTATTATTTTCTGGCCGAAGCCCCATACATTTTGATCTAAGATCCGATAGAAGAAATCTCTTACATCATCTGTTATTTAATTATGATAAATATATTATTTGCTAGATAATGCGTTCATTAAGACATTGCAAATAGGTTGCCTACCTAAATCAGGTGCCAATGATGTTAAACAATAACACGACACTTGTATTTCAAACTCTATGGGGTCTACCCATTTTACCCACTGATGTATCCGACACTGTTTGTACTGGGTATGGTGGGGTACAACGAGCTCAGAGTACGCCGGGAGTTTACACTCGCGGCGTATGCAGTAAAGCTCCTGCGGGGAGTAGCGCACAACCCGGGCGTGCTGCGGCACCTGAAGCTGTGCGTGCCAGACCGGTACGTGTGGAGGCGGCGGCAACCGCCATTGCTAGCAGTACCTGCTGCCAGAACCAACCTGCTGTCAAAAGCACCCCTCACCCGCACAATACGCGTGCTAAACGAAGTGCATGAGAGGATTGACTTATTTTCGAGCCATGAGACAGAATTCGCAAGAGTTTTATTAAAGTTTCTTTGTTATAATTAAATATTAATTAATGTTAGGTATTAAGTCTGATTTTATTTACTTATATGTAGGTTAAATATTATGTTATATTTTTTTTTTTTGGATTTTTTATAGTTTAAGTTTTTTTAGATAAGATGATTTATTTTGTTCCACCTGTTGTATTGGGCCAGCAAGCCTGTAAAGATAGTGTGTGTTTTTAATAAATAAATAAAAATAAAATTTGTTGATTTGGCTAAGTAACCCATTTGGAATGTCTTAATAAACACTTTATCTAGCGAATAATATTTATCATAATCGAATAACAGATGAGGGAAGAGATTTCTTCTACGGATCTCGTACTATTTGTTGAATGTATCTTTTTCGGTAATACATATAGAAACTCGCACCTTTTTCCTACGGGGTAAACACGAAGTACAGAATGCTAGTTATCATACTTTTTTCCACACTAAATACTTACATATCCTGTCATGACTGGAAGACGCGTTAAGCGAACTGCTCAGTGACGTCAGTCGCGAGAGAGCGTCCGACGCTTGCGAACTCGCTACAATAAATAAATATCATGTTAGTCGATATCGTTACCGGCCTACGCAGAAAACCATCGCTGTGGACACGTTCCATTTTGCGAGTTGATACAGCATTATGCTGAGCGTATGGCCGTGTTTCTCGGACGTGGCGAATAAATTTGTATTTTTTTTTTCTCATGAAAAATGTGTAAAATAATAAATATTAAAATGTATAATTTTTTCATAGCAAGCTTTTATAGCTCGGTATACCTATATACGAGTAAGTAATACTCGTCAAGACAATCCTACGAGCCCAAACTCGATGGGGTTGTGTCGTTTAACTACCAAGTTCCTATAGCCACCTTCCGGTTCCATCATCAGATCAGCTCAATGTCATAATAATTTTGCATTGTCATCTGATTTACACATGCATGCAAAATTTCAGCTCAATCGGTAACTGGGAAGTGGATCAAATTTAATTTACAAGATTTGATTACAGACAAACATCGGGACAGGTGTGTGTCGGGACCTTCTGTATGCACAGACTCTAAAAGAAACTTGTTTCGATGTGGATAAACTTACCAGGAGTAGGTTTAAGTGAAAGGTTCAGCGGCGCGTCGTCGTCCATCGCTGAAGACTTGACGCCCAGGTCTAATGGAGAGTCCTCGCCCATCTTTGTGCTTAGGTTCAGACCCGCATCTGTGGAAGATAGAGACGGTTAGGCAAGTAGAGATAGAGGGATGGTTTTGTTAAGAGTATTTGTATGCTTGTGAGCAGTGGTGCCCGAGCTACGAGTTGTAGGTCCCGGGTTAACCCAGCCAGGCGCATTACTTTGTGTAATTTATTTCAACACTGCTCTTAAAACGGTGAAGGAAAACATCGTGAGGAATATGGCATGTCCTATAACCAAAAATTCGAAGACATAATGATATTCACCAACCCGCACTGGGACCGCGTGGTGAATTACGGCCCATTCAGCTCCTAGAAAGGAGGCCTGAGTCTCAGCAGGGGGAACATTAAAAGGCCGATTATGCTATGCTATATTTGTATGTAATAGTGTGAATTTAAATGTTTTGGCAGCGGTAAACCGACGCCCATCTGATGGATGCGAGACGCATAGGACCGGTCGCTAATTAATAATAATAATATTCCAACCAACACAACGTCGTCTAGTCCCAGCTAAGCAGAGCTTGTGTTACGAGTACTAGACAACTGATAAACCGCAGATCTTAGTATATTATGGTTTTAATCTCCAATTGAGACCTTCACGTTTTTCCGAGATAAAGGGACAGACAGACAGACGGACAAGAAAGTGAACCCTAAAAAAACATCTACTTGTAAATCGGCATTTGATTACGGAGGTTCGTAAAAATAAGTATATAAAAGTCAGTGGCGTAGCTAGACACTCAGGGGCCCCGTATCAAATATATTTGAAAGTTTTTTTTTGTACGAAATAGCTTCTACTAATATAGAAATAGTGCCTTGAGAGGCCTTAAAATTGAAAGTGAGCTCATTTTATGGATCACTTAGTAGGACGTACTAAAATTGGTTGAGTTTTTATTGTAGTCTTGTATGTAGAAAATGCTAAAAAGAAATGAGCGTGCTAAAAACTATTTACAGAGTATTATTATTATTATTTATTATGAGTAGTCAATATTCTTTCATTCCTGTCCATGAGAATTTAAGATTATGGACAACATGTTACAAATTTTGTTCTAAGTCGGGGCCCTGTAGCTTGGGGGCCCCGTATAATTGATACGGCAGATACGGCGATAGCTACGCCCCTGATAAAAGTGTAATAAGGAATGGTAGCGATTCGACATACAATAATCACCTGTGGAGCCGGCGAGCTGGCGTTCCAGCGCCGCCAGGCTCACGCCGCTCTGACTAGCTATCGTTTGTAGCAGCTCTCGGGATATGCCTGAGGACAAACAGACAAACATTTGTTATTAAGTACTTGTGAAAGACAAAAAAGTCTAGGTAGATACAATTGTGAACCTAGGCTTGTTTTTTGTGGTGGGAAATCATCAAGATTTCTCTCTGCTCTAGAATGGAACGGGACGGAGTGTCACACAAAAGATACAGCCACACCTGTCTCTTCAGTTGCTGTTTGTGTTTTAGGGACCACGGGTTTATTTTTTTGAAATTTTCTGAGCCCCAAGCTCAGACCACAAACCTCTACGGTTTTACCGACTTCGAAACGCACGTGAAACAAGCCCGCGCCTACCGTTGCCGGACCTAGTCCTCCTGGCTCCGGGACGCCGAATGTGGCGACGGCTGGCCATGAGGATATTTGACCATCTCCTTCGGTAACATTACTGGTTCCCAGAAAGAGACGGAATTAGATATCACATCTAATTCCGTCTCGCTATCTAATGGTCTGAAACCATGGATTCAGTCCATGGTCTGAGGCGTCCAGGGCATGTTAACTTTTTTTAATATGACACCTTTTTACCGAAAAAAATGTAAAAAATGGGTAAAATATTATTATTACATGAGTGAATAGAACGCTTAAATGAATGAAACATACCTGCATAATCGGACAGATTGGGTGGTGGGGTGCCGGACATGGAGTTATGTCCGGGCCTGTCCGGCTTGTTGGGCAACCGGATCACTTCCACTGACGACCGGGAGTTGCCGTACTCGTCCTGTGAATAATAAACAAGATTTCGTTACGGCATGTAAATAATTAGGTATATAAGCGGTATGCCATATGAGTGCAAATCAGAAATCTATAGGTATATGATATGTCAGCAATCCACAGAACTGGGGTTGAGCTTTGACGTGCAGACGGCGGTTCAGTTATCCATTGCTTGCCGTCCGCAAGCCTGCGCCATAGTGGTCGGCGACCGCCTCACGACTCCCGGGACGACACCTGCGGCGGCATTTGGGGTCTGACAATGTCCGTTGCGACCGTCGGCGTCACCCATTCCCTCACGCCTCCACAAGGTCACGGCGAAGCTCCGCCCAAGCGGGGCACACCTCCACCGCACCCTCAACCCAGCCTATACGTAAGACAGCGAGGTACTCACAAGTTTAGGCCGTTTGCTCGGTAGCGGCGCGTTCCGGTCGGCGGGGTGCACGCTCACGTGCGGTGGGTCTAAGGAGATCGTCTTCTTTCGTCCGCGGGTCGTCGTACTACCCGCCTGGGGAAATAAAATATATACAGACATGAGTTTAGTAATAGTGAATGGTTTTGTAGTAGGGAGTTGTTAGTCTTGGTCTGGTCAGATGAAGAGGAGGGATGAAACGCATGTTAATAAAAGAATTATGAATATACATAGGGATGAAAAGGCCTCCGTCCCAGCGTTATTTCTCTCTAATAATTTCAAATCTTGACGAAAATACACACTACGTCATCATTAACATCATTTCAGCTGAAAGACGTGTACTGCTGGACATAGGTCACACTCAATACCACCACATAGAATAAAAGAAAAAATGCTTTATGCCTCACGCAACATATTGAAACTAAAACTACGGCCAAAAAAGCGCCTAACTCAGCATATACCGCGATCTGAGGCCAGGGTTAGTACTTTCTGTTGCCAGGGTTAGTCCAAAAGGTTGCTCGAACCCCGTCATAAAGGCACGAAGGAACGGGGTGGGTTTTTAGTCAGTAAGAGTCTGACACTATCTAGGGGTTGTCATTGGATGATTTTCCCCACCATCAAAAAATGCATAAACCGCGATATTTTTAAAACAATAAATACATAAACTAGTGCGTCTCACCATCAATGATTGCATCACTGCTTACCATCAGGTGGGATCGCAGTCAAGCACTGGTTTATATTAATAAAAAAAAAACATGGAACGGATTTGGCATTATCAAATTGTGTAATGCCGACTCGCAAACAACATAAAAAGCAACAATATTTCAGTTGAACAATAATAAAACAGGTATTAATTAAAAAAGTGTTCCACATACATGTGCTTTTACCTTGGGCCCGGCCAGCGAGGAGGTGTACTTGATGATCTCCGTGTCGGGAGGCAAGCGTACTCCACCCAGCACTGACGAAGGATCGCTGCAAGACAAACAACACTTGTTATTGGTGTACAATGTACAATGAAGAAGTTATGGCCTGTTTCAACACTTCCAGATAAGCTACGGTTGACTGAAATACAAACTTAAATAATATTTCCTTTTATGTCCCTTAACATTTATAACAATACTAGCTGCTTCCAGCGGCTTCGCCCGCGTGATAGCAGAAAATTATCCCAAGGAAACATACTTCCGGGATAAAAAGTATCCTATGTCCTATTCCAGGACATGGTCTATCCGTGTACTAAGTTTCATCAGAATCGCTTTTGTCATTGAGGCGTGAAGACGTCACAAACAAACAAGCAAACTCACTTTCGCTTTTATAATATTAGTAAGGATTTTTGTAAAGATAAATAAACAGTAAATCAAGCTTCTAATGAAAATATTTTTTTTCTTAGCAAGCTTTTATAGCTCGGTATACCTATACAATAAATACTCGTCAAGACGAATCATACGAGCCCAAACTCGATGGGGTTGTGTCGTTTAACTATCAAGTTCCTATGGCCACCTTCCAGTTCCATTATCAGATCAGCTCCACGTCATAATAATTTTGCATTGTCGTCTGATTTACACATGCACGCAAAATGTCAGCTCAATCGGTAACCGGGAAGTGGGTCAAATTTAATTTGCCAGATTTGATTACAGACAAACATCGGCACAGGTGAAACTAAATAAAATCTTGTAAAAATAGCAATTAGTAACAAAATCCAATGGAAGGAAAATATTATTCCAAATTATTAAGATCCCTTTCGGGTATAGGCGTCCTCCAAGGTTATCCAGTTGGATCTGTCCCTGGCTTTATTTATCCAGTCAGCTCCTGCTGTTATGTTTATTCCACCGGACCAGCGCTTGTATGGGCGACCTCTGCTCCGGTGTCCACCTGAGCCTGGCCATAGTAAGCCGCAGGGCAAAGCTAGTCTAGTATATAATGCTTATCTAGAGGTGTTGAAACAGAGCCCAAGAATGTAAGAAATGTGATATCTTACCCGCCTTCTAAAGCAGCACTAATAGAACAGAAATATTGAGTATTAGTTACGTATTTATCAGTTTTAATCAATATAAGACCTTATTACATATACGCATTATGTGGGGTTTACACGTCTTAAAGTCGCACGATTTTTACCGCGCTTAGGGTAGTTTCCAGGGTCAAAATAACTACATTTTATTTACTCCGTATTTTAGATTATAAAAAAATATCGGACACGTATTTTTTCTTTTTTAGATTAAGCAAAAAATAACAAAGATACAGCTCATTAAAGTTACGTGTGACGTCACCCCGTGCGAAAAAATGTAGCACGGCGTGACGTCACACGTAACTTTAATGGACTATATCTTTGTCATTTTTGGTTTAATTTACAAATAAAAAAATACGTGTCCCTTATTTTTGAATAATCTAAAAGACGGACTAATTAATTTTTTTAGGCAACTAGCCCGTTAGCGACTAAAGCCGTTAGCCCCAAAGTTAGGTAGCATCCGACTTTGGCCGCGCGGCACAAAACGTGCGGCTTTAGTCACTTATGGAAACCCCACATTAGACGCTTGGTGTACTGTACAACACACACAATGGCGTAAAGATTTAGGCCTATTGTCCATGGGCTCGTAGTTTCATAGACGCGTATTCGTCACTATACGCTTGGTGTACGCCTGCTCACAGCTTACATCGGCGTCGTGCCGTTGCCGCTTCGTCGACAGAGTTTCATACTTTTGTATGTTTGGCGACGATGTAAGCTGTGAGCAGGCGTACACCAAGCGTATAATGACGAATACGCGTCTACTCTTTAAATGCTTTAAGTTCCACAGTGCGACATAAGTGTATTAATTACAAGTGATTAGCATTCAATAGGTTAAGCTACGCGTCCGTGGACAATAGACCTTAGTCGAAATTATACTGATTGATAAAAATGAAGTGCAAGTAAAGATTTAGATTCCTTATCATAAACAAGGTATAAGAAAAATAGAAGTTACAGGTACACCTAGTCAACATATCTTTGTGGGAACTACCTCTGGCATAGCAGTCAGGGCCACTAACCACTAGACCAACAAGCCAGTCAAATATATTTAGTCCAGTGGCGTAGAGCCGGTAGGAGGCGTTTGCATACGCCTCCTACCGCTACTTTGTCTTATAAATAAATCAAGAAAATTTATCATTAACATGCACAGACAATGATATGGAGACATGGTCGTCGTTAATATGATCGGCAACGATATCTTTCACAGCTTAGTTACCGAAATACTACAGTGGTCACATTATCAGATTTACTATCACTATCAACAGAAATATATTTCATAAAATTTTTCGAAGCAGTTTATTTAATAAGGTTTTTGGAGGCCCCGAGCTTGAGGGCCTCCTAGCCCCTTAGTAGCTACGCCACTGAATAAGCCCCTGATGTATCTGAAGTTGTAGTTTAGTATTTCAGTGTCTCACCTAAGTATGGTATGCGGCAAGCCGGTGAGGGAGTCAATGCCGCCGTGCCGACCGTCCTTATCCGAGCCCGGCATCCCGAACGGGTACAGTGGTGACATGTTCTGTAAACAAACCACGGAGTTAAAACAAACACACAAATTATTTAGTTAAACTCTTAATATAAGCTCTTTCATTTAGAATTTCGTTACCTTTGGTGGATTACATAGTGTAATTTTTTTTTTATTAATCGCGGCGTTAAGTTTTTCATTGTTTGTGCATTCGTTGTTACGTGTTTCGGATTAATAAATTTACGGGGATGTTATTCGATGTTACATTTTTCGGAATCATGTAACACACTATCACCGGACATGATAAGGTTCCTGCACCAGATTCGTGCGGAAGAAACACCCGGGTGTCCCCATTAGAGCCGTTTGGGGTGTAAACTCTTGGATCGTGGCGTGTGAGTGCTCACAAATTATTTAAAGAACTTTCGAAACGCCTCGTTGACACTTCGCGTGACCCAAAGGCTGGCTTTTACTTCAGTCAAAGGATAAGCAATGCCATTCAGCGTGGCAATGCCGCCAGTCTTTTGGGTACATTACCACTCGACAGTGATGCGGAGAAATTTTTCGGCGCTTTACTTTAAATTGCCTTTTTTTAGTTCTTTAGGGCTTTTTTTTTAAGTTAGTTTAAATAAAGTTAAGTTAAATTAATTGAAGGTTTGTCTTGGGTGTCACCATTGTGTGGACTGCCCGGAGGACACGGTGGGGCATACGGTGGAGTTTACGGTGGAGCATACGGTGAAAATGACGTATTACCTTGCCCTTAGCAGCCGCGGCGACGGCGGCGTGGTAGGCGCCGTGTGCCGCCGCCTGCGCCAGCATGAGGTCGCCGCGCAGCAGCGCCAGCTCGCGCTCCTTGCCTTTAGAGCTCGATGATGACGAAGACGACGGCTTTTCTGGAAGAAGAAACATTATATTAGGGAGGACCACAGGAATTGCACAATCTAATTCGACGATTCGAGAGTCGAGACGTACGGCGTTGCACCATCGGTACATAGCAGACATCCCACCCATATACACAAAGCTTTTTGGGAACACATTTATTGTGCGTACAGCCAAGGAGTGGAATTCCTTGCCGGAGTCTGTGTCTTTAAGTCAAGAATTAATAAGTTACTTCTAGGCAAGCGTGCTCCATCGTCGGCCACATGATCGCTTACCATCAGGTGATATGATGGTCTAACGCGAGCCTGTCAATAATAATAATAAAAAAAACCACCAACATAATAAAACACACCCAATAAAACTATAACGACATAGCACATTTTGATACAAGGGGCGAAAGTTTGTCATTGCAATCGAAACGACATTCGCCCGAGCTACAGGCAAGGTTATTATGGAGCCGAGTGCTGCAGTGGTACATTTTCACGTGTATCAAACGACGTTTTTCGATACACTAAAGAAAACATAAATAAATGGGGGTTGATGCGCGGCTCAGCCTGATATGTAATAAAATCGTGGTGGGAACGAGCACACGCACTGTTCTGCCTGCACTAGTGCGAAAAACAGCTCATAAACTTACTGGTAGGCTGCGGCGCCTGCGATGGCTTGCTGCTGTGCTTGCTCTGATGAGGAGCAGACACCAGGCTGTTGAGAGACGCCAAGCTCGACAGGGACGCGGAGTGCTGCATCGCGGACGGAGACGACGTCTTCGGAAGACCGTACGACGATCCTGGAAAGATGAAGAGGAGTTTAGATGGTGTGAGGCAGGGGGGATGACACCATTGAAGCCATGCAGTTAGGTCTTAACAAGCAACGAAAACACTCTTTTAGAGCTATTCTGTAAAAATTAGGCAGTGATAATCCCCTCGCGAGACGGGCGTAATTGCGCGTTTTTACGTAAAACACCAACAAAATCCACCCTTATGTTGTTGAAACCTCTACGGTCCGGACCAAGCGTTTCGCCTCGTCGTTTATTGGTATAAACGACGAGGCGAAACGCTTGGTTACATCGAGGGACTGGAACAATTTGCCGGCTGCGGTCTTCCCGTCCGATTATAATTTAGGTGTCTTCAAGGCAAGAGTGAATAGGCTCTTAATAAACTAGCGCGCCTCACCATCAAGTGTAGTTGAAATGCAACCCCCGCCTATTGAGAGCCTTAGGCGATCATCACACTGCCACGCATCACGCTGCATGTTGCGTGACAACGCACCCACGTGCGTACTTGCGGGAGTGCAGATCTGCATCGTGCGGGTTTTTTACGCACTTATTTTTATTATTTTGAAAGATAAAGGGCTATGCATCTCCCGTAGTATAGGGGATGTAGTCACTGCGCCCTAAGACCTATTGTGACTCGCCACCTTGTTAGAGTAACTCTTTTAGCCCGGAGGCTTCCAGGAAGTATAAAATACTCCTAGCTCTAAGAGTTTTAATCTCCTCCGGGCGAATAATGTGGCCCAGGTGGATACTCCGTTTGTGGATAAGGGGCCCGCATTCACACAAAAGGTGCTTAGGCGTCTCCCTCTCCTAATTACAGTACCGGCAAACATCAGTGTCACTCAGTTTCATGTGAAATTGGTGCCTGTTTAATTTGCAGTCTATCACACAGATGTTCGTCCTGCTAAGCTCAAGAAGCTCGGCAGTTCGTTTTTGTGAGTAGCCTTCTACAAGAGATTTGGCGTGTAGCAGTCCTGGTTGTAACAACTAGTGTTTTACGCACTTACGCGCGTAGTTGCCTCTTGTAGATTCACGCAGGGTCTGACTCTCATTAAAAATCACGCACGGGACTACGAGACTGTGTGCCCTACCATGCGTGTCGCCCCGAATCCACGCACGTGAGCGCATATTTCTTCGCACGTAGGGGCGTGATCTGCACGAACGCGCGTGGATGCATTCTGTGTGTTAGGGAAGGTTCACATCTGACGTAAAATACGCCGAGCGTATAATCAGTCGCGTCTATTCGGTCGAATGTGTCAGTTCATATCAAACGGAAAATGCGTCATGCCACATGTCAGTTTCTGCGTTTAGCATCTATAGAGCAGTTGTGTTGTGTGATACGGCCTGAACACAAACGATCTCTGCTGATGGTACACCTAGACTGAATGCATCAATCAAAATACAAGTAGCGCGTGGGGCGCGCGACGTTGCCGCTCTTACGTCGACCGACAATGCGTTGACGGAAACGGAATAGACGCTGTACGCTCGACGCACTAACGTATCATCGGTTGAGTGTGAACGGTCAAGTGTTTTTCTATACATTAGTCTGTTCTGGCATTTCGCGACTGATAATACGCGACGCATGTTCCGTCAGATATGAACCTTCCCTTAGACTATGCGTGTTTTCTATACAAACGGAGATACTTACAAGCAACGTTAACCCTTCAGATACCGTCAATTAGAGACACAATAGTAAGACAATAGATGCGCGGCCACCGGTGGTCGCTTGGGGATTCATGAATTAAAACACGCATTGAGGCGCTACGATGCGTGGTGCGTGCCAGTGTGATAATCGCTTTATCTAAGTACTCAACAACACAGACACACATGATTATAGTAGTAGATACGTGCCCCACTCACTCATGTTCTGAGAGTTGGCGCTGCTCGTCGACGGGCTCTTGTCTTTGGTGGACGCGCTCGACGATGTACTGCTTCTGCCTGACCTGGAACACGAGAAGAAGAGTTAGAACCAGAACGAGAAAGATTATAGCAGTGGTTACAGGTTTAGGTTGCGTAATAATCGGTTAATAAACAGCTGGACCACCATTGAGTTCGTTGGGGCCAGGGTTATCCGAAAGGAAGCTCGAGCCCCGGTATGAAAAAGCTAGAAGGAACGGGGTGAGTTTTTAGTCAGTAAGAATCTGACACTATCTCCCGCTCCACCCAAGGACGAAGTTTGTCATAGGATGATTTTTGCCCACCGTAAAAAAAAAACCGTTGAGTTCGTCTATCCTCCCCCTTGCGACGGTTATCGTAAATGCTGAAGGTTGAGACCTCGACGAATAGTTTTTTCATGGACTATATTTCGCCATGTTGTCCTATCTTCGGCGATGTGGATGGCGTCGCTGACTGTGGTCTCCAGTGTAGCACGGATTTGGTCTGACCAACGTATCATGTCCCTGGGTCTTTTCCGTCTTTTCCCATCTAGTTTCCCTGTCAGCAGTATTTTTCCAGGTTATCACCTCTCTTTTTGGCGATGTAGCCAAAGAAATCTATGATTCTTCTTTGGCATATGGTGGTGAGTCACATGGGTGACTTGAGTTCGAGAGCTCATCTATCATTCATCATTTCAGCCGAAAGACGTCCACTGTTGGACATAGGCCTCCTTTAAGCGTCGCATCCATCGGATTCGACGACCCTGACCAGGTCATCGGTCCACCTTGTGAAAGGTCTTCCATCTCTCCGTCCTGAAGCTCATCTATAGGTACTAATACTCAAATTCTAATAATATAATTATATACAGATAGAACAAGTCAGTAAAAGTATAATATTGCCTATTATACTATTACTGACCGACCACCGGACCGATGACCTGGTCAGGGTTGTGGGAATCCGATGAATGCGTGACGCACAGGGCCGGTTGTTGTGGCGACGCTTGAGGGTGGCCTTAGTCCAACAGTGGACGTCATGCGCCTTATATGATGATGATAATGATGATGTGTCCCTTCAATTGCCGTTTGCGTTCCAGGACCTCGGAAACTATTTCAACCAACACTGATGCTCATGTTCGACCCCTGCCCTTGTTATTGTTTAACCACGGCTCATCTATCTTTCCATGTAAGTTCTTCTTACCTCTCATTCCGACTAGACAGCTTCCCAGGTTTCTGCGGCTGCTTCAACCCCTGGCCTCCTCCTGACAACGCTGACAGAGCCGCGTAGGGGTCGGCCAGGGGAGGGAAGTTCAACCCTGAGGCCTGCAGCCGCGCTAGGTAGTCTTGAGCTGCTAGGTGGGATGCCATCGACCACCAGGCTGCACCTGGAAGGGGAAAAAAGAATTACTGGCAGTTCTTGAGAGCTAGATAAAGCGGATTTAGGTGTATACTAGTACTTTGCCCGCGACTTTGTTCGCAAGAATGTTTTTTACAACCTTGAACACTCTAAACTGTATTTTGTAGTAGTAGAAAGATGAATAAAGAACGTCTTAATTATTTATTTTGAATATTTGTGCCAACTTACAGGTTTATTAACCCAAGAAATAATAATCCTCCATACAATATTTTGAACCACAAATAATGAAAACCTGTAAAATCTTTACTTAGGTTCCTATTTGTGCTAAGTTCCAAATATATTTTATGGAATAACATTTTGCATACAAAGTAATTTCCCCCTTTTCACCCGTTTAAAAGTAAACATTTTCAAAAAGCACTTCTTAGTGCTCATCATCATCATCAGCCTTTTTAATTTTCCCACTGCTGGGACTCAGGCCTCCTCTCTAGGAGAAGGAATGGGCCGTAATCCACCACGCGGGCCCAGTGCGGGTTGGCGAATGTCACATGTCTTCGAATTTCTGGTTCTTGGACATGCCGATTCCTCACGATGTTTTCCTTAATCGTTTTGAGAGCAATGGTGATGAAATAAATTACTCAAAATAATGCGCCTGGCAGGGTTTGACCCGCGACCTACAACTCGTAATTCGGGGGGCCGTTACCACTCGAGCACCACTGCTCATGATTACTCATTTTGTCATGATTATTTCGTCCTAATAAGCACAGACAAGACCTTTGGGTTCCCAGAAGAGGTCACCGACACGCAGCGAGACTATGTACACTACGGACGCTAATTGAAAGAAAATATCAAGTATATGGACGTGACAATGAATTGATGATAGATTCATTAAATTTACGGCTTGACGTTCACATTCTTATTAAATGGGAGAAGTGGTGGCCGACTGGTAATGGCTCCGACTTACGAGTCGGTCGCGGGTTTAAACCCAGCCAGGCGCATTACTTTGTGTAATTTATTTCATCACCACTGCTCTCAAAACGGTAAATGATAAATGATATTTATCTTTGCAATAAATATTTTGGTTTAAAAAACACTTTTACACGTAATTTTTTTTTTTTTTCGTCTGTTTAATCTAGACGAGGCCGGTGTTGAAGGAAAACATCGTGAGGAAAATTCGAAGACATGTAACATCCACCAACTCGCACTGGGCCTGCGTAGTGCATTACGGCCCATTCCCTCTCCTATTGAGGAGGCATGAGTTAGAGAGCCAGCAGAGGGAACATTAAAAAGGATGATGATGAGATTACTCTTTTCTAGTTTTCCGTTAATTCATGAATCCCCAAGCGACACCCGGTGGCCGCGCATCTATTGTCTTACTATTGTGTCTCTAATTGACGGTATCTGAAGGGTTAAAATTGTTTGTTCCTTTGTTGTGCTTGTGCAGTAAAAGACAAAACGAGATTGTGGCTGAAGGGAGCCAGCGTGCTCCATTGATCTCATAAGATACTGCTTTCAAAAAACAACGATAACGTTGTTGATAGGTGGTTACCTACTTAAGCTAGGTTCACATTACCACAAAATAAATAGAGACAGAAGTCAATCTTATGTATTATGTATGTTGTGGTTCACTTCTTATACCTACGCTAGGCGATCGCGCTAGGGTCAGCGCGTTGGTGCGACCGGGCGAATGATCCGAGATATAACATAAGCGCGCTGTATGTAGATTGACTTCTGAATCTATCTATGTTGTGACATTAGTGTGTCGGGGAGTGTCGTAGCTCGGGATGCACCAATCAAAACAATCAGTTCAACAAGCCTATGTGACATTATAATGAGTTTTGTAGCCCATAAATGTCAGAAGGCCACCGAGACGAGTCCACGACTCAACACAATAATGTGAACCGGGCTTAATGTAGACTAACATTCTGCCTTTATCTCTGAAATACCATAATTTTTTGGCTTACAACTGGTCTACTATCAGATATTTATGGTGGGTCTACACGGACGGAGCACGAGCCGGCCCTTAGTGAAGAGTCGCTCGGCCGAGCACGGCAACTCTAGTGTCGGTCCACACTACACAAATATGAGCTCGGCTTCCACCCAGACCCACCTTTACGGTGAGGTCACGACTTTGGTCCTAGCGGTGAGCGGGCGAGGGGGCCTATGAGCGGCGCCTCGTGGCGTGCTTCAAACATTTTCATACGTTTGACCTTACCGCTCGCCGCCCCGCGCTTGTCTGCCCCTAACAGAGGCAAGGTCCGTTAGGAATTCTCATTAAGGAATACACTCCAGAAGTCCAGACCATAAAATCATCCCACTACTAGACAAAGGCACACCTCTCCCTTTTCAGTAGTCTTTTTTTTCTTGGTGGGAAAATCATCCAAAGGCATCCCTCGGTCTTGGGCGGATAGGGAGACAGTGTCAGACTTTTACTGACTAAAAACCTACCTCGTTCCTACGTGCTTTCATACCAGGGCTGCCTTTCGGACCTAAACCTGACCCCAGTAGGCTTCAACCCAGCTGGGTCCCTGCTGTTGCTGACAACTCCTTGAGGCACACGGTAACAGTGCGCACCGTCGACGACTTGGGCTCGGTCCGGACAGTTACCGGACGGTCGGACAGCGAGCTACCCATTGCTCGTCGTCCGCAAGCCCGCGCCTACGGTGGCTATCCAGTAGTCTAATAAAAACTTACAAACTACTTACAGTATAGCAAACAAACAAGCGTGGAGGACCATACCATTGTACTTACTGGCAGCTGGGTGCAGGCCGAGCGAGGCCGCCTGGTTGGCCGCCACACCCAGGGTCGTGGGGGGCGGGTAGCGGGAGCCGAACCCGAACAGGGCGGCTTGTGCCTGCGCTTGCGCTTGGGCGGCTGCCGCACTGCTGCCGCCGCTGCCATCGCGGCCCCAGTATGCTGGAAAGAAAGGAAAATGGTGGTGAGATACAAGATTAAGAGCCTCATTTTCCACTCGTTTATCGTCAACATCGAGCATGGTTAAAAGTTTGTTGCTTCATCTAACGCAATCCAACGCGATGTTTGACGAAAAGGCAACGTAAAAAAAGAGAGATAACGCCTGAAAACTCTGTTAATATTCGGTAATTCCGTTATTTACTCGAATATTTTACAAAACTTGTTCCAGGAAATAGCCGTTTTTTTTAAACCCTTAAAAGTTTTTGAAAAAAATTGTCGTCATTTAGGATCTTAATAAAATTTACAAGGCAAGGTTTTCTGTAGTTTTACTTTTTGATTTTTTAATAAATTATGAAGTGTCAAAATTCATGCAAAATAGCAGATTTTCAGAGGTTTTAACTGGATTAGTGTTACACAAATTTAGAAATTGATTTCAATAGAAGCCTAGATAATATTCCCAAGATACTGTGTTTCCAAAATATCTAATGAAAAATGTGTAATAACGTCATAATCGGGTAAGAGCGGGGTGTATGAAAAACAGTGAAAATGTGTGCATTAGATTGAGAAGAATCGCCAACTGGCAGTGTGCAGGACACATGGCTCGCAGATCATGCAAAAAGACGGTAGATGGGGCCGAAAGGTTCTGGGGTGGCGACCGCGTACTTAGGCCCGCGAATAAAACGGTTTTTCTTTACCTGCAAATAAGACTATTTTTCTTTCTTCCTATTCTTTTTCACACCGAAAAACGATAAGGCCGCTATCACACGGACTGCACCACAACAACCGCACGCAGTTGTACGTTCGACTTCGTACAGTCATGATACCAACTGCACGCAATCGGCTGCAGTCGAGAGAAGTCAATATAAACTGTATGCAGTCGTGCCTTCAACTTCATGCGGTCGGCTACAGTTGTGTAGTGTCGCCGCATGCTGTCCATCGCCAACCGCATACAGTCAGTGTGCAGTTCATCAAAGAGCAAACGCACATTGACACTGTCAACTTTATTTAGAGGCACTTAAAGATCAAATCATAGACTAAGCTCCTGGGCTAGATGCGTGGCGCCAACTGCGCAAATTCAGATCAAACTGCATGCAGTTTAATATTTAGACTGCGTGCGGTCGTTGTGATGCAGTCCGTATGATAGCGGCCTAAGATTAAGAAAATAGATAAATAAAAAGTTCCTTATATTTTTAAAGTTTTTCACATTGAATGACACATACAGTAATTAACCCTTCAGATACCGTCAATTAGAGACACAATAGTAAGACAATAGATGCGCGGCCACCGGTGGTCGCTTGGGGATTCATGAATTAATTTTTATCCCCTTTCAAATTTAAAGATTATAATCTTTGTGAAAAATAAAGAAATCACTCACTCTTCAGATACCGTCAATTAGAAACACAATAGTAAGAAAAAGACAGCGCGAACGCCGGCGTTCGCTTGGGGTTAATTAATACAAAAAAATTTAAATATGGCACCACAAAATTGTCCACGAAAAGACAAAGTTTTTAGACAAAATACACAGTGCGCTGCTTTCAAGCGTTCGACGTCGAGTGAAGAATCGGGTCGGGCCCTCTCCGCAACCCCGCACCACCCCGCCGTTATGTGACCACCCAAAATTTGAAATTCCGGACAGACTACCCACTTTTTTTTAATTTTACCTACCAATTTTATTTTAATTTAATGTTTGAATCGGCACATTACCACTTACCAGTCGACAGCGATGTGGAAGAGTTTTTGACGCCATATTGTAATTAGTTTCAATTAGCGTAGGGTTTTATTATTTTTCTCTTATTTTTTTATTTACTGTATATAGTTATTTACCTACTGTAACTGTAATTAAGTATTTTATATAACCATTGATAATGCAATTGTAATAAGGATACTTTGATAATCTTTGAATGACCCCTACTTCATAAAAAAAATTTGAAGGTGATAAAAATTATATACTGTATATTCCGACTTGAATCATAAATGTTGAAGTAATAAAAATGGCCTTCAGATTACAACCACTTTTTTTTAGACGGGAAAACAAATTATAAAGGCACTTTTACTTTCAAACTTTCAATTTTAACCCTTCAGATACCGTCAATTAGAGACACAATAGTAAGACAATAGATGCGCGGCCACCGGTGGTCGCTTGGGGATTCATGAATTAAGCAAGTAAAAGTTCTTAAAAAAACACCTCTGTTTTATGAAGAAACAGAAACAAAGATGATAAGAACATTACAATCATAAAACAAATGACAAAAGGCGCAAAGACGTGGATTTCTTTTTAGATGGGAAAACATCAAATGACTTCTTCCGCTAGGGCGGAGCACGAGGGCGTGCCAGACTTTTAGTGACTAAAACTCCCATGTTACGTCTTTGCCTGGCGTTCCAGGACTCAGGATTTCCATTTCGGAAAAATAGAATAATGGAGAATACGGTTTGCTGACATCTCCTTGAGGTGCGCGTGGATCATTACACGCGCTGTCGTCGACTCGGGCTTGGTCTGGACGGTTAACGCACGGTCGGAAGCCCAAACCCTCGGTGGCTGAAAATCAGGGTCGGGATCCCGGCGGCCAGGGTGTGAGGAAGTCTGTACACTCACGCGGGCGGCCGCATTCTTCGCTAGCATCACTGCTTCGCAGCAGGAGGCGACCGCCTGCCATTCCTCCTCACTCCGAACTATGGCAGAGACGTGGATAAGAAAACTCTCAGAGAAAAACATCACATCCATCCATCGACATTTTAAAATATACGCCGTATTAAAAACGAGGAAGAAACAGCATCAGAGATAAAATAACGATATCTGTTATATTTAACGTTCACACTACTTATAACTCGCATTTAGTACCACAGTACAACAACAGTATTTCAACTCTTTTTTGCTTTTGAAATGGGAAAACAAATAACTTCTCCCGCTCTTATTGCCAGACTTCTCGTCTCATTATAATTTAGGTGTCTTCAATGCTAGAGTACGCTTATTTTATATTTTACGTCTTTTTATTATTAGTAAGTAAGTATCAATTTAATATTTTACTGATACTAGCGATCATTGTCTTATAATAAAGTTTAGTTTTTTTTTTTTATTTAGTATATTTCTTACACTAAAGTTGTTAAAAAACAAAAGGCCCGTTTTGACATTTCTCGAAAAGAAAAGAATACTCGCAATATGATTCCATCATATTATTCAACGCATCAAAAAATTTACTTATGTATTTTTTTTTTCAACTTTTTTGGATTTCATTATAATTTTATTGTTTTTCTTTTTCAGTTTCGTTCCAAGTTACATTCTAGGGTCTTTCTCAAATGTCAAAACGGGCTTTTTATTTTTTTAACGAGTTTGAGGTCAAGACAACAAGCAATCAAAAGTATATTGTTAGTAAGAAAAAAGATATGATAATTTGTTTACTGATAACTCCATACAGTCGAACTACTGGAGAATACACGATAATTTGAGTGCTAAGGTCAAATGGTAGATCACTGATATTGGAGAAGCAAGGAGTTGTTAACAAAAGCACAGTTTTGTTTCTTATGTAAATGTGACCTTTTGTAGAGCTGATTGTCAATAGAAGCTAGTAGCGATAAGACATGTTATCCCAAATGATTCTAGAAAATATTATACAAGGAAAGGAGGGAGAGGGAGGCTAAAGAAAAGATGGATGGATTGTGTGAAGAGTGATATGAAAGAAAAGGGAGTAAGTGATATCATGACGGGTGACAGAAGAGAATGGAAGAAAAAAACGTGCTGCACCGATCCCAAATAAAACGGGACAAGGGCAGGAAGATGATATGATTATACAAGGAAATCTAAGTAAAATAACGTTAATTTTTTTATTATGAATAGGCTAGCGTTTGACCACTATCTAATCTAAACTGATGGAAAGCTATGATAGCTGTAATATGATGATCATCATCATCATTACAGCCGAAAGACGTCCACTGTTGGACAAAGGCTTCCACCAAGCGTCGCCATAACGACCGGTCCACATCTCGCATCCATCGGATGCACGCGACCTTCACCAGGTCGCCGGTCCACTTTGTGATAGTAGCATTAACTCTATCTTATTTTACGACTAGTTGGTGCCCGTGACTTCGTCCTCGACAGACTCGTAAAACAGCACAATACCATTTGGTTATTTTTCTTTTTGGCATTGGTAGGTACCTTGCTTTTTCTAAAATAACAGTATCCTAAGTTGAACATCAACTATCCACCAGAGAAAGTCCTGTCAAAGCCGTTTCGGAGAGTTGCCGGAATAAACAGATAAAGAAAATTGCATTTTTGTTACAGGTATCGGAATATATTTTAATACGCATTTAATAAAAAAATAAAATTAATTATAAATAGACAGTTCAATTTTATGTATAGATAGATGTATCTCACTACTTGTTAAAAACCCTACGGTTACAAAACATGCAGAGGGAAACATAAACGTTAAAACTATTCGATAAAAGTTTCTAAGAACATAAGAATCTCTGAGATCATATTCAAAACGTACCGTTAAATTAACTCATGACCTACCTCAATCCAAAATACATGGAGTCAAAGTTACACAAAGCGAACTTCAGAAGCACTTGACCTACTGTTGATACATCTTCACTGTGGCACGAGCAGACAAGACAAGATTCTCATAAAACGATAAATCATTTGCATTCACGAACGAAAACCGAATTGATTTCGTGTATGATTCAGCAATATCTTCTAAGCACATTAGAATCTCTAAGATCTCATTCAAAACGTACTGCTACTCATGAAGCCATGACCTACCTCAATCTAAAATACATAGAGTCAAACGTACATAATGTCGGTTAAATTCTAACACCGAGGAAGTAATTTTTTTAACAAAATACGTTTCCTATGTCATTCGATAGGGACTCGCAAGACACATGCATCGTTTAATAAATAGTCAAACACGAGAGCCTTTATTCAAAAAAAGAACATCATAAGCACTTGACCTACTGTTGAAACAGCTTTACTGTGGCACAAGACAAGATTCTCATAAAACGATAAATCATTTGCATTCACGGACGAACACCGACTTGATGTATTAGTGTATGAGTCACTGTGAACACTTTTGAGAAGAAATACTTTTCGTAATGATAGTGTATCTTGTGTTTTGTTAACCGACTTCTAAAAAAGGAGGAGGTTCTCAATTCGGATGTTTGTATGTTTTTTTTTAGAAAGAAAGAAAGAAAAGAAAAGAAAGAAAAAGTGTTTATTTGCGCCCAACATGACGCATATCCCAAAAATAAATAAAAATAAACAAAATACCAATATCCTACTTAAAAACTATCAGCTAGATAGGATATGCGTCACATCAGCGCAAAACGGCCAGTACTCAGCATAATGCTGGGGCTCGTGCAGGACAGAGCCACAGCGCTGATTTTCAGCACCAGCCGTTTTCGACGATGAGACGCCAACCGGCCAGCAAGGATTACAAAATTGAACATAGGTGAACTATATTATAATCAGTAAAATAGACGAAACATAAGTAACAGAAAACTATTTTACGTAAAAGAGATATAAACATAAAAACAAATAAAAACAACAGGACACAATTGGAAAAAAAATAAGCACTGAGATAGTCGATTACACACACATCGATCAATAAACAAATCGATTAGAATAATTGTCAATGCGCAGTCACCGAGTCCGATTTTGAGTCTGTGGTAAAGTAAAAAGATGGCTGATCGATGGTTTACACCGGCACTATATTACATCATATTACCTAATAGAATAAAAACAAGATTCCGGACCTACGCAATTTACATAATCAATTTGTTGGTAAAGTGTGTGTGTAGCAAAAAAAAATGTGTTCTGGGTGAGTTGGGCTGTTGAAGTGTCGAGTTTCAGAGAATACCTAGCAAAAACAGCTACTAATGCGTGAGGTTTGAGGGCGCCTAGAATGACACGGGAAAGGAAAAATAAAGACGGATATCAACTCAAAAACGAGTAAAAGGTAAGGGAGATAAGAACTAAACTAAAAAAAAATATGCAAAATTAAAACAGTAAGAATAAACATTAGAATAAAATTGTCAGGAGAGTGTTCGCGTAATATAATATTATGTCATTTACAGATTAACTAAAGTGTTGGAAAGTGACCAATAGAGTCCAAGAAGTAAGTTATGCTCCGACCGGCCAACAAATCAACAGGAGCAGAAAGAGACTCGATGGCCAAAACAGCTCGCACCGCTGGAGATCCCCGCCAGTGCTTGACTGCCAAAACCCCTGAGGTACAAACAGAACAGTGCAACAAACAAATTTAAGAGGATAGTTGTTGAGACATGAGTAACTTTTTATACTGAAACTTGAAACACTGCAATGTTTTCAGGTGTCTTATTGGAGGTGGGAGGTCATTCCAGCAATGCGTAGATGCAAACCTGAAGGAGCCCCTGAAAGCAGCAGTTCGATGCATTGGCACGGTTAGCGGGCTAACCATGGAACGGAGTTTGTTTTTTAGGTAGTTTTGCTTCCAAGTCAACTTATCAGATAAATAGTGAGGTCTATTGGTTTTTATAATACCAAACAGTAAGCAGGCTAAGTGAAACTTCCTCCTGGCCGCCATCTTAAGCAGCCCGATCTGGTTTATGAACGGAGTTATGTGACTTCTACGAGGCACTGTTACACAAAATCGAACACAGGCATTTTGTACACGTTGAATCACTCTCTCTGTTTTATTCAGTAAGCAAGGTCCATACACAGTATCGCAGTAATTCAATTTAGACAGTATAAGGCTGTCAACAAGTTGTTTCCGTACTGGCAAGCTCAGGTATTTACGAATTCCATATAATACTTTCAGTCTATAGAAGCAATTTCCGAGAACTCTGGTTATATGTGTCTCAAAGTGTAGCCCCGGATCCATGAGCAGCCCTAAATTGCATGCCTGCTCGACCTGAATTATCTTTTCCCCCTTAATAACTATCTCTGGATTTAAGGATTTAATAGCGCCGACTTGCTTTTTTGTGCCTAGAACAATAAATTTTGACTTTAAAGGGTTCAAAACTAGACAATTCTTCTCCGACCATAGAACTATTCTATCCAAGTCTTGGTTCATCCTCTGCACTGCTAGATATGTATCATTAGCCTTAAAAGATATGTATAACTGAATATCATCGGCATACATGTGATATTTGCAATTGGTTATAGATTTGATGATATCAGCACTATACAGAATGTACAACAACGGTCCCAAAATTGATCCCTGAGGGACCCCCCGAGTCACGCCAAGAGTGGAGGATGATAGGGTAGTTCCGTCTTCCTTGCAGATTTCAACATATTGTGATCTGTCTGAAAGATAACTTTTAAACCACTCCACTGCATCACTATCAAAGCCATAGTACGATAGTTTTGACAACAGTAAATCTGTATTAATAGCGTCAAAAGCCCGGGAAAAGTCCAGCAGGGTAAGAATAGTACCTTCACCCCTATCACGTGCCTCAAGAATACTTCCCACAACGTCCGCCAGGGCCGTTGCAGTACTTCTTCCCTTTCTGAAACCAGACTGAAGGTCGGGGAGAATGGAATTTGTCTCTAGAAATTCGACAACTTGTGTGTAAACTACACGTTCCAGGATCTTTGACAAGCAGGGCAAGATGCTTATTGGTCTTAGATCCTTCATACTTGCTGGGTTACTGTTCTTAGGGATTGGGCGGACAACAGCACATCGCCAGGGCTTCGGGAATGTGTTTGTAAGGATGGAGTGGTTGATGATGTCTGTAATAGTTTGAAGTGTAGTAGGCAAAGTAAGGGTTAACATGTCCAAACTTATCCCATCCACACCCTGGGCATTGGACCCCAAACTCTTAATGATTTTAAGAACTGAGTCTGGGTTAGTTGCTGTGAGAGAGAATTTAGCAGGGCCATGATTGTGCGAGTTAAAAAAAGACAGGAGAGAAGTGTCCGTATGACAACTACCTGGGACATCCAGAAATGCCTTGTTAATGTCATGTGGGTTGTCAAAATGTCCAGGGAGCAATTTTTGCTTATGGTCCGGAAGCACATCCGATTTTAAATTATACCACAGTTTTTTTGGGTCTTTAATTTTATCATTAATGCTTTTGGAAAAGTACGCCTTTTTTTCATTGTAGAGTGCCAAAGTGGCTTGGTGCTTGAGATCAAGATAATACTTCTTATGTTGTTCCCCTGACTTGCGGAAAGCAGCCCTGGCTTCATCGCGCAGCTTAAACATAAGTCGAATATTATCAGTTATCCAGGGGGTAGAGCGATTCCTAAACGTCTTCTTCTTTATAGGAGCATGGAGATCAAAAAGCTGGGTCATAAATAAATTAAATGTATGTACCATTGAGTCAACATCGTTCATGGCTCCAATACTTGACCATGGAAATAGTTTAAGGTCGGTGTCAAAAAAGTCTCCTAAAATGTTGGTGAGCGGGCGATACACAACTAATCTTGGCTGAGGCTTTTGTTTCTTAATGATTGTTTCACATGTGATAAAGGAGTGATGGCCAAGATCAGCAATGTGGTTCACTACGACGTTGCGAATATTAGCATCGGAGCAAATCAGGTCTATGAGGGAACTGCTATCACCTATAAAATGTGTTGGTGTCTGAACCAGCTGGGTAAGATTTAAAATCCTAAAGAAATCTAAAAGCAGAAGAGATTTGGAGCTATTTGCGTCCAATAAATTAACATTTAGGTCACCTAGTAGGACTATATGGTCATATGGGGCTAGGCCACTGATACTGGCAGTTAAGCCCTCAAGAAAGACCTCCAAGTTCAACCAAGGTGGACGGTATGCAGTTCCAATGAGAAATTTCTTTTTGTTTACTGTGAGGCCTAACCAGAGTTGCTCAACGTCAGCCTGGGCAGGATGAACTCTTACCCTCGCAGCCACGCCGTCTTTGATATAAAAGGCGACCCCGCCACCGCGCCCGCCACGCACGGAACTAGGACGTGGAATATGCTTAAACCTGTATCCTGGAACGCTAGGCGCACGATCTTCCTGCCCTTCACGAATCCACGTTTCGTTGATAGCCAAGATGTCCACGGCATGGTTACTCATTGCTATTAAAAACTCATCATGGTTAGTCCCCAGAGAACCCGCATTCATTCATTCATTCTCATTTTTTATGTTTGTTCGCACATAACTTCGTCGCTTGCCAACCGATTTGAAAAATTATTTTTTTGTTAGAAAGGGTATACATCCCAAATGGTCCCACAGTCACCAAGTTGGGATCCGATGATGGAATCTTGGCTCCTCAAATTCAATTAAATTTTTTTGTGAAGTCGGTTATTTTTTTTCATAAAAAGGTATTTTTTTAGTTTTCATTTCATGCCATCGATATTACATTATGTACTACGCACTAGAATAGGCGTGCCGAACACTCACTTCAGGCGTAAATCAGGTGTAATGTAGACTGTACACCTTTTTTTTACGGTGTGCAAAAATCATCCAATGATCCCTGCTCTTGGGTGGAGCGGAAGATAGTGTCAGTCTCTTACTGACTAAAAATCCACCCCGTTCCTTCTTGCCTCTTCATACCGGGGCTCGAGTTTCCTTTCGGATAATTCTGGCCCCAGTAGGCTTCGACCCAGCTGGGCCCCTTCTGTTGCTGACCAGTGCCGTAAATAGGGCGGTGCCAGCGGTGCCCAGGCACAGGGCGCAGTCCCCGAAGGGGTGCAAAAATTATATACCTAGTCCTTTTTGTTTGTATTGTACTTTTTCTAGGGGCGCAGTTATAGTAGCACGCACCGGGCGCATAAAAGGCTGGTTACGGTACTGTTGCTGACAACTCCTTGAGGCGCGCGGGAACAGTGCACGCCGTCGACGTCTTGGGCTCGGTCCGAACAGTTACCAGTCGGACAGCGAGCTACCCATGGCTCGTCGTCCGCGAGCCCGCGTCTACGGTGGCCGGAAATCGGGATCGGAATGATGCCGTCGGCCTCCTCCTTTGCTAGCATTACTTCGCAGAAGGAGGCGACCGCCTGCCACTCCTCCTCGCTCCGGACCATGGCCTCAAAGACTGTACACCTTGAACATTACACTATGTTGAACAAAACGCGTACTTGAGTGCTACGAACGAAATTCATGGCTCTTAAAAGACATTTTGGTCGCGTAAAAGTATCCTTTAAAAGCTAACTTAGCGCAGTTCTGTACGACATAATGCCAATGTAGCGCTGCGGCGCACTTTTGTTTGAACTTTTCATTATTTTGACAAATAGTTTCCGTGAAAGGACTTGTCTATCTAGAACAGAAGTGGACGTTTCTTACATTTTCTTTTGGAATGAGTTTTACCGGTCAGTTTCACTCTCTTCTGGGATGCAAAGTCTCAAGGAACACGATCGGGTTTTAGTCATTCATCATCATCATCTTTTCAGCCATAATTCGTCCACTATAGAACATAGCCTCCCCCAAGCGTCGCCACAACGACCGGCCCCGTGCGTCACGCATCCATCGGTTTCCCGCGACCCCGACCAGGTCATCGGTCCACCTTGTGGACCTGCGTGCAATGTGCCCTGCCCATTGCCACTTAAGTTTGGCGATTCTTCGAGCTATGTCGGTAATCTTGGTTCTCCTGCGGATATCTTCAATTGTGATGTGATCCCGCAAGGAAACTCCGAGCTTACATTACCCTTTGAATAACTGTCGAGTCCTCTTATGAGGCCCATTGTAAGCGACCACGTTTCGGAGCCATAAGTATGATACTATTACCGTGCCATAAGTCATCACAGTCAACACGCACTATACATATTTATACTATGTACAAAAATATATACAGATATTATTACTGCACATCAATAGTCTATTAATAAGTAATCTTCCAATCCATTACTGGACCATTAGCGAGGTATATAGGTATTATAAACGTAGGTATATCTTAAAAGATCACTCTGACTCATACATCAGTTGGTATCCGCTCGTTTGTTATTCTGTGCTTTCGTGTGCCTCAGCAAAAATAAATATATTGACGAATTCCACCTATTCTTCCTACCTTAAAACGGGGTGAATAGAGAAGAGGGGCCCAGCTGGGTCGAAGCCTGCTGGGGCTAGGGTTATCCGAAAGGAAGGTCGAGCCCCGGTATGAAGAGGCTAGAAGGAACGGGGTGGGTTTTTAATCATTTGAGTCTGACACTATCTCCCGCTCCACCCAAGAGCGGGAGACAGTGTCAGGTTGATGATTTTGAACCACCGTAAAAAAAAGGGTGAATAGAGACAAAACTTTGGTTTGGTTTTTCACTTTGACACCATGACATCGGCCTCTAACAAAGCATCGATTTTTTTGAATAACAATTCATTAATAAATTGATATAGACGCACAGGACCGTTCATTGTGGCGACACTTGGGGGAGGCCTATGTCCAACAGTGGACGTCTTTCGGCTGAAATGATGATGATGAATAAATTTATATATAAAGTTAAATGCTGTAAAAAATATTTAAAATATCAAGAAAAAACCCTTTAAAGTTTTGTCTCTATTCACACCATTTTACCCGGTACCTATTTATTTTTTGAGTCGGTTAAAAGATAGCTTTTCAGTGACATATGTTTCAAATCTGTTGGTTTATCACTTGGGTTAGATTAGGTTGTTGAATGTTAGGTTGTGTTTGTGTTGTTAGGTTGTTGAATGTTTTATAAAACCTAAACCCCATACTTTAGAGATCCATCCTACATCCTCAACCTTTTTAATGTTCCCACTGTTGGGCCTCAGGCCTCTTCTGTAGGGGATGGAATGGGCCATAATCCACCACGCGGGCTCAGTGCGGGTTGGTGAATGTCACATGTCTTCGAATTTTTGGTTCTAGGACATGTCGGTTTCCTCACGATATCTTCCTTTCCGTTTTGAGAGCAGTGGCGATGAAATAAAGTAATGCGCCTGACTGGGTTCGAACCCACAACCTACAACTGGTAAGTCGGGGCCATTAACACTCGGCCACCACTGCTTCGGTTTAAGAGATGTGTGACCATAATAAAAAACACTCTATTTAACTAGACGCTTCGAATGACAACTGTCTCATGTCTGTTGGAGGGTGGGGAGGGACGGTGCCCGATACAAAATCCGACATTCTCCTTAAAATTAAAAATTAAATTATTATCAAAATTAATTCATGAATCCCCAAGCGACCACCGGTGGCCGCGCATCTATTGTCTTACTATTGTGTCTCTAATTGACGGTATCTGAAGGGTTAAATGTAGATTGAATGTCTCTTTGATAGCTAAAGGCTAATATTTTATCCCTATTGCACATCTGCTGAGGCCAGGGTTAGTTTCGAGAGGTAACTCAGCCCCGGTATGAAGGCACGAAGGAACGGGGTGGGTTTTTAGTTAGTAAAGTCTGACACTATCTCCCGCTCCGCCCCCAAGATGTCATTGGATGATTGTCCCACCAAAAAAAAAAACGCATAACAAGACTGACTCACAATAAAACTAGTGTAAATGGTAAACTCCCATACAACTGTGACTCATCTAATCACAGTTCTATGACGTTTAAAATCGCAACAGTGCATGGAACTAGACAGTTAACTTATCAAGTCACTCAGAAACTCGTTCTGCAGAACATTTTTACCACTTGCAACACTAGCTACTCGCATTTCTTTTGTTATTAGGATTCCGTAACCAAAGGATAAAACGGGACTGTATTACTAAGACTCCGACGTCAGTCCGTCCGTTGTACAGCCTAGGAGTCTTAAAGTCAAGAGTGACTAAGTTACTTTTAGGCAAACTTGCTCATCAGGTGAGATAGTGGTCAAGTGCGAGCCTGTCGATAATAAAAAAAAAATTCAAACAATTTTCTTCACATCTCTTGACTTTTGATAACTGCTACACGTTAGCTTTTTAGAGATTACAGTTGAGCTACATTTGGGCAATGGACATGATCCAATTCTTTTTTTCTCATATTTCTGACGGTTTGGACAGGACGGTATCAATATTTATTACATCGACGATTTCGACAAACAATGTTTAGTACAGTCAGTTAAAAAGTTATAAAATAATTAAGAAAAAAAGCGTTGCCAAAACCATTCTAGGGTGGGATTTAACCCTTCAGATACCGTCAATTAGAGACACAAAAATAAGACAATAGATGTGCGGCCACCGGTGGTCGCTTGGGGATTCATGAATTAAGGCGGTAACTTCCGATAATTTTCTTTTTGTTTTTTAACTTTTTTATCTAAGTATACTAAAACTAAAGAGCTTCAATAAAGGTGGTGTCCGAATCGTCAGTGAAAAAATATTCATAATAGTATGTGTCAATTCGGACACTGTGGCCAAATATATTGAATTCGAATCGTCAGTAATTCTTTTTCTCAATAAAAGCCTACGCCACCGTTTACAAAGGCCCATATCCAGACCAAGACCTCACAGAAAACCTCTAAAAACCGCATCAAAATTCACATTTACCGTCACTAAAATGTCAAATATTTCGTGAAACCATACAACCTAACACCATACCTGAGCATTCAACTAAAAATCGGTTACAAAGTCCTTAATAAGGAGAGAACGACTTACAAATTTAACTGTCACTTCACAAGCCATTTTGATCTTTATGATGAGGCTATTAAGAGTTATGTGAGCGGTAATGTTATGTTTGTAGTTTGAGGAGCGCTGGGTGCAGGTCATTGAACTCGGCAGTTTGCTTATATGGTGTAATATCACGCGAATGCAGGGCTGTCGCGCAAGTTGATTGAGCTCTAGATTAGAGGCAGTTCACACGATTCTAGGATTCTAATGTTTATTTAGAAATGGAAGTAAAAAACGACTGTAAATGGTAAACTCCCATACAACTATGACTCATCAAATCACAGTTCTAGTGCATGTAACTAGGCAGTTAACTTATCAAGTCACTCAGAAACTTGTTCTGCAGAACATTTTTACCACTTGCAACACTAACTAATCGCATTTTTTTTTTTTGTTTTATAATGTTCCGTAACTAAAGTTAAAAAATTTGTATGTCTGTCAGTTACCAGGTTTTATCTCATGAACCATGATAGACAGTTAAAATTTTCACAGATGATGTATTTCCGTTGCCGCTATAACAACAGATACTAAAAAAATAGAATAAAATAAACATTTAAGGGGGGGGGGGGGGGGAGTAAGTACATTGAGTACTTTCCTGTGATTACTTTTTTAAGATTATTTTACCCTCCTCCTTGCGTCGTTTTTCTCAATGCTGTGACCTGCTTCATCACTAACTTTTATCATATTTCTCAATCTGTTTCTGTCTCTGGCAGTGTGTAGGACATAGTATGCCGTAGAATCAAGAGTGGTGTGGATCTGGTCGGACCAACGTATTGGGCTGCGCCCGCGAGGCCTATATCTGTGCTGGCCAATGATCGGAGGCCATCCACTTCATCGGTTAAAATGAGCCTTTCGAGGTTGCCATCGTCTTTTCTTGCACTGTGACCAAAGTATTGCAGAACCTTGCGAAGACACTCGGACGACAGCCGTGAGGAGATTATTTTATAAGTACTAAACAAAAAATCATCAGGAGACATAAAGTCATTGAAAGGGCAATGAAAAAGGCCGCCTATGTTCGAAATTTCCTTGCATATTCGCATCAGAAATGAAGATATCAGCAGAAGAACCAAGGTTACCGACAAAGCCCAAAGAATCGCCAAACTTAAGTGGCAGTGGGCAGGGCACATTACTCACAGGACATATGGTCAATGGCAACGAAAGAGTGGGGACCACATACCAGAAGACGGAGCGTTGGACCACAAAATAGATAGGTTCAGAAGAATATCTTTTTTTTTTTTTTTCTGTCGACGGGGAAAATCATCATTGACGAAACCCGCTCTTGGGTGAAGCGGGAGACAGTGTCAGAGTCTTACTGACTAAAAACCCCGCGCCGTTCCTTCTAGCCTTCATACCGGGGCTCTAGTTTCCTTTCGGATAACCCCGACCCCGGTAGGCTTCGACCCCGATGGGCCCCTCCTGTTGCTGGCAACTCCTTGAGGCGCGCGGGAACAGTGCGCGCCGTCGACGCCTTGGCTCGGTCTGGACAGTTACCGGACGATCGGACAGCGAGCTACCCATGGCTCGCCGTCCGCGAGCCCGCGTCTACGGTGGCCGGAAATCGGGATCGGAATCCCGGCGGCGGCGGCGGGGGCGCCGTTGCCTGATGCGGTCTGCCTCCTCCTTTGCTAGCATTACTGCTTCGCAGAAGGAGGCGACCGCCTGCCACTCCTCCTCGCTCCGGACCATGGCCTGAACCAAGGCCCGGCGCGAGAGGTCTCCGCCGCCGATCGCCCCCACGAGGACACGGCGTTGCTCCGCCCAAGGAGGGCTCACCTCAACTGTGTGCTCCACCGTGTCCTCCGGGCGTTCCGCACAGTGGCGGCACCCGGGCGTCTCTTCCGCTCGAATCCGATGCAGGAACCTCCCGAACTTGCCATGTCCGGTGAGGACCTGCGTCATGCGGAAGGTAAGGACGCCGTGAGGTCTTTCCAGCCACGCCTCAAAGAGGGGACTTACCGCCATAATTGTGGCGTGCCCAGCACTGGGTTGCGATAGTCGCTGACGCCATTTCACCGTCAGAAGACAATCTCATGTATATACTTCACTTTTTATACCTACGCTCGGTGGACGCACACTAATGAGCGTTTGAGCCTCAACTGTTCGACGAGCGGGCCGAGACGCTCCCGAGATATCGTATCCGTGAGCGGTGTCTGTATGCGTTGCTCGAGCGCGCTTTGTATGTAGATTGACTTCTGTACCTATACATTTGTTGTGGGACGACCTGATACGGTTTTCGTATTATCTGCCACTATAAAAGCACAGCCCTAGCTAGTGATGTTTCTCGACGGCTTAACGACAATGCATGTAGTTGGAGGCACGAACAAACGAACAAAAGACGAAGTTATTATTGACCGGAAAGTGCTGGCCAATGATCGGATGCCACTTATTGGAGACGCGCAAGTGGGGAAAAGTTGCGCTGGTTTATGTAGGTGGGTGCAGGTGGGGTAACGCTTTGTATTATGTCACCGTAAAATTGTCGGCGGCGGAGATCTCTCGCGCCGGGCTAGAGGTAACGGCGCTCATGCTCCATCACTCATCCAATCCGCCGGGATTCTGATTCCGATTTCTGGCCACCGTAGGCGCAACTTATGCAATTATCATAGAAAAATATTATTTGTGATTGAAGTTGAAAAGTTGCCATGACAACCATTTAGTGGGGGGTGTTAGGTTTTTTTCGTTACGGAATTTATAGATTCGGTCTCCACGCTCAAGGCTCGCGATAGAAGCTATGCAATAGCTTAAAAATATGAGGACTAAACGACAGCGTCGTCCCGTCGGCGTCGTGTCGTTGGAATTACTTGCCATTTTTCACTCTCCGCTCTACCACAAAATAGATAGGTACAGAAGACAATCTCATGTATGTACTTCTTTTTTTATACCTACGCTCGGTGGACGCACACTAATGAGCGTTTGAGCCAGAACTGATCGACGAGCGGGCCGAGGCGCTTCAAGATATCGTGTCCGTGAGCGGTGTCTATGTGTGCGTTGCTCGAGCTCGTATGTAGATTGTCTCCTGTACCTATATATTCTGTGGCTCTACTCCGTCCAGTGGAAACACACTCTAATGTGTGTGTGTGGACAACCAATACAACATGACAGATAGATGATAGAATTGACAAGTTTATTACTTCCGTAGACAATAAAGTCATTGTAGAGACTTGATGTCGTTAAAACTACAAGCTATTAGATATATTGACAGATGGATATGAGAAGTCTTTGTTCAACGCCGCTTGAAAGCGGTACCAGCTTTTGCTGGTAACGGTAACCAGGTCTTGATGAGTTACCGCGGCCTGGAGCGAAAAGGGCAACTGAAGGAACACGGGTGGGTTTTAGTCAGTAAAAGTATGACAGTCCTTGTCTCTTCCTCTACCCAGAACGGGCGGAGTGATATAAAATCATCAAGTTACAGATTAGACGTCCGATATTTTTTTTTGTGATATAAACTAGCGGTTGACTGCGATCCCACCTGATAGTAAGCAGTGATGCAATCGTTCATGGTGAATTGCACCAGTTTGTGAAGAGCCTATTCATTCCACTCCACCCTTGAAGACACACAAATTAAACCGCCGTGTTCTCGTGGGGAAGATCGGCGGCAACGATTTCTTGTGCCGGGCCAAAGCGCGGAGGAGTGGCAGGTGGTCGCCTCCTTCTGCAAAGCAATAATTCTAACAAAAGAAAAGGCCACCCGTGCACGCGCGAGAGAGCGGCCATCACGCCCCAACCGCTGGGATCCAGATCTTTACCCCTTGCGTTCCAGGACCACGGGTTTCCCTATCGGAAATAAATCCATGGCCCCAGAGAAGACATACTACGCCGACGCCACACCAAATAAATCGAAACAAAATAAAATAATCGTGAAAAAGCATATCACTCGGTAAGCTCGTACGACCACACCACATTCACACATACCAACCAAAGCTAGTACCTGTAGCTCTACGAACAAATATACCCCTTACCCCTTTCCACGCAAACGTAAACTAATAACTACGCACGGTGTTTCTTTTGCCCAAAAAAAGTGACATTTGCTTTTTATTGAAGATTTATACTAAATATATCATTCCAAATGCAAGAGTAGAACACCCAGGTGTCAATTTCCCATACTTTATTTTTAAAAAAATATTTTAGTTTTCGTGACCTTCTGACTGAAAATACTAAAAATAATTCGTAAAAAAAAATCTATACATAATTATTTGTTTTTTGTATTTAAGTTTTATAAAGCATTTTTTGGTGCATATTATCCAGTTTATATTTATTCAAAAATGTTGACAAAACGTTCAAAAAAATTTTTTTTGTTGAAATCAGTATTTATTTTTTAATATTTTTTCTAGCACGAAGTAGAACCTCTATCTAGCATAAAAAGATTCCTTGTACTAAGGTTTATCATCCACAAAAATATTACGTTCAACTTCGGCCTAGGTTTCGAGAAAATGATTTTTAAGTGCAGAGGTCAAAGTTCCAAATATAGGGTTATCACAAAAATGATAAAAGGTCAAAAAAAATGTTCTGTTACTTTATATAGTTATTAAATAAAAACAGTTAGCAATCTTGAATTTGGTGTTTATTCTAATAGATTGGCTTCGTTGCTTAAGATTATTGAATCCATATTCGACGCCTCGTTAATCTCGTCCTGCGAGTAATCTAGTTCGTTTTCTGACTGTAAACTTTTTGATTGTACATTCTCGTCTGCATGCCTGGTACTTTCCACATCAACAGCCTTTAAAAGACCCAGCACCGTAGATGACAGAGGAAGACTTTTACAAAATTTCTGTCGACGATGGAGGCAAAGCAGTGAAATTACCGGATCTGATGATTCTAGTGCACGGTGGAAGAGATCAATCATTGTTTTTTTCCTATCCATTTTTCGGCAGTGTTGCTCTCTGTCTCTATGCCAGAATTTATTTTTAGATTCGGCTGCTTGCTCGGAGAGCGGACCTAGCGGAAGGGGATTCGATTCGATGATCTCTTGACCGTGCATTAGAATTTTGTGTACCGTCACCGTCATTGGATGCCAGCTATATGTCGCTACATAATTTTCGGCAACTGCTCTGCAGAAGATACCGAACTTGGTTGCGTCTATTGGCAACTCACAATTCATTGTGACCAGAATAGTGTAAAAGTCATCCAATAGCCCTGACTGGAGTCCTAAGATGTCCGCAAATATATGTCGGTATTTGTCTGACAGCACACTTCGGGCAGTGTTGCCATCGTTGGTAGTGCCCGCATTTGGCCTTACCACGTCGACTAATAACCCCATCTTTCGCCTTATTTCGGCCTGAATACGTTCTTTTCTTTTTTGTACTATGCCGCTCTCTTCTGTGTTTTTATTTATTCGCCATTTCTGCACAGCTGGATCATTTTTGTATCCAAGATGTAGCAAAAACTCAAAGATACGTATCCAAGCATGGAACGGATTTATGCCGTGTTTCAAATTGTCTTTTATGGAAGGTTCTGAATAACATAACACCAAATCGTTAAAATTGCTTGGTGTCAACTTACAAAATGGGCAACGCAATTGTGATGAGGTACCGGTGATTGCATTTAAGACTTTTCCATCTATGATACTTAAAGTTAATTTACATGTAAATGTAATTGTGTGCCCTCTTGTTGTCTGTATAGTTATAGGTGTTAATTCTTTGATTTGACCTTCTATCCAAGTTTTTTCCGTCATAATAAGTTCATTTGTTTCCTTTTTGTATTGGATGTTAATGGGACGGCAAAAATGGTAAGATTGAGGTGTTGGATTGAGCCAGATAACGTAACTGTTATCAGCTTGAACACGCAAAGGTATGAAGGTGGTTGCGAATAAGCTATTTTCAGTAATGGAAGGATCCTGAGCTGACTGATCAAAGCTCTGTTTATAAAATGATTGGCCAGTGCTACCGTCAAATCCCCAGGATCCTTCAAATACACAAGTCAATTCTTTTGTTCTATTGCGATCGCAGAATTCGATGAAGCTATCTTCGCAACTTTGCACTATTCTTTTTAAAGTATGTATCAGTAATCCTTTTACAGAAACTGATGCTTCAACATCCGATACTCTTATTTCTTCTGCCGGATAGCATGCTTTTCTTGCAAGAAGCACTTGGGCATATGGAGGATAAACGTTAAACCCTCGACTTTTTAGATCTTGCTGTCTATCTTTGTAGGTCTCGACACTAAATTTTCTGTCAATTAATACCCCCAAAGCCTCTTCGGCAGTATAAGGCTTTGGCTCCGTAGTTACTTTTTTCTTAATTTTGAAAGCCCGAGTAGGAGATGCAAGACACAAAACAATAACTGCTTCCAGATCTTTCGCAGCCTTAGGTATAACTTTATTTTCAGCAGATAATGTTGATACTAAACCTTTTATTATTTTTGTTTGTGTTTCATCCTGAAAAGAGTCTTGTAGGCGTTTTCTAATTCTCAGTTGCTGTCTGTAACTCAAACTTTTATTTTGATTGTCTGAAGTTTCTGGTTCCGAAGACAGAGTAGACAGTTCTGTACTAGTACTTGCGACACTTGTACTCGTATCATCAATTGTGCAAATATCAGGCACGTGGGAAATTGTATGTGTCGGCTGATCATTATAAATATTAATTTTTAATTCATCTGGTAAATCATCAAGAAACGACTTTTCTAAATATATTTTATGTCTTCTCTTAAAAAGAATTTTATTACTTTTGCAAGTCCTGAACATCTTCATTGTGTTAGTGAGGAAGAAGCTGATCTTGTCAATAACTCGATTCTTGTCTACAGACGACAGTGGTTTTAAATTATGCCCAATTTCCCTAAGAACTATATTTAGTAAGGCCGAGTATGGTAAATCTTCAGGTGATCCATTTTTTTTAAGTTTCTTACTTTCTTCGGAAAAGCATACATAAAGTTGTAGCCGACTGATTCCTCCTTGCCTATTTGCGGCTACCTCCGGAGGTCGTGAGGTACCGGCTGTGGCGCATTCCACAGCTTCGCTTGCCACTCGTCTACCAATATGAGGGTTGGCGCCCTCATGTCCCCCTTGCAGTAAGTCCTCCGGTCGGGGCCCGGAAGGACATACCCCAGCAGGTTGGGTAAGCCCCTGCTGAGGCAAAGTGGCGTCATGGGTCTGTAACGGCTCCATGCGCCTCACCCCCGTCCCTCCAGATCACTTGTTGCGCGGGGTTTTAGCATCAGCTTATCGAGGGTGGACCGCTTCCCGCACCACACGTAACCCTTCATCAGAAATAATCAGATTCTTTATCCAAACTTATATTATAATTGCGAAAGTAAATCTGTCTAAAAAGGTAGTTATAATAGGTACAAGCAGGTACTATATCGCAAAAGGTCAAAATAGTGACAACCCTAATACAAATATTTAAAAATCATTTTCTGGAAACCTAGGCCGAAGTTGAACGTAATATTTTTGTGGATGATAAACCTTAGTACAAGGAATCTTTTTATGCTAGATAGAGGTTCTACTTCGTGCTAGAAAAATTATAAAAAAATAAATACTGATTTCAATAAAAAAAAATTTTTTGAACGTTTTGTCAACATTTTTGAATAAATATAAACTGGATAATGTGCACCAAAAAATGCTTTATGAAACTTAAATACAAAAAGCAAATAATTATGTATAGATTTTTTTTTACAATTATTTTTAGTATTTTCAGTAAGAAGGTCACGAAAACTAAAATATTTTTTTAAAAATAAAGTATGGGAAATTGACACTTGGGTGTTCTACTCTTGCATTTGGAATGATATATTTAGTATAAATCTTCAATAAAAAGCGAATGTCACTTTTTTTGGGCAAAAGAAACACTGTGCTACGGCTTCCAATAACTTTCCGCAAACCCTACCAATCGATACAGCCTTTTCTTGGATTCCCAGATCAATATGGTAATCACCTGGTAATACCCGAAGTGATAATAAATTCTATGCGAGTATGAGAACGGATTGGCCGCCAACTGTCGCTAGGTGGAATTAGTGGGGTGTCCAATATGTAACAATTCGCGGAACGCCAATGGCAGTGTGAGAATTTTTGGTGGGGTAGCAACAGCTAATTTTGTGCCGAAGACAATAATTTATGCTGATGAATAGGTTTATTTTATACTTTAATAAATGTGGATGATTATTTAAATAAATTCAAGAGTGTCTTGCAATTCACTTGATGTTTTGGCAAAATTTCTCCGAATTACGTATTTTCCTCAGGGGTTTTCCAAGTATTGGACAGCTTTGAAAAGGAAATATATATATTTGGCACACTCTAACCATGTTAATTCAGTTGGTTTTATAGTTTTTAACTTGAGAACTTTTTTTGGTAAATGGCAAACAATCAAGTCATCTTTAGGTAAAGTGATAATCGGTGCCCATAGACGTATTGCAGATGTCTATGGGCACCGAACTTTACATAGACGTCTGCAATAACAATATCATAGCTACTGTGGTGTGCGTACTGTGGCTGAGGCTCTGTCCTGCACGTGCCCCAGCATTCTGCTGAGCACTGGCGGTTTTCCGCTGATGTGACGCATATCCTATCTAGCTGATAGTTTTAAAAGTACGATATTGTTACTTGTTACATTTATTTATTTTCAGGATATGCGTCATGAAGGACGCAAATAAACTCTTTTTCTTTCTTTCTTTACTGTTTTATTTTATCTGTGATTGATTAAGCATCACAGATGTTTTTTGCTAAGGACAAATGGTTTAAAAAGCGGTCCTGGCATTGTCTTAAGAGACCATCTTGTTTAGTTTATAACTGTGACAATAAACCTAGTAACTTACCACCAAACAGGTTAGCGGCATCGAGCAGGCCATCGGGGGGCTGCTTGCCCGCGTCGCCGCCATCCCCCCCTTCCTTGTCCATAACACGCCTGAAACACCAGAAGGCAACATTGAGGATATGACACACACATTTAAAAACTAACATAATTGGCAAGAGATCTGGTATAAGTAATGTTATGAACACTAATTACTGATATATCTGGAGGCCAAATCGGTTTTTTTTTTAATTATTGATAGGCTCGCGTTTGACCACCATCTCACCTGATGGTAAGCGATGATGTGGTCGCATTCACCCTTGACTTAAAAACCCCCAAGTTGTAACTATATTGTAACTATTTTTGGTGTACAATAAAGTTTATTCAGTTCTATTCTATCAGGAAAGTTGCATGCCGAGCCAATCCCTAACTACCGTAGGCGCGACCTTGCGGACGACGAGCAATGGGTAGCTCGCCGTCCTGTGACCGGACCAAGCACGACGGTCAACGGCACGTATTGTTTTACGCGCGCCTCAAATAGCCGTCAGCAAAATCGGGGGCCCTAACAGGGACCGTCCGGTAACTGACGGACCGCGCCCAAAACGTCGACGGCGCGCACTGTTCCCGCGCGCCTCAAGGAGTTGTCAGCAACAGCAGAGGCCCAGCTGGGTCGAAGCCTACTGGGGCCAGGGTTACCCGAAAGAGAGCTCGAGCCCCGGTATGAAGGCAAAAAGGAACGGGGTGCCCACCCCGTTCGTTTTTAGTCAGTAAGAGTGACAATATCTCCCGCTCCGCCCAAGAGCGGGGGTTGTCATTGGATTATTTTTGCCTCCATAAAAAAAACTCCTGCAGGGACAATGCCCGCGAGGGTCCCAGAAAATATCCGAAAACGAAACCTGTGGTCTTAAAACGCAAAAAGGAACTGAAGAACACAGGTATCGGTTTAGTCACTAAAACGCGAATTATTGAGTTCAAGCCGTCCCGCGCATGCGGTCGGCCTCCTCCTTTGCTAGCAATACTGATGATGACTAGATCTGATGACTAGATGGTGACAATCCTTGAGTGCTATCTATTAATTGAGAGTTCTGTGGGCGAAACCGCTGGCAGAAGCTATCAAGCCAGTAGTATTATTTATCCATAATATTACAATCGAGTTATATATTTCGTGATCACAAAACCTGTTGTTGATATAACTTTGGTGCGGTTTCAATATTACTGATGTATTGAGGTCAAGGTTAACCACGGTATACTTGTTTATTAGCTAATTAGTTTAGTTTCACGGCTTTGCTTGTGTTTTTGGGACGGACTGCGATAGAAAGATGTGGAGGATGGAGGGGGAGAGGGAGGCCAAAGAAAAGATGGATGAATTGTGTGACAAGTGATATGAAAGAAAAGGGAGTTAGTGATAGCATGACATGTGACAGAACAGAATGGAAGAAAAAAACGTGCTGCGCCGACCCCAAATAAAACAGGCAAGGGCAGGAAGATGATGATTTCTTCCAGTTCTGAATCGTTTTTAAAGACTGGACTGCGTATCATAGTTTTTTTGCGTTAAAAATAACTGAATAATCGGCTTTATATGTTCTTTTTGTTGTGCTGTTAGGTTTGCGCTTGACCGCTATCTCATCTAATGGAAAGCTTTGGCATCAAAATAATCTAATTATGATGTAACTACGATGCTTAGTTATTGTGAAGAAAAAAAAACATTTAATAAGAGCCAAATGTTGAGAATTTTGATGAAATTGTGACTTAAAAATAAGAAACTGAAACATAATTAGAACTAGCCATGAATGCATTTCAAGGACGATAATTTTTAAAAAGATTTGTAAATTCATTATATTATTGCCATTAACGAAGCTCACAAACATAAGTCGAAATGATGTTGCCACAAAAGAGCTATGTTTTACCAAACATAATACACCCAAATTGACTTAAAAAAAATAACTGACTACTACTCATACTATGGTTAAATATTTGATATAATAATAATTCAAGTTGTTTCATTATTTTGTTAAAAAAAAGCACACAAAGATGCGCTAATAATTTGCCGCGGGTGAATTTTGACAAGACTGCAGCCTTAAAGATTGCCGGATTGTAGCCATCAAGGAAACACTCCGGCAAGGAATTCCACTCCTTAGCTGTACGCACAATGAATGTGTTCCTATAACGTTTTGTGCGTATAGGTGGGAGTCCACCATGTAAGTACCGGTTTGGTGCAACGCCGTACATCTTGTGGTCCGATGATAGAACGGACAAAAAAAACATAACACGCACGAAGATCGTAATTACATATTGCCTTAACAAAATTAGATAATCAATGAGGCATTGTACGTCGTCGTAGTACCCCACGCTCCCCTAGGGGTACACCGTACACATCAATGGGGGACAATGGGGGCGGCATCCCCCCGCGGCTGAATGGAGTTTATTTTTTAATGAAAACGTAGTCTCGCGCGCGGGCTAGTCCAATAATTTATTAATTGGCAATGGATTTTTTTTTTTTGGGAAGTCATCCAATGAATCCTGCTCCATGAGCAGTGGTGGCTCAGCATAACAGCTCCAACTTACGCGCTGTAGGTCGTGTACTTTGTGTAATTATTAGGGCGCCAATTTCAAACTTCATCAAATATTCTCATTTCTTACTTTATCCATACAAGGGTTGTAATCCATACTCCAAACATCCATCTCAATATTCTCATCTCCACTTCATGCAATCTTTTTTCATCCGTCTTTTTCCCAGCTCCACATATTGATCCATACAGTATGACAGGATTTTATCCAACAACTTGGGCATCCGTGGGTCACAAGATGTGAAAGTAGTATGTAAGAATAATAAATAACAATATAGCTTCTGCCAGCGACTTCACCCGCGTGTAATTTGGTTTCTCCATACAAACTTTGGACCCCCCTTTTACCCCCTTAGGGATGGAGGTTCTTAAAGTCCATTCTTAGCAGATGTCTAAACCCCATAAGGAACCAATTTGCCAAATTTTAAGTTGGAAGGTGTTATAATTTTTGAGATTTCCTGATTAATCAGTGAGTGGTATGGTATTTAGCTTTTATATACATATCATCTCTATGAGATGACAGGCCTTATCGCGGATTTGTAGATTTTATCCTTCAACTTGAGGGGCATCTGTGAATCACAAGTTGTAAAAGTAGTATGTAAGGATAAAGAAATAATAAAGTAGGTTTTGTTAAACGTTTTTACAGAAATGATGTTGCTATGGAAACTGGTCGTCGCATGATATTGGCGAACAATCAACAGGAGCCAAGCCTTGGCAGGGCGCAAACGTGGACACTTTTGTGTCCTGTGTCAGATACAAGCTACCGATGAATATTTAATTTTTATAGAACCAGTATGAAATCATCCACTCCCTGCGCATAAGTAAAAATTTTTTGTGTCTAGTTGCATCCACTAAACACATACTCATGACGATCAAAAAGTGTTCGGTGTCGGTAACTGGAATAAAAAGTGTCTCCGTTTACGCAGCGCCTTAAAGTCCAACGCTACTTGAATTCAAACACCTCTCTATAATAGGTTGAACCGTAATAACATGCTCAGTAACCGTAATCCCATCAACTTTAACACATATGTACATAACCGTAAACGGATTCGCTATAGACGCAGTTTAACTGCTCACCCATCGCTTTACAAGCAGTGAATTACGACACTTTATAGAAGAAGTAGTACTAGAAGTATCAGTAGTGGTAGTCATATCAGAAGTAGTAGTAGTATACACCATTATTTTTAGTTCTTAAGAAACCTTTAGGTAATTCAAACACGCTATCCTCACACAAACCATCCATCTGTTCTGTCTGAATGTAATTTATCCATAATATGTCTGTTTTTAGAAATATATAAGTATGTTTATCAGTTGTCTAGTACCCATAACACCAGCTCTGCTTAGCTTGGGACTAGACGGCGTTGTGTGATAGTTGCGGAATATTATAAATTATTTAAAAAATAAAATCTTTTCTTTGTCCTCCCTCTCCAACCGTCCACAATGTATGACTCATAATTCTTTTAGTAACATGCGTTTATACCCTCCTCTTCACATGACCATACTCAGACAAACGATTCCCCTTCAACTTTTCAGTCATTAGCCTCATTTTTTCTTTTAACGTGATATTATTATTTATTTATTTATTTATTTAAACTTCATGTACAGTAGTGGTACATATTAATAATGAAATGCCTGTATGTATGCATGTGTTTATGTATGTTGAATACTTAATAATTGTGAGCACTGGTAGCCTCGACTTACGAGTTGCAGGTCGCGGGTTCAAACCCAGCCAGGCGCATTACTTAGAGTAATACATTTCATCACCACAGCTCTCACAACGGTGAAGAAAAACATCGTGAAGAAATCGGCATGTCCTAGAACCAAAAAATTCGAAGACATGTGACATCCACCAACCCGCACTGGGCCCGCGGGGTGGATTACGGCGCATTCCCTCTCCAAGAGAGGAGGCCTGAGTCCCAACAGTGAAAATATTATAAGGCCGACTATAATGCTATGTTATCTATACTAATATTATAAAGAGGTAAAATTTGTAAGTTTATAAGTTTATAAGTTTGTAAGTTTGTAAGTTTGTAAGTTTGTAAGTTTGTAAGTTTGTATGTAGGGGGTAATCTCTGGAACTCATAATCCAATTGTAAAAATTTTTTAACTGGCAGAAAGCTACATTATTCCTGAGTGCTATAGGCTATAAATTGTTTCTATAGCATGTATATTAACCGAGCTATTACAACTTTTGTCTAGCAAGTCGGAAAAAAATACCTCATAAAACCGAATTATTTGCGTGCGCTGCCTAAACAGTTGCTTAAAATTAAAAACAATGTATGCTACCTGGTTCGTCTTAATTATTTCTACAAAAAAGTCCGCGATACCATATCTCTATCTTTTATATTTTATCTTTTATACTTCTTTTATTGCATTAAAAATAATTTTTTTCGGCATACTTACGTTTGATTGATTATTTGAGCAACAAAATATTAATTCTTATGACAATAAATTATTTCAGTATCACATCACATACAGATAAGATTTGCCATTTACAGTATATCAATTGGTCATACTGTTTCGGAGATAATATAAAATTACTAAAACGCAAAATGCCCCTAGCATAACTTTCATTGTGCAGACGTTTTACCTATATATTTTTTTTTATGGTGGGCAAAAATCATTTTATGACTACCCCCGCCCTTGGGTGGAGCGGGAGATAGTGTCAGACTACGGTGGCCGGAAATCGGGATCGGAATCCCGGCGGCGGCGGCGGGGGCGCCGTTGCCTGATGCGGTCTGCCTCCTCCTTTGCTAGCATTACTGCTTCGCAGAAGGAGGCGACCGCCTGCCATTCCTCCTCGCTAAAGACTATGGCCTCAACCAGAGCCCGGCGCGAGAGGTCTCCGCCACCGATCGCCCCCACGAGGGCACGGCGATGCTCTGCCCAGGCAGGGCACTCCTCGACTGTGTGCTCCACCGTGTCCTCCGGGTGTTCCGCACAGTGGTGACACCCGGGCATCTCTTCCGCTTTAATTCGGTGCAGGAACCTCCCGAACTTGCCATGTCCGGTGAGGATCTGTGTCATGCGGAAGGTAAGGACGCCGTGAGGCCTTTCCAGCCACGCCTCAAAGAGGGGACTTACCGCCATAATTGTAGCGTTCCCAACGTTTTACCTATTTGCCTATAGATGGCGTTCTGCAATTACGTAGTTTTTCTGAATCGCGGTGTTAAGTGGCAATCGCGGTGGTAATCCACAGAAAGTGGATTGATGACCCTCTCGAATTATTATGCCCACGTTGTCGTTAGTTGGAGTTCTTCTGTCAGTTGCTTATTGGTTTCGGTTGTTTCGTTTGTATGGTTGTTGTTATTGATATATACCTCACAATCGAAAATATCGTAATTTCGTTGTACGTTTGTTTTGTATGTTCGTAGTTTCGTACTTCGTTCTATCGTAATAATCGATACGAGTTATTCGATATTACGATTGTTTTGTTTTGTAAAGGCGGACGGTGTTCGAGTCGCTCTCCCTTTGTTCATAATTGTTTTCAAGTCTGTGGGTAGTTTGTTGAGAGCATGTCTAAAAGGAAATCTCAACTGTCCCGGCAGACATCACAGACAAGAGCCGCTCGAGTACGCCGTACGGAAGAATCTGCCCCTGAAAATGAACAGCGCCTCTCGAGAAATAGAGAATATATTTCGCAAGCACGCGCTAGAGAATCTAGCTCTGAGCGCTCACAGCGCCTCGCTAGCCAAAATGTGAGGACGTCGCGGGCCCGTGCTTGAGAAACTAGCGCTGAACGTGCGCACCGTCTATCTGAGTTAAGGCAGCATGTCTCTGAGACAAGAGATAGGGAGACTAGCGCTGAGCGCTCGCAGCGGCTTGGTAGGCAAAATGTCATAACATCGCAGGCCTTACTTGGGAATCTAGCGCTGTTCGTGCGCAGCGTCTATCTCATTTAAGGTAGCATGTCTCTGAGACAAGGGATAGGGAGACTAGCGCTGAGCGCTCGCAGCGGCTTGGTAGGCAAAATGTCATAACATCGCAGGCCCGTGCTCGGGAATCTAGCGCTGAACGTGCGCAGCGTCTATCTCATTTGAGGCAGCATGTCTCTGAAACAAGGGATAGGGAGACTAGCGCTGAGCGCTCGCAGCGTCTAATCGAGTGTAATCTTATTTTAAAACAAGAAATTTTCCGCGGACGAAGTCGCGGGCAGAAGCTAGTGTTGAATAATGGTGATGATATCAAAAAGTTTATCGACCGTTAAATATCAGAGACAATAGAATAGGAAGTTGTCAGTTCGCGTGAGTTAACATTCATTATTATGTGTGGTCGGATTTATAAATTAGAATAATATGCTTGTATAAAAAAATAGCCAAATGCGAGAGACTCTTTTTTTTTCGAAATAATAATGTTACGCCGTTAAATTTCAACACGTCATATCTCCGACAAAATAAAGAGTGACAACGAATAATTAAAACGCATTGCTGTTCGAAAGCTCTAGAACCAAAGTACCTACCTAGCCTGGCAAGATCTCGAACATTCCGTCATAGGTACTCGTCGTACCTACTATTTAGTAGGTATGTAATCTGTAGGTATCTGTAGGTGGATAAGGGAAATGGTACTTTCCGCCGTTAACAATAGAGTCGAAATTCGCGTGAGTGACTCGCGAAGGACAAAGTCATAAAATTGATTTATGGGCCCGCGATGCGACTCTATTGTTCTGGAACTATCCCGAGACGTCAGTATCTAGAATTTTCTTTGTTCCGCGTATAAATACGAGCCCCCGAACGAAAGTGAGTCAGTTTTGATTTCGACTGCGAACGAGAGCGATCTACCTAAGTGTGCGAAGTGATTTTATCTAACGACCGAGGCGATAGTATAACGGAACTCTAGTGCTAACTGTGATTTGGATTATTGTTGACTGGACTAATTACTGATTGTTTGTGGTAAATAAAGTTCTTTATTGGTAAATTGGCATTTAATTACCTACGTACGTAACAACTGGTGGCAGAAGTGGAATGCCGTTACCACAGAAGGACGACGAACAGCGACCACGAACAAGGAGGCAAGCAGAGATGGATGCTGCGCGTCATCGTATGGAGGAGGAAGATCAGGCTGGTATGGGAGCAACGGCAGCTGCTGAGGTGCCAACAGGACCATCCTCGGAATTGAACCTCGCTGCGATGTTGGCCGCCATGCAAGCTAGTATGGAAGCTGTCCGCCGCGACCAGGAAGCCGCCCGCCGCGAACAAGAGGCTAACCAGCGTAAGCTTCAGGACCTAATCGCGGCTAATCAAGAAGCTGCCCACCGCGAACAAGAGGCTAACCAGCGTAAGCTTCAGGACCTAATCGCAGCTAACCAGGAAGAAGCTCGCCGCGAACAGGAAGCCGCTCGCCGCGAACAGGAAGCCGCTCGTCGCGATCAAGAGGCTAAGCAGAACCTGATCCTCGATAAAATCGACCACGGCCTCGTCACGTTGGGCGAGAAGGTAAAGAATCTTACCTTAGAGGTCAAGGAGGTTTCCGCCCGGGCTGATAGCCTCGAAACAAGAATTGATGGCCATGAAGATCGACTGCTGGACATCAATAAAAAAATTGTCAAGCTCGAAGCACGCGAACCCATAGCTGTTGGCTCACCATCGCATACCCACTGTGCATCAGCCGCAAAATTTGATGTGCCGCGTTTTGACGGCACGTCTTCCTGGACGGCATTCAAATACCAATTTGAAACATTGGTTAAGACTAACCGCTGGGATGATGAGCAGTCTTTCGCGGCATTAACTTTGGCTCTACGAGGGGACGCTCTGCTGGTCCTAGAGAACCTTCCTCCGGACGGCAGGACATTGGAGCGTCTCATGGAGGGACTGGACACTCGCTACGGTGACAAACACCTCGAGCATGTTTTCCGTGCGCAACTTCGCGAAAGAACGCAGAGGTCGAACGAGAGCCTCCAGCAGTGGGGAGTCGAGGTTGAACGGCTGGTCCGGCGTGCATACATGTCGATGACACCAGAGACGGTGGAAGTAAATCTGGTGCAAGCATTCATCGACGGCCTACGGGATCCTGAAGTCAGGGCTACGGTGCGACTCGGACACCACCAAACTTTAAAGAGTGCGATGGCACACGCTTTGGAAGTGGAAGCCGTACGACAAGATTCTCGTACGCACAGAGTTCGGGAAGTGGTGGTCTCGCCTACAACGCAGCCACGTCAGCGAGAAGTGGTGGCTTCTTCCTCGACAAAGTCCCGCTATATTCCGACGTGCTACGGGTGTGGGGAAAAAGGGCACATTCGTACCGATTGCCCCAAGAGGAAGAGGGGAAGTGTGGACTCCGGAACTCAAGTTAACGAGGAGTCGTTAAACTAAAAGTCGCCAGGGCCGCGGGGCGGGTGCTGGCTGGTCAAGTGAAGGCCCCAACCATCACCATCAATCAAATTCACGACGGAAATAGTTTGATCATCGAAGGGATGCTGAATCGTAGTGTTTGCAATTTTACCGTTGACACCGGGGCGTCGCGAACAATTGTAAGACCTGAGTTGCTGAAACGAACCATCTCGTGGCAAAGAAAGTCTCCATCCTGCCAACTTCAGACAGCAACCGGCCAGCCAGTCTCCGTCCTCGGTGATACAGAAATCGAGTTAAAAATTGGTGATCAAGTGTATACCCATCCTGTGTTAATTGCGAATATTACGGACGATTGCATACTGGGTCTCGACTTCCTGCGGAATAACCGATGTATTTTAGATATCGATAGGGGAGTATTGAAGTTCCCAGATCAAGAAGTCTTCCTGCGAGGAAATAACTCATGCAACCTGTATTGTTTAAAGAATGTTACACTGGCTCCAAGAACCGAAACCTTAGTCGAAGTAAAATTTCCTAAGAAAATCAGGCAAACAAGATGTGTTTTGGTTGAAGATACTGGCCGGCACCCGGAGCTCATCACCGCGAGAACATTAGTAATGACGAAAGGGAGATCCAAGGTAAGGATTGTGAACCTTGGGAAAGAAGAGGTCCAACTGAAGAAAAACAGTGTTGTTGGGAGATGTGAAGGAGTAAATTATCTCCGGCCAATCAATACATCTTCAGTGAAACAAGACGCAATAAAAGGTGAACCTGATCACATCCAGCAACTTCTGGAAAATTCTAAGAGCAATTTATCGGCTTCGGAACTACAGCAAGCCAGGGAATTTCTGCTACGGTTTCGAGATATCTTTGCAACGGGAAAAGACTGCGGAAGAACAGGTCTCGTCAAGCATGAGATAGATACAGGTGATGCTAGACCAATTAAACAGAGACCGCGCCGTATACCCTGGGCTAAGGAAACTGAGGTAGCAGAAATGGTAAAGGACATGGCTGATAGCGGAATAATTGAGCCTTCTACGAGCCCATGGTCTTCTCCAGTCGTTCTGGTGAAGAAGAAGGACGGCAGCACAAGGTTCTGTGTGGACTACAGAATGCTGAATAATGTGACGAAGAAGGACAGTTATCCCTTGCCGAGGATAGATGATACGCTGGATATGCTCAGTGGTATGAAGTGGTTTTCAACCATTGATTTGAAAAGTGGCTATTGGCAAGTGGAGATCAGCGAGAAAGACAAAGAAAAGACAGCGTTCAGTACGGGCATTGGCAACGGCCTGTGGCAATTTAACGTTATGCCTTTTGGGTTGTGCAACGCTCCAGCGACGTTTGAACGCCTCATGGAGAGAGTCATGGTGGGCCTTCTTGGTGACGTCTGTCTGGTATATTTGGATGACGTCATTATAATGGGCCGCACTTTTAAGGAAAACCTAAGGAACATGGAGAAAGTGTTCACCAGGATACGAGGGGCTAACCTAAAACTAAGCCCAAAGAAGTGTGCCCTGTTCAAGAGGGAGGTCAGCTACTTGGGACATGTTATTTCCGCCGATGGGGTGAGAACCGACCCTGAGAAGATAAAGGCTGTCCAACAGTGGCCAGTTCCAAGGAACAAAACAGAAGTACGTGCATTTTTAGGGTTGTGCACATACTACAGACGATTTGTTATGAGTTTTTCGGACATTGCAAAACCGTTACACCAGCTGACGGAGGATAAACGAGATTTTATCTGGGACAAGAATTGTGAGTCAGCATTCAACGAGCTAAAACAACGGCTATGTGAAGCGCCTATACTGGGGTATCCGAGCAGAGACGGAAGATTTGTCGTCGATACCGATGCCAGCAACACGGGAATTGGAGGAGTGTTGTCACAAGTGCAAGGTGACAGACAGGTCGTGATTGCTTATTTCAGTAAGGCACTTTCAAAGCCAGAACGGAACTACTGCGTGACTCGACGGGAACTGCTGGCTGTGGTAAAAACCTTGCAGCATTTTCACAAGTACCTCATAGGAAGACAGTTTACGTTGAGGACGGATCACGCTGCATTAAAATGGCTTCTACAATTTAAAAACCCGGAGGGCCAAGTCGCAAGATGGCTCGAGCAGCTGCAGGAGTTCAACTTTGTGACGGAACATCGCAGTGGAAAAGGGCACAATAATGCTGACGCCTTGTCGCGACGTCCGTGCAATGAGGACTGTAGACACTGCCAACAGAATGAAGCCCGAGAACACGTGAATTTAATTAGGACTGAAGGCAACTTCAAGAAGTCCCAGGAAGAAGATGAAGATATTCGTCCTATACTGGACTGGATGCGTAAAGGAACTAGGCCTCAGTGGAGTGAAGTATCGTCACATAGTCCCGTCACAAAGAGCTACTGGGCACAGTGGGACAGTTTAGTCCTAGAAAATGATGTGCTTTTTAGGAAATGGGAATCGAACGATGGCAAGGAGGTGACCACACAAGTGATAGTACCACGATGTGAAGTGGTCCCCCTGCTACAAGAAATACACGATGGTGCTTCTGGAGGACACCTGGGAATTAAGAAGACTCTACTGAAAGTGAGACAGCGGTATTACTGGCTCAATTGTAGAGACGACATAGAGCAATGGTGTCGGAAATGTACAGCGTGCGCATCTGTGAAAGGACCACAGACTAGAAGCAGGGGCAGGCTTCAGCTGTACAATGTGGGAGCCCCCTGGGAACGCATTGCCATCGACGTCGCTGGACCTTTCCCAGTTACGGATGACGGAAACAAGTACATAGTGGTGATCCAGGACTACTTCACAAAGTGGCCCGAAGTCTTTGCCATACCCAATCAGGAAGCGACGACAGTGGCGAAGAAGGTGGTCGAGGAAGTAGTATGTCGGTATGGCGCACCTTTGGAAATCCATTCCGATCAAGGCCGTAACTTCGAATCTGCGCTGTTCCAGGAAATGTGTACTCTTCTGGGAATTTATAAGACACGCACAACACCTGCGCATCCTCAGTCGGACGGAATGGTGGAAAGGTTTAACCAAACCCTGGAGAATCATCTGGCTAAGGTTGTCGATGACCATCAGAAAGACTGGGACCGGTATATTCCACTATTTCTGATGTCATACCGATCGGCAGTGCATGATAGCACGGGACATACCCCAGCAAGAGTGAATTTCGGCAGGGAAATGAGACTTCCAGTCGATGCCATAACTGGCGTGCCACCTGACAAGACTAAGCCAGTTACGGACTACGTAAGTGACCTTCAAGATCAATTGGACGAAGTGCATAAACGAGTACGTGAGAATAGCATGAACACCAGCGTTAAAATGAAAACTAGATACGACCGTAATGCCAACGCCCAGGGATTTGAGGAAGGTGTACTGGTTTGGCTTCACAACCCGCTTCGACGAAAAGGGAAGTCGCCGAAACTTCAAGCTCGATGGGAGGGACCTTACACCGTACTAAAAAGGATCAACGATGTAACCTACCGCATCAAGAAAGGGCTAAGAGGGAAGCCTAAGGTTGTCCATGTAGACAGATTGGCGCCGTATCACGGATCTAATAATGCTCGGGACGAGCATGACTAAGAGGGGGGCACTGTTACGCCGTTAAATTTCAACACGTCATATCTCCGACAAAATAAAGAGTGACAACGAATAATTAAAACGCATTGCTGTTCGAAAGCTCTAGAACCAAAGTACCTACCTAGCCTGGCAAGATCTCGAACATTCCGTCATAGGTACTCGTCGTACCTACTATTTAGTAGGTATGTAATCTGTAGGTATCTGTAGGTGGATAAGGGAAATGGTACTTTCCGCCGTTAACAATAGAGTCGAAATTCGCGTGAGTGACTCGCGAAGGACAAAGTCATAAAATTGATTTATGGGCCCGCGATGCGACTCTATTGTTCTGGAACTATCCCGAGACGTCAGTATCTAGAATTTTCTTTGTTCCGCGTATAAATACGAGCCCCCGAACGAAAGTGAGTCAGTTTTGATTTCGACTGCGAACGAGAGCGATCTACCTAAGTGTGCGAAGTGATTTTATCTAACGACCGAGGCGATAGTATAACGGAACTCTAGTGCTAACTGTGATTTGGATTATTGTTGACTGGACTAATTACTGATTGTTTGTGGTAAATAAAGTTCTTTATTGGTAAATTGGCATTTAATTACCTACGTACGTAACAATAACAAGACGTTTTTTAACCCTTCAGATACCGTCAATTAGAGACACAATAGTAAGACAATAGATGCGCGGCCACCGGTGGTCGCTTGGGGATTCATGAATTAATAAGCTCTTTAAGTATTTGTACTAATTAAAACTTAGTGATGTATTAAGTAAACACTGTGTGGACCGGAGAACACGGTGGAGCACACAGTGTGCCCCGCTTGGGCCGAGCATCGCCGTATCCATGAGGGAGCGATCGGCGGCGGCGATCCCTCGCGTCGAGCCTTCGAGTAGGAGTGGCAGTGGCCTCCTTCAGCGAAGCAGTAAGGCTAGGACAGGAGGAGGCCGACTGCATCAGGCAACGGCGCTCACGCCCGAGCCGAAGCCGGGATTTCGATCCCGATTTCCAGCCACCGTAAGCGCGGGCTTGAAGACGGCGAGCAATTTCATTGGATGATTTGTACGCACCAAAAAAAAGTGGTGTATAAAAGCAAACAATTCGCAAACAAAACAACAACAACGGCCACTGTACTTGAAAACTGCCTGAAAAAGTACCTGAACTTCTACCTACCCCAAAAACCCAACATCAACTTTTATCGTAAAAAAAAATTTCGTACATTGCACCCCCAAGGTTACATACAAGGATAATAATGCAATAAGGAAACCCCCGCCCCTCCCCCGAAATGATTCATACCCCCCCGAACAGCTGATAGGGGGGCACCACCCCCTGTAGGGAGGTACACCACTGTATAGCATTAATATATAAGTAGGTATGTATGTCAGTTGACCTAGGTCAGGATTTAGACGTCATGGTGACGGAAAATAAGACGGAAATTATTATTATTATTTTTGGGGGTACATTTTTTGGGGGTACATTTTTTGGGTAGGTTGTGTAGGGATTCATGAGGGTGTGTATTTATTACAAATCCACATCTCTAACTACTGTTTTCTTCTTAAATTGGTTTGTGCATTTAACCAGTGTCAATTTTGGAATACTTATATTTCGTTTTTGATATAGTACGAGTATATATACACAGAGCCGATAGATCGGGCCGAGAGCCATATTGATGATAGGCAATTCTAGGGCCCCTTTTCAGCCATTTAGTTTATAAGGAAATACATTTTTACCTACCATTTTTTTTTGGAATTTGAAATCTCTCGCTTAACCCTTCAGATACCGTCAATTAGAGACACAATAGTAAGACAATAGATGCGCGGCCACCGGTGGTCGCTTGGGGATTCATGAATTAAAGGCGTAGGGGGAAGGGTTTTCGGATGTCAGACTTTTACTGACTAAAACCACATTTATATTCCTTCATTTGCTCTTAGTGTTCTAGGACCACGGGTTTGCCTTTTTAAAGTCGACCCATGCTGGGCTCCATGTTCGCTTTCAATTTTTTATTTACCCGGAACCCTGAACATCTCATACACCTATTTTCAATAAAGGTACCAATTTTCTAATACAATTTTCACTGTATACTACCCGCATATGTTTATATTTTTCACCAGTAGAATGCTACTGTGTCACTGATACATAGCATAGTCGACCTTAAATATTCCCACAGTTGGGACTCAGGCCTCCTCGCTAGGAGAGGGAATGGGCCGTAATTCACAACGCGGGCCCAGTGCGAGTTGGTGAATATCACATATCTTCGAATTTTTGGTTCTAGGACATACCGGTTTTCTCACGATGTTTTCCTTCACCGTTTTGAGAGCAGTGGTGGTGAAATAAATTACACAAAGTAATACGCCCGGCTGGGTTTGAACCCGCGGCCTACAACTCATAAGTCGGGGCCGTTACCACTCGGCCACCACTGCTCTCAACTGATACATAGGCTATTCTAATTTCGACTTTCACATTTTACCGACATCGCGTCTGGTGCAATCATTCCACATAGTGTCAAATTGTGTAGATACTTTTTTTTTTCTTTCGACGGGGAAAATCATCATTGACGAAACCCGCTCTTGGGTGGAGCGGGAGACAGTGTCAGACTCTTACTGACTAAAAACCCCGCGCCGTTCCTTCTAGCCTTCATACCGGGGCTCTAGTTTCCTTTCGGATAACCCCGACCCCGGTAGGCTTCGACCCAGATGGGCCCCTCCTGTTGCTGACAACTCCTTGAGGCGCGCGGGAACAGTGCGCGCCGTCGACGCCTCGGCTCGGTCCGGACAGTTACCGGACGATCGGACAGCGAGCTACCCATGGCTCGCTGTCCACGAGCCCGCGTCTATGGTGGCTGGAAATCGGGGCTGGAACCCCGGCGGCGGCGGCGGTGAGGGCGCCGTTGCCTGATGCGGTCGGCCTCCTCCTTTGCTAGCATTACTGCTTCGCAGAAGGAGGCGACCACCTGCCACTCCTCCTCGCTCCGGACCATGGCCTGAACCAACGCCCGGCGCGAGAGGTCTCCGCCGCCGATCACCCCTACAAGGGCACGGCGTTGCTCCGCCCAAGCAGGGCACACCTCAACTGTGTGCTCCACTCCACCGTGTCCTCTGGGCGTTCCGCACAGTGGCGGCACCCGGGCGTCTCTTCCGCTCGAATCCGATGCAGGAACCTCCCGAACTTGCCATGTCCGGTGAGGACCTGCGTCATGCGGAAGGTAAGGACGCCGTGAGGTCTTTCCAGCCACGCCTCAAAGAGGGGACTTACCGCCACAAATTGTGTAGATACTCGGAACACAAAACGACACCAACTTTATACGACAATACGAATCGATTTGCGAATAATTTGAACAGCCAGTGAACTTCAATCGAAAAAGTCCTGCCAAAAACCCACTTTTTGGACTTTTTGTCAGCCATTCTCGTTGATAGAATGTCATTTTGTTCAGTGAATCTTGAAAATTTCTTTCCAATAAAAATAACCGTAGAAATTGGTTAACATTCATCGAAGAAATCGCTGAAAAAGATACAATAAAAAAAACATTTGAATTGAGAATGTCTTCCTTTTTTTATTTCATTTAAAAATAGAACAGAATATACAAGCTTTTCCTTTTTGTTATACGTTTATTAACTACTAGCTGACCTGGCGAACTTTGTACCTATGAACGTAGTATGTAATCACTACATAGTATAAAATAAAGTCTCTTTTTCTGTCCCTATATCTCTATGTACGCTTAAATCTTTAAAACTACGCAACGGATTTTGATGCGGTTTTTTTTATAGATTGAGTGATTCAAAAGGAAGGTTTATATGTATAATATTGGACCAGCGAAGCCGGGGCGGGTCGCTAGTTATACATAATTGGTTGACGGTTGTCTATATCGAAAGATAGACATATCTTTCGTCATCCGATTGCGATGAAACAAAGCCTAGGTAACACAAGTTGTGCGCGCACAACTAAAAACTTCTACTTATTTTATGTATAGGTTTGATCATTTTTATTTTTTTATTGATTAAAAGTGTGTCTCTGTAGGTGGAGTTTCTTGCAGTTTTTTTTTTTTTTTGTCGACGGGGAAAATCATCATTGACGAAACCCGCTCTTGGGTGGGGCGGGAGACAGTGTCAGACTCTTACTGACTAAAAACCCCACGCCGTTCCTTCTAGCCTTCATACCGGGGCACGAGCTCCCTTTCGGACAACCCTGTCCCCAGTAGGCTTCGACCCAGCTGGGCCCCTCCTGCGTTCTTCTCTACACAGACTTTATCTTTTTATTAGACTTTATTACCCATTAAGTCCAGTGCTTGGCTCACAGGACCGATCGTTGTGGCGACGCTTGGGGGAGGCCTATGTCCAGCAGTGGGCGTCTTTCGGCTGCTATGATGACGATGATGATGATGATTACCCATTTAATATACCATTATTGATTAAAAAGAGTGTCCGTAGAGTTTCTTGCACATTCTTCTCCATATAAATCTACGCTATGTTACGAGCGATAACTTCTTTTTTGCGTTAATTAAAAAGTGGGTATAAATGGTTTCTATTCATATAAAGGCATTAGGTTTATTAAAAAAGTTTTATTCTATCTACAGTAGACAACAAAGTAACAACCAGTTAATCTCTTCATTAATATTTATTAATTATATCATCCTTACAGGGATGAACAAAGTGATCCTTAACGGAACCCTTATAGGATCACTTTGTTTTCCGTCTGTCTGTCAAGACCCTTTATCTCGGGAACGCGTGAAAGTATCGAGTTTAAATTAAAGCGATATACTCAGGTCTGCGGACCCTTGAAGCTGTGAAAATATCACACGTATGACTTAATAAAAAAAAAGATACTGCCATTTATTTCACAAAAAAAGGATATTTCGACACTCTCAAGGGAATCAAAATGTATAGGGTACTCGAAGACCTAGAATCCTGAAAGGTCTGAAGGTTTCATAGCACAATTCTAGGGAAAAATCTGAAAACTGAAAATATGTAGCTACGTCCCAAAAAAAATTGCAATTTAGAGAAATCTTCAGGAACTGTTTTCCTATAAAAGTCTGTACGGAACCCTCAGCGTCAAGTCCGACTCACACTTTTCCAGTTTTTTTTTTTAAATACAAAGACAACTAGGACATAATGATTACCCGAGCAAAAAGCCACTCAAATAATTACATTTCCAACGTAATTAAAAGGGTTTTGACACCTTTCCTGTGCACAATAAGACCTTTCATACAAGGCAGGTGACAAAATATAACAGTACAATTAAAAGCTATCATAATTAAATAATTATTTATCTTGCATGAGCTATTAATAAACACATAATAATTTTATTGAGACATAAAATTGTGAGGCAGAATATTTTTTTTAGTACTTTTTATCCTTCTTTTTATTTATTTTTTGTAATGGGGAATCGTCAAATCAAATAACTGGACTCGCCTTTTGATCTAGTGGTTAGTGACCCTGATTGTTACGCCGGAGGTCGTGGGTTCGATTCCCACCTAGAACAAATATTTGTGTGATATGAGCATGATTATTTGTTGTCTCTGAGTGTATTTTATCTATAATATGTATGTATTTAGAAATATATAAGTATGTTTATCAGTTGTCTAGTACTCATAACTCAAGCTCTGCTTAGCTTGGGACTAGACAGCGTTCTGTGATAATTGTGGAATATTACTTTATATTATTATTACCTACGAAGCCAATAAGTCTTGCGAGCCTATCCCAAAATATGCATGTTGTCTGTGGTCACGTACAGTCTTAATATATGCGCTTGACCTCCAGATTGTCAAAACAAAATCAAGGTTCCTGAGCAGGCAGGAAAACTGCAAACTAGATGTTTTTTTTTTTATTGATAGGCTCGGGCTTGACTTGAGGAAGTCTGAAAGTGGCGCCAGTGACTGAAAAGTAGAAAGGAAAACATTTGTCTCGGTATGGTCATGTAAAAAGGAGAGATGAAACGCATGTTACTAAAAGAGCTCTGAGTATACATGTACAGGGAGGCCAAAGAAGAGATGGATGGTTTGTTTGAGGAGTGATATGAAAAAAAAGGGATAGTGTGACGCGTGACAGGATACAATGGAACGCCCAGCTGGGTCGAAGCCTACTGGGGCCAGGGTTATCTGAAAGGAAACTCGAGCCCCGGTATGAAGGCTAGAAGGAACGGGGTGGGGTTTTTAGTCAGTAAGAGTCTGACACTATCTCAAGAGCGGGTTTTGTCATAAAATGATTTTCCGCATCGAAAAAAAAAAAAGTTTATTTCCTTCACCGCTTTCAAACAAGTGGTATGGTTAGCAGACCATTCTATGTATTCTCGTAAATTATGATGGTGTCTACAATTTATAAAGTGAATGGTTCCTTCTGACGCAATAATGTCGTCGCATCTTTCGTCATACTTTCAGAAAGAGACAGCATGATCTTAGCGACTGTCAGCACAATGCTGTAAGCGGATGACAAAGTTACGGAATTAGTAGTTACTTGGACAGCAAGAAATAGAGGTGTAATGTTTGAGCCTCTAAGACTTACCTTCTGGGCTGCGGGAGTGTTCGAGAATTAGAGAGAGGAACACAGTTAACAAAAGACATCCATCATTTTTAACTGACTTCTATAAAAGGAGGAGGTTCTCAGTTCGCGCATAACTTCGTCGCTTGCCAACCGATTAAAAAAAATCTTTTTTTGTTGGAAAGGGTGTACATCCCAAATGGTCCCATAGTCACCAAGTTGGGATCTGATGATGGAATCTTGGCGAAATCGTAAAAACTCCTCAAATTTAATTTAATTTTTTAGTGAAGTCGGTTATTTTTTTTATAAAAAGGTTTTTTTAACCAAAAACAATCAATAACTAACAGAAGACTTTTAAAAACCAAATTCACCTAAAGTTTTCCAACTTTAAATGGACTAAAACGTACTCCAATATTAAAACCCCAGTACAACATCACTACATAGTACAAAACAAAATCGCTTTTTCTGTCCCTATATCCCTATGTACGCTTAAATCTTTAAAACTACGCAATAAATTTTGATGCGGTTTTTTTAAATAGATAGAGTGATTCAAGAGGAAGGTTTATATGTATAATAACATCCATTAAATCGTGGAGATACACCCGAGCGAAGCCGGGGCGGGTCGTTAGTATAAATTAAAGTACAAAAGCTTACTCCACTCAATACAACCAGACTGAGGTCAAATGACACAAATCCATATGGTAACGGAGCCGCCATGACACCCACGCGCATGAATTTCTCTCTATACCTCATGCTAACCGAATTTGGTTGCTATTAGTACAATACAGGAATCGTCTGTCTTGTTGGCGGCAAAGATTATGTGGGAGAACAGATGCGACTGATTTTGAAGTACGTACGGACGTGGGGTACCATGACGTTCAAAGTATGATTGTTTCATTCTTATTACAGTGTGGGTAAGAGATGGCACTAGACAACCTGTATAGCTCTGTCTCTTACCCACATTGGAATAAGAATAAAACAATCATACTTTGAAAGTCATGGTAACCCAGCAGGATTAGGTGATAGTGAGAGAGTACCTCTAAAAATAAATACGAATAAATAACTTTTTACAAAAAGAATACAACCGATGAAACAGGGTTCCATGGTTTGTAGGGAGAAACCTATTTCCACGCGGGCGAAGCCGATAGCAGAAGCTAGTATGTAATATGATCAGCCGGACATGTTAAGTATCCGAGATAAATGATAACAAGCTGCTATGGTGATTATCAATTAGTCACCGTTAGGTACTATAGTTTTATTCACAACAAGGAGCCTGTCCCGGCTTCGCACGGGCAATAAATATAGCAATACGTTACTCCGGGTAAATGAAGCTTTCCAATGGTGAGCGAATTTTTGAAATCATACAAACACACACATTCATACATTTTGATTTCATTACAAACATACACACAAAAATACAAATTTTCCCTCTTTATAATATTAGGGTAGATTAAATATTAGTCGATGACCTGGTGAGGGTCGCGGGAATCCGATGGATGCGTGACACACAGGACCGGTCGTTGTGGCGACGCTTCGGGGAGACCTATGTCCAACAGTGGACGTCTTTCGGCTGATATGATGATGATGATGAAATGTTAGTAGCAGTCTTCAGTTCTGGTTTGAGCGACTGCCTATCTGATCTCCAAAACCCAGTAAATGGGTAATAAGACACCCCTTGACAAGACTGGTATACTGGTGTACAGATTTATTGGCTTCTGACTACCAGTAACGTCAGTCAAAGATCTACAAATGACAGCCAGGTCCCACGGCTTAACGTGTTTTCCGGAGTATGGAGGAAACTAGGTATGCAATGCTTAATCTAACGTCAAACTAGCTTTTGCTCGCAGCTTCGGTCGCGTCCATAAAATATAGCCTATTTCACTCAGGAATAAAGCAGCTATCTGTCGGTAAAAAAAAATAACAATTAGGCCCTAACCTCCAGAGTTTACCTGCTACAAACAAAAAAAAAATACAATAAACAAACTTTACCTCTTTTTAGTATTAGTGTAGATAAAAACAAGCATATTAAAAATAGCAGAAATGACAAGTTGCAGGCTTCGCACTACAAGTCACATCAATATGGATAAGTGATCGATATCTATGCAACTAGTTAAGTAAATATTTTTCCCTTATTAGTGATGTCTATTTTTAGATCAAAATTTTAATTAAACAAAAAAACTTTTTCTTTCTTTGCTTCTTTAAAGGCATTATTAGCGATTATGTTATTCATCAAGGCATTTGGTATAATATTTTAAAAGCGAAAGTGAGTTTGTTTGTTTGTTTGTTACGTCTTCACGCCTAAATGGCAAAACCAATTTTGATGAAACTTGGTACTTACACGGATAGGCCATGTCCTGGAATAGGACATAGGATACTTTTTATCCTGGAAGTATGTTCCCTTGGAATAATTTTCTGCTATCACGCGGGCGAAGCCGCTGAGAGCAGCTAGTTTGGCATAAAGTCTATAAGTCGTTAATCTTGGTAATTAATGAAACTGATTTTAATTAAACTTAATTTTGATTTATATCTTGGCTTTAGACAACAATATGGCCCATTTTATTAGTAAAATACTTAATAACTTGTGTTAGAAGTAAAAAAAAACAGAGAAATGGAGACCGATATAACAAGGAGTTTACTACCTGACCATTAATAAAAATTCGCAAAATAACCTAGGACTAAAAAAGTTTCTTGAAATCTATTTGAAATAAAAGCTTGTAAAACGACTGCATTTCAAAAACAGATCGAGATTTATAACTTTTCGAAAAAACCTCTCTCACAGTCTATCTAAAAAGCTTTTTAAAAAACGCACAAAACACAAAAAAAAAACCAAAAAGTCCAATAAAAAAATCGCCCAGTCCTCACAGAGGCACTACCTCTATTCTACCTACGCAGCCATCTGTCCACACACAACAACTACCTCTGGTCACGTCGGTCGGCAGGTCAGCGACCCCTCATTGTCTCAACTCTTACAGGCTCGGATCAGTCGTGTTTAACAACTGGTTAGAATTAGAAAACGATTTAATACGCCGTGAGAAACGGTGCGGAATAAGGACACACATCGTATACTGTTTTAAGTGATTAATCAGTTAAAAATAAACCACTTAACCCTTCAGATACCGTCAATTAGAGACACAATAGTAAGACAATAGATGCGCGGCCACCGGTGGTCGCTTGGGGATTCATGAATTAAACTGTAGTTAATTATGTAGAGTTAACACGTAAAATTTTAAACACATTTTGGAGAAAAAAAAAACTGGGCAAGTGCGAGTCGGACACGCGCACTGAGGGTTCCGTGCAAACTACAATTCCCGAATGGAGTCAGGAAGATTTTTCCGAACTGCAATTTTTTTTTTTCAGTTTATTCCTATATTATTCGTTAACTTAGAAGTTTGATTTTTTATAGTTTGAAGGGACCGCAGACCTGAGTATATCAGCAGGGCCTTAGCTGGGTCAAACCCTACTGGGGCCAGGGTTATTTGAAAGGGAGCTCGAGCCCCGGTATGCAGCCTAGAAGGAAAGGTGTAGGTTTTTAGTCAGTAAGAGTCTGACACTATCTCCCGCTCTAACCAAGAGCGGGAGTTGTCATTGGATTAGTTTGCCCACCATAAAAAAAGACCTGAGTATATGGTTCTAATTTCAACTCAATCCTCGCGTTCTCGAGATAAAGGGTCTTAACCGACTAACAGACAGATGAGAGGTATTTGATATAATTCGCTTATCCCTTATTAACAATGTCGGATGTGAAAATTGGCAACTTTAGAGCGAGTCAAAGTTTGACATACGTCATTGTTAACTGGCGAATGGGCCACATCTGACAATGTTAACGTGGCCCATTTTATAACTACACGTAATTTATTTTTTCTTTTTGGTGCTATTAAAAAAAGGGACTTTTTGAGAGTGATTCGTGAAATAAAAAGAAAATGGCAAAAGAACATATCCAACATTGTTAATAGGGACAAGCAAATTATCCTTACATTAATTATCGCAAGATATATTACAATCTTAGGGAACATCCGTTACCTTTTCCCATCTAGCTTACGCGTCTAAACGGATGCGGCTGAAAACCTGTGTTTTACACGGAGCTTCTTCTTCACTTCGTGTCGATTGTTCTCAAACTATACTTTTTCTGACCAATATTTGGCAACCTGTACAGCTCTATTGTTGGCCTCGTATAGATCCTGAAAACTGCAGGTCGTAACGCAGTATGGGCAGCATAGCAGGTTGCGCATTACATGGAGCGACTGCATATCAGAACTCAACAACCCAGTTACTGGGCAACACGATAGATACTCCTTCGATGAACTGGTGATCAGACTTTCAGGCGTCTGTAACGGCTGTCAAAGATCTACGAATGACAACCGGGACCAACGGCTTTAAATGCAAACTGGACAAGTATATACACACATAGTATGTACATTATAATGCATTATGATCTACTATTTGCACTTCAACTGTATGAAGGTTAAATAGTTTATTTGAATAATACAGGTTTATTAGACGTAACAGAAAATACATTGAGGTACATACATGTGCAATTTGCATAGAGTAGATAGTAAGGGTAATGGGGCCTCAAGGAGTTGTCAGCAGCAGGAGGGGCCCAGCTGGGTCGAAGCCTACTGGGGACAGGGTTGTCCGAAAAGGAGCTCGTGCCCCGTATGAAGGCTAGAAGGAACTGGATGGGGTTTTTAGTCAGTAAGAGTCTGACACTATCTCCAGCTCCACCCAACGAGCGGGTTTTGTCATACGATGATTTTCCCCATCGGAAAAAAAGAGTAATGGGGCTCTTTGAACTGGGACTGCGGTCTCAACTTCCACCTATAAAAATAATATTTTTTAGTAGTATTTTGGAACCACAAGGAAAAAAAAGCATTGAAGTACAACTACCAAAAAAAACTGTGTATTTCTTTTATTTATGGTCTCAAAATTCTAAATGATGAATCGCACATGAAGAATTCCATACTACAATATTGAAAGTGAGCAAAAAAGCACGTCTTTTGTAAAAATAAAAACAACAACAAATAAAGTTAAAAATTAAATGGGGTTTTATTTAATTTTAACTATATTTGTTATTGTTGTAACGGCAATACAAAAACACTGAAAATTTCAACTGTCTACCTCCTACGGGACAAGAGGTACAGCCCGATGACAGATGGACAGACAGCGGAGGCTTAATAATAGGGTTCAGTTGGCACCCTTCGAGTACAGAACCCTAAAAAAGTACTATGAATGAACAGAGTAGTGTAAACTTGTCAAAGGCTGCATGTAATACAAGTACATAGTATGACACGGTTTTACGTAACATTACTAGTATTACAACTGAAGTCAGGTATTAGAAAATGATTGGATATGGCAGGCGGAAACAACGATTAAAGCTAGAACTACATTAGACCGACGAACACGTGTTTTTTTTTTCTGTCGATGGGGAAAATCATCATTGACAAAACCCGCTCTTGGGTGGAGCGGGAGATAGTGTCAGACTCTTACTGACTAAAAACCCCGCGCCGTTCCTTCTAGCCTTCATACCGGGGCTCTAGTTTCCTTTCGGATAACCCCGACCCCGGTAGGCTTCGACCCAGATGGGCCCCTCCTGTTGCTGACAACTCCTTGAGGCGCGCGGGAACTGTGCGCGCCGTCACGCACACGTGTAGCACGCTTCATTTATACGTAGAACGACGTCGCGTGGCGTGGATCTAGTGTTGCTCTACAAGTCTAGTTGCCATATAAAATGTATGGAGACCGACGCTCCTAGATCGGCGTGTCACACGTGTGAGCAGTGTAGTTCTACCTTAAAAAGACGGGTTTTTTCTTGGGTACATGTGTTACCTATTAGCTGTAAGCCTGGTTATAACTTCGTTTGGTGACAAAGTTAAGCATTTAACCGCTTGCGTCGGTTTAGCCCAACGAGTGTTATTCGTTATGTGTTTGCGACTGGGTTAGTCAAAGACCAACGTCTCACCTTGGACGACGGCTAGCGCTGATAATCAGTGCTGTGGCTTTGTCTTACACGAACTAACGAGCCTCAGTATTTTATTGAGCGCTGGCCGTTTTGCGCGGATATGACACACATCTTACTATATATAATGCGTTCCAAATGAGAATAGGATCGATTGCATGTTGTGACGTCACGATTTACTGTCAAATCGAGGAAAGAAATTTTGAAACTTTAACTATTTTACGACAAATTTAATTGATTTACGAACTGTGAATGAAAAAAGTTTAATCAGAATTCAGTTCTTCAATTGTACTCATCTCCAAGTTCCTTAATTTTGACCAAATTTCATAGATTTGACAGTAAATCGTGACGTCACAACAAAAAATCGATCCTATTCTCATTTGGAACGCACAGTACCTACTTTTACTACTACTACTAATTTGCCTGCTGCGGTCTTTCCATCCGATTATAATTTGGGTGTTATCAAGGCTCTTAATAAACTAGTGCGCCTCACCATCAACGATTGCATCATTACATTTTTTTTGTTGATAGGTTCGCACTTGACCGATATCTCACCTGATGGAAAGCGTCAATGCGATCGAAGATGGAGCACGCTTACCTAGAAGTAACCTATTCAAGGGTTGAAGCCGTCAGGAAACATAGATTCCAGCAAGGAATTTCACTCCTTAGCTGTACGCACAATGAATGTGTTCCCAGAACATTTTGTAGCTACTTAACATCAGGTGGGATCGCAGTCAAGCACTAGTTTTTATCAGATAAAAAAAATCTAGGTACAAATAGTCAATGATTTGCCGATTTGACAATTCGTAGTTTCATTTCGTCACGTTGAGTGGCGAAAGAAACGACAATAAGTCCAGACAGACGTCGCGTTTCAAATCGTAAAAAAAAACTGGTCAAGTGCAAGTCGGACTCGCGCACTGAGGATTCCGCACGGACTTACTTAACTAGCCTAACCTAACGTAGGTACGATTTTTCGTAAGTAAGACTTTTTGCAGAACCACCCTTATTCCACCCAATTCCCGATTAGAGTCTCGAAGATTTGTCCGAATCGCAAAAAAGGTTCTTTTTCTGATGACGTAACAACAAAACTTTTCATATTTATTCCTTTGACTGTGCTTGAAGACCTTACTTTAAGCCAAATTTCAGAATTCTGGGTCAACGGAAAGTACTCTATGAAACTATTGTTAACTTAGAAGTTAGAACAGTTTCAAGGGACCGCAGACTTGAGTACATGGTTTTAATTTCAACTTGATACCTCCACGCGATCCCGAGATAGACGTCTTAAGAGGGTCCTTCTCCACTCGCTTATCGTAAACATCGAAATGGTTTAAAAGCTTTTTACTTCATTTAATGCAATCCAACGCGATGTTTGACGAAAAGGCAACGCAAAAAAGGGAGATAACGCCTGGAAACTCTGTTAGCATTCGGTAATTCCGAAATTTACTCGAAAATTTCACATAACTTGCTCCAGGAAATAGCTGTTTTTTTAAACCCTTAAAAGTTTTTGGAAAAAGTTGTAATCATTTAGAATCTTAATAAAATTTGCAAGGTCTCTAGAGGATTACTTTTTTGTCTTTTTTATTTTTTAGGCAAATTATGAAGTGACAAAGTTCATACAAATAGAACATTTTCAGGGGTTTTTACTGGGTTAGTTTTACACAAATTTAGAAATTGGTTTCTTTAGAAACCTAGATAATATCCACAAGATACTGTGTTTCCAAAATATCTAATGATAAATGTGTAATAACGTCATAATCAGTTATGAGCGGTTGTATGAAAAACAGTGAAAATGTGAGTCATGATGCATCACCTTAATAGACCGACGGACAACAAAGTGATCCTATGGATTTCGTTTTTTCCTTTTGAAGTACGGAACCCTAAAAATATTTGAAATTAAATGTTATACCAACCTATCAAAAGTGTATCAGACTAGACTATCTTAACTGCCTAAAATAAGTGAAATTAGAGAGAGTGAAAATGGCGGATTGTATCGACAGTTTTCTTATTTATCAAGTTTGTCTATTTTTTTTAGATAATTGGGTACTTGACTCAGTCTTTTTATAATTTGTATCAAGAAAAAACTTTATACAAAAATAAATATAAATTCGTCCAATAGTAATCAAGTAAAAAAAACGCGTAAAAAAAGCTTCTTAGCGTATCGATGGCAAAACTAGTTAAATTCTTTGCCTAGCCCAGAATTCGGCCACGGCAATGCCTTTCACTGATGCTGTAATTAGGTCCCTACGTGAACAGGTAACAGGGCAAGTGATGCAGGATGGAAGTCGGGGTCTGGTCTACAGGTACTCAATAGAGGTGATACGCCAATTTTAGACACCATGAGAGGTAACAGAGCGTACACCAGCTTTGTAGACATAACAGCCTGTTCAGAAGATCTACTGGAATTGGTGGACAACTGAAGGGTAGACCAGGAGATGACGAGCTCGGACCAAAACGCTATCCCGCTCATGGTCTGCGAAAAGACGCCGCACAAACACTGAAGATCGTAACCGTCCGAGAACTCCCACTTGTTGAGATTGTTGTTGCGGATTTTGATTTGATGGGGTGGTCAGAAGCGAAAGCGAATGGGAAATGCATCCTTCTGAGAAATAGTAATGCTGACGAAGAACACAGCCGCAAAAGTGAGGGAAGGTACATCCTCACGCCCCAGCCGCAGCCGTCACCGCCGCGATAGAAGACGCCCCGGGCGTCGAGCATCGCCGAGCGATCTCCTCCAACCACCGTAGGAGCCTACAGTGGTTGGAGGGCTTGCAGACGACGCGCTATAGGTAGCTCGCCATCCGCTCGTCCTATAAGGACCGAGAGCCCCAAGTCGTTGACGATGCGTAGTGTTCGCGCGTGCCTCAAAGAGATGTCAGCAAAACTGTTGGAGCTCAACAGGACCGATGCCTGCTGAGGCCAAGGATTGACTTCCGAAAGAGAAACCCGGGATCCCGGAACGCTAGGCAAAGAAGTAACATAGGTGTAGTTTTAGTTAGTAAAAGTCTAACACGCCCTCTCGCTCCAACCTACAGCGGGAGAAGTAATTAGATTCCCACCTTAAAACACGCACATATACATTTCATCTTAAATAATGTACTCAAGATCAAATATACTAATACCTGTGTTATGATTATTGTCTTTTAATTGGTTGCGAATGGAGCCCTACCACCCAACCAACGTACCAACGTAATTTAAACCTTATTGTCAAACTTTTAAGGCATATTTTGTATTGTAAGCTGTATTATACACTCGTACATAAATGATTTCTTTTCTATTTCTGGGTAAACGTTGATCGTTACTGTGTTATTAGCTGTGTAATAATTCAATGCATGGTATTGATTTTGTACCGTTGCCTTGTGTGTCGAGGAAGTTTTCTATTCTGTTGTATGTTTTGTCGGAGGAATGACCGCGTCTGTATCGCTAAAAACGCGCTTCAACGGCGCGTGGTGCAAAGGCCCTATAATCGGACGGGAAGACCGTAGTAGAGGCGTATTGTTCCAGTCCTACGATGACCTTTTCTTTTAGTTAGATCCTTTTACGATTTGGTCTTGCGATATAATTATATATCACCCATACCACAAAATATATAGGTTCTACCCATACGCACAAAACGTATTGGGAACACATTCATTGTGAGTAAAGGTAAGGAGCGGAATTCCCTGCCGGAGTCATGTTACGTGTTAGACCTGGGGATCTTTAACCCTTCAGATACCGTCAATTAGAGACACAATAATAAGACAATAGATGCGCGGCCACCGGTGGTCGCTTGGGGATTCATGAATTAAGTTAAGAGTGAATGGGTTACTTCTAGGCAATCGTGCTCCATCGTCGACCACATCATCGCTTACCATCAGATGAGATGGGGGTCAAACGCGAGCCTATCTACACTAATAAAATGAAGACAAAAATTTGTTTATTATTTTTTTTGTTTGGAGGTAATCTCTGAAAGTACTGGTCCGATTGTTAAAATTTTTTTAACCGTTACAAAGCTGCTTTATTTCTGAGTGACATAGGCTATTATGTACGCGGGCGAAGCCGCTGAAAAAAGCTAGTCAATAATAAAAAAATTGTTTCATTTCGAGTCAAAGATGGCGAATGAAAGACGCAAATGAAAGAAAATTGAATCGCTTCATTCCACCTTTATCAAGCACACACAGTGAAACCTAAGGCTGCTTTTCCACCAGAGATTTGCTATGCAGCTATACTGCGAGGATGTATTAGCTAAGCTGTGAAACTATGTGCCCGTTTCCACTGATACTAAGCCAGTAGCGGTGCGAATAAGATGTGCTATGAAGATGCGCCACCGCAAAGTAGTTGCACAAAATAGATAGATACAGAAGACAATCTCCTTCACTTTTTATAGCTACGCTCAGTGGACGCACACTAATGAGCATTTGAGCCGGAACTGTTCGACGAACGGGCCGAGGCGCTCCGAGATATCGTGTCCGTGAGCGGTGTCTATGTGTGCGTTGATCGAGCGCGCTTTGTATGTAGATTGACTTCTGTACCTATATATTTTGTGGTAGTTGCGTGAGTAAGATGCGCAACTCGAGCTATGCGATTTATCGAAGGGAAAAAAAGCGCATCTGCCTGTATTTTTTATATTTTGCTAACTTTCTCCAGTGCGGTTTTAACACAAGGAAAAAAGGCCCAATTTCCCGTTTCATTCATTAAAACATTTTTTTATCCGTTTTCGTTTTTGTTAGATACGTCTTTTTAACTAACAGGGGCAGTATAGCACGCATCCTTCCATATAAAAAAAAAACATATATTATATCTTAGTTGAATCTGTTTCCACCAGTGCTATGATGTGCATCAATGAATATGATTGGTGGATATCAAACGCATCCATAGTAACGTAGCATAGTACTCAGGTGCAATAGCGCCCTAACGCTCCTTCCTCTACTTCAGGTGGCATAAAATCGATAACCGCACCGAATATGAATATTACATACTCGTATATACACTAGGACGGCATTGCTTTAGTAATGGCGGACTGGGTTTAGACGTTTCGATTCAATCGAATACAACATTGGTTTTAGTATGCGAAACCAAAAACACGTGTCTAGTATTTTTAACCGAGGAGGTTCTATGTTCGGCTGAATGTATTTTTTTAAATGTAAAGTATCTATTACTAAGTTTCATAACTGTATCAAGAAAAATCACAAAATTATAAGCTTGTTGCTTGTTGTGTTGCTTTTTGGTGTACAATAAAGTTTATTCTATTCTATTCTATTCTTGTTATGTCGTCAGCAAAAATACATAGTCACCCAGGCGACTGAGGGGTTGTTTTGCACTTGCACCCAGCTGTTTGATGGCACCTATTCCGCTATGACCTGCCGTGACCTGTGTTGTAGTGTCTGTAGTGTTCATCTTGTGACCTTTATAAATATTTTTGGGAAAAAATATATATCATGGTGTAAAAACTATTGAAATTCATTCAGTTAAGTACTCATTCTGAACAAACTATATTCAGGTTTCGCATAAACTAAAAATAATGTTGTATAGACAGACTGCACGGATTACGATAAAATTCATACGGATAAATATTGAAACTTAAATATAAATGATACTTATTTTGCAAATAGGTTTTAAAAAAACACTTTTTTCAGTTTTTAACTAGTTGAAGCCGGTGTTTCCTAGCTGACTACCCTGAGAAGAAACACCGAAACAAACTCAGGGTTCAAAGTATCTTCTAAAGCCCATACAACATGCAACCATCGTCGACCGCATCGTCGCTTTCCATCAGGTGAGATAGCGGTCAAGCGCAAACCTATCAATAATAAAAAAAAAAAACAATACGTAATGGTCAAATCACATGAGAACCATATGGAGGTTTTCTTCTTTTTACAAAAAAAAAAACTAAACCGACTTTAATGTAATAAAATACTGAACAGTACATAATAAGTTTAATTTCAGAAGTCGATTTTTTATTTTTCACTTTTTAGTAATGGTACCACTAAAAAAAATCCCGCAGACAAACTTAAATACCTTATAGCCAGAGTGCATCTAATAACGTTTTCAATAATCCTAAACACGGTTAGAATACATTAATTTACCTTCCAGCTTCATCACCAGATCAGTTTGTTACATCCCCTCCCCCTTTTCTTTCAGTCAGTAATAATTGTCAAATTCGGACTACAATTGACCAAGATATCAGCTAACATAATAAATAATCTCCTCCTTTTCGAAGTCGGTTAAAAAGTAGATCGAGAACGTTAAAAAAAATTGTAGCCATAAATTCAACACCAACCTTTGTTTATGTAACTACTAGCTTTTGCCCGCGGCTTCACCCGCGTACATAATCCCAGGATAAAAAGTATCCTATGTGTTATTCTGGGATATGGTCTACTCGTGTACCAAGTTTCATCGAGATCCGTTCAGTAGTTTTTGCGTGAAAGAGTAACAAACATCCATACATCCATGCATACATACAAACTTTCGCATTTACAATATTAGTAGGATTGCGAGACATAATCGACTTCCACCTACGTCGACAAATTCCTAATTGACCAATGTCATTTGCGATCATTCGATTTTCCTACTTTTGGTAGCACCATAAAACGTGGGAGTCTTAAAAACAAGCAACTAATAAAATCACCATCAAAACCTTTGTATGGCCTCTCAAAGAAAATAAAAAAAAAACAAGATAACCCGATTTCTTGACTTATTCTGAAATGTATTTTTGGATGACCTGTATGAACTTTGTCTGTCATAAAACAATGTTTCTTTCAAAGCACAAAGAAGATTTAAGATAAAATCTACAAAATGATTGCAATTTCGAATTTCTTTCTTATTACTAGGTACTATGCCCTATTTGCGTTAAGATTAGACATTTAAAGAAACCTTTTTTACGTCTGATCAACCGATTTTGACTTCTATTTCGTAGGCTTAAGGATGGCATTAAAAGCAAAAAAGTGGTTACAATACCAACTATTTACTGCAGCCGCCATTTGTCATGCCACCAACGAAATGAAAGTCAAAATCGGTTGAACAGACAGTAATAAAAGGTTGTCATATAAGTCATTTTGCACTGTTGTGTCAATACTAAATTACTATACTACCCCCTCCCGATTTCCGGCCACCGGTAACCAGTCATTGGGTAGATTGCAGTCTGTCGTCTGATGAATGGGGACCAAACCAAAAACCAAGAAAACAAGGCAAAATGATACCAACAAATTTAACTGGGCCAGTTATGTCAAGCTAAAGCCTGCAATATACGTTGGCCGAGCTTAGACCAATGCGAGCCTAGGCAAATATAGGCAAATTGACACAAGGCAAGCGCTTGTCTCTTCACGTTCGGCAAGCTTGAAGGAAACCAATGCAAATGGCCAACGAGTTTTGAGGAGACGCCCATATGTTGGGCGAGCGCGCCCGAGCGCCTTTAACTTGTGCAGAAAAACCGACACCGCTCCGAAGTGAGGCAAGTGATCGCGAGCGGCTGCGATTTGTGACAAGCTATGCTAAATGTGATCTATACACATTGGCGCTTGTCTTTACTTAACCAACTAGGCGAAAGACACCGAGCGATAGAAAAAACAAGGCAAATGTACTGTCCAGATGTTGGTGTTGGTCTGCACTCGGCAACGCTCGGCCAGCATGTACCTATTGCAAGATTTACAATATAAGTTGACCTCACATTGTATTGACTTTCAGTACAATGGGAAGTCAACTAATATCGGTATAGCAAAGCTAGATTCTGTCGCTGTGAGTACTACTGGAGTCTCAGGAAGTCGGTACAATTAGTACTGGTTTTGTCCATGTTTATATCTTGTACTAACTGGTTGAATACGTACGATTTCATATAGCAAAATACAGAGTTGAAATGTTTTAGATAGAACAACGAAATATTGCAGGTTTGTTTTAGATAAATGAATTATGTTTTGTAAAAATTCATAGAACAAAAGTTGTTGTTTATGATGTTAGTAATAGTTATTTTTTTTTCGATGGGGAAAATCATCTATAACAACCCCCGCTCTTGGGTGGAGCGGGAGATAGTGTCAGACTCTTACTGACTAAACCCCCCCCCCTCCTTCTAGCCTTCATACCGGGGCTCGAGTTTCCTTTCAGATAACCCTGGCCGCAGTAGGTTTCGACCCAGCTGGGCCCCTCCTGTTGCTGACAACTCCTTGAGGCGCGCGGGAATAGTACGCGCCGTCGACGTCTTTGGCTCGGTCCGGACAGTTACCGGACTATCGGACAGCGAGCTACCCATGGCTCGCCGTCCGCGAACCCGTGGCTGGAAATCGGGATTGGAATCCCTGCGGCGGCGGTGAGGGCGCCGTTGTCCAATGCGGTCGGCCTCCTCCTTTACTAGCATTACTGTTTCGCAGAAGGAGGCGACCGCCTGCCACTCCTCCTCGCTCCGGACCATGGCCTGTACCAAGGCCCGGCGCGAGAGGTCTCCGTGTAATAGAGTCCTGCAAGGTTGTTAGTGTTTTACAAATAACCCTGTATAAACTAGACACGTGTTTCGGGTTTCGCGTATAAATACTAAAACTTACGTTATATATGTATATTGATATCTTTAAGTATAAGGGTGGATGTCATTTGAAAGTCTTTTCGTATAACGGTATCTACATACGTACTACATATACCAATATACATATTTGTACCTGTAAAATTACCGTTTAGATATACCCATAATATATACTGTTTGATATTCAAAATACAATATTCGACGTTTCTTATCCTTATGTAAACATACATAATGTAAATACACGTAATTTAACACAAGTCTTATCAAAATATTGATTTAACGACGATTTGTGTGTAGGTGAATGTACTTATACGTAACTTTAGAGGAGGAGGGTAGATAAGAGGTATTTTTCGCACATTACAAAAATATTGAACACTAGCTGCTCCCAGCGGCTTCGCCCGCGTGATAGCAGAAAATTATCCCAAGGGAACTTATTTCCGGGATAAAAAGTATCCAATGTCCTATTCCAGGACATGGTCTATTGTGTCGTGTACCAAGTTTCATCAAAATCGGTTTTGCCATTTAGGCGTGAAGACGTAACAAACAAACTCACTTTCGCTTTTTATAATATTAGTAAGGATTTTGATACAAATGCAAAAAGTTTGTCATTGCGACCGAGGCGGAATTCGCACGAGCTGTAAGCGAGTGTTTTATGGAGCCGAGGGCTGCAGTGATTTTGCACGTGTATCAAAATGTACTATTTTTAGTGTGCGAAAAATATCGCATATTTTTAGCTCGGTAACCCGGAAGGGGATCAAATTAAATTTGCAAGATTTGATTACAGACATAATTATTACAAACTTCGGGACAGATGAAACTAAATAAAAGCTTGTAATAAACAAACTTTACCTCTTTATAATATCAGTGTAGATGTAGACCAGTGATGTTACGGAGCTTCGACTCCGGTTCCGTTAAGTCGGAACTTCCGATTATTATTACACCTGCGGTTCCGACTTCGGCTCCGACACTTTTAAATCAGAGGTTTTAATCGGAGGTCGAAGCATAACATAGCGGCGACGGCGGCCTGCGTCGACTGTTATGAACAGGTTCATACATGTCGCGCGGGGAATCCCGCCGACCTCCGCTACGTGCACTCAATCGTCAATTATTTTTTCACTTGTTGTTAATTTGTTACGCACACGACACTTCTGACCCTGCCTCCGACTCCGATTCCGGCTCCGATTCCGATTCCGATAAATCAAATTTAAAAACTCCGACTCCGACTTCGGTTCCGATAAAACTACCTCCGTTACATCCTTGATGTAGACAAACAAAAATCTGGGGGCACGGCAGTGCCCTCGTCAAAGACGAGCCAAGCGAAGCGCAAGGGTACTTACTTCAGAAACTAAATATTCGCATTCGCATCACCTCCACGACGGTAGTAAGTAACGAAACAGCTAAGCCATAAATTTTTACTATGTAGAATTTGTGAAGTCAGGGTCGGTTGAGTTAAGCAGTGTAGATTCAGAAGCTTGGCTCTACATGAGATCTGATATCTTTTTCACAGGGCAAACCTTATGTGGTCGTCTTGGCAACATTTTACATGAAATGTTTTTGTGGGATACAAATTATCCCTCATTACATTATTATCATTCAATATTTTGTGATTTCGGTAATTGCGACCCCAAAGTCGAGGCCGATTAATTCATGAATCCCCAAGCGACCACCGGTGGCCGCGCATCTATTGTCTTACTATTGTGTCTCTAATTGACGGTATCTGAAGGGTTAAATATCTGCCATTAGTTTGTCCTTGGGATTCATACTTACTCTATCAAAATCGGGTCATTAGTTTAACTTGTGAAAGCGTAACAAATAGACAGTTACTTTCACATTTATAGATAAATTTTTAAAAGTCATAGAATAAAAGTTGTTGTTTATGATGATAGTAACATAGACCTGAGAGGTTGCCAGTGTTTTACTGATAACCCTATATAGTTTTGGATAATCCATTTATTAATTATCCTTAGTGTTCTAGGAACAAAAAAATACTGAGCTGGCTACATCCTCAGTACAGTCAAACGCACGACATAGGTACTAGCATTTGAAACACGAAAAACGACTTTACTACTAACAAAATCGAGTTATCAAGGTTGTTTTTTTTTGTAAAATTTTGGTTACAGACGGCGTGGGAGAAGAAAGTGTGGAAGGACTTGGGGGACGCCTTTGTCCAGCAGTGGGACAGTAAGGACTGGATAAAAAAAAACGTGTTTGACTACGATCCCACTTGATTATAAGCAGTGATGCAATCGTAGATGGTGAGGCGCATTAGTTTATTAAGAGCTTATTCACTCTAGCCTTGAAGTCACCTAAATTATAATCGGACGGGAAGATCTAAGCAGGTAAATTTTTCTAATCCTTCGATGTACGCGGTATAAACGACGAGGCTAAATGCCTAGTCGAAACGACTAGTTGCAGTTTTACATGCAGTTGACTGTAGAAGCGGGGATATGCGTCATTTTGGCCGGTAGGAAACGTTTTTTTGGATCCATGTTTTACAAATAACAAATTAGCACCAATTAAGCTGTCTGCACTGATTAAGGTAATTTAAGCATATTATGTTTAAAGATTTCTTAGTTGGTACTTTCGTAATTCAAGGATATTAATGTTTCCCTTGATTAATTCATGAATCTCCAAGCGACCACCGGTGGCCGCGCATCTATTGTCTTACTATTGTGTCTCTAATTGACGGTATCTGAAGGGTTAATAGCTAGGTATGCTGGAAAAAATAACAGTGAAATAAATCCAATAAGATTTTTTTGTTACGATTAATTGTTTTTTGGTTCATTCACTTCACAGATAGATGCCATTAGGATGGTAACACAACATAAAATAAAAGCGGTATTTTTTTAAATTTGGTTAGAGATAACAAACAATTACAAAAAAAGATGAAAAGATTCAAAACTAAGAACTATTTTTTTTTTCTAGCTATCATCGTCCTGCAGTTCAAAGTTATTTTTTTTTTCAATCTAATGATATCTCATTTGTTAAATCCTATCCAGCCGATAAAACGAATACACGATAACACAAACTAAAAAACTATTTATATAAACACACTTTCGAAAAATATTGCTCTCCTTGAGTAGTCGGTTAAAAAGGCCAAAATAAATGGCAATGATGACATGCGCTACCGAAATGCCACGTGGTCAATCCAATCATTTTGGAGCTATTGATAAAAAGGAGCTTTGTCTATGTCTTCGAGTTGCTGACGATTCGGACACAGTATCCGAATCAACATATTAAATTTTCAGTATTTTTTTTACTGACGATTTAGACACTACTAAAATTGAAGATGTTTAGTAGTCAGATAAAAAAACATAACACGAAATTGCCGCCCCATAAATCGCTTCATTCCCCATTTATGAATTATATTTTGTAACTTTATATCTGACTTCATATACTACACATACTGTTTAGTATGTGTCCGAATCGTCAATGAAAAAATGGGCTAATTCGGACACTATGTCTTAATCATCAATAACTCATGGCCCTCATATAATATTCAAACGTTTCTCACCTTTAGCGGCAGCTATCATTCAGAGCCGGGGCCCCGCCTGCGTCGTCACTCCACCACTCATGCTGGTCACAATGGTCACTAAGACATGTCACTTTGGTCACTGCACTACACTACACTGACACTGGCACTTTGTCACTTAGCACATTATGGGGCATCCGATATTTTTGAATCTGAAACAAGATAAAAACAGAAATAAGTAATTGTGTACAAATTGGCATAAATATGAAATCTTTAAAAAAAATTGAGGAGGCGTCATAAAAATGTAGACAATGTCAGGAACCATAGAAAGGTTGACGCTGCGGTTTCAAGATCAAGTTTTTTTCTATTATTGTTAGGCTCACGCTTGACCACATTTCACCTGATGGTAAGCGATGAAGTGGCCGCCGCTTGCCTATAAGTAACCTATTCACTCTTGACTTAAAGACGCCTCTGTTGTAGCTATCAGGAAACACAGACTCCAGCAGGGAATTCCACTCCTTGGCTGTATACACAATAAATGTGTTCCCAAAACGCATTGTGCGTATGTAAATTGGAAGAGTCTGCTATAATACCACAGTTTGTCAAGGTCTTAACTTCAAATTCTTAATTTAGAGACTAAGGGTAAATCTATCTAAGAAAACATGACAGTTGACGCAAAGCTGTGGTTGAAGACCTGAGCCCCTACCACGATCCTTTTGAGAACCGAAACTTAACTGGTAAAGGGCCATCCCTTTAGCTTCCAGCTTCATGGCTTGTAGCTACATGTCACGGTAAGGCCCCTGTTCTATGGAAAAATAGGTAAGCGATATTGACTGGTGAGCAATATTCAGCAAGATTTGAAAAACGTTGAATAGGACGTAACACGAACCAAAAGTTCATCATTATCATCATTTCAGCCGAAAGACGTCCCCTGTTGGACGTAGGCCTCCCCCAAATGTCGCAACAATGAACGGTCCTGTGCGTCTTGCATCCTTCGGATTCCCGCAACCCTTAACAGGTCATCGGCTCACCTTATAGGAGGCCTTCCAACGGTACGTAATCAAAGCTAAACCCCAAAATAAGACAACATCATGGAACACATTACATACACAAATAAGATTATTCTCGAAAGACCGCCATTATTGAACAAGTTCCAAGCTTTGTGTTTTTAGTGAGTGATTGTTCGAATAATGCCCTCATTGTATCTGGGGCAAGAACGTGTCAATATAGCGAATAAATCGATGTAATTTATAGTGCTGACATCGTACACTTAGTTATGTATTTAGATTGAATGTAATATAAGAAATCTGGCTTAATTCATGTATCCCCAAGCGACCACCGGTGGCCGCGCATCTATTGTCTTACTATTGTGTCTCTAATTGATGGTATCTGAAGGGTTAATAGGCTAGTCTCTTCAGAGACTTTACCCAGAAAACTAGAAAAGGAGAACACTAAAGAATGAGATGGCCATATCTGACGTAAGCCCAATGAAGACTGGACTAAAGTTTGCCCCTTTGAAAGTCAAGACTCCAGAAAGCCGGGTGAATATCAGGCTATAATGAGTAGGCCATGTCCGCCATGTACCTAATGAGTAGTGGACCAAAATAGTCACTTTGTGGAGCCTTGGTACAGACACAAGATAAAACGAGTTAGACTGTGGGATGACTCGGAAGAAATTAAAGACCAGTGGTCTAGATGACTCTGAATCCAAAAAGCTGGGAGTCAAGAGTCAAGAAAGGCGGTTAAATATTAGGCTATAAAGAGTGGGCTATGGCGTACGTGTGCTTTATGAGTAGTGGACCAAAATAGTCACTTTGTGGGACTCTGGCATAGCCAGAACATTAAACGCGATCGATTGTGGGATGATTCGGAAAAAAGTGAAGACCAGTGGACCAGATGACCTTGAATCGAAAGAGCGGAATTCAAGCCTCCAGAAAGCCGGGTATATAAATATTAGGCTATAAAGAGTAGGCCATGTCTGCAGTGTGCCCAAAATAGGCATTTTGTGGAATCCTGACACAACTAGAAAAGGAAGCGCTTTCGGTTGCGGATTTGCAGGACGAATTGGACTAAATAAACGACTAGTGGCGCGCATAAACCTGAATCAAAAAAGTAACACGGAAAGTAAATTTAAATTATTGTTACATCCTTAAAGTAAACGCTGGAAATAAGTTATAAAAGATAGTATAGTTACAAATCCTTACTAATATTATAAAAGCGAAAGTGAGTTTGTTTGTTTGTTACGTCTTCACGCCTAAATGGCAAAACCGATTTTGATGAAACTTGGTACACGGATAGACTATGTCCTGGAATAGGACATAGGATACTTTTTATCCCGGAAGTATGTTCCCTTGGGATAATTTTCTGCTAACACACGGGCGAAGCCGTTGGGAGCAGCTGGTAAACGATATTTTAACAACATTGTCATTAACTATATACAATCCCGAAAAACTGAAGCAAATATAGACACAAAAATACCACAAAAACATGAAATTGAAACAGTAACTCACGACAAAACGCGGGTCCGACATCACATACAAAAATTAAACGCACACAAAATCACCCTAATAAAATTACCTTCGCTACTATTCAGCGAAATTATCGTTCACAATGCAGACCACCCTTATTGGGGTTTTCCTCCCCTTTGTTTTCCCTCTCCTTCACTCCTGGGCTGTGAGATAGCGCCATCACTTTCTGGCTGACTCTAGGATTTTGTTCGAGGTACAACACGTCAATTTAATGTTTAAATGGCAGGATGAGTGGGATTGTTTTAAAATGTTGTTTTTGCTCTTTGGATTATTTATTGCTTTTCTGAGAATTCTTAAAATGGTTACCGAGCAATTTTATCCTTAGTAGAGCTGTTCCAAAAAAAGACTAGGGAGTTAGGGCGAACATTCATTACCCTTTCGAATAACGTAAGTAGAGACACAATGAGAGAGCGAACGCCGGCGTTCGTTTGGAGTTTAATCATCGAGGACCCATGCACAAAATATATAGGTACAGAAGAAGTCAATCTATATCAAATATCAAAGCGCGCTCTCACAACGCACACATAGACACCGCTCACGGACACGACATCTCGGGAGCATCTCGGCACGCTCGTCGAACAGTTCCGGCTCAAACGCTCATTAGTTTGCGTCCACCGAGCGTAGGTATAAAAAGTGAAGTACATACATGTCTTGTGTACCTATCTATTTTGTGATCCATGTAAACAAACATGCTTTTCTTTTTGGCTTTAATGAATTAATTAAAGACTGAACGAAGTAGAGACTGAACGCGCTCGTGGAGACCAACCCCGGATTGGATTTGTTTGCTGATGCTTGGAAGACGATATTATTAGAAAGTTTGCGATTCTGTGAGAAGACAGAGTGAAAGGTTTTAACATAATTTAGTGTTAATGGCTATTTTGCTGTACTAAATAATAATAATAAATAAATAAATAAATCTCAGAGTAAACAACTTTCGCCAATGCTACAAAAATTTAGTTATAGGCTTTTACCAATTTAATGAGTATACAATCTATATATATAAAAATGACCCCCGTTTTCCGTTGTCACGACTTGGCATGAAAACGGCTTGACCGATTTGGCTGATTTTTTTTTTGTTGTGATTGTTATTGTGAGGAGAAGGTTCTTATGGAAAAAAAAATTAGGGTAGTGTAGGGTAGAGTAGGGTAGAGTAGGGTAGAGTAGGGTAGAGTAGAGTAGGGTAGAGTAGGGTAGAGTAGGATAGAGTAGGGTAGATTAGGGTAGAGTAGGGTAGAGTAGTATAGAGTAGGGTAGAGTAGTGTAGAGTAGGGTAGGTTAGAGTTGGGTATAGTAGGGTGGAGTAGGGTAGAGTAGGGTAGAGTAGTGTAGAGTAGGGTAGAGTAGTGTAGAGTAGGGTAGGGTAGAGTTGGGTATAGTAGGGTGGAGTAGGGTAGAGTAGGGTAGAGTAGTGTAGAGTAGGGTAGAGTAGTGTAGAGTAGGGTAGGGTAGAGTTGGGTATAGTAGGGTGGAGTAGAGAAGAGCGGGAGCGAAGCCGCGCGGGCAAAAGCTAGTAAATCAATACAAATGTCTAGTCCCCGGTTGAGATAGATCGGGGACAACTCAAGGCTCTTTTTGAGTCAGAAATCAAAAAGTTTATTTCAAATAGACCAATTACAGGCACTTTTGAATTGTCAAAATGTCGGTCAGTCATAACAAAACGTGAAGCTAAATTGCACGTTCCAAAGCGAATTCTCTATGGAGAAGAACGTGCAAGAAACTCCATAGACACTCTTTTAAATCAGATTATGAGTTACATATTTCTTGTCGCTTCTCTGAGTTGTAGGCTTGATTGTGGACCACATCTCGAACTTACTTAAACTTTCTTTTGAATAGAATATAATAATAATATTCCACAACTATCACACAACGCCGTCTAGTCCCAAGCTAAGCAGAGCTTGTGTTATGGGTACTAGACAACTGATATACATACTTATATATTTCAAAATACATACATATTATAGATCATTTACACCCAAACACAACAACTCGTGCTCATCACATAAACATTTGTCCTGGGCGGGAATCGAACACGACCTCTGGCATAGCAGTCAGGGCCACTAATCACTAGACCAACAGGCGAGTCAAAATATAACCATCCAATCTATTCGATAGATCCATTTTGAATGTGTATCGAATAACCAAGTGGACTATAAATCAAGCCGCTGCGAGTCCGGGCTCCCGGCAGGTATCGATCCTTTGGCCGTGTCAAGTGTAATTAAGAGACTACGGTCACAGATTCAATAGGTGAGTCTAAGTTAAGATAAAGAGGAGGCCGACCGCATCAGGCAACGGCGCCTTCGCCGCCGCCGCCGGGATTCCGATCCCGATTTCTGGCCACCGGGCCAGACGCGGGCTTGTGGACGGCGAGCATTGGGTAGCTCGCTGTCCAACCGTCCGGTAACTGTCCGGACCCAGCCCAAGTCGTCGACGGCCCGCACTGTTCCTGCGCGCCTCAAGGAGTTGTCAGCAACAGCAGGGGCCCAGCCGGGTTGAAGCCTACTGGGGCCAGGGTTATCCGTAAGGGAACTCGAGCCCCGGTATGAAGGCTAGGAGGAACGGGGTGGGTTTTCAGTCAGTAAGAGTCTGGCACTATCTCCCGAGGATAAAAAAAAAATCTCCCGGGGATTGTCATTGGATGACTTTTCCCACCATAAAAAAGTCTAAATTAAGATCCAAATACCTAGTGCCATATAGAGCATTGGCAAACTTTAAAAAGCTAGTAGAGCTGGGTAGGTAACTGCTCTGTAAAGGGTAAAGAGTTTGCCAAGAAAGCTGAGTAACAAATCGCTTGTCCCTATTAACAATGTCGGATATGTTTTTTTGCCATTTTCTTTTTATTTCACGAATCACTCTCAAAAAGTCCCCTTTTTTAATAGCAGTAAAAAGAAAAAATAAATTACGTGTAGTTTATAAATTAGCCACGTTAACATTGTCAGATGTGGCCCATTCGCCAGTTAACAATGACGTATGTCAAACTTTGACTCGCTCTCGTGTAAAGTTGCCAATTTTCACATCCGACATTGTTAATAGGGATAAGCGAAATGAGACTGGAATGACCATGTCCGTCTTGATTAATCCAGCAATCATTAGGTTGATGGACCAGTCTGGACTTTACTAAAGAAGTTGGAAGTGCTTGGTGAGGCTAACCTGTAATCGAAATAGAGCTAAAGAGAGAATCGATTTAGGATGTTTGCATCTAAAATATTGATAATTCATTAGGAAGACGCTAGAGCGTTGAACAACGCTCACGTGCGTTTTTACCCATTCTAGACCTATAATACTTAAAAGAGAACTGTCTCATCCTCCTCATTATGCTCAGCCTTTTTAATGTTCCCACTGTTGGGACTCAGGTCTCCTCTCTAGAAGAGGTAATGGTCCGTAATACGCGGGCCCAGTGCGAGGAGGCTTCCGTCAACTGGGACCGCAATTAACTTGGACCGCGGTCCCAGTCTCCGGATCCATAAAATTTAAATTATTTTCTTCCGGCAACTGGGACCACTCATAAATGATAACTAAAATCAAGAAATGTACAGTCAAACGAAAAAATTTCAGATGTAATAATTGAAGAAAAATCCTTTATGATTTAAAAACATAATTTATTACCTATATAAAAAAAACAGCTTTTGACTACAGTTTTGTTATTTAAAACTTTTATAATAAAAACATACATGAAAATCATGAAAAAAAACATCGTGCTTATAATAATGATCATCAATTGTCAAACAATTAACGATCAGAAATTTATCACAAAATCAGCCTTCCAAGTGTTACCGTAAATATAGTAAAAATAAATAACATAAATCACAATAAAAATTATAAACGTAGGTACTATCTCTGTCAATCACAATTAGTTTAAAATGGCCGTTATGGCTTCACACAAAATCAGTCAAGTAAGTAATTATCACAAAATCAGCCTTAACTGTATTAAAATATAAAAAATATGCTATAAATTAAAAACAGCCACTGCCCCTATTCTGTTATTTAAAATATACTTAACAAACAGATTCACATAAATCGTGCTTATAATAATAATCAACAATTGTCAAACAATTAACAATCAGTAAGTAATTATTTATCACAAAATCAGTCTTTAAGTAGTACCGTGATATTAAAAAAAAAAAACATTTACATCACTATTACTTTAAAATGGCCGTCATAGCTTCACAGAATCAGTCAAATTATATAATAACTTAAAAACTACATTATATAGATCAATTATACCATATGGGTATAATTGATCTATATAATGTAGTCAATATTTATCGTAATCTCTCCAAAAAATGGCCGATACTTATTTTACAATTAAGTAAGTCTTAATTGTAAACTTAATTGTAAACAATTAAGTAAGTCATTAACACAATTAAAAAAAAAATTCATGTTAGCAATCGAAGAGTGCTTCCTCTTCGATATTTGGATACCGTTAGGATTTTTAAGACTCCAGAATAGTATTTTATATATTTTAGGAGTCCTTGCAGTAACTGGGAAATGTTCGGCTTTGGTTTAATGTACTTTCTAATGTTACTATTCCATTGCTCGACAGCATTGGCGGTGACCATATCTAGTGGGAGATGAGAAAGAGCCAAACATAGCTGAACATGATCTTTTCCAGGTTGAATTTTGTCGACGCCCAATTCCTTCGCTTTACGCCACAAACTTTTTTTGAAGTGATAAAAGCAACCTACTATTTTCACACCGGGGAAAAAATTATTGACCGCTTGTATTGATGAAACTTCGAAGTCCATGGTCATTACAGCCGGCTCCCATTCGGGTATCTGGCTTTTTATGAGTTCAAAAAGCAAGAAAATAGGCTAGCTTAATCTATTACTAAGCGCTTTCGACGCTTAATCATGTCTATAACGAGTCAACGATATTCATATAAATAATTTAGAATTTTTTTCGTTTGACTGTACCGATTTTGGCTTCAATAATAGATTTTTTAATGTTATCTCTGAGTGGTCCCAGTTGCCGGAAGAAAATAATTTAATTTTTATGGATCCGGCGACTGGGACCGCGGTCCAAGTTAATTGCGGTCCCAGTTGACGGAAACCTCGTGCGAGTTGGTGAATGTCACATATCTTCGAATTCTTGGTTCTAGAACATGGCCGGTTTGCTCATTATGTTTTCATTCATCGTTTTGACTGTTATAATATCTTTGGAAGATTTGACTACAACTCGTAAGTCAGGGCCATTACCTCTCGACCACAACTGCTCTCTAGTCCCCGTCTGTCTTTTTAGTTGTAGTCAAATCTTCCAAAAATATTATGATTGAAAAAATCTGTATGTTTGATATAATCAATCACATCTTGCCGTCTATTAACGGAACAAAATAACACAAATCACGATGATCACAATTTAAACCATATCCTGGATAGGATACATATAGGCCGGTAGAGCTTTGCCGTGGGATAATGTAAGACTTTTATTCGGGTGAAGTCTCTGGTATAAGCTAGTGGAATAATTTAGTTCCTGAAACGTTTATAGCTCACACAATCATGTGTTCACAATGGAGACCATACACTATGAATATTATTTCATCTAATCTTCATTAATTAAAATCATCATTAAAACTTGTTGTACATCATTACAAGTAGATCCTATCTTAGAACATGACTTGCAATAAGTTTAAAGCACATACACAAATAAACGTAACACTTTAGTTTTTAATTGACAGCTTGCCAATTGTTTTCTCATCACACCTATTGACAAAGAATGTCAATAGGCTAGAAACTAGAAACTAAAGACTAGTGAAAAACAATAAGCCTCACCGACCCATGGTACAGAGAATTGCTCAATATGAGGTGGATCTAAAAACTCCTCTAGTATATTTCCTAATGAAGTCTTTAGTGTAATCTCTAGTGAAGCAAGGAGTATGGATTGAGGTAGATGGTGATCTATAACATCTGCTTATCTTCCCATGAATAGTCATACTAATATTATAAAGAGGAAATATTTTTAAGTTTGTATGTAGGGGGTAATCTCTGGAAGTATTGGTCTGATTGCTAAAATTCTTTTACCAATAGAAATCTGCTTTATTCCTACGTGACGTAGGCCACATTTTATGTACCTACGCTGGCGAAGCTGCGGGTAAAAGCTAGTGAGTTTATATGTATGTTACACAGGGTAGATGACGCAAATTCATTGAGTGAGAGAAACAAACATATGGCTCCATCATAGACGATTTCCCGGCCTCTGAAATACTCATACATGGTATTATAGTTTCTCCAACTAAACTATCTTTTCAAGAAATGTGAAGAACTATCCCAAGCCATGCATACTTATTATAAGCCATACCTACGTCGTCAAATTATTGCGGTGCAAGAAGTGCACAGTCGTTAAAATCAAACTGAGCACCGTCAGTTTATGACTATCGGCTTGCCAGTACAAAGTAAGTCTTCGTTCACTTGGGTTTTATGACTTACGCGAATGTTAGGCAAAGGCTAAGGTTTATTGTTATCTGTATTCCCTGATTAAGGTAAAACTATTGGTTTTATAGTTAAAGTAAAACAGTTCAATTTTGAAAGAAGAGAGGGATATGATGGTACCTTGTAGAATACAACTTAACTCTAAAGCTTATTGGTTCATTAATTTTAACTGGAAATAGATTGTAACAGTTGAACATTTCTAGTTTATGCCTCATGACCAGAGGTCGGAATTAGGTAAGTAGAGTTATTCAATATTATTCATGTATTTATACTGATTACATAATTTTAAAGAGCAGATTTTTGACCACACGGGATTTCTCGTATTAATATCAACATTTCGATGCAATACATAAATATCTCTACCTGATTCCGATGTCTGCTGATGACAAGTAACAAGTTTTTCTAATATCTAATCAATCGAATGCTTTGATACTTTTTTCTTCGTGTTTCTATAATGAAATCATATTTAATTCCCGGGGCTAAATTCCCCCTAGAACTCTACTTGCCCCGGGCATGTGTCCTACATAATAACAGGGTAACATTTACATGCAATGTTGCTTCCGGGAATATTCCCACCTCAGGGAAATACCCGGGTACGTGCACTATTTATATCTACAAGTACATTTTTTTTTATGGTGGGCAAAAATCATCCAATGACAAACCCCGCTCTTGGGTGGAGCGGGAGAAAGTGTCAGACTCTTAATGACTAGAAATCCACCCCGTTCCATCTAGCCTTGATACCGGGCTCGAGCCCCCTTTCGGATTACCCTGGCCCCAGTAGGCTTCGACCCGGCTGGGGACCCTGCTGTTGCTGAAAACTCTTTGAGGCGCGCGGGAACAGTGCGCGCCGTCGACGTCTTGGTCTCGGTCCGAACAGTTACCAGACGGTCGGACAGCGAGCTACCCATGGCTCGCCGTCCTCAAGCCCGCGTTACAAGTAAGTACATAGTTGTCTTATAATGATATCGTCATTGGTCCGATTAAAATAACCTTATTATTTAATAAGGTTATTTTAGTTGAACCTTGAATCTATAAATAATTTGGAGAACAGACTAATGTAGAGATGTAATAGTCATTAATAAATATAAGTTAAGGCACATAACAGTTAACAAATTTATATATTATTACTACTTTGTATGCAGAGGAAAAAAATAGCGCTGTCAGTGTATTAAATTAAAACTTTTAATGTACCTAAGTTTTACAATGAATAAATTAATCTTGAATCTTTAAACGCTAGAAATAAAGATTTATACACTGATGACCATTCCAAATTTTAAACTAAATTATGTTTCGATAGTTTTCAAATCAACAAATTTCAAAGTTAAAATTCATACAAAAGCCCGAATTTAACCAATATTGTTGACACCAAATCTAACCGTAACCGGACAATTCTTCGGCTCTGTTCATAAACGTTGCCCATAAAATCGTTTCGAGCGAGGGGGAGCTACCCCAATATTCCAGTGGTGCCAAATTATACCAAATGCTGTGATTCGTAATAATATACCATTTTATTTGCAACTGAATTTATAATTCGCATGTTTTTTGTTTCGTTTTTTGTAGTGAATATTGTTTTTGTTTTAACTGCTTGTTTTGGGTGAGCTGATTCGACGTTGTTTTTAACTGCTTTATGACTAGTTTATTTCCTAAAACGAAAGTGGATTTTATGACGCACACATACAAACACAATAATTATTATCGTCATTCAGAATGTGACTTCGCCCCTTGATAGATATATGTGTAGGACTCTGTTTTCTTGAGTCACGCTTCTGTGCCAATCTAAATTAATTTTTATTTATTTTATCACAAAAGGTCCAATATTACTAAATAAATATCATAACTGACGCCAAAATAGCCAGTTGCTTTTAGATTACTAAATTATTCAAACATAAAAAAATATGAAACAAAATTCCGATAGAGAAAACTGTACCAAAGATGGGACAGGCAATAACAAAGAGAGGTGCGTAGTGTTATGAGTAATATCGAATAAACGAAAACAATAAAGTCATCAACATACACAAGAATGCACTTCTTTACTGTGATGAGATCCATAAAACTGTCTCTTTCAATATTATTACTTCAATCAACAGACTATTCAATCCGAAAAATAGCTCGTGAATTTCGTTTAATTTAAACCCTATAACTGTACTTACATTTCAACTTAACGCTAAACTGGGATCTGGTAAAACCCTTACTTCGTATCTATCGCTAGCGCTATCCCAAAACGTAGAATTAACATGTGAAAAGCCAGCATTAGCTACCTAGCTAGATACAGTGCGGTCCAGCCACTCACACAAGCAAAACACTATAGCTACACACGCAAAGATGTCTCCAACAAAATAAAACACCGGCCCCTGTCATATGGTATTGATTCCGACCCTTCGATTGCCGTCCCTCTCGCACACCGGTCAGCAACGAAAGTGCGAAAAGGACAGGTGTAGATACTTTCTTCTTGGCGACTCGCTTTGAGATGTAATGTTTACTTGTGTGCAGATTAATACTCGGGTAACGCCCTGCCTGGGATGATTCTGTATAGCTTTTAGTGTCCCCGACTCGGGTTTTGATCGGTTCGAGGAAAAGTGATGTTCGTTTAAGTAGAACTATAATGCTTCTTATATTACTGACCCTTGAAGTGAACAGTTTAAGTGTTCTGTATGCTTTCCTGTTTGTGTTTGTATGTGTGCGAGGAAAGGTGCAAAGAACTCTTTGTCTAGGGTGACGCTATGTCTTTTTAGCGTTCATACTCCGATAGTAGTTATACTAAATACATTATTAACAACTCACAGCAGTAGTTAATAAGAATACAAGTATTTGTATGAATTTGAAAATAACTATTATAGATTATTGTGAATTTTAAAACACTTCATCGTAAGTCGATTGTTAGAGGTTTCGATAGCAATTGTTTAAAGTTAATGCGGTTAAAACACCATTCTAAAAACAACTTTAAGTTTACGAAAATACAATGCATTGTACATAAACCGGCTACCAACAATAGACGAGACGAGATCACCTTTGTACATACCTAGAATTTGTATTTATGGCGTACGCATTTCAACATCGGAGATCGAATTGTCCGGGATCCGATAATGGCGGCGCAGCCTACACTTTCCGACAACCAACCAGTATAATATGACCCATTATATATAAACATTATTTTGATGGATAGACCAGCATACTGGGGTGACAACTTCACCCCTAATTTAAGTATATAGTTAGGGGTGGTTTGGGGTACAATAAAGGGTAGAATTAATCCACGCTTGTTTTAGGGCGAGTGTACAACAGATGTATTGAAAACTGGACACGAAAGGAAAGTTTTGAAATGTAATTGTGTAGTGCGTCTGGTTTATGGTTTTGTGAGCAAATGTTATGCAATCAATTTTAATATAGAGATGAAAGATCTTGTTACTTGTAATTTTAGAGACAACGATGGCTTTTGACCCAAGTGATAAATGATATTTATTTTGCAAACAGAATTTTTAAAACCATTATTCCACTTAAATTTTTACCGTCACTTTAAACTAGATGAGGCCAGTGTTTCCTAGCTGACTACCCTGAGAAGAAACACCGAAACAAACTCAGAGGTTAGTCTCTTTTAAAGTCCATACAGCAAATATTTAATAGTCAAATCATATGGGATGAGAATCATGCAGATTTGTGTTCGAAATGGTCTTTCGAGTAAAGAACAAAGATTTGAGTGGACCTGTCTATTCAGTGCAAGCATTTGTCAGTATTCGTATAACTCACCTTAGGACTACTAAAGAGCTCAACCCAACAGCAACTCAAGATATGAAGAAGGTACTATAAAAAAAGAGCGGATAGAAAACCTTACTGCGTTTAGTGATCATCCTATGATAGCACCGTAATCAGATTTACAGAACATTCCAGTAATAAAATGGCTCGAATCAAAGAGCACATTCACGACTGTGAAGAATTTGCGCACAAATAGATAAATTTCGATCATAAACGGATCCTAGGAATTGCAATAATAACGTACTTCTGCTATATTCAAGAAAGAGAAGGATTAGCTCTCCTACACTTTAAACCAACCTTTAAATAATGGTCCAGCTGGACAATTCACGCCAAAACTCAACATAACTGCATTCAAAATCGATAAAAGCCTGGTCCGGTCACATCTGTCTATTTTTTATTGCTTAATACACAAAACTGGAGTACTATAACAAAACGACCTAATTCCGTATCCGTTGACACTGAAAAATCAACTCTAACAATGCAAAATTGAGTCGTATTTAGAAAAACTGTATTTGGGAGTTGCATCAATTTATTCTTCTCCAGTTTGCATCCGTAGATTGATTGACGCAGCGTTCTTCATTATTACATGGAATATGGACCCTTATTACGAGGGTGCGTTCATGGGAACCGGTTTTGGCTCAGACATAATTGTTTTAATAGTAGCAGTGTTGTGTACTGTAGCGACATCTAGTGAGTTGTATATAGTAGTGACACATCAACGTTTATTGATTGACTGGCTTTGGACCGTGGCTGCCGTCCATTCACAGAGTGGATGATGTAATTTAATTTATAGTACTTGAACCGTAGATTTAGGAGTATAGATACAGATAGACGAGTACACAGCGAGGGTTAGGACACTCTTAAATAATTTAAGAGTGTACTGCTGATTCGTTTAGAGAGAAAACAGAACTTTGATCTGAAACAGTGCTGTATGGTAAGTAACTTAAACCTTAAACTTAAACCATTTAAAAACAGCTTCTGTTCTCAAAGATAGTCATTTAAATTCTAAAAAAAAAAAACAAAATTAGACGTAAGTACCATAGTAATTTTCAGAATAATTATGAAGTTTGTTCACTTCCAAGGGTAGAAACAGTTATCTGTAAGTGCACCATTAGAACTAAAGAGATGTTTTAGGAAAATCGCACCTCAGCGCTAGACAAAGGAGCCACTGACATCGACAGTGATACAATAATCTCTTAACACGATTCAAAATTTCAACGAACAGACGCTTAACCGGAAAAGGTAACAAAAACAGCACAACACAATCTTGCTATAAACGCTTCCGTACATGTACATTGTACACGGACAAAAGAAAGTTGCATTGAATAAAATCACCTATCACTTCACACACAATCTGCATGTTCACACAGCAAATAACAGTTCACTGGCACGACTAGGGTTAAGAGAATACTAAAGTAATAACTTAGAAGTAGAGATTTAAACTATACATCTAATTACCATAAGAATCAGGAACGCATATTTAGTGATACCCCTAGAATTTGTACAAATGATTCAGATTTAGATCTATCAGGACATGAATTCGATGTCTTTGTAAAGGAGTAAGATACTAATGAAAAAATGCCTTAATAACCAACCAAGGCGATAGGACAACAGTATGTATGAAATAGAATAAACGTAACTTATAAATAACTACAACACCGGAAGCAAAAAGTTCCAGTAGTAAGCAGTAACACCATTGAGAGGTTAACTGGTGATGTAACTATGACCTTTATTCTCTACAAACCTAATGGCTGTCATTGAAGACGAGAAACCAATAAAAAAATTATACTTAACATATTGGTCAGAATGTTGGGCTGTAAAATATATAGATGAAATAAGATTGCATTTAACGAAGATGAGGATGTTGAAATGGATGTGGAAAAAGTGACGACAATGAACAAAGTCAGAAATTAGTATATGAGAGGAAATTTGAAAGTGGTGCCAGTGGCTGAAAAGTTGAAAGGGAACTGTTTATCGTGATTCGTGATACGGTTAAGTGAAGAGGAGGGATGAAATAACTACTGAAAGACGAAGGCCAAAAAAGAATATAGTTGGGTTTTAAAGAGTGATATGAAAGTAAAGGTCAATGATAGCGTGACGATTGATAAGACAGAATGAAAGAAAGAAACCTGTTGCTCCGACCCGAAGTAACAAGGTAATAGGACAGGAACGTTTTAAAAAATACAAGTAGATTCTGAAAGCTAAGGCGAGTACTAATAAAGAAGTTTTAATAAAAAAGAGAAGTAAATTCTTAATAAGAAAGAGGTCGGTCAAGCAGCTTTATATGCAAGAGCATGTCAAAACGACAAGACCGCAGGTTGCCCTGAGATAACGGAATCGAATTATATTGCACTGTGACGGTCACTTTCTACTCGTAGCCTAACCTATAGTTCTTCTTAAAATGGGCATCTAGGACTCGGTGCCAAAGTTGAAAGTAATATAGGTTTGGTCAGGCTAGTCTATAAGCAGACAGTGGTAATGGGTTCAAACCCAGTCAGGTGCATTACTTTATGTAGTTTATTTTATCACCACTGAACAACTCAAAAAAGTGAAAGATAACATCGTAAGGTAACCGGCATCTAGAACCAAAAATTCGAAGATATGTGACATCTGTAGACCGTACTGGTCATATCGGTGGTGTTAGTGAATCCAAAAACTTTTTGGACTATTTGACAATCTATATCGCTAATATAATAATAATATCATGTCGATTAGAACCCAGGCTTGAGTGAAGTCTAACAGACAAATCTTCCGCATAAAATAAAGCTATCGAGGAGCCAGAGCAGTAATAAGACATGAGACATCCACCAATCTGCACCAGGCCCAGAGAAGGTACTAACAGTGGAAACATTACAAGACTGATTACGCTTAAATGCTTATATTAAGCAGTCTGCTTAAGAAATGTCTAAAAATTAACAAGATCAACCAAAAAGACACACGACCAAAATAGAAACAGTTATGCAAGAGTAAGAGTCAAAAGTATAAAAAAAACTTTCGTTTTTTCAAGCTAAGCATTTAAAAACGTGAGTTTGTTTCGAACTTACAACTTTACAAGTATCCCCTTCTTGGCAGCGAAAGTTTTCGTGCTTAACATTTAGAAACTGCGTTTTAAGTCCATTTTGGTAACATTTATCTTGTTCTTATCACCGTTAACTTCGTGTTTTTGTGCTCCGACATTAGTTATTTTTGTTTCTTTAAGAGTATTTTCTTCGTCTTTTTAGTATACATTATGTATTTAAGTTTTATTTATTATTTATTCAATGCTGCAATGCAATGCACACAATAGTACAAAGGTGGGCAATGCCTTCGTTAGGCGTCGTCTACCAGTCAACTTTTGGGTGACGCTGAGAAAATAAAGGATAATGCAGGAAGGAAGGAAAATAAAAGAAAGAAGGAAGGAAGGAAGAAACGTTGATGTGCACTTAAGTATATGTAAATAAATAAATAAAGGATAGAAATGAGAAGAAGGGGTTGCTTGATCTGTTAAATAAAAATATCTTCTGTATCTATTACTAGTCAAGTTCTGGGTATGTAGACATAAAGAATCGAGCGAGAGGCAGTATCGGAGTATCAGAGTTTTAGTGACTAAAATCTACTTATATTTCTTTAATTACCGTTTGCGTTACAAGGACACAAGTTGCGGGTTTCGAACAATCCCGCAACCATCGTCTATGGCAGATATTATGTCGATGTCCACGTGCGTCTGTACTGCGCAGACAGAACATTAGAAAATATAAAATATAGCACACAGCTAACATAACGACAAATATAACAGTATTTTCAACAAACAATGATTTGCAGTTTCTCGATCGTCTAGGAGACGTCACCTTATGATCTAAGCCGCAAATCGTCTAAGACACAAAATAGATCTTTTTCTAGTCTAGTGACTAACACAGACAGACGTAATGTCATTTCGGTTTAACACCGTGAATTCATATTGTATTGATGTTTGTCATTGAATGACATTCGTTTGTGCTTGCCTGTACATTGATCATTTTTAGAGATCACTTGAACCATGTCTGTATATGGAGAGGAAAATTTTCGAGATCTTCAGTATTTACTAACCTTCAAATTTCCTCGTGCGGCTGTGATAATCTTTAGCCAAAAATTTCTCTATCAAATGAAAAACGAGAGTAAAGAAACTTACAGCATGGCGCCACTAGTGTTTGGTTGGACATTACATACCGTTATGAGAACATATTTATTGTGCGTAGGTACAGCTGTTGAATTCCCGGCCAAAGTCAAGTCAAGAGTGAATAGGTTACTTCTAAGCAAGCGTGCTCCATCGTCGGCCACATCATTGCTTATCTTCAGATGAGATAGTGTTCAAACGTGAGCCTCTAAAAATGCTTTCATGTTTTCATACTCCGTTATCCGACATCCACTAACTGCCCGTGTGGATTACGGCCCATTCCTTCTTTTTGTTTTATTATTGATAGGCTCGCATTTGACCACCATCTCACCTGATGGTAAGCGATGATGTGGTCGACGATGGAGCACGCTTGCCGAGAAGTAATCTATTCACTCTTGACTTAAAGAGCCCCAAGTTGTAGCTATCAGGAAACACATAGAAGCCGCCGGCAGGGAATTCCACTCCTTGGCTGTACGCACGATGTGTTCCCAAAACGCTTTGTGCGTATGGGTGGGATGTCTACCTATCATGTACCGGTGATGCAACGCCGTAGGTAATTTTCTTTTCTACTTTCGTTCTTCCTTCTCCTAGAGACTTCCCTCTAGGAGAAGACGATGACTTACGAAGACGCCCGAGACCCATCAACGGGAAGGCTGATTATGCTTATAATCAAAGCGCATAAATTCATCAAAATATTTGTCTCTCAGCAGAATTCATGCAAAAATGTGTCCCATGCAAAATTATTCGCAATCGGATCCGACATTCTCCATCAATCTGCTCATTGTGTCCCGGCAGAGTGTCGCCTAAAATAACAATGGACGCACACCCGCATTGCCCAGGTGTAAGGTACGGCACAGGCCCTTTAGAAGAAAAAAACTTCATCTGCATATCCGAACCAACTGTTATACTAATAACAACCTTACGTAACGCTAATAAGGTCTTTAACACTTCGAAAGTAAACTGAGTGAAAAAACATACAGTCAATGTCCTTAGTTGCATTTGTTAGCTATCTCTTTCACTTGCATTGAGTTCGAGAGAGATGGGAGTAGGGATTGTGACAAAAAATGATCGCTTGCGCAGTGTGGGGACTTCGTGCAGTATTTGCATTTTTTTTACGGTAACGTAACGTATTACAGTTTTGCCTTGTTAGTTACGTTAACAATGCGTTTTGTGCTATTTCTTTAATTAACCTGAAAACTACGAATTTAAAGTAATTTTCTAAATTTATCAAAGACTAGGGTTAGTCTGACTGACTGGCATGTTGGTCTAGTGGTTAGTGGCCCTGACTGATATGTCGGAGGTCATGGGTTGGATTCCCACACAGGACAAATGTTTGTGTGATGAGTACGATCATTTGTTTTGTTTGTCACAGCCCTGACAGGCTGTAAGGCAAAGAGGGACTGTTTAGAGGCTGCTTTTCCACTCGCTTATTGCAAACATCGAACATGGGTAAAAAGCTTGTTACTTGATCTAACGCAATCCAACGTGATGTTTGACGAAAAGGTAACGCAAAAAAAGAGCGATAATACCTGTACACTCTGTTAGCATTCTGTAATTTTGTGATCACTCTAATACTTGACAAAACTTGCTCCAGGAAATACGTGTTATTTTTAAACCCTTCAAAGTTATTGGAAAAAAAATTTCGACATGTAGAATCTTGAAAAAATTTGCAAGGCTTTCTATTGTAATACTTTATTGACATTTAAAATTTTTGAGTATTATTATGAAGTGTCAAAGTTCATGCAAAATAGCAGATTTTCAGAAGTCTTTACTTTATTAGTTTAACACAAATTTATAAATTGGTTTCAATAGAAGCCTCGATAATATCCCCAAGATACTGTGTTTCCAATAAATCTAAAGAAAAACTTTGTAATAACGCCATAATCGCGTAAGAGCGGTAGTATGAAAAACCGTGAAAATATACGTCGAGTTGCATGCCCTAGGCCTCCTTGTATCATTAGGTACACTTCCACCGCTAAATCGTGAAAGCTAACTGAGAGAAAGGCCGACTGTTGTACCTACAAACTACAGATAGATTGACGGTCACAGTAAATAAACTGCAGCTTGTAAACCATACTCAGCCAATCCGGTTCCAAGGTCAAAAGTGCGGTTTCGAATCGTCATTACTATACAATCGTTTTGTTGTATTGGTGAGACTTAAAATTAAACCGAATTAAAATGTTATCCTTTACTAGCAACCCGCCCCGGCTTCCCTCGGGTGTTTTTCCACTATTTAATGGATGTTATTATATATTATAAACCTTCATCTTGAATAACTCTATCTATTAAAAAAAACCGCATCAAAATCCGTTGCGTAGTTTTAAAGATTTAAGCGTACATAGGGATATAGGGACAGAAAAAGCGACTTTGTTTTATACTATGTAGTGATGATTGAACTCTCATCAGAGACGCACAGGATCGGACGTTGTGGCGACTCTTGGAGGAGGCCTATGTCCAACAGATGTCTGTAATGTCGTAGATAACTTTAGTAAAGCACTTAGAATTGTAAAATACACGTTGGTACTTATCCGGTTTCGAACCTACAACGTTATACAAGAGAGATGAGTGCCTTAACCATTGGGATATCACGATATTACGATGATTTGTACTAATATAATAAATAGGTAAAATTTGTTTTTTTGTTTGTAGGAGGTAATCTCTGGAAATACTAGTCCGATTGCTAATTTTTTTCTTGAAGGACAAGCCTGGGTCATCACGGAATCTCTTACCATATGTAAATACAAGTTTAATGCTATATTTATCTTTAAAATCAGTAAAAACAACAAATCTTATAATATGCATTGCTGCTACTACGATTTTCGTTTTCAAATATCAAAGCGACTGTATAACACAAAAAGTAAATACATTGCTCTTTAACAACTACCAAATTTTAACGCTCAGTAATTGGACAAAAAATGTAAAAATAACATAACGATACTTTATCAGTGCAGCGTATTTCATAATACCGGCCGCTGATCCGTTCCGCTAGTCAGGGATGCGCGTGTTCTTTTTTCGTTCATTCCTGTACGTGTAGTAGTGTCGGTAGTGGAAGAGAGAACTGGAGACACCGTGTTCCGATACATTTTTAACTACTTAGCATATCTCCTCCTTTCTTATATCTATGATTTTCATAGTTCTTTCCAGCAATATTGCCGGCAATGGCACATCTCTACTCACAACCGATTACTTCTAGTCTACATAGTATTGTTATATATTGTACAATTCCTATCTTATTGTTCGTTGTTTTATTCAAATTATGCATAAAGAGCAGGTAGGAAATAGTAATTACGTTCGTGTTCTCGGCCAGCAAGGTCGAATCAATCTCAGTGCTAAAGAATCACGTATGTCTTATTATACTTAAATAATATTACATTACACTGCTGTTTTATGCTCTTAATCTAATACAATGTCTGTCCGCAATAAATGCTTTATCATCTTAGTTATGTGATTTAGTCATGTGATGTTTGGCACAAAAAGTTTTAAGCTAGAACTACACTCCGCACACGTGTGCTACACACGCTGATCTGGGCGCGTCGATCTCCATACATTTTAATTCATAAATCCCCAAGCGACCACCGGTGGCCGCGCATCTATTGTCTTACTATTGTGTCTCTAATTGACGGTATCTGAAGGGTTAAATGAAAACTAGACTTGTAGAGCTACAATTAATCCACGCCACGCGTGTTACACGTGTCGCGTGGATTAATTGTAGTCGAACGAGCAGGTTTGTAGAATTACTTAGGTTGATTATAATTCCGTAAATAATACTTATTAATTGCTCCCAGCGGCTTCGACCGCGTGATAGCAGAAAAATAACCCGTTCCCTTGTTTATACTTCCGGGATAAAAAGTATCCTATGTCCTATTCCAGGACATGGTCTATCCGTGTACCAAGTTTCATCAAAATCGGTTTTGTCATTTAGGCGTAACAAGCAAACAAACAAACTCACTTTCGCTTTTATAATATTAGTAAGAACTAGACTTATACAGCTACATTTGTAATACGCCACGGGACTTCGTTCTACGTACAAATCAGGCGTGTTACACGTGTGCGTGTTAGCAGTGTAGTTCTAGTTTTAAGCTAGAACTACACTCCGCACACGAGTGCCACACGCCGATCTGGGCGCGTTAGTCTCCATACATTTTATATGGAAACTAGACTTGTAGAGCTACACTTGATCCACGCCACGCGACGTCGTTCTACGTACAAATCAGGCGTGTTACACGTGTGCGTCGGTGTAATGTAGTTCTGGCTTTAACTTACACGATCTATATCGTCATCAATTACAACCAAAAGACGTCCACTGTTGGACATAGGTCTCCTTGAAGTGTCGTTACAACGACTGGTCCTTTGCGTTTCGCATCCATCGGATTCCCGCGACCCTCACTAGGTCATCGGTCCACCTTGTGGGAGGCCAACCAATGTTACATTTTCCGATACAAGATCGTCACTCCAAAACCTTTCGGGTCCATCGACGATCTGTTTGTCAGATCGAAGGCAGAAACACTGCGTCTTTACATCGTGTTGAATTCAGTAATCTATAGGTACAGGGGGTGGTCGAACGAGAGGGCTATATAATTACTTAGGTTGATTATAATTCCGTAAATAATACTAATAACGCCCGTCTATCATATTTCATTCACCATACTATTTAAAACTGACTTGAAAATGCAAAAAAAAAACTATAAAAAATTGTTTTCGCATCACTACATAGTATAAAACAAAGTCGCTTTTTCTGTCCCTATATCCCTATGTACGCTTAAATCTTTAAAACTACGCAACGGATTTTGATGCGGTTTTTTTTAATAGATAGAGTGATTCAAGAGGAAGGTTTATATGTATAATATTGCACCCGAGCGAAGCCGGGGCGGGTCGCTAGTTATGTATAAGACATGATACACTGTTAAAGAATCTATTAACAAACTTATCTTTAAAGTCCGTCTCACAATTTTCCAGTCACCAAGTAGGAGTCTCTAATTAAGTAATAGATTACTGATGCATAATTAAACAGCTATGCGGCTAGGAAGTGAAAATGTCACAGCTATGCTTACGTTACCTATTGGACGCATGCTTGCATACGATTATAACTCTAGTTGCTTTACTTTCGTATTTAGAAGTGATTATGCGCCTACAGCAGGAAATTATATACCTACAAACGTTTTTATTTCTTTTTTTGGTGAGAAATTATATTCGATATATTCTTTACTAGCTGCTCCCAGCGGCTTCGCCCGCTTGATAGCAGAAAATTATCCCAAGGGAACATACTTCCGGGATAAAAAGTATCCTATGTCCCATTTCAGGACATGGTCCATCCGTCTACCAAGTTTCATCAACATAAGCGTGAAGACGTAACAAACAAACAAACTCACTTTCGCTTTTATAATATTAGTAAGGATTATATACCAAAAATAAAAATTACATTAGGCTTTCATTCAAACCTCTCATTATCATCATCAGCCTTTTTAATGGTCCCACTGCTGGGACTCAGGCCTCCTCTCCAGGAGAGAGAAATGGGATATAATCCACCACGCGGGCTCAATGCGGGTTGGTGAATGTCGCATGTCTTTTGGTTCTAGGACATGCCGGTTTCCTCACAATGTTTTCCTTCACCGTTTTGAGAGCAGTGGTGATCAAATAAATCACACAAAGTAATACTTCTGGCTGGGTTTGAATCCGCGACCTACCACTCGTAACTCGGGGCCGTTACCACTCAGCCACTACTGCTTGAAGAGCATTAGGAGATCTCCAACTGTTGTATGGGTTGTATGTATAAAATAAGAGATGATAAAGTTGCGTTCCTCTAACAATCTCCTACTGCTCTGTCCTTCTCATACTTCTGATTTCGTTCATTCTTCCTTCTATATACAGTCCATCCTTCTGTGGAATGCGTTTCCTCTCGATATCAGGACCGCCGAAAGTCGGTATGCATTTAAGCGGAAGTTGCGGAATCATTTTCTACACCAATAGCAGAATCGTTTCAAAACTTCTTTCCTTACTTTATATAAATATATATATATGTAGTATATATATTATATTAAATATATATGTATGTGTATTTTAAATATATGTATTCTTTTTACTCTTGTTTCCTAAACAAAAGTCTCTTTTGTGCGCCTACCATATTATCTCTTCACCTCCCTAGGTTGACTGATAGAGAATGCCTAAGGCATTAAGTCCGCCTTTGTACTTTTTGTTGCATGAAGATTAAATAAATAAATAAAGTAGAAGTTAAAGTGCATAGTCCAGTAAAAATAACCGTTCTTAGATCTCAGTACCTACCTACAATTAAAACAACAAATATAAAAGATAATTTAGCTTATAAACTGACGGATGTCGACTAACAAATTGTTACAATTACTGTGATGATGTTCAATAATAAAATAATTACCTTGGGAAGCATTTTGTTCTTTGTCTTTTTATATTAGTGTTTATCTTTTTTTTTTAAATCTAATATAAACTAGTACTTGACCGCGATCCCACCTGATGGTAAGCAGTGATGCAATCGTTGATGGTGAAGCGCACTAGTTTATTAAGAGCCTATTCACTCTAGCCTATCTTTGTTAGAAGGTTTTTTTTAACTTTTATTTTAGTGTGTGCTGCTAGCTTATCATAATTACGTCTAGTGGTTAGTGGCCGGTAGCTATGCCGGAAATCGAGGGTTTGATTCCCACCCATAGCATAATTAGACTAATAATGTTCCCACTGCTGAAACTCAAGCCTCTTCTCTAGAAGAGGGAATGGGCAGTAATCCACCACGCGGGCCTAGTGCGGTTTGGTGAATGTCACATGTATTCGAATTTTTGGTTCTAGAACATGTCGGTTTCCTCACGATGTTTTCCTTTACCGTTTTGAGAATAGTGGTGATGAAATAAATTACACAATGTAATGCGCTTAGCTGGGTTTGAACAAGCGACCTGCAACTCGTAAGTCGGAGCCGATACCACTTGGCCACCACTGCTCCTACCATAGAACAGATGAAAGAGGTTGGAATGGCATTGTGGGCGGGACAGGCGTGTCACAAAGTGGGGCAATGCTCATAGTTCAACTAGCAATAGCAAGCTTGCGATCTAAGTGTGCTTGGTCTGTTAGTTGCGTAATACGAGTTCGTATTGGTTGAGTGCCTGTAGTGGACTTAAAGAGTGGGAGACAAGCGGCGACACTCGTTGTAGTACAAATCGGAAAGTATTTCCTTTCTAACCTCTTTCATCTTTTCTGTGGCTTCTACTATAGATTATAGAAAAGGACGCTCTTAAAGGATCTAAATTATTTAGTCGACCTACTCTATTCCCAAATTTGTCTCAAACACGATACAGTTTAGAACACGGGAGGATCAAAAACTAGAGCACAATGAATCGCAAAATAGCTGCTACAAGCAATTTGCCTGTCAAGTAAGATGCCTTCTTGCATATTCTTCAGAATGTCAGTCACAAACTACTTTGATTATAGACAATGGGAGGTAAGATACGGAGTTAGAATGAACAAAAGGATCAAGTATTGTGCTGTAGCGTCTACCTGTGAGTGAAACTATAGATAATAGAAACGCCTGTTTGCTTGCAAACCTTTTAGCTTTATGGGCAGTATTAGCTATACTACGCATAAGCATAATAAATAGCATAATCAGCTCAAAGCCTTTCAATTTTCCCACTGCTGAGGCTCAGGCCTACTATGTAGGAGAAGGAATGTGCTGTAATCCACCACGCGGGCCCAGTGCGGTTTGGTGGATGTCACATGTCTTCGAATTTTTGGTTCTTGGACAAACCGGTTTCCTCATGATATTTTCCTTCACTGTTTTGAGAGTAGTGATGATGAAATAAATTACACAAAGTAGCCTGACCGGGTTTGAACCCGCGACCTATAATTCGTAAGTCGGGGCCGTTATCACTCGTCCACCACTGCTCTATGAGAGATGGTATAGAGATAATATATTTCGCTGTTATGTGGGAACATAAAGACTGATTATGCTTTAACATTTCTACACTCACATTTCGCCCGCTAAGTTTGAGCACACCTTTTTCTAACCTGGGGGTTTACTCGCTTTCTTCGAAAAACGAAGTTTCGATTGAAATTTCGTGTGTTTCCTAGAACGGTTCCTTTCGTTCCCAAAATTTCGCACGAACGAAAATTGTTTGACGTAGGTACCGAATCTCTAAACCTACTCTATTTAGAAAAAAAAATATAATTATGACAGAGGATTGTTTGCAATTTTAACGACAAATGAATACTATTCGTTTACAAAAGTTTCGTTTCGGAGAAAGCGAGTAGACCCCCTGGTAATAACCAGCGCGAAGTTACATCACGTTTTTAAGCTTAAAAATTCTTCAATCTTCTCATAAAACTGTCGCATTGCAAATTGTTTAACGACTTCTCATCATCGGCATCGACCAGTTTCTTCGTAAGCGAGTCATCGGAAATGGTCGAACAATACACACAAAATAACAAGGAAGTCGGTTGCGTGGAAAATATCTCCATTAGACCTGTTTGTTGTCACCACGTCACGCTGTGATGTTTCATTTATGTCCTTTATTTACTATTTATGGACTAGAATAGTTCATTTTTATACAAATGGAGAAAGTTTATCATTGCGATCGAGGCGGGATTCGCCTGAGCCGCAGGTAAGGGTGTTAAAGTCAGATATATTATTAGTAGTAACGGTTTAGATTTACGAGTGGTAAGTCGCGGGTGCAAACCCAGCCAGGGCGTATTACTTTGTGTAAGTTATTTCAACGTGGTGTTGAAATAACTAGCTCTGTAAAACAGTAAAAGAAAATATCGTGAAGAAATAGGCGCTTTTAAGAAATAAAGATTCGAAGACATGTGTAATCTACCAAAACGCACTGAGCCCGCGTGGATTACGGCCCATTCCCACTCCTAGAAAGGAGGCCTAAGTTCCAGCAGCGAAGGTTATGTCTGGTTTTTATATTTTATCAGAATATTTACCGGTCAAAATGGACAAAACGAAGGGACATTTTGCCCGAACCAGGATTTCAGGAATCCAAAAGTTTATGCCCAGACTGAGAGAACTAAATCTTACGAGGCTACCAGGGATCCTTAATTTCTTTATTAACTGAAGAGCGCGATTCTATCTTCTGAAAGGATTTTATTGAACAGCACAGGTACACCAATACCTGTATTAGGACATGGAATACTTTTTTCTTCTAGTTGTACGTTCCTGTGGAAGAATTCTTACACGGACGAACCAGTGGCAAAAACTAGTAGGATATTTGTGGGTGCTTTAGCAAACAGTTTACCGCGCGCGTCATGGACGCACCCTGTGCCTTTGTCTACTAATGTAAGTCGCGCCTTTGACATAACCTCGTGGACCCGATTGTCGGCTTCGTCAGTCGACCGAGCATGTACGAGTATGTACACGGTTTCAAACTGAGAATCGGTTTAGCATAGCAGAAGCATAAACAGCATTATGATCTTCTAGAACTTGAGCCTGCTCTCTAGGAGAGAGAATGGTCCGCAATCGCCTAGTAATGAGTCCAGTGCGGGTAGAAAGAAAAAAAATGGAAGAAAGATTTTGAATTCTGTAAGGGTTTCAGGACCGATGACCTAGTAAGATTCGCGGGATTCAGATGGATGCGAGACGCATAGGATCGATCGTAGCGACACTTGGAAGAGGCCTATGTCCAAAAGTGGACGTCTTTCGGCTGAAATGATGATAATTTCTTCGATTTCTTCTTCAAGTCAAAAGTAGGGAAGTGTGCTCCATCGTCGACCACATTATCGCTTACCATCAGGTGATATAGTAGTTAAACGCGAGCTTCGATTTCTACCAGCTTGCAAACATACAAGAACAGAGAGAGATAGTTTTGTTACTATTTTGGTGTACAATAAAATTTATTCTATTCTAAGAATCCATTTATGTCATAACACATGCCTGTCAGAAAATACGACTATAAAGTGTCTCCTGATAGCTACAATCTAGGGTTCAAGTCAACAGTGATTAGTTTACTTCTAGGCAAAGGTGCTCCAACGTCAACCACATCTTCGCTTACCATCAGGTCAGATAGTGGTTAAACGCGAGCTTCGATTTCTACCAGCTTGCAAACATACAAGAAACCACTTATGACACATCGCTGTCAGCAAATATGACTATATAGCACAACACTCCACTTCTGGCAAGGTTTGCGCCAAACGCTGGATGGCTGCCAATCCGCCAGAGAATTGATTTAATAATCTTTCATTTCACTGCGACAATTCCTGTTTACATCGTATTATTTGTTAGTTGATTTCTTAATCTTTTGTTCAGCGGTTTTTGGAAGGTAGAAAGAGATCGTCGGGATACCTCACGAAGGAACAGGCTGGGGATTTGATGGTATCCACGAGACATATCTTTGTGACATCGGCATCTTTTTATTATTATTGATAGGCACGCGTTTGACTACTATCTCACCCGATAGTAAGCGATGATGTGGCCGACGATGGAGCACGCTTGCCTAGAAGTAATCTATTCACTTCAGACTTAAAAATACATATGTTGTAGCTATCAGGAAACATACATTGATACGAAGTTATTACATTTTATTTCATGTATCTAAGGATGCCCGTTAATGCTCTATACGCACGTATACTTACAATCCTTCAATCGATTAAAGCAACATCGATTCAAAAATAGATTATGACGAATCTAAATCATTTACACTTCAGATCCAATATTCCGAGAACGTAAGAAAAACAGCTGTTTATCAATCCACAGTCCAAGAATTATTGAGGAAAACTTGCGAGTAAGGTAATCATAAATACTAGTTATTGTTATCAATCAAGGCAGTGCAACTATGTTCATTGCTTAGCTTGTTAGTGGTATGTAAAACCTGATTTGTTTTTTATCATTGGTGTCATAGTGGCTTGAGCATAAGAATTATTTTGAGGCCTTGTTGAGTCATCATTATTTATCAATCTCTATACTTAAGGGGGGCTCCCATACAACAAACAGGATTTTTTGCCAAATGTTCCTAAGGACGGTACGGAACCTTTCGTGCGCGAGTTCAAGTCACGATTGGCAGTTTTATTTAAGTCTCATTTTGGGCCTGTTTTTTTAGACAATATTACACGTACCGGAACAATCTGAAAAAAAGGCTGTCTATAATCCCAACCACATATTTATCTTTCCGACAGTGATTAGATCTATACAATTTGATTGTTAGCCTTCAAGCCTTTCAGATGTTATACAAATACATTATGTATTGGACATAAATGCAGTACTATGTAGCAAAATACTGCATACAAATGGCGCAATGGCATACATTGACAGGTTGTCGATTCAGCAACGAATTTCAGTGACCCATTTTGTTGTAAATCCTTTAGAAGTTATATACAATGCAATGGCGCATAACTCTCCACATATTAAAAGTTCCGTAGCAAGAATCTTTGGCTAGAAATGTGATTTATTACAGCACTTTGCTGCATAATACATAAATTATCATAGTTTTCAATAGAGTTGAGTAAAAAGGATCAATTTGAGGATGCCAAATATGATGCATCTTTGGGTGTGTTGGTTTGACAGTCTATAAATTTTATCTGTCGGTTCAATAAGGCATTTACTTGTGCATGAAAAAAATATTCGTCTTCAAACTAGTTTATTAATAAAAATACAAAAATAGAATACTAACTGTGATAACAGCATCAAAATTGATAGAAAAGCAAACGAGATATAACAATTTTAATCTACACTTTTACACAAGAGGTAAAGTTTTTTTTAGGAGGTAATCTCTGCAAGTACCGATCCGATTGCACATTTTTTTTGCACCGTTAACAAGCTCCTTTATTCCTAAACGTCATAAGCGTATGTATGCAGGCGAAGCCGTGGGCAAAATCTAGTCAAATATATACTTGTCTTTCTCGCTAAGACACCGTTTTCTATAGCGGCAGTACGATCGTGATGGTCTGTGACGTCAAAGTGTATGTCTCTATATTATTATTGTAGCTTTGAAGCTTCATAACCTCGTTCTTGACGAAAAATTCTTTACTATTTGTTAACAAATATTTATTTCCCTGGTTAGTAAATTAGAAGCTAACGAATAATATCAGCCACCTACGCTTACGAAGTGACTAACCAACCGATCAAAAGCTTCAAGTAACAAGAGCCCAAATTTTCATTAAACACTATAAAGCAACAAATCACAAGTAACCAGCTAACCTTTACATGACAGAGGTGTCTATAGCAGTGTCGTTAACGGAATATCTCTGTACTCAAATAACTGCCACAGGTAGAAACCCGTGGGCGATCACCAGTCTAGTTATATTTAGACCAGACCACACTATACTAGCGAAAGGTCGCGAGTTCAGACCGAGTCCACTTGAATTATTTATTGTAGCTAATAAACTGTGGCTCGGAAAGCTGTCATTTCTAGAACTTTGGTGGCAGTTGTTAACGATAATAACATTTTTTTTTTTATTATTGATAGGCTTGCGTTTGACTAGCATCTCACCTGGTGGTAAGCGATGATGTGGTCGACGATGGAACACGCTTGCTTAGAGGTAACCTATTCACTCTTGACTTAAAGATCCCTAAGTTGTAGCTAACAGGAAACAGACTCCGGCAGGGAATTCCACTCCGTGGTTGTACGCGCAATAAATGTGTTTCCGAAACGCTTTGTGCGTATGGGTGGAATATCCACCATATACCGGTGGCGCAACGCCGTACGTCTTGTGATCCGATGATGGAACGGACTTAGCGAAATTAGATTGTGCAATTCCAGTGCACACTCTCCGAAATATAAATGATAGAAAACAATATAAGCATAACCAGCCTTATAATGTCCCCACTGTGGAGACTCATGCCTCTTCGCTAGGACAGGGAATGGGCCGTAATCCACCACGTGCACCCAGTGGGGGTTTGGTGGATGTCAAATGGCTTTAAATTTTTGTTCTAAGACATGCTGGTTGGATGAGATCCATGTAGCACGCACTCCTATCAAGACTCTACACTCAAAGTTGTGGACAACTACATTTATCTGGGACAGACGGTCCAGTTGGGTAAGTCTAACTTCGAGAAGAGTAATAAATAAATGTATAGTTAGATGAAGGCAACTTAGATTTACTGTAGCTTATCTATACTTATAATAAATCTGTAGAGAGGTCAATTCTGTACATGAAATATATTTCCAAAATAACTATCAGGGGGTGATTAGTGATCGATACTGATGCCAAAAATGCCAACAGTAAAATTTTTGTCTGTCTGTCTGTCTGTATGTTCTTTATAGAAACAAAAACTACTCGATGGATTTAAACGAAACTTGGTACAATCATTCTTCATACTCCTGGGCAGGTTATAGTATACTTTTCATCACGCTACGAAATGTTGGGGAAACGGGAGAAATTGCTCCATTTTTTAAGCTTCCGTCGCGTTTGCAGTCTAAATGATTAAAGCTACACAGAAATCATGTACAACGGAAATGTTCTCCTTAAAATTATATAAAAAATATCCCACGACAGCATATGTCTATCTTTTATGGTTGACTCACAATAACACGTGTAACTCCCGATAGCTTAGCAGTTCGGAGCTTTCTGTTTATTTTTGTCTACTCTTACGTTTATAAGACTCTCACTCATCCCTTATTAAAAAAACTTAACATTATTATCTATTCAATAAAAAAAGAATCATAGAAATCGGTATAGAAACACCAAAGTTATACATGAAATACGCTAATAAAGCCATCGCGCGGGAATACTGAATCATGCTATAAGGATTATTTTTGTGTAAAATAATAAACGGCAGGGGGTGTTACTAGACCGACACCGAACCTAAAAATGTGATAATTTATTTTTTGTCTGTCTGTCTGTTTGTTCAGGCATCACGCAAAAACTACTGGTCCGATTTTCCTATAACCCATTTATTAATTACATCGAACACGGAGACATTGGCACCATGTCTAAGGTGTGTGCACACTGTCACGCGCGTAAGTGGAAGGGAGAGATCTGGAACGTCTCGAATCGTCTCGCGCATCACGTTGTTTTCCAGTCTTCGGGCTCTTAGAATTCGACATCAGACGTTTCAAGCAACTGGATCCGCGTACGAAATCGCTGGCAGAAGCTAGTAATGAACTAAATTTAATTAGTGCCGTTAATGAGATTATAAAGCTTTTAACGGTTACTTAGCATTTATAAATGCTCATCACATTAATATTTGTCCTGGGTGGGAATCGAACCCACGACATCCGGCATAGCAGTCAGGGCCACTAACCACTAAATTAACAGGCCAGTCATATAAATAGCCAAATGAGAATTGACATACCATCAAAATGACAACATTTATACGATCTGACTGGTTTTACCTGGCCATATCCTAAAGTTATCAATTGTAAGTACTAGCCACGACATGAATACACACACAAAACAGAGGAGCCACATTCAAGTAAAGTTTTATTCATAAAACACACAATTCACATACCTGCTTCTGCGAACATAGGCGTGTCAAACGTATTCCACATACAATGCCTTTTGACTACAACGTCGAATAACTGAGAACATTCAGAAGTGTTAGATGTTGCAACCGAATGTGAAATTGGAAAGAACAAAGCGGTAGGAAATGCAACACTAACCTATCACGATCAATACAAGTACTGGAGGCAAGTTGTATGGGCTTCGGAACTTCGGAAGTATGAAGAGTTATGTTAAGATAATGTGGATAGAAATGAATTTTCATTCGGGGGTCTGCAGGTGAAAAGAATGGATTAAAACCAATGAAAGAAAAATAGGGTTTAAGGGACAGATCTCCGCAAACTTTAAGGGCTTGCTCTGTAGACGAAACTGAATAATCTTCAACATTTTTTTTTTTTTCGGAAAACGAAATAAAAATCTGCCTCTCCATACTAATTGGGCCGAATGTGGGAATTTTGAACGCAGCTATATGAATGAGATGGCAAGTGAGAGAAAAAGAGGAAGGAGAACTTTAAAAATGCTATGACACATTACGACGACGCACTCGACGACGGCATTTTGTGCAATGAACGTGTGCTAAAAAAAAGATTATAAGAAGACAAGGACGCTCTGTTTTATTTGCATGGAGAGTTCGTTTTTTTTTTTTTTTCGTTACTTGAAATATAATGTCGTGGAAGGTTGTTCTGTTTTGTCTTCTGAGCAATCCGTTAAAGTTTGCCGAGACCTGTCCCTTACACCCTGTAGATATAACAATCTCGCTAGCAGTAATATTTTCGAGCCGTTTGGGGTTGAAATTCTTGGGCCGAGGGGTTCGAATGCTTTTAAGCTTGTTAAAGAATTATGTCACTTCACGTGACCTAAGGGCTGACTTTTACCTCGGTCAGAGATTAAGCATTTCTATACAACGTGGCAATGGCGCCAGTCTTATGGGTGCACTTCCATTCGACAGCGATGCGGAGGAATTATTTGATGGCATATCGTAAAAGTCTGACACGCCCTCGCACTCCACCCTAGAGCGGGGGAAGTCATTGGATGATTTCCCACATAAACAAAAAGTTACCATGTTTAGACATATAACGGACGCCATAAGATGAAAATATAAGACAACATATAGTTCATTCTTATCAAGTAATATGATCGCGTGACCACTGTTTCGATTCAAACACTAATTAGACTTCACCTGGACCCCCACACATCCCTTGAAGGGATGGAATGAAAAATAGTGAAAAGTATCGCAATTAGTCTTAATACGAACAATTAAAATGTCTAACATTATTTATATGTCTGCGGTTGGCTCACAAAAGTAAAGAAGGAAGAGAAGGTCCAATACAAATGGTGAATCTATTTCAGCGTGAAATAAAGCTCCTGGGTCTTTGAAATTAAAAACCTGAACTCGATGGCAGTGCAGCCAAGTTTGTCGGTGATTGTCTATGTAAAATTTCTTTCTTTCAGTCAAAAATTATACCAAGTGTGTCGTCGGTATTGTATCGACAAAATTCGTAAAGTTTAAAATCCTGCTTTCAGGTTATCATGGCTCAAATATTGTTGTAATAGAGATCTCGGGATGGCATGGACTCCTTTTACAAAAATAGATCAGTCCCTGGCAGTCGACTTCGGCAAGCCTTTCTTAGCCTATGGTCCAAACGTATAGGATTAACTTGAGTTGTTAGTAAATCCTTCGCATTTTAACTTTTCGACATTCGTTATATTAAATAAAATCTAACTTAGATTAGCTCCTCTTGAATCGACACTAGAATTCCGACCCTCATAATAGTACATTGTGTGTAATGTTAGTGCAAGTGTGTAATGTTAGTGATTACCGTCGAGGTGATATATATATGATAGACCCGAGCCATGGCGAGGGTCTTAAGAGAGCCGAGAACGGTAATCATTAATTATTCACGTGTATCATACGACGTTTTTCAATACACTTCTGAAGAAAATAACTGTAAAACTAGTTACTCTCAAAACGGTGAAGGAAAACATCGTGAGGAAACTGGCGTGTCCTAGAACCAAAAATCGAAGACATGTGACATCCACCAACCCGCACTGGGCCCGCGTGGTGGATTACGGCCCATTCCCTCTCCTAGAGAGGAGGCCTGAGTCCCAGCAGTGAGAACATTTAAAAAAAGGCTCATGATCATGATGATGTAGCTATTAGGAAACACAGACTCCTCGAACCTCGAAATACCCTGACCAATGCAAGTGGAACTTCTGTTTACAACCTATGTATGACACATGAATGGATGAAGTTTAACATGTATGTTATATATGGTATAATTTATCATTGCATGACCTTTTTCATTGCGACCCGTACAAGGAAATTATGTTCATGACCAAGTTATTACTTGTTAGATTTATAGTTAGGATTATATGAGGAAATTGATTAGCTGTGTGTTAAAAACGTGTCTCCAGTCTAGGTACGTTAGTAAAACGGGCATTAATAAAACTATTATTTAGCCGTTTGGGGTGAAACGCTAGGGCCATGGGGTCCGAGCGCTCATCGAGTTGTTCATGATATCAGCAAACAGTTGGTCGACTCTTCGCGTTACCAGAGGGCTGGGCTTTTCTTCAGTCAACGAATTGGCATTTCCATCCAGCGTGGCAATGCTGCCCAAAAACATTTATTTCAAATAGAACATTTGCAGGCACTTTTGAATAGTCAAATGTCAGTCAGTCCAAGAAAAGTGAAGCTAAATTGGACGTAAACAAAGTAGGGCAATGCTCACAGTTCAACCACCAATAGCAAACTTGCGACCTAAGAGCGTTCGTATTGGTTTATTGCCTATCCACTACAGGCAATAGCAGGCAAAGTAAAAGGGTGTGAGACAGGCGGCGACACTCGTTATAGTACAAATCGGAAAGTATTTCCTTGCTAACCTCTTTCATCTTTTCTGTGGTCGCTTCAATTCCCACCAAAGATAAACGTTTGCGCGATGAGCACGATCATTTGTTCTGTATCTGAGTGTAATTTATCTATAATATGTATGACATGAATGTTTATCAGTTTTCTTAGTACTCATAGCACAAGCTCTGCTTAGTTTGGGACGAGAAGGCGTTGCGTAAAAAGTCGTGGAATATTATATTATGCCTTTAAGAAAATGTTTCCAAAAGAATTCACATAAACATCTCACCAATATGTCTTTATTACTGTATCAATACAGGCTGCGAGCTATATTTTCGTCCGGGCAGGTAGTCCGACCTTGGCAGCACCTCGTCCGTCTGTTCGGTCCATACGACTCCTTTTATTAGCTTGAGCATGCGTGACATGTTTTATAATAACTTGTCTTGGTTAACTAACCTTATTGGTGTGTCAGAGGTTTGTGAGAATTCCTAATATTTTCAACTGTTAACCGGTGAAGTGTTGTGTTGTGTGTAGAGATGTGCCGTTGCTGGCAATCTGGGAATATTCCTGGCAATATTGCCACAAACATCCATACATCGGGCAATATTCCCGGCAATATTCCCACTTTACGGCAATATTACCGGCAACGACACATCTCTAGTTGTGTATGTGTTGTATTGTGTGTTCTGTGTTGTGGATTATGTGTGTTGTTTGTGTCCAGTCTGTATAGCATAGTATAGCACCGTCAGCTTTATAATGTTCCCACTGTTAGGACTCAGGCCTCCTCTCTTGGAGATGGAATGGGCCTCAATTCACCACGCGGGCCCAGTGCGCAATTTCCTCACGATGTTCCTTTACCGTTTCATCGTTATTGTAAGGAGAAGGTTGTTATAGAAAAAATAAATAGATTAGGGTAGTGTACGGTAGAGTAGAGTAGAATAGGGTATAGCTAGTTTATTATAGACTTGTGAACGTTATCTAACAAATCACCAAAACACAAGCAAATTATACCAATCAGAGTCAAAAATATTCAGAAAGGTTTAATCTAGAAGGCGTTCAGTTTTATTTAGCGGATATGTTAGTCATTTATTCAAAGCATTCACTCCACTGACTGATATTTTACTGTCTCACTTATGTATGACTCATTCAATAAAATTAAACGGAATTCTTTCCTTTTCTACGTAAATTTTTCTTGATATATTTTTAACGAGCGCGAAAGAGATAGCGGTATATTGATGGTTACTCAATCACGAGGACTAACGGAAACTGACGATTAGAATGAAGTCACTGTGGAAGTACTCAGAAATTAACACCTAACCAAAGATTAAGAGGAATCGACGAACTAAGAAAAGATAACGGTATTTAAGCCAAACTTAAAGTCAAATAGTTTGAGATCACATAGTAGGCCTCCATGTGTACATATAATATGTCAGAAGCTAGTGCACGGTTTCAATATGCAAAAATATATGGTTACTCTTTAATTCATGAATCCCCAAGCGACCACCGGTGGCCGCGCATCTATTGTCTTACTATTGTGTTTCTAATTGACGGTATCTGAAGGGTTAAAAAAAAAAAAATCGCAAGCATCCAATGAATGCGAGACGCACAGGACCGTTCGTTATGGCGACACTTGGGGAGATCAATGTCCAGCAGTAGACATCTTTCGGCTTAAATAATGATGAATAGGTATGAGAGAACAGTGTAGACAGGTCAATATTGTACCCAAAAACACAATACAAATAGCCAACATAGGTACTCAGAAAAATTTTACCGGCCAAGGTATTGTGTTACCCAGACAGTGAGTTGTGGAGCAGCCATCATGCCGTCACTCCATGGTTAAACACTATTAAGCTAGAACTACATCAGACCGACGCACACGTGGACCACGCCTGATTTGTACGTAGAACGACGTCGCGTGGTGTGGATCTAGTGTAGCAAGTCTAGTTGCCTTTTTTTTTTCCTTTTTCCCTAGCCTGTTGGTCTAGTGGCTAGTGACCCTGACTGCTATGCCGGAGGTCGTGGGTTCGATTCCCACCCAGGACAAATGTTTGTGTGAGGAGCATTAATCATTTGTTTTGTGTCTGGGTGTAATTTATCTAAAATATGTATTTATTTAGAAATATATAAGTATGTTTATCAGTTGTCTGGTACCCCTAACACAAGCTCTGCTTAGCTTGGGACTAGACGGCGTTGTGCGATAGTTGTGGAATATTATTATTATTATATAAAATACGTGGCACACGTGTGCGCTGTGTAGTTCTACCTTAATTCTTCTTCATCCGGCTACACAGAATAGACTAGGCAAATTGATCGATTCACTCAGACGATAATTTTCTAATGACGAAACACGAAACAATACAAACTCATCTAAAACCACTATTCTTACAAAAAATGACCTAATTAAGCACAAATGTCAATCAAACTGTTTACTTTAAAATTCTTCTCATAAAGGATCGTTTCTTCCATTATATTGCCACACAGCTTAATTCTTTGATACTGATATAATGCCAATTCTTCAAACAAAAAGGTCTTATGATGAGTCAGCCTAGTCTGTGTCATGGACGTAATTTGATCAAATAAGCGAATTATTGTAATGTTTCCGTGTTGTTGCGAAATTGTGGGTAGGTATGAATTAAGATGGCCTCATCAGAAGACTTAATTCATGAATCCCCAAGCGACCACCGGTGGTCGCGCATCTATTGTCTTACTATTGTGTCTCTAATTGACGGTATCTGAAGGGTTAAAGTTATCCAAAAGATAATGGAAATGAACGTACGCAAAAGACGCACGGCGTTGCGCCACCGGTACATGGTGGACGTCCCAGCCATACGTACAAAGCGTTTTGGGAATACATTCACTATGCATACAGCTAGAGATGTGCCGTTGCCGGCCATCTGGGTATATTGCTGGCAATATTGCCACCAATATTCATACATCGGGCAATATTCCCGACAATATTCCCACTTCACGGCAATATTGCCGGCAACGGCACCTCCTACTCTACGCACAGCTAAGGAGTGGAATTCTCTGCCGGAGTCTGTGTTTCCTGATAGATATAACCTAGGGGTCTTTAAGTCAAGAGTGAATAGATTGCTTCTAGGCAAGCGTGTTCCATCGTCGGCCACATCGTCGCTTACCATCAGGTGAGATAGTGGTCAAACGTGAGCCCATACATTACAAAAAAAAATGGCTCTTTCGCATATCCCTTACATTAAAAGGCTATGCGGAAAGGCCCTTTCCATTATCTTTGGATAACTTGGAGCGTTTATCTTCACTTCTAATGATTGCATCACAAATGAAGATATCCTATGTCCTATTATGTTCCCTTGGGATAATTTTCTGCAATCACGCGGGCGAAGCTGCTGGGAGCAGCTAGTTCAATAATAAAACAATTACTAAACGGCAATAACTATTAGCTAAACCTAGGAAATCGAGCCGAGAACTTATGAAGCCATACTAACCACAGCTATGCCAATGAACTCAATGAAGTGGTTTCTAAATAGATTAGTCACTTAACGCAGAACTAACTTAAAAATATGAAGTATCATTGTCATGGTGAAGTAGTAGAGAATATTGTATTTTTTTTTGCGATGGGGAAAATCATCGTATGACAAAACCCGCTCTCGGGTGGAGCGAGAGATAGTGTCAGACTTTTACTGACTAAAAATCCCACCCCGTTCCTTCTAGCCTTCATACCGGGGCATGAGCTCCCTTTCGGACAACCCTGTCCCCAGTAGGCTTCGACCCAGCTGGGCCCCTCTTGCTGCTGACAACTCCTTGAGGGACGCGGGAACAGTGCGCGCCGTCGACGTCTTGGACTCGGTCCATTACCGTACGATCGGACAGCGAGCTACCCATGGCTCGCCGTCCGCGAGCCCGGAGAATATTGTATCAGCAGTTGAAGTGGTTGTGTTGGCCTAGTGGTTAATACAAGTAGGATTCGAAACCGAGCAAAGATTGTGCGCCTCACCATCAACCATTGCATCACCGTTTACCATCAGGTGGGATCGCAGTCAAGCACTAGTTTATATCATTAAAAAAAAATGTAAAAGAACAAACTCCAAATCCTAAACCACGCACTACACAAACGATACACGAGTATATTACATCATCATCAGCTGCGTACATTTAGATTTGTTGGTCATCAATAGCGATGACGAATAAGACAACATGATTGCAATTTCTTGATGACATCTGGCTCCGAAACGTCAGTCACCCAAAGAGCAATGGAAAGGGCTATTTTTAGAGTTTCCTTGTGAAGCACTGACAAGCACTAGTTTATTAAGAGCCTAGTCACTCCAGTCTTGAAGACATCTAAATTATAATCGAACGGGAAGATTGTTCCGGTCCTTATATTTCGAATTTATCTTTCGAATAAATTGAAGATATGTAGATACGGAACTCTTTATTGTAGACCATAACAAATTAAGGTAGGAGCTCAAAATTATTAGAGTGTAACATAACAATAGGCGGCTTAAATATTTTTGTAAGGCCCTAAGCACAAAATAGATAGGTACAGAAGACAATCTCATGTATGTACTTCACTTTTTATGCCAACGCTCGGTGGACGCACAAATATGAGCCGGAAATGTTCGACGAGCAGGCCGAGGCGCTCCGAGATATCGTGTGTGCGGTGCTCGAGCGTGCTTTGTATGTAGATTGTCTTCTGTACCAATATATTTTGTGCCCTAAGTTCCTTCATGGGTCTTTTGCTCAATCTGTAATGCTGTCCCAGCCAGGGGCGCCGACTCCGTGGGTGCTCGGGTGCTCAAGCCCCCATGAAAAATAAACAGTGGGTGCCGAGAAACCTGAGAATAGACATTGAGAAACAGATCAGTAATCGCCATTTTTTCGCGTGGTGGATTACGGCCCATTCCCTCTCCTAGAGAGGAGGCCTAAGTCCCAGCAGTGGAAACATTAAAGAGGCTGATGATGATGGATGAATCGCCTTTTAGGAATAGGGGTTTTTTCATTACCCGACGACTCGTTCAGCGCAGTGGTCGAGAGTGCGGTTGAGACGCAAGGCACACATAATTAGTAATTAAATACGCAGTATGTAAGTAGGACATTTATTTGTCGATCGATTAGTGTGCATTTCTCTTCTCACACTTCGCCACTTTTTCGCATCATCAAATGAACATGAGCACCCATGAGGATTTCTACAAGCCGACCCCCCATGCTCCCAGCCACAATTCACTTTGTTTCTAAATCAAAAGAAGCCATATTTATGTCAGAACGATTTTATTTGCAATACTAACGTAAACTCCAGGATGTACTCGGCTTTGATGCGATTTCCCGTATCAGACATTCAATAATAGTCGATCATAGGGATGGCGATACGAGATAGATTAATCGAAGAATCGATTTTATAGGTTTATGAAACACAAACAATACAAGTTGTTCTACAATGGATAGATTCCGTGAATCGATCTCGGAAACTTGAAATTGAGATTTGATTTTTAAAAGGTCCCAAAAATATTTAAAAAGGTCACAAGTTGGACACCACCGACACTCAGTACCTACATTACAGGTTATGGCAGGTCATAGTGGGCATTAGGAGCCAGTAAACAACTGGGTGCAAGTGCCAAACATACCCCTCAGTCGCCTGGATGGCCCGGTGACATTTGCTGACATAACATGCTTAACTTTGTGAATTTTCATGATACAGTTATGAATTTTTGTACATAGATTCTGTACATAAAAATACTAGACACGTGTTTCGGATTTCGCATAATAATATACTAAAATTAATGTTGCATATAGGAAATCGATCTAATAGAACTCAATTTATAATTGAATCGATTATTTAGGCCCCGAATTCGAATCGATTCAAAAATCGAGCTTCTTTTAAGAATCGCCATCCCTAGTCGATCATACGATTCCGTATGTTTCCCCTTTGAAGCCCAAAATACATGTGATGAATTAATATGTCATCTCGACTTTATTACGACCAAATGGTTGTTTTATTTTTAGATAGACACACTGGGTTCGCTCAGGTGGTCTGTCTATCTTTGATGTTATAAGTCTATTGTGAATATCAGTTGAATTGGACTTTATTACTCATTCTCCATTTTAGGATGTGACTAAATGACAATACAAAATCAGTCTTTTGATTTGAGAATTCGATCTTACTTAATTCATGAATCCCCAAGCGCCCACCGGTGGCCGCGCATCTATTGTCTTACTATTGTGTCTCTAATTGACGGTATCTGAAGGGTTAAATGAGTGTTACTTTGCCTTTAAAAATGTACCGCCTTCTTATTAGGGAATACTCACACATTTCTTTTTATTTGCTACTTTTTGATCAATATTATTTTCACCATTTTTTTTTTCTTTTTCTCTGTTATTCTTAAGTTTCAACTTGTTTTACTACACTGTGTGTATCTATGTAAAAAAGGCTCTCGGATCCGACCCTCGAGCTCATGAAGGAGAGGCGTGAGATGATTCTGCAGTCTTCAGACGATGCGTGCAGATACCGGCAACTCAATAGACGGATATCAAAGTCTCTGAAACGCGACCTTCGTCGCTTTAATACCGAAAGGATTAAGGAGGCGATTGAGCGGAACGAGGGCTCTAAAGTTTTTGCACGAGATCTGTCTATTGGACAAAGCCAGCTAACAAAACTGAAGACCGACGATGGCAGAGTCATTTCCGCCAAATCGGAGCTTCTGGGAGAGATCGAGACCTTTTATGGGCAGTTATACACATCTATCACTAAACCCGCTGCAAATCTAGCAAATGATCCAAGAGCTAGATTGACTCGACACTACACCGAAGATATCCCGGACGTCAGCCTGTACGAGATTAGGATGGCTCTGAAGCAGCTGAAAAACAACAAGGCGTCGGGTGAGGACGGAATTACAGCCGAACTCCTGAAGGCGGGTGGAAAACCGGTCCTTAAGGCCCTTCAGAAGCTATTCAATTCCGTCATCCTCGAGGGAAAAACGCCACAGGCATGGAGCAGAGGTGTGGTGGTACTCTTCTTTAAGAAGGGCGACAATGCCCTGCTTAAGAATTACAGACCCATCTCACTTCTGAGCCATGTCTATAAGCTGTTTTCCAGAGTCATCACGAACCGTCTTTCACGCAGGTTCGACGACTTCCAACCTCCCGAACAAGCCGGATTCCGAAAAGGCTTTAGTACCGTAGACCACATACATACGCTGCGGCAGATTATACAGAAGACTGAGGAGTATAATCAGCCTCTCTGCTTAGCGTTTGTGGACTACGAGAAAGCCTTTGATTCGATCGAGACCTGGGCTGTACTGCAGTCTCTCCAACGGTGCCAGATTGACTATCGGTACATCGAAGTGCTGAAGTGTTTATACAAAAACGCCACCATGTCAGTCCGACTCCAAGACCAAACATCGAAACCTATCCTTTTGCAGCGAGGTGTGAGGCAGGGAGACGTTATTTCTCCTAAACTCTTCACGGCTGCAATGGAGGATGTCTTCAAGGTTCTGGAATGGAGAGGACTAGGCATTAATATCAATGGCGAGTACATCACTCACCTTCGGTTTGCCGACGACATAGTAGTCATGGCTGAGACAACGGAAGAACTCAGTACAATGCTCGGTGATCTCAGTAGAGCTTCCGAAAGAGTGGGTCTTAAAATGAACATGGACAAAACCAAAGTTATGGTTAACATCCATGTAGCACCCACTCCTATTAAGATCGGAGACTCTACACTCGAAGTTGTGGACGATTACGTTTACCTGGGACAGACGGTCCAGTTGGGTAGGTCTAACTTCGAGAAAGAGGTCAATCGTCGTATCCGACTCGGCTGGGCAGCGTTTGGGAAGTTGCGCGGTGTCTTCTCGTCTAATATACCACAGTGTCTCAAGACGAAAGTCTATGACCAGTGCGTGTTGCCAGTGATGACTTATGGCTCCGAAACGTGGTCGCTTACAATGGGCCTTATAAGAAGACTCAAAGTCACCCAAAGGGCGATGGAAAGGGCTATGCTCGGAGTTTCCCTGCGTGATCGCATCAGAAATGAAGATATCCGCAGGAGAACCAAGGTTGCCGACGTGGCTCGAAGAGTCGCCAAACTTAAGTGGCAATGGGCAGGGCACATTGCACGCAGAACAGATGGTCGATGGGGACGAAAGGTTCTGGAGTGGCGACCACGTACCGGAAGACGCAGCGTTGGAAGGCCTCCAACAAGGTGGACCGACGACCTGGTCAGGGTCGCGGGAATCCGATGGATGCGTGACGCACAGGACCGGTCGTTGTGGCGACGCTTGGGGGAGGCCTATGTCCAGCAGTGGACGTCTTTCGGCTGATATGATGATGATGATGATGATGTGTATCTATGTGTACCAAATAAAATATTATTTCTTTTTTTTTGTATTGGACTAAAGAGCCTGACATCACAACCTAACCTAACCAAAAATTATGTTTTTCTGTTAAATAAAATTATGTTTTTCTGTTGTCATGCAACAGGAGGGGCGCAGCTGGGTCGAAGCCTACTGGGGCCAGGGTTATCCGAAAGGAAACTCGAGCCCCGGTATGAAGAGGCTAGAAGAAACGGGGTGGGTTTTTAGTCAGTAAGAGTCTGACACTATCTCCCGCTCCGCCCAAGAGCGGGGGTTGTCATAAGATGATTTTTGCCCACCGTAAAAAAAGTGTAATTTGTGAAGATAAATTAACATATTTTGATTTGATTTGAACCCTCTTCCAAAATTTCATTAAAAAATCCCCAGATCAGAACAAAAACTGCACCAACAAAGCAGTAAATCTCTGATATTAAAATGGGATTTCTAAAAAGTGAAACGTACCATGTACTGTGGCATAGCATGCAAATGTAGGTCGCAGTTGAACGCGGCTAGCGTTGCGTCTCATTGCGTTGTAGTGCACTGCTATTAACAATACTGCTATTTGTTATTATTACTACTGTAACTACATGGATTTTCTATGCTCTCATCGTTTTTAATCGTATTTTTTCTATAAACAATACAAATTTTTATTTAGTACAAATACTTACTACATAATTAAAACTACTCGAAATACTGCGTCTTCCAACCGGAAGGCCTCCAACAAGGTGGACCGATGACCTGTTCTGGGTCGCGGGAATCCGATGGGTGCGTGACGCACAGTACCGGTCGTTGTGGCGACGCTTGGGGGAGCCCTATGTCCAGCAGTGGACGTCTTTCGTCTAATATGATGATGATGATGACAAATAGGGTTTATCAGAAAAGGTCTTGTCATTATTTAAGTAAAGCCTCATTAAATAATATTCATAAATAGCGAAGTTATGAGCGTCACTCAATTTATAGAAATACTGTACAGGCTATTGATCTACAAATGAATAATGTACCCTGCCCACAGTCAAGGCTCGGAACCGGTTTAAAAAATACCGGTTAACACCGGTTTATTTCGGTTTTCCTCCGAACTTTTCTTAAGAACGTGAACGTTTTAAGAACTTTATTTTAACCTAAATTAACCGGTTTATAAGGCGAACGGCATGTCGGTAAACTTACTACTGAATAAAATCTGAACTGCGCGCGTCGTTTCTTTATTGTGCGTCCGTATTAACCGGTTTTTATTGCTCTAAACCGTTTAATCCTCTCTCTCACTCTTCCAAATATCGGTTTAAAAAAACCGGTATATGCGAACGAAACCTAATGTAAAAGGTTTTGCGTCAAGTACATAATAACGGTTTGAAAATTTAACCGGTATCCGAGCCTTGCCCACAGTCACTGAAGTTTAACGATTCTTCAAGCTATGTCAGTAGCTTGGGTTCTCCCGCGGATATTTTTGTTTCTGATGTTACCAGGTAAGGAAACTCCGAGCATAGCCCTTTCCATTTGGGTGGGTTTAAGCCTTCTGATGAGGCCCATAGTCAGTCATTGCTTAAACCAGGCAAAATTTAGATTCTAACTAAAATAACGTCTGTATCGTAAACTCCAGAAGACATGATTTAGCTGACATATTGCCCTCATAAAATCTTTCATATCGTTGTGAGAATTTAATAAGAAACACATTACTGTGTCTCGAAAGATCGTGTCGTTCAGGCGTCACACCAACATTTGTTTGTGAGGTTTCTTCTATTTCCTAAAGGGACTTTGTGGACTACATGGTTCTTTCTTTACCCATATGAGAACAAATATCTGGGTATATATTTTTAGATTAACGGAAAATGGTTGTCTTATATCTTTTTAATATCACCTAAACAGATCATTTCAGTTTAGGGTTTAGCATTAACAAGTTTTAAAATCTACTTCATCTGTAATTATTATTTTTTTTATCTGATACTAGCTTTGCCCGCGCGGCTTCGCTACCGCTCTTCCCTACTCCACCCTACTATACCCAACTCTACCCTACTCTACCCTACTACTCTACCCTACTCTACCCTACCCTACCCTACTCTACCCTACTCTACCCTACACTACCCTAATTTTTTTTCCATAACAACCTTCTCCTCACAATAACAATCACAACAAAAAAAAAATCAGCCAAATCGGTCAAGCCGTTTTCATGCCAAGTCGTGACAACGGAAAACGGGGGTCATTTTTATATATCTGATATAAACTAGTACTTGACTGCAATCCCACCTGATGGTAAGCGGTGATGCAATCGTTGATGGTGAGGCGCACTAGTTTATTAAGAGCCTATTCACTCTAGCCTTGAAGACGCTCAGATTGTAATCGGACGGGAAGACCGCAGCAGGCAAATTGTTCCAGTCCTTCGATGTACGCGGTATAAATAACGAAGCGAAACGCTTAGTCCGGACCGTGGAGGTTTCAATAACGTAATTAAAATTTCAATAAATATAAATGTACTAGCATTTACCCGCGAGGCTTCGCTCCCGCTCTTCCCTACTCTACTTTACCCCACTCTACCCTAACAAACTCCACCAAAACCATCTACTATCATTAAACCATCTACTGAGCCCGTTCTTGAATTATAAAATTACAACGAAAAGTGGTTTTGATTTTTTTAAATAATATTATAAAGATTTGTTTTCGCATTTACAATTATGTACGTAGCTTTGATTAGTTAAGGATTTGTATGTTTTAGTGTGTATACATAATTAGGTTTTTATAAAAATACATAATGCATCTACTTCATCTACATAATACCAATCTTGTAATAAATTGCTATAATTATCATTTAAATTCCTCAACAGATCAAATAAATCAAGTGTCGTATATATAAGGTGAAAAATGCGACCGTTCCAATTCGAGCAACCCATGTTGGACAGTTTTGGGAAGCATGTCTCACATTTAAATTCTACAACTTCTAATTACAAAAATATCTTTACCACATGCCTGTTTGGTGGGAAAATTAGATGGTTGTACCGAAGTAGAGGATCTTGTCTTTCATTATACGTAGGAGAGTTCTTTTTTTTTTTGGTGGGCAAAACTCATCCAATGACAACCCCCGCTCTTGGGTTGGGCGGGAGATAGTGTCAGACTCTTACTGACTAAAAACCCAACACGTTCCTTCTAGCCTTCATACCGGGGCTCGAGCTCCTTTTCAGATAACCCTGACCCCAGTAGGCTTCGACCCAGCTGGGCCCCTCCTGTCCCTGACAGCTCCTTGAGGCGCGCGGGAACAGTACGTGCCGTCGACGTCTTCAAAATAGGGACATCTCGCGCAAATCGAGACACCTGGCAACACTGAACTACTGGGAGTTGCCTGTTTCTCATGATACGGTACAATATGAAACATTTGCATGGTTGGTGTCATGTGTGTGAGCGACCTAACAACCTGTGCAGTCTTACTTCCCAGAAATACTTTTATTGCCCTTAATAGCTCTATATTGCTATGCAGAATATATCGTGTGTGCTTAGTAGAAGGAAATTGTACGAATTTAAATGTATGTATCGCGTGTAGGTTGTATGAAAGGTATATTATATGTACCTAAAACTTCAATTTCTGCTGTATTGTATAATTTGTTGGTTACTTTTTAAAACGATCAGTTTCATGGGGTTGACATGATCGTTTTGTAAATATAATAGAAATAATAGAAACAATCTTTTTGATCAAAGGCTGGCCTGTTGGTCTAGTGGCCCTGGCTGCTATGCCGAAGGTCGTGGGTTCGATTCCTACCCAGGACAAATGTTTGTGTAATGAGCACGATCATTTGTTCTGTGTCTGGGTCTAATTTATCTATATTATTTATATATTTGACAAATAAAAAATATAATATTTGAGCAGTGGTGGCCGAGTGGTAATGGTAATAATACTTATGAGTTTTAGGTCGCGGGTTCGAACCCAGCCAGGCGCATTACTTTGTGTAATTTATTTCATCACCACTGCTCTCAAAACGGTGAAGGAAAACATCGTGAGGAAATCGGCATGTCCTAGAACCAAAAATTCGAAGACATGTGACATTCACCAACCCGCACTGGGCCCGCGTGGTGGATTACAGCCCATTCCCTCTCCTAGAGAGGAGGGCTGAGTCCCAGCAGTGGGAACATTAAAAAGGCTGATGATGATGATGATTGTAATTGGCCTTTAGCCGTGTTATGTTAAAAGTAAATAAATAAATAATCACGCAAGAGCTGTATGAAAATGTATCTCGGTTTGGACGCTCTTAACAAAAAATCAAAGAATCGCTAACAATACAAGCTTGCAATACTTTTTGTGGAGTGCATTCCACGTCTGGTGAAATGTCGACATTCCTTGCTCTTCTGAAGAACTATGTATTTTAAATTCTATTGATTTATACCCTTATATGAAAGCGTTGATTTGGTAAACCTCTTGGCTTTGAAACGAGTTTTTGGTACGTTTTTATTTTTTTTAAAGATTCTATGCTTTTGTTGTTTAATATAGCTGAAGCTCGCGACTTCGTCCGCGTCAGATGGTGATTTTACAAACAGACGTAGGCGAGCACTAAGAGAGGATTTTCCAAAATTGAAGTCATAAGGGGATGAAACGGGGGTCCAAAGTTTGTGTGGAGAAACCGACTTCCACGCGGGCGAAGCCGCTGGCAGAAGCTAGTTTATTGATAAGCCAGTTTGATCTTTTTTTTATTATTATTGATAGGCTTGCGTTTGACCACCATCTCAGCTGCGATGATGTGGTCGACGATGGAACACGCTTGCTTAGAAGTAACCTATTTACTCTTGACTTAGCTATCAGGAAACACAGACTCCGGCAGGGAATACCACTCCTTGGCTGTACGCACAATAAATGTGTTCCCAAAACACTTTGTGCGTATGGGTGGAATGTCTACCATGTACCGGTGACGCAACGCCGTAGGTAATTTTCTTTTCTACTCTCGTTCTTCCTTCTCCTAGAGACTCCCCTCTAGGAGAAGACGATGACTTACGAAGACGCCCGAGACCCATCAACGGGAAGGCTGATTATGATATCTAATAACCCTAATACATTTCCAGTTAACCATTGATACAAAAAATCAATAAAAATAAGAAAGTTAAGCTTTACAACCTATAGAATATATTCATGAATGAAACGATTCAAATTACTTTTTAACGGTTATACAATGATCCGATTTAGACACGCTGCTACGGCCATTGATGCCTTGAAAACTGTTTTTGGTGGCCTCTTTGCTTTGAAGTAAGAGACGAAATAGTTATATTTTTTTTTACGGTGGGCAAAAATCATCTTATGACAACCTTCGCCCTTGGGTGTAGCGGGAGATAGTGTCAGATTCTCACTGACTAAAAACCCACCCCGTTCCTTCTGTCTTCATACCGGGGCTCGAGTTTCCTTTCGGATAACCCTGGCCCTAGTAGGCTTCGACCCAGCTGGGCCCCTCCTGTTGTTGACAACTCCTTGAGGCACGCGGGAACAGTGCGCGCCATCGACGTCTTGGGCTCGGTCCGGACAGTTACCGGACGGTAAATAGTTATATCTATACAACAATAGTTTTCGTCATCATCATTTCAGCCGATAGACGTCCACTGTTAGACATAGGCTTGGACTTTCCCCAAGTGTCGCCACGATGAACGATCCTGTGTCCCGCATCTATCGGATTCCCGCAACCTTTACCAGGTCATCGGTCCACCTTGTGGGAGGCCTTTCAATGCTCCGTCTTCCGGTACGCGGTCGCTACTCTAGAACTCTCCGTTCTGGGTGCAACGTGCCCTGTTCACTGCCACTTAAGTTTGGCGATTCTTTGAGCTATGTCGATAACCTTGGTTTTCCTACGGATATCTTCATTTCTGATGTGAGCACGCAAGGAAACTCCGAGCACAGCTCATGCATCTTATAGTTAAGAAAAGCCAAGAATTTCAAAGATTCCCAACAGCTGTGTGAAGTTCGATTCGCTAACAAATTATTAAAGCCTTTACATTTCAAAGCGACTGTCAAACTTGTCTTAAGCGGGAGCCCGATGATACGCCTTAGACATCATTCACACCAAACGTATTGTCCGCAAGCGGACTGAGTATGCTCACTGTACGATTCCTGTGTTCTGTGGTTGACTCAGTCTACAGTATGCTTTCTCATCAAACCGACAGTACACGATAGCGTAGAATTGTGTTACTCGTGTAAGAAAAATACGTACTCGTATTTAGCAATTTCGCAACTTTTCCCTACTCCTTCGAAACGGCTTGGATATTTAGAAACATTTTTACACATAAAATTGGTGGTTAAATATTCTTCAAAGAGAACATAGCATATGTAAATCAATCAATATTTCCCAAAGAAAATGGATTTGGTCAGTGGGACTCTATCGGTGAAGGAAAACATGAGGAAACCGGCATGTCCTAGAACCAAAAAATTCGAAGACATATGACATTCACCAACCCATTAGGCCCGCGTGGTGGATTACGGTCCATTCTTTCACCTAGAGAGGAGGCTTGAGTCACAGCAGTGGGAACATTAAAAAGGCTGATAATGATGGGGCTCTATCTAGGTGCAGCTGGCCGCAATCAATTACACAGATACTCGTACTGCCGCCTATGCGGGTACGAGTGTTGTGTCTATTTAATGTCATTCGGATGAAGAGAAACTGCGTAACGCCCGCTCACAGTCAGCGGCCGACAATACGCTTGATCTGAACAACGCCTTAGCCCTTAATGCGTAATAAAAACAGTTTATAAGAATGACTCAACAAATGTACCGCTTTGAAGTCTATTCTTTATAAACGGTATACATCTGAACAAATAATATCGCGTAAACACTTGTTCGCTTGTTTAGTATGTGTTATGACAAAAATCTTAGCCGAATTACCGACACTCTTTGTTGAAAATAATTCTTGCTACAAAAAATCGAGGTTAAAATAACCTTTTTTTATTGATAAAAACTAGTGCTTGACTGCGATCCCACCTGATGGTAAGCAGTGATGCAATCTCTGATGGTGAGGCGCACTAGTTTATTAAGAGTCTATTCACTCTAGCCTTGAAGACACTCAAATTATAATCGGACGGGAAGACCGCAACAGGCAAATTGTTCCAGTCCTTCGACGGACGCGGTATAAATGGCGAGGCGAAATGCTTGGTCCGGACCGTAGAGGTCTCAACAATGTAAGGGTGGATAATCGCCAACCCGATTGTAACCTCTAATTTTAAGGAATTTCTTGCACATTCTTCTCCATAGAGATCTACGCTTTGGAACGTGCAATTAGCATCATTTTTTCCGACATTTTTTGTCGTTAGTGGCCCTGACTGCTTCCGGCGTAGGTCGTGGGTTCGATTCCCACCCAGGACAAATGTTTTGATGAGCATGATCATTTGTTCTGTGTCAGGGTGTAATTTATGTGTAATATGTATGTATTTAAGAAATATATAAGTATGTTTATCAGTTGTCTAGTACCCATAACACAAGCTCTGCTTAGCTTGGGGCTAGACGGCGTTCTGGTTTTTTTTTTTCATCATGCTGAACGGGACCTATTTGGCGCAGCCGTGAGACCAATATTGATGTATTTTAAGTTTCTATACTATAATATTGTTATGTCATTGGGTTGGGTGTACCTGTGTGCCAAATAAACGTGTTTTCTTTCTTTGTTTTGCCGTTTTTTGCAACGCTCGCGAGTCCGACTCGCACTTGACCGGTTTCGTATGAATGTTGTGTTTGAATAAAACCGACTTAGAGACAACAGGCGCTATCTCCCATCGGATTAAAGGCCCGATGGCCGTTCAAACAAACCAGTCTTTGAGTGAGGACCGGGAATCGGGTAAGGTAGTGTGGGATATAGAGTCCATACATATAAATGGAATGAGCGACAAGTCGCAAGGAACGTTAAACGAAGATATGATGGATAGAGTCTGTCTAATGAAAGCGTAACCTGGAGTTTTTAAAAAAAATTTAAGTGGCAACATTATTCTGCCGCCAAAATCACGTCTAAGTCTATGATTGCAATTGTCAGTTTTTTGAAACAGATATTTATTTATCAACAATAACTGCTTTATCATGGGTAAAACAATATAAAGTTATGTGCGAAAGCTGCTACACACTATCATCAGTGAGTTTAAACAAAAACAAGAAGAGAAAGAAGTTGTTTTCTAAGAAAAACAACAATGTTTATACACGATCTTGGATTTTTAAGTTAGTGTGACACTATAATCTTGATCATTGTTGACTGACCACTAGATATTTTTACGGTATGAATGATGATGACTATTTTAATTGACTATCGCAGTTTTGTGCTCTTGGTATTCTTGTCGGAAGGCCAAAATGCCAAATTGTAAATAAAGAATATTATATACGGCATTTGAGAGAACAGATAAAATAAATTTGGAATAATAACTAACATTTTGTGTATTATTAACCTTTACCATACATCTACCAATAAATAAATCTAGACAATTTTAAGTTCTTATACAACTATTGTACAATCGTCATATATAAAAAAATACTCAAGTACCAAAACTTTTTTCTCCTACTATTTCAATAATACCATATTCAAATTTTTGGGTTTCAACCTCCTTTTCTCAGGTCACGCTTTCAGTAGACGGACTCTAGATAGTATGATATCGCTAGAAAAAAAATAAAAATATTTATGCGCTGTCACAACGGAAAAAAATGACAATCTTAAAAAAATATTGTCTATGCCTCACGGCTATGCATAGATGGTTTTTTTTTTTCTCGACCATAGATACAAAGTCCTTCAGTCGACCAAAAAGGAGGTTACTTGCAGTAATGTTACCAGTAAGAAGGAGTAAAATTACTACTAACATAATATTAAAGAATCAGCTTGCTTTTCGAACTTTTTTTTGCATGATTATAAGATTGAAGCAAATTGGAAGAAAGGTATACACTGATGATTACTTTCTTATTTCAATGATGTAGTAGGTCATCCAAATATATTTTGTTTTAAATTTAGAAGGTCGTTAAGTTGTTACTTTGAAGAATTTTTTTAAATACAAAATTTCCTTTCCGTAGATTTTACAGGTAAAGTCAAGGTTTGTTAAGGTAGGTTCAGGATCAAGATTTGCGACTATAGTTGCTATATTCTACCTTGCTTAATTTTGGTACTTGTGAATTAGATTCTGAGAATAAAAGTTCTTTGTGTGTTTTTGTACAGACATAAAGATCCGTCCAACCAGGTAACGCCAAAGTTTTATTTCCAATAAACCGTACGTTTTCCGATTAATCGAGAACCGTGTTCAATATTAACAAACGCGTACGAGACTACCAGTATATGAGTTAATCATAGATCGCATCGATCTTTACATGTCTTTTATAGCAGTAACAGTATCGCAATCGGGGACAAGGCCTTTCGTTACCCGTTTTCCAACTAGCAACACTATGTTTCGATATTATTGTGCGACTATTATAAACTTTGTGTGATCGGGCTCAGTTTTCTTTGTGTCTGTGGATGAAGTGCGGGGCACATCAGTCTGTTAACAATATTTGTGTATAATATTCATATTAACATGTTATTTTATGTCCGCCGCATATTATTGATGTTTCTTAGATAAATAGGCACAGCGTATAGTTTATTTACCTCATTAAAGTATTTAGATGAAGTTAATATTAGTCAATCATAAGGGAATATGCATTAAGAATTATTTATTGCTTGATTATGGCTCTTCTTAAGATACATTATGGGCTTATTAAAATATTAATTTATGCAATTGAGCTTCATATTTCTAGGTAAAGATCTTTAGAAGACGTCTACAGAGCACTAAATCTTAGTAGTAATGGATGCCAACAAAAAACGATTATTACATTTTATAGCTATAGAATAGTTTTTCAATGCGTACAAAACAAACGATCATTTATTGTCGAAAAACATTGACCAGAGCGGAGCGATAAAAATCTCGCGAACCATAACGACTGATGAATCAGCATTTAAATGGTAACCCTAACAATTTATGAACGACATAGGTAATTACATTTACTCAAGTTGGAAACTGACGCTTTCCGCCGGTCGCATAATAAGCGGTTGAGAGCACCTCGAGCCAATGTTCGTAAAAAAAAACACAACGATGACCCGTCTTGTCTGAGAGGAATGGAATGCAACGCGACAAAGTCGAGATGAGCGGAGCGCACTGCTCACTCGGAGATCGCGTTCACACAATTTCACATATTCGGGTAATAACGATAGGCAGTAACTCTAAAGTACATGGGTATGTCTAGCTAATTTGCCGGAGAGGCCGTTCACAAGGCGCGGTCGAGAACGAATGCAATTATTTCATGCTCGATGTGCTTGTATCCGCCATTACGGTGGACGCGTTCGAATTTTGAATATGCTCAAGCTGTAACTTTTTATTTTATTTAGCGGCGTTCATAGACACATGAAACTCGATTGTTATTGTTTTAATTTACATTGTCATGTTATCTCTATGATTCAACTCGTTTATCTATGTTATATTACGTATTATACAGATAGGTGTTGTATTTTTAAAATTTAATCTTTCGTAAAACTACGTTATTATGAATGAATGCTTAATGTTATTGACCTTGTTCCACACTATTATCAGTCATTAAACACTTCTTCGTGTCAACCTCTTTTCTTGAATATATATTTTTTTAAATTAAATTCGAGATGCCATGGAGATGTTGGTTTATTTATGCAATTGTTTTGTATAAATATTTAGAGATTATGTAATTTTATGTAGATTTAGATGATCTCGTAATCTGAGTAGGTATTTGTGTTTCGTAATGTATTAGATATAGGTACAAAGTGACTAGTGAGTTTCCGAACTGAAATTTTAGATTGATAACATAGGTATATACCTACGTTTTTATTATGTAAATAAACACTATAAAGAGCGTTGTAACTACTTTGATGATTGATAAGAATTTATAGGTTCTTAGAAGAAGTAGATAATGACAAAACAAAACATAGACAACTAATCAGCATTTTATTAAATTTTATTCTTTATTTATCACAATAAAAACCTTGCTAATTTTCACTCGAATCCAAAGCAAGCCGGTTTGTTTTGTTTCAATCGGTTTCTCAAACATAATCATTTACCTTAGAATGAGTCTTTGAACACGAATATGTATGTATCTACCTAGTATTTATAACAAGCTAACAAGTACAGTGTGATGACCTAATGCGATGCTAAACCTTATCTTTAGAGCACTTCAAAATATAGAAGCGTTGTCAAGCTAACACACTTTTTACAAAACTATTAATCGCACACTTTAAAAACTGTTTGCTCAACAAACAAAAACTAATCTAATATTAGACGTTGCAACTGTTGCCACTGATTTACCAATCACAATAATTTTAATTGCACACCTGGCAACACAAATCCATAAAGAACAGCGGAAAAGAAACAAATAAAAACAATAGAACGTTATGGTAAGCATAGTATACCTGTTTTTTCAATGGTGATCACTAAAACACTCGAGTTTTAACAGAAATAGAGAACAAACTTTCGCACCGCTTAACTGAATCGATGCACGATAAAGAAGCACGATTTAATAAATAACTGTTGCAAAACTCACGGCAACACCTCGGCGTTACACGAATATTGTGTTAAGAACGCAAGGGACACAGCTAGCCGCCACTAAAATTATTGATTTACAAAACAACAAAAGATATAAAACGGCCCGGCTGCACACCCCCGCGCCACCGAATCGATCAGAATGATAATTGTCGCGCACAAAGACTACTGACTACTCACCTAGACAGTTGGTATGCACACACACATAAAACAACACAACACGATTTATGTCAACAATGTTTTTGATCACGATGTTCAACACACTAATATACTTAGTTCCGACACCGATTTATATTGTATTTATTGTGTTTAACTGTTAATTAGTGCGAATTAAAACCGATTTCGTGGGAGACGCGAGCAATTCGACGATCGCTGGCAAGATGGCCCCGCGTATGCCGCGCGGCGCACCTCCCCCCGCCCGTCGCGCGTACGTGCAATGAAAGATAGGTGGCCGCTACACACGGCGCGACCAGAACGAACGCTAGTCCCGAGATACGTCTCTTTCACTATGCAATAACGCAGCCCATTTCGTACGCTGCACATTGTTTCCTCATGTGTTATTTATTGTTACTCCTGTGCTAAGTACAAAAACTTACTACAGAAATCAGTGTTATCTCCTAAAGATTAGGTGATTTTATAGAATACATACATCCAGTGGCTTCAAAAGTATTTAAATCCACAATGATACCATTGAATAAAAATAATTAATAACTTCTAAACTAAAAATTACAATAATACAATGCGATAATGCATCATTTTGCACGCTGTATTTGAAGTTTGATTATTATGCATGTTGGAATGTTGTTGGTTTTGTATAACGAATCTAAGTACCGTGTTATTGCATGGTTTATTTAAACTAGGTGCTAGTTGGTTGCTGTCGCGTGGTTTTTACTTCGTCAACTAATAAATAAAATCGTTATTTTTACCGAGAACCATGTAGAAGTAATATTGATAACGATGAATTAAAAGTATGCAGTCACATTAGACATAAATTATTCAAAATGATTTTATTTCACATAGGTCTACATGGGCACTTATGAAACGTCAGAAGCGGGTGCACGGTTCGAATTGGTCGTTTCGTATGGAGAAAAACCAGCAAGAAACTCCATGCTCCTCTGTTTTAAGAAAATCAACAATATTAAACTAAAATAACAGATATGTACTGAATATGCTGCACATCACAACATACCAGGGATATCGATCTATACAATATACCATTTCTTAACCCCAACCAAAACCCAAGGAATTTTCATAAAACAATACTTAGAACAAATTAATCTAACACCGTCTCCGCGTCATACAACCCAAGCGACATTGATTTACGACCAAAAAATCTCAAGACTTATCGCGGGACGTTTTACTCCCTGCGGGCCGACCGCGTTCTTTCCCTTCACACCGCCGTGCCTGTGCCGAGACTCCCCCCGCTAACCCGCCCTGTCCTCTGCCTACCGACCTCTTATATACTGCTCTCTTTACAACAGAAAAAAACACCAATTTCCCAAATTCCCGAAGCGGACGGCTCTCTCGCTCGCGGCAAACCTAAGATGGCGGACACGGCTTCCATTTTGATCGCAGATTACAACGCGACGCGTCCCCGCGCGCTCAAAGCCTAACCGATGTAGCGTCCTGTACTTTAAATACACTCTATACACTTATGGCACATGTTTTTAGGCTATTTTTTCGCGTCCAATACGACGGTCGCATCATTTTTGTTCCTCTGTCAGTGTATTTGCGTATGTTGGTTGTTTGATTGTTATTGTATTGATTGGCCGTTGTGAAAGAAAGTCCGTCTGTCTAAACGTTCGCGTTAAAATGTAGCGGTGGCCAATGGGTATGGTTTTGTCTCTTTTCACCGGCACGACTGTTGTATACCTGTGCCTAGTGGGCACAACTGGCGTATAGTCCTCTTCTATACTCGGCAGAGAACAATGAAATGTAGATTTGACCGATTAAGTATTCAGAAATTGCGTGTAACTAATAATAGTGATGTGAATTGAGCAGAAATAGCTATGTTATGCCACTTGCTGACGTTAGGCACACTAGTTAATATTAGTAGAAAACACAGATAGATATGCTAGGTTCAATTCCCGATAAAAAAAAAATCGGTTCTAAATTTCTAATCTGTTGTTTCATATTGCAGTAGGTTTAGTGTTGATTTTCTATCAAAAATATCAAGATGATATTATATACAGGTAATGTTTTAATTCATGAATCCCCAAGCGACCACCGGTGGCCGCGCATCTATTGTCTTACTATTGTGTTTCTAATTGACGGTATCTGAAGGGTAGACTCCAAAAAAAAAACGGGCAACTTACCGTACTGTCCCGTAGCAAAAACCGGCAAAAAAAGACATGTTTGTTGTATGGGAACCACATTTAAATATTTATTTTATTCGGTTTTTAGTATTTGTTGTTATAGCGGCAACATAAATATATCATCTGTGAAAATGTCAACTGTTTAGCTACCATGGTTCGTGAGATAGAGCCTGGTGACAGAAAGACGGACAGTATAGTGTTAGCAATAAGGTCCCGTTTTACCCTTTGGGTACTGAACCCAAAAAAAAAAGGAAAGAAAAATAAATTTTTATTTGTGACTCGCACAGGACAAACAAAAATAAAATAAAAAAGTAACTACTAAATCTATTAAATACTTAAAATAAATAATAAAAAAAGAAGAGAAGGTTATTTGCAGCTTAGAAGCACTAACCAATCTAATATAAACTGGGTAGCTTCACCAATTTTTAAATCGATCCTACCCAACCTAAAGTATATCGGTCATAGAAATTTAAAGACCTAAATACCACCTAGGTACCAGAAAAAATACCAAACCTAATCCATCACAAAGTGCATTGTTTTGAAAAATAAAATAAGAATTGACTTAAAAGACCAAGTGACCAGGTAATAAAAATCCAAAAAAATAATAATTAAAAGCTGTCTTGTTTTATCTCTGCTCCAAAATAACAGCAAGATTCAAAATTAGAACATTCTAAAAAAAAGTTAACCGCAAATAAAACAAAGCACATTAGGTAAGAACCTCTATTGTCAAACGCGCCTTTCTGTTTACATAAAAAAGCCTGCCAACTGCGAGTCGGAATCGCGTACGAAGGGTTCCGTACTGTCCGTAGCAAAAAACGGCAACAACATCACGTTTGTTGTATGGGAACCCCACTTAAATATTCATTTTATTTGGTTTTAACTATTTGTTGTAATAGCGGCAACAGGAATACATCATCTGTGAAAATTTCAACTGTCAAGCTATCAGGGTTCATGAGACATACTCCAAAATAACACAAGAACAAGATTCAAAATTAGAACGTTCTAAAAAAAAAGTTAACCACAGATAAAACAAAGCATAGTAGGTAAGAGAACCTCTACTGTCATGCGGGCCTTCCTGTTTACCCAAAAAAGGAAGCTAGCGTTCTGTTTGTCTGTTTGTCTTTATAACTTCACTTATGAAACGGGGAGGGGGCGGCCGCCATTTAATTTCGAAACAAATATCTATTATTAGGGCAGAGAAGCAAAATGCTGTAACAATTACATAAAAGCCTGAACTAGATTACGTATGAAATTCTACCACAATTTGTTTTTCAAAAAGCAACGTGGCAACTTAACATTTTTTTTTAAATGTTTACTATCATCATCACCAGTGCTTGACTGCGATCCCTCCTGATGGTAAGCAGTGATACAATTGTTGATGGTGAGGTGAGGCACACTAGTTTATTATGAGCCTATTCACTCTAGCCTTGAATACACCTAAATATTGCAATAGACTAAAAATGTTACGACCATTTTGCTGAAATAGCTGGAATTATAGTAGGAAGACTACAAAACACACACAGCAAGGATGGCAGAAAAGATGGTCAATGGCATGGTGATGAAAGGTTCTTGAGTGTCGACCACGTAAGTAACGGAAGGCGCAACATTGGAACACCTCCCACAAGGCGGACCGATGACCTGGTGAGGGTCGCGGGTATCCGATGGATGCTAGACGCACAGGACTGGTCATTATGGGGACACTTGGGGATTCTTATGTGCAACAGTGGACGTCTTTCAGCTAAAATGACGATGATGAGGAAGCCAAAGAATCTAATTTGAATATCATGGCTATCAAGACGAAAAGATGGAGAGCATCCTACATTATTAAGGGATGTATTTCTATCCAGCGGGGCCACTCGACTCCGAAAAAAATAGTGGTATTGCTTTGTTATTACCCATATTGCACTCCAAAACCGGTTTTACGTCCGTTGTGTCACAGCCACAGGTTCAGTTGAAAACCAGCGTCAGGCGCTAGTTGTCTGGCAATCATGCTGAACTGGACCTATTTTGGTGCAGCCATGAGGCACACAACAACTTTATTTTTTATCTTAATTTTTTTGTTTTGGTTCTTCTATTTGTGTTTGGGCCTTGTGCTGTACCAAATAAATTATTTTTCTTTCTTTCTTTCTTTGTTCAATACCTGACGAATTTACTGACAAAATCCAATGTAGTACCTCAACTATTTTGATAGAACTACACTGCGCACACGTACGCCACACACGCCGATCTGGGCGCGTCGGCCTCCACACATTTTATATGGAAACTTGTCGACGGGGAAAATCATCTTATGACAAAACCCGCTCTTGGGTGGAGCGGGAGATAGTGTCAGACTCTTACTGACTAAAAACCCCGCGCCGTTCCTTCTAGCCTTCATAGGTACTGGCTATGAAGGCTAGAAGGAACGGCGCGGGGGCTCTAATTTTCTTTCGGATAACCCCGACCCCGGTAGACTTCGACCCAGCTGGGCCCCTCCTGTTGCTGACAACTCCTTGAGGCGCGCGGGAACAGTGCGCGCCGTCGACGCCTTGGCTCGGTCCGGACAGTTACCGGACGATCGGACAGCGAGCTGCCTATGGATCCACGCCACGCGATGCTTTGATAGAAATCAATAATATTATAAATATGTACCAAAGCGAAAAACCTAACCAAAGTTTTGTACCTGGCTGCGTTCCTATTCACCCCGTTTGACCGTACTGATGTATTTAGATAAGATAAGATAAGATAAGATATTCTTTATTTGTCTAAACATTGTATACATACAGTAGCATGCAAGATATAAATTTATTATTTGTGTCCAGTCATGTTTATGCCGAAGTATCGACGTACAAATATTTATAAAATTGAAAACTAAAAATAATAAAATTGATAATAAATTCTAACACATAAAACTTAGCTAGCTGAAATCAATTACAAAATAATTTAGGCCATTTAATTCGAAATTATTTTTATCTTATCATGTCAATACAAAAACAATGTCAAAGCTACAAAAACATTTTCAATATTAATGTCAAAATTACCATATATATATCAAAATTATAGGATAATGTGAAAATTACAATATAAATGTCAAAATTATAAGACAATGTCAAAATTACAATATAAATGTCATAGTTACTAAATACAAGCGAAATTATAAAACAAATGTCAAAACTACTATATAAATGTCAAAATTACTATATCAATGTCAAAATTACTGTATAAATGACAAATTTACAATACAATGTCAAAAAAAAATTAATCATAAAAACTTTTCTCGGCTAGAAATTCGGAGACACTATAATATGCTCTTTGTAAAAGGAATGCTTTTAATTTACGCTTTATTTAGATTCATAGGGTACTTCCCGTTGACCCAGAATTCTTAAAATTGGCACAAAGCAAGGTGCTAAAGACCTTGCTTACAGGAATAAATCTGAAAAATGGTTTTGTTTTTATACCAGTTTTTTTTTGCGTTGTCAGGCAATCTATAGCTAGATGACATTCGTATTTCAAATATCAAAATACCGCCAAAAAGCCCAATTTCCTTTTTTTAATGTTTTTAGCTTGGATACTAAGCCCTTTAAGCCAATTTGAGTTCTATTAAAATGCCTTCGCTTTGTAAAATGTAGCCGAGAATTTCCATGTAATATTGACAACCTAATAGCCACAATCATCGGTCACAATAAAATTCTCAGTTCCATTTTACCGAAATCGCGGCTGTTCCATTGATGCTACATTCTGTCGAGTTGTGTAGGTAGCAATGACTATACAACCACCGACTCTCTTTGGTAGGTAGACACTTGAGAATTTGAGATACAAACTTTTACATATCGCAATATTCGTTGGTAATCAATTTGAACTCGAAAATAATCCCGCCAAAAACTCCAGCGCAGTTTGACTGATGGATTGAATACCACAGATAATCTAGATCCCTCGTACAGGTACAAAGGAACAGATTATAAAGTCTAAGTATCAATATCGATGGCAGATTGATTCGCCGACTTGACAGCAAACGGTCACCACATATGCGAGGTCATTGCTCTCTGTGAGGTGAAGCGACCAGCTTACACGACCTATCATTTTCCTTGTTATCCTTTTAAAACTAGGTCGAGTTATACCGGACATATTTGAAGGAAGTTGACAAAGATGCTAGTACATTACGGAGTTTTTATTTTTTTATTATGTTTATGGATCATCGGAGAAATTTTTCAACCTGTTTTAAGTTTCTTTTTCATTTGGTTGTCGTAATTAAATGTCGTTAGGGGTCCAACTGGTTTGTCTGAGTTATCTTAACTTGTGTTTTAAAAAAAGGATCAACTAGAGGTATTTATTTTAATAATATAAGGCCTGTTTTTTACCGTAATGAGAATGTTAATCAAATATTTTATTTATTGAGCGCTTGTTTTACGGTTTTAGACGAGACTTCGGTCCGGACATTTAGGTTCGAAGTCTCTCTACAGTTTTTTTTTAAATATTCTTTTTTTTACCTACGTGATAAATAAAGGTAGAACTCATAGATATTCAGAGATATGCCTTCATTGCGGAATAGAGTCTGTCTAATGAAAGCGTAACTTGGAGATTTTTTTTTTAAATTAAAGTGGCAACATTATTTTGCCGCCAAAATCACGTCTATGATTGCAAATGTGAGTTTTTTTAAACAGATATTTATTTATCAACAATAACTGCTTACCCATGATAAGTAAAACAATATAAAGTTATGTGCGAAAGCTGCTACACACTATCATCAGTGAGTTTACAAAAACAAGAAGAGAAAGAAGTGGTTTTCTAAGAAAAACAACAATGTTTATATACGTACATGTACTTGAGTATAAAACATGTTCCCACTTGACTAATTCCAAAAGATTTGAATTTTTTCCCTGCTAAAACGAATCGATTCCAACCCAACAATCTTGAAGCACATTATTAGTGTTGGCGAGACGTGCTGAAGTTGAAATCATGTTGACTATTTTATTTGACTATCGCGGTGTTATGCTCTTGGTATTCTTGCCGGAAGCCCAAATCTTCTATATCTATACTTATAATAAATCTGTAGAGAGGTCAATTCTGTACATGAAATATATTTCCAAAATAACTATCAGGGGGTGATTAGTGATCGATACTGATGCCAAAAATGCAAACAGGGCCTCAAGTCTGCTATTACAATAGTCTCAGAATGGTCTATCATTGACTTCATAATTGTTGATTTTGACAAGTTTTGGTAATCTACTAATATAATGGCATCATAATGACTTTCCAATGGTCAACCACTGACACTTCATTGAAAGAAGTGGTTTAAAATGGTAATCTCGTACATAATGACGAATGAATATCTGACGTATGCGGTAATTTGCAAAACTTTTGACAGTTGTTTTGATCAGTGACCTACCATTAGAACGTTATTGAGCAGTTATTGGTTTTAATAAGCTCGATATTGTCATTCTACCACCACTCTTTTACGAGACCATTGACCGATCAATGATCGATCATTATAATTTAGCAGATTACGAACTTTTAGCAAAATGACAATGGTATCGTGTTGGAATGACGAATTTATAAAAATAGCAGACTCGGGCCCCTGTACAATTTTTGTCTGTCTGTCTGTCTGTCTGTCTGTCTGTCTGTCTGTATGTTCTTTATAGAAACAAAAACTACTCGATGGATTTTAACGAAACTTGGTACAATCATTCTTCATACTCCTGGGCAGGTTATAGTATACTTTTCATCACGCTACGATCAATAGGAGCAGAGCAGTGAAGGGAAATGTTGGGGAAACGGGAGAAATTACTCGACGGAATAAGCAACAGGATCCGCGTACGAAGTCGCTGGCAGAAGCTAGTTGTAAATAAAGAATATTACATACGGCATTTGAGAGAACAGATAAAATAAATTTGGATTAATAACTAACATTTTGTGTATTATTAACCTTTACCATACATCTACCAATAAATAAATCTACACCAATTTAAGTTCTTATACAACTATTGTACGAGTACAATCGTCATATTATATAAAAAAAATACTCAAGTATCAAAACTTTTTTCTCCTACTATTTCAATAATACCATATTCACATTTTTGGGTTTCAACCTCCTTTTCTCAGGTCACGCTTTCAGTAGACGGACTCTAGTAAGAAAACCTAGAGAGGACGAATTACTCTATGACGTCATTGGAGTTAACTCTGAATTCAAATTTGAACGCAGGGCAGGCGTACAGTGCGTTTCACTTAAGACGTTCCTTTGGCGTAATGTTGGCTCCCGTGTATGTCTACATAAAAAAGAAGGGAAAAAGGAAAGAGTTGCCTACTCTACCAAAATTGTTCCCCGAAATGCGCAACGAAATCGATTTTAACGGTAGTTGCAGCACTTTTTGGAGAATTATGAGGGGAATGGGACTTTATTTAAAAAAAGCAGGTCTAAAAGGAAGTTGTTATAGAAAGATACGATATTGTAGCAGGCGTTTTCGGTATTTGAAAGAATTGCAAGACAATCGGAATGGAGCCCAGTGCCCTATACTTTATTCAAAAATAGTAAAAAGAAAAACAAAAAAAACGCAATTGTTAAAAGTACCGAAATATAAGTTAAACTCCCTAATATTAAGTAATTTAATTGCTAAAAATATTGCAACACTGTTTTTCCGTATTGCCAACATTACGGCAAAGGAACGTCTTAAGCGAAACGCACTGTAGTTCATGTGTGCGTCAGTCTAATGTAGTTCTAGCTTCAATGGTTCAATAAGTCAGGGCCCCCGAAGCCCGGGGCCCCTAGTCATTGATACAGCGGTAGCTACGCCCATGATTCTAGTGTAAGTACGATAAATTTAACTAATAACTTCGTATTAGTCTGTTTTTTGCATGAAATAGGATATTCTGATGCAGCTGTCGCAGTCAGTACCGGTAGGGTGACCATGATGGCGCTTAGAGTTGGGACTGCATCACCGCTTACCATCTTGGGAAATAGTGGTCTAACTATGGTTTGTCATTAATTAATAATAATAAAAAAACTGGTTTATTACTTGCTTGGTAGTTTTATATAAAGGTAAATAACTAGCTTCTGCCAGCGACTGCGCCCGCTTGAAAGTAGGTTGCTCGCTACCTCGCTGATTCTACTAATATTTTCTAAAACTTGATAGTACTTATAATTTTTGTCATCATCATCATTTTAGCCGAAAGACGTCAACCCTTACCAGGTCTTTTTTTTTGGTCCACCTTTTGGGATGCCTTCCAACACTGCGTCTCCTCGTGAACCGTTTTTGTATTTCAAGCAATTTAAAGTGTGCCAAAAGCTACTGGTGCTCGCTGCAGGATTGTTGATTATAATCAATGAAAGAGATACTGATTTACCGACAACAGCTACTTAGACGATTCGTGGCATCTATTGATCTCAGGCAAAGGAGTAATAGTACCTTTTTCCACGCAAAACGTTAACAATATTGTAAAGAATTGCCAGAGCTGTTAATTATATAACCCTTAATTACAATATATATGGGCTGTAATTACGCTGTCTTAATCTTTAATAATTAAGTATATAAAGTTTATATATAGGGTAGTTTCCTGGGTCAAAATAACTACATTTTATTTAGTCCGTGTTTTAGATTATAAAAAAATATTGGACACATATTTTTTATTTTTTAGATTAAACAAAAAAAAAAACAAAGATACAGCTCATTAAAGTTACGTGTGACGTCACCCCGTGCGAAAAAATGTAGCACGGCGTGACGTTACACGTAACTTTAATGGGCTATATCTTTGTCATTTTTGGTGTAATTTACAAAAAAAAAAATACGTGTCCCTTATTTTTGAATAATTTTAAAAACGGACTAATTACATTTTTTTAGGCAACTAGCCCATTGTATACGTTCTTGATCGTGCACACGCACAGTTGTAGTCGCCAAAGTCACAAGCATCATTGTTAAAGTCAGCCTCCATGCAGGTGCGACCAGGGTAAGGCAGTCAGGCAGCAGTTACTGTGGACTGCAGGTTAGTTCCTAAGAGTCATCGTGGCCTTGGAACTGATAGAGCAACTGAAGCAACACGGGTGGGTTTTAGACAGTAAAAGTCTGACACTCTCTCTCGCTTCACCCAGAGTGGAAAAAGTCATTTGAAAATTTCCAACTCTCAAGAAAAATAATCTGTCGTGCAAGATTAATAAGATAGTCAACTCAAGAACGATTTCGGGGAGTGTGCACAATTGCACAATCTAATTTCGCCATCATCGGACCACTAGACGTACAGCGTTGCTCCACTGGTACATGGAAAACATCCCACCCATACGCAAAAAGCGTTTTGCGAACACATTTATTGTGCGTACAGCCAAGGAGTGGAATCCTACAACTTAGGGGTCTTTAAGTCAAGTGTGAATAGGTTACTTCTAGACAAGCGTGCTCTACCGTCGACCACATCATCGCTCATCGCTTACCATCAGGTGAGATGGAGGTCAAACGTGAGCATATAAAAAAAGAAAAAAAAAATGATATTGCGGCACTCGGAACTTTCTGGATTTCGGAGCAAAACAGATTTCCATTAACATACATACTATAAAGAATGTATCCTTGCTCTAATTTTGACAGATTTTTTTTGGTGATTTTGATTGGGCACTGGCGGCCCAGTGGTAATGGCTCCGGTTTGATGCATTATAGTAAGTCTCATTTAGTTCGTGCACGAGGGAAAATTTATACAACGTACGGTCACTAGCAAAAGTCGATAAGAATTCTCACAACGTATTAGTTTGACGTTTAGTTTGACTTACGACCTTCTATTTTCAAGTTATCGCCAACAATTGATTGTAATCCTTAATTTCATCAACTTAGCATAAGTCAAGATGGCCCAGTGGTATAGAGCACACAGATTGAAGCGCAAATCAGTGTGCCGCAAGTTCAAATCCCACGCAATTGTTGACTTTTTGTAAGTTCTTACCCGATTGGAAGTTAAGGATTAGCATTACATATTATTATATTAAATTATTCTTTAACTTGTTCACACATTTCTTAGAGTTAGAAAGGTAGATCACAAAAAAACTAAATAAAGAATTAGATTTCTGCGAGGTAGACATGAGTTTTAACTTGACCGAAATGAACTGTCGTTTGGTTGTAGTTGTTGGTTAGTGACGTTTGGTTAACAATATTGTAATATTCGCAAAATGCAGGCTAATATTAGTATTGAAGTGAGGGCGACTATCATTGGGCTGCATAAAAGTGGTCTTAATAAAACACAAATATCTGAAGAAACCGGACTGAATGTGAGTATAATAGCTATTAACCCTTCAGATACCGTCAATTAGAGACACAATAGTAAGACAATAGATGCGCGGCCACCGGTGGTCGCTTGGGGATTCATGAATTAATGAATTGTAACTTTATTATAAATTAATCTTCTAATTAAAATGTATGCCATTTATGAATCCATCCATCGTATCTTTATGAGGTTTAGAAGAGAAATACATAAATCCTTGGGTTTATTGGGTTGGTTATTGGATTTATAAATGCAGTTTTATTTTAAAATTATATTCAATAATTATGATTATTAACATTTTATTTAATGAAAATGAAGTCCAGTAGGTATAGCTGCCTAATATATATATTTTTTTTGTTTTAGAAAAATACTGTAAGTCTTTGGATAAAAAGATATGAGGAAGAAGGTAGCCTTGCTAGTCGAAAGAGAAGTGGGAGACCGAAGCTTATTAGCGAGGCGCAGCGACGACATATGGTGGACATATACGAAACGAATGGTTTCACACCAACGAGACATTTTGCGGAATTATATGACACCTCGATGGATACTGTTCGCCGTGCACTTCACGCTGAAGGCGTGCATCACAGAAAACCAGCTAAAAAGCCGTACTTGACAGAGAGGCACAAACAAGAACGATTACGTTTCGCACGTAATTATTTAGATTTTGACTGGAATACTGCGGTATTTTCAGATGAAAAACATTTAAATCCAGTCAAAAGGGCAGGCTTCACTTATGGCGGAAGAATAACACTCGCTGGTGTGATAACAACGTCATTCCTAACACCGAATCAGGTCGAATCACAATTAATATGTGGGGATGGATAAGTGCAGCAGGACCAGGAGAACTGGCTTTCATTCCTCCACGCGCAAACAGTTCAACTTATGTGGAAGTGTTAGACTCAATTATGCTACCTACTGTGCGCAACATTTACCCAGCTGATGAGTTAGCAGAATTTCCGTTTGTCCAGGACAATTGTCCTATTCACCGAGCGAGTACTGTGCGTGAGTGGTTTCACAATCACCCGGAAGTAATTGTTATTCCATGGCCAGCGCGATCACCCGACTTCAACCCCATAGAAAATCTATGGGGTTTGATGGTGCAAAGGTGGGACTCGCGGAATGAGAGGTCTACGGAACAATTAAAAACCCATTGCATGGAAGTGTGGGAAAGTTTTAGAGGGAGCGAAATATATTGAGTAATATTGTTGGGTCCATGCGCAAACGTCTACTTGACTGTATCGAAAATAATGGGGGTTATACAAAATATTAAGTTTTAGTAAAATCAGTAGGCCATTTTATTTTAACATATCCGTGATTATTCGTTAACAAACACTGTATTATATTGTGTTTACTTTCGTTTAAAATAGCTATATCTTTTAACTTGTGCCATCGCCTTATCTTAATTCATGAATCCCCAAGCGACCACCGGTGGCCGCGCATCTATTGTCTTACTATTGTGTCTCTAATTGACGGTATCTGAAGGGTTAAGAATGCAGTGAACTCGCTATCAATTTTGTTGACAATAATCATGATTCTATTTTGTTTTTTATTCTTCTACCCGCACTGTTCTAACATAATAGTTCAATTTATTTTTCTCATCTAATTGACGATTATCTTGTGAGAACTAAAGTTCATTTAACAGAAATTGAGGTTTAGTTTCAATCTTCTTTTCGTCAAGAAAATGAACAATTAAGCTATGACCTCAAAACATTCATTGTGACATTACATAAAAATAAAATGTTTACAAAGTCTAAATCATATATCACATTTCAATAAATAACTGGATATAAACAATTATATTTTATTTTATTAAAATTTTAATATCCTTTCATTGTTACGTTATTCATATTATGAATGGTCTAAGTGGGTATACTTCCAACAAACAATCTTACACGTAACATAGATAACGGTTACAAGATAACTTTTTTGTCTAGGTAACAATTCGACGTCACAATTCTCATAAATGTTTAATTTGTAAATAAAAAGAATAAACATTTTTATTAAACACGTCTTTTTATTTCCACCTTACAACATCGATAAGATGTAAACAACTAAATAATGTAAACAACGAATGTGATTCTTCTTGTAGTTAATAGATCATATTCGTAATTTGCAACAATTTAGTGCAAAAAATGCAATAGTATTTTTCATAGAAATATAAAAAACAACAATATTAATATAGATTGGGAATTTTCAAAGTAAGAAATAACCGCAACGGACCGACCATGATTTGAACTCGGGCTACCTCATTTGCGAATCCAACACTTAGTTCATACGGCTACCAGCACATGACATATTTGCGCGAATTTTGTCAATACAATGGTACGAACAAGTCGCCTCTGTGGCTGTGTGATGCGTATTCAATGGCACAGACAAATAATAATGATGTTTTTAAGCTCAGTGCGACGACAGTTCCTTAGTGTGTGTTATCTGTTGAATGTGGATACTCATACACGCGCACACATACGCACGGAAGTATCGCGCTCGCTCGGTTCGTAGCAAAATAATCTTTAGCGTTCCTATGGACTTTTGCGGCCTTACTGTACGTTGATTATGACAATTTGTTTGAAAAAGTAAGCTACTGGTTTCTAGGCCTATCTAGATAATTTTATTCTAAACTGATTCCCAAAGAGATAGAAGAGGCTTTTGCCCTCGCGATCTGAGGGGCCGTAATAGTTAGGTATTGTATAGACTCTTTCACCGGGACCTCTTTAGATGATTTAGAATTCGTGACTCGTTATAAATAATAGAAATACACTAATTCGAGTTTCAAAATGAATCAATATTGTCAGAGAATTAGGACGGCTGTCTGAAATATTTAAAGCCGAACAGTTTATTTCTTTGAAGTGTTTATCTCAAGAATTACTAGTTGGAATTAAAAATTTTTTTTGGTATTGTATAGCCCATTTATTAAGGTAAATTATGAGCTAATTAACATCACGCCATGATGAATGACAAAGAATGACACCGCGGAGGATAGCGTAATAATATTGTAAAGGATAACTTCAAAGCAAGAAACCCTACAAGTCCTTTTTATTATGTTCGATATTTACAGTATCTAAAGAGCGCCGGCGCTTACGTATTAGTTCTATTCTTTGATCACAATACAGGACTAAAATAGAAACTGCCATTATTAACTGTTGATACAAAACATCCTGCGATTCATGGAATTTTAAAAATAACTATGTGATTATATTTCATTATTTATAGACTCAATTTTTACTAACTTATTACACTTGTCTATATGTAGTCTTTTCACTATAGAATAATAAGAGAAAATTCATAAAAGTAATTTTATCCTTTTTTTATTGAGTCACCCAAATTCTAAATTAAAAACGAAAATTCTGCCAGGCGCATTACTTTGTTATTTCATCACCACTGCTCTCAAAACGGTGAAGGAAAACATGGTGAGCGCCATATCCCGGAACCAACAACTCCAAGACTTGTGACATTTACCAATCCGCACTGGGCCCGCGTGGTGGATTACGGCCCATTCACTCTCATAGAGAGGAGACCTGAGTCCCAATAGTGGGAACATTAAAAAGGCTGATGATGATGATGATTTTGTCATTATATCTTTCTACATCACTAAAGTTACACTCATGAAAAATCGGAATTACCAAGTTCAGTAAGGTAAAATATGCGATTTCCGCGGATACCATTTTCTTGACTTAAATAATCCCCTCAACAATAAAATGGCTGTAATTTATCTATATATGTATGTATTTAGAAATATATAAGTATGTTTATCAGTTGTCTAGTACTGATATCACAAACTCTGCTTAGATTGGTGATAGTTGTGGAATATTAATATAAAATAAACTAAAAATAGTTTGTAGCTTATACCTTAAGTACGTTGGTAGCATAATCAATATTTTCTTCCAACATTCGCTTAAAAATCAGGACCGTCTCAAAAAATATAAAACACAAAGTCACCCCACAAAGCCGTACAATCAATGTCGGAAGAATTTTGAATACCGTTCAATGTAAAAATAACTTCTTTTAGAATTCTTTAAAACTGGAATCTTTTGAAATCACACTTTTTTTTTATTATTGTCGCTTCGGATTATTGTGATTAGGAATTCTTTTAGTTTAGACTTTGAAATAAAATGATACTGTTACTAAAAGAGTTGTGAGTATACATGACATGTGGATGGATGGAGAGGTAGAGGGAGCCCAAAGAAAAGATGGATGGATTGTGTGAGGAGTGATAGAATAGAATAAACTTAAATATAACTAACACTACTACATACCCGCTTACTCACACTATACAACTCACTTCTACTACTATTTACAATTTAATAGTACATTATGATATAAGTGTGTTATGTTAGTGATTACCGTTGAGGCGGTATTTAGACCCGAGCCATGGCGAGGGTCTTAAGAGAGCCGAGAACGGTAATCATTAATTACTCACGTGTATCATACGACGTTTTTCAATACACTTGTGAATAAAATAACTGTAAAACTAGTAAACCTTTGTGGCGGTAAAAAACTGTTTTCATACGCGCGATATTTTTTTTTCCTTTGACCTGCGCCCATCCTGATACGATAAATGTCATAAAATTATGGGGGGGGGGGGGAGAGTTTGAACAATAAAGTTTTAACCACATTATAGCACTAGTGCATAATGGTAATCAAAATGTCACCGTTTGTCAAGTGCCATTATATACCTAAGTGCAGTGCAATAAGAGTCATTTTATGAGCCAGTGTATTGAAAACTTAGAAATAGTTTCAGTGCCATAGAACCAGCAAGTACTTATTCTAAGCTGTATTTTTTATATGAAAGAAAAGGGAGTTAGTAATAATATGATGGGACGGAATAGATGAAAAAAATGTGTTTTGCAGACCCCAAATGACACTGGATAAGAGCTGGAAGATGATGATGAATTAGAAAGTACATTTTGATATAAGTGCAGAAAGTTTGTTATTGCGACATAGGCAGAATTCGCTCGAGCAAAACGTATACTTCGATACACTCGAGGGAATCAAAATTCATAGGGTACTTTCCGTTGACCTAGAATCCTGGGCATAAAGCAAGTCTTATTTATAGCTCAGGAATAAATCTAAAAACAGTAAATTTGTTGTTACGTCAACACAATTTTTCATAAATCCAAAAACGCATCCGTATATCGGAACGTCTCTACAATAATAAAAATATTTAAATTTAGAACTTGCCATATCTTCTTAGTAACAATTTAAATTTAGAACGAGTGTTGTAACCAGTTGTAACATAAATGCCGAATAAGTACTTATTCTAAGCTTAGTGAGACACACCGAGCCTGGGGAATATCTATAAACGTTACCGCATAACTGATAGCTTAAAATCGTTTCACAAATACAACGGATCGATATGCAGTGGTAAATGTTGACAAAGTGAGAGACAGGACACATCTAGAGGTGAAGCGACCTCCATTAATATTGATTTTATGCGAGAGCCGGCTGTAGTCGGCAGGGTTGTACGCCTGTTTACTTTAAACAGTTATTTATTGGATTTGTCTAGGGGTACATCTGCGCGGTATTTTCTCGTACAATATACCAACATTGCAAAACTTGTAACAGAGATATTTGTAATTAGAGATGCGCCGAACATTCGTTTTATTGACTGGTTTGTTGGTCTAGAGTGGTTAGTTAGTAGCCCTGACTGCTATGCCGGAGGTCGTGGGTTCGATGATGAGTATGATTATTTGTTCTGTCTGGGTGTAATTTATCTATCATCATCATCATTTCAGCCGACAGACGTCCACTGTTGGACATAGGCCTCCCCTAAGCGTCGCCACAATGATCGATCCTGTGCGTCTCGCATCCATCGGATTCCCGCAACCTTCACCAGGTCATCGGTCCACCTTGTAGTAGGCCTTCCGACGCTGCGTCTTCCAGTACAAGGTCGCCACTCAAGAACCATCTATATTTATCAGAATTTATATATAATAGGTATGTATTTAGAAATTATAAGTGTTTATCAGTTGTCTAGTACCCATAACACAAACTCTGCTTATGTTGGGACTAGACGGCATTATGTGAAGTTGTTGAATATTATTATTATTATTCGGTATTCGGCGTATTCGGCAGAATTTTGAGGTTTTTGTGTTCGGCCGAATTGTTCGGTTGAAATGCCGAATGTATTCGGTTTGATAGATTATTGTAAATTAGCCTTTAGGACAAAATAAATTAAAGGTAATCCTATATTCTAACCTTCATTTGTATTAGGAAAGGAAGGCTTTCGTATGCATAATGAATGAAATATGTTGTTTTCTCAATTATACTGCCGTCCACTAACTAAAAGGCAGCTAAGTGCAAAAAGTATTTTTCGAGAAAACACAAAAATTGGGAAGTGATGTCTCTTGAAAAGTATGCTACCTAGGAACAAGGTTACAAGTTATATATGTAGGCATAGTCTTTGTGCACAATATGTGATATATTTTATTCATTTATATTTATTATATTTTATTTAAATTCATTTTCTAACTTTTAGCTAAGCAATTCAAACACAGACATTGTGATTTAATGTTCTGTATCTCAAAAACTATCAATCATAGAAAAATGAGTCTTAGACCAAAAGATAGAGCATCAAAAGTTGTATAAGACTACATTAAAAAGTGAAAAACGACCAACTGTGGCTTAACGGCCTTTTAGTTAGTGGACGGCAGTATAGTACTAATAACTTTGAACATAGATAAATCAAGAATATTTGTAATTAAATTTTAATTTTAATAATCAATACCTACTAATATTATAAAAGCGAAAGTGAGTTTGTTTGTTACGTCTTCACGCCTAAATGGCAAAACCGATTTTAATGAATTTTGGTACAGAGGTAGTTGGGACCCTGGAGACGGCCATAAACTATTTTTTTTTTACGTGAGAAAAGGGGGAGAACGAGGGAACAAAAGGGGAAAGGAATTAAAGTATATTAATGAACGCGGGCGAAGCCGCGGGTAAAAGCTAGTGATTTATAAATATTAAATTTGATGCATTGTTCCAGATGATTATGAGAACACTAAGCATTTGGGTCTATCTGTCAAAAGCCAATTTCTTTTCTCCTCATACAGATTTCCTACCTAGAAAAAAAACCTTTGCGCGGTAAAAACATTGAAAGAGGAACCGAATTATCAGACAGTATATTCTAGAACAGATGGTCCACGGGGACGAAAGGTTCTGGAGTGACGATCACGAACCGGATACTTAGCGTTGGTAGTCCTCCCATAAGTGATTAGCATCAAACTGCAACATGTAACTGAACATCCGTAGACTCATAGTTCAAGGTTCATTTGAAAACCAGCGTCAGGCCACTGCTACGTAGTGGCCGCTGTCCGACCGTCCGGTAACTGTCTGGACCGAGCCTACGACGTGGACGGCGCGCACTGTTTCCGACCGCCTCAAGGAGTTGTCAGCAACAGGAGGGGCCCAGCTGGGTCGAAGCCTATTGGGGCCAGGGTTATCCGAAAGGAACTGCCTCGGTATGAAGAGGCTAGAAGGAACGGGGTGGGTTTTTAGTCAGTAAGAGTCTGACACTATCTCACGCTCCAACCAAAAGCGGGGGTTGACATTGGATGATGTTTACCACCAAAAAAAAAATGGCCTGAGCAGGCTTCGACCCTGCTTGGTCCCTACGATTTTGCTGACGTCTTTTTGAGGCGTGTGTGGAAGTAGAACACAACGCGCCGTCGACGACTTGGGCTGGACGGCGAGCTACTTATTACTCGTTGTATTGGGCGTCGAGGAAGGATGGAAAACGCCCTCTTTCAACCCCCCTAAAAGATGCAGGCTGGACGGATTAGGAGATATCAGTAGATCCATCAATCTGGAGGCAAGATGGTGGCGCAAAGTAATCCATGTGAGCATCTTCTAGGATGTGTAAATTAAATTAAAAATTAAAATCCCTTTAATTCGGACAACAATGATCCATATTATGTTAGTATTACACACAACTTATATTCTAGTGTTAGCCCTTCAGATACCGTCAATTAGAAACACAATAGTAAGACAATAGATGCGCGGCCACCGGTGGTCGCTTGGGGATTCAAGAATTAGAAACATCAAAAGTGAAAAAGAAATAACTTAAAGCTAGAATGACCAGGTAGGAAAGCATGTTCCTTACCTAATCACCCTTAGCACAAAATGTCTGATGTTTGGCGTATAGCTCTCCGCCACCGCTCTCAGGATATAGTTGCGACTACTCCGCACTCTGCGTAGCAGCGAAGCCGTCTTTTTGCGCATGATGGCTTGAAAGCCATCTGTGTGTAACTCTGCAAACATTTCCGAGGCGCTACAGAAACGGGGCAGTCGGCAGTCATAAGACCCACGAGGATCAGGCCAGTACAAGTTCAGGGCAGCGGGAGTCAATGTGCACCCGCAGCCCAAGTCACAAGTGTCTGGGGGAAGGGAGGGAACAGGTTTCAAAAAGATCTTGAGATTGTGATGTTTGATTTTTCTGCTGTTTTACGAGACCGACTGCGACGCGAACGAAGTAGCGGTAACCAGTTAACTTACACTATTTTTTTTTTGCATTTACCTCATGCATGCATTCTTTGAAAATACTGTCCGATTGTAAAATAAATATCACCAATAGAAAGCCGCTTTATAAAATACGCGTAAGTACATAAAATATTTTCTATGTATGCGGGAAAAATTTTGTTTAAAATGTAAAAATATTACCCCTTCTTTAAAATAACGATAAATCATATTACTATAATCGTATACGCACAACCCTAGACCACAGTCAAAACCCACGGGATGTCACAGGTCTGAAGCGAGTGCGAAGTGAGAAAAGGACAGCAACACTGTCGCAGTACGAATGAAAGAGACGGCTATACGTCACTCGTTTCGCCCAGACAAGTACTGGTAATTCTTTTTACTCAAATAGATAAGTTGGATTGTACTGTAGTCTTTTGTTTATGGATTTTGGCGGGCTTTCATTATGATTCTTTCCTAATTCATTTTAAATTGAGAGTTTTGAATACGATTTTGCTTTTTGAGATTATTTACGTTTTTTTTAAATAGAAATGATTATTCTTTTAAATTATATAATCTAGTGCTTGACTGCTGATGGTAAGTAGTGATGCAATCGTTGATGGTAAGGCGCATTAGTTTATTAAGAGCCTATTCACTCTAGCCTTAAAGACACCCAAATTATAATCGGACAAGAAGACCTCAGCAGACAAATTGTTCCAGTTCTTCGTCGTACGCGGTATAAACGACGAGGTGAAACGCTTAGTCCGGACCGTAGAGATAATGATCAGTGATTTGCTATATATAGGATGATAGGATGAATAACATATGCTACGGGTCTGGGAGCAGTCGGTAAGAATGCCCTCATTGAGTTTTTGGCAGGATTTGAGTAGTTTTTTTCTAATGAATATTGTGATGTTAATTTGGTGTAGTTTTGAATCTCAAGTGTCTGCGCTACTGGACAATATGTGGAATCATTGAAGCAGGCGCGACCTCGGTAAAATGGACCTAAGAATGTTATTATCATAATTATTGTAGTGTGTTGATTGTCTTAACCACAGAATAAGTAATAACGTAACCTTTAACGAAGTTTGCCAAGAAGGCTCACCTGAGAAGACGAGACATTTGCTGCCAAATACTGTAAAAGCATTAGAATGTGTTACATCCGCATGCTTATGGAAAACAAAGTGACTATATTATACGAAGACGTTGCTGAAAGGACTCAGTATCCAAGCCAAAAACAATATTAAAAAAACCAAGTAAGTGCGAGTCGGACTCGTGCACTGAGCGTTCCGTACAATCTTACTTACGATAACAGTTCAATTCCCGAATTGATTTACGAAGATTTTTCCGAATCGCAAAAAGTTTTATTTTTTTTGGACGTAGGTATTTACAAATTTTCAGTTTTCAGATTTTTTCTTATACTTGTGCTATGAGACCTTACTTCATGCCAAATTTCAGGATTCCAGGTCAACGGAAAGTACTTTATGAATTTTGATTCCCTTAAGTGTAGAAATACATTATATCGCCGTATCTTTTTTTTTCGCTAACTACAAGTTTGATTTTTTCTTAGCTTCAAGGGATCGCAGACAGTATATGGTTTTAATTTCAACTCGATACCTCCACGCGTTCCCGAGAAAGGTCTTGACCATAGAAATAAAAATAACTTCCATGGTCTTGACAGAGAGACAGACAACAAAGTGATCTTATAGACGCACTTATTTTTTCAGGCTTCGCGAAAGTATTAGCCAAGTTAGTATATTTATAAACAGGTTGATCTATTAATAACACAAAGCGACTTTTAAATATAATTATTCCAAAGTTTTCCCTAAAAAGTCATTAAACTTGTTTATTAAAAGCTCGGAAACGATTGAGTGGGTGGTAGACACGTTTCCTGTTATAAATAGGAACACACCTACGCTTTTTCTTGGTTGTTATTTATAGGATGGTGGGAAAATATACATCGTTAGGCATGATATTTAACAGGTACTATACTCCATTTTTTTTTTTTGGTGGGCAAAAATCATCCAATGACAACCCCTGCTCTTGGGTGGAGCGGGAGATAGTGTCTGACTCTTACTAACTAAAAACCCTCTCCGTTCCTTCTAGCCTTCATACCGGGGCTCGAGCTCCTTTTCGGATAACCCTGGCCCCAGTAGGCTTCGAACCAGCTGGGCCCCTCCTACTGCTGACAACTCCTTGAGGCGCGCGGGAACAGTGCGCGCCGTCGACGTCTTGGGTTCGGTCCGGACAGTTGCCGGACGATCGGACAGCGAGCTACCCATGGCTCACCCGCGAGCCCTCGTCTACGGTGGCCGGAAATCGGAATCGGAATCCCGGCGCCGGCGGCAAGGGCGCCGTTGCCTGATGCGGTCGGCCTCCTCCTTTGCTAGCATTACTGCTTCGCAGTAGGAGGCGACCGCCTGCCATTCCTCCTCGCTCTGGACCATGGCCTCGACCAAGGCCCGGCGCGAGGGGTATCCGCCGCCGATCGCCCCCACGAGGACACGGGGTTGCTCCGCCCCGGTAGGGCACACCTCGACTGTGTGCTCCACCGTGTCTAGTTGGGATCCTGGAGACGGACATAGGCTATTTTTTTTTTTGTAAGTGAGAAAAGGGGGAGAAAGAATAAAGTATATTAATAAAGGCGGGCGAAGCCGCGGGTAAAAGTTAGTCTGATATCAACCAGTGCTTGACTACGATCCCACCTTCACGTTAATGGTGAGGCGCGCTAGTTTATTAAGAGCCTATTCACTCTAGCCTTGAAGACATCTCAGTTATTATCGGGAAGACCGCAGCAGGCAAATTGTTCCAATCCTTCGACGTACGCGGTATAAACGACGAGGCGATCCGCTTATGACATATTTCTCCTTCAATCTCCGTGAAATTTTAGGCCGCAGCATCACAACACCTAGGTGATCGATCGTGAGATTAGCTTTGACCTCAAAACGGACGAAAGGAACGTCTAGTGTCCTTTGTGTAGGACTTTACGGAGTGGCCGCTTAATACGCAATGCGGACTTTATTCCGAGAGCTTTTATTCGGAATGGGGTGTACTTTAAAAAGGACATACTTTTCTGAACGTATTTCAATCGATTTTTGACAGATTTCTTTATTTATTTGAGGTACCTTCACCAACAGCGTTACATATACAACATAATTTTTAGTTTATGCGAAACCTGAAATGGTTTGTTCAGAATCAGTAACTGAAGGAATTTCAATACTGTTATATATTTTTTTATATTTAAAAAGACACTAAGTACAACACAGGTCACGGCTGGTCATAGCGGGCATGAGGTGCCAGCGAACAGCTGTGTGCAAGTGCAAAACAACCCCTCAGTCGCCTGGAGACGACTATGTATTTTAGCTGACAATAAGCATAAAAGTGGACGTCTTTCGCCTGAAATGATGATGATGAAAATAAATATATGTATCATCATCATCATCATCAGCAGCCTTTTTAATGTTCCCACTGCTGGGACTCAGGCCTCCTCTCTCTAGGAGAGGGAATGGGCCGTAATCCACCACGCGGGCCCAGTGCGGGTTGGTGAATGTCACATGTCTTCGAATTTTTGGTTCTAGGACATGCCGGTTTCCTCACGATGTTATCCTTCACCGTTTTGAGAGCAGTGGTGATGAAATAAATTACACAAAGTAATGCGCCTGGTTGTGTTTGAACCCGCGACGTTTTAACTTGTAAGTCGGGGCCGTTACCACTCGGCCACCACTGCTTGCAAAATATATGTATACCTCTATATAATTATTACTGGATGAATCCTTCAAGTGAGCGTCTAGGTAGAGATGGCCAAATCTGAAATAATGAAGAATAGTGAAAAACTTCCGATCTTGAAAACTAACATCTACTCTATCATGGGATTTTTCTTCTACGGCACTGTTCAAACGAATAACCGCGGTCCTGGACCACAAAGGGCAACTGAAGGAACTGGGGTGGGTTTTAGTCAGTAAAAGTCTGACACTGCTTCTCGCTCTTTCAAAAGCGGGACGAGTTGTTTCAGTGTAGTTACAAAGTGTTTGTAAACTTAATTTTGTGAACGTCATCCAATGACTTCTCCCTCTCTAGGGACTGACTGACGAAAGCTACGACGCTATCAACGCAAAAATATTGAGCTGGTTGTTTAATATTGACCTTTGTGTTGCATGGTAGGAAGAATAAATAAATAAATAAAAACCGGCCAAGATCGTGTCGGGCCACGCTCAGTCTAGGCTTCCGTAGTTCCTGTCCGTCATAATAAGTGTCCCCACTTAAGCGTTAAAACAAGGAACAACAGGTAACGAGCAATAACAAATACCACCAATGCCAAAGAGAGACCAACAGAACCATTCAGCAATATGCTCATACCCGTCCCGACCCCATCAACTCAATCATCAATTTGTTGTTATTGCATAGCGGCAACAGAAATACCTCCATAATTTGTGAAAACTTCAACAGCCTAGCTATCGCGGTTCTTGAGATACAGCCTGGTGACAGACAGACGGACCGACAGCGAAGTCTTAGTAATAGGGTCCCGTTTTTACCCTTTGGGTACGGAACCCTAATTATAATTAGCGAGGCTTTATAATTTTAATGGCACTAGCAGGATAAAAGGCTAAATAGCACTTTTTTTTTGCGGTGGGGAAAATCATAGTATGACAAAACCCGCTCTTGGGTGGAGCGGGAGATAGTGTCAGACTCTTACTGACTAAAAATCCCATCCCGTTCCTTCTAGCCTTCATACCGGGACACGAGCTCCCTTTCGGATAACCCTGGCCCCAGTAGGCTTCGACCCAGCTGGGCCCCTCCTGCTGCTGACAACTCCTTGAGGCGCGCGGGAACAGTGCGCGCCGTCGACGTCTTGGATTCGGTCCATTACCGGCTAAATAGCACTAGCAAAGTGTTTTCACAGTAGGTAGGTATAGGTACCTACCGTTTTGCCGTTATAGGGTAAACTAGTACTTAACTGTTTATTTACTGTATTACCTGTAGGTAATGTAAGTGATTATATAAGTAACTACATGTTCTCAAAAACCACTGGCTCTCACACACAAAACAAAAATACGAGATCAAAAAACTAATATTTTTATAGTTGAACAAAGCCTACCTATATTTTGATCGAGGAACGACCATAAAAATGTTTGAGAAAATATAACCTATGCAATCAGAATATTGTAAGTAAGTACCGATACTTAGATTAGCTCCGACTAGACAATAGTGTTCAGTAGAAAAGCTAGCCGCCGAGCTCAGATAAACCGTCCTTCGTCCGAACGATTCAATATTCATCAATTTGAGTCGGCATTTGAATGTAGTTTACATTCGATTTCCTGCAGTATTATTGGACTGCATTATGTCTAGATTTAATGCTAGCAATCTTATATTGAAACCTAGGAATTATCTACTTCGATAATACAACTGTAAAAAATTTATTGCAACTCAAGTGTTGGGCCTTCATTCGCCTCAATGACAAAAATAAACAAATAATATGATTTGTGCATGTACTACGTGACTTAAACAGTAAATGACTTACCCACTCAGTACTGATGTCACATTAAACACATAACATTCACTTAATCACATCTTAAACGTAAATTATTAGAAACGAATTACCGATACGAGAAATCATAACAGCAATACAAAGTGACCGATTGTATTATTTGTACAGTAGCAATAATTTTAAATAGCGACATCTTGTGAATATGTTTTGCAACAGTTAAAAAATATACATTCAAAAATATCGCTAAATGCCAAGAGATGGCAGTGTTAAGTTTATGAAATTAAAAACTAGATGTCGCTACCAGTTACTAAAGACAATTTCGTATGTGTTTAGTTCTACTACTCGATAATAGATGACTATTAATATATTGGTCAATTAAAATGTGAGGTGCAAATCGATAATATAAGTAAAGATTTTCCCCCTCGTATTTTTATATTCCTGTCTACTTGTAAGTTTTACAAATTAATTCAAGCTGCAAACAAAATCATTATTTATTAATAAAATATACAAACATCTGTTCGAAAGGTGTGCCACCTGTTGGAAACACACCTGTACACAATTAACATCAAATCATGTCTTGCTTAGTTAATTATTTATAAATGACGAGCAGCTTTTAAAGTAGGTAAATATTTTATAATTAGAGACAAGTTTTTGGTTCATAGAAGGGTTGATTTTTGTAATAATTGCAATAAAAACGTAAAATTGACGTCATTAAAAACTATTTAATTTAAATACCTAATAATCAGTACATTCAATCCTTCAAGGGTGTACTGCAAAATATCCTGGGCATCTTTTGATAGGGCTAAAATTTATCTTCCGCAAAAATCTACAAACAATCTGTACTACCGCCATCTATGATCAAGTAGACGAACTAAAAATGACGTCACAGCAACGTCGGCCAACCGGTTCGGACAAGTTGCACGGTACCGTTTGGTTCAACGACCCAAGAGATTTGTTTACGCGGCAAGCAGAAACAACTGGCGAACGAAAAGATGGTGAATTTCGGTGGGATTTAAAAAATTCACACGTAGTTTAAAAAGCTTGTAAAATAAGAATTAAGTTTGTAACGTTAGTTTTACAAGTTGAGTTCAAAAAACTTGGAATAACGGCCTCCTGTTACTTTGGGCCGTCCTTGTGTTACGTGCATTCACGTAATTGACTTGCAAAATTATTGAATGGACCTAAAAATGGAACGGACTTTGTTTTTTTTTTGTTTTTTGGTGTGAAAATTATCCAATGACACCTCTAGAATTTGAGCGGAAGGGTGTGTCAGACTTTTACTGACTAAATACCCACTCCTGTTCCTTCTTTGCCTTTCACATCTCCAGTTTTCCTTTCAGAAGCGAATCCATGGCCCTAGTACGCTTCAACCCTGCAGGGCACATACGGTTTGCTGACATCTCTTTGAGCCGCGTTTGGAACAATACGCGCCGTCGACGACTTGGGCTCGGTCAGGACGGTTACCGGAAGGTTGGACGGCGAGCTACCCGTTGCTCGCCGTCCGCAACGGATTTTGATCTGGTCGTCACTAATAAAAACAAGTACAAGCGAGGTAGGTTTGTTTGTATAATTTGCATACCTGCGAATTCTGGAATTTTGCATTATTAATCCTGAGTCTAAGAGCAGTGGTGGCCCCGAGGTAACGGCCTCGACTTACGAGGTCGCGTCGTGATAATTAGAGACACAATAGAAATACAGTGGCTGCGTAAACGCCGGCGTTCGCTTGGGGTATAATTTGGGGTATAATGAATTAAAACAGGAGAGGGAGAGGGGAGGATCAAAGGGTTTTCTTTTCAGGAATTCCCCGTGGCCCTTACGGGTATAGGCCCGTATGTTTTTGCTGACAACTCCTCGAGGGGCGCGTGGTACACTACGCGCCGTTGACGACTTGGGCTCGGTCCGTACGGCTACCGGACGATCGGACTGCGAGCTACCCATTGCTCGCAGTCCGTTCCGTTTGATTTTTATTATTTAAGTAAGCGTTTGTTTATAATATATCCAAAAATGTCACTCAACTTACGGAAATATTGTACAGGCTATTTTGATTATATGAATGAATAAATGACGATCAAAATGGATAATACTGCGCGTTGCATTTTCAAGTAGCAATTGGCAAATACATGTTGATTCTATTATGAATTTATCAATTATGACAAAACACCGTGGACATCGGATTTTGTTTTTTATTTTTGACTACAAAAATATGATTATTAACGGGTACACATAGAGAGCCCTTATTTTTTTTGTATTAATAAAACAATGGGGGTGTATATTTTCTGCTTTCGTGTGAGTGAAACCACTGCAGAAGCTTGTATTTCATAAAGCGGGATATTGAATTTTTTTTTTTCGAATTAAATAAACCCATAACTAATCAAGTATCTATGGTCCAATCAAAGCAAACATTTTTACCACATATAATATTATGGAGGAAACATTTAATTTAATTTGTTATACGAAAGGCAAACTTGGCTACACAGAAGAGAGGGAGAGGTAGACCGCAAGTTACCTGGATGACAAATTTCCGCAAGGATATGCAAAAGCTTAGCCTTACGGATAGATAGATAGATAGATAGATAAGACATTTATTTGATGCAACACTTAAAATGTTACTTTTAAGTGTTGCATCAAACAAATGTTTTTTGACAGCATATAATAATAATAATAATAAATAAATAATAAATCATTTATTTTCAGGCATCTTGGCCCATAGATATACCTTACAGACTTACATACTTATAGAATAAGTACAAGTTGTCGTTAGTAAATGAGACTTAAATCTATGTTAGTAACACTTCACATTGCACTCAGTTCACTTCGTGCTGTTCTGTGGCACCTGTCCGCGGAAGCGACGGAACACCACGCCCTGCGGCCAAAAGTCTTCCTTCAACACGAGGGGGAGAAAAGTATTCGGGACTCGCACCACGAACGCCTTGAAGTTGACGTAACGGTGCGACTCCAGCAACTGCACCCTCAGTGTGTACTATACGTGTGATATAAAAGCACAACAAATTACAAACATAAAACTAAGCACATAAATCAACAAAAAATAAATAAGTAAATAGAAAATGTTAACAATCACAGACATCTAAGTTACGAATAGGTACATTGAAAAACATAGAAGGGAGAAAAAAACACGTTAAAAAAATTAAACATTAAAAACAGTTTGAAAGTGGCGCCAGTAACTGAAAAGCTGAAAGGAAATCGTTTGTCTTGGTATGGTCATGTGAAAAGTAGGGACGAAACGCATGTTGCTAAAAAAGTTATGAGTTTACATGTGGATGGATGGAAGGGGAGAGGGAGGCCAAAGAAAAGATGGATGGATTGTGTGAGAAGTGATATGAAAGAAAAGGGAGTTAGTGATAGCATGACGAGTGACAGGACAGAATGGAAGAAAAAAACGTGTTGCGCCGACCCCAAATAAAACGGGACAAGGGCAGGAAGATGATGATGATGATGATGAAAAACAGGTGACTTAGTAAAAGGCTAACAAAATAATAAAAAAAAAAATGACGGATGACGATGCTTATCAGCGAAATGAATGGAGCTACATGATTAAGAAAGCGGACACCGCGTAACGTGAAGAGGCGAAGAAGAAAAAGAAGATAAGGAAAGGTAAACTGAAGTTAAAATTCAATCTACAAAAAATATATTTAAATGAAAGAATATTATTGAATGTATCACATCAAAGTACTTAAATAATATATATATAAACTAGTGCTTGAATGCGATTCCACCTGATGGAAAGCAATGATGCATCGTTGATGGTGTGGCGCACTAGTTTATTAGGAGCCTATTCAGTTTAGGCTACTCTCCTTGCTAAGGGGAGGAATTCCATAAGTCAAGAGTGAATAAGTTACTCTTGGGCAAGCGTGTTCCATCGTTGGCCACATCATCGCTTACTAACATGTGAAATAGTGGTCAAACACGAACCTATTTATGTTAAGAAAAAACCTAACGTCAGTAGTAACGTAATATCTTACAATATTTATATTTTTAGATATCTTTTTAAGAACTAGTTTTCAAATGCATTGAATAACTTATGGTAACAAATAAACGGAAAAATATTTATTGTTAAATCCGGCTCGAAGGACCAAAATATGGAGGTGCGCACTACAAGTACAAAGTAACGATCGTGTTTCACCATTGTGTGGACCGCCCAGTGGAGCATACGGTAGAGGTGTGCCCCGCTTGGGCAGAGCACTGCCGTGTCCTCGTGGGGACGCTCGGCGTCAGCGATCTCTCGCGCCGGGACGCGCGTAGAAGTGGCAGGCTGTCGTCTCGTTCTGCTAAGCAGTAATGCTAGCAAAAGAGGCGACCGCCGCGTGAGGCAATGGCCCTCGTGCCCCAGGCGCCGGGATCCCGATCCCGATTATTGGTTACCGTCCGGACCAAGCCCAAGTCATCGAAAGCGCGTAGTATTCCACGCGCGCTTCAAGGAGCTGTCAGCAAACCGTACGGGCCCATGGGGCCATGGGTGATGCGAGAGAGAACCCTGGGTCCCTAGAACAAAGGCAAAGAAGGAACAGAGGTGGGTTTTAGTCGGTAAAAGTCTGACACGAAATAGCGGGAGATGTCATCCAGCGTGGCAATGCTGCCAGCGTTCTGGGTACTTTTCCCATTGCCATCGATGTGGGCGAATTTTTTGATGCCCTTTGAGTTTTCCCCGTTTTTCTGCCTTTTTTACTCGTTTGTACATATTATTATTTTAAGTTTGTATATACCTACTAATTTATAATATTTAATATTTGAGATGTCATTGGATTATTTACCATCTTAAAAAAAAACTATCAGTAGCTTGGACCCTGTTTCCGATACCGGTCCCCTCCGGTAAAAACTAGTAACCTCTTACAAATTTTTATATTTTTAGAATTCTTTTAAGATCTATTTTAAAATGCATTGAATAACTTAAGGTATTTAATAAATTAAATAGTAATTATGGAGGATCAAAACGGTGAAGGAAAACATCGTGAGGAAACAGGCATGTCCTAGAACAAAAAATTTGAAGACGTGACATTCACCAACCCGCACTGGGCCTACGTGGTGGACTCCGGCCCATTCCCTCTCCTAGAGAGGAGGCTGTAGGAACATTAAAAAGGCTGATTATGCTATGCTATAATAACTATGTTAGAATCCGGCTTGAAGGACCTCGAAGGAATATGCCTGAGCATACCACAAATACAAAGTTACAAGATATTTACTTTTTTTTAACCATCGCCAATATAGTCTGGCCAACGAAAGATGACAGTGAATTATTTATTGAAGTACATATATGGCAGCATTTAAAAAAAAACATAGTCAAAAATGTGTCGTTGACGTTTCTTCAATCAAATGTTTACATAGAGTCAGGGTGAACAGTAACAAAGTTTTTTAATTCGGCCTCCTTTTTGTTGTGTCATCTTTCGATGGCCAAACTCTATTTCAAAATACTGCTACTTCCAAAAAACTTACCTCAGTCGGAATTCAATCAAGAAACTCTTCGAATAATTCTTCAAATGGTTTTCCATCAAAAGATGTAACTGTACAAATATAAAACGCTAGCGGTTTAGTTTAATATTCAATATGTCGGATCAAAAGACCGATTATGACAACTTCACATTTCGAATTATTATCGTACTAGCTTTCCGCCCGCGGCTTCGCCCGCGTGGACTACAGTTTATATCGCGCGGGCAGAGACCCGTGGTCAGCAGTGGAATTATAGGTAGCCTATGTGTTATTCCAGTGTCACCAAATTTGATCTAAATCCGTTCAGTAGTTTTTGCGTGAAAGCGTAACAGACAGACAGACAGACAGAGTTACTTTCGCATTTATAATATTAGTAGGGATAATATCTACTTTATTACGAACTTTTAAGAGTTGTATTTTTACGAGAATTTAAAAAAAAATTCATGAGAATCTGGGAAATATTACAACAGAGAGAGATTTTGTTTTGTAATAATTTAATTTTGGCAATTTGGGGTAATCCCTTGCGAATCATTTTTTTTTATTTTTATTAGCCTAAACTGTCCCACTGCTGGGCAAAGGCCTCCCCCAACTTCGTCCAGGCATTCTTTGCCCGAGCCACCTCGAACCAAATATAATAAATAAATAATAATATCCACAACTATCGCACAACGTCATCTAGTCTCAAGCTACGCAGAGCTTGTGTTATGAGTACTAGACAACTGATAAATGTACTTATATATACTTCTAAACACACATATTTAGATAAATTACACCCAGGTCCCAGACACAGTACAAATGATTATGCTTATCCTCATCGCACAAACATTTGTCCTGGGTGGGAATCGAAACCACGACCTCCGTCATGGCAGCCAGGGCCACTAACCATTAGACCAAGAGGCCAGTCAAAGTCTTCAAAAGGCTTTCCGTCAAAAGATTTAACTGTACAAATATAAAACAACTGCAGCTTAGTTTAATACTCAATATAATGTTGATAACATTTCGAATTATTATCGTATAATGCTTTATTACGCACTTTTAAGTGTTGTATTCTCACGAGAATTTTAAAGCATTATCATGAGAATTTGAGAAAAATTACAACAGAGAGAAGAAGAAACTTAGTGATTATTATATTAAGAGAGCAGTAGTGGCAAAGTGGTAATGGCCCCGACTTACGAGTTGTAGGTCGCAGGTTCGAACCCAGCCAGGCGCATTACTTTGTGTAATTTATTTCATCGCCACTGCTCTCAAAAACGGTGAAGGAAAACATCGTGAGGAAACCGGCATGTCCTAGAACCAAAAATTCGAAGACATTTATTTATTTATTTTACTATTTAATTCATGAATCCCCAAGCGACCACCGGTGGCCGCGCATCTATTGTCTTACTATTGTGTCTAATTGACGGTATCTGAAGGGTTAATTCAATTTCTATCTTTTAATTATTTTTTATTAACTATATTGTGCTTTCTCATAATAAAAGAAACAAGAAATATGTAACCAAGATTATTATGTAACTCATAATATGATTTAAAAGAGTGTCTATAGAGTTTCTTGCACGTTCTTTTCCATAGAGATCTACGCTTTGGAAAGTGCAATAAAATAGCTGCCAGTGGCTTAACTCATGAATCCCCATTCATGAGTTAAGCCACTGGCAGCTAAGAGATGACCAGTCTCATTTGACGGCAAACATTTTGGGAACACATTTACCGTCCGTAAAGCTAAGGAGTGGAATTCCCTCCCTGAGTTTCCTGACAGCTACAATCTGGGGGTCTTTAAATCAAGAGACATCGACGACATCGTCGCTTTCCATTTGGTGAGATATTGGTCAAGCGTGAGCTTCATCATCATCATATCAGCCGAAAGACGTCCACTGTTGGACAAAGGCCTCCCCAACCCACCACAACAACCGTTCCTGTGCGTCACGCATCCATCGGACTCCCGGGACCCTGACTAGGTGGTCGGTCCAGAGCGAGCCTATCAATGATTAAATTGTTTCATGAAAGTTTCAATCTGCAATAACAAGCAGCGTTCTAACTTCTACTTGCTGCATGCCTGAGTTCTGTGGCAGTGGAAGTCAGTTGCGGACGATAACTTGTGCAAGAGAATTTGCTTAGGGTCGAGGTCCGATAGGATTCTAATAAGATCGTATCTTTCTTTTTAAGTCTGACTGCTGAACATCAAATTCTTGTCGCAAACTAATCACAGCGCCAATCAATATCAAAAACTTATTGAAAATGCAGGGAATTGGCGTTTGAGTCTGAGAGTATAATGCTACAGTGCTTAAACACACTGAAGTTACTCCCCTGAAGAGAAGAAATAAAGAGACACCTTGAAAACGGTTTTTACTAATAAAAAATATTCACAGAAAAATACTGTGAATGTATAAATCATAGTAGAAATCAAAATTCAAATTACCAGTAAATCTATTAAAGCTCCCAAAGGCCATTTGAGAGGATCAGAGAGAGGTGCATAAAACTCACCTTTTACGATTGAATGGCAATTTTTCAATCATTGACCATTAGAAATTTTATTATTTCTCCCCATGCAAAATAACTGCAGCCTATCAAAGATTTTACGATGCCAACAACCTATGCGCAAAAAATCCTCAAAAACCGGAAATCTTCGATCATTGGCAGCAATCAAAATTGACCGTAAATCGAATTAGCCACGCATCCAAAATCATCGTGAATCGATGGCAGAAGAAGATGTGAGTGGAAGAACCGGCCTTAACACCGTTACCGTTCGCATCACGAAAAAAATTACAGTTAGCCCGAGTCTCGAGCGCGCGCCGCAACGAAAAAAGCACAACCCATCGCTACGGCACCTCTCTAGGACGTACCGACGGCCAACCGAACGCGCGGGAATTTTGACATTGACAGCTCAATTGGCGCCAAAGCAACCTTTTCAAAATTGTGCATTACCCTGTGCCGTGAACTCGTGCAAACTGTGTTTATTCAAGTGAAAATGTCTGAAAACGGATAATACTATTTTTTATTGTGGCATTTGTGGTGTTTTATGAATTGTTTGACAGTGGCAACAAGCAAAGGATTTTGACAAAATGCCGAGTACAATAAGAGGTGAGTTTTAAAAAAGTTACAAATTGCAACAGATTAAAAATCTTTCCTATAGAGTTTATAGACTCTTTAATTTGAATTTGTGTGTTCTAATTTTAAATCACTTCAGAGCTTAATTTAAAAAGAATTTCAATGGCCGCATAATTTGGCTAATAGACGATTTAATCTGAGTGGAATTTCAAATATATCTTGTTGGAAATACGCTGATACATTATAAAGTTGTATTCGCTGAGGTTACCAAAGGTGAATGCACTTTCGCGTTGTGTTGACGGAAACAGAAGTCGTGAGTAACAAAAGGTAAAATTTGAATTTCATACGATAAGCACGAATTTAGAAATTCAAATTTTGGGTATCTGTCACTTTCTACTAAGTATGCATGTTTTCAGTTGGGTAAAGAAACTGTTGTTTTTTTAATTGTAATTAATTTATATGAATATGCAATGTTGTAATTAAAAATTATGAGAAAATAGAAATAGGCTCAAAGGCCTATTTCTATTTTTTTTTATATTAGGCCTAGTTTTTTTTTATATTGAAAACCTTTCATCATCATCATTTCAGCCGACAGACGTCCACTGTTGGACATAGGCCTCCCCTAAGAAAAAAAAACAAAAAATCATTAAATTTATATTGAAAACCTTTAAATCATTAAATTTCCCCACAGGTTCTTGATAAGAATTTTACAAATTAAAAATCAGAGCTAAATTTGACATAGCAAAATTTGTTATATAATCAATGAATAAAAAAAGTTGTATGACAGTAAAACTCAAAGAAAACAGTTTTGCAGAATTAAATTCGCATCCTTGTTGAAATATCTGTGTAAAAACAATTATTAAATTCTTCATTGCTAAAGTTTTATTTTAAATTCCAGTGATTATACCACATCATTTTTAGTTTCTGCGAAACCTGAATATAGTTTGTTCAGAATCAGTAATTGAATGGATTCCAATAGTTATTACACCATTTTTTCTCAAAAATATTTAAAAAGGTCACAATTTGGATACCACCAAAACTAAGTACAATATAGGTCACGGCAGGTCATAGCGAGCATTAGGCGCCAGCAACCAGCTGGGTGCAAGTGTAAAACAACCCCTCAGTCATCTGGGTTGCCCGGTGACTCTGTATTTTTGCTGACATAACAAGCTCATAACTTTGTGGTTTATCATGAAAAATGAAATTATGTTTTTGTTATTCTTTAAATAAAAATACTAAACATATGTTTTGAATTTCACATATACTAAAACTAAGGTTGTTTATTCAATTAGCCTTAGTGGGAGTCTCCCTCTCAAAATAAAAAAATACCTTTTTTTTTTAAATATTCAAGAATAGCTAAACTAGAAAACGAAAAAAAGTTCCAATCTATGCTTAAAACTAAAACTAAGTTAAAAATACTAGCCACGTTACTATTTGATTTAAGAAACGTGAATGACCTAGACTCCGTTAATGGCATTCTAGAACTTTCGTCTATGGTCGTCCTACGCCATCGAAATAGCAAATAAGCTTGTCTATGAATTTTAATCACGTAAGCTCTTGGACAGTATCCATAGCTGGGTCACTAACAATAATGTTTTCACTGTTACTTAAAAAATACGCAATGGATACAGTCATGAGTAGGTTACGTCAGGTCATTGAGTCCAGTACCCCAATTTTCTTATAAATTACATATTTAAGCAGTCTGTTGAATGACTCATATGTCAATATTACTACATATAAACAAAATAAAAAACCCTACGCTAATTACAACTAAACTAAAATCAAACGAAAATATGGCGTCAAAAAACTCTTCCACATCGCTGTCGATTGGTAATGTGCCCACAAGACTGGCGGCATCACCACGCTGTACGGCAATGCTTATCCTCTGTCCGAGGTAAAAGCCAACCCTTCAATAGTTTTAATTGCCTTCATGCTCATCCTGTGGATTTTGTTAGGATTATCAGTAAAGACCAGTCCTGTGCGTCTCGCATCCATCAGAGTCCCTCGACCTTCACTAGGTCATCGGTCCACCTTGTGGAAGGCCTTCCAATGCTGCGTCGGCCAGTACATGGTCGCTACTTCAGAACCTTTCGGTCCAGACGGCGAGCGAGACTAAAGGGCATCGGCCCTGCTGCGCTCTTACGATGTTGCTGACTTTTCTTTGAGGCACGCGTAGAATATTACGCGCCGTCGATGACTCAGGGTCGGTCCAGACGGTGAGCGAGACTAAGGTTCAGCATTTGTGTCCACCAGAGCCACGGTAACTCCTTCAAACGTTTCCGCAGATCGACAGAAAAACTTGCCAAGGCTGCCAACCTTGTTACCAGTTCTCCAACTGTTATTTGCTGTTTGTCGCCGTCCTCCAGTTACATTCCCGTACCTGAATCTTAACTAAGTCACGTCTTATGCAAAACAGGTCGTCTATTCGTGCCCTAGACTGCTTGGCGACTATTGTGCACCTGGTTTATATTAGGTGGTGACGTCATGCGTCTGGATGGGGTTCCTGAATTAGGAGTTATTGTTAGCTTGGGTTTGAAGAGGAGAATTTCTGTGTTGCTTCAAATAAATGTTTTATCTATCTCTCTAAGAATCTTCCTTGTCGGTCTGATGGTTTTCGTCACTTCTGATACTGTTCTTTTTGGTGTATAGCATAGCCTAATTAGCCTTTTAATATTCCCACTGCTGGGATTCAGGCCTCCTGTCTAGTAGAGGCATGAGCTGTAATCCACCACGCGGACCCAGTGCGGGTTGGAATGTCGCATGTCGTCGAATTTCTGGTTCTAGGACATGCCGCTTTCCTCACGATCTTTTCCTTCATCGTTTTGAGAGCAGTGGTGATGAAATGACACAAAGTAAATGCGCCTGGCGGGGTTTGAAACCGCGACCTACGACTCCTAAGTCGGGGCTGTTACCTAATTGGAAACCCTCTAACTGTGTCTGTTACTTCCGAATCTGTTTTCTCTTGTCCTTTTATTTGTTCATTTGTTAAAGAGAATTATCTTAAATAGGCTCTTTATAAACTGGTCCGCCTTATCATCAACGATTTCATCACTGCTTACCATCAGGTGGGATTGCAGTCAAGCACTTTTTTGTATTAAAAAAAATTATCAGGATCTGTTCAGTTGTAAATTTTTAGTTTCGCCTTCAACATGTTCGAATTTATTTATTTATTTATTTATTGTATACTTTATTGTACACCATTACACATACAAAAGGAAATTTACAACTAAAACACATACATACAATACACAACAACAACACAACACACAACAACACATAATTTAAATAGTTTTTAAGAAACTTCAGGCGTGTATGTATCAGAACCAGTCTTCACAAAAGTAACTGTAGCTACTGTTTATATACGGATGTGTATTTAACCGTAAACAAATCTATATGTATATAGTCTGTCTAAAAAGTGAACCGACTTGGGAATTTTGTATAAAATTTAATCATTTTAAAAATACTTATATTTGATACTTTTAATAAGGTTCTTCTGTCAGTAAACAATGATCAAGGTCTCTTAATCAACCTTGATTATTGAACCAGGGTTGACTACATCTGATTTCATTTTACCCTAATAATTACCTAAGTCGTTTGACTTTTTAGACAGATTCTAAAAGGATACTGACTGACAATATATCAACGTACAGCCAAATCTACCAGGATAAGAAGCGTGAAATTTTGCACAAGTTTTTCTTTTATAACCTAGGCAGGAACTAAGAGAGATTTTTCCAAAATTCACTGCCTAAGGAGAGTCCAAAATGAGGGTCCAAAGTTTGTTTGGAGAAACCTTTTTTCATTCAGGCGAAGTCACCGACAAAAGCTATTGTTTACATAAAGAACTGCTCTATCGTATCATCATCATCATCAGCCGAAAGACGTCTACTGTTGGACATAAGCCTCCCCCAAGTGCCGCCGTAATTAACGGTCCTGTACGTCTTGCATTTATTAGATTCCCGCAACCCTTACCAGGTCATCGGTCCATCGGTCTCTAGATTTATTTTCCAATGTCTAAAAATCTACCAACGGCAAAAACTACATATTTCTTGCACGCAGCAAAGGCTCCTTTGAATATTTTTCTTTGAAGTGTTTTTGCTATCGGAATTCGTAATTATGCCATCTGCGAGGCCAGTTCCGAAAAGCGACAGTTGGGGGCATTGACCTTGTATACGAACTTCACTTTATAAACTTTAGCATGAACTTACTATACAAATCATCCATTGAATTCTGATTAAGCTCTGCATACAATGCAGTTTTTCTTACATTAAAAATTGAGTAAGCGATAAATTATCAAAAATAAAATCTATGATTACTAAATTGCCTAGCAATAGCTGCATATATGCCCCAAAAGCTCTTGACAGATAAACGTCAAAATTAAATAACGAACACCACTAATTCCAAATTCAAAATACCAGCATCCATAGATTTTCGCGCCAATCGCCACAGACGTGCATTCTGTGCGGTCAGCATCAGAAAAGCGACAGTAGGGCGGTGCTCGGCCCTGTGTACCGTAAGCCGCAATCCCTTTCTTTGTGACGCGATGACGTAGCGTACGGTACTCTGTGCTAGTGATGGGAAAATCTGTTTGTATCGATAAGGCTTTTGGGGTCGATAGTTTGTGATGATGTTACTGAAACTTTTTTGCTGTGATAAATCTATTGTATTGGCTTAGGTTAGGTTGTTTCACGTTTTGATGATAGATTAGTGTTAGATTTCAAATGTTAATGAGCATACAAAGCACCTTTAGATCTGTCACAGACATCTCGACATAAACTATCGCGGTTACTATAAAAATGAACTAAACAAGAGTTGCAATCACTCATCTTCCCACACCGCGCAATTTAGGTCACACTCAACGTCTCCGACGCTAACCATTACACAAGTATCTACCATTAAAAAATACACAACCACAGACAAACCATCGACAACGCCCCCCTCTAGCAGTGACGTAGCCTAACGGTGATCGCAGTTAGGCTCACCCACATACTGTGTAACTGTGTGCACGCGCCCGTTATATGGACGCGTTCCGTGCATGCGACGCCGTGGGACCGGCTGTATGCTGAACGCCTGTGCTTGAAAAAAAAAACGTAAATGACAATTGCGTGTCGCGTGAGCTTAGCCGATTTTAATTTATGGTCTGTTGATTCTGTTATGTCATGTTAGCGAACGCGGGAAAGGGTTGAGATTTGTATTCTGTGGTGGAAAATAGGTTTCCTTAATGGTTTCTGTATCGTTTTTATTATTCTTTCGTTTGTGTTGATTTATTGTTTTTTTTTTTAAAGAAAACATTGCTAAAAATTTTGTCCAATTTATTTTTTCAACTTGTTGAGTTAAGAGATAATAGGTTTCAATATTAAGTATGAATTTAATAACAGTTATTTGATCGTATCTACTTTTTGGGGCTATCGATACTGCTGCTGGCTGTCCACTTAATCCCGAGTTAAAAGTATACAATCATTAAACCCTGCATCTATCTAAGCAAACACTTCATCATCATTTCAATTGAAAGACTGAAACACTTAGGCTTTCCCCAGGGGTTGCTTAAACGGACGGTCTTGTGTGTCTTCGTCATATTCCCGCGACCCTCACCAGGTCATCGGTCCACCTTGTGTGATTAGTCTCACCAATCTTTCCAGATTCGATCACGCAAGGACACTCCGAATATTTTTACCTTTTTGCACGCCACACTCCCTAGGGTATAACTGGCAGGTTTGCCTGTACAGGTGAGTTGTGCAGGTAAACCGGAGCGTGTATGTTGCACAACTGTGCAGGTTTCCATACAAGCTTAACTGACAGGTACAACTGTGCAGGCAAACCTGTTAGATATACCTTAGCGTGAATGGCTACCTTTACATTGCTCTTTGGATGACTTTAAGCACTCTGATGAGGTCTATGTAAGAGACTAATTTTCACTGCTGTAGGTCATGCAAACTAAATTTATCTTAGTCGTACTTTTCAGAGTATTCCACGGTAAAATAATTATTAGTTTTATTTATAAAAAATACTACAAGAACATTAAAAATAAATAAAATAACCTTCTTATTACTTTATCTTGCATATAAAACCTCTTTCAAAGTTTCACCAACGGCGAAAAAAAAGAACAAGTTTTAAAAACTACAAGAGTTCATTGACTTTTAACGAATATGCATCGGTCAGTTTGAATTTCGAAAGGTAGATGTAGAGATATAGCCCACAGTCTTTCGTCTAGACTTTTGGGGGTTTATGGTCAGAAAAAAAACAAGGACATAGAGTTTTTAACGTTTTTAAATTGTTGCTTCATTAAGATTGTCGGTTAAAAAGTTTTGTCGGACTTAAATGTTAGTTTATCCTTTTTTATTTTTTTTTAAAGCGATGTGGTCGATGTGGAGGAGTACTTCGACGCCTGAGTGTACTTTGTGTTTTTGTAATATATTTATGTACAAGGTTAGGTTTTAGAATATAAAGTTTAGTTTATATATTTTTTGTACGTATGTAGTTATTATATATTTGAAATAACAAGATCGAGCTATTCGTTGGATTATGCACAAAACGTTTATTCTTCCAAATTAAACTGTAATTTTTTAACAGACCATTATAGATAAATTTTTACTGATAAAAATTGCATTGATATAACTCAAATAGATTTACAGAAATGTAATTTTTTTCTACTTGAACCAAAAAGTAGTAAAATAAAAAATATAAAGTACTTAGGAGGATGCAATCAACGCATACCATTGCGTATTTTTTATTACGCATGTTACTAGGAAGTTAAAAATAAACGACTCTGTACTCTATGGTTAACACATAATTTGACTCTATTCAAATGTCAATCAGGCTGCGTTCTTTATTCAAAATTCAAACAGTATTTTTGAACGGCTATAGGTAATTTTTCTATCCATTTATGTATTCCGTTAGCGGTTAAATTCATTCACAGAAGGCATTGTTTGGAAGACAAGTTTATTTTTTAGTCTACAGTAATTTTATAAAGATGTATAGTTGTGTTTTTTTTTTGTTGCTAGTCTGATTGCCAAAAGTACCTAATACACGTTAGGCTACACCTGTCACAATAGATCTTTTAGGTCGCAGTGCACTACGGGAGATGCATGGCCCCTTATCTTCAAAATAATAATAATAGGCTACACCTGACAGATTAGGTTATACCTGACAGATTTGCCTGCACAGATACCTGTCAAATAAGTTTGTGTGGAAATCTGCACAGGAGTATAACATACTCGCTCTCGTTTACCTGTACAACTCAACTGTACAGGCATACACAGCGTGTATGATGGACATAACATTTTTCCACCGATAGAAAGCTGCTTTATTCTTGTATGGCATAAGCTATATTGTGTACGTGGGCAAAGCTGTGGGCAAAGACTAAAGCTAAAGCTTTGTTAGTAAGTTTAATAAAACTTGAACAACACACCGCCTCGTCTGAGGTTGCAGTCGGCTTCTAGTCTAACCGGATACAGCTGTATTCCCGTATTTTACATGAATCAACTGCCTATTTGAACTCCACAACCCAGTAACTGGGAATCACGATACGTATCCCTAGGGGTGGCATGACTAATATTAGATTTCCCGACTTTGCCTGTTCTCAACGACTGTTAAAGATCTAATCTAAATCATATAATTTGACCATTACTTGTTTGCTGTATGGACTTTAAAAGAGACTTTAACCACTGAGTTTGTTTCGGTGTATCTTCTTGGAATAGTCAGCTGGGAAAAACCGGCCTCATCTAGTTTAAACTGACGAAAAAAGTGTTTTTAAAAAACCATTTGCAAAATAAATATCATTTATAAATGAGTGTGCTATTTATAATTTATATAGAGGTCTTATATAAAATGAATAATACTCATACAAAAACGCATTTCTTTTTATTTGTATTCAGCGAAAAAGATTTGTATTGATCTGAAAGCACTTCTGCCAAAAACTTTTTGTACGTTCCATCTCGATTATTGTGATCTACGACTACGAGGGTGCATACGATAAAACACGCAAGACATTTTCCTTATTTTATTTTTACAACCCAAAGATTTTCTGAAAAACCCAAAGATTTCTGAAAAATCCAAAGTAATTTAAAAAAATCCCAACTTTTCTGAAAAACCCCAAGACATTTTTTTGAAAAACCCATCGATTTTTTTTTCTATTTTCCTGTCACATCACACAACTTTACAAGCCAGCTACATTTTTTATAGATAAATAATCAAAATCCACTACAACTCAATCAGTCATTAATGTCCGATTAGTTGATCAGTTGAGAATGGTGCCGAATGCGGTCGCTGACCCCGACCGGTCTTCGGCCATCGCTTAATAAAAGTATTTACTACAAGCCCGTTATATTTGCCGTGCCATAATATTCTATTGAAATATTTAAAAAGCTGGTTTTAAGTTTTTGAAGAAGAAAAATGGTGAATGACGCCTTGTTAGGTCATTGGTTCGGAATTTGAAATCGAACTACAATTAGGTAGATACTGTTTGACAATGACAGAAATCTTCAGTAATATAATAACTGAACAGGTATAATAGTTTGTCTATGGTTGAATAGGGTATCCGAATATCTGAAAGTTTATAAAAAAAAATCACTGATTATGTAACCTTATTGCTGAATACCATAGACAAAGTATTTTTCTGAACACTTTTCGCGGTTTTTCAACGTCGTAGAAAAAGCTACAAGGTAATATTATGAAAAAGTTATGTAGGAGGTGTCAGATTATGCTTCTAAAATCCAGGACAGCACTAAAGAATGCGTTCAGGCCATCAACATTTTTATTGTTAGTATTACGTCACCATATTAACGGCCTTGCTCCCCAAAATACTAATGTAACCAAAAAATCACAACCGAAAAAAATACCGTTGAACAGACAAGTTATCCATACAAATTACAAAATGGCGACCTATATACGAACGAGAGATTTTAAAATTCGCGCCACGATTCAAAATACTAACTTCGAATTCGTGAGTCGAAAGTTGCGCAACGAATGCCTGAGGTGGGTTCAATGAACGCAGTTCGGCTATTTCCCGTTAGGAGGCGCACGTGAGGTTTTACTTTTAAATTTGCAATTTAGTACCGCTATCGGACACCAGAGTGCGCTAACTCGCTTTTACTGTTTTAGGGGTTTTTTTCTATTACAAAATATGGTTGTTATTTTTGTTTTATGGTTAAAAAAATTTTAGAAAGTAATTCTTAGTGTGGTAACGGAGTTTTGATAGTTTAGTTTTAATATTATATTAATTTTTGCGGTTTTGGTAAAGGATCGATATTGCAGTTTTAGGCTAATTGATCTTCAGTCGTCCAAATTTACATTCGCCGATCACACGATATAACATTTTGCACATAATGCAATGATGGTACTTAACTGATTTACCTGAAACATATATTTTTTTTATCTGATATAAGCTAGTGCTTGACTGCAATCCCATCGTTGATGGTGAGTCGCACTAGTTTATTAAGAGCCTATTCACTCTAGCCTTGAAGACACCTAAACTTTAATCGGACGGGAAGACTGCAGCTGTCCTGAGCACTTTTCAGTTCTTGGGATTATACGAAAGACTACGGCCTTGGAACTTAAAGGCAACTGAAGGAATACAGGCCGGTTTTTGTTAGTAAAAGTCTGGTACTCTCTCTCGCTCCACCCAGAGCGTGAGAAGTTGTTTCATGAATTTCTACGTGGTCCGTCTTTTTTAGTCAGAAAAAGTCTGACACTCTCTCGCCCCACTTAGAGCGGGAGAAGTTATTTGATGAATTCCTACGTGCCAATGGCTCTGTCTGTCCATCTGTTTTAGTCAGTAAAAGTCTGACCCTCTCTCTTGCTCCACCCACAGCGAGCGGAGTTATTTGATAATATTCCTTAAAAAAACCGGAATGTCCTAGAACCAAAAATTCAAAGACAGGTGACATTCACCAACCCACACTGGGTTCGCATGGTGGATTTACGGCCTTTTCCCTCTCCTAGAGAGGAGGCCTGAAACCCAACAGTGGGAACATTATAAGGCCGCCTATACTATACTTCAAAAAAATAATCTACACTAATATAATAAAGAGGTAAAGTTTGTTTTTTGGTTTTTTTTTTTTGTTTGTTGGAGGTAATCTCTGGAAGTGCTGGTCCGATTGCAAAATTTTTTCACCGATCGAAAGCTGCTTTATTCCTGAAGGACATAAGCTGTATTTTATTTATTATTTATTATATTCTTTATTGTACACCACATAAACAAATATATAGGACAAACATTTTAAGAAAAAAGTGTACAATGGGCGGGCAAAGCTGCGGGCAAAAGCTAGTAACAAATAATTAAAAGGCTATCAGAAATCAGCAGTGGTTACAAATCCCAAAACATTTTGACGTTAGCAGTCTAGATAAGATCATAAATCGTGCCAACATTTTGTAGTTATGTTGAACAACATTTATAATGTTGGTAATATGTTCAACAGTTCGTGTAATACTTAGTCATTATGATTTAATTAGTTGAACGATATCGCGATTCGCGCCGAGTTCATCATCATCATCATCAGCCTTTTTAATGTTCCCACTGCTGGGATTCTGAGGCTAGAAGGAACGGGATGGGGTTTTTAGTCAGTAAGAGTCTGACACTATCTCCCGCTCCACCCAAGAGCGGGGGTTGCAATAAGATGATTTTCCCCATCAACAAAAAAAAAGGCCTCCTCTCTAGGAGAGGGAAAGGGCCGTAATCCACCATGCGGGCCCAGTACGGGTTGGTGAACGTCACATGTCTTTGAATTTTTGGTTCTAGGACATGCCGGTTTCCTCACGATGTTTTCCTTCAACGTTTTGAGAGCAGTGGTGATGAAATTACACAAAGTAATGCGCCTGGCCGGGTTTGAACCCGCGAGCTACAACTTTTAAGTCACAGCTATTAAAACTCAGCCACCACTGCTCTCTGTTGAGTTCTCGCGTTGAGTTATGCACAGTTAATAGTACTTGACTTACTTTTGGCTAAGTTCCTGTGTCCCCTAGATGGGGCAGAGGGCGTCTACAGTACGCTACCATCCTGTTCGGTCTTGAGCTTCGCATCTTCAGGTCTTCCTAATGTTCTTCGGTTCTGCGATGACCGTTCGTCGCCAGGTCTGCGCCTACGACCACCACCACCGCCACCACCACCACGACCACCACCACTTGGTTCTCCTGCAGCTATCTATCAATACTGTAATATGGAAATATTGTAAGAACAACCATTTTTTAAAAAAGAGTAACCGTGGAATTTCTTGCCGGTTCTTCTCCATAGGAATCGACTAATTTGGAACCGTGCACTAGCTTCTGACGTTTTATAAGTGCCCAACGTGAGACCTTTACTGAGCATGCAACAAATTGTCCGAATACAAGGAATATAAGGAACTCTTTAGTTATTTTGAATTAAAATATTTCATTTAGCGTTTTTAATTGGCACTATAGGCAATTGGCGCCCAACGTGGGACAGTACTTAGCACGCAACAACTTGTCCGAATAAACTCAAGCCTTTATCCGTAGTGAATAAAAAAAAATTGTAGGCTTTATATTATGCTAAAATAATAAAGAATAATTATGCTGGGTTAGGCTTCTTTTTGGCCTCGGAAATTATTAAATAAGGGCTTTATTATAAGATTAGTAACAAATAAATAAAAAATTTGCCGGAATTTTGAGCCGGAACTGTTCGACGAGTGGGCCGAGGCGCTCCGAGATATCGTGTTCGTGAGCGGTGTCTATGTGTGCGTTGCACGAGCGCGCTTTGTATGTAGATTAACTTCTGTACCTATATATTTTGTGCCCAGACAGTCACGTCACGCCTTCCAAAAATATCACATCTAACAATGGAATTTTGCCCGAAAATTTTATGCAAAATCCATTGCGTGCTCCCAACGACACCTCTCAATCATTCCTCCAAAATAAACGTTCAATGTATAAAGAATTTTCGCAAAAAAATCGCATCGTCCACCCGCAGTACGAGTTCAAGTTACGGCCTTGAAACCAAAGCCGCATAGTAGGGCACGCACACATATATAGGTCGTATTAACGCACACTAAGGCTCCCTAGGTCACAGGCTGTACCTTAATTGACGTGGAGAATGGACTGACTGCCTGAGTCCTTTGAAACTGACCACTCGGTAGAAAGATTCCAATTTCCTTCTTCATAATAAATAATTATTATTTATCAAAGTGAAGTGGTTTTGGACAATACCATTATCATTAGTTAATAATGAAGAAAGAAAGAAAAGAAAGAAAAATAATTTATTTGGTACAGCACAAGGCCCAAACACAAATACAAGAAATAAAAAATAAAGTGATTGTGTGCTTCATGGCTGCACAAAAATAGGTCCAGTTCAGCATGATTGCCAGACAACTAGTGCCTGACGCTGGTTTTCAACTAAACCTGTGGCTGTGACGTAATGCTCCCATAAACTAAAATAAAAACAAAAATGGCCGCGTTTGTGCCCTAAGCTTTTACCTTTAGTTGCTGGTCTGCATTTGTAGATCTTTGACGGTCTTACTGTAGCCTGAAACCATTTAATTCTGACAGTAGTTTTGCCAAAGGGTCGATAACTGCTTTTAATCTGACCTCCACAACCTATTAACTATAGGTTGTGGAGGTCAGATTAAAAGCAGTTGCTTATCTAAAATACTGGAGGTCTGTAACGAGATGTCAATAAAGCTGAAGGGGTTCAGTAGAGCCGATACCTTCTAGAGCAGCGGGAACGTTTGAGAGTATCCGTGGCCCTAGAACGCAAAGGTCTGTCAGCTACCCTTTTAGTCAATAAAAATCAGCCTAAAGTGGGAGAAATTATTTGACAAAAAACCCGTAACGCGCCCACTACACGATTGCATTAGCTTCCTCGCAGTTGTATGCTTGTACTCGCTTCTTACCTGGATAAGAAAAGATCAGTCCATTCTCCATGCCTAAGCTTGAACTGAAATAGACAGACTGCGTAGAGACCTTTCGAGGAATTTGTTTCTTTCAGAAATGTAATTTTAAAATAGCTTCTTCGGCTTCAAAGTCGACGTAATTGAATTCTAAAAAGTCTAATTACAGTCTACTTATTTTCATTTTGTTTACTTTAAGTTATTTATTTATTAGCTGTTGTCTGTCGTCTATTCGTGACCGTGGCGTGTGGGGCACATTTTTTTTTCATGTGACTGTGGCGATCAAAAGGTTAAGCATCTAAACTGTAATCGATCTGAGGTCTTATTAAGCTCTTAACGCGATCTATTTGACGACCTAAACTGAACTGTTAAAGGGATGGAGCTATATAGGGTGTATAGCTGCATTCCTATTTCTTGCTCGCACTCAACGGCCCACTAGATGCATGACGATGCGCCACTGATACATGGTGGAGATCCCACTCATACGCACAAATTGTTTTGGGAACTCATTCATTGTATACCGCTAAAGAGTCTGTGTTCCCTGCTATAACCCAGACCTTTCGGTTACTGTCCGGATCGAGCCCAAGACGTCAACGGCGCGCGCTGTTCCCGCGCGCCTCAAGGAGTTGTCAGCAACAGCAGATCGAAGCCTACTGCCAGGGTTAGTTTCGAAAGAGTAGCTCGAGCCTCGGTATGAAGGCTAGAAAGAACGGGTGGGTTTTTAATCAGTAAGAATCTGACACTATCTCCCGCTCCGCCCAAAAGCGGGGGTTGTCATTGGATAATTTTAACAGCCATAAAAAAGGGGTCTTTAAGTCAAGAGTGAATAGGTTACTTCTTGGCAAGCGTGCTCTATCGTCGACCACATCATCACCTAACAACAGGTGAGATAGTGGTCAAGCGCGAGTCTATTACACTAATATTATAAAGTATTAAATTTAGTTTTTAGAAAATTATTGAAAGTACCTACTGGTGCGATTGCAATTTTTTTATTTCACCGACAGAAAGCTGTTTTATTCTGAGTGATATAGGCTATATTTTAAGTATGCGGGCAAAGCTGCGGGCAACAGCTAGTCAGTAATATAAGGAAAAGGACGGTTACATAATAAGATTAAATAATGTATCCAAAATAGCATGATATGATTAAAAGAGTGTTTTATTTAAAACAGAATTCATTCAAGGAAATAAAATGCTGGGCTATTTTTATTTTCATCAAAACGTCAAATACAGCGTTCTTGTAAGAGATGCCCCATTTATTTTCATATTATGAGATGCGGAAAATCTATATGGTTTGCATAAAGGGCGAAACCGTAGAAATTTACTGGGGTTCGCTTCTGAAAGGAAAAACTGGGGCCCTAGAACGCAAGGCAAAAAAGGAACGTTGTAGGTTTTAGCCAATATAATGTATTTTTTTAATTGCAGCAATTTTTTATATCCTTACTAATATTATAAAAGCGAAAGTGAGTTTGTTTGTTTGTTACGTCTTCACGCCTAAATGGCAAAACCGATTTTGATGAAACTTGGTACACGGATAGACCGTGTCCTGGAATGGACATAGGGTACTTTCTGTCCCGGAAGTATTTTCCCTTGGGATAATTTCGTGCTATCACGCAGGCGAAGGTGCTGGGAGCAGCTAGTACACAATATGTATGTGGTGGTAGGTGGTGCGGTAAGTAGTTACATTTTTAGCAGCATATAAATGTAACCAAACTAGGCAAATTGTACACGAAAACAGTAACAAAACATTTAAAATAACTTACATCTATGGGTACCATGGCGGTCTTATCGCTAACAGCGATATCTACCAGACCACCTTAGGATGGATTGCAAGAACTAAAAATAAAATATAAATAATGAATGAATGTAGTGATATAGTCAAGATTTCGTACATTTTAAGTTATTCGCGCAAAATTAGAAACTACTAAAAGATTTATTAAAGTTATAGATAATATAAAATTCCATATTTAAAATTCTAAAAAAAAAAATGATAAAGCATGCAGAAGTCGGAAACGTTTACTTCAAACTAGCTTTCATCCGCGGCTTCGCCCGCATTTATTAATAAACTTTACTCTTTCTCCCCATTTTCTTATTTTTTTTTTTAAATTAGCCTATGTCCGTCCCCAGGGTCCCAACTATCTCTGTACCAAAATTCATCAAAATTTGTTTTGCCATTTAAGCGTGAAGACGTAACAAACAAACAAACAAACTTACTTTCGCTTTTATAATATTAGTAAGGATAGACTAATAACAGGCACTTTTGAATTGTCAAAATGTCGGCCAGTAAAAAAAAAGTGAAGCTAATTTTTTTTTCCTCATAGACTGGTTACATCAACATCTTCTGTCTTTTCAAACCAATTTAAAAACAAATCTAAAAGTAATTAAAATCAACAAAATAATTAATAAACAGTCTCCAAGCGTCCAAACCTGTACAATCAATCTCCCGAGCGTCCCATAAAGTAGAGAGGTATAATATTTTAGGAGTAAAGACACAAAATTATTGATTTCTGCTGTCCTTCGCTTCAGGATCGCAGGTTCGACGATACGCCTCGGTTGTCTGGGTAACCGGGTACCGGGTAATGAATATTATGTTAAAAGAGAGAGGGGACGACGAATTTAAGCTATTTTTGTATGCGTCAGTCAAGTTCGGGGTCTTAAGAGGGTCCTTCTCCACTCGCTTATCGTAAACATCGAAAATGGTTTAAAAGCTTGTTACTTCATTTAATTCAATCCAATGCGATGTTTGACAAAAAGGCAACGCAAAAAAAGAGAGATAACGCCTGAAAACTCTGTTAGTATTCGGTAATTCCGAGATTTACTCGAAAATTTCACAAAACTTGCTCCAGGAAATAGCTGTTTTTTTTAAACCCTTAAAAGTTTTTGGAAAAAGTTGTCGTCATTTAGAATCTTAATAAAATTTGCAAGGTCCCTAAAGGATTACATTTTTGACTTTTTTAATTTTTAGGCAAATTATGAAGTGTCAAAGTTCATACAAAATAGGACATTTTCAGAGGTTTTTACTGGATTAGTTTTACACAAATTTAGAAATTGGTTTCTTTAGAAACCTAGATAATATCCACAAGATGCCGTGTTTCCAAAATATCTAATGAAAAATGTGTAATAACGTCATAATCAGTTGTGAGCGGTTGTATGAAAAACAGTGAAAATGTGAGTCATGATGCACCACCTTAAGACTGTAATTTTTTAACAGACTTCTAAAAAAAGGAGGTTATCAATTCGCATGTTAGTAACTTTTTTTTTAATATTTGTTCGCGCATAACTTCGTCGCTTGCCAACCGATTTGAAAAATATTTTTTTTTGTTGGAAAGGGTTCCATAATCTTCCCAAATGGTCCCATAATCACCAAGTTAGGATCTGATGATGGAATCTTGGCGGAATTGAGGAAACTCCTCAAATCCAATTCAATTTTTTAAGTGAAGTCGAGTATTTTTTTTTATAAATAGGTTTTTTTAACTAACAATTTGCCAACGACTTCGTTCGCAAGACATTTTTCCACAAAAACTTTGAGGGTAGTTTGAAAAAAATTAATAATGACAGTCTTTATTATTCATTTTGATGTTGAAATTTTGCCAAATTTCAAGTTTCATACAACCTTTAACACCATCTGAATCATTTAAAAATGTTTTTACTTGGGTAACTTATTTAAATGCTAAGAAGAAATTTTGCATACAAACGAATTTCCCCCTTTCTACCCTCTTAAAGGTTGACCTGTCAAAAACCTCTTTTTAGTACTCGCCTACATCATAAATGAAACCTTAGGAATAATTTCACGTTACCAGTACCTAATAATAAACATTTTATTTCAAGCATCGAAGGCCCATAGAAAAAAATACATAAAATATTCTTAAATAATAATTAACTAATACATATACAGATATACTAATACATATATATAGGCGTAAGGGACAGCCCTCCGCAAACTTTAAGGGCTTGCTCAGTAGACGAAACTGCCTTCCACAAATTTCTTTTTTTGGAAACGAAAAAAAAATCGGCCTCTACATACAAACTGTCCAATCAAGATTATAATTTTGAATGGTGAGGCTAATTTTTTTGTTTCTTGAAATAAATCTGTAAATAAGAACTCAGAGATGAACACAATGAATGTGTTCCCGAAACGTTTTGTGCTTATGGGTGGGATGTTTACCATGTACCGGTGGTGCATCACCTTGTGTGTGATGGTGTGATGATGTTGCATCACCTTATGTGTGACGGTGTGATGGTATGTGAGATGGTGTGATGATGTCACATCACCTTATGTGTGACAGTGTGATGGTGTGTGTGATGATGTCGCATTACCGTATATCTGATAGTGTGATGGTGTGTGTGATGATGTCGCATTACCGTATATCTGATAGTGTGATGATGTCGTATCACCTTATGTGTGATGGTGTGATGATGTCACATCACCTTATGTGTGCTGTTGTGATGATGTCGCATCACCGTTTGTATGTCTGGCAGTGTTTAAAATGATGTCACCTAAGATTTGTTAGAAAACAAAAATGGTATAACTTCCTTACGTTATGTTTACTTCGACTTTCCTTGTTTGGCTGTCATCAGTTCGCTTATGTAATATAGCTTTACTACTGACAGCAAAAAAAGTTGACAAACATATTTTTGGGGATATTTTTTTTAGTACATACTTTTTTTATGGTGGGGAAAATCATCCAATGTCAACCCCCGCTCTTGGGCGGATCGGGAGATAGTGTCAGACTCTTACTGACTAAAAACCCACCCCATTCCATCTAGCGTTCATACCAGGGTTCGAGCTTTCGGATAATCCTGGCCCCAGTAGGCTTCGACCCAGCTGGGTCAATGCTGTTGCTGACAACTCCTTGAGGCGTGCGGTCGACGTAGTGGGCTCGGTCCGGACAGTTACCGGACGGTTGGACAGTTACCAGACGGTCGGACAGCTAGCTACCCATAGCTTGCCGTCCGCAAGCCCGCGTCTACGGTGGCCGGAAATCGGGATCGGGATTCCGGCGGCGGAGGCTAGCGTTACTGCTTCGTAGAAGTAGAGACGAAGACCGCCTGCCACTCCTACTCGCTGTTTTTGGTAGATACTGTTTTTAGGAGTTATGAAAGCGGGAAATGTGCAAAATATCAAACAAATAAAACGCGGCTAATTCTAAAGCTAGAACTACACTGCGCACACGTGTGACACACACGCCGATCTTGGCGCGTCAGTATCCATACATTTTATTTGGAAACTAGACTTGTAGAACTACATTAGATCCACGCCACGCGACGTCATTCTACGCACAAATTAGGAGTGCTAGAATGTGAATGTCTTCGAATTTTTGGTTCTAGAACATGCCGGTTTCCTCACGATGTTTTCCTTCACCGTTTTGAGAGCAGTGGTGATGAAATAAAGTACACAAAGGAATGCGCCTGGATGGGTTTAAACCCGCGACCTACAACTCGTAAGTCGGGGCAGTTATCACTTGGCCACCACTGCTCTCAATAAAGTTGGAGTATACATTCTGTCCCCGTTAGTAAAAAAAACGCATCTAACATTTTTTCTAGATTCAAGTTATATACATTGCCAGAATCAGGACAAAAAGGCGTCTGCCTATATTTTTAATATTTTGCTAACTTTCTCCAGTGTGGTTTTAACACAAGGAAAAAAGGCCCGATTTCCCGGTTCATTAATTAAAAAAAAATTTTATCCGTTTTCGTTTTTGTTAGATACCTCTTATTAACTATCAGGGCTAGCATTACAGTAATAGGAAATTCTTGTAACTCATGAAAATAAGTAAACTTTTCGAATACCGTCAATTAGAGAAAGACTTGAAAGCTTAGAATAGAATAAATAGTAACTTGAACATCAACAGTACAAAATATATAAGTACAGAAGTCAATCTACATACAAAGCGCGCTTTCACAACGTACACATAGACACCGCTCACGGACACGATATCTCGGAGCGCCTCGGCCCGCTCGTCGAACAATTCCGGCTCAAACGCTCATTAGTGTGCGTTCACCGAGCGTAGGTATAAAAAGTGAAGTACATAATTTTTTTTTTCGTTGGGCAAAATTCATCCAATGACCACCCCCGCTCTTGGGGGGAGCGGCAGATAGTGTCAGACTCTTACTGACTAAAAACCCACCCCGTTCCTTCTAGCCTTCATACCGGGGCTTGAGTTCCTTTCGGATAACCATGGCCCCAGTAGGCTTCGACCTAGCTGGGCCCCTCCTGTTGCTGACAACTCCTTGAGGCGTCTTGCGCTCGGTCCGGACAGTTACCGGACGGTCGGACAGCGAGCTACCCAGAGATTGTCTTCTGTACCTTTGTATTTTGTGTCAACAGTAAGATTTTTTTGTAGTAATTTTTATTTCTGGAGTAAAATAAAGAATACATCTATCTATCTACAATTGTTCATCATCATCATCAGCAGCCTTTTTAATGTTCCCACGGCTGGGACTCAGGCCTCCTCTCTAGGAAAGGGAATGGGCCGTAATCCACCACGCGAGCTCAGTGCGGGTTGGTGAATGTCACATGTCTTCGAATTCGTGGTTCTAGGACATGCCGGTTTCCTCACGATGTTTTCCTGCACCGTTTTACAATTGTTCACTTTACTAAAATGTTACCTAAATCTATTTAATAGCGAGTTCTCGAAAACAAAGCTTTGATTGTTAGTGAGTTAATTACTAAATGATTGTTGATACTGAGAGAGTGAATGACTGATTGGATGAATGGACATCAATGTGTCTAGACTGTAGTGTTATGTATGTGTGTGATACATATGTGGTGTAATGTGTGTGTGTTAGAGTAGTGTAGCTTTTTGCTGCAGCTTTATTTTAGTGTTCAATTCTGTTTTACATTAATTTTGGTTTTATTGAGATTAATTATAGCAGTAGGCATTCAACGTTAGTGTAGGATATATCTACATCTATCTACACGAATATTATAAAGAGGTAAAGTTGTTTTTTTTTTCGTTTGTAGGAGATAATCTCTAGAAGTACTGATCCAATTACGAAAATTTTTTCACTGATTGAAAGCTGCTTTATTTCGGAGTGAGGCTTTATTTAATGTATGCGGGCGAAGCAACGGGCAAAAGCTAGTTTTTTTTATAAAATAAATAAAATAAAATACATTTATTTCAGACTAAAAAATAATGTCCATAGAATTATTATTATAATTATAATAAATTGTCTCTGTGCTATTAGTTTAGCTTCTACGAAAAATCCTCTGACAAATAACAAAGCTTTTTTAAAAAAAAAAACACGATTTAAGGAAAATTATTTTTGTTTAAATTGTGTCTAACTATGTTGCCCATCCTACTTCATATCACCTTTTCTGCACAAACCAAAAAAAAATCCTCTATCGCCAAGCAAACCCCGAAAATCACAAGAGTTCACGCTTCAAGGCCATTACAAGACATTATCCCTATTTTTTTGCCGACCGTACTACTACATAAATTCGATTATATGCTTTTTCACCATTCTGAACGATCGAAGCGCGTAGACAGGGACGGATGTATGCTGTTAGAGGGAGAAAGAAGATTTTGGTGTACCGCGCATGCGTCGGCACGTGCTGCCAATGGGGGACGGTACGCACTGGGTGATAATGCCGGGATATGTCTTGAGATATTTTGTGGTAGACGTAAGGAATATACAGTTAGGTGAGATATCGTATCGTGAATATAAGTTTGTGTTTAGTTTAAATTGAGGGTTTAAAGTTTTTTAGTACTTTCTTTACGATAAGTAAAGTAAATGATCTGCAGATAGTGAGGAAACCGGCATGTCCTAGAACCAAAATAACGAAGACATCCACCAACCCGCACTGGGCCCACATGATGGATTACCGGTGATGGACCGGCAGTGGTAACATCAAACAAAAAAAAAACATTGTTTTTTCAATACGAATCTCTTCTTCCTTCCCTGGTCCCATTATCTGGGGTCGGATCGCCTCATTTTCCTACGCCAAGTGACTCTATCTTGTCAATTTTGGCAAACAAATTATATTTTAATTTGAAAAAAATCAATACTTATTTGTTTATTTATTTGCATAGGCACACCAACGACTTATTTACGATATAATTCAAAACAATTTATCACAAAAATATGAGATGATCCTGTGTAAAAAAGTCACTTACAGGTACGCACAACATTTACAAAAGGTCTCAATTATTTAATAGTTTAAAAACGACAAATAATAACAATTAACATTTAAAACAGATTTTAAAACAAATGTCCGAAATTAAAACAAAACATATTTAATTTTATTTCTCACATAAAAAAACTGCTCATCTCAACTCATTACTCCACTCCAATCAAAGTACGTAGTACATAATATAAAATCATGCGAAGACACCCAAAATAAATAAATCTCAAGACCCATCCCCGGACCAACACACGGAAGTGTACTGTAGCGCGGGCCTACGCGGCTGTCGTAGCGCTACGCTTTCGTAGGCCGGGCTGGCTACGAGCGAGGCGCGTCGTTTACGTAGCTCGCGAAATAGGACAATGTGTCAGTGTACCAACCAAAACAAAACAAAACCTATTATGTGACCGTCACATCGTGCCTCAATACCTAACACTGCCATATACCAACGTAATAATAACGCACAACTAATCTAACTTAAACTAAAAACCCATTTTTCGGTAGGACATTCACCCCTGACCCAGTTTTAATGCATCTGCGCGTTGCAATGCCGCATTCAACCTAAACAAGTTAGTATCATCAGACAGTGTTCAAGGACGGACCCCGCAGTGATAGCAGTGTTCATTAGTTTGTAATCCTTCTCTAGTATAGCTTCGTGCAATAATTTTTAAACGTTTCTCGACTGACTCAAATAAGTCTGAAGTTTCGTCTGTTAGTGTGGTGTGGCTATCGATGGGAAGTATCGAGAATTAAGTCTGTTTTTCGGATTAGCAAGATGGCGGGACGGGAGGGTACCCTGGAAGGCCAGTTGACTCATGTCATCCAGCAGCATATCTCGCAGCCAGGGACGGAAGCGCAAGTGAGTGTACACCAAGTGCAGAGCCCTTCTGGGAGTGGGACAAAGAGACACCAGATCATCATAGATATTAAACAAGATATCGATATAGATGAGTTATCAACCAGATCGTTGGCTGAGAGTGTGATGGAGACCCTAGGAGCGCGATCAGCAGCTGTCTACATCGATAACTCTCATGTGGCTGGAGATAATTCTGGTGATTTAGAATCCTTGACGACGGTCAATGTTATCGTGGCGAATGACCTCAGCCAGGCAGCCAGTCCTCAAGTGGTTGAAGATTCTGATGCTGTGCAGGAACCGGCAGAAAGCTCGGGGATATTGCCAGGGAACCGCATAGCAGTTGATAGGATAGTGGAAATGACAAACGTCAGTACTACTGGGGAATCTACACCGACAACGAATTCTGCTGTGACAACTGTTGCGACCACCACTGCGTCAGGTACATGCGCCATTTTTGTTTTATGCAGAGAATTTAGTATATATAGTAGTGTCATAGATTTTGTGTGCTTTCATGGCTACAGCTGTGTGACTATAGGCTGTCTAAAAGTCAGATGATTTGGGTAATTATAAGGGTATAATGAAACCGACATAGCACGAAGAATCGCCAAACTTAAGTGGCAATGGGCAGGGCACATTGCTCGCAGAACAGATGGCCGTTGGGGCCGAAAGTTTCTGGAGTGGCAACCGCGTATTGGAAGACCGCCGGAAGGCCTTCTACAAGGTGGTCCGATGACCTGGTGAAGGTTGCGGGAATCCGATAGATGCGGGACGCACAGGTTCGATCATTGTGGCGAGTTGGGGAGGCCTATGTCCAGCAGTGGATGTCTGTCGGCTGAAAAGATGATGATCAATGAAACCTGATGCAGTCAACACTGCTTGAACAATTAAGGTTGATTAAGCAGTCTTCACCATAGTTTACTAATAGACCCTTAAAAAACATATAGAATATATGTAATTTAAAAAAAAAATTCAATACTATTTTTAATTATTCCCAAGACGTTTGAATTTTTAGACAGACTCTACACTGTCAGTTGTGACTGGTAATTTCTTAGCTGCCAGTGGCTTATTTTTATATACACCACTATTTTTCATTAGTTCCAAAAAAATTGGGCTCTATCGATGATCATAATTATTTGTATATATCATCATCTTCCTGCCCTGGTCCCGTTTTATTTGGGGTCGGTGCAACACGTTTTTTTCTTCCATTCTGTCCTGTCACTCGTCACGCGATCATTAACTCCCTTTTCTTTCATTTCACTTCTTACACAATCCATCCATCTTTTCTTTGGCCTCCCTCTCCCCCTCCATCCATCCACATGTAAACTCGTAACTTTTTTAGCAACATGCGTTTCGTCCCTCCTTTTCACATGACCATACCAAGACAAACGATTCCTTTTCAACTTTTCAGTCAATTTTCACACACTCATATTTGTATACATAAAAAAAAAACGAAATCCCACAACAGTCCACGAAAATTTGTCATATTGGTAAAATAATTGAATCAATCATTCATAACAAATTGCTATCAACTAGAAAATATTACGCGCCGTGTTTTTCCATTTTGACCGCCATTCATTTATTCACAATAACCTGTACAATATGTCCATAAATGTCAACTCAAACAAACGCTAATAACTTTGCTGTTTATTAATATTATTGATTGAGACTTTACTTAAATAATAACAAGAGCTTTTCTAATAAGCTCTTTAAATATTTGTGCTAATTATTAATAGTGGAACTCATGCTGAGGTCCCGACACATTATATTATAACTGAACTAGCTTTTGCCCGCACGGCTTCGCTCCCGCTCTTCCCTACTATACCCTTCTCTACCCTACTCTACCCTGCTCTACCCTACTCTACCCTACTCTACCCTACTCTACCCTACCTTACTCTACCCTACTCTACCCTACTCTACCCTACTCTACCCTACTCTACCCTACTCTACCCTACTCTACCCTACTCTACCCTGCTCTACACTACTCTACACTACTCTACACTACTCTACACTACTCTACACTACTCTACACTACTCTACACTACTCTACACTACTCTACCCTACTCTACCCTACTCTACCCTACTCTACCCTACTCTACCCTACACTACCCTACTCTACTCTACTCTACTCTACTATACCCTACTCTACCCTACCAAACTTCACATAAACCATCTACTAAATAGTCCGAACAAAGCCTAAGAATTTGGTTTAGATAGGTGAGCCCGTTCTTGAGTTATAAAATAACAACGAAAAGTGGCGTTGATTTTTATATATATAGATTAACTCTCTTAATGAGACAAAACAAGCCTCTACAACATTTATTTTTAGTACTAGCTGCTCCCAGCGGCTTCGCCCGCGTGGTAGCAGAAAATTATCCCAAGGGAACATACTTCCGGGATAAAAAGTATCCTATGTCCTATTCCAGGACAGGTTCTATCCGTGTACCAAGTTTCATCAATAGCGGTTTTGCTATTTAGGCGTGAAGACGTAACAAACAAACAAACAAACTCACTTTCGCTTTTATAATATTAGTAAGGATGTACTACTATACATTAAAATTGTGTGTAACTTGATATATTACTTAGGCTTTGTTTCATCGCAATCGGTTGACTATATCGAAAGATATACTACTTTCATTGACTGTTAGGCGGTACGAAGTTCGCCGGGTATGCTAGTTTGAAATAAAACCGTTAAAAAATATAACCGTGTTCACTAAAAAATTGAATTGAATTTGAGGAGTTCCCTCGATTTCGCCAAGATTCCCTCATCAGATCCCAACTTGGTGACTATGGGACCATTTGGGAAGTATACCCTTTCCAACAAAAAAGATAATTTTTAAAATTGGTTGGCAAGCGACGAAGTTATGCGCGAACAAACATTAAAAAAAAACATCCGAATTGAGATCCTCCTCCTTTTTTGGAAGTCGGTTAAAAATGCTTTGAATCTATTAATATCCTTTTTGATATATTGAAAGTTGATTTTTTGGCCATATCAATGTTTTAGGTTAAAGTTCCATTTAACTCAAAAATTAGCCTATTAATATTTGCTACAAAGTTCCTGTTGTATTTATTACCTATATGTTTTTTTGTTACTATTAATTTATAGTAGAAGAATCGCCAAACTTAAGTGGCAATGGGCAGAGCACATTGCACGCAGAACAGATGGTCAGTGGAACGAAAGGTTCTGGAGTGGCCACCTCGTACCGGAAGACGCAGCGTTTGAAGGCCTTCAACAAGGTGGATCGATGGTCCGATGACCTGTTGAAGGTTGCGGGAAACCGATGGATGCGAGACGCACAGGACCATTCATTGTGGCGACACCAGGGGTAGGCCTATGTCCAACAGTGGACGTCTATCGGCTGAAATGATGATGATGATGATCAGAAAGATGGTCACTACTGTTGTTTGTTTTATTTCATCATCACCTGCTGCCATTTTCTCAAATATGTTAGGGCCTGTTTTGTATAATACTAGATACATTTTTTTTTCGGCGGTCAACAATCATCCAATGACAACCCCCGCTCTTGGGTTGAGCGGGAGATAGTGTCAAACTATTACTGACTAAAAACCCCACCCCGAATATTCTAGCCTTCATACCGGGGCTCGAGTTCCTTTCGGATAACCCTGACCTCAGTGGGCTTCGACCCAGCTGGGCCCATCCTGTTGCTTCTTCTTCTTCTCGTGTCGATTCGACTCAAATGTTGTCCGACCAATATTTAGCCACCTGGACAGCTCTGTCGTTGGCTTCATTTAAATCATTTAGGGAGCAGGTAGTTGTGTATGCTGGGCAGGAAAGGAGATGACACATATCCTGTGAAGGAGCTCCACACAGGCACTGTATTTGCAATGGGTCAAGGAAACCACATTTTGCCAGACTATCTTTGCCTCCTGTTGCTGACAACTCCTTGAGGCGCGCGGGAACAGTGCTACCGACTGGATACATTTAATTTCGAGTTTACATATGTTTCCTTACGCGTCATTCCTTATTTAATATCTGCATATTTAAATTACCGAGTATATATAACTACTGCTTAAATAAATTATGTACTTATTAATATATTTCCGTCACTTTTTGTTGACATAGGTACTCGTGACGGAGCTAGATGATTATTTATTAATCGTTGTTTGTATTTTTTTTATTTAATCGTTTTTATGTTATGAGTATACATGTGGATGGATGGGGAGGGAGGCCAAAGAAAGGCGCAGGAGGGGCCCAGCTGGGTCGAAGCCTACTGGGGACAGGGTTGTCCGAAAGGGAGCTCGTGCCCCGGTATGAAGGCTAGAAGGAACGGCGCAGGGTTTTTAGTCAGTAAGAGTCTGACACTGTCTCCCGCTCCACCCAAGAGCGGGTTTCGTCAAAGATGATTTTCCCCGTCGAGAAAAAAAAAAAAAAAGCCTACTGCGGCCAGGCTTATCCGAAAGGGGGAGCTCGAGCCCCGGTATGGAGGCTAGAAGGAACGGGGTGGGTTTTTAGTCAGTAAGACTCTGACACTATCTCCCGCTCCGCCCAAGAGCGGGGGTTGTTATTGTAAGATTTTTGGCCACCATAAAAAAAACACTGCTTCTTGGTACACGAGTAGATACCATAAGGCATAATAAGATAATGTAGAAATAGAGTGAGGCCTTTTCTTCACATGACCATACCAAGACAAAGGATTTCCTTACAACGTTTCGGTCACAGGCACCACTTTAAAACTTCCTCTAATATAATAATTTCTCACTTTATCATTGCCTATTTATGTGAAAAACATTTCAAAGCTTGCCAATCAAAAAATTCCGGAAAAATTCAATTTTAACGCGAAACAGAAAAATACGTTATATAGAATTTGTATATTTCCGTGAAAATGACAATTATGAGACGAGTATATTGCGTTGTGTCATTTCTAGGAATAGAATTTCATTTTAACACAGTTTTATTAAAATAAATCCACAACAGTAACAGTTTTGTCGTGATGACTCAGTGGTTAAGGCACCTGCCTTTCATGAACGAGATTGCGGGTTTGAAATCAGCCAAATACCCGTATGGTTTTTGCAATTCATCAAGTTTATCTAGGTACATCAGAAGTACGTAAAGTCGTTAGTACCAATTGGTCCTGACTACCTGACACAGATGCCAGAAAGTCTGACCAGCAGTCTATCCAAGAAGTATCGAGGTACCCAGTAACTGGGTTGTGGAGATCTGATAGGCAGTCACTACATGTAAAACGCTGATATTCATCCACATTCCGTGACACTGGAAGCCGACGCCAAGTTAGTTCTGTTGTTGTTTTGTTGTTTATTCTGTTGTTTTGTTATTATTCTGTGGTTGTTGTTGTTATTTCGTTGTTGTTGTGGGTAGGTGCCTTGTTTGTTAGTTTTGTGTTGTGATGTCATTACGTGTACAATAAATATAGTTAAATAAGTTTTGTTTTAAAAATATGTATTAGTTTGTTATTGTTCAAGTTTATTTTATGTATTTTTTATGGGTCTCTGATGTTTGAAAATAAAATATTTATTTATTAACCCTTCAGATACCGTCAATTAGAGACACAATAGTAAGACAATAGATGCGCGGCCACCGGTGGTCGCTTGGGGATTCATGAATTAATACAGATTTAAAAAAGTTACAAATGTCATAATTTGACAGCTAAAGTTAAAAATATCGATATTATTTCTTGTCACACCCACATCACTAAAGTTACATCTACTATTCTTTAGTAAATGCATTCAAAATGCTTTGCTATGTTGTTCGTTCTTACAATCTAGCTATTTGTATATTAGCGTCTATTTATAAATATATCTCTGTTGAGGCTCTCAATAAACTAGTGCACCTCACCATCAACGATTGCATCACTGCTTACCATTAAGTGGGGTCGCAGTCAAGCACTAGTTTAAATTAATAAAAAAAAAATGTTAACAAGTAGATTAATATAAATAACTAGCTTTTACCCGCATGGCTTCGCTCCCGCTCTTCTCTACTCTACCCTACCAAACTTCACATAAACCATCTACTAAATAGTCCGAACAAAGCCTAAAAATTTGGTTTGGATAGGTGTGCCCATTCTTGAGTTATAAAATAACAACGAAAAGTGGCATTGATTTTTATATATAGATTTGTCTTATTCAAAATTTCTAATACTAGTAAATCTGCACGGTTTCTGTTAATATATCTCTTTTTTTTATTTATGAGCACGCTGTAATGGGCCAAAATACACGCAAAATAACTTTTTTTTGAGGTGTCTGCTGCATTTATTTTACAAAAAATCATGTCTTGCTTTCAGTAGAAACTTATTTATTTATTTATTTAATGCTTTTAGCACACAAAGTATAGAGGCGGACTTAATGCCCACAAGACGATCTGTGTTTCCAAAATATTATTGTTGAGTGGAAATGTATCTCGAGTTGAGCCCCATTATTTTCTCTTGTGTAATTATAGTTAGTTAAGTAATTGTTTTATGTAAATTATATGTCTACTAGAATATAAAACAAACAAACCAGAAGCGGGACCGAGTGTAATATATTCGTCAAAAACTGTACTTCATGGCAACTACGTTCGTAAGTATACGTATTGATCTATCCACGATTTTTCCGCCGTTTTTGTGTTATATGAAGTTTTAATAAATAAATTTTATTGGGATAATAATAATCACAACAATCACACAATGTCATCTAGTCCCAAACTAAGCATAGCTATTCCTTTTATATGTTTAATGGTGTACAATAATGTATACTGGTATCCTTACTAATATTAAAAAAGTTTAATATTATAAAAGTTTATTTGTTTGTTTGTGTGTTTGAAACTTGGTGCAGACTATGTCCTGGAATAGGACATAGTCTATTAGTCAGTATCTACTTTTTATCCCAGAAGTCTGTTCCCTTGGGATAATTTTCTGCCGTCACGCAGGCGAAACCGCTGGGAGCAGCTAGTAATAAATAAATAAGCATTACACCCAGACAGAACAAATGATTGTCACACAAACATTAAAATTTGTCTTGAATGAGAATCGAACCCATGATCTTCCGGCACAGCAGTCAGAGCCACTAACCAATAGACCAACAGACCAGTCAATAATATTGAAAAAAAATAACAGAAACACAAGCGGTACCAAGCGTAAAACTCGTGAAAAACTGTACCACAGAGCTACTACGTTCGTAAATGCGTATTGATCTATCCACGAATTTTATTGGGTTAGTGGTACAGCTTTGTAAATTACTTCAGAAGTTATTTGTACGTTCGTACGTAATATTAGATTATCTGAAAACAAGCCAGGCTGAATGTTATCGGTCGTTGACCCTGTTTATGTAATACTCAGTGGCGTAGATAGGTAAAAAATGAACCTGGGACAGAATAAAAACACACATTTACTATTTTATCCCTACTAATATTATAAATGCGAAAGTAACTCTGCCTGTCTGTCTGTCTGTTACGCTTTCACGCAAAAACTACTGAACGGATTTAGATCAAATTTGGTAGGTAAGTAGAAGAGTCTATAATTCCACTGCTGAACACGCGTCTCTGCCCGCGCAATATAAACTGTAATCAACGCGGGCGAAGCCGCGGGCGGAAAGCTAGTCACATTATATTATGTTTTATTTTCACCTTTCCCCTGACTCTAATTGTACATTATATTTATGCGTTCACTTCAAATAAGGTTCAGTTGAAAACCAGCGTCAGTCGACTACCTCGTAGTTGTCTGGTATTTCGCTGAACTGGACATTTTTTTGGCGCAAATGTAAGACATACAGTGTTACTTTTAATTTTATTTATTTTTTGTTTTGTGTTTGTCTTAAGTTTTTGTTGTCTACAATGTTATTTGCGCCAAAATAAATACTTTTCTTTCTTTCTTTAAAAACCGGGGCCCCTTTTGTACATAGTGAGGTATACCTACACATTAAAAATCCGAAATACTGTGGATGCTAAATATTGTAATTGCACATATAATCTAAATCACTTTATAAAAACTGGGCAAGTATGAGCTGGATTTGCGCCCTGAGGGTTCCGTATAAATTTATCTATGAAAACATTTCAATTCCCGAATTAATTCATGAATCCCCAAGCGACCACCGGTGGCCGCGCATCTATTGTCTTACTATTGTGTCTCTAATTGACGGTATCTGAAGGGTTAAGTTACGAAGATTTTTCTGAATCGCAAAAAGTTTTTATTAGTGAAGTGACTACTTTACGTAGGTCCTGCTGGGCCCCTACGGCACCACGCCCCTTGAGGTGCAGGTGGAACACTACGCGCCGTTGACGACATAGGCACGGCCCAGATGGTTACCGGTCGGTCGGCCGGCGAGCTACCCATTGCTTGCCGTCCGCAAGCCCGCGTCAACGGTGGGCGAAAATCGAGATAGGGATCCCGGCGACTGGGGCATGAGGGGCGTTTCCTAGCGGCCGCCTCCTTTGCTAGCATTACTGCTTCGCAGGAGGCGAGCGCCTGCCACTCCTCCTCGCTCCAGACCATGACTAGTAAAAGGCCCAGCTCGAGAGATCATTGCAGCCGATCGCCTACTAGGACACGGCGATGCTCTGCCCAAGCGGGCCACACTTCTACCGTATGCTCACAGTGGTCCACACAGTGATGACACCCGGGCGATTCATCCGCAAGAATCCGGTGCAGGAACCTTGGAGGATGCCGTAAGGTCTTTCCAGCCACTCTTCAAAGAGGGGACTTACCGTCATAATTATGGCTTGCCCAGCACTAGGTAGCGACAGTCGTTGTCGTATTCCACCATGAGATCCCGCCGGAACTCTGTCCGTCATGCCGTGACTTGTCGCGGCAGCGGAGTTTCACCCAGGCGTTGCATCTCTCATATCCGTAGAGAAACCAAGGTTACCGACATAGCACGAAGAATTGCCAAACTTAATTTAATATTAGAACAGTACGCTAACAGCCAGTACAAAACAAAGAAAATACATAACCGTCCAACCCGGAAAGTGACACAGAGGAACAAGTATTCAGTACCTAAAGTGAACAACTATTTTGGTAGAAGGACGCGGCAATGGCTCACTCCAACATTGTTGAATAAATTACCGGCACAAATCGCAACAGAAGTTATGTCCAAAAATGCCTTAAAAGGTGTCCTTCGGAAACACTACTTAAGTTTGTGTCCATAGCATTAGTTTTTATGTAATATTTGTCGCGGGACGCGCTTGCCGGCCGGGCTAGCGTGCGCGTGCGGTGTGTTGTTGTCGATCACGCGGCCGTCGTGCCTCGCTCGCGCTGGGTTGCGCGGCTCCCTCCGGCGGGCGAGGTGCGGCGGCGGCGCCGGCGGCCGGACTATTAAATTGTACACGTAACACGAGTGCCGTTCATGCTGGCCTGGCGGGCGAGTGCCCATATTTCTTTTCACAACACATCCACGTTTTTTACTGTATTTGTTTAATTACATTTGTGTTTGTTTAATTATCCACGAGAGCACTGCCGACAAACTGTACTGCAGTTTGGCAGAACATTTATGTGATCATTTTTATGTAATTTTACTTAAATAAACCATTTTAAAAAAAAAAAAAAAAAAAACTTAAGTGGCAGTGGGCAGGGCACATTGCTCGCAGAACGGATGGCCTTTGGGTCGAAAGGTTCTGGAAGGGCAACCACGTACCGGAAGACGTAGCGTTGGAAGGCCTCCTACAAGGTGGGCTGATGACCTGTAAGGGTTGCGGGAATCCGATGGATGCGAGACGCACAGGACCGTTCATTGTGGCGGCACTTGAGGGAGGCCTATGTCCAACAGTGGACGTCTTTCGGCTGAAATGATGATGTGATGATGATGTTTCATCTCCACGCGCAGATCGTGCACGCGCGCAAGGACTATTGGCTCTAAAAACCCATGGTGGCAGGCCAGCAAGCAGGCTCGCTGCTTCTCGGGAAACCGTGCGGTATCCCCGCACCATCCTCCATCCATGAATTGTCTAGCAATGTCACATCGTAACTGTTAAAGATGCTATTGTTGTTTGTTGTAGACTGTTAAGTTGTTGTTATTGTGACTGATGAAAAGTCATTATTACGAAGTTTATTTGTGGCTCTATTGTCGTAAGATAGATTGCTAATTTTCTACGAAGGCATATGAAGTGAGGCTACAAATTTTATAGGTTCTCAATCCCAAATAACTACTACCAAGTTTCAAACCAATTTAAGGACAATTTGGACACAGGGTCCGATTTGACACATTCTTATTTCAATCAATACCAGTTTCAGGAAACACCGGCTTCATCTAGTTTAAAAGTTTAAATTGACGTGTAAAAGTGTTTTTAAAAACCAATTTGCCAAATAAATATCATTTATATTTTTTTTACGGATGATTCGGACTCACATTGTTTAGACAATCAGATAAAAAGTTTTAAAATTAATATCTGGGGAAAAAAGGCGGCAACTTCGTGTAATTTTCTATATAATTATGATTTAGTTTTATCTGACTGTACTAAATAGCTTCAATAAATATGTTGATGTCGTCAGCGAAAAAATATTGAAAATAAAATGTGTCGGTTCGGACACTGTCCGAATCGCAGTAGGTAACTATTCAAACCAACAACATCTCAGCTAACGGTAAAGAAATAAACCATCGGAACACGTTAATTATACAGCTCCGTTTTATCATCATAATATTTTATGATATTACTATAAATAAAATAAATTGCCGCTACTACCAAGAATATTTATACGCATAAGCTAGCGACATCTATTGCGCAAAAGCGGTACTAGTTTGACACATATAAGAACCAGCTGCAACGGTAGTTTTGTGTTTAGTAAACCCTTTCTCTAGCCATAATCTTTAGTAACAGTAATAGGACACCCGGAGTTGTTTAAGTATTTCAATTAGGCTCATTTATTTAATAATTGTTCTGTAGCTATTAGGTCGTTGACGTTTAACGACATCTAGCGGTACAGCTGAGTAACTGTTTAATTAATTTTATTCCTCTATTTCTTAGTATTCCTTTACAAAGCCGTCTTAATTGCATGTCTAATTGCAAAGACAAACATAAATCATTGATACAGCAAAATACGTCTAGAACGGAGTGTTTTTATCAGTCTGACCTAAATATCATTATGAGTAATCGAAAGCACTAGAGCGCACATAAAACACCAGCCCACATTCAAACGATTAAACAAATAGACACTAACCCATCAATAATAAAATCACAAACAAAAAAAAACAATACCTCGAATGTTACGGTAGTACAGCGCCATCTCGTATCGAGTAGCGACATCAGTTTTTTGCTGGGTACCGTTCAACGGGACCGCTAGCAACTGCTGACACACTTTTGACTCAGCTGATGTCGCGTTGGTGTGTTGTCGTACGTGGGAAACGTGTCGATGTGTGCGTAGAATCCGGGATGCACCGATCCGTTAGCTTTAGGTTCTTTATAGAAACCAGTCAGAGTGCCGTAGCGAGTTTGTTTTGTGTTTAAAACCTCTTTGTGTGAGGTCTTTGACAGTCGTTATTTGTTTTCTAACAAAGAGGAACTTGAGTTTCGAAGTAGGGAGTTCGAAATTTGAATATGACTTTTTTTTTGTTGATGCAATTATGACGTAATATGGACAAAAGGGGTAATAGTATTTTCATCCATATCAAAACAGTAAATAAAATTTAGATAAGCATGTCAATAAATTGAGAAAAACATAGTTTACAATAACTATTTAAACAAATCCTTTACGATGAGTAACTTAAATACAATAAAATTACACAAATTCAAAATATCTTTACAGACAACAAATTAATTAAAAAGTACCCAACTTATAAAGTGTAAATTTATGTCATATTATATCAAGAGTCATATAACTGTGGGGATGCCACTTAGCATAGAATTTAAAGTTACTTTGGTATTTTAATAATTTTCTAGCAACTGCATCGTCGCAATTATTTGGACGTCCCCAATTGTCGCCACAATGAACGGTCCCGTGCGTCCCGCATCATATAATTTAAAATCTATTTGTAACATGAATTATTTTTTTTACTAAATACATAAGCGAGTATATTCGATACTTACCTCTAAATTCGCGTTATGATTGTTATGAGTATTTTTATATACAAAAAAAAATATAAAAAAGAACTATCTGCTTGTCTGTCTGTCTATTTGTCTAATTGTTCCGACTCCAAAAAGCCTGAATCGATTTTGACGGGACTTTCACTGATTGGAGGCTTTTTATTAAGTCTAGTCCGATTAAGTACACGACAACCTTAGAGGTTAACCTGAGAGAGTATGCCTCATTCTTTTTATAGTTCCGTACCGAAAGGGTAAAAACGGAACCCTATTACTAAGACTTCGCTGTCTGTCCGTCTGTCTGTCACCAGGCTGTATCTCAAGAACCGCGACAGACAGTTGAAATTTTCACAAATTCAAATCAAACGCGGACGAAGTCACGGGCATTAGCTAGTTACTAATATTGGCTAACTAGCTGCTCCCAGCGGCTTCGCCCGCGTGATAGCAGAAAATTATCTCAAGGGAACATACTTCCGGGATAAAAACTATCCTATGTCCTATTCCAGGACATGGTCTATCCGTGTACCAAGTTTCATCAAAAAGGAAAACATCGTGAGGAAACCGGCATGTCTTAGAACCAGAAATTCGAAGACATGTGACATTCACCAACCCGCACTGGGCCTGCGTGGTAGATTACGACCCATTCCCTCTCCTGAAGAGGCTTGAGTCCCAGCTGTGGGAACATTACAAAGGGGATGATGATGATGAATCTAAGACCCCCAGTATCAGGAGCTGAAAGACTAGAAGTGGACCCCAGCGGCTTCCAATCGGCTTCTTTAAAATGATAACCAAAAAGCTGATCAAAAACGTTTTTATCAAAATCTAGATAACGCGTCTAGACTTCAGGCTGTACACTATCAGTCACTGTCCTACATAACCTATATTATTTGTTATCAGCATCGAAATTGTGAATAATAAAAAATGTTTGCGTCATTGCCGTAAATAGATTTTTTTTTGCGTTTTTCCGCAAGTTAGCTTTCGTGGCCTATCCCGCAAAAATCCTTACTTTATTATAAAAGCGAAAGTGAGTTTGTTTTTTTGTGTGTTACGTCTTCACGCCTAAATGACAAAACCGATTATGGTGAAACTTGGTACACGGATAGATCATGTCCTGGAATAGGACATAGGATACTTTTTATCCTGGAAGTATGTTCCCTTGGGATAATTTTCTGCTACCACGCGGGCGAAGCCGCTGGGAGCAGCTAGTATTTAATAAATTAAAAAATACTTGTGTTCTAAATTTTTTATAAAATTCTTCTATTAGTAAACAATGATCAAGATCTCTTCATCAACCTTGATTATTGAACCAGTGTTGACTAAAACAGATTTCATTTTGCCCTAATAATTACCCAAGTCGTTAGACTTTTTAGATAGACTCTATCATAAACTCTGTACCATCATATCACACTAACCGGGCCTTAGTACCTACAGGCCATGGTCCGGAGCGAAGAGGAGTGGCAGGTGGGCACCTTCTTCTGCGAAGCAGTAATGCTAGTAAAGGATTCCAACTGCATCAGACAACGGCGCTCTCACCGCCGCCGCCGGGATTCCGATCCCGATTGCCGGTCACCGCAGGCGCAAAATCGTTATATTTTTTTTATTTGTAAAAAAATTTAACAAATAATTTTATTAACAATATTTTGTCTTTTTCAGGTAAGCTGAGTACATTTGGAGCTGTCAAACATTGGTGTCAAGTATGTTGTAATCCTAAGTTGTTTTAGAGGCAACACTGAAAATATTTATCGTGTTTACAAGAAAAAATAAGTCTACTACAATTCTATAACAGCAATTTTCAATCTAAGTCTCCCAGCACACGGGCTTCAAGCTTCTTTTTGAGGTGGTCTTTTTTGTGGCTCGTGTGCGTCAGTGCCTCCACAAAAAACGCTTGAAGCCGCTTCAAGCTTCTTCGGCCACAAGCTGTCGAGCGCTTCAGCTGTTTTTTACGGCGACTTCTAGCTTTTTTTTTGTATCCACATCTAGCATTTTTTTGAGGCCCGCGTGCGGGGACAGTTAATTAGTTTATTACTAAGTAAGTTAAAAAACCTTTCAAAATTTTATGGAAGGGGAAAATGCCAAGTTACAGAATAAGGATGCAAATACTGAAATGTGACGTCACTATCCCAATAGGTTTCATGTGTGAAAAAGAGATAGCTAGGTATTTCCTTCATGCCCCCACTCTCCCAGTATACCAATATTGGAATTGTTTATTTGCTGCTCCAGAAAAAAAAATCATTTCAGTGTTTTTTATACATTTGTAGTATAAAATATTGTACCAAAAATGACTTAGGTAAATACCAATTGTTGTCACTTATATGTAGTATATCATTCTGTTAAAGCTACAGGAATTCCCAAAACCTATAAATTTTAGAATAAAAAAATCATCATGGAAAGAGAGGTCCAGTGGTAAAGGTCCAGCCCAACTTATGACTTAATTCATGAATCCCCAAGCGACCACCGGTGGCCGCGCATCTATTGTCTTACTATTGTGTCTCTAATTGACGGTATCTGAAGGGTTAACGCGGGTTCAAACCCAGCCAGGCGCATTACTTTCCGTAATTTACTTATTTCATATTTTTTTAAATTATTATTGATAGACTTGCGTTTAACCACTATCTCATGTGATGGTAAGCGATGATGTGGCCGACGATGGAGCACGTTTGCCTAGAAGAATTCACTCTTGACTACCACTACCTCTATCGCTCAAGGAAAATCTTGCGGAGGAATATCATAAGGGTTAGAGTGATGAAGCAGGGAGGTCACGACCCTCACCATTGTGGAATACGACGCAAGGAGGGAGGGGGGACCTCTCTCGCTCTCTACCCCTCGCGCTCATTGTGAAGGAAACCGAAAAAAATCCAAGCCATATGACATCCACCCCGTGCTTAGCGCTGGGCCCGCGTGTTTACTTACGGCCCATTCCCTCTCCTAGAGAGGAGGCCTGAGTCCCAGCAGTGGGAACATTATAAGGTTTATTAAAAGCTTGTTTATATAACAAGCTTTTAATGAAAATATTTTTTTCATAGCAAGCTTTTATAGCTTGGTATACTTATACTCGTCAAGACGAATCATACGAGCCCAAACTCGATGGGATTGTGTCGTTTAACTACCAAGTTCCTAGAACCCCCTTCCAGTTCCATCATCAGATCAGGTCTATGTCATAATAATTTTGCTTTGTCATCAGATTTACACGTGCATGCAAAATTTCAGATCAATCGGTAACCGAGAAGTGGGTCAAATTTTATTTGCAAGATTTGATGACAGACAAACATCGGGACAGGTGAAACTAAATAAAAGCTTGTAATTTAACTATATTATCATTATATTCCTAATTATTCTCAGTGACCTAGCAACAGCACTTTCACTTTTAATACTTAAAAAAAACTGACACTAGCAAAATGTAATTTTTCGTTACATTTACTTCAAAAAGTTTACTCAGCTAAATACGATATGGCACGTGTTTCCAAAACAGTGTCTTATTACAATAAAATATCGATTAAATAAAAATTTTAACATATTTGATTCGTCTGTTATATGAATATACTAGCTTTTGCCGGCGGCTTCGCTCCCGTCAACTGACTACTATATTCTACTCTACTCTACTCTAATCAACTCTACTCTACTCTTCCCTACTGAAGCCTACTCTACTCTACTTTACCCTACCATACCCTGCTCTATCCTACTGTACCCTACTCTACCCTAACCTATTCTACTCTACCCTACTCTACACTACTGTACAGTATATTGATTTAAGGTGGTGCATCATGACTCACATTTTCACTGTTCTTCACACAACCGCTCATAACTGATTATGACGTTATTACACATTTTTCATTAGATATTTTGGAAACACAGTATCTTGTGGATATTATCTAGGTTTCTACAGAAACCAATTTCTAAATTTGTATAAAACTAACCCAGTAAAATCCTCTGAAAATGTCCTATTTTGTATGAACTTTGACACTTCATAATTTGCCTAAAAATTAAAAAAGACAAAAAGTAATCCTCTAGAGACCTTGCAAATTTTATTAAGATTCTAAATGATGACAACTTTTTCCAGAAATAAGGGTTTAAAAAAAACAGCTATTTCCTGGAGCAAGTTTTGTGAAATTTTCGAGTAAATCTCGGAATTACCGAATACTAACAGAATTTCCAGGCGTTATCTCTCTTTTTTTGCGTTGCCTTTTCGTCAAACATCGCGTTGGATTGCATTAAATGAAGTAACAAGCTTTTAAACCATTTTCGATGTTTACGATAAGCGAGTGGAGAAGGACCCTCTTAATATTCCATTAAACGCATCAACCGGTCAACTTCAAAATTTCAAATTGTCAAATTTTCAACCATACTTAACCATAGACAACATTACGTTTAGCTGTCAGTTGCGTTTTGTTTCACCACGTTTTAAGTCACTTTCCAAGTTATAGAATATTGGGATAAAAAGTTTATTTGGAAAGCTACCTTCTCACAAATTTTCAGCCAAATCGGTTCAACTGTTCTGGAGTTATAAATAATGTACATAATACGATTTTCTTTTATATATATATATATAGATATATTGTGCGATTTTTAAGTAGGTAGCTGCTGCGATTTGCGATTCATCGCAATTAGACGTAATAGGCGCCATAGATTTTGCAGTCTGTCTAATAAAATTGTTCAACCAAAGTCATGGTAAACAACAATGTAGTAGCCATTCCTATCAATTCAATTCAATTAATTGATTTCAGGCATCTAGGCCCATATAAGTTTCACACATTTTAACATATAAGACATAATAATACAATAAAAATCATAGTAAATGTTAAAAAATAAGAAAGCAATTAAATTCATAAAGATTAAAAATACAATAAAATTCATAATTCATGTCAAAAAATTAAAATAGAATAAAATTCATAATTCATGTCAAAAAAAAATGCAATAAAATTCATAATTCATGTCAAAAAAGTCAAAAATAAAAAACAAATAAAAAAATGGTCCCAGTGGCCTTCGACCCAGCTGTTGCTAACAACTCCTTGAGGCGCGCGGGAACAGTCCGGACAGTTACCGGACGGTCGGACAGTGAGCTACCCATTGCTCGCCGTCAGGGACGTGCGAGCAATACAAGCAAAAAAGCCCGGCTTGCGGTAAAATTTCATGACACCTAACATCTAAGTCATTGAACTTAATAAAATAATTATTTAAAATAAAATCTAAACTTTAAACTTCGCGCGTAATTGAAAATTCATTCATTAGTTACGCTAATACAAGTTCTATGCAACTTACCCAGCGTTCCAAATCGAGATAAAAGTGAATCGCGAATCCGACTAAATTAAATAGTCACAACATATAAGGACAATTGAATAATAATTGTGACGTTGCGCGTTGGTCGGGTTCGCGGTATGGTCACTTTTGTCCGCAATCCGAAACGCACGGGTGATGGAACGTAACAACGTTGCCATCTCCGGTCTCGCTCTAACGCATAGGGCATTTACCGGGCTTGCTTTTCCATTTCACTTTTCCCTATAAAAACACAAAAAATGTGAGTTTGTGTGAGTAAATATTATAATGTGTGAAAACACTCGCCGAACAGATTTAAGGTCAAAAATGCCAGGCTTCGGAAATTTTATCAATGAAATTTTTACGCATGTTACGAAAGCGAGGCGCCCTCTATGACGCGCGTACTATAATCAGTTCAAATTTGCTTTGAGCGGTTAGCGGATTATGTTTTGATTGTTTTTTTTTAGTTTTCTGTCATTTAAAGTGTTATAATTAGATATTGCTGTAACTTACTTGGTTTTCAAGTGATTAAAGTTAAAGTATCTTTGAAATGAATTCGGAAACACATGCAATTGTTCCTTGTGAAGTTGTGACGGATTAAAATGTGTGGAAAAAATACTTAGCCAGGTAAAACCTTTGAGTTTTAAAGATAAATTCGATCTCGTAACTTCACCTAAACCTACCCCTGATTTGAATATTTCTCAGAAAACTAAATCACATAGTAGGCAATTTCATCGCTCAGTTTACAGTGGATTGTAGGTTGCTCGCATTTAAATAAATAATTATTCTGTTGGTGTTGCATATTTTTCTCAAACGAATACTTGGAATACTTCAGGTTATAATGACTTAAATAATTTCGCTGGTGCCATGTAAATACATCAGAATTCTCAAAAGCACTTGAATTCAGTTATTTCGTTCTGCAGTTTTGGTAAAACGCGAATAGAAACTTCTATTTCTCGACAGTTAAAGGTACCTAATTTCTCTTTTTCGACAGTTAAGTGTTATGTGTGTGATAAAGAACGAAAAGCTAATAAATGCTGTTTAAATTGTGAGTATTTGCCAATAATATTACATATCGTAAACAATTATTTTTAATGATGAATTTTTATTAAAAACTACGTACGGATTAATACATTCTTTTGTGCTCCATCTAGTGGATTTTTCTGAAATCAACTAGAATGTTTTGAGCGAGTTGCCAAAAATATCAATAGATGGCTCTTTTTCTCTTTTTTTTAAGTACCAATATATATTTACTTAATTTCTAACAGTAAAAAAAATCAAATGTACCCATTAAAATCAGCATTACAGTAAGAAATTTTGTTTTTTCGGGATATTAGGTGTAGGTAGGTAGATGAGTCAAGATTCCTTGGCTTGCCCCCTCTAAAGGCACCTGGCACGCCACTGCTCGCCGTCCGTAAGCCCGCCTACGGTGGCCGGAAATCGGGATTGGAATCCCGGCGGAGGACGCCATGATGCTCAAGCCACTCCTCAAAGAGGGGACTTACCGCCATGACTACGTTGGCGAGCCTTCATAGGCATAAAATTTTCAAAAAGTACCAAATTCTTAACCAGAACATAATATGTTGGTATCTATTTATATCGTACATTGACCAAGTTGCGCTGATAACTCCTATCAGTGCGATACGAACGAATTTAGGTTACTGTATCTTTGATAAGTACCTATTCTATTACTAATGTGCGTTCGTTGGCGTTTGAGGGGTTATTTTGAGTGGATGGTAGGTCTTCGGCAGGATTGTCCTGGAACGGAAAGGGCTATTCAAGGATCACTAATAACCGAGTACCTATATAAACCAATTTTCAACCGTACACTCGAAATATAGGTTGAGTTGAAAACCAGCGTCAGGCAACTACCATGTAGTTGTCTGGCATTTGTTAGTTGTCTCTTTAAAAAAATATAGTTAGTGTCTAAAGGTTGTTACTACATTGTATGTATCTACGAGTGTGTATGTTAAATAAAATAGTTTTCTTTCTTTCTTTCTTTCAAACACAGTTTTTTTTAGGAAATGGTTGAAGGATTATGGTCATAAAGAAAACTAATTTACACGATTAACGTAGATTTATTAGAAAAACAATCGGAGATACAGCGCATACACCAAAGTCAAATATGGAAGAGAAGTGACATTTTCAAAGACAAGTTTTTGACAGCAATGAAGCATTTTTGGAGCTAGTTATTTTTTATTGCGTTTACGAAGTCCCATTTCCAACACTGGCCCTTAAACCAATAGAAAAATAAACAACCCTACTTATATAAAGTTATAAACAAATAGGTATTACAACAATGTAAACAGTCTCATTTTACAAGCAACAACCGATTTACAAATAAATTATGTTTTATTTTACATAAGGGTTTAGTTAGAATGTCAGCGAGCATGTCGCTTGTACATAAGTATTTTAATATGACAATTTTATCACTTACATATTTTCTGATAAAGTGATGTCTAACATCAATATGTTTAGTTCTTGAATGATAAAGAGAGTTTTGACACAACTTTAACGCTGACTGATTATCATTATGAATAGTTATGATAATGCTCTCTTTTATAATATCCTTTAAAAATTTACGAATAAACAAACCTTCCTTACAAGCTTCTGTTAAGGAAATGTATTCAGCTTCAGTGCTAGATAATGCGACTGTTTTCTGTTTACGACTTTCCCAGGAAACTATGGATTTTCCAATGGTGAATACATACCCAATGTATGACCTGCGATCTCCATCATCATTCGCCCAGTCAGCATCCGCATAAGCCGTGACGTCCAAGCCACCTTTTTGAAAAACTAGACAATGATTTATCGTACCTTTTAAGTAGCGCAGAACCCTTTTTGCTGCCTTCCAATGGATTTCTGAAAAAGACTCATTGAATTGGCTTAAATAGCTGACTGCATGAGCGATGTCCGGTCTAGTGCAGACAGCAATGTACATCAGACAACCAACTAGACCTCGGTAGTCTAGATTATCATCCTTCTGATTACCTCTTGGTAGTTTTAGTCCCGATTCCATAGGTGTGGGTGATGGCTTACAGTCCTCCATTTTGTGTTTTTGCAAGACCCTTTGAATATAACTACTCTGATCAAGAGTAATTTTATCATTATCCTTACACAGTTTCATGCCAAGAATTAGTTGAGCTGGCCCTAGATCTGTAATTTGAAATTCTTTCATTAATTTCTTCTTCATACTCGATTTTTCCTGCAAATTACACCTTGAAAACAGAATGATATCGTCTACATAAAGAGCAATTATTATAATCGAATTGTTATTAGACTTTATGTAAACACAAGGCTCTGATGATGACCTAACAAAATTTAATTTGTTACATATGACATGGTCGATTTTTTCATACCAAGCTTTCGAAGCCTGTTTCAAACCATAGATGGCTTTGTTCAACTTGTAGACCTTATGTTCTTGACCTTTTATCTGAAAGCCCTCAGGCTGTTCCATGAAGACAGTTTCTGTCAAATCACCATTGAGGAATGCCGTTTTCACATCAAGATGCTCAATCTCCATATTGTATTCAGCTGCCAAAGCTAATAATGTTCGTATTGTGGAATATCTAACGACTGGGGAAAAAGTCTCCTCATAGTCTATCCCATATTTTTGGGTACATCCTTTGGCAACCAAACGAGCTCTATATTTTAACAGTTCACCATTCAAACCCCTTTTAATTTTAAAAACCCATTTACATTTAACTGGTTTATGTGATTCTAATCTATCAGTCAAGGTCCAACAATTATTTTCAATAAATGATTCGTACTCACTAGTCATTGCTTCTTTCCAATGTTCTGCATCTTTCCCTCCAAAGGCTTCTTGCACAGTCTGTGGTGTATCCTCGTCATTAGATATGCTCACCATATTCGACGACAGTGACTCCCTTGTATCATCATAGTCTTCCTCAGATGAATCTGGAACGTAAGTTTCATCGGCAGGGTCGCTGGCCTCCGGCGAGCTCTCTCTTGAGCTCTCAGAATCATTTACTGTAATTACACTGTATCTCTGATTGTTTTCCAAAATAGTGTCATCAGATAAATCAGTGTTCACAATAGATGACTCTGATTGTATAGGAGGTTCAGACAGATTAGTTTGAACATGTCGACTCTCATTATGAGTACAATTTTGAACTTGTGAAAATTGTTCTACTGTTTTTTCATTATCATCATTTGACACTTTACTCAGTAATGTATTTTCCAAGAAAGTAACATTTCTGGCTTTAATGCAATTTGTTGGAAACTCAGGGTCAATCAATCTATACCCTTTAGTATCGTTACAATAGCCAACAAATATATAACTTTTGCATTTCGAATCTAATTTCTTTCGATTTGGATTCAATGCATATGCAACACAGCCAAATATGCGGAAATGTTTGATAGATACCTTTCTGTTAGTCCATTTTTCTTCCGGAGTACATCCCATAACTGCCTTTGTGGGACAATGGTTTCGAATATAGACAGCTGTGTTAACAGCTTCTGCCCAGAATTTTTGAGCCAGATTTGCATCCTGCAGCATACATCTTGCTGCTTCCATGACTGTTCGGTTGGCTCGTTCTGCCACTCCATTCTGCTGCGGCGAGTGAGGTACTGTTGTCTGGTGCTGAATGCCGTTGTCCCTCAGAAACATCTGGAAATTTGAATTAATATATTCGCCACCGTTATCACTCCTGAGAACTTTAATCTTTCTACCTGTCTGATTCTCAACCAAGACTTTAAAAGATTTAAACTTCTCAAAAACTTCACTTTTAGTCTTCAAAAAATAGACAAAAGTTTTTCTTGAAAAATCATCTATGAAAAGTAAAAAATATTTTGAGCCACTAAGTGAAGAGGGCATTGGGCCGCACAGATCTGTGTGTACAAGTTCTAATGGTTCAGTTGCTCTGTTGTATGATTTTTTTGGGAATGGTAATCTATTTTGCTTTCCTTGTATACATGAAACGCAGGGTTCAAAACAAGAATCGTTATAAGAAATACCAGAAACCATACCTTGCCTGAGGAGTTTCATACTTCTTCGGTTGAGGTGGCCAAGGCGTCGATGCCATACCTTTTCCGATGTTTCAGCTGGAATTGGCTCCGTCTCCGTCTGATAATTGCCACACTCAACTGTTGCATTCACCACCAGATTCTCCCTAGCTTCCTGAGGAGTAACTGTAACAGCCCTAGGAGTAGCCGATAATGTTTCGGCAATATTTAGTTTATACATGCCTTTATCAAGAGTAGCACTAACCACTTCTACCCCATTGTCATAAACATGACACCCACTAAAGCTGAATACAACCTTGAAACCCTTTTTAACCATAGAACTCACAGATAACAAGTTTCCGCTTAACTTAGGTACATAGTAAACGTTACTAACAGTCTTTATTGCACCATTTGCTAATTTTATTCTTACAGTTCCTATTCCTTCCGTGTACAACTTGTCTCCATTAGCCACTTTCACTTCAAGACTTTTATTTTTCACATAATCGCACATCACAGACCTATCACAACACATATGACTTGTAGCGCCACTGTCAATATACCAGGAATCTGCTTCAATGTTCGCTGACAAGGCTGTAAGCAGGGCCTTGGACTCGTCCACCTTTTTCATGTTACTCGTGTTGGTATTTATCTTCTTCCAACCACCACTCTTCTTTGGACAGTCCTTTATGAAGTGACCGGTCTTCTTACATCGAAAGCATTTGGGTTGTTTCCGCACAGCTGCAAGGGCCGATCCACTCTCATTCTTGTCATCACGACGTAGATTCTCCTGTAACAACTTGCCCTGTACTACCTCACTGGACAATTTGATGTTGGAATTTTCAATCGCCATAATCAGGGGATCATAATCCTCAGTCAGTCCACTTAGCATTACGACTGCTATGAAATCATCTTCGAGTGGTGACCCAATATCGCTGAGTTGGTGCGATATTTCGACGATTTTGTTGATGTAGCTCTCCATACTTTGGTTCTCTAATTTTGTACTAAACAAAGCTCGCAGTAATGCTAGTCTCCGACACAAACCTCTATCTTCATATGCCTTTTGAAGGTTAGTCCAGGCCTCATGTGCAGTTTTCGCAGACCTGACGTGTGAAAATGCAGCAGGTTGTACAGATAATGCAATGCGAGCGAGTGCCTTTTGTACCTTCTTAGCGTGTTCAGCATCCGTCGGCTCCTTCTCCACAAAGTCCCATAAATCCTCATGGATCAGCACCATTTTCATCATAAATTTCCAAGAGTTATAATTTTCAATGCCTTTTAGTTTGTCCATGACTAGAGAAGACGTGTTGATACCTGTTGCCATGTTGCCGCACAACGTGATGCTTCGATGAGAGGTTAAGTTTTTTTTTTCTACAAGCCGAAATCGCGAATTAATTTTTGAAATATTGCAAAAATAACAAACAGGACCGTGCCTGGGCCCATAACCTGAAGGATTATGGTCATAAAGAAAACTAATTTACACGATTAACGTAGATTTATTAGAAAAACAATCGGAGATACAGCGCATACACCAAAGTCAAATATGGAAGAGAAGTGACATTTTTCAAAGACAAGTTTTTGACAGCAATGAAGCATTTTTGGAGCTAGTTATTTTTTATTGCGTTTACGAAGTCCCATTTCCAACAATGGTCTTGCATTACACTCCTGGGAAGAACGAAAGGTTGATTTATTTTTATTATTTTAATGGATGGATAGGATCACGTTTGACCACTATATCACCTGATGGTGAGCGAAGATGAGGCCGACGATGGAGCACGCTTGCCTAGAAGAAACCTATTCACTCTTGACTTAAAGACCCCTAGGTTTTAGCTATCAGGAAACACAGATTCCGGCAGGGAATTCCATTCTTTAGATATAGGGAAGACCTATGTTCAACCAACCCGCACTGGGCCCGCGTGGTGGATTACGGCACAATCCCTCTCCTAGAGAGGAGGCCTGAGTCCCAACAGAGGGAACATTAGAAAGACTGATGATGATGTGTTCTTCGCGACCGTTCATCACCAGGTCTGCTTAGGGCGGCCACGTTGACACTTTTCTTGAGGATTCTGGTCTAAGGAACCGGACATTTAATTGGGAGAAAAAGTTATTGTTTATTCCCTTTTTGCAAAGACTTTAAACATATACTACCAATAGACAGGACATAGCGAACAAAATCCTAATCCGAGACTTGTTACTAAAGTAGTAACAAGTCGCTGTCACCTGTACCTGCCAAGTCGCGTTTGTGTCCGCTATACGCACCAAAAGAAAATATTTTTTTGGAGAAATATGCCGAGTTGCGCATTGCACCATTGTTAATCGTATTATGGCAAAACAACTGGACCTAACTTTAGTTTATTTTCGTAAATATTTTTCGTCTTCACTCAGGCACAGGATGACAGTTTTTCTAAAACATTTCTTCTGATGGCCGCTCTATTGATTGGCCTTTTTGACTCTTATATAGAAAAAGAGAAACTAACTGACTGACATATTTTTGAAATTTTGCACTAAGTTTCCTTTTAATGACGTAGGCGAGCACTAAGAGGGGATGCATCACGTTCTGCATCACGTGCCCGGTTACCTGCTCACGTAGGGACCTAATGAAAGCATCAACAGACGGAATTGCCGTGGCCAAATTCTGAGCCGGGTAAGGAATCTGACTGGTTTTGCCATCAATACGCTAAGAAGACGAGAGAGGATTTTTCAAAATACACCACATAAATCGATGAATCGGGGGTCCAAAGTTTGTATGGAAAAACCTACTTTAATGCGAGCGAAGCCGCTGGCAGAAGCTAGTAATTAATATGGTGTCATTGGATTCGTATTGATCTTTATGTCGCAGGCTAACTTCATAGAAAATTCAAAATGGCGGACGCTAGACGTCACTTTTCAATTACGTATTATTTTTGTGTTTAGTTTTTTTTTCAGGATGCATTGAAAGGAAGAGGGAGGTCAAAGAAAAGATGGTTGGATTGTGTGAGGAGTGATATGAAAGAAAAGAGCGTGACAGTTGACAAGACCGAATGGAATAAAAAATAAACGTTTTGGACCAACACCAAGTAAAATTGCACAAGGGTAGAAAGATGATAATGATATTACAAACTCTTTCAAATCTATGCTTTTGTGGTCTTGATATTTTACGCTAGGATATTTTTTTTTTGGTGGGGAAAACCATCCAATGACAACCCCCGCGGGCGTAGCCAAAGATAGTGTCAGACTCTTACTGACTAAAAACCTACCCCCTTCTTTCTAGCTTTCATAACGGGGCTCGAGCTCCTTTTCTGATAATCCTGGCCCCAGTAGGCTTCGACCCAGCTGGGCCCCTGCTGTTGCCTGTACAGTTATACCTGTCAGGTAAACATACACGCTCCGATTTACCTGTAAAACTCAACTTTACAGGCAAACCTGTTAAGCTTTGGTTTCTTAAGAAAGCGGTGCCGTCATATAGCGGCCGTTTTAACACATCGTCAGTAATTTTTTCAAAACTAACGTCACAAACGTCATACGAAAAGTATCCAAGATAGAAAATGGACGAACTTGATTTAGCTTTAGTAATTTACTTGGAGGATGAACTATCATCAGAAGAGGAAAATAGTCGTTGTTCCGGAAAACGGCCGCTATATGACGGCACCGCTATCCTAGGAAACCAAAGCTTAAGGTATACCCTAGCGTTTATGACTACCTTTATGGATTTCAGACCTTTCTCAATACAGTTAGGGTCATTTACTAGTTTAACTAGATTTATGAGAATATCGATAAAATTATTTTGATGAACCAGTCCTTTTCAAAAGCCCAGAAGTATTTAATAATATGGTAAGCCATTCTTTTCATGATACAGACATGTTTTTCAAAGTTACCCCTCTTTTGAGCATGTTGGGAACGTGTTTTTCAAAATACAGTATGAAAGATATTTGCGGAGATGGGTTCTGCATATTTTTTGTTATCTTTTATTTTTATTTATTTTTTATAACGATCTAGCTTTCCGCCCGCTGCTTCGCCCGCGTTGACTACAGTTTATATCGCGCGGGCAGAGACCCGTGCTCAGCAGTGGAGTTATAGGTAGCCTATGTGTTATTCCAGTGTCTCTTCTACCTACCTACCAAATTTGATTTAAATCCGTTTAGTAGTTTTTGCGTGTAAGCGTAACAGACAGACAGACAGAATTACTTTCGCATTTATAATATTAGTAGGGATTGTTACTTAATTCATTACACCCCAAGCGAACGCCGGCGTTCCATGTGTGTTGGCGGCATTCTATTGTATCTCTAATTATCACGATTGAAGAGTTAATATAAGTTTCGTTCATGAACCCCTGCTAAGGCACTACTACATTACATAAATGTATCTTCGTTATGATATTCAATCATTATTATATAAATTTATTATTACATCATCAATTTCTATTAATTTTATCATTTCATTTTAAACAGTTTTATTTTATAGCATTTTTTAACAGATGTGTTTCTTTACTTGCCCCTATTATGAGTATAATAATCAAACGACGATGCACCTGGCCTTATAATTTTTAGTGACACATAATATTTTTTTTATATTCATATTTTCCTTGTATGTGATTCATGTCCACGTTACATGCGAGTGAACGACAAATAATTCTCTTTTTTACTTTTTTTAATGATATAAATTAGTGCTTGGTTACGATCCCATCTGATGGTAAGCAGTGATGCAATCGTTGATGATGAGGCGCACTCGTTTATTAAGAGTATATTCACTCTAGCCATGAAGACACCTAAATTATAATCAAAGTTTGCCACTAAAAATATTTTGTGTAAGAAGGCACGTAACAAAAAAAAGGTGGAATAGAAAAGTTTCAGACTTGTTCACATTTATTTGTTCGCCGGAAAATCTATGCTAATATATTACCAAAACTAGCATCTAGACTATGATGAATTTGCTCAACTTTACTGACGTAACTTTTTCTAGCTTAGGTAAAAAAAGAGGATTAAGGGAAAAACTAACAAATTACAGCTTTCGGTGATAGATATGTCCTAAGCACCATTTTTTCCCTTGCTCACCGTTAATCAACTCAACCCAACAAAAACTTTCACAACTTTTTTTTTGCACACAGAACCCTAAAAACTTGTAACCCCTGCCCCGTCCGGTTTTTCTGTTCAATGGACTTTACATGTCCTGTCATTCTGGGGTTCCAACAACCAACAAAAGGGTTAAAATTGCGAGTAAAAATCCTCAGTGAAGGGTTGATTGTCATTTTAGATTTTAGAATGACCTACTTTTTTTTATTGATTTGAAGATGATACTTTTGTGTGGACACAAAGGTTTTTTGGCGGTAACAAGCGTGAAGGGAACACAGCGGCCATTTTGGATTTTTTTTTGACGTCTGGAAAGTATTTTTTTCTTTTATTTGTTATAGCCCTGTTTCTGTAATTCAACTGATAATTGAAAAGGCTCTTCTATGGATTTACAAAATGTAAATCTGATTTTATTTTTTAAATTAATATTTTACTAAAGTATGCTTGACAATATTAATTACAGTACATAGCAGTTCATTGGCAGTAAAATAAATTCCTTTGCCTAACATATGTCAGCAATAATGATTGATAATATTTTTTTCAGAATGATGTCAACATTTACTTTTTCTTAAACTTTTAAATGACATAAACATGACGTGTGTTGACATTTTGTTTAAAAAATAAAAGAGATTAGTTTATAGTTTTATTCTCTGTTGACTGTTGTCCTTTATGCTTCTAATGTTCGTAGTACAGACAGAAATAGTTTGTGTTATTTTCGTAGTAGTATTAAGCGAGTTTATTGAGCTTCGAAATTTGATTTCAGAAACTGTTAAAATTGAAAGTTTTTTTTTTATTGTCAACTTAAACGACAAAGTCACCTTTCGCTTTACGAATTTAAATTTCGAATCGAACTTTCTAGAATCATAACTAAAATCTATCATTATTTTTTCATTCAACTTAATACTAAGCTATAAAACCTAGGCACAGGCCTAACATCAACAGCCTCTATTTATATCGGTAAGACAGGCCGATGTTTAAATGTCTTCAAATTAAATGCTGGGGCCGACACCTTCGCTCCTGCACGACGTGCGCCATTCGCTTGCGCTTACAAAATTCAGTTTGACTTGCAAACCGCGCGCGCACGGCCGTTCTACGCCCAAACTTTTTGGCACCGCGTACTTACATTTTGGATAAAAAACCGAACGTCAAAATTCCCGCGCTTTTCTCGCGTCCACTTCTGTGTTCCATTTTCAAACAAACTTTTTCATAGCTGTGCTTATTGCATTTTGGACTCGTGTAGTGAACTTTTTGGATTGTTTGACAAATGCATTACGTTGGATGTGAGTAGTCACTTTTTTAATTATATCTACATAGAAAATTGTTCGTCCGTCGATACAAAATGGTCTCTTATTAATTTAGTAATATATTGTTATTTTTAAATACCAATAATAAACATTAAACTTGTTTTATTGTACTTGGAAGGGTTGCATAAATTACTTTTAAATCTCTGAGTAAAAAAGTAAATTATCCCCAAATAAAAATAAAAAAAAAATCAAGGCATCACTGATTTTGAAATTCGAACACTTAAAAAAGTTAAGTCATAAAAAAAACTTAGATTTTTTTTAAATATTTTTTTTAATGGTTGAAGCCCGTATAATAATCACCCGTACAGCAATTATTATTATCTATCACGAAACTTGCAATTTATCAAGGTCTCTAGTTGCATGAGATCTTGTATTGCATACTGTGCGAGCGAGACACAAAGAATTCGACCTTGCGTCGGAAAGAGACAAAAGATGTTAGGAAACTCTTGGGAAATATCATTTTTCTCTTTCGGGGACTGAAGGGCGCTTTTTATGAATATTTGTTTTAAGATAATTATTGTGTTATCGTAGTTTATTTTTGTTTGTATTTTATTTGGGTCGAGTTTAAAAGGATCGTGCGATGTTTGAATAATCAATTAATAGTTTAATTTGATGGATTTGGAGTTATTTATTTATCTTTATGACTTAATAGGTCATGCTCTTAGTATGTTGATAGTAGCTATCAATTTTAGTTTTAGTATCTCTAGTGAGAGTTTTTGATAGATTTTTTGTACGTGTGAGTTAAAAGCTTTTGGATTTGGTTTATACTTGTCTTATTTTTTGCGTTAAGCAAGGGATTACCAGAAAGTTCTTCAAGACTTTTTTTTTTTATTTCGCCTCACATTATCATATAGGGGATAAATATATTGCCATTGTATTTAAAAAGGCAAACTAATATTAAAAACAAAAATTAGATAAAATTGGAATCATATTTTTTTCTGTTTCGGAAATGTAATTCAAACTCGAAAAAAAAAAATTTTTTTTTTTGGTTTCCTTTTTGATTATGATCGCAGTATAGTCATTAAACCTTGCAATAGCATGTCATAAAATATAATTGATTTTTAGTCACATAACAAAACCTTCGTTAGAATCACTGTACCATGTATCATACACTGTCATGCCTTTTACAGAATATTGTGAATGATACCCGCGGCATTTGTGCTACTGTATGAATGTAATCATGTCGTCATTGTAAATAAGAACAATACATACCTACCATACCTATTAGATATTTCTCTAAAAAAAATATTGCAAAAAATGCAAAAAAAAAAAATTATTTCGTTTGGTGTGTTTACGGCTCACTATTATTGGCACATGCAGGAAGGCACTACAGAATTTCTTTACACATGCATGGAAATATCGAGAATTACATTGGACAAAAAAAAATTAAACCTGGAGACGTAACAATGAAAAATAGAAAAATTTATGAGTGAAAACAAAAATATGTTTCATTCTAAAATTAGGATTTTTGACTTTAAAACTAGGCTAATCCACTTTAAAACTGATGTCGACTCTGAAAAGGACTCAAATCATACTTTAAAAAAAATATACATTTAAAAATATTTTTGTTATTACACTGTTAAAATCCTTAATATTTATCTTACGTATTTCCACTCTAAAATTAGGATTTTTAACTATAACCTATGTAGGTTGGCCCAGAGGCCTCCATATTTAAACACCACTCTAAATCTAAGTTAAGCAACTCTAAAATCCGTCAATCTTGTCCCAGATCAATGTGGCACTCTGAAATTAGCACTTATGACTCTAAAAGTGGTACTGAGCACTCTTAAATCTTTTAAAAACCCTTCATCGTCGTCCCAGATTCTTGCTTCACAAATTCAATTCACCGCTCTAAGATTAGGACTTTTAAATCTAAAAGACTTATTCACTACTCTTACATTAGGACTTTTAAGTCTAAAGACTTATTCACTACTCTAAGATTAGGACTTTTATATCTAAAAGACTTATTCACCACTATAAGTTGAGGACTTTTAAATTAACAACGGTTAAATCACCCAAAAATTCATCTTATTGACTTTAAACTAATAAAAAACGTTGCACAAATCCTTTATCCTTCTCCCAGGTCGTTGCTTCGTATTTATTTCAAACACAAGCCTGCAAGTAGCTGGTTTTGTGGCTAGCGTGAGCCGAGGCCACGCAGATCTCCGTACCTATAATTGTTCATTAATATTTATAGATATATAGTTTTTGTTCTCATCCCACTGAGTACTTAGGCAGTTTGCGAAATGTTTTTTTTAGAGATTTTCGGTAAAGAATATTGGATGTGTAGGAGCATTAAAAAAAAGTTAACGTTCTTTTTTCAAATGTAGAACTTAAGTTATTCAAAGAGGTACCAAGTTTTAAAATTTACTTTTTTTTGTAAACCTTTTTTTAACACAACTTTGTATTTATAAGTTATTTTTTATTATTTTTCTTTAAGTACAGACAAATAAAAATGCTGATTTTGAGCATTAAATCGATATCTTAAATAGAATTCCGATTTTCAGCTCAAATTCAGTATTTTTTACATAAATTATCACTTAGGTGCTAAACTGTATTTACAAGACACGAATAAACTTTTTTAAAGTATTACAGTTCTATATCTACCTTTACAAAAAACAAAAGAGCTTTAAAAAATAATTTAAAGAGTTTAAATAAAATAGAAACCTACCTATTGTAAGTCTCATTGCAATCTCGAGCCCCAATGACTTATTGCCTAATTCAGCCTTGAATGCAGTACTAGACGCAGCTAGAAACATATGTTGAATACAACTGGCTTTGGCTTTACTTATTCCTAACTTAACATACCTACCCCTGGCTTTTTGAATTGAGAATTTGAAATTGAGAATTGTGAAACTCTTATTGCGTCAATTTTTCTTATTAGATTTTCGCACGTTCTTAATTTGAAATATAAAAACTTATCAAAGTTTATGCTTTGCAGTTTTGCACGTTTTTAATTTGAGATTGTCAATTCAAAAATCCGAGTGTAAGCCTCTATTTCTGAAGTCGAGAATTGTCAAACTGAACTTAACCTTTCGAATAGTGTAATTAGAGACACAAGAGAAAGACAACGAGAGAGCGATAAAATCTGTCAAACTATAAAATAAAAGTAGTGTTTTGACACTACCAATCCCTACTAATATTATAAATGCGAAAGTAACTCTGTCTGTCTGTCTGTGACGCTTTCACGCAAAAACTACTGAACGGATTTAGATTAAATTTGTTAGGTAGGTAGAAGAGACACTGGAATAACACATAGGCTACCTATAATTCCACTGCCGAGCACGGGTCTCTGCCCGCGCGATATAAACTGTAGTCCACGCGGGCGAAGCCGCGGGCGGAAAGCTAGTTCTTTATAAATCGAGTGTTAGTTCCTGAAATAGTATGTTCGTCAATGAAACATAGATAACTTGACTAAGTTAGTTCCAAATAAGAGTTCGTTAAGTAAGTTTCTATTAGGGAAACTTTCGCGTAAGTTGATGTTATTTATAGCTTGTTTATTTGTGTTTCTCACTTGTTTGTTAAAGGAGTATGTTATAGGTTTCTTATATTGTAAATAGAACTAAGGATAATGAACTTCAAAAATAAAACAACAACCTTAAAATGTCAGCAGAGAGGATGTAGATACAAGGAGAAACTGACTGACTGACATATCGACACACAGCCGAAACTACTAGGACTAGGAGCGTAAAATTTTGCACAGGGCTTACTTTTTTGACATAGGCGAGCATAAGAGAGGGGTTTCATAATTTCACCCCTTAAAGGGATTCAAAGTTTTAATCATAAGTGGTTCTTTTCAATTTTTTCGAACTAAAATTGACACTGGCCAGAAATACCAAGTGTATTTCTTTTATATTCACTTTCTATGAACTTTTTAAAATAAATTCTCTTATTAGTGGCGTAGGTACCTCCGTATCAGCCGTATGATATGATATGATGATACTGGGCCCCCGAGCTACAGGGACCCCGACATCTGCCTAAATACGTAACATGTTATCCACAATCTTAAATTCTCTATGAGGACTAGTTGATAGGCCTGTAAATAGTTTTCAGCACGCTCCTCTCGTTTTAACATATACCTAAAAACTCAACCTATTTTTAGTAGGTAATAGGTACCTTCTGAATGATCCTTTCAAAAGTATTTGATATGGGGCCTCATTAGAACTGTAATAGCTACGCTACCGTCTCATATGTATAGAACCTCTTTGCTGTCAAGTTGTGTGAAAATGAGAAAGGAGACCAAATACCAGTTGCTTAGTTAGTTAGGTTGTGTAGTAGATATAGTCAAAAATTACGTGTATTTCCTAACGTCACTGTCGTTGTATTTCTTAAAAGGCTTGGCTTTCTTACTCATGCACTTTCTAATGTCGCTAGCGTTTAAAACGAAAATATTTCGCCATTTATCATCACTTAGAAGTGGAAGGACGGATGTTGATAACTCAAAGGATGTCGTTTTAAGGATTCCTTTTTTGAAATTTGTTTCTTTTTTATGGCTGTTGCTTTTGAATTGGAAAATTTTGAATATCGAATTTTGCCTTCGATTTTCAAAATGTTGCTTGTTTCAGAAACACTATTTTGTTTTTTTTTCTGCATAAACTGCTAGCGTCGGATTGGTCCGACGAGTATTTTCGCGTCCTATTCGCCAGGGTCGTGTGTTTGCGACTAGGTACTACATCTTGTTTAGCTTTTCAATCCCCATAGATGATAGATGACTTGACGAGATGGAGTATTTGGTCGTGAATGTGCGACCCTGGAGAAGTCGACTCAAGAGTGCGATTAATCCGACGGTTAGCGAAAATAACGTACCTAGTATATATTTTTATAAGAGTCTTTATTTTTATTTGCAAAATAATGTAAAAAAAAAAAAACAAATATACCTTAACCAAAAAACGTAAAATTACCTAATTTGAAACACATACGCTCGTACTTTCATATGCATTAAAAAGTCCTCTCACTCATATTACAAAATATTTTGATAAATCGATAAAGTCATGTCTAGATTTTTGTCATCGATACTTGATTCCTACATCCGGCTTCGCATTTAGCATAGAGATATAATGGTAATAATAATTATAGCATCGATCAACTCTCCAACTTTCACGCGAGATTTTGGCAGTTCTTACTTTCACTTGAGAGCTGTGCGGTCCAAGATAAAGGCTGACAGCGGGCACTTGATTTAATATATTTAGCGTATAAACATAATCAGCCTTTTAATGTTCCCACTGCTGGGAGTCAGGCCTCTTCTCTAGGAGAATGGGCCGTGAAAAAAAAAAGTATTTTATGTAAAAAAAATACGTTTATTTCGACCAACAAAGGGATCATAGCACATTCATATTATAAAATAACAAAAACATGTAAAAACACACATAAAAAAGTAGTGATTTTTTTTTTACTTTTTTTAAGTATTAATTATCAAAATATTTTTATTTCACATAGGCCAACGTCAGAAGCAAGTAACTATGAAAGTAAGGATTTCTTCAAATATTAAGATCACGGGGTAAATAATTTCTACCGAAAATATTAAAATCATAAATTTTGACAAATTTTAGTGTTAAATAGTAGAAATACGGACGATTAAGTACAACCTGATTTAATATTTTTTTTTATTTTCTACATAGCTACATATTGTAATATGTTTAATTCTAATGAACAAAACGATATAAGTTTATAATTTAAATGTCCAATTTTTTACGGAAACAACTTCTTAAAAATTTGCATAATCATTTGCATATTATCTTCAACATATAAGAAAGGCATAAAATTATTGTCAGTAATACATTATGTAACTCGAAGAGTTAATCACAGGCTTTTAATTATTCAATAGACATGTAATTATAATAACGCATACATATTAGTTATCTTGAAATTATTAATTCCAAAATAATCGTTATCAAAAACACAAAGTTTAGTTTGCAAATTGATTGTTCATGATTGAACTTTCAAATAACCACTCTACCAGTAAATAACGACAAATCTAAGTTTAATATAAAAATCTCGTGTCACTGTATATGTTATCAAATGTACGATTTTTATAAAAAAAAAAATGTGGTCATTTGCTAGGTTTGAGAATAGGTCGTGGGCTATTTTTATCCACTTACCCCTCCTCATCATCATCATCATCAGCCTTTTTAATGTTCCCACTGCTGGGACTCAGGCCTCCTCTCTACGACAGCGAACCCCCTACCCCCCGTTTTTCGTTTTTTCTTTGATAATTTACATAGCAGCACGATGTTTGCTGGGTCACCTAGTATTTATATATCTACCTTTCATTCATCCATTCACTTGCAAAGACGCAATTAAACAATTAAGTAATTAATACCTTGCAAAACAATGTTATCTTCACGATCTTCGCAAATAAAATCACATTCACTTTCATTGTATACTGTTATTAACCAATTTAGCGTTTTCATTCATAATAATAACTGAACTCTAATTTTGGTTGCATTTCATGAATTAACTTGCGTAATTTTGGGCTTTACTAACTTAATATTGCCTATGAGAGTAAAGAAACAGAGAGTGCACTTGTGTTTGCGCATGCACTTGTGCACTATAATTACTCCTGCATACCTACTTAGCGAATCTCTGTTGAGATCGGCCACCGTGATCAAAATTTGGTCACGAGTTTAGTTACGATTTTTTCATTGCTTGTATTTTTCAATAATTTTTAGTCATGCCAATTTTGTACTAAAACATTCCTAACGTCACCTATAGAGGTTGGAAAAATTACGTGAATAGAATAGCAATAATAAATACATTTTAATGAAAAATAAAATTTTGATACTATTATAGTTGCTGGTTTTTTATTTTAATTGTATGGGCACGATGGCTAAAGAGCTGGATAATATTAATCTTAATTTCACTTCGCTCTTTTTGAAATCACAATAATTGGTACCTACTTACGGGGGGATCATTTTTTTTTTGCGATAAAATTGCCTATTGTGTCATCAAAAAAATGGCTCCAAAAATTGTATTTTCTGTGTCTATTAAATACTGTAATATAAAAAAAAATATTCTACTCTACCTTCAACATTTTTCCATATCACAAATAAAAAACGCTCATTTATTTTCACAAATCGCTATCTCACTTTTTTCACCCGCTATCGCTCATCGCTCGCTCGCTGTCGCTCCCACCTCAGACCGCCACCTCCAAAACAGCGACTTTCATCGGTGCAAGCGCACACGTAACTTTATCTTGCGTAACTCAATGTGTCGCGCACGCATCATCCATGATTAACGGTTTCGGAGAATTTCCGACATTTTTCTTTGCACATTCCGATGTTTTGGGTTTTGGAGCTTTTATTTTTCCGGGCAGTGGTTGAGAGTTGAAAAAAAGAAAGAAAATATTTATTTGAGACTCGAGGATAAACAACAACAAATCAAAAGTAACTACATCCTTACTAATATTATAAAAGCGAAAGTGAGTTTGTTTGTTTGTTTGTTACGTCTTCACGCCTAAATGGTAAAACCGATTTTGATAAAACTTGGTACACGGATAGACCATGTCCTGGAATAGGACATAGGATACTTTTTATCTCGGAAGTATGTTCCCTTGGGATAATTTTCTGCTATCACGCGGGCGAAGCCGCTGGGAGCAGCTAGTAATCTATAAATCATCATCTTCATCATTATTTCAGCCGATACAAATAGTCTATAAATACTTAAGTTAAAATAAAAATAAAATAGGAATTTATTTATAGAAAAAGTTAATATATATTATAAATTAATAGGTAGGTATATACAAACATAAAATAATAATATGTATATATTAATTATACAGTATGAATCGATTTACGCATATTTTTTTTTGGGAACACATTCATGAAGCTAAAGAGGGAAATTCTCTGCCGGAGTCTGTGTTTTCTGATAGCTATAACTTAGGGGTCATCGTCGGCTACATCATCGCTTACCATCAGGTGAGATGGTGGTCAAACGCGAGCCTATTTATAATAAAAAAGCAGCTTAAAATTTAAACGCTTTTTATCTTCCTTCAAGCATAGTCTTAGTTATTTTGAGGTCTTTTCTACACGAAAATCTCACTCTAAAAACGGATATTTGTTCTCCTTCATCGTATCTATGTGAAAATGTGCTACACAGCTAACAGAATGTTTAACCAAAATCACTGTGAAATTATTGAATATATTTTGATGAAAAATCACAGCAATAGTAACTACAACACGGACCTTAAAAAAGCGCCGCCTCAAATAAACGCCGCCACAAAAAAACGCTAGATGCGACCACAAAAACAAGCCGAAGCGCGCGTCAGCTTGTGGCCATGTGTGCAGTATCATAATGGACTCTGACGAAGAAGGATTAAATACGCGAATAGCATGCGGCGGAGGCATCACAAAAAAGGCCGAACGCCGCCACAAAAAGAACCTTGAAGTAATTTCAAGCGTTTTTTTGTGGCGGCACCACCGCACACGAGCCACAAAAAAAGGCCGCCTCAAAATTAAGCTTGAAGCGGCGTTTTCTTGAAGCCCGTGTACAGTAAGTAATATAGGCTACATTTCATCTTAAAATACACACCCCATTTCACGTAGGCGAAGCCACCGCAAACCTCTAGTGCTGCATAATATTAGGAGTCTTTTAATTAAAATTGCAAATGTCTTCTTCAAATAGTACCTACTAGCTTTAAATGTTACGCAACTCTCCAAGTTACTCGTGGTATCTGAATGAGAATCGTAACGAACATATACTATATACCATGTATATGGTTGTGAGAACTTGTAATAGAGAGACGAAATCAGAAGTATCAGAAGACATACTGAAGATGGCTTGGACTACTGAGTATACCAATTTAAAAAACGAACACTAGTTCACAAGTTGCTATCTCTCATATGTAAAAAAGGACAAAAAGAAAAAAAAGAGCAACATAGTCTCTAAATTATTCGAAAATAGAATTAGTTTTAAAAGAAAATGGAACAGCACTAGTACCAACATAAAAAATAATACGAGCCTCTATTATATCGTAAATTAAATGAGCTCATTGCACCATTCTTGCACAAACACGTAAATTCTATTCCAAATACAAACCAGTAAAAAAAAACTCATTAGAACACTAACAAGTTTAAAATAAATACCAGCCAGTACGCAAGTACATTCACACTTCAGTGTTGCAACACTCAATAAAGAAACGGTCAACAATAGACAAACACCTACAGCTATACAGCCTAGTAACCAGACATCAAAGTGAATGATATAATAGACTGTACATATCTATTCATGCAGGCCATATAGCAAGTAAGAAAAGTAGTGTTTTAGTCGGTATACCTCAGTGGCCACGCGGGATCGATTCCGGGCATGCGCAAAGGGGACGAGCACTTCCGACCGTCCCGCTCCCCGCAGAACTGTAGCTGAAACACCCCCACGCTGCAACTGCACTTCAGTGCATGATAGAACGCGACCAAAGAAAAACTTGCAAAAATAAAACTCAGTTTTTAAAAAAAGAACTCTGTTTAAAACGGAAGCGCGTTCGGGTTATGTGTTAAATCGTTAAAATGTTACCATCACAGTGTGGAAAACCATAGACCGGTCACCAGTGGAAGAGAACACACACCAGCTATTAACGAACTATGAAGAAGAAAAAACGAATGCACGGTACACAAAATAAAAGCATTCAATGCCATATATTAAACACAAACCATTTCGTATGAGCACTTCGACAATATTAAACAGTTCAGAAAGCATTTAACTCACAAGTTTATTAAAATTTATACGCAATATTTAATCACAAAACCGTTAGTTTTTAATAAAAAATCAATAATTAAACACAAATTAGTGATACACTATAATAATAACCTCCCGAGCAAATAAACCCAACCTTAAAATCGAAATTTTAGACTGATATATGAAATTCCGTAAGTAGATTTAAAAATAAAAATATATAGTATTTACATTAGTTGAGCATTTGAGAAAGTTTATATGTAGAATAAAAATTTAAAAAGTATTTATTAAATTAAATAAAACGCAATATAATACAAATTTTAAATCAGGGATCAGTGCCGTAGCCTTAGTATTTTGTACGACGGTCGAACAATTTTGACACTTGCTTATTTCAGTGTACAAAAATGGATGATCGAGTGTTTGTGTGTGCAAGTTAAGTGTTATGGTACCATTGTGCTAGTGTTGGGCCTTGGGGCCAATATGTTGAACATGTTCGATATGTGGAACTCTGTTAGCACCAAGCTGGAGCAGACCAACGTCCAACAAAGCCAGCAACCGCACACTTCAGGTGGGAGCATTAAAGGTAATTTCTACTTAATAAAACGGGGCCGGTGTTTGGGGCAAACTTTGGACCAAAAGTTGGTAGTAATTACTAGAATTGTTAGAGTAGTTAGTAATTATTCAGTAGAATTTCAGGAAAGTACCGTTTAGTTATTTGAAGTTTAATTTATTGGAAAGCGGTTTTGTAGTTATAGTGAAGTTAAGAATTAGTTTCAGACCATTCGTTCTCCTCACAGGTGATTTAATATTCATTCACGAAATCTTCATTTATAACATAATCTGTGACCAAGTTTGCCCCAAGCAAAATAGCAAAAAATAACTTTCACGGGTATAATTTGCAAAACTAATAAATTCTATAACTTTTGGATTTGACAGAATGATGTAACGACGATATTAAAACGTTAAACCACGGTTTGCATGTGGTTACACATTTTAGTGAACGGAAATAAATGATTTTTGAGTTTGTGGTTGGTAGTGAACGCCCCTAGTAAAACTATTGATTAATTCTAGAAGAAAAACGAAAAGTTTATATAATATAGATCCTTATACCTTGTAAAATTTTTGCATCTCTTTTTGGTATATGCAAATTCGATTTAAAACTTATAATCCATGCAAAATTCTGCATGGAAACAAGAAACTTATCACGTTTCGCACTTTTAAATTAGCGAAAGAGTTGCAAATAAAAAAAAAAACGGTTGCGTGAAACAAAACTATAATAAAAAAAATATAGAAAGTGAGGTCCGAAAACTTCTTTTTCCGGTATATTTATATCCACATAATTGTTTCTCATATAGTGGTCTTGCATAAGATAAAGAAAGTGGGCAATTAAAATTCGGTTGTTGTCGTCGGTCTGTCGTGATATTTCGTAATTATCTTATAGTCTTTTGTGAAAAAAATATCTGCTTTATGCATGTATTTTTTTCTTAACGCTTGTAGAAGTTTTTAGGTAGAAAACTGCAGATTTTTGATTACGTCTCTATTTTTGTTTAAAAAAATCTATCGTATGCTATCGATTGCTTATTCACCCCGCTTACTAGGTTTCATTTTTAAACGCCATGTCCCTGCTATTTAAAACAAAATTAGGCTTCCACAGACCATAATGCCACATAATTTTTCATGTCCAATTCCTTTTTAGCCATCTCACTTCCCACAGACAGAAATATAGGTTATCCTATTCACGGCATCAAATGTCCTATCCGCCAGTTACTACATATACGTAGGGAGATGTATTGAGAGGTTGTTACCCCAACGCTTACGGTCGCCACAGTGACCCAGTTCGAAGCCACAGTCTCTTATAACTGCTACGGGATGACAACCACCAGATGCACTTTATTTTTTAAATGAAATCTTTTTTTTTCAGTGCAGATTTTTTCTCTCTCTGGTTTTGTGTTGAAGTCTGATCGCACTTTAATAAAAGTTAATAGAGTTTGTCTTTGGTTATTTTTGGAATGGATTCTTTCTTAATAATCAGTACTTCTAGTTTTAATAGACCTGAATTTTTCAATGAACGATTAAAATGTAAGCAATTTAACAATAATGATTAAATTTTTATTAGGTAATTTATGAGGCGTCATAAAGCGTTTTCTGGCAAAAATAAAAACAGCATTATAATTTTGGATACACTCACTCAGCATCACTGATATAATCTCTTAATATACAATACGAATGTGTCAACTGCATCTCTTCCCACGCAAAATATATTTTTGCAATCATAAACTCTTGCATAATTTTGCTAAACCTGTCTTTGTAGCTTGTATCACTGTTAATTGAGCCTTTTACCTCATACGGGTAAATTAGTATATATTTAAACATCCCTATTTCTTTAAACAAAAATCTATGGCTACAGATTTTAGTGGGATAACACCATAATGATACGCCACTCACAATTATTTCTCAGAGCTCCTTAACTCAAATCAAAAAGTATCAAAACAAAGTATCATTATATTAAATAGTTAATTGTTTCCACGTAGAAGCCCTAAGGACTAACGCCGGATGCCTAACCGCTTCGTCATTTAGGTCAACAAAAATATCATTAGCTGCAATCCTCGTTGAAGCTGCAATCGTCGTTCCAGGGAATGCAATCATTTGACAGTTGACACATCTACGAAACGTCAGATTGATTCAGAGTTAAACGTCATAGGTGGCGCCTCAATCGTTTGTTCAAAGTCTACTGATTTGTGGTTTTCCTTATATTCCTGTTTTCTATTCATGCGGTCCATTCAGTTTGAAAGCTGTTTATAAATTGTGTCGCTTAGAATTCGAGGTAGTATATTCTGGCACACCTATGGTGTTGCGTAACATTTATTTGACTTAGTATAAAAGGAATAACTCTGTGGTTTTCTTACTAGTTATTTTGTAAAGGATGTGCAAAGACTCATACAGTTTTAGTAGCTACTAGCTTTTGCCCACGCGGCTCCGCTCCCGCTCTTCCCCACTCCACCCTAATATACCCTACTCTAACCTATTTTACCCTACTCTACCCTACTCTACCCTACACTACACTACTCTACACTACTCTACCCTAATCTACCCTATTATACCCTACTCTACCCTACCAAATTTCACATAAACCATCTACTAAATAATCCGAACAAACCCTAAAAATTTGGTTTGGATAGGTGAGCCCGTTCTTGAGTTATAAAATAACAACGAAAAGTGGCATTGATTTTTATATATAGACTAGCTTTTGCCCTCACGGCTTCGCTCCTGCTCTTCCCTACTCTACCCTACTCTGCCCTTCTCTGCCCTACTCTACCCTACTATACCCTACTCTACCCTACTATACCCTAATATACCCTACTCTACCCTACTCTACCCTACACTACTCTACCCTATTCTACCCTACTATACCCTACTCTACCCTACTCTACCCTACTCTACCCTACACTACTCTACACTACTCTACACTACTCTACCCTACTCTACCCTACTCTACCCTACTCTACCCTACTATACCCTACTCTACCCTACTCTACCCTACCAAACTTCACATAAACCATCTACTAAATAGTCCAAACAAAGCCTAAAAATTTGGTTTGGATAGGTGAGCCCGTTCTTAAGTTATAAAATAATAACGAAAAGTGGCATTGATTTTTATATATATAGATAAGAATTATTAAATATATTATAACCCTGATTCTCACTGGCGATCATTCTTTGCCGTCCATTTCTTCATTGGCACACAAAGCGTCAATCATGATAATCTATCAATATGTCAAAACACCATTGTAATACTGGAGCCATTAAATTCTCTTTTTAATGACATTGGTAGCCATGCTTCAGCCAGCGCCATTTTTTTTTCCAATTTCAATTGACATTTCGGCAGTACTTTCACGCGAGGCGCGTTCGGTTTATTGCACAGATATTTATAATAAAGGACATATTGAGCGTTTCGAATGCCGCTGTTAAGAAAGCTTCGCAGGGTTGTAATTGCAAAAAAAAAACTGATAATACTTATTTGATCCTGAAAGAGTTTTTGTAATGGCAATATGTAATTTTAAATCTACGTTTTGGGTTATCTTATAAGAAAGAAAATATAACTGAGTATCTAACACCTATGAACATTTTAAAGAATAAGGTGGGAAATCATTAATTGATTTTTTTCGCTCTGGGGAGGTAATTGAGGGCGTATCAAACTTTAATTTGTTATTTTAAACTCCTGTATATTCCTTTGCTTTCTAGAGCAACGATAGCTCTTCCTAACGTTCCCCGCAGCTAATAAATAACATACAGTTTTAATTTCGTAACAGTGTTAAATATAACACTCACGGATATAAATAGCCTCATAAACTTTTATATTTCAAGAGAAAGTAGACTCAGATCTTAACATCTGCATTGTCCTGTCCGGCACTAATAAAAATGGCGCCGGCTAAACAAAGAGGTATAATTCTCAAATTCTATTAAATATTTCAAAGGTTTGCGAAATTGTGAACGGGGAAAGTTAACACACAGATCTATCTGTTTGTTGTAGAATAGAAAATTCAGCATTTTGTTGATCCTGTAAAATTAAAAACTCAATAGTCCAGTGTTTTGCCATTTATTGTAACGGAATCGTGACCAAATCAGTAGATAAATTGAACTTCCAAATACAAACAACACTTTGGCCCATCCCATATCATATAACAGTAATCCACCCACATCAGAACCTATCACTTTCATCTCATACATCAAACCATTTGATCCTCCTTACATTAAAAAACTTTCTTTTTTTACTTCGATAAATTACGCACACATTTTTAAACTTTAATTACATTCACATTCAAAAATTACACACTTGAAATCTCAACACAATTTAAATGAAGTGAAAACCCTAAAGTGAACAGTCTGGTTTCTTTTTTAAACGCAGTTGCGTAACAAGGCATTGCTAACCAGTTTCATTTAGCATAAGTTATGATTGGCATACGAGTTCCAAACATGAATGCGCCCCTCCGATTTAGAACATAAAAGAGAAACTGACGCGATTTAAAAATAAAATTATATCCTTTGCGAAATTGATGATGAAAATAACTAAATGGCCAGTACGCCGTGTATTAGAATAGCGTTAAAAGTAAGTAGGTTTTTCAAGAACGCACCATTGTATATTTTTACAGAAATGTCTCTGCTTGTACGTTCAATAAAAATAAAAAAGACATTTTAGACATCGATATACATATTGGAAAATACACGAAAATTGCCAAAATTATAATCGTACTAAGTGCACTCAAGCCAATATTTTTGTACTCCACGATTAAAATTTTGCGGAATTCACAAAATTTTAAACACCAAAAACGTGTACAAAGAAAAAAAGTTTGCTTAATTCGTAAGGGGTAAAAGTACAATAAAAAAAAAACTTGATTTACAAGCACAATAGCCACATTTGCCAGCCAGCAATACAAGTTATTGCCGAGTCTGCACACAGATCGAATTTCATTTGACGCCATATTATTGGTATTAAAACTATTTTGTATTTTTACATTCAGCAAAATTTTGAGTTTGCTCATGTTTTTAGGTGTTCATTTTGCCTAAATAATAATTTTATAAAATAAAACAACAATAGATAGAGCTGGCTGTTAATATTTTGTCGAACATCCAAAGTATCGCTAGACTGTTTTCAAATTTGGAATACATAGATTAGAATTAATAGTTTTTATGTAGGATAGATTAGTCCGCCATATTCTATAATTTAAGATTTACCGATAGCGACCAAAATCTTGGCAATCATTATGAAAAAAATACGGTTTTTAATTAGTGAAACTAGGTAATGCATTCCTAGTTGAGATTAAAGTATTATTTTGGTAATTAAAACAACAACAAGGCGATATTTCTCGTTAGCCATGTAAGCAACGACATGAATGAAAAATATTAGTATGTCGGACGAGTCTCTAGTGCAATTCGTAATATAATTGGAGGAAATGGATTGTTTAGCTAGTAGTAGTCCGTAGTGTAGTGTTGCTAGTCTACGCACAATGCGGCCATGTTATATGGGTATTTGTCGCTTGGTAACACGGCTTTGTAACATTTGTAAAGATGTGATTTGAGCGTTGAAATTAAATTTCACTCCAAAGTTTTGACTTAAATAAATAGGAAAACTTGCCTGACAGGTTATGATCAGCACAGACAAAGCCTTAGATACACTTGGGACGTGGGGACTTAGTGTCCCCAAAAAATAATGCGCATCGCTGTCAAATTATTCAACAACATGTCTCGTATCACGAGAATGCGTTGTAAAATATTGGGGGGCAAGTTGCGGGACGTTGTTCAACGCTGCAGCATCAAGAAGATTGAGCGTTACACGTCATGTTGAGGGACAATTTGTCCCGTAATGTTTTTCTTTTTTTATTATTGATAGGCTCGCGTTTAACCACTTTCTCACCTGTTGGTAACCGATGATGTGGCCGTGAATGAAGCACGTTTGTCTAGAAGTAACCTATTCACTTTTGACTTAAAGACCTAAGGTTTGTAGCCTTTAGGAAACACAGACTTTGGCAGCGAATTCCACTCTTTAGCTGTATGTAAAATTGACGTGTTCCCAAAATGCTTTGTACTTATGAGTGGAATGTCCACCATGTACCGACGGCTTAGCTCTGTATGTCTAGTGGTCCGATGATAGACAACAATTTGAATTTTCGTCTTTTTTAAAGATAATTTTAAGCGCTAAACTATTCAATAAATGGTTATGCAAACCTAGTCCGTAAAATTACTCCATTAAATTACCTAAAACGTACATAAAATGTTCATACATATACGTATGAAAAGTACCAGGATCGTATAAGCATGTGACAGGTCGCAAGTCGGCTTAGTACTAAAGTGCGCAAGAAAAAGTTGCCTGGCCAAGACCCATATAGCGTGTTCGATGTACTTTGACCAACGAGTTTTGATACTTACGCGCGAATGTTGTCATGTATTCGACGCCATTTTAGATTTTTTTACTATTGAAAATAATTACAGTTTAAGCTCGTCAGAAATAGATGCAATACCTTGTAATTAAAGTAATAGGTACGTGAATGGTTGATATTTTGATTTATAAAAAAGTTATTTTAGACACTGATCCGCAGTGTTTGTGGTTATCGTTAACATCTATCAAAACCATAATTATAGTTATTTAACAGTTGTTATAACCATTGCCTTAGGCGATTTTATATGTAGTCATAAATATTCATACAAAAAATATGACAGACTTTCGTTCAGTATCATCCTGATTTATCTATACTTCTTGAATATTCTAACTGTTTTTATTTTCTTTTATTTCTTTACTTATTTATGAATTCATGGTTATTTTATAACGACGACGAATTATTTATGGACAATGATATGCACATAATAGAGATAATAGAATTTAACTTTTAAAGTCGGATATAACTTTTACTTCTGTTTAAAAATAAATAAAAAGTTGTGTTTAGAATTTCACATAATAATAAAGATGGAAAGTAATAAAAGAGTTGTCAAAATTGAACATTTTTACTAACGTAATCCTATTAACATGTGTGGGATGGTGACATTTTAAATACGACATCGATTTTTTATTATTCTTTTTAGGAAAGTTGTTAAAAAACACTCTATCATTTCATCCAACAAATGTCTATTTTTTAATCTTCAGCTTAGATAAAGCTCTTTGATTCAAATTTGACTTTAAAAAGTAACTTATTAATTTATTATACTGACAGTTACTCAATAGTTAAACTTGTAGAAACTTTAGTTTTTCTATTTGTGATACATATTTTTTTTGTTTAACCGTTACTGTTTTACTGTTGGGCTCAATTGGTAAAATCCTTACTTTAGTTTGTCTAATACTAGAGCTGTCTCGAAATGGCTAGGAAATAGAATACCAGTACTGGAAAGTGAAGGCTAAATAAAATAAATGCCTTGGTTAATAGTGAGATAACTGTCAAGTTTCATCAGCAGAACATCATAATCTCCTGCAGGAGCGAAGATTATTCGAAAGTTTTACCATAGCCTTCGCAAAGGGCAATTGAAAGAACACTGAATGTATTAGTAAGTAAAAGTCTGTCACTCTCTCTTGCTCCACCCAGAGCGAGAGAAATCATTTGATTAGGTCCTACGTGAAAAAAAGTGTTTTTTTTTTAAACTAAAGAAACAGTTAAATACTAAAACACATCGTGTCAAGTATCAATACCAAACAGTCGCAGTTCACACATTTACTTATGCGCATGCGTGGAGCGTGCACTCAGGTACTCGCCACTGATATGATAATATTAGCTGGCAGTGTGTTGTACTGTGCTGCGTTTAGATCGCCTAGTCTAGCCGGTGGCTAGTGTACTAAGTGGCTAGTGTTTTGAAAACTGTGAAGAACTAGGCGTGGGTTTTTATTCGATTGATGTTTTTACTTGGTATTTTTATGTTTTTTTTGTAAATTATTTGCATTCACATTTTTACAGGTCGGTTTTTTTTGTTGTCATTTGAAACTAGATGTGATTGTTGTGGAACTTTGAAACAAACAAGTTACATACGAAAATTAAAGCGGAAGGAAGTTTCAGCATTGCGTAGCGTAGGAAATAACCTATGGTATTCCTTGATAAATGGGCTATTCAATACTAAAAGATTATTTTTATTCTACCTTAGAAGGTCCCGTCAATTTTGCTAACAGCTCTTTGAGGCTTTCGTGGAACACAACGCTCTCCTTCAAACCGGTATGGTTCTTATCGGACGGTGAGCTACCTATTGCTCGCCGTCCAGACGCCCGGGGCGTCTCCTGCGGTAGCTGGAGCGTGAGGAGGTCCTCCCCCTTACGATTTCATGCCTGCACCTCTATCAAACCTTCTCTTTCCAAGTCATGCAAGCGTGGTATAATATTATGTCATGTGATATAACCTACCTGTATTAACGCACTATGCACCATTTAGATCGCTGTATCTAGCCAGTTTAGAATCCAGTAGTTAAGTTGGCTCACCAGTTCGCTACACCACAAATGACCGAGTGAGTGGGTTAGGCTAGCTGGCGTGTGACATAATGATATTAGTTAGATGTGTGTGCATACACTGTGGTGTGTTTAGACCGCTTTGAATTAAGGCCTTGTAGTGTAATTTGACGTTGATATGTCTACAAAAGATTGTTTCTTTTTTGTTTGTAATACAATTCAGTTACAAATCAGTTATATCGTGTATTTTTTTTTCCTTGGAAGGGAATATTTTATTGGTTTTACTTACATAAGTTACATAATTATTATTGCGCGAGCAGTAACTGTAATCTATCTTCAGTAACTCTTTACATATCTTTAATACGTGTATATTGCAAACGGGTTACTAGTTATAATATAGTTTTTTTTTTAATTTATTTAACAATTTATGTACAAAAAGTCAAGTAGAAGGAAAAATACAAGATAGGTACAAATGTGATGCTTATTTGTAAAGATTTTTTTTCCTGTTTCCTGCGACAGGAGAAATGGAAAAAATGAGATGTATATTGAGAGACACCGTGGACGATGTGCAAGAGGTGTTGACAAAAATAAGTTTTAAAATGTTTTGTTATTATAATGGTTTTTTTCCGGTGGGAAAATCATCTAATGACATCCCCTCGCTCTTGAACGGAGCAGGAGATAGTGTCAGACTTTTACTGACAAAAAACCCAATCCTGTTCCTTCGTTGCCTTTCATACCGGGGCTGAGCTATCTTTCGAACTAACACTGACCCCAGTAGGCTTCGACCCAGCTGGGCCTTGTTGCTGAATGGTAAAAAATATCACAGCAATACATACTAAATTGTATTATGAGATTGTATAATAATATATTATAATACTTATATGCATCTGCTCTAATTATTTATTACATAATTACCGGACCTATGTGGCTACAGGCTTACAGCTTTCAATATGCGTGATATCTGGCATAGTTAATAGTTAGCTAGTTAAAACTAACCTCGCAGTTAGTGCTTTACTGGAGGAACTTACAAGCGACTGATAACAATCTATGTGTGTGTAAATGCAGTGTGCTGCGTTCAATACATTTTGTTCTATCTAGGACTGGCCTGTAACTTTTTTTTATTATTGATAGGCTCGCGTTTGACCACAATCTCACCTGATGGTAAGCGATGATGTGGTCGACGATGGACCGCGCTTGCCTAGAAGTAACCTATTCACTCTTGACTTAAAGACCCCTAAGTTGTAGCTATCAGGAAACACAGACTTCACACAACACTATGGAAACACTGAACTAGCGGTTCCATCCACGATTTTGGTTACCGATCCGCTTTTATTGGCTGTAGCCTTCCTCGATAAATGGACTATCCAACACTGCTGGTGCTGTTTTGAGAGAAGGTTAAATTACGCTCTTTTTTAGGTTTCCTTTCGCAGATCTTGTTTCAAAACATATCTTTTGCTTTTCTTTTTTCCTTTTATCTTAGCATCTTAACATATGCAACTATTTAAAAAAATAATTTGAACTACTTTTAACATATATTTTTTAAACTGATTACTGATAATCTAGTAATTAATTCATGAATCCCAAGCGACCACCGGTGGCCGCGCATCTATTGTCTTACTATTGTGTCTCTAATTGACGGTATCTGAAGGGTTAATGCATATTTCGCTAGGGTTTGCAGATTTATTTCAGGCTTTAAAGGCAAATTGCAAATAATGAGTCAGCCACACCACATTTTTGTTCTATATTTTTCGACACTTACATTTAAAATAAATGCAAATAACCGGATAGTTTCATCACCCACAGCCCAAAATAATCTGTATTAACCAAATGATTACGACATTTTTACAACTGGCAATATTTATAAAAAAAATCACTTAAATAATGCTATTATTATTACAATAGGTTTCAAAAATAACAGTTCTATTTTCAAACAATAACGGACAAAACCACAAATCGCCTAACTGTTGCGTATTTCACACTTTGCTATCTCAATATTTGATCTTACACTCGTATTGGTTGTTTTATTATGAAGCATCTTATTGGCTGTTACCGCTAACGCTGCTGTTTGAATGGTAATTTTGAAACACTGACACTTAAAGATGTAATGAGCCATTAAATACAGCCTATTGAGGTTTAAAGCTTTTGTGGATTTTTCTCTTTATGTATAGATTTTTTTATTTTATTTTTATAGATAGGCTCACGTTTGAGCACCATCTCAACTGATGGTAAGCGATGATGTGGTCAACGATGGAGCACGCTAACCTAGAAGTAACCTATTCAGTCTTGACTTAAAGACCCCTAAGTTGTAGTTATCAGGAAACACAGACTCTGGCAGGGAATTCCACTCCTTGGCTATATAGAGTATAGAGGAAGGAAAAACGAAGAAAAAGCCAAAATAAGGTGAAAAGCTAGAAAATTAGTGGTATATTAGAGACAAAACTATAAAAAAAAATAAAGCAAAACACCATTGATTAAGTAAAAAATAAGTACCTATTTAATATTTCACGTAACACATAGTAACTTTTTAACACATAGTAAAATCTCTATTGATCACTCCCTCACTCTTTGATAGACTGCGTAAAAATGTGTGTGCTTCATGTAAAAAGTTTCTAATCAACTAATCCTTACTATAATATCGAAAGTGAGTTTGTTTGTTTGTTACGTTTTCACGCCTAAATGGAAAAACCGATTTTGATGAAACTTGGTACACGGATAGACCATGTCCTAGAAAAGGACATAGGATACTTTTTATCCCGGAAGTATGTTCCCTTGGGATAATTTTCTGCTACCACGCGGGCGAAGCCGCTGGGAGCAGCTAGTTCGTTTAAAAGTTTAAAACACTGATCACCAGATTTTAAATTAAAGTTTTTTTTAGAGAATTTGAATTTAGAATCTATCATTAGTATTTAATTAAAACATAATTTGACAATTATCACAATTAGGTATACCGAGTTTCAATTTCATCATCATCAATTCAGCCGATATACGTCCACTGTTGGACATAGAATCGTTCGTTGTGGCAACACTTGGGGGAGGCCTATGTCCAACAGTGGAGTTTCAATTTACTCGAACAGAATTCACTAGCCAGTTCTAGTAAGGTTTTCGGTCAAGTACTAGCCCTTTTCAAACACTCCTCCAGTACAAGTATTCATACGATCACGTGCGTGTGTGCGTGTACGCATGTCCACACGCTGCGCTTATGCCGATGACGTCACCGCGCTGTGATCTATGTGTAGGGGGAGGAGAGGAGAGGGGGGTCACAAAACGTTAATTGCTTGACAGAATTATCTTATATTGTTAGTTTTTAAGTTGTAGCCATTTTGAAGGTTTATTAACAGGATTTTGAAAGTCATGTGAAGAGGAGGGATGAAGCGCATATTACCTACTAAAAGAATTCTGAGTATACACATCTACTCAGAACTCTTTTAGGAGGGTGGAGAGAGAGAGGAAGGCCGAAGAAAAGATGGAAAGATTGTGTGAGGAGTGATATGAAAGAAAAGGGAGTTAGTGATAGTTTGACGGGTGACAGGACAGAATGGAAGAAAAAAAACGTGTTGTGCCGACCCCAAGTAATATGGGATAAGGGCAGGAAGAAGAAGAAGAAGAGTCGGATATATCCGACAAACATTCTAGCCTTTATTCCGCCACGGTCGCACATCCGCTAAGAACGCATTTTCCGAAATTCATAAAAGTCCTAAGTTTGTATGGAGAAACTTACTTTCACGCGGGTGAAGCAGTTATGTAATAGTAAGAGCAGTATCTTTCCATTTCGTTATAGTTTCATGTCTGTTTTATTATAATATAATAATAATATTCCACAACTATCACACAACGCCGTCTAGTCTCAAGCTAAGCAGAGCTTGTGTTATGGGTACTAGACAACTGTTAAACATACTTATATATTTCTAAATACATACATAATTATAGATAAACTAGCTTTTGCTCGCGACTTCGCCCGCGTACATAAAATATCTATAGCCTATGTCACTCAGGAATAAAGCAGCTTTCTATCGGTGAAAAAATTTTAGCAATCGGACCAGTACTTCCAGAGATTACCCCCTACATACAAACTTACAAACTTACAAATTTTTCCTCTTTATAATATTAGTATAGATTACACCCAGACCCAGAACAAATGATCATGCTCATCACACAAACATTTGTCCTGGGTGGGAATCAAACCCACGACATCCGGCATAGCAGTCAGGGTAACTAACCACTAGACCAATAGGCCAGTCACCACCAGCCACTCTCTTGAGCACGTATGCTTAGAAGTAACTTATTCATTCTTGACTTAACAAGCTTTTAATAAAAATCATGTTTTCATAGCAAGCTTTTATAGCTCGGTATACCTCCATAATTAATACTCGTCAAGACGAATCATACGAGCCCAAACTCGATGGGGTTGTGTCGTTTAAATACCAAGTTCTTATAGCCACCTTCCGGTTCCATCATCAGATCAGCTCTGTGTCGTAATAATTTTGCATTGTCATCTGATTTACACATGCATGCAAAATTTCAGTTCAGTTGGAAACCGGGAAGTGGGTCAAATTTAATTTACAAGATTTGATTACACACAAACATCGGGACAGGTGAAACAAAATAAAAGCTTGTAAAATCGTCAACCACTTTTTCATGAAAAGTCATGTACTTCACATTCAAAAATTTGAAAAAAAAAAGTGCTTCTACATTAAACAATGGTATTGTTTCCAAATATAAAAGGTAATAAATTATTATCATAAGCTCTATTGAAATAAACAAATAAATAAAAAAAAAAAACTTAGTATATTCGGCCTTAGAATGTTCCCACTGTTAGGACTCAGGCCTCCTTTCCAGGAGACGGAATTGGCCGTAATCCACCACGCGGGCCCAGTGCGGGTTTGTGGACGTCGCATGTCTTCGAATTTTTGGTTCTAGGACATGCCGGTTTCTTCACGATGTTTTCTTCCACCGTTTTGAGAGCAGTGGTGATGAAATAAATTACACAAAGTAATACTCCTGGCTGGATTTGGACCCACAGCCGTAACTCGTAAGTCGGGGCCGTTACCACTCGGCCACAACTGCTTTACTAGTCTTTAAAGACCTTTTCCTAATTAGCAATTAAAGGACATTACGCCCACAATTTGCTAATTTTTATCAGTTTTTCTCTGGCACGCCTCAAGGACGGTTGTCTGACCCCGTTTCGGGTATCAGCCACACAAAAACCATTATCACCTTGATGGGATATTGCAAAATGTAAAAGCGTTCTGATTCCAAGTGTTGAAATTCGACGGAAGGCTGTTTTCTCTTGACTTGACAATTGTTTGTATTGTGTCAGTCAGATAGGCTTGAAAAGTTGACCTGACTAAGCTTCGAGATGTGAAAGAAGGTTAGACTCTAAGGCATTCACCCTCGCTGGGCTCGGGTGTTGGATCACGGTTCATTTCCTCTCCTATGGAGATGGTGGCCCAGTGGTAAGGTTGAAAACACGGGGTCGAAAACATCGTGAAGAAACCGACATGTCCAAAAACTCGAAGACATATGACATCCAAAAATCTACACTGGGCCGGCGTAGCGGGTTGCGGCCCGTTCCTGCTCTTAAAGAGGAGACCTGAGTCCCAAAAATGTAAGCGGGAAAGGAAGGCTGAAGAAAAGATGGATAGATTGTGTGTGGAGTGATATGAAAGAAAAGGGAGTTAAAGATAGTTTGACGGGTGACAGGACAGAATGGAAGAAAAAAACGTGTTGCGCCGACCCCAAGTAATATGGGATAAGGGCAGGAAGAAGAAGATGCTATGTTGTAAGCCATTGCCAATATACTCAACGCTTCTGCCAGCGGCTTCGCCCACGTGATAATAGGTTTCTCCATAAAATTTCAAACCCCCGTTACTCCCTTAGGGGTGGATTTCCATAAAATCCGTTCTTTACTGATACATTTTATATGGAAACTAGACTTGTAGAGCTACACTAGATCCACGCCACGCGACGTCGTTCTACGTACAAATCAGGCGTGGCCCACGTGTACGTTGGCCTAGTTTAGTTCCTCCTTTACCCCTAGTGTTCTAGGGCTATAGTGACTTTTTTGCTTCGCTCAAGGGGTTATCAAGTTTTCGCAAAGGACAACTTTGTAAACGAATTTGCAACAACGATATATATTGCATCTAAAAGCACAAACTGACGCCATTTTAGATAAAAAGCTAGAAACAATGCTACAATCACTGTGGCTCTAGGTCAAATGGCCTGATAAGGTGTTATTTAGTGCCTAAACATGGACTTTAGAACCTAGAATGTTCTAGGTTCTAAACACATCGTGGAGATCGGGTTTAGTACGTTTTGATACTAGTGGAGAAAGGTCCGGGATTCCGATCCCGATTTCCGGCCACCGTAGACGCGGGCTCGCGGACGGTAAACCATGGGTAGCTCGCTGTCCGACCGTCCGGTAACTGACCGGACCGAGCCCAGGACGTTGATGGAGCGCACTGTTCCCGCACGCTTCAAGGAGTTGTCAGCAAGGCCCAGCTGGGTCGAAGCCTACTGGGGCCAGAGTTACTCGAAAGGGCGCTCGAGCCCCGGTATGAAGGCTAGAAGGAACGGGGTTGGTTTTTAGTCAGTAACTGACACTATCTCCTGCTACACCCAAGAGCAGGGGTTGTCATTGGATGATTTTTGCCCACCAAAAAAAAAGTGGGGAAAGGTGAAGGTGCTATTATAAAACACTTCTGATTTGTACGTAGAACGTCGTCGCGTGGCGTGGATCAAGTGTAGCTCTACAAGTCTAGTTGCCATATAGGTAAAGTGTATGGAGACCGACGCGCCCAGATCGGCGTGTGTGGCACACGTGTGCACAGTGCAGTTCTAGCTTTATTTAGATAACAATGAATTAGTTAGTAATAATAATAATTTATTTAATTAGATAACAATTTCATAATGGTTAGTAACAGTTTAAACTTATAAACTACTAGCTGCTACTAGCTGCAGTGTTTGAAAAGGGCTAGTACTTGACCGAAAACCTTACTAGAACTGGCTAGTGAATTCTGTTCGAGTAAATTGAAACTCCACTGTTGGACATAGGCCTCCCCCAAGTGTTGCCACAACGAACGATTCTATGTCCAACAGTGGACGTATATCGGCTGAATTGATGATGATGAAATTGAAACTCGGTATACCTAATTTTGATAATTGTCAAATTATGTTTTAATTAAATACTAATGATAGATTCTAAAAAAAACTTTAATTTAAAATCTGGTGATCAGTGTTTTAAACTTTTTTAAACTTTTACACGAACTAGCTGCTCCCAGCGGCTTCGCCCGCGTGGTAGCAGAAAATTATCCCAAGGAAACATACTTCCGGGATAAAAAGTATCCTATGTCCTATTCCAGGACATGGTCTATCCGTGTACCAAGTTTCTTCAAAATCGGTTTTGCTATTTAGGCGTGAAGACGTAACAAACAAACAAACTCACTTTCGCTTTTATAATATTAGTAAGGATGTTAGTAAGTACAAAATACACTATGAAGTGTATTTTCATAATCCTATAATTTTGCAATTTTCTATACTAATATTATAAAGAGGAAAGATTATATGCTATGGAGCCGAGTGCTGCAACGACAAATTTCCACGTCTATCAAACGACGTTTTTCAACACACTTGCGAAGATATCAATAAATGGGGGTTGACGCGCGATTCGTATTCGCGGTTCGTTAGCTTCCAGCCTGATACAATAAATACAGTAAATTTTGGTGGTAAGTGGCTCGCGCACGTTTCCGCACTAGTGCGAAAAACAGTAAATTGCTTGCCTAAAAGCTTTCATACCGCAAAGGAAATAACGGAACTCTTATTGGATTACTTTAACCCAAAGGTTGACTGGTAGAGAATGCCTTGTTGCATTACGTCCGCATATGTACATTATGTACTACTCATCATCTTCCTGCCCTTATCCCGTTTTATTTGGGGTCGGCGCAACATGTTTTTTTCTTCCATTCTGTCCTGTCACCCGTCACGCTATCACCAACTCCTTTTCCATTCATATCACTTCTTACACAATCCATCCATCTTTTCTTTGGCCTCCCTCTCCCTCTCCATCCATCCACATGTAAATTCATAACTCTTTTAACAACATGCGTTTCATCTCTCCTCTTTACATGACCATACCAAGACAAACGATTTCCTTTCAACTTTTCAGTCACTGGCGCCACTTTCAAACTTCCCCTAATATACTCATTTCTCACTTTATCCATTCTCGTCACACCACACATCCATCTCAACATTCTCATCTCCGCAACATGCAATCTTTTTTCATCCGTCTTTTTCACAGCCCAACATTCTGATCCATACAGTATGACAGGCCTTATCACGGATTTGTAGATTTTACCCTTCAACTTGAGGGGCTACTACTGAAAATAAAGTATAAATATATAAATAAAATAAATCGCGATCATTTGTCGACGCCCTTATTCTATTGTGATGCGTTTAGATAATAAATGATTTAATTAGAATAATAATGAGAAACACATTTGATATACAGTTTATTTTGAAATGTTATCTTTGAAATTTGCGTCATCATAATTATTTCAGCGAAAGACGTCCACAGTTGGACGTAGGCCTCCCCCAAGTGTCGCCACAACGACCAGTCCTGTGCGTCTCACATCGATCAGATTCCCGCGGCCCTCACCAGGTCATACGTCCACCTTGTAGAAGGCCTTCCAACGCTGCGTCTTCCGGTACGTGGTATTCACGCCAGAACCTTTCGTCCCCATCGACCATCTGTTCTGAAATTGCCTTCAAACACTTTTTATCGGTAATATTAATAGAAATCGAGACATTACTTCTAAGAAAAGTGTTTTCATTAAAAAAATGCTACTGATAGACGGAAAAATTACCCCCCATCATTTTCGCGTCCTGACGCAAAGTTGCTTGCCATAAAAAGTTAGCAAAGAGCTTTTGTGATCAACTTGCGTTGTGTGACCCATTTTCAGATTTTTACCGGTTTAAAAGCAAAAGAATTTTCAAATTCAGTTAAGAAAATAACGATTTTCTTCACTGAATTTGAAAATTCTTTGAGGCTGAATAGAAAGATGGTTGTGTCTATCAAAGTATGCGTAAATACAAAACGCAGCATAACTGTCACATTTGTCTTTTTGAACGCACATTTTCGTTCGGCCTTGAACATTTCTTTCTTTGCCACCCATCTTTGTCGCGTCCTTAGCAGTGACGCTTGCTATAACATTCTAAAGAAGATCGCCTGTCTATTAATGGAAAAAACAATAATGATTTTCAACGTTGATAGTAGCACATCCGTAGTTTTGAGCGCGCATTCATAGATAGACCGGCCTTGCGCGTGCTATTCAACTCGGTGACATACTTTTCAGTTGGCTACAAGCCGTGTGACTGTACAAAGAATAATCAACTTTATTTTTAACAAAATACAGTTAATATTACGATAACAAAAGTTAACGTAAAGTTTTAATTGAGACAACGCACCGTCCTATCGCGAATTTCGAAATTTGAATTTCGAATTCGGCGTTTTTTTTTATATTCACTCGCTCAATGGTAAATTGTTTTTTTTGTAGTTATAAAAGACAATTTTAATGGACGCCAAGGATTTGAAATTGAATTCGATTAACTGGTTTTTATTAGGGCACGATTGACGTCGAGTTTTGCATTAAAAATGGCCACATGTTAACTTAATTCATATTCATGAGGCTCATCAAACAGTCCTAAGAGTTGCCAGCAAATAACAGCTATTTTATCGATCGTCATACACTAGCCACATTGAAGGGCCGATTCTAGAACGATGTTCGAAATGTTTAGACAATAGTTTTTAACCGACTTCTTAAAAAGGAGGAGGTTCTCAATTCGGATGTTTGTATGTTTTTTTTTATGTTTGTTCGCACATAACTTCGTCGCTTGCCAACCGATTTGAAAAATTATTTTTTTGTTGGAAAGGTATACTTTCCAAATGGTCCCATAGTCACCAAGTTGGGATCTGATGATGGAATCTTGGCGAAATCAAGGGAACTCTTCAAATTCAATTCAATTTTTTAGTGAAGTCGGTTATTTTTTTTTTATAAAAAGGTTTTTTTTTTTATCCGTAGTCTCACGGCTACTATCACACAAGATGACAAGCGACTATGGTTGCCTAAAAGTAACCTATTAAAACCCCCCAGGTTGTAGTCATCAGGAAATACAGTCCGTAGGGAAATCTATATGTAATTACGTGAATGTACCTATTCCCAAAAAGTTTTGTGCGTATGTGTGGGAGGTCTACCATATTACTCGGTAGGCAATGACAGAGTTCACACTCTCACCACAAAATAGATGGGTAGGTACTCTCTCTCTATTCCATGATTTTTAAATGAAAATATTAAAGTTGATTAGGTTTATATTTGTCAAACTGTAATTTAGATTTAAAACCTCACAATCTTTCACATTATAGTCCCCACTATTTTTGAATTTAGAATTTGATAGAACGAACGTGTTCCGAATTCAAAAACTCGGTCGTATTCCTTTTTAGGGGTAGGCAAGTCATAAAAAACTCCCATTTTGGGTGGAGTGAGAAGTGTCAGACATTTACAGACTAAAATTGACGCGAGTTCCTTCAGCGATCAGGGTGACGCTTTAAAAAACAAATCATCAGCATAATTATTACGGGAATCAAGTTTTAAATTGAGACTCTCTCGAGACAAGCTCTAAAATATAGGACTTAATAATTTTGTCCTACATAGGCTATCGTTTCATTTAAATTAATTAGTATTTAATCTCCATGTATAATGGTTAAATTAATGACTGTAATAAACTAATCGAAGGTTGTGTGAAATAATTTAATTCTATTGAATTGTCCTGTCCTCTTAGAATTGATTAGAATTCATCATCTCTTTAGCTTTTTTCCCAACTAGCTTGGCGTCGGCTTGCAGTCTAACTGGATGTGGGTGAATACCCGTATTTTACATGGAGCGACTGCCTATCAGACCTCCACAACCCAGTTACTGGGCAACATGATACTCCTTGGATAGACTGATGGTCAGACTTTCTGGCGTCTGTCTACTTGTAACTGACTGTCAAAGATCTATCGAATGAGAAACGGGACAAACGGCTGTATGTGCTTTCCAAGGTTGGCACTCAAAGGGCAATAGAAAGGGCTGTGCTCGGAGTTTCCTTGCGTGATCGAATCATCGATCTACAGGAGAATCAAGGTTCCCGAAATAGCCTCAAGAATCGTGAAACTTAAGTGGCAGTGGGCAGGGTACAGTGCTCGCAGAATAGATGGTCGTTGGGTACAAAAGGTTCTTGAGTTGGCAATCGCGTACTGGAAGACACAGTATCTATAGGTGGACCGATGACCTGATGAGGGTCGCGGTAATCCGATGGATACGAGACGCATTGGACCGATCGTTGTGGCAACGCTTGGGGAGGCCTATCAGTGGAAGTCTTTCGACTGAAATGATGATGATCATATCTGCCGATCCCATGAGAAAAGCTTGAGTTTATCTCATTATGTCTTCGCCTGTATGTATGTGTATCTTTCTGTCGCAGTGTGTGTTAAAGTTAAAATCCGTCGCGTGCCGAGCCTGCGTTGCGCAAACGCAAACGCGCGCGTTTACTTTTTGTTTGTCTTTACGTTACGTCAGTGCGTTGAGAGTAAATTTTTGTGTTATCAGTTGAAGGGAGATAATAGAAATATATTTCATTGTTGATTTCGTTGTCTTGCTAGACGAGAGTTTATAAAAAAAAACAAAGGACAGATATGAAGCATTTGAACCATAGATATAATTTATTATTATTATTAAACGAATAAATTTGACGATAATTTATTAATTTTTAAATTTTTTTTTTTTAATTTTACGATAATTTCTATGATTTAACGCTGTAATTTGGTGGCCTTCTGGTGGCATAAAAATATATCCTACTAGTTTTTGCCCGCGGCGTCGCCCGCGTACATAAATCATAGTAGCCTATGTCACTCAGGAATAAAGCAGTTTCTATCGCTGAAAAAATGTTAGCAATCGGACCACTACTTTCGTAAGTATTACGTCCATGACGCATAGTAATCTACACGTGACTCAAAGAGGTTTCAGCAAACCGTAGGGTTCCAGCAGAGTCGAAGCCTACTAGGTCCAACCCCAAGGCCCTGGAGCAAAGGCAAAGAAGGAACACAGGATTGAGTTTTAGTCGATAAAAGTCTGACAGGCCCTCCTCATCCGCCCTAGAGCGGGAGAAGTCATTTGATGAACTAACAACCAATAAAAAAATGGCGTAAGTATTATGATAGAAGATTGAATAACATCAGTTTCTTATTCGTATATTTCTCTAACATAACAATACAAAACTTGTTTACTATTGATTTAAAGATTAGTCATCGCTTTCCCTCCAATATGTTCAGTGTTGCAACAAGGAAAATACGTGGCAACTGCGTAATGGCGTGAAGGTTGTAGAAAGTAATAATATTTGTCATGGCAACATTGATTTGTTGGAAAATAAAAAGTGACAGCTTATTTTGGCGGGAAGAATTATTAAAGTTGGACGAAAAAAAAAAAATTCGCCCAGCCTGTTACGATAAATATAATAAAATGGAGGCGGGGGAGAGCGTGACCATTTTTCCGCACTAGTCTGAAAATCAGTCAATCACGTGGACCCTAAGTTCAATGGGAGAAGGGCAGGAGATGATATTATATACTCACTCATAAAAAGGAGGTCTATATCCCAGCCGTGGGCACATCATAGACTAATCAAGTATCATTACTAAACTCTTTCTCAGTATCGATGACTGTTCTACAACTATGAGCCCTACGCTGCCATTACACAAGCGCATTGTGTACCTACCTCATGTTGGCACCTCACACTTCTGTATTGCATCACACACTTTTAACTGTGATGGTAACTCTTGGACTTGAACTGGGTCTAAAGAAAACTCACAGCTTGTAATGTTACAGATTTGTTAGTCAAACAAGTTGGTGTGTATTTTGTCATACCGAGTGACGTCGTACGTTCGAACTAAAGGCTATTACATCGAGTACTTACTATTAAATCGTACATTAATATAATAACAAAATTAGTGTGTGTTGTGTTTTGTGTCGAAATATATAAGTTATGAGTTTACATGTGGATGGATGGAGGGGGAGAGGGAGGCCAAAGAAAAGATGGATGGATTGTGTGAGAAGTGATATGAAAGAAAAGGGAGTTAGTGATAGCATGACGAGTGACAGGACAGAATGGAAGAAAAAAACGTGTTGCGCCGACCCCAAATAAAACGGGACAAGGGCAGGAGATGATGATGTGTCGAAATATTAACAAATATACTATTACATAGTTATGTGTGAAAGTAAACATACTGTAATAAAATTTCTTAGAAATAGAATACTGGCAATGTAGGCTTCGTTGTAGTTTTGTCGTAGCGAAGTCGTAGTTTCTGCGTAGCGCTGTCGTAGCACTGTCTTATACTCGGATCATTTATATTGCATTTCGGGGCGCGTGCATCGGAATTACATAGTTTAATTCCGCCAAGCCCATTCCATCATAGACGTATAGCGATGCGCCACTGGTACATGGTAGACATCCCACCCATAAGCACAAAATGATTTGGAAACACATTCATTGTGCATACACCTAAGGAGTGGAATTCCCTACTGGAAACTGTCTTTCCTGATAACTAGTCTTGACAAGAGTGAATAGATTACTTCTAGGCAAGCGTGTTCCATCGTCGTCGATGATCAGGTGGGATAGTAGTCAAGCGCGATCCTGTCACTAACAATAATAAAAAACAATATACAAATAAAATTAAAATTTAATGGAAGTACAAGTAAAGTGAAAACTTCGCAAGTTATATTGCATCGAGGTAGCTGATTAGCAAGCCAATACTAAAAGGCACGCAAATTGATGTTTTACAGTACTTTCTTATTATGACAGTCATTCATTTCATTTTGAATTTTGCTAGATTTCGCCCTTTATTTCATTCTTGAAGCATGTAACAGGAATTGTGCATTTTTTATGGGACAAAAAATAGGATATAGGACGCACATATAGTGCAGCTGTCTCACAGTGAAGTGCTTTGCATGATATCCAATTATGAAAAGCGTTTCACTGTGAGAATTTTCAAAAATTCAGCACAATATAGTTTTACTGTGAGTTTATAGTAACTGAGTAATCATTTATTTTCGTAAAAGATTAGCGTATAGGTTACATTAGTGTTGATACTACAAAAATTGGAATGTCCATATGACATAAATAAGAGTACAGTGTACTTTAACCTTTAATTTTTATATTACATATTTTTTAATAAAACATATAACCTACTTATAATATGTTAGTGGGCAATTACTGTCTCTCACTTCGTAATATTTTTTATTTGTTAGGTATTTCTTTTCTTCGAACGTCTGAACGGATTTCAATGAAACTTGGTACACGGGTAGACCATATCCTAGATTAATACATAGGATACTTTTTATTCCTGGGAGTATGTTCCCTCAGAATAATTTTCTAGGACAAAGCAGCTGGCAATAGACAGTAGATCAAATAAACAAAAAACTACTCATAGCAATTCAAATTAAGAGTCCTACGAATGACGTCAGTCATCCACATGCGTTGCGCAGCCTTGGAACTGTTTATATAAAGGCTGTATAACATGTAAGGGCCGCCGCACATGGGCCACAGGCCACAGACACAAACACCCGCGAGGAGATAGAAGTGGTCTTTACGACGGCAGCTGAAGCGCGCGTCTGCTGTTGCTTTATTTACCCATGCGCCCAGTATCATAATGAACTCTGATGTGGCGGCCACTGGCGTCAACCGTATGCGGCGCATCCACGTAAAATGTATGAAACCTACAGGAAATATCACAGAAAAGATAAAGAGGGCGAGGGAAGCGTGCCACAAAGTAGGGTAATGCTCATAGTTCAACTACAAATAGTAAACTTCCGATCTAAGTGTGCGTGGTGTGTTAGCTATGTAATGCGCGTTCGTATTAGAGATGTGTCGTTGCCAGCAATCTGGGAATATTTCTGGTATTGCCACCAATATCCATACATCGGGCAATATTCCCACCAATACTCCCACTTCACGGCAATATTGCCGGCAACGGCAATTGTCTAGTTCGTATTGATTCATTGCCTGTAGTAGAGTTAAAGGGTGGGAGACAAGCGGCGATACTCGTAGTACGAATCGGAAAGTATTTCCTTTCTAACCTGTTACATCTTTTCTGTGGAAAATATGCCGGTGGCAGTGTATTCTGGTGGTGGTCGGTGGCCTGTGTGCGACAACCCTAAGGCTGTACAACATGACATGCCTTTATCAGGTAATAAGAATATCAAACTCCTTTTACTAATCGACTTTTTAGAATCGATTTAAAGATGGCGTCCACTTTTAATTGAGTGATGTTTCTGTAATAGTGTGACATGATTGGATTTATTGATTTGGGGCAGTAAGGTTGTAGAATTTATTAAGAGACAGTGTAATCATTTTAAAATATATACGAGTTTTTCCCTCTCCTAAAGAGAAGGCCTGAGTCTCAGCAGTGGGAACATTAAGAGGCTGATGATGATGATGAGGAGTTTAAAAATGAATTGATACACTTATGAAGGCAGAGTCCTAACATTTTGATACAAGTGGAGAGTATTAAAAATTGTGCTTTGGTCGCAATGACAAATTTTGTCATTGCGACCAAAGCACAATTTTCCCGAGCTGAAGGCGAGAATGTTATGGAGCCTAGTGCTGCAGTGATTATTTCCATGTGTATCAAACGACGTAATAAGGGTTGATACGCGACTCTCTGTGGGTTATTAGCTTATAGCCTGATACGATAGATGTAATAAATTTGGCGGGGGCGAGCTCTCGCACTTTTCCGCTCTAATGCAAGTTAATTGCGAGCCTCAAAGCAGTAGAGATAAGAGCGGATCTTCAAGTGTGTTGAAAAAAAAATGCGACTTTTTGCTGTACAGGGCGTACATAACCAAAACTCATGATTATAATCTTAACGTCATAATAGCTTTCATATTTGTTCAAAACTTTCTATTTTTTTTTCTCATTTCAAACCTACAAGATTCCATTTTTAATTCGCGAATTTTATCTTGGCGATTTTTTTGTAAACGGTTTACGAAAAGGTTTACAAGGTTTTCCCGCCCAGGCTTTGGTACAGGCCATGGTCTGGAGCGAGGAGTGGCATGCGGTTGCCTCCTTCTGCGAACCAGTACTGCTAGTAAAAGAGGTGACCGTCCGATCACCGTCCGGACCGAGCCCAAGTCGTTGACAGCGCGTTGTGTACCACGCGCGCCTCAAGAATGATATCTTCTTAAGAAGCCATCAGGGTCCAAGCCTATTGGGGCGTGGGGGCGATCGGCGGCGGAGACCTCTCGCGCCGGGCCCTGGTCGAAGCCATGGTCCGGAGCGAGGAGGAATGGCAGGCGGTCGCCTCCTTCTGCGAAGCAGTAATGCTAGCAAAGGAGGAGGCCGACCGCATCAGGCAACGGCGCCCTCGCCGCCGTTGCCGGGATTCCGATCCCGATTTCCGGCCACCGTAGACGCGGGCTCGCGGACGGCAAGCCATGGGTAGCTCGCTGTCCGATCACCCGGTAATGGACCGAGTCCAAGACGTCGACGGCACGCACTGTTCCCGCGCGCCTCAAGGAGTTGTCAGCAACAGGAGGGGCCCAGCTGGGTCGAAGCCTACTGGGGACAGGGTTGTCCGAAAGTGAGCTCGCGCCCCGGTATGAAGGCTAGAAGGAACGGCGCGGGGTTTTTAGTCAGTAAGAGTCTGACACTGTCTCCCGCTCCACCCAAGAGCGGGTTTCGTCAAAGATGATTTTCCCCGTCGACAAAAAAAAAAGCCTATTGGAGCCTTGGGTTGTGTTAAAGAGAACCTCGGGGCCCTGGAACAAAGAAGGAGGCAACCGCCATATTCCACAACTATCACACAACGCCGTCTAGCCCCAAGCTAAGCAGAGTTTGTGTTATGGTTACCAGACAACTGATAAAAATACTTATATATTTTTAAATACATACATATTGATATGATAGATAAATTGCACCAAGACGCAGAAAAAAGATCATGCTCATCACATAAACATTTGTTCTGGGTGGGAATCGAACCCACGACCTCCGGTATAGCAGTCAGGGCCACTAACCACTAGACCAACAGGCCAGTCAGACAATGAAAATGTAAAATTTCTCCATCTTCAAAACAACCATGGTAACCTTCAACTGGACTCGAAGGTCAATGCTGCAACGGTAACATTGGTTGTCGGAATTAATGAAATTATGAAGCAATCCTCATTACCTGATTGCTAACCTCCAAGGTCATTGTTGATAACTGTTGGTAAGCAGGTCACCTGTGATTGCTTGTTTTTGCGGGAAATCATCTAATAACTTGTCTCGTTTTGAGAACACATTTATTGTGCGTACAGCCAAGGACTGGAATTCCCTGCCGGAGTCTGTGTTTCCTGACAGCTACAACTTAGGGGTCTTTAAGTCAAGAGTGAATGGGTTACTTTTAGGCAAGCGTGTTCCATCGTCGACCACATCATCGCTTACTATGAGGCGAGATGGTGGTCAAACGCAAGCCTGTCAATAATAAGAAAAATCTAATAACTTCTCACGCTTTAAAGTGGACCGAAAGACCCTTCTTCTTCTTAGCGTGTCGATGGCAAAACTAATTAAATTCCATGCCTGGCCCAGTATTCGGCCACGGCAAGGCGGTCTACTTGTGCTGTCCTAGAGAAGAGATCCGAGTCCCAGCAGTGGGAACATTACAACTTTACAAGGCCGATAAGGCTTATGTCCTAGGATCACGGTTACCCTTTTAGAATTTTCCCGTGCGGGCCTGCAGGGCACTACAGAGGTAGCCTTACAGCAAAGATAGCCGTAGATACAAATCCATTTTAAAACATAAAATGCCATACAGAGAAATCGTCAAATACTCTAGTACATTGCATATATTTCAAGCGTCAATTCCGAATTTACTTTCACCGGTTAGATAATACTATACACCGGTTTACTGATAAACACTGCTGACGAAATATATGAAAGGGGTACTACGGTAATTTCTACTAAATATACTTGTTTTAAAAAGACTAACAATGTCGAAAAGGGCAACGGAAAGGGCTTTCCCTTGCGTGATCGCATCAGGAATGAAGATATTAGGAGAACTAGACATAGCACGAAGAATCGCCAAACTTAAAAAAAATAAAAATAATAATGATATTCCACAACTATCACACAACGCCGTCTAGCCCCAAGCTAAGCAGAGCTTGTGTTATGGGCACTAGACAACTGATAAACATACTTATAGTCGTATTTCTAAATACATACATATTATAGATAAATTACACCCAGACACAGAACAAATGATTATGCTCATCGGACCACTAGACGTACGGCGTTGCTCTATCAGTACATGGTAGATGTTCTAAAGCGTTTTAAGAACACATTTATTGTACGTACAGCCAAGGAGTGGAATTCCCCGCTGGAGTTTGTGTTTCCTGATAGCTACAATTACAATTCTCCGCGCGATTTGAACATATTGCTTACCATCAGGTGAGATATTGGTCAACGTGGGCCTATACATTATATTAAAAAAAATATATACGAGAGCCTGAAATCATCTATCAGGCAGTTGCCCGGATCAGTGGTCTTACAATGAAGTGTTAAAAAGTCAGGCGAGCGAGCGAGAAAGACGAAGGAGTTATACATCATAATTAAAATTAGTTTTAGTACATGAGAAACCCGAAACACGTGTCTAATATTTTTATGTAAAGAATCTATGTACAAAATTTCATGACTGTATCATGAAAAATCACAAAGTCATAAGCTTGTTATGTCAGCAAAAATACATAGTCACCGGGCCATCCAGGCGACTGAGGGTATTTGCACTTGCACCCAGCTGTTTACTGGCCTCAAATGCCCGCTATGACCTGCCGTGACCTGTGTTGTACTTAGTGTCGGTGGACCCGCTATGACCTGCCGTGCCTATGACGTAGTGTCACTCAAATTGTGACCTATTTAAATATTTTTGAGAAAAAATATAACATGGTGTAAAAACTATTGGAATCCATTCGGTTACTGATTCTGAACCAACTATATTAACGTTAAGCATAATTCGCTGTCCCCAGCGAATAATATCGTAATCGATTATTGCGATAGAAGTGCTTTTATGAGGAATGATTGTTCTAGAGGTGCGATTACACCCTGTGAATTTTTTTCACGTGATTCGTGCTACTACTTTTCGAGTTAGACATTTTGTAATGAATTTACCTGTACTATTCGCCTCTAAATAAAAACTTTTTTGTTTGACGAATATCATCACAATAGATTAATACTGACTCCTCACAAATTTCCCATTAAACTGTAATTACAAATTTATTCAACGATCTCGCTATGTAAACCTGTTAATTCATGAATCCCCAAGCGACCACCGGTGGCCGCGCATCTATTGTCTTACTATTGTGTCTCTAATTGACGGTATCTGAAGGGTTAAGAAGTTATAATCAAAAAACGGTTTTTTATTTTTCCTGTAAAATTTTGTGTTTTTAGTTACGATATTATTCGCTGGGGACGGCGAATAATATCGTAACTAAAAACATAAAAAAAGACAAATAAAAAAAAACATTTTTATCTGCCAGCATGGCCACCCAGCCCGGCACGAGTACAACCAATTACAAAGATCATTATCCAGCAAATAATTATTTTGTACACTAATCAATTAGCTATAGGTGTTTGAGTCTACATACAACAAAACGTACAGCCTTCACCGGGTTTGTGAGTAACACGCAAACCGCAGAGGTTGGTGCAGACATCACGAATACATTACGCATACAAGAGATGCAATACAATCTTCAATATCTATCATTGAAATATTGCTAAAGCCCTACCAAACCGTAAGACACCAGCAGGGTCGAAGCCTACAAGCTACTGGGGCCAGGGTTAGCTCCGAAAGGTAGCTCAGCCCCGGTATGAAAGGCAAGAATGAACGGGGTGGGTATTTTTTAGTCAGTAAGAGTCTAGCTCTATCTCCTGCTCCGCCCAAGAGCGGAGGATGTCATTAGATGATTTTGCCATTGGAAAACAAAACCATTATAATAACAAAACATTTTAAAACTTATTTTTGCTAACAACTCTTGCACATCATTCACGGTGTCTCTCAATATACATCTCATCTTTTTCATCTCTCCTGTCGCAGGAGTTAGTCAGTAAGAATCTGACACTATCTCCCACTCCGCCCCCCAAAAAAAGGGTCGAAGCCGACTGGGGCCATAGGTTCGAATCTGAAAGGAAAACCCGGCCCGGAAACGAAAAACAAAGAAGGAAAGGAGTGGATTTTTAGTCAGTAAAAGTCTGACATACCCTTTCGCTCCACCCAAGAGCGACAGCCCTTACCACAAGCTCTTATAATACGATCCTTTGTCGACTGAAACTAAAGTGCTAAAGGAGGGTAGTTATACAATGTGCGGTGTTATCGCACAGGTCATTCTCTTGACTGACAACCTTTAGATTGGCTGCACGAAAGGAGACAGATTGGGAGCTGCCAGAGTACAAAATAATTAGACATAATATTATAAGATACTTAGGGTTTAAGGTACAGCCCTCCACAAACTTTAAGGGCTTGCTCAGAAGACGAAACTTGAACAATCTTCCACTGGACTTTTTTCAGAAAATCAAAAAAAATATCAGCCTCACCATACAGATACAAACTGCCCCATCAAGTTTTTAAATTTGTTCAATTTTGTCTACTGAGCAAGCCCTTAAAAAGTTTGTGGTGGGCTGTATATGTTTTTTTGTTTAATTACGAGTATGTTTATGCTCGCGTTTGACCACTATCTCATCTGATGGTAATCGATGATGTGGTCGGTATGGTCTGTGGTTGTTGTGGTCGTGGTACGGTTTCAGTGGTTGTCTATGACGATGTCGATGACATTGTGACATTATCATAAAATCATAAGTTAGGGACAGATTTGCGATTTTAAGGGTACTGAATCTCAAAAGGAATTATAGGGTTACTTTGCTGTCTGTCTGTCTGTCAAGACAGATAGACAGATACGGTTGTTTATGTCGCAAAAAACTTATATGTAAGTATTTCGATATCACTAAGGAAATCAAAATTCATAGGGTAATTCCTGGTGACCTAGAATCCTGAAATTAGGCATGAAGTAAGGTCTCATAGCACAATCATCATCTTCCTGCCCTTATCCCTTTTTATTTGGGGTCGGCGCAACACGTTTTTTTCTTCCATTCTGTCCTGTCGCTCGTCACGCTATCACTAACTCCCTCTCTCATAGCACAAGTATAGGAAAAAAAACTGAAAACTCTACATTTGCATTTAAGTAGCTCCAACCAAGAGCGGGGGCTGTAATTGCATGATTTTTGCCCACCGAAAAAAAAACTTAGGTTTCAGCAACGTAAGGATAGATACTCGCCGTACGTCGAGTTGTCCGATGGGATCGGGATGCCCATAAACGTGTCAACTTAAAACAACTTCGCTCTAGGCAGTCGATTAAAAATGCGCTAACGCGAATGAACAACACCACCGTGCGCATGTGACGATGTCAGGCGCGTGTCACATGTCCTCGGGTCCGCATACTAATGTATTAGGACCTGCGGGACAACGTGACGCGGTACTCACGCAAACACGTCACAGGCTTATAAAGGGGGAGAGGGGGAGTGGTCCGTGACTGAACCAGCATGGGCTAGCGTCAGCGATCTCTCGCGCTGGACTTTGGTACAGGCCATGGTCCGGAGCGAGGAGGAGTTGCAGGTGATGGCCTCCTTCTGCGAAGCTGTAATCCTAGCGCGTGCGGCCACGCGTGAAGGAACGAATCTCATGCCCCAGCCAGGATTTCGATCCCGATTTCCAGTCACTGTAAGCTCACCGTAAGCGTGCAAACGGTGAGCAATGGGTAGCACGCCGTCCGGTCGTCCAGAACCGTCCGGACTGAACCAAAGTCGTCGACGGCGCGTATTCCACGCGCACCTCAAGGGGTCAGCAAATCGACCCCTGTTGGGCCCTGAGACCGACCAGGGGTAGGAGCAACAGTTCGCTGGGTCAGCTAGTTTTAAATCTACACTATTTAATATAACAAAGTGGTAAAGTTTGTTGTTTTGTTTGTAGGAAGTAATCTCTGGAAGTACTGGTCCGGTTGCTAAAATTTTTTCACCGATAGAAAGCTGCTTTATTCCTGAGTGGCATAGGTTATATTTTATGTATGTGGGCGAAGCTACTGGCAAAAGTTAGTTTAAAATAAATAAACAAAAGTTGGCGATTCTTGGTATAAATTGGCTATTTTTTTCCAATTTCAAGAGAGAATTCCTCCTCTAAGAAGATACGTGGCTTCCCTAAGTCAAATGGCGACCATCCAATCATCTGTCCAGAAAGGAAAACAAGGAGATTTTCCTTAATTCCCTTAATCACCCACTCTAGGCTTTGTATTTGCCATTATTAAGTCTTTTTTATGGGAAGTCATCCAATTATATCTCCCGCTCTAGGGCGGAGCTTAGTGCTTGTCAGAATTTAAAATAATGTCTAAAACCACTCCTGTCTCTTCTTTGTCTTGCATTCCAGGACCCCGGGGTTCCCTTTCGGACTACCCATGGCCCCAGTAGGCTTTAGCCCTGGTGGATTTCTATGGTTTTGCTGACATCTCTTTGAGGTGCGCTTGGATGAACGGCCGACGGTGATCTACCCATAGCTCGTCGTCCGCAAACCCACGAATACGGTAGCCATTTTGAAATCTGCGTTCATCAGTAGACGGGTCCTGGTTGAATTCAAAAACTCGCTAAGCTCTCTCTTTTACGAAAAAAAGCTCGGCATAGAAATAAGACTTCCTTACACAAGCAATTGATATTAAAAAAAAAAATTACACTAAAACTAACATCAGCAAGCACAAATAAACAAGCCCTATGCTTTTAAGTACTAAAAATAGAAAAATAACACGTTATAAGTAGTTATAACTGCATACAAGTAGCAGTTATTTTAAAAGCTTTCTTTGGAACGCATATCCGAAACTAAAATAGCAAGGCATACGTCATCGGGCCACTTTCGAATGGGTGAAAGTTTTACTGAATGTGTGAGTGGGGAAAAAATCAAATTTCGAACGCGGAAGTTACATTCGGATATGCACACGCGAGCTTTCTGTTATGCGTTATTACGATAGCTATTGATAATCGTTTAATTAAATAACATTTTGACGGTATTCGTTGCGTAAGTGTGAAATTTTTGCATATGTAGGCATGTTATTCGCTATAGTGTTTTTCTTTTTTATTGTGTTGATGTAATAACTAGCTACACTAGACCAAACAATGTTGCACGAAAAGTATGCAGCATAGTTCTAAAATTACGTCTAGTATTGGCTAGGTCATGTCTGCAAGACACACAGACTACACACACATCACACACACATCTACTCAGTGCTTACAAACTACAAACCCGCCAGAACGCTAGGAAGTAAATCAGTTTTATCGTCACGATGACAAAACAGTACGATAACAGCGCGAAAACAAGCATCGAGTAAACATTTTGTTAGTATTTTTACGTAACACGCGTCGTTTACAACCGTCCAAATTCTAATGACCTGTTGACGTAAGAAAATTCTTAAAAAACACCGGTCGGGATAGGTCAAGTTACAATGGTCGCGTGCAGTCAATAAGTAAAGATGGCGGGTCCGCGGACATATGTTCAGGCGACGGAAACGGCCGAAGTGCGCCGAACGCGTTCGTAAGTGGGTCACACGGATGCACTCACACATAGATAGGTTAGGAACCATGAGCGTCGCGCGTTCATCGTCTCGTGATTACGTTGTGGGCAAAAAAACTTTTTGTGTGGACACACTATGCGAATTTTCGCGCTAGCTATTAATCTTCTTATTGTTTTTCTTTTCTAGTTTATTTTTTAATAACGAGTTTTGTTATGAAATTTTTGTTTCGTTATAAGTATAAAATTTTCGAGGAAAAATTTAGACTATTTTTTTTTTTTACTTTTAAGTTTTTTTTTTATTAAAAAAAATCGCAAAAATTAAAAAAAAAACGCATAAATAAAAACTTAAACACCTCATAAAATTTAAATAAATGAACAATAATTATTTATATACCTATAAAGTACTAGAACATACGGCATTGACCAATTTTAGTTAATAAGCCGTCTTAGTACTTCAATTATGCAGCTAGCCAGCTAGCTGTCAGTGTTCGTAGGCACCCGAACGGAATAAGCAATTATCTAAGTAAGCTAGCTATACTTTAAGTCTAGAATTTAAGACGTAACTTAGGAACTCAAGGTCTATTACATGACTATATATAAGTGGCCGAGGTAGAAGAGATGCTTTGTAAATAAGGTGCTTATAATATTTGACGTTTGACGTTTAAAATGGTGGAGAGTATGTCATATTGGTCGGTTTTTTTTTTGTTTTATTTTTTACGTGTATGTAAAGCAATAATTGTCGTTGTTTTTACAAGCGTTTATTTAAAATATACTAGACACGTGTTTCGGGTTTCGCAAATACTAAATCTAATGATGTATACAGATAGGTATTTCAAGTCTGGGTATCATGTGTATGTCAGTTTGTATGTTTGTAACCACATGATATGATACAGAAGTGGTGCCTAGTGTGGAGAAGCGAAGAACCTCACAAATACTTAAATAAAATAAAAAAAACACGCCTTCATAGCGTATCAAACTAAAAAGTGTAAAATAATTTTCAATATATGCAGAAAATAATAATAATTAACGAAAAATATTAATATTATTGTGATAAAAGCGTGGGGCGCTATATTACACTTTTTAGCTTGATACGCTATGAAACCGTGTTTTTTAGTTTTTTATTTAACTATATTTATTTTTCACTTTTTAGTGAATACAATATTAAGGGTATAAATAGTCAGAGTCATATGTGCAAGTCAAAAAAAAACAGATTGCATAGTCGTCACTCGTCGGTCTTTGATAAGTGTGCAAAGTTTAAAGAAAATCTGATCGCCCAAAGTTGGGCAAAATCGAGCTCAAAGGCGGTGGTTACAAGCAAACAAACAAGCAAACATAGGTGAAACTAAATAAAAGCTTGTGAAAAACAATACCGACATCTCTCTTGAAGGTCACCAATCCAAAACTCGAACGCATCTCGTCGTAGCAACAACTGCGCACGCAACTGCGTTCTCTAATTTACATGATTACCATACATGACCTCACGCAGCACGCAACTACTATCTGCAACTGTTTCTGCTTACCTCGTCAAGGAAAAAAGCGTGATACACACAGTTTGGGTTTTTCCAAATGTATACTCACTATTTATGTCACCTTGGTGTCATAGATGCGTAGTTGCAATAGTTAAAAGGAAAAATAGAACAAAACAATATCTATACTAATATTATAAAGAGGTAAAATTTGTAAGTTTGTATGTAGGGGGCGCAGAACAGATGGTCGATGGGGACGAAAGGTTCTGGAGTGGCGACCACGTACCGGAAGACGCAGCGTTGCAAGGCCTCCAACAAGGTGGACCGACGACCTGGTCAGGGTCGCGGGAATCCGATGGATGCGTGACGCACAGGACCGGTCGTTGTGGCGACGCTTGGGGGAGGCCTATGTCCAGCAGTGGACGTCTTTCGGCTGATATGATGATGATGATGATGATGTAGGGGGTAATCTCTGGAAGTACTGGTCCGATTGCAAAATTTTTTTCACCGATAGAAAGCTGCTTTATTCCCGAGTGACATCCTTACTAATATTATGAAAGCGAAAGTGAGTTTGTTTGTTTGTTTGTTACGGCTTCACGCCTAAATGGCTGAACCGATTTTGACGAAACTTGGTGCACTGATAGACCATGTCCTGGAATAGGACATAGGATACTTTTTATCCCGGCAGTATGTTCGCTTCGGATTATTTTCTGCTATAACGCGGTCGAAGCAGCTGGGAGCAGCTAGTAGGCTACATTTTATGTACGCGGGCGAAGCCGCTGGCAAAAGTTAGTATTTTTATAAACAGATGTTGTCATTTAATCTAAGTCGTAGGCCTTTTTATGGTTTCATTGGTACATGTGTCATCCGAAGCTCTGCTAGTGTGAAGTCTAACATAAAAGTCTCATGCAGTCACAGTGTTTGTTATCGAAATACTCCAAAACGGCTTGACTGATTTTACAAGCTTTTAATTAGTATCACCTGTCCCGATGTTGGTCTGTAATCAAATCTTGCAAATTAAATTTGACCCACTTCCCGGTTACCGATTGAGCTGAAATTTTGCATGCTTGTGTAAATCAGATGACAATGCAAAATTATTATGACAACGAGCTGATCTGATGATGGAACCGGAAGGTGGCTATAGGAACTTGGTAGTTACACGACACAACCCCATCGAGTTTGGGCTCGAATGATTCGTGTTGACGAGTATCAATTATATACGTATACCGAGCTACAAAAGCTTGTTATGAAATAATGATGTTCATTAAAAGCTTGTTTATGATTTTTTTTTGTGTCTAGGTAATTGGGTAGGTTTGAGAATAGGTTGAAGACTATTTTGACTATTTTGACTGCTACCCTTATCCATTTTTCTTTGATATGTAATTTATATGGTAGAACGGTTACCGGGTCAGCTAGTCAGTTTTATAATTTAGAAAGGTTTTTTTTTTGGTGGGTCATCCAAAGGACTTTCTTCGCCCTTGGGCGGAGCGGAAGATAGTTTCAGACTCTTACTGACGTTCGACACCTCAGTAGGGTTCAACACGTTCTAAACTCGAAATATCAATTCAGATACCCACCCTTTTTTATGGTAGGCAAAAATCATCTTATGAAACCCCCCCCCCCCTCCTGGGCCGAGCGGGGGATAGTGTCAGACTCTTACTGACTAAAAACCCACCCCGTTCCTTCTAGCCTCCAGATACCCACCCTTAGACCTTAATCTAGGGTACGACATGTTTTTGACTCGAAATACTCAGTAGGGCAAAATAAAAACAGTAGGTATATGAAACGGTGTCTACTATTTCTGATTGAAGATAATAATTCGTAGTTAAAGTTTTTATTTATCCATTTATATTAGTATTACTGAAATAGAATCAATTATTGATTACATTTTAATAAATTAGCAATTAATTTCCAGAAAACATTACGTTAGGAATTGATTTACTGTTTTAATTTGTGTGTTTAGTTGACATCTTGAAATTGATGCTGGTTTCTATTTACAGTGTTTTTTATCTTCTTGTAAAAATTAACATAACATGGCGGCTATACAACTCGAAATAATTGACCGAGATCTTTTGTTGAATTTACTAGCTATAGTAAAATATAATAAGTATAGCCAGTGCCGTATGGGCCACTGACACCCCGTGCGAAAATATTGTGGCGCCCAGGTGGAAGTATCGCACCCAATCGTAAGCGTTAGCGCCATAGATATAAGAAAAGAGCACATCTAATGCAATTCGCGCGGACATGCACACGCCCCTTGCCACTTCTCCTGTTATTTATATTTCTATGGTTAGCGCAGCGTGGTTGAAGAGCGACTCTAACGATATTGTTAGAGTCGTTCTTCGACGACAAAGTCGTAATAAGGTACCGTTTTTACCGTTTAGGTAAGGAACCCTAAAAATTGCAATATTATTAATGTCCTTAAAGCGCACAAACAATTATATAGAGTCAATAAGTAAAGAGAAATCAGATAGTATACAATCAGTTATTTTATGCAATCGGACTAAATTGGTTTCAATTTGAAAAGTTTTCAATTTAATTTGATTGCAACATTTTCAAACATTGGTGGTAAGTATGTTAATTGATGTTTAATAAAACAAATTGACAATATGGTTATTTTATTATGCTACAGTCTTTTATTTGACTACAAGAAGTAACGGAAGGATTGGAACAATTTGCCCGCTGCGGTCTTCCCGTCCAATTATAATTTGAATGTCTTTAAGGCTAAAGTGAATAGGCTTATAGTAAACTAGTGCGTCTCACCATCAACGATTGCATCACTGCTTACCATCAGGTGGGATCGCATTCAAGCACTGGTTTATATCATTAAAAAAAATATGGAAAATAATCATAGTAGCGACATCTACAACGCCTAAATAGGAAAGTCATTATAGTTCTATAATCTATATATGTAAATGTATACATCGTGTCCAGATCTTAGAAATAACAAATGAGGGTAATTGATGTTAAAAATGTAATAACAATTTTATTGTTTAACTTCATTGGCACCAGACTTAGCTAGGCAACCTATTCGGAATGTCTTTTAAACGCATTATCTAGCACATAATACAGGGTGGAAGGAACAGTGCTCCGCAAACTTTAAGGGCTTGCTCAGAAGACGAAATTGAACAAACTTCCACAAACTTTTTTTTTCAGTAAACAAAAAAAAATATCAGCCTCACCATACAAAATTATAAACTTGATTGGACAGTTTGTATAGCGAGGCCGATTTTTTTTTTCGTTCCGTGAAAAAAAAATTGTGGAAGGTTGTTCAGTTTCGTCTACTGAGCAAGCCCTTAAAAATTGTGGAGACCTGTCCCTTACATCTTGTATTTATCATAATCGAATAACAGATGAAAGAAGAGATTTCTTCCACGGATCTCGTACTATTGGGGCATATTTCGCTGACATCTATTCGTACTATTCAAATACTAATAAAACACATTATTTAACTCAAATCTACGGTAATACTAGGTGTTTAATATGCAAAACAGCCGCCGATAATTTGCTGCGGAATAATGTACAGAGTCCAGTCCAGTTCATGAGTTGTGTAGGTATTACTATTCAGCCTTTAAATTTTACGTGAACTGGCATAACTAGGAATTCTTTGAGTGAGATTATGTTTATTGTAGACTTAAGTACCTATGATATACTCTATAATGTACACCATAAATAAAATTACAGTAGGAGCTTTTTTTTTTTTGTCGACGGGGAAAATCATCTTTGACGAAACCCGCTCTTGGGTGGAGCGGGAGACAGTGTCAGACTCTTACTGACTAAAAACCCCGCGCCGTTCCTTCTAGCCTTCATACCGGGACACGAGCTCCCTTTCGGAGAACCCTGTCCCCAGTAGGCTTCGACCCAGCTGGGCCCGTCCTGCTGCTGACAACTCCTTGATACAGTAGGAGCTTGAAATGTATAGGGTGTTACTGTCTAACAATAAAAAAAACCTTTTATTTTCTGGTATCAAGGCCCGTAGTGAATTAGCACAGAACTATTTACTTAAATAACTATTTTAATAGGTCATCACAAAAACAAATACATACACCATCAGGCCAATAATAAAAAACCCAACAACATAAACACAATATGTTGTTATTACTAAACTAGACTAAAAAAATCTACAATCTTAAGTCCCACCGTAGGCGCGAGCTTGGGGATGGCGAGCAATGGGCAGCTCGCTGTTCGACCTTCCGGTAACTACGAGTGTTCGGACCGAGCCCAAGACGTCGACTTCCCTGCTCCCGCGCGCGACGCACTGTTTCCGCGCGCCTCAAGGAGTTGTCAGCAACAGCAGGAGCCCAGCTGGGTCGAAGCCAACTGGGGCTAGGGTTAGCTCCGAAAGGTAGCTCAACCCCGGTATGAAAGGCACGAAGGAACTATCTCCCGCTCAGCCCAAGAGTGGGGGTTGACATTGGATAATTTTTACCCACCAAAAAAAAAAAACAGCTTACGTCACTTAAGTTGCATATTTGCTATACAAGCAAGCACGTAATTTTTAGTCAACCTTTGACATAAGATCTAAAAGATTATCAAGTTTCGTGACATATTCTTTAAATCTACAATTAAACATCACCCATAATTGGACACTCAACTTACAAGTAGACATGTCATGGTCATCTATGGTATTGTTTGACTTAGCCATAAACAACACATTTTTTCCTCCACCATTATATGCATTTTAGTCACGAAATCGCAAACTAATAATGGTATTATTACACTATTTCAAGCAATCCTGACTCATATCAACTAGACTCGGTTGATATATAACTTTGCATATACATGTTAGCAATAGATCTATAAGGTATTTTACACGCGAACAATTTTGCTGTCAAAATATAATTGAGGAATTGCATAATTAGAGTAATCTCAGGCAGGATGGAACTGACATATTAGTGTGAAGGGATAAAAGAATGATTGTTTGATCACGTTCCTCATCATCATCAGCATTGCAGCCGGAAGATGTCCACTGTTGGACATAGACCTCTCACAAGCGTCGCTACAACACAAATATAATTGGGGCGGTTTAGAACAGAGCCCTGCCCCAAACCTCTGTCTTACTGTGAAGACACGGACTCCACAACTATATTTGACGGTGAACGACCGCTTCTGTGTGTCTGACATCCGGCGGAATCTGCGACCCTCACCAGTTCTATCTAGACTCTGGTGGGGGCTTACCAACATCATCGCTACCTTCGCTTCGGCATATTTATAAATATCTGTTTTTCAATACCTTTTGAAAAGATAGACAGCGATTAAGCGATGATGGTGGTCGACGATGGAGCACGCTTGCATAAAAGTAACCATTCACTCTTGACTTAAAGCCCCTAGGTTATAACTATCAGGAAATACAAATTCCAGCAGGGAATTCCACTCCTTAGCCGTACATGTAATGAATGTTTTCCCAAAACGCTCGACGCTTGATTGTCAGACTTTTACAGATTAAAACCCACCTGTGATCCTTCAATTACTGTCGGTGGCTCTTAAGAATAAGCCAGCAATATGGATATCAGACTAGCTTTTACCCGCGGCTTCGCCCGCGTTTATTAATATGCTTTAATTCCTCTCACCTTTTCTTCCCTCTTATAAAATTAGCCTGTTTCCGTCTCCAGGGTCCCAACTTTCTCTGTACCAAAATTCGTCAAAATCGATTTTGCCATTTAGGCGTGAAGACGTAACAAACAAACATATTCACTTTCGCTTTTATAATATTAGTAAGGATAGCTAAATCAATCCCGGTCGTCAGTTGTCGAGTGCGAATAATATTGCCCCGTTTGTAAATGCCCTAAATCATTAATTTATCATTGTAGTTGGTTCCCACGTAATATCCATACATATACTGTGTATGTATTTATGTGTGTGTATTAGTATATTGTAGTAGGTCAGGTTTTCGCAACGGGTTCCTGAGTTTTTTTTTATAAGTGTTTGTGGTTTTGCGATGTTATGCTAATTTTTTTTTGCTGTATTGTTGCATGTTGGTGATTCATTCACAATTAAAATTGTTGTTCGAGTGTATTTTACAGGATTGCTTGCTTGGTCAATATTTGGTGTTTTTTTTTATGAAAATAACCAGTGCTTGACTGCGATCCCACCTGATGGTAAGCAGTAATGCAATCGTTGATGGTGAGGCGCACTAATCTATTAAGAATTAGCTTAAAGTGTTTTTTAAAACCCATTATGGTTTTAAAAAACAATTATACACGTTAATTTTTTGGTCAGTTTGTCAGCGTCTAGAAGGAACGGGTTGGATTTTTAGTCAGTAAGAGTCTGACACTATCTCCCGCTCCGCCCAAGAGCGGGGGTTGTCATTGGATGAATTTTCCACACCATAAAAAAGACTACTAAAGACCTCAGCGACTTGACGAACAAAGCTCAAATCAAATCTAAACATTTATTTGCTAGAATATGGTACATAAGGTACCATATTCGCTCGCTCTACCATTGAGAGGGAGAAGTTATTGGATGATTTTTCAACTAAAAAAATAGGCTAGTAATGTTTTCTATCTAACCCAGAGTGCTCCAAGGTCGGTCATTGATGCCATAGCCTCCGTTGCACCAAGATGCATTTTCCGGCCCAACCTACTTCTATTTACCCCGACTTGAATACCAAATAGTTTTGCTATGAATATATTCATTTATTTTGCGATAGGTACCTACTTTGGCTTTATGCTTTAAAGGATTGCGGACGGTGAGCAATGGGTAGCTCGCCGTCTCAAAGTCCTGAGGACTAAGCCCTAATCGTAAACGGCGTTTAGCGACGAAAGAGGGAAGGAACATGGATGGGTTAGTCAGTAAATGTCTGACACCTTTTTCCAGTAAGAAAATCGTCTAATGACATACCCCCTCTTGGGCGGAGTGGGAGATAGTGTCAGACTTTTATTGACTAAAAACCCACTTCTGTTCCTTCGTTGCTTTTCGTACCGGGGCTGAGCTATCTTTCGAAACTTACCCTGGCCCCAGTAGGCGTCGCTCCAGCCCCTTGGGCCCCTGCTGTTGCTGACAGCTCCTTGAGGCGCGCGAAACTAAAATATAGTTTTTTAAGCTCATTATACGACAAATGAATGGCCCAGTATAGTCTGTCTAAAAGTCAAACTACTTGGGAATTTTGTATAATCCTTACTAATATTATAAAAGCGAAAGTGAGTTTGTTTGTTTGTTTGTTACGTCTTCACGCCTAAATGGCAAAACCGATTTTGATGAAACTTGGTACACGGATAGACCATGTCCTAGAATAGGACATAGGATACTTTTTATCCCGGAAGTATGTTCCCTTGGGATAATTTTCTGCTATCACGCGGGCGAAGCCGCTGGGAGCGGATAGCCATGGGTAGCTCGCTGTCCGATCGTCCGGTAACTGTCCGGACCGAGTCAAGACGTCGACGGCGCGCACTGTTCCCGCGGGCCTCAAGGAGTTGTCAGCAACGGGAGGGGCCCAGCTGGGTCAAAGCCTACTGGGGCCAGGGTTATCCGAAAGGAAACTAGAGCCCCGGTATGAAGGCTAGAAGGAACGGCGCGGGGTTTTTAGTCAGTAAGAGTCTGACACTATCTCTTCCGCTCCACCCAAGAGCGGGTGTAACTTTCTGTAACTAGGCAATCTGTGTTGAGAAGAGAAAAAAAAAGAAACTAAAATATGGCGTCAAAACACTCTTCCACATCGCTGTCGACCGTTAATATGTGCCCAAAAGACTGGCGACATTGCCACGCTGTATGGCAATGCTAGACATTTAAAACATAACATCCCTTCAAACTGACTACAATTTCTAAGTTCAAGAATTTGGGCTTGGCTTCAGTGAGTCATCGGTTACATAAAATTATCTATCGGTTTGTTAACGAAGACAAACGCGTTCCGATTCTAACCTTTGACTACCGGCAACTATGTAAAAAGGATATATTTCCTACTAACCCAAATGTCATTGACACATACAAACTTTTGACTTATATGTCAAAGAAAACATTACTGTTTGACATTTCAAATCTATACATATAATAAACTAGCGATCCGCCCCGGCTTCGCTCGGGTGCAATATTATACACATAAACCTTCCTCTTGAATTACTCTATCTATTAAAAAAAACCGCATCAAAATCCGTTGCGTAGTTTTAAAGATTTAAGCGTACATAGGGATATAGGGACAGAAAAAGCGACTTTGTTTTATACTATGTAGTGATTTGTAGAAGGTTTTAGTTGTACGCGCATCATGGAAAATGTACGAAATCGACGTAGATAATTTTTATACGTTAAAATTGTGTGTAAATTGGTGTATTACTTAGGCTTTGTTTCATCGCAATCGGTTGACTGTATCGAAAGATATACTACATTCATTGACTGTTAGGCGGTACGAAATTCGCCAGGTCAATAAATGAAAGAATCTCGCATGAAATACACAGTAATCAAGATTAAATCTAACACTAACAGGATATTTCATAAAACATCACTAATTAAGCGGTTTCGAAACTCTAATTAAAACTAAAAAAAAAGTCTCAAAGAGAATCCGCATCAATCCATTTCATTTCCCTCAAAAAAAAAAAAACTTTAAAAAGTAAAAACATAAAAGGGTGGTGAGGCGAGCCAGTCAAAGAATTTCCCTTTTCAGCTCTTTTAAAAAAGTACTTGTATGAAACCCGCATTCCTCTAAAGATTAGGCCGCACTCACACACTCGTGTGGCACGTGAAGAGACGTGGCTACGCACACCGGTACGTGTGTGACGTGTAGGAACGTTCACACACATCGACGCTGCACAGTGATGTAATGCTAACGTTGACGCCTGGCAGACATTTTTTATAGGCACTGTGACGCAACTTTTTTTTATAAGCATACTTGTTAGGCTGTTTTCAGGTATTCCTCGCGTTGTTTGATTTGTGGTTCCGTATTTATTTTTTATGGAGTTTTGTTGGGTAAATAAATGAGAGTGGTAGGGTATGGTAGTGTTTGTAATGCTATATTTTGTTAGGTACTAGTTTTTGCCCGTGTCTTCGCTGGTCTACATAAATTTAGCTTATGTCGCTAAGAAATAAAGCACGTTTCTATTCATGAAAAAATTTTTGCAATCGGACCAGTACTTGCAGAGATTACTACCTCAAACAAACAAAAAAAAACTTTTATTATAATAATAATGTAGATAATAATGTTGGAGATATCAGAAATCGGAAAAGTCATATTAGGGAGTCAAATAATAGTGATTCAACGCAGACCTAACAAACTTCACAAAAATCTTCAATATTTTATAATTCTTTATAATTTAATTAAAATTGACAATTAAATGTTTAACTAACCAATTTTTTTTTTACAGGTAAGTTATCCTACACCCAAGAAACAATGGAAACATTCACCAACAACTATCGCGGTTTGTACAAACATTTAGTTAAAAGTTTACATAAGACAAACAATTAAAATAATCTAAGACATAAAATAAAATATGATGCAGTGTGTAACGATCCTTACGATGCACGTACAATACATAGAAGCGAGGTATAACTGTAAAGCAAGGCTGCACACATAGACAACAAGGACAGGTCAATAAACTCCGTTGCCTTGCACGAACATAGCCGACATATACGACAACGCTGTAGCGCGAGCGAGACGGCAACCTTTCTCTCAGTCCCGCGTTTCTAACGAGGAACTCATCGCGTGCGACAAAGATGACGCCATACAGCCGGAAAGGGATAGCTATATAAATATTATGACTGTTATTTCACTTCCTCTGCTGTGATGCAATAGCAATTTTACTGTAAAGCATCTATTTTGAGACAAAGATTCATTTATTTTTAAGATTTCGTAATTATTAATTAGTTATATTAATTATTGATTGTAAAGGTGTGTTCGAACTGGTTTAAAAAAAAAAAACATATTTATAAAAAAGTTTATTATTAACTTACAACATTGTGTTGTATGAACTTTAGCTAGCTAAAAATAATTTTGTAACAATTTTGCAACATGACTGTGTGATATTTTTGGCGCGAAACAATTGAAATAGAACTTCTTGAATGAATACGGTCTTTCAAAAATCTAATTAATTATTTCGACGTTTAAAATTGGCTTTATAAGCAAAATAAGGTAGTTAATTAGTAAACTTTCCCACACACTACAAAATTTATGACAACGCCATCTAGCATCGGGTAGCGACACTTAATTATTGCTGATTTATTACCTATCACGCATGTCCTCATTTTCGGTCAATTCTCGCTACAAGCGAATCATACCGGAATATTAGGATGCAAGAAAATTCCGCTAGTTAAAACTTTAAAGTTTATCCTCTTGTTTCGAGGAAAATCGATTAAAAAAGCAATAACAGCAACTACGCATGCCCTAGTTTCAGTTCTGTGGAAATATCACGTCTTTTGTGGCGTTTTCAACCTACTCCGCAGTACATTTGAAAAAATCGGTGGGCCTAAGGAACGTGCCAAACCCTGTGTCATTGAACCCCTTCAAAAAGCTGCCGTGCACTCTCTGACCAGCAGAAAACTCGACCTTAAAGCCTGGACCCAACGCTCAATATTGCACTCCATACTTCTAAAAGAAGAGTCCATTTTGAAAAATCCATCCCGACACTTACGCTCTTTCGTTCGAAATTCAAAAATGTAAAGACGCGCACACACTTGCACACCTATATACCAACAGCCACGCACAAGTGTTTGTCATGTATAAAGAAAGTACGTGTGAGCTTTCCCTGTGTTGAGTTACACAACCTCGATGTTCTGTCTTTTTTTAGCTCGTACAAAAACTATTCCCATCTCCCTCTAGCCGACTGTTATGTAATAACGGTTGTTGTGATTTAGCCGCGTAACATTTTTCTCTCAAACCGCTATGTCTCAGATTTTTAATCTGTCATTTTAGATCTGTAGTTTTGATTAAAAATATTTTAATTGCAGTACTGATATAATCTTTTTGTACTCTTATTAGAGTCTAATTAGAGTCGCGGAAATAAGTAGGAATACGATACTGTAATTTATAAGTTTTTTAGTTTAGTTACAATGTTATTTTCTTTTCAAAATGTATGTGTCGCTATAGGCCTATAAATAAACTCCACATGCTGTCAAAACGTATGCACTTCACACACACTGGTGCGTGTTAAAGAGGTTATGTGTGGCGGCGCGCCTCGGTGTGCCGTCGGTTGTATTCATTTCCTAGTTGCTCCCCCGATGGCCCGCTTGCAACATCTCGGTGTGAGCGGGTCTTTACGAATTCGGCGCGAACACAAAATAATTCTAAACGCAGAAAAAACAACTTTTTTAAAGTGTCCAGTGTTTGTGTTATCTGTGGTGTGTTTTGTGACAGTGAATTAAAAAAAAAATGGAATGATGTCAGAGGTTTGACGTTTTTTTCAGCGCGTTCACAACTCGGTTTTGGCGGCAAATTACGGCAACCATTTCTTTTAGTTACTCGAAAGTTTTTTTACGTAACTTTTTTATCTTATAATTAAATTAAGTTATAATTACGTAATTAGAGGTGCGAAGTGAGTTTTGCATGTGAATTTTAACAATCGTTAACTGTTTAGCTAACTGTGTTGTCTGTCCATAAAGTTTAAATTGGTCACGGTAACTTTAATAATGGAATAATAAGCTTAGTTATGTGATGGTGCTGTTTAAAATTAGACAGTTTTGTAACTTCCTAATAACAAAATGTTGTTAATTATTTTTTATTAACACGGAGAGTGTTATTATGTAATTTATTGTGGTTACTTAACACTGCGTTATAAAGAAATTAAGCAGACATAACATAACATCTAATTGATTGGTGTTGAATTTGATAGTTATTATTGTTGCTAGTAAAAACAATATCGTAACATAAAAACTAGTTGTTAAACTTTTAAAAGTTTTCGTTTTTTGTATTGTCTTCCTCATTGTTTTGTGTACATTCAGATAAAACTCAACATGACTGCATTTTACGATTTTATAAATCCCTTGGTAACAATTTAATTTACGACCTTCCTCAATTTCCCTATAAAGCTGTTATATCTGAATAATGTTAACAACAGTTTCTATTTTTAGTTTTTTAATTACTACAATTTAATTGTAGGCATTTTATAAATTATCTACAATGCTCATGTACACATCAAAGCCTGTTGTATTTAAATAAAACAGTTGGTTGTACAAAAATATACGACTGTACATTGATTGGAATAAAACTTATTAAATTATTCAAATGAACGAGTTATCGCGTATTTTTTTAATTTGACTCGAAAGCTAGACTGGAATAAATTAGGAATTTGAAAAGAAAACAATCACCAGATTCTGTCATTTATTTCCTGTTCATTTCATTTGATTACATTTAAAAACTGTTGTGATAAAAATTAAAAGTTGGAGCTTGGAGCTATTGACTTGTAAGTTCCACTATAAAAATACTTATACCTAAAGGTAGAATAAATAAAATAGTCATTTCAATATCAACGATTGTACCTATCATAGAATACTGAACAGAAACCGCAAATCGTCGATTGTTTACACATAACATCGATAAGCTCTATCTTGGTTTTGACATACAAGATAATGTCTACCTAAGTTTCACGCTAAATTCATTTCCGTTTGCAAACTGTGCAAATAAAACAGGAATTGCAAGAATGGCTGAAACTTTTGATTAGATATAGCCTATATGTATAGGGTACCTATTTGAAAGTATGGGCACATACAAGCATATATTCTAGCCTTTTTTTCGTAAAAGTATGCAACAAATACATATCACTAACTGCGATGACCTTTATAAGCTCTTTTTACTTTGCATACTAAAAATATGTGTCATTGAAAAATATGCACTCTTCAAGTTACATTAACTTACCACTTTAAAAGCAAACAATTATTAATGAGCTTGTTATCAATGTAGAAGCTTGTTGGTATATATAACAATTAAATACCTCAAATATAAAAGAACTTTAAATGAGTTGACAAACCACAGCTTTAACCACACATACAGGAAAATGAATCGTTTATTTAAAATAACCCTACTTATCAATTAAACAAACAAACAAGAACTTCAATAAAAAGCGTCATTCATGAACACTACATCAAAATCAGACAAAACTCTGAAAAGTAATGCTAGTCCACCTTCCTATCATGACACGCAACTTCCTGATGTCACCACAAAAAGCATGACAAGCCAGGATACATCTTGACACTCTAACCCTAACTAACAAAAGTCAACTGGCCAACTATTACCACACTATCAAGTTTCGGAGGGAACACTTTAAATACAGCCCTCTCTTTCACACCCATTGTTCAACAATGAAAAGAGAGAGACAGAGATGGTTAAATTGTCGAAAGATAAAGGATGACCTATTTTCAGGCCACGTGGCGTATAGAAAGCAGTCTTGCAATTTCCTTGTTAGTAACCAGGGATATTTTAAGGGGCTTGTTATAAAAGAAGTTGATTTTAAAAGGGGCTACAAATGAATGGGTATTATTTTGCAAATGTACGTAATATTACGTAGGGCTTCGTCGTGGAACGGGAAAAGATGTGAACAGCTAACTTGTAACAATATGACGCTGTGAGAAAACGTTTAAAGTCACGCACAGCGGTAATTTATTGTAGTTTGAAGACTAACAGGGCTTGTAACTGTGCTAGCTTCCAAGATAAATGGGTTAATTGTACGCAATTAGCACTGCGTTAACAACAAACTTTAGTTAAGCGCTTTAAAGTGATTGAAACCTACCTTTCTTCAGAATATGCACCATTGAAAAACGAAACAGTTAAAAGCATTATATTAGTAGACAACTCTTTTATTTCCATATCTCCAACTGCTTTGAATTCAAAAGGAAAGCATCGCGTACATCAAAGTACTGGAACAATTTATCTGCTGCGGTTTTCCCAACTGATTATTATTTAGGTGTTCTGTATCTTAGGTCTCATCAGATAGGATCGCAGTCGAGTACTAATGTATATCAATAAAAAAAAAATGACAATTTAGGCCCACCAAAATATGCATTTAATGTGTATCGCAAAAAATCAATCAGCAATGTTAGAAAATACGTAAACAGTACAATTCGACCTCAAACTTGTAACACATGTAGGTCAACCGCAGGTCACAGCCTGACACGTTTTGGGCTAGCTCTCGAACGGCCCTAATCTGACCTCTGCGACCTTGGATCTCAGGTTCAATAGGATTCGAGGTCAAAGTTGAACTCCTGGCCCAGTTTTGTACGGAAACTGAATAACTGAATTATCCAAGGGCGCCTGTTTGCAGGACGAGGCGATAATTGATAATTGCAAATTGTTTAATTTGTTACGTTTGGGTTTTTTGTTTAATTAGAGATTAGGTTGCATTGATTAGGGAGCAAGCGAACTAAAACTATTATAGCTTTTGATAATGAGATGATTAATATTTTTTTTATTCCGCTAAGTTACTAAATAAGCCTCCTAACATTTTTTTTTCTGAATTTTTTTTTCATTGCTGTAAAATTAAATCTATAAATTTTACTTAATTTAACATACAGTCGCAAAAACTTCAACATTCAAGTTTTTTTTTTACATTTCTTTCCAATCAATAAACAACTCTTTTCCAACAACATGTCCAAATGATGATTTCACTAGAATTTTTCCACATACAACATTATCGATTCAATGCCGCCATGCGTTCACAGCATACAAAATATACAATTACCAGCTCGCTAGACATTTCTAGATTAGTCTGGTTGCGTAATTTGGACTGCCACGCTGTCCTGGTGTTATGTATGCTACTTTCATGAATTTATTATTTATTTAATTAACCATTTTCACACCTACATTTCTTTGCGAGATAAATAATAAATTATCTCAAACTGGCCATTTTTGTAATCATATTTATTTAACAGCATTCTTGAATATCCTTGGACATGAAAATATCCCACCATTTCAATAGTCATTTGCTTTTTAAAAAAACGTATCTAGAATAGCCATAAATCTTATCCTTACTAGAATCCTGATATTTTCCTGTCTTCTTGAGTAGTTTTTAGTAGTTTTTTCTGTCCTTGTGAGGCAGGAAATCATCAAACTATTTCTCCTGCTTTCGGTCCACGAGAGTGATAGTCAGACTCAGAGGCGTAGCGTAGATTATCATACCATATCAACGAGGCCTTTTTTCATAAATTCGAAAACAAGACAGCTATGTCGCAATCCAGTTTTATACCTCATCGTCGCTTACCATCAGGTGAAAACCTGAGGTAAAAGTGCTTATGTTCCCTCGCGTTTAAACAACTCTCGCTCGCACGAGGCTCCTTACGGATGAGGCCATGGACGAGGGTCCAGTTTGTCCACATCTAGCAACGCTTCTAGTTAGATTTTTGCTGACTAAGACCCACTTATGCTCCTTCAGTTGACCTTTGCGTTCCAGGGCCGCGGTAACTCTTTCGAACCCCTTATCCCTCGGACATAATTGATAAAAAGCTACAATACGAGTAGGGTGTGTTCGTATCTTTTACTATCTAATATCGCTTCTATCACCCTTTCCCTGAACCAGTTTATTTTGCTAGCTGATACGATGTCGATAGGCAATATCTATCTTTTTATTTATTCATTTATATTTTTAAAAATATATGGAAAGTGGCGCCATTATTTCGGCACAATTTGGAACTAAAATTTCGGGTAGTATAAACGGAGCTTTAGGTATTTAATTGCCAAAAATTGTGGCCCTTTCATTCCCTTTAAAAGTTTTTCTTTTGTCCGTTTTTTTTTTCGTTATACGAAGATATTTGAACCTTTGAATTCGTCTGTCACACGACGTCAACTTTATAAAGGGTCTGAAAGGAGGTTTTTTATCTCAAAGGAACCCTTTTGGTATTCAGTACTGCGAGTCTAACCTTGGAATTTGCTAAGATTTAGCAGTGGGGACCGATTACGATACCAGCATCGTACAGCGAGTGGCATTACCTAACTAACTTGAATATGGTTTCATAATGCGTAATAGCAAACGCATAACGCTTAAACAACTTGTTTTATTCCGTATTTATTCATATTTAAGCATTATTCAGTTCAATTATACCAATTAAGTTGGGTGCAGTTTTGTTTGTATGGGCGCAAAGTTTGGAAGGTGCTGTGGTAACGCCATCTAGCGTTCAGTAGCCGAACTTTTATTATTATCACCTAACTAAACTCTTAAAACAAGAACGTGGAATTTTAGTAAACGTTCTAATTACGTATCATGAATCTGCTCGTTATTTTAAAAGCATTGAAAGTTAGAAAATAATTTTCCTAATATTAAACTTAGTTAAGTAACTGACTACTAGATGGCGCTGTGCATCCTGCGTAACACTTGGGTCACCGACCGGCAATACACTGTGTCATAACGTTTTTTTATAGTTAACTGCATAGTAACGATTATCGTTCACTGACCGATTGCAGTTTATTGTTTTTTTATTTACTTTTGCTCATAACAATAATGGCGTCGCTAATCGGATACGAACTACAATACATTTATTTATTGGAAATAAATACGCTTTTCTAATTACTCACTCAGTTGCTTTAGGTATTTTCTTTGGCTTTGTTTCAATAATCGTAAATTACCACTTTATGTTTGTTTGTTGCTAGATTGGCAGCTCAGTAGAGCCACGCCATACAAGCGGTCAATAATGCCTTAATAAAAATAAAGAATCAAGCGATGACTAGATAATACTAATAAAAAGAGATCCAGAGTCGACTTTTATGATAGTAATCACTAGGATAGTTTCACTAAGACAAAAATTCTGCACTCACGAGACTTATCCTAAAAGCCCCGGTGTCATTAGAAAATTTTCTCACGAACACAAAAAAAAAAACTGACACTCGTTGAAAATTTAAATTAAGAACAAAATATAATCTGCCTAGCCTTGTCTCTATTATGTTGCGGTCGGATTACAGTTTAACGGATACAACTGGATACGCCGGCAATAGCTAATCCACAATAAAGTGGACTTGCTATTGCAGGCGGCTTTGCTCGCGTGCATAAAATATAGCTACTATCACTCCGAAATAAAGCGGCTTTTTAATGATGAAAAAATTTTAGCAATCGGACCCGTACTTTCAGAGATTACCTCCTACAAAAAAAAAAAAAACTTTACCTCTTTATAATGCAGATACTGGAGCGAGTAAATTGCCTCTGTAACCTCCACAACCCATTAATTGAGTGACACTATACCCTCTAAGCAAGACTGTTGGTAATTTTTTCTAGCTTCCAATAAAATCATCATCATCTTCATCATTTTAGCCGAAAGTCATCCTCTGAACATAGACCTCCCCCAAACGTCACCACAATAACTGATCCTGTGTGTCTCGCATTCATCAGATCCTCGCGACCCTCACCAGGTCATCGGTCCATCTTTTGATAAATGATGACACATATATTTTTTGTCAATTTAATCTAGATGAGGCCGGTGTTTCTTAGCTGACTACCCTGAGAAGAAACACCGAAACAAACTCAGGGGTCAAAATCTCTTTTAAAGTCCATACAGCAAATATGTAATGGTCAAATCACATGAGAACCATGCAGATTAGTATCTGATATGGTCTTTTGAGGAAAGAACCACACAGATTTGAGTGGACCTGTCCAGTCAGTGCAAGCATTTGGCAGTATTCGTTAAGCTACTCTCAGGACTACTTGACGAACAAAAATAATAAAACCTGGGATATCTAATAAAACTAATAAGCTCTTTTATCAAAATCACCGCTAATTTAAACAACAGTTCTCTGGCATCGACATAGTAACTATCGTTTTAAATTCTAGCGGCATAGTATGTGAGATGCCAACGGTATCAGCACCTGTTAGAGGCACCTGTAACATACATGGCTTCGGTAGCTGCTAGCGGTATAGTCAGGGGTACGGTATAGCTATGCCGGCCGATTGAAAACACCGTAAGATTGTAATAAGTCTAGTGAGGTTATAAACTGTCGGTGTTTCGATCGGATTATTAAGTGTAATTATAAAATTCGAACCCAATTCGATAGTTTACAATGTATCCGTATTAGTTTACTTGTTTGTAAACACACCTACGGTAATTTTAAACTGACTTCTAAAAAAGGAGAAGGTTTTCAATTCGGATGTTTGTATTTTTTTTATGTTTGTTAACGCACAACTTCGTCGCTTGGCAACCGATTTGAAAAAATCTCTTTTTGCTGGAAAGGGTATTCTTCCCAAATGGTCCCATAGTCACCAAGTTGGGATCTGGCGATGAAATCTTGGCGAAATTGAGGGAACTCCTCAAAATTAATTTTTTTAGTGAAGTCAGTTATTTTTTTTTTATAAAAAGGTTTTTTCCTAAGGCGCTAAACCAAATAATAATCAAAATTAAATTAATCCCTTTAAATCATTTTTTCCTGTTACGAGTCAATGCATTGAGGGTTAGTGCGTACGCTTCATAATTCCAAAGAATTTCGGTCTGAATGAGCGTTTATTAATAACCCATCAAATCATTCAAGTTGTGTTTCTCTATACTTGGCAGCCAGTTGAGAGAACATAAGTTTACGCCCACATAATTGGTCGTACATTTTTTGCTATAATAAAATAATAAATGACACATCAATAACCTCATGAGTAATAGGCATAGACCAGGGTTAGAAAACCTTTTAAGTAGAACTACACTGCGCACACGTGTGCCACACCCGCTGTTCTGGGCGCGTCGGTCTCCATACATTTCATATGGAGACTAGACTTGTAGAGCTACACTAGATCCACGCCACGCGACGCCGTTCTACGTACAAATCAGGCGTGGTCCACAAGTGCGACGGTCTAATGTAGTTTTAGCTTCATGTAGTCGCAAACTTTCCGTAGCCGTGAGGCTCGAAGCCTGGGGCCAGGGTTATTCGAACGGGAGCTGGAGCTCCGGTATGAAGGCTAGAAGGAACGTGGTGGGTTTTTAGTCAGTAAGAGTCTGACACTATCTTCCGTTCCGCTAAAGAGCGGGGATTGTCATTGGATGATTTTCCCCACCATAAAAAAAAAAAAACTTTTTTTTATGGTATAAACACTAGTGCTTAACTGCGATCCTATAAGTAAAGCTGCAATCGATGATGGTGAATTGTACCAGTTTATTAAGAGCCTATTCACTCTAGCCTTGAATACACCTAAATTATAATCGGACGGGAAGACCGCTCCACTTTTGTCTCGAATAAAAGCCTCAGATATGATAGAGAATAAAATGTCTCCCAGCATGAGGCGCAAAGCTGTCTAATTATCCAAAAACATGTCCCGCGTCACTAGCATAAGCATTTATAATCAGCTTTTTTTATTCCCACTGCTGGGACTCAGGCCTCCTCTCTAGAAGAAGGAATGGGCCGTAATCCACCACTCGGGCCTAGTGCAGGTTGGTGAATGACACATGTCTTCGAATTTTTGGTTCGAGGACATGCCGCGTTATAAGAATGCATATCAATGTGTATTAGGGGGCAAGTTGCGGGACACTGGGCAATGTTGCAGTCTCGTAGATTGAGCGTTGCTTGTCATGTTGGGGGACGATTTGTCCCTTAATGTATCGGGACTTTGTCAGTGTCTGTGTGCCATGTGTTACGCCAAAAATCTATTTCCTTTCTTTTTTTCATTTCAAACACATTTTTCTACTGCTGGGCCAAACTAAACTAGAAGTGCCAGCCACCACGCTAGCTAACAAGGCTTCGCTAATTAATCTAGATTTTGACCATCAATTCAGGTTGAATAATTACTCGAAAGACAGCGCCATCTAGTAAAGCAATTATAATCGCCAAAAGTTATTTTTGTTTTTTGTACGGACTGTATCCTTATTACATTAGCTTTGACCACGGTCATAAATTATAGCCTATGTCACTTAGGAATAAAGCCGCTTTCTATCGGTATCGGCAATCGGACCAGTACTTTCAGGGATTACCTCCTACAAACAAAAAACAAAATTTACCTCTTTATTATATTAGTGTAGATGAAAAATTACATGATAATCAGTTGAATAGTTTACGCGTGAAAAGTTTACAAACTTACTTTAGCATGTATAATACTTATTTATATCTACTACACTATTAAAAAAAAAAACATAAATCACATTCAATAATCGTGATTTTATAATAAAACTAGCTTTCCGCCCGCGGCTTCGCCCGCGGGGACTACAGTTTATATCGCACGGGCAGAGACCCGTGCTCACCAGTGGAATTATAGGTAGCCTATGTGTTATTCCAGTGTCTCTTCTACCTACCTACCAAATTTGATCTAAATCCGTTCAGTAGTTTTTGCGTGAAAGCGTAACAGACAGACAGACAGAGTTACTCTCGCATTTATATTATTAGTAGGGATAGTAGGGATAGGGATTTAACAAAAATCATAAATACCTAAACTTTGTCAACCAATTGTTGTCTGTCGCGCTCGATACCAACATACCAACCGCAGGTTTACAACTCCCGCCACAGATAATTTATAATGCAAAAGCGAATGATTAATTACTATCCTATGTATTATTGATGAATTTTTAAACGCTATGCCTACTGCCAATACATTACTTTTTACAGCTACGTATTACAATAGCAATATTTCATTCAATTATCTTTTTTGTAGGTTGGTATTATAGTGATTTCATTGTGTGTGAGTTGGTATCAATGTTTTTTTTTGTCTACGGTCTTTCAAGATTCTTGTAGGTAGTTAATCTTGAATCTGTTTTGAATAAGACCGCGTACCCTTTTGAAAATACAGGCGTAACGTTATTTGTCATTTTAATTTTAAATAAAGATTTTGGTAATGTAATCATCGCACAAAGACATTTTTAGCGCAGCATTTTGAAATTTGAATTTCGAACGACTCATTCGAAAATTAATAAATGCTTACAAAACTTAACGCAAAACAAACACAATAACGATGATTGCTATAAAAATACATATTTTTCCTTGACGAGCAACACATTGTATGGAAAAAATAAATCAAGCGTGCGTCATAAGAGGTACATAATACGAAGATAAGCCCGCGCAAGAGGTCATTTACCTCAGTTTGGCAGTTTGAACTTTGGTACGGCTGCTCAACGATAGATGGCGCTTTTTTACATAATTAAACCATTTTTATTTACGACACAGTTAAATAGTTTTATAGGATTTCTAGATCATTCGGAGTTCAGTGATTCGTTGTTTAACGTGTTAGTGTGTTAGTGAGGTTATGTGCGTACATACGGCTAATATAAGATTACAGCTTTTAAGATATTTTGGCTTTAAGAATTGAAGTAGTATTCTTATCTGAGTTTGTATATATTTTTTAAACTTCTAGACTTTAAAGTCATTCTAGTCTTTAAGAGTTTTTAGTCCTAAACAGTAGACAATATTATTTAAGAACTAAAACTTTTCCGTATTCCAAAAGATGTATTTTGAAAAATTTGAGAAGAGCTGGTACCTGTGTACTGGCTTAGCAAATAAAAATAAAGTGTAATATGTAGCGTTGGCATGAAATGACATCATAGCCAATTCCACAACTCATCTCCGTCACACAGACTGGTCGCTAAACCTTGCCAAATTCTCCCACAAACGGTTGAAAACACTTAAAGATCGATATTTAAATTATCCACACCTATTATCTCCACCTTCTTAAAAGTACAACATCTCATTTTTTCAACACTCACAATAATTTTCAACACTTGAAACCATTACAAACATTACCAAAAATAGTAGCACAATCATTTCTGATAGGGTGTAATTCAAACTCGGTTCATTAACCCCAAGTTTGACCTTTAGTACGTCTACTCGGTAAGAGATGGCGTTGTTCAAAGGTATTTCCCTGGTACGTCTGGTGCTGAGTGCGTTGCTCTTTTACCCAGGTTGTTGGACCCAACGAAAATGTTTTGGTAAAAAAGCTGAGTAAGTAGGATTGTTAATTTATTTGTTTATCAAATGGCTTATCTTTCTTGTTTGTCTCGTATTGTTTGAATGTTCGTTAGTCATTTGGGTTCCAAGTTAAAGAATGAGCAGTAAAAATTCACTGTTTTTGAACCCGGAAGGGCCAAAATTCAGATGTGAATCAGAATTTTTATGTATGTTTACTTTTACGCACGCATAACCGTTTTGTTTAGCTCTTTTCCCGTTAAAAGCGTTCCCTTCGTAGCAACAAAGGAGTTTGAGGTAAATATCTGTTTAATTCTCGGCATTAAAATTGTGGAAAATTGTGTAAATGAGGAAGAGGTATGAGACTACTGTAATTTGTAAGCGTTCATTAAGCAAGCTTAAAGGCCCTCGTATACAAGCGCAAATTTGATAATGTACGACATTACGTATAAAAGTAATAATTTATCTATGAAAAATGGTCGTCGCGATGTTGTTACATTGTCGCGTCTATAGAACGAGTCTGTCGCTTGTCTCTGTTAGCTTATAGGCGTTCCTTTTTCAAATACCGTTCTCTCTATTTAGTGGTCTATCAAATTCCTATACTGGCAGTTTACAAGAGTTCTATTTTTAAAATCCGGTGTTGATATAGGTCAATAAATAACAGTATTTCTTCTAAAGTAAATTTGGGCTCGGGCTGGACGGTTATTGGATGGTCGAACGGCGAGCTACCCATTGCTCGCCGTCCGCAAGCCTACGGTGGCCGGAAATTGGGATCGGAATCCCGGCGCCGGCTGGGGCGTGCGTGACTGCCGTTGCCTCACGCATGCGGCTTCCTTTGCTAGCATTACTGCTTCGCAGCAGGAGGCGACCGCCTTCCACTTATTATGTACGTTACAATTTACCTTTAAAAAAAGCCTTATAGCATAGCTTAGCATAGCATAGTCAGCATTTTTAATGTTCCCACTGCTGGGACTCAGGCCTCCTCTCTAGGACAGGGAATGGGCCCTAATCCACCATGCGGGTCCGGTGCGGGTTGGTGAATGTCGCATGTCTTCGAATTTTTGGTTCTAGAACATGCCGGTTTCCTCACCATGTTTTGAGAGCAGTGGTAATGTAATAAATTACACAAAGTATGTGCCTGGCTGGGTTTAAGCCCGCGTCCTACAACTCGAAGCATGGCCGATAAGTCGGGGCCGTTACCACTCGGCCATAGAATGTACCATAGAAGACATTTCCGCCTGACCACCGCTGAGTTCAAATGGTTTAATTTGGAACCATTCCACAGGATTCAAGCTATTTTTTTTAAAGTGATTAGGCAGATATGGCCGCGATGGTACGTTACAAACTATCTTTGAACAAGTTTCCAGTGAAAATATTTTTTCATAGCAAGTCTGTGTAATTAACCCTTCAGATACCGTCAATTAGAGACACAATAGTAAGACAATAGATGCGCGGCCACCGGTGGTCGCTTAGGGATTCATGAATTAATACTCATTAATACCATTCCAAAAAGCCCAACCCAATAATGGGTTATCATAATGGGTTTATTACGGAGTTCCTATGACCATCATCAGAACCTGGTTACCATCTAGCACTAAACTACTCGTCAAGACGAATCAGACGAGCCTAAACTCGATGGGGTTGTGTCGTTTAACTACCAAATTTCTATATCCACCTTCCGGTTCCATCATCAGATCAGCTCAATGTCGTAATAATTTTGCATTGCCATCTGATTTACACATGCATGCAAAATTGCAGCTCAATCGGTAAACGGGAATTGGGTCAAATTTAATTTACAAGATTTGATGACAGACAAACATCGGGACAGGTGAAACTAAATAAAAGCTTGTAATAAAAAAGCCCCTAGGTATCTGGCTAGGACAACTCTGGTGTGTGGAAGAGAAGCAAAGAGGAAGGAAGTCCTCTTTTCCTGTACAATTTGAAGCCATTGTCAGTTCTAAGTATATTATTGAATTATATTAATTAGAATCACCAGCACGTTTATTTTTCTAGGTCACTGACATACTTTCGGCAATTCTGAGTAACTTTATTAGTATATATTATTGAGATATTTTGCCTTATTTACTGGTATAGTAGGTGTCGATCTTTCAAGGCAATATAATACAAATTATTTTAGTTTTAAATATTGGTTGTTAGTGGTAAACGTGTTGCGCCGACCCCAAATAAAACGGGACAAGGGCAGGAAGATGATGATGATGATGATGATGAGTGGTTTTATTCTCTTTGTTAGTACCGTAGGGGCACAGCAGGGTGGAAGCCTACTGGGGCCATGGGTGACACAAAAGAGACTCTCGGGGCCCTGAAACAATGACACAACAAACAACAAAGAAGGGAAAGGAGTAGGTTTTTAGTCAGTAAAAGTCTGACAAGCTTTCCCGCTCCGCCCAAGGGCGGGAGATGTCATGAGATGATTTTCCGACCTAGAAAAAGAAGTGTTAGTTCTGTAACTATGTAGAAACTAACTGCTCCAAGCGGCTTCGCTCGCGTGATAGCAGAAAATTATCCCAAGGGAACATACTTCCGGGATGCAAAAAAGCACCCTATGTCCTATTCAGAGGTTCTTCTCAGGCGTACACTCTTGACAGAGTGGTCGTGGTCATGCCTCGGTCGAGTCCCGCACCACCGCCTCTCTCGCGATACGACGCCATGCAGCTCTGTGTTTGGCGGCTTGGGAGCCTTCATTTACGCTGTAGCGTGTCACAGTTCTGGTGAGGTCCGTCCACCGTGTTGGAGAGCTATTCATAGATATCCAGTCCTATTCCAGGACATGGTCTATCCGTGTACCAAGTATCATCAAAATCGATTTTGCCACTTAGGCGTGAAGATGTAACAAACAAACAAACAAACAAACTCACTTTCACTTATTATAATATTAGTAAGGATAATTAAAAGAAAATGTATTAAATCCATACTGGTATTCCATGCGTTATCGCATCAGGAATGAAGATATCCACAGGAGAAACAACGTTACCGACATAGCACAAAGAATATCCAAAATTAAGTGTTAGTGGGCAGGGCAAATGTTTGCACGATACCTTCATTCCTGATGCGATCACGCAAGGAAACTCCGAGCCTTTTCAGTGACTGACAGCCTTCTGATGAACTAAAAACTATTGATTTCGCCATAATTAACTTCGGACATAATATATAAGAAGGGTAGAAGGAACGGGGTGGGTTTTTAGTCAGTAAGAGTCTGACACTATCTGCCGCTCCGCCCAAGAGCGGGGGTTGTCATTGGATGATTTTCCCCACCACAAAAGAAAAACTTCCAACCGAATTCTTTAAATATTATGCAATTTAAAACTATTTCTCAATTAAAACAACTACTCGATAATATTTGTCAATTATATTGGTATCAATGACCTCGGCTAGACCATTCGTTGATAAACAGTATATATTGAGTCATATACTAAGCCTGCCCCACGGTTTTACCTATAATTTATTCTCCTAGTCTATACCTACTAATAAATATGTTGTGGACGGTCCAGGCTAAAACAATGTGGCTGAATTTTACTATTTTGTTGAAACCTTTGCGGTCCGGACTAAGCGTTTCGCCTCGTCATTTATACCGCGTACATCGAAGGACTTGAACAATTTGCCTGCTGCAATCTTCAAGCCCGATTATAATTAGGGTGTCTTCAAGGCTAGAGTGAATAGGCTCTTAATAAACTAGTGCGCCTCACATCAACGATTTCATCACTGCTTACCATCAAGCGATCCCACCTGATGTTTATATCGAAAAAAATAACAAAATACACTGGTACCTACATGGTGGACATCCCACCCATACGTACGTTTTGGGAACACATTCATTATGCGTACAGCTAAGGAGTGGAATTCCCTGCCAGAGTCTGTGTTTCCTGATAGAAACACAATCAAATGAATGGTGAATAGGTTGCTTCTAGGCAAGTGTGTTCCATCGCCGGCCACATCCTCGCTTGCCGTCAAGTGAGGTAGTGGTCAAACGCGAGCCTATCCCGCTAGAATTTTGGTTCTCTTGAGTGTGGAAATATATATTTTTTGCGACGTAAACGGCCATATCTTTTTTTTCCGGTAACTTAGAAGTTTTTTTTTTCACAGATTTAGGGGACCGTAGACCTAAATATATGGTTTTATATGCCTAGGGTTTCTAGGACCACGGGTTTCCCTTTCAGAAGTAAGCTTCGATCCTGCTGGGCCCCTATGGACATAGAAGTATCTTAAAGAAATACATTTTTCTTATATACATAGTTCTATCAGAATATAAACATCTGGTTTTCAATTGGGAACAGTCATTTGTTTATTTTTGATAGGAGGAAATATGTACTTGTATATAATGTCGCTATATTTAAATTGTATAATTTGGTATTACTTGATAAACTTAGTGTTTTATTGATGAGGAAAAATTCAACATCTAATTTGATTCGTTTAGGATTTTTCCTGTATGACAATTTTTTTTTGTAGAGTATTTGTTAATATCTTACTTTGTCTTAAAAACTTTCGAATTGTAACATTTAAGTAGGATTCTGAATGTCAATTCAGAAACATACTCTAAATCAATTTCGTAAATTATAAAATCGTCGATTGTCTAATAAACTAACAAAAACAACAGTATAAATAATTTTACATAAAACCACCAACTTCCGTTCCCAACCACAGATAAACAAGGCTACCAACCCAACCTTTATCAGAGACAAACGATTTCAAATTCAAAACAAACTTCCAAATTCAAATGCAACCAGATGACGTCACGCGATGATTAGCCACACTATCAGCTGACGTAAGATGTCAACTAGCGCTGTCTCGCTCGCACATTATTTATAAGCGGGCAGCGACCGGGTCGTTGAACTGCCAAATTCTTGGGTTCATTGAACGACCCGGAGTTCGACGCTCGAGTTCGTTGGTGTGCTTACTTTGCTATTTTTTTTGTGATGTTGGTACCGTTTTCACTAGGTAGGATGTTTTAGGGCCGGGAAAATATAAGAATTTTGTTTTTAGAAGGTTGGTTGGCATGATTTTAATTAGGAGATGCTGTTGTTCTACAGTTCTTGAGGTTTTTTGAAAGATTTGCTGGTGTTTTTAGTAGAAAAGAATAGAGTTATGATTAATTGATATTTTTATTACGAATGGATTTTAAAATAAGCTTTCGTAATTGTAAAAATATACACAAGAAAAATAGTGTAAGTGTGAATAAGTAGATTTACATTCGTAAACAGATTATTTTGGGACCGCGTTTTTAAAAATAAAACTCAAGAGCAATATTCCGATATTATTTCTAATGGTTCTCTTTAATGTTGTTTCCTTCAAAATAACATATCACGCTTTTCACACTTTTTCTTAAAAAAAAATTACTTTTAGAATGACATTAGTAGTTTTTTTTTATTATATTTAAAATATGCTCGTCATCAATTTTATCAGCACATTTTCATCGACACTAATTTCACTATTGTCTAAATACTATTATAAAAACAAATAATATGAAAAGTAACGCAGGTCGAAACACCACAAAGAATTTACTCAGCGGGTCAACGACACTGTATTTGGGTAATGTTGGTAATGTGAACCTAGACACGTGTAAAGAAATTGAATCCTGATGAGAAAACCAGAGACAATAATTTAAAACATAATTTTGACACGTTTCTTTGATAAAGGCATGGATTCTGAATTTAAATTTGAATTTAGAACGTGTCAAAGTGTAAAGTTTGTAAACCAAAGTTTGCCAAATTTTCCGCGTAAATTAGAGTTTGACAAATACATAATTTATTCATTCTTAACTAGCTTTTGCCAGCGGTTTCACTCTTGTGAGAGTAGCGGGCTCGCGGACGGCGAGCCATGGGTAGCTCGCTGTCCGACCGTCCGGTAACTGTCCGGACCGAACCCAAGACGTGGCGACGGCGCGCACTGTTCCAGCGCGCCTCAAGGAGTTGTTAGCGACAGGAGGGGCCCAGATGGGTCGAAGCCTACTGAGGCCACGGTTATCCGAAAAGAAATCGAGCCCCAGTATGAAAGCTAGAAGGAACGGGGTGGGGTTTTTAGTCAGTAAGAGTCTGCCACTATCTTCCGCTCCACCCAAGAGCGGGGGTTGTCATAAGATGATTTTTTCCCACCGAAAAAAACCCTTGTGAGAGTAGAATATCTTTTCCCATGGGAACATACTTCCGAAAGTACTATACTAATGAGCTATTCCTGGACATGGTGTAGCTGTGTTCCAAATTTCATTTATAACCGTTTATAAAAGCGTGAAAGAATAATAAACAAACATACACGCGTACATACAAACTTCCGCCTTTATATTAGTGTGAATCAGAAAAAGGAAATTCTGGGGTATGTAAACTATGAAAATTAGAAAACTCAACTTTGAGTTAAGCTCGCCAATGTACATGACCCTTGTTATCTACTTCTACTTATTTTATGAGTTGTTATGATGTACAATAAAGAATTAAATTAGAAATATGAAAATTCTGATAAAAAAAAAACATACAGATTGTCATTTTGTTTTTGGTTAAAAGTCTAACAATTTTTCTTTTAAGCTATTGCATAGCTTCTATCGCGGGCCTTGAGCGTGGAGACCGAATCCAGAAATTCCGTAACGAAAAAAACCTAACACCCCCCACTAAATGGTTGTCATGGCAACTTGTCAACTTCAATCACAAATAATGATCACCTAATAAAGAATTAAAAGTTGATAAAAAATGCTATGCCGCGGCAGTCTCCGAGTGCCACACGTCTTTTTTTTTTCTTGAATATCATCATACGACCCCTTCCGCTCTGGCCGAAGTAAGGAGTGTCAGACTTTTACTAACTGAAACCAACCCGTATTCTTTCCGTTGCCTTTCGCTTTCTTGACCACGGTAACTCTTGAATAATCTCGTGGTAAAAATCGAATCATTTTCTAAAAAAAAGAGCATCATTTCGACAGACGTAGACTGTCAGTTATTGAAAGCACTAATCAAGTCTTTGATGAGCAAAATGTTGAGCTGTCAAATACGATTTTAAGTTTCGAGATTAGTTTACAAATATATTTACAAGTTGTCTTGGAAAATAACATGATAGGAATGTTTTTTTTTAAATTAATTTTTTTTTTGGGTGGGAACTTATCAAATAATTTCTCGCACTCTAGGGCCACTTAGAGTCTGGTAGGTACTCCACACTGGAGTGTATGTACCTACTAGACTTTTACCGACTAACACGGTGAAGGAAAACATCGTGAGGAAACCAGCATGTCCTAGATCCAATAATTCGAAGACATGTGACATCCACCAACTCGCACTAGGTCCGCGTGGTGGATTGCGACTCGTTCCCTCTCCTAGAGAGAGATGGCCTGATGCTATGCTATGCTTTAAGGGTTTTCTAATTTAAAAGGTAGTTTGCGGCCCAGTGCGGGTTGGTGCCGCACTGGGCCCGCGTGGTGGATTGCGCCTCATTCCCTTTCCTAGAGAGGAGGCCTGAGTCCCAGCAGTAGGAACATTATAAGGCTGATTATGGTATTATATAAAAGAACTACATTTTGCACACGGCTTCGCCCACAAATATAAAATATAGACTCGGGAATAAAGCAGCTTTCTATCGATGAAAATATTTTAGCAATCGGAACAGCCTCCTACGAACAAATAAAATGTAAAAACAAAAAAATAAACTTTACCTCTTTATAATATTAGTGTAGAAATTTAGATTACTGAAAATAATCCCATAAATCTTCCAAAATAACATTATTTTACAGTAAAAAAATATCACTGCCAAAATTCTAATCTCCCAAACGTCTGAACCGATTTCCGTGAAACTTTCGCTGTTATGTAAAGTAATTTATCTTTATGCCGAGTTATTAGGGAACCAGGCTACACAACGTATTAATGGCAAGGTCGCCTTACACAATACTTTAATTAATGGGTGTCCATGAGTCAGAACTTCAGAAGCTCTGTTGGTCAGTCAGCGAGTCAACAATGCTGCCCCTGTTATTAAAAAGACGTATCTAACAAAAACACACCACCTGCTCGAAAATGTCAAATTATATGTCAAGCAACCTTAACCTAAAGTGAGTCATTAGTGGCCGGGGCATAGAAATATATTATATCTATGGGCCGGGGGCACAGCCGGTCAATAATGTTGTACTGGATTTCATTATGATTAGTTTTACACAAATTTAGAAATCGGTTTCTTTAGAAACCTAGATAATATCCACAAGATACTGTGTTTCCAAAATATTTAATGAAAAATGTGTAATAACGTCATAATCAGTTATGAGCGGTTGTATGAAAAACAGTGAAAATGTGAGTCATGATGCACCACCTTAATTTATGAAACGGGAAATCGGGCCTTTTTTCCTTGTGTTAAAACCGCACTGGAGAAAGTTAGCAAAATATTAAAAATACAGGCAGATGCGCCTGTTTTTCTTGATTCCGGCAATGTATATAACTCAAATCTGGAAAAAATGTTAGATGCGTCTTTTTTACTAACGGGGGGCAGAATGATTCGGTCAGAAAAAAAACTGTCATTATTTGGTCGCCATTTTGTTTTTGGTGACAACCATCAACTAGGGGATTTACCATTACGTGTTTAAATGTCATTAGAAAGAGGGATCTCTACAGTAATATAATAAAGAGGTAATGTTTGTTTTTTTGTTTATAGGAGGTAATCTCTGGAAGTACTGGTCCGATTGCTAAAATTTTTTCACCGATAGAAAGCTGCTTTATTCCTGAGTGACATAGGCTATTTTATGTATGTGTGCGAAGCTGCGGGCAAAAGCTAGTACCCTATATGTATAGCTCCATCCCTTTAATACATAGTTCAGTTTAGGACGTAAAATGGATTTCATTAAAAGCTAGTGGTAACACAGCTAAGTTATTTCATCGTCATCATCTTCATCATTTCAGCCGACAGACATACATAGTTAGATATAGGCCCCCAAGTGTCGCCATAACGATCGGTCCTGTACGTCTCGCATCCTCTGAGTTATTTAGTACGATTGTCATTTGTTTTTGGTTAAAAGTAAAACCATTCTGTTTTTTTTTTCTTGGAAGTCATGTAATTACTTCTCCCGTTCTTGGGCTGATCGTGAGGGCGTGTCAGACTTTTACTGACTAAGACCCGCTCCTATCTTCTTTCTTTGCCTTAGTTCTAGGGCCACAAGGTTCATCTTTACATAACCCGTGGCCCCAGAAAGTTCGTTAGATAAGACTAACCAGAAGTTTTAAATACATATAATATTGTTAAAAGCTATTTTAATATCTAACAGTATGAGATCATGTCTAGGTTTAAAGGTCAAAGCTTATTGTAAGGTCGATCGCCCATAGACAATGTAGCCAGACATGTCATGACGTCACATTCCATTATGTTGGTAATCCTGCAATCTGTTCGGGATTAATGACAGTTACTGGCGGCCATTTTGGGTATTCTAATCTCGAATAGTAGAACAGTCATTTGTTTAGTTCAGTATAACTTAAGTAAATCTTGTTGTTTTTTTTGAGGTTTTTTTTTATGGTGGGATAAATCCAATGACGACCCCCGCTCTTGGGCGGAGCGGGAGATAGTGTCAGACTATTACTGACTAAAAACCCACCCCGTTCCTTCGTGCCTTCATACCGAGAAATCATCTGGCGCTCTAGGTGGAGCAAGAGGGAGTATCAGACTTTTACGGACTAAAACCACCTGTTTTCCTTCATTTGACCTTTGCGTTCGGTGATTTTCGAGCAATCCCAGAGCCCTGGCAGGAAGAGTTCTTGTGTTTTTTCATTTGATATAAACTAGTGCTTGACTGCTATCCCACCTGATGGTAAGCAGTGATGCAATCGTTGAAGGTGAGGTGCACCTGTCCCTTAGAGTTTGATCTATCAGGTCTAGCAATGTAGGTTTTTCCATAGCACAAATCCTTATTTATGTATAAATAAGGATTTTTGTTGCAATAGTCATGGCATGTATTATTGCCACTCTACGCCTCATCATCATATCAGTCGAAAGACGTCCACTGTTGGACATAAGCCTCCCCCAAGCGTTACCACAACAACCGGTCCTATACGTCACGCATCCATCGGATTCCCGCGACCCTGACCAGGTCATCGGTCCACCTTGTTAGAGGCCTTTGGCCTTCCTTCTCTACGTCTCAAAATACCTGCAAAAATATATGTGGGCCCCTGTTTATCCCGTAGAGAAACAAGCGTGATATTACATGCGTTTATAATCTAACATAGTACTTGGACGAGCCAGAGTGATTCGTCAGTTTTTCGCGCGTCGACGGCCGCTCGGGGTTGAACGAACTCTATTTTGGTGGGCAGATCATAATATTTTTCTCCACACTGCTGTTATGTCACTGCTTATCATTTTCCTTTAAGAAGGGGGACTATCCCTACTAATATTATAAATGCGAAAGTAACTCTGTCTGTCTGTTTGTTACGCTTTCACGCAAAAACTACTGAACGGATTTAGATCAAATTTGGTAGGTAGTTAGAAGAGACACTGGAATAACACATAGGCTACCTATAATTCCACTGCTGAGCACGGGTCTCTGCCCGCGCGATATAAACCGTAGTCCACGCGGGCGAAGCCGCGGGCGGAAAGCTAGTTATGTAATAAAACTTCTTGATATTTACAGAGGTCATAAGTTCCTAAAATCGTAATCTTTATTGCATTTAAAATTCATCTGATTGTCTATTTCCGGGTTTAAAATTGCTTGGAAAAACTAATGTTATAAGTATCATTATTTCAGCCGAAAGAGGTCCACTATTGGACATAGGCCTCCTCCAAGTGTCGCCACAATGAACGGTCCTGTGTGTCTCGTTACCATCGAATTCCCGAAATCCTTACCAGGCCATCGGTTCACCTTGTAAGAGGCTTTCCAATGCTGAGTCTTCCGTCTTCAACGTATATTATTGCAGTTATGTATTGTGTTTTATATAGGTATTTTTATTTATTTTATAGTGTTTGATAAATTTGCTAGCAGTACACCCTGTATTATTTTAAGTTCTTACAATCCATCTTAAGGTTGTCTGGTAGATATCGCTGTCAGCAATAAGACCACCAATGTAGATCTATTTATAAATTGTGTTACTTTTTGATGGCAATAAAGTTTATTCTATTCTTGGAAAAATACAGAACACTTTTCCGCAAAAATCCAAAACATTCGGGCAATTTCGCAGTTGCAACGTCACTAGCAAACTGACTCATTGATTCACAGACACAATTCGAGCTTCGCATGCTGTTGCTAGGTCCAACCTATCACTACTTCAGCCCCATAAAACTTCCATCACGTTTTATAACCTATGTCAACATTGTTGGTTGTGACTGACAGCTTTATTTACATTGGCCGGTAATTTCGCACGTTCAACCTGACCGGGGTACGTTGACCTCTGGGCAGAGTTGATAACTGTGTTCGTTATAGGAAGTCCGTCGTTGTTTCAAGTTTTTGGGGGACTGTTGGTAGGTGGGAGATTTTTTTTTGAAGGTTGGCTGTTTTCTTGTGATTTAGGGATGTTCTGTTAGGATTTTGGAATCTATGGTTGTGTTTTTTGACAGATTTTTTTTTTGTTTATTTGTGTATGGCCTTGAAATTGGACCTTATGGGTTTAATTTGACGGGTTACCTTGAACGGATTACCTAAATAATATTTCTTGAAATAAGTGAGAATAGATATTACTTACAAACAGTTTATTAAATAACGTTATCCTGTCCAAATTTATTAAAATATTACATAACATTCGATGTTTTTATTTACAAAATAATATCTTGAAAGTTTTTCGTGATCTGATAAAAATATTTGGGATCAATATTCCTATCTTAGTTTGCAAACATTTTTTATTTACCAACTCGAAGAAATGCCAAATAATCAACCAATAAGCCCTTATCAATGAAGAGATAGTGGAAAAAATCAAAGTAAAAGGTTTAGAACACCTTACATAAAGATAAGTATGACTTGGCATTATGGCACCACATGGCGTAATTTAAATGCCATATTCAGTCATTGAACTTAAACAAGTATAAAATCATATTTTCTATGACACATTTTAATATGACAGTGCGGAAACCAGAGACAAAAGTTTTGTCGGTCATAGACAAGAAATTTTGACATCTGTCAAAATACCAAAACTGTACATTCCCTATCCAGAAATATCAATTCGAAATTCGAACGGTGTCTCGTGAATTGTCGCTGATTTTAAAAGAAAATAAAATGGTTTTCGAAAAGTAGGCTCACTTGAGTGAGGATCCATCCAAGTGATCATTACAGAGTAGCAATACAATCTTTCTTTCTGCATGTTCATATTTTTTAAAATGGGGAAAATCATCTTTTGACAAAGCCCGCTCTTGGGTGGAGCGGGAGATAGTGTCAGACTCTTACTGACTAAAAACCCCAACCCGTTCCTTCTAGCCTTCATACCGGGGCTCGACTTTCCTTTCAGATAACCCTGGCCCCAGTAATTAGGTAGGCTGGTAGGGATTTTTCAAAAGAGGATGAGTAAGGTACCTTGGCCCTGGACCGCAAAGGGCAATGAAGGAACACATTTGGATTTTAGTCAGTAAAAGTCTGACACTCCATCTCGCTCCACTCAGAGCGGGAGCAGTTATTTGATAAGTTCCCACACTCAAAAATCATTTACTTCAGACAGAAAAGTCCTCCGGCAAAGTTGTCAAATTCTTGTTAACTGAGGACTTTTGAAAAAAGGCTTCTAACATATTTTTGTACAAATATCAGTGTAAGTCCCTTTCTTCTTCTTCTTCTTTACCCGTCCCTGCTCTCTCTCTGTTGTTTGATTATCTGGGGTTGAGTCTTCTCACAATTCTGCGCCAGAACAGTCCGTCCTAGGTTATCGATTTTGGCTATTGTGCTTTCTTGAGGTCTCTCTCGATGTTAAATCACGAGGTTAATAGCAGACGCCCTCTCCCTCTCTTTTGCTCGGGTAAATTTAGGGCTACTTTTACCACATGGTCAGTGCAAGCCACAATTTCGAATTTTCTTGTCATAAACTTTTTTTCTTTTTTTTTTACTTTGCTCTGGCAAAGTTTAATGTAGCGTAATTTTGCGCATTTTCCTTAAACGCGATGTCTATTAGAAGTTGTATTACTCAAGACGACTTGTTATGAGAAGTCACAGCAGGTCAAGTTGTACTTTTGTTTCGAGTTTATTGAACTTCCTGATGGCATATTCTCAAACGAAACTCTTTAAAGTCATCGTAAGTGTCATCATTTTTAGGGTTCCGTACTTGAAAGTTGGCAACGGGATCCTATTACTAAAGGTCCGTAGTCTGTCCGTCCGTCTGTCAACCGACTGTATCTCATAAATCGTAAAAAGTAGACGAGTAAAAATTCTCACCGAATGTGTATTATATTGCCGTTGTAGCGGCATCAAATAATAAAATTAAAAAAAAAGAAAAAAATAGGGTTCTCATACATGAAATGTTCTTTTGTCCGATTTTTTTTTTGCTCGATTTAAACACGTGTAACACAACACAAGTACGGAATCCTTGGTGTGTGAGTCCAACTCGCACTTAGCCAGTTTATAATAAACCTGCACTCTCCCACTACTGGACTAAAATCTCTCTAAATTTTTTAACCTATTCATTACTTTTCTAAAACATCTCAAACCAGCCAGGCCTCGTGTTAAAAGTAGGTTTTTATTTTATTTATTAAAAGTTTTTAAAAGACTAATCTGGAAGTTTATTTCCGGTTCTTCTCCATAGAAAACGACTAATTGGAATCTTGCACTAGCTTCTGACGTTTTTTAAACCTGCCTGTAAAAAAAATATATTTTGAATTCAGAATAGAAGATATTTTTTTTGAGGTTGGTACTAAATAAACTATTCACACAACCACTACAACACATAAAAACCAGAAAGAATCAATGCAATGTACGACCGTTAAAAAAAAAATCCTTAAAAGTATCTATGCTTTGGATAATCAGTTACTGTCACACAGATTATCGGTCAGTAACTGACCGTCCATGCACCTCGTGAACTCGAATACCCCCACTTTAAAAGGCTATTTTGACACAACATAGAAATAAACATAACGATTACATCTTCACCCTTACATACCTAAAGTCATGAACTCTAAAATTTGAACCTTCCGGGTTCATACCATGCATTCACCCCCTGTGACGACGATGGGCCTCGAGTCTCGAACCCACACCAAGGCCAAATTGCGAAGGTCGTCCATTGACACCGAACGTTAACCTAACGGTCATTGGTTCATAGTTTCACACGGTTTTACTAAAATTGGAGAGTACACTCAATAGAGCACTTTATTAGGTTGGTACAATAATTTATCTACTGTAGGTTGGTAGTTCTTTAGAATGTAAGGCATAGACTAGTGACTAGTGTATTCATCTAAGTTCGGTTCAAAATTCGAACGTGTTTGAAATTTCGAAAATAATTTTATTTTTGTATTTTATTCGTAGTTTTAACCCCGTTCTAAATTCGAATTTTAAGAGATGAAAAGACACTGCAGTCTGCATTGATGTTACCTGGTTTGAAGTATATGAGCACTGGTAAAATGTCCTACGATTCAGACACTTTTCAACTGTATCATAGAAACCATTTAACATTCCTTTCAGTTCATAATATATTTCAGCTACCACTTTGCATTAGGTGGGCAGTCACATAGCTCTGTCATACTCATATTAAAAAATAGTTCCAGCTTTTCCGGGTCATTGGCAAGGCCTTTAGACTAGCATAAGACAAGTACAAACTAGCATTAAGAATGATTTCATTTCAATAGAATAAACTCACTCACTACAGACACTACAAAATCTCTAGGTAAGTATAGGTCAGTACTACCTAGAAAAGTTCGTTGAACGGGCGTCGACCGCCGAAAAATCCCGAGTTTAGCCGAATCTATGTCAATTTGAAATCGTTCTATAATTTGAATAGTATGCTTCTATTTTGTTTCGGTTAAAAATAAGTATGGGATGGAACATTTTTTGAGTTTATTACTCTTTTATTGCGGATTTGTAATTGCTATAAAAATTATTATGACTGCGAGTAATAAGGTAGATACGATATTTTTTACACAAATTCATTTACAGTCGACCAAATGTGTCCTCCTTTATTTTAATTAGTCGTGATCTCAACAGACTTTAATCAAAATAATCAAATAATTTGAATAAATTAGGCCGCTCAAAGGATGCGGAATCCTACAAAAGAAAAAACAAAAAAAAAAGGCTAATGGGTTTTACCCGACCTCAGAACCAAAGCCACGTACCTCCTCCTCATTATCCAACTACCCTTTAACAAAACCCAAAACCGGGCAAAAACGGGAAAAGGGCATAGCCCATCTATCATTCCTTATACCCCTAGTTCAATACTCTCTCGTCATGTTTTTGTTACAGGCCTACCACCCTCGGAGGACATTCGCTCTGAGGGTTAACAACCTCCGATAGGTAACAGACCCCTGTAAACTTAATGCAGCCACCTAATGTGTCAGTTTGAGGCCATTAATAGGGTAAATTACCCAAAATGGAGGACTTTTTTTTAATAAGGCCTCCGTTTCGTGGAGATAGAAAATAATGTATTTAAAGGGATTCCAGTGCTTTACAAGGTATAGAACCTTCGGTATCGATATTTTTAAGGCCCTAATATAATCGTCATGCCTTAATTTTCTGAAGTGGTAAGCGAGAGGTGGTCAAATACATTTTGGATAGACAGAAAGATGATATGGGGAGAGGGGAGATAAATATATAGGGGGTGACTGGAAAGATGAAGGCTATTAGAGGATGAATATAGTAAATATATTGTAGGATTATTCAAAAAACTAACTGTGGCCGTCGTAGAGTGTATATTCAGAACCAGGTTTTCCATCCTTATGATAGAGAGACTATTGTACGTAATATGTGTGAAAACAAATATTGTACGTTGACAGAATTGTAAGGGTGACACTGGAACCGAAAGGGTAACTGAAGGAACACAGATGGGTTTAGTCAGTAAAAGTCTGATGATCGCACCCACTCAATACGGAAAAACTCAAAGATTTCCCACGTAAAAAAAAAACTACATTTCGCCAGTATTAAGTCATATTACGAAATTGACTGAGCCGTGAGTATATTGAATGAGTACTCAAATTAATTTTCTTAGAAAAATCCTTTTTTTTTGCTTACTAATATTTGAGATAATATTTAAATGCTTACTCCTAAAATGGGCTTTTCCCGAAGGCTGTTTTAACTAACGACGCAAATGTAAGGATGTTGTCATAATTAGAACGCGCGACAAGGGCAATGAACTTCGGGTGACAGCTGTCACTTTGACAAAATTTTTCCTTATTTTGAACAGGCCGTTCAAAATATGGAACATTTATAAAGGTCGAGAGTGAACAGGGTACTTCTAGGCAAGTGTGTTACATCGTCGACCACATCATCGCTTCCCATCGGCTAACGTAATGGTCGAACGCATGCTTAGGTAGTCATAGTTCTATGGAAAGTTTTAGGCTTAAAAATTAGGTCGTAAATGGAAGCTTGAAAAAATAAGAGTTTATTGCAGCTATAAGGAAATAAGTATAATAATTCTTCCTACATTATTGTCAGTATTTTCTCTAAAACGGTTCACTTACTGAATGTGGGTGGCACAACATGCACAACCAATGAATTCGTGTATGTTTTTGTCGATCGATCGATCAAATTGATCCTAATCGATCACAGTTATTTTATTCTAATGATCTCATAGAAAATTTCTTGGGAATATGAGTCAGTCTTATTAGCAATACTCTATTGCCTACTTAGCTTTATTTGGATTTATTTATCTCCGGAATTTGGGGTCCTGGAGACCCCGAATTCCGGAGAATTTATATTATAATTGGCAGGCTTACTAGGAGCTAAAGTCATCTCGCAGAGGCTACCAAGGTACCAACTAACAATTATCCTTGCACGTGCTACCCAACTGCACCCAAACACAACCTCCGCTTGGAAAGAATTCTATTGTGATGTGGCACATGAAAAACTAGGTTATATTGTATTGTTTACCATGATCTATGGCCCCCCTGTTTGATGAAAAATAGGTTGTATTGTTATGATTTTTATTGTTTGTAGTTTGTATGTAAAATCTTCTCAATTGGCATTGCTTGGATGGAAACAGTTCTTGGTGATGAACCAGGAAGGAAAGGCTAGTTTTAGATTGATAGCGACCGCACAGGATGTCTCTTTTAATAACTTTGCCTACTCTGGGCGGAGTGAGAAGGACTACCAGACTTTTACTAACTAAAACGCACCAGTTCCTTCAGTTACACTTTGTGTTCCAAGGCCGCGATAATTCTTGCGAATAATCCTGCTACTGGCAGGTAGTATTATCTCTGGTTGAGTGTTTTTCGTCATTTTCGGTCTAACCTTTTTCCGTATCTTTATGGTTTCGATATAACTAATTCTGCAATATAATTCTTTTCTATTTTTTTTTTATTTTATCATTGTCTTGTCTATTTTTTCTTTAGAATGCCCTTTTCTTCACTTTCATACAGATTCTTTGGCCTTAATAATTATATTGACTGAGCAGTATGGCGATTTGTTCCGACCTTCAATGGAAACTATTTTCTGTCAAGCCGTTTTAATGACGCGTTTTTAAATTTAGAATGCGTGATGTCATTAGTTGAAGGACATTTGCGCGCCAAAATAATGTCTGTCTGAGGTGTTCCACCTTTAAGTAGGGTTGCTAGTTGTGATTAGTTTTATTTTTTTGGTAGTTTATTTTTTATTGAGAATTCTTTATCATCTTGGTCTCTTGTGTTATTTAAGTTAGAATAGAGAAGAGATCGAAGGGTTTAAGAATGATAGGACCTACTATAATTTCAGTGGCATTTTTTTTTTGTTCTGCCCCGGAAATCACTTTACATCAGCTTTATCAACGATTGCACTAATCTTTCAAAACAATCGTCAACCTTACTCTACCGTTAAAAAAAAGGCTTCGAAACAAAGTACATACAATTAGTCACCTGTCCGTTGACGCCCATATTGCGAATGTGCGCGTGAGTTTACGCGCGAATATGTTCAATAGGAGTTGTTAGTGTGAGTGAAATGCTCACGCGGGGATTCTCCAGTGTGTGCTCGCGATGAGTATGAGATGTTTGTCTGTTTGTGTGCGTGAGGCGAGGTTCAGCGACCCGGCATCGCAGTGGGGCAGACGTTGACCCACCACGTGGGTAGGCAAGGAACCGGCCTGGTCTTATCGTGCTGTGCTGACTTCCCGGTTGCATTTTTGTGACTTTTTCGATTTTTTTTTCGTTTACGTTGCTAAGAGGGTGTGTTTCGGTGTCCTGTCTTTAAATTTGGACAGAAAACTCAGGTCGAATATGAAAAAAAATATTAAAACATGCTTTTTATTGTGGCATACTGGCTGCCATTTTTTTTTCGCGGACTAAAAGTCTTATTCCAATTTTCAAATCATAACGTAATAATTCCAAAGTCGAAAACAAAAAAGGTGGTTCTATTTTTTTTAAACATGCATGTACTACATACTGGCTACTACTTTTTTTCGCGGAAAAAATTCCAAATTCGAAAACCAAAAAAAGCTGTTCTATTTTTTGACGGTATGTTCCTTTTTTTTTATAAACTGTCAGTGTTCTTTATCTTAAGTCCAAGGAATGGCGTGTAACAGCCTTACAGGTTTTACTGCCGCCTGACCTCCGCAGTCCAGGAACAAACCTGATTTTCACAGTATAATGCTTTGCCTTATACAGATGGCTTTAACTGGCTATTATAATCTTGATATATCATTCCTTTATATTGTAACATGGTATTTTATGTGACGGCGGCGCTATACTAGCTGAGAATGAAAATACACCCTTTTTTGGCCTTGAAAGGAAACTATACAACCGGAAATTTTTTCAAATTCATTAAAATAATATATTATTTTATTTTTTAAGATAAAGATAAACAATTTATACTAATAAAAAATTTCGTTTGTAATATTTATATATAAAAAACCTATCTGCGTACCTGCTAATCATAATATACCTACCTACTATATTTCAATGCGAAAACAGCGTTTTTTTTTTAATTTCTTGCTTTTATAAAAATACATATGAATAATATAGATCTTGAATAGATCGATCAATGGTTTTAGCAAATATTGACGGAATCGATCTCAAAATTCCAGTCGGTCTAAAAATTTAACAGTGCGTAAGATGTTTATACTAGGCCGTTAGTTTTACGACCCATAGTATAAACATACAATAAATCTACTAAAACTATGTCTACGGAAGTACGTTACATAAACCTAGTTTTAAAACTGTATGTTTGGAGGAAAATCTTGTTTTAGAATTCTTAATGAATCAATCAACTGAACATAGTTTGCTAGTAGATTTTCGCAGTGTTCCGTACGATAAAAGTATGAAAATATATGATAACATACTATGTTGCATTTATAAACTCGAGATCTTCTATGACCTTGATGTTCAAACTAGGTTTATTACAGTAGAAAGTGTTGCCATGTAAAAAAAACATTCAAATGACATTTTTTTTACAATAAAAACGTTTTTTATAATAAAAAGAAAGTCGTTCTATTTTCAAAAAAGTGATGCTTACCGCCATCACGTTTGATAATGCCATAAAGACTATCACGTGACGTTCGAATTACGAAAAACCGGGTTAGAATTGTTTGTATTTCAATGTTGGTATAGGTTTAGTGCGGGTTTAGTTTTTCTTTTGTGTAGGGACTTTGGTATCTGATTTTGATGTCTGCGGCATGAGATTAAAATATTATTTCTTGTCTACGGCCTCAATTTCGGTTATTGTTGTTTTGACGGAAATTTTGATAAACAATGTCTGAAGATATTTTGATAGTGGTTTAGTGCATGTCTGGTGAACTAAATTTCAAAATGCCTACCATTTTTATCTTTAGTTAGCAACAGCATCGTCTGGCATTAATGAATGAGCGTTGTTTCAATTACAAACAATATTTTGTCATACACTTTTGGCTATGATGAACTTGGTGTATTTTTGACGATTCGATAACGCAACGCTAAAAACGGTTTTGAGTTCATTTCTAATGCTAGATAAAAAAGTATCGCCTTAAAGTCTGTAGTGTGTGTATATCAATCTCTGAGAAAACAAATCGATGGAAATAAATAATTTTTGCAATTGAAACAAACTACGAGACATTATTTCAAAAAAAAAAAACCGTTGAAAAAACTAGCTTCCAAACTCAAATTTTATTTAAAATCCAAATTCGAAACGGCGAACGAGAAATTTCAAATTCCGACCAATAGAATTGGCGAATGCATCGCGTTCGCAATTCAAACGTTAGGCCGAAGCTAGACGAGGCATTGAACTCGCGATTTTTCGGGGTTCATCGGCCGAGCGACGAACCGCACTACGTAGCGATACCAGCGATAAGGCGACGATATCGATTGGTGATTTGTTTAACAGATTGATGTTCCTTCTACCGGGGTTGGCGGATAGAAGGATGTCCGGTTTCCTTTTTTCTTTAATTTTTTAGGGGTTGGTACAACCTTTGAACCAAACTCGAAACTTTTTTTCAGCAAGGGAAAGTTACAGTTCTTAGTTTTATTTTTATCTTCACTAAAATTATAAAGAGGTATTTTTTTTTTGGCTTTATGAAATAATCTCTGAAAGTACTAGACCGATTGCTAAAATTTTTTCACCGATAGAAAGCTGCTTTATTCCTGAGTTACATAGGCTATATTTTATGTACACGGGCGAAGTCGCAGGTAAAAGCTAGTACCTAACTAGTAATAACTGTTATTGATAGACTCGCTACCTCAACCTGACGGTACGCGATGATGTGAACATAGAACGTGTCAACCTCTAAAACCCTAGAAAAAAAAACTAAGTTTGTCAGTTTTTTCTTGCCAGTAACTTAACGTCAAATTCTTTATACTGGCACTTTTGAATTGTCTTAGAGTTGGTTAGTCATACAGCCGAAGCTGTTCACAGTATCCAAACCTCAGGTTTTTTATGTTTTTTGTTTTTTTTTTATTGTTGATAGGTTTGCGCTTGACCGCCATCTCACCTGATGGAAAGCGACGATGCGGTCGACGATGGAATGCGCTTACCTAGAAGCTTATCTGTTCACTCATTTCACTCTCGACTTAAAGATTCCCGGGTTGTAGCTATCAGGAACACAGACTCCGGCAAGGAATTCCACTTCTTAGCTGCACGCACAATGAATGTGTTTCCGAAACGTTTAGTACTTTCTTTAATCAGCCAGAGTCGTTCAGATCATCGGCAATTATGCTTTTATTCTATCATCAGACCACAAGACATACGGCGTTGCGCCACCGGTACACAGTGGACATCCCACCCAAACGTAAAAACCGTTTTGGGAACACATTCATTATGCATACGGCTTACGAATGGGATTCTCAGTCGGAGTCTGTGTTTCCTGATAGCTATAACTTAGGGGTCTTTAACCCTTCAGATACCGTCAATTAGAGACACAATAGTAAGACAATAGATGCGCGGCCACCGGTGGTCGCTTGGGGATTCATGAATTAAGTCAAGAGTGAATAGGTTTTTTCTAGGTTGTTAGTTGTTCCATCGTCGGCCACATCATCGCTTGCCATGAAGTGCAATAGTGGTCAAACGCTAACCTATCAAAAAAAAAATTCAAAACGTAGGTCTTAGGTATAGATACCTACAGTAGACCGACGCACACGTGGACCACACCTGATTTGTACGTAGAACGACGTCGCGTGGCGTGGATCTAGTGTAGCTCTACAAGTCTAGTTTCCATATAAAATGTATGGAGACCGACGTGCCCAGATCGGCGTGTGTGGCACACGTGTGCGCAGTGTAGTTCTAACTTTATGGGTACATCTCGTATATGAATTTATCAATTTCACTTAACCCTTCAGATACCGTCAATTAGAGACACAATAGTAAGACAATAGATGCGCGGCCACCGGTGGACGCTTGGGGATTCATGAATTAATCTACATTTTGTGCAATTTGGTCGCGTGGTTAGAGATAGCATTTGACATAACAAAACAACACTCCCCAAATCTGCATTTAAATAAGTTTTCAATGAGAAACATTTTTTAGGATTACAGAATCCTAAAAAATCTTTCTCATTGAAAACTTACACAGGTACAAAACGGTAAAATCGGGATCCTATTGCTAAGAGTCCTCTGTGTGCCAGTCTGTCACCAGGCTGTATCTCATGAACTGTGATAGATAGACAGTTGAAATTTTCACATAATGTATTATTGTTGCCGTTAAAACAACAAATACTAAAAACAAAATAAGCAAAATAAATATTTAAGTGGGGCTCTCATACAAGAAACGTGATGTTTTTGGCCGTTTTGAAATGAACCCTTCGTGTGTGAGTCCGACTTGCACTTGGCCGGAAATTTATTTATTTGTTTTACTAGCCAAAAAAAGGGCTAACTTATAGTTCTGGCAACATTCTGCAAGCAAAAAAAAGCTAATCTATCTTTCAAAAATCGAATCCGTATTCAGTAAACGTTCGAAAAAAAAAAAAAACGCGACACAATGTCGAACACGTGAATTTGAAACAGTGTGTCACTTAGGCCGTCTGTTGACCCGCGAACTGTGAACTTATTGACCCCAGCCGTGACGTTGAACCCCGATAGGTTGGTAGGGGGTGAATTAGTCTATGGTCACAATGATTTGAATTTCGAATTAGGAACTGTATTTCTTTAAGGCTGGAAATTTCCTTTGTTTTTTTATTTTTTATTTTGAAAGGCTCACTTTTGGCCAGTATCTCCAGTAGTGCGAGTTGTTTTTGCGTTAACACGATCGAAACGTTTTCCGCATTTTACTCTCTGATTGGCTAAGAGCTTGGAGCGAGCCAATCGGAGCGCCGAACTTCATAAACGTGTCAATTCCTGCTGGTAATGCGATAATTTTCACTCACTTTGTGTGATCTTAGGAAATCTTGAAACAAACTCGGAGTACTTATAATCGCTCCAAAACTGCGAAAATTGAGCTTTCTGTTCCACATGCTATCATCATCAGCAGTGCATAGCTTGACATAGACGTCTCTAAAACCATTCATCACGATTCAACCCTCGTCCACAATTTTTTTTTTTTTTTTGTAGGTGGGAAAGTCATCCAATGACATCTGACCCTTGCGCGGAACGGGAGATGTCAGACTTTTACTGACAAAAAGCCACTCCAGTTCTTTCGTTGCCGTTTCTACCGAAGCCGAATCTTTCTTTCAGAAGCAGACCCTTGGCCCCAGTAGGCTTCGACCCTCCTCAGCCCCTACAGTAACATCCTCACCTCATCCACGTGCTATGTACAATAGCGACCCTACAAAGATCCTTTAAGTAGATATTGATTTCAGGCATAATCTAGGTCTTATCTCCAAGTATTTGCCTTTAAGTCAAGAGGAATAGACTTCAAATTAATCCCGAACAGATCCATAGTTCAACGAACGAACCGAATGTAGTTCAAAATTTGTAATTCTCATCGTCTTTTGTTAATTTGAAATTCGTTCCTGTTTGACGTTGTGGAGCATTTTACAGTACTCAATTTGAATTTTGGAACTGCGATTTTCCGTTTGAGTTTTTTTTTTTTGGTGACACAATGGTGAAAATAAAGGTCGACGTAGATATTTTGGAAATGTTTAAAAACAATTTTACAACTCAAAAAGGAAGGTTTTAGGGTAAGTAGGTAGCGTAGGGTAGTGTAGGGTTAGGGTATAGCAGAATATAATAGAGTAGTCAGTTTTCATAAAATAATTATAAGGTTGTAAATTTTAGAAAACTTAAATCATACTGGTTAATGAAAATAAATTAAATAATGATCAATACTTCTAGTTTATTTCTTTTACTTTCTCTCATCCATCAAACAGAGATACTAAAGTAAATCTATATCTATACTTATAATAAATCTGTAGAGAGGTCAATTCTGTACATGAAATATATTTCCAAAATAACTATCAGGGGGTGATTAATGATCGATACTGATGCTAAAAATGCAAACAGTAAAATTTTTGTCTGTCTGTCTGTCTGTCTGTCTGTCTGTCTGTCTGTCTGTCTGTATGTTCTTTATAGAAACAAAAACTACTCGATGGATTTTAACGAAACTCGGTACAATCATTCTTCATACTCCTGGGCAGGTTATAGTATACTTTTTATCACGCTACGATCAATAGGAGCAGAGCAGTGAAGGGAAATGTTGGGGAAACGGGAGAAATTACTCCATTTTTTAAGCTTCCGTCGCGTTTGCAGCCTTAATGGTTAAAGCTACACAGACACACACACTGGGTACTTTTTATCCTGGAAAAGTATATACAATAAAAACAAACTTAATTTTGCGGTTTGAGACCCGATTACTGTACCAACCGCAAATAATAAGTTGGTCGTAGGTTACGTCACCCGCTGTGGAGTTCACTAAGGGGCGCTGCACATGGCTAAGATACTATAATATTTGGGTAAATAATATGTAGTTTCCGTTTTCTAAACGTTTCGTAAATGGCGTTGGCGTCGAGTTAGATCACGCTATGGGAACACTTTTTAGGATTAAAGAAAGGAGCGCGTTTTCCTATAACCTATTTATTAATTACAGTGTGTGCACACTGTCACGCGCGTAAGTGGAAGGGAGAGATCTGGAACGTCTCGAATCGTCTCGCGCATCACGTTGTTTTCCAGTCCCCGGCCTTTTAGAATTCGACATCAGCCGTTTCAAATCTTTGATTTTGACGACCCCGTTGTCGCTGGCATAAGCAACAGGATCCGCGTACGAAGTCGCTGGCAGAAGCTTGTACATAATAAAAATCCCAGACATTACACAAATACATTTACATAACTAATAATGAAAGTAATAATTTATTATAAAAATTACACTATACATGATACGATGTCATTGCTCTGGGCATGACATATTACTCGCACTTCATTGACATGTCAAGAGTTTTTTTTACGGTGGGCAAAAATCATCTAATGACAACCCCCGCTCTTGGGTGGAGAGTGAGATAGTGTCAGACTCTTACTGACTAAAAATCCACCCCGTTCCTTCTAGCCTTCATACCGGGGCTCGAGTTTACTTTCGGATAACCCTGGCCCCAGTAGGCTTCGACCCAGCTGGGCCCCTGCTAAAAGCCGAATCCTTATAGGATCACTTTATTGTCCGTCTGTTGGTCTGTCAAGACCCTTTTTCTTAGTAAAAAAAAACAAACTTCTGATTTAACAGAAAAAAAAGATACGGCCGTTTATGTCGCAAAAAACGCCTATTTCGTAATTTTCAAGGGAATCAAAATTCGTAGGGTACTTCCCGTTAACCTGGAATCCTGAAATTTGCCATGAAGCAAGTCCACATGTTTTGCTTTTGAGAGACGGAACCCTAAAATTGGAGTCAAAACTCTGAATTTGCATAAATGATGCATCCCGTCGAGTATTGGTGACAGAAGGCACGTAGGCATCAGTTCTTTCCTGTCGTGGATACCGAATATTAGTTCCCCGAATTACTTCGTTTAGAATCGTCCTCCAAAATGACTTTAAAAATGATTTTTTTTAGGCTGTAAGATTACGACGACGCTCAACGTACTTACTTTTAGTTTTCTTGGAAAGTGACCATTGTAAAAAAAAAAAATATTTCAAGATGATTAATTCATGAATCCCCAAGCGACCACCGGTGGCCGCGCATCTATTGTCTTACTATTGTGTTTCTAATTGACGGTATCTGAAGGGTTAAAAATGCTGTTATTTTTTCGTTAGGTATGGATGCGAGACGCACAGGAACGTTTGTTGTGGCGACGCTTGAGGGAGGCCTATGTCCAACAGAGGACGCATATCGGCTGAAATGATGATGGTCATGATGATTGATTCTCCGGCGCCTAACCACACCCACCTACCTAATAGTAAAGATTATGGGGTCGACGATAGAGCACACGCTTGCCTGGAAGTAGCTTTTTTACTCATAATTATAAAAAATGAAGATCGGAAATCATTCAATGACTTCAATCCCTAGGGCGGAGCGGGAGGACGGTTCAGACTTTTACTGACTAAAACCCACTCCTGTTCCTTCTTTACCTTCCGTCCCAGGACTCACCAAACCTATGGCCCCAGTAGGCTTCGACCCTGCTGGGCCCCTACGGTCTGACATCTATGAGGCGCGCGTGGAACACTACGCGCTGTGGACGACTTGAGCTCGATCCGGACGGTTACCGGACGACAAGCTACCCGTAGCTCGTCGTCCGCAAGTCCAAAGCACAACTTGTATATTTGTTCACATAGAACACTTATTCATTGCATGGCAAAACTATGTTTTTAAATTCGTGTAAATGGTATGTTTCTGTTGGAAGCAGAAATTAGCATGTATATGTGAATAACACTTTCTTTATTGGATAATATTGACTAGTTTTTAGTTACAGTATTTTAACGTGCACTTGTTAAAAATATTTGGTTTGTACTGGCTCATCTAATATGAAGAATTTACATGTAGATGGATGAAGAGGGAGAGGAAGGGCAAAGAAAAGATGGATGGATTGTGTGAGAAGTGATATGAATTAAAAGGGAGTTAGTGATAGCGTGGTGAGTGACAGGACAGAATGGAAGAAAAAAACGCGTTGCGCCGACCCCAAATAAAACGGGATAAGGACAGGAAGATGATGACTGGCTCGTCTAATATCTTCTATACAACACTATTTTTAGTATATGTGAATCCTGAATATAGTTTGTTCAGAAACAGTAACTGAATCGATTCCAATCATTTTTCCACTATGTTATATTTTTACCAAAAATATCACAAGTTGGACACATTACACTAAGTACTAAACAGGTCACGGCAGGTCATAGCTGGCTTTAGGCACCAGCAGACAGCTGGATGCAAGTGCAAAATAACCCCTCAGTCGCCTGGATGGCACGGTGATTTTTGCTGACATAACAAGCTTATAACTTAGTGATTTTTCATGATTTTAAATTTTGTATAAGATTCTTTATATAAAAACTAGCTTTTGCCCGCGGCTTCACCCGCGTACATAATCCCAGGATAAAAAGTATCCTATGTGTTATTCTGGGATATGGTCTACTCGTTTACCAAGTTTCATCGAGATCCGTTCAGTAGTTTTTGCGTGAAAGAGAAACAAACATCCATACATCCATCCATACATCCATCCATACATACATCCATACATCCATCCATACATCCATCCATACACCCATCCATACATCCATCCATACATCCATCCATACATCCATCCATACATCCATCCATACATACAAACTTTCGCATTTATAATATTAGTAGGATACTAGACAGTTGTTTCAGGTTTCGCATATGCTAAGAATAAGGTTATATGCGAGAACCTGTAAACGAGTAAATGGAAAAACTGACTGACTGACATATCAACGCACAGCCGAAACTACTGGGACTGGGAGAGTGAAATTTTGCACAAGGCTTCCTTTTATGACGTAGTCGAGCATTAAGAGAGCATTTTCCGAAAGTCACCCCTATAGGGCTTAAAAATAGGGCTTCAAAGTTTGTATGAAGAAACCACAAAAATGTTAATAAGATGAAATTTTTGATTGCCCTATTATTAAGATTTCTGTGGAAGAAACCAACTGCTTACCATCAGGTGGGGTCGCAATCAAGCATTAGTTTATTATGATTTTTTTAATGTATCGCACCTGAAAAAAAACTTTCTGGAAAATCGAACAAACAAAAAAAAAATGAGCTATTGTGTTGCATTGCATGTCGTTGCGACATCAAAAAGTTTTATAATATTAATAAAAAACAAACGTTACAATTGTCAAATAGAACGCATAAATTTTCAAATCTGACAGTTAGAACGTTCATCTCAAAGACAGTTTGAAAATCGAACATACTATTTAAATAACAATAATATTCCACAACTATCACACAACGCCGTCTAGTCCCAAATTAAACAGAGCTAGTGCTATGAGTACTAGACAACTGATAAACATACATAATTATATAGGTATTTCTAAATACACATATAGATAAATAACACCCAGACAGAACAAATGATCGTGCTCATCACTCAAACATTTGTCCTAGGTGAGAATGGAACCCACGACCTCCGGCATAGCAGTCAGGGCCACTAACCACTAGACCAACAGGCCACTCATTTTCAGTTTTATGCCAATGAGGTTACCAGTTACAATAGTTTAGTAGGACATGCTAGTGACATATTTTTGACCTATTTTAACGCGTAACGTTGCAACCCAATTCCCTAGATTGGTTTGTAATTATGCGTAGGTGGAAAAACCATTACTACAGTAATATAGAAGTTTAACGTAAAATTTTAAATTAATTAATTTTAGAAAAAGGTAGTTTTAGTTGACGTAAAATTTTAAATTAATTACTTTTAGGAAAACGTAGTTTTAGTTAACGTAAAATTTTAAAATAATTAATTTTAGAAAAAGCCTTTTCTTCTGTATCAAAGGGATTAGACATTTTTTATGTATGTCTGTCTGTTTGTTCCGGCTAATCTCCGAAACGGCTTGAGTGATTTTGAAGAGAACCTTTATGGATAGCTTTAACATCATCTGTTCGTCGTCGGTCTCTTCGTTCCCTCCCGGGAGGTTACAAACACATATCTCTGAAGTGGATACCATTTTTTTTACATTGGCCCCCAAAAAAGAGAGTGCACTAGTACTCTCTTTAAGAATACTAATTCTTGATCTCGTCTTGTAGCCTGGAAGCTACGGTCTGTGAAAGCCTACGATCGATAAGGATGCGCAAATACCACAAATCGAATTTCGTCCGTCAGCAAAATCTCATTCCGGTATTGGAAAAGTGCCCGACGAAGTACTAGCTGGTAATAGTAATTCTTTTTTTAAATGCTATAAACTAGTGCTTGACTGCGATCCCACCTGATGGTAAGCAGTGATGCAATCGTCGATGGTGAGGCGCACTAGGTTATTAAGAGCCTATTCACTCTAGCCTTGAAGACAACTAAATTATAACTCAGACGGGAAGACCGCAGCAGAATTAACAAGAAATTTTGAATAGAGCTTTTTATATAGAGTCGAATCCCGTTTTAATGGATCTGTGGTATTCAGCCTTAAATATATTGGGGGTCAAATTGTCCCCCTACATGGCGCGCAACACTCAATCTGCGTGAAGATGCAACTTATCTTTTAACATTTTACAACGCAATCATGTGACTCGGACATGTTGGCCGATTTGACAGCGTGTTGACATGTTGGGGGACAGGTGGTCCCCTCGTGTCTCTGAAGGCTTTTGGAATAATGTAATTTTTTTCTCTATCATTTGTAGCTTTGTTTTTAGTTTAGATTTTGTCATTAATTGTAGCTAATACCAGTCTTTCTTTTTACTTTATTTTATCTAAAAAAAAATAGTATTAAATTACTTTTCCTGCCCTGGTTGAAGCGAGAGGCAGTGTCAGACCTTTACAGACTGAAACACAACCCTGTTTCTTTAGTGACCTTATTCGTTCCAGAGGCAAGGTGTCTCTTTAGCACATTCCTGAAACTTTTGAATAATGAACAAACTGTCAATTTTAACAACCAATAAAACATATTATAATAATAAAAAAATATATAAATAAATTATAATAATAATGAAACTATTATTATTAATTATGAAACAGGCGACTCTACAATTTAAAATAATAAAAAAAAATTAATAAACGTTTAGAACCACGCCTTCAAGCCTTGATACAAAATCTATGCGAGCTAAAAATACTGCCAAGCCTACAGAAGGCCGGGCTCGGAACAAATATAGTAAAAGTATATACTTCGACCCGTAATGTTCGAACTTCGAACAGTCGACGACACCCAACAGCTGATCAATATGTCCTGCTTCCATTTCCTTTTTAAAAAAAACTGTCTTCTTTTTTTGAAAATTGCCTTAAGCCTAGAAAAAGTAAGGTTTTTTGAATTAAGAACTACGCATTCGGCCCACCAGTGGACTCTTGACGGAACATCGACACAACACGTGGTTCAAAATCAATAGGTCGTTAGCCTGTGAGTAAGAGTGAGACAGCACGGCGTGACGTCACACCTCCCGTCCCTTTCCCCCGCAAGGTCGGCGGCTTCCCTCTAGGGTTATTTACTTTTATTTTTTTTTGTATTTTTCGTAGATTACGGTTTTTCGTTATGGTTTATGAGTTTATTTGGTGATGTATGGTTTTTTTAATAGGGCGCCCTTTCTAGGGAAGTGCTGGATTGATTTTGATGTTGTTTGTGTTAGAAAGTAGTTTTTTTTTGTTAATGTCGCTTTGATTAATGGTGTTTCGGTAGTGAGAGTATAGTTTAATGCTTTGGTACTTAACTCTGACTTATATGGGATGATGGTTAATCATTACTAACCGATTTTATAGACGGTAAAAGTTTAAAAAGAAAGTTTTTTTTTTTTCATTGACTTTTATTGCCAGTAATGTTTTGTAACAAAAGTAATCTTATCACTATTTATAAATAAATATCTTGACTATAAATAAAAGAATGACCTTAAAGACATCAAAATGTCAATGACATAATAGTTGTCAACAAATGACTTCCGACCATGATAACTTGATATTGAGAGTATCAATTTTAAGGAAAAATATGGAATAATAGAATAATGTTTTATTCACTAGTTGGCCCATCATGGCCCACTGTGTAGAGTCGTTGAACTGTGATAGGTCATTTTTGGCAGTTACATCGAGCAAAAATTTTTGCACAGATTAAAATTTTAGTTGCACGTCAGAAAAAAAAACAGCTTTTGACAAGTGTTAGAATGTTGCCAATTACAAAAAATTAATAAATTACGAGATTTTTATTTTTGAAAATTTTATTATAGTGCGTAATAATTTATTATGTAAACAAAAAATACTTTGCAGACGTGTAACGAAATTAAATTGCCTACATTTATATTTGCGGTTGACAGCACATTTTTCCTGGGTCATTGAACTGTTAACAGTAACAAGTATTCGAGTTCAGGTATTGTTTTGATAGAACAACTGTTTAAGTATTGGTGAAATTTTTTTTTAAAATGAATTTTTTTTATGGCCTGAAAATTGCAAAGTTTATTGAACAAAGAATTAAAAAAAAAATGTCCATTAAATATTGCGAATTTTTTTGCAACAAAACAATTTGATAAAAAAATATTTAACAAAATTTAAGTAGATGCTTATCTATTATAGACAGCCAGTATTCAAGACACAACGCCAACCAATAAAAGAAAAAAAAAACTCAAGTTTTAAAAAAAGAATAAAATAAAAATATTCGAATATTCGCCGAAAAAATTCGCCAGGAAAGGCGGCGACGTAATATCGCTCAGCGATTCCACATTCAAAACTAGAGTTCAACAGCATTTCACCGAAATCTACTTTGTTTGGGTCCCGGGGTCATTGAACTGGTGTGACGCCTCTAAGCTTGTGTGCGCGCGCCTCTATATCTGTGCACGACACCGACGTACGCACACAAGCAACCACACGCCTTGTGATCCGCTCGCACACCGATAGGCAATTTTGTCTCTTAATTACACCGTAATTACACACATTTCCGTATATCACTTAAGCGATTCTGGACGTGCTAGAGGCCTAATTGTTCGTCCTTGAGGATTTTTCCCTTAAAGATGAATATTGAAGTAGATTTTTTCGTAGTCTGCCGCCGGGGCGACTGAACTATCGCTATGAGCTAAGTTGATTATTCGGTCGGAATGAAAAAATATATAATTTTTTCGTGAGCCTGGCCGAAGATTCGTCAATGCGTCAGTCACGTTCGGGCCGCTGTGGCGTCAACATCTTTGGAATTGCCAGTTGCCGACGCGAAGCCGAGTTGTGAACAACCTATAGTACAAACATACTAACGTACAAATTTATCCAGCAGTGAGGTGATCACGTATTGTTATTTTCCCACAAAACAAGTGACAGTGCCTTTAAGTGCAACAGTGACAAGATATTATTTTTCCTTTTTCGAAAATGGAACGTAGTGGCGTATAACAACTTTTTTAAAATTCAAATCTTGTGTTCCACGTAAATTCGGATAACGGATTTTAGATAATTGAGCAACACTGTTCGGTTAACTAAAACCGTTTTGACATTAACAATCAATTTGGATTTTCAAAAATATTTTTTAAATTCAAATAAATTCTTCTGCTTCGGTTTTCTCTTTACAGATTTTTTGTGTTTTGCAAATATTGATAAAGAGATAATTATAAAACCAGTAGAATAAGGGAACAAGTGAATAACTACAATAAAAGTAATAGTGCCTTACGTAAATGTTTATTTAAGACAAGAGGAAACAAACAAAACATTACCACGGAGACAAAATGCCAAAAAATTTGTTGCTCTTCAAAAAGTTAATACCTGAAATAAATTTTGCAAAAAGAAATTTTACTTCTCCGCTTGGCCGGATTATATTTATCAGTTAAACACAAAAACCTGGTGCTTAAAACTCAACAAAGTTGAAGAAACAATACATTGGGAGTGCCATAGTTTTTTCGAAGAAAAATTCTGATGGTGTCACTACACAGATAAAAATAAAAAAACAGTTGCCTTACCGACATAGTCGATAAAAGAACATAACAATCCATTGGAACACCAAATCGCACAGTGATATTAGTGTAAACCGCAATGCGAATTCGATTCGCGCGCACACAAAATCATTGGTCGAAAATAACCTAAAGGAAAAAGTTTTTACTCCAAGAGAAAAAAAAAGAACGACGGAGAAGAATTCAAAAATTGAATTTGGAATGATGAACAGCAATCAGTTTCATGACTTGTTCGGGTCTCAGTGGCCTCCGGACCAGCATGGAGGTCACTCGTCGGCCTCCACCATGCTGCACCAATCCCAGGGCCTGCCTGTGGGTATGCAGTTGAAGACAGAACCTCATACGGATGTGCGACCCGTGATGCACAACCAGATGGGCATGGATATCACTTCAGGGTCCGTGGCGGATAGCACCTCTCCTCCGCCTGGAAGTAGTGATGGGATGTTCGGCTCATCGATATCTGGCATGTTTATGGATAAGAAAGCCGCTAATTCTATAAGAGGTACTTATTTTTTTTTATTTTTCTTTTTTAGTCGATGTGTGGAGTAATGAGGTTAAGGAAATACTGGCTGGTTTTCGAATTTGACAGTTAAAAACTTGTCAAACCCTACTTTAATATCAAAGTTTGACAATTCCTGATTCAAAAGCCATAGTGGTTTTTGAATTAGGAATTGTTGTGGATTCCTTAACTTTGTAGCAAGTTTACCTCATCAATGTATTTTCTAGAAACTATATTCTTATCAAAACAGGAAGTTTTTCTAATTCAACACCATTTTTGTAGAAAAATAATTGATATAGGTAAACAAAACTAACTTAGGTATCAATTATTTGACACGACACAAATGTAATTGGGTCTTTATTCACGATACGTAATGCTAATAACAATATCTATTTCGATTATGTTTGTTTGCATTCTTTAATTTGTTAGAGCAAAGTGCGTATTAATTAGTCTGATAACCTTTTTAAGGGTTCACCAGAAATATAACAACAAAAAAAAATTGACAGCTGTCACTTTTTGACACATTTTTTTTTGCTTTACCACAAACGACTTTTGGGCTGCGAATTTGTTTTTAGTCTTATCGCCTGCCAATGATGTCACTGATAAATATTGTGGTAATAGGTAGTAACAGTAATATAGCTATATTAACGATAATAATATATCTTGCATAAAACAAGTAAATTGAAAAACCAGGCATGACCTTCTTTCATGAAAAAATAATGGGAATGGCCTTATAACTGATAGTTTAAATAAAACTAGACCAAATAAAAGTGAGTTTAGAAAAGAGGGTTACTATGCCTCTAATTGGTCTATAATTAAAATTGACACTACTTCGGAGGTATTAAAAAATTCAGGTTAATTCAAGGTCGAATCAACCTTTTTCTTTTCTTGTGACAATTATATTTTCAAAGTCTTTATGTCACTTATGTCTATGGTTAGGTTTGACATTTTAGGAAGTGATATTTTGCTAGGGCTCGGAAAAGTTACCTAGTTTGTTAGGTTGTGGGGTGGTTTGGAAAAGTTACCGCGCCTTGGAACGCAAAGGGCAATTGAAGGAACACAGGTGGTTTTTAGCCAGTATAAGTTTATTCATATTTCTGAAAAAAAAAAGCTAAATCGATCTTTACTATTTGCAAGATTTAAGTACTAAATTTTTAAGATTTTTTTTTTCTGAATGACAAATCTCTTACCTAAAATGACTAAGTGACAAAAAAACTCGATTGCTCAACTTTTAAGTGCATTAAGTACTTACATTTTTGCGTCACTCGACCCAAATTTTAGTTAACATATTTACAAAATCGATGCATTTATCTATTGCTCCAAATTGCATTTAAATGTTTTTGCCCTAAATTATAATTTTCCACAATTAACCTGCCAGGGTTTTTCTTTGTTTCACTTATTCGTGTTAATTGTCGTTAAATTTGGGTTAAGACGTGCAAAAGGACATAAGTGTGACTCTAGTTGTGTCATTATAGACTTTAGTAATAGTAAAATAAGGTCATGTTTTGTGTGGACTCATTAAAACAGGCATAATGATAGGTATGAAAAGTAGAACGAAGTTGAATTAGCGTCAAATTTAACTGTTTTTTTATTATAATAACAACGATGACTAAATCCTTGTGAAAAGGTATAAAAAGAAGATAAACTTAAAATAAAAAATACATGTATCTAGTTAACATTTTACTAAATATCATAAGACATATAAGTTTAAAAAACAAAGTAAAACAATAAAATTGTTTTTCAAAAGCAAAAACAGAACTCTCACACAACACTCAACAAAAAAGAACAAAAAAAACTATAACAGTACTTTGCAAGCTACTAAACAAATAAAAAAAACACAATAACTAGTCAAGTCAAAGTGCAGGTTAGGGTCATTAACCTCGTCGAAAACGACACGTGGATGCCCCTCCAGTGGTAAAACGTTGTAAGTGCAGGCTGTATAAGCGCGGTATTTGCGTATCATAGAGCATTTAGTTTAATTGAAACTTTTATTGATATTGGAATGTCATTTAAATTTTGAATTTGGAACTTTTGTTATAAGAAAAGCGGATAGGTATACTTAAAGTGAATTTGAATTTAGAATTTGTTTTTTTATTAAGTTAATATTTGATTTCTCTATAGTAAAAGTACTTTTATGATTTAAAAAAATCGTATATGGCAATGAATCATGTTTGTGTTAGATAAAAGCTGTGGAATCGCTTTATATTTTGTTCCAGAGATAAAAAAAAGGAACTGCACTCCCACGACAGAAACGACAGTTCAAATTCGTTTAGATATCATTCTTTAAGTCCATTTGTCATTACTCATTACATTTGTTCGTAATGGCGCAATCGCGCAATAGAACAATTTCGGGGTTGTCATCCGGCGACGAATTGGCCTCAACTGGCTGGGTTCAAGGCCATTGCCCGTTAATTTGATGAAACATTCACCTCTTACATGGTTCTCTAACACTAAACTCATTCTTTATTTCTGGCTGTATGAAATTTTGTCATTGCCGCGTGGGAAGGATGCATTTAAACTTTAAAAAATAATTTGACAGATTACGTCATTTAATTTTTTAAATCGAAACTGCCATGATACGTAAAGCTCTACTTTTTAACATAAAAAAACAATGTCATGTCAAAATGTCTATGGTAGCTTTATAAAAAATAAATAAATACAATATTGTAAAGATTAAGACGTGATAGGCGCTGGTCATTCAATAAAATCCCGGCTCGCTTTTATTAAAGCTTATTGATTTTCTCACGTAGAAATTTTCCATGAGGAAGCCTCGCAGTGTGGGTGAAGCACCGAAACAACGTTTCTAATTTACTAGTATTGTTTCAATTTCATTTAAGTATAATTGAAATGCTTTTCTCAATAAATAGGAAATTATTTGTGAAAAACAGCTTTTTTACTAACACCATTACCGTTTTTTGGACGTATTAAACCATTAAAATAATAAAAAAAAACATATGTAAAACAATAAAAACGTCGTGTTTTAATTGTAACAGGAAAAAAAATTAACAAAACGTTTTTAAAAATAGAACGATCTCGTGATGTCGTCGACCCGTGACGTCTCGTGACGTATGCTGTCACTTTTATTTTAGGGCTCGTTCAAATGAATGGTTCTGTTAACATACTTGACAAATTATTGAAAAAAATTCTTAACGTTAATTGATTTTGCTTCGCGGGGGGATGTAATGAATTTTGTTGACTTTAAAGACACAGAAATTAAGTAGAACGAAGGTGTGACGTTTCCCTTTCGATTTTTTTATTCGTTTATTATGAAATCATCTGTGGTATTCCCGTAAAATTAAGACACACTGTCACTTCTTTTATTGTTTTCTAAATATTTTTCATCGCATAGTTGATAAATGGTAATACCATTATATGCCAGTTTCAACAAAAAACGTCAAATAGCTTCAACCTTTCAAAAATCACAATTTATTGTGCGAGAAAACTTGCTCTTACAGTTTTTTAGTAAAAACTTTTTACATTTGACAGTAGCTCTATATTTTAAGAAGCATAGAGTCACACAGTTAGAAAGACCACTTAGTTAAATGTAAACAAAAAACCTTATGAGTCTCTCCTTTTGTTAATATTATCGTCTCAAGGGTCATATTACGAAATAGTGAGAAGTTATTTGAAAGATCAGATTTATAATGTTTAAGGAAATATTTTAAGCGACACAATAGAGCTTTTGTATGCTTGTGTATACTCTATATCATAGATTGGGCACTATTGGAACATAGAAATTTGAGCGTAGTGATTTTTACAAAAAATATTTTGTTTTTTTTTTATTATTATTGATAGCTTTTCACTTGACAACTATTTCCCGAACGATGTAATATGGTAGACGATTGCTTACAAGTAACCTTTTCTTGTTTTGAAAGATCTTCAAATTGTTGCTATCAAGAAAAACACATTCCTTTAGAGAATTCCACTACGTAACACTAAATCTGTTCGATTAAATAAAACGTGCATTTTTCACTGCCTGACCTTTATTTGTATTAAAGCAGTATTATATTTAAATGGTAAAGAAATAAAAGAAATTAATTGCCAAGTCTTAAAATTGTATATTTGCAAAACAGATATTTCACAATAAAAGTACAGAAGTCCACATTACTAAGCTAAGAACATCACATAAATGATTCATTTAAGTTACTAATAATTACTTAGTCATCATTTCTTTCAAATAACTGCAGTTCAATAACCTGTGACAGGCTGAAAATATGGCTGCCATTATTATACGTTTCCGCCATCTTTAGTTTGGCTTTCAAAATTGGAATAGATTTTTTTCTTTGTATTAAAAATTTGTTTTTTTTTTTTTAATAGAACTACGGTGTGCTCCTTCGTTTTTTCTTGTCACTTAGATTTTAAAATTGGAATAGATTTTTTTTTCTTGTTTATAAAAACGTTGATACAGGGTGCGCTTTGGCTCAAAGGCCAGTAATAGGAAGAAACCTATTTACGTTGTTTTACATTTTGGGCATATTTTTTTAAATGACTCAAAATGTCGTAAGTGCCATGAAATGAGGAAGTCGTTATTCCATTCTCGCACCAATGTCAATGGACTTAGATATCTATTTCTTGGTCAAGTTTGCGCATTATGACGTTTTTGTAGACGTAGGTAGGTTTTCAGAAATTTGTTTAGCATCAATTTAGACATATCCGTTCCAGATCTAGTTCACAGATAAACATGTTTTGTTATTTTATGCTATCATAATCTATCTGTCTGGCCGTTTTTATCAGAGGATATTAGGCCTTTTTATTTAAATGTCTGAACATTTTGGTCTAACATATTCCTTTTAATTTTGAACTATCAAACAACCTTCAAAAATAGAACGACCCCCCAAACAAAACATTTTGTTTGAAATGACGTATCAAAATACATCAGTCATCACAGAACAAACCAGCCAATGCTCAAAGAACTATCATTCGGAATGACTCTATCAACATCAGAGATCTACTAAAAATTGTTAAATAACGGTTTAAAACCATTGCAACCTGATCTACTAATATACACATTCCTTTGCACATTAAAGGTCAACGTAAAATGGTTTCGCCTAAATATAAAATGAAAAGCACGCGGTATCGAGGTCATTGCCCCGTGATGTCACGAGCGTCACAAAACGTAGGTAATTCAAAATACGGTAACGCGTCCGTACGAGTTACGTGTATGAATTTGCGATATGATCTGAAATGCGGTTTGCGTTTGACCGATAAGAGTTGGCTTGACTTGATAGTGATTCATTCTTGTGATATTTTTTTTGTAGGCTTGGTTTTACGTAAAAAATGTTTACTGATTTTGAATGAAGATTGTGATTTGAATTTAGAACTTGTTTGTTCAATAGATAAACATTGTTTAGATTTCTTTTTAAAAATGGACTCCCCTTTTTTATAACTGGCTACTTAGCCAGTTAGACCGCTTAGACATATTTATAAGTTGACATTTTATTTGTCCAAGTTCTTATTTCAAAAACAGGGGGACATGAGTATGGACTACTATTATTCGGTAACCCTGGAAAGCAAAGGGGATTTTAGTCAGAAAAACTTCGACACTTAATGATTTCCCATCCTCAAAAAAGTGGGAGTGGAAAATCTATGTAATGGAGTTTTTTTAATGATTAATCCTTCATTTATGTAGGTAGGTACTTTGAATAGCAACACATCGGTCATTGACAACCAAAGGACAAATATCTTTTACGATAAAAATGCGCCACAATACACATATATTTTCATTTAAGGATAATTATTATTATACAAACCACACATTACGAGTATTGCACATAATAAATATTATGTGTTTACTTGTTTCATTATCATTTTCCTGGCGTTTTTCCAAGTTCGCTAGTCAGCTTTCAGTCTCGTTGCGAAATTGTAGTATAACGTAGCTTTGAAAATACTTTCTTTATTCAAAATTCTGTATTCGTTTATTTTTCTTGACATATTTTAATATGAACCAGCGACTTACCCGCCAGATGACTTTTTTTTTTAAGACATTGAACTTTATTCGAAGAAAACCCGCCAAAAACTCCCTGCGACCACCTTTATTATTTGCCACAGAATACATTTGAATCCTGTTAAAAACTATGGCCCATTTTGACAGGACTAAGTCTATGACAGATGGCAAAATGACGTTGCTAATTTGTCTATGACTCTCCAGTATGACAGCTGACCGAATAAGAATTTACGTAGACTGTTATTTTACGTATATTTTTGATGAGTAATCTGTATAGGTATCATAATATTGAGCGGCCAGACATATCGCAAGGACGTTCTTTGGCTCCTAATATATTATACATATATAGTTAATATATTGATTACGTCATAACTAGACATATTATAGTATTCATTGAGAGTATAAAATATAGACCATTATGTATTAGCATCTGCTAGCGGATCTGCCTGCGTGAAATTAGGAATTAATCCTAGGAATTATACGTATTCTAAATTCAAAAATTCAATTGTTTTTATTACACACAGGCCTGCATGCGCACTTATAAAACGTCAGAAGCTAGTGCACGGTTCCAAATTTGTCGATTCCTATGGAGAAGAACCAGGAAGAAACTCCACGGCTACTCTTAAAAAAAAAAAGTTGTTCTTACAATATTTTCATATTACATTAATAGATATTATGTAAGAACAGTATGCGGGCCCAGTGCGGGTTGGTGCATTTCACATGTCTTCGAATTTTCGGTTCTAGGACATGCCGGTTTCCTCACGATGTTTTCCTTCACCGTTTTGAGAGCAGTGGTGATGAATTACACAAAGTAATCCACCTGACTGGGTTTGAACCCGCGACCTACAACTTGTAAAACCACTACTGCTTATAAATAGACCTATAGAATGTATAATTAAACCATAGATACATAGATAATGAAGCCGTGTCCTCATAGAGGAGGTGGCAACGATCTCTCGCGCCGAGCCTTGGTACTGGCCATGGTCCGAAGCGAGGAGAAGTGGCAGGTGGTCGCTTCCTTCTGCGGAGCAGTAATGCTAGCAAAGGAGAAGGCCGCATAAGCATGCGCGAGGGACCCCCTCCCGATTTCGATATCCGGCCACCGTAGGCGCGGGCTTGCCATCCTCTTGCTGGACGGAGCAAGAGGAATGCAATCAGTCATTCCCACATAAAAAAAAAGTGAAGTATGAATGCAATCTCTGCTTCCTAATAGGATTACGGATTGATATTATTTCTATCGTAATCATTGATGTACCCTGATACGTAATCTTTATCAAGTTAATCAATGAATATAGTGCAATTAATATTTTTTTAAACAAGATAACTTTGAGGTCGTCGATCTTAAAGGCCTTTATGTCATAATTACACTAATATTACAAAAGTAAAAGTTTCTGTGTATATACGTTTATATGTATGTTTGTTACACCTTTATGCTCAAACTGCTGAATGGATTTGAATGACAAGAACTAAACTTTATTGTACACCAAAATAATAACAATTATATGCGATGGATAAAATAATTTATTTTCAATTCAATTCCAATTTTAAATCCTTATGACATTTTTAGGGGTCGCTTGCATTCTCGACTGGCTTACTGATGGACCATAAACAATAAAAAAATCCTTTTAATTTTCTACCATTGACCAATAATTCACAATGACAGACGGTTCATTTGAAAACTTGTGCAAGAGTAGAAGAATGTGATTACAATACATTACTGAGACAATAGATCCGGGGTTCGATGACCCCACACAGCTGATCCGAAGCCAAAACTATATTTAATCGATTTATTAAGAGATAGGCTGTTTGTGTCATTTCTTTTATCTCTGGGGTGATAGTAAAAATAGTTTATCTGGGGGCCAATTCTCGATTTTAGAGATGGTGTCGAACTCGACAAAAATGTCTAATGACGTAATTTTTTTGACAAATTTTAAAAGTCGCTATTCTGGGGATGTCGAATTCGACATTTGTCGAAGGATAACGTTAGAGTTCATGTCGAGTGCTTCTGAACAGTAGAGATGTCATGTCGATTGTAGAGATGTCATTTCTGAGTGAATTCGTTGAGTTTTGTTAGATTTTTAGTGTTACACTGTGTTTTCTTTGTTTTAAAATACGACTTGGCTTCTCATATTGGAATTTCGATTTGCTCTGTGATTTGAGGATCGTGTATTTTCTTGGAACGAATACGAACGAATAACGGATTTGTAATTTGTATATCCACGATTGGACTTGAAACCACTGAAAAATTGACGAGTTTATTAACATATTTATCTCGGTGTTGTTGAAAAGTAGTGAGCAACTGGCATATACACGGCGACAACAGTCCATTTTTCACGCCGTCGATGTTTACGACTTGAGCGAAACAGAAGTCAAGTATTTTTTCACCTTCATTTTTTTTAAAGTATAAAACACAGTACTTATTCTTATGGTATAAAACGCACAATAATAAATAGCACAGTTCACAAAATCAAAAGTTTTGAACCGCGAATTCTGACAATCAACTGTCAAACTAATTATTTTTACACGAAACGTTTCGTTTTATACATAACGAATTAGATCTAGTCAGCGTTTTAAAACCAAATCATTCATTCATTCATAACTACATAAAACGGAACGTCCGATTACACGAACTTAGTCTATGGTTCTTCCTAATGGTAACATTTTCTTCACTCGACTCGACATTTTCGTGAAATTTATTTCTATTTTGACTGAGAATACGGAATTCTGCTCAATTCGAAATTTTTTGGTAGAGATAGAGATATTTTTGATAGACATAGAGATAGACTTCCAATCTCGAACTCGAGATAAATGGCGAATATTGAGAATTGTCCCCCTGTTCTTAGAGTAGAAAAGAAAAAAATACGTTTATTTTGCAAGTTTCTTAGAGAAATAAAACAAGTAAAAAACCGGCCAAGTGCGAATCGGTTTCGCGCACGAAGGGTTCCGTACCGTCGGCACTATTACCTACTATATAAAACAGAATAAAATAAATACTGAAAGGGGCTCCCCCTTTAAGTACCTATTTATTTTATTCTGTTTTTTTTTTAGTATTTTTTGTTTTAGCAGCAACAGAATACATCATCTGTGAAAATTTCAACTGTCTAACTATAACGGTTTATGAGATACAGCCTGGTGATAGACTGACAAACAGACAGACGGACAGCGTAATCTTAGTAATAGGGTTCCGTTATACCTTTTGGGTACGGAAGCCTAAAAATACGTATATTTTGCAAGTTTCTTAAAGAAACGAAACAAAAAAAAAATACTTAGCAAAAAAATTTTTTTTTATTTGAACGTAAAATAAAAATAGTAATGGGAATACGTAAGTGTCTCACTAAATACATTTAAGTTAGTTTTTAATGCAGTAAAAAAAGCTGTTAGCTCTTGAATAATATAATTAAACGTTGACAGCTATGAGACAAAGTGTGTCCATATAAGTAATCAGCCCATTAAAAGCACAATTAATTAGTCAACTCCCATAGTAAATGGAAAACCAGGAGTTGGACGTTAGACTCGTTATCAAGAGTAGATAATAAGCTTTTTTACCAGCAAAAGCTGTTATAATTTAGATACTCAACTTCAATTACAGATATAATAAATTAACAAAAAAAAAATCAAGGCTTGAGTAAATTATTAGCTCTTACTAAACTAGTGCGCCTCATCATTAACGATTGCATTATTGCTTAGTTTGCTGTAGTTTTTAAATAATATATTTTAAATAGTTTTTAGCATGTAGTTTTTTTAAATATTTCTACGCCAGCAATGGAAGTAAGTCAATCTATTTTTTTAATGTAAGATCTCTGTGTACCATAAACTAAGAAATAAATATTTCTTTCTTTCTTTCATGCTTTCTTTCTTTCCGTGCATCTTCGGATTTTTGTCTGCTTTAAAGCGAGTGAAGTGGCTGACAGAAGCTGATTCTTAATATGTTGACGCATAAACTTGCATCATATTGACTCGCTCGTTATGCAATTAAAACAATAATTCTTTTGCAACAAGCCGTGTTGTTGAACTCTGGAATAATGCTGCTTTGGCAAATAAGATATATTATTTCTTCATCTTTGATTTAAAATGCAATGGTTGGTGTTTATAGGAGACTGCCTTTGCCAGCCGCTTCGCCAGCGAAAAATTGGTTTCTCCATACAAACTTTGGACCCCCGTTTTACCCCCTTAGAGGTGGAGTTTCCTAAAATCTTCTTAGCGTATGTCTACATCCTGTATGAAACCTACCTGCCAAATTTTAAGTTTGTAGGTGTTATAGTTTCGGAGATTTCGTGATAAATCAATGAGTGGTATCTCACGTTTATACATATAATATAAAGATATTTTGTAAAGCAAAAGAATAATACATTAATAATAGTATAATCAAAATAATAGAATTAAAAAAGAAAAAAGTTCGTACCTAGGTAGGTATTATGTTTATCGGCCAGGCAAAGCCACGAGTTCAAGGTAGTTGATTTTAATCGCGGTAAACATCGTGAATGGTTCTATTTTTAAAAGTGAGACTGAGAGAGACAGTATTTTACGAATTAGTCACCAGTATTGATAGTATTCTTAGCAACGCAGCTTCTTTTCAGTAGGAGAAATTTTATTTTTAAACTTGCTAAAATCATATGAAAAATTCTACTTGTCTAGGTATTCATTTTTGTTTTATAAAATAGGAAATTAAAATCGAATATAAAAATAAATAATCAAACTAACGAGAATACACTGTCATTTGCAAAAAAAAAAAACATTAAAAGATAGCACAAACTATTTCTCGACTCACATTCGAATTTCGAACTGGTAAATGCAAAATTATTTATGCAATTTATAAACCAATTGCTTTATGAAATTAAACTTTATCACATTGCAGTAGAGTCTTGGGCGCGAATTTAGGGGTGTCACAATAAAGTGGTTTGTATCGCTAGTTCGAACAACTGCGGTCGATGACCCCTGACGTAAGCCGTTAGATTAAAATTTAAATTTGGGACTAGACCCATGGCTGGCACGTGTTATTTTGGCATTTCGTCGCCGACAATTGATAATGTATTTATTTATTTTTGTGAGCAATAATTTGCATTTATTTAGCTATAGACACCAGAGGCGGCTCGTTCTAAAGAGCGCTGGTGCAGTGCACCCCCACAAAAATGATAAAATAAAAACATAACATATTCCATGTATTTTAAAATATACACACTTTCTACTGTGCCTATACATACGCTCTTCATAACAGTTTACTAAGAACCTACTACATACGAAGTACAATATTAAATGTTCTGTAACATAATATGTATTATTTGGAGTCAATTTGTTACGAGTGCGTGGAGCGCCAGCGATTACGCTCCTATGAAAAAAAGTTTAGTACAATTCCTAACGCTCTATTCAATGAGTGCGAAAGAGAAGTATCGACACAGTGCGGCGCGTGAAACAGAAGATTTTGTATGAGAAATTAGCCGATCCTGGAGCGCCGCTCCTGCGCTACGTTGACGCTTTGTTTTGGTGACTGAGTGAAATATACGTTGTTGCCGATCTTATGTAAATAAACAAAATGACACGCGCGCCGGTTATTTTACGATAATTTCGCAATTTTTCTTAAAATTATTTTAAAAATTAGTTAAAAATAGAACAAAAAGTAACTTTTATAAAAAAAAAAATGAAAATATTCTCGAAATACGTCTCGAACTGAAAGCTAAAGGGCCGCCACGGTCAGAAATTGCACTTAGAAATGTAGTACGAAAATTATAAGCTTTACATGTTTTTTTAAATCTCAACAACATTTCAAAACATCTTAGTTGTGTGGATGTGAGGACAACAATAAATTATTTTGTTTCCCGTGTCTAGTGTTTGCGGTTGTGGTGGTGAATGTGGTGGTGGTGCGTAGAGGGAAACGAATGTTGATGATTTAGCGCATCTTTCAATAAAAGTGAAAAAACATTCGCAATCTCGATTTCATAATGTTATGTGAAATGCAATCGGCATCTATCGGCCGACAAGATATTCGTAAGGCGCTCGATTCTGCGTATCGGAAATCTATTTAGAGAGTTCAATGAACGAATTGAAAATCGAAAAGTACATTTTACGGCAATTAATAGATTGCGTCGTATTTTGTGGCGCATTTCAAGTTGCCTTACGAGGACATGATGAATCCCGGCATTTATAGAGGTTTCGTTTATTTTGTGTCGGAGATCGATTTGGCTATGAAACAGCACTTATCCAACAGCTTCGGCTTTTAATGATGATATTCAAGATGCTATTTATGAAGTTAGCAGATCTGAAATACAGCTACAAATTAAAAATGCAGAGTTTTTAGTGAACACCCATAAAAAAATATCACGAGCCGCCTCTGATAGACACTTAAATATTATCAAGGCAAATTAAATACTTTTATCAAACCAGTCAATTTCAAGTTCAATACATTTAATATCATCAGTTTAAACCATACAAAATTAAATATCAAATGTGGGTTAAAGAAAAAAAATTGTGAATTTTTCCAAAATTTTCCGGTGTCGTTAAATTTTTCCTACCATTTGTATTTAATTTTTTATATTTGGCAACCCTAACTCAAGCCTTGTTGAGGCTTCTAAAGGACATTGACCCGTGACGTACGGTGGGTGTGTAAAGCATAGTATTGAATGCAAATTGAATATCGAATAATCACCGCGATTGTCAAGTGTACTCCTTGCTTAAAAATATCTATGGCCATAGACAATATACAGATTGGTCATGTCACTGGTCGGTAACAAGTTTAGAACATTTCGATATAATTAGTGTTGAGATAGAGATAATGACGAATTAAAAATAAGAGATTTTTAGAATTCAATATAAATACTCTTTTTTTTCGATCTTGAAATATGAAACAAAAATTGTCAGCACAAATTGGAAAATCCAAATTTTTGAGAGGTCCATGAGTGGGAGGAAAGTTATGAGAATTCAAATTGTGAACATCAAGGAAGCGATGACGGATGAGGTATCTAGAAAGGGGATAATTACTGATATTACGACTTTCAGAGAAGTATGGAAACATACTAGTTAGCCAAATAGCTTCATTTGCCTTTCAATTAACAGCCGAGTATATTACTAAACGGTGCTATTTAACTAGTAGCCTGAACTCATTGATAATTATTCTTTTCAGTTTTCATCATGATCTTTATTCATTATAATTTTCATCATTCAGAATCGTTATCGTCATTCACCATCATTCTCCTCATTCATCATTATTCGCTTCATTCACCAGAGGTCGAAACAACATGTCTTTTTCTTCCACACTCCTCAATGCTGGTTACCGTTTTTAAATAATGAAAGATCATGCATAAGATAACATAATAACTGAGTGGATACATATTCTTAACATAAATTTGGTCTCCATCTGGAATTAAGTCTAGCCTTTATTCTAAAATATTAGTAAAAATCTCAGGAATTTTCCATCCCAATAGAATTGCAAATTATTCAGCATTAAAATCATTTATTTATGTTTGATATTTTATTTTGTCCCAGCATATATGTCGAATGGATTTTTTTACTGAATATAAATAAAAGCAATCCAAGATTTCTTTAACTAAATTAATATTTTTTTTCTTTAATAGGTATCTGCCACTATTACAAAATTCCAAACTTAAGTGCTTAAACCTAAAAATGACAGATTCATTTTTTGACGCAAAGACAAGCCCATTCTTCCACAAATGTCATAAATGTCAAATCACTCTATTACCTAAAACATAACGGTAAATCCAAAACGTTCTAAATTCAAAATGCTGACCGTTGTATGACGTAGCGGGGCGTGATACAATTCCGAACATGCCCGCGGTCGACGGCCCGTGACGTCATCATCAGCTGAGCAGAGAGACAGAGATAGATATAGGTACTACACATTTGTGTCTTTATCCTACAGATATCGGAAAGTGCTTGGTTGATTTCGATGTTATTTATTTCGTATAAAATGGGTTAAATGCTTGAGGTCATTTGATAAATTGCAGTTTTTACCTACACGTGCAAATTTAAATTCTAAAAATTTATTTTTTATAAAAAATTAACTTACATGGATATTTATGAAATATCCAAAGTTCCAATTTTTCATTTCCTATGGATATGAATCGGCAAGACACACTATGGTTTCATAACAAATGCCCAATATGGATTGGTTAAAATCTGTACGGTTTTTCCTCAAAAGACCATCTCAGACTCCAATCTGCGCGGTTCTCATATAATTTGACCATTACATGTTTGCTGTATGGACTTTGACCCCTGAGTTTCTGTGTTTCTTATCAGGATAGTCAGCTAGGAAACACCGGCCTCATCTAGTTTAAACTGACGAAAAAATTACATGTAAAAGTGTTTTTAAAAACCTATTTGCGGAAAAAATATCGATAAAGTTAGTTGGGAATATAAATGTATGTAGATGCAATGAAATATTTATCAATATATGATTTAGCAACTGCCATTTGAACGCCATAACCCATTTTGCCAAGAAAACTGGTCATATAGTCAAACCAATCAAAATCTTACCCAAATCTTTGACGCAACTTCAATTCAATGAATTCAAACTACGAAATGACCGAACCGTACAAATATGACGAAGTTGAGCCAAGTAGGATATTGCAAAGGTCGTCATTTTGTAAATTGTCAACTGCTCTTGCATAGAACGGAACGGTTTACAGTAAGACTATTGTTTTGAGTTCCGTTCTACGTAACGCATATACCTTTTCAAGAGACTATTGTTTTTAAATATATTGCCTAATTTTATTTTGGACATAAAATAAGTTAATTAGGAAAGATAAATTAATCTTTTCCTCCTACTCATGCAGCGTCGTTAACTAAAAATTATCGAACTAAAGCCTAAAATGATTACAGAAATGACATATAACACTTTGTAAATATGTTTTTAATTACTATTCTCATTAAAATCTTAATGATAGAGACACGTGTAAGAATTAACTTAAAATTTTTCCTGTCACTTTGAAAATAATGTTCATTTTTATATCTAATTCTACTGTCTTGTAAGATAATGTATACTCTTGAACGCACATATGTTTTGGATACCTGCTTAGGTAGGTTAGGTACAGTATTATATTTAATGAGGGATTATTGATTTTGTTATGCTAAAAAAAAGTAGTGCCAGTGGCGTTCGTCATTCCCATTATGTGATAGAACTTCATTAACATAGTATAGTCGGCTTTATATACATATAATGTTCCCACTGCTGGGACTCGGGCCTCCTCTCTAGGAGAGGGAATGGGTCGTAATCCACCACGCGGGCTCAGTGCGGCTTGGTGGAATTTTTGGTTCTTGGACATGCCGGTTTTCTCACGATGTTGTCCTTCACCGTTTTGAGAGAAGTGATGATGAAATAAATTGCACAAAGTAACGCGCCTGCCTGGGTTTGAACCTGTAACCTACAACTCGTAAGTCGGGGCCGATACCACTCGGCCACCACTGTTCTCCACTTCATTAACTTAGCATCACTGAACTTTAAAGTGCGGCAAGACACAAGAAAAAAAAAACACTATCGATTTCAAAACCACATTTCAAAGACACGTACGAAGTCCATTAAACATAAAAATCTCGACAAAAGGCGAACGGACGCTTCTTTTTACGTAGCGTAATATCGTCACACCCACAAAAGGGCTGTCCCTATAGTTACGCGGAATGGAACGCACACACATACCCGTTCCAGTCATTGGCCGTGTTCCGACCTTGCCCGAGGGTCGATGAACCTTGAGACCAAAAATGGCTGCGAATCAAGTACGAGTCGTTTCTTCACGGTTGAACGGGATTGGGATAAGCATGGTTATAAATATGTTGCGTTACGTAACGCGTAACGGTACTTTTGTTAGTTTTGTTATCACGAAAATTTAATAATTAAAGTTGGAAAAAAAGTTTTTGTTATTTTTAATCGATTGTTATTGTTGTGTTTTTTTATCTGTTAACGTAATGACATCTAGCGGTAGTTTTTGGTACTATGTGTAGAGAATTAAACACATTTTAAGTTCGCCCGAAATTATTATATGTATTTAGACCCCTATGCATTTATAATATTCGTTACACACTGCAAAAAATTATAAAGTACTTGAACTCACAAAATTACCAGAAAAAAAAACTGTTATATATTTCAGAACCCACATAAAAATCAGCGTCTGTGTAACCTCTATGTGTTTAATTCTAAGGACCAAATCGCAAAAACTAACAGCATTTTTCCATTTGTTTCAGCTCAAATCGAGATAATACCATGCAAGGTGTGCGGAGACAAATCTTCTGGCGTCCACTACGGCGTCATCACCTGCGAGGGATGCAAGGGTTTCTTCAGACGGTCGCAAAGCACAGGTCGGCATCTGTTTATCTGCTATTTAGATTATAAACTTCTCTATAACCGGGTACAGACTCCTGTAACCAGTGGCATAACAATCTATCATATCTGGGGCCTGTGGCAAATTGATTGGACGGAGCCCCAGAAAAATCGCCACGTTGTGATTTATTTCTTACTAGGTTTTCCCCGCGGCTTTGCCCGCATTTATAATATATAGCCTATGTCAATCAAGAATAAAGGAGCTTTCTATCGGTACTATTTTTTTTGCAATCGAACCAGTACTTTCAGAGATTATCTCATACAAACAAAAAAAAAACACTAACTTTTTATATTAGTGTAGATTTAAATAGGTTGATTTAGTTTTTTTGAGCACGCGGCCTCTCTAACTGGGGGCCCCGTTGGATTGGGGGCCCCGTGGCATTTTGCTAGCCTTGCCACCCTAAACTTACGCCATTTCTTGTACCAAACCAAAATAAGAATGGTCACATACACTATTTGAAAAAATATTTCTTGTAATAATACAAAGGACCCAAAATAAGACTTTTGTCACATTCACAATTTGAAAAAAGAATTCTTATAATTCAAAGGACCACGCCCACGTTTCTTCGCCTAATTCCTGGAGACAGATCTACTATAGTCAATAACGTCTGGTTATTATACCCTAGTTAGATTATCCTAGCTTTATACATGAGCTGAAGTCCTCAAAGAGAGCCGTTCTACGTGAAATTAATATTGAACAAGCTAGTCTCTTGAGGCTTTTGAATTTATACGAAAGGTCTTGGTCCTGAATTTTCTATGAGAGAGACATTGGGTCCTTTCGTCAGCCTATGACAGAGTCATTAAAATCGCAGATGGTGGAAGGATAGGTTATGTTTGTGAAGCTAGATTTGGTTGGCATCATAAGAAATAAAAAGGCGTGCCTTTTTTTAGGCTACATATTGATCACACTGTCAAAAATTTATGGATTATGCTGTGGCTACATAATCGTGCGAATATTATTTTCGTGTTGTCGCGATAAAAACGTCGTATTCGGGTACACGCGATGTTGTGGTATACATTCGCAGTCAATAGTATATTTCTATGCGGCTGTGAAGTGTCGACCAGCATTCGTGTTCGCCCGAATACTTCGCGAATCGAGGAAAGTCGGCCACATTTATCGCGATAACTCGAATGTTCGCTGAATTCGATTTGTAGCATGTAGTATCATGAAAGTGACCACAGTATTTTACCAGATATAAAAGAATGCTGCAGCTTATCCCCTTGCGAGTAGGTTTAAACCTAAATAAGAGTATTAAGAAATTAGTAATATCCTAATAGTAAGCAAATAATATATTCTACATCGGTTTTGACATTTGATTTGATAAAAAAATACCTGTTTTAAAAATAGCTGACGATAATTTTATTCTGTATCCGATTTTGAGCATACCACTTTAGGGATTCGAGTTTATTATGTCATATGTTGTATTTATTAATATAACGTAAGGCAAACCCAATAATTAATTTACAGTCATTGTCATATCTTATAGCTACTAGCTTCCACCAGTGGCTTCGCCAGCGTGAAAGTAGGTATATCCATGAAAAATTTAGAACCTTACTCCACGCCTTAGGGTGTGAATTTAAGAAAATTCTTTCATAGTGCTCGTCTACGTCATATAAGGAAGCTTTGTGCAAAATTTGACATTCCTTGTCCCAGTAGTTTCGACTGTGCGTTGATATGTCAGTCAGTCAGTTTATACTTGTATATATTATAGCTATAAGAGCATTTCCAATGTAATCAAAAGAAATATTATACATTCCTTATGTGTATAAATATTTCTTATCACAAATTATTATGTAAGAATTGAAGTAGTGTTATCAACAGTAAGGGCATTGGTTTCTTTCCTAGGAATAAGGAGAAATACAAGCTCTATGTTATGGCATGTCTAGTAATCTGCTGATTATGGCATATACTTGTGGAATCTCCAAGTATGTGAACAGGTAAATTTAAGTAGACTAGTCGAATATTCAGAAAGTAAGTTATTTTCGCCTCCAAAGGAAAATGAGGTAAGATTTTAACTTAAAATTTATTTATATATATTTTATTGCTACTGGAATTCCAAGTCTTTTACTGTTGAACTAATCCATAAAATAAAAACAAATTATCATGCATGAATTTGAAAAGTATTATTTTTATTCAAATTCTGGGTTAGACACGCATGAAAGATAAATTACCGTATTAAAATCATAGTCAATATCATTTTTAACTTTGATTCATTTTTTAGAAGAAGCTAGTATATAATATACACCTCAGTGAAAATTATTCTATTGGCGTCAATGCTCATATTGTCGCATTGTCGTAATGTCGCATAGTCGCATTGTCACACTGTCGCATTGTCGCATCACTGTCACATTGCCGCATAGAGCCTATCTACCCTTCATGCGTGTCCAACCCTAAACTCACCAATATATCTCTCCTACCCCAACCAGTTATCGATACTAACCCTGTGCTATCTTCCAGTGGTGAACTACCAGTGTCCCCGGAACAAAGCCTGCGTGGTGGACCGAGTGAACAGGAACCGATGCCAGTACTGCCGGTTACAGAAGTGCTTGAGTCTTGGAATGAGCCGTGATGGTGAGTACAATTTTTTTTTAACTTCATGTAATATAGCACTGCTCTCAAAACGGTGAAAGAAAACATCGAGAGGAAACCAGCATGGCCTAGAACCAAAAATTCGAACACATGTGACATTCACCAAACTGCACTTGGCCCGCATGGTTGATTTCGGCCCATTCCGTCTCCTAAAGAGGAGGCCTGAGTCCCAGCAGTGGGAACATTAAAAAGGTCACATCCAGACACAGAATAGATGATCGTGTTCCACACAGGAGCAATTGTCTTGGGTGGGAATCGAACCTATGATATCCGGCATAGTAGTCAGGATACTAACCACTAGACCAACAGGCCAGTCAATGGTTTATTTTTATAGTTACGGATAGTTATAAATAAAGAGGTGATGACAATTAGCTTAAAAAAATTACATGGTTCTCTCTACTTGCACAAAATTTTCACACATTATTAACAATTACACACAACAATAACAAACTATTGTTATTTCGATAATTATATCTCCAAATTCAAATAACAATTGGAAAAGGAAATAATGATTCTAATTCACCTCAAGACCACGTGTTGCCCGATGAGGAAGCGAGCGTCGGGTCAACGACCCCTTATCAGTAGCTGATAACGCTCTGTTTATACTACATAAGTACTCAGAGCAAGTTTATAATGAGAAATAGTTATGTTGGAATGTGTTCAATAGCTATGTATGAAGTTTCCCAGTGCTGGGCAAAATTTTATTCCATAGAAAATTTTGGCACAATTTTTTTTTTTGAAAAAGTTGAAGTATTTCCTGGGTGTGATCTTAGTAGCCCAACTAGCCCAATACCACTGCTGGTCATAATATAACTCCTAGGATTATATTATTTTGGTTGTCTCTCATTATCTCAGTACTTAATAAGGAAAATTTTACTAGCCCACATCGAAGGCCCACTGCTGGGCTTAGGTCAATAGAACCAAAAACAATAAAAAAAGTTTAGCAAAATGGCTTCCTGTAACCATTTGGCTTGGATTAAAAAACCCGGCAGTATTTTTTAATTAAACCTATAATATTTTTAAAGAAAATAATGATTTTAAGTGAAGCCTTCCTAATTACAAAAAAAAAGAAAATAATATCGGTCTTTCTTTCAATAATTCCGAGAATTGGCACCGTTCCGAAAAAACCGAGGTAAAAGAAAAAACAAACATTTGAAGACTACTAACGCCATCTGTCATTGGTTTTACCAAACTTCTGTTGTTGAACCTTTGAACCACCTAAAATAATATTTTTATAAACGTATTTATTTTAAAATTTATTACGAAACATTATTAAAATTATCAATTTCATTTTATTAAATTATCAGCTTAAACAGAACCCTTTTTGGAGGATGAGAAATCGACAAATTACATCTCCAGCTCAGGAGCAAGAGGGCGTGTCAGACTTTTACTGACTAAAATTGACCTGTGTTCCTTCAGATGCCCTTTCCATTCCTGGGTCACAGTAATTGATTAAGCGGCCCAAAACATATACCACCCAAAAAAACAACATTCGTGCTAACAACACGCCTCCTATTATAAAATTACACTAACAAAAAAAACTCTTAACATAAAGACACACATAATAATAACATACTTACAATATGTCACGCCAAGTCGCGTGCACTCACATAGCGAGACGTCGCCGATGCGTGCAGTGACGATCGTTGCGCAATACTTGTAACGATCCGATAGTGTATCGATAGGTTTGTCGATCTTTGAGGGCGAGTGTCGATAAACAAAAAAAAAAAATACAAAAAAAAAACTGTAGAAGTTCGTTGCCTAAATCGCAAGACCCACATCTTGATGGAGTGTGTCCGGAACGAAAATACAAGAATCAATATTTTTGGACTCTGTAAAACGTGTGATATTGGCATTTGTAATACAATCCTCTCTTTTCCAATGTCCGATAAAGCTAAACAATTGTTTGAGTTAGCCTTAAGTTTGTAAGTTTTTGTGTTTTCTGTAATGGGCGATGTGGGCGCTAAGCGACAAAGCCCTTTAATTAAATTTAAAAAAAAAATCGCAAGACTGTATCAAACTGTAGATTTTACTACCACCTGCCGGAGTCTGTGTTTCCTGATAGCTACAATTTAGGGTTCAAGTCAAGAGTGAATAGGTTACTTCTAGGCAAGCGTGCTCCATCGTCGACCACATCATCGCTGAGAAGAAAAAAGAAGTGCTTGTTATGACTAATTTTCACTATTGATTGGTAAACCGTAATAACAGCAAACAATGCGTCAAATATTACTGTAGTATTTAAAAAAAAATGCAATAAGAGTACCTCTTATTGCATTTGTTTTTATGACTTATACATAATTGATAATAGTGTTAGCTGCGATCCCATCTAATAGTAAGCAGTGATGTAATTGTTGATGATAAATTGCAATAGTTTATTAAGAGCTTACACACTACTGCACATAAAGTTTAAATAAAAAATCAGTAACTAAGCTTACTTATGACAAAAAATTACAGTTTAAAAGAATATTAGCCTCACTATTTCTTATTCTCACCCTACCTACACTAGTACCTACAGCATGGCATGCCACGTTTGCGATCGTAGATCATACATAACACGATGCAGTCGACTCGACGCGTGCAGACGACTTGTTGCGCAATTACTGGTTTCTGTTAACTGGGTAGATCCGTTTATCGATAGTTTGTAGTTATGTCGATGAATTTTTGGTTTGTTGTTGGATTTTAAGCTATTGCATAGCTTCTATCGCGGGCCTTGAGCGTGGAGACCGAATCCAGAAATTCCGTAACGATAAAAGCTAAATGGTTGTCATGGCAACTTGTCAATTTCAATCACAAATAATATTTTTCTATGGTAATTGCATAAGTTGATAAAAAATGCTATGCAATAGCTTGACCGCGGCAGTCTCCGAGTGCCACACGACTTTTTTTTTAGTTTTTTTTTGTTATGGGCTAATATCTTAGTTGAGGATAAGTGATGTAAGAAGTAACTTTTTTACTCTTGACTTAAATATGAACATATAATGAATGTATAATGTGTTGTATTATTGTTTATGATTAAAGATACAATACCAATCAATTTTTTCTGCTGGTCAAAGGCTTTCCTCACATTTTTCTATACAAATAAATGTATGAAAAAAATTATACACGTAACAGTGAAAGTGCAATCAATAACTTAAACCTTATAGATTTTAGAAAGCGGGAAGGCTAACTACCTAACATTTTATTTCACATTTCTAAAGAGAAGAGATATCTCAGAGACATTTAAAAGACTTCTCATGTACTTTTCAATAAGTTTAGAAATAGTTTATAAAAGTATATTAATCGTTGGTTAGTTTATTAACAATTGGGAAAAATCCTATAAGGTCTGGGTATGAAAGACCCTGCCCCATATATAATGATTTCTTTTTCGTTAAATTTATTAACTCAACAAAGTTTTTGAGTTAAAATTACTATTATAATTTTTCAATATTTAGCCGAGTCACAATCGATAGCATAGATAACTTAGAATCCAATAAACAAAAGTAAAAAAGCAACTTCTGAAACCATCTCCCATTTAAAACATCGATAGCCAAATTTATCGACTTTTCCCAACCCTACCCATTGCACAATATACTAGTCGTGAAGCGTAACGTAAACATGTCCAAGTTTTTACATCAAGATACACACACACACACACATGCACACAAATTCTTGATGTTAACATAAGACACGCATACATAAAGGACGGTTTTATGTAACATGCACTAATTCGAGAAACGAGTCATATCAGGTACTTTTTTTTTTTGTTAGGTGTTACGTTTGCACTCGGTTTTGCTTGGCTATTTGGTTGAATAAAAAAAGTTTTTTTTTAGTGAAAAGCTTGGCATGTTTTCACGTTATTTTGTGAGATATAAAGTCTGAATTTTAAACTCTCTTTGTATCGTTTTTGTATCTCCGTCTAGAAAGTTTGTCTAAAAAAAATCTATTTGCAATGTATGATATCATATAAGTTTGCAGAACATACTTTTTCGCTAAATCGTTTCGCATACCCAACAGAGCCTCTACTATTGATTTAACACCAAAAATAAATATTTTTCGACACACATACAGTTCAAAGACTTCTTTGTTTTAGTGAACAAACAAACTATTGTTACCAATTTAATTGTTCCTACAAAAATCTGGGACGACAAACTATAGACGGTCTGTTTCTAATACATGTAGGAAAAATAACCAAAACACAAGACCCATCTGGATAAACACAAACCTCGCAAAGACAGGTCAAGCTAAACTGGAGTGTTCAAGTCATCGAACTCTCAACAAAGAAAATTCATAGACGAAATTCTAAACACAAAAACTCTACTTCTTGAAAAATAATCTAAGCAACCAAATTAAAAAGGCACCTCATGTGGAATTCGAAGTTCGAACCGTGGTCGTAATTCAAATCGGTCGCGTTGCCGCCCAACGGGATCGCGCCGAGTTACGTAGCAAGAATACGTCACTTGCACGTACTATACATACATACGTCAGAGTTCGCGAGTTCGTTGTTCTACTAGGCAGTGTGCCAACGGCCGAAGTGTCCCGGACGCACACGAACGCGCACCCTACACACACAACCAATCAACACCCGTTTGTTCACGCACACTATTAAAGAACGCGTCTCGTTCGTGTTTCACACACCACTCCGACCCATGTGTGCAAGTATTGAGTAACTAAGCGATGAAGCTAGGTGTCATTGAGAACATAATTGCATTGTATTGTTAGGCTCGTCGATTTTAGCTGCGTTTTTTTCGTCGTGTGAATATTAAGAGGCATGGGAACGATGCGAATATCGGATTCCCTGTTATGTCATTTGTGTCATTAGTTTTTCGTAAGCGACGCGAGCGCTCGTGGCGGTGAGTGGCGGAACTAAACTAAAACAAATATTTTGGTGTTTTCAGCGGTGAAGTTCGGACGTATGTCGAAAAAGCAGCGTGAAAAGGTGGAAAGTGAGGTGCGGTTCCATCAAGAAAAGATGAGACAGCAGACTGATACAGCTCCTGATTCGGTGTACGACGCCCAGCAACAAACGCCGAGCTCAAGCGACCAGTTCCATGGTCATTATAATGGGTAAGTAACGCCATCTAATAGCGAATAGTAAAACTAATAAAATACGTCAGCTATTTTTCTAATATATCGGCGATTTTTCACTCAATTAGATTACCTATTAAATTGAAAAATAGTCATAATACATTTTGCCGTCGAAGAGTAATTATGTCTGTTTAAATGTGGATTGTAGAATGTTAAAATTGCAAGGAAAGCAGTCTTAGCTATTTTGCATAGTTTCAAGAACCTAATGGATTGCGTTTGCGTTCCACATCTTATGCCAAACGTGCAATATAATATGTTATTCATGCAACTTGGCAATAAAACGAATAATGGTTAGCAGTCAAACGACAAAACTATGACTCGTTAAAACTCCGAGCTTTCTAGTTTACCGTCACCGTTGTAATTCATTACTGCACGGACTTCAATTTGTGTCAGCGGTGCATCAGACGCTGTCATTATTGTAAGCGACCAACGGTATACTGTCGTGACGAAGTTGAATGGCGCTTAACGGTAAACTGTAAATACTGCCACCTAGTATCGAGTAGCGGTACTACGCGTTTCTCATTAAGAATGATAGATGGCGTTGTTTTTATTATTGCGCATTTGAAATGTTTGTTAATAGATTTACGATTTGTTTTTAATTGGATTTAACAGTAAATAGATGTTAAGGTATGAGAGGAAAATACTTAACGTGACAGTTTTTGCTCTGAACTGAGATACTTCAATTACTCATCATAATTGATGGCTCGTTGCTTGATAGTAGCTTTATGTGGCTTTTTGTATTTCTATTAAGCCAAACTGTCTTCTGTACACTACTGTTAATATTCTAGGAAATTAAATACATAGAATGACCGCTACTGTCTTAACGGGATTTTAATTTACACTCAACGGAAAGCAGTGCTTGAGAAAAACTGCCTCGACTTAGACATTTGAAAGATTTTTCTAATTCATAAATGCAATTAGATTTTCTGTTTAATAATAAACCATACAAGATGCAAGTAATACTAGTTATATTTGACAACTTTCATACAACGCCATCTTGTCCCAAACTAAGCACAGCTTGTGATGTTTTTTTTTTATGGTGGGGATAATCATCTAATGACAACCCCCCCTCTTGGGCGGAGCGGGAGATAGTGTCTGACTCTTAAAGACTAAAAACTCAACCCATTCCTTCTAGCCTTCATACAGGGGCTCAAGCTACTCTTTTAAAACTAACCGTGGCCCCAGTAGACTTCGACTCAGCTGGCCCCTGCTGTTGCTAACAACTCCTATGATATATGTACTAGACAATTGATAAACATACTATATTTCTAAATACTTAGATAAATTTTACCCAGATACAGAACAAATGATCGTGCTCATCACACAGACTTTTTTTTTCCTGGGTGGGACTCCGTGCCACTGACCTCTAGACCAACAGGCCTGTCAATCAAAGCCTGTCATCAAAGTAATCAGATCCAAAATAATACCAGGGAGTTGAATAAGATAAGAACCCTAGAAAAAATGGAAGAGGTTAGAAAGGAAATATAGGTATTTTCCAATTTGTACTACAGCGAGTGTCGCCGCTTGTCTCACACTCTAACTCCACTACAGGCAATAAACCAATACGAACGCGTATTACGCAACAAACCACGCACACTTAGATCGCAAGTTTGCTATAGGTAGTTGAACTATGAGCATTGCCCTACTTTGTGGCACGCCTGTCCCGCCCACAAGGCCCTAACCTCTTTCATCTGTTCTGTGATAAGAACCAACCAGCAGCTAAGTCTTGACCAACCAACTTCCTCCTCCACAGCTATCCTGGCTACGGATCCCCGCTGTCATCATACGGGTACAACAACGCTGGACCAGCTCTCACATCCAACATGGGCGGTATACAGCCTCAACCAGCTCAGCAACAGCGTTACGATGTGTCTGCAGACTACGTCGACTCCACCACAGCTTACGAACCGAAACAGACTGGAGGGTTTCTGGATCCAGATTTTATAAGTCATGGTATGTATTTGTTTTTCTTATGAACTTGTATGGCCTTACTAAGGTCTTATTAGGACTTCACCATTGGCTGTAGCAACAACTTGCCATCAAGAACGCCATCGAAGATATATGCTGTCGAATCTGTCGCAATTAAGAAATCTTCTGGCATGGAGAAAAGGCTCGACGATATAGACATTGTATTACGTGGCTAGGCCAGACTGTCAGCCCGGCGCGGGGACGCACGAGATTTCTTTGTCTGCCATTCATCATAACTACGCACGTGGTTAGCTCGAACTAGAGTGAGATACTCATTCCCGCACGGGTTGCCGCGCGCCACCCGGGCGTTCACTGTATCTACTTGTATGAACGAGCTATGGTTTGAGTTGCCCGCGCGCGTCTCGCGTCGAGCAGCCCGCACCAGTTCTCGTGCCCGCATGCTACTATGGATACTCAAATGCAGTTCTTTTGTTGGATGCAGTCTGGCCTAGTCGCTTAAGCGTTTTTATCAATTACTATACTCGTAACATTAAAAATATCGAATAACTAGGGATAAACTAAAATAACATTAGCAGTAGCATCGTTAGCATCCATCTACTAACACAAACCTTACCTATAGACGATCAGCAAAAAGGGACGACAATAGTCCGACCATCAGGCTCGACATCCACGAGCACAGCCACCACATCAACAACGACAATGCGACAATCATCCATAAACGACATGCCGAGGTCTCGAATACAGGAATTCGACCGCTACGAACAGGACAGGATCCAATCACCAGCTTCAATTACCAGTGGAGTCATAAATATCAAGCAGGAGATCAAGCCAGAAACATCAATGGGAGTTGATAACTTAGTAGCCAGTTATGTGGACTCAACCACGTTTCTCCACAGTCCTTCGAATCTCCAGCATAGTCCAATGGATATACAGAATTCTGTCTTGGTCAGCGGGCAGAGCTCAGTGTCTATGACGAGTGAAGATTTGAGCCCTGATGACCTGACTTCTAGTAGTGGACATGGAAGGTTAATGGATCCTTTGAACATGAATATGTCAGGGATGGGCATGGTGAATCCTAATGCTGTATCGAACAGAAGACACCAGGGGTCCAGTCACAGTTCGAATGATGACCTGCCTTGTAAGTGGATGTTGGATTTTGGCTACACGATTATTTTGCTAGTTTTCTTTTTTGTTTGTAGGTAGTTTTTCTTTTTCAGTTTATTGTACTGTTATTTTGATTTGAATGATGCAATTTTTTGTTGTCTTAGGAACAGCCCTACAACGCTATTGGTCTTGATTTTTGTCGGTAAATTTTGTCTTTTCAAATTCGAAGAAGCACAACCTTAAACATAGTTATGACGCTAAGCAGTATGTTTGTGTTTTACATTTAAGATCAAATTAAAGCACTTATTTAAACAATTACAAGATTTTTATACGAGTATGGGCGTTTGTACTGCCGGACGGTAAAATTCTTTGTAGTGCTACAAGGAATTTTACCGTCCGGCAGTCCGATTTCTTACAATTGTCAATGAATTTCAATGAATTCTCAATGAATCTGACTGCTGGACGGTAAAATTCCGTGTATTGCACAAGCGCCCTACGAGTATCAAGTGAGTTAGTCGGAAAATGAATTCCTCTATTTTTTTGTTGCGCCAGATGAAAAAAAAAATTAAGAAAGTTGCGCAGACAATTAGAAAATTTTATAAAACTTTTTAACCGCTTATGACGGATTGGTACGACGAGGGTTTCCGTTTCCTATTCGCCAGGGTCGTGTGTTTGCGACTGGGTACTCCATCTCGTTTACCTCTTCAATCCCCATAGGTGACAGAAGAGCTGACGAGATGGAGTATTTGGTTTTCGATGTGCGACTCTGGCGGAATAAACGCGAGAGTGTTAGTGGGATATATCCGAAGTGGGTAGTTCTCACTTACAAAAAATATCAATTGAGTTTTAAATTTTTTATTCCAAAACAGTTTTAGGTCATCGAGGCTCGTCGCTTTTTTCAATAGTTAAATCATTGTTCTCCCATAAAAAGTTATACCTCGGTCCAGTTCGGCAAGGATTAGGAATACCAGGATTAAAGCCATTAAATGGAAAGAATCTTAGACTGCTTCTCAGCTGAAAACAAATAAAATCAGAATCAAATGATTGTCCTGGGGCACTACCACGAGTTTTTAACGCGATCCATTTTACGAACTGGTGGAATGGAGCTATAGGGCATATGGTTCTATCCCTTTCTCGCTCGCACGACTTACATTTAACACATCATGGTAACGTGTCTGGTCCAAAGACTAAAAACTCAGCTTTACCAGGATCTAGGGTCACCAGGAATCAAGGGCCAAGGAGAATTTCGGATAGGGAAACCATAGTCCCAGTACATATAGGACCACTAAAGCACACAGATGTGGTTTTATTCAGTTAAAACTTTGATTCTCCCTCTCGCTCCACTCTAGAGCGAAAGAAGGACGACGAAACCTCAAAATCGGTGCATTAGTTTTAGCCTAAAAGCGTAATAGGCAGACCGAATGACTAATATTTATAATATTAGCATAGCATAGCATAATCAGTCTATAATGGTCCCACTGCTAGGACTCAGGCCTCCTCTCAAAGAGAGGGAATGGATCATAACATAATCCACCACGCGGGCCCAGTGCAGATTGGTACATGCCACTTTTATAAAATTTTTGGTTTTGGGACATGCCGGTTCCCTCACGATGTCTTCTTTCACCGTTTAGAGGGTGATGAAATAAATTACCCAATGTAATGCGCCTGGCAGGGTTTGTACCCGCGATCTACAACTCCTAAGTCGGAGCCATATATCACTCTGCCACCATGCTTCGGCTACTACTGCATTTTTTCCAGATTTTAGTTTTAAACATTGCCAGAATCAGGAAAAAATAGCGCATCTGCCTGTATTTTTAATATTTTGCTAACACTCTCCAGTGCGGTTTTAAAACAAGGAAAAAAGGCCCGATTTCCCGTTTCATTCAGTAAAACCTTTTTTATCCGTTTTTACTTATTGTTAGATATGTCTTTTTAACTATCAGGGGCAGACTGTATATAGACTAGTATGGAAAAGTAAAACTTACATTATTTAGAACGGTTCCATCATTTCCGGCCCTAAATTCTTCTCTTCGTGGCATTTGATTCAAATTCGGGTCTTTTACAATAACGACAGGCACTGGCAGAAAGGGTATAGAGAAACAGAGCGGCAATAGACAAGCTGCTAATTAGAAACGATTGAGGCATTATGATTAGTCCAACAGTAGGCATACAGGGTGGAATTAAAAAAGCTAGCAAAACTACACAGACTTTGATTGGTCAGAATTCGATGAACGTGTTTTTTTAAAACAAGATCCAAAGCATTTTATTTAATTTTCATACTAGCTTTTTCCCGCGGCTTATAGGAATAAAGCTGCTTTCTATCGGTGAAAAAATTTTAGCAATCGTACTAGTACTTTTAGTGATTACCTTCTACAAACAAAAAAATATAAAAACAAACAACAAATTTTACCGTGTTGACGTAGATAAACCATTTACAGGCACTTTTGAAATGTCAAAAAGTCAGTCAGTCAGAAAAATTATGCTAATTGCACATTCCAAAGCGTAGTTCTCTATGGAGAAGAATGCGCAAGAAACTATATTTACAAAACTGATTTTCTTGGTTCTAAAAAGAATATACTCATAGTCCTGGATGGAACGCATAAGGCAACTGTAAAACTAATGAAAGAACTTAGTTGAGTAAAAGTCTAACACGCATTCTCGCTCTATCCTAGAGCGAGAGAAGTCGTAAGAAGATTGACGGTGAAAAATCCTCGTTTTATAATTGCCTTAAAAAAAGAGGATGTTCTCAATTCGATTTCTTTTTTGGTCAGTGACATTCGATTTTTTAATAATTCAAAATAATAAATGAAAATCGTTGTCGAAATTGAAGAAAACCGACTTCCAGAATTAGTTTTAGTAGGTATTATTTTTGGAAGTCGGTTGAATAATTTTTTAAGAAAAAAAAAATCTTTTTTCGAGCTGATAAGTCTGGAAAGACAAAAATCCGGATACACAAGTTTTATTGTTTTTTTTTTTTTGGAAGTCGGTTGTATATTTTTTTTGTAAAAAGTTTTTATATTATTTTTGCGAGTTTATATATCTGTGCAGTTCAGCTAGCTAATTCAATTATACCCCATATACCTACTGTAATGTAGTTATTTGCACGTCCATTGAAAGACTTGGGCAGGGTTCTTTGTCGTAGCAGTTTCACCTCAGGTGTTACTGACGTGCTAAAAAGAAGGGACAAAGGTGTGTTGCACATATCCCAAGTAAATTGGGATAAATCCGTTAAAAGGATGGAGCTGTATAGAGCGTATACAGGTCCATCCCTCTTTCTCGTTCGTAGGCCTAGCATTTCACGTCATGGTAAGCCACCTGAGCGAATTTGGTAATAGCAGCCTATCTCAACAGAGACGCAAAATCATAACTAATGCGTGTTTTAAATACAAGAGTGCTTTCTGTTTCTCCACTCTCATAGCTCGATAGAATGGCAAATTGACACGACCGGAGAGAGACTAAGTGCAGGACCAAAGGAATTACGTGGTTTCCAACGCATAGAGGTCTTTCTAAAGCTTAGGCTTAACATATCTCTGGTTGAAAGGCAGCCTTAGATGTGATAATCAGATATGAAACTTACGCCAGCAAATACAACAACAGCAAGAGCCCAGCATAAAGGCTGTGAGCGGATCTATGGCCATGGCTGTTATGAATTCATTTCATGATTTTTGATCGAAAAATTAACTTCATTTTTGAACTCCAATTTGATAGGTGACTGTTGACATTTCAAATGTCATTTTGATTGACAGCAATTTATTTTTCGGTTCGTTCGTGTTTTGTAAAAGTAACGTGTTCTATATTTTTATTAATTAGTTTTATATGCTTGTTAAATATTGTTTGTAGTATTATTATATTTTTATTTAAAAGGAAATGTTTATATTTTATTTTTGTATGTAGAACTTTTTATTCAAAATTGAAAACACTGCCATCTACCGGCGAGTAGCTAAACCTTTGTTTCTTTCACAGCGGAGGGCGATATCAGCAAGGTCCTTGTGAAGAGTTTGGCTGAAGCACACGCGAATACAAACCCTAAGCTGGAGTTCATTCATGAGATGTTCAGAAAGCCACAGGACGTTTCCAAGTGAGTTTACTGGATTTTTATTTACTGTGACACTGAAAGTAGAGTTGACAAAAAATCATTTTTTTTTCGTATTTATTTCTTTTTTTTATAAATTATTTTTTAAGTCCCATATCACAGGGGGCAATCCTATTGCTAAGTGAAAACATGCAAATTTCTTTCTAAACAGACTACCCCAAACACACTGCCCCACCCAGGCATCGAATCCCGAACCGCAGCAGCCGCTGCCGCAACGGGTTGATATGAAAAAGTTATATTTTAATTCAAATATTTCACTTTCATCTTTTGTGGCGTCAAATTAGCCATTTATATGTTCTTTTTGCAGAGAACTTTGATACCAAGATGTAGGATTATGTCATTTAGTTCCATTGTGACAAAATAGATGTCGCTATACGACAAAATACAATTATTTTGACTAGCCCCACTACTGGTGTTAAAAATCTTTGAAATTCTCTGCTATTCTCTATTATAACATGCATGTGTTATACACCTAAATCTTCCTCATGAATTACTCTGTCTATCGATGAAAACCGCGTGAAAATCCGTTCAGAAGTTTTTGAGTTAATCGCGAAAATACAGACAGACAGACTGGCGTGGTATGGGACTTTGTTTTATAATATGTAAAGATAAGGATACTAAGTCTAAGGATACTAAGTCTAGGGATACTAAGCCTAAGGATACTAAGTTTAAGGATACCAAGTCTAAGGATACTATTTCTCTTTTCCAGGCTTCTTTACTATAGTTCAATGACTTACGAAGAAATGTGGCTAGACTGTGCAGACAAACTAACTGGGATGATACAAAACATCATAGAGTTTGCCAAGCTTATACCAGGTTTCATGAAGTTGACGCAAGATGATCAGATTCTGCTGTTGAAGTCTGGTAAGTATTTGGTATCATCGTCATTCATCATCGGTTTAGGATTCTTTTCTCGAAATGAAATAAAATAATTTATTTGCTGTGATGTAGGTACAAAAATATGGTGTTAAGTAGTAGAAGGATCCAATACATCCTACCGTGAGGCATGCAAATTTTTGTTATAGTCGAATTAATTATGAAACCACTTTATATAACCACAATTATGAACCTGTGGCCTTACCACGAGCTCTTAACGTGATCCACTTTACGACCTAAACTGAATTGTTAAAGTGAAGGAGCTATATAGAGTGTATAGCTCCATCCCTCTTTCTCATTCGCACGTCTGACATTTTAATTTGTCATGGTAAGGTCGCTGAAGTGGGTTCGGTCTTTCTTCACAAGTAAGATCAATCGGAAATTGAAAAAGACTCGAGGAACTGATATTTACACTGATATTTCGTTTTTGTAACTGATATTTTATTAAGTAAATATTATAATTTTGGCTTATATCATCATCATCATCATTTTAGCCGATATACGTCCACTGTTGGACATAGGCCTCCCCAAAGTGACGACACAATGAACGATCATGTGTGGCATACAACTACTTATTAATTATTATCTGTCTCTCTTGATTTCTGAATATTTTGGAACCAAAAACGTCTTGTAAGTATTGCAAACGAAGTCAAGGTATAGGGTACTTGTCGCCAAATACACAATTATTTTTCAAGTTAAATACATTTTTTAGTTTGACTACTATCTCAGCTAATGGTAAGCAATGATGTGGTCGACAAAAAAACACGTAGTCACATGACTAGAACTAACCTTTTCGCTCTTGATTTAAATACCTCCGGGCTGTCTAGAGCTAAATATTAAAAAAAAAACAGTATACCTAGTAGTCTATTCAGAAGATATCAACGTATCATGACCATTACTTCATTTATTATTATTATTATATCCAGAAGCGACCAGCATATCATCTATATAACCAATTTTTCCCTCTCTTTAGGCTCGTTCGAGTTGGCTATAGTTCGACTTTCGCGGCTGATCGACGTGAATCGAGACCAAGTGTTGTATGGAGATGTGGTGCTGCCAATCAGGGAATGCGTGCATGCACGGTGAGTTACATTTAATTTCAGAATGTTACATTTAAAATCAGAATTTTACAATTTAAATTTTGAATGTTACGTTTAAATTCAAACTTTTACATTTAAATTCAGAATTTTACATTCAAGTTTAGAATTTTACATTTAAATTAAGAATTTTGCATTTAAGTTTAGAATAGTTTCATCTCTTTTAATTTTTTTACTCTTATTTTTTTTCTGTTACTATTTTCAATACCTTGAACATCTTCTATAGCATGAATCTTTCTTCAATTTTAGTGATCCCCGCGACGTGGCGCTAGTGGTGGGTATATTTGACGCGGCGAAGACAATCGCGCGACTCAAACTGACTGAGACTGAACTTGCGCTCTACCAGAGCCTTGTGCTATTGTGGCCAGGTAAGAATAATTTTCATTAAAGTTAACAAAAAAAATCATGATACAGAAAAAAAAAGTTGGTTACTTTGGAGACTGGAAAATTGTGAATACTCGTAGATTTTATATGAAATGAATCTGAATCCAAAATTATATTTTTATTGTAAAAATATTACAGTATTATAGTAAATAATTGGAAATGAAAAGAGTATTACACTAATAATTATTAGTATAATAATTTCTGCAAGATATTTTCTCTTTCACTCTCCAGCTTGAGCCAAACTGTCACCCAGTCACATTTATAAGACCATAATTTTGGTTACCGGTACTGAATATGTCTATGTAAGTCTATGTAACTAACCCATCACAAAATCTTGAACAGAACGGCACGGCGTCCGCGGCAACCCGGAGATCACGTGTCTATTCAACATGTCAATGGCGGCGATGCGGCACGAGATCGAGACCAACCACGCGCCCCTCAAGGGTGACGTCACAGTTCTAGACACGCTGTTGGCTAAGATACCCACCTTCAGGTATGTGTATATGACTAACTACCTTTTATTCGCGATTTCGCCTCATCATCATCATCATTTCAGTCGACAGACGTCCACAGTTGGACATAGGCCTCCCTAAAGTGTCGCCATAATGATTGACCCTGTGCGTCTAGCATCTATCGGATTCCCGCAACCTTCACCAGGTCATCGGTCCACCTTGTAGGAGGCCTTCCGGGCTGCGTCTTCCAGTACGCGGTCGCCACTCCAAAACCTTTCGGCCCCAACGGCCATTTGTTCTGCGAGCAATGTGCCCTGCCCATTGTCACTTAAGTTTGGCGATTTTTCGTGCGACTTCGCCTGCGTACTTAAAATATAGCCTATGTCCAAAATATCTTAGATAGACTCTTTTCATAAATATTTTGTAATAGTTTTGGAGCAGTGGTGGCCGAGTAATGGCCCTGACTTAAGAGTTGTAGGTCGCAGGTTCGAACCCAGCCAGGCGGCATTACTTTGTGTAATTTATTTCATCACTACTGCTCTCAAAACGGTGAAGGAAAACATCGTGAGGAAACCGGCATGTCCTAGAACCAAAAATTCGAAGACATGTGAGATCCACCAACACGCACTGGGGCCGCGTGGTCGATTACGGCCTTTTCCCTTTCCTAGAGAGGAGGCCTGAGTCCCAGCAGTGGGAACATTAAAAAGGCTGATGATGAATAGTTTATTTGTCTGTAATAATCGTGCCGCAAACGGCACGTGGGTGTGGGAACGTTGTCAGTACAAAACTGAAGCCCCAACAGGACTTAGTAGGTTTGCGTTGTGGAGATCGACTGGTGGTCTGAAAGCAGTGTTTCAGGCATAGCCATTTGTCACCAATTTTAGCTGATATCGCTGTTATTCCTTTATCATCATCATCATCATCATCAGCTTTTTTAATGTTCCCACTGCTGGGACTCAGGGCTCCTCTCTAGGAGAGGGAATGGTGTTTCCTTTACAGTATGGTAGATATTGAATTGAATTTTTTGACTGATATAAAAGGTAATTTTTGTCTTTTAGCAAGTTAACAAATTAGGCTGACGACATTGCCTTTTGCAGAGCTAGCATTTTTGCTACTTGTAGTCTCAAACCGAATTTTATCTTCGTCAGAATCCATAAGACTAATCTCAATCATTTTTCTATTACAGAGAACTATCGCTGATGCACCTCGAGGCGCTGTGTCGCTTCAAAGCGGCGCATCCCCACCACGTGTTCCCAGCACTCTACAAGGAGCTGTTCTCACTTGACAGTGTTCTGGATTACACGCACGGCTAGAGGTAGACCTGCTCCAGGTCTAAACACACAGGTTTCTATCAGGTTGCGTTAGAACGATCTCATTTTTGCCCAATATAGCTGGACGGTGGCATTTTGAGACCTTTTCAAAGACTCTTGACAGCTTGACAGCTATTTTTTTTATTAATTAATACGCAAAACTAAACGCATCTAAATAATTTGTTAATATATTTATAATTGTATGTATGTACCTTGAGACTGTTAAAATATTTACTTAAAAGTATGTACGTACAATAATTAAAAGGAGGTTTATTTAATTCGATTCTAGTTACATTTAAATGCGTTTAGTTTTACATTTAATCTCAGAATATATGATTTTTTTTTCATTTGTTATGAAAATCTCTTATTATTTTTTTCGTAACAAGAAATATATTATGTAGCGTTACACACATTTTTATGGTTTATTTAATACATAATTAGACATAATGTATGTTTGATTGTGTATTGTATACAAAGGAATATCGTATATAATTATCGTAAAGTGTATCTAACTCTGAATGAAGAATAATAATAATTATTATATAAAGATATAATAATAGGCATAGAGTTTTTATTAAGAAATAAATAAAAAAGTTTAATGGTGTAGCAGTTAAAGATCACACAGTTTCAATCGAACGAAACTTATTTTAAAATAGGACCCTTTTTTATTAATTTTAACAGTTTTTTTAAAGAATGTAACTTGTTATTTATTTCAAATGATTATTATTATTATTATTGATGTTTTTTTCGCCTCTGTAGATTTTCGATTTAAGTTGTAATATAGGAATACATGATACTGCCTTTTTGTATTTTTTTTCGTTGTTTTTAATTAAATAAAGAAGTACATATTATGTCAAATATGTTGAAGCGATGGAAAAATGCAAATCATTATTAAAGTAATTTTAAGTTATATAACAGTCGTATGATGAACAAAATTATCAAATGAAAATAAACTTTTCAGGAATGAGTAATCAAATTTTTACGGACAAAAATCGTTTTTGTAATATCTAGCAGGCAATTTTTATTTTTCTTTTTCATTTCTCGCGTGTAGAGTAAATTGATCTCATTTTTTTTTTCATTATCTTTGCTTGGGTGCCATCTTTGGAATTATGTCACATTTCGCATAATAAAATGAAATAAGAAAAAAAAATGAAAAAAACACAATTTTTGCATAATAAACTGTTGTATTTTTATCCGTTTATACGTAAATTATTTTTTTACCTTTTTTATTTTAGCTTGACGCGATTTTATACGTATAAATATTTATAATTTAATTTAAATTGCCTGCTACTAATAATTAGAATTATTAAAATAACCATCAATTTTCTAACTTTACGCTAAGTTTGTCGAATAGCCTTACTATAGACTGGATTATATTAATGTTAATAAAAAAGTATAAATCTTAACTTGTATTTTGTAAATAGTTATTAATCATATGTATTTTATATTAAATATCATAAGGTTCGATGGGTTATCTTTAATTTTACATTCTATTAAAAAATATAATAAAAGAAACAAATTTTTCAAAATGGCCTCCAAGCTCGCTTGACAGATCATGTGAAAAATGTTGTTTTTTTCCTTTCTATATATTATATATTTTTTGTTAAATAAAGCAATCTGTTATTGTCTAGTTTTGTTTTATTTTTTTTTATTTCCTATTTTCCTTTTGTTTTTGTTTTCTATAACTGATAAAATAGATATAATCATATAGTGAGATCATACATAATAGTTAAAAAAACATACGGGTGGTTCAACTGTTGATTTTTAAACATGATATATTTTTAATTTTTATTAAAACTCAGATATATACGTAGAAATAATTAATTTTTAATATTTCCACAACTATTAGTACCTATATGCAATACAGTTTTTCAAAGAGTGTGTACTCTTTTTTCGCAAAAATAAAATAAAAAATGTAAAAACCTAGGCGCACACGTTTAGATTGTTTAGTCATTATGTTTAGCTTCAATATGGGAATGTCCAATTTGTAATATTATTCTGTTTTCAAAATAATTTGTTTAAAAAATATTATTTAATAAAAAACATTATTGTATTTTTAAAAAAATGTGTAGAATTATTCATTGTGTTTAATTACTTCGCTGTATCTACTGTTAAATGTATATCTAATCACCAATACACCCTGTATTTAATTTACTTTTTAGTATTTTTTTCGTACTGTACTTTCGTAATTTCTACAACAATTGGATACTTCCCATGAAGATTTACAAAATAAAATTAGTAAAAAAACGAAAATATTGGAGAAAACGTTTTAAAGCACTAAGACTGAAAAATTGGCTGAAAAACCTATTACCTTCGCTTAACAACTGGTATAACACAAAAAATACAATAAATATTGCAAAAAAAAATTCTTCAGCATTTTTCTGAATTTTCTAATTCAGAATTTAAATGTTTGAGACCGGCCATGTATCACGAATTTATTTTGCAAATAAATCAATAAAATGTTTAAAAGAAATGGGCGACACACACTTGCGACTTTGCGACAAATATGTCCGATTTGTTTTTTGTTAATGTGGCTGATAAAGTCGTTACTGAATCATGGAATCGTAAGAAATCATGGTTTCTGGCTGTCAGAATAGATGGGAGATAGGCAGTTTCGTCTTCCTGCTTGCCTTGTCTATATAAAATTTGAGCATCAATTACTCTTATAAGTGCAAATGTTGTAACAATAGCATATATCTACGTTGTAATTTGTCATCTTTGACCTAAAGGCTGAATAATAAACTACATAAGTATAGAGAACTAGAACTTTAAAAGCCCTTCTCCTGTCTTTTTTCTTTCAATTAACTTAGAACTCATTTCACTTTTGTGGTTCTTAGAGAATTTTAATCAAGCCTATAGCTTTCTCTAAATATTACTTTTAATAAAGTAATATCCAAATATATATAGAAACAATGTTGTAATCTCAGCCAGGCTCACTTTTTCATCTGTGGCTTGTCTGTATTTTTTTTACTGTTGATATGCTATGTCCACTAGTCCAATTTTTCATTCTTTATCTCAAATTTTCTGATAAAAAAATATGTGGTTAAAATAATCGCAACAAAAAGTCGCAAGTATGTAGCCACCATAAACAAAGCCGTGTCCCTAACTTCGAGCAGAAATGACTTAATTGGTGCAAATCGAAGGGTGAAGAGAGGAGTATCTTGCCTCTCTTTCGCACATATGCGTTCGAGTGTCAGTGCGATAGTGATAGTATATATAGGGTAAACGTTTTACTTGCTGGGTAGTTTTAGTAGGTATTTCTAAAACTTTTGTACTATGTTTTGCTAAATTTTCACTAAAAAACTAATATAGATTTGGACACGTAAAGGATAGTATAAAAAAAAAATGTATTTTGGAAAAAGCAAGCATGATAAATATGGGAATAATCGGATATGAGTGTCTGTGTGTTTTTTTACAAAGATTGGTTCGATTAGTAAAAATTTTTCATTAATTCGTAATTTTTTTCTAAGAGTTTCTATTTTGTAAAACGGTACCTACGAATTTATGGGTATCTGAGATCATTATAAATAGTAAAAAAAAAGAAATAAAAATAATAAAATTTTTGTATGTCTTGTTTTTCTATGAGATGATTTATATTATCAAAAATATTGATTTGTTAATGAAAGAATTAAGTATTTTTACACATTACCTGAACATATGAAGAGTACGAAATATAAAAAAAAAAAACATAATATATCTATGTAAAAAACAGAATATACTAAAAAACATATTTTGTATGCGCGGTGTGATCGAAAACTGCGTTAAAAGGAAACAATAAAAATAGTAAAAATCTTTTTTTACTCATTTTTCTTTGAAACTGTGGTTTATGCCGTTTTCGATGACGTTGTGCATAAGCTTTGTTGGTTTATGAACTCAAATACAAAAAAACATTGTACCTATGTACCTAAAGTAGATAATGGTGACTTTTGAGAACAAATACTAAATAAAATGTTATTGTTTTTATTATTATTCTCGAATCACTTGCAAATGCGTTTGTGTTTTATTTCTTGAGCCTTATATACCTTTGAATGTTTGAACTTTTTTTGCTAACCTTACGCAAAACGGTTTGAAATAAAGTAGGCAAAGTCTTGCAACGTAAGCGGAATACACGCCCGAGTCTGGCGAGGGTGGTTGGGGGCCAGAAACAGCAATGACAATTGCTCACAAGTATACACACTTGAAAATGATGAGTATAACTCCCGGGTTATGATGTCGATAGGATAGTCTGATGTTATAAATTGTAGTGGAAGTTGAATACCACTCTTTTTAGTACTAGTGCGAAATATACATTATAATATTTCACAACTATCACACAACGCCGTTTAATCGAAACCGTTGTAACTTGGCTAGGGGGGCTTAGTTCCAAATGAACAAGGTCGGTATAAAAATTTAACCACAGATTACCCTGTTAATTAAACTAAATAATAACAACTTATCAACTAAAACAGAATCCTTAAAATGATAAGAAATATAATCAAATCATACGAGTATGTCGGGATCGAACCCGTGGCAAAGGGATGCCAGTCCGCAGGCTCTGTCTAGAAGCCGATCGCTCCTTGATAACTTTTTTTTTATCTCAATTAAACTAGTGCTTGCCTGCGATCCCACCTGATGGTAAGCAGTGATGAAATCGTTGATAGTAAGGCGCACTAGTTTATTAAGAGCCTGTTCACTCTAGCCTTGAAGACACCCAAATTATAATCGGACGGGAAGACCGCAGAAGGCAAATTGTTCCAGTCCTTCGATGTACGCGGTATAAATGACGAGGTGAAACGCTTAGTCCGAACCGTAGAAGTTTCAACAACGTAAGGCCGTTTGTCCACCACCGCCGTCACCGGGACGTCACCGAGAACGAGATGACGGCGCCGATTTAGCGATACATAAATTTTTATGGCCATGTGTCCACCGCACGCCCGTCACCCGAGCGCATCAACTTAAACTCGGCCCGAAATAATCTCGTTCTCGGTGACGTCCCGGTGACGGCGGCGGTGGACAGACGGCCTTAGGGTGGATACTCGCTGTACGTCGGGTTGTCCGATGGTAGAAAATTTTCCCGCGCACACTCTCCAAAATGCAATCTGTAAAAGACCGAAAGGCTGGCTACCCTACGCCTGTGCTTTGCGCCACTTTGTCAGTTTCACGAGCCTGTTGTAATATGATTTGGAGTCAAAAACCTTGATCAATGCCCAGGTACAGGGCCGTTTCCGCAAACTCAGAACAATATAGACTGGCCTGTTGGTCTAGTGGTTAGTGGCCCTGACGCTGGAGGTCGTGGGCTCGATTCCCACCCAGAACAAATGTTTATGTGATGAGCATGATCATTTGTTCTGTGTCTGGGTGTAATTTATCTATAATATGTATGTATTTAGAAATATATAAGTATGTTTATCAGTTGTCTAGTACCCATAACACAAGCTCTGCTTAGCTTGGGACTAGACGGCGTTGTGTGATAGTTGTGGAATATATTGTTATTAAATGCGTCAGCATTGTGGAACCAGGCCCGATCACAAAAGAACCGTTTTTGTAAAATAGACACAAACACTTACCCCGTTTCCTTCAAATATCGAACTCAAAGGTACTACAACTGCACAACACACCACTGATACTCACATAGCACGTCTTACGTTAGGTATATTCCAACAAAATTACTCAATTAGCCAAAATAAAATAATAATGTGGAACAGCTTTACACGATCGTTCGAGTCTCTTTGTTCTTTTTGCATCATACGCATAGATTCTTAGGTCTTACTAATTTCACAAATTATACAAATATAATATATAGGTACACAAGTCAATCTACACACAAAGCGCGCTCGAGCAACGCACACATAGACACAGACACCGCTCACGGACACGATAGCTCGGAGCGCCTCGGCCTACTCGTCGAACAGTTCCGGCTCAAACGCTCATTGGTGTGCGTCCACCGAGCGTAGGTCTAAAAAGTGAAGTACATACATGAGATTGTCTTCTGTACCTATCTATTTTGTGCAAATTTCCTGCCACCGTCATTTGTAAAATAATAAATGAATAAGTCATGTTCACGTGGCGAGCCCAGTGACGCCATCTATTTTTAAACTATGGAACAAGATCCTTGATCATTACAACGTGTCTGTGGACAGTATAGTGCGTTTCACTTAAGAAGTTCCTTCGGCGTAATGTTGGCTCCCCTGTCTGTCTATACAAAAAAAAAGGGGAAATAGAAAAGAGTTGCCTACTCTACCAAAATTGTTCCCCGAAATGCGAAACGAAATCGATTTTAACGGTAGTTGCAACACTTTTTTGAGAATTGTGAGGGGAATGGGATTTTATTTTAAAAAAATTGGTCTACAAGGAAGTTGGTAATAGAGAGGTACGATATTTGAAAGAATTGCAGGACAATCGGAATGGAGCCTAGCATCCTATATCTACTTTATTCAAAAATACTTAAAAAAAAAGGCGTTTGTTAAAACTAAAAGTAACGAAGTATCAGTTAATCTCCCTAATAGTAAGTAATGTAATTGCTAAAAATATTGCAACACCGTTTTTACGTCTTGCCAATATTACGGCAAAGGAACTTCTTAAGTGAAACGCACTGTAGTTTGTCAGCGTTAGAACTTTTATCAAAATCAAGAAAAAAAACTTTATTGCATATTATTTTGACTTAAATTAAAAAAAAAAAAAAACTCTCATACCCAACATCTCAATAGAATTTATTTCAATTACAAACAACCAATAACACTAGTGTTTTATAGACGAAGGTTTATATGTAGGGAATGCAAATCTCGCGAGATTGGGGCTCGAGCGAGATCTCGCGAGATTATGAATAACAATATCGCGAGATCTCGCTAATTTCGAGATCTCGCGAGATTGGCAGTTTTGCGTTTTTTTTTTTGCAAATATTCACAATATTTGAATAAATTAGGAAAATAAGAATAAATATTATAAGTATTATAAGATAACCATAGGCGCGAGCTTGCGGACGGCGAGCAATGTGCGGCGAGCGGTAACTGTCCGGACCAGGCTCAAGTCGTCGATGGCGCGCACTGGGTCGAAGCCAACTGGGGCCAGGGTTAGTTCCGAAACGTAGCCCACAGAGGCGGCTCGTTCTAAAGAGCGCTGGTGCAGTGCACCCCCACAAAAATGATAAAATAAAAACATAACATATTCCATGTATTTTAAAATATACACACTTTCTACTGTGCCTATACATACGCTCTTCATAACAGTTTACTAAGAACCTACTACATACGAAGTACAATATTAAATGTTCTGTAACATAATATGTATTATTTGGAGTCAATTTGTTACGAGTGCGTGGAGCGCCAGCGATTACGCTCCTATGAAAAAAAGTTTAGTACAATTCCTAACGCTCTATTCAATGAGTGCGAAAGAGAAGTATCGACACAGTGCGGCGCGTGAAACAGAAGATTTTGTATGAGAAATTAGCCGATCCTGGAGCGCCGCTCCTGCGCTACGTTGACGCTTTGTTTTGGTGACTGAGTGAAATATACGTTGTTGCCGATCTTATGTAAATAAACAAAATGACACGCGCGCCGGTTATTTTACGATAATTTCGCAATTTTTCTTAAAATTATTTTAAAAATTAGTTAAAAATAGAACAAAAAGTAACTTTTATAAAAAAAAAAATGAAAATATTCTCGAAATACGTCTCGAACTGAAAGCTAAAGGGCCGCCACGGTCAGAAATTGCACTTAGAAATGTAGTACGAAAATTATAAGCTTTACATGTTTTTTTAAATCTCAACAACATTTCAAAACATCTTAGTTGTGTGGATGTGAGGACAACAATAAATTATTTTGTTTCCCGTGTCTAGTGTTTGCGGTTGTGGTGGTGAATGTGGTGGTGGTGCGTAGAGGGAAACGAATGTTGATGATTTAGCGCATCTTTCAATAAAAGTGAAAAAACATTCGCAATCTCGATTTCATAATGTTATGTGAAATGCAATCGGCATCTATCGGCCGACAAGATATTCGTAAGGCGCTCGATTCTGCGTATCGGAAATCTATTTAGAGAGTTCAATGAACGAATTGAAAATCGAAAAGTACATTTTACGGCAATTAATAGATTGCGTCGTATTTTGTGGCGCATTTCAAGTTGCCTTACGAGGACATGATGAATCCCGGCATTTATAGAGGTTTCGTTTATTTTGTGTCGGAGATCGATTTGGCTATGAAACAGCACTTATCCAACAGCTTCGGCTTTTAATGATGATATTCAAGATGCTATTTATGAAGTTAGCAGATCTGAAATACAGCTACAAATTAAAAATGCAGAGTTTTTAGTGAACACCCATAAAAAAATATCACGAGCCGCCTCTGGTAGCCCAGTATGAAAGTCACGAAGGCAGTAATAGTCTGACACTAGATCCCGCTCCGCCCAGGGGCGGGAGATGTCATTTGGATGATTTTTACCCACCAAAAAAAAGTATTATAAGATAAACATTTATTTTCACGAATTTTTTCAATACATTTTTTGCATCAAACATTGTTTGACGTATTTGTCTATTATTTTTTAACGTCCGTGTCAATCCGCGCTTCGAATAAGACGTTTTTATACTAGAGTACAATTTCGTTAATCTCGCGAGATCTCGCCCCTTTTTTTGTCCGAGATCAATCTCGCCAAAAAAGGCCGAGATCTCGCGAGATCGAGATTGCATTCCCTATTTATATGTGCATGTGTTACTCCTTTTCGCTTAAACAGCTGAACGGATTCGGATGAGATTTGGCACACGGGTAGACCGTGTCCTAGATTATGATATAGGATACCTAGATTATAATACACTTTTTACCCTGGAAATATATTTCCTTAGGATAATTTACTATTGTCACAATCACAGAACATATGGAAGAGATTTGAATGGCCTTGTGGGCGGGGCAGGCGTGTCACAAAGTAGATCAATGCTCATAGTTCAACTACCAATAGCAAACTTGCGATCTAAGTGTGCGTGGTCTGTTAGTTGCGTAATGCGCGATCGTAATGGTTTATTGAACAAAATGTATAAGTACAAAAGTCAATCTACAACATACAAAGCGCACACATAGACACCGCTCACGGACACGATATCTCGGAGTGCCTCGGCCGTGTGCGTTACCCAGGCAAAATGTTTTGCTTTAGAGAGATGAGACTTAAACAAATAATTAGTGTATCATGAGGAGCAATTTGTTTACTAATAGCAAAATTTGTTTGAATTGTAGTTTTTAAGTTATTTGAGAAAAACAAATTTTGCTGGAGTAACGTTTGAAACGTTACCCAGGCAAAATAGTCTTTCAAAAATTAGTTTCAGCACGGAACCAAATACATGAATAGATAGCTTTTGTTGCGTAGTAAATGTTTATAAATAGCAAAATTTGTGTGTGGTATAGTTCTTTAGTTATTTAAGATTTTGCTGCGGTAACGTTTTGGGATTTCCCAGATCTCGAAAACGGCTCAACGCAGAAGTTTGAAAAAAATACCAATAAAAGACCTCAATTTGTTTAAATTTGTTTAATCATTAGTTTTTGATTTGGTTGACGTAAACCAATGTAATTAAATGGTTTCAAAAATCAGAAGAAACGGGTTTGCAAGTAAACCAATACACTTATAACCAAATAAACAGCTGTAAAAAATACCCGCGGTTCGACGCTTGTTTACAGCAGACATTTTAGATTTCATACTTTACACATTAAGAAGATAAAAACAAATTTGATTTATTTTAGACTGGTCGTACTTTAGCGATCAAATACGCAGTTCCCATAACATTAAGAAACATGGCATACTTTAAACAAATTAAAATGATTCATGAAAATTCCTTCCTGTTAATTGCAGCTTTGAATTACGGCTCTAATGAAAGTTATCTCAAAAACAAGATTATGTCAGCAATTCTCTAATGAGCCGACCAAATTGAAAAGGTCACATAAAAGCGACCGCACCATACATAAGCGCAACCATCTGAAATGAACAGGATAATATAGATGTTTTGTTAGTACAGTTGAATACAAAAGTTTTCTGGTCAGGTTAGTTAAAATAATAAAATGGTTAAGATTCATTATTTTTATTTAAAAAATCAGTCTCATACAAATTATATGTATTGCTTTGCCTTAGCATCAACATTTTTAGAGAAAAATCACAGATAAGTTATAACCTACTTACTTAATTTTAATATTTGGATACATTAATAGTTTGTACAATTTTCCTTAGGAGGTACTAATAACGTAGGTTGATAGGTGGACTCCATTTCACCTCGACTCACAGTATGGCATTTTAATATGAGTTTTGTTACGTGTTACTTAGAGTGAATATTTTAACATTACATGTGACTGCCACAGGTGGATAACCCGTGAACCAATCATTGTCAAAGCGTCGTAACCTTCTTTTAACTTAATGTTGAAATATCCACTCTAAGTAACACGACATAAAGCTCATATTTCAATACCACAGTGTGACTTGAGTTGGAATTGAGTCGGCGTTGTGTGTGTAATGTGCAAAGCACATTTAATGTTTTTTTTTACAAAATATGTATTATCGGCTTGCCTATATTTCTTGCCCTTATGAGGGACGGTTTCGAGCATATTCTATAAAAAATGTATGTAATCACAAAACTTTTAAATGAGAAAACAACAATATAATAAAAATCTTCCAACAATTATATAAAAAATAAACAACTTTTACACTTATGTACCTATTTAAAAATATAGGAAACAGTACAGTTTTTATCATTAATAACTACTAATATCACTCATAATCACAGATTCGTACCTAATTCAATAAAATTTGTGTGGTCATTGGGACCGTATAAAATTATGTGTTTTATGCTTCCAGTCTCTAACGTTTTAATTACCTACACTAATGAATATATAATCAAATGTGGCATTATGGAGTTTTTGCATTTCTGTAGTTTACAGTACAGATCATCGTAACATTCATATTGTTGAGTTTTCGTTCTGTAACAGTATGCTCTGTAATGTCCAATCAATGTGGAACTTGATGGTGGGTCAAAATCAATTACTGCCAAAATCATATACTGTTGGCCATTTAACTCTATATTAATGGGTATATCATTCAGGTTAACAGACATGTCATGTAGTTCGAAGAAAAGTAATGGTTTTAATTCATATGTAAAATATACATTTCCTGTCTCGCATACAGGACACAGTGAAACATTATCATTATTAATACACGATGTGGCAGATTCTTCCAAGAAGTCAATACCCTTTTGTGTTATAATATTTATATTTAAAGATATATATTTACAATCAATTTTCTTTGGTTGTAATGCATTTGAGCATGTGTCATTTGAGCAACACCTCTGTCTGGTGGCAGAAAAGTATATGTTGCTCATGAATACCTGTTCTAAAATCATTGTTATATTACATTCACAACTGATAATATTTTGCTGTGACTTTGTTTTATCAAAAAGGTCAATCAATAGTTTGTCACGAAGTTCATATAATCTTTTGCAAGTTTTTCTCGTATTAGATAATACTTTTATGAATGTTGTTAAACCATCGCTAGCACTATTTAACTTTTCTCTGAAAGCAGGCCTGTCTTGATAAGCTACACCGAATGCTTGCGCGAGGGAATCAAAAGCACAAGTGTTTGTTATAAGTACCCTGTTTTGGTGTACATAAGAATATGCGACGTTACCATTCTGTAATATGTATATGGAGGTAGCTTTTTTTGATTTAGGAGTGGGTATGGTAAGTCCCCGCCAGTTTTCAACTTCTATAGGTTTATTTTGAAAAATTGATTGAATATCAAAATCTGACGTATCAGTTAGGTTCTCTTCTTCTTCTTCTTTTTCAACTGACTTCGGTGCAGAATCAGATATAATTAACTCTGCTGAGAATGAATCTCGTTTTTGTTCGTGTTTGTCTCTAATTTTTACTATTTTTCGTGAGAAATACTCATAATTTGTTTTGCGTTTTTCCTTTTTGTTTCTTAGTTTTAAGGCCTGTTCTTCTTTGTTCTTAGTATTCTCGTGTAAAATTTGACTAGAGCTTAATTTTATGGTTCCGTTAATAAAACTATAATGTTGTATAAGAAATTCGTCTAACCGGACGCGTTCAACTTTGGTCTCAAAATATATAGTTTTGATGTCCTTAAAATGATTTTCTACATTTGAGCTGCTGGCATAGTCTTTGGCTCCAGGAAAATAATCAGTCATAATATTGCCCCACAAAGGTAATTTTTTCAAAAGTCTTTTAAGAGTGTTGTTAATTTCCGGCAAAAAAAAAGCATTTTTCATTGGTGTAGATTCAATTAACTGTAAATATAATAGTTCTGTATTCATAATGTCATCATAATATTTTATCAAAGGCATAGGGCCACCGTGTTGCTCACTCTCTTCATCTTCTGTTACAAAATATATTTCTTCGGAACTGTCCTCTCTTTCATTCTTTTCAATTTCGTCTGTGTGTCTTAGATATGTTTTTATTTGGTCGCTCAATCGTTTCAATGCTTGTTCACATTTCGATGCCGTATAATCAAGATCGGTACTTATATATTCATGAAGAGAAAGTGTGATTACATCTTTAATAATTAGTTTTACTTCGTCATAGCTTCGTGATTGTAGTATCAATTTGATGCAATTGATATAAAAATATTTGCATGTTTCAGAAGTCTTGTCAAAACAACTTTGTGTATACAGTTTTTTTAAAAAATGAGACTTATCAAGTCTGATGTAACAAGCAGGTATCTTGCCTTTTTTTTCCTCAACTATTGCAAAACATTGTCTTAAATAGTTATTCAAGTCCGTTTTCAAAAAAGTTTTCGTTATGGCCGCTATTAAAGCAGAAGAATCATCACAAATTATTTCATTTGGAAGGACTCTTCTGTTTAACCATGTGCTTAGCCATGTGGCTATTGTTTCTGTTGTGTGTGAGTCAGAGCACATATAACAAATTGGAACACTAGCACCCAAGGTATATGCTACGATGGCATATAAGAAAACATGTTTGGGATTTTTATATTTTAAAAAATCGTTTGCTTCGGGTGGCTTTATTGGTTTAAATAAAGATCCAGTGGCATCAATAGACAGGATTTTATATTTGTCTTCCAAGATGTCATCGTAATATATACTTTGCTCAGTAGTCCAAAAATACAATATAAATGGAACAAGAGACATTTTTTTTATGAAACTGTCATACGGTGGGCTACAGGTCATGGCATACAGTGATAAAATAATATTTTTATCAAACTGAAGAGCGCTTCTAGCTTCATGCCGGTATTTCCTCAAATTTAATAATTTAGGCAAAGTTGGCGGTTCTTTTGGATTATCCATGCTCATAACTTCATCGGCCGTTGAATTTCGTACCCTTAAAGCCTTAATGTTTTTAAGTTTTTCTTTGTGCAGATTAACCCGGTGTGAAGTTAATTTATTTTTAATTCGAGGGTCATGCCGAAAGCCTTTTTTCAAATTTGTAAGAATAAGCGTTACTTTATAAGAATTATCAGCTGTTTCGGGGGATATTGTCAAGAACAGACTAGCTTTGCATTGCGTACAACTTCCTGTACATGTGATGTCGTTATTTTTGAGATCAGTAGGCACGTAATTGTTTTTAAACGAGAATGTGCATTCTAAATCGGTTTTAAAAAATATATGATCTTGCATTTCGTTGGTCCACTTATTTTGTGCGAGATGGTGGGATTCAATAGGCGCAATTTTATAGTAGTCATATTTACTCATTTCAAAAGAAACTGTTAAATCAGAAGGAGCTTCTACAACTGCATGCAATTGTGTTCGATTATCTTCACAATCTCCGCGAGAATTAAAAAATAAAACTTTATTTCTCTTCGCAGATATTTGCAGGGCTGCTTTGCTGACTTCGTGATTAAACTGAATACGCAGTTCTTGTTGTATGTGGTCATAAACTTCATTTGAGATTGGGGGAATAGAAACATTAAATATATCTTTATATTTGGAGAACACAACTCTTAGGTCGTCAAGGGGCACTTTTACTTTTCGGCCTGCCATTTTATTGTACCTGCTGGTACTTCACTGGTATGTGTGATTTTCCGAATATAAAATGAACTGACATGAACAACGGTGTGAGTTGAGGCTTGCACATTCTGCTCCCGAAGCCATGAAGTGCAACTACCTGAAAAAAAAGCAAGGCACACATCACATTTACATTAATATTTTCATTACCTATCATTTTAAAAATCTAGTACACTTGTCTCGCCATTTGCGCAGAAAGACATTCGCACGAATGGATACTTGCGCATAAAGACATTTGCGAATGCACACTTCAGTAAAAAGACTGTAGGTGTACAGTACCTTCAGTCTTCTCAAGATATTGCGCGAAAGGACATTTTAGCAGATTAAAAAGGGTGTCGTTTTTAAGGTTGGGATCGCCAATTACCAATATGCGATAAATGCCGTAAAAAATCCAAGATGGCTAAAGATAAACCGCTTAAGCGCTTGCGCAGTGATGAGCTGGGTTTTGTTAGGCGTGGCGCCATTCCTACGCTTTGTTGTACGTATACTGAATTTCGTGTGATCTGATTGCAATTAATGTGTATATAAAGTACCGTGTATGAAACAGCACATATCTAACTAGGTATTGTAACACTCGTGTATAATACCCCTCATTATACAAGTTTCATAAACTATCATTACCGAATACTCACCGGACTTGTCAAACACACTTCAATATAATTGAGAATAATACTAGATTCGTTAAAGCGCTTGAAACTTTATGACAGTATAGCTTAAACGTATAAAAACTGTATCCTTTTTGTTTTGTTTACGTTAAGTCTAAGAGCAATATCACAACGCGATTGCCTAGCATGGCGTAGGTATAGAATAATTAAAAGTTAAAGCCTACCACTGAGACCGCCACGTTGTTATTTTAGCCAATAATCACACACACAGTTTTAAGCAATAAAGAGATGAGTCTGTCGTAAAACAATAATATTTCATATTTTGCGCGATATTCTGGTTCAATATTTCCATGATAGCCATTGAAATGATAAAAAAACTATATACTATATTTTCCTAATTGTAATGAAGAAAATGGCAAAGTTTTTTTTTGTGCCGGGGCTAATTGTGTTTTGGGTCACATTTGACGAGTTTTCTTTATTCTGATTCACACCAAAAAGCGTACATTAATATACGCTGAATGACTATTTTATACTGAAACACAACTGTACTGTAAAATAAAAACATTTAATACTCACATCGTTCAAAGACGTCGTCGTACACACACACATAAACCACAAGCACTTCTCTCCAAAACACTTGGTTCACGACTGATTGTTTCATTGGTTCGGTCGGAGCTAGCGTACCCATAGATAGAGCGTATTCAACTACTCACAGCTAAAGAGTAAGTAAGACAAGGCATATAGCTGTTGCGTTGCATTGCACACAGCGATGCGCGCTGCTCTGACTAGCATCAAGAACGTTAAAACGTTTTTAGCGTGGCTTTGCGTTGTGGTATCAAAATAAAACATTTGGTTTAACAGAAACAACAAATTAAGTACTAAAAATATAGCTACATGTATATATGTTTGTATTGTTTTAAATCACACTATAAATTATACACTATGATATTACACTTTTATTAACTAGTAAAAATTGTGTAATATGGTACTGCACTTAAAAAATATTAAAAAATCGGCTTCACGAATAACGTTTTTCTGCTTAACTGTACAAAACATCGGTTACCAAGCTGCTAATTTGCGAAGATTACCCGTACGTACGGTGCAGTCGCTTTTACGTGACCTTTTCAATTTGGTCGGCTTATTAGAGAATTGCTGACATATTCTTGTTTTTGAGATAACTTTCATTAGAGCCGTAATTCAAGGCTGAAATTAACAGGAAAGAATTTTCATGAATCATTTTAATTTGTTTAAAGTATGCCATGTTTCTTAATGTTATGGGAACTGCGTATTCGATCGCTAAAGTACGACCAGTCTAAAATAAATCAAATTTGTTTTTATCTTCTTAACGTGTAAAGTATGAAATCTAAAATGTCTGCTGTAAACAAGCGTCGAACCGCGGGTATTTTTTACAGCTGTTTATTTGGTTATAAGTGTATTGGTTTACATGTAAACCCGCTTCTTCTGATTTTTGAAACCATTTAATTACATTGGTTTACGTCAACCAAATCAAAAACTAATGATTAAACAAATTTAAACAAATTGAGGTCTTTTATTGGTATTTTTTTCAAACTTCTGCGTTGAGCCGTTTTCGAGATCTGGGAAATCCCAAAACGTTACCGCAGCAAAATCTTAAATAACTAAAGAACTATACCACACACAAATTTTGCTATTTATAAACATTTACTACGCAACAAAAGCTATCTATTCATGTATTTGGTTCCGTGCTGAAACTAATTTTTGAAAGACTATTTTGCCTGGGTAACGTTTCAAACGTTACTCCAGCAAAATTTGTTTTTCTCAAATAACTTAAAAACTACAATTCAAACAAATTTTGCTATTAGTAAACAAATTGCTCCTCATGATACACTAATTATTTGTTTAAGTCTCATCTCTCTAAAGCAAAACATTTTGCCTGGGTAACGCACACGCCTCGGCCCGCTCGTCGACCAGTTCTCCAGTCCAGTCTCAAACGCTCATTAGTGTGCGTCCACCGAGCGTAGGTATAAAAAGTGAAGTACACACATTTTTTTTTTTGTCGATGGTAAAAATCATCATGACAAAACCCGCTTTTGGGTGGAGCGGGAGATAGTGTCAGACTCTTATTGACTAAAAACCCCACCCCGTTCCTTCTAGCCTTCATACCGTGGCACGATCTCCCTTTTGGATAACCCTGTCCCCAGTATGCTTCGACCCAGCTGGGCCCCTCCTGCTGCAGACAACTCCTTAAGGCGCGCGGGAACAGTGCGCGCCGTCGACGTCTTGGGCTCGGTCCATTACCGGACGATCGGACTGCAAGGAGGTATACACATGAGATTGTCTTCTGTACCTGTCTATTTTGTGTTTATTGCCTGTAGTGGAGTTAAAGGGTGGGAGAGAAGCGGCGACCCTCGTTGTAGTACAGATAGGAAAGTATTTCCTTTCTAACCTCTTTCATCTTTTCTGTGGTCATGAGGACGACTACAGTACTTGGCTAGTTCTAATCACAGATTTAAGAGTCATCATCATCATCATATCAGCCGAAAAACGTCCACTCCTGGACACAGGCCTCCCCCAAGAGTCGCCAAACTTAAGTGGCAATGGGCTGGGCACATTGCACGCAGAACAGATGGTCGATGGAGACGAAAGGTTCTGGAGTGGCGACAACGTACCGGAAGACGCAGCGTTGGAAGGCCTCCAACAATGTGGCCCGATGACCTGGTTAGGGTCGCGGGAATCTGATGGATGCGTGACGCACAGCCCCCCTAGCTACGTTACAACCGTTTCGCTTGCGTCGAACGCTTCGAGTTGACCTTGCCGCCAATTCTTTTGTTCTGACCACGTGACTGAGCGTTGAGACGACGTCGTTCCCGTACATTTGATGCTTTCTACTAGCGTTAACTATTCCAGATTAGCAACTTGGCTAGGGGTACAGGACCGGTCGTTGTGGCGACGCTTGGGGGACATTTGAGAATACTTAACTGAAATCTTATGAGAATTTCACTTTTCCCACATTCCTTCTTTCCTCTTGTCCCCATATCAAAGAGTATAGTTTCCACTGTGACATATAAGATGCTAGTCCTAAGAAAAGTACTGCTAACATGAATAATGGGAAGTAAATGGTTCCGTAGGTCATTGTAAAGAGAGGATATGGAAACAGCCCGCTTTGGTTGTATGTGTGGAGAATTCTGAAACAAACACACAAATAATTAAAAAAACATTTAGCCAAGTGCGAGTCGCACATGAAGGGTTTTTACAACAATAATAATATCGAGCAAAAAACGGCATAAAATCATGTTGTATGGGAACTGGGTACCTCACTAATTCATGATCCCCAAGCGACCACCGGTGGCCGCGCATCTATTGTCTTACTATTGTGTCTCTAATTGACGGTATCTGAAGGGTTAAAATATTTATTTTATATTGTTTTTAGTATTTGTGGTTATAGTGGCTATAGTAACGTTTTAGTTTGTTGTTATAGTAACGTTTCAATTCTGGACGAGCTAAACATCAATCAGACGTTATCGTCGACTGTGCAAGTACGAAACCTCAAATATTTTGGTCACGTTGTTCGCAACGAACACTCCATGGAGCGACTCGTCCAGGGACAAGTGGAGGGGAAGCGGTCACGTGGCCGCTCGCCTACGCGTTGGGTAGACCTTATCAGAGCTGCAACACAAACCTCCATAGTCCAGAGTTCTCGAGACGCCGTGAATCGGGACAAGTGAAGACGCATCGCGGAAACCTCACTCGCCAACGAAAATGCAATATTGTCAACCACGACCACTCTATCAAGACTGAACGACTAAGGAGGAGGTTATAGTGGCAACAGAAATACGTCATCGAAAGAGTTCAGGCCATTTTCGATCCCTTTTAACTTCGTTGTGTTAAAAACTAGAAGCCATTCGGTAACCAAGCCGGCATTGTGATGTAGCGACATCTATGACTCCACATGAGAACTAATCCTGCATCGCGAAATCAAAGTTCTCCGCCCGTTAGAACATATACGACAGCCCGACATCAACTATCGGGCAGTAGTCCACCAGACTATAACACCTGTCTGGTCGGAAGAACCTCCCTTTTCAACGGAGGTATGTGGGACTTTACTCTCTGTTCCGCATAACTCTAAACTGGTGTCAATTTCAATCAATTTGAACCACTAGTTTCTGACGAGCCTGTTGATCTAGTGATTAGTGGCCCTGACTGCTATGCCGGAGGTCGTGGGTTCGATTCCCACCCTGGACCAATGTTTATGTGATGAACATGATCATTTGTTCTGTCTGGGTGTAATTTATCTATAATATTTATTTATTAAAACTTCATGCAACATAAAAGTACAAAGGCGGACTTAATGCCTATAATATGTAATGTATGTATTTAGAAATTTATAAGTTGGTTTATCAGTTATCTAGAACCCATAACACAAGCTCTGCTCAGCTTGGGACTAGACGGCGTTGTGTGATAGTTGTGGAATATTATTATTACTAAACGACAGGACGACGCGCCTCTCACCTATTGCTCGCCGTCCGCAAGTTATTGTATTTGATACTTACAAAGCATTATACACGATGTATATCACCACGAGGATTGCAAGGTTCAGTCGATGGGACTTGTGAACTGGTCTTGGCAGGAATGCCAGTTCCCATAGAGCAGCAGGCAGGATACAGAAATGCATGACCAAGTTAGATTTGAAAGAGAATATCTTGTCTATGAACTCTGGGAATAGTAATTCTCTATCGTAGATGAAGAGTGGCCAGAAAATTGTGAATATTAGCTGGAACAAAAGAAAAAAATATGTTAGATTTCGTTCATAGCATAGCATAGCATAGTCGGCCTTATAATGTTCCCACTGCTGGGACTCAGCCCTCCTCTCTCGGAGAGGGAATGGGCCGTAATCCACCACGCGGGCCCAGTGCGGGTTGGTGGATGTCATGTCTTCGAATTTTTGGTTCTAGGACATGCCGGTTTCCTCACGATGTTTTCCTTCACCGTTTTGAGAACAGTGGTGATGAAATAAACTACACAAACTAATGCACCTGGTTGGGTTTGAACCCGCGACCTACAACTCGTAAGTCGGGGCCGTAACAACTCGGCCACCACTGCTCGATTTCGTTCATATAATAATAATTCAGCTAAGACCTTTTTTATTTTATTTTTATGGTGGGGAAAATCATCCAGTGACAACCCTCGCTCTTGGGCGGAGCGGCAGATAGGGTCAGACTCTTACTGACTAAAACCCACTCCGTTCCTTCGTGCCTTCATACCGGAGCTCGAGCTAAGAAGGGACTAACCCTGGCCCCAGTATAGCTAAGAGCCTCGAACAACATCTGAGGAGGCTCTCGTTAGGCAGCTCGATCAAGGGCCTGATAAAAAAAGCAGTACTCCTGGATACGGCGCGCATTGTTAGGAGATTCCTTCCTCTTACAGGAGTCCAGACCGCCGGTAGCTTTGACCCTGTTCTCGATGCTGGTAGGTCTCCCGTGACAGCCGTCGTAAGACGATACTTCTTTGTTCATCCCCTCTTGAAAAAATGTGGAGGGAAATTCAAAATTCGAACAATGGCACTTTTACTTTTAAATAGGTAATCAAAGTTTTCAAAATAATTACAAATGGTCAGTGCCTTATACATAAAAAAAAATTCTCGAAAAAATTTTGAGTGGCCTGGTACATATTGTACATATTTACACCCAGACACAGAACAAATTATCGCGCTCATCACAAATAAATACATTCAGTCAAAAAAGTATCGGGAATGGATGATTTGTTTATGGTTCCAAATTCAAATTTTTGTTTTTTTGTAGTTGTTAGATTGGCAAAACTGTTTTCCATTTTGGCGCGGAGTTTGAGTTGCATCTGTTATTTATATTAAATACAGTGCTGGTTTTAGTAATATCATATATAGTGTGTATTGCGAATTTCATAATGGACAAAAATATCGAACAAAGAGTTTGTCTTAAATTTTGCATCGCCAATGCAATTTCGTGTTCGGAGTCACTGAAAATGTTACAGAAGGCTTACGGTGAATCGACTTTATCAAAAACTCGTGCTTATGAGTGGTTCAAAGCGTTCAAAAGCGGTCGAGATGTGATGGAAGATTTGCCTCGCTCTGGTAGGCCGTCAACGTCTGCAACTGAAGTTAACATCGCAAAAGTGAAGGAAATAGTGACTGAAAATCCCCATTCAACTCTGAGAGAGATAGCCGCCGAACTTTAACGGTAAATAAAGAATATTATTTGAGCGTTATGCGGCGTTTAAGAGAGCAAATTCGACGAAAAAGGCCAGATTTGTGGAAAGAAAATTCTTGGATTTTGCACCACGACAATGCGCCTTCGCACAAGGCTATCATTGTGAACGAATTTTTTACCAAACACTCAACAAATACAATCCAGCAACCACCATATTCACCAGATATGGCTCCTGCTGACTTTTTTCTTTTTCCTAAACTCAAATTACCACTTCGTGGCACCCGTTTTCAATCGATAGAAGACATAAAGGAGAATTCGCGGCGAGAACTGAACTCAATTCAGGAAGCAGCGTTTAAAAAATGTTTTGATGAATGGATTATTCGTTGGCGCAAGTGTATCGTTTCTAAAGGAGCATACTTTGAAGGTGATAAAATAAATTTGGATGAATAACAGACATTTTGTATATTATTGATCTTTTCCCGGTACTTTCTTGACAGAGTAGTATACAGGGTTATTTGTAATACATTGGCAACCACTCAGGACTACGCAGCTAACATCATAACTATAACTTTTTTTCTATGGCTTTTAAAAATTTATCATATTTTAGTTCATCAGATTTTCATACAAAAACATTAATATTTAAATTGAACGTTCTAAATATTACGAAGTCTATGTGAAGCAAGCGATAGTACAATAGTGGAAGTGGGGATTCGGCGACGGGAGTGCTTGATGCGTTTTGCGATCATACAGACGTAGATAGATAGGTATAGCAAAATACAGAGTCGAAATATGTTAGATAGAACAACGAAATCTTGAAGGTTTGTTTTTGGTAAATGTATTATGTTTTGAAAAAACTCACAAAACAAAAGTGGTTTTTATGATATTAGTAATACAGTCGTGCAAGGTTAGTGTTTTACAAATAACAGAAACTTAATGCTAGAATTTTCTAGCATTAAGTTTTTGTTATTTGTTTGTTTCTATGACCTATCTTGTCATACATATATAATACTGGTTATAATTGCGAATATAAATTACACAATAATTATGTGAACTGAATAAGAGATTATATGTTATTAATGTGATTAATTAATTATATTATTCATAACTTTACGCGTTTTATGCAGAGAATTAATTATACACGTTATTAAAAACCTAAGTAACTATTCTATATACGCATGCAATATAAAAATAAAAAAAAAATGCATGTAGCATTATAGCATTTGCTATTAGAGTTTATTCAAAAATCAAACTGGCTACTTATCTTAGATTTTTTTATACAAGTGCAGAAAATTTGTGCAGAAAATGGACAGCGAGCTACCCATGGCTCGCTGTCCACGAGCCCGCGTCTACAGTGGCTGGAAATCGGGGCTGGAACGCCGGCGGCGGCGGCGAAGGCGCCGTTGCCTGAAGTGGTCGGCCTCCTCCTTTGCTAGCATTACTGCTTCGCAGAAGGAGGCGACCGCCTGCCACTCCTCCTTGCTCCGGACCATGGCCTGAACCAAGGCCCGGCGCGAGAGGTCTCCGCCGCCCTACGAGGGCACGGCAGAGGCGAGGGTGATATCGACTAGCCTGTTGGTCTAGTAGTTAGTGACCCTGACTGCTATGCCGGAGGTCGTGGGTTGGATTTTCACCCAGGACAAATGTTTGTGTGATGAGTATGATAATTTGTTGTGTCTGGGTGTCATTTATTTATGTATGTATGTATTTAGAAATAGGTATATAAGTATGTTTATCAGTTGTCTAGTACCCATAACACAAGCTCTGCTTAGCTTGGGACTACACGGCGTTGTGTGTTAGTTGTGGAATATTATATTATATCATATGAAGCCGAGGGCTGCGGTACCTTTTAGGATTGCAGGTATCGGGAAGTACCTACGCTATGATTTTGATTCCCTTGAGAGTGTCGATATATACGTTTTTAGCGACAGAAACTGCCATATCTTTTTTTTTTCATCATCCAAACAGCCGAGCAAATATTTTTTAAAAATTAAATAAAATTAAAAAAAAAACTGCAGCTTCAAGGGACCGCAGATATACAAGGTGTAAGGGACAGCCCTCCGCAAACTTTAAGGGCTTACTCAGTAGACAAGACTGAACAACCTTCCACAAGATTTTTTTTCAGGAAACGAAAATTAATAGGATTGTGTGAGACACGAATAAACGTTTTTTTCTTTCTTTCTGTTCTACGAGTTTGACGTGGAAGAAGTCACGGGAACTAGCTAGTTTTAAAACATAGATAGAAGCACTATGAATTCGAATTATAAATAAATTCATACTAACCATAGCTATAGGGTAGATGATGGAATTGAAGAAGGTCTGCCTAAACCTTCGGATGCTCTTTGGTATCAAGTTGTCTCTGCCCACCACCGTCAGGAAGTCACAGGCGAATGCTATGGAGAAGTAGAACATCTGGAAGCACTGAAAAAAAAAACAAGCTTTTAATGAAAAACATTTTTTTATAGCAAGCTTTTATAGCTCGGTATACCTTTACAGGGTTATTTGAAAAATACTAGCAACCATGCGGGACTGAATTAATCCTTACTAATATTATAAAAGCGAAAGAGAGTTTGTTTATTTGTTTGTTACGTCTTCACGCCTAAATGGCAGAACCGATTTTGATGAAACTTGGTGCACGGATAGACCATATCTTGGAATAGGACATAGGACACTTTTATCCGGGAAGTATGATGTTGTATGTTGTTCTTAGATTTAAGTTTCTGTGACATTGTCACTATTTTGGTGTACAATAAAGTTTATTCTATTCTATTCTATGTTCCCTTGGGATAAGTTTCTGCTATCACGCGGGCGAAGCCGCTAGGAGCAGCTAGTAATATCATAAACAACAACTTTTGTTCCATGACTTTTACAAAACATAATTCATTTACTAAAAACAAACCTTCAAGTTTTCGTTTTTCTATCTAACACATTCCACCTCTGTATTTTGCTATACCTACTTACGTCTGTACGACGCGACGCAAACGCATCCAGCACCCCCATCGCCCATTCTCCGCTCCCTTCCACTATTGTACTATCGCTTGCTTCACATAGACTTCGTAATATTTAGAAAGTTCAAATTAATTTTTTTTATTTTTGTATGAAAATCTGATTAACTAAAATGTGATAAGTCATAGAACAAAAGTTGTTGTTTATGACGTTAGTAACATAGTCCTGGGAGGTTGCCAGTGTTTTACAAATAACCTTGTATAATTGATACTCGTCAAGACGAATCATACGAGCCCAAACTCGATGGGGTTGTGTCGTTTAACTACTAAGTTCCTATTGCCACCTTCCGGTTCCATCATCAGATCAGCTCCTTGTCATAATAATTTTGCATTGTCATTTGATTGCGTTGGAAGACCTCCTACAAGGTGGGCCGATGACCTGGTAAGGGTTGCGGGAATCCGATGGATGCGAGATGCACAGGACCGTTCATTGTGGCGACACTTGGGGGAGGCCTATGTCCAACAGAGGACGTCTTTGGGCTCAAATGATGATTTGATTTACACACGTATGCAAAATTTCAGCCCAATCAGTAAGCGGGAAGTAGGTCAAATTTAATTTACAAGATTTGATGACAGACAAACATCGGGACAGGTGAAACTAAATAAAAGCTTGTAAAAAGCAACTCACAATATTCCACACAGTCAAGTACCGGCTCTGCAGTGACGTCATTCTCCTGATGGCCACATCCTTCAGCAGTTCCTGATTCAGCATGGAGACGAACATGACCGCTGAGTTGCTGGCGTGCAGACCCAGGATCACGGTCTGGCCGAGGAGGCGTAGGTAAATTGAGGAGGACATGCTCTGGAAATTATAGAATAATAAATCATTTAAAAACGCCTTTATTCTCCTCTTCGGACGGCGAGCTACCCATTGCTCGCCTTCGCGATAGTCTTTTTTTGAGGTGGGTAATTATCTAATAAGTTTTTTCGCTTTAAGGTGGAGCAGGAGGGCGTTTCAGATTAACACCTGTGTTCCATTAGTTGGTTTCCAGAAATTGACCCATGGCCATAGTAGGCTTCGGACGGCGGTTTTACTGACATCTCTTTGAGCCGCCGCCGTCGAAGACTGTCCTCAGGCTCAATCTGGACGGTTACTGGACTGCCGGACGGCGAGCTATACATTGCCTGTCGGCCGCAAGCCCACGCCTATAGTGACTGGTAGTCAGGGTCGGAGTTTAGGTGGCTGGGGCGTGCGGCTATCTCCTTCGCTAGCATTTCAAGCAGAAGGAGGCGACCCCCGCCCACTCCCCCTCACTCTATATCACGATGACGACCGCCCAAGCGGGGTCACCGGTTCTACCGTATCTTTCGGATGATCCGCACAATGGGTCCAAGACACCCATGTTTTTTTTGGTGGGAATTCATCTAATTATATCTCGCGACCTTTGGCGGAGCGAAAGGGCGTGTCAGACTTTTACTGACTGAAACCCACTCCTAGTTCCTTCTTTGCTTTTTATTCCTGGGCCAGATTTTCCTTGCAGAAGCAAACCCATACATCATCCACCTACGGTTTGCTGACATCTTGAGAAGCGCCGTCGGCGACTTGGGCTTGGTTCGGACGGTTACCAGACGGTCGAAGGGCGAGCTACCCATTGCTCGCTGTCCGCAAGCCCGCGCTTACGATGGCAAAAAATCAGGCGGCTGAGGTCTGTTGCCTCGCTCGTGTGCGTGTGAACTCCTCCTTTGCTAGCATTACTACTTCGCAGGAGGAGGCGAACGCCTGCCACTCCTCCTCGCTCCGGACCATGGCCTGTACCAAGGCTCGGCGCGAGAGATCGTTGCCGCGGTCGTCCAAGACACCCACAAACTTTCCAAAACCGTGAGCTACTATTTTAAGAACACAAATCTAATTTAGGTAACTGTTATATTAAGTGAAAGTTATTTTAAATATAACTGTTACTTCCCACATATGTTGGACTGTGAAAAAGATGGATAAAAAAAGATTGTAAGTAGTACGAGTAAGTATAAAGTGAGAAATGAGTATATTAGAGGAAGTTTGAAAGTGGTGCCAGTGACTGAAAAGTTGAAAGGAAATCGTTTGTCTTGGTATGGTCATGTGAAGAGGAGGGATGAAGCGCATGTTAATAATAGAGTTATGAGTATGTATGTATGTAGATGGATGGATTGTGTGAGGAGTGATATGAAAGAAAAGGGAGTTGATGATAGTGTGAAGGGTGACAGGACAGAAGGGAAGAAAAAACGTGTTGCGCCGACCAGAAGTAATATGGAATATGAGCAGGAAGAAATAAAGACTTCTAAAATTTACCTTTTAAGAAGAATGTTGATGTTTGTAATAAATAATAAATAAAATGCATCTGTTGCGTGTAACAATGCACTCACGTGTTTAATTACTGAATAATTTAAAAAATGGATTAATTATCGAAATGATTTTTTTTATCACATTCTGTGACAATGGTAGGTAATAGATAACGGATTTGTAAGCCGTAATCTAAGGAGCAAATTTTCCAACATTGAACTGATATTATTCTATTACAAGGATATAAAAACATTTGCATTTCATGTTACCTAAATGATACGATCAATATAGTAAATTAAGGCGGGGGCTCATTTGCGCACTTATTCGCACTAGTGCGAAAAATGTTGAATTGTGTGCCAAGAGTGGGTTTTGGAGTGTGTGGAAATAGTACATTTTGATACAAGTACAGAAAGTTTCACTTACGAAGAAATGAACAAACGGAGCAGAGAAACAGGCTGGGCCCACGAGTTTCCCGTGGGCCTAGCCTGTTATGATAAATGTAATAAAATTGTGGCGGGGAAAACTCGCGCACTTTTCTGCACAAGGGTGAAAAAAACTATTCTTAGTGTAAAGCAACAACACTTATTTTCGACGGTAAAAAAGTAATATAGACTTTTGTCAATAAAGTCACAATAAATGGTTGACACACTACTGTGAAACACATGCAAACTTGCATCTGTGTAATTGCTCCACTCTCCCATTGCCCCGTGGTGTAATGGGAGAGAGGAGCAATTACACAGATATTCCCCACTGACTCGCTAATATGGCGACTGTCACAACCTTATCCAGCTTACCCTACCCCTTAGTGAGGACGTTCTTTATCACAATCTGTGAAGTATAATTACAAATAATACATTGTTTATCATTACTTTATCAATACTTAAGCGTGCAAAGAAGATCATCGTTTGCTGATGATCTTGTAGTAGTAGTTTAGTTAGTTCGACAAGTACATCAGCACTCTCATCGAACTAAGACCTAAGTCCAAAGTCATGCTTTTATCTCAAGGCATCGATGCCGAGTTAATAGACTGTCGGTTTTCTATATTTTACATTTCCGGTAGTGTGCATCGGAATTGCACCATTTACTTTCACCAAGCTCGTTCCATCATCGCACCACTCGACGTACGGCGTTGCGCCACCGGTGCGAGGTGGAAATCCCTCCCGTTTTCCGTTCTGCAGAATCTTATGGTGATTTCATGCCAGCGACTATCGCAAACCAGCGCTGGGTATGCTATGACAGCGGTGATAAGTCCCCTCTTTATGGAGTAGCCAAAGAAGCGCTACGGCGTCCTCACCTTCCTTATGACACAGGCCCTCATCGGACATGGTAAGTTCGAGAAGTTCCTACATCGGATTCAGGCGGAAGAAACGCCTGGGTGTCGCCATTGCGTGAACCGCCCGGAGTACAAAGTGAAGCATACGGTAAAGGTGTGCCCCTCTAGGGTGTAACATGGCCGTGTGTTGATTGAGCCCTGCTCGCTGGATCAGTCCACGGTCCGGAGCGAGGGGGAATAAGTTTCGGTCGCGTCCGTCTGCGGATCAGAAATGGTAGCGTAGGAGGCGGCCGTAGAAACACAAAATAGATAGGTACAGAAGACAATCTCATGTATGTACTTCACTTTTTATACCTACGCTCGGTGGACGCACACAAATGAGCGTTTGAGCCGAACTGTTCGTCGAACGGGCTGAAACGCTCCGAGATATCGCGTCCGTGAGCGGTGTCTAAGTGTGCATTGTGAGAGTGCGCTTTGTATGTAGATTGTATCCTAAGTATTACTCAATTCCAACTTACTCGTTTTTAAACAGAATTTGTCATTAATACTAGAAGTACTTATATTAGAATTATTAATGGGTTTTTCCATAAAAACTTAAAATAAAAAAACAGGAAACGATTAGTATAATATTTTAAGATAATTAAGATACACGTTTTTAGAAACAATGTGACATAAACGTTGCCTAATGACGGTTTTCTGATGATGATGAATAGAAATGAATTGTAAGTATAAAATGGATTAAAATAAATGTATTTGCAGTTAATTTATATAATACTGGGTAGGTAAATAAATAATAGATAACTAGACACTTCTAAATTGTACAGCTAAGGATTGGAATTCTCTCAAAGTCAAAATATTTTATTTCACATAGGCCTACATGGGCACTTATAAAACGTCAGAAGCTAGTGCACGGTTTCAAATTGGTCGTTTCCTATGGAGAAGAACCGGCAAGAAACTCCATGGTTCATCTCTGCCGCAGTCTGTGTTTCCTGATAGTTATAACCTAGGGATCTTTAAGTCAAGAGTGAATAGATTGCTTCTAGGCGAGCGTGCTTCATCCACGGCCATGTCATCGCTTACCATCAGGTGAGATAGTGGTCAAACGTGTATCCATTATAAAAAAATATAGTTGCATAAAAATATTGGAAATACCTACAGGGTTATTTGTAAAACACTAAAAACCTTGCAGGACTATTACTAACATCATAAACAACAACTTTTGTTCTATGTCTTTTTACAAAACATTTACCAAAAACAAACCGTCAAGATTTCGTTGTTCTATCTAACACATTTCAACTCTGTATTTTGCTGTATCTACTTACGGCCTGCTTCCGAAACATTGTCCTTACACCTAGCAAGCATTCGCACCATTTCCGTGTACTCGACATTAGAATATTGATACACCATCATGTTAAGATATTACGTTCGCACTGACGAATTTCGCTACAAGAACACGTATGACGCGACGAAAGCGCATGTGTGCATCAAGGCTACTGACCGAGTAGTGAGGGTCGCCCGAAAATAGGTCAAGGTTATGTCCAGGTACCCTCCGCTAATGTACTATCGTTTGTTTAGACTTCATTATTTAAAATGAAGGTTTTAAATTTAAATATTTTTATTTTTGTATCAAAATCTGACGCATTAATCCTTCAGATACCGTCAATTAAAGACACAATAGTAAGACAATAGATGCGCGGCCACCGGTGGTCGCTTGGGGATTCATGAATTAAAATATGATACATTTTAAAAAGCCATAAGACAAAAGTTGTTTATAATGTTAGTAATACAGTCCCGCGAGGATGCCAGTGTTTTACAAATAATCCTGTATACGTTTTTTTTACTATGCCGGGGCTTTCGTCGAAAGAATCCCGCTTTTTTCACTCAAAAAGTTCCTAAATCCCGACTTGGCAAAAAAAAATATGGCAACGCTGGTTTGGGCCAACGTTGGCACAAACATGTGAAACCAGTCTCAGTAGTTATCTAAATATAGAAGAATAGCAAAACATGTTTTGTACTTATTTAAAAATATCCATCCATGCAAAACCTGACAGGCAGGCAAAAAAACTTGAAATCATTAATAAAATCTTACGAAATTTTTCAATGCTACTTAAATTTTGTCTTTATTAAGATGTTGAATTTATATTTTTATACTAATGACTCCGAAACGTAGTCACTCACAATGAGCCTCATTAGAAGCACAAAATAAATAGGTACAGAAGACAATTTCATGTACGTACTTCACAAGGAGGAGGCCGCCCGAATTAGGCAACGGCGCCCTCGCCGCCACCGGATTTAGGAATCCGATCCCGGCCACCGTAGACGCGAGCTCACGTATGGCGAGCCATGGGTAGCTCGCTGTCCGACCATCCGGTAACTGTCCGGACCGAGCCCAAGATGTCGACGGCGCGCACTGTTCCTGCGCGCCTCAAGGAGTTGTCAGCAACAGGAGGGGCCCAGCTGGGTCGAAGCCTACTGGGGCCACCGTAAAAAAAAAGAATGTATGTACTTCACTTTTTATACCTACACTAAATGGACGCACACTAATGAGCGTTTGAGCCGGAACTGTTCGACGAGCGAGCCGAGACGCTACCGAGATATCGTGTCTGTGAGCGGTGTCTGTGTGCGCTTTGAGAGCGTATGTAGATTGACTTCTGTACCTATATATTTTGTGCTTAAAGTCACCCAAAGGGCAATGGTTACGCTTGGAGTGTCCTTGCGTGATCACATCAGTAATTACAATAACCGCAGGACAACCAAGGTTACTGACATAGCCCGAAGAATCGCCAAACTTAATTCATGAATCCCCAAGCGACCACCGGTGGCCGCGCATCTATTGTCTTACTATTGTGTCTCTAATTGACGGTATCTGAAGGGTTAAATGGCAGTGGGCAGGGCACATTGCTCGCAGAACGTTGCCGATTTCCGGCCACCGTAGGCGCGGGCTTGCAGACGGCGAACAATGGGTAGCTCGCTGTCCGACCATCCGGTAACTGTCCGGACCGAGCCCAAGACGTCGACGGCGCGCACTGTTCCCGCGCGCCTCAAGGAGTTGTCAGCAACAGCAGGGGCCCAGCTGGGTCGACGCCTACTGGGGCCAGCTTTATCCGAAAGGGAGCTTGAGCCCCGGTATGAAGGCTAGAAGGAACGGGGTGGGTTTTTAGACAGTTAGAGTCTGACACTATCTCCCGCTCCGCCCAAGGACAGGAGTTGTCATTGGATGATTTTCCCCACCATAAAAAAATAACAAGAAGTCCATTCAAGGTTTTTTGAGGTTTTTCGCGCGCGAAAGATACAACCAGAAAGAAGTGGAGGTAGACCTTTGCCCAAGTGGGACGGATCAGGCTACGAGATTAAAACCTTTTCTTCTAAATCCTTACTAATATTATAAAAGCGGAAATGAGTTTGTTTGTTTGTTACGTCTTCACGCCTAAATGGCAAAACCGATTTTGATGAAACTTGTTACACGGATAGACCATGTCCTGGAATAGGACATAGGATACTTTTTATCCCGGAAGGATGTTCTACGTTATCACGCGGGCGAAGCCGCTGGGCGCAGCTGGTAAAGATATAAAAAAAAAACTCACCAAGTTCTATGAAAAACAATGTTTAAATATTTTAGGCACATAGTTTAACTTTTTTTATAACATACTATGCGTTTAGACGTGATGATGGATTTAATATCATCAAAAATCATATATCCATTAATGGATGAGTCGTTCTGACGTATATTTCTCCACGACTAGACAAATCCGCACCATATCACAAAATAATTGGGGGGTAGACGGGTAAATAATGGCCTACGACTTCTCAAATCTACCGACTATACTCAAAAAAATAATAAAAATCGGTCAAGCCGTTTCGGAGATGTTCGATAACACGATATTTTTATTTATTAGACTATAGTCTGTCTAAAGAGTCAAACGACTTGGGATTTTTGTATAATATTTAATCATTTAAAAGAATATTTATATTCGATACTTTTTATAACGTTTTTCTATTAAGAAACAATGATCAAGATCTCTTAATCCACCTTGATTATTGAACCAGTGTTGACTACATTTGATTTCATTTTATATACCTTAATGTTCCACGTTGTATACCTCTTTGTAATGTTATCCGATAGGGAGCTCGAGCCCCATTATGAAGGCTAGCAGGAACGAGGTCGGTTTTTAGTCAGTAAGAGTCTGACACTATCTCCAGCTCCGCCCAAGAGCGGGGGTTGTCACTGAATGATATTCCCCACCACAAAAAAAATACCTCTTTGTAACACTAGTGTAGATAATATTTATCCATACTAATATCATAAATGGGAAAGTGTGTGTGTCTGTTTGTTCGTCTTTCCCGGTAAAACGGAGCGACGAATTGACGTGATTTTTTAAGTGGAGATAGTTGAATGGGTAGAGAATGACATAGACTACTTTATGTCTCTTTCTTACCCCCCACTTCCCTAAAATATTGGATTTAATGAATTTAATGCGAGTGAAGCCGCACGCAATCCTTTCCAAGTACGCAAATCACACCACACACTCACTCAGTCACTCACTCAACTCAGCTTAATATTTAAGGAAAAACGTGTTCTATTACCACACTACTAAAGGCTACTGCTCCAGCACCACGCCACGTTAGATCACCACCGATCACTCCGACACACTGGCTTAATTTACACGGAACGGCATCGTCACAGACAAGACCGACGGTATTGTCCAAGAGTACCGCAGAAGGTCAACTCCGTACAACTAGCGGAAGTAGACGAATGTTTATAGAACATGTAACTATAATCATAATAATTGAGACACATGTTTACTTGTGAGAAGTGGATGGAGCAATCATTGTGCCGATAGTCGTGACGGCCAATGGCTTAATAGCCAAGAGCCTCGACCAACATCTGCGGAGGCTTCTTCTCTCAGGAGCCCTGACCACCGGTAGCTTGGACCTTGTTACCGATGCCGGTGGGCTACTATTTTTTATATTTTTAAATGTTTTATTTTATACGGAAATATTTAAAAATGTAATTTATATGGGATATTTATGAATAAAAGACATAATAATATTCGACAACTATCACACAACGCCGTCTAGTCCCAAGCTGAGCAGAGCTTGTGTTATGGGTTCTAGATAACTGATAAACATACTTATATATTTCTAAATACATACATCTTCATCAGCTTTCTACTAGCGTTAACTATTGTAGATTAGCCACTTGGCTAGGGGTGCTGACCTTGACACCCTGTATTAAGTGTGGTGTATGTGAGGTGTATTTTTCTAGTTATTTAGTTGATCTTCTGCACTGTTCTCTTATGTGGTACCATTGTACCGGTTTGTCAATAGACCACATCACAGCGTTCGTGGGTTTAGATTGTTGTTTTTATTTTATTTTTCCTATTTAGTAAACAAACCTGGCATCGCTCAGTAGTCGAAAGCGGTTGGTAAGTGTGTGTGAATAGGTTCAAATCCTAGGTCGGGAGTAGTGTTACAGTTATTCTTTTGTAAAACTAGTATATGGGGGCTTGGTCTTTGGGAATGAAAGGTTCTGGAGTGACAATCACGTACCGGATGTCGCAGCGTCCGATTTTTTTTATTTTTTTTTAAACCAGGAGTACCGAAAGAACTAACAATTATATCAGTCAATTTAAATGTTGTTTCATTAGAATTTTAAATTTTTTTATAGTCAATAATAAAAAAAAACAGACGTGTTTTACAATAAAAAAAAATTGTCGGTCTTTTACACTGGCTTATAAGTCCGGCTTTTTGGATTTCAAGACCTGGCAATAACCCCATCAAAGTCTGCGCCCTGGGCCAAGGCACCACCGCCGGCATCGCCTTAGTTACGGCACTGGTAACATGCCTATTATTTCTCACAGACCAGTCATGCTATCATGACGTTTCTGACAATAACCTACTATTATAAATAACTAGCTGCTCCCAGCGGCTTCGCCCGCTTGATAGCAGAAAATTATCCCAAGAGAACATACTTCCGGGATAAAAAGTATTTTATATCCTATTCCAGGACATGGTCTATCTGTATACCAAGTTTCATCAAAATCGGTTTTGCCATTTAGGCGTGAAGACGTAACAAAAAAAACTTTTTACAAAAAAATAAAACCGACTTCAAAAAGTACAAAATAACTTTAATTTCGGAAGTCGGTGTTTCTATAATAGATACCTAATCTTGTCTCTTCGTTATTTAACACCGACTTCCGAAATTAAAGTTATTTTGTACTTTTTGAAGTCGGTTTAATTTTTTTTGTAAAAAGTTTTTTTTTTCACTTTTTAGTTATGGTAGCACCACTAAAAAGTACATACCCTTCAGCTACATAAAAAATTACCTTATAGCCAGAGTGCATCTCATAACGATTCTAATAATCCCAAATACGGTTATATTACATGAATTTACACCCTCCCCCTTTTCTTTCAGTCAGTCATCGACTACATGTATAAACAAAGCAATTTTGCTTGTTACGGCAAATCTGCTATGATTCTATGAGGAGTTCTGTTCCATATCTTCGAAGTTCATGATCAGATCATAGCAATATTTCTATGGGACCAACTTGGAAGCATAACCTTTCAATCAAAAAAAAATTTTCAAAATCGGTCCACAATTGACCGAAATATCGGTGAACATACATACAAAAAAAAAAAACATACATTCAGCCGAACATAGAACCTCCTCCTTTTCGAAGTCGGTTAACAAACTCACTTTCGCTTTTATAATATTAGTAAGGATTATATGATTATATATAATAAATAAGGATAAGGATCTTGTAAGGCTATAAATATAACTGTGAATCAGCATTTCTAGTGAGGAAGGTTTCTAGGGAGGAGGATCGAAGGTGAGCAGCGGTGGCCGAGTGGAAATTTCCCCGACTTACGAGTTGTATTTCGCGGGTTCAAACCCAGCCAGGCGCATTACTTTGTGTAATTTATTTCATCACCACTGCTCTCAAAACGGTGAAGGAAAATATCTTGAGGAAACCGGCATGTCCTAGAACCAAAAATTCGAAGACATGTGATATTCACCAACCCGTACTGGGCCCGCGTGGTGGATTGCGGCCCATTCCTTCTCCTGGAGAGGAGGCCTGAGTCCCAGCAGTGAGAACATTTAGAAAGGTTGATGATTATGATGAAGATCGAGGGAAGGAGACCATGATAATTTTTTTTTTTTTTAAGATGGGAAATCATTCAATTATTTCTCCCGCTCTAGGGCGGAGTGAGAGGACGTGTAGGATTTTTACTAACTAAAACCACCCCTTATTCCTCCTTTGCTTTACGTTCCAGGATCCTGGGTTTCGCTTCCGCTAGTCAACTTATGCTGTTGACAACTCTGGCTTAGTTCAGGTGGTTACTGGACGCCGGTCGGACGACGAGCTACCCATTGCCGTTGTCCATGCCTACGGTGGCAGGAAATCGGGGTAAGGTCTCGGCTGCAGGGGTATGAAGACGTTTCGTTCCCTGACGGGTGCCGCCGTCTTCTTCGCTAGTATTACTGCATTGCAGAAGGACGATGGGGACGAAAGGTTCTGGAGTGGCGGCTAAGTACCGGAAGACGCAGCATTGGAAGGCCTCCAACAAGGTGGACCGATAACCTGGTCAGGGTCGCGGGAATCCGATGGATGCGTGACGCACAGGACCGGTCGTTGTGGCGACGGTTGGGGGAGGCCTATGTCCAATAGTGGACGCATATCGGCTGAAACGATGTATAATAACTGCGACTGTATAAACAGTCAGAATAATCTGACCTTCATCACACAATTACTGAGAAAACGTTAGCTATATTTATCATAAAATGAAAATGTATATCATAAAAACTGGTAGAACGCCTATTGTATTCTTTAAAATCAGATGTAATTCACATAATTATAAAAAAATATTTATTTAATTTTCAATTGGAAAATTGCGGAGACATAGTAACTGACTACGGCAAAAAGGGGCAAAATTATACTATAAATAATATCTATTAAATGATATTTAATCGCTCGCAGTGTTTATTCGAAGACATGTCACATACACCAACACGCACTGGGCCCGCGTGGTGAATTACGGCCCATTCCCTCTCCTAGAGAGGAGGCCTGAGTCCCAGCAGTGGGAACATTTTTTTTTAAATTTTTTTTTTTATTATTGATAGGTTTGCGCTTGACCGCTATCTCACCTGATGGAAAGCGACGATGCGGTCGACGATGGAACGCGCTTACCTAGAAGAAACCTATTCACTCTCGACTTAAAGATTCCTGGGTTGTAGCTATCAGGAAACACAGACTCCGGCAAGGAATTCCATTCCTTAGCTGCACGCACAATGAATGTGTTTCCAAAACGTCCTGTGCGTGTAGGCGGGATGTCCACCATGTACCGGTGGCGCATCGCCGTACGTCTGGTAGTCCGATGATGGAACATTGAAAAGGCTGATGATGATGATGAAATAAATACATTTTTGATATAATTTACTAAGAATTTCTCGATCGCTGTGTGTTAATTTATAATACTTTTAGTTCAGCTCATTAATTCATGAATCCCCAAGCGACCACCGGTGGCCGCGCATCTATTGTATTACTATTGTGTCTCTAATTGACGGTATCTGAAGGGTTAATAAATTAAATCTATATCTACACTTCTACATTAATATAATAAAGAGGTAAAGTTAACTTTTTTGCTTGTAGGAGGTAATCTCTGAAACTATTGGTCCGATTGCAAACATTTTAGCACCGATAGAAACCGACATCAATGTAAAAAAAAAACCTTAAAAACCATTTTATATATAAAAAAAAATAACCGTCTTCACTAAAAAATTTAATTGAATTTGAGGAGTTCCCTCGATTTCGCCAAGATTCCATCATCAGATCCTAACTTGGGGACTATTTAGGACCGTTTGGGAAGTATACCCTTTCCAACAAAAAATATATTTTTATATCGGTTGGCAAGCGACGAAGTAATACGCGAACAAACATTTAAAAAAATACAAACATCTGAATTGAGAACCTCCTCCTTTTTTAGAAGTCGGTTAAAAAGTGCAAAATAACTTTATTTCCGGAATCCGGTTATAAATAACGAAGTGGCATATCTATAAATTATAGAAACACCGACTTCCGATCGTCGATTGTCGTCGAGTCGATTGTAATGATGATGATGATAATGGAAAAAGTTTTTTTAAACAAGTTTAAAAATGTACAGCGGTCAACGCCCTCTTCATTAAGTCATTGTGCCTCAATCAGGGTCTACGGAAATGGAAATTGCATTCACAAAAGAATGTAGGATACAGATTGGCGAGGTTATGGACCAGTGGCGTAGCGTGGACTAAGTCAGACGTGGGCGAAAACGCGTCAGCCAGTAGCCCTAGCCAAGTTGCTAATCTGGCGAAAGCTTCAAGTCGTCTCAACGCTCAGTCACGTGGTCAGAACAAAAGAATTGGCGGTAACGTCAACTCGAACTGACTGTTTATACAGTCGCAGTTATTATACATCGTTTCAGCCGATATCCGTCCACTATTGGACATAGGCCTCCCCCAACCGTCGCCACAACGACCGGTCCTGTGCGTCACGCATCCATCAGATTCCCGCGACCCTGACCAGGTTATCGGTCCACCTTGTTGGAGGCCTTCCAATGCTGCGTCTTCCAGTACTTAGCCGCCACTCCAGAACCTTTCGTCCCCATCGTCCTTCTGCAATGCAGGAATACTAGCGAAGAAGACGGCGGCACCCGTCAGGGAACGAAACGTCTTCATACCCCTGCAGCCGAGACCTTACCCCGATTTCCTGCCACCGTAGGCATGGACAACGGCAATGGGTACTCGTTCGACGCAAGCGAAACGAACTTGGCGAGGGGCAGGGCCCGATCTAGCTATTTAGCCACTCAAGGCAAAGATAATTTTCGCCGCCTTTTACATACACAAAACCACATAAGTCATGAGTCCTTAAGTCTTAAATTTTTTTTTTTTTTTCTTTTTTTTTTTATTTATTTATTTATTTATTTCTTTATTTAATCTTCATGCAACAAAAAGTACAAAGGCGGACTTAATGCCTTAGGCATTCTCTACCAGTCAACCTAGGGAGGTGACTGGTAGAGAAATCTTTCCGCTATCCAACCTGAAGTAGGTTGGTAGGTTGGAATTCTCAACCTGTCAACTTGGGTGTGGATGGCTAATGGCTAGGTTGGAAGATCAGTCAATTTTGCCGCTTTGGGCAAATGTCGGGCTTCGGTCGGGTCCTGGCGTCAGCGAGGCCTTTTTCTTCCCTACTCCACCCTACTATACCCTACTCTACCCTACTCTACCCTACCTTACCCTACCCTACCCTACTCTATCCTACTCTACCCTACTCTACCCTACTCTACCCTACTCTACCCTACTCTACCCTACTCTACCCTACTCTACCCTACTCTACCCTACACTACCCTAATTTTTTTTTCCATAAGAACCTTCTCCACACAATAACAATCACAACAAAAAAAAAATCAGCCAAATCGGTCAAGCCGTTTTCATGCCAAGTCGTGACAACGGAAAACGGGGGTCATTTTTATATATATAGATAGAAGATAGATGTATATGGTTTCTTTGTTTTTTCTTAGTCTCAGTACCTACAACGCATTAGTTTAGGCTGTAATGTTGTACATAACATCCCACTCCACCGCTTTTTATCACCCCATCGGAGCATCTTCCCCCTGGACGCGAACTACAGTGGCCAATTTGGAAATCTCTAAACCGACTGCGAACCCAGGTTGGCCGCTGGCTGTAAAAGCAATCTGGCCAAATGGGGCTTTCTAGACCCATCTCTAGCACAGTGCCGGTGTGGAGCCTCTCCACAGGACATGCGCCAGCTGCTATGCTGCCCATCCTGCATTACCACCTGGCACCTGCAGTTTTCAGGATCTATACGAGGCCAACAATAGAGCCGTACAAGTTGCCAAATATTGATCAGAAAAAGTATAGTTTGAGAGCATCGATACGAAAAGAAGAAGAAGAAGAATGTTGTACAAGTAAATCGTCAATAAATAATTCATTCTCATCAACACACTTTCAATTCACTTCTCAAATAAATAAATGAATAAATACATAAGTAAATAAATAATACAGTTTTGAAGTTTTATACAAAGATTCTTTACATAAAAATACTAGACCGGTGTTTCAGGTTTCGCGGAATGCATTCCGACATACATTTTCACTGTTTTTCATACAACCGATTATACCTATAATTTGGGTGTCTTCAAGGCTAGAGGGAATAAGCTCTTAATAAACTAGTGTGCCTCACCATCAGAGATTGCATCACTGCTTACCATCAGGTGGGATCGAAGTCAAGCATTAGTTTCATTTCATTTTTTGCACTAGTTTTTATCAATTACAAAAAAAGACAGAAAAAAAAGTAGTCTTACTGGTTGCAGTCTGATATTTCAGTGGACGCCATTTTTGCAAGTTTTTCCTTTTTCTAAAGCACTAGCTCGCTAGACCGTTATTTTTGAATTAAGAACAAATAAAAATTAGTTATTATTTACTTGAATAATCAAATACGATAACCAATGACAGAAGATGCGATTATTTTGAAATTTTGAATAAAGAATTGTTCTTTTTTTGAGCAATTTCGAAAAAAAAAAATCTTTTATTTTTAAACAAAGATAAGTACTTATAAAAAGAAACACTAATGAAGTATTTAAACACTAGCCTTGCATTATGTCGTGCAAAAGACTGAGCAAGAGATATATTTTTTTTATAAATAAAATCTGTACATATATTTAATAGTCAGGTTCAATTTTTTTTAAACTAGCCTATTATAGCGTTATATCTTCCGTGATATTTTTTGTAAACAAACACTATTTATAGATTGAAATCTCGAAGAGTTATTTTTATTTTTTTATTCAATTGGCTGAATGGGTATTTATGTTTACATTTGTATACATATTATTTTATATCAAACAACAATAATATATCTTCGAAGGATCGAAGGACTGGAACTAAGCGCTTGGGGATTAATGAATTAATCTATAAATAATGTTATTTTAATTAATTCTTAGTTAATATCACTGTCACTGGTCACTGGCTGTCCGCTGCAACATGCTGGCCCGCAGGTTTGCACGCTGTACTGACTCTGTCAAAATAACGCTTTTTAACCCTTCAGATACCGTCAATTAGAGACACAATAGTAAGACAATAGATGCGCGGCCACCGGTGGTCGCTTGGGGATTCATGAATTAAGGCGTTTTGTCAGTCGTTTTACACGTGCAGCCTGTGGACCAAGTATACCCAGCGGGCATACAGCGACCTGCGCGTACAGTACAATAACGCATTCAGGGTGCTTTTGGGGTTGCCGTGGCGATGTAGCGCATCAGGGATGTTCGCGGAAGCATGTGTTGACGGGTTCGCCGCGATCATACGGAGGCGATGCGCTTCCATGATGGAGCGCCTGCGTTCCTCCTCCAATGGCATCCTGAATGTCTTTGCAGACAGGTGGGACTCCCCCCTCTTACAAAGGTGGATAAGTGTCCAGACGCAATTATCGAATTAAACTAATGAACCATTGGAAGAAAAATGGTTCATTGGTTGTTTATTATAATTATTTAATTAAATACTAACACTAGGTTAAGTTGTTCTATTACTAACACATATGGATGTTTATCTGAATTAAATATTTTGAATTTGAATTTGAATTTTAATATTAGTTTTTATATTCTAATGAAAATTTACAGTTTTTTTTAATTCTTTTATACATTTAGTGACTTTTGGTCACAGTAAGACCACGCCAGCCCCATCGTAACTCATACAAGTTAAGCTACTTTGACTCTTATTTACTACTAGGGCTCTAAAACCTTATTTACTCATTTATAAACAGCGATTTCCAGTTTTAAAATTAATAATAATCATTAATGAACTAATAAGACCTACTGTAAATGTTGTAATAACGTAGTAATGTAGTAATAAGTGACTTGTTTACAAAGGGGATGCCCTCGTAAATGTATTAAAAAAATAAATAAAAAATACATTTATTGCAGACTAAAAAAATAATGCCCATAGAATTATTAGTAAGATAGGTCTTAAAATCTATGTTAGTCTTGTTAGTGACAATGGTCTTAAAATTATTTTAGTATTACAGCATTCATGGTTTCAAAAATGTCAACAATGTCAAAATATCTTAAATGTCATGGAAATTTAAAAAAAAAAAGCGTCACCTTACATGCAGTTGGATAAGCCTCCCCAGCACTGCAGACTCCGGCCTTTCTGATATCATCTTTAGGATACCGTTGGCGCTCCCCCGAATCCTATGCATCAACGATGCTACTTTTTTACGCATTAGAGCATAAAAGTCGTCGACCCTTGCGTCAGCAAACATCCCTGAAGCGCTGCAGAAACGTGGGAGCCCCAACAGAACCCTAAAGGCGTTATTATATTGAACACGAAGTACACGACGTATTGTAGGCTATGTTTTGTAAATAATTCGTTGTTGAGCCTATATCTACACTAATATAATAAAGAAGTAAAGTTTGTTTTTTGTTTGTAGGAGGTAAGTAATCTCTGAAACTATTGGTCCGATTGCAAAAAAATTACCACCAATAGAAAGGCATAGGCTATATTTTATATACGCGGGTGAAGCCGCGGGCAAAAGCTAGTAAATAAATAAATATAGCTCCATTCCTTTAACAGTTCAGTTTAGGTCGTCAAATAGATCGCGTTTAGAGCTCGAGGTAGCTTGCTCTGCAGCACTCTGCAGACAAATCTAATTCAGCGCCTTCTGTTCTGCGAACAGCAATACTCAGTTGAGTAATATTTTTTCTTGTGAGTTGTAGGTCAACCAAAACTAACCGTTTTTTAATGTGGAAAAAATCATCCAATGACTTCACCCACTCTAGGGCGGTGCGAGAGAGCGTTTCAGATTTTTACTGCCTATAATGGTTCCCTTTCAGACGATCCATAGCCCAGATAAAATATATGATTAATGAGATCTTTTTAATTTTTAATTTTTATTTTATGTATTTATTTATATATAATATTAATTACTTTTTATTGTTGTTTGTCCTTTGCGAGTCACAAAAACTTCTTCCTTTTTCTTACTTTTAAAACCAAGCTATAAAAGAATACAAGCGTGTTAATATCATGCTAAAAACTTTGTTTCCATTTACATACAACTTAGGTACTGGCTGATATAACGGCGCCAACCGCAGTGCCGAGAGGTCGTGCGTCAATGTCGATAAAAACTATAATATTTACATACGTTTCATAAGGAAAAACAAGGTAAATACCAGTGTATATTATTACTCTTTTCTTTAATAATAAAACTAAATATCAAAAAGTGTAGTTTCAAGTGTATTTTTGATGTAAAATCAGTGTATTTTCAATGTGTAGAAAGGTGAAATTGTTTTGTATGTCAGCTGTCATTTTTGTCGTATCATCGTTGGCCAATGGCCGTAGTGAAATTTTGTGACTTTAACCCTTCAGATACCGTCAATTAGAGACACAATAGTAAGACAATAGATGCGCGGCCACCGGGTGTCGCTTGGGGATTCATGAATTAAAACCGGCCAGTATTGTGTCAAGAAGTATGAGTTTTTATATCTAAGTTATTCCTCGATTTATGTATAAGGTACAGTGCTCGCGACTTCGTTTGAAAAAATAAAAGTCTTTGATTCCGGTTATCCTTTGTGCCAAATTTCAAGATTAATAACCCAAAGAAACCACACAACCTATACAACCTTTGATTTGTTTGAATAACTTGTGTTACTCCTGGTATAGTTGCCAAAAATGGCGTAAACCAAGTAATTACCTATATACAGTAAGTTACGTAGATTCTCTTACAGTTACTTTCTCCGAGCCACATCACACGTGAAGGTAGAAATGCTCGCAATCATAAAAGTAGGCTGCCTTTAATAAAATGCTAAAGTAAGTTGATTTTTTTAGTTTTTACTTCTTTCACCCACTGACGAAGAAAGAGGGTATTTTGATATTTGTGTATAAAAGCGAACGAACACTTATCCTGTAGGGTTATTCGCACTTCGTCCCATCCGCACTTCGTATCCCATTCGCACTTGGTCCCATTCGTACTTGGTAACATTCGTACTTGGTCCCATTCGTACTTCGTACCATTCGTACTTGGTCCCATTCGTACTTGGTCCCATTCGTACTTGGTCCCATTCGTACTTGGTACCATTCGTACTTGGTACCATTCGTACTTGGTCCCATTCGTACTTGGTCCCATTCGTACTTGGTCCCATTCGTACTTGGTCCCATTCGCACTTGGTCCCATTCGCACCTGGTTCCATTCGTACTTGGTCCCATTCGTACTTGGTCCCATTCGTACTTGGTACCATTCGTACTTGGTCCCATTCGTACTTGGTCCCATTCGCACTTGGTCCCATTCGCACCTGGTTCCATTCGTACTTGGTCCCATTCGTACTTGGTCCCATTCGTACTTGGTCCCATTCGTACTTGGTCCCATTCGTACTTGGTCCCATTCGTACTTGGTACCATTCGTACTTGGTCCCATTCGTAATTGGTCCTATTTGTACTTGGTCCCATTCGTACTTGGTCCCATTCGCACTTGGTCCCATTTGCACTTAGTCTCATTCGCACTTAGTCCCATGCAAGTAGTTTGTATGGTAAGTTTGTGGACCAAACTGCCGCACGCAGAGACGCCCATTAACGCTAATCTCTGATTTACTAATTTTGTCATTGAATAATAGTCTATATCTTTATGACGTTAAGTACCTTAGGTTTTGCTTTAATTGACATTAAAGTTAAATGACGTCTCTGAGTGTGGCAGAAAGTGTTAATATAACATCACGCTACGACCAATAGGAGCGAAGCAGCAATGAAAATGTTGCAAAAACTTATTTTGAGATGTAACCCTTGAATAACTTCTCCCGCTTTGGGTGAAGCGAGAGGCCCTGGCCTCAGTAGACTTCGACCCAGCTGGGTCCCTCCTGTTGCTGACAACTCCTTGAGGCGCTCGGTCCGGACACTTACTGGACGGTCGGGCAACGAGCTACCCATGGCTCGCCGTCCGCGAGCTCGCGTCTACGGTGGCCGGCAATCGGGATCGGAATCGGGGGCGCCGTTGCCTTATACGGTCGGCCTCCTCCTTTGCTAGCATTACTGTTTCGCAGAAGGAGGCGACCGCCTGCCACTCCTCCTCGCTCTCCACACTTACGGTGGCTGGGATAATTTTCTATTTTAATGAGTAGAAGCTACTCCGCAATTCATTTATTATAATTTAATTGCAAGTAATCTCAATGTCAATGCGTCCGGTCCTATCTATTATTTCTGATCATGAACAGATAATTATCGGTTCAAAGTTCAATCTGAGTGAATATAATTTACTAGCACTATGCCAGCGGCTACGCAAAAATATTTTCATAAAAAATCCCTACTATATATATATATATATATTATATATATTTTTATATATATATATTATATATTTTAATATATATATTATATATAATATTATAAATGCGAAAGTAACTCTGTCTGTCTGTCTGTTACGCTTTCACGCAAAAACTACAGAACTTTGAAATTTGGTAGGTAGGTAGAAGAGACACTGGAATAACACATAGGCTACCTATAATTCCACTGCTGAGCACGGGTCTCTGCCCGCGCGATATAAACTGTAGTCCACGCGGGTGAAGCCGCGGGCGGAAAGCTAGTAATATTATAAAGAGGTAAAGTTTGTTTTTTTTGTTTATTTTAGGTAATCTCTGGAAATACTGGTCCGATTGCTATTTTTTTTTCACTGATAGAAATAGTAATTATAAATAACTTGAAACTTGGCCCAGATTTTAATCAAAATGAACAATAATAATACCTAACTTGGTGACTATGGGGCCATTCGGGAAGTACACCCTTTCCATCAAAAAAATAATTTTTCAAATCGGTTAGCAAGCGACGAAGTTATGCGCGAAAAAACATTTAAAAAAATTCAAACATCCGAATTAAAACCTCCTCTTTTTTGTAAGTCGGTTAAAAATGACAACAGTTGTAGTGTTATGTTTTTAATTACATTAATTTATTTATTTTTATTTCTGAGGGAGTATCTGGGTTTATGATGTACTAGCTGCTCCCAGCGGCTTCGCCCGCGCGATAGCAGAAAATTATGCCAAGGGAACATACTTCCGGAATAAAAAGTATCCTATGTCCTATTCCAGGACATGGTCTATCCGTATACCAAGTTTCAGCAAAATCGGTTTTGCCAATTTAAGCGTGAAGACGTAACAAACAAACTCACTTTTGCTTTTATAATATTAGTAAGGATGGTAAACTAGTAGAGAATTGGAAGGTTTTAAAACTGTTTATGAACACATACTATGGTAGCTGTTATTGATAAGAAATTGATAACCGATAACACTATTTGTACCCGTTAATTCACAATTTACGCATGCTTTATCTAAACAGGTCAATCTATCTACACTAATATAATAAAGAGGTAAAGTTGTTTTTGTTTGTTTGTAGGAGGTAATCTCTGGAAGTACTGGTCCGGTTGCTAAAATTTTTTCACCGATGGAAAGTTGCTTTATTCCTGAGTGCCATAAGCTATATTTTATGTACGTGTGCGAAACCGCGGGCAAAAGCTTGTATCAAATTAAGTAATAGTTTTTGCCCGCGATCGGACCAGTACTTTCATTACCTCTTAAAAAAAAAACATAAATACCTTTACCTTTTTATAATAGATATTGTAGAGAAGCATAGTCGGTCTTATAACGTTCCCATTGTTGGGAAATAGGTCTCCTCTCTAGGAGAGTTAGTGATGATGAATCAATAAGGCTGATATATTGACTGGCCTGTTGGTATAGTGGTTAGTAGCCCTGACTGCTATACCGGGGGTCGTGGGTTTTATTCCCACTCAGAACAAATGTTTATGTGATGAGCATGATCATTTGTTCTGTGTCTGGGACTCTGGGTGTAATTTATCTTATATGTATGCATTTAGAAATATATAAGTATGTTTATCAGTTGTCTAGTACCCATAACACAAGCCCTATTTAGCTTGAGACTAGACGGCGTTATGTGATAGTTGTGGCATATTGTTATTATTATTATTATTTATAATAAGCGAAATAGAATATTTATAATCAGATTTCTCTTACGATTACAGATTTATGTTATTATTTTAAATTAACTTATGACGCTATTATATCTTGGCAAATGTGTCCTATTTTTTAAAAAGAACATTATTAAAGAGGTTGAAATAAGTATTATGAGGAGGTCAAAAGTGGCTCTAAATGGTTCTTGTAATATTAGACACGGTGCTGCTCGCCAGTTTTGATACTTGAACTTGGCTTGACACGCTACCGTGTCCAGATATATTTTTTTTTAATAATGTATAGGCTCACATTTGACCACAATCTCACGTGATGGTAAGCGATGATGTGGACGACGATGGAACACGCTTGCCTAGAAGCAATCTATTCACTCTCGACTTAAAGACCCCTAGGTTATAGCTATCAGGAAACACAGACTCCGGCAGGAAATTCCCCTCCTTAGCTGTACGCATAATGAATGTATTCCCAAAACGCTTTGATATTCTAAATGAAAATCTTTTGCATTTTTTATTGTTAAAAGGCACCTAATAATATGAAATCATAAAAAAAAATACTTATATTCGATACTTTTATAAGGCTTTTCTATTAAAAAACAATGATCAAGATCTCTTAGTCAACCTTGATTAATGCACCACTGTTGACTACATCTGATTTCATTTTACCCTAATAATTACCCAAGTCGTTTGACTCTTTGGACAGGCTATCATCATCACCATTTCAGCCGATAGACGTCCACTGTTGGACATAGGCCTCCCCCAAGTGTCACCACAATGATCGATCCTAAGCGCCCCGCATCCATCGGATTCCCGCAACCTTCACCAGATCATCGGTCCACCTCGTAGGAGGCCTTCTGCCGCTGCGTCTTGCGGTACGCAGCAACAACTCCAGAACCTTTCGGCTCCAACGGCCATCTGTTCTGCGAGCAATGTGCCCTGCCCATTCGTGCTTCGTGCTATGTCGGCAATCTTGGTTCTCTTGCGGATATCTTCATTTCTGATTCGATCACGCAAGGAAACTCCAAGCATAGCCCTTTCCATTGCCCTTTGGGTGACTTTAAGCCTATAGTTAATAATAATTATAATAATATGTTATTTCTCAAGGAGGTCCAGCCAACGTTGGTAAAATAGAAAAAAAACCGAGATTTGTTATTGTTGTTTTTAATTACTTATTTATTTTTCTCTCAGTTTTAATTATGTTTCCACATTAAATATTCTGTCTTAGACTGCTTTTTAGGGTTCCTTACCCCAAGGGTAGAAACGGGACCCTATTGCCAAGACTCCGCTTTCTATCTGTCGCATAAAGCAAATAACCAGCCCCCCTAGCCAAGTTACAACCGTTTCGCTTGCGTCGAACGCTTCAAGTTGACCTTGCCGACAATTCTTTTGTTTTGCTGAGCATTGAGATGATGTTATTCCCAGATTAACAACTTGGCTAGGGGTACTGATCTCAAATCTGTAACCGAGTTGTATCTCATGAACCGTGACAGCTAGACAGTTGAAATTTTCATAGATGATGTATTTCTGTTGCCGTTATGACATACATAAAATACTAAAAAATACAGAATGAAATAAATATTTCAGTAGGTGGTTTTTAGGTGATTTTTTTTGCCATTTTCTACTTTGGTCGGTACGGAACCCTTCGTGCGCAAGTCCGACTAGCACTTGACCGTTTTTTAAATTCTCGGTTTTTATTTTGTTTTCACGGCCAAAGTTTCGGTCTTGGTTTGTGTTTTAAGATTTTGTAGTTGAATATTTTTTTTTATTTTTCATGCATATTCTCTATTGTTTTCATACTTATTATTTGTTTTTTCTGTCTGGGCAATTAATAATATGTATTATTATTTTCATTATGCCTTTTAAAGTTTAACACAATAAATTTAAATCTTAGATTAGGTTAACACTTTGATAGATCTACTCATTTTTGTATTATTTCTATTCTTGCAGTACTGGATGTTTAAGACACCGTTTAAAAACTATACAGTCATTAGGAGCCTTTAATTTATTGCGTAAAACGATTTTTTTATAATTTTTCACCCCCGGGGAGGGGGATCCCTAAATGAGAGAAAATAAGAATACCCCCTCATCCGATGGATGCGAGACGCACAAGACTGTTCATTGTGGCGACACTTGGGGAGGCCTATTTCCAACAGTGGACGTCTTTCGGCTGAAATGATGATGATGATGATACCCCTCCCCTCCTATTTAATATTTATTATGTAATGTCCGCCATACACGCTAGGGTGTATACCTAACAGGTTTGCCTGTACAGTTGAGTTGTACGGGTAAACCGGAGCGTGTATGTGGTACAATTGTGCAGGTCTACCCACAAGCTTACCTGACAGGTATAACTGTGCTGGCAAACCTGTCAGGTATACCCTAACGTGTGGTTTGGTGGTAATGGGCAGTGCACTGAAGGCACATTGCTCGCAGAACAGATGGTCGATGGGGACTAAAAGTTTGTTCGGATGACGCTGCGTTCGAAGGTCTCCTACAAGGTGGACCGATGACCTGGTGAGGGATGTGGGAATCTGATTTTCAGACGCACAGGACCGGTCAGTGTGTTGATACTTTGGAGAGGCTTATGTCTAACAGTGGACATCTTTCAGCTGATGATGACGATGATAAAGCGTCTCCAACCAACCCCCCTAGTCAAGTAACAATCGTTTCGCTTGCGTCGAACGCTTCTAGTTGACCTTGTCGCCAATTCTTTTGTGAGGACCACGTGACTGAGAGTTGAGATGACATCATTCCCGTACATTTGAAGCTTTCTTCTAGCGTTAACTATTGCAGATTAGCAACTTGGCTAGGGGTACAGGTCTATCCATTGCCGTTTAAACCCCTATTATTAAAATAGATAATTCCTGATTATTAACATTGTGACTTCTGTTTTTTCCAGCACCATGTCTGGATATACCAAGCTGCGTATCCTGGGTTACGTCGCCACCATAACGATGCACTTATCAAACCTTCTCTACATGAGATGGATCAAGAAGAACTACCCAACAGACAATGAAAACGTGAATCAGTTCAAGAGTTTGGAGTACCGGTTCTTCACTACATGGACTTTTGTAAGTATTGTATGGATCAGAGAGATGCCATCTAGAAGCTTCGGACTCTGTGGAAAGACGGGCGAAGAGCTAATTAGTGATCGAGATTCGGTTAAGTCCAATCTCAAAACGGTGAAAGAAAACATCGAGAGGAAACCGGTATGTCCTAAAACCAAATATTCGAAGACATGTGACATTCACCAACCCTCACTGGGCCCGCGTGGTGGATTACGGCCCATTCCTTCTCCTAGAGAGGAGGCATGAGTCCCAGCAGTTGGTTGTTAAAAAGTTGATTATGCTCATGCAATCTCCAAAGCCTAGAGCACAGGCGTAGGGTATTTTATAGGATGCATTTTGAAGAGTGAATTGCATGACTTGATTCCGCCATCTCCTTTCTACCATCGAATAACCCGATGTATGGCATAGAACAAAAGTTGTTGTTTATGATGTTCTTAACTAGCACCTAAGAGGTTGCTAGTGTTTTACAAGTAACCCTATATAATACGAATCATACGAGGCTCGATGGGGTTGTGTCGTTTAACTACCAATTTCCTATAGCCACCTTTCGGTTCCATTATCAGATCAGCTCCATGTCATAATAATTTTGCATTGTCATCTGATTTACACATGCATACAAGATTTCAGCTCAATCGGTACCTGGAAAGTGAGTCAAATTTAATTTACAAGATTTGATTACAGACAACCATCGGGACATGTGAAACTTGTAAATAAAAGCTTGTTATATTATTATTAAAATTATATTTAAACTGTTTTGTATCGATGACCTTAGAATAAGTTTTTATATTCTCATGTAAGTGGCTCTTTTGTCTTTATGAGAATAAACTAATTAAATCTTATTTTCTGTCAGAATCCATGTATAGTAAATGACAGCTACTTATTAATTTATCTCGCAAAATCTCATTAGGGTAAAAAACTAATATTTCGTCCCGAGGGGTAAACCTTGTCGCACTGCCAATTTTTTTCTTCTTCGTACTCCATTTCACACTTCCAGCCGTTATGATGGCTCTTTCTCTGTCACTGCAGTGCGCCTATGGAACTCTCTTCCGCACTCCTAACGTGACAGCCCTTCTCTGGATGTCTTAAAGAGGAAACTTAAAGAGCATCTCCTTTCACAATGAAATAGTAAATATATTTATTTACGTATTTATTACTAACTTTCCGCCCGCGGCTTCGCCCGCGTGGACTACAGTTTATATCGCGCGGTCAGAGACGTCGTCCGTGCTCAGCAGTGGAATTATAGGTAGCCTATGTGTTATTCCAGTGTCTCTTCTACCTACCTACCAAATTTGATCTAAATCCGTTCAGTAGTTTTTGCGTGAAAGCGTAACAGACAGACAGACAGAGTTACTTTCGCATTTATAATATTAGAAAAAGCGCGGCCATCAACTCGCTATTTTTAGGCGCGGCGCCGCAACAACTACGTCTCTGCATTTTAAATTTGTAATATCTTCGGAAATATTCACTTAAATTACATGCTGTAAAAAGCATATTAATCTATAATAAATGCACAATTTATTTAAAGTACTTAATTGGATAAGGATTAATGCTGTATTGTTAAAAATCACTTCGTAAATTAATTTTTTTTAGTAAAGGTTAAAAAATGGTTATGGTGGGTTATCCCTAAGAGATAGACATATACCATTGCGGATTTTTTTGTTGAACTTTTTAAGGTGGACAATACTGTAGTACATTATTTTGGTCTATGTCGTAGGGTACAGCCAGCGTTTGCAATATAAGCGCAAAAAAAACGTGCTTATTTACGACATCACATTAGAAACCTCTAAATTTATCAGTGTTTTTCTACTATATTATGCATGTATTATACATATAAACCTTTCTTAAGAATCACTCTATCTATTAAAAAAAACCGCATCAAAATCCGATGCGTAGTTTTAAAGATCTAAGCATACATAGGGACATACAGACGGCGGATAGCGACTTTGTTTTATACTATGTAGTGATAAATATGTATTCATATATCTAGGTATGTTTATGTATTATTTTATTCATATTATAATATAAGCTTCACCTTTGTACTATTTGTCTGTTTCCTTTTTCTTTTCTTTTATTTTTATGTATGTACATAAATTGTTAAATAAATAAATTATTTGTAATTTTAAAATTGTGCACTGAATTCTACCCTCTACTGTGATCTCTCTCTATTACTCAAAGGTTTGAAGAAAACTCAACTTTCAGTTAAGCTCGCCTATGTACATGAATTGTGATTATCCACATATTTTGTCATTTATCATGGTGTACATCAGTAATTAAAGAGTAACCGTAACCGAACGATTGGACAGCGAGCTACCCATGGCTCGCCGTCCGCGAAATACCTACTATGCTGAATTTTCTCCTTACCCCTGTTCCAGATTCTCCAAATACTCTACGCCATGTACGCCCTGGTTTGCGACATCTTCATCCTGAGGAATGCCAAGAAAAAGGGCTACCGACTGCCGACCCTCATCAGTGGCTTAAGGGACATCGTGTTTGCAGCTCTGTTGTGGCCTTCTTCGATGGTAAGCTGATTGACGTTTCATCCACCGTAACTGTAATCCAAGCCAAAAATCATCAGATGATCAGATTATAAATAATAATATTTTTTTCCCAATCGCCGTATCTCTACGTTGCGTTGACGTCGTAGTGGGGCTTGTGTGCTCCAATAAACCCTAGGTCTGTGTCGGTAGCGCTTGCTTTGCTGTAACATGCCTAGGGTGAGGAGCCAGACCAAGAGAGATACAATCCGCAGGGCAGTTTTGTGGCAAGCTGTTGGGCATTAGCGACCCCACGGATCCGATCTCCCGGGAGAATTCTTTGAGGGAGAGGGAGGCCAAAGAAAAGATGGATGGATTGCGTGAAGAGTGTCATGAAAGAAAAGAAAGTTAGCGATAGTATGACGAGCGACAGGGTAGAATGGAAGAAAATAATCGTATTGCGCCGACCCCAAATAAGGGGGGACAAGGGCAGGAAGAAAAAGAAGACGCACGCCTCAAAGAGAGTAAAATTTGTCACTGCAGCCCTCGACTTCGCTCGTGCGAATTCCGCCTCGGTTGCATTGAAAAATTTTTTGCACTTGTATCAAAATCTATAATAATATTAAAAAAGGGAAAGTGTGTGTGTCTGTTTGTCCGTCTTTCACGGCAAAACGGAGTGACGAATTGACGTGATTTTTTAAGTGGAGATAGTTGAAGAGATGGAGAGTGACATACTCTACTTTTTGTCTCTTTCTAACCCCCCACTTTCCAGGGGAACCGTGTTACCCCGAATTTAACGCGAGCGAAGCCGCGGGCAAAAGCTAGTGAAATATATTTACATCACAGTGGCTTACAGAAACTCCTCCCCTTTTTCAGGTAGTCTTCACTGTATTCTGGGGTGTCTACAGCTATGACAGAGCCCTGATCTTCCCCGAGTTCCTGGACGCCGTCATACCCCCCATCTCGAACCACATCATACACACCATGATAGTGCCTGTAGCCCTGTGGGAGGTGGTCACCAGACCTAGGAAGGAACCGGAGACCCATGTGAGGAATATCAGCCAGTTGACAATGCATCTCTGTTTCTATCTGAGCGTGTAAGTACCGATATGTTTTATTTTTGTACAGTCGACAAAGGAGATAAGTGTCATTAGATACTGGTGGCACAAAATAGATAGGTACAGAAGACAATCTCATGTATGTACTTCGACGGGGGATGCGGTGTCCCGGGGTAGGTGTGTCGTGGCAGTGTTCTTGGTTATTGCCAACGCCTTCAATTCCCTGCCCTGGAGTACGATCCGGAGGGCACTCCGGTACCACCGGGTGCCCGAATACCTCTGTCGACTGGTCGGACAGTTACATAGTCTACGCCGGTCACCAGGGAGATTGGAAACGTCGAGAGATATCGTGTGGTGTTCCGCAGGGGTCGGTACTGGGACCACCCTTGTGGAACATCGGGTACGACTACGTGCTGCGCGGCGACTTCCCTGACGGGGTCAGCGTGGTCTGCTACGCAGACGACACGCTGGTTCTAGCGCAGGGAGAGTCATACCGGGCGGCGGTCGCTCTAGCGACACGCAGGGTTGCGATAGTCGTTGACATGATAAAGGAGTTGGGACTCGAGGTGGCACTGCACAAATCCGAGGATATGTGTTTTCACGGCCCTCGGAATGCGTCGCCATCGGGTTCCCAATTACTGGTAGGAGGAGTTCGCATCGGCGTCGGGTCGACGATGAAGTACCTGGGACTTGTTCTCGATAGTCGGTGGAATTTCGGGGAGCATTTCCGACGTCTGTTTGGCGATTCTCCGTGCTACATGCTATTGGAGACAAAGATACTTTGTATTTACTAATGTAGCCTAAAATTGTTCCAGAATGGGCTTCACATACTTCGAGAGAGGAATCTGGCTGTACCCTATCTTCAGGAAGCTGTTTGGGACAATTTACTTCTTCTTAGTTCTAGCGGCCATGGCTACATTGTTCTATATATTTTATTACCTACAATGGCCTCTCACAAACTGGATACACGCTACCAAAAAGAAGGTTGAGAAGAAGAAAACTAAGTTAGAGAAGAAAGTTAAGTGATTGTAGAAGAATTGTAAGGATTATTTATTTATTAAGTTTTCACGCTCTCTTTTTAAGTATGAGGTTTTAAATATTAAAAAAAATATACGAGATTCAAAAAATGTTGTTTTGTTTTTTTTATAATGTTTTGTAACTGGGTTATAAAACTTAAAGAGGCGCTGGTTTTTAACCGACTTCTAAATAAGGAGGAGGTTCTCAATTCGGATGTTTGTATGTTTTTTTTTATGTTTGTTCGCGCCTAACTTCGTCGCTTGCCAACCGATTTGAAAAATTATATTTTTGTTGGAAAGGGTATACATCCCAAATGGTCCCATATTCATCAAGTTGGGATCTGATGATGGAATCTTGGCGAAATCGAGGGATCTCCTCAAATTCAATTAAATTTTTTAGTGACGTCGGTTTTTTTTTTTATAAAAAGTTTTTTATGTAATACAGTGGTATTTATTTGATTAATTCATGAATCCCCAAGCGACCACCGGTGGCCGCGCATCTATTGTCTTACTATTGTGTCTCTAATTGACGGTATCTGAAGGGTTAAACTTTGTGTATTTCATAATAAATGCGCGTGACGCGGGATCTGTAGGACAATTTGACAGCGTTGCGAGTCATGTTGGGGGTCAATTTATCCCATGATTTATCTACATGAAGATTTTTGTTAAGATTAGGCGCTAATGTGTTGAATTCTAGCTACAATTTTTGATTGAATAACTGGAACAGATCGTCTAGACTTGATAACAAGACCTTGGTCTATTAAAGTTTTGATGAACTATGTAGATATAATAATTATAATTTTATTAGGTACCTACTAGCTGACCCGGCGAACTTCATAATGCATTAAGGCGGTTATCACACAGCCATGCACCCTGCAGCTTAGTGCATGAATGCGTGTCTTAACGTTGCTTGTAAGTATCTCCGTTTGTATAGAAAACCAGGACAGTCCAACACACTGAAACTGCATCCACGCGCGTTCATGCAGATCACGCACCTACATGCGGAGAAACACGCACTCACGCGCGTGGGTGCGGGGCGACACGCATGGTATGCCACCGTAGTGCCGTGCGTGATTTTGTATGAAATGAGTTTGTGCCTGCGTGAATTTACAAAACGCACCTACGCGCGTGAGGGCGTAAAAACCCACACGAATGATGCAGATCTGAACTCCCGCTAGTACGCGCGTAGGTGCGTTTTCACGCGCTACGCTGAGTGGAGCTCGCATTAGAAATGAAGACATTCGCAGGAAAACCAAGGTTACCGACGTAGCTCGGAGAGTCGCCAAACTTAAGTGGCAATGGGCAGGGCACATTGCACGCAGAACAGATGGTTGATGGGGACGAAAGGTCCTGGAGTGGTGACCACGTACCGGAAAACGCAGCGTTGGAAGGCCTCGAACAAGGTGGACCGACGACCTGGTCAGGGTCGCGGGAATCCGATGGATGCGTGACGCACAGGACCGGTCGTTGTGGCGACGCTTGGGGGAGGCCTATGTCCAGCAGTGGACGTCTTTCGGCTGATATGATGATGATGACGCTGCCAGGTGCGTGGCGGTGTGATTACCGCCTACGATTACTTCACTATCTATCTATTTTGTGTCGTTGTATCTAGCAATTAAGTCAGGTCATAAGGTGCGAGTAAAGTCGTTCAATTACCTAGTAATACGAAAACATGACACGGGTTGGCGTAGTTGTTAACTGATTGGCTGCTGCGCTGCGTGTCGCGAGTTCGATTCCGGCTTCGCTAATTTCTAACCGTATAGTACTATGCGATTTAAATTAGGCACAATAGGGTAGTTTCCAGGGTCAAAATAACTATATTTTATTTAGTCCGTATTTTAAATTTAAAAAAAGTATTGGTCACGTATTTTTTTTTTTGATTATACAAAAAATAACAAAGATTTAGCCCATTAAAGTTATGTGTGACGTCATCCCGTGCGAAAAAATGCACCACAGCGTGACGTTACACGTAACTTTAATGGGCTATATCTTTGTTATTTTTGGTTTCATTTGCAAATAAAAAAATACGTGTCCCTTATTTTTTTATAATCTAAAAAACGGACTAATTACATTTTTTAGGCAACTAGCCTATTACAATTTGGTTTGTTTTTTATTTTTTGTTTAACTATTGTTGAGGTGCCTTGTGTTATGCCATTTTATTTTTCTTTCCTTTTTTTCTTTCTTGTGTATGGATGGAGAGGGAGAGGGAGGCCAAAGAAATGATGGATGGATGGTGTGAGAAGTGATATGAATGAAAAGGGAGTTAGTGATAGCGTGACGAGCGACAGGACAGAATGGAAGAAAAAAACATGTTGCGCCGACCCCAAATAAAACGGGATAAGGACAGGAAGATGATGATGAGGATTTATTTCTTACAAGGAAAATAAAAACACAGTTTGGCTAGACATAGTATATGACGTCGAGGTCATGCTCCTTACCGAATGATTTGTGTATTCAAAAGTAACAAAATATATGTACATAAATCACTGAAATATTAAGTAACTACCATTTTATTTATAAACTTACTATGTCTCTACATACCAGCATACCTACAATTTTAGTTTTAGTTTATGCGAAATCCGAAACACGTGTCCAGTATTTTTATGTTTTGGCGGTATGTAGAACAGTAAGTCCCACAAACCTCCGTTAAAAAGGGAGGATCCTCCGACCAGACAGGTGTTATAGTCTGGTGGGCGACTGCCCGATAGTTGATGTCGTAAATTATGTTCAAATCGCGCGGAGAACTTTGATTGCGCGATGCAGGATTTCGTATTTTCTTCGTAGTTCTTATGTGGCGTCATAGATTTCACTGCAATGTAAAGAATCTATGTACAAAATTTCATAACTGTATCATGAAAAATCACAAAGTTATAAGCTTGTTATGTCAGCAAATGTACATAGTCACCGGGCCATCCAGACGACTGAGGAATTGCTGAGGGATTGAAGCGATCCTATGGCCCCAGTAGGCTTCGGCCCTGCTGGGTCTACGGTTTTGTTGACATCTCTTTGAGGTGCGTGTGGAACAACACCTCGGGTACAGTCTGGGCTTGCGGACGGCGAGTTATGGGTAGCTCGCTGTCCGATCGTCCGGTAACTGTCCGGACCGAGCCCAAGTCGTCGACGGCGCGCACTGTTCCCACGCGCCTCAAAGAGTTATCAGCAATAGCAGGGGCCCAACTGGGTCGAAGCCTACTGGGGCCAGAGTTATCGGAAAGGAACTCAAGCCCCGGTATGAAGGGGCTAGAAGGAACAGGGTGGGTTTTTAATCAGTAAAAGTCTGACATTAGATGATTTTCCCCCCAAAAAAAACCTCGGGTTATAATATATGTTCAGCAATATTTCACAACTATCACACAACGACGTCTAGTCCCAAGCTAAGCAGAGCTTGTGTTATGGCTACTAGACAACTGTAAACATACTTATATATTTCTAAATAAATACATATTATTTATTTAGAATTATAAATTACACCCAGACACAGAACAAATGATCATGCTCATCACATAAACATTTGTCCTGAGTGGGAATCTAACCCACGACTTCCGGCATAGCAGTCAGGGTCACTAACCACTAGACCAACAGGCCAGTCGCAAATGACAATAATAAGTGCAGAATGAAGTTTGATCAACATACTGTAGTCGAACATCATTTTGTTATCAATATAATCAGCAGTGTGGGTTTAGACTCGATCGAGATCAAACGTGCGTTCTGTCGTATTTTATTTTATTTATTAATTTGTGTTATTTAAAGACAATAGAGGTTAAGTTCTAGGTTGTGAATAAATTAAAACACAGTGAGGATTGAGGATTTGCGAATAAAATTGAAAACGTGTTTTTAGTTTTTATGTAAGTAAGTAAATAATATGATTTTCGCTAACACCCTAAAATTCTCGCAGACGGCGAGCCATGGGTAGCTCGCTGTCCAATCGTCCGGTAACTGTCCGGACCGAGCCCAAGACGTCGACGGCGCGCACTGTTCCTGCGCGCCTCAAGGAGTTGTCAGCAACAGGAGGGTCCCAGCTGGGTCGAAGCCTACTGGGGCCAGGGTTATCTGAAAGGAAACTCGAGCCCCGGTATGAAGGCTAGAAGGAACGGGGTGGGGTTTTTAGTCAGTAAGAGTCTGACACTATCTCCCGCTCCACCCAAGAGCGGGTTGTCATAATGACTTTCCCGATCGAAAAAAAAACCACCCTAATTTTATAGAGGCGGTAGTTTTTATGTGTGTGAGTATGTTTGTTACTAGTTAGAGCTATGGTGGCCGAGTGCGGGTTCGTACCCAGCCAGGCGTTTTACTTTGTGTAATTTATTTCATCACCACTGCTCTCAAAACGGTGAAGGAAAACGTCGTGAGGAAACCGGCATGTTCTAGAACCACAAATTCGAAGACATGTGACATTGAACAACCTGCGCCACCTTATTTCGCCATTTAATTCCGGCCCATTCCCTCTCCTAGAGAGGAGAACTGAGTCCCAGCAGTGGGAACATTAAAAAGGCTGATGATGATGATGTTTGTTACTCTTTGACTCTCAAACAGCTATCGGATTTGGATGTCTGGACTTGCGCCAAACGTATGTTTTTTTTGTAATCAATAAACTCAAAACTATTGAATCAGTTTTATATAATTATTTTTTTCAATTGCCCATCTCGGAAAGAGTATTTTTGCTCTTGGATATCTGAGTGCAAAAGTCATTTTTATCTGCAAGTAAATAAAGTGCAATTACAATTTAGAACATTGTGTAGTGATTGTGTGCATTAAGTTTGTGAATTCAAAACGTCATTGGCCAGTGTACCCATAGATTTAAGTTTCTGTGAAAATGTTACTATTTTTGGTGTACAATACAGTTTATTCCATTATTAAACCCTCGCGCAACGGGGGTATTATTATTACGTAATTTAAGGGGGTAAAATTATTATAGCGTTTTTACGTAAATCACAAAAAAAATAATATAAAAAATCACCTTTTTTCACTCACTGGATTTTTGTAGGAAAAACAAATATAGAAACCCAAATTTTCGGTCAAAAAAATTCGTACATACGTGTGTACAAAACGATAATTAAGCGTTTTTGAAGGTCATTTAAGTTGTACAGACGTATGTACAATAGGGGTTAATTCATGAATCCCCAAGCGACCACCGGTGGCCGCGCATCTATTGTCTTACTATTGTGTCTCTAATTGACGGTATCTGAAGGGTTAAACCTATTTATTTCTACCTCCATGTTGCCTTTATCATACAATATTTTTTTTTATGTTGTTTAATTCATGAATCCCCATGCGACCACCGGTGGCCGCGCATCTATTGTCTTACTATTGTGTCTCTAATTGACGGTATCTGAAGGGTTAAAAACTCAGACTCGGAACCTGAATGGTGTACTTTTTGTTTTTTTTTTTTTTTCATTTTGTAAATTCCTCGCTGAGATGGAAAAAGTTATGTGTTGCACTCGAGTGCAAAGATTTTTCGCTTCGTGCTCTTTTGATTCTCTCGCTAACGCTCAGGATTCTAATTTGAATGAATCCTTCGTTTGCTCGGTCATCAAAATTGAGCACGCGGTTAAAAAGCAACTTTGCACTCTTTTATAATAAATAACAAATTTTTCGCATAGTGATAAGGACTATATTTTATTTTATTTGTTTATTACGGCACTCCAATGAAAAGTGCGCCAAAATATTTACAAAGGAATAATCTTAACAATAAAAAATATCACAGCGGATTCTTCACATAAAGGTGTGCACAGTACTTACAATATTATCGTATTTTGAATAAATCAATCATTCACATTTGAAAAATAATAACAAAGTACGACACTATAACAAAGAAAAAAGAATCAATAAAATACGAAAGAAGGAATTATTATAAATCAATCAATTAAATAAATATTATGTCAGATTTCATTAAAATTCAGTAATAAATTATGTCAGAATAAATTAAATTATATTAGAATACATTTAAATACACAAAAATACTTTAAAATACACAAAATTTCATTAAAATACACAAAATTACATTAATATAATTATAATATATAAATTTTACGTGAGCGTGAGAAGTATAACGGCTTTGTTAGCGGAAGCTAGTAGGACAATGATATACCAATTGAACCCTTCGTTCTCTTCAAAATGGTGTATTCAGAAATGTCCGAGACAAATGAACACGGCAATGTATGACATGTGCATGCAAACATTGCATGTCGGCAATTTCATTTCATTACTAATGTCCATTATATTAAATTTTCCTCATGATGTTATTTCCATCATAAACTCTCTAATATCATAAATAAAGGGGACAGTTTGCATGCATATTGTCTTTCAAATATACTCACGGCTCCGGTAGGTATCGATCCCAGCGAGCCCCGTCTGTTGTGCTGACAGCTCTACCAGGTATCTATCCTAGCGAGACCTGTCTATTCTGCTGATAGCTTCAGCAGGTATCAGACCTAGCAAACCTCGTTTATTTTGCTGACAGCTCTGACAGGTATCGGTCTTAGGGAGCCCCGTCTATTCTGTTGACAGCTCTGACAGGTATTCGTCCTAAGGTCCTGACGAACTCTGTCTATTCTGCTGATAGCTGTCGCAAGTATTGATCCCAGCGAGCCCCGTCTGTTGTGCTGAAAGCTCTACCAGGTATCTATCCTAGCGAACCCGTCTGATCTGCTGATAGCTGTCGCAGGTATCGGTCCTAGCGAGGCCCGTCTACTCTGCTATCAGCTCTTTGACGCATCGTGAATAACCTAATCGGAGATTTTTATTTACAACATTGCCTTCTGCATATCACAATATTCTAAAGGCGAAAATTTGTTGAGTGTCTGTGTTGTGTATGTTATTTCTTCACGCTCGAACGGCTGAACAGATTTCGATGTAATTTTGACATGGACAGATGGGCCATGTCTTGGAAAAAGCCATGGAATACCTTTTATCCTAGGTTTATGTTTCCTTGGTATAATTTTAATAGCATAAGCATAGTCATTAGTCGGCCTTATAATGTTTCCGCTGCTGGGACTCAGGCCTCCTCTTTGGGAGAGTGAATGGGCTGTAATCTACCATGTGGGCCCAGTGCGGGTAGGTGAATGTCACATGTCTTCGAATTTTTGGTTCTAGAACATCACGATGTTTTCCTTCACCGTTTTGAGAGCAGTGGTGATTAAAGAAATTACACAAAGTAATGCGCCTGGTTGGGTTCGAGCCCGCGACCTACAACTCATAAGTTGGGGTCATTGCCACTCGGCCAATTTTAATTAGGATTTATATAATATCACTTTGTTTAGGCATCACCAGCGATTGTTGACCGTGAACATTTAAAGTAGGTATGTAGTTTGATCGACTTTTAATTACTTCACAATGACTAAAGGATAACCTTAAAAAAAATCAACAGAGGTAGATAACAGTATATTATGATATAACTGTGTACAGCCTTTTTTTCGGTGAGAAAAATCATCCAATGACAGTCCCCGCTCTTGGGTGGAGCGGGAGATAGTGTCAGACTCTTGCTGACTAAAAACCCACCCCGTTCCTTCTAGCCTCTTCCTACCGGGGCTCGAGCTTCCTTTCGGATAACCCTGGCTCCAGTAGGCTTCGGCCCAGAGGGACCCCTCCTGACGTATACAGCCTAGTGGCGTAACTTAGCCTTTGTTGCGCCCGGTGCCACTTTCTGAAACTGCGCCCCTGAAAACAGTCCGAACTGAGTTTTAATTCATCTGACGTAGGTCCTGGACATAAGTGATTCGGGAGGCAGGTACCTGTTACGGGTCTGGCGGGAAAAAACGCTTGTGTGTCACCATTCTACGGATCGTCCGGAGCACGTGGTGAAGCATACATAGTTTGCTTAATTTGAGCGGAGCTCCTCCGTGTCCTCACAGAGACAATCGATGGTGGTGACCCGTGAGCCCGTGTGTTCAGACAGTACGGAGTGAGAAGAAATGAGAGATAGTGAACTTCTTCTGATGAATTAAATGATATATAAAACCTGACCTTGGTTTAATTATTTCTGCGCCCTGGGCCATGGCACCACTGACACCGCCCTAGTTACGGCACGTGTGTAAAGGTAGAACTACATTGCTACGAGTAACCTGTGTGCCACACACGCCGATCTGAGTGCGTCGGCCTCCATATATTTTATATGGAAACTAGACTTGTAGAGCTACACTTGATCCACGCCACGGGACGTCGTTCTATGTATACAACGGGCGTGTTACACTAGCTTAATGATGATTGCCGCTGGCTGAGGTGGTATTTATCTTAACCCTTCAGATACCGTCAATTAGAGACACAATAGTAAGACAATAGATGCGCGGCCACCGGTGGTCGCTTGGGGATTCATGAATTAAGAGAGTCGAGGACAATTTTTAAAAGTAATGAAATATCAGTAAATCTCCCTAATATTAATTCATGAATCCCCAAGCGACCACCGGTGGCCGCGCATCTATTGTCTTACTATTGTGTCTCTAATTGACGGTATCTGAAGGGTTAGGTAAAAAATATGGCAACCCTGCTGAAATTTCCATATTGCCAACATTCATCATCATCATGATATCAGCCGAAAGACGTGTACTGCTGGACATAGGCCTCCCCCAAGCGTCGCCACAACGACCGGTCCTGTGCGTCACGCATCCAATATTACGGCGAAGTAACTTATGTGACACTCACTATACTTAATTTTGGTTTTACAGAAATTATTGTACTTTAAATTTCTGGTCTAGTGACTTTTAATAACTCTAGACAGGTTCCAAAGTGTAGTTATGGTCAAGGTCTAGTCAAGGTAATATGCATAATTCAGCGTCTAAAACGATATCTAAATTCTATATTTAAGTATCAAAAACAAGAATAGGTAGTCAGATAATTAAATTATAAAACCTAATTTTATGTCAGTAAAATATTTTTTCTTTTTTCATTATTACTTATTCAGATAAATAAAAAAAAAACAGCCAAGAGCGTGTCGGGCCACGCTCAGTCTAGGGTTTCGTAGTTTTCCGTCCATCACAATAAGTTTATTAGTATATCAATTCCTGTATTCACCTTATTCTCGTTCTTTTATTGCACCTACCACTATTGTTCTCTGCATCACCCAAAGGTTGACTGAAAGAAAATGCCTAAGGCATTAAGTCCGCCTCTGTACTTTTGTGTGCATGAAGTATTAAATAAAAAAAATAATAAATAAGTATCTCCCACCTTCACCAGGTCATCGGTCCACGTTGTAGGAGGCCTTCCAATGCTGCGTCTTCCAGTACCTACGCGGTTGCCACTCCAGAACCTTTCGGCCCCGACAGCCATCTGTTCTGTGAGCAATGTGCCCTGCCCATTGCCACTTAAGTTTAGCGATTTTTCGTGCTATGTCCGTTACCTTGGCTCTCCTGCGGTTATCTTCTTTTCTGATTTGATCACGCAAGGAAACTACGCCATTTCCATTGCCTTTTGGGAAGGAGGGGCCCAGCTGGGTCGAAGCCTACTGGGGCCAGGGTTAACCGAAAGGAAGCTCGAGCCCCGTTATGAAGAGGCTAGAAGGAACGGGGTGGGTTTTTAGTCAGTAAGAGTGTGACACTATCTCCCGCGCCACCCAAGAGTGAGGTTGTTATTGGATGATTTTTGCCCACCGTAAAAAAAAATTGCCCTTTGGGGGGCTTTAAGACTTCTGATGAGGCCCATTGTGAGCAACCACGTTTCGGAGTCATGACATCACTGGCGACAAGCACTGACTGCAACCAACAACAACATCAACCAAGTTTTCCTGTTTTCAATATATTGTCCAAATTTGTTTTCCTTCACCATCATCAGCCTTCTTTAATGTTCGCACTGCTGGGACTCAGGCCTCCTCTCTAGGAGAGGGAATGGGCCGTAATCCACCACGTGGGCCCAGTGCGTGTTGGTGGATCTCACATGTCTTCGAATTTTTTGTTTCTAGGACATGCCGGTTTCCTCACGATGTTTTCCTTCACCGTTTTGAGAGCGGTGGTGATGAAATAAATTACAAAAAGTAATGCGCCTGGCTGGGTTCGAACCTGCGACCTACAACTCGTAAGTAGGGCCCATCACCACTCGGTCACCACTGCTCTCTCACTGTTTTTTTTTAATTTTATTTTTTTATAATGTACTAGCTTTTGCCCACACGGCTTCGCTCCCGCTCTTCCCTACTCCACCCTACTCTACCCTAGACTACTCTACACTACTCTACCCTACACTACTCTACCCTACTGTACCCTACTCTACCCTACTATACCCTACCGTACCCTACCAAACTTCACATAAACCATCTACTAAATAGTCCGAACAAAGCCTAAAAATTTGGTTTGGATAGGTGAGGCCGTTCTTGAGTTATAAATTAACAACGAAAAGTGGCATTGATTTTTATATATATAGATAGGCTCACGTTGGACCACTATCTCACCTGATGGTAAGCGACGATGTGGCTGACGATGGAACACGCTTGCCTAGTTTTTCTTGCATTAATTTTAATTTTTGCATATTCCAGCGCCATGTCCCATCACATCTATTTTCGTATCCTGGTGTACGTCGTCACCATCAGCGTGCACGTTTCCAACATGTTGATCATGATCAGCTCCTTCCACGGAGAGCCGATGAAGAACTATTATGTGCGACACTTCAGCGAAATGCAGTGCTTCTTCTTTACTTGTTGGACTTTTGTAAGTATTTCTTTATTGAAGCTCACCCAATCATACAATTCTTTGAGAAGCAGTAATGCTAGCTAAGGAGGCGGTCGCAAGAGTGAGTGAAGCCGTGTAGCTAAGACTACATTAGACCGACGCGCACATGTAGCACGCCTGATTTGAAGGAAAACATCGTGAGGAAGCCGGCATGTCCTAGAACCAAAAATTCGAAGACATGTGACATCCACCACCAACACGCGGGCTCGTGGACGGCGAGCCATGGGTAGCTCGCTGTCCGATCGTCCGGTAATGGACCGAGTCCAAGACGTCGACGGCGCGCACTGTTCCCGCGCGCCTCAAGGAGTTGTCAGCAGCAGGAGGGACCCAGCTGGGTCGAAGCCAACCGGGTTTTTAGTCATTAAGAGTCTGACACTATCTCCCGCTCCACCCAAGAGCGGGTTTTGTCATAAGATGATTTTCCCCGTCTACAAAAAAAAAGGCCTGAGTCCCAGCAAAGGGAATATTAAAAAAGGCTGATGATGACTTAATTTAAAACAGATTTAAAAAATTCTTTCTGTTTGCGATTTTGGACAAAGTTAGATAATACTTTATGATAGAAATAATAAAAAGATGTTTAATAAAATTCAATTACCTAACTGTAGAGTGACGTGCCTTCTCCAGATCTGCTTATCTTTAATGCAATTATGCACATTCTTTGAATCTTGATTTTGTCACGTTCTAAATTATGTCATAGGTCGAGGTTTCCTTTGCAAGACATGTGCATGATTGATTCCGACTTTATATTCCCAATTATTACGCACTAAACCATAGCACAAAATAGATAGGTACAGAAGACAATCTTATTTATTATTTATTTATTATATTCTTTATTGTACACCACATAAACAAACATATAGGACAAACATTTAAAGAAAAAGTGTACAATGGGTGGTCTTATCACACATGGCGATCTCTTACAGACAACCTTTGGATGGACTGAAAGAAGGGAGATAGATGTATGTACTTCACTTTTTATATACACAAGATGGTTTCACTACCAAGTTCTTAAAGCCACCTTTCGGTTCCCACACCAGATCAGCTCTATGTCATAATAATTTTGCATTGTCATCTGATTGACACATGCATGCAAAATTTCAGCTCAATCGGTAACCGGGAAGTGGATCAAATATAATTTGCAAGATTTGATAGCAGACAAACATCGGGACAGGTGAAACTAAATAAAAGCTTGTAAAAAAAATCACACATCTCACAAAACTCCTGACGTATTGACATGATCGTGTTCCAGTCGTCCGCGAACAGATAACAGTCAGGGTGCGATGTAGTATCACTACATAGTACGAGTATAAAACAAAGTCGCTTTTTCTGTCCCTATATCCCTATGTGCGCTTAAATCTTTAAAACTACGCAACGGATTTTGATGCGGTTTTTTTAATAGATAGAGTGATTCAAGAGGAAGGTTTATATGTATAATATTGCACCCGAGCGAAGCCGGGGCGGATCGCTAGTAATCAATAAATACTCTAAACAATTCCTTTTCTCTCTTTTTCCAGGTATTCCAGACAATATACGCTTTATTTGGCCTGACCACTGATGTACTGACGCTGAAGAACTCAAAATCTCCTAACTACGAGCCACCAAGACTCCTGGCCGATGGGAGGGATGCCATATTTTCAGTACTCGTCTGGCCGTCGACTATAGTAAGTATCTTCGTCCCAGCCTCATCCCTACTAATCCCTACTTAATATTATAAATGCGAACGTAACTCTGTCTGTCTGTTACGCTTTCACTCAAAAACTACTGAACGGATTTAGATCAAATTTGGTAGGTAGGTAGAAGAGACACTGGAATAACACATAGGCTACCTATAATTTCACTGCTGAGCACGGGTCTCTGCCCGCGCGATATAAACTGTAGTCCACGCGGGCGAAGCCGTGGGCGGAAAGCTAGTAGCATATAACATAATCAGCCTTTTAATGTTCCCACTGCTGGGACTCAGGCCTCCTCTCTAGGAGAGGGAATGAGCCGTAATCCACCACGCGGGCCCAGTGCGGGTTGGTGGATGTCACGTGTCTTCAATTTTTTGGTTCTAGGACATGCCGGTTTCCTCACGATATTTTCCTTCACCGTTTTGAGAGCATTGGCGATGAAATAAATTACACAAAGTAATGCGTCTGGCTGGGTTTGAACCCGCGACCTACAACATGTAAGTTGGGGTCGTGGCCATCACTGCTGCCCCAGCTTCACATGAGTTCAAACGTGAGGGAACCGACATCCTCACGCCCCAGTGGCCGCCCCAGGAAGCACCCGGGTGCTAGGAGTCACTGAGCGATTTCCTGCCATCGTAGGACGATGAGCAATGGGTAGGTCACCGTCTGCCCGTCTGTTACGGACCGAGCCCGAGTCATCGACGCCGACGGGGCGTATTGTTCCTCGCGCGCTTCAGAGGTTTCAGTAAACCGTAAGGGGCCAGCAGGGCTGAAGCTTACTGGGGCCAGGGTTTACTTCCGAAAGGGAAACCCGTGGTCCTGGAATGCAAAGGCAAGGAAGGAATATAGTATGTCTTTATGCAATAAAAGTCTAACAAGCCCTACCGCTCCGCTCTAGAGCAGTTGAAGTCTATGGATAATTTCCTACCTTAAAAAAAAACTACATAGGTACTAGGTGGGGTAGTCGACCCTCAGTTGTGAACTAGCCACGGAGCGGATCGTACGTGTCAGACCAAGTTTCAGACCAAGACAGGACAAATTTAGGGACTTTTGGTCACAGTAAGACCACGCCAGCCCCATCGTAACCTAATACAAGTAAAGCTACCTTGAATCTTATCTACTACTAGTCCTTACTAATATTATAAAAGCGAAAATGAGTTGATTTGTTTGCTACGTCTTCACACCTCAATGGCAAAACCGATTTTGATGAAACTTGTTACACGGATAGACCATGTCCTGGAATAGGACATAGGATACTTTTTATCCCGGAAGGATGTTCCACGTTATCACGCGGGCGAAGCCGCTGGGAGCAGCTAGTAAATATATAAAGTGTAGCTAGCGTGTGTTCTTTTAACATAATTTTTTTTTTCTTGTTGATAGGCCCGCGTTTGATCGCTATCTCATCTGATATAGTACCTAACCAGTGATGTCATAGAAGATAATACATACAACATTTCGTCTTTGTATTATTGATTATTATTATTATTTATTATGAGCCTGTTGTGTCCCACTGCAGGGTAAAGGCCTCCTTTCCTTTATTCCACTCTTTTCTGTCCTTAGCCACCTCTGGCCAATCCTTAAGGTCCAAATCGTCTCGCCATCTCCTTCTGGGCCTACCGCCTCGCCGGCTCCGGTTGCTCGGAATCCAGTCAGTTGTTGCTTTCGCCCAATTTTGTTGCGACATGCGGCAGATGTGACCTGCCCAATTCCATTTTAGTTTGGCGGATTATTCATTACTATGTTTTATAAAATAATCATTGTAATTACAGACTATCGGTAACCTTGACCTGTGCCGATAAAACAAAAACAAAATGGATAAACATTAAATTGTCTAGGTATTACTTGATTAAAGATGCGCGTGTATCATTTCCATTGTGTATGTTATCATTAGGGTTCCGTACCCAAAGGGTAAAAACGGAACCAATTACTAAGACTTCGCTGTCTGTACGTCTGTCTGTCACCAGACTGTATCTCCAGAACCGCGATAGCTAGACAGTTGAAATTTTCACAAATTATGTATTTCTGTTGCCGCTATAACAACAAATACTAAAAACAGAATAAAATAAATATTTAAGAGGGCTCCCGTACAACAAACGAGATTTTTTTAAGAGAAGCCTTCTGGGGCCATGGCTTTACTTCTGAAAGGATCACCGTGGTCCTGGTACGGAAAGGGCAACTGAGGCAATATAGGTGTAGCTTTAGTCAGTAATAGTCTGACACCTTCCACTCCTACCCCGCCTTAGAGCAGGATAAGTCATCGGATGACCTAGGACCACGAGTTTCCCTTTAAGAAGTCAACTCATGGCCAAAAGTTAAACAATATTCTTTCCCTCTTTCCAGCTGGTCTTCACGATGTTCTGGTCGTTCTTCTACTACGACCGCAGCCTCCTCTTCCCCGAAGACATCGATCTGGTCATCACCAGCACTTCCAACCACATCATGCACACGTACATCTTACCTGCCACGCTGTGGGAAGTCATGTTCAGGAGACGGAGGCCGCCGAAGTCACATAGATGGCATATCTTGGGGGTTCTGATGGTGGCTGTTGTTTATTTTAGAGTGTAAGTATTTTTATTCTTTTTTAAAAAAAGGGCTTCTGCCTGAGTGGCAAGAAATCCATCTTAGTTACATGCAATCTTTTCATCCGTCTTTTATACAGTCCAAGATTTTAATCTATCTTTACTTTATATATGTCTTGGCCAAATCTTAATTCCTCGAGATCTTGTCCTATCTTTTGGGCTGGTCTTTCAACGGAAAAAATATTGAAAACCTAATTGCAGCGCCACTTACTTGAACCAATTGTATTATCAAACTTTCCAGGAACCAACTGACTGCGGGACCAATAGGTGAGGGCACCCATTGGTCACATACTTAGAGCTGCATTTATTAGAGGCATCGAATTGACAGCACCACCATGGCGCCCTAATCTGGCACGGGTCTAACTGATCCAGGATCTCATGGACATGATATTGGAGATTTTTACATATTTTTTTATTAGTTATAAAATTATGTGGCGTATTTTGACACCACCACCACCACCAATCCCTCCACCCCTACCCCCCACCGTTACCACCATTACCACCATTGGCTTTAAGTCCGCCCTTGTACCTTGTATGTTGCATGAAGTTTTGATAAACATTTATTTTTCCAGGTTGTTCATGGTCCATGCAGTCAGAGGCGTATGGGTGTATCCCATATTTGGAGTATTATATGGATCCATTCTCTTCTATATATTCTTTGCCATAGTATTAGCTTATTTACCTATTATATACTATATGCAATGGAGCCTAAATTCAGTTATACATGGTGTACGAGAGAAAAAGAAAATGGCGAATTAAAAATGGAATATAGTGTTATTGTCTTGTGATAATAGATTAAGTTTTAGTGATCCAGAAAGAAGAAGAAAATACAAGGAGAAAACATGGTTGAAAACATGTTAAAAATTAAACATGGAATTGAAAAGAAATTGATATTTTATTTGCATAAATACCTATAGGTACAGGATGTCACAAACGAATACCTTGGATCCAGTATCTACATCATTCTGGACACCCCAGAGGTGGAAATTTTTGTCGGTTTTTTCCTATTTTTTTTCGAACACAGCCAGGCGCATTACTTTGTGTAATTTACTTCATCACCATTACTCTCAAAACGATGATATTTTAAAAGTTTACTGTTATGTTATTTTAACATTTTTTTGTGAAAAATGTGAATGAATTTCCTTTGTAATTTTTTTTTAATAATGTATAGGCTAACGTTTGACCACTATCTCACCTGATGGTAAGCGATGATGTGGAGGACGATGGAACACGCTTGCCTAAAAGCAATCTATTCACTCTCGACTTAAAGACCCCTAGGTTATAGCTATCAGGAAACACAGACTCCGGCAGGGAATTCCACTCCTTAGCTGTACGCATAATGTATGTATTCCCAAAACGTACGTATGGGTGGAATGTCCACCATGTACCGGTTACGCAACGCCGTACGTTTTGTGGTCCGATGATGAATTGTGTAACTACAGTGCACACTCCCCGAAATGTAAACGATAGAAAACGGACAGGCAAGCAACTCGGTATCTATGATTGAAATGTCATCAGGATTGATTAGAATAACGATTTTATATACTCCGATTGTTTTTTTTTACCAAAAATATCATCGGGGTCGGTTAGCATGACCATTTTACACACTTTAAATTAAAAAAAGAACAGATTGTTTTTTAATTAGGAAAAAGCCGACGAAAGATTCCGCCACGGGGAGGTCCAGAGTCATACTGGATCCGTGGTATTCGTAAGTCTGATTGATGGTAGCGCTTGTGTTGGTTCATTTGGTTCCCGCCAAAATTGGTTGAGCTTAGTGGTGCTGATATACGCGTCATGTTTGTGAACGGGCGCTGTCAGTTGAACTGGTCATCTTTGGACACGCCACAATTATGGCGGTAAGTCCCGTCTTTGAGGCCAGTTTGAAAAGCTGAAAAGACCTCATGGCGTCCTCACCTTTCACAAGGTCTGAACGTATGCGGAACAGAAAATTAAGTCCCGCTACGTCCTCCGGCGGGATCTCAAAGGCGTGGTGAAATGGCGCGCCTGGTGCGTCAAGTGGTGAAATGGCGTCAAAGACTATCGAAGTTCAGTGCTGGGCACGCCACAATTATGGCGGTAAGTCCCCTCTTTGAAGCGTGGCTGGAAAGACCTCACGGCGTCCTTACCTTCCGCATGACACAGGTCCTCACCGGACTTGGCAAGCGGGGGTAGTCATTTAATAAGATGATTTTTGGTCATCGTAAAAAAAAACCCATTTACGTTCCGTATCCGCCTGCCAAATGAGCATATAATATGATTCACAGTAACCCAAATAAAGATTGGTAACTTAATGTCTTTCTTGTATCACTTATATAAGACTTACGTCAAAGCTGGTAGGTATACAGATCTATAACACATTCTAAACTGAGCCTGGCGCCGCGGCGATAGTGCCCTCGCCACCGTCGCCGGCCAGGACAAATGTTTATGTGTCTCTATCTCCCGCTTCGCCAAAGAGCGGGGCTTGTCATTGGATAATTTTCCCCATCATAAAAAAGTACGGGTTTCTCTTTTTCACACTCATACAAAAGATTCCATTTTCAAAGAAGAACGGCGAGGAAATTGTTGATGAAAATATTAATTCATGAATCCCCAAGCGACCACCGGTGGCCGCGCATCTATTGTCTTACTATTGTGTCTCTAATTGACGGTATCTGAAGAGTTAAGTGTCTTCTTGTACTTACTTGTATAAGTTACCACGCCGAGTTGCTAGCCTGTCGGTTTTCTACCGGTTTTTTTTTTTGTCGACGGGGAAAATCATCTTATGACAAAACCCGCTCTTGGGTGGAGCAGGAGATAGTGTCAAACTTTTACTGACTAAAAACCCCGCGCCGTTCCTTCTAGACTTCATACCGGGGCACGAGCTCTCTTTCGGACAACCCTGACCCCAGTAGGCTTCGACCCAGCTGGGCCCCTCCTGCTGCTGACAACTCCTTGAGGCGCGCTGGAACAGTGCGCGCCGTCAACGTCTTGGGCTCGGTCCATTACTGGACGATCGGACAGCGAGCTACCCATGGCTCGCCGTCCGCGGGCCCGCGTTTTCTACCGGTTGCAATTCGGGGATTGTGCGTCGGAGTTGCAAAACCTGATTCCGCCTAGCCCGTTCCATCATCGAACTACCAGACGAACGGCGATGCGCCACCGGTACATGGTGGACATCCCGCCTACACGCACAAAACGTTTTGGAAACACATTCATTGTGCGTGCAGCTAAGGAGTGGAATTCCTTGCCGGAGTCTGTGTTTCCTGATAGCTACAACCCGGGAATATTTAAGTCGAGAGTGAATAGGTTTCTTCTAGGTAAGCGCGTCCCATCGTCGACCGCATCGTCGCTTTCCATCAGGTGAGATAGCGGTCAAGCGCAAACCTATCAATAAATAAAAAAAAAAACCATGAAATGAAATGAATATACAGGATTATTTGTAAAACTAACAACCTTGCAGGACTGTATTACTAACATCATAAACAACAACTTTTGTCCTATGTCTTTTTGCAAAACATAATACATTTACCAAAAACAATTCTTCAATATTTCCTTGTTCTATTCGGCGGGGGTGCTTGACACGAAGCTAGCGCAACAAGCACCCCCACCGACCAAACCGTTTCCCTCCGCTAATGTATTATCGCTTGCTTCGCATAGACTTTTTAATATTTAGAACATTAATTTAATTATTTTTATTTTTGTATGAAAATCTGATCAACAAAAATATGATAAATTTTTAAAAGTCATAGAACAAAACTTGTTGTTTATGATGTCAGTATCATAGTCCTGAGAGGTTGCCAGTGTTTTTTTTTGGGACTTCGCCACGATCAATTTACAAGATTTGATTAACAAACATCGAGATCATCATCATCATCAGCCTTTTTAATGTTCCCACTGCTGGGACTCAGGCCTCCGCTCTAGGAGAGGGAATGGGCCGTAATCCACCACGCGGGCCCAGTGCGTGATGGTGGATGTCACATATATGTCTTCGAATTTTTGGTTCTAGGACATGCCGGTTTCCTCACGATGTTTTCCTTCACCGATTTGAGAGCAGTGGTGATGAAATAAATTACCCAAAGTAATGCGCCTGGCTGGGTACGAACCTTCGACCTACAACTCGTAAGTCGGGGCCATTCCCACTCGGCCACCACTGCTCCAACATCGAGATAGGTGAAACTAAATAAAAGCTTGTAGAGTGATTCCATTTTCAAATTTAAAAAAAAACTTCTTTCACTGGCAGTCATCACATCTCATCAAAGCCCAAAAAATATATTCGAAATTTGAATTTACGTACTACGAAAATATCCGATCCAAACAAAGTTTTTACTCAAACACGTTATTTCAAACTGGCCGCTAAGGAGAAATTCATTCAAGATTACAATAAAAAGAGTAGTCGAAAGAATCTGTCATATCCAATATAACTTGACCTATTCATACGCTTATCATCTACAAAACCGGAGATCTTACTTTAATTGTCTGAATCATGATTTGACCAATTTCTTCTGTCGACGAGAGAGTTTGTTTTGATTCTTATTATAATGATATAAAGTTGAGATTTGAGTGTGATGTTGGATATTGACGGTAAGTGGAGCGTGGTTTCGAGACTAGTCCAACGCTACTTTCCACTTCACGGTCAAGAACATAAGTGTTACCAGATTATTAATTTTACCCGATGCTTGGGAGATAAGTTTCATCTGTAAAAATAAGTTTGTTTGTTGTTGTGTTATTTCGAGAATTCAAGCGTATTTATTTTACAAGAAATGCTTGCAACCTTCATGAAACTATTATGACCTCAAGAATTTTTTAGTCAAACTCCGAATTTAAAAAATAAAGACTTCCCCATGGCGGTGCTCTATACCTAAAGTAACATTTGAGATTCAGTTTTCTGTAAAAAAATACTATTTTATTTAGTAATCGTACGAGTCCTTTCAGAGTTACTAATGTACCAAACCATAAACGATATATTTTTACTTTTACTATTTACATGAGTTTCCTTGCGAATGGATGGAGAGGGAGAGGGAGGCCAAAGAAAAGATGGATTGTGTGAGAAGTGATATGAAAGAAAAGGGAGTTAGTTATAGCGTGACGAGTGACAGGACAGAACGGAAGAAAAAAACATGTTGCGCCGACCCCAAATAAAACGGGACAAGGGCAGGAAGATGATGACTATTTACATAAAAGAGCAGTTTTAAAGTCCAAAAAGTCTCTGGTAAAAACAAATTAATAAAGTAATTATGCATGATAAATAAACCTAAACATCTTTACCACAATAAAAAAAAAAAAACATTCAAATAAATGATGACAAATTACCAACAAAAATAAACCTCAAAGGACGTTCGATAACCTTCAAAACACAAAACAGAAAAATACGAAAATCAGGCAAATTTCAAATCGCATACAGCCTCCTCCACTATCACTTAACATAACATCACTACGTTTACACCCGTCGAACCGCGCGGACGGTACCAGTGCCTCAAAAAAAAAAAAACTTTAAAAAGTTGAACTGTCATGGCGGTGTCGTACGCGGTTTCCCGCGTTCTGAAGCGCGCGTCCCCTTTCTTTTATCAAAAAAGATTGGAATCGACTGTTGCGAGTTTGACAAAAGATGAAATTTTGATATTATTGCGTCCCCCGTTTACAAATTTTAGTAATATTATCAGAGATGCGGAGAAAGTCGTCGGGTATCCGACTTCGTTTATGAATCTGCGGTGCTTGCTGAGCGATGAATTTGCCAATATGGCGCTGTATTTGCGGAAGTTGGTGAGTAATTTTATCACTTATTTTTAACCTTTTGAAAGTCGTAATTAGAAACACAAGTCGTAGTTAGTAAGACAATGAAAGAGCGAACGCCGGCGTGAATTAATTTAGTCTATAAATTTTCTCACTGCTGAGCAATAGGACTTTGACTGGTCAGTTGGTCTAGTGGTTAGTAGCCCTGACTGCTATGCCTGAGATCGTGGGTTTGCTTCCTACCCAGGACAAATGTTTGTATGATGAGCATGATCATTTGTTCTGTGTCTGGGTGTAATTTATCTATAATATGTATGTATTTAGAAATATATAAGTATGTGTATCAGTTATCTATTACTCATAACACGAGCTCTGCTTAGCTTTAGACTAGACTGCGTTGTGTGATAGTTGTGGAAAAAAAGGCCTTTCCCAGATTCGGGACTATCATTAAAAAAAAGTTTAATTTGCCTGCTGCGCTCTTCCCGTCCGATTATAATTAAGGTGTCTTCAAGGCTATAGTGAATAGGCTCTTAACCCTTCAGATACCGTCAATTAGAGACACAATAGTAAGACAATAGATGCGCGGCCACCGGTGGTCGCTTGAGGATTCATGAATTCATAAACTAGTGCCCCTCACCATCAACGACTGCATCACTGCTTACCATCAGGTTGTATCGCAGTCAAGCACTAGTAATAATTTTAAATAATCTGCCACCGCGTTTGTCTAACGGTGTAACCCCGATTATCTCAAAAACTACTAAACAGATTTTCATGCAATTTTGTTCAATGGACAGAGTGATTCATGAGGACGGTTTAGGTGTATAATACATGCATATTATAATATAGAAAAGCCAAGAATTCCAAAGATTTCTAACACTAATTAATTAATGAATCCCCAAGCGACCACCGGTGGCCGCGCATCTATTGTCTTACTATTGTGTCTCTAATTGACGGTATCTGAAGGGTTAATGTGAAGCTAGGACGAGTCGCTAGTTAGAAGAACTTATTATAAACAATTATCTTCTTTAAAACAGTAATTATCTTTTGTGAAAACTGTGTGAGAACCCTGAACTAATGAATAATCTTTACCCATCTATCCATTGGGTCGAAGTCTACTGGGGCTAGGGCTAGTGTCTGTTTCCGAAATATACGAAAGGCAAGAAGGAACGGGGCGGGTTATTTAGTCAGTAAGAGTCTGACACTATCTCCCGCTCCAACCAAGGGCGGAGTTTGTCATAAGATGATTGAACAGTAGATAAATAATTTGTTCGCACCCTATCTTCTTGCAGTCAGGGGGATGTCATTTCAATGATTTTTACCCAACGAAAAAAAAAAAAAATTTTTTTTATCATCATCATCATTATTTCAGCCGATAGACGTCCATTATTGGATTTCTCAAGTGTCGCCATAATGATAAGAATGATTTTTTAAAATGTTTTAGTCTGTTTGTTGCGGCTCAATCTCTGGCAAATCTCCCAAACAGATGGATCGAATTTTTTGTCGAGACTTTCATCCTTACTAATCCTTACTAATATTATAAAAGCGAAAGTGAGTTGGATTGTTTGTTTGTTACGTCTTCACGCCTAAATGGCAAAACCGATTTTGATGAAACTTGGTACACGGGTAAAACATGTCCTGGAATAGGACATAGGATACTTTTTATCCCTGAAGTATGTTCCCTTGGGATAATTTTCTGCTATCACGCTGGCAAAGCCGCTGGGAGCAGCTAGTAACTGATATAACAAAAATGGTCTAACTTGGTTATTTTTATTTACAAAAAGAATTGGCGGTCCATGGAACAAAAAAGAATTTTCTTGAAAATTGTGACCTAATCACATTGTGTGGTTTATTAAGAGTACTGCAAACAAAGTCATGGGCAAAAACTAGTGAACAACATGATCATCAGTGAGAATAATGTCATCATCATCATCATCATCATTACAGTCTATAAATACTGTAGAAATTACAATATGAATAATTTCTTATAATTGTCGTCATACTCCTGACCTTACGAAGAGCTTACGGCTAGAATAATAACCAGATACATCGGTCAATCACTAAGGTTAAGCTACAATTGCTGAGGTCTGTCATTGGATGGGTGACCTTCTCAACAGACAAAGGTTCCTCTGTGCCTCGGGATCCTTTTGAACCTAGGGATCTATAAATCAAGAATGAATAGATTGTTTCTAGGCAAGCAATTTCTGCTCCGTATAATATAAATCTTATTTTTAGTATATGACGTTTTTTTTTGTCGACGGGGAAAATCATCTTTGACGAAACCCGCTCTTGGGTGGAGCGGGAGACAGTGTCAGACTCTTACTGACTAAAAACCCCGCGCCGTTCCTTCTAGCCTTCATACCGGGGCACGAGCTTCCTTTCCTTCCTTCCCAGTAGGCTTTGACCCAGCTGGGCCCCTCCTGCTGCTGACAACTCCTTGAGGCGCGCGGGAACAGTGCGCGCCGTCGACGTCTTAGACTCGGTCCATTACCGGACGATCGGACAGCGAGCTACCCATAGCTCGCCGTCCGCGAGCCTGCGCCTACGGTGGCCGGAAATCGGGATCGGAATCCCGGCGACGGCGGCGAGGGCGCCGTTGCCTGATGCGGTCGGCCTCCTCCTTTGCAAGCATTACTGCTTCGCAGAAGGAGGCGACCGCCTGCCATTCCTCCTCGCTCCGGACCATGGCCTCGACCAGGGCCCGGCGCGAGAGGTCTCCGCCGCCGATCGCCCCCACGAGGGCACGGCGATGCTCCGCCCAGTTAGTATATGACGAATCGATTCCAATAATTTTTACACCATGTTATATTTTTTACGAAAAATATTTAATAAAGGTCACAAGAAGGACACCACCATAAGTACAACATAGATTAGGTAGCGTAGCGTAGGTCATAGCGGGCATAAAGCGCCAGTGCACAGCTGCGTGCAGTAGCTAAACAACCCTTCACCTCCATGTGACCATGTTTTTATGTCGCCAACCAGTTACCATCAATGTCATTAATAACTAAGTGATGTTTCATGATACAGTTATGAATTCCACGCGGACGTCATTTCCGCACGAATCCGGTGCAGGAACCTCTCGAACTTGCCATGTCCGGTGAGAACCTGCATCATGTGGAAGGTGAGGACGCCGTGAGGTCTTTCTAGTCACGCCTCAAAGAGGGGACTTATTGCCATAATTGTGGCGTGCCCAGCACTGGGTTGCGATAGTCACTGACGCCATTTCCCCATGAGATTCCGCCGGAACTCTGTCCGCCATGCCGCGACCTGTCACCCCGGCGTGGCCACGCGCCATTTGTGCATGTGTGCTAGGACTGTTGCTTCCTGATCCGGTTCGCCATTTCGCGGGCTAAAGTTCCGTATCCCCGCAACATCCGTATTGCCTTGACCCCCTGTCACGCGTTCAGCTGGGCCTTGGGTGCTGACGCAGCGACGGCGCCCACACTGGCGCCCCATAAAGGGCCATGGACGGAAAAATTCCCGCGTAGAGCCTCCTGCAGAAGGCGTCTGGACACCCAAGGTTGGCTGGAGCCGCTTAAGAGCAGAGCCGCAGTCCGGTTTCTCCAGCTGTCGAGGACAAGGTCCCAAATACGTCATCGTCGACCCGACGCCGATGGTACACAATGGGCTCATAATAATAAGAAAATAATCCACAATAAAGTTACAACTTTGTCTAAAAAAGGATCATAATAAGAACCAAAACATGACCCAGAATCGATGACGACAAGTGAAAGTTTACATAAGGAAAGCTGGTAAAAATTATATTCAAAAATATAGTAACGAAAGTGAAAAGGAATCTTGTTATACAGGTTGATCGGATTTTAGACTTACTTTTAAAATAAACTCATTGCCAATTCTATGTTTTAAGGAGTTTTTTTTTGACGAGGAAACCTTTGAATAACTTATCAAATAAAGTTTTATTAATTATCATATCAGCCGATTGACGTCCATTGTTGGACAAAGGCCTCCCCCAAATGTCGCCACAATGAACGATCCTGAGCGTCCCGCATCCATCGGATTCCCGCAACCTTGACCAGGTCATCGGTCCACTTTGTAGGAGGCCAACGCTGCGTCTTCCGTCTTAGCTTTGTTTATGAAATATAAATAACAAAATATATACAAACATAAATATTAACAAATTATTTATTCTACACCTAACTCACAATATATACACTAAAGGCTACCTACCCTAAACTAAAATAATCAGCCTTTTTAATGTTCCCACTGCTGGGATCTGACTACTACATTATATAAATCCCCTCTTCAGTGAAGCGTCGCCATGGTATTCAGGTCACCGTGATATTGAGATCAACGCACCTAGTTTTTCTGGTTTAGTCACCGATTCATGGCATACTGCTTATGAGAACTGTTATACAGTACCTCTAGAAACTGTGATATTACAGATATATAAAACAGTGGTGGCCGAGTGGTATATACCCCGACTTACGAGTTGTAGGTCACGGGATCAAACCCAGCCAGGCGCATTACTTTGTGTAATTTATTTCATCACCACTGCTCTCAAAACGGTAAAGAAGAACATCGTGAGGAAACTGGCATGTCCTGGAACCAAAAATTCGACGACATGTGACATTCACCAACCCGCACTGGGCCTGCGTGGTGGATTATGGCCCATTCCCTCTCCTAGAAAGGAGGCCTGAGTCCCAGCAGTGGGCACATTAAAAAGGCTGATGATGATGATGTAGCTTTCTGACACTTAGCAGGGAATTCCACTCCCTACAAAACGACATACACACACGCTCATAATATCTAAACTTTCGCCTTAAAATGGTATGATTATATTATAAGAGATATTATATTAAGAACTCTGATTCATCCTAATAATAAATTTAGCTCAAGGCAACTCATAATACCGGTTTTGAAGTAGAAAGTGTAGGTTCACTTTCACACGACAGTAACTCACTTATAATATATCTGTTTGTTTACCGAGTCGGTTTACATCTCAGGAAATGCTTGGCTGATTTTGTAAAAGGATTTTCGAAACATTTGGAGGCCATTTTGAACAAGTCTAATTTGGATTGAGACATGATTTCTGTGTCACACAGGCTAATGTTCTCGTTGTCATTATTTTGATTTTTATATAATGGTTGCTTTGATGGTCGCGGGGGCCTAAAGGTGAACTGATGACCTGGTGAGGGAATCCGATCGATGCGAAACGAAAAGGACTGTTTGTTGTGGTGACACTTGGAAGAGGCCTGTGTCCAGTGAACTTCTTTTGGGTGAAATGATGATAATGATGAGTTGCTTAGTGTGGTTAAAATTTGGTAATCGGTTGTTATGATTCTTTTATATTGACAACTACCTTTTACTCATAGCTTTGTCCGTGTACATAAAATATAGCCTGTCAACACTCAGGAATTAAGTAGCTTTCTGTCGGTGAAAAAAAATTAGCAATCGATCAGTACTTTCAAAGATTATCTCCTACAAACTATAAACAAATTTTACCTCTTTATAATTTAGCGATCCATCTATATTTTGCACAGGTTTGAGATTCAAAGCTTTCCTTTAGTTTAATATACATACGAGTATATACATTAAATCAAATTGGAAAAACTATCCACTAAAAAAGAGAACAGTCGTTCCAACTCGATAACTTGATTTTTCTTTAAGTATATTAGGGTTTGACTGCGATCCCACCCAATGGTAAGCAGTGATGCAATCGTTGATGGTGAGGCGCACTAGTTAATTAAGAGCCTATTCACTCTAGCCTTTAAGAAGCCTAAATTATAATCGGACGGAAAGACTAAAGAAACAAATTGTTCCAGTCCTTCGTAGTACGGGGTATAAAACAATGAAGCGGAACGCTTAGTCCTCCATCTTATAGGTATCGCTCGCAGTGTGTCAGGTTGTCCGATGATAGAAAGACGATGGTGAAATCAAGTCATGTAATAAAATATAGTGTGCGCGGGACACTCGAAAATGTACCGTGTAAAATACCGAAAGTCTGGCTACCCTACGCTTGTGGATGGTCCAGGCTTTGTAGATTGACTTAATCTAATCTGGAGTAAGAATAAACTTCTTTTCACGCATTCCCAGTGAGCCCAAAGGTGCTAGATAGCAATTTATAGCTCCCATATGTGGGCTATGTGGCTGCAATATTCCACGATCGGACCATTTTAACCATCTTTTATTCTTTTTCCTCAGGTCGGCAGCAACCACCTAGTAATGCAGACAGCAAAAAATGTTCTCTACGGAGACTCCAAGAACCTGCAACCATGGGGCCTCATCATCCTTCTCCTCTCAAAATCCGTCAAAACCAACACTTATACTCCTCAAATAAAGAAGCATGACGACCAAACCAGAGTTCTGGCAGAATTGACTGAGATGATGAGGACTGGTCATCTTATTCACAGAGGTATCGTCAATGTGCCTTTCGCTAAACGCTCCACGGACGCCAAATCAGCAATCTTCGGAAACAAAATCGCTCTTCTACTCGGAGACTATCTTCTTGTAACTGCCAACAGCATGTTAGCTAACCTTAGGAACTCTGATGTATCGTACATCATTTCCACAGCCCTTAAAGATCTATCTGAAGGAGAATTCTTCGGTGAAAGAGATGAACAGAACATGCCAATTCCTGGCAAGCCAAAAACTACAGGCAAGGACTATGAAATTACTTTTGATACAAACTCTATAGCCGTAGACGAAGTTCTTGGTAAGCCTAGAAAAGAATGGACAGCTAGGACAGTATACAATGGTGTGAGCTTGCTGGGTAGAGGCTGCCAATCTGCTATGGTATTGGATAATCAGAACAGGGACACACAGAACCTTGCGTACCAATTTGGTTGCCATGTAGGCCTAGCCTGGCAAGCAGCCACGGAAATACAGCAGCTAACTTCAGAGAGTAAAGAACGGTTTTGCTTGGCAAGTGCTCCTGTACTTTTCGCTTTGGACAGTAACCCCAATTTGTATCAGATTATAACACAATCGAAGAAGGATGTAAAAGATGTGGATTATGAGGATTTGAAGTTCAATATCTTGAAGACTGATGCTGTGGATAAAACACAGATGTTGTATGAGGAGCATGCAAAGAAGGCGACGGCATATATTGAGGGGATTGGCCAAAATGAATCCGTGGATATGATTAAGAAATTGATTAATACTTTTTAGGGGTTTTTGGTAATTGAAATTGAGTATTACAATGTTAGGTAACGAAGACCGCATCGAAAAGATCTGAGCAGGAAATATTTTCTGAATGTGTAAATTTTTTGTCGCTTATGATGTCATGTTTTAAAAGTATTAGAGCTGATAAAATTGTAGACTTCTCAGATTTAATTAGTCTGCTTTCTCTGAGGTTATAAGTATTTTGGCTAGGATTGAGGCCACTTTTCTAGGATACAAGATTGACCGTAATCCATCACGCAGACCCAGTGACGCGGGCTCGACGCGGGTTAGGGATGTTTTTTTTTTATTATTGATAGGTTTGCGCTTGACCGCTATCTCACCTGATGTCACATGTCTTCGAAGTTTTCGTTCAAGGACTTGCCGATTTCCTCACGATGTTTTCTTTCACCGTTTTGAGAGTAGTGGTGATGAAATAAATTACACAAAGTAAAACTCTTGCTTGGATTTGAACCCTCGACGCACAGCCTGTGGGTCGTAGGCTCTATTACCTGGCCACCACTGCTCTCATAATGCTAGTATTAGATTCATCATATCAGCCGAAAGACGTCCACTGTTGGACATTGGCCTCCCCAAGCGACGCCACAAAGACCGGTCCTGTGCATCACGCATTCATCGGATTCCCGCGACCCTGACCAGGTCATCGGTCCACCTAGTTGAAGACCTTTCAATGCTGCGTCTTCCGGTACGTAGTCGCCACTCCATAACCTTTCGTCCCCATCGACCATCTGTTTTGCGTGCAATGTGCCCCGCCCATTGCCACTTAAGTATAATATTAATTTATTGCTAATGTTACTGTAAATTATTATTAAAGAACTATTATTAATAATATTGTAATAATTACATGTTGTTTCATTTACAACTATCCCATCAATGATCACCATTATGTTGGACCGTTCAATTCAAATTGGATCGTTCAAGTCGGATCATTTAGTTCTCTTCAAAAAACCTTTTTATAAAAAAATAATAACCGACTTCACTAAAACTAGAATTTGAAGAATTCCTTCGATTTCGCCAAGATTCGATCTTCAGATCCCAACTTGGTGACTATTGGACCATTTTGAAAGTATACCCTTTCCAACAAAACAAGAATTTTTCAAATCGGTTGGCATGCGATGAAGTTATGCGCGAACATATAAAAAATTACAAACATCCGAATTGAGAACCTCCTCCTTTTTGAGAAGTCGGTTAAAAATAGGCGTGGGCAAAGTTTGTCATCTTTGGAACATTTGCATCTGAAGCACTGAAATGTTCCGGAACACTGAATGTATCATTTGGAACAGTGGCTCAAAAGATACATATACAGATACTGATTGCTATGAATCGTGATCTGGTACGTGACGTCATAGTCACACTGAGACAGAGAAATGTTATATGATACATATCATTTGGAACAACGGCTTAAAAGATACAGACACAGACGCCGACTGTTATGAATCATGAGCCGTTACGTCTTGTCATATACCATAGGTACACTAATAGTTTTGTTTAATTGAATTTTAAATTGAGAATCATTTTAAGTAGATATTTTTAGTTCAGTAATTAATTCGTCTTAATTATGTGCATCATATACCGATAACTCTCTTCACTCGTGTAAATTCTCTTTATGTTTTTCCGATGGTATTTTTTTAATATTTATATAACGGCAAAAATCAGTCTAGGTAAAGAGTGTATGTTCCAAATGATGCATTTAAAACATTAAACTGTTCCAATCTTTTGGAACACTAAAACGTTTCAGAACAGTGTGTCTGTTCAGTAGACTTACGCACGCCTGCTTCAAAATGGTTGAGCTTAGTGGTGCTGATAATCGTGTCATGTTTGTGAAGGAGTTTAATCTGGTCATCGCTAAACTGCAAGTAGCTTATTTTATTTCCTAATTTTGAATTTACATTTTCGCCTCAACGACCAGTCCTGTTCGTCTCGCATCCACCGCGTTCCCGCGACTCTCATCAGGTCATCGGCCTTGCCCATTGCCACTTAAGTTTGGCGATTCTTCGAGCTATGTCGGTAACCTTGGTTATCTTCATTTATGATGTGATCACACAAGGAAACTCCGAGCATAGCCCTTTCCATCAAAGTCACCCAAAGGGCTTTGGGTGACTTTGAGTCTTCTTATAAGGCCCATTGTAAGCGACCACGTTTCGGAGCCATAAGTCATCACTGGCAACACGCACTGGTCGTAGACTTTCGTCTTGAGACACTGTGGTATATTAGACGAGAAGACACCGCGCAGCTTCCCGAACACATAGGTACACTACGTATAGGTATTGTTAGTGAGAAATATAAATGGTTATATCATCAGTTTGATTGAACTTTGCTCTGCAATTATATTTGAAACTTAGTAGGCAAAGTAATTACCTACTGATTTTGTATTTAATTAAAATTTTTGACGTGCGCTTAGCGTGTTGGTATTGTGATATTTAGTTGCTGTGACCTTTTTTTCTCTGCTTCTCCCACTCTAGGGTTTTATCCTCTTCCGGTGGGTGAATATCACCCAGATGACATCCTCCGTTCTTGGGCGGAGCGGGAAATAATGTTAGACTTTTACTGACTAAAAAAACAACCACGTTCCTTCGCTGTCTTTCACACCGGGGCCGAGCCTTCCCTTCAGAAGCAGACTCTTGGCCCCAGTAACTACGACCCTGCTGGGTCCTATGGTTGCTAACAACTCCTTGAGGCGCGCAGGAACAGTACGTGCCGTCGACGTTTTGGGCTCAGTCCGGACGACCAAACAACGAGCTAGCTATTGCTCATCGTCTGCAAGCCCACGCCTACGGTGACTCTCGTAATCAAGGTCGGGGTCCCGGTGACTGGGGTGTGAGAACGTCAGTTCCTTACGTGTGCGGCCACCTCCTCAGCTAGTTACTATAACCCTGGAACGCAAAGAGCACGGGACGGTAAGTCAGTACACCCTCACGCTCCACCCAGAGCGGGAGAAGTTATTTGATGATTACTTACACTTGTAATGATACTGTTAGTTTCCTTCCTCATAGTAATGTTAGTCAATTTATTAAATTACTAATATAATGATTTGCAATTCGAAAACGTATTGAGTATTTGAATAATACATGAAATATCTACTATTAGCTGCTCCCAGCGGCTTCGGCCGCGTGATAGCAGAAAATTATCCAAAGGGAACATATTTCCGGGATAAAAAGTATCCTATGTCCTATTCCAGGACATGGTCTATCCGTGTACCAAGTTTTATCAAAATCGGTTTTGCCATTGAGGCGTGAAGACGTAACAAACAAACTTACTTTCGCTTTTATAATATTAGTAAGGATACCTACTAGACACTAATATAATAATAATATTCCACAACTTTCACAAAAAATAATCTGGTCCCAAAAAGAGCAGCAGAGATGAGCAGTTAGAGGAAACACAACGCGACGCCAGGCGTTCTAAGAGTCAATTGAACTCTGTGCTAACGCGGCTCAGGCGTTGCGTTGTTGCGGCGTTTTCTTTGGAGCCAATAAAACGCTGCGACAACGCGACGTCTGCGCTGCGTATACGTTTATTGAACGCCTACGCTGAACAAACGTAAGTATGAATGCGCTCTTTGTAAAGATCCTACTGTGCGCAAGTCCGCACTTGTTTTTAACCGACTTCTAAAAAAGGAGGAGGTTCTCAATTCGGATGTTTGTGTTTTTTTTTATGTTTGTTCGCGCATAACTTCGTCGCTTGCGAACCGATTTCAAAATTATTTTTTTGTTGGAAAGGGTATACTTCCCAAAAGGTCCCATAGTCATCAAGTTGGGTCCTGACGATGGAATCTTGGCGCAATCGAGGGAACTCCTCAAATTCAATTCAATTTTTTAGTGAAGTCGATTTTTTTTTATAAAAAGGTTTTTTTTTTATAATTCTCTCCATAGCTCACTGATAGTGTTCTAGAAAGAAACGGTTGCCTAACTAGGCTTTGGGACAAAAAAAAGGTTAGAATGACTGCAGAACTGACTGCAAGGTCAAAAGTGACATTACACCGCCAAAACCTTATTTCTACGACAATCTTTTAACCCACATAGCCATTGGAACGTTTATAATTACGTAATTAGGTAGTAGATACACAAAAGACCCATTTGTACATCGTTCTTAATTAAGACACGGTTCGTTTGTAACCTTGACCGATTGAGGTGTTAAGTGCCTTACATTATGTCCTATGTGATAATGGAGCATTCTAAATATGTAGTATTATACATATATGGCAGGATAAATGTATGGGAATGACTAGGCGATTTACTCTTTCATTTTTATTTTTGTGGAGCACACAGTAGAGCATCGCTTGGGCTGAGCATCGCCGTGCCCCCGTGAGGGCGATCGGCGGCGACGATCTCTCGGGCCGGGGTGTTTTACAAGCCATGGTCCAGAGCGAGGAGGAGTAGCAGGCGGTCTCCTCCTTCTGCGAAGCAGTAATGCTAGCAAAGAAGGAGGCCGACCGTATCAGGCAACGGCGCTCACAGCGCCCCAGCTGCCGCCGGGATTCCAACTTCGATTTCCGGCCACCGTAGGCGTGGGCTTGCGGATGGCGAGCAATGGGTAGCTCGCTGTCCGACCGTCCGGTAACTGTCCGGACCAAGCCCAAGACGTCGACGGCGTGCACTGTTCCCGCGTGCCTCAAGGAGTTGTCAGCAACAGCAGGGGCCCAGCTGGGTCGAAGCCTACTGAGGGCCTGGGGTTAGGGTTATCTGAAAAGAAACTCGAGCCCCGGTATGAAGAGGCTAGAAGGAACGAGGTGGGTTTTTAGTCAGTAAGAGTCTGACACGATCTCCCGCTCCACCCAAGAGTTGGAGATGTCATTGGATGATTTGTGCTACCGGAAAAAAAGTATTTACTTCACTTTTTATACATTCGCTCGGTGGACGCACACTATGGGCAACATGAGCGTTAGAGCCGGAACTGTTCGACGAGCGGGCTGAGGCGCTCTGAGATATCGTGTCCGTGAGCAGTGTCTATGTGTGCGTTGTGAGAGCGCGCACAGTATGTAGATTGACTTCTGTACCTATACAAGGTGTAAGGGACAGCCCTCCGCAAACTTTAAGGGCTTGCTCAGTAGACGAAATTGAACAACTTTCCATAAAAATTTTTTCAGTAAACTAAAAAAGAAATCGGTCTCGACATTCAAAGACATCAAGTTTATAATTTTATATGGTGAGGCAGATTTTTTTTCGTTTCCTGAAAAAATAAATTGTAAGGGAATGGCTAAGCGATTTACTTTGCTTTGAGCATTAAGGTAGAACTCCGCACGTGTTCTACATACGCGACTGGATACTCCATCTCGTTTAGCTCTTCAATCTCCATAGGTGACAGAAGAGCTGACGAGATGGAGTATTTGGTCGTGGATGTGCGACCCTGGCGGAATAAATGCGAGAGTGTTAGTCAGAAATACAGCCTTATTTTTAGTATATGCGAAACCTGAAACATCTGTCTAGTATTTTTATGTAAAGATTCTATGTACATAACTGTATCATGAAATCACAAAGTTATTATATAGCTTGTTATGTCAGTAAAAATATCACTTGCTTCATTTTATTTGCACTTGCACCCAGCTATTTGCTGGCGCCTAATATCCGCTATGACCTGCCGTGACCGTGATGTACTTAGTGTCGGTGGTGTCCAACTTGTGACCCTTTATATTTTTGGAAAATAATATAACATTTTGTAAAAACTATTGCTTCTGAACAAACTATATTCAGATTTCGCATATTATAAGTACTAAAAATAATGTTGTATTGTATATCAGACGTAGGCGTTTAGAAGCTTAGATGATACCAACCCATTTGCTTTAACATAGGTGAGAATACAAATTATGATGTACATACGTCAAATGAAACAGCAAATAGATACAAACTAAGAATAACAAGCATTTACACCGCAAAGGATTATCGCTAATTGTAAGTGTCAATAATGGAAAACACATTAAGACCTAGACCATGACGTTTAAAGTAAGATTGTTTAATCTTGTTCCAGTGTGTATAAGAGACAGAGCTATACAGGTTGTCTAGCATCATCTCTTTCCCACGCTGAAACAAGATTAAAACAATCATATTTAAAACGTCATGGTAAACCCGTAAGTACATTCTTTGATACACTGAGTTACCTACCCAGTGTTATACATCTATTTGTTATTTATTACACAGTGGAAGGGTAGTTGGGGTGTAGTTGGGTGTCAGCGTCGGATTTCAGCCAGTCGGCCTTAACAGGCGGCGGAATACCTAGTTAAAATCGTTGACATCCGACAAACTCTCGCCAGTGGCTCCAAGTAGCTGTTTTGCACACAGCGGCCACACCCCGGTAACCACGTCGACTCGTGGGCTAAACCTGGTAGAGAGGGGCTCGAGTGTATTAACACTCAAGCCTTGCGGTTACTCCTCGCATCGTGCATAGGGTCTGTTTTGTTCACAATGGCAATCCACTTTCGGTGGCGAGGCAGCTAGGCATAGTGAAAGGCCTAAAGGATGGGCGATAGGAGGCATAGTTATCGTTCCACCAGACACTGCATCCAGTCTTCCTCCAATCGTAGCGGTTTCCGTTCCATTGGATCAAGGAAGGCACGGACGAGAGAGTGCATCTGTGTTCGCGCGCACACTTATGCACTAAAATATATCCTGCGCACATGACGGCTTTTTTTTTTGTATTTGTACACACTAGGTTTTGCCCGTAACTTCGCAATTAATGAAATTTGACCAGTTCTTTCATAGATAAGTCAAGTAAGATAGATATTTATTTGTAGGAGGTATCCTCTAAACAAAGAAATGAAAAAACAAACTTTACTTCTTTATAATAGGTATTAGTTCATTAATTCATGAATCCCCAAGCGACCACCGGTGGCCGCGCATCTATTGTCTTACTATTGTGTCTCTAATTGACGGTATCTGAAGGGTTAAACTCCAAGCTAACCAAAGCTAACGCCGGTGTTCGTTCTCTCATTGTCTTTCCATTTTGTCTCTAATTATGCTATTCGAAAGGTTAAAATATACTCACTTAGAACCTCACACCTAACATGACTTACGTCGGGATTGCGGACGACAAACAATGAGTAGCTCTCCGTCTGTCTGTTCGATAAGGAACGGCTGTAAGTAGTCGACTGCGCGTAGTGTTTTACGCATGCTTCAAAAATATGTCAGTAAACCGTATGAACCGAGCAGGGCCGATGCCTACTAGAGCTACGGGGGAATTCTATGAACGGAACCCGTGGTCCTAGACCGCAGAGGGCCACTGAATGACACAGGTAGATTTTAGTCAGTAAAAGTCTGACACGCCCTCTTGTTCCACCCTAGAGCACAATAAGTCATTGGATAATTTCCCAATAAAAAATCCGTGCACTCAAAGTAAGATGCAGTTGAAAACCAGCGTTAGGCACTCATTACATTTCTGATGCCTGTCAGGACGGAGGGATTGTTAGAAAGAATCACCGCTGCCTTAAAATACAAAGGGCAGTTGAAGTAACACATGTGAGTTTTAGTCTGTAAAAGTCTGACTCTCTCTCACTCCACGTAGAGCTTACAGGGATTACAGGCTCTTATCCCCGCATCTCGTTGTGAAACTTATGAAGGAGATTTTCAGCGAGGGTGGGGAGGAGTAAGCTATCTAGGGGACCACAAAAGATCCACATGGGTCGAAGTGTCCGAGTTGTTTCTCGGCCCCTCTACAAGATAAGATAAGATACAGAGTTATTTGTAAAACACTAACAACCTTGCAGGACTGTATAATTACTAATTTTGTAAACAAGTTTTATTCCATGACCTTTTACAAAACATAAATTCATTTACCAAAAACAAACCTTCAAAATTTCGTTGTTCTATCTAACACATTTCAGCTCTGTATTTTGCTATACCTATACTGAATAACGAATATATACCTACCTACGACTGAATAACGCGACGCAAGCGCATCAAACACCCTCACCACCCGAGCCTCGCTCCCCTCCACTATTGTACTATTGCTTGTTTCGCATAGATTTCGTAATATTTAGAACGTTCAATTTCTTTCAAAATCTGATGAACTAAAATATAAAATGTTTTTAATAATGATAGAACAAACGCTTTTGTTCATGATATTAGTAACACAGTTCTGAGAGGTTGCCGGTGTTTTACAAATAACCCTATAAATACTACTCTCATAAAAAAAGGTATATAAATCACTTACCCAATAACCTTTGGCAACACTCCATACATGAGTAGAAGAGAGCCAAACGGGATGAATAGAGACGCAGGGTTGAATATAAGACCGAGCCTAAGTCGTTGACGTCGCGGAGTGTTCCATGAGCTCCTCAAGGAGATTGCAGCAAAACCGTAGGGGCCCTGCAGGTTCAAAACCTGCTAGGACTAAGGGTTCGCTTCTGAAAGGAAGACCCGGGTGTCCTGGAAAGCAAGCATGAACATAGGAGTGGGCGATAGGAGGAGTTTACGTCGGCGTCGGGTCGACGATGTACCCTGGGACTCGTCCTCGACGGCTGGTGGAATTTCGCAGAGCACTTCCTACGTCTGGCTCCAAACTGAGCCGGACTGGGGTTGCTTTCAAGCGGCTCCTGTCCCGGCTGGGTCCAGATGCCTCCTGCCTGAGGCTCTATGCAGGAATCGTTCGATCCACGGTCCTTTATAAGGCGCTAGTGTTGGCGCCGTCGGTCGCTGCGACTGCAACCGAGGGCCCAGCTGAACGCATGCCAGTACCCACTCCGCCCAAAGACGGGCGTTGTCACCTGATGGATGATTTTTCACCTGGATGATTTTTAATTCATGAATCCCCAAGCGACCACCGGTGGCCGCGCATCTATTGTCTTACTATTGTGTCTCTAATTGACGGTATCTGAAGGGTTAACCACTGAGAAGAAAAAAAAACAGGACAGGGAGTTAGACAGTTAAACTGTGACACGTTCTCACTTCGCCCTAGAGGGCTACAAGTCGTTAGAAGATGATTTTTGCCACCTGGGAAAAATCAAAACTTGATGAGGATTAGTTTTTTTTTATTGTTGTAAAGTTGTTTTACAACATTTGAGTACTGCACCTACTTAAATTAATTATTGAATTGTTATAGTGAAAACATCAATGCTTTATTGAAACTAATATTAAGATATCAAAGTAAAAATCCCAAAGTTCGTTTCTGTTGCCTTTTTTACACAATGTATGTACTATCTAACAGAGACATCTATGTTTTACATAAGGTACTATTAGGAGATATGTTAGAAGTGTAACTTGGCGGAAACTAAATTTAGCAAGTACTTAGTACGACCGATAGATGGCGTTGATTGTACCGAAAATCTCATGGCTAAGTAGTAACAGCCTTTTTTTTGCGATTATAAATCATCAGATAATTTCTCCTTGTTCTAACTCCTACTTGGAACGGACGCGTCATATTTTTTTAAATGATATAAAGTAGTGCTTGGCTATGATACCACCTGATGGTAACTGGTGAGCAGTGATGCAATCGTTGATAGTAAGATGCACCAGTTTATTAAGGGACTATTCTCTAGCCTTGAAGACACCTAAATTATAATCGAATGCGAAGACCACAGTAGGCTACTTGTTTCAGTCCTTCAATGTACGTTGTATAAACGTCGAGGCGAAACGCTTAGTCCGGACCGTTGAGATGTCAACAATGTAGGGATGGACACTCGCCAGACGTCGGGTTGTCGGATGGTAGTAAGGTGATGACGGAATCAAGTCATTACCGCTTAGTGCTTTAGGCTATTTAAACCGACAAATGCATATTTGAGATAGCTCGCTAGATTCTGCCCGCGGCTTCATCCGCATGCGAAAATACTAGACACATTTTGATACACGTAGTTGATAGCCGTGGCAGTGACCTAGACTAAGGCACATTGCTCGTAGAATCGACGATGGGGCCAAAGTCAAAGTCAAAGTCAAAATATTTTATTTCACATAGGCCTGCATGGGCACTTTTAAAACATCAAAAGCTAGTGTAATTTTCGAAAGATCGAATCTCGGCTGCGGCGGCGAGGGCGCCGTTGCCTGATGCGGTCTGCCTCCTCCTTTGCTAGCATTACTGCTTCGCAGAAGGAGGCGGCCGCCTGCCATTCCTCCTCGCTCCGGACAATGGCCTCAACCAGAGCCCGGCGCGAGAGTTCTCCGCTGCCGATCGCCCCCACGAGGACACGGCGATGCTCCAGGCAGGGCACACCTCGACTGTGTGCTCCACCGTGTCCTCCGGGCGTTCCGCACAGTGGCGACACCCGGGCGTCTCTTCCGCTTTAATTCGGTGCAGGAACCTCCCGAACTTGCCATGTCCGGTGAGAACCTGCGTCATGCGGAAGGTAAGGCCGCCGTGAGGTCTTTCCAGCCACGCCGAAAGAGGGGACTTACCGCTATAATTGTGACGTGCCCAGCCGATGACCTGGTGAGGGTCGTGGGAATCCGGTGGATGCGAGACGCACAGGATTGATCGTTGTGCCGATGTTTGGGGGAGGCCTATGTCCAACAGTGGACGTCTTTCGGCTGAAATGGTGATGATCGAGACCAAATAGAAATGATTGACTAAATCAACTACTTAGGTAAGTACCTACTTACTTATTTTTAGGTGTCAGTTGAGTTTTTGTTTAATTTTTTTTTTCTTTTGCAGTATTGGGCAGCACATCACAAATGTATCGAGTAAAGCTAGAACTACATTAGAACAGGGACCAGTGGAGGGGAAGCGGTCACGTGGTCGCGAATCTACGCGTTGGACAGACCTTATCGGAGCTGCAACACAAACCTCCATAGTCCAGAGTTCTCGAGACACCGTGAATCGGGACAAGTGGAGACGCATCGCGGATGCCTCACTCGCCAACGAAAATGCAACATCGTCAACCACGACCACTCTGTCAAGAGTGAACGATTAAGGAGGAGGACATTAGAACGACGCACACGTGTAACACGCCTGACTTGTACATAGAACGACGTCACGTGGCATAAATCAAGTGTAGCTATACAAGTCTACTTTCCATTATTTGTAATGGAAACTAGACTTGTGCACATGTGTGTCTCCATTCTCCATACATTATAAATGGAAACTAGACTATGCGCTCATGCGCTTATAGCTAGAACTCCACTGCGCACACGTATGCCACATCTATACCCCTAGCCAAGTTGCTAATCTGCAATAGTTAACGCTAGTAGAAAGGTTCAAATGTACGGGAATGACGCGCTCTCAACTCTCAGTCACGTGGTCAGAACAAAAGAATTGGCGGCAAGGTCAACTTGAAGCGTTCGACGCAAGCGAAACGGTTGTAACTTGGCTAGGGGGGCTGGACGCGTCGGTCTCCGTACATTTTATATGGAAACTAGGCTTGTAGAGCTACACTAGATCCACGCCACGCGACGTCGTCCTACGTACAAATCAGGCGTGTTACACGAACTTAGAATCAATTTGCGAATAATTAAAACAATCACCAAACGTAACTTGAAAAAAATCTTTAGGGAAATTCCCTGATTAGTTGTAGTAGGTACTGGATCCATTCATTAGAAAACTCAGCCACGTGTTTCAAAAATAATCAAAATTATTCTACAAGTCATTGCGAATCCAATTAGAAAATTGTGTAATCACATTTTTTTTTATACCTACATCTTTCTATGTAGCGAATTGAATCTGTTTTCCATTTCAATCGGAAATCAGTATTTTCGAGGAAATGCGGCTTGATGAACTCATTAGGTTTTTTTTGTTTATATTTTGGTTAGTAACACTGGTCAACAAGGTTTTTTACTCAATGAAAATGAGTTGTAATACTCGTAATAAGAGACTGCTATTCCACTCGCCTATCGTCAACGTTGAGCATGGTTTAAAAGCTTGTTACTTCATCTTACGCAATCCAACGTGATGTTGGACGAAAAGGCAACGCGAAAAAAGTAAGATAACGCCTTTTTTTTTCGGTGGGAAAAATCATCCAATGACAAAACCCGCTCTTGGGTGGAGCGGGAGATAGTGTCAGAATCTTACTGACTAAAAACCCACCCCGTTCCTTCTAGCTGTCACACCGGGGCTCGAGCTTCCTTTCGGATAACCCTAGCCCCAGTAGGCTTCCACCCAGCTGGGCTGTTGCTGTTGCTGACAACTCCTTGAGGCGCGCGGGAACAGTGCGCGCCGTCGACGTCTTGGGCTCGGTTCGGACAGTTACCGGACGATCGGACAGCGAGCGAAAACTCTGCTAGTATTTGGTAATTCCGTGTAAAATATTCGAGTAAATCTTGAATATTTTACAAAACTTGTTCCTGAAAATACGTGTTTTTTTAAACCCTTAAAAGTTTAAAAAAAAATAAAAACTCATTCTTAACAAAATTTGACAAGTTTCTATTGTTATTACTTTTTTGACAGTTTTAATTTTTGAGTTAATTATGAAGTGTCTAAGATCATGCAAAATATCAAATTGTCAGAGGTCTTTACTGGATTAGTTTTACACAAATTTAAAAATTGATATCGATCGAAGCCTAGATACTGTGTTTCCAAAATATGTAATGAAAAATTGTAGAATAACGTTATAATCGCGTAAGAGCTGTATGCTGCTGGTTGTATGAAAAATAGTGAAAATATATGTCGAGTTTCCGGTAACTACTCTTCAACCGTTCAGAAACTGCCTCAGCTCAAATTTTTGAGACAAAACTCAAACTCAAAATGTATTAATTTATTTATTAAATGCTTTATGCACACAAAAGTACAGAGGCGGACTTAATGCCTCAGGCATTTTCTGCCACTTCTTGCCAATTCCCAAGAAAGACATCCAAGTCGTCCCGCCATCTCCTTCTTGATCTGCCGCGATTCCATTGTGTGATTTCAGGGCACCAACATTGTGGCTCAAAGCCGGGAAAAATAGAAGGAATGGAGGGAAGCCTTTGCCCAGCAGTGGGACAGTAAATGCTAGAAATAAATAATAATAACACAGGCCTACAATGGTTTTCCCTTTTCATTTCTGAGTAACGTTTTCGATAGATTTTGACACGCTGATTACGAGAAAAATAGTAAAAAAAATCCTTCACGTCAGACTTTTATCTTATTTATAGTTTTAGATTTTGTTCAAAATTGGCCGAAGAGCTCCCTTTAAAAATTGATAGAAAAATATTAAACGAGTTTTATCAAATTGCTACTGCATTAAATAAATCTATTAATATGATGAATATAATCATGATTCATAATTTGCTAATCACTTCATAATTAGTATAAGAAATATGTCTTTATTGCGCTGAAAAGGGGTGATTTTAGCCTCGTTAAGTAATGAGCGTATTAAATACAGATATAACTATATTGTTATGTACAATTTTATGTCAATTCGTAGAAGAGGGTACACGTAGTTAATTATAATTATTTTTGGTATAAATACCCACACCATTTTAGAAAAATCACAGTTTCTTTGTGCACTGGACAACGCAAACTTAAAAATGTCATCACGTAATTGTTTGAATTCTCCCGATAGTTTTTGTTATATTTGTGGAAAATTTGTGACGGTAAAACAACGAGCAAGCATAACAGACTTTGTGAAGAATGTTTACTTCATGTATTTTGGACTTACCATCAGCAACCAGGACAAACCTTGGACACCTCATAAAGTTTGTACTACATGTGTTCGAGAGCTTCGCAAGTGGTCAAAAGGACAGAAGAATTCTTTCAAGATTCAGTTACCGATGCAATGGAGAGAGCCTAAAGATCATGTTCAAGATTGTTACTTTTGCTGCTGTGACATCACTGGACATAACTCCAAAAATAAAAAAGAAATTATTTACCCAAACGTAGAATCAGTTACACACGTAGTTTTCCGCGATTCGGGAACTTTACAGTCCTCGCCAGCATATATACAAACTGAAGATTTAATTAGTGACACTGAAGAATCTGACCCTAATTTCAGTCAACGCGAAGATGAGCCTCAACTTTTTTCACAAGCAGAATTAAACGATTTAACAAGAGATTTAAATCTTCCTAAAGATGCGGCTGAGCTCCTCGGATCAAGATTACAAGAAAAAAACATGCTAGCTGCTGGTACATCATTCTCATGGTACCGCAACAGAGAAAAAGATTTTCTTCCGTTTTTTGCTGAAGATCAAGATTTAGTTTATTGTAAAGACATTCCTGGCCTGGTCAAAATGTTTGACATTGAATACGATCCTAAAGACTGGAGGTTGTTCATCGATTCTTCAAAAAGAAGTTTGAAAGCAGTCCTGCTCCATAATGGAAATACATACGCTTCACTACCAGTAGGACATTCTGTCCATTTAAAAGAATGTTATGAAAATATGGAAAAGCTTTTACATAATATAGCCTACGAACAGCACAGATGGATGGTATGCGGAGATTTGAAAGTTATAAGCATGCTGCTTGGTCAACAAGGTGGCTATACAAAATACCCGTGTTTTCTGTGTGAGTGGGACAGTCGGAATAAAGCACAGCATTGGACTAAAAAAGAATGGCCACCGAGAATTGAACTATCACCTGGAACAAAAAATGTACTTCGAAGAAGCTTAGTTCCCCGAGAAAAAGTTTTACTGCCTCCTTTACACATTAAGCTGGGTATGATTAAACAGTTTGTGAAAGCTTTAAATAAAGACGGAGAAGGTTTTAAATATCTGCGTACAATTTTCCCATCATTGTCAGATGCAAAACTAAAAGAAGGCATTTTTGTTGGTCCTGATATAAGAAAATTAATGAAGGATGAAAACTTCGATGAAAAACTTTCCCATATTGAGCTGGCAGCATGGAAATCTTTTAAGGAAGTTGTGAAAAATTTCTTAGGGAACAAAAAAAGCCCTGATTACAAAGACATTGTGGCCAAAATGATAACAAATTTTGGCTTGATGGGCTGTTCTATGACCATTAAGCTTCACTTCCTGAATTCGCACATTGACTATTTTCCGGAAAATTTAGGAGCCGTTAGCGAAGAACAGGGTGAAAGATTTCATCAGGACTTGAAGGACATGGAAAAGAGGTATCAGGGAAGATGGAATCCTAATATGTTAGCGGACTACTGTTGGCTTTTGAAGCGAGATGAGCCAAACCGGAAATTTAAGAGAAAATCACAAAACAGAAGCTTCGGAGAAAAAAGAACAAGGTTTCACAAGGATGATTAACGTGTTTACGAATTAAGCAACTTATTAATTAATTATATTGTACAAAAATTTATTATCATAACTAAGTATTTTTTAATAAATATTTTTTTATTGTAAAAAAATGTATTTTATTGCAATTTTGGTTCATGGTCAATAACTAAAAATCTGGACGTGATGAAGAAAAACTGATTAAATATTTGTAATCAGCGTATCAAACTTAGTCAATATCAGTTATTAAACTGAAAAGGGGAATTCATGACCTAAAATTTGTAGGCCTGTGAATTAGTAGCTTCTGCCAGCGGCTTCACCCGCGTAAAAAGTAGGTTTTTCCATACAAACTTTGGACCTCTGTCTCACCCCATTAGGTGGTGAATTTTGTAGAATCCTCACTTATGTGCTCGCCTATGATTCTCGCGACCCTCATCAGGACATCAGTCTACGTTGTTAGAGGCCTTCTAACGCTGTATCTTCCGCTACGCGGTCACCACTCCAGCACGTTTTGGCCTATCGACCATCTGTTCTACGAGTTATGTGCCCTGCCTACTGCCACTTAAGTTTGGCGATTCTTCGGTCTATGTTGGTAACTTTGATTCTCCTGCAGATATCTTCATTTCTGATGCGACCGCTCTAAGAAACTTCGAGAATACCCCTTTCCATTGCCCTTGGGTCACTTTAAGCCTTTAGATGAGGTCCATAGTGAGCGACCACGTTTCAGAGCCATATGTCATCACTGGCAACACGCACTGATCATAGACTTTCGTCTTGAGAAACTGTGGTATGATGGACGAGGAGATTCCGTGCAACAGTATGTGAAAAACTAATGAACCGATTTAAAAAATATTTCACCAAAAGTATTCAGTTTTATCACAGTGTGATAGGTTATTTATTTTTTACTTTCATGCGAGAAAAGCCGCTAGCAGGAGTTAGTGAAATTATTAAACTCAAGAGTTGTTTCTAGGGTGTAATCTCAGGATTTTTTTATTAAGTATATATGCTTGCGCTTGACCACCATCTCACCTGATGGTAAAAGATTATGTGTTCGACAATGAAGCAAACTTGCCTAGAAGTAACCTATTCACTCTTGACTTAAAGACCCCTAAGTTGTAGCTATCAGGAGACATATACTCCAACAGGGAATTCAGCTCATTACCTGTATGTTTGTAGTGTTGGATATCCCATTTATCTAGGAAAGCTATAGGCTAAATAATACAACGCTATGACCAACGGGAGCGGAGCAGTAAACAAAAATGCGAGTAAAACCGGGGACAGAGTAGAATAGAATAAACTTTATTGTACACCAAAAAAAAAACTTTTAAAATAAGTTACATCTATGAGTACAATGGCGATCTTATCGCTGTCAGCGATATCTATCAGACAACCTTAGGATGGATTGTAAGAACTTAAAATAAAAAGAGGTAGTTTGCTGTGTACTGCAAATTAATTACATATGAAATTTTTCAATAAAAATATATGTATACATAGATGTACAATCATATTGCGCCTAACCATCAGAGATTGCATCACTGCTTACCATCAGGTGGGATCGCAGGCAAGCACTAGCTTAAAACAATAAAAAAAAAATAGATAGATATAAAACAATATTGACGTGTAAAAGTGTTTTTTTGAAAACCTTTTTACAAAATAAAGATCATTTATCATTATTAGGTATATATATAGCTATTATATTATATGAAAGACAAAAACAAACTTATTTAAAAACACAAATTAACTATTATCTACTATACCTATATAAAAATAATACATTGGACAGCTAGTTACATAACAATTTCACTATGTAAACACTTGCGACCACCACATAAACTAAAATATAATATTAATGATCGTATCGTCTCAAAACCTACTACGCATAAACCAAAATAACTAAAACATTAATAAAAAATTACTATAAAAATATTAAACAACGTTTATCTATGAATTATATCAATAACATAATTAGACTAATGATAGCCCCCGGCTACGCTTGTCTTTTACAGTGTTTCGACATAAAAATCAAGTTAATATAAGATCTGTAGATAAGTAGTGTCATTTCCTTTAAAATAGCATTGTAGATTCTATAGATTCCTGTTTATAATGCAATTATTTTTAAAAGTCAAGATCAGACGCAAATACTTCCTATGTTTTTTCTGTATTTCCCAGTACATATATCTATTTTGTCACATATTGATCGTCATGGTAGATCACCACCTTTTCCGTGGTCGCGTCTGTCTCATCATATCATCATCATATCAGCCGAAAGACGTCCACTGCTGGACATAGGCCACCCCCAAGCGTTGCCACAACGACCGGTCCTGTGCGTCACGCATCCATCGGATTCCCGCGACCCTGACCAGGTCGTCAGTCCACCTTGTTGGAGGCCTTCCAACGCTGCGTCTTCCGGTACGTGGTCGCCACTCCAGATCCTTTCGTCCCCATTGACAATCTGTTCTGCGTGCAATGTGCCCTGCTCATTGCCACTTAAGTTTGGCGACTCTTCGAGCTACGTCGGCAACCTTGGTTCTCCTCTATCGGGTCTGTCTACTCGGCCTCATCTAGTTTAAACTGACGAAAAAAAAGATGTGTAAAAGTGTTTTTTAAAACCTATTTGCAAAATAAATCAAATCATTTTTTATGGTGGGGAAAATCATCCAATGACAACCCCCGCTCTTGAGCGGAGCGGGAGATCGTGTCAGACTCTTACTGACTAAAAACCCACCCCGTTTCTTTTAGCCTTCATACCGGGGCTCGAGCCCCCTTTCGGATTACCCTGGCATGGCCCCAGTAAGCTTCGACCCGGCTGTTGCTGACAACTCCTTGACCCCTCAAATCTCACATGACTGATGGATTACCCACCTTAGAATGTAGAGGACAACTGAAGGAACACAGGTGGGTTCTAGTCAGTAAAAGTCTGACACTCCCTCACGCTCCAACAGAGTATGAGGAGCCATTTTATGATTCAACGTTGAAAAGAAAAGAAAAAAATCTTTACGACATATTTATTTAAATTAATAAATGAAAGGGCATGAACCCGGACAGTACTCCAAATATGGTATAATGTGAGGTGTACCACACACCTCTACATTCTCAAGCCACAGGCACAGGCCAAAGGGGTAGCTCATGCGCAATGGGTAGCTCGCCGTCCGGCCATCCGAACCAAGCCCGAGTCATCGACGACACGTAGTGATCTTTGCGAGCCTCAAAGAGATGTCAGCAGAATCGTAGTGGCCTAGCAGGGCCGAAGGCTACTAGGGCCATGGGTCGACTTCCGATAGAGACTCCTGATCTGAGAATGCAAAGCAAAGACGGGACATAGGTGTGGTTTTAGTCAGAAAAAGTCTGACATGCACTTCCGCTCCACCCTATAGCGGGGGAAGACATTAGATGACTTTCCAACCCAAAAAAATATTCTTAAATAGTTCAACGGTCTAAGAAGGCATGAAGTGGCATCTATCAACCCTCTCTGGGCCCGCGTGGTGGATTATGGCCCATTCCCTCTCCTAGAGAGGAGCCCTGAGTCCCAGCTGTGGAAACATTATAAGATTGAACATACTTATGCTGAAGCATTTTTCAGATTTCTTGTCAGATACAAGTTGTGATCGACGCACAGGATCGATCATGGCGACACTTGGGGGAGGCCTATGTCCAACAGTGGACGTCTAACGGGTGAAATGATGATGATGACATGTTGTGTAAAGTTGTTGCCACAACACAGTAAAAATGCAAAAAAAAACATTTTGAGAACACGAAAGTATTCTCAAAATGAATAAAAAAAAAACTGATAATCTTTAAAATGAATAAATGAATATTGAATTTGGTTTATGAATGAATGAATGAATATTGTGCGTACAGTTTAAAGATTGGAATTTCCTGACCGAGTCTGCGTTTCCTGACAGATATAACCTGGGGGTGTTTGAGTCTAGTTTTTTTTATTAGTTTGAAAATTTTAAAACATTTATTTTTAGCATTGTATAATTCCACTCCTATCAAGATCGGAAACTCTACACTCGCTACACGTTTACCTGGGTCAGACGGTCCAGTTCGGTAGGTCTAACTTCGAGAAAGAGGGCAATTGTCAAATCCGACTCGGCTGGTTAGCGTTCGGGAAGCTGCGCGGTATCTTCTCGTCTTACACAGTGTCTCAAGACGAAAGTCTATGACCAGTGTGTGTTGCCAGTGATGACATATGGTGCCCAAACGTGGTCGCTTACAATGGGCCTCATCAGACGGCTTAAAGTCACCCAAAGGGCAATGGAAAGATTATACTCGGAGTTTTTTGGCGTGATCGAGTCAGGAATGAGGATATCAGCAGAGGAACCAAGGTTGCCGACATAGCACGAAGAATCGCCAAACTTAAGTGGCAATGCACAGGGAACATTGCTCACAGAACAGATGGCCGTTGGGGCTGAAAGGTTCTGGAATGGCGACCACGTACTGGAAGACGTAGCGATAGAAGGTCTCCTACAAGGTGGGCTGATGACCTGTAAGGGTTGCGGGAATCCGATGGATGCGAGACGCACAGGACCGTTCATTGTGGCGGCACTTGGGGAGGCCTATGTCCAACAGTGGACGTCTTTCGGTTGAAATGATGATGATGATGTATAACGTAGAAGCATTTTTTTTTTTAAGTTTTTATAGGAGTATCATGGATCAATTTATGGTTTTAGGCCATGGAAATCTTCTCCATAGCGGACTACACTCAGAAGTTTTTTTTCTTTTTGACTTATTTTTTGACATGGCAATATTATAAAGAGGTAAAGTTTGTTTTTATTTTATTTTATTTTTTTGTTTGTCGAAGGTAATATCTCTGAAAGTACCAGTCCTATAGCATGCGATTGCTAGAAAATTTTCACCGATAGAAAGCTGCTTTATTCCTGATTGTCATAGGTTATATTTTAAGTGGGCAGGCGAAGTCGCGGGCAAAAGCTAGTTTGAAATAAAATGCTTTGAATCTTTGAATCTCAAGAGCGAATAAATTGCTTTTAGGCAAGCGTGCTCCATCATCGACCACATCGCTTTCCATCAGGAAAGATAGTGGTCAAGCACGAGCCTATCAATAATAAAACAAAAAGAAATCTGCTTTGGATGTCATACACAATGCTGCCCCTGATAGTTAAAAAGACGTATCTAACAAAAACGAAACCGGATAAAAAAATGTTTTAATGAATGAAACGGGATATCTGGCCTTTTATCCTTGTGTTAAAACCGCACTGGAGAAAGTTAGCAAAATATAAATAAATACAGGCAGATACGCCATTATGTCCTGATTCCGGCAATGTATATAATTCAACTCTGGAAAAAAATGTTAGATGCGTCTTTTTTACTAACGGGGGCAGAATGGGAATGACGTTGTGTTACGTCATCATTTAATTACTACCGCTAATTATCTGGTTGTTAGTAATAAGTATATAATATAGTGCGGCTAAAGGCTAGAAATTGTATCAACACGTAAGCACTAGGGCTGATAACAATTTATTGTTCAATAAAGAGTATCCATGGAGTTTCTTGCACGTTCTTTACCATACTGCCCCCGTTAGTAAAAAAGACGGATCTAACATTTTTTCCAGAGTTGAATTATACACATTGCCGGAATCAGGACATCATGGCGCGTCTGCCTGTATTTTTTATATTTTGCTAACTTTCTTCAGCGCAGTTTTAACACAAGCGAAAAAGGGCTGATTTCCCGTTTCAAACATTAAAAAAATTTTTTACCCGTTTTCGTTTTTGTTAGATACGTCTTTTTAACTATCAGGGGCAGCATAGAGATCTACGCTTTGTAACGTGCAATTTAGCTTCACTTTTTTGACTGACCTTTCTGATTTCTGCATAATGTAACTTAAGTTATTGATGTCGATGTTTGAATAAAGGTGAGTATAAACTACAAAAATTACTTGTAACAGAACAAAGAGCCGTTCTATGATATTATGTTCTAGTGTATCATCACACGCATGCACACTCGCTGTGAGCATTTATCCGTAACATAACGCCGAGCATTCGTAGGAACGTTATATTACATGGAAATGCTTAGGAAACTGAGCTTTTTCCTGTATTGTACCATTCGTAAGAATGTTACATTACACAGAAATGCTCCAAAAAATGTTGTAGTCTATACTCACCTTAAAGTTTAATTAATGTTTAAGAATTTTGAATGACATAATTTTATTATACTACCTAAAATTTGTACCTATACCAATCATTGGTGCAACATCTCAATTGCCTCAAGTGTGTCAAGCTGGTATCGGGCAGATCCGTCCCAAAGATGAGAGCAATACTCCACACACGATCGAACTTGCGCTTGATAAAGATTTAGCAGCTGTTCCGGCGTGAAGTACTGTCTGACCTTAGCTAGAATTCCCAGTTTTTTTGCAGCCAATTGAGCCTTTGCTTCGACGGTTACGTATATGAAAATAGATTTTACCGCTACAAAAACTTACTAGTTTTACAGTTATTTTCTTCATAAGTGTATTGAAAAACGTCGTATGATACACGTAAGTAATTAAGGATTACAGTTCTCGACTCTCTTTAAGACCCTCGCCATGGCTCGGGTCTAAATACCGCCTCGACGGTAATCACTAACATTACACACTTATATCATAATGTATCTACTATTAAGAGTAAAAATAACGATAACCTTTTACACAGATTACACAATGATTTCACATATAACAGATCTCTAGGCAAACATAGAATTTGGACAGGATGCTGTATGACGATCTTACATTATAATTCATATAAAAATATTAATTTGTGATATGTGAGATGTCCTTTTAGATAAGTTGATGTGTTTATCACGTCATATTTAATATACTGTCCGATAATGCGTCATACGGAAAAATATCACCACATTTTTTATTATTGTCGATAGGTACTTGACCACTATCTCACCAGATGGTAAGCGATGATGTGGTCGTCGATGGAGCACGCTTGCCTAGAAGTAAATGGTAGAAATACACTGCGCACACGTGTTTTTTTTTACGGTGGGCAAAAATCATCTCATGACAACCTCTCTTTCTCCTCCACCTTTCTCCAACCTCTTGGGTGGAGCGGGAGATAGTGTCAGACTCTTACTGACTAAAAACCCACCCCGTTCCTTCTAGCCTCTTCATACCGGGACTCGAGCTTCCTTCCGGATAACCCTGGCCCCAGTAGGCTTCGACCCAGCTGGGCCCGTGGTACACGTGTGCCACACACGCCGATCTGGTCGCGTCGGTATCCATACTTTTTATATGGCAACTAGACTTGTAGAGCTACACTAGATCCACGCCACGCGACGTCGATCTACGTACAAATCAGGCGTGTTACATCTGTGCGTCGGTCTAATGTAGTTCTAACTTTATTCTTTCCTGAACTTAGCAGTGTTAACGAGGGCATGAGAGTCATTTTCATCATCACTTCAGCCGAAAGACGTCCACTGTTGGATATAGATTTTACCCAAGAGCAAGCCCCACAAAAAGAAAAACCGTAGTCACACGTTATTAAAGAGTTTTAGTTGGTAGCTATAACGTGTGACTGCGGCTTTTATTTTGGTTCTGTTCTTGTTTTTCACAATCCTGAAAATCTTTTTTTATTTTTTTTTCAGCGTGGTTTTTTTTTGTTGTAGTCTGGTTTTGGTTTTTTAGTTTATTTTCTACAATTGCTAACATCGAGGCGTTACCGATTGGAGAACGGAATTTGACACGAAATGGTTGTAACTTGGCTAGGGAGGCCAGCTAACTTCCTAGCACAGGAATCAGGGACTCACTCTGTTTGTACATTTTTTTGTGCCAAAAAATAGGTGTATTGAAAAATTGTGCAGAGTGAAAAGTGATAGAGAGAAATCTTTTTTACTTAGGTACATACAAAATAATTGTTTTTTTGTTTTTTTTTTTTCATTATTAATTGCGGTTGTTATGCATACTACGGCAGACTTTCATTAAAGTTACAATATAAAATGTAAAAATAGGGAATCTTTAGCATGTATTCTGTACCCCTAGCCAAGTTGCTAATCTGCAATAGTTAACGCTAGTAGAAAACTTCAAATGTATGGCATTGACGTCATCTCAACGCTCAGTCACGTGGTCAGAACAAAAGAATTGGCAAGGTCAACTCGAAGCATTGGACGCAAGCGAAACGGTTGTAACTTGGCTAGGGGGGCTGATGTTTGCTTTATTGGCTGTACCTGAATAAATAGGTACAAAACGTTCATCCTGCCTAATCTGCTAATTAGTTCTAGACTACCAATATACAGGTTGTGCTTAGTTTATGGTCTCTGGACACTCTTAAAATACAATAAGATAGGTACAGAAGAGAGATTTAGTCCCTCGAATTAGCGACCTCGCTACGCTCGCCCGGCAACTCCTTTTCGGGACGAAATAAGTAACTTTCACCCCGAGGTGTGCTTGCACTGTGCTTTTCATTACGAATACAAGAAAAGTAAAAATAAAGTATAAAGTTTGTAAAACCTGAGTCGTCGTACCTATGATTTTAGGTAGGTATCTTTCTTCTGAATTAGGCGCCAAAAGGTTTTCTATTACTGCTTTAGCCTCTTCTTTTGATAAATTAGGCGTTAAATCCCTATTTAAATGGATGATGAATGATGGACTTATCATGCTCTGCTATGCGGAAATGTGAACAAAACTCTACAACTCGAAAAATACCAATGACGGATTGCCACTTTCCTGCCATTTTGTTTTTTTTTTCTTTGGCCGCCTCGCTATCCAGCCTTTATTTTTCATTATTGAAAAATTAGAGAATTATTTGTAATTTATTAAAAATAAATTATTTAAAAAAAGCAATTAAAAAAATAAGCCACTTAAAAATATAATATTATTTAATTAATACTTATCTTTAAGTTATTTCAATTTTATATCCAGATACAATTGACTGGCTGTATAGAAAGTTGGAACATGGTTCAATAGAAATGCGAAGATAGACCTAGTTTTTTTTTAATAATTTGACAGATGTCACTTGACAGTAAAACTCCCTAGGGACTAAAAGTATCACTTTCAGCCCGCTTCTCAGGGAACTTCAAACCTACTTTCAGAGTATGAGTAATGAAATAATACATTGTTACTCTAGGGGTGAAAGTTACTTATTTCGTCCCGAGAAGGAGTTGGCGGCCGAGCGTAGCGAGCTCGCTAATTCGAGGGACTAAATAAGTAACTTTAACCCCGAGATAAGCACTGTGCATTACGAATACAAGAAGATAGACCTAGTTTTTTTTTAAATAATTTGACAGCTGATAGTTGAAAGTAAAACTCCCTAGGGATGAAAAGAGTAATACTTTTCAGCCCGCTCGTCAGCCAACTACAGACCTACTTTCAGAGTATGAGTAATGAAAAATAATTATTTTGGCTGTCAGGTACAAATTTTGATTTGTTGTTTGTTCTTATTTCAAAATAAGAATGAAAACTTTGCAGCTAATTTCTGTCACAGAACACTTTTATTAACCTGAAGTCTTCATAATGCTGTTTAGATATTTAAACAGTTTTTGACTGGCTTTATTCGTACTATTATTACATTTATTATTTTTTTAAACATAATATTTTATTTTAATCTAATAAGTACAGTGATAGGCTAAGACAATCACAGTTAAGACAACATACAGTACATAAATCTGAAGTTCAATTATTATTATACACAGTATTCAATATTTTAATACGCTTCATTAGTGACAGTAAAGGTGAAATAATATTTAGAAGTTAGTTAATGACAATAATGTAATTACAATTTATACAATTCGGTAAAAAACGGTTTAACCCTTCAGATACCGTCAATTAGAGACACAATAGTAAGACAATAGATGCGCGGCCACCGGTGGTCGCTTGGGGATTCATGAATTAAGAACAAGTCCACCTTAGGGCTTTATAGCTTCTTGATTATATAGCTTATTCTATTTATATATTTACTTTATAATAACACGGCTAAAGGCCAATTACATTAGATAAAGACACAATATTTTTTGAAAATTATAAAATAATTTTACAAATAATATCTAATCTATATATATAAAAATCAATGCCACTTTTCGTTGTTATTTTATAACTCAAGAACGGGCTCACCTATCCAAACCAAATTTTTAGGCTTTGTTCGGACTATTTGTAGATGGTTTACGTGAAGTTTGGTAGGGTAGAGTAGGGTATAGTAGGGTAGAGTAGGGTAGAGTAGGGTAGAGTAGGGTAGAGTAGGGTAGAGTAGTGTAGTGTAGAGTAGTGTAGGATAGAGTAGGGTATAGTAGGGTAGAGTAGGGTAGAGTAGTGTAGAGTAGAGTAGTGTAGTGTAGAGTAGTGTAGGGTAGTGTAGGGTAGAGTAGGGTAGAGTAGGGCAGAGTAGAGTAGTGTAGGGTAGAGTAGGTAAGAGCGGGAGCGAAGCCGTGCGGGCAAAAGCTAGTGAGATATACATAACTACGCCACAGTCATTACATCACAATTCTATTGATTGCACATTCTGGATGTAATTATTATGTACATACACTACTTGACTTGTACTTAGGAACTTCGAGTACATACAATGCTTCAAGAACTGAACACGGCTAGCGTCAAGGTAAGACTCGTATTGAATAAGCCTAAAATTAAACCAAAAGTACCAAACATAGGGTTTTTATTTTTTTTTGTCGACGGGGAAAATCATCTTTGACGAAACCCGCTCTTGGGTGGAGCGGGAGACAGTGTCAGACTCTTACTGACTAAAAACCCCGCGCCGTTCCTTCTAGCCTTCATAACGGGGCACGAGCTCCCTTTCGGACAACCCTGTCCCCAGTAGGCTTCGACCCAGCTGAGCCCCTCCTGCTGCTGACAACTCCTTGAACCAAACATAGGGTCGAGGTAGACGCGCAGGAAATGCATTACGTCATGAGTATAACTACTTAGGCTAGTTACATAATATCTTTATTTATTTGTAACTAGCTTTTGCCCGCGGTTACAGTACATAAAATATAGCCTATCTTCTTCTTAGCGTATCGATGCGATATAGCCTGTCACTCAGGAATAAAGCAGCTTTCTATCGGCGAAAAAAATTTTGCAACCCGAACAAAACTCAGAGATTACCTCCTACAAACAAAAAAATAAAATAAAAAAAAAGATTTAAAAATAAATTTTTACCTCTTTACCGACTTCCCAAAAAGCAGGAGGTACTTACGTTCGGCTTTTTGTATGACTTTTTTTTTGTATGTTTGTTCATCGAATACTCCGCCAAATGTGGACGAATTTTCAAAATTCTTTTTGTGTTCGAAAGTAGATAGTTCTGAGGTTGTCCCATTGTCACCAAATTAGGATCTGATGATAAGATCTTGGAGAAATCGAGGGCAACCCTCAAATTTTATAGGCTCACTTATTATTTTTTGCATATTTTATGAAGTATCTTGTGTATTTGCGTATGGTCGTCACAATCTCAGGTAGCTGGGCTGATGATGGAAGTTTAACAGTAAGAAGTTACTCGAACAAGCAAGGACTGGTTTAGTAAATTGTTTTGATGTTTGATAGGGCATTTCCCACATTTGGTCTCATGATCATCAAGTCATGACCTGATGCTGCAGTCAGGATAGTCTACAGAGTACCTAAGTCCTCGACAACTAACAGCAGATATATCGAGTTTAGGCTCATTGAAAAGGATGTGTCGATGTGTGGATAATCGTACTGTTAATAAAGAACACCGAAGTACATACCTTGAAGCTACAGCACCGTAGTCGTGTTTGGGCTCATTTCAAACAGGACTAAATTTTAAGTTCAATGCAATGTTAACATAAGTCTGGCCTAATGCTACAGCCGGGATTATCAGTATCTAGTCTAATGACTGATTGAAAGAAGAGTGGAAGAGGATATATCGAACTAATCTGATGATAAAGCCGAAAGGTAAATTTATGTAATCTAACCGTGTTTGGTATTATTAGAATCGTTATGAGATGCGCTCTGACTATGTGGTATTTAATTTTGACTGAGGGGTACTTTTTAGTGGTGGTACCATAACTAAAAAGTGTAAAATAAAAAATTTTTTACAAAAAAAATATAACCGACTTCAATGTTAAAAAAACACTGAAAAGTACCAAATAACTTTAATTTTGGAAGTCGGTGTTAAATAACGAGGAGACTAAACTATTATAGAAACACCGACTTCCAAAATTATCCAGAACGCCTGAAAAAGCTATTGGTCCATGAAGACACTATGAAGGGTGAACTGCATATCTCCCAGAAGCGTAAATGGTGGTGGTGGCGTGTGTGTGGTGTGCAATAAAGCTATATAATAATAATAATAATAATGGACAGAGACCGCTGGGTAAGCGTTCCCACGCGGTGGATTCATGTAGAAGGAAAGCGTCATCGAGGCTTGCCTAGAAAGAGGTGGAGAGCTGATAAGGAGGAGCACCGCGAGGGCTGACAGAAAATGGTACGGGAGAAGAAAGTCTGGAAGGACTTGGGGAGGCCTTAGCCCAGCAGTGAGACAGTAGTGGCTAAATAAAAAAAACGACTTACATTTTGAACTATTCTTTTGTTAGATATCAAAATATATATAAAATTGCGTGCCACAGTGTTTTTTATCGAATTTTTCCGGAACGGTTTAACCGAATTTTATGTTTTTTTTTGACGGTGTAAGTCTGATAAATAGGTCGTAGGCTATCTTTTACACCAACTTTTTTCTTTGTTAATTGATATTGTAAAACGTTTGCCAGGTCAGCCAGTTTCCTTATAACATTTAACATTGAAAACGTGTAAGCACTACAGAATTTTCGAGGCCCTGGCGTTTTGGACCTTTGGAAGTATATTAGGGTCCGCAGAGGCTCCTTAAGTCCTTTAAGACGTCCATTGTTAGACATAAGCTTCTGCCAACAGCTGTCGCCTCAAGTTACTGCATCCATCTGACTCCCGTGACCCTCACCAGGCCTTGTGGGAGGCCTTTCACAGCTATGTCTTCCGGTACGTGATTGCCACTCCAAAACCGATCTAATCAGGATCGATTGGATCGACCATCTGTTCTGCGTGCAATGTGCCCTGTCCACTGCCACGGCGATTCTTCGAGATATTTCGGTAACCTTCGTTCTCTTGCAGATATCTTCATTCCTGAAGCGATCACGCAAAGACACTTCGAGCGTAACCCTTTCCATTGCCCTTCGGGTGACTTTAAGTCTTCGGATGAGGTCCATTGCAAGCGACCACGTTTCAGAACCAATATGACATAATTAGCAACACGCACTGGTCATACTGCCGTCGTTATTAAAAAGGGCATAACAATTTTTTTTTGCAAATTTGAGTTACATGCAAATTCGGAATTAGAAAAAAAATCTGTTCCAAATTTAAGTGAATTTTGAAAAAATAAATTTTGCCCTTCTTTATAAAAAAAATTGAGCTCTTTTTAATAAAAAAGGGCAAAATTAAATTTTACAACGGCAGCATGACTTTCGTCTTGAGACACTTATATTCACTGGTAGTTATTAAAAAATCTAAACAAGAATCATAATATAGATAAGAGATAACGATCAAAAACTTAGACGTTTGGAGTTAACCCGGAAAATCTATTAAAAGTATGCACGAATGAATTTTTATTCCAGTTTTTACATCCTCTTAGTGTTAGAGACATAGTGATAAGCGGTAGCGTTTTTATAAATTGAAAATATATATGTCAACAATTTGGCCGTTTTTTTTTTGCGGTGGGAAATTGTACTGTAGTAGTCATAGTGGGAGCCGGGATGTCAGACTTTTACGGAATAATAACATATCTATGTTCCTTCTTTGCCCTTTGTGTTCCAGGGCCACGGGTTTCACTTTCGGAAGTAAAATCATGGCCCCCGTAGGCTTTGACCTTACTGGGCCCCTACGGTTTTGCTCAACTCTTAGATGTCTGTGTGGAACACCACGCGCCGTTGACGTCTCGGGCTCGGTCCGGATGGTTACCAGACGGTCGGAAGTTAGCCGTCTAACATCATGATAACTATTTATTTATCTGATTTTCTCCACAAATTCGTTAAAATGTCCGAATAATCATATATCAGAAACGTTTATTTCAAATAGACCTTTTTTATTTTTTGTCGACGGGGAAAATCATCTTTGACGAAACCCGCTCTTGGGTGGAGCGGGAGACAGTGTCAGACTCTTACTGACTAAAAACCCCGCGCCGTTCCTTCTAGCCTTCATACCGGGGCGCGAGCTCCCTTTCGGACAACCCTGTCCCCAGTAGGCTTCGACCCAGCTGGGCCCCTCCTGTTGCTGACAACTCCTTGAGGCGCGCGGGAACAGTGCGCGCCGTCGACGTCTTGGACTCGGTCCATTACCGGACGATCGGACAGCGAGCTACCCATGGCTCGCCGTCCGCAAGCCCGCGTCAATCGGGATCGGAATCCCGGCGACGGCGGCGAGGGCGCCGTTGCCTGATCTCAAATAGACCTATTAGAGGCACTTTTGAATTGTCAAAATGTCGGTCACTCAAACAAACAAGTGAAGCTAAATTGCACGTTCCAAAGCTCTATGGAGAAGAACGTACAAGAAACCCCATGGACACTCATTTAAATTATATTATAAGTTCCATGAATCTTCGTTAGATATTTATTATTAGTACTAGCACTAGTTTTTATGTTATGTATACTAACAAACTATGAACTTTGTCTGAAATATAAGATTTTTATTTTTATTTTAGTTATCTATGTTTCTAGTTGCTTTTATATTATGTGAGCACAATGAAGATAAGTAATAACAATACAAAATAAATAATAATAAAATAAATAAAAATTGAATTAAGTCACTGGCAACTAGACTCTGGCCAACGAAAGATGGCAGCGAATTATATAGGTGTTCATAAATATGGCAGCATTTAAAAAAAAATAAGTTCTGTCAAAAATTTGAAATTGACGTTCAAACTTCATTCATCTTGCGATTACGTGAAGTTCGCACGTTTTATTGGCAAAATAGTGGTGTCTCTTCCACAAAGTCAAATTAAGAGTTGAATTTGAAGTCTTATTTTGTGATAATATCCAAAATAAGACGTATCGTTAACGCTCGTCGAAAACTAGTCGGATGAATGGGACTCAACGTTAAGTCACGTGGTCAGAACAAACGAATAGAAAATTCGTAACCAAGTTGACATCGTTCAAAATCAATGTTCAACGCTACATACTTTGTTATACAAACGCTGCATTGTAGAACGAGCGGTCGACTCAGTACCCCTAGCCGTTCCTAATCTGCAATAGTTAACGCTAGTAGAAAGCTTCAAATGTACGGGAACGACGTTGTTTCGTCGCTCAGTCACGTGGTCAGAACAAAAGAATTGGTGGCAAGGTCAACTCGAAGCGTTCGACGCAAGTGAAACGGTTGTAACTTGGCTAGGGGCAGGAGCGTCAACATGGCTACCAACTTATCGTTTTCTACAATTGCTGACACCGAGGCGTTACCGATTGGAGAACGGAATTCGATACGAAACGGTTGTAACTTGGCTAGGGGGGCAAATTCTAGAAGAAATTGAAATATCGACTTCTGAAACACAATACATAAAAAATAATTCTTCAATGACAGGTATATTTCGCCTTTCAGACCTTTTAGATTTAACAGCCATTTACTATTGTTTATAAGAGACGTGTAACTAAATTAAATAATAGGCATATTATTGTAATATAATAGGCCATTTGGTTGTTTTAATTGTGTCTTATTTTTAGATTTTGTTTTATTTTTCAGACTTAAATATGAGGACACTTAAAATGATAAAAAAGAAGGGTTTAATCAAGGAAAGTGGAACACTCCCGGAACAGTTTCCAATTTTGATGTTGTGAATCTGACACTAACTCCCGCTCCGCCCAAGAGCGGGGATGTCATTGGATGATTTTCCCACTTGCACAGACATTTAGCCACTTGTACAAATCTTGAAAAGTTATGACTTCAAATGTGGATAGATGAGAGGGCGAGGAAGGCCAAAGAAAAGATGGATGGATTGTGTGAGGAGTCATATGAAAGAAAAGGGAGTTAGTGATAGTGTGACGAGTGACAGTATGTACAGAATGGAAGAAAAAAAAAGTGTTGCGCCATCCCCAAATAGCACGGGACAAGGGCAGGAAGAAGATGAAGTAGTTCAGTAAATATATCCGTGGCATCACTTAGGCCTGACAGAATACCAGCGCTGCGTATTTTTTTTTTAATATCGCATTTTTTTTTAAGCTATTGCATAGCTTATATCGCGGGCCTTGAGCGTGGAGACCGAATCCAGAAATTCCGTAACGAAAAATACCTAACACCCCTCACTAAATGGTTGTCATGGCAACTTGTCAACTTCAATCACAAATAATATTTTTCTATGATAATTGCATATGTTGATAAAAAATGCTATGCAATAGCTTTACCGCGGCAGTCTCCGAGTGCCACACGTCTTTTTTTTTATTGATATAAACCAGTGCTTGACTTAATAAGAGATGGGTTACTGCTTACCATCAGGTGGGTTCGCACCCACCTGATGGTAAGCAGTCTGCAATCTCTGATGGTGAGGCGCACTAGTTTATTAAGAGCCTATTCACTCTAGCCTTGAAGACACCCAAATTATAACCGGACGGGAACCGCAGCAGGCAAATTGTTCCAGTCCTTCGACGTACCTACGTGGTATAAACGACGAGGCGAAATGCTTAGTCCAGACCGTAGAGGTTTCAACAACGTAAAGGTAGATATTTGCCGTACGTCGGGTGGTTCGATGGTAGAATTGAGATGGCAGAATCAAGTCATGCGATTCCTGCGCACACTCCACAAAATGCATCCTGTAAAAAACGGAAAGGCTGGTTTATATATTCTGAGATAGAAGTCTTTTTCGCCATGTCTTTTACTTTTATTTTAAGCTATTCGATAGAGTTAAGTTAACATTTGCACGCTTCATGCTCATGAACGGGTGCCGTTAATTGAGACTGGCCATCTCTTAGCTGCCAGTGGCTTAATTCAGTTTCTATCTTTTAACCCTTCAGATACCGTCAATTAGAAACACAATAGTAAGACAATAGATGCGCGGCCACCGGTGGTCGCTTGGGGATTCATGAATTAATTTTTATTTTATTAACTACATTGTGCTCAAATAATAGAAGCAACAAGAAATATGTAACCAAACATTATATGTAACACATAATATGATTTGAAAAAGTGTCCATGGAGTTTCTTGCACGTTCTTCTCCATAGAGATCTACGCTATAGAATGTGCAATAAGCATCATTTTTTTTTAACTGACCGACATTTGACTATTCAAAAGTGCACATTTGGTCTATTTGAAATAAATGATGTTAAATTTTAATTTTTTTTTTTTTTTTAATTTTATGTTATTTGTTTTGTGCCAGTAACAAATAAATGTCTTTTTTCTGTTCCATTTTGAAACAGATGAAAGAAACGCGTGCTCACAACTTGTACGGTTTTGGTCACGCACCATTTTCGGACACGCTTATCGTCGCACAATGGATCGTTAGCTCTAGCGGTACTAGTGCATCATATCGTAATCTGTTAATTATGTAATAATAATATCAAGCACATGGACCAATTAAGATAAGTCATACTATGACTGTATAAATTGAGACATGGGTGTAAAGTGCTTCAAATTGACAATGTTTCGTTTTTCTTGCGAATAGGCTCATGTTTGACCACTATCTCACCAGGGCCTTAACTCTGCTAATAGAATAGCGTCAGAAAGGTCTATCATTGACTTCATAATTGTTGATTTTGGCAAGTTTTGTAATCTACTAATATAATGGCGTCATTGTGACCTTCCGATGGTCAACCACTGATACTCCATAGAATGGTAATCTCTTAAATAATGATAAATGAATTTCTGGCGTATGCGGTAGTCTGCTAAAATTTTGACAATTCCTTTGATCAGTGACCTACCATTAGAACGTCATTATGCAGTCTCTGCTTTTAATAAGCTCGATATTGACATTACGAGACATTGACCGATCAATGATAGATCATTATGAATTAGCAGATTACGTACTTTTAGCAAAATGACAATAGGATCGTGTTGGAATGACGACTTTATAAAAATAGCAGACTTAGGCCCCTGATAGTAAGCGATGATGTGGCCAACGATGGAGCGCACTTGCCTAGACGTAACCAATTCATTCTTGTCTTAAAGACCCTTAGGTTGTCGGACTCCGGCAGGGAATTCCACTCCTTAGCTGTAAGCACAATGAATGTATGCGCTTGATAAAGGTGGGTATCTGGCAGTGATATAAAATAAATAAAATAAAAACAGTTTATTTATCACCATTACTTATTTGAGGGTATTTATTTATTTATTATTTATTGTAGTTACATAAAAAACATAACAAAGAAAAACCTATATTTCAAACACGTAGAATGGGCGGCCTTATCGCATTCAGCGATCTCTTCCAGGCAACCTAGAATAGACAGAAATTGTCAGGACATGATATGGGCTTAATTTATAATTTAACCCTTCAGATACCGTCAATTAGAGACACAATAGTAAGACAATAGATGCGCGGCCACCGGTGGTCGCTTGGGGATTCATGAATTAAGGGATTAATTTACAATTTTCTGTGGTGGACATAAAATACACAGAGTATCGATCGAACCTGCAAGGGATATGGATTCAGCTACATTTATAGTCTTACTAGCTTTTGCCCGCGCGGCTTCGCTCCCGCTCTTCTCCCTACTCCACCCTACTATACCCAACTCTACCCTACTCTACCCTACTCTACACTACTCTACCCTACTCTACCCTACTCTACCGTACTCTACCCTACTCGACCCTACTCTACCCTACTCTTCCCTACTCTACCCTACTCTACCCTACTCTACCCTACTACTCTACCCTACTCTACCCTACTCTACCCTACTCTACCCTACTCTGCCCTACTCTACCCTACTCTACCCTACTCTACCCTACTCTACCCTACTCTACCCTACTCTACCCTACTCTACCCTACTCTACCCTACTCTACCCTACTCTACCCTACTCTACCCTACTACTCTACCCTACTCTACCCTACTCTACCCTACTCTACCCTACTCTACCCTACTCTACCCTACTCTACCCTACTCTACCCTACTCTACCCTACTCTACCCTACTACTCTACCCTACTCTACCCTACTCTACCCTACTCTACCCTACTCTACCCTACTCTACCCTACTCTACCCTACTCTACCCTACCTACTCTACCCTACTCTACCCTACTCTACCCTACTCTACCCTACTCTACCCTACTCTACCCTACTCTACCCTACTCTACCCTACTCTACCCTACTCTACCCTACTCTACCCTACTCTACCCTACTCTACCCTACTCTACCCTACTCTACCCTACTCTACCCTACTCTACCCTACTACTCTACCCTACTCTACCCTACTCTACCCTACTCTACCCTACTCTACCCTACTCTACCCTACTCTACCCTACTCTACCCTACTCTACCCTACTCTACCCTACTACTCTACCCTACTCTACCCTACTCTACCCTACTCTACCCTACTCTACCCTACTCTACCCTACTCTACCCTACTCTACCCTACTCTACCCTACTCTACCCTACTCTACCCTACTCTACCCTACTCTACCCTACTCTACCCTACTCTACCCTACTCTACCCTACTCTACCCTACTCTACCCTACTCTACCCTACTCTACCCTACCTACTCTACCCTACTCTACCCTACTCTACCCTACTCTACCCTACTCTACCCTACTCTACCCTACTCTACCCTACTCTACCCTACTCTACCCTACTCTACCCTACTCTACCCTACTCTACCCTACTCTACCCTACTCTACCCTACTCTACCCTACTCTACCCTACTCTACCCTACTCTACCCTATTCTACCCTACTCTACCCTACTCTACCCTACTCTACCCTACTCTACCCTACTCTACCCTACTCTACCCTACTCTACCCTACTCTACCCTACTCTACCCTACTCTACCCTACTCTACCCTACTCTACCCTACTCTACCCTACTCTACCCTACTCTACCCTACTCTACCCTACTCTACCCTACTCTACCCTACTCTACCCTACTCTACCCTACTCTACCCTACTCTACCCTACTCTACCCTACTCTACCCTACTCTACCCTACTCTACCCTACTCTACCCTACTACTCTACCCTACTCACAATAACAATCACAACAAAAAAAAAAACAGTCAAATCGGTCAAGCCGTTTTCATGCCAAGTCGTGACAACGGAAAACGGGGGTCATTTTTATATATATAGACTAGCTTTTGCCCGCACGGCTTCGCTCCCGCTCTTCCCTACTCTACCCGACTATACCCTACTATACCCTACTCTACCCTACTCTACCCTACTCTACCCTACTCTACCCTACTCTACCCTACTCTATCCTACTCTTCCCTACTCTACCCTACTCTACCCTACTCTACCCTACTCTACCCTACTCTAACCTACTCTACCCTACTCTACCCTACACTACTCTACACTACTCTACTCTACACTACTCTACCCTACTCTACCCTACCAAACTTCACATAAACCATATACTAAATAGTCCGAACATAGCCTAAAAATTTGGTTTGGATATGTGAGCCCGTTCTTGAGTTATAAAATAACAACGAAAAGTGGCATTGATTTTTATATATATAGATTAGGACATTTGTGCGTCACTGTCGTACAAATAAGGTACCTACAATATAAACTGAATTGGGTTTGTTGGTGAGTTTCAAAATAAAGAATTAATGTGTTTAATATGTATGTAAGTGAAGAGAGAGTAAAAGTGTGTGTAATGTCAGGGTGAGTATGTAATGTTGTGGGGGTATGTATGTGAGTGTGTGTGGTGTAGTGAGTGAGGAGAGTGTATAATTATGTTACTGTGGAAGATAGAAATATACCTAAGGTGTCAGTAGGTTTTCGGTATCTTTGTAGTCCAACTGTAGCGAGTGCATTTTAAACTTATTCTTTGCTTCATAACTGCTAAGACTTACTATATTTGTTTTTCCGTCAAGTTTGTTATATAGAAAAGAACTAAGTACATAATGTTGCCGTTTTACGAACTGTGTTTTATGTGGGACGCATTTGGACAAGCTGCTGGATTTCTGCGTCTACCAGTGACAGGAGGCACTGTAACAGATCTGTCTTCTTAGAATTGATATATAAACGAAAAAAAAATCAGCCTCACCATACAAAATCAAAAACTTGATTGGACAGTTTGCATGGAGAGGCCGATTTTTTTTTTCGTTTCCTGAAAAAGTCTTGTGGAAGGTTCAGGTTCAGTGTCGTTTACTGAGCAAGCCCTTAAAGTTTGTGGAGGGCTGTCCCTTACACCCTGTATAAATAATTTTGTACAGTGCGTTTCACTTAAGAAGTTACATTGCTGTCATGTTGGTAGTATTGAAAATAATGTTGCCATATTTTTAGCAATTAAATTACTTCATATGAGGGAGATTAACTGATACTTCGTTACTTTAACAATTGCCTTTTTTATTGTTACTATTTTTGTATAAAGTATAGGGCGCTGGGCTCCATTCCGATTGTCTTACAATTCTTTCAAATAACGAAAACGCCACGCCACATTATCGTTCCTCTCTATTAACAACTTCCTTTGAGACCTACTTTTTTAAAATAAAATCCCATTCCTCTCATAATTTTCCAAAAAGTGTTGCAGCTAGCGTTAAAATCGATTTCGTTTCACATTTCGGGGAACAATTTTGGTAGAGTAGGCAACTCTTTCCTTTTTTCCCTTCTTTTTGTGTAGACAGACAGGGGAGCCAACATTACGCCGATGTAACTTCTTAAGTGAAACGCACTGTAATTTTATAAGACCAGTTTCTGCCAGCTCCGTCCGCGTTCCATTAAAAAAATATTAGGATAATAAGCATTGCTATACTGCGTGGCAGTGTCGCCAGTTTTTGGATACTTACCAGCCGACAGCGATGTGGCAGAAATTTTTGTATTTTTTAATTTTACTGCGATAGTTAGTTAATAATAATAATAATAATAATAAGTCCCTGTTCCCGATACCGGTGGGACATTATTTTTTATATTTTTAAATGTTTTTTATTTTTTTGTTAAATATTTATAAATATAATTTATATGTTTATTGAGAAATAAAGGAAATAATAATAATAATTTTTATTTATTCAGACATCCCTGATCCAATGGTTAGTAGAAAACTTATCATCTAAGCCAAGACACAGTCTATCTTTGTGCCGAAAATCCTAATCTATTTAGCTGTTCGAGTGTGAAGAAGTCTCAAATATACAAATATAAAGTCACACAAACTTTCCCCTTTATAATATAATGTGATTGGACTTGACAACTTTGACCATTTGTTGGTATTTATTTATTTAATTCATGAATCCCCAAGCGATCACCGGTGGCCGCGCATCTATTGTCTTACTATTGTGTTTCTAATTGACGGTATCTGAAGGGTTAATACTTTATGCACAAATGTACAGAGGCGAACTTAATGCTTTAGGCATTTTCTTCCAGTCAACCTGTGGTTGATGCAGAGAGCAACAGTGGTAGGTGCAATAAAAGAGTGAGAAAAAGGTATATTGGTTGGTTGGATTTTTTTTAGTATTGTTAGTTTTCCGGTAACCCTCTGCACCGAGCCCAAGTCGTCGACGACGCGTAGTGTTCTTCGCTCAAGGAATTGTCAGCAACCGCAGGGGCCCAGCAGGGTCGAAACCTACTGGGGCCATGGGTGATGCGAAAGATATCCCCGGGGCCCTGGAATAATAGCAAAGAGGGAACAGGAACGGGTTTTAGTCAGTTAAAGTCTGACACGCCCTCCCGCTGCGCCCAAGAGCGGGGGATGTCATTAGATAATTTTCCCACCTAAAAAAGGCTAGCTAGACAGTTAATAAGCGATGATGTGGTTGCTGACAGATTACACATGCCAGGAAGCAACCAAATTGCTCTTGTCTTAAAGACAATAGCGTGGCTAGCCATGGGCGAACTGTTCCCTCGCCCACGGCTTTCCAGCCAAAAGGGCCTCACGCAAGCAAGGGTTCTTTCCAAGACGTCGACGGCGCGCACTGTTCCCGCGCGCCTCAAGGACTTGTCAGCAGCAGGAGGGGCCCAGCTGGGTCGAAGCCTACTGGGGACAGGGTTGTCCGAAAGGGAGCTCGTGCCCTGGTATTAAGGCTAGAAGGAACGGCGCGGGGTTTTTAGTCAGTAAGAGTCTGACACTGTCTCCCGCTCCACCCAAGAGCGGGTTTCGTCAAAGATGGTTTTCCCCGTCGACAAAAAAAAAAAGCAAGGGTTCTTTAAGAACGAGGGTTTGTAACACGCTTTAATTAGCTTCACTTGTATCTTTGCTTGCTTGTTTGTTTGCTTGTAACCACCGCCTTTGAGCTCGATTTTGTCCAACTTTGGGCGATCAGATTTTCTTTACACTTTGCACATCCATCAATAAGAATGCAATATTCCGAAGTAAAGAAAATAAATTCAATCACTAAAAAGTGAAAAATACATATAGTTTAAAAAGAACTAAAAAAACACGCTTTCATAGCATATCAAACTAAAAAGTGTAAAATAATTTTCAATATATAGGTAGAAAATAATAATAATAATAATGATGAACGAAAAATATTAATTTTATTGTGAAAAAAGCGTGGCGTACTCGATTTACAAAAAATATGGCACAAACCGCCAAATGCTTTTATTTTACACTTTTTAAATGAAAGCGTGTTTTTTTTAGTTTTTATTTTATAATTGATAAGTTCCCGTTTGACTACTATTTCACTCACAGAACAGAGAGAACGTGGCAGATATGCCACAAACATATTTACCTAACAAAAATTAAAATCTGACTACGACAAAAAAACGACGCTGAAAAAGTATGAAACAAAATTTCAGGATGCTAAAATAAATAAAGTATCAAGGACAACCAGAATAAATCAAAAAGAAAAGCAACAGTCACACGTTATAGATAGAAGTATCAACTGAAACATTTTAATAAATAAAATCAATTTAAATGTCAATTAAATCGCTAATCTCTCCGCTCCGCTCATCACTCAGCCCTCACCGCCTCGCTTCTCGACGCTACACCCTCTATATAAACGTTACTGTAGGCTGCGACCGGACAGTATCGTCACACCCTGTGTATCGGTTGTTACCTTTAAAAAAATAAATACAAAAAGTGTCAGTTTGATATTTCACGTAAGTACATTCTTTTTTATTATTGATATAGTTTTTATTATTGTTAATGTCATTTTTTTTTAAACTAAGGGTGGAAAGTAAGGGAGATATTGAATGGGAAATAATATAGAACTTCAGTTTACATGAAAATTAATTTGAAAGGCTTTTTTGTGGATTTGTTTTTCGATTTTAAAATTAAGGGTTGTTTTGTAAGGTGAGAATTTTATTTTGTTGATTTTACTGTGTAGTTCAAAATATGGTTATAAAATAGGTCAATTAAAATGGGTGAACGGGGAATTATTACGGGTTGTGCCTAGTTTGGGGCCTACGGCTACTTCCGAAGTGTAGAGAATACATTTTTCTTTTTCTCAATTGTATAATATTTTTTTCTGTCTAAAAAATAATTGATGAAAATTGACTGTAAAAAGAATGAATAGGACACATTTTTAAACTGGGAGAAAATGCCTTTTAAGAGTCCATTTTCACATGATTTATAGAATACTTTTTTTTTATAAAAAAAATAGCAACTTAACCCTTTTTTTTTCAATTAAAACCTCTGTAGAAATTCTTGAGTGGTTTGCCTGTTACGAAGAAGATTCTTATGAGGAGATGCCACAAAACTTTGTTGTATTTAGTTATTCCAAGTTGCTTTATTAAAATAACTTCATTTGTTAGCTCTTAGTGCAGTCTTTAAGTTTTTTAAAACATCGTGAGGAATAAAAAGTTTGAAGACAATTGTGACATCCACCAACCCGCACTGGGCCCGCGTGGTGGATTACGGCCTATTTCCTCTCCTAGAGAGGAGGCTTGAGTCCCAGCAGTGGGAACATCATAAGGCTGATTATGCTATACTATTATATGCAGTCTTTAATATCAAGAGAAATATAGACTTTCCAATTCATGATTTAAATAAAACTTGTAGTTGAATTTCCTTGTTTCCTGAAAAAAAAGGAATTTTCTTCTAAGTCTTATAGATATAACTAGCTTCTGCCCCCGGCTACGCTCGCTTGAAAATAGGTTTCTCTATACAAATTTTGGAACCCTCTTTCATTCTCTTAGGGGGTGAACTTTGGAAAATCTTCGTGCTCGCCTACGCATATATACGCACTTTGCGCAAAATTTCACGCTCCTAGGCCTAGTAGTTTCGGCTGTGCGTTGATATGTCAGTCAGTCAGTTTCTCATTTTATAATTATATAAAACATTTTAATTTTTGTGACATTGTCAAAGTTTTCAATAGGTACTTGATGTACCTATTGAAAACTTTTATCTTAAAGATTGGTGAATAAAATAACTATGAAAACTAAAAATACTTACGTTACAGTCAATTTTAAAATAAATTGTAGAGCCCGCGGCTCTGCTCCCGTAAAATTAAAGTGGACTAGTTTTCGCCCGCGGCTTTGCCCGTATACATAAATAGTCTGTCAATCAGGAATAAAGCAGCTTTCTATCGGGGAAAAATAATTTTTCAATCGGACTAGTACTTTCAGAGATAACGACTACAAACAAAAAAATAAACTTACGGTCTCTTCATGATATAGTGTAGATTTCATAAAACTACTGATCTATTAAAATTGGCATCACTGACATATGAGTATGTGATAACATCCTTACTAATATTATAAAAGCGAAAGTGAGTTTGTTTGTTACGTCTTCACGCCTAAATGGCAAAACCGATTTTGATGAAACTTGGTACACGGATAGACCATGTCCTGGAATAGGACATAGGATACTTTTTATTCCGGAAGTATGTTCCCTTGGGATAATTTTCTGCTATCACGTGGACGAAGCCGCTGGGAGCAGCTAGTTATCATATAAGTATAGGTACTTATCCTTTCTTGCAAGAATTGCGAACGGTTGTTTAGGATGTTCTTCCTGAAAAACCTCAATATTTTGTTCTGTTATTTCTTACTACGGTTTCTACAGTGCCGGATCAGCCACATGGCAAGAGTAGCAACTGCTACGGGCCCCCGCATTGGGTTGGGCCCCGCTTGGGTGTACAAAAACAAGTCTAAATACCTGTACGAAAACAAATAAAACCAATCCTAGATTTTCCACATAGACAATGTAAGCCAGTCTTTGTGGAAAATCTGTTGGCCACATTAAAATCAGGTTGCACGTTCATGTCCGGCTCGAAGGACCATGTCAACGGTACAATTATATAATAATTTGTAACACAATTTTATAATCATTTTATTATAACAATTTTCCATCGAGGTATAGAGAGTTCAGGAAACGAATAAAAAAAAATCTTTATGATTGCACTATCTTGTAATTTTAAACTAATTTTAATAACGTTCCACCTACGTCAAATATATCCGACAAACACTCACGCTTTTATTCCGCCAGGGTCGCATATCCACGACCAAACACTTCATCTCGTCAGCTCCTCTGTCACCTATGGATGAAGAGCTAAACGAGATGGAGTACCCATTCGCAAGCACATGACCATGGCGAATAGGACACGAAAACTCTCGTCAACAATTAAAGAATATGTTGCCAATAATTGTCTTATTGTGGTAACCTAAGGGCCCCACAATCTCCTGTTTAAAAAATAAGTTATTTTAATTTGTAAAGATTTGGGGCCTCTTGGTGCAATTTGCTAAAGGCCGCAAGATGGCTGGATCCGGCACTGAGTTTCAATATTACATGTATTTATAAGAGAGTTCCAATATCTTATTTGGGACAAGCAAGCCATTTTGATAACGCGAATTATGAGATAGCTCACATACAGAAGGAAAAGTTAATACGGTGTTTTTAGGGTTCCGTAACTCAAAAGTATATACTCAGCTAGGTTTGCGGTCCCTTGAAATTGTGAAAAAAATCTAACTTATAAGTTAATGAAAAAAAGATACGGCCGTTTATGTTGCACGTGAAGTTAGCAGTTTAATTTTTCCCAGCTTCAAGGGACCGCAGACTTGAGATATACTCAAGTCTGCGGTCCCTTCCCGGTCCTGGTTTTAATTTCAACTCGATACCTCTACGCGTTCCCGAAATAAAGGGTCTTGACAAAAAACAGACAGACAGACAGACGGACTTTTAAGGTACGGAACTATAAAAAGCGCGGGAAAACTTATCAGATGACTAGCTTCTGCCAGCGGCTTTCTCCACGTGAAAGTAGATTTTTCGTTACACACTTTGATTGTCTGGTTCATCCCCTTAAGGGGTGAATTTTAGAAAATCTTCTCTTAGTGCTAACTTACGTCATAAAAATAAATATTGTGAAAAGTTTTGCCACAATATAGGTATAGAAGTCAATCTACATACAAAGCGCGCTCGAGCAACGCACACATAGACACCGCTCACTGACTCGGTATCTTGGAGCGCCTCGGACCACTCGTCGAACAGTTCCGGCTCAAACGCTCATTAGTGTGCGTCCACCGAGCGTAGGTATAAAAATTGAAGTACATACATTTTTTTTCTCGAAGGAGAACATCATCAATACCGTACAGTATGACAAAACCCGCTCTTGGGTGGAGCGGGAGATAGTGTCAGACTATTACTGACTAAAAACCCCACCCCGTTCCTTCTAGTCTACACACCGGGGCTCGAGTTTCCTTTCAGATAACCCTGGCCCCAGTAGGCTTCGACCCAGCTGGGCCCCTCCTGTTGCTGACAACTCCTTGAGGCGCGCGGGAACAGTGCGCGCCTTCGACTTCTTGGCTCGGTCACACAGCGAGCTACCCATGGCTCGCCTTCCGCGAGCCCGGAAGTACATACATGAGATTGTCTTCTGTACCTATCTATTTTGTGGTTTTGCACACCTAGTAACAGTTGTTTCGGCTGTAAGTTGATATATAAGTCTCCATTTATAGATATCCTACCTCAAAAAAAACCACATCTAGCACCCATCACATGTATAACTGTGCCCAGTAAATTAAATTTAAAACCTTCCATATTAAGATAACAGACCAAGATAAAAACAACTTCTTTATTTAAAGGAAGTGACCCGTTTACATCTTGTTTATTTAAATATTAATATATTTTTCTTTCATACTTATTTCTAAGCGTTTGGGTAGGTCGTCAATGGCCTTGGGGCTTACTATGACGTGGTGAAATGTCAAGCGTGTAAGAGAGAAAGAAGGATGGAGCTATCATTCATCATCAGGCGAAGTTTGTCAGCCGAAAGACGTCTAATGTTGGACATAGGTCTCCCCCAAGTGTCGTCACAATGATCGATCCTGTGCGTCCCGCATCCATCGGATTCCACCTTGTAGGAGGCCTTCGGCTGTGTCTTCCAGTACGCTGTCGCCACTCCAGAAACTTTCGGCCCCAATGGCCATCTGTTCTGCGAGCAATGTGCCCTGCCCATTGCAACTTAAGTTTGGCGATTCTTCGTGCTATGTCGGCAACCTTGGTTCTCCTCCGGATATCTTCATTTCTGATTCGATCACGCTAGGAAACTCCTAGATGGAGCTATACACCAAAGAAAAGATGAAAAAGGTTTTTTTTACAAGCTTTTATTTAGTTTCACCTGTCCCGATGTTTGTCTGTCATCAAATCTTGCAAATTAAATTTGACTCACTTCCCGGTTACCGATTGAGCTGAAATTTTGCATGCATGTGTAAATCAGAGGACAATGCTTAATTATTATGACATGAAGCTGATCTGATGATGGAACCGGAAGGTGACTATAGGAACTTGGTAGTTAAACGACACAACCCCATCGAGTTTGGGCTCGTATGATTCGTCTTGACGTGTATTATATAGATATACCGAGCAATAAAGCTTGCTATGAAAAAAATATTTTCATTAAAAGCTTGTTTTTTTGGTGGGTTCAAATCATCCGAATGACATTCCCTACCCTTGGGTGGAGCGGGAGATAGTGTCAGACTCTTACTGATTAAAAACCCACCTCGTTCCTTCTTGCCTTTCATACCAGGGCTGAGCTACATTTCGGAGCTAACCCTGGCCGCAGTAGGCTTCGACCCAGCTGGGCCCCAACTGCTGAAAAACGTCGTTTGATACAAGAGGAAATTTGTCACTGCAGCAATCGGCTCTATGACAAGATTTCCACCTCGTTCGCAATGAAAAACTTTCTCCAATTTTATCAAAGTGTACTGTTTTATCATTTTGATTTAAACGCTCAGTAAAAAACTTCAATTCACTATCAAAGGTACAGTCTGCGCCAATAATTACTGTTTACTTTTACGGCTACAAAGACGATGCATCACAATCTGTCACTGACTGTACCGATCTTATTTTTATAGCACCTTTAGAAGTTAGCTTTTTGCTATTTATAAGTGAGATATTTTTATTTATTTTATATTAAACACGTCTGTTAGCTTTTTATTATTTGAAGATCACCAGCATGTATAGAACCGTTCGAGGAAGAAAGTCATAAGCGACAATTTAGGTTTTTTACAGAAATGGGTTTTGTAAAAAGTCATAGAACAAAAGTTGTTGTTTATGATGTATACACAGTTCTGCAAGGTTGTTAGTGTTTTACAAATAACCCTGTATAACGATCATTTTGAGGAAACAAGCTGTAAGCGACAATTTAGTTTTCTTCCATATATGGCAACACCTTTCTAAAAATCGAAAAAAAAGTCTTCCCGTCCGATTATAATTTAGGCATCTTTAAGTTTAGAGTGAATAGGCTCTTAATAAACTAGTGCGCCTCGCCATCAACGATTGCATCACTGCTTACCATCAGGTGGGATCGCAGTCAAGCGCCAGTTCATGTTATTAAAAAAATAATTAATAATTGATAAATGATATTTATTTTGATGACCTGATGAAGTTTGCGGGAAACTGATGGATGCGAGACGCACAGGAACGTTCGTTGTGGCGACGCGTGGGGGAGGCCTATGTCCAACAGTGGACGTGTATCGGCTGAAATGATGTGATGATGAATATTTATTTTGAAACTAGGTTTTAAAAACACTTTTATCCGTAAATTTTTTCGTCAATTCAAACTAGATGAGATGAGGCCGATGTTTCCTAGCTGACTTCCCTGAAAAAGCCACCCCTCAGTCGCCTGAATGGCCGCTGACTATGTATTTTTGCTGACATAACTAGCTTATAATTTTGTGATGTTTCATGATACAGTTATGAAAGGTACATAGATTCTTTACATTAAAATACTTGACAGGTGTTTCAGGTTTCGCACATACTAAAAATAAGGTTGTGTAAAGACAACCTTTTGATGGGTTCAAGAAAGACATACCTACTTATAAATAACCTGCCGCTTTTCCAAGACGAAAAGTTCATTTATTTTTGTTTTATTACTCTTCTCTATTTATATTCGGCGTTTTAAGAAAACATTGTGAGGAAACCGGCATATCCTAGAACCAAAAATACCTGGCTCTCTTACTACATCCTAGATCGGGTAATTGGATGATTTACTGTTCGATTTTTATATAGCACCAGTTTCAATGATTCCATATTGTCCAGTAGTCGAGAGTTTGAGACACTTCAGATACGAAACTATACCAACTTTCACATCAACATATCCATCATCATCATCATCATCATTTCAGCCGAAAGACGTCCATTGTTGGACATAGACCTCCACCAAGCGTCGCCAAAATCAACGGTCTTGTGCGTCTCGTATCCATCGAATTCCCGCAACCCTTACCAGGTCATCGGTCCACCTTATAGGAGGCCTTTCAACCGGTGCGTGGTCGCCATTCCAGAACTTTTCGTCCCCAACGGCCATCTGTTCTGCGAGCGATGTGCCCTGCCCATTGCCACTTAAGTTTGGCGATTCTTCGTGCTATGTCAGCAACCTTGGTTCTTCTGCAGATATTCTCATTCCTGATTCGATCACGCAAGAAACTCCAAGCATAGCTCTTTCCATTGCCCTTTGGGTGACTAGCCTTCTGAAGTGGTCGCTTACAATGGGCAAAATGCACTGGTCTAGACATTCGTCTTGAGACATAATATCCAGTCGAAAGAATTTGCGATTACTTAACATAGTCACTGAAATCCTGTCAAAAACCAAGTCATCTTTGTAGATCGTGGTTTTTGGAAGCATTGAAGCCACCACCTTCTTTTCAGTCACTGGTACCTACCACTTTCAAACTTCCCCTAATGTACTCATTTCTCACTTTATCCATTCTCGTCACACCACACATACATTTCAACATTCTCATTTCCGCTTCATGCAGTCTTTTTACAAGCTTTTATTTAGTTTCACCTGTCCCGATGTTTGTCTGTCATCAAATCTTGACCCACTTCCCGGTTACCAATTGAGCTGAAATTTTGCTTGCACGTGTAAACCAGATGACAATGCAAAATTATTATGACATGGAGCTGATCTGATGATGGAACCGGAAGGTGGCTATAGGAACTTGGCAGTTAAACGACACAACCCCATCGAGTTTGGGCTCGTATGATTCGTCTTGACGAGTATCAATATATAAGTATTATACCGTAATATAAACGCTTGCTATGAAATAAATATTGTCATTAAAAACTGGTTCATCCATCTTTTTCTCAGTCCAACATTCTGAGCTATACAGTATGACAATCATCTCATCATCTTCCTGCCCTTATCCCGTTTTATTTGGGGTCGGCGCAACACGTTTTTTTCTTCCATTCTGTCCTGTCGCTCGTCACGCTATCACTAACTCCCTTTTCATTCATATCACTTCTCACACAATCCATCCATCTTTTCTTTGGCCTCGCTTTATGACAATGTACTAAATAAATACCAATTTGTTCGTGCCTACATATAGTACATTAGCGTGGTAGTATCGACGTATCTACTAAGGCTTCATAAACGTCTGGACGTACCGGATTACCGTATACCGTTACCGGTAACCGAACCAAATTCGATGGGTTTAGTATGCTCACGTGTTTTATATAGGACATGGGGGAAATGGTGGATAATGTAATTGGAAATAGGGTTTAGAAGAAATTCTTGTTGATAATATAATAATCCATAACCATCAAACAACGCGGTCTAGTCTCAAGCTAAGCAGAGATTGTGTTATGGGCACTAGACAACTGATAAACATACTTATACACTTCTAAATACACACATATTATAGATAAATTAGACCCAGACACAGAACAAATGATCGTGCTTATCACCCAAACATTTGTCCTGGTTGGGAATCGAAACCACGACCTCCGGCATAGCAGTCAGGGCCACTAACCACTAGAACAACAGGCCAGTCGATATATGATCTGGTCCCTAATGATGACTAATTATGCTTATATTTATCACTTACCTCTATTTCTTTGTTACAGATATTCACCAAACAAATCTACAATCCATAGCCAGAATGGAGCACACGGAGTTTCGCGTGAAAGGTGAGGAAAAATATTACGTAGAAATATCTTCTTGCATAATTTATCGGAAGTCAAATATTTTGTAAATAACCTATATATGAGATTAAAACTTAAAATACCTAGGGTTCCTTTTTTAATGATATAAACTAGTGCTTGACTGCGATCCCACCTGATGGTACGCAGTGATACAATCGTTGATGGTGAGGCGCACTAGTTTATTAAGAGCCCATTAAATCTAGCCTTAAAGACAACTAAATTATAATTGGACGAGAAGTCGCAGCAGGCAAATTGTTCCAATCTTGCAAATGTACGTGGGTGACTTTCGCACTCGATAAATGGGCCCCAAAAACGGCAGCTAGCACGAATTGACGTAGCAACAAGAGGTTATCATATCCTGAGGTGCTTACTTGCGGGCTTGTGGACGGCGAGCCATGGGTAGCTTGCCGACCGAGCCCAAGATATCGACGCCGTGTCTTGTTCCTGCCTTAAGGAGTTGTCAGCAAACCGTAGGGCCTAAGCAGGGTCGAAACCTACTGGCGCCAAGGATTTGTTTCTGAAAGGAAGATCCGTCTCCAGTACAAAAGGCAACGAAGGAACAGCAGTGGGCTTTTAGTCAACTAGTAAAAGTCTGACACTATCTCCCGCTCCACCCAAGAGTGGGGGACGTCATTGGACGATTTTCCCAGAAAATAAAAGATTATTATTATTTATTTAATAAAGCAAAATAGCCATTAATACTAAAATACGTTAAACCTTTCACTCTGTCTTCACAGAAAACAGTAAACTTTCTATCAATATTGTCTTCCAATCATCAGCAAACAAATCTAATCCAGGGTTGGCCTCCACGAGCGCGTTGAGCATCGTTAGCATACGCGGTATAGGGGATGTGGATCGAGCAACAGTGCGACAAAATGGGACATTAAATAATTTATGCTTGCTAAAGCGATTGTTATTATTCGAATTATTAGGTGTCTTCAAGGCTCTAGAGACTGCTTTTCCACTCGCCTATCTTCAACATCGAACATGGTTTAAAAGCATTGTCACTTTATCTAACGTTATCCAACGCGACGAAAAGGAAACTCGCAAAAAGACAGATAACGCCTGAATTTTTCAAATCGGTTGGCAAGCATCAAACTTATGCGCGAACAAACATAAAAAAAAATACAATCATCCGAATTGAGAACCTCCTCCTTTTTTAGAAGTCGGTTAAAAAATTGTCCTCATTTAGTATCTTAATAAAATTTGCAAGGCTTCTATTGTTATACTTTTTTATTTTTGAGTAAATTATGAAGTGTCATGCAAAATAGCAGACTTTCAGAAGTTATTGGATTAGTTTAACCCAAATTCATAAATTGATTTCAATAGAAGCCTAGATAATATCCACAAGATACTGTGACTTCAAAATATCTAATGAAAAATGTGAAATAACGTCATAATCGCGTAAGAGCGGTTGCATTTTTTAATAAACTATCGCGCCTCACCATCAACGATTGCATCACTGCGTACCATCAGGTGGGATCGCAGTCAAGCACTAGTTTATATCAATTACTCGTGCAAAGCTAGATCAGCTCGCTAGCTTACAATAATTCCAATAGGCATTAATGCTACTTTATATTCAGAAAACGTACAAAATAATATAATGCAATTATATCAGTAGCTATGTCCTATAATAATTATATCAATATACTTCATAATTGTGACGTAATTATAGGCTGAAATGTACTTTGATTTGAAGGTTAGCAATAAATAGTTTCTATGATTATTGACATTGTTGTTTCAAGTGTGTCTAACTTTAGTTTACATGCATAGCGTAGCCGGCGGCGGAGACTTCTCGCGCCGGGCCTTGGTCGAAGCCATGGTCTGGAGCGAGAAGGAATGACAGGCGGTCGCCTCCTTCTGCGAAGCAGTAATGCTAGCAAAGAAGGAGGCAGACCGCATCAGGCAACGGCGCCCTCGCCGCCGCCGCCGGGATTCGATCCCGATTTCCGGCCACCGTAGACGCGGACTCGCGGACGGCGAGCCATGGGTAGCTCGCTGTCCGATCGTCCGGTAATGGACCGAGCCCAAGACGTCGACGGCGCGCACTGTTGTCAGCAGCAGGATGGGCTCCGCTGGGTCGAAGCCTACTGGGGCCAGGGTTATCCGAACGGGGTGGGTTTTTAGTCAGTAAGAGTCTGACATTATCTCTCGCTATACCCAAGAGCGGGGGTTGTCATAAGATGAGTTTTGCCCACCGAAAAGAAAAAAATGCATAGCGTAGCATAAGCATAGTCAGCCCTATAATGTTTCCACTGCTGGGATTCAGGCCCCTCTTTAGAAGAGCGAGTGGCCGTAATTCACCACACAGGCCCAGTGCGGGTTAGTAGATGCTACGTGTCAACGAACTTTTGGTTCTAAGACATGCTGGTTTCCTCACGATGTTTTCCGTCACCATTTTGAGAGCAGTGGTGATGAAATCAATTACACAAAGTAATGAGCTTGGCTGGGTTTGGACTATGACTTGTAAGTCGGAGCCGTTACCACGGAGCCACTCATTCAGTTAAATTCAAAATCAGAAACAAAATACCTAGAAAACTTTAGCGTACTCAGTTGCGTTTGTCGATTGTAAAGATTTATCGAAAGATTTATAGAAAGAAAAGATCGAAATTAGAGTACGGTGGACAATCCTAGGTGTAACTAGTCCTTAGTCACAATGAAAACTATGTAGAATAAATTTATATTTCTTTTCAATAACTGTTCTATACGTAAATTCATTCACTCCTCCCTAAAAGACACCCCCCATTCTAAATCACTATCAAACCAATATCATAAAATCACTGTTCCACCCCCATTCGGGATTTGCATGTCCTGTTATTGAGTCGTTCGATCCGGTGTTAACCAGTTTATTCCGGTATAAACCAGTTTATTCCGCTTTGCACTGGTTTATACCGGTTAGTGTAAATCCTTTTTATGGCTGTCTCTTTATTGATAACAGTTGATATTGCCTTTTGTTAGAAAGAAATACGTGTCGGGGATTGTTGAAGGATTGACTTCGAGCTTGTATCTGTGTTTCGTTTTGTATATGGTATATACATATGTATATATCAATAGTTATATTAGATACTTTGTTGTATTACTATTATTAACTGACATTATTTGTATTTTATTCTGCTTTAATTTGCTTTCGAGGTTACGGAACACTTTATGTGCGAGTCCGACTCGCACTATTATTCATAAAATCTCTTTTACACATTTTTTTTTTTAAATATTTATTGGTACAGTGGTAACAGAAATACATCATCTGTGAATTCATTTATCAATTTGAACTGTCTAACTGTCACGATTAATGAGATACAGCCTTCCTTGCGTTCAAAAATAACCAGAATCGAGTAGAGTTGCAACCCCGGATCGTTGTTTTATAACTCCAGTAGCTACCCTAGAGTTAACCCAACTCTAACTCTGAGCAGGGTAGGTTGGAGTAAGCGGCCAATGCTTGACGTTGACAGTTGAACTCACGTTCGCGTTCAAAAATGCCAGGGTAAAGTAATTAGAAGGGGACGGGGTTATCTGAAAAGAAACTCGAGCCCCGGTATGAAGGCTAGAAGGAACGGGGTGGGGTTTTTAGTCAGTAAGAGTCTGACACTATCTCCCGCTCCACCCAAGAGCGGGTTTTGTCATAAGATGATTTTCCCCATCGACAAAAAAGGGTAGAGTAATTACCCTATGACGTCATTAGAGTTAACTCTAAACTCAGAACACAGCTCTGGTGACAAATGCACAGACAGACAGAGTTTCAGTAATAAGGTCCTGTTAAACCCTTTGGCTACGGATCCCTAAAAAACTAATTCGGTCACATGTGGTTTGTTTACAATTAATGTCCTTCGAGTGTCGGACGGACGCATTGAACACAAGTGCACGATTGTGTGTCCTTTTAATCAAAGAGCTCTTTGTCGTTCGTAGGGTACTCTGTTGATAAGATTTTGTGAGGGAACAGTTTTTTTAAATCTTTCAAGGTTTTTTACTAGGTTTAAATTTAGAACTAATGTATTCCAAGACTTTTAAATAGTAATTTTGGTATGTCTGTTTGTCATCAAATCTTGTAAATTAAATTTGAACCACTACCCGGTGAAATTTTGCTTGCATGTGTAAATCAGATGACAATGCAAAATTATTGTGACATGGAGCTGTTCTGATGATGGAGCCGGAAGGTGACTATGAGAAGTTGGTAGTTAAACCACACAACCCCATCGAGTTTGGGCTCGTATGATTCGTCTTGACGAGTATTAATTATATGTATAGGTATACCGAACTATAAAAGCTTCCTATGAAAAAAATATTTTCATTAAATTAAAGCTTGTTTCAATTTGTGCTTACAATCGATTTCTTTAAAAAAATGTTTTATAACTTATTAACAATTCGGCGGTAATATTTTTTTTTAGTTAAAATGTTTTCAGTTATTTCTCGTATCATTGTAAGCAAATCTTAAATAAATGTTTTTCTTACTTTATTCGTATAAATTCTTTATTTCTTCCTTTTTCCTTTCTTTATTTATTTTTAATTATTTTTCTTTGTGTTTTATATCTGTCGCCTTTTACATATAGATATCCATCAGACACCGAACTATTTACTAATTATCACATATCTTCTTGTACCCAGCCAAGGAGATGGTAGACTACATAGCCGACTACCTGGAGAACATCCGAGATCGCCGTGTGTACCCCAGCGTGCAGCCTGGGTATCTGCACAAACTGCTACCCAAGGAAGCTCCCCAAACTCCTGAGCAGTGGGACGATATCTTCAAGGATGTTGATGAGCATATCATGCCGGGGGTGAGTTTTTTTAAAGTTGGTCTAAGTCTTAGACCAACTAGACATTATAATCCTATAGGTAGTTCGTTGGGCACCCAACAATTTTGGCTGTAAGTCCCCTTTTTGAGGAGTGGCTAAAAAGACCTTACGGTGTACTTACCTTCCGTATGACACAGGTCCTCACCGAACCTCCCTAGCCAAGTTACAACCGATTCGTGTCGAATTCCGTTCTCCAATCGGTAACGCCTCGGTGTCAGCAATTGTAGAAAACGAAGTTGGTAGCCATTTTGAGGCGCCTAGGTCGGCCGCTTGTTCTATAATGTAGCGTTAAATAACAAAGGATGTAGCATTGAACATTGTAGAAACGATAAGAAATTCATTCTATCGTTTTGAACGATGTGAACTTGGCTACGAATTTTCTATTCCTTTGTTCCGACCACGTGACTTAACGTTGAGTCCCATACATTTGACCCTAGTTGATGGTTATCAACTTGGCTAGGGGTGCTGGTTAGTTGGGGTGGTTCCTGCACATCTTTAAGGGAAGGTCAAAACACTTTATGCCCCTTCTTTTTTCGTATATTTATTCTTCTGTGTTAACATATACATTTCTCCACAGTTGGTCCACTGGCAGAGCCCTCACATGCACGCGTACTTCCCTGCCCTGACATCGTACCCTTCTATCATGGGGGAAATGCTGTCCAGCGCTCTCAACGTCCTCTGCTTTACTTGGGTAAATATTAACATCAATGGTTTCATTTTTCTTCACACTTACGTTTTTTTTTCACCAGTTATCCAACATCTCATTATGTACGCCTATTTTTACAAGAAGAAGAATAATTAGTACAAGAAAAGTGGGGTTATATTTATATCTGTACTGGTACTGATCACATTTGTGTACCTAGTCAAAAGTAAAAAAAAAACGAAATCTAAAAATTGTCTATGAAAATGTATCAAAATTGGTAAATTCATAATTGAATCAATCATTCATAAAAAATGCTACTAGAAAATACTATTTTCAATGGCTTTCATTCATAATCAATCAGATCAGTACAATATTATTATTTCCGTAAATTGAGTGACATTTTGGGACATAAATAAACTGTACTTTGATGCTTGTGAATATTATTTATTGAAACTTAGCTAAAATAATAACAAGGGCTTTGCTCATAAGCCCTTTAAGTATCTGAACTAATAAAAAAATAGTGGTGTATATATTATTATAATTGGTTAAAATCTTATCATCATCTTCCAAGCCTTTTCCAAACTAGCCTAGCTTCCAAAAAAATACCTGGTAAGCCAGAAACAAAAGATAGTGAATTTGTTGTAGTTAAAAAAGTCCATCAAAGACATTACGTAATGGCGTGGTTAGTGGAATCAGCCCCGGTTTAAGAGTTGTGTGATTTATCTTATCACTGCAGCTCTCAAATTGGTGAAGGAAAACATCGCGAGGAAACTGGCATGTTCTAGAACCGATAATTCAAAGACCGGTGACATCCACCGAGCCTCACTGAACCCGCCTGGTGGGTTATCAACGGCTCATTCCTTCTCATAGGAGAGGGAATAGGTCACAACAAAACGACCCCATATGCTTTCGAATTTTTGGTTTGTTATAATTATGTATTAATTTAACGAAACTCCTCCTTGTTCAGGCGTCTTCCCCAGCTGGTACTGAACTGGAGACGATTGCGATGAACTGGCTTGGAAAGCTGCTGGGTCTACCAGATTGCTTCCTTAACGAGAAGAATGACAGTCCAGGTGGTGGAGTTATACAGGTAAGAAACTTTACGACTTTATACTTCAGGGATAGATTAATAATCTACATTGTTCTATCCATCAATTTTTTTTAAACTCGTGTTGACATGCTTTTGTAATTAATGAATTACAAAAGCATGTAAAATTGTCTTATTTAATGAAATAAGACAATTTTAATATACTAAAAATAAATGATGGCAATAATATTCTTTTTCACTATTTTTCGTTGATTCCTAGACAACAGCAAGCGAAGCCACCCTAGTGAGCCTCCTAGCAGCTCGCACCAGGGCGCTGATGGAACTCTCCAAGTTAAACCCTGAGGTCCAGTCAGCCGAGCTGCTGGGACATCTCATCTGCTACTGTTCCGACCAGGCGCATTCTTCCGTGGAGAAAGCTGGGCTTATTGGTGAGTTAAGAACAGGCAAACAATGGACAGGGCACATTGCAGGCAGAACAGATGGTCGATGGAGACAAAAGGTTCTGGAGTGGCAACAACATACCGGAAGACGCAGCGTTGGAAGGACTCCAAAAATGTGGACCGATGACCTGGTCAGGGTCGCGGGAATCCGATGGTTGCGTTACGCACAGAACTGGTCATTATAGCGACATTTGGGGAGGTATTAGCCCAATTGTGGACCAAAGCTCAGTCACTGGATCCACCTTAAAACAAAACCCCAAGATCCCCCACCGTAGGAGTGGGGGATTTTGGGGGACCTTTTTTTTCCTTTATTATATTTTTTTTACTTTCTTTAGATATCTTGGAAACACAGAGATTTATATCTCTTGGTAAATAAAATTAAGTTTTAACTGAAAACAAAACATTTTCATTTATTTTCGAACATATTTCTAACCTAGGGTTTTTGTACAGGACTCGTCCGTATGCGGTACATCGAATCTGATGAGCACCAGAGCATGCGTGGAGAACAATTGGAGAAGGCTATCACCAGTGATAAGGAGAAGGGACTGGTTCCATTCTGGGTAAGTTTTATTATACTTACAGGCGTAAGAGCTCAGCAGGGCCGATGCCCGCTAGGGTCGCAGGGATTTTCTGAAATTTCCCTGATCTTGGATCGCAAAGGGCAACTGGGGAACAGTTTGGGGTCGTTTTCCAATCTAACCAGGTGCGGCTGCTAATCACACCTCCACAAACCAGTTATTTCACAGTGTAGGTAGTATTTATATACATATGTAAATTAAAAATAGGTGTCGTGGTCTGCGGTGGCCCCGCGTCGCTGTGCTCGGGCACCAATCCTGTGTACAGACCTACAGCTCGTAGACTTGCGGCAGACATGTCTTGCAAGAGAGTTTCAATTAAGTTGGGCAGCATTTTGAGCCACCGAAATTAAAACTGAATTTCGGCTGCGGTCTCAGTTTCAGCCGAAAACGAAACTTCTGTACTTTTTAGGGTTTCGTTCCCAAAAGGTGAAACGGGCCCCTATTAAGTACTAAAATACCGCTGTCTATCCGTACATTTGTCTATCCATCTGGCACCAGGATATATCTTATGAACCGTGATAGTTAGACGGTTGAAATTTTCACAGATGATGTACATATTTCTGTTGCCGCTATAAAATCTGAAAACAGAATAAAATAAATATTTAAGTGGGGCTCCCATACAACAAGCGTGATTTATTTGCCCTCTGTTGCTTAGGACGAAACCTTCGTGCATGAGTCCATATCGTACTTGGCCGAGTTTTTTATTATATGAAAAACCAAAAAATAAAATAAGTCCTACTAAAGACACAAGATTCAGTCTAGAGATTTCAGATTCAGTGTAGAGTCTACGTAAAACCGGCTCTAAGGGAGTTATTCAGCATTCGGATTGTAGTGACAAAATCCCGTCTGCCGAGTTTCACAATGTTTCAAACATCGCAAAAAATTGCTGCCGGCTCGGAAGGCGCTTTGTGAAGAGAAAAAGGATTCTTGTTGCAAAAACATTATAGTGTTTTGCATCTGACTGTTGTTCCTGTATTTTACGTTGATTTTTTTCACTAGCTGACTCTTCAAACGTTGTTATTACAAACTTATATTTAGTTTCACCTGTCCCGATGTTTGTCTGTCATCAAATCTTGCAAATTAAATTTGACTCACTTGCCGGTTACCGATTGAGCTGAAATTTTGCATGCTTGTAAATTAGATGACAATGCCAAATTATTAATACAAGGAGCTGATCTGATGATGGAACCGGAAGGTGGCTATAGGAACTTGGTAGTTAAACGACTTAACCCCATCGAGTTTGGGCTCGTATGATTCGTATTGACGAGTATTAATTAAATAGGTATACTGAGCTATAAAAGCTTGCTATGAAAAAATGATTTTTATTAAAAACTTGTTTTACCATTACATGATCAAAGAAAAAAATGAAAGGTAGGAGGGTAAAAAATAGCCTACAACCTATTCTCAGACCCACCATAAAAATATTGGGCAAAGGCGAGTCAGACTCGCGCCCTGAGGGTTTTGTACAAACTTACCAATGCAAATAGTTCAATTCCGGAATGGAGTGTCCGGCAATTTTTCCGTATCGCAAAAAAAAAATCAATTGTGACGTAACAACAAATTTACAGTGTTATGTGGGTTGGGGTAAGATGGAGTAAGGGGTAAGAACGTATAAATATAAATTATACCACTTATTTAGCTTTATTTTTAATGCCAGCCACATTGCTGGGCAAGGTGGACATAATGACGCGGCACGCAATATGACTAACACTAAAAATAAAACTAAATAAGTGGTATAATTTATATTTATCAGGGACCATTTTGGTTACCCATTGAAAGGGTTTTTAATAGGGTTTTGACAAAGTGTTGTTTTAAAACCCATTTCATATTGGTTACACTTTTTAACGAAAACCCTCATCAATGGATAACCTCTTCAAAACCTTTTCGATTTGCTTACCTGTTTATTCAAAAACCCATTCTGAATGGGTTATATTTTTTAATGGTTAGATGTTTTGAACGGGTTACCCCTTCAACGACTGTAACAGAGTTACCCATTCAGACTACAAATATTGTAATTTTATCTCTCGTACCTTACTTTAAAGTACTAAACTGCATGCATTCGGTAAGTACGCGTCAAGTCGCAACACGCAGTCTAGCACCTAGCGACTCCACAGTCCATACACATACGATCACGGAACACAGAAAAATAGTGGAAGTTGTGCTGGTTGCCGAGAGTGGTCTAGAGGTCCAGAACAGATTGGAAGTGTGGTGGCACAGACTGGAAAGTGTTGGCCTGAAATTGAGTAGAATCAAAACGGAGTACTTGTTCTGCGATTTCGGCGATCTCTCCACTCCAGTGCCTTTAGCTCTCGCCGGAACGCCCACACCAATCGGTTCCGACTTTTGGTACCTCGGGTCGCTTGTCCAAGGGGATGGTGAGGTAGACCGGGACGTAACTCATCGAATCAACACAGGATGGATGAAATGGCGACAGGTCACGGGAACAACTTGTGACCCACGGATGCCCCTCCAAGTTGAAGGGTAAAATCTACAAATCCGTGATAAGGCCTGTTGTACGTATATGTATGGATCAGAATGTTGGGCTGTGAAATGTCAAAACTAGTACAAATACAACAAAAATCCTAGCAAAAATATTCAGACCTTATTAAAATTTAAAAAGAAAGAACTGTCCTATCAAACCGAGTAAAAAACACTTATGGACAATTCTATACGATTCCAAACTTTCAAGGTCAAAATCTATTCCTGCTCTCCAAAACCCTTTAAAACCCTTTGGTTATCAAAGGGTTTTAAAGGGTTTTGGACGACGAACCCTTTCAAAGGGTTATTTGTTTCAATTGGAAATCATACAAGAACCGGTAACGTCTTGAACGAGTCAACTTATTGATAGGGTTACCCTAACGTTAGGGTTATGAAGGGGCTAGCACTACCAAGAGGTAACACTTTCCGTTACTGTAGGCGTACAACCTGTAACCTTTTCAAAAGAATTAACTTATATTCGGGGTTGTACGGTCCCTGATATTTATACGTTCTTACCCCTATGCCGATCTTACCCCAACCCACATAACACTGTAAATTTGTTGTTACGTCAGAATTGTTTTTTTTTTGCGATACTGAAAAATCTTACCCCAAGATACTCTACAGATTTATTCACTCAAAAATACTAATGAAATTGATAACAGGAATCTAGGGACCAATCACAAATATATTTCTAACTCCCACCCACATTTCAAGTGTAATTCCAGTACTTATTATTCATCTGTTTTTCAATTTACATAATAACCATTCTACTCCTAAGATACTTAAGAAAAATATCAGAATCCTTTTAAATGAAACACTCATTATTTCAAGATTAGTTGGGACCATTTTTAAGTCTCATTGGACCCAATGGGACCAATTTGTGATGTTCCCGCAGATTGTACGGAAGCGGCTTAGGACTTTAAAGTATGGTCTAAGTTATAGGCTGAAGCGATCTTGCGGAGTGTTGAGCCTTTTTCGTGATAAGTGACGGTTGGCGATTTTTGTGGGTAGGGCTATTTTTTTTTTCCAATTAACCCTTCAGATACCGTCAATTAGAGACACAATAGTAAGACAATAGATGCGCGGCCACCGGTGGTCGCTTGGGGATTCATGAATTAAAAAAGTATTTATGATAATATGCCAATAGTGATAATTATTGAGATGATAATATTGTAATGAATTAGAACTTTTCTGAACAAACAACTGTTGATAAGAAATCTTCATAATTCTAAAATAATTCTCCGTAGGTACTAAAATAATAAACCGAATATATACTACGATAAAGATTAAATTTAATTATTTATTATCATTATAATTAATTCCGTCCCTTGAACATCTGGCTGGCTCTGGTGGTTGTGCGCTTGAAGTAAAATTTTATTACTATCAGCTTTATTGTGTCAATTTTAATTTGATGCAAGTATGCAGAAGCCTTTCACTTGTACCATACCCTAGTTAGGGGTACAACAATTTGTAGTGTCTTGAGTCTTGTTTTAAAACCTTCTTAATAATCTGGTCGAGTATTAATTTCAATAATATTCGTATCTTCTGTTATTTCCCTTGTGGAGATATTGTGATCTAACTTTAGCGATTTATAAAAGAAAATATAGTGTTTTTAAAATTACGTAGCTGTCTTCTGCGGTTTCAGTCGCATCTTTTTACACAACCACAAAATGCTGCCACCAGCATATTCCCTATAGTTCTCATATATTTTTTATGGATTCGCCACACACGGCCAACTCCGCGTCGCCGCCGGTAGCCGCCATATTCTACAGAGCGCCGCTGCTCGCTTCTTGTGGCCGGCATTGGCTACTTAACGCCAGTACGCGTTAACAATCCAGAAATTTTTATGCCCACCGATCATCTGTTCTGCGAGCTATGTGGCAATTCTTTGGACTTTATCGGTAGCTTTTGTTCTCTTTTTTTGAGTTGGGAAATTATCAAATGATTTCTTATGCTCTAGGATGGACCGAGACCTACTTTTACGGACTAAAACCAACCTTGCATCTTAGGGACATTGTAACTTTATGAAATGTTCTCAAACCTCAACTTTGGTTCTCTTGCGGATTCACATTCCTATTTTGCAAGCACGAAAAATCCTAGCATAGTCCCTTTGGGTGATTCCAAGCCTTCTAATGAGTTTAACTGTGAGTGTTCAAACTAAGATTACATAGATAAGATTACATATTATTGGTATCGCTCTCTCTCTCTCTCTCACACACACATACATATTTAAAGTTCACAAAATACATAATTGGTTTGAATGCGTAAATAGATCATTATTTATTAACATATACTGTACATTAATCATAAGATGAGTATGATTAATGTTACATATGTTATCTTCCAGACTACTGGAGAGTTACTGGAGAGCAGTGGTGGCCGAGTGGTAACGGCCCCGACTTACGAGTTGTAGGTCACGGGTTCAAACCCAGCCAGGCGCATTACTTTGTGTAATTTATTTCATCACCACTGCTCTCAAAACGGTGAAGGAAAACATCGTGAGGAAACCGGCATGTCCAAGAACCAAAAATTTGAAGACATGTGACATTCACCAACCCGCACTGGGCCCGCGTGGTGGATTACGGCCCATTCCCTCTTCTAGAGAGGAGGCCTGAGTCCCAGCAGTGGGAACATTAAAAAGGCTGATGATGATGATGATGATGATGTTATCTTCAAATACTAGACGAGGACACTACCACCTTAGGGTGGACACAAGTTAAATCTTACACTGGGTGCCAGAGTTCATCGGAAACTTTACTTTTATAAAAAATAAAAAACCAATCGGACGTGGGTGTGGTGCGGATACGAGCGAAGCGACGCGGTTCCGGACAATCCATAATTGTAAATAGTGTTGTTAGTATAGACTTACTGTAAAAAGTATCAACTCGCAAACTTATAACTAAGTTGTGTGGTTTTCAAGTAATAAAAAAAGGTCATTGACATAAAACAATAACCTTATGTTCATCAGATAAAGAATCCAGTTGACTTCAAAAATACGTAATTATCCTTCACGTGAAGAGTCGATTCGACTAGATTGTACAAAGATGTTTGGCTACTAGATGTGACTTACATTAAACTTAGATGATTACACGTTTGCTCATCTAATTTGAAGCGCAATAATCATCATGAGATTAACTTATAAAAAAAAAAAAATGACAAAATACTGACGCACAGGACCGGTCGTTGTGGCGACGCTTGAGGGAGGCCTATGTCCAGCAGTGGACGTCTTCGGCTGATATGATGATGATGACAAAATACCTAAGTACTTTGAGTTACTGGCAATACGCCCCTGGCCATAGACTTGAGATACTGTGGTATGTTGTACAAGAAGATACAGTGCAGTTTTCCGTATGCTTCCCAGCCGAGTCGGATTCAACAAATACCACTTAAAATTTTGGAAGTAATTTTTTTCTTTTTTTTGTCTGATATAAACTAGTGCTTGACTGCAATCCCACCTTGTAGTACCTACCTAAGCAGTGATGCAATCGTTGATGGTAAAGCGCGCTAGTTTATAAAAAGTAATTTCTATAGGCAGCGTGGAGTTTTCTGTTTTATATATTCCACAAACGATGGGGCTGGCATGGTCTTACTATGACCAAAAGTCCTTAATTTTTTTTAATCTAGCCATTAGTGTCCCACTGCTGGGCAAAGGCCTCCCCCAAGTCTTTTCAAAATTTCTTCTCTTGCACCGTCTCTAACCAGTCCTCGTGGTAGGCGTCCAAATCATCCCGCCACCTCTTTCTTAAATTTATAAAAGAATAAAAAGAAATATATATTCCACAACTATCACACAATGCCGTCTAGTCTCAAACTAAGCAGAGCTTGTGCTATGAGTACTAGACAACTGATAAACATACTTATATATTTCTAGTTACATAACATAATAACTTTTAATAAATAAAAAAAATTGGCCTCTATATCTTGGTTTTAGTTAGAAAAAAAACCAGAATAGGCTTTTTTGGTGTTTTTACTTTTAAACGCTTAATTACGAAATAATAATATGCGTATACGCTCGAAGGGTTAAATCATCACGTTATATGGAATTGCACAATCTAATTCCGCCAAATCCGTTCCATCATCGGACCAGAAGACGTACGGCGTTGCGTTACCGGTACATGGTTGACATCACACCCATACGCACAAAGCGTTTTGGGAACACATTTATTGTGCGTACCGCCAAGGAGTGGAATTCCCTGCTGGAGTCTGTGTTTCCTGATAGCTACAACTTGGGGGTCTTTAAGTCAAAAGTGAATATGTTACTCTGTCACGAGTGAACGACTAAGGAGGAGGGAGGAATATGTTACTTTTAGGCAAGCGTGCTCTATCGTCGACCACGCCATCGCTTACCATCAGGCGAGATGGTGGTCAAAGGCAAGCCTATCAATAATAAAAAAATAAAGAATGTCAGTTGCCATTTCCAGCCGAACCTTACATCTTTAGCAATTAATTACGAAGACTCGCGTCCTCCGTCGTTTCGATCAAATTTTAATAAAGGCATGCTTCCATGCGATCGGCTTCATAAGTGCTTAGTGATTTTCTACGCGTTACCTGGTTACTGGAGTAATAGGGTGTGTATTTGGAGATAGGCAGGTAATTTGAGTTAGTTTTTCTTTAACAAGTAATAATAATTTATCAATAAAAGACAACATTTGGTCTACAATACTTAGTAATTTTTATTCTACACTAGCTGCTCCCAGCGGCTTCGCCCGCGTGATAGCAGAAAATTATCCTAAGGGAACATACTTCCAGGATAAAAAGTACCCTATGTCCTATTCCAGGACATGGTCTATCTATGTACCAAGTTTCATCAAAATCAGTTTTGCCATTTAGGCGTGAAGACGTAACAAACAAACAAACTCACTTTCGCTTTTATAATAGTAGTAAGGATTAGTTCATCATCAAATGGGTCAATATCATATTTTTTTTCAATTTTGTTGGTGAAATCGTTACTTCGTTAGGAAAAAGTTTCTTCTATTCAGTTTCTTCTCCTTGGTTTTCGCGAACATTAGGAACCTGGGAACCTAATTTTTACGAAAACCGAAGAAATTTCGCCACCAAAATTTAAATAAAAAAAAATTTGTATATTTACCCAAATATAAAAAAAAAAATACTAGGTGAAAACCATAAAATAAAATAGATTAAGATTATAAGAAATTAAAAATCAGTGAAGCTTAAAATGCTTCATAACAATAAAATGGGCAACGAACTGAATAAAATTATGATTATTATTAAATCAACCATCGTGCAGTGGCTAAGACCAGACACATCAACAGAGACAATTGGTTCCACATTAATAAAAATAATAAACTAGTGCGCCTCCCCATCAGAGATTGCATCACTGCTTACCATCAGGCGGTATCGCAGTCAAGCACTAGTTTATATCAAATAAAAAAATAAAAAAAAACATACCTCTAAATTACTATAGTGTCTCAGCTTTTCTAACCTGAATAATTTACCCCCAGGTGTGTGCTACGCTCGGGACTACGGGTTCGGTAGCGTTCGACAATCTTCGTGAGATAGGTGCAGTCTGTGAGAAGCACGGCGCCTGGCTGCATGTGGACGCTGCCTACGCGGGAAGTGCGTTTACGTGCCCCGAGTATAGGTAAGTTATTTAGTTTTACTTTTGAAATTTTGTACAAAGATTGTGTACATAGAAATACTAGACAGGTGTTTCAGGTTTCGCATGTACTAAAAATAAGGTTGTATATTTCCATATTTACAGGCACTGGCTGGATGGCGTGGAGATGGCGGATTCGTTTGCCTTCAACCCTTCCAAATGGTTGATGGTCAACTTCGACTGTACGGCTATGTGGTAAAAACAAAAAATAATTTTGATATTGTAAATTTTTTATGGATTATTTTTTATTAACATACATAATATACCTCTTAATTATTAAATATTGTAAACTAATAGGTATATATACAAACTTAAAGTAAAAATATGTACAAACGGGTAAAAAACAAAAGAAACTTATAGGGCGTCAAAAAATTCGTCCACATCGATGTCAATGGGAAATGTGCCCAGAACGCTGGTAGTATAAAAAATTGCAATTTGTTAATTAAATTAAATTAAAAAATAAATAATTTGAACTACACGATATTTGTCAAATGCTTGTACTGTCTGAACAGGTGTGAATCTGTGTGGTTTTTTTTCGCAAAAGATCACGAACAATAATTGTTGTTAAACCGTCTAACATAACGAGAATCTCGTGAAAACCCGCGAAAGATAAGCAAATCAAGTATCTTGACTTAGCCCGTGAGGTTTTCGACATGTGGAATGTGAACTCGGCGATCATTATACCAATAGTCATGTCAGTCAATGGCTTAATAGCCATAAGCCTTGACTAACATCTTAGGAGGCTCTTGTTAGCCTGGATCAAGAGTACTTCTGGACACAGCTCGTCTAGTTAGGAGGTTCTTCTCTCTGGAAACCTGACCGCCGTTAGCTTGGACTCTGTTCCCGATACCGGTGGGATACTAATACAAATCATTCATATAATTCTCATATGATTCGACCATTACTGTTTACTATAATAATGGACTGACCACTGAGTTTGTTTCAGTGTTTTTTCTCAGGGTAGTTAGCTATGAAACGCCGGACTTCTCAAGTAATAGTACATTGTTACACTAGGGGTGAAAGTTACTTATTCCGTCCCGAGAAGGAGTTGGCGGCCGAGCGTAGCGAGGTCGCTAATTCGAGGGACTAAATAAGTTACTTTAACCCCGAGGTAAGCACTGTGCTTTTCATTACGAATACAAGAAGATAGACCTAGTTTTTTTTTTAAATAATTTGTCAGCTGTTAGTTGAAAATAAAACTCCCTAGGGATGAAAAGTGTGATACTTTTCAGCCTGCTCCTCAGGCAAGTTCAGACCTACTTTCAGAGTATGAGTAGAAAGTGAAATGTGTGAAAGTAAAAATGAAAAATTATTTTTACAACCAATTTGTATGGTTTATCCTGAAATAAATTAAAACTTTTCAGGGTCAAAGATAGTACAGCACTTCATAGGACTTTCAACGTGAACCCTATTTATTTGAGGCACGAGAACTCAGGTAAAACCAGCTGTTTTCTCTAGTTATTGTAATTTACATTTTGTAATCAAATTATAATTATTGTATTCATTTTTCGGTTACAGGAAAAGCTATTGATTACATGGTAAGAAATTATTTATTTACTAGCTTCACCCTCGTGTAAGTAGAAAGTTATGCCAAGGGAACATATTCCTGGGGTAAAAAGTATCCTATGTGCTATCCAGGACATGGTCTGCCCTTGTGATAAATTTCATTTAAAAAAAAAAGTTTGTTGGTTGTTGTTGTTTGTTGTTTATTGTTGTTGTTTGTTGTATTTTTTTTTTCTTCATATTATTGTAATCGTATGTTTGTTACTTTTTGATGTACAATAAAGTTTATTCTATTCTATCCGTTCAGCCATTTGAACATGAAGATCTAACAAACATACGGTCTACATTAATACAAAAGTACATAAATAACATAATTATTAAGTGTGATTACATTTCAAAATTTAAAGTGACTAGAAAATTACATAATTATTGTACCTAATAATTTACTCCTACTAAGCTGGGCAGTCTTCTGAGCCATGTTTGATCTGTGTTTTAGAGTGTAAGTATACAATGTTTTTTAACTTTACACCAAGTAAAGTAAAAAAACAACGCATAGCTCCACAACAACAACTTTATCAGTTTTAATATAAGGATTCTATGTGTTATTAAAATACAATATAGATTGAAATCCAAACTTAACTGCCATCTTACAATAGGTTGGAGATAAACAAACATACATAAAGAAGAAACTGAGGAAGATAAACAATATCCTAAAAGGTATTGATAACTCGACCATTATAGTCAACGGTGATGACAATACCAATGGTGATGACACGTTGATAATAAATGATAAACCAAAGATTGTGAAAGATATTAATTTAAATTTACCAAACGGTGATCTCAAAACTGGTAAACTGAATGGAGATTTGCCAAATGGAGATAACGAGAATGGTAAAATTAATAGTGATTTACCAAATAATGATCTCAAAAACGGTAAAATTAATGGTGATTTATACTACGATGATGATGAAGATGAAACTCTTCATGGTTATAACAAAATATCAGCTGGATGCGGTGAACAGATTCAACTCGAAGATCCTACTAAGAAGGAGATGATGGTGAGAGATGATATAGTGGTGATGGTAATTGGTGATGGGAACCAAAATTTTGACTAAGATTATGGAAGCATGCATAAGCTTTGGTGAAGGGATTGAAACAGAAAGATTAGAGGCAAACAACTAACTTAAATACTGTTAGGGACAAATAAAAAACATTATGCTTTTGCATATCAAAATAATTTTTAACAATTAATCGATTTGATTTTTTTACAGCATTGGCAAATACCATTGAGCCGTCGCTTCAGAGCACTGAAGTTATGGTTTGTGCTCCGTAACTACGGCGTTTCGGGAATACAGAAGCATATTCGTGAGGTAAATAAAACGTGTACAGAAAATATAAAACCAATGATAGGCCCGTGAGTAGTAGTGGCCGAGTGGTAATGGCTCCGACTTACAAGTTGTAGGTCGCGAGTCCAAACCCTGCCAGGAGCATTACTTTGTGTAATTTATTTCATCACTACTGCTTTCAAAATGGTAAAGGAAAAAATCGTAAGGAAACCGGCATGTATTGGAACCAAAAATTCGAAGACATGTGATATTCACCAACCCGCACTGGGTTTTTTCTTTAAAAAACTTATTCAACTTTGGAGGTAGGCGGAACAGAGAGTAAAGTCCCACAAACCTCCGTTGAAGAGGGAGGATCCTCCAACCAGACAGGATGTTATAGTCTGGTGGGCGACTGCCAGACAGTTGATGTCGGGCTGTCGCACATGTTCAAATCGCGCGGAGAACTTTGATTGCGCGATGCAGGATTTCGTATTTTCTTCGTAGTTCTTATGTGGCGTCATAGATGTCGCTACATAACATTAAAATAATGACTTAATTTGACTTAGTACATATGCCGACAGACAACGTTTCATTTTTATTTATCCCTAATTTTCTTTTGCTTGCCTGTTCTGTCTCACTCCTTACACTCTTTCTCTCATCTTTCGCGAGTCCAAGCCTATTCTTTCCAGTTTTTGAAATCTGTGCATTTCATCTCACCATCTACTTCCACGCCTAACAACATGTTGTATAATTATATTTTTATAATTATGTTTTCAGGGAGTTCGTCTGGCGCAGAAGTTTGAAGCTTTGGTATTGGCTGACCCACGATTCGAGATACCTCAGCCCAGGAATTTAGGTTTGCTTATCAAGTTTTTGTAATACTATTAAGTGATTTGTAGTTTTTACTATGATTGCTTACAAATACCTAAAATTTTCATACAATACTAATTAGAAAATAGATCTTTTATTTTGACTTGCTTAGCCCTAAGACATAGTACTATAATATTAAGATGATGACAATCATAATCATCATGTATCATATCTGTATGGTTTAAATATTTTTTTGTGGGTTTATGGTTTTGTGGACTGGAACAATTTGCCAGCTGCGGTCTTCCCGTCCGATTACAATTTAAGCGTCTTCAAAGCTAGAGTGAATACGCTCTTAATAAACTAGTGCGCATCACTGCTTACCATCAGGTGGGATCGCAGTCAAGTACTAGTTTATATCGGATAAAAAAAAAGAAATGTTTTATGTCGAAGTTTTGCAATGCATAATTTTAAAGTGTACATTATTGACGACAACAGTCTTTCTTATATCTTCCATATTAGCACATCATCTCCCTAGCCCTTTCCCAACTAGCTTGGGGTCAGCTACTAGTCCAATCTGATGCGGCTGAATACTCGTGTTTCACATGGTGCGACTGCTTATCAGATTTTCACAGTCCAGTTCTTGGGCATTCAGGTTGGATAGACTGATGCTTAGTCTTTCTGCCGTCTATCTGTAACGACTAAGATCTCATGAAAGACTCTAATCTCTGCTTATTAACGAAGGCTAAAATATCTTTATATCCTTTATTCCAGGAATGGTAGCTTTCCGTATGAAAGGCGACAACGCTCTGACTGAGCGTCTACTGAAGCGATTGAATGCACGTGGCTACATCCACGCCGTACCAGCCTGCTTCAAGGGGATTTATGTTATCAGGTTCACAGTCACTTCATCTAGGACTACCAATCAGGATATCTTGGGTAAGAAAACTGCCCCCCTATCCAAGTTACAACCGTTTCGCTTGCGTCGAACGCTTCGAGTTGACCTTGCCGCCAATTCTTTTGTTCTGACCACGTGACCGAGTGTTGAGAGCGCATCACTCCCGTACATTTGAATCTTTCTACTAGCGTTAACTATTGCAGATTAGCAACTTGGCTAGGGGTACTGTAGCCTACAATAATGAAACCTGAGTATCTGAAAATGTTAATGGTCCTCTAAAGTAGTTTTATTTCTCATAACTTTTAACATTTGCCAATATTTGGTAAATATTGTACTGGATTTGTAAGAATGATTGAATTTCAATCCATGAAATATTAATGCGTTTATGTAGTAAAATCCCTGTAACTATATAAATAATCATGTAATAGTAAAGTTCAATCATCAAGAAATTTCTATAACGTCACTGAATGTTCTATTCATTTTTCAGATGACTGGAATGAAATTAAGACGGTGGCTAAGGAGATACTGATGGATGTGTTTGGTTCTGAGAATGGTAATATAGTGGTCCCCAAGAAACCCAGGATCTCTCTTAAAGGTGACCTCACTGATCTTATAGTAATACCTACATACAAAATCGCATTAGGCTTGTAGTTTTGGACTGATATGCTTTTTTTTTGTCAGACAAAAAAAAATCTTCAACTAATTGTATTTTATGTTTCTAAATTATTATTATATATTAAAATAGTTTTTTTGCTCTCAGTAATTTGTGAATATTCCGGCTAGAGATTGATTTAAACGCACTATCTATAGTTCGTTTGTGCTACTAGCATTTTCAGTTAATACTTCAGCTATACTTAAAACCTTACTGTTGCTCCTCGATTTCACAGCATGATTATCACTTCCTTGTTCTTCTTCTTTATTTTAAATCGCATGCACTACTTACAGTAACTTTGCTCTAACAGCTTTTTCTACTAGAATCAATCTAGAATGTGTCTCTTACCCCTTCGATTTCCCTGCATGATTATTATTATCATCTTCCTTTTACTACTTCTCTTTTTAAATAGCATGTACTGCTTGAACCAACTTTGCCCTGCCAGTGGTATATAGATGTCCGAAATACCTCTTCACTGCATGATTGTTTCACTGCTTCTCTCTCCCCATCAACCGAGCTTCTTCATTTACTGAGTAAATGTTTCAGAGACTCGCGAGTTGAACGCAACGTTCGGCACAAGCCTCCTTCTAGCCAACAGTCCTATGAGCCCTAAGATAGTAAATGGTACTCATGCTGCAATCTGCGATTATGAACAGGTTCTTACTTCCTGCGCACAAACTTTCGCACAGTTGAAGATGGAGCCGAAGGATAGTCCTGGTGAGTCGTGTGTTGTGTTTGTGTGTTTAATTTAAACCCTGGTTTCTAAATGCCTAAGTCTGTTGTCAAGTCTTACATCATCATCACCAGTTTTATGACTGGTTTTGTTGTTTGTTCATAATTTAACAACAGTGTCTCATTTGACAGTAGATTTCAATGGACAGGGATTTTGTCTGTCTTTGTTTTTATCTTAAGTTTCATGCTGCATATAGCAACCTCAGTTCTATAACATTCATTCATGCTTTTCTGGTTTTTTACATTACTTTTTCATTTTATACTCTATGCTTTATTAGGTTCATTCACACATTCGTCAAAACTTCCATCCATCATATTCTGTACAATCATCGTTTTAATTTTTACTATTGAAAAGCTCACGTTTGACCACTATCTCACCTGATGGTAAGCGATGATGTGGTCAGAGATGGAGAATGCTTGCCTAGAAATAACCTATTTAATCTTTATTAACTTAGTTTGTATCACACATACTGGCAAGTGATTCCACTCTTTGATAGTACGCACAGTTATAGTATTATTAACAACGTTTGTCTTTGCTTCCATCTCCTTTTTATCAATCATCTCTTTTTCTTCATCTCTTCTTGACATTAACAACTAACTACACCTCACGCTACATATACACCAACTCACCCAACTAACTCACTAACAGAAATGCGTCGCCGTATCCGTGGCATCAAGATGTGTGGGAAGAAGTTTTCCCTGGATTCGTGCATGGATATGGTCCAGGGTATGATGGTGGAACAGAGTCTGCCGCAGTGCTGCGAGGATGAGAGGGAGGATATCTCTAACGGTGGGTAGAGTATTTGCGTCTGAGAGTTCTATTGTTCTTATTGTCTCTTGTCAACTGTAGTCTTCTAGTTGTACATCATCATCATCAAAGGGTGGGAATCCGATGGATGCGAGACGCATACGTCCGTGCGTTGTGGAGACACTTAGGGAAAACCTACTGACCGCTCTCATTAGTGCAAAAGACACCAAAAGTTAGTGCAAGAATGGTAGAAGTTGTTTAATGAATTCCCACCAAAAAAGAAATGAAAATGGGTTGTAAGATAGTATTTCAAACAGTATTGTATAATTTAAACTGCATGACAAATAGTTTACTAGATTTAGATTAAAATTTGGTGTTTACCAGTTTAAGTAACAAAACACTTTATAATGTTATAAATATGTTTTAGGAGCCACTGAAGCCCCAATGCTATAAATAAGAGGTAATCGTAACTGAAATACTTGGGTGGCGGTTAAATCTAACTTTATGATTCTGATTCTAGTCAAATATATTCCTTCCCTAACATTTTTTCTATAAGTAATTTCTTTTCTAACCATAAATAATTAAAACGAAAATTCTCTTTCCTTTACAAAGTAAATTAAACTCCAGGATCCAGCCCGGGAGACAAGTCATCACTTACATCATCACCAGTGACATCTATCGGCACCATCAAGCAAGAAAACACAGACACAAACCAACTGCAAGTCCCACTAGTGCCATCTAGGCAATACAGGTCAAAATCTGTTGACGTCTCACTCTCCGGACTGTCACTAGATGACGCTAAAATCACTATTGATGTTAAAAATAATGAAATTATTATCACTCCTACTGGTTCAAAGGATATTACTAAAGAAATGCCTGCTTCTAAATCTAATTTTGATGAAATTGAAGAGAAATTAAACATTGGTGATAAAATTACTCAGGCTTTTGAAAATTTCCAAGACGGTTTGCAAATGTTGAGTGAATATAAAGATAACGTTGAGAAAGCTGAGGAGTCTAATACTAAATTAACAATAAGAGGTCCTGGCAGTTATATTAAGAAGTTGATTCAACAGTTTAGCGAGGGCCCCTTTGAAGGAGAGGATCCTAAGCCCGAAGCTGACAGGGCTATGTCTACACAAACTTTTAGGGATAAAGCTGATGCTATTTGTAAAAAATGTTTGCATTATAAGGGAAAGATTTCTAAGTAAGAAGATGCTTAAAAATGAAAAGTACCTACCTGTTTCAATGATTATTATAAATATTAGTATTGCTTAAATGAGATTTCGGAGCAATTGTTATGAAACTATGTTCCGTGAATTAGTTGAAACGTGTAAAGCTCTCTCTTTTAGATTGAATAAAAAAATACTTTTAAATTCCTTATGGTAAAACTATATGTCAATAAAAATTAAAATTCTTATCATTTATTGTACTTAAAATCATGTCTTATGTTTCCACGGATGTGTAGCTTCATAGACGCGTATTCGTCATTATACGCTTGGTGTACGCCTGCGTGAAGCTTACATACAAAATTATGATACAGTGTCGATGAAGCAGTAGCATTGTCTTTGCCGCTTTGTCGACGCGTCTATGAAGCTCCGTAGGCAGTAAGCCTAAATCTAACAACTAATGAAATATTGCTTATGGCAGCCTACTTGTTTTTTTTTTGTTTAATATAGATGTCAAATGTTTTAATTCCTAAAGTGGTGTGGGATAAGTGTATTTTAAGTTACTGCACAATACTTTGCTTGTTATAGAAATTTAATTATTGTTTTGTAAAATATAATTACACCGTTATTAGTTGTTTTAAGTTAATTTAAGAAAAAAATACAAAAATATATTGAGATTAGAAATTCAGTAGAATGTATTATACTAACTGAAAAAAAACGTAAATGTACTTAAAATGTATGTTAAAATTTTGGCTCTTGCTTGTAGGCAAAAAATTATGTAGAATGTGTCATAATTATAAAAAATTGTAGGTAAATACTAGTTTGTTAAAGATGATAATATATATATATATATATATTTGATATTGTTTAAATTAAAATTGGTAAAATATATACTCATATATCTCATACTTGCTACTAAATATGTATAAAAAAAACTAAAACTTCTTCTTAAGAATGTAGAAAATACTTATATACTTCATAAAGTTATGTAAAATATAGTGTCAAAACATACTCAGATTTATTTACAAAAAATATAGGTAATCTTATGATTTGTTTTATTATTATTATTATTGATTACCAGATTGTTATTTCAAATCCTCTGTAAATTTTTCTGTAAATTAAGAATTTGTTCAATCTTTAAAGATAATTTTTATTATTTTAAACTAAGCATATGGTTTTTTTTATAAGTTTGAATTTGTATATATGTATAATTATATACTACCTAGACGATTTCAGCTATGGTGACAGGTTTCTGATTTAATGCAACTACGGGTTGCGATCATGTAGTTTGTTGTACTAATGTGGGTTACCATGACATTCAAATATTGTTTTATTCTTATTCCAGTGTGGGTAAGAGACAGAGCTATACAGTACATATAAGTTGTCTAGCGCTATCTCTTACCACAGTGAAATAAAGGGCCATTACACCACTCGATATTCAGACAGTCTTAGTCGATGTGGCGTGGTGTCGCGTAGTGTAATAAGGGTCAGTCTGTCTTACTTGGAATGAAAAATAAGACAAGTCTGAATATCGTGTGCTGAATAACGCGTAGTGTAAAATACCCTTACGAATGGTCTGTCGTTGCTGTAAAGATGTGTGCACAGTGTGGTCACGTTACAACAATTCTCATTATACCTAAACAGGTATTATAAGAATTTGTATAATACTTATACTGGTTGGATAAAAGATGAAGAAGGTGAATTTTTTGTTTATAAAAAATATATATATATCACTGAAAGTTTAGCAATTAAATGATCGAATAAACTGCTGTGCAATATCAATAAAAATGTAAACTATCTCGCTTTAAATAATGCGGTAGAAAATATTAATATTCATGTTACAATATATAACAAATATATTTAATGGATATTTATAAATATATTTTTGTCGCGAGCAAACATTTTGAATAAAAATATACGTTGCTTAATTATTGTAATTATAATTATATTACTCGCCTATTTTGTATAATACATATATTAATCGTCTTGTATTTATTAATTTATGTCACTTATTGTGTTATAAAGTCGATTTAAATTATCTAAACCTACGCTTTTACAAAAAAGATCTCTTAAAATATAATAAAAAAAACTAGTGACCCACCTCGGCTTTGCCCGGGTACAAATTATACACACAAACCTTTCTTGTTAATTGCTCTTTGTATTTATTAGTGAAATTTGCGTCAAAACCTGTTGCGTGGTTTAAGAGTAATTAGTGCATAAACAGACAGACGCTAAAAACTACTTTTCATTTATCCTATGTTATGAAACTTTTCAATCAAAGAACTTTGGAACAATGAAAATGTAGAAACCATTCAATAACTTTTGAATATAAAAAATATAATATGATAATATATTATAATTATAATATTATGAAAGCTTAAATATATTACCTGTAAAATACGTACTCCTAGTTTGTAGGCAAGTAGACACAAAATGTATGAAAAAAATATATATTGTAGCTATACTTTTAATGTGCAATAAATATGTTATGAGGCATTGAATTATTTTGTTTTATTTATTAAATGTGTAGATTGAAATCTGATGCATAAGACCACCATAAAAGAAAAGTACCTTGAGCCCCCATAAGACTTTTTGGCATAGGCTGACAGACTAGCCACTTGGCTAAATTCATTCAAGACCTGCCCCCTAGCCAAGTTACAACCGTTTCGTTGAAGTAGTCAGAGAACGCTGCTGACAGGAGGAATTTGGATTTTTTTTACCCAGCAAGGGATAATGTGTAGGGTAAAAAAATTGCCTCCATAACAGCTGATTTTCACAAATCTAGGTGGTGATAAAAAAATCGAATACTTTTAACAAATCTATATGTATAAGAAAATAAAACTTCACATAAATACTTAAAATGTTTAATAAATACATAACCGTCAGTATTAACATTTTTATAGTTTACTTGAGCATTTTATTTAATAGTTTTCTACATTTCATGGTTCTTACGGGCAGAGTTCGCTGGGAATTTGAATATATTGATTTATTAAAAAAAGATTTAAATAATTTAATGCAAGGCAAAAATATGAAAGTAAGGATATGAAAGTAATTTTCCAAAAATATTAAAGGTAACTCATATTCCACAACAGGTAAGTAATTTTATAAACAAATACAATAACGTTATACTAAATATAAGATACTTATAAATAAAATATATAGTGCAAATTCGTACCTATACAATAAATATTCAATTTACTACTTAAGTTTAAAAGGATTATACTAAGAACTAGCTTCTGCGAGCGGCGTTGCCCGCATGAATCTTGGTTTCTCCATACAAATTTTGAACCCCCGTATTACCCCTTAGGCGTGGAGTTTTGTAAAATCCGTGCTTAGTGGATGTCTACACCCTATAAGGAACCTACTTGCCAAATTTTTTATTTTTGAGGTGTCATAGTTTCTGAGATTTTGTGATTGATATTCTTCTATTTTTATAGATTGATATAGTGAGTGATATTTCGCTTTTATATATATAGATAGATATGGTTAAAGTGAAAAAGTGAGTGAGTGTGACTAAATGATGGTTGGTTATGGTAGATGGTTGGCGGTGGTTGGTGATTAATGGTGTTGATGGTTGGTTGGTTGATGGTGGTTGTTTGAGTCTTGACTTGGCTCCCGAGAACGGACATCTGGGATGTAGACCCAGCCATCATTGTACCGATAGTCATGTCAGCCAATGCCTTCAATAGCCACTAGTCTCGAGTGGCACCATAGGAAGCTCTGGTTTTGAAGGAGATGCCCAGGATGTTAGAAGTCGCCACCGCAGACACAGGCTTGTGGATGACGAGCAATGGGTAGCTTGTCGTCCACCCGTCTGGTGCAGGCTCATGTCAACGGCGCGTAATGTAGCATACGGGCCTCACAGAGATATCAGCTAGACTTAAAGTGCCTCGAAAGGCCAAAGCCTGCTAGGGCTGTGGGAATGTTTGGAAGAGTGACCGTGGAGAACGCAATGGGAAACTGAAGGCTACAGCTGAGGTCAAGGGTTAATGTTTTTTAGTTAGTAAAAGTCTGACACGCCCTCTCATTCCACCTTAGACTGGGAGAAACCATTGGATCATTTTCTGACGAGGGTTTGATTAAAAAAAGCGGTAGTTCTGGACACGGCTCGTATTAGTAGGAGATTTCTGTTTCTGGAGCCTTGATCATTAACAGGTAGCGTGGACCCTACTCCCGATGTGTATTTAGAAAAAAAAAAATGTATATTAAAAAGTTTTTAGGAAATGTTTGAAAATGTATAAAATAATATGCGCGTATAATTAATAAATGTGATAATACTTGCTTGAAATATAATAGCGTACCTTGCCCGTATCGTGGTAATCATTGATACTACTTTGCTACTTGAGCAAAATATAAGAAAGAAGCTCATTAAAAATAATTATAATAAATAATTTATCATTTCTACAATTCAGTCTTAAACGCTAACATTAAATCTATAAATAACAATAAATAAATGCATTTTCTTTAATAATTTACAGTATTACTACACTAAGACAATATACAAAATTTATTTAATTTTTATATCCCATTTTACGAATTTTTGGTGCCGAATTTAAAATGGCTTTCGAAATTAATAATACAAATTTTGTTTAGTTACAATATTTTTGTATTATACAAATGTTTAAAAAATCGTATATTTTGTCTAGTTATACAACAGTGCTTGACTGTACTTAATCTAAAACAATAATAACATTATTTATATAACAGAATTACAATTAATAAAGATTTTTAAATAGAGAGCTGTTAATTTTTATACAATTTCCGGTTTTCATGTAAATTAGAATAATTGACTTTAAAATAGGATTTAGGATTTGCGATTTTATTTATAGCATTTTTTTTGAAAAATAAGTAATAAAAAAACTGATTACGATATAATAATAGAAGGTGGCTATTTCTTTTTATATTTCACAGAAACACAAATTATAAAATATTTTTTATAAATTAGATTGTAGATACAATTTAAACGTGATGTTTTTTACATTGGTCAACAAACAAAAAAGTTTAATATATACCTAATAAACATTCATCTACAAAACTCATGTTTAAAAAATTCATCTACCCACACACAATTTCACAAATACACACAAAATCAAAATCCAAAATTTTCGACACGTATTTCATTCTTTCGAAACTTATTTCATTCTTTTGACACTAATTTCATTCTTCTGACACTAATTTCATTCTTTTAACACTAAATTCGTAAATCAATGAACACCAGTAATACTCTTCAACCAGGGCTTATAGAAGGTGGTCCTCATATACACTCCTGGCAGGAATGGGGCTGCACACTTGATTCCATGGGAGACCGTACCTACTAGTTGCCATTTTCCATCATCTCGTTGGAGGACAAGGGGGCCGCCACTGTCACCCTGAAGAAGAAAATTAAGGTGTGTTTTAAAATATTTTGAAACCAATTACGGGTAGCAAAAGGTAGCTCGCCGTCAGACCGTCTGCATCCGGTAAGAATCAAGCCCGGCTCAAGCGCGTTCTACCGAGCAAAGAGTAGGTCGCTGTCCAGACGTCCAGTCCAGGATTGAAACCAAGTCCAGGCAAGCGCATATTGAGTTGCACGCGCGTTGTGTTCCCTTGAGGTATGCGTCTAAATCATCTCACCATCTCTTTCTGGGCAGTCCTCGACGCCGCTTTCATGTTGCCATTGTATATAGGGTTATTTTTAAAACACTGGCAACCTCTCAGGGCCTCAAGTCTGCTATTACAATAGTGTCAGAATGGTCTATCAATATTTTTATAATGATTGATTTTGACAAGTTTTGGTAATCTGCTAATATAATGGCGTCATTATGACTTTCCAATCGTCAACCACTGGCAATCTATTGAAAGAAATGGCATAGAATGGTAATCTCGTACATAATAACAAATCAATGTCTGACGTATGCGGCAATCTGCTAAAATTTTCACAGTTCCTTTGATCATTGAACTACAATTAGACCGTCATTGTGCAGTTATTGCTTTTAATAACCATTTTACCACAACTCTATCCGATCAATGATCGGTCATTATGAATTAGCAGATTACGAACTTTTAGCAAAATGACGATGGGATCGTGTTTTTATACAAATAGCAGACTTAGGCCCCTGGACTATATGACTAACATCCTGATCAACTTTTGTTCTATGACTTACCTCACAAGAATCCTTCTGTCCATTAGCGTATCCCGCGCAGATGAAGGAATTGAGAATCTTCTTAGAGTGACCAGCTGTCTGGAACATGTCTTGGCAAGCGCTGTTCTCTATCACAGGCACCTGGAAAATCAATGCAAGTATTTTCAGCATCTTCTTAATGCCTAAAACACCAACGCAATTCTATAATCTATAAAATATCAAGAATATATTTTATAGATTATAAAATATGGAGTGTTTTGTTTGTAAATAAAATAGACTGTAAATATGTCAAAAATCAAACGTCTCGTAGTGCAGGGCAAAGTTGAGGGCACCGGGCCACGTGATGGATCACTAATGAGATGGACAGACCAGATCAAGGCCGCAACTAAGTGCTCGGTTTATGAATGTACCCGGAAAGCTGCAGTCCGCGATGAATGGCGCCGCATTACAAAGATGATCATCGTGATTCACAGTGATGACCACGACCGGGCAAGAGTGTACCGACTCAGAAGAAGAATGTCAAAAATATGGTTCAACATGAAGTGCAATAAAAAACTTTTTACAAAAAAAATTAAACCGACTTCAAAAAGTACAAAATAACTTTACTTTCGGAAGTCGGTGTTTCTATAATAGATACCTAATCTTGTCTCTTCATTATTTAACACCGACTTCCGAAATTAAAGTTATTTTGTACTTTTTGAAGTCGGTTTAATTTATTTGTAAAAAGTTTTTTATTTTTCACTTTTTAGTTAAGGTAGCACCACTAAAAAGTACCTACCCTTCAGCTAAACATAAATTACCTTATAGCCAGAGTGCATCTCATAACGATTCTTATAATCCCAAATACGGTTATATTACATGAATTTACCCCCTCCCCCTGACCCCTCCCCCTTTTCTTTCAGTCAGTCATCGACTACACGTATAAACAAAGCAATTTTACTTGTTACGACAATTCTGCTATGATTCTATGAGGAGTTCTGTTCCATATCTTCGAAGTTCATGATCAGATTATAACAATATTTCTATGGGACCAACTTGGAAGCATAACTTTTCAATCAAAAAAAAAATTTCCAAATCGGTCCACAATTGACCGAAATATCGGTGAACATACATACAAAAAAAAAAAACATACATTCAGCCGAACATAGAACCTCCTCCTTTTCGAAGTCGGTTAAAAAAGCAGACGCCGTGGAAACGCTAGGGAGGCCACCAGTTCACTTCTTTTATGTTCTGTAGAGACTATTACATCAGGACCTCTCTACATCATTTAGAATTCATTGAATTCACACTTAATATTATGTATGTTTGTTACTTCTTAGTGCTCGAATGGCTAGATGGATGGCATGGACGAAGACAATAAACCAAGAAATAATTCGGGACACCAAATAGATAGGTACAGAAGTCAATCTACATACAAACCGAGCTCGAGTAACGCACACATGTCTTAGTTATGACTTTGTTTACGAGAAAGTAAGCGTCATCTTAAATGATGTCATTATGATAATGCAGGATAGAAAGAAATTTCGCTTAGGTACGTTTGTGGAATGAATAAAGGCGAGGCGTGCTCAAACGCTACCAACATTTAAAAAAATGGTGAAGGAACATTACCTTTCCCTTTAATATATATATATATATATATTCATCTTCTCCTGGTTCAACTATACATTTGATATTTTTTAGTTTATTTCTTTTTTTGTGTTGTATGTATGTATTTGTATTAATGTATCTTATAAGCATTATTTCTGATTTTTGTTCACCAACCCTAAATCTATCTCCCTTCTTTCAGTCCATGCAAACGTTGTCTGTAAGAGATCGCCCTGTGCGATAAGACCGCCCATTGTACACTTTTTTCTTTAAATGTTTATCCTATATATTTGTTTATGTGGTGTACAATAAAGAATATAATAAATAAATAAATAATAAATAAATTAGTTATTACCACAAAATATACAGGTACTACAGAAGTTAATCTACATACAAAGTGCGCTCGAGCAACGCACGTGAAACTTATCAAAGTCTCACCAGAAGTCTATCAATAAACAAGTTTTTAATGAAAATATTTTTTTCATAGCAAGCTTTTATAGCACGGTATAATACTTATATAATTCTCGTCAAGACGAATCATACGAGCCCAAACTCGATGTGGTTGTGTCGTTTAACTACGGAGTTTCTAAAGCCACCTTCCGGTTCCATCATCAGATCAGCTTCATGTCATAATAATTTTGCATTGTCATCTAATTTACACATGCATGTAAAATTTCAGCTCAATTGGTAACCGGGAAGTGGGTCAAATTTAATTTACAAGATTTGATGACAGACAAACATCGGGACAGGTAAATAAAAGCTTGTAAAAATACCTGTACTTCCTGCAATATAGCTGGTACAGATCCACCGTACTTGAGACGTCCCCAGCCGGTTACAGTTGCCACTCGGCCCGTGAAGTCAGCCTCATCCGGTGGCATGCAGATCGGCACTGGAATTATAAGTAGAAGGTATATTTATAGAGACTTGGATATTGACGGCCTCCCAGGTGAAGAGGTGCTGGTCCTGAGTTACTATATCTAGACCTTTTTTTTTTCGATGGGTAAATCATCTTAAATATGACAAAAGCCGCTCTTGGGTGGAGCAGGAGATAGTGTCAGACTCTTACTGACTAAAAACCCCATCCCGTTTCTTCTAGCCTTCGTACCGGGGCACGAGCTCCCTTTCGGATAACCCTGGCCCCAGTAGGCTTCGACCCAGCTGGGCCCCTCCTGCTGCTGACAACTCCTTGAGGCGCGCGGGAACAGTGCGCGCCGTCGACGTCTTGGGCTCGGTCGGGACCAGGGCCCGGCGCAAGAGGTCTCCGCCACCGATCGCCCCCACGAGGGCACGGCGATGCTTCGCCCAGGCAGGGCACACCTCGACGGTGTGCTCCACCGTGTCCTCCGGGCGTTGCGCACAGTGGCGACACCCGGGCGTCTCTTCCGACTTAATCTGAAACAGGTACCTCCCGAACGTGCCATGTCCGGTGAGGACCTGCGTCATGCGGAAGGTAAGGACGTCGTGAGGTCTTTCCAGCCACGCCTCAAAGAGCGGACTTGCCGTATTAATCGTGGCGTGCCCTACTATATACCTGGAATAATTATTTGGAGGCTATATAGTAACTAGACTCTTCCTCAATCTACGTTTCCTTACCAATATGAGCATCAAACTTGATAGGTGCCTCCAGTTCCAACAACGCGAGATCATTCTCGAAGGTGGCTGCGTCATAGGATCTGTGTACGATGACTTTCTTCACGTTTCTTGAGACCGGCTTCTTTGGTTCAAAGTCACCGGAGATGTCGTTTTCACCAAACACTGCTACGAGTGATGCTAGGAAGCTGAAAGTGGAAGTTACGAAGTAGGTATTAGATGCAGCATTTTTTTTTTTGTTTATTATTGATAGCATCGCGTTTGACCACCATCTCACCTGGTGGTAAGCGATGATGTGGCCGGCGATGGAGCACGCTTGCCTAGAAGTAACCTATTCACTCTTGACTTAAAGACCCCCAAGTTGTAGCTATCAGGAAACACAGACTTCGACAGGGAATTTCAGTCCTTGGCTGTACGCACAATAAATGTGGTCCCAAAACGCTTTGTGTGTATGGGTGGGATGTCAACCATGTACCGGTGACGCAACGCTGTACGTCTTGTGGTCCGATGATGGAACGGACTTGGCGGAATTAGATTGTGCAAAGACTCTACAAGTGCATTATTGTCAGTGATCCTCTTGGCTCGCCTCTCAATCAACTTCAGCGCATCAAGCTGGTAGTTGGCAGATCCATCCCAAAGATGAGAACAGTACTCCATACACGATCGAACTTGGGCTTGATAAAGATTAAACAGCTGTTCCGGCGTGAAGTACCGTCTCACCTTTGCTAAGATGCCAACATTTTTAGCAGCCATTTGAGCCTTTGCCTTTACTTTTGTATATTGATATGTATGTAGGTATAATGTAATAATATAATAATTTATTTTCAAGTTTGCACTCATAGAATGGTTAGTAACAATATTAACTTAAGACTATGTTGGTAGCTATTAAAATTCTAAATACACAAAAATAAATTAAATGCATTGCAATATTTTAAAATGTCCCAAAATAAAATTTCATTAATCAATTAAAATAAAATGTAAACAAAAATTTAAAATGTCATTAAGTGATAATAAAATAAACATGTCACCAAATTAAAATGTCATGAAAGAAAAACGGAAAGAGTAATTATCAAGTATTTTATAATTACGCACATAATTCACTATAATTACGGTAAAAGTTAAAAGTTATTCTAAACAAGTCATTATATTTATTACTTTATATTAAAAAGAACATTGCCCGATCTGTGAACCTTATTCCAGTGCCCCACAATAGGACACTTAACCCTATCCAATATGGTTTTTAGAAGGCCATTAGTGATATGTGTATGTATAGTCTTCAAGAAGGTTCATATAGTCATTAAGTTATGAGGCCTCCCGACCAATGTGGACCTGCCTCATGCGGAAGGTGTTTCTTGGGAGGAACGGGGGGGGGGGGGTTGAGTCAGACTCAAGCCAGCCACTCCTAAGTTCTTTGCCTAGTATTCAAGGAACTCGGTGTTTTCACTTAATTCATGGCCCCAGTAGGCTTCGACCCTGCTGGGCATCTACGGTTTGCTGACATATCTTTGATGCACTACGTACCGTCAATGATCGGGTTCGATCGGGATGGTTACCGGACGGCCGGATGGCGGGCTACCCATTGTTTTCCGTTCACAAGCCCGCGCCTACTGTGCTTGGTGCGTGAGGATGTATTGTCCGTTGAGGATACTTGACCATGACTCCTCTCCAGTCTCTTCTCAAAGAGGGGCCACCATGATGCGTGTCTAATCTAATTTAATCTGCGTATCATCATCATCAGCCTTTCTAATGTTCCCACTGCTGGGACTCAGGCCTCCACTCTAGGAGAGGGTATGGACCGTAATCCACCACGCGGGCCCAATGCGGGTTTGTATATCTAACTAATTATAAATTAAAATAACCCAACTCACCCAGGCTGACAATGAGCGGCAGTAGTGACAAACTTGTTGGTGATGAGGACGCCTCCACACTTGTTCTTGGTGAAGAGACCGAGCCAGGTCGATTCCCTGACCAGCACCTGCCAGGGCCACTCCCCGAAGGCGGCACTCTTGCCGCCGACGATACGACCCGTCTTGGACAGGGGACGGACTCCACACACTGAAAAAATGGAATAGGTGAATCAGATGCAATTGTATCAACAATTTGACTGGTCTGTTGGTCTAGTGGTTAGTGGTCCTGACTACTTTGCTGGAGATAGTGAATTCGAATCTCATTCAAAAAAATTTTTTGTGTGATTATTTGTTCTGCGCCTAGCTGTTATTTATCTATAATATGTATCATCATCATCTTCCTGCCCTTGTCTCATCTTATTTGGGGTGAAGAAAAAAATGTATTGCGCCAAACACGTTTTTTTCTTCTATTCTGCCCAGTCACTCGTCATGCTCACTAATATCCTATCACTAATCTATATATATAAAAATGAGCCCCGTTTTCCGTTGTCACGACATGGCATGAAAACGGGTTGACCGATTTGGCTGATTTTTTTTTTGTTGTGATTGTTATCGTGAGGACAAGGTTCTTATGGAAAAAAAAATAAGAGTAGGGTAGGGTAGAGTAGGGTAGAGTAGGGTAGAGTAGTAGGGTAGAGTAGTAGGGTAGAGTAGGGCAGAGTAGGGTAGAGTAGGGTAGAGTTCGGTAGAGTAGAGTAGAGTATAGTAGGGTAGAGTAGTGTAGCAGAGTAGAGTAGGGTAGAGTAGGGTAGAGTGGGGTAGAGTGGGGCAGAGTAGGGTAGTGTAGAATAGGGTAGGGTAGAGTAGGGTAGAGTTGGGTATAGTAGGGTGGAGTAGGAAAGAGCGGGAGTGAAGCCGCGCGGGCAAAAGCTAGTATTGTATATATTTATAAATGTATAAATATGTTTATCAGTTGTCTATTACTATTCTAGTACACGCCTAATACTAGATATATATACTAGATAGCGTTGTGTGAAAGTTGTAAAAAAATCATTTGGTAATTTAACCAGAAAAGGAACCGAAATTATGATGATTAGATATAATATGATGTATTTTTGCCTGCGCTATTGCACTTGCTTTGGATAGACTTCGTATAGATTTAGAACGTTCAATTTAAATATTTCTTCATTCCCCCATCTCGAAAAGAGTATTTTTGCTCTTCGATATCTGAGAGCAAAAGCCGTTTTTATTCTCTAGAGAGATAAAGTAAATTGAATTAAGAACATCGCGTGCACTATGTTTATGAATTCAAAACATCATTAAACCTATGTACTTCTACCTCCATGATACCAAATTTGCCATACAGTTTTTTTTTTTTTTTGTTAAAACCTCAGATTCAGAACTTCCAGCAAAGATTTTTCACCTCGTGCTCTTTTGATTCTCTCGCTAACGCTCAGGATTTTAATTTTTGAATCCTTCGCTTGCTCGATTATCAAAATTGAGCACGAGGTTAAAGAGCAACTTTACGCTTTTGTATAACAAATAACTATTATTTTTGTATGAAAATTTGATGATTTTTTAAAAGTCATAGAACAAAAGTTGTCGTCTATGATGTTAGTAACACAGTCCTGTAAGGTTATTGGTGTTTTACAAATAACCCTGTATACAAATGAATATAAATAAGTAATACTCACAATTCTTATCATTATAGTCAACAGGGTTATCGACAAGGTTCTCTGTGGTCAGCTCATCAGCCAGTTCTGTGGTCGTGGTGGCTGCCTGTGTGGTCGTTGTCACTTTCTTCGTCGGCTTCGGCTTCTTCGTGGTCGTTACCTGGAAGTATTGAGATTAAAAGACGGCGTACCTGCTTCTATGAAACATTTTACTTGTGAGTGGTGCCTATTATTTAGGAGAGATAAGTTAAAAATTTTTTTTATTGATCTAGTATATGCATGAAGTTCTAAGTTCCTACCAATTGACAATATGACCAGTGCGTTTTGCCAGTGATGACATATGGCTCCGAAACGTGGTCACTCACAATAGCCATCATCAGAAGGCTTAAAGTCACCCAAAAGGTAACGGAAAGAGCTATGCTATAAGTTTTCTTGTAGGATCGAATCAGAAATGAAGATATCCGCAGGAGAACCAAGGTCGCCGACGGCACGAGGAATCGCCAAATTTAAGTGACCATGGGCAGGGCACATTGCTCACAGAACAGATGGCCGTTGGGGCCGAAAGTTTCTGGAGTGGCGACCACGTACCGAAAGACAGGCCTGCTACCAGGTGGACCGATGACCTGGTAAACGTTGCGGGTATCCGATGGATACGAGACGTAGGGGACCGTTCATTGTGGCGACACTTGCGGGGATGCCTATGTCCAACATTTGAGTTCGGTTGAAATAATGATGATTACTGACATCTTGTGCTTCGGAGAGCATGTATAGCTGTTGGTCCCAGTTGTCATTCGTAAATCTATGACCGTTGTTACTGGTAGTCAAAAGCCAGAAAATCTGACCATCAGTCTATCCAAGGAGCTTCGTGTTGCCCAGTGACTGGGTTGTGGAGGTCTGATAGGCAGTTGCTCCATGTAAAACACAGGTATGCAGCCACATCCAGTTAGACAGGAAGCCGATCCTAAGCTACATAGAGGGGGAAAAGGTTGAGGAGATGATGATGTTCTTCATGAATTGTATTTAGAAGAAACAATTCTGAGTACAATAGTGGTTAATAAATGAAAAACAAATTAAAAGAAATGCCTAAAAGTAAAAAAGATAATATTATAATCCTACTAATATTATAAATGCGAAAGTTTGTATGTATGGATGAATGTATGGATGTTTGTTACTCTTTCACGCAAAAACTGCTGAACGGAGCTCGATGAAACATGGTACACGAGTAGACCATATCCCAGAATAACACATAAGATACTTTATATCCTGGGATTATGTACGCGGGTGAAGCCGCGGGCAAAAGCTAGTATGTTATAAATTTGAAAGTAACTCTGCCTGTTGTAATTTTGATTTTTGATAATTTTCAAGCTTATTAAGTCAAGTCTAAAGCGGTTATCACACTGCCACGCACCACACAGCGTAGCGCGTGAAAACGCACCTACACACGTACTTGCGGAAGTTCAGCCCCCCTAGCCAAGTTGCTAATCTGCAATAGTTAACGCTAGTAGAAAGCTTCAAATGTACGGGAACGACGTCGCCTCAACGCTCAGACACGTGGTCAGAAAAAAAAAAATTGGCGGCAAGGTCAACTCGAAGCGTTCGATGTAAGCGAAATGGCTAGGCCCACCTTTGTGGAACATCGGCTACGACTACGTGCTGCGCGGCGACCTCCCTGACGGGGTCAGCGTGGTCTGCTACGCAGACGACACGCTGGTTCTAGCGCAGGGAGAGTCGCACCAGGCGGCGGTCGCTCTAGCGACACGCGGGGTTGCGATAGTCGTTGGTAGGATCCAGGAGTTGGGACTCGAGGTGGCGCTGCACAAATCTGAGGCCATGTTTTTCCACGGCCCTCGGAATGCGCCACCATCAGACTCCTAACTTACGGTAGGAGGAGTTCGCATCGGCGTCGGGTCGACGATGAAGTACCTGGGACTCGTTCTCGACAGCCGATGGAATTTCGGAGAACACTTCCGACGTTTGGCTCCCAAACTCAACCGGGCCGGGGCTGCTCTCAAGCGGCTCCTGCCCAACCTTGGGTGTCCAGACGCCTCCTGCCGGAGGCTCTACGCGGGGATCGTTCGGTCCATGGCCCTCTACGGGGCGCCGGTGTGGGCGCCGTCGCTGGCAAAGCGACCGGCGTCCATACTGAACGCCTGCCAGAGGGTCATGGCAATACGGATGGTGCGGGGTTACCGCACGATCTCCCGCGAAGCGGCGAGCCTTCTGGCTGGCCTACCACCGTGGGATCTGGAGGCAACAGTCCTTGCACACATGCACGATAAGCGCGTGGAGATGCAACGCCGGGGTGAAAGTCCACTACCGCGACAGGTCGAGGTATGGCGGACAGAGCTCCGGCGGGATCTCACGGTGAAATGGCGTCAGCGACTATCGCAACCCAGTGCTGGGCACGCCACAATTATGGCGGTAAGTCCCCTCTTTGAGGCGTGGCTGGAAAGACCTCACGGCGTCCTTACCTTCCGCATGACGCAGGTCCTCACCGGACATGGCAAGTTCGGGAGGTTCCTGCATCGGATTCGAGCGGAAGAGACGCCCGGATGCCGCCACTGTGCGGAACGCCCGGAGGACACGGTGGAGCACACAGTTGAGGTGTGCCCTGCTTGGGCGGAGCAACGCCGTGTCCTCGTGAGGGCGATCGGCGGCGGAGACCTCTCGCGCCGGGCCTTGGTTCAGGCCATGGTCCGGAGCGAGGAGGAGTGGCAGGCGGTCGCCTCCTTCTGCGAAGCAGTAATGCTAGCAAAGGAGGAGGCAGACCGCATCAGGCAACGGCGCCCCCGCCGCCGCCGCCGGGATTCCGATCCCGATTTCCAGCCACCGTAGACGCGGGCTCGCGGACGGCGAGCCATGGGTAGCTCGCTGTCCGATCGTCCGGTAACTGTCCAGACCGAGCCAAGGCGTCGACGGCGCGCACTGTTCCCGCGCGCCTCAAGGAGTTGTCAGCAACAGGAGGGGCCCATCTGGGTCGAAGCCTACCGGGGTCGGGGTTATCCGAAAAGAAACTAGAGCCCCGGTATGAAGGCTAGAAGGAACGGCGCGGGGTTTTTAGTCAGTAAGACTCTGACACTGTCTCCCGCTCCACCCAAGAGCGGGTTTCGTCAATGATGATTTTCCCCGTCGAGAGAAAAAAAAAAAAAAAAAAAAAAAAAAGCGAAATGGTTGTAACTTGGCTAGGGGTACAGATCTGCATCATCGTGCGGGTTTTAAATTCACGCAGGCACGCTCTCATTTATAGAACATCACGTACGGTACTACGAGACTCAATGTGCTATACCTTGCATGTCGCCCCGCACCCACGCGCATGAGTGCGTGTTTCTCCGCATGTAGGCGCGTGATCTGCATGAACGCGCGTGGATACAGTTTCAGTGTGTTGGACTATGCGTGTTTTCTTTACAAACAGAGATACTTACTAGCAACGTTAAGACACGCATTCACGCACTACGCTGTGGAGTGCGTGGCAATGTTATAACCGCCTAAGGTTTTGTACTGCTTAATAACTTACCGGCTTTTTTGTAGGAGGATTTGTGGTCGTTGGCTGTGTTGTGGTTGGCCGTCGATTCTGTGTGGTCAGTCGGACAGGCTTCTTTGTCGTCTTCACCGTAGGCCTTCGTGTGGTCGCCCTAGTCGTGGTCAACCTTACCGGCTTCTTCGTGGTCGTCAGAAATGGCCGTTTCGTGGTCGGTAAAGTCCTTTTTGGCTTCGTTGTAGTCGTTTTTATTGCGGTCTCGTTTGGTTTTCTACCTAATATGACTATATCGTGCAATTCTTGGAACGTTCCTTGTAGATTGCCAACGATTTTATTTACGAATACATTCATTTTCTCGTTTAGTTTCTCATCCATCTCCCATGAAGGGGTTGTGAATTCTACATCATGTAAAATGTCCAATTCATTGTCAGACATTGATATGCTAGTATTGTAAAGAGAAGGATTTGATCCCGAAGCATTCAGCATCGGGTTCCTTACAGGTGGGAAGTTGATCAGATCATCTGGTGATGTCTGCATTTCTGGTTTATTCGTCGTTGGTGCTTCCGTAAATTCCATTATAGGACTGGTCAATAAAGGAGCAGGTCTGGTACCTATAGAGGCTTTGATTGGATAAGGAGTAGTTACAACTCCAGGTTTGGGAGTAATAACAACTGTAGGCGAAGAAGTGGATGGATAAGTCGGTTTTCCCATATAAATGTTGTTAGTAGCAGCTATATGGTTGTTAACAGTGATTTGGCTGATTGGTTTCTTGAAAGGTTCTTGAGATATTTCAACAAATTGCGGTTCGTCAGCGTCTAGAGGTGTTTTTGTTGTGTGGATATCATTTAGAACTATGATAGTTGGTGTCGCACTTGAAAAGGTATCACCGTTGTCAAGATTGTCATAAGTCACTACGTTCGGTGGTATTGCTGGCCTTCTAATAGGACTTCCAGTAATATAACTAGTAGAAGCAGGTTTTTTAGAAGTCGTTGGTCTTTGAGTGGTTGTTGAACTAACATAACTAAAAGTAGACAAATCACCAAAATCAGTGGGATCAGTTGGATACCTGTTGAAAGCATCGATAGCTTGACTAGTGGACTGACTAGGGCTTGGTGAAGAGAAGTACGATGATGGTTTGTCATCGTTTGGCAAACTGTTTGGAGTCGTATATGTGTAGTCATAAGATGGTTTTTTACTTGGCGTAGGCTTTCTCGTCTGATATGTAGACAAAGATGTAGGCTTAAGGGTGACATAGTGACCGGTGGATAAGTAACTAGGGTAAGTGTAAGAGTACGATGGTGCTGGTGATGATTTCGTCTCCATAACATCCATGGATGGAGTCACGTCTTCTTTCATACTTGGAGTACTATCATTAAGCATTTGAATGATACTGTTTATTGATGACAATTCTGGTTTCCTAGTGTCTTTTGTTACTGTAGATATTACTACGTAGTTCTCCGTAGAAGTAACAGGTTTTGGCCTGAATATTGGCTTGATAGGTCTATGAGTTGACATAGTCTTCTCTGTGTGTGACTCTGATGTCGAGGTACTTGGAGTAACAGTAGGCTTCGTTTGCATAGACGATAACTGTATATTAAAATCTGAAGGTCTTACTACAGTATCAACTATAGATCCATTAGTATGTACTAAAATAGTATCTGGACCACCATGATCAATACTGCTGTGTGTATAATAATCAGGTTTAGGCTTCATATAAATAACTCCATTATTATCTTTCGGTGGTGAACTGAGAAGCGTATTCGTGATTTGAGTCAGCCCTTCAGAGATCATCTCAGCATGCTCTCCTTCCGTACTCAAATCCTCTGGTTTTAAAGTCGTAGCTGAATTTTTATCAGCAGGCTTGTACCCTGGAGTAACTACAGGTTTATAACTGTTGTGCAATGCACTTAATTCATCTGCATCATAATCATCTCCTTCAGTTGCTTCTGGATAGTCAAGGTAACTGGTCATGACGATGCCTGGGCCTTTGGGAATGTGTGATTGGCTGTCGGATTTGAGTTGGCAGCAGGCTCCGAAGAGGAAGCCGTCCATGCAAGCTCCTACTACTTCTCCGCCGCGTTGGTAGCATTCATGGTTGAACATGCATATGGTGTTGCCTCTGTTGTATTTTGCTGCGCGCGATGCTTTGCAGTAGGTGGGGGTTATTCTGTAGCCGCCGAAGAGTTTTCTTGATTCTGTGGAAGATAGAAAAATTTAATTTAGTCTCAAGTTTTAGTAATCATGAAAGCAATCTTATGTTCTACATAATTTATTTGATATATGGAACTAATTAAATTATAAAAAAAACTTAAATAATTAAAAATAATATATACACTAAAGGCCTAGCTAAATATGATGTCAAAAAACTCCTCCGCATCGCTGTCGACTGGAAGTGTGCCCAAAAGGCTGGCGGCATTGCCACGTTGTATGGCAATGCTTAATCTGAGGTAGAAGCCAGCCCTTGGGTCACGCGAAGAGTCAACTAAGCGTTTGGATAAATCTTAAAAAAAAAATATTTTGATATATTGTATTTTTTTAAACTGATCTCCTTAGCCTTTCAATCGTGATAATTAGAGACACAATAGAAAGACAGTGGGTGCCCAAACGCCGGCGATTGCTTGGGGATAAATAAATTAAGCAGCTATACACATACTGACAAATTCTTGCACAGACTGGACAGGTCTACTCAAATCTGTGAGGTTCTTTCCTGAAAAGACCATCTCAGACACTATTCTTCATGGATGTCATACGATTTGACCATAACCTTCAAGTTTGCGGTTTGGACTTTAAAAGAAACTTTGACCTCTGAGTTAGTTTCATTGTTCAAACACCAGTGTTTGAAATTGTTGTAGTATTAAAAATTTAAACTAGATGAGTCTGGACTCATCAACCTATTAACTCAATAATATTTATCAAAATTCAAAATATTATTTCACATGACGTTTTATAAATGCCCTTGGGGCCCCGTTTTCTCTGGAAAAGAACCGGCAAGAAACTCCATGGTTATCATTTTCTTCCACACTTCGCTTTTAGTCTCCACCTCAGTTCTCACGTCAATATCTTTGGTTAGTGAAACTGACAAAAACGTCGATGTGTAAAATTATTTTTTAAAACCCATTAGCAAATTAAATATTATTTATCATTTAAAAATAGAAACATAATGTAAATCAAGTGAAAAGTCTTCATCTGTAGTTTCACTAATAGACAGAAAAATAGTTTTTATGTTACAACCGCCATTAAAAAGCTCCATACATCTTATACATTGGCGGCTCAAAGCTCCAAAGACAGTGTTTAAAATCTAGGCACGCGAGTGTTTGCCTAGATTTCCCCATCTAAGTAAATTGAAGCTTAGTTATGTGTATGTGACACTTTCTTACAGTTTCTCTAGTCTCGAGCCAAATCGATTGCGGTTACATGACTTGCTAGAAACTGTGTTTGTTTGTATGTTTCTCATTTCATTAGTTAACATTTAATAGTAGTTTATGTGACTAGGGGATAAAGCAGTGTCTTTATCCCCTAGTCACAGGGGGCGGCATGTTGAATTCCGAACGAGACGAAGGTTGCTAAGTTTAATCCCGAACGTGAGTGAGGGATTTATATAATTAACTCCTGAGCAAACAATTTATACTAAACACTAACTATGTAATTATAATCCAAATACACAAAGTACACTCAGGCGTCGAAGTACTCCTCCACATTGCTGTCATCCGAAAATACTTAATTAATTACAGTAAAACAAAAATATAATAATAAACACTCTAAAATAATTAAAACACATAGTATAGACGCCCAAGTGGAAATTTTGCGCGTTACTCGAATGAGTCAGAAAATCATATCAGGAGAAACTTTGCACCCTGTAATGTACTTTTCTTCTTCTTTTTCCTGCCCTTATCCCATATTACTTGGGGTCGGCGCAACACGTTTTTTTCTTCCATTCTGTCCTGTCACCCGCCAAAGTATCATTAACTCCCTTTTCTTTCATATCACTCCGCACACAATCTATCCATCTTTTCTTCGGCCTTCCTGTCTCCTCCATCCATCTACATGTATACTCAGAACTACATGACCATACCAAGACAACCGATTACCTTTCAACTTTTCAGTCACGGGCGCTACTTTCAAACTTCCTCTAATATACTCATTTCCCCCTTTATCCATTCTCGTCACACCACACATCCATTTCAACATTCACATATCCGCTATATGCAATTTTATTACTTATCTTATATTACTAATTACTTATCTATCTATAAAATAAAAAATAGTCCTAAAAATTCGTTAATTTCCTTATTTGATCACTAGGATGCAAAATCAAGAGTTTCTAAATGAGATCAGCCAGTAGGCCATTACCAAGTATATGCTAACAAGAACGGTTTTTTGCTAATGATTTTAGCAGATTTAAACCGGTTTTTATACCTAGGTTGACTATAATATACGTATTATAGATAGCCTCTTTATATATTTTTTTTATTTATTTATCACATAAAGAAAATAATACAAGATTGTCTAACTTAAATAGCAACTAAAAACCACTAAGGTTTAAATTTGTGCTATTATGAATCTAACTCAAAATCGAACCAAAATGAGATTTTTTATATGTATACGTTAATGTCGATAACAATTTAACTCTTCCACTAAGTAAAAACATTCTTAAGTAATATTGCTTAAGTTTACATTTGATATTTTTAGGAAACTAATAAGTTAAATCTACCAGTGAAATTTACTAAATAGTTCAGTATTTTCAGCCACGAAATTATATTTCCGCAAAATTACAAGAATGAAAAACCAAATATTATTGTAAAACCAACTTTTTTTTTAAAGAGTAACATTTCTTTGCCCGACACATTAATTCTGCTCCCGTTAGTAAAAAAGACGTATCTAACATTTTTCCCAGATTTGAGTTATATACATTTCCGGAATTAGGAAAACAAGGCGCATCTGCCGGTAATTTTTATATCCTGCTAACTTTCTCCAGTGCGGTTTTAACACAAGGAAAAAGGCCCGATTTCCCGTTTCATTCATTATAACATTATTTTTATCCGTTTTCGTTTTTTTTACATACGTCTTTTTAACTATCAGGGACAGAATTGTGCGTACAGCTAAGGAGTGGAATTCTCTGTCAGAATCTGTGTTTCCTGATTACAACCTAGGTGTCTTCTTAAATCAAAACTGAATAGGTTATTTCTAGGCAAGCGTGCTCCATCGTCGACCACATCGTTGCTTTCCAACAGGTGAGATAGTGGTCAAGCGCGAGCCTATCAATAAATAAAAAATATGACAAACTGTCTGCTTCGTAACCATAAACCGGTATTATTTGATCTACTGACACCAATGTTCTTATTAAACCCGAATTTGTCTGAATATGACGTATCTGTCGTGTGTTCAACAAATTATCATATGTTTATTAATGAAAACGCATGTATGCCATTATTGTGGGCATTGCTTGGAAGTATAACACCAATATTATAGAGAAGTAAAGTTTTTTTTTGTTAGTTTGTAAGAGGTAATCTCTGAAAGAACTGTACCCCTAGCCAAGTTGCTAATCTGCAATAGTTAACGCTAGTAGAAAGCTTCAAATGTACGGGAATGACGCGCTCTCAACGCTCAGTCACGTGGTCAGAACAAAAGAATTGGCGGCTAGGTCAACTCGAAGCGTTCGACGCAAGCGAAAAGTTGTAACTTGGCTAGGGGGGCTGGTCCAATTGCTAAAACTTTTTCACCGATAGAAAGCTGCTTTATTTCTGAGTGACATAGGCATATTTTTATATAGGTACGCGGGTGAAGCTGCGGGGAAAAGCTAGTGTAAAATATTTGATACTGTTAATGTACTGTTCTAGTTTTGCACGGGGGCAAATTATATGTAAACCTAGTTGAGTGAGACGGAGTGTTAGATTTTTACTGTACCCTATAGTGACGGGCTTGATACGAACGGCTAGACGGCGAGCAACCCATTAGTCACCGTTCACAAGGCCGCGTCTGCGGTGTCCGGAAATCATCCTACGACTCCTATCACCCAGGGCGTCTCTTGGGTGGTGTTTTGGAAGTCTCCTTTGCTTACATTATCGCTACGTAGAAGGAGATGACTGCCTTCCATTTTAATAGCCCCCGTAAGGACGCAGCGGTGCTCCGCCCAAGCGGTAGTCTATCCCGCTTGTGCCGTGTTACCCGCAGCCCAGTTAGACACACTTTTCATCCCTGGATCTAGTTTTCTTCTCACTTATAGCATCTTCACCACGTTCATGCATAGCATTTGATGAGCAATGCATCGAATTGCCTAAATTCACAAGTATAAAGGTCAACCGTTATAAGGCGACCACAAACGGACGGTTTTGCATAAAAAGGAGATTCGTAAACGATACCAATCGTTCAACATGGCACTGGGCTAGTGTATCAGTAGACCAGGTCTGTTCAAAATATTCTGGTCTCTTTTCAGGTTATTGGAAGCGTTATTAAACATACACCCAAAAAATTAACAAAAAAAAAAATGGGAAATGGGGGTAGGAGGGTAAAAATAACCTACAACCCTATTTTCAGACCTGCCTAATATACACTAAACAAGCTTGCTTTTTTTTCATAGCAAGCTTTTATAGCTCGATATACCTATATAATTAATACTCGTCAAAACGAATCATACGAGCCCCAATTCGATGGGGTTGTGTCGTTTAACTACCAAGTTCCCATAGCCACCTTCTGGTTCCATCATCAGATCAGCTCCATGTCATAATAATTTTGCATTGTCATCTAATTTACACATGCATGCAAAACTTGAGCTCAATCGGTAACCGGGAAGTGGGTCAAATTGAATTTGCAAGATTTGATGACAGAAAAATATCGGGACAGGGGAAACTAAATAAAAGCTTGTAAAATATCATAAGACAAATCGGTCAAGCCGTTTCGGAGGAGGAGTACGTAAGCAAACACTGTGACGAGATATTTGTATGTAATATTATCTACATGTACATCTTCTAAACTAATAAAATAAACAGGTAAAGTTTGTATTTTTTTGTTTTTAGGAGGCAATCTCTGGAAGTATTGGTCCGATTGCTAACATTTTTTCACCGATATAAAGCTGCAATATTCTTGAGTGAAATAGGTCGTATATGTTTAATGTCTTTGAATAGGTCGCTATATTTTATGTGAGTGGGTGGAACTGTGGGTAAAATATAGTATTTTATACAAGCGATCCCGGTATACGTTGTTCTACCGAAATTTTATCAGAAAAAAAAACACCCGATTGCAGCGCCACCTACCGAGTCCAATTGTATTTTCAAACCATCCAGGGACCCATTGAAATACACACGCAAAATTACTTTCAAATCGGTCCAGGCGTTTAAACGGAGTTAGGTGACAAAAACACGTACAGTGCGTTTCATTTAAGAAGTTCCTTTGCCGTAATGTTGGCTCCCCTGTCTAAGAAGGAAAAAAGGATAAGAGTTGCCTACACTACCAAAATTTTTGCACGGAATGTGAAACGAAATCGATTTTAACGGTAGTCGCACCAGTTTATGGAGAATAATGAGGGAAATGGAATTTTATTAAAAAAAAAGGTCTGAAAGGCAGTTGTTAATAAAGAAGTACGATATTGTGGCATGGCGTTTTCAGTATTTTAAAGAATTGTAGGACAATCGAAATGGAGCCCACTGTTGTATACTTTATTCAAAAATAGTTTTTACAGTTTCTAAAAGAAAATTATAAGGCAATTGTTAGAAGTAATCTCCCTAATATTAAGTAACTTCATTGCTAAAAATATAGCAACCCGCAACGCACTGTACAGAAGAAAATATGTTAAAGTGGTGCATCATGACTCACATTTTCACTGTTTTTCATACAACCGCTCATAACTGATTATGACGTTATTACACATTTTTCATTAGATATTTTGGAAACACAGTATCTTGTGGATATTATCTAGGTTTCTAAAGAAACCAATTTCTAAATTTTGTGTAAAACTAATCCAGTAAAAACGTCTGAAAATGTCCTATTTTGTATGAACTTTGACACTTCATAATTTGCCTAAAAATTAAAAAGTCAAAAAAATAATCCTCTAGAGACCTTGCAAATTTTATTAAGATTCTAAATGACGACAACTTTTTCCAAAAACTTTTACTTTTTTTTAGTTTTTTTAAAAAAACAGCTATTTCCTGGAGCAAGTTTTGTGAAATTTTCGAGTAAATCGCGGAATTACCGAATACTAACAGAGTTTCCAGGCGTTATCTCTCTTTTTTTGCGTTGCCTTTTCGTCAAACATCGCGTTGGATTGCATTAAATGAAGTAACAAGCTTTTAAACCATTTTCGATGTTTACGATAAGCGAGTGGAGAAGGAGCCTCTTAAATATAGATTAAATGTTTGTAACGTTTCCTACACTTTGACAAAAAATCCAGTTTCTAACTAGCAAATCCGGCAGTTTATAAAAAAAGCAAATAACTAGCTGACAAACTGACAAGTTAGTGATAGATTTATTGCTAATATTTGTGCATAAAAAAAAAAACTTGAATTTCCTTGTCTATAAATCCACCAAAGAGTCCAGTCATGTTGCACAAATTAAAAAAAATGGCGACTCCTTCCGGCCTAATAAATTTGTTGATTTATAACGACCACTTTCTATTTCATTCGTAGTAATGTCTTACTAAAACATACCGGCCATCTATGACATATAAACTAGCTGTTGTCGCGGTTTCACCCATGCCTTTGGTTACTGTTTCGCTCCCGTGCCCTTTTATATGTCTTACAACCTTCATTCTCACCCTTACAGTGCTCGGGAGTTAATTATATAAATCCCTCTCTGACGTTCGGGATAAAAATTTAGAAACCTTTCGAAATTTTCGTTTCGTTCAAAATTCAAAATGTCGCTTGAGACGGACGACGTTGCTTTTTTCTATGAAGATCCTCCAACCAGATCAGTTTTGTGTCTAGTCTAGGCAATTGCCCGATAGTTGATTTCGGACTATTGTATATATACCTACTAATCGCTCGGAGTATTCTAATACCGCAATACAGAATTTTTAATTTTTTTTAAGTTTCTATGGGGCATTATAGATTTCGCTACAACAGATTTTTTCACGCCTTAAACTAATAAATAACTCTGCCGCTTTATTATAATTATTATTATATTAATATTAACATAAATTAGTAACTATAAAAATATAAATAAGACATTATTAGTGTCAAGAATTTGACCCGGTGTCTAGTATCATTGATGGCTAGTAACTTGGTATTTTAGTACTCACGAGACGTTTACGATACGACTGGTTTTTTTAGAACCGATTTATACAACGTTAAATGCGTAAAACCTCAGACACTCCAAATGATTTTTAATTCAATTGACCTAATTACGTGAGAAAAAAGTTTAAAAAATAATTATGGTTTAAAGGTTTCATGTGCAGTTTTAGTTTGTTTAAAATTCATATTTCCATTGAAATAAGAACTGTTATTATCCCATGTATGAAAAAATTTGATTAGGTTACAACTATTTGTGTTTGTTTACCTATTTCAGCGGGTTTGCGCACGTGATGGTTTGACCTATTTATAACTTCGGTTGACGTTTTTAAAAGTCATAGAAAAAAAGTTGTTCTTTAAGATGTTAGTAATACAGTACTGCAAGGTTGTTAGTATTTAACAAATAACTCTGTATAAGAGGAATTGTGATTAAAAAATAAAATAGCCACACAGGATCTCGGATACGATACATCAAAGATATGATTTTTTTTGACATATTATTTTGTAATTATTAATGACAGCAATTTTTTTTGACATTACTCTGCACTTATTAATGAGATAATTTTTTTTTTTTGAGACATTGTTATAATTATTTTTTACAGATGCCATCAGATTGTATTTTTTTTTGTTTTGTTACATATTTTTTATATACTTATTAATGACATCAAATTGTATTTTTTTTTATGGCAAATTATTTATTTTGATATTTAATGTGAACAATCTGACATATAAAACTATAGAATCTACTCATAATAATAATAAGTAATTAGTTGAAATGAATTAAACAACAAAATATATGTTCAGATAAGGAAAATTAAATAGTTACGTATATCCACTCTCCTACCATTATAATGTTGCTGTGCCCGACAGGGTCCATAATTGTTTCAATTTTATTATTTGTGACCTCTTTTGTACATTATGGATTGCAATAAAGATTTGAGATTTGAGATTGAGATTTGAGATTTGAGATGTCAGTAAACCGTAAGGGCCCAGTTGGCTTTCGACCCTGCTGGGCCCTTATGGCCACGTTCGCTAGGGCTACGGGAAATTACTGAAAGGGAAACCGATCCACAGTTTCAAATAACTTGACAGGAAGATTCAAAATTTTATTTAAAAAACCCGCCTGTTCCTTCAGTTGCGCCTGGCGTGCCATGGTCACGTTAACTCTTTCGAACCATTCCGCAGTTCTAATAGTTTCAAATTTCCCTTTTCCTGAAATACCTGACGTGCTGGAAAAAAACTAAGCACAGATTCGTGATTAGCACTCCCCATTTAATACAAGGTGTAAGGGACAGCCCTCCGCAAACTTTAAGGGCTTGCTCAGTAGACGAAACTGAACAAACTTCCACAAGATTTTTTTTCAAGAAACGATAATAAATATCAGCTTCGCCATACAAAATTATTTTAAGAGGCCGAATTTTGATTTCGTTTCCTGAAAAATTGTGGGAGGTTGTCCCTTACACCTTGTATAGGATACCTACTAAACTGGAAACGATTTTTCACAAAAAAAATATGTAGGTCATTACAATCTTCCTGCCTCATGTTTCTTGGCTCGGCACAGTCCTCCGACTTCCATTACTCAACCTCCATTTATTAATCGTCCCGTCCTCGTCTCGCCACCTCTAAAAGCCCGACATACTGACACGTCTATAGCCGGAAGGATCGTTAAATATTATCAGGACGCAATGTGTGTCGATCTCCACACGAATCGAATACTAATCGACACTCAAATCGATTTCAAATTGTAATCGAGTTACACTTTCGAATCGGAGTTGTGTCTTATTGCATTTTGAGAGAGGAGTTTTGGGTCATAGATGTTTTGACTGATGACCTGGTGAGAGAATGCGGTGGATGCGAGACGCACACGACTGTTCGTTGTGGTGACACTTGGGGGAGGTCTATATCCAACAGTGGACATCTTTCGGCTGAAATGATGATGATAATGGCATTAAGTTCGCCTCTGTACTATCACCTCTGTTAAATAAATAAATAATTATAGTGTTTTGGCAATGATTTTTTTTCCTAATGCATTATTTTAAAATGTAAAGAATAGAGATCTATACCCTCAAAAAAACTAATTTGAAGACACGGTGCACTGGTTGAGTGACTAGCAGCGTTTGTTTTCCGCACGGAACACTTATTTGTACATAAAATAATATTTATTTTAATACAATAATGTATACTACAATGTAATAAAATGTGCAAGGTTATTTTTAAAACTCTAACAACTTTGCAGAAGTGTATTACTAACATCTTAAACAACAGCTTTTGTTCTATGACTTAAACTTTCAAGATTTCGTTGTTCTATCTATCTAATATATTTCAACTCTGTATTTTGCTATTCCTGTATACGTATGTACGACATGACGAAAGCGCATCAAGCACCCCCGCCGCACGATCCCGAGCAGAAAGTTCAATCCCTTTTTCTCGTTTGCACGCCTGACATCTTAGCACTTCATAGTAAGGATCGTTGTTCCAGGTTTGGCTATTTGTAGCCTGAATGCTGGCGAAGCTGATAGCAAAAGCTAGTAAATAATATGAGGCGGTATGGCAGTGTATGGTGTGTTATGTGTTTGTGGTTGTGAAACCTAATATCCTCCAAATATTTTTTTTAATTGATTTAAACAGTGCTTGACTGCGAACCCACCAGGTAAGCAGTGGTTTCAAACTCAGTCAGGTTCTCAAAACGGTGAAGGAAAATATGATAAGGAAACCGGCATGTCTAAGAACCAAAATTTGAATACATGATGTGATATTCATCAATCCACGCTGAGTCTACGTGGTGGATTACAGCCCATTTCCTCTTTTTCTTATTGTTGATAGGTTTGCGCTTGACCGCTATCTCTCCCAATGGAAAGAGACGATGCAGTCGACGATGGAGCGCTTACTTAAAAATAACCTATTCACTCTTGACTTAGATTCCGGGTTGTAGCCATCAGGAAACACAGACTCCATCAGGGAATTCCACTTCTTAGCTGTATGCACAATGAATGTACCAATGATTGTCTATCCTAGAGAGGAGGCCTGACTCCCATCAGTGGGAACAGTATCTGGGAGCCATCAATTTGTATAATATGTATTTTTGGTTTAATAAATTATTATTATTTATTTATTTATAGTATAAGGCTGATTATGCTATGATTAATAATGGTAGATGCAAAGATTATGTTAGTGATGCGCTAGACAAAACTAATGAAGAAATATTGACCGGCTCTTTTATTGTTGAGAATCCAACCTTGCGAAGTTTGAACTTGACCATCAAGCTTGACTTTGCAACTGTCAAGGTTTTTATTTTAAATAATTCTTAATGTATAATATCAACGACCGAAATCGATCGTTAAGCGGAAAACTGCTCGCAAAATGACAAGGTTGCACTAATTTTTGAACATCTATGATCCTCCTTTTTTTTTCGATGGGCAAAAATCATCTTATGGCAACCCCTGCTCTTGGGTGGAGCGGAAGATAGTGTCAGAGTCTTACTGACTAAAAACCCACCCCGTTCCTTCTAGCCTTCATACCGGGGCACGAGCTTCCTTTCGGATAGCCCTGGCCCCAGTAGGCTTCGACCCAGCTGGGTCCCTCCTGTTTCATGTTACCCTGAGATTCCAAACTGGTTAAAAGTTGTGTTAAAAACTGATTATCCAGTAAACATGTACATTGAAAGGATTATACTTGGTGATCTGCCAAAAGCAAGCTTTCTCAAAAAGCAATGAACTTGACTTGATTGTAAATATGTCCGAATGCTGAATTGGAAAGTAGCTACTCGATTTGAATATTAATTCGATCATTATTCTGAATAAAGCCTTGACCTCTTGGTATTCGGAGCAGAGCTTGGGCTTGTTGACAAGCAAAGATGGTGTTAGCATACGAAACTGAGACGATGCGATTTTCTTGGGGTTTTTTTTTTGTCGACGGGGAAAATCATCATTGATAAAACCCGCTCTTGGGTGGAGCGGGAGATAGTGTCGGACTCTTACTGACTAAACACCCCGCGCCGTGCCTTCTAGCCTTCAGGCTCTAGTTTTTTTTTCGGATAACCCCGACCCCAGTAGGCTTCGACCCAGATGGGCCCCTCCTGTTGCTGACAACTCCTTGAGGCGCGCGGGAACAGTGCGCGCCGTCGACGCCTTGGCTCAGTCCGGTCAGTTAGCGGACGATCGGACATCGAGCTACCCATGGCTCGCTGTCCACGAGCCCACGATTTTCTTGGGGTAAAGTGATTTATGTGTTACTAGCTTTTACGCGAGCTTATTAATATACTTTAATCTTTTACCCCCTTTTCTCAATTAAAAAAAAAATAGCCTATGTCCGTCTCCAGGGTCCTTTTTTTTCCAAAGAAAAAAAATTGACAAAACCCGCTCTTGGATGGAGCGGCAGATAGTGTCAGACTCTTACTGACTAAACAACTATCTCTGTACCAAAATTCATCGAAATCAGTTTTGCCATTTAGGTGTAAAGACGTAACAAACAAACTCACTTTCGCTTTTTATTTTTTCCTTTTTGTAGTAATGCATTAATAAATGCGGTCGAAACCGCGGGTAACAGCTAGTAAATAATACTCTCGTCCGAATTTCGATCACGGTGGCTAATTTCAACAGAGATTAACCAAGTACGGAAGAGATACTATAGTGTACAATTGTGTGCACAAATACAGGTGCATCTCGGGTGTCTCATAGTCCGATGGGACGGCAACCTGACACGACCGGGGAGAGATCAAGCGCATGACTAACGGCTTTACGTGCTTCCGAGGCACAGGGTGTCACACCACCAACTTCCAAACTCCAGGCTGCTGCAGAGTAATTTGTAATGGAAAACCCCACCATAATCATTATCAACGAAGGGTGTCCACTGCTGAACAAGGCCTCCTCTAAGTATCATCACAAGGAACGGTCCTGTGCGTTTCAAATCCAACGCATTCCCTCGACTTTCACCAGGTCATCGGTCCACCATGTGAGAGGACTTCCACCGCTGCCTCTCTTAGTACGTTCCGAGACCATCATCCTTATCATTTCAGCCGAAAGACGTCAAATATAGGACCTCCCTCAAATGTTCTCCCGCAAAAGTACTTTTTACACGACCCGGAAATTGAACTACCAACAATAAAAAAAAAAAATATAACGACAACTTCCTCATCTGCCTAATGCCATTCAGAAAAGCAACAGACACGCTAAATGACATAACGCTAAAGCTATTTAAAAACGAACTATAGAAAACCGATGACATGTCTAACTGTAATCGACAAAAACTAGAAGTGACGTCACCAGGTGAAAGTCACTCGCATTTTCACTAAGTCACGCAGACAAAATGACCAATTTGTTGGGGTTTTATGTAATTTAGAATATTGAGCTGTTTATTGGATAAAAAAACGGGCAAGTGCGAGTCGGACTCGCGCACTGAGGGTTCCGTGAACTACAATTTCCGAATGGAGTGTCGAAGATTTTTCCGAATTATATTTTTTTTTGTGACGTAGGTAACAACAGATTTTATATTTTCAGATTTATTCCTATACTTGAGGTATAAGACCTTGCTTTGTGCCAAATTTTAGAATTCTAGGTCAACGGGAAGTAACCTATAAATTTCGATCTTTGAGAGTATCAAAATATACGTTTTTTTGCGACAAGAGGCTTGATTTTTAAGAAGGTTTGATTTTTTCACAGCTTAAAGGGATCGCAAACCTGAGTATATGGTTTTAATTTCATTTCGATACTTTTACGCGTTATTGAGATAAAGGGTCTTGATAGACAGACAGACGGACGAACCCTAAAATTTAGAGGAAATTGATGATTTTAAACGGCTCTATGAGTGAGTTATTATTTTGTTATGACTGATCTAATTGCATTGCGTGCGCTATTGTTAACAGGCTCCTTTTCCACTCGCCTATCGTCAATTTCGTGAATGATTTAAGAGGCTGCTTCTCCATTCACCAATCGTTAACTTCGAGTATGTTTTAAAAGCTTGTTACTTCATAAGCAAACCAACACGATGTTTGACGAAAAGGCAACGCGAAAAAATAGAGATAACGGCTGAAAACTCTGTTGGCGAAACGACCGAAGGTAGTTTCGTGATTTACTCGAATATTTCAACAAAGCTTATTTCAGAAAATACATGTTTTAAAAAAAAATACGTTTTTTTTAAAGTTTTTTAGAAGAGTGGGCGTCATTCAAAATCTCGATAAAATGTACAAGGCTTCTATTGATGTAGGTTTTTATATTTTTAATATATGAGAACATTAAATATATTTTTTTAAATTATTATAAACTAGTGCTTGACGGCGATCCCACCTGATGGTAAGCAGTGATGCAATCTCTGATGGTTAGGCGCACTAGTTTATTAAAAGCCTATTCACTCTAGCCTTGAAAACACCCAAATTATAAGTCGGTTAAATATTTCACAAAACTTACACATTACATATTTCTAAAGCTTATTTTAATTTTAGTACAGCTTCTTTGATTTTAGAATAAATTCTTTTTAACATTATAACGGCGAGCTATGGGTAGCTGGCTGTCCGACCGTCCGGACCGAGCCCAAGTCGTCGACGGCGCGTACTGTTCCCGCGCGCCTCAAGGAGTTGTCAGCAACAGCAGGGGCCCAGCCGGGTCGAAGCCTACTGGGGCCAGGGTTAGTTTCGAAAGATAGCTTGAGCCCCGGTCTGAAGACTTGAAGGAACGAAGTGGGTTTTCAGTCAGTAAGAGTCTGACACTATCTCCCGCTCCACCCAAGAGAGGGGGTTGTCATTAGATGATTTTCCATCCATAAAAAAAAATCAGATTCCCACAACCCTCACCAGGTCATCGATCCGTCTTGTGGGAAATCTTCTAACGCTGCGTCTTCCGGTACATAGTCTCCTAATCCACTTTTACAACAGATCAAAATCTGACAGTTGTACAAATTCTATTGTTTCTTAAAATTATTGTAAAAAAAAAATTAGGTTGCTACACTTTCCATAGACAACTACAGGTAACTTTTTATGACAGCTACTGTTTTACAACGAAAACTTTCATTGTTTTTAATTAAAAAAAAAGATTCGGTAATTGGTTGTCCATGGTTTTGTGAGCAAGAAAGGGAAACGGTGTCATGAACTTGTTTTTTCTTTTGAATTAAAAATATTAATAAAGATAAGAAATCTTTTGCGGTGCTTGGAGAGCAAGATGGTCGGTTTCGGGGAATCGGAATCGTGAATGGCGGAGATTGTGTGCGCTACTAAATTTTTAATGATTTACGAAAATCAAAACTTTGGCCACATTTGTCGACGTGGAGGTGACTGCATCGAACGCCTTCTTATACAAGGAAAGGTAGATGGAACGAGGCCGCGTGGCAAATCGCCGATGCGTTGGACTGACCAAATAAAAACGGCTGTTGGCGGCCCGTTGAACGAGTGTGCCTGGATGACTGCCAGCAGGCAAAAGTGGCGGGAAATCGTGCGGCGTACCCTGACGGCTTCCGGAGAACTAGCTTCGTGATAACCACGACCACTCTGGCAAGAGTGAAACGACCAAGAAGAAGAAGATGAAAATCAATAAAAAAAAACACGTTTGAACCTCTACGGTCCGCTAAGCGGTTCGCCTCGTCATTTGAAAAAAAGAAGAAAGAAAGAAGAAATACCATCTCAGACAAACATGCATGGTTCTCATGTGATTTGACCATTACATATTTGCTGTATGGACTTTAAAAGAGACTTTGACCCCTGAGTTTGTTTCGGTGTTTCTTCTCAGGGTAGTCAGATAGGAAACACCGGCTTTATCTAGTTTAAATTTGACGAAAAAAAAAATATACGTGTATAAGTGTTTTTTAAAACCTATTTGCAAAAATAAATATCATTTATTATCAAAGAAAATATGTGTATTTTCTTTGAAAAAAAGTTTCACACGAACTGCTGAACAGATTTCGATGAAACTTCGTACACTGTTAGATCAGGAATAGCACATAGGACTTTTTATCCCAAGAGTTGGTCCCCTTACGATAATTCGGCTAATTTTTCGTTTGATCGCTATCTCATCTGATGGAAAGCGACGATGCGGTCGACGATGGAGCACACTTACCTAGAAGATACCTATTCACTCTTGACTTAATGATTCCCGGGTTGTAGCGATCAGAAAACACAAACCCCGGCAGGGAATTCCACTCCATATCTATACAGGATTATTTGTAAAACACTGGCAACCTCTCAGGACTATGATGATAAAAAACTTATCTACTATGACTTTTAAAAAGTTATCCACATCTTAGTTCATCAGATTTCATACAAAAATAAAAATATTTAAATTGACCGTTCTAATTATTACGAAGTCTATGCGAAGCAAGCGGTAGTACAATAGCGGAAGGGAGTGGGGATCCGGTGCCTTAATGCGGTTGCGACGCATCATACAGACGTAGGTAGCTATAGTAAAATACAGAGTTGAAATTGTGTTAGATAGAACACCGAAATCTTGAAGGTTTGTTTTAGATAATAGAATTATGTTTTGTAAAAAGTCATAGAACAAAAGTTGTCGTTTATGATGTTAGTAACATAGGTAGTCCTCAGAGGTTGGCAGTGTTTTACAAATAACCCCGTATCATTTATCTCAGAATTAACCACTAGCCAACCTAATGACTTGTAAAGTCATTGTGGTCATAATTATGGCAGCAATTGCAACCGCTAACTTAATGTTCTGTTGATTTCCCACGCCATAATATGATATCGCTTGGAAGAAAGTACCCCTCTGCATCTGTCTGTCTGTATGAACGCGATAAAGTTCAAAACTACTGAACGGATTTTCTTCTAGTTTTCATCAATAGATAAGCAAGGTTTAAGTGTATATTACATGCTTATTATAGCACATTTAAGATAAGAATTTTAAAGATTTGTCACACTTGTGCGAAGATGGCGATGTTTGTCTGCAATCAAATCTTGCAAATTAAATTTGACCCACTTTCCGGTTACCGATTGAGCTAAAATTTTGCATGCATGTGTAAATCAGATGACAATGCAAAATTATTAGGACATGGAGCTGATCTGATGATGGAATCGGAAGGTGGCTATAGGAGCTTGGTAGTTAAATGACACAACCCCGTCGAGTTTGGGCTCGTCTGATACTGATCCCTCTCGCTCCATCTAAGAGCAGAAATACGTTTATAATTATTATCGGATCTTAGATCAGTAAGCTAAGATGACGCTACGAGCCACAGAACCAGCACAGTACCCAAAGACGCGAGTGAACCGACAGGGAGCAGCTAGTTCTTAATATGACGGCTAATCTCTATTATCTGTCACTTTAAGAATACACTGAGACTCAGGTCTTTAAACGCGGTACTACCTGTAATCCACCACGCGAGCCCAGTGCGGTTTGATGGATGTAACATGTCTTCGAATTCTGGAAGAGGATATGCCGGTTTCTTCACCGTATTGAAGGTTATGAATACATCGGGACTCATGCTTCTAGAATAGGTCGTAATCTACCAAGCGGGCTGAGCCCTGCGGGTTCATGGATGTCACATTAAAAAATTCGAAGACATGTGACCTTCACCGTGGATAACGACCCATTCCCTCTCCTAGAGAGGAGGCCTGAGTCCCAGCAGTGGGAACATTAAAAAGGCTGATGATGATGAAAGTGCGACTGCATTTTTTTTTTGGTAATTCGGGACCGCTACCATTGGGCCAGTGTTGCTTCCCATTGCATATCAATAAATCTATATGAAATAAAACATTCCAGAGGGATGAGAAGCATTGCTCCCAGCGTACTCACGCTAGACGGAAGCGCACCTATATGCCAATCAGAGCGTGCTAGAAACGCATACCCATACCCGATACGTTTCACGATGCGATCGCGATTGTGAGGCTGCGGCTTCATTGGGATCGGTGAGCCGATATATATAGCTATTGTTGTTACGACACGCATGTTTCTTTTTTATCTTCTCGAGCGCCAGAGGTTCATTGACCCGGAAAATTGAAAACCACCAAAAAAATTGTAAAAAAATAAAAATAAAACTTTTTCCGACTTTTCCTCGGAAAAACTCGGAAAAAATTCAATGGACCTAATAATGTGAAAAAAAAAACATAAAAAAAAATGTTAAAGGTTTTATGAGCAGTTTTAGTTTGTTTAAAATCAATATCTGAATTGAAAAAGGAACTTTTATTATCCCGTGTATGAGAAAATTTGATTGGATTACAACTATTTGTGTTTGTTTACCTATTTCAGCGGGTTTGCGCACATGATGGCTTGTCCTATTCATAAATAGACAGGTCGAAGTTTTAAATGAAGATTTTTTTTTAAATGTAACCTATATTAAAAAGTGGTTTAATTGATTCTGCTCGTTATTCTGAACAAACTAATTTCAGGTTTTGCGCATTTAACGTTACACCTTGTAGGTAATGGTACAGAATTCGTGTGCGAGTCCGACTCGCGTTTAGCCGGTTTTATTTTGGTCACCCAACCCTCATGGGTTGCTCAACGGTTGTATGGGAAGTATCACATCATTGTATCATATTGACATTGTGATACTTCCCATACAAACGCTCTTACGTGATTATGACATTATTACACACAGATAATTCTCTAGACATTTTAGAAGCTCAGCCTCTTTACCCAAGATAGATAGATAGATAGATAAATTCTATATTGTACACCAAAAATAAAAAATTACACAGAAACTTAAAATTATTAGGGTGTCACAATGGGCAGTCTTATCGCTAAAAGCGATTTAGTTACGACCATTTCGTTTTGATTCTCTAGCGTCAAACGCCTCGAGTTGGCCACGCGTCCGATTATTTTGTTCTGACGTCATCTCAACGCTCAGTCACGTGGTCAGAACAAAGGAATCGGAGGTGTGGCTAACTGGAGGGGTTCGACGCAAGAGAATTGAAGCGAAACAGTCGTAGCTTGGTTAGGGGGACAGATATCTCCTTTCGTTACTATCTAGGTTTCGATAGAAAACTAACCGAGTAAAGACTTCTGGAAACCTGCTATTTTGTGTTAATTAAAAAAAATACATTACCTATGTCTATACAAACCATGAACATTAAATCGAGATTCTGATAAACGAAATTTTTTTCGAAAAACTTTTAAGGTTTTTAATAAAACGCGTATTTCTTGGAACAATTTTGTGAAAACGTGTCTCACACTAGGAAGTAATTACCCTTACATCGTGAATGCGTTCACAAAGATTTTAACTTATATGAGTTACTAGCTTCGGCCAGCGGCTTCACCCGCGTGAAATATAAAATCCGTTCATAGAGGACGTTTACTCTATAAAAAACTAGGCGTTATAGTTTCTGACATTTCGTGATTAACCAGTGAGTGCTATTTCAACCCTATTTCCGCTTTTATAGGCAACCCCCGTTTTACCCTCTCAGGGGTGGAATTTCGTAAAATCCGTTCTTAACGGATCTTTACATCCTATAAGGAACCTACCTGCCAATTTTTAAGTTTGTATGTGTTATAGTTTCTGAGATTTTATGATTAATCAGTGAGTGGTATTTCGTTTATAGACTATCGATTGCAAGGCGGATAATAGGACAGAATGGAAGAAAAAAACGTGTTGCGCCGACCCCAAGTAACACGGGACAAAGCTAGGAATATCATAAAACTAATTGGCCGTGAACTTACTTACACCTACTAATTTACTTGTGAACATGCAAATTAACTTCAATTTTTAACTTGATTAAAACGAGCTCTGAAACAATGGGTGTGCTTTTTATTATCTATATTGGATTCTCTCGTAGACATGAGAATCATTTTTTATTGTTTAAGTTGTAACAGAAACATACTTCTTTACAATTACTTTGTTTAGACAAAGAATGATTGTAAAACAATAAAAAAAAACTGGGCAAGTGCGACTCGGAGTCGCGCTCTGAGAGTTCCGTACAAACTTACCTATGTAAATACTTTAACTCTTGAATGGAGTGTCGAAGATGTTTCCGAATAGTAGGTAAACCCCTCAAAAAGGATAACATGTTCACTTCTGTAAGGAAAATGACAACAAAAAAATAAATTGAAAACTTTTTTTTTGTAGTAGGTTTTTTTTTTCTCGACGGGTAAAATCATCTTTGACGAAACCCGCTCTTGGGTGGAGCGGGAGACAGTGTCAGACTCTTACTGACTAAAAACCCCGCGCCGTTCCTTCTAGCCTTCATACCGGGGCACGAGCTCCCTTTCGGACAACCCTGTCCCCAGTGGGCTTCGACCCAGCTGGGCCCCTCCTGCTGCTGACAACTCCTTGAGGCGCGCGGGAACAGTGCGCGCCGTCGACGTCTTAGACTCGGTCCATTACCGGACCATCGGACAGCGAGCTACCCATAGCTCGCCGTCCGCGAGCCTGCTTTTTGTAGTAGGTAACAACACATTTACTATTTTCAGATTTATTCCTGTACCTATGCTATAAGAGCTTGCTTTATGTCATATTTCAGATTTCTGGGTCAACGGGAAGTACCCTATGCATTTTAATTCCGTTGAGAGTGTCGAAATATGCGTTTTTTGCGACGTAATCGGCCGTATCTTTTTTATTCGTTCGCTTAGAAGTTTGATTTTTTCATAGCATAAAGAAAGAAAGAAAAATAAAAATAAAACGCAGAAACGTGGTTAAAGCGAACGCAGGATTGAGTACTGCCTAAAAACCCACACCTGTTCCTTCTTTGCCATTGCTCCAGGGCCCCGGGGATCTCTTTCGCACACAATGGACACTGGACACTGGTATGTTGACAATAAAAATACCACGTAGATTCCCGAACGCTGTCCAGTCAAGTCAGTACCCCTAGCCAAGTTGCTAATCTGCAATAGTTAACGCTAGTAGAAAGCTTCAAATGTACGGGAACGACGTCGTCTCAACGCTCAGTCACGTGGTCAGAACAAAATAATTGGCGGCAAAGTCAACTCGAAACGTTCGACGCAAGCGAAACGATTGTAAAATGGCTAGGGGCTGGTTCGACAGATCTCTTTTCAATATTAGTACCTATACATATATGAACTTCTTCAGTAGTCTCCGAACAATATAACATACCTACATACTAATGTCTTGATCACACGAACCGAGTAAAAGGGCGAAACAGTAAAATGTTGCTCGGCCGAGACAGTGATGTTAGCGAGTTGTAGATATAAGCGTTTAGCCAAGTACTCGGCGCTGTGTTTACACGTACCGAGTACTCGGCCGAGAGCACTGTCTCGCCCGTTTACACGGTACGTGTGATCAAGACATTACACACAGTCAAACGCATGACCTCCCTTTACCTCCACACTTGAGTAACAAGGAAAGTTGTCGTAATTCGAGAGCACACAGTAATAGCTAATTCAATTTGTACGATATTTTCTAAAACTTTCACTGTTCAAAGTCAAAAGTAAATATTTCGCGGTCCGCTAGCTATAAATGTCAAGATGTAATATTTACAAAATGTGCGTAAATGGAGATGGGGCTTTATTTCTGTTTTTTTTTCTTTTCGCTCTCTTTAGCGGGTAATGTCATGGATTGGTGGACACTTACAAGCCCGAGCGCCCGAGAAGTGTCATAAAACAGTGACTTTCTGAAGCCTACTCCTCGGTAACGGCCAGGTTAATAGGTATGAAAAACAAAAACATAAATATATATACCATTCGATTTTTTCGTGCAATTAACACTTTTGTCAAAAAAAAAAAATATTTAGCAATTTCGCAACTTTTCCTTACTCCTTCGAAAAGGCTTGACACATCACCCTGACTCACTGGAGCATTATCCCGACTCACTGGGATAGTAACACCCCGACTCAATGGGGCATCACCGCAGACTCGGCTCCAACTCACTGGAACCAACCTACCACTGGCCTGGCAAGCATCAAGAACCGTCAATCTCCGATCTCTGGAGGAGATGATATAGCGACATCTATAACGCCACGTAAGAACTACAAAGAAAATACGAAATCCTGCATCGCGCAATTAAAGTCCTCCGCGCGATTTGAATATATTATGACAGCCCGAAATCAACTAACGGGCAGTAGCCCACCAGACTAAAACACCATGTCTGGTCGGAGGATCGTCCCTTTTCAACGGAGGTTTGCGGGGCTTTACTCTCTGTTCCGGATACCTCCAAAGATCTTTAGAAACATTTTTAGATATAAAAATTGGGGGTTAAATATTCTTCAAAGTGAACACAGCATATGTAAATCAATCAATATTTCGCAAAGAAAATGGATCTAAAGGTCAGCCGCGCACTATCCGGGCGCAGCTGGCCGCGATTAAATGCACAGATACCCGTACTGTCGCCCAGGCGGGTACGAGAGTCGTGGCCATTTAATTTCGGCCAGATTGTTCAAGGGACGGTAAGCCTAAGTGGTCAAAACAACCTAATTAACCCTACGGTAGTCGCGTATCTAAAAGTGACGTGTATGGTCGCGTGGTCTACATGGGTATGCCATATTTAAAATAAGAAAAAGTACACAAATAAATGAAATAGTCTGTTTACTTATTTTTAATTCATGAATCCCCAAGCGACACCCGGTGGCCGCGCATCTATTGTCTTACTATTGTGTTTCTAATTGACGGTATCTGAAGGGTTAAATCTTTATTACTATATATTTTCTATATATAATAATCAACAAAACGTAACCACATCTTCTATGCTTAGAAAAATCAACTAAAACCAAAAATACCTCCTTTTCAGTCTTAATATCACGTAGTTCACGTTATATAAGGTCAAAAAAAAAAAAATACATATAAAACCTACTCTAATCAGTATTTTGCAAACAAGATAAGCATACAATCTCAGAATGGTCAGGACATATAAAATCTTTAATTTTGAATGAAAGACTTCTTAGCAATGTCTTTTTGTCAGATCTTCGGTGAGCCAGGGGATTCATCTAAGCTAAGGCCAAGTCTATGAGGATATCACGAAGTTGAACTAATTCAAAATTTTTATTTGGCCTAATGTATGCACAGCGCGTTGAGGGCATTGAGGTAGATCAGATTATACAACACGGTTACAGGAGATCTTTTTGAATTTTTGGAGATGACATATAGTGAACACATTTTATCAACCATGGTCTTTGACCAAACAGTGTTATCAATGCCAAGATATATATCTCCATATCTCTTTTTTGATCCTGAGTCAGAAAACTGCTTCTCTACGTGGTCTTCTTCACTATCTGAACTTGAATAGTCGCCACCAAAATCATCACGACTATCATCTTCGCTCAACCAAGCCTCGATCAGTCTCTCTTGTCTGTTGTCCATATTATTCTAAATAACTATGTTTTCACCTGCAAAAACAAATAAATACATTATTAAACATTTAAAAATTAAATAATGTATAAGTATATAAAATGTATAATAAAATCCCAATATAATATCCGCACAAAATAAAAGCAACAGTCACAACACAATACTTACGAAGTTGGTCGCGCGGCATACATACGTAGACCGCGAACTTTGCGGACCTCCTGTTTCACAATTACGCGCACCCGATACTTGCCCTGCACTGAACGCATGCAGCAATTATTCAACTTCAAGTACACGAAGGATGAAATAACTGGCTCTAATAGGTTTTTAGAACTTTGCAATTTTGTATCAATGGATTACATATGTAGACCACGCGACTACCGTAGGGTTAAATCCGTTGTCTATAGTTATAAGGCGCAATACAGCTATGCCCGATACACACATGGCCTGACAGGGAAATTTGTTTTTGTATTTTTGTAATTATTTGTGCGTCTATTTAGGTGGAATATACGTGTTTTCTTTCCTTCTTCACTACATAGTATAAAGCAAAGTCGCTTTTTCTGTCCCTATATCCCTATGTACGCTTAAAACTTTAAAAACTACGCAACGGATTTTGATGCGGTTTTTTTTTAATAGATAGAGTGATTCAAGAGGAAGGTTTATACGTATAATATTGCACCCGAGCGAAGCCGGGGCGGGTCGCTAGTTCCTTAATAAAAACGTTAGCCAGTCGTTGTTTTCACAGAATTTCTTTTATCTCTAAAAGTAGAACTGTTTAATCACGCGTGGGCTTGGTTAAAACTTACGGCAAATAGAAAAAAATGTGTGATTTTTCATGTTTGCTTGATAGAAACTCTTTACTGTCTTCATAAAAGACCGTTCTGATTCCATTTATTAGTTGCAAACTATTGACTATATAGGAAAGTAAGAATTGGTAATACATCTCGACACACATTTTCACTGTTTTTCATACAACCGCTCTTACCCGATTATGACGTTATTACACATTTTTCATTAGATATTTTGGAAACACAGTATCTTGTAGATGTTATCTAGGCTTCTATAAAAATCAATTTCTAAATTTGTGTAAAACTAATCCAGTAAAGACCTCTGAAAATCTCCTATTTTGTATGAACTTTGATACTTCATAATTTGCCTAAACATTAAAAAAAGTCAAAAAAGTAAAACTATAGAAGCCTTGCAAATTTTATTAAGATTTCAAATGACGACAACTTTTTTCAAAAACGTTTTTAAGGGTTTAAAAAAAAACAGCTATTTCCTGGAACAAGTTTTGTGAAATATTCGATTAAATCATGAAATTACCGAATACTAATAAAGTTTCCAGGCGCTATCTCTCTTTTTTTGCGTTGCCTTTTCGTCAAACATCACGTTGGATTGCGTTAGATGAAGCAACAAGCTTTTAAGCCATATTCGATGTTGACGATAAGCGAGTGGAAAAGGAGCCTCTTAAAGTCACGGCAATAGAAAAGGTTATGCTTGAAATTTATGTCATGATCGAATCAGGAATGGAGATATCCACAGGAGGACGAAGGTTACCGATAAAGACCGAAAAATTACCAAATTTTAGAGGCACAGGTCTCCCCCAAGCGTCGCTACAACGAACGGTTCTGTGCGTCTCGCATCCATCGGATTCCAGCGACCCTCACCAGGTTTTTATTCTACCTTGAGGGCGGCCTCCCGACCCACTTTTTCCGGTACGTGGTCGCTACACCATAACCTTTCGTCCTCATCGACCATCTGTTCAGCGTGCAATGTGCCCTGCCCATTGCCACTTGAATTTGACGATTTTTCGAACTATGTCGGTAATCTTGGTTCTCTTGCGAATATCTTCATTTCTGATGTGCCCTTTCCCTTAGGTGATCATTTTTTCGCGTGCGCCCCTCCGCCTCCTCCTCAATTCGCCTCATTATGAGGGTCGTGAAGTTCCCGCTGGATTAGCTTCTTATTGACGGTATCTCGCCATCTGTGACGGTTTTTAGCGTCAATGTCAAAAAGTCGGTCAATCAGAAAAAGGATACTTATTGCACATTCCAAAGCGTACATCTCTTTGGAGAAGAATGGTTACCTTTTCAATCATTTATGTTACTTATATATTACAAATATCTGTGTTACATGTTAATATAATTTTATTTGAATTAAAACCAAGATACGATATGTATAATAATAATGTATGTGTGTGAAGAAATGAAACAACGTGGTTGAAATATGTGACGAATGAATGCCTGAATGGTTGTGAAGTTAGTGAGTGAATGAGTGAACGGTTCATTGTTTTAAATGTTAAATCATTTGGCATTGTTTGTGAAGGAAATGTTGTAGGTAATGTGTTTCGGAATTTTTAGTCTTATTTAAGTACGTTTTAAGACAAAAGAATAGTAGAAGTCTTTAACTAGTTTAGTGTAAAATGAAGAGCAGTTCTCATTCAGAGAGACAACTAGCATTGGTGTTCATTTTATTTCTTACTAGCTTTCTGCCCGCGGCTTCGCCCGCGTGGACTACAGTTTATATCGCGCGGGCAGAGACCCGTGCTCAGCAGTGGAATTATAGGTAGCCTATGTGTTATTCCAGTGTCTCTTCTACCTACCTACCAAATTTGATCTAAATCCGTTTAGTAGTTTTTGCATGAAAGCGTAACAGACAGACAGACAGAGTTACTTTCGCATTTATAATATTAATATATTATATAGTAGGGATTAAAACATTTTTAGTATACATTTTAAATACACATTATGATTGAAAAGTATGTAAATGATAAATTATATTTATTTTGAAAAACTTTTACTCGTCAATTACTTATTCGTGTTTTTAAACTAAATGTGACTTTTTAATAATATTTTTATGGTGAGGAAAATCATCCAATGAGTTGTGATCGGATGATTTTCCTTACCCCCGTTCTTGGGCGGATATTCTTGGATTGATAGTGTCAGACTCTTGGTAGTTAAACGACACAACCCCATTTTTTGTTGTGCTCGTATGATTCGTCTTGACGAGTATTAATTATATGGGTATACCGTGCTATAAAAGCTTGCTATGAAAAAAATATTTTCATTAAAAACTTCTTTACAATATCCTTAAATGAACCCGTTTCTTTTACGACCAGAGCCTTAATTTCGTTTTTTATCCGTCAATCTCTTACGGTTCTCTCGTAAACCGGTAGGATTTAGGAGCAACTTTCACTGAAATGTGAAGTATTCCGTGAGCATTCGTCATGCTTGCATCATGCCACGTTGGGGTGAGATTTCTATTTGAGTCATTCCATTAAAATTTGGTGGTCCAGTGTTCCTGACTTATGAGCTGTACCTTACGGGTTCAAACCTATACAAGCGCTTTACTTTGTGTAATTTATTTAATCACCACTGCTCTCAAAACGGTGAAGGAAAACATCGTGAGGAAACCGGCATGTCCTAGAACCAACATTTCGAAGACATGTGACATTCACCAACCCGGACTGGGTACGTACGTGCAGGAATCCTCCGAGCGACTCGCCGTGCAGCAGCCAACTCGATGGGGTTGTGTCGTTTAACTACCAAGTTCCTCTAGCCACCTTCTGGGTCCATCATTAGATCAGCTCCATGTCATTATAATTTCGCATAGTCATCTGATGTACACATGCATGCATTTCAGGTCAATCGGTAACCGGGAAGTGGATCAAATTTGCAAGATTTGATGACAGACAAACATCGGGACAGGTGAAACTAAATAAAAGCTTGTAATAATTAAAACCAATTACCTCACCGCATCTATCTGTCTGTGTAAACGCAATTAACTTAAAAACTACTGAACGTGTTTTCGTACGGTTTTCATTAATAGACAGAATAATTCATAAAGAAGCCTTAAGATGAGTATAGACTACAACATTTACTTGTAACAGAACAACGAGCCGCTGTATGATATGTTCTAGTGTATCATCCTTTTACGAACTAAACGTCGAGCACGCTCGCCTCTTTGTTGGTGTAACATTTCGTCGAGCCACGAGTGTGGGCGATGCGCGGTTGCGGGGTGACATTTCAAAAAAGAATGAACGCAAAGTACAACGAAATGTTGGTAAATGCACACTCGCTGTGAGCATTTACCCGTAACATAACGCCGAGCATTCGCAGGAACGTTACATTACATGGAAATGCTTTGGAAACTGAACTTTTGCCTGTATTATACCATTCGTAAGAACGTTACATTACACAGAAATGCTCCAGAAAATGTTGTGGTTTATACTCACCTTTAGATGTATAATATAAACATATTATAGCAGAGATAAGCCGAGAATTTCGCAGATTTGTAACACCAGTGTAAAGCTGAGGCGGTTCACCAGCTCAAGTAAATAGACCACTTTCTATAGAAAATGGAAAGTGTACAATGTCACGATGGAATCATTTATCAATCCATTTGTCTAGATTTCTAACTGTCTAGATTACTTCTCTGATAAGTAATATTTATGCCTGGATGATCCCTTTGATGTGTTTTAGTATCGAGATAATAAAAAAGATCAGTGGTCAAAACGACAACTCGACGTACGGCATTGCCCGACATCATCATCATCATCAGCCTTTTTAATGTTCCCACTGCTGGGAATCAGGCCTCCTCTCTAGGAGAGGAAATGGGGCGCAATCCACCACGCGGGCCCAGTGCGGGTTGGTGAATGTCACATGTCTTCGAATTTTTGGTTCTAGGACATGCCGGTTTCCTCACGATGTTTTCCTTCACCGTTTTGAGAGCTGTGATGATAACCCCGCAGGCCCAGTGCGAGCTGGTGGATGTCACAAAAATCTAAATCTGTGTCAGAATATGTACAATACCTACATGTTAGGGATTTTTTACATGCCTTCTTTTTTGTTCTTGTTCTTCTCCTCTTCTTCTCTTTCCTCACAATGCTTTCCTTCACCGTTTTGAGGCGCAAGAGGAAAAAAAAATAGTTTAAAAAACGCCTAATTAAAAAAAAGAAAATCATTATCAGTAGTTTCGACAGCGATGCGGATGAATTTTTCGACGCCTTACTCTAAATTGCCATTTTTGTTTATTTTTTTATTTTAGTTCTCTAGGGTTTTATTTCAATGGTTAATTTTATCAGTAGTTTATAGCGAAAAAGTAGTAGTACTTAAAAGATTTTTTTAGCATAAATCTAAAACTAAAATTTTTTCTAATTAATAAACACTGTGTCTACATCACTCATCCAACTCTCCTGTCACAGTTCTGCTGGAAGAAATTTCGTTAGAAATAAGCAGGTCCTTTGTACTCTTTTATCTGTATGTATTTGGTCTTTTCGATTTTAGTATTTGTACATAATAAATATTTTATTTTTATTTTAAGCTATTGCATAGCTTATATCGCGGGCCTTGAGCGTGGAGCCCGAATCCAGAAATTCCGTAACGAAAAATACCTAACACCCCCCACTAAATGGTTGTCACGGTAACTTGTCAACTTCAATCACAAATAAGTTGATAAAAAATGCTATGCAATAGCTTTACCGCGGCAGTCTCCGAGTGCCACACTTCTTTTTTTTTATTATTGATAGGCTCACGTTTGACCACCATCTCACCTGATGGTAAGCGATGATGTGGTCGACGATGGAGCATGCAAATAAAATCAAAATCACATTAAGTAAATAAAAAAAAGACATGTGGCACTCGGAAACTGCCGCGGTAAAGCTATTGCATAGCATTTTTTATCAACTTAAGCAATTAAATTCTGATTGAAGTTGACAAGTTGCCATGACAACCGTTTAGTGGGGGGTATTAGCTTTTTTTCGTTACGGAATTTTGGATTCGGTCTCCACGCTCAAGGCCCGCGATAGAAGCTGTGCAATAGCTTAAAAAAAAAAACACTCTCGGTAACCAATGGAAAGTCCTTTCACAGTTACTCTCTTCATCGAAATCAAAATATAAAGTCACTATCAAATCTTGAAATCGAATCAGAACACGAACTAAGTCGGTACGGCACTTCGAAAGTAAGCGCGCATGCGCGGGTCACCGAAAGTGAAATTTGTACAGAATAGAGTGAAACAGGTGGGCTTAGTAGGCAGGTGTGCAAGTGGGGCTTTAGTGTTGGTCGAGGTGGGCTTTAGTGGGTTATGTCAGGCGATTTTAGGGACATGCCTGGTTTTTTTTTTTTGAACGTGGAGACGGATTTGATTCCGACATCTTGGATCGGAAAACCCGACGTACGGCGAGTTTAAACCTTAGGGCCTGCGCTCACAGACAAGACGTCTTACAACACGGGGTGCTAGAGTTGTTGATAAAACATCGATATATCGATATTATTGCAGTACTCAAACAGCTGCATATAAACATGTATTTTTAAACCTCTTGAGAAATATTGGTATACATAAATGTTTTATTAAAAAACGAGCGGACGGCAAGCTTCTCATAGGTCACCGTCCGCGACCGTCCGTTAACTGACCAGACCGAACACAAGTCGTCGACGGCGCATAGTGTTCCATGCACGCTTCAAGGGGGCCCAGCAGGGTCGAAGCCTACTGGGGCCACGGGTTATGCGAAAGAGAACCCTGGGGCCCTGGAACGAAGGCTAAGAAGGAACAGTAATGGGTTTTAGTCAGTAAAAGCCGCCTCCTCCTTCGCTAGCATTACTGCTTCGCAAAAGGAGGCGACCGCCTGCCTTTCCTCCTCGCTCCGGACCATAGCCTGAACCAGGGCCCGGTGCGATAGGTTGTTGCCGCCGATTGCCTCCACGAAGACACGGCGCGGGGGTGCTCTGCCTAAGCAGAGCACACCTCTACAGTGTGCTCCACCGTGTCCTCCGGGCGGTCCACACAATGGTGACACCCGGGCGTTTCTTCCGCCTGATTCCAATGCAGGAACCTCCCGAACTTCTCATGTCCGGTGAGGAGCTGCGTCATGTGGAAAGCAAGAACGCCGTGTTGCCGCTCTAGCTACTCCTCAAAGTTTAATTAGAGATTTTTCACCTAACTCCTCCTAAACGGCTTAACCGGTTTGCTTAGAATTTTGTGTGTCATACTTGAGTGAGTTCCTGAATAGTCTTAAAATAGAATTGGACCCGATAGATGACGGTGTTACCTAACAACTAAACGGATGGGCCGATTTAGATAAAATTTTGTGTGTAAGTATCTTTTTTTTCTGGCGGAAAGCTAGCTTACGGGCAGAACAAAGTCTGTCGGAGTATATTTTACATTTCTTTAAAATTCAAATTCAAATTCAAATTCAAATTCAAAATCATTTATTTCAAATAGACCAAATGTAGGCACTTTTGAATAGTCAAATGTCGGTCAGTCCAAGAAAAGTGAAGCTAAATACAATAAACTAAAAAAACTAAACATTACCCCTTTCTTGGGCGGAGCGGGAGACAGTGTCAGACTTTTACTGACTAAAAACCCACCCTGTTCCTCCATGCCTTCATACCGGGGTTGGGCTGTCTTTCGGAGCTAACCCTGGCTCTAGTAGGCTTCGACTCAGCTGTGCTCCCTACTGTTGCTGACAAATCCTTGAGGCAGTGCGCGCCGTCGACGACTTGGTGGACAGTTACCGGACGGTCGGACAGCGAGCTACCCATTGCTCGCCGTCTGCAAGCCCGCGCCTACGGTGGCCGGAAATCAGGATCGGAATTCCGGCGGCGGCATTACCTCCCCTCATTCCCCATTCGTGTCCCGTTGGTCCCAAATTAATCACAAGATATCTTTGTGCTCGACAGTTACAGTTTTAAATTATTAGGTACCTTAAAAGTCGACTGTCAAAAACTCAATGCTACATTTTTCTTCCTTCCCAAATTCTGATGTAAATAAATCAGTTACTAACCGAAAGTTGGACCCAAACATACCACAAAGGGTAGTAACACTCATTATCGGTTCTCGTAAATCGTTAACCTCACGAGTCGGAATGAATAGGGTCGCCAGCTCAAAATAAAAATAAAAACTGGGCAAGTGTGAGTCGGACTCACGTATTGAAGGTTCCGTACAAATTACAATTCCCTAATGGAGTCTTGAAAATGTTTTTGTTCGAATTGCAAATTTTTTATTTTTTTTTTCGATCGTAGAGAGTATCAAAATATACTTTTTTTGCGATATTGTAACAACTTCTATGACGCCACATAAGAACTACGAAGAAAATACGAAATCCTGCATCGCGCAATCAAAGTTCTCCGCGCGATTTGACTATATACGACAGCCCGAAATTAACTATTGTGCAGTAGCCCACCAGAACATAAACGGCTGTATCTTTTTTATTCGTTATCTTAGAAGTTTGATTTTTTCACAGCTTGAAGGGACCGTAGACTTGAGTATATGGTTTTAATTCCAACTCGATACCTTTGCGCGTTCCAGAGATAAAAGGGTCTTGACAGATAGACGGACGGACAACAAAGTGATCCTATAAGGGTTCCGTTCTTTCTTTTTGAGGTACGAAACCCTAAAAATGGCTAAAAGGCCGGACGCTTTCATTTATTAAAGATTTTCAAGGAAAAGATCTTTGTATAAATTAATAGGTACTGAACTCGCGAAAACAATAATAGTTATAAAAACATGTTTTCATGGTAACGTGTTTTCAAAAGGCCTATTATAGACAGCCTCACGATTGACCATTATTTCACCTGATTGCAATTAATGTTATGGTCAACGATGGAGCACGTTTACCTAGAAGTAACCTATTCACTCCTAACTTAAAGACCCCTAGGTTGCAACTATCAGGAAACACTGAATCCGGCAACGAATTCCACTCCTTAGTGTCAACGTACACGGACTACAAAAAAAAGCCGCTTCAAGCTTTTTTTGTTGCTTGTGTGCCGCGGTGCCGCCACAAAAAAAAAAACTTGGAACCGCTTCAAGCTTTTCCAGCCACAAGCTGTCGCGCGCTTCAGCTGAGCGAGTTCAATGACCTGTAGGTAGTAGTCGGCGTTGCGTACTAACTACCTACAGGTGATGGGACTCGCTCAGCTGAAATTTTCTTAAATAAATTAATTTCGTTCGTGCGTAAATTAATACGAGTTTAAAAAAAAAGGTACTTTTTTAAATTTTATCGTTACAAATCGATAGTGTTCCATGTACCGGATCAACCCTCCACGGGATTAAAACGATCAAAATTTAGCAGTGTATATAGCTCTATATAGAGTTATACACCTGGTGTCCGTTTGGTTGCGCAACCAATTTGGTGGAGCGACCAGCTCGGACGTGTTTTGACCCTGGTGGTTGTATAAAGAAAGAAAAGAAAGAAAGAAAACTATTTTATTTGGCATACACACTCGTAGATACACACAATCACTGCACAACATAAGCTCTGCTTAGCTTGGGACTAGACAGCGTTGTGTGATAGTGAGTAGTGCTGGGCAAAGGCCTCCCCCAAGTCCTTCCAAAATTTCTTTTCTTGCGCCGTCTCTAACCAGTCCTTGTGGTTGTCCAGTGCTTTCCCTCAGTAGGAACCTACTGTGTGGCGATCCTTGTCTAGCGGTCCCTGTGCATGCGGCTGACGTGACCCGCCCAGTCCCATTTGAGCCTGGCATCTGGTGTGATAGTTATCAAATATTAAATGATTACGAGTATTATTAAATTAACATGTAGACACTAATTGCTATATAAAAGAAAGAGACAACAAACAGGTTCAGTTCAGCAAAAATGCCAGACAACTACATGGTAGTTCCCTGACGCTGGTATGGTGTTTAGTTTGGTGCAACTGGTCTCGTCGCCATTATATCCCAGTGTAATATAGCAGTAACTATAATAAAAATATCAGGAAACCTGCCAACCCTAATAAGTCAGCTCCAAAATACGGGCGATCTGATAACTAAAGTATTTCGAGCATGTTTTTAAACTGTATGCTGACCTCAAAAGTACACCTTTAATTTATTGTGTCTGAGTCGTTAAAATTTTGGTTTCTTTTCGTGTTTATTGCTTGGTTGAGAAAGTGAAATGGTTTTTGGTGTTGCTACAATGTTAGGTCTTTGGACAATATGTTTTAAGGAGATACAATACAAACTAGCTTTTGCCCGTGGCTTTGCCCGCGTACATAAACCGCCTATGTCACTCAGGAATAAAGCAGCTTTCTATCTGTGAAAACATTTTAGCAATCGGACCTGTACTTTCAGAGATAATCACCTACAAACAAAAAAAAAAAACAATTAGTGTAGATATTATTCGAAAACCATCACACAACGCCGTCTAGTCCCAAGTTAAGCAGAGCTTGTGTTATGAGTACTAGACAACTGATAAACATACTTATATATTTCCAAATACTTACATAGTAGAAATAAATTACACTCAGACACAGGACAAATGATCATGCTCATAACACAAACATCTGTCTTCGGTGGGAATTAAACCCTCCGGCATAGCAGTCAGGGTCACTAACCACTATGCCAAGGGGCCAGTCAAAAATACGAGCTACTTATTGCTCGCCATCCTCTGCTAGTTAGCTATCGTTTAAAATATTTATCATCATCATCATCATCTTCCTGCTCTTGCACCATGGTATGTGGGGTGGGTGCTACACGTTTTTTTCATCCATTCTGTTCTATCAACCGTCTCGCCATCACTGACTCCCCTTTCTATCACTCTTCACACAACGCATCCATCTTTTCTTCGGCCTCCCTCTCCATCAACCCATATGTCATTTAGTGATATGATTTGATTGTTGTCACTAAACGAAAGATATGCCACTAGAAATGTAAAAAATGCACTAAATTTTAGTGCATATTTTTATTGTTTCCAATAAATAAATATTTTTAACCGACTTCTAAAAAAAGAGGTTCTCAGTTCAGATGTTTGTATTTTTTTTTATGTTTTCGCGCATCAACCGATTTGAAAAATTCTTTTTTTATTGGAAATTGTATAGGTACTTCCCAAATAGTCACATAGTCACCAAGTTGGTATCTGATGATGGAATCTTATTGATATCTAGAGAACTCTTCAAATTCAATTAAATTTTTTAGTGAAGTCGGTTATTTTTTTTATAAAAAGGTTTTTAATAATAAAAATTAAATACCCATCTTATTCTCAGTTTTTTCTTATTTCATCACTAAAAACCGTTATTTTTGCAAACATTTCAGTAAACAATAGCAATAAATTGGCGTCAAAATACTCCAGCAACATGTTTCAATGCAAGTAATAAGGGCCGATTCACACGGATCATTTATGACTCCAAAAATTTGAAAAAGAATACACTTCAATTGTTTTATGATGGTGTGGGTGACAGCTGTTCATACAATGTAAACATATCTTTTTCTTTCATCTTAAAGATGCATATTTTGGTCCTGCTGCCATTCTTCTCATAGCATAGCATAGAATAGCCTTTTAATGTTCCCACTGCTGTGACTCAGGCCTCCTCTCTAGGGCCCTCCCCTATCAAGTCTTTAAGTCAAGAGTGAATACATTGCTTCTAGGCAAGCGTGTTCCATCGTCGGCCACATCATCGCTTACCATCAGGTGAGATAGTGGTCAAACGTGAGCCTATACATTATAAAAAAAAAAATGCAGTGCAAGGAAATAAAAATCCTATAAAAAAAAAAATTGCGACACAGCATCGTACCATACAGCCAATTCGTTACCGTGTGAGTCAACCTTAACTCAAATTAATCAACCTCTTTTTGGGCCAACGAAAATGTAGCCGCATTAATGCTGTGCTGACCGGTCGGAACCGATACCGGTACCAGTTTCGGTACGCACCTGACCGGGTTTCTGTTCACGCGACCCGAATAGTGATGTTACTATACGTTACGATGAATTTTGATTTCGATTTTTTATAGATCAGCCCCCCTAGCCAAGTAACAATCGTTCTCTTGCGTCGAACGACTCGAGTTGGCCACGCCCCCGATTCTTTTGTTCTAGCCCGATTGACGTTATCAAAACCGTAACGATATCGTAGCGCCTTAGTCTTTTTTGTCATTTTCGTATTAACATCCATCAATCGAGTTTGAACGACACCGATTTTGAAATCGTTCGATCGAAGATTCGTTGAAGCGTATTCAGCTAAGTGAATCGTCATTCAATTGTTGGCTTGAGGTATTCTCGTAGACAAACGTTGTTTGATCGGGTCGGATGCCAACGACTAAATGTCAAATATTGCAGTTCAAATCACAGAGTACTCTGTGGTATCTGGCAACAAGTCGTTGATAGATCGTTTAGTTTCGATCCAGTTCAATTGTCGGTCTATTAAAAAAAAAAAATTAAACGATATTTGGCTTGTTAGATTTTACGTGAATCAGGCTACGGACCACATGACTGAGCGTTGAAATGACGTCATTCCCGTACATTTTAAGTTTTCTGCAAGCGTTAACGATTGCAGATTATCAACTTTCGCTAGGGAGATGATTTTGTGGCCAGGGTAACTTTTCACAAACCTGCAGCGTGTCTTTTGCCCTGCAGTAAGATAATTAGGTACAGGCTGTTCTTATAGTAATTATGTTTAATTAAAATCGTAATTAAAGTCTGCAGGAAGTAAGTGAATGTTTATGACAAGATTGACATACCTTGTAATGCAGTGAACTTTAATGTATGAAGAACTTTTTCATTGTTGGTTATTTCGTAAGATTTTTTTAATAATAACAAATTCGTACCTACTTACTTTTTACTCAATAAGTACGTCACTTGGAAATATTTAATTTACTTTTTGAAATTAAGTAATTTTAATAATAATGTAAAAAAATATCGATTATTACGTATTTATGTTCCCGCCTATAACAACAAAATTAAAAAAACCTAAATAAAATTTTATATGTAAGTAAGTCCCTTTCACTATAAGTATTTAATTTGACAAAAAAAATCTACAACGTGTAACGTTAAATGCGCAAAACCTGAAAATAGTTTGATCAGAAGAATATAGGTTACATTTTTGAAAAAAATCTTTATTTTAAATGTCGCCCTGTCTATTTATGAATAGGTCAAGCTATCTCGTGCGCAAACCGGCCCAAATAGGTAAACAAACTCAAATGGTTGTAATCCAATCAAAGTTTTCTCATAAGCGAGATGATAAAAGTTTTTATTTCTATGCAGATACGAATTTTAAACAAACTACAACTGCGCATAAAACCTTAATTTTTTTTAAATATTTTTTTTCTCACAGTATTAAGTCAATTTAACCCTTCAGATACCGTCAATTAGAGACACAATAGTAAGACAATAGATGCGCGGCCACCGGTGGTCGCTTGGGGATTCATGAATTAATTAAAAAAGAGGTCAACCGTCGAATCCGACTCGGCTGGGCGGCGTTCGGGAGACTGCGCGGTATCTTCTCGTCCAATATACCACAGTGTCTCAAGACGAAAGTCTATGACCAGTGCGTGTTGCCAGTGATGACATATGGTGCCGAAACGTGGTCGCTCACAATGGGCCTCATCAGAAGGCTCAAAATCACCCAGAGGGCAATGGAAAGGGCTATGCTCGGAGTTTCCTTGCGGGATCGAATCAGAAATGAAGATATCCGCAGGAGAACCAAGGTTGCCGACATAGCCCGAAGAATTGCCAAACTTAAGTGGCAATGGGCCGGGCACATTGCTCGCAGAACAGATGGCCGTTGGGGCCGAAAGGTTCTGGAGTGGCGACCTCGTACTGGAAGACGCAGCGTCGGAAGGCCTCCTACAAGGTGGACCGATGACCTGGTGAGGGTTGCGGAAAACCGATGGATGCGAGACGCACAGGATCGATCATTGTGGCGACACTTAGGGGAGGCCTATGTCCAACAGTGGACGTCTGTCGGCTGAAATGATGATGATGATGATGATGATAGTATGACGGGTAACAGGATATAATGGGAGAAAAAAACGTGTTGTGCCGACCAAATAAAACGGGACAAGGGCAGGAAGATGATGAGGTGATGATGATGTAAAAACCATTAGGATAGACCTTTTTTTACGGTGGGCAAAAATCATCCAATGACAAACCCCACTCTTGGGTGGAGCAGGAGATAGTGTCAGACTCTTATTGATTAAAAACCCACCCGTTCCTTCTATCCTCTTCATACCGGGGCTCGAGCTTCCTTTCGGATAACCCTGGCCCCAGTAGGCTTCGACCCAGCTGGGCTTTGGTTGCAACCTTGGTTGGTTGCCGACATAGCCCGAAGAATCGCCAAACTTAAGTGGCAATGGGCAGGGCACATTGCTCGCAGAACAGATGGCCGTTGGGGCCGAAAGGTTCTGGAGTGGCAACCTCGTACTGGAAGACGCAGCGTCGGAAGGCCTCCTGCAAGGTGGACCGATGACCTGGTGAAGGTTGCGGGAAACCGATGGATGCGAGACGCGCAGGATCGATCATTGTGGCGACACTTAGGGGAGGCCTATGTCCAACAGTGGACGTATGTTGCTTTGGGGTGTCTGAGGTTTTGCGCATTTAATGTAACACGTTGTATGTAAGCAAGTCACTTTTACTATAAGTATTAATATATTTGACAAAAATATCTATGTGTTGTTATTTTGCTTGTGAGATTTTTCGAAGGACTGTATATCTTTGTGACGCAACTGTTTTGCAACTGAAGGAACACAGGTGGGTTTTAGTCAGTAAAAGTCTGACTAGCCTAAAAGTCTGAAAGCCTTCTAGTTTTACTCTAGACCGATCAAAGCCATTGGACGATATCCCACGTCAAAAAAGAACCATTCTAGCATGCTAATATTATAAAGGCAAGTTTGGGAATTTCTATGTTTGTTATTTCTTCACACTCGACCGGCTGAACGGATTTCGATAAAACTTGTTGCACGGGTAGACTATATCCTGGAATAGTACACAGGATACGTTTTTATCTCGGGAGTATATTCCTTTGGAATAATTTTCTATTATCACGCAGACGAACCACTAAGGTAGGTGCCAGATAACCGTGGAATAACGGTCATTGACCCTCCTACATCTGTTGACATTCTTCATTTGCGAACGGCGAACAGTAGGTAGTTCGCTGTCCGACCGTCCGGTAACTGTCCGGACCGAGCCCAAATTGTTGACGGTGCGCACTGTTCCCGCGCGCCTCAAGGAAACATTTGTCATGGGTGGGAATCGAACCGACCTCTGGTATAGCAGTCAGAGCCAATAACCACTAGACCAACAGACCAGTCGAATATATTTTGTTGGAGCAGTTAGTCATTATACGCACACACTCGCATCATAATTAATAAAGAAAAGGATTGATTGAATCTCTCTCAATAGATTAATTAGCCATTATTATTTTTATTATTTAATGTATTTAATTAAAGTCACAGTGAAACTTTATGACTAGTTAGTTATGGTGCATTTGCAACGGGTCATTATTGATAATTGCATCCTTAATATCATGCACGTGAAAGTTTATATTAAGCTTGTGTGTGTGTGAGAGAGTAATAATTATAATTATAAGCCTTTAAAATGGCCTCTGCGAGATGGTTTCAGCTCCTCGTACGCCTTCCAAAGATCCAGCCCCCCTAGCCAAGTTACAACCATTTCGCTTGCGTCGAACGCCTCGCGACTTGGCCACGCCCCCAGTCTTTTGTTCTGACCACGTGACTGAGCGTTGAGGTGACGTCATTCCCGTACATTTTAAGCTTTCTACTAGCGTTAACTATTGTAGATTAGCAACTTGGCTTGGGGTACAGGATTTCAGGGTCCTGAGATAAATAAATTTTAAAAAAATAATAATAATACCTATTCTACAACTATCACACAACTCCGTCTAGCTCCAAGCTAAGCAGAGCTTGTGTTATGGGTACGACATACAAGTTGAAGGTCCAAACCCAGCCAGGTGGATGTGGATTTTAAAAAAGATATACAAGGTGTAACGTTAAATGCGCAAAACCTGAAATTAGTTTGATCAGAATAACGAGCAGAATCGATTAAACCACTTTTTAATATAGGTTAATGATCATTAAAAACTTCGACCTGTCTATTTATGAATAGGTCAAACCATCACGTGCGCAAACCTGCTGAAATAGGTAAACAAACACAAATTGTTGTAATCCAAACAAATTTTCTCATTCCCACCCATAAAAAATGTTTCCTTGAGGCGCGCGGGAACAGTGCGCGCCGTCGACGATTTGGGCTCGGTCCGGACAGTTACCGGATGGTCGGACAGCGAACTACCTATTGTCCGCCGTCCGCAAATGAAGAATGTAAACAGATGTAGGAGGGTCAATGACCGTTATTCCACGGTTATCTGGCACCTACCTTAGTGGTTCGTCTGCGTGATAATAGAAAATTATTCCAAAGGAATATACTCCCGAGATAAAAACGTATCCTGTGTACTATTCCAGGATATAGTCTACCCGTGCAACAAGTTTTATCGAAATCCGTTCAGCCGGTCAAGTGTGAAGAAATAACAAACATAGAAATTCCCAAACTTGTGTAACGTTAAATGCGCAAAACCTGAAATTAGTTTGATCAGAATAACGAGCAGAATCGATTAAACCACTTTTTAATATAGGTTAATGATCATTAAAAACTTCGACCTGTCTATTTATGAATAGGTCAAACCATCACGTGCGCAAACCTGCTGAAATAGGTAAACAAACACAAATAGTATCCAAACAATGAGAAAATTTGTTTGGATTACAACTATTTGTGTTTGTACACGGGATAATAAAAATTCTTATTTCAATGCAGATATGAATTTTAAACAAACGAAAACTGCTCATAAAACCTTTAATTATTTTTTAATGATTTTTTACCGATCGGCTGTTTGTATGTTTTTTTTTCTCACATAATTAGGTCAATCGCATTAAAATCATTTGGGGTGAGGTTTTGCGCATTTAACGTTACACGTTGTATAGATAGGGAAAACGTATATTGTTAAATGTGTTGAGAATCACCCGCCAATTACTATGAAGTAGGGTAATCCCTACTTAATATTATAAATGCGAAAGTAACTCTGTCTGTCTGTCTGTCTGTCTGTCTGTCTGTCTGTTACGCTTTCACGCAAAAACTACTGAACGAATTTATATCAAATTTGGTAGGTAGGTAGAAGAGACACTGGAATAACACATAGGCTACCTATAATTCCACTGCTGAGCACGGGTCTCTGCCCGTGCGATTTAAACTGTAGTCCACGCGGGCGAAGCCGCGGGCGGAAAGCTAGTAACTCATATTATGCTAGTTAACTAATGAATGCAAATAAAATACTTTCCTTTTAATATGTTGTGATGTGTTTATAGCACATAATATAGGTTTTATTCTTGAAAATTACCGACTGTTTTAATTGATTAGAAAACGAGATACGATTTTAAAATTATTTTTCTTGTCTATTGGAAAATGTCGTATCTAGGGAAATATTGTTTTTAGCTCGCACTAGCTATAGCTAGACGGTATTGTAACCATTTTTTACAACCTTTTATTATTTAGTTTCACCTGTCCCGATGTTTGTCTGTAATCAAATCTTGTAAATTAAATTTGACTCACTTCCCGATTACCGATTGAGCTGAAATTATGCATTTATGTGTCTGATTACAATGCGAAGTTATTATGGCATGGCTGATTTGGTGATGGAACTGGAAGGTGGCTATAGGAGCTTGGTAGTTAAACGACACAACCCCATCGAGTTTGGGCTCGTATGATTCGTCTTGACGTGTATTCATTAATATAGTTTATCGAGCTATAAAAGCTTGCTATGAAAAACATATTTTCATTAATAGCTTGTTTGCTTTTAATGCCATCCTTATGCCTACGAAATAGATGTTAAACAACAACAACAACAACAAACAACAACAACAACAGACGGTAAAAAACTTTTTTAACCCTTCAGATACCGTCAATTATAGACACAATAGTAAGACAATAGATGCGCGGCCACCGGTGGTCGCTTGGGGATTCATGAATTAATTCTAATCTTAACTCGAGTAGGGTATAGAGAAGTACCTAAACAAAAGGACTCTAGGCAGTTTGTTTAGTGAATATCACAAAAAAAACAAATGAAATTAATTACCCAACTACAATTCGAACCATAGACAAACGACCCGTATACCATAAACGCGTCAACTAGTGAGGGGAAAGTCTCGTAAACTAGCCCGTTGATCACGGGTAATAAATTAGAGGCAGGTCTTCACAGGGTTATGTGTCAAAGTGGCACTTTAATTGCCACTTAGTTGCTGTCAATTGCAATGAGCTTTATATAAAGATTATTATTTATATGAAACTGGTGATCGAAGAAATTTTCTTCTTGTATTACAATTGCCTGTGGCTTCGCCCGCGTACATAAAATATAGCCTATGTCATTCAGGAATAAAATAGCTTTCTATCGGTGAAGGAATTTCAGTAATCGGACTATTGATTGTGCTATTACTTCCAGAGATTATTTTATATCTATTACTTACAAACGAACGCCTACGGTGATCGGTAGAGCTTGGCCATCGAAAGATGACACAACAAAAAGGAGGCCGAATTAAAAATCTTTGTAACTGTTCACCCTGACTCTATGTAAACATAAGATTGAAGGAACGTCAACGACACATTTTTGACTATGTTTCTTTTTTAAATGCTGCCATATATGTACTTCAATAAATAATTCATTGTCATCTTTCGTTGGCCAGACTATAGTCGTCCTGCGATCTTCTGGTCAGTACTGTTTGCAATTAAATCTCTGGACCATAACCTCCAAGGCCTTCCTAAGTACGGTACCAACGTCCGGTAACTGTCCGGACCGAGCCCAAGACGTCGACGGCGCGCACTGTTCCCGCGTGCCTCAAGGAATTGTCAGCAACAGGAAGGCCCAGCTGGGTCGAAGCCTACTGGGGCCAGGGTTATCCGAAAGGAAGCTCGAGCCCCGGTATGAAGAGGATAGAAGGAACGGGTGGATTTTTAATCAATAAGAGTCTGACACTATCTCCCGCTCCACCCAAGAGTGGGGTTTGTCATTGGATGATTTTTGCCCACCGTAAAAAAAGGTCTATCCTAATGGTTTTTACATCATCATCACCTCATCATCTTCCTGCCCTTGTACCGTTTTATTTGGTCGGCACAACACGTTTTTTTCTTCCATTATATCCTGTTACCCGTCATACTATCATTAACTCCCTTTTCTTTCATATCACTCTTCACATAATCTTTTCTTTGGTCTCCCTCTCCCTCTCCATCCGTTCACTTGTAATACACTTGTGTATAAGTGTATTACACCATGCAAACAAGACTTATGTGGTCAGGCTCAAACACATTGTGAGCAAAATGTCATGGAAGACTTTGTGGTCTGCCATGAAGACTTTGTACCGTTTTGCGGTTTCTCCTTTCATAGACTGTTAGTATTACTTGTTAATTGTCTGTGGTATAGACCTTTTAGTCTATGTAAGTCCTTGGTGTTTGAGTTAAGATAAAAGCCATCTTTTCTTACAGTTTTGCATTTTACAGGTCAGTGATAAGTTGTACCTTGATTTAAATTTGATTGGCGGCTTTAAAAGGATCCTTTTCCACTCGCCTATCGTAAACATCGAAAATGGTTTAAAAGCTTGTTACTTCATCTAACGCAATCCTACGCGATGTTTGACGAAAAGGCAACGCAAAAAAAGAGAGATAACGCCTGAAAACTCGGTTAGTATTCGGTAATTCCGAAATTTACTCGAATATTTCACAAAACTTGCTCCAGGAAATAGCGGTTTTTTTTTAACCCTTAAAAGTTTTTGATAAAAGATGTCGTCATTTAGAATCTTAATAAAATTTGCAAGGCTTCTAAAGTTTTACTTTTTAAATTTTTAGGCAAATTATGTAAGTGTCAAAGTTCATACAAAATAGAAGATTTTCAGAAGTCTTTACTGGATTAGTTTTACACAGAAATTGATTTCAATAGAAGCCTAGATAATATCCACAAGATACTGTTTCCAAAATATCTACTGAAAAATGTGTAATAACGTCATAATCGGTTATGAGCAGTTGTATGAAAAACAGTGAAAATGTGTGTCGGGATGGACCTTAACCCTTCAGATACCGTCAATTAGAGACACAATAGTAAGACAATAGATGCGCGGCCACCGGTGGTTGCTTGGGGATTCATGAATTAAGAAAATTAGATATACCTACTCGAAATCAGATTATATTTTTTTGTGTTTCAAAAATTCACAATCACTTTTCAGTGACAATCAATGTCAAACATTTGTTAAAACTATAGTGAAATCAGAAGGTTTTGTCAGGTTTTAATTAAGGTTAAAATGTAAATGATATACGTACCGTAAAATGGGGTAAATAGAGACAAAACTTTAACCCTTCAGATACCGTCAATTAGAGACACAATAGTAAGACAATAGATGCGCGGCCACCGGTGGTCGCTTGGGGATTCATGAATTAAAGGGTATTTTCTCGATATTTGAATATTTTTTGCAGCATTTAACTATATCAATTTATTAATGAATCGTTGTTCTAAAACATCGATATCTTTGTTAGAGGCCGATATTATGGTGTCAAAGTGAAAAACCAAACCAAAGTTTTGTCTCTGTTCACCCAATTTTACCCGTTACGGAATTTACTTTTCCAAGTTAAAACAGAACTGACAATGCTTACTATACAAAATATTACTTTTTTTACTCAAATATTGAGCTATGTAGTTATAGCAGGCTACAAGAAAGTGCATGAATATTAATAATTAAAGATGGCTAGTCTATACCTGGCGTAACAGTGACATATTTCCCACACCGTTCACAACTTTCGCGCCATCGTATAAACAGGTATCAACTCTATGATTTTTGTCTATGGATTTTTTACTGTCATCATGACAGCGAGATTCTTTTGTTTTTTTTTTCATACCCGTGTGTTTGTTTGAATTTGGAACAGTTTTATTTGGTCATCGTCTTAATTTCTCTATTTTTTATTTTAGTCGAGTTCTCCTTTAGCCGTTATGAACTGGTTTTCTGTGATTATGATTGACGTGACTTAAAAATAGTTTTAAACACGTAGAACAGAATTCAAGAATTAAATCTGACGTCCTTAGTAATGTTTATTTGGAAAGTAAATTTAATTGGTTGGATAGTTGGTTGGTTTAAAATATTTAAAGAAATATTTAGTCACCTGAAAATCATAGCAAGTTTGTTTTACATATTATTGTTATTTATAATATTTAAAATAAAAGGAGCTTACCTCTATTATAATCTTCTCCCTTACAAGTTAAGGGCAAATAGTCCAGAACGGATAATATCACTAAAATTAAAAACATCATTTTCACATCACTACTCTGCAAAGATTTTCCAAATTTAAACCACTTTCGAACTGTCATTTTGACGTTTAAATTTGCGCGCGCAAAAAATCGAAACTTATTTTTGACGTTCGACTTTTAAATCACATTCACATTTTTTTAATCATAATTTTTTTAGCGCCATCCACAAGATTTCCTCGGCATGTTTCTCGTAATATTTTTTTTTTTAGTTTAGTCGAGACGTCTGCCCGTCGTCAGAACTGCGAACCTACTAGCCAACTGACCAACTTAACACTGTAAAATAAGAAACATACATATTACTAGCAAGAACTTACTTTGAGAAAGTCCCATCTTACTTTCTCTTGCCATGTAAAACTGAAACTTACCATTCTAATTTCAAGGTCCAAAACATTACGGCAGGTGATGCCAGAAGCAACTCGGTCGCACTTAGCACCGACTTGCTAAACAAGTGAACGGTGAAATGAGAAATTGTGAGAGACAGGTAGATGTTGGAAAGAGAGGGAAATACATTTCTTTTTATGGTTCAACTGGTGAAACTGAGAACTTTAGAAATGTGGTCTGATCATCGATGAGGCATTTGTCGGAGATAATGGTATCCTGGTTTATTATTTGGTTAATTATAGATTATAGAGGTAAGAAATACCTGGACGAGTGTAACTATGGTAGAGTCGGTGTAAAAAGTCAAACGACTTGGGAATTTCGTATAATATTTAATCGTTTAAAAAATACTTAAATTCGATAATCTTTATATGATTCTTCTATTAGTGAACAATGATCAAGATCTCTTAATCAACCTTGATTATTGAACCAGTGTTATGATATTGGATCAGTATTTTTTTTTTTTTAATTTCAAGGTTATATTTTTTACATACATATATAAATCTCAATTATTAAATATTATAAAGTAATAGGTTATATAGACAAACTTAAAGTAATAAATAATATGTATGTACAAACGAGTAAAAAACAAAAGGAACTAATTTAACTTCTTCAACAACAAATAAATTTAACTTAACTTAATTAAAACTAACTTATAAAATAAAAATAAAACTCTAAAGAACTAAAAAAAAAAATGGCAATTTAAAGTAAGGCGATGAAAAATTCTCCCGCAACGCTGTCGACTGGTAATATACCCAAAAGACTGGCGGCATTGCCGCGCTGAATGGCAATGCTTATCCTTTGACTTTACCACTGTTGACTACATCAGATTTCATTTTACCCTAATAATTACCCAAGTCGTTTGACTTCTTAAACAGACTCTACACTATGTGAAACGACAAGCCATAGACTAAAACTGTCTGAATATAGAGTGCTGTAATAAGACCCTAAGGCCTCTAAAAAAACAAAACCCGCCATCTTGCTTCTCAATTTCTAAATTCAAAGTTCGAAGTTTAAGTAGCGTCAGCATAAACAAGATAGCCTAAGGCATCATATCACTTTTTTTTTCTAAATCTTCAAATGACATAATTTAGGAAAAAAAAACTAGTTTATCAACTATAATTTTAGATCACAGAAAACACGTTTAAGATACAAAAGTAGGATTGTATTACATATTTATAAAAGAAATTGTAACAGTTTTGTTTGATTACCGGATGGTAGAAAATGGTAGAAATGAAGACGGTCATCTGTAGACAAGATAATCTGAACCGTTATTGTGTATTTCTAGGCAAAAAATAATAATATAGGTTAAATCATGGCCTAATTTATGTTTTTAGGGTTCCGTACTTCGAAAAGAAAAAAAACGGAACCCTTATAGGATCACTATTTGTTGTCCGTCCGTCTATCTGTCAAGACCCTTTATCTCGGAAATGCGTGAAGGTATCGAGTTGAAATTAAAACCTGGAACCAGAAGTTTCAAGGGACCGCAAGCCTGAGTCTATAGGCTTGCGGTCCCTTGAAACTTCTAAGTTAACGAAAAAAAAAAGATTCCGTCGTTTTTTTGTTATTATTCAGCAAAGTTGTTTTAGGTATTATTTAAAAAAATTAAGAGCACCGTCTCGGCGTCTTTCCTCTCTAAAATATTTATCCCTATTTTCTCGTATCGTGAAACATTTTTTAAAATTTATATTTACGCTAGTGCTTTACTGCGATCCCAACTTACAGTAAGCAGTGATGCAGTCGTTGATGGTGAAGTGCACTAGATTATTAAGAGCCTATTCACTCTTGCCTTGAAGACACCTAAATCATAACTGGATGAAAAGACCGCAGCAGACATATTGTTCCAATTGCATGTTTTCATATCTATTGAAGACCAACCCCGACTTTGTGAAACAAAATATTTTTATCTTTCCTAGTATTTAGTTACTACTATACCTACTATATAGTTTATTTAGTCTCCGTAAGTATGACCGTGGCATCACCGCGGGCCCTAACAGAATACCAGCGCTGCGGTATTTATTTTTATAGATATCGCAGCATATGCTGAGTTAGGTGCCTTTTTGACCTTGCACAAGTTCTTCTGTGTTTATTGTACCTTTTTTTAAATTTATATTTCTAATATGTGTGAGGTTCAAATAAACGGTTTTCTTTCTTTCTTTCTTTCTTTCTTTCTATTTACTATTGCAAACACTGCAAGCCAGAATCAAAAGTCGAGACCACTGCCATGGAAGAAAAAAGAAAACAAAAACAAGCTTTAAATGAAAATAATTTTTTCATAGCAAGCTTTTATAGCTTAGTATACCTATATAATTAATACTCGTCAAGACGAATCATACGAGCCCAAACTCGATAGGGTTGTGTCGTTTAACTACCAAGTTCTTAGCCACCTTCCGGTTCCATCATCAGACCATCAAAATAAATTTGCATTGTTATTTACCTAGGTAACCGGGAAGTGGGTCAAATTTAATTTGCAAGATTTGATGACAGACAAACATCGGGACAGGTGAAACTGAATAAAAGCTTGTAAAATACAAATATTCCGAATTTCATTAAACCCTTATTAACTGTAAAGAAAGAGATCAATATACTTCCAACCAGTAGGAGTAAGAGAGATGGCGATATTTCTCACATTGCGTCGTTCTATGCTAGATCGACTCTTGCGTCGAAATGATCGCTAATTGAGTTAATTCGATGCAAACGGTAAAATAATCATGTAGCTAATGAATATTTCTCTTGCTTTATCTTATTGGATCAGGGAATGGAGTAACAACGGCATTTTTCTTTTATTTTTCATGGTTGAGTTGTTATTTGGTCAGGTTTATCACTTTCTATGTTATTTTCCGGCCGTTGTTTTTTTTCCAAACCTCCATTGGGGAGCGCATAACTAAGAAACAATAGGGGGTTTACCACCAAGCTTGCGGACGGCGAGTAATGGGTAGCTCGCCGTCCGACCGTCCGTTAACCTGACCAAGCCCAAGTCATCGACGGCGCATATTGTTCCATGCGAGCCTCAAGGAGATGTCAGCAACCATAGGGGCCCAGCAGGGTCGAAGCCTACTGGACCCATGCGTGATGTAAAAGGCATTCCCTGACCCAAAGAAGGAACAGGAGTCCATTCCTTCAAGCCTTCATACTGGGGCTCAAGCTATCTTTCGAAACTAACCCTGGCCCCAGTAGGCTTCGACCCAGCTGGGCCCCTGCTGCTGGTCGAGGTCTGTTCAAGTAAGGCTGCCCATTCAGTACCCAACGAGACTCCTCCATACCTCGGAAAGCTCGTTAAGCTCTCGGGTGAAGATGGTCGATGGGGCTAAAAGATTCTGGAGTGGTGACCATGTACCGAAAACCGCAGCGGTAGAAGGCCTCCTACAACGTTGACCGAAGACCTGTCGAGAACTAGGTGGACCGATGATCTGATTAGTGAGAATTGCGGGAAACCAATAGATGCGAGAAACATAAGATCGGTTCTTGCGTCTGTCTGTCTGTTCGCGATATACTCAAAAACTACTGCACCGATTTTCAAGCGGTTTTCACCACTCGATAGCGTGATGTTCGTGGAAGGTTTTAGTATATAATTTGTTAAGTTTTTGTATTTATTTCTGTGTACATTAACGATATTTGTTGAAGATGTCGGGAAAAAATAAGCCGAAAGGGGAACCGTGTTACCCCGAATTTAACGCGAGCGAAGCCACGTTCAAAAGCTAGTTGTAGATAATAATAATTGTCCTGACCGAATTTCGATCGCAAAAGAAAAAAAAATATACTAAGAGAATTTGATGCAGTTCTGAATTTATAAATACGAATCTTATTTAAATAAAATTTTAATATAAGCCATAAATAAAAAAAAATCAACCAGAAAAAAATGTCTGCCATTCCGTAAGATTTAGAACAAATGAGACTGATTCATCAACCGTTACTCATATACTTAATTTAAAAGTGTATCTTTATCAACTTTCATTTTCTTGTTAAAAGTATGTCAAAGCAAAGGTATTATAAACTTTTGTCGTACCTAAGATATCGATGCGTGATTTTACGGACTATAATGCACATCACTAGCCTCCTTGACAGCGTGGACTTTCGCTTGGAGGTCACGTCTAGGTGTATAGGGATGTGCGGCGTTGATATCGATAGTTTTACATCGCGTGACCAGTTTTTTTTTGGTATTGTAGGCTCTTTTTTACGTCTTATCGATAGTCGTTGTTTTTATTTTACCACGACGGATATTGTATTATCTATGCAACAGTCCGTTTAGTTGTCATAGTTATGTTTTGAAATAAAATTGATATTTCATATTGCTGTTAGCTAAAAAGGTAAGCTTTCTAATTTTAAATAGATGAACTAAAAAGAGAATGTTTAGCATCGTGGTAGGAGGCGTTTCGTAGCGTCTATCCACATTGGGAAAGTTTAGTGTTTTGTATCCAAACTACTAATCAAACGTAGCAATCATGCTACATGCAACTGTTATTTAAATCATCATCATCATCATTTCAGCCGATACACGCCCACTGTTGGACCTAGGCCTTCCCCAAGCGTCGCCACAACGAACGCTCCTGCGCGTCTCGCATCCATCGGCTTCCCGCAACCTTCACCAGGTCATCAGACCACCTTGTTGGAGGCCTTCCAACGTTGCGTCTTCCGGTACGCATCGCCACTCCAGAACCTTTGGGCCTCAACGGCCATCTGTTCTGCGAGCAATGTGCCCTGCCCATTGCCACTTAAGTTTGGCAATTCTTTGCGCTATGTCGGCAACCATAGTTCTCCTGCGGATGTCTTCATTTTTGATTCGATCACGCAAGGTAACCCCGAGCATAATTTAAATCATTAAATAATAATTCATCCATTATTCGATTGCGGGCTCGCGGACGGCGAGCCATGGGTAGCTCGCTGTCCGATCGTCCGGTAATGGACCGGGTCCAAGACGTCGACGGCGCGCACTTTTCCTGCGCGCCTCAAGAAGTTGTCAGCAGCAGGAGGGGCCCAGTTGGGTCGAAGCATACTGGGGACAGGGTTGTCCGAAAGGGAGCTCGTGCCCCGGTATGAAGGCTAGAAGGAACGGGATGGGGTTTTTAGTCAGTAAGAGTCTGACACTATCTCCCACTCCGCCCAAGAGCGGGTTTTGTCATAAGATGATTTTCTCCATCGAAAAAAAAAACCATTATTCGATTAAATTATAACTCAGGATTGGTCATTCCCCAGTAATTCCTTCCATTTAATTTAAGCCTTTAAAAACACTACCATAAGAAATATGAAACAGAAAACCCATAAATTACCGACAACCACTCACTTCCCAATAAAACATTATTACAATATCGATAAATCACTACACGCACATCACTAGCTATTATCGATAAAGTATTCGACACAGCCCGGCACAATAGAAAGTTTATTTGTGTACGATATTTACGTAGCGTCAGCAAAAAAAAGTAAATAATTGTTCAACATTTTTTTTTTCGTTTACTTACGTGAGCTGGCTTCGGGTTTGGATAGAAGGCTTTTTAGAAAAAAAAGGTTTTGTACTTGTATACGTTGGGGATTTGACAAGAATACATTATTAAGTTTTGGGTGCAGTGTGAAAAATTGAAAAGGTTTTTAAGATGTTTGAGTTATGGGTACCGATTTATAAGCTTCTATTGTGGGTTTATTTGAGATACGGAGAAATTCTTCTCCGTAAATAATAAATACTTCCTGTGACAATTATACTAGGTATTTTTTTCGAATCTGGAATTTTTTTTGAGCTTTATTTTTGGGCCTTTTGCTATGAGTAGGCCTCCTACAAGGTGGACCGATGACCTGGTTAAGGTTGCGAGAATACGATGGATGCGGGACGCACAGGGTTGATCATTGTGGCGACACTTGGGGGAGGCCTATGTCCAACAGTGGACGTCTATTGGCTGAAATGATGATGATGATGATGATGAGGTATTAAGAAGTATAAGTTTCTACTTTGGACGCGGTAGGCCCAGAAGGAGATGGCTTGACGATTTGGACTCCTAGCTTAAGAATTGGCCAGAGGTGGCTAAGGACAGAAAAGAGTGGAATAAAGGAAGGGAGGCCTTTGCCCTGCAGTGGGACACAACGGGCTCATAATAATAATAATAAAGTTCCAACTTTGGTGCTTTCTGAATTACAGTTATCTTCAGGTAAGGTAACTTCTTCATTTTTTTCTTTAATTTAGAGTAAGTATGTCAGATTTTTACTGACTAAAACCACATCTGTGTCCTGGAGTTGTCCGTTCCGTAATAGAAGTTTCTTTTTCAGAAGAGAGCTCTAGGATTCTAGGAGCAGGAACAGACCGTAATCCACCATGGTGAACCAGTGCGGGTTGCTGGCTGTCACATGTCTTTGAAATTTTAATTATCGGACATAACGGTTTCTTCACGACATTTTACTTCACCTTTTTGAGAGCAGTAGTGATGAATCAAATTACATAAACTAAAAGGATTGCTTGAGGTTTCAATTTACGGCCTACAAATTCGTAGCAAATCGGAGCCATATCACTAGGCCAGAGCTGCTTAGCAGGGGCCCAGCCGGATAGAAGCCTACTGAGGCCAAGGTTATCCGAAAGGGAGCTCGAGCCCCGGTATGAAGGCTAGAAGGAACGAGGTGGGTTTTTAGTCAGTAAGAGTCTGACACTATCTCCCGCTCCGCCTAAGAGCGGGGGTTGTCATTGGATGATTTTTCCCCACCATAAAAAAGCCAAGTGCGAGTTGGAAACACGTACCGAGGGTTCCGCACAGGCTTACTTATGTAAACAGTTTGATTGCCGAATTGAGTCTAGACATTTTTTCCGAATCGCAAAAAGTTTACGGTTTTCAAACATTTTCATTTACTCGTAAGAGATTTTTTTATTGCCTTACTGGATTCTAAGTCAACAGAAAGTACCCTATATATTTTGATTTCCTTGATCTTCAGAAGTCGCGTTGACTTAGATGTTTGATTTTTTCACTGCTTCAAAAATTAGCAAATTTTTGTATTTTATATTAATTTTAGCTCAATACCTCCATGCATTGCTGAGAGAAACAGTCTGAAGTGACGGACAAGCAGACTACAAAGTGATTCTATAAGGATTTTTCCTTTTGAGAACGGTTTTAAGGTGCAATTTAGCTGCAATGTAGCTTCACTTTTCTTGGAATGACCGACATTTGACTATCCAAAAGTGCCTACATTTGGTCTATTTGAAATAAATGATTTTGATTTTGAATTTGAATTTGAACCCTAAAAATAAAGGCGCGCACTGTTACCGCGCGCCTCAAGGAGTTTGCAGTGACAGGAGGGGCCCAGCTGGGTTGAAGCCTACTGGGGCCAGGGTTATCCGAAAGGAACTCGAGCCCCCGTATGAAGGCTAGAAGGACTCGTTCCTTCTAGCCTTCACACCGGGGCTTGGTGGGGTTTTTAGTTAGTAAGAGTCTAACACTATCTCCCGCTCTACCCAAGAGCGGGGGTTGTCACAGGATGATTTTTGCCCACTGAAAAAAAAACCCTAAAAATAAATACTAATACAAATTATCAATCAGCAATTTCCTTTCAGTAATGATTGCCTACTTACTGTTACATCAAACATTTAACTGTAAAATTAAAACTACAAAGAAAAAAAAAGGTTCACATTTTTTCTCCTGATCACGGCCATTTTTTGCTGACCATCAATCCATTGAGAACTACAAGTAACAATGTTTTTTATCAAAGGCTATTTTTTTTTTGCGGACGGTACGTTATTGTAACAATATAATAGGCGACAGGTATTGGAGGTTGAATGCATCGTTGTGGTGCGTTTACACTAGGTTAGATAAAGGAGTGATTATACTTGTCGTAATGATAGTAACGGTGTTTTTTTTTAAGCTATTGCATAGCTTCTATCGCGGGCCTTGAGCGTGGAGACCGAATCCAGAAATTCCGTAACGAAAAAAACCTAACACCCCCCACTAAATGGTTGTCATGGCAACTTGTCAACTTCAATCACAAATAATGATCACCTAATTTGTTTTTTTATCGGTCACCACGCTCAAAGTGTAACTTGAATTAATATCAAAGAAAAAAAGTGCACAAATAAAATAAATATATAATTATAATTGCATAAGTTGATAAAAAATGCTATGCAATAGCTTTACCGCGGCAGTCTCCGAGTGCCACACGTCTTTTTTTTTAGCTGTTCATTCAGCTCGTAGTCAACTTGCTGCCATGGTCGGGAGCGAGAGGGTATGGGACAGAGGTGACCTGCGCCTGATGACGGGGACCGTCACCGGACACTGCACACTGAATAAGCACCTCCACACAATAGGCATCACAGACAGTTCTCTGTGGAGAGCGTGCTTGGATGGGGAGGTGACAATTGCGCATGTATTTCTAAACTACACAGGTGTCACTGAAATATGCACACGAACCTTAGGATCCCCGAATTCCCTCATATATGCCCTGAAAAACCTGAGAGGCCTAATCTGTTTTTGGAGAGAGGTGGGCTAGTTGCAATAAGCCCACCTAAGGTTATGGCCGCCATGGCCCACGTAAAATGGTCCACATAGGACTAAGCGCGGAAACCATACTCAGACATAGAGGGTATGGAAAGCAGTATTGCTGTGAGGGAGCAGACATTCTCATACATATGGGAGTTGCAGGAAGATTCCGGACCACCGCAGGTGCGGTCCCGAACCGGATGAAAGGTTCTGGAGTGGCGACCGCGTACCGAAAGGCACTGCGTTGGAAGACCTCCCAAAAGGCGGTCTGATGACCTGGTCGGGGTCGCAGGGTCGCAGGAATCCAATGAATGCTCGCATCCTGTGCGGTGTAGTCAACGCACAGGACCGGTCGTTGTGGCGACGCTTGAGAGAGGCCTATGTCCAACAGTGGACATCTTTCAGCTGAAACGATAGTAATCATTTACTGTTCCGATTTCGGAAACATCGACTCCTACCACTGACTGTGAAAATTCCCCGACTAATTTGATTTGAAGTTGTAGTGTTAACAATGATTCATACTTAATTTTAAACTAAGTTACAGGTATTATGAATCAGAGAGAGAAATCGTAGATTAAACTGTCAAACGACGAGACAGTCAGCTGATCTTTTGACTCGGCATGCTTCTGACCAAAGTAACCTTTTTTGTAAAACCGACTGCGACACTTGGAGTGAGTGGAACAACCAACTTTAATGATAACCAAAGCTTTTACAGCTGTCAAATTTCTGGTTAACGAATTTTGTTCTGTGTACAATATAATACAATTCCATTTGACTTGACTGGCTTGTTGGTCTAGTGGTTAGTGACCCTGACTGCTATGCAATGTTTGTGTGATGAGCATAATCATTTTGTTCTGTGTCAGGGTGTAATTTATCTATAACTAGCTTTGCCCGCGCGGCTTTGCTCCCGCTCTTCCCTACTCCACCCTACTATACCCTACTATACCCAACTCTACCCTACTCTACCCTACTCTACCCTACTCTACCCTACTCTACCCTACTCTACCCTACTCTACCCTACTCTACCCTACTCTACCCTACTCTACCCTACTCTACCCTACTCTACCCTACTCTACCCTACTCTACCCTACTCTACCCTACTCTACCCTACTCTACCCTACTCTACCCTACTCTACCCTACTCTACCCTACTCTACCCTACTCTACCCTACTCTACCCTACTCTACCCTACTCTACCCTACTCTACCCTACTCTACCCTACTCTACCCTACTCTACCCTACTCTACCCTACTCTACCCTACTCTACCCTACTCTACCCTACTCTACCCTACTCTACCCTACTCTACCCTACTCTACCCTACTCTACCCTACTCTACCCTACTCTACCCTACTCTACCCTACTCTACCCTACTCTACCCTACTCTACCCTACTCTACCCTACTCTACCCTACTCTACCCTACTCTACCCTACTCTACCCTACTCTACCCTACTCTACCCTACTCTACCCTACTCTACCCTACTCTACCCTACTCTACCCTACTCTACCCTACTCTACCCTACTCTACCCTACTCTACCCTACTCTACCCTACTCTACCCTACTCTACCCTACTCTACCCTACTCTACCCTACTCTACCCTACTCTACCCTACTCTACCCTACTCTACCCTACTCTACCCTACTCTACCCTACTCTACCCTACTCTACCCTACTCTACCCTACTCTACCCTACTCTACCCTACTCTACCCTACTCTACCCTACTCTACCCTACACTACCCTAATTTTTTTTCCATAAGAACCTTCTCCTCACAATAACAATCACAACAAAAAAAAAATCAGCCAAATCGGTCAAGCCGTTTTCATTCCAAGTCGTGACAACGGAAAACGGGGGTCATTTTTATATATATAGATAGATATGTATGTATTTAGAAATATATAAGTATGTTTATCAGTTGTCTAGTGCCCATAACACAAACTCTACTTAGCTTGGGACTAGACGGCGTTGTGTGATGGTAGTGGTAAAAAAAAATATACGATTCCATTTGACTTGACTGGCTTGTTGGTCTAGTGGTTAGTGACCCTGACTGCTATGCCGAAGACTGTGAGTTCAATTCCAACCCGGGACAAATGTTTGTGTGATGACCATAATTATTTCGTCTGTGTCTGGGTGTAATTTATATATAATATGTATGTATTTAGAAATATTTAAGTATGTTTATCAGTTGTCTAGTATTCATAACACAAGCTCTGCTTTGCTTGGGACTAGACGGCGTTGTGTGATATTATGAAATATATTATTTAATTTCTTTGTGACTAGCAGACCAGGTGAAATTCGTAGCTTTTGTAAATCCGACTGCGGCATTTGGAGTGAGTGGATCAAATAACTTTAACGTTAACCAAATCTTCTACAGCCTAACCAGAGATTTGACATCTCTGGTTAGCAAACTTTGTTTTGTGAACAATTTAATATCATAAGGGAAATTTAATAAGGGTTTAAAAAACACACATATTTCCCGGAACAAGTTTTTGTAATATTCGAGGAAATCGTGGAATTACCGAATACCGACAGAGTTCTCCAGCGTTAAAAATTTATCAAACATCGAAAGAAGAAAGAAAGAAAGAATTATATAGATTATTAACGCGAAAAAGACGCAATCTTTTAACTAGCTAACAAACATATAACAACTAGAAATTGATAGGGAAGATATACGTCGCATCCGCGTAAAACGGCATCGCGTTGGATTGCGTTAGATGAAGCAACAAGCTTTTAAACCATGCTCAACGTTGACGCTAGGCGAGTAAAAAAGAACTCTCTTAAGTTTCACACCAATTTTGACACTCGCAAAGAAGAACTTCCTGTTGACCTAGAGCCTAGAATCCTGAAGTTTGGCAAGAATCAAGGTCTCATAGCACAAGGAAAGAAGAAAAAGTCTGAAAACCGATAAATTTTAAGGATTGGCTCTAACAATACATCTCTGCCAATCTCTCTAGAGTAGTAAAAGCGTTATCTTCCACTAGACTCCACATTACAACCTTCAACCATTCATTTCAAATTACATGCTCATCTGCACAGACACCCTGACTCGGCACAATCAGTAGGCCATCTGTCCTCAGATGGGATTTGAACTCACGACCCTCACAGTAGAAAGTAGCCATTCCACTACTGTACCATTTAGATAGACTCACTTTCGCATGTTTATCTAATGTGTAGTCATAGTCCTAGATATTGGTAAGGAAGGGTTCTTCAAACGAATACCCTGGATCCAGTACATGATTCAGGACCCCCGTGGTGGTGTGGTGGAATTTTATTCAGGGTTTTCCTAATCCTTACTAATATTATAAAAGCGAAAGTGAGTTTGTTTGTTTGTTTGTTACGTCTTCACGCCTAAATGACAAAACTGATTTTGATGAAACTTGGTATACTGATAGACCATGTCCTGGAATAGGACATACTTTCTATCCCGGAAGGATATTCCCTAGGGATAATTTTCTGCTATCACGCGGGCGAAGCCGCTGGGAGCAGCTAGTTAAAAAATAAAATCTTTAGGTGTTTTTTGTGATCGGACAGCGAGCCATGGGTAGCTCGCTGTCCGATCGTCCGGTAATGGACCGAGTCCAAGACGTCGACGGCGCGCACTGTTCCCGCGCGCCTCAAGGAGTTGTCAGCAGCAGGAGGGGCCCAGCTGGGTCGAAGCCTACTGGGGACAGGGTTGTCCGAAAGGGAGCTCGTGCCCCGGTATGAAGGCTAGAAGGAACGGCGCGGGGTTTTTAGTCAGTAAGAGTCTGACACTGTCTCCCGCTCCACCCAAGAGCGGGTTTCGTCAAAGATGATTTTCCCCGTCGACAAAAAAAAGGTGTTTTTTTTTTAATTTATAGTGTCATCTTCCTGCCCTGGTCCCGTTTTAATTTAAACTGTACAAATTCATTATTTTAATATTCTTAGTGAAAAAATTACTGAATGACTGTTAAAATTGAATTTATTGTGCGTACAGCCTAGGAGTGGAATTCCCTGCCGGAGTCAGTGTTTCCTGATGGCTACAACCAGGGGGTCTTTAAGTCAAGAGTGAATAGGTTACTTCTGGGTAAGCGTGCTCCACCATCGACCACATCATCGCTTGCCATCGGGTGGGATGGTGGTCAAACGCAAGCTTATCCAAGACAAAAAAAATCTTATCAGAATAACGATTTTATCAACCCCGATGACTTTTTTAATGAATTAATCTACTTATAATATTATAGAGTGGTAAATATTGTTTATATTTTGTTTGTAGGTGGTACTGGTCCGATTGCTAAAATTTAATCTCCGATAGAAAGCTGCTTTATTCTTGGGTAACATAGGCTATATTTTATGTACCCGGGCAAAAGCTAGTTATTTAAAAAATATAAATTAAGATTATTATGAATTAATTCAATAATCGTAATTTTTTTTCTCTGGTAAACGATAATATCTCTTTGAAATAATTATTATTTTCTATACAGAGAATTGTAAATACAACATTTCGTGTGTGTTTCTTAAAATATAGCCTACTAGCTTTTGCCCGCACGGCTTCGCTCCCGCTCTTCCCTACTCTACCCTACCAAACTTCACATAAACCATCTACTAAATAGTCCCAATAAAGCCTAAAAATTTGGTTTGGATATGTGAGCCCGTTCTTGAGTTATTAAATAACAACGAAAAGTGGCATTGATTTTTATATATATAGATGTGGCTATATTTTAAGTACGCGGGAAAAGCCGCGGACCAAAGCTAGTCAACAATAAAATTACGCACGCACCTAACTAAAACATTTGGACCAGTAATGACTAATGTAGCTAAACGAAATAGTTTTACTTTCTTCCCATCCTGTATTATCATAATGACATCATTTAAGATGACGCTTACTTTCTCGTAAACAAAGTCATAACTTTGAAAGTTTTTTATATTTCGTAACTACAAATATTTGTGGTGTGACTAATCATCCAATTTCATAAATGAGGAAGTTTAAATGCTACTGGTTTATTTACTTTTGTATATTCTTTGGGTTCTATGGAATGGTAACCAAAGATTATATGTAACACATAATATGATTTAAAAGAGTGTTTATATATTGAGTTACTTGCACGTTCTTCTCCATAGAGATCTACGCTTTGGAACGTGAAATTTAGCTTCACTTTTCTTGGACTGACCGACATTTGACTATTCAAAAGTGCCTGCAAATGGTCTATTTGAAGTAAATGCTTTGATTTTGATTTTTGATTTTCTTTACTGAAAGAGTAAAGCTAGAACTACATTAGACCAACGCACACATGTAACACACCTGATTTGTACGTAGAACGACGTTGCGTGGTGTGGATTTAGTGTAGCCAAACTAGCTAGTGTGTACAAATCTAGTTTCCATATAAAATGTATAAAGACCGACGCACCCAGATCGGCGTGTGTGGCATTTGTGTGAACAGTGTCATCATTTCAGCCGAAAGACGTCCACTGTTGGGTATAGTCCTCCCCTAATCGTCACCACAACGATCGGTCTTGTGCGTCACGCATCCTTGTGGGAGGCTTTTCAAAGCTGCGTCTTCCGAGATGGATGTGTGGTGTGACGAGATTAGATAAAGTGAAAAATGAGTATATTAGAGGAAGTTTGAAAGTGGCGCCATTGACTGAAAAGTTGAAAGGTAATCGATTGTCTTGGTATGGTCATGTGAAGAAGAGGGATGAAGCGCATATTACTAAAAGAGTTCTGAGTATACGTGTAGATGGATGGAGAGGAAGAGGAAGGCCGAAGAAAAGATGGATGGATTGTGTGAGGAGTGATATGAAAGAAAAGGGAGTTAGTGATAGTTTGACGGGTGACAGGACAGAATGGAAGAAAAAAACGTGTTGCGTCGACCAGAAGTAATATGGGATAAGGGCAGGAAGATCATTAAAAAAAATAATATGCTGTCCAACACTAATAGAACATTTCAGTTCGGACCAAAAGTTACTGAGATTAGCGCGTTCAAATTAACTTTTCAGCTTTATTTTATTGGTATAGATACACCCTATGTAAGCACGTCTCTAACAATGTAGCTAGCAAGCTAATCTTGTCACTCCAAGAAAAGTTATTTTCACAAAACTGTAAAACAATAAAACAAATGAATATTGCTACAATAACAATAATATTCGCAACTGTATCTAATCCAGGCGATGACGCATGCCAGCGAAAGTGTATAAAATTGGCTAATGCGATCACAACATGCATGCAAACTGTCGCACTTTATTACCATAGAAAGGCTGTATTTTTACACTTTTATGCTTGACTTGAATATTTAGCAGATAGGTAGATAATCTCTGCATAAAATACTGGTATTCGAATCAGATTAGCGTCGGATCTAAACTAGTTTTCCGGGCCCAAACCGAAACCAAATTTCAGCTGTAGTCTCAGTTTCAGCCGAAACTTCCATAGGGTTTTTTTATGGTGGGGAAAATCGTCCAATCGCTTTTGGGCGGAGCGGGAGATAGTGTCAGACTCTTACTGACTAAAACCCAGCCCGTTCCTTCTAGCCTTCAAACCAAGGCTCGAGCTTCCTTTCGGATAACCCAGCTGGGCCCCTGCTTTGCTGACAACTCCTTCAGACGCGCGGGAACAGTGCGCGCCGTCGAAGTCTTGGGCTCGGTCCGGACAGTTACCGGACGATTGCACAGCGATCTACTCATGGCTCACCATCCACAAGCCCGCGTCTACGGTGGCCGGAAATCGGGATCGAAATCTCGGCGGCGGCAGCGAGAGCGCCGTTGCCTGATGCGGTCGGCCTCCTCCTTTGCTAGCATTACTGCTTCGCAGAAGGAGGCGACCGCCTGCCACTCCTCCTCGCTCCGGACCATAGTCTGAAACAAGGCCCGGCGCGAGAGGTATCCGCCACCGATCGCTCCCACGAGGGTACGGCGATGCACCGCCCAAGCAGGGCACACCTCAACTGTGTGCTCCACTGTGTCCTTCGGGCGCTCTGCACAGTGGCGACACCCGGGCGTGTCTTTCGCACGTATCCGGTGCAGGAACCTCCCGAACGTGCCATGTCCGGTAAGGACCTGCGTCATGCGGTAGGTAAGGACGCCGTGAGGTCTTAAAGAGGGGACTCAAGGGCTTTTTTTATGACGTAGGCGAGCACTGAGAGAAGAATTTCCTTAATTCGCCCCCTAAAGGGATGAAACCAAAACAAAACTTTGGAATTTTGACACAGGCCAAGCCGCTGGTAAATGCTAGTAAATTAATAAATAAATAAATAATATTCCACAACTATCACACAACGTCGTCTAGTCCCAAGCTAAGCAGAGCTTGTGTTATGAGTCCTAGACAACTGATAAACATACTTAAATATTTCTAAATCCTTACTAATAGGTATTATAAAAGTGTTTTTTTATTTTGTTTGTTTGTTTTTTTTGTTTGTTACGTATTCACGCCTAAATGGCAAAACCGATTTTGGTACACACATAGTTGGGACCCTGGAGACGGACATAGCTTAATTTAAAAAAAAAGTGAGAAAAGGGGGAGAAAGACGGAAGAAAAGGGGAGAGGAATGAAAGTATATTAATAAACGCGGACGAAGCCGCGGGTAAAAGCTAGTACTTACATAATATAGATAAATCACACCCAGACACAGAACAAATGATCATGCTCATCACACAATAAATAAATAAGTAAAACCCACCAAGCAGAGTTCCTTCAGTTGCCCTTTGTGTTCCAGGGCCACGATAACTCTTTCGGACATTCACTTATCGTTAACCACTAAACGTAAACCGTCCAGTAAGTAAGTAACCTTTACCCAGAAAACTAACTTGCATCCGTTAACCTAAAACTTGAACGCCAACTGAATGTGTTAGCTTAAGGCCGTGGGCATAAGTTTCTCTAAACACAATAGCTTATTAAGAATCAGCGCACACTTGCAACTACGAAAGTCGCAGAGTTGTTTTTTATCTTATGTGTCAACAAATGTCTTGGCGATAACACATTTGTAGCACAAAATAGATAGGTACAGAAGACAAACTCATGTATGTACCTAAATTTTAATACCTAGTCTTTTTTTTTGTCGACGGGGATAATCATCTTATGACAAAACCGGCTCTTGGGTGGAGCGGGAGATAGTGTCAGACTCTTACTAACTAAAAACCCACCCCGTTCCTTCTAGCCTCTTCATACCGGGGCTTGAGTTTCCCTCGGATAACCTGCGAGTCCGTGTCTACGGTGGTCGCGGCGGCGGGGGCGCCGTTGCTTGATGCGGTCGGCCTTCGCTAGCATTACTGCTTCGCAGAAGGAGGCGACCGCCTGCCATTCCTCCTCGCTCCGGACCATGGCCTCGACCAAAGGCTGTTTATACCTACGCTCGGTGGACGCACACTAATGAGCGTTTGAGCCGGAACTGATCGAGGAGCGGGCTGAGACGCTACCGAGATATCGTGTCTGTGAGCGGTGTCTATGTGTACGTTGCTCGAACACCCTTGTATGCAGATTGACTTCTGTACCTATACAAAGTGTAACATTAAATGCGCAAAACCTGAAATTAATTTAATCAGAATAACAAGCAGAATCAATTAAGCCACTTTTTAATATAGGTTAAATTAAAAAAAAAAATCTTCATTAAAAACTTCGTCCGGTCTATTTATGAATAGGTCAAGCAATCACGTGCGCAATCCCGCTGAAATAGGTAAACAAACACAAATAGTTGTAATCCAATCAAATTTTCTCATTCACGGGATACTAAAAGTTTTTATTTCAATGCAGATATGAATTTTAAACAAACTAAAACCGCTCATAAAACCATTAATTTTTTTTAAATGTTTTTTTTTACATAATTAGGTCAATCGAATTAAAAATCATTTTGGGTGCCTGAGGTTTTGCGCATTTAACGTTACACGTTGTATATTTTGTGCTTGTAGACTTTAGATTGTAGCACTTTCTTTTGCTTTGGTTTCCTAGGAAAGCGGTGCCGTCATATAGCGGCCGTTTTAACACATCGTCAATCATTTTTTCAAAACAAACGTCACAAACGTCATACGAAAAGTATCCAAGATAGAAAATGGACGACCTTGATTTGTAATTTATCTGGAGGATGTAGTTCATCCTCTCATTCATCAGAAGAGGAAAATAGTCGTCGTTCCGGCACCGCTATCCTAGAAAACCAAAGCTTAGAGCCTCCTTTTCGAAGTGCATTTTCATACAACCGCTCTTACGTGGTTATCATAATCATATATGGTAAGAGTATTACATCTTTCTGTAAATATTTTGGATACACAGCTATCTTGTGGATATTATCTAGGCTTCTATAGAAATCAAAACATAATTTTGTGTAAAACTAATCTAGTAAAGACCTCTGGAAATCGGCAAGTTTACTTGAACTTTGTCCCTCCGTAATGTACTCAGTTCAAAATATTTAAAAATATTAAAAAATCCACACTAGAACCCTTGCACGTTTAATCGATATTCTATATGACAACACTTTTTCTGAAAAACTATTCAGGGTTAAAAAAAAAAACGCGTATTTCTTGGAACAAGTTTAGTGAAACATTCGAGTAAAACACGGAATAACCGAATGCCAACAGAGTTTTCAGGTGTTCTCTCTCTTTTTTCGTATTGCCCATTCATCAAAAATCGCGTTGCATTGCGTTAGATGAAGCAATAAGCTTTTAAGCCATGCTCGATGTTGTCGATAGGTGAGTGGAAAAGGGCCCTCTTAAATGTCAGTTATGGCGGTAAGTCCCCTCTTTGAGGCCTGGAAAGACCTCACGGCGTCCTCATCTTCTGCATGACGCAGGTTTTCACTGGGCACGGCAAGTTCAGGAGCGTTCTGAACCGGATTCGTGCGGAAGTGACGCCCAGGTGTCGCCACTGTGCGGAACGCCCGGAGGACAGAGCATCGCCGTGCCCTCGTGAGGGCGATCGGCGGCGGTGATCTCTCGCGTCGAGCTTTGTTACAGGCCATAGACCAGAGCGAGGAGGAGTAGCAGACGGTCGCCTCCTTCTGCAAAGCAGTAATGTTAGCCCAGCGCCCAGCCGCCTCCGAGATTCCAAGAAGGTACGCATCACCGATACACATTGTATTTGTACTCCAAAACCGTTTTATGACCGTTACGTCACAACCACAGGTTCAGTTGAAAACCAGTGTCAGGCACTAGTTGTCTGGCATTCATGCTGAATGCTTTTTTTGGTGCAGCCGTGAGGCACACAACAACTATACATATATCATCATCTTCCTGCCCTTATCCCGTTTTATTTGGGGTCGGCGCAACACGTTTTTTTCTTCCATTCTGTCCTGTCGCTCGTCACGCTATCACTAACTCCCTTTTCATTCATATCACTTCTCACACAATCCATCCATCTTTTCTTTGGCCTACAACAACAACTATACATATATATATACTAGCTTTTGCCCGCGGCTTCACCCGCGTACGTAATCCCAGGATAAAAAGTATCCTATTTGTTATTCTGGGATATGATCTACTCGTGTACCAAGTTTCATCGAGATCCGTTCAGTAGTTTTTGCGTGAAAGAGTAACAAACATCCATACATCCATCCATACATACAAACTTTCGCATTTATAATATTAGTAGGATATTTAAATTATTTTTTTTTGCTTCATTTATTTTTGATTCATCTATCTACTTAAACTTCGCCTTATGCTGTACCAAATAAATTATTGATCTTTCTTTTTTTTTTTCTTCCTTTCTTTCACTATTCCCCTTCTGTGTGTTGTCATCGTCGAGCTATAGCTTGAGAATAAATGGTCTATCAAGAAATGAGTGTTTGGAAGCTCATTAGGTTTCAGGATGCGATTGTGAGCTGTAGAAAGCTGTGTCCACCTGTGCGTCCTAATAAAACTGTGGTTAAGCACTGTAATCAGCGATAGCCTTGCCAAGTCTTGTCACTGTATCCTTAATTAACTTTTCTAAAAGTAATGCCCGACAAATACTTGATTGTTAATGACACTGGCACTTATTTCTGTTTTATTTCCATTCCCTGTCACCAGACGGTCTTAATTCATAAAGGTGAGTATAGACTACAACTACTTCTGGAGCATTTCTGTGTAATGTAACATTCTTACAAATGGTACAATACAGGCAAAAGCTCAGTTTCCAAAGCATTTCCATGTAATGTAACGTTCCTGCGAATGCTCGGCGTTATGTTACGGGTAAATACTCACAGCGAGTGTGCATTTACCAACATTTCGTTGTACCTTGCGTTCAACAAAAAGGCGAGCGTGCTCGACGTTTAGTTCGTAAAAGGATGATACACTAGAAAATATCACAGAGCTGCTCGTTGTTCTGTTACAAGTAAATGGTGAAACCTTTAAAACCCAAGACTTTCTATTGTGTCTCTAATTATCACGTTGATACGTTTGATTGAAGAGTAAAAATATACTGATGGTCATGGAGCGTCATCTATGGCGTCACATAGGAACTAACCCTGCCAGGGAACTCCGTGGGTGCTCGAACCCCCGAGCACCTACGGAGTCGGCGCTCCTGACAGAGTAAGGCCCCTGGCAGGGATGCCATATAAACAGTGGCGAGCACCCCTGAGAATAGACTTCATGAAACAGATCCGTAACCGCTTTTTAGGAATGGGTATATTTCCCAACACTGCTCTCAAAACGAAAAACATCGTGAGGAAACCGCCTTGTCCTGGAAATAAAAACTTAAAGACATATGACATCCCCAAGATCTGTCTGTGTGCAGATTGGTACCCCCTGGATATCTATGCTGCCCCTAATAGTTAAAAAGACGTATCTAACATTAAGTAAAAACGGATAGAAAAGAGTTTTAATGAATGAAACGGGCAATCGGGCCTTTTTCCTTGTGTTAAAACCGCACTGGAGAGTGTTAGCAAAATATTGAAAATACAGGCAGATGCGCTATTTTTTCCTGATTCCGGCAATGTTTAAAACTAAAATCTGGAAAAAATGTTAGATGCGTCTTTTTTATTAACGGAGGCTGTATGGTACCCCTACTGGGCCCGAGGACTTCTCCTAGAGAGAAGGCCTGAGTCCTAGTAGTGGGAACATAAAAAAAAAAAATAAACAGACTTCAAAAAGTACAAAATAACTTTAATTTCGGAAGTCGGTGTTTCTATAATAGATACCTAATCTTGTCTCTATATTATTTAACACCGACTTCCGAAATTAAAGTTATTTTGTACTTTTTGAAGTCGGTTTAATTTTTTTTGTAAAACGTTTTTTATTTTTCACTTTTTAGTTATGGTAGCACCACTAAAAAGTACCTACCCTTCAGCTAAACATAAATTACCTTATAGCCAGAGTGCATCTCATAACGATTCTTATAATCCCAAATACGGTTATATTACGTGAATTTACCTCTCCCCCTTTCCCCTCCCCCTTTTCTTTCAGTCAGTCATCGACTACACGTATAAACAAAGCAATTTTACTAATTACGACAATTCTGCTATGATTCTATGAGGAGTTCTGTTCCATATCTTCGAAGTTCATGATCAGATCATAACAATATTTCTATGGGACCAACTTGGAAGCCATAACCTTTCAATAAAAAAAAAAAAATCTAAATCGGTCTGCAATTGACCGAAATATCGGTGAACATACATACAAAAAAAAAAAAAACATACATTCAGCCGAACATAGAACCTCCTCCTTTTCGAAGTCGGTTAAAAAGGTCGATTATTCTGTTATGCTATACCTACTATGCTCTCGGATCCGAACCCACAGCCTTACGCATGAGATCAACTAGATACTGACCTACTGACATACTGTCAAAAGCCTCTACCCCTTTTTTATGATTTCGTACCTAAAGGGTAAAAATAGGACCCTATTACTAAGACTCCGCTGTCCGTCTGTCTGTCACCAAGCTGTATCTCAACAACCATGATTGCGAGACAGTTGTAGTTTTCACAGATAATGTATTTTTCTTGCCGCTATAACAACAAATACTAAAAACAGAATAAATAAAAATTCAGATTTTTTTATAAAACTCGCATTTGGCAGATTTTTTTAAAGAAGTAAGAAATATTCTTCTGCGCTCTAGCATCGTAAAGCCCAACGCCCTAGATTACTTTTTAAAATCATAATATTGCAGCCCACTGACCTAAAATTATGACAGGATATTTAACCCTTCAGATACCGTCAATTAGAGACACAATAGTAAGACAATAGATGCGCGGCCACCGGTGGTCGCTTGGGGATTCATGAATTAAACGTACCTATATACATACTTTTTGTCAATGTAAATCAATCAATCAATCAATCATTTATTTGCTACAAATATGGTACAGGAGTTGTTACAGTGACAGTTATAGACCGAGACATATTTCACCTAATTTACAGGTATGCAAATATAAAAAAAAACATTTACCACATATTTATTATTTGAAAATATTTTTAGCATGAAACAGTTGATTTAAAGTATAGGGAAACCACTGAATTAAAAGAATTTAACCAAAAGCATTACAGTTAAACACTTTTTTACTACACCAAAGTTCTAAGCCGTAACTACTTCGACCTATTTTTAGTACATTGGGTCGTAGAGTCGTAATGTATATCGACCTAAATTTAGGTTGGGCCTTAAAGCGGAATGGTTCAGACTTTTACTGCCTTAAACCACACTTATATTCCTTCCGTTGCCCTTAGCATTCAAGGTGGGTCGCAATGTAGCTCGACCTAAATTTAGGTTGAGCCTTACTAGGTTATGTCAAACTTTTACTAACTTAAACCACACCTCTATTCCTTTAGTTACCCTTCACATTCAAGGATCACGAGGTCCCCTTGCCAAATTAATCACCTTAACACCAAAACCTACCAATAGTCGGTCAGCCACACCTTCTGCGCAGTCGGTCAAGAGTTCACTAACCTCGGCCAATATTACCTACGTTAACTCACTTTTACTGAATGGCCGGAGAAAGTCACTTTCCCCAGTTACTGAGCAAATTTGATATCGATCTTTGATTATATTTATATGTATAGAAGTATTGACATCGGATAGTGAGATTTGCAATGTTATATGAAGTGAGGGTATTTGATTTTATTATAGTATTTTAATTGATTGGCCGTGACAAGTAGTGTCGGATTTGAGTACTGTTAGCAGAAGTAGTCAATGCATTTTTTATTGTGTAGTGACAAAAAATGTCGTCAAGTATTTGTGATTTAAATAAAATATAAAGTCGGTAGTAACTAGAAGCATATTGTATATTTTGTGTTTGAAAATCTAGCAATTGGCTGATGGGTTGATGAGAAAAAGTTTTCATAAAAACTTTAACAACCCTTACACCGTATTTTAGGGGTAGTTTTAAAACTAACAATGACGATATCCTAGAGAGGAGGCCAGAGTTCCAGCAGTTGAAACAATATAAGTCAGTTTTTTTATTGATATACTAGCTTTTGCCCGCGCGGCTTCGCTCCCGCTCTTCCCTACTCCACCCTACTATACCCAACTCTACCCTACTCTACCCTACTCAACACTACTCTACCCTACTCTACCCTACTCTACCCTACTCTACCGTACTCTACCCTACTCTACCCTACTCTACTCTACTCTACCCTACTCTACCCTAATCTACCCTACTCTACCCTACTCTACCCTACTCTACTCTGCCCTACACTACCCTAATTTTATTTTATTTCTATAAGAACCATATCCTCACAATAACAATCACAACAAAAAAAAAAACAGTCAAATCGGTCAAGCCGTATTCATGCTATGTCGTGACAACGAAAAACGGGTTTCATTTTTATATATATAGATAAACAAGTGCTCAACTCCGAACCCAACTGATGGTAAGCAAAGATGCAATCGTTGACGGTGAGGAGCACTAGTTTATTAAAAGCCCCTATTCCCTCTAGCCTTCAAGACACCTATCCCCATGCACACGGGCCTCAAAAAAACGCCAGAAACGGCTACAAAAACACACGCGACATTGTGTTTGGAGAAACTTGAAGCCGCTTCAGCTGTTTTTAGTGGCGGCTTCTAACTTTTTTTGTGGCCGCTTCTAGCGTTTTTTGTGGCGGCGTTTTAGAGAGAATTAGTAGAGAAAAGCCGAGAATTTAATCAGTAGTAAATGATAATTAAGAAGCTAAGTAAAACTTGATTGGCATAACAAATTAATAACTAACCATATATAGAAACCATTTGTAAAGTTTATTGCCATGTCAATTCTTTACAGTATTTAGTTAATCATAACCTCTCGCGCGTTTCTCGTACACCCGTGTGTTTTACTATCTAATTTAATTGAGTAAGTACCGAAGAACAATTACCGAAACGGTGAGATTTCGTTTAGAAGCATATATGATAAAAAATGGAGATTTCGAAGACTCCTACACAAAGTTGTAACATATTTTTCGAATAAAATTTTAGGGATTTAAAACAATAAAATTACGGTCATCTCGCACTAACCTTTTTTCTAGCTAGCTTTTTTTTTAGATGGCTGGAAAAGCTTGAAGCAGCTTCAAGCGTTTTTTTATGGAGGCAGTGCACACGAGCCACAAACAAAGGCCTATGTGCGGACAGTAAAATGTGTGAGGAAACCGGCATGTCCTAGAACCAAAAAAAAATCGAAGACATGTGACAGCCACCAACCCGCACCGGACTCGCGTGGTGGTTTACGGTCCTTTCCCTCTCCATGAGAGGAGGCCTGAGTGCCAGCAGTGGGAACATTATAAGGCCGACTATGCTATGCTATGCTTCGGCATTTCGGCCTGTTGTCAGTCAGAGTGATTCATGCATTACATGCCGAAGGTCTAGTGGTTAGTGGTTCTGACTGTTATGCCGGAGATCGTGGGTTCGATTCTCACCCAGGACAAATGTTTATGTGATGAGCATGATCATTTGTTCTGAGTCTGGGTGTAATTTATCTATAAATATGTATGTATTTAGTACGAGTAATGTAAAAGTATGTTTATCAGTTGTCTAGTACCCATAACACAAGCTCTGCTTAGCTAGGGACGAGACGGCGTTGTGTGATAGTCGTGGAATATTAATATTATTATTACTCTGTCTATTACTGAAAAAGACGTGAAAATCCGTTCAGTAGTTTTTGAGTATATCGCGAAAATACAGACATACTGACGCAGTGGGGGATTTGTTCGTTGTTTGTATCTGAGAAATCCCTACATACTAAAAGGATTTCTTCAATTTTAATTTATAAATCAACGGCTGAACATAGGCCTCCCCCAAGCGTTGCCACTACGATCTGATTTCCACGATCCACACCAGGTCATCGATCCTCCTTATGGGAAGCCTTCTATCGCTGCACTTTCCCGTATGCGGTCGCCACGCCAGAACCTTTTGGTCCCATCGACCATCGGTTTTGCAAGTAACATGCCCTGCTCACTACCACGCTTGGGCCGTGTCAATATCCTTGGTTCTCCTCTAGATGTCTTCATTTCTCATTCGATTACGCAATGAAACTCCGAGCATTGCTCTCTCGACCTTTTGCTTTTTTCCTGCATTGAAACCAATATGATATACATACTATGGTTATGAAAACCAGGGCTGTGGCTCATCAAACTATGTGTGTGTCGTCGGCATTATGCTGAGCGTTCAGCCGTTTTGCGCGGCCCTGGCGCATATTTTTAGCTACAAATAGACCAAATGCAGGCACTTTTTTATAGTCAAATGTCGGTCAGTCCAAGAAAAGTAAAACCAAATTGCACGTTCCAAAACGTAGATCTCTATGGAGAAGAACGTGCAAGAAACTCCATGGATACTCTTTTAAATCATATTATGTGTTACATTTATGGTTACATATTTCTTGTTTCTTCTATTACGGTAGGCTCTTTTTCTTTTGCATATCATGAACGTCAAGCATGATATAAAAGCGTGTTACTTTATCTAACGCAAATCAACGCGATGTTGATGAAGAGGCCATGCGAAAAAAGAGATAAAACGCTTGAAAACTCGGTAGGAATTTGGTAATTCCGTGATTTACTCGAATATTTCACAAAATTTGTTCCTGGAAACACGTGCTTTTTTGAATTCTTAAAATGGTTCAGAAAAATGGTCGTCATTCAGAATAAACTCAAAAACTACTAAGCCTAAAAATTCTTTCACCGTTGGAAAGCTACCTTCACCCTGAGTAACATATGCTGTATTATTTTATTGTCCGTGCGAAGCCGGGACGGGCCGCTAGTTTTAAATATATGAGTATGAGCACATTATGGAGGGCTAAAGTTCCCGCAAAATAGTTTTACACAAATTGATGTTTTGATTTTTATAAAAGCCTAGATAATATCCACAAGATAGCTGTGTATCAAAATATCTGGAGAAAGACGCGTAATAACATCATAATCTCGTAAGAGCGGTTGTATGAAAATGTATCTTTTTTTATGATGGGGAAAATTATCAAATGACAACCCTCGGTCTTGGGCGGAGTGGGAGATAGTGTCAGACTCTCACTGATTAAAAACCCAGCCCGTTCCTTCTAGCCTTCATACCGGGGCTCGAGCTCCCTTTCGGATAATCCTGGCCCCAGTAGGCTTCGACCTGGCTGGGCCCCTGCTGTTGCTGACAACTCCTTGAGGACGGAACAGAGCGCGCCGTCGACGTCTTGGGCTCGGTCCGGACAGTTACCGGACGGTACCATTAGGATGGGTTTGGAGATTATGGTCAAGAGATTTAATTGACAGCCTGCTGTTGGTAACTGTACTGACCAGAAGATCGCAGGACGACTACCGATCACCGTACGCGCTCGTTTGTAGAAGGTAATATCTGGAAGTAACTCCTTCAGGTGCGCGGGAACAGTGTGCGCCGTCGACGTCTTGGGCTCGGTTCGGACAGTTACCAGACGGTCGGACAGCGAGCTACCCATAGCTCGCCGTCCGCAAGCCCGCGTCTACGGTGGCCGGAAAGCGGGATCGGAATCCCGGCGGCGGCGAGGACACCGTTCCCTGATGTAGAAAGTTTATAATTTGTAAGCTAGTTCTAAGTTTACGGTATTTCCCACAAATAAAATATTTTCTTTCTTTTTGTTTTTCTTTATTACAATTTTCATCTTAACACCGAGTGAAAACGTAAACGCAAACCGTAAAAATTAAAGTTAACGTTTAAACTTTTACGCTGCGGTTTAAAAGTAAATAGCGAAAGTTTATAACGCAATTGTGACCAATTACGCGTTTCCATGTTTACTGGTGCTCCGATTATGTCCGCTCCATAGTATTTGGCTGTTACGGATTTGATTTTAACGATTCTTGTCGCTTTCGAAATGTATGGGGTGTTTTTTTTTTCGGTGAGTAAAAATCATCCAAATGACCTCCCTGCCCTTGGGCGGAGCGGGAGATATTTTACACTAATATAATAAAGAGGAAAAGTTTGTTTTTTCACCAAAAGCTAAACAGTAAGCTGGTTTATTTCCGAGGCTATATTTTATGTATGCGTGCGAAGCTGCGGGCAAAAGCTAGTAATAAATAATATTCGACAATTATCACACAAAGCCGTCCAATCCCAAGCTAAGCAGAAGTTGTGTTATAAATACTAGACAACAGATAAACATACTTAAATGTATTTTTAAATACATACATATTATAGACTAGCTTTCGCCCGCGGCTTCGCTGGCGTACATAAAATATAGCCTATTTTACTCAGGAATAAAGCAGCTTACAATTGGTGAAATTCGAGGTAACACGGTTCCCCTTTCGGCTTATTTTTCTTGACATATTCAACAAATATCGTAATTTCGTCGCGGGTTTAAACCCAGTCAGGTGCATTAAATTACACAAAGTGTGTAATTTAATGCCCCTTCTGTATTCACAACGTTTTTTTTTTTTGAGAAAAGCTGTTTTATTGTATAAAATTATTTTTCTGAAACAAACTGATATTATTATTATTAATTCATGAATCCCCAAGCGACCACCGGTGGCCGCGCATCTATTGTCTTACTATTGTGTCTCTAATTGACGGTATCTGAAGGGTTAAAGAACAAAACTTTGCAAAAATTTATTGATTTTAAAAAACAACAGGCTGTATCTATAAGTAATGGACACAAAACGCCAGCTTTATGTTATATCATTGTTTAACAATAATAGTATACTGTAATGCAACAAGCATGTAATGGTAGGTTTTTTTAGATGTTTTTAGGTGGAAAATCATCAAATTACTTCTTCCTGTCATGGGCGGGGCGGGAGGGTGTGTCAGACTTTTACTTACTAAAACCCACTCCTTTTTTCCTTCTTTGCCATCGTTCCAAGACCCCTGGTTCTCTTTCCCTAACTTTCCAATAAGAGTCTGACACTATCTCCCGGTCCACCCAAGAGCGGGCGTTGTCAAAAGATGATTTTTGTTCACCGTAAAAAAAAAGAAAACTGTCACAAAAGTTTACTAATTTTACAGTTATTTTCTTCACAAATCACAAGTGAAAAACGTCATATAATTACCGTTCTCAGTTCTCTTAAGACCCTCGCCACGGCTCGGGTCTAAATACCGTCTCGACGGTAATCACTAACATTACCCACTTGTATCATAATATACTATTATTTAAGTTATTGTAAGTTACATAGAGTTATTGATGGTGCTTCACGGGCGCCATGTTTTACTTAGTTAGCAAGTGAAAACTTCATAAACTAAGTTTAATACTCAGTAATTCTAACGTTTCACTGTTTAATCACTTAGAAACAACTTAGGTCATGAACTTACTCTCTCTTTGTATTATAACTAAATTGTTCTAGCTTCTGCCTGCGGCTTTGCCCGTGTGAAAGTCGGTTTCTCCATACAAATTTTGGACCCCCGTTTCATTCCCTTAAGGGGTGAATTTCGGAAAATCCGTTCTTAGTCAATGTCTGCAACCTATAAGGAACCTACCTGCCAATTTGAAGTTTGTAGGTGTTATAATTTGTGAGATTTCGTGATTAATCAATGAGTGGTATTTCGCTTTAAAGGTGGTGCATCATGAGTCATGATTCATGACTCACATTTTCACTGTTTTCCATACAACCGCTCATAACTGATTATGACGTTATTACACATTTTTCATTAGATATTTTGGAAACACAGTATCTTGTGGATATATCTAGGTTTCTAAAGAAACCAATTTCTAAATTTGTGTAAAACTAATCCAGTAAAAACCTCTGAAAATGTCCTATTTTGTATGAACTTTGACACTTCATAATTTGCCTAAAAATTAAAAAGTCAAAAAATTAATCCTCTAGAGACCTTGCAAATTTTATTAAGATTCTAAATGACGACAACTTTTTCCAAAAACTTTTAAGGGTTTAAAAAAAACAGCTATTTCCTGGAGCAAGTTTTGTGAAATTTTCGAGTAAATCTCAGAATTACCGAATACTAATAGAGTTTCCAGGCGCTATCTCTCTTTTTTTGCGTTGCCTTTTCGTCAAACATCGCGTTGGATTGCATACAAGCTTTTAAACCATTTTCGATGTTTACGATAAGCGAGTGGAGAAGGACCCTCTTAAGCTTTCAATCGTGTTAATTAGAGAAACAATAGAAAGACAATGGGTGCGCGAACGCCAGCGTTAGCTTGGGGTTTAATGAATTAATAGAAGATTTATCTGTAATGTAAATTGAGAAACATAAAAAAAAAATCTTACATACCAACACAGCTACTAGGACTAGAAGCGTGAAATTTTCCACCTACGTCATAAAAGGTTTCCTTTTATGACGTAGGCGAGCACTAAGAGAGGTTTTTCAAAAATTCAACCGACTGAAAGGGGGTCCAATGACTTTTAAAACATTATCATATTTTAAATCATCAGATTTACACATAAAAATATAAATATTTAAATTAAACATTCTAAATATTACGAAGTCTATGTGGACCAACCGAAAGTACAGAGGGAAGTAAGAATTGGGCGGCGGGGGTGCTTGATGCGCTTGCCCACGTCATATACACGGAGGTAAGTATAGCAAAATACAGAGTTGAAATGTATTCAGATAGATAGAACAACGAAATCTTGAAGGTTTGTTTGTGGTAAATGAATCATGTTTTATAAAAAGTCATAGAACAAAAGTTGTTGTTTATGATGTTAGTAATACAGTCCTGCAAGGTTATTAGTGTTTTTTAAATAAGCCTGTATATGGATATTTTTTTATTATATTCTTTATTGTACACCACATAAACAAATATATAGGACAAACAAATAATAAATAATAATAATGAAAAAAAATTAATGATAATGTTGGTAGAATAACCACATAACACCAATGACAGTTCTATTTCTTGTCCAGGTAATTACTGACTATTCCATGTTGCCTGGAAGTATGCGATACAGTAAACATTATAATCAAACAAATAAATTCCCCAACGCAGACAAGCCCAGTCTACCCGCATTGCATTAAATAACGATATACAAACATTGTAGAAAGTGAAATTATACAAGTTGGCATATTCCTTTAGTGCACTTTGCAGCGAGAAAGTGCAATCCTAAGTATTATAATATTATAAATGAGAATGTGGGTCTGTTTGTTTCACTTTCTCATTTTTTATATAAGGGTTTTTGGAGCCTAGCCTAGCCTGCCTAGCCTGTCAAGCCTGCCTAGCCTGCCTAGCCTGTCAAGCCTCTCAGCCTGCCTATTTTCACATTTACCTGGTTCCCAATCCAGGTAAACATGAAAAAAGGCAGGATACAACTTATTCAGATTGAAGCGCTCTTGGGTAGAGCGGAAGATAGTGTCAGACTCTTACTGACTAAAAACCCACCCCGTTCCTTCTAGCCTTCATACCGGGGCTTCCTTTCGGATATCCCTGGCCCCAGTAGGCTTGAGGCGCGCGGGAACAGTGCACGCCGTCGACGTCTTGGGCTCGGTTCGGACAGTTACCGGACGGTCGGACAGCGACCTACCCATGGCTCGCCGTCCGCGAGCTCGGTACTTTGTATGGTTATGCCGATGTTGCCACCACGGGTTTTTACAAAGGGCCTCATCAGAAGGCTTACACTTACCCAAAGAGCAAACGAAATGGCTGTACTCGGAGTTTCCTAGCAAGCTCGCATCAGGCGTGAAGATAACTGTAGAACCATGGTTGCCAACTTAACCCGAAGAATCGACAAACTTAAGTGGCATTGGGCAGGCCACATTGCTTGCAAATCAGATGGTCGATGCGACTAAAACGTTTTGGAGTGGCGACCACGTACCGAAAGACGTAGCGTTGGAAGGCTTCCTGCAAAGTGGATCTATGAACTGGAAGCCGAGCGGGGGATAGTGTCTGACTTTTACTGACTAAAAACCGACTCCTGTTTCTTCGTTGCCTTTTGTACCGGGGGCTGAGCTACCTTTCGGACTAACCCTGGCCCCAGTAGCTGGGCCCCTGCTGTTGCTGAGCGATCCCACCTGATGATAAGCAGTGATGCAATCAATATATGTGAGGCGCACTAGTTTATTAAGGGGCTATTCACTCTATACTTATAGGGTGCCTTTAAGTATAGAGTGAATATATTATAGTCAAACGGGAAGATCGCAGCAGGCGTACCCCTATCATCTATGTATCCATGACTCTTATTTGCAAAACAATTAATGATTTATGAAGCGTTTAGCGCTAAATCCCCGTGCGTGCACTTGTGATTTTCGTATTATCTCTTATACCATATGTCCAAAACATACCTAATAAGGAAAAAAAAAATTGTTTTACATTCCACATTTGGCACCAAGCCAAAATACCTATTGGTGCCGAAAGAGGAATAGCTTTGGTGTCGAACGAATCCATTGGTGCCGAAACATTGGTATTGAATCAGGAATGCTTCAGACATACAAAGATTATTTAAATTTAGTTAATTACCTAATATCATCATCAGCTTTTTTAATGTTCCCACTGCTGGGACTCAAGCCTCCTCTCTAGAAGAGGGAATGGGCCGTAATCCACCAAGCGGGCCCAGTGCGGGTTGGAGGATGTCACATGTCTTCGAATTTGTGGTTCTAGGACATGCCGATTTCCTCACGATGAATCTAATATTGGTTTAGGTAAATACCTAATAATAATTGTAAACATCTTTAGACAACTTTTTAATTAAAAGACATGTAAATACCTAAAAAGATGGAGTATAGCAATTGTGCCGACAAAACTGCTTATTTTTATAAAGATTAATAATATTTAACAATTTGCAACTTTCACGCGAGTGAAGCCGCGTGTAGAAGCTAGTTTAGAAAATAAAGTAAAAGTAGTCCCGTGGGCTTTTTACTTCACTTGCGGCATTTTAAGTAGGTTTCCAACTGGGTCGAACAAAGACATCTTTGCATACGCAATATTTCGTTTATGAGCTTTCGTTGAGAAAACCATTTTGATTTAAAGTTGTTTTCTTGTTGTGCCTATGTATTATTTTATTTTATTACTCTAGTGGTGAAGGAAAACATCGTGAAGAAACCGGCTTGTCATCATCATCTTCCTGCCCTTATCCCGTTTTATTTGGGGTCGGCGCAACACGTTTTTTTCTTCCATTCTGTCCTGTCACTCGTCACGCTATCACTAACTCCCTTTTCATTCATATCACTTCTCACACAATCCATCCATCTTTTCTTTGCCTCACTCTCCTTCTCCATCCATCCACATGTAAATTCATAACTCTTTTAGCAACTTGCGTTTCATCTCTCCTTTTTACATAACCATACCAAGACAAACGATTCCCTTTCAACTTTTTAGTCACCGGCGCCACTTTCAAACTTCCCCTAATATACTCATTTCTCAGGAAACTGGCATGTCCTAGAACCAAGAAATTCGAAGACGTGACATCCACCATCTCTCACCTAGAGAGGAGGCCTGAGTCCCAACAGTGGCAATATTATAATGCCGACTATGCTATCGACGATGAAGTGACAAGAACCTTTATCTACCAGAACATAATTTTGTTATTGTGTTAGTTCATTAGGTGATCTCGTCAGCAAATTGGATGCATACTTGCTTAATAGTTATTGTCAGTTATAGTCAACTCGTTAAAAAATAAGATATTAAATTAGCTGCTTTTGCCAGCTCACGCAAACGATTATTTAAAGTCTATTTACGTAAAAAAAATAAAATCCTAAAAATGTCACTTAGGAGTTCTTGTCACTTCATCGTCGCTATGTTACTAGTTTATGCCCGCAGCTTCGCCTGCGTGATATTTAGTTTCTCCATACTAACTTTGGACCCCCGTTTCATTCCCTTAAGGTGGTGCATCATGACTCACATTTTCACTGCTTTTCATACAACCGCTCGTAACTGATTATGACGTTATTACACATTTTCCATTACATATTTTGGAAAAACAGTATCTTGTGGATATTATCTAGGTTTCTAAAGAAACCAATTTCTAAATTTGTGTAAAACTAATCCAGTAAAAACCTCTGAAAATGTCCTATTTTGTATGAACTTTGACACTTCATAATTTGCCTAAAAATTAAAAAAGTCAAAAAAGTAATCATTTAGAGACCTTGCAAATTTTATTAAGATTCTAAATGACGACAACTTTTTCCAAAAACTTTTAAGGGTTTAAATAAAACAGCTATTTCCTGGAGCAAGTTTTGTGAAATTTTCGAATAAATCTCGGAATTACCGAATACTAACAGACTTTCCAGGCGTTATCTCTCTTTTTTTGCGATGCCTTTTCGTCAAACATCGCGTTGGATTGCATTAAATGAAGTAACAAGCTTTTAAACCATTTTCGATGTTTACGATAAGCGAGTGGAAAAGGACCCTCTTAAGGGGTGAATTTCGGAAAATCCGTTCTTAGTGGATGTGTACACCCTATAAGGAACCTACCTGCGAAATTTTAAGGTTATAGGTGTCATAGTTTCTATACAGGGTGCAAGGGACAGCCCTCCGCAAACTTTAAGGGCTTGCTCAGTAGACGAAACTGAAAAACCTATCACAATTTTTTTTTTCAGGAAACGTTAAAAAATATTGGCCTCGCCATACAAATTGTTCAATCAATTTTGTTATTTTGTATGGTGAGAGTGATTTTTTTTTTTCATTTCCTGAAATAAAATCTTGTGGAAGGTTGTTTAGTTTCGTCCACTGAACAAGCCCTTAAAGTTTGCGGAGGGTTGTCCCTTACACCTTGTATAAATATAAAGGTTAACTAACTTTAAAAAAGATTTCTAATCGCGCACAGAACTCGATATCAGAATTCAATTTTGGAGAATATACACTTGTCACGTCGTTCTAGTGAAGTGGTTTTCAAAGTATTGTCCCACAATTGGATGGAACTTTCGGGAATTAAATAAAAAAAAAAAACAAAATATTGGAAATGCATTTAATTTGAAGTCTTACAAAAATCATAAACTAAGTGCTAAATGTATTTATAAGTATCGCAATCAATTTCTTCGTGGTAACTTATACGATTTGGTAACTATAAAATAACCATTTATATTAAAAATATTATTAAATACACTAGAAACCTTGTTTAAAAAATAAGTACAAAAATACTTCGTTTTTTTTTTAATTTATTTAAAATAAAACTTATTTTATAAACTTGTTTTTTTTATCCATATAATACTTTTATTTTACTTAAATAAAAAGCATTATAAATTATTTATAATAAATATATTATATTTTTAAGTACTTATTATTATATTTTATAAAATTTTGAATACGCATCGTCAATTCAACCCTAAAAAAAAGATTTAAAGTCAAACTGACAATTTATTTAAAGCACCAATCCATTTATTTAAAAATATTAATTTAAAGTAGTTTCATATTTTATTTTTAACTTACATTTAAATTACAAAACTTATAATTTTTTTATTTGAAAAATACTGTAAGAAAATTTGAATATGAACAAGATAAATAAAAGAAATTATTTATATTTTCCTCGAATTATCTGTACTAGTCTCTTGCTTACTCTTTTCTCTTTGCAACAATCTCCTTCTCACTTCTTCTGGGTTATATCTCTTCCTATAAACCCTTCTGACTCTTCTTACCGGGTTAACATTTCTTGGTTTAATAATCTTCTTACCGAAAGAAGCAGATGTTAGGTTAGTAAGTTTAGAATCATCTCCCGATCTTAGACTCTTACTTTTTCTAGTAGAATTTGTCAAAAAAGTATCTCTTTGTTCTCTTATAGTTGCATCATAAAAAACTTTTCCATTAACGATAGCTTTTCTAATATTCTCTGTAGTGGAAAGAACTCTTGGAGGTCGAACAAAGGAAGTTTCGCTAACTTCTAAACTCTTATCAATTCTTTCTCTTTCTATCTCATCTTTACTCACCTTTTGAATCTTACCTCTTCTTCTTTCAACGTTGAACCTATTTCCAAAATTGAAATCTATCGAATCTTTGTCGACCGCTATACTTTTAGCTTCTAAATCTTTCTGCGACCTTTTGTCTAGAACTAATTTTCCACCTCTTCTTGAAGCTAAAATCCTTCCAATTTCTTCAATCTGTCTTTCTTCAGCTTCTAAAGTCTTCAAATCTGATATCTTATCACCTTTGACATCATCTAAGTCTATAACTTCAATAGAACTGGAGAAATCATCTAGTTTGTCATCAATGCCTTCAATTTTGTCACTTTGTTTGACACTTTCTGGTTTGACAACTTCAACTTCTGTAATATTCTCTGTTACTTCTTCTGGTAGAATAGTTGTAGTACTAGTAGGTTTATACGTGGTTGTACTTTTGACAAATGCTGTACTAGTTTCAATATCATCATAATCACTCATGTTTCGTTTCTTTTCGTCTCTGTGTTTCTCAGTGTGGTCTGGTCTTGGGGGAATGGTTGATGGTTGCTGTTGTTCTGTTGTGTAACGGTCTGTTGTTGTAGTTGTCGTTGTTGGTTGTTGGGACTCGTTGTAGCGGAAGTATGTTGTGTTGGGGGGTGGGCCTTTGTGGAGGTAGGCTACGGGCCAGTACCTGGAAATGAAATTGATAAACTTGTATTTAAAACTTAAGAGAAGCGAAATTTTTGTAGAAGACAGATTTTTTGCCACTAATATTTTTCTTAAGAATGTTTCAAAAGTTTTTGAATGAGCTAATATTAACAATAGTCTCCATTTTTGACGCTTTGTTTTATGAATGTCTACCTCAAAGGTAATTGAAAGAAAATCCTGAATCACTTAGCTTGCGGATTATTATCACGTAGGTGGCATGATAAATGGTTGCAGTAAATAGTTTGTTGTGTAACTACTTTTTTTGCTTTTAATACTATCCTTATGCTTACGGAATAGAAGCCAAAATCGGTTGAACAGACAGTAAAAAAGGTTTGTTTAAATGTCTTATCTTATTGCAAATGGAGTATACAAAAAAAACCAAAGTATTTAAAAATTCGATTTTTTCGTCTCCAGTTTTTCTGGTACAGATGCTAAGGAACTCATACATACCTTGGAGCTCCTAATCCATTAGGAGGTCCATTAGGTGGTGGCCCATCTTTCGCCAGCGCTGGTTCCACAGGAAGCCAGTTTCCGTCGCCAGGACGAGGGTAGTTGTGACTCACTTTGATGTGAGGTCTGGATTCTGTTGGGACCCTGGAGTAGCCTGCAATGGACATAAATATTGTCATATAGCATAGCATAGTCAGCCTTTTGATGTTCCCACTGCTGGGGCAGAGGCCTTTCTCTCTAGGAGAAGGAATGGGCCGTAATCTAATACGCGGTCTCAGTGCGGTTCTGTGGATGTCCCATACTCTCGCATTTATTCCACTAGGGTCGCAAATCCACGACCAAATACTCCATCTCGTCAGCTCTTCTGTCACCTATGGGGATTAAAGAGTTAAATGGGATGCCGTACCTAGTCGTTAACACATGACCCTGGCGAATAGGACCCGAAAACTCTCTTCGGATTGATGCAAGCGGTTAAAGGAATAATAATATCGTATTGTGTTAAGTCCAACTAATTACTACTGCTGTTCTCATCCTCCTTGCAATTTATTCCTCAATGCTGAAGGTTGTGACCTTTCTGCTTCACTTTCATTCAAACGATATTACTCCATCTGTTTCTGTCTCTGGCGGCACACTGCCCTTTGAAAAGGGCATTGTATAGCGTAGAGTCAAGGGTGGTGTGGCTCTGGTCAGACCACTGCTGTACATAAAAAATACATAAATAAAAGTTAACCAACCTGGCAATGGATTTCCATATTTATCATAATAAGCATGAGGTCCATTATTGTACAGATCGTCCCAGTACTTCCTATCTTCTTCAGATAGGTAAGGTCCAGGAGGTCCTGATGGCCTATGTCCAGGAGGTATGGCACCTGGCGGTATAGGACCAGGTCTGCCAGGGTAGCCTGGGCTGCCTTGCCAGGGTCGGGGGGTGATTGGACGAGGTGGTATGTCTTCTGTAAAAGAGTTTCAAGGTGTTTATTAGAGCTATAATTATAAACACATCATTATTGTCTGTTGATGACCTGGTGAAGGCTGCGGGAATACGATGGAAGCGGGACGTACAGGATCGTTCATTGTGGCGACACTTGGGGGAGACTTAAGTCCAACAGTGGCCGTCTAACGGCTGAAATGATGACGATGATGATGAATGATTGTCTTATATTTTCTGATTTCATTTGAAGTTGAGTACCTATTTCTCAAACTCTTCTTTAGTCTGAATACTTGAACACCGGTCCGGACTATTTCCTCCCATTCCCTCTCCTAGAGAGGAGGCCCAGCAGTGGGAACATTAGTGGGACTAAGCTATGCTAGTCCGGATCAAGCGTTTCGCATCATCGTTTATACCGCGTAAATCGAAGGACTAGAAAAATTTGCCTGCTGCAATCTTCCTTTGTAATTATAATTTAGGTGCCTTCAAGGCTAGAGTGAATAGGCTCTTAATAAACTAGTGCGCCTCACCATCAACGATTGCATCACTGCTTACCATCAGGTGGGATCGCAGACCAGCACTGGTTTATAACAATTTTATTCACTTAAGTCGTAAAATGGATCGCGTTGAGCGTAGGGTCTCTGTTACCTCTATGTCCCGGTATGAGCTGATGTCCTGGTGAATGCTGGTGTGCCTGTGATGGATGAGGAACCTTGTGCTGATGATACGGGTAGTACTTCTCACTGCATGGACGCCACTGGTCCTCGTTTGGTCCTACGTAGCACCTGTTATGACATCATTTATATTAGTTCTTACTCAAAACCAAGCACTGCTCTCAAATCGGTGAAGGAAAACATGGTGAGGAATGTTCTAGAATCAAAAATTCGAAGACATGTGACTTCCACCGGAACGCACTGGGCCCACGCGCCCACCTGTTTTCTCTAGTAAAGAGCCTGAATCCCGAGTAAGAGAGCAGGAACATTATAAAGCTGATTTTGCTATGCTTATACAGAAAGCTGTGGTCGTCTCTCTCCTTCAATCATACCTATTACTAGCTGCTGCCAGTAGCTTCAACCGCATTATGGTAGAATTTTTTCCAAGGGAACTCAAAATAAAAAAATATGGTGCTGTTCCAGGACATGATACCAAGTTTCATCGACATCCGTTCAAGCGTGTAGAAGTAACAAACATACATGCTCACATTTTGAGGTACACGGGTAGACCATGTCCTGAAATACTACATAAGATACTTTTTATCAGGAGACTATGTTCTCTTGGGATGTTTTTCTATGAGTAAAAAAAAGAAATAAATAAAGAAAAAGGAAAGAAGAAAAGAATAAAAGAAGAGAGGAAGAAAGGAAAAAAGGAAGAAATGAAGAAAGAAAGGAAGGAAAAAGGAAGCAGGGAAGATACGAAAATAGAAAGGAAAAAAGGAAGAAATGAAGAAAAGAAGAAAGGTAGAAAGCAAGACAGCAAAAAAGGAAGAAAGGAAGAAAAAAGAAAGGAAGAAAAGAAGAAAGGAAGAAAGGAAAAAAGGAAGAAAAGAAGGAAGGAAGAAAGAAAGATAGGAAGGAAGAAAAATGATTATTTCTAATACTAATGCCTATTTTTGTAAAAGGTCAAAGATGAAACGGCAACACACCATGGTTTATGGAATCCTTCGCTGTATCCACATCGGTGGGTGGGCAAGCAGCAGTAGTCCCAAGAACCTGATGAAATCAGTTTTTATTAACAAACTAGCTCACCCGAACTTCGTACCACCTAACAGTCAATAAAAGTAGTATATCTTTAGATATAGTCAACCGATTGCGATGAAACAAAGCCTAAGTAATATAACAAGTTACACACAATTTTAATGTCTAAATCTACCCGCAAACGGGCCTCAAATTTTTTTTTTGCGGCTCGTGTGCGCCGGTGCCGCCACAAAAAACGCTTGAAGCCTCTTCAAGCTTCTCCGGCTGCAAGCTATCGCGCGCTTCAGCTGTTATTGCGGCGGCTTCTAGCTTTTTTTTTGTGGCCGCTTCTAGCGTTTTTTTGAGGCCTGTGTGCGGACAGTAAAAGTTATCTACGTCAATTTCGTACATTTTACGTAATGCGCAAACAATAAAAAACTTCTACAGATTTATTATATGTATAGATAGACTAATATGTGCGAGATAGACTAATACTGACCAATCTCTCCACCTTCAGGTTCACAGGCCCAATGTCCAGCAACAGTATTTTGTGCACATGTTGTACCAGCTCGGCACGGGAACCCAGATACTGTGTAGTGGCGCCAGGATACGGAAACTGTGGGGCAGGGGAGACAAAGAGCGAGAGTCATTATTTATTACAAGCACACACACATACATTTATATTTTACTAGCGGCCCGTCCCGGCTACGCACGGGCAATGAATATAGCCTATGTTACTCAGGGTGAATGTAGCTTTCCAATGGTGAAACAATTTTTGAAATCGGCACAGTGGTTTTTGAGTTTATTCATTACAAAAATACACATAAAAATACAAATTTAACATCTTTATAATATTAATGTAGATTATACAATTGGAGCAGTAGCGTAGGTAGGCGTGGGCAAAATGGGTTTTTGCGAGGGCAAGGGCCTTGTACTCAAAAGGGCCTCGCACAAGCGAGGGCTCTTTAAGAGGCTGCTTTTCCACTCGCTTATCGTAAACATCGAGCATGGTTTAAAAGCTTGTTGCTTCATCTAACGTAATCCAACGTGATGTTTGACGAAAAGGCAACGCAAAAAAAGAGAGATAACGGTAATTGCAGGATTTACTCCAATATTTTACAAATAATATAATTTAGTACCTACGTAGGTTCTGTCCCAGTCAATTTAAATGATGTTACTCAAAGAAACCAGAAGTCTCAAGTTTTAAGTGTAAAAAATTATCCATTAAAAGTTACTTACTTGGTTCATTATCAATTCTATCCGGATATCCTGGTTTCAGACCCGGTCTGCCTGGCCTAGGCTCATTGTAAATAGGCCTATTTGCTCCTGGATACCCCGGTCTACGATCTGGCAAGTATCCCGGTTTCTCTGGCAAATATCCGGGTTTCTCTGGCAAATATCCAGGTTTCCCTGGTAAATATTCTTGCGGATCCGAAACAGGTCTATAAACTGGTCTTTGAGGCGGTGCGGAAGGTCGGAAACCAGGTTTTAAATCAGGATCTGGGAGATATCCAGGTTTGTAGCTAGGTTCACCCGGATATCCAGGTTTTAGGTTAGGATTTCGTGGCGGCGGGTATACTGGTTTAAAGCTAGGACCAATTGGTCCTGGGTAATCCGGTTTGTAACCAGGCCCTGAAGGATCAGAATATCCGGGTTTAAAACTAGGACCCGGGTAGCCGGGTTTGTAATCTGGTCCTGACGGTTCAGAGTAAGGTTTGTGTGGACCGCTTGGTGGGTAGCTTGGTTTGTAACCGGGTCCGGAAGGTTCGGGGCCGGATGAATATGGTTTGTATCCGGGTCCACTCGGCGGGCCTGATGCTGGGATGAACGGTGGTTCTGTAAAAAAGGGTAAATTCAAAATATTAACTTCATTGTCTGTAAAAAATGAATACACAATCATATTAGAGAAAGGAAAAGATTTTGATACACAATATAGATACATTTTCTTCTTCCTGCCCTTATCCTATAATAGTTAATTCTAGCTATGGAAGGGGCCTGGTGACCTGTAACACAGGTTTTTTTTTCCGAAAGCCTATAACAGGCACCAGTCTCTCACAAGGTGGAATATAGCTGAGACATTGTCCTGTCAAAATTAACTGTAAGTCAACTTTGTGAAGAGAGAATAAATGGCAATTATTATTATTATCTGTTTATAAATCTCAGGACCCTGAGGTCCTGGGTCTTTGAGAGGCGTACAAGTGGCCGAAGCCAACTCGCAGAGGCCCTTTTGGTTACTATAATGGAACGTGATACCAACCGACGATTATCCCTGTGCGCGCTATACTAGTGCACCCAAGGACAACCCCCGGTTTGAAAAACTATTGCGACATAATATGAAAAACAAAATAATAGGGCTATGATTTTTGGAGTCTTAAGTGGACTGGTAATATGGAGCTATGTTAAGACTATGGCCCCTGCCTGAACAATGTCATTAATATCCATCGATAAAAGGCAGGGGGTGACTTGCACACTCAATAAATGGGCCCCCTAAAACGGCCGCTAGCACGAAGTGACGTAGCAACAAGAGGGCAACATATCCTGAGGCGCTTGAGGAGTGGAGAGGCATACCACGGCTATCAGGGCAATCCCGGAAGTACGGTCAAGATCCCTTAAGAACCAGCACCTTACTGGATTATGCATCCATCTCCCGAGCATGTTTGCTCTTGCGACTCTCCACTCAAGCCAGCCAATAAAGGCAAGAGAGAGGTGGGAGCTCTGTTCCTCGTAAGTGTTCACTACGACCGGCCAATAAAGGCAAGCCGGAGATGAAGAACAGGAATTCTCCCGGGAGATCGGGTCCGTGGGGTCGCTAATACCCAACAGTTCGCCCCAAAACTGCCCTGTGGATTGTATCTCTCTTAATCTGGCCCCTCACCCTAGGTATGTTATGGTAAAGGAAATTCTACCGATACAGACCTAGGGCATGTTGGAGCACACAAGCCCCACCACGACGTCAACATAGAGATACGACGATGGGGGTATTGTATGGATATTATTATTATTATTATTATCCCATATTACATGGGGTCGGCGCAATACGTTTTTTTCTTCCATTCTGTCACTATTACTAACTCCATTTTGTATCATATCACTGATTACCATCAGGTAGGATCGCACTAGTTTATATAAATTAAAAAAATATTTATTCTCTCTTCACATAATATAGATCTAACTAACGAAAAATTGAAAATCGACTCGTCATTTTCATCATCATTATTTCAGCTGGTAGACGTCCACAGCTGGGAAAAAAATGCAATAAAAAAGGCAAGTGTTTAAAGTAACGAAGTATCAGAATCTTCCTAATAAATATTAAGTAATTTAATTGCTAAAAATATTGCAACACTGTTTTTCCGTATTGCCAACATTACGGCAAAGGAACCTCTTAAGTGAAACGCACTGTAGTGAGATAAAGTAAATTTAATTTAGAACATCGCATGCCCTATTACACGTTTATGAATTCAAAACATCATTAAACCATTTACTTCTACCTCTATGGTACCAAAGTCATACAACTTATTTTTAATTTGTTAAAAACTCAGACTCAGAATCTCCTTGGTTTACTTTTTGAATTTTGGTCTCCTTCGCTTGCTCGATCATCAAAATTGAGCACACGGTTAAAAAGCAACTTTGCACTCTTGTATTACGATGATAAATGATATTTATTTTTGCAAATAGGTTTAAAAAACACTTTTACAAGTCAATTTTTTTTTCGTCTGTTTCAGCTAGATGAGGCCGAACAAATAACTGCTCTTATATTATTCTCTTTACAATATTAGTTTAGATATAGATTTCGTGTAATTATTTATCATGACTGTTAAAAAATATGTGTGAGCCACAACGCCTAGCGCATAATCAATAGCAAACTCCCCGACCCGCGCTGTGCAACATAATCAACAACTTTGCTATAGTGTAATTTTAAAATTGTTAACTACCCCCCTAAGAGATTGCAATAGAGGGTAGGACCCTCTATTGCAATCATTCTCTATCACTCAATGGCTTGCTGGAAGAAAACTCAACTTTGAGTAAAGGGATAATCACATCGTTGTAATCCAACGGCCTAACCAAGGTTCATCTTTAAAAGAGTATCCATGGAGTTTCTTGCGGTTCTTCTCCATAGAGATCTACGTTTTGGAACATGCAATTGGGCTTCACTTTTCTTGGACTGACCGACATTTGACTATTCAAATGTGTCTGCAAATGATCTATTTGAAATAAATAAATGCTTTTGATTTGATTTGATTTGCAACGGTGACCTTGCTAGTTGTAATCTGTGTAGACTAAAATGTAGTAAAATAAACCATGACTTTCAACGCCCTTGGTTGGGAAGCGCGTTTTCCCAACCACTGAACATGTTGGCGCGTGGTTTACATCCATGTAGCCCCAACAAAACCAAGGTCACCTTGGTTGGAACGCTAGTTTGCAACCGTGTGGCCAACCCATTTAGCTCGCCTATGTACATCAGCTCTGTTCTCCACTTATTTTATAAGTTGTATAGTAAAGAATTAAAAAATGTATACGACGTTAGCATAGATATACAATATATATCTACTCACAAAAACGAACTGCCGAGCTTCTTGAGCTTAGCAGGACGAACATCTGTGCGATAGCCCGCGCCTTAACCGGCCACTGCAAATTAAACAGGCACCTTTTTCACATGAAACTGAGTGACACTGATGTTTGCAGGTACTGTAATCAGGAGAGGGAGACGCCTAAGCACCTGTTGTGTGAATGTGGGCCCCTTATCCACAAACGGAGTATCCATCTGGGTCGACACATTATTCGCCCGGAGGAGATTAAAACTCTCAAAGCTAGGAGTATTCTAGACTTCCTGGAAGCCTCCCGGCTAAAAGAGTTACTCTAACAAGGTGGCGAGTCACAATAGATCTTTTAGGTCGCAGTGACTACATCTCCTACACTATGGGAGATGCATAGCCCCTTTTCTTCAAAAATAATAATAATAGCATAGATATAAGAAAGGAGGAGATATGCTAAGTAGTTAAAAATGTATCGGAACACGGTGTCTCCAGTTCTCCCTTCCACTACCGACACTACTACACGTACAGGAATGAACGAAAAAAGAACACGCGCATCCCTGACTAGCGGAACGGATCAGCGGCCGGTATTATGAAATACGCTGCACTGATAAAGTATCGTTATGTTATTTTTTTTACATTGCTTGTCCAATTACTGAGCGTTAAAATTTGGTAGTTGTTAAAAAGCAATGTATTTACTTTATGAGTTATACAGTCAGAAAACGAAAATCGTAGTAGCAGCAATGCATATTATAAGATTTGTTGTTTTTACTGATTTTAAAGATAAATATAGCATTAAACTTGTATTTACATATGGTAAGAGATTCCGTGATGACCCAGGCTTGTCTTATCACTTCAGTTCTTGCATGAAACCACTGAACAACACGGCATTTCAAGTTTGTTTACGATCACGTATCGCGAGTCTCACAAGTTCATAACTGCCGGCCGTTTGCCCCAATATGAACTTATAATACAATTCGAGCGGACATGCACACGCCCCCTTGCCACTTCTCCTGTCATTTATATTTCTATGGACGTTAGCTTAATAAGTTTTTTTTTTATTTCGTCAAGTGTTACAACAGTTAGGTTTGTCACTGGATCCCATAGAATACTCTGTGTCCCAGTATTGAGTCTCTTTGAATAGATAAAACTAGCGACCCGCCCCGGCTTCGCTCCGGTGCAATAATATACATATAAACCTTCCTCTTGAATCATTCTATCTATTAAAAAAACCGCATCAAAATCCGTTGCGTAGTTTTAAAGATTTAAGAGCACATAGGGATATAGGGACAGAAAAACCGACTTTGTTTTATACTATGTAATGATGACATCAGGGTATGGTTAGAATAAACAACAGTTTCAGTATAATTCATAAGAACTGCAGGATTTTTCAAAAGAGTCATCGTGGTGAGGGACTGTGGCCTTAGAATGCTAAGGATAAATAAAGGAACGCAAGTGGCTTTTACTCCGTAAAACTCTCTCGTTCCACCTGAACTAGAAGAAGTTATTTTGACGTCTTTCCAGCCTCAAAAAGGGGGGGTATTTTTTTCCACTTTGTCGGCGTGATTGATATACATATTGGTACCAAACAGCTTTCTAGCGCTAAAGGTCACTGAGATTATCCGCGGACGGACGGACAGACAGACAGACATGGCGAAACTATAAGGGTTCCTAGTTGACTACGGAACCCTAAAAAGGGTCTATAGATTCTGTTGTGTATTTTTATAGAATGCTAAGGATAAATAAAGGAACGCAAGTGGCTTTTACTCCGTAAAACTCTCTCGTTCCACCTGAACTAGAAGAAGTTATTTTGACGTCTTTCCAGCCTCAAAAAGGGGGGGTATTTTTTTCCACTTTGTCGGCGTGATTGATATACATATTGGTACCAAACAGCTTTCTAGCGCTAAAGGTCACTGAGATTATCCGCGGACGGACGGACAGACAGACAGACATGGCGAAACTATAAGGGTTCCTAGTTGACTACGGAACCCTAAAAAGGGTCTATAGATTCTGTTGTGTATTTTTATTGACGGCCATGAAATATCCACCACTGTACCTTTATAATAAGAGTCAAAACTCACCATGATGATCATGTTCCGGCAGATACCCGGGTCCAGATGGGGCGGACGGGCCGGATGGTCCGCTGATGGCCGATGGTCCGGACGGTGGTCCGGACGGGCCTGATACGGCGTACGGCTCCTCTATGGGCGGTGCGGAGAGAGGGCGAGGGATCTCGGAGGCTGGCTCACTGGAAGAAAGGGATTTTTATGATGTGAATATTAAAGACCCAATGTGTTGAGACATCTACACTATCTATACTTCTACACTAAAATATAACAAGATAGTAAAGTTTTTATTTATGTGTTTTTTGTTTGTAGGGGGTTTACTCTGGAAGTACTGGTCTGGTTGCAAAATTTTTTTCACCGATAGAAATCTGCTTTATTCCTAAAAGACATAGGCTATATTTTATTCACGCGGGCGATGCCGCAGGCAAAAGCTAGTATACTATACTCTTCTTTTTTCTTGTTAAACCACTGGGAATTAGTAAAGAGTAGGCTCAAGGGGATTCGAAAATGAAGCAAAACCAAATAAACCTAAAAAAATAAATATTTTTTTGTCGTTTAAAAATAATAATAATATATAATAATATTCCACAACAATCACACAACGCTATATAGTCCCAAGCTAAGCAGAGCTTGTGTTATGGGTACTAGACAACTGATAAACATACTTATTATATTACTAAATACATACATATTATAGATAAATTACACCCTGACACAGAACAAATGATCCGAAATCCGAGATTAAGAGTCCGACAAATGAGTAAAAGACGATTGTTGATATATTAAGCAGGCCTAGCAAAGTTACGACCGTTTCGTTTTGATTCTCTTTCATCGATCGCTACGAGTTGGCAACGCCTCCGATTTCTTTGTTCTGACCACGTGACTTAGCGTTAAGATGATGGCATTCCCATACATTTGAAATTTTCTACTAGCGTTGACGATTGTAGATTATCAACTTCGCTAAGCCCTAAGGTGTTTTCCTTTTTTTGTAGGTGGGGAAATTACCCAATGACAACTCCGCGCCCTTGGGTGGTGCGAGAGGGTGTGTCAGACTTTTACTGACTAAAAACCCACTCCTACTCCTTCGTTACCTTTCATACCAGAGCCGAGTCTTCCTTTCAGATGTAGACCCTTGACCCTACGGCTTCGACCCGTCCGGAGCGAGGAGGAATGGCAGGCGGTCGCCTCCTTCTGCGAAGCAGTAATGCTAGCAAAGGAGGAGGCCGACCGCATCAGGCAACGGCGCCCTCGCCGCCGCCGCCGGGATTCCGATCCCGATTTCCGGCCACCGTAGACGCGGGCTCGCGGACGGCGAGCCATGGGTAGCTCGCTGTCCGATCGTCCGGTAATGGACCGAGTCCAAGACGTCGACGGCACGCACTGTTCCCGCGCGCCTCAAGGAGTTGTCAGCAACAGGAGGGGCCCAGCTGGGTCGAAGCCTACTGGGGACAGGGTTGTCCGAAAGGGAGCTCGCGCCCCGGTATGAAGGCTAGAAGGAACGGCGCGGGGTTTTTAGTCAGTAAGAGTCTGACACTGTCTCCCGCTCCACCCAAGAGCGGGTTTCGTCAAAGATGATTTTCCCCGTCGACAAAAAAAAAAAAAAACCCTACGGCTTCGACCCAGCTGGGCCCCTACGGTTTCCTGACTTAACCTAACGCGCGGCTCAAGATCTTCTTGAGGCGCGCGTTAGACACGGGCCATCAACGACTTGGGCTCGGTCCGGACGGTTACCGGACGGTCGGACGGCTTATGTAGGTAATAGGTTTCTTTAAATTGTGCTTTAGATACTTACTCATACTCCACAACATGCACCTTCCTCCAGCACTGTCCGTTGAATAGGTCGAACGCGAACAGCCAGTCATCAGCCGAGTGCTCATAGTCTACCCCTCGCTGCAGGTCGAAGAGGCGGATCTCTGACAGGAGGCAGTTGTCTGTCTTTGGGGGAGCGTTGTTGCTGGAAAAAAAGTTGAGAGTCAGTTCTGGAGAAGACTCTGTTTTATCCTCATTATATTATTATTATTATTATTAGCCCATATTGTCCCACTGCTGGGCAAAGGCCAGCTGGTCTGCTGGGCTGGCTGGCTGGGATTGTTTTATTAAATGTATTTTTAGTTTGTAAGGTTTCATTGTACATCGCCTTGGACATCCTCTGTAACGTTGTTCAAGTGCTTGTAAATAAAAAAATATCATTTTAGCTGAAGAAATCCACTGTTAGACATACTTTACCTATTCCGACCTCTGGTTTTATTTAGCCCAAAATAGTATCTATTTTGATAATTAAGTGAAAAATGTTTACCATCCGCAGGCGAGTGTGTTATGGAACCAAGTGCTGTACTGCACTTATATCAAACGACGTTTTTCAATGCACTTACGGAGAAATAAATAAACAGGGCACGACTCGTGGAGGTGGCTTAGCGCCCAGCCTGATACTTCACTTGTGGTAGGGGTGAGCTCGGGCACTTTTCCGAACTAGTGCGGTAAATTGCGTACCTAGGAACGGGATTTAGAAATAGAACTCACTTGAAAGAAAAGCTGAGACATCTGAAGGGTGCCTGGTTGCAAGCGCGGCCGCAAGCCTGCTCGTCCTTGACGCGCGCCTGGCCGCGGATGGAGGGGCCCGTCAGTTTGGCTGCCTTGTCGTACTGTAGGTAGCATTCTGGAAATATAATATTAGATATATGTATTAAGTGAGCAGGATTAACATCATAAAGTCGAAAGTGCAATGACAAATGCGCACGTGTATCAAACGACTTTTTTCAACACACTTACGAGAGCAAAAAGTATAATCTTAATATATACTGATCTAATATAAGTATTAACATATTTAAAAACCTTAAATATAAATTATACATATGTATGTATTAACACACTGTGTGTGATAATCAGAATTTTCAATTCAAGCCATGAACTCACCTTCATCCCTATTCTGAACATCATCGTACAAAGCCGGCTCACAGCCTCGTCCATAATTCCCTCTAGCGTATAACTCATGCCCACTGTTGGGACGTAGCCCACGCCCATTCTCTAGAGAGGTCGGAGGTGATGATGTGAGGATGCAGTTCTCCAAGTCATCACCTATGGTGGGTGAGTCGAATCTGGAAAGAAATAATAATATTAATAATATTCCACAACTATCACACAATGTCATCTAGTCTCAAACTAAGCAAAGCTACTATACAACATACTTGTATATTTCTAAATACATTCACATTATAGATAAATTACCCCTAGACACGGAACAAATGATCATCAAACAACCATTTGTTCTGGGTGGGAATCAAAACCACGACCTACGGCATAACTCATTATCATCATCATTTCAGCCGAAAGACTTTCAGACATAGGCCTCTTCCGAGTATTAGCAAAATGAACGATCCTGTGCATCTCGCATTCATCGGATTTCTGGAATCCTCACCAGGTCATCGGTCCACCTAGTGGGAGGCCGACCTAAGCTGTGTCTTCTAGTATGCGGTCGCCACTCCAGTACCTTTCAGCTACATCGATGTGCCCTGCTCACGGCTACTAAAGTTTGAGCTGTGTAGGAAGCTTTGGTTCTCCTGCAGAAGTCTCCATTCTTGACCCGATTACGCAAAGAAACTTCTCGTTGTTTACGTAGTAAGTCACCAAAGGGCAAAGGAAAGGATTCTATTGCCCTTTGGGTGACTTTCAGCCTTCTGGTAAGGTTACTATTGCCGGTACATGGTGGACATCCCACCAACACACAAAACGTTTTGGCAACACATTCATTGTGAGTACAGCTAAGGAGAGGAATTTCTTGCCGGAGTCTGTGTTTCCTGATGGTTACAACCCAGGAATCTTCAAGTCAAGAGTGAATAGGTTACTTCTTGGTAAGCGCGCTTTATCGTCAATTGCATCGTCGCTTTCCATCAGGTGAGATAGCAGTCAAGCGCCAACTTATCAGCAATAAAAAAAGATCATCATCATCATCATCATTTCAGCCGAAAGACGTCCACTGTTGGACATAGGCCTCCCCCAAGTGCCGCCACAATGAACGGTCCTGTTAAAAAGAGATATATTAATCTAAACTCACCTAAAACTAAACCCCCTGCAGAAGAAAGCGTGGGCCCTGATGCACTCAGCCTCGCAGGCGCCGAGACCGGCAACTGTCAAGGCAGCGCGTATGGCGCTGTCACTCACTGCGGCGCCGGAGCGGACGTGCCAGAAACATTCTGAAGAAAATAAAAATGTTAATCGAGAGAATTAAGATACCTACTCGTACATACACGCTAGGGCAGTCTTTCCCAAAGTGGGCGATAACGCCCCCTTGTGGGCGCTGCAGGTCTCAAGGGGGGCGAGAAGAGACCCAGAAAGACCCGTTAATATATATATTTAATTTGAAGTTATAGTGGTTTTTAAATAGGTGAAAAAATGGGGGCGCTAAAAAATATTTATTCTCAAAGTGGGCAGTAGACAAAATAAGTTTGGGAACCACTGCGCTAGGGTATTCCTGACTGGTTTACCTGCACAGATATACCTGTCAGGTGAGCATGTATGGAAACCTGCGCAGGTGTGCCAGTTACCTGTACCTACACTGGTCACCATTACAGGCAAACCTGTCAGGTATACCCTAGCGCGTATACGGAAATTTTGCCTATTTATTGCCAAATTGTTAACGACAATGACAATGATGAATGACAAACGACTCACAAGGCGACACAATTGAAAGGTCTTTCTATGTGCGATTTTGTATGTACTTTAAAACGAAAAAAAGGACAAAAAAAAAATCTACTCAATAGGCTAGTTGCCGTAAAAAATGTAATTAGTTCGTGTCTTAGATTGTTCAAAAATCCCTTATTTTTACACGTGTTTTTTTATTTGTAAATTAAACCAAAAATGACAAAGATATAGCCCACTAAAGTTACGTGTAACGTCACGCCGTACTGCAGTTTTTCGCACGGTTCAACAATCTTGTCCAATATTTTTTATAATCTAGAATACGGACTAAATAAAATGTTGTTATTTTGACCCGGGAAACTACCCTATTGTCCTACACTCTATGAAATCAACATTGTAATATGAACCTTACCGCTTTCAACCCAAGGTTTATAGTTGATGGTCACGCAGCCTTGGTCCTGTGGCATGGCGTATACATCGGAACTACTGTCTGCTGCTAATTCCAGTCCTCTGTATGGCCGCTCGCTGAGGAAGCAGTTGTCAGTTCCATGGGAGTTTGAGTAGCTGGAAAACAAATTACGATTTTAAAGGGGTGTCCAGATACTAGTTGATAAAAGAAATGCCTTAGATAAAGCTGCCACTTAGAGGAAACTATCTAAATATGGAATAGTTCCCCAATATGGAATACCATAATTTCGCGTAAATTAATACTTCTAGCCGCACAAAACATTGCTTATTATTTCTACAAATCAATTGATAAATTGCGTACTGGTTCAACTTGTCAGTTAACACGGCTATTTTAATTTGTCAAGGGGCGTGGCTAAGCTGAGTAACAAATTATGAGTCACTATTTTCTTATACCGTATACTCTTAACTCTTTTTTTATTCCTATACTTTCCCACCACTGGGCAAAAGCCTACCCCAACTTCTTCCTGGTATTCTTTTCTTAAGCCATCTTGAACCAGCCTTTGTGGTAATCGTCTAGGTCATCTCGCCACCTTTTCTTAAGTCGACCTCGGTAGCGTCGTCCATCTTCAGCACGGAGCAAGTAATCATCAGGTACCCACTTTGTGGAGACTCTTGCCCAGCGGTCAGTGTGCATGCGGCTGATGTGATCTGCCCAAACCTACTTTAGCCTGGCAGTTTTTATCTTACGTCTATAATCCCCGTCTTTGACCGCAGCATGGTGTTTCTCATTCTCGTAACTAAAATGTTGACTTCAACGCCAAATAGCGAAAAAATGGCCACGGATACAGCCATTGCTTTCATATTTATTTCTTGGTCTATATCTCTTACCGATAACTATAAGACACGCATTTGAACTCCCTCTCGCTGAAGCAGGCTGCCTCGCACTCTACCACGTTGCGAGACACCAGCGCCCTTCTGATAGCACCAGTGCCTAAAGACATGCCTGGGCGACGCCGGGAGGAACAGTCTGCGAAACAGAGAGAATATTTTGGTCTGGGTTGTATTGTAGTAGGGACAGGCGTGTTTAAAGCTAGTGTATGATTGTTATAGTGCCCAGCTAGACTGGCAGCACGGTGCGGGGAGCGGTGCGGGTGCAGGAACGCGCGCGTTGTGCCTGTCCGTAGTTAAAACACAGCAGCAGCTCCCACGCAGTTTCCACTCGCTGTCTGCGCACTCACTGTGGCCACTTGTAAGGAGCTATGGAGTAGCCAACGCCGCTTTCCGCACTGATGTGCTCACTAATGGACACTCCAAAGAAGTTCTTATGTTTTTTTCCTAGCAGGTATTAGCCCTAAAAAAGACTCCGTCAATCTTCCTGACATTTCTATAAGGTCGTCGACCACATCGTCGCTTACCATCAGGTGAGATGGTGGTCAAACGCAAGCCTATCAATAATAAAAAAAAGGTACGCGTGGAACTGCATGGAACACAACACACCGTTAATCCGGGTAAAGGATCAATCCTTACCAGACGGCAAACTACCCATTGCTCACCGTCCACAAGCCTGAAGCGTACATTTGTATAAAAGTTTTTACTAGTAGAAATCTTCTTTATTACAGAATAACTAGATACCTACATATTTTTTATAGATGTTTTGCAAAACAGGAGCGAAACAGTAACCAAATATACAAGCGAAGCTATGTGGAGTAGCTAGTAAATAATATAATATCTTACCTTTAGTCTTTCCATCGTCACTCCGATCAATAGAATCATGGTGATGTTGCTTCGGCTTATATAAACCCGACTCCCCATAATCCAACCTATTTTGACCCCCAGAGCTTCCAGAACTTCCAGCAGTACTCCACCTCCCCCTTTTCCAAGACCCATACCCATATCTGTTACCAGCCCAAGCCCCCCCATCTTTGCTGAGACTATTGTAGTCAAATGACCCCCCATCTTTGCCGAGGTTGTGGTGGTCAAATGACCCCAAATTTTTGCCAAGACTGTGGTAGTCAAAGTTGGTGTTGGAATGGGGTTTGACCCCATACGATGGACGTTCAACGTCGGTGGATATTTGCCAGTGGCTGATAGATTTATGGTAGTCATTTCTGTTTTTGTAATATCGATCGTAGCCACCGTATTCTCCGCCATATTTGCCCCAGTTTTCTTGATCGTCGTTGCTGCGAGCTAAACCTGGAAGGTAATGTATTAATTAGTTGGAAAACTCATTAATTAACAATTTTTTTTAAGTTAAAATGTGTATTTAGGGCCATTTAAGTGTTACGTAAGAATTAAATGGGATGCGAGGACCCCTTTGTTTTGGTTATTTTGATGAGTTCGGGGCGGGGGCGGGGGTCTTTACGATGATTATGTTGGCAATACTAATTTTTTTCTGATTTTCTGCAAAATAATGTTATATTTTTTTATTTCTCGACATGACAAATCTATTCATGTATTACTTAATGTTCGATGAAATTCTTTATTAAATTAAGATTAAACTTATAGCTAGGACAGGTTCATAAATTTATGATTTTAAAATGCTCTCATGATAAACTTCATTTCTTTGACATTCTACGAAATTTATGACACATAGTTTTAGAAAAATAACATCAAAAGTCAACCTATATATAGGAAAAAAAAACCTGTTCCGAATTTTGAGAGTCAGACCTTCCAGAAAGTCAGAACTATTGTATCAGAAACTATAGGTACATATATGGTTTCAGGGTTCTAAAAGCTGGAGAAAAAAAAAACTCACCTTGATTAATCTGATAAGGCACAAAAAATCTATCATCATATCCTCCTCTTCTATTCCCATACGGCCCTCTTCTATCCCCATCAAACGTATCCCTATTTCTCCCATCAAATCCATCATACCGATCCCTCCATCCACTTTGAGCTCCATCCCCATCAGGTATCCTATTCGTTTTTGAGGATAAAAAACCAGAGTGTAAGACCCCTGGACCTCTTAGTGTGTCTGGGCAGTTAGGTTCCAAGCTGTTTCGGTCGAGTTCGAAAAAATCAAAATCTTTGTCTTCCACGAAGTCTCGGCGTAGATCAAAGGCTTCTATCGGCTTTGTCATGAGCTCGCAGAGGCCTTTGGCGCGGAATGTGCGGTCTAATCTGTGAATAGAATTTATAATTATAAAATTAAATCCTTACTTAATAGGTATTGTAGAGACATCTATGATGCCACATAAGAACTACGAAGAAAATACGAAATCCTGCACCGCGCAATCAAAGTTCTCCGCGCGATTTGAACATTTACGACAGTCCGACATCAACTATCGGGCAGTAGCCCACCAGACTAAAACAAGTATCTGGTCGGAGGATCCTCCCTTTTCAATGGAGGTTTGCGGGACTTTACTCTCTGTATAAAAGCAAAAGTTAGTTTGTTTGTTTGTTACGTCTTCACGCTTAAATGACAAAACCGATTTTGATGAATTTTGGTACAGAGATAGTTGGGACCCTGGAGACGGACATAGGCTAATATAAAAAACAAAGTGAGAAAAGGGGGAAAAAGAGTAAAGTATATTAAAAAACGCGGGCGAAGCCGTGGGAAAAACCTAGTCTATTATAAAACCAGATTAAATCTCAGATATAATCAGCTCTCCAACATTCAATCAGCTCCAACACGTAGCCATATGTGCATAATATAATCGCTAATAAAATTTCACTTAGCAAAAGTAGGGTAGAGCATACTTATTTCCAATGAAAATAACCCAGTTTTCCTCTACAATCTATCAAGTATGATTACCCATACTGTATTAACGAGAATATCTACTTAGCTATAAGAAATTGGCGAAAGTTTGTATATATGTACCTTTTTATAACTTGTGTTTGACTAAAAAGTCGATGAATGATCGCATCCCTATTATTGTCATCGAGTTTCATTCCCCCTACACTAGCGACTTATTTTTCTTAGCGTGTCCAAAAATATTTCTTACCCCCTTGCGCGCCGGAGGATATTATTATAAATTTAACTTAATTGGGTATTATTACTACAAAAAACAAAACTTTTCCAGGCTTTTTCCAGAAAAAGTGAAAGTGTAGAATCCAACATTTTCGGCCGAATAAATTTCGTACACCCGTAAATTTTGTATACAATACAAAAACTAACCTTTCAGATACCGTCAATTAGAGACAAAATAGTAAGACAATGTCAGCGCGAACGCTTGGGGTTTAATGAATGCGTTTTTCAAGGTCATTCAAGTTGTACAACTGTATGTACAATCGACGCTCGAGGGGAAGCGGGGTGGGGAGGAATCCTTGCCTGGCTCGGTATTCCGCTACGGCAATGCCGTCTGAAACAGACAGACTTCGGACCCAGGTTGTGCGCTGTTAACAAGACAAATTGTCTTAGCCGCGCCCGACCTGGGTGCGGAGTCTTAGCTGGAACTACACAAATCAGACGTGTTACACGTGTGCGTCAGGCACACGTGTAACACGTCTGATTTGTACGTAGAACGACGTCACGTGGCGTGGATCTAGTGTAGCTCTACAAGCCTAGTTTCCATACATTTTGTATGGAGACCGACGCGCCCAGTTCGGCGTATGTAGCACACGTAAGAGCAGTGTAGTTCTACCTCCTTTAAGGGGTGACCAAACGGTTGCAAACTAGCGTTCCAACCAAGGTGACCTTGGTATAAACACAAACCAAACGCATAAGCGTTTGGTTTGTGTTGCGGCTACATGAATGTAAACCGCGCGCCAACACGTTCGGTAGTTGGGAAAACTCATACTTGAAGGTCATATTTACAACTGCAGTCTACACGGATTGAAACTAGCAAAGTCACCTTGGATGAGACGTTGATTTGCAACCATCTGGGCACCCCTATAACCACTGACCCATCATGGCCTGACCAGCTAAGGTTAGATTAATTTCCAAAGCCCTTCACCATCAGCAATTTTTACGTCATACGCTCTTAATTTTTCGTCATACCCTGTTGGTCTGTGATCTCATTCGCACAATGCTCACAAGTACTGCTCACAGCCTTGGTTGGCGTCCCAATTATGTCACCAGTTCACATTTGTGCACCATTATTATATATGTGAGTAGACGCTTCACATCATCTTTTATGCAAATTGTTGCGTGCGGTGACGGATTTTGATGTTATTATTTGAATTCATTGTTTTGTGAATCATTAAAGGTCTTTATTATTAATTTTTAGGCCTATCCTGTTATCCTTTAAAATAATGGTGATCGAGTATTAGGAGTTGTCAGCAGCAGCGGCTCAGCTGGGTAGAAGCCTACTGGGGCCAGGGTTATCCGAAAGGGCGCTCGAGCCGGTATGAAGGCTAGAAGGAACAGGGTGAGTTTTTAGTTAATAAGAGTCTAACATTATCTCCCGCTCCACCCAAGAGCGGTGGTTGTCATTGGATGATTTTTGCCCACCAAAAAAAAAGGTACCTTTGACTTTATTTTTAGGAGAGAAATCATCCAATGACATCTCGCGCTAAAAACCAATCTTGTTCTATCTTTGCTTTGTTCCAGGGCTCTCTTTCACATAACTCTGAGCCGTAGTAGGCTTCAACCCTGCTGCCCCCTATGGTTTTGCTGACATCTCCTTGAGGCGCGCGTGAAAAATCTAGACGCCGTCGACGGCTTTGACTCGGTACGGACAGCGGACGGTTACCAGACAGTCAAACGGCGAGCTACCCCTTGCTCGTCGTCTGCAAGACCACGCCTATGGTAGCTGAAAATCGATTCAATTCCCTGCCCTAGAGTATCATTAGAAGGGCTCTCCGGCATCACCAGGGCCCGACTACCTCTTTGATGTGATCGAGGCTTACCTGACCGACAGGTTTATCATCTACCTAGTTCACCAGGGAGAGTGGAAATGGCAGGAGATGTCGTGCGGTGTTCCGCAGGGTTCGGTATTAGGACCGCCTTTGTGGAACATCGGGTAGGACTACGTGCTGCGTGGTGACCTCCCTGATTGGGTCAGCGTGGTCTGTTAGGCAGGCCTAAGACACGCTGGTCCTGGCGCAGGGAGAGTCGTATACGTCCTACCGAACAAACTGTCAAACTCAGGCCCGTTGCTTTTCACCTTATACTAGGTTATTTGTAAAACACTGGCAACCTCTCAGGATTACGTTACTAACATCATAAACAACAACTTATATTCTATCACTTTTAAATTTATCATATTTTAATTCATCAGATTTTCAAACAAATAAATATATTTAAATTGAATGTTCTAAATATTTCGAAGTTTATGCGAAACAAACGATAGTACAATAGCAGGGGGAACAGGCAGCGGGGGTGCTTGATCCGCTTGCGTCGCGTCGTACAGACGTAGGTAAGAAATCTTGAAGATTTGTATTGGTAAATCCTTACTAATATTATAAAAGCGAAAGTGAATTTGTGTGTTTGTTTGTTTGTTACGTCTTCACGCCTAAATAGCAAAACCGATTTTGATGAAACTTGGTACCTACATGGATAGACCGTGTCTTGAAATAGGACATAGGATACTTTTTATCCCGGAAGTATGTTCCCTTGGGATAATTTTCTGCTATCACGCGGGTGAAGCCGCCGGGAGAAGCTAGTGAATTATATTTTGTAAAAAGTCATAGAACCAAAATTGTTGCTTATGATGACAGTAATACACAGTCCTGTAACGTTGTTAGCATTTCACAATTAACCCTGTATATAGAAGTTTATAAGTTTCTTCAACAAATTACATCAAAATTCATTTGAGTAAATAAATCTAGTCGTTGTATCAAACAGCAGATATAATATTAACCCTGCCACAACACACAATGCTGATGCATCTGATAACAGAGGCGAGGTTAAACGACATGGATTATGACGAAGCTGTTAGCGCAGTAACTATACTATAGTGAACTGTGTATATTTGAGAGTTGAACCCGGTTTTTACCCGACTGCAAAAAGAGAGAACAAAAAATAAAATTTTATTTTTATTTATAAACTTTGCCCGCGCGGTTTCGCTCCCGCTCTGCCCTACTCCACCCTACTATACCCTACTCTACCCTACCCTATTCTACCCTCCTCTAAACTACTCTACTCTACCCTACTCCACCCTACTATACCCTACTCTACCCTACCCTATTCTACCCTCCTCTAAACTACTCTACTCTACCCTACTCCACCCTACTATACCCTACTCTACCCTACTATACCCTACTCTACCCTACCCTATTCTACCCTCCTCTACACTACTCTACCCTACTCTACCCTACTCTACTCTACTCTACCCTACTCTACCCTACTCTACCCTACTCTACCCTACTCTACCCTGCTCTACCCTACTCTACCCTACTCTACACTACCCTACTCTACTCTACCCTACACTACCCTAATTTTTTTTTCATAAGAACCTTTTTTTTACAATAACAATCACAACAAAAAAATAATTGGCCAAATTGGTCCAGGCGTTGTTGAGTTATGCGCTTACCAACACATTTTGCGATTCAGTTTTATTGTATGTCACATATTGAATGCAACGGTCGCGACCCATTAAAATAATCTAGACTAAAATCATTCCATCTCATATGGGTTTCGACGTTGCAGCCTACAACCTGTAATATATTTCCTGGATAAAAACTATCTTATGTGCTATTCCAGGACATGATCTACCTGTGTACCAAGTTTTACCGAAATCCGTTCAGTCGTTCGAGTGTTAAGTAACAAAATACATACACACATTATGAGATGATTCGAGGCGGTATTTAGACCCGAGCCACGGCGAGGGTCTTAAGAGAGTCGAGAACGGTAATAATTAATTACTCACGTGTATCATACGTTGTTTTTCAATACACTTGTGAAGAAAATAACTGTAAAACTAGGAACCTTTTGTGGCGGTAAAGATCTGTTTTCATATTCGATAAATGTAAAAAAAATATGGCGGGGGAGAGGTTGCAAAAAGGCGCAAAAAGGATTTAACTACATTATAGCACTAGTGCATAATGGTAATCAAAATGTCACGGTTTGGTAACAAGTGCCATTATTATATACCTAACTGCAGTGCAATAATAGTCACTTTATGAGCAAGTGTATTGAAAAAAAATAACTATACAAAAGGCTGCCTTATTGCACAGGGCAATTTCTTCTAGACTTTTTCCGGTGGGAAAATCAACTTATGACATCCCTCACTCTTGGGTCGAGCGGGAGATAGTATCAGACTTTTACTGGCTAAAAAACTCACCCCGTTCCTTCGTTACCTTTCATTCCGGGGCCGAGCCTCCCTTTCAGAAATAGACTCTTGGCCCTAGTAGGCTTCCTGCTGGGCCCCTACGATTGCTGACAACTCCTAGAGGCGCGCGGGAACAGTACGCGCCATCGAGAAATGTCTGAATACAGGCACTTTTGAATTGCCTAGAATTGAATGGGAATTCAATAGATACGAGATGCACAGGACCATTCGTTGTAGTGACTCTTGGGGGAGACATTTTTCGGCTGAAATGATGGTGATCATGAATTATACGGGTGAAGTCACTGGCCGAAGCTAGTCTATAACAATGTCTCACAAGAGTCAACCCTGTCTCAACCTAGATGCTTACAGACCATGTAGAGAAGGGCCTCCACTACATACAGAAGTACATAGGTACGTAGTATTCATAGCACTATGTAGATTGTAAGATAAAATTGTTCTGATGCATCTGAGGAAGGTTAGTGTTGAAGACGAGAAGATTATGACAAGATATGAAGATTGTGTGATTATGATTGTTAAGGGACTTGACCTGGAGTGGCTTTGGAAGATGGTTGTTGGGAGATGAGTAATTGTGTTTTGTTTCAACTGTAATGGACTAGCATTTTGCCAGCTTAAGTAAACCAACGTCCCAACATGGTCCCAACCAAGGTGTCTTTGGTTTGTGTGATTGGTTGTAATCTATGACCTTCAACGCCCTTGGCGCGTTTTCCCAACTACCGAACGTGTTGGGGCGTGGTTTACAACCAAACCACGCAACACAAACATAACCAAGGTCACCTAGGTTTAATGTAAATGTTTAACTCTTAATTCATGAATCCCCAAGCGACACCCGGTGGCCGCGCATCTATTGTCTTACTATTGTGTCTCTAATTGACGGTATCTGAAGGGTTAAACCGTTTATTGAGGGTAGTTTAATTTTTTTAACATTTTGATTAGATTTTATGTCAAGTTTCAAAATCTACCAAAAGAATAAAATTCTACCATTTTTTTATTAGGTAGGAAAATTATCTAATGCCTTCTCCCGCTCTTGGGCGGAGCAAAAAGGTGTTACGAACTTTTACTGACGACACTTCTGTTACCTGCGTCACTCCTTTTGGTAGTAGCATGATGTTGATCCTATTGTGTTAAAAGGGCTATCCAAAACTGAAAGAATTTTTCAATTCGAACCAGTAGTTCCTGAGATAAACGCGTTCAAACAAACGAACAAACTCACCAGCTTTACAACAGATAACTATATTCAGTCAGAGAAGGGATGCCCAACACCGTAACGACCTCTGACAACTTCAACAACATAAATACTTTAACAAAAATAATATCAGCATTGACAAACGCATATCTACAAAAATGTTGTAACAATTAACATATTAAGGTCGCCAAAGATCAGGAAACGCACACAATAGTGCGAACAGTCCGTGTGAACACTGTAAAGTCATTTGACTTCATTTTTGTTACCGATTTATCTGACATCTGTGTTAGCGAGTATGTTTTTGATTTGAATATTTGAGTAGATACCTAATAGGTGGTTAAATATATGGTACTTAAACCTGTTCGCGAACGTAGGTGCACTCTCTGTTCCGTTAAGGCGGTTATCACACTCCTATGCGCCACCGGTATATGGTGGACACCCCACCTATCCCACCGCAGACTACCCCATTTTTTAGTTTAAGTTCTTATATTTCATCCTAAGGTTGTCTGGAAGATATCGCTGTCAGCGATAAGACCGCCATTGTACCCATAGATTTAAGTTTCTATGTCGTTGTTACTATTTTGGTGTACAATAAAGTTTATTCTATTCTATTCTATTCTATTCTACACGCACAAAACGTTTCGGAAACACATTCATTGTGCGTGCAGCTAAGGAGTGGAATTTCTTGCCGGAGTCTGTGTTCCTGATAGCTACAACCCGGGAATCTTTAAGTCGAGAGTGAATAGGTTTCTTCTAGGTAAGCGCGTTCCATCGTCGACCGCATCGTCGCTTTCCATCAGGTGAGATAGCGGTCAAGCGCAAACCTATCAAAATAAAAAATGTTCTCTGCAGCGTGCGTGAATTCGTGTCTTAACGTTGCTTATAAGTATCTCCGTTTGTATAGAAAACACGTACAGTCCAACACACTGAAAATGCATCCACGCGCGTTCATGCAGTTTACGTGGCTACATGGCTATTTATATTTATGAATAGCTCAAGTCATCACGTGCGCAAACCCGCCGAAATAAGGAAACAAACATAAATAGTTGTATAATCCAATCAAATTTTCTCTTACACGGGATAATAAAAGTTCTTTTTACAATACAGATATGAATTTTAAACAAACTAAAACTGCTTATATAACCTTTTTTTTTAATGTGTTTTTTCTCGCATAATTAGGTCAATCGAATTAAAAATCATTTACAGTATCTGAGGTTTTGCGCATTAAACGTTACACGTTGTATAAGCTTCACGCAAGCGTACACAAAGGGTATAATGGTGAATACGCGTCTATGAAGCTACGCGTCCGTATACAGTAGCCATCTCATAGTCCGATGGAATCGCAATCAGACACGACCAGAGAGAGATCAGGTGCAAGACCAACGGCTTTATAACCTTTTCTATCAAATCTTTATTCAAATCTCTTTAGTCAAATGTTTTAAAAAACTAAAACTAATGGCAAGTCTATATAAAGCTATACGTACATGTCGGACATAGGTGAAGTAAGAAGGGAAAAAAGGAAAGAGTTGCCTACTCTACCAAAATTGTTCCCCGAAATGTGAAACGAAATCGATTTTAACGGTAGCTGCAACACTTTTTGAAAAATTATGACAAGAATGGGATTTTCTTTTAAAAAAGTAGGTCTCAAAGGAAGTTGTTAATAGAGAGGAACGATACTGTGGCGTGGCGTTTTCGTTATTTGAAAGAATTGTAAGACAATCGGAATGGAGCACAGCGCCCTATACTTTATACAAAAATAGTAACAATAAAAAAGGCAATTGTTAAAGTAACGAAGTATCAGTTAATCTCCCTCATATCAAGTAATTTCATTGCTAAAAATATGGCAACATTATTTTCAATACTACCAACATGACAGCAATGTAACTTCTTAAGTGAAACGCACTGTACATAAATTTTTATTCTGTGTGTAATATCCAAATCATATTTTATTAAATACATATAAAGTTCGAACAAAATTTACTAATAAATGATTTTGACAGCACTTTCGCTAACAGATACGAGTGCAATTAGATGTGTTACTTTACAAAGCCAAAACAATATTTTTTTTCGAATAAAGGTAAAAGGAGTATATGTTTTTGAACAGCTAGTTTTAAAATAAAATAACTAGGCATTGATTCGAATTATAAAGTGAATAATATTGCCAGATAGGTTTCAGGACAAGTTTCAGGCCGAAAGGCGCGTTTGCGAACATATTTTCACAAAAGCTTTACCACCTTTTTTTAAACAGTATTTTGAAAAACGAATAATTATAGTCTTTATTATTCACTAGCTTTTTTACTCATAAAAATATAGTCTAATAATATCTCACTCAGGAATAAAGCAGCTTTCTATCGGAAAAAAAAATTGCAATCGAACCAGTACTTTCAGAGATTACCTCCTACAACGTTTACTCCATAAAATTTCGGCGTTATCATCATCTGTTGTCTGACACCCATATCATACTTCATACTAATATTGTAAAGACGAAAGTTCGTGACTGTATGTGTGTATGTTTGTTACTTCTTTACGCTCAAACGGTCGAGCGGATCTGGATGAAATTTGGCACATGAATAGACCAAGTCAATGCAGTCAAGGCAATGGAATAGCACATAGAGCCTAGGATAAAACCCCCTATGTGATGATAGCAGAAAATTGTTTGAAGGGAATTGTCTGGAGGGATGATCCCTTCAGACAATTTTCTGCTATCATGCAGGTGAAGCCGCTGGCAGCAGCTAGTATTTAAATAAATGCCAGTTTGCCAAAAAATTAGTTCCACGTACCTATAATTAAAGCTCTCACAAGGAAACCTCTTCTCCTCAGCACACTCTCTCCTGCAGTCTTCTAGCCTCTCGCAGGGGACCACCTTTCTGACGTGGCTCCTCAGGGCTCGCTGCCCAGCTAGGACGCGGCGGAAACATGCTGTGGAGGAAAGTTTATAGTTTAGGTATCTATAATGATTACTCGACATACATTTTCACTGTTTTTCATACAACCGCTCTTACGTGATTATGACGTTATTACACATATTTCATTAGATATTTTGGAAACACGGTATCTTGTGGATATTATGTAGGCTTCTATTGAAATCAATTTATTTTGTGTAAGACAAATGCATGATTTCTGACACTTCATAATTTACTCAAAATTTAAAAAAGTAGGTAAAAAAATAGAAGCCAAATATCAAGATTTTAAATAACGACAATTTTATTCAAATACATTAAGGGTTTAAAAAAAAACACGAATTACCTGGAACATGTTTTGTAAAATATGAGAGTTTTCAGGTGTTATCTCTCTTTTCTTGCGTTGCCTTCTCGTCAAACATTGCGTTGGATTGCGTTAGATGAAGTAACAAGCTTTTGAACCATTTTCGATGTTGACAATAGGCGAGTGGAAAAGGACCCTCTTAAAAAGAATATTTACTTGGGTGGCAGAAACGCTTCAAAAAGTTAATGAGGCCCTCAGTAAAAGCCCGCACGCTTCAACATTATGCTTTTACGAGTAAGAGCGTCCAATCCGTGATACATTTTCATAAAACCTTTCCTACACCAACTCTTATATTGTAATATTGTATCCAATAATCCCGTAAGAGTTGGTGTCCATCTATCTATCTTCAGATATTTTGGAACACAGATATCTTGTGAAACCTAGATAATATTTAGGTTTGTGTAAAACTAATTTAAAATACAACTCTCAAAATCTACTACTGTTTTGCGTGAGTTTTGACCCTCCATAATGTAACTATAAATAAAAAAAAAAGAAAATATATATTTATAGAAACCTAAAACTACAAACTAATGAAGAATTTGAGAATGACGGAAGTGTTTTTTGTAAAACTTATATAGTAAAAAAAAAAACACGTATGCCATCAAAAACATAACTTGTAAAAAAAACAAAATTAGTTTCAGAAAACAGTAAATCATAATTCTGACGCGATGATGTAGCTGACGATGGATCACGCTTGCCTAGAAGTAACTTATTCACTCTTGCGGTAATCAAAATTAAAAAAAAAAAACGGTGCAAAAACTTGATGATAAGCAGCAATTCAAACACAACTCACGATTATATCACACAATAAGAACATTAGTAAATACTTGCCCATATACAGCATTAGGCGAGCTTAATTACCAACTACAGGGAACAAATGCTAAGAATGTGCTGACAAAAAATACGCGAGCAGCCTTGAAGAAGATCCGTTAAAGTCAGAATTATAAATAAATATGACCTACTGACTGAATCATATGATTCAGTGAAGTAGGTTCTATTCATTATGGTTTTCTGGTGATTAAAAAACAAGCTTTTAATGAAAATCATTTTTTCATAGCAAGCTTTCATAGCTGGGTATACCTATATAATTAACACTCGTTAAGAAGAATAATACGAGCCCAAACTAGATGGGGTTGTGTCGTTTAACTACGAAGTTCCTATAGCCACCTTCCGGTTCCATCATCAGATCAGTTCCATGTCATAATAATTTTGCATTATCATCTGATTTACACATGCATGCAAAATTTCAGCTCAATTGGTGATCGGGAGCTGGGTCAAATTTAATTTACAAGATTTGATGACAGACAAACATCGGGACAGGTGAAACTAAATAAAAGCTTGTAAAAACCTGGGCAAGTGCGAAGGTTTCGTACAAACTTACCTATGAAGACAGTTCAACTAAAGACTTGAGTTTTGAAGATTTTTCCGAATTGCAAAAAAAAGTTGTAACATAACAAGTTCACAGCTTTCAGATTTATTCCTTTACTGATACTATAAGACCTTGCTTTAGGCTGGATTCTGGGTCAACGGGAAGTACTCTATGAAAAGAACTCAAGAAAGACAAAAAGAAGTGGTCTGTAGAGGGAGGCCTTTGAAACCAAATTGGTCAACAAAAAGAAATAAAAACTGAGGTAGTGCGAATCGGGCTCGCGCACTGAGGGTTCCGTGCAAACAACAATATTCCAGAATGGAGTCTCAAAGATTTTTCCGAATTGCAAAAAAAAATATTTGGTGTTTTCAGATTAATTCCTATGTCTGTGCTATAAGACCTTGTTTTGTGCCAAATTTTAGGACTCTGGATCAACGGGAAGTAGGTACCTACCCTATGAATTTCGATCTTTGAGAGTATCAAAATACCTATACGTTTTTTTGCGACATAAACGGCCTTATCTTTTTATTTGTTAACTTAGAAGTTTGATTTTTTGATCTTTTTGGAGGTATGCGGAACAGAGAGTAAAGTCCCGCAAACCTCCTTTGAAAAGGGAGGATCCTCCGACCAGACAGGTGTTATAGTCTGGTGGATTACTGCCCGATAGTTGATGTCGGGCTGTCGGATATGTTCAAATCCGCGCGGAGAACTTTGATTGCGATGCAGGATTTCGTATTTTCTTCGTAGTTCTTACGTGGCGTCATAGATGACGCTACAACTTAATAGTTATTCAATATTGTAGTTGCAGCCTAAAAATACAGTTTCTGCATCATCAAATTGTTTGCCGTCAAGTATCAGATTGAAGCCACAAATATACTATGAATCGACATAGACCTGCCAAGGAACACCAATAGAAGATTTACAAAATGCAACAATGTCGTATATAATGATAATGACACAAAGACAACAGATTGACCACAGATAAGAAATAATTGCATAAGTAATCTTTACAATCTCAACCATTCTGAGAATTTTAAAAGGTTTATACGCCATTTTGACCTCTGCTATGAAGTCACATCGCCTTCAGCCATGCATATCGATGATACGCATGTAAGCCATCACAATATATTACAAAGTTGTGTGTCTGTATGTTCGTTCTTCCCTCACGTTCAAACAGCTGAACTAATTTAGGTGAAATTTGGTACCATATAGCTTCGTCTTAGTCCTCTTTCGAGATCTGAGTCAGATGGCTCAGATCTGATCTGACCAGGTGCATGTGTGCCCAGCATGCATGGACTGACGCGTATCCTGTGAAGCAACTCCACACTGGCACAGTATTTGCGATGGGTAGAGGATAACCCATTTAGCCATATTTTCTATGCGGTGGGCAACCTGAGGCCGCAGTTGCTTCAGAGATTTCCATATTAGCCACTGCAGTTCGTGTCCCGGGAAAATGTTCTGCCGGAAATATGAATTTGGAGGAGTAGGATAGATTTTCCACTATTCTTATTCTTCTTCTATTCGTGTCGATGCTCTTAAACTATACTTTTTCTGATCAATATTTGGCAACCTATACAGCTCTATTGTTGACCTCGTATAGACCCTGAAAATTGCAGGTGGTTACACAGGATGGGCAGCATAGCAGAAGGCGCATGTCTTGTGAAGAGGCTCCACACTGGCACTGTGTTAGAGATGGGTCGAGGAAGTCCCATTTGGCCAGATTGTTTTTACAGCGTCCAATCTGGGTTCGCAGTCGGTTTAGAGATTTCCAAATTGGCCACTGTAGTTCGTGTCCAGGGAGAAGACGTACCGATGGGGTGATAAAAGGTGGTGGAGTTGAATGTTTCTGCCTCCACAGCGTGCATCTTTCCTCCTCTGCATTATTATATATTTTGGTCCGAAGCACTGTTTTCCAAGGTGATCGTAAATCTTAAAAAAACCTTCGTCGACTCTTTAAGTGCGCTGATGAAAGTTGGGTCCGATATAGAGGGTGAGATAGTCACCCTCGGGCAATTTGGCAGGCGGTCGCCTCCTTCTGCGAAGCAGTAATGCTTGCTAAGGAGGAGGCCGACCGCATCACGCTACGGCGCCCTCGCCGCCGTCGCCGGGATTCCGATCCCGATTTCCGGCCACCGTAGACGCGGGCTCGCGGACGGCGAGCCATGGGTAGCTCGCTGTCGGATCCGAGTCCAAGACGTCGACGGCGCGCACTGTTCCCGCGCGCCTCAAGGAGTTGTCAGCAGCAGGAGGGGCCCAGCTGGGTCGAAGCCTACTGGGGACAAGGTTGTCCAAAAGGGAGCTCGTGCCCCGGTATGAAGGCTAGAAGGAACGGCGCGGGGTTTTTAGTCAGTAAGAGTCTGACACTATCTCCCGCTCCACCCAAGAGCGGGTTTTGTCAAAGATGATTTTCCCCGTCGACAAAAAAAAAACCCTCGGGCAATTTTAGACAAAGCTTTTCAATTCGGCTAGCTGTTTCTTAGCGAACTTGCGGTGGAGCTATACCCACGAGTGGATACATCATCGCAAGTTGGGTTGGTTTTAGGCATCCTGGGACTATGCGACAGGTATCTTCTGCTAGCGTTCTGGCGCGGGCGGAACGATTCCAGGCTGAGCATGCAAAATCCCCCGCAGAAAATTAAAGACACAGGCCGCTTGCGTGCAGTACCTGTGTGATGCCTATGGAGTATATAGCACGAAAGCAAGTAGAAAGCGACACGGTAGCAGTTTATGTATTATATTTTTTTCCAAAATATGGAGCCTTATAAGAGGAAGTATGCTACGCAGTTAGAGGGCTGGCTAGATTTCCGGGTATCATTATTATCATCATCAATCGTGAAAGAAAGCTAGACATAAGGTCTCCCTCAAGTGCACTGACCTTAGTAAACACGCATCAACAATAAAATTGCACCTACCCTCATTACTAATTTTTTTGTGTGTGGTTTGCCTTTTGGTTTGACTAGTTATAAAACGATTTAATTATGTTATTTATATAGGCACAAAAATTGTTTTTTTTGTTTCTTTATCTATGCCTGCTGGTATGTAACATTGTTTACTACATAATATGTTTTTTTTTCTCTGTAAGAGAATGAGAAATTCTTTTGAGAAATAAATCCGTGACGCTAAAAATATTTCTGACTTCAAAAGGCTAGTCAAAGAACACTACCTCTCTACTATCTCGTAAAGATATTTATTATAGTTATATGTATTTTTATAATTTACCTATTCATTTGTATATTTATTTACTGTTATTGTTATATATGTATGTATTGTGATATTTAATCTGGAAAATTATAGTCTATTTCATTGCTTATTTAGTTAATTTTTTTTTTTTATTTATACACACTGTGTCTACATTTCTTATCCAACTGTCCTGTCACAGGTCTGCTGGAAGAAATTTCTTTAGAGATAAGCAGATCCTTTGTACTCTTCTATTCTTATTTGTTCTTTTCTTTTTTAAGTGTTTGTGTGTACATAAATAAATAAATAAATATCTTTAACCGTAAGTATCGCCACAAAGTCTCGCTTACATCTGATTCTCGCAATCCTCACCAGTCATCGATACACTTTGTGGGAGGACTTCCAAAACTGCGTCTTCCGGTAAGGGGTCAACTCAGGACCATTTGGCCTTATCAACAATCTGTTTTGCGAGTAATGTGTTTATTAGTGAATGGGTTACTTCTGGGCAATCGTATTCCATCGTCGGTCACACTCACATCTTCGCTTGCCATTAGGTGAGATATTGGTCAAACGCGAGCCTATCAATAATAATAAAAAACTTTTTACAAAAAAAAATAACCGACTTCAATATTAAAAAAAACACTGAAAAGTACCAAATAACTTTAATTTTGGAAGTCGATTATGCACACATATAGCCCTTTTCAATGAGCCTAAACTCGATATATCTGCTGTTAGTTGTCGAGGACTTGTACTCTGCAGACTATCCTGACTGCAGCATCAGGTCATGACTTGAAGACCAAATGTGGCAAATGCCTTATCAAACATCAAAACAATTTACTAAAACAGTCCTTTCCTGTTCGAGTAACTTCTTAATGTTAAGGAGTTGTACCTTCCATCATCAGCTCAGCTACCTGAGATGGTGACGACCATACGCAAATACATAAGATACTTGATAAAATATGCGAAAAACTATAAGTGAGCCTATAAAATTTGAGAGTTGCCCTCGATTTCTCCAAAATCCCATCATTAGATCCTAATTTAGTGACAATGGGACCACCTCAAAACTATCTACTTTCGAAAAAAAAAAGAATTTTGAAAATCTGTCTAAAAAAAACATACAAACAGCCGAACATAGTACCTCCTCCTTTTTGTGAAGTCGGTAAAAAAGATCCGATCATGATTGGATCACGCAAGGAATTTCAAGCATAGCTCTCTTTATTGCTCTTGAGTTGAAACCCGAGTGTGGTAAGAGCCTCTTTTCACATGGGATTTCTCAGTTGTTACAACGAAAATTTAAATGCCATATAGGAATAGACTCGAGCCCTATTTCAAGGGACTTAAAAATAACTATACAAGGCGCCCCATAAACTTAAAATAAAGTAAATTGACCTTTTCTTAATATCTACAATATATCGAAGATACCCGAAAAACCATCAATGAACTGTTTTTCAGAAAAAGTAAAGGATCACGATAGATGTCGATTCAAAATATTTCCATTTTTGAAATTAACAATGTCAATAAATGTAGGAGGGTCAATGACCGTTATTCCGCATTTATTTAGCGCCTACCTTAGCTAAATATGGGTGTTCTTTGGCTACGTGATATCTTTAACCAGGCAAAGGCATATAATATATATTCATTCCTCACCGGACATGGCAAGTTCGGGAGGTTCCTGCATCGGATTCGAGCGGAAGAGACATTCGGGTGCCGCCACTGTGCAGAACGCACGGTGCCCTGCTTGGGCGGAGCAACGCCGTGCCCTCGTGGGGGCGATCGGCGGCGGAGACCTCTCGCGCCGGGCTCTGGTTCAGGCCATGGTCCGGAGCGAGGAGGAGTGGCAGGCGGTCGCCTCGTGGACATCGTCCGGTAACTGTCCGGACCGAGCCAAGGCGTCGACGGCGCGCACTGTTCCCGCGCGCCTCAAGGAGTTGTCAGCAACAGGAGGGGCCCGTCTGGGTCGAGGCCTACCGGGGTCGGGGTTATCCGAAAGGAAACTAGAGCCCCGGTATGAAGGCTAGAAGGAACGGCGCGGGGTTTTTAGTCAGTAAGAGTCTGACAGTATCTCCTGCTCCACCGAAGACCGGGTTTTGTCAATGATGATTTTCCCCGTCGAGAGGTCTGGATACCTTGTGTATGTGAGCTTATATATTTACCAGTGCACCCACAATAGAGAAGTAATTTCTAGTGTGGGGCAACGATTTTCTTTGAAAAACAAATTAATAATAGTAATTATGCAATATCATAACTCGAGTAGTAAAAATCAGCCAACATATGGACGAGGATTGTCACTCAATGGACGACTGAAGCAGATTGACGCCGACGAGGTCAACCGCGACGAAAGTGGTGTGACGATCAGGATCATGTTCGCGGGGCAAACTTGGTCAGAGATCGCCTTATACAGAGAAGTTTGGAAAGAGAAAAGGGAGGCCTTTGCCCAGCCGTGGGATACAATATAGGCTAACAAAAAACTGTAGACATGTTCTTAATAAATCTTCACAACATATTCTGAGAATTTTTAAAAGGTTTCTGCGCCATTTTGACCTCTGCTAAGACTAAGTCACATCGCTGCATCGTCTTCAGCCAGGCGTATCGACACGACAAAAGATTGTAGTTGCTTAGACTACGAACTAGACTTTATGCAAAGCGGAATGAATGAACAAAGAAAAATTAAGTTCTAAAAAATGTTGTATAAATGGTTCATTTCAATAACTAAGGCAAAAAGTGCAGTTTTTTACAGGAGAGACGTTTTTTTAATTGTTAAAATATCATATTATTATTATTTATGAATCAAGTTTAACTGATGTCTTTACATTATATAATCAACAATAATACAAAAGACGTTGTCCTGTCTAAAAATTGCTAATTTAAAAAAAAAAACATACTTAATTAAGAACTCGATTGCTACCGGGTCCAATTGTATTTTGAAACCATCTAACGATCTACTCAAATATACACACAAAACTACTTTCAAGCCGTTTAGGAGGAGTTAGATGACAAAAACACGTACAAAAGAAATAGATAACAGTTTAAGATCACAGTATCAAATGTTGGATATAGATATTGGATAAGAAATAATATTTTTTTTTTTTTTACTCAACCAATTTATTACTTACAGCTTTATACTTAAGAGGCATTGATTTATTTAATCATTTACACACAGGGGCACAGTCTGCGGTAATATTTTAAAGAGTAACCGTGGAGAAGGATTTTTTATTCCACAAGTATTTTTAAAGGTGCAAGTATTCCTAAAGTTACAAATGAAAAACATTGGCATTTTATGTCTATGTATGAAACCTAGACTGAAAATATGAGTACGCTGAAAAGCTTTAGAAGGAGATAACAAAAATATATAAATGTCAGATAAAATGCATAGCTATAATACATACTTGGTGCATTCTCCACGAGTATAACTCTGGATCCAATCACAACACACACAAAATGACAAAACAAAAATATTGTAGTCCACAAATTCATTTTCACAACACTTTTTCATTTGCATCATCCAATAAATCCATTAAATGCACTCATACACACCACACTGTTTTTAAAACAATTCATAATTGTTATTAAATTAATAAATCACGTTTATTTTATTCAATTAAAATAATAATGCACTTAATCGCATTCCAATTTGGAACTTTATCGGTTCATAGTTTGTATTTCAATTGTTATTTTATTGCGTTAGTCATTGAATAACAACTTTTATTTGCTTTATTAATTGAATAATTGTTGAAAATTAACGAGTTTTTGTTTTAAAATATGTATGAATTTTTGTTTATAGGTCAATGAGATCGCGCCGCGTAACATAGTGCAACTGAACAGAAGCATTGTCTGCCATAAGCTTATATGTGAATGGAAAATTGTGTATAGAATATTGTGGATAAGACCTTTGGTTTAACAATGGGATGTTAAAACTACATTGTTAGAGTTAGACGAAGGTGTTGATACAGTGTTTGTTTTTTTTGGTATGGGCTATACTCAAATACTTTTCCCGTTCTCTTGCTCTGTTGAGAGCGAGAGGGATTGTCAGACGTTTCATGACTAAAACTTACCAGTATTATTTCAGTTACCTTTTGCCTTTCGGGGCCGCGGTGAATCTCTCGAACAATATCGTAATTATTTAGTTTTTGTCTTGTTTTTGTTCATGTCAATCTACTAAAAAACTCCTTTGAAAAACTGGTGTCAGATTCTCTTGACTATCCGTAAGGACTGTCAGAGATTGACAAATAATTACCGGTACCATCGGATTAACAAGTTTTGCGAGACATGAGGGAGTCTCGGTATGTGATGAATGGTCACCCATCCACAAACCGACCGGCGACCTCGATAAGGGTAGCTTAACCTTAAGGATTGACCCGTACAGTGATTATTATTTAGCCACAAGCAAGAGAAAGTTATAATATGTATAAACAAATAGGGCAAGTTTCATTATTGCTGACCAGTTTTAAGGAAAAAGTTCGAAAACTGGCCCCACACGGGCCAGTTACTGCTCAACACGGTAATCAATAAAAGTTTATTACGAGGCTCATTAGCCTCTTTACCGATCTCGTTTAAAGTTGTCTCAGTCAATAATAATAATATTCCACAACTTTTACATTTCAACTTTTCACGCCTGACTCTCAATTCAGGTATACAGGGTAATTTGTAAAACACTAACAACCTTGCAGGACTGTAACAACTTTTGTTCTATGACTTTTACAAAACATAATTCATTTACCAAAAACAAACCTTCAAGATTTGTTGTACTATCTAACACATTTCAACTGTTTATTTTGCTGCACCTACGCCTCCCGCGCACGATCTCCGCTCCCCTCCGCTATTGTACTATCGCTTGCTTCGCATAGACTTTATAATCCTTCCTAATATTATAAAGCCGATTTTAATGAATTTTGGTACAGAGATAGTTGGAACGCCGGAGACGGACATTGGCTAAATATATTTTTTTTAATTGAGAAAAAGGGGAGAAAGAGTAAAGTATATTAATAAACGCGGGCGAAGCCGCGAGTAAAAGCTAGTATATAATACGTTCAATTTAAATATTTTTATTTTTGTATGAAAATCTGAGGAACTGAAATATGATAAATTTAAAAAAATCATAAAGTTAAAGTTGAAGAAGAAAGTTGTTATGATGTCAGTACCATAGTCCTGAGAGGTTGCCAGTGCTCTAAAATATATAGATATAATAATTGCAACCTCTGGCCAAAAAATAATAATTTATAGCTATATAGAAAACAGCATAGCCATTTTATTTTAAAGTCATATCCACCCAAATCCAACGTCGTGTTGATTACATCTGATAACTTCGGCAGCCGGCCTATTGTCTCTAAAAAAGGATTATTTGAGGCAAAAAGCCTAATATATCCTACCATTGTGCCTCCCATGAGAATGTTTAACATAATATCATGGTGTTTTAGTAGTTTTATTAATTAATGCATGCAAATTGTGGCTAGTTTGGTCATAATGTTCATGCCAATTTTGTATGAATAATTTCATATTACCAATTAGTTTCACCATTTGTGTGGTGTGACGAGAATGGATATAGTGCGAAATGAGTATATTAGGGGAAGTTTGAATGTAGCGCCAGTGACTGAAAAGTTGAAAGGGAATCGTTTGTCTTGGTATGGACATGTGAAAAGGAGAAATGAAACGCATATTGCTTAAAAAAAATATGAGTTTAAATGTGGATGGATGGAGGGGGAGAGGGAGGCCAAAGATGGATGGATTGTGTGAGAAGTGATATGAAAGAAAAGAGAGTTGATGATAGCGTGACGATTGACAGGACAGAATGGAAGAAAAAAACGTGTTGCCTCGACTCCAAATAAAACGGGACAAGGGCAGGAAGAAGAAGAATTAGTTTCACCATTTATACCATTAGTTTGAGAGTAGTGGTGGTCGAGTGGTAACGGCCCCGACTTACGAGTTTTAGGTCGCGGGTTCAAACGCAGCCAGGCACATTACTTTGTGTAATTTATTTCATTACCACTGCTCTCAAAACGGTGAAGGAAAACATCGTGAGGAAACCGGCATATCGTACCAAAAATTCGAAGACATGTGACATTCACCAACCCGCACTGAGCCCTCGTGAATTACAGCCCATTTCTCTCTTAGAGAACCATCCACCTGAGTCCCAACAGTGAGAACATTATAAGGGTGACTATGCTATATATATATGTGATCGTTGGAAAGAATGAAGGGAGGTCTCTGCTCAGCCGTGGGACAATATAGGCAAGCTATAATAATAATTATAATTTAATTGAAGGCGTTTATTAGTTAGTACACTGGACACCCAATTGCACGTCGCACTTCATGACGCTAAGAACCGTCACAGATGGCGAGATACCATTAACAAGAAGCTAATCCAGCGGGAACTTCACGACCCTCAGTAATGCGGAATACGACTCGAGGAGGAGGAGGATTAGTACTAACTAATCAGTAAGTTAGCTTATTTTTGTTCTGTAGCATTAATAATTAAGCATAATATAAAGACGTCCACTGTTGGACATAGGCCTCCCCAAAGTGTCACCACAATTAACGGTCCTGTGCGTCTCGCATCCATCGAATTTCCGCAACCCATACCAGGTCATCGGCCCACCTTGTAGGAGGCCTTCGTGTATTTTGGTTTTGTTCGTAAAAGTCTGACACGGTTTGATTTTAGTCAGTAAAAGTCTGACACGCCTTCTCGCTCCACCTTAGAGCGGAAAAAGTCATCGGGTAATTTCCCACTCTAAAAAAAAACCCAGTGTGACCTTCCCTTTGCTTTTTTGACAAGTGTGAATGCAAGAATCGCCTCCTCTAATTCCATAGTGACAAAGACAATAGATTCTACTAATCCAAGATGAAGCCTGAACAAAAAACCTTGGCAGTCAAAACTAAAGTCTTCCGTGTAATTCTACAAATTGCGTGTATCCGGTAAATAGTGCTCTAATGCACCGGCGTTTTAAAAGCAATTTATTTGTTAGGACTCCGTGAGGTTGATATTAAATCTGAAGACTGAAAAACTGCAGGTCCACCTACGTCTCGACTAGTCATGCCAAAATCATGGTGGAAAGGCCCCTCTTTGAGGAGTGATTGGAAAGTTGGAAAGACCTCACGGAGTCGTCCCCTTTTGCATGACACAGGTCTTCATTGGCCGTGGTAAGTTCGGGAGGTTCCTGCACCTGATTCAGGACAGAGAAATGCCCGGATGTCACCATTATGCTGACCACCCGGAGGACACTGTTCAGCATTCGGTGGGTTAGTGGTTCAGGCCATGATTTGAAGCGAGGGGGAGTCGATCTTCGATGATGGCATCCTTCTGCGAAGCAGTAGTGCTAGCGAAGGAGTCGGCTGCACGCATGAGACAAGGGACATCCTCACACCCCAGCCGCCGAGACCCCGACCCCAACTTCCAAGGCGTAGGCTTACGGATGACGAACCATGGGTAGCTCGTCGACAAGTCGTCAACGGCGCGTAGCGTTTCACTTGCGACTCAAAGAGATATCAGCAAAAACGTAGACGCCCCAGCAGGGCCGAAGTCTATTAGGGCCATGGGTGGACTTCTGAAAAGGAATCCTGTGGTCCTAGGGCGCAAAGCGGGCTGGCCGACGAGCCAGTGCAGCGATGTCTGTCTCGAATCTCGATCATGCGTCATCAAGTCAACCGTCGATGCACTGATGCATGTTTCGCGCGGTTATTATTGTTTGAAATAGTGTGGGTATAGTGAGCAAAATTGGTTTGCAACTACCATGGCACATTTTATATAATATTTAGGTATCTATTCTAGCAAAATTACACATTATTTATTTAAATATGGGTTATTTTTAGATAGGTCGTATGTATATATTAAGTATATTTTATTTACCATTCATCCGTGCGTCACTGCGGGGTGCCAACTGAAAATCAGCGCTGGGTGTTTGACGCCCAGCAATTGCTGAGTTGGTGGCCCTTTCGGTTCAGGCACATTTAATGCAACTGTATTGTATTTCTGTACTCTTTTTTTTTTCTTGTTGTTTTTATTATTTTTTATGTTGTGGTATTTTGTGTAGCTTGCTCCGAATAAATGCTATTCTATTCTATTCTATTCTATTCAAAGGGCAATTAAGAGAAAAATAGGTGAGGTTTTAGTCAGTAAAAGTCTGACACGCTTTCCTGCTCTGCTCTAGAGCAGCAAAAGGTATTAATGACTAGCTTTTACCCGTGGCTTCGCGCGCGTTTATTAATATACTTTACTCTTACTCCCCCTTTTCTCATTTTTTTTTAAATTAGCCTATGTCCGTCTCCAGAGTCCCAACTATCTCTGTACCAAAATTCATCAAAATCGGTTTTGCCATTTAGGCGTGAAAACGTAGCAAACAAACAAACAAACTCACTTTTGCATTTATAATATTAGTAAGGAAATAAGGATTTGCCACCTTACAAAAAAAAAAAAACTAAAAGTCTATTTGGCTACTAAGTACAAGTAATGCTCGAAAAACTTACCTACGGAACCCAATACCGATTTAAAGAATAAACTTCATGTTTGTTGTTTTTTTTTTTCCTCTAAACAATGAGACTGAGCTTTTAAAACATTCATCCTTGATGGACACAATAGTCAGTCGTCTTGATAAGCAATTTGTACCTTTGACAACGGAAACCTTTGGTTCTACCTTTTCGCTTAAAAAAATGTCCTTAGAGCCATATACTGTGTAGATAGACCACAAATACAATATATTAAATAGGTATGTACTGAAAACCACAAAAAAAAACACATTTTTTTTTTGGTAAATTATCAAGTAACTTAAGGCACGGTAATAGTATCATACAGTACTGTAACTCGGCCGTATCTTTGAAATAAATGCCTACAGCCGCGCGGTACGTAAACATGCGATAGGGCTGCCCGCCTCCAGCATTCTTATTACATTTGCCTACTTTGTGTTTCCATTTAGTTTTATGATTGTAAATATACCTACTTACTTTTTTATATGAACAAAATACTTTGTGGATTGAATAGGAAGTGTTCAATAAAAATGCGTGTTGTTTTTGGATTGGTAGATTTAAATAAAATGCTTTTTCTAGTATTATTCACACACATAGTACAATAAACCACTATTATTAATAATAAAATACCACGTCTTTACTTTGAATTATACAAACTAACAAAAATCGCGCGATTATTGTTAAAAAAAACCGGTCGCGACTGTCTACATGCCGAGCCCATGCTACAACCGAGGCGCGTAGGTATAGCTCACGTTTCGTCCGTTTGTATGAAGTTGGAATACTGTATGATATTATTACCGTGCTTAAGGGAAAGAGAGGCAAACCGAGAGGTAGTGTCATATTTTACTGACCATTTGGTGTTAAATTAACTGATTTCCTAGTTTCTACTACAAAATATGCCTTTGTTTCACAGAACATACTAATTATGCACTAAAATATGCTCTTCTGACTGGTTTAAAAAAAAACCATGAACGGAGTACGGGGTCTATGTTTGCCCGCTTCGCTCGCTTACTAAACCCCGCTGTCCCCTTCTAACCTAACCTTGATTGGGATGTGCCTCTCTTAACAATTGGTGTACAATACGTATGTTTATTGTTTAGTAAAGAATGAGATTTATGATGTATACTCGTAGTTAAATATATCCTAAAAAAATTGTAACAAGCCAGATAAAAAAGAAACGGCATTAAGTAATAACTCAATATCTCCGCTCCTACCCTTGCCACTTAAAACTAAGTCTTCCTATCATTGTGAAGTCGAAAGCCAAGGCCCCGAATACAATAGACAAGATAAATGATAACACTATGCTCTTACATCATTCTGCTAAATTTTTGTACATTACCGAAGCGGTAATTTAGATCGGGAGATTTTGGTTTGTTTATTTTTGTTGGGGATGCTATAGGCTGAAAAGGACTTTTTTTTTCAAACTCCTACTGACTAAACACCCACCCCGTTCCTTCTAGCCTTCATACCGGGGCTCGAGTTCCTTTCGGATAACCCTGGCCCCAGTAGGCTTCGACCCAGCTGGGCTTCTCCTGTTACTGACAACTCCTTGAGGCGTGCGGGCACAATGCGCGCCGCCGACGTCTTGGGCTCGGTCCGGACAGTTACCGGACGGTCGGACAGCAAGCTACGCATGGCTCGCCGGCCGCGAGCCCGCGTCTACGGTGGCCGGAAATCGGGATCGGAATCCCGGCGGCGGCAGCGAGAGCGCTGTTGCCTGATGTGGTCGGCCTCCTCCTTTGCTAGCATTACTGCTTCGCAGAAGGAGGCGACCGCCTGCCACTCCTCCTCGCTCCGGACCATGGCCTGTACAAAGGTCCGGTGCGAGAGGTCTCCGCCGCCGCTTATGGTAAGTCTGAATGTTTAAATAGTTTCTGCGGCCTATCCAAATATTCTTTCTTTGGTAGTATTAATAAAATGAGATAAGGGTAGGAAGAAGAGGTAAGTATTGTATTGTTCGTCAAGTCATTGAGCTCTTTACTAGTCCTGAGTTCCTGACTTGAGTTACACGAATACTGATAAATGCTCGCACTGACTGGAAATCAAATGCTTGCACTCAAATCTGTGGGGTTCTTAAAATTTCTTCAAAAGATCATCTTATACACTACTACATGGTTCTCATATGATTTGAGCATACTATGTTTGCTGTAGGAAATTCAAAAGCGAATTCGATCTCTTATGTCGGTGTTTCTTTTCTAGTTTAAATTGACAAAAAAATTGAATAAAATAGTTTTTAATTCATGAATCCCCAAGCGACCACCGGTGGCTGCGCATCTATTGTCTTACTATTGTGTCTCTAATTGACGGTATCTGAAGGGTTAAAACCTATTAGCCAAACTACTGCTCTCAAAACGGTGAAGCAAAACATCGTGAGGAAACCGGCATGTCCTAGAACCAAAAATTCGAAGACATGTGACATTCACCAACCCGCACTCAGCCCGCGTGGTGAAAAAGGCAGATGATGATGATGATTAGCCAAAGAAATATCATTACATACACTCGAAAAACATAAAACCATCTGGCAAAGTTGGGCAAAAAGAGGGTACCCAGTTATCACATGCACACAGCCACACCGTTTCTCAACTCACCATGAAAATAACTCTATCCAAATTATACAAGAAGACTTCTTAATTTTTTTTATAGATTTTTAAAACAAAAGACAATGGCGAAGGCCGGCACAAATGGCGGTATGATATAACATTAACAATAAGTTTTGTAGACAATGATTCAAAGAATCTTGATATCTGATCTCTATCTAGCGTGGTTTGGGTTAAGTGGAAAGAAACAGCGGATTTTTATGAACGTCTTGTGATGCTGGACCGTAAAAATACTTGGGCAAATATAGGTCAGCATCATTTCAGCCGAAAGACGTCCGCTATCGGACATAAGCTTCCCCCACGTATCGCCACAAAGACCGGTCCATTGCGTCTCGCAGCCATCGGATTCCTGCAACTCTCACAGATCATCGGTCCACTTTGTAGGAGGCCTACTCGTACCAGCAATTTTATTTATTTATTGGTTCACCAACAATTGCACCGCCGTTGCCTCGTGGGGGCGCTTAGTGGCAGTGATCTCTCGCGCCGGGCCTTGGTACAGGCCATGGTCCGGAGCGAGGAGCAGTGGCAAGCGGTCGCCACCTTCTGCGAAGCAGTAATGCTAACAAAGGAACGAACGCGCGCGTGAGGCAATGGCCCTCGTGCTCCAGCCGCCGAGATTCCGATCCCGATTTTCGGCCACCGTAGGCGCGGGCTTGCGGACGGCGAACAATGGGTAGCTCACTGTCCAACCGTCCGGACCGTACGGCGCGTAGTGTTCCACGCGCGCCTCAAGGAGTTGTCAGCAACCGTAGGGGAAGGTACAGGAGTGGATTTTTAGTCAGTAAAAGTCTGACACTATCTCCCGCTCCGCCTAAGAGCAGGGAATGTTTGGATGATTGTAAACATTGTTCATAACTTGTACCACACTCCAATAGTAAATTGCAAACGGTAGGCCTGGGCAAATTGTTTAGACCTTCCATTATGCGCTATTATTGAGTAAAAACTTAACGTATCGGCCGGACACGAGATGATATACACGAAACAACTATGGAAACGACCTTCGAGGATATAAGAGGAACATCGAAGCCATTTAAATAAGAGGAAACATACAATGATGCTCTTTTTTTGAGGTGGGGAATATTCTAATAACGTATCCTGCTTTGGGTGGAGCGAAAACGTGTACTTATCAGACATTATGTTGCTGCGGGAGTGTTTACATGAGTTTATCAAGGCCCTAGAACGCAGAGTAACTGAAGAACATACGTCGGTTCCGAACAAAACTGTTCAATTCCCGAATTGAGATACGATTTTTTTTCCGAATCGCATTTTTTTTTGTGATATAACTATAAATTTACAGTTTTCAGATTTTTTCCTTTACTACGAGTCCTTGCTTCATGCCAAATTTCAGGGTTCTACGTTAACGGGAGGTACCCTATGAATTTTAATTCCATTGAGAGTATGGAAATATACGTTTTTTGCGATATTTATTTTTTCCACTCCATTTCATTTTATTCCATTCTACTCTATTCTACTTAAAACATCCCTTTTTGGCGTTTTTTGCGTCCGTAGTTAAAAAGAGCTCATACCCTTACCCACCCAAAGGATGTATCTACTTTAACAGTCAAAAAAAAACCTCAAATGACATAATACGATCAGCCTTCATCTGCCCATCATGGCGACTACACATCTTATACACCTCTCTTTTTGACTAGTCTCCTTATACACCTCTCTTTTTGCGCCAGGACTTCAAAAGACCTTAAAACCCTTACTCATCCAACCACAGCCCTACAACCAGTTAATCACCCAAAGGATGTATCTACTTTAACAGTCACAAAAAGCCTCAAATGAGATAATACGATCAGCCTTCATCTGACCATCATGGCGACATATCTATGTATGCGTGACATGGTTCATTTCATTTTATTCCATTCCATTCCATTCCATTCCATTCCACTCTATTCTACTTATAACACCCCTTTTTTGAATTTGGTAGCTAAAAAGAGCCCAAACCCTTACCCACCCAACCACAGCCCTACAACCAGTTAATCACCCAAAGGATATATCTATTTTAATAGTCACAAGAAGCCTCAAATGACATAATACGATCAGCCTGCATCATAGCGACTACACATGTATGTATGCGTAACATGGTTCATTTCATTTCATTCCGTTCCATTTCATTTCGTTTCATTTAATTTCATTTCATTCCGTTCCATTTCATTTCGTTTCATTTCATTTCAATTCATTCCGTTCCATTTCATTTTATTCCGTTCCATTCCATTCCATTCCATTCCACTCCACTCCATTTCATTTCATTTCATTCCATTCTACTTCATTTAATTTCGTTTCATTTAATTTCATTTCACTCCATTTCATTTCATTCGATTCCATTCCATTCCATTCCATTCCATTTCATTCCATTCCATTCCATTCTACTCTATTCTACTTAAAACACCCCTTTTTAGCGTTTTTTGCGTTGGTAGTTAAAGAGAGCTCATACCCTTAACCACCCAAAGGATATATCTACTTTAACAGCCACAAAAAAGCCACAAATGACATAATACGATCAGCCTTCATCTGACCATCATGGCGACACATCTATGTATGCGTGACATGGTTCAGACACCACTTTGTTGCTAGTTCACAGAATTTGGGCGTTATCTTTCCGTTTTATTGCGAGTAATGTCAGGGTCTTTTATTAAGAAGGTCCTTTTCCACTCACCTATCGTAAACATCGAAAATGGTTTAAAAGCTTGTTACTTCATTTAATGCAATCCAACGCGATGTTTGATGAAAAGCCAACGCAAAAAAAGAGAGATAACGCCTGAAAACTCTGTTAGTATTCGGTAATTCCGAGATTTAGTCGAATATTTCACAAAACTTGCTCCAGGAAATAGCTGTTTTTTTTTTCAACTCTTAAAAGTTTTTGAAAAAAGTTGTCGCCATTTAGAATCTTAATAAAATTTGCAAGGCTTCTATAGTTTTATTTTTTGACTATTTTAATTTTTAGACAAATTATGAAGTGTCAAAGTTCATACAAAATCTAACTGGAGCTGATCTAACGATAGAACCGGAAGGTGGCTATAGGAGCTTTTTAGTTAAACGACACAACCGCATCGAGTTTGGGCTCGTATGATTTGTCTTGACGTGTATAATTATATGGGTGGGTATAACGAGCTACGAAAGCTTACTATGAAAAAATATTTGCATTAAAAGCTTGTTTTATTTGAAAGCAGGTTTGCTAGCGATGGATCTTAGACATGTTCTATCATTGGAGCGGGGAAGGTGAAAATGGGAATGAATAACCTATGACTGTTTGCAAAATTACCACGTACTAAAGTATAAATTAAAGGTTAGGTAATGTAAATTACAAAATTGTGTGGTAAGAAAAGAAGCGTTTAACTATTTAAAATTTAAGGGGGATTAAAGGGTATAATGCCATCAAAGACATAACTTGTAGAAAAACTAAGGCACGCAACTCAATTCTTTTACCGTAAAAAGGTGGGAAAATCATCTAATGACATCCCCCGCTCTTGGTTGGAGCGGGAGAGAGTGTCAGACTTTTACTAAAAATCCACTACTGCTCCTTCGTTGCCTTTCGTACCGGGGAGTAACTCAGTTCAACGAAGGAACTCGACGAACTGAGCTAGGTACGTTTTGGAGCTAATCCTGGCCCCAGTAGGCTTCGACTCAGCTGGGCCTATGCTGTTGCTGTCAACTTATAGAGGCGCGCAGGAACAGTGCGCGACGTCGACGACTTGGGCTCGGTCCGGACAGTTACCGGACGGTCGGACAGCGAGCTACCCATTGCTCGACGTCCGGAAATCATACCAAGTCAGTACTTAACATTAGTTTTAATTAAACATTATTACTAATGTTTGACATTAGTTTTTAATGGACTGGATAAATTAACGATTGAATAGATTGACGATCATGGATCGATTGAGATGATCGATATGTCAATTATGGATGCGAAATGCACAGGCGACACTTGAGGGAGGCTTATGTCTAACAGTGGACGTCTATCGGCTGAAATGATGATAAAAGAAAGAAAGAAAAATATTTGTTTGCATTTTTTAATGATGATAATGATGATGATGTAAGCTAAAATTTAGCAAATAAAAAAATGTATAACTATATTCCGTATTGTATTATATTTATACAAATATTTACGTACCGCGTACGCAATTACGCATCTCACAACATGACCATGATTTAGACAGCAGTTCAAAAAGCATTCAGGAAAAACATTACCATCAAATTTCCTATTCCACGCCACTTTAAATTAATCCACATCAAAACTAAGGCCAGTTACCATAATAATGACCTTTTGTAAATGCCCAAAATGCGTCACCTACAGCCTCGGGTCGGGTCCTATTGTTTCAGCCGCCATCATGGATTTGTATCATTTGAATCTGAATGCTGGCAGTTTTATGACCTTACTATCCCATGGTCGGGTTTGATTGTCTAATTAAGTTATGGGGTTCATCGTGTGTTAGTGTTTTGATTATCTCATTTTCTGTAATCGTCATACTATTGGTTGGGTTGTTGGTCTAGTGGTTCGTGGCTTTGATTGCTATGCCCGTGGGGTTTGATTCTCAACCAAGACAAATGTTTGTGTGATGAGCATGATCATTTGTTCTGTGTCTGGGTGTGATTTATCTATAATATGTATGTATTTAGAAATATAGAACTTGTAACATTAAATGCGCAAAACCTCAGACACCCCAAATGATTTTTAATTCAATTGACCTAATTCTGTGAGAAAAAAAAACATTAGAAAATAAAAATAAAGGTTTTATGTGCACTTTTAGTTTTTATTAAAATTCGTATCTGCATTGAAATAAAAACTTTTATTATCTCGCGTATGAGAAAATTTTATTGGACTACATCCATTTGTTTGTTTACCTTTTTGGGTGGCTTTGCACACATGATGGCTTGACCTTTTAATAAATAGACAGGCCAACATTTTTAATGAAGATTTTTTCGAAAAACGTAATCTACATTAAAAAGTGATTTAATTGATTCTGCTCGGTATTCTGATCAAATTATTTTCAGGTATTGCGCATTTATTTGCACACGCTGTATAAGTATGTTTATTGGCTGTCTAGTAGTCATAACACAAGTTCTGCTTAGCTTAATTACATACATATCTATATATATAAAAATGAAACCCGTTTTTCGTTGTCACGACATAGCATGAAAACGGCTTGACCGATTTGGCTGATTTTTTTTTTTGTTGTGATTGTTATTGTGAGGATAAGGTTCTTATGTAAAAAAATAAAAATTAGGGTAGTGTAGGGTAGAGTAGGGTAGGGTAGAGTAGGGTAGAGTAGGGTAGAGTAGTGTAGAGTAGGGTAGAGTACGGTAGAGTAGGGTAGAGTAGGGTAGGGTAGGGTAGAGTAGGGTAGAGTAGGGTAGAGTAGGGTAGAGTAGGGTAGAGTAGGGTAGAGTAGAGTAGGGTAGGGTAGAGTAGGGTAGAGTAGGGTAGAGTAGGGTAGAGTAGGGTATAGTAGGGTAGAGTTGGGTATAGTAGGGTGGAATAGGGAAGAGCGCGAGCGAAGCCGCGCGGGCAAAAGCTAGTTATAGATAAATTACACCCAGACACAGAACAAATGATCATGCTCATCACATAAACATTTGTCTTGGGTGGGAATCGAACCCTCGACCTTAGCCGACCAGGGACGGGGTTATCCGAAAAGAAACTAGAGCCCCGGTATGAAGGCTAGAAGGTACGGCGCGGGGTTTTAGTCAATAAGACTCTGACACTGTCTCCCGCTCCACCCAAGAGCGGGTTTCGTCAATGATGATTTTCCCCGTCGACAAAAAAAAAACCCTCGACCTTCGGCATAGTAGTCAGGGTCACTAAGCACTAGACCAACAGGCCAGTCAGTTATCTATGTATTCGATAAAAAACATACATTCAACCGAACATAGAACCTCCTCCTTTTTGAAGTCGGTTCAAAATCCATTAAGTTCATTGAATTCTATTCCTTTCTGCGTGACAAACCATGGTTTTTCACGCACATTACAATCAATTCTTCGCAAACCATTCGACTAATTTACACCGCAGACCAAACAAATACTTCCGTATTCTTTCAATAGTTAGAATTAATTGTGCATTGTTTTCATGCCAGTATGCTTATATGTACAGGGCGTTGTTAAAAACATTTGGATGTTAATTTTGCATTGTTTTTTGGGAGTTTTTTTCTTGACTTTTTATCTATGTAAAGATTTTTATCAACTCTGTTTTTAATAATAAAATTAAAAATAAAACATTTTGAAATCGTTTTTAAGGTTCCCTACCCATAGCGTCTCTTCCGCTTGAATCCGGTGCAGGAACCTCCCGAAAGTGCCATGTCCGGTGAATAACTGCGCGCTTAACGCTGTGGACTTGGCATTATGCTGAGCGTTCGGCCGTTTGCACTTAAAAATTTGTAAATGCTTTTTGGCCATTCCGGCAAATAATTTTTTTTTATTTCTTTTTTTTATGCGAAAGTTAAGGGCGCAGTGAGGTCGTTCCTAACCGTCCGCAGCAAAAAAAAATGCCGTTTTTTGCTGCGGACGGTTCGGAAACTTTCGTGCGCGAGTCCGACTCGCGCTTGGCCGGTTTTTTAAGCACAACAAGTCTATAAATCAAAATCTAACAAGAAAGAAAGAAGAAAAACGCACAATTCGTTACAAAAAATTCCCGCCAGGCTATGTGTGTACAAAGCTTAACTTTATAACACCATATAACATATACAACACAGTTGTCTAGGTTATCTGTTGCAAGTACTCTGTCTATCTGAGGCATTTTAACGCTGGCTTCAACAGAGACAAACATAACAAAAGAAACAGTGAAAAAACATAAATCCACTTACCCTTATAAACCTCCTTCCCCGGATTCCTGCCATAAGCATCCTCATATTCGCTAATAGCCATAGGTCTAGAAGTCACCACCTCTCCACCAGGCCTGGCGATATAACTGGGCACGTTGCCAGGTTTCTCCAACTCGTACTCATATACCGGTTTCACATTGGGTTTGTCGTACCCGATGGTGCTGGGTTTCTCGCTGCCGTAAGCGGGTTTATCCGAGTCGTAACCGGGGTCGTTCGGGTTGATGTAGTCCGGTCGGTTTTCGTCGAAGGTTGGAGGTTTACCGTAGCCTGTAGAAAAATAATTTGTTTACTAGGTATTAGCTTATAATACTTGACGACCAGAGAGTCGTGTGAAAAGAATTTTCGCACAAATATGGCTCTTGAGGAAAACATGAACAGAGAAATCAAACAAAGAAGTGGCTTATTGTTGGAAAAACAGATTGCCATGAAGCAGAAATCATCAAAAAAAAAAAACTAGCTTATATCAGCGGCTTAGCCCTCGTAAAAGTACAAAATTATTCCAAGGCGTCCCCCACATTAGGCGTGCGCGTTCCTCGGGCGTGTGAGCGATGTGGGAGCCGCGTGCTCGCTGCGTAAGCGTCGCGTATTACCGCTGTGTGACGCTTGTGCAGTGAGCACGCGACGCGCACGCGTCTTTCGCCTTGATGTAATTCCTTCAGTCAAATCAGTCATAACAAAGAGTAGCAAGCGGCGTTGATAGCGGGCGAAGGGATAAGAACGCGACGCGTGCGCCGCGTGCACACTACTCACACGCCCAAGGAACGCGCACGCCTTATGTGGGGTCAGCCTTGTAAAACATACTCCCGTCTTAAAATTCAAATAACAACGGACTTCAATCCAATTCATATCTTCGAAGTTCAGCATCAGATCGTAACTATATCTCTATGGGACCAATTCGGGAGTATAATCTTTCAATCAAAAAAATAATAATTCTAAATCAGTCCACAATTGACTGAGAAATCGGTGAATATACGAAACAAAAATACATGCAACCGAATAATAACCTCCTCCTTTTTGAAGTCGGTTGAAAAAATCCGTGTTATCAATTATGTTCAGGTCTAAAAACCAAGATTGTCATAAACTTAAAAAAATTAAGGACTTTATCTACAACTTAGTGATTGTCTGAAATATTATGTCTGGGAAAAGTTTCCTTTGACAAAACAAATAATCATTCTTACCTGTATCAGCATCATCATTTTCATAAGAAGGCTTCGGTTTCTGCGGTTTTACATAAGCAGGCTTATCATTAACTGGTCTATTACCATACGAAGGCCTATTCTGATCATTTTGAGTACCATAAGATCCCTGAGCACCTCCATAGGATCCTGAACTACCACCATAAGATCCCTGACTACCTCCATACGATCCGCTGTTAAAATCATTTTGACTACCAAAAGAGCCTTGACTTCCGTAAGAGTTACTACTGCTTTGTGAAGATTGAGTAGTTCCGTATGATGCTTGAGAGCTACCATAAGATCCTTGAGTTCCACCATAAGATCCACTTCCATATCCTGAACCATAAGATCCTTGACTTCCACCGTAACTACCCTGTGCTCCATAAACACCATCATTAAATGATCCATGTCCATACAAGCTCTGATTACTGCCATATCCCCCTTGGCTTCCCCCATAGGATCCACTCCCGTAAGAGGGTCGCTGATAGTCATTGCTCGGTTTCTGCAACCCGTAACCAGTATCTTGTTGACCATAGGGCTTATTCCATTGACTACCGTAACTTGCTTGGTGACTATTGTAATCACTCTGACTGCTAAATGAGCCATGGTTGCTGCCATAGACTTGGATGCCATAGGCAGGTTTCTCAGGTACATAAGCTGGTCTATCGTTTAAGGGTTTTTGAGGTTTTGATCCACCTCCATACCCTGTGTCGCTAGGTTCGCCGTAACCTGGTCGTTCTGGTTTAGGATCTGGTCTATAGGGGTTGTTGCCATAACCACTGTCTGCGGCGGGTTTTTCTGCACCATACGATGGTCTATCATTTGAAGGTCTATCACTTCCATACGAGGGCTTGTCATTTGATGGCCTGTCGTTTCCGTAAGATGGCCTGTCATTTCCATATGATGGCTTACCATAGCTAGGTTTTTCAGCTCCATAAGATGGTCTATCATTCAAAGGCCTGTCACTACCATACGAAGGCCTGTCATTTATGGGTCTATTGTTTCCATACGAAGGTTTGTCATTCCCATATGCGGGTTTATCATAGTCGTTTGAAGGCTTTTCTGCACCATAAGACGGTCTATCATTTCCATAGGAAGGTCTGTCATTTGCATAAGACGGTTTGTCATTCCCATATCCAGGTTTTTCAGCACCATAAGCTGGTCTATCGTTACTAGGTTTTTGTGGTTTTGTACCACCACCATATCCAGTATCACTTTGTTCTCCATAACCTGGTCTTTCAGGCCTAGGGTCTGGTCTGTAAGGGCTACCGTAACCACCTGTATCTGCTGCAACAGACCCATAATACTGAGATTGACTGCTTTGCGACTGCGAATAAGAATGCTGACTTGAATAAGTCCCGTACCCATAAATTCCTTGCCCAGACGTTGGTTTCGGAGGCTTGTAAGGTCTTGGAGGATCTACAATTTCAACATGAATAACATTGTCGTCATATGGAGAGCTTTGACCATAACCACCAGCTGGTCCCTGGTATCCAGGCCTTGGACGATCGTATGAGTCTTTATCTGGGTACGGTCTTTGACCTGGTGTATATCCTGGGTCAGCTTGACCATAACCTGGTCTGGGATAGTCATTTGTAGGTTTCGTATATCCAGGGTCGGCCAGTCCATAACCGGGTCTAGCAGGATAATCATTAATAGGTTTATTATAGCCAGTATCTGCTTGAGGTCTAGGCTTCCTAGTCGGTCTGATGATGTAGTGGTATTCGGGCTTTTCTGGTTCATAAGGTGGCCTTGGCCTATTATAGTCATTACTTGGATATCCTGGTCTATCATTTGGCCTATACGGATCTTGTAGCTGCAAAACATCTTGAGGATCTGGTCTTGGTTTCGATCCACCCTGTCCAGGTCTTTCCGGCCTATATGGCATATCCTGAGGTTTATGAAGTCCATAACTTGGTCCCATATCAAAATCTGGCTTAGGGTTACTGTAATCATCAGGTCTTTCATCATATTGGGGTTTGTAGACTGGTCTTGATACACCATAGGATTCTAAGTCTCCAGAAATGAGGTAATCATCAGTGAAAGGCTGTTTTGGGTCGTCCACAGGTCTGAAGACTGGTCTATGGGCAGGGCCTGGTCCATTTGAAGGGTCGTCGAACTGTCCCTGCATGGGGGAAGGGGGGGATTGCTCGCATAGCACTCGTCGGACGTATACGTCATAGTCGGGATGTTTTAGGAGGAGGCTCATCTCTTTGAGTGACTTTTCATCGTTTTTGCTAAGATTGCAGGTTGCGTTGCCTTTTGCACCGACCCTGAAAAAATAAAATAAATAGCAGTTTAATTAATAATAAAAAGGATGGTAAAGACCCAGTTGTATTACGGGATTGTTGAAAGAAATTCGAATAGAAAAAGCTATGTGGAGTAGGAAAAGCTATTTGATGATTTCCTTTCCTCAAAAACAAAGATATCCACTTTCTGATTTGAGAATTTGAAGATAAGATTTGGTGGAACTACACTTTACTAGCACTTTTCCCGCGACTTCGTTCGCATGAATACTTTCTCCTATGATGCAGCGAATAAAAAAATAATATCATATTGGGGTTAGTGATGTGCCGTTGCCGGAAATATTGCCATGAAGTGGGAATCTCGGTTTTTTTTTTTTTTTTTTTTTCTTTCGATGGGGAAAATCATCATTGACGAAACCCGCTCTTGGGTGGAACGGGAGACAGTGTCAGAGTCTTACTGACTAAAAACCCCGCGCCGTTCCTTCTAGCCTTCATACCGGGGCTCTAGTTTCCTTTCGGATAACCCCGACCCCGGTAGGCTTCGAGCCAGATGGGCCCCTCCTGTTGCTGACAACTCCTTGAGGCGCGCGGGAACAGTGCGCGCCGTCGACGCCTTGGCTCGGTCCGGACAGTTACCGGACGATCGGACAGCGAGCTACCTATGGCTCGCCGTCCGCGAGCCCGCGTCTACGGTGGCTGGAAATCGGGATCGGAATCCCGGCGGCGGCGGCGGGGGCGCCGTTGCCTGATGCGGTCTGCCTCCTCCTTTGCTAGCATTACTGCTTCGCAGAAGGAGGCGACCGCCTGCCACTCCTCCTCGCTCCGGACCATGGCCTGAACCAAGGCCCGGCGTGAGAGGTCTCCGCCGCCGATCGTCCCCACAAGGACACGGCGTTGCTCCGCCCAAGCAGGGCACACCTCAACTGTGTGCTCCACCGTGTCCTCCGGGCGTTCCGCACAGTGGCGGCACCCGGGCGTCTCTTCCGCTCGAATCCGATGCAGGAACCTCCCGAACTTGCCATGTCCGGTGAGGACCTGCGTCATGCGGAAGGTAAGGACGCCGTGAGGTCTTTCCAGCCACGCCTCAAAGAGGGGACTTACCGCCATAATTGTGGCGTGCCCAGCACTGGGTTGCGATAGTCGCTGACGCCATTTCACCGTGAGATCCCGCCGGAGCTCTGTCCGCCGTGGGAAGTATGAATATTGTTGGCAATATTGCCGGCAATATTCCCATATTGCCGGCAACGGCACATCTCTAATTGGGGTAGACTTTTGAACCACCTAATTTTAATCACTCTTTTTAGAAAATCCAGCCTGTATTCCAGTCAAGCTTTAGCTACGTATGTAGTTACTTACTCGTCATCAATATTTTGAACTTTTTTAAACGTTTTATGCAACACAATGAAATAAAGGTGGACTTAATGCCTTAGTGACAATGTATAGAAGGCCTTTTCGACAGCTTTGACTAACTCTAACTCTGCCGGCACTGAAATGAATAAAGTGGTATTGTCTGATTGGTTTTACATATAAGACTAGCAACGCCATCTATAATCAACATTCAACAATACGTACCCATAATCGTAGCTCTGACACTGTTTGTCTTGCTTGCAAATCTGCTCGCACTCACGCGTAGTTAGTTCAGTCACGTTCCGATAGATGGCGTTAGGGGGCAGTTGCTCACCGATCGATATTCTTTCGAAGCAGTCTGAAATTATTAGAAATAAATTTATTTATTTTTATTAGTTAGTCGCAAGCTCAACTAGATAACGCTGACTATAGGATTAGATAGAAGTTCCAACTCCAAAACAAGACCAACTGAAGGACAGATGGATGTGGTTTTAGTCACTATAAGTCTGACACGCCCTCTCCCTCCGCCCAGAGGGGGAAAACGACAATATCCAAATAAAAATCACGTCATTCTAAAAACAGTAGGTACCATCGGTAGGTACTAAAACCATGTACCTACCTACTTACATAATAATAATTGCATTTACCAACAATCAAATATATAACTACAAAATAATGTCAATATACAAAGTGTAAGGGACAGCCCTCTGCAAACTTAAGGCCTTGCTCAGTAGACGAAACTGAACAACATTCTACATTTTTTTTTTTCATGAAAAATATCAGCCTCATCATAAAGAAGAAAGAAAGAAAGAAAGAAAGAAAACATGTTTATTCCGCCTAATTAGACGCACAAATCATTACAGAAAAACAAAAAAAAAATGCCTGCCAGGCCATGTATACAGGGATTAAATGTATTGAGTAACAATTTTATTTACTCTGCGATTGCACCTACACCATAGACAAAAGAGTTGTGCAGGTTATCTATTGCAACTACTCTTTGTTGTTTTTGTTGTTTTTTGCTTCAACAGAGACAAACATAACAAAATAAACAGTGAAAAAAAAAACATAAAAATAAACGAAAAAACACAATTTTACCATTAAAATCTAAGAATCCAAGTTGTGCGTCGAATCCTAGCAAGAATAGGTCATACAAAATGATAAACTTGATTGGACAATTTGTATGGCGAGGCCAATTTTTTTTTCGCTACCTGTAAACAAATATTGTGGGTTGTTCAATTTCGTCTACTAAGCAAGCCCTTAAAGTTTGCGGAGGGCTGTCCCTTACACCTTGTATAATTTTATTCCTTAGTAAAAAGAAGTAATCGTAACTAAAAAATAAAAATCTATCGTCGAAACCAAAATTATTAAGAAGCTAATTTAATTTTGCCGGTCCCGTTCCATCATCGGACCACCAGACGTAGGTACAGCTACAGACCTACCTTCAGTGGTGCGCCACCGGTAGATGATGGACATCCTACCCACACGCAGAAAACGTTTTGGGAACACATTCAATGTGCGTACAGCCGTGGATACAGGAGTGTAATTCCTTGCCGGAATCTATGTTTCCTGATAGTTACAACGAGGCAAGCGTGCTCCATCATAAACAAACTATCGCTTACTATCAGGTGATATAATGGTCAAGAGTGAAACATAACAAAAAAAATAACATAATTATTTAATTCATGAATCCCCAAGCGACCACCGGTGGCCGCGCATCTATTGTCTTACTATTGTGTCTCTAATTGACGGTATCTAACATTAACTAAATAATAACAGTTACGACGTAAATTCAACAACGACAGAATATATTTATTTTTATTTTGAGATGCCCACGCCTCTCAAAAGGGCAAAACTCAAAGAACACTGGGCTTTGTCTTCCCAGAGCGGGAGAAGTCATTTGCTAATTTCCCACATAAAAAAGTGAAAAAAAAACCTTTTTTATAAAAAAAATAACCGACTTCACTAAAAATTGACTTGAATTTGAGGATTTCCCTCGATTTCGCCAAGATTCCATTATCAGATCCCAACTTGGTGACTATGGGACCATTTGGGAAGGATCAGATCGGTTGACAAGCGACGAAGTTACGCGCGAACAAACATTGAAAAAAAATACAAACATCCGAATTGAGAACCTCCTCCTTTTTTAGAAGTCGGTTAAAAACCATCCCGTTTCTTCGTTGCCTATCATACCGGGGCTGAGCCTCCCTTTCTGAAGCAGACCTTTAGCCCCAGTAGGCTTCGATCCTGCTGGGCCCCGACGGTTGCTCAAGGCTCAAAAAGGTCTCTACAGGTAAATCTTTCGCAATAATGTCAAAAGAAGATATTTTACTTATCAAATTACTCGTTAAATTATTGTAATAATTCTGCTGTAATATGATTATTTACTGCTATAGCTGTGGTATGAATGCAACACAGCGGATATGTGAAATTATTATAAAATCATTTCGACACATTGACAGAATTTGGGTAAGCAAAGACCATGTTACTTGATGTGCAACTTGTAGGCTGGCCTGGTGGTTTAGTGGTTAGTGGCTCTGACTGGCAGGTTGTGGGTTCGATTCCCACCCAAGACAAATGTTTGTGTGATGAGCACGCCCATTTATTCTGTCAATTTCATCATAAATATAGGCCTCCCCAATTGTCGCCATAATCACCGGTGCCCTGCCTGGGCGGAGCATCGCCGTGGCCTCGTGGGGGCGATTGGCGGCGGAGACCTCTCGCACCGGGCCGTGGTCGAGGCCATGGTCCGGAGCGAAGAGGAGTGGCAGGCAGTCGCCTCCTTCTGCGAAGCAGTAATGCTAGCAAAAGAGGAGGCAGACCGCATCAGGCAACGGAGCCCTCGCCACCGCCGCCGGGATTCCGATCCCGATTTCCGGGCACCGTAGACGCGGGCTCGCGGACAGCGAGCCATGGGTAGCTCGCTGTCCGATCGTCCGGTAATGGACCGAGCCCAAGACGTCGACAGCGCGCACTGTTCCGGCGCGCCTCAAGGAGTTGTCAGCAGCAGGAGGGGCCCAGCTGGGTCGAAGCCTTCTGGGGCCAGGGTTATCCGAAAGGAAGCTCGTGCCCCGGTATAAAGGCTAGAAGGAAAGGGGTGGGTTTTTAGTCAGTAAGAGTCTGACACTATCTCTCGCTCCACCCAAGAGCGGGGGTTGTCATAAGATGATTTTTGCTCACCGAAAAAAAAGGCCTTCTCTCTAGGAGAGATAATGGGCCGTAATACACCACGCGCAACCGGTGCGGGTTGATGGATATTACATTATGTCTTCGGATCGGTTCTAGGACATGCCGGTTTCCTCACGATGTTTTTCTTTACCATTTTGAGACCACTAGTGATGAAATAAATTACACAAAGTAAAGCGCCTGGCCCGGCCTAGCTGGGTTTGAACTCGCGACCTACAACTCGTAATTCAAGGCCGGTTACCACAGCCCTGTGTAACGACCTAACGGCCCAGTGCTCTCATGCTCTCATCCATATCTACTATATAGGTAAATATCACTAATGTGAAAGTAAAGCTGTCTATCTGTCTGTCTGTCTATCAGTCTGTTACGCTTTCACGGGTAAAGACAGAACCGATTCTGATGAAATTTGGTACGGAGGAAGCTTGAGCTCCTGGATGAACATAAGCTTCTTTTTATTAGTTTTCGACTTCGACTTCGCGTCTGCAATAATCGACATTCAAGCGGACGAAGCCGCTGGCTTCTGCCAGCTGCTTCTTCAGCAGCTTCTGCTGATAAGGAATAAATATTACGTTGGTACATTTTTTTTGGTGGTCAAAAATCATCCAATGACAACCCACTTGGGTGGAGCGGGAGATAGTGTCAGACTCTTACTGACTAAAAACCCACCCCGTTCCTTCTAGCCTTAATACCGGGGCTCGAGCGCCCTTTCGGATAACCCTGGCCCTAGTAGGCTTTGACCCAGCTGGGCCCCTCCTGTTACTGACAACTCCTTGAGGCGCGCGAGAATAGTGCGCACCGTCGACGTCTTGGGCTCGGTCCGGACAGTTACCGGACGGTCGGACAGCGAGCTACCGATGACTTACCGTCCTACTCTTGGCGAGAATTGTAGATCATGTCAGAGTAAGGCAACAAATATGTTGTTGTATCTATAGAGTACAGTGCCGTAAATAAGGCGGTGCCACCAGTGCCCAGACACAGGACGTAGACTTCGGCGCGAAAGAATGGCCAGACTAGGCAGAAGGACTATTATATTTAGGGTTCCGAACCCCAAAAGGACAAAACGGAACCCTTATCGGATCACTTTGTAGTCATTCCGTCAATCTGTCTGTCTGTCAAGACCCTTTATCTCAGGAACTTGTGGAGGTGTCGAGTTTAAATTCAAACCATATAGGTACTCAAGTCAAATCTCGAATCGAGTACTAGGGGCGCAGCTGAAAGTTATCAGGAGCAAAACGAAAAAGCTGGGCAAGTGAGGGATCCATGCAAACTACAATTCCCGAATGGAGCCTCGAATATTTTACCATATTGCAATTATTTTTTTTGTGACGTAGGTTATAAATTTACTGTATTGAGATTTATTCCAATACCTGTGCTATAAGACCTTGGTTTGTGTAAAATTTCAGGATTCTGAGTCAAAAGGAAGTACCCTATGAATTTCGATCTCTGAGAGTATAAAAATATACATTTTATTGCGACATTTAAATGGCCGTATCTTTTTTATTTGGTAACTTAGAAGTTTGGTTTTTTTTTACAGCTTGAAGGAACCGCAGTCCTGAGTATATGGTTTTAATTTCAACTCGATACCTTTACGCGTTCTTGAGATAAAGGTTTTTGACGGACAGACAGACGGACGGACAACAAAGTGATCCTATAAGGGTTCAGTTTTTTCTTTTTAAGGTTCGAAACTCTAAAAACTATCAAATGTTTCATGTGTCAATATTCAGTAAGTATATACTTGTTCGGGAGGGAAAAGGTCCTGTTATTTTTGCCATAGATTTGTTTTTTTTTCTTCTACCTATGCCTAGAAATTTGCCTGCTCCGGTCTTCCAATCCGATTATAATTTAAGGTCTTCAAGGCAAGAGTAAATAGGATTTTAATAAACTCTTCACCATCAACGATTGCATCACTGCTTACCATCAGGTGGGATTGCAAAGTGCATTGACATGCGCATAATGGGCCTGGACGATTCCGTCAAGGTGGACGAGGTGGTGGCCGCCATTGTCAGGGCGGGTGGGTGCACGACCGATCAGGTTCGGGCGGGCGTCATCCGTGCTGACAGCACGGGCATGCGAGCCGTTACGGTGAGCTGCCCCGTGCAGGCGGCCAAAGCGATCACGGCCGAGGGCCGAAGGCTTTTGGTGGGCTGGGTTTCGGCCCAGGTAAAGATGCTGGAGCCCAGACCTCTGCGGTGCTTCCGTTGCCACGTGGGGCACCACGTGGGAGCCCACTGCGCCGCAGAGGATCGCAGCGACCGCTGCCACCAGTGTGGCCAGCCCGGTCACAAGGCCGCAGATTGCCGTGCTACGCCGCACTGCTACGCATGTGCGGCGGCCGGCAAGAAGGCCGACCACCGGGCTGGCGGCAGGTCCTGTGACCCCCCCGCCAAGGCCAAGGGCAAGGCCCGCAGGCCCATCCCCACTGAGATCCTCGCCGCCGCAGCCGCCTCGTTGGCCGCCGCCGCAATCGCAGCCGCACCCGCCGCCGCGGCTGTGACCCCTAGGGGAGCTCGGGAGGAGACCGTAATGGAGTGTCAATAACGGCCCCATTACGTCTCCTCCAGGCGAATATCAACCACTGCGCCGCCGCTCAGGATCTGTTGCTCCAGAGCATGGCGCAGTGGTTGATCAATGTCGCCGTGGTCACCGAGCCGTATTTTGTCCTGCCCAGTGGTGACTGGGTTCAGGACCTGGACGGCTCGGTGACCTTAATTAAGTCGACCGCCGCCGGTACCTCGCCCCCCGAGTCCGTCACGAGGGGGCGGGGTTGCGTGGCAGCACGGTTCGGGGACATCGCTGTGGTAGGCGTCTACCTGTCCCCGAGCCGATCTCTCGACGAACTGCACGTCTCCCTGATGGAGCTAAATTCCGTTGTCGCTGGGTTCGGTTCCCTCCCCGTGGTCGTTTGCGGGGACTTCAACGCCTGGAACACGGCTTGGGGTTCCCGGTTCACGAACCAGAGGGGACGGATGGTGGAGGACTGGGCCTTGGAGCTGGGCCTGGTCGTACTGAACCGGGGTTCTGTCCCCACGTTGGTGCGGATGCGGGGTGAGTCGGTGGTGGACATTTCGTTCGCCAGCCCCGCTCTGTCGCCGCGTGTCGTCGACTGGCGCGTGATGGAGGAGGTGGAGACGTACTCCGACCACCGGTACATCCGGTTTGACGTCTCCGCCGAAACCTCGGCCGCGCCGGTCCGACGGAGCCCTTGCGGTCCGCGGTGGGCGCTTAAGCAGATGGACCGGGAGCTCCTCCTGGAAGCCGCGACGGTACAGGCCTGGGTGCAAGCACCGGACAGGCCTGTCGACATCGACGTCGAGGCGGAGTGGTTCCAGGAGGCCATGTCGCAAATTTGCGATGCTGCCATGCCCCGTGTCCGTCCAGGACGAGCTAAGCGCCAGGTGTACTGGTGGTCGCCAGAGATCGGCGCACTGCGCAATGCTTGCAATCACGCGCGACGCCGGTATGCCAGGCACTGCAGGCGCCGCATCCGCCCGCCGGATGCGGAGGCCAGAGAGGCGGAGCTGTATGAGGGATACAGAGAGGCAAAACGCACCCTCCGAACGGAGATCAAGCGGGCCAAACTCGGGGCCCGCAACGTGTGGCTGGGGTCTCTGAACGCGGACCCGTGGGGGCGCCCGTACAAGTTGGTACGGGACAAGCTTCGCCCCTGGGCTCCGCCGCTGACTCAGAGTCTCCGGCCCCAACTCGTGGAGGGTGTGGTTAGCACTCTGTTCCCTGCGCGGGGGGAACACTCCCCCCCGCCCATGGCTCCGCCTCCGCCAGCGGTGTCTGACGCGGATCGCAACAGCGACGACGAGGACAATGCTCCAGAAGTGACCGAGGTAGAGTTGAGAGTGGCGGTGCGAAGGCTGAGTGCCAAAAACACCGCCCCAGGACCCGACGGCTTGCCAGGGAAAGCCTGGGTCCTGGCCATGGAGGCTCTCGGGCCTCGACTGAGAGGGCTCTTTAGCGCATGCCTGGAGAGGGGCCAGTTCCCACTTCGCTGGAAGACGGGGAAACTGGTCCTCGTAGCGAAGCCAGGGCGCCCTGCGGACTCTCCGTCCGCATACCGGCCCATTGTGCTGCTCGACGAGGTGGGCAAGCTCTTTGAAAGAGTTATTGCAAACCGCCTCGTCGTGCGGCTAACACGGGTGGGGCCGGACTTGTCGGACGGACAGTTCGGCTTTCGCAGGGCGCGCTCTACTATAGACGCCATCATGCGCGTGCGAGCCCTCACGACAGGGGAAGCGGTGTCCCAGGGTAGGTGTGTCGTGGCAGTGTCCTTGGACATTGCCAACGCCTTTAACTCCCTGCCCTGGAGTACGATCCGGAGGGCACTCCGGTACCACCGGGTGCCCGAATACCTCTGTCTAGTGGTCGAGGCGTACCTGTCAGACAGGTACATTGTCTACCCCGGTCACCAGGGAGACTGGAATCGTCGAGAGATGTCGTGCGGTGTTCCGCAGGGGTCGGTTCTAGGCCCACCCTTGTGGAACATCGGCTACGATTACGTGCTGCGCGGCGACTTCCCTGACGGGGTTAGCGTGGTTTGCTACGCAGACGACACGCTGATCCTAGCGCAGGGAGAGTCGCACCAGGCGGCGGTCGCTCTAGCGACACGCGGGGTTGCGATAGCCGTTGGTAGGATCCAGGAGTTGGGACTCGAGGTGGCGCTGCATAAATCCGAGGCAATGTGTTTCCACGGCCCTCGGAACGCGCCACCATCGGACTCCCAGCTTACGGTAGGAGGAGTTCGCATCGGCGTCGGGTCGACGATGAAGTATCTGGGACTCGTCCTCGACAGCCGGTGGAATTTCGTAGAACATTTCCGACGTCTGGCTCCCAAGCTTCTCCGGGCTGGGGCTGCTCTCAAGCGGCTCCTGCCCAATCTTGGGGGTCCAGACGCCTCCTGCCGGAGGCTCTACGCGGGGATCGTTCGGTCCATGGCCCTCTACGGGGCGCCGGTGTGGGCGCCGTCGCTGGCAAAGCGACCGGCGTCCATACTGAACGCCTGCCAGAGGGTCATGGCAATACGGATGGTGCGGGGTTACCGCACGATCTCCCGCGAAGCGGCGAGCCTTCTGGCTGGCCTACCACCGTGGGATCTGGAGGCAACAGTCCTTGCACACATGCACGACATGCGCGTGGAGATGCAACGCCGGGGTGAAAGTCCACTGCCGCAACATGTCAAGGCATGGCGGACAGAGCTCCGGCGGGATCTCATGGTGAAATGGCGTCAACGGCTATCGCAACCCAGTGCTGGGCACGCCACGATTATGGCGGTAAGTCCCCTCTTTGAGGCGTGGCTGGAAAGACCTCACGGCGTCCTTACCTTCCGCATGACGCAGGTCCTCACCGGACATGGCAAGTTCGGGAGGTTCCTGCATCGGATTCAGGCGGAAGAGACGCCCGGGTGTCGCCACTGTGCGCAACGCCCGGAGGACACGGTGGAGCACACCGTCGAGGTGTGCCCTGCCTGGGCGGAGCATCGCCGTGCCCTCGTGGGGGCGATCGGCGGCGGAGACCTCTCGCGCCGGGCCCTGGTCGAGGCCATGGTCCGGAGCGAGGAGGAATGGCAGGCGGTCGCCTCCTTCTGCGAAGCAGTAATGCTTGCAAAGGAGGAGGCCGACCGCATCAGGCAACGGCGCCCTCGCCGCCGTCGCCGGGATTCCGATCCCGATTTCCGGCCACCGTAGACGCAGGCTCGCGGACGGCGAGCTATGGGTAGCTCGCTGTCCGATGGTCCGGTAATGGACCGAGTCTAAGACGTCGACGGCGCGCACTGTTCCCGCGCGCCTCAAGGAGTTGTCAGCAGCAGGAGGGGCCCAGCTGGGTCGAAGCCTACTGGGGACAGGGTTGTCCGAAAGGGAGCTCGTGCCCCGGTATGAAGGCTAGAAGGAACGGCGCGGGGTTTTTAGTCAGTAAGAGTCTGACACTGTCTCCCGCTCCACCCAAGAGCGGGTTTCGTCAAAGATGATTTTCCCCGTCGAGAAAAAAAAAAAAAAAAAAAAGGTGGGATTGCAGTTAAGCACTAGTTTGTATCAATAAAATAGTACATTTTGATACAAGTGCAGAAAATTTGTCATTGCGACTGTTATGGAGCCTAAGGCTGTATTGACAAATTTGCTCGTGTATCAAACGACTGTTTTCAATACATTTACGAAGAAATTAATGAACGGGGACTGGTCAATGACTCGTGGGGGTCAACGTGTGCCCAGCCTGATACAATAGATGTTATAAGATTAAAGATAGATAGATAGATAAATTCTCTATTGTACACCAAAAATAAAAAGTTACACAGAAACTTTAAATTATTAGGGTGTCACAATGGCAAAGCAGGGAGAGCACTTTTTTGCACTAGTGCGGAAAACAGTCTATTGCTTGCCTAAAATCGACGGAATAAGAGCGAGTTTTCTAGTAAGTGTATTGGAAAAAATAAATAAGATTTTTACCTTCAATAGAAGTGCCAAGCTGAGAATCAATGGTGAGAGTCTGCACCGCAGCTGCAAGCAGCACCGGGCACAGTACTAGTATGTTTAACATTTTAACTAACATAGCACACTTCCAGCAGTTTCAAACGTCCATTTTTTATTTAAAATGTGTATAAAAATAATTTAGGTAGATACACTTGTATTTAGATTTTAGTTCCTCATTGTTTTATTATTTAAAATTTGATTTGATACAAATATTGATGTGTCCACATTACACTGCGTACTAAGAAGGACTAATTTGTTTGAAATATCAAACAAACCGCGCAATGGAAGACAAAACTAGTTCAAATTTAATTTTTCAGCACTCTCTCTGTACATTTTTAAATCACGACGAAATGACAAAATTATATCTATCTCTCTCACTTAATCTCAAAACACTGCGAGCAAAAGAGACAAAACACAACACGTCAAAATCACAATTCAAATTAAGAAACCCGAAATTCTCCCGCTTAAAATGTTCCCACAGATAAAACAAATGTTTGTAACTTTTTTTTCGAAAGTTAGCAAAGACGCACGTCCATTCAGCTTTAGTTTTGCAAATATTATGGCGCAAATGCTTGGGTGTGCCTTGCGATACGCTTCGATGACCAGAAAACACTTCCTTGGCATCTTATGTGAACCTTTAAGTTTGTTAATCGGGCAGGTAGGTGGTTAGCAGGTGGCTTTAGGCTAGAACCGCGGGTTTGCCTGCAATAATCAATGTAGGTATATAGTTTCGAATAAAGTAAAATTAATCGATATTGCGAATTGAACCTAGACGTCTAATGTGTGTTCTTCGGTGTAGATGTATTTCAGCAATTACAGCAGAAAAAATACAGCTTTACCCTAAAACCAAGTGGTGTCCTCGCAGGGACGATCGGAAGCCACGATCTCTCGCGCCGAACCCTGGTACAGGCCACGGTCTGGAGCGAGGAAGAATGACAGGCGGTCGCCTCCTTCTGCGAAGCATTATGCTAGTGAAGAAGGTGGCCGCACGCGCGAGGGAGTGGCCCGATTTCTCGCGCCCGCGATCTTGATTTCCAGCCTCCACTGGCGAGAGCTTGCGGCCGCTGAGCAATGGGTAGCTCGTTGTGCGGCCGTCTGGTAACCGTCCTGACTGTCAACACAACATGCCGTCAATCCGGGCTTGGTTCTTACCGGACAGTGAATCATTGATAGCTCACCGTCCGCAAACCTACGATAACGTGCGCCACGGTACGGGAACAATCTCTAGTGTAGAGTCAATGTTTCAAAAAACACACAACTAGTGATTAATAGCGATCCTCTCTGATGTTAAGCAGTGATGCAATTGTTGATGGTGAGGCGCACTAGTTTATGAGGAACCTATTCACTCTAGCCTTTAAGACATCCAAATAATCGGACAGAAACGAAAGAGAAGAGACGAAACGCCGTACTTGGGGCTGTCTGATAGTAGAAAGGTGATGAAAAAATCAAGTCATGCAATTCCAGCGCACACTCCGGAATCATCATCACCATCATCATCATTTCAGCCGATAGACGTCTACTGTTGGACATAGGCCTCCCTCAAGTGTCGCCACAATGAACGAACCTGTGCGTCCCGCATCTATCGGATTCACCAGGTCATGGGTCCACCGCGGACTCGCGGACGGCGAGCCATGGGTAGCTCGCTGTTCGACCGTCCGGTAACTTTCCGGACCGAGCCCAAGATGTCGACGGCGCCCACTGTTCCCGCGCGCCTCAAGGAGTTGTCAGCAACAGGAGGGGCCCAGTTGGGTCAAAGCCTACTGGGGCCAGAGTTATCCGAAAATAACTCGAGCCCCGGTATGAAGGCTAGAAGGAACGGGGTGGGTTTTTAGTCAGTAAGAGTCTGACATTATCTACTGCTCCACCCAAGAGCGAGGGTGGTCATTGAATGATTTTTGCCCACCGAAAAAAAAAAAGTCATCTGTCTACCTTGTCACGGTCGCCACTCCAGAACCTTAAATCACACTTCACTCCGGAATAGCATAAAAATATTGTAAAACTGAACATTAGCAACAATATTTCATAACAAACCGACATTTCCACATATCATAGAATAAATTAATTGTAACAAAAAATTCTACGCGGGTTCACGGTCCGCCCGCTATCGTGGAAGAGGTAGGTACATAATACTTTGATAAAAAAATTTACATACTCTACATTTTAGCCAATCTTCTCTTTAACACCGCTTTGTGTCGGATTCCATTTAAAATTATAGGTACTAACTTTGTACTGTGGCCAGTGGCGTAATTTGGGTGGTGCCTGGGCGCAGGACTTGAAGGGGCACAAAAATTATTTATCAAACCAAAATATGAATATAATACCATGACGTGTTAAAATATGAAGAATCACAATTCATATTTTTTTTTTATTTAAGCATTATGTATACAGCTAAGGAGTGGAATTCCCTGCCGGAGTCTATGTTTCCTGATAGCTATAGCCTAGGGGTATTTAAGTCAAGAGTGAATGGATTGCTTCTAGGCATGCGTGTTTCATTGTCGCCTACATTATCGCTTACCATCAGGTGAGAAGGTGGTCAAACGTGAGCCTATACATTATATAAAAAAAAAAAACATGAAGCAGGTCTCATATCACACACAAGTATAGGTAAAAATCTGAAGTTACATCAGAAAGAAAACCTTTTGTTCGTAACTCAATATGGGAATTGAACTGTTTCATAGGTAGGTAAATTTGAACGAAACCCTCAATGCGCGAGTCCGACTCGCCCTTGCTCGGTTTTTTTATTATTCGAGATAGTTAAGATTAAAATATTGTTTTTAAGGGGCCCGGGCCCTTAAAGAAGCTTGCACCGGGCGTTTAAAATACTAGTTACGGCACTTAGTTAGATTGGCCTGTTGGTCTAGTGGTTAGAAGCCCTGACTGCTATACCGGAGGTCGTGGGTTCAATTCCCACCTAGGACTAATGTTTATGTGATGGGCATGTACATTAGTTCTGAGTCTGGGTGTAATTTATCTATAATATGTATATATTTAGAAATATATAAGTATGTTTATCAGTTGTCTAGTACCCATAACACAAGCTCTGCTTAGCTTGGGACTAGACGGCGTTGTGATATTATTATTCTTTTATTTCATTTAAACACATATTAGATGTTAAATATGTCAAAAATAAAACATTTAAAAATATAAAACATAGTAGCCCACCGGTATCGGGAACAGGGTCCAAGCTACCGGTGGTCAGGGCTCCAGAGAAAGGACCCTCCTAACATTACGAGCCGTGTCCAGGAGTACCGCTTTCTGAATCAAGCCCTTGATCCAGCCGCCTAACGTTAGCCTTCTCAGGTGTTGATCGAGGCTCTTGGCTATTAAGCCATTGGCTGACATTATTGTTATTATTACTGTGGCTCCACTTATGTGTGAACGCTATGTGGGAGTAAATCACACTTCACGTCTAGTGGTTATTGTCGTGGGTTCGATTCCCATGCAGGACAAGTGTTTTTGTGATGAGCACAATCATTTTGATTTGTGTCTGCGTGTATTATTTATCTACATATATAATATGTATGTATTTAGAAATATATAATTATGTTTATCAGTTGTCTAGCTCTGCTTGGCTTGGGGTCTAGACGTGATAGTTGAGGAATATTATATTTCTAGCTTCTGTCCGCGACTTCGTTCGCGGATCCTGTTGCTTACGCCAGCGACAACGGGGTCGTCAAAATCGAAGATCCTGAAACGTCTGATGTCGAATTCTAAGAGCCCGGGGACGGGAAAACAACGTAATGCGCGAGACGATTCAAGAAGTTCCAGATCTCTCCCTTCCACTTACGCGCGTGACAGTGTGCACACACCTCAGATATGGTGCCAATGTCACCGTGTTCGATGTAATTAATAAATGGGTCATAGAAAAACGCGCTCCTTTCTTTATTCCCAAAAAGTGTTCTCATAGCGCGATCGATTTAGCTAGAAAACGGAAACTAATATTATTTACCCAAATATTATGGTATCTTAACCGTGTGCAGCGCCCCTTAGTGAACTACACTACGGGTGACGTAACAAAAATTTTTTTTAATCACAATTTTGGGTTCGGTGTCGGTCTAGTAACACCCTCCGGCCATTTATTTTTTTGATATTTTCTATGAACAGAATTTTCACTTCTACAGATTTATTATAAGTATAGATAGATTATTATATAGGCGAAGCTTTGTATCTATGTATATCTGTTTATGCTTGTTAGGTACGCCTTGATGCTTTTAGAGAAATTGAGCTCCTTAGTATTCCTGAGTAAGGCTTTACGAATAATGACTGCCACGACGACCGGTCCTGTGCGTCTTGCATCCATCAGATCACCGTGACTCCCACTCATCATCCCGTCATCAGTGCACTTTGTGGGACGCCTTCCAACGCTACGTCTTCCGGTACACGGTCGCTACTTCAGATACTTTCGGCCCTATCGACCATCTTCAATCTACTACGGTTTTTTTTAAGTTGATAAATCGTTCAGAGACTTCTCTCGCTCTAAGGCGGAGCGGGAACCCTGTGTCAGACTTTCACTGACTAAAATCCACTCCTATGCTCCCATGCCTTGTGTCCCAGGGCCCAGACAGGGGTCAGGGGTTTCCCTTTCAGATGCTAATCCATGGCCCCAGTACGTTTCGACACTGCTAGCCCCCTACGTCCAACCTACGGGTGCATAATGTAGGTACTCATACACATTTGGAGGTATGCAGGACAGAGAGTAAAGCCCCACCCACATACCTCCGTTGAAATAGGAGGATCCTCCGACCAGACGAGTGTTTTTGTCTGGTGGGCTACTGCCCGATAGATGATGTCGGACTGTCGTATATGTTCAAATTGCGCGGAGAACTTTGATTGCGCGATGCAGGATTTCGTATTTTCTTCGTAGTTCTTCATCATCATCATTTCAGCCGAAAGACGTTCAGTAGGACATAGGTCTCCCCCATGACCAGTCCTGTGCGTCCCGCATCTATCGGATATCATCACACATACACACACTTATGTATGGTACGAGTATGTACCTAAGACTATTCGATTTGATGATATATATTTGTAATGACGTCATACAGTAAAAATAAAACATAGAGCATAAACGGAAGGCATAGCCAATTAGTTAATGTTTTCTATATGCAAATGAGTCTTATCTATTAAATCGTTATGATTAAATAAAATAAAGAAACAGCTGCGATAATATGCACGTCCTGGCTGTGATCACAAAAAATCTATTAGCATTTTCATAAATATCACGCTAAGTTGATTTGAAATTGATTATTTATTTATTATTTACTCTCTGCGCACAAAAGTGCAGAGGTGGACTTTTTTTGTAGGTGGGAAAATCTTCCAATGACGTCATCTCCACGCCCTTGGGTGGAGTGGGAGATATTGTCAGACTTTTACGGTCTAAAACTAGACCTATGTATTTTCCTACTTTGGTTTGCGTTCTATGACCCCAGGGTGGTCCTTTCGATAGCCAACCCGTGGCCCCAGTAGATTTTGACCCAGCTGGGCCCCTACGGTTTTGGTGACATCTCTTTGAGGCACGCATGGAATACTACGTGCCGTCGGCGACTTGACGTTGGATCGGACGGTTACTGGACGGTCGAACCTACCCGCCCTGCTAGCCCCTTACGGTTCTCGGGCAACTTAACCACCTGTAATAAACAATAAATAAATTTGAATTTGAATTTTGAATTTTGAATTTGAGCCATGGGTAGCTCGCTGTCCGACCGTCCGGTAACTGTCCGAACCGAGCCCAAGACGTCGACGGCGCGCACTGTTCCCGCGCGCCTCAAGGAGTTGTCAGCTGGGTCGAAGCCTACTGGGGCCAGGGTTATCCGAAAGGAAGCTCGAGCCCCGGTATGAAGAGGCTAGAAGGAACGGGGTGAGTTTTTCGTCAGTAAAGAGTCTGACACTATCTTGCGCACCCAAGAGCGGGGGTTGTCATAGGATGATTTTTGCCCACCGTAAAAAATAAAAAAAGGCCCTTACGGTTTTTGTGAAATTTCTTTGGCACGCATGGAATACTACGTACCGTCGGCGATTTGGGGTTGGATTGAACGGTTACTGGACGTTCGGACCTACCCATTGCTCATCGTCTGCTGGAAATCAGGATCGGGATCCCAGAGGCTGGGGCGAGAGCAAGTCTATTCCATCATGCGAGCGGCCGGCTTCTTCGCTAGCATCACTGCTTTGTAGAAGGAGGCGCCCACCTGCCATTCCTTCTCGCTAATTAGGAACTCACTATAAGCACAAAATAGATAGGTACAGAAGTAAATCTACAAACAAAGCGCGCTCTCACAACGCACACATACATACCGCTCATTGACACGATATCTCGGAGCGCCTCAGCCCGCTCGTCGAACAGTTCCGGCTCAAACGCTCATTAGTGTTCGTCCACCGAGTGTAGGTATAAAAAGTGAAGTACATACATGAGATTGTCTTCTGTACCTATCTATTTTGTGCTATAAGTCATTTCCTTGCATAAGGGTCATAAGAAATCGTAATTCAGAACGAATGACGTCATATAAATTCCCGTTTCTTTGTGTAATATTTTTTGCGCTTAATTTTAAAATGTAAAGAATTTTCTCATGTTTGTTAAGAATCCTTTGTGTTTATAAGCTTTTGTTCGTTAATTTCTCTTAGTCATAATTTGAAGAGGTTTCAGAAAAGTTTTTTATTAAAGAGAAAGTTTCACAAAGCTTCTTATGTTCAATACGGAACGACGTCTTAAGCGAATGGATAACATGTTATTAAAACATCTTACCCATACGTCTCGGCAAACAAAAACTGTTAGGCCACGCCCCTATTCGGTTAGCAAACAATGTTATTTTGTTAGCAAACACGGCGCAGCGGTCCTGACTTATGTGCGACAAAGAAAAACTAAGGCTGCCGTGCGGACTTTGTGAAGACTGTCACAAACCGACGTAACGCGAAGATGCAATTTTGTTTTCTGTTCTTTAGATAAATGTACAACATGTAACTTGGATAAAGCTAGAACTACATTAAATCAACGCACACGTGTAACACGCTAGATTTGTATGTAGAACGACGTTACGTGGCGTGGATCACGTGTAGTTCTACAAGTCTAGTTTTCATAAATAAAATGTATGGAGACCGACGCGCCCAGATCGGCGTGTGTGGCACACGTGTGCGCAGTGCAGTTCTAGCTTTAATGTTCCCACTGCTGCGACTCAAGCGTTCTCTCAAGGAGAGGGAATGGGCCATCATCCATCACGCGGGCCCAGTGCGGCTTATATGCCAAGCCTCTGCTAAACCTATTTCTAACCTAACACTATCAGGAAAACTACAAAAATGTACCGTATAGGTAACTAACCGAGAAGATTTTTTTACCATCTTGGTTCAACTTTTTACAATCCACGCAAAATGAATAAACCATGTAACTATTAATTTGAGCAAAAAATATTTTGCAGTTCCATGCGCACAACGAATTTGGAGATACGCATTTCATTTTACACTTTGGTCTATGAAAACTTTTTTTTTTAATTATATGAACTAGTGTTTGACTGCGATCCCACCTGATGGTAAGCAGTGATGCAATCGTCGATGATAAATTACACTAGTTTATTAAGAGCCTCACATTATTGGAAGGGCTGGAACAATTTGCTTGCTGCGGTCTTCCCGTCCAATTTTATAGTCTAGGTGTCTTCAAGGCTAGAGTAAATAGGCTCCTAATAAACTAGTGCGCCTCAACATGAACGATTGCATAACTGCTTACCATCAGTTGGGACCACTGGTACTTGGTGGACATCTCTCCTATACGCACAAAACAACGTTTTGGGAACACCTTAATTGTGCGTGTGGCTAAGGAGTGGAATTCCCTTGCGGAGTCTGCGTTTCCTGATCTACAACCTGGAGATCTTTCAGTAAGGAGTGAATAGGTTACTTCTAGGCAAAAGAGCTCCATCGCCGACCACATTATCACTTTCCATAAGGTGAGAGCATAAGCCTTTCAACAACAAAAAAAAAACTTTACCTATTTTTTTTATGATATAAACTAGAGCTTGACTGCGATCCCACCTGATGGTAAGCAGTGATGCAATCGTTGATGGTGAGGCGCACTAGTTTATTAAGAGCCAATTTACTTTGAGCCTTGATGACACCTAAATTATAATCTGATGGGAAGACCACAGCAGGCAAATTGTTCCAGTCCTTCGATGTACACTGTATAAACGATGAAGCGAAACGCATGACAACATACATTCAGCCGAATATAGAACCTCCTTCTTTTTGAAGTCGGTAAAACAGTTGTAGAACCCACTGAGATAGACACAAACCGAGCGTTTTTTTTTTCTCCTTTATCTAGGATTCATATCAAATGATTACACGTTGTTCAAGACAGCATTTCACGAATTCTATGAGAATCTCGCGAATTTCAAGTTCTTTGTTTTCCATTTAAGAGCAATGTGAGAATAACTGAATAACAGTAACTTTTGGTACATAACAAAACCGGAGAACGAATTTTTTGTATTTTTAATTACTTAGTCGAAATTTTTGTCCAGTTTTTTTTTTGGGGCGTATAGCAGAGCTTGAGTCATGCATCGACAAAAAATGTTTAATTGAAAACGGTTCAGCGGTTTCTGAGTATTTGATGGACAAAGAAACATATGAGCATACTAATATCTTCAAGCAGGGTTTTGGATACGTAATTAAGAAATATATCAGTCGTCAATTGTCTCGGTTAAAGACCATTGGTCACGAAGAGTTACAAGACCAGAAAGCATTAGAGAGACCAGCCACCACCACGCTTACGATATAGCAAAAAAGCATTCTCCCAAATTTCAATGGAAGAGGCTATACTTGGAGTTTCCTTGGGTAATCGCATCAGGAATATCCGCAGGACAACTAAAATTATATGTCGGTAACTTTAGTTAGCTTAAAGAATTGTCAAACTTAAGTGGCAGCGGGCAAGGCTCACGGCTCGCAGAACAGATGGTCGATAGGACTGAAAAGGTTTGGATTAGTGACCGCGCACTGAAACACCCAATGTTGGAACACAGCTGGATGCAAGTGCAAAACAACACCTCAGTCGCCTAGATGGCCCGATGACTATGTATTTTTGTCGAAATAACAAGCTTATAACTTTGTGATTTTTCATGATAAAGTTATGAAATCTTGTACACTAATATTATAAGGATGTAGGAGATAATCTCTGAAAAGAACTTTCAGATATATTACCTCCTACAAACAAAAATTCTTAAAAAAGGGCCATATTGCTAAAATTTCTTCATCGATAGAAAGCTGCTTTATTCTTGAGTGACATGAGCTATATTTTATGTACGTGGGCGAAGCCGCGGGCAAAAGCTAGTGTTGCATAACCTCAGAAAAAAACTGAAACTTAAAAAATCTTTTTTGATGGTTCCTTAAAGAACCGTTCTCTATTTCAGTTAACTAACGGCTTGTTAATCTTTTCATAAGACAGATCTTAACGAGCGATCTAGCTGAACTATCCCACGACGAAATTTGGCTAGAAAATGTAATATTGAACAAAAGTAGAAACTGACTGGGGTCATGTACGGATTTCAGCTGTTTTAAATGGAAAGAAATGAATGGATGTGACTTGAAAGTTCAAAGATAACCACAGGAGACGCTCTGGGCGTCGTCGGAAGTCACAAGACGATTCCCGTCTTCTACAGTGTCCTTCGGTCCTCGGCCGAAAGGTTCTGGAATGGCGACCACGAAGACGTAGCGTTGGAAGGCCTCCTACAACGTGGGCCGATGACCTGGTAGGGGTTGCGGAAATCTAATGGATGCGAGACGCACAGGACCGTTTATTGTGGCGGCACTTGGGGGAGGCCTATGTCAAAGAGTGGACGTCTTTTAGCTGAAATGATGATGATGACGGTGTTCCTCACACCGCTCTGGGCTTATCCACTCTTTCTTTTTCGTCCAGACGATATCTCTTTGGAGTGCGCTCCCTCTGAATATCAGGGTGGCGACTAGCCGGTTTTCCTTTAAGGTGAAGGCATGTGAGCATATTCGTAAAATGCTGGTAGAATCATCACAGCACTGATTGGTTGGATTTGTGTTTTCACTACAGCATTGCTTATTTATATGTAAGCACCTAAGTATGTATTTACTATTGTAAGTATTTGTTTCTCTTCTGTTTCTCTATTTATTAAGTTGCACCTGCCATGATATGTTTCTGCACCACCCTAAGGTCGACTGGCAGATAATGCCCAAGGCATTAAGTCCACCTTTTTGCAGTGTTAAAGTGCATAAAGCTTTAAATTCCCGGCCGCCCTGGGCAGGCTTCGACCAGCGATGAGTAGCTCTTCGTCCGTTCGTCCAGTAAGAACTGAGCACGAATCGTTGATGGCCAGCATCAGTCCTAGTTGGCTCCGTCCGTTTTGCTGACATATTTTTTAGCCGTCCTCATCATTCAAGAGTTCGTAAGCTGGACTGCTGATCATGGATGTAGATGTAGAGTCTATCAAAAGGTCAGTTTAATCGACATTTTTTAGTCGGTAAGAGTCAGACACTATCCGGTACATGGTGACATCCCAACAACACGCACAAAACGTTTTGGAAACATATTCATTGTGCGTGCAGCTAAGGAGTGGAATTCTTTGCCGGAGTCTGTGTTTCCTGATAGCTACAACCCGGGAATCTTTAAGTCGAGAGTGAATTGGTTTCTTTTAGGTAAGCGCGTTCCATCATCGACCGCATCGTCGCTTTCCATCAGGTGAGATAGAGATCAAGCGCAAAGTTATCAACAATAAAATAAAATTAAAAGTCTCGCTCCGCCCAAGGGCAGGGAATGTCATTTAGATGATTTTTACCTACCGAAAAAGAAGCTGAAATCAGCGCGTTCAAACCAACAAACAAACTCTTCAGCATTATAATATTAGTAGATATCAAAGTAAAGTCGAAATCTACAGGCAGTGCTACTTAAAACAATGACTCACCCCGATCCACACTAACTCCTCAACTAAAAGGCACCCACACAACAATGAATGAGATAATTAGCAGTCCTTATCGCGTAATCAGCAGACGAGTAGCGCCAATTTAATATTAAATTAATAATACGCTAGGTAAGGATGAGGAAATTCGATAGGTGGAACTGGTACTTGTCGATAGATTCGAGTTGAAACCCCCTACTGTTTTGTCCATCGACAAGTAAAGAAAGAAAGAAAGAAACCACTCAGGACAAATGTTTATGTGATGAGAATGATCATTTGTTCTGTGTCTGGGTGTAATTTATCTATAATGTATATATTTAGAAATATATAAGTATGTTTATCAGTTGTCTAGTACCCATAACACAAGCTCTGCTTTGCTTGGGACTAGACGGCGTTGTGTGATAGTTGTGGAATATTATTATTATACTTACTACGCTGCTTACCATCAGGTTGGATCACAGTCAAGCACTAGTTTATATCAGATAAAAAAAAGATGCCCTTTGTGTTCCAGTCCAGGGCTACGGTAGCACACTCGTACAATCCCGGAATTATGGCAGGCATCGCTTTTAGATGGCCCCGTCATGTGTTGTCTGGAAAGGAACTCCAGGGTCCTAGGAGGCAAGGTTTTAGTCAGTAAAAGTCTGACACTCCCTTGCGCCAAGCTCTGGAGTGGGAGGAGTAATTGGATGATTTTCCACATAAAAAAGCCTTGAGCACAAGCGAAGGGTAGCCAGCCTTTACAGGATGGAGAGTTGGCGTGTGTGACTTGACTCCACCATCTCAATTCTTCTCTCTCCATCGGACAACCCGACGTACGATGAGTATCCACCCATACGTTGTTGAAACCTCTACGGTCCGGACTAAGCGTTTCGGCTCGTCGTTTATACCACGTACGTCGAAGGACTGGAACAATTTGCCTGCTGCGGTTCCCGTCCGGTTATAATTTGGGTGTCTTCAAGGCTAGAGTGAATAGGCTCTTAATAAACTAGTGCGCCCAACCATCAGAGATTGCATCACTGCTTACCATCAGGTGGGATCGCAGTCAAGCACTAGTTTATATGAATTTTAAAAAAAGAGTGGCTCCGTTCATTTCGCGATCACTTTTAACCTACTTTGTTGTTGAAAAGCTTGTAAGTTTAACTCAAATCTATTGACAAACGGCCCCAATTTTAAAGTTGTATGTCATGGGTTCAAACCTAGGCAGGCGCTTTTCTTTGAGTAGGTAATTTATTTTCATCACCACTGCTCTCAAAACGGTGAAGGAAAACATCGTGAGGAAATCGGCATGTCATAGAACTAAAAATTCGAAGACATGTGACATCGACCAACTCGCACTGGGCCTACTTATATCCCAGGGCCTATATCCCAGTAGTGGGAACCTAATACAAAACTGAATATACACATATATTAGGTACCTAATTACATTTGCTTAACCTATATTATTGTAAGACTCCCCCAGGAGAACAGGATGGCAACAAACCGATTAGCATTCAAAACTAAAATTCGCGAGATAATTCATCAGAGGTTGGCAGTGGTATCATCACAGCGTTAAGGTTTTCCAATTGTTGATTTGAACAAATTGTTTGACAATATTAGTGTAAAATAACAGTAGTAAAACAAAAATAGTAGTTTATTAATTTGAATACATATATCTAATATATAAAATTTCCATGTCACAATGTTAGTTACCGTACTCCTCCGAAACGGCTTTACCGATTTTTACCAAATTTTATATGCGTATTTAGTAAGTCTGAGAATCGGCTACTATCTATTTACCATACCCCTAAGTGATAAGGGTTGTTCACCCTTAAATTTTTATTTTTGGACGAAATTTGTGTTTTCCTTTTTTTATAATGTGACGTTAAAAAATACATACAACCCTAAATTTTTACTTTTTTATCACCAACCCCTATTTTTTTAAAGAAAAAAATAATGTATAAGGCAAAACAACGTTTGCCGGGCCAGCTAGTACTCGTATTAATATATAATAATACTATATTTATAGGTTATTAGTATATCAATTCTTATATTCACCTTAGCTCTTTCTTTTATTGCACCTACCACTATTGTTCTCTGCATCACCCAAAGGTTGACTGGAAGAAAATGCCTAAGGCATTAAGTCCGCCTCTGTACTTTTGGGTGCATGAAGTATTAAATAAATAAATAAATAAGACTGTTGATGTTGTTTATCCCCGATTGGTGGAAGCAATTAATTAGTAATTCCGTCATTTGTATCAGGATTTCCTTATTGTTTAAAAATTTATGAACATCCTTTTCTTTATACCGACCTAATAAAATCTAAATTAAAAGGAAGATCATTACGTATATCCCATTCAACACATGGCGACATCACCTTGCCGTGATGTCACCTTCATCGCGGCAGATCAAGACGAAGTTCTTAATAACCTTCGTGCATCCAAAAACTTACTTCTACATATTCCTTCTCACCGTACTGGTTTCATGTCCAACCCTTTCACTGTTTCCACCATAAAGCTCTGGAATGTGCTTCCCCTAGACATCAAAAAGGCCGAGAGTAAATTTTCCTTTAAGGTGGTGCATCATGACTCACATTTTCACTGTTTTTCATACAACCGCTCATAACTGATTATGACGTTATCACACATTTTTCATTAGATATTTTGGAAACACAGTATCTTGTGGATATTATCTAGGTTTCTAAAGAAACCACTAAATTTGTGTAAAACTAATCCAGTAAAAACCTCTAAAAATGTCCTATTTTGTATGAACTTTGACACTTCAAAATTTGCCTAAAAATTAAAAAAGTCAAAAAAGTAATCCTCTAGAGACCTTTCAAATTTTATTAAGATTCTAAATGACGACAACTTTTTCCAAAAACTTTTAAGGGTTTAAAAAAAACAACTATTTCCTGGAGCAAGTTTTGTGAAATTTTCGAGTAAATCTCGGAATTACCGAATACTAACAGAGTTTCCAGGCGTTATCTCTCTTTTTTTGCGTTGCCTTTTCGTCAAACATCGCGTTGGATTGCATTGAATGAAGTAACAAGCTTTTAAACCATTTTCGATGTTTACGATAAGCGAGTGGAGAAGGACCCTCTTAAGCGTAAAATTGAAGTCTTCTCAACCTTAGTTTGGTCTTCGTCAGAATTACGATTAAATTCTCTTAATTATTTATTATTTTTCATAGAATATATTAGTTTATTATTTTAGCATATATATATGTCAAAGCGTTGACGCATATCAGTCGGTCTGCATCAGCGCCACCTATCTTTCACTGGAGGAACTATGTAGTTAGATTGAACAGTTTACGTTTGGGTACGTTAAGTATTAACTTGGGGATGGTTAGCGTGGAGTAATAGCAACACTGAGCGAATAGTCGAGTCAAATGTCGATCCGGAGGTATAATCGATTATTCGACATTGACAGGTACTGACGTTGACCGGTAAATTGGCTAACCGGCAATGGGGGTAGGGCCACGTGTCGGGTGTCCGTTGATTTGGAGGGCACTTTGAATCGATCCGGCGGTCAGGGTAGACATTGGTTACTCCACGCTAAACTTCCCGCGTTCCTAAATTCTTAATCAAGCCATATCTCAGGCATCCTTGATTATTTTGTACTGAGTGTGTGTTACGAGTAATTAAAAGTGTTATCGAAGGTTTTTGTGAGTGTTATTTCCGATGTCGCGACCCACTGATATCGACCCTCCGTTATATATGTATTTTATTTTATATAATTAACTTTTTTACCATTTAAAGTATTTGTTATTTGTTTATTGTGCAAACCTACCACAGTGTTGTCTTTTTAACCCAAAGGTTGTCTGGTAGTGAACGCCTTGTTGCATTAAGTCCGCCTATGTACCACTACTGTACTCTCCTCATTAAAAGGCTAAGCTGTGCTATATCGATAACAACGTCCCAGCACTAATCCAAATCCAGTAACTTGTTAACTCTGACCGCTGATCACTTGGAAGATAGCCAGGACCGCTTCCTACAGTCAACGACCTAAGTTTTATACTTTTGAAGAAAATAATCTAAATGAAGTGCTAAAAATAATACATGGAAGTCGTTTTAACCCTTCAGATACCGTCAATTAGAGACACAATAGTAAGACAATAGATGCGCGGCCACCGGTGGTCGCTTGGGGATTCATGAATTAAAACCTTCAAAGGAACTGTATTCGCTGAAAGATGATATATTGTTAAATTTTTTACGTAGAAAACTATTAAATAACTTCTGTTTTGGGTGTAGCGCGATGGAATGTCAGACCTTTAGGGCTATATTTCACCGAGACACCATGGCGGCGCGACTAGTCGCCGCTAGCGACAAAATGTATACAGCTCTATAGCTCTATAGAGAGTTACTCACTTGGTGTCCGTTTGTTTGCGCAACCATTTCGGTGGCGCGACAAACTCGGGCGTGTGTCGACTCTGGTGTCTGTAGGGTGGCTAGTTTGGAAGCTCAGGGCTATATTTCACCGGGACACCATGGCGGCGTAACCAGTCGCCGCTACCAACAAAATATATACAGCTTTAGAGAAAGTTACTCACCTGGTGTCCGTTTGGTTGCGCAACCAATTTGGTGGCGCGACCAGCTCGGACGTGTGTCGTCTCTAGTATCTATATGTTGTCTAGTTTGGAAGCTAAAAAAGAGCTATAATTATTTCACCGGGACTACATGGAGATCCGACAAATTGCGCCGCCATGTTGTCCCAGTGAAATATAGCCCTTACCTACTGACTAAAACCCACAGTGTTCCGTCAGTCGAGGTGCCACCAAGTAGCCTATCAATTTTGCTGCTCTCTCTTTTCCACACACGTCTATCTTCGGCCATTGCGGGCCAGTCCCTCTGGAACTTTTCAAGTTCTTCTCTCCACCTCCGCCTTGGTCTGGCACGCTGTCGCCTTGCGTTTAATGGGACCCAATAAGTGGCTTTTTTAGCCAACAGGTCATCCGACATGCCAATCCTACTTTAGAAAGGCAGCTTTTCGGGTAACATCTTTGATTTTAGTTTTGGCGCGCAGCTCTGTGTTCCTTACGTGGTCGGAAATTCGAACACCCATGATACTGCGCTCCATGGCATGCATTTATGAGCCTTATATTATAAAGGAGATTTTGTAAGCGTGTGTATGTTTATGAGTTCTTCACGCTCGAATGGTTGACTGGATTCCAATTAAATTAAGCACAAGGGTAGATCATGTCTTAGAATAACACACACTGTAAAATGTAAAACGCAGTTTGTTCGGATGAAGTACATACATGAGATTGTCTTCTGTACCTATCTATGTTGTGTCAGTGGGTTCCCTTAGGATCATTTTTATCGCTTCGTTAGTCGCTGGAAAAAACTAGTATTCCGTTCGTGTTTTAAGCAGTTGCAAAAAACTGGTACCTACTACTAATTTATCATTAAACAGTTAAAACTGTAAAACAAGATCCTAATTCATAATTACCGACTCAAAAAATCCGTAACACACTGTACATTTTCACATCTATTCTATACACATAAATAAAATTCAAGTGTCGGTTTGTAATTATAAATTTACATGAAAGTATATTCGATACCTAAAAATATGCAATAAAAAAAAAAACATCTGTCATTTATTTCAGCTAATCTCCGAAACGGCTGAGCCGATTTCGACAGGACTTAAAATGGTGGATAACTGATGCTAAAAGGAGTAGCTTAGTCTTTTATTTTAGAAAAAGAAATAGGGATCCACTAAAACAAGCTTTTAATGAAGATAATTTTTTTCATAGCAAGCTTGTATAGCGGTATAATACCCATATAATTAAGTGGGAAGTGGGTCAAATTTAATTTACAAGATTTGATGACAGAAAAACATCGGGACAGGTGAAACTAAAAAATAAAAGCTTGTAAAAATATAGCTATTTAACTTGAAATTATGACCGAATAGCATTGTGTTGTTTAAAGTTAGAACCTCATCAGACCGACGCACACGTGTAACACGCCTGATTTGTACGTAGAATGACGTCGCGTGGCGTGGATCAAGTGTAGCTCTACAAGTCTAGTTTCCATATAAAATGTAGATACTATGCGTTCCAAATGGACCTATTTTGGTGCAGTCATGAGGCACACAACCACTTTATTTTATAACTTTTATTTTTTATCTTTATTTTATTTTATTGCTTCTTGTATTTGTGTTTCGGCTTTGTGCTGTACCAAATAAATTATTTTTCTTTCTTTCAAATGAGAATAGAATCGATGGCCATGTTGTTACGTCACGTCGTACTGTCAAATCGAACAACTTTTGGCACGATTAAAGAACTCAGAGTGGAGTAAAATTGAAGAACTGGATTCTGATTAAACGTTTTTCGTTCACAGTTCGTAAAAAAAAAAATTATAAGCCTATACTGTCCCACTGCTGGGCAAAGGCCTCCCCCAACTTCTTCCAGGCATTCTTTTCCCGAGCTACTTCGAACCAGTCCCCGCGGTAGGAATCCAGGTCGTCTCGCCACCCCTTCCTTGGTCGACTTAGGCGGCCTCGTCCATCTTCGGGTACCGACTTTATGGAAACTTGCCCAACGGTCAAAGTGCATGCGACTGATGTGACCCGCCCAATCCCATTTTAGCTTGGCAGCCTCTTTTCCTACGTCTATAATACCTGTCTTTTGACGTAGCGTAGTGTTCCTCATTCTGTCGGCTCTTTTGACACCCAGAACGCTGCGTTCCATGGCTCGTTAGCAAATTAAAGTTTAAAAATTTCTTTCCTCGATTTGACAGTAAATCGTGACGTCACAACATGGCAATCGATCCTATTCTCATTTGAAACGCATTGTATGGAGACCGACGTGCCCAGATCGGCGTGTCACACGTGTGAGCAGTATTTAAGGCAGGCAAAGCCGCGTGTACCAGCAAGTTAGCGATATAATCAGATAACGGAATACCATCTGCTTAAGCCATACAAAACAAAAGGCGTGAAGTACAAATGGTAATAAAATCTTGGGTCAATGACTTATAACTTGTATAATTGTATGTCTTTATGGAGGAATGATGTTTTTCTTATCAGGTTCGCGATCAGGAAATGGGCAGTTTGCGAGGTGTTTTGAATGTGTGGCTTTGAGTTATGTTGCTTGAGAGCTGTGGTGGCCAAGTGGTAATAGCCCCGACTTATGAGTTGTAGGTCGCAAGTTCGAACCCAGGCAGGCGCATTACTTTGTGTTATTTATTTCATCACTACTGCTCTCGAAACGGAGAAGGGAAACATCGTGAGGAAACCGGTAAGTCCTAGAACCAAAACATTCGAAGACATGTGACATCCACCAACCCGCACTGGGCCCGCGTGGTGGATTACGGCCCATTTCCTTATAACTTGTATAATTGTGTCTTTATGGAGGAATGATGTTTTTCTTATCAGGTTCGCGATCAGGAAATGGGCAGTTTGCGAGGTGTTTTGAATGTGTGGCTTTGAGTTATGTTGCTTGAGAGCTGTGGTGGCCAAGTGGTAATAGCCCCGACTTACGAGTTGTAGGTCGCAAGTTGGAACCCAGCCAGGCACATTACTTTGTCTAATTTATTTCATCACCACTCTCTCGAAACGGTGAAGGAATACGTCGTGAGGACACCGGCGTGTCCTAGAACCGTTATTCCACTTTTTTCTATCTTTAGCCACTTCTGGCCAATCCAGAACTTTTATTAAAAAAAAATAAGACCAGAGAGCAATAATGGTTTTCAGTTTTTTTTTAATATAAATGTCGTAACGTTTAAACCCTCAACCTGAGATCTTTAAAACGGATCTCTAAATGCGTGCCTTCATACCATCTCACCAGGATATCACTCTTCAAAACCAATTTTCCACCACAGCAAAGACAAATCACCATAGACTCAAAAACTGACCATTGTCCGATGCTACCACAGATAACACAAGAAATAACCTATGTCCGTAACAAGGCGGTAAAACTTAACGAACCGTTAATTTTAACCGTAGCAGTTTTTTCATGATGAGCCAAATTTAAAAAGGTATTGACACGAAGGAGGCGGGTATCTAAAAGTCATCGACCTGTCAGTGAAACATCATCCGGCTAATAAGGGCTTTGAGTCTTAAAAAAAAACATAATTATCTATGATAGTCTGTAATTTGACAATTATATTTTTGCGCTTCACGAGCAGTGAACAGTGGTGGCCGAGAGGTCGCGGGTTCTGGGTTAGAACCCGGGTCAAATTCATCCAAAGGTTGTCTGTAAAAAATTGCTTTTAGCGATAAGACCGCATTGTAACACCCTATTAATTTTAATTTTCTTATGTTATTTATTTTTATTTTTCGTGTCATCATCATCATCATCATCATCATCATCATCATTTCAGCCGAAAGACGTCCATTGTTGGACATAGGCCTCCCCCAAGTGCCGCCACAATGAACGGTCCTATGCGTCTCGCATCCATCGGATTCCCGCAACCCTTACCAGGTCATCGGCCCACCTTGTAGGAGGCCTTCCAACGCTACGTCTTCCGGTACGTGGTCGCCATTCCAGAACCTTTCGGCCCCAACGGCCATCCGTTCTGCGAGCAATGTGCCCTGCCCACTGCCACTTAAGTTTGGCGATTCTTCGTGCTATGTCGGTAACCTTGGTTCCTTTGCGGATATCCTCATTCCTGATTCGATCACGCAAGGAAACTCCGAGCATAGCCCTTTCCATTGCCCTTTGGGTGACTTTGAGCCTTCTGATGAAGCCCATTGTGAGCGACCACGTTTCGGAGCCATATCATCACTGGCAACACACACTGGTCATAGACTTTCGTCTTGAGACACTGGTATGTTGGACGAGAAGATACCGCGCAGCCGAACGCTGCCCAGCCGAGTCGGATTTGACGATTGACCTCTTTCTCGAAGTTAGACCTACCCAACTGGACCGTCTGTTTTTTCGTGTACAATAAAGAATTTATCTATCTATCTATCTCAGTGCACAAGTCCGTTTGCCGCACTTGCCCAGTTAAAAAAAAATATTACATACTTATTAAAGATCGTAAGGAAACCGGTATATTCTAAGAACCCGCACTGGTCCCGTGTGGTGGATTACAGCCTGTTCCCTCTCCTGGAGAGGAGGCCTGAGTCCCAACAGTGGGAACATTAAAAAAAGGTTGATTATTTTCTAGTAAAAATTTAATTAAAAACAAAATGTACTAACAAAACTTCATTTATTTCTTCTGTTTTTTATCAGATTTCTCCCTCTTCCTCTTATTGATGGGGTTCCTTGGATCGTAGATGTCGAACCAGTCATCGCCTTTAGTGGACGCGTCTTTAGCTAGCAGTGGACCTTTCTCTTCGAACCGCAAGGTGTGGCCCAACCTGGAACACATAAAAACGTCATCATCATCGTCATTGCAGCCGAAAGACGTCCACTGTTGGACAAAGGTCTCCTCAAGTTTTTTTTTGGTGGGTAAATATCATCCAAATGACATCCCCGCCTTTGAGCGGAACGGGAGATAGTGTCAGACTCTTACTGACTAAAAAAAAGCCACCCCGTTCCTTCTTGCCTAGCATACCATATGGAGTTTCCTGCACGTTCTTCTCCATAGAGACCTACGCTTTGGAACGTGCAATTTAGCTTCACTTTTCTTGGACTGACCGACATTTGACTATTCAAAAGTGCCTTCAAATGGTCCATTTGAAATAGATGATTTTGATTTGATTTACCGGGGCCGAGCTTCCCTTTCGGAGCTTTTTTTTTCGAAGGGGAAAATCGTCTTATGACAAAACACGCTCTTGGGTGGAGCGGGAGATAGTGTCAGACTCTTACTGACTAAAAACCCCATCCCGTTCCTTCTAGCCTTCATACCGGGGTACGAGCTCCGTTTCGGACAACCCTGGCCCCAGTAGGCTTCGACCAAGCTGGGACAACTCCTGCTGCTGGCAACTCCTTGAGGCGCGCGGGAACAGTGCGCGCCGTCGACGTCTTGGTCCCTTTCGGAGCTAGCGCGTGATCTGCATGAACGCGCGTGGATGCTTTTTCGGTGTGTTGGACTGTGCATGTTTTCTATACAAACGGAGACACTTACAAGCAATGTTAAAACACGCATTCACGCGCTACGCTGCGTGGTGCGTGGCAGTGTGCTAATCGTCTAACGCTCTTTTCTATCAAATCGCTCCTCACACAATCCATCCAATGTTCTACTACTTACACATAGAGCCTGAACTTACCAGTCATCAGAGTTCAAGTTCTCATCGTTATCTTCTCCTTCTTCCATCTTCTCTGCTGAAGGCTCTCCCTCAGCTCCCGCCTTCTCTTTTATAGCGTGAAGTTTGGTCTTGAACTTAGCCAGCAGTTGAAGCGTGAAGTCTTCCCTGGAACAAAGTAAAAAGCTTTATTTTTCACTACTTATAACGTATAAACATAATATAGCATAATCAGCCCTTTGCTGGGACTCAGGCGAACATACAATATAACATTTAAAAAAAAATGTGTAAATAGACTCGCAAATAACCATTTTATAAATAGCCCGGATTGTGCTCTTTTGCGATACGAAAATTGATTCAACATCAGCTACAGATCATAATCAGCCTTATATTGATCCCACTGCTGGGACTCAGGTCTCCTTTCTCCACACGGAAATCTATCACACGGGCATCACAGTGCGGGTCAAGAAGCCAAAGCCATGCCAGTTTTCTCACGATGATTTCCTTCCTTTTGAGAGCAGTGATGATGAAATAAATTACACAAAGTAATACGCCTGCCTAGGTTTGAACCTCTTTGTGGAAGTTTCGCTGCGCAAATTCCTTGAGTGGGTACTCAAGGAATTTTCAACCATCTGATTTGTGAAGCTGTGGATATTTCTGTGTTAACGACGCCGACCTACAGGTTTTAGACGTGGGTTCAAACCCAGGCAGGGACTTTACTTTATGTTATTTATTTCATCACCACCACTACCAAAAACGGTGAAGGGAATCATCATAAGAAAACGGAAACGTCATATCCTTGAACCAAAAATTCGAAGAAACTTGAAATTCAAAATTCATCAACCCACAATGGACGCGCGTAGATTACGGCCTATTCCCTCTCCTAGAGAGGAGGCCCGAGTTCCAGCAGTGGGATCATTTTAAAGCTGATTATGCTTATAATGTACTCTTAGTTGGTTAACTTAGAAATATATTCACAATATGATGGCGACCTTTCGATCGTCTTCGAAAGGCCCGCGTAGTGGATTACGGCCCACTCCTTCTACTAGAGAATAAACTTTTTCCTAAACTAGTGCGCCTCACCATCAACGATTGCATCACTGCTTACCATCAGGTGGAATCGCAGTCAAGTATTAGATTATATCAGATAAACAAAAGGCCTGAGTTCCAGCAGTGGGAACATTATATGGCTAAATGTATACACTCTTGGTTCTCTTAGAAATTTCTGGATTTAATGGATTTGATGACGCAAGAAAACTTCGAGACCTCTCTTCTTCTTCTGAGTCGGTACACTCTTGCCAGAATGGTCGTGGTCATCAATGTGAATCACGATGAGTGATCATCTTTGTAATGCGGCGCCATTCATCGCGGACTGCAGCTTTCCGGGTACATTCATAAACCGAGCACTTAGTTGCGGCCTTGATCTGGTCTGTCCGTCTCATTGGTGATCTACCACGGGGCCTGGTGCTCTCAACTTTGCCCTGCACTACAAGACCTCTCTTATAAGACCCATTACAATGTTATACACATCATCATCATTTCAGCTGAAAGACGTCCACTACTGGAGATAGGCCTCCCCCAAGTATCACCATAACGACCGGTCCTGTGCGTGTCGCGTCTATTGGATTCCCGCAACTATCACCAGGTTATCGATCCACCTTGCCCAATGGGACTGGTGCCCAAGTTAGGCTGGTTTTAGAGTCGCGCTGACCGTCGGCGCTGACACCCGCAAACAAATGAACTAAAAAAGAATAAAAATTTAGAATAAAATTTTAACTATCAGCGCGTGCATTGGTCAGCACTGACGGGTTAGCGGGCGTTCGCGTCGCGCGTCGGCGCCGCGTAGCCGTCGGCGCTGACCAACGCACACGCCCCTCTGTCTTTAGTGGGCGCTGAGCGGACACCGTCAGCGTGAGCAGTCAGTCAATACAAATCAGCAATTATTTATGCGTCTGTACTCCAGTGATCAGCACGATACTGAAAGGTCTAGCTGAACCTCAGCGCTGACAACCTACGCGCTGAGCTGTCAGCTTGACTTTAAAACCAGCCTTAGACTCAAAGTCTGTGTAACATTGAACGCAGAACAGATGTTCGATGGGGACGAAAGGTTCTTGAGTGGCGACCTCGTACCGGAACACGCAGCGTTGGAAGGCCTCTCAATGTTGTACTACCTCTATATAAATAAAAACGCTCATACCTATTTAAGATTGAGTTTATTAATATTTATAATTAATAATCAAATTGCACATATTTCGTAGAATAAAATTAAAACATTATTATTTAATCATTTCAATTAACTAATGACTATTAAATATCATATAAAATAAAATGCCGTTCAATACAAGTCGCACCATTATTATCTTAACGCTATGAACCAGTCTTGTCCATCTATTCAGGCACACGATGCCACATTTGCAAAATGACACATTAACACAAAATGCCACATTCGCAAAATGTCTTTTCTCAATATGCCAATACTATAGAAGGCGCCCGATAACCATGGAATAAAGTACGAAGACCTTTTCCTAATATCTCTGCGTAAGTACCCGAAAAACAAACAATGAATTGCTTTGCATTACTAGATCATTAAAAGATCACGATACATGCCGATTCAAGATAGCTTTATGTCTTTATTCCCGTTTTTGAAAGCAATGTAGAAGGGTCAACGACCGTTATTCCACTTTAATCTAGCGCCTACCTTAGCTAAATGTCACATTAGCAAAATGCCACATTTGCAAAATGTCTTTTCTGAAAATGCCACATTAGCAAATCGTGGCTTTTTCGTCAGTTCATTATTACCCCATTCTTTCCATTAATCATTTCAGTATACACATTTATTTTATAAACTACAAAGATATTAAATATATACCAATAGACAGGACATCGAACAAAATCGTGATCCGATACTTGTTACCTAGTGGTAACAAATCCAAATCAACCGGTAATATGGACCCTGTCAGGGCAGGAATCTGCTTACAATGTAGCGACATCTATAACGCCAGATATTAACTAAAATGCAAAATCCTGCATTCCTGCATTAGATTATTGCATTATTTCATGAATCCCCAAGCGACCACCGGTGGCCGCGCATCTATTGTCTTACTATTGTGTCTCTAATTGACGGTATCTGAAGGGTTATATCCTGTATTAGAGTTCTCCGCGCAATTACAACAAATACAACATTCCGAAATCAACTATCGGACTGTTGCCCGGACTAGGCATAACATGCGTCTGGTCGGAGGATCCTACCTTTTCAATAAAGGCATGTGGGTCTTTACACTCTGTTCAACATATATCTAAAGGCCCTTGATTGAAGTAGACAACGACAGTTTCAACAGATGGTCGTCGAGGTTTTTGGTCATCAAGCCTGTGGCGGTAATGACATTCGGAATATTGACAGCCGGGTCCACATCTTACATAATCGACAACCGGTAGTGTGCTTATTTATTATTTGACATTACTTTAACTACAAATTCTATTTGGTAACACTAGGTAGTGCTTTCTTATTACACACATAATAGGAATAGAACCACAAGTTTAAAATACACAGAATTTTGACCTTAAGAAAGATAAGAACCAAAAGAATGTGTAGAAAATTAATTTCTCTAATTTTATATTTTGGTAATAAATAAAAATAAACTAACATTTGATATAGATACCGGCAAGGATCTTGAGCGCTGGCTTCAAGTTGCACAGAAGTCAAATATCGGGCCTATTTAGTGGTATGAAGTGAGACGCGGGGGCGGGGAGCGTCATTGATTGGCTCGCCGCGCCATCGCGTCAAAGACGTGACTCTTGATTCGTTCCTGCGCTTGCTGCATGTATCTAACAACGACGACGATTGGCTCGCCAATGTATGGAATACGCAAAGCGATCCCCACTCTGATGCCAAGCGCTCAAGATCCATGCCGATATATACATGGTCACCGGGCCATTCGGGGACTAAGGGATTGTTTATGCTCCTGCATAGCTGTGCGCTGGTTCTTAATGCCCGCTATGACCTGCTGTGACCTGTATTGTATTTAGTGTCGGTGGCGTCTAAATTGTCATCTTTTTTTTAATATTTTTGGGAAAAAATATAACATGGTGTAAAAATTATTGGAATCAATTCAGTTACTGATTCTAAACGAACTAAATTCAGGTTTCGCATATACTAAAAATAATATTTCATACTTTTTAAACGCGTACCATCCGTCATGTACTCATGACATGGGCGTGCTGGACACATTTTGTTTGCCATACATGAATGTGGCAGCAAAAAGGTTAAGAACTGAGTCGCTGGACCATGTCAGTACAAATAAGAAAATGCAATGCGCGTTCTCATCGATAATTTGCTAAAAGCTTATATATAAGGTATTTAATAGAAACGACTAGAAATATGTCACAAAGATTTACATATCCAAAAATGTAATAATAAATTGTATCTTTTAACATCATTGGCACCAGATTTAGCTAGGCCACCTATTCGCAATGTCTTAATGAACGCATTATCTAGCATATAATACTTATTATAATCAAATAATAGATGAGGGAGAGATATCTTCTATCGGATCTTAGATGAAAATAATTGGGCCTCACCATCAATTTACCTTACATACAAACATTCCTCCAAATCATCAGAATCATTGATCACAGCCTCATCCCATGGACCATATTTATTATCCTTATATTTCTGCCAATAAACAAAGAAAAACGGACAGTACCCGCTCAAAATAAAAACTATTAAAACAAAATAACATAACAAGGTATTTGATACTGAAAACAGACATACCAACGTCAAAATTAAAGTGAAAAAATAAATTAAGTTAAATAATTTCGTGTGTAATATTGCCTTAAATAGCTGAGGACTTAATACAAACAATATCACAGATATTGTCAACAATACAAAAGCATCAAAAGGTGTGGACAATCTTGATACTAGACACACTGACGCAAAAATCGCTGCATTTATAGAGAGAGAATTTGATACTAGCGCCACTGGTATATTGTAGTCAAAAAATATCATGTGTATTACCATCATTATGACCGCCCAAGCGTATATAGTATCCGTACTTACTGTGTCTGTTAAAGTATGTAGTATAGGCGATAATAGGTACCCTATAGTGACGTATACTAAAACAGTTTTTAAATGTTTCAAAACTGCGCTACCAGCAAATGTTATATACAATAGGTAGCTAAGCAAAGTAGTGATAATCGATGTGTATATAACAGTATATGTATGCACCCAATCGTTGTACATGTACACGAAAATTACAGCGTATAAAATACATATACAAAGGCGTAAGACAACGCGAAATGATCCTTGTATCGCTTCAGGTAAGGTTACTTTTTCAATTTTCAAGTTTTTGCGGAGATCTTGAAGGAATTTCCTGTCTGTGTGGTTATCTGGATATTCTCGGTTTTCGTATAGATTTTTGACCCAGGGTTTTCTTCTGATGATTTTTCGGGTCGTCTTCGTGCGGCCGTTTCTGAAATACGGTCTTGAGTTAGAGATTCTTGCGTCTTGATTGGTAACACTTATCACTTCGAATCAAAATATACGTCTAGTTTAAATTCACAAAAAAATTGACGTGTAAAAGTGTTTTTAAAAACCTGTTTGCAAAATAAATATAATTTACGCATGAAGAAGAAAGAAGCATTTGTGAATATTTTTTCGATTTTTTTTATTAATCGTGGCCAAGTGAGGGATCGCGAAAATCATAATTATGTAACACATAATATGATTTAAAAGAGTATCCATGGAGTTTCTTGCACGTTCTTCTCCATAGAGATCTACGCTTTGGAACGTGCAATTTAGCTTCACTTTTCTTGGACTGACCGACATTTGACTATTCAAAAGTGCCTGCATTTGGTCTATTTGAAATAAATGATTTTTAATTTGAATTTGAATCCGATGGATGCGAGACGCACAAGCCCGGTCGTTATGGTTACACTTGGGGGAGGCCTATGTCCAACAGAGGACGACTTTCGGCTAAAGTGATGATGTCGATGATCACTTTAGCCGAAATGCATAATTTTAGCCGATGATAAGAATAAAAACCTTTTTATAAAAAAAAAATAACCGACTTCACAAAAAAATTGAATTGAGTTTGAGAAATTCCCTCGATTTCGCCAAGATTCCATCATCAGATCCCAACTTGGTGACTATGGGACCATTTGGGAAGTCTACCCTTTCCAACAAAAAAATATTTTTTTAAATCGGTTGGCAAGCGGCGAAGTTATGCGCGAACAAACATAAAAAAAAAACATACGAACATCTGAATTGAGAACCTCCTCCTTTTTTAGAAGTCGGTTAAAAATCGTCAAATCGCAACCTCAGTAACATAAAACATGTGTTTATAAGAAAATACAGTGTTCCATTTGAGTGAGTCACAACGTAATCAGAATTTACACTAATATTACAAAGACGAAAGTTCATTTGTCTGTGTGTATGTTTGTTACTCTTTCATAGTTAAACGAATTTGGATGAAACTTTACAAACAGGAAGAGCATGTCCTGGCATAAGTTATTTTATTATATAAGTTGTTTTATATAAGTTGTTTTATATAAGTTGTTTTTGATTCGTACTTACTCAATACTAAAATAATATTTTTTATTTTAAAAACTGGCAAACAAACAAACATGGCGGCACGGAGCACATGACGTCTAACCAATCAGCGCGTTCCATTCTATGCCATTTCAAAATTCAACACTTTCACTACGATAAATTATAATTTACCGAAAAAAATATAAGTACGTTAAATTGTAAGCAGTTTGTTACCGATAGATTATAATCTAACGTTATTTACAATTTTGCGGTGACATAGACACTTGAGATATAAAACTGCAATTTCACATCACAATATCCACTAGGAATCAAAATGCTAAAATTTAAACAGATTCTAAACTTCACTCAAAAAATCCAGCCAAAAAAGCTTGCAATTATCATAACAGGTGGAAGAAATATTTTAACTTTAGCGGCAGTGGGCAGGGCACATTGCTCGCAGAACAGATGGTCGATGGGGACGAAAGGTTCTGGAGTGACGACCACGTACCGGAAGACGCAGCGTTGGAAGGCGTTATTTGAAGAGACCAGAGATATATAACCAAGATTTATGTAACTTTTTTTTATAGTGAGAAAATCATTTAATGACAGTCTCTCTTGGGCGGAGTGGGAGATAGTATCAGAATCTTACTGACTAAAAACCCACCCCGTTCCTTCAAGCCTTCATACCGGGGCTTGAGCTGTGTTTCGAAACTAACCCTGGCCTCAGTAGGCTTCGACCCAGCTGGGCCCATGCTGTTGCTGACAACTCCTTGAGAGATTTATATAACTCAAAGAGTGACCATGGTGTTTCTTGCACGTTCTTCTCTATCGATCTACACTTTGGAACGTGCAATTTAGCCTAACTTTTTTTTGACTGACCAACATTTTGACAATTCAAAAGTGCCTGCCATTGGTCTATTTGAAATAAACGTTTATGATTTCAGATTTCTGGTTGGAAAGCCACCCACGAGGTGGACCGATGCCCTGGTGAGGGTCGCGGGAATCCGATGGATGCGTGTCGCACAGGACCGGTCGATATAGCGATACTTGTGGGAGGCCTTTGTCCAAAAGTGGAGATTTTTCGGCTAAATTAAAAAGAAGTAATATTTACCTGGCAGCTCCCTTCTTGGGCAGTTTCTCCTTCATCTTCCTATACTTCTCCTGTTCTTCTACATACTTCTTGTACATTTCATTGTCTTCTTCTGTCTTCTTGGCGTCCTTAGCTTCTTCTTTAGTGCTCTGTTCTTTTAAATTCTGTTCTTTTATCTTCTCTTCTTTAGAATTCTTCATTTCTTTGCGTAGTAGTTTGATTTCGTTTTGGATTCTTTCTCTGGAAGAAGATAAAATATATTTTGATTGCGCATATTGTCGTGCCTCGGAAGGCCTCATTGATGGATGGCGTTCAACCGAATTTAATTTCTATTCCATAGACATAAGGATGGCATTAAAACCAAAAAAAATAGTTACAATACCAACTATTTACTGCAGCTGCCATTTTTCATGCAACCAACGAAATAAAAGTCAAAATCGGTTGAATGGACAGGAAAAAAGTTTGTTTAAAATGTCTAATCTTACTGTGACTGGAGTATAGTATTAGGCAAGGTTTTTCTGACGATATAAAATAGAATACACGCTTGACCCTTTCCAAACGATGTTAGTATCGGCTTGTAGTCTAACCAAATACCAGTATTTTACATGGAAAGAGTATCCGACCTCTACAAACCAGAACAGTTAGATAAATAAAGGAATGCAGGTGGGAAACTCACTTTTATTCCACCCAGATGTCATTTATAAAACAATATAATGTTCTACAATTATCACACAAAGTGGTCAAAACCGGGAACATTGGAAGAAATGGAGGGAGGTCTTTACCCAGCAGTGGGACAGTAAAGGCTAGATATAATATTTATATCACACGACGCCGTCTAGTCCCAAGCTAAGCAGAGCTTGTGTTATGAGTACTAGACAACTGATAAACATGCTTATATACATACCATATTACAGATAAATTGCACTTAGACACAGAACAAATGATCGTGTTCATCACACACACATCTGTCCTACGTAGGTATCGAACCCACGACCTCCGGCATAGCAATCACGGCCACTATCCATTACACCAACAGGCCAGTCAAAAAAAAAATAGGATTACTCACTTTTCCTTCCTCCTAGCATCATCTTTCTCCTTTCCAATATAATACTCCTCTACTGAACTGTCGCTATCTTCTGATACTTCCTTCTCTTCTGGTTCTTTTGTATCTTCTGTCTTTTGCCTCTTGTTCTCTCCTTCTGGACTCTTACCTCTCTTCTTGGAACTCAATTTGTCTCTTATGTTAGTTACCGCTGCTGCAGTTTCTTTTAATTTTTCTTCTTTTTCTTCTTGAGTTAGTTCTACGTTCTGAGCCTGTTCTGCTTCTAACTCTAATTCTAGAAGAAAGAAGATTCATTTATTTAGTATTAAATGAGCAGTGGTGGCCAAGTCGTAACGGCCCCAACTTAAGAGTTGTAGGTCGCGGGTTCAAAACCTGCCAGGCGCATTACTTTATGAAATTTATTTTATCACCACTGCTTTCAAAACGGTGAAGGAAAACATCGTGAGGAAACCGGCATGTCCTAGAACCAAAAATTTCAAGACATGTGACATTCACCAACCCGCACTGGGCTCGCGTGGTGGATTACGACCCATTTCCTCTCCTAGAAATGAGGCCTGAGTCCCAGCAGTGGGAACATTAAAAAGGCTGATGATGATGAGACAGTATTACCTGCGGCAGTCTTGTTGCTCAGCTTGGGGTCTTGCAACAAGTCGTGGGTGGACTTAGGCTTGCCGCGATACTCCTGTGCCTCTCCCTCGTCTTCTTCAGCCTCCTCGCCAAAGGACAGAAGGCCAAAGTTTCTGGTGAAGAGATTATTTCATTTTTATACTACCTGCTCGATAATTACCTAAAGTATGGAATTCCTTAGGGAATAATGTGATTTGAATTTGGAACGTCAAAACGTTTGAATAAAAAAAACATTTTTTCAAACTATTTTTTTTTTTATTCAAAAATCAAACTGGTCAGTAACAAAAAAAAAATACTCAGACAGTTTTAATTCTTCATTTTTCTCAGTTTTCCCCTAATAATTCCCTCGCTGTGCTCAGGAGTTACTATGCAAATCCCTCACTGCGTTCAGGATTAAATCTTAGCTACCTTTGTTTTGTTCGGAATTCAACATACTCTGGTCACAAATAATCTAATACGATTTTTTTTTTGCTAAAATAACGACGCTTTGGTGATTTATTTACATTATTATATTGACATAAGTATTAAAAAGTGGACGAAGTGATATAAAAGAAATAGGAGTCAGTGATAGCGTGACGAGTGACAGGAGAGAATGGAAGAAAAAAACGTGTTGCGCCGACCCCAAATAAATCGGGACAAGGGCAAGAAAATGATATTATAAAGTGGACCAGTTCATACGTTTTTGGAGGTAGGCGGAACAGAGAGTACAGTCCCAGATACCTCCGTTGAAAAGGGAGGATCCTCCGACCAGACAGGGGTTATAGTCTGGTGAGCTACTGCCCGATAGTTGATGTCGGGCTGTCGTATAAGTTCAAATCGCGCAGAAAACTAATTACGCGATGCAGGATTACGTATTTTCTTCGTAGTTCTTATGTGGCGTCATAGATGTCGCTACACGTTCAAGTACAACCAGCCTTCGTGAATAGAACAACTACACTAAACCAGAAGCTCTTTAAAGACAGCTTATTCTACTCACTTGACCCCCTGGCGCTCCTTCTTCTTTTTCTTCGGCTTCTCAACTTCTTGGACCTCCTGAACCCTCGGCACGATGTCAGTAAACGGGTTGATGATGACCGTCGTGCTGGTGATCTTGTGAGGGTGCTCTGGTCTGTCGTCCAGGCCTATCAGACCCTCGGACAGCTTCAGGACGTTGTAGATGGTTTCTCCTGTTTGAGCAGAAAGAGAGAGAGTTATCAAATTGGGTTTTTCTATTAATTATTTGGTACAAACGTTTTTTGGTAGGAATTTATCGAATGAAGACTCGACTCGTCTCGACTCGAATGACTAGACAGTTGATGTTATAAGGAGTAACATTTCTTCTTCTTCTCAGTCGGTACACTCTTGCTAGAGTGGTCGTGATCTTAGTAATACGGCGCCATTCATCGCGGACTGCAGCTTTTCCGGGTACATTCATAAACCGAACACTTAGTTGCGGCCAGACCAAATCAAGTCTGTCCATCTCATTGGTGATTTACCACGTGGCCTGGTGCCCTCAACGTTGCCCTGCACTAAAAGTAACATAGGTGTCTTTTACTTTAGGTTTGTATGTGAGCTTCACACAGGCGTACAATAAGCGTATAATGACAAAGACGTGTTTATGAAACTACGCATCTGTGGACAATAGGGCTTAGCGTGTTTTTTTTTTTTTTTTGTTTGAACGCGCTAATCTCAGGAACCTCTGTTTCGAATTGACCAATTAACAGATTTAGAGTTACCCAATAACCCATTTGTCGAGAAAGACTATGCGCTACTAGCTTCTGCAAGCGGCTTTACCTGCATGAAGGTAGGTTTGTCCATACACAGTTAGATTCTGTTTTACCTCTTAGGGAGTGAATTTGCTCGCCACGTTATAAAAGGAAACCTTGTGCAAAATTTCACGCTTCTGTAATTTCGGCTGTGCGTTAATGTCACTCAGTCAGATTCTCTTTTATATTTTTTTTGTTTTTAATTTGGAGGGTGTAAAGTTCCGTAAATCTCCGTAAATCTCCGTTGAGAAGGGAGAATAATTAGACCAGATGGATGTTTTGTCTGATTTGTAACTGCCTGATTGACGTTTTTGGCGTTTTGTATATTTTTGCAGGATTTCGGTATTTTTTTTAATTCTCAGGTGGGTGGCGCCATAGATGTCCCTACATAGATAACATTACGCTACATCTTACAGGAGGCAGTAACCAAAGATGCGGGTGAAACGCCGGGAGAGAGTTTTAATAAATAAAAAGCTATACTAACCAGTTACTTTCCCAAAGATAGTATGCTTATTCTGCAGCTCCGGCGTGGCAGCGAGGGTGAAGAAGAACTGTGAGCCGTTGTCATCTTTCCCAGCGTTGGCGCTGGCCACCAGACCACGACGGTTGAAACGGAGACGGGAGTGGAACTCATCCTGTAAATAAGAACAAAGTCTCCCTGTTTAGTCAGCTGCGTTGTTGGATACGAGAGCACATAAATGCATCAGCTGATGGTCCCTGGCACTGGGCTGCAGGCAGGCTAAAGAAGCCATGTCAAGCTTAAATAGAAACCCTAACCAGCAACTTCCTGTGACTGGACAGATGTAGCCTGCGTCTGGTGGCATCCCTGCCACCAGACGCAGGCTACATCTGTCCAGGTCATCTGTCTTGTTCAGGGAGCAGAGTTCGGTGATGTTCCCCCATCACCGAACTCTGCTCCCTGAACAAACACATCTTGACATTGAATATCACAGATTGCCCTCTTTGCAGACGATGCCAGGAGTCTGAAGAAACTGTTGCACATGTGCTTCTCGAGTGCACAGCCGTCAGGGAGATAGAGAACACGAACCTTGAGAGCACCAAATTCATTGATGCATGCCCTGAGCAAACTAAAGAGACTCATCTGTTTCTGAAATGAGGTGGGCTGGTTAGGTTAGGCTAGATAAGGGCCGCCATGGCCCACTCACAATGGGCTGACAAGAACTAAGTACGGAAACCAGACAACAAAGATTTTTTTTTTTTAATCTGATATAAACTAGTACTTGACTGCGATCCCACCTGATGGTAAGAAGTGATGCAATCGTTGATGGTGAAGCGCACTAGTTTATTAAGAGCCTATTCACTCTAGCCTTGAAGACACCTAAATTGTAATCGGACGGGAAGACCGCAGCTGGCAAATTGTTCCAGTATAGAAGATAGATTAGTACCTTAAATGGTGCACCATAGATGGACTCTCCACCAGTTCCATCGCCATTAGGGTCACCGCCCTGCACTATGAACTCGGGCACTACTCTATGAAATATTGTACCTAAAAAAAATTAAAATCCATTAGATGCATTTCTTTTTTTTTTTACATGACATTAAAACACCCTAATAAATGCTATATACTTGTACTAATTGTATGTTGAGTGTGCATAGTACTATCATAATGTGATCAGATTGACACAATATATTGTATTTTTGACAATAAATATTATTATTATATTCTCTTTATTTATTTTATATACATATTATAATACATTTTTAAATATTTTTTTTAACAAATTCCTACAAAACAAAAAAATATATTAAAAATATAAAAAATAGTAGCCCACCGGCATCGGGAACAGGGTCCAAGCTACCGGTGGTCAGGGCTCCTGAGAAATAAACCTCCGGACAATACGCGCCGTGTCTAGGAGTACTGCTTTCTGGATCAAGCCCTTGATCCAACTGCCTAATGAGAGCCTCATCAGATGTTGGTCGAGGCTCTTGGCTATTAAACTATTGGCTGATTATTATTATTATTATTAGATTGTGGTTAATTATATTCCCTTACCATTGTAGTATCCTTCCATGCACAGCTGTATGAAGTTGCGGCAAGCCTTCGGAGCCTCCTTTGTCCATAGTTCAATATCTATCTCTCCAGCAGTTGTTTTTAAAAGCACCTGTAATTATAAAAATAATAATAAGCTATTCACTCAAACACCAATCGATACAAAATGCAAAATTAATTCATGAATCCCCAAGCGACACCCGGTGGCCGCGCATCTATTGTCTTACTATTGTGTCTCTAATTGACGATATCTGAAGGGTTAAAGTATGATAAAAACTTTGTTTTTTTTTTTATTAAATATGAATATATGTATGTGTATTTTAACTATATGTATTCTTTTTACTCTGGTTTCCAAAACAAAATTCTCTTTTGTCCTAAATTTTGTATTAAGTCCGCCTTTGTACTTTTTGTTGCATAAAGATTAAATAAATAAATATAAAAGCATGGCATACCATATCAACCTTAGAATGATTACACTACAGAGACTCAGGCATTCTCTCTAGGAGAAGGAATGGTCCAAAACCCACCACAGTGCAGGTTGCTGGACGTTGCATGTTCTTTACGATATGCCGGTTTCCTCATGATATTTTCATTCAATGTTTTGAGAGGAGTGCAACGATTTATAACTCTTAAGTCTGGATCAGTATAATAAGCACTAATTTATAACAATTAAAAAAGAAGTAGGTACCTACAAAAGTGTAAGTAGTACATGATTTTATAAAAACGATAAACGATTTACAAGTGAATGCTTATAAATTGTTTATCATCTCTTCTTATCAAAGTCACCATGAGTGTTTCGGTTCTAATAAACTCAGTGAACAATGTGAGACACAAAGTATAACCTGAATTAAAACTCAACAACACAATATTGTTACAATTATTTAAAGGATTTCCTTACAAAACATCATTAACACAAAAACAACATCACTATTCTCCTATAAATATCATGTTATGGACCGAAAAATAGACGAAAACTCAAAAGGTATTGATGAAAGTTAAACTTTTAACATTACCTTGCCTAATGCAGGCGGTTCCTGAATATAAATGTTACTCATTTTGTATTTTACACTTGAACTATCTTATAAACTATTGTCTCTGTATACAATATACTAATTACAGCATTTTCTTCATAAAAATAATAAACAGTTTATCTTTTTCGACCCATACAAACAAAACAAAATTTTGAAATGTCATGATCAAATGACATTATTTTGACGTTTAATATCGATCCACGTAAATTTTGTAATTGAAACCATGGTTTTCTAGCATCAAAAAAAGAATTTTAACTTTTTTTTGTTTAGAACAAGTCAGATTCTACTTTGAAACGATAGTTTAACCCGTTTGCAGACCACATTAAAATTTATCAAAAAACCAACTTCAAAATAAAGTAATCAGCCACTACTCACTAGCTAGTATTTTTTAACAGTTTCAAAAAGCACAAGAGGTTCTCAATTCGGATCCATGCTTTTTTTTATCGAGGACTAATTTCGGCGATTTTTTTTTGTTCCGTAGAGTTTTTCTGCCAAGTTTTTCCTAATTTTTGGTGAAGTTCTGATGAAGAACTCTGCAGAGCCATGTAACTCTTTAACTAATAATATCAAATCTTCCGGGTTTGTTGTAATCGCAAGTCTATAGGTAGGTATAATGTTATCACCATTTCATATCTCTGAAGGGATACGGCAGATATGGCAAGTGGCGAGATCTCATGGTAATGACGACAGCGACTGTCGCTCGCAACCCAACGTTGGTCATAATAATAATGGCGGTAAGACCCTTCTATGAGAAGTGAGTGGCTGGAAAGACGTCACGCCGTCCTTACTTTCAGCTTGACGCAGGTTCTCAACGGACATGGTAAGTCCAGAATGAAGACCCGGTGGAGTATACAGTACAGTACCTATTGTAGAGGTGTGCCCGGCTTGGGCGGACTAGCGCCGTGTCCTCGTGGGGACGCTCGTTGGAAACTACCTCTCGTACCGGGCCCTGGTACAGGTACGGACAATATTTGACTTAGCCATTTGTTTTTTCAGGAGGGAAATCATCAAATAGCTTCTCCCGCTCTAGGTAAACGTGACAGACTGTCAGACTTTTACTGACTAAAACCTACCCCTTTTCCTTCAGTTGACCTTAGTGTTACAGGGCATCGGTAAATCTTTTTAACAATCTTGCAGACCAGTTGACCTAGCCATTGGCTAACAAATACTCCTTGCAAGGTATCTCATACCTATGACCTTACGTCCAAGAATTTGTACACACAATAGGAAGTCACGTACTCAACAAACAACTTAGACCATAAATACCATTGTATGGAAAATAATGACCTATTGACACATCGTTGACCTAGCTATTGGCTTACAAATAGATAGTCGCTCGCCAAAACCATTGCGCTAATCAATTATATTGGCTTATCTATGTTTTAAAAACCTGTCATGTTAATTCTTTTGTGATCAATATTATTGGATGGGTTCCGTACGAGGAAAAAATTTATGGGTCAGGAGGGAAACTACTTTATGTCTTGGAAATAGCTTACTTTACGTAAAGGAAACATTCATTTAATTTTAAACAAACATAAAACTGCATTAGTTTTTTACTCTCCCAGGAAGTGGTTTACTCGCAATCAGACCTGTCCAGTTGAGTGTGAAGGTGTAACAAACATAGTACTTTAACTACAACGTAAGTGTCTTCAAGGCTAGAGTGAATAGGCTCTTATTAAACTAGTGCCCCTCACCATCAACGATTGCATCACTGCTTACCATCAGGTGGGATCGCTGTCAAGCACTAGTTTAAATTTAAAAAAAAAAAGATGTGTGGCACTCGGAGACTGCCGCGGTAAAGCTATTGCATAGCATTTTTTATCAACTTATTAGTGATTGAAGTTGACAAGTTGCCATGACAACCATTTAGTGGGGAGTGTTAGGTTTTTTCGTTACGGAATTTCTGGATTCGGTCTCCACGCTCAAGGCCCGCGATAGAAGCTATGCAATAGCTTAAAAAATAAAAAAATGAACTGAGCAAAAACATAACCATTCTTACAGTCCAGTAAAAAATTAGCCAACGGTTTTACCTCTCACCTACGGAACCCTAACCCGTTTAAACTATTCAGATCAAACGCCTAATCGATCAGCCATCGACCTCCACATGACGTCTCAATGTCACTTCTTAGGTACTGGTCCAGCACTCGTTCACCAAATATTTCTTATTTTATTACCTACTTATTTATTTGATTAGCGGTTAGGATTAATTTAAATGGTTTTAATTGGCTTTTAAATGGGCCTATTAAAAGGCCGGTTTGGATTAATAGCTGCAAATGTCCAATTATGATGCACACCTACTGTTCTGCAACCGTGGGAGAACATCAAATGATTCCCGCTTTGGGTGATGGCCCAGTAGTGACCAGAGATGGCCCCATGGTAACGGTTCCGACTTATGAGTTGTAGGTCGTGAGTTCAAACTCAGCCAGGTACTATACATTGTGTCAGCACTGTCCTCAAAAGGTTGAACGAAAACATCGTGAGAAAACCGGGTTATTCTAGAACCAAACATTCAAAGACATCTGCCAATCTGCACCGGGCTCGCGTGGTGGATGACGGATTATGCGTTCTCATAGAAAGGAGGCCTGAGTCCCAGTAGTGGGAACATATATAAGGCTGATTATGCTTTTATGCTTATTACTAGGATGGAGCGAAAGGCCGTGTCTCAGTTTTAATGACGATAACCCAACCTGTTCCATAATGCCCTGTTCGATCGAGGGTCACGTTAACTCTTTCAAACGTTCCCGAAGTTCTGCATCTTTCCAATTTTTTTGACATTTTGACGAAAACTTATTGCACCCCCTGAACAGTAAACCCAGGTTTTTTTAATGCGCTTAATTCATGAATCCCCAAGCGACCACCGGTGGCTGCGCATCTATTGTCTTACTATTGTGTCTCTAATTGACGGTATCTGAAGGGTTAAAAAAGCGACGATTTGGTCGACGATGGAGCCCGCTTACCTAGAAGTAACCTATTCACTCTTGACTTAAAGAGGTTACAGCTATCAGGAAACCAACTTCGGCAGGGAATTCCATTACTCAGCTGTACTCTTAACCATTATCTCATCTGATGGAAAGCGACGATATATTTAGAAGTAACCTATCCTCTCTTGACCTAAAGACCCCCAGGTTGTAGCTATCAGGAAACGAATTCTGGCAGGGAATTTCATTCCTTAGGTACTTGTTTGCTTGCGCTCAATGAATGTGTTCCCAAAACGTTTTCTGCGTAGACACGCCATGACGCCAATGATCAGCGTCTCCAATCATGTATCATCAGATAATCTAGGAACATAACAACATAAGTTTATGACAGTAACAGATAATAAAGCGACCATCATTAATAACCATTATTATGTTAAACAGCACAACAATACATCGTCGCCGCATATAATGCTGTGGGCGTGCGTATCGATATGTGATCTGCTGTTCAGGCGACAGGCGTTAAGCCTGGCCGTTGTTTATAGAAAGTTTGTTTAGGGCTGCCCTAATCTAATTTAATAATATAGCCTATTAACTGCTGATGACAGCCTCCAACGACAAAGCCCCTAAGGCACTGCACTACCAACCAACAGAATAACCGTGCTTCTACTCAAGCCCCAAGGAACTGATATACACCGACGGATCAAAGAAGAACCCTGGAACAGGAGCTTCCTGTTCCGGTGTTCGTAAGTGCGGAAACCAGACCACAAAGATACGATAAGATAAGAATCTATTAACTGCTGGAGTCGCACCGGCGTCGAAGGAAGTCTTGGCTGCAGGGCATAGTATTCCGTAGCTTCCGCGGTCAAGTGCCACAGAACAAAGTGAATACAAGTCAGTGTGAAGTGTTACTGACAGTCGTAGGTAAGTCTTATTTACTAACATACTTACATAACCAGCTTTTTTAATGTTCCCACTGCTGAGACTCAGGCCTCCTCTCAAGGTGAGGGAATAGGCCGTTATTAAACCACGTGGACCACTGGAGAAGAAGAACACCGGAACAAAAGTCGGCTCTGTTCCGGTGTTCTTCTTCTCCAGTGACCTTAATATAAAGATATCCAAACCGCTAGGAACACTTAACTCTGTCTACCAGGAAGAATGTGTTGGCATTACTCTAGCAGCCCACGCCATAGAAGCCGGACAAGTTACGGATACCTCCGACAGAACCTCAGTACTACGATCACTAGGGAAACCCTCAACAACCTCGAAACTTGTACAACAATGCCACTCTGCATGAACTTTGTTATCCACCTATTTTATAAGTTTTTATAGTGTACAATAAAGAATTAAAGAATTAAAGAACAATGCCACTCTGCATAAGTCTAAATAAGACACTGTGATTCAGGACATAGTGATTCTCTGGCCAACGACGCAGCTGATGAGCTGGTCAGAAGGGGGTCTGACTCGGTGGTTTTCGGACCCGAGCCCATCGTGGCGTGCCAAGAGAGCACACTAACACACAATTGGTGGTGGGTCCCTGGCTTTGGGCTGCAGGCATGCTACACTTAGATAAAACCCTAACCAGTAACCTTCTGCGACTGGACTGAGGCAGCCTGCTTCTGGTGGCAGGGACCATCATCAGACATTGAGCAAACACTTCTTCACAATGAGTATCACGGATAGTCCTCTGTGCAGAGCATACATGGAGTCAGAGGAAACTGTCGTGCATGTGCTCCTAGTATGCACAGCCGTCAGTGAAATAAGAACATGAACTTTGGGAGCACCAAATACCCTTATAGACTCATCTGCTTCTGGAGAGAAGTGAGCTAGTTGGAATGAAGGCCGCTGTGGTCCTCGGACTAAATGCGGAAACCAGACCAGATAAATACGATAAGATAAGAATCTGTAAACTGCTGGAGTCGCACCGGATCATTAATTTCAATAACTGGCTTGAATCGATCATCCAGGATTTACTCCAGATAAAGGAACTCTTAAATGATCAACAGCATAGACAGGAATTTTGTGCACGATTGCTTGTAAAAATATTTTTTATATTTTTTTGTAGTCAGAAAGTTGAATAAAGTCAGTGTAGGCTGCACCCTGCACTTGAGCTTAACAGGACGAACATCTGTGCGATAGCCCGCGCCTTAACCGGCCACTGCAAATTAAACAGGCACCAATTTCACACGAAACTGAGTGACACTGATGTTTGCTGGTACTGTAATCAGGAGAGGAAGACGCCTAAGCACCTTTTGTGTTAATGCGGGCTCCTTATCCACAAACGGAGCATCCATCTGGGCCGACACATAATTCGCCCGGAGGAGATTAAAACTCTTAAAGCTAGGAGTATTCTAGACTTCCTGGAAGCCTCCGGGCTACAAGAGATACTCTAACAAGGTGGCGAGTCACAATAGATCTTTTAGGTCGCTGTGACTACATCCCCTATACTACGGGAGATGCATAGCCCCTTATCTTCATAAAATAATAATGGCACACAGAAGGTTTTAATCTTCAGAAGGTAGTCTTTTCAGGTCTTTTCAGAAGGTAGTCAAGAGCGAAGCTGCAGGCTTTTTATAATAAACTAGCGACCCGCCCCGGCTTCGCTCGGGTGCAATATTGTACATATAAACCTTCCTCTTGAATCACTCTATCTATTAATAAAAACCGCATCAAAATCCGTTGCGTAGTTTTAATGATTTAAGGGTACATAGGGATATAGGGACAGAAAATGCGACTTTGTTTTATACTATGTAGTGATATAATTTTACAACATTTTTCATCATGCTTTATTTTTGCATTTTGCAGGCTGAAAGAGTTACTCTAACAAGGTGGCGAGTCACAATAGATCTTTTAATTAGGTCACAGTGACTACATCCCCTACACTACGAGAGGTGCATAGCCCCTTATCTTCAAAATAATAATAATAAATAGGCTGCACCCGGCCAGTAACACCACCACTCTAAGTTTAGTTGGATGGAACAGCTTCCTTACAACAAAATCGATGGTGAGCAAACATTTATTTTTGTTAAGTCGGAAAAGAGGTTCGCGCTTGACCGCTATCTCACTTGGTAAGCGATGATTTGGTCGATGATGGAGCACGTTTGCCTAGAAGTATCTAACCTATTTACTCTTTGCATAGACTAAAAGCTTAAGTTGAAGTTTTAGCTATCAGGAAACGTAGACTCCGACAGGGAATTCCTTTCCTTAGATGTACTCACAATGATAATATTGGTTTTATGTGGAGAAACTTTTTCATTGCGGCCGAGGTGGAATTCGCTTGAGCTGTAGGTGAGAAGTGTTATGGGGCTGAGTGCTGCAGTGACAAATTTAAACGTATGTCAAACGACGTTTTTCAATACACTTACAAAGATATAAATTGACGGGGATTGACGAAAAACTCGTGCGGCTCGCTTAGCGCCCAGCCTGATACGATAAATATAATGAATGGTGGCGAAAGCGAGCTCGTGCACTTTTCCAGACTAGTGCGGAAAAGTTTACCCGTAATTGATATGTATATTAAAACAGTACCTATGATTTGTTTTTTAAGTGTGCTGAACCTAAATAAATAAATAACCGTGAATTGAAAGCCTAAAAGCTAGTTTTCGAGTAAGTGTGAAATAAATTAGATTATCTAAATGCAAAGTTTATTTTATGACTAATACAGATACAGCATGTATCATTAATAACTATTATTATGCTAAATAGCTGCGACAATATATCGTCACAGAATATATTATCGTGAATTGAAAGCCTAAAAGCTAGTTTTCGAGTAAGTGTGAAATAAATTAGATTATCTAAATGCAAAGTTTATTTTATGACTAATACAGATACAGCATGTATCATTAATAACTATTATTATGCTAAATAGCTGCGACAATATATCGTCACAGAATATATTATATATTATATTGATATGTGATCGTTGTTCACTCGACAGGCGTCGGGCTACACTGTTGTTTGAGCAAGTTGGCCTTAGGGTTGCCAAAATTTAACATAGAATACAATAAAATAAACTTTATTGTACACCAAAATACCAATATACAACTTTATAAACAACTAGCTTTTACCCGCGGCTTCACCCGCGTTTATTAATAAACTTTACTCTTTCTTCCCCTATTCTCACTTAAAAAATAATATAGCCTATGTCAGTCTCCAGGGTCTTAACTATCTGTGTACCAAAATTCATCAAAATCGGTTTTGCCATTTAGGCGTGAAGACGTAATAAACAAACAAACTCACTTTCACTTTTATAATATTAGTTTTTTTATTCAAGCATTTCTTAGCTGCCAGTGACTTGGTGGACCGCATGGAGGACAAAGTGGAGCGTACAGTGGAGGTGTGCCTCGCTAGGGCAGAGCACCACCGTGTCTTCGTGGGGGAGATCGGCGGCAACAACCCTTCGCGTTTGCGTATGGTACAAGCCATGGTTCAGAGTGAGGAGGAATGGCAGGCGGTCGACGACGATGATGACGGCGGTCGGTCATTGAAACAGTAATGCTAGTGAAGGAGGCGGTCGCACGCGTAAAGGAACGACTTCCTCATGCCCCTGCCTCCGGGATCCCGACTGCCGATTTCCAGCCACCGTAGTCGTGGGCCTGCGAACAACGAGCGATGGATAGCTCGTCGTCCGGCCACACGGTAATCGTCTGGACTGTGCCTAAGTAGTCGACAGCGCGTAGATAGTGTTTCACGCGCGCATCAAGGAGATGTTAGCAAAACCGTAGGGACCCTGTAAGGTCGAAGCCTACTCGGGCCCTGGTATGAAGGCAAAGAAGGAACATAGAACTGGGTTTTAGTCAGTAAAATTCTGACACTAAGAGTAGAAGGAGTTATTGAATGATTTCACACCAAAAAAAGCCCTGTGGCTTACCTACTAAGAAAGAAAGAGAGAAAAAACTGTTTTATTTAGCATACACAACTTGTAGATACACACAATGTAGTAACAACATGTAGACACTAATGATATAAGTACTATTATATTTTTATTTCTTAATTTTTTTTTTTAATTTCACAACTATCACACAACGCCGTCTAGTCTCAAGCTAAGCAGAGCTTGTGTTATGAGTACTAAACAACTGATAAACATACTTATATATTTTTAAATTCATACATATTATAGAAAAATTACACCCAGACACAAAACAAATGATAATGCTCATCACACAAACATTTCTCCTGGGTGGGAATCGAACCCACGACCTCCGGCTTAACAGTCAGGCCCACTAACCGCTAGACCAACAGGCCATTTATACCTACTTGGTAACTTGATTATTTTTTTCAGTTTGACAGCTGTCAAATAACTTTGTAATTGTTTGTGGCAACCCTGAGTGAAGTGAGTGGCGCCTTGCGCTTGATCAATGAGCATGTTGACCGCCGACACGAGGCCGAATTCCAAACTGCCGAATATGAATTTTTGTATTTTGAAATTGGAGTAGATTTTCTATCCTATTATATTGTTGAGACAGACTTCATGTTTTTATTATGGTCTAGCTTTTGCCCTCGACTTCACCCGTAAAATATACCTATATCACTCTGGAATAAAGCACCTTTCTATCGGTCGACGGCGAGCCATGGGTATCTCGCTGTCCGATCGTCCGGTAACTGTCCGGACCGAGCCCAAGACGTCAACGGCGCGCACTGTTCCCGCGCGCCTCAAGGAGTTGTCAGCAGCAGGAGAGGCCCAGCTGGGTCGAAGCCTACTGGGGCCAGGGTTATCTGAAAAGAAGCTCGAGCCCCGGTATGAAGAGGCTAGAAGGAACGGGGTGGGTTTTTAGTCAGTTAGAGTCTGTCACTATCTCCCGCTCCAACCAATAGCAGGGGTTTTCATAAGATGATTTTTGCCCACCGTAAAAAAAAAAGGTTTCTATCGGTGAAATAATTTCAGCAATCGGACCAATACTTTCGGAGATCCTCCCAAACAAAAAAACAACCTTTACCTCTTTATAATATTAGTGTAGATATTGTATTGTATGATATAGCTCAGCAGGGTCGAAGCCTACTGGGGCTGTGGGTGAAGTGAAAGAGATCCCCGCTCTGGAACAATGGCAGAGCAGGAACAGGAGTGGGTTTTTAGTCAGTAAAAGACTGACACTATCTCCCGCTCCGCCCAAGCGCAGGTGATGTCATTAAATGATTTACCCACCTAAAAAAAGTCGGGACGGTTACAACCACTCGGCCATCACTGCTCTCCCCATGTACCCCAAACTTCTTTTAACTGAAACAAAAGAAGTATGAGTTTGATCCAAAAAAAAAAACTATTAAAAAAAGTCACAATCTCAAACAGTCCGTTTCTCAATGTGGCCAGTGATGCATCTAATGAAAAAAAAAAAAATGGCTTGAAATATCATAGCAATTAAGTATTGAACTTGAAGTAAGCAACATCGCAACACGACTTTGAAATAGCTTTTCAATTTAAATGCTCTCATCGTTTAAATATTTTTATAGGCTATTTAATGCACATGTACAGTGGGAAAAACAGATTGGTGTGCAGTCAGGCTGCCAGGCCTGTTTTACTGCAGTGGTATTATCGTACAATTCTTGTACCTACTCAAATTCTGTGCTTTGGACATATGTACGCTGGTAGGTGGTACACAAAGGACCTCAGAATTGGATGATGTAACAAACAAAGGGCTTACCATACGGCCATGGTAAGTTCGGGATGATCCAGCACCAGATTCGTGCGGCAGAAACGCTAGGGTGTCACCATTTTGATCCGGAGGATACTGTGAATCTTACGGCGGAGGAGTGTTCTGCTTGTCCTCTTGTAGGTGATCGGTGGCAGCGACTTCTCGCACTGGGTCCTGTTTAGGCCAAGGTCCGAAGCGAGGAGGAAAGGCAGGCGGTCGCCTCCTTCTGCGAAGTAGTAAAGCTAACGAAGGAGATGGGCGCACGCGTGAGCGTGGCTTACTGACGACGAGCAAACAGTAACTCACCGTCCGGCTGTCCAATAAACGTTCGGACCAAGCCCAAGTTGTTGAAAACTGAAGGACACAAAAGTGGTTTTAGTCAGTAAAAGTCTGACATGCCCTCCGGCTCCGCCCAGAGCGGGATAAATCATGCATTTGGGCACTGGGCCCCGAAATAATATTTGCTAGTTTTTTCGCATCTGTTAGATATTATTTCCGTCTCATATCGCGTCCACTACTCGAGTAAAAGACGAGGTAATAAGGACCAGTCTCTTTCACCAAGTGTACTTGCACTACTCTATATTTTTATTATCTTCGTTTAATACTTGAGCTTGTTATATCCGTTACTGGCACCTTGACATTACATGCATTACTTCCTACATCTTGACACGATATGGACTAATGCTTTTAAATGGAGCACGACCTACAAAGTACTTTTTTTGAGATCCGGGAGATGAATCTACACTAATATTATAAAGAGATAGTTTGTAATTTGGTTTGTAAGAAGTAACTCTGGAACTATTGAACTGATTTTGAAAATTCTTTCACCAGTATAAAGCTACATTATTCCGGTGTGGCATAAGCTGTGTAATTTATTTCCGATGAAATAAATTACACCTTCTTCACCTTCACCGTTTTGAGATCAGTGTTGATCCACTGCTCTCAAAACGGCGAAGGAAAACATCGTGAGGAAACCGGCATGCCCTAGAACCAAAAATACGAAGACATGTGACATTCATCAACACGCACTGAGCCCGCGTGTTGGGTTACGGCCCATTCCCTCTCCTAGAGAGGAGGCCTAAGTCCCAACAGTGGGAACATTATAAGGCTGACTATGTTATGGTAACCATTAAAAAAAAAATGCAATCAGCTCCCAAGACTCTAAGCAAATCTGTTCTGTGATGCTGTTCTGCGGCGTGACTTCCCATTTGTAAACCACGCCTCCGGGCGAGCAATGGGTACCTCGCCGTCCGACCGTCCGGTAACCGACCGGACCGAGCCTAAGACGTCGAAGGCACGTATCGAGTGGTCAGCAACCGTAGGGGCCCAGCAGGGTCGAAGCCTACTCCAAGGAAGGCGAAGGATCTGTTTCTGGAAGATTCGGCCCCGGTACGAAAAGCAACGAAGGAGCAGGAGTGGGTTTTTAGCCAGACACTGTCGCCCGCTCCGCTAAAGAGTGGGGTATGTCATTCGATGATTTCCTCACCTAAAAATAACATCTCACACACTGGTTCATAGTGAGATGTAGTCTTCTTTATCTTCTTTATCTTCTTTATCTTCTTTATCTTCTTTATCTTCTTTATCTTCTTTATCTTCTTTATCTTCTTTATCTTCTTTATCTTCTTTATCTTCTTTATCTTCTTTATCTTCTTTATCTTCTTTATCTTCTTTATCTTCTTTATCTTCTTTATCTTCTTTATCTTCTTTATCTTCTTTATCTTCTTTATCTTCTTTATCTTCTTTATCTTCTTTATCTTCTTTATCTTCTTTATCTTCTTTATCTTCTTTATCTTCTTTATCTTCTTTATCTTCTTTATCTTCTTTATCTTCTTTATCTTCTTTATCTTCTTTATCTTCTTTATCTTCTTTATCTTCTTTATCTTCTTTATCTTCTTTATCTTCTTTATCTTCTTTATCTTCTTTCTTATCTTTCTTCTCTTCCTTTTCTTCTTTTCTTTCTTTCCTTTCTTTCATATTACTTTTGCAATTATTCTTAGGATTTTGTACTGCTATAGATAAAACATTAGTATCTATACAAATTACTGTCAACTCATCTAACAGCCAGATCTATCTAAGCTCATGTACTAACAGTATGTTAATACGTAACAGGCCAACAGGTTGATTGCAAATTATGGTCAGTGCGTCTGCGCAGGCTTGCGACCTTCTGAGCGTGCGCGAAATGCTGTACCTACTCTTGGTGTGGATGGCGTTATGTTACAGACCGCAAAAGGTAATTGCAAGAACAGCGGTCGTCTCCTTTGCTAGCACTACTGCTTCGCAGAAGGAGGCGACCACATGCCATTCCTCCTGGCTTCGGCTATGGCCTGTACCATGGGTCAGGAACATGAATGTGATTTACGGTGAGTTTAATTGCGCTGTATCTAACGATAGTAACGTCTTTCTTTGATTTGTTAAATTGAATTGATTGTTTGTTACATTAATAGTGCCAGTAGTCTAACGTATGAACTAATATAAACCGCGGCCGACGAATACTGTTTCACCGTAATACAGTTTATACTCACGGAGTTAGTATAGAAGAGGAGATGTTGTAATAAGATTTCCCTAAGAAAAAAAGCGTGACATTTTACGGGGTGAGGGGGTGTTAGACTCTGCCCATTTTTTTATTTGCCATCTGCCGGTCAATAGCCAAACTACTTGGTCGTTCTGTTGATTTTATTTTGTGGTTACGTAACTATCTCACACTAGATGTCATTAAGTGCAGGATGCAACAGGGTCGCACTCAGAATTACCAGGGATTTTTGTTTTTTAAATTAATTGTGCAAACCATGCGATACGTATATTTTTCATTGAAATAGTGATACTATTATTAAATGAATGACGAATGAAGATCATTCGAAAATCATCAAAATCCTTTTTATTGTAACATTTTTTTTATTCCATTTTTATTAGGTTTTACTTTTTTAAAGGCTTATTTTGATAGAAAGAATTATCAAGATTCATTACAAAGCTATTCTTTTTTTAAAAAAAAAACATGTGTTTACGTCCGATACCATTCAATAATAGTAGATTATGTGACTAGGGGTAAAGCAGTGTCTTTAAGTCGCGGGCAGCATGTTGAATTCCGAACGAAACGAAGGTTGCTATTTTAATCCCGAACGTCAGTGAAGGTTTTATATAATTAGCTCCCGAGCATTGAGTGGGAGATTATAAAGAAACCAGAGTGAAGTGAGGAATTCAAGCCGCCCAAGACAAAGACAGCTTTATCCCTGTGTTGCATACTCTACTTTTTACACTAAATGTGAGGTAATTAAAAAAACAATTTGATCGACCAAATCATATATTAGAGAAATATAAGTATTATATTTACAAGTTCTGTAGCCTGGGGATATTCGGTAAAATAATTGGCTTCTAATTACTGTCCTGTATTTTTGCTATTTGACGACAGATGGCGACTTGTTTACAAAATTATATAAATACTACAAAAATAATATTATGGCGATTAAAGGACCTTTAGGAATGAATGTTGATCAAATTTCAGTACGTATGATTATTAAAATATATTAATACTGAGCTCTACGTACCTAAATATATTTAGTTCCCATGACATAAAGTGTCGCCATCTAATGTCGAGTAGAATTATATTTGGAAATGCTGACGTTAAGATTTTTCTAGAAGTATTTTAATAAATTATGCATATAAAATAACTTACAAATGAAATGTGATGGCATCCATAGCATCAGAACGTCTATCCGAGTAATTTTTACAAGATAAAATACAACACTTAATTTTTTTGGTTTTCTATCGCGAATATGATGCCAAATAAGTGGGTTTACGAAGTTGTGCTCAAGACGAACGCCAACAATACACTGATTTAAGCCACGCCCACCGTGATGACGTCAGGACTCAGTTGAGAGTCACAGTGCACAGTTGTTTAGGCCGCCTCCTCTTCTATACTAACTCCGTGGTTTATACTAGTAGGTACGGGGAACAGGGTGAATCAGTTCTGTGTAAGCTAACAATAATACTTAGCTAGTGAAACTGTTTGTGATTTCAAATTGTTGTGTTGAGTGTTGTTGGCTGTGTAAGTACGCAAATAAATGTCTTTTTTTTTTCAATTATCAGTACCTAAAAGTGTTAGACTTTTCTACTACCCTCTCACTCCACCCATTATGGGAGGAGTCATGAGGATTTTCAACCGGAAAAAAAAATATTACATATCAAAATCAATTGAGAATAATGAATCCAACGATTTAAGATGAAAACGCCAGTGTAGCCCGCGAAATTCAAGCTTTCTGTCTGTCGATGGGACGAAAGGTTCTGGAGTGGCGACCGCCCTTGGGTGGATGGAGAGATAGTATCAAATTTTTTCTGACTAGAAACCCACTCCTGTTCCTTCGTTGCCTTTCGTACCGCTGCAGAGCTATCTTTCGAAATTAACCCTGGCCCCAGCTGGGCCACTGCTGTTGCTGACAACTCCTTGAGGCGCGCCGGAACAGTGCGCGCCGTCGACGTCTTGGGCTCGGTCCGAACAGTTACCGGACGGTCGGACAGTGAGCTACCCATGGCTCGCCGCCGGCGAGCCCGCGTCTACGGTGGCCGGAAATCGGGATTTCCGGCCACCGCATCCGGCCGGGATCGGCCTTTCGTACCGGGGCTGAATCATACTTTCAGAAGCAGACTCTTGGCCCCAGTAGGCTTCGACCTCGCTGGGTTCCTACGGTTTGCTGACAACTCCTTGAGGCGCGCGTGGAACAATACGTGCCGTCGACATCTTGGGCTCGGTCTGGACGGTTACTGGACGGTCGGACGGCGAGCTACCTATATTTTTTTTCTTTATGGTGGGGAAAATCATCCAATGACAACCCCCGCTCTTGGTCGGAGCGGGAGATAGTGTCAGAGTCTTATTGACTAAAACCCACCCTGTTCCTTCTAGCCTTCATACCGGCGCTCGAGCTCCCTTTCGGATAACCCTAGCCCCAGTAGGCTTCGACCCAGCCGGGCTCCTGCTGTTGCTGACAACTCCTTGAGGCGCGCGGGAACAGTGCGCGCCGTCGACGTCTTGGACTCGGTCCGGACAGTTACCGGACGGTCGGATGTTCAACAGATAATGATGATGAAAAGTTACCTTTTGTTACAGTCGTTGCACCTAACCGTGGCAGAGTTTCCACGCTTCATACTGCATAATCCGGTCCCCAAGATCAATAAGTACCTCTACTTATTGTAAATCGGATTACCACAATTGATTTAGTACAGTACAGATCCGCGCGGGCGCCGCCGGTCACCGACCTGGCGCTTATTAGTTATTTATTATTTAGTGGTTATTTATTTATTATTTATTTATTTTATTTTATTCTCACCATGATCAAGATACTGGCTGTGATTTTTTTGGGTATGTTTTTATTTTTTATTGGTTGGATTAAGCAGCATTTGCATTTTGTTAGCATTAAGTCTGTATTTGTACTTTGTCTTGCATAAAATTTAAATAAATCGATATACATGTGTATTCGATGGATGGATTGTGTGAGAAGTGATATAAAAGAAAAGGGAGCTAGTAATAGCATGACGAGTGACAGGACAGAATGGAAGAAAAAGACGTGTTGCGCCGACCCCAAATAAAACGGGACAAGGGCGGGAAGATGATGATGATGATGATATACATACAAGTTTTTAACAAAAATATTTTTTTCATAGCAAAATTTTCTAGCATGGTATAATACCTACATAATTAATACTCGTCAAGACGAATCATACGAGCCCATAAACGATAAGGTTGTGTTGTTTAACTACAGAGTTCCTATAGCCACTTTCCGGTTCCATTATCAGATCAGCTCCATGTCATAATAATTTTGCATTGTCATCTGATTTACACATGCATGAAATTTCAGCTCAATCGGTAACCGGAAAGTGGATCAAATTTAATTTGACAGACAAACATCGGGACAGGTGAAACTAAATAAAAGCTTGTAAAATAATGAATGATGATTGGTCTAAAGCTGCTCTATGAAAAATCACTTTTAACAGGCTCCTTTTCCACTCACACATTTATGATATGTGGTTTCTTTTTCCTCTTCATCAAACATTGCATTGGATTAATGCGATGTTTGATGAAGAGGAAACGCGAAAATGAGGGATAACGAAAAAACTCTGTTAGCATCGGTAATACTCGATAACTCGTAATACCATTGTAATTTACTAGAAAATTTCACAAAACTTGTTCCAGAAAATACGTTTTTTTTATTTACAGTTTTTTTTTTAAATTTTTTATTATTTATGAAGTGTCAAAGCTATAGGAGCTTGGTAGTTAAACTACACAACCCCATCGAGTTTGGGCTCGTATGATTCGTTTTGACGAGTATTAACTAAGCTATCAAACTAGACACTATACAGACACCAGAGTCGCCACATGTCCGAGCTGGTCGCAACCAAACGGTAATAATATAGGTACACCGAGCTATAAAAGCTTGGTATGAAAAAATGATTTTCATTAAAAGCTTGTTCCATTAAACAATATAAGGCTTATTATGCTATGGACTCTGTTAACAGGAATTCTTTTCCTAAGGATCTCCATTGAAGAGCTAGCCCTTAATGTAACGTACCTACCTTGAGGAAACCAGTATGTCCTAGAACCAAAAGTTCGAAGACATGTGACATCCACCAACCTGCACTGGGCCCGCGTGGTGGATTACGGCCCATTCCCTCTTCTATCGAAGAGGCTTTTCGGGAGATAGTGTCAGACTCTTACTGAATAAAAACTCACCCCGTTTCTTCTAGCTTTCATACCGGGACTCGAGTTCCTTTCGGATAACCCTGGCTTCATTAGGCTTCAACCCAGCTGAGCCCCTCCTGTTGCTGACAACTTCTTGAGGCGCGCGGGAACAGTGCGCGCCGTCGACGTCTTGGGCTCGGTCCGGACAGTTATCGGATGGTCGGACAGCGAGCTACCCATGGCTCGCCGTCCGCAAGCCCGCGTCTACGGTTACCGAGGAGGCCTGAGTCTTAACAGTGGGAACATTATAAGCTCGACTATGCTATGCTATGCTACCCACCTTAGAAATCGATGCCTTGAATTCAAGGAGAACTAGTTGATTGGCGCCTGATTTGGGCTCTACAAGGTTTATTATAGAAAATACAATTAGCAAGAAATAGTACATTTTGATAAAAGCTGAGAAAGATTGTCGCTGTGACCGAGTTGGAATTCGCCCGAGCCGCAGGTGAGGGTATTATGGAGCCTTACGCCGCAGTCACAAACCACGTATATTAAACGAAGTTTTTCAATACACTTATGAAGAAATAAATAAAAGTTGGTTGTCCGGCTCCTCGGGACGTTCGTTTGGGGCCCAGCCTGATCAGCCAGCAAAATCTAAGTCGAACATTACACGGTTGGTTTTGCTGTCAGTTTTGTTTTGCGACAGTTAAAACCTTGATTGACGAAAAACCTACCATCTAATGTTTTGCATGACGATTTTTAGTACTGATTGACGAAAACCATCATTCACCATCATTCATGATTGATGGAATATATTGACGCTTGCATGACCGTATAATGTTCGCCTAAGGGCGAACGCTGCGTTTTAAGCGGGCGCAACTTTAACGGCGTGCAAGTAGCGTGTCGATGGAGAACTTTAATGTATTATTACGTGGCTAAAGGGGCGCGAGCCGCGACGCAGTTGTTTTGTACGGGACCGCGTGGGTGGCCGCTCAACACAGCGTCGGCCTTAACTGTTTCAGAGCTCTTCTGCACACAATTCGATTAATTTTTTATCTTCTTATTTCTTCCCCAGCCCTGGTGACGGTGTTCAGCCAGCAGCCCCACGATTACTACCACGTCTTGCATCTGCCACACAACCCCCCTCTCCACCCGGTACTGGTTACCGCTCCTCGCACCACTTTCAGCTGTGGTGGTAGACCGAGGGGGTACTATGCCGATGTGCAAGCTGGATGCCAGGTAAACAAACCACTTTCATTATAGATTTCCTCTTCATCATCATCATCACTTCAGCTGAAAGACATCCGCGGTTGGACATAGGCTTCCCCCAAGTGTCGCCATAATGACCGGTCTGTGCGTCTCATATCCATCGGATTCCGGCGACCCTCACCAGGTCATCGGTCCACCTTGTAACGCTGCGTCTACGTCCGGTACGTGGTCGCCATTCCTCATCGACCATATTCTGTTCTGCGAGCAATAAGCCCTGCCCACTGCCACTTAAGTTTGGCAATTCTTTAGGCTATTTCTGTAACATTTGGTTCTCCTGCGGTTATCTTCATGTCCTCTTCATAAGTACTTATAATACTTATGTAACGTTCAGAAGGTTGTCCCTCTCTGATTAACAAGGTAAAACAGATACGGTGACCTCTTGCGTTGACACCAGGTACAGACTATAGTCAGGAATAGCCGGCGGTTGCCTTCTGAAAAGCAGTAGCTAGCGTAGGAAGCGGCCGAACGCGTGAGGATACGGACGTCGAGCCGTCGAGACCTGACTCTGATTTCCAGCCACCGCAGGATTGGGTTTGCGGATGACCAGAAATGTGTAGCTCGCCGTCCGGCCGTCCAGTAACCGTCCAGACCAAGCCCGAGTCATCAACGGCGCGTAGTACTGTTCCACGCGTGCCTCAAAGATGTCAAAACCGTAGAGGCTCAGCTGGACCGAAGTCTACAGGAGTCATGGGTTGACTCCCGAAAGGGAAACCCAGGTTCTGGAACGTTCGAGTTTACTAGTTTTACAGTTATTTTCTTCACAAGTGTATTGAAAAACGTCGTATGATACACGTGAGTAATTAGTGATTGCCGTTCTCGGCTCTCTTAAGACCCTCGCCATAGCTCGGGTCTACATAACGCCTCGACGGTAATCACTAATATTACACACTTATATCATAATGTACTATTTCCTGATCTTTCCAGGCATTCCACTACTGCTGGCGTCAGCACCTGGTGAGCACTGATCTCTGTGCCAACGGCACGCTCTTCAATGAACAGTTTCAAGTAAGTAGTAATTGATTTCATCAGATTCGTCAATACCATGGTGAATATACTTACAGGGTTATCTACACAAATATTATAAAAAGGTCAAGTTTTTTTTGTTCATAGGAGGTAATCTCTAAAAGTACTGGTCCGATTGCTAAAATCTTTTCACTGATAGTAAGCTGCTTTATTCTTGAGTGACATAGGCTATATTTCATGTATGCGGGCGAAGCCACGGGCAAAACCAATATTCGAGCTTTTTGGAGAGTGCGCAGTAATTATATGAAACTAGCTTTCCGCCCGCGGCTTCGCCCGCGTGGACTACAGTTTATATCGCGCGGGCAGAGACCCGTGCTTAGCAGTGGAATAATAGGTAGCCTATGTGTTATTCCAGTGTCTCTTCTACCTACCTACCAAATTTGATCTAAATCCGTTCAGTAGTTTTTGCGTGAAAGCGTAACAGACTGACAGACAGACAGACAGAGTTACTTTCGCATTTATAATATTAGTAGGGATAATATATTTAATTGATTCCACCATCACCTTTCTACCATCGGACTACCCGACGTACGGCGAGTGTCCACCCTTGTTAACACATCTACGGTCCGAACTAAGCGTTTGGCTTCGTTGTTTATACCGCGTATTTCTGCGATAATTTATAGGCCAGAAAAACGATTGCTGGAATAGCTAGTAATTCTATATTATATTTTTTTACAGGTATGCGATCATTTCTACAATGTGCGCTGTGGATCTCCTTATGAAGATTTGTAAATTATTTTAAGTTAAATATATTATTTATTTAATACTTATTTGTGTGCTGTTTTATTTGTCATACTAGCATCTGGCGCTGGCTCCGCTTGCATGAAAGTATAAGTTTATGTCAAGGCAATATTCTCTTATTTCTTATTCCAGGCAGGAAATAGTATACCCGAATGCCAAATTTCATCTAAATCCGTTCAGCAGTTTGAGCGTGAAGGAGTAACAAACGTACACAAAATTACATTTATAAACTTTCCCCTTATAAGAAGAGTGTGATATTACGAGTAATAGGGTTATTAAGCAATGCCACATGGAATAAGGCTCGTCATCATCATCATCATCATTTCAGTCGTAAGACTGGACGTTTTTCGACTGTCTGTTGGTCATAGACCTCCCCCAAGTGTCGTCGCAACGACCGTTTCTGTGCATCTCGCATCCATCGGATTTTTGCAACCCTCACCAGGTCATCGGTCCACCTTGTAAGGCTGCGTCTTCCGGTACACCTCTTACAAGGTGGATCCTTGTAAGCGGTGTACCAGAATAAACCTCGGACGACTAAAAATTTTTTTTATGGTAGCCATTACGGTCCCACTGCTGGGCAAAGGCCTCTTCCAAGTCCTTCCAAAATTTCTTTTCCTGCACCGTCTCTAACCAGTCTTCGCGGTAGACGTCCAAATCAACAATCATCATCATCAATCACCAATCAACCAAATAATACAAAAACAATATTTCTCACAATATATTTTATTTATAAACGTAAAAAAAAACACAATATCATAAAAAAATATGAGTATTAAATACATAAAATCTTTGATTAAGTATGTCGTTAACCGACTTCACATAATTTCGTTTTCAAAAAATTAAAAAAAAAAAAAACATCACACGAGAGTACAGACTTATCTAAAAAAATAATTAAGTACTTACTTATATCATAATGCTTGATAATTCTTACATAATAAAAATAATATTTACATCAAAATAATACCTATTAAATCATAAATTGTGGCAGTATTCGAAATGATTTTAAAAAACTCTTGGTTTCTGAAAAAAAAAATGTCTGTCCGTCTGTCACCAGGCTGTATCTCATGAACCGTAATAAACAGTTGAAATTGTTATAGATGATGTATTTCTGTTGCCGCTATAACAACAAATACTGAAAAACAGAATACAATAAATTTTCAGGCCGGACGCACACATTCGGTTTCCGGATTAGGTTCCCGATCAGGAATTCAGATTCGGAAACCTAAATGCTCTTATCACACGTTCTTACTTTTTCCGAACGGAAAAAAACCTGACATCCTTTTCGAAATTTTCTCCGTGCGTCTCTCACGGAATCCCGAATCTGAATTCCTGATCGGAAAACCTTATCCGGAAACCGAATGTGTGCGTCCGGCCTTAAGGAGGTTCCCATACAGCTGACGGATTTTTTTTGCGGTTTTTTTTTTTGCTACGGACGGTAGCGGTAACGAAACTTTACGTGCGCGAATCTGACTCGCAATTGGCCGGATTTTTTTATCACACAATGGAATAACCAGCAATAAAATTCAACCTAAAATTCTGCAGTAAACATAAATTCGACGATATTTCAAAAAAGGGGATTTATTATACAAAAATTCAAAATATTCCAAGGTCCAAAACGGTCCTAAATCACTAAATAAAATGAGCCATCTTATCCATTATCGAAAACTTAATCTGAGACCATTATATTTATTTCACTTTCACACCACGGAGTATTGAATAAATGGAGTAGGTACCTACCGAACATATATATTATTTTATAATGGAATGTCTAATGCCTGCCATACACTCTAGGGTATAGCTGACAGGTTTGCCTGAACAGGTGAGTTGTACAGGTAAACCTGAGCGTGTATGTTGCACAACTGTGCAGGTTTCCATACAAGCTTACCTGACAGGTATAACTGTGCAGGTAAACCTGTCTGGTATACCTAAGGGTGTATTAACCTTAAATAACATGCGCTTTAGGATTTTCAACTCTATATTCCGCGCATTTGTGACAATTTATATTGCAATACCTTAACAGGTAACTAAATTCTAAGAACCTAAGTACCTATTGTTATCATCTTCAAAACCTACACTTAAATTGCAATAAAGAATTTGAAACATTCGATTTTATAATATTAGGCTACTAAACATGGCTGAATCAGAATCGAATATCTCGCGTTGGTACCCGAAAAATAAACAATGGACGGTTTTTCATTACCAGAAAATCTACCGAATCAAACAGGAATCGAATCAAGACACCTTAATGTTTCTATTCTCGATTTGAAAAATTAAAAAATATAAGAGAGTCAATGACCGCTAAGCATGGACCAGACGGTAGCAAACCAGCGTGCCAACCAAGGCCACTTGGTTGATTGGTTTGTGATTCGGCTCCATGGAAGTAAACCACGCGCCAACACGTACGCAAATCAGTCACTGCAGTTGGGAAAACGCACTCGCCAACCAAGGACATTGAAGAGTATAGGTTACAACTGCTGTCTACATGGATTGAATCTAGCAAGGAAACCCCGGTTGGGGCTGGATTGCAACCGCCTGATCCACCTTTTATTCCATGTTCAAACATTCTTACTTGCCACTTCAGCACTCCATTTCTAAAACACTCCGTGTCAACATAACATAGGAACAAATCTTACCAAATATTTAACATCACCAACACACTAAGAGCCACAAAGAACAAGCTACTCCTAACACTACTACTGCCTCCCTTGTCATCATCAGTTTTGACCTCATTGTCTCCTTCAAGCCGTTTCACTTCATCCAAAATTCGTTTTTCTTCAATGGCGAGTGACACAGCATCGTTGATCGTCTGCATTAGCGCGTAGTTCGTGTATTTTGGTGTGGGTAGACGGAGTGTCAGTTTTGAGTCTTGGATCACGTAGGCTGGTCCTTTAGAGCCTACGAGGGATACTGTGGGCAAAAATATAGCATTAGTTTTCTATACCGGGACCATTTAAAGGTAGAACTACGCTATGCAAGTGTGCACACGTGTGCCACGTCTGGGCGCGTCGGCCTCTCCATACATTTTATATGGAAACTAGTCTTGTAGAGCTACACTTGATACGTCATGACAGGCGAAGTCGTTCTACGTACAAATCAGGCGTGTTACACGTGTGCGTTGATCGAATGTAGTTCTAGCTCCAGTTTTACGTTAGAACTATAAGGGAATGGGATCTTTATTATGTTATGTTGCATAATCAGCCTTTATAATGTTCCCACAGCTGGGACTCAGGCCTCCTCTTTAGAAGAGGGAATAGGCCGGCCCCGGTATGATGGCTTGAAGGAACGAGGTGGGTTTTTAGTCAGTAAGAGTCTGACACTATCTCACGCTCCGCCCAAGAACGGGGGTTGTCATTAAATGATTTTCCCACCATAATGAAAATGCGGGTTGATGAATGTCACATGTCGAATATTTAATTCAAAACATGGTTTCCTCATGGTTTTGTGAGCAGTGGTGATGAAATAAATTACACAAACTAATACGTAAGTCAGGACTATTACAACTAGGCCACCATTGCTCGTTTAGCTTAAAGTTTTTTTTGTCTAGAGCTTACTGTCTCACAGCTGGGCAAATGCCTCCCGAAGTCCTTCCAAGCTCTCCCGCACCATCTCAAACCAGTCCTAAGAATGCGCGCCTAGATCATCCCGCCACCTCTTTTTAGGTCTCGACGGCACTTTCCCTCTTCAGGAACCCACTGCTTGGTATCGCACCCAATCCAATTTGAGCCTAGCTGCCTTTTTGCCCAGTCAGCAAAATATAAATCGCGAGACGTACGGCGTTGCGCCACCAGTACATGGTGGACATTCCACACACACGTACAAATCGTTTTGGGAACACATTTATTGAGCGTACTTCTAAGGATTCCTTGCCAGAGTCTGTGTTTCCTGATAGCTACAACTTAGGGGTCTTTAAGTCAAGAGTGAATAGGTTACTTTTAGGCAAGTGTGCGCCATCGTCGACATCATCGCTTACCATCAGGTAATATGGTGGTCAAACGCGAGGCGATCGATAGATAACAAAAAAAATCTTACCATCAGGTATATTCAAGTTCGTAACCGCCTTCATGACGACGGGGTCATTCACCATCCTCTTGTGCCTCTCCACAAAGTCCATATAAGCGTCGGTCTCATTGCAGTTACCCTTAAAGTCGTCTGTGTCGATGGACCACACCATCACACCGCCTAGGCCTTTGTCGATTGCGTATCTGCGAAAGAGAGAAGGTAGATAGATATACTCCTTACTTACTTAAACTAAGATGGAGGTTTGATGATAAAGGAGAAAGCGAGACGCCACCTTGCAGCAATAGCTGAGAGGAAACGAGAGCGGCACAGAAACGGAGCGCTGATTGGCGGTCACAAAGAAAGCCTGGAACGTTCGATCCTTGAATCGACCCCAGCGTCAAGCCGTTGACACCACCAGAGAGAAAAAACACTTGATGCTGGACGGTTCACCATCATTATTCACTCGCATAATTTTGAAGGACCTAAGTAAAGTAGGACCTAATAAATGTTTTTCTTCTCGCACCGTTCCATAGCCTGCACCCGTGCAAAACCAGGGCCATCTACCTTGTTTGAGACCTCCTCCTTGCGTCGTTTATCCTCAATGCTGAGGGTCGTGACCGCGACGAATAATCTTCTTATGGACTATATTTCGCCATGTTGTCCTATCTTCGGCAATGGGGATAGCGTCGCAGATTGTGGTCTCCAGTGTAGCATGGATTTGGTCTGACCAACGTAATGGACTCCTGCCCCTGGATCTTTTCCCATAAATTTTTCCCGTCAGAAGCAACTTTTCCAAGTTATCACCTCTCTTTCTGGCAATATGGCCAAAGAAGTCGAAGATTCTTCTTTGGCATATTGTGGTGAGTCTCATGGGTGACCTGAGTTTGGCTAATATGGAATTGTTGGTCCGGTGCTCTGACCAGTGGATTCCAAGCATTTTCCTCCAACACCACATCTCAAAAGCGTCAATGCGGCAACGGTCAGCTTTTTTAAGGGTCCATGTCTCTGCGCCGTACAGGAAAATAGAGAAAATGAGGGTGGTGACGAGCTTTTTCTGGGTCTTACACGAGATGTTCCTGTCGGTCCAGACGCGGTTCAGTTGTGACATGGCGCTCTTTGCTATCCCAATACATCTTCTTATGTCCTGCTCACAAGAGCCATTGTTTGTTATGACCTATGTTATGTTCGCTATGTTGTTTGAGACCTACCAACGCTGCATCTTTCGATACGCGGCCACTCCAGAACCTTTAACCCATCGACCATCTGTTCTGTAAGCAATTTAGGGATTCTTCGGGCTACGTCGATAACCTTGTTTTTTCAGCAGATATCTTCATCCTGATTGACTGACATTGACCATTTCACTATGGTACAAAATAATGTGATGAATACAGCATTAATATAAGTATATGCGAAACCTGATTATAGTTTGTTCAGAATCAGTAACTGAATCAATTCCAATAATTTTTACACCATCTTATAGTTTTCCTCAAAAATATTTAAAAAAGGTCTTTAGTTGGACGCTACCGACATTACTTAAGTACAAAACAGGTCACGGCAGGTCATAGCGGGCATCAGGTGATAATAAACAGCTGGGTGCAATGCAAAACAACCCCTTAGTCACCTGGATGGTCCGGTGACTATGTAATTTTACTGACATAACAAGTTTATAACTTAGCGATTTTTTTTTAATGATTATTTACATACTAGCCACGTGTTATGGGTTTCGCTTAACCTAACGAATGTTGTATAATGATATCTTACTTGACTTTGATAGCAATGGATCGTCCGTTGTCATACGAGATGACCTTCTCCCCGTCTCGGAGGTACGGCGTTGCAGACTGCTCATGCCAGTGGTACACCCACGGCGAGGACTTGTTTGAGGTTTGCACGCAAATCTGGAAGAGATATTAGTGTTATTTGAAGTGACATTATGACTTTTGGGGACACAATAAAAGTCAAAATCGGTTGAACGAACAGTAAAAAACCTTTTATTAGGGTAGCCCACCGTAATAATTTTTTTTACCACTTTGTCGGCGTTATATACATATTGGTACCAAATTCGAATTTTTGGTTCTAGGACATGGCGGTTTCCTCATGATGATTTCTTCACCGTTTTGAACGCAGTGGTGATGAAATTAATTACACAAAGTATACGCCTGGCTGGGTTCGAACCCGCGACCTACAACTCGTAAGTCGGAGACATTACCACTCGGTAAAGACTCGGTCGGTTGGTTTAAATGTCTACTGTTATTGTGAATAGAGTATAATAATATAGTCTATACACGTTAAGAAAATAGTGACGTCATCTGTAGTCACTGCTACTGTGTAGTTATAAAAAAACCATACACAGTCTTACCTCATTGTATCCCATAAACCCAGCTTCACCAGTATAAGGTCCCTTGAACCCGGTGCTCCCAACCGGCGTGGCTCCGTACTCCAGCACCCTGGTCGCAGGGTCCAGCAGGATGAAGGTACGGCCATACATCGGTAGACCAAGGACCATCTTGTAGGGAGACACGCCGTGGCTGAGGAGGTAATCTACTGTCCATTCCTGGGGAAACAAGTGGTATATGGTTACAATAATTTAAGTACTTTCGAGAAATTTTTAAGGTGCAGTTGTGGTTCAGTACTAACGGTCTTAACTTACTAATCGTAAGTCGTAGGTTCAAATACTTTTTAAATAAAGGTAATAGTATAATCAGCCTTTTAATGTTGCATCTGCTGGAACTCAGCCCACCTCTCTAGGAGAGGGAATGGGCCGTAATCCACCACGCGGGCCCAGTGCGTGTTGGTGGATGCCACATGTCTTCGAATTTTTGGTTGTAGGACATGCCAATTTCGTCATAAAAGAAACCTTGTGCATTTCACGCTTCTAGTCCCAGTAGTTTTGGCTGTGCGTTGATATCAGTCAGTTATTTTCATCTATCTATATATATAAAAATCAATGCTACTTTTCGTGGTTATTTTATAACTCAAGAACGGGCTCACCTATCCAAACCAAATTTTTAGGCTTTGTTCGGACTATTTAGTAGATGGTTTATGTGAAGTTTGGTAGAGTAGAGTAGGGTATAGTAGGGTAGAGTAGGGTAGAGTAGGGTAGAGTTGTGTAGAACTGTGTAGAGTAGTGTAGAGTAGAGTAGAGTAATGTAGGGTAGAGTAGGGTAGAGTAGGGTAGAGTAGGGTAGAGTAGGGTAGAGTAGGGTAGAGAAGGGTAGAGTAGGGTATAGTAGGTTAGAGTACGAAAGAGCGGGAGCGAAGCCGTGCGGACAAAAGCTAGTTTTTATATAGATAGAAGATACCTAGATAGATTTGATATGAATATTATTGTTTGTTATACTAACCACACTCAAAGTATCGTTATCATTGACCCCCTTCAGCGGTGCATTAGCCCCCAGCACACCGTCCCAGGTACCGTGGTAATCGTAACACATCATATGGATCAGGTCCAGGTATCTGCTGAGCTTGGTCAGGTCGTATGCTGTCTCCATGGTGGTCTTGCCAGCGCCAAGGGCTGCTGTGAGGATAAAACCGTATGGTTCGAAGGCTTCGCTTAGTTCCTGGAAGGAGAAGATGGTAGTAGAACAATGGAAGTCATAAAAAGCAAAGAAAAATAAACATTTATAGGGTGTAAGAGACCTTGCTCAGTAGATGAAACTGTACAATCTTTCACAAGATTTTTTTTTTCAGGAAACGAAAAATAAGTCTGTCTCTCCATACAAAATTGTAAACATTATTAGATACTTTGTATGGAGACGCCGTTTTGTTTTTCGTGTCGTGAAAAAAAATCATGTGGAAGGTTGTTCAGTTTCGTCTATTGAGCAAGCTCTGTATATATACAAAAATTGCAAGTTGATGGACACTGATGCGAGACGCACAGGACCGGTCATTATGGCGACACTTGAGGGAGGTCAATGTCCAACAGTGGACGTCTTTCGGCTGAAATGATGATGATGATGAACACTCCAGGATAAATGTTATTTATTTTGCAAATAGGTTTTTAAAAACATATTTTTAAACATGTCAATTTAAACTAGATGAGGCCGGTGTTTCCTAGGGGACTACCCTGAGAAGAAACACCGAAACAAACTCAGGGGTTAAAGTCTCCTTTAAAGCCTATACAACGTGTGGGCAACTAGGGGAGCTCCCTAGCTAAGTTACCACCGTTTTCGTTTCGATTCTCTTGTGTCGAACGCCTCGGTTTGACCACGCCTCCGATTCCTTTGTTGTGACCACATAACTGAGCATTGAGGTGACGTGACTGTGCAGTCTAGGAGCACATGCGCAATTGTCTCCTCTTCCTCCAAGCATGGTCTGCACAGAGGACTGTCTATGATAAGTTTACCAATAAAAATAATAAAAACAGAAGAGTCCTGGTACCTTCACTAGAAGAACGAAGTTTTCTCTGTCATAAGGCTTGCCCTCTCTCTTAGTTGGGTACTCCCAGTCCAGGTCCAGACCATCAAACTTGTAGTTACTGAAAAAGAAGAATAGTAAGTATAAATAGGTATATAGTTTTGTCTATGAAATACTAAATATATTTAAAAACATCACTATCTCAACTGTACCCTGTTCTTTTTTGATGTTGGGAAATTTTCAAATAACTTCTCCCGTTCTGGCTGGAGCGAGAGGGAGAAGTAGACATTTTATTGAAAGCTACCTGTGTTCAATCAGTTGCCTCAGCGGCAATGGATCACTCTTGCCTAGAAATAACTTATTTGCTTTTGATTTAAAGACCCCCATCACAAAATAGATAGGTACAGAAGACAATCTCATGTATGTATTTTTTTTTTTTTTTCGACGGGAAAATCATCTTATGACAAGACCCGCTATTGGGTGGAGCGGGAGATAGTGTCAGACTCTTACTGACTAAAAACCCCGCGCCGTTCCTTCTAGCCTTCATACCGGGGCACGAGCTCCCTTTCGGACAACCCTGTCCACAGTAGGCTTCGACCCAGCTGGGCCCCTCCTGCTGCTGACAACTCCTTGAGGCGCGCGGGAACAGTGCGCGCCGTCGACGTCTTGGACTCGGTCCATTACCGGACGATCGGACAGCGAGCTACACATGGCTCGCCGTCCGCGAGCCCGCGTCTACGGTGGCCGGAAATCGGGATCGGAATCCCGGCGACGGCGGCGAGGGCGCCGTTGCCTGATGCGGTCGGCCTCCTCCTTTGCAAGCATTACTGCTTCGCAGAAGGAGGCGACCGCCTGCCATTCCTCCTCGCTCTCCGCCGCCGATCGCCCCCACGAGGGCACGGCGATGCTCCGCCCAGGCAGGGCACATCTCGACGGTGTGCTCCACCGTGTCCTCCGGGCGTTGCGCACAGTGGCGACACCCGGGCGTCTCTTCCGCTTGAATCCGATGCAGGAACCTCCCGAACTTGCCATGTCCGGTGAGGACCTGCGTCATGCGGAAGGTAAGGACGCCGTGAGGTCTTTCCAGCCACGCCTCAAAGAGGGGACTTACCGCCATAATCGTGGCGTGCCCAGCACTGGGTTGCGATAGCCGTTGACGCCATTTCACCATGAGATCCCGCCGGAGCTCTGTCCGCCATGCCTTGACATGTTGCGGCAGTGGACTTTCACCCCGGCGTTGCATCTCCACGCGCATGTCGTGCATGTGTGCAAGGACTGTTGCCTCCAGATCCCACGGTGGTAGGCCAGCCAGAAGGCTCGCCGCTTCACGGGAGATCGTGCTATAACCCCGCACCATCCGTATTGCCATGACCTTCTGGCAGGCGTTCAGTATGGATGCCGGTCGCTTTGCCAGCGACGGCGCCCACACCGGCGCCCCGTAGAGGGCCATGGACCGAACGATCCCTGCGTAGAGCCTCCGGCAGGAGGCGTCTGGACCCCCAACGTTGGGCAGGAGCCACTTGAGAGCAGCCCCAGCTCGGAGAAGCTTGGGAGCCAGACGTCGGAAATGTTCTACGAAATTCCACCGGCTGTCGAGGACGAGTCCCAGATACTTCATCGTCGACCCGACGCCGATGCGAACTCCTCCTACAGTAAGCTGGGAGTCCGATGGTGGCGCGTTCCGAGGGCCGTGGAAGCACATTTTATGCAGCGCCACCTCGAGTCCCAACTCCTGGATCCTACCAACGGCTCTCGCAACCCCGCGTGTCGCTAGAGCGACCGCCGCCTGGTGTGACTCTCCCTGCGCTAGGATCAGCGTGTCGTCTGCGTAGCACACCACGCTGACCCCGTCAGGGAAGTCGCCGCGCAGCACGTAATCGTATCCGATGTTCCACAAGGGTGGGCCCAGAACCGACCCCTGTGGAACACCGCACGACATCTCTCGACGTTTCCAGCCTCCCTGGTGACCGGGGTAGACAATGTACCTGTCTGACAGGTACGCCTCGACCAATCGACAGAGGTATTCGGGCAACCGGTGGTACCGGAGTGCCCTCCGGATCGTACTCCAGGGCAGGGAGTTGAAGGCGTTGGCAATGTCCAAGGACACTGCCACGACACACCTACCCTGGGACACCGCTTCCCCTGTCGTGAGGGCTCGCACGCGCATGATGGCGTCTATGGTAGAGCGCGCCCTGCGAAAGCCGAACTGTCCGTCCGACAAGTCCGGCCCCACCCGCGTTAGCCGCACGACGAGGCGGTTTGCAATTACTCCTCATGTATGTACTTCATTTGTCGGAGGCTCTACGCGGGGATTGCGAAGCAGTAATGCTAGCAAAGGAAGAAACCGACCTCATCAGGCAACGGTGCCCTCGCCGCCGCCGCCGGGTTCCGATCCCGATTTCCGGCCACCATAGACGCGGGCTCGCGGACGGCGAGCCATGGGTAGCTCGCTGTCCGACCGTCCGGTAACTGTCCAGACCGAGCCCAAGACGTCGACGGCGCGCATTGTTCCCGCGCGCCTCAAGGAGTTGTCAGCAACAGGAGGGGCCCAGCTGGGTCGAAGCCTACTGGGGCTAGGGTTATCCGAAAGGAAGCTCGAGCCCCGGTATGAAGAGGCTAAAAGGAAAGACGTGGGTTTTTAGTCAGTAAGAGTCTGACACTATCTCCCACTCCACCCAAGAGCGGGGGTTGTCATTGGATGGTACTTCATTTTTTATTCCTACGCTTGGTGGACGCACGCTAATTAGCGTTTGAGCCGGAACTGTTCGACGAGCGGAGGGGGCATTGGCGCTCCGAAATATCGTGTCCGTGAGCGATGTCTATGTGCGCGTTGCTCGAGCGCGCTTTGTATGTAGATTGATTTCTGTACCTATGTATTTTGTGCCCCCATGTTGTAGCTGCAGAGTAGTGGCAGAATCTGTTTCCCTATTATTATAAGGAAACACAGACTCTGCTTGCAGGGAATTCCGACTTTTAGTTCAAGGGCATGCTAGTTTCCTCACCACATTTCCCTTCATCATTTTGAGAGCAGTGTTGTTGTTTCCTGATAGCTACAACCTGGGCATCTTTAAGTTTAGATTGAATAAATTACTTCTACGCAAGTGTATGTTTCTTCTGTGCGACCAGTTGCACCGCCCTGGTGTCCCGGTGAAATATAGCCCTAAGCTACCAAACCAGACACTTCCGAGCTGGTCGCGCCACCAAACGGACACCAGGTGAGTAACTCTCTATAGAGCTGTATACATTTTGTTGGTAGCGGCGACTGGTCGCGCCACCATGGTGTCCCGGTGAAATATAGCCATAAGCTACCAAACTAGACACCATACACACACCAAACTTGCCACACGTCCGAGCTGGTTGCGCCACCAAATTGGTTGCGCAACCAAACGGACACCAGGTGAGTAACTATAGAGCTTTTTTTTTAATACATATAAACTGTAGTGCTTGACTGCGATCCCACCGGATGGTATAAAGCAGTGATGCAATCGTTGATGGTGAGGCGCACTAGTTTATTAAGAGCCTATTCACTCTTGCCTTGAAGACACCTAAATTATGATGGGTCTGCAGCTGTACCTATACATTTTGTTGGTAGCGGCGACTGGTCGTACCACCACAGTATCTCGGTGAAATATAGTCCTAAGAGAATAAAACGAGGGTCTAAAGTTTGTATTGTTTGTAGAGCAGGGGTGGCTGAGTGATAATGGCCCTGACTTACGAGTTATAGGATATGTCCTAGTACCAAAAATTCGAAGACGTGTGACGTTCACCAACCCGCACTTTTTTTTTTCATTTATTTATCACATAAAGAAAATAATACAGAATTGTCTAACTTAATAGCAACTAAAAACCACTAAGGTTTAAACTTGTGCTATCATGAATCTAATCCAAAATCGAAACAAAATTATTTTTTTTATATGTATACGTTAATGTCGATAACAATTTAACTCTTCTACTGAATAAAAAACATTCTTAAGTAATACTTAAGTAATATTGTTTAAGTTTACATTTGATATTTTTAGGTGTAATTACACTGGGCCCGCGTGGTGGATTACAGCCCATTCCCTCTCAGAGGAGGCCTGAGTCCCAACAGTGAGAACATTAAAAGGCAGATGAAGGTTTGTAAAGAGAAACCTTTTTTCAAGCCATCGAAGACGCTGGCTAATCTATCAATAATCATTTTCAAGTACTCACTTCAACATCAGCACAACGCTCTTAATAAAAGCAGCCCTGGTCTCCGGTTTACTGGCCATGTTGGAGTACCGGGGGGAGCCCTCGTTCCACCCTCCGATGGCCAGGGTCACCTTCAGATGAGGGTACTTCTGTTTCAAGTTCACCAGTCGTTTGTAGCCAGCTTTGCCATAATCTGTTTCTAGGTCTTGCCATGGATCTGAAAAGTTGATGAATATGATATTAATCTATCTACCACAACTATCACAGAACGCCGTCTAGTCCCAAGCTAAGCTGAGCTTGTGTTATGAGTACTAGACAACTGATAAACATACTTATATAAGTATTTCTAAATACAATATTATAGATAAATTACACCCAGACACAGAACAAATGATCATGCTCATTACATAAACATTTGTCCTGGGTGGGAATCGAACCCACGACCTGCGACATAGCAGTCAGGGCCACTAACCACTAGACCAACAGGCCAGTCAATATGTTATTCTTTCTTTCTTTCACTATTTATACCGGGAGTATGTTCCCCTGGGATAATCTTTTACTTTCACGCTGGTGTAGCTGCAGAATAGCTAATAAAGGGGCCTTCAACCCAAGAGTGAATAGGTTACTTCTAGGGCTTACCTAGACTTGTAGACACTGTTTTAATTCATGAATCCCCAAGCGACCACCGGTGGCCGCGCATCTATTGTCTTACTATTGTGTCTCTAATTGACGGTATATGAAGGGTTAATACGTATATTGTAAACAGTGGCGTTACTATATCATCCGAGGCCCGTGGCAAAATCATTGAATGGGGCCCCAGGAAAATCGTCAGCTTGCAACTTAATTTGGTTAAATCACTGAAGTACAGACATAAAATATTCTTCAATAATAACAAATCAATAAGTTGTCTAATATACTAGTACTTATATTTCGTCTCTGAAGGTTGGCTTCCCTGTGACGTCTCTACAATGTGTAACGTTAAATGCGCAAAACGTCAGACACCCCAAATGATTTTTAATTCGATTGACCCAATTTCGTGAAAAAAAAAAGGTTTTATGAGCAGTTTTAGTTTGTTTAAAATTCATATCTGCATTGAAATAAGAACTTTTATTATCCCGTGTATGAGAAAATTTGATTGGATTACAACTATTTGTGTGTGTTTACCTATTTCAGCGGGTTAGCGCACGTGATGGCTTGACCTATTCATAAATAGACAGGTCGAAGTTTTTAACGAAGATTTTTTTGAAAAATGTAACCTACGAGTATATTAAAAAGTGGTTTAATTGATTCTGCTCGTTATATTGATCAAACTAATTTCAGGTTTTGCGCATTTAACGTTACACCTTGTATAAGGTGGTAAGGCTGGCAAAGTACCATGAGAAATTGATCCTTTTCTTATAAATGCGTTTAGTAAATCTTAATAATTTACTTGAATTTGTATATTTTACGTAATTCTTCAGAATTCAAGGCAAGAGGGCCGGGGCCGCAGAGGCCCACTAGGCCAGGGGCCCGTGGCATTTTGCCAGCATTGCCTGTAGTTATGCCACTGATTGTAAAGACTGTTTTAATGTAACGGATCAATTATAAAGAAAGCGAAGACGTCGCAACAAGACGATTTGTCAAAATGCACGCAAGTAACTCTAGGCACAATCAACTCACGCAATGTGTTTAGAAATTGAACAGCACTCTGTACCTATTTCTCATGGCAACAGGCGGGTTTGTGCGTAAAACCTGATTAAATTTTTGCTCTTTAAGATAGGATGCAGTGATGTATCTACTTTAATACGAGGTCAATTTAAGACCAGCTTCTACTCATTTTGAACGTTTTTTAAACCTCTGGAAATCCACAAATATAAAAGAAAACGCTATGAAAAATGATTTTATTAAAACTTTCTATATGACCAACCGCCAGGCAAAAATCAAAACATGATATAAATTACTACTGCGGGCTGTGCTGGTGCAAATACTGTAACCTTATTGGTAATTACAGTTTTGAGCCGTTTGGGGTTGAAACGCTTGGGTGAGTCTGAGTGCGCGTCTCCTTTCTAAGGAAATTTGACGTGGCAATGCTGCCAGTCTTCCGGGCATAATTCCGGATGACACCGATGTGGAGGAGTACTTCGACACCTGAGTGTACCTTGTATTTTTGTATTTTATTTATGTACATTATGTATTTATTTAGGTTTTAATATAAATATTATAGTTGGATTGATAAAAAAAATCGCGAATCTGATTTTAACTTACGATTTCAAACGTATATGTCCAGGAGAGTACGTCACGGAAATATTTGAATGTTACGAAATAATAAAGCTTGTTTTTTAAAAGGGCCTTGCAATAACAACATCGTAAATAGTTATTCGTTGTTTTTATAAAAATAAAACGCCGTTACGGGGCCACGAAATCGACATAGACCCCGGTGGAGTTCATAAAAAATACTTAGTGACTACCGTCGGCTTTTAACCTCGTACCTACCGCATTTAGCTAAAAAAAACTTTTAATTTCTTAAACTTTACGGGGTCTATTAGACCCCGTACCGTCAAAATAATAGTATGATACGAGGTCTTTAAAGCCCCGTATCGCAGGAACAGAAATAATACAGAAATGAGTACCGCTCTCAAAAAACAACGCTAGACCTTGAACACTAGTGCTGAAATGACTTGATTAAATTGATTCTTGACATTTACAGCTTTTAAAGGTTGATTTTTTGATAAATAGTGGCAAAAACTGTCCATTACACTACAATGTATTTAAGTGGACGTTGAAATGGGATATTGTGGGTTAAGTTTTAACATTCCGTAAGCATTTTTTTACACCACCTGCTCGATTTTCAATACACTTGCTCATTTAGTGACTCTTATTGCACTGCACTTAGGTACATAATGGCACTTGTTATCAAACTGTGACATTTTGATTACCATTCCGCATTAGTGCTATAATGTGGTTAAAACCTTATTGTTCAATCTCTCCCCCGCCATAATTTTTTACATTTATCGTATCAGGAAGGGTGCAGGTCGTCCCACACGAGGAAAAAAAAAAGAAATGAGCGCGCATATGAAAACAGATTTTCACCGCCACAAAAGTTTACTAGTTTTACTGTTTTTTTATTCACAAATATATTGAAAAACGTCGTATGATACACGTGAGTAATTAACTATTACCGTTCTCGGCTTAAGAGAGCCATATTTAGACCCTCGCCATGGCTCGGGTCTAAATACCACCTCGACATCAATCATACATAATCATTAACATTACACACTTATATCATAATGTACTATTACCTTCCGGCCATGAGTTCGATTCATCCCCTCTCCCTTTTTTTTCAGTGAGTCATCGACTACACTTATAAATAAAGCAATTTTCGATTTCGAGGCTCTTTGAGAATGTCAAAATAAAAGTTTTTTTTTGCGACATAAACAGCTGTATCTTTTTTTTTATTTTTTCACAACTTAAATGGATCACCGATCTGAGCATGATGCATTCTCGAGATAAAGGGTCTTGACAGACAGACGGACGGACGGACAACAAAGTGATCCTATAAGGGTTCCGTTTTTTTATTTTTGAGGTACGGAACCCTAAAAATACACTCTGCTGAACATAGAATAGAAAGAATAGAATAGAATAGAAATACTTTTATTCGGTACAGAACAGACACAGCACAGCACAACGGATAATAGACAAAGTAAACAAAAACAAAAGTACAAAGTACGCCGAGCGTGCCCGCACCGAAAGGGTGACCACCACAGCATTTGCTGGGCGTTAGACACCCAGCGCTGATTTTCAGTTGGCACCCCGCAGTGACGCACGGACTAGGGTAAAGCATATATGTAATTACTCGTATGTGTAATTGAAATAAATATTGATGTTGTGTACCTACGGGTGTATAATTTTAATTGAAATGAAATACATAAATAACTGTTTTATAAATAAGAACGCAATATTATAATATAAAATTTGTGCCACATTGGACCAAACCATATTTTGTGCCATAGAACCTCCTTCTTTTTTTAAGTCAGTTAAAAATACTAGACAAGTGTTTCGGGTTTCACTTATATTAAAACTAGGGTAGTATCCTTACCATCCTTACTATAATATTATAAAAGCGAAAGTGAGTTTGTTTGTTTACGTCTTTACGCCTAAATGGCAAAACCGATTTTGAAGAATTTTGGTACAGAGATAGTAGGGGAGACCCTGGAGACGGACATAGGGTAATAAAAAAAAATAATTGAGAAAAGGGGGAGAAAGAGTAAAGTACATTCATAAACGCGGGCGAAGCCGCTGGTAAAAGCTAGTAAATATATAGATTAAAATATACGTACCAAGACTTTTAATAGTGTTCGAAGTCTCATTCAACCCTGCGAAGGAGTATATCAGATGAGTGCACAGCGCTGGCTCCAGATCTTCCAGCGTGAACTTGCCAGGGTCTGGCCGGTAAGCCGCCCAGCTGGCTATGTAGCAGACCACCTTCTTGTCGTGTTTGGGTCCTGGAAAGATGGAGAAGGGGGTTTAAGTGGTGTGGTTTGGGTTTTAAGTTATGTAGGTAAGGACTCAGGTGCATTAGACTTAGGCTAAGCGCGCACCGCGATAAAAAACCGTTGCGATTTTTTTAATGCAAAATAAAATCGCAAACTACAATATTTCATACACGCACGATTTATTTTCGCAATGCGCGGATTGTAGTGTATTTCTGTGGTTCACAGATTTGCGACATTTTTTCGCAACGATTTTTTATCGTAGTGCGCGCTCGCCCTTTTTCTTTACTGCACACAAAACATGATTACTGAAAAAAAATTAAAAGCAAAGATAATGAGCGAATAAATCAAACATTAAAAGTTCAATTTAGCCAAAAGTCATGAAGTCAAGTAGGCAAAAAAAAAGCTGGGTCGAAGCCTACTGGGGCCAGGGTTATCCGAAAGGAAACTCGAGCCCCGGTATGAAGAGGCTAAAAGGAACGGGGTGGGTTTTTAATCAGTAAGAGTCTGACACTATCTCCCGCTCCACCCAAGAGCGGGGATTGTCATAGGATGATTTTTTCCACCGAAAAAAAAATCAAGCAAAAAGAAAAACGAAACCATGATTTTCCTGAAAAATCTAGTCAATTCAGTTTTCAATTATGAAGATTTTTTTTTTGCAATCCTTAGACTAGCCATAATCTTGATTTGATAAAACTAAGCCTATAATTTCGTTAGTATATAACGTGTAACGTTAAATGCGCAAAACCTCAGACACCCCAAATGTTTTTTTATTTAATTAACCTAATACAGTAAGAAAAAAGTCACTAAAAAAATAATTAAAGGTTTTATGTGCAGTTTTAGTTTGTTTAAAATTAATATCTGCATTGAAATAAGAACTTTTTCTATGCCGTGTATGAGAAAATTTGATTGGACTACAACAATTTGTGTTTGTTTACCTATTTCAGCGGGTTTGCGCACGTGATGGCTTGAATCCCTACTAATATTTTAAATGCGAAAGTAACTCTGTCTGTCTATTTGTCTGTCTGTCTGTCTGTTACGCTTTCACGCAAAAACTACTGAACGGATTTAGATCAAATTTGGTAGGTAGGTAGAAAAGACACTAGAATAACACATAGGCTACCTATAATTCCACTGCTGAGCACGGGTTTCTGCCCGCGCGATATAAACTGTAGTCCACGCGGGCGAAGCCGCGGGCGGAAAGCTAGTTATTCATAATTAGACAGGGCAACATTTTAAATGAAGATTTTTTTCAATAATATAACCTACTTGCTTTTGCCCGCGGCTTCATCCGCTTACATAATCCCAGGATAAAAAGTATCCTATGTGTTATTCTGGGATATGGTCTACTCGTGTACCAAGTTTCATCGAGATCCGTTCAGTAGTTTTTGCGTGAAAGAGTAACAAACATCCATACATCGATCCATACATACAAACTTTCGCATTTATAATATTAATAGGATATTAAAAAGTGGTTCAATTGATTCTGCTCGTTATTCTGGTCAAACTATTTTCTGGTCTTGCGCATTTAACGTTACACATTGTATATCATGGTACGTTGTATATGTAGACACTTAATAATTCCATCAACAATTTCCTCTCCGTTGTTCTTTCATTTCTATAACCTACCATAAGTTTACCAGTATAGTTATCATTCTCAAACGAAACACTCATTATTTGTAAACTCACAAACAAACAACTACCAAAGATATTTCGATCAACGAAGAAACACATGAAATACTAAATTAATACAATAAATTCAACAACTTGACTCAATATTTAGTTGATAAGATGTTTTAAAGAACGCTTGTTGAAGGTGAACCGGTTCAAACCGGATCGATATCAACAATGAAATATTATCACAAGTTAATGCGAAGAGTTTATCGATTTTATCTTTGACAAGATGGTGTTAAAATGTTTCTTGAAAGTTTGTTGAACTGATTTATATCTATTTTAGTTACATTTCTTTCTTTATCCCTACTAATCCCTACTTTCCTACTAATATTATAAATGCGAAAGTAACTCTGTCTGTCTGTCTGTTACGCTTTCACACAAAAACTACTGAACGGATTTAGATCACATTTGGTAGGTAGGTAGAAGAAACACTGGAATAACACATAGGCTACCTATAATTCCACTGCTGAGCACGGGTCTCTGCCTGCGCGATATAAACTGTAGTCCACGCGGGCGAAGCCGCGGGTGGAAAGCTAGTCATATATAAATCAGTGCTTGACTGCGATGGTAAGCCGTGATGCAATCGTTGATGGTTTTTTTTTTTACGGTGGGCTAAAATCATCTAATGACAACCCCCGCTCTTGAGTGGATCGGGAGATAGTGTCAGACTCTTACTGACTAAAACCCACCCCGTTCCTTCTAGCCTCTTCGTACCGGGGCTCGAGTTTACTTTCGGATAACCCTGGCCCCAGTAGGCTTCGACCCAGCTGGGCCCGCTCCTGTTGCTGACAACTCCTTGAGGCGCGCGGGAACAGTCTTGTGCTCGGTCCGGACAGTTACCGGACGGTCGGACAGCGAGCAACCCATGGCTCGCCATCGCGAGCAATCGTTGATGGTCAATCATCATCCTCATCATTTCAGCCAAAAGACGTCAACTGTTGGACATAGGCCTCCCCCAAAATTCGCCACAACGACCGATTCTTTTTTAATTTTGCTATTATTATGTTTAACAATTTGGCTTTTCCATAACTGGTCTCATGTATCAAATATAGACTTTATTTTTATTTTTTTATTGTAAATAAAAATAAGTCAACTGCGTAACAGTAACTCCAGGGAGTAACATTTGACAGTTTATATGAAAAATATGAATCTTTTTACCGATAAGAGTATACTAAAACCAACAGATTTGATTATAAAATTGAAATACTATACCGTTAAACCGTTGCTGGTAACATTATTATATTTTGATATTATTTGTTTTTGATTTTCTCACAATAGATGTAAAAAGTAGTCAAGGATAAAAAAGCCTTCGTTAGCTCAAGCGCTAGCTTGATTCCCTTGCTACACTCAGGATTCTTAGCTCACCTCGCTACACTCGGGGGTTAACACCCACAATCTTTCGTGACACACGTGTTTAAATATACCCGTGACATAACTTACTGATTTATCCCCTTAGTTCATAATCTACTATTACCAAAATGATGACATTCCCTCGCGAGCCTCGTTCATGTTTGCTGCACATTTAGGACGAGTCCAACAGACTCATCAAAAACAGTTACAAAGCAGACAAAAACTGTCATTAACTGTAAAACAATGGATAAAATCAGTCGCAGTTCACTCACAATTAAGCACAAAAAGATAGCTCAGTATAATCGATGCATATAAACAGATTTGTGACTTTGAAAGAGCAGCTTTTTTTTGAGGTTGAAAAAGGCAAATCAGAGACGGAGTACCACTTTTACAGACTAAAAACTACCCCTGCAAAACTACCCTTGCCCCATGAGTTCTCAACAACAAACAACAACAACTACCCAACATCACATAACCCAGTAACCCTATAACTCCCAGTAAATATATGCAATTTTATGTGTAGCGTTAAAACACGTCCATAAATTAAGCGTTTTGGGAACACATTCATTACGCGTACTGCTAAGGAGTGGGATTACCTGCCGGAGTCTGTGTTTCCTAATAACTATAACCTAGGAGTCTTTAAGTCAAGAGTGAATAGATTGCTTCTAGGCAAACGTGTTTCATAGTCGGGCACATCATCGGTTATCATCATGTGCCATAGTGGTCAAACGCGATCCTATCCCTACTATCCCTACTAATATTATAAATGCGAAAGTAACTCTGTCTGTCTGTCTGTCTGTCTGTTACGCTTTCACGCAAAAACTACTGAACGGATTTAGATCAAATTTGGTACGTAGGTAGAAGAGACACTGGAATAACACATAGGCTACCTATAATTCCACTGCTGAGCACGGGTCTCTGCCCGAGCGATATAAACTGTAGTCCACGCGGGCGAAGCCGCGGGCGGAAAGCTAGTCCATAATAAAAAATAAAAAAATATGTAGGTACAGTGGAGGCGTTCATATCTTCGTCTGCTGTTCTCAAATTTTTTCATCAACACGCCCACAGTCGCATGCGTCGATCCCCAAGGTTAAGCAGCAATTGCTAAGGGAGTCTATAGATAGGTAACCATCTTACCTCCGTGTCTCAGAGAGCACATTAAGCTTTACCATGGCTAGTATTTGTAGATCTTTGACACTCTTACTGATAGTCTGAAACTAGAAGACCTCGTCTCACGCCCGCCATTTTGACTCGCGGGCTTACGGACGATGAGCAATCGACAGCTCGCCGTCCGGCCGTCAAAGACTAAACCTGAGTTATCGTAGTGTTCTACGCGCGTCTTATAGAGATGTCAGCAAAACCATAGGGGTAACCTAAAACGCTAACAGCAACTGAAGGGCACATTTTTGACACCTGAGAGGCTCCAAGCTAGAACGAGAGAAATCATTGGATGTTTTTGGACCTCAAAAAGCATGTCAAACCTTAACAAGCCAGAAGACCCTTTTCCACGGTATCTTAAATAATAAATCGCCATACTCATTTAGGGCAATCCAAGCTACCATCAAGTACAGTTAAGTAAAGACGAACAATGTCACTAATCATGAAACAACAGATGACATCAGTAACAGTACTCCAGCTATCACCAAAATCAACGGCTTCAAATTGTGCGAACTGTACCGAAACGTAGACATTAAACCCAAAATCGTTTTATTAAGTTTAGTCTAATCTCTTAGAGACAGAGAGACTGCTCAGAGAGACTGCTCAGGGAGACTGCTTAGAGAGACTGCTCAGAGAGACTACTCAGAGAGACTGCTCAGAGAGACTACTCAGAGAGACTGCTCAGAGAGACTGCTCAGAGAGACTGCTCAGAGAGACTGCTCAGAGAGACTGCTCAGAGGGACTGCTCAGAGAGACTGCTCAGAGAGACTGCTCAGAGACACTGCTCAGAGGGACTACTCGGAGGGACTACTCAGAGAGACTGTTCAGAGAGACTGCTCAGATAGACTGCTCAAAGAGACTGCTCAGAGAGACTCCTCAGAGAGACTACTCAGAGAGACTGCTCAGAGGGCAAACGCAGTCAGGCGTATTACTTAGTGTAATTTATTTCATTATCTTTGCTCTCAAAATGGTGAAGGAAAACATCAGATGAGGAAACCGGCATGTCCTAGAACCAAAAACACATTCACCAACCCGCACTGGACCCGCGTGGTGGATTATCCCATTCCCGCTCCTAGAGAGGAGGCCCTGTGTCCTTCCCGCGCGCCTCAAGGAGTTGTCACTAACAGCGTGGGCTCAGCTGGGTCAAAGCCTACTGGGGCCAGGGTTAGTTTTGAAAGATAGGGGTGGGTTTTTAGTCAGTAAGAGTCTAACACTATCTCCCGTTCCGCCCAAGAGCGGGGGTTGTCATTAGATGATTTTCTCACCAAAAAAAAAGGCCTGTGTCCCAACAGTGGGAACATTGTAAGGCCGACTATGCTATGTTATTGCAAAACATCTTATAAATGCTGGACCGGTACAACTTTGCTGACATCACTTTGAGATGCGCGTGGAATCAAGTCATAACTAAGTACCAAGTATTTCCCAACACCTAAAAATTTTACCTTAAACAAAACTTAAACAATGGCTTCTGGGAAATGGATTTCAAAACTAAACCACGCTCAGGTGTCCACGGTTTGAAAATGTTGACATTGGCACCACACCTAATGATACAGTTGCGTATACAGGGTTATAACTGGTAACCTCTTAAGGTGGTGCATCATGACTCACATTTTCACTGTTTTTCATACAACCGCTCATAACTGATTATGACATTATTACACATTTTTCATTAGATATTTTGGAAACACAGTATCTTGTGGATATTATCTAGGTTTCTAAAGAAGCCAATTTCTAAATTTGTGTAAAACTAATCCAGTAAAAACCTCTGAAAATGTCCTATTTTGTATGAACTTTGACACTTCATAATTTGCCTAAAAATTAAAAAAGTCAAACAAGTAATCCTCTATAGACCTTGCAAATTTTATTAAGATTCTAAATGACGACAACTTTTTCCAAAAACTTTTAAGGGTTGAAAAAAAACAGCTATTTCCTGGAGCAAGTTTTGTGAAATTTTCGAGTAAATCTCGGAATTACCGAATACTAACAGAGTTTCCAGGCGTTATCTCTCTTTTTTTGCGTTGCCTTTTCGTCAAACATCACGTTGGATTGCATTAAATGAAGTAACAAGCTTTTAAACCATTTTCGATGTTTACGATAAGCGAGTGGAGAAGGACCCTCTTAAGCATAGTCATTTATTTGATTTTATGGCGTTAAAATGGCCAGATGAGCTTTTGGCGGGATTTCCTATTCATTCTTGACTTAATAACTCTTAGGTTACAGCTATCAGGAAACACTGACTCCGGCAGAGAACTCCACTCCTTAGCTGTACGCGTAATGTATGTTTGCGTTGCCTTTTCGTCAAACATCACGTTGGATTGCATTAAATGAAGTAACATGCTTTTAAACCATTTTAGATGTTTACGATAAGCGAGTGGAGAAGGACCCTCTTAAGCTCCGGCCACACAGAACAGACGCAAGGCACGGACCCGTCGCAGTCACGAAAAGATACATACATAAAAGACGGCGTCCCGTCTTTTCTGTATGTTTTACGTCGCGACGGCTGTATACATTTTATATGCAAGTAGATTAAACGGGCGCCGCGACTGCGATGGGTCCATGCCTTGCGTCTGTTCTGTGTGGCCGGTGCTTTAGGACTCTTTTGTTCTATGACTTTTAAAAATTTACTAGATTTTTGGTTCATCAGATTTTCATACAAAAATAGAATAGAATATCATCATCTTCCTGCCCTTGTCCCGTTTTATTTGGGGTCGGCGCAACAGGTTTTTTTCTTCCATTCTGTCCTGTCACTCGTCACGCTATCACTAACTCCCTTTTCTTTCATATCACTTCTCACACAATCCATCCATCTTTTCTTTGGCCTCCCTCTCCCTCTCCATCCATCCACAAAACATTATTATACAATAAAAATTGAAAACAAAAAAAAGGGCCGAGGCGTTCCAAAATATCGTGTCCGTGAGCAGTGTCTAAGTGTGCGTTGTTCGAGCGCGCTTTGTAAGTAGATTGACGTACCTAATATTTTGTGTAACAGGTTAGACTAGGTAATTAAATTAACAAATTAATTAATGTAATGGCAGTGTTTTGCAATACGAATTGTTGTATTATCACAACAGAGTGGCTATAATTTTGAGAAGAGATAATATAAACAATTTTATAATGTTTATAAATAAAAATTATTCGATAAATGTGTTACCATGCGCAAAACTCAAGAATACCTAGACCAATTTGAATTTTTTAAAGAGGACTACAAAAACTAAAGTGCCCCGGAGGACACAGCACCTACAGTGCATACGGTGGAAGTGTGCCCCGCCATGTCCTCGTGGGGGCCTTCAGCGATAGCGATCTTTCGCGTCGGACCTTAGTAAAGACCATGGTCTGGAGCGAGGAGAAGTCCCCTCCTTCTGCGAAGCAGTAATGCTAGTAAAAGAAACGGCCCTCACGCCCCAGCCGCCGGGATCCCGATCCCGATTCCCAGCCACCGTAGGCGCGGGTTTTCGGACGGTGAGCAATGGGTAGCTCGCCGTCCGACCGTCCGTTAACGGTTCGGACCAAGCCTAAGTCGTAGAACGTGCATAGTGTTTCACGTGACCCGGGAATGAAGTCATAGTATAAAAGTCGTAAATAGTATAAAAGTGTTTTAAAAATAACCCTGTAAGTATATTGTGCATAGTTCACTAATGTATCCATCATCATCCTTTTTAATGTTCCCACTGCTGGGACTCAGGCCTCCTCTCTAGGAGAGGGAATGGACCGTAATCCACCACGCGGGCCCAGTGGGGGTGGTGAATGTCACATGTCTTCGAATATTTGGTTCTAGAACATGTCGGTTTCCTCACGATGTTTTCCTTCACCGTTTTGAGAGCAGTGGTGATGAAATAAATTACACAAAGTAATGCGCCTGGTTGGGTTTGAAACCGCGACCTACAACTGGTAAGTCGAAGCCGTTACTACTCGGCCACCACTGCTCTTATATCCGCACAGTGCAATGCCTAAGGAAAAGTAGAGAGAGAGATCGCAGTCAAGCACTAGTTTATCACATAAAACAAAGTCGCTTTTTCTGTCCCTATATCCCTATGTACGCTTAAATCTTTAAAACTACGCAACGGATTTTGATGCGGTTTTTTTTAATAGATAGAGTGATTCAAGAGGAAGGTTTATATGTATACAGTTTTTCTGTAGTGTATTTAGTATCAGCATTGCACCCGAGCAAAGCCGGGGCGGGTTGCTAGTAACAAATAAAAAATAGTATGAAAAATATTGATTTGCAGTTGCATTTTTTTTTCCAAGAACACGTACGGGAAACCTACACTATTGTCCTTTCAAATTATATTATAAACTATGTTATTAAATAACAGGACAAACGAGTTCCGAACCCACGGTTCTGTTCTGACTCATACAGACGACGTTATTTTATTTTGAAATGTTTAATCCACAAAGGAGTTTTGTTATGACTCAGATAGTGACTCGTGCAGGCAGGAAGTCATAATATCTTCGAATTTTTTGGTTCTAGGTTCTGGGACATACCGGTTTCCTCACGTTGTTTCTCCTTTACCGTTTTGAGAGCAGTAATGATGGCGTAAATTACACAAAGTAAAGTGCTCGCAGTGGAGCAGTGGTGGCCGAGTGGAAACCGGCCTGACTTACAAGTTCTAGGTCACATTCGAACCCAGCCAGGCTCATTACTTTGTTTAATTTATTTCATCACCACTGCTCTCAAAACGATGAAGGAAGACATCGTGAGGAAACCGTCATGTCCTAGAACCAAAAATTCGAAGACATGTGACATCCAACAACCCGCACTGGGCCCGCTTGGTGGATTAAGGCCCATTTCCTCTCCTAAAGAGGAGGCTAGTGTCCCAGCAGTGGTAGCATTATAAGGCCGACTATGCTATGCTAAAGTGCTTGCAGACTTTTACTCCAACCACACCTGTTGCTACAGTTGCCCTTTGTATTCCAGGACCACGAGTGACCCTAACAGTAGTCGACCCTTGGCTCCAGTTGGTTTCGACCCTGCTGGTCCCCTACGGTTTCACTGGCATCTCTTTAAGCCCCGCGTAACTACGCGCCGTCGACGATTGATTTCGCTCCCACTGGTGCCCGTGTGGTTACTAGAACGAGCAAGAGAAATGTATGTCTTGATTTTAATTCGGCAAAGTCCGCTTTTCTGACATTTCACTAGATTTAGTTTAGTTTCACTGACAATAAATTGGTGTTTTGTCATATCAGTAGATACTTTTAGTAAGAAAACGTAATAAACAAGAATATTCGACATCTACCGGGATTTCGTGATATCCCTAGGGATTTCATGAAATCCCTGATATCCTCATTTCCCTGCAACATATATACGGTTATATGACACTATATCCCGGGAGCGGTTCTCTCAATATAATTTTCTACTTACACAGGCAAAACCGGTGACAAAAGTTAGCTAGTAAAAAGGTAATCAATTTAAATCAGTGAATGGTACTATTGAAAGTTTCACCTTATTATTTTTAAAACAATACAGCACCATGCGATGCCTCGTTCCATTGTGCTAGCGCGGGAATGTTACTCTACTAGCGCGCTAGCTTAGCTACTTTCTCTGCATACTGATGTTAGCTATGTTAGTCTTTTGTAACTTAGGTAATGATGTTAAATAAAGACAGTTTGATGTAGCGTGCATGCAATAATAGCTTTACTGTCGGGTATTTTACTCATAAATGACTGTTATTTATTTACTGTTTTCCGCACTAGTGCGGAAAAGTTCGCGAGCTCACCCCTGCACACACACACACCAGATTTTCGCGTACATAAAATATAGCCTTTCTCACTCAGGATTAAAGCAGTTTTCTATCGGTGAAAAAAATTTAGCAATCGGACCAGAACTTTCATAAATTCACTTGGCTCAATCGCTACCCTCGCCCGCGGTTCGGGCGAATTCCACCTCGGTTGAAATGTTAAACTTTCTCCGCTTATATCAAAATGTATTGTTTCTATTCTATTGTTTTTTGAATTTATGTTAGCGCCCTTTTACTAATAAGTAAGTTGTACAAACTTTCCTTCGTGAACAATATTACAGATTGAAAAGCAAGTACCAAGTCGTGTTAAAAAGGAGGGGCCCAGCTGGGTCGAAGCCTACTGGGGCCAGGATTATCCGAAAGGAAGCTCAAGCCCTGGTATGAAGAGGCTAGAACGAACGGGGTGGAATTTTAGTCAGTAAGTCACTATCTTAGTAATACTAGTAGTAATTGAATGATTATTGCCGCCGAAAAAAAAAGTACCAAGACGTTTTGATAGTTTTAACCAGATGAGGCCGGTGTTTTTAAGCTGACTACTCTATGATTACACACCAATATATTCAAAAGCCTCACTCAAGACTCAATACACGAACTCTCTTACTATGTCGTAAGAGTACCGTCGTGCCATTGTTTGTTCATCGTGGCACGATCAACAGACGCTCAAACCCCGGAACAAATATTATCTTCTGTAGACTCTGTGGAATAAAACAACAGAGCGTCACGGGTCGATGAGTCGACCCTGAGGTCAGCAACCTGCTCCAACCAATGTTTAGTCATTATGATTGTTTATCGCAAAAATTTAAGTGTAATTCAGTTTACACTTTGTGCTAGGCCGAATTCGCAAATTGAGAAAAGTGTAATTTACGCTTTGAGGTTCTGCTTTCAAGAATGTGAAGAAATGTTAGACTGGCCTGTTGGGCTAATGATTAGTGGCCCTGACTGCTATGCCGGAGGTCGTGGGTTCGATTCCCACCCAGGACAAATGTTTTTGAATGCATGATCATTTGTGTTGTGTCTGGGTGTAATTTATCTATAATATGTATGTATTTAGAAATATATTAAGTATGTTTATCAGTTTTCTAGTTCTCATAAAACAAGCTCTGCTTAGCTTGGGACTAGGCGGCGTTGTGTGATAGTTGTGGAATATATAAGAAATGTGATGAAATTTTTAGGCTTTGACGTGCTAAGTCAAATTAACAAATTGAGAAAAGTGTAATTGACTTTAAGTTTAAGGTTCTGCAGCTTCCAAGAATCAATCTAGATAAGGGATGGGAGAGGTGTCTCCCGCCCCCTGTGCCCCCAGACTTCTGCATTGCCACCGGCATAGTCGTGGAATAGGTGAAGTTTGGAGCCAGCAAAATCCATACTAATATTATAAATGGGAAAGTGTGTGTGTCTGTTTGTCCGTCATTCACGGCTAAACGGAGTGACGAATTGACGTGATTTTTTAAGTGGAGATAGTTGAAGAGATGGAGAGTGACATAGGCTACGTTTTGTCTCTTTCTAACCCCCCACTTCCCACCTTCCCACGGGAATCGTGTTACCCCGAATTTAACGCGAGCGAAGCCGCGGGCAAAAGCTTAGAAGTAATTCTTCAGGAAGTAAATATAAGTACAGTAAATGGTTCTGAGTTACCTAACTATAATAGGCCGTATAATGGTTCTTTTTGTAAGATTATAAACTTGATGTGCAATAAAGCATATATAAATAAATAAATAAATATAATTGGTCATTTAAAACCAGTTGTCGTACTCATATTGCATGAAAGACCGAGAATATAATAGAAAGAAACATCATGTGACAATCTTAATGACAATAATATATTTTATTACTCGCGAGTTGACTGCAATTGTTACGGTTGCCAATCGCTTTTTAATCAATATAACCATAAAATATATAAGTACAGAAGTCAATCTACATACAAAGCGCGCTCGAGCAACACACATAAACACACACATAGACACCGCTCACGGACACGATATCTCGGAACGCCTCGGCCCACTTGTCTAACAGTTTCGGCTCTAACGCTCATTAGTGTACGTCCACCAAGTGTAGGTATAAAAAATGAAGTACATAAATGAGATTGTCTTCTGTACCTATCTATTCTGACTTGTAAAATGTGAAAAAGTAAATAAAATTTGATTTTCGCGTTTTCACCTTTAGCCGAAGTAAAATGGAACGATTTGTCTGCTGTATTCAGGCCCCGATTTAAGCGGGGGCGAACCGGGCATTTGCACAGAGCTGCAAAAAATGAGGGGCAACAAAATTTACTTATGCTCATCTTCCAACCTAGCCATTAGCCATTCACACCTAAGTTGAGAATTTTTTGTACCACTTTCCAGCCTACTGCAGGTTGGATAGTGGAAATATTTAAGACTTAAGGACTCAAGACTTATATGGTTTTCTGTATGTAAAGGGCGGTAAAAATTATCTTTGCCTGGAGCGGCTAAATAGCTAGATCGGGCCCTAACTGCAGTCTTCCCGTCCGATTATAATTTGAGTGTCTTCAAGGCTAGAGTGAATAGGCTTTTAATAAACTGGTGCGCCTCACCATCAACGATTGCATCACTGCTCACCATTGGTGGTATCACAGTCAAGCACTAGTTTATATCAATAAAAAAAAAATAACAATGAGAGAATTATTGTATTGTATTGTAACAAGGGAAGATCTTGCAGTTGATCAGCATTATCTAGCCAAACGCGGTCAGGCGTCACACAGATTGCACGAGGGGTCAATGACTGGAAGCCTTTCGCCAAGCTGAAGTCGAATACAGCTGAATTTCTGAACAAAACTGTCTTAAGGTTATATTGCTTAATCTTAATAAATAGTTGAGTAAATCAGGTGAAAAGTTTTTCTCAAATAGCTACAATAAACTGGTACAATTTACCAGCTGCGCTCTTCCCGTCCGAATATGTAGGTGTCTTCAAGACTAAAGTGAATAGGCTCTTAATAAAGTAGTGCGCATCACCATCAATGATTGATTGGATCGCAGTCTGGTCATCATCAGCCTTTTTTAATTTTCCCACTACTGGGACTCGGGCCTCCTCTCTAGGAGAGGGAATGAACCGTAATTCACCACGCGGGCCCAGTGCAGGTTGGTGGATGTTGCATGTCTTTGAATATTTGGTTCTAGGAAATGCCGGTTTCCTCACGATGTTTTCCTTCGCCGTTTTGAGAGCAGTGGTGATGAAATAAATTACACAAAGTAATGCGCCTGGTAGGGTTTGAACCGTGGTTTGAACCCACTTACAACTCGTAAGTCGGAGCCATTACCACTCGGCCACCACTGCTCTCCGCCTACCTACGTAGTTTATCACTACATAGTATAAAACAAAGTCGCTTTTTACTAAACTACTGCGGTTACTTGCGGTAAATATTCTTCAAAAAGGTTTATTCCCATGACTAAATACTAATAGATATTCACACACCAATCAAAACTATTTATTCTATCTATGGAAGTCTTAATATGCAATCAGCATTGACCGAATCAAACCCTGAATTTATATGTATATCGACCTTGATGACAGTCGCAACGACCCATTAAAATAGCCACTATACGCTGACCTAGCATTGTTTACGCTATTCGTACAATGAGAGGTCAACTGATACTGTAACTTGCTTGAAGACGCCGAATTGCGCGATACACACCACTTAGCAAGTTTTAATCTTCCCATCTAAGTTAACCTCGTATCGTATAGGTTGTCTGAACAACGAGAGGTCAGTTCGTACTGGTTCAGTATGGTTTGATATGCAACAGTATAATTTGATATGCCATTGTATGGAGACCCTGTTAAACGCTGGGCCAACTTAAACTGGTACTGCTATTGATGATGGCCGATCTATGCAGTACCTACCTGAATCCATGGCATCAATATAAAGCTTCTGCCATGCATAAGAAAAGAGATATTAGTAGAAGATAGATAGAAATCTTGTAAATTAAATTTGACCCACTTCCCGGTTACCGATTGAGCTGAAAATTTGCATGCATTTGTAAATCAGATGCCAATACAAAATTATTATGACATGGAGCTGATCTGATGATGGACCCGGACGGTGGCCGTAGGAACTCGGTAGTTAAACGACACAACCCCATAGAGTTTGGGCTCGTATGATTCGTCTTGACGAGTATAAGATAGACAGGTATACCGCGCTATAAAATCTTGCTAAGAAAAAATATTTTCATTAAAAACTGGTTTATTTACTCAATTTAAATTATTTTAATTTATAATTAACTACACTTATTTCAAAAATTCAGGTCATGAGTCGTATTCAGAATTTTAATGAAGGCTGTATGTTCAAAATAGATGAACCGGTTCAATGTTAAGGATCCTTGAATATTTTGGGCTGTGAAGGTTACTTACGTGACGAACTGGCATATACAGACGTATACACTTATACAGTTCCATCATCAGGGGTCGGCGCAACACGTTTTTTTCTTCCATTCTGTCCTGTCACTCGTCATGCTATCACTAACTCCCTTTTCTTTCATATCACTTCTCACACAATCCATCCATCTTTTCTTTGGCCTCCCTCTCCCCCTCCATCCATCCACATGTAAACTCATAACTTTTTTAGCAACATGCGTTTCGTTCCTCCTTTTCACATGACCATACCAAGATAAACGATTTCCTTTCAGCTTTTCAGTCACTGGCGCCACTTTCAAACTTCCCCTAATATACAATTCCAAATAATAATAATAATGTTAATGGATAATGGCTTAATAGCCAAGAGCCTCGACCAACACCTTAGAGGCTCTCGTTAGGTGACTGGATCAAGGGCTTCATTCAGAGAGCGGTACTTCTGGACACGGCTCGTATAGTTAGGAGGTTTCTTTCTCTGGAGCCCTGACCGCCGGTAGCTTGGACCCTGTTCCCGATACCGGTGGGCTACTATTTTTTTTTTTTTTATGTTTTTTTTTATATTGAAATATTTAAAAATGTAATTTATATGTGATTATTGAAAATAAATAAGATAATAATGATAATATTCCATAAATATCACACAACGCCCTCTAGTCCCAAGCTAAACAGAGCTTGTGTTATGAGAACTAGACAGCTGATAAACATACTTATATATTTCTAATTACATATATATTACAGATAAATTACACTCAAACACAGAACAAATGATTATGCTCATCACACAAACATTTGTCCTGGGTGGGAATCGAACCCACGACCTCCGGCATAGCAGTCAGGGTCACTAACCACTAGACCAACAGTCCAGTCAAATGAGGACTGATTGATGCTGAAATGGTTTTTTAGGACGGAAAATCATTCAATGACATCTCCCATTCTTAGGCAGAACGGGAGAGTGTTAGACTTTTATTATATTAATATTATTATAAGAAAAGAAAGAAAGAAAATCATTTTATTTACGCTAAATAGACGCATTCTTATAATTAGCCCATATTGTCCCACTGCTGGGCAAAGGCCTCCCTCCACTCCTTCCAACGATCACAGTTCCTCGCCTTCTCATTCCAATTCTTAAGGAAGCCCTCCAGGTCGTCCCGCCATCTCCTTCGTGGTCTGCCTCGGCCCCGCGTTGTGCCCGGGCACCAATCCTGCGTTTTACGCGCCCACAGCTCGTTGGACATGCGGCAGTTATGTCCTACCCAGTCCCATTTAAGTTGGGCAGCCTTTTGAGCCACATCAACGATTTGCGTTTTGGAGTGTCAAACTTTTACTGGCTAAAAACCTACTCCTGTTCCTTCTTTGCCTTTCGTACCGGGGTTGAAGCTTCCTTTCAGAAACAAAGCCTTGCACCAGTAAGTAGCTTAGTGGGGCCAAGGATTTGTGGTACGTGACGAACTGGCATACAGTACCAAATGTGGACTGATATAAAGACCCACGTCCTCATATCTGCAACAATCCATCCACATGAAGCAAGGAGTGTTTGTGATGATAGATATACTCTTTATTGTATCACCATACACAACGTGTAACGTTAAATGCGCAAAACCTCAGACACCCCAAATGATTTTTAATTCGATTGACCTAATTATGTGAGAAAAAAAAACTTATATATATATTTTTTAAGGTTTTATGAGCAGTTTTAGTTTGTTTAAAATGCATATCCGCATTGAAATAAGAACTATTATTATCCCGTGTATGAGAAAATTTGATTGGATTACAACTATTTGTGTTTGTTTACCTATTTCAGCGGATTTGCGCACGTGATGGCTTGACCTATTCATAAATAGATAGGTCGAAGTTTTTAATGAAGATTTTTTTGAAAAATGTAACCTATATTTAAAAGTGGTTTAATTGATTCTGCTCGTTATTCTGAATAAACTAATTTCAGGTTTTGCGCATTTAACGTTACACCATGTATAAAATTACAATATAAACTTAAAATTAGTCATAGTTATAGTAAGATTTTTCAGTATAAATATTATTTTCAGATTAAAAAAAAACGATTTGTATACATAGAAGTATTGCTGATACACTAAACAAATGATTATTTGCCCTCTCCCCCAACTGTCAGCCTTTCTCTCCTTCCGCCGCTTTTTAAATACTATGCACTTTTTATATAAAAAAACCCCCTCTAAGTTGGTCAATTTGGCTGATATGACCACAAAAATATTAACTATGCGACGACTCATTCGAACTGCGGATGATGTCGCCTTACAATTTTAAGAGAGTAGCTAGTCTGTCGGTTTTCTATCGTTTACATTTCGGGGAGTGTGCCCTGGAATAGCACAATCTAATTTCGCCAAGTCCGTTCCATCATCGGACCACACGACATGCAGCGTTGCGGCACCGGTACATGGTAGACATCTCACCCATACGCACAAAGCGTTTTAGGAACACATTAAATTTTATTGTGCGTACAGCCAAGGAGTGGAATTCCCTGCCGGAGTCTGTGTTTCCTGATAGCAAGAACTAAGGGGTCTTTAAGTCGAGAGTGAATAAGTTACTTCTAGGCAAACGTGCTCCATCGTCGACCACATCATCGCTTGCCATCAGATGAGATGGTGGTCAAACGCAAGCCTATCAATAATAATAAAAAAGATGGTAAAGTTTCATCCGCTAATGAAATATTTTGCGGATAAGTGGTCACCTAAGTCCAATAAGCGGTCTTATCGCTAAAATCGTTTTTTAACCGACTTCAAAAAGAAGGAAGTTCTAAGTTCGGCTGCATGTATTTTTTGGGGGTACCTTTTAGTTGTGGTAGGTACCTCAAATAAAAGTTGAAAGTCGAACTCGCGCACGAAGATTTCCGTATCGTTCGTAGTAAAAAAAAACGCAAATTAATCTCGTTTGGTTCGGCGGCGGTGACCTCTCACGCCGGGCCCTGGTCGAGGCCATGGTCCGGAGTGAGGAGGAATGGCAGGCGGTCGCCTTCTTCTGCGAAGCAGTAATGGTTGCAAAGGAGGAGGCCGACCGCATCAGGCAACGGCGCCCTCGCCGCCGTCGCCGGGATTCCGATCCCGATTTCCGGCCACCGTAGATCGCGAGCCATGGGTAGCTCGCTGTCCGATCGTCCGGTAATGGACCGAGTCCAAGACGCGCGCCTCAAGGAGTTGTCAGCAGCAGGAGGGGCCCAGCTGGGTCGAAGCCTACTGGGGACAGGGTTGTCCGAAAGGGAGCTCGTGCCCCGGTATGAAGGCTAGAAGGAACGGCGCGGGGTTTTTAGTCAGTAAAAGTCTGACACTGTCTCCCACTCCACCCAAGAGCGGGTTTCGTCAAAGATGATTTTCCCCGCCCACAAAAAAAAAAAAATCTCGTTTGGTGTATGGGATTAAATATTTACTTATTTTATTCCCTTTTTAGTATTTACAAGGTGCATTTTGGAGAGTGTGAGCAGAAATCGCATGACTTGATTCTGCCATCTCATTTCTACCATCGAACAAACCGACGACGTACGACGAGTATCCAACCTTACGTTGTTGAAACCTCTACGGTCCGGACTAAGCGTTTCACCCGCGTACAACGAAGAACTGGAACAATTTGCCTGCTGCTTTGTTCGCGTCCGATTATAATTTAGGTGTCTTGAAGGCTAGAGTGAATAGGCTCTTAATAAACTAGTGCACCTCATCATCCACGATGGCATCACTGATTACTATCAGGTGGGATCGCAGTCAAGGACTACATTATAACAAATTTTTAAAAGTAATCTTGTTATAGTGACAACAGAAATACAGTTGAAATTGTCAGATGATATATTTCATGATCTTTATGAGATACAGCTTGGTGACAGACAGACGGACAGAAGTGATAACAAGTGTCCCTAAAAATACAAAGCATAAGACAAGATTTTCCGAAAATCCTGTCGTACTGAATAAAACGGGTATCCAATTTTTGTATGGAAAATCCTACTTTCACGCAGGCGACGCCGCTAGTAGAAACTAGTCCTATTAGAAAAACCGTACGTTTCCTTATAAATTACGAAAGCGGTTACCTTTAGAGTCAACAGAGGAAAACGAGTTCTTCACATTATGCGCAATGGTAGCATTACCAAATGAAAATATTTATCTTTCGAAGGAGCGTTTACTTTGGTCGAGTGAATACTCCAGTGCCTACTGGTGGTAGAGTACTGTTACTGACGTAATGTAGAAACTACTTCCTATATCTTGGGAAGAGGCTGGGTCCCATGACAGAAGGAATCCTAGTGTGGGATCCAGAGAATTTGTAACAAGCTTTTAATGAAAATCATTTTTTTCAAGCTTTTATAGCTCGGTATACCTACCTATATAATTAATACTCATCAAGACGAATTATACGAGCCCAAACTCGATCGGGTTGTGTCGTTTAACTACCAAGTTCCTATAGCCACCTTCCAGTTCCATTATCAGATCAGCTCCATGTCATAATAATTTTGCATTGTCATCTGATTTACACACGCATGCAAAATTTCAGCTCAATCGGTAACCGGGAAGTGGGTCAAATTTAATTTACAAGATTTGATGATAGACAAACATCGGGACAGGTGAAACTAAATAAAAGATTGTAATAAGACGAGTCTGAATATCGTGTGCTAAATAGTGCGTACTGTACTAAGCCCTATAGTATTGATTTAGACTATTACATTAGAGTGGGATTTATTGCATCGGGATTTGTTTTCCAGGATTGTTAGTACTCTTGTGGCGACGCTTGGGGGAGGCCTATGTCCAACAGTGGACACATATCGGCTGAAATGATGATGATGACGATGATAGTCATTATTTTATTGTCTACAAACTTACTGCGTTTGCAATAATTCGAAGACTTTAAGGAAAATGAAAGGTGTAAACAATTTAGACTCATCTTTGTGATTCACTTGTTATTCCAAATTTATTTTAAATAATAATATTTGTTGTTTATTTGTTTCAAGGTCCGAGTCACAATAAACCTGATTGATATTATTTATATTCAAACTTGACTTCCTTTTATATGAATACTGACAATTTAATAGCTATTTATTTGAAAATGCTATGTAGAGTAAGTCCATGAAGTTTGATAGAGCCTGTCTAAAAAGTCAAACAACTTGGGCAATTATTAAGGTAAAATGAAATCTGATATAGTCAACCCTGGCTCAATAATCAAGGTTGATTAAGAGATCTTGATCATTTTTTACTAATAGAAGAAACCTTACAAAAAGTATCAAATGTAAGAATTTTTTAAATGATAAAATATCTTCTCTCGTCTTTTGACTTTTTAGACAGACTAAAAAAATTGTATTTTCAAATAATCTTGATACTCACTTACATAAAATTTCATCCAAATCATTCAAGCTGTTTAGGAGATGAAAAACACATGTACAGAAGAATATTTTCATATACAGCTATGTTTGAAAAAAAAACCGTTGGGCATTTTACTCTAGTACTAGTAGCTAGTTAACAGACGGTGCAAACAGACCACAACTAGTCCGGGAAAGCATTGAGAAGAAAAAGTACTCTTATCTCACAAACTTGGCACACTAACATTATTTCTATAATTTTACTAGTTTCCAAACCGCAAAAATAATGATAATAACATCGTCAAATGACTCAAATAATTACGTTTATATACTAAGTTGATATCGTCGTATGTTGAAACAAAAACATATAAAATGGCGTACGAAAACAAGTTTTATATAAAATTTTAAAATCTCCTTTCACTTTACCTGCCAAGGTTTGTCCGGAAACAGACACTGCGGTCGCAACAACAAATATTACACACAAAACTTTCATTTTTAACTAAAATACACTTTGATTATCACAGAAAACTATTTGTAACTTAAAACATTAGTTTTTAACTTTGAATAAAGTTTTATTGAGTTCCTTTTTTTAAATTTAAAATGTCACGGCGATGGCGCGACGCATGCGCGCTCGCGGTTTGTAGTGAGTGGGGCGTCGGTGTTGCCAGGTTGTGGCGGAGAAAATCCACTGAGTTGGTAGTAATATTTACCACTGTTCTCTTTTTTTTATTACTAATATCTCACCTGATGGTAAACAATGATGTGGTTGACGATGGAGCACACTTGCCTAGTAGTAACCTATTCATTCTTGACTTAAAGATTCCTAAATTGTAGCTATCAGGAAACACAGACTCCGGCAGGGAATTCCACTTCTTAGAACTACTCACAATAAATGTGTTCCCAAAACGCTGTGTGCGTGTGTGTGGAATGTCTACCATGTACCGGTGGCACAATGCCGTACGTCTAGTCCGATGATGGAATGGACTTAGCGGAATTAGATTATGCAATTCCAACGCACACTCCCCGAAATGTAAACGCTACTCTCTATTGTTTATATTTGAAATTCAATTTTCGAAAGAATTGATATGTATTTTAATATTTTCATTAATCAAGCAGAGGTCATGCAATAATCAAGTGTTCGGAAAACATCGCCAGATCGTCTTTTAAAAAGCTATATCATTATCATTTTACTTTAATTCAGACTTTATACTTCAAATTCTACCAGTTCTTTTCATCATCATTCATTAAGCATCGAAATAAATTAGCTTAGCTTAGAGTTATAATGTTCCCACTGTTGGGACTCCGGCCTCCTCTCTTGTAGAGGGAATGGGTCGTAATCCACCATGCGGGCCCAGTGCGGGTTGGTGGATTTATTTATTTATTTTTATTTATTTAATCTTCATGCAACACAAAGTATTTACATAGGCGGACTTAATGCCTTAGGCATTCTCTGCCAGTCAACCTGGCATAGAATGCCTAAGGCAACTCAACAGGGTGGTGCAGAGACATTATGGTAGGCGCATATAAAGGAAATTTGAGAAAGAGTAAAAAAGAATACATATATTATGTGGATGTTACAAGTCTTCGAATTTTTTGGTTCTAGGACATGCCGGTTTCCTCACGATGTTTTCCTTAACCGTTTTGAGAGCATTTAATAAGTTACTCATAAAAAGAGCATTAGAAATTAAAAAGACACAGAAAAATATCTTACAACCGTATTGGGGGGAAAATATTATACGTTGGCAACACTATTAGTGGTCAGCCTGTCACGTAAAATGAACATAGTCGCCCAAAAGTGTATCCGAAATTCAAACTTATAACAATAGAATTAAGACTCAATTTCAATGTTCTCAAGGCATAGTACATTCACATTGTCACTATACAGGTAATCAGGGGGAAGTCTAATTACGAAATACTATTGAACTAATAAGTAATTGGTAATTAATTTAATTATGTAATTAGAAACTTAACAAGGTAATTAGCAACGATTAAAGTTTTGTATTGCCAAAGGACAGGTTGCAAGTTCGAGCAAATCTGTATGATTTCATGATTGCCTTATGTAGTATGATTAACTAGCATTTACCCGCGGCTTTGCCTGTGTTTATTAATATACTTTACTCTTTCTCCCCTTTTACTATTTTTTTTTAAATAAATTAGCCTATGTCCGTCTCCAGGGTCCCAACTATCTCGGTATCAAAATTCATCAAAATTGGTTTTGCCATTTAGGCGTGAAGTACGTCTTCACGCCTAAATGGCAAAACAAATAAACAAACTCACTTTCGCTTTTATAATATTAGTAAGGATTTATGACGAAGATTTTTATCAGTTTTTGTGATATAATACCAGTTGTTTGAACTATGTAGTACGAGTAAAACAAAATATAACTTGATTATTATTTTCGTAATTTGTAAAAAAAACACAATAAAATCTAGCTTGCCGTTATCAAAAAAAGGTTCAAATTAAACAGACTTTTTATTATATAGGTATGTAGCGACATCTATGACGCCACATAAGAACTACGAAGAAAATACGAAATCCTGCATCGCGCAATCAAAGTTTTCTGCGCGATTTGAACATATACTATCGGGCCCGACATCAACTATCGGGCAGTCGCCCACCAGACTATAATACCTGTCAAAAGGAAAGTGAAAGGAGGTTTGCAGGTCTTTACTCTCTGTTCCGCCTACCTCTAAAGGTTCTACCTCCAAAATTTTTGAGAAGAGGAGAGCATTGCCTAAAATTGTCACTTCTGCCAAACTATAACTAGACTAATACTTCTGTCTATCTCCTTGCACAGTGACCACCCAACTGACCGTTACCTTCACAGAATGTCAATCTCCTCGGTTAAGGAAACATGCTTCAACGGACATTTTTTAGCTCTTTTTGTTATAGTTCACGCTGTACACTTAACGGGGTGGTCAGGAACATCCTGTAGATGCCATGGTGGGAATTGGGACCAGCGATTTGGAACGAAAGGGGTAAAGTTTTTCGATGAGTACATCTGTATATGGGTAATTAGGTATGTATAATTTGAAGGCTTCAAATAATTTAAATTCCATAACATCGCGCGTCGGAAGGCCTCCTCAAGGTGGACCGATGACCTGGTGAAGGTAGCGGGAATCCGATGGATGCAGGACGTGCAGGATCGATCATTGTGGCGACGCTTGGGAGAGGCCTATGTCCAACAGTGGGCGTCTATCGGCTGAAATGATGATGATGAACATCACGCTTGAGTTTTACAAAGGCGAAGGCAGGAGTGTAAAATATGCGGGCGTGCGGACGGCGAGCGGGCTTGCGGACGGCGAACCATGGGCAGCCCGCTGTCCAACCGTCCGGTAACTGTCCGGACCGAGCCCAAGACGTCGACGGCGCGCACTGTACCCGCGCGCCTGAAGAAGTTGTCAGCAACAGGAGGGGCCCACCTGGGTCGAAGCCTACTAGGGCCAGGGTTATCCGAAAGAGAGTTCGAGCCCCGGCATGAAGGTTATAAGGAACAGGGAGGGTTTTTATTCAATAAGAGTCTGACACTATCTCCCGCTCCGCCTAAGAGCGGGGGTTGTCATTGGATGATTTTTGCCCACCAAAAGGAGTGTAAAATATATTCTCTACTTTTTGCCAAATCTTTGAGAAATACAGTGAAGGATTTGTTTGAAACGTTGAAAGAAAGTACAACCACGTCTGAGCCTGCTAATCTAGAACTATTAATTCGATTCGAAAATAGTACATTATGATATGTGTGTAATATTAGTGATTACCGTCAAGGCGGTATTTAGACCCGAACCATGGCGAGGGTCTTAAGAGAGCCGAGACCGGTAATCATTAATTGCTCACGTGTATCATACGGCTTTTTCAGTATACTGACGAAGACGGATGATGCCGCTGCGGTCGACCTAGGAAGAGGTGGCGAGACGACCTGAATGCCTACCGTAAGGACTGGTTCGAGGTGGCTCAAGAAAAGAGTACCTGGAAGTTAGGGGAGGCATTTGCCCAGCAGTGGGACTGTATAGGCTACTACAATTTTTTTATGGTAGAACTACATTTACCGAATCAGACGCCGCCTCTGCGAGTCGTGCGCTCCGTGTGGACGGACAGGTGTTGTTTGCGTTTTCTACTAACGAACACCGTGCGCAATTCACTTGCGTGCTCAGCTTGAGCATGTGTCGTTCGGGACGCACGCATAAGTGTACCGTCGTATGCTTCAGGTTGAGGCATGCATGACGAACCGTTTGTGACACACGCCTCGCGATGTTTGTTCCTCTGAAACTTCAATCTCCGATTTTCATGAATGTTTATGTGTATATTTGGCCTTAGTAGAGCTTCCGAAAGAGTGTGCCTTAAAATGAACATGGACAAAACTAAAGGCATGATTAACAACCATGTAGCACCCACTCCAATGAAGATCGGAGACTCTATACTTGAAGTTGTGGACGATTACATCTACCTCTGACAAACAATCCAATTGGGTAGAGCTAATTTCGAGATAGAGGTCAACCGTCGAATCCGACTCGGCTGGGCGGCGTTCGGGAGGCTGCGCGTGTCTCAAGACGAAAGTCTATGACCAGTGCGTGTTGCCAGTGATGACATATGGTGCCGAAACGTGGTCGCTCACAATGGGCCTCATCAGAAGGCTCAAAGTCACCCAGAGGGCAATGGAAAGGGCTATGCTCGGAGTTTTCTTGCAGGATTGAATCAGAAATGAAGATATCCGCAGGAAAATCAAGGTTGCTGACATAGCACGAAGAATCGCCAAACTTAAGTGGCAATAGGCAGAGACATTGCTCGCAGAACAGATGGCCGTTGGGGCCGAAAGGTTCTGGAGTGGCAACCTCGTACTGGAAGACGCAGCGTCGGAAGGCCTCCTACATGGTGGACCGATGACCTGGTGAAGATTGCGGGAATCCTATGGATGTGAGACGCACAGGATCGATCATTGTGGCGACACTTAGGGGAGGCCTATGTCCAAAAGTGGACGTCTGTCGGCTGAAATGAATGAATGAATGATATTTGGCAGGTCTGACAATTGGTCGTGCGCTGCTATTTTTTTACGTTCCTCCCCTCTCACATTTTTTCTTTGATAATTTATATGGTAGAACTACATTTACCGAATCAGTTAGTACCTAGTACGTACGTAAGTATATAAATCATTGCCCACCTGCAACAGCAATAAAAAAAAGTCACTCTAGATAAGGATTCAAGATATGATATTATTAAATTCCTATCCGCATCCTGCTAGAATTTATTCATTTCTCAAGAATGTACCTACTGCAATAGTGCGTTATTGCTATATGTTTATGAGTATCTGAGCTGTGTTATCACTTCGCTTTTAGTACTGCATGCAGGCAAAACTTCTAGATCGATTTGATTGTTCAAAAAGTTACTGCAAGAAGATGTCAACAAAACCATACACCCAACAGCGTTGAAGCCTACTGGGGCCATGTCTTCGCTTTTGCAAGGAAAACCAACGAAGTCAAAGCCAAAGACAAAATATTTATTTTTATTTTATTTTATTTCACATAGGCTTCCATGGGCACTTATAAAACGTCAGAAGCTGGTGCATGGTTCCAAATTGGTCATTTCCTATGGAGATGAACCGGCAAGAAACTACATGGTTACTCTTTTAAAAAATGTGGTTGATGTTCCAATAGTTATAGATATTATGTAAGAATATTGTAGACCAATAGGCCGTACCACGGAATAAAGAAAAGTAGAGGAAGTGCCTCTTAGATATCGCGCGTTTGTCAACAGCAGGCGAAATTCGCCTATTACATATTATATACTAGTGCAGGTGAATATGGCATCTATTTCAAAGGCACTAGCGTTCTGAATAGAATAAATTGGTTACAGCGCCATCTAGCGTCGAGTAGCCAAACACGTTGTAAATTGGTTAAAACTTCTTTATTGTTTGTGTCATGTCAAATAATAACAACTTTCTTACGTTGTAATAAGACCTAATTTATGAAAGCAATAAGAATATGATTTATAAAAGTTAAGTTTGTAATTCGTAGCTTCGTAGCCAATCATATTACTGTTTTTTATGTGTGTAATGTACAATTTGATACGCAAATGTGTGAGTTTGGCGACACTGATTTCCGTGCTTAGCCACGTTAGGGGCACTTCTACCTATATTTTCTGTTCTGTGGGCCGTACAGACTGTACACAAAAGCACAAAAAATCATAATGAAAAAAAGTAATTCTTAATAGAAGTCGAAGAATCTGAGAGTTCGTGGGGTATACAGTGTTCTCACATTAACATTACAAAACAAAAAAGCGACTATTTAAATAAAAAGTAGGTAAGAAAAATATTAATAATTAAAACTATCAATTAAAGGTTAACAAAATAAATTATCAACAAATTGAAAGTAGTTGAAGTATTAAACATTTAAAAAAATATTGCAAATGCAATGTGTTACAGAAAAAAATCAAATAAAAAAAATTATATAATATCATGGCATTTAAAGAGTTAAAACAGAGGTGGAGCAGTTAAAAGACACAATATTGATGAGGCCCTCCTGGTAAAAAAAGGCCCCCTGGTAACTTATCAATATTTTGTCTGTTAACTTGCTCTGTTAAGAAACTCCATGAACACTGACGAAAACCCACTCCTATATTCCTTCGTTGCTTTGCCTTCCTCTTGACTACCGCTGCACTGTGCCTGTGTGTGTGGAGTGGGTTTTCGTCAGTTTTCATGGAGTTTCTTGCACATTATTCTCCATAGAGATCTACGCTTTGGAATGTGCAACTAGCATAATTTTTCTGACTTCTTCACATTCCAAAAGAGCCTGAAATGGTTTTAATTGAAAAAAAAAATGTTTTTTGAATCTTTGACAGGTGTGATGTTAATCAGTAGAAGTCTGAGACGCCTTCCCGCTCTCCCCAAGAATGGGAAAAGTAATTTGTTGCCTTTTCTACTTCAAAAAAAAGGTCTGGTAGCTAGAAAACGTCTTTATTTTCAATCTTGGACAAATTAAAAACCTTCTCTTCGAGATTAGCCGCGGGCCTCGCTAGCATTATAAAAGACTAGTTTTTCCTGCGACATCGCTCGCGTGGCTTGATCTCTAGGAACCTTGTGTTTTTTGGGGAGAGCAGTAGCCGGTAATCTGTAATGATTAGTTCATATTTAAGTTTCTATAAAGTGTATATACAAGATTATTTGTAAAACAATAACAACCTTTTTATTTCGGTGGGAAAAAATCATCTAAATGAATCATCATCACAACCCCCGCTCTTGGGTGGAGCGGGAGATAGTGTCAGACTCTTACTGACTAAAAACCCACCGTTCCTTCTAGCCTCTTCATACCGGGCCACGAGCTTCCTTTCGGATAACCCTGGCCCCAGTAGGCTTCGACCCAGCTGGGCCCTTCCTGTTGCTGATAACTCCTTGAGGCGCGCGGGAACAGCGCGCGCTGTCGACGTCTAAACAATAACAACCTTGCAGGACTGTATTACTAACATCATAAACAACAACTTGTGTTCTTTGACTTGACTTTTTAACCGACTTCGAAAAGGAGGAGGTTCTATGTTCGGCTGAATGTATGTTTTTTTTTTTTTTTTTGTATGTATGTTCACCGATATTTCGGTCAATTGTGGACCGATTTTGAAAATTTTTTTTTTTGATTGAACGGTTATGCTTCCAAATTGGTCCCATAGAAATATCGTTATGATCTGATCATGAACTTCGAAGATATGGAACAAAACCCCTCATAGAATCATAGCAGAATTGTCGTAACAAGTAAAATTGCTTTGTTTATACGTGTAGTCTATGACTGACTGAAAGAAAAGAGGGAGTGGATGTATCAAACTGATCTGGTGATAATGCTGGAAGGTAAATTCATGTAATGTAACCGTATTTGGGATTATTAGAATCGTTATGAGATGCACTCTGGCTATAAGATAATTTATGTTTAGCTGAAGGGTAGGTACTTTTTAGTGGTGCTACCATAACTAAAAAGTGAAAAATAAAAAGCTTTTTACCAAAAAAAATTAAACCGACTTCAAAAAGTACAAAATAATTTTAATTTCGGAAGTCGGTGTTAAATAACGAAGAGACAAAATTAGGTATCTATTATAGAAACACCGACTTCCGAAATTAAAATTATTTTGTACTTTTTGAAGTCGGTTTAATTTTTTTTGGTAAAAAGCTTTTTTTATAAAACATAATTAATTTACCAAAAACCATTCTTCAAGATTTCGTTGTTCTATCTAACACATTTCAACTCTGTATTTCGCTCTACGGCTTTAAATCGCGAACCAAGCGCATCAAACACCCCCGCCGCCCGATCCCACAGGTGTGGTTTTAGTCACTAAAAGTCTGACACGTCATCTCGCTTCACTCTAGAGCAGGAGATATCATTGGATGATTACTTACCTCACTAAAAAAGCGCCCAGAGACAAACAAAAAATTTTTCCTCGTTATATTTTCTTTAGATTACATTCACAATCCCTCGTTTTTTTTTTAATTACGCCTTCTCAGAAGAGACTGCCTGAATACAAATAGAAAAAACAATAGAACGTCGATGTTGTGTATTTGTGGAACGAATTGAGATTGAAGATGTTTTCTTGCGGAGAGGTAATTTTTATAAATTGAGGTCGATGTTGATAACAAACTTACCACATTGGAGAATTTATATCGCATACATTGAAGGACGAGCAGTGGTGGCCGAGTGGTAATGGCCCCGACTTACGAATTGTAAGTCGCGGGTTCGAACCCAGCCAGGCGCATTACTTTGTGTAATTTATTTAATTACCACTGCCCTCAAAACGGTGAAGTAAAACATCGTGAGGAAACCGGCATGTCCTAGAACCAAAAATTGCGAAGACATGCTCTGGGCCCGCGTGGTGTATTACAGTCCATTCCCTCTCCTAGAGAGGAGGCCTGAGTCCCAACAGTGGGAACATTATAAGGCCCACTATCGTATCCGGCTAGACGCTAAGCGACCCCCACGAGTCGCGCGTGAACCTGTGTTATATATTTCTTTATAAGTGTATTGAAAAACGTCGTTTGATACACTTGGAAATTTGTTATTGCAGCACTCGGCTATATAAACACCCTCACCATCAGGCAACGGCGCCCTCGCCGCCACCGCCGGGATTCCGACCCCAATTTCCGGCCACCGTAGACGCGGGCTCGCGGACGGCGAGCCATGGGTAGCTCGCTGTCCGATCGTCCGGCAATGGACCGAGTCCAAGACGTCGACGGCGCGCACTATTCCCGCGCGCCTCAAGGAGTTGTCAGCAGCAGGAGGGGCCCAGCTGGGTCGAAGCCTACTGGGGACAGGGTTGTCCGAAAGGGAGCTCGTGCCCCGGTATGAAGGCTAGGAGAAACGGCGCGGGGTTTTTAGTCAGTAAGAGTCTGACACTATTCCCGCTCCACTCAAGAGCGGGTTTTGTCAGTGTCAAAGATGATTTTCCCCGTCGACAAAAAAAAGCCACCCGTAAGAAAAAACTCTCACCTGCGGCTCGGGTAGTGACAAACTTTCTCCACTTTCATCTCTTAATTAAGATTATTTACCTAACTAGTGTTTTTCCACCTAAGTTTTATTTTTTGTACAAAGTTGCCTCGACATTTATATTAACACTACAAATAAAACAGGGTGGACAGTGTATATCTGTTCACAAATTAAGATGGAGGGTACTGTCAGGCGACGATCTGAGGGGCTTAGCCTTATTGCTTCGCTTGTAAGGCCTGTACTGTATTGGGAGCTATGATAGTGGGTAGTTATAGTTTAAAGTTGCCGACATAGCACAAAGAATTGCCAAACTTAAGTGGCAATGGGCAGGGCACATTGCTCGCAGAACAGATGGCCATTGGGGCCGAAAGGTTTTGGAGTGGCGACCTTGTACCGGAAGACGCAACGATGGAAGGCCTCCAACAAGGTGGTCTGATGACCTGGTGAAGGTTTGGGGGAAATCGATGGATGCGAGACGCACAGGAACGTTCGTTGTGGCGACGCTAGGCCTATGTTCAACAGTGGACGTGTATCGGTTGAAATGATGATGATGATGATGATGATAGCTTAAAGTAAGGGTGTACCTGACTATACCTGTACAGTTGAATTTTACCGGTAAACCGGAGCGTGTATGTTGCACAACTATGCAGGTTTCCACACAATCTTACCTGAAGGTGAGTTGCATGAAAGCAGTCAGTGCGCGCCTCCGCAAAAATACCAGCAGCATTGCAGTAAAAGGGCAGCCCCACCACCGCCCTGAACGCATTATTATGTCTTACTGTCCTCCCCTTCTACTTCTACTACTGTCTTGTATCTTGTGAGTCGATGTTTCAAATGTTCCGTTTGTACCTTTTGAGCCGATGTTCAAAATAATACATATCACTGATTCGGAACATTTCAGTGATTCAGATGATTTGCATTAGTTCCAATCGCAAAGATAATACACTTTTTCATGGCTTACACTGAGGACAACTAGTTAGCAGGTAGGTAGCAGAGGCCCAGCTGGGTCGAAGCCTACTGGGGCCAGGGTTATCCGAAAAAAAACTTGTGCCTTGGTTTGAAGGCTAGAAGGAACGGGGTGGGTTTTATTTAGTAAGAGTCTGACACTATCTCGCGCTCCACCTAAGGGCGGGGGTTGTCATAAGATGATTTTTGCCCACCGTAAAAAAAAAATAGTTTATCAACTAAACCAAAAACCGAACACTGTTTACTATGTTTCTATTGTTTGTATTTCAAAATTATACCTTAGGGTCAAAATAACCCTACACCCTATGTGATATAAGTAAAATCTATAACAAAAACATATTAAAAGCACTTCTAAATGCAAATCATTATGCTAACGTTCAGTCTACTGGGGCCAGGGTTATCCGAAAGGAACTCGAGCCCCGGTATGAAGGCTAGAAGGAACGGGGTGGGGTTTTTACTCAGTAAGAGTCTGACACTATAGCCCGCTCCACCCAAGAGCGGGGGTTGTCATAAGATTTTTGCCCACCGAAGAAAAAAAAACGCTATCGTTCATTCATACTAGTGTTTCAAAGAAAAAAAAATCACAAACACATATAACTCATTATAATTACATGATATGCGACCCTCCAATAATAAATGGATCATGTATAATGATAACTAGCTGCGATAATTGATAGCGTCGCCTCGCCCACGCGATGTGCCCCAGCTTTATCTGGGAAAGTAATAGTGAAATGTGGCAAGCGTGAGCGGTGATTTAGGGGAGAGTTCTGTAGCTGGATGTGTTATTAATGAAACCACTTTGTAATAAAAGTACAATATATTATGTACATTGTAGCATTTACAATGTAATACAGGAGAACCAAGGTTACCGACGTACGGTAGCTCAAAGAGTCGCCAAACTTAAATGGCAATGGGCAGGGCACATTGCACGCAGACAATGGTCGATGGGGACGAAAGGTTCTGGAGTGACGCAGCGTTGGAAGGCCTCTAACAAGGTGGACCGACGACCTGGTGAAGGTTGCGGGAATCCGATGGATGCGGGACGCACAGGATCGATCATTGTGGCGACGCTTAGGGGAGACCTATGTCCAACAGTGGACGTCTGTCGGCTGAAATGATAATGATGACTTTTGTAAATTTTTCATCAATTGACGCTAAAAAAATATGCCAGCAAAATTTTGTTCGGGACTTCGTCATGATCCTTTATAAGTAGGTAATGTTAATATTTTATAGTAGCTGCTCCCAGTGGCTTCACCCGCGTGATAGCAGCAAATTATCCCAAGGGAACATACTTCCGGGATAAAAAGTATCCTATGTCCTATTCCAGGACATGGTCTATCCGTGTACCATATTTCATCAAAATCGGTTTTGCCATTTAGGTGTGAAGACGTAACAAACAAACAAACTCACTTTTGCTTTTATAATATTAGTAAGGATTGAAACAAAAAAAAAATTGTATAATGATCTCTTGGATTCTTATCCAACAATCAAAGTTAGAAGTACTGTGAGAGGGATTGATACGCATGTTGTTTATACTTTTACTTTTTTGTTTTTTTTTTTGTTGTTACTGTAATTGATTTTTTAACCGTTGTAATTAATTAAAATAAATAAAACAAATACCTACTTTCAAAAGGTGCATGAGAAGATATTTGATGATTTTCAACTCCAAAAAACAAACCAACCAACCAAGGTTTTTCTATCTTCACTACGGATCTCTAACAATAATGTACGCACGACTGGAGGTGTTGCGATTTCAGTCGCGTTGGGGATCGCTTGCCGTTGCTAGCGTCCACACTCAACCTGACGGACAAATTGTTTTATTGTAGTTCTTATTAGATTTATCTAAAACAACAGTATAATCGGAAAAATTGACTTGAATAAAGGTGAGTTTGGAAATGTTTTTTTTTAATTTATTTTTTTATTAAAACTAAAACCAACAGCTTCTTTGTAAATCATTTTACAAGTTTTTAGTTAGTTTCACCTGTCCTGATGTTTGTCTGTAATCAAATCTTGTAAATTAAATTTGATCCACTTCCCGGTTACCGATTGAGCTGAAATTTTGCATGCATGTGTAAATCAGATGACAATGTAAAATTATTATGACATGGAGATGATCTGATGATGGAACCGGAAGGTGGCTATAGGAGCTTTGTAGTTAAACGACACAACCCCATCGAGTTTGGGCTCGTATGATTTGTCTTGACGAGTATTAATTATATAGGTATACCGAGCTCATTGAAACCGAGATAAAAAAGCTTGCAATGAAAAAAATTCTTTTCATTAAAAACATGTGCCTCCATAACTGAAAATTTATTTATAATACTAATACGTGTTAGGTATTATTATTTTTTATGTTTTTTTTTAGTATTTATTATTGAATTTTTATTATATGAAAATGAATACAGAATAATAATTACAGATCATTTACTGTCAGGAATTTCGGCACATTGTAGCCTATGTTACTCAGGGTGAATGCAACTTTCCAATGGTGAAAGAATTTTTGAAATCGGCATAATAGTTTTTGAGTTTATTAATTACAAACAATACACACAAAAATAAAAAAATTCTCACTATATAATATTAGTATAGATTTATTTATATTTTAAACTTCATGTACTTACATCTCATGGTGAAATAGCTATGACTGTCGCAACCCAGTGCTGGGCGCGTCATAATCTCGGACAAGGTGGAGCATACGGTGAAGGTGTGACCCGCTTGGGCGAAGCACCACCGTGCCCTCGTGGAGGCAATCGGCGGCAGCGTACTCTCGCGCCGGGCCCTGGTTCGGGCTATAGTCCGAAGCAAGATGGAACGGCATGGCAGGCGGTCGCCTCTTTCAGCGTAGCAGTAAAGCTAGAGAAGGAGGAGGCCGTACGAGTGAGGGGACGAATGTCCTCAAGCCCCAGCCGCCGAGATTCCGAATCCAACTACCAGCTATGCACGGTAGACGAGGGTTTGCGGACGGCGAGAAATGGGTAGCTCGCCGTTCGGCCGTCCGGTAATTGACCGGTCCGAGTCCAGTCTTCAACAGTGCGTAATGACCCACGCGCTCCTCAAAGAGATGTCAGCAAACCGTACCGAGTTCAGCAGGGCCGATGCCCGTTAGCTAGGACTGCGGGGAATTTCTGACAAGGAAACCCGTAATTCTAGAACGCCAAGAGCAACTGAAGGATGCAGGTGTAAGCGCCCATCTGTTCTGCGAACTATGTGCCCTGCCCATTGCCAATAAAGTATGGCGATTCTTCGGCTATGTCGGCAATCTTGGTTCTCCTGCGGATATCTTCATTTCTGATTTGATCACGCAAGGAAACTCCGAGCATAACCCTTTCCTTTGCCCTTTGGGTGACTTTAAGCCTTCTAATGAGCCCCATCGTGAGTGACCACGTTTCCATATGTCATCACTGACAACACATACTGGTCAGTAGACTTTCGTCTTGAGACACTGTGGTATAGGCCCATTGTAAGCGACCACATTTCGACACCATATGTCATCACTAGCAACACGCACTGGTCATAGACTTTCGTCTTGAAACACTGTGGTATAGGCCCATCGTGAGCGACCACGTTTCGGCACCACATGTCATCACTGGCAACACGCAGTAGTCATAGACTTTCGTTTTGAGACACTGTGGTATAGGCCCATTGTGAGCGACCACGTTTCGCCACCATATGTCATCACTGGCAACACGCAGTAGTCATAGACTTTCGTTTTGAGACACTGTGGTATAGGCCCATCGTGAGCGACCACGTTTCCATAAGTCATCATTGAGAACACGTACTGGTCAGTAGACTTTCGTCTTGAGACACTGTGGTATAGGCCCATCGTGAGCGACCACGTTTCGGCACCACATGTCATCACTGACAACACGCAGTAGTCATAGACTTTCGTCTTGAGAAACTGTAGTATAGGCCCATAGTGAGCGACCACGTTTCGGCACCACATGTCATCACTGGCAACATGCACTAGTTATAGACTTTCGTATTGAGACAATGTGGTATATGATTACGCACATATCTATAATCGACCCTAAAAAATAGTACATTAAAAACACCGCCAAATCTGTGACTCCCTCTAAAAAAATACCATAATCGGCACAAATTATGTACTCATATTATCAGGTACCTACTGATAAGAGCCGGGGAATATCTACTGAAATCTGGAGAACCCCTCGAGGTTAGATTAGATATGGAGAGCTTTCATTACGGTTTTACCGATTAGATTGAAAACAAAGTGATGAATTTGCTTTTTTATTGATATGGGGGAAAGTGGCCGTCAATCTGATTTTGGCGGGTGATTTTCCGACAAAGGAGGTTATTATGGGTCTTTAATTCCTGTAAAAATGGTTGAGCTGAGTGGGGATTATGCACACGTCAGGCTACCTGATCATTTAAGGGGAGAGGAGCTGAGCGGAGCGATGATGTGTCAATATTCATAATAAAAATAATAAGAGGGGCCTCTGTGATTTGGTTTTGACTCCTCGTACGGTTTCCAAAGGTCGAGGACTCCAAGATTCTGTAACATAGTAACCGATCTATCATCACTGAGAGGATTTTTTTTTTCCAAAAAGCCTGATATAGTGGTAAAAGATCGACTAGAGCGTCGTATAATAATTGTCACAGAACCTGGTGAAAGCTGAGAAGGATAAACAAAGTAAATATCTTGATTGGCTCGCGAGGTTGTCGACAAATGGGATGTGGACACAGCAATCATTGTGCCGATAGTCGTGACGGCCAATGACTAAATTGCTACGAGGCTCGACCGATATCTGTGAAGGCTCGCGGTAGTCAGTTGGATCTAAGACTAGAACCAGAAAGTAGTACTTCTGGACACGGCGCGTATTATTAGGAGGTTCCTCTCTCAAGAGCCCAGACCACTGGTAGCTTGGACCCTGTTCCCTGTTCCTTGCTAAGGCTCTTTGACAGCGAGGGTTTTGTTTTGTAATTTATAGGCTCCCGTTCGACCCCTATTGTGGTCAAACACTAGGTTGTAATAGTCGCTGTCTCGGTTTCGGATTTAAAAACAAAAAAGGCATTACTGATGTGCTTGTAGCGACATCTATGGCACCACAAAAGAACTACAAAGAAAAAATCCTGCATCGCAGCGAATGTCAACGTAGTGAACTATCGGGCAGTTGCCCACGGGCGGTTGCTCACCAGACATAACATCCGTCTTGCCTAGGTATGTGATACTTTACTCTCTGTTCCGCATACCTCCAAATGCCTTTGCCCAAGTCTAAATTAATCCATGCTACGTGTCTACGTGGTTCCGGGACGCACAGGATCGATCATTGTGTGTTGACACTTGGGGGAGGCCTATGTCCAACAGTGAACGTCTGTCGGCTGAAGTGATGATGATGATAACGTGTCTGACGAGGAATACTTGTGTATAATTGTTATATCTCGATGATTTTTGGTCCATTTTTATTTTACTGGTATGATTCTATATATGTATTTATTTAGTTTAGGTAAATTATATTTATTTTATGCCATTGTTTCAGATTCACCCACATTTTATCACAATCAACCATGTCAAATTAAAAAAAGATGGGTACTATAAATGCTTTTTTAATTCTTCTAATATTCAAGACATGCCTAAGTCAAAATTTAGATCAACTCTTTCGAAAAATAAATGAAGAAACTGGCAACTTCAGCACAATAGCAGCTCATCTGGCATGGGAGTCTTCAGTAAACCCTGGCAACCCTGAACTGCCGGCTCGGGCAGCAACATATCAGAAAAATAGAATTAAGTGGCAAGACCAAACGTGCAGTGAGTTGGCAACACTGTATATTCGTCAGTCATTGAATAGCACTCAACGGAGGCAGTACTATTTATTGTGTAGGGGACCAAAGAACACTTATGATGAAACCAGGTATGCAATAATCCAGCCTGGCTGCGCATTGTTCGAAAGAGAATATCGCACACAAACCTCAAAACAAGCCGCTTCAAGCTTCTTTTTGTGGCGACGTTTTTTTGTGCCGCCAAGCTTTTTTTTTGTGGCCGCATCTACGTGCGTGTGCGGGGACACTTACTGTTCCGCTCGCAAAAGGCAAATGAAGGATCACTGTGAGTTTTAGTCAGTATATGACTGACGTTTAGACCCTTTTGCAACTTTTGTGCTCCACCCAGAGCGGAAGAAGTCTTTTGATGTTACACCACGTAAACAAAGTATTTATTAGTAAAATTTTTTCTTCTATAAACGTATTTTTTTTTTTATTTATGTAGGTATACACAGACAATTCGTTTAGAATATTACCTGCTAGGAAATTCATTTTTTTAGACTAAGGGCTACCAAAGAGATCGTTTTGCACTAGAAATCCAACACCCGTCGCTGTTCCCATTTTCTAGTTTTGTCTAACAATCTCCATACAATGCACTACCTACTGATGTTTAATACGTAGGCCTATGTAGAAAAAAATACAGCAAAGTACGTTTCTTTTCAGGCATACAAGTAGCCTTTACGAAGAACTAACAGCAATATATTCAGACGCCGAAATATGCATACCAAGCGACGACGTAAACATATCAATAAACAACTTAACACAAGTCGAAGTCGCCATTTTGAATTACCTGTCATATGTCAAACAATTTTTCAATTTCGAACATGGAGATCCAATTCTTTTTGCCGCCAAAATTGCTGTCAACCGTTATTTTGACAATAGAGATATGGTATGTTTGAAAGGCGAAGGAGATTTTGATAAAATGATGGCTTTTTCGAGGAATGAGGAAGTTTTAAGATGGCTGTGGCTTTCTTGGAGAGAGAAAGTTGGGCCACCTATGAAGGAACCTTATAGAAGTTTGGTTGCTATTGAAAATAGAGCTGCTAGGCGTAATGGTAAGTTGTATAATGTTTATAATTTTTAAGATTAATTTCATAGTTCAGTACGCCCTTAGCGTGTAGTCGCTTAGTGTTAGTCGGGTTTTATATAAGTCCTGGCTGGAAGCAAGTACATCAGGTCAGGATCGAGTAATCCATCGTAGGTGCAGGCTTTTTGACGGCTAGCAATAAAATTGGTAGCACGCCGTTCGGTCGTCCGGTAACCACGTAAAGAAACTCCAAGCATAGCCCTTTCCATTGTCCTTAGGTTTTCTACACTTAATATTTTGCGCCGGGCCTTGGTTCAGGCCATGGTCCAGAGCGAGGAGAAATGGCAGTCGGTCGCCTCCTTCTGCGAAGCAATAATTCTAGCAAAGGAGGAGGCCAACCGCGCGCCCCAAGGAGTTGTCAGCAACAAGAGAGGCCCAGCTGGGTCGAAACCTACTGGGGCCAGGGTTATCTGAAAGGAAACTCGAGCCCCGGTATGAAGGCTAGAAGGAAAGGGGTGGGGTTTTTAGTCAGTAAGAGTCTGACATTATCTCCCGCTCCACCCAAGAGCGGGTTTTGTTATAAGATGATTTTCCCCATCGGAAAAAAAAACACTTGATGTTTTACAAGTACTTGTACTAAAAATTGGTTTCCATTCCATTTCAGGCTACACCGACATCGGTGCCTCGTGGCGAGACGAGCTCGAGATACCCCAACTGCGGAAAACCTGTCACAGACTCCATAAAGAAGTGAAAATTCTTTATGACCTGCTGCATGGAGTGGTGAGGTTCTATCTACGAAGGTTCTATGGTGAGGTCGTTCCGGAACACGGTCCTATTCCTGCTCATTTGCTGGGTACGTAGATATTTTGTTATTAATGTCTAGATAAATCTTTCTAATATTTTGCTGGTCTTTTTTTTTTTAATGATCGAAAAGGTTGAAAGCATCGATAATATGTACCTCTAGAAGTGGAAGATTGCAAGGGATAGCTAGCCACTAATGTAATATCGTTGTCTAGAGCCTAATAAATAATCCCTTAATAGTAATTTTCAACTGCTGTAATAGACAAACCCCATTACTTTCAAGAATCACACAGGCCATTAAACGCAACGAATTCTTAATTACTTCGCCACCTTCCAGAGTAGTGTAATTTAATTCAATTATTTGTACTGTTTCAGGTAATTTATGGTCACAGAACTGGGAACCTTTGACTGATCTTCTACTACCACAAACTATAGATTTGGACGAAAGTATCAGGAAGATGAATTGGACTGTAATGCATATGGTATGTCTTTTTTATTGAATTACTATTTTCTGCCAGCTATGTAGGTCGCGGGTTCAAACCCTGCCAGGCGCATTACTTTGTGTAATTTATTTCATTACCACTGCTCTCAAAACAGTGAAGAAGAACATCGTGAGGAAATCAGCTTGTCCTAGAACCAAAAATTCGAAGACATGTCACATTCACCAACCAACACAATACCCGCGTGGTGGTTTACGGACCACCACCCTCTCTCAGAGAGGAGACCTGAGTCCTAGCAGTTGGAATATTAAAAAGGCTGATGATGATGATGCCAGCAATTATATCCGCGCGATTGTAGAAAACACGTTATTTCTTAGAAGTTTCGATTAAGAATGTACAAGCACAAAATAGATGTACAGAAGTCAATCTCATGTATGTACTTCACATTTGATACCTACGCTTGGCGGACGCACACTAATGCGCGTTTGAGCCGGAACTGTTCGACGAGCGGGCCGAGGTGCTCCGAGATACCATGTCCGTGAGCGGTGTCTATGTGTGCGTTGCTCAAGCGCTCTTTTTATGTAGATTGACTTCTGTCTATTTTGTGGTTAAATTGATCGCTACGGATATAGCGGCAGCAGTCTACTTCGTCACGCATTCGATTCAAAATAATTCACCCGTCGCGTTACTAGCCGTATGTCGTGTGCCCGCGCGGCGATCCGTGGTCTGGTCCGGCTCTTAACCCTTCAGATACCGTCAATTAGAGACACAATAGTAAGACAATAGATGCGCGGCCACCGGTGGTCGCTTGGGGATTCATGAATTAACCCTTCAGATACCGTCAATTAGAGACACAATAGTAAGACAATAGATGCGCGGCCACCGGTGGTCGCTTGGGGATTCATGAATTAACCCTTCAGATACCGTCAATTAGAGACACAATAGTAAGACAATAGATGCGCGGCCACCGGTGGTCGCTTGGGGATTCATGAATTAACCCTTCAGATACCGTCAATTAGAGACACAATAGTAAGACAATAGATGCGCGGCCACCGGTGGTCGCTTGGGGATTCATGAATTAACCCTTCAGATACCGTCAATTAGAGACACAATAGTAAGACAATAGATGCGCGGCCACCGGTGGTCGCTTGGGGATTCATGAATTAATTTATTTCCCTGGAGTCCTAAAATACAAGCCACGGCTTAGTTTAGGCACCAATCTCCCACAAATTAACATTACTATAATATATCACATCGAAATTCGGTTTTAGTTTTCTGCTGTAATCATTATTTGTGGAAGATAAATAAAAACTTTATTATTATTATTATTTTATATTCCACAACTATCACACAACGCCGTGTAGTCAAGCCAAGCTAATCAGAGCTTGTGTTATGAGTGCTAGACAACTGATAAACATACTGATATATTTCTAAATACATACATATTATAGATAAATTACACCCAGACACAGAACAAATGATCATGCTCATCACATAAACATTTGTCCTGGGTGGGAATCGAACCCACGACCTCCGGTATAGCAGTCAGGGCCACTAACCACTAAACCAGCAGGCTAGTCAAAAAGCTTTCAACATAAACCTAGAAAATAACCATAAGATACTGTGTTTCCAAAATGTCTGGACAAAGATGAGTAATAACGTCAACATCAAGTATCACGTAATAGCGATTGTATAGAAATGTATTATTATATCATTATTTCCTCAGGCGCGAAGAGCAGAAGATTTCTACCAGTCGCTCGGCTTACCCGCCATGACAGAATCGTTTTGGCGCGAATCTGTGTTTGCGCGGGAAAATAACAGTGACACGCGCTGTCATGGCACCGCGGCAGACATGTTCCAAGATGGCGATTTTAGGTTAGTGTTGCCAATTTATTAGTAACAAAATTACCATTGTTAGTTGTCTCTTTTTTTTTATATAATAACTAGTGGCTACATGTTGTTACTATATTATATTGTGTGTATTTACGAGTGTGTATGCCTAATAAAATAGTTTTCTTTCTTTCTTTTTCTTTTATCACGTGTAGGTATATGAGTTTACATGTTTGTGAACGCACGTACGATACAGGAGTAATTCCTAGTATATCGAATTTTAATACAAAAAAAATATCCAACAATATTTTTTATTAAAATGACTTATCAAGAGGGTGGGTCATACAATTCTGGATTTAGTCTGTATTAAGGTCTTTTTTACATAGCATAGGTAAGATGAGAGCAGGACAAAAATACACATCTTTAAGATGAGAGAAAAGGCCAGGTAGCTAGCTACATTGTATGAACCCACATCATGCTATAGCAATTCTAGTGTAAGGCCTCTCACTCGTGGTGTCTTTTTGAAGGGATGCTGTAGCCCCTTCGCATCGATACAGTCGCGATATCGTAGCGAGTTGGCATTTTTTTGTTGCGATGCTGTAACGCGTTCGTATCGATATAGTCGCGCTGTCGTAGCACGTTCGCATCGATACAGTCGCGATACTGTAGCGCGTTCGCATCGATACAGTGGCGATGCTGTAGCGCGTTCGCATCGATACAGTAGCGATGTTGCAGCGCGTTGGCATATTTTTGTAGCGACGATGTAGCGCGTTCGCATCGATACAGTCGCGATGTTGTAGCGCGTTGGCATCTTTTTGTAGCGCGTTCTCGTCGCGTTAGTTATGCGTTGGCATTTTTTATATAGCGCTTGTAAATGTGACTAGCGCGCGACAATATCGCTACAAAAAGTCATCGTCATGTTTTATTAAAAGTGTCTATTTATATTTCAGGCTCTTGTATTGCTCAGACACCTCCAAGGAAGATTTCTACGTGCTGCATCATGAGCTTGGTCACATTCAGTACTACATGGCTTATGAAAATCAACCGGCTTTGTTTAGGGTAAGAGTAACTTTTTTTTCTATTAGATTATACTATGCTGGGCAAAGGCTTTCCAGGATTTCTTTTCCCCACCACTTCGTCCAGCTCTCACAGTTTGCGTCATCATCATCAATTCAGCTCAAAAGACCTCCTTTACCTGTCTCCTCAACGAACTGTCCTGTGCGTCCGCATCCTTTGTATTCCTGTGACTCTCACCAGGTCATCGGTCCACTTTAAGGCCTTTCACTGCGCTGCGTCTTTCAATGCACCGTCGCCAGTCCAGAATCTTTCAGCCCATCGACTGTCGGCATGAGCAATGTGCCTTGCTCAATGCGACTTTAGTACCTGGTGAGGTTCTCGGGAATCCGATGGAAGTAAGATGCACAGGATCGGTCATTGTGGCAACGCTTTGGGGAGGCCTTTGTCAAACAGTGGACGTTTCATGGCTGAAATGATGATGATAAAGATGACATTTTATATGTGTAGTTCCTCTATGGTTACTATAAAATTGAGCTAGTTTACCTATTTCTGTTTACAGCAAGCCAACACAGCCCTCCACGAAACTATAGGAGACACAATCATGTACGGAGTGCTAACACCGCAGCATCTAAACAGACTTGGTCTCATCAACGACTCCTTACTTTACACATACAACAGTAATGAAGATAATATCGTCGATAAAGAATTTGAAAGTAATAAACAAGACGGTAAAATAAATGATGAAATAAAACAAAGATTTGATAGAGATATTTTGAAAGCCAAAACTTCAAAAGAATTTGACAAAGATTTACAAGAACTAAAAGATAACCCAGAAATATTCAAAGAAAAAATACATCAAGTTAATGAAGAAGATATTACCAAAGATCCACCAAAACTATTTGAAGACAAAGACGTAACTACAGACACAATAATTTTGCTAAAACAAGCTTTAAATAAAATACCACAGATACCATTTTCCTTTATCATGGATGAATATAGATGGAAGTATTTTGAAGGCAGTCTAAAGGGTGATAATGAGGAGTTCTGGCGCATGGCACTGGACTGGCAGGGAATAGCACCACCTGGGTTTAGGGGAGAAGAGTATTTTGATGTGGGAGCCAAGTTCCATGTACCGGATAATACACCGTACATCAGGTAATTCTAGCAGATTAGAACTTATTATAAAGTAAGGAAGAACAGAAGAACGAAGAGCAGTGGTGGCCGAGTGGTAACGACCCCGACTTACGAGTCCGGGTTCAAACACAGCCAGGCGCATTACTTAGTGTAATTTATTTTATCACCACTGCTCTCAAAACGGTGAAGGAAAACATCGTGAGGAAACCGGCATGTCCTAGAATCAAAATTTCGAAGACATGTGGCATCCACCAACTCACACTGGGCCCGCGTGGTGGATTAAGGCCCATTTCCTCTCCTAGAAAGAAGGCCTGAGTGCCAACAGTAAGGCCTAGTTGGCCTTACAATGTTCCCAATGTTAGTTGGCTATAAAGCTAGGTGCGATGCCTCTCGCGTCCGGCCATGGTCAATGCCATGGTATGGAACAAGAGGACATGAAAAGTAATCATCTCCATTTGATTATCAGTGATGCAAGCGATGGAGAAAATGAAGGGCATAAATGAGAGGTATCTTCTGGACTCCCAGCAATCGTAAGCGCTGGCTTGGAGACGATGAGCAATTGGTCCCTCAATGTATTCTGTTTCTGTGTAAAGGCCTCTCACCCTTTGTTAACAATGGACGTCCTTCGGCTGAAAGAATGGTGTTGGGAACTTGGAGCACTTCACCATGTGGCTCATATCTAGATCAGAGGCACCGTTGTGCTTCTGATGAAGAGATTTCATTTACCAGATATACTTTACTCAGATTAATATTAGAGATCTGCTGATTCCATATGTTTTCCTATTCCTGGGGTCCATTGGAGTATTTAGGGCTATTTTTCAGGGGACAAACCCCTGACATGTCCGATTTTCGTGTGTGATTTTGGCGTCCATCACACTTTCAATCGGTAGCCCACCATCCTGGGGTGGTAAAGGCCCACTTGCCCCCCCCCCCTTCTATATCCGCTTGTGCTGGAGTCACAGATCTTATTGTGTGACTAGCTGTTGCCTGCGGCTTTGCCCGCATAAAAGTAAGTTTTTCTATACAGATGTTGAACCCCAGTTTCATCGTTTTGGGGGTTTGGGAAATCCTCTCTTAGTGCTCGCCTACGTCATAATGGGATGCCTTGTGCAAAATTTCACGTTACATGTTCCAGGAGTCTTGGCTGTGCGTTGATATGTCAGTCAGTTAGTTTATCCTTTTATTTATATAGTTATTATTTTCAATCAGCGTTTTGAGTATCCTAATGAGTAAACCAACACGAGATGGTTTTGGAATAAAACCCTTAAAAACCTATTTATCCTTACAGATATTTCCTGAGCAGCTTCCTCCAACATCAGGTCTTCGAGAAGTTGTGCAAAGCCTCAGTTTTCGGTAGACGCAGCGCTGAAGGTCCTGTCCCGGAAACGATCAGTTTGACCAGATGCGACATATACGGGTCTAAGGCTGCTGGCAAGATTTTGAAGTTAGTATTCATACTTTTTGGGCCTTAGTACGGGCCACGGTCTAAAGTGAGGAGGAGTGGCAGGCGGTTGCCTCCTTCTGGGAAGCAGTAATGCTAGCAAAGGAGACGTCCGCACGCGCACGCTCAAAAGAACGCCTCTCACGCCCCAGCCTTCGAGATCCCAATCATGATTTCCAGCCTTCGTAGGTGTGGGCTTGCGGGTGGCGAGCAATGGGTATCCGATGAATAGCCGAACTGTCGAACGGACCATCCGGACCGAGCCCAAGTCGTCGATGGCGCCAAAAGGAGATGTCAGCAAACCGTAGGGGCCCAACAGGGTCGATGCCTACTGGGGCCATGGGTTAGCTTCTGAAAGGAAACCCGGGCCATTTTATTATTGTTTGTACGTTCGCGCTTGACCACTATCCACTACCATTATTTTTTGCTAGAGCTGCAGGATTATACTAAATATTTATCTATAATTCAGGGTGTAAGAGCCAGGTTTTCGCAAACTTTAAGGGCTTGCTCAGTAGACGAAACTGAACTACCTTCCACAAGATTTATTTTCAGGAAACAGGCAAAAATATCAGCCTCTCCATACAAAATTATAAATTTGATTGGACAGTTTGTATGGAGAGGTCGATTATTTTAGTTAACATTACCGTAAAGTGGGGCTACTTTGGCCTTAGGGTACAACTTCGGCATAAGCTTTTAACCAATAGGAACATGAAAAACTGTGTTTCTATTGGTTAATAAGCTGTGCCAAAGTTATATCAATTACAATAATTATTATATTACTAGCTTTGCCCGCGCGGCTTCGCTCCCGCTCTTCCCTACTCTACCCTACTATACCCAACTCTACCCTTCTCTACCCTACTCTACCCTTCTCTACCCTACTCTACCCTACTCTACCCTACTCTACCCTACTCTACCCTACTCTACCCTACTCTACCCTACTCTACCCTACTCTACCCTACTCTACCCTACTCAACCCTACTCTACCCTACTCTACCCTACTCTACCCTACTCTACCCTACTCTACCCTACTCTACCCTACTCTACCCTACTCTACCCTACTCTACCCTATTCTACCCTACTCTACCCTACTCTACCCTACTCTACCCTACTCTACCCTACTCTACCCTACTCTACCCTACTCTACCCTACTACTCTACCCTACTACTCTACCCTACTACTCCACCCTACTACTCTACCCTACTCTACCCTACTCTACCCTACTCTACCCTACTCTACCCTATCTATTTTTATATATATAGATTAGTGCTCAATTTACTCGGTATATTTTTTTATTACTTCTTACTATCTAGTTTTTTCTTTCACAGAGATTTCATGTCGCGCGGCCACTCACAGCACTGGAGCGAGATTCTGGAAGCCACTACAGGAGATAACTACATATCCGCAGAAGCTCTCAATCGATACTACGAGCCCCTGTACAAATTGTTGATAAAATTCGTGCGCGCGCACAACGTACCAATTGGCTGGTGATTTGGTTTATCTTTTTTTTAATTTATTCCGTTCTAATACCACAAACTAATTTTTAAAATCGTATAATAACATCATAACGGACACCGACCACTTGAATTAGCTACAGTCAGCTCAGTCAAACCTAATCAAAATAAAATGTAAGTCCAAACAAATACCAACAACCAATACTATTACCTAATTGTTGGTACTAAAATAGAATCCTTACTAATATTATAGTTTGTTTGTTTGTTGAAACTTGGTACACGGAGAGACCATGTCCTGGAATAGGACATAGGATACTTTTTATCCAGCAAGTATGTTTCCTTGGGATAATTTTCTACTATCACGCGGGTGAAGCCGCTGTGGGCAGCTAGTAAATCATAATTATGTTTGTTTCTCTTTTATTTTATCTACAACCTGAAGAGGTTTTTGGCTGGATTTCTTTGAGTGAAGTTTAATGACAGATTTAAATATTCTCAAATTGGTTTTTAGTGGATTTTGTGATGTAAAAACTTTTTACAAAAAAAATATAACCGACTTCAATGATAAAAAAACACTGAAAAGTACCAAATAACTTTAATTTTGGAAGTCGGTGTTAAATAACGAAGAGACTAAACTATTATAGAAACACCGACTTCCAAAATTAAAGTTATTTGGTACTTTTCAGAGTCAATAACTAAACCTCAGTTTGTGCAAGTCCTAGGCATATTTCAAATAAATCACAAGGTCTGTCAGAAAGATGAAGCTACTCGAAAATATTATTATAATGTAAAAAAAATGCGTTTAAAAAAAAAAAAATTTGAAACAAGAATATTTTTTTAACTAATCTACTAACTGAACTAAATAACAAAAAAAAATAGACTTGTACAAGGCCAAAAAGTTCAACAGCTCAACAGTTGCGTACTTAAAAAAAAAATTGCAACGCCTGGTATACTTGTTGTTACCTTTCCTAAACAGTTTTTGTGTGTAATATTTTTAAATAAGTACCTAGAAGTTATTTATTCTAGTCATTTATATCATTAATGTTTAAAAGGTAGATTATTATACGGAAAATTAAATAAAAAAAACTTTTTAAATTAACAATAAATACAATTTATTATATTAACATTAAATAATGTATTTTATCAACAACGATTTTTGTATCCGTTATCAAAAAAAAAACCTTAAAATTAGTTTTTAACAAAAAAAAAGTAGAAAAAATGGTACAAAATAAATTAAAAGCAGAATAACTTACTTCAAGCGCTTTTTAAATTATTACTTAATTAATTTATTTACATTTAAAAAATGGTAGAAAAAGTAAAAACTTGTAAAAAATATTTTTTACATTTAGCAGGATATTTACAAAACGTGTGAGATATTTTTAAAACTCTAAAGATTGGACATTCGTTTTTCACAAACTGCGAAATTTCCATCAAGATTTTTCTTTTTTTTTATTATTTTTGTTTTTATTCAGGTTGAATTTTTATATCATTATATTCGGGTCAAATAAGTATTGTTACATTGTTATATTTATATTATATTTTTTGTATTAATATATTTGCAAATAAGCTTGTGGCCAAAAACTCCAATCTATACGTTTTAAAATAAGGCACTTATTATAACTCCATAATTATGTTAATATTGCAATTCAAGCGAGTAACAATATTTCTCAATGAATTTGTTATTTTATCACAATAAAAACCTTAAAATAAAAACAAGTCTACAAAACAGGTGACTTTTTGGATATATTTCTTTCTGTAAAGTTATAATAAAAATGGTAATTCTATTGACTATTTGGTGGAATAGGGTTATCTACTAAACTTAAGTCGTTGGTAATATACAAATATCGACATAAAACGTTTTGTCGTATTCAGTACGACAATCGGTTTTTTCGTTGTAATTTTTCCTGCAGTGTACTTCTTTATATTTACGTAGTAAACACCTATTTATGAGCAATGTACTTTTGTGAAATGTTGCCAAATGTTGTATCGTTGAGTTTCAAGATCAATATTTTTTTATTGTTATTTATGACTTCATTAAAATTAAAGCACTGGAATGTAATGTACACAATAAATTGAAAAATATAATCTCCTTTCATTTGTGCTATTTATTTTTATTCGTTTGCTAACCCTTTGAATATCAAGTCTGTCGCTAATACGACCATCGGTCAATTTATTAATGTCTACGACATTTGATTTACAAAATACGACAATATTTTTACATTGAACAAAAAAAAATGTTCAAGACGTATCCACAGCGACTCACTAAATACAATTAAATAACGCTGAAAGAGACTAAAATATTTCATGACTGTCTTTAATTCACAAACAACAACAGATACTGAAAAGCATTTTAATTATTTTTAGCTTTAATTAATACTTAGTGAGTCGTTAAACCATTATCAATTTAATCGACCATCAATCCCAAAAACTACCACTGAAGAAATGGCGCTATTGTGCCTAAAAGTCAACCCAACGGCTTACACTATTTCACTACTTAAAATTTAGTACAAAACTCAGTAGCCAATCAAAGCCTTTCTTTAGTCTTTACTAACTTTTAATCACACTAGCGCCATCTAGGGCACTTTGGGCAAACACTAAAAAGTCTTCGTTGTCACTTCACTAGTATCGATGCTATGACAAAGTTGTAGCATGAGATATCCAGTCAACCGTATGGGCAACTCTATGGTATATGCCCGGTTGGCCCCTACTGGCACAGGAGTAACCTGCGGAGACGACCCCTATGAGGTACCAACGTCCTGCCCTTTCGAGCATTAGGGGTCCTCCGCTGTCCCCTTGGCAGGAGTCCTTGCCACCACCTCGGTAGCCAGCGCACAGCATTTCGGGATATATCACCACGTTGATACCTGAAATGTAAAAAAGTTGATATTAGACTATTTGAACGCATGACATTTTTAAAGACAGGAAATCATCGTGAGGAAACTGGCATGTCTTAGAACAAAAAAATACGAAGACATGTTTCAACCCGAGGTCAAGTGGTAGCGGCCCCGACTTACGGGTTGTAGGTCGCGGGTTCAAACCCAGCCAGGCGCATTACTTTATGTAATTTATTTCAACACCATTGCTCTCAAAACCGTGAAGAAAAACATCGTGAGGAAACCGGCATGTCTTAATTAGAACCAAAAATTGTGGAATACGGCCCATTCCTTATCATCAAATGATCATAAAAAAACTACCCACCATTAGCCCGGTGCCACCTTTCGCAGACTCTATTATCGAGCACCGGCACATCAACCGCCTGCAACGTCCGTGGTCTGAGTCTGGACCCTGGGCTCAAGGCACCCCAGCCTGCTGCCCAGCCATACTGCCCCAGGAAATCAGACCCTCGCTCCGGTAAGCAGATTGGGGCTGGAATGGGAAAGTTAAGAGTGTAAATAGGTTGGAGATGGTTTTGTCCGTTTTGTGCTAGGAGCTGTAACGAAAGAGATTATTATTTACTTCTGCAATTAACATAGATTTTTTTAAGTATAAAGTTTCAGCAGTGGCGTATTACTCGAAGACATGTGACATTCACCAACCCGCACTGGGCCCGCGTGGTGGATTACGGCCCATTCCCTCTTCTAGAGAGGAGGCCTGAGTCCCAGCAGTGGGAACATTAAAAAGGCTGATGATGATGATGATGAGTGGCGTATTAGCCATGTACCAAAAGTAGCAAATGCTACAAGATCCGGCACTAGAGCCCAACAAAAATAGTCAAAGTAGGTATAGATATATTTACTAAAATCTGAATGCAGCTGATTATTTCATTGAATATGATAGTCAATCTCAGATTTTCCTTATCACTTACTTTTCTGCCCAATCTTAAAATCCACGGGATTATTGGTGATTGAGAATAAGAATGAGAGTAATAGGTCTACACAGGGCCCTTGATCGAATTTCCTACAGGTCCCGCGATGGCTTAAACCGCCACTGAGTAGTAGTAAATATTTTATTGAGTCAAGAACATCAGCAGTTCATTCTGCAGCCTGTCTCGATTTTAATAGCATTGCCATAAAACTTGTGCACCGAGCTTTTTTTTTAACTTTTTTATTTCGTTATAAGTCAATCATGAGTCTGTGACTCTTTTCATCTAAAAATAAATCTTATATTTCTGGGGCTGTTACAGTCAAATGACAACAAAAACCTTTAAAACAAATACCGGGGAAAAATCTATTGCATAAATAAACAAACATTGCATACTCACCTATATGAGGCATGTAGTGCACATTTCTGTCTAACGTTAATACAGCGACATCAAATCTATCAGCTTGTGGTGTGAACTTGAACAATGGATGCACTTTGATCGTCCTCACGCCGAAGGTGTACGCAGGAAGCGGTTCCGCTGCCGAGTTGATGACGTAATCGCCGAGAGTTACGCGGACGTGGCGTGGCTGGGCTCGGGCTACACAATGCCCAGCGGTCACAACGTGGCGCCGTGATATTAGGGAGCCGCCGCATCTGAAACGTTTGAAGTTCGCGGTTACAAAGGAGAAAAAGTTTGGGGGATTGAGAGAAAAAAGTTTGGGGGATTGAGAGAAAAAAGTTTGAGGGATAAAGATAAAAGTTTGGGGGTTTGAGAGAAAAAGTTTGGGGGTTGAGAGAAAAAAGTTTGGGGATTGAGAGAAAAAGTTTGGAGAATTAAGATTGTAAGAAAAATTTGGAGGAAATAAATTTTAAAAAAAGAGAACAAGTTTTTATTTTTGGGTTGAAGATTTCAAATGGAGAATTTAGATTAAATGAGATTTATTTGGCAGGAAATGGATACGATAGTAGATATAGTAGATCAAGCACTTTTTTTGGATATATATCAAATAGTTGGTATGACAAATATAAAGTTTTACGCTACTAAAGACTCGTGCAAAGCATACAATCATGCTTCAATTTCTAAATAAATATAATTACTTACCACTGTAATTAAAAACATGTTAAATAAAAATAGTTAATTGGTTATTTAGTTAATTATTTTAATGTTAGCAAAAAGGTAACCTTAATATTCGATTCAAAGAAGAGGAATGTGCGAAAAAGTTGGTGAGAATACCAATTTTACTAAGTTACTATTTATATTTTCACTAAAACTACAAAGTATAGATAGAAAAAAGAGATCTAATTTGTAAAACTACTAAGTTGATTCAAATATTTAAAATATTTCAAAATAAATCTTTATATTGAAATATTTTAAAAATTCGAATCTTTTGAAAAGATTTTTACACTATAAACAACCATTTTTTCCTATAAGAAAATTCATTCATTTTACCTAAAGATAGCAGCAGACATGTCTAAGTTATGTTATAGTACAGTCAACTAGAGATCAATAGTAAGAATTGGACATTGACAGGGCTTTATGTCACAGCCATAAGGGTAATTTTCGTTGTGTTGGCACGGGGTTGACTGTATATAACAAAACAGCTTTAAAAACCCAAATTTCAACATATTTTTTTCTAATTACTTCAAAAATAAATAATCACAAAACTAAACCATTATAAATAACCCTTTACTTTTATTGCATAATTAATCAATACCGCGTAAATCAGGGTACCTTTGGCCCTGAGGTACAACTTTGGCAAAAGCTTATTAACCAATAGAAATACAGTAAACTCAGTTTCAAATGTTCCTATTGGTTAATAAGTTTATGTTAAAGTTATACCTTAGGGCTAAAGTTACCTCACTTTACGATACATTTTTTTAAAACAACATAGAATTCATGCAATTTCATGCATAAATTAAGGCTAGAGACCAACTTATGCGGAAAAACGTTTCCGAATCCCACTTAAACTTTACCAAACTTGACACACAGACTGAAAACTTAGCTAATCTAGTTCCTCAATTGCCTCTGCCTAACAAGACAAAAGAAAACTGCTTTTTTGCTACACGGTTTTCCGCACTAGTGTGAAAAAATGCACGACGTCGCCTTTGCCACAATTTATTACATTTATCGTATTAGGCTGGGGGCTAAGCGACCACGAGTGCCGCATCAACCCCAGTTTATTTATAATATCTTCGTAAGTGTAATGAAAAACATTGTTTAATACACATGGGACACTGCTATCTCCACGTGTATCAAAATACACTATTGTCAAAATACTCTTTGCATATTTCGCATAGGTTAGTCCCTTGCCTAAATGATTACTATGACCTCAATTTAACTTAGACATGTCTTTAAACCCACTACAGAGTAAAGGTAGAAGTTGCTGGACATCATGCTATCTCTTTCGCACATTTACCTCTCTATCCAACACTGCTTCCAACCGATAAGCTCGAATATCGACATAAGCATGTTGCATCTGGAAAATTAATTATTAATTATTGTTAATACATTATTGTTTTAATAATTATTAATTATTTTGAGTGGAAATAATGAAAGTTTTTATCAATAAATAATTAGGTTTAAAAAAATATATTATCTTTAAATAGGGTTACTTTGACCCTGAGGTAAAACTTTTGCTTAAACTCATAAATCAATAGATTTTTTAAATTGATATCAACTAGTGCTTGACTGCGATATCACTAGATGGTAAGTAGTGATGCAATCGTTGATGGTGAGGCGCACTAGTTTATTAAGAGCCTATTCACTCTAGCCTTGATGTCATCTAAATTATAATCGAGAAATACGGTTCGTATATATATTTTTTTTTTTAGACAAGCGTTGAGCGATAATGGAAATGCCTTGATCACACGTACCAAAAGGACGAGACAGTAAAATGTTGCTCGGCCGAGACAGTGATATAAGCGAGTTGTAGAAATAAGCGCTCGGCCGAGCACTCGGCGTTTTATTTATACGTACCGAGTATTCGGCCGAGAGCACTGCCTCGCCCGTTTACTCGATACGTGATCAAGGCGTATGCGATGATGTAATCGATATTGAAGTACGCTTGCCTAAAAGTAACCTATTTACTTTTGCCTTGAAGATTCCTAGGTATAACTATCAGGGAACACAGACACCGACTGTAAACAAGGTGTCCTGTATTCCTCATCATCAGCTTTCTGCCTTTATCCCATATAACTTAAGGTCAGCGCAACACGTTTTTTTCTTCCATTCTGTCCTGTTACCTTTTTCACCCTTTTCTTTCGTATCACTCACTTTGTTCTATTGATTAATAAGCTTGGGCCATAGTTATACCTCAGAGCCAAAGTTAACCTACTTTACTGTACCTATAATAATTTTATACAAAATACTTTTAGTACTTTAGATTAGAGCTATTTAAAATTAATTATTAAAAAATCTAAAAGAACTCATTTACTATTATTTCCACTCTAAATATTTACATAACACACTCAATATTTAGTCCACACAAATATGCAGGTGTCAGTGTGAAGAATCGCACGTAACTCGTAAATAGAGATTTACTATTGAACTACTTTCATTAAATATTTTGTTCATTACTTGCACCTCAAATGCAATCAATACGAAATCTATTAAAAACGGTACTTAGTCAAAATCGTTTAGCACAATATCGATTGTACATAAGCATGTAGCGACATCTATGACGCCACATAAGAACTACGAAGAAAAGAAATCCTGCATCGCGCAATCAAAGTTCTCCGCGCGATTAAAACATATAGATCAGCCCGAAATCGTCTATCAGGCAGTCGCCCACCAGACTATAACACCTGTCTGGTCGGGCATAATTAGCCTTATAACTTTCCCACTGCTGGGACTCGGGCCTCCTCTCTACGAGAGGATCTGAGCCGTAATTCACTATGCGGGCTCAGTACGGATTAGTGACGTCATATATCTTTGAATTTTTGTTTCTAGGATCATTAAGTTTACTCACTACCACTTTAGTTTGAGAGCAGTGGTGGCCGAGTGGTAACGGCCCCGACTTACGAGTTGTAGGTCGCGGATTCAAACCCAGCCAGGCGCATTACTTCGTGTAATTTATTTCATCACCACTGCTCTCAAATGGTGAAGGAAAACATCGTGAGGAAACCGGCATGTATTAGAACCCAAAATTTGAAGACATGTGACATTCACCAATACGCACTGGGCCCGCGTGGTGGATTACGACCCATTCCCTCTCCTAGAGAGGAGGCCTGAGTCCCAGCAGTGAGAACATTAAAAAGGCGGATGATGATGATGACTTTAGTTTGGCATTTCTTCGGGCTATATCGGTAATCTTGGTTCTTTTGCGGATATCTTTATTTCTGATACGATCAAGCGATGGAACTTTGAACATAGCCCTCTCCATTTTCCTTTGGGTGACTTTAAGTCTTCAAAATTCAAATAATATTTGCGTGGACTAAATACAATAAAACACTAAATTAGTAATATTTTTAGTAAATTAGTGCATTAATTTACAATGTTAATTCGATGTAAATACTGTGCAATTATCTGTGCTTTTCATACAAAATTGGTACAGAATACATTGGCTTAGTTTCAAACAGAACTATGGCTGTATATTTTGGAGACCAGAATGTAACGATGAAATGGAATCGTGATGTAGTGTAGTGTGTGTCTTATTTCACTAATCTATAGTTTCTGAAAGCTATCATCTAGCTACCCTCTTCTCAACTATACTACCAAATGTCCTCAAGTTACCTGAGGGACAGGTCTAGACCTAGTTTAGGTAGAATATAACGTGGTACCTTTACCTCTAGCTCCTAATTTATGGATATTTATATAAATGAAATAATTCAATGATCATATAAATAACTATATCAGATTGAAGCGTGAGGGAGTGTCAGACTTTTACTGACTAAAACCCAATCGAGATCTTTCAGTTGCCCTTTCTGTTCCAGGGCTGTAGTAACCTTTTCGAACAATCCTGCAGCCTTAGGAGGCATCGGCCCTGGTCCTGTCAATTATCCTGACAACTCTATGAGGCGCGTGTGGAACATTATCCGAACCTGTTTGTTCCCGGACGGGGAGCTGCATATTGCTAGCCGTCCGCTAGCTTCCTAACTATCATAAAGTGGGGTTTCAATCAAACCAGATGCCGCTCTGTACTAGTATGTATTTCATATGGACCGATACCTATCGGAACTTCAGAACCCAAAGACCCAGTAACTGGGTAATACGATACTCTTTAAGAAATCCACTAGAAGTCAGGCAAACTAATAATCTAGTTTATTGATAGTTAAGTCAAAAAAAAAATGAAATTGTCAAAATTTAAATTGAATGACTTTCAGAAACTGTTAGCAAGTAATTTTAGTCAGCAAATTGTGGATAAAATTGAGGAAAATGTGTTGAATGTGATTAATATAATACATAAATACAATGAAAGGTGATTCGAGAATTAATATTATGTCATTAGTCATAAAATTTATAGATCTAATTGTCTGAAGTGTGTGGCACTTACGAAATATGTATTTACTTTGTTGTGCCAGAATCTTGCCATTGCACACTAAAATTGCCATAATTGTGCCATAGCTAATGAAATGCCATTGTCAACAAAAACTGCTCACAACTATAACATTGTGATAACCAATAATGCAATGCCTTAAAATCGAGCCTCAGCTCTACAAATATATTATGCAATTATTGTTAAAAAAAAATAGGCCACAACTGTGTCATCGCAATAATATGTGGCCGGAAATAAAAAAAATATGTTCCAAAAATGGGGCACAACTGTACTATCTCAAACACAAGACTGTGTTAAAGTATTTTAGGCCACAGATGTGTCATCGCAAAAAAAATAGCCACAAATGTGCCATTGACAAAACAAGTGGCATAATGTGTGTAACTTGAACATGGACCGCATGGATGTAATCTAGGGTTCCTACAGAGTTGAACTTGCTTGTTTCGATCCGTGTAGACAGCAGATGTAACCCAACGATCCGACAATATGCGAAACCCGAAACACGTGTAATGAAGTGTTTTAAATATAAAGTTTCATAACTGTATCACAAAAAATTACAAAGTTATAATAAGCTTGTTATGTCAGCAAAAATACATAGTCACTGGGCCATCCAGGCAACTGAGGGGTTGTCTTGCACTTGCATCCAGCTGTTTGCTGGTGTCTAATGCCCACTATGATCTGCCGTGACTTGTATTGTCCTTAGTATCGCTGGTATCCATCTTGTGACCTTTTTAAATAACTTTGGGAAAAAATACAGCATGGTGTAAAAACTATTGGAATCCATTCAGTTACTGGTTCAGAACAAACTATATTCAGGTTTCGCATAAACTAAAACTAATGCTGTATAAGTATATTTAGTATATATCTCACGCTGTTCCATTTATTAGGAAGAGTTTACAATACGCAAGTAAGGTGACCACTTTTGGAACGTTAGATCACAATCATCTGGCCCATAAATGTCCCACAATGATGTCGCTCCTAAAAGGCTAGTTGCCGTAAAAAATGTAATTAGTCCGTCTTTTAGATTATTCAAAAATAAGGGACACGTACATTTTTTTGTAAATTAAACCAAAAATGACATAAAAGATAAAGCCCATTAAAGTTACGTGTAACGTCACGCCGTGCTGCATTTTTTCGCACGGGGTGACGTCACACGTAACTTTAATGGGCTTTATCTTTGTTATTTTTTTTTTTAATCAAAAAAAGAAAAAAATACGTGCCCAATATTTTTTTATAATCTAAAATACGGACTAAATAAAATGTATTTATTTTGACCATAAAAACTACGCTATTATGTAATGTGTCAAAATTGGCACATTACAAACAAAAGCGGGCCACAAAGACCAGCATATACAGAACTATATAACCTTGAGGAGCCTATCCGAATGTAGGCTTGCCAGGGGAAGGTGCCGAAGCCAGCATCGTCACCGCCGACGATGCGCCGCTGGGCCGTCTGCTTGCTGACAGCGATTCCACAGCCTGGAAGGTAAAGAGAAGGGGAGATTGAGAATCAGGATTACAGTAAATATTTTATTTATTGATCTACACACAAACACTCTCTTCAATATAAAAGTAGGGTCTGGTCTGGTAGGCCCTGGCTTGGAATAGGACTTAGGGCTATTTTTCATGGCGCGACCAGTCACCGCTACCAACAAAATGTATACAGCTGTATAGACTCAACTAGTGTCTGTTTGGTTGCGCAACGAATTTGGTGGTGCGACCAGCTCGGATGTGTCGCGACTCTGGTGTCTGTATGGTTTATTTTACCTATGTTTTTTTCTTTAAATACCTTTACTTAAAAAATACTAAATAATATCTCCGCATAAAAATGTTAATAGTTTTTTCATTACTCATGAAAGTAGGTCTAAAGTTGCCTGAGGAGCAGGCTGAAAATCATACTTTTCATGCCTAGGGAGTTTTACTTTCACCTAACAGCTGTCAAATTATTTAAAAAAAAACTAGGTCTATCTTCTTGTATTCGTAATGAAAAGCAAAGTTCTTACCTCGGGGTTAAAGTTACTTATTTAGTCCCTCGAATTAGCGACCTCGCTACGCTCGGCCACCAACTCCTTCTCGGGACGAAATCAGTAACTTTCACCCCTAGTGTAACAATGTACTATCTAAGATACGGGAGAAGGAACTGGTTCCTGTAACACAGGTATTTCACCTAGCATGGGAGCCAGGGACTCCATTTTATTGTATCTATTTTTTATGCCAATAAAGATTATTATTGTATGGTATCTAGTTTGGTACCTTAGGGCTATTTTTCAACAAGACACCATGGCGGCGCAACTGGAAATATAGTCCTTAGGATTATTGTTTTTTTTACTTTTAGTTGGTACTTCCACATAAGTAGAAGCAGCAGGCAGAAGCCAGCACGACTATACGTTAGGCAATTATGAAAAGATAAAACCATCGGAGATTTGCACGATTTTATCGTTTGAGTTTCTAATTGCCGACGCTTGTAGTTGCGCTACTTAATTTATTTCCTTTTGGTTTCGTAATTTTATTACATATTATGCTAGACGCTCGCTTCAACAACTAAACCTACTATTTATTATTCTATGGTTAGGAATTTTAGGTTTTGGAATCAACGCGAATGCAGTTCCGAAGCGATCTGATGCGGATCCTGCAAAAGCAACGCGACGCGGCTCTGTTGGCAGCGAAATCATTACTTTAGCCGTCATTTATACAACATTTTTTTAATATGCGAAACCTGAATATACTTCGTTCAGAATCAGTATCTGAATCAATTCCAATCATTTTTACACCATGCTATATTTTTTCCCAAATGCCATGCCATGCTATTTTTTTTTTATAGCGGGCATTGGCAGCCAGTGTACAGCTAGGTGGGGAGGCAAAAGTCGCTCGGTAAAATAATATGCTTATATAAAATAATATCTTAACCCTTCAGATACCGTCAATTAGAGACACAATAGTAAGACAATAGATGCGCGGCCACCGGGTGTCGCTTGGGGATTCATGAATTAACATAAAAATAAGACACGTGTTCCAGATTCCGCATATTACTAATAATAAGTTTGACGAACTAGCTACTGCACCGCAAGTCCTCGTACGAAAATATCAAACCAACTAAACTCGACCATTTCGCTTTACTCAACACGGCACTGCGCCGCATCGCTTCGCGTTCGTGTTCACGTTGCGTTATCTCGACTAGTAAAAAAACAGGCATTATGTCCGTGGACTACGTTTGAAAGAGACACCACAGCCCTGAAACGCAAAGAGCAACATAGGTCTATATCTATCTATAGATCTATAAAATTGTGACACTCCATTTGACCTAGAGTGTAAAAATATATTCGTTGATTTACAACTGCAAAATAAAAATAAAGGGAGAAATTGTAAGACATATAATCATACCTTCATAAGTCCAATTTTGTGATCTGACTTGATAAGACGCATATTCCGCTTTGGCTTTTTTATTTTTACTTGATTTTTTCTTCTCGACAGTTAAATTTACAAATGAGCTTATAACCATTAATATTATAAAAAACTTCATTTTAAAATGGACTCAGTATTTCTCATATTTGAATTTCCATTTTTTATATTCTTCTAGTGTCAAAACTTGTAGATTTTTCGTTTAATTAATAATTGTTGAACACTACAAATGCCTTTTTCTATCGTGTGTTTACAAAATGTAAACTCACTAAAGCCCGGAGGCTTGAGTGTCTTATGTATGTAAGTTACAACTATGTATAGGTTATACAAATATTTGTTTTGTACAGGAATCGAAATCAAAGCCAATCACTCAACCACTGCACCAAACGTGTCTTCATCTGATTTGATCCAATGAATATCAGAAAAACTGGTTGGTTAAATAATTGGTTATTTACGTATCACTTTATTTTTCGTTTCATTTTAATCACCAATCTAAATTACACTGACATTAAACTGTATCTTTTTAATGAAAATTTCACTTTTTCAAACATTAGTTTTAAATTAAAATTGCACAATATTTTCGTAAAACAAAATTACATAAATTTATCATAAAACAAAATTGCACAAATTTTTCTTAACCCTTCAGATACCGTCAATTAGAGACACAATAGTAAGACAATAGATGCGCGGCCACCGGTGGTCGCTTGGGGATTCATGAATTAAACCGACACTACTCCAATTGTTTCAAACCAAAATTGCACAAATTTTCCTCAAACCAAAATTGCACAAATTTTCCTCAAACTAACATTGCACAAATTTCTGTCAAACTAGTTTATCACAAATTATATTTCCCAAATACTTTCAAAGCACAAATTGGACGCGTGTTTAAGTACATAATACTATGTACGAACTGAATTGTGTACAGTTTACTTTACATAATGCACGTACATAACGTTTCCGAGGAGTTCCCTTTCAGGAAATCGTTAAACCGGTTTGTTTCAGTTTGTGAGTTATTACCGTGCAGTATGAATGAGTAAGTAAAATTTACATGAATATGTACATTCATTAAAAACATGGCCGCTACACGATGTACAAAAAAAAATTGCAACTACACGAAATAAAAATTTTATTTTTTTAATTACACAAAAAAAATATTTCCATTTTATCGCAATCAAGCGATTGCGGAAATATACGTCGTTGTTTAATTACAGAAAAAAAAAAAATATATTATTGATGGATTCGCGTTTGACCGCTGTCTCAACTGATAAACGATGATGTGGTCGACAATGGAGCACGCTTGCCTAGATGTAACTTAGTGATTCTATCTTGACTTAAAAACCCCTAGGTTCTAGCTATCAAGAAACACAGACTCCGGCAGAAAATTCCACTCCTAAGCTGTAAGGACTTCTCAGCCAGGGCGGTTGACTTTGTGTAATTCATTTCATTACCACTGCTCTCAAAACGGTGAAGGAAAACATCGTGAGGAAACCGGCATGTCCTAGAATCATTCGAAGACATATGACATACACAAACCCGCACTGGGCCCGCGTGGTAGATTATGGCCCATTCTTTCTCCAAGAGAGGTCCTGAGTCCCAGCCGTGGGAACGTTAAAAGGCTGATGATGATGATGAAATGGAATTTGATACACAGGTAGATTATGTCCTGGAATAGCACATAGGATACTTTTTATTCCGTGAGTATGTCTCCTTGGGTCCATTTTCTATTTACAAGCTGACGAAGCCAGTACTAAATACGTGTTTCAATAATTACATTACTATTATAAAACATAAATTAAACACAATAAAACGATATTACTCAATGAATGGAGAAAGTATGCTAGCACAATATTACTGAAGTACTGCATAACAAACATTTGTATGGAACAGTTATTGCGACAACAATGACTTGCACACTTAAGAGGGTCCTTCTCCACTCGCCTATCGTAAACATCGAAAATGGTTTAAAGCTTGTTACTTCATATAATGCAATCCAACGCGATGTTTGACGAAAAGGAATTGTCAAAGTTCATACAAAGTAGGACAATTTTTCAGAGGTTTTTACTGGATTAGTTTTGCACAAATTTAGAAATTGGTTTCTTTAGAAACCTAGATAATATCCACAAGATACTGTTTCCAAAATATCTAATGAAAAATTTTTAATAACGTCATAATCAGTTATGAGCGGTTGTATGAAAAACAGTGAAAATGTGTGTCGTGAATTCGTGATGCACCACCTTAAGATTTAATCCTATTAAGAGCTGGTTGTAGTCACTGAGTATTTTGTATGAACTCCACCTGGGTCTATTTTTTATTTATCGATTTCGCCGCTCCGTAATAGCGGTTTTATTTTCATAAAAAAAAAACTAGTTTTCAATGAAAATCATGTTTTCATAGCAAGCTTTTATAACGCCGTCTGTACCTATATAATTACTACTCGTCAAGACGAATCATACGAGCCCAAACTCAATGGGGTTGTGTCGTTTAACTACCAAGTTCCTGTGAATACCTTCCATTGGTATCATCAGATCATCTCCATGTCATTTGCACATGTATGCAAAATTTTAGATCTATCGGTAACCGGGAAGTGGATCAAATTTAATTTGCAAAATTTGATTACAGACAAACATCGGGACAGGTGAAATTAAATAAAAGCTTGTCAAAACAATATTAAGAATTTCGTTTTTGTGAGGCCTTTTTTTTAAAAAAGCTTTATTATTTTTTTATAACTTTCAAATATTTCCGTGACGTACTCTCATAGACATACGTTTAAAATCGATTTTTTTTTTGAGCCAACTAATTTATATCGTGATTTTATTTTAGCCTGGGCGGTGGTTGGTCATATTATTGTCAATTTTAATTAAGTAATTTTTTGGTGTTTAAAAAAGTTCAAAATGAGTAGAACCTGGCCTTAACTTATATTGTGTGTGTGACTGTCAAGTTATATGTCTGTTTGACATTTGACATAACATTAGTAGATATAATTTGACATTTGAATCTTCTAACAATGTAGATGTAATTTTGATAATAATAGTAGATTATGTGATTACGGGATAAAGCGGGGTTTTGAAGTCGCGGGCGGCATGTTGAATTGTGATAAAAACAAATGTTGCTAAGATTTAATCCCGAGTGGAGTGAGGGATTTATAGAATTAAATCCTTAACAGTAGGAAAGAGTTACTATAGAATATTATAGGTTGTCTGATAAATATCGCTGTCAGCGATAAGACCGCTATTGTATCTACCTATAGATTTAAGTGCAAAATTAAGTTTTGTTGTTTGTTGTTTTTTTTTTTGTGTAAAGTTTATTCTATTCTATTCTACATGTAAAAAACATCTTTACCTATGTAATATTAATCAATTAGCGAGCAATTAAAGAGCAGTGGTGGCCGAGTGGTAATGGCCCCGACTTACGAGTTGTAGGTCGCGGGTGCAAACCCTGCCAGGCGCATTACTTTGTGTAATTTATTTCATCACCACTGCTCTCAAAACGGTGAAGTAAAACATCGTGAGGAAACCGGCATGTCTTAGAACCAAAAATTCGAAGACATGTGACATTCACCAACCCGCACTGGGCCCGCGTGGTGGATTACGGCCCATTCCCTCTCCTGGAGTGGAGGCCTGAGTCCCAGCAGTGGGAACATTAAAAGGCTGATGATGATTAATAATAATTATTTATCTTAAAAAAATTTGCTTTTGTTATCGAGAAAACGACATTTATTAAAAAACCTGTATTTACTAGTAATTAATTGGTAAGTGTGAAAACGTAGGTAATGCCCTCAAAGATTGGATTTTGAACTCGTTCTATGGGTTGATCTACATTTTTCTTCCATCTGTCTTTGTTTTTCCAAGATACACCATCTACTCACCACGGTACACCAGTGTATCTCAGCACACCCTTTGTGCTCGTGCGGACCACTGACTTTTTTTTAATAGGCTTGGGCTTGACCACTATCTCACCTGCCCCCCTAGCCAAGTTACAACCGTTTCGCTTGCGTCGAACGTTTCGAGTTGACCTTGCCGCCAATTCTTTTGTTCTGACCACGTGACTAAGCGTTGAGACGAAGTCGTTCCCGTACATTTGAAGCTTTCTACTAGCTTTAACTATTGCAGGTTAACAACTTGGCTAAGGGTACTGATGGTAAGCGATGATGTGGCCGACGATGGAGCACGTTTGCCTAGAAGTAACCTACTCACTCTTGACATAAAGACTCTAGGTTATAGCTATCAGAAACTTAAGTGATAACACGATATTATAAATCATTCCTGGCATTACCATTCTAGAATCGTACCCAGGAACTCACGTTTGAAAGCCGCACCCGCAACCACTAAACCAATGAGACAGTAAATGTTAAGTTAACCACTTCCTAACCACAGTTAAATTGGAACCGCAGCTGCGAAAGTTCAAGTTGATAGACGTTCAGATTGCAGTCTGCCTCTGCTATTAAACTCAGAACTGAGAATAAAAACATCATGGACCGATGACCTTTTTTTATGGAGGGGGAAAACAACCAATTAGAACCCCCGCTCTTGAGCGGAGCGGGAGATAGTGTCAGACTCTTACTGACTAAAGCCCACCCAGTTCCTTTTAGCCTTCATACCGGGGCTGAGCTGTCTCTCAAAGCTAACCGTGCCTGACACTATCGGTATAAGGCTAGAAGGAACAGGGTGGGTCGGGGTGGGAAAGGGAGCTCGAGTACCGCTCGAGCTCCCTTTCGGATAACCCTGGCCCCAGTAGGCTTCGACCCGGCAGAACCCCTTCTATTACTGACAACTCCTTGAGGCGCGTGGGAACATCATCATCATCATCATCATATCAGCCGAAAGACGTCCACTGCAGGATAAATATTTATTTACTCTAACTATATATGAGAGGAGGTAAGTGTATTTTGCGAATTTTCTATACTTACCTAAAATCTTTCGATAAAATAAAGCGAACAATAACGTTTTTTGACACAACTTTAATATTTTTCTTCAAGGTGAAACAGCAGATGTCAAAATTCAATGGTCATTGTTATTTTTAATGATACTGTTGATATTAACTTTGTTAGACACTGTAACGTAGGTCTTGGTGCAAACAGCTCTAAGCTTTCGGTAGCGGCCATCTTGATTTATGACTCACTATACTCTGTTCAAAATAACATTAGAAATTCATGAAAACCTTTTACATTATTATTTATTTATTATCACACACACTCACTTCACATCACTCACATTCTGCCTAACAAAGTGTGCATGTAATAGATCTTTAAATATTTTTTTAAATTTATAATTTGATTTTTTATTTTATTTTTTATTTATTTTCCCAATGCAAATGAAATTGAATAATGTAATGAAACTGTAATTAAATAATGTAATTAATTTATTTATTATTACTAACCCTTCAGATACCGTCAATTAGAGACACAATAGTAAGACAATAGATGCGCGGCCACCGGTGGTCGCTTGGGGATTCATGAATTAACATTTGATTTGACAGACGATTTGATTAACATAAATACAATAATGTGATTATTGTATTTATGTTAATCAAATCATCTCAGTATACACACAAGTTCTGTAAAGAACCTAGTCCAGGCACCAGTCTTCCACAAATTAATTTTAATATCGTACTAGTTGCTCCCAGCGGCTTCGCCCGCGCGATTGCCGAAAATTATCCCAAGGGAATATACTTCCGGGATAAAAAGTATCTCATGTCCTATTCCAGGACATGGTCTATCCGTGTACCAATTTTCATCAAAATCGGTTTTGCCATTTAGGCGTAAAGACGTAACAAACAAACAAACTTACTTTCGCTTACTAGTAAGGATTACGGTTTTAAGCCGTTTGGGGTTGAAACGCTTGGGTCATAGGGTCCGAGTCTTTGCAGGCTGACTGATCGACACTTGGAGTGCTCATTCTTTGGTCAAAGAATTAGGATTGCCATTCAACGTGGCAATTCTGCCAGTCTTCTGGGTACATTTTCGGATGACGTGTGCTGTGGAGGAGTACTTCGATGCCTGAGTGAACTTAGTGTTTTTGTATTATATTTTAATTACTAAAACCACACCTTTATTCTTTTTTTTTTGGTGGGCAATAATCATCTTATGACAACCCCCGCCCTTGGGTGGAGCGGGACATAGTGTCAGACTCTTACTGACTAAAAACCCACACCGTTCCTCCTAGCCTCTGAATACCGGGGCGTAATCACGAGCTTCCTATCGGATAACCCTGGCCTCAGTAGGCTTCGACCCAGCTGGGTCCCTCCTGAAACCACATTTATTTACGACACGTATTTGTTGCCCTTTGGGTTCTGGGCCTGCGAGGTGTTTTACGGCCCATTTTCTCTCCTAGAGAGGAGGTCTGAGTCCCAGCAATGAGAACATTATAAGATTTATTATGCTATACTTTATGTGGTATCTATCTACATTGAACTTTCGCGTTTTGTGGTAAGGAACATAGTATTGTGGTTAAGAAATCATCTTGTCTTAGATTTCCTGACATTTTCGCCTCGACTTTGAAAGATATCTTTACTAATATTATAAAGCTGAAGGGTTTGTTTGAGCGCGCAAATCTCAGGAGCTACAATTTAAAATTGTTTTTTTTTTTTAATTAAACGATGCACGGTGAGTGCGAGATCCACTTTAACGTTGTTGAAACCTCTACAGTACCCCTAGCCAAGTTGCTAATCTGCAATAGTTAACGCTAGTAGAAACGTGATCAGAACAAAAGAATTGGCGGCAAGGTCAACTCGAAGCGTTCGACGCAAGCGAAACGGTTATAACTTGGCTAAAGGGGCAGTTCTGACTAAGCATTTCGCCTCGTCGTTTATACCGCGTACATCTAAAGACTGGAACAATTTGCCTGCTGCGGTCTTACCGTCCATCTTCAAAACTAGAGTGAATAGGCTCTTAATAAACTAGTGCGCCTCACCATCAACGATTGCATCACTGCTTACCATCCGGTGGGATTGCAGTCAAGCACTAGTATCTGTCAATTCAAAAAAATAAGGTTAGGCTCGCGTTTGACCACCATCTCACCTGATGGTAAGCGATGATGTGGTCAACGATGGAGCACGTTTGCCAAGAAATGACCTACTTAAATGACTCTTGACTTAAAGATCCCTAAGTTGTATAAGGAAACACAGACTCCGGCAGGGAATTGCACTCCTTGGCTAAAATATCTAGAGAAAGAGAAAGACGTATAATAACATCATAATCACCTATGAGCATAGTATCACAGATTCGCAGATCGCAAAAAACAGTTGAAGCGCGCGGTAGCTTGTGGCCGGAGAAGCTTGAAAAGTCCAAGACGTCGACGGCGCGCATTGTCCCCGCGTGCCTCAAGGAGTTGTCAGCAGCAGGAGGGGCCCAGCTGGGTCGAAGCCTACTGGGGACAGGGTTGTCCGAAAGGAAGCTCGTGCCCCGGTATGAAGGCTAGAAGGAACGGGATGGGGTTTTTAGTCAGTAAGAGTTTGACACTATCTCCCGCTCCGCCCAAGAGCGAGTTTTGTCATAAGATGAATTCCACATCGAAAAAAAGAAAAAAATGATCTTCACATGTTTTTCGCAACGTCTTGCGACAACAGACACCCGCCAAGGTTCGACAGACCAACCTTGCCATCAATTATACATTCAACCAGATCAGCATACAATGCTCTAGCCTCAGGGTTTGCCCATCTCATATCAGTGTGCCCGATGTGTAGCCACCGTGTAATGATAGGTAGACGTATGCGCAATGTCCTTTACAGTGTACAATTTTACCCAGCATTGTGACACCGGTAGTCAGTGGCGTGAAAGTCGTCCTACCCAGTAACTGGGTTTTAGAGGACAAATAGGCAGTCCCTCTGAAAGAAGAAGAAAGAAAGAAAGAAAAACATTTTATTTACGCGAAATAAGACGCATTCTTAAAGCTAAATAACAAACACAACACAACATCAGTCGATAGGGAAGATATGCGTCTCATCCGCGCCAAACGGCCCAACGCTCAGCATAAAGCTGTGACCTCACGCATAATGCGATGAAAAATGCTCTGTGTAAAATTCTGGTTGATTTTCTTAGACTAAAACCCGATAACAGTTTACTAATAGAGATTATAGTGAAAAACTGTCCTTCGAGGTTGTACCAACGTCTTCGATTACTGCTCTGCTCCTATTTGCCGCAGCGTGATGTTATATAGCTTATAGCTGGTCTCAATAAATGGGTTATCTACAGCTAAATGAATTATTCAATTCAATTCAAAATCCAGGAGTTCCTGAGATCAGTGCGTTCAACCAAACAAACAACACAACGTCGTCTAGTCCCAAGCTAAGCAGAGCTTGTGTTATGAGTACTAGACAACTGATAAACATACTTAAATATTTCTAAATACATTACATATTACAGATACATTACACCCAGACACAGAACAAATGATCATGCTCATCACATAAACATTTGTCCTGGGTGGGAATCGAACCCACGACCTCCGGCATAGTAGTCAGGGCCACTAACCACTAGACCAACAGGCCAGTCTAACATTTTTTCTCATTCTTGAACACAGAACCTCAAAGCGTAAATTACACTTATCTCAATATAATCACATAACATCGACTTCCATTCTAAAATTAACTCAAACAGATCATAACAGCCTTCTCAAGGATGCAAGTGGTTGTAAACATCAATATAAATATAAATAACACATTTCCGAACTTATACAACGGACTTATATAACAAGATCCGCATTGTAAACCAATGATTCAATTTTTAAAAGACAATCTTAACATCCAGTACAACATGATCTCTCGTTGTAAGCAAAGATTGGTCAAAGAGAAGTCAACTTATACTGGATATTTTCACGATTTTTTTCAATATATTTTCTTGCATTAAACATTGTTTGATGTATCTATCTATAATATTTTAACGTCCGGGTCAATCCGCGCTTCGAATAAGCCGTTTTTATGCTCGAGTACAATCTCGTTAATCTCGCGAGATCTCGCCCGTTTTTCGTCCGTGATCAATCTCGCTAAAAAAGACCGAGATCGAGATTGCATTCCCTAGACACAACCCCATCGAGTTTGGTCGGGCTCTTGTTGCTCAAATGATTTTCATTAAAAGCTTCTTTAATCTCTTACATAATGTAATTAATGTCATACATAGGATGCAATGTAAGCTGTGTATACCTGTAATTGGCTTGCATACCAGTGTTTAGATTTTTATTTTATTTTTCTCATAAAATCAATAAATGTGTGGTTTGCCAATAAATAATTAAGTATCTTGGCTAGGCCTGCTGATAGTAAGCAATGATGTGGTCAACGATGGAGCACGTTTGCCTCGAAGTAACCAATTCACTCTTGACTTAAAGACCCCTAAGCCAAAGCATGCCAGAACAATTTTTACTTTTTTTATGGTGGGATAAATCATCCAATGACAACCCTTGCTCTTGGGCGGAGCGGGAGATAGTGTCAGACTCTTACTGACTGAAAACCCACCCCGGTCCTTCTAGCCTTCATGCTGGGGCTCGAGCTCCCTTTCGGATACCCCTGGCCCCGTAAGCTTCGACCCAGCTGGGCCCTGCCGTTGCTGACAACTCCTTGAGGCGCGCGGAAAAGTGCGCGCCGTCGACGTCTTGGGATAATAATAATAATAATATTCCACAACTATCACACAACGCCGTCTAGTCTCAAGCTAAGCAGAGCTTGTGTTATGAGTACTAGACAACTGATAAACATACTTATATATTTCTAAATACACACATCTTATAGATAAATTACACCCAGACACAGAACAAATGATCATGCTCATCACATAAACATTTGTCCTGGGTGGGAATCGAACCCACGACCTCCGGCATAGCAGTCAGGGCCACTAACCACTAGACCAACAGGCCAGTCTTGCCAGACCATGCCAGATGCCAGACCAATCAACACAGATTGTCTACAAAACGTGATTGGAATTCTGACAACTGCACTCAGCGAAGTAAGCCATGGCGGCCATCATTATGTCACGTAGAAAGCCAGCCGCGTGACCAACTGCGACAAACTTACATCAGATGACGTAAGACTGGTCTTTCCTCCTGGTTTCCATGTTTTGTTGGTTATGTTAATTATGAAAATTTTTTAACTGGTTGTTTATTTGAGTTGTGGCCTCGTTTTTGGCAAGTGGCACGTTGGAAAGCAGGGAGACAAGGTTGGCTGATGACCAGAGGCCATACTATGAGCTTTTATGCGATCCAGTTTACAACGCTAGATAAGTCTTTATTGCCTTAAACATGGTATAATAGTATTAGTCTTATTTGAATACAATGTCCACATATTATTTAGCTACACAGAATAAGTGTCAATTGCATGCAAAAATTTTCAGGTCAAAAGGGATGGAGCTATATAGGATGTATAAGCCCATGCTACTTTTTTTTCAGGTGGGAAAATCATCTAATGACATCCCCTGCGCTTGGGCGGAGCGGGAGATAGTGTCAGACTTTAACTGACTAAAACCACACATGTGCCTTCGTTGCCTTTCGTACCAGGGCTGAGTTATCTTTCGAAACTAACCCTGGCCCCAGTAGGCTTCGACCCAGCTGGGCCCCTGCTGTTGCTGACAATGCCTTGAGGCGCGCGGAAACAATGTGCACCGTCGATGTCTTAGGCTTAGTCCAGACAGTTACCGGACGGTTGGACAGCGAGCTACCCATTGCTCGCCGCCCGCAAGCCCGAAGCTGCTACTTCGGTTAGGCGCAAGCTATCGCGCTATCGCTGACTCCTTTTCTTCCATAAGATACAAAAGAACATAAAGATGGATGGATAGTGTGAGGAGTGATCCTCCTCACACAATCCATCCATCGTTTTCTTTAACTTTTGCCCACGGTTTTACCCGCGTGCATAAAGTATAACCTATGTAACTCAGAAATAAAGCGGTTTCGTATCGGTGAACAACAGCAGAAATTACGTATAATTAAATTACGCATAATTTCTCTCATCATCATCATCAGCCTTTTTAATGTTCCCACTATTGGGACTCAAGCCTCCTCTCTCTAGGAGAGGGAATGGACCGTTATCCACCACGCGGGGCCAAGTGCGTGTTGGTGAATGTCACATGTCTCCGAATTTTTGGTTCTAGGACATGCTGGTTTCCTCACGATGTTTTCCTTCACCGTTTTGAGAGCAGTGGTAATGAAATAAATTACACAAAGTAATGCGCCTGGCTGGGGTCGAACCTACGACCTACAACTCGTAAGTCGGGACCGTTACCACTCGACCACCACTGCTCTAATTTCTCTAAATCACAAAATTACGCTTGTTTAGCCTCACCCAGCTTCACTTTATTACTGACTGACATCTTAATAATTCTAAAGTGCCTGTAAATGGTTTATTGGATATAAATGTTTCTGATTTCTAAGTATCGGACAGTTACCCAGACTAGACTTAACACCCGTCTGGTCAGAGGTAAGCGGGACTTTACACTCTGTTCCGCATTCCTATAAACTTCTCATAAAACTATTTTAAACTTAACTGTCAAATTACATAACACAGTCGTTAGCGTAACTATAGTGAGTTCTATTTAAATGGTAGAAAGTGTATACATGTGTACGTAACATTTTAAGAAGGGCAGTGTCATGGGCCCGATATTAATATGCATGTAGTCGTGTATACAAAGCCAAAGGAGGTCACAATATCAACATGAGTTATTGCCGGAAATATAAAAAAAAAAAATCCGGTCAAGTACGAGTTGGATTCGTGTACTGACGGTTCCGTATACTTTAACTGTGCAAACAGTTCGATTCTTGAATTGAGGTCTCGATGTTTTTCTTTGTGATGTAACTGCAAGATTTTTATGCTTCATGGCATTTCAAGATTCTAGGTCATCGCAAAGTGTAGATTTTGATTCCCTTACGAGCATCAAAATATGAAGCAAAAATGGAGTATAAATGGCCTTGTTTTTAGATTAGCTCTTGACTTGACATTGACTTGAATTTTTGTTTAATAGTTAAAATTTTTTTCACAGCTCCGAAGACCTGAATATTTCATATTATTTTCACCTTGATACTTCAGACACCTGTTCACAACAAAGAAATCCTATAAGGGTGCCGTTTTTGCCAACAGAGACAAGGAACCCTAAAAATGTTCAAGATCACCAATCGAAAAAAACTCGTGGGATATACAGGGTTATTTGTAAAACACTAGAAACCTCTCAGGGCTATTTTAAAAATATCATAAACAACAACTTTTGTTCTATTACTTTTAAAAAATTATCATATTTTGGTTCATCAGATATTCATACAAAAATAATAGTAGATTATGCACCGAGGGGCTAAAGTTGTGTCTTATGTCACAGGCGTCATATTGAATCTCGAGCGCAATGAAGGATTCGGGATTTAACTCACGAGCAAAGCGAGGGAGTTAATACAAGAATCCTGAATGCAGCGAGGGATTCAAGCTAGCCCAAGGCAAAGACACCTTTAGCCCAGAGGAGGATACTCTACTTTTTACACCTACTGTGACAACATAACATATTATTTGTTTAATAGTCACATTATTGACCAGCGGGTCATAATGAAATCCAGTACAACATTATTGACCGGCTGTGCACCCGGCCCATAGATATAATATATTTCTATGCCCCGGCCACTAATGACTCACTTTAGGTTAAGGTTGCTTGACATATAATTTGACATTTTCGAGCAGGTAGTGTAAAAAAATATTTAAATTAAACGTTCTAAATATTACGAAGTCTATGCGAAGCAAGTGATAGTACAATAACGGAGAGTAGCTGAACATGAACTTGACCTATTTAAGGGCGACCCTTAGTCGGTCAGTCGATGCGCTTATGTCGCATCATACGTGTTCTTTTAGCGAAATTCGGCAGTGCAGACGTAATTATCTTTACATGATGGTGTATCAATATTCTAATGTCGAGTACACGGAAACGGTGCTAGGTGTGATGACAATGTTTCGAAAGCCTGCTTACTATTACTACGAGAACAGTGCATGGGAGGTAGTAGATACGGCAAAATACAGAGTTGAAATTAGTTAGATAGAACAACGACATCTTGAAGGTATGTTTTTGGTAAATGTGTTATGTTTTGTAAAAAGTCATAGAACAAAAGTTGTTGTTTATGATGTTCTTAACTAGCACCTAAGAGGTTACTTGTGTTCTACAAATAACTCTGTATATTCTTAGATTTATTCCGGTCCAGTCCAGTTGGGTAGGTCTACTTCGAGAAAGAGGTCAATCGTCGAATTCGACTCGTCTGGGCAGCGTTCGGGAATCTTCTCGTCCAACATACCACAGTTTCTCAAGACGAAAGTCTATGACCAGAGTGTGTTGCCAGTGATGACATATGGTGTCGAAACGTGGTCGCTTACAATGGCCCTCATCAGAAGGCTTAAAGTCACCCAAAAGGCAATGGAAAGGGCTATGCTCGGAGTTTCTTTGAGTGATCGAATCAGGAATGAGGATATCCGCTGAGGAACCAAGGTTACCGACATAGTACGAAGAATTACCAAACTTAAGTGGACTCGCAGAACAGATGGCCGTTGGGGCCGAAAGGTTCTGGAATGGCGACCACGTACCGGCAGACTTAGTTTTGGAAGGCCTCCTACAAGGTAGGCCGATGACCTGGTAAGGGTTGCGGGAATCCGATGGATGCGAGACGCACAGGACCGTTCATTGTGGCGGCACTTACGGCGGGGAGGCCTATGTCCAACAGTCTTTCGGCTGAAATGATCATGATGATGATGATTCTTAGATTAGTGTAATCAAGGTTTTTTCAATGCACTCAGAACCTCACGCAGTATTTTCAAATGTACATCATATGATTCAAGGTCTTGAAACCTAACTCTACTGATAGAATACATAAATAAATCATTTATGTATGTCACCCTACTTCGATCACATTAGAATTCAATATGTGTATGTGTGTCATGTATGTTTGTTTGTTTGTTATGTAATACAAGCTTTGTTCGCGGATTCGATCACGTGACGATGACTTTTACTTTGCAATTATAATGGGATTACGTTGGTGTGTTACTTTCTCGGAAACTGTTGGGTTGAATTTGATTGGTTTTGAGGAAAATGTTAAGTGTATGTTTTTGTGTAGTTTTGAATAAGGTCTTATTGATGAAGTTTACATTTTTTTATTTATTTATTATTGTTGATAGGTTCGCGCTTAACCGCTATCTCACCTGATGGAAAGCGACGATGCGGTCGACGATGGAACGCGCTTACCTAGAAGTAACCTATTCACTCATGACCCAAAGATTTCCGGGTTTTAGCCATCAGGAAGCACAGACTCCGGCAAGGAATTCCACTCCTTAGCTGTACGCACAATGAATGTGTTCCCAAAAAGTTTTATGCGTGTAGGTGATGTGTCGACCATGTACCGGTGGCGCGGTCGTATTGCTGAAGTAGGTTATTAAAAGGTCATATGAAGCAAACCCTATTCAGGAGGGGCCCAGCTGGGTCGAAGCCTACTAGGGCCAGAGTTATCCGGAGCCCCAGTATGAAGGCTAGGAACGGGGTGCGATTTTTAGCCAGTAAGAGTCTGACACTATCTCCCGCTCTACCCAAGAGCGGGTTTTGTCATACGATGATTTTCCCCATCGCAGAAAAAAACCCTTTACAAATAAAATTGGCCTTTAATTCATGAATCCCCAAGCGACCACCGGTGGCCGCGCATCTGTTGTCTTACTATTGTGTCTCTAATTGACGGTATCTGAAGGGTTAATCTGTTAGCCCCTTACACAACATTAGTTTTAGTACTTGCAAAATCCAACACACGTGTCTAGTATTTTTTTGTAAACAATCTATGTACAAAATTTCATAACTGTATCATGAAAAATCACAAAGTTATAAAATCGTATTACTGAACAAATGCACGTATGTAATTTCACCACTAGGTACCAACAAAAGTCCAAAGTTATTAGATAATTTCCCACCCTCAAAAAAATATTGCTGTCAGTCCACTAACCACACATACTTAAAAAGTGTCACACAATGACATAATGTGTAACACACATTACTCAACTAATAAAGTATTACACACACGTTCGTAAACATTGTTAGTAGGTTCCAGTGGGGCAGAGGTGTGCCTTGTTAGTCTATGACGGTGTTAGGCCCTGACGCGATACTAATATCTGTCGAGTTAAGGTTTCATTGTAGTCAGAAATACAGCTTCTATACAGCTATTATGCAGCTACTATACAGCTACTATTCTTCCCGTTTAAAGTTGAATATAAGCTGTTTAAGCGCTTATACAGCCTCTATACAGCATACTATAAAGCTTAGGGAGTACACGTCATGAACCTTTGTACAACTCTTATACAGCTATTATGTAGCTACTATATAACAACTATTCTCCACGTTTAAAGTTGAATATAAGCTGTTTAAGCGCTTATACAGCCTCTATACGGCTTATTATAAAGCTTAGGACTCCCTGGACACATGGACACATCCTAGGACACATGAACCATTATACAACTCTTATACAGCTTACTACTACTACTACTACTACTCCTACTGGCTACTTGGGACTATATCTAGCTATTTCTAATGCTACTTTGTATCGATGTGGTGGCCAGATCTTAGTATCGATCATTTCATGATGTGGCCAAGTAAAACTGACCAGATCGTTTAAAAGTTCTTTCTCAAGGTCTAAAAAAGACAAATTTTCACTTTTAAAACGATGTGGCCATTTTTACTGGCCTTTAACAGTTCATTTTAGTTTGTCAAATGGATCGTGTTGAGAGTTCGTGGTAGGGCCTCGGGTTAGCAGTTATATTTTCAAGCCTTTTTAATTTAAACTTTTTAACTTGGGGTAAGCTGAACAGGGTGTAAACGGACGGTACGGAACCCTTTGTGCGCAAGTCCGGTTTGCACTTGCTTGGTTTTTTATTTATAAAGTTTTTGTAACTGTCATGCTATTCAAAAAAGCTAAAAAATTATTCGACTACTATCTTAACTGCTTAGATGATTATCGGCATATTTGAATGCTTAATCGCATTTAATTTATGAATCCCCAAGCGACCACCGGTGGCCGCGCATCTATTGTCTTACTATTGTGTCTCTAATTGACGGTATCTGAAGGGTTAATCTTAACTTAAAACGTTTCTTGTTAACGCTATAGCAATTAACACCCACACTCTAGTTTTAATGTCTAAAACAATAAAAACAAACATTTACTTTAAAACATTATGGGATTTTAATACGGTCATTCTGCCTTCGGAAGCAAAAAGGAAGTAACTCATGATTTTTGTTTTTCAAATTCTGTTTTTGTGGCTAAAGCGTATTTTCTGTCTCGAAAATACGCTTTAGCCACTAAAACAATATAAATGAAATTTAAATTAGACATAGCCTTGAACCTGGAGAAAAACTTAAGATACTTTCTTATAAAAAAATCACATAACCAAAGTCACGGGCAAAGGGTGCTTTTAATTTTAGAAAAAGGTAAAATCAATTATTTTGAAAGTAGGAAGTAATCTCTGAACTGATTCTGCAAATGCTTTCGTTATAATGTAGCTGCACTATCACTGACTGTTTTAAGCTATAAATTATTTTTAATTCTATGTACCATCAGACACTTCCGCCTGACCACCACTAAGTTCATTTTTGTTTGCACTCGAAACGAAAACTTCAAAGGATTGGTTGAGCGCTGCGCCGCAGGATTCAAGCGAAATATTTTTTTAAGAGATCAGGCAGATGTGACAGCGATGGTACACGCGGGGTGAAGGTGCTAGCAGAAACTGCTCTTCTCTACAAAATCCAAATTTTCTCCAAACTCGCTTTTATTGAGTTATCACCTGTTGATTTCTGGGTGCAGCATTGTGGTGTTTATAAACTTAAATTCTAAATGGTATTTAATCCGATCAAAGTTAACGTCCTGCTCACGATCGCTGTAAAAGTCTAAGTAGCGTAGGACGATATTTATTTAACTTTCATTCTTTAGAAATTCTTTACCTTTTTTGGGATCACCAATAAGACTTAAGCGATGAATAAGACTGTTATCTGGAGAATTATAGCATGACTGCATTTAAATAGCCAATTAAAGGGTCATTTACGATAGTAATAATCTCGATTACCAAACGGTAATATGTATAATCAGCCTTATAATAGTCCCAAAGTAAGCAGAGCTTGTGCTGTGAGTACTAGACAACTGATGAATATACTTATATATTTCTTAAAACATACATATCCTTACTAATATTATAAAAGCGAAAGTGAGTTTGTTTGTTTGTTTGTTACGTCTTCACGCCTAAATGGCAAAACCGATTTTAATAAAACTTGGTACACAGATGGACCATGTCCTGGTATAAAACATAGGATACTTTTTATCCCGGAAGTATGTTCCTTTGGGATAATTTTTTGCCATCACGCGGGCGAAGCCGCTGGGAGCAGCTAGTTATAGATAAATTACACCCAAGCACAGAACAAATGATCGTGCTCATCACACAAACCTTTGTCTTATGTGGGAATCGAACCAACGACCTCCGGCATAGCAGTCAGTGCCACTACCCACTAGACCAAAAGGCTAGTCATATCATGGAATAATGCCATGATATGAAATAATAAGGGTTTAAAAAAAAAAACAGCTATTTCCTGGAGCAAGTTTTGTGAAATATTCGAGTAAATCTCGGAATTACCGAATTCTAACAGAGTTTTCAGGCGTTATCTCCTTTTTTTGCGTTGCCTTTTCGTCAAACATCGGACTGCGTTAGATGAAGTAACAAGCTTTTAAACCATTTTCGATGTTGACGATAGGCGAGTGGAAAAGGAGCCTCTTGAATACTGACCTCAGTTGACCTTAAAAAAAAAACACGAAGAACTATATCACTTTCGCTTGAAACATTCAAGAATGGTAAATGAATAAAGCAGAGTTTCGTTAGTCCATTGTTCTGTAATCTTCACAATAGAATCTGTTACTACTGTCGAAAGGCATAGAAAGTCGCATGAAATATGTATGTTGCTTCTTTGTTTTAGATTTAGTGCGTTCAGATGTAATTAGTAAATAATGTAACTTATGTAAGGGCGTGTGACATAAAAACTGTTTTGTTGATCTCGTGGTTAGAAGCGTGACTGTCAAGCGTGGGGTCTTGGGTTCGATTACCGGGGTCGGGCATGCGCGTAGCTCGCTGTCCGACCGTCCGGTAACTGTCCGGACCGAGCCAAGACTTCGACAGCGCGCACAGTTCCCGCGCGCCTCAAGGAGTTGTCAGCAACAGGAGGGGCCCAGCTGGGTTTAAGCCTACTGGGCCAAGGTTATCGGAAAGGAATCTCAAGCCCCGGTATGAAGAGGCTAGAAGGAACGGGGCGGGTTTTTAGTCAGTAAGAGTCTGACACTATCTCCCGCTCCACCCGAGAGCGGGGGTTGTAATAAGATGATTTTTGCCCACCGTATAAAAAAAGGGTTGGGGATGCGCTACAATCAAACGGAGCGAATGATACTTTTTTTATGTTTCCGAAAAATCTTCGTAACTTAATTAGGGAATTGAACTGTTTTTATAGGTAAGATAAGTTTGTGCAGAACCTTCAGTGCAAGAGTCCGAGTCGCACTTGCCCAGTTTTTTCTTTTTGAGGTAACCTTAAAAATGTCATAAGTTAATCCTTCAGATACCGTCAATTAGAGACACAATAGTAAGACAATAGATGCGCGGCCACCGGTGGTCGCTTGGGGATTCATGAATTAAACGCAAGTCAGTGATACGACTTACTGTTGAAAATTCAAACAAAATTGAAGTAAAAAATCAACGAATGACTTCTCCCTCTCTGGATAGAGCGAGAGGTTGTGTTAGACTTTAACTGACTAAAACCCACTCCCCCGGACGGACCATGGACGGTGAGTTATTTATTGCTCGCCATTCACAAGCCCGCGGTTTTGATTTCCAGGAATCGCACTGCTAAGTTCGGCGCCCAAGGCTTCTTTTTTTTAATTATTATTGATGGATGTTTTTTATTATTCTTACAGCGACCAGGACCTGAAGATTGCCTCACCATCACGATTTCTACCACCTCGTTCGCTCAAAAACTCTTATTAATTTTCCGACAAATTTCTATATGTATCAAAAGACGTTTTTCTTTTTTTTTATATTCCACAACTATCACACAACGCCGTCTAGTCCCAAGCTAAGCAGAGCTGGTGTTATGGGTACTAGACAACTGATAAACATACTTATATATTTCTAAATACATACATAATATAGATAAATTACACCCAGACACAGAACAAATGATTATGCTCATCACACAAACATTTGTCCTGGGTGGGAATCGAACCCACGACCTCCGGCATAGCAGTCAGGGTCACTAACCACTAGACCCACAGGCCAGTCGATTTTCAATTCACTTACAAAGATATAAAGAAGCGGCAGTGGACGCGCGACTCGTGGGGGTCGCTTAGCAACCAGATTGATACAATAAATGTAATAAAATTGTGAAGGCGGCAAGCTCGCGCACTTTTCCGCACTTGTGCGAAATATGATTCGAGACGGTTTTTGAATAATTTTACTTACTAAAAAAATATTTGACGATTTCCCATGTAGTAAAAAGATAATCAGAGACACAAACGTCTTTTCAACGCCAACCTTAAACATAATATTTATGAAAATCCTGTTTTACATAAGCCTACTATTAAATAATGTATCTTCAGATAATCGGCCGGAAGTGGAGCGCCCTTGATTGCAATACACCGGAAGTGACGCTCGGCCGCGCACGCGCTACTTTTATATTGGTACAAGTTATAAGCGGCAGCGATGTTTACAGAAGCTCTAGATTTATAAGCGGTAGCGGATTTTAACGCATGGCAGAAAAATATTTCAAAAATGTTTTTTTTTTTTTCAAGTTGATACTCGGCTTTTTTTTATAATGAGAATTTATCCAACGCTGCTACTTTCGGAAGGAAACCGATGATCTGGTGAGGTTATGGGAATCCAATGGATGCGAGATGGACAGGACCGGTCATTATGACGCATAATGGGGGGGACCTATGTCCAACTGTGGACGTTTTTCGGCTAAAATGATGATGATGATGATGATGAAAAACTATCAAATAACTCCTCCCGCGCTGGGTGAGACGAGAGGGAGGAGCAGACTTTTACGATCTAAAACCCATGAGTGTTTCTTCAATTGTCCTTTGCGTTTCAGGTTTGCAGTAACTCTTTTGAACAAACCCACAGCTCTTGGACTTAGACACATCTTTATGCAATTTTTTGAGTATATTTGGTAGGTCTGAGAATAAGTAGTTGGTTATTTCTTACCCTCCTACCCCCACCACTACCATTGCAGAACAACGTTTGACGAATCGGGTAGTTGTGTTTTTTACTTTTTATTTTTATAATTTATTTTAATTTGTGATTTGACGTCTATTGACTTCTTTCCTTCTATTTTATTATAATTTTTTGACATTTTATATTATTTGACATTGCACTGTAATTATTTATAGCATTTGTCAACTATTATGTAATTTGAAATATCTGTATATGACTTGTAAGAATCCCTTATCAATAAACTACTATAACTATGACTATTGTTGTTGTGGTTTGTAGTGTGTTGTGATGTGTTGTTAGTTGAATATGCCTATGAAATAACATTTTGCAAACATTGCAAAAGTGGCATCAACTCCCAATAACTACCATACTCAAAGGAAAACCATATAAATTACAATATTGAGCAATAAATCGTGGTATCTTCGGATAATCTTGCGGAAGCTGACGACCCTTGATTACCGTGTTGAGTCGCGCGCCGGAAGATGGCAAGCTTCAATGCACATGCTGCTTTTCATGTGTGGTGTATGACACAGGAGGTCGCGGAAGCGATATTCATTACAAATCGACTTGCAAGGCTTCACTTATGGTTGCAAATTTTAAACTGCAATTTACGTGAGATTCTTGTTAACCCTTCAGATACCGTCAATTAGAGACACAATAGTAAGACAATAGATGCGCGGCCACCGGTGGTCGCTTGGGGATTCATGAATTAAGGAGAATAGGAGCCCCTTAATAAAACATTTTAGCGTTTTTCGATGATTTTGTAAATCATAACCTCAAAATGTCAAATAACAGGTCGTTTAGGCCTAGGATGGGTGGACGTACGTAAATTTTCTCGCCATAAGGCGCCCATATTTACAAATATAAATCGTTCAAGGGTAAGGTACATAGGGAATAAGAGGTAAATAAATTTCAAGGTCATCGGCTAATACATAGAAGCCCCTTAAATCTTGGTTGCATTTCTAGTGTGTCTATGTGTGCATGTGTAGATACTAATACTGATGCGATATTTTTTTTAGTTTTGAACTCATCTTATGATATCTCTCACCCTTGGGCAAAACGGGAGGGCCTGAGGTTTACTGACTACAACCCCCTCCTAGTTCCTTCGTTGAATTTCATTCCAGGGCCGGGATTTCCTTTCAGAAGCGAACTCATAGAACCCACCTTTTCTGTTGATTGCCATATGGGTGAATATCATTTTTTTTTTCAATCTTGGTGGCGACAGCGCTACTTTTCGAAGGTTAAATTACCGAGGAAAAGTTTTTTCTCTTCAGTTTTTTTCCCTCAGTTTTCGCTAGAATTAAGGTCCTGAGTCCCTAATTTTCAAGTAAACCGAATAAAAAGGTTTCACCACCTGAAAAATGTGTATATTCACCCGTTTATGTCCTATGGAAATAATTGCCAAACTTAAGTGGCAATGGGCAGGGAACATTGCTCGCAGAACAGATGGCCGTTGGGGCCGAAAGGTTCTGGAGTGGCGACCGCGTACCGGAAGACGCAGCGTTTGTAGGCCTCCGACAAGGTGGACTGATAACCTGGTGAAGGTTGCGGGAAACCGATGGATGCGAGACACACAGGATCGTTCGTTGTGGCGACGCTTGGGGGAGGCCTATGTCCAACAGCGGACGTATATCGACTGAAATGATGATGATGTTCTAAGGCCGAATTAACTCTTTCAAACCGCTACCTCTCCTAACTCGCGCCACCCCCCCTCCCCCCCCCCCATCAGCTAGTAATCAGCTTGCGCATAGTTTCCGCAGCCCGCTGTCAGCGGCCCACACCTTTCACCGTGTTTACGCAGGCCAATGACAATCATTATTATATACATAGCTATGTGGTTACGGATGAACGGATGGGTGGCCGAGCTACCGACTAAGTTTCTAGGTAGGTATACACAGCAAAATTTTTATCATTTTAATCCTGTGGAGGGTCGATCAGGTACACGGAACACTATCGATTTGTAACGATAAATCCTTACTAATATTATAAAAGTAAAAGTGAGTTTGTTTGTTTGTTTGTTACTTCTTGACGCCTAAATGGCAAAAACGATTTTGATGAAACTTGGTACACGGATAGACCATGTCCTGGAATAGGACATAGGATACTTTTTATCCCATAAATATGTTAGACATGATGGCCCGCCTATTAGTCTCTGGGGCCATGGCTGGTGCGAAAGAGATCCCGGAGCCCTGGAACAATGGCAAAGAAGGAACAGGAGTGAGTTCTTAGTCAGTAAAAGTCTGACACAATCTCCCGCTCCGCCCAATAGCGGGGGAAGTCACTGGATGACTTTCCCAGCTAAAAAAAGACCTATTGGTCTAGTGAGGTCGATGATGGAGACGTTTAATATTGATAGGCTTGCGTTTGACCACCATCTCACCTGGTAAGCGATGATGTGGTCGATGATGGAGCGATGGGCGCGCTTGCCTAGAAGTAACCTATTCACTCTCGACTTAAACTCCTAGTTTGAAGCTATTAGGAAACACAGACTCCGGCAGGGAATTCCACATTTCCACTCCTTAGCTGTATGCACAGTAAATGTATTCCCAAAACGTTTTGTGCGTATAAGTGAGATATCACATGAACGTCGACGGCGCGCATATTCCCGCGCGCCTCAAGGAGTTGTCAGCAACAGGAGGGGCCCAGCTGGGTCGAAGCCTACTGGGGCCAGGGTTATCCGAAAGGAAACTCGAGCCCCGGTATGAAGAGGCTAGAAGGAACGGGGTGGGTTTTTAGTCAGTAAGAGTCTGACATTATCTCCCGCTCCACCCAAGAGCGGGGGTTGTCATAAGATGATTTGACCACCGAAAAAAAAACCACCATCTCACCTGATGGTAAGCGACGATGTGGTCGACGATGGAGCGCGCTTGCCTAGAAGTAACCTATTCACTCTCGACTTAAACTTTCAGTTTGAAGTCTGTGTTTCCTAATAGTCTGTACTATTAGGAAACACAGACTCCGGCAGGGAATTCCACATTTCCACTCCTTAGCTGTATGCACAATAAATGTGATCCTAAAATATTTCCTGCATATAGGTGGGATGTCACATGAAGTCTTCAACTTTTCCAACCGGAGATCATAAAAATGTAAATAAGGTTATATGTACACATAGCCCACATTGCATATGTTATATACATATTAGTCATTGCAGTCTGAACACTACCATTTAAAGATTGGCCAACTTTCATTTGTGAAGTAATGACATCATGCTATCTTCAATTCGGTTGCCAAATAGGGTGATTATAGCAATAGTCATAAAAATTAGTCAACGTCCTACAGAAGTTTCGAAAACGATGTAAAAATATCACTCTAAAACCTTTTTTTATGGTGGGGAAAATCATCCAATGACAACCCCCGCTTTTGTGCGGAGCGGGATATAGTGTTAGACTCTTACTGATTAAAAACCCACCCCGTTTATTCTAGCCTTCATACCGGGGCTCGAGCCCCAGGCTCCTGCTCCAGGAAATAGCTGTTGTTTTTAAACCTTTAAATTTTTTTGAAGAAGGTTGTCGTCATTTAGGATCTTAATAAAATTTGCAAGGCTTCTATAGTTTTTTTTTGACTTTATTTATTTTTAGGCAAATTATGAAGTGACAAAGTTTACAAAATAGGAGATTTTCAGAGGACTACTGGATTAGTTTTACACAAATTTAGAAATTAATTTCTATAGAAGCCTAGATAATATCCATAAGATACTGTGTTTCCAAAATATCTAATGAAAAATGTGTAATAACGTCATAATTATGAGCGGTTGTATGTAAAACAGTGAAAAATGTGTGTCGAGATGCATCACCTTAATGGAAAAACCCAACAACACTATTTGTCTGACCACTGGAGTCGAACCCAAGGCACACGTAACGCTTGCGACCACGAGTGACGAAAGTATGAGATTGTTAAAAATATGATATTAACAACATCTTAATACTTCTTTATTATTAAACTAGCTTTCCGCCCGCGGTTCAGTTTATATCGCGCGGGCCGAGCAGTGCTCAGCAGTGGAATTATAGGTAGCCTATGTGTTATTCCAGTGTCTCTTCTACCTACCGACCAAATTTGATCTAAATCCGTTCTGTAGTTTTTGCGTGAAAGCGTAACAGACAGACAGACAGAGTTACTTTCGCATTTATAATATTAGTAGGGAATAGTAGGGAATAGTAGGGAATAGTAGGGAATAGTAGGGAATAGTAGGGAATAGTAGGGAATAGTAGGGAATAGTAGGGAATAGTAGGGAATAGTAGGGAATAGTAGGGAATAGTAGGGAATAGTAGGGAATAGTAGGGAATAGTAGGGAATAGTAGGGAATAGTAGGGAATAGTAGGGAATAGTAGGGAATAGTAGGGAATAGTAGGGAATAGTAGGGAATAGTAGGGAATAGTAGGGAATAGTAGGAAATAGTAGGGAATAGGGATTTTAAAACTGTTGCATCGCAAGGTACCGTTCTTATTAGCTCAATAGGTCGCAAAGTTAAAAATATTTCACACACTAGATCCGGCTCTGCAACCGTTGTTCTTTAGTCTTTCTCAATGCTGATAGCCTTTGCAATAACTTCTCCGAATCCTTTACGGAAAATACGTCTTACTTAATTGAGAATAACCAAAGTTTTATTGTAATTTGTGAACGGATTTAATTATGTTTTGAAAGAGTTTCAAATGTCATCATCAGCCTTTTTAATGGTCGCACTGCTGGGACTCAGGGCTCCTCTCTAGGAGAGGGAATGGGCCGTAATCTATCTACCATGCGGAATAAACATACTTATATAATTCTAAATACATAAATATTATAGATAAATTACACCCAACATGATCTTTTTTGAACAAATGATCATGCTCATCACATAAACATTTGTCCTGGGTGGGAATCGAACCCACGACCTCCGGTATAGCAGTCAGAGCCGTAAGTCAGAACAGTAAGTAATTATTTAATTATCAATGACACGCTATCGATAGACCAGTCTTTACATAATAGCTAGAGATGTAACTATTCTATCGATACTTCGATACTAGGTTACATCTCTAAAATTCGATTCGGTTACGCATTAATCGATTTACCTGAATATATAATTGGTTGTGCTAAAAATTATATAAAATAAACATTTGAGTGTTTCCGATACTTTTGTTTGCATTTTTAATGATTTCCGGTTTTTTACTTGAAGGTTTGTTATACTGACATAATGTATTTACGATTTCCTACATAATATTAAATGAGACATAGACCTCCCCCAAGTGTCACCATAGCGACCGGTGTTGTGTCTCTCACAAACATCGGATTCCCACGACCCTCACCAGGTCATTGGTCGAGCTTGTGGGAGGCCTTCTAACGCTGCGCCTCCCGACATGTGGTCGCCATTCCAGAACCTTTCGTCCCTATAGACAATCTGTTCTGCGAGCAATGTACCCTGCCCATTGCTACGATTTTTAGGGCTATGTTAGTAAGCTTGGTTCTCCTGCAGATATCTTTATTTTGTGATGTAAGAATTAATGCGGACTTTCTTTTCGTTCTTCTCACCAATACTTTTCAACTGATACCCATAACATGTAAGTGCATAAAAAACTGACTAGTCCGCCATATTGAATTTAGAATGACGTCATTAGATTAACAAGATAAAAGCTCAAACGCATAACTGAGATGCGGCGTCTGGCATCGTAAAAATCTACGAATTCGCACGACACATCGCAATTCCGCACGACGCATCACAAGAGGTTGCGAATAGATTCGCATCGCACATGGTATGAACACCTGAACCGATACTTTCCCACATGAAATCGCTATTTTTTATATAATAATTAGTGTCTACATGTTGTTACTACATTGTGTGTATCTACGAGTGTGTATGCCAAATAAAATAGTTTTCTTTCTTTCTTTCAAATAAACAAACATTGAAAGTTAATGAAAAGCGTGTAAAAAGAAAAGCCACCAGCGGCTGCTGAGACCCTCAAGCGGTGCAAATACGGTAACCTTAAGGTTTAGGGTCGAAACGCTTGGTTCATGGGGTCTGAGTGCACGTCAATCTATTCAAAGACATTTCTCACCGACTGATCGACAATTTGCGTGACCAGCTGGGTCGAAGCCTACTGGGGCCAGGGTTATCCGAAAGGAACTCAAGCCCCGGTTTGAAGGCTAGAAGGAACGGGGTGGGTTTTTAGTCAGTAAGAGTCTGACATTATCCCCCGCTCCACCCAAGAGCGGGGGTTGTCATTGGATGATTTTTGTCAACCGGAAAAAAAAGGAGTACGGCTGGCTCCTTCTTTCCCCAAACTATTAATTTTAAATAATATATGCCTTTCAACGGGGCAAAGTTACCGTTTTTCATTGTAACATGCTATATGTAAAATCAGTTTTTAATGAAAATTTTTTTCATAGCAAGCTTTTATAGCACGATATCATATAAAAACATGTCATGTAAAAACCCAGAAATGTTTACAGACATTGCAAAATCATTGATATTTCAGATCCATGACGGTATCCTATATTTCTTCATTTCTCTAAATGGAAATACCTATCTCGCTAAAGCAACCTCGTAGGCCTATTTTGAAATAGTCGTGGAAATAACGCATTCAGTTATTGCATTAAACATATGATAACCTTGTGGTTTTTACCAAGGAAACATTATGTTAAAGTTTTTTTATAGGTTCGCATTTGACCTATATCTCACGTGATGTTAAGCAATAACATAGTCGATGGTAGAGCACGCTACACAATCATCATTTCAACCGAAAGACTTCCAGTGCTGGACATAGACCTCCCCCAAGTGTTACCATAATGAACGGTCCTGTGCGTCACACATCCATCGGATACCTGTGACCCTCACCTGGTCATCGGTCCACCTTGTAGAAGGGTCCTTTCGTCGCTATCGATTATCATTTCTGCGAGCAATGTGCCCTTCCCACTGCAAAAGTTTGGCGATTCTCCGGGCTATGTCGGTAACCTTGGTTCTCCTGCGGATATCTTCGTTTCTGATGTGATCACACAAGGAGACTTGCAGTCTTTGCATAGCCCTTTCCGTTGCCCCTTGGATGACTTTTGTATATATATGGTATTATTTGTGAGAGCAGTGGTGGTCAAGTGGTAATGTTCCCGATTTACGAGTTGTAGGTAGCGTGTTTAAACCCAGCCAGGTGCATTACTTTGTGCAAATTATTTCATCATCACTGCTCTCTAAACAGTGAAGGAAAACATCGTGACGAACCCGGCATGTCCTAGAGCCTAAAATTCGAAGACCTGTGACATCTACCAATCCGCACTGGGCCCGCGTGGTAGATTACGGCCTATTCCCTCTTCTAGAGATGAGGCTTGAGTCCCAACAGTGGGAACATTAAAAGGCGTATGGGAACATTAAAAGGCGCTTATGGTATTACTAATCTAATATTATATAACTTAGGGCTTACGCAGTCCTTTAAGACGGCAGCAAACTAGCTGCATAATAGTGACACTCTCATGTACAATTGCACAATATTCACATCTAAAATGCAAAAGGTATATTATGCAGTATATGTATATGACAGTTTTACAATTATACTGCACAAGACAGTCATTAAAACTGTACAATATTTTTCATTACTCATGCTCTGAAAGTAGATCTGAAGTTGCCTGAGGAGCGGGCTGAAAAGTACAACACTTTTCATCCCTAGGGAGTTTTACTTTCACCTAACAATGTAAAATTATTAAAAAAAAAACTAGGTCTATCTTCTTGTATTCGTAATGAAAAGCACAATGCTTACCTCGGGGTTAAAGTTACTTATTTCGTCCCGAGAAGAAGTTGGCGGCCGAGCGTAGCGAGGTCGCTAATTCGAGGGACTAAATAAGTAACTTTCACCCCTAGTGTAACAATGTAATATTTAAGACCCCAGCGCCCGAGCAGTGCCATAAAACAGTGATTTTCTGAAGCCTACTCCTCGATAACGGCCAGGTTAATAGGTTTAAAAAAATATATTATTGATTTATGAAAAACATTATCAATATTTGAGTTTTTCGTACGATTAATACTTTTGTCTAAAAAAGTATTTAGTACGAAACGGCTTGGATCTTCAGAAACATTTTTACACATAAAAATTGGTGGTCAAAATATTCTTCAATGTGAACATAGCATATGTAAATCAATCAATATTTCGCAAAGAAAATGGATTTAAAGGTCAGCCGCTCACTATCCGATTACGGCCTATTCCCTCTCCTAGAAAAATCTAAGCCCCAGCAGTAGGAACATTAAAAGGCTAATTATGCTACTAGCTGCTCCCAGCGGCTTCGCCCGCGTGATAGCAGAAAACTATCCCAAGGGAACATATTTCCGGGATAAAAAATATCCTATGTCCTATTCCAGGACATGTTCTAGCCGTCTACCAAGTTTCATCAAAATCGGTTTTGCTATTTAGGCGTGAAGACGTAACAAACAAACAAATAAACTCACTTTCGCATTTATAATATTAGTAAGGATTAATTTCTCGGTGAAGGAAAACATCGTGAGGAAACCGGCATGTCTTAGAACCAAAAATTTGAAGACATGTGACATTCACCAAACCGCACTGCGCCCGCGTGGTGGATTATTAGCCCATTCCCTCTCCTAGAGAGGAGGCCTGAGTCCCAGCAGTGGGAACATTAAAAGGCCTACTATGCTATTTATACTATATGTGGTTTGTGGATTAAACGAATCCGTATAAAGATGTTGATTCAGTCATTTGGGTCACTAGGAACTGACTACAATAATCTTTTGCAATATCATTCTCTAGCTAGAGAAACAGTCATTGCACATCGCAATCGCATCGTTATTGTATTTTATGAATGATATAAAATACAATTACACATTTAAAGTTATATATATTTTTATGAGTACTATTGCTTGTTTTTTCATCATCTCCGTAGCTTTTTTCCAACTATCTTTTTTTAGGAGGGAAATCATTTAATGACATCTATCCTACCCTTGGGTGGAATGGGAGATTCCGACAATCGAAATCCCGACGAACGCTATCCCGACAGATCACTATCCCGGCCTGCAGTAGATCGACGGAACACAAATCGATGGAGTTTATCTCGACTGAACGCTATCCCGAAAGTCACTTGGTCGACAAAACACCAGATCGACTAACTGTTGGCCGACTGAATGACATCCCGACGTTCAGTAACCCGACAGCACACTATGCCGAAATGCTTTACCTCGACAAATATCCACAGATAGACAACGGGACGTCAAGACACAACAGCAACAAGCGGAATAACCTAGAATTTAGAAAAATAAAGATGTCAATGAGAGAATTTTTCAACTAAAATGTGAATGAATTACAAAAACGTTCTTTGGCTCGCTCTGTTGGCTGAACGACTTCATGGATAAAAGAACACTAATTTAATGAAACCTATTTTTTTCAAAAATGAGGTTTCTACATTTATGCCTATGCAATTAAAAACAAATGCTAAATAGCGTGGTAAAATCGACTTTCACTGACTATAACCTAATCCTGTACCTTTTTTGCTTTCATTCTAGGGTCCCAAGGTCCTACTGGGGCCAGGGTAATCCGAAAGGGAGCTCGAGCCCCGGTCTGAAAGCTAGAAGGAACGGGGTGGGTTTTTAGTCAGTAAGAGTCTGACACTATCTCCCGCTCCGTCCAAGAGCGGGGGTTGGCATTGGATTCCCAATCATAAAAAAGGGTCCCTAGATTCTCTTTCTTCTTAGCTTCACTTATTTTTGATAGACCGACATTTTGACAATCCAAAATGCTTGTTATTGGTCTATTTGAAATAAAGTTTCTGATTTCTGAATAAAATTTAGGGTAAATGAGAAAAAGGCGAGCGTAACCATAGAGCAATCCTAGTCTTTTGTCACTGCGCTTTGTAACAAATAGTTTTGTAACGTGTGTGATTCATTTTATAATGTGTTGATCAAAATGTAGGTATACTTACCTACTTGTATTGTTTGCGATCTCGCGTATTAAGAATTTTGAAAGTACGAGTATTATTATTGTGTATCCTTACTAATATTATAAAAGCGATAGTGAGTTCGTTTGTTTGTTTGTTACGTCTAAATGGCAAAACTGATTTTGATGAAAATTGGTACACGGATAGACCATATCCTGGAATAGGACATAGAATACTTTTTATCCCGGAAGTATGTTCCCTTGGGATAATTTTCTGCTATCACGCGGGCGAAGCCGCTGGGAGCAGCTAGTTATTTTATAAAACATTATTTTTAGTATGGGTGTAAGTGACAGTCCTCCACAAACTGTAAGGGCGTTTCCTGAAAAAAAGTCTTGTGGAAGGTTGTTCAGTTTCGTCTACTGAGCAAGCCCTTAAGTTGGTGGAGGGCTATCCCTTCACCCTGTATATGCGAAACCCGAAACTCGTGTCTAGAATATTTAACCGACTTCTTAAAAAGGTGAGGTTCTCAATTCGGATGTTTGTATTTTTTTTATGTTTGTTCGCGCATACTTTTGTCGCTTGCCAACCGATTTGAAAAATTATTTTTTTGTTGGAAAGGGTATACTTCCCAAATGATCCTGAGAAGTTGGGATCTGATGATGGAATCTTGGCGAAATCGAGAGAACTCCTCAAATTCAATTTTTAGTGAAGTCGGTTATTTTTTTTTATAAAAAGGTTTTTATGTAAAGAATCTATGTTCAAAATTTCATAACTGTATCATGAAAAATCACAAACTATTTAATTTACTTACACTTTCAGGTAAATGTTGCCGGATTTATTTTAGAAATTTTGTTATCTGTTACTTTCTGCCCCTGATAGTAAAAAAGACGCATCTAACATTTTTTCCAGATTTGAGCTCTGGGAACATTAAAAGTACATTGTAAAATACATGTACAGTAAAATACATTGAAAAAAAAAAGCGCATTTGCCTGTATTTTTAATAATTTGCTAACTTTCTCAAGTGCGGTTTTAACACAAGGTAAAAAGGCCCGATTTCCCGTTTCATTCATCAAAATATTTTTTATCCTTTTTCATTTCTGTTAGATACGTCTTTTTAACTATCAGGGGCAGAAAGTAACAGATAACAAAATTTCTAAAATAAATCCGGCAACATTTACCTAAAAGTGTAAGTAAATGAAATAGTTAGACCATTCTATTTTGCTCATTAAGCATTATAACAGTGCATTAAAGCACTTCTTAAAGAGTTAATAGCTCTTTTAAGTGGTTTATGGCGTTAAATTACATTTTAAACTGCAACAGAGTTTTGGAAAAGTGTGACCTGCCCCCCTAGCCAAGTTACAACCGTTTCGCTTGCGTCGAACGCTTCGAGTTGACCTTGCCGCCAATTTCTTTTGTTCTGACCACGTGACTGAGCGTTGAGATGACGTCGTTCCCGTACGTTTGAAGGTTTCCACTAGCGTTAATTATTGCAGATTTGCAACTTGGCTAGGGGTAAGCTAGCAAAGTACGAGGCCGACCGCTTCAGGCAACGGCGCTCTCGCCGCCGCCGCCGGGATTCCAATCCCGATTTCCAGCCACCGTAGACGAGGGCTCGCGGACGACGAGCCATGGGTAGCTCGTTGTCCGATCGTCCGGTAACTGTCCGAACCGGGCCAAGACGTCGACGGCGCGCACTGTTCCCGCGCGCCTCAAGGAGTTGTCAGCAACAGGAGGGGCCCAGCTGGGTCGAAGCCTACTGAGGCCGGGGTTATCCGAAAGGAAACTCGAGCCCGGTATGAAGGCTAGAAGGAACGGAGTGGGGTTTTTAGTCAGTAAGAGTCTGACACTATTTCCTGCTCCACCCAAGAGCAGGTTTTGTCATAAGATGATTTTACCCATCGAAAAAAAAAGCCCCCCTAGCCAAGTTACAACCGTTTCGCTTGTGTCGAACGCTTCGAGTTGACCTTGCCAATTCTTTTGTTCTGACCACGTGACTGAGCGTTGAGATGCCGTCAATTCCGTACATTTGAAGCTTTCTACTTGCGTTAACTATTGCAGATTAGCAACTTGGCTAGGGGTACATGTATGGTTTTTTACAAGCTTTTTTTTGACTGGCAATATTTTCATGTTTAGATATGCGGTATAGGGTATAAAGTCCCGCATATCTCCGTTGAAAATGGAGGATCTTCCAACCAGATGGGTGTAGTGTCTAGTCCAGGCCACTGCCCGATACTTGATTTCAGAATGTTGTATTATATATTCTAATCGCGCGGTGAATACTGATACCTACCGGATTGCAGGATTTTGAGTTTTTGTCCCTATGTGTCGTGACGATGTCACAAAACAGACACCCAGACCCAGAACACCTCTATGTAGGCTTTACCAATATTAGTTCCGTGCGAGCATCGAACCTACTACCCACAATGCAGCAGCCAATCGCTCAACTATTTCCAATCGTGCCATCAAACCGTGCCGTTTTAGAAGTCTGATACAGATGAAATCGTGAGCACAAGCTAGTCCCTACTAATATCCCTACTTCCCTACTTTTAATATTATAAATGCGAAAGTAACTCTGTCTGTCTGTCTGTCTGTTACGCTTTCACGCAAAAACTACCGAACGGATTTAGATCAAATTTGGTAGGTAGGTAGAAGAGACACTGGAATAACACATAGGCTACCTATAATTCCACTGCTGAGCACGGGTCTCTGCCCGCGCGATATAAACTGTAGTCCACGCGGGCGAAGCCGCGGGCGGAAAGCTAGTAGTACAATAAAACTACAAATAAGTCACACAAGTAACTTTAGTCAATACTAACTAATCTATTATTCCACTAACGGTTAAATTACGAAATCGCGACAACAAAATAACCCTTTGTGTTGCCATACTCTCAAAAAAAAACATACCAAAAGCTCACCAAAGCCGCCTTCCAAAAAACCTCGTACACCCCACCACACAAGTTCCTACGTCAATCAACAAGTAAATAAACAGCTGTGTGACATTAACTTATGTGCGCGAGTGTACGCGCTGGCGCCGAAGGAGAAAGTGTGCTTGCATAAGAATCAGCTGTGCGGTACAATCGCGGCGTTAAGTGATGAGTCGCTTTGTGTAACATGTGGGTTTTTCCTTTTCGTTTTTTTTTAGGGTTCCTTCCTTGAAAGGATAAAACGGAACCCTTATAGAATGAAATGATCCTATAAGGGTTCCAATTTTTGCTGTTCGTCTGTCTATCTGTCAAGACTCTTTATCTCGGGAACTAATACAGATATAAAGTTGAAATTAAAACCATATACTTAAGTTTGCAGTCCCTTGAAGCTGTGAAAAAATCAAACTTCTAAGTTATCAAAGAAAAAAGATACAGCCGTATATGTCGCCAAAACCTCTATTTCGACGTTCTCAAGGGAATCAAAATTCATAGGGTACTTGCCGTTGACCTAGAACCCCGAAAATTAGCATAAAGCAAGACTTATATCACAAGTATAGGAATAAATCTGAAAACTGTGTTACGTTAAATGTTACGTTACGTTAAATATTTTCGTAATTCAATTCGTGAATCAAATTAATTTCATTAGGTTTAAACTAGCGACCGGTCCCGGCTTTGAACGGGCAATAAATATAGCCTATGTTACTCAGGGTGAATGTAGCTTTCCAATGGCGAAAGAATTTTTGAAATCGGTATAGTAGTTTTGAGTTTATTCATTACACACAAAAGTACAAATATTCCCTCTTTATAATTTTAGTGTAGGTATGCTTTCGCTTTATTCTTCCATAGTATTCTGTCAACTGTCACGCTATCACTTCCACACAATTCATAGATCTTTTCTTTGGCCTTTCTACCCCTTCTCTTTTCTGTAGAAAATAAATGTGAGAAGAAACGGGCTGTAAGCCCCCACGCGGACCTAGCGAGGTCCGCGTGGGCCCGAATTAGGAGATGCGTCACATGTCTTTGAATATTTAGTTCTAGGACATGCCGCCAGAACAAAAAAGAGGTAGAGGCCGCCTAACTTCGACCTGGTGGTCAAACATCGAAAGAGATCTTAAGAAAGCCTAATTGCCAAAACCGACAACCCAGGACAGTTGATCTGTCCTGGGTTTTGCAACGTACCGACAACCCAGGACAGTTCAAACTCAACGGCCTGGCAACGTAGAGTGAGGAAACCCGACCCCAGATAACGGGCACAGGGACGGAAGAAGAAGAAGAGAACACGCCGCGTTTCCTCACAATGGTTTTCTTTTTTCTTTTTTTTATGAGGGTAAGGAAGGGGGGGGTATTTGTTTTCAAGTTACAATATATTAAGATAAATGAGTTTTTAGTTTGTAAATTAGTTAAAAATAACGCTTTCATAATTTTATAAGTTTAAGCTAGATGAGGCCCGTGTTTCTAGATATTTTTATTCGATGTTGAAATTTGATTTTAATGACTATTGAAAAGAAAAATCAAGCCGTTTGGTACTTAACAATTATTATTATTAATTTTAACGAGAACAATGACCTACTTTTTTTTTAAACATAACTCTTCGCACGTTACATAACAAAATCAATCAGCTGACCGGTACAGTCGTCGACGCAAGTTTTATTTTGTTATTTTTAATAAATGTGGATGTTTTTTTTTTATAATAATAATAAATTGTTGTTATAGCTACATGTTTTTGTATTTTAGTGGTTTTTTTTTATAGGTAAATGTAGTTTCGATTCCCTAAATATTATCGACATGAAAGTAAATAAAATTTACACATTTGACAGAGCTAGAAAAAATAAATAAAAAACAGATACAAGCACTTACCTTTCAAAATCTAGAGCATTAAAAAGAAAAAAAACAGTACATTTTATCCATTATATTATTAGTTAGTGTATTAGTAAATAATTTTATAATATCGACAAATATATATACAAAATCAGTATGTATAGTAGGAAAGCAAGACATAGTTAGAAAAAGGAGGCGGAATATTTAGAAAAAAAAATATAGAATATACAAGAAAAAAAATATATCACATAATATATGTACATACAATAAGTTTTCAATACCTGATGACGTCACCGGATCCGGTCATGAATGATATAATGGCCAAATGGCTAATTCTAGCTATGTCTTGCCGAACGACCACATCTGAGCTCTGTTAGTACGTTTATTTGACTGTAGATGGCGCTGTTCTAATGTCTAACACACTAAAGCGTAATATTGATAATTTTATTCATTAATTATTCAAATCTTAAACAAAATCTGTTTCTAGAAAACTTTTTGAAACAAAAAATAAAAAGAAGCAAAAAAAAACAACAAAGGCACTAAGTCAAAAAAATCTAGAAAACAATACTTACGTGTGTCTTTTAATTACTTTTTCATGCACAAAACTAAACATAGACTACAAAAACAACAGAAAAGACATGCTACACTAGGTAAAATACCGACAAAAATACTTCAACCTCAACAACAACTAATAAAAACAAAAAATCATAAACAAAGTGCTCTACAAAGCGTGCAAAAGTTATCTAGAAACATTTCTAAAACCTTCAAATTACGCTTTAACGTGCCATCAGTTCACTTACTTTCGTCATTAACCACAGGTCCGTAACTCAGGCCTTCGCTGCTAGCGTCTAGGCTATTCGAGTCTTGTACACCCAAAATCCCGGCTTTAGCCACTCTGTGACAACATCCTTTTAAGAGACTCCCACAGGAGCCATCCAACAAGCCACCGACCATCCAACAGTAGATAAAAAATTCGCACGTCCCCCCTTGTGGACATCGTTTTCCATCTTGCCTGTCGTTCGATTCTATCGTCTTTTCTGTAGTCACAACTGGGGCACTTAGGAGTACACTTTGAACCGTATGAGGGGTGTTCAGCACCCGGCCTTTTCTTTTCGGTAATCTCGAAGGCAAACTCTCAAGTATCTCATTGATTTTTAGCATTTGTTCGTCGGAAATCGGCTTGAATTTTGGCAGGTCGGCCAATCTGTTCGTCACGTTTGGGAACCCGTAAAAATCGACTCTTTTCTGCGACTTTACGTCAGTCTGTATGAACATTGGTTTCTCTAAGACATGCGTTTTTCTTTTAATTTTATAGTCTGTGACGTCGTATTGAGCTCGATGTGGTGCGTTGGCATCTGTTCAAATTAAAAATAGAACGTCATTTCGGATACGGTGAATGGATAAAGATGAATGAGATATTTGCATTGAATGAGTGAGTGAACGGTAGATTGTTTTTGCGTACTGATCTGGGAGAATGAATGAAATAGTTAAGACAATGGTTATGGTGAGATTCTCAGAGGAAAAAAAGGTGTATCAGATGGAATAATATTGTTGTGTACAGATTTCAAGAAATCGATTTAGTCTCATGCTTCATCTTTTGGTACAGCAGGATAAGTAAGTGCATAGATAAGTTAATAATAATAATCATTTCTATTGTCGTGACCGCTAATGGTCTAATAGCCAGAAGCTTCGACGACTATCTGTCGAAGCTGTCGTTGCGCGGTGGGATCAAGGGCCTGATACAGAAGGTAGTACTCCTCGATACGGCTCGCATTGTGACGAGGTTTCTATCTCTGAAGGTCACCAGGCCACCGGTTGCAACCCCGCCCCCGATACCGGTGAACTACTTGTTTTATATTATTAATTTTTTTATTTATAATATGTTTTATAAGTGTATAAAAGAAATAATAATAATAATAGGCCCAATAGTTTATAACATAATACTATACTAATATAGTTTATAACATAATCTATACTTATAATAAATCTGTAGAGAGGTCAATTCTGTACATGAAATATATTTCCAAAATAACTATCAGGGGGTGATTAGTGATCGATACTGATGCCAAAAATGCAAACAGTAAAATTTTTGTCTGTCTGTCTGTCTGTCTGTCTGTATGTTCTTTATAGAAACAAAAACTACGCGATGGATTTTAACGAAACTTGGTACAATCATTCTTCATACTCCTGGGCAGGTTATAGTATACTTTTCATCACGCTACGATCAATGGGAGCAGAGCAGTGAAGGGAAATGTTGGGGAAACGAGAAAAATTACTCCATTTTTTAAGCTTCCGTCGCGTTTGCAGCCTTAATGGTTAAAGCTACACAGAAATTATGTATAACGGAAATGTTCTCCTTAAAATTATATAAAAAATATTACAAGACATCATATGTCTATCTTTTATGGTTGACTCACAATAACACATGTAACTCCCGATAGCTTAGCAGTTCGGAGCTTTCTGTTTATTTTTGTCTATGGCACCAAGGTGTGTGCACACTGTCACGCGCGTAAGTGGAAGGGAGAGATCTGGAACGTCTCGAATCGTCTCGCGCATCACGTTGTTTTCCAGGCTCTTAGAATTCGACACCAGACGTTTCAGATCTTTGATTTTGACGACTCCGTTGTCACTGGCATAAGCAACAGGATCCGCGTACGAAGTCGCTGGCAGAAGCTAGTACTATACTAATATTATAGAGATGACGTATTTTTTTTGTTTTTACGACCTTGATTTAGTCTATAGTCAATTAGACCCACTTGATTTATTTTCTGTATTTTTATTGGTTAGCTGGACCCACACCTAAAATAAAAAAATAAAAAATATACATTAGTAGCAATGTATATTTTTTTTTTAAATCGTGTGTGGTGGTTATAATCAAGCGCGAAAGTGGTAAGTCAAAATACAATAAAACACAATTTAGTTAGATTTAAACGTTAGATTTAAACGTTCCATCATCGGACTACCAGACGTACGGCGATGCACCACCGGTACATGATGGACATCCCGCCTACACGCACAAAACGTTTTGGAAACACATTCATTGTGCGTGCAGCTAAGGAATGGAATTCCTTGCCGGAGTCTGTGTTTCCTGATAACTACAACCTGGGAATCTTTAAATCGAGAGTGAATAGGTTTCTTCTAGGTAAGCGCGTTCCATCGTCGACCGCATCGTCGCTTTCCATCAGGTGAGATAGCGGTCAAGCGCAAACCTATCAATAATAAAAAAAAAAACCTTTACTCTCAATCAAATTCTCAGTTTTGGCCTAGTGCAGTACGGAGTTTCAATAGAAAGACAGGCCAGCTTACACTGGATTTGTTACAATCGACGTGTGGTATATTTTGTTTTACATCGTGTAGAGCCCATCTCGAATTGTATCATCACGGATTCCTCTCAGATTATGATTAAGTCACGAAGTCGGACTTTCACATTATTATTGAATATTACACAATCGTGTTACGGTTTCAAATAGGATATCCAAGACCAGAGGATTACAGGCATCCCCGCATCTCGTTGTGAAACTTATGAAGGAGATTTTCAGCAAAGTTGAGGAGGAGTAAGCTATCTAGGGGACCACAAAAGATCCACATGGGTCGAAGTGTCCGAGTTATTTCTCGGCCCCTTAACAAGATAAGATAAGATAAGATACGGTTTCAAAGGAATCGGCAAAATATACAAATAATCTATACTAATATTATAAAGACTGGCCTGTTGGTCTAGTGGTTAGTGGCCCTGACTGCTATGCCGGAGCTCGTGGGTTCGATTCCCACCCAGGAAAAATGTTTATGTGATGAGCATGATCATTTGTTCTGTGTCTGGGTGTAATTTATCTATAATATTTATGTATTTAGAAATATATAAGTATGTTTATCAGTTGTCTAGTACTCATAACACAAGCTCTGCTTAGCTTGGGACTAGACGGCGTTGTGTGGTAGTTGTCGAATATTATATTATTATATTAAAGAGGTAAAATTTTTAAGTTTGTCTGTATGGGGGTAATCTCTGGAAGTACTGGTCCGATTGCTAAAATTTTTTCACCGATAGAAAGTTGCTTTATTCCTGAGTGACATAGGCATATATATTTTAAGTACGCAGGCAAAGCTGCGGGCAAAAGCTAGTAATATATATTTTTATAAGATTTTTGGGTACCGTTTGGTTCAAAGGGTAAACTCGCTCCGGGCCTTGGTACGGGCCATGGTCCGGAGCGAGGAGGAGTGGCAGGCTGTCGCCTCCTTCCGCGAAGCAGTAATGCTAGCAAAGGAGCCGAACGCACGCGCGAAGGATCGCCCCTCACCCCCAGCCACCGGGATTCCGATCTTGATTTCCAGCTACCGTAGGCGTAGGCTTGCGGACGGTGAGAAAAGGGTAGCTCGCTGTCTGACCGTCCGGTAACGAGTCCAAGTCGTTAATGGCGCATTTTGTTCCACGCGTGTTTAAAAGAGATGTCAGCGAACTAGGGGCCCAGCAGGGTCAAAAGCTACTGGGGCCACGGGTAGTGTGAAAGTGATACTCTGGGCTCTGGGACGAAGGCAAACCCTCAAGCTCTGCCCAAAAGCGGGAGATGTCATTGGATGAAGTGTCATGGTCATAGTAGTCATAGTATTTTATTGGTAAGGGATTCTTACAAGTCATATTTTATACAGAATTTCCAAATTACATGTTAACAAATGATTTCATTACAATGTCAAATAGCCATGGAGTTTCTTTCCGGTTCTTCTCCATAGGAAACGACTAATTTGGAACCGTGCACTAGCTTCTGAAGTTATATAAGTGCCCTTGTAGGCCTACGTGAAAAAAATAATTGTATTTGATGATTTTTTAACATAAAAAAGCCGATATAAACTTAGTATACTATCGTCTCACTGAAAAATATGGCTGAACAAAACTGACAGCCCGCTCTAAATTCAAACCCACACACTACCAACCTCAAAAAACCAGGCCTACCAACTTAAAAAAAAAAACATCACCCGTGCAAATCGACGTAAGATGTCGAAATAGTCGAATTATGAACACAATAACGTTGATGAAAGCTAGCAAAGAGTTCGGCTTTCGTTTCACCGTCTAAGGTCGTAATGGGGGAAACGTGCGCTGACGTAACCCACATATTACATGTGTTTTGTTTGAGCAGCGAGTGAAACACTGGCCTAGTGGTTCTGATTTTAATTTTGGCGGTAATTTTTGTTGGTGCTACTGGGCAATTTTAAATAAAGAACGTTGTTTTGTTTATTTTTTATTTTAATACAAGCTAAAACTGATTTTGTTTATTGCGGTAATTCTTGTATTGTGTTAGACAATTTAAAGAAGGAACGGTTTTCGCAGCCATAAGTAAAAAAGGTATTCATATTACATGCGTCTGATTTGAGCAGTGAGTAAAACACTGGCCTAGTTGTTCTGATTTTAATTTTGGCGGTAATTTTTTTTGGTGCTACTAGACAATTTCAAAAATATAACGTTCTTTATTTTGTTTTTTTTTTCATTCAAGCTAAATCTGGCCTAAGGCCTTTTTAGCTTATATACAAAAAACAAACCTGGTAGAATGACAGCAGGACTAAAATAAGCATCTTGATGAGAGAAAAACTTAAGTAGCTACACTGTATGAATCCGACACACACCTTCAGTGGCAATGTTCGGACACATTGCTCTCAGAACGGACACAATGTTGAAAATCTAGTAAAGGTTGCGGGAATCTGATGGATACGAGACGCACGCAGGCCTATGTCCAGTAGTGGACGTCTTTCGGCTGAAATGATGATGATGAAAAAGACTTCTTTCATCTAGGATGATGACGGACTTGAAGCGTGCGTGCAACTCTACATTTGCACGCACGCTTCAAGGAGATGTCAGCAACCGTATGGGCCCAACAGGGTCGAAGCCTATTGGAGCCATGGGTCACGCGAAAGAGAACCCCGTGGCCCTGGAACGAAGGCAAAGAAGAAACTGGGATGGGTTTTAGTCAGTAAAAGTCTGACTGACTGCAAATGTCATTAGATATCCCACCTAAAAAAAACTAGAATGATGATCATCATCAATGAACCCACAGAACAGAAGAATGTTGAATGATTCCTTTGTTCTGTGAATGAACCAATGAGTGCATTACCATTCACTTACACTTCACCAACTTCGCCAATCCGCACTGGGTCCGCGTGGTGGATTATGGCCTATTCCCTCTCCTAGAGAGGAGGCCTGAGTCCCTGCAGTGGCAACATTATAAGGCCGACTATACTATGCTATGCACTTCACCAATGACTCAACTGTAGGAAATGGGTCGCTATCATATCGTACGCTTCACACGCCTCGTTCTATGTTGTAATGCTTCCGTATTAGTCGCTCATGTAACTGCTAAAGAGTGCCGGCAAACGCATTTGGATGTAGCCTTGAGATCCTTATTATTTAACAAGATTTTAATTAAAATATCTTTTTCATAGCAAGCTTTTATAGCTCGGTATACCTATATACCAGGACTGCTACACGCCAAATCTCTTATAGAATGCTATTCACAAAAACGAACTGCCGAGCTTCTTGAGCTCAGCAAGACGAACATCTGTCCGATAGCCAGCGCTTTAACCGGCCACTGCAAATTAAACAGGCACCAATTTCACATGAAACTGAGTGACACTGATGTTTGCCGGTACTGTAATCAGGAGAGGGAGACGCCTAAGCACCTATTGTGTGAATGCGGGCCCCTTATCCACAAACGGAGTATCCATCTGGGCCGACACATTATTCGCCAGGAGGAGATTAAAACTCTTAAAGCTAGGAGTATTCTAGACTTCCTGGAAGCCTCCGGGCTAAAAGAGTTACTCTAACAAGGTGGCGAGTCACAATAGATCTTTTAGGTCGCAGTGACTACACCCCCTACACTACGGGAGATGCATAGCTCCTTATCTTCAAAATAATAATACCTATATAATTAATACTCGTCAAGACGAATCATACGAGCCCAAACTAGATGGGGTTGTGTCATTTAACTACCAAGCTCCTAGAGCCACCTTCCGGTTCTATCATCAGATCAGCTCCGTGAAATAATAATTTTGCATTGTCATCTGATTTACACAAGCATGCACAATTTCAGCTCAATTGGTAACCGGGAAGTGGGTCAGATTTGATGACAGACAAACATCGGGACAGGTGAAACTAAATAAAAGCTTGTAAAATAAACGTTACCCTACACTAAGAATAACACTTCAGGAGTCCCTATATCGTGGATGCGTTTACAAGCATATAAACTTACATCCACACCCGAAAGACGTAACATTGGAATGCTTCCCATAAGCTAGCATAAGGCTGATGACCTAGTTTTTTAAGTAAGAAATAACCCAAAGACCTCTCTCACACTTGGGCGGAGCGAGAGGGCATGTCAGACTTTTACCGACTAAAACCTACTTCTGTTTCCTTTTTTGCCCTCGTTTAAGGGCCTCGGGGTTCTCTTTCGCACAACTCATGGCTCGCCTGATGGGCCTCAACGATTTCCTGACATCTCCTTAAGGCTCGCATGGAAACTACGCGCCGTTGGCCACCTGGGCTCGATACGGACGTTTACCAGAAGACCGGACGGCGTGCTACCTATTGTTTGCCGTAAGAACGCTTACGCCTACAGTGGCTGGAAATCGGGATCAGGGTCCTAGCGACTGGGGCCTGAGGGCTGTTCCTTCGCGCGTACTTTCGCCTCCTTTGCTAGCATTACTGCTCGTTCAAATAAAGAAAAAAACTGGGCAAGGGCGAGTCGGACACGCGCACTGAGGGTTCCGTGCCAACTACAACTCCCGGACGGAGTCTCGCAGAGTTTTCCAAATTGCAAATTGTTTTTTTTTTAAGTGGGACGACAAATTTACTTTTTTCAGATTTATTCCTATACCTGTGCTATAAGACCTTGCTTTGTGCCAAATTTCAGGATTCAGGGTCAACGAGAAGTACCTTATGAATTTCGGTCTTTGGGAGTATCAAAATTATCGTTTTTTTGCGACATAAACGGCCGTATCTTTTTTATTCGTTAACTTAGAATTTTAATTTTTTCTTGACTTAAAGGAAACGCAGACCTGAGAATATGGTTTGAATTTCAACTCGATACCTCCACGCGTTCTCGAGATAAAGGGTCTTGAAAGACAGACAGACGGACGGACGGACAACAAAGTGATCCTATAAGGGTTCCGTTTTTTTCTTTTTGAGGTACGTAACCCTAAAAACGCCTCAAAACTCGCTACTCGTATCGATAATCCATCGCCATAAATATCGATACCAATCTACAAAGACATCTTTATCAATAATAAGTTGCGCAAGAGTCGCCTTAAGTCTGACAGTAAGTGGAGCGTACGGTTAGCAGAGAAAATAAATCACACCGATTTATTTATTTATATAATTTTTTAAGTGTTGAATAATAATGAAATTGGTGTTTCAATTTTGTTTATGGACTTGCGGTTTCGTAATTTGATGTGAGAATGAATTTATTTTAGTTTTATGAATTGTGATAGACGTTATTATAAAAAGTAAGTCATCAACTCTATGACAGGCATTTTTTGTATTATTTTCTTTTTTGTGATATGGAGCGTTTAATATCTCGTTTGAAAGCTATGTTATGTTGGTTAGGTGCTTATTAGACCCCGTACAAAGTAAAGTCACCACTGCATTCTGTTTTAATAGGCCATAAATATATCTAAGATTTAAAATATCTTCTTCTCTTTCCTAAACTAGACCAAAACGTTTTCTTCGTCAATTCTGACCCAGTTTGCCTATCCATTTTTATGCCGTTTAAGTTTGCCTCCAAACATGACCAGTAACCCTAGTCAAGTTGCTAATCTGCAATAGTTAACGGTAGTAGAACGCATTAAACGTGACAGAGCTTTCAGATGGCGTCATTCTACGCCATCTCAAAGCTCAATCACGTGGATAGAAAAAAATATTCGACGAAAGCTTGCGTCGAACGTTTCGATATAAAGCAAAACGGTTGCAATTTGGCTAGGGGGCTATTACTCCACACGCTATCACTAACTCCCTTTTCTTTCATATCACTTCTCACACTATCCATCCATCTTTTCTTTGGGGTCCCTCTCCCTCTCCATCCATCCACATGTAAACTCATAACTCTTTTTGTAACATGTGTTTCATTCATCCTCTTCACATGACAATACCTGCGTGTACGTACATGAATAATTAAATAAATAATAATATTCCACAACTATCACACAACGCCGTCTAGTCCCAAGCTAAGCAGACCTTGTGTTATGGCTACTAGACAACTGATAAACATACATATATATTTCTAAATACATACATATTATAGATAAATTACACCCAGACACAGAACAAATGATTATGCTCATCACACAAACATTTGTCCTGGGTGGGAATCGACTCCACGACCTCCGGCATAGATAGCAGTCAGTGTCACTAACCACTAGACCAACAGGCCAGTCATAATATAAGTCTGAATAAAATCATCGTCTTCCAATGATTTTGCAGACGCTCCTTCGGTATCACTTTCACAAATCCCTGTGCGTTACACGCCACGTAACGTTATTCAACCACTGTTATTTGTTTATACATTACTCACTAGTGCGTTAGTAGCTACCTTTATTATAGTACAGTGGGAGGAGGGCTTTATACTTTAGGATCACTGTTATTGTGTAGAATTTCTTACACTACACACCAAAATGATAAAGGCGACAGTTCTCATCAAGATACCTATAAGTATTTGAGTTACTCCTTCACACTCAAAAACGCCAAACTATTTTAAATACCAGTTTTAATGAAAATAGTTTTTTCATTACTCATACTCCGAAAGTAGGTCTGAAGTTGCCTGAGAAGCGGGCTGGAAAGTATCAGACTTTTCATCCCTAGTCCTAGGGAGTTTTACTTTCAACTAACAGCTGTCAAATTATTTAAAAAAAAAGTAGGTCTATCTTCTTGTATTCGTAATGAAAAGCACAGTGCTTACCTCGGGGTTAAAGTTACTTATTTCGTCCCGAGAAGGAGTTGGCGGCCGAGCTTTTACAACATGATATAATACCTACATATATAATTAATACTCGTCAAGACGAATCATACAAGCCCAAACTCGATGGGGTTGTGTCGTTTAACTACCAAGTTTCTATAGCTACCTTTCAATTCCATGTTCAGATGCAAAATTATTATGACATGGAGCTCTCCATGTCATAATAATTTTGCATTGTCATCTGATTTACACATGCATGCAAAATTTCAGCTCAATCGGTAGCCGGGAAGTGGATCAAAAATTTACAAGATTTGATTACAGACAAACATTGGGACATGTGAAACTATTTATAAGCTTGTAAAAATGTGGCACAGGCTTACACCATATTCTGAACTACGGGTTTGCTCCGTTTGTACTTAAAGACCCAGAGTTGTAACTATCAGGAAACACAGACTCCGGCAAGAAATTCCACTCCCTAGCTGTAGGCACAATGATTGTGTTCCCAAAACGTTATGTGCGTGTGTTTAAAAAAAAGGTTTTATTCCGTTTTATTCAAACTCTTGCAAAATAGAATACCACTTGAATTTTTTTTAATCATATTTATTATCCATTCCGATCAAATACCAACAACTGTAATTTGGTACAGTCCGTTCAGTCAAACCTTATCAAAATGAAATGGATTTCGTATATTTTTACGTAAATTTTATTTTTTTCGAATTTAACTGTCTTTACCCTTACTTCCTTACTAATATTATAAAAGCGAAAGTGAGTTCATTTGTTTGTTTGTTACGTCTTCACGATCAACGGCGAAAGCGATTCCGATGAAACTTGGAACACGGATAGACCATGTTCTGGAATAGGACATAGGATACTTTTTATCCCGGAACTATGTTCCCTTGGGATATTTTTCTGCTATCACGCGGGCGAAGCCGCTGGGAGCAGCTAGTTTTCAATAAAAGGTCTTGATATGATTATAGACAAAACTTATTTTTGGTTGTACCACTTAATATCTTTAGACTTGTTTTTAATTTATGAGTTCAAACAAACACCAGCCTCTGGTCTGATACCAGTGGAGTTGGTATTACAATGGAATAAATAAAAAAGGCTGAATATGCTTTTTTTTATTTATTTTTTTTATTACAGGTACTCTCTGCACTAACAGTCAAATTCAAGTGTTTTAACCCTTTAGATACCGTCAATTAGAGACACAATAGTAAGACAATAGATGCGCGGCCACCGGTGGTCGCTTGGGGATTCATGAATTAAGTTAAAATCATTAAAATGCTGCCCCTGATAGTTAAAAAGACGTATCTAACAATAAATAAAAATGGATAAAAAAGGTTTTAATGAATACAACGAGCAATCGGGCCTTTTTTTCTTATGTTAAAACCGCACTGGAGAGTGTAAGCAAAATATTAAAAATACAGGCAGATGTGCTATTTTTTCCTGATTCCGGCAATGTATATAACTCAAATCTGGAAAAAATGTTAGATGCGTCTTTTTTACTAACGTGGGCAGAATGTATGTGTAACGTTTTTTCTTTCCTTCTTATGCTTATGCTGTCTCAGGAAATACACGTCGCAAAGCCAGAATTTCTTCAACATTGCCTTTCGGAAAACCCTAAGCGAGCAACATGCACAAAGTCAATGACATAGAAATGCGGGAAAGGGACTCATAGTGCGTAATGCGTGGGTGTGACAGAGACAGACATATTTTTGTTTGTACCGTCACATGCTGGCGAGCGCGGCAGTGAAATCTTTTTATTAAGGCGATGACCTATTTTAGATTAAATCAGTGATTATGGTTGATAATTTTAATAGTTTGAAGAGTGAATAACAATGTAAGCTCAAAAAATGGCTGTTATCTAAAAAGATACATCACACTAATATTATAAGGCGAATGCTTGTATGTTTGTTACTCCGTCACACCCAAACGGCTGGAAAGAATTCTATGAAACTTAGTGCTCGGATAAACCATGAACTGGAATAGCTCTATAATACCGTTTCATATGTCATACAACCCTCACCTAAAGCAAGTAATTCTGTCCCTAATGAATAATATGATTTAGCAACGTCAAAATCATTGGAAAAATTAAGTGAATTAATAAAAATGAACTGGCTACCAACCAAAAATTTAATATAATGTGTAACTGTTGTGTCTCTAAAAAACCCTATAATTCAATTTGATAGTGAATTTTATTTGTTTCCAATATCAAAACATGTCGAGATAAAGGATTAAATTACATTTACTTGTAAATAATATTCTTATATTTCTCTAATTTAACATTCGTTCGAAGTAAAATCACAAACACAGATGATCAAGCTGTTTTTGTTTTAGGCGGCTTAAATTCCTCCTTGGGTCTATATTATCTCCCTCGCTAAGCTCGGGAGCATATTACATAAGTACCTCACCGCGTTCGGGATTAACACTTAGCAACCTTAGTTTCGTTCGTAATGCAACATTCTTGAGGCTTAAAGACACTGCTTTATCCACTAAGCACATAATCTACTATTATCGCGGGAGTATGTTCCCTTGGGATAATTTTCTACTGTCACGCGGGCGAAGTCGCTGACAGCAGCTAGTAAATAATATTGGTCAACATAAATTGGGGTCATGGTTGATTTTTGACATAAACAGTACCTATACAAGTTAGCACATTTAAAATTCTCTCTTTTTTACACGCACAGTCGCCATTAAAATCATAAGTCACAGTTATTATCATGCGTAGAAATTCAGGTTTTTTTTTCTAGGTGGGAAATCATCTGAAGACTCTCCCACTCTGGGGTGGTGCACAAGGGTGTGTCATACATACTTTAACTGACTCAAACTCACAACTCACTCCTACGAGTAGTTCCTTCGTTGCCTTTCATACCAGGGCCATTTGATGATTTCCCACCGAAAAAAAAATCACTTAATCCCCAAGCGACACCCGGTGGCCGCGCATCTATTGTCTTACTATTGTGTCTCTAATTGACGGTATCTGAAGGGTTAAATCCACCACATTCCACGTTGACAACCATCGCCTTAAGTTGCAGCATGCAAGTATTGACCAATAAAAACCGTTACTGTATGCACGTGTACACACACAAACATACACACACATGCGCATAAGGCTGTGGTTCCATTACACATGAGCTAAGCTATTGATGGGTTTGTGCATATTATGCCGATCGAAATAGGTATTATTTACCTACGCTACGCTCTGGGTTTGTCTTAAGGGATTGATGTGTAGATGCATGCTAAGAATCACGTATCTTTGGCATGTATCATGTAAGAATGTTAGCTATGGACTCGCCGCCGCGCGCCTCAAGGAGTTATCAGCAACAGGAGGGGCCCAGCTGGGTCGAAGCCTGGGGCCAGGGTTATCTGAAAGGAAACTCGAGCCCCGGTATGAAGGCTAGAAGGAACTGCGTGGGGTTTTTAGTCAGTAAGAGTCTGACACTATCTCCCGCTCCACCCAAGAGCAGGTTTTGTCATAAAATAATTTTCCCCATCGGAAAAAAGGAAAAAAAGCTATGGACTCGCAGATAGTGTAGGTAACTTAAACTATTTATCAATTAAATAATTGCTTGCTATGCTAACAGTATGCACTAAAGCATAGGCGGGCGAGTGCCCATATTTCTTTTCACCACACATCCACGTTTTTTACTGTATTTGTTTAATTACATTTGTGTTTGTTTAATTATCCACGAGAGCACTGCCGACAAACTGTACTGCAGTTTGGCAGAACATTTATGTGATCATTTTTATGTAATTTTACTTAAATAAACCATTTTAAAAAAAAAAAAAAATATAGGAAGCCAACAAACTATATCTAAAAAAAAAAATACAAACACTGATTATAGCTCTAATCCTTACTAATATTATAAAAGTGAAAGTGAGTTTGTTTGTTTGTTTAAATAGCAAAACCGATTTTGATGAAACTTGGTACACGGATAACAGGACATAGGATACTTTTTATCCCGGAAGTATGTTCCCTTGGGATAATTTTCTGCTATCAGGCGGGCGAAGCCGCTGGTAGCAGCTTATATACGAGTATTATATAAAATTATATGTCGAATTTCGATTCCTGAGCTATCTGGGCGTTCAGCAGATTGAGCGCCTAGGCTAAAGGGGCTTATCGAGCCGTTAGTGTACCTACGTTACGTAGGGACAACGAACAGGTACAGAGGCACGCGACTCTCGCAGTTGCCTTTCAAAACTACGAAGCAAAACTAGCAGGCATCTTCTTACTTAAGGCTTATAGTCCCTTAATAATAATAATAATAATAATTTATATATTATATAATTTATATATTTAATCAATATTGATTGATTTACATATACTATGTTCACTTTGAAGAATATTTAACCACCAATTTTAATTTGTAAAAATGTTTCTAAAGCTCCAAACCGTTTCGTAGGAGTAGAGAAAAGTTGCGAATGTGAATTGTTGAATGTAATATTTTTTTAGGCAAAAGTATTAATCTCACGAAAAAATAAAATGTTGATAATGGTGGTCATGAATCTATAATAAACATATATTTTTTTCAAACCTATTAACTTGGCCGTTACCGAGGAGTAGGCTTCAGAAAATCACTGTTTTATGACACTTCTCGGGCGCTCGGCCCTTAAAGATGTGCAAACAGAATACCTCTAGTGGCGCGGGATATCGGCCACAATTTCATAGCTTAGCTTCACCGAAGCTGTTACCTCGCTCAAGTGTAGTGGAACCGCAGCCTAACAGCAGGCAACCAATAAACATATAACCGAAACAGTTTATGTTATGCAATATAATGGAAGACGGAAACACTAAAATTAAGTATTTGTTGAATATGCATTCTTTAGTTACATCGATCGAAATAATGAACAGTTACGATATTGCAAAGAAAAAAAATGGTCAGATCAGGGCCACAAGTCGGCTATTTTTATAAATTCGTCATTCCAACACGATCCCATTGTAATTTTGCTAAAAATTCGTAATCTGCTAATTCATAGTGATCGAACATTGTGGCGACACTTGGGGGAGGCCTATGTCCAACAGTGGACGTCTATCGGCTGAAATGATGATGATGAACATTGATCGGTCAATGGTCTCACAACAGAGTTGTAATAAAACGACAATATCGAGCTTATTAAAAGCAAACACTGCACAATGACGCTCTAATGGTAGGTCATTGATCAAAGAAACTGTCAAAATTTTAGTAGATTACCGCATACATTTTTTTTTTTTGTCGACGGGGAAAATCATCTTTGACGAAACCCGCTCTTGGGTGGAGCGGGAGACAGTGTCAGACTCTTACTGACTAAAAACCCCGCGCCGTTCCCTCTAGCCTTCATACCGGGGCACGAGCTCCCTTTCGGACAACCCTGTCCCCAGTAGGCTTCGACCCAGCTGGGCCCCTCCTGGTGCTGACAACTCCTTGAGGCGCGCGGGAACAGTGCGCGCCGTCGACGTCTTGGACTCGGTCCATTACCGGACGATCGGACAGCGAGCTACCCATAGCTCGCCGTCCGCGAGCCCGCGTCTACGGTGGCCGGAAATCGGGATCGGAATCCCGGCGACGGCGGTGAGGGCGCCTTTGCCTGATGCGGTCGGCCTCCTCCTTTGCAAGCATTACTGCTTCGCAGAAGGAGGCGACCGCCTGCCATTGCTCCTCGCTCCGGACCATGGCTTCAACCAGGGCCCGGCGCGAGAGGTCTCCGCCGCCGATCGCCCCCACGAGGGCACGGCGATGCTCCGCCCAGGCAGGGCTCACCTCGACGGTGTGCTCCACCGTGTCCTCCGGGCGTTGCGCACAGTGGCGACACCCGGGCGTCTCTTCCGCTTGAATCCGAACTTGCCATGTCCGGTGAGGACCTGCGTCATGCGGAGCGTAAGGACGCCGTGAGGTCTTTCCAGCCACGCCTCAAAGAGGGGGCTTACCGCCATAATCGTGGCGTGCCCAGCACTGGGTTGCGATAGCCGTTGACGCCATTTCACCATGAGATCCCGCCGGAGCTCTGTCCGCCATGCCTTGACATGTTGCGGCAGTGGACTTTCATACCGCATACATTAGATATTCGACTAGCCTGTTGGTCTAGTGGTTAGTGGCCCTGACTGCTATGCCGGAGGTCGTGGGTTTGATTCCCGCCGAGGACAATTAATATGTATGTGATGACCATGATCATTTGTTCTGTGGCTGGGTGAAATTTATATATAATATGTATGTATTTTGAAATATATTAGTATGTTTATCAGTTGTCTAGTACTCGTAACGCAAGCTCTGCTTAACTTGGAACTAGACAGCGTTGTGTGATAGTTGTGAAATATTATTATTATTTTATAGTCAGCAAAAGTCTGATAGACTCTCTCGCCCCACCCTAGAGCAAGAGAAGTCATCAGTTGATTTTCCAACTTAAAAAAAAACACTATAGACTAACAAGACATTCTACAATTTCATAATCTTGATAAAAAGGTGCGAGGTTGTTGACATATAGAACGTACACCGTGCCGACTGTCGCAACGGCCATTGCTCTTACAGCCAAGAGCCTCGACCAACAACTGAAGAGTAGGGTCAAGGGCCTACTTTATCTATACTTATAATAAATCTGTAGAGAGGTCAATTCTGTACATGAAATATATTTCCAAAATAACTATCAGGGGGTGATTAGTGATCGATACTGATGCTAAAAATGCAAACAGTAAAATTTTTGTCTGTCTGTCTGTCTGTCTGTCTGTCTGTCTGTCTGTATGTTCTTTATAGAAACAAAAACTACTCGATGGATTTTAACGAAACTTGGTACAATCATTCTTCATACTCCTGGGCAGGTTATAGTATACTTTTCATCACGCTACGATCAATAAGAGCAGAGCAGTGAAGGGAAATGTTGGGGAAACGGGAGAAATTACTCCATTTTTTAAGCTTCCGTCGCGTTTGCAGCCTTAATGGTTAAAGCTACACAGAAAACATGTATAACGGAAATGTTCTCCTTAAAATTATATAAAAAATGTCCCACGACAGCATACGTCTATCTTTTATGGTTAACTCACAATAACACGTGTAACTCCCGATAGCTTAGCAGTTCTGAGCTTTCTGTTTATTTTTGTCTACTCTTACGTTTATAACACTGAATGTCGCTGGCATAAGCAACAGGATCCGCGTACGAAGTCGCTGGCAGAAGCTAGTAAAGCATATTTTTTAAGATATCTTATGAATATACTAGCTTCTGCCAGCGGGTTTGCCCGCGTGATATTAGGTTTTTCTATACAAACTTTGGGCACTCGTGTTTAGCTTATTCACCTACATAACAAGATGTGGGCTTGCGGACTGCGAGCAATGGGTAGCTCACTGTTCGACCGTCCGGTAACAGTCCGGATCGAGTCCAAGTCGTCGACGGCGTGCACTGTTTCGCGCCTCAAAGAGCTGTCAGCAATGACAGGGGTCCAGCTGGGTCGAAACCAACTGGGGCCAGGGTTAACTCCAAAAGGTAGCTCAGCCCCCGGTACAAAAGTCAACGAAGGAACAGGAGCGGGTTTTTAGTCAGTAAAAGTCTGACATTATCTCCCGCTCCGCCCAAGAGCGGGTTTTGTCATAAGATGATTTTACCCATCGAAAAAAAAATATATATATCTTAGGATTTTGCCCTGCAAAGAGACAATTTACTAGATATATCTTACTTTCCATCAACTAACCGTTCACCTAACGATACTATTACTGCGATCTACCACTCAATTCACAGATTGAAGTCTTACAACACGATCGGGAAGTGATGGAGTCTTCAATAGTTTCCGCAGACAAGATCGCGGCGTTACATCAATAATCTTAAATTGCTCGTATATAGTTACGATGTGACCTAAGATCTTTAATAAGGAAGTGGGCCGGCAGTTAACTTTGTATGAAATTACTTGAGTAAAGTTTATTTTTGGATGCAGTTAGACATTAACCTCAATCTATAGCAGTATTTTTAAACTGATCATTTGTGCAATCAAAATTAAAAAGAAACCGAAATCCCAATCCCAGCAAAAACATTTCATATAAAATGTTGCCAAGACGACCACATAAGGTTTGCCCTGTGAAAAAGATATCAGATCTCATGTAGAGCCAAGCTTCTGAATCTACACGGCCTAACTCTACCGATCCTATCTTCGCAAATTCTACACATCATTAAAAATGTATTGGACATTGTGTTGTATTTATAAGAACATTTTCTGGGGGCACGGTAGTGCCCCCGCGAAATTGTCCACGAAAAATTGTCATAATTGATAAATTTATAATTGAATCAGTTATTTCATTTTGACTGACCTGTTGGTCTAATGGTTAGTGGCCCTGACTGCTATGCCGGAGGTCGTGGGATTGATTCCCACTTAGGATAAATGTTTGTGTGATGAGCACGATCATTTGTTCTGTGTCTGGGTGTAATTTATCCATAAAATGTATTTAGAAATATAAATAAGTATGTTTATCAGTTGACTAGTACTCATAACACAAGCTCTGCTTAGCTTGGGACTAGACGGCGTTGTGTGACAGTTGTGGAATATTATAATATATTATTATATTGTTTATCATTCATAATCAATAGCCTGTACTACCCAACCTACCTAGCCTATCAATAGCCAGTAGTACTGTAGCCTGTACTTGTGTGCATTATTCTAACCTCTTTCATCTGTTCTGTGATGTTAACGTACCCAAACATATACCATCATCTTCCTGCTTTTATCTCGTTTTATTTGGGGTCGGCGCAACACGTTTTTTTCTTCCATTCTGTCACTAACTCCCTTTTCATTCATATCACTTCTCACACAATCCATCCATCTTTTCTCCCTCTCTCTCTCTATTCATCCACATGTAAATTCATAACTCTTTTAGCAACATGCGTTTCATCTCTCCTTTTTACATGACCATACCAAGACAAACGAATCCCTTACAACTTTTCAGTCACCGGCGCCACTTTCAAACTACCCAAACATATATGAGGTAATTAAAACATATCTTCTTCAACTAAACAACAAAAATTACAAAAAATAAACTTGTCTAAAACCCGTCTTCCGACCCATCAATAAAACATAGCGGAAGAAACTTCCACAACAACAATATCAAACGCTTACACAACAGTTTAAAGTCTGACATTTCTTCTCAACATATGATAAGTTAGCGCCATCTTGGTTGCGTAATGTCAAACTTGCGCAACCGAACAAACTGGTTATCGTTTACGAATGATGGTATTGTAACCTTTTGGCTAGACATAAGTGGGTTTTAGGGTTCTACTTCCGTATGTAAAGGTGACGATGGAACCCTATTAGTGAGGTTTTGTATTTTTTTAATGGTGGACTAACTGGCCTGGATTTCACTTGTGTTTTTGGTTACTGCTCCACTCCCGTGGGTTATCTTAGGGGCCCAGTAGTGTCGAAGCGTACTGGGGCGGAGGGTCCATTTCTGAAAAGGCTCGGCCCTGGTGTGAAAGGCAACGAAGGAACGGGGTGGATTTATTAGTCAGTTAAAGTCTGACACTATATTCACTCCGCCTAAGGGCGGAGGATGTCATCTAGATGATTTTTACACACCGAAAAAAAAAACGTTGCCCTATTCTAGGAATAACTTCTGAATCTTAGGTGCGTTCACAAACGTGTAAACTCACATACACAAGGGACCCAGAACAATTGTTATTTGTAAAACATACAAATATTTATATATATTTATGCTATCGACGTCTTGCATGCTGAAAATTTATTTTGTGAATAAAAAAAAATTCAACACTATTTCACATAGGCCTACATGGGCACTTGGGCACTTATAAAACGTCAGAAACTAGTACACCATTGTACTAATTTTTCATTGAGAAAATAAACGATTATCTTATCGATAAATGGGCTATCCAACACTGAAATATTTTTCAATTCAAATGAGATTAACACCAAACAAACACATCAGTTATCTGGACTCGTATTTGATCACGTTTCGCTTCGTCGTTTATATACAGCGTACATCAAAAGACCGGAACCATTTTTGCCTATTACGGTCTTCCCCATAACAATGCGCGTCAACGCTAAGCCGAATGCGGGCTAGTCGCGCAACATCGTTTTAAGTATGACAGCCAGTAGAGTGGACTGCCTGCACATGAATCGTTGTATTAATGCTCATATGAGTATTGATACCTCGATTCATGGGTCAGGCAGAAGGCGATTAGATTACGCAATAAGTAATTGCATTAATACTAGCACGCTTGCCTAGAAGTAACCTAAATCTTGTCTTAAAGACCCCTATCAAGAAACAGCGTGCATAATGAACGTGTTGCAATAGGTAGCTCACCGTCCGTTCGTCCTATAAAGATTAACCCCGACTTATTGACGGTGCGTACTGTTCCACGCGCGCCTCAAAGAGATACAAACAAACCGTAGGGGCCAGGCGTAGCCAAAGCCTGCTAAGGCCATGGGATAAACACAAAATATTCTGAAGAAAAATGGAAACGAACCCACCACCTCTGGCATAGCTGTCAGAGCTTCTAACCACCAGACCAAATCAACTAATGATTAGGATAGTAAGCTACTTCAAGATAAAGATTACGTCATTTCGCGCAAACAAATTGTTTTTCTTTCTTTCTTTCCCACCCACAACCATACCACCAAGCTCAATATTAAAAATATAAACGCTTTTTAAACAAAAACCTGTAGTAAACAATAAGTAATTTCTACATCTCAAGATCGTGGGAGCAAACGGAGTCAGGTGAAAATGTTAGTTTCACTGATGCGCAACAAAAAAGTAAGATAAAGCCTGGGAGAACTGTATTGTCTCCCAAGAAAGTGTTAGTACACTCAATTTTAATTACAATTAGTGAATTGTAACAGAATTTTTGTTATTCTGACAAGTACACTTATCTTTAGGTCATTATTGTTACTAATGAGCATGGAATCCTGAGCTCGAATTTCATCATTATCTAGATCTGTGTAACCTTTCGCCAAGTACATTGGTGTTGGGGTAGGCTAGCACATAGCTAAGGAGTGGAATTCCCTGCCGGATTCTGTTTTCTGATTGCTACAACCGGGGGATCTTTAAGTCAAGAGAGAATAGGTTACTTTTAGGTAAGTGTGCTCCATCGTCGACCACATCATCGCTTACCATCAGGGGAGAGTGGTCAAACCCGAGCCTATCTATAAAAAAAATGGTCAGATTAATAGGTTTGAAAAAAAACCTAGGGATTGTAGCTATCTGCCCCCCTAGCCAAGTTACAACCGTTTCGCTTGCGTCGAACGCTTCGAGTTGACCTTGCCGCCAATTCCGCCAGATGACTGAGCGTTGTGATGACGTCATTCTCGTGCATTTGAAGCCTTCTACTAGCGTTAACTATTGCAGATTAGCAACTAGCCTACCTTGCCTTGGGTTCAGGAAATAAAGGCTATTTCCTGGAGCAAATTTCACAAAACTTGCTCCAGGAAATAGCTGTTTTTTTTAAACCCTTAAAAGTTTTTGAAAAAAATAGTCGTCATTTAGAATCTTAATAAAATTTGCAAGGTCTCTAGAGGATTACTCTCTCTCTCTCGTCTCTACAGGACTTTTAAAATTTTTAGGCAAATTATGAAGTGTCAAAGTTCATACAAAATACGACATTTTCAGAGGTTTTTACTGGATTAGTTTTACACAAATTTAAAAATTGGTTTCTTTAGAAACCTAGATAATATCCACAAGATACTGTGTTTTTAAAATATCTAATGAAAAATGTGTAATAACGTCATAATCAGTTATGTGCGATTGTATGAAAAACAGTGAAAATGTGATGCACCACCTTAAAAGCGCGCATGTGCTACGAGTATTATTAAAACATAACGCCAACTTTATTTCTTTATTTATAATAATAACCTGCACAGTTGAAGAAAGCAAAATGCTGCCAAGTGGCGTAAGAGCAATTAAGTTATACGGCTGCGTGCAAAATATTATCTGATCTAGTTTCCTTCGCAGCAGAAACATAAATTCCTTATAGCTAGATGGGTAGTAAGGAATTTATGCTTTAACAAGGAACTGGCAATGAGCTGTAAGTTTATAGCACTAGGCTTGTTCACGGCCCTGGTATGAAAGGCAACGAAAGAACTGGAGTGGGTTTTAGTCAGTTAAAGTCTGACTAAAAACCCGGTCTGCCCAAGAGTTGGAGATATCATTGGATGATTTTCCCACCTAAAAAAATTGCTGCGAGTTTTTTTTTAAGTTACCGTGACACTGGAACTCAAACGGCAAGTGAAAGGAACAGGGGTGGATTAAAATCCAGACTAAAGTCTGAACACACGCTCCATCCAGAGAGCGAGAAGGTATTAGATGACTAGCTACATAAACATTACTAATTGCAATTAAATATAGCCGTTGTCACTCAGGAATTATGTAGCTTGATGTTAGTGAAATTTTTTTCAAAATCAGTTTATTAGTTTCAAAAATTCATCATCATCCTCATCATCATTATTGACACAAACACATTATTGAGTTATCGTAATGATTTGATATTTTTCATAGTATTTATTAATTTATTATTTTAGCATATTTATGTATTTTATTATTATAAATAACTTATTTTATATTTTTCCGTTTGTAGTATCTGTTATTTGTTTATTGTGCAAACCTACCACAGTGTTGTCTTTTTTAACCCAAAGGTTGTCTGGTAGAGAATGCCTTGTTGCATTAAGTCCGCCTATGTACCACTACTGTACATGAAGTTTAAATAAATAAATAAATCATTTCGCCCGAAAGACGTCCAATGTTGGACATAGGCCTCCCCCAAGTGCCACCACAACGATTGTCCAGTTACAGAGATTGATTCTTATAAACAAAACTACAAACTTTACCTCTTTATTAATGTAGATATTAGTATTATTATTAAATTAGAAAAGATTATGGAGTGGTAATCGTGTACTGGAAGACGCAGCGTTCTATGGCCTCCAACAAGGTGGACCGATGACCTGGCGAGGATTGCTGGAATCCGATGGATGCGAAACGCACAGGAGCAGTCGTTGTGGCGACGTTTAGGGGAGGCCTATGACAAACAGTGGACGTCTTTCAGCTGAAATGATGATGATATAACCAACAGCCGGACAAAAATTAAAACATGTTTTTCTTTAACGGGCAGAATTCATACAAAATACTCAGTGGCTACAACTGGGTTTTAATAAGTGTAAAATGTTATTTACATCGTCACATTTTAACCTATAGCTAGATTTTGATCTAGTATTTTCAGTGACGGATAACCCTTAATCAAAGTAAGCAATTGCCTAGGGCTTCACGTCTGGGACTTAGGGCAAATCGATATTACACATAGAATCCAATATGTTAAAAATGTTAGACGTTAATACTATCTTGCGTGAATTCAATTCCAGAAAAAGCCGCAAGGCGCATTTCAATACAAAAATAATTTATGCTTTGGTTTTTATCGTTGTCGCACCTAATTCAGTTCTAAGGTACGTTACACCTCATCTTATTTTACAAAAATCTAATGTTTTTATGGTTTAAAGACTGATTCTAGTTGACATACGGATAGGGAGGCCCACAGGCGTGAATTACTTAGGGCATCAAGTAGTCTTAATCCGACACTGAGTACTTTGGTACTTCGCTATATCCTACCACGAAAAAAAGTTAAACTCCAATTCAATACCTTTCGAATACCGTAATTAGAGATCCAATAGAAAGACAATGAAGCTCATTTTAATAAATTAATAGGGTAGTTTCTAGGGTCAAAATAACTACATTTTATTAAGTCCGTATTTTATATTATAAAAAAAAATATTGGACACGTATTTTTTAAAACTAACTATTAACTTTTATAAGTTACGTGTAACGTCACGCCGTGCTGCATTTTTTATGGGCTATATCTTTGTCATTTTTGGTTTAATCTATAATATAAAAATGAAGTGCATAACTCAACAACGACGCCTGGACCGATTTCGCTAATTCTTTTTTTGTTATGATTGTTATTGTGAGGAAAAGGTTCTTATGGAAATAAAAAATTAGGGTAGAGTAGAGTAGAGTAGTGTAGAGTAGGATAGAGTAGGGTAGAGTGGGGTAGGGTAGGGTAGAGTGGGGTAGAGTAGGGTAGAGTTGGGTATAGTAGGGTGGAGTAGGGAAGAGTGGGAGCGAAGCCGCGCGGGCAAAAGCTAGTTTACAAATAAAAATTAATCCCTTATTTTTGAATAATCTAAATGACAAACTAATTACATTTTTTACGGCAACTAGCCTATTCACTCCATTTTACTCCAGCTTTCCTCCACTAAAAACTAATTACCATTTATCCGTACTACCTCGGATGCAGACCAAGCCATCGCTAGCCAGCGTACTTTCTACTGCTTTCAAGATTGCGCAACCATAGCCTTCCTTGACAGAGCTGCGCTCATGTAACCGGTGATGCAACCATCGACATCGATTCGATCTTTAGATGCTTTGGGTCACATCTCTATGCTATCCGTGTTTGAGGTCGGTCGTTCTAGTTTGATAGGTGCCAAAGATGAGTGCGATGTTTTTAAGAACGAGAAATGTGTTAGGTTTTGATTGTGTGAGAGTTGCGTGTTGACTGGCTTGTTGGTCTAGTCTAGTTGTTAGTGGCCAAGACTGCTATGCAGGAGATCGTGGGTTCGATTCCCATCCAAGACAAATGTTTGTGTGATGAGCATGATTATTTGTTCTGTGTCTGGGTGTAATTTATCTATAGTATGTATGTATTTAGAAATATATAAGTATGTTTATCAGTTGTCTAGTAGTGATAGTTGTGGAATATTACTCGTATTATTGAAAAGTAGGGCTTTTTAGTTAGTAGTTTTAATTTCAACTCGCGTTCCCAAGATAAAGGGTCATGACAAACAGACAGATGGACGGATAGACGGACAACAAGATGATCCTACAAGGGTTCCTTTTTTTTCGTTTGGTATGGAACCCTAAAAACCAAAACAAACCCTTCTGTGGTCCTTCAGCTGCCCTGTGTATCCCGGTAACTCTCGAACACATCCGCAGCTCAACCGGTTCTAACCTTAGTTTTCTCTTTGTTTGTCTACAGTTAATACTGTCTTTAATTCGCAATAACTTAATGCAAGAGTGAGCATAGAGGTCAGGAGCATCCTACCTTCGCTCTCTTCTCGCACATGCCTTGCGTATATACAACATTATATTCCACAACTATCACACAACGCCGTCTAGTCCCAAGCTAAGCAGAGCTTGTGTTATGGGTACTAGACAACTGATAAACATACTTATATATTTCTAAATACATACATATTATAGATAAATTACACCCAGACACAGAACAAATGATTATGCAGTTGAAATGTGTTAGATAGAACAACGAAATCTTGAAGGTTTGTTTTTGGTAAATTATTATATACAAGGTGTAACGTTAAATGCGCAAAACCTGAAATTAGTTTGATCAGAATAACGAGCAGAATCAATTAAACAACTTGTTAGTATAGGTTACATTTTTCAAAAAAATCTTCATTAAAAACTTCGACCTGATTTATGAATAGGTCGAGCCATCACATGCACAAACCCGGCCAAATAGGTAAACAAACACAAATGGTTGTAGTCCAATCAAATTTTCTCATACACGGGATGATAAAAATTCTTATTTCAATGCAGATATGAATTTTAAACAAAGTAAAACTGCACACAAAACCTTGAAATTTTTTTTAATGATTTTTTTTTTTAAGAATTAGGTCTTTTAAATTAAAAATCATTTGTAGTGCCTGAAGTTTTGCGCATTTAACGTTACACGTTGTATACTCGTACAACATTATATTCCACAACTATCACACAACGCCGTCTAGGCCCAAGCTAAGCAGAGCTTGTGTTATGGGTACTAGACAACTGATAAACATACTTATATATTTCTAAATACATACATATTATAGATAAATTACACCCAGACACAGAACAAATGATCATGCTCATCACACAAACATTTATCCTGAGTGAGAATCCAACCCACGACCTCTGGCATAGCAGTCAGGGCCGTCAACCACTAGATAAACAACTAAATTAGTGTACGCTACGGCTCTGTCTATTAAAGTATCACCAAGTATTATTCGCAGACCATTTCCACAAACGGTGAGCCATGGGTAGTTCGCTGTCCGACCATCCGGTAACTGTCCGGACCGAGCTCAAGACGTCGACGGCGCGCACTGTTTCCGTGCGCTTTAAGGAGTTGTCAGCAGCAGGACGGGCCCAGCTGGGTCGAAGCCTACTGGGGCCAGGGTTATCCGAAAGGAAGCTTGAGCCCCGGTATGAAGGCTAGAAGGAACGGGGTGGGTTTTCAGTCAGTAAGAGTCTGACACTATCTCCCGCTCCACCCAAGAGCAGGGGTTGTCATTAGATTATTTTTGCTCACCGTAAAAAATAAATTTTAATAAAGACAATTTCCACAAAATAGATATTTACAGAACACGATCTACATACAAAGCGCGCTCTCACAACGCACACATAGACACCGCTCACGGACACGATATCTCGTTTTTTTACACGATAGTCGCGCTAATACATTTGGAGCAACGTGCTGACGTGTGTGCGATCGCCTAGCGTAGGTATAAAAAAGTGAAGTATATACATGAGATTGACTTCTGTACCTATCTATTTTGTGCCATGACGCGGTAAAAGCAAGTCTTAAAATCCGACACTATTTTATTCACTCCACCCTTGATTTAAATATGAACACGCCACATTTCAACACGCAAGCAAAACCGAGAGTGTACTTGAAAAACAAAGAAAAATACACTTTAAAAACAAGGGTTTAGCATTCAAAATCCATTAACAAAACACCACAATATAGATCATTCCATTATACGAAATTAACAAAAATTTCCTGAGTTGATTTTTTCGTATTGGCAACACTACGCGCTAGTTTATGGTTTGCAAGTTGGCAACATTGCGGAAAGAAACTCTTTAACGTTTTATTTATCATTGCAAATGACTGAATTTTTTATTATAAAATTAGTTTTATGGAATTATTTTTAGTATGGTAATGTGGAGAAATGAGACAGTCTTTTATATTATACTCGTATTCAGTAAACTGTGAAATCTCTAGCAACTAGTAAAAGGCTATGTTAAAGATTTACAGATAAACTTGAAATCCCTCAAATCCCTGGAACGCAAGGGGCAACTGACGGATCACACACAGGCAAGATGGGTTTAGTCAATATAACGCTCCACCCAGAGCAGAAGAAACTATTTAATGATTTCCAAATATCTCTAGATATTTGATATTGGTGAAGATTGCGGGAAACCGATGGATGCGAGACGCACAGGAACGTTCGTTGTGGCGACGCTTGGGGGAGGCTCGGCTGAAATGATGATGATGATGATGATGATTTGATAAGAGATTTCTAAGGCTCATTTATTCTTAAACGTATTTCTATTTTTGTAATTGGTCTTTTTTTTCCATGATTTGTAGGTATCAAATAACTTTGCAAATAGTAAGAATTTTATAAATTCATTCAATCTATTTTCCATCTTAATTCATGAATTCCCAAGCGACCACCGGTGGCCGCGCATCTATTGTCTTACTATTGTGTCTCTAATTGACGGTATCTGAAGGGTTAAGTAGGTATCTGTAGAAGTTCTAAGTTGTGCGCGCATCACGTAAAATATACGAAATCGATGTAGATAACTATTATACATTAAAATTGTGTGTTACTTGAGATATTACTTAGGCTTTGTTTCATCGCAATCGGTTGACTATGTCGAAAGATATACTACATTCATTGACTGTTAGGCGGTACGAAGTTTGCCAGTTCAGCTAATCCATACTAATATTATAAATGGGAAAGTGTATGTGTCTGTTTGTCCGTCTTTGACGGTAAAACGGAGCGAATTGACGTGATTTTTTAAGTGGAGATAGTTGAAGGGATGGAGAGTGACATAGGCTACTTTTTGTCTCTTTCTAACCCCCCCACTTCCCTAAAATGGGGGAATTTAACTAATTTAACGCGAGCGAAACCGCGGGCAAAAGCTAGTATTAAATAAGTTGGAAACTTTTCAAACCTACAGGAAGGGGAACAGTCAAGTAACAGAATAAGAATGCAATGAAATAAACTGTGACGTCACCGCCTTTAAGAATAGAATAGAATAAACTTTATTGTACATCAAAATAGTAACAAAACTTTTAACATAACGACCACTACGACTACAACAACAACAACAACAACTCATCAACTACAACAACTCAACTACTCATCAACTACACAACAACTCAACAAATTATTAAGTTAAGAGTTTAAAAAAGAGATGAAAATATTCCCATCATGTCCCCACTCTTTCACAAACCGATATTTTGAACGCTAATTGCTATTTCATTTAATAACTAAATTAGATGCTGTTTTCAGAAAAACCCTTCCTAATATCTTTGAAAACATACTCATGAAACACATTATTACATTTCATAAAACAAAGTCCTCTACCACGTCTGTTTGTCTGTCTGTCCGCAATTAACTCAGAAAAGACATCACATCGTGACGAAAACCAAGTAAAAGTGCATAAAAAACAACATTTCTAATGTAATTAACTCGTGATCGTCAAGTCAGGGGAAAGGTTAAGGTAGGAACCTCACTCTTACAAGTCGGTATAATAACCAGTCACGACAGACTTACTTTGTAACTAAATATTCATATTTTTACTTATAATAAAACAAAGTCACTCAAGCGTCTGTCTTCTATATATATAACAAGTTTTTAATGGAAATCACTTTTTCATAGCAAGCTTTTATAGCTCGGTATACGTATATAATTAATACTCGTCAAGACGAATCATACGAGCCCAAACTCGATGGGCTTGTGTTGTTTAACTACCAAGTTCCTCCAGCCACCTTCCGGTTCCATCATCAGATCAGCTTCATGTCATAATAATTTTGCATTGTCATCTGAATTACACATGAAAGCAAAATTTCAGCTCAATCGGTAACCGGGAAGTGGGTCAAATTTAATTTACAAGATTTGATGACAGACAAACATCGGGACAGGTGAAATTAAATACTCGTGAAAGCTTGTAAAAAGCTATAAACTCAAAAACCACTGAAAGGATTTTTGAGTTTATTAAAGCCATTGATAAACTTTTTTCACCTATTGGCAAAGTGATTTATGAAGAAGGTTAACAAATATTTTTTTTTTTTTTTTATATATATGTAGTCTCATTTTAATACTGAATAATGTAAAAATTTACATATGTACAAAAAAAAAACTTAAACTACTTACTTATACTACACCCTAAATAAATACATAACGTACATAAATAAAATACAAAAACACAAAGTAAACTCAGGCGTCGAAGTACTCCTCCACATCGCTGTCATCCGGGAATGTGCCCAGAAGACTGGCAGCATTACCACGTTGGATGGCAATGCTAATTCTTTGAGCGAAGAACGAGCCAGCCCTCTGGTCACGCAAGGTGTCGATCAGTCGGCGAGAAATATCCTTAAAAAGGAGACGTGCATTCGGACCCCATGACCCAAGCGTTTCAACCCAAGAAGGTTTAGGTGTATCATCTGCACTTTTGCACTAATATTATAACGAGGTAAAGTTTGTTTTTATGTTTTTTGTTTGTAGAGGGAAACTACTGGTCCGATTTCAATATTATCTAAATATTTACAGTTATCTTTTTTTAAAAGAGCATCATACTTTTACTGATTAGAAACCACTCGTGTTTTTCTGCTGCCGTTTGCATTCTAGGGCTATTTTTAGGTGGGAAAATCATCTAATGACAGCTTTTGGATGGAGCGAGAGATAGTATCAGACTTTTACTGACTAAAAACCCACTCCTATTCCTTCATTTCCTTCGTTCCAGGGCCCAGCGGTTCATTTTCGCACAACCCATGGCCCCAGTAGGCTTCGACCCTTTTTGGCCCCTGCTGTTGCTGACAGCCCCTTGAGGCACGCATGGAACACAACGCGCCGTCAACGACTTGGGCTCGGTCCAGACGGTTACCGGACGGTCGGACGGCGAGCTACCCATTGCTTCCCATTCGCAAACCTGCGCCAACGATGGATTGTATCCTAAGACTGCAGTGACGCTTTCAAAAATTACGCAGCCCTCACAAAACCTGCTACAATTTGACGATTATTTTCTCCATAATATTCCACAACCTCTCGCACATTTAGAAACCCATTACAACCGCTCACACATTCAGTAATGACTCTCAAATTGTTGTATGTCGTGTTTTTTTGTCGCGTAACGTTTCAAGCGATGTCTCAACGTGTCATCGTCAGATGCGTCTGCGCCGCCTTCCTTCACTCGTTTAGTAAGACGTGGCTATAGATAGGGACACTAGATGGGGCATAATCCATCATATAAATACTTTTAGGATCTCGGAAATTACAGTTTACTCTGAAGAATCCATTTGTATACTTTGAACGCGACTATTTTTTTAGCCTGTAAAGTGATCAGTTCGCCACAAGCGACTGCAGAAAGAAGACAGACAAATGAAAAGGAGTAAAATCATAAAAACATGGATGGATTATGTGAGCAATGATTTATTTTTACTACACGAAAGTTTTGGAAAAAATAAAATATATGTGCATAATGCATAAAATTACAAAAATTAATGTGATATAAGTCCATTAAATATAATTGTAAACAAAAGTGTATCGAACCACAAAAAATCTTTTTTATTATTACTATTGATAGGCTCGCGTTTGACTACGACCTCACCTAATGGTAAGCGATGATGTGGTCAATCAAAATAAAAGCACAAATAAGTCCTAAACATAAAAAATAATAAGTAACCACGCTCCTATCACTTCCATTAGACCAAGACTCACTGTCAGTATGCGCACTGTCAGCACAATAGGACTTTTACCGATTGTGTGATAATACTAAGCTTAAAAACGTCGCACGCGCACTCGTGTCATGATTTTCCAGTCAATAATAGTACGTGTGGCTTATGTACTTATGATATGTCGTTACGGGTTTGAAAAACTTGAGGTAGTTACTTTGTGAAGACTGTCACGGACAGGCGTAATGCAACGATGCGATTTTGTTTTCTGTTCTTTAGATAAATGTAGAAGTAAGGAAGGCCGAAGAAAAGATACGAAAGAAAAGATACGAAAGAAAAGAGAGTTAGTGATATTTTGACGGGTGACAGGACAGAATGGAAGAAAAAAACGTGTTGCGCCGACCCCAAGTATTATGGGATAAGGGCAGGAAGAAGAAGAAGATAAATGTAGAACATTTAACTTGAATAATGCACAGGTACAACCTTATCTATCTATATACATATAATATGATTTGTCTAGCCTGTTGGTCTAGTGGTTAGTGGCCCTGAGTGCTATGCCAGAGGTCGTTGGTTCGATTCCCACCCAGGTCAAATGTTTATGTAATGAGCAGGATCATTTGTTCTGTGTCTGGGTGTAATTTATCTATATATTTAGAAATATATAAGTATGTTTATCAGTTGTCTAGTACCCATAACACAAGCTCTGCTTAGCTTGGGACTAGACGGCGTTGTTTGATTGTTGTGGAATATATTATTGTTATATTATTAATAATGCGATTTGGTTTTCTGTTCTTTAGATAAATTTACAACATTTAACCCTTCAGATACCGTCAATTAGAGACACAATAGTAAGACAATAGATGCGCGGCCACCGGTGGTCGCTTGGGGATTCATGAATTAACTTGAATAATGCTCACCTTATCTATCTATCTATATATAATTGTATGTAATAAATCTGTAGATGATTTTTGTTGTGTCCGAATCACGTAAAATGTACGACATCGATATATAACTGTTATACATTAAAATGATGTGTAACTTGATGAACTTGATGTATTACTTAGGCTTTGTTTCATCGCAATAAAATAAAATCAATAACTGTTCGTTAGCCTCGCCAAAACTCGATAACGGCTGAACCAAGTTTAATAATTAAATAATACTAGCTTTTGCCCGCACGGCTTCGCTCCCGCTCTTCCCTACTCTACCCTACTCTACCCTAGACTACTCTACACTACTCTACCCTACACTACTCTACACTACTCTACCCTACACTTCTCTACACTACTCTACCCTACTGTACCCTACTCTACCCTACTATACCCTACCCTACCCTACCAAACTTCACATAAACCATCTACTAAATAGTCCCAACAAAGCCTAAAAATTTGGTTTGGATAGGTGAGTCCGTTCTTGAGTTAAAAACGAAAAGTGGCATTGATTTTTATATATATAGATAATTGACGGTTTAAAAATCATTCAAATTACATTCCCCGCCCTTGGGTGGAGTGGGAGACATTGTCAAACTCATTCTAACTAAAAAACCCACCCTGCTCCTTCATAAAATAAACTTAAAGATTTTTTTTAAATTGTGATAATGTTTATATTTAAGATTGTAAATCACCTTCATATCTTTCCACTAAAGTAATAAAAACCTTATCGTTCATCGTAAATCGTCACCACAAACACGTCATACTCGAAGCAGTCGGTATTCAAATGGAGTGTTCACTGCGGATGACGTCATCGGCAGAAATACCGACCTCTGGCGCAGTATTGCCGATCCAGAACACAAATCCTAGACGAAGACCTACACGGACAAGTTAGGCTAGAAGGAGGTGGCGAACCCAGACCACGCCATCCCTTTCGTAGTTATTTTTTTTAAACCACTCATTGTACAAATACGAGTTGTAGGTATCTTTGGTTGGAAAAAAGTCTATTTTGTAGTAGAAAACAGAAATTAATTGAATAATATTGAAGTACAGTTAAACACTACCCTATAAAAACATGGTAGTACGAAAATGAACCCCGAGGACTAGGAACGAAGGTAAAGAAGGAACAGCAGTGGGTTTTAGTCAATAAAAGTCTGACACACCGTTCCTTTCTGCCAAGAACTCATTAATTGATTTCACACCTAAAAAAACCCTATAAAAAAAGTTTTTATATAATATCAATGGACAAAATACCGCTAGAAACTAGACTTAACTTTTGAGGAAGCATATAAGTGGTTATATAGCCAATCTACGTTCTGTAAAAACCTATAATTTTCCTGCCATTGATACGATTGCGTGTCTGGCTGTTTGTTTTATAGTTACTAATTCTGTTATTTATTTGATAGTTATAAACCTATATTGTTTCTTTATTGGAACATAAATCATCGCTTTTCAGTAAACATTTTTCTTGTTTTAATATTGAATACTACACTTCCTTTAAACTTGGTATACACGAATATTACTCTTCGGTCCGGATTAAGCGTTTCACCTCGTCGTTTATATCGCGTACATCGAAGAATTGGAACCATTTGTCTGCTGCGGTCTTCCCGTCCGATTATAATTTAGGTGGCTTCAAGGTTAGAGTAAATAGGCTCATAATAAACTAGTGCGATTCACCATTAAAGATTGCATCACTGTGTCCCAGACACCTACAGGCAGCGCGCTCATAGATCACTAGGGCGCGCGCGCCGGCCGCGTATGGTTTATATGTAGTAAAATCTATGTACCGAGTAACCGAAGAGGAGACTGCAGCCTCATCCCGACTCACCACCACCACCACCATCAAGTGGGATCGCAGTCAAGCACTAGTTTATTTCAATTTAAAGCCCAAGCGCCCGAGCAGTGCTATAAAACAGTGACTTTCTGAAGCCTACTCCTCGGTAACAGCCAAGTTATTAGGTATGAAAAAAATATATGATTATTATATATTCATAAACAACATTATCTGTTTAAAAAAATATTTAGCAACTAGCTGTTCCCAGCGGCTTCACCCGCGTGATAGCAGAAAATCATCCCAAGGGAACATACTTCCGGGATAAAAAGTATCCTATGTCCTATTCCAGAACATGGTCTATCCATGTACCAAGTTTCATCAAAATCGGTTTTGCCATTTAGGCGTGAAAACGTAACAAACAAACAAACAAACTCACTTTCGCTTTTAAAATATTAGTAAGGATTCCGCAACTTTTCCCTACTCCTTCAAAACGGCTTAGATCTTTAGAAACATTTTTACACATAAAAATTGGTGGTTAAATATTCTTCAAAGTGAACATAGTCGCAATTAAATGCACAGATACGCGTACTGCCGCCTAGGCGGGTACGAGTATTGTGTCGATTTAATTCCGACCAGATGTTCAAGGGACTATACGCCTTAAAACAAAATTACTGACAATACTATCTAATATTACAAATGCGAAAGCAAATTTCTTTGTTTGGTATCTTTTCACGCCTAAGCATTTGAACCAATCATCATTTGCATAATTATACGTTGTCAGCGAAAGTCACCTCGTTCTTGGAACTCAAAGGGTAACTAAAGGTACTTGAGTGGGTTCTGTTCAGTAAAAGTCTGACACTAAACGCTCCTGCGAGATCGGAAGTTTGAAGACATTGTTTTTGCTTTTGTTTTTTTTTTTATTGATATAAACTAGTGCTTGACTGCGATCCTGTTGGTAAGCAGTGATGCAATCGTTGATGGTGAGGAACACTAGTTTATTAAGAGCACTTTGGCCTTGAAGACACCCATATTGCCAGCGGGTATTAAATTGTACTGGGCCGCGTGTGGCTTACGGTCCATTCCCTCTCCTGGAGAGGAGGCTTGAGTCCCAGCAGTGGGAACATTAAAAGTCTGATTATGCTATTATATTAACCTATATTTAACTTATCAGAATTGTATGCTTTGAAACGTGCAGTTTGTTTGACTGATCGTCATTTTGACAATTGAAAAGTGTTTCTGATATATTTATTCGATTTATTTTGTTAAAAAAAGTTTCAAGCAAAGGTCGACAGTTTGCCTTTTTTACTTACTCCAACAAAAACATACAATAAAATAGAGATTACGATATAATTTTTGAACCAAAAATTCGAAGACATGTGACATCCACCTACCCGCACTGAGAGCGGGTTTCGTCAATGATGATTTTCCCCGTCGAGAAAAAAAAAAAGCCCGCGTGGTGTATTACGACCCATTCCCTCTCCTAGAGAGGAAGCCTGAGTCCCAGCAGTGGGAACATTATAAGGCCGACTATGCGATATAATTTTACATTTATTTTTATTATTTTAATAATCTCTTAAATATTATTTTCCATTTTATTCATGTGATTTTGACTAGCCCTAATTTAATGTATCTATACCTATAAAGTCGTATATGTGATGTAAACCTAAAATATAAGCCAGGTAATAAATAATAAATAAATAGTACATTGTTACACTAGGGGTGAAACTTACTTATTTCGACACGAGAAGGAGTTGGCGGCCGAGCGTAGCGAGGTCGCTAATTCGAGGGACTAAATAAGTAAGTTTAACCCCGAGATAAGCACTGTGCTTTTCATTACGAATACAAGAAGATAGACCTAGTTTTTTTTGACAGCTGTTAGTTGAAAGTAAAACTCCTTAGGGATGAAAAGTGTGATACTTTTTAGCCCGCTCCTCGGGCAACTTCAGCCCTACTTTCAGAGTATGAGTAATGAAAATATAATTCAAAAAACGTAGCATAACATTTCATGTCTATTATTATTTCTGTGCTATAACAAGTTATTAAATTCAAGGAACTATCGTAACTACAATTATGCGAACACATGTACAACAGTACATAATGAATCAATCAGCATGCATGCATGTACATATGTATTGGAATTAACACAGTATTTATTACAGTTTATGTAAATCAAATTACATACAACTTTCTTCGGTGACGCTATGTTATGTTTGATCATTATTTTTTTCCGATACTCAAAAACCCGCTCCTATCTTTACCACTTTTAGGCACGCAATTTACTGTTTTCTGCACTCGTGCGGAAAAGTGGCTGTGCTCGCCCCAGCCACAATTTATTTATCTTATAGTATCAGGTTGGAGCCTTCCATAAGTCACTGGTCATAAACATAATCAGCGTTTTTAATGTTCCCACTTTTGGGACTCAGACCTTCTTTTTAAGATATGGAATGGGCCGTAATTGACCGCTCGGGCCAGTCAGGGTTGGTAAGTCACTGGTCAATTGCCATTTATTAATTTCTTCATAAATGTATTGTAAAACCTCGTTTGATAGACGTAGAAATTGGTTACTGCAGTCCTAAGCTTTAAAACCCTCGCCTGCAGCTCGGGTAAACTCCGCCTCGGTCGCAATAACAAACTTTCTCCATATCAAAATGTACTGTAATGGAAACTTTTTTCTTTTTAAATTATATCTATATTGTTCCTCAGTAAACATTACTGCTTTGTCGCGGTGCGTTTACAAATATTTAAAGTAAATACATTTATATGGATTTGGGTGTAAAGACGCGGAACAAGTATTTGTAGGCCATACAAATATTTGGTCCGTGCGGCCGTCGAAATCGCCACACACATCGTATACTTTGTAATATGTATTTTTTAATTTATTATCTACTAGTTTTTGCCCGCGGCTTCACCCGCGTACATAATCCCTGGATAAAAAGTATTCTATGTGTTATTCTGGGATATGGTCTACTCGTGTACTAAGTTTCATCGAGATCCGTTTAGTAGTTTTTGCGTGAAAGAGTAACAAACATCCATACTTCAATCCATACATCCATCCATACATCCATCCATACATCCATCCATACATCCATCCATACATCCATCCATACATCCATCCATACATCCATCCATACATCCATCCATACATCCATCCATACATCCATCCATACATCCATCCATACATCCATCCATACATCCATCCATACATCCATCCATACATCCATCCATACATCCATCCATACATCCATCCATACATCCATCCATACATCCATCCATACATCCATCCATACATCCATCCATACATACAAACCTTCGCATTTATAATATTAGTAGGATGGTAGGATATACAGAAAAGAAGAAAAACATCGTGAGGAAACCGGCATGTCACAAAACCAAAAATTCGCAGACATATGACATCCACCAACTCGCACTGGGCCTGCGTGGTGGATTACGGCCCATTCCCTCTCATAGAGAGGCCTGAGTCCCAGCAGTGGGAACATTATAACGTCGACTATGCTCTTAATAATAGTTTAGAGCAGTGGTGATGAAATAAATTACACAAAGTAATGCGCCTGGCAGGGTTTGAACCCGCGACCTACAACTCGTAAGTCGGGGCCGTTACCACTCGGCCACCACTGCTCTAACTCTAAACTATAATTAGTACTATTCCATTTATTACTTTATATATACATATTATTTACATTTTTTAAATATTTCTTAAAAAAAAACACATTAAAAAGACAAAAAATAGTAGTCCACCGGCATCGGGAACAGGGTCCAAGCTACCGGTGGTCAGGGCTCCAGAGAGAGAAATCTCCTAACAATGCGCGCCGTGTCCAGGAGTACTGCTTTCTGGATCAGACTCTTGATCCAGCTGCCTAACGAGAGCCTCCTTAGATGTTGTTCGAGGCTCTTAGCTATTAAGCCATTGGCCGTTACGACTATCGGCACAATGATTGCTCTATCCACTTCCCACATGTCGACAACCTCGCGAGCTAAGTCAAGATACTTGGTCTGCTTGTCTTTCTCAGCTTTCACGAGGTTCTCGTCATGAGGGATCGCTATATCAACAATTATTGTGCGACGCTCTAGTCGATCTATCACCACTATATCAGGTTTATTGGCAACAATAGTCCTGTCAGTGATGATAGATCGATCCCAATATAACGTGATACTGCCATTGTCGAGAACTGGGTCGGGCACATACCTATAGTACGGTTAGTACTACATATTATTATTTACACAAATGAAACAAGTAAAATAAGTGAAAACATCATCAGGTAGTTATAATTGATTGTTTGAAACAAACAATTTCCACGCAACTGTCCCCCACATTTTCACAAGAAAATAAAACGCACTATTAGGCAATTATATGCCTTATAATTCTCACAAAGACCTGCATTTGCATGTGGTAATCGCATGACAACAATACATTACGTGCGTATATGCGTGTATGACTGAATAGTATGGGTTTGACACGCACTAGTGTGGATATGAACTCATTTTGGTAACATTAGGCTGTTTTTTTTTTTTCGGTGGGAAAAATCATCCAATGACAAAAACCCACCCTTGGGTGGAACGGGAGATAGTGTCAGACTCTTACTGACTAAAAACCCACCTCGTTCTTCTATATGGCATACATCTGTATTACTATCTATAAAGCAAAGTCTTGACTTAACAACGCCCAACCAACTTGGCATGGAGCAAGGTCTTATAGCACAAGTATAGGAAAATCCTTTCAGATAACCCTGGCCCCAGTAGGCTTCGACCCAACTGGGCCCCTCCTGTTGCTGACAACTCCCTGAGGCGCGCGGGAACAGTGCGCGCTGTCGACGTCTTGGGCTCGGTCCGGACAGTTACCGGACGGTCAGACAGCGAGTTACCCATTGCTCGCCGTCCGCGAGCCCGCGTCTACGGTGGCAAGATTAGGCTGTTGGCCGTACGTTTTTTCTTGTGATGTGATATCCATAATACCAACCTGAGTATGAATTTTATGTTCACGGGCGAAGCTGCGGGCAAAGGTTTGTCTAAGATAATCAGGAATTATTTTACCGAGTAGGACAGTACAAATAAAAAAAATATGAAAATGATCTGACCTAGTCTAAATATGTGAGTAGTATGTGACCTAGATATTTCATTTAATTGGCGCTTACCCTAAAAACATAATTCAATAAACTAACCAAAATTAGTGTTTTTAAATGATAATTTTTTTATTTTATTTTGGTTTTTAAACTCACTCTTACACGTAAATTTTCAATACACCTAATGGAAAAACTGCTCTTATCCTTAGCACTAGTTCGGAAAAGAGCGCGAGCTCGTTACTGACACAATTTAATGTATTTATCGTATCAGGTTGAGCGCTTGATACACGTGGAAGTTTATCACTGCAGCACTCGGCTCCATTACCCTCTCCTGCGGCTCGGGCAAATTCCGCCTCGACCGCAATGACAAACTTTTTCCACTTGTATCACAGGACCAGTCGTTGTGGCGACACTTGGGGGAGGTCTAGGTCCAATAGTGGGCGTATTTCAGCTAAAATGATGATAATGATCAAAATGTACTTATTTGTTAAAAGGTTTTCCCACAAAAAAAATACACACTGTCACAACTGTCAACACATATTTTTTACTCTAACAACAAAAATATCGAACTTTAATGACAAAAACACAAGAATCTAGGCAGGTTTCACACGAATAGAATAAACATAACATATTGCATAACGCGCCACTTTCCAAAATCTTTACAGATAGGCGTCCTTTCATAATAACAGAATTGTATGACATTGGTGAGTTTCTCTGCATTGTGTTTCATATAATAGCCACATTTTCCTCTCCATTTTACACCATAGCCTCCACACACACGGGCCACAAAAAGGCGCCGCTTCAAGCTTCTTTTTGAGGTGGCGTTTTTTTGTGGCTCGTGTGCGGCGGTGTCGCCACAAAAAAACGCTTGGCCGCAAGCTGTCGCGTGCTTCAGCTGTTTTTTGCGGCGGGTCCTGGTTTTTTTGTGGCCGCTTCTAGCGTTTTTTTGTGGCGGCGTTTTTTTGTGGCGGCGTTTTTTTGAGGCTCGTGTGCGGGGACAGTTACAAGGCTTTTTCCACGACCACGTTTATGTAGATAGATCATTTTTAAGGTTCTGGTAAAACGGGTCCCTATTGTTATGACTCCGCTGTCCGTCCATTTATCTGTCCGTCTGTCATCAGGCTTTATCTCATAAACTGTCATGTCATTTTCACAGATTATGTATTTCTTTTGGTATGGTCATGTAAAGAGGAGGGATACAACGCATGTTGCTGTCCAGGAGGGGCCCATCTGGGTCGAAGCCTACCGGGGTCGGGGTTATCCGGAAGGAAACTAGAGCCCCGGTATGAAGGCTAGAAGGAACGGCACGGGGTTTTTAGTCAGTAAGACTGACATCTGACACTGTCTCCCGCTCCACCCAAGAGCGGGTTTCGTCAATGATGATTTTCCCCGTCGAGAGAATAAAAAAAAACGCATGTTGCTAAAAGAGTTAAGAGTTTACATGTGAATGGATGGAGGGGGAGAGGGAGGCCAAAGAACAGATGGACGGATTGTGTGAGAAGTGATATAAAAGAAAAGGGAGTTAGCGATAGCGTGACGAGTGACAGGACAGAATGGAAGAAAAAACGTGTTGCGCCGACCCCAAATAAAACGGGACAAGGGCAGGAAGATGACAGCGTCCATATGATCTTACTATAAGTGTACCACCTAAGAATAAGTGTGACCTCGACAAATAGTTGTGCGATTAATGCTTATACTACAGAACTATACTGCGACTGCATTTGAACTATGGTGAGTTCGAATGCATGCTTGTTCGACGCACTAAAGCTCGACATCACGCTCTGCCCCCGTTAGTAAAAAAGACGCATCTAAATTTTTTTCCAGATTTTATTTTTGTGTGTGTGAAAATGGCGCCAGTGACTGAAAAGCTGAAAGGAAATCGTTTGTCTTGGTATGGTCATGTGAAAAGGAGGGACGAAACGCATGTTGCTAAAAAAGTTATGAGTTTACATGTGGATGGATGGAGGGGGAGAGGGAGGCCAAAGAAAAGATGGATGGATTGTGTGAGAAGTGATATGAAAGAAAAGGGAGTTAGTGATAGCATGACGAGTGACAGGACAGAATGGAAGAAAAAGACGTGTTGCGCCGACCCCAAATAAAACGGGACAAGGGCAGGAAGATGATGATGAGTTTTAAACATTGCCGAGCATCAGGAAAAAAAGCGCATCTGCCTGTATTTTTAATATTTTGCTAACACTCTCCAGTGCGGTTTTAACACAAGGAAAAAAGGCCCGATTTCCCGTTTCATTCATTAAAAACTTTTTTTATCCGTTTTTACTTATTGTTAGATACGTCTTTTTAACTATCAGGGGCAGCGCTGGTCACTGGTGTGACTTGAAACGATTGTGCGACAGTAGTTCGACACTACTATAGTGCAATAAATAATTGTGTGAGTACTGTAATTCAAGAGTACCTTGTTGTAAAGATTGCAGTAGTTGTGTTACATGTAGCAGTATTACAATATTATAATCTGTCTAAAAAGTCAACTTGCGAATTTTGTATAATATTTAACCATTTAAAAAATACTTTTTATTTAGGCCAAATATTTATTTATTTCTTTTCTTTTCTTCGGTCAACGAATCAGCATTGCCATCCAGCGTGGCAATGCTGCCAGCGTTCTGGGCACTTTTCCCATTGACATCGATGTGGACGAATTTTTTGATGCCCTTTGAGTTTTCCCCGTTTTTGTGCCTTTTTTACTCGTTTGTACATATTATTATTTTAAGTTTGTATATACCTATTAATTTATAATATTTAATAGTTAAGATGTATATAATTATAAAAAATACTTAAATTCAATACTTTTTATAAGGTATTTTATAAAATCTCTTAATAATTTTTTTTTTTTTTTTTGAAGAAACAGTCGAAACTGTTTTTTAACTAACTTTTTTTTTAAATAGTTTAACCCTTCAGATACCGTCAATTAGAGATACAATAGTAAGACAATAGATGCGCGGCCACCGGTGGTCGTTTGGGGATTCATGAATTAACTGTAAATCACTCTCCTTTAAAGTTTATTCAGTATCGCCTAGTAATTTTTGTTTTACAAAAAAAAACCTCCATGAACCTCTTTTTATTCAATGAAGTATAAGTAACACTTTAAACAAACATAAAAAATGTGTACATGCCTAAAGTTTAAACAAAGTAGGTCACCTTAAAAACAATAGAAATATGTAATTAATAATAATAATATAATATTCCTCAACTATCACACAACGCCGTCTAGTCCCAAGCTCTGCTTGCTTGTGTTATAGGTACTAGACAACTGATAAACATACTTATATATTTCTAAATACATACATATTATAGATAAATTACACCCAGACACAGAACAAATGATTATGCTCATCACACAAACATTTGTCCTGGGTGGGAATCGAACCCACGACCTCCGGCATAGTAGTCAGGGTCACTAACCACTAGACCAACAGGCCAGTCAAAAATTAGATTACATATGTTTTTTAATTCGGTTATAATATTATCATTGAAATACTGTTTTAATATTGACACAGCTGATCAACAGCTTGAAAACTGGATTACTCTCAATCAACGTAGACTTTTCCCATCTTATTGGGGTCGTCTTCGTTTAACTTTGACTGGCCTGTTGGTCTAGTGGTTGTGGCCCTGACTGTTATGCCGGAGGTCGTGGGTTCGATTCCCACTCAGGACAAATGTTTATGTGATGAGCATGATCATTTGTTCTGTGTTTGGGTGTAATTTATCTATATTATATATGTATTTAGAAATATATAAGTGTGTTTATCAGTTGTCTGGTACCCATAACACAAGCTCTACTTAGCGTGGGACTAGACGGCGTGGTGTGATAGTTGTGGAATATTAGTATTAGTATATTAGTAACTAAATGTAGCTGTATTTTATTTGGAGTAACTGCTAATATCTGGGCAACTTAATTACTGGATAAGAAATAAAATGTTTTTTGTATGTATGTATAATACATACAAAAAACATTTTATTTCTATTTCTGTTTGTATGTATATGTAATTAAAAAAAACTGGGGAAAAGTCAAGCTGGGCTACTTAAATGGAACTGGGCAGGACATGCCTGCCGCATGCCTGACACACTGCGGACCAAAGTAGCACAAAATTGGTGCCTTGATACAGTGAGTTAGTAGCAGTAGTCCACAAAGGAGATGGCGGGACAAACCGGAAAGGTTTCACCAGAATTTGAGGACAAAATCGTGGACTCACGAAACATGAAAGGAATGGATTGTGGAAAGGAATGGCCTTTGCCCAGGAGTGGGACAGAATAGGCTAGCAAATACACACAAAAATATCGCAATAAATTGACTGAGAGATCCCTGATCCCTATCAATAAACTATTGAAAAAGCAACCTATTTTTTTTTTTTCATTCTCATATCTCCCAGACCAGCGTATTTGTATCTTAAACAATGTTATATACGTATATAAAAATATGTACATAAGAAAAATATATATGTTAAAATATATACGCTTATACATCAACCAATAATCTATTTTTAAACATTGCACATAAGACACTGTATTTTTAAAAAGTTTAAGCAAAAAATAGTTCATTAAACAGCATATTTTACAAACTAAAAACGAAATTCCAACTCGAAAAATACCTCAATTAGAGTCAAAATCGTTAATACGACAAACGATACGTTACTCTATAAAAACTTTCGATTTGTTTTGAACGCAAATCTTCACCAGATCACGTAAAAAAATAAATATCTTCATCACAGATTTCACTCGAGCGTTTGATACATTCGATCACTTTACATAATTCCATCGATCCTTTCTCCGTACACAATATGTTAAGACCCAAAACCAATGCCCTAGATTCGCTTTCATATCACCAAATATTTTAAGTAATTTCCTCCACTCGACTCGAAAATGACAGTTATAACTTGTTATTTATTGATTTTTATTACATTGATAGGTTCCTGTTTGACCACTATCTCATTAAATAGTAAGTGATATTGTGGTCAACGATGGAACACACTTGTTTAGAGCGATATCATGGCATTCAAACCAATTTTAGTGGACGAAATATCCTTCAAAAGTCTTCGGAATATATGTCTGACAAAAAAAAATCCTCAATGGACCACTCACCTCTTTCAGCAAATCCATCTCCAGCTCCTGATCCTGTTCCAAGATCCTGCAAAGCCTGTTCATCCCCAACATCGTTCAAGCCGAAATTCTGATCACGAAACACCACATTATCATTAAATCCACCAGGTCCCGCGTGAGAATTTGTCTGCACTGAATTTACACTCTCCGAAGCGTAAGGAAATACAACACGAGGACTCCGGGGCTTCCATCCAGGGTAGTAGCCATTGCGAACGGAAGGAGCGAAGGGAGCAACTGGGTATGGATCGAAAGCATAGTTCGGAGCATAAGTCCTCCCGAAACGTCCCTGGTAGTAATGAGGCTGGTTGGAATAAGGCCGAAACCGAGGCAAAGGCTCATAGAACCTTTCGTTTCCAGAGGGTAAATCCTCATTCACCTTCTTCGGCACTTCAGATCCATCTTCAGGAGACGTGAACTCATAATCCGGTTGATCATCAAACTTGATCTTTGAGTAGTTCTTGTCTTGAGTCAAGTCAATTTCACCTTTCCCGAACGGCTGATGGTTCTCGTCTTCGTCCAGGAATAGTACCCGGGATTGTCTCGCTCTGGTCCTGCGGTACAGGTTCTTGGGCACAAACATGACGGTTTTGTACGGTTTTTGATAGACTAGGCTGAGCGCCCGACTCGGCTCGACGGCCGCGACCGCCGCCACCACCAACAGTATAACTTTCCATCTATTTTCGCTTAACATCTTGCTTCGGTCAATGCACTGTTATTTTCACTTTCATTTCTTTTACTAGGGTCGATTTTGTTTAATTTATTTTTTGTTGCTTTTAGTACATGTTTTGGGGTGCGCGGTTTTTTTTTTAAATTTGGTGTTTTTTGTCGAGTTTCATTGCGGTGTTGACGGGACGTGTGTCGCGGGCGGTTGGTTGCGGGGTACTGGCGGCGCTCGCGTCTCGGACGCGGCGCGGGCTCAGCCGTGCTGTTATATAAAAATGCATGATGGTGACGTCTCAATTATGTAATACCGGTGATTAGTGATAGTACGTCGCTTGGCAACTCTGTTTGGGGATACCTGAAAGTGGCACTTTCAGTTTTTTGGTGGTTATAAGTGCGTTATTTCAGTTGCCTATCGGTGACATATAAAAAAAATACTTTGTTATTTTAGCATTCTCTAGCTTCTGCCAGCGGCTTCACCCCCATCATAGTAGGTTTCTCATTTTACTTAGGACCCCCGGATTCATCCCTTCAGGGAGTGAAGTTTAGAAAATCCTCTCTTAGTGCAGATTACATCGGGGGAGAGGGAGGCCAAAGAAAAGATGGATGGATTGTGTGAGAAGTGATATGAAAGAAAAGGGAGTTAGTGATAGCGTGACGAGTGACAGGACAGAATGGAAGAAAAAAACGTGTTGCGCCGACCCCAAATAAAACGGGACAAGGGCAGGAAGATGATGAGTGCAGATTACATCATACAAGGAAGACTTGTGCAAAATTTCATGTTCCTAGTCCCAGTAGTTTCGGCAGTGCGTTGATATCTCAGCCAATTTTTCTTTTTCATCTATTATATTCTCTTTTTGGGTTAATTGTTTTTTTTAGTTTGTGCAATTTTGTTCTCAGACTGAAGGAAACTAGACCCCATTACACAGGGAATCGTAGTGTGGGCTCTAGGGTGTATATTATGTATCTATAATAAGATTTTTTGGCACAATAAATTAATATTATTCTTGTTAATCAATTTTCCTTTTATATGTTTTATAAATAATTAATTAATAAAATGGTGGGATAATGATAAACCCCGCTCTTGGGCGGAACGGGAGATAGTGTCAGACTCTTACTGACTAAAAACTCACCCCGTTCCTTCTAGCCTTCATACCGGGGCTCGAGCTCCCTTCCGGATAACCCTGGCCCCAGTAGGCTTCGACCCAGCTGGGCCCCTTCTGTTGCTGACAACTTCTTGAAGCGCGCGGGAACAGTGCGCGCTGTCGACGTCTTGGGCTTCGAAAGATAGCTCAGCCACGGTATGAAAGCATAAAGGAACGGGGTGGATTTTTTAGTCATTAAATCTGACACGATCTCCCACTCCGCCCAAGGGCAGGGGATGTCTTTTGGACGATTTTTACGAACTGCAAAAAAAAAAGTGACGGTGATTATAAATGCTTTCGAAGGTGACAAACGCAATAGTGAGGGAACGTACATTCTCGTGCTCAAACTGCCAGGACCAGCCACCGTACATCCAGGAGGGCGGAGGATGATCAAAGAATAGCTCGCCATCCGCTCGTCCTGTAAGGACCGAACCCAAGTCATCGATAGCGCGTAGTATTCCGCGAATGCCTCAAAAAGATGTCAACAAACTTTAGGAGGCCAGCAAGGCCGAGGCTCCTATAAGGATTCCAGGACCACGATGATTATATCCATACTCATATCATAAAAAAAACCTCCCGACCTACCCGGGAGAAGACGTAAGATGAAAATCATCTTACACCTCCAAAAAAGGCATACTAAAATAGACTAAAGTTGACTCCGATATATTTGAAAAAAAGCTAAACATTTGATTCGAATAACGTAAAAGTAGATGCATTTATTTTTTTAACTAATTCCATTAATTAATTTATGCTGATTGGAGTGGTTTTGGGTGGCTTGAGAGCAGTGGTGGCCGAGTGGTAACGGCTCCGACTTACGAGTTGTAGGTCGTGGGTTCAAACCCAGCCAGGCGCATTACTTTGTGTATTTTATTTCATCACCACAGCTCTCAAAACGGTGAAGGAAAACATCGTGAGGAAACCGGCATGTCCTAGAACCAAAAAATTCGAAGACATGTGACATTCACCAAGCCGCACCGGGCCCGCGTGGTGGATTACGGCCCATACCCTCTTCTAGAGAGGAGGCGTGAGTCCCAGCAGTGGGAACATTATAAGGCTGACTATGCTACGCTATGCTATGGAGTGGTTTTCGAACGAATTTATCGAATATTTACATAATAGGTATGGGCCACAAACATTCAACAGAAATGACATCATCGACTTTTATTCAATAAAGATGAAAGTTTGTTTCCATATACAGCGTAACCTTATTGTAGATATTTTTTGTTAACTATAGCTAGCAATATTTTAAAGCTATAGACATTTTTTCAAAATCAATGAGACATTTTTGAAAATCATCCAATGATAGACCCCGCTCTTGAGTAGAGCGGGAGGTTGTGTCAGATTTTTTTGGCAAAAAACCCACTCTGAAAAATCTGCAATCGTTAACGCTAGTAGAACTTCAAATATACGGGAATGACGTCATCTCAACGCTCAGTCACGTGGCCAGAACAATAGAATCTGGGGCGTGGCCAACTCTAGGCGTTCGACGCAAGCGAAATGGTTGTAACTTGGCTAGGGGGGCTGTTCCTTCGTTGCCTTTCATACCAGGGCCGAGTTTTCCTTTCAGAAGCAGACCCTTAGCCCCGGTAGGCTTCGACCCTGCTGGGCCCCCACGGTTTGCTGACATCTCCTTGATAGCTATAGACATAGCTACAAAATAAAGTAGATTGGATTTGATTGTGTTGCGGCTCACATCCATCGCATTCCCGCAACCATCACCAAGTCATCGGGCAGGCGGTCGCCTCCTTCTGCGAAGCAGTAATGCTAGTAAAGGAGGAGGCCGACCGCATCAGGCTACGGCGCCCTCGCCGCCGCCACCGGGATTCCGATCCCGATTTCCGGCCACCGTAGACGCGGGCTCGCGGACGGCGAGCCATGGGTAGCTCGCTGTCCGATCGTCCGGTAATGAACCGAGTCCAAGACGTCGAGAGCGCGCACTGTTCCCGCGCGCTTTAAGTAGTTGTCAGCAGCAGGAGGAGCCCAGCTGGGTCGAAGCCTACTGAGGACAGGGTTGTCCGAAAGCTCATGCCCCGGTATGAAGGCTAGAAGGAATGGGATGGGGTTTTTAGAAGAAGTTTTTTTTAAGAGTCTGACACTATCTCCCGCTCCGCGCAAAAGCGGGTTTTGTCATAAGATGATTTTCCCCATCATCGTTATTTACACAGACAGCTTCGGCAAAAAGTTAATAACTTACAGATTTGATCGAATATAATAGATAATATAACAAAACAAAAATGTTGCTGCATTTAGTTGGTTTTTGCAATAAGGGTACAATATAATTATTAACTAGTCGACTTTTCACGCGACCAGAGAACTAGGTATTTCTTTGGCTAACAAATCAATATTCCTATTCATCGTGGCAATACTGTCAGTGTTCTGGGCACTTTCCCATTCGCAACGATGTGAATATTTTTTTTTTTGATGCTCATTGAATTCTTTAATGCGCTTTTGTACATATAATTATACCTGTCACGTTATTTATTAGTTTAGTTATTCATAAGTACATTATTTTTTCTTTTAATTGAAATAAACAAGTGCTTGACTGCGATCCCACCTGATGGTAAGCAGTGATGCAATCTTTGATGGTGAAGCGCACTAGGTCATTAAGAGGCTATTTACTCTAGGCTTGAAGACACCTAAACTAGATACCCGCAGCAGAACCAAGGTCGCCGACATAGCCCGAAGAATCGCCAAACTAAAGTGGCAATGGGCAGGGCACATTGCTTATAAAACAGATGGTCAATGGGGCCGAAAAGTTCTGGAGTGGTGACCGCGCACCGAAAAACGCAGCATTGGAAAGCCTCCCACAAGGTGGACCGAAGACCTGGTGAGAGTCGCAGAAAGGCGGTGGATGTGAGACACAAAGGATCGGTCGGGGATGTGGCGATGCTTGGGGGAGCCCTATAATAATAATATTCTACAACTATCACACAACGCCGTCTAGTCCCAAGCTAAGCAGAGCTTGTGTCATGAGTACTAGACAACTGATAAACATACATATATATTTCTAAATACATACATATTATAGATAAATTACACCCAGACACAGAACAAATCATCATGTTCATCACACAACATTTGTTCTGGGTGGGATTCGAACCCTCGACCTCCGACATAGCAGTCAGGGCCACTAACCACTAGACTAACAGGCCAGTCTATGTCCAACAGTGTGTTCTTTCGGCTGAAATGATGATAATGAAAGTATAATCACACTTACACTATACAGCTACACTCGTTTTAACAATAATTTACATTGTTACACTAGGGGCGAAAGTTACTTATTTCGTCCCAAGAAGGAGTTTTTTTTCGTCCCGAAATTAAAACTCCCTAGGGATGAAAAGTGTGATACTTTTCAGCCCGCTCCTCAGGTAAGTTCAGACCTACTTTCAGAGTATGAGTAATGAAAAAACTATGATATTATTATATTAATTTGTTATTAGTATTGTCACCTTCCTAATATTTACTACTGCTCACTTTTGTAAGACGAAGGAGACTAGTTTCCACGACACAGGGCATCCTAGTGTGGAGACTAGGGCCATATAAATTAGTGTAACACATTTTTCCTGAACAATAAAAAATATTATTTTCATTTGTTTATTTATCTCAGAACCCTGAGGTCCTGGACCTTTGGGAGGCGTACAAGGGGCCGAAGCCAACTCGCAGAGGCCCTTTCGGTTACTATAATGAGACGTGGTACCAACCGACGATTATCCCTGTGCGCGCTATACTAGTGCACCCAAAGACAACCCCCGGTTTGAAAACACTATTGTGATACAATATGGAAAACAAAATAATGGGGCTATGGTTTTTGGAGTCTTAAGTGGGCTGGTATCATGGAACTATGTTAAGACTATGGCCCCTGCCTGGACAATGTCATTAATATCCATCGATAAAAGGCAGGAAGTGACTCGCACACTCAATAAATGGTAATAAAAATTATTATTATTAGGTACTTTAAATTACTTACAAAAATATTGAAAACCTCGTCACAATGTCCATTCTCCAGTGAAAACAAGCCTTCGACTTAAACTGTGGGAAAGGTCTACGAAGACAGTCGGTGGTAACATCAGAACTAATTGATAATACGCCTTTTATTCAGTCGCAGTCCGGTTGTCAATATTTATCATAATAGTAGTTTACTGTACCTTTATTGGTTTAGTTTTTTATGGAGTATTTTAGAAAGAAGTTTTTCTTTTCTAAAACAAAGATGAATGGATTGTGTGAGGAGTGTACAACAGAAACATTGTGTGAGGAAAAAAACGCGTCGCGCCCACCTCAAATAACACGGGACAAGTATAGAAAGATATTGATGATATGATCTTTATCTTCTTCTTCCTGCCCTTATCCCATATTACTTGGGGTCGGCGCAGCACGATTTTTTCTTCCATTCTGTTCTATCACCCGTCAAACTATCGTGGGCTCACGGGCGGCGAGCTATAGGTAGCTCGCTGTCCGATCGTCCGGTAGCTGTCCGGACCGAGCCAAGACGTCGACAGCGTGCACTGTTCCCGCGCGCCTCAAGGAGTTGTCGGTAACAGGAGGGACCCAGCTGGGTCGAAGCCTACCGGGGCCGGGGTTATCCGAAAGGAAACTCGGGCCCCGGTATGAAAGAACGGAGTGGGGTTTTTAGTCAGTAAGAGTCTGACACTATCTCCTGCTCCACCCAAGAGCGGGTTTTGTCATAAGATGATTTTCACCATAAAAAAAAAACCCGTCAAACTATCACTAACTCCCTTTTCTTTCGTATCACTCCTCACACAATCCAGCCATCTTTTCTTCGGCCTTCCTCTCCCTCTGATGATATGATCTACTCATAAACACAATTAATTTTCTCAATATCACCTAGGATTTGAGGTAGCACAGGGCCAGCGTGGTGGATGATCCACGGCCCATTCCCTCTCCTAGACTGGAGGCTTGACTTCCCACAGTGGGAAAATATTGGGATCAATGCTACTTTTGGATTATCAGGTAGTCAGTTTAGTCAGTCAGAAAACACGCGCTCTGGTTTAGAAGAAGATAGGGAAGACCTTTGCCCAGCAGTCATCATCTTCCTGCCCTTGTCCCGTATTATTTGAGGTCGGCGCAACACGTTTTTTTCTTTCATTCTGTCCTGTTCATACAATCCATCCATCTTTTCTTTGGCCTCCCTCTCCCTCTCCATCCATCCACATGTAAATTCATAACTCTTTTAGCAACATGCGTTTTATCTCTCCTTTTTACATGACCATACCAAGACAAACGATTTCCTTTCAGCTTTTCAGTCACTGGCGCCACTTTCAAACTTCCCCTAATATACTTATTTCTCACTTTATCCTTTCTCGTCACATCACACATCCATCTCAACATTCTCATCTCCGCTACATGCAATCTTTTTTCATCAGACCTTTGCCCAGCAGTGGTAGACAAAATAGGTGAATAAAAAATTAAAAAAGCATTGCCTCATCATGAAGATTGACCTGCACATTATTCAGACACGACCTCTTCGTCTTACGGAAGCGCTTCATAATAATAAAGCATTGTGTAATCACAGTAGGGTCACCAACCCATACCTCCCACATAATAGACCATAACCAGGGGCGTAGCTACCGCCGTACCAATGATGCAGAGCCCCCAAGCTACAGGGGCCCCGGGTAAAAATTCATAACATGATAACTACAACCTTCAATTTTCTTATTCATTAGCTATGCACCATAGCTAATAAATATTTACTAAATGATTAATAATAATATTCCACAATTACGCCGTCTAGTCCCAAGCTAAGCAGAGCTCACGTTCATTGTGCGTGCAGCTAAGGAATGGAATTCCTTGCCGGAGTCTGTGTTTCCTGATAGCTACAACCTAGGAATCTTTAAGTCGAGAGTGAATAGGTTTCTTCTAGGTAAGCGCGTTCCATCGTCGACCGCATCGTCACTTTCCATCAGGTGAGATAGCGGTCAAGCGCAAACCTATCAATAATAATAAAAAAAGAGCTTATGTTATGAGTACTAGACAACTGATAACGTCGTACATGATGACATGGACGAAATCTATGCAATTAGTCTGGTCATATTTCGAGGCCTATCGTGACTCTGTTTAATGTATCTGTGCTAGTAGCGCCTACGTTGTAAAACATCCCGGACTACTTTTGATAGGGGGCCCCTTTGGGACTAGCTACGCCACTGACCATAACCTATGGGTTTCTACCCACATTTATAGCTGCATCGTGAACATAAAATATGTACATTCTAACCTTTATGGTAGTCGTGTAGCAAATGGTATTCTTATGAGTATAATTCTTTGTGGATCTGTTTTGTATAGGCCGTGTACGTTTTTGGAGAGAAAGAAGCATGTTGTCATGACATATGTTTCTTCCGTATATTGTTTGAAAACAGAATTGCTCATAGAACCTTTAAAGATTCCGTGTGCAAAATGTTTGACATTATTTGCTTCGTGGACATTATGTATATTTACTATTAGTTTATTAAAACTCTAATATTATAAAAGCGAAAGTTTGTGAGTGTTTGTTTGTAACTACTTCACGCTCGAACTGCTAAGCGGATTTTGATGAAACTTGGCATACAAGTAGTACATAGATGTGTTTTATCCTGAGATTTTTTTTTATTGTTTATAGGTTCACACTTGACCGCCACCTCACCTGATGGAAAGCGACGATGCGGTCGACGACGGAAGGCGCTTACCTAAAAGAAACCTATTCACTCTCGACTTAAAGATTCCCGAGTTGTAGCTATCAGGAAACACACGCTCCGGCAAGGAACTCCACTCCTTAGCTTCACGCACATTGAATGTGTTCCCAAAACATTTTGTGCGTGTAGGTGAGACGTTTACTATGTAACTATTTTCCTTGGGACTATTTTTACCGTTACGCGGGCAAAGTCGGTGGTAGTTTCTAATTTTTCCATCCTTCAGAAAATACTATGTTTGCCCTTTTTCCACGTACAAATATTTACATCGATATGACACAAAAATTATAATCACTTGATAATATATTTTTGTCATATCATCATCTTCTTACTGCCCTTATCCTGTGTTATTTGGGACCGGAGAAAATCAATTTTTAACCGACTTCGAAAAGGAGGAGGTTCTATGTTCGGCTGAATGTATGTTATTTTTTTCCACTCAGTCCTGTCACTCGTCACACTATCACAAACTCCCTTTTCTTTCATATCACTCCTCACACAACCCATCCGTCTTTTCTTTCTTTTTAGTTTTTATAAGTACTTATTGTTTATTTAAAAAATCATAGGAAATGTACATTGTTGCACACTGATTGGTGTCAATCAATCAAATAAACGATGTGAAAAAACCAGGTAATGTCTGTGTGGAACTCGTATAACTGAGTAATTAGTTGCTAGAAACACACGCAAAGCCGCGTGTGCCAATTGAGAAGTTTAAAGTTTTAAAACACTGTTTTTGATTTAATTTTTTTTTATTATTCACCATCAGCCCGTCCCGGCTTCGCACGGGCAATAAATATAGCCTATGTTACTCAGGGTGAATGTAGCTTTCCAATGGTGAAAGAATTTTTGAAATCGGGATAGTAGTTTTTGAGTTTATTCATTACAAAAATTTTAATTTTTGTGTGTATGTACAACCAACAACCAGCCACCAACCACCAATCACCAACCACCAACCACCAACCACCAACCACCAACCACCAACCACCAACCACCAACCACCAACCACAAACCACCAACCACCAACCACCAACCACCAACCACCAACCAACCAATCCAACCAATTTTCCCTCTTTATAACATAGGTATATATATAGTGTAGATGTAGATAGGCTCGCGTTTGACCACTATCTCACCTGACGAAAAACGACGATGTGGTCGACGATGGAACACTTGCCTAGAAGTAACCTATTCACTCTTAACTTAAAGACCTCTTTTTGTGAGAAAATCATATAATGACATCTTTCGCCCTTGGGCGGGGCGTGTCAGACTTTTACTGACTAAAACTCACTCCTGTTTCTTCTTTCCCTTCAATCCAGGGCCACAGGGTTCTCTTTCGTATCACCTATGGCCTCAATAGGTTTCGACCCTGCTGGGCCCATACGGTTTGCTGACATCTCCTTCAGGCAACCTATTCTTGACTTAAAGAGGGAGTCTTCCAGGTCGGACAGGAGCCATCAGGAAACACAGACACAAGCTTTCTATTTCAGAATTCAAGAAATATATTATCAAGCAGCGCCATCTATCTTTATGATTACAAAACTGTGAGAAGCCTCTCTCTACGTAGAGTAGTGGACAAGTGAAGGCTCTTTATATTGATCGATGTTGAACGTAGAGTTCATAGATGTCTCTCTGTTACGATAAGTTATGATTAAGCTTAACTTGTTTGGAGTAAGTAGAGGTATGAGAATGAGTTATGCCAAAATTCAAATTAAAAAAATATATATAAAAATAATTTATTTATGTTTATTTTTCAATACACTTGCTCATAAAGTGACTCTTATTGCACTGCACTTAGGTATATAATGGCACTTGTTACCAAACTGTAACATTTTGATTACCATTACGCACTAGTGCTATAATGTAGTTAAAACCTTATTGTTCAATCTCTCCCCCGCCATCATTTTATTACATTATCGTATAAGGACGGGCGCGCGTCGTCCCCCACGAGGAAAAATAAATGGGCACGGATATTAAATCAGATTTTAACCGGCCCAAAATTCACTAGTTTTAAAGTTATTTTCTTCACAAGTGTATTGAAAAACGACGTATGATACACGTGAGTAATTAATGATTACCGTTCTCGGCTCTTTTAGACCCTCGCCATGGCTCGGGTCTAAATACCGCCTCGACGGTAATCCCTAACATTACACACTTATATCATAATGTACTATTATTTTAAGAAAATAGTAGAATTAAATTTATTTCGGACATAAAAAGATTCGTGGTAACTTAATATATAACTTATTATCTAGTTTTAGTGCCTATCACCCTGTGCACAAGATACAATCGGAGAGCTACAGCTCCCCGCTACAGTTTTCAAGTGGCTGTTGCACCATCTCTCACTCTTATTTTATTTTAATAGAATTATAAAAATAATTGAGGAAACAGACGTCCTCACGCTCCAGTTACCGCAAGTGTTAACTTGTTGACGCCGAGCAATGGGTAGCTCGCCGTCCTGCCGTCCGGTAATCAAGCGGACGGAGCCCAAGTCGTCGAAAGCACGTGGTGTTCCACGCGCGACTCAAGGAGACGACAGCAAAACCGTGGAATCCTAGCAAGGCTGAAGCCTACTGGGGTCATGGGTTGAATTCCGTTCTTGAATCCACCCCGGATTCTGAGAAGAACGGAACTGAAGAACGGAATCTGGAACGCAAAAGGCAAAGAAGAGTGAAATATTACTCAGTTTTACTGACTCTAACATAGCCCTCTCGCTTGAAAATAAAAACTTAGCATACACTCAGCCCGATAGACCACCGCTGGGCATAAACTTTTGTATATTTCTCACAAAGTCACACAGAATTGGCTACAATAATATTAATTTTATCACTTGGAAAAAACTTCAATAAAAGACTTCAACGCACATTGAACGCGTTGATGTCTTTTGTATGAACACTGTTGGTACCAATATTTTATGCTTTGAAGAATTTTCTTTGAGTAATTGCTCAATATTTTGTCATGCAGATATTATAACAATAAATACTCGATATATAGAGGATAATCTCAATATACAACGTGTAACGTTAAATGCGCAAAACCTCAGACACCCCAAATGATTTTTAATTCGATTGACCTAATTATGTGAGAAAAAAACATAAAAAAAAGAATTAAAGGTTTTATGTGCAGTTTTAGTTTGTTTAAAATTCATATCTGCATTGAAATAATAACTTTTATTATCCTATGTATGAGAAAATTTGATTGGACTACAAATTTGTGTTTGTTTACCAATTTCAGCGGGTTTGCGCACGTGATGGCTCGACCTATTCATAAATAGTCAGGTCGAAGTTTTTAATGAAGATTTTTTTGAAAAATGTATCCTATATTAAAAAGTGGTTTAATTGATTCTGCTCGTTATTCTGATCAAACTAATTTCAGGTTTTACGCATTTAACGTTACACGTTGTAAAGGTTTTTTTTTAGGTGAGAAACCATTCAATAAAAAAAAGACTTATCTCTCTTCTAAGACGAAGCGGGACGACATATCCGACTTTAACTGACTAAAACCATACCTATGTTTTTTCTTTGCTTTTTGTGTTCCAGTTGGTCTCAGTTAATATTTATTTATTACTAGCTTTCCGCCCGCGGCTTCGCCCGCGTGGACTACAGTTTATATCGCGCGGGCAGAGACCCGTGCTCAGCAGTGGAATTATAGGTTGCCTATATGTTATTCCAGTGTCTCTTCTACCTACCTACCAAATTTTATCTAAATCCGTTCACTAGTTTTTGCGTGAAAGCGTAACACACAGACAGACAGAGTTACTTTCGCATTTTTAATACTAGTAGGGACTAGTAGGGATTATTTATATATTTACAAAATGATATTATAACATCTTTACAGACGCGTTCAAGGCGATGTTATAACAAACACAGTACATAGTTATAAAATATTATTAAATTAATTATGAATAGTATATTTAACTAAAATAATATATAATATATATAGGTAGTAAATATTAATAATGGCAGGCGCGTTTGATGTGTCCTGCCCATGTGTTTTGTGTGGGATTTCGGCCGTAAACTTGGCGAGGCAACGGGTGACTCCCGGTCCGGGTCGTTCTTGGTGCAAAGGATGGCCATCGCTATTCAGCGAGGAAATGCGGCGAGTGTTATGGGCACCTTTCCACCGGGAACGATCAGGGGCGGGTTATTTATTGACACGTGATGTTACATTTTATTGTAAAATATTAATTGTTATTATTTTAATTTTTATGTTTTCTTTTTTTAACTAAAATAATATATAATACATATAGGTAGTAAATATTAATAATGGCAGGCGCGTTTGATGTGTCCTGCCCACTGCCACTTAAGTTTGACGATTCTCCGGGCAATGTCGGTAACCTTAGTTCTCCTGCAGATATGGCCGTTTATGTCGCAAATAACTTAGGTATATTTCGGTACTCAAGGAAATCAAACTTCTAGGGAACTTTCCGATGACCCAGAATCCTGAAATTAGACTGGCCTCTTGGTCTAGTGGTTAGTGACGGTGACTGCTATGCCGGAGGTCGTGGGTCCGATTCCCACCCAGGACAAATGTTTGTGTGATGAGCATGATCATTTGTTCCGTGGGTGGGTGTAATTTATCTATAATATGTATGTATTTAGAAATATATAAGTATGTTTATCAGTTGTCTAGTACTCATAACACAAGCTCTGCTTAGCTTGAGACTAGACGGCGTTGTGTGATAGTTGTGGAATATTATTATTATATTATTATGCAAAGGCAAGGTTTTATAACAGAAGTTTAGGAATGAATCTGAAAATTTGTTGTTACGTCATAACAATTTTTTTTTACGATTTGTAGAAAACTTCGAGGCTCTAATCGGGAATCGAATCTTTAATAGGTAGATAAGTTTGTACGGAACCCTCAGGTTGCGACTCCAACTCGCAGTTGCCCAGTTTTAACCTTAAACATAACATACATACAAACAAACATAACAGTACAATGTCGACTCACCAAATGATAATTTCTCTCAATCGTGAACAGTTTCACTTTGGATGCGCCGGCGCCGCTGACGTCATCACTCATCGATTCGTACCTAAATGAGGTAGTCACACTCGCTAATTGACTTTAGGCTCTTTTTATTGCGTTTTCGAGGTTGTTTTTTTTTTATTATTGACAGGCTTGCGTTAGACCACCATCTCACCTGATGGTAGGCGATGATGTGGTTGACGATGGAACACGCTTGCCTAGAAGTAACCTATTCACTCTCGGCTTAAAGACCCCCAAGTTGTAGCTATCAGGAAACACATTTTTTTTGTATAAATTTCAAGACCATTACCAACCCGCACTGGGCCCGCGTGGTGGATTACGGCCCATTCTCTCTCCTAGAGAGGAGGCCTGAGTCCCAACAGTGGGAGCTTTAAAAGGGCTGATGATGACGATGATGATGTAAAAGTTATTGGAATCGAGAGAAGAACCCTGAGGCCCAACAGTGAGAATATTAAAAAGGCTTAGTATGATGGAGGATGACGTTTCAAGATAGGATGGAGAAGGTAGGCCAAAGAAAATCCACTGCGTCCTCGTGGATCGGTGGCAGCGATCTCTTGCGCCGGGCCTTGGTTCAGGCCATGGTCGGGTGCGAGGAGACAATCATATAACAGGAAAACTCCTTAATTTCCCACAAAACAAATGACGTTGCCTCCACCAAATTATAAAAAATCTCTCTTTTAAACAGTTTCACTTTAGTTCGGATGCGCCGGCGCCGGTGACGTCACCTGCAGATGACTCGTATTTATATTCATATATAAAATACGTTATCTTCGAATCAAATCCAATATTGAGCTTTATGGTATTTTAGAGATTTCTATGTAATTTTTTAGGGTTCCGTACCTCAAAAGGAAAAAACGGAACCCTTATAGGACCACTTTGTTGTCCGTCGGTCTGTCTGTCAAGGCCTTTTATCTAGAACACGTGGAGATCATCATCATCATTTCAGTCGAAAGACGTCCACTGTTGGACATAGGCCTCCCCCAAGTGCCGCCACAATGAACGGTCCTGTGCGTCTCGCATCCATCGGATTCCCGCAACCCTTACCATGTCATCGGCCCACCTTGTAGGAGGCCTTCCAACGCTACGTCTTCCGGTACGTGGTCGCCATTCCAGACCCTATCGGCCCCAACGGCCATCCGTTCTGCGAGCAATGTGCCCTGCCCACTGCCCACTTAAGTTTGGCAATTCTTCGTGCTTGGTTAAACTTAAACCTTGGTTCCTCTGCGGATATCCTCATTCCTGATTCGATCACGCAAGGAAACTCCGAGCATAGCCCTTTCCATTGCCATTTGGGTGACTTTGAGCCTTCTGATGAGGCCCATTGTAAGCGACCACGTTTCAGAGCCATATGTCATCACTGGCAACACGCACTGGTCATAGACTTTCGTCTTGAGACACTGGTATGTTGGACGAGAAGATACCGCGCAGCTTCCCGAACGCTGCCCAGCCGAGTCGGATTCGACGATTGACCTCTTTCTCCAAGTTAGACCTACCCAACTGGACCCGTTGAAATTAAAACCATATAATCAGGTCTGCTGTCTCTTCAAGCTGTGAAGAAATCGCTTGAAAACGAAGGCTCATGTGCGGTGGTGTCGCCACAAAAAACGCATGAAGCGGCTTCAAGCTTCTCCGGACACAAGGTTTTTTTTTGATGTGGAAAATCATCTTATGACAAAACCCGCTCTTAGGTGGAGCGGGAGATAGTGTCAGACTCTTACTGACTAAAAACCCCATCCCATTCCTTCTAGCCTTCATACCGGGGCACGAGCTCCGTTTCGGATAACCCTAGCCCCAGTAAGCTTTGACCCAGCTGGGCCGCTCCTGCTGCTGACAACTTCTTGAGGCGCGCGGCAACAGTGCGCGCCGTCGACGACTTGGGCTCGGTCCATTACCGGACGATCGGACAGCGAGGTACCCATGGCTCGCCGTCCGCGAGCCCGCGTCTACGGTGGCCGGAAATCGGGATCGTAGCCTGATGCGGTTGGCCTCCTCCTTTACTAGCATTACTGCTTCGCAGAAGGAGGCGACCGCCTGCCATTCCTCCTCGCTCCGGACGATGGCCTCGACCAGAGCCCAGCGCGATAGGTCTCCACCGCCAATCGCCCCCACGAGGGCACGGCGATGCTCCGCCCAGGCAGGGCACACCTCAACTGTGTGCTCCACCGTATCCTCCAGGCGTTCCGCACGGCGGCGACACCCGGGCGTCTCTTTCGACTTAATCTGAAACAGGTACCTCCCGATTGTGCCATGTCCGGCGTCGAGGACCTGCGTCATGCGGAAGGTAAAGACGCCGTGAGGTCTTTCCAGCCACGCCTCAAAGAGGGGACTTACCGCCATAATCGTGGCGTGCCCATCCGGACACAAGGTGTCGCGCGCACCAGCTTTTCTTCTAGCTTTTTTTGTGGCCGCTTCTAGCGTTTTTTTGTGGCAGCGTTTTTTTGAGGCCCGCGTGCGGGGATGCTTAGTTACAGGCAGTGAGGAATCGACAGTCATTCCTCAGTTACAACCAAGTAAAGGCTTCAATTCCGTCCTACGCAAAACATTTTCACTTCGCTAATGCGTTTCTGATGCGCGTTTATGACGTCATACTTGATATAAACATAATTTATATTTTTATATCTCAACATAACGTCACTTCACATCACACGGTCACTTTTGTATCTGTCTGTATGTTTGTTCATACTTTTGATGGTATGGTATGGTAGGTATGGGTTTTTTTTTGGTGGGAAAATCATCCAATTATATCCCCCGCTCTTGGGCAAAACGGGAGATCGTGTCAGACTTTTACTGACTAAAAACCCACCACATTCATGCCTTCATACCGGGGCTGAGATACCTCTCGAAACTAACCCCAGTAAGCTTCGACAAGGCTGAGCCCCCCTGCTGTTGTTGAGAACTCCTTGAGGCGCGCGGGAACAGTACGCGCCGTCGATGACTTGGGCTCGGTCCGGATAGTTACCGGATGGTCGGACAGCGAGCTACCGATTGCTCGCCGTCCGCAAGCCCGCGCCTACGGTGGCCGGAAATCCAGATCGGAATCCAAGCGTCATGGGCCGAACCCAAGTCGTCGACAGCGCCTAGTATTCCCCGAGCGCCTCTAGGAGAAGTTAGTAAACCGCCTACGGCCCCTAGGCCCAGCAGGGTCGAAGCCTACTGGGGCTTGGGTGATGCGAAAGAGATCTCCAGGGCAATGGAACAATGGCAAAAAAGGAACAGGACTGGGTTTTTAGCCAGTAAAAGTCTGACACGCCCTCCCGCCCCGCTCAAGAGTGGAAGATGTCTTCAAATGATTTCCCACGTCGCAGTCAATAGATTTCCAGTCTTTACTAGAAAGATGGGCGTTTTATTTTCGTTTATAAATAAAAGAGGAGGAAATACATACACCAAAAAGGCGTAACAGACCTCTCAGCTTATCAAGCCACAACTCACCACTTCCTCATCTGCGTGTGAAACGTTTTCACTTCGCTAACGCGTTTTTGATGCGCCGGCGCCGTGACGTCATCATAACTCGAGAACATTTACAAACTTGTTCTTTTTCTGGTTCACTTTTAAGGTCGTTTTGGCGACTTATTTGGTTCTTTTTTTGAATGGATGTGGGTTTATGGGGATAGACCGTGTTGTTGTAGAATTTAGCCAGTTAACAAGGTGTGGTGGACTTACTCGTATCCAGCTCAAGTGGTCGGTAAATATCGTAGAAATGAAATATATAAATGCAGTTTGCTTAGTGTCACCTCACATAGGCTCCATGCTACAGCCACAAACCCTGCCACGAGAAGCTACAAGCGGCCACAAGCGGCTTGTGACCAGTGGCTGCTACTTTTAGTAACCCATGTGTACAGTGACGGCGAGCAATGGGTAGCTCGCTGTTCGACCGTCCGGTAACTGTCCGGACCGAGCCCAAGTCGTCGACGGCGTGCACTATTCCCGTGAGCCTCAAGGAGTTGTCAGCAACAGCAGGGGCCCAGCTGGGTCGAAGCCTACTGGGGCCAGGATTTGCTCCAAAAGGTAGCTCAGCCCCGGTATGAAAGGCACGAAGGAACGGGGTGGGTTTTTTAGTCAGTAAGAGTCTGACATTATCTTCCGCTCCGCCCTATGGCGGTGGATGTCATTTGGATGATTTGAGAAATCAAGTGCGCAGTAGTATAATGGACTGTATCAAAGAAGGTTTAAATGTGGTATTAGCGCCTAACAGCGTTTTATATCTGCGTTTAGTGGCCAGTGCGGGTCACAAGAAGCGAGCAGCGGCGTTGTGTAGCGTGTGGCTGCTTCCGGCATCATCCGTGTGCGGCGTGTCCATATAAAATGTATGAAACCTACAGGAAATATGCCGGTGGCGGTGTTTTGTGGTTGTGGCTAGGGGCCCGTGTGTGTGACCCTTAGTGAGGGCACACCACAAACGCAGCGGTAAGCCCTACAATCGCAGGGGCCATATGTTGGACGAAAGTGTACCCTGGGGCCCTGGATCGCAAGACAAAGTAGAAACTAGGAGTGGGTTTTAATCAGTAAAAATCTGATACCACGCGACCCTCGCGCTCAGCCCAAGAGCGAAAGAAGTCGTTGGTTAGACTGAAAACCGACCGATAATTGGAAAAAGGCTAGGGAGATGATGATGACAATAGCCAATTTCCATCTTTACAAATAATACTTACATTTTGGAATCACTTTCATTCTGTGTTCAGCTAAGGAGTGGAATTCCCTGCCGGAGTCTGTTTCCTGATAGCTACAACCTAGGGCTCTTTAAGTCAAGAGTGAATAGGTTTCTTCTAGGTAAGTGTGCTCCATCGTCGACACATTGTTGCTTTTCATCAGGTCAGATGGTTGTCAAGTGCGAGTCTATCAAAAATAAAAAAGGTATGTAGACAGCACAGTTTGACCAGAAATATTGGCTATCAATCTTTACCGTTAGCTATTGATATGATAGACACCTCTTGACATGCTGTGACTTGGCTTATTGAACACTAGTGCGATGTTACCGCTATGTGTGATAAATAATTCTAGAATGTCTTTGATTTAAGTTTTATTTATTACATTTTTTACTAGTTACCGCCCGTGGCTCCGCCCGCGTCAAATTACATTCCACTTTTCAATTTTTTTTTTAATTTTCAACTATTTTTACCCGACTGCAAAAAGGGTTGTTTTCCTCTTTTTATCACGTCGGGGTCACCAGTTTAGAGGTATGCGGAACAGAATATAAAGTCCCGCAGACCTGCGTTGAAAATATAGGATCCTCCGACCAGACAGAAATTGGGTCTGGTCAGGGTAATTGCCCGATGGTTCTTTTTTTCTTCTTTTTTTTGGTGGGTAAAAATCATCCAAATGACACCCACCCTTGGGTGGAGCAGGAGATAGTGTCAGACTTATTGACTAAAAAACCCACCCCGTCCCTTCTTGGCTTTCATAACGGGGCTGGGCTTCCTTTCGGAGCAAACTCTGGCCCTAGTAGGCGTCGACCCAGCTGGGCCTCTGCTGTTGCTGACAACTCCTTGAGGCGCGCGGGAATAGTGCGCGCCTTCGACGACTTGGGCTCAGTCGGACAGTTACCGGACGGTCGGACATTGAGAACTGCCCGATGGACAATTTAGGTATGTTGTATACGTTCTAATCGTGCGGAAAACTTTATTACTGGGATGCAAGGTTTCAATTGGTTTGTTCTTATGTGGAGTCTTTTATCTGGTAGATCTAAGAATAGGTCATAGGCAATTTTTTACTATCCTACCCCTACCCCCTATTTTTTTTTTTTTTTGTTACCTGATATGGTAGAACAACATTTACCGAGTCAGCTAGTTGGCTTATAATAATAAAAAAACTAGCTTTAGCGAGCGACTCTGCTTGCGTAAGAGTAGGTTTCTGCATAAAAACTTTTGACCCCCGTTTAATCACCTAAGGGAATGAATTTTGAAAAAACCTCTCTTACTGTCCTCGCACACGGGCCTTAAAAAAAACGCTGCCACAAAAAACGATAGAAGCGGCCACAAACAAAGCTAGAAGCCGCCGCAAAAAAACAGCTGTAGCGCGCGACAGCTTGTGGCCGGAGAAGCTTGAAGCGGCTTCAAGCATTTTTTTGTGGCGGCACCGCCACACACGAGCCACAAAAAAGGCCGCCTCAAAAAGAAGCTTGAAGCGGCGTTTTTTTGAGGCCCGTGTGTGGCGGTGCCGCCACAAAAAAAAATGCTCGCTTACGTAATCAAAGTAAGCTTAGTGTAAAATTTCACACTTTTTTTTTGTCGACGGGGAAAATCATCTTATGATGACAAGACCCGCTCTTGGGTGGAGCGGGAGATAGTGTCAGACTCTTACTGACTAAAAACCCCGCGCCGTTCCTTCTAGCCTTGATACTGGGGCTGGAGCTCCCATTCGGACGACCCTGTCCCCAGTAGGCTTCGACCCAGCTGGGCCCCTCCTGCTGCTGACAACTCCTTGAGGCGCGCGGGAACAGTGCGCGCCGTCGACGTCTATAAAATTTCACACTGTTGTACTGTTGTTGTCTTGTGTTTTCAAGTTTTGGCTGTGCGTTGATATGTCAGTCAGTCAGTTTCTCTTTTCATTTATAAAAAGACAGATTATTACTTCAGCGTAAGTGAGGTAGCCAAACTCTTGCGGTTTTTTGCACAGCTAAAGGTATAATTTGATATTATTTTGATTGATTGATTTCTCTAAGACGAAATTTGATTGATGTGTGCTATAAATTCTTAATAAATAGCTAATCAAGACGAATAGTTGAGTAGAGGTAAAAAAATTGGTGTTCATATTAAATTGTACCTAGTTGGGTACAATTTAATTACCGGCATGGTTGACGCAGTGCTTTAATGACTGGCTGGTGCGCTGCGGGTTGCGGGTTTGATTCCCGTTCGGAACAAATTTTTGTTTAGCCTTTGGATAGTTATTCCGAGTGTCTTATGTCTGTCTTATTTAAGTTATTCTTAGTTTTTTCGACTGTTTTATTAAACGCACATAGAGTTTACATGTTTAAGAAGGCACCCACGATATAGGAGTCATTCCTACTATGGAGCAATAATTTTAAAACTAAAGTTTACTATGATTACTGTTTCGAATTACCTAGATTCTTATATTCTTAATTGTATACTAGCTTTTGCCCGCGCGGCTTCGCTCCCGCTCTTCCCTACTCCACCCTACTGTACCCAACTCTACCCTACCCTACTCTACCTTAATCTACCCTACTCTACCCTACACTACCCTACACTACCTTAATTATTATTTTTTTTCCATAAGAACCTTTTCCTCACAATAACAATCACAACAAAAAAAAATTAGCCAAATCGGTCAAGCTGTTTTCATGCTATGTCGTGACAACGGATAAAACGGATAAAAACGGGTTTCATTTTATATATAGATTATATATTATATAACTTTAGAACTTGTGTGCAGGAGAACCAAGGTTGCCGACGTAGCTCGAAGAGTCGCCGGACTTAAGTAGCAATGGGCAGGGCACATTGCACGCAGAACAGATGGTCGATGGGGACGAAAGGTTCTGGAGTGGCGACCACGCACCGGAAGTCGCAGCGTTGGAAGGCCCCCAACAAGGTGGACCGACGACCTGGTCAGGGTCGTGGGAATCCGATGGTTGCGTGACGCACAGGACCGGTCGTTGTGGCGACGCTTGGGGGAGGCCTATGTCCAGCAGTGGACGTCTTTCGGCTGATGATGATGATGATATAACTTTACAAATTATAAACAGTAAGAAAGCCGATGTACACAGGCGAGCTTAACCCAAAATTGGGTTTTCTTACAGTAAACCTTAATATTTAACAATAAATTTTGTAATAAAAGGATAACTGAAACAAATGCACAACAAAAACTAAGTTAACATAAATGAATTGAAACGTACAAACTAAAACAATTTACACAGGTATGTGCGCCGCACACAATACATATCCTACTAATATTATAAATGCGAAAGTTTGTATGTATGGATGGATGTATGGATGGATGTATGGATGGATGTATGGATGGATGTATGGATGGATGTATGGATGGATGAAAAGAAAGAAAACACGTTTATTCCGCCCAAACAGACGCACAGAACATCATAAATACAGAAACAACCCTGTCAGGCCATGTGTGCATTACGCCTTATAACCATAGACAAAAAAAAAATTATGGATGGATGTCTGGATAGATGTATGGATGGATGTATGGATGTATGTATGGATGGATGTATGGATGGATATATGGATGGATGTATGGATGGATGTATGGATGGATGTATGGATGGATGTATGGATGGATGTATGGATGGATGTATGGATGGATGTCTGGACAGATGTATGGATGGATGTATGGATGGATGTATGGATAGATGTATGGATGGATATATGGATGGACGTATGGATGTTTGTTACTCTTTCACGCAAAAACTACTGAACGGGTCTCTATGAAACTTGGTACACGAGTAGACCATATCCCAGAATAACACATAGGATACTTTTTATACTGGGATTATGTACGCGGGTGAAGCCGCGGGCAAAAGCTAGTAAACATATAAACAACAAATAAAACCAATACGTATATATATACACAGGGTGCACACCACACCCACACAGGTTATACAGGGTTATTTTACTAATAACTCTGTAAATATATGTAATGAAATGACATTTCATTAATTCAAATTTGCCGCGCTTCGCGCGTTGAAGTTGTCAATGGAATTTATGTTCTGTGGAACGGGGTGACGTGTGATTGAATGGCAGATGATGTTTAGATTATTTTGCATATTTTATTGTTAAAAATTCTATTTTAAAGAGATAAAAATAAAGGGATATAATTGAGGAGGCGATATTAGTAAACTTTAAATGTCGTTTCTTTGATTTTCAGGTAAGTTATAGGTGTAATGGTCATAGTTAAACGTTGTAATATAGTAAGGACGTATTAAATAAACAAAACTTTGATTTTCAGAGAAACAATTTGTGGTTTATTTGGAAAATCCTCAATAACATATCTTATATATATATGAGTCATGTTGACGGGAAATGTTCCCTGATCCTTCCCCTGAAGAATGATGATAAATATCCTAAATGTTAAATATCTTACACTGGCATGCAAAACTATTTTGTCACGTGCCATATTTTTGCCATTTCTGGCATATGAAGGCATCTTGTAAGTGCACATACATCAAAACTCTTAAAAATGTATTTATTTATTTCACAAATATCAAATAAGACAGAAAAAGGATGAAAAGAAAAATCCATAAAAAGTCTATAATTTCGCACAGCTAACAGAAACGAAAGAAAGCAGCATTCATACACCAAAACTTATTTTTTTTTTAAATTTATTCTTTAACCCTTCAGATACCGTCAATTAGAGACACAATAGTAAGACAATAGATGCGCGGCCACCGGTGGTCGTTTGGGGATTCATGAATTAAACATAAAAAAAAAGAAAAATGATAAAAGAGAAAAATCTTTTAAAAGATCTATTTCATTTTGCACAACTAACGGGAACGGAAGAAAGCAGTTTATCCAGGGCTCAACTATTAAAATCTCATTAAAACCCACTTAAAGCTATCAATATCCAACAAAATAACAGAAATTATCAACCCAAGAAAAAGTCACGTGCAGTCATTAAATGAACTTAATCGATTAAAAACTCGAACAGCGGATCTCTAGCAAATAATCATCGGATCAACACTATTCATTAAATTTTTCCACAACAACATACTTTCCGATACGATGCGAAAACGTGAAATATCACCTTAAAACGAGGGCTATAATAATCGAGACAGCGAGACCGCCTGCCTTTGCCTGCGACTGGTTTCGAGAAAACAAGACAGCACTGGCAGTATACAACCATCCTCCGTCGCCATAACACGGCTACTCAAAAAAAAAAACAAATCAATTTCAAATATCGAACGTTTTCTTTCACGCGGTCATTTTTAAAGAGGATTTCGACAAAACAAGGCGTGCTTTTAGTTGCATTTTAAAACCAAATTGAATTAAGTGAGTTTATAATTTTAGATCTAGTTGAGTTTTGTTAAGTGAAAGTGATTTCTTGTCGAAAAGTGAAAGGCGTTGGCATCAGGTGAGTGTAGGGTCCTCGAAATCTTGTTTAGTTTAATCTGGTTAGAGAGAAATGGTAGAACGAAGATGCTTTGACCGTGTCCAGTGACCTGGATTTAGTTATTCAGTGGTTGAGCGCTTTGGACCGGGTTTGAGGTTGCGTTGAAGCCTTTTTGATGAATAATTAGTTGGAAAAAAAAATGTAAACAAAAATATTTTTTTTTCTTTGTTAGTCATTATGGGCACTGAATTGGTAAAAGAATTCAAAAGTGTATTATCGAAACTGTAAGGATCCCCGAAACGATCAATAGCGATTGATAATATTTATGTAATTGACGCCAATTGATGCATAGATTGACTTTTAACGATAGAAGTTAATACCATGTTCATTGTCATTTACGTAAATACGGTCCGGACTAAGCGTTTCGCCTGGTTTTTTATACCTTGTACATTGAAGGACTTGAACAATTTGCCTGCTGTGGTCTTCCCATCCGATTATAATTTGGGACAAGGGACTTAGAGTGAATAGGCTCTTAATAAACTAGTGCGCCTCTATCAACGATTGCATCATCGGAGCTACCATCAGGTGGGATCGCAGTCAAGCACTAGTTTATATCAGATTAAAAAAAAAACTTTTAGGGTCTTGTTGGTATTAGAGGATGTCTCTGAAACCCTAGGGGCCTAGCAAGGCCCCCGCTAGGGGGCTTTCAGGGTTTTTTTTACATTGACTACGATGTAAAAAAAAACACTAAAAAGTACGGTTGTATTTTTTTGTAAAAAGTTTTTTATTTTACACTTTCTAGTTTTGGCACCACCACTACAAAGTACCCCTCATCATTTCAGCCGACAGGCGTCCACTGTTGGACATAGGCCTCCCCCAAGCGTCGCCACGATGTCCTGTGCGTCCCTGTAATTTGTAATTTACCTTATAGCCAAATTACATTCATAACGAATCTAATAATCCCAAACCCAGTAAGAATACATTAAATTACCTTCCGGCTTCATCATCCCTTTTCTTTCAGTCAGTCATCGATTATACGTATAAACTACGCAATTTTATTTGTTACGACAGTTCTGCTGTGATCCTTGAGCAGTTCTGTTCCATATCTTTGCAGTTCATGAATAGATCATAACAATATTTCTATGGGACCAACAACTTTTCAATAAAAAAATATATATTATTTTTTAAATCGGTCCACAATTGACCGAGATATCGGTGAACATACATTAAAAAACTTACATTAACCCTTCAGATACCGTCAATTAGAGACACAATAGTAAGACAATAGATGCGCGGCCACCGGTGGTCGCTTGGGGATTCATGAATTAAGCGAACATAGAACCTCCTCTTCGAAGTCAGTTAAAAAGGGTGTGAGTCCATCAAAAACTTACCAAGATTTATATTGATTCTTTGTACGTATGACATAATACAGAGTGAGAGCAGTAGTGGCTCCGACTTACGAGTTGTTAGGTCGCGGGTTCAAACCCAGCCTGGCTCATTTCTTTGTGTAATTTATTTCAACACCACTGCTCTCAAAACAGTGAAGGAAAACATCGTGAGGAAACCGACATGTCCTAGAATAAAAAATTCGCAGACATGTGACATTCACCAACCCGCACTGGGCCCGCGTGGTGAATTACGGCCCATTCTTGCTCCTAGAGAGGAGGCCTGAGTACCAACAGTGGGAAATGTTAGGGCTTGTTTACTCTTATTATTGATAAGGTTTCAGTTTTGGCTCTCTTTGTGGTTTAACAGTAGAAGCGCAGAATGTATCAATGTCAATTTTGCCTATTTTATTTTTATTTTTAAACCGACTTCTAAAAAAGGAGGAGATTCTCAATTCGGACGTTTGTATTTTTTTTTAATGTTTTTTCGCGCATGACTTCGTCGCTTGCCAACCAATTTGAAAAATTCTTTTTTTGTTGGAAAGGTTATACTTCCCAAATGGTCCCATAGTCACCAAGTTGGGATCTGACGATGGAATCTTGGCGAAATCGAGGGAACTCCTCAAATTCAATTTTTTTTTTTTGTGAATCCGGGTTTGTTTTTATAGAAAAGTTTTTTTGTTACATATAATACTCAGTATACAAATGCAACTGGTAACTGATACTACAATATTTTTGTCATGTATTAAACATATTTTGATGTACTTTGGAAACCATAAGTTGACCTCAACTGATTGGACCTTGACCTTGTGCCGGAAGACAGCGGTCATTAATCAGCTGTTGCTGATACCTGATAGCTATCGCATATTTGAGATAGAAAGTTATTGTCGCTATACCTATAGAATGGCCAATTTGGACGCATATCATCTATCATCTATATATATAAAAATCAATGCCACTTTTCGTTGTTATATTATAACCAAAGATTTTATATATCCTAGTACCTAGTAGGATATATAAAATCTTTGATTATAACTCAAGAACAGGCTCACCTATCCAAACCAAATTTTTAGGCTTTGTTCAGACTATTTAGTAGATGGTTTATGTGAAGTTTGGTAGGGTATAGTAGGGTATAGTAAGGTATAGTAGGGTAGAGTAGGGTATAGTAGGGTAGAGTAGGGTATAGTAGGGTATAGTAGGGTAGAGTAGGGTATAGTAGGGTAGAGTAGGATAGAGTAGGGTATAGTAGGGTAGAATAGGGTATAGTAGGGTAGAGTAGGGAAGAGCGGGAGCGAAGCCGTGCGGGCAAAAGCTAGTCTTTAACATAAAAATGAATCGCTAAGTGTATTTCTAAGCGCAAATCTCGAGAACAGCTAAACCGATTTCGCTAATTTTTTTTTTTTTGTTATGTTTGTAATGGTAAGGAGAAGGTAGGAAGGAAAAAAAAAGAAAATTAGGGTAGTGTAGGGTTGAGTAGGGCAGAGTAGGGTAGAGTAGAGTAAAATAGGGTGGAGTAGGGTCGAGCGGGAGCGAAGCCACGGGGGTACAGCCAATATTAAAATAAAAATTGCAGTTAACTTTAAATGTTTTTGCAATGGTAAATTATCAGATTGCCTCTCTTCTCCTGCTCTAGGGCGGAGCGTGTCAGAATTTACTGACTGCAAAGGCCCTTCCTATGTTCCTTTTTTGCCTTGCGTTCCAGGACCCTGGGTTTCCCTTTCGGATATCCGCAGAGGAACCAAGGTTACCGACATAGCACGAAGAATCGCCAAACTTAAGTGGCAATGGGCAGGGCACATTGCTCGCAGAACAGATGGCCGTTGGGGCCGAAAGGTTTTGGAATGGCGACCACGTACCGGAAAACGGAGCGTTCGAAAAGGGGGGCCTTTTCGAACGCGAACAGGGTGGGCCGATGACCTGGTAAGGGTTACGGGAATCTGATGGATGCGAGACGCACAGGACCGTTCATTGTGGCGGCACTCGGGGGAGGCGTTCTTTGAGGCGGGGCGCCGCGTAACTGCCGGCGACACGTGCTTGCGGTGGGTTTGTATGGAACCGCGCGGGCGGCCGCGTTACGCAGCATCGGCCCTAAGTAATTTTCCCATGCCTTTAGTTTCTGATTTAGTAACTGCCCCAGTTTCGCACGAGTGTTACTTGAAACAATAGATAATATAAACTTTCGCCTTTTATTATTAGTGTGAATGACACACCACAACAACGGGCTTCGAATACACGACCTCGCATCGCTTTTGACGAGATACTGTCATCTTCAAGGGCACACGGGCTTCAAAAAAACGCCGCTTCAAGCTTCATTAAGCTTGAAGCGGCGTTTTTTTGAAAAAAAATGTTGAAGTTTTTTTTGTAGCTCGTGTGCAGCGGTGCCGCCACAAAAAAAACGCTTGAAGCCGCTTCAAGCTTCTCCGCAGTCGCGCGCTTCGGCTGTTTTTTGCGGCGGCTTTTAGCATTTTTTTTTTTGTGGCCGCATCTAGCGTTTTTTTTTGTGGCGGCATTTTTTAGGGGAGTTATTCAAAAAAACGCCACTTCAAGCTTCATTTTGAAGCTTTTTTGTGGCTCGTGTGCAGCGGTGCCGCCACAAAAAAACGCTTGAAGTCGCTTCAAGCTTCTCCGCAGACGCGCGCTTCAGCTGTTTTTTGCGTCGTCGGCTTCTAGTTTTTTTTTTTCTGTGGCCGCTTCTAGCGTTTTTTTGTGGCGGGGACAGTAAGTTGCTGAGCTAAACACACTACTACAGAATAGAAACTGTGTTCATTATTCTGAGTGATGACGGCAACCATTTTCTTTTTGTAAGATTATAATAACAAAAGATTAGTATAGAAAGTTTTTACAAATATCTGCTTGAAAATAGCTACACACAACATATTTCAATACTTAGTTATTTTCACCAGATTTCTGCATTGGCATTAAAATGAAATATTAGTATACGAGCTTTTGCCTGTGGCTTCGCATACAGACTAGATGGCGCTGTGTGATAGTTATGGAATATTATTATTATTATTACTTTTGTTCTTACCGCTCGCCGCCCCGGGCTTAGCTACCGCTCACAGCAAGGTCGAGAACGGGCCGAGACTCGAGTGGGTTGGGACTCGTTTATCTTAGTCCAAGAATTTGGGTTGGGCGTTGATGAATCAGTGAGTCAGTCAGGGCTATGCCTTTTATACAACACTAGCTTTTGCCTGCGGCTTCGCATACATAAGATATAGCCTATGTCACTCAGGAGTAAAGCGGCTTTCAATCGGTGAAAAAAAAAATTATTAATCGGACCAGTACCTTTTTTTTTTTGTCGACGGGGAAAATCATCTTTGACGAAACCCGCTCTTGGGTGGAGCGGGAGACAGTGTCAGACTCTTACTGACTAAAAACCCCGCGCCGTTCCTTCTAGCCTTCATACCGGGGCACGAGCTCCCTTTCGGACAACCCTGTCCCCAGTAGGCTTCGACCCAGCTGGGCCCCTCCTGCTGCTGACAACTCCTTGAGGCGCGCGGGAACAGTGCGCGCCGTCGACGTCTTAGACTCGGTCAATTACCGGACGATCGGACAGCGAGCTACCCATAGCTCGCCGTCCGCGAGACCGGACCAGTACCTACTTTTAGAGATTACCTCTTACAAAGAAAACAAGTTTTTAATGACAATATTTTATTCATAAAAAGCTTTTATAGCACGGTATAATACTTATATAATTAATACTCGTCAAGACGAATCATACGAGCCCAAACTCGATGGGGTTGTGTCGTTTAACTACCAAGTTCCTATAGCCACCTTCCGGTTCCATCATCAGATCAGCTCCATGTCATAATATTTAGTTTCACCTGTCCCGATGTTTATCTGTAATCAAATCTTGCAAATTGAATTTGATCCACTTCCTGGTTACCGATTGTGCTGAAATTTTGCATGCATGTGTAAATCAGATGACAATGCAAAATTATTATGACAAGGAGCCATTCTGATGATAGAACCGGAAGGTGGCTATAGGAACTTGGTAGTTAAACGACACAACCCCATTGAGTTTGGGCTCATATGATTCTTCTTGACGAGTAGTATTTATATAGGTATACCGAGCTATAAAAGCTTGCTATGAAAAAATGTTTTTCATTAATTCATGAATCCCCAAGCGACCACCGGTGGCCGCGCATCTATTGTCTTACTATTGTGTCTCTAATTGACGGTATCTGAAGGGTTAAAAGCTTGTTTCAATTTGCACTTTATTAACAATTACGACGCTTCCTCGTGCGTGCTTGTAATTTTAAAGTGATCCAGATTTCCTTGAAGATAAATTTAGAAAGTAAATTATAATATTATGAAACTGAAAATAATTGGTTCCTTATTAAAAAATAATAACAAACATATACAACGTGTAACGTTACAAGCGCAAACCCTCAGACACCCCAAATGTATTTTTATTTAAAAGACCTAATTCTGTAAAAAAAAACATTAAAAAAAAATATCATGGTTTCATGTGCAGTTTTACTTTGTTTAAAAAACATATCTGCACTGAAATAAGAACTTTTATTATCTCGTGCGTGAGAAAATTTGATTGGACTACAACCATTTGTGTTTGTTTACCTATTTCGGCGGGTTTGCGCACGTGATGGCTTGACCTATTCATAAATAGACAGGGCGACATTTTTAATGAAGATTTTTTTGAAAAATGTAACCTATATTAAAAAGTAGTTTAATTGATTCTGCTCCTTATTCTGATCAAACAATTTTCAGGTTTTGCGCATTTAACGTTACACGATAGAACTATAGTGGTATATATTGAAATCGTATTAGAAGTCTTCCCATCCGTTTATAATATATGTGGTGTCTTTCAAAGATAGAGTGAATAGACTCTTCATCATTTCAGCCGATACACGTCCACTGTTGGACATAGGCGGGGAGGCCTATGTCCAACAGTGGACGTGTCGCCAAGCGTCGCCACAACGAACGTTCCTGTCCATCTCGCATCCATCAGTTTCCCGCAACCTTCACCAGGTCATCAGTCCAACTTGTTGGAGGCCTTCCAACGTTGCGTCTTTCGGTATGCGGTCGCCACTCGAGAACCTTTCGGCCCCATCGGCCATCTATTCTGCGAGCAATGTGCTCTGCCCATTGCCACTTAAGTTTGGCAATTCTTTGTGCTATGTCGGCAACTTTAGTTTTCCTGCGGATATCTTCATTTTTGACTTTATAGACTCTTAATAGACTCTGAATAGATAATAATGTACCCCGCCATCTACGATTGCATCACTGCTTACCATCAGGTGGGATCGCAGTCAAGCACTGGTGATGTAAATCATTAAAAAATATATTTTCCTATTTTTTTTACGTTCTCGTTGTTTGAATTCCCTTCTCAAAAAAAAACCTTGCCAGTAGCGAACCGGACCCGCACAATGCGGGGTTCCGTAAAAAATCTTTGTAAATAGTTCAATTCCCGAACCGAGACTCCAAGATTTTTCTGATTCGTAATACAAAAAAGGGTTTTTTTGTGTTGTAAATTTGTAATTACGTGTAATTTTCAGATATTTTTGTTTATTTGTGCTATGAGACTTTGATTCACGCCAAATTCCAGGATTGTAGGACAAAGGGATTGTAGACCTAGCTATTGGTTTTGATTTCTTAGCGAGTATCAAAATAAGCGCCTTAACGGAGTATAAACGGTCATCTTTAGCTTACGTTGACTTAGAGATTTGCTTTTCATTACTACTTTTTTTTTTTTTTTCGACGGGGAAAATCATCATTGACGAAACCCGCTCTTGGGTGGAGCGGGAGACAGTGTCAGAGTCTTACTGACTAAAAACCCCGCGCCGTTCCTTCTAGCCTTCATACCGGGGCTCTAGTTTCCTTTCGGGGGATAACAGACTTGAGTATTTGATATTACATTCAACCGCACACCTCCTCGCGTTCTTGAGACAAAAAGGTCTTGTTTTGACAGACGGATAGACGGACAGACGGCTAAGAAATTGATAAATCATAATTTGATTGCACACCAAAAAAAGTAACACAACTTGTTGATAATATTCCACAATAATATTCCACAACTATTACACAACGCCATCTAGTCCCATGCTAAGCAGAGCTTGTGTTACGGGTACTGGACAACTGATAAACATACTTATATATTTCTAAATACATACATTTTATAGATAAATTACACCCAGACACAGAACAAATGATCATGCTCATCACATAAACATTTGTCCTGGGTGGGAATCGAACCCACGACCTCCGGCATAGCAGTCAGGGCCACTAACCACTAGACCAACAGGCCAGTCATTCAGTCAGTTGATAAATCTATAGGTACAAAGGCGATCTTATTGTTTATTTTTACGGATTGAAGTACGGATCCCTAAAAAATTAGTCCTTCATTCATCATCATCATCATATCAGCCGAAAGACGTCCACTGCTGGACATAGGACGAGACCCCTTCAATGCATGCATGATTTTATGTGATAGTTTTCGTCTGGTCAAAACCAAAGGTTTGACTGTTTGAAGCACTTTAAGTTTTTTTATTTATTATGTATAAACTCGTGTTCAGCCACTATCTCACCTGATGGTAAGCGAAGATGTGGCCGACGATATTTTTTTTTGTTTGTGTGAAATCATCCAATGACAACCCCCGCTCTTGAGCGGAGCGGGAGAGTGTATCAGACTCTTACTGACTAAAAACCCACCCCGTTCCTTCTAGCCTTCATACCGGGGCTCGAGCTCCCTTTCGGATTACCCTGGCCCCAGTAATGTGGCCGACGATGGAGCACGCTTGTCTAGAAGTAACCTATTAATTCTTGACTTCAAGACCCCTAGGTTATAGCTATCAGGAAACACAGACTCCGGCAGGAAATTCCACTCCTTAGCCGAACGCAGAATGAATGTGATTCCAAAATGTAGGTACTATTTGTAAAGATGGAAATTGGTTATTGTCATCATCATCTCCTTAGCCTTTTCCCAATTACCGATCGGTTTATAGTCTAACCAGTGACTTTCGCTCTTGGGCTGGGACTCCGGCAGGAAATTCCACTCCTTAGCTGAACTCAAGTTCATTAGCTAGCATAAAGCAATAATTTATGGTTATTATAATATACTATTTTGTATGCAGTGTAGAAAGTTAAACTTCTTAGTAAGAAAGACATCTTTTATTGTCTATGGTAATTCTTTATTTTTGGAGATGATTTGTGAAAACTAATTAACATTACAAATGAGTTGATTTGAATGTCTGTACGTTTAGAAAAGTTGCATAGATGAGTATTTTGTTTATGTAATATTAATGATGTAAGTGGCTGCTAATAATATTTAAAATGTATATAAGTTATGTTTCTTTACAAGCTTTTATTTAGTTTCACCTGTCCCGATGTTTGTCTGTCATCAAATCTTGCAAATTCAAGACCCACTTCTCCACCGTAGACGCGGGCTCGTGGACAGCGAGCCATGGGTAGCTCGCTGTCCGATCGTCCGGTAACTGACCGGACCGAGTCAAGGCGTCGACGGCGCGCACTGTTCCCGCGCGCCTCAAGGAGTTGTCAGCAACAGGAGGGGCCCATCTGGGTCGAAGCCTACCGGGGTCGGGGCTATCCGAAAGGAAACTAGAGCCCCGGTATGAAGGCTAGAAGGAACGGCGCGGGGTTTTTAGTCAGTAAGAGTCTGACACTATCTCCCGCTCCAACCAAGAGCGGGTTTTGTCAAAGATGATTTTCCCCGTCGACAAAAAAAAAAGACCCACTTCTCGATTACTGATTGAGCTGAAATTTTGCATGCACGTGTAAATCAGATGACAATTCAAAATTATTATGACATGGAGCTGATCCGATGCTGGAACCGGAAGGTGGTTATAGGAACTTGGTAGTTAAACGACACAATTCGTCTTGACGAGTATTAATTATATAGGTATACCGAGCTATAAAAGCTTGCTATGAAAAAATGATTTTCATTAAAAACTTGTTTACAATATAAGGATTTGCTGACACTGAATTCTTGACTTCTTGCTTTTATTACTGTGTGAATGGATTTATACAATAATAGGTATCTATTTTTGTGTGTGTATGGTTCTTACTTTACGCTTAAATGCCACGTGGGTTTTTTTTTACGTGGGAAAATCATCCAATGACATCCCCCGTTCTTGGGCGGAGCGGGAGATAGTGTCAGACTTTTACTGGCTAAAAACCCGCTCCTGTTCCTTCTTTGCCATTGTTCTAGGACCCTGGGGATTTTTTTCGCATCACCCATAGCCCCAGTACGCTTCGACCCTGCTGGGCTCCTATGGTTGCTGACAATGCCTTGAAGCGTGCGCAGAACACTACGCGCCAACGATAACTTGGGCCCTGCCGGGATTCCGACCCCGATTTCCTGCCACAGCGAGACGGCGAGCAAGTTCAGGCCAGGCAGCAAGCCGTCCGGCGGAGACCTCTCGCGCCGGGCCCTGGTCGAGGCCATGGTCCGGAGCGAGGAGGAATGGCAGGCGGTCGCCTCCTTCTGCGAAGCAGTAATGCTTGCAAAGGAGGAGGCCGACCGCATCAGGCAACGGCGCCCTCGCCGCCATCGCCGGGATTCCGATCCCGATTTCCGGCCACCGTAGACGCAGGCTCGCGGACGGCGAGCTATGGGTAGCTCGCTGTCCGATGGTCCGGTAATGGACCGAGTCTAAGACGTCGACGGCGCGCACTGTTCCCGCGCGCCTCAAGGAGTTGTCAGCAGCAGGACGGGCCCAGCTGGGTCGAAGCCTACTGGGGACAGGGTTGTCCGAAAGGGAGCTCGTGCCCCGGTATGAAGGCTAGAAGGAACGGCGCGGGGTTTTTAGTCAGTAAGAGTCTGACACTGTCTCCTGCTCCACCCAAGAGCGGGTTTCGTCAAAGATGATTTTCCCCGTCGAGAAAAAAAAAAAAAAAAGGCAGCAAGCCGTCCGACCGTTCGGCAACCGTCCGGACTGAGCCCAAGTCGTTGACGGCGCGCAGTCTTCCACGCGCTCCTCAAGGAGTTGTCAGCAACCGTAGGGGCCAAACAGGGTCGAAGACTACTGGGGCCATGGGCGATGCGAAAGAGATTCCGGACCCTGGAACAATGGCAAAGAAAGAACAGGGTTTTTAGTCAGTAAAAGTCTGACACGCCTTCCCTCTACGCTTAAGGGCGGGAGATGTCATTTAGATGATTTTTCCACCTAAAAAATAAAAACCTAATGAAAGGTATCGAACTTGTGAACCTCTGCTTAGAAGACACTCAACCACTAGGTGACTGGGGTGTCTTCACCTTTAAACTTGCAAATGATGCTCTTTGAATTCATCAGACGTAGTAGGACACTTGTGTATGCATGTCCATATGTATACAGATGTTATGTCATTGGTTATATGTTTACAGAGATTATCGAACAGTACATAATGTACCATCAGCCTTATAATGTTACCACTGCTGGGAATCAGGGCGGGATTCCGATCCCAATTTCCGGCCACCGTAGACGCGGGCTTGCGGACGGCTTGCAATGGGTAGCTCGCTGTCTGATGGTCCGGTAACTGTCCGGACCGCGCCGAAGTCGTCGACGGCGCGCTCTGTTCCCACGCGCCTTAATTCATGAATCCCCAAGCGACACCCGGTGGCCGCGCATCTATTGTCTTACTATTGTGTCTCTAATTGACGGTATCTGAAGGGTTAAGGAGTTGTCAACAACAGCAGGGGTCCAGCCGGGTCGAAGCCTACTGGGGCCAGGGTTTATTTTTGTCGATAGATTCGAGCTTAACCGCTATCGGGTTATCTGAAAGGGAGCTCGAGCTCCGGTATGAAGGCTAAAAGTAACGGGGTGGGTTTTTAGTGAGTAAGAGTCTGACACTATCTCCCGCCCCGCCATTTGGATCATTGAATGATTTTCCCCATCATAAAACGTTATTTTGAAGAAAACCAAACTTATCTGTGTAATAATTTCATTACTAGCGGTTGGCCAATATAAGCGAAGTCATAATAAACTGATTCTACTGTACTATAATAATATTCCACAACTATCACACAACGCCATCTAGTCCCATGCTAAGCAGAGCTGTGTAACGGGTACTAGACAACTGATAAACATACTTATATATTTCTAAATACATACATTTTATAGATAAATTACACCCAGACACAGAACAAATGATCATGCTCATCACATAAACATTTGTCCTGGGCGGGAATCGAACCCACGACCTCCGGCATAGCAGTCAGGGCCACTAACCACTAGACCAACAGGCCAGTCAGTACTAACATTTTAATACCAGCTAAAGGCTTAATGTTTTAATTAGGCCTACATTCGTTGCTCGCTTTAATTACAAGCGAAAGCCTCACGCTTCGCTCGTCTTGTAGCACTCGAGGAGGTTGGCGACCCGTCGGAACTGAACGCTGGCGTTTTGTTATCGCTGTCATTGCCCTGTCAACACTGTGGGGAAATTCATTTCTAATTAGACTTGTAAATGTGAGAAATAATGTTTCCTGATAGGTAAAAAAAACTCGTTGGGGTTGGGTCGTTTAACTACGAAGTTCCTATAGCCACTTTCCGGTTCCATCATCAGATCAGCTCCATGTCATAATAATTTTGCATTGTCATCTGATTTACACACAAAACTCGATTGCAGCGCCACCAATCAGGCATTCCTATAACGTGCCAGGCGCGGTTGGAAACCGCTCCGTGATTTCTTAGATTGTTAAAGCTAGCCCTGCCTATACCACTTCAACTGACACTATTTCCCATTTAACCAGCTTCTCTTTTGTTCCAGATTTGACCTCTTATCCCGAAGTGACAGCACAGCACACGCTATGTCCCACCACTGCCCAGCAATAGCGCCATGTCCACGGTGAAACATGAGGTAAGTTCGAACTCATAGTGAAAATAGCGTTATTTATTTATTTATTTAAACTTTATGTACAGTAGTGGTACATAGGCGGACTTAATGCAACAAGGCATTCTCTCCCAGTCAACCTATTATTGTTGTTCAAATGGATCTGTACATTTTTCTACACGAGCAGCCTCCCGAGTAGCAAAATAAATAGCACAACTGTATAAAGATGTATATTCTAAGCTATATAGTAAGTTGTATAAAGCCTGTATAAGCGCTTATACAGCTCTTATAGCTGCAAAAAGGGCCCCAAATTATACAGCATTAAGTGTTAATGGAGAATAATTGTTGTATAGCAGCTCCATAACAGTTGCATAAAGGCACATGTGTACACTCTAAGCTGTATAGAAACTGTGTATCGGTGTATACTGGAGCAGAGAGAGTAGAGTTAATCTCTACAGATACTCACTTTTACTCGCAATTTGCTGTAAATTTGTATTATAAGATAAAAAAAAAGATTTTTAAAAGACTCGACATAATGAATATTATATACTGAATGGCAATGGTCTCATACACGCGTAGACAGAACAACGCCCTGAAATAATAATGGCAGGGGTGTAGATACCGTCGTATCAGCCGTATTAATGATACGGGGCTTCCGTGTTACGGGGCCCGACATTTGTAACAAGTCAAGAGTGAATAAGTTACTTCTAGGCAAGCGTGTTCCATCGTCGACCACATCATCGCTTACCATCAGGTGCGATGGTGCTCAAACGCAAGCCTATCAATAATAAAAATAAATATAAATCGTAACATATTATCCCCAACCTTTAATCCTCTTCTGGAAAAGGGATGCATAGCCGAAAGACGTCCACTGCTGGACATAGGCCTTCCTCAAGTGTTACCACAGTGACCAGTCCTGTGCGTCACGCATTCATCGCATGCCTGCGACTCTACCCAGGTTATCGGTCTACCTTGTAGGAGGCCTTCCAACACTGCGTCTGCATCTCCAGTCCAAAACCTTTCGGCCCCACCGACCATCTGTTCTACAAGCAATGTGCTGCCCACTGCCACTTAAGATTGTAAATTTTTCGGGCTATGTCGGCGACAGTTCTCCTGCGAATATCTTCATTCCTGAAGCGATCACGTAAGAATACTTCGAGTCCTCTTCATTGCCCTAAGGGTGACGGCCTTCTGATGAGGCCCAGATAGACAGTCGGGCCATGTAAAATACAGCTTCATTCAGCTGCATCCGTTAGACTGGAAGCTGACCCCCATTTAGCTAGGAAAATACACAACAACAACACACAACATTATTTAAGTGTATGTGAAACCCGAAACGCGTGTCTAGTACTTCTATGTAAAGCATCTGTGTACAAAATTTCATAATTGTACGATGAATAATCACGAAGTTACAAGCTTGTTATGTTACCTGGTTGGCCGCACAAATACATGATCACCGGGGCACCCGGGCGACTTAGGGGTTGTTTTACTCCCGTATCCAGCTGTGTGCTAATGTTCACTATAACCTTCCGTGACCTGTGTTGTATATATAGTGTTGGTGTTGTCCAACATGTAAACTTTAAAAAAAAAAATTGGAATAAAATATAACATGGTGTAAAAATTATCAAAACGGTGAAGGACAACATCGTGAGGAAACCGGCAGGTCCTAGAACCAAAAAATAAAAGACATGTGACATTCACCAATCCGCACTGGGCCCACGTGGTGGATAACGGCCCATTCCCTCTCCTAGAGAGGAGGCCTGAACCCCAACAGTGGGAACATTAAAAGGGCTGATAATAATGATGTAAAAATTATTGGAATCGCATGTACTAAAAAAGAAGGTGTATAAAAATAAACGCAGTTTTTTTTTTATTTTAGGTACCATGGCACCAGAAGTACCATAGATACAGAGGAGAGTCCAACGACAAACAGAGGAGGAAGAATGCGCCAGAAACAAGATGGCGTATCAGCAAATGGTTGATACCGTTATTTATTTTGAATGTGACGAGGCCTGTTGGTGGCGAATGTAGGTATTATTGATGTTCGCTTATATTTTGATGTAAAATGTTCTGATTTTTGACAAGAAGAGGGCCTGAAAGATTAATGAGTGAGAGACAAAGTTTTACCTCAGGGTCAAAATATAACCCCACTTTAGGGTAATCTAACCTTTGAATTCGTTTATTTTGCTGGTCCTTCAGTCTTGTAATTAAAAACAACTGACTTCAATGTAAAAAAAAACAGTGATAAGTGCATAATAACTGTAATTTCGGAAGTCGGTATTAAATAACGTAGAGATATAACTACAATTGAAAAAAAAAATCTAAATTGGGTCAACAATTGACCGAAAAACCAGTCAATATACATTTTTTTTATTTTTTTATTAATTTTGGGACTTTTGCTTACAATAAGACCATGCCAGCAAAAAAAGGTTTTGTGGACTTATATAAAAAAAAAAAAACAAATTAATGTATTTGTTTTAGTTTAGTAGCCAAACGTAGAAATTCATGAATAAATATAATAAATAATTGGAATACATTCATTATGCATACTGCTAAAGAGTGTAATTCCCTGCCGGAGTCTGTATCCTGATAGCTATAACCTATGGGTCTTTAAAGTCAAGAGTGAATAGATTGCTTCTAGGCAAGCGTGTTCCATCGTTGGCCACATCATCGCTTACCATCAGGTGAGATAGTGGTCAAACGAGAGCCTATACATAGTAAAAAGGAGCCTCCTTATTTTTGATGTCAGTTTTTTTTTATTCGTATAAACTCACGGAGTAAATATAGCAGTGACGAAGGTTCCATACAACTCGATTCCCACCGGCTTCCCTTCAGAAGTTTAGAACACAACCACTCTCTACCGTAATTGAGAAATGGCACAATCAGTAATTATAAAACTACAAAGAAACATTACAAAACGCCTACACTAAGTATACACTATGGACATTAAATCAACAAAATTTGCTTTTCAACAACATGTTGCTTTAAGATAAGCCGCAGGCGCAATCGGCTTTTTAGCGTTTAAATTTCTATACAAGATATACGTCATGACGTCACATAAAGGTCAAAAAACCTTCGCGCTTCTTAGCGCTCCGGCAAGCCGGTTTTTTTTCGAGTTATTTGATAGGGTTTTATTGAATAGGCTTAAAAACTACTAGACTGTTTTCAAAAATTCTTTCACCATTCGAAAGCTACATTATCCACGAGTAACTTAGGCTAAATTTTATTTTGGAAAAAAATAGGGTTCCGTAAGATATTTGGGTTTTTCGGACACAAGGTGTAAAAAATCAACCAGAAAAGTTACTTATTTTGCGTACGCTGCCTAAACTTAAAAAGATAGGACCGTAAAATGTTCTAATTAATTGTAGATCTTATAAATATCTACAAAAAAGTCCGTAAGACAGTATACCTATCTATGTCGAGTGAGGCACAACAACCATTTTTTTATCTAATCATATTGAATTTTTTTGGACTACATTTAAACGCATTTATTTTACTCATGCTATTAACCCTTATCAAAATAATGTATTTCATCACTAAGTACAGTTTATGTAGATAATATTTGGTCTTTGAACGATTAAAATTGGACGTTTCGTTTTGAAGTTATGGCGAAATTAAAATATTACGATTTATGCTGCAGGGCCCAAGCGTCACCAAGGCCGGTGAGCGTGCGGGAGGGGAGTTTAGATCTATGAGTAAGGTCGTTCGCGAAGTCTAATAATTTTCGTGCGATTTTTTTTAGATTCGTTCTCAAAACTACACCTACGCAAAAGTTCTTCTCAGAGCTGGTTTTTTTTTTAACATTTTAATACATCCCTTTACAATAAATATCAACATGCGTAATAATCAAAAACAAGAACGATTATCTGACCTAGCCATTCTTTCTATAGAAAAACGTTCTTTACTAAAAATTAAGAATCTTCCCGGTTTTTATGCTAATGTCTTATGATGATGATATAGATGGCAAACAGTGATGCAATCTCTGATGGTAAGGCGCCCTAGTTTATTATAAGCCTATTCACTCGAGCCTTGAAGATATCCAAATTATAATCGGACGGGAAGACCACAGCAGGCAAATTGTTCCATTCCTTCGACGTACGTGGTATAAACGACGAGGCGAAACGCTTAGTCCGGACCGTAGAGGTTTCAACAACGTATGGGTGGAAAAATATGGACTTCCGCTACCAAAATATTCTTTCTCATGTTTCAGCCCTCACAAGCCGCATGCTAGCCTCGATCCTAGGCTACCCGAGCACTTGTAACCTAGGTTCAGAGGTGCGACCCTGTACCCTGACCCTGACATGTTGGCTTCGAGGAGGCACCAGGGTGCGAGGGTGTGGGGGCAGCTGGCTGTTCTCCTGCTGTGTGTCCAATGAGCCCAGTAGAAATGATGTACTGGATAACAGGTAAATCACAACTTTGATTATAAGTCTTTTTGTTTTCTAATATTGTTAAGTTTTCATCTGGATTTCTGGTCTCTAGTCCATACCTACCAAAGTAGTTCCCGGTCAAAACACTTTACTCTAAGACCCTTACAAATTAGAAACATTCTGTATGGAAAATATGCGTTACATCCGCGCAAAATGGACAACCGCTCAGCATTAACGTCGATGCCACATGCATAATACAAGACCACAGCCCTGGTTTTCAGCGTGAGCTAGTGGCGGTATCAATGAAGACGTCAGAACGATGTAATATGCGAATTGATTTGAGTAGAATAATGAAAAATAGTGTCGATGACATGTGACATTTACCAACCCACACTGGCCCCGCGTTGTGGATCACGGCCCATTCCCTCTCCTAGAGAGGAGGCCGGAATCCCAACAGTGGGAACATTAAAAAGAATGATGATGATAAATGAAAAACTAAATAAAATACCTGTTCTTCATCCTTTCAGTATCCCCTCATCAGACTGGAAGTACAAGGTGGTGCCTCCCCAGCTGCGTCAAGTCCCGCAGCGCAGCGTCGTGCCAACCAACGTGTTTCGCAGACGAGCTGATGATGATGTGGCGCAGGTAAACATGGCTGAATACTTGATTCATCAGAGCAGACGTCTGTAACTCCACAAAGGAGCTAAATTTCCAAATCCTGCATGACGGTATCAGAGTTCTGCGTGCTATTAGAACATATAAACAGTCTGAAATCAGCTATCCGGGTAGTTGCCCGGACCAGACACAAATACCCAGCTGGTCGCAGCATCCTCTTTTTAATGGAGGTTTGTGAAACTTTGCACTCTGTTCCGTTTTCCTCTAAAGAAGTACAAGGTGAAACCAGTGAAGTTGCGCCAGGTACCGCGTAGCACAGCGTCATCCGCAGGCTGGCATTCATCTGGACGCACTCGTTGCCATGTCATACCCCAGCAGATTACTTGTTTGAGAAAACGTATCTTAACGAAGCTAAAAGCTTAGCTTGAAACAAACACAAAGCGCGTTCAGCACTTTTAACTGAGTGACAAACTTGAAACTGGGAAAAATCTACTTCCGGAGAAAAGTAGACTGGTTAGAATGAAGGCCGCAACGGCCTGTGCTGGACTAAGTTAGTGAGGGTGTGGAGCCTATTGCGAATTCTACCAAGAGTCCAACCTAAATGAAAGAAATAAACGAGTGAAAACCTCTTTAACTCATTTTCCGAACAGGCCGCGGGGTCTTTAGATAGCGATGGGTACATAAATAGGTAAGATTACATAATATGACATCTTAACTTTTTTGGTACGTCCAAGCGGGGGCCCACCCCAATTCTAGGGGCTTGTAGCATTTGCTAAATTTGCTACATGGCTGATCCAGCTCTGGCAATGGCCCCCGTACCGAAATGGTCCATCGTGGACTAAGTGTGGAAATGAAAATCCAGATAGAAAGACCTACTACGTTCCTGCCATTACTTTCCAGGTAGACTGCGGCCTATCTTCTACGAAGATGATCCAGAAGAGGATCATCGGTGGCAGAGAGGCGAGGTTTGCCGAGTTCCCCTGGCAGGCTCACGTGAGGATTTCCGAATTTCAGTGTGGAGGTGTACTGGGTATGTTTTTGATTAGTCCTAAAAGCTTTTTTTTATATTTTCTCTTTAAGGTTCATAGGCACTGGGAGCCAACAAGGCTCCGAGGTTTGAATAATTCTATTGATGACCAACATTTCAATCTACCGAATTTTTGCAACGGCGGCCAATCTCATCAGTATGATGATGATGACTTGGCTAATCCAAGTCATCATCATCATTTCTGGTAATAGACGTCCACTTCTGGACATTGAATTCCCCCAAGAGTCGCCATAACAAGCGATCCGGTGCGACTCTCATTCATCAGATTTCTGCGATCCTCACCAGGTAATCGGTCTACCTTGTAAAAGGCCATCTAACGTTGCATCTTCCGGGATTTGGTCGCCACTCCAGAGTTTTTCTGCTCCATCAACCTTCTGCGAGCATCTGTCCAGCCCACTGCCACTTAAGTTTGGCAATTCTTCAGTCTATGTCTGCGTATTAGCCAAATATGGAGGAGATAGTATAGTGCACAAATGTGTGCGCATATATAGATGCACTCTCCGTTTCCTTACCTACTCTCACCGACATCATCACCGCCTCATCATCATCATCATATCAGCCGAAAGACGTCCAATGTTGGACATATGCCTCCCCAAGCGGCGCCACAACGACAGGTCCTGTGTGTCACGCATCCGTCGGATTCCCGCGACCCTCACCAGGTCATCGGTCTACCTTGTGAGAGGCCTAACTCTTCGTCTTCCGGTACGTGGTCACCACTCCAGAACCTTTCGTCCCCATCGACCATCTGTTCTGCAAGCAATATGTCCTGCCCACTGCCACTTAAGTTTGGTAATTCTTTTGTCTCAAGTGTGTCTGTGTGTGTGACTCTCCGTTCCCTTACCTACTCTCACCAACATCATCACCGCCTCACCGCTTATCATTTCAGTATCTCGCTGGTACGTCGCTACTGCAGCCCACTGCGTCTCTCGAGCGCGACCTCGTGACATCGCCGTGTGGCTGGGGGCTTTAGACACCAGTGCTGGTGCTCACACTGCTAGGAAACTTGGGTAAGATTTTGATCAAAACTTCAATTATTATTTGCTTCGAATAATTAAAATGCGAATAACGGTTGTGCGACAAAATTGTGCTGCAACCAGCGTTGCCAGATCCCGATTTTGGCGGGACGTCCTGATTTATAAATCAAAATTAAATGTCCCGGGCGGGACAGGTTCAAGGACATGCCGGTTTCCTCACGATGTTTTCCTTCACCGTTTTTAAGCAGTAGTGATGAAATAAATTACACAAAGTAATGCGCCTGGCTGGGTTAGAACCCACGACTCGTAAATCCACTCGGCCACCACTGCTCCATAAGTTATTTACACTTCATTACTCGTCACTTCACTAATCTTAGAGAACTAAAATAAAAAAAATAAACAGAAATGGCAATTTAGAGTAAGGCGTCGAAAAATTCCTCCGCATCGCTGTCGACTGGTAATGTACCCAAAAGGCTGGCGGCATTGCCACGCTGAATGGCAATGCTTATCCTTTGACCGAAGTAAAAGCCAGCCTTTGGGTCACGCGAAGTGTCCACGAGGCGTTTGGAAAGTTAATCTTTAGATATAATGTAAATTGTATTCTGTTCGGATCTCAAACAAATGATTTTCTTTCTGTCTTTCTTTCTTCTCGTTTTATCAAATAATCCTTTCTTTTAATCAATCAAAATCTCTCCTTACAGGGTCGTCCAAAAAATCCTCCACCCCCTCTTTCAGTTCCGCATGACGCAGCCTGATCGCTACGACATAGCTCTCCTCAGGCTGTCGCGCCCTGTCATCTATACTACCCACATCCTGCCGATCTGCCTGCCGGAGAGGGACATGGACCTCAGAGGCAGGGCCGGGGTCATCGCTGGTTGGGGCAAGACTGATGCCAGTACTGGACATACTGGTACTAATATGCTGAGGTCGGCGACGGTGCCTATACTTAGTAAGTTATGTACTTGTATTTTACTTAAATTGCTGATCTTATTCTTAGTTTTTTGAGGTTCCATACCTCAAAATGAAAAAACGGTACCGGGTAAAATGGGGTGAATAGAGACAAAACTTTGGTTTGTTTTTTCACTTGTATACCATAATATCGACTATTACCAAAGCATCGATTTTTTAGAATAGCAATTCATTAAAAAATCTTCAAGACTCCATCCATGTCATCTCCTGCTTCAGAGAGAAAAGGAAAAAGCATATTAGACTTTTACTGACTAAAACCACCAGTGTCCTTTAGTGGCACACGGGACACGAAAAAAGCCGCTTTTAGGTTCTTTTTGTGGTGGCTTTTTTTTGTGGCCCGTGTGCGGGAAGACTTAGTTATCCTGGGCGTTCTACGGCCACGATCACTCTTTCAAACGTTCCCGTAAATTTCAAATGTCTAACAAATCGTTTTGTCCTCAGGTAAAGAGCAATGCATCAACTGGCACAGAAGTAAGCAGATCTCGGTGGAGATACACTCCGAGATGATCTGCGCGGGACACTCAGATGGACACCAGGATGCTTGCTTAGGTAATATTCTATTATATAGCTTTTGTGTTTTTATTAATTAAACCCCAAGCGAACGCTGAACGTTCGCGCACCCATTGTCTTTCTATTGTGTCTCTAATTATCACGATTGATGAGTTAATGTATATATTCAACCACGCTTCTACTTACGTAGATGGGAATGGGCAGAAGATGCCCCCCATTTACCTAATAAGCTTTGGGCCTGTAAAACACATTTGTTAGTGCCCAAACACAGTGACACGTGGCCGCGGTCCATACCACGATAGAGATGGCGGGATTAACGGGATGTCTACCATAAAAATGGGAAAATGAAGCGAAAAATCGTGACCGTTGGGCTTTCGAAGACGAACCTATCTTGAGGAGGCTACATTTTTTATCTCTTGTAACATACAGGTTCGGTTACTTTGAGCACTGCATCTTTTTCTTTTTTTACAAGCTTAAGTGTTGCTGTGTGCTTTTTAAACAACACTTTAAGAGTGGTTTTTAAATCAGACGAGGAGTTTTTTCTCCAACGAGATCACCCTGATCTTCACCGACTGGTTTCCATACCCCCTGATCCAGATTGTTCTAAAAACTCTGTAAGTACTCTCTTCTCAGTTACAAATATTTCCTTCCATCTTCCAGGTGACTCAGGCGGCCCCCTCATTGTGTCAGACAACGGCCGCTACTACCTAGTCGGCATCACCTCTGCCGGCTTTGGCTGCGGAGTCGACCATCAGCCAGGCATCTACCACAACGTGAAAGTCACTAGCACTTGGATACGAGGCGTCGTGTCTGAGCATATGAATTATATTGACTTTTAAATGCCTACGGCGGATATAAAGAAACAAGAAAGGATCAGTGGATCGTCTTAGGAAGAAAGAAAGAGAGAAAAATAATTTATTTGCTCGCATGGATACACACACAGTAAAAACAAAATTTTGGACAAAAAAGAAAAACACTGACACAATGTGTGTCTCACGGCTGTGCCAAATAGGTCCAGTTCAGCAAAATTGCCAGGCAACTACATGGTAGTCAGTGGTAGTTGCCTGAGGCGTATATACGACAAACAGCCCGCGTTTATTCCTCCAGGGCCGCACTCAAATTACTCCATCTCGTCAGCTCTTCTGTCTTTGGGAATTGAAAAGCTAATTGAGATGGAGTAGCCAGTCGCAGATCCATGATCCTGGCAAATGTGACACGAAAAAACTCGTCGGACCAAACCAGTGGGTTAAGAGAGTCCTGAAGACTACTCTAAGCTGGAGTCTGTGGACTTCTGGGTTACACGTCATCGGAAATGAGATGGATAATTGCGCCACCCCTCTTCTAAGGCGTGGCTTTAGGCAGGTCTGTGCCAGGACAATAATCTGGCATGGTACACTACATCTTGAATGGGTTTAAAACAAGAAGCATAAAGGGGTAAGGAGCCCTCCTTCTCCCTCCGGTCTGAACTCTCTGGACCCGCATTAAAATAGAGATACTGTTACGAAATCAGGGTGACTAGATCGATCTGTTTAGCTCCATCTCTTTCTTGCACTGGAAACTGGAACGTAAATAAGCAGTAGATTAAAAAAAATCCTTAACAACGGAGAATTCTATATAATCAGTACAAAAGCAATTTGCTAAGTGATTATTTTTTGGTACAATAACCTTTCTACAAAATTCTGGCTATAATAAAATAGTGATGTCAACACTCGACATAGTCATCGCGCTTCTTGATAATCGAGCTGAAGGCTTATAGCGCTTTTTAACGTACGTACTTAATCGCAATAACATTAACGTTCGTTTAAATCAAATCGTATTTTTTTAAAAAGCCTTCGTGTTCCCGCGCACTGGCCTCAAAAAAACGCCAGAAATGACCACAATAAAACAGCTAGAAGCCGCCGCAAAAACAGTTGAAGCGCGCGACAGCTTGTGGCCGGAGAAGTCACACGATCCACAAAAAAGGCCGCCTCAAAAAGAAGCTAGAAGCGGCGTTTTTTTGAGGCCCTTCAATCACCACCACCAGACGACACTTCAGCTGTTTTAGTACAAACTGACGTCTACTTCAATGCGATCATGTAGGAAGTACCGGAAAACCGTTACCTATCATGGTTGAACAGTCCTCAAAAAATCTGCCGTCCACTAACTAAAAGGCAGCTAAGTGCAAAAAGTATTTTTCGAGAAAACACAAAAATTGGGAATTGATGTCTCTTGAAAAGTATGCTACGTAGGAACAAGGTTACAAGTTATATAATTATGTAGGCATAGTCTTTGTGCACAATATGTGATAAATTTTATTCATTTGTATTTATTATATTTTATTTAAATTCATTATCTAACTTTTAGCTAAGCAATTTAAACACAGACATTCACTCATACTAGACTATCAATCATAGAAAAATGAGTCTTAGATCAAAAGATAGAGCATCGAAAGTTGTATAAGACTACATTAAAAAGTGAAAAATAACCAACTGTGGCTTAACGGCCTTTTAGTTAGTGGACGGCAGAAATACTGTAGGAGTCTATCCTGTAAATGATTTGAATGTTAACTGTAAATGTTATTTATTTGACTGTATAATATTTAAAATTTGTTTGTTATTAGTATCTTAAGTTAGCGATCAGGCTTGATCAAATCGACCCCGGGGTTTAATATAAGCTTTAATTGCCAAGCAATAGTTACAGCAAAATGAACTTAACCCCTTAGCAATTAGAGTTTATTTTAGTTCCCTGATCGCGCTGTGAATATACCTGACTTGCCATTTCCATTCTTATGTAAAAATTCATAATATCTTGATTTGATCTCTTTTTTTAATTAATTTATTTATTTTTACTAAAGTTAAGTAAAGTGCAATCGTTAAAAAAAAAATGAAAAATGTAATGAAATTTTTATTTTTCCCTTTTCCTAAAACTTGCTCTGCAATTCTTGCGGGCAATGCAATTTTTTTATGCGTGAACACAGGACCGGCCGTTGTGGCGACGCTTGGAGGAGGCCTATGTCCAAAGGTGATATGATGATGATGATGAATTCAAACGTCGTGTCTTCAAAGATTTTAGAACGATCATGAAAAATCGACGGTCCTGTGATGTTAAAGTTCCCATCTACACAAAAAATAGTTCATGCAGGAGACGTTTTTTAGTTTCTGCTTACCCTCATGGGAAAAGAGGTGAGAGTTCATAAACACAGAAAACTTACACCCACTGCGTATAACAAAACGCATTTGACAGGAGCTGATTTTGACATTGACATGATGACATTGTTTTCATACGAGTCTTGAATTGAAATTCTTGAATCTTCAAACATTTATTAAATTAAAAATGCCATTAATAATAATATGTGGTACACCAGTGAGTGGTAAGACTTCAAGAGCAATAGAACTGAAAGATTTCTTTGTAAATAAACACGGAAAGAAGGTGGAAATTGTTTCAGAAGACGAAGCTATTCTAAAGTTAGGTTATGAAAAGAACACAACATATTTGGACTCACAGAAAGAGAAGAGAGTGAGAGGATACCTTAAATCAGAAGTTTTAAAGCTTATTGGAAAGGACAATGTCGTTATTTTAGATGGAAGCAACTATATTAAAGGTAAAAAATTAGTAAAGTTATCAATCTCTTTTCTATAAATCATATTAAAACATCTCCCGCTTTGTGCGGTATGAGAGAATCGAGAGAGAGAGAAGAGAATGGAGTGTCAGACTTTTACTGACTAAAACCCACCTGTGCTCCTTTAGCTGTTTTTTCGTTCCAGGGCCACGGTAACTTTTTCGTATAATCTTGACAAAGTGAAGGTGTTTTTCTTTAATTCATGAATCCCCAAGCGACCACCGGTGGCCGCGCATCTATTGTCTTACTATTGTGTCTCTAATTGACGGTATCTGAAGGGTTAATTATTATTGGTACCAAAATATCGTGGACAATACAATAACAGCCCGACAGACTCAATCATCATAGTTAAGCAATGATTGCTGAGGCTGATGGGTGACCATTTTTACGTGTCAAGATTACTTCATGCCTCCGAAAACATGTTTAACCGCTGGGTCTGGCTGTCATTGTATTGGCCAGGAAACCTGTCATTAGTCTTACCATTGGGTACTATTTTACCTAATAATGGGTTATGGAAGTCAGACAGGTAGTTACTCCAAGTAAAATACTGGTATTCAGCTACACTGCCATCGTTATTAAAAAGGACATATATTATGTATCAGAAAAATCTGATTATTAAACTCGGTATTGAAAATATTTTACCTGTGCCCTTTTTACTAATGGCGGCAGTACATCTGGTGTAATAAGGCATTTTTGCCTAATCACATGTTTTGGTTTGGAAGTCGGCCTATGTCTGACTATAGTTTCCGCACGTAGTCCAATGCAGACCATTGTACGTGTGACGAGGCGAAAACGACTCATTACACTGAATATATAAATATAATAAATTAAAAACTGAGGCACAATTGAATATGAATACTTTGACAATTTCTTTAAAATTTCAGGCTACCGCTATGAACTGTACTGTGCTTCAAAAGCGTCAAAGTCCACACAGTGTACAGTGTACACTATCAGGAACCATGATGAAGCATGGGAAGCTAATCTGAAGAGGCAGAGTCAGACGGAAGGGAGTACAGAGACACAGAGTGACTGTGTACCGTATACTGAAGAAGTTTTTAATGCTCTGACTAGGTTAAGGTAAGGAATGCATTATCATACTTATTTCATACTAACTTTTGCCCACAGCTTCGCCCCGTATATAAAATATAACTTAGGAATAAAGCAGCTTTCTATTGGTGAAAAAAGAATTCGCATTAGACTGTCCGCAAGCACCTACGGTGGCCAGAAATCAAGATTGGGATCCTGGCGTCTGGTAGCATAGTAATGCTTTGCAGGAGGCAACCGCCTGCCAATCCTTGCTTCGGACCTTGACCTGTACCAAGGCCCAGCGCGAGTAATCGTTACCACCGATATCCCCCACGAAGACACGGTAGTGCTCCATGTCTAGGCACCAATTTTAAGTTTTACGGAGCCACTGCTCTTTAGGCATGCGGCTAGACATGTCCTACCCAGTTCCAAATGTCATCCCAAACTCTCTTACCACATCAACTTTCCTTTGTAAATAACAGAGCATTGTGTGAAATTCCAGATTTGAAGAACCAAACTCAAACAACAGATGGGACAGCCCCCTCTTCACAGTGCAGCCAACAGATGAGCTGAACTTGGAAGATGTGTACAGAGTGCTGTTTGAGAAGAAACCTCCACCTCCAAATATGAGTACACAGAATGTGAGTAATGCTGATGGCCATTAGTATTCCCGCACACAGGCCACAAAAAAAACAGCTTGTGGCCATGCGTGCAGCATCATAATCTTGACTGGCCTGTTGGTCTAGTGGTTAGTGGCCCTGACTGCTATGCCGGAGGTCGTGGGTTCGATTCCCACCCAGGACAAATGTTTATGTGATGAGCATTATCATTTGTTCTGTGTCTGGGTGTAATTTATCTATAAAATGTATGTATTTAGAAATATATAAGTATGTTTATCAGTTATCTAGTACCCGTAACACAAGCTCTGCTTAGCATGGGACTAGATGGCGTTGTGTGATAGTTGTGGAATATTAATAAAAAAAATAAAAAAAAATTTTAATAATGGACTCTGATGAAGAAATAAATGCGCGGATGGCATGGCATTTTGGCCGCCACAAAAGTAAAGCTAGAAGCGGTTTCAAGCTTTTTTGTGGCGGCAAACTTACTCTCCAAATTAAATTCGTACTGTGTTAGTGTGGACAGATGTCAAAATCCACCTTTACGTTGTTAAAATCTCAACGTTCTGAACTAAACGTTTCGCCTCATTTGTATCGCGTATTTCGAAGGACTGGAACTATTTGCCTGCTGCGGTCTTCCTGTCCAATTGTAATTTAGGTGTCTTCAGGTTTAGAGTGAATAGGTATAGGAATACTAGTCCACTTACATACCGACAAAACTCGAAGAATCGCCTTTAACCCTTCAGATACCGTCAATTAGAGACACAATAGTAAGACAATAGATGCGCGGCCACCGGTGGTCGCTTGGGGATTCATGAATTAAGTGTCAGTAGGCAGGGCACAGAAGCTAGTAGCTCGCAGAAGCGTTGATGGGGCCGAAAGGTTCTGGAATGGCGACCGCGTACCGGAAGTTAAGTCTACGGGATTGTACGCAAGTGCGCCTTTACCATAGTAGTCTATAATGTGGCTCCTAAATCCCTACGGACATATTTTTTACGTTTGGGGGTATGCGGAACAGAGAGTAAAATCCCGCAAACCTCCGTTGAAAAGGGAGGACCCTCCAGCCAGACGGGTGATATGTCTGGTGGGCAACTGCCCGATAGCTGATTTCAGGCTGTTCTAATGTTCCAATCACGCAGTGAAATTTAATTGCGCAATACAAGATTAGTTCTTATGTGACTCTATAGATGTCGCTACATACGAAAAAGTTATATCACTTGCGCTGCTGTATCCGTTTCTTCCAAATCTCATTTTCTAGAAACAAGCTACTCGTAGGGTACCTTCCTTACTGGTCGTTATCAAGAACGGCAATAAAAAAACTACCCACTCCACACAAACCAAAACTGACCACCATTTTTTCCATTTCAGGCACCACTAACATCAACAAACTTCCTATATGAGCTCGACAAGGTCACGCAATCAATATCAAAACAGATTCTCGACGCCAAACAACTGAACATGGACGGCGAGGTCAAGTTCCCAGACTACCCCGGCTGTATCCTAGAAGCCGGATACACACAATTTGTAAACCCACAGAAACTGTTGAAGCTCAGACGACAATTCTTAACGTACGCTAAAATGAACCATTCAAATGAAGATATTAATAAAATTGGTAGGTACTTTATACAGTATTTGAATAAAACTTTAACAGATTATCTATTTTGTTTTATTTTTAACAGTTATCCAGCTTTCTCAAGACATAAATCCACTAGTGATTACGATACCCCTTTTTTATGGTGGGGAAAATCATCTAATGACAACCCCCGCTCTTGGGCCGAGCGGGAGATAATGTCGAACTCTTACTGACTAAATACCCACCCAGTTCCTTCTAGCCTTGATACTGGGGCTGGAGCTCCCTTTCGGATTACCCTGGCCCCAGTAGGCTTCGACCCAGCTGGGCTCCTGCTGTTGCTGACAACTCCTTGAGGCGCGCGGGAACAGTGCGCGCCGTCGACGTCTTGGGCTCGGTCCGGACAGTTACCGGACGGTCGGACACCGAGCTACCCATGGCTCGCCGTCCGCAAGCCCGCGTCTACGGTGGCCGGAAATCGGGATCGGAATCCCGGTGGCAGCGGCGAGAACGCCGTTGCCTGATGCGGTCAGCCTCCTCCTTTGCTAGCATTACTGCTTCGCAGAAGGAGACGACCGCCTGCCACTCGCCCACTCCTAGTCGCTCCGGACCATGACCTGAAACAAAGCACGGCGCGAGAGGTCTCCGCCGCCGATCGCAACCAATAGTTCCTCGTTTAGTTTTATAATATTGATAGGTATAGATAAAAAATCAAAGACAAGAATAACCAATAAATCATTGTTTTAATCTCTTCGCTTAACAAATTAACAACAGTGCGTTTTAAACAGTATGACAACTTGAAACATGATCACACGTGACAATAATACTGACACTTACACTTGACACAACAGTAGAGCAACTTTACGTCTCTGAAACTATGGAATATACAAATAATATTTTATCGGATACAATTATGGATATTAGATTTTTTTTACCCTCTTGCTAGCCGCTTGCGTCGATTTGTTCCAACGAGCGTTTTCGTGTCCTATACGCCAGGGTCGTGTGTTTGCGACTGGGTACTCCATCTCGTTTAGCTCTTCAATCCCCATAGGTGACAGAAGAGCTGACGAGATGGAGTATTTGGTCGTGGATAGCGATTTATTATTAGTACTAGAGCATTTTTGGTATAAAAACTGAGAGTATGTTGGGGTAAGATCGGCATAGGGGTAAGAACGTATAAATATAAATTATACCACTTTAGTTTTATTTTTAGTGTTTGTCATATTGCGTGCTGCGATATTATGTCCACCTTGCTAAATAAGTGGTATAATTTATATTTATACGTTCTTACCCCTATGCCGATCTTACCCCAACCCACCTTACATATATTTCAAATCGTCTTACTGTCTCCACAGATCTCACAATAATACATTTTACAACATGCAACCAATTACTAATTTTAATTTTAATTAGCACATAATACTTTTTACTTCAGCATAACTGTTTGTGATCCCAGCAGTGGGCAACAACTAATATAATACTTTTAGTTAGTATTTTTAACTATATTCGTGATGTAGTGCTGATAAATGTGAAATGATCTTTTTGTAGGTGAGAAATGTTACAATGACCTCCGCGCTAGGGCGGAGCGGGGGCCGTGTGATTTTTACTGACTAAAACTCACTCCTATGTTCCTTCTTGGCCTTGCGTTCCAGGTCCCCGGGTTAGGCTTAGGAGTACCTGGGCCTAACCCTATAGGATGTCAGTTTGAAGATCACGCAGCTACCAACACTACACCACAAAGAGAGTTAAATCACTTCAACAAATTGTGAGTCTATTGTCTAACTCCTTTCTCGAAATCTCTCCTCCCTTGACTTATCTTTGACGCATTCAAGCGTCAGCACTAACACTGAATACACAGTAGATCTAAATCTACTGTCCACGGACGCGTAGCTTCATAGACGCGTACAGATACCGGCACGGATCTTGAGCGCTGGCTTCAAGTTAAATATCGGGCCTATTTAGTGGTACGAAGAGAGACGCGGGGGCGGGGAGTGTCAGTGATTCGCCGCGCCATCGTGTCAACCGTCACTCGTGATTCGTTTCCTGCGCTTGCTGCATGGACCGATTCATGAACCGTCATCATACGCTTGGTGTAAGCCTACGTGAAGCTTACATACAAAAACTATGAAACGAAGCTGCAACGTACACAAGCGTACATGAAGAACACAGCAACGAATAAGCGTCTACAAAGCTACGCGTTTGTGGACAGGGCTTTAAACTTCGTATCAACAGATATTACACTTACAACATTTAACATAGATCAAAAAATGAAGATCATTCGTAGTATGCTCTGTTTATTTTATGTTAGATCTGTTAAGAACTATAGTTCATTGGCGTTAGAATATTTAAAACTAGCTGCTCCCAGCGGCTTCGCCCGCGTGATAGCAGAAAATTATCACAAGGGAACATACTTCCGGGATAAAAAGTATCCTATGTCCTATTCCAGGACATGGTCTATCCGTGTACCAAGTTTCATCAAAATCGGTTTTGCCATTTAGGCGTGAAGACGTAACAAACAAACAAACTCACTTTCGCTTTTATAATATTAGTAAGGGTGCTGCCTTATTTACAATACTGTTTTCTGAAAAAAAATATTAAAGTAGGTGCCAGATACACGTGGAATAAGTCATTGACCCTCCTACTTTTGTTGACATTCTTATTTTCAAAAATGGAATTAGACATAAAGATGTCTTGAATCGACATGTATCGTGATCCCTCACATGATCTAGTAATTAAAAGCAATTCATTGTTAGTTTTTCGGGTACCTACGCAGAGATATCAGGAAAAGGTCAATGTACGTTATTCCACGGTTATCTGGCGCCTTCTATAGTACCTATTTAACTGTCGTTTATTATAAAATATTGTACAATACACCCACCTTTACCGTCGGGTGTTAACAATATACACAGATAAATCAATTTTCTTGCACAGAGCTAAATGTTTAGCCGATAGGTGCGAGACGCACATGACCGTTCATTGTATTGACAATTGGAGGAGGCCTATGTCCAACAGTGGACGTCCACTGTGTCCACTTTCGACTGTGATGATTTTTTTTTTTTGTTGTGGACAAAAATCATCCAATGACAACTCTCGCCGCAATGTCAGACTCTTACTGACTAAAAACCCACACCGTTCCTTCTAGCCTTCATACCGGGGCTCGAGCTCCCTTTCAGATAACCCTGGCCCCAGTAGGCTACGACCCAGCTGGGCCCTCGACTGTGATGATGATGAAACCAATTTTAAAGGTATTATGGATACTATTTCTCTAACAAATCAACACAAAATAAACAGAGCATAATATTATTACAAAATATAGAACCTACACTATTTGTCACAAGAACATTAGTTCTAGAGTAAAGCTGTTTTCGAGCCATTACAAATAACATATTTTAGCTCGATTAGAACCTTTGACCGTCACGGCAAAAAAGAAAAAGCGTGTCTCAGCGCCAAGGGGCCGTTTATGTATTAAACCTGTCTAAAAATCTACATTTTATGCAAATATTACCCTCCTCCCCCCACCCCCTTCTCGTCAGCATAAGTAAAACTCTCGCCCCCTCTCCCATTGCGTAAACATTGATACAATATGCAATTTTCAATGTGTTCTGCAAGCTTAGCCACGTTACGACTGTTTCGTTTCGATTCTCTTTCGTTGATCGCTTCGAGTCGGCCACGCCTCCGATTCCTTTGTTCTGACTTGGCTTGGCCGACTCTAGGCGGTAGACGAAAGAGAATCGACTCAAAATGGTTGTAACTTGGGGATGGTTTCGTTATTAATTTGTGTAGTAGCAGAGTATGAAGTATAGAAAAAAGGGATATGCTTGGAATACAGAAACAAATTGACAGTCCTCAGTTTATGATACACGAATTCATGACTCTAAAGCTAGAGCTACATTATACCAACGCACACGTGTAGCACGCCTGATTTGTACGTAGAACGACGTCGCGTGGCGTGGATCTAGTGTAGCTCTACAAGTCTAGTTGCCATATAGAATGTATGGAGACCTAGATATACTGTAAGCTGACATAATCACCATCCAGACCCCCCCCCCCCTCTTCAAACCCTATTTCATCAAAAATAAGCAAAGCAAAGACCCCCCCCCCTCCTCCTCCACTAGCAAAGATTTTATAATGTTCGTTTTTCTGTTCTTAACCTAATATGAATGAAATAAATAGACAGCAGTTCACATAATATAAATTGGGATGAGTCTAACTACATAATTAACGATACAAATAAACAATACTTTTTAAAAGTCTTATTAGAGTTTAAAATGACGCGTCTGTCATGAAGTCATGACGTTGGCGCACTGGACACATTTTGTTTTGTTACGTCTATGTTACCGGAAAAGCCGCAGTCAGAAGCTAGTAATCTAATTATCTACATATCATATGGAGTCTGCAAAATTCCGGTGACATACACATATATATAGGGTGACTGGTAATTAATGACCGATAATAATACACGTGATTGTACTCATGATTTCAAATAATTTTACCAAAGAAACTTTTTTTATACTCATTAGTTTTATCATAATAACAAAACAGCTGTACGCGCAAATTCGCGCCCACCGCGGTCACCATCGGTTCGGGGCCACGGTATAAAGAAAAGTAAAGGAAGTGCCTCTTAGATATCGCGCGTTTGTCAACAGCAGGCGAGATTCGCCTATTACATGTGCAGGTGAATATGGCATCTATTTCAAAGGCACTAGCGTTCTGAATAGAATAAATTGGTTACAGCGCCATCTAGCGTTGAGTAGCCGAACTCGTTGTAAATTGGTTAAAACTTCTTTATTGTTTGTGTCATGTCAAATAATAACAACTTTCTTACGTTGTAATAAGACCTAATTTATGAAAGCAATAAGAATATGATTTGTAAAAGTTAAGTTTGTAATTCGTAGCTTCGTAGCCAATCATATTACTGTTTTTTATGTGTGTAATGTACAATTTGATACGCAAATGTGTGAGTTTGGCGACACTGGTTCCCGTGCTTAGCCACGTTAGGGGCACTTCTACCTATATTTTCTGTTCTGCGTTCGGGGCCATCTGTGTTCGCGAAACACGAATACCGATGGGTTTGCAAGTGGCGCAGGTACTCTATCACTATTGTAGGTAAGGTACATGAGACAACAGCGTTACGCGGCTAACAGCTGAGCTTTGTTATTGTGATAAAACTAATGAGTATAAAAAAAAAACACATGCATAAGTATCGGTCACTAATTACCAGTCACCCTTACTGAATACCTTGTAGTTGTTTAGCATTTTAGCTGAAATGGACGTATTTGGCGCAGCCGTGAAACACACATTGTCTTTCTTTTCTTTCTTTCTTTTGAGTGGCGGTCAAAAAGATTTATACTGTACATAATTATTTTAAACTATAGTCGTTTGACCTCATCAACACGGGGTGGTCTTAAATGTGTGTGCACATACACTTTTAGGCCCCACGATGACTCTTTGTAGCGATGCTGTCGCGCGTTTGTCGCATTTGCAAGCGCTATAGAAAAAATGACAACGCGCTCCTAACGCGCTACAGCATCGCGACTGTATCGATGTAAAACAGCTACAAAATGCTACAGCATCGTTACAAAAAGTCGCCGTGGACGAGTGACCTTATTCCAAGCTTTTATTTAACTTGCAAAACGTTTGGGGCGAATCTTACAAATGAATTTTGAAACAGTTACCCCTAACCGATTGAACTGAAATTTGGTATACCTATGTTTTTTGGATGACAATGCATTAATGTAGTACCATGGAGCTGTTCTGATGATGGAGTCAGATAGTGGCCATAGGAACTACTGACCGTATTAAGATAACCATATCGTGTTTGAGCTCTTTGAAATGGTCTTGATCAGTACTACAACTTAAAACGCGACAAAAGCTTGTCATGATTTTTTTTTTTTGCTAACTTATTTCCATGTGTGTAACCTTGGTGTACAAAATAGCCCACACACACAGAAGTAATGCGGACATGAATGTACACACACATGCAAGACCAAACCACCTTCATGAAGTACCTATAATATCTACCTATAACATTTACGGTTTTCCTTTGATTGAGTAGCTAGATTTAAACAATATCAAAATCAAGACATAAAAACTTTTTTATGATTGTTTTCACAAAAAAAATTCAGGAATTACTTAAACCCAGTTCTTTGAACGAAAATAAATGTAACTATAACGGCCTGTTCACGGCTTCGAATGAGTGGCGCGGCGTGCGGTGCGGTACCGAAGCGGGCGCGCTGCTATGAGCGACGTCTTGTGGCGTGCTTCAAACATTTTCATACTTTATCACTGGCCTGTTGGTCTAGTAGTTAGTGGCCCTGACTGCTATGCCGGAGGTCGTGGGTTCGATTCCCACTCAGGACAAATATTTGTGAGATGAGCATAATCATTTTTTCTGTGTCTGGGTGTAATTTATCTATATATGTATGTATTTAGAAATATATAAAATATGTTTATCAGTTGTCTAGTACTCATAACACAAGCTCTGCTTAGCTTGGGACTAGATGGCGTTGTGATAGTTGTGGAATATTATTAATACTTTTGTTCTTACCGCTCACCGCCCCGCTCTTAGCTACCGCTCACAGCAAGGTCTTGAACGGGCCGAGACTCGAGTGGGTTGGGACTCGTTTATCTTAGTCCAAGAATTTGGGTTGGGCGTGTAGAATCAGTGAGTCAGTCAAAACTATGCCTTTCATACAACACTAGCTTTTGCCTGCGGCTACGTCCGCGTACATAAAATATAGCCTATGTCACTCAGGAATAAAACAGCTTTCAATCGGTGAAAAAATTTTAGCAATCGGACCAGTACTTCCAGAGATTACCTTATACAATAAAAAAAAAAACTAACTTTACCACTTTATTATATTAGTTTAGATAATTTTTAGTATATGCGAAACCTGAATATATGAGTTTGTTCAGAATCAGTAACTGAATCGATACTAATAATGTTTACACCATGTTATATTATTTCCCAAAAATATTTAAACACAGATTACAAGTTGGACACCACCGATACTAGCAGAACACAAGTCAAGGCAAGTCATAGCGGGCATTAGGTGCCAGAGAAACTGGGTGTGAAAGCAAAACTACCCATCAGTCGTTCGGATGGCCCAGTGACCATGTATTTGAGCGGACAACATAACAAGCTTATAACTTTGTGACTTTTCATGATACAGTTATGAAATTTTGTACATAGATTCTTTACATAAAAATACTAGACACGTGTTTCGGGTTTCACATAAACTAAAACTAATATTGTATAGACACAAAACGACCGTAAAACACCAATATTATGTTATAATCAGTCTGAGTTTGCTGGGAAAATAAATGAGTATGTAATAGACAATCCACTTGGAATGTATTTCCTTATTCATTCCTTTTCTTAATGCGTTAAATAGATCTTAAAAACAAACTTGTGTTTTCAACTCGAATCTTAAGTAAAAATATGTAACACAACTTTTGTATACTATGAAATACCGGCGCAACTGTGGCGTAACAGTGGAGCAACTGTGGTGCAACAGTGGCGCGATTGTTGTGCAACAGTGGCGCAACAGTTGCCCAACAAAAATAGATAAAACTTTCGTACATTAACATCTTTCATATTACCTACGTATAAAATGTATTTTGACGTGTTATATAATAATAAATAACGTAACTTATAACTTGCTACGGGGCTACATACAGTAAGGTTTGCGGCACACGAAGAAAACCGAGTCGTACTCGTGCTGCATCATGGAGTGTGGGTTTTGGGCGTATTTCGTTTTTACACCAGTTTGTTCTTTCTGTGGATAGAAATAATGTAGTAAGAACAATTATCTTCATTCTAGCATTCGAGATTTAAAATCGATCTCACTTTTTAAAAATCGAGTAAAAGAGCACTATCTTTCCTCTCAACCGTGATATTTATTTATATATTATATGTATTATGTATGTTATATATTTATATTAGAAGTTATATATTATTTTTATATTTAATTATATTTGGATTACGACTTCACACGTTCTGTTTTTTGCTTCCTACACACTATTGTCTACATTTGTTTTTCATTTCTCCTTTCGCAGGTCTGCTGGAAGAAATTTCTTTGGAAATAAGCAGTACCTTTGTACTGATGTCTCTTATGTATTATCTTTTTTTGTTGTTTTGTGTGTACATAAATAGTAAAATAAATAAATAAATAAATAAATCTTTGTCTGGAATAATTATTAATTAATGGACAGAATAGTCTTTATTTATCATTAGATTAACATTATTATTAACATAAGCAGGTAGCTGATTTAATCAATAGAATGGCTAAGGGCAAGTCTCCTGGTCACGACGGTCTCAGCATTGAGCATCTAAGGTGTGCTGGGGTACATCTGCCTAGGGTGCTGGCGCTGTTTTTCACACTTTGCATTAGCCACTCATACCTACCACCCGATATGCTGAAAACAATAGTGGTACCAATTGTGAAAAATAAGACTGGGGATGTGTCTGATAAGGCGAATTACAGACCGATATCCTTAGCCACTGTAATTGCTAAGGTGTTGGACGGTTTGTTGGACAAGGAACTTGACAAATGGTTAACTTTACATGACGCACAGTTTGGGTTTCGGCCTGGACTTTCCACTGAGAGCGCTATCCTCTGTCTAAAGCAAACCGTCCAGTACTATAAGGATAGAAGTACTCCGGTGTATGCCTGCTTCCTTGATCTCTCAAAGGCGTTTGACCTTGTGTCATATGATGTCCTTTGGGATAAGCTCAGGGGAGCGGGAGTACCATCGGAGTTGACGGGTTTGTTCCAGTACTGGTATTCGAACCAGTCAAACCAAGTTCGTTGGGGAGACGTTCTTTCTGAAGCATACAGGTTGGAGTGTGGAGTGAGGCAGGGAGGGTTAACCTCACCTAAGCTCTTCAACCTGTATGTAAATGGGTTGATCGTTGAACTCAGCAGCAGACCAGTTGGGTGTAAAATTGGTGGTACTAGCGTCAATAATCTAAGCTATGCCGATGACATGGTGCTGCTGGGTCCAACGGCTGGCTCAATCAGGGAGATGCTGGGTGTTTGTGAAAGGTATGCAGTGGCCCACGGCCTGTTATACAATGTGACAAAAAGTGAGTATCTGATCTTTGCTGTTCCCGGGAAACAAATAAATTACGAGCCCTCAATATCCCTCAATGGACGAAACCTTAAAAGGGTCTCCCAATTCAAATACTTGGGACATTATGTCACCGAGGACCTCAAGGATCAGGTAGATATGGATCGCGAACGCAGGGCACTGGCAGCCAGATGCAACATGCTGGCTCACAGATTCGCTCGTTGTAGTAACGAGGTCAAAATAACTCTGTTTAAAGCCTATTGTCAAGGGTTCTACACGGGCAGTTTGTGGGTCAACTATACGCGGAGGGCTCTAGATGCTCTGCGTGTGCAATATAATAATGGCTTCAGGGTGCTGTTGAGGTTGCCCCGGTTCTGCAGCGCGTCTAGCATGTTTGCGGTAGCGCGTACTGACGACTTTTATGGCATTATGAGGAAAAAGACCGCATCCTTATTAATGAGAATGAGGGCTAGCAGCAACAGCATTTTGAAAACCCTAGCTGAACAGCACGATGCACCTATACTCAGACACTGTGTCCGGTTGCTTGTGCGTCAGTGATGTTTATGTGTGTATGATTATTTAATTAATTAATACTAACCCTTAGTTGATAAGTTTATTTTTTGTACTAACCAGTGGACCAATGTTGTCAAATTAAATAAATAAATTATTATTATTATTATTATTATATTTTTTGTTTTGTTTTTTTTTCCATATTTTTTTATTTCATACATACTCGCAACGTTTTATACTTAGATTTAAATGAACCGATTTAAAAAATGCTCATATACAACAAAAGCAAAATAAACTAAAAACTATTGAGTTAAATGCCATCTAGTTAACACTTGGTATTTTCATGTTTAATTTTTCTATTATATTTTTTTTACAATATTACATACTAGCTTTAGCCAGCGGCTTCGCCCACGCACATAAAATATATTATGCCATGTCACTCAGAAATAAAGTAGCTTTCTAACGGTGAAAAAATTTTAGCAATCGGACCAGTACTTCCAGAGATTACCTCCTACAAACAAAAAAACAAACTTTACCTCTTTATTATATTACTGTAGATTGTTAAGAAATAAATGACTTATTCTCAAGCCTGTTAACATTCCTGGTAAAGTTTTACCTTTAAAGTTCTATAAAAATAACTTACCAATATATCAAATCCTATGTCTCTAATAATCTCCAGTAATATGTCATAAGGCGGCTCGATACTGTTTTCCGTTGGCATGTCACTGCAAAAACAAAATTTAAAACTAAAGCACTCTATATGTAATGTCCACTAGAACGTATAACCAGCGTATCATGTGTAACGGGCATCATACGCGGTTATAACTCACCATTTCGTCACCGGTCTAGCATACATGCATATTTTGCCAGTACCGATATGCTCTGTGTATGACAAGCAACGGTGTTGGTCAGTAACGGAACAATCTATTGGATATAGTCACATACAGTACGCGTCAAATAACTTTGCCGCTCTGAAGTTAGGCTTTCCTTACAACGGCGCAAGTACTATCGAGTGGTATAGGTGCGAGCGGAACACAAGCTGGTATCGGACGTATACGAGCGACTGAGATAGAAACGTAACACTGAGGTTCGCGCATGCGCAGTGCTGTCTTTTTCGTAAAATTGACTAGTGCGCAGTGAATGTAGCCAACTTCAGAGCGGCAAAGTTATTTGACGCGTACTGTACTTTTCAACACATTTTTATTATTTTTTGCCTGACACATTTTTTTTTTTGCGATGGGGAAAATCATCGTATGACAAAACCCGCTCTTGGGTGGAGCAGGAGATAGTGTCCAACTCTTACTGACTAAAAACACCATCCCGTTCCTTCTAGCCTTCATACCGAGGCACGAGCTCCTCTTCGGACAACCCTAACCCAGTAGGCTTCGACCCAGCTGGGCCCCTCCTGCTGCTGGCAACTCCTTGAGGCGCGCGGGAACAGTGCGCGCCGTCGACGTCTTGGACTCGGTCCATTACCGGACGATCGGACAGCGAGCTACCCATGGCTACGCAGCTACGGTGGCCGGCGGCGGTGGGGGCGCCGTAGCCTGATGCGGTCGGCCTTCTCTTTTGCAAGCATTACTGCTTCGCAGAAGGAGGCGACCGCCTGCCATTCCTCCTCGCTCCGGACCATGGCCTCGACCAGGTTCCGGGCCAGACACTTTCTTAGCATAGTCCTGGTATGATAATGTTATGGTGTGGTAAAGGCCAGACCAACTTTTAAGTATTGATGAAAAAACCGGACTTGCCCTCTCTGTTCTCTCATAGTCCGAGTAGATGATGTGATGCCGATGGGACAATCTGATATGACCAGCGAGTGGTCAGGAAGACCAACTACTTTAAATACTTCAGAGGCATGGAGGTGTCATACTGTCGGCGACAGAGGTCCCTTGCAAGCAGCAGGGGGCAAGTAGTGTGCGATGCCTACTAACGCGCAGGTAGATTTTATGTTCTCTACGATTAGAATAGGATGTTTTTTATTTGATAAGTGTTTACTTTTTAGGTTAGGAACTTAGGTCTTGGTAGAATAGTGTTCATAGACTGAGTTTACTATTGGAATAACCTGTAAATAAGATTCTAATAAGAATATGTAAGTTTTAATGAGAATACTTGGGTAAATACGCCAAACGTCGGCCTCCCCCCAATCGTCGGCCGTCTGCACGTTTTCGGCTTGCATTCATTCAAAAGATAATTAAGTGACAATTTTACCTCTCGAATTGCGACTTTAGTTCATACTCTATATGTACAAACCGTTATTATTCGATTAAGTCACTTGCTTTTCGCACACTGAGCATCAGCAGACATTGCGACGTTGAAGCGTCAAGTTTGCATTAAAAGTAGCTTACTTGATGTGAATACTCACACTTTGGGGATTGATATTACAACGATAACACATTTCTTTAACCCTTCAGATACCGTCAATTAGAGACACAATAGTAAGACAATAGATGCGCGGCCACCGGGTGTCGCTTGGGGATTCATGAATTAATTTTGTTTTAAGGTTTATTGTCACTAAAGGGTTATTTTACTATATATTGAGATAGTTTTTTCAGCATTTTACGTATATTTTTCAGGGCAAAAGAGGAGGCCGCCATTAGGGTTACAGTTTTGACTTAAAACCGGATTCTCGGCCGTGGCCGACTTAAAGTAAATGCAGTCTGTTCTATAAATTCCAATTGTACCAATCCTATTGGCTAAACAAGAGAATTTGCAAAGCTTCTAGATAAATAAATCCATTTTACGTTTAATCGCCAAATAACGGCCGGGGTTATATTAATCGAATCTCGAGAAATAAGGTACAAGGAATAGGGGCCGACATTAGAAACATTAAAGATCGTAATGTCGACCAGCCTCGAATTCGAGCGCCACTATACAGGCCGCCACTACCCAATTGATGAAAAAATAGTTTTGTATTTTTTCATTGATTGGGTAGTGATTTTTATTTGTTTATCAAGCTTATTAAAAGAAGTTAAGTTTAAATGTAGGAGTTGACAGCATTGAAGACATGTTATTTTATGGTAGCTTTATGGTTTTGGAATTTGAGATATAAATAATATGAATTTTTCTTTGGAACTTGCTATCTATTAAACACTTCTTATTAGCTTAAAACATTTAAATGGTTGGTCGTGAATCTTTGTTATACCAAAAAGCGGCCTTTAGATAAATACTAAGTTTGTTTTCACTTAGTGCTTTTAATTTAAGATAGGTACTAAAATGACAAAGCAGGAAGATCTAAAGCCTTCACGGAATCAAAGAAAATTATGCGGTTACGAATTTTTTTAATGTTTACCGACTTGTTTGAAAAATAAAAATAATAAATAAATATTTTTACGAAGACGTTAAAAGTTTAACAAACAATTAAGTACTTCTGAAATATTGTTTTAATTTTTTATTTAAAATTCTATTCTATTTTTGGTTTAAATACTGATTTTTATCACATACTAAAGTTATTAATTCTTGTTTTATTTAATTTTGATGTTTTAATTTGTTACAATTTTAGTACTTATCTAATATTAATGAGGGGAAATAAAAAAAATATTTAACTATTAAACATATACAATTACAAATGCATACATAGTGTTATATTAGAATCCTGCCAAAATAAATCACATTAATAATATTGGTCACTGTCTTAACTTAAAACACCCTATACCTGGCCGACATTTAGGAAAAACGCGACCGACCATGGGCCATGAATGGCCGACTTTAGGGTTTTTCTGTTCTCGACGCATCTAAGCCTTATTACTTTTTTCTTTTAGTAGAAATGTCGATCTTATGCCTATAAACATAAAAAAGATTAGTAAAACTATCCAAAACCGCTTCAGAAGCTATCTTTCGTTGGAACCTGAAGGTGCTAGAGCGATCCGCAGTCAGAAAATCGCTAAGGGGGGCCGACATTTGGCGTATTTACCCTAATTTGTTTGTTGACTATTTTTAATTAAATAGAGTTTATTTAAATAGTCTGTTCCTAATGAAGATTCTATGTGTTCAATTAGTGTTTTTAAGTGTAATATGTGATATTAGAAACGTTAGAATCGAGATAGAGTAATTTGAAAATTATCGAAGTTAGTAATTTCAGTTACGTAATTTGAATCGTTTGTTTACCTTTTTTGTGTTAGGTCCGATACCCACCTACATTGTGTTTCTAGATAGAATCTAGTTAGAAAATGATTATGTAACAGTTAGATTTCAAATTAACGAAGTTTTGAGAAAGATATCGAATTGTTGGTGTCTCGCAATATTGTAAACAATGTGTTTTGATAAGTTAATGTTCTAGAAACTTTTTTGTATGCAATGATATGTGCAATATTGTTATTTTATAAGATAGTACATATTATTACGAGTATTTTGATGTGCATATTGTCATGTTTTCTTAAAGAAATAAATAAATACGGCGTCAGAAAGGGCTCGGCTGAAGTAAAAGTTGAAGTGAATTTAGAGTACGCGGTCCCCGAGAACGTAAAGTTTCGCGGTATAAAAGACGGGGCAATTTTGAGTCCGATGTCAGTCGAACACGAGCCACCGAAGAGGCAACATCTCAAGGGAAATACTTCAAGCCGAACCCCGAAGACCCCACTTGTCGAAAAACGTATTCTTATTTCTACTCCTTTCCCCCCCCCTCAATCTGTGGTACACTCCACCGTTGCCCCTAGGCTTCAAAATCTACGCATTCAGGGGTGCGTGGTGGCGTACGTGACCAGCGCAACAAGCAACGTGCGCCAAATATCGGGTTTGAACTGTCCCGAGGGCTCGGTAGCCACAAGGGTTCCGCCCGCTACCGTCACCGCCTCTTAGCAGGGGCTAGTCCGCCACAGTTTATGGTCCTTCGAGCCGGATCCCTGTAAGAAGCCAGAAGACAGAAGAAGAAGCCAGAAGATGGGTCCCGTAACGAGATCGCAGAAGGATGCCCCCTCACGCCCAACGTCGCGCCCCTCCGAAAGGGACAAGACAGAGGAAGCTTCCGGGTCAGAAGGAGTCACGTCTGCGTCATCAGGAACAACGGGAACGGGTTCAACGGAAACCACCGGCACAACGTCTTCTGGGACAACGGGTACAGAATTCACCACAGAAACGGAGGCGACTGTTACGACTGCAACCACCGCGGCGACCGGAACCGGTCAGAAGAAAGAAGCCGCACCAGAAGGGACGACCAAGAAGACTCCAGAAGAAGGTACGGCGAAGGGTGTGGCCAGTGTTGCTGCCACTCTGAAGCCTAGGGGAGTCAGTCGTCGGGCCAGGTCCACGAAGACCACGAGCTCATCAGCCAGGAGAAGGGAGCTGGAAGCCAGGGAAGAACTGGCGCGCTTGGAACTGGAGCAGGCACAAGCGGCAGCGAGACTGGCACGCGTCAGGTTGGAGATGGCGCAATGTGAAGATGATGACTCCGTGGATGAAGACCTGGAAGAAAGAACAGCACAGGTGCGGGACTGGATTCAATCTTCAGTACTTGAAGAATGCAACCAGAAACAACCCGAGCTACGAGGAGAGCGTCCACCAGAAGAGCTACCCGTGAAGCCGGAAGAGAACTCCTCAACGAAGAGTGCTACGATCGATCTGCAAACGCTGACAAGTGCGCTGAAAGAAGCCCTTACCACAAGAGGAGGACCAGCAGAGCAGCCGAAGTACATCCACGAGTTACCCTTCTTCGACGGCAACAGCAGCGAGTGGACAGCTTTCAAGGTTGTTTATGAAGATACGGCACCGATGTTCAACGAAGTACAGAATATGGCTCGACTAAGAAGAGCACTGAAGGGCAATGCAAGAGAAGCCATCAAGAGTTTGCTGTTTTCAGAAGCTTCTCCACTGGAAGTGATGCAGGCCCTGAGAAGAAGATATGGAAGACCTGATGCGCTGGTGCTGGCCGAGTTGGAGAAGATCAAGACGTTACCAAGGATATCGGAGAACCCAAGGGACATCTGCGTCTTCGCGAGCCAGATCAACAACAGCGTAGCAGCGATTAAGGGACTGAAGAAGCCGCAGTACCTACATTCACCAGAGATAGTAAAGCAGATAATTGAGAAGATGCCTACGATCCTCAAGTTCAGGTGGTACGACTTCACGGCAGCAACAGAAGAAGGCGAGTTCTCGGATCTGACGCTGGTGACCAGGTTCCTGAATGTGGAAGCAGACAAATGTGGAGCCTTCGCAACTTCTGAAGAGAAGACTTTGGCCAAGAGGACTCATCGACAGGCGGCGCATTCGACGAGGGAAAAGGAAGGGAACTTCAGGGAAAAGGAAGCAAGGATCAGCGAGAAGACTTGTCCCGTGTGCCAGGGCGAGCACTTCCTCCTGGAATGCCAGAAGTTCCTGAAGGCGTCGGTGCAAGATCGGTGGGCGCTGGTCAAGAAGAGTCGCGTCTGCTTCAAGTGTCTTCAAGGGAAACACCGCAAGGAGAACTGCAAGAAGCCATCATGTAAGGAGTGCCAAAGGTGGCACCACCATCAGCTACACGCGGATATGGAACAGAGGACTTCGGAAGGGAACAAGGAGACACAGCAAGAAGTAGCAGGTGTCACGGCATCGGTGAATGCGGCCAACAATGCAAGGGCGTACCTGAAGATAGTGCCAGTTGAAGTCTTCGGGTCACATGGATCAAAGAAGATATTGGCCCTGATGGATGAAGGGTCAACGGTGTCACTGCTAGATGAGAAAGTGGCACAAGAGGTCGGCGCTCAAGGGAAAACGGAAGAACTGGTAATTGAAACGGTTGGAGGCCAGCTGATCAGGAAGAAGGACTCGCAGACATTGGATCTGTTGGTGAAGGGGATTCAACAAGCAAGAAGGAAAACCCTCAAGAGAGTCAAAACCGTCGATGACCTGAAGCTGACACCCCAGTTCTTGGACAAGAAGCGAATAGAAGACTGTCCACATTTGAAGAAGATCGCCGACTCCTTGTATTACGAAGGGGAGTCACCACAGCTGCTCATCGGTCAAGATAACTGGGAGCTCATCGTGACTCAAGAAGTGAAAAGAGGAAGACCAGGTCAACCAGTAGCCTCAAGAACGGGACTTGGCTGGGTACTGCATGGATTCGACACGGGAGGTATACGACCAGTGCACTTTGCCAACAGATGTCTTCACACCACGGGAGAAGAAGAGATGCATCAAGCCATCAAGGATCACTTCGCGATAGAAGCATTGGGTGTGCAACCAAGAAGACCCACGACAGACGCAGAAGGAAGAGCACTGGCCGTCCTCGAGAAGACCTGCAGAAGGCTAGAAGATGGTCGTTTTGAAGTTGGATTGCTATGGAAACGAGGAGACGAAGTCATGCCTGAAAGTTACACTTCGGCGAGGAACCGACTCTTCAACATCGAAAAGAAGATGGATAAAGACCCTCAGTTGAAGACAGAATACTGCAAGCAGATCCAGCACCTGATCGACAACAAATACGCAGAAGAAGCACCCGTCAAGTAAGAAGAAAATCAAAGGACCTGGTACTTACCTCACTTCTCCGTTGTACACCCGCTCAAAAAGAAGATTAGGATCGTGTTCGACGCCGCAGCGAAGTGTAAAGGAAGAAGCCTCAACGACGCTCTGCTGCCAGGACCAGACCTACTGCAATCGCTCTTCGGTGTGCTGCTGCGATTCCGACAAGGACCATTTGCAGTGGCAGCCGACATCAAGGAAATGTTCTTGCAAGTTCGCATCCGACCAGAAGATAGAGACAGTCTGCGGTTCTTGTGGAGAGGTGAACGACGTGACGTGGCGCCGAAGGAGTACAGGATGACATCAGTAGTCTTCGGTGCGACTTCATCTCCCTGCACGGCCATATACGTCAAGAATCGGAATGCAGCGGACTTCAAGGAGCAGTATCCGGAAGCAGTAAGGGCGGTGGAGCTGAACCACTACATGGATGACTATCTGCACAGCTTCCATTCAAAAGAGGAGTTCAGAAGAGTAACGGCGCAAGTAGACTTCATCCACAAGAAGGCGGGCTTCGAACTCAGGGGTTGGGCATCGAATCAACCTGAGCTGCTGCAAGACACGAACACTAAAGCAACGGAAAAGACAGAAGTGGACCTTGGCGAGAAAGAAGAGAAGACACTTGGACTGCGCTGGTTCACAGAAAGGGACTCCATCGGATTCAGGGCGAATCTCCGAAACACACCAGAAGAGATAGCAAAGGGTTTCAAGATTCCGACCAAAAGGGAAGTCACCAGCGCCGTCATGTCGACCTTTGATCCATTGGGGTTGGCGTCACCTGTTCTCGTCCAAGGGAAGAAGCTGCTTCAGAACATATGGAGAAGCGGCATCGGTTGGGATGACGAAATAGAAGAAAAAGAGTATGAGACATGGAAAACTTACCTGGAGAAGATGAAGCTGCTCCAAGATCTTCAAGTTCCGAGGTGTCTGGCGCCACATCGCACCGAGGGGGAGCTGCACACGTTCACGGACGCCAGCGAGTCAGCATATGCAGCCACAGTATATTGGAGGACGGAGAGCGAAGATGGGGCATACCAAGTGAGCTTGGTGGCGGCGAAAGTGCGAGTTACGCCACTGAAGCCTGTATCAATACCCAGACTCGAGCTGCAGGCGGCCCTCCTAGGAAGCAGACTGGCACACTCAGTGGAAGAAGAGATGGATCTGAAGGTGCAGAAGAAGACATTTTGGACAGACTCCAGCATAGTTCTTTCATGGATCAAGACGGACCCAAGAACATTCAAGACCTTCGTAGCTCATCGTTTGGCAGAAATAGAAGATCTCACAAAACCACAGGAATGGAGATGGGTGCCCACGGCTCAGAATCCAGCAGATGATGCGACGCGAGACGTGCCAGAAGAATTCGACTGCGATCACCGTTGGTTCACTGGTCCAGAGTTCTTGAAGAAAGAAGAAGCGCACTGGCCTGCGCCGAGAACCTTCAAGAAGGAGGCCACAGAAGAAGAGAAGACCACGGACGTCGTAACAGCAGCGAGCATCGGCCACCCATCACCCGATCCAGAGAGGTTTTCGTCGTGGAAGAGACTTTGGCGAGCCACAGCGAGGGTACTGCAGTTCATACAACGCTGCAGGAGAAGGGAACAGGTCCACGTCAGCAAAGAAGACCCAACCTGGAAGAAAACGCAAGGAAAGAAGGCGAAGCCAGCAGAGAAGAATATTCGCCCTTCAGAGAAGCAAGAAGAATGTTACGTACCATTGGACGCGGACCTACTGGAGCAAGCTGAAACTCTCCTGTTGAAAGGAAGCCAAGAAAGAAGCTTCAAAGAAGAGATCAAGTGTCTACAACAAGGGAAGCAACTCGAGAGCAGCAGCAAATTGAAGAAGCTCGACATAGTGTTTGAAGATGGGCTCCTGCGCCTGAAAGGAAGGATCGACGCGATACAGGGCGTGACGAGAGAATATAAGCGACCCATCGTGCTCGACAGCAAGGACAAGGCAACGCGACTTATCATCGAAAACTTCCACTGTCGCTTCAATCATGGGAATCATGCGACAGTTATGAACGAGATAAGGCAACGCTTCTGGGTATTGGGATTGAGGTCAGCAATCAAGGCGGTTCAGCACCAGTGCCAGTGGTGCAAAACAAAGAAGGCAAAACCACAAGAACTACCGACGGGCAACTTACCTGCTGAGAGGCTGATGCACGGGACACATCCTTTCACGTGCACCGGCGTTGATTACTTCGGGCCAATGACAATCACCGTAGGAAGAAAGCACGAGAAGCGATGGGGAGCGCTTTTCACCTGCCTAACTACCAGGGCGGTGCACATCGAAATCGCTCCATCGCTCTCAACCGACTCCATGATCATGGCTCTACGACGGTTCGCTGCGAGAAGAGGAATGCCGAAGATAATCTACTCAGACAACGGGACCAACTTCGTCGGCGCCAACAAAGAACTCAAAGAAGCGTTCGACGTGCTGAAGAAAGAAGACCTCATTACAGAAGCGGAGAAGATTGGCGTGCAATGGAAGTTCATCCCGCCTGGTGCACCTAACATGGGCGGTGCATGGGAGCGTCTGGTGCGATCCATCAAAACCGCACTGGACGCCACACTCAAAGAACGACATCCTCGAGAGGAGGTACTCCACACCCTTCTCCTAGAGGCCGAGCACATCGTGAACTCTCGGCCTCTCACCCACATCTCCGAGAACCCTGAAGAAGAAGCGCTCACACCAAACCACTTCCTCATCGGGCGATCATGCGGCGCTACGAGAATCGGCAGCTTCGAAGACCACGTGCTCGTGGGCAGAGACACCTGGAAGGCGACGCAGCGACTTGCCGATCACTTCTGGCAACGTTGGCTGCGCGAATATCTACCCACTCTGATGCCGAGGAAGACTACGGGCAGAACCAGCTCTACGGACCTGCGAGTCGGCGACATCGTGCTCATCGTCGACCACAGCCTGCCGAGATGCACCTGGCCACGCGGCAGAATCCTGCGGGTGTATCCTGGACAAGATGGGCGGATCCGGATCGTCGACGTCGAAACAAGAGGCGGTGTGCTGCGACGGCCGAGCTCGCGAGTGGTGCTGTTGGTGCCGGGAGTGTCGCCGAGGCTGGAGAATGGTGCGACGCACGAGGGGGAGACTGTCGGCGACAGAGGTCCCTTGCAAGCAGCAGGGGGCAAGTAGTGTGCGATGCCTACTAACGCGCAGGTAGATTTTATGTTCTCTACGATTAGAATAGGATGTTTTTTATTTGATAAGTGTTTACTTTTTAGGTTAGGAACTTAGGTCTTGGTAGAATAGTGTTCATAGACTGAGTTTACTATTGGAATAACCTGTAAATAAGATTCTAATAAGAATATGTAAGTTTTAATGAGAATACTTGGTAATTTGTTTGTTGACTATTTTTAAATAGAGTTTATTTAAATAGTCTGTTCCTAATGAAGATTCTATGTGTTCAATTAGTGTTTTTAAGTGTAATATGTGATATTAGAAACGTTAGAATCGAGATAGAGTAATTTGAAAATTATCGAAGTTAGTAATTTCAGTTACGTAATTTGAATCGTTTGTTTACCTTTTTTGTGTTAGGTCCGATACCCACCTACATTGTGTTTCTAGATAGAATCTAGTTAGAAAATGATTATGTAACAGTTAGATTTCAAATTAACGAAGTTTTGAGAAAGATATCGAATTGTTGGTGTCTCGCAATATTGTAAACAATGTGTTTTGATAAGTTAATGTTCTAGAAACTTTTTTGTATGCAATGATATGTGCAATATTGTTATTTTATAAGATAGTACATATTATTACGAGTATTTTGATGTGCATATTGTCATGTTTTCTTAAAGAAATAAATAAATACGGCGACAGAAAGGGCTCGGCTGAAGTAAAAGTTGAAGTGAATTTAGAGTACGCGGTCCCCGAGAACGTAAAGTTTCGCGGTATAAAAGACGGGGCAATTTTGAGTCCGATGTCAGTCGAACACGAGCCACCGAAGAGGCAACATCTCAAGGGAAATACTTCAAGCCGAACCCCGAAGACCCCACTTGTCGAAAAACGTATTCTTATTTCTACTCCTTTCCCCCCCCTCAATCTGTGGTACACTCCACCGTTGCCCCTAGGCTTCAAAATCTACGCATTCAGGGGTGCGTGGTGGCGTACGTGACCAGCGCAACAAGCAACGTGCGCCAAATATCGGGTTTGAACTGTCCCGAGGGCTCGGTAGCCACAAGGGTTCCGCCCGCTACCGTCACCGCCTCTTAGCAGGGGCTAGTCCGCCACACATACCACTAACTTCCAAACTCCGGGCTGCTACAAAGTAACTCTTAATAAAAAAAAACAACAGCACTTTTTGCCCGACCCTAGCATCAAACTCATGACCCTACGTTCCAAAGCCACGCTTAACACCAACGAAGCCCGACAGCCAGCCACGGTAGACGCGGGCTTGCAGACGTCAAGCAATGGTTAGCTCGCCGTCCGGCCGTCCGGTTGTTGACAGGACCGAGCCCAGTTGTCAACAGCGTGTACTGATCGACGTGCTCCTCAAAGAGATATCAGCAAACCGCAGGAGCCCAACAGGGCCGATGCCCGCTAGCTAGTTCTGCAGGGAATTTCTAAAAAGAAAACTCTAGAACGCAAAGGGGAGGTGTGTTTTTAGTCAGTAAAAGTCTGACACGCATCACCTAGAGCGGAAGAAGTCATAGACCACCAACGAAGCAGTTACCTATAATGATACAGCAGAGGCCCCAGGTTGATCCAGTAGCCGCCCGGCTGCAGTATCATGTATATCCTCTCCATGAACTCTATGACGTTGGGCGCGCAGTCGATGAAGAAGCAGGTGGCCACGCAGGACCATTCGTCTGCTTCTGTGTATACCTGGAATTAGAAAACACTAGTTAAATAATTTGCATTCAAAATGGTCGTCCTCTTAACGCGATCCAGTTTTCGGCTTCGCTCCCGCTCTTCCCCACTCCACAATATTATACCCAACTCTACCCTACCCTATGCTACTCTACTCTACACTAATCTACCTTACTCTACCCTTCTCTACCATACTCTACACTACTCTACCCTACACTACCCTAATCTTTTTTATAAGAACCTTTTCCTCACAATAACAATCACAACAAAAAAAGAATTGGCGAAATCGGTCCAGGCGTTGTTGAGTTATGCGGTTACCAACACATTTTGCGATTCATTTTTATATTATAGACAGATGTAAGTCTTAGGCCCAAAGTCGATGCGATCATCATCATATCAGTCGAAAGACGTCCACTATTGGACATAGGCCTCTAAGGCCTATCCCAAGCGTCGCCATAACGACCGGCCCTGTGCATCACGCATCCATCGGATTCCCGCGACCTTGACCAGGTCATCGGTCCACCTGGTTAGAAGCCTTCCGTCTTGAACATTGCGTCTTCCGGTACGAAGCTTTACTTTGCGTAATTTATTGAATCATTACTGGTCTCAAAACGGTGAAAGGAAAAATCGTGAGGAAATCGGTATGTCCAAGAATTAAAAATTCGTAGACGTGTGACATCCAGTAATCCGCACTGGGCTCGCGTAATGGATTATAGCCCATTCCGTCTCCAAAACTGAGTGAGTCCCAGCAGTGGGAATATTACAAGGTTGACTATACGCAGAAGTGATTAACTACTATCCTTACTAATATTATAAAAGCGAAAGTGAGTTTGTTTGTTACGTCTTCACGCCTTAATGGCAAGACCGATTTTGATGAAACTTGGTACACGGATAGACCATGACCTGGAATAGGACATAGGATACTTTTTATCCCGGAGGTATGTTTCCTTGTGATAATGATCTGCTATCACGCGGGTGAAGCCGCTGGGAGCAGCTAGTATCTTATAATATTAAAAAGTCGAAGAATTTATTTGAACGCGCTAATCTCAGGAACTACTAATTCGAATTTAAAAAAAAATATTTTAGTGTTAGCTACCTCATTTATTGAGGAAGATTATAAGCCATATAACATCACGCTGACCAATAGGATCAGAGCAAAAGACAAATACAGGGATAAAACAACACACAAATCTAGTTATACAAACAAATTACTTACTTTGAGAAAGTCGCCAGCTGTCATTGAGAAGTTATGATTGGGTCTGTTGCCAGACGGACACACGTCGGGGAACTTGGCTGATATCAGCTGATGTTCGCAGGTTATGTTGTTCACGTACTGATGTACCCACGGATGGACTGTATATTTGTTTATCTGGAAAAAAATATATAACGCATATAAAATCACGCCTGTTAGGCAAACGCGCATCTTTAAAACATCCACGTTACGTTACTCAAACCGTGCAGATATCGCTTTCAAGACAGTATGCAGTGTTTTTACCATCAAGTGACAGGAAGTTAATAGTAGTAAAAATAGTTAGCCGACTGTGGCGCAACAGTTGCCCAACTGTGGCGCAACGGTAGCCCAACTGTGGCGCAACAGTAGCCCGACTGTGGCGCAACATTAGCCAGACGCAACAGTAGGTCTACTGTGGTGCTTCTTTTTTTCATAGATGTTGATAAATATTCGAGACAATTCTAATCCATCACCTCAAACTCTAATATCGTCTTCAGCATCATGTAGGTTCTTCAAGTTTATTTTTAAATGACGACTTGTGTTAAAAAGGTCGTATAAAAGTTAAATATGCCAATGGAATTAAAACTTTAACATGTTTGAGATAGGGTTTATTTTCAAGTAGGTATAAGTTACGTAGGCTCATAATAACGTACCTCAGTACACCTGTTGAGTATAAAGTTGCTCGCGAACAACATAAAGAGAGAGAACTCGTTGCCCTGGCATGTGTAGCCGCGCGCCGCCACCTCCCACGCGAGGCGCCCTAGGCCTGCGCCTGGGACTAAGACGCGCACTTGCGAGCGGTCGCTAGAAAGAGAGAGATGGATTAGAAAAGAACGAGAAAGAGTTACTAAAATAAAAAAAATAACCACAAATAAGTAAGATTCATCTTTATTATCTCACTAGCTTTTGCCCGCAGCTTCGACCGCGTACATAAAGTAAGCCTATGTCACTCAGGAATAAAGCAGCTTTCTATCGCTGAAAAAATTTTTGCAATTGGAACAGTACTTCCAAAGATAACTTCCTACAAACGGAGAAAACAAACTTTACCTCTTTATTATATTAGTGTAGATTCTACAATAAATTATGAATTGTTTGTTTGTTGTTGTTTGTTTGTTTTTGTTTGTTGTTGTGTTGTTGTGAAAAATGTAAGGGCAAACGATAAATGTAATTTCAGGACTCATGTTTCTTTTTTTTAATTAAGAATTTTAATAAACGGTTAGTCAAAATTGCGATGACAGAGGCTATTGACAACTTTACCACAAATAAATCTATTATTTCTTCGAACCATATTAGATCATTATTCTTTACAACTGATCCTCAGTAACAGGACAATTCAAAAGAAACGTCTATCGAGTAACCGCATTTTAAAGAATACCTGGAAGAAGTTAGGGGAAGCCTTTGCCCAGCAGTGGGACAGTATAGGCTAAACAAAAAAAAACACTTTCGATGTGTTCATCCTACTAATATTATAAATGCGAAAGTTTGTATGTATGGATGGATGTATGGATGTTTGTTACTCTTTCACGCAGAAACTACTGAACGGATCTCGATGAAACTTGGTACACGAGTAGCCCATATCCCAGAATAACACATAGGATACTTTTTATCCTGGGATTATGAACGCGGGTGAAGCCGCGGGCAAAAGCTAGTACAGAATAATTTCAGAATAACGGGAAGGCCGCAACAGGCAAATAGGCTAGTTTCCAGGGTCAAAATAACAACATTTTATTTAGTCCGTATTTTAGATTATAAAAAATATTGGACATGTATTTTATCTATTGTTGATTAAACAAAAAATAACTAAGACTGTCTTTTAGAGTATTCAAAAATAAAGGACACGTATTTTTTTATTTATAAATTAAACCAAAAATGACAAAGATATAGCCCATTAAAGTTACGTGTGACGTCACTCCGTGCGAAAAAATGCAGCACGACGTAACGGTATTTTTGGTTTAATTTACAAATAAAAAAAATACCTGTCCCTTATTTTTGAATAATCTAAAAGTCAAACTAATTACATTTATTACGGCAACTAGCCTATTGTGCGAATCCTTCGATGTACGCGATTAATTATTGGGTCAAAATTCAAACTAGCTAGCTCAAATTTGTCACTGAGCTGCTAGCTAACTCTGAGAGCTAAACCACACGATGCGGTGCGGCGGCGTCGCACCGTAAATATTTCGACGAATCAGCGGGTCGTACGAGCACGGTAACGTCACTCGTGAGCAAGCCGATTCTTCGAAATTCTTGCAATGCGGCCGCACTGCATCGTGTGGTTTGGCTCTGAGCTATCTCGTCTTACCTGTATTCATCCAAAGAGAACCGATCTTGCATCTCATCCAATATAGGCTTGTAGCACTGTTCTCGCTCAGTAGTGCCCATGTCGCTCCAGTCGCGAACTATGTTTTTTAAAACTGATTGTACCTGAAAATTTATATGAATCATAAAAACACACCTATATGTCTTAACGAACCAGCATGTTTAAACAAATGACTTTTTGAATTAAAATAATTGAAAACCTGCTCTTAGCCCTACCGCTTTTAGGCACGCAAATAACAGTTTTTCGCACTAGCGCGGAAAAGTGCTAGCTTCCATACTTCATTCCGTATCAGGCTGGACGATAAGCGACCGCTGACAATGACATTACCTGTCACGTCACTCGTCAAGTGATTTCTCCACAGGTAGGAACGCTAACAGAATAGTACATTATGATACAAGCGAATAATGTTTGCCATTGCGACCGAGATGGAATTCGCCCGTGCCGTAGGCGAGGGTGTGTACGCACGTATGTGAAAAGTGACAAACCACATGTATCAAACGACGTTTTTCAATACACTTACAAACAAATAAATAAACGGGGATTGCCGTGCGACTAGTGCGAAACTGGCATTAAGTCCACCTTTGTACTGTTTTAGTGCATAAAGTTTAAATAAATAAATAAATATTTTGTGAAAGAGATAAGAGCAGGTTTTCAAGTGTGTTGAAAAATAAATAAAATATGTTGTTTCAGCGATGGAATTGGCAAATTAAAAAGGCATACCTTTTCAACATCATGCTGCATTTTATGCTGCTTCTGCGACGCGATTTCACAATTATTATAATTACACCCAAATGTCTCTGTTCCATTTGTCCCAGAAGTGTCCGTAACTGTGTGGTCAACGTTCTCGAACATAGTGTCAACGTCTTTAATGATTAGGTGAACCACACTGTTGTTTACGTCGAGACATTTTTTGAATTTCGCGAGGTATGTCTTGTATTTCTCTAGGCGACGCTGGTGATTTTGTGGCAGTATGGAGATTATTTTTTCTGATTTGTGTATTCTGTCTAAACTGCATAGCCTGGAACAAGGATAAGATATATTTAGTCCAACCTTCGAAGACTCGAGCACAGGCGTAGGGTAGCCAGCCTTTCGGTGTTTTACAGGATGTATTTTGGAGAGTGCGCGCAGGAATTGCATGACTTGATTCCGCCATCTCAATTCTACCATCGGACAACTCGACGTACGATGAGTATCCACTCATACGTTGTTGAAACTTCTACGGTCCGGACTAAGCGTTTCGCCTCGCCGACTTTATACCACGTACGTCGAAGGACTGGAAAAATTTGCCTGCTGCGGTCTTCTCGTCCGTTTATAATTTGGGTGTCTTCAAGGCTAGAATGAATGGGCTCTTAATAAATTAGTGCGCCTCACCATCAGAGATCGCAGTCAAGCACTACATTAAGTACAAAACAGGTCACGACAGGTCATAGCGGGCATTAGGAGCCCTGATGGTGAAAGTATTTTTAAAATCGGTCTAGTCTGACAAGCCTGCACAAGCCATAGTGATACTTATGTACTTAACTGTCAACCATACATACATCAGTGGTTTTTTTTTTCTCTCGACGGGGAAAATCATCACTGACGAAACCCGCTCTTGGGTGGAGCGGGAGACAGTGTCAGAGTCTTACTGACTAAAAACCCCGCGCCGTTCCTTCGAGCCTTCATACCGGGGCTCTAGTTTCCTTTCGGATAACCCCGACCCCGTTAGGCTTCGACCCAGATGGGCCCCTCCTGTTGCTGACAACTCCTTGAGGCGCGCGGGAACAGTGCGCGCCGTCGACGCCTTGGCTCGGTCCGGACAGTTACCGGACGATCGGACAGCGAGCTACCCATGGCTCGCCGTCCGCGAGCCCGCGTCTACGGTGGCTGGAAATCGGGATCGGAATCCCGGCGGCGGCGGCGGGGGCGCCGTTGCCTGATGCGGTCTGCCTCCTCCTTTGCTAGCATTACTGCTTCGCAGGAGGCGACCGCCTGCCACTCCTCCTCGCTCCGGACCATGGCCTGAACCAAGGCCCGGCGCGAGAGGTCTCCGCCGCCGATCCACGAGGACACGGCGTTGCTCCGCCCAAGCAGGGCACACCTCAACTGTGTGCTCCACCGTGTCCTCCGGGCGTTCCGCACAGTGGCGGCACTCGGGCGTCTCTTCCGCTCGAATCCGATGCAGGAACCTCCCGAACTTGCCATGTCCGGTGCGGACCTGCGTCATGCGGAAGGTAAGGACGCCGTGAGGTCTTTCCACCCACGCCTCAAAGAGGGTACATACATCAGTGGTAGACATTGGACGCTGACAACGCCTTTACGTCGTAACGATAAGGTCGCTTTTCGTAAAGCAAGTATTACCACTCCTGCGCAGTAGACTTTAGTACACGCACCCACGCTTCTAGAAAAATGCTAGTGTCGATAAACACTATGATAAGATGCACCCCTAGCATGACAAAACAATTATAATAATGTGTAGGACTGTATGTACAGTCACGTGCAAAAATATGTGACAAAATACAAAATTGTATCCTTATTGAAATAAATTATGGTGTTACTACACAATATACATGTATATCACAGTAGTTAAACTGGTTTTTTGTTTCTCAAAGTTGGCAGCATCTATGCCACCACATAAAAAACAACTAAATCTTACATTACGATATCAGAATTCAGTCCGTAAGTAACAATTAGGCAGTTTCCCGGACCAGATACAATATCTGTCTGGTCGGAAGGTCCTCCCTTTCAATGGTTTTTGGTGGTAGTTTCCTATACTTTAGGATATCTAGATGCTTTAGACCCTATTCCTCTCTCTCTGACTCCTATTAAATTGTTAAAATACGAACTTTTGAATGCAGTCGCAATATATCAAGCAACCAACGCAATAAAAGTCAAAATCGCTTGAACAGACAGTAAAAAAATGATTGTTTAAATGGCTCATCTTAACGCGAATAGAGTATGAAAGTCAAAGGTATGACTGCACTGCGCACACGTGTTCCACACTCGCCGATCTGGGCGTTCAGTCTACATACATTTTATATGGCAACTAGACTTGTAGAGCTACACTAGATCCTCGGCACGCAACGTCGTTCTACGTACAAATCAGGCGTGTTACACGTGTGCGTCGGTCTAATGTAGTTCTAGCTTAATTGGTACCATCGCGGTCATTTCTAACCAATCACTTAAAAAAAAATTCGCTTGAATCCTGCGGCGCGGCGCCAAACCAAACCCTTTAAAGTTTTCATTTCGAGTGCAAGCAAAAATTAACTTAGCGGTGATCAGGCGGAAGTCTCTTTGATGGTACATAGGCGTCTAGCATTACAAGTCATTTACGGTGATGACTGTATCTAGGTAGAACAACAATGTGTCCACCTAACTCCTTGCGCGGCAGTGATGACGTGCTATACATAATTAAATCTAGTCTGAGAATCGACACGTGTAAATGTACAAGGAAAAAATATGATTCAGTAATCTCACTGTAGTTTGTCATTGAAATATTTAGTTGCTCGGTTTTAACCCTTCAGATACCGTCAATTAGAGACACAATAGTAAGACAATAGATGCGCGGCCACCGGGTGTCGCTTGGGGATTCATGAATTAAATAGGAGTCATTTGAATGAGTAAAGATGCAAGTGGCAAGAAACTGTCAACATATATATAAAATCTCTTATGGGGAACACTCAAAGATAGCCCGCGAAAATCAAATTTTCTTTAGGCTAGAGGTGCCGAGTACAAGCAGGGCTCGAGCCGAGCACAAATTCGTATAGCGTGGACCGACTCTAGGGGACCCCAGAACGAGCGGAGCAAAAGCCGACCACGAATTCGTTTAGTGTGGACCGACTCTAGAGGACCCCAGTTCGAGCGGAGCACGAGCAGAGCACAAAGTCGTATAGTGTGGAGCGACTATAGAGGAGGCAAGCATGAGCCGAACACAAATTCGTAGTGTTGACCAACTCTAGAGGACCCCAGCACATGCCGAGCACAAAGTCGTATAGTGTGGAGAGACTCTAGAGGACCCTAGCACAATCGACACTACTATTTTGAGCTCGGCTCGTGTGCCGCTCGTCCCAGTTGTCTAGTTCAAAGCTTGTGTGCAATGACACAAGCTCTGCTTAGTTTGGGACTGGATAGAGTTATGTGAAAATTGTGGAAAAATAAAAATAAAATAGTTAATAACCATTCACCGATGAGTAAGACTGTAAGATGACGAGTCCTCTGCACACGCCAATACACGTCATAAGGTAAAAGCAAGCAACAAATATAACTTTTATTCAAATACAATGTAAATGATAAATATAGGTAAGATGTTGCATCACCTAATGTTCTATTGAACAAATATTAATTTTATTACTCGTTCAATTTAGATAATGTATTTGTAAATAAAGGTCCGAAATGTGCCTCATCAAAAGGTTTAAGGTAGGGCACACATGTGCCACACACGCCGATCTGGGCGCGTCGGTCTTCACACATTTTATATGGAAACTAGACTTGTAGAGCTACACTTAATCCACGCCACGCGACGCCATACAAATCAGGCGTGTTACACGTGTACGTCGGTCTAATGTAGTCTTATTTTTTTTATAATGAATAGGCTCGCGTTTGACCACTATCTCACCTGAAGTTTAGCGATGATGTGGCCGACGATGGAACACGCTTCTGTCCTAGCTTTAAAGTCACCCAAAGGACAATGGAAACCGTTATGCTCGGAGTTGCCTTTCGTGATCGAATCAGGAATGAAGATATCCGCAAGAGAACCAAGGTTACCGACATAACCCGAATAATCGCAAAACTTAAGTGGCAGTGGGCAGGGCACATTGCTCGTAGAACAGATGGGGACAAAAGGTTCTAGAGTGGCGACCGCATACCGTAAGAAGACGCAGCGTTTAAAAGCCTCCTACAAGGTGGACCGATGACGTAGTTAGGGTTGCGGGAATCCTATGGATGCGAGACGCACAGGGCCGTTCGTTGTGGCCACACTTAGGGAAGCCTATGTCCAACAGTGGATGTCTTTCTGCTGAAATGATGATGTAAATAATGGTAATAATGACAACGGAACTTAACTGATTTTGAGCTTGATCGTTTTTTTAGGTGGGATATCATCACAGAACAGAAAATATAGGTAGAAGTGCCCCTAACGTGGCTAAGCACGGGAACCAGTGTCGCCAAACTCACACATTTGCGTATCAAATTGTACATTACATACATAAAAAACAGTAATATGATTGGCTACAAAGCTACGAATTACAAACTTAACTTTTACAAATCATATTCTTATTGCTTTCATAAATTAGGTCTTATTACAACGTAAGAAAGTTGTTATTATTTGACATGACACGAACAATAAAGAAGTTTTAACCAATTTACAACGAGTTCGGCTACTCAACGCTAGATGGCGCTGTAACCAATTTATTCTATTCAGATCACTAGTGCTTTTGAAATAGATGCCATATTCACCTGCACATGTAATAGGCGAATCTCGTCTGCTGTTGACACACGCGCGATATCTAAGAGGCACTTCCTCTACTTTTCTTTATTCCGTGGATATCATCTAATAATTTTGATGGCGCCTTCGGACAGATAGGATATCACGATGCATTGGCCAAAACTCTGAATATTTTTACTTTTAAAGTTATTAAAATAAGTAGGTATTTTGGAATTAAACTGAAGATGTTACATGTGAAGGAGTAATAAGCTGTTAAATAACTTATTTTAGTCAAATTAAACAGTACCTAGATTTAATTTATTCCTGTTTTCATCATAAATATTACAAACCATTATATTATTACTCATGCTATTAACCATTTCCTCAGTGTCTGTAATCATAAAATACAAAATAGTTGCTATGGACTTCAACGCTGCCTACATTTATAAATAGTAAACAGATATCCTGAACACGCGCTGTCAGAAAGGGTTTATAAGAGATGTGGTGTACACATTAAATGTAGGACAAGTCAAGCAGTTGACGTCACGGCAGTCGCGATCCTTGCGGGGCATTGACTAGACGTCACTCCTTGGGTTTGCCTGCTTACTGACAATGTGGTTGTATCATTTACAATAAACTAGTGATTCTAATGAACACCACGCTGTCAGAAAGGGTTTATTTATTGTATATGTCAGTACAACACTCAAATGAAGTAAGTACCGATAGATATTCTATTTCATGAAGGTGGGTTGGTGTTTACATGTGGAGTAGATATTATTATTTGGGTTGGAACAATATACCTGCTGCAGTCTTCCTGTTTGATTATAATTTAAATTTCTTCAAGGCTAGAGTAACTAAACTCAACAAACTAAACTAGTGCAATGTGATAGTGTGTGTGCAGGGGCGCAAAGTAGTGCGGCGTGGTCTTAACCTTTCAGATACCGTCAATTAGAGACACAATAGTAAGACAATGTATGCGCGGCCACCAGGTGTCGCTTGGGGATTCATGAATTAATAAACTAGTGTGCTTCAACATCAACGATTGCACTAGTGCTTACCATCAGGTAGGATTAAAGTCAAGCATCATCATCAGCCTTTTTAATGTTCCTACTGCTGGTACTCAGGCCTCCTCTCTAGGAGAGGGAATGGGGTGTAATCAACCGTGCGGGCCCAGTGCCGGTTGGTGAATGTCACATGTCTTCGAATTTTTGGTTCTAGGACATGCCGGTTTCCTCACAATGTTTTCCTTCACTGTTTCGAGAGCAGTGGTAATGAAATAAATTACACAAAGTAATATCCCTGATTGGGTTTGAATACGCGACTCTTAAGTCCGAACAATTACCACTCGGCCACCACTGCTCTCAAGCAATAATATCTATTTTTTTTTAATATTTTTCTGTGTGTGTATGCTATTTTTTATTACACACACATACGAGGCCAAACCGCCTTCATGAGGTAGAACATTTAAACAAAGCTACATTGAATAGTTGTAATTGAACCAATACAATCAATCATATCAAGCTATTTTAAGGCACACTATAGTAATAAAATATTTCTAGATACATCTAAAATGTAATTTGTCTAAAATACTAGTTAGTACCATTTGCAGTCAGTATATTCCAAACCTAATAGAGCGAAAATCCCGCCCTTATAGACCAGCACCATAGAGACTACACTATTCCGAAGGGGATATAAACAAAGGAGTTTTGGTTTCTATCTAAATAGGTTAATTAGATCGTACGATTTGCTCAAACAAAGAAGTTGTTGCTACCCAGAATAAAAACTCAGTTTCTCGCCTCTAACTATTTATAGATTCGCTACAAACGGTTACCAAGGGCCAAAAAGGCGTATTATACGCGTATAAATTGAATAATTACTTACTTATAATATTTGAAAGCGGTGACAACGGCGCGAAAGTGTTCTCGCTCTTTTGCCTCGTCAATTTCATCCGCTGCTGATGTAGAAGTCATAATTACAGCTTTATTTTACACACACGAAATCTTAAATTAATGGATAGTATAAAATGAAAGCACAAATTCGTTAGGAATCTAAAGAATTCGTATATTTTTTTATAAATTTAGCGAGCGACCAAGCCTTTCGAATGACGGAAGATCGACAGATGTTATGTTAGTGACGTTCCAGTTGCGACTCGAAACGACAAGTTACACTTGCAAGAAAAATAAAGTTAAATTAGAATCTAATTGGACATAATTATATTCAAATTATTATCATCATTAATTTTCCGATTAAAACACATAATTAAACAAATAAAACTGCTTGACTTTAGAACCGAAATGCTTTACTTATTTCCTTACTTCACTGATAAAACAAAACGTAACTTGAAGTTTCCGCGATCCTGAAGACAAGACAACGAGGAAACGAAACGTCCCGCAATATGTCGGGCAAAATGTGTTTGTCAACATTCTATTGATTTTTCTTGTTATATCAAAAAATCTAGTTAAGTAATCAACATAACGTAAAAGTCAATCTTCATTCAATATTAATTTAATTAACCACTTCCGTGTTACTAACAAAGTGCAATTTGACGTAAAAACATGTAAACATTGATACTTTCACAAAAGCTCGCTTACTGCGACATATAAATAATCACTATTGCATAGTTCTTACTCTATTTCTAATATTATATGCATAGAACGCTGTGTAAAATGTCTATAATCAGTTAAGCGTTAAAAAAATGTGTATTTCGTGAAAAAATATTGCATCGGGACTTTGGAAGTGAAGACAGAAAAATCGATATTTATGCAGTGTCTCGGTTGCTAGGCTGTGAGTTACCGTATGCAGAGCAACATAAACGCATAAGGATAAAGTTATCTTGAATATGACGTGAGTAACAAACATTTTGTTACAAAATTCCATTGAAAACATGATGGAAGGAATAATATCTTACAGAGTGACACCACTACTGAAATGCATAGTGTTGTTCCTGTTTATTTTTACGGCAAAGGTCCTCACTTCTCGGCCTCAAGAATCTCAGGACCTAAGGAATGGCATTCAACACCTAAAGCCCTCCCACTATGTCAGAACATTCACTAAATACCACCACAGAAGAACAATTCAATGGAACAACCAGCAGGATTTGAATAATGAATGGCCAGTAGTTATTGACCAGCCAAGAGTTATAGGAAAAAGAGATGCTGATCCTGTTCCAAACTATGTAGAGGCCAGAGGTGTTTCAAAAGTATACCAACATGCCAAGCTTTTGAAAAAAAGAAGCATACCAGATGATATTCTCAAAAAAGTGGCTAAAGACAGGCGTAAATACTGGCCGGTACAGCACACAAAAATTGTAAAAAGAAGCCTTGAGATTCCAAATTCAAATGAGTTTGTAGGTGCCTCTCATGAGATGCCCAATCTACAGTTCAGCTCTGACAATGTAAGAGACAACATCGTAAGCCCTTTTGAAAAAAAAGCAATAAGTTCTAGTAAAGAAAATAAAGGGAAGAATGGTTTGGGCAATGATGTTAAGATGTATAAAGTGAAGGCTGCTATAATACCGACTGAAAAAACTACAACTATGGGTCCTACAATATCCTGTTTATATAAAATTCATGATAGCGTGGCTATGAGTGTCACTCCCTCATATGCAGATGAAAGGAACGCTCAACTGATGGTGGAAAATGACAGTTTTGGTATGTGTTAAATTAGTCATAATAAAACTAAGCATAGAGGAGTGGTAACGGCCACGACTTATGAGTTGTAGGTTGTGAGTTCAAATCTCTGGCGCATTTCTTTGTGAAAGTTATTTCATCACCATTGCCCTCAAAACGGTGAAGAAAAACATCATGAAGAAACTAATACATCCTAAAACCAAAAATTCGAAGACATGTGACATCCAGCAACCCGCACTGGATTCGCATGGTGGATTACAGTCCATTCTCTCTCTCCTAGAGAGGAGGCCTGAGTCCCAGTAGTGGAAACCATTACAAGGTTGACTATGCAAAACTAAGCATTTGAAAGATTTTGTGGTAAAATAAATAAAACAATTAGCTATTTTTGTACAGGTAGCTCACTGTTTTCAAAATGAAACATGTTGTTTTGAAAGTTCGTTAACCTGCTTCTAACTTTCCATAACATATATTTGAGCCAATAATAAACTAGCCTAAATAGCATTGTAGAAAAATTTTGTAATATCTGTTATCCTTACTAATATTATAAAAGCGAAATTGAGTTTGTTTGTTACGTCTTCATGCCTAAATAGCAAAACCGATTTTGATGAATTTTGGTACAGAGATAGTTGGGATAGGCAAATTTTTTTTTTTAAGTAGGAAAAGAGGGAGAAAGAGTGAAGTCAAGTACCAATATTATTATTAAATTATATTAATAAAAGCGGGAGAAGCAGCGGGTAAAAGCTAGTTTACATATATAAAGTGAAATACAACTCACAAATTAATCACGAAATCTTGTTTTAATTTATTTATTATTGCATGATTACTACTTTGTATGCCCTAGAGGCAAAACATAGCGTGCTCAATGTATTAAATAAGAACTTGTAATGTACCTACCTATGTTTTACAATGAATAAACGAATCTGAATCAGAAACTATAACACCTTCAAACTTAAAATTTGGCGGGTAGGTTCCTTATAGGGTGTAAACATCCGCTAGAAAGAATTTTACGAAACTCCCCCATTAGGGGGTAAAATAGGGTTAGGAAGTTTGTATTGAGAAACCTACAATAATGCCGACAAATCCGCTAACAGAAGATAGTTATTATTATTATAATTCTGAACAAAATTTGGTACACTTCAAAATCTAATGACAGTAGATATTGTTTCAGAAACAGGCCCCATATCAGAGACGACACTGCCAACGGAGAGGTGGCCCAGGTGGAACAGTGTACTGACACCAGGGCCTCATGTTATACGCTGTGGCATCAAGACGACGATGCAAATATCACTGTACTTGGACAAGGTGAGAAAAATGAAGTATGGACTTAAATGATTAGAGGCGGCTAATAATATTTTTAAATGTGGTAGAATTTTTTTTCTTAATAACCTAAAGCAGTTGCTTCTAATTGAATTTTTTTTTTTATTGCCACATAAAGCCATAATTGTAGATAATGTGAATGAATTCCGAACGAAACGAAGGTTGCTAAGTTTCAATCCCGAACGCAATGAGAGATTTAACTCCCGAGCGCTGCGAGGTTTTAATATTATATAGAACCTTATTGAAATAAAGAATTCAAGCCGCCAAGACAAACACAGCTTTATCTATCTAAAGAAACGCCTGTATGTCATCATTGTGTGAACCGCCCGGAGGACACGGTGCAGGTGTGCCCCGCTTGGGCAAACCACCGCCGTGTCCTCGTCAGCAACTACCTTGGCACTACACCCTGGTACAGGCTTTGGTCTGGAACGAGGGGGAATTGCAGGTGGCCGCCTCCCTCTGCGAAGCAGTATAGCTGGCGGCCGCACGAGTGAAGGAACGGACATCTTCACGCCCCAGCCACCGGGACCCCTACCCCGATTTCCAGCCGACGGACACGTGGGCTTGCTTGCGGACGACTAGCAATCGACCGAGCCCGAGTCATCGACGGCGCATAGAGATCCATGCGCGCCTCGTTGATATGTCAGCAAAACTTTAAGTACCCAGCGGGGCCGAAGCCCACTGGGGGTTTACTTCAAAGGGAAGCCCGTAGTCCTAGAAAAATAAGGGCAAAGAAGGAATATAAGAGTAGGTTTAGTCAGTAAAAGTCTCACAGTCATTAGATGATTTCCCACCTAAAAAAATGTGACGATACAATGTGCGATGCGATTTAATTCGATGCGTCGTTCGTTTCTTGCGATGCATCGTGCGGGCGCGCAGTTTTTTACTTTTATGTTTAAGCCCATACCATGAAGTAAGTAAAGTCATGATGTCTTCCCAGGATGTTGGCGGTCATCTCAGACGGATGGTCGCAGCTCATGCGACAAATGCACCCGAGTAGTAGCCCCAAGACTGCCCGGCAGCAAGTTCTGCTGCTGCACCAACACTTACTGCAATGCTGATTTCTGTGAGTCATTCCTTCATAAATAACTAACTAACTACTAAGTTCTGCTAGTGTGAAAGTAGAAAATTGTGTCAACTTAAGACTCTCAAGGTAACGTATTTTCGGGATAAAAAGTATCATCATCATCATCAAAATAGGACTCGTCGCCACCATCATTTAAAAATTTGCTGAAGCCCAACACAGACACAGACTTCAGTGTGTGTGGGAGAGAGTGAGTGCGTGGTGTAGGAGGTGCCAGCATACGCAGTTGGTTAGGATGGTATAATAAGCAGATTTTCAGTGTCATCGTAGTTGAGGGACTTAAGTACTATAGTAATTTAACGTTTTCTCACCCCAGTAACCCTAAAAGAAGAAACAGTAACAGTGAAAGCGGAGTCAACGATGGACAGTGGAGCCCACAACATGGTGGCCGCGTCGAACATACTCGCCTCGTCCGTACTGGCGCTAGTAGCTATCCTCATAATGGCACTGCTACTGGCCAAACTGTACTGTCGCAGTAACAGGCACCATCACAGTGATACGGACACCTTGAATATTGAGAAAGGTAAGTTTTTTAATTAGTACAGATTTATCCTCCCCCTCGAAGCGTATTCCTCATTACTGAATGATCCAATGACCTGTAGGTAGTTAGTACGTAACGCCGACTATTACCTACAGGTCATTGGACTCGCTCAGCTGACGGTTTTCTGAAAGAAATTAATTTCGTACATGCGTAAATTAATTCGAGTTTTAAAAAAAGGTACTTTTTTTTCAATTTATGGTTACAAATCGATAGTGTTCCATGTACCAAGACGACCCTCCATGGGGTTAAAACGATCAAAATTTTGCGGTGTATATATATTATTTTTGTTGTTTCCCAGGAGATGTGATGGGTAGTGGACCAGATGCGTTGGCGACTGGACTGTCTTGTGTTGATAATCTGACGCTTATTGAACACATAGGTGAGTTGTTATTTCATTATATTCTTTTATCTTTAGCCAGTTAACCAGTTTTTTTCTTACTTTTAGTTTTATAGTGAATCTGTGTGATAGTTGTATTAACCCTTACAGTGCATTTCACTTAAGAAGTTCCTTTGCCGTAATGTTGGCAATACGGAAAAACAGTGTTGCAATATTTTTAGCAATTAAATTAATTAATATTAGGGAGATTAACTGATATTTCGTTACTTTTAACAATTGCCTTTTTTTGAATAAAGTAGAGGATGCTGGGCTCCATTCCGATTGTCTTGCGATTCTTTCAAATACCGAAAACGCCACGCCAAAATATCGTACCTCTCTATTAACAACTTCCTTTTAGACCTGCTTTTTTTAATAAAATCCCATTTCCCTCATAATTCTCCAAAAAGTGTTGCAACTACCGTTAAAATCGATTTCGTTTCGCATTTCGGGGAAAGGTTTTGGTAGAGTAGGCAACTCTTTCCTTTTCTCCCTTCTTTTTTCTGTAGACAGACAGGGGAGCCAACATTACGCCGGAGGAACTTCTTAAGTGAAACGCACTGTACATGCATATTGTTGCCATTTGTAATCATACCCTTTTTACTTTTTTATTACAAAGAGTAGCAGGAACTAAATTACAACGACGCACATGTAGGCCACATCTGATTTGTAAGTAGAGTCGCGTCGCGTGGCGTGGTCTAATGTAGCTCTACAAGGTTGCGATATAAAATGTATGGAAACCGATGCGCCCAGGTTGACGTAAATGACCCACATGTGTCCGATGTCGATCTTTACAATATCCGGCATCAAAATTGCGTTACACGTTATCTATCACAACCTAAAGGATTTTATTTATTTACTAGCTGACCTGGAAAAAGTTGTTTCGCCATATAAATTATCGAAGAATGGGGGTGGGGGTAGGGGAGTAAAAAATAACCTACGATCGATTCCTCAGACATGTCAAAAAAAAAAAATCGAGTAAAAAGAGTGCCATGACAAATACTGTGAGACGAGATTTTTATGCACATAATCTTCTTCTTCTATCTTCTATATTATAAAAATGACCCCCGTTTTCCGTTGTCACGACATAGCATGAAAATGGCTTGACCGATTTGGCTGATTTTTTTTTTGTTGTGTTTATTATTGTGAGGATAAGGTTCTTATGGAAAAAAAAAAATAGGGTAGTGTAGGGTAGAGCAGAGTAGGGTAGAGTAGAGTAGAGTAGGGTAGAGTAGAGTAGAGTAGGGTAGAGTAGGGTAGAGTTGTGTAGAGTAGGGTAGGGTAGAGTAGGGTAGAGTTGGGTATAGTAGGGTGAAGTAGGGAAGAGCGGGAGCGAAGCCGCGCGGGCAAAAGCTAGTCTATATTATAAAAATGAGCCCCGTTTTCCGTTGTCACGACATGGCATGAAAACGGCTTGACCGATTTGGCTGTTTTTTTTTTTGTTGTGATTGTTATCGTGAGGAGAAGGTTCTTATGGAAAAAAAAATTAGGGTAGTGTAGGGTAGAGTAGGGTAGGGTAGGGTAGAGTAGGGTAGAGTTGGGTATAGTAGGGTGGAGTAGGGAAGAGCGGGAGCGAAGCCGCGCGGGAAAAAGCTAGTCTATATTATAAAAATGACCCCCGTTTTCCGTTGTCACGACTTGGCATGAAAACGGCTTGATCGATTTGGCTGTTTTTTTTTTGTTGTGATTGTTATCGTGAGGACAAGGTTCTTATGGAAAAAAAATAAGAGTAGGGTAGGGTAGGGTAGAGTAGGGTAGGGTAGAGTAGGGTATAGTAGGGTATAGTAGGGTGGAGTAGGGAAGAGCGGGAGCGAAGCCGCGCGGGCAAAGCTAGTCTATATATATAAAAATGAAACCCGTTTTCCGTTGTCACGACATGGCATGAAAACGGCTTGACCGATTTGGCTGTTTTTTTTTTTTTTGTGATTGTTATTGTAAGGATAAGGTTCTTAGGGTAAAAAAATAAAATTAGGGTAGTGTAGAGTAGAGTAGAGTATGGTAGAGAAGGGTAGAGTAAGGTAGAGTAAGTGTAGAGTAGAGTAGCATAGGGTAGGGTATAGTAGGGTGGAGTAGGGAAGAGCGGGAGCGAAGCCGCGCGGGCAAAGCTAGTCTATATATATAAAAATGAAACCCGTTTTCCGTTGTCACGACATAGCATGAAAACGGCTTGACCGATTTGGCTGATTTTTTTTGTTGTGATTGTTATTGTAAGGATAAGGTTCTTAGGGTAAAAAAATAAAATTAGGGTAGTGTAGAGTAGAGTAGAGTAGAGTAGGATAGAGTAGGGTAGAGTAGTGTAGAGTAGGGTAGGGTAGAGTAGGGTAGAGTTGGGTATAGTAGGATGGAGTAGGGAATAGCGGGAGCGAAGCCGCGGGTAAAAGCTAGTAGGTAAATAAAATGTCTGTTTGTAATATCAAAATAAACATTTTTTATTCATATTTATATTCGATACCTATCGGTTTGTTCCAGTTCCGAAATTGAAACCGTTGGACCAATTTTGACAGGGCTTTTATTGGTAGATAGCTGATGTTATAAGATGTAACTTTTATATTATGCTACTTTTATTTTAGAAAAAGAATAGAAAATAGCACAAAATTGTATTTTTCCACGAGGACCGCGCAAAAAAGTTCTTGTTATTATGCTTTTTTGTTAAATAAATAGCACGCAGTCGAAATCGCGGGCACCACGGATTCCAATTTTGTTTTTTTTTTTAAATATTTTCTATGGTTTTTTAGTTTTGTCTGTTTGTTTTTTTAAGTTTATTCTATTCTAAATAATTTAAATTTGAACAGGCCAAGGCAAGTTCGGTTCAGTGTGGAGAGGCAGCCTCGGCACGACTCCGGTGGCCGTCAAGCTGTACTCCAACTGCAGCACTTGGCAGAGAGAGGCCTGCGTGTACGCGTTGCCGCATGTAGCGCATCCCAACATACTCAGATATTATGGTGAGTAGCCCCTCTCGTGTAACGTTTTACGCAAATATTCGTTCACTGTAAAGGTGAGTATAGACTACAACATTTACTTGTAACAGAACAACGAGCCGCTGTATGATATGTTCTAGTGTATCATCCTTTTACGATCGAAACGTCGAGCACGCTCGCCTCTTTGTTACAAACCAACGAGCATATTGGTGTAACATTTCGTCGAGCGTATTGGTGTAACATTTCGTCGAGCGTATTGGTGTAACATTTCGTCGAGCGTATTGGTGTAACATTTCGTCGAGCGTATTGGTGTAACATTTCGTCGAGCGTATTGGTGTAACATTTCGTCGAGCGTATTGGTGTAACATTTCGTTGAGCCACGAGTGCGGGCGATGCGCGGTTGCGGGGTAACATTTAAAAAAAAATGAACGCAAGGTACAACGAAATATTGGTAAATGCACACTCGCTGTGAGCATTTACTCGTAACATAACGCCGAGCATTCGCAGGAACGTTACATTACATGGAAATGCTTAGGAAACTTAGCTTTTGCCTGTATTGTACCATTCGTAAGAATGTTAAATTACACAGAATTGCTCCAGAAAATGTTGTAGTCTATACTCACCTTAATAGTCCGCCCGCCCAAAGCGCGATTTCTCCGCGTTCACAAAAACTAGTCGCGACCGTATGCGACAGCGTTGCGAGCCGGACTGCGGGGCGGTAGTGGCGTGGGAGGCGCGCGGATTTCCTATCCCCGTAAGCGGAGCGTGGACGTCCGAAAGTACTGTCTATGTTATGACGCGAAATTATTCCTACACTCGATAAAAGTCGATGAGCTCATAACTAAAAAATAACCGGTGCAGATAATTCGGTAGATTTACCCAGTCCTATATCGTAAAAGGCAACTGGAGGAACACAAGGTGGTTTTAGTCAGTAAGAGTCTGACTCTCCCTCTCTCCACCCAGAGCGGGAGAATGCATTCTTTCAGTCTAAAAAGAATTCTACAATACTTGAGTACCTAAATAAATAAATTACTTTTTTTCTTTTTTTCCCAGGCAGCGACAGCAGAGCTACGCTAACAGAAGGCGGGCGCGAACACCTCATAGTAGTGGAGCTATGTACGAGCACGCTCCGCGCTCGGCTGCAGAACGCTCCGCTCGCTTGGCTCGAGTTCGCTCACATCGCTCACGGACTCGCCTCCGCTCTCGCTCATCTGCATACTCCCTGTAAGTTGTTTAATAACGCTTCAGACAGTTAAATGCGAGATGATTTGTATGTAAAACCAATTGCTGTTCTAAATCTGTCGTGGACATTTGGTTGTTCCCCTCTTCACCCCCCATATCTTGTAAATTGCTCAACCGATTTAGATCAAACATGAAACATTGTATCATATATACTAAGAACCATCACTAGAAAACCTGCTTCCAAATTAAAAAAAATCTATATCGTCTATAATCGGTTCGTCCGTTTAAGAACCACAGTGCGACAGACAGACATACCAAGCACTCCCGAGATTACGAACACAAAAAAGTTTGTTCACATTCATGACTGAGTGTCAGACTCCTTCTGACTAAAACCACACTCTTGCCTTACATTTAAACCACAGACATGACGTCCTTGTTCTTTTTTGATGGTTGTACATCCGCCTTGATGAGATAGAACAGCGGTAAATACTCTTTGCTGGTTTTTTTTTAAGTGTTGCCCCATATATTTGATTTTTACAACAGCCCGAATTCATCCCTCGGGCGGTTGTTTGTTTGTCTGGTCGGAGGATCCTCCGTTTTCAACGAAGATTTGCAGGACTTTATACTCTGTCCTGCATACCTCCAAACTGGTGACCACGTGACATGAAGACGCAACCTTCAGTTTCATCACATCATTATTTTTCCCCAGCTGGCAGTAAACCGTGCGTGGTACATCGAGACGTGAACAGCAATAACGTGCTGGTGACAGCCAATGGTGAAGCGCGCTTGGCAGATTTGGGCCTGGCGCAGTTGTTGCACGCGGCGAGGGACCGCGCCGCACCTACCAGGATCACTGAGGTAAACGAATTTCATTAATCTTTGTTTAGATTTATTAGTAGACTAGCTTTAGCCCGCGCGGCTTTGCTCCCGCTCTTCCCTACTCCACCATACTATACCCAACTCTACCCCACCCTATTCTACACTACTCTACCCTACTCTAACCTAACCTAACCAACCCTACCCTACCCTACTCTACTCTACTCTACCCTACACTATCCTAATTTTATTTTTTTCCATAAGAACCTTTTCCTCACAATTACAATCACAACAAAAAAAGAATTAGCGAAATCGGTCCAGGCGTTGTTGAGTTATGCGCTTACCAACACATTTTGCGATTCATTTTTATATATTAGTACATAGTGTATGTACTATCCCACTGTTGGGCAAAGCTTCCTATTCAATTTTTAAAGAAGCTTTTAATGAAAATCATTTTTTCATAGCAAGCTTTTATAGCTCTGTATACCTATATAATTAACACTCGTCAAGACGAATCATACGAGGGTTGTGTCGTTTAACTACCAAATTCCTATAGCCATCTTCCAGTTCCATCATCAAATCAGCTCCATAATAATTTTGCATTGTCATCTGATTTACACATGCATGCAAAATTTCAACTCAATTGGTAACCGGGAAGTGGGTCAAATTTAATTTACAAAATGTGATGACAGACAAATATCGGGACAGGTGAAACTAAATAAAAGCTTGTAATATGTTCTTCTTAGCGTGTCGATGGCAAAACTGATTAAATTCCATGCCTGGCCCAGTATTCAGCCACGGCAATGCCGTCAACTGATGCCGTCATTAGATCCTCTCTGCTCTAAATGTTTATAATTTGAGAAACACATAACAAGGATGTTTTCAACTGTACACCCGTAGAAAAACCGACCTTATTACTATACCAACAAGGTTCCTTCTTCTTGCCCAGGCCGGAACCCTTCGCTACCTGTCTCCGGAAGCTCTGGAGGGCGCGCTGGACCTGAGCGGGGCCCGCGCAGCCCTGTGTGCGGTGGACGTGTTCGCGCTGGGGCTGGTGCTGTGGGAGATGCTGTGGAGGACCCGCGGTGCCCATGCGGGGCCTGTACCACCCTATGCTCCACCTTATCAGCACCACAGCCTCCCGCAGCGACCTAGTCTGGCCATGATGCAGGTAAGTAATATACAAGGTTATTTGTTAAACACTGCCAACCTCTCGGAACTATGTTACTAACATCATAAACAACAACTTTTGTTCTATGACTTTTAAAAAAATATCATATTTTAATTCATCAGATTTTCATACAAAAATATTTAAATTGAACGTTCTAAACATTACGAAGTCTATGCGAAGCAAGCGATAGTACATTAGCGGAAGGGATCGAGTGGCCGGGTGCTTGATGCGCTTGCGTCGCGTCATATAGACTATAGCCTAATACAGAGTAGAGTTGAAATGTGTTAGAACAATGAAATCTTGAAGATTTGTTTTTGGGAAAATGTTTTGTAAAACAGTCGTAGAACATAAGTTTTTGTTTATGATGTTAGTAATACAGATCTGTAAGGTTTTTAGTGTTTTAAAAATAACCCAATATGATGTCATCATCATTTTAGCAGAAAAACGTCCGTAACTGGACTGTCTATAACAAGTATCTTTATGTCGACTGTGGGTCTCACATCCAGGGGATTCCCATGTCCTTCACCAGATCAAAATTTACACACTTTTTAAAAAGAAATCCTGTATAATAAATTATAAGCTCTATTTCTTTACCAACAGAGTCTAGTATCCCGCAACAAGGCCCGGCCTCCCCTGCCGAAGGGTCCGGTGCAACAGTCCCGGGCACTAAAGATAGCTGCTGATACCTGCGATGAATGTTGGGATCACGATGCTGAGGCCAGGTAAGAGATTTGATTTGTTAATGGTTTTGGGCTCACGTTTGACCACTATCTCACCTGATGGAAAGTGATGACGTGACCGACGATGGAGCATGCTTGCCTAGTAGTAACTTATTCACTCTTGACTTAAAGATCCCTAAGTTGTAGCTATCAGGAAACATTTACAGAACCGATTATGGGCTATGGGCCCTAGCAGGCATTGACCCTGCTGGACCCTTACAGTTTGCTGACATCTCTTCGAGGTACGTGTGGAACATAACGCGTCGTCGACGACTTGGACTAGGTCCTAATAGGATAAGCGGACGGTGAACTATCTATTGCTTGTTGTCCGCATATGTGATGCGAATTTCGCCTTTTTCCTTATATGGTGAAAGCGCCAGGGGGCTTGCGCATTCACCATTTATGGAACACGATATATAGAGGCATAGGGTAGCCAGCCTTTCGGTGTTTTATAGGTTGCATTTTGGAGAGTGCGCGCAGGAATTGCATGACTTGATTCCGCCATCTCATTTCTACCACCAGACAAACCGACGTACGGCCAGTATCCACCCTTACGTTGTTGGAACCTCCACGGACCGGACTAAGCGTTTCGCTTCATCATTTATACCGCGTACATCGAAGGACTGGAACAATTTGCCTGCTGCGATCTTCCCGTCCGATTACAATCTGAGCGTCTTCAAAGCTAGAGTGAATAGGCTCTTAATAAACTAGTGCGCCTCACCATCAACGATTGCATCACCGCTTACCATCAGGTGGTCATTGCAGTCAAGTACTAGTTTATATCTGATAAAAAAAAATATATAGTCTATTCAAAATTTTGACGTTCCAATAACTGTAAATATTTTCTTCCTCAGACTAACGGCAGTTTGCGTAGAAGAGCGCATGGCAGAGCTCAAACAGATGTTACATGCGCAAGGGCCGCTTATACACGACAACAACCTACATCCACACCCACCGGGTGGTAAGTCCAAAAATATTTTTTAGGTATAATATTCCATTTTGATGAAAATGGTTGCAGTTGAGGTGGAAAGCCTGTAATGGCAATTGTCCTCGTGTATTCGATACATTTTTTTTGACGACGTTTTTCAACACAATCGAAAAACTAAATATAATAATTACGATGATGGTAACGATTGTTCCTAACTTCGTAATGCCCAATATGACGCATAAAGTTTTCAAATTGTCCGACAACATGTCCCACATCACGTGTACGCATTGTAAAATGTTGTGGGACACTGGGTAATGTTCCAGCGTTACCAACATTGAGCGTTGCGCGTCCTATTGGGGGGACATTTTGTCCCTTTAGGTCTCTGAGGCTTAAGGTTTTTTTAGACAACTGTACCATTTTTTTTATGTCCTAGTTTGATTGCCACGACGTAAAGACAAAAAAAAAATGGCAAAATGAAATTTTTGGTTGATCGCCTCAAAATTATCACTAGCCTGTGTAATGATTAAGGTAGTATTTAAGAATAATAACAAACATGAATATTTCTTCCACAGCCGACTCCAACGTCCCATCTCCACCGGATTCGGACAAAAACTCCAACTGTACCTCGACGCAGAACTGTGACGTTCACACACCTCTCCTGTACCCCCAACCACACATAGGCCGCAACGCCTGCATAGAACGCAACACACACACTAACAGACAACAAGCTACCGTCGAACTTATACACAAATCCCTTAAAGACATCACAGCGCCTATAGAAACTATAAAAGTACCAAACATAGAAGAAAACTGCCTCTCAGTAGCTCGCGTTTCATCACACACAAGAATACCCCTTCTTGAAAATTCTACTCTAAGCGAGATAAGGTCCTACCAAAGACCGCTAGAATACGTACAAAATGACGTCACCGCTCACGACGTCGAAAGAGCTCCCAAACAAACTAATCTCCTCCAAGATGTTAAAGTCGAAAAACCAAAATGGGGCATCAAAAAATTCTTTGAAAAATTAAACAGAAAAGAGACTGAAGTGAAACTAGCTGACAATTCTCATAAAACTATGACTTCTATCATTGATAAACCTTCCAATATAAACGAGAGAGATCGACCCTCAAATCTGACGATAAATCAAGATAGATCTCCTTATAACTTCGAAGGTCCGTGTACCCTGTCTCCACCCAACAGAACATTATCGCCAACTATGATGATGGAATCGGAAAACAAAGTCTTTGGATTCAAAGAACTGCCAAACAGAGAGAACGAGGCAAGAACTCCGAACCAGATCTTCGCAGTTATAGTACCTAAAGCGAAACCCCCAGATTTCATCGAAATGAAAAGTAAAAAAGGGAGTTCGGAAAGTTTAAATAAGAGATCTGTCAAAACGTCGCTTTCGTCTCAAAGTATTTTGAAATCGAATTCGGAATCAGAAGATTCTACCGTCAAAAAACGTTTGAGTTGTGATAATAGGATTATAAATAGCGGTTCTTCTTCTAGAGCAAGCATCAACTTGGAGCTACAATACATAGACACCCAAGAAAATTACAACGGAAACGTAAGCCCTTTCGATATCAACTCCGATTGTTCAAGCAGCGAAGACGAGCATCTAATGCTGTTATCAGAAAACGGTGGCTCGAAAATAACAATGCAAGCCATACCAAAAACAGACGCGGAAAAAAAGAAAATCTACCAAAATGAAGTACTAAAAGAATCGAGCCAAGTAACAGACTTCACGTTTAACAAGTTCCAAAACAAATACACGAATTTCGATAACGAATTTAGCGATCCAAACGATAAAGAGAACTTAGTCAATGGATATAGTGGCGATAATCCTGTGTACCTCGCCGCTTTGAACGGGGAAATCGATACGGCAGAATTGAAGTACCCGGGAAATCGTTCTCCAAAGCCGACGTTAAAGAATTTAGCTATAAAAAGGCAGCATTCTTTAGAACAAGTCAGTGAGATATTCTCTTCTGCTGGAGATATTAATCTTCTGAATCCGGCAGGAAGAGTAAAGACGCCTGGTGACCTTCCCGTGGCCGTCAGAAGAGCGAGAAGAGATAGAGCGTTGCAGAAGGGTCGTGCTAGTGAAAGTAATAGATTGAGTCTATACGATGACCGAATGATGTTTGGTAATAGTTTGTAGGTGAGCTTAATACGGGATTTGATAGTAAACCCGAAAAAGGCTTTGCGAGTTACCGCATAGTGCGGCCGGTTACAATTATTATAGTTAGTTTGTTTAACTTACTCGCCAGATGACCCGAAAGGTTCATCGCATAGAACAGATGAAAGAGGTTAGAATGACCTCGGGGGCGTGGCAGGCGTGCGACAAAGTAGGACAATGCTCATAGTTAAACTGCCAATAGCAAACTTGCTATCTAAGTGTGCGTGGTCTGTTAGTTGTGTAATGCGCGTTCGTATTGGTTTATTGCATGTAGTGGAGTTAAAGGGTGTGAGACAAGCAGCCTATAACCTCTTTCATCTTTTCTGTGGTTCATCGCGTCTCGCGTGTCGTCTAGCGCTAGGCGTCAAGCACGCAGTACGGTCGGTGAACATTTTAGTTACATTGGTCTTACTTTGTTTCTCGCCACAAAACAAGCCGTGCGTTTTCGGCTTTAAAGTTCATACACACATCAGTTACATTACCGTCAAGTTGCCGATTAGTTACTGATTGTATGTTGGACGCCGATCATGACGTCTGGGGCCGATGTTCTATGACAGGGATGGCAATATTGGAAGATGTGCCACTAAATATATGAAAAGAAAGACGTACTGTCAAAGAATCTCGACTTTGAATCTGGATGGTGCGAGGATATCGCACGGTTTCTCATGAAGAGGCTAGCCTTCTTGCCGGTCTGCCACCACCATGGGATTTGGAGGTATCAGTCCTTGCATACATGCACGATTTGCGCAGGGAGATCTAACGCTGGAACGATACTCCTTGGCGGACAAAGTTCCGGCGGGATCTAATAGTACTATGGAGATGCCCCAAATTGTATTGCCACGTGCCCCAGCCCTGTCCTGTGACTTCTACAAAACTATATTTTTTACTCGACTCTCTGGTAGTGTAACTGATGTTTGTATGTCTCTTTAAGTCAAGACTATGAGCTTAGCTTAGTTTGTTCAGCTTAACCCGCTAAGCTTAACTTAAAATTAAACAATAATCAACTTTATTGACATTTGAGTATGTCCTCGGGTTATTGCAAACAGCGTAAGTTTATAATAAACCTCGCAAGATTGTGAACTGGCGATTTCAAATACAATAAATACTTTTTTGCCAGTTCTGCACTATAAATTACTTTGTGGGTGCGTTCACAGACAAGTAAACTGATATACGCAATATTCTGGTCTATAAGTAAATCCGAGGATAATCGATTTTTATTATTTACTTATTGTGTTTGCAATAACCCATTGACATATGAATTGGAAAGCCTATGGCTATCTAATCTATGATTTAAATAGCGACCAGTACCAGTCACAAAATATATAGATACAGAAGTCAATCTACATACTGTGTGTTCTCTTACAACGCACACATAGACACGCTCACGGACACGATATCTCGGAGTACCTCGGCCCGCTCGTCGAACAGTTCCGGCACAAACGCTCATTAGTGTGCGTCCACCGAGCGTAGGTATAGAAAGTGAAGTACATACATGAGATTGTCTTCTGTACCTATCTATTTTGTGTGTAAGTACAGCAAAAGACGTTCTTAAAAGTATTTCCGTAGCTGAAGTACTCCTTGAAGTGACAAATACAGTAGATCTAACAGCAACTTATATTTGAGTTGCGTTTGCGAATTTTAACCTTATTACCAGGTGTTAAGACCTATATTATCGTGTTGATATTGTGAATTGATTATATTATAATAATAATATTATAAATTTCTATGGGACGGTAGATTAAAAACCCATAGAAGATAATATACATTTTTTACGCAAGAATGCCCAGTCAGGGTCAGCGCATACAAAGTAGCATTTTGCTCGAAGAATTTTTATTTAAAAGTGAACTCTATTTCAACTACTTTAAAGTTCAAAATAGAATGCAAAGAGCAAACTTGAGTATTTTACCGATTAGTGGAGACTGACCTTTATTTTCATCACAATATAGTATATGTATATGTTGGTAAACGCAGCCACGCTATAGAAGATATTGCTAATGGGGGGCAACGTCTTTCGGTTACCTGAACATACACAACCTGCCTCCCGAATCGTCTTTATATTATACTCTATTCCTGTTATAATTAGACATAAAAACAAAATTACTGTCCGTTCGACCGATTTTGATTTTTATTGTCATCCTTATGCCTACGGAATAAAAGTTAAAATCAGTTGCGAGGATGGTCACTGTGCGGAACGCCCGAAGGACACGGTGGAGCACACAGTCGAGGTGTGCCAGGCGGTCGCCTCCTTCTGCGAAGCAGTAATGCTAGCAAAGGAGGAGGCCGACCGCATCAAGCAACGGCGCCCTCGCCGCCGCCGCCGGGATTCCGATCCCGATTTCCGGCCACCGTAGACGCTGGCTCGCGGACGGCGAGCCATGGGTAGCTCGCTGTCCGATCGTCCGGTAACTGACCGAGCCCAAGACGTCGACGGCGCGCACTATTCCCGCGCGCCTCAAGGAGTTGTCAGCACAGGAGGGGCCCAGCTGGGTCGAAGCCTACCGGGGCCGGGGCTATCTAAAAGGAAACTCGAGCCCCGCTATGAAGGCTAGAAGGAACGGGGTGGGGTTTTTAGTCAGTAACAGTCTGACACTATCTCCCGCTCCACCCTAGAGCGGGTTTTGTCATAAGATGATTTTCCCCATCGAAAAAAAAAACACCTTTTTTTGCTTTTGATACCATCCTTATTGCCTACAGAATAGAAGGCAAAATTGGTTGAACTGATAGTAAAAAGGGTTTGTTTAAATGGCTAATCATAACGCGAATGGTGTATAGCTATTGTTGACTTCTGTTCATGCCCAGGACTCGACCAGCGATTTGAATTATTATTGTAGCCATGGGCTGGGTCCCTAGCACCTAAAAGTGTAACTTACAAAAAGAGTAATTTCCTAATGCATTTATAAGTATAGTCAGCAAAAAATCACTATAAATAAAGCAGTTGCTTATAGAACTCGTTACCTCACATCGATATTAAGAAGTATATTAAAACTAATTTAATATAACATTCGTGGCTTTTATTAAATACTATATTAATTATTAAAATCGTATAACGTCGAACAAACAAATTTTTGAATAAATTCGCGTTTGAGAAAATTATTTCTACGAGTTTTCGAATTGAAAAGGGTTTTGAAGTTTTTTGGCCTGTTTGTATTGAGTTCAGAGTTCTATTATAGGTAGTTGTCAATGGAACTACAAACTCATATGTCTTCCGCTATAAAGTTCAATTTCCAATGCAAACCTAATATTAATAAATAAACATAGTTATAAGGTATGGTGAGAGAATGCGTTATCATTTTGACAGTTGGCGCAGTGGTTGAGCGATTAACTGCTGCCATGAGGGTCGGGGGTTTGATTCTCGGACGGAACAAATAATTTTATGGCCTACAGATAGGTGTATCGGCTTTGGATGTCTTGTGTAAAACTCACCTAGAGCTTACATATTTGTGAACGCATTCACAATACAGGAGTAATTCTTAGTATGGGGCAACGTTTTAAAAAAAAGTTTTTTGTTAATACACTACAATCACATAAATACTTACTTTGCTAACTTATTTTCTTTGGACATCAAGATAACCTCTTTTTTTATTCTAGCCCATACTGTCCCACTGCTGGGCAAAGGCCTCTCCATTCCTTCCAATGTTCCCGGTTTTGAGCCGCTTCTTTCCAATTCCCAAGGAAGACATTCGACTCGTCCCGCCATCTCTTTCTTAGTCTGCCGCGACCCCGTCGTGCGATTTCAGAGCACCAATTTTGTTTTACTGGCCCACCACTCGATCGGCATGCGGCAGTATAACCTCTTATTATTTCAATACATATTATAAAACAAAGTCCCCGCCGCGTCTGTCTGTTCGCGATAAACTCAAAAACTACTGCACCGATTTTCAAGCGGTATTCACCACTCGATAGCGTGATTCTCGATCAAGATTTGAGTATATAATTTGTTTAGTTTTTGGATTTATTTCTAGAAAAGAACCCGTGCGAAACCGGGGCGGGTAGCTAGTTTAAAAATATGTAATGGAAGACATAAAGTTGATTGTTTCCAGAAATAACTATCTTGAACTCTGAATATAAATACGAATAGGCCGACGATCAAACCAGTTTTCTAAGATTTGCATGCTATTTATTCCTCTCACATACTTTCCCGTTTACCAGTTTACTCTTTATGCTATTTGTATATTTTTATTAATGCATTTTAAATAAGGTAATTTTAGGAGTAACATTTGATTGCAGTAGTATGTTTTTAAGTTTATTTATTTAATGATGATAATAATAATTTGCGCGAATGCAAGAAGGACGGCCCTAGAACGCTTGGGACACATTGTTTCCATGGTAGAAATCAAATTATAAAATAATGCAAGTTTTCTTATATTTCATACAAAAATGTTATAAGTACTGCGATATTACAGGAAATACAAATCACAAAGAAACCAATAAATAAACTAATTTCGAAAAAAGAATATCGTATATTTAATATAAAGTTTATTTGAACTTAAAATTCCAAGTCAATCCAAAGATATAAACACTTCAAAGCTATTCGTTTTTAAAAACGGCATTTTTATAGGTACCTGACTATACTCTGTTCAAAATAACATTAGACATTTATAAAAACCTGTTAATTACTGTCCGTTCAATCGATTTTGACTTTTATTACGTTGGTGACGTGACAAATGGCGGCTGCAGTAAATAGTTGGTATTGTAACCACTTTTTTGCCCTTAATGCCATCCTTATGCCTACGAAATAGAAGTTAAAATCGTTTGAACAGACAGTAAAAAAGGTTTGTTTAAATGTCTAATCTTAACGCGAATAGGGTATAGATAAGCTTGCGAACAAGGTTTAGCCCTCCTAGCCAAGTTACAACCGGCTCGCTTGCTTCGAACGATTCGACGCAAGCTTTCGTCGATTTCTCTTGTTCGAACCACGAGACTAAGCGTTGAGATGACGTCATTCCCGTACATTTGAAGCTTTCTACTATCGTTAACTATTGCAACCCCCTTAGCCAAGTTACAACCGTTTCGCTTGCGTCGAACGCTTGGAGTTGATTTTGCCGCCAATTCTTTTGTTCTGACCACGTGACTGAGCGTTGAGGCGACGTCGTTCCCGTACATTTGAAGCTTTCTACTAGCGTTATCTATTGCAGATTAGCAACTTGGCTATGGTACTAGGCTTGAATCATGCGTAAATTATTATTATTATTTAAATTTTGGTATTTGTACATAGTTTTAAGTTCCTACTATTACTGACCGCCATGTTTTATTATTATTTGTTTTATTTTGAACTTGTTAAGTTTAACTTACACTACATTGATATGCATTACGTTTTCGTTTTTAAATAACGTTTTTTTTTTTATTATTATTAAAAATTAACATAGGTTTTTAGATATTTTACTCCATTTAGCTTTAAATATTTTTGTAAATATTCCGTATTCTATGTGAATTCGATATTATTGTAAAATTTTATATTTGTGGTGTGTTTATTATGATATTACAGTTAATGTGCGCAGTTGTTTCTTGTGTTAACCCTATAACAGCGTCCGGATTGGTCCGACGAATGTTTTTGTGTCCTATTCGCCAGGGTCGTGTATTTGTGACTGGGTACTCCATCTCGTTTAGCTCTTCAATCCCCATAGGTGACAAAACAGCTGACGAGATGGAGTATTTGTCGTGGATATGCGACACTGGTGGAATAAACGAGAGTGATTGTCGGATATATCCGACACAGACAGTTAAAAGGTTAATATAGGAAGTATAATTTATTCATTCCATTATAATGCAAAGATTATATAACAAAGTACCTTACATGTGCAGGATCTTAAAAATACTTGTATTAAGCAATCATGTTGAAATTAAAACTGTTCTGAAGTCGAATGTCGTGGTTTTAAAAATGTAGGTAGTTGTTAAAAAGAAATGTTTCTTGGTGTTGTAGAAATAAATTAGGGAATTGGTTTTAAAATCACGACTTTGTCTGTAAAATTCATTTTAAAAAAACTATAACATGTTGATAAGAAATATAATATTTAAATAAAGTGTATCTTTAAATTAAATATGCCGTATAGATATTGACACAGAGAAATAAAAAAGACGTGTGGCACTCGGAGACTGCCGCGGTAAAGCTATTGCATAGCATTTTTTTCAACTTTTAATTCTTTATTAGGTGATCATTATTTGTGATTGAAGTTGACAAGTTGCCATGACAACCATTTAGTGGGCGTGTTAGGTTTTTTTCGTTACGGAATTTCTGGATTCGGTCTCCACGCTCAAGGCCCGCGATAGAAGCTATGCAATAGCTTAATAAAAAAAAGTTGTAGACAAACCTCTAACTAAATTGACATCTTCTATCCTTAGAATCTTTCAAGTAACTAATTTTGGTTAGCTGTACCTAGTTATTACAATAAAAAAAAAAAAAAAAATTATCCCCGTTTGTTATTCTTACATCTAACAAAGATAAAGCCAAAATAATCCAGGTTGTAAAACTCAATAACGCTTTTTGCGACTCTGTAATCGAAACCAGAATCTCATGCTGAACAGAAGCTCTTGCAAATAGACATATAAGATAAATAAAAGCCTATAATTCTTAAGTATAAAAAAAAAGTTTATTTGGAAAAGTTGTTTCAAATCATGAGTACAATCACGTATATGAATATCGGTCACTAATTATCAGTCACCCTATATAACAATCTGGCCAGTTCTACTTGGCCATATCATGAAGTAATCAATTTTTATGATGTGGCCACGATATAAAAAGGAATCTCTATTCAAAATTTTAGCGTATTAGGTCCAAGTGTTTGGGCTGAGCGTAGACTCTAGAACTCCGTGAGAAAGTCAGGACAACTATCACGCAACGCCGTCTAGTCCCAAGCTAAGCAGAGCTTGTGTAATGGGTACTAGACAACTAATAAACATACTTATATATTTCTAAATACATACATATTATAAATTACACCCAGACACAGAACAAATGATCATGCTCATCACGCAAACATTTGTGGGTGGGATTGGAACAACCACTAGACCAACAGGCCAGTCAACAAGATATATATGTACAAGATCTCCCTGTGTCAATATGTGTACGGTTCGCACCAGTAAACGTTGTAAAATGTATTTAATAGACGATAGAGCGATGATATATATAGTGGCGGGTTATGCAGCAGGACGCGATCAAATAATGCATTTAATACATGAAGGTGCATGATGGGCCTAGTGCGGCCATTTTGAGACTAGATTTGCACAATTTGCAGTTCTTTATTTGAATCTAAACAAGCTTTTAATGAAAATCATTTTTTTTTTTCATAGCAAGCTTTTATAGCTTGGTATACCTATATCAAATTAATACTCGTCAAGACGTATCATACGAGCCCAAACTAAAAAAAAATGGGGTTGTGTCGTTTAACTACCAAGTTCCTATAGCCACCTTCCGGTTCCATCATCAGATCAGCTCCATGTCATAATAATTTTGCATTGTCATCTGATTTACACGTGCATGCAAAATTTCAGCTCGATCGGTAACTGGGAAGTGGGTCAAATTTAATTTGCAAGATTTGATGATAGACAAACATCGGGACAGGTGAAACTAAATAAAAGCTTGTAAAAAGAATTTCAAGATAGTCTTTCGTATTTTCCGAGCAAAGATGCTTAATTTCTTATTGGCCATTTATAAAATACGTATCTTCGTGGCACCATTTCGTTATTCGTAAAGCCTCAATATACAGGGACATAGTGTCCAATCTGCACATTGCCTGTTTTCTCGCAACTTGTCCCCCATATGTCCGATATGTCGTGGAACAATTTGATAGCGTTGCGCGTCATGCTGGGGGTCATTTTGTCCCTTAATGTATTTGGGGCATAACTCCCGCCAACATCACGGTTCGTTAAGCCTGTATATCTTAATACATTTTAAGAAAATCAAATCACCCATACGCACAAAGCGTTTTGGGAACTCATTTATTGTGCGGACAGCCAAGGAGTGGAATTCCCAGCCGGAGTCTGTGTTTCCTGATAGCTACAACTTGGGTGTCTTTAAGTCAAGAGTGAATAGGTTACTTCTAGGCAAGCGTACTCCATCGTCAACCACATCATCGCTTACCATCAGGTGAGATGGTGGTCAAACGCGAGCCTATCAATAATAAAAAAAAATAACTCTTGTATTTTTTTATGGAAGATAGAATTTTGATAATGAGAATAAAGATAATATAATTGCATTATTTAATCACGTGCGTGCTGCATGTAAGTGTACAAAAGCGATGTCGCAGCTTTCACCTAGCTTTGTTGATATTATTGTAACTGACCACGACGGACACCGAATATAACAAATATGTTTTTATAAATATGCTGTTTTATTTACTTACAACTAAAGCTTTGGTTTCCTAGGAAAGCAGTGCCGTCATATAGCGGCCGTAATATTACGGACGCAAAAACACGGCCGTCTTTACGGTGACGACATGTGGAAAGTTCCACGGCCGTTTTAACACACCGTCTCAGTCATTTTTTTAAAACAAACGTCGAACGAAAAGTATCCAAGATGAAATTAACAACATAAGAGAAAATTAACGACCTTGATTTAGCTTTAGTAATTTACTTGGGAGGATGAACTATCATCAGAAGAGGAAAACAGTCGTTGTTCCGGAAAAAAACACAAATACGTATTAAAAATAGCTTCACCGCTATCAATGAAACGTTCACGAAACCATCTGACACCGACAAGACGGCCGCTTTTTGACGTTACGGTGTCAGTTACCGCTTTCTAGGAAACCGCGCGATTATTTTACATAGACAACGTTCTAGTGACGTCATTCACCGCTGTATTACGGCCGCTATATGACGGCACCGCTATCCTAGGAAACCAAAGCTTAACCCTTCAGATACCGTCAATTAGAGAAACAATAGTAAGACAATAGATGCGCGGCCACCGGTGGTCGCTTGGGGATTCGCTTATACCTTTATACAACATAAGAAATATTTTAACCACCTTTGATCTCTTGATGCTGTTCCTACTCCTTGTAGAGATGAAGGGTTCCTCAAATATGGATGGCAGTCTCCGAGATCGAATAATCGAAGAATCGATTGTATAGGTCAAGCGAATCAATCTTAAATAAAAAATCCGTTTCAGAAACTTGAAATAGAGATTCCATTTTTTGTCCTGCTGAAAAATAATTTATTTAAATACGTTTTGAACGCCAATCACTTGTATACAAGTTCGAGATTTTGGTGCCCTCAGCGCCACTACTTGATTAGAAGTAATAATAGTATAAAATAAATTTACGATTCTTACAAGACCTTTTATTTTGTTTTTATGGAAAATTTAACAGGGCAATTTTCAGCCATATTTTTAACTTTTTCACACATAATAAGTTCTTGTTTGTTTTATATTCAATAGAAACATTTGTTAGTTTAACATAGAAACAATTTGTTGCGTGGCGCTGGAGTACACATCGCGTATTATATAGATGGGTGGCGAAAAGGTTAAGCAATTTTTTTATGAATGATGTACACCCGATTACTTTACCAGTCATGGAACAATACACATAGTATCATTAGAAACATCTGTACCATGCTTTCTAGGACTCAGTATCTGCAAGGTAAGCAACGAATCAATCTTTTCAAACTCGATTTATTCCTAAATCGATTCTTTAGACTTCGATTCGAATCGATTAAAAAATCGATCTTCTTTAGGTAGTATCGCCCAGATTGAAAAATCATTGATTAGGAACAAAAACAGAAGGTTACAATATAGGCACGGTAATAATATCATACAGTATTCCAACTTCATACTAACGGACGAAACGCGAGCTATACCTACGCGCCTCGGTTGTAGCATGGGCTCGGCATGGAGACAGTCGCGGCCGTCGCAACTGTGCCGCACTGACGAACGGACACGACGGTTTTTTTTAACAATAATCGCGCGATTATAGTTAGTTTGTATAATTCAAAGTAAAGACGTGGTATTTTATTATTAATAATAGTGGCTTATTGAACTATTTATTTATTTTATTTATTTATTTATTTATTTAACGGCTTTTCAACAATGAGTACGCTAATAAATTGCAATTTGTACATTGGTAAGTTAGGACTAAGCGCCTCATCACTTACAGAAAAGCACAGCATGCACTACATTACGCGCAGAAAATAACAATATTAACATATTAGATTTGTAACAGTAATACACAAAAAAAAAGGGTTGCTTACAATAATTTTCATTTTAAAATATAATATATAAAACTAAATACACAATAAATTACAATTTGATTATAATAATTAATTTAAATTGAATAAAAATTTGATTACTATTAAATTACAATTAGTTTAAAATGACTAAGATTCAAATTTATAACAATAAATTATATTAAATTTGATTATAATTACTTAAATTAAAGTAGATTAAATTGAGTTATATTGCATTTGATCATACATACTAAAATAAAAAATAAATAAAAAATGTTTATAATAAGTTAGATTTCATTATTAAGTATTTAAGATTATGCAAACAACTATGTGTATGAATAATACTAGAAAAAACATTTTATTTAAATCTACCAATCAAAAAACTACATGCATTTTTACTGAACACTTCCTATTCAATCCACAAAGTATTTTGTTTATATAAAAAAGTAAGTATATTTACAATCACAAAAATAAATGGAAACAAACTAGGCAAATGTAATTAGAATGCTGGAGGTGGGCAGCCCTATCGCATGTTTACGTACCGCGCGGCTGTAGGCATTTATTTCAAAGATACGGCCGAGTTACAATACTGTATGATACTATTACCGTGATATAGGGTAGTGTACGGTAGGGTAAGGTAGAGTAGGGAACGGGAACAAAGTAAATAAAATGCAGGAAATCAGTAAAAAATCCCCTTTATTTCATAGTTATAATAACAAATGAATGTTCATACATAATTCATTATTATCGACATGTCGTGAGTCGTGACTGACAAATACTAGTTCCAATATTTTAGACATCAAATATAATTTTATAGGATTTAGAAGCAATGGCTATTTTTAACTTATTACATAGCTCACGCGTAAGTTGTTCAGAGGTAAAGCAAAGCTAGCCGAGGTCAGTCTGTCGATGGGTGGCGTCATTTTATACATTATTTGATAGTCGTTACAGTTCGCCAAACGGAAGTCGGATCACTCCATGAAAAATACTGGTAATCTGATGCACCGGTTAGACTGGAATTGGAATCCGACCTTTTTAGACCCATGCCTCACTGGAACACCATAGCGGCGCTACCCGTTCGTACAAACAAGAAAATTCATGCAGTTCGATGGTAACTAACTCTACTGGCCACTGTTGGCCACGCAGCCAAACCATACATTTTTAAGGCGTAATTTTTAGCTAAAACGCCATGGCGTCCCAGTGAGACGCGGCCCTAGTGTTTTCACGACCTTGACACAGTGAGCGGTAGCTAAGCACGGGACGGTGAGCGGTAAGATCAAAAGTATGAAAATGTTTGAAGCACGCCATGATACGCCGCGCGCCCGCTTACCGATGCAGCCCCGCTCGCCGCGCCCTAGCCGCTAAGACCTTTCGGTCTCGTGACCAGACAGTAATAGTTCAGAAAATGCTTGCCCGACTGATTTTTCCAATATCTCGGTTAAATTTCGCTAGCTTATCTAATTTACCCCTTAATGCAGTGTTTTATGTTATAAGATAAATCCGACATTGCTCCAAAACCCTTAGACAGATAAACATTGATTGATTAAGTTTTCATCTACAACATTTATTATTTTTATGGACTATATTATAGAAGTAATAGCTATCACACTATAGACAAGATATCGAGATCCGGTTTAGTATAATTTTATAAAGTTACAAAGAGCGGACGGCGAGCAATGTGTAGCTCACCATCCGATACCAAGCACGTGTCGACAGCGCGTTGAGTTCCACGTGCGCCTTAATTCATGAATCCCCAAGCGACCACCGGTGGCCGCGCATCTATTGTCTTACTATTGTGTCTCTAATTGACGGTATCTGAAGGGTTAAAGAGATGCCCGCCAAATAAACTGGGCCCTAAAACGCACAGGACAACTGAAAAAACACAAGGGTGTCAGTAAAAGTCTGAGACACCCTCTCGCTTCACCCATAGCGGTAAGTTTTTTTTTATTTAAAACCAAGAAATATCGTTCTATAGTGTGATACAGAACCGCAGTTTCTAAAAACCTTAAGGAAATCTCATGCTTAGCCATAAGAAAGCTAATCAGTAGTCTATTCCCATTAAAATAGAGTCGTTTCTAGCTTGTAACCACAGTATATCCCAGATTTCAGTTCAATCATTTAGGGGTAGCTGTTACAAAACCCATTTGCAAGATTTGTCCTGAACAAACATGCATACAAATATTGCTAGTTGTATAAAGGCTAGTAATAAAGTCGCCGACTGCATTTGTTTCTTTAGGAATAAGTTGATGTTAGTATTCCCCGCACACAAGCCTCAAAAAAACGTTTGAAGCCGCTTCAAGCTTCTCCGGCCACAAGCTGTCGCGCGCTTCAGCTGTTTTTTGCGGCGGCTTCTAGCTTTTTTTTGTGGCCGCTTCTAGCGAATTTTTGTGGCAGCGTTTTTTTGACTCCCGTGTGCGGGAACAGTAAGATTTGAGATTTCGAAGATTTTTAGAGACTGCGGTAAAGCTAAAGACAAACAGCCCACGTATGCAACGCTTCATGACATCTAGCCTCTTAGAAACAAATCTGGCACACGCATTCCACGTTTAAGGGTAATTCGAAAGGGACCGCCAGGGTCCTGGAACGCAAGGCAAAGAAGGAATATAGGTGTGGTTATTAGTCAGTAAAAGTTTGACACACCTTCCCGCCAAGCCCTAGTGCGGGAAAAGTCATTGAATGATTTTCCATCTTAAAAAAAAAACTGCGTCACACGTAAGTCTTCTGATTTCAAACAAAATTCAAGAGTCGCCTAATGCATAGCATACGTGGGCTCAGTTTGTCTTTACCGTTATTCTTGTATGGAGTTATGGAAACATTGATTTATTAATTCTAATCGTAACTATGAGTCTGACTTAGCCCGTTATGCGGAATATCTGCGGAACGATTTTCTTATCTACCGACATTCGCTCGAAAAAAATGATGTATTTATTTTTTTTAACCCGACGAGTGTTTTCTGTGTCCTATTCGCCAGGGTCGTATATATGCGACTGGATACTCCATGCCGTTTATCTCTTCAATCCCGATAGGTGACAGAAGAGCTGACGAGATGCGATTATTTGGTCGTGGATGTGCGACCCTGGCGGAATAAACGCGAGAGTGCTTGTCGGATATATCCGACAGAGGCGGTTAGGTATCTCAATTTCAATTCTCTCTTTACTAATGTGATTAGTAAAATTACTTTTTTTTATTTGCGTGGCAGTGTAAGACAAAATACGCCTCCATTATACTTTTTTATGTAGAGATCGATTGTCGATAGAAATGAAAAACGTCCTCTGTACGAATTAAATTATGTTTATTAATATATGCACAGTCAGCAGTGTAATATAAATGGTGATGTGGCGTTGAGAAGGAATATACAAGGTGTAAGGGACAGGTCTCCGCAAACTTTAAAGGACAACTTTCCATCAGAAATTTTTTTAGGAAACGAAAAAAAAAGATCATCCTCTCCATACAAATTGTCCAATCAAGTTAATAATTTTGTATGGAGATGCAGATTTTTTTTTCGGTTCCTAAAAAAATATCAGCCTCACCATACTAACTGTCTAACCAAGTCAATCATTAAGTATGTAAAGAGACCTATTTTTTTTAACGTTTCCCAAATAAAAATCAGCCTCTCCATACAGACTGTCCAATTAAGTCAATAATTTTGTATGTAGAGACCGCTTTTTTTTTAACATTTCCTAAATAAAAATCGGCCTCTCCATACAATCAGTCCAATCCAGTTAATAATTTTGTATGGAGATGCCGACTTTTTTTCGTTTCTTAAAAAAAAAATTGGCCTCAACATAGTGTCTAATCAAATCAATCATTTTGTATAGAGAGGCTGATCTTTTTTTTTCGTTTCCTAATTAAAAATCGGCTTCTCCATACAAACTGTCCAATCAAGTCAATAAATTTGTATGTAGCGACCGATTTTTTTTTCGTTTCCTAAAAAAAATCTTGTGGAAGATTGTTCAATTTCGTCTCTTCAGCAAGCCCTTAAAGTTTGCGGAGACCTATTCGTTACACTTGAGAATTAAATACATGTTTAACGAACATACACAATCAAAAGAAAGACAAATAGTTTATTATTATCTGTAGTGAAAATGGGTATATGTATTTTAATTCATGAATCTCCAAGCGAACGCGCACCTATTGTCTTACTATTACATCTCTAATTACCACGTTTAAAAGGTATACTTCTCCTGCCTACAGAAACAAACAAATCCCTTCAAGAAAGTCATAGACAATAACAAAAAAAAAATTGTTACTTCCCATACTCATTGACGGCACGGTTGGCACAGTGGTTGAGCGATTGACTGCTGCGCTGCGTGTCGCTGGTTCGATTCCTGTGAACAACTATTTGTACGACCTACAGATAGGTGTTCCGAGTAAGTGTGTCGTATGTTGTGAGTTTACATGTCTGTGAGACAAACACGATACAAGAATAATTAAAACCATTTTTTACAGAGCTGACTAAGTATATACTATCCTAAACTACATATCACATAAAAATTACCAACAATTGAAACTAAATTACCACTTAATAATAAATTTAACTTAAAGCAAAATGATAATTATATTAAAAAATATGAAATTAAAAACCTTTATTTTGATAAACTAAAAATATAGGTAACAATGTTTTTTTTTTTCTTTGATTAAAAATGAGTTGGTCACCATTTTCTTGAATGACTCGCAATTAGAATGAAATCATAAGGAATTTGATTTACAACAAAAATAATAATATAATTTGAAATATGCATGTTAAATAATAATACAATTTGAAATTGTGTGATATATTTTTTTTCTTCTCCGTCTCTGCTTTGGCCGAGGCAATTTTTGAATTCATTTCCCATAATTTAATTTATATAATTAGGAAAAAAAAATAACCTAATAAAATATCTAGACCGAATTCCCCGTACACGTATAAAATGTTTAAACTAAATTATATTTAAAATGCAATATTTTGTGATATTAAAATGAATATTTTAAAATTAACATCACATCTTATTCTACGATTCTATTCTTTCAAGCTTGAAAATCAGTAGAAAGGGAAGATGCCCTTTTTCGTCTGGACAGTGGTCCCCTAATGGCCTATCAAAAGCTTCACCACCTATGTAGGTCCGTTTGTACATGGTACACCGTGTAAAACAGTTATACCAACCACACGCACGGGTGTTCCGTATACAAACCAGCTTACTTTTTTTTTATTATTGATAGGCTTGCGTTTGACCACCATCTCACCTGATGGTAAGCGACGATGTGGTCGACGATGGAACACGCTTGCCTAGAAGTAACCTATTACAGATTGGATGTACCTAATCGAGCTTGAAAAAACAAAATCGAGAGCCCGCTTTGAGAACATTAATTGCACATAATATAATGGACTTTGATATATTAAATGGACCAACCCATACATACGTAGTAAATATTGTTAATGCCATAGTGTATTTTATTATGAAAATTGAATAACTTCCACCCCGTTTAAGGGATAAATGCTTGAGTAAAACTTCATGCTTCTATCACTTCATTAGGTTGCTAGGTATGTGAAATTTTGCACAAGGCTTCATTTTATGACCTAGACGAGCGCCAAGAGAGGATTTTCCAAAACTCGCCAACGTGTCCAAAATATGTATGGAGAAACCGGAGAAACTGCTGTCACAAGCTAGTCCACAATAAAATACACTATGACAGTAGTAAAGTTACAAAATACACCAAACTAACTAGTTTAGCCACGGGCGCGGTTACTGGTTATAATAACCGGCTCGTGAGCGGTCGGTGTTGACATCGAGTGATCCCCTATAACTTAGATTTGCAGCTTGGCTACCTGAAACATAGATATTAAATTGAATAAATAATAATAACCATAAATAAATTAACTAGGCTTTACAGTGGTCCCACGTTTTCTATTGCTTTAGCTGTTTTTTTTTTTATTCTGTGAGACCATCGACTTATATTCTACAGTGCGTTTCACTTACGAAGTTCCTTTGCCGTAATGTTGGCAATAAGTAAAAACAGTGTTGCAAAATTTTTAGCAATGAAATTACTTAATATTAGGGAGATTAACCAATATTTCGTTACTTTTAACAATTGTTTTTTTATTATAATTTTTTTTTTTGGAAACTAAAAACTATTTTTGATTAAAGTATAGGACGCTGGGCTCCATTCCGACTGTCCTGCAATTCTTTGAAATACCGAAAACGCCACGCCACAATATTGTATATCTCCATTGACAACTTCCTATTAGATCTGCTACATTTTTAATAAAATCCCATTCCCGCATAATACTCCAAAAAGTGTTGAACTACCGTTAAATCGATTTCGTTTCGCATTTCGGGCAATAATTTTGGTACAGTAGGCAATTTTTTTTCTTTTTACCCTTCTTTTTTCTGTAGACAGACAGGGGAGCCAACATTACGGCAAAGGAACTTCTTAAGAGGGTCCTTCTCCACTCGCTTATCGTAAACATCGAAAATGGTTTAAAAGCTTGTTACTTCATTTAATGCAATCCAACGAGATGTTTGACGAAAAGACAACGCAAAAAAAGAGAGATAACGCCTGAAAACACTGTTTTGTATTCGATAATTCCGAGATTTACTCGAAAATTTCACAAAACTTGCTCCAAGAAATAGCTGTCTTTTTTTAAAGCCTTAAAAGTTTTTGGAAAAGTTGTCGTCATTTAGAATCTTAATAAAATTTGCAAGGTCTCTAGAGGATTACTTTTTTGACTTTTTAATTTTTAGGCAAATTATGAAGTGTCAAAGTTCATACAAAATAGGACATTTTCAGAGGTTTTTACTGGATTAGTTTTACACAAATTTAGAAATTGGTTTCTTTAGAAACCTAGATAATATCCACAAGATACTGTGTTTCCAAAATATCTAATGAAAAATGTGTAATAACGTCATAATCAGTTATGAGTTGTATGAAAAACAGTGAGAATGTGAATCATGATGCACCACCTTAAGTGAAACGCACTGTAGTGATAGACAAACCCTTTCATGGAAACTATTTGTCAAAATACAGAAAAGTTAAAACAAAGTTCATTGGCATTATGTCGTCTAACAGAACTATTGAAACATGCAGCGCTAAAATAGCTTTTAGAGAATACTTTTTTTCGTGACCAAAATGTCTTAAGCGCCATGAACTTCGTGGAACTTACGCGTTTCGTTTAACATTGTGTGATGTTCAAGGTGTACAGTGGACATTACACCTGAGTCAACAGAAGTGAATGTTTGGCACGCCTAATCTAGTACGTACGCGTAGTACATATATGTATATCGATGTTTGAGACTCTGTAATATGTCTCTTATTCAATTTTTATTATAGCTGTTGGGTCTCCTACGATTTTTTAAATATTTTAATTTATCTTGTAATTTAATTTGATTAAACGAGTGCCGACTTACATTAAGAGCGCGTGCGCCTCGCAGCGATCCTGTAGGCGATGAAGGGCCACACGATGAGCAGCGCCAGCGTCGGCGCGCTCAGCTCCTGCCACGGCCAGCGCCAGCCGCGGGACACTTGCTGCAATACCACATACACATTCAGGTCGATGTCATTGCTGGGCCATGATGGACGATGTTGGGCCATGAAGGTCAATGCTGGGCTATGATGGTTAAAGCTGGGCCATGATGGTCAATGTTGGACCATAATGGTCAATGCTGGGCCACGATGGTCGATTTTGGGCCATGATGAACACTGCTGGGCCATGATGAACACTACTGGCCCAAGATGATCGATATTGAACCATGATGGTCAATAATAGGCCATGATGGTCAATATTTGGCCATGCTGGTCAATACTGAGCCATGATGGACAAAGCTGGTCAGTGTTGGAATGATGGTCAATGTTGGACCATAATGGTCAATGCTGGGCCACGATGGTCGATGTTGGGCCATGATGAACACTGCTGGGCCATGATGAACGCTACTAGGCCACGATGATCGATATTGAACCATGATGGTCGATGATGGTCAATAATAGGCCATGATGGTCAATACTAAGCCATGATGGACAAAGCTGGTCAGTGTTGGAATGATGGTCAACGTTGGACCATAATGACCAATGTTGGGACTTAACTGTCCATGCTAAGACTTGATGGTCCACGCTGGGGTATTCCATGATGGCCCACAGTGATCAATGATAGACGATGGCCATGTAGACAGTGACCCTTCGGAAGCTATGATGGCTATTAGTGACCAACAAAAGACGAAAGCCTCAGCATCTTCATCAGCACCATGTCAGTTAGCCAGCTCACGATAGCACCATGACGGTATTCTACTAGATAGTATTACTAACGTCAAGTATCCTGCGGTCTCCCTCGACAGCTTTCCTAAGAGCAGCTACATCGGCTTCAAGTCGCGCCAGAGTTCCAGGCAGCTGTTCCAGTACCTTCAGATCTGAAACGTTGACAAAATATGGTTACAGTTAGACAGTTCATCACTTACTATCCAAATTATTTCGTTTGGAGAAGATCTTCGAGGTTAAGCAACCCGCCAAGGTCAGGTCAACATTTAAACAATCTTTTTTACCGTCCGTTCGACCGATTTTGACTTTAATTTCGTAAGCATAAGGACTGGGACTAAAAGCTAAAAAGTGGTTACAACACCAACCATTTACTGCAGCCACCATTTGTCAAGCCACCAACGTAATAAAAGTCAAAATCGGTTGAACGAACAGTGAAAACGTTTTGTTAAAATGTCTCATCTTATTGCAAAAAAACTGGCTTGCGGTAGTCAGATCAGCAGCCTCTCCAAGACCAATACTGGTATACAGCTTCATCAGATAAGGCTGGAAGCCGTCCCCAACAAAGCTAAGAAAATTGGGAAGAAACAACGATAAGGCTCGGCGCAAACGGGCAACCGACCTCGGCCACTAGTGGCTAGCGTCAGGGACTTAACGCACTTTTTCATACATTTTGGAAAGACACGCTGCACGTGTAGCCGGTGAAGACGACTCGCTACACCAGTGTCCGCGATTCACCACTTGTGGTCGCTATGGACTACACAAAACGCCGACACCCGTCACTGTCACGCTGCTCCACCCACCACGCAGTTAACGGTTAGACGTTCTTCGTATCGCACGCGTCCCTATACCACGCCACCATGCGCGAGCAAACTTTCCGTGTCGGAGTCTATCGTAAGCGGATTGGAAGCGCGGGTTATAAAATGAGGAGGCTTCCGAACACCAGTGGCTATCGCTTGCTTCTTGACACTGTTACAAAAATGGCAGTAGCGCGCGACATCCACCGGTGGCTGAGGTCGGTGGCTTGTTTGCGCCGAGCCTAAAGGCCATAGTCAGCATAAACGGCGAGGCAGATCTGTGAAATTGTTCGAAAGATTCAACGTGGCCCTGGAATGAGGGTAACTGAAGGAATGCGGTTACACGGGTGGGTTTTAGTCTGTAGAAATCTGTCATTTAACGATTCTGTGTCGAAAACAAAACGGTGAAGATTGAAGACTTACGTGTGAGCTGTGAGGTAATTTGATGTGCGTGTCCATTGCTGAGCCTCTGGCCCGTCTGTCTTTGTGTAGCGGAGTCTCTACGCGGTACCTCTGGTTCGCTCTGAAAGTTTCATTACGTAACATTTTATATTTGAACTCTATAGCAAACAAAACAGAGTTCAAATTCCATTGGAACCCATACGACTTTTAAGTTTTTTTGAATACAAATGATCGAATAAAAATTAACTTTGAATAAATATAACGAGCTGGTGATGTATTGATCTCTTAACAAATATTATCGTTGGCATATTCAAAAATCATCATCAGATTTGGATTCCGATCAAACATTTTTCGTTTATGATTCGTAAATAAATTTAATTTAAAAAATGTTTTGTTTTGCTCACCCTACCCAATTTCTTCAATTTGACAGTTAAGACTAGGGTCGCCAACTATACTGTTAAAAACAGTATTATACTGTGTTTTCGAGCGCAGCGAATGATGGAATCGACCAATGACGAGTGAGATGAGTAACGCGATGTGGGTTTCAAGAAACTTACCGTCATGACATGTTAAAATGAGTCGTGCGAGCGAGAAAGAGGGATAAAGCTGTACACCCTATAAAGCTCCATCCCTTTAACAGTTCAGTTTAGGTCACTCAGCACTCTTGACCAATCTTATTGGTAGATTCCTAAACGACTCCTCGTGAGCTTCCGCTCCGCGAGTTGCACGCACGCGTTTCCACGCATCCTTATAGCATTATCCTTTTGCCGAGTACTTTTGTTCACTTGACAGTTAAATAACCCTATACTCCATTCGCAATAAGATTAGATACTTAAACAACCATTTTTTTACTGACTTCGTTCAACCGATTTTGAATTTTATTGCTTTAGTGGCATGATAAATGGCTGCTGCGGTAAACAGTTGGTACTGTAATCACTTTTTCGCTATTAATGTCATCCTTATATCTACGGAATAGAAGTCAAAATCAATTGAACGAACAGTTTACAAATGTTTGTTTAATTGTCTAATCTTATTCTGAATGGAGTGTAGACACACACAAACAAGTTAGTACCCGCCACCGTGGTATTAGTGAAGATATACGTACTATACTAACATCGACTGTGTCTATGTACTCGTCCTCGGAGTCGTGGCGCTGTCTCAGCGGCGGCGGCGACTGTCCCCGCACTGGTGATGATGCGCCGGACACTGAGCGAGAACCTAGGAGAACGTAGAGTTAGGGCTTTTGGGGACGGAGGTAGTGCTACCTGCGAGGTAGTCACAGAGATAAAATAGATAGGTACAGAAGACAATCTACATACAAAGCGCGCTCGAGCAACGCACACCGACACGACATCTCGGCTCAATCGCCCGGTCGCACTCGTACAGTTCGGCGCAACGCGCTGACCCTAGAGTGATCGCCTAGTGTAGGAATAAAAAGTGAAGTACATACATGAGATTGACTTCTGTACCAGGGGCGTAGCTACCGCCGTATCTGCCGTATCAATGATACGGGCCTTTAAACGAGCTTTTAAAAAATAAATGTTTGGTACGGCGCCCTTGAGAGCCTAACTAACTACGCCACTGTTCTGTACTCACCTATTTTGTGGAGTTAACTTAAGTATTTAGCCAGACTGTGTATCTCAAACATAAGAACTTCATTTGATTGTCTATATAGGGCACGCACCCTCGCCATAGCTCGTTCTCACAAGCGGCCACAGTGAGTACGTAGGCGGCGAGCGCCAAATTTACCCCTGAACCCACACCGCTCCCCGCACCGCGCTGCCAGTCTGGCCAAGCAGAACGCGTGCTGCCATTCTGACCGAGCACTAAGAGTTAGAGGTCTCAGAGCAAAACTAGTTTTATTTTTCTTAGTGATGATGACGACAATATTATTTAGTATTACTCACACGCAGGTGTATTCTCTCCGGACCTGACTCTCCTCAGCACGTCTCCAGCCACCAGCTCCAGGTCGTTGTTTGGGAAACCTCGGTCGTCCTCGTCTACTGACAGGAATGACGCTACGTCTTGGTTGTATGACATCGTTTCTACTATCTGTTGGCAAAATATATCATGGTATTAAAGTATGGTTCCGTGAAGAAAAATATTTTCAAAATTACTCCAGCTGGAGCAAGGAGGGGTGGAGCGTGGCCCCGTCAGTTATGCTGAAATCTCTTTATCTATATTATAAAAATGACTCCCGTTTTCCGTTGTCACGACATGGCATGAAAACGGCTTGACCGATTTGGCTGATTTTTTTTTGTTGTGATTGTTATCGTGAGGACAAGGTTCTTATGGAAAAAAAATAAGAGTAGGGTAGGGTAGGGTAGAGTAGGGTAGGGTAGGGTAGAGTAGGGTAGGGTAGAGTAGGGTAGAGTAGGGAAGAGCGGAGGCGAAGCCGCGCGGGCGAAAGCTAGTCTATATATATAAAAATGACCCCCGTTTTCCGTTGTCACGACTTGGCATGAAAACGGCTTGACCGATTTGGCTGTTTTTTTTTTTTGTTGTGATTGTTATTGTGAGGAGAAGGTTCTTATGGAAAAAAAAATTAGGGTAGTGTAGGGTAGAGTAGGGTGGAGTAGAGTAAAGTACGGTAGAGTAGGGTAGAGTTGGGTATAGTAGGGTGGAGTAGGGAAGAGCGGGAGCGAAGCCGCGCGGGCAAAGCTAGTTAACAATAAATCTACAATTCAAGCAATACTCATAAAGTGTTAGGCGTTTATTACCCAGCCACGCACCACACATTGTAGCGCGTGAATGCGTGTGTTTAACGTTGCTTGTACTTCCAACCAGCGACCTATCATGTTCGCACGTACGCACGGACTGAGAACTGACAGGCATGTGGGCATGTGTAACATGGCAAGCGTGTTCTTTATTGGACGATAAGCTACCTATTGCTCATTGTCCGTATGCCAGCGATTCACGGCCACCGTAGGCAGAGAAAAGACCAAGCAGGACAGACCTTGGGCACGCCACAATTATGGCGGTAAGTTTCCTCTTTGAGGCGTGGCTGGAAAGACCTCACGGCGTCCTTACCTTCCGCATGACGCAGGTCCTCACCGGACATGGCACGTTCGGGAGGTACCTATTTCAGATTAAGTCGGAAGAGACGCCCGGGTGTCGCCACTGTGCGCAACGCCCAGAGGAGACGGTGGAGCACACAGTCGAGGTGTGCCCTGCCTGGGCGGAGCATCGCCGTGCCCCCGTGAGGGCGATCGGCGGCGGAGACCTCTCGCGCCGGACCTTGATCCGGAGCGAGGAGGAATGGCAGGCGGTCGCCTCCTTCTGCGAAGCAGTAATGCTAGTAAAGGAGGAGGCCCACCGCATCAGGGTACGGTGCCCTCGCCGCTGCTACCGGGATTCCGATCCCGACTTCCGGCCACCGTAGACGCGATGTCCGATCGTCCGGTAATGGACCGAGCCCAAGACGTCGACGGCGCGCACTGTTCCCGCGCGCCTCAAGGAGTTGTCAGCAGCAGGAGGGGCCCAGCTGGGTCGAAGCCTACTGGGGCCAGGGTTATCCGAAAAGGAGCTCGTGCCCCCCGCTCCACCCAACAGCGGGTTTTGTCATAAGATGATTTTCCCCATCGACAAAAAAAAGGCAGGGCAGACCTAATATCCTTCAGGGTCTTCTGGAGAGAAGATCTTACAGGATCATCCAGTATGATGTCCAACTATTGGAGTACGGTTACCGCCCTTAGTCCATAATGGACCGTTGTACATGATATGATGTCACAAACAATGTACCATGAATACTTACGACAACATCTTCAAGTTAACACCTACATAACCTAGGGCAACATACCTATTTCGTTAGTGGGTGCTAATCATACTAATTGAAGACAAGTGTCCTTGTACATTCGTTGTTTTAGCCGACTACGTGACAAAAAGGAGTGTTAGTGTGTTTATCTGTCAATGTATGTACTAGGAATGTAAAGCCGCATACAGACATCGCGAGGCGTGCGTCGCGAATGATTCGTCACGCATGCCTCAACCTGAGGCATACGACGGTACATTTATGCGTGTGTCCCGAACGACAAATGCTCAAGCTGAGCACGTGGTGGTTTACCACGCACGGTGTTCGCCAGTAGAAAACGACAGCTGTCCGACGGACCGCACGACTCGTACTGAGGCGGCGTTCGCCACGATCGTATGACGCGAATGCTACTGTGAGCACTTTTATTCTCTTTAGTGAGCACATATGTACGTCCACACAGCCCGAGGCATGCGAGACGAATCATTCGCGACGCACGCCTCGCGATGTCTGTACGCGGCTTGACAGAAGTGGTTATATGGGAACCGAATTCGGAACCGGATTTTTTTAAATTTGGTTTACCGCAATCGGTACCGGAATTTTTAAATTTGGGTTACCGCAATGGGAACCGAAATTGGAGATAGTGGTACTAGAAGACGCAAAGTGGAAAACCCTCACACAAGATGGACCGACGTCATGTCAAGGGTCGCGGGAATCCGATGGATGCGATGTGAAACGCACAGGACCGGTCGTAATGAAACAATTTCTGATGAAGCCATCTAAGGTATTCTCTTCCTCCTTGTGTCGTATTCCTCAACACTGAGGGTCGTGACTTCCCTGCTTCATCACTTTAACTTTTATGATATTCCTCCATCTTTTTCTGTCTCTAACGGTGTGGAGTGCATTTTATACCTTAGAGTCAAGAACGGATCTGGTCGGACCAACATATTGAGCTACGCCCGCGAGGCCTCTTCCGTCCACCTTACCGGTCACAATGAGCCTTTCGAGGTTGCCAACGTCTTTCCTTGTAATGGTAAGGTATTTAAGAAGTACAGATTTTCTTACCTTGTGTAATTCTTCGACGTATGCCTGCATTGCTTCCTCCTTTGGCATGTTTCCCAGTTTGTTCCAGGATTCCCATTTTGCTCTGAAATTGGATAAGAGCCTGTATTAATGGAGAAGTGAGAGAAACCTGTAATAAGGGGAAAAAGTTCTTTCGTGTCAACAACAGCTTACCATCAGGAGGGATCGCAAAAAAAAACCTCGATGGCACTGTTGGCTCAGTATTGGCAAAACATCAGCCATATTTTCCAAACAAAAATAAATGATTAGACAAATCATTTTAGTCAATAAAAGTCTGACACTTTCTCTTGTTCCACCCAGAGCGGAAAAAAATCGCACTCTATCTACGAGTTCCTCTACCCTGACAGTCATTGGGCTTTCGGACTGGGATCGGGACCATGGTCCCAACTTCCACCAATATTTATTTTTTGGTTAGTATTTTGGGACCACAAATCAAAAGCAGTTTTTTTTTAGTAACTTTACTTTTATGCCAGAAAAAGCGTAAAAGTACAGTTACCAAAACAACTGTCATCATCATCATTTCAGCCGATACACGTCCACTATTGTACATAGGCCTTCCCCAAACCACTCTATAATTATTTTATTTGTGGCCTCAACACCCTACTGCAAAAACAAGGTGGTAGTTGGCAGCAGGAGGGGCCCAGCTGGGTCGAAACCTACTGGGGCCAAGGTTGTCCGAAAAGGAGCTCGTGCCTCGGTATGAAGGCTAGAAGGAACGGGATGGGGTTTTTAGTCAGTAAGAGTCTGACACTATCTCCCGCTCCGCCCAAGAGCGGGTTTGGTCATAAGATGATTTTCCCCATCGAAAAAAAAAGGTGGTAGTTGGGACCGCGGTTCCAGTCCAAAGAGCCCCACGCCCCAACCCTCAGCTCCCAGACGTGCCATTAACATAATGAATAGCAAAACATCCCACCTGTTGACTACATCCCAGAATCCAGGCTTTGGCTTATCACAGGGTCCCTCTGACGCTTGCTTGAAGTAACTGTAGAAACGTAGCATCAACTCATTGCTCGGCTGATATGATCCTGTGAAAGAAATAAAAAATACTTTTATAAAAATATAATTAAAAAAAACGCATCAAAATCGGTCTGTTTGCTAAATAGCTACGATGCCACAGACAGACACACAGACACCTCAAACTTATAACACCCCTCTTTTCTGTCGGGGGCTTTTTTTTCGATGGGGAAAATCGTCTTATGACAAAACCCGCTCTTGGGTGGAACGGGAGATAGTGTCAGACTCTTACTGACTGACTAAAAACCTAAAAATGCTGTTTATGCTGTTATTTATTACTGAAAGAAAGCATCAACTCAGTATTATTCCTCTGTTTCTTTCTTCTGTTATTTTATTATTGTGTGTACCTACATCTATAATATAAAAATGAATCGCAAAATGTGTTGGTAAGCGCATAATTCAACAACGCCGGGACCGATTTCGCTCATTCTTTTTTTGTTGTGATTGTTATTGTGAGGAAAAGGTTATTATGGAAAAAAAATTAGGGTAGGGTAGAGTAGAGTAGGGTAGAGTAGGGTAGGGTAGAGTAGTGTAGAGTAGTGTAGGGTAGAGTAGGGTAGAGTAGGGTAGAGTTGGGTATGTAGGGTGGAGTAGGGAAGAGCGGGAGCGAAGCCGCGCGGGCAAAAGCTAGTAAATCTATATAAATAAAAATTAATTGCAATTCTGTTAGTCTCGCTAAAACTCGAGAAAGGCTGAAACGATTTGCTTCATGCCAAATTTCAGGATTATAGGTAAACGGGAAGTGCCCTATGGATTTTGATTCCCGAAAGAGTCGAAATACACGTTTTTTACAACATAATCGCCCGTATCTTTTTTTTTCGTTAACGCAGAAGTTTGATTTTTTCACAGCTTCAAGGGACCGCAGACTTGAGTATATAGTTTTAATTTCAACTCGATACCTCCACGTGTTCCCGAGATAAAGGGTCTTGACAGACAGACAGACGGACGGACAACAAAATGATCCTATAAGGGTACCGTGTTTTCCTTTTGAGGTACGGAACCCTAAAAAAAACATGTGATTTAAAATTCAAACTTACGCAGCATTAATTTAAGCAATAATCATTCTAGATGATTATAACGAAAACGAAACCTTTGACCAAGTCATTGTCCTTGACTCACAAAGTCATGACGTGTAAACAAGTTTTGATTCGTATCACTCGCACGCTGTTGAAACACCTGATTATCAACACTTATGCCGAAAACGCACTGACCCGACCTCTGTAAGCACGCTAGGCGGATGTTATTTTTTAGGGAAGCAGGAGAAGAAATTTTGGAAGGACTTGGGGGAAACCTTTGCCCAGCAATAGGACAGTAATGGCTGGTTAAATTAGATTTTTTTAGGTTTCGGTATCACAAAAGGAAAAAACGGCAGCCGTATAAAATCACTTTGTTGTCCGTCTGTTTGTCATCATCATTTTAGCCGATAGACGTCCACTGTTGGAATATAGGCCTCCTATCTCTCTCTATTTGTCAAGACCCTTTATTTCGGAATTCTCTCGAGTTGAAATTAAAACCGCGATTTTTTTTTTAGGTGGAAATATCATCCAATGACATCTCCGCGCCCTTGACGGAGCGGGAGATAGTGTCAGACTTTTACTGAATAAAAAAAAACTCCTGTTCCTTCGTTGCCTTTCGTACCGAGGCCGCCGAATCTTCCGAAGTCGATCGGTCGACGGTTCCTTGAAGTTGTAAAAAATCAAACTTGTATTGTAAGTTAACGAAAAAAGATACGGCCGTATAAGTCCCAAAAAATGTATATTTCGACACTCTCAAGGGAATCAAAATTCGTAGCGTACTTCCTGTTGACCCGGAATCCGTGGCGAGCGAGCTTTGTGTGTAAACCCTGGATTTGTCTTCTCTAAAGTCAAATACACTCTATATCCTTACTAATATTATAAAAGCGAGAGTGAGTTAGTTTGTTTGTTACGTCTTCACGCCTAAATGGCAAAACCGATTTCAATGAAACTTGGTACACGGATAGACCATGTCCTGGAATAGGACATAGGATACTTTTTATCCCGGAAGTATGTTCCCTTGGGATAATTTTTTGCTATCACGCGGGCGAAGCCGCTGGGAGCAGCTAGTCTTCTAATAAAAGCCAACCCTAGCACGTGCATTCTCTTAAATAGCTTGTGACAATTTCATTTCCTCCCCTTTCAACTGCAGATGGCTAGACCGACGTGATTCGATCGATACGACCCACTTATAGTGCATATGTAACTTTTCTCTGCGGCATCGCTCACGTATCCTATCCCGTAAGAATCGAGATAAAAGGTAGCTAATGATAATCAGCGATAGCATTACCATTACATGTCTTCTTACCTTAAAATAGTTTTTGATCGATACGTTCACGAGTTCCCGTGATAAAGGGCTAGACAGACAGACAAAAAGACGGACATCAAAGTGACTAACGCAATATTTAGCATGTTATTTTTTCTCTATTTAACAATAACTATTAATACAGGGTGATGTAAGGGACAGCCCTCTGCAAACTTTAAGGGCTTGCTCAGTAGACGAAACTGAACCACCTTCCACAAGATTATATTTCAGGAAACGAAAAAAAAAAATCGGCCTCTCCATACAAACTGTTCAATCAAGTTTATAATTTTGTATGGTGAGGCTGATTTTTTTTTTCGTTGTTCAATTTTGTCTACTGAGCAAGCCCCTAAAGTTTGCGGAGGGCTGTCCCTTACACCCTGTATAGGTAAGTCAGTTATAAGAACCTATTATTAACATCTCCAAACCCTTTAGTCGCAATAAAGAATTTGACTTTGATCTTATAAGGGTTCCGTTTTTTCCTTTTTGAGGTCCGCAAAAATGAGCTAGTTAGGACTGCGGCCATATCTACATGCTCAGAAACTGAAGGAATTACCTGATTAATCAACAACTAATTGATTAGCGTTGTTTTGTATATAATAGCCAAATCAGCACCAAATCAGCTAATAACCGCACATTTTAACCTGGTTTTAGCACTTATCCACGCATAACTGACTACGATATGTACAAGGTTACATACATACATAACTGTATATATACATAATATATATAATTAGGTATCTGGTTCATTGAAGTGCATAATTACCTGACCGTTTTGAATTGCGTTTTAAAAGAGATAAGCTGTAATCCCTTTTAAATCAGATCAAGTAGAAACTAGAAGGTAAAATAATAATAATATAAAAATAATATTCCACAACTATCACACAACGCCGTCTAGTCCCAAGCTAAGCAGACCTTGTGTTATGGGTACTAGACAACTGATAAACACACTTTATATATTTCTAAATACATACATAATATAGATGAATTACACCCTGACACAGAATAAATGATCATGCTCATCACATAAACATTTGTCCTGGGTGGGAATCGAACCCACGAGCTCCGGCATAGCAGACAGGGCCACTAACCACTAGACCAACAGGTTAGTCAAAATGCTACTACTATTAACTACTACTACTGATACTATTTGATGGCCGCTGGGGCCGAAAGGTTCTGGAGTGGCGACCGCCACGTACCAAAAGAAGTGGCGTTGCCCTCCAACGCCACCGGCCACTGGCAGCCATCGTGCGGACATGACGCGTATATCACCCTCACTCAGCTCATTCATTTTGAATGGAACCGAATGATCCAACAAACGCGCCACCATCAGTGTGATATTACATACATACATACATTATAAACTGAGCTGCTCATTAGGCAGCTAAAACTTATCCCCAAAAGTCTATTGCATTAGTAAATAGCTTAATTAACAAAGTTATTTATAGGTACTTGTATTGTTATCTAAATAGGTACATAATTGCACAAAATAGATATGTACAGAAGACAATGTAATGTACATGTATGTACTTCACTTTTTATACCTACGCTCGGTGGACGCAACCTAATGAATGAGCGTTTGAACCGGAACTGTTCGACGTGCGGGCCGAGGCGCTTCGAGATATCCGTGTCCGTGAGCGGTGTCTATGTGTGCGTTGCTCGAGCGCGCTTTGTATGTAGACTGACTTCTGTACCTATATATTTTGTGATAAATTGTGTACTTATAATCTTTTGGGACTATTTTTTGTTTGATAAAACACATTTTGAAATGACCCAATTATCTTTTGATACACATATCATTGTAGCATCATTAAATTAATGTTAGATTTAAAGACCTAACTAGCTTTTGATCATGCCCTTAACTATGGGAAAATCGAGAATTACAGATTAGCCAGATCATAAAACCTATCGACCCTATTCTAACGGACTTGTAGAACGATTCCACAATACTTTGTGAATATATGATAAACGAGGTACTTATACAGAATGTACTGTGAACTGTCCACATAGATAAAACTTACTGTTACAAATTCAACCGTATGTTCAAGATGGTAAAGTCCATTTCACGTGGTAGTACACATTCTTTGTTTCAGTAAAGTTGAACTCCTGACCCGACAGTCTGTTTATGTCTACTTGTCTACAATATGACTTAATATAAATGTTTATATATAGTCAAACATATTATTTCTAGCGGTATTTATTTACTTACACAAAATCATATCAGGTGTATGCAATATTTTTTTCCTTTTTTTTTAAATTGATATAAACTAGTGCTCGACTGCGATCCCACCTGATGGTAAGCAGTGATGCAATCGTTGATGGTGAGGCGCACTAGTTTATTAAGAGCATATTCACTTTTGCTTTGAAGACACCTAAATTATAATCGGACGGGAAGACCGTAGCAGGCAAACTGTTCCAAACCTTCGATGTACGTGGTATAAAATAAACGACGAGGCGAAATGCTTGGTCCGGACCGTAGAGGTTTCAACAACAAAACGGTTCCGTAGCTCAAAAGGAAAAACAGAACCGGTTTAAGTCTGTCTTTTTATCTGCCTACCTGTCTGTTTGTCAAGACCCTTTATCTCGGGAACGCGTAGAGGTATCGAGTTGAAATTAAAACCACCAGGTGTCGGATCGATGAGGACTTCTTAGATTTCATTTATGAATGGTGTTTTGAACAATCCTACCAAATTATTTGTAACCTCGGAACTCGGATGTCTAAATTGACTGGACTTTAAAACGGGCCTTCACAAATGGTAAACATCGGAATAAAACTACCAGCCATATTTTTAAAAGTCGTATAATTGTTAACACTGACTTGTCAAACACATTAAGTACCAAAGACAATATTCTAGGAAGTAGCAACTTATGAAGTCAAGTCTACTTATTGAACAAATATTTGTACTTTGCAAATGGGTGTAGGCTGTAGTAAAATATTCCAACTGGAGGTAAAGCCCCCCGATGAACCCCGAGATGCTTTTAAAACAAGCTCGGTATACCTATATAATTAATACACGTCAAGACGAATCACAGGAGCTCAAACTCGATGGCGTTGTGTCGTTGAACTACCAAGTTCCTATAGCCACCTTCCGGTTCCATCATCAGATCAGCTCCATGTCATAATAATTTTGCATTGTCATCTGATTTTTACACATAATTTACAGATTTGATGACAGACAAACATTGGGACAGGTGAAACTAAATACGCACGTAGGTAGATACAGCAAAATACAGAGTTGAAATATGTTAAATAGAACAACGAAATGTTGAATGTTTGTTTATGGTAAATGTATTATGTTTTGTAAAAAGTCATAGAACAAAAGTTGTTGTTCATGATGTTAGTAATATAGCGCTGCAAGGTTGTTAGTGTTTTACAAATAACCCTGTATAAGTGCATAATATAAAACTAATTAGCAAATATTGCATTTTAATCCTATAAACGCATCTGATAAGATTGTTTATGCTTACTAACGTCTTGTTTCACTCTTCTATAAGACATGCACTTCTATAAACGTTTTATAAATAGGTGCTATAGGTCAATTAAGTCATAGAATTGATTTGTCTGAGACGAGACTTCTAATTGATTGTTAGCACGAAACTAGCATGTCCACCGATGTTTGTAGATGAAATCTGCTAATATGTGTCCTGCTTGCGCTATTATTAGAGTAACCAGGCATTTTGTTATTAGTCAGAGAAAGTAAGAAAGTAACAAGTGCGAGTCGGACTCGAGTACGAAGGGTTCCGTACCGACCGTAACAAAAAACGGCAAAAAAATCACGTTTGTAGTATGGGGCTTTATTTAGATAATTCTGTTTTTAGTTGTTATAATGGCAACAGATATATCAAAAATTTAAAAGAAAAGAAAGAAAGAAAGAAAGAAAGAAAACACGTTTATTTGGCACATCAGTACACACAATGAAATAACAATTAGGTATAGAAAATATTTAAGGTGGTGCATCACGACACACATTTTCACTGTTTTTCATACAACCGCTCATAACTGATTATGACGTTATTACACATTTTTCATTAGATATTTTGGAAACACAGTATTTTGTGGATATTATCTAGGTTTCTAAAGAAACCAATTTCTAAATTTGTGTAAAACTAATCCAGTAAAAACCTCTGAAAATGTCCTATTTTGTATGAACTTTGACACTTCATAATTTGCCTAAAAATTAAAAAAGTCAAAAAGTAATCCTCTAGAGACCTTGCAAATTTTATTAAGATTCTAGATGATGACAACTTATTCCAAAAACTTTTAAGGGTTTAAAAAAAACAGCTATTTCCTGGAGGAAGTTTTGTGAAATTTTCGAGTAAATCTCGGAATTACCGAATACTAACAGAGTTTCCAGGCGTTATCTCTCTTTTTTTGGGTTGCCTTTTCGTCAAACATCGCGTTGGATTGCATTATATGAAGTAACAAGCTTTTAAACCATTTTCGATGTTTACGATAAGCGAGTGGAGACCCTCTTAATCTTAAAATACATCCACATTGTGTGTGTCTGACGGCTGCGCCAAATAGAACTGACAAAACTGTCTAGCTATCACGGTTCAGATACAACCTGGTGACAACAAGACAGACAGTAGTCTTAGATAAGGGGACCCCCCTTTTTATACGTAACCTTTCAAATTGACCTACAGAAATGGAAAAGATTTAAAACTACGGTAGTTATTGAAGAAGAGTTTCAAAAAAGTTACTTGAAATGAAATTAGGATTGGAGTGCGGATCGACATTATTAAAGTTTTTATCGGATAATAACTTAAAACTAGGTGCTGTTAACAAATGTACTGAATATAATAAAATATTTATTTATCGATTTGCATCCCTACACTGCCCACTTTTTATCTGATGTCAAAATCAATTTTACTCTAAATAAAAATCGATTGCTCTATTAATAACATTATGCTGATCAATGTAGACTCAATACCACCAGTAGCGGCACGCGCTAGATCGTTACAGGATCAATTACTCCAATTCGCGTCACGCACTAGATCATTAGAGGACTTAATTGCGCTTAGTCAGTGTGTTTACCGAACCTTTATAGGACTACGTATCCTGTAAAAACACCTAATAAGATTAATATAAAATCAGATTGCACTTTAGCGGACTGTAACACAACGATCACAGGGCGTAATAGCCTTCTAAACTGCGCCCAAATTCGATTCTATAAACGTTTATAGGACTTCTATAGGGCTAAAAATTTATGCTCCTAGAACAACTACAGGATTACATTTTGCTACCTGAGCTGGTATGCTGCCCATTCTGCACAACCATCTTCACTTTCCAGAATATATACGAATCCAATGACAAAGCTGTACAGTGTCAACATCTTCCTGTCCTTGTCCCGTGTGCGTCGGCGCAACATATTTTCTTCTTCCATTCTGTCCTGTCACCCGTCACGTTATCACTTACTCCCTTTTCTTTCATATCAATCCTCACACAATCCACTCATCTTTTCTTTGCCCTCCCTCACCCTCTCCACCCATCTAAGCTGTACCACAAAATAAATAGGTACAGAAGACAATCTCATGTATGTACTTCACTTTTTATACTTACGCTCGGTGGACACACACTAATGTGCGTTTGAGCCGGAACTGTTCGACGAGCGGGCCGAGGCGCTCCGAGATATCGTGTCCGCGAGTGGTATCTATGTGTGCGTTGCTCGAGCGCGCTTTGTATGTCGATTGACTTCTGTATCTATATATTTCATGGCTGTACAGTGCACCTACAGGTGGCCAAAGACAAAATGGTTATCAACTCAAACTTATCAATAGCCGTGGAAAGGCACTTTTTCACAACATAATCTTTGGGGTATCGCATTACTGCTGAACAAATTTATCTGTATCGGAAATACATAATAAATAATTACTTAATTAATAAATAGATTGTAAGTAGGTATTCGGATTATGTGGCATACAAATATTACATAATAATCACATAACACTATAGAACTTAAGAGAAGGTTCTATCTATGTAATTTGGAGATAACGGGGCTAAGCGTCCATGCCAATGAGACGTGATTTAGTGAAAAAACTTCAAGAGCGAGTTCAATTTTGATGACTTTTTTTGTAGACTTTTATTACTTTTTGATAGGCTCGCGTTTGCTCACTATCTCACTAGATGGTAAGCGATAATGTGGTCGATGATAGAGCACGCTTGTCTAGAAGTAACCCATTCATTCTTGACTCCTACAGGTGATATAGTGGTCAAGTACGAGCCTATCATCATCATCATTTCAGCCGATATACGTCCACTGTTGGACATAGGCCTCCCCCAAGCGTCGCCACAACGAACGAGCCTAGCTACACTAATATTATAATCTACAGTTCTACGCTAATATTATAAAGAAGTAGTTTTTTTTTTTTTGTATGTAGGAGGTAATCTCTGAAAGTGCTAGTCCGATTGCTAGGAAGCTGTTTTATTTTTGAGTAACATAGGCTATGCCACGGGTAAACGCTAGTCATTAATAATAAAAAATACAACAGAAGAAAAGTACCTCAGCATTTGCTGGGCGTAGGGTTGCCAACTTATTTTTATGAGAAAATAAAGTATTTTTTTTATTTGATAACAATACTAAACAGTATTTTAGAAAAACGGAGAGTATTTGACAGTATTTTATTTGTTTAACGTTTTAAATACATATTTTTCACGCATAACTTATTAATTTATAGTCGTATTTAAAAACTTTATACGTCTCATCACAAATAATTAAAATGAATGAGGAGCTCATTCGATTTATTTATACAACGTGAAACTTTAAATGCGCAAAACCTCAGACACCCCCAAATGATTTTTAATTCGATTGACCTAATTATGTGAGAGAAAAAAAATTAAAGGTTTTATGAGCAGTTTTAGTTTCCCGTGTATGAGAAAATTTGATTGGATTACAACTATTTGTGTTTGTTTACCTATTTCAGCGAGTTTGCGCACGTGATTGACCATTGACCTATTCATAAAAAGACAGGACGACATTTTTAATGAAGTTTTTTTAGAAAAATGTTACCTATATTAAAAAGTGGTTTAATTTATTCCGCTCGTTATTCTGATCAAACTAATTTCAGGCTTTGTGCATTTAACGTTACACCTTGTATACTCGATTTAAAAAAAAATGCGTGAGCGCCTAAGTCTAATACTTAAGAGTATAATGTTAAGAATTTTGAATGCTGAAAACAGTATTTTCTATACTTTATTTTTGTTCAACAGTAAAAAGTATAAATGTAGTGAAAAACTGTATAATACTGTTTTCAACAGTAAGTTGGCACCCCTAGCTGAGCGTCAGACAACCAGCGCTGTTTTTCAGTTGGCACCCCGCAGTGCCGCACGGACGGGGGTATATAGAATATACATAAATGTATATATTATATACTTACCTTAATTTGATGTTTGTTTACTTGATAATAAATTACCTATAATAAAGAACCTAATAAGCCTTGATGAATGAGTGATATTTTTTAGTAGATAGGAAAATCATCTAATGATATCTCCCGCCCTTGGGCGTAGCGGTTTTTTTTTTTTTCTCTCGACGGGGAAAATCATCATTGACGAAACCCGCTCTTGGGTGGAGCGGGAGACAGTGTCAGAGTCTTACTAGCCTTCATACCGGGGCTCTAGTTTCCTTTCGGATAACCCCGACCTCGGTAGGCTTCGACCCAGATGGGCCTTCGACCCAGATGGGCTTGGGCGTAGCAGTGGGCCCGCGTCTTCGCTCCCGCTCTACCCTACTTCACCCTACTATACTTTACTCTACCCTTTTCTATCCTATACTACCCTACTCTACCTTACTCTACGGAAAGCGTAAAAGTAGAGTAGGGTAGAGCGGGAGCGAAGCCGAGAGGGTACAGCTAGTTATAAATAAAATAACCCATTGATGTCAGCGTTGTGGGGCTTCCGTTTTTCAATGAAACCCACGGAACGCCACAACTGGCGCTACTTCAACCTAATAACGTTCCATTTTAGGCAACTACCATAGAAAAGAGAAAGTATGATGCACGCCATAGTGTTTTTGTAAACTCGTTACTGTCGTTACCAGCAGCGGTTTCTTCGTCGAATGTAGCCATTAGACTTATTGGGAGAAAAAATAAAGACATTATTCATTTTAGATATAACAATATAGCAGTTTATGGAAATAAATCTAGAAAGGAAGTGTAACAAGCCTTCCTATTAGAAGAGAGCAAACTGAGGCAAAGATGAGAGCAGTGGCCAAGTGGTAACGGCCCTGACTTACGGGTTGTAGGTCGCGGGTTCAAACCCAGTTAAGCGCATTACTTGATGTAATTTACTTCATCACCACTGCTCTCAAAACGGTGAAGGAAAACATCGTGAGCAAACCGACATCTAAAACCAAAAATTCGATGACTCGTGACGTCCACCAACCCGCACTGGGCCCGCGTGGTGGATTATTTATTTCCTCTCCTAGAGAGGAGGCCTGAGTCCCATCAGTGAGAATATTATAAGGCTGACTATATAGCATAGTCGGCCTTATTATATTTTATATTATTTATAATATTCCTATACTTATTCCCTTTCACCTTACCCCCTCTCCTCCTCTCTCTCTATCTTCTCTTTTCCTTTACTTATTTATTTTCTCATTCCTATTTAAATTACAGGTTACGAGTTTTACGACCATAAAGGTTACGATTACGACAGATATTAAAATTCTAATATCCATAACCAACATCGGCAATCAAAATCGGTTTAACGGACAGTAAAAAAGTTTTGTTTATATCTAATCTTATTTCAAATGGTGAAGAGACATGATAGTAAGCTTAGTATAAAATTCTTAGCCACCCATCCATCGGCTGACCTCGATAAGTGTTGCTTAACCTTGAAGATAGTCTGTGAGTCAGCTAATACTTGTCAAGAGCGCCATGCACTTACTGTATGAGCATTACAAAACAAAAACAACAATAGCATTCCATAATTTGGACAGTGGCCGTCATGGAGAGAAAGTTCGAGATACATCGTAGACGATTTGATAAACAAACTGTTTAGAATGTTTAAAATTTTCCACTACCCTACATACAGATTAAAAGTTGAATCAGACGGTTCACTCGAGAGAACATTCTCTTGAGTTCGTGTTTCATTTTTCTACCATTTCATGGTCACACGGTGAAGCTGGAGTATAAAAAAATCTATCTATAATACAAAAATTAATCGCTAAATGTATTGATAAGCGCAAATCTCGAGAACAGCTAAACCAATTTCGCTAAAAATTTTTTGTTGTGTTTGTTATTGTGAGAAGGTTCTTTTTAAAAAAAATGAAAATTAGGATAGTGTAGAGTAGAATAGGGTAGAGTAAGGTATAGTAAGTAGGGTGGAGTAGGGTAGAGTGGGGTAGAGTGGGAGCAAAGCCAAGTAAAAGCTAGTACTTAATCATTTAAATAACATTTTTTTGTTTACAGTATTTTTATGTTTTTGTACAGTACACTGTCAGCCCCAAATCTTTTCCTTTCGTTCAGTCCATCCAAAGGTTGTCTGGAAAAAATCGCCCGTGGAAAAAGACCTATTTTGCACTTATTTCTATAAATATTGATGACGTGGTGGTCACACGAAGCGTGACAATAACAGCCAAGGGGTGGATTTCCTTGCTGGCGTCTATGTTTCCTGATAGCTACAACCTAGGGGTCTTGTCAAGAGTGAATAGGTTACTTCTAAGCAGGCTTGCTCCACCGTCGGCCACATCATCGCTTACCATCAAGTGAGATAGTCGTCAAACGCGAGCATATCCATAATAAAATAAAAAACTAAATATTTATACCGTAAGCAGTAACTAGCCTCATTAATTCAATTCACTGGCAGAAACCAGTTATCTAACTACACCGGCATAATAGGCCTTGAACTATCAGTTCAATATTTACTGCATTTGAAGTTAACTCTAACTTAATACATAATAAACATAAACATAGCATAATCAGCCTTATAATGTCCTCACTGCTGGGACTCAGGCCTCCTCTCTAGGGGGCCAACCATAAGACCTTAAAGCAGTATTGTTTTAATCTTACTTAGGCTTTTCGTACCATGACGCCTTCAAAACAACCTTATTACAATCTTAAAACAAGCTTGTTTTCTTAACGGTTTTGTGACGTCAATTTTAAAAAGTTCATTCTTTTCGTACTCTGACGGCATTTTTGACCGCTAGCGGTATTGTTTTTACGTCAAATTAGCTGGAGTAAAAAAGTTGCTCGGACGCAGCGGATTTATTATTGTTTTCCAAATAAATACTATTTAAAGTGATTTTCGTGACTTAAAAAGTATTTAAAACTTATTTTGATGCCTAAGGCCTCATTTACGGAGACGCGGGGCGTCGCGCGTTGCGTTGAGCGGCGCGGCCCGCACTGAATATAAATATATGGCGTTGAAGCGATTTTAGACGCGTTTGTTTGAATTAGGGACTTTTTTGCGGCCGAGCCCGCGGATGGCACCGACGCGTCACGCTCGGCGTTTATCGCGGCGGCGCACGCAGCGGCAATTCTCGATGAAGCGACAACAGTCGACACGTGCGCTCCCATCTCTCGCCAACATAAAACTGACTAGTTTTATGTTGGCGAGATTTGATCGAGGCGAGCGTGCGCCGCCGCGATGCCCGCCGCGTGCTTCGCTACACGCTAGAGGATTCGCCGCGGGCGCCGCGGCGGGCACCGCCACGCTTCCCGTCTCGCTTCTCTATGAACATGGTCGTATATTGCTATAAGTTTGTGTTTACGCGTGCGATGATGCGTGCCGCTTCACGCGCCGCCCCACCGTAAACAGAAAAAACGTCCGACGCGCCGCGAGACGCCACGCCACACGCGACGCGAGACGCCCCACGTCTCCGTAAATGAGGCCTAAAGGTGTCCATTAGTGCACGAACAACAAGTTTAGTTCACTGGAATACACTGTTTAACTTTATCTTGATTCTATGATGTCCATGTACAATAAGTTTTTTAGCTTATTTGCTTCAAACACCAACCACTTGAAGGCAGATTACTCTAAATATAAGCACTTGAAAACTATTTTAATAATTTAAAATCGGTTCGTACTCAAGAATAGGGATGAAACGTATTTACGCTACCAGGTTTTCATACCAGGTATTTACTTCCAAGTACGTACACCAGGTGCCGACCCGAAATACTTCCAAGACTTTAAAGTATTTTATACGGCTACTCGGATTCGGTCCGATCGGGGCTAGACGCGCGCCCGCCCGAGTCCCTGATTCGTGAGTCATGACGTAACTTCGAACGTTGCGCGTCGGCTCGCTTCGGCCGCGTTTGGGTCTCGATTACTCTCGAACGATTATGCTCCTTATTTGTAAGGTTTTACGACACAATGTGGCATGAAAGTATTTTACTTTAATGGTTTGTCTTTGCAAGTATTTATTTGTATACGGGGTTGTGCCCCAAATTAAATTAAACGCTATGGCCTCTAGCGTGCCATGTGAACGATTGTTTTCTGTTGCCGGGAACATATTAACAGAGAGAAGATCCCGACTGGGATGTCGCAAAGTAAAGCAACTCTTGTTTCTACAACAAAATAAAAATAATTAAAAAAATATATAAATCTTTTAACTACGCCAGCTAAGCCACACTACATTTTTAAACAAAATCATGACAAAATATCGTAAAAACTAAAACAATCGTAAAAATAATTCTCTTAGCAGCCAGTCCTAAGCCTGTGATTAAAGTAGGAAGGAAAGATTTCATTTTCATGTACAAAAGTATAAGAATGTCGTATGGTACGAACTAGAAATATACTGAAATACGCACTTGGGCTTAAAATACTTTCAAGTATTTTAATACCTGGATTTCGTCCCTGGTATTTTTACATACTCGTACTTGCAAGCCCTGGTATTGATACTTGCAAGTATATCTCATCCCTACTCAAGAAATCAACACTGACAAGCACTGACAAGAATCTTGTTATGTAAACATACGTTCCGATTCACACTAGCGTGCAACTAAATTAAATGTTAACGTAGTCCCCCGTAGCTATTTTAAATTGTTTTCCTACTTTATTAATGTAAATTTTTGAAAATTATTACTTCCTTTTTATAAAAGTTACTTAGATCCTTTTAAAAATATATTTTAACAAGACATTTTTTGAGTTAAATGTATTCTATTGGTTTACAATGAAGTTGCGATACGGACAAACATCTGAAAGAGACAACGTTATACGGATCTATATAGCGCTTATCTTTTCTGTTTAGCAGGGAATAGACAAAATCTTTAAAATCGTTCGTTCTTTCCTAGCCCCTAGCAAGAATACAATCATACTGAGTGATTAAGTTCATGGTACGAAATGAAGTAATATTACTTTATTATGGAAACAAAACGTTCCTGCAATAAGATTGTTTTGTAAATCTTTATGGTCGGCCCCTAGGAGAAGGAATGAGCCGTAATCTACTACGTGGGCCCAGTGCGGATTGGTGGATGTCACAAGTCTTCGAACGACGGCGCGCACTGTTCCCGCGCGCCTCAAGAAGTTTGTCAGCAACAGCAGGGGCCCAGCAGGGTCGAAGCCTACTGGGGCCAGGGTTATCCGAAAGGGAGCTCAAGTTCCGGTATAAAGGCTTGAAAGAACGGGGTGGGTTTTTAGTCAGTAAAAGTCTTACAATCTCCTGCTCCGCCCAAGAGCGGGGCTTGTCATTGGATGATTTTCCTCACCATAAAAAAAACATGCTTTCGAAATTTTTGTTTCTAAGACAAGTTTCCTTACGATGTTTTCCTTCACCGTTTCGAGAACAGTGGTGATGAAATAAATTACCCAAGTAATACACCTAGCTGGGTTTGAAACCACGACCGACTCGTAAGATGGTCTGACTTTCTGGCGTCAGACTAAAGATCTAGGAATGACAAGTGTCATGGGGCATGGGGTGTCAGTAACGTCATAAATAAACTTAGAAAAGTAACTAGGTACATATGAAATGGAAAATTCATATTGATACTTGCCCGCAAAAACCTGAACCACTGGCCCATCACAACACTATAAAGAACTACACTGCGAATACGTGTGCCACACACACCGATCTGGGCGCGTCGGTCTCCATACATTTTATATGGAAACTAGACTTGTACATACAAATTATCTACGTTGCGTTGGTCTAATGTAGTAGACTATCTTCCATACCACCATCGACTTATATTCCAGTGATAGACAAGCCCTGGAAACTATTTGCCAAAATACTGAAAATTTAAAACAAAGTTCGCTGCAGGGCTAAATTGCATTAGTATATAGTCTAACATAACTATTAAAACCTCCTATCCTTGTACCCCGTTTTACCTCAAAGAACGTTTTCAGTTTCTTAGTGACACACATAGTAGGTCCTTGAGATCATCGAAAAACCTAAAATTAAGTATTCGCACGCATTCCACCTCCTTGGTTGACAAATCTTTCACAATTCAAGTTGCACGTTTGTGGAATGCGTTACCCCTGGAGGTGAGGCGTGCTCAAACGCTACCAACATTTAAAAAAATGGTGAAGGAACATTACCTTTCTCTTTGATATATATATTTTTTTCCTCTTTGATATATATATTTTTTTCATCTTCTCCTGGTTCAACTATATATTTGATATTTATTCGTTTATTTATTTTTTTGTGTTGTATGTATGTATTTGTATTAATGTATCTTATTAGTATTATTTCTGATGTTTGTACACCGACAACCCTAAATCTATCTCCCTTCTTTCAGTCCATCCAAAGGTTGTCTGTAAGAGATCGCCATGTGCGATAAGACCGCCCATTGTACACTTTTTTTCTTAAAATGTTTGTCCTATATATTTGTTTATGTGGTGTACAATAAAGAATATAATAAATAAATAAATAAATAATAAATAAATAAAACATGATGTATACTTTTAGATAGTTAATGCTAAATACCTTTTAATCAAATACTAAAGCACTACGTCAAAATAAGCTTAACTTATAACCATATGTGAAATGATATACATTTCAAACGCTAACTGTCACAGACGTACGGGTTGAAATGCGCTTGACACTTGACATCGGCAATGTGATGAAAACATTGCTGCGTTTATATTAATATTATAAGTTATGCATACAGACTTATATTCTAGTGATAGACCAGTCCTTTCATGGTAACTATTTGTCTAAACACTGAAAAGTTAAAACAACAGTTCACATTAGCATAATGTCGTCTAACAGAACTATCAAAACATGCAGCACTAACTGCCGCACTCAGAGACGCCCATTAACGCTAATCTCTGATTTACTAATTTTGTCATTGAATAATAGTCTATATCTTTATGACGTTAAGTACCTTAGGTTTTGCTTTAATTGACATTAAAGTTAAATGACGTCTCTGAGTGCGGCAGTAAGATAGCTTTCAGAGGAAACTTTATTCGCGTTCAAAATGTCTTAAGCGCTATGAATTTTGCGGCACTTATGCATTTCGTTCAACATAGTGTAATGTTCAAGGTGTACAGTCTACATTACACCGGAGTCGAATTAAATAAGTGTTCGCTAGTGCGTAATACATATGTAGGTATACAAGGTGTAAGGGACAGCCTTCCGCAAACTTTAAGGGCTTACACAGTAGACAAAAAAAAATCAGCCTTGCCATACAAATTGTCCAATCAAGTTAATAATTTTGTATTGTAGTGTGGTGAGGCTGATCTTTTTTAATCGTTTCTGAAGAAATCTTGTGGACGGTGGTTCAGTTTAGTCTACAGAGCAAGCCCCTAAAGTTTGCGGAGCGCTATCCCTTACACCTTGTATATCGATGCTTAAAACACAAAAAAACTTAAAAGTCCTAACTCAAAAGCTGATCGATATAAGACAACTAGAAATAGAAAACAGCAGTACCATCAATGGATCGATGAAGACCTTGTATCGACCATTGTCATTCTGACCACGGCCGGTTAATAAGTGGTTGAAGAATACGTCTTGAATATAAAACGCGCCTTGAGTAATGGGGACTTGCACTGCCTATGAAGAAACAGCGAAGTAAAAGAGAGATAAGTAATAAGAGAGACAAAACTTCAGGCAATAACACACACAGGCAATCTCAGAGTCAAGAGGATGCAACTCCCTTTCGGAGGATTCGGTGTCAAATGCTACATTTAGATACTAATGAAGAAAGTTTGTAATAGTGACCGTGGCGACATTCACCCGAGCATTGGCGAGGGTGTTATAGAGCTAAGAGCAGCACCATACAAGAACTGTTTGACTGACTGACAAATCAACGCATAGCCGAAACTACTGGGACTAGGAGCGTAAAATTTTGCAGACGATTTCCTTTTATTACATAGGGATGCCCTAAGAGAGGATTTTCCAAAATCTGCCCCCTAAAAGGATGAAACGGGGGCTAAAGTTTATATTTACTTCTGTCCGCGGGCGATGCCGCTGGCAGAAGCTATTTGAAAATAAAATATATTCTGAGAAACTTTATATTCGCATAGCATAGCATAGTCAGTCTTATAATTTTCCCACTGTTGGGACTCAGGCCTCCTCTCTAGGAGTGGGAATGGGCCGTAATCCACCACGCGGGCCCAGTGCGGGTTAGTGGATGTCACATGTCTTCGAAATTTTTGGTTCTAGGACATGCCGGTTTCCTCACGATGTTTTCCTTCACTTTATAATCGACTCTAAGTTAAATTCCTAAGCGAGTAATTATTGTAAAAACGAACCTCATGTAAAAATATTCAGTTAAACCAGCAATAGGAACTATTTGTCACCTATCCTCATTAAAAACACATAAAGAGTGCTTTAATTTGTTCACAAGCTCTCGTCAATGGGCTTGAGTCACTTTAATTGCCTCTAGTGATCCGCCTTAGCTCCGCACGGGTATTAGAAATATTTAAAACTTTTTGCTGTTCTCTAATATAACATGCATGTTTGTACAACACTTACTTTTGCCCACGGCTTTGCCCGCTAACATAAAACATAGCCTATGTCACTCAGGAATAAAGCAGCTTTCTATCGGTGAAAAAATGTTGGCTATCAGACCAGTCCTTCTAGAGATTATCTTCTACAAACAAAAATACATTCAGTAGTTTTTGAGTTTGTCGTGTTCAGATGGACAGACGCAGTGGGAGACTTTGTTTTTTAATATGTCAGGATAACATGACTTGGGAACGCCTTTGCCCAGCAGTGGGACAATAAAGGCTAGAGAAAAAAACAGAAACACTTAACAACATAACGATTAACAGTTGAAAATAACTATCTAGAAGCTAGAACTACACTGCGCACACGTGTGCCACACACATCGATCTGAGCGCGTCGGTCTCCATACATTTTATATGGCAACTAGACTTGTAGAGCTACACTTGATCCGCGCCACGCGACGTCATTCTACGTACAAATCAGGCGTGTTACACGTGTGCGTCGGTCTAATGTAGTTCTAGCTTACACATCGCTCTAGTGTAGACATTTACTGTTCCCTATGACTATGTTTCTCATTTATATTGTACTAGTGGTGTTAAATAAATGCTTACGGACTGTTAACATGATTAACCTCCTTTTTTCTTCAATGCAAGGCTTCTGCTGTACTTGTATTTTACAAAGACACCTATGTACTTCTACTCAACATAATCAGCCACGGTTCCGGCCTTTATTATTTCCAATTTATTATTGCCAATTTTTGGCGTAACAAAAAAAAAATGTCTGCGCATCTACTAGCGCCATCTAAAGATACAACGAATACAAACATTTTTCAATATAAAATACATACAAAGAAAAAGAATTGGCGACGTATGTATCTTCTTAGAAGAAACATACATGGTATTCTGTTTTATAAAAGTCTAACACGCTGTCTCGCTCCACCCAAAGCGGGAAAATTAATTTGATGATTACCTACATCAGAAAAAAGGACCCAGGCCTTTGTAACTCTGTGGAGAAAAAGTCTCCTAGAGAGGAGGCCTGAGTCCCAACAGTGAGAACATTATAAGACTGACTATAGACTATAGAGGAGAAAAATGGGGTGTAACTCACTAAGTGAGCCCAGTGCGGCTAATCAGAGAGCTTTAAGTCACCCAAAGGGCAACGGAAAGGGCTATACTCAGAGTTTCCTTGCGTGATCGCAATAAGGAATGAAGGTATCCGCAGAAGAACCGAGGTTAGCGACATAAGCTGAAGAATTGCCAAACATAATTTAAGTGGCAGTGGGCAGGGCACATTGCTCGCAGAACAGATGGTTGCTGGGGTCGAAAGGTTCTGGAGGCCACACACAAGATGGACCGATGACCAGGTGAGAATCGCGGGAATCTGATAGATGCGAGACCATAGATACAAGAAAGGATACCAATCTGAGGGATTTATATTTCTATGTGCGAGACGCACAGGACCGTTCGTTGTGGCGGAACTTGGAGAGGCCATGTCTAACAGTGGACGTCTTTTGGCTGAAATGATAATGTTGAGCCCAGTGCGGATTGGCGGAGTGACAGCCCTCCGCAAACCATACAAAATTATAAACTTTATTGGACAGTTTGTATGGAGAGGCCGATTTGTTTTTTCGTTACCTGAAAAAAAAAATTGTGGTAGGTTGTTCAGTTTCGTCTACTGAGCAAGCCCTTAAAGTTTGCGGATGGCTGTCCCTTACACCTTGTATCTTCGATTTTTGGCCCTTGACTAGGTAGGTAAAAGATAAGGTTGATAGATGATAGGTTATATCATATATGTAGATTGTGTCGACTGTATCGAGACGTATTATTGCCACAACTGGAACAATTTGCCTGCTGCGGTTTTCCCATCCGATTATAACTAAGGTGTCTTCAAGGCTAGAGTTAATAGGTTCTTAATAAACTAGTGCGCCTTACCAGCAACGATAGCATCACTGCTTACCATCAGGTGGGATCACAGCACTAGTTTTATAGTACGTAAAAAAAATCATAAGTTCTACAAATACAAAGACTGGCTTGTTGGTCTAGTAGTTAGTGATCCTGACTGCTATGCCGGAGGTCGTAGGTTCGATTCCCACCCAGGACAAATGTTTATGTGATGAACATGATCATTTGTTCTGTGTCTGGGTGTAATTTATCTATAATATGTATGTATTTTGAAATATATAAGCATGTTTATCAGTTGTCTAGTACCCATAACACAAGCTCTGCTTAGCTTGGGACTAGACGGCGTTGTGTGATAGTTATGGAATGTTATTATTATTAAGGTGTCTTCAAGGCTAGAGTGAATAGACTCTTAATAAACTAGTGCGCCTCACCTTCAACGATTGCATCACTTACCATCAGGTGTGATCGCAGCCCAAGTTTATAGAATGTAAAAAAAACAAACGTGCTACAAACCTCTAAGCACTAATTGGAACCATATTTGGTCGCAAAAGCATTTTATGATAGTAGTTGTCCAAATTATTGTCTTCAAGTACATTTACAAACGCTGATAGCATTTCATTACGCCGGCGACCCATTATCGCAAATGGGGCACGGATCGATTTGTGAGACAGCGTTCATGTCAACATACTATTTAACTGATATTAAAATGAACGTAAAATGTAACTGGATGAGTTTACTGAGTTTATGGGTGACGTGACATGCCTACTGCCAAGCTATTGGTCGTGGCTGGGTTTGAGTTCAAAATTGCATGTTATAGCGATTCATTCTTGTTTGTTAATTAATAAATCAGTTAAATTGCGTTTTAAATACCACATCATTATTACAAGCTTTTATTTAGTTTAACCTGTCCCGATGTTTGTCAGTCATCAAATCTTGTAAATTAAATTTGACCCACTTCCCGGTTACCGATTGAGCTGAATTTTTGCATGCATGTGTAAATCAGATGACAATACAAAATTATTATGACATGGAGCTGATCTGATGATGAAGCCGGAAGGTGGCTATAGGAACTTGGTAGTTAAACGACACCATCCTATCGAGTTTGGGCTCGTATGATTCGTCTTGACGAGTATTAATTATGTAGGTATACCGAGCTATAAAAGCTTGCTATGAAAAAAAGATTGTTTTTAGTATAAGCAAAACCTGAATATAGATTATTCAGAATCAGTAATGTTATGCTATGCATATGCTATTATGCTACACCGACAGTAGTTGGACACTACCAACAGACAACTACAACATAGGTCACGGCAGGTTATAGCGGGCATTAGAACACAGATGAGTGCGGGAGCAAAACCCCTCAGTCGCAGACAACCAGGTAACGTAACAAGTTTATAAAGGAACCCTTCTTGAGCGAGTCCAACTCGCTCTTAACCGGTTTTTTATAACATGGTCTCTGACAAAGCAGTTGTTTTTAATTGATACAAACTAGTGCTTGACTGCAATCACACCTGATGGTAAGCAGTGATGCAATCGGAAAAAAAAATCAGTTCTTAAGTACAAAATAACAGGTTTTGAGGTCCAAACCATAACGGTGATTATATCATTTGTAGGGCAGTGCTCTCAATACCGCAAATGACTGTAATGTCGGTTGTACAAACCGCACGCAATTACAGCTTACACTCAAGGACATACCGAATTGATGGGACGCCCTTTCAGTAACGGAACGAGCCAAACCCAGCCAGGCGCATTACTTTGTGTAATTAATTTCATCACCACTGCTCTCAAAACGGTAAAGGAAAACATCGTGAGGAAACCGGCATGTCCTAGAACCAAAATTCGAAGACATGTGACATTCACCAGCCCGCACTGGGCCCGCGTGGTGGATTACGGCCCATTCCCTCTCCTAGAGAGGAGGCCTGAGTCCCAGCAGTGGGAACATTATAAGGCCGACTATGCTATGCCTTTCTAGATAGCTGGTTGATACCAGTCAAAATCTAAATGACTGAAGAAATTTTATGCATGCAGATTTTATATTAAGGAAACCCCGAGCATAGCCCTTTGGGTGACTAAGCCTTCTGATGAGGCCCATTGTAAACGACCATGTTTCGGAGCAAATGTCATCACTGGCAACACGCGCTGATCATAGACTTGCGTCTTGAGACGTTATAGGCAATAGGGTCCCGTTTTTAACCTTTAGTTAAGGAACTCTAAAAATGATTGTAACGGTGCGTATCACCGAGATCATTCACACTAGAGTGACCAAAATTCTTCTAAAAAAAATAAAATAAAAATAAAAACAAAGCGTGGCAACAATCTCTTGAAACGAGTCGGTGCACCCGTGACCGAGAAACGATTACGTAAATATTATCTAAATGATTGCTTTCTTACGTAAGTCTCACGTTCCCTCGGACAGTCAGAAGTAGTGGCCAACCTAGTACCAAGTAGAATGTACGTGTCCAGTTTAGGGCTCAATAGATTTAGTGAATAGTTGATGGGCTCCTTCTTGAGGTCTACCAAAAAAAGTGCCCTGGCTCCTGAGTCAGGCCCACTGTCTACGGACGCGTAACTTTATAGACGCGTATTCGTCATTATAGCTTAGTGCCTAGATGTATGTAGCTAAGCGTGCTCCACCGTCGACCACATTGAGTGGCTGGAAAAAGGTCACGGGCGGCATCCTTACCTTCCACATTACACAGATCCTCACCGGACATGTTAAGTTCGGGAGATTCCTGCACATATTCGTGCGGAAGGAACGCCCGGGAGTTACCATTGTGTGGACCACTCGGGAGGACACGGTGGAGTTGTGGCCCCCTTGAGCGGAGCATCGCCGTGTCCTCGTGTCCGTGTCAGCGACCTCCCGCACCGGGCCCTGGTTACAGGCCATGGCCCAGAGCGAGGTGGAATGGCAGGCGGTCGCCTCCATATGCGAGGCAGTAATGCTAGCGAAGGAGGCAACTGCACGCAATAGCAGTTCGGCGGAACAGTTTCTCTCCTAATTCTTTTTGGTCTCTCCAGATACTGTGATAATTTCCCGTCACAAATGATGACACCGATAAATGTTTTTCTTTCTTTTCTGATAATAAAACCTTTTATAGTTAGAAACACGTCTGTAAAATACAAACATCCAAAGAGGTTTTCTTTATTTTTAATCTGAAAAATATTTACATACTTACGTACAATACGGATGCACATCAAATGCACACACTTTGAATATATTTATTACTAGCTTTTGCCCGCACGGCTTCGCTCCCGCTCTTCCCTACTCCTACTCTACACTACTCTACCCTACTCTACCCTAATCTACCCTACTATACCCTACTCTACACTACTCTACCCTACTCTACACTACTCTACCCTACTCTACCCTACCAAACTTCACATAAACCATCTACTAAATAGTCCGAACAAAGCCTAAAAATTTGGTTTGGATGGGTGAGCCCGTTCTTGAGTTATAAAATAACAACGAAAAGTGGCATTGATTTTTATATATATAGATAATAACACATTTCAAAGAATATTCCCTTGAACAATTATTTTGTTGAATAACCTTGTAAGTACCTCGGGTCGCTTGTCCAAGGGGATGGTGAGGTAGACCGGGACGTAACACATCGGATCAACGCAGGATGGATGAAATGGCGACAGGTCACAGGAACAACTTGTGACCCACGGATGCCCCTCAAGTTGAAGGGTAAAATCTACAAGTCAGTGATAAGGCCTGTTGTACTGTATGGATCAGAATGTTGGGCAGTGAAAAAGACGGATGAAAAAAGATTGCATGTAGCGGAGATGAGAATGTTAAGATGGATGTGTGGTGTGACAAGAATGGACAAAGTGAGAAATGAGTATATTAGGGGAGGTTTGAAAGTGGCGCCGGTAACTGAAAAGTTGAAAGGGAATCGTTTGTCTTGGTATGGTCATGTAAAAAGGAGAGATGAAACGCATGTTGCTAAAAGAGTTATGAATTTACATGTGGATGGATGGAGAGGGAGAGGGAGGCCAAAGAAAAGATGGATGGATTGTGTGAAAAGTGATATGAATGAAAAGGGAGTTAGTGATAGCGTGACGAGTGACAGGACAGAGTGGAAGAAAAAAACGTGTTGCGCCGACCCCAAATAAAACGGGATAAGGGCAGGAAGATGATGATGATGATGAACCTTGTAAGTACTGATATTAGATACGAGATGCACAGGACCGTCCGTTGTGGTGACACTTGGAGGAGACCTATGTCCAGCAGTAGAGTCTATCGGCTGAAATGATGATCATCAGCTGACAGATGACCACTGTTGGGCATAGGCCTTCCCCAAATGATGCCACAAGGACCATTTATTGTGCGTCTCGCATCGACCGCATTCCCGCGACTGTCACAAAGTCATCGGTCCTCATTGTGGGAGGCCCAACAACACTGCGTCTTCTGATGTGCAGTCGGCACTCCAGAACTTTTGGGCCCTATTGACTATATGTTCTGCGTTCAATAATGGGGACTGCTACTGAACTTTGGCGATTTTTCGGGCTAAGTCTGCAACCCTGGTTCTTCAGCAGATATCTTCATTACAGATGCGATCACGCAAGGAAATTCCTGAGTAATAGCTATTTCCATTGCCCTTTTGGTGACTTCAAACGATTTGATGATGATATTAGACATCTAAATACGATAACTAAGTATGACAAATCACGAAAGACAACACCCTACTGGTCGGAGGATCCTCCCGTTTTCAATAGAGGATATATGTAGATTCATTTATGAGTAATATTTTTAATTGAGGTCTTAATCAGAAATATGAGGATGACGAAAGGAGAACGAGATGACTAGGGTCTGTTTCCGAAAGGGAGGGCTCGGCCCCGGTATGACAGGCAAGAAGGAACAGGGTGGGTTTTTTTAATCAAGAATAATCTGACACTATCTCCCTCTCCGTTTTACCATGCCGGCAATGTCATTTGGATGATTTTTTTACCCACCGAAAGAAAAGGAGTACAAGATTGTTAGAAGAACGTAGACTCCTGGCGCATGGAACACATAAATAATGAAAGCATCATCATCTTCTTGCTCTTGTCCCGTGTTATTTGGGGTCGGCGCAAAACACGTTTTATTCTTCCATTCTATCCTGTCACCCGTCATGCTATCACTAACTTGAAACTTCCTTTTCTTTCCTATCACTCTTCACACAATCCATCCATCTTTTCTTTGACCTTCCCTCTTCCTCGAAAGCGAGGCACAATAATTACAGCTAAATAATTCACAAAAAGCGAATTCATATGTTTAGCATGTATAATGCTTCTATTGGATAACATTTACATTTCTCTTCACGATTCAATGAATTGACGATATCAGAGAAGACTGGTTTTGACACCTCAAGTAAACTGGAGACTACGTTACCCAATAGCAATTATGATGATCTTATGGACATAATATTTCTAGGCCAGAGATGTTATGGACGTTCCAAACGGTAGCTTCCGATTGATTTTGCACCCCCGATTCCGTTTTTTAGAGTTCTGTACCTCAAAAGGAAAAAACGGAACCCTTATAGGATCACTTTGTTGTCCGTCCGTCTGTCGGTATGTCTGCCTGTCAAGAACCTTTATCTCGTGAACGCGTAGAGGTATCAAGTTAAAATTAAAACCATATGCTGCTGCGGTCCCTTTAAGCCGTAAAAAAATCAAACTTCTAAGTTAACGATTAAAAACAAATACGGCCGTTTATGTCGCAAAAAAACATATACATATTTTGATACTTTCAAAAATCGAAATTCATAGGGTACTTCCCGCTGACCAAGAATCCTGTTTGGCACAAAGCAATGTCTTATAGCACACTTATAGGAATAAATCTTTAAACACTTGTTGTTGTTGTGAAAAAAAACAATTCCAATTTAGAAAAATCTTCGGGAATTGTAGTTTGCACGGAACCCTCAGTGCGCGAGTCCGACTCGCACTTGCCCATTTTTTTTTTATTGTTGAGTCTCGCGCTTGACAGTTGACACCTGATGGAAAGCGACGATGTGGTCGACGATGGAGCACGCTTGCCTAGAAGTAACCTATTCCCTCTTGACTTAACCCTTCAGATACCGTCAATTAGAAACACAATAGTAAGACAATAGATGCGCGGCCACCGGTGGTCGCTTGGGGATTCATGAATTAAAGATCCTCAAGTTGTAGCTATCAGGAAACACAGACTGGTGAGTCTGTTTTCTATAGGTATCGGAGATACAAACATGTTTACATGTTGTGTGTGGTGGGAGGTACCCCACGTCCCCGTGACTTCTGTTGGTTATCTACCCTTTAACTTTTTACTTTGTTTCATATTTAGCATAAGCTCGCGCTTCATTTATATCTACTTAACCGAGTTTAATAGCGTTTAATTTAAACGCATTCGCTCAACTTCCGATTCCGGTGCCGGTTCCGATTCTGGTTCTAATTCCGTTCCGATTCCTGTTCCGATTTCGATAAACCAATTTATAAAACTCCGCTTCTCGCTTCCATAACATCCTCTAACTCAAGACAAGTAACATCGTTGATCGAATTTTTGCCTATAATCAGATAATAGTTAAACTAGAAACTGTCGTAGGTACAGCCTCTTCTATGGTACTGTCAATTATACCAATCCCTACTAATCCCTACTTCCCTACTAATATTATAAATGCGAAAGTAACTCTGTCTGTCTGTCTGTTACGCTTTCACGCAAAAACTACTGAACGGATTTCGATCAAATTTGGTAGGTAGGTAGAAGAGACACTGGAATAACACATAGGCTACCTATAATTCCACTGCTGAGCACGGGTCTCTGCCCGCGCGATATAAACTGTAGTCCACGCGGGCGAAGCCGCGGGCGGAAAGCTAGTTTTCTATAAATTGATCTGCGATCCAGCAGTTTCGAAAAGTATATCAGTTCTTAAGTAAAAATAACAGGTTTTGAGGTCCAAACCATGACGGTGATTATATCATTTGTAGGGCAGTGCTCTCAATACCGCAAATGACTGTAATGTCAGTTTGTACAAACCGCACGCAATTACAGCTTACACTCAAGGACATACCGAATTGATGGGACGCCCTTTCTAGATCGGTGCTTGATACCAGTCATAATTTAGTTTTTTTTTCTTAGTTGGGGAATAATCTAATGACATCTTCCGACCTTGGGCGGGACGGGAGGGCGAGTCAGACTTTTACTGACTAAAATCCACTACGGTCCTTCTTTGCCTTCGTTTTAGGGGCCCGGGGTTTTCTTCCGCATTACCCAAGGCCCCAGTAGGCTTCCATCCTGCTGAGCCTGGGAATTTAGATGTGATTATTTTATACTACTGCATCGGTTTAGGAATCAGATTTAGGTTCAACTTTAAGGCCGCATAGCTTCCGAGTGCATCTTTTAATGATTATTTTGATAAGCTCGCGTTTGACCACCATCTCACCTGATGGTAAGCTATAATGCGGTATGCCTAGAAGTAGGTAACCTATTCACTCTTGACTTAAATTTAAATTACCCCAAGTTGGGTAGAATGCACCATAGGCCCTAACAGAAGATGATAAAGTGTTTAAGATCCCTACCGCAGATAGCAAACGAGCTGATGACCTTGAACACCTGGATAGATCTTCATAAATTGTAGCTAAGGACCATATCGAGAAACATAGATACTTGAAACTTATATAGCACCCCTCTTTTCCGTCGGGAGTTAAAAATAGGTCAGACTCTTTCTGCTAAATAATTCAAGTCTACTGCTAAAAATGGACATCACACAAATAGATACGTATCTAGGTATTATAAAATAAATAAATAAATAATAAATATTATAAAGGCAAAAAGTACGACATACATACACACCTATGTCTGTATGTAAACGTGTATGTATTTTTGATACGTCTTCCTCGCTCAAATGTCTAAACGGATTTGGATGCAATTTGGCACACGGGTTGACGATAACCTGGAAAAAAGTTTCGACTTTCACGTGGACCAAGACGCTGTCAGAAGCAATTATTTATATAGGTTCTATATCAATAAACATGCTTGATGGATAGCAATTATGATGTTAAACTGTTATTACAGAAAACTCAATCAACTTTATGAGATTTTATTTGAGAAAGGCGATCAATAATAAACTGAAACTCATTCCCACAGATCTGAATAGATCGAGGAGTATATTTACCTAAAGTTTTTGGAACGTAACATAAAGTTGGTAATACCTCCTAGGCCAGTCAATATCGACACAAAAAAACACAAACATCGCAAACGCGCAAGTAACTTCGATTTTACAAGCTTTTATTTAGTTTCACCTGTCCCGATGTTTGTGTGTCATCAAATCTTGTAAATTAAATTTGACCCACTTCCCGGTTACCGATTGAGGTAAAATTTTGCATGCATGTGTAAATCAGACGACAATGCAAAATTATTATGACATGGAGCTGATCTGATGATGGAACCGGAAGGTGGCTAAAGGGACTTGGTAGTTAAATGACACAACCCCATCGAGTTTGGGGCTCGTATTATTCGTCTTGGCGAGCATAAATTATATTGGTATACCGAGCTACAAAAGCTTGTTAGGAAAAAATGATTTTCATTAAAAGCTTGTTTTTATATTTTGTTAGGTCCATTGAGAGTAGTTTACACCCCAGTTTGCAACCCTGAAAACCCTGTGCTACTCTCATAGTGCTCCAAAAACTGCGAAATAATGTGCACAATATAGATTCTATAATAAAAAAAACTTTTATAGCTCGGTATACAATATCTAATTAATATTGGTCAAGACGAATCATACGAGCCCAAACACGATAGGATTGTGTCCTATAACTATGAAGTTCCTTTAGCCACCTTCCGTTTCCATCATCAGATCAGCATCATGTCATAACAATTTCGCATTATCATCCGTGTTACACATGCATGCAAAATTTCAGCTAAATCGGTAACCCCAGTGGTTCAAATTTAATTTACTAGATTTGATGACAGATAAACATCGGGACAGGTGAAACTAAATAAAAGCTTGTAATAATAAATTAAAAGATAGAAATTGAATTAACTGGCAGCTAAGAGAAGCCAGTCTCAACTGACGGCACCTTTTCAATATAAATTTTAAATATATACTCCTACTAGCTTTTGCCCGCGGCTTCACCCGCGTACATAATCCCAGGATAAAAAGTGTCCTATTTGTTATTCTGGGATATGGTCTACTCGTGTACCAAGTTTGATCGAGATCCGTTCAGTAGTTTTTGCGTGAAAGAGTAACAAACATCCATACATCCATCCATACATACATACATACAAACTTTCGCATTTATAATATTAGTAGGTTTCCAACCTCTAGTGATGTCTAGACTCTAGACCTCTGATGAGTATGACTGACAGCCACATACAAACTAACTTACTCCAACAATCAAAGACGTAGCGGTTCTGTTAAGCAACTCAACAAAAAAACAAAGCACTGAGTATTCTAAAAATAGACAACACACACACATCCACGGTCATCAAACTTGTGTTATAAGATTTTGTATAGTCATCCAAGTTGGTTTTATAATTAACTAAGTTACCAAAGCTATTTCTCCGAAACAACTTAGCAAAACACGTGATATATTCAATTTTTTTAGGATTCCATACCCAAAGGGTAAAACGGGACTATTATTACTAAGAAGCTGTCCGTCCGTCTATCATCAGGCTTAATTTTCACATATGATGAATTTTTTTTGTCGCTGTAACAACAAATGCTAAAAAAAGAATAAAAATAAATATTTAAGGGCAAATAGATGAAGCGCACAATTTAATAAGAATTATCATTTTATATAAATGAACCGTCAATATTTGTTAATTTTGACATTCTGATTTTTGACATTTTCATTTTGGACATTGTGATTATTTGACATAAATTGATCTTGTTTTTTGAAATTTGAAATGTGATAATAATGATATTGGTAATTGTAATGACATGTTAACTAATGTAATGATAATGGTATGTTATTTGTAATTGTAATGACTAATGTCAAAATATTGGACACGTATTTTTTCTTTTTTCGATTAAACAATAAAAAAATCTTTTTACAAAAAAAATATAACCGACTTCAATGATAAAAAACACTGAAAAGTATCAAATAACTTTAATTTTGGAAGTCGGTGTTTCTACAATAGTTTAGTCTCTTCGTTATTTAACACCGACTTCCAAAATTAAAGTTATTTGATACTTTTCAGTGTTTTTTATCATTGAAGTCGGTTATATTTTTTTTGTAAAAAGTTTTTTTTATTTTACACTTTTTAGTTATGGTACCACCACTAAAAAGTACCCCTCAGTCAAACTTAAATACCTTATAGTCAGAGCGCATCTCATAACGGTTCTAATAATCCCAAACACGGTTAGATTACATTAATTTACCTTTCGGCTTCATCATCAGATCAGTTCGATATATCCTCTCCCCCTCTTCTTTCAAACAGTCATTAGACTAGATGCTGGAGAGGGAAAGGATATATCGAACTGATCTGATGATGAAGCCGAAAGGTAAATCTTTCAATCAGTCATTAGACTAGATGCTGATAATCCCGGCTGTAGCATCAGGCCAGATTTATGTCAACATTGCAATGAACTTAAAATTTAGTCCTGTTTAAAATGAGCCCAAACACGACTACGGTGCTGTAATTTCAAGGTTTGTACTTTTCCTGATGCTCCTGGCTTCAGCATCAGGTCTCTATGTACTTCGGTGTTTTTTATTAGCAGTACGTTTATCCACACATCGAGCCGTTTTCAATGAGCCTAAACTCGATATATCTGCTGTTTGTTGTCGAGGGCTTAGGTACTCTGCAGACTATCCTGACTGCAGCATCAGGTCATGACTTGATGATCATGAGACCAAATGTGGCAAATGCCCTATCAAACATCAAAACAATTTACTAAAACAGTCCTTGCCTGTTCGAGTAACTTCTTACTGTTAAGGAGTTGTACCTTCCATCATCAGCCCAGCTACCTGAGATGGTGACGACCATACGCAAATACACAAGATACTTCATAAAATATGCGAAAATCAATAAGTGAGCCTATAAAATTTGAAGGTTGCCCTCGATTTCTCCAAGATCCCATCATCAGATCCTAATTTGGTGATAATGGGACCACCTCAGAACTATCTACTTTCGAACAAAAAAAGAATTTTGAAAATCCGTCCACATTTGGGGGAGTATTCGACGAACAAACATACAAAAAAAAAAAAAAAACATACAAACAGCCGAACGTAATACCTCCTCCTTTTTGGGAAGTCGGTAAAAAATAACAAAGATATAGCCCATTAAAGTAATGTGTGACGTCAGCCCGTGCGAAAAAATGCAGCACGGCGTGACGTTACAGCTAGGCTATATCTTCGTAATTTTTGGTTTAATTTACAAATAAACAAATAAGTGTCCCTTATTTTTGAATAATCTAAAAGCCGGACTAATTACATTTTTTTAAAGACAACTACATAACGCCTATTGTTGCTGAATTAACACGATAACATTACAATTTAACCAACAACATAAACCCCAAATTAAAGCTAAATACAAATTTTGAATGTCAAACAAAACCAGTTTGACCTGAACGGAATATATCCAAACTGGTTGAACCCACTTTCGATTTTACAATATCTTGTGACTGTACCAAATGATTATACACACAACCGATGGCACCCGAAAGCTTACGAAGATAGCCGAAGGATTAGGTAAATGGGAGATGTAATTATTAGAATAAGCATAGTTTTCGATGAATAAATACCCGAAAGCAATATTATTTATTTAAGGCATATTGTCAGTCGTTTTACACGTGCAGTCTGTGGACCAACTTTACGCAGCGGGCGTACAGCGCACTGCGCGTGCAGTATAATAACGCTTTCAGGATACTGTTAGGGCTTCCGCGGTTTTGTAGTGCTTCAACTATGTTTGCTGAGGCGCGAACGGATGATTTTTTCGCGATCATAAGAAAACGGAGCGCTTCACTATTAGGTCGCATACGGAACAGCTCGAACAGTCTCCTGAGGGTGTTGTCCGAGCGGTGGGACCTGTCCCTGATACAGAGGTGGATGCAGCTTCATGTTAGCGGCTCTCCTCGTATAATATGACATTTTGTGTGTGGAAAATAATTGTTATTATTGTGTTCGTTTAATTTTGTGATTGTGTGTTATTTTATTTGAATTGTAAATTTAATTGATTTTATATTTTAATTTAATTCTATTTTTATTTTTTGTTTGTTTCATTTGTACCTACTAATAATTTCTAATCATTGTAATTGTAATGTTTTGTTTTTGAATTTAATTTTTTGTGTAATGTATATGGACTATGTCTGAAATAAATATATTGAATTGAATTGAATTGAATATAACACCATTAATGGAGTTGGATGATGAAAAAAGATTGCATATAGTGAAAACGAGATTGTTGAGAGAGATGTGTGGTGTGACGAGAATGGATAAGGTGAGAAATGAGTGTATTAGAGGGAATTAGAATGTAACGCTAGTGACTGATAAGCTGAAAGGGAATCGTTTATGTTGGTATGCTAAAAGATTTATGAAGAGATGGAGAAAGAGGTCAAAGAATAGATGGATTGTGAAGAATAGTGATATGAAAGAAAAGAGAGTCGATTGACATGTTATCAAAAGAGTTATAACTATACATGTGAATGGATGGAGAGGGAGAGGGTGGCCAAAAAAAAGATGGATGGATTGTGTGAGGCGTGATATGAAAGAAAGAAAAGGGAGTTAGTGATAGCGGAGAAGCGACCATTAATTAGAGTTTAAATCCAATAGGGTTAGTTTTACACAATATTATGAATAAGACAAAATGATGCGATAGAATAGCTAAAGATGTAATTAGTAGTAACAATAGAATTGTACATTGTAAACTTGCATTGTGTTTTATTTCAACAAAGGGGTTTTGAGGTAAATACTGTCGCTAGACTACGATCATACACTTCACTTTAACGGTCAAATGCACGATACATTAAGTAGTAAGAATTATGAAAAAAATACTTTTGAAGGCTTTCGTTGAACCCCTTTTTTTGTGGGATATATGTATATATGCGAGAGGGAGTGTCAAGACTTATACTGTCTAAAACCCACCCGTTCCTCTAGTTGCGGTTTGCGTTTCAGGTCCGCGGTAACTCTTTTTTTTTGAGGTATTGAATTGTTTGATGATATATCAAACAATTTCGCTTCTGCTCTAAATCTTTCTTCATTTACTCTTTAGTTGCATAGACGTGCACCCCTTGCAACTTCATTTTATAGCTCTGAGACACATTTTCCCAATCTTATCTGGTCTGACTGGCCTATTGCCAGAACCCACATTCCGTAACTTCAAGCAATGGGTCGTGTTTGTATTTACAAATGCACTTTACGCAAAGCAAACTTATCTGTATATAAAAGGAGAAACTGACGGACTGACATATCAACGCACAGCCGAAACTACTGGGCCTAGGATCGTGAAATTTTGCACAAGATTTCCTTTTATGATGTAGGCGAGCATAGGATTTTCCAAAATTCACCTTCAGTGTGTGGAAAAGGGAGAGGGAGGCCTTCGCCCAGCAGTGGGACATAAATGGGCTAACTAACTAACACTTTCTAAAGGGATGAAATAGGGGTCCTAAGTTTCTATGACGGAAAAACTTACATTCACAAGGGCGAAGCCGCTGGCAGAAGCTAGTTTTCAATACAATGCATGCAAGTTTAAGTATTTCCACACTTGGGCCATAAAAAAAAGCCGTTTCTAGCTTCTTTTTGTGGCTCGTGTGCGGCGATGTCGCGCGCTTCAGCTATTTCGCGGCCGCTTCTAGTTCTCTTTGTGTGGCCGCTTCTAGCTTTTTTGTGGCCGCTTTTAGCTTTTATTTGTGGCTCGTGTACCGACACTTAAATTTCTAGCACGTGTCTCGGTTGTAATTGGTAATCGTGGTTAGTTTAGTTCGAACCGCCATTTCCAGGGAAGCCATTTAGTTTCTGCAAACCAATGAATTGGAAACGCCGATATCCCTAGCTTGGATTAGATTTCCATCCCATTGAATACACGTAATAACGGTGTAGGTGTATCATCAGGATTTCTGGACTAGTTCACGGTTTGGCGTGAGTCTCGAAACATGATATTACTATGATATTTATTTTGTAAGTAGGTTTAAAAAAAAAAACACTTTTACACGTATTTTTTTTTTAATGTCAGTTTAAACGTAATGAGGCCGGTACTAACTTTTGCTTACCCCTAAGTAGGCAATCTGTAAAAGTCGAACACTCCCTCTTATTTCATCAGGAGCAGGAAGAAATCTTATAGATAGATAGATAAATTATTACGCTTATTGTCTATAGGTAAGCGAAATACTGATTAATCACGAAATCTCAGAAACTATAACACCTACAAATTTAAAATTTAGAGGTACGGTACGTTCCTTATAGGGTTGAGACATCCGCTAAGAACGGATTTTACGAAACTCCAACCCTAAGTGGGTAAAACGGGGGTCGGAAGTTTGTATGAAAGTCCTATATTCACGCGAGCGTAGTTGATTAATCATTAATTTGATAATATCCTACCTAAAAAAACACTTGCCTGGAAGTAATCTACGAGTATTCACTCTTGACAGAAAGCCCACCAGTTTATAGCTATCAAGAAACACAGACTATGTTAATACCAATATGAAAGAAGAAATATCCTGAACAGATCACAAGTGTATTTTAAACATAGAAATACTCCATACAAATATTATATCATCATCATATAATATTCGTAAATCTATTGTAAATATTATATACTTACGAAAATAAATTTATTCCTGTTTGTTATGTTTTTGTGTATTTTGATATAGATAATCTCTGTAGTCCGTTGCTTGTGTTTAATTTCGGAAATTCACAGGACCGAATGGCATAAACAATTTTTTTTAATGTTAAATGACAATTGACTGACAGCGATCTGAAGGTAAGTACGACGCAATTGTTGATGGTGTATAAATAGAATATTATTAATAAAACTAGAACTTTAAATAATATAAAAATGAACCCCTATTTCTCGTGGTCACGCTATAACTTAAAAACGCCTGAACCAACTGTGGTAGGTAGTGTAGGGTAGGGTAGGTAACTCGGTAGGGTAGCTTAGGGCAGAGTAGGGTAGAGTGGGGTAGAGTAAAATAGTCAGTCAAAAGGAGCGTAGCCACGGGCAAAAGCTAGTATATAAATAAATAAGACCTAGGAACCTTGCATAATGCATACATCTTGCTTAGTGCTTACAGAATATTTATTCTGTGGCACTCAAAGCATTGATTGCGGCATTGTCGGGGAGTTTGTAACTAAATGGTTTACACACACTTAGGGTTTCCACTTGCCAGGTCTCAAAACAGAAAAGCCGGTCCGATCAGCCACTACAGCAGGATTTAAGGATACAAAGAACAGTGATAATGGCCACGACTTACGAGTGGGTTCAAACCCAGCCAGGCGCATTACTTTTTGTAATTTATTTCATTACCACTGCTCTCGAAACGGTGAAGGAAAACATCTTGAGGAAACCGGCATGTCCTAGAACCAAAAATTCGAAGACATGTGACATTCACCAACCCGCATTGGACCCACGTGGTAAATTACGGCACATTCCTTCTCCAAAAGAGACCCGAGTCTCAACAGTGGGAACATGAAGATGGACCAGAGTCGGACAGGCCGGAATCCGGCTAATTTGGCCGGACACACAACCTGACCGTGTCCGGCTTTATCCGGCCGCCTGGCAACGCTACACACACTCCATCTATTGCAATGTTTGACTAGATGCTATGTTTTTATCTAAGTACCTAGGTAAGTTCTCTTGATGACGTAATAGACCTTTCCAATTTTAGCCGAGATGTAATCTGTATCTCGTAAATGACAAAAGTGGTAACAATTTATGTAATTTAACAGCTAGATTGTAATCACTGGCAAATGACAACCATTATATCCCTAAGATCTCTATTATATTGTTATCTTTCACCTATACTAACATCTACCACCTTCATTTCAGCCGAAAGACGTCCACTGTTGGATATGGACATAATAATAATAATATTCCACAACTATAACACAACGCCATCTAGTCCCAAGCTAAGCAGAGCTTGTATTATGGGTACTAGACAACTGATAAACATACTTATATATTTCTAAAAACATACATATTATCTTTATCTAAATGAGGATTAACCAAACTTTAAAGTTTAAAACGATCTGGCCGGTTTTACGATATGGCCAACATATCATCATCATCATCATCATCAGCCTTTTTAATGTTCCCACTGCTGGGACTAAGGCCTCCTCGCTAGGAGAGGGAAGAGGTCGTAATCCAACACGCGCGCCAAGTGCGGATTGGTGAATGTCACAGTTCTTTAAATTTTTGGTTCTAAGACATCCTGGTTTTCTCACGATGTTTCAGTGATGATGAAATAACTTACACAAAGTAATGCGCCTGGCAGGGTTTCAACCCGCGACCTAAAAACTCGTAAGTCGGAGCAATTATCATTCCGTCGTGCGATTGAATACGGAGTGGACGTGTTGTGGCTTTCTGGAGCTTGTAATTTTGTGATTGGCTACTTAGTGTAAAACTCATTTCTCGCTTACTCTTTAAGTGTTTTGGGGACTAATCCCGCCTAATGGGCTGTCTTAGAAAGAGATAAACAGTTTCGTTCACCCCAGTGTCATCGTGGACCCGCCTGGTTTCGTACCTGCGACGCTTGGATTTGCAGTCGGCCGCCCCGCCATCGCGCCACCAAGGTTAGTTGCTGCGTGCCGAAATTGGCGACCGCGCTACGCGCCCCACCTCTGCGTTGCTACGTCACTCCTCCGCTACTACGTCGTCGCCCGTCGTAGCGCCTACGCTTTATCTAAGAGCAATATTACACTGCAGCGCCTACGCTTTCGCTTATAGCTACTTGCTGTCATACAAAAATATTATGTTCGGCACCAAGCATTCACCACCAAAGCCTAAACTACGATCGGAGCAGTCTACTTCAGAGCCAGACCTAGCAAAGCATCCAAAAGGGGGTAAACGTAAATACGCGGGGTGTGAACATGCCGCAGAAATTGCGAGTATGCTGGAAGACTTAAAAAACACTTTCGACGAATGGAAGATCAGCCTAGATGCCAACTTATTGAGTATCAATGATAACGTAAAGTCCATAAGAAGCGACTTAGACACATACATGAAAGAGTCAAAAAAGGAAATAGATTATCTTCGCTCTGAAAACACTTCTATTAAGAAAAAAATGTTGGAAATGTCAGAGAGGATCGAGGTAACTGAAACATCAGCTCAGTTCATCTCGAATAAATATGATGATCATCTAATTCGACTAGATAACTTGGAAGAGCGCATTTCGAATCAAGGTGCAATAAAAGCTCTTGAAGCCAAAATTGACGCTTTGGAGCAACAAGCCAGACAGTGTAATTTGGAGCTGTCTAATGTTCCTGAGCGGCGAAATGAGAATTTGCTCACGTTATTGGAGGACCTGGGTAAAAAAATCAATATTAATATACCAAGGGAGGAGATAACTACCGTACATCGCGTTCCGCACGCCGCTGCAGCTAACGACAGACCAAAAAACATAATTGTCAAGTTTAAGTCCCGCATTTTAAGAGACAACATCTTCAGCGCTTACCGTCTAAAAAAAGGCCTGAACTCCACTGACTTGGGTATTTCAGGTGTATCTCGAACCATTTATGTCAACGAGCATCTTACTCTCCAGAAAAAACAACTTCTACGGGAAACCCGCGAGTTGGCAAAGAAGCACGGGTACAAGTTCGTTTGGATTAAACACTCCACCATTCTTGCAAAACGCAATGAAACCTCTCCTACTGTAGCAATAAAATCGTCAAATGACTTATGTAAAATTAAGTCATACAACACTAATTGATAGAAAACGTAATCATTTTAATTAGCAGGTAACGCTTTTCTTAAATATTTACAATGGCTACCAACTTGAACAACTTAAGTTTATATTACCAAAATGTCAGAGGTATACGTACGAAACTGAACACTGTATATATGAACATCTTATCTAATTGTTTTGATGTAATTATTTTAACAGAAACTTGGTTGACCCCGGCTATTAACAATAATGAATTTATAGACAGTCGATATGTTGTATTTCGATGTGACCGTAACAGAGCAGCAACCAATAAATCGGATGGAGGTGGTGTTTTAATAGCTATTTTACGGGACTACAACCCTATCTGTGTACCGCTTCCGTCGCAGACCTCATTTGAAAAATATCTCGAGCAAATAGTAGTGGCCATTCCTAATGCTAATAACGACATCCATACTCTTATAAGCGCTGTGTATTTACCTAATAACTTGTCGCTAGGAGTTTATAACATGTATTTTGATAATATGGATACTTTAATCAATGATACGTATTTTGAAAACTTGCTGCTATTAGGGGATTATAACATTCCAACGGCAAATTGGAAAAAATCTCCTCCCTCATCTAATTTTTTAACATGTACGGGCGATTCTTCTATCTGTACCCGGTTAAGAAACTTTATGACAGTTCATGACGTCAAACAATACAACCATGTAACCAATTCAAATGGACGTATCCTTGATCTCTTAATCTCCAACACTACTTGCCGTGTTTTGAAACCTAATCATGACTTACTTCAGGCTGATGACCACCATCCTCCATTCTACATTATATTCCCACTGAATATTAATCTAAATTTTATACGACCTCTATGCAATCCTAAGTATAATTTTCGCAAGGCTGATTACAATCTTATAAATGAAGATATAAAGGTAATCGACTGGGATAGCGTATTGGATAACAAATCTGCTGATGAAGGTACAGACATCTTCTATAATTACATATACGGTATAACCAAAAATAGAGTTCCTCTATCTAAACCAAAAAATTCGAATTTCCCCGTTTGGTTTTCCAAAGCACTTATTCATATTTATAATTATAAAAAAAAATCCTGGTCAAAGTGGAAAAAGTACAAAAACCAATCTGATTATGAGGTATTTTCTTTATATAGAGCTCGTTTTAAATCAGAATGCACAAAATGCTATCGCGTATATATTGAAAGCGTAGAGGATAGTATTCCCAAAAATGTGAAACATTTCTGGACTTACATAGCTAATCGCCAAAATAAGGCTGGCATTCCTTCTCGCATGTACTATAATAATGAAACGTCAAACGACCCCCTTGGGATATGTAACCTATTTTCATCTTTCTTTCAATCTGTCTATGAACCCTCAAGTCTTACATCAGAATGGTGCCCGGTATCTGAACATACCAACAACAGCAACTCGTCTCTTCATAGAATATACTTTAGCCTTCCTCAGATTCGTACACAATTAAAGATATTGGACATAACTAAGGGCTCGGGACCTGATGGGATTCCTCCTTGCTTCTTGAAATGGACAGCAAATACAATATGCAAACCGATTTATATAATATTTAATAAGAGCATCAGTACTGGGTCATTCCCTTCTATCTGGAAAACAGCTAACATTGTACCTGTCCACAAATCCGGCTCGAAACAAAACATTGAAAATTACCGACCTATATCTCTCCTTTGTACTCTTGCTAAACTATTTGAAAGACTCGTCCATCTTGAAATATATCCATTTATACATAATAACATAATTCCAGAACAACATGGTTTCGTAAGACAAAGATCTACTGTAACTAATTTAATGATATTTACCAACTACTTGTTTAAAAATATGGACTTTAGAGCACAGACTGACGCTGTATATACAGATTTTAAAAAGGCTTTCGATAGAGTGGACCATAAAATACTGCTAAACAAAATCGCATTTAATGGCATCAGAGGCAACTTACTTCGTTGGTTTCAATCATATATCAGTAATCGCAACCAGACTGTTGTATGCAACGGATATCAGTCTAATGCATTTTTGGCTACATCAGGAGTCCCACAGGGATCGATACTGGGTCCTTTATTATTCATTCTGTACATAAATGATATAGCAAACTGCTTTCATAACAGTAAATTTTTGTTATACGCTGATGACCTAAAAATTTTCAAAAAGATCACAACATATGACGACTGTTATCTCCTGCAAGAAGATTTAAATAGATTATCCAATTACTGTGAAGATAATAAACTAAAACTAAGCATCCCTAAATGTAAATTTTTAAATTTTTCTAAAAATAAAAATATAATAAGGTTTGATTACTCCCTTTGCAATGAACTCCTTATTAAAGAGGTGGAGATGCGTGATTTGGGAATTCTTTTAGACTGCAAACTTCACTTAGACTTACATATTGAAAAAATAACCTCGAAAGCTTTTCAAATGTATAGCTTGATCATGAGAGCTTCTACTGACTTTAATCGCCCGGCTACTTATCTGTACCTATTTAATAACTTGATACGGCCACAAGTAGAATACGCTTGTATGATATGGGACCCTCATTACGCTAAATATAATCAGGCAATAGAAAGAGTACAGCGCAAGTTTCTCCGTGCGATGCAGTTTAGGTGTCGCCTGGGCCGTCTTTCGTACGAAGATTCCTTGCAAAAATTTAAATTATTATCTTTGCAATCAAGGCGGCAGTTACTTCAAGTTATGATGCTTTATGGATTGGTGCACAATAGGTTTGACTGTTCTGAACTAGTAAGCAATATATCGTATGTCGTGCCGAGAACTGTTATAAGACGAAGGGTGCGCGCTTACCCGACCTTTGCTACCACTATCTGTCGCACAAACGCGGGTGAGCGGGCTCCCCTTCATAGATTAGTAAATTTATATAATAACCACTTTGAAAAACTGGACATATTTGCTTTGAGACAAAATGATTTTAAGAAGAGCGTTGTTAAAAAGTTACAGTGTCATTTTCAGACTTAAATATTTAGTTATAGTATAATTACTCTTAAGCACGTTCTCTCTGTGTAATTTTCTTATAAGGTAATACGTGGAAACGTAGTGAATTGTACAATAGCCTATTTTAACATGTATCTAGACATAAGACAAATTGTGCAATTGTTTGTTTTCCCCAATAAAATAAAATAAAATAAAATAAAATAAAATAAAATAAAATAAAATTAACCACTCGGCCACAACTGCTCTCTGCCATATCATTAAAAGATAAATGTCTATGATCAAGCCACGACATATGCGAATGCATGGAGTGAGGATCATTCTGACCTCTTAAAACTAATTATCTGGGAGACTGGGACTACAATAAGTATATTGGTAGTTTTTGAACCTAAACATTACATAGAGAAAGTGTCTTTCTATCCTCGAAAACCCAGTAACTCCTTGGGAAAGTCTTGTTGTCAAACAAAACACAGCTATTCAGTTTGGTGGTAGAACTAGCAACATAAAACGTTAAAATTCCCCGGACGTGCTATCTCGCTATTGGCCAATACAATTTCATTATCCTGTGACCTATATAAATCTGAATATCGATTCAGGTTATCTAGATTACTCTCGTACGTTGAACTCGATCGGCCTCTCCCATAAATATTATCTTTCTCTGAATGTAGTTTACATCCTTAGTAATACTTGACCAATTCCTGACTGCTATGCCGGAGGTCGTTGGTTCGATTCCCACTCAGGACAAATGTTTATGTGATGAGCATGATCATTTGTTCTGTGTCTGGGTGTAATTTATCTATAGTATGTATGTATTTAGAAAAGTTTATCAGTTGTCTAGTACCCATAACACAAGCTCTGCTTAGCTTGGAACTAGACGGCATTGTGTGATAGTTACACAACTAATAAACTTAATAGATATACATACACAATATTTTTTTTATTTTGAAAATTTGTCATACTTAATTCATGAATCCCCAAGCGACCACCGGTGGCCGCGCATCTATTGTCTTACTATTGTGTTTCTAATTGACGGTATCTGAAGGGTTAATTGATAAAATCATTATTGAATCAATCAATTACAACAATTGCTACAAGAAAAACTACGCGCAGTGTTTTTCCATTTTGATCGAGATTCATTTATTCATCTCTATATATATATATATATATATATATAAAAGAAAGTCGTGTTTGTTACAACACTTATAACTCAAGAATGGCTGTACAGAAATGGCTGAAAATTGGTGGGTAGGTAGCATAGAGCCAGGTGACGGACATAGGATACGGTAGAGTAGGGTAGAGTAGGGTAGAGTAGGGTAGAGTAGGGTAGAGTAGAGTAGAGTAGAGTAGGGTAGAGTAGGGAAGAGCGGGAGCGAAGCCGCGCGGGCAGAAGCTAGTAATCAATAAATAGCCTGTACAATATTTCCATACATTGAGTGACATTTTGGTATATAAACAAACGCTAATAACTTTGCTGTTTATGAATAACTAGCGGCCCGCCCCGGCTTCGCTCGGGTAACAGTATTTCTCCGCTATTTAATGCATGTTATTAAACATATAAACCTTCCTCTTGAATCACACTATCTATTAAAAAAAACCGAATCATAATCCGTTGAAATGCTGAGGTGGTCACCCTTTCGGTGCGGGCACGCTTGGCGCACTTTGTACTTTTGTTTTTGTTTACTTTGTCTATAATCCGTTGTGCTGTGCTGTGTCTGTTCTGTACCGAATAAAAGTATTTCTATTCTATTCTATTCGTTGCGTAGTTTTAAAGATTTAAGCGTACATAGGGGTATAGGGACAGAAAAAGCGACTTTGTTTTATACTATGTAGTGATATCTTAACACCTACGAGTACTTAATCTAATTAATTAGGTATCTATTTTGGTTCTAATGTATGCATTCAACTGTAATGACTTCTAGTCTTTGTATACAATTGGATACAAATACTTAAATTATATGTAGGAATGACGTACTTATTATGTAGTGGTTCAAAGGTCACAGGTTGATGTTCTCACGGTTTGTATTTCATTAACGAATTTGTAATTAGACGTTTTACTAACTAAACATTCGTTTTCAAAGGAGGCGTCATCGTATGCCTCCTACAATAATATACCATTTCTGTATACAAAATTGATATGTAATAATAAATATAAACTAGCATTTGCCCGCAGCTTCACCCGCGTTCATAAAATATATCCATTTCACTCAGGAATAAAGCAGCTTTCTATCGGTGAAATAACAACATGGTGGACCGATGACCTGGTCAGAGTCGCGGAAATCCGATGGATGCGTGACGCACAGGACCGGTCGTTGTGGCGACGCTTGGGGTAGGCCTATAATATGCAACGTAATATACAACCTGAAATTAGTTTGATCAGAATGACGAGCAGAATCAATTAACCCTTCAGATACCGTCAATTAGAGACACAATAGTAAGACAATAGATGCGCGGCCACCGGGTGTCACCGGGTGTCAGGGGCCACCGGGTGTCGCTTGGGGGTTAAACCACTTTTAAATATAGGTTAAATTTTTCAAAAAAGTCTACATTAAAAACGTCGACGTGACTATTTATGAATAGGTCAAACCATAACGTGCGCAAACCCACCGAAATAGGTAAACAAACACAAATAGTTGTAGTCCGATCAAATTTTCTCATACACGGTATAATAAAAGTTCTTATTTCAATGCAGATATTAATTTTAAACTAACTAAAACTGCACATAAAACCTTTAATTTTTTTTAATGATTTTTTTCTCACTGTTTTAGCTCAATTCAATTAAAAATCAGTTGGGGTGTCTGAGGTTTTGCGCATTTAACGTTACACGTTGTATAATACAGAAGACGTCTTTCGGTGATGATGATATTATCAACTGACTGTGCCAGTTACTGAGTCTGGAACAATCAATCTGGTCAAACAGGGCTGTTAGAGATGGGTCTAGGAACTCATCTCTAACACTGGCCCAGTGTGGAGCGTCTGCATAGAACATGGGTCACTTGCTATGCTGCACATACTGCACTAATACCTACACTTTTCAGGATCTAAACGAGGCCAATAACAGAACTGTACCAGTTTCCAAATACTGGTCTGAAAAAAAATAGTTTGTGACTTTGTGTACATTGATATGCAAAGAAGACCGAATTTGGTCCTAATTCCAGTAATGACCCTTTTGCCTTGGACGCACACAAATAATTAAAGCCCATTTATGTCCCACTGCTGGGCGAAAGCCCCCTCTCCCTTTTCCACAAACGTCTGCCCTCGATTATTACGTTCTTCTTTTCAATTATTTTTTTTCATCTACTTTTTACCGACTTCCCAAAAAGGAGGAGGTACTACGTTCGGCTGTTTGTATGTTTTTTTTTTTTGTTTTTTTTTGTATGTTTGTTCGGCGAATACTCCCCCAAATGTGGACGGATTTTCAAAATTCTTTTTTTGTTCGAAAGTAGATAGTTCTGAGGTGGTCCCATTATCACCAAATTAGGATCTGATGATGGGATCTTGGAGAAATCGAAGGCAACCTTCAAATATATAGGCTCACTTATTGATTTTCGCATATTTTATGAAGTATCTTGTGCATTTGCGTATGGTCGTCACCATCTCAGGTAGCTGGGCTGATGATGGAAGGTACAACTCCTTAACAGTAAGAAGTTACTCGAACAGGCAAGGACTGTTTTAGTAAATTGTTTTGATGTTTGATAGGCCATTTGCCACATTTGGTCTCATGATCATCAAGTCATGATCTGATGCTGCAGTCAGGATAGTATGCAGAGTACCTAAGTCCTCGACAACAAACAGCAGATATATCGAGTTTAGGCTCATTGAAAACGGCTCGATGTGTGGATAAACGTACTGCTAATAAAGAACACCGAAGTACATAGAGACCTGATACTGAAGCCAGGAGCATCAGGAAAAGTACAAACCTTGAAATTACAGCACGGTAGTCGTGTTTGGGCTCATTTTAAACAGGACTAAATTTTAAGTTCATTGCAATGTTGACATAAATCTGGCCTGATGCTACAGCGGGGATTATCAGCATCTAGTCTAATGACTGATTGAAAGATTTACCTTTCGGCTTCATCATCAGATCAGTTCGATATATCCTTTCCCTCTCCAGCATCTAGTCTAATGACTGTTTGAAAGAAGAGGGGGAGAGGATATATCGAACTGATCTGATGATGAAGCCGAAAGGTAAATTAATGTAATCTAACCGTGTTTGGGATTATTAGAACCGTTATGAGATGCGCTCTGACTATAAGGTATTTAAGTTTGACTGAGGGGTACTTTTTAGTGGTGGTACCATAACTAAAAAGTGTAAAATAAAAAAACTTTTTACAAAAAAAATATAACCGACTTCAATGATAAAAACACTGAAAAGTATCAAATAACTTTAATTTTGGAAGTCGGTGTTAAATAACGAAGAGACTAAACTATTATAGAAACACCGACTTCCAAAATTAAAGTTATTTGATACTTTTCAGTGTTTTTATCATTGAAGTCGGTTATATTTTTTTTGTAAAAAGTTTTTTTTTCGATCTCTCTTCTCTGTCTACCAATCTATATCTATATAATTCTACTGTCTACCAATATTTCTTTTCATGACACACTATTTCCATACTCTAATAGACAAAAACAAGTAGGTGCATCAAAAATGAAAGGTACCGAATTAAGCTGAGCGGCATCCGCCCAGATTCAATACGCTAACTCGTTTTAGAGGTTATCGACATAAAAGCGTAAAATTCCACTCTTAGCACGCATCGCACGGCATCACTACGTCATTAGATCTCGTTTTATAAAACCTTTTATTAACCGACTTTTAAAAAAGGAGGAGGTTCTCAATTCGGATGTTTGTATGTTTTTTTTTTATGTTTGTTCGCGCCAATCGATTTGAAAAATATTTTTTTTGTTAGAAAGGGTATACTTCCCAAATGGTCAACAAGTTGGGATCTGATGATGGAATCTTGGCGAAATCGAGGGAACTCCTCAAATTCAATTCAATTTTTTAGTGAAGTCGGTTATTTTTTTTTTTATTACAAGGTTTTCGATTACATATTTACTAACGCTATTCTGCCATATATTAAAGAAAAAAATGAAGTGTGGGGCTAAGAGAATAAATCAATATCATAACCCTCTCTGGCTTTGCCGTAGTCGGGTAAAAAATAGAGTACGACTAAGAACTTAAAAACTACCAAATATAAACTTTTTTTTAATAAGAACTTTTTTATCATATTTTTTTACTAGTTACCCGCCCCGGCTTCGCTCGGGTGCAATATTATACATATAAACCTTCCTCTTGAATAACTCTATCTATTAAAAAAAAACCGCATCAAAATCCGTTGCGTAGTTTTAAAGATTTAAGCGTACATAGGGATATAGGGACAGAAAAAGCGACTTTGTTTTATACTATGTAGTGATATATCTATTGTTATTAACATTTTGAGTCATTATGACTCATATTTATTTTAAAAGTAACACTCAAGTAAATAAATTAAAATCTATCAAGCCGTTTTGTTCGATAATAAACACTGACACCAAATTTTTGTTTATGTCATCATCATCATCATATCAGCCGAAAGACGTCCACTGCTGGACATAGGCTTCCCCCAAGCGTCGCCACAACGACCGGTCCTGTGCGTCACGCATCCATCGGATTCCCGCGGCCCTGACCAGGTCGTCGGTCCACCTTGTTGGAGGCCTTCCAACGCTGCGTCTTCCGGTACGTGGTCGCCACTCCAGAACCTTTCGTCCCCATCGACCATCTGTTCTGCGTGCAATGTGCCCTGCCCATTGCCACTTAAGTTTGGCGACTCTTCGAGCTACGTCGGCAACCTTGGTTCTCCTGCGGATATCTTCATTTCTGATGCGATCACGCAGGGAAACTCCGAGCATAGCCCTTTCCATCGCCCTTTGGGTGACTTTGAGTCTTTTTATGAGGCCCATTGTAAGCGACCACGTTTCAGAGCCATAAGTCATCACTGGCAACACGCACTGGTCATAGACTTTTTGTTTATGTATTAGAAGATTTTAGAAAGGAAACATTTGTATGTTTGTTTGTAAGGAATAAATTCAAAAACTACTACACCGTTTAAAAGTGCAGCATCATGCAGCAGTAGACTGCTTCTTTATAACAGACTAGCTTTTGCCCTCAGCTACATAAAATAGCCTATCTCACTCAGGAATAAATCAGCTTTCTATCGGTAAAAAAATTTTAGCAATCGGACCAGTACTTCCAGAGATTACCTCCTACAAACAACAAAACAAACTTTACCTCTGTATTATATTAGCATATTCTCTTAGATTGACATTTTATAGTGTATTTTGTTCTACTTTAAAACGGGCGAAGCCACTTTCAGATGCAAATTTTTATAAGGTGCCAAATTAACAAACCATCTCGTTTAGCTCTTCAATTCCCATAGGTGACAGAAGACAGAAACCAGATGACCCTACCCAATAATTAACTTACAATACCAACACAAAATAGATAGGTACAGAAGACAATCTCATGTATGTACTTCATTTTTTATACCTACGCTTGGTGGACGCACACTAATGAGCGTTTGCGCCGAGCGCGCGAGCGGATCGAGGCGCTCCGATATATCGTGTCAGTGAGCGGTGTCTATGTGTGCGTTGTGAGAGCGCGCACTGTATGTAAATTGACTTCTGTATCTATATTATATTTTGTGATACTAAGTCCAAGGTTATCAAGCGCTTGCATTAAACAATAACAGTGAATTAACAATAAAACAATTTAAACAAACTTCAGGCCAGTCGCGCTCTGATTACGGACACGTACGAGTATCATATCATTATTATTTACATTAAAGCATTTAAGATTTAATTTGAAATTAAATGGGTTAAGGCACTTTGTTTTTTATGTTTGGACATCATGATATCAGCTGTGAAGACCCGTTAGCATAATCAACCTTCTAATGTTCCCACTGCTGGGACTCAGACCTCCTCTCTAGGAGAGGGGATGGGCCGTAATCCACCACGCGGGCCGAGTGCGGGTTGATGAATGTCACATGTCTCCGACTTTTTGGTTCTAGGACATGCCGGTTTCCTCACGATGTTTTCCTTCACCATTTTTAAAAGCAGTCTGTGGTAATGAAATTTTCACAAAGTAATGCGCTTGGCTGGGCTTGAACCTGCGATCTACCACTCGTAAATCGGGGCCGTTCTCAAAGACCCAATATTAATTAAAAATCTAGATATATACCGCTAGCTATACACTATTCAGGAAACCGTGAGACAAAAGGTAAAAACAAACCATAAAAACAGTTGCTTAAAAACATGACTGAACCAGACAACGCTTGCACTTTTTCTTCTCCGAACTAAAGTCGTGCAAAAAACCGTCAATGCATTCAACAGAAAAGGACACAATTAAAACACGCCGAAGAAACTTAGCCGAAGGTATTTACATTGTTTTCTTTGTTTACATTTTAATCCACGATGAATACAGCATAGTAAATATACGATTTAAACAAATTTTCTTTTTCATAGCAAGCATTTATAGCTCGGTATACCTGTATAATTAATACTCGTCAAGACGAATCATACGAGCCCAAACTCGATGGGGTTGTCTTTTAACTATCAAGTTCCTACAGCCACCTTCCGGTCCCATCATCAGATCAGCTCCTTGTCATAATAATTTTGCATTGTCATCTGATTTACACATGCATGCATAATTTCAGCTCAATCGGTAGCCGGGAAGTGGATCAAATTTAATTTGCAAGATTTGATTACAGACAAACATCGGGACAGGTGAAACTAAAAAGCTTGTAATAAGCTCGACTATTTTAAGCGCCATGTTGTGACGTCATAGATGTCAAATCGAATTAGGTAGGGTGTATCATAAAAGGAAGTTTTGTGTAAAATTTCACGCTCCAATGCCCAATTGTTTCAGCTGTGCGTTGATATGTCAGTCAGTTTCTCCTTATATATAGACTAGCTTTTGCCCTCGACTTCGTCCACCTTGAAGTAAAAATGAATCTAATAGGACTTTTAATTGGTTTTTGAATTTCAATAAAATAAGTAACTCGTCTTTCATCAATTCTGCTACTTCTGCTATAAAATGTTGATGCAACGTTTTGAAGTAGATTGGACCAAGGAATTACGTTGTCCGGATGTCCCATACAAACCTTGCCCCTCTTTTTAAACCCCTTAGGGGCAGAATTTCATAAAATCCTTTCTTAACGGATGCCTACGACATGGCCATACAAAGAATATAACCTCATCAGCGGTTTAGATTGTGCGTTGAACCGTATGTCAGTCAAAGCATTTTATAAGTATAATATAATATTGCTATTTAATATACCGGATTATTTGTAAAACACTAACAGTCTTGCAGGACTGTGTTACATCATAAACAACAAATTTTGTTCTATGGCTTTTTACAAAACATAATACATTTACCAAAAATAAATCTTCAATATTTCGTTGTTCAACCAACACATTTCAACTCTGTACTTTGCTAAACCTACCTACCTACCTGCGACGCAAGCGCATCAAGCACCCCCGCCGCCCGATCCCCGCTCCCCTCCGCTATTGTACTATCGCTTGCTTTGCATAGACTCCGTAATATTTAGAACGTTCAATTTAAATATTTTTGTGTGAAAATCTGATGAATAAAATATGATAAATTTTAAAAGTAAGAACAAGAGTTGTTGTTTATGATGTTAGTAAGTAACATGGTCCTGAGAGGTCGCCAGTGTTTTACAAATAAACCAATAATATAATATATGTAATTCTAGTATTTTAGCACTTTATGGATGCACTAAGTACCTTGAAAATAGTGATTAATAAGCAGCTACACGCTTGCCTTGGCTTCAATGAAAACTTGGTACTGCATTTTTGACGTTTTCTGCCAAATATGGACAATAAAATTGACCTTCTCATTGGTTCTTTAATATAATACATAATTATGCAGGTTATATGAAAATGGCAATCAGTTTTATATTCAAGTATTTATTTAATTTACACAGAACGGCCGAAGCCAAACATTTATTTAAATAGCTAGGTACTATAAGTACAAAGTAGAAAAAAACAATAATTGAAAATAAAAACAGACATATTTTGCACGAAACTTTTTAGGGGTAACCTACAATCCCTACTAATATTATAAATGCGAAAGTAACTCTGTCTGTCTGTCTGTCTGTCTGTTACGCTTTCACGCAAAAACTACTGAACGGATTTAGATCAAATTTGGTAGGTAGGTAGAAGAGACTGGAATAACACACAGGCTACCTATAATTCCACTGCTGAGCACGGGTCTCTGCCCGCGCGATATAAACTGTAGTCCACGCGGGCGAAGCCGCGGGCGGAAAGCTAGTAATATAATAAAGAGGTAATTTTTATTTTTTTGTTTGTAGGTAATCTTTGGAAGTACTGCTCCAATTGCTAAAATCTTTTGTTTATTAAAATTAATGTTGATGAAAAATAAATGTTGCGCACGCCTGCTTCTATGAACATCTTTTGTCTAATGCAGAAGTGAATGGAGTATAATCTCATTGGTAAACGACAGGCAGAAAGTATTTTACACACAGTTACACCACATTGTAACATTTGTAATTTAAAGACCATTACTGCGCAGATTGCATGCTTACATTCAAGTTTATACTCTAAAATTCTATTTCTGTAACAGTAAAAAAAAAACTATGCACAAATGTAATCTAAAAGTGCTATGCTATTTTTAATGTTCACATTTTAAAGCAGTGTGGAATAGAACTCGTAACTTGGTTTAAGTTAAAAACATAGATGTAGAGAACTGGAGTAAGCTATGTACCGTTGCGGTCATTTCTGCCTGACCACTTAAAAAAATATTCGCCTGAATCTTGCGGCGCGGCGCCGAACCAAACCTTTTGAAATTTTTGATTTGAGTGCAAGCAAACATACAATTAGCAGTGGTCAGGCGGAAGTGTCTTTGATGGTACCTATCAAGTGAATATGATCAGAAGCCCTACTAAGAGCTCTTAACGCGATCCATTTGACGACTATTCAAGGTATATTAGGATATAGACGGAAGTTACGATATAGATTAAGGGACCTATTAAGATATAGAGTGCCATCCTTCTTTCTCGCTCGCACGCCTGAAATTTAACATGTCATGGTAAGGCCCCGGGATATTGTAAGAGAGACAAAGCCATCATGCAGTTAGTCGTTGTTTAAAAACAACTCTAACCAATTGACCAATAACACCATGGCCCATGTCAAACTGTCAGTGCAACCTTCGTCGCCACGACCTAAAGAAAAGAGGCAAGTATTCATTGTACAATTGACTGATCTGTAGAAAGAGACAAAGCGATTGTTTCTTTTTTTGAGATCAGTCGATTATGTGACGGCATGATGGCAATGCTCAATCCAGTTCTCTACATCTATGGTTGAAACAAATGAAGTATATATATTGTTACGTACGTAGGTAATTAAATGCCGATTTACCAATAAAGAACTTTATTTACCACAAACAATAAATAATTAGTCCAGTCAACAATAATCCAAATCACAGCACTAGAGTTCCGTTATACTATCGCCTCGGTCGTTAGATAAAATCACTTCGCACACTTAGGTAGATCGCTCTTGATCGCAGTCGAAATCAGAACTGACTCACTTCCGTTCGGGGGCTCGTATTTATACGCGGAACAAAGAAAATTCTAGATACTGACGTCTCGGGATAGTTCCAGAACAATAGAGTCGCATCGCGGGCCCATAAATCAATTTTATGACTTTGTCCTTCGCGAGTCACTCACGCGAATTTCGACTCTATTGTTAACGGCGGAAAGTACCATTTCCCTTATCCACCTACAGATACCTACAGATTACATACCTACTAAATAGTAGGTACGACGAGTACCTATGACGGAATGTTCGAGATCTTGCCAGGCTAGGTAGGTACTTTGGTTCTAGAGCTTTCGAACAGCAATGCGTTTTAATTATTCGTTGCTACTCTTTAATTTTTCGGAGATATGACGTGTTGAAATTTAACGGCGTAACAGTGCCCCCCTCTTAGTCATGCTCGTCCCGAGCATTATTAGATCCGTGATACGGCGCCAATCTGTCCACATGGACAACCTTAGGCTTCCCTCTTAACCCTTTCTTGATGCGGTAGGTTACATCGTTGATCCTTTTTAGTACGGTGTAGGGTCCCTCCCATCGAGCTTGAAGTTTCGGCGACTTCCCTTTTCGTCGAAGCGGGTTGTGGAGCCAAACCAGTGCACCTTCCTTAAATCCCTGGGCGTTGGCATTACGGTCGTATCTAGTTTTCATTTTAACGCTGGTGTTCATGCTATTCTCACGTACTCGCTTATGCACTTCGTCCAATTGATCTTGAAGGTCACTTACGTAGTCCGTAACTGGCTTAGTCTTGTCAGGTGGCACGCCAGTTATGGCATCGATTGGAAGTCTCATTTCCCTGCCGAAATTTACTCTTGCTGGGGTATGTCCCGTGCTATCATGCACTGCCGATCGGTACGACATCAGAAATAGTGGAATATACCGGTCCCAGTCTTTCTGATGGTCATCGACAACCTTAGCCAGATGATTCTCCAGGGTTTGGTTAAACCTTTCCACCATTCCGTCCGACTGAGGATGCGCAGGTGTTGTGCGTGTCTTATAAATTCCCAGAAGAGTACACATTTCCTGGAACAGCGCAGATTCGAAGTTACGGCCTTGATCGGAATGGATTTCCAAAGGTGCTCCATACCGACATACTACTTCCTCGACCACCTTCTTCGCCACTGTCGTCGCTTCCTGATTGGGTATGGCGAAGACTTCGGGCCACTTTGTGAAGTAGTCCTGGATCACCACTATGTACTTGTTTCCGTCATCCGTAACTGGGAAAGGTCCAGCGACGTCGATGGCAATGCGTTCCCAGGGGGCTCCCACATTGTACAGCTGAAGCCTGCCCCTGCTTCTAGTCTGTGGTCCTTTCACAGATGCGCACGCTGTGCATTTCCGACACCATTGCTCTATGTCATCTCTACAATTGAGCCAGTAATACCGCTGTCTCACTTTCAGTAGAGTCTTCTTAATTCCCAGGTGTCCTCCAGAAGCACCATCGTGTATTTCTTGTAGCAGGGGGACCACTTCACATCGTGGTACTATCACTTGTGTGGTCACCTCCTTGCCATCATTCGATTCCCATTTCCTACAAAGCACATCATTTTCTAGGACTAAACTGTCCCACTGTGCCCAGTAGCTCTTTGTGACGGGACTATGTGACGATACTTCACTCCACTGAGGCCTAGTTCCGTTACGCTTCCAGTCCAGTATAGGTCGAATATCGTCATCTTCTTCCTGGGACTTTTTGAAGTTGCCTTCAGTCCTAATTAAATTCACGTGTTCTCGGGCTTCATTCTGTTGGCAGTGTCTACAGTCCTCATTGCACGGACGTCGCGACAAGGCGTCAGCATTATTATGCCCTTTTCCACTGCGATGTTCCGTCACAAAGTTAAACTCTTGCAGCTGCTCGAGCCATCTTGCGACTTGGCCCTCAGGGTTTTTAAATTGTAGAAGCCATTTCAATGCAGCGTGATCCGTCCTTAACGTAAACTGCCTTCCTATGAGGTACTTGTGGAAATGCTGCAAGGTCTTTACCACAGCCAGCAGTTCTCGTCGAGTCACGCAGTAGTTCCTTTCTGGCTTTGAAAGTGCCTTACTGAAGTAAGCAATCACGACCTGTCTGTCACCTTGCACTTGTGACAACACTCCTCCAATTCCCGTGTTGCTGGCATCGGTATCGACGACAAATCTTCCGTCTCTGCTCGGATACCCCAGTATAGGCGCTTCACATAGCCGTTGTTTTAGCTCGTTGAATGCTGACTCACAGTTCTTGTCCCAGATAAAATCTCGTTTATCCTCCGTCAGCTGGTGTAACGGTTTTGCAATGTCCGAAAAACTCATAACAAATCGTCTGTAGTATGTGCACAACCCTAAAAATGCACGTACTTCTGTTTTGTTCCTTGGAACTGGCCACTGTTGGACAGCCTTTATCTTCTCAGGGTCGGTTCTCACCCCATCGGCGGAAATAACATGTCCCAAGTAGCTGACCTCCCTCTTGAACAGGGCACACTTCTTTGGGCTTAGTTTTAGGTTAGCCCCTCGTATCCTGGTGAACACTTTCTCCATGTTCCTTAGGTTTTCCTTAAAAGTGCGGCCCATTATAATGACGTCATCCAAATATACCAGACAGACGTCACCAAGAAGGCCCACCATGACTCTCTCCATGAGGCGTTCAAACGTCGCTGGAGCGTTGCACAACCCAAAAGGCATAACGTTAAATTGCCACAGGCCGTTGCCAATGCCCGTACTGAACGCTGTCTTTTCTTTGTCTTTCTCGCTGATTTCCACTTGCCAATAGCCACTTTTCAAATCAATGGTTGAAAACCACTTCATACCACTGAGCATATCCAGCGTATCGTCTATCCTCGGCAAGGGATAACTGTCCTTCTTCGTCACATTATTCAGCATTCTGTAGTCCACACAGAATCTTGTACTGCCGTCCTTCTTCTTCACCAGAACGACTGGAGAAGACCATGGGCTCGTAGAAGGCTCAATTATTCTGCTATCAGCCATGTCCTTTACCATTTCTGCTACCTCAGTTTCCTTAGCCCAGGGTATACGGCGCGGTCTCTGTTTAATTGGTCTAGCATCACCTGTATCTATCTCATGCTTGACGAGACCTGTTCTTCCGCAGTCTTTTCCCGTTGCAAAGATATCTCGAAACCGTAGCAGAAATTCCCTGGCTTGCTGTAGTTCCGAAGCCGATAAATTGCTCTTAGAGTTTTCCAGAAGTTGCTGGATGTGATCAGGTTCACCTTTTATTACGTCTTGTTTCACTGAAGATGTATTGATTTGCCGGAGATAATTCAATCCTTCACATCTCCCAACAACACTGTTTTTCTTTAGTTGGACCTCTTCTTTCCCAAGGTTCACAATCCTTACCTTGGATCTCCTTTTCGTCATTACTAATGTTCTCGCGGTGATGAGCTCCGGGTGCCGGCCAGTATCTTCAACCAAAACACATCTTGTTTGCCTGATTTTCTTAGGAAATTTTACTTCGACTAAGGTTTCGGTTCTTGGAGCCAGTGTAACATTCTTTAAACAATACAGGTTGCATGAGTTATTTCCTCGCAGGAAGACTTCTTGATCTGGGAACTTCAGTACTCCCCTATCGATATCTAGAATACATCGGTTATTCTGCAAGAAGTCGAGACCCAGTATGCAATCGTCCGTAATATTTGCAATTAAAACAGGGTGGGTATACACTTGATCACCAATTTTGAACTTGATTTCTGTATCACCGAGGACGGAGACTGACTGGCCGGTTGCTGTCTGAAGTCGGCAGGATGGAGACTTTCTTTGCCACGAGATGGTTCGTTTCAGCAACTCAGGTCTTACAATAGTTCGCGACGCCCCGGTGTCAACGGTAAAATTGCAAGCACTATGATTCAGCGTCCCTTCGACTATCAAACTATTTCCGTCGTGAACTTGATTGATGGTGATGGTTGGGGCCTTCAGTTGACCAGCCAGCACCCGCCCCGCGGCCCTGGCGACTTTTAGTTTAACGACTCCTCGTTAACTTGAGTTCCGGAGTCCACACTTCCCCTCTTCCTCTTGGGGCAATCGGTACGAATGTGCCCTTTTTCCCCACACCCGTAGCATGTCGGAATATAGCGGGACTTTGTCGAGGAAGAAGCCACCACTTCTCGTTGACGTGGCTGCGTTGTAGGCGAGACCACCACTTCCCGAACTCTGTGCGTACGAGAATCTTGTCGTACGGCTTCCACTTCCAAAGCGTGTGCCATCGCACTCTTTAAAGTTTGGTGGTGTCCGAGCCGCACCGTAGCCCTGACTTCAGAATCCCGTAGACCGTCGATGAATGCTTGCACCAGATTTACTTCCACCGTCTCTGGTGTCATCGACATGTACGCACGCCGAACCAGCCGTTCAACCTCGACTCCCCACTGCTGCAGGCTCTCGTTTGACCTCTGCGTTCTTTCGCGAAGTTGCGCACGGAAAACATGCTCGAGGTGCTTGTCACCGTAGCGAGTGTCCAGTCCTTCCATGAGGCGCGCCAATGTCCTGCCGTCCGGAGGTAGGTTCTCTAGGACTAGCAGAGCGTCCCCTCGTAGAGCCAAAGTTAATGCCGCAAAAGACTGTTTATCATCCCAGCGGTTTGTTTCAACCAATGTCTCAAATTGGTACTTAAATGCCGTCCAGGAAGACGTGCCATCAAAACGCGGCACATCAAATTTTGCGGCCGATGCACAGGGGGTGTGCGATGGTGAGCCAACAGCAATGGGCTCGCGTGCTTCGAGCTTGACAATTTTTTTATTGATGTCCAGCAGTCGATCTTCATGGCCATCAATTCTTGTTTCGAGGCTATCAGCTCGGGCGGAAACCTCCTTTACCTCTAAGGTGAGATTCTTTACCTTCTCACCCAACGTAACGAGGCCGTGGTCGATTTTATCGAGGATCAGGTTCTGCTTAGCCTCTTGATCGCGACGAGCGGCTTCCTGTTCGCGGCGAGCTTCTTCCTGGTTAGCTGCGATTAGGTCCTGAAGCTTACGCTGGTTAGCCTCTTGTTCGCGGCGGGCAGCTTCCTGGTCGCGACGGGCGGCTTCCTGGTCGCGACGGGCGGCTTCCTGGTCGCGGCGGACAGCTTCCATACTAGCTTGCATGGCGGCCAACACCGCAGCGAGGTTCAATTCTGAGGATGGTCCTGTTGGCACCTCAGCAGCTGCCGTTGCTCCCATGCCAGCCTGATCTTCCTCCTCCATACGATGACGCGCAGCATCCATCTCTGCTTGCCTCCTTGTTCGTGGTCGCTGTTCGTCGTCCTTCTGTGGTAACGGCATTCCACATCTGACACCAGTTGTTACGTACGTAGGTAATTAAATGCCGATTTACCAATAAAGAACTTTATTTACCACAAACAATAAATAATTAGTCCAGTCAACAATAATCCAAATCACAGCACTAGAGTTCCGTTATACTATCGCCTCGGTCGTTAGATAAAATCACTTCGCACACTTAGGTAGATCGCTCTTGATCGCAGTCGAAATCAGAACTGACTCACTTCCGTTCGGGGGCTCGTATTTATACGCGGAACAAAGAAAATTCTAGATACTGACGTCTCGGGATAGTTCCAGAACAATAGAGTCGCATCGCGGGCCCATAAATCAATTTTATGACTTTGTCCTTCGCGAGTCACTCACGCGAATTTCGACTCTATTGTTAACGGCGGAAAGTACCATTTCCCTTATCCACCTACAGATACCTACAGATTACATACCTACTAAATAGTAGGTACGACGAGTACCTATGACGGAATGTTCGAGATCTTGCCAGGCTAGGTAGGTACTTTGGTTCTAGAGCTTTCGAACAGCAATGCGTTTTAATTATTCGTTGCTACTCTTTAATTTTTCGGAGATATGACGTGTTGAAATTTAACGGCGTAACAATATAAAAGTTTTAGCAAACACGCAACATCGTAAAACGAACAAAAAAGACGAAGATCCGTTGCAATGAATTACATAATTTTAGATTACGGAGCGGAGTAGGGACTGGTATTATGTTTTTTTCTTGGAGATAACGCACGCGATATTGGATTTTAAATGGACTGTTCTGATTAGTATATGACTAGCTATTTCCATCGGCTTCACTAAGGCGTACTGTCCACGGACGCGTACTCCTAATTATATACTTCCTCACGCCCCAGCCGGCGAAATCCCGTCCTCAATTTCCAGCCACAGTAGACATAGGCTTGCGGACGACGAGTAATGCTCGAGTTCGCCGTCCGGCGTGAGATGTCAGCAAAACCGCAGAGGCCTACCAGAGCCGAAGTCAACTGGGGTCATGGGTTGGCTTCCGAAAGGGAAACCTTCTGTAAAGCAAGGCAAAGAAGGAACATAGATGTGGGTTACTGCCAATAAAAGTGCAACAAGCACTTTTTTATGGTGGGAAAATCATTTAATGACAACCCCTGCTTTTGGGCCGAGCGGGAGATATTATCAGACTCTTACTGACTAAAAACCCACCCGGTTCCTTCTAGCCTTCATACCGGGGCTCGAGCTCCCTTTCGGATAACCCTGGCCCCAGTAGGCTTCGACCCGGCTGAGCTCCTGGTGTTGCTGACAACTCCTCGAGGCGCGCGGGAACAGTGCGCGCTGTCGACGACTTGGGCTCTGTCCGGACAGTTACCGGACGGTCAGACAGCGAGCTACCCGTAGCTAGCCGTCCGCAAGCCCGCGCCTACGGTGGCGAAGTACATAGATGAGATTGTCTTCTATACCTATCTATTTTGTGGCACAAAGCACAAGTACAGCTGATTACAAAACAACAATCCACTCAATGTCAAAACTAAAACAGTTTCCAGCAAGTTCTTCTTTCACAACGCTTCCTCGACAATGCTTTTCATAACTCCATTGTGCCATTATCCCACGGCACATACAATGGAAGTGATTTGCAAATGTAGATGAGCTCCGTAGTGAAGCTCTCTAATAGTGATGTCATGGAAGTGTTTATATCGGAACCGAATTCGCAAGGGGAATTTTTAAGTTTAGTTTTTAGGAATCGGAACCGAAACCGAAATCAGAGGCGGAGACAGAAACGTCAAAAAACTCGGATAAGTGTAGATAAATGAATAGCGAACTTACTCATTTAACGACTTGTTATAAAAGAGAAAAGTGGACGGGACGAGGCCGCGTGGCAGATCATCGACGCGTTAAACTGACCAGATCAAAGCGGCTTTTGGCGACCCATTGATCGAGTGCGTCCGGATGACTGCCAGCAAGCAAAAGTGGCGTGAAGTCGTGTGGCTTACCCTATCACCTTCGTAATAATCACGACCACTCTGACAAGAGTGAAACGACCAAGAAGAGAGAACTCATAACATTCCAAATACAAAACAAAAAGTAAAATAATAATCGACAGATGGCATGGGGGCGAGGGAGGTTCCCCGCGCGACAGCATTAAACTTGTACCTCCGATATAAGTACATACCTTTTAAAATTTATTGGAACCGAAATCGGAATCGAAGGAGCAAAAAACCTATCTGAAGTTCCAATCTTTCGGAATCGATCCTCCGTAACATCTCTACTCTCTAGACACTTTGATCTAGTTCTCATTGGGTTGGATGTCAGGGAAAATGATATTATTAAACTAGATGATATACTTAGATGTCTGAACTGAAATTAATTAGATGGATTGAGAATCGTTGGAATGAGCAGGCTGCTTGCTTGCATAGTTCCTGATAGCTTACTAGGAGGCTTTAATACCTAATAATAATTTTAATTAGATTTCTTCATAAATGTTGTTAGTAATACGTTAGTAAACAAAACAAATGAGATTAAATCATCATAAACAAGTTTTTAATGAAATTACTTTTTTCATAGCAAGCTTTTATAGCTTGGTAAGTATACCAATATAATTAATACACGTCAAGACGAATCATACGAGCCCAAACTTGATGAGGTTGTGTCGTTAAACTACCAAGTTCCTATCGCCACCTTCCGGTCCCATCAGCTCCTTGTCATAATAATTTTGCGCGCTACAGTATTGCTACAAATAGTCGCCGTGGTCGAAGGCCCTTAGGGTTGAAACTCTTGAGCCGTGGGGTTCGAGTGCCCCATAAGCTATTTAAAGAACGATGCAAAAGCCTAGCAGACACTTCGCGTGACCCAAGGGTTGGCTTGTACCTCGTCTTGTGAACAAAGGTCGTCACAAGCCTGTCATGGTTGTGGGCATGCCAATCCTGACAGCAACAGGGTATCCTCACTTGAAGATGTCTATCACCACTCAAGAACATGATTTGAAAACCAATCAAGTGGACTACTTAGAAAGACTCCGTTCAAATCGGATTAAGTAGCATACACTTGATCCACATACCAAAAGTACAGCATTTAAAGATACCACCGTACTATCTGCACAAAATAGATAGGTACAGGAGACAATCTCATGTATGTACTTCACTTTTTATACCTACGCTCGATGGACGCACATTAATGAGCGTTTGAGTCGGAACTGTTCGACGAGCGGGCCGAGGCGCTCCGAGATGTCGTGTCCGTGACCGATATCTATGTGTGCGTTGGTCGAGCGCGCTTTGTATGTATATTGACTTCTGTACCTATATATTTTGTGCTATCCGCCTCAGATAGCTATTTTATCTGCATCGTTAGCCGATTAGAGTAATCTTTTTATCATTCTATCACAATTACAGTCTTTAACTCGAGTGTTATTTTCAGTTTTCATACGTGGGTGCGTAATCTTACTTGTTCTCATCTTGATTAGGATCGTTAAGCGATTGAGATGTCCAAGACATAAAAGACGTTAGGTTGCGTGATTTCTAGAAGTTACCCGTGTCCTTGGAACGGAAAGGGCTACTGAAAAAACACAGATAAGATTTAGTCAGTAAAAGTTCGACACTCTCTCTCGTTGAACCCAATGCCGTTATAAATTAAACGGTTTTATTTTTTGTTTTAATTATTATTACCCAAAATGGGCGGAGTTACAGAAACGGGACGAGTTACGGAAATGGGACGGGTTAAAGAAATGGGACAATTTTCAGTAAAGGGACAAGTTACAGAAATGGGAGGAGTTAAAGATATGGGAGGAGTTATAGAAATGGGACGTGTTACAGAAATGGCAGCGTTTACAGAAAAGGGAGGAGTTACAGAAACGGGACGAGTTACAGAAATGGGACGAGTTACAGAAAAGGGAGGTGTCAACTAGCTGCTGCTAGCGACTTCGCCCGCGTGAAAGAAGTAGAAAAATGTCCCAAGGGAACATGTAGTGGGCCAGTTTAGCGTTTCCGGCTTAAATATCTATTTCTAAATAAATAATTGCAGCACTTTCTACACAACATTTATTTAGGGCCGCAGGTACAAGAGCCGTTTTCTTTAAAAAGTTAATGACGACTATGGAGGTAGGCGCTAAGTACTATCCTGGCCTGGTAGCAGGAGAGGCCGAGAACTAGGCGCCAGTAGGAACATATCCCGCAGGTAGACAATAGTTCAGAGGGTCGCTGAACGGTTGGAAGCTCATGCCAAATGTCTGAACAGGAACCTTGGATATACTTCCGGGATAAAAAGTAGTAGAACACCTTCTACCCCTGTGCAACCCAATCCATTCAGTTCAGCCGTTCGACAGTGAATAAGTAACAAATATACATACAAACTAATATTAGTGTGATGTAACGATGTAGATAGATGTCGCGTGGAGAGCAGAAGATTTCTAGTTTCTCATCACGATTTAGAACATGGGAGTTTGCACGTATCATGCCCCCATATTCTTGCTACAATCCCTCTATGTACCTTTAGTCTTCCAGCGGAAATGGGATAGGCAGTACACATCTGCCGCATGTCGCAACGAAATTAGGCGAACTAACTGGATTCCGAACACCAGAAACTTGCGACGCGGTAGGCCCAGAACGCCCGATTTGGACTCCTACCTAAAGGATTGCCCAGAAGTGACTAAGGACAGAAAAGAGTGGAAGAACGAAAGGAGTCTTTACCCCGCGGTAAGACAACCTGACTCATGATAATATTCATTTATTAAATCCCAAGCGAACCCCCGCGTTCGCTCTGTCGTTGTCTATTGTGTTTCTCATCATCATTATCATCTTCATTTCAGCCGAAAGACGTCCACTGTTGGACATAGGCCTCTCCCAAAAGTCGCCACAACGAACGGTCCTGTGCGTCTCGCATCCATCGGATTCCCGCAACCCTTACCAGGTCATTGTGTCTCTAATTGATGATATTCGGAAGGGATAGGAAACCTCCAAATCTTCGCGAGATACAGCACTTTCTCTCTCTAAAACTACCGTTTCTTTCCATTTCACAAACATTTTCGCTTCTATCGTTTTCCAAACCCATTAAACCCATACATTTCGTATTGTCATGAATATAGGGAAAAGATCTTACGCAAGCACTTTCCTTTCCCCGTGTAATGGACGGCTAGGCGGTAATTATTGACTCGCTTTTATGTACTCTTAGTTAATTATAATTAATTGTTTCTTATGTGTCGTTCTATGGAGAAAACGCCGTAAAGAAACGGGTTAGGCGAACGATGGCCACGGCAAATTAGTCATGGTTTTTTTAACGACTTTTTTTATTATGGATACTTGGATAGGCTTGCGTTTGAAGTTTATTTCACCTGATGGTAAGCGATGATGCGGCCGACGATGGAGCACACTTGCCTAGAAGTAACCTTTTATTGATTTCGGCAGAGAATTCCACTCCTTAGCTGTACGCACAATGAATGTATTCCCAGCTAGGCCGTACGTCTAGAGGTCCGATGATGGAACAGACTTGGCGGAATTAAATTGTGAAATTCCAATGTACACTCACCAAAATGTAAATGGTAGAAAACTGACAGGCTAGCAACTCGGTGTCGATGCTGAAGATTTTGGACTTTTGAGTTTCCTAAGCCTGACGACTTTAGTTTGTCATAATTGCAAATTAGTGTATTTGACATGGTGCTAATAGCAAGGTAAGCAGACATCTATGGGACCTTGAGAGTTACTTTTTGTTTTTCCTTGTATTTAGCCAATCTAGTAAGAAACTAAATGGAACTCAAGAGACTAAAGACCAGTGCCGTAAATAGGGCGGTGCCAGCGGTGCCCAGGCACAGGGCGCAGTCCCCGAAGGGGCGCATAAATTATATACCTAGTCCTTTTTGTTTGTATTGTACTTTTTCTAAGGGCGCAGTTACAGAAGCTCGCACCGGGCGCATAAAAGGCTGGTTACGGTACTGCTAAAGACTATAAGTCTTTCAGTCTCTTTGAGTTCAAGTGTTTCAAGAAAGTGTAAGTAGAATTGTTGACACACGCTCGAACTTGGTACGACAGACCAAATTTTCACCATATTAGGACGCTTTCAATTTATGCGCGTTTTGCCGGCCTGCTGCGGGGTTGATGCGGTGCCTAAGACGAACATTACACGGTTGGTTTTGCTGTCAGGTTTGCCACAGTCAATGTTTTGATTGACGAAAAACCTACCGTCTAACATTTTTGGGTTCGCTGTCGGTCTAGTATCACCCCCAGCCATTTATTATTTTGATATTTTTAATGTACAGAATTTTCACTTCTACAGATTTTTTGTTTTTATTGTCGATAGGTTCGCGCTTGACCGCTATCTCACCTGATGGAAAGCGACGATGCGGTCGACGATGGAACGCGCTTACCTAGAAGAAACCTATTCACTCTCGACTTAAAAAATCCCGGGTTGTAGCTATCAGGAAATACAGACTCCGGCAAGGAATTCCACTCCTTAGCTCATTATAAGTATATAATAGATAACGGTCATTTTTTTTTTATTGATATGAACTAGTGCTTGACTGCGATCCGACCTGATGGTAAGCAATCATTGATGGTGAGGCGCACATCTTCATTTCATCAGGTATCTTGATAATTTGTTTTCTTGGCCCGCAGTATTAGCTACGTGGCTAACCCAACGAATAAGTCCAAACGCTTCACCGTCAATATACCGCATAACTTATGATTATGAACTATTGTGAAACAGACATTTGCGTCCAAGGTTCTAACGATCGTTTGCTGGTAATCTTGTAGATATCCGTACGAAGGAGTTTTATATATATATTCTGTTGTTTTATTTTATATTCTATTTCGTACGAAAAATCCGTGGGAGGCCATTATTTTTTATTTTTAGGGTTCTGTACCTCAAAAGGAAAAAACGGAACTCTTATAGGATCACTTTGTTGTCTGTCTGTCCGTCTGTCTGTCCGTCTGTCTGTCTGACTGTCTGTCTGTCAAGACCCTTTATCTCGAGAACGCGTGGAAGTAGAGTAGAAATTAATTCATGAATCCCCAAGCGACCACCGGTGGCCGCGCATATATTGTCTTACTATTGTGTCTCTAATTGACGGTATCTGAAGGGTTAAAACCATATACTCAGGTCTGCGGTCCTTTCAAGCTGAGAAAAAAATCAAACTTCTAAGTTAACAAATAAAAAAGATACGGCCGTTTATGACGCAAAAAAACATAAAAAAAAACGGCGAAACACTTCAAGAAAAAGTAGGTAGTGCCCTTGCGCTTAGCTTGGCTCGTCTTGGCAGGTACTCTGGTACGAAACCCAACTCGCACTTGGCTAGTTTTTATTTTTAGTAAAAAAAATATTACCTACTTAGCAAAATATGACATACAATGCTGGGACAAAACTTGTTAAAATGGTCACAAAAAAAAAACCTACTGACCTAACAGGTTTCTGAGTATCAAATTAATTTATTTTACTAACTGGTTACAACTCTATGGTTTCATAATGTTGCAAGCCTAAACAAAGAACCATAGATTAAGAACAAACAGTTGGCGCTTAATGTATTTGCACAGTTTGTATTTGAACAGATATTAGGTATTGCTTTGAAATAGTAACTTGAATGTGTTTATTTTAGATATTACGAAATTATATGTATTTGGGTCTGTTAACATCATCATCATATCAGCAGAAAGACGTCCACTGTTGGACATAGGCCTCCCCCAGGCGTCGCCACAACGACCGATCCTATGCGTCGCGCATCCATCGGATTCCCGCGACCCTGACCAGGTCATCGGTTCACTTTGTTAGAGGCCTTCCAATGGTGAGTCAATAAAGATATTCATCATCATTTCAGCCAATACACGTCCACAGTTGGACATAGGCCTCCCCCAAGGGTCGCCACAACGAACGTTCCTGTGCGTCTCGCATCCATCGGTTTCCCGCAACCTTCACCAGGTCATCAGACCTTGTTGGAGGCCTTCCAACGTTGCGTTATATAAAGGTATTTAGGTATGGCACTAAATAATTAAATACTAGCCTGTAATTGCAATGTAAGAAGGTTAAGGCAAGGCCTCAAACACCGAGAAGGCATACTAATTATAAATGCTAGATAACTTTATGTAATTAATTGACATAGCAACACTAAAATCATAAACAATAAAATTAATTAAATATGTAATAGTATTACTTATAGTTTAATAAGTTTTATTTTTAAGACAATGGCTTTTTCATTGCGTCTTTAATTACGACATACGAGATGTTAAGATTATTTTATGTATATTTTTCTATGAATCTCTGTTGCCTGAAATAAAATGTTTATCATTATTTTTCATTTTATTTTAATACTAAATGTCCTATTGAAGTATAAAAACTAACTGTATTTTATTCATATGATTGGTGCAGTTGTTGACCAATTGGCTGCTGTGCTGAAAGTCACGGTTTGATTCCCCGCAAAGAACAAAAATATTTGCATAGCCTACAGATAGTTGTTTCAGGTTTGGGTGCCATGTGTATGAGATTTTACGTTTTTGAAAAATATAACCATTATATTGGTAAAATTCGAATTCTATATATGGTACTTGTTTTGCTACACAGTTCATTAATTCATGAATCCCCAAGCGACCACCGGTGGCCGCGCATCTATTGTCTTACTATTGTGTTTCTAATTGACGGTATCTGAAGGGTTAATAGGTACTACAGAAGCACGTGCTTCTGTAGTACCTATTAATTCATGAATCCCCAAGCGACCACGGGTGGCCGCGCATCTATTGTCTTACTATTGTGTCTCTAATTGACGGTATCTGAAGGGTTAATGTCCCAATTTTAACCCCATTTTGACAATGTTTTTAAATTATTGTCCTATCTAATTATTTAGTACTTATCATCATCATCCTGCCCTTCGGCGCAATTCGAATAAACCTAAAAATATAAGTAAGGGTTAGAAATCAATTTGGCCATAAATAGGACACATAATCCTACTATAATACTATAAGATTTAATATCCCAGAGAATTTATACCCCAGACAGAATTAACTCATGAATCCCCAAGCGACCACCGGTGGCCGCGCATCTATTGTCTTACTATTGTGTCTCTAATTGACGGTATCTGAAGGGTTAATACCCCAGACAGAGGCGTTCGTCATGTCATTGTTTCTCTATTTGACGGTATTCAAAAGGTTTTTAACCTTTAAGCAAAAAGTTTCTTTCTTCTCCAATTTCAATGACATCCATTTCAATCCATCTAGACAATAGCCAATAATAGTTCCGGTGGAATAGTTTTGGACTTTCTCACAGGAGAGGCCATGAGCCAAGAAACATGTAGATCTTTTATATCTAACATTAACCCTTCAGATACCGTCAATTAGAGACACAATAGTAAGACAATAGATGCGCGGCCACCGGGTGTCGCTTGGGGATTCATGAATTAACCGCCTATCATACACTTATATTTGTAAATGTTTGTCCTTTTTTAAGTTAAGGTGTCCAATAAAGCTATATAATAATAATTTCTGGATCAAGGGCTTGATTCGGAAAGCGGTACTCCTGGACATGGCTCGTAAAGTCAGGAGGTTCCTTTCTCTGGAGCCCTGACCATCGGTAGCTTGGACCCTGTTCCCGATACCGGTGGGATACTATTTTTTATTATTTTTAAATGTTTTTATTTTTTATTGAAATATTTAAAAATATAACTTATGTTTATTTAGTAAATAAAGGAAATAATAATTAACCTTTCAATCATAATAATTAGAAACACAATAGAAAGATGACGAACGCTTTGCCTTGGGGTTTAATGAATTAAGTTAAATGTTAAGGGTTCAAAGACCTTACCTACAAATATATGTGTATCAAAGATTTATTGAGCCAATTTAAAATGTATTTATCAAACAAACAGTAGTCACAATAGATTAAACATACATACCTACATAGATAATAATGCTTAAATAATTTTGTTAATTAAGCTACTTAGTAATGCAATCAACAAGGAATTTCTTATCAGAATACTGATAAGGATTATTTTTGTTGATTAAGGTATTTAAAGGATCAGGTACAAAGTTCAAACACGGAAGTTGAATAACATAAGACCTAAAACAAAGGCAACAGCTGTTAGACAAAGTAATAATAAATTTACTTTCAATTTACCAAATTATAAAATTAAAATTCCATATTAGGTCTGGCAACATTTTTTCAAAAATTCCAATTCAGGTCAGTCTCTTTGTAGTTTCTTATTGAAAAAGGTTTTATGTATCGCTCAAATTAATATTTCATACCAGACCTATCCGTTACACTTTAGTTCAAAAAAGGAACAGTCTTTGTATAATTCTATAGATAAGCATATGTGTTAAAAATATAATTAAAAATATAAAAAATCAGACCTATATCCATAGCAACATCTTGCTTGCCAACAATCATGTTTACATTTTCATACAATGCGCGACACGCATCATAATAGGCGTTTTGCAACACATCTCGTTTCTGGTATCATTAAAAACAGATTAACCGCGATAAATATTTATGTAATATCTTACCAGAGTCGTAACGAAGCGATCAATAAACAAATGTTTAAAAAAAAATATTAAAAAAAAAACAACTTACCGCTCTTTGGCAAACTCCGGATCACATTTACAGCTGCGTTGAACTTCTCTTCTAAAGACATTTCCGGGCTTTGGAACGTAATTTTGATCACAAACACTCAAATATTAATTTAAAACAACACGCACTTAGCTCTTGGTAATTGGTGATTGAACAAAAACACCGAATCACTGCACGATTACCGACATGTTTTCAACACAATCACACTTAATGAATATTTAGTTCTTAGAGACACTTTGTGACGTATTTACAACGTTAGTATTTTTGATGAATAGCGATGAAAACGAACGAAAACTCCGGAGAATGAAAAGCACTGCCTTCAAGCGAAATAAGATGAACGCAAGTGAATTGACATTCGTGGTTTGACAATTTTGACATTTACGATTATGAAGTCAGGAGATGTTAGTTATCAATCACTAACATAACTATCGATATCGATAATAATTATGAATATAAAAATGTAAATGCAAAGAAAAAAAAGTTTAAATTCAACTCAAATTCATTAAAATGAGTTTTATTGAAATGTTATTAATACATATTTGGTAGATAGGTTGATTGACCATCAAGCACTTTATTTATCAAGGAGTAAATCTAAGGAAGTTGAAAAAAATAAATAAAAGTATCTCTAAAAAATACCCTATTTAACCCCTAAACAACAAGATGGTATATACATATCTGTGTAGAATGCGATTCATATAAGAATGAAAACGTCAATCGACCTCTTTCTGTCAAATGTTACATGAAAAGTACAGTTTGCAAAGAAAATTAAATTTACTTATTATTTCTTCTTTATTTTTCTTTTTTTAATTATTTTTTTTTTCTAATTTTCTTCTTTTTTTTTCTTTTTTTTGTTAAAGCGAATCATAGTGTCAAGTGAAAAACAAAGTTGTTGTTTACTTTAATTATTGAATGTATTTTTGTAGCCGTGATTATTCAATATAAAAAAATATACATATGTCGGCAGATGATGCCGATTATTAATAGAGCTCTTTCCAGAGACGCTGTTTTGTGGGCGATGGCTGGGTATCGAACAATAAACAGACTTTTCCAGATCACACAACTGATTTATTACAATGCAAGCTTAAGGTTTTCACTTCACATAACAAGACGTGAGACAGTCCCCCACACTAGGACGTTACACATCGCATGACTACCGACAGAGGAATGAGCCCCGAGCCTCTGCGCTCGGCACTTTTATCTGTTCGGTTCGTGTAAACGTCAGACCAGATTCTGTCAAGTGAATGTGTCACTTTTCACTTAGCTCGTTCATTCGTTCTCAGGCTTCCGTACTATTGACTTCTCCGACAAATATTTTTTGTTTCTATAGTATTAGTTGAGACTTTGTTAAACCTATCAACACAGATATCAATAGCTTGAAGCATTTACATATTTTATCTTCCTCTAAATAGACACGTGATAAATAGTGTTAGTAGGACCATACTGCAAACTCGATAATACAAAAAACATATTCATTTTAATTTTAGCAGTTAACAATGTCCCTTGCATTTAGTTGGTTTTGTTTGAATGCAAACCCGGCACACGATTATGGTCTGTGTGTGTCCATCCACATTTTCGGACAACATGGCGAAACATTATTTGTAATAAAGTTAATCGTCGAGAACATGACTCTTATTGATGACTGGGTAAGAAAAAGAAAATCATTGCTTTGTTGGACTAGGTTAAGCAACAACCTTACTTTACACAAAATTCTGATATCCAGCTGCTTCCGATTTAACTAGAAGGCAACCTCACGTAAGTTGAAAAAGACGACAGATTTTACCTTTGTTGGATTCATTATCATCATCATTTCAGACGATATGCGACCACTGTTGGACATAGGCCTCCCCTAAGCGCTGCCACAACGAACATTCCTGTGCGTCTCACATCCATCAGTTTCCAGCAATTATCACCAGGTCAGTGGTCCACCTTGTAGGAGGCCTTCCAACGCTGCGTCTTCTAGTACGCAATCGCTACTCCAGAATCTTTCGGCCCCACGGCCATCTGTTCTGCGAGCAAAACAGATGTAAGTTTCATTTTGTTAGATTAGGTGAAAATAACTTATCGATATAAAATCATTTTGATTGTGCATCACTATAGATACTTGACATGTAAATAGGTATTGCTAAACGCAAAAAAATATTTTATGAAGAAATCGTTCGGATACACACAGAACTTAACGAGAATTTCAAAAATGTATTCATCATATTTTATCTGTTGACAAAATTTTCTTTGCGCTCTTGTCAAATTGAAGCGAATCCCCGTTGATTCCTTTGATACCGTAAATTCCTAAATAAAGGTAATAAATCTGTAGTTTTTAAACAAATCTTAGTGGTTAAGTGTTATATTTAAACGTTACAGTGTATTGAGGTGTAATTAGCACATGTTTGCGTTGTTATTTCAATATTTTTGTTCGGTGTATTAGCAAAACCCGCGCCCTTAAAAGTTTCGCACAAGTGTTAAAGAAATCATTGTTTCCAGTGATATTATGTGTTTAAACGACTTGTGTTACTCATTATATTAAAAAATAACAGTGAACTTTGCAAATCGAAGTTCGTTGCTAAGTAATTTTACTGATATGTGCTCACGGTCATATATTCCACCCATTTGAGTCCATTTTCTTGGTTATCTAGTCCGGCGATTTCCTGAAACTTCACTTTTAAGATGTGAGAAGAACAGTAAAATCACAGATTCAGATTGGAAAGGCAGTATTCCAAAGTGCTAATAATTCGGTTAATTTTATTAAACATATTTACACACTGTCGGCATAATATCTATAATCTACCTTCATACCTTCACCTATAATAGTCTTTTGTCTGGGTGATAGGTGATATTCTTTACCAACCCAAATTAGTTAATATTGGTAAATATAATTAGTACTAAATTGGTGCTGTGGTCCTGAAATGTATGATTAATTCTGTTTTGAAAGCCTCTAAAATATGGTAGTGTCTCAGTGTAATGATTTAATGATTTTTCCAATTTATAAACAATTCTGGAATGTGTAACTTGAAATCTATGTTTCATGAAAAAGTGCCAAAATTTCAGTAATATGTTAAAAATTATCAGTAGGTAATTTGATACTCAGCCAAGTTTCATTTTGAAAATGGGTTATTGGTACACACATTTCTAAAAAAATTCTTAACTGTTAGCAGATTCTAAATTCAAATTCTCTATTTGAATTCAGAATCTGTTAAAAATCTTAAGCCATTTTCATAAATACAGTGCACTATCAACAAATACCTTTTTTTTTCTATTTAAGTATGTGTAGTACTTGCCAACTTAACCTTTCAAATACCTAATTTTGAATGAATTAATTAATTCATGAATCCCCAAGCGACACCCGGTGGCCGCGCATCTATTGTCTTACTATTGTGTCTCTAATTGACGGTATCTGAAGGGTTAAATCCCAAGCAAACACCGGTGTTTGCACTGCTGCTCACAATGCTGTTCGCAATGTTTTGTGTGCCAAAATAAATATTTTTCTTACTTTCTTTTTCTTTGTCATGTCTTTCTATTGTGTCTCTAATTATAATAATAATAACATATAGTTAGGAGGTTTCTTTCTCTGGAGCCCTGACCGCCGGTAGCTTGGACCCTGTTCCCGATACCGGTGGGCTACTATCTATATCTATACTAATATTATAAAGAGGTAAAATTTGTAAGTTTGTATGTAGGGGGTAATCTCTGGAACTAATTCTAAAATTTTTTTTACTGGCAGAAAGCCACATTATTCCTGAGTGCTATAGGCTATAAATTGTTTCTATAGCATGTATATTAACCGAGCTATCACAACTTTTGTCTAGCAAGTCGGAAAAAAATACCTCATAAAATAGAATTATTTGCGTGCGCTGCCTAAACAGTTGCTTAAAATTAAAAACAATGTATGGCTACCTGGTTCGTCTTAATTATTTCTACAAAAAAGTCCGCGGTACCATATCTCTATCTTTTATATTTCATCTTTTATACTTCTTTTATTGCATTAAAAATATTTTTTTTCGGCATACTTACGTTTGGTTGATTATTTGAGCAACAAAATATTAATTCTTATGACAATAAATTATTTCAGTATCACAAGAACATTATACAGATAAGATTTGCCATTTACAGCATAGCAATTGGTCGTACAGTTTCGAAGATAATATAAAATTACTAAAACGCAAAATACCCCTAGCGTAACTTTCATTGTGCAGACGTTTTACCTATTTTTTTTTTATGGTGGGCAAAAATCATCTTATAATAATAATAATAATAATAACCATTTATTTCAGGCATCGAAGGCCCATAGAAAAAATACATAAAATAATCTTATAAAATAATAAACTAATAAATATCATAACAACAAAACTTGAACTATTTATAATTAAACACGTAACATCGGCGTCGTGTTCCGCTTCTTATGACAACCCCCGCCCTTGGGTGGAGCGAGAGATAGTGTCAGACTCTTACTGACTAAAAACCCACCCCGTTCCTTCTAGCCTTCAAACCAGGGCACGAGTTCCCTTTCGGATAACCCTGGACCCGGTAGGCTTCGACCCAGCTGGGCCTCTGCTGTTGCTGACAACTTCTTGAGGCGCGCGGGAACAGTACGCGCCGTTGACGTCTTGGGCTCGGTCCATTACCGGACGATCGAACAGCAAGCTACCCATGGCTCGCCGTCCGCGAGCCCGCGTCTATGGTGGCCGGAAATCGGGATCGGAATCCCGGCGGCGGCGGCGGGGGCGCCGTTGCCTGATGCGGTCTGCCTCCGCCTTTGCTAGCATTACTGCTTCGCAGAAGGAGGCGACCGCCTGCCATTCCTCCTCGCTAAGGACCATGGCCTCAACCAGAGCCCGCCGCGAGAGGTGTCCGCCGCCGATCGCCCCCACGAGGGCACGGCGATGCTCTGCCCAGGCAGGGCACACCTCGACTGTGTTCTGTTCTCCACCGTGTCCTCCGGGCGTTCCGCACAGTGGCGACACTCGGGCGTCTCTTCCGCTTTAATTCGGTGCAGGAACCTCCCGAACTTGCCATGTTTTCTGAATCGCGGTGTTAAGACTTTCTGTGGATTGATGGCCCTCTCGAATTATTATGCCCACGTTGTCGTTAGTTGGAGTTCTTCTGTCAGTTGCTTATTGGTTTCGGTTGTTTCGTTCGTATGGTTGTTGTTGTTGATAGATACCTCATAATCGAAAATATCGTAATTTCGTTGTACGTTTTTGTATGTTCGTAGTTTCGTACTTCGTTCTATCGTAATAATCGATACGAGTTATTCGATATTACGATTGTTTTGTTTTGTAAAGGCGGACGGTGTTCGAGTCGCTCTCCTTTTGTTCATAATTGTTTTCAAGTCTGTGCGTAGTTTGTTGAGAGCATGTCTAAAAGGAAATCTCAACTGTCCCGGCAGACATCACAGACAAGAGCCGCTCGAGTACGCCGTACGGAAGAATCTGCCCCTGAAAATGAGCAGCGCCTCTCGAGAAATAGAGAATATATTTCGCAAGCACGCGCTAGAGAATCTAGCTCCGAGCGCTCACAGCGCCTCGCTAGCCAAAATGTGAGGACATCGCGGGCCCGTGCTCGAGGAACTAGCGCTGAACGTGCGCACCGTCTATCTGAGTTAAGGCAGCATGTCTCTGAGACAAGGGATAGGGAGACTAGCGCTAAACGCTCGCGGCGGCTTGGTAGGCAAAATGTCATAACATCGCAGGCCCGTGCTCGGGAATCTAGCGCTGAACGTGCGCAGCGTCTATCTCATTTAAGGCAGCATGTCTCTGAGACAAGGGATAGGGAGACTAGCGCTGAGCGCTCGCAGCGGCTCGCTAGGCAAAATGCCATAACATCACAGGCCCGTGCTCAGGAATCTAGCGCTGAACGTGCGCATCGTCTAATCGAGTGTAATCTTATTTTAAAACAAGAAATTTTCCGCGGACGAAGTCGCGGGCAGAAGCTAGTTTTTTATATTTTTAAATGTTTTTTTTTTTATATTGAAATATTTAAAAATGTAATTTATATGTGTTTATTGAAAATAAAGGAAATAATAATAATATTCCACAACTATCACACAACGCCGTCTAGTCCCAAGCTAAGCAGAGCTTGTGTTATGGGTACTAGACAACTGATAAACATACTTATACTAGCTTTGCCCGCGCGGCTTTGCTCCCGCTCTTCCCTACTCCACCCTACCCTACTACTCTACCCTACCCTACTACTCTACCCTACCCTACTACTCTACCCTACACTACCCTAATTTTTTTTCCATAAGAACCTTCTCCTCACAATAACAATCACAACAAAAAAAAAAAAAACAGCCAAATCGGTCAAGCCGTTTTCATGCCAAGTCGTCACAACGGAAAACGGGGGTCATTTTTATATATATAGACATTTCTAAATACATACATATATAGATAAATTACACCAAGACACAGAACAAATGATCATGCTCATCACACAAACATTTGTTCTGGGTGGGAATCGAACCCACGACCTCCGGCATAGCAGTCAGGGCCACTAACCACTAGACCAACAGGCCAGTCGGTAATTGACGGTATATGAAGACTTAAACAATATTCTATTGGTTTAATTCCTTAGCTCCTAGTTTTTAAAACTTCATCAAGAAAGCAGGACATTTATCTTTATAGGAAATCATTTCTTATATTCCATTTTGAATTTGAATTTTAAAGTAACAAAAAATTTTTTTTTGTAGTTAGTTTTTTTTGGTTATTTAATAAATTTACTGAGGCCGATATTCTTTGTGATTACTCACTAGTTACACACATTAAAACGAAATATTAAATTCCTCATATTAGCTTTTCAATTGTGATAATTAGAGACATTAGAACACCTGTGTTTGCTTAGGGTTTAATGAATTAATATAATTTTTTTAGGGTTCCATACTCAAAGGGGATAAGAGCGAGACCATAATACTAAGACTGCTGTCTGTCTGTGTCCAGGCTGTCTCAAGAAACGCAATAGACCGTTGAAATTTTCACAAATTATGTATTTGTGTTATTGCTATAAAAACAAATACTAAAAACAAAATAACCCATATAACAACGAGATTTTTTTGCCGAATTTTCCTAAGGACTGTATGGAACCCTTCGTGCTCGAGTGCAACTCGCACTTGGCCAGTTTTTTTTTATAAATAAATACTAACTTGAGTTATTTCTTTCTTGCAGGAATTCTTCCATAGCTGAAGATATCATCTTTCAAAAACACCAAGATGCCAGAACTAACCGAGCTCGACAAGGCCACCGCCTCCATGACTGAGAAGCGTAAGGAGGAGACCGCCTCTTCGGACAGCGACTCTGATGACACTATCCCAGAATTGGAAGATGCTGGTAAGATAAATTCTGATTTTAAGTTGAGTATTACAAAAGCTGTAATCTCCCTTTCAAATCGGTCAAAATTTGTTCTTTTTTTTATAATGTATGGGCTCACGTTTGACCACTATCTCAACTGATGGTAAGCGATGATGTGACTGATGATGGAACACGCTTCCCTAGAAGCAATCTATTGACTCTTGACTTAAAGACCCCTAGGTTATTAGCTATCATGAAACACAGACTCCGGCAGGAAGTAAAGTAAACTAGGGTTTAAGACATTCTTAATATATTATAGCAATTATTGAGTTAGTCGCATTCCTTTCCAAAACCAAAGTGGTAAACAAAATCAGAAAACCATGTTAAAAAAGAACATTACTGCTAGAGTCTATCTTTCAGAGACAATGACTTTGGTTTTACACAATTATCACAACACACTAATTGTTCCTTTTAAAAGAATTGTTTTCTAAAACGAATTAATTCTAATTTTGACACTAATGATGATAAACAAATAAAATTTTTGATTTATTATGAAATCTACCTTGGCTGTGTCTGAAGTGTCAAAATCAATTATGTACCAAAATTCAATTCAGATCAGATTCAATTCAACCATTACATCAGCTGAAAGACGTCCACTGTTACTATTGTTATTATTTACTAGTTATTTCCCGCGGCTTCGCTCTTTACAACTGACTATTCTACTCTACCCTAGTCTACCCCACTTTCCCTGCTCTAAAAATAAAAAAAGTGCATGCATATTCCAAAGGCTGCTAAGCTGAAATAGGACTGGGCAGGACACGTCTGCCACAAACTGGGCCAAAGTTGGTGCCCTGAAACAGTGCGATGGGGTCACGGTAGACCGCAAAGGAAATGGCGCGAGGAACTAGACAGATTCCACTAGAACTAGCTAGAGGAAGCCCGGGCGCGCGAAATATGGAAGCAGTGGAGGGAGGCCTTTGCCCAGGAGTGGGACAGAACAGGCTAACAAACAATAAAAATGCATATTCCTCTTTATATTCTCTCTCTTTATACTCACGCCTATTTTCATGGAAGTTTGCGCAAAAAACTACAAAACTCCAACTTGATAACTTACTGTTTATGTAAATTTTTCCTCAGGTGCACCAGGTACTGGAGGCATTGCCAACCCAATCGCCGGCATCGACATCGTGTCCAAGGCGAAACAGTCTCGCGGTGAGAAGAAGGCACGCAAGATCATGAGCAAACTTGGTCTTAAGCCTGTGAGTATATACCTTACAATGTGCTATAGCAACATCTATGATGTCACATGAAAACTAAACTACGAAATCCTGATTTGAACATATTTATGTCACTGAGAAATTGCAAACAAAGATTTATTACAATCAATGTAATAAATCTTTGTTAGATTATAACTTCTCGAAAAAACGTGTTATTTTCGATATAGTTTGGATGTGATTACTTCCAAACTCATTTGTTTCCAACGTAACCGTGACTTATTTAGAAAAAATAATTTACAATTTTACGCGATATTTTATAATTAACGCATGTTGCTAAAAGAGTTATGAATTTACATGTGGATGGATGGAGAGGGAGAGGGAGGCCAAAGAAAAGATGGATGGATTGTGTGTGAAGTGATATGAATGAAAAGGGAATTAGTGATAGCGTGACGAGCGACAGAACAGAATGGAAGAAAAAAAACGTATTGCGCCGTTTCATAATTCAATGGCCGACCCCAAATAAAACGGGGTAAGGGCAGGAAGATGATGATGACGCGATGTTTTATAATCTTACGGCGCGCGGCGTTAGCAATTTTCTGATGATACAACAGCTCAAATTCATCTCTCTGTGGATCCTACCTTTCCTACAGAGGTACACATATAAACTCTGTTCTGCATACCACCAAAGTAGTAGTTTTATTTATTATTGTTTGTGTGTACAAAAATAAATACATAAATAATAAACCACTACTTCAGACTGTAAAGAATTTTCAACAGTAATATTTATGTGGATTTAGCTTGGAAAAATTTGCTAAAATGCTGTGGAGTCAAAATATATTTAATGGTCGAAACTTCTCCAATAACAACTCTTGCAGTCATAAGGTCTTGTGGTTTCCTGTGTCTATTTCATATCAATTTCACACAGCTCTGTGACCACAAAGTGTGAATAGTGATAAAAAATTATTTTACACACGGTTTTACTCAACAATAAATCAGATCCCAAACATTAAAACGATATTAATAAATGTGTAATAACGTAATAATCGGTTATGAAAAACAGTGAAAATGTGTGTCGAGATGCATCACCTTAAATTAATTTCTTCATTGAGGTGTATGACAGTGTGTATTATTCCAATTACATGTTCTATAACACGCACTCATGGACATAGCCATAACTTTGCGTTTATTTAAGAGGATCTACTGTTTAACATAAGCATTGAATCTGTCGACCCCACAATAAAAAAACATGTTAAATTCCCTTCACAGTGTAACTTATCTCTCCCAATCTCAATTCCAGGTCCAAGGTGTAAACAGAGTCACAATCAGGAAATCAAAGAACATCCTCTTCGTGATCAACTCTCCGGACGTATACAAGAACCCTCACTCGGACACTTACATCGTGTTCGGTGAGGCCAAAATCGAGGACCTGTCTCAACAGGCCACCATGGCTGCTGCTGAAAGGTTCAAGGCTCCGGAGAGTGCTGCCGCTGGCAATGATGCTGCTGCAGCTGGCACGGTATGTTTTTAGACTCAAGACTTTCCAAACTAATTTGGTTCACATGATTTTTCATCACAACTAATACATAATATGGCACTGCCATATTTTTTTAACTAACAAAATATTTTTTTTCTAAAGGTTTTGCTTCAAGTCGCTCTGCTGTAAAGTTTGCTCAGTATCGTTGATATGTTTCTGGCTTTAACCAATTAATAAATTAAAAACCATATGTCTGTGCTAAATAGGTTCAGTCCAGCATAATGCCAAACAACTACGTAGCAGTTGTCCGACACTGGTTTTGAAATACAGCCTACTCTATTTTCATTATTTGTCAAGTCTGTGGCTTGAGAGTCCACAGAGTTACACAGGGGTTGTGTAACTACTAAAAAAATAGTGATTATCGAGGAACCATCTGTGTAGATATGGAACTAGGAAGAGTTGAATAATAAATAACATCCTACATAAAAAAATGCTTCATCAAGCTCAAATCTAAATCATCTCCATTATTTCCCAGACGGTGGCGCCTATAGCCGAGGAAGAAGATGAGGAAGGCGTCGACGAAACCGGAGTGGACGAGAAAGACGTGGAGATCGTGATGTCCCAAGCGAACGTGTCGCGGGCGCGAGCCGTGCGCGCCCTCAGGAACAACCAGTCCGATATTGTCAACGCTATTATGGTTTGTACACGGTTTTTTTTTTCACTTACACAAAGCTTGATAATTTTTTAGTTTCACTATTTACTTGCAACATCCCTAATTCATACAATGTAGCTATCTGCCTTTTCCCTCATTTTAAAGATTAATATTTGAGTTCTGCTGTCATTCTACCCAAATTACTTTGCTTGTATGAAAGTTTTTAACAGTCAAGCAGTAGCCAAGGCTTGCTGACACTATAACCTTCATTATTTTACTGTATCTCTTATTTTTTTTTATCTCTAACCATTCATCTATCGGGGAACCATGATTCCTTCCAGCCCTGTGTTCAAAAGTAACCAGAGTAATGTAGAGTTGCAACTAAGGGTTCTTCTTTTATAACTCAATCGAGCTACTAGTAGCTACCCTGGAGTTACCCAACTAACTCTAACTCTGAGCAGGGTAGGTTGGAGTAAGCGGCCATATGCTTGACATTGACAGTTAAACTTGTTCGCGTTCATAAATGCCAGGGTAGAGTAATTAACTCTATAACGTCATTAGAGTTGCCTGTTGCGACTGCGTCTCTGATTGAGTTCTTTTTCTATTAGTAATTGTTGTTTTTCTTTTCTTACAGGAGCTGACAATGTAAAGTTCCTGAGTATAGTCAAAGAGTATGTTAACTGTTTCTAGCTTTAAGTCTCCAATACCAGTCTCCACGGGAATGAGAGCCAACTATATTTAGCTCTCGCTCGCACACTCAAAAAACTGAAGAATCCAAAGGTTGAGGTCGATAGAATTCTTTTTTTTCTACGGTATGAAATGTATATAGGCTTATTTCAACTACAATAAAATTATGGTAATACTTTTTTTGAGTTTTATTTAATTGGATTTTTTAAGTGGCTTTGCCCGTATGCCAGTAGGAAATTGTCCCAAGGGAACATACTGCTGAGATAAAAAGTATCCTATGTGCTATTCCAGGACATGACCTACCCCTACACAAAGTTGCATTCAAACTAGTTCAGCCATTCCAGCGTAAAGAAGCAACACACATACTCGCAAACTTCCTACATGCCTTAGTTTTTCAAGGTTATCATTGTTCTCTGTAGTGGAGTGCGTGAGTCTTGACAGTGATATCAATTCAATTAATTTATTCACTCTTAACAATAGGTTCTTTTTGACAGTTAACAATGTGACTTATAAACTATATTCCACTATTGTAAGAGTCTGGTGCCTGAAATAGGTTATTGGAGAAAAGCCTGTGGTACAGGTCACCAGGGCTCCCCCACAGTAAAAAAAGGAAAGTACAGTATTAGACGACTTTGAGTGACAGCAATACGATTTATGGTTGCAGAACATCAGACCATAAAGATATAGTTACACCCGAGTGTGAACAGAGTACTTTATTATTTATTTATTACTTTATTAGCACACCTTAACTTATTACAGGACAAACATTAACTTTGTAATATAGGTACTGTGGGTAACAATGGACATATTCGATTTATTACTTAAAAATTTAACCCTTTTTTACTGTCAGTTGGTAAGGGTTTCCACATTCAGTGGTCTTTTACAAACTAGCTACTTTGCTATTTTGCCCGCATGACTTTCCTTGTATTGTTCCAAAGAGATCATACTCCCAGGATAAAAAGTACCTATCGTGTACCGAATTAAAATTAGAAGCGATTGACAATGGTTTTTGGGGCTTCATGTAACTTTTTAGGCTTTAACTTATTTCTGATTTATGGTGAGAATAAAATGAAACACAAATAAATAAATTAGCTTATTATTTTATTAGTGCAGTAAGGCATCCATCACGTTTGGTATAAAACCGTTCGCACATAGAGAAATGCATTGACTTAATATGTAATTAAAATAATAAAATTATTAATTACTGCCAAATCCGAGCGGCCTAGCACAGCTAAGCGTGTGACGTAATAGAAATATTTCACTTTGAATACTAATAATGGTAGTGTAAAACTCGGCCGACTGTGAGATAAATAAAATTATATCAATACATACGAGTATTATAAAACAAGGTCCCCCGTCGCGTCTGTCTGTTCGCGATAAACTCAAAAACTACTGCACCGATTTTCAAGCGGTTTTCGCCACTCGATAGCGTGATTCTCGAGGAAGGGTTTAGTATATAATTTGTTAAGTTTTCACCGTGTTCAAAAGTGTTACCCCGAATTTAACGCGAGCGAAGCCGCGGGCAAAAGCTAGTTGATATATAAACTAGTGCTTGACTGCAAACCCACCTAATGGTAAGCAGTGATGCAATTGTTGATGGTGAGGCGCACTAGTTTATGAGTCAATTCACTCTAACCTTAAAGATACCTAAATTATTAATTAATTCATGAATCCCCAAGCGACCACCGGTGGCCGCGCATCTATTGTCTTACTATTGTGTTTCTAATTGACGGTATCTGAAGGGTTAAACCCCAAGCGAACGCCGGCGTTCGCACACCCATTGTCTGTCTATTGAGTCTAATTACCACGATTGAAAGGTTAATATATAATTGGACGGGAAGACCGTAGCGACGCAGCGATTCCTGCATAGTACCAATAGTCCTACGGTTTACCGTTAGGACTATTGGTCATAGTAAGACTTCTGGCGGGGGGGGGGGGGGGGGTTCTAAATAGATTTGATTAGATTAGAGGTAATTTTAAAATACCTACCACAATTAGTATTCAAAGTTTTAATAATAATCAAACCCATACAACGTTTTATACGTCTCTTACAAAATGGGTTGTGACATAAGACATTTTTGAAACAGATTCCAAAAAGCTCTTCCGAGGATATCTAGCGAATCCGTCTAGCGTTGAAAGGTTAAAATAATAAAATCAAGTAAATCCTAACAAAGTGTTTCTGTACTACATATTATGAAATATGTACATTTGTGATTTTAATTTTAAAGTTATATGAAAATAATGCTAGTTGTTTTAATACCAGTTTTTTGCTTGATAACAAATCATCCCATAATATAAACACAGGTAATTGTAACCATATTTCAGTCAATAGCTCAAAAACGGCTGAACATAAAAGGATAAAATTCGACACACAGAAAAACCATGTTCTAAATTGTATCAAGCAAAACCCAGTAACGCTTCCAAACTCCACATTTTATTATAATATCTATTACTAGTCACTCACACATGCACAAAGATTTGCAGTCATCGTTGAAATATGCAGCTATAATAAAATTTGCAAATCTATTCCCAAGTGACACTTAGGCGTATCGCCCACGACGATTTTTTATAGCAATGCTGTCGACAATATCGCGCGACATTATCGCGTTTGTATCGCAACTGAGAATCGTTAAGCCGCCCTAACTATTGGACAAAGATACTTGAAAAACGCTTCCTTAGATAATTTCGCAGTTTTTCGAGCATGGGGATAGGACTGAGTTTTCAGGGTTGCAAACTTGTGTATAACTACCCTCAACGAACCTAAAATTTAAAAAAATTGTGGATACATGCGCGTTTGCAATATTTGATGTCGATTTTGACTGGCCTGCATGGGACGCAGAACAGATGGACGATGGGGACGAAAGGTTCTGGAGTGGCGACCACGTACCGGAAGACGCAGCGATAGAAGGCCTCCAACAAGGTGGACCGACGACCTGGGCACGATCGCGGGAATCCGATGGATGCGTGACGCACAGGACCGGTTGTGGCGACGCTTGGGGGAGGCCTATGTCAAGCAGTGGACGTCTTTCGGCTGATATGATGATGATGATGACGTGGTGGGAGAGAGCAAACAGCTAGCGCCCGCATCGCGACTACGATGCAAACACGCGACAGTATTGCTAAAAAAAGTCGCCGTGGGCTAGGGACCTTACGGCCTATTGTTTGCTAGTCACTGTGCACATGTAAACGACGGTATATTAGGCGTGTTTTATTATAAAAGATCATACATATAACAGTACATAAGAGTTTTAAATAATACTTTTACTCGATCGAGTCAGCTGGAGAACGGACGTCGTCGATCTTGAGAATCATCTTCACGAGTTGCGTGGCGAGAGAAATCTGTTGCTTCTTCGAGTGAAGTGACTCGATGACGTTCATGGCTTTCATGTCATTGGAACCTGGTGGAGGAAACAGTGGTATTAGACATGAGCTCAGTAGAAGTGTATGTATCTGTAGCGACATCTATGACGGGGTTACGGCACTTTTTTTAAATTATTATTGATAGGTTCGCGTTAAGCAGGGTATAGTTGGACCAGACATGACCACTATCTTCTTCTTCTTCTTCTTCTTCTTGCCCTTATCCCATATTACTTCAAAATACTGGTCCAACTGCTGAAATTTTTTTACAGATAGAAAACTGCTTTATTCTTGAGTGACATAGACTCTATTTTATGTACACGAACGAAGAAGTGGGCAAAAGATAGCGTTAGATAAATAAAGAGATACGTACCTTTGCCCATGCAGTCGATACCCAGGTTGTGATTGTTCTCGGACGCCTGCCGCGACTTCACTTCCGACAGAGTGTCGATGGGGGACAGGCCGCTGTGGAAAACAAAAGAGGACTGTTACTAGGCGACATTTTTATTATTATTAATAGACATACATTTCATCACAATCTCACGTGATGGTAAGTGATGATGTCGACGATGAAACTATCGGGAAATTCTGATCCTTAGTTGTATGCACAATGAAAGTTTTCCCAAAACATTTTGTGCAAGACTAGGTATAGTCGACGGCGCGAATGATGGCAAGAGTCGTTAGATGTGAAAGTCGTTTTTTAGGTCTCAGCACGCGGGATGCGGGGAAAGGGGTACCATCGTTCCGAGCGCGCAATTGGTTGTCAGTCCATTTGCTCCATAATAAAATTGCGTTACGTTGCGTTTTTGTTACGTGTTCAAATTATTGTTTTTTTGAGTTGTTGTGATCGTTTTATTTTAAATTTAACTATCATTCATGTCATGATCATGACAATATTTCTATGGGACCAGTTCGACAGTCTTGATTGGTTGTGTTGCATTTACAATGTTTTGTTTTTTAATACTAATTCTCAGTAACAGAAGAAGTGTAGTCATTTTGGAACTACGACGATAGTAAACATCTGCAAATAGCTTATGAATCCATACTAATATTATAAATGTTAAAGTGTGTCTGTTTGTCCGTCTTTCACGGTAAAACGGAACGACGAATTGACGTGATTTTTTTAAGTGGAGATAGTTGAAGGGATGGAGAGTGAGATAGGCTACTTTTTGTCTCTTTCTAACCCCCACTACCCTAAAATTGGGGAATTTTACGAATTTAACGGGAGCGAAGCCGTGGGCAAAAGCTAGTATAACATTACCTGTTCTCAGAGAGCGCCAGAGGGATAGCCTCGAGCGCGTCGGCGAAGGCGCGGTACGCGTACTGGTCCAGCGACGACAGCTTGTCGGCCGCGCGCGCCACGGACAGCGAGCACGAGATCTCCGCCGCGCCGCCGCCGTACACCACGCGGGAGTCCTGACGAACAAAAACAACTTTATTATACATCGCACTAATGTTAAAAAAGCGAAAGTTGGACGTTTCCGTTCTTCACAAAAACACATTCCTAATTCCACAAAAGAGGAACTAGTAACAATTTTTAAAAAGAAACTGCACTTCTATACAACGTGTAACGTTAAATGCGCAAAATCTGAAAATAGTTTGACCAGAATAACGAGCAGAATCAATTAAACCACTTTTTAATATAGGTTACATTTACAAAAATGTCGTCCTGTCTATTTATGAATAGGTCAAGCCATCACGTGCGCAAACCCGCCGAAATAGGTAAACAAACACAAATGGTTATAGTCCAATCAAATTTCCTCATACACGGGATAATAAAAGTTCTTATTTCAATGCTGATATTAATTTTAAACAAACTAAAACTGCATATAAAACCTAATTTTTTTTTTGCACTGTTTTAGGTCAATTAAACCAAAAAATAATTTTCAAAATCACGTTTTGCGCATTGAACGTTACACATTGCACAGATATTTCTATGTAAGACGACACAGCGACACCGCTTCGGCGCCGGCGCCGCACCGCATCGTATGCTCCCAAGCTTAATTCTACGCACAATGAATGTATTCCCAAAACGCATTAAATGTATGGGTGGGACGAAACAGGTCCTACGACTGACGAAACTACAGTTGCGCAAAGTCACGGCCGCTACAACTGGCCACGGGACCTTTAACAAGCACCTTTCTGTCATAGGAGTTACGGATAGTCCTCTCTGCAGAGCCTGCATGGAGGAGGAAGAGACAGCAGCTCATCTGCTTCTAAGCTGCCCTGTGGTCGCTGGATATAGGGCAAAGCACTTCGGTAACCCAGTTAACCTTCGTGAAGTGGTCAGCAACACCAAGGCGCTGCTGGCCTTTCTTGAGGAGCTGGGGTGGATCGAGTGACCTATTTGTCTCACCCATACGCAAAATACGCGCCTTAGTCGTGGAGTTGCGGATAACAGCCCGTTTTACCTATTAGCTATTACCTACGGGTGGGATGTCCCCCGACTTGTATAGTTACCTGCACCAAACTGCGGACGATGCACAGCGCGTCGTGCACGGAGCGCTTGGCCTCGTCCACGATCATGCGGTTCCCGCCCCGCATGAGGAGGGTGACGGCGCGGCTGTTCGAGCACTCTTCGATCACCAGCATCTCATCCTTGGACGTGCCGAATGCTGGAACAAGAAAAATGTATTATTAATTTCTGTGTACAAGATCGTAATGGTTATACTGTGGACTAGGTTTTAATTTCTTTTATTTTGAGTGTAGGAAATTACTTTTACCTCTCTGGGTCGAGTGAGAGGGAGTGTATTACTGACTGAATTCTATCTGTGTTCCTTTAGTTGCATTTTTCGTTTCAGGGTAGCGGTGACTCTACCCTGAAACGAAAAATGCAACTAGTCTAGTAGGCCCTACTAGCTGACAGCTCTTTGAGGCACATGTGGAACACAACGCACCGTCGAGTCGGGCTTGGTCTCTACCGGACGGCGAGTAAGCCATTTATCACCATCCGCAAACTCACACCTACTGTGGCGGGGAATCGCCCTGGGAAACCCGGGGCGTTTGCTGGCGTCTAATGCCCGTCATGACCTATATTGTACTTAGTGTCCAACTTGTGACCTTTTTATTTATTTTTGGGAAAAAAATATAACATGGTGTAAAAACTATTGGAACCCATTACTGAGTCTGATCCAACTAATCGTTATTCAAGTTTCGCATATACTAAAAATAATGTTGTATGTGTTTTCGAGTTTGAGAAGCAAAGAATCAACTTACTCAGCTCCCTGACGAGTCCACAAGAGCCCAGCTTGTCAGCGGTGAGCTCCTCAAAGCGCGGCACGATACGGCCCCCGGTGGCGATGGCAATCAGCTCCATCTCGGGCCCTCCCACCCACCGCACGGCCGGCAGACCCTCGGACAGGAGGAGGTGGTTCGCCTCGTCGTCGAAGCCCCACTGGCAGATGGCGAGGGTTGCGCCGGCGTCCTGTCGAAGATGGTGAAAGTCGAATGAAGAGAACGTGATGCTTCGATATGTGATATGTTTTACTAAGGCCTACTGTCTACGGACGCGTAGTTTTATACGCTTGGGGGTCTAAACTATTTTGGAGGTATGCGGAACAGAGAGTAAAGTCCCGCAAACCTCCTTTGAAAAGGGAGGATCCTCCGACCAGACAGGTGTTATAGTTTGGTGGGCGACTGCCCAATAGTTGATGTCGGGCTGTCGTGAGATCTTTGACTGCGCGATGCAGGATTTCGTATTTTCTCCGTAGCTCCGTATTTATAAGACTCATTTTACCTTGACTCGGCGCACCATCTCCAAGAACTTGTCGTGCTCATAGGCGCGAAGGTCGCGGTACTCATCAGCTGAACCAACGTGGAGCTTATGTTTGGTCTTCGGCTTTGGGGGCTCGAACGGGCAGGTTAGGATGGCGAGTTTCGCATTCTGTAAACAGTATAACAAAGTTTTAGAAATTGTTAAATAAATCCAACGACCTTGCAGCTACTAGACCCCTCATTTCTGTCAACTAGCCCAGGTACGGGAGCGGGGTACTGCGTTGTGATTGGTACGAGGGAGCGGGTTACTGCATTCTGATTGGTCGGTCAGCCATCTACAGATCTACAACCTTATGATCTAAGATCCATAGAAGAAAACCCTTCCCTCATCTGTTATTTGATTATGATAAATATTATTGCTAGATAAAGCATTTATACATTCCGAATAGGCCTAGCTAAATCTGGTGCCAATGATGGACAATAAAAGTTGTCTGAGATCGCGAACATTTTGATATTTTCGACTTTAACCAAATACTTTCAAATCGAGTTCTATCGTTACTAATAGCTTCTATTAGACTAAAAAACACTAATTAACATGAAATAAAAAAATGATTAAATAACAGATGACGGTAAATTATGGCCATTAAACTCACATCTTTAAGGGTTCCCTACCCTCCTATTTGTACTAAAAAAAGGAGGCTAACCTATAGTTTTTCAGTTCCTTGGGGCACACTCTTTTAGCTGATGCTGGACTTTCCCAAATTACAAATGAGGGGTAATTGATGTGAAAAATGTATGTTAAAAAATAAAGTGGGAGGGAATAACGTCATTAGATCATTTTTGCACATTAAAAAAAAAATGTAACTCACCCTCAGTGTCTTTGGCATCTGCGGGTGGCTCATAGTCTTATCGATGACGACTCCCTTCACCAGCATGGAGTCTTCCATGCGGCCGCCGACCTTGCCTTCCACCTTGATCAGCTCAAAGTTCACGTCACGCTTCTCCAAATCCGCTACCGAGAGGACAGCCTGTGGAAAAGATAGTTATGAAGAATTAAACCACCTTGTACTCTGTTCTGTAATACTACCCTCCTCCCCCCCTACCCTCTTCCTACTATTATACTATACCCTATACCTATACTGTCCGTTCAACCGATTTTGACTTTTATTACGTTGGTGGCATGACAAATGACGGTTGCAGTAAATAGTTGGTATTGTAACCACTTTTTTGCTTTTACTGCCATCCTTATGCCTACGTAATTGAAGTTAAAGTCGGTTGAACAGACAGCAAAAATGGTTTATTTAAATTTCTAATCCTACCGCGAACAAGATACACGTCGGATATATCCGACAAACACTCTCGCGTTTATTCCGCCAGGGCCGCACATCCATGACCAAATATTCCACCTCGTCAGCTCTTCTGTCACCTATGTGGATTCCTCCTTCTGCGAAGCAGTAATGCTAACAAAGGAGGAGGCAGAACGCATCAGGCAACGGCGCCTTCGCCGCCGCCGCCGCCGCCGCCGGGATTCCGATCCCGATTTCCGGCCACCTTAGACGCGGGCTCGCGGACGGCGAGCCATGGGGCATCCAAGTCGTGGCTCAAAACCGGGAACATTGGAAGGAGTGGAGGAAGGCCTTTGCCCAGCAGTGGGACAGTATGGGCTAGTAATAATAATAAACAAAAACTAAACTTACATCAACGGCGATCTCAGCCATCAACCGATGACACTTCACGACCACCTTACTACCCAGCGTAGTCATGGCAACCTTGATCAGTTGCTCCCTAGTATCCTTGTTCACCGGGAACGCCTCACTGATGCTGTCCAGGTGAGCCAGTGCCGTGGCTGCGGCCATCTCGAAGCCATCTGCCACACGGATGGGGTGGATACCCTTGTCGAGTAGGATTGAGGCTTGTTCCAGGAGAGCGCCTGGGGAGAAAGGAAAATAATTGTGTTTAGTTTGTAAGCCCGAAAATTTTTATTCTTGGTAGTGTCTTTAAGGGTGTTACTACATCAATCGATCAATCTTCTTTCGATGCCATCGATCAATCGTCGTTCGATGCCATCGATTAATCGTCGTTCGATGCCATCGATCGGTGGTAGAATGGATTAGTCGACGTCAAACGATAGTTTCTACCAGACCAATCGACAGATTGTTGATTGACGATCGATCAAATCTTCTTGTTGAACATTTGGAAAGAAACTGATGTAATATAGGTCGGACGGTCGGTAGGTTGATCGTTAATCGATCAATATCGACCAATGCCATCGACCGGCGATCGTTCGATTGGTTAGTCGATCGGTATCTGTCGATCAATAAAGCTGCCACACCAATCGATCAACGCCGGTCGATGGCATTGGTCGATATTGATCGATTAACGATCAATCTACATCGTGGAAACCGGCATGTCCTAGAACCAAAAATTCGAAGACATGTGATATTCACCAACCCGCACTGGGCCCGCGTGGTGGATTACGGCCTTATTCCCTCTCCTAGAGAGGAGGGCTGAGTCCCAGCAGTGGGAACATTAAAAAGGCTGATGATGATGATTAACTCTGAACTTTTAAAACTTCAGTTTTCGCTAGTATATTATTATTTTTTCTATCTATTCCTTTACACTAGCTGTGCTCTGCGGTTTTTAACTATTAAGCTGTAAAGTAACTCTGACCCATATTGTGTTCACATGAGTCAAATAAAACACTGACCTTTTAGAATAACCAAAATTATAATATAACTATACTAAAACCTAACACAGCGTTATTTACTATAAGTAACTTAAACTAACGCTAATTACAACAACATACAACGTGTAACGTTAAATGCGCAAAACCTGAAAATAGTTTGATCAGAATAACGAGCAGAATCAATTAAACCACTTTTTAATATAGGTTATATTTAAAAAAAAAATCGTCATTAAAAACTTCGACCTGTCTATTTATGAATAGGTCAAGCCATCACGTGCGGAAACCCGCTGAAATAGGTAAACAAACACAAATAGTTCTATTCCAATCAAATTTTCTCATACACGGGATAATAAAAGTTTTTATTTCAATGCAGATATGAATTTTAAGCAAACTAAAACTGCTTATAAAACCTTTAATATTTTTTTCTCACATAATTAGGTCAATCGAATTAAAAATCATTTGGGGTGTCTGAGGTTTTGCGCATTTAACGTTACACGTTTATCATATAAATTTTCTAAATCATAACTTATACCAATAAATAAAAAAAAATTAAAATTAATAAATTGTTCAGATTTTGTTGACCTATAAATACATCTATTTATATTTATCTACAAAATCTGACTAATCGTCACGGCAAGACTTAAAACCGTTGCCCATAAGGTTAAACCACCGCGCGTGTCCGTCCCAGGGGTCATCCCCTGGCTCCCATTTCTGGAGACCGCCATCACAATAGAAACAGGTGACCCTTTATCCCCCACCCCCGTATAAAATAATCCTGCTTCCGCCAGAGCCTCGGGCGTAGGCGATTCATGCGGCCAATTTCTATAGTCAGCAGACATGTGACTTTCTCCTGATATTCTGGGTGTTCTGGGTGGGTGACATCTGTAAAGAATAATCTATTTTTTATAAAAGTGAAATACCACTCACTGATTAATCACGAAATCTGTGGGTGCTAAGCCGTAGGCAGGCAAGGGCCCACATTGCCTATGCTTCGCTACGCGACTGAAACGGGGGTTGGAAGAACTGAAGAGGGGGTTTAAAAGCAAAATAATATTATTATTTTTTTTTCAGATTACTCTCTAAATAAACTTCTTACAAAAACAGAATCACCCGTTGTAATTTGTCGCTCGTTTGTGTGTGTGAAAGCGCGGTTATAAGACGAGTATCAGACTGGCCGCGTTTTATGTAGGTAGTTCTTAAGTATCGATTTCCTTAGATAAGAAAAAAAAGTTCCCTACTCGTTTATCTTCTATCTATAATATAAAAATGAATCGCAAAATGTGTTGGTAAGCGCATAACTCAACAAGCGCCTGGACCGATTTCGCTAATTCTTTTTTTGTTGTGATTGTTATTGTGAGGAAAAGGTCCTTATGGAAAAAAAATTAATTAGGGTAGTGTAGTGTAGACTTGGGTAGAGTAGGATAGAATAGGGTAGGGTAGAGTAGGGTAGAGTTGGGTGGAGTAGGGAAGAGCGGGAGCGAAGCCGCGCGGGCAAAAGCTAGTTACTTAATAAATAAGGTGAAATATCTTTTCATTTACTTACGTTTAAAATTCAGCTCACTCAGCAACAATTAATAACTCAGCAACACTTGCTCACCTCACAAACTTAACTTAAATACAATAATGATTTTTGTTAAAGCGCTAAGTTGCTACGTCCTCTTATGCTTGAATTTTGTGTTGATAGATTTATCAATCAAGTGCTAGTGCAACTAGGGTTGGTAAAATTTCTTCGAGAACACTCAAAACAGTTTTGAGAAACTAAAAAACTAACTTTTTTGGATATTTTTTTTTTTATTAAGTATTTTCAAAGAACTCTTCCCCAGCCTCTATACAAAGTAGTATTAAAAAAAAAAAACTACTCTAGCCAAAAAAGAGAACCGACTTCAAAAACACAGTAGGTTAAAATTCTCTATCTCAAAAACTACTAAACCGATTTTGATGAAACAGGTTGTAATAACCCTGTAATGAGTTTTGGTATTATTTATATTAAAATTTATGCATGACACACAAACTTTTTTTTTTAAATACAGTGGCTTATTAAAAATTGTAGCTTTACATGATATTATATTATAAATGCAGACCGAAAATATAGTTGGTTGGTTAGTTGGTAGTGTTTGGCAACCCTAAGTGCAGCTGATCTTTCTGAGGGCTCTTAATACAGTTTTTAATCAGTTTAAGTTTCTCAGTGGCGTAACTGGGAATTAGTGGGTGCGCTCCGGGAAAAGATAATTTTCGCCACCCTTTACATATACAAATATATATAAATCATGAGTCATAAGTCTTAAATATTTCCACTATTCAAACCTGAAATAAGGTCGGAAGGTGGCGCATAAAATTCTCAACCTGCCAACTTGGGTGTAGAAAGGTAGATAAGTAAATTTGTTGCCACCCTGGGCAAATATCTGGCTTGCTCCCCTTAGATCAAGCCCTGAGTGTAGCCCAAAAACATATATTTTGTTTTAAAAAAATATCAATAATCTAACTCACCAGCCAAAACCACAACTCCAGTAGTTCCATCACCGATCTCATCATCTTGACTCTGTGCCAGCTGGACCAAAAGCTTGCCGATCTGATGTTCTACATCCATCAGCTTCAGGATGGTGGCTCCGTCGTTGGTGACAGTCACATCTCCATCAGGTGAGACCAAGAGCTTGTCCAGGCCGCGGGGACCAAGGGACGTGCGGAGGATGCTGGCGATCTGACGGGCTGCGGAGATGTGTGACTGTGGAGAGATAAATGATTTTGATTAATTTTTTCAAGGTTTATAGGTACCAAAACATGATTAATGAATTTAAAAAAAATATCAAACATTTTCTTGAGTTAGTTAAATTTTGTTTTGGAAACTAGGTGGCAAAGGGCAGTTGTATATTTTCACTGAATAGTGTCTCTCTCTTGGTATGGACATGCAAAAAGGAGAGATGAAACGAATATTGCTAAAAAATTTATGAGTTTAAATGTGGATGGATGGAAGGGGAGAAGGAGGCAAATTGTGTGAGAAGTGATATGAAAGAAAGGAGTCGATGATAGTGTGATGAGTGACAGGACAGAATGGAAGAAAAAAACGTGTTGCGCCGACCCCAAATAAAACGGTATAAGGGCAAGAGGAAGAGGAAGAGTGTCTCTCTCGTAGGCCTGTCTTAGCAAAAGCCACAATAGTTCATTAAATCTTAAGAGAACACCGGCATTCGCACTGTCATTGTCTTACTATAGTGTCTCTAATTGAGGGTATCTGAAGAGTTAAAGGCTGACTTTACTTTTATTATTGATATAAAACTCAAAGAAGTCTCTTTGAACATAATTCAGACATATCAAATTCATCTCATTTTTGTTGATACTGTATTGAGTTACTGTAGTAATTTAAATTGTTAGTAAATAAAAAGGTATGTTTTGTCTCTCTCTTTTTTCAATCATAAACAAGAGATCTACGTTCTAGTAATGGGAACATAGTAATATACCTATTCTTTATTATACACACATAAACTTAATCATAATACATTCATATGTGGATAATTCATGTACAAAGGCAAGCTTAACTCAACAATGAGTTTGCTCCCAGTACACTTGAGTGACAGAGATCACATTCGAGGGTAGGATCCAGTGTACAACAACAACAACAGTGTACAATGGTCCCATCACTACGACTGACGAAACTACAATTGCGCAAAGTTACGGCCGCTACAACTGGCCACGGGACCTTTAACAAGCACCTTTATGTCATGGGAGTTACGGATAGTCCACTCTGCAGAGCCTGCATGGAGGAAGAAGAGACAGCAGCCCATCTGCTTCTAAGCTGCCCTGTGGTCGCTGGTTACAGGGCCAAGCACTTCGGTAACCCAGGTAACCTTCGTGAAATGGTCGGCAACACTAAGGCGCTGCTGGCCTTTCTTGAGGAGCTGGGGTGAATCGAATAACCCATTTGTCCCACCCGTACGCAAAATACGCGCATTAGTCGTGGAGTTGCGGATACCAGCCCGTTTTACCTATACCTATAATGGTCCCATCAGGCAAATTACCAAAAAAATATTTATTTAATCTTCATGCAACACAAAGGGTCAGTGGGTCGTCTTAGGGACGGATTTACACAAAGTACATAGGCAGACTTAATGTCTTAGGCATTCCATTCTCTGCCAGTCAACCTAGCCTATGGAACTAGCTATCCTATGGAACTAGCCTGCTTAAACCAACATGTTTGGTTTAAGCAGGCTAGTTCCATAGGAAATAAAGTTAGTATATATGGAAATAGCAATTTATTGTTCAACTTATATATTATAAATAACAGCAATAAAATTATATTAAGAGAATATACTATAGGAGAAATAATACAATTTTCACTATTTTAGTATCTCCATAGCATGTTCAGGTTCAGGTCAGAAAAATGAACATAATTGAGGTTAACAGTTTCAATATTCTTCAAAACCTAGTAAAGGAGATAATCAAATGCCTTCAAACAAAGAGATGTTAGGTTAACTTATTATAATAACAAAATTATCGAAAAAAGTGGCTATGTAAAGGAAATTTAAGTTAAAACTTCGATTTTAAATTGTTTTAAAGGTTTTTATCGAGTTTTAGAAGTATTTAAAGATGAAAGGCAGCTGAAATCTTGATAAAAATCGTACAGGTTGCCTAATTCGGAGTCATGTGATTCATAACATCTGATTTTAAGAATGCATGTAACTTTATAATACTGCAGAAAAACTTAAACCTCAGGGTCTAATATGGGTTTGGCAGAGATAAATTACAATTTTAAAGCAAGTTTTAGTTATAAAATTACGTATAATAATTAATAATTCTCGATTATTCGAAATTGTGTTGACAAGTTTAGGTTAAGCATTTGGTTTTCATATTATCTGGAATAATTTCTAAAGCTGTTGGTATGATACTGCTAGGGGAAGCCTGTGAGGCTCTAAATCACAATTTTTGAGTTGTTATTATGTCAAGAAAGGAAGACAAATCGAAATAAATTACCTTCAAGGCATCGATACCGGTAAGCCGTTTCTGCCTATCTTGGTCCCTCAAAATGATAAATGGACGACCATACTCGTCAAAGGCTACCGCTCCAGGGAACAGAGCCATTTTTTAATATATTATCACTTCACAAACTCAAGATGAAAGCAGATTAAGTTTCATAGATTCCACCAAATTCGAAACAAAAACCAAATGACAGAAACAGACTGACAGTTCCATAAATTGAATTTGACAATTTATCCCGTGACCACAGACTGATTATTGAGTAATCTTATTTACGCAGAAACGTTTTACATTTATCACTCACTTGTGATTTTTCTACACCAATATATTATACTTTTTGTTCAGCCTCAGTGCTGAACAAAAAGTATAATATATTGGTGTGTTAATATAGTGTTTGAACATGTCAATAGAAAATAAATTATTTAGTTAGTTTTAAAGAACCTACTTACTTATGCCCGAGGTGAACACCAGCCAGTGTACTTTGTTATTGTGAATGCTGGAGATCCCTTTGCGGGCTGCCCATACTGTAGATGGAAACTAAACGCCTTGTCCCTTTAACAAGAAGGATGCGGCTACAGTTTGAAGGGCCGCTGGCGCGTTTATTGAAATTATGACAGGAATATGGTTTGATTTGACAAACGTGATGGTAACCACATAGTTATACACTTCTGGACACATCTATTGGCCCACCTTAGAGTTTAGGTTTCGATGGCCCCTACCGAAATATGATTCCTAGATTGAACAAAAACTGTTGATGCTGTTTTAAACCTGATACATTTTACCATCTTTTTCCCCATGAATCCCCAAGCGACCACCGGTGGCCGCGCATCTATTGTCTTACTATTGTGTCTCTAATTGGTGTGCGTCAGAATGGCTGGTGGTCTGTGGCGTTGGTCTATGCGAGTTGATTCAAAAATTGCTACATAATTGCTTATATTTGCTACATATTGTAAATAATTGCTACATAGGATATATATTCCGAAATTAAACATTTTTTTTGACCAGCCATCTTGACGTTTGGTTGGCTGGTCAACCCCTAGTTTAAAGTTAAGCATGCAGACTTTCCCAAAATGTATTGCGTCAATAATTGCTACATATTTACTTCATTTATCTAATTTAGTTGTAACTTCAAACATATGTTAAATAAAGGATGTAGCAACTATTTAAATTATCCGAAGGAAAAGTGCCTGATAAAATATTAAAGGCAAATACTTAGTTATGTAGGTGTCGGTTTAATCGTTTAGGCTCTGGTAACCATCTAAGTAAAATAAGTAATGTCCGTAAGGATTGAGGAGCCACATTTCGTATCTTAATGAAATTAAACACTTATTTAGTAGTAAGTTTAAAAATTTAGCAGGTTCGATAATATTATTTAAAAAGTTACATGAACATGAAGGTGGCTCCTCAATCTAAATGTTTGGATTGAGGAGCCACGTCAGAACTACGAACATCATGGTTGAATTTAATTTGGTATGACTTAGTAGCATTTTAAAGTAGTTAGTAGACAAAATTTCAGCACTGCAGTGTTAAAATTAAAAAAGTTATCATACATTGTATATGGCTCCTCAGACCATATACATGACCCGTCATTTTTCAAAGAAACATTAGTTCGATTGATCCGCAATTTCGTCATCGTTTAATAATAAGTGTGTATGAATTTGTAGCATACAGAGAAAGTAGTAAAACTGAGTACTTAAATGTAGTATTTAGTATTTTATTTGGCTCCTCAGTCCTGATCCTGACTTTCTGCATAGTAAATAATTGATTGTATGTGCCTCGTATCACAATGAAATAAAAAACCAAAGACACTAACATTTAGTATAAAATTCTAATAAATTATTTAACGTATAATCCCGCCTTAAAAAAATACATGGTGGTGCATCATGACTCACATTTTCACTGTTTTTCATACAACCGCTCATAACTGAGCAAGTTTTGTGAAATTTTCCAGTAAATCTCGATATTACCGAATACTAGAGTCTGTCTAATGAAAGCGTAACCTGGAGTTTTTTTTTTAAATTAAAGTGGCAACATTATTTTGCCGCCAAAATCACGTCTAAGTCTATGACTGCAATTGTCAGTTTTTGGAAACAGATATTTATTTATCAACAATAACTGCTTTATCATGGGTAAAACAATATAAAGTTATGTGCGAAAGCTGCTACACACTATCATCAGTGAGTTTAAACAAAAACAAGAAGAGAAAGAAGTTGTTTTCTAAGAAAAACAACAATGTTTATACACGATCTTGGATTTTTAAGTTAGTGTGACACTTTAATCTTGATCATTGTTGACTGACCACTAGATATTTTTACGGTATGACTGATGATGACTATTTTAATTGACTATCGCAGTTTTGTGCTCTTGGTATTCTTGTCGGAAGGCCAAAATGCCAAATTGTAAATAAAGAATATAATATACGGCATTTGAGAGAACAGATAAAATAAATTTGGAATAATATCTAACATTTTGTGTATTATTAACCTTTACCATACATCTACCAATAAATAAATCTACACAATTTTAAGTTCTTATACAACTATTGTACAATCGTCATATATAAAAAAATACTCAAGTACCAAAACTTTTTTCTCCTACTATTTCAATAATACCATATTCAAATTTTTGGGTTTCAACCTCCTTTTCTCAGGTCACGCTTTCAGTAGACGGACTCTAACAGATTTTTCAGGTGTTATCCCTTTTTTTTGCGTTGCCTTTTCGTCAAACATCGCGTTGGATTGCATTAAATGAAGTTACAAGCATTTGAACTATTTTCGATGTTTACGATGGCGAATGGAAAAGGACCCTCTTAAGTGAAGCGCACTGTACAAAGTTATTAGCTATTCTTTAGTTTCCTATGAAATAGTTTTTAAGGGTGACTATGAATACATATACGGGTCATGTGTATGGTCTGAGGAGCCATATACAATGTATGATAACTTTTTTAATTTTAACACTGCAGTGCTGAAATTTTGTCTACTAACTACTTTAAAATGCTACTAAGTCATACCAAATTAAATTCAACCATGATGTTCGTAGTTCTGACGTGGCTCCTCAATCCAAACATTTAGATTGAGGAGCCACCTTCATGTTCATGTAACTTTTTAAATAATATTATCGAACCTGCTAAATTTTTAAACTTACTACTAAATAAGTGTTTAATTTCATTAAGTTACGAAATGTGGCTCCTCAATCCTTACGGACATAACTTATTTTACTTACACGGTTACCAGAGCCTAAACGATTAAACCGACACCTACATAACTAAGTATTTGCCTTTAATATTTTATCAGGCACTTTTCCTTCGGATAATTTAAATAATTGCTACATCCTTTATTTAACATATGTTTGAAGTTACAACTAAATTAGATAAATGAAGTAAATATGTAGCAATTATTGACGCAATACATTTTGGGAAAGTCTGCATGCTTAACTTTAAACTAGAGGTTGACCAGCCAACCACACGCCACAGACCACCAGCCATTCTGACGCACACTCTAATTGACGGTAGGTATCTGAAGTTTTAAATTTGAATTCAGAATACCTTGCACAACTAACTGGCTAGATGCAGGTCAGTAATAGAGAGCTCTTTTTACAAGTAGTTCTTACTATTTTTTTTTTCAGAAACTATTTATTTATTTTACATTTGGAACTTATTACATTATAAAATAAAATAAAATAAAATAAAATAATTAAAAATAATATATACACTAAAGGCCTAGCTAAATATCGACGTCAAAAAACTCCTCCGCGTCGCTGTCGACTGGAAGTGTGCCCAAAAGGCTGGCGGCATGGCCACGTTGTATATTGTACGTTGTATGCCCTTGGGTCACACGAAGAGTCACCTAAGCGTTTGGATAAATCTTTAAAAAGCATATGAGCACTCGGACCCCACGGCCCAAGAGTTTCAACCAATTGAAACAAATTCTAATTATTTAAATCATATATTTTTAAATGACAGCACAATTTTTAATATTGAAGATTTAGTGACACACTGTTCTCCACGAAGGGGGCTTAGCATTTTCATAGATAGTACCTAGCGCTAACAATACACCAACGAGGCATAAAACAAGGGTGACACAATATAACACTCGATCACAAAACCCCCCCTTCAGAAACACGGGACGTCCATCTTCGCATTGAAAATCAGCTTGTAGTTTTTTCAATTTGATTAAACTTCGCTGCTGGAAAAATATCGGCGTCGTAGAAATGGCTCGGCCACGCCGAAGATATTTCGCAATAATCCTGAGTAACATAATAATTTGATCCGTTTGGAATCGGTGTATTCAATCGAATGACTTCGATAGACAGTTGAATTTTCGACGGTTTGTTTTTTCCGAACCCTGTCATTTCTGAGTGGCCTGCTATTTTATAGGTATTTTAACTGGCCAGTTGCTTAGTGTGTACGTTCATTAGCGGTTGCGCCACTGACGTCTTTTATTCAGAGACTTTCGTCCAAGTTTGGTTGCTTTTCGCATCTATGATTTTACTAGCTTTGCGCCCGCGTGGACTACAGTTTATATCGCGCGGGTAGAGACCCGTGCTCAGCAGTGGAATTATAGGTAGCCTATGTGTTATTCCAGTGTCTCTTCTACCTACCTACCAAATTTGATCTAAATCCGTTCGGTAGTTTTTGCGTGAAAGCGTAACAGACAGACAGACAGAGTTACTTTCGCATTTATAATATTAGTAGGGATTTAAGTAGCCCAAGGTCCTTGAAGTGACATCTATGGCGTCACACAAGAACTCATCACAGCAGTGATTTGTTATACTAATAATAATAATAATAATTTAATAATCTAATAATAATAATCTAATAATAATCTAATTTAATAATCTAATAATAATAATTTTGTTTATTTGTATGTATTTATATAAGTATTTATTTTTTTAATTATGTATTTATTTTGATTTTAATTTTCTTTTTGTTTGTTTGCTTTAAAGTTCGCACCTACCATGTTATGTTTCTGCACCACCCTAAGGTCGACTGGTAGATAATGCCTAAGGCATTAAGTCCGCCTTTGTACAGTTTATGTGCAATAAGCATAAATAAATAAATAAATAAATAAACTAATCCTGTAATTGAACATATACGACAGCTCGAAATTATCTGCTGGGCAGTTGCCCAACAGACATAACACCCGTCTGGTCGGAGGATCCCCTCTTTTCAAAGGAGGTTTGCGGGACTTTACTCTCTGTTCCGCTTACCTCCAAAACTGGTAAACCTCAACTATGAACGTCAGCGCAGCCTTCGTACAGCCTCACTTCTCTCAAGCTTTCGAGCAGTGAGCCATACAGCCAGCACCCACGGCTAAAAAGGGTATCTTGACAACCAGCATGCCTAACTGGTCATACCTCATCAGTGACCTTAGCTAACTACCCTGTACCTTTGGCGAGCACATAAAGGGCTATGAAGAACTTCAACTGGTCGACGCCAGCAGTCAAGCCCTACGTCGCACAGCAACGCTCCGACTCACTGGAGTCAGCGGGCACAACTCCGACTTACTGGGACAGAACCAACCCGACTCACTGGGGCATCACCGCAGACAATTCCGACTCACCGAGAATTATGCGGCATTCGATTCTGACCCACTGGAATCAACCTATCACTGGCCTGGCAAGCATCAAGAAGTATCAAGAACCGTCGATCTCCGATCTCCGGAAGGGAGTTATGTAGCGACATCTATGGCGCCCCATAAGAACTAATTCTGCATTCTCCACGTGAATTGAACATATATTATACGAAAGCCCGAAATTACCTGACGGTCTGGTCGGAGGATCCCTTTTCAAAGGAGGTTTGCGGGACTGCTAATTTCATTTTCGACTTGTAATGCTATGTACCTACCTAATGCTTTATCTTCTACTATTCTTATAACGTATCTTTTGCGTGTCTACACAAAATAAGTTTCTACAGTGCCATCTATTTCTTCCACTATCGAAATCCTTAATTATTATTTTATTAAATATTATAAAAGCGAAAGTGAGTTTGTTTGTTTGTTATGTCTTCACGCCTAAATGGCAAAACCGATTTTGATGAAACTTGGTACACGGATAGACCATGTCCTGGAATAGGACATAGGCTACTTTTTATCCCGGAAGTATGTCCCTTGGGATAATTTTCTGCTATCACGCGGGCGAAGCCGCTGGGAGCAGCTAGTAGACTATATAGTTACAGGTTGTCCGATATTTGAATTATTTTACTAACGTTGATTTTTGTGAGATCTCTTGGGATCAATATTTTACTATCCGTAGCCCGTAGGGTATACAAGATCCTTGCTTGGAACTTAGTAGTAGTGTTCACGGGAGGCAACACGGATGCAACACGGACAACAATTTGCCAAACTACTCTCAAAACACGTAAAGAAAACTGCATCTTCTTCCTACCCTTATCCCACATTACACGTTTTTTTCTTCCCTTCTATCCTGTCACCTGTCAAACTATTCTAACTCCCTTTTTCAAAGAGCATGTAAACTTTACCCTTTTCATTCATATCACTCCTCACACAATCCATCCATCTAAAGAAAACTGCATATTACACAAAAATATGATTATATTGCTAGCATCATAATTATTATAACATTATTAATAATACATGGAACTTTTACGAGGTATCCTTCACAATTTAACTAACCATATTGTCCACACTGCTGCAACGATGCATCACTTTTACCGAGCGAGGGGTCTTATTCCGTAGACTTCCGCGCTCGTTTTCGCCGTTATATATCAAATCTTTCAAATGCTAAAGATTTGCCTTCTTCTTCATACTCTTCTTTTGTGACACAGAAGGAGTAAAAATCCGGATCCCTGAATATTTTCTTGCCGCCTTCCCATGCGTAAGTCAAAGGATTGTCAGGTTTGGTTACATTCACATCGAAATGATCTAAAGCTAAACAACGGACTTCACTATAAACTCTGTCTCGAAAACCAGGAAACATGGCATTACCACCGTATACAACAATATTTTCTAGCAAACTTTCTGTATGTTCTTCTGGACAAGCAGCAATCGAATGCATGATGGCTTCCGGTATGCCCATTTGAGGAATCCCAACGTCTGATGGGTGGAATAGCAGCTCTGGAATGGCGAAGCGTTCGTTGTTAAGTCGAAGAGTTTGCTGTTCTAAATCCTCGTCGGGTTTGACGATGTCTCGGAGGTAACCGCGACGAATTGACGTGTAGTCTGGAAGAACGTAGTCTTTTACTATCGTGTTTTCTGGACCTGTAATAGAACGCTCTGTTAATTCACAAGAAGGGTTTCATTCAGTCCTACAATACAATAACTAAAACACACAATACTATAAAACCGATTTTATTCGTGAACTTTTCGCGGAAACTACTTTCCGATGGCTTCATAACTTCTGACTATTTTGATAACTACTGTGCGTTCCAAATGAGAATAGGAAAGCCAATGAACTCGATCTGTCAAATTTTGATTGAAAAGTATAGTTTCACACCATGCCAATTCGATTCTTTTTTTTTTGTTGTTGATAGGTTCGCCCTTGACCGCTATATCTCACCGGATGGAAAGCGACGATGCGGTCGACGATGGAACACGCTTACCTGAAAGAATCTTATAAACTTTTGACTTAAAGATTCCTGGGTTGTAGCTACCCAGACTCCGGCTAGGAAATCCACTCCCTAGCTGTACACAATGAATGAGATCTTTGCGATCATATACCATGTTAAGTGCAACGTCGCGATGATTTGATTTGACATTTCCGTCAGTCAGTTTCAGATTTTCCTTTCCTACCTGTTTTCGAAAAATATTAATTAGTCCATAAGTAGCGGTACTGTTTAATAATGTATTTCCTGTCCATCTACTTCTACTGCCATCAACAATGTTTGAGACTCAGATTATTTATTTATTTATTTATTTAAATCTTTATGCACAAAGTTGTACAAAGGCGGACTTAATGCCTTAGACATTATCTGCCAGTCGACCTTAGGGTGGTGCAGAAACATAACATGGCAGGTGCAACTTAATAAATGAGAAAACAAATGCAATAGTAAATACATACTTAGATACATACATATAAATAAACAGAACTATAGTAAAAAAAAGAAATCAGTGCAATGATGATTCTGCCAACATCCTGCGAATATGCTCTTGTGCCTTCACTTTAAAAGAATATGGACTAGTCGCCATCCTGATATTCAGAGGCTGCGCATTCCAAAGGGATATCGCTTGAACGAAAAAGGAGGAGTGGATAAGCCCGGAACGGTGTGAGGGACATCGTAGAAGTCGATTATTGGTAGACCGAAGATTTTTATTGTGCCCAGAGCAAAGAAATTGAAGTTCTGAAATCAGATAAGAAGGGGAAGAAGGATTATCTAAAAAAGAGAACAGGGTAGTTAAGGCCCTTAGCGCTCTGCGCTGACGAATGGGTAACCATTTTATAAACGAACGATGCTCAGATACATGATCGTACTTACGTAGGTTGAAAACGAATCGAATGCAGTTATTCAGAAGACGGTCAAGTTTATTGAGGAGATCTGCATTCAGGTCGTAGTAGCACACATCAGCATAGTCGATTATGGGAAAGATTAGGGACTGTACAAGCATTGCCTTAATGTGAGCTGGGAGAATATTCTTCAAATGATAGAGAGACCGCAACGTTCCAGTGACTTTTTGACTGACATTTGTGATCTGCTTCCGCCAATCAAGACAAGCATCGACATACAGACCAAGATCCTTGACCTCCGAGCCAAACGGGATCACCGTGTTGTTGAAGATTACGGGTGGTACGGCTAGTCCATCCAGCTTTCTCAGGCTATGAGGGCTCCCAACTATAATAGCCTGACACTTCGTAGGATTTACCGCCACCCTGAATCTATCTGACCAGTTTCAGATCATCAGTTTGGTTTTAGTCTGATTCATTCAAGTCTCACCATAAGTCTAGATGTGATAGATGGACAAGATATCTCGAAGCTTCTCAGCCGGCTCGGGGAACAATTCCAGCTCAAACGCTCATTGCTGTGCGTCCACCGAGCGTAGGTATAAAAACTGAAGTTCTAACAAGAGAGATTGTCTTCTGTACCTATCTATTTTGTGCCAGTACTGTACTGGGCATGAACACAAGTTAATAATAGCTACGTATAACAGAGACTTAATGAGGCGGGTAGTCGTAATGATTGTTTTAAAAATATTCTCACCTTTCTTCTTAGCTATTTCCATATCACCCCGAAAGTCTTGTGACACAAAACACGAGTCTTCCTTCGCTTGATTGATAACGTACGTCTCATCCATAACGTTCAGCTGTCTATAAGACAACACCTCCTTCAAATGATTAGTCAGCACTTTACCTCCAACATCTATCCTTCTTATGGCATCCCGGTACTTCTTACCATTAATATAAGGAACAATGTTTGTAAAACTATAACCAGTATCAACGACAAGCGTACACTTATTCTTATGATCTTTACGGTACTTGTAGTCAGCTAAGTCTGTAGCATTTATGCGAAGTAAAGAAGTGCATTCGTATTCTTCGAAGAAAATTTCAGTCATCGCTTCTTGGATTGACGCGAAGTTAAACAACGGCTCTGTTATGATTAGAGGCGTCTCGCTAAAGTTTACCGGACAGCATTCTTTACTGAACATGTAGTCCCAAACAGTTTTTTGAGTATCCCAGTTAATAAGAAAACCTCTTTGGAAAGGAAGGATGTAAAAAAGTCCTGAAGCGTCTCGGCAATCGTCGATTTGTGAGCCGATGAATGCGCGGCGTCTTTCGGACTTCGCTTTCATGATGCAGTTGGGGACCACCTTCGCCTCCATATTTGAGAAACCGACTTTTGCGGAGAAGCCCCCGTTGTCGAGGATATAACATGATGTTTCACTCATTTTTCGTTTTCACTTTTAGGTTACCGGTGGAAAATACCCAACAGAAAAAATGCGGTTACGGTAAGGAATGATTCTTAGCGCTCATATTTGCTGACTGAATTATATATACTCGAATAAGTCTTCAAATTTTTGCTTTTCGGTAAAATAAAAATCAACAACTACCTACACCAAAACAAAACAAATGTCACTTTGACGTTTTGTCTTTTTTAAACTAAATCTACTGTCTATGGTATTTTTTTACTTCGGCCCTCTGTTTTTATGGATAAAGAGAAGTGATTCTAGAGCCAAACTTCTAAAATATCAGCTTTTAGATTTATTCCCAGACCCTAAATAAACAAAGACAACATAGGTTGTTACGTTTTTGAAAAATATTTAATTCTCTGTTTTTCAATTCTGTGTGTCGAATAACCAGATGGCTTTAGTAAATAAAATGCTGTTCATTTATTTGTCAGCTTAGTTAGGTGATTATATTATCACCGTTGGTTATTCTTCAAATACATTTGCTGGAATACAATTTGAACTCAGTTCTCATTCTACTTGTAAAACCATTGACCACTTTTAGATTTCTCATTCACTAAGGTAACTTTTGCGACAAGATTTCATGCATGTATTTTCAAGACCATAAAGGACGGTAGACGTGGGCGAAGGCACATCAGCCAGGCTTTTTTCTTTTATAAATTCAAGAACGTGACAGTGACTGCTGCAACCTAGTGTTCGAACATATCGTTAGTAACCGTATGATGAAAGAACAATTAAACAAAAAAAACCTCGGTTCTTATAGAGGCCCTTTTGGCTGCGAGGGCCCACTAGGTCCACGCCTAGTGACGTCACTGGGCGGAGCAATTATGTTTATTGCAGCTGTGCGTGAAACAGACTACCTCGCATTTGATTTAATAAGACTACTCTACGTAGAAAGAGAACCCACTACACAGTCTAAAATTGTCTACACACTATAAAATTGTGTTATAAAATTGTTGTGTACATATCGTCATCACGTCACGGATGGCTTAGAAGTTATTGCGCTGCGTATGCGGATTTGATTGCCGCATAAAACACATTTTTTCTCAATCAATTCATGAATTCACAATTTAAGACAGTAGTTGCGGGCCAGTGTCTTGGGTATTTGAGTTTTGTAACGCCAGATGTCGCTAGCCAACCGTTTAGCCGGCTGCCTACCCCGCCACGCCTAGCCGCTACGTCACTTCCCCACTAGGTACGTGAGCCATGCCCTGCCAAAGTCCGAGGCTGGAGGGGGTGAAGTAGCCGCCAGCCAACCAGATATAAATATAAGCGAGAGTGATGATTTGATGTACTCATTTTGATAATAATTGTAAGGGGAAACTCTGCAGGAATAAAAATATATATTTATTCCTGTTTATCTTTTACCATTGTCTTTACAGTTTACATATTTGTGAATGTACCCACAATACTGGAATAATTCCTAGTATTACCTGTACTAGGAATTATTTCTTTTTAACTCCCACAATGTTGGAATATTGTGGGCATTAAAAAGAACAAAAAAAAAATCCCTTCTTGCCTCACCAATTATCTGGTAACTGGTTACCAGACAAAAAATCTTTACCTATCTACCTAAAGTTAAATAGGTAAAAGGGCAAAAAATAAATAAAAGATCGGTTGAGGTAACGGTAGATTTACGTAGGTAAATTCTCAGACGGCAGGAGAAATGTCTACAGAAAAATAACATAAAAAATAGGGAAATAAAAAGAGACTTAACTCTAATCGGAATTTATTAAATCATAATTTATGATAAATTGTACAGTTTGCTAGCTTAAACCTAAAACATTTGATGCGATTTCTGGAGCTTGCAGCTTACCTGTAAGAAGAGAGAATAATTGATTAATATACAAATAACGTAACGCACAGGACCGGTCGTTATGGCGACGCTTGGGGGAAGCCTGTGTCTAACAGTGGACGTCTTTCGGCTGATATGATGACGATGATGATATAGATACCGGCACGGATCTTGAGCGCTGGCTGCAAGTTGCGCAGAAGTCAAATATCGGGCCTATTTAGTGGTATGAAGTGAGACGCGGGGGCGGGGAGCGTCGTAGACGTCACTCGTAAATTGTTCCTGCGCTTGCTGCATGTATCTAACAACAACGACGATTGGCTCGCCAATGTATGGAATGCGCAAAGCGATCCCCACTCTGACCCCGAACGCTCAAGATCCATTCCGATACCTATACAAATAACAACATTTAAGGGCTAACCGGGTATCCGTCGCGTGTCACCACGCGTGTGTCGTGTGCGACGGTCCCCGACTAGTTCAACTTTAACGGTATGCATGTAGTCGTGTCGATGGAGAACTAAAAGGGGCACGGGTGCGACTACCCTCTCGGCGATCGCGTTCGTTTTCTCACTGTCTTTCTATTGTGTCTCTAATTACGGTATTCGAAAGGTTAAGAGGGATATCATACAGTGACTTCTCCCGCTCTAGGGCGGGGCGGGAGGGCGTGTTAGACTTTACTGAAGAAACCACACCTATGTTTCTTCAGTTGCGTTTTGCGTACCTGGACCTAGGAGGAGTATATTTTTTTCAGAATCAATCCTAGCAGGCATCGGCTCTGGTCCCCCTACAGTTAAACTAAACCACGGGAACTTTTCTGATTTCGTAACACCCGCAAATGCCATTTCATGCAAATAGTTATTGTAATGCGTGGAATACGCACGAGGACCGCGTGAAATTTTCGGCATGCAGATCAAACCCGCATGCGTGATTCAATCTGCACGATTTTTAAAACACCCAGCCCTGCGTTAAAAAATAACCAGAGTCGAGTACAGTTGCAACCCCGGGTCGTTCTTTTATAACTTGGGTAGCTACTCTAGAGTTAACCCAACTAACTCTAACTCTGAGCAGGGTAGGTTGGAGTAAGCGGCCAAGGCTTGACCAATCAGTTGAAACATGCCAGGGTAAAGTAATTACCCTATGACGTCATTAGAGGTAACTCTAAACTCAAATTTGAATGCAACCCTGAGTATGCACAGCATACTTAAATTTTTCAATTATTGTTTAACCAAATGACGTCTTATAAACCAAGAGTTCTCAAAAGAAGGCCAAAAAATAATGTTATGTGCCGACCCCAAATAAAACAGGACAAGAGCAAGAAGATGATGAGTGCAAAGAATAAGCTCTCAAAAGATGCAAAATAGTTTGCTAAGTGCATCAATTTCTCCAGAAATATCAAACAAACAACTGAGGCAAAGGTTTCAGAGCAATGTTAAGGACCTACATCCAGCAAAAATATACTCTTGACTGTGGAGTTCAGGCAGGATCTGTCAAACTGTGTCAGCAATAAGACCACCATTGTATAGATTTAAGTTTCTGTGAAATTGTTACTCTTTTCACAAAATATATATCTACAGAAGTCAATCTACATACAGAGCGCACTTGAGCAACGCACACATAGACACCACTCACGGATACAATATCTCGGAGCACCTTGGCCCGATCGTCAGACAGTTCGATGAACACTCATTAGTGTGCGTCCACCGAGCGTAGGTATAAAAAGTGAAGTACATACATGAGATTGTCTTCTACAATATCTATTTTTTGTATAATAAAGTTAATTGTATTCTATTCAGACATTACCCTGATGTACAACACAAATCTAGTTAAACCTCTATTCCGTTTACAATAAGGTTAGGCTTTTAAACCAAACTTTTTTTACTGTCCAATCAACCGATTTTGACTTCTATTCCCAGGCATAAGGATGGTATGTAAAGCAAAACAGTGGTTACAATACCTACTGTTTAGTGCAGCCGCCATTTACCATATTACCAGCACAATAAAAGTCAAAATTGGTTAAACAGACAGTTAAACATTTCGGTAAATGTCTAATCTTATCGGGAATAGAATATCTATGTCCAACAGTAGACGTCTTTCAGCTGATATGACGATGATGATTGGGAATGGAATGACTTACATCTTCAAACCATTTCTTCAAGAAAGAGGTCTGTTTGATAATAATCTGATTTACATCACGAGTATGCATAATGTCCTTCAGTATCATCATTATCATTTCAGCCACCAGACATCCACTGTTGGACACAGGCCTCCCCCAAGCGTCGCCACAATGATTGATCCTGTGCGTCCCGCATCCATCGGATTCCCGCAACCTTCAGCAGTCCTTCAGTATATTATAGCTTAAGTAAAATAAATTATTTACTTCTTCAGGAGTTGATGACGGCAGATCAGGTAGGGTGCAGCCAGACCGGAGCCAAAGAAACCGATGAAGTAGACGGTAAGCTTGTAGCGGTTGGTGATGTCGAAGGGCAGGTTCTGAAACAGTTTAATTGGAATACTCTTGAGTTGCTGAATGTAGTCGAAAAATAATACTGATTGCTTATTGCTGTTCTGTTGTTTCCTTTGAATAAAATGCGCACTATGACAATCTATATTCCTTTTTTAAATTACTTATAGTATCAATGCAGCAAGCAAAAAATGTGTTTCAATTATTTTTGACATGAATAGAACTTAACCTTATATTTTGGAAAAATAAAAATCAATGTTTAGTCAACCCAGGATTGCCTACGGTTAAAATAAATTAAATAACAGGATCTTGATTGAGTAAATGTTAATTTTAATTTAATACCTAAAAACAATTGATTGACGCATTCTACGATTATGTAATGACGTAAAATTTTGATAAAACTTACCTCGCCAGGGACACCTCCGTGTGAGTGGTTCCTCACCATGGTGGTCATCACATTCCTGCCCAGTTTGTTAGAAATACGAGCTAAGGGAGCAAACATTTTGTTGTTTCAAGATTTCCTCAACAAATCTCGCGAAATACAGAAAATTCGATTTCCTTCACCGAAGGAGTGAAGTTTTTGCAAAAACTACCACTGCGTTCCTGTTGTTCTTAACTCGTGGTAGAAATTCTAAAATGAACGCAACCGTAATTTAGAAAAATTATAAAATAAAACTGCATCTTGAATTTTCTATACGTTATATTTGAGATTTATCTACATTAGTTATTACAAAATTATTTCACAAATAATTTAGTTAAACTTTCATCTGCTGGATAGTACCTGAAATAGAAATAGGTCTGTTAGTTAATGGCAAAACAATACACTATTATACTACCATTGTATACTTGTTTGATTGAATTTCATAAATTGTTTGTTTGATTGAAAACTACCCAGCCTACCCCTTCGGATTTTAAGTGATCATTTTTTAATCGTTTTTAGGGTTCCGTAGTCAACTAGGATCATAGTTTCGTCAAGTCTGTCTGTGTGTCCGTCCGTTCGCGGATAATCTCAGTGACCATTACCACTAGAAAGCTGAAATTTGGTACCTATATATATATATAAATCACGCCGATATAGTGGTAAAATAAAAAGTGGAAAATAATCTTTTATTAGGGTACTACACCTACACGTAAAGTGGGAAGTGATTTTTTTTTTCAACCCTAACGTAAGATATATTGTTGGATAGGTATTTAAAAATGAATAGGGGTTTACTAACTAGGGGACATCACCAACTGCTACAAGCTTACCGTCAAGTAGACGTGATGAGTAACGGGACATAATGGATGGAAGACCTTGACCTTTGTACTATACTTCTGTTTCCTTCATCTGTTCTCTTTTTAACCGACTTCGAAAAAGAGGAGGTTCTATGTTCGGCTGAATGTGTTTTTTTGTTTTTTCTATGTATGTTCACTGATATTTCGGTCAATTGTGGACCGATTTTGAAAAATTTTTTTTTTGATTGATAAGTTATGCTTCCAAGTTGGTCCCATAGAAATATTGTTATGATGAACTTCGAAGATATTGAACAGAACTCCTCATAAAATCAAAGCAGAATTGTTGTAACAAGTAAAATTGCTTTTTAACCGACTTCTAAAAAAGGAGGAGGTTCTCAATTCGGATGTTTGTATGTTTTTTTTTTATGTTTGTTCGCGCGTAACTTCGTCGCTTGCCAACCGATTTGAAGAATTATTTTTTTGTTGGAAAGGTTATACTTCCCAAATGGTCCCATAGTCACTAAGTTGGGATCTGATGATGGAATCTTGAAATTCAATTAAATTTTTTAGTGAAGTCGGTTATTTTTTTTTTTATAAATGGTTTTTTTTTAAACGTATAGTCGATGACTGACTGAAAGAAAAGGGGGAGGGGATGTATCGAACTGATCTGGTGATAAAGCCGGAACGTAAATTCATGTAATAATATAACCGTATTTGGGATTATAAGAATCGTTATGAGATGCACTCTGGCTATAAGGTATTTTATGTTTAGCTGAAGGGTAGCTACTTTTTAGTGGTACCATAGGTAACTAAAAAATGAAAAATAAAAAACTTAAAAAAAAAATTAAACCGACTTCAAAAAGTACAAAATAACTTTAATTTCGGAAGTCGGTGTTAAATAACGAACAGACAAGATTAGTTATCTCTTATAGAAACACCGACTTCCAAAATTAAAGTTATTTTGTACTTTTTGAAGTCTGTTTAATTTTTTTTTTTTAAGTTTTTTATTATTTGTGTGTACATAAACTGTTAAATAAATAAATAAATAAGAAATAAAAGTGTTGTATCAACCCTAATTAAACGGGATAAGGGCAGAAAGATGATAATGACCTCGCCACTGTAAAAAATTACTTATCCCGGATTCGATTCTGGCTCGATACAAAACAATTATTATTGTTATTAAAAAAAAGTGTTAAAAAAGTTAATTAAAAAAAAAGACGGTAAGCGGAACGTCACGTAAACATTTGCTCTGTTATTTAAAATCTTCAATAAATAAACAAACAGTATTATAGTTACATTATTGTTGTAACTATAATACTGTTTGTTAAAACAGCTAAACAGTGAAAGGACACAATCGCCCTAATGTGACAGTGTTATTAGGAAAAAACATTATTAAATAGTGAAGTTATCCATCTCAGAAAAACCGGTAAAAGTCTTAAACTTTAAAAAGACAACAGACTATTTAATAACTTAAACTGTGCATTATGTGTAAATATAAACTAAAGTGAACAATTAGTGCATGATTTCTGACAGAAGTCTAGAAAAAATAGTGATGAAAAAGAAGTTAACTTTTGAATTATAACAGTTGGGAACGAACGTTCTTCAAACAAAGGATCGGACTTTGGACTTGCCCGTCATCAGACATGAACGTCGATATCAGCTCATAAGATCAAGTGTTAACCAGTCACCAAATTTCACGGCAACTTGCAATGCCCGCGTGGCGTAGCGGTTAAGACATTCGCCTGCCACTACGTATCGATTGATCTCGAGTTCGATCCCCACGACATACGACCAGAGTTTTTTTCTATTATTGTTTGTAATCTTCAAAATGAATTTCTTCGAAAACATCACACTTCGAAGTCGCCGAATATCCGAGTCAGAAAAACAATCTTTGGACGACTTAAGTTCAAACAATTTGTCATTAGAGGGCGCCACAAATAACAGCGCGCCTAAAATTGAAGATGACGAGAATGAAGAAATTCAAGAACTCAAACGTCAAATCAATGAACTTACGTCACAGCTGCAAACGGCACACGAAGAGGTAAATAACTTGTCTATAGAAAACTCTGAACTAAAGAAAGCGATGGAGATTATGCATAACAAACATAGACTTGTAGAAAAGTTTACGAAGAAATTATCGAACGAAATAAAAACACCTAATAAAAAAGCAAAATTATCTACACCTCTACGAAAAACTTCGCATAAAACATACCAAGAAGATAGCTCAAGATATGCAACTCCGGAACTTTTCACCCCCACACAGATCAATTTGGTAGGTTCTTCTAAATCTAAACAAATGACAGCTCCAGAGGAGAACAGCCAACTATCCACTAAACAGAAGATGACTCAAGAAGGGAACAGCAAACTATGTATTATAAGTAGCAATCGATATAACGAAATATCACCTATAGCTGAAAAAACTTTTCCCTCCCATCAAATATGTCATTACCTCCTATCAAATACTGGTATAAAAATGTTATTAAATGGTATTCACACGAAAGTAATGAATTATACAATGATGGACAATTGTATAATATTTATAGGTGAAGAAGACTTCCGTCAAACTAATATTGACTACTACGACTTAGTATTGACTATACGCAAAACTTTATCAGCTATTAAACATACAAACATAATACTGTGTCTTCCCAACATAATAATATGATTATTATTATTACGCAACTCTGTATAACTTAAGAATTGAAATGTTTAACAATCTTTTCTACCAGAACATTCAGAATTACGACTATGCCACTTTATTTGACACAAATTTAAATTTATCTTGTGACTATACCATGTTTCAAAAACATAGTAGACGAATAAGTAATTATGGGATTGCATGTGTTTTTAATGATTTACAACAATACGTTTATACAAATGCGAAAAACATTAAACCTCTGAACGAAAATCCGTTACTTTACGATCGGTCTAATTGTAACAATTCTAATGTCATTTTTTTCGTCTATGATAGCTTAGGCATACTGCACCAAAATATAAATGGACTGATAACAAAGAGTGACATAATAACTGAACATTTAAAGTTTGGTTCAGATAAAGTACAGTGTTATTAGAATAATAGTTTTCAGTACGGTTGCAGAAAATATACATCGGTGAAGAAACTTTCAATCTTTCACTATCCCTTATTCACCAATTCCAGCAACAGAAGTGTGCCAACCAGTACAGTGCGTTTCACTTAAGACGTTCCTTTGACGTAATGTTGGCTCCCCTGTCTGTCTACACAAAAAAGAAGGGAAAAAGGAAAGAGTTGCCTACTCTACCAAAATTGTTCCCCGAAATGCGCAACGAAATCGATTTTAACGGTAGTTGCAACACTTTTTGGAGAATTATGTGAGGAATGGGACTTTATTTAAAAAAAGCAGGTCTAAAAGGGCGTTGTTATAGAGAGGAACGATATTGTGGCGTGGCGTTTTTGGTCTTTGAAAGAATTGCAGGACAATCGGAATGGAGCCCAGCGCCCTATACTTTAAATAGTTTAAAAAAAAAATCACAATTGTTAAAAGTAACGAAATATAAGTTAATCTCCCTAATATTAAGTAATTTTATTGCTAAAAATATTGCAACGCTGTTTTTCCGTATTGCGAACATTACAGCAAAGGAACTTCTTAAGTGAAACGCACTGTACATTAACCTGCAATACAATGTCAATCAACCGCCCTTTACCAAAAAGTCCAAATACTTTACGATATTTATCGTTCGTCATACAAAACTGTCGCTAACATTGCGTCTGTCGAGTTTCATAATACCAAACACCGAGTAAGTCAAAAATTATTAAATTTTAGGGATTAATTTAATAGTTTTTTTTTTTTTTTTTTTTTTTTCAAAAAAAGCGCGGGAAACTTCCAACTTGGCGGGCGCGTATTTTTTGGTTTAAAACTCAAAACAAATTTTTATAATATTTATTGGGAAAAACTTTAAATTTATATATAAGATTAGTAGTAGTAGTAGTAGTTTAGAGTTAATATTTAGTTTTGTGCATTCTTCGGTAGTGGTAAGTTTCTTCAATCATTTAGTTTTTAACGTTAAGGATGAAAGATCCGCCCGACCCGGGGGACTTTGTTCCCCCGGCCAGCGTTTTTGTCACAGTTCAATCCAATAATGAATCAGGTATGGACACTGATGGATCGTCTTCATCTCGGAATTTAAAAAGAAGTCGCATGCATGTCTGTAAGCACTGTAATAAGCGTCGTCGTATCCGAAAACACCACGATGGTTCCGAGTCTTCGGGTTGTGGTTGTATGGAGTTACACTCTGCTCAAGCTGTGGAATCTGCACCTATCCATTCTGAAAATGTGTCTAATGTATTGCCTAATGATATTCCTGCTCCTTCCATGGTTATTCCCACTCAGATTGGTAGAAAAACCTACGATAAAACGGACAGCGCGCCTTTTGTAATACATGTACAAAAAATAATAACTTCACCAGATGATGGTACGACATTGCACCCAATCACATTTGGGAAGTTTTTAAAACACAACAACTTCCAAAATATTATTAATGGTAGCGTCAAAAAAATTGGACGCAATAAGATTTCTTTATCCTTTTCTAGTTTCCTGGACGCGAATTCTTTTATTACACATAATAGTCTAGAAAAACACAACTTTAAAGCTTTTATACCTACTTTTAACGTTACTAGGATGGGACTAGTACGTGGTGTTCCTGCGGAATGGTCTCCGGAGGAAGTTTTAGATAATATAACAGTACCGATTGGTTGCGGTCCAATTTTAAAAGTCAGACGTCTTAATTTTAAAACCATTGTTGATGGTTCAACTATTTGGAAACCATCTCAATCCATAGTTGTTACATTTGATGGGCAGGTCTTACCAAAAAGAATTTTTATGTGTTATAATGCTTTACCTGTAGAGTTATATATTTTCCCTACCATACAGTGCTTCAATTGTTGTAGGTTTGGTCACACTAGAATTCAGTGCAGGTCTAAACCCCGTTGCTATAAATGTGGCCAAGGCCATACTGGGGACAGTTGCGATAGAGAACAAGAAAGTACATCTTGCTGCCTTTGCTCTGGGGCCCATTTTGCTATTAATAAGTCTTGCCCAGAATTCTGTAGGCAAAAATTAATAAAAACATACATGGCACAAAGTTCTGTTTCATATGCTGAAGCTGCAAAAGTTTATCCTCCAGTAACAAAATCATATGCTGATGCACTTTTATCTTCTCCCTCCAAAAACTCTGCTAATATTCCTCCAGTCCCTTCACCTAATAATACACCTGTTCGAAGTAGCTATAAAAAGACTGTCTTTCTCAAACCTCATTCCCCTCCTAAATCTGTACAAGGTTATAATAAAGAGGCTCATAATACCATCATTAAAGATTGGAATATTCCCCAGCCATCAAATGGCTGTGTTATTTCTAACAATCATAATAATGACTTTAAAGACACAAATTTTTCTGTAAATGATTTTCTTTCCGCACTACATAATCTTCTCTCTCAGTTTAATTTCTCACCGTCCAACGCAGCCCCATCTTGCAATACATCTCAATCAATACATAATGGACAACACCAAAATAATCCAGTGGAACTGCCGCAGTCTCATTAACAAAAAAAGTGAAGTTATACATCTTCTAAACAAATATGATCCATTTGTCTTTGCCTTGGCAGAGACTTGGCTCAAACCAAGTAACATTTTTAAAATAAATGGTTATTTAACCATTCGAGAGGATAGATCTGATGGGTATGGTGGAGTAGCTATACTTATCAAGAATTCTATCCCATTTTCTAATATTAGGTTACCTCATCACAGTGAGGATATTTCAATTGTAGCCATTAAACTTCAACATATATGCCTTGTTTCCATTTATGTTCCTCACCCTTCTGCTCCAGTTCTGCAAGAAATAAAAAACCTTTTTTCCTTTCTTCCAAAGCCACTTTTAATATTAGGTGATCTTAATTGCCATCACCAATCATGGGGTTGTTCAACTTCTACATATTATGGGGATGAATTACTAGATATAATAGATTTTCATAATTTATGCATCTTAAACACAGGAACTGCTACACGTCGCTGTGGTCCCAATCAGAACCAAAGTGCGATTGACCTATCTATCTGTTCACCAAGCTTAGCCTCTTCATTGACTTGGGATATTCTAACCTCCACATATGGTAGTGACCATTTCCCAATAGTTATATCTTATCCTCTTTCCAATGCAAAGGCACCAATAAGGAGATCAAACTTAAAACATAAACTACCTGATAGAAATAATAATGACTGGGACAAATTTAGAAACATTGTTGACAGTAAACTTTGCTCCTTGCCTGTTATTTCTGATGGTAATGAAAATAGTTGTGCTGAAGCTTTAGCACACATATTAATTGCAGCGGCGGATGAAGTTTTCCCTGTAAAAAATAACAACAGGAGCACAATTCCTTCGCCTCCATGGTGGGACTCTGAGTGCACAGAATTGATTAAAAAACGTAGAGAGGCTGAATTCAGTTATAACCGTGATATGTCGGATATTAATTTTGTAACCCTTACTAACTTAAATAAGGAAATTTCTAAAGTATTTAAGAAGAAAAAATTTGATTCCTGGCGTAACTTTTGTTCAACAATTTCACCGAATACTCACCCTACGATTGTCTGGCGCAATATTCGTAGATTTAGGTCCATTTATCATAATTCTTCTCCTATTCCTGACTCATTAGCAAGCGAATTTTTAGACAATTTGGCTCCTCCTTGGGTTCCTGAGGCTATTAACCTTAACCTGTCTCCCTTAACCAATAACCAAGTCACTTCAAGTTCAGACACACATACGACGCTAGATCTCCCATTCTCTCTCACTGAATTAAAGGGTGTTATTCATAGAACAAAGGATTCTGCCCCGGGTATTGATGGCATTCCGTATTCCTTTTTTGCTAATTTAAATGACAATGTCCTCAATTATTATTTAGATCTTATTAATTCTATTATGAAAACAGGAAACATCCCTGTTGAATGGAAACATCAAATGGTGTTGCCATTCCTTAAACCAAATAAAACTCCATCTGATGCTTCCTCGTACCGGCCCATAGTTTTGTCTTCAATTCTGATGAAACTAGCTGAACACCTAATAAAGAATCGACTAGAATGGTATGTTGAAAGTAAGGGTCTTTTGGCGGAATCACAATATGGCTTTAGAAAAGGTAAAAGCACCACTGACTGCTTAAGTATTTTTTCATCCGATATTCGGTTATCGTTTTCTAATAACCAATCCACCATTGCAGTCTTCCTAGATATTAATGCAGCTTATGATAATGTCGTATTATCAGTTTTACAAAATAAATTAAAAGCTTTAGGGGTTCCCTTGAATTTAACTAATTTCATTATTAACATCCTGACTGAACGCTCTGTTAACATGTTAATAGGAGATCGTGATGTCTCTCATCTTGTATGGAGAGGTCTGCCACAGGGTTCTGTACTTAGTCCCCTTCTGTACAATATTTACACTTTTGATTTGGACTCTTCTATAACTAATCATGTCAAGGTTCTTCAATACGCTGACGATTTATTATTATATTCTTCAAGTCAATCTATTGAACAAGCTAGCGATGTTATTAATTCTGCTTTGTGTACTTTAGAGTCATGGCTATATTTAAACGGTTTGGACTTGTCTGTGTCTAAAAGTGCGGCTGTTTTATTCACCAGGAAGAGAAATATTCCCTTAGTTAACCTATTCTACAAGGGAACACTTATTCCAGTTGAAGATAAATTCAAATATCTAGGTGTAATATTTGACTCAAAATTAAGCTGTGTTCCTCATTGTGACTATATTGTTAATAAATGTGAAAATCACTTAAACATGCTCAGATGTCTCTCAGGTGTGTGGTGGGGTGCACATCCCTTTTCATTAAAACTGATTTACAACGCAATCATTAGAAGCACTCTGGACTATGGATTGTTCGTTTTAGAACCTGGTAGTGTTATGGCTTTTAAAAAATTGGATCTGATCCAGTCAAAAGCATTGCGCATTATTTCGGGTGCCATGAAATCTAGTCCTATTAATGCACTGCAAATTGAATGCGGGGAAGCTCCTTTAAGCCTTAGAAGACAATTCCTGTCTGACAAATATTTATTCCGGATTCTTCAGTTCTCAAATCATCCTCTCATTCCAAAACTGGAATCTTTAATGTTACAAATTGAATCTTCAGCTTACTGGTCCCATAAACGTACTCCTTGTTTGGTTGAAAGCTATAAAAAATTCCTTTCGATTTCTTCGCCAATTCACCGTTCAAATAAATTACCCCTTTTTAATAATAGCTATGAGAGTTTACTGTTCATCCCTAATATTGAATTTAATTGTGTAAGTAAATCAGATCCCGATTGCCATTTATGTTTTAATATATTTCTGATTGAACATTCAGACTTCCACCATATTTTTACGGATGCTTCCAAGCATTCCCCGACGAGTTGTGTTGGTATTGGTACCTACCATACTCAATACAACATCATTCAAAAAATAAAACTGCCCCCGGAGACTTCCGTTTTTACGGGCGAATGTTTTGGAATTCTAAAAGCTTTAGAATATGCACGTATTTTTAAGCTCAAAAATTGTTTAATTTTTACCGATTCACAGAGTGCTCTTCTAGCCATAAATAAATCCCCTTTCGAACACAAAGTACAGTCCCCTATAATTTTTGCAATAAGAGAATTGGCGTTCAGAACCATTTCCGAGGGTAACACACTGCAATTTGTCTGGATTCCGGGCCATTCTGGAATCCATGGCAATGTTGTAGCTGATGCACTCGCTGGTGATGCGGTGCAATGTGGGGACTTAGTTCCTTATAAGAACTTTGGCTATGACCTTGAGACGTTGCCAAGGAATTTTCTTCGGGATACTTGGAAGGTAGCTTGGGATATCAGCAGCAAATCCAAGGGCCGATACTTTTCTTTTATTCAACCTGAGATTCCGGAAAAACCGTGGTTTGGCAAGGCAAAGTTTGGTAAGGTGGAGACCTCTATTTTAATAAGGTTGAGACTGGGCCATGTTTGCTCTCCAGTCCATCTTGCCAAACTACACATCATAGACGACCCCATTTGCTCATGTGGCACAGACCTTGGTGACTTAAACCACATATTTTTCTCCTGCCCTTTACTTGACCATTCCTCCTTTCTCTGTAACCTCTTGTCCCTTCGTATCCCTTTTCCTACCTCAATACTTTCTTTACTTTGTACAAATAGCTTTCCAGTATATAAATGTATAGTCTCATTCATCATCCTAAATAACATTAAACTGTAATTTTTGTCATTGTAATTTGCTCATTATCTACATGTTATTATCACCGTTAAAACTGATCCTATATATCTTTTTCTAAATTCCGCTCAATTTAATATTTTTATTTTTATATTTTGGTTTCCCTAACTTTGATTTATAATAAGTACATATAATAACGAAATACAACCTGACGTGACATTGGCTGAATGCACAAACCGTGCGAAGCCAAAGAAGAAGAAAAAAAAAAAAAAATAGTTTTTTTTTTTTTCAATTTTTAGAATAGGTACACATTAGACATGGAAGTTATAATATCCTATTGTTTACGGACTTAAAAAAAAAATGAAGACGAACATTTCTTTTTCGAGATAATTGAGGTTTTTAATTTATATTTCAGTACAAGAATATGTTATATTAGGTTTTATTTATTTATTTATTTATTTAAATCTTTATGCACAAAGTTGTACAAAGGCGGACTTAATGCCTTAGGCATTATCTGCCAGTCGACCTTAGGGTGGTGGGTTGGGTGGGTGGGTGGTGGTGGTGGTGGTGTGGTGTGGTGTGGTGTTAATTTCTTTATATTCATGAAAGTAAGCAACTAACAAAAAGAAACTAAATTTTAACATCCTTACTAGTAAATAAGATATTTTGAGTTATGCCTTTTTACTTGGCGTCGAGTTTGCCGCCAGGCAGGGGCACATGACGTGTGACCGCCAATAGTGTCCTTCCGTCATTCCGAATTTGGAATGCGCCAGGGATAGACAACCTGCCTGCTCAACTTGCCGACTTTCGACTTGGAAAGTTTTCTCGCGTTTTTTATTGCTGTTGTTTTGTTTTAGTGTAATAAAAGTTTAATTTTTAAATATTGATATAAAAACAATACTATTTATTCGTTTTATTTTAGTAAGTACTTTTATAGTATAGCTGTACCCCGCGGATTCAACCGCATCATTGGTTACTGCTCCGCTCCTATTAGTCGTAGCGTGATGTTATTATATAGCCTATAACCTTCCTCATTGAATGGGCTATCTAACATTGAAAGAATTTTTCAAATCGAACCAGTAGATCCTGAGATTAGCGCGTTCAACCAAACAAATTCTTCAGCTTTATTATATTAGTAATAGAAGTAATAGGTTACAAAAATAAATTATACATAAATGTGCCCGGGAAAATCGACAAAACATACCTTTTCAATATTTATAGTCTGCCCATATATTTAAAATTAAAACGACTGATCATAATTTTGATCAAAAGGTTCGTAATCCCTTCCTTTTTGCATGTACTATCATGCGACAAGGTCGCCTCTTACCACGATACACTTGTTTTGATCATGTTACCGACACTGCCCATACATTTTTTTCGTATCGTTTGGAAATATTGGGATACATTAGTAGGAGGTGAAGAAATTGAATTGCAAGTTGGTCTGAAATAAACTTTTTTTTTTTAGATACTCTTGCTAGCAATGGAAAACATGTTCATATTCTCTGCTTTACGGAACACAATATGAAACAGAGTGACGTTGACTACTTAACCCTTCAGATACCGTCAATTAGAGACACAATAGTAAGACAATAGATGCGCGGCCACCGGTGGTCGCTTGGGGATTCATGAATTAAACATTCCCAACTATACTTTGGCTACATACTTTACTAGACAAAAGCGTAATGGAGGCTCTTGTATACTGGTAAACAATAACATTAGTTTTCAGAAATAGAATCAGTAAAGAGTGTCAACATTCCGAACGTCTTTGAATGCTGCGCGGTAGAGTTGACATATCATAAAGTTATAATTTTGTGTATATACCTACAGGATTCCAAATCAAAATAAAATGAATATTTTCTTTGATAATTTGACAAGTTTACTACAACAGTTTTGCTATAAAAATAATCAGAAAATAATTATTTGCGGAGATTTTAACATTGACATTTTGCAGAAAACTAAATGTTCTCCCTATTTTATTTAAAAATTTACTAAAAGAATTTAATCTCAAAATAGAAATAAACGAGCCGACACGGCCTACTAGTGGTACGTGTTTAGATAATTTTCTTCATAGTATACGAGGATGTAAGAGTGTGATATTAGAGCTTGGTGTATCAGATCACACAGCACAATTTATGAAATTCCCTGTGCAACGAACATGTATTTATTTTTTCACGGTGGAGGATGTCCACCACTTGTTGGTGGAATGCGTCAGGACACGAGCTGCTAGAGAGGTGCTGATGAAAACTTTTAAAATTAATTTAATTAATATTGGTTATATTCAGTGTATATTGTCCGAACCCCTCTCTAACGCAGCTATCGCTGTTTATAAATTAGTCAGTAAGGTTTTAGAGCCCTAGTAGTAAATAAGAGTCAATGTCAAGCTTTACTTGTATCCGAGCCGCTTAACTCTTTGTTCATGAAACCAACCATACCAAAAGATATCTGTAACATAATAAGCAATCTTAAAAATACTAACAGCACTGGTTATGATGAAATAAACACACGGGTAGTTAAATCAGTGGCTCCTGTAATAGCACCTATATTAAGTGACATTATAAACAAATGTGTTGTAAATGGTACTTTTCCCAAAAAGTTAAAAGTATCTATTATCAAACCCCTGTATAAAGGAAGATAAAACTAAAGTCAATAACTATAGACCTGTAGCACTAATACCAATATTCTCAAAAATATTTGAAAAAGTAATTTATAATAGTATGTATAATTTTCTTGAAAAACAAAAAATACTTTGCAAAGAACAGATGGGCTTCAGAAAAAATAGAACTATTAATATGGCTATTTATAATTTTCTTGAAAAAATATATCATAACATGGATAATCGAAAACCAGTAATGGCGATGTATATGGATATGAACAGGGCTTTCGATTATGTCGACCATAAAGTTCTATTAGCTAAGCTGTACAGATACGGTATAAGAGGTAACGTACTTAAACTCATTAAGTCTTATTTAGAGGACAGACAACAAATTACTCAGATAAGTCAAGTAGACATTAGGTCCAAAACTGAGGTAATTTACTCGTCTAGCTCAAGAGTACTACATTACGGTGTTCCGCAGGGTTCCGTGTTAGGACCCTTGCTTTTTATCTGTTATATTAATGAGTTCCCTAATATAATCAGCCACCAAATATCCTTATTTGCCGATGACAGCACGGTTATATATATAACCGTGGTTATATATATATCCTTATTACTACCGCTGTTATATATATAACAGCGGTAGTAATAAGGATATTGTAGATGACATAAATAGTAGTCTTATCACAATTATTGACTGGTTAAAAGCTAATAACCTTCAAATTAATCTTGCCAAAACTAAAGTGATGAATTTTAAAATAAGACAAAATATATTATCAAACTTGGACATAAATTATAAAGGAGATACGGCATTCTATTCTGGGGCAATGCGGCTAAAGTTCAAGAGGTATTAATAGCACAGAAAAAATGCATTAGAGCAATTTGTAAAATAAAGCGAACGGACTCTTGTGAATCCCATTTTCATAACTTAAAAATATTGACTGTACCGGCACTCTATGTTTATGAAGCCTGTATGTTTGTTAAAAATAATATGTATTTATTTAAACCTGTAAAGAGACAACGACGTTCAAATAAATTGCATCTGCTTCAGACGAAAACGAAATTTTATCACAAAAGCATATTTGCAATGGCTCCTAAGTTATATAATAAGTTACCCGAGCAAGTGATAAGCAGTAAAAACTTAAATGAATTCAAAACTAATCTTTTTAAATTATTAAATGACAAAGTAAGTATATTATTCCGTTAATGAATTTCTTAATGACAAATTTAAAAAAAATATTTGACTTACTTGAAGTTATCATTTTATATTTGATTTTATTTACTCTTTTGACTGATTACATTCAGTCAAAAAAGTATCGGGAATGGATGATTTGTTTATGGTTCCAAATTCGAATTTTTGTTTTTTTTTTTTGTAGTTGTTAGATTGGCACAACTGTTTTCCATTTTGGCACGGAGTTTGAGTTGCATCTGTTATTTATATTAAATACAGTGCTGGTTTTAGTAATATCATATATAGTGTGTATTGCGAATTTCATAATGAACAAAAATATCGAACAAAGAGTTTGTCTTAAATTTTGCATCGCCAATGGAATTTCGTGTTCGGAGTCACTGAAAATGTTACAGGAGGCTTACAGTGAATCGACTTTATCAAAAACTCGTGCTTATGAGTGGTTCAAAGCGTTCAAAAGCGGTCGAGATGTGATGGAAGATTTGCCTCGCTCTGGTAGGCCGTCAACGTCTGCAACTGAAGTTAACATCGCAAAAGTGAAGGAAATAGTGACAGAAAATCCCCATTCAACTCTGAGAGAGATAGCCGCCGAACTTTCTGTATCTCACGAGTCGATCCGTACCATTTTAACTAATCATTTGGGTATGAAACATGTTGCTGCTCGGCTAGTCCCAAAAGATCTGAATTTTCTCCAAAAACTCAATCGCATGAAAGTAGCTGAGGACATGCTAGAACGAGTCAGTTCGGACCCACCATTCATGAAACGCATTGTTACTGGTGACGAGACGTGGGTTTACGAGTTTGACATGCAAACTAGTCAACAAGCTTCGGAGTGGCGCCTTCCAACTGATCCGAAACCGAAAAAACCACGCCAAAGTCGATCAAAAGTCGAAAGTCATGTTGACTGTTTTCTTTGACTATCGCGGTGTTGTGCACTCTGAATTCTTACCGGAAGGTCTAACGGTAAATAAAGAATATTATTTGAGCGTTATGCGGCGTTTAAGAGAGCAAATTCGACGAAAAAGGCCAGATTTGTGGAAAGAAAATTCTTGGATTTTGCACCACGACAATGCGCCTTCGCACAAGGCTATCATTGTGAACGAATTTTTGACCAAACACTCAACAAATACCATCCAGCAACCACCATATTCACCAGATATGGCTCCTGCTGACTTTTTTCTTTTTCTTAAACTCAAATTACCACTTCGTGGCACCCGTTTTCAATCGATAGAAGACATAAAGGAGAATTCGCGGCGAGAACTGAACTCAATTCAGGAAGCAGCGTTTAAAAAATGTTTTGATGAATGGATTATTCGTTGGCGCAAGTGTATCGTTTCTAAAGGAGCATACTTTGAAGGTGATAAAAAAAATTTGGATGAATAACAGACATTTTGTGTATTATTGATCTTTTCCCGGTACTTTCTTGACAGAGTAGTATTACTGTAATTATATGAATGTGACAGTTAGACTTTATTTTAATTTTTGACAATTTATTTTTTATTTTTAATGATTATTGTGTTTTATTTATCATTTTGCAAATTATAATAATACAAATTCGAATTATTACAATACTGTTAATATTTGTATACCTTCTGGTGGAACATTGTTGGGACATTATATTTGTTTTGTACAATCTTTAACCATACCCTATGTTCACAAACAAATAAATATATTATTATTATTATATTATATTGGTACGGCCATTTTCCAAGGCTGATTTTTTTTAAGGGTGGAAAACATCCAATGACTTCTCCCACTCTGGGTGGAGCGCGAGGGCGTGTCAGAATTTTACTGACTAAACCAATACCTAAGTCCTTCAGATGCCCTTTGCATGACCTATCTCCAATTTCAGTACATGGCCTACCCAGGTGCCAATATTCATCTAAATCTGTTCAGTTGTTAAGATGTGAAAAGGTAACAACAAAACAGTCACGACAGTTACTTTCGCATTTATAATATTACTAGCTTTTACCCGCGGCTTCGTCCGCGTTTATTAACATACTTTACTCTTTCTCCCACTTTTCTCACTTTTTCTTTTTAAATTAGCCTATGTCCGTGTCCAGGGTCCCAACTATCTCTGTACCAAAATTCATCAAAATCGGTTTTGCCATTTAGGCGTGAAGACGCAACAAACAAACAATCAAACTCACTTTCGCTTTTATAATATTAGTAAGGACTACCTGTACCCCCGCGGCTTCGCTCCCGCTCTACCCTACTCTACCTTACTCTACCCTATTGTTGTGGACGGCGAGATTAACCAATAAGAATCCCGTAAATAAAACACGCATTGAAAGCATGCACCAAGTGGCGCCGCTCACTAGGAACTAATGGTCGCGGGAGCAGGTCGCGACAGGTTCCGACAGGTTTGGAGCAAGAAGTGGACTCGCCCAAACCGCCACAAAGGAGATTGGTCAAGAAAGGAAAAACCAAGAAAATGATAGTTCGCCCGAACCACTACCTCCACCCAGGAGTTTGGAGTATAAATATAGGCCGAAAACTCAGTTCGACACATTTGCTCGATCCAGCCCGTCCCTTTGCTGCCCTCCCCCAGTGACGCCCTAAGCCGAGGCTCGTACCCCACAGGGGGTGCCCTTAGCGTTGTCACTTAAATTTTAGTAGTTTTTAAGTAAGCCCTGGCTGGAGGCTTTGAATTTATTCAGGGCCGCCACAGGCAAGTCCGGTTGAGCAGACGACAACTTCAGAGGTTGACCTGCGAGAGGCCACACATAAAAAAAAAAAAAAACAGTTCGACACAGTTCATCGGATCAAGCCCTCAAGAATGAAGAAGTAAAGTGCAATCTCTCTAAATGTAAAAGTGCTATGTAAATACCAGTTGTTATATACTCTATTTTCTTATGTTTTACGTTTTATAAAGTTTATGTCTCTAAGTTTGTGTTTCTAAAGTTTGTGATTATTGTAAAGACTTGTGATTATTGTGAAATCAAGACTGAATAAGTGTAAGGGATAAATAAAAGACCACCATCGACCTATAATTGAAGTATTTGTTTTATTTTGAACTATATACAGTCCACACCCCACACCTATTATATCCTACTCTACTCTACCCTATCGTTCAGATGCCATTTGCGTTCTAGAAAACGGTACATCAAAAAACGGGTAGCTCGCCGTCCGGTTAACCGGTAAATAACCGGACCAGGCCCAGTCGTTAGACTGGGTTCGGTAATGACATTAGTTTCCTCACGCAAGCGGCCTCCTCCTTCGCTAGCATTATTGCTTCGCAGCAGAAGGAGGCGTCCGCCTGCCATTGAACACACATGAACCACGCCCGACGCGAAACTTTCTTTAATTTACAACTTTTTTTTTCAGTTTATTATTTAGTAGGTATTATCACATGAGTAGATAAACCGTACAGAGGCAAAGCTTCAAAGAAACCGCTCGAATCGGTTGCACTACTACAAGCGCGCGGGGAATGTGTGAGTGACCACCGTCCGCTTGTTGCGTACGCGACGATTACGATTCGAGCGGTTGTTTGAAGCTTTGCCTCTGTACGGTTTATCTACTCATGTGGTATTAATTCATGAATTCCCAAGCGACCACCGGTGGCCGCGCATCTATTGTCTTACTATTGTGTCTCTAATTGACGGTATCTGAAGGGTTAAAACAGCAAAAGTATTATTCATTCTGTGACAATTTCACCTATCTATCTACCTCTTACGGTATATTAGATACTCGTACCGCCAGTTGACAGACGGACGGAAAGCAAAGTGTTCTAGTGATAGGGTTCCAACAGCATTCTTTGGGTACGAAACTCTAAAGATACATGACATTCAGGTCACTCAGGGCAAGTGGGATCGCAGTCAAACACTAGTTTATATCAATAAAAAAATATATATATAGGTACTCAGGGCTAGAGATGTGCCGTTGCCGGTAATATTGCCGTGAAGTGGGAATATTCCCGGCAACGGCACATCACTACTCAGGGCTAGAGATGGGCGGTGGGTAAAAACGGTAAAAACCTATCGGGTATTTACCAGGTAAATACCCAATTTGGGTATAGACAGGGTTTTTACCCGGTAAATACCCAAAAGCATGGGTATAAACTTTTAACAGTTTTTGGAACGTTATCTATACTAATATTATAAAGAGGTAAAATTTGTAAGTTTGTAAGTTTGTAAGTTTGTATGTAGGGGGTAATCTCTGGAACTAATAATCCAATTCTAAAAATTTTTTTACTGGCAGAAAGCTACATTATTCCTGAGTGCCATAGGCTATTTCTATAGCATGTATATTAACCGAGCTATCACAACTTTTGTCTAGCAAGTCGGAAAAAAATACCTCATAAAATAGAATTATTTGCGTGCGCTGCCTAAACAGTTGCTTAAAATTAAAAATAATGTATGGCTACCTGGTTCGTCTTAATTATTTCTACAAAAAAGTCCGCGGTACCATATCTCTATCTTTTATTTTTTATCTTTTATACTTCTTTTATTGCATTAAAAATATTTTTTTTCGGCATACTTACGTTTGGTTGATTATTTGAGCAACAAAATATTAATTTTTATGACAATAAATTATTTCAGTATCACAAGAACATTATACAGATAAGATTTGCCATTTACAGCATAGCAATTGGTCATACAGTTTCGAAGATAATATAAAATTACTAAAACGCAAAATGCCCCTAGCGTAACTTTCATTGTGCAGACGTTTTACCTATTTTTTTTTTTATGGTGGGCAAAAATCATCTTATGACAACCCCCGCCCTTGGGTGGAGCGAGAGATAGTGTCAGACTCTTACTGACTAAAAACCCACCCCGTTCCTTCTAGCCTTCAAACCAGGGCACGAGTTCCCTTTCGGATAATCCTGGACCCGGTAGGCTTCGACCCAGCTGGGCCTCTGCTGTTGCTGACAACTTCTTGAGGCGCGCGGGAACAGTGCGCGCCGTCGACGTCTTGGGCTCGGTCCATTACCGGACGATCGGACAGCAAGCTACCCATGGCTCGCCGTCCGCGAGCCCGCGTCTACGGTGGCCGGAAATCGGGATCGGAATCCCGGCGGCGGCGGCGGGGGCGCCGTTGCCTGATGCGGTCTGCCTCCGCCTTTGCTAGCATTACTGCTTCGCAGAAGGAGGCGACCGCCTGCCATTCCTCCTCGCCCGCCGCGAGAGGTGTCCGCCGCCGATCGCCCCCACGAGGGCACGGCGATGCTCTGCCCAGGCAGGGCACACCTCGACTGTGTGCTCCACCTTCTCCTCCGGGCGTTCCGCACAGTGGCGACACTCGGGCGTCGCTTCCGCTTTAATTCGGTGCAGGAACCTCCCGAACTTGCCATGTTCGGTGAGGACCTGTGTCATGCGGAAGGTAAGGACGCCGTGAGGCCTTTCCAGCCACGCCTCAAAGAGGGGACTTACCGCCATAATAGTGGCGTGCCCAACGTTTCACCTATTTGCCCATAGATGGCGTTCTGCAATTACGTAATTTTTCTGAATCGCGGTGTTAAGACTTTCTGTGGATTGATGACCCTCTCGAATTATTATGCCCACGTTGTCGTTAGTTGGAGTTCTTCTGTCAGTTGCTTATTGGTTTCGGTTGTTTCGTTCGTATGGTTGTTGTTGTTGATAGATACCTCATAATCGAAAATATCGTAATTTCGTTGTACGTTTTTGTATGTTCGTAGTTTCGTACTTCGTTCTATCATAATAATCGAAACGAGTTATTCGATATTACGATTGTTTTGTTTTGTAAAGGCGGACGGTGTTCGAGTCGCTCTCCTTTTGTTCATAATTGTTTTCAAGTCTGTGCGTAGTTTGTTGAGAGCATATCTAAAAGGAAATCTCAACTGTCCCGGCAGACATCACAGACAAGAGCCGCTCGAGTACGCCGTACGGAAGAATCTGCCCCTGAAAATGAGCAGCGCCTCTCGAGAAATAGAGAATATATTTCGCAAGCACGCGCTAGAGAATCTAGCTCCGAGCGCTCACAGCGCCTCGCTAGCCAAAATGTGAGGACATCGCGGGCCCGTGCTCGAGGAACTAGCACTGAACGTGCGCACCGTCTATCTGAGTTGAGAGAATCATTTTATGACAAAACCCGCTCTTGGGCCGAGTGGGAGATAGTGTCAGACTCTTACTGGTTAAAAACCCCATCCCGTTCCTTATAGCCTTCATACCGGGGCACGAGCTCCCTTTCGGACAACCCTGTCCCCAGTAGGCTTCGACCTAGCTGGGCCCCTCCTGCTGCTGACAACTCCTTTAGGCGCGCTGGAACAGTTGCGCGCCGTCGAAAATTTTCTTCAACTGATTTTCACGTTCGTATAAAGTAAATAACATAATTATATAATGTTTTTTTTTAATTTAATTTTTAAACTAATAAAGTCTAAGTGTACATGTTATTTCTACATTGTGTGCATCTGATAATCAAATGTAATATAAACCGCCAAATAAAAATACGGACGTGCAACTTTGACATGATTCGTTAGTAGAAAACTATTCTTTGCATGTACATTTCATACATATAAAATTATTTTATAAACATTTATTTAGTGCTAAAAATTTACTTATAAAAGACTTAAAAAAAATGTCGAAAAAGTAAATACCCTACATTTGGGTATTTACCCGGGTAAAAACCCTGCATTTGGGTTTTTACCCGGGTAAGAACCTTGCATTTGGGCATTTACCGGGTAGAAACCTATCTGTACTCAGGGCCCGATCTAAGGGGGAGCAAGCTGGCCATTTGCCCAAAGCGGCAAAAAATGAGGGGCGGCAACTTGGGTGTGGATCCCAAGTTGGCAAGTTTAGAATTTTATGTGCCACCTTCCAACCTACTTCAGGTTGGGAGGTGGTGAGCACGCCACGATTATGGCGGTAAGTCCACTCTTTGAGGCGTGGCTGGAAAGACCTCACGGCGTCCTTACCTTCCGCATGACGCAAGTCCTCACCGAACATGGCTAAGAGTCTAACACTATCTCTCGCTCCACCCAAGAGCGGGGGTTGTCATAAGATGATTTTTGCCCACCCAAAAAATAAAGGTTGGAAGGTGGAAATATTTAAGACTCTACTCATGACATAGGTACTCATTATAATATGGATTTGTGTATGTAAAGGGCGTTCGGGCCCCTGTGCTATTCTTAATATCTTTATGTAATTACCCATATTAGCAAATAAACGATTATGATTATGATACTATAAAACTAGTTTCTGTTCTAATGAGAAAGACCACACATTACTGTTAATTTTCCTCGTCTTTTTCATCACCATTTCTGCGGAAGGACGTGCATCATTATTTATAGGCCTCCTCTTTTAAGTGTCGCCATAAAGTTTAGCTTATCATTTTGGGCTCCCTGTTCCCGCGCGCCTCAAGGAGTTGTCAGCAACAGGAGGGGCCCAGCTGGGTCGAAGCCTACTGGAGCCAGGGTTATCTGAAAGGAAACTCGAGCCCCGGTATGAAGGCTAGAAGGAATGGGGTGGGTTTTTAGTCAGTAAGAGTCTGACACTATCACCCGCTCCACCCAAGGGCGGGTTTTGTCATGGGATGATTTTTCCCACCGAAAAAAAAACTGGGAGGAGGCGAGCGTGCCATTTTCGCCACGCTTGGCTGGCAGTTTGGTGATCGGAGTGTAGTTGTTGAAATGGACAGAGAATGCTGATTTACGCTTTTCGGTCTAAAATGGATTGTTAGTAAATCGATTGATTTAATAAAAAAAAAAACATACCTTTAAAGAAACTTTATTTCTAAACTTAACATTGGATTAGATTACGTCTTCCATACAATTAAAGTCTAGTAGTGTGAATTGTGTGTGAAATGTGAACAGGGTGAATTATTACTATCTATATATAACAATCTAAACATGTCTTTTGACGAAATATCTGTCAAAAAAACTTTTTATTAAAAAAAATAACCGACTTTACTAAAAAAAAATATTTATTTATTTATTTGGATCTCCAACAAAGGATACACAGAAACCACATTAAAAATCACAAGTAGCACAATGGGTCCGTTAGCGTGTGCTTCTCTAATTACAAGAGACCACAACATGCACATATAACTAGGTGAAAAAATAACTTATTATACCTACAATAAAAAAAAAGATTCAGCCAAAATACAATTTCAATTTAAAATTTTCAAATAGAGTGACATGAAAGACAATAAATAAAATAATAAAGTCAAAGTCAAAGTCAAAATATTTTATTTCATATAGGCCTACATGGGCACTTATTAAACGTCAGAAGCTAGTGCACGGTTCGAAATTGGTCGTTTCCTATGGAGAAGAACCGGCAAGAAACTCCTTGGTTACTCTTTTAAAAAATGTGTTTATTACAATATTGATTGATTTATGTAAGAACAGTGTAGACCAGTCAACACTGTACACAAAAGCACAAAAGTAATCATAATAAAAAAAAATATAGTAAGTTGTGACAGAAAGTTATCAAAGTGTTTGTGGATTATACAGTGTTCTCACATATTTATTTATTCTGACTGCTATGCCGGAGGTCGTGGGTTCGATTCCCACCCAGGACAAATGTTTGTGTGATGAGCATGATCATTTGTTCTGTGTCTGGGTGTAATTTATCTATATATGTATGTATTTAGAAATATATAAGTATGTTTATCAGTTGTCTAGTACCCATAACACAAGCTCTGCTTAGCTTGGGACTAGACGGCGTTGTGTGATAGTTGTGGAATATTATTATTATTATTCTCTTTATTTATTTTGTATACATATTATAATACATTTTTAAATATTTCAATACAAAAAAAAACATTTAAAAAAACATTATTATTATTATTATTATATTAGAAATAACTTACACAATGACACACAAATTAGAATTAAAATAATATCGATTTCGCCAAGATTCCATCATCAGATCCCAACTTGGTGACTATGGGACCATTAGGGAAGTATACCCTTTCCAACAAAACAAGAATTTTTCAAATCGGTTGGCAAACAACAAAGTTATGCGCAAACAACTCCGAACTCCTCCTTTTTTAGAAGTCGGTTAAAAAACTATCTAAACATGTATACAATTAGGTACCTACCACTCGATAGAACACAAACCTTGGGAGCATCAAATTCACTGATTGACTCCCTGAGCAAACAGAAGAGACTCATCTGTTTCTGGAATGAGGTGGGCTGGTTGGAGTAAGCCAATGGGCACAATTGCAATGGTCTGATAAGGACTAAGTGCGGAAACCAGACCCCAAGGATAGGTATTTACTTAAACCAAAGTTAGGTAAATAACTAAATTTAAATAATCTTTGTAAGTCTTTAGTTAAGTAACTAGACCGATGCAGTATAGTAAAATATTAACAACAATGTATAGACTCTAGGAGATACTTAATAATTAATCTTTTACTTGTAAAAAGATACAAAATATTTTTTAATACAAATCTATATAAATATAAAAGAAAGTCGTGTTTGTTACAACACTTATAACTCAAGAATGGCTGTACAGAAATGGTTGAAAATTGGTGGGTAGGTAGCTTAGAGCCAGGTGACGGACATCGGATACGGTAGAGTAGGGTAGAGTAGGGAAGAGCGGGAGCGAAGCCGCGCGGGCAAAAGCTAGTAATAAATGATTATTGATTATTAAAATACTAACCAAAGAGTACAGTAATTTTAAGTGGATGGTACAAACAAATCTCATATTTATTATTTTTTAACCCCCGACAAAAAAGAGGGGTGTTTTAAGTTTAGGGTGTCTGTGTATCTGTGTGTCTGTCTGTGGCATCATAGCGCCTAAGTGAATGGACCGATTTGGATGCGGTTTTTTTTATTTGAAAGCTGACGTTACCGAGATGGTTCTTAGACACAATTTATGAAGATCTGATCAGGCGTTCAAGGTCAACAGCACATTTGTTGGTTGTGGCTGGGATCTTAAACGCTTTACGCATGTATACTTTACTAATAAATACTTATATGTGACCTATTGTTTGAAATACTCGTATACATTTTTCATGATGTTGAGGACCTGATGCTAGAACTGGGAGGTAGCTGATGGAACCCTGGAATGACTATTAGTAAACTCATTGAGTTTGAGCTCATTAGATTCGTCTTAACCAGTTGTAAACATTTTACAAGGTGACGAGGACATGATGCTAGAACTGGGAGGTAGCTGATGGAACCCTGGAATTCCTACTAGTAAACCCGTTGAGTTTGGGCTTATTAGATTTGTCTTAAACAGTTCTAAACCTTTTTCATGATTACGAGTACCTGATGCTAGAACTGGAAGGTAGCTGATGGAACCCTGGAATTCCTAATGGTAAACCCGTCGAGTTTGGGCTTATTAGATTTGTTTTAAACAGTTAGTGTAGTAAACAGGGGGACCGCAATTGTCATTTTCTATTCGTTTAAGTAGAATAATAATTTCATATTGCGGTCCCCCGACTTAGTGACACTCATCTTTTAAATATTTATAGATTCCTTTAATGACGTTAAAAGGTTGAAAGAGTAACTTACTAACTTATTTTTTCACTTTTTATAGATTTTTGCGTTAGGGGTTTTTTTAAATGTTTAATTTTAGTTTTTATTTGTTAGATTTATCTCATTTGGCACAATAATATCACAATAGTTTACAACTCTTTGATTTAATCAAATGTTTAATAATTGGGTATTTGAAAGGATGATCGTTTGAGCTTAAATAATACTAAGCCTGCTACAAAAAAGCATGGTACACCAATGACCAACAGAGCAATGCCAAACGCATATGCTGTAAGATTAACGGACTCATGAATAGAGCTTATGATAACTTTGCGGCGACCATTGTAGCGCGATATTGGATAACCGAAAACAATCTTGAGGGTGTAGTTGCCTAGTGGCAGGCCTTGCTTATACTGCCCTTCATGCTGAACTCTCCATGCCGGTTTTCGTTTTAGGTCTGACTTCATCCAAATAATTAATCCTTCATTCTGGAATCCGTTATTGTCTGGATTGGTTGTGTCTAACTCCCACACATTTCTACGCCAGTTCATTGGCTTTGAGAATTTAGAAAATGCTTGTGACAAGTTTCCAGGTGGATTGTGAAATTGTTTTTTATCATCTTCTGATATTAGCCCAGTTTTAACATATGACACATACGTATTGTTAATTTGCAGCCTAAATGTATCGTTGAACATGGCGTCAGCGAGGAGGCCGCACGGAGCAATCGGCTTTCTGCCCTCGGCTGTGCAGGCGTGAGTGTATGAGCCGCAGCTTTCCGATGGCTCCATGGAGAGCTGGCCCGACAGCTGGTTGTCATCCCTTGATTGGGAATATTTACTGAGGATCTGATCATAAGAATCCAACTCATAGTAAACAGTCACAGGCTCTTTCATTGGCTCTGTTACAGGTATCAACAAATAACAGGTACATTCTTCCCCAGTGGTGTTGAGATGATGCTTACACGTTAATTCATTACGTGTCTCCCAAGGTGTGCAATCCGTGTAGTCTTTCAATATTTCATAGCCGTCATAAGATACATAACAGCAGAGCAACGTTATGCCCAATATGATCATACAGCCGGCTACTCCAAATATAAAATAAAAATATTTCGGTTGTAAATTATATTTTTTTTCCCGCTTATCTGGTGAAGATTCTAGTGGCGACATAATTGTAGTCGGTGTGGTCAGTGGGTCGTCATAGGGGCGAGTTTATGTTTACAAAAACAAATCACAGTTACAGAATACTTATTGTGTGCTGAATACACAATAAAAGGCACTGAAGGATATACTTAATGCTTATCACCACTTATTTATATTATATGTTATTATTATCGAATTATTATCGAATTATGATTGAATTATCTCTCAGTATTCTCTTTAATCCTGAGTCACTGACCACAGAGTACCACCTAATTTTTATTGAAGAAGAAAAATTTCTAGAAAAGTATCTCTCTGAAATCATCGAGTCAATGGTCACAGGTCAATGTATGTACTTACCCTTATCTATGATAACTAGAGCATGTTTAAAGTATCGATTGCGATGTTTTCATGTTTTGACGTAACCAGACGTAACGTCGTCGTACTGTCAAGTGTCAAATCGAAGTTTTGTCCAAAGATTTTATATATCCTATTAATTAGAGGTTTTGTCTGTCTTTGGTTTTGTCAAAATTGAAGAACTCGAAGATGAGTAAAATTTTTGGTAAGATTGAAGAACTGCATTCTGATTAAACTTTTTTCGTTCAAAGTTCGTAAATACCAAAGATTTTATATATTCTACTAGAGTAGACTAGATTGACTACGAAGAAATATGACAGTCTTTAAAGTGTTCTTTATTCTCATTAGCATTAAGTTCATGTGTGTTATTGACACTCAAAAGGGAAAAATGGCCTGGAGCAAGACACTAAGATAAATCCTCTCTGTCCCTTTCTCACATACTACCAGAAAAAAATAAGAAACAGATGGTAGTTTTTAGATTGTTCCAGTTATCGTTAAATAGTCCGTGTTCATGCATTTTGATAGGTTTATGCAACATACAATGAATTGCAACTAAATGTTTTATTTCAAATAATGCTTCTTGAAATTTTATACGCATTCTTCTTGTATTTAATGATGATTTCATTTAGATATAATAGCTATCCGTAGTAATTTTAAAATTATGAAAGGCAACATTTAGGAGGTTTCAATCAAAGATTTTATATATCCTACTAGAGTAGACTAGATTGACTACGAAGAAATATTAAACTGTCTAAAGTGTTCGTTATTCTCATTAGCATTAAGTTCATGTGTGTTATTGACACGCAAAAGGGAAAAATGGCCTGGAGCAGGACACTAAGATAAATCCTCTGTGTCCCTTTCTCACATACTACCAGAAAAAAATAAACAGATGGTAGTTTTTAGATTGTTCCATTTATCGTTAAATAGTCCGTGTTCATGCATTTTGATAGGTTTATGCAACATAAAATGAATTGCAACTAAATATTTTATTTCAAATATTGCTTCTTGAAATTTTATACGCATTCTTCTTGTATTTAATGATGATTTCATTTAGATATAATAGCTATTCGTAGTAATTTTCAAATTATGAAAGGCAACATTTATGAGGTTTCAATTTGACAGAGTTTGACATCAATAAACAATATGGCTGATGCTTCATAGGGCTAAAGTTGTATTTTTAATTGTTACAAGTTTTTATCTCAATGTTTAGTAAAGTATAAAGTGTGCAAGATGTTCAAAACGTTGCTGTGTAAAGTTTCGCAATAGTGATGAGTATCCTGGTTGTGGAATTTCATTTTATTTGGTAAGTTTTCTGTTTTGTTTACAAAATATTTATGTAGGGTGACAACAAACATCGTTTTGAATTTCATGCGGGAATTAAAACATGAAAGCTCAGGACGGCCTTCATCAGAATTACTCATGGCCGGTAACGTGGGTATGGGGGTATTTCAATTAAAATGATTTGAATTAAAAGAGTTGTCTATTGCGTAAAAATAATCACTTAGGTTTAATTAACACTGATTCACTTCCAAAGGTATTTTGATTAAGAATAATGCCAGCGATTCGTCGAAAACGCGGTGCGCTTGCGGCCCCCGGTAGCCTCTACCGTACCAAGATGGCCGCCCCGCTACCATCGACTCGACGCTCCGCTATAGAGTGACCATAAAAAGTTTGACATTCTATGTGCGCCGACACGGCCAGACTGACATACGACCGTCCTCGGGCGTTATTGTATTCCTGAAACAAACAACGTTTAATCACCAAAACGTCCGCTCGTCCATCCTGCTACTTCACATGGATTTTCGATTGTAGCGTCAGACACAAAGTCAATCACAATTTGACATTGAAACGTACAAGTGCATCCCTTCAACCAGCCCGAAAAGGGGCCTGGCCCGGACGACACTGTACCCGTCAACTTGTCAACCAATAGCAACACATCTGGACCGGACGAGTGCATCCCTTCAACCAACCCTCTATTGGGTATAGCCCGGACGACACTGTCCCTGCGACCAGGATAGACTTTACTTCTGAATCGGAGGAGTGCATCCCTTCAACCAACCCCACTGGGTATGGCCCGGACGACACTGTCTCTCCGACCAGGATAGACTTTACTTCTGGATCGGACGAGTGCATCCCTTCAACCAACCCTACTGGGTATGGCCCGGACGACATTGTCTCTCCGACCAGGATAGACTTTACTTCTGGATCGGACGAGTGCATCCCTTCAACCAACCCCACTGGGTATGGCCCGGACGACCCTTGTCCTTCAATTCTGGATTGAATAATACTTACAATAACCAACAGACTCATGCAAGACATGAACAAACCAACGACATACCTATGATTGCGTGATGTTCTCTTCATCCCAAATTTCGATTTCGCCAGCTACATCCCATGTCTCAGGATCAGAGTGTGCACTGAGAGTGTCCGAATTACCGGTAATAGTAGAAGAGCCGGCAGTTATAGTGTCAGAGCATGCAGTCAAGGTGTCACTGTCGTTCGTGGAAAACAAGTCATTTCCATCATATACATCTTCTGGCGCCGACTCGGCCTCATCATAATTCAAAAGGTTAGAAGCGATTTCAAGCAAACCTTCGTGTCCGTGAGGTACTGAGCGTAAATTCTCGTGGGCATACTTATAAATTCGATGAGAACTACCTAATCTTTTTAATTCGTACCGATCATTATTTAGTATCGCCGTTATTACAAATGGACCCTTAAACTTTCTCTCCAGTTTTGTCTGGTTTCGTTCACTGTTCTTAAGGAAAACGTAATCACCTTTTGAAAAAGCTTTAATTTTTGCACGGCCTTGATTAAATCGTTTTATTTCGTTTTCTGCTGCCTTTTGAACATTAGCAGATGCGTCATTCCGCACAACATCGAGGTTAAGACGTTCTAGTTGACCATGGGCTTCTGAGTTTAGCTTCGACATACCTAATGACTGTGCTCGAATACCTAACATAAGTTCTGTAGGGGAATACTTGGTTACGGATGATCGGGTGCTGTTAAGCGCAAGTTGAATATTTCCTATTTCATCTCGCCACGTCTTATTCGGGTCGTTTTCAACAATGGTTAACAGGCTTTTGAGGGTCCGCATAACCCTCTCGACCTGGCCATTAGCCCGGCTAGAGCCAGTCGCAATGAAATGGAGTTCGATCTTATGTTCGTTGCAAAAATTCTTAAAATCTGAGCTTACGTAGCAACGACCCTGATCCGCTATGATCCGTTTAGGCGCACCAAAAAGATAGACTGCTTTCTGCAACGCGTGTACCGCGCTTCTAGCATCAAGAGAAGCAGTATGCTCTAGTAAAATGTACTTAGTAAAACCGTCGATAATCACCGAACAATATTCTTTTCGATCACTTTTCCCGCTAAGCTTTCCCGTAAAATCAATATGTATAGTGTGCCATGGTACCGGAGCTTTGGGGATCGGGTGAAGCTGAACGGGTTTAGGTCCAGATGGACCCTTTGATGCTTTGCAAATAATGCACGAGTCGATAAATTTTCGCACGCATTTTGACATTTCGGGGAACCAATACTGCTCATAGAGTTTATCTAAAGTTTTATCCTTTCCTAAATGTTGTAACTCATTATGAACGTGGTTTATTAGTGTCCAAATTAAAGACCTGGGAACTACCGGCAACCAGGAAACTGTTTTATTACGGACGATTTTCCTGTACAGCATACTATCTCTTACGTCATACGTTTGAGCTACAGTATCGGGGAAACTATTGCTGTCGTGTTTTGAGATAAGGTCTTGTATTTCGCTGTCACGCTTTTGTTCGACCGAAAGCCAATCGTGATGCAATTCGACATACTGAACTTGCTGTGTCAGCGGATTCTCGTAGGCTGTACCACCATCATTAACACCAGGAAGAGGATTACGCGAGAAATAATCCGCATGCTCCATTCTGCGACCTTCACGATAAATAATTTCGAAATCATAAGCTTGTAAGATAGCCCACCACCTGTGGACGCGAGGAGTGAGATCTTTTTTTGATTTGGATGCTTTGAGAGAATTGCAATCCGTATAGACTTCGAAATGACGACCGTAAAGATAATGGCGAAAATGCTCGACCGCTCGTACAACTGCCAACGTCTCCAGTTCGTACGAGTGGTATCGAGACTCAACATCCGAGGTTCGACGGCTATAATATTCCACGACGTGCGGTGTATTATCTATCCGTTGTATGAGAATCGCTCCGTATCCATCAGAACTAGCATCGGTGTGCAACTCTACTGGCAATTCCGGGTCAAAAATAGTTAAAACTGGCTCAGATGTGAGTATGCGTATTATGTCGTTTCGTATTTCTTCATGCTTTTGAGCCCATGTAATAGGTCCTCTTAGCTTTGTTAGAGGGTATAATGGTCCCACGATACGTGTGAAATTAGGAATGAATTTTCTAAAATACGAGGCTAACCCAAGGAACTGTCGAACCTGAGTAGCAGTTTTTGGTTGTGGGGCTTCTACCAATGCTTGTATTTTCCGAGAGTTAGGTCTTACCTCGCCAGATTGAAGGGAGTATCCTAGATATTCTATTCTTTGGGTCATAAATGTACATTTTTGGAGGTTGAATGTAAATCCAGCTTCCGTTAAGGCATTTAAACTTTCATCTAGACGCTCCAAACCTTCGGTGATGCCAGTCGAGTAGCACAAAACGTCATCCATATATATGAGTGGCTTGTCTTTCAAGTGATTGAAAGCTCTAGTTATGCATCTCTGGTATACTGAGGGAGCGTTTCGCAATCCAAAGGGCATAGCAAGATACTCGTATTGCCCCTCAGGTGTAACGAATGCGGTCTTTTCTATGGAATCAGGGTGCATCAATATTTGGTGGAAGCCTGACGCCATATCTAGGGAAGAAAAATAGTTAGCCCCAGCAAGCTGATCTATCTGCTCCTCAATACGTGGCAGGGGGTAGTGTTCAGGTCGCGTATTGGAATTTAATTCTCGATAGTCCACACACATCCTATACGAGTTGTCCTTTTTCTCAACTAATAGTATTGGACTAGCAAACGGGGAAGAACTTTCGCGAATGACCCCAGCGCCAAGTAATTCCTGAACCTTTTCCCTGACTATAAGTTTTTCCGCCGGCGCTAGGCGATAAGGGCATCGTTGTACAGTTTTGTAAGGATCTATTAAGTTGATTTGACATTCGCCCGTCGTTACTCTACGGGAGGGAACACCTTCGGTAAAATAATCAGAATATTTGTTTAAGATCGATATTAACACTTCCCTATTCTGTCCTAGCAAATCCGTATTGATATTAGTAAAATCCGGCTTATTTGGTTTTAAATCACAAAAGTGGCTCGTTTTCTTAGAAAAGAACATGAGATTATCATTATCGATTTTAACACACAACCCTTGATCAAAAATATCCCTCCCAACTATGATCGGATCAGAAATAAGCCTCTCAGGAACTACGTGAAAAGTCAAATTAACTGAAATTTTATCAATGACTACATTGCTTTGAATTTGAGTGGTACATTGAATATCTTCACCACCTATGCCACTCAGGTAGACGAGGTGTTTACGCACAGTACCCGCAAGTTTGTCACAAAAGCTTTCCTTTAAAAGAGAACACGATGATCCACTATCAAATAAGAAAGGAACTCGCTCACCAGAAGATGTTTCCAAGACACTCCTGGAAGGACGGTGCTCACACTGATGGACCTCCTTGACTGCAGCTTCACTGCCGTTTTTCTTATCTGGACACACAGTAGCCACGTGCCCAAGCTGACCACACTTGTAGCAGGTGGGGGTCGTCCTTTTCTCCGCGGCACGTGAAGAACTCGAAGTGTCTTGCGTCTTCGTTCCAGTTTCGTTTCGACGTTTTCTACAATCGGCGATACGGTGTCCGGTTAATCCACAATAGTGACATTTGCCGGTGAATTTCTCCATCACACGAGCACGTTTTGCTTCAGGTTCTTGAACTTCGGTATCCTTGCGTCGCTTAAGTGATACTCCGCCAAGTACTCGAAATAACTGAGCTCGAGTCGTTATTGTTTGCGCGGTTAACTCACGACGTATCAAGCTGTCCTTCTGACATAACACGGATATCACAAATCCAGTAATTACCTTCTCTGGCATCGTACTTTCAGGTATTCGTTCGATGAGATTCCATAACCGAAAAGCAGATTCAGACGCAGTCTCTTCAGCGCCTAATTGGAACCTTAACAGGTCATCAAAATAGTCTTGCAGAAGTTTAGGTTTTGAAAATCTTGCAATTAGGATTTCTTTAACTGATTCCCATGTAATATTGTTTAAATTAAGCTTCGTTAAACACGCTGCTGCACTACCTTTCAGCGCCTCCGTCAACGCCATCAGTAAATTAACACCTTCCAGATTTTTATTTTGCACAATGAAATCAGTCACTTTACACCATCCATCTATGTCCGAGTCGGGCTCCTCCGGGTCAAACTTCAAAAGAATTGTACGATTTGTACTCAGCGGCGGCGTTTGTTGGGCAGCCAAAACTCGAGAAAGCAACGCTTCCATGCTACTCAAAAGCTTCTCAGCGGTTCTAGAATCCGATTGCTTTGCTTCATTCTCCTTTCCATCGTATCCCACTTCTGATGAAAGCTCAGGACGGCCTTCATCAGAATTACTCATGGCCGGTAACGTGGGTATGGGGGTATTTCAATTAAAATGATTTGAATTAAAAGAGTTGTCTATTGCGTAAAAATAATCACTTAGGTTTAATTAACACTGATTCACTTCCAAAGGTATTTTGATTAAGAATAATGCCAGCGATTCGTCGAAAACGCGGTGCGCTTGCGGCCCCCGGTAGCCTCTACCGTACCAAGATGGCCGCCCCGCTACCATCGACTCGACGCTCCGCTATAGAGTGACCATAAAAAGTTTGACATTCTATGTGCGCCGACAAACATATTAACTGCCTGTAAAAATACATAGAGAAGGGGCATCATTAACGACTCAGAAGACGGACTGGGTGCTAAATTTTATAAAATTTGATTGTCTACTGTTCAAATCTTATATTATTATAAGCAAATTTCTAAATATCTGAGGTTCAATTTTTTTTTTAATAAATCAAGCGCGTCCCAATTTTACTAATTTTATTTTTTCTGTTGATCGGGCGCTACTACTACTAATTTTATTTTTTCTGTGGATCTTCGGCTGATCTCATGACACAACGGAAAGCGGCGAGCAGCGGCGGCTAGAGGTGCGGCATGCGGGACGTGTCTTCGGCCCAATTCAGTATATGGGTGCCCCAATTCGAAAAATCCCTAAGTCCTAGTTAGGGATTTTTTGCACTACTAATACAGGTAGATTTGCCGTTTTTTCTCTATCGATACGTCCAACAATTTTTTTGTTATGATATCCCAACAGAGAGGGGAACAGAGAGGGGGGGGGGGGGTTTGGACGGGGTTTTATTTGTGACCAGTTCTTAAAACGACGCGCGTGCACTCCAAAATCTTCTCCACATCGATATAGTAGATTTATTTATTTATTTATTTAAGGATCACCAACGAGTGTTACAAAATAAAAAAAACTTAAGAATAAAAAAAAATGGTACACATAGCCTGGTCCTATAATGAACACTCAATTATAGGCAACCACAACTTATTAGATTTTATTTAGATTCGAGAATTATATTCATTTTAAATATAATAGTCTACTGTCTTTAAGTTTAGTCCTTAGGTAAGTCGCACACAATGCTGCACGTATGTGGCTTAACCGTTAACTACTAGTAATATATTATTTTTTATGTTTTGTTGTAGATTTCCAAGAAACGAGAACCATCAGAAACAGTGGCTTTGAAGTTGTGCCATTAATTTTTTTTTTTTCAGCAACAGTTTTATTTGTAGTCGCCTCATTAAGTCTGAAGATGTAAAGTTAAATCAACACTAAAACCTAATTCTATTCCATCTGTATACCCTTTTGTAAGTTCATCCGTTGTTAAAAATCCGTTCAATAGTTTTTGAGTTGATTGCAAACAGATAGAGACAAACGAACATAGTGGGGGACTTTTTTTGATATGGTAAAATCTCCAATAATTTATCCTGCTCTAAGGTAGAGCGCCTTACGCTCCATCTTAGAGCGGGACAAGTTATTTGAGGTTTATACTGAATAAATCTACCCGTGTCTTTCAGTTGCCCTTTGTGTTCCAGGACCATGGTTTCCCTTTCGGAAATTCGCTGTGGCGCTACTGGGCATCGGCAATAATTAGTAGTAGTAGTTAGTATAAATAAATTTATAAACCAGTCGAGGATCATTTACTTAATGTATTATTTATTGTTTATTTGTTAGTTAATAAGTGCAATTTAACGTAATAAAAAATGTACAATTTGATGTCACGCATCAGTCTATTTTTAATAAAGTAAAAATAAAAGAATAACATTAGTTTTATTATAAACTAACTAGTTTTTTCTTTCAGACAAACCTTATTCTGATAGGTGCAGCCGTTCTGAAGTGATCTTCTTACGGGGGTACACACACATTAGGCATTTTTTTATCAGTGTAGGTATTTCATTCTCGCATAAGAGGATATTGCTATTATAATATATACGGACATCAGCTATTTCCTAGTAATTATAATTGTTTTTTTGTAGTTGTTAGATTGGCACAACTGTTTTCCATTTTGGCGCGGAGTTTGAGTTGCATCTGTTATTTATATTAAATACAGTGCTGGTTTTAGTAATATCATATAATAGTGTGTATTGCGAATTTCATAATGGACAAAAATATCGAAAGAGTTTGTCTTAAATTTTGCATCGCCAATGGAATTTCGTGTTCGGAGTCACTGAAAATGTTACAGAAGGCTTACGGTGAATCGAGTTTATCAAAAACTCGTGCTTATGAGTGGTTCAAAGCGTTCAAAAGCGGTCGAGATGTGATGGAAGATTTGCCTCGCTCTGGTAGGCCGTCAACGTCTGCAACTGAAGGTAACATCGCAAAAGTGAAGGAAATAGTGACTGAAAATCCCCATTCAACTCTGAGAGAGATAGCCGCCGAACTTTCTGTATCTCACGAGTCGATCCGTACCATTTTAACTAATCATTTGGGTATGAAACATGTTGCTGCTCGGCTAGTCCCAAAAGATCTGAATTTTCTCCAAAAACTCAATCGCATGAAAGTCGCTGAGGACATGCTAGAACGTCAGTTCGGACCCAACATTCATGAGACGCATTGTTACTGGTGACGAGACGTGGGTTTACGATTTTGACATGCAAACTAGTCAATAAGCTTCGGAGTGACGCCTTCCAACTGATCCGAAACCAAAAAAACCACGCCAAAGTCGATCAAAAGTCAAAGTCATGTTGACTGTTTTCTTTGACTATCGCGGTGTTGTGCACTCTGAATTCTTACCGGAAGGTCTAACGGTAAATAAAGAATATTATTTGAGCGTTATGCGGCGTTTAAGAGAGCAAATTCGACGAAAAAGGCCAGATTTGTGGAAAGAAAATTCTTGGATTTTGCACCACGACAATGCGCCTTCGCACAAGGCTATCATTGTGAACGAATATTTGACCAAACACTCAACAAATACCATCCAGCAACCACCATATTCACCAGATATGGCTCCTGCTGACTTTTTTCTTTTTCCTAAACTCAAATTACCACTTCGTGGCACCCGTTTTCAATCGATAGAAGACATAAAGGAGAATTCGCGGCGAGAACTGAACTCAATTCAGGAAGCAGCTTTTAATTAAAAAATGTTTTGATGAATGGATTATTCGTTGGCGTTTCTAAAGGAGCATACTTTGAAGGTGATAAAATAAATTTGGATGAATAACAGACATTTTGTGTATTATTGATCTTTTCCCGGTACTTTCTTGACAAAGTAGTAAATTAATTTTTTCGTAAATTAACCCTTCAGATACCGTCAATGCGGTGGTCCGGTGGTCTGGTGGTGACCGGTGGTCGCTTGGGGATTCATGAATTAATTCATGAATACCCAAGCGACCACCGGTGGCCGTGCATATATTGTCTTACTATTGTGTTTCTAATTGACGGTATCTGAAGGGTTAATTAAAGTTTAAAAATATCTTTCCTCGATTTGACAGTAAATCGTGACGTCACAACATGGCTATCGATCCTATTGTCATTTGGAACGCATTGTAACTAACGTACTTAGTATTCACTATAGGCTCTGTAAGCAATGTTGAAATGATAGTCGGGCGGGAATTCAGGACCATTTCCCGAGCAGTCAACTTAATGATGGTTAGCAACGGCCATGAAGTTAAAAAGTTCCCAAGAAATTGAAATAGCGACGCCTTAAATTAATAGACTATATCAGAAACAGAAGAAAGTGAACATATTATATTCTCGCGAGGTCCACAAGTAAAAGAAATAAACAACGAACGAGCAGTTTTTCCACACCGACTAAATTGAATAGGGAGCTATTCTTAACCCTTAGTCAACTGTCTAGCACTGTCGTACAAACCCAAACACCAGACGATATTATTCCGGGCTCGCGGACGGCGAGCCATGGGTAGCTCGCTGTCCGACCGTCCGGTAACTGTCCGGACCGAGCCCAAGACGTTGACGGCGCGAACTGTTCCCGCGCACCTCAAGGAGTTGTCAGTAACAGGAGGGGGCCCAGCTGGGTCGAAGCCTACTGGGGCCAGGGTTATCCGAAAGGAACTCGAGCCCCGGTATGAAGAGGCTAGAAGGACTGGGGTGGGATTTTTGACACTATCTCCCGCTCCACCCAAGAGCAGGGGTTGACATTGGATGATTTTTGCCAACGGAAAAAAAAGACGATATTATTTATCGAGCAGTTGCTCAATTGGAAGGCGTAAGGCCCCTGACACTCCGGGCGAAAATATTGTGGCGCCCACTTAAGGGAAACAATATCAAGTGCTAGTTTTTTGCTGATCCCAAGTAAACTCTAAAGTTTTGTGGTTTTTTATATTTTCAAATTTTTTAAATATTCTTTTTTAATTTTTTTTTTTATCATTCACAAATTCTTTCAATTTCTTTTCGAATTTCAATTTCTTGCAAATTTTTTTTTTACTTTTCATTTAGATTGAACATTTTGTTAGTGTTTGATCAATTTTCTTAAATTGTTTTGACTCTAACGATATCGTTACGAGTCGCTCCTCGATCACAAACCCCCAAAAAATCCATCAAAAAAAAATCTCAATAAAAAATATGCATATGCTCAGAGCGTAGAGCACAATATTGAGGGTTTGCACCAGGGAAGGCAGGAGACTCCAACTCCAGACCTTGGCGCCCCCCTGAATTTGTCGCCCTGGGCCGTCGCCCCATCTCGCAAAAATGTCGTCATAATTCGAAACTGAATTGACTAGATTGGTTACGATAATAAGAAATCATCACTAATCATGGCCTATTTTTAAGGATTCCGTAGTCAACTAGGAACCCCTATAGTTTCGCCATGTCTGTCTGTCCGTCCGTCTGCGGATAATCTCAGTGACCGTTTGCACTAGAAAGCTGAAGTTTGGTACCAATATGTATCAATTACGTCAACAAAGTGCTAAAATAAAAAGTGGAAAAATATGTTTTATTAGGTTACCCTCCCTACACGTAAAGCCCCACTTTACGTGTAGGGATTTTTTTTTCATTTCACATTCAATCCTTACGTGTGATATATTGTTGGATAGGTATTTAAAAATAAATTTACTAAACTATTTTTGATAGTTAACACTATATATATTTTCGGAAATAATCACTCTAAAAGTAAAAAACAATGTGTGTGTGTCCCTATTATTATTTTAAAGATTAGGGGCTATGCATTTCCCATAGTGTAGGAGATGTAGTCACTGCGACCTTAAAGATCTATTGTGACTCGCCGCCTTGTTAGAGTAACTCTTTTAGACGGGACGCTTCCAGGAAATCTAGAATACTCCTAGCTTTAAGAGTTTTAATCTCCTCTGGGCGAATAATGTGTCGACCCAGATGGATACTCCGTTTGTGGATGAGGGGCCCACATTCACACAACAGGTGCTTAGGCGTCTCCCTCTCCTGATTACAGTACCGGCAAACATCAGTGTCACTCAGTTTCATGTGAAATTGGTGCCTGTTTAATTTGCAGTGGCCGGTTAAGGCGCGGGCTATCGCACAGATGTTCGTCCTGCTAAGCTCAAGAAGCTCGGCAGTTCGTTTTTGTGAGTAGCCTTCTATAAGAGATTTGGCGTGTAGCAGTGCTGGTATATAGGTATACCGAGCTATAAAAGCTTGCTATGAAAAAAATATTTTAATTAAAATCTTGTTAAATAATAAGGAGGGATCTCAAGGCTACATCCAAATGCGTTTGCCGACACTCTTTTATTTCCTCGCTTGACTCCATGGCTTTTGGCTAAACTCTATACAACACCATTTTTAGTTTATGCGAAACCTGAATAATAAATATGTTTGTTCAGAATCAGTAACTCAATCGATTCCAATAATTTTTACACCATGTTAAATGTTTTCCCAAAAATATTTAAAATGGTCACAAGTTGCACACCACCGACATTAAGTACAACATAGGCCACGGTAGGTCATAGCGGGCATTAGACGCCAGCGCACAGTTGGGTGCGGTAGCGAAACTGTAGTGATGTAACGATGCTATAGCTCGTTAGCATTTTTCGCGCTTGCATTGCAATTAACTAACGCGCGAAAGTAACGAAGCTGTCGCGCGCTTTTGAAACGCACAGCATTGCTACAAAAAGTCATCGTCAGTGAGGGGCCTAATATCCTAATATCTTATCTATACTAATATTAAAAAGAGGTACTTAAATTTTATTTTTATAGTTTTTAGGGATCCGTACCTCAAAAGGCAAAAACGGAACCCTTATAGGATCACTTTGTTGTCCGTCCGTCTGTCTGTCTGTCAATACCCTTTATCTCGAGAACGCGTAAAGGTATCGAGTTGAAATTAAAACCATATACTCAAGTCGGCGGTCCCTTCAAGCTGTGTAAAATATCAAACTTCTTACGTTACGTTAACGAATAAAAAGATACCGTTTATTTCGCAAAAAAACGTATATTTTGATACTCTCAAAGATCGAAATTCATAGGATACTTCCCGTTAACCCAGAATCCTGAAATTTGGCACAAAACAAGGTCTTATAGCACAGATAAAGGAAAAAATCATAAAACAGTAAATTTGTTGTTACATACGTCACCAAAAAAAATAGCAATTCGGAAAAATCTTCGAGAATTGTATTTTGCACGGAACCTTCAGTGCGCGAGCCCGAGTTGCACTTGCCCAGTTTTTTTTTACTGATAGAAAGTTGTTTTATTCTTGAGTGACATAGGTTATATTTTACGTACGCGGGCGAAGCCGAGGGCAGAAGACGGTGATAATTATAAAACGAAAGATGGTGATGATGACTTACTAATATTGGTCCTTGTTCATCTGGTGCCACAGCACGACGAAGGGCGCGCCGATGCCGGTGCCGACGAACCAGAAGAAGTTGAGCGTGACGCGTGTGCGGTTGTGGATGTCGAACGGAAGGTTCTGGAATGAGAAGCCATTTTAATTTTAAGCCTACACTGCTATGTTGAATTTATTTGCTGGAAGGCGCTTTAATCTCAGAAATTACTGATTCGAATGGAAAATAGGTAGCCTATTTATCGAGGAAGGCCAGGCTATACCACCCAGTTTGTGAACCTTTTTTTTTGTTTTTCGATAAACAAAAGAAAAAAAATCATCTAATGCTAACTCCTTCTCGGAGCGGGAGGCCGTTTTAGACCAACAGGCCAGTCACAAAATGTACTGCTAAATCTTATTGTTTTTATTAAAAAGTTTGCATTACAAAAAAAAAACTTAGTTGATACCTAGGTAGGTATTCTCGTAAATTTGTAATACAGCAAACTTGTTTCGCAGTTTTTAGTGAACAGTTGAATAAATATGTGTTTTCCTTAACCTATCCTCATAAAACCAAAGCTACTCGTAACCCTCTTTAGCGAATTAGATTTTTTATGTCTATTACAATAGAGATATTCTGTGTTTCGCAAAGTAATTGCCAATAAGTGGCGTATATGTGGGTGTTAATTCATGAATCCCCAAGCGACCACCGGTGGCCGCGCATCTATTGTCTTACTATTGTGTCTCTAATTGACGGTATCTGAAGGGTTAAACTGGGGCGTAACTAGGCATGGGCGAAGAGGCCTCTCACCCGTATCCTTCCCCGCACCCTAAGGGGCCTCACGCCAGCGTGTATTATTTTACAACGGCTGCATTTTTATAGCTGACTAGCTTTTGCCCGCGGTTTCGCCTGCGTATATATAATAAAGCCTGTGTCACTCAGAAATATAGCCGCTTTCTATATTATTGGTGAAACTTTTAGCAATCGGACTAGTACCTACTTACAAACAAAAAGACAAACTTTATCTATTAGTGTAGATATTATGTGTTCGCGTTTAACCATTACTGCCCCTGATTGTTAAAAAGACGTATCTAACAAAAACTAAAATGGATAAAAAAAATAATTAATTAATGAACCGAGAAATCTGGCCTTTTTTCCTTGTGTTAAAACCGCACTGGAGAAAGTTAACAAAATATAAAAAAATACAGGCAGATGTGTGTGTGTGTGGTGATCTCCTGATTCCTGTAATGTATATAATTCAACTCTGGAAAAAATGTTAGATGCGTCTTTTTTACTAACGGGGGCAGATTAGTTCAGCTGATAAAAAGCGACGAAATAATCGAACACTGGGTGCGAGTGTTACATCAGTCGCCGCCTCTTTTTCGAATTATAAAAGAAAAATGCCTCACTGATGCCCCTTCACCCACGTCTAAATTAGTCTAGACTACGTCACTGGTGTTGATATGTAGATAGTATCTGTATTTCGCGAGTATGTGCGGTTTTGCAAACAATCCGGACTTTTGTAAACATGCATTCAGTCTCTGTCGATGTTATGACTTTTGGCTTTTATGGACATAAGGACCGGTTGTCTTCATCACGATAAAGAGTAGCTATAGGTATATGTCTAGTTCAAAGGAAAAAAACAGGCAGTCATAACTGGAAATGGACCATACAGGACAGATACAATTGTGGTGGATTGGGTGAAGGCATAAAATGTCATCATCATCATCATTTCAGCCAAAAGACGTCCACTGTTGGACATAGGCCTCCCCCAAAGGGCAATGGTAAGGGCTATGCTCGGAGTTTTCTTGCGTGATCACATCAGAAATAAAAAATATCCGCAGAAAAACCAAGGTTACTGACATAGTTTGATGAATCGCCAAACTTAAGAGGCAGTAGGCAGAGTACATTGCTCGCAGAAGATATGATCGATGAGGACGAAAGGTACTGGAATGGCAACCACGTGCCGGAAGACGCAGCGTTGGAAGGCCTCCCACAAGTTAGACTGATGACTTATTTTTTTTTTGGTGGGTATGTCTTGCAATGACAACACCCGCTCTTGGGTGGAGCTGGAGATAGTGACTCTTACTGAATTAAAAGCTACCCCGCTCCTTCTCGCCTTCATACCGGGGCTCGACCTCCCTTTCGGATAACCCTGGCCCCAGTAGGCTTCAACCCAGCTGGGCCCCTCCTATTGCTGACAACTCCTTGAGGCGCGCGGAAACAGTGCGCACCGTCGACTTGGACTGATGGTGAGGGTTGCAGGAATCCGCGAAACGCACAGGACCTATCATTATAGCGACACTTGGGGTAGGCCAAATATGATGCAAGAAATTAAAATATCAATCTATATAGATTGATATTTTAATTTTAAATCTAATATATAAAATTTCCATGTCACAATGTTAGTTACCGTACTCCTCCGAAACGACTTTACCGATTTTTACCAAATTTTATATGCGTATTCAGTAGGTCTGAGAATCGGCTACTATCTATTTTCCATACCCCTAAGTGATAAGGGTTGTTCACCCTTAAATTTTTTATTTTAATTTTTAGACGAAATTTTTGGTTTTTATTTTTTTTTAAATGTGACATAAAAATATACATACTGAGCGTTCCAAATGAGAATAGGATCGATTTTTCTTTGTGACGTCACGATTTACTGTTAAATCTAAGAAATTTGGTCAAAATTGAGGAACTTGGAGATGAGTAAAATTGAAGAACTGAATTCTGATTAAACTTTTTTCGTTCACAGTTCGTAAATAAATTAAATTTTTCGTAAAATAGTTAAAGTTTCAAAATTTCTTTCCTCTATTTGACAGTAAATCGTGACGTCACAACATGCAATCGATCCTATTCTCATTTGGAACGCATTATATGTACAACCCTAAATTTTTACTTTTTTATCACCAACCCCTATTTTTTTATAGCAAAAAATAATTAATAAGGCAAAACAACGTTTGCCGGGTCAGCTAGTCAGTCAATAATAATTCACACAAATAATTAGTCACAAAACGCAAAGGACTCTTGAAGGCACACGGATGGTTTCCTGTGAAATTCTGACACCCGCTCGTTCCAGCGTGGATATGTCGTGTTCCTTCAGTCGCCCTTTGTATTACAGGGTCACAGTAACAACATACCTAGCCGTTGGCTTGTGAAACAATAAGTCGTAACTCGCACTGAGTTTTATCTAATCAAACACTAATATTCGCAAACAAGGATCGTTGTTAGTCTATGTTCACTGTGTAATCTCGTAACGTAAATTCTTTATGTAGGAGTAGGTACCATCATCGCAGCCTTTTGGAAACAGACCCTAGCCTTAATTCATGAATCCCCAAGCGACACCCGGTGGCCGCGCATCTATTGTCTTACTATTGTGTCTCTAATTGACGGTATCTGAAGGGTTAATAGGCTTCAACCCAGCTGGGCCCCTACAGTTGCTGACAACACCTTGAGGCGTGCGGGAACGGAGCGTGCCGTCGACGACTTGGGCTCGGTCCGGACAGTTACCGGACGGTTGGACACCGAGCTACCCTTTCCTCGCCCGCGCCTACGGTGGCCGGAAATCGGGTTCGGAATCCCGGCGGTGGCTGGGGCGCTGTGTGCGCGGTCGGCCTCCTCCTTTGCTAGAATTACTGCTTCGCAGAAGAAGGCCTGTGACTCCTCCTCGCAAATTTTGCACAAGGATTCCCTTTATCACTCCAAAGGGATGAAATGGGCATCCAAAGTTTGTATGGAGAAACCTAATTTCACATGAGCGAAGCCGTTGGCAGAAGTTAGTCCATTTATATATTTTTTTAAATTATTATTGATAGCTTATTTATAGGCTCGCGATTGGCCACTATCACACCTGGTGGTAAGCGGTGATGTGGTCAACGATGAACCACGCTTACCTTGAAGTAGCCTATTCACTCTTGACTTAAAACCCCTAAGTTGTAGCTGTCACGAAAAACAGACTTTATAAGCGATATCCACTCCCTAGCTGGACACGCAATGATTCCCAAGGCATTTTATGCGTATGGGCGCGGACGGAATGTCCATTATTCGCCTAGGTACGCCTCTAAAAACGTGCTTCGATTCAAAAGAAACATGGTCTTAATTACGTAATAAATAATCGAATAAAAAAAGGACTCACCTCTCCAGGAACACCTCCATTGGATCCATTCCTAAAGAAACTCCTCATCACATTTCTTCCCGACTGGTTTGAAATCCTAGCCAGAGGGCCCAACATTGTGTCGTATTTCTGTTACTAACTGAACAAAATGGCCAGGTATAAAGGTAGATAAGATAGCAGTATTGGTATCGGTGGATAACTGACCGGACTGTACGCTGATAAGCTTGAACTGAAGTGGTTTGAGCAAACGTATATATCGGTATAACCCGTCGATGTTATATTGATTGATCGTGTTTGGACTTCGAGTGTGAATGAGAAGCTTTTAAAATTGATTGGGTTGTAACGCTGTGGGTTCTAATGAAAACGGGTGTATTTTGAAATGTCTGGACTTTTTTTGACTTATCCATTTTAATATTGTAAATGTGAAAGTAATTCCGTCTGTCTCTTACGCTTTCGAGGGTAAACTACTAAACCGTTTTTGATGAAATTTGTCGCTGCTAGTTTGACGAGTGACAGGACAGAACATGCTCTTTGGGACAGAAAGGAAGAAAAAAAAAACGTGTTGCTCCGAAACCCCAAGTAATATGGGATAAGGAGAAAGTAAAAGAAAATAAAAGAAAGAAGAAGTTTGTATCGATAAACTTGGAACTTTTTGCATCCCACAGGCTCGTCGGAAAATTCGCAACTTGAGTAAAATTATTAAATAAAACACTATACAAATATACATATTTTATTTACATTATGATAGGTGGGCCGATGACCTGGTAAAGGTTGCGGGAATCCGATGGATGCGAGACGCACAGCACCATTCATTGTGGCGGCACTTGGAGGAGGCCTATGTCCAACAGTGGACGGCTTTCCGCTGAAATGATGATGATGATGAAATTATGATAAAAATGCGAATAACCGCTAAACAAAAAAAAACAAAAAACAGACATAGCTTGTATTTGGAAAAACAAAACACGATACTTTTACTAACATTCCACGCGAGCTAAACTTCGTCGGATAGTAATTATCTAAAGACGTTACCTATTATTATGAAGACTGATATCTTTTTTATACATAATCCTTGTTTTCTGAAAAATTACTTGTTTGTGTTACCATTTTTTGGGTTTTGACTTTCGAGTTGTTATTTGTGTCAGCTTAGCTTTTTAGTATTAACTCATAATAAAGTCAATACACTGCAACATAAGGGTATGTTACTCATTATAAGGAAGGATAAACTCATAAAATATGAATGTAGTTTTAACAATTTAAGTGTGACTTATTTTTTGGATACTTTTCCTTGTATGTTGTTATCGCTTCGTTTTCATAAGTTGGCATAATAATAATAATACCTTTTATTAACAGTCTAATACACTGTTTTGTTTATAAAATGTAAAAATATTATCCGACATCTGTATCAGAAGATTGTTTTGCTTTGGCATAGGCCTCTCCCATATTCTTCCACAGTTTCGGGTCATGGATTTTCCTCTTCCACACTGTAAAGGCAGAAGCGGGGCCATGGTGGAAGTTCGTACCTATATTGTTAGGTTATTGTGGTTATAGTATCATTCATGCAATGAAATTCTGCCATTTTAATACCATTCCACCAATCAGTTTTCAATTTATTAGTTTAGTTTATGTTACATTTTCCTCATACAAAAACTGAAGACAACAAAATAGTAGTTTTTTTCATTTAATACAATGGCAATCTTGGAATGACATTTTCGTTGTAAGTTGGCAACATTGGCTCTGCCATTTTAAAAAAAAGAAACAGTCGGCCACGCTTGCTACAGAAATCATTTCACTTTTCGGGGGCCTATTTTCCCCTTTACGTTTAGTTCTAATATTGCTGTAATTACTTCATTACCAGAGCCAAACTTTAAATCGTAAGTCAAAATTAAATATGGCCGACTTGGACGATTTCTTCGCGAAAAAAGATCGCAAAAAGTCGAAGGCAGTGAAAAAGTTCGCCACAGCCGATGAGTTAGCCAAAAAATTGGACGATCCAAAACAGAAATCAGATGTAAGGCCGAAAAAGGAGAGGCCAGTTCAAGAGGGAGAGGAAGGAGGTCGAGCAGGGGTGAGTTGTGACATTAAAACCCTAAAATTTTAACACAACATCATGACAATCATAGTGTCTGGGACGATTCATGGTCTTTTTTGACGATTAGTGAAGCCCTGTTTGTTTCACGGTGACTAATGGTCATTTCTCGCGGCTTATAGCGTTTGACCTGGTTTCATATGAAAATTCAGCAATTTTTAAGTAGGTCGTCGATCTTTTACCCTAATTTCGTGTAATTAACTAGACAGTCAAGGGTACTTTACATGTAATGCGAATCTTTATCGGTTAACGTGTCCCCACAGATGATACAATGCAATGTCATCCATGGTATGAAACATGATAGGTTATGTTTTACATTTTTCATGAAAGAAAGTGGTGTTTTTTAAAAGATTTGTTCTAAATCGCTACAAATTCTTCTAGAACAATTTCCTTATATTGCTTTGTATCTCTATACTTTGTCATCATACTTCAAACAAAAAAAATCTCATGAAAGTAAAAAAAAAAAACTTGATATTATTCATAGACTAATTTCTGTTAGTAATGTCAAGGTAAACCAAACATATTAGTTATGGTTTGAAAGTTGAAACCAAACTACTTTGTTTCAAAGAATTCTAATCTTAACTTACACACTTCAATAATAAACAAGTATGTGTAAACAAGTTAAACAATTATAATTTATATATTATTCAGTGACAATTGTCACAATTCTTATTTATGTAGTGGTTAAGGAAAACTCTGAGTTAAGGAAAAGTCTGATAACAAAACATAACTAATTATTACAATATTGAACTTGGAATAAATATCCTTCACTTATTGTATTGTAATCTTTGCCCTACTTATTATAAAACAAAATACCTCCAATCGCATGTCCGTCTTTTAGTCACTACATAGTATAAAACAAAGTCGCTTTTTCTGTCCCTATATCCTACGTGCGCTTAAATCTTTAAAACTACACAACGGATTTTGATGCAGTTTTTCTTAATAGGTAGAGTGATTCAAGAGGAAGGTTTTTAAGTAAAATATTGCACAAGCGAAGCCGGGGCGGGTCGCTAGTTTACAATAAACTTAAAAAACGATTGAACAGATTTGCATGTGGTTTTTTTTTAATGAATTAGTGCTTGACTGTGATCCCACCTTATTGTAAGCAGTGCTGCTATCATTGATGGTGAATCACACTAGCTTATTAATCTTTCGATTACCGTAATTAGACACAAAATAGAAATACAATGAGAGAGACAACACCGGCATTCGCTTGGGGCTTAATTAATTAAGAGTCTATTCACTCTAGCCTTGAAGACATCTTAATTATAATCGGACAGGAAGGCTGCTGCAGGCCAATTGTTTCAATCCTTTGACGTACAATTAAAAAATGTAATAAATAAATAATCTACACTCATATTTTAATTCATGAATCCCCAAGCGACCACCGGTGGCCGTGCATCTATTGTCTTACTATTGTGTTTCTAATTGACGGTATCTGAAGGGTTAAAGAGGCCGGGCCCTGGTCGAGGCCATGGTCCGGAGCGAGGAGGAATGGCAGGCGGTCGCCTCCTTCTGCGAAGCAGTAATGCTTGCAAAGGAGGAGGCCGACCGCATCAGGCAACGGCGCCCTCGCCGCCGTCGCCGGGATTCCGATCCCGATTTCCGGCCACCGTAGACACGGGCTCGCGGACGGCGAGCCATGGGTAGCTCGCTGTTCGATCGTCCGGTAATGGACCGAGTCCAAGACGTCGACGGCGCGCACTGTTCCCGCGCGCCTCAAGGAGTTGTCAGCAGCAGGAGGGGCCCAGCTGGGTCGAAGCCTACTGGGGACAGGGTTGTCCGAAAGGGAGCTCGTGCCCCGGTATGAAGGCTAGAAGGAACGGCGCGGGGTTTTTAGTCAGTAAGAGTCTGACACTGTCTCCTGCTCCACTCAAGAGCGGGTTTCGTCAAAGATGATTTTCCCCGTCGATAAAAAAAAAAAAAGGGTTAAAGAGGGAAAATTTGTATTTTTGTGTGTGTGTGTGAGAATATTGAATAAACTAAAAAACTGCTGTGCCGATTTAAAAAATTCTTATACCATTGGAAAGCTACATTCACCCTGAGTAACATACACTATATTTATTGCCCGTGCGAAACCGGAATGGGCTACTAGTAATAAATATATCGAGGCTTTTCACGAAAAACATTGTAAGCGACAATTTGCATCCTTTGCTCCCGCAATGAGTTTTCACTACTTCGATAATTAAAAAGTATTTAGAAAATATGTTATATGTAGTAACTAATGATCGGTAGTTATATGAAGTTATATTTTTAGAAAATGTAATTATCATAAATACTTTTTAATTATGGAAGAGAAAATCTAGTCCTGCAAAAATGCTCACTGTCGCTTACGACGTTTTTCCTAAAAAGGCTTGATATGGGAAATAAAGTATGAGGCGAAACGCTATCACATTCAAGTCTTCAATGCTTATGTTCATTTAAATTATGCTAGACTATCAAAAATAAATAATTGTTGTACTCTGGTCTCATTATATTATTATTCTACTGATAAAACCAAGCAGTTAGTAGAAAATATTTGCTCAGATGAATAGCAAAATGATTAGTAATGAAAGTCCGAAAATAAAATGATAAAATCATACAATTGTTTAGATGTTTTTACAAAATAGTAAACAATCTACACTAATATTATAAAGAGGTAGTTTGTTTTTTTGTTTGTAGGAGGTAATCTCTGGAAGTACTGGTCCGATTGTTAAAATTTTTTCACCGTTAGAAAACTGCTTTATTCCTGAGTGACACAGGCTATATTTAATGTACGCAGGCGACGCCGTGGGCAAAATCTCGTCTTTTCCCCGCGGCAGTTATCTATTTTTTATTTTTTTTTGTATTATTCCTGTTTATTTTTTTTTTACTTGTTTTTTGAACTGGTTTTTTTATGCTTCATTGTTTTGAAGTTAACGTAAATGAAAAGTCTGCCTAAGTTTGTAATCAAATCAGAAAGAAAGAAGAAAGAAAAACGGCTTATTCACATGAAAAAGAAAATAAAAAACCAGAAATAATTATTTCAAATGGACCATTTACAGGCACTTTTGAATAGTCAAATGTTGGTCAGTCCAAAAGAAGAGAAGCTAAGTTGTTACAACGATATAGCATCCTCATTGTGGACCTAGTTCTCTTTTCTACCCTCATCAGTATACAGCTGTCTAATCATTAGACTCTAATGCATCACATGCATCTTCGTTTTTTGTGTATACCCATAGATTTAAGTTTCTGTGAAACTGTTACTATTTTGGTGTACAATAAAGTTTATTCTATTCTATTTTACCTCAGCTTTGCTATGGTGTTACAAATCCTTAAAATTCTTATTTTTCCTCAATTATAATACACATGTATTATACGCCTGGTGAGGGTCGCTGTAATCTGATGATTGCAAGACGCACAGGACCGGTCACTATGGCGAGACTTGAGGAGGCCTATGTGGAGTGGACGTCTTTAGGCTGAAATGATGATGATGATTGTACACCTAAACCTTCCTCATAAAACACTGTCAATTGTGAAAACTGCATGAAAATCCATTCAGTAGTTTTTGAGTTTATTGCGTTTAGGTATATGGAAAGACAAGAGGTTTTAGCTTCACTTTTCTTGGACTGACCGACATTTGACTATTCAATAGTGCCTGCAAATGGTCTATCACTACATAGATAGATAGATAGATAGATAGATAAATTCTTTATTGTACACCAAAAATAAAAATTACATAAGAAACTTAAAATTATTAGGGTGTCACAATCGGCGGTCTTATCGCAAAAGCAATTTTTTAAAGACAACCTTTAGATGGATTTGACCGAGGAGGAGAAAAAGATACGCAGGTAGTTCGTGGTGTACTATTTACATATACACAGTACATAAACTAATAAATTACATATATTACTAATGATATAATATAATATATATAAATATATATATATATATACATAATTATAAAAGCAGGGAAATACTGTACATAATGACAAACATTCAGGAGGAAAGAGTGTTTAGCAACCTCATTTTTAAAAGTTGTGAGTGTTTGAGCTTGCCTTACCGACACGGGCAAAGCATTCTACAGCCTCACAGCCTGAACTGCAAACGACTTGTCATAAAAGTTGGTGGAGTGACTTGGCATTTCCAATCTCAAGTTTTCCGATGACCTAAGATATCTTGTATGTGTGTCATGAAGGAACTTGAAACGTTCTTTAAGATACGCGGGGGTTTTAGGATTGAACAGAACACTGTAGAGTAGAGACAAGATGTGTACGTTCCGGCGAAGACGTATTGGAAGCCACTTGAGTTTTGTACGAAAATCGGATATGTGATCATACATAGTATAAAACAAAGTCGCTTTTTCTGTCCCTATATCCCTATGTGCGCTTAAATCTTTAAAACAACGCAACGGATTTTGATGCGGTTTTTTTTAATAGATGGAGTGATTCAAGAGGAAGGTTTATAATATGTATAATATTGCACCCGAACGAAGCCGGGGCGGGTCGCTAGTTTGAAATAAATGATTTTGTATTTTGTTTCACTCGCGAATTTTAGAACCCCATTTTCATATAATATCATATCCTCTGGAAGGGTGAATTTTGGAAAATACTGTTTTATTCTCGGGCGGCGTCTGACTTTCTGAATAGGTCTAAGGCTGGGTGTTTATGAGTCAGTGATTGAGTCAGGAATTTCCCTTTTAAGTATGTTCATATCGATGCTTCCGACAACAAAGGTCGTAAACACCAAAATAGCACTTTTGGTAATCAACGAAAAACAAAAAATAATTTCGTTTTTGGCTTATATCTTTTTAACTTTAAAAGTTGTAAAATTGTGTTCTATACAAGAAATACGTAAAATACGATGGTGTTTCATAATATATTATTGCTATTTATGTCAAAGCCTTATTTTAAAAGTTAGCTTGGACATACACCCCAGAAAATTCAAGAAATTGGTATTTACGACCACTAATAAATCAATGGAGAACGATTTGTCTAAGGGAAGGTAGAAGTATGCACCAGTTTTTAAATACAATAGTTCTGGGTTTGGTTTTAAAAACCATGTACTGAAATAAAAATGAGTGTAAACACCACAATCTGATGCGATGGTATGTAACAAACATGGAAATATCTGAAGCAAATCAATGAATTTAAGACTGTAAGTTGAGTTTTCATTGACCGTCATCGTTTAATCAAAATAATGGTTAAGCAAGGCACTAATATAAATTCAAAGTAAAAAAATGTCTAAACCAATCACTTCGTGTTCTACATCCAAAGGCGTACCTAACCAGTCAGACATAACTCAAAATGTTAAGTAATCATTTTGTTTCATTGATTTCAAGAAGATTTTATAATCACGACATTTTTTTAAAACGTATTGTTACGTACGTGGGTAACTAAATGCCGATTTACCAATAAAGAACTTTATTTACCACAAACAATAAATAATTAGTCCAGTCAACAATAATCCAAATCACAGTTAGCACTAGAGTTCCGGTATACTATCGCCTCGGTCGTTAGATAAAATCACTTCGCACACTTAGGTAGATCGCTCTTGTTCGCAGTCGAAATCAGAACTGACTCACTTCCTTTTTTTTATGAGTGGCCTCTCGCAGGTCAACCTAGGAGGTTGTCGTCTGCTCAACCGGACTTGCCTGTGGCAGCCCTGAATAAATTCAAAGCCTCCAGCTAGGGCTTACTTAAAAACTACTTTAAAATTAAGCGACAACGCTAAGGGCACCCCCTGTGGGGTACGAGCCTCGGGTTAGGGCGTCGCTGGGGGAGGGCAGCAAAGGGACGGGCTGGATCGAGCAAAACTGACTCACTTCCGTTCGGGGGCTCGTATTTATACGCGGAGCAAAGAAAATTCTAGATACTGACGTCTCGGGATAGATCCAGAACAATAGAGTCGCATCGCGGGGCCATAAATCAATTTTATTACTTTGTCCTTCGCGAGTCACTCACGCGAATTTCGACTCTATTGTTAATGGCGGAAAGTACCTTTTCCCTTATCCACCTACAGATACCTACAAATTACATACCAATTTTTTTTATTCAATTTTCAAACCAATTCTCCAAGACCAAGTGACATTACGACAATTGTTTCTCAGCAGAGCTTACGTTTTAAAAATGATTGTGGGGTGTAATTACAATTAATTATGTATTCATGTTTTTACGACCGACAGCTGTTTGTACGTTGTATTATACGACCTGCACGGTTATTCGATTCTAAGCAATATGAGTTATACATACCCTCTTTTCTAAAAAATCTTGATTATACTAGTAAAAATTTTGGGTGTAAAAGTTTTTTTTTTAGGCGAAATTTTTTTCACATTTTTAGATCGACGCAGCGCCAAAAATTACGTAGGGCTGCATTCTTAACTCATTTTCGCCAAAATGGCGTTTACGACATTTGTTGCCGGAAGCATCGATATATTGATTAAAAAAATATATAATAATAATAATATATTCCACAACTATCACACAACGCCGTCTAGTCCCAAGCTAAGCAGAGCTTGTGTTATGGGTACTAGACAACTGATAAACTTACTTATATATTTCTAAATACATACATATTATAGATAAATTACACCCAGATACAGAACAAATGATCATGCTCATCACATAAACATTTGTCCTGGGTGGGAATCGAACCCACGACCTCCGGCATAGCAGTCAGGGTCACTAACCACTAGACCAACAGGCCAGAACATCAAACATCATTAAGCATCCATTTAAATGTAATTAAGCTATAGTACATTAAATATAGTCAATTGTGGTGAATAGCTGTCCTTGAGAAATGGGTTATCCAATAATAAAGTAATTTATCATTTTAACTTTCGAATACCGTAATTAGAGACACAATAGAAAAACAAGGAGGGGTGTGAATGTGTTCGCTTGGGGTTTAATGAATAAATCAGTAGTTCTTGAGTCTAAACCGTTCAAATGAATAAACTTTCCATCTTTATAATAGGTACTAAGTATAGATACACATATCTACACTAATATAATAAAGAAGTAATGTTTTTTTTTCTTGTGTTTTTTTTTCTTGTTTGTAGCAGGTAATCTCTGGAAGTACTGGTCCGATTGCTAAAATTTTTTCACCGTTAGAAATCTGCTTTATTCCTGAGTGACATAGATAATTTTAAGTACGCGGGCGAAGCCGCTGCCAAAAGCTAGTAATATTATAAATGCGAAAGTAACGTTTTGACTGTTTTGTTGTTACCTTTTTACATTTTAACAACTGAATGGATTTAGATGAATTTTGGCACCTGGGTAGGCCATGTACTGAAATTGGACATAGGTCCTAGAATGCATGGTTTTAGTCAGTAAAAGTCTGACACGCCATCTGCCCTAGAGTGGGATTTCCTACAATAAAAAAATCCCATAATTATGTTCTCATGAGATAGTTTTCAACTTTATGTGAGCGAAGCTTAAATTATTTAGGATTAATCATCAGCCTTTTTAATGTTCCCACTGCTGGGACTCAGGCCTCCTCTCTAGAAGAGGGAATGGGCCGTAATCCACCACGCGGGCCCAGTGCGGTTTGGTGAATGTCACATGTCTTCGAATTTTTGGTTCTAGGACATGCCGGTTTCCTCACGATGTTTTCCTTCACCGTTTTGAGAGCAGTGGTGATGAAATAAATTACACAAAGTAATGCGCCTGGCTGGGTTTGAACCCATGATGGAATAAATTCTACTCGTATTATAACCGCGAAAGCACGGTAATAGTATCATACAGTATTGTAACTCGGCCGTATCTTTGAAATAAATGCCTACAGCCGCGCGGTACGTAAACATGCGATAGGGCTGCCCGCCTCCAGTAATCTAATTACATTTGCCTAGTTTGTTTCCATTTATTTTTGTGATTGTAAATATACTTACTTTTTAATATAAACAAAATACTTTGTGGATTGAATAGGAAGTGTTCAATAAAAATGGTTGTAGTGTTTTGATTGGTAGATTTAAATATAATGCTTTTTCTAGTATTATTCATACACATAGTACAATAACCCAATATTATTAATAATAAAATACCACGTCTTTACATTGAATTATACAAACTAACACTAATCGCGCGATTATTGTTAAATAAAACCGTCGTGTCCGTTCGTCAGTGCGGCACAGTTGCGACGGTCGCGACTGTCTACATGCCGAGCCCTTGCTACAACCGAGGCGCGTAGGTATAGCTCGCGTTTCGTCCGTTAGTATGAAGTTGGAATACTGTATGATATTATTACCGTGGCGAAAGTTTGTATGTATGAATATTAATTGTTAATCTTTCACACCTAAACTTTTGAATGGATTTTAATGAAAATTTACAATAATATAGTATAACACATGACGCATAGGCTATGTACACTAATAATAAAGAGGTAAAGTTTGTTATTTTGTTCGTAGGAGGTAATTTCTGGAAGTACTGGTCCGATTGGTAAAAAGTTTTCATTTTCAACCGTTCGAAAGCTGCTTTATTCCTGAGTGACATAGGCTATATTTTATGTACGCGGGCGAAGCTTAAGAAATTATAAAGTATGTTAGGTAATATATAAAGATACTAGCTTTTGCCCGCACGGCTGCGCTCCCGCTCTTCCTTACTCTACACTACTCTACTCTACCCTACTCTACCCTACTCTACCCTACTCTACCCTACTCTACCCTACTCTACCCTACTCTACCCTACTCTACCCTACTCTACCCTACTCTACCCTACTCTACCCTACTCTATCCTACTCTACCCTACTCTACCCTACTCTACCCTACTCTACCCTACTCTACCCTATTCTACCCTACTCTACCCTACCAAACTTCACATAAACCATCTACTAAATAGTCAGAACAAAGCCTAAAAATTTGGTTTGGATAGGTGAGCCCGTTCTTGAGTTCCTATTCTACCCTACTCTACCCTACCAAACTTCACATAAACCATCTACTAAATAGTCAGAACAAAGCCTAAAAATTTGGTTTGGATAGGTGAGCCCGTTCTTGAGTTATAAAATAACAACGAAAAGTGGCATTGATTTTTATATATATAGATTGTAATAAGCTATTTCAATTACTAATTCTTCGCAGGCGAAGTCGCAGGCACCAACTAGTTCTAAATATATCAAAGATAATGGGCTTAATGTATTAAATAATCTAAATCGTAATAATAATGATAAACTAAATACTAGATATTTATCTTGTTCATAAGGGTTTTGTTTAGGTGGGATATCAGCAGGCAACTTCTTTCGCTCTGATTAGAGCGAGAGGGAAGGTCAGAATTGTACTGATTGCCCACCAGACCTCCGTTCAAAAATATCCTGAGTCGAGTAGAGTTGCATTCCAGGGTCGTTCTTTTATAACTCGAGTAGCTACCCTAAAGTTAACCCAAGTAACTCTTAACTCTGAGCAGGGTAGGTTTGAGAAAGAGGCCATATATGTTTGACATTGATAGTTGGAACTCGTTTGCGTTTGAAAATGCCATTACCCTATGACGTCATTTGACTCTAAACTCAAATTTGAACGCAGGGAATTCCACCCTTGCCGGAGTCTGTGTGTCTCTATAGCTACAACCTAGGGGTCAAGTCCATAGAAAATACAAATAATAATAAAAAATAATAAATTATATAATAATATCTATTTTCATTAGGTCCCTGCTAGGCAAGCGTGCTTTGTCGTAAGTGACCACATGCGTTTCAGTACCGAGTTAATTCTTTTGAACTATTCCGAAGCCATTTTCAGTTACAACTATAATCATTGAGTTTTTTAAGTTTTTTACATGTTTATTTTTGTTTGTTTCGTTTCGGGAATTTCCGTTGAGTTGCATACTCGAACGGAAGAACTAGCTATGCTTTTAAAATGAGTGCAATGCAGTTGCATAGCATTCAAACATAGGCATTCCATCATAATTTTTCCTTTGTACCAAGTTTAGAGGCCTATTTAGACCTACAGGAATACAGGATGTTCGTAACCTGGGTAGTGAAATTGACTCTATTTCGCTGATTTTATTTGGAGTTTAGCGACTTTTTAAAATCTATTCTTATTCTTTATCGTACACAAACAATTTATACAAACAGTTTGTAAACGTATAGTTGATGTACATTGGCGAGCTTAACCCACAACTGGGAAGTATCATTCAGATTAGGTAGGTTTTTTCTATTCCAATATTTAGGCTATCAGCTATGATCTCAGCACTCACTCCTTGTTCTGGTGATATCGTCTTTCAGTTTATACAGCCTTCGCATACACTTACTGGCCATCCATAAAAAGGTATTCATTTCCGAGACTCGCTTTTTACTGTGGTTTTGCTCTCACAACTTCATTATTTCAGGATAACAAGGAGCTATGTTATCCTATCAATGATAGATTCTTCATAATCTGTACTGCGCATATATATCACAAGTATTACGCATTATAATATACTAGTTGCTCCCAGCGGCTTCGCCCGCGTGATAGCAGAAAATTATCCCAAGGGAACATACTTTCGGGATAAAAAGTATCCTATGTCCTATTCCAGGGCATGGTCTGTCCGTGTACCAAGTTTCATTAAAATCGGTTTTGCCATTTAGGCGTGAAGACGTAACAAACAAAGTCACTTTCGCTTTTATAATATTAGTAAGGATTAGATTGTTAAGTCGCATTTCCAAGTCAATCTAAGTCATCAAGGTCTCCCTTAAGTGCGGACTGAGTAAATTAATCGACGTAGTATTATATAGATCTCCACAACTTTTTACAGTAGAAGAACTGAGTTGTGAGCCTTGGTTTTTCTACAAGTTAGGTTTTTGATGGCATATAAATATACAATAAGTATGTTCATCAGATTAGAAATATCTAAATACAGACATAATCCCTACTAATATTATAAATGCGAAAGTAACTCTGTCTGTCTGTCTGTTACGCTTTCACGCAAAAACTACTGAACGGATTTAGATCAAATTTGGTAGGTAGGTAGAAGAGACACTGGAATAACACATAGGCTACCTATAATTCCACTGCTGAGCACGGGTCTCTGCCCGCGCGATATCAACTGTAGTCCACGCGGGCGAAGCCGCGGGCGGAAAGCTAGTTAGATATAAGTAGATATTAAATTACACCCAAACATTTCTGCCCCCGTTAGTAAAAGACGCATCAAAAATTTTTCCAGATTTGAGTTATATTCATTGCCGAAATTAGGAAAAAAAGGCGCATCTGTCTGTATTTTTTATATTTTGCTAACTTTCTCTAATGCGGTTTTAACGCAAGGAAAAAAGGCCCGATTTCCCGTTTCATTTATTAAAACATTTTTTTATCCGTGTTTGCTTTTTGTTAGATACGTCTTTTTAACTATCAGGGGCAGTTGTCTTGGATGGGAATCGAACCTACGACCTCCGGTATAGCAGTCTGGCCCACTAACTAACAAGACTAACAACCTAGGTGAAGGGTGAAGAGTGAAAAACTATGTTACCTTTTTATACCATTACTTAACATTAACACAAAGTTGTTTCTCTCCATCTATACCATTACCATCTATAATAATAATAACGTTCCATTATAGTAACCAAAAGGGCCTCTGCGAGTTGGCTTCGGCCCCTTGTACGCCTCTCAAAGGCCCAGGACCTCAGGGTCCTGAGATTAATAAACAGATGAAAATAATAATAAATTTTTATTGACACAAAAATTATAAAGGTAACATATTTTGAAGCCCTGGCTCCCGAGCTAGGTAGCAACCTGTGTTACAGGAGCCAGTGTCTTCACCCAGTCGCAAGTGGTACACATGATCACTTATTTATATACGTTTGAGAAAAGTAAATAATAATAATAAAAAAAAATAAGAAAAGAATTAACATGGTAAATAAAATGAAAATGCACGCATGCTCAAAGTGTTATATATTAGCGTATTATGTGCGTTTGAGTGTGTGTGTAAGTGTGCATGTGTGGTAGTATGTTTGTGTGTATTGTCGTTTCACATCGACCTTTTCTTTACTAGGAATCCCCTGACTTGACAGTTTTACCCTTTAGACTGTCCATTATAAATCTAGGTTACTGAGAAAACGAGTACATTTTCATATGAAACGATTCATTACGTAACACTGAAGGTACGGTTCCGAAGTTCTAATGAACTGGCTATTTGTCTATGTTTGTTTTAATATAATGTGTTGTCCTAATAATAATATCTTTATTTTGGGTGGCATAGACCCATAGAAATTTTAACCTAGTATAAATTAATTTTACTCATAAAATTTTACTTGCCATGACTACCCACACATACCACAAAATAGATAAGTACAGAAGTCAATCTACCAAAGCGCGCTCGAGCAACGCACACATAGACTCCGCTCACGGATACGATATCGGAGCGCCTCGGCCCGCTTGTCAAACAGTTTCGGCTCAAACGCACATTAGTGTGCGTCCACCGAGCGTAGGTATAAAAAGTGAAGTACATACATGAGATTGCCTTCTGTTCTGTACCTATCTATTTTGTGCACATACACAGGACGTGACCCACTTATTTTGAAAAGGACATTGAAAACGTGTAGCAATTGAAAACCTAAACCATAGTTGCCCAACCTTTTATGAATTACTGCCCCCTTTACAAGAAAACAAAACTCCAACGCTCCTAGTACATAATACTTAATTATACCAATTTTAAATAACTGTCTGTTATCTAAAAATAATTCTCTCTGTGTGAATTCGTCCTTCTCATGGTCGGAGTCGTGATTATTAATTATTATTTAAAAATACTTAAGCAATGTTGACGATTAATTTGCTTTTGGACCCGCTACCGCCCCCACGAAAAGCTTCAGCGCCCACTAGGGAGCTGTACCATTGGGAATTTATGTTCTAAACAAATAACAATAAAAATCTTTTTCTGAAAAGAGGTTGGAGAGCAGTGGTGGCCGAGTGGTAAAGGCTTACTAGTTGTAGGTGGCAGGTTCTAACTCAGCCAAGCGCATTACTTTGTGTAATTTATTTCATCATCACTGCTCTCAAAACGGTGTAGGAAAACGTCGTGAGGAAAACGGCATAAACTAGAACCAAAAATTCGAAGACATGTGATATCCACCAACCCGAACTAGGTCCGCGTGGTGGATTACGGCCCATTCTCTCTTCTAGAGAGAAGGCGTGAGTCCTGGCAGTGGGAACATTAGAAAAGACTGAAATGAAGGAGCAATAAGCGTATCAAATCACAGTGCTAACCTAACAAATCCTCTCCAAATCTTTGCAGGACGAAGAAGAATGGAAGGAGTATGAAGAACCGGTGAAGGACTACACTGGCCTCAAGATCCAGGTGCTGCAGGGCGGCAACCAACAGTCGGATTCCGGTCGTGACTCCGCCTCTGAGGATACTGCGCCCGAAGGCGGCAAGGTTAAGGGACCTTGGAATAAGCCTGTGAGTCTTCCTTGAAGTTCCTTTTACAATTTTGCTACGGTAGCCATACACGCTAGGGTATACTTATTATACCTGTCAGGTAAGCTTGTTTGGAAACTGGCACAGGTGTGCAACGTACACGCTCCGGTTTACCCCTACAGGTAAACTTGTCAGGTCAACCCTAGCCTGTAAGGCATTAGATTTCAAGAATCAATAGCCATTTCGCAGGTAGTCGATCCATTACAACACCGTGCATTGACCGTCCGTTACGCAGATTAGAAACTGCAAAAAATGCAGATGAAACCTCTTCGAGCTTCGTCTTGATATCAGCTGTTTTTGTTATTCGCCAGTATAGATTTTGGCTTAATTCATGAATCCCCAAGCGACCACCGGTGGCCGCACATCTCGCGCGCGTCTTATTATTGTGTCTCTAATTGACGGTATCTGAAGGGTTAAGTTAAGAGTGAATAGGTCACTTCTAGGCAATTGTGCTCCATCGCTTACCATCAGATCAAACGCGAGCCTATCAATATTAAAAAGTAAATGTGTTCACGAAAGTGGTCCGTCAGGAGCAGTTTCTAAAATATGACTTCACCTTTCCGTTACACCTGTAGATTTAGGCTAAACTGCGGGGAAAGCCGTAACCATTGCGTTCCTGAATCCTCATCTTAGTTTTAAATACATAGTCCTCCAAATATCAGAATTGGATTTATCTTGCATCTGCCATTCTAAATTTCTCATGTAGATGCACCCGCATCATGAAAAGCAAGAAACAATATTAATATCCAAACCTTTAATCTCCAGCATCAACCGGAAGCGGAAGCCCCACCGCCGCCGCCCGTCGAAGAGCCAAAACCGCGCGAGAGCAAGCCGGCGACGTACGTGCCGCCTGCGTCGCGCCAGCGGCCCGTCGAGAATGTGCGCCGGAGTACGGTAAGAGAAGACAAAAAAAGAGTTGGGCCCAGAACACTGCCCTGTGGAACTCTAAAAATAACTTCTTATCATGATGTCTAGTGTAGTTCTTTACCTTGATACGTTCTCTACGTTCAGAGAAAACACAAATAGTATCAAGAGCTGTCTTTCTTATTCCTAGAGCTTTCGAAAGTAAAGGTATGGCGATAGAGACCGTGTCAAAAGCCTTGGCTAAATCTTTCTGGATTTAGCCAAGCCAAGAAGTAGAACTACATACCACCACACGCGTAGATCTGGAAGCGTCGGTCTTCATACATTTTATATGGGAACTAGATTTGTAGAGCTACATTCGATCCACGCCACGCGACGTCGTTCTACGTACAAATCAGGCATGTTACACGTGTGCTTCAGTCTAATGTAGCTTTAGCCTTGTGATGAAGCCCTTTATCAATGTATCATAATGATTTTGTTTTGGTGATTCCAGAAACACGCTCCAGACATCCACAACGACGACTACTTCCCGGTGCTGGGCGCTAGTGCCAAGCGCGGCGGCGGCGGCTGGAGTACCGCCGGCGCAGGCGCCGCGCGCGAGCCCACGGCGCAGCGGCAGCCGCTGGCGCTCGGCAACCGCTTCACGTCGCTGCAGGACGACAGCTAGCCAGGTCACTTGTTAGCCTCATTATATCGACCAAAAAACCCTTTAACATCATCATCACATCCTTAAAAGTTCTACTACAGAGTCAATTTAAGACAATTTTAGCCTGAACAAGAAAGAAGACTGAATTTTTATATATATTTCGCAGCTAACTAGCCTAGCATAGCCTGATAGCTAAACGGTGCCGTTCAATTAACACCTTGGGTGCTTAACCAAACTGGTATCGCGGTGCATGGAGCGGCGCCGGTGCGGGAACGGGCGCGATTTGCTTGTCCAGACTGGCAGCGCGGAGCGGGGATTGGCGGTTGTCATAGCATGGCTCGTACTAGTTTCGAGATCCCTGCTTCCGCGTGGGTTGCCAACTTGCCACTCGCCGGCCACTAGTATGAACTCAGTATGGCGCTGGTTGCCCCTGCGCCAACGTGCCTACTTTGGACACCTAAATGAAGTTCTTATGCTTGAGATAGCCGCGTCACGTCCGCGCTTCCAGTCTAGCCAAACACTGAATTATATTTAGCCAATACGATGCAATGCGATCTTATTTAAATTACATATTTTTTTTATTTACATTTTTCTCACATAATAGAGGCGAGGCGGCAAGAAATTTGTAAGTGTGAAGATATTTGTAAGTGTGGAGTATGTTGCACTTTCTTTCCCATTATAGAGATCATGATTTTTTCTCACTGTTGGATTTCTTGATGGTTCAAAAGTACCTGTGAATGGTTTATTTGAAATAAATGTTTGATTGATTGAATATCATTCGGACGGTTAGTTAAATGAAAGCCATTTAATTCATTAAAACCCAAGCAAACGCCGGCGTTCGCGCACCCATTGTCTTTCTATTGTGTCTCTAATTATCACGATTGAAGAGCTAACTAACCGTCCGAATCTGTAGGCCTTTATGTATAATATAGTCTCACGAACAAAATTCTATTTACAGGTAATAAAAAACCCACATCGTGATACGCTGCAGTAAAGTGAAGTGTCAATATGGACTTGTAAGCGAAGCCTGGCGCATAGCATATACAATATAATACCTATACAACACTCTCAAACCGACAGAACAACATGCATTTCATAAGTAGCCCCGTACGGAAACCACAGAGGGCTCGACAGTTGCTACTCTGTTCCAAGTTTGAATATTCCTTTTTTTTTCCAGCAGTGCTGTTATTTGTTAAGCCAGTAATTTTAAAAGATACTTTTCGACGACGAAGGAGGTCCGTTTCGTATGAATTGTAGACAATAAATTGTAATGCCTAGTGCTTTCAAGACATAACCTAATGTAAGGAACACTCGATAAAAATATTGTACCAACCGGTCATCATGGCAACTGTCTTAAAAAAAGTGTAAAAGCAAGAAATGATGGATGTGCGATTTGTTATTTTTTATGTTTATATTGATAAATAAATAATAAAAAAAAATGTGTCTCGTATGCGTGGAAATGGACATTTAGGGAAAAAAATTGGTGGAATTATTTATACTTATACAGAACCAATGATTTAAAAGTGTTAATAATCATAAACCAAGCGTGGAGTATAGATTTTTTATATTTAAACGAAATTGTTATAAAAATTGAGAAACTTTGGGCAAACAAGCAGAGCTCCGTGAACATTGTACATTCTGTTTTGATATTGCAATTATAAATTCTGTAACGGCAAATCATTGGAAATATCTTGTACCATAGAAATAAATTATGTATTTAAAACTAACATTTATTTTATTTGTTTATTATGTAAGTATAACACACACCACGCACAGAGCGTAGACGCCTCGACGGCCGTTGCCGTTTTTGAATAGGGTATTGCACTCATTTTTTTAAAGTGTCTCAATTAGATTCTATAGTAAAACCACAAAAAAAAAATACATACAACTATTTACGGCACTTATGTTGCCCCTTGCTCTTATATATTTTAATTTAGGCAAGTTCAGATGGATCCCGAAAGAGGCAGTTCGAGGAGCTGGCGTTCGTTGAGACGGAGAAAGCAGGGCTTACTAATTTTTATTTTACCATTAGCATCTAGCACTATTTTGAGACGGTATATGAGACAGTCCGTCCAGTTATTTTTCAGGAAGGTTTTCTTTACCTATATTGCAACGAGAATAATTTGTTCTGCAAATAAAAAAAAATAACTGCGAAAGGCCTTAGATATGTAAGTTAAAAAAAAGTCTTCGTAGGCGAAGCGTAGATGCGCAGATGCGTGTAGAAATAAACAAATTAGCACCAGTAAATATACAGAAATAATATAATTTAGCGTAGAAAACCAAACTAGAGTCTGTCTAAAAAGTCAAACGACTTGGGTAGGTAATTGAATTAGGGTAAAATGAAATCTGATGTAGTCAACACTGATCATTGTTTACTAATAGAAGAACCTTATAAAAAGTATCGAATATACTTAAGTATTTTTTAAATGATTAACCTTTTCGACGCTCATCTATATAATACGCGATGTGTCCTCCAGCGCCACGCAACAAATAGTTTCTATGTTAAACTAACAAATGTTTCTAAAGAATATAAAACAAACAAGAACTTATTATGTGTGAAAAAGTAAAAAATATGGCTTTTATCAGGGCAATTTTCCATAAAAACAAAATAAAAGGTCTTATAAAAGTCGTAAATTTATTTTACACTATTATTACTTCTAATCAAGTAGTGGCGCTGAGGGCACGAAAATCTCGAACTTGTATACAAGTGATTGGCGTTCAAAAGGTTAAATATACAAAATTCCCAAGTTGTTTCGCTTTTTACACAGACTATAGTACCTACAGTAGTAGAATATTATAGTGCCGAGTCACACCGGAATGGCAGCGGCTGGCCAAGGTAGAACAAAGATTTTATAATATCCTACAGGATATATAAAATATTTGGGCTAGAACTACCGACGCTTTTCGGCATTGCGACCCATAGATTCTGCGACCTTTTCATGGCTTTCAAGCGATATTCAGCCGTCGTAATAGAAAACACAGTATCTTTCTGTGTTCTCACTTTTTTTATTATTATTGTAACAACGAGACAACTCTTCGCGGCAAAAATTTCATTTCGGGAACCAGAAGCGTTAAAAATATAACAAAATTTATGGTTTATTTTTAAAGCTATTGGTTTCCGAGTTAATAAAAAAATAGTGAGAACACAGAAAGTTAAGATACTGTGTAATTTTCTATTACAAACGGCAGTATTGGTAGGTATTTTATTTTTAAAGACTGAAGGAATACGGGTGGGTTTTAGTTAGCAAGTCTGACACGCCCACTCGATCCACATAAAGCGGGACCGGGGAAAGATATTTGATGATTACGTAACTCAAAAAAAAAAAAGAAATACCGATAAAAAGCGTGAATATTGTGAGAATTAGTGACATCTATCTTCTAAAATGAGAACAAAAGATCACGATTACTCAGCGCTATCTATGGTGAATATATGGAAGCGTCATCAAAATGGCGCAGTCACTCATGTAGTAGTTTCCTGACAAAGTATAGATGGCGCTAAAGTTGTAAAATGTGCTGAAAAGATTGAATTTGGCTCATTATTTTTAATTGCGTTGAATATTTTTGTATTTTGTACAAATAAAATAATGGTAATATATAGTGCTGCGACTAAAAGTGGGTTTGGCTGATGTAGTGTAAATAATATAGAAAATATCTAAAGAAATGCTAGGTCACGCTATCAGAGTTTTCCTTCATCGGGAGCTACTGTACAACATTTTGTGTTGAACAAGTGTACTTGCTTCGGCAGTACATATACTAAAATTGGAACGATACAGAGAAGATTAGCATGGCCCCTGCGCAAGGATGACACGCAAAATCGTGAAGCGTTCCACATTTTTTTGACGATTTTGGGTTTACTTGGTAAAATTCTTGAAACGTTTTTTTACCCATCTCAGACGTTTTTTTACACACCTCTGATGGCTGACTAATATTCATTTGGCACTAATTATATAATATTTTTTCAAAACTAATATTTTTAACCGACTGCCTTAGGGGAACCCTTTTATACTAGGAACACCATATTATAATATGGGGTTTCATAATTCTAAAACTACACCTATGTTCCTTCTTCCTTAGCATGATCATTTGTTCTGTATCTGGGTGTAATTTATCTATAATATATGTATGTATTTAGAAATATATATGTAAGTATGTTTATCAGTTGTCTAGTACCCATAACACAAGCTCTGCTTAGCTTGGGACTAGACGACGTTGTGTGATAGTTGATAGTTGTGGAATACTATATTATTCTTTGTCTTGCGTTCCAGGACCACGGGTTTCACTTTTGGAAGTCAACCCATGGCCTCAGTAGACTTCAGCCTTGCTGGGCCCCTACAGTCTTGCTCGGCCCCTACAGTCTTGCTGGGCCCCTACAGTCTTGCTGGGCCCCTACAGTCTTGCTGATGGCTTTTTGAGGTACGCGTGGAACACTTCCCGCCGTCGACGAATTGGGCTCGGTTCGGACGGTTACCGGACGGCCGGACGGTGAGCTTCCGTATTGTTCGTCGTCCGCAAGCCCACGCCTACAGTGACTGGAAGTTGGGGTCGGGATCCTAGCTAGGGCCTGAGGATGACCGTTTCCTCACGCGTGTGGCCGTCTCTTTCGCTAACATTGCTTCGCCGGATGCGACCGCCTGCCATTCCTTATCACACCGGACCACAAGCACACCAAACGAACCACACTGCTTCATTTGGTGTCCTTATCGTTGTGGATGGTGACACCCGGGCATTCTTCTACACGAATGAGATGCAGGAGCCTCCCGATTTTACCGAGTCCGGTGAGGGCCTGCGTCATACGGAAGATGAGGACGCCCTGCCGTCTCTACAGCCATTTGCAGCCACTGCTCATTTGCTTAAAATAAGGCAGAGTCCGTCTAAAAAGTCAAACGATTTGGGTAAGTAGGATAAAATGAAATCTGATGTAATCAACATTGGTTCATCTCTAGGAAGGCCACAAGATATCTATTCTGAGACTGAAATTGACGAATTGTATGAGTCAATAGAGGAAGCCATAAAAACCGCGCACTCACACGTTATACTTATGGGCGATTTCAACGCTAAGGTAGGGGCTTCTAAAGAAAAAGAAGACTTGGTCGTGAAACAACACGACGGATACGGCAAAAGGAATGACAGAGGCCAGAGACTTGTAAACTTTGCGTTCGAACATAAGTTGACAACAATAAATACCTGCTTTAAGAAAAAACCAAACCGAAAATGGACTTGGATGTCACCAGACGGGCTTCATAAAAACGAGATCGACTATATCCTCACAAACCAACCAAAGTCATTTACAAACCTCGAAGTAGGCAGAGTCCGTCTAAAAAGTCAAACGATTTGGGTAATTAGGATAAAATGAAATCTGATGTAATCAACATTGGTTCATCTCTTAATAAACCTTGATTACTAAATCAAGGTTTATGAAGAGATCTTGATCATTGTTTACTAATAGAAGAACCTTGTAAAAAGTATCGAATTTAAATAATTTTTAAATGATTAAACATTATAGAATATTCCCAAGTCTTTTGACTTTTTACACCGACTATACTTGACATAATGCCTCGCTAGTGGTCTGACCACTCGAGTATAAACTACTCGAGTTTTAGTTAGGTAGATAGATAGAAGATACTGAAGGGGACAGTTACAAATTATTCAAAAATAATCATATCTTTTAGTCACGTTCAAAACTTTATTTACAAGTAAGTATTTAAAGCCTACTGAAAAATTCAAACAAAATTCCGTCTTAAATACTGAAATTTTCTTCCAATCTCCTCAAATGATCTACATTAGACTCTTGGGGTGGGCTACTGTGGCTTAAAATATTATTTTTATAAACATCCATACTTCTTTGCGCCATATTATTGTAAACTTCTCTCGGCAAAATACGACTTTGAGCGGGGATTTTGACATTGACATTTGCCGCCATATTTAAACCGCGGTCCAAGAAAACTCTTTCGTTCGGATACACAGTAGGATTTAAAAAAGGAACATCAGGTTTTGGTAGACTTCGAAACATGTTTGTTCGGTCTATGATTTGATTTTGTGCGTTCATTGTATTTAGGGACTTCATCCATTGCTGTTGTTGCGTGGGTGGGACTCTGTTGGGGTAGTTGAAGATCCAGAGGCGGTCTCCAACGAACATTGGGCGTGGACTGACGATGCCAAGGCTGCTGTAATACTGTTGTGCCAGAAGTTCGATGTCGTTTGTGTATTTTCGTTTCCATTTCGTTCGGCGATTCTGGAACCATATCTTTATCTGAAAAAAACAAATAGCGTTGTAAAGGCAGATGCTTGCTTGATAAAACAGTGTACTATCACAGGTGGAACAAAAATATTTTAATGGATTCAGTGTTTTGCCAATAAGTGCTAGTAAATTTTCAATTACTCATAAACAGTGTGCTTTCAGGCGTCCTACAAGGTAGACCGAAGACCTGTTTAGGGTCTGGGAATCCGATGAATGCGAGACACCCAGGAACGGTCGTTGTAGTGACATTTTGGGAGATCTAAGTCCAACAGTGTTCCAACCAATGACTATTCCCTTTGGTTCCAACAGTAGACGTCTTTCAGTTGAAATGATGATGGCATTCGTGTTTTTACGACTGTTATTTATATTTTTACGGGCAGTACAGACTTTCTTCTTTATAATATTAGTTTGATTGTATGAAACACTTCTCAAACTCGCTTTTACCTGTGTCTCAGTAAGTCTGAGCTGCCTCGCAAGTCTGCCTCGTGCCGCCACGGATAAGTATCGGTTCTTCTCGAATTCTGCCTCTAAGCTCTTGATTTGCTGCGCGCTGAATGCGGTGCGGGCTCGTTTACCGCGAGATGAGCAGGATCCTGTGGACGAATGATTGGATTTATAAATAAAACTAGCTTCTACTATCGCCCGCGTGAAAGTAGGTTTCACAAAAATTTTTCTTCCTCTTAGGTGAGGTTTCAGAAAATCTCTTAATGTTCGTTTCATAAATGGAAACCTGCATGTTCCTATTGCCAGTACTTTCGGCTGTGCGTTGATATGTCAGTCAGTCAGGTTCTCCTTTTATTTATATAGACTAGCTTCGAGATAGTAGAAAATTATCCCAAGGGAACATACTTCCGGGAGAAGCGAGCATAGATCGATGAAACGCGACGTCGTCTTACACGTAAAAATAAGGCGTAGTTCACTGGTGCGTCGGTCTAATGTACGTAGGATATAGATTTAATAAAGCTTCAGCCAAAAATCATGTAGGAACCGAAACCAATTACAGAGCACAATAATAATTGTACTACAGAGCTACCACAGTACAGTAGACGACAACTATAGCTATGAAGTTGGCAATACTAGTTCAAAGGAACTGACAGTTTTGCTCCTCAATGAACTGACTCTCTCGTGAAGTCGTGAATGACTTGTCACTCATCAGGCTAGTAACGATCTAAATAGACTGGCAGCTAGTCGTAACGAAAGAAGACTGTCACCTGTGAATTGTTGTCTTTAAATCTTGATCGATTACGATTGCTTTTAGTTACATGCCAAATATTAGGTGTTTTGGCAAGGGTAGCGTTTTTTTATGAGACCGGCGAGCTTGGTAGACTAATTTCTCTAAGTCTAAAAGCTCGCAGAAACAAAACAGATTACTTGTTTTGCGATTTTGGCGGTTTCTCCAGTCCAGTCTCCTCTCTCTATCTCTATCACTCCAGTCTAGCCAGTGAGAGCAGTGGTGGCCGAGTGGTAACTGCCCCGACTTACGAGTTGTAGGTCGCGGTTTCAATGCCAGTCAGGCGTATTATTTCGTGTAAATTATTTCATCACTACTGCTCTCAAAACGGTGAAGGAAAGCATCGTGAGGAAACCGACATGTCCTAGAATCAAAAATTCGAAGACGTGTGACATTCACCAACCCGCACTGGGCCCGCGTGGTGGATTATGGCCTATTCCCTCTCCAAGAGAGAGGAGGCCTGAGTCCTAGCAGTGGAAACATTAAAAGGACGATTGCGCTATGCTATGGGCTGTGAAAAAGACGGAAGAAAAAAGCATGTAGCGGAGCATGTAGCGGAGATGAGAATGTTCAGATGGAAATTGTATATTAGGGAAAGTTTGAAAGTAGCTTTAGTAACTGAAAAGTTGAAATATATAATGCAGGAAATCGGATTTTAGATCCTATTTGATGTCATAGATGTTCCTACAATACGTCTAAATATCAAAGGACGTAAAAAGAATGAACAAAGATTAAGTCGTTATTAGTTTAATTAAACTAAAATGTTTTGAAATATTGTACAGGAAAAATATTTTTAAACATGATATCATTTGAGAGATCACGGTGCCACTTATCAAATTGTTTTGGTGATTTATTTTATCATCTCTGATCATATCCGGCTCGTTAGTTCTAGTTTTCTACGATTAATTTGAAGTATATTTTATTTATTTAAATTGGTTGATGATGTATTAAGTCGAATCGATTTAAATATGAAGTCAGCCACAGTTGTGCTGATGTGTAATTTAAAATAGATGAGATGTAGTAAATACAAGACAATATTTTCATAAGTTTTGAGTTCAGACTTTATCTTCTTTATTTTTTACATTATCTTTGTCAGAAGCTGTCTTGCATTTTTTTTTGTCGACGGGGAAAATCATCTTTGACGAAACCCGCTCTTGGGTGGAGCGGGAGACAGTGTCAAACTCTTACTGACTAAAAACCCCGCGCCGTTCCTTCTAGCCTTCATACCGGGGCACGAGCTCCCTTTCGGACAACCCTGTCCCCAGTAGGCTTCGACCCAGCTGGGCCCCTCCTGCTGCTGACGACTCCTTGAGGCGCGCGGGAACAGTGCGCGCCGTCGACGTCTTGGACTCGGTCCATTACCGGACGATCGGACAGCGAGCTACCCATGGCTCGCCGTCCGCGAGCCCGCGTCTACGGTGGCCGGAAATCGGGATCGGAATCCCGGCGACGGCGGCGAGGGCGCCGTTGCCTGATGCGGTCGGCCTCCTCCTTTGCAAGCATTACTGCTTCGCAGAAGGAGGCGACCGCCTGCCATTCCTCCTCGCTCCGGACCATGGCCTCGACCAGGGCCCGGCGCGAGAGGTCTCCGCCGCCGATCGCCCCCACGAGGGCACGGCGATGCTCCGCCCTTGCAGGGCACACCTCGACGGTGTGCTCCACCGTGTCCTCCGGGCGTTGCGCACAGTGGCGACACCCGGGCGTCTCTTCCGCTTGAATCCGATGCAGGAACCTCCCGAACTTGCCATGTCCGGTGAGGACCTGCGTCATGCGGAAGGTAAGGACGCCGTGAGGTCTTTTCAGCCACGCCTCAAAGAGGGGACTTACCGCCATAATCGTGGCGTGCCCAGTGTCTTGCATTTGGTGAAATATTTCAGCTGTTTCCGGCTTTTAGCAATAACATCTCCAAGCTAATTTCTATTTATAAATAGAACTTAACGTTCGTTATTTTAATCTGTAATCAACATAGTTTGTACGCTTTCAACGCGCCCTAAGTTGGTACCTACTCGTACATTTCTCTTTTCATGATTGTTTTTTTTTATTAATAAAATAAATTAGTGCTTGCCTGCGATCCCATCTGATGGTAAGTAGTGATGCAATCGTTGATGGTGAGGTGCACTAGTTTATTAAGAGCTTCTGCACTCTAGCCTTGAAGACATCTAAATTATAATCGTAAAATTCGTATTTTTGTAAGAATTTTCTCAATAGGATAATAAGGATATGACATCATATCTTACCGCTTAATTGGCGGCGGAATGAAGTCAGTACTCCCAAATAAAATATTAAAAAAATAAAATAAAAATAATGTATTTATTTTGGCGCGCTAATTAGCCTGTTCGGATAGTCTGTGTGGCGCTCAGAGTAAAATCCAAGATGGCTGCCGACGCTGCCTGACATGTTGATATATTACCACTAATTACTCAAAGCTGGGAGGTGTTTATTGAAAATAGCTTTAAGGTGACGAAGAGTCGTGTCTGCTGCGATCTCTATGTCCGTTCAGAACGACTTCCGTAGTAAATTAGGTGTATTTTACGAGACTAATTATATAATTAAATGGGGTAAGGCAATAATGATCCCTATTATTGAGACGCGGGCTCGCGGACGGCGAGCCATGGGTAGCTTGCTGTCTGACCGTCCGGTAACTGTCCGGACCGAGCCCAAGACGTCGACGGAACGCATTGTTCCCGCGCGCCTCAAGGAGTTATCAGCAACAGGAGGGGCCCAGCTGGGTTGAAGCCTACTGGAGCCAGGGTTAACCGAAAGGAAACTCGAGCCCCGATTTGAAAGCTAGAAGGAACGGGTTGGGTTTAGTCAGTAAGAGTCGTGACACTATCTCCCGCTCCACCAAAGATTTTTGCCCACCGTAAAAAACCCTATTATTGAGGAATCCTTTTTGCCTGCAGTTAGGTCGGTAGAATAAAAATCATACCTGCTTTTAGCACTAAGAGCCTCTTATTTGCTTACTTCAATCGCAAACAAACTGGCGTGACGAAACGGGTTCTTAGTATTTTTTCTACGAAACCCTGAAAAGTACCCGAAACAATAATATAATCCATATATCATAATCACATAAAATGTGAAAGTAACTTTGTCTGTCTGTTAAGTTTTCACGTTTAAACTACTGAACTGATTTTGATAAAATTTGTTATAGAATAAGCATGCACTCCAAGGATGGACGTAGGCTTTTAATCCTTCGCGACCTCAATAACCAGCAAGTCGCTGGTAGAAGCTAGTCTGAAATAAAAATGCTCGGTCTAAAACACTTGCCACTGCTTCAGTTGGGTTTTAGTCTGCAAAAGTCTGAGACTCCCTCTCGCCCCACCCAGGGTAAAAGAATTTCTACTAAAAAAGAAAGCGTATCAAATCTATCCTTTTTTAGCAACGAATTTTGAATTTTTTAATATCTAATTAACATTATTTATGATTTTTAGGGTTCCGTAGGTACCTCATAAGGAAATAACGGAACATCGTATAGGATCACTTTGTTGTCCGTCTGTCTGTCAAGATCCTTTATCTCGGAAACGAGGAGAGGTATCAAGTTAAAATTAAACCATGTATTCAGGTCCCTTCAAGCTGTAAAAAAAATCAAGTCGTAAATATTATTTGTGTGTTGTTTTTAAAATCATGGTTTAATTCATGAATCCCCAAGCGACCACCGGTGGCCGCGCATCTATTGTCTTACTATTGTGTCTCTAATTGACGGTATCTGAAGGGTTAAATAATTATGATTGAAACAAATGCTTTGATTGATATCAAAACATGATTATCACGTCTTCATTCTCCAAACGACAGGCGAAGCTGCGAAAATGCATCTATAGTTCTCCCCTTAGAATTATTATTCCAAGGTTCTCCCACATTTTTACAGTAGACGCGTGTCAGGCAGTGACAGTTTGTCCTGCGCGGTTTCATCCGTGTCTTTGGTTACTGTTCCGCTCCTATTGGTCATAGCGTGATGTTTTATACCTTATAGCCATCCAGCCAAGAGAAACCACGGGGCACATGTAGTTGACCATAAAGCGTCGCATTGAGTTAACTATAGCTTATGAGGCATCTAAAGCATTTAAACTAGATTAAAATAAATCCTTTGTTTACTAATTAAACGTATCCAAACGTCTAACAACAAACATTTCTAACACCAAAATGGCTTCCAGACGCAATACATCAAATCGCCCGCAATAATGTAGAAAGTAAATTAATTAGCGCCTAAAATAATCCTATTGCCGTCAAAAACGACTACGTAACATGCTTGCAAACCACCGCGACAGTGGTAAGGCAATTAATGTCAATTTATCCTCGCTTGTCAACGCTTCACGTCTTTGTTTCCCGCCATTGTAAACCCCAAACGATTCTATTTACCGAAAAATTACTTAATTGACACTCTTAAATCGTTGTTATAAAGACTCTTTTCAAATGAAATTCAGCTGTCAAACAACAAAAATAAAGCTGTTGGTCCCGTATGACGTTTGGCTCGTTCGGATACACACCCATCCGTTGTCTGGTAATAGAATTTTACAGCTTTTTAATGAGCTCAAGCCACTTACTAAATTTCAGTTGTGAGACGTTTCTTTTCATGTTTATTTCCTTTTTTTTCTAACGGGTGAATAATTACGGGGGAGAAAGATTTAGCTAACGAGAGCCGGGACGCGCGGAGATTTATCTTTTCGTAACAAATTTAGAAAATGAGACATCACTGCGCGGTTAACGGTTGTATAAGTGTAGGGCTGTCAGTTTAGTGAAAATATTTGACATTTTATGAACTCTGTGATAAATTACCGTCTGGGAGTTAATTTGTTTTGTGATATTTCATTTAAAAACTCGACACCTATTTTGGGCTTACAGAATTAAATTTTAATTTCGAATTGAGATTGTGTAAAGTAGTTCAAAAACATATTAAAACTTCAAGATGTTTTTCTCTGCTAACAATCACGTTGAAAAATTTATATCTGCTATTGAAGCAGCAATAATACTGTCATCAATATCCGTAGTAAGAAAAACCGATGACAAGCTAGCCAACTAATTTATAAATTATGCGAAAAGCAAGAATTTTCTATTTTATTCGACAAATGCGAGGGAGTCGTCCCTAATGGAGCGTGTGTGAGTAAATTTAAATCGTTCCTTTTGACAGTGTGTGTGGAACGCGGGAAACCAATTCAAACGGCTAATTCGAGCCGCAATTGCTCGAACAAAAATGTCCGGAGGCGCTTTATAGTTGGCAGATCGTAAATAAATTAGCGTTTTATGATGTTTTTTTCGCGTAAAACTCGTTACAACGAGTTATTGGCAATTGTCGCTGAAAAAAATCCTGTGATATATTTTTTATATTATGTTTTTACTATAAAATACGAGTTTTAGGTTTTTGTATTTTATTGCTCGGTATAATGTGTGATCGGATATTTTTATTAAACCAGTGAAAACTGAGGAAACGAAAATATTTTAAAGCAATAAACATTTAACTAAACATTTGAAACTACTTTGTTAATTAACGTTGACAATTGTACAAAAGATCACCTAATCCAAAAGTTACACCGTTATGAAACTAATTCCAGGGTTTCAAGTTTCTATAACGTTGTTGTTTCAACGTTTTATTTGGTTTCAGGAAAGAAAAAGTAAATCATGTCTCAGTTGGGGCTTGCGCTCACTTAATTCATGAATCCCCAAGCGACCACCGGTGGCCGCGCATCTATTGTCTTACTATTGTGTCTCTAATTGACGGTATCTGAAGGGTTAAGACATCAAATCGTCTCAGTAAATTATTTTTGAGCCGACTTATGATTGTTTTTTAAGACAGAACCGATGAAAAAAAATCTAAAAACGATCGATATTTCGATATTTTATCAATAGCCAGGCAAAACAGTTTTGTCTAAGACGTCTTGTCTCAAGTGAGCATAGGCTCTTAGACCAGGGATGCTCAAAAGTAGCCTGCGAAATTCAAAGCACTTAGCTCGCCAGCGTTATAATTATGTAGGCTAGAGTGAATAGGCTCTTAATAAACTAGTGCGCCTCACCATCAACGATTGCATCACCGCTTACCATCAGGTGGGATTGCAGTCAAGTACTAGTTTATATCAGATAAAAAAAAAAAAAAAAAAAGGTATGTTGATTAAAATATGATTGGCAGGCGTAATACGTATTTATTTACGGAATCATCAATACTGCCTTCTCAGTTCCCCTGAACAGAACATGTAACCTTATTGTATGACTTTTTCATGAAATATGAACTATCACACAACGTCGTCTAGTCCCAAGCTAAGCAGAGCTTGTATTATGGGTACTAGACAACTGATAAACATACTTATATATTTCTAAATACATACATATTGTAGATAAATTACACCCAGACACAGAACAAATGATCATGCTCATCACATAAACATTTGTCCCGGGTGGGAATCGAACCCGCGACCTCTGGCATAGCAGTCAGGGCCACTAACCACTAGACCAACAGGCCATTCAATCCTTCGATAAGGTACGTAAGACGAGTTGTAAGTTTGAATTTTGTTGTGCACTTATATTTTACTAGCTTCTGTCAGCATTTTCGTCCGCATGAATGTTGGTTTCTGTAGACGCTAAATCGAAGTCGGATAAAAAGTGGCCCATCCTAGGAGTTCAAGCTTCCTTCGTAACAAATTTTATCAAAATTGGTTCAGTAGTGTAACCGCGAAAGGGTAACAGATAGACAGAGTTACTATAAACATTAACCCTTCAGATACCGTCAATTAGAGACACAATAGTAAGACAATAGATGCGCGGCCACCGGTGGTCGCTTGGGGATTCATGAATTAACATCTAATATTAAATATGGATTGTACACATGTGCAAAATTTGTATCGTACCTAATAAGGTTTGCAGTAAAAAAAAAAACATGTTGCTTAAGTTCCACTGAGTACATTAGCTGTCCTAATTTTTTTTTTTTCTAAAGTATTGTAAAAGGATAATGGTGCTTTCTTTATTTCATTGTTATCATAGTCCTTTGGGACAGCCATCTGACACGACTAAAGATCGGGTGCAGGAGTGGGCCTAACGTTATTTCAGCATTTCTCTAAATGTGCTGTTACTAAGAAATTTCTGATGGAAAAACCAGATAGCATTACTTATCCGAAATCGCAATCGAATTCAGGATTTCAGGCTCAGCAGTCACATTTATAACCATGAGTCTAAATGGATCACAGATAAATTGTGTGAGATCATGATTTGTGCCATAGCATAGAAAGGCAAAGATCCCAACTGCAAGATCTTTTTTCGAGTTGTAAGTAAATTCTCTTGGATGTGAGGATGTGGGTGCAGTGTGTCTTCTGTTGCCCTAATTTTACCTAACTGCGGAGATAAAAATATGGGTTTCAGTAATGTTTTAAAGGGTCACTACACCACGGCCCTGGAACGCGGAGAGCAACTGAAGGTCGGTGTCAGTAAAAGTCTCGCACTGCTTCTCGACTATTTGATGACGGCCCACATTAAAGGAAAGGAGTTAAAACTATATGAGTAGCTCCAGATAAACTCAATAGAAAGTCTATTTAATTCATTTAACCCTCTCTTTGTCTGTATATTGTGTCTCTACTCATAATTACGATATTCGAAAGGTTAAAGGAGATGTTTCCAAGAGTCAGCACTCAGAAAATTAAACAAAATATATAAGTGTTAAAAAAATCTGTCACTTAATTGAGAATAATATAATATAAAAATCTGTCACTTAATTAAGAATGATATTTCTCAGTGCTCACAAATTCGAAAAAAAAACGAGGTTAACAATAATCCGAAACAGATCTGGCAAATTAAGGTGGCTATGGACCACACGGGTAGAAAGTATTAATGTTTTCTGTAAACAAGAAAATCATTAATCAAAATATTCTTAGTGCGTTCCGAATCGATGAAAAACGGCCGGTGTCAGCTGTCTGCTCGCGTTTGTAACAGTGTCATGAAAGAAATGAAATTTTCAACGAAAATATTGACTGGAATCCTGTAAAATCTGGATTTATCAATTTTTAAGTGTTTCCCTCAACTGCCTCTCAAAATTGAATGCATATTTTAAAACTCTTAACTCTACTGTCAAATAGTCTCGTCTCAACCAAAGATTTTATATATCCTAGCATTAGTAGGATACTAGTCTACTAGAAGGATATATAAAATCTTTGGTCTACGCTTTGGAACGTGAAAGCTTTACTTTTTTTTGACTGACTGACATTTCGACAATTTAAAACTGCCTGTTATTGGTCCATTCGAAAAAAGTTTCTGATTTCTGAATAAATAAAAAAATATTGCATTATAGTCACTTTGATCTTTAAAGTAATGGCTAAACTTTTAAAATGACTCAGATAAGATCTTTAAAAAAATAAACTCGATTTGTCAAAGTTTTTTACCAGATGCTACAACTTTTCATTTTGACTACTTTTCGTGTCTATTTTACAAAAGTAATTAATGTTGTATGAAATAATTTTAATGATTAATTTTACGTCTTCTCAATTTCAGTGGTGTCATTAAAAAAGTGAAGATATCCGAACGCACCAACAGATTAATTGGCGCCAAAAATACACGAACCGCGGGAGCGTAGCATGAAGTCAAATGGCGCGGGAAGGCGTCAATAGCTTTACTTTTTATCTTTTTTCATTAATTATGTTAGTTCAAATTACAAGCTCGCGTTTCTTTGATTTATTTGTTTGTTTCAAATAGGTATTCATTTTGAAATTGTATATTTTAGATTTATTTGTCGCCGGAAGAAGTAATTATTTGTGTCGAAGTTTTGAAGTTGAGAGATTTTTTGTCTATACTGCATAAACTGTTTTTTTTTAATGTTAACCATTTTCACATCGTAGGAAAGATAAGTAGTAATTTTCTAATATTCATAACAGAATGCCGGTTTTAAAAATATACGATCCAAAAACGTTTTTTTAGTGGTTGGTGATGGTGTAGGTTGCGAGATGTAAGATCTTCAATTCAGATAATCTCATACTACATATTTTTTGACGGCAGGTTGGCGCTGTTGTTGACCATCTGGCTGCTTCGCTGGGGGTCGCGAATTCACTTCCCGCACCGAACAAATATTAGTATGGCCTACAGATAATAGTTCCGAGTCTGGATATTTTGTGCATGCATACGAGTTTTCATGTTAGAGAATATTAGAATATTTTTGCTTTTTCGACAGGGCCAGGGTGATAAACAGAGAACAATATAAGGGGAATTACTAGTATAACGGCATTAGTGAGACCACTCAAAGCTTATTTGGTCTTACTGCTTTCCAGTGAAAGACACTTGTAAGCACAGAACACAGGAATCATTTTCTTCTTATTATATATTATATTATATTATATTGTATTATATTATATTATTCTGTTCTGTGCTTGTAAGTGTGTTTGTTCTTACAACCGAATTATAGACCATGAACTGCTACAAATAAAAAGGTTATTTGTAAAACACTAGCAACCTCTCAGGACTATGTTAAGAACATCATAAACAACAACTTCTGTTGTGGGACTTTCGCAAAATTAACATATTTTCATCAGATTTTAGAAAATTAACATATTTTCATCAGATTTTAGAAAATTAACATATTTTCATCTATTTTAGAAAATTAACATATTTTCATCAGATTTTAGAAAATTAACATATTTCTAAATATTACGAAGTCTATGCGAAGCAAGCGACAGTACAATAGTGGAGGGTTGCTGAACATGAACTTGACCTATTTACGGGTAGCCCTCATTAGTAGGTCGGTGCGCTTGTGTCGCGTCATACGTGTTCTTGTAGCGAAATTCGGCAGTGCGGACGTAATTATCTTTACATGATGGTGTATCAATATTTAAATTTCGAGTACATGGAAATGGTGCTAATTGTGATGACAATGTTTCGAAAGCCTGCTTACTATTACTACGAGAACAGTGCTCGGAAGGCGTAGATAGATACGGCAAAATACAGAGTTGAAGTGTGTTAGATGGAACCGCGAAATCTTGAAGGTTTGTTTTTGGTAAATGTATTAAGTTTTGTAAAAAGTTACAGAACAAAAGTTGTTGTTTATGATGTTAGTAATACTATCCTGCAAGGTTGTTAGTTTTTTACAAATAGCCCTGTATAAGGGTGAATATACCTATTTTTCAAATTGTTCAATTTTGGTGGCGAAATTTTTTTCTTCAGTTTTCGTGAAAATTAGGGACCCAGGACCGTAATTCTCGCAAATACCGAGAAGAAGAAACTGAAGAGGAGAAACTTTTACCTCAGTTTTCGTGCTTTCGAAAGCTGATAAGTAACGGTTTCACCACCAAAACGGAAAAAAATGATATTCACCCATACTTATCCCTACTAATATTATAAATGCGAAAGTAACTCTGTCTGTCTGTTACGCTTTCACGCAAAATCTACTGAACGAATTTAGATCAAATTTGGTAGGTAGGTAGAAGATACACTGAGATAACACATGGGCTACCTATAATTCCACTGCTGAGCCCGCGCGATATAAACTGTAGTGCACGCGGGCGAAGCCGCGGGCGGAAAGCTAGTAATCTTATAAAGTACGCCCAATTCCACACTTACAGACGTTAAGAAGTGCGTTTTAGGAGTAAAAAATATGTTCTTAGGATACTTACTTACTTATAAGATTAAATTTTGCTAGTTGGGTAATTTAATGCGGGAAAACGATGCATCAACGAGGCAACAATAAGCTCTTGGTTTGAAAAAGAAAACCGGCCCATCAGATCTCTCGCAATCAGGGTTTTGCAACATAAATGTACTTAATTCATGAATCCCCAAGCGACCACCGGTGGCCGCGCATCTATTGTCTTACTATTGTGTCTCTAATTGACGGTATCTGAAGGGTATATGTGACTACATATTTTATTGTGCAGAACTCTGAATGCAGACAGTTTTTTTAGTTTTCTACGCGACATCGACACCCTCTTTCTCAACTTTCTGAACAAACATTATTTTATTTTTTATACAGTTTTGGCTTTGGGTCAGTCAGTAAAGTCAATAAATGAAGCAAAAAAACTCAGAAAAGTCGACTGCGATCTCACCTGATGGTAAGCAGTGCTGCACTCGTTGATGGTGAGGCGCACTAATTTATTAAGAGCCTATAAGAAAAATGCAGCAAGCTATTGATTTTTCTTAAAAGCCATTAGCATTGGGAAAGGCTATGCAGTTGTGTCTAGCCCTATTCAACTGTATTCTAATAGTGCACTGTTGTGTAAGCATGAAAAGCATAATCAGCCTTTTATTTTTAATATTCCCATTGCTAAGAATCAGGCCCCCTCTCTAGGAGACGGAATGGGCCGTGGCCGTAATCCATCACGCGGGCCCAGTAGCCCATTTCACGTAATCAAATCCTGGTCTGGAACAAGGATAAATGGCAGGCGGTCGCCTCCTTCCAAGCTTCTCCCAAGCGGGAGAGACCTCCACCGTATCCTCCGGAAGATAGCACTAAGTAATACACATTTAAGAAAGGGAATGTTCCGATTATAACCAGAGAGTCTATCGTCGAGTCCGACTTGGCTGGGCAGCGTTCGGGACGGTAGCTTCTCTTAGCGAGCTGCACGGTATCTTCTCATCCAACATACCGCAGTGCCTCAAGACGAAAGTCTATGAACAGTGCGTGTTGCCAGTGATGACATGAATCCGAAACCTCGTCGCTTACAGTGGGCCTTATAAGAAGACTTAAAGTCACCCAAAGGGCAATAGAAAGGGCTATACTCAGAGTTGCCTTGCGTAATTCCATCAGAAATGAAGATATCCGTAAGAGAATCAAGGTTACCGATATAGCTCGAAGAATCGCTAAACTTAAGTGGCAATAGGCAGGGCACATTTCTCGCAGAACAGATGGTCGATGGGGACGAAAGGTATTGGAGTGGCGAGTGGTGACCGCGTATCGGAAGACTCGGCGTTGAAAGGCCTCACACAAGGTGGACTGATGATCTGGTGAGGGTTGCGGGAATTCGATGGATGCGCGACGCACAGAACCGGTCGTTGCGGCGACACTTGATGGAGCCCAGAACAGGGGACGTCTTTCGGCTGAAATTATGATGATGACGGGCGCCTCCTTCTGCGAAACAGTACTGCTAGCAAAGGAGGCGGCCAATGTATGAGGGAACAGGCGTCTTCACTCCCGGGACCTGGACCTCGATTTCCAGCCAACGAAGGCGTGGCGGATAAAGAGCAATGGGTGGGTAATAGCTCGGTGTCCGGCCGTCCGGTAACCGTCCGGACTGAGCACGAGTCTAAGCGCGCCTCAAAGAGATGTCACCAAAACCGTGACAGGAGGCCCAGCAGGGCCGAAGCCTACTGGGGCCATGGGTTGACTTCCGAAAGAAAAATCTGTGATCCTGAAACGTAAAGAGCAAATAAGGAACATAAGTGTGGTTTGAGTCAGTAAAAGTCTGATAAGCGCCACACCCTAGAGCGGTAGGAGTCTTTAGATGATTTTCTACCTTAAAAGAGGTCTCATAGCACAAGTAAAGAAAAAAATCTGAAAATCGTTTTGTACTTGCATTACAAAATTATAATTAGATACTTACTTTTTGCAATTCGGAAAAATCTTCGACACTCGATTCAAGAAACTATTTGTAAGTTTGTACGGAACCATCGGTCCGCGAGTCCAACTCGCACTTGACCACTTTAACAAAGTCTTTCTTGACCACAAAATAACTGTTTGAGGCGGAGGGCTTTAAGATTACGGTCAGGTGGGGTCGCATTGAAGCACTAGTTTATATCAAATAAAAAAAACCTTTGTATTAATAATAATACAGATTATGATAAATTACGTTATTCCATTAGCATTTGACACGGAATTTCCATAATAATTTCCATGTACATAATATGTATGTAATAATTTTGTATTCAGTCACGGAAATGAACAAATATGAAAACTATAATGCTCTGCTGCACAAACTCATTGCGGTTAAAAAATGGCTGAGTTTTACTGTAGAAAATATTGGCTTTTATTTGGTTGGTATATGGAATAGCCGGTAGAGGATTGAGAAAGCTATACATGAGCATAAATATTATAACAAAAATAAACCGACTTCACTAACTTTTGTCAAGATTACATCATCAGATTCCAACTTGATGACTGTGGGGCTATTTGACCCTTTCCAACAAAAAAAGATTTTTTCAAATCGGCTCACAAGCGATGGAGTTATGCGCGAACAAACATAAAATATATATATAAACATCCGAATTGAGAGCCTCTTCCGGTTAAAAAAATTCACTCTCCGGAAAAAATAGTCTTGCTGGCGGCTCCAATAGTCTGTTCACTCACCCAGGCCGTTGGGAAGACAAACTGACACTACCAGAGAGATGAGAAGTACATGGATATTCCACAACCGACATCCGAGCTGCAGGCTGTTTCTGACTGATTAGTTAAGTGGGTCCTTCTCCAATCGCTTATCGTAAACATCGAAAATGGTTTAAAAGCTTGTTACTACATTTAATGCAATCCAAAGCGATGTTTAACTAAAAGGCAACGCAAAAAAAGAGAGATAACGCCTGGAAACTCTGTTAGTATTCGGTAATTCCGAGATTTACTCGAAAATTTCACAAAACTTGCTCTAGGAAATAGCTGTTTTTTTTAAACCCTTAAAAGTTTTTGGAAAAAGTTGTCATCATTTAGAATCTTAATAAAATTTGCAAGGTCTCTAAAGAATTACTTTTTTGACTTTTTTAATTTTTAGGCAAATTATGAAGTGTCAAAGTTCATACAAAATAGGGCTTTTTCAGAGGTTTTTACTGGATTAGTTTTACACAAATTTAGAAATTGGTTTCTTTAGAAACCTAGATAATATCCAAAATATCTAATGAAAAATGTGTAATAACGTCATAATCAGTTATGAGCGGTTGTATGAAAAACAGTGAAAATGTGAGTCGTGATGCACCACCTTAAGGCAATCAACAACAGTCGCGATTGCGACCGCGAAACCAGTTTAAAACTTAGATGACCACTAAACTTGCGCTGAGAAATTAATCAGGAATATCTTATCTCCCTCACTGATAAAAACTTTATTTATTATTTCAATAATATCAACAAATTATGCAATCAATTAATTTAACTTAACCTTATTAAAACTATCTTAATAAATAAAAATAAAAGCCCAGAACTAAAAAAAAGGAAAACACTCCCATCTTTTGGAAAAAATCGACCAAATTATCCAAAATACTCTTTCATCAATTTTAAATGTGGCCTTGGACGATCGAGCTTGGGCTCAAGCTACCTTTCCAATCCGTATGGGAGGCCTCGGCGTCCGTAAAATTACCAGTATCAGTTTACCAGCTTTTATATCCTCGGTTTACGGCACTGAAAAATCAATCAGGAATATCCTATCTTCCTCACTGATTGATTTTGATGTGCTTCGCCGAGGCTATAGACGCTTGGAGACTCGCTTGCCCGACAACCTTTCTTCCCAAAGACGGTGGGATGAGCCGCTCTGCAAAGTAGTTCAAGAAAACCTGTTGGCAACATCTGTGACTACTGCGGTGCATGAGCGACTGCTAGCTGTGGGGGAATGGGAGTCGAGACTCTGGTTTCATGCACTACCGTCGTCGAACAAAGGCACCGATGCTAATACCGCCTCGCTGTTTCCTTACGTCTAGGGGCTCCCTGCTGTTCCTTATCGCTGCCACTGTGGCGAAGTTATCAACAGCCTTGGACACCACGGTCTGTCATGCAGCCGAAGTGCGGGTCGATCAGACGCGCTTTTTTCACCGTCGGCATTCCAGCCGTATTGCCGTATTTACGCGGGTGAAGCCGCGGGTAAAAGCTAGTATTAAGTATATAATTATGATTCTAATTGAATAAATAGATCGTCTGCATAATAAATCGTTATGTACTACTGTCAAGAAAGTACCGGGAAAAGATCAATAATACACAAAATGTCTGTTATTCATCCAAATTTATTTTATCACCTTCAAAGTATGCTCCTTTAGAAACGATACACTTGCGCCAACGAATAATCCATTCATCAAAACATTTTTTAAACGCTGCTTCCTGAATTGAGTTCAGTTCTCGCCGCGAATTCTCCTTTATGTCTTCTATCGATTGAAAACGGGTGCCACGAAGTGGTAATTTGAGTTTAGGAAAAAGAAAAAAGTCAGCAGGAGCCATATCTGGTGAATATGGTGGTTGCTGGATGGTATTTGTTGAGTGTTTGGTCAAAAATTCGTTCACAATGATAGCCTTGTGCGAAGGCGCATTGTCGTGGTGCAAAATTCAAGAATTTTCTTTCCACAAATCTGGCCTTTTTCGTCGAATTTGCTCTCTTAAACGCCGCATAACGCTCAAATAATATTCTTTATTTACCGTTAGACCTTCCGGTAAGAATTCAGAGTGCACAACACCGCGATAGTCAAAGAAAACAGTCAACATGACTTTGACTTTTGATCGACTTTGGCGTGGTTTTTTCGGTTTCGGATCAGTTGGAAGGCGCCACTCCGAAGCTTGTTGACTAGTTTGCATGTCAAACGTAAACCCACGTCTCGTCACCAGTAACAATGCGTTTCATGAATGTTGGGTCCGAACTGACTCGTTCTAGCATGTCCTCAGCGACTTTCATGCGATTGAGTTTTTGGAGAAAATTCAGATCTTTTGGGACTATTTAATATTTATTTATTTATTTAATGCTTTATGTACACAAAGTACAGAGGCGGACTTAATGACTAGCCGAGCAGCAACATGTTTCATACCCAAATGATTAGTTAAAATGGTACGGATCGACTCGTGAGATACAGAAAGTTCGGCGGCTATCTCTCTCAGAGTTGAATGGGGATTTTCAGTCACTATTTCCTTCAGTTTTGCGATGTTAACTTCAGTTGCAGACGTTGACGGCCTACCAGAGCGAGGCAAATCTTCCATCACATCTCGAACGCTTTTGAACGCTTTGAACCACTCATAAGCACGAGTTTTTGATAAAGTCGATTCACCGTAAGCCTTCTGTAACATTTTCAGTGACTCCGAACACGAAATTCCATTGGCGATGCAAAATTTAAGACAAACTCTTTGTTCGATATTTTTGTCCATTATGAAATTCGCAATACACACTATATATGATATTACTAAAACAGCACTGTTTTTAATATAAATAACAGATGCAACTCAAACTCCGCGCCAAAATGGAAAACAGTTGTGCCAATCTAACAACTACAAAAAAAACAAAAATTTGAATTTGGAACCATAAACAAATCCATTCCCGATACTTTTTTGACTGAATGTATGCAGAGTTTCCGAAAAATTAATCCAATAAATTCAGACGATACATCCACGCGTTCCTCGAAGAGATGTTGCTAAACCGTAAGGGCTCAGTAGGTACGGCCGACGCGCAATAGTTCCGCAGAAATTTTCCAAACACCGTAGGACCAGAACGCACAGAGCAACTGAAGAATGCACGTAGGTTTTAGTCACTAAGTCTGACACGCCCTCACACTCCACTTTTTTTTTATAATGGGCAGGCTCGCGCACTATCTCACTTAACACTCACTCTAAAGAGAAGTCAAAGCTAAGGCAAACCCCTTTCATATGTTGCAAGCTTAGCTAATATTATAAGCAAGCTTTTAATGAAAATATTTTTTTAATAGCAAGCTTTTGATAGCTTGGTATACCTATATAATCAATCTCAAAACGAATTATATGAGCCCAAACTCGATGGAGGTTTTTTTTTTTTGTCGACGGGGAAAATCATTTTTGACAAAACCCGCTCTTGGGTGGAGCGGGATATAGTGTCAGACTCTTACTGACTAAAAACCCCGCGCCGTTCCTTCTAGCCTTCATACCGGGGCACGGCTTCCCTTTCGGACAACCCTGTCCCCAGAAGGCGGTGTGTTGTTGCGGCAGTGGACTTTCACCCCGGCGTTGCATCTCCACGTGCATGTCGTGCATGTGTGCAAGGACTGTAACTCGATGGGGTTGTGTCGTTTAACTACCACGTTCCTAAAGCCGCCTTTCGGTGTCATCATCAGATTTTGCATTGTCATCTGATTTACACATGCATGCTAAATTTCAGCTCAATCGGTAACCGGGAAGTGGATCAAATTTAATTTGCAAGATTTGATTACAGACAAACATCGGGACAGGTGAAACTAAACAAAAGATTCTTTATTAGAGTCTATGTTTCTTGATAACCACACATTTCAGGCAATAAAATCACTATACAAGGTGGATCACTATACACCTGTATATCATCATTTTATTTATTATTCCCTATCACGATGGCCAAGAAGGTGATGTGGGGGTATAAAACTAGTTTGAAATAAGGAAAATTGTATCTAGAGAGTCTTATAAGATTAGAGTGGTCTGCGTTTGCCAATGCTCTAAAGGAAAATAAATGCAATATTCCGTTTCTTCGTGAATTCACTAAAATTACTTTATGATTTGGGTAAGCCCGCATTTGAGGGTAAGCGATAATATAGCCGACGATGGAGCACGCTTGCTTAGAAGTAACCTATTCACTCTTGACTTAAAGACCCCTAGGTTGTAGCTCTATTAGGAACGCAGACTCCGGCAGAAAATTCTACTCCTTAGTCTCCTTAGTTGTATTCACAATGATTGTATTCCCAAAACGCTTTGTACGTATGGATGGTATGTCCATCATGTACCGATGGCGCAATGCCGTACATCTAGTGGTGCGATGATGAAACGGACTTGGTGGAATTAAATTGTGTAAGTCCAAAGCATACTCCTCACTTGCATATAATGAGCGGTGTTTTTTAAAAAAAATTACCTGATTGTCCATAATCAGAAGATTTTAAATCAAGGAACTCCTGCGGATCTCCGACGGTCGAACTTTCAACGTCGACATTTTCAGAACTATTGCTACTGGCGCCATCGTCGTCCGAATCAACATTATCTGCCACATCACTAACGAAACTACTTTTTAAATCACAAGTCACACCACTAGTAGATGCGTTCGCATCATTTACAAGTTCATTACAATTTTTTTTTTCGAATTTATCGGCTAGTAAATTCTCTATGGAAAATGGTAGTTTTGTTTCACTTTTTTCCGTTTTAATTTCTTCCACGTCCATGGTAGATTCTGAGGCTTCCATTTTTAAATTTGAAAGTTATTGGATTATTTATTTTTAATTAGCTTATGCACCGTTGCATCGGATCACAATTTAAACACTATCCAAAGAGTTGTATCTCAGACAGGGCCATAATATAAACTAATTCTCGTAAGAAAGTTTCACGATGCGTTTTTGTCAAGTCGTCCGCTGAAACGTCTGGGGACGGAATGTTAACTACCTCTTTTGAAAAACATAATCGTATCTCAACATATTTTGCTCGTATCTCCCTTATTGTAATGAAAATAAGGTTGAAAATGGTTTAATTATCAAATTAGTTATATCTGGCAGTGGTGCGACTGATCCGAATGAAGATTGAGAGTCTTTACTAATGGGCGTCTTTCTGGATGACAGTATTTCTTAACGAAACGCATTCAAATCTCAACTCTATCTTGGTGGTAGAGAGTAAATAATTAATTGTACATAGTTAAACGATGCAAATAGCTCATGAAGATCCACAAAGTTATAATTAGAAGTGGACCAATCACCGTCAAGGGGCGTGGCCGGCTTCCAAATTGTGCGCCCGCGCACTCCTTGTACATCAAACGGAAGATTTATTTAAGGAGTCTGCTGATATATGTGTGGACTCATTAATTCTGATAATTATTTAGTTAGTTTCGTTTAATTGGAGTAGTCAGATGCTCGCTTATAGAACGGAGTGGCGACTCTATTGATTTATTGTTCCTTACTTCGTTATGGCTGTCGACGTTCTGATTATGTCTTCTTAATTTTGTTGTTAATTGTTTTTGATTGTTTAAATTGGCGAATTAACGTTTTGGGTAATCTGGCTTTAATATGAATTGGAAATATTATTGTGTAGGAAATGTGAGGTTACTTCGCCGAAATATTCTCCTCATAAAGAAAGGACTCGTTTGACGCTGGAGTACTGCAGGATATCGATTTCGGAAATTATAATGGACCCCTCTGTCACAAGACCATTTGGTTCTAAATGGTCTAAACTGCTTCCAAATGTAGATACCTTGGGATTAAAGTGGCCAGCGATCTGTCAATTAAACCTCAGAAGATTGATTTTATGTTGGGCTGATTAATCAGGGTTTTACGACATTCCTTCACTACATTGGAATAGATAAGCTGATCTATCTTGGGGAAGTTTGCCATAATCGCCACGCTTGACATGCGGGTTGGCGATTGCAGTGTGATTGTTGAAATGTACAGAGAATATACTGCTGCCCATTCTCTGGTGTGTCCTCTAGTCACTTCTTACGACACCCACGGGAAGATGGAATGGACAAGCCTGGTGAGGGTCGCGTGCATTCGACGGATGCGAGACGCACAGGATCGGTACGTTGTTCATCAGTGGACGTCTTTCGACCATCGCCCGGAAGACACTGTGGAGCATATGGTGGAGATTTTCTCAAGGAGGCGACGAAAGAATATAGGTGGGCAATTGGACATAGTCAGTGAAAGTCTGCTAATTCTAGCCGCTTACCACTTTGTCACATTGTCTACAATCACTGAAAACTACTTTACGTCACTTCTCTGGTCTTCGATGCAGCACGCTTGTCCTGAAGTAACCTATTTGCTCTTGACTTAAACATCCTCAGGTTGTAGCTATCAGCAAACACAGACTCCAGCAGGGAATTCCACTCCGTAGCTGTACGCACAAAGAATGTGTTCCCAAAACGTTTTGTGCGTATAGGTGAGATATCAACCATGTATCTACCGCTGAAGCATCGCCGATATGGAATCACGCTATACAAATCTGATGCACACTCTCCGAAATGCAATGGTAGAAAACCTATAGACTAGCAATTTGGCGTCGATACTCAAGACTTTGAAGCTTCGACTCGATGAGTACATCAACACCAATGATCTCTTGGCTCGCTTCTCAATTGATTAATGCATCAAGTTGGTACAGGCAGATCCGTCTCAAAGATAGAGCAGTACTCCATACACGATCGAACTTGCGCTTGATAAGGTTTGAGCCGCTGTTTCGGCGTGATGAGACCATTCCTAATTTTTTGCAGCCAGATGAGCTTTTGCCTCGATATATGGCCCAAAGTAACACTTAGGTACACTCGCTACGATAACTCCTTTTCTATACAAGATAACTATAATGCGTCTCTCACACTCTCTTCTCAACAGCTTTTCTTAGAACAGGTATTTTTAATTAGTTTAATTAGTACAAAAAATGGGGCTCTATCAGTTCCCGTTACTCATCTCATCATATTTCTGTACTCGAAAGCAAAAAAAAAAAACGAAATCCCAAAATTATTCGGTTTATAAAACCGGTGACACCAAATTACCTAATGCTTCACGAATCTAAGCTACCATTTTGGTCAATTGGTTGAGAGAGGAGAGGACATTAATGCAGAATGATAAGTACTTTATTTTTCTAAGTTATTTATTATTTCGTCATGCAAGCGGGCAGACCTAAAAAATCTACTCATTCTAAAGTTCTAAAGAAAAACATTTCAGCTAACAAATGCAAGTCATAATAAGACCAATAAATAAATAAAGAAAAAATATCGTTCGTGTCGCCCTTTCAAACCTCCGACGTATATTGTCATAATTAGGCAGAATGGGAGCTCGGTGGCGCTTAGCGTTTTTTTCTTAATTTTTTCTACCAAATGATGAATGCTTCGGTGTTCTCATTTCAAAATTGTTGCTTGGCGGTAGTGGGTTCCGTTCATAGATTTTGGTAGTAGGTGCCTTTATTTTAATTTGCATGTAAATACGATTATTTTTTGAATAATGTGTATTTATTATTACAGTTAATTTTGATTGATAATTATATTTTTTTAGCTCCTGTAATACAGTGTACACTAGCGCAGGAGCTAGGGAATTCATAAAATGCATGTACTATTTATGCCAATAAAGATTAACAAAAAAAAACTTACTAATAATCTGTTTTGTAAAATGTTGGGGATAATTAACGATACCTAGGTAATTCGTAACACGACGTTTGGTGAAGTGGCTCAGCTATTGGCTACTGCGCTGCTTGTCGTAAGTTTGCTTAAATATTTGTATGGCCTACGGATAGGTGTTCTGGATCTTGGTATCTTCTGTTTGCGAGTTCACAGTTTACAAATGTAGTACATGCGTTTAAAAAATATAAAACCTCTACCTACGTAGGTGATTGAAGTACAATATTAAACTTATTAATGTCATAATACAACTTCAAATTTAAAAAATTATGATATATGTGTGTAATGTTAGTGATTACCGTCGAGGCGGTATTTAGACCCGAGCCATAGCGAGGGTCTTAAGACAGTATAGAACGTGTATCATACGACGTTTTTCAATAGACATATAAAAAAAAAAAATTGTAAAACTAGTAAACTTTTGTGGCGGTAAAAATCTGTTTTCATATCCGTGCCCAATTTTTTTTCTTTTCCTCGTGGGGGACGACGCGCGCCCAGCCTGATACGATAAATGTTATATAATTATGGCGGGCGAGAGGTTGAACAAAAAAGTTTTAACTACATTACATCACTAATGCATAATGGTAATGGGGAAGATTTTTGCCATTTTTTCCCGCTAGGTGTCGCTATACTTATGATCCATTAGGCTTTAAATCTGTGGAGCATTATTTATAACTTTTTGGCATTATATTAAATATAAATAATAAAAATGACGGACTGTGCAGAGCCGGAATGTAAAGAAAATAGTAATTATTTATACCCAAAAGATAAAAATAGGAAAAAATTGTGGGCTAAAGCAATAAAACGACCAGAATTGGTAAAATCCCAATCTATATATTTACGATTATATATATTATGTGGGCATGGTGGGCATCATTTTACAAAAAAATATTTAAAACTGTGAAATCCTCTACAGGTGAATGGGTATATTTTTATATTCGGTCGTTCAAATCTTTCTCAATGTCCTAGGTATGTAACATGATTGTTTATATTGCAGGTTTTAATTTAGTGCTTATGAAAAATTGTCATAGAAAGGCATAAAAAGTTTATTAAATGAGCTAATACACACACTCCTCCAAAATATTCTTGTATTTGATGTTTATTGAGTGGTGGCAATGAGGTATTGCTGTTTATAAATATCTTTATAATAATCGTCTTTTGGTATGTCCATAACTTCGGTTTGTACTGGTTCTGGAGGACATAATTTATCGGTGAAGTTAAAATTTCTATCATACGCCTCTAACCTACAAAAACAGAAGATAGCTTAGATTTTGATTTACACAAACAAGATAAAAGTTCATAGGGTCAAGAGTTTATTGTTAATCAGTAAAAACAATCACCAAGAAAATATAAAACACTGCAGTATTTTTTTTCTTTTATTTACTTCTCTACAAGGTTTGCCTTTCTTCCACTATAGGTCGCACTCCTCTTCTTTAATTTCTTTTTGAGCTGATTTAATTTCCAGGTAAAATACATCGTCAATACAAAAATATTTCATACAATTTCATAAGAACCGCTCCGAACCACAGAATGTAAATAGAACATAAGCGTGGCGCCCTCTGAACACAAAATCTTCCCCATTAATATGTCACAGTTTTTTTTTTCTTCTTTGGCTTCGCACGGTTTGTGCATTCAGCCGGTAACAAGTGTAATATACCTAAGTGCAGTGCAATAAGAGTCACTTTATGAGCAAGTGTATTGAAAAAACATGAGTTATTTCCTGATGCAGTTTTGCTATTCCCTCACAGAATCCTAAACCGTGAATTAATTTTCGACAAGTCCACACTGTTACGTTTCCGCATATTTGACTGCGGCAAGCGATCCCTACATCTAAATGATGATCTAAATTGCTACAGTATGCGCTAGCGCGGGATGTGGGGTGCACGACAAAATGGCGACAGAAGGTAAAGTTTATTAGTTAAACAGACAGGATTTTTTTTAAAGAAAAGATGGATGGATTGTGTGAGAAGAGATATGAAAGAAAAGGGAGTTAGTGATAGCGTGACGAGCGACAGGACAGAATAGAAGAAAAAAACGTGTTGCGCCGACCCAGCCGAAATAAAACGGGACAAGGGCATGAAGATGAAATGATGGAGACAGGATTTTTCTTTTATTCAGAAACTCATAAATAATATTAAAATGACTTGATTTTTTTTATCGGCTTTTATTTTTCCAGGCATTCAATATCAATCAATGACACGAATAATGCAAAAACGAAACTGTTGAAAACACCCTACGACCCCGGCGAGTATCCACCCTTACGTTGTTGAAACCTCCACGGTCCGGACTAAGCGTTTCGCTTCGTCATTTATACCGCGTACATCGAAGGACTGGAATAATTTGCCTGCTGCGGTCTTCCCGTCCGATTACAATCTGAGCGTCTTCAAGGCTATAGTGAATAGGCTCTTAATAAACTAGTGCGCCTCACCATCAACGATTGCATCACCGCTTACCATCAGGTGGGATTGCAGTCAAAAATGAATATTATTTAGTTTTGGTAAAAAGATGCATATTTTTTATATCCTATCTCTAAGATGCCTGTCAGCTTACTGAGACGGGGCTTGTGGGCTGGATGAACCGTAAAATCATCATCACATCATTTCAGCCGATATAAGTCCACTGTTGGACATAGGCCTCCCCCAAGTGTCGCTACAACGAACGTTCCTGTGCGTCTCGCGCAACATTCACCAAGTCCGACCGTAAAAAAAAAAACCGTCAAATATTATTATAAAACTCATTTCCATAGACTGGCTGGACACAGGACAGAAGAACACATAGTAGTAGGCGTGTGCCAAATCTCGTCAAAATCTGTTCAGCCGTTCGAGCGTGAAGAAGTAACGAACGAGCACACACACTCACATTAATCTTACGCCTTATTTATTTATCTATTAGTGTGAAGTGTGATTTTCTTAATAATTGATTGCAATCTCACCTATTGTCGCTTATTTCAGTCTTTTACAAGAACTGAATTGGTAAATCTTGTAATTTGACACGAGTCTCGCATCAAATTAAATAATAAATCATATCTACTTATGACAAGTAAGTTTTTTAGTTCTAGGATTGTTTTTTTTTTTTGAAAACGAAGAGGGTCACAATTATAATAACAATAATATTCCACACCTATTACACAACGCCATCTAGTCTCAAGCTAAGCAGAGCTTGTGTTATGAGTACTAGACAACTGATAAACATCTTATACATATATTTCTAAATACATACATATTCATATAAATTACACCCAGACACAGAATAAATGATCATGCTCATCACACAAACATTGGTCCTGGGTGGGAATCGACCCCATGACCTCCAGCATAGCAGTCAGGGCTACTAACCACTAGACCAACAGGCCAGTCAAATAAGAAGTCTGTTGCACTGTCGTTAAAAGCGGTGGTGTGGCATGACGTTTTTATTATTTACTAGCTTTTGCCCGCGCAGCTTCGCTCCCGCTCTTCTCTACACCACCCTACTACACCCAACTCTACCTTACTCCACCCTACTATACCCTACCCTACTATACCCTACTCCACCCTACCATACCCTACTCTACCCTACCCTACTATACCCTACCCTACTCTACCCTACCCTACTATACCCTACCCTACTCTACCCTACTCCACCCTACCATACCCTACTCTACCCTACCCTACTCTACCCTACTCTACCCTATTCTACCCTACTCTACACTACTCTACCCTACCCAACTCTACTCTACTCTACTCTATCCTACACTACCCTTATATTTTTCATTTTTCCTCACAATAACAATCACAACAAAAAAATAATTAGCGAAATCGGTCCCGGCGTTGTTGAGTTATGCGCTTACCAACACATTTTGCAATTCATTTTTATATTATAGATTCATAAGTAAGTGGATCTTCTGCAAGTTACCTTGTCTATGGCGCTTGGGAGTAGACGTCGTTCATCAATAAACACGTGAACAGCCGAGCATGGTTACCGCTTAATTAGTTTATTTCTAAATGTTTACAGTAATTGGAAAGGGATTGTTTTTAATTGATCTGGATTTGGTTATGGTTTAACGAGTTTAGAAAAATTAATCTATTGCATAAGTCTGTGTGCGGGATTTTCGAAAAAAAAAAACCGCTGCCCTCTGGAACACACAGAGTAACTGAAAGAACTCGGGTGGGTCTGTAAAAGTCTGTCATGTCTCACAAGCTCCACCCAGAGCAGGAGGAGTTTTATTTCCCTTTCCAATAATAAAGTCACATCACTCGTTTTAGACCATAGATGAGAATAAGTACTTTAGTAACGTTTTTGACAGTGGTAGGTAATAATCTTGTCAACTCTCCTGTCGCAGGTCTGCTGGTAGAAATTTCATTTGAAACAGGCAGAACCTTTGTAGTTTTCTTTCTGTATTTGTTAATTTTTTTTTTAAGTGTTTGTGTGTACATAAATGAGTAAATAAATAAATCTTAGCTGTATCTCAGCATTATTTTAAGATTTTGAAGCTAAGAATGAGCACTGGATTTAGATTGCGCGCCCTGTTCAGACCCCCTTTTTAGTAATTTTTGACGATTAGCGCTTTGGTAAAATCGCATTTATTTATAAATTTTTTTCTTTAAGCCATCCTATAGACGAATATATTGCCTTTGATACCATGACATCTTCATACTTATGAACTTCACACACCACAACACTTCTAAGTACATCATAATGGTATCCGAAGAACCAAGATATTTGTCGAAAAATATAAAAGCGTCTTTAAGTTTTTTTTTAGTGTCAGACTCTTACTGACTAAAAACCCACCCCGTTCCTTCTAGCCTTCAAGGGGCTCGAGTTCCTTTCGGATAATCCTCGCTCCAGTAGGGTTTGATCCAGCTGGGCCCTGTTGCTGACAACTCCTTGAAGCGTCCGGTGGGATGATAGTTCATTTCTAGCTCACCATACATTAGTTTCATGTAGGTGTATAAAATGACACCCAAATCGTATGGTACTTATGTTACTGCTAGAACTTTAAACTTTTCACATCCTGCGCAACAAAAAAGCGAAGCATAATTCTACTGAAATATTCCGAATTTTTGTTTATGGCAACAGCAATTAACTTTCTACCAAAAAAACCGTAAGTGTCAAATATTTATGAAGCGGAACTGTGCGGAACGTATAGACAGTTTTTGTATGAAACGAGGAATTTATGGAATCTCTTAACGGCACACAAAATATTTAACACAAAAAGACATACAACGATTTCACCGCATGGAATGCATGCTTTTGTAAAACTACGTGTAGGTAGCTTAATTTAGTATTTATGAAGAAGATTGAAAATTGTGGAAAAGTAATACAAGAACTCCAAAAGTCTAAAGGCCAATTTTGCATATCATAGCATAATCAGCCTTTTTAATGTTCCCGTTGTTGGGACTCAGACTCCTCTCTAGGAGAGGGGATGGGCCGTAACACACGCGGGCCCATTGCGGCTTGGTGGATAAAGTCTATTTAGGTGCCGCAAAAGGTACCAAAGTCACCCAAAGGGCAATGGAAAGGGTTACCTTGCGTGATCGAATCAAAAATGAAGACATCCGCAGGAGAACTAAGGTTGCCGACATAGCGCAAAGAATTGCCAAACTTAAGTGGCAATGGGCAGGGCACATTGCTCGTAGAACAGATGGCCGTTGGGGCCGAAAGGTTCTGGAGTGGCGACCGCGTACCGGAAGACGCAACGTTGGAAGGCCTCCAACAAGGTGGTCTGATGACCTGGTGAAGGTTGCGGGAAGCCGATGGATGCGAGACGCGCAGGAGCGTTCGTTGTGGCGACGCTTGGGGGAGGCCTATGTCCAGCAGTGGACGTGTATCGGCTGAAATGATGATGATGATGAGGTGCAGCAAAATGGAATCTACAGCTTTGGACTCAGTGGAAAGGCGTTCGATGAGGTTGACATCCAGATTTTGGTTAAGTCTAATCTACAAAGCCTAGAGTACAGACGTAGGGTGGCCAGCCTTTCAGTATTTTACAGAATGCATTTTGGAGAGTGTGCACAGGAATCGCATGTCTTGATTCCGCCAACCTCTTTCTACCATCGCACAACACAACTTACGTCGATTATCCACCCTTACAGTTAACACTTCTACGGTCCGAACTAAGCGCTTCGCCTCGTCGTGCATAGAAGGACTGAATCAATTTGCCTGCAGCAGTCTTCTCATGCGATTATAATTAAGGTGTCTTCAAGGCTAGGGTGAATAAGCTCTTAGGGCCGACGTTGCGTTAAGCGCGGCACTCGCGTGGTCCCATCTAGAAGTGCTCCGTCGTGGGGAGCGACACACACGCGTCTAAACGCGACGTGTGTCCGCGAGGCCGCTTAACGCAGTGTTGCCCTTAATAATCTAGTGCGCTTTACCATCAACGATTGCCTCACTGCTTACCATCAGGTGGGATCGCAGTCAAGCACTACCAGTGTTCCTTTAGTTGTGCTATGCGTTCTAGGGCCACGGTAATCCCGCAGTCATCGAATGAGGCTTTAAGTACAGCTATAGCTCACAAAAAAAAAAAAAATATACACATGAATCTGTTCCCAATCAGTTACACTATTAGACGTGTTTTGTCAACAGCAGGACATGACGATCACTTTGGCACGCGCAAGTAATCGATCTTCATTGTTCAATAAACATTTGGCAACAAACCACACCAACAGATATTTAGCCCAGTTATTTTAAATTTAGTATTACTGCTTGATAGTTGTACAAATAGCGAATAGGTGCCCGTCCATTACATACCGATACTCCAACGTGCCTCGCGAACCTTTACCACTAGCCAAGTTGCTAATCTGCCATAGATAACGCTAGTAGAAAGCTTCAAATGTACGGGAACGACGTCGCCTCAACGCTCAGTCACGTGGTCAGAAAAAAAAAATTGGCAGCAAGGTCAACTCGAAGCGTTCGACGCAAGCGAAACGGTTGTAACTTGGCTAAGGGGGCTGTACCCCAAGCCAAGTGGCTAATCTGCCATAGATAACGCTTGTAGAAAGCTTCAAATGTACGGGAACGACGTCGCCTCAACGCTCAGTCACGTGGTCAGAACAAAAGAATTGGCGGCAAGGTCAACTCGAAGCGTTCGACGCAAGCGAAACGGTTGTAACTTGGCTAGGGGGGCTGTACCCCAAGCCAAGTGGCTAATCTGCAATAGATAACGCTAGTAGAAAGCTTCAAATGTACGGGAATGACGTCATCTCAACGCTCAGTCACGTGGCGGCTCGAGACTCTTTATGAATAATATTTTTTGTAAAACACTAACAACCTTGCAGGACTGTATTACTAACATCATAAACAAAAACTTTCAAGATTTCGTTGTTCTATCTAACACATTTCAACTCTATATTTTGCTAAACCTACCTACGTCTGACGCGACGCAGGCGCATCAAGTACCCCTACTGCTCGATCCCGCTTCCGTCCTTTATTGTATTATCCTAGCTTGAAGGAAGTGCAGAACTGCTTAAATGGTTTTAATTTCACCTCGATATCTCCACGCGTTCCTGAGATAAAGGGTCTTGACAGACAGACAGAAGGACGGACAGCAAAATGATGCTATAAGGGTTCGGTTTTTTCTTTTTGAGATACGAAACCGATGTAGCGACATCTATGGCGCCACATAAGAACTACGGAGACAGAAATCTTGCATCGCGCAAGTAAAGTTCTCCGCGCGATTTAAATATATACGACATCCTTAAATCAACTATCGGGCAGTTGCCCACCAGACATAACACCCGTCTGGTCGGAAGATCTTTCCTTTCATCGGAGGTTTGCGGGACTTACTCTTTGTTCCGCATACCTCCAAATTGGTGACCCTGACATGTTATGGAGCCATACCCAAAAAAATGAATTTAGTGGGCTATCTTTGTGCGTCCTCTTTAAATCCTGCCTCTTCAATGCTTCAGAGCATTCACGATAGCATTGCTGCCTTACGCAGTACCTACACTGTGTGTTTATTGGTCATAAAGTGATAACAACCGCTATACTCGTAAACTAAAGATACATAACTCAAATACCTACTCAGCCTCAATCTGTGCAGATTATGTACACTCTTATCGGTGAATTGAGAAGGGAATAAATCAGATGCCTATATGCATTTCATTCACTCAGTAAACATTGATTATTCGGTATGGCCTCTTGTGCGAATTATATGGTGTGTAAGCCTGATAATCAATTTTTATTTTTAATTAATCCAAGTACTACTTACTCTTAGTGTTTACAGTTAGCGTGTGTTTTTCGTGAAAAAGTACGACAACGACTGTGCCTAAAAAATCTTAGTGTGTTTTTTTGTGAGTGGTCTCTCGCGGTTTCATTGCATCCCGGACTATCAAGGCCTTCAGCTAAGACCTCAAAACTAAGCAACTACATGCTAAGGACACTATTGAGGGGTACAGACCTCAGGTTAGGGCGTCGCGGAGGGTGGACGTCAGGGCATGGGTTGGATCGAACGAGGACAAATCAGAGACTTCATTATGAGATTACTAAGTTCTTGTAAAAGATGTATCGTTTCAGGCTTCTTATCATTTCGAGCGTTTTCTGTGATTTTTTTGGTTTTTTCATTGTATTTACTATTAAAAGTTTCTGATCCAAATTCGAGTCAAAACAATTACATCGATGTGGTTACGTCGAGGTTTCCTACTGTTACCATGATTTTTATGAAACCAAGTAAGCATGAATATTTTTTAAAGTACCTAAGTATACCTTATTCGCTTGAGATTAAACGTTTAAAGAAACCTTTTTTTACTGTCTGTTCAAGCGATTTTAACTTCTATTTCGTAGGCATAAGGGTGGCACCGTGCCGACGTTGTTGTCTACACTGTTTCGGCCCACGCTGAAGTGGGTGATAGACGTGCGAGTGAGTACTGTGCGTTTCAAATGAGAATAGGAAAGCCAATGAACTCGATCTGTCATATTTTGATTGAAAAGTATAGTTTTCAAAAAAAAAATAGTTATAAATAACTTTTTTATCTTATTTCAGGCTCAGTTAAACAAAAACAAAACTATTTAATTCATGAATCCCCAAGCGACCACCGGTGGCCGCGCATCTATTGTCTTACTATTGTGTCTCTAATTGACGGTATCTGAAGGGTTAAACGCAAATAAGCTTTTTTTGAAAACTATACTTTTCAATCAAAATTTGACAAATCGAGTTCATTGGCTTTCCTATTCTCATTTGGAACGCATAGTAAGCGGACTTGAGGCTTAACGACCTTTTTCGCCTGTGTGTCACCTTAAAAACGCGTACTTTAAAATTGCCGCGCAAGTTCGCCGGCGCTCCAACCTGTAGCTCGTGTCGGCTCGTACGTGTGGCAGTAGTTCGTGTGCGACATCGCGATATAGTATGAGCAAGCTTCACGTGTGTCACCGACGTCGAGCCGAGTAAGTTCACGATCTTAAAAACCGCGTACTTTAACTTCGTACATCTATCACCCACTTGAAAACCAGCGCCGTAGACTCGCCGCTTTTAGCGTTGTGGTCTCGGCATTATGCTGAGAGTTCGATCGTTTTGCTCGGAAGTGGCGCATTCTTTTCTTAAAGAAATGTACTATTGATTTGTATACAGGGTTCTTTGTAAAACACTGACAACCTCTCAGGACTATGTTACTAACATCATAAACAACAACTTTTGTTCTATGACTTTAAAAAAAGTATCATATTTTAGTTCATCAGATTTTCATACAAAAATTATTATTGTTATTACAATTAGCCTATATTGTCCCATTGCTGGGCAAAGGCCCACTCCTTCCAACGATCACGGTTCCTCGCATTCTCATTCCAATTCTTAAGGAAGCCATCTGGACCTGGATACAAAAATAAAAATATTGAAATTGAACGTTCTAAATGTTGCGAAGTCTATGCTGGCGTATCAATTTTCTAGTGTGATGAGTACACGAAAATGATGCGAATGCTTGCTAGGTAGGTGTGATGACAATTTTACGGAAGCCTGCTTACTATTATTACGAGAACAGTGCACGGTTGCCGTAAGTAGAAACAGCAGCATACAGAGTTGAAATGTGTTAGATAGAACAACGAAATCTTAAAGGTTTGTTTTTTTGTAATTGTGTTATGCTTTGTAAAAAGTCATAGAACAAAAGTTGTTGTTTATAATGTTCTTAACTAGCACCTAAGAGGATGCTAGGGTTTCACAAATAACCCTGTATATTTTTTGGCCTTTCTGGCAAATAAAATCTCCTGTCTTTCTTCTTTCTTTCTTTCGTATTCAAAGCTTGTAAAAAAACCGGCCAAGAGCGTGTTGGGCCACGGCCAGTTTAGGGTTCCGTAGTTTCCTGTCCGTCATAATACGTGTCCCCATTGGAGTCAAAAAATAGGCTATTTGTTACATTGAGTTTTCGGTGGTAATTTTGGATAGCGTGAACCAATTTTAATAATTCTTTTTTATTTGAAAGAAGATACGTTCAGGATAATTAAACTTGTAAACTAAGTTTAAAAAATGCTTGCATATACGGTTAAATTACAAACTTAGTTCAGAAATAATTTTGTAAAACTTTTCAAAAACTGTTCAAATCATCAAGTTTAAAATATTTTTTCTAGAAAGTCTTCATAAAGTTCTACTTTTGAGTTTTTTTTCATATTTTCTAAAGTTAGGGGGGGACATTTTTTTTACTTTTTGAGCAATTATTTCCGAAAATATTAAAATGATCAAAACAATGATTTTAGTAAATCCCTATTCATTTTTAAATACCTGTCCAACAATATAAAAAAAAAAAACATCACTCTCCACTTTACGTGTAGGGGGGTACTCTAATAAAACATTTTTTTTTCCACTTTTTATTTTACCACTTTGTCGGCGTGATTGATATACATATTGGTACCAAATTTCAGCTTTATAGTGCTAACGGTCACTGAGATTCTCCGCGGACGAACGGGCAGACAGACAGACAGACTTGGCGAAACTATAAGGGTTACAACGGAACCCTAAAAAGTGGTTACAATACCAATTATTTACTGCAGCCGCCATTTGTCATGCCACCAACGTAATAAGAGTCAAAATCGATTGAACGGACAGTAATAAAAGGTTTTCATATATGTTTTATAATGTTCATATAATGTCCAGCGTTATTTTGAACAGAGTATATTATAGTTTTGAAGTGGTGATCGGACTGGGCTTCTCGAAGGAATCCGGATCGTTCCTGGAACGTAAAGGGCAATTAAAGGAGCACAGGAGGGGCTTTAATAAGTAAAAGTGTGAATACCCCTATGGGGTATGGACACAAAACAGAACGGACCTCGGCAGGTGGGGGAAGGACAGTAAGGGACCGGGAGGGGGGAAGGGCTGGATCGAACAAGATTAAAATGTTCATTAAACAACATTATTTTTAGTATATGCGAAACCTGAAACACATGTCTAGTATTTTTAACCGACTTCGAAAAGGAGGAGGTTCTATGTTCGTCTGAATGTATGTTTTTTTTTTTTTTTTTTTGTATTTATGTTCACCGATATTTCGGTCAATTGCGGACCGATTTTGAAATTTTTTTTTTTTGGTTGGAAGGTTATGCTTCCAAGTTGGTCCCATAGAAATATTGTTATGATCTGATCATGAAATTCGAAGATATGGAACAGAACTCCTCATAGAATCATAGCAGAATTGTCGTAACAAGTAAAATTGCTTTGTTTGTACGTGTAGTCGATGACTGACTGAAAGAAAAGGGGGAGGGGAAAGGGGGGGGGGGGGTAAATTCATGTAATATAACCGTATTTGGGATTATAAGAATCGTTATGAGATGCACTCTGGCTATAAGGTAATTTATGTTTAGCTGAAGGGTAGGTACTTTTTAGTGGTGCTACCATAACTAAAAAGTGAAAAATAAAAAACTTTTTACAAAAAAAATTAAACCGACTTCAAAAAGTACAAAATAACTTTAATTTCGGAAGTCGGTGTTAAATAACGAAGAGACAAGATTAGGTATATCTATTATAGAAACACCGACTTTCGAAATTAAAGTTATTTTGTACTTTTTGACGTCGGTTTATTTTTTTTTGTAAAAAGTTTTTTATTATGTAAAGAATCTATGTACAAAATTTCATAACTTTATCACGAAACATCACAAAGTTATAAGCTTGTTATGTCAGCAAAAATAGTCACCGGGCGGTCCCTTTTGAGGGACTGTTTTACAGTTGCTTCGAGCTGTTTGCTGGTCCCTAATACACGCTATAACCTGTGTTGTACTTAGTGACGGTAGTGTCCAACTAGTGACCTTTTTAAATATTTTAGGGAAAAAATATAACATGGTGTAAAAACTATTGGAATTTATTCAATTACTGATTCTGAACTAACTAAGTATATTCAGGTTTCGCATAAACTAAAAATAATGTTGTATTAGATTATCAACTTCTTGTAGAAGATGTATCAGATCTTTTTGTTTATTTTTAATTGTATTTATTGCTTATAGAAAGAACGTTAACCACAGGCGCCAAGACTATTGTGAAATCAAGTAAGCATGATGCAGTTTATATTTTTTTAAATGTATCTATACAAATCTATTGTCTATTATAGGGACCCATTCAAGTCAACTATTACGTAAGCACTACTGAGGTGTAGGGAGGCCTATGGCTAGCCGTACACACAAAATAATATTGTCAATGTAAGATTGTCAAAAATCTTCATCAATATATTATGGTCCCCGCATACTACGCAATATTATTGACAATTTTTCATGGTAAAATCTGCCTCAGTCGCTTCGCAGCTAGATTATGTGCGCACGTTTAACATAATGGATAGAAAGAAAAAAATCGTTGCATTGAGTATTGCATTAATTTACGTAAACCTCATCGGTTACCTTTCCCGATGATTTCGAATTGTAAATTTTCTTTAATTCTTTTCGAAAATTTGTTCGTAGGGATTTCTTTTTTTACGTCTTCTCTCGTGCTATTGATTTTTTCATAAATATCGAGCAACTTATCAAGCGCATTTTTTTTTTAACTGTATCGCGATATAATTTGCAGGATGTTTTCCATAATTCTAGATGTTTTTGTTTCTCCCGCTCTTCCCTACTCCACCCTACTATACCCAACTCTACCCTAGTCTACCCTACCCTACTCTATCCTACTCTACCCTACTCTACCCTACTCTACCCTACTCTACCCTACGCTACCCTACTCTACCCTACTCTACCCTACTACTCTACCCTACTCTACCCTACTCTACTCTACCCTACCCTACTCTACCCTACCCTACCCTACTCTACCCTTCTCTACCCTACCCTACCCTACTCTACTCTACTCTACCCTACTCTACCATACTCTACCCTACTCTACCCTACTCTACCCTACTCTACCCTACGCTACCCTACGCTACCCTACTCTACCCTACTCTACCCTACTCTACCCTACTCTACCCTACCCTACCCTACTCTACCCTACTCTACTCTACCCTACTCTACCCTAATTTTTATTTTTTTTCCATAAGAACCTTCTCCTCACAATAACAATCACAACAAAAAAAAAATCAGCCAAATCGATCAAGCCGTTTTCATGCCATGTCGTGACAACGGAAAACGGGTTTCATTTTTATATATATAGATACTCCTGCCTCCCCCCGATATTGACGTGACAAAATCTGAATTTCTAGATAATCCACAATATTGAACAATACCGCAATACAAGCCGCACACACACACAATATTATTGACAATACGTACTTTATTGTCAATATTATTTTGTGTGTGCGGCTAGCCTATGCTTTCCTTATTTTTGACTAGCTGTGGCCCGCGATTTCGCCGGCGTACATAAAATATAGGTAGCCTATGTCACTCAAAAATAAAGCAGCTTTCAATCGATGAAAATATTTTAGCAATCGGACCAGAACTTCCAGAGATTACCTGCTACAAACAAAAAAAAACATAAAAACAAACTTTTACCTCTTTTTATATTAGTGTTGATGACATGGGGGATGGGGGGATCTAGATGGGGATTACGTCAGCAGTAGACATATATATTTGTTTTAGTTCTTTAAGAGAACAATGTCGATATTCTAAAATCACAAGAAAGTGAGCAGGCACATATCAATGGCACAAATGCACAATCACCACTGCTCTCAAAATTGTGAAAGAAAACATCGTGATCTTCGAATTTTTAGAAGACATGTTTTTTTTTTATGGTGGGCAAAAATCATCTTATGATAACCCCCGCCCTTGGGTGGAGCGAGAGATAGTGTCAGACTCTTACTGACTAAAAACCCACCCCGTTCCTTCTATCCTTCAAACCAGGGCACGAGTTCCCTTTCGGATAACCCTGGCCCCGGTAGGCTTCGACCCAGCTGGGCCTCTGCTGTTGCTGACAACTCCTTGAGGCGCGCGGGAACAGTGCGCGCCGTCGACGTCTTGGGCTCGGTGCATTACCGGACGATCGGACAGCGAGCTACCCATGGCTCGCCGTCCGCGAGCCCGCGTCTACGGTGACCGGAAATCGGGATCGGAATCCCGGCGGCGGCGGCGGGGGCGCCGTAGCCTGATGCGGTCTGCCCCCTCCTTTGCTAGCATTACTGCTTCGCAGAAGGAGGCGACCGCCTGCCAACAAAAATCTGACATACCCCTAAAAGTCTGACATACCCCTATGGGGTATGGACACAAAACAGAACGGACCTCGGCGGGTGGGGGGAGGACAGTAAGGGACGGGCTGGATCGAACAAGATAATGTTGTTAAATAATGTTCATTAAACAACATTATTTATAGTATATGTATATGAAACCCGAAACACGTGTCTAGTATTTTTATGTAAAGGATCTATGTACAAAATTACATAACTGTATCATGAAAAATCACAAAGTTATAAGCTTGTTATGTCAGCAAAAATAGTCATCGGGCTGTCCCTTTTGAGGGACTGCTTTACAATTGCGCCCAGCTGTTTGCTGGATCCTATCCTAATTAAATACACGCTATGACTATGATCTGCCGTGACCTGTATTTGTCCAACCTTTTTAAATATTTTTTGCGAAAAAATTTAACCTGATGTAAAAACTATTGGAATCCATTCATTTACTGATTCCTGAACAAACAATATTCAGGTTTCGCATAAACTAAAAATAATGTTGTATTAGATTATCAACTTCTTTTAGAAGACGTATCGGATCTTTTTGTTTATTTTTAATTGTATTTACTGCTTATAAAAAGAACGTTAACTACAGCCGCCAAGACTACTGTGAAATCAAGTAAGCATGATGCAGTTTATATTTTTTTTTAATGTATCTATACCCATTCAAGTCAAGTATTACGTAAGCACTACAGAGGGGTATTTTTGACTAGCTTTTGCCCGCGACTTCACCGGCGTACATAAAATATAGCCTATGTCACTCAAAAATAAAGCAGCTTTCTATCGGTGTAAATATTTTAGCAATCGGACCAGTACTTCCAGAGATTATCTGCTACAAACAAAAAAAAAAAAACATAAAAACAAACTTTTTATTATTTTATATTAGTGTAGATGACATGGGGGATGGGCGGATCTAGATGGGGATTACGTCAGCAGTATATACATATATTTTTTTTAGTTTTTTAAGAGAACAATGTCGATATTCCAAAATTACAAGAAAGTGAGCAGGCACATATCAATGGCACGATCACCACTGCTCACAAAATGGTGAAAGAAAACATCGTGATGAAAATGCCGGTTGGCATTTTCATCACGATGTTTTCTTTCACCAGTCCTAGAACCAAAAATTCGAAGACATGTGACATCCATCAACCCGCACTGGGCCCGCGTGGTGGATTACCGCCCATTCACTATCCTAGAGTGGAAGCCTAGTCCTAGTAGGAGGAACATTAAAAAGGCTGATAATGATGATGATGATGATGATTTGATTTCTACCATTGTAACGAATAATTTGTTGTAGACTTGTGGTAAGATTTTTTTTCGAGGCATGGTCACACCGCACTGTCGTTGTCGTGTCAGCTGTCAGCCGTCATTTGTTTTTTGACGTGTACACACGTCTGAGCGGTGTTTGTTGTGGTTTTTAAAAGGAAAAAATCGTAATTTTTCAATTATCAAATTGTAATCCTTACGCTTTATCTACAGTAGATGTCTAAATTAACGAGTGTACTAAAGTTTATTTTGTGAAAACGTTGTTCGAGACGTGATTGGCTAAGTGAACGTCGTGCAACAATTTTGAACTGGTATATTACTGATCGGATTATTATTAGTGATGGTTCTTGTTTACTGTTGCGTCCACCGGATAGCGGGAACATACCTTACGGGACTATGGACGCGATAAATGGTTCATGACACTATAATCTCTCTCGTAAACTTTGGTAAACTATTGTGATCCAAAATGCGTTTAAACGTGAAGAAAGTAACTATTGCAGTTGGTGTGGTGTTATTTTTATGGCTCATGATAACTTATGGGTCTGTTATTGAAGTCCCAAAGTCTGTTAGCTCTAGAAATGTAGCCCTAGAGATAGAAAATAGGATAGAAAGGCTACAGAAACAAATGGATGAGCAGATGGCAGACAGCAATAAGCTGCTGGAGAGGCTAAAGAATCATTTGGATATAAAACAAAATTTAGTTGAAGGAGATGCCGAAGAAAGTGCTAAAGACTTGGAAGTCTTGCAGAGTAAGTTTTTGTTTTTTATACACAGTGATAGATAAGTGAATGCTGCTTTGTCACACCAACACAATAGGTATCTGATCTATATAAGAATACCTTTGCCCGCGGCTTCGCCCGCGTACTTAAATATAGCCTATGTTGCTCAGGAATAAAGCAGCTTTCTATCGGTGAAAGAATTTTAGCAATCGGACCAGAACTTCCAGAGATTACCTCCTACAAACAAAAAAAAACAATCTTTACTTCTTTATTATATTAGTAAAAAAAAAATAAAAAAAAATATATATATAAAAGGAGAGAAAAGAAATTCTTTGATTTTGATTTGACTGGCCTGTTGGTGTAGTGGTTAGTGGCCCTGACTGCTATGCTGGAGGTTGTGAGTTCAATTCCCACACAGGACAAATGTTTGTGTGATGAGCATGATTATTTGTTATGCGTCTGGGTATAATTTATCTATAGTATGTGTGTATTTAGAAATATATAAGTCTGTTTATCAGTTTTCTAGTACCCATAATGCAAGCTCAGCTTAGCTTGGGACTAGATGGCATTGTGTGATAGTTGTGTAATTTATTTATTTATAAATATAATTTAGGTGTCTTCAAGGCTAAAGTGAACAGATTCTTAATTAAGAAAAACATACTAGCAGCTATGTTTACTTTAATTCCACGAAATATCTAGTTAAAAATTATCTCAAGAAAAGGTTATGGTGATAACCTTTCGGACTCACAAATTTTGGTGAAAATGAGTGTCCGAAACTACGATTAACTGGTATGCTAATAAAGACTTGTAAATGGATGGCAAACACAGATGTCATTGCACCTACAATGCATTGTTGACGCAAGTGTTGTGGTACACGTTTTGTATTGTACTATTGTTCCCATTATTCACATGAAACGGTGGACAGACATAATATCTTGTGCTCAAATTAATATGTAATTGTTATATCAAGTTGTCTTGGTATGGTCCAGGGATGTAACGGAGGTAGTTTTATCGGAACAGAAGTCGGAGTCGGAGTTTTTAAATTTGATTTATCGGAATCGGAATCGGAGTCGGAGGCAGGATCAGAAGTGGTGGCATGAGAAAGAATTTTTATTTATGGACAAATAAAACATTCTTTAATCAAAACACAAACAATGAAAAAAAATTTGCATATTATTAAATAAGAACACACATTATATTAAATCTATGAACCTGTTCATAACAGTCGACACAGGCCGCCGTCGCCGCTATGTTATGCTTCGACCTCCGATTAAAACCTCCGATTTAAAAGTGTCGGAGCCGAAGTCGGAACCGAAGGTGTAATAATAGTCGGAAGTTCCGACTTAACGGAACCGGAGTCGAAGCTCTGTAACATCCCTGGTATGGTCATGTAAAGAGGAGGGATGGAACGCATGTTATTAAAAGAGTTTATGAGTATACACGTGGATGGGTGGAGAGGGAGGCCAAAGAAAAGATGATGATTGTGTGAAGAGTGATATGAAAGAAAAGGAAGTTAGTGATAGAATGACGGGTGACGGGATAGAATGGAAGAAAACGTGTTGCGCCGACCAGAAATAACACGGGACAAGGACAGGAAGATGATGATGGTTATATTAGGTTTGGAGAAAACGGGAGGTCTAAAATTGTTTAGAGTTAATAGTAGATCTGTCATTTAATTTTGAATGCAGTCCTTCATATTATTGGAACCTAGTTGTAATCCTGTGGTCCAAATTGACTGACCCAGGCCTGTTGGTCTAGTGTTTAATGGCCTCTATCCCACTGCTATGCTATATACCAGAGGGAGTACAATCATTTATTCTGTGTCTGGGTGTAATTTATCTATAAGCTCTGCTTAGTTTGGCTTTGGATGACAAAAGCTGAGATTATCATATAGTATTTGTAACACTCATTTAAAGCTAGAGTTGTCGCTAGTTTAGTGTTGTCTGAGTATGGTTACTACTCCTATGCGGACCTGCGGCAGCCATAACATTTGGTGGGATTATTTCGCCCAGCCCATCTCTCTCCAAAAACTGATTAGGCCTCTCAGGGCGTCAGTCGCTAGTTTTTAATAAGATAATAGTGTATCGACATTTCAGCAGTTATGTTAAAGCCCCGTTTCATAAGGGCTGCCACTGAGAAATTCCAATTCTTAGGGTTAGTTTCGAAAGATAGCTCGAACCCCAGTATGAAGGTTTGAAGGAATGGGGTGGGTTTTTAGTCAGTAAGAGTCTGACACTATCTCCCGCTCTACCCAAGAACGGGGGTTGTCATAAGATGATTTTTCGCCAACATAAAAAAAAAGCCTAATAGACAATTTGTCAACAATGAGGATTTTTTATTTTTTAACTGCGATCCAACTTGATGGTAAGCAGTGATGCAATCGTCGACGTGGGGCACTAGTTTATTACGAGTCTTTTCACTCTAGCCTTGAAGACCTAAATTATAATCGTACAGGACGACCGCAACAGGCAAATTGTTCCGGTCCGTCGATGTACGCGGTATAGAAGACGAGGCAAAACGCTTAGTGTAGACCGTAGAATAATTAACAATAGAAAAGAAATCTTCCAACATTGTTATCAGTAAAACTATTATTATTCTGGGTACCTCCCACATAACCTGCCAGATGTGAACAGATGACGTTTTTATCTCAATATCACAGTTTTATCATATTTGTGTGACCTGCAATTTGTTGGCCAGCAGTGTAATGGTAGGGTAAGGGGATTTCAAACTTTACTTGAATGGAATAGGGTTTAGTTTTGTTTGATAGAGTTTGATTACACCAATTAGGAGATGGGTTTATTTGTACAGTTGTGTCGTATTTTGTTGATAATGCGTTTTTTTTAAGTCTCGCCATAATCCAATGTTTTGTTGTATTATCTAAAACCAATGGGCACTGAGTTACCTACTCGTCATCATCATTTCAGCCGAAAAACGTTCCCTTGGGGAAGGTCTATGTTTATACAAAGGCCTTCCCCAAGTGTCGCCACAACGAACGGCCCTGTACGTCTCGCATCCATCGCATCCCCGCTACTCTCACCAGGTCATGGGTCCATCTCGTGGAAGGCCTGCCTACTCTCCAATGTGGAGTTCACTAGAATCACTAGTTAGAGATTTGAGTTTATTGTAAATAGCGACCTGCCCCGGCTTCGCTCGGGTGCAATATTATACATATAAACCTTCCTCTTGAATCACTGTATCTATTAAAAAAAAAACCGAATCAAAATCCGTTGCGTAGTTTTAAAGATTTAAGCGTACATAGGGATATAGGGACAGAAAAAGCGACTTTGTTTTATACTATGTAGTGATGAAACAACCAAATTGTCAGTAAGCAGGCAAACCCAAAGAGTGACGTCTAGTCGATGCCGCGGAAGGATCGCGACTGCCTTGACGTCAATTACTTTAAATGTAGGACAAGTCGTCCTACATTTAATGTGTATACCACATCTTTTTCTATCGTCTTTCAGTACATGATCGCCACTCCAGTATATTTCGGCGCCATCGACCATCTGTTCTGCGAGCAAAGACACGCCCAGCGCCCATTGCCCGTTATGACACCCTATTAATTTTAAGTTCCTATTGTAATTTTATTTTTGGTGTTCAATAAAGAATATATCTAGCTATCTATCAATGTGCCCGGCCCCTGGTAATTCTTGGGGCTATGTCGTGAGTAATATTGGTTGCCCTGCGGTCATTGGATCATTTACCACCTAAAAAAACATATTTGAGAAAAAGCTAGGGAGGCTAGTTTGCACTTTCAGATACAGTTTTCCAGTAAATATCTGCTCTTAACTCACAAAAAGGCTCAGTTGAAAACCAGCGTCAGGCAACTACGATTGGCTACAATGTAGTTGTCTGGCATTTGTGCCGAACCTATTTGGCGAAGTCGCGAGACACATTATGTCAGTGCTTAAATCTTTTTTACAGTGTGTGTATCCACGCGTGTCCAAAAGAATATTTTTTTTTTCTTTTCTATACCTTCTTTAACAAAAAATCCATTAATTTCCTCTTGTCTTTTTTGCAGATGCAGCTCAAATAGTCCTGCCCGTATTAGTGATAGCGTGCGACAGGGTCACAGTCAAGCGGTGCCTGGACAACTTAGTCAAGTTTAGGCCAAGCAAGGAGATCTTCCCTATTATAGTTAGTCAGGTGAGTGTCTCGGATTGTAGAGGGGTGACCAGACCACAGAACAGAATGAAAGAGGTTAGAATGGCCTTGTGGGCGTGCCACAAAGTAGGGCCATGCTCGTAGTTCAACTACCAATAGCAAACTTGCATTCTAAGTGTGCGTAGCTCAAGGAGTTGTCAGCAACAGGAGGGGCCCAGCTGGATCGAAACCTACTGGGGCCAGGGTTATCCGAAAGGAAGCTCGAGCCCCGGTATGAAGAGGCTAGAAGGAACGGGGTGGGTTTTTATTCAGTAAGAGTCTGACACTATCTTCCGCTTCACCCAAGAGCAGGGGTTGTCATTAGATGATTTTTGCCTACCGTAGACCCCTTCTGTTGCTGACAACTCCTCGAAGCAGCGGGAACAGTGCGCGCCGTCGACGTCTTGGGCTCGGTCCGGACAGTTACCCGACGGTCGGACAGCGAGCTACCCATGGCTCGCTGTCCGCGAGCCCGCGTCTACGATGACCAGAAATCGGGATCGGAATCCCGGCAGCGGCGGCGAGAGCGCCGTTGCCTGATGCGGTCGGCCTCCTCCTTTGCTAGCATTACTGCTTCGCAGAAGGAAAGACCTCTCTTCCTTAGCATACCTCATTTTCAATTCTAATCATTTTTACTTTAGAAATAGCCTGCTTATGCGGAAAGTCATACAAGTACCTAAAATACGTTTTCTCTGAAATGGCTTCAATTGACGTACAAATATTTCGGTCAAGTAAAATCTTTTTCGTAATATTGATGCTCAGTAAAATCTTATTAGTATGGATGTTCACTGCTTTCATAGGTCTTCAAAATCACACTTAAGTTGGTATAAGGCACGAGTATAAGGTATCCAATATTTTACGCCAAGCAACCTTGCTAGTTTTCGGGATAAAGATGTTAGTAATTTTTTGTATATTTATGTGAAATCTGATTATAGTTTGTTCAGAATCAGTAACTGAATTGATTCCAATATAATTTATACACCATGTTATATTTTTTACCAAAAATATTATTAAAAAAGTTATAAGTAAATTGGACATATCCGACACTAAGTACAGCACAGGTCACGGCAGGTCATAGCGGGCATTAGGTGTGAGCACATAGCTGGATGCCAGATGTCTGGTGACGATGTATTTGTGCGAACGTAACATAACAAGCTTATAACTTTGTGATTTTTCATGATACAGTTATGAAATTTTGTACATAGATTCTTTACATTAAAAAATACTAGACACGTGTTTCGGGTTTCGCATTATACAAGGTGTAACGTTAAATGCGCAAAACCTGAAATTAGTTTGACCAGAATAACGAGCAGAATCAATTGAACCATTTTTTAATATAGGTTACATTTAAAAAAAAAAATATTCATTAAAAACTTCGACCTGTCTATTTATGAATAGTAGTCTAGTCAAATTAGCAAAAAGATTGGACTTAATTCGTGTAGTTGTAATTTTTTGTGGAATCATTAGAAGACATGAATATAAGTCATCTCTGAGTTTGCACCATTCCTGTTGTGTACGGAACATCGTTTAATATTAGGTATTAACATTAAAGTCCCAAAATTTTGAAATTTCATTAGTAACTAGTTGTGGTAAGTTTAAATATCTGTAGATACACCTTTGGTGTATAATTACTTTTTGTGAAAAAAGTGTGAGGTGTATGAAACACTAATAAATCGTTATTTTTAATTTGCGGCTCAAGGGAAATTTTGCCTGTTGGTGCAAACTCATAATAAGCTTTTTAAAGCATCATAAACACCCAGTTATAATTGCACCATTTTGCACCCCAGGGAAACCAGTATTTTAAAATATTTGTAAATTGTACTTCGGGGCAAATTAGTGTAGTCATGGATTTTTTTATATATAATGTATTCTAAGTATTCTACATTTGCACTTAATAAAAATAAGAAATATATAACTGGAAGTTTATGTAGATCTAACGTGGATACATACGTGACATTCGCAGGGCGAACGCGGGGTCGAAGCAGCGGCGCGGGCGGCGGCGGGGCTCAGCAAGTTAGCTTAGCGTGCAAATTGTATGCGCTTAGATTCGGACTGTTGATATTTTTTAAATTAACGGACTGTCGATATATCGATATTTTTAAATATATCAATATAATCTATATTCTTTTTCAGTGATAAATAATTTATTTCTTTGTGTCCAAAAAATACACAATAGGTACTTGACGATTATTACAGAAAATGAAACAAAATTTGAGTGTTCAGAGCCAGGATATTCTTAATTATCTAACAAACTAAGCGACTATTTTCTACGTTATACTTTTTTTTTACGGTTGTCTAAAATCATCTTATGACAGCCTCCGCTCTTGGGTGGAGCGGGAGATAGTGTCAGACTCTTACTGACTAAAAACGGGTTGGCCGTTCCTTCTAGCCTCTTTATACCGGGGCTCGAGTTTCCTTTCGGATAACCCTGGCTCCAGTAGGCTTCGACCCAGCTGGGCCCCTCCTGTTGCTGACAACTCCTTGAGGCGCGCGGGAACAGTGCGCGCCGTCGACGTCTTGGGCTCGAACCAGACAGTTGCCGGACGGTCGGACAGCGAGTACGTTCTACTTCAGCGTCCATCATGTCGATGTGGGCTAAGTCTACTAGTTGAGAGCTGGGCGAGCATTGGGATTCAAGGCTGTCGGCTACTCATTCCGCTTTTTCAGAGTCGTTGAAAGTGTTATTGGACACATTCTTAGTAAAGACAATTAATTATTAGTTTAGGATATTATTAAATTACTTACTAATTCTTTTTTTTTATTATGGATAGGCGTTTGACCACTACCTCACCTGATGGAAAGCGAAGATGTGGCTGACAATGGAGCACGCTTGCCTAGAAGCAACCATTCACTCTTGGCTTAAAGACCCCTAATTTGTAGGTATCAGGGAACACAGACTCCGGCAGAGAATTCCAATCCTTAGATGTACGCATGTGTTCCTAAAACGCTTTGTACGTATGGGTGGGATGGCCACCATGTACCAGTAGCGCAACGCCCGCGCCGACTTGGCGGATTTAAGTAAATTGTGCAATTGCAATACACAATACAGTCTCCAAAATGTAAACGATAGAAAACCGACAGACAACTCGACATCGATGCTCTTGATGACGATGATGCCTTTGGAATTTTGACTTGACAAGTGTATCATTGCCTTGTGTGTGTTCTTGGATTGCTTCTCAATCGACGCATCAAGCTGGTGTTTGGGAGACCCATTCCAAAGATGAGAGCAGTATTCCATAAACTATCGAACTTGCGCTTGATAGAGATTGAGCAGCTGTTCCAGCGTAAAATACTGTCTCACCTTTGCTAAGATCCCCAATTTTTTGGCTGCCATTTGAGCTTTTGCCTCGATGTAGGAGCCGAAATTGAGAGTAGATGACAGCGTTACCCCAAGAAGATCAAAGTGGTCGGTAATCGACACGGTCACACCCCGGATAGATGGAGCCGGGTAGAATTGGCTCCGAACTGAATTGGCCGGAACTTATTAGTCTAAATACGAGTATAAGGCTAAATTATAATAAAAACTAGGGTTCATCCTTTGGATGTACTCGAGGACTAGGGTAAAAAAGAGGCTTTGAAAGCGACACTCTTATCGAGGCGGGGAGGTAAGTACAGAGGACTTTTCAATAGAACGTAACCTTAGAGTTATGAAGTTGCCAGAAAGTGACTGAGCGTCTTGTCTCAGCAAGCGGAACGCAGCACAGTCAAGCTTTATTCCTTCCTCTAGGGTTGGTGGTCTTGCTGTTAGCCCGCTAATAGAACGGAGTCACTCAAGCCAATGAGGGCAGTGAGTCCGCTGGTGAGAGCGAATTGTCTGGCATATGAGGCGAGAAAGAGGATGGCGGGTAGTAGGCGGAGATGACAGTGATCGACTGAAGACCAGTAATGCCTACTCGACAAGCCAAGTATTCATGGAGAGATAGTGGTGCGGGTGGAGCTAGAATAATACAGTACAGTTCCTTTCTGTAGTAAAGGAGGATGCCACCACCGTGACAGTGAGTCCTATCATTGTGAGTTACGCGATAGTTGGCAATTTTAAGATCTTTGCGGTGGGATTTGAGGAATGTTTCCTGGATGACGTCTTGTTTTGTTGTTGTTGTAATTGTCTCCAGGAGGATATCTTGCTGATGGTCGAGGAAAGTGACGATCTCATCACGGTGGTTGGTGATGCCATTAGCATTAAAATAGTTTTAGAAGGATCGGGATTTGATACAACAAATTCTCTGTTGTTTGTTCCATGAAGTGTAGCTCGTAGACCAAGTTTCTGGCATTCTGCGTGATGAACATGACGTAGTTATCCAGAATGACCTGCCGCTAGCTGTTTCTGGATCTGTGGTATAGTCGTTACGTGCGATTGCGTAACTACAAATGGTGCGTGGGGTTGTAACATCGGGACAAATCGTGCACTGTGGACAGAGCTCCTGAAGAATCTCATGTCAATATAGGGACAGCGACTGTCGCAACCTAGCCCTGAGTACGCTGGGTAGGTACCACAATCTCGGCAGAATGCACTTACTGTCACAGTTTTGTGAGGAGTCTGAAACCTGGCTACAGAGGCGTCGGGCGACTTGACACAGGTCCTCGACGGTCATAGGTGTTTCGGGAGGTAACTGTTTCTAATTTGGCAAGAAGAAACGCCCAGGTAACCATGCAGCCATGACCCATTAATGTAACCATTGTGCGGACTGTGTGCCGCGCTTGGGTGGAACACCGTCGTGTCCTTGTGGAAGCATTCAGCGGCGGCGATCTCGCACGCCGGGCCCTGGTTCAGGCCATGGTCCGGGGCCAGAGAAAATGGGATGCGGTCACCTCAGCCTGGAAGCAGTAATACTGGCGTAGAAGATGGCCGCAACCGGACATTACACTTTAGCAGCTGCCAGGAGACGCCCCGGAATTTAAGAGTCGCTGGATAATTTCTGGCCACAGTAGCACAGTGTCGCGGACAACGAACTATGGGTATCACACCGTCCGCTAGTCACTTAAGGACCAAGCCAGAGTCATCAAATGCGCGTGAAGATTTCGGACGCATGCCTCAAAGGGATGTCTGCAAAACAGTAGGGGCCTAGCAAGGCCGATGCCCGTTAGAGCCGCGGGGTATGCCTGAAAAGGAAACCCTTGATCCTGGTCCACACTAGTCTGACACACCTTCTTGCTCCACCCTAGAGTGGTAAAAGTCATTAGGTGTTCTTTCATAAAAAAACAGTTACTTTTTCGTAAATACATGGATTGCTTCGATAATAGCATTATAAATCCCAATAAACAGACATCGACTTTCTGAGCGGCAGTAATTAAAAACGCGGGTGAAACCTCGGGTTTACCTAGTAGATAATAAACCCTAGAGTTATTTTGTGTATTTTCGTACGAACATGAAATGCACGCGCGCAGTTCGCAGTGCGCCGCTCGCGAATGGCTTGCGAGCGGCGCATTCGCGAGATCTTCTGACGCACCGTTACAATGCCCCCTTCTTCCCATCCTGTCCATGTATTGCGTATCTTATCTTCTCTGTCGATCTGACTCTTAAAGCAGTGGACATGGAGCCTATAGTAATTTTCATATATTTTATTGAGATTTTACTCCACATTTTTTTCTATAAAGTAAAATGTTTTATTTCTACCTTACTTGATGCTATATATAGCTCCAAAGACAATCGAAATATAATTAATTTAATTATTTGAAATAAATAAAGGACATGCTTGGAAGACACTGACACTTTTTTTTTCTTTTTTTGTATTATAAAAAAATAACTTTAGGTTTCTTTACTAAAACTTACTAACAGAGCATTCACAATCAGTGAGTACTCGTCAATACATCCCACAACGCGCATACGTGATGACGACGCTTAGCTCTTCTTGTCAGTTTATTATTCCGTGTCGCGCGCTTGTCACTTCCATGGCGTAGTAGCTCTTTGACAATTACTACAATACTAGAAAAATGAATGTTCCATATAAAAATTCAAATTTTTTATAGGGTGCAAATATAAAGGAAACCAAATGAATATAATTGTGATGATTTTCAAAACTACACTAATTTCCCCCGAAGTACAACAGCCAAAAATCGTGAAAAAGTAATTTCCGTACGTCGCACTAGGGTGCAAAATCAATCATGTATTAGGTCAAAATGTATAAATCCTTTCCTCAGTTTGCAAAACTACACTATTTTCCCTAAAGCCGCAATGACCAAAAATTACATTTTTATTTATTTTATTTTTTTTCTAACGCTGCTTTGGTCCGATTAAAATAAATAAAATGTAATAATGTAGATTGAGGTGTAATATACCATATAAAAAATTACGCTGAGCACACCTGTATTCTCTGGTTAATTATAACCAATTAACAGTTTTCACCCCCTTCCGTAGGGGTGCAAAATGATTTTTATTTTTTATACACCATTTTTCATTCCTACAAAACCATCAGAAACGTTTTTGCCTCTCCAGAGAATTTAATCCAATCTTTATTAAAAAATGACCTAATTTGACTATACTAATAGGCCAAGCCGTCACGTACGCAAACCCGCTGAAATAAGTAAACAAACACAAATAGTTGTAATCCCATCAAATTTTCTCATACACGGGATAATAAAAGTTTTTATTTCAATGCAGATATGACTTTTAAACAAACTAAAACTGCTCATAAAACCTTAAAAAAAATTTAATGTTTTTTTTTTCTCATATAATTAGGTCAATCGAATTAAAAATCATTTGGGGTGTCTGAGGTTTTGCGCATTTAACGTTACACGTTGTATAGGCGGGCTTAACCCACAACTGGGTTATTTTACAGCAAAACATGTAAATAATTTTTATGTTCAGTGTCCAATTAGAAGTGGAATTCCCAGCCGGAGTATGTGTTTCCTGACAGCTATAACCTAGTGGTCTTTAAGTCAAGAGTTAATAGATTGCTTCTAGGCAAGCGTGTTCCATCGTCGGCCACCTCATCGCTTACCATCAGGTGAGATAGTGGTCAATCGCGAGCCTATCCATTATTAAAAAAAATCCATACTGTCCATGATGGCATCCGGTGATTTCCGGCCACCGTAGACGCGGGCTCGCGGACGGCGAGCCATAGGTAGCTCGCTGTCCGACCGTCCGGTAACTGTCCGGACCGAGCCCATGACGTCGACGGCGCACACTTGTCCTTCGCGCCACAAGGAGTTGTCAGCAACAGGAGGGACCCAGCTGGGTCGAAGCCTACTGGGGCCAGGGTTATACGAAAGGAAACTCGAGCCCCGGCATGAAGAGGCTAGAAGGAATGGGGTGGGTTTTTAGTCAGTAAGAGTCTGACACTATCTCCCGCTCCGCCCAAGAGCGGGGGTTGTCATTGGATGATTTTCCCCACCACAAAAAAAAGCCTAGGGTAAGAGTAAATTGATCGCTTCTAGGCCAGGTGTTCCATAGTCGGCCACATCATCGTTTACCATCAGGGATGTAGTGGTCAAACGCGAGCCTATCCATTATAAAATAAATCCATACTGTCCATGGGCGTCCGGTGCGGTCACACCGCTCGCAACCCCTAGAGTGGTAATTAGAAGGTCCACCTGCTCTCTTCCACAATAGCATAACAAAATTCAAATCATTATTAAATTCTGTCACGTTTTCATCATTTCTTTCTCCTTGCGAAGATAATTCAAATTGTAATCAAATGTAATTAGACACGGTTCTCTACAGGCCGCGATGATAAGGAGTAATGTACTACGGGTATTTTATGATATCTGTTCTTTGCAGTTTTAACAGGTCTTTAGAACAGTTTCTGTAATGAAATGTGTCGGAAAAAATTGTTAAACCTACGTAACGCAACTGATCGGACATAGGTTTTAGTCAGTAATAGTCTGACTTTTACCACAAAATAGATAGTTACAGAAGACAATCTCATGTATGTACTTCACTTTTTAAACGTACGCTCGGTAGACGCACACTTATGAGCGTTTGAGCCGGAACTGTTCGACAAGAGGGCCGAGACGCTCTGAGATATTGTGTCCGTGAGCGTGTCTATGTGTGCGTTGCTCGAGCGCGCTTTGTATGTAGATTGAATTCTATACAACTGTATATTTTGTGCCTAAAACTTATCATGATGATCACGCAAACTCTGAGCAAGACATTAGCCCTTTCCTTTGCCCTTTGGGTGACTTGAATCCTAAAGAATAGAATCAATAAATAATGAAGTAAGTTTGTTTGTTTTATTCCAATAAATTGGTCATGGCTGCCATTGAGGGTAGTCAATAATTCACAAGTGGCAGCATTATTGATGACATTGACTTAGTTCGCGTGTGACGGCTAACTAGCTGGCTGTATTATCAATATTAAATGTTTAAGGGTCGAAGCACATCGGCAACCGGCCACGACCACAAAACATCCCCAGACACGGTTGACTGACAGTAGCCGCCACACGCTACAAATCGCCGCTGTTCGCTTCTTGTGGCCCTCACCAGCTACTAAACGCCGCTACATGGCAATCCATAAAGAGTCCATTATGTATGACTCCGCGAGTATAGCATAGCTTAGTCGGCCTTATATGTTCCCACTGTTGGAAATCAGGTCTCATCTCTAGGAATGGGCCGTAATCCACCACGCGGGGCTAGTAGGTACGGGTTGGTGGATGTCACATGTCTTCAAATTTTTTGGTTCTAGGACATGCCGGTTTCCTCACGATGGTTTCCTTCACCGTTTTGAGAGCAGTGGTGATGAAATAAATTAGACAAAGTAATGTGCCTGGCTGAGTTTTAATCCGCGACCTACAACTCGTAAGTCGGGGCTGTTACCACTCGGCCACCACTGCTCTATAGCTGCGGTGTAGCTTAAAAACAAGATAAAACCACCGGCTGTAGTGCGCTTTAGCTACCTTTGTGGCCACTTCTAGCTTTTCGTGGCGATGTTTGTGGCTGTCGCGTGTGGACCGTGTGCGACGACACTTTTTTTTTTGTCGACGGGGAAAATCATCTTATGACAAAGCCCGCTCTTGGGTGGAGCGGGAGATAGTGTCAGGCTCTTACTGACTAAAAACCCCGCGCCGTTCCTCCTAGCCTTCATACCGGGGCTCTAGTTTCCATTCGGATAACCCCGACCCCGGTAGTGTGCGACGACCATGAGTCGTATAATTCCAAAATCCGCCAACTCCACTTTCAAACTTTTTTTTAACTATCTTGGTTTTTAGATAGTCTGTGTAAATTCTCGAAGTTCAGTCCGTTCGTGCCTAAAACCGCCAGCTCCCGACTAAATTTGACATCAAACTTACGAATTTGTTCCAAAATCCGCTAGCTCCTTTCTTAATTACTTCCAAATCCCGCCACATCCGTTTTAACCAATCACGACACCCCATTTTGAAGATTTCAATATGGCGTTACAGTGCAAAACTATTGAATATTGTTGTTTGTTATTTGCATTTAATAATTAAAATAATGCAAGAATTAACTGTAAAAGTTAAAAAAGCAGGTCCTAGTAAAGGAAGGAAAAGAAAAAGTCAGCCGGATTTATGGAAAAAGAACAAATTGAAGGAAAAAAGTTTAGTTAACGTTTGGTTTGTTACTATGGTATAGGTACTATTAGTAAGGTGACACAGGCTGTTTGTTTTGTTGACAATTTCTTACATTAAGTAAGTATATTAGGTATAAGTAAGTATATTAGGTAAAATGTATAAACTTGTAAGATGTTCTTTTAATCCTTTGTGGGTTACTAATAGTGGTATTACTCATAAAATAGATAGGTACAGAAGACAATCTCTTCACTTTTTAACCGACTTCTAAAAAAGGAGGAGATTCTCAATTCGGATGTTTGTATTTTTTTTTATGTTTGTTCGCGTATAACTTCGTCGCTTGCCAACCGATTTGAAAAATTATTTTTTTGTTGGAAAGGGTATACTTCCCAAATGGTCCCATAGTCACCAAGTTGGGATCTGATGATGGAATCTTGGCGAAATCGATTTTAGTGAAGTCGGTTTTTTTTTTTCATACAAAAATAATTATACCTGCTCTTGGTTCGGTGTACATTAATCGTGTCGGTGAGCGGTGTCTATGTATGCGTTGCTTGAGCGCGCTTTGTATGTAGATTGTCTTCTGTACCTATCTATTTTGTGTATTAGTTCTGACATAATTATGAGTCATTAGTAAGGTTTTTTTTTCAGATATTTTTTGATTTATTGGTTTATTTATTTATTGATTTTTATATTATTAATTAGTTAGTGTTTATTGCTCTGGATTTACTTTGTGTTTACTGCTCTGGATTTACTTGGTGTTTATTTAATGTTGTAAATTAATTAATGTAAAACAAAATTCAAACACAATGCAAATTGTTATATGAATAAATAAATGAAAAATGAAATGAAATGATATGCGCCTGCCGATTTACCCGTTTTACCAAAATGTAGACACAATACAAAAAGCAAAACAATTTGTTTAAATTACTTAAAATTACTTTCCTTTACAATTTATTATCTCCTAATTTTGTGGTTGAAATAAAAATATTAATCTATGTAACTGACTTCTTCATTTACACACCTGTATATGCACAAAAAAATAATTCGTTACAAAAGTCGCTAAATCCACAACTAGTGACATCCAAAATCCGCTAAATCCATTGGTTAGTTTCAAAACCCGCTAAATGCATATTTTTTATAGTTAAACGTGTGTTTATCTTCTTTTTTATTAATCAAATTACATAAATCAGGGTTATACACCAATTAGAATTACATTCCCTAGTGAAATAATTACAATTTACTTAAACAGGTACTCGGGAACAATAGAAACACTTTTTGCTTATTCTGAAAATATATTCCGTATGGAGTTAGCGGATATTGGAATTATACGACTCATATGTACTTTTAGGTATGTTCTTTAATTGGATGAAAAATCGAAAGTAACGGTGTGTTTGTGTTATATCTTGACACCTTATCCACTGAACCAATTTCGATAAAATTAGATTAGACCTTGGAGCACACGCAGCGTTGGAAAGCCTTCCACAAGATGGACCGGTGGGCTAAGTAAGGGTCCCGGGAATCTGATGGATATGAAACGCACAGGATCGGTCGTTATGGCGGCAACACTTGGGGGAGGCCTATGTTGGAATTAGTCGTCTTACGTTACGATTTTTTAAAGTATTTTATTATTGATAGGCTCGCGTTTGACCAACATCTCCCCTGATGGTAAGCGATGATGTGGTCGCCGATGGAGCACGCTTGCCTAGAAGTAACCTTGAATAGGTTACTTGTAGGCAAGCGTGCCTCTTGACTTACAGATCACTAAGTTGTTGCTATCAGGAAACACAGACTCCGGCAGGGAATTCCACTCCTTGGCTATAGGTACGTACAATAAATGGTGTACGCACAATAAACGTGTTCTAAAAACGCTTTGTGTGTATGGGTGGGTTGTCTACGATGTACCGGTGGCGCAATGCCGTACATCTAGTGGTCCGATGATAGAACGTGCTTGGCGGAATTAGATTGTGCAATTCCAGTGCACACTCCCCGAAATGTAAACGATAGAAAACCGACAGAAATGATGAGACTTTGAAGAAAGATATAGGATACTTCTTTCCTATCCTGAGAGTTCGTTTCATTAAACCCCGATCGAACGCCGGCGTTCGCGCACCTATTGTCTTTCTATTGTGTCTCTAATTATCACGATTGAAGAGTTAAAGTTAATTTCCGATTACTAACGCAGGCCAAGCAGTGGTAGAAACTAATATCACACTTATATTAAAAAAGCAATTACCTACCAATGATTTATTTTTCCATTTCCTCAGGATTGCGGCCACAACGCAACATATGAAGTCATCAAATCGTTCACGGTGTCAGACTCGACGATATCAGTGGTCAGACAGCCTGACCTGACTGAAATCGTGCTACCCAGGGTCAAGGTCAAGTTTAGGGGATATTACAAAATAGCCAGGCACTACAAGTTCGCGCTGAACCATGTGTTTGAGACGCTGGGGCATGAAGCCGTCATAATTGTTGAAGGTTAGTATAACAGAAATCAGAAACGTTTATTTCAAATAGACCTACAGTGCGTTTCACTTAAGAAGTTACATTGCTGTCATGTTGGTAGTATTGAAAATAATGTTGCCATATTTTTAGCAATGAAATTACTTAATAATAGGGAGATTAACTGATATTTCGTTACTTTAACAATTGCCTTTTTTTGTTATTCATTGTTACTATTTTTGTATAAAGTATAGGGCGCTGGGCTCCATTCCGATTGTCTTACAATTCTTTCAAATAACGAAAACGCCACGCCACGGTATCGTTCCTCTCTATTAACAATTTCTTTTGAGACCTACTTTTTTTAAATAAAATCCCATTCCTCTCATAATTTTCCAAAAAGTGTTGCAGCTACCGTTAAAATCGATTTCGTTTCACATTTCGGGGAACAATTTTGGTAGAGTAGGCAACTCTTTCCTTTTTTCCCTTCTTTTTGTGTAGACAGACAGGGGAGCCAACATTCCGCCGATGTAACTTCTTAACTGAAACGCACTGTAATTGGTCCGACAGTCTTCGAATTGTCAAAATGTCGGTCAGTCAAAAACAAAAGGTACAGAAGTCAATCTACATACAAAGCGCGCTCTCACAACGCACTCATAGAGACCGCTCACGGACACGATATCTCGGTAGCGCCTCGGCCCGCTCGTCGAACAGTTCCGGCTCAAACGCTCATTAGTGTGCGTCCACCGAGAGCGTAAGTATAAAAAGTAAAGTACATACATGAGATTGTCTTCTGTACCTATCTTTTGTATCTATGGCGTCACATAAAAACTGATCCTGCATCGCGCAATTAAAGTTCTCCGTGCGATTTGTACTTAGGCGGTTATCTCACTGCCATACACCGCGCAGCGTAGCGCGTGAAAACGCACCTATGCACGTACTTGCGGGAATGCAGATCTGCATCATCGTGCGGGTTTTAACGCACTCACGCCCGTAGTTGCGTTTTGTAAATTCACGCAGGCACGCACTCATTTCATACTAAATCACGCACGGTACTACGAGACTCAGTGTGGCATACATTGCGTGTCGCCCCGCTCCCGCGCGCGTGAGTGCGTGTTTCTCCGCATGTAGGTGCGTGATCTGCATGAACGCGCGTGGATGCAGTTTCGGTGTGTTGCACTGTGCGTGTTTTCTATGAAAACGGAGATACTTACAAGCGACGTTAAGACACGCATTCATGCACTACGCTGCTGTTTGCGTGGCAGTGTGATAACTGCCTTAGAGAACAGCCCGAAATCATGTATCGGGCAGTTGCCCGCCAGACAAAACACCCGTCTGGTCTGAGGATCCTCCCTTTTCAATGGAGGTAATGTGGGACATTACTCTCTGTTCCGCATACCCTCCAAACTGGTGATCCCGACCTGATATGAACACACAATCTTCTGAATGCACGTCCAAAGCGTAGATCTCAATGGAGACGAACGTGCATGACACTCCATGGACACTCTTTTAAAACATAACGAGTTACATAAATCTTTAACTTCATTCTAAAACAACAACCAGACATGTGAATTGACAACCAGACTCAAAACGCCAAAAGTTAACCAAATATAAACAATAATGTATACATGTAGACCGAAACGAAATTGAGTCAATGTATTTACATAACAATGTCACTGTCACTTGCGTTTGTGCCGATTAGTGGGGACATGTTACCTTCATATGTCGGCTGTAGACTTCAGTGAATGACCGAAATACGATTTGCAGCCAAAGCCGAAACCGTAACTGAATGTTTGGCAGATCTTCTGGTTTCGGCCTGAAAATGCTTCCTCTCACGAAGATCAAGTGTTTTAACAATTTTTCGTGGAACAAGTGTTAATGAGGCTGTGCTTAGATCTAATAAATAGGTAATTAGAACGGCGTGTAATAAAAATCCTACAAGCGTTTGGGAACCCGCTTGAGTAATCCCGCAAACAAACAAAACGAGCCATACAATTTTTCGGTATCTACGAGTATTACAGCCGGCAGCTGAAAGACGCTACTTTGGTCATCGAATTTAATTATTTACTTAAGTAAGTTTGTATGGAATCCTCAGAGTGCGAGTCCGATTTGCACTTGTCCAGTTTATTTTTATCATCTCCTTAGCCTTTTCCACACCTAGCTTGGCGTTGGATTCCATCTCGTCTCATCGGATGCAGCTGAATACCTATTTTATCCTATCAGACCTCCACAAGTTCACAATCCAGTGTTTTTGTGGTTTACTGAAAATTGATTTCAATGGCTGTAAAGAAGAGATTTACTAAACTTCTCTAACTGGATGAAAACTGACTAAAATGACGAGTTCATAACAAACGGCGAAATGTAATTGGATTCAGCGGCTTGGTTCGAATGACAACATACAATGGTTGAATAGTGGACTCGTCCGAATTGTTCGCGGCGACCTTGTTGACCGATTGGTCATGTATTGTTACTATGTACTCACTATAGAATAGATAGCTGTACTTGCATGCATGTAGGTACTACCGAAATCATTTTAACCGACTGCTTTGAAAGGAATGTCTTTTTTCAATGCACTTATTCGAAAACCAGCTCTTATCCCACCGCTTTTAGGCACGCAATATACTGTTTTCCGCACTAGTGCAGAAAAGTGCTCGTGCTCTATGCCGCCACAATTTTATTAAATTTTTCGTATCAGGCTGGGCCCCACGAGTCGCCGCCCAGCCCCCGTTTATTCGTTTTTTTTTTTTTATCACTGATAGGCGTGCGTTTGACCACCATCTCACCTGATGGTAAGCGACGATGTGGTCGAGTCGTCATTTCTTCGTGAGTGTATTGAAAAAAGTCGTTTGATACACATACAAATTGGAAAACTCTAAATAGACTCCGCCCCAAGTCGGGTGCAGCAAAGACAATCTCCACAGATGGAGATCGTGGACGGTTCCGACCTTCAGTGTTTGTGCGGCGTCTCTCCGCAGACCATGTCCCACCTTCCATCCTGCATCGGATGTTACCTGTTCACGTAGGGATCTAATGACAGCATCAGTAGATGGAGCCCGAATAATGGGCCAGGCAAAGAATTTATTTATTTTTACTTTTGCCATCGACACGCTAAGAAGAAGAAGACTGCAGCCCTCGGCTCCATGACACACTGGCCTACGGCTCGTGCGAATTCCGCTCCGGTCGCAATGACAAACTTTCTGTACCTACTTGTATGAAAATGTACAATTTTAAATCCCTACTAATATTATAAATGCGAAAGTAACTCTTTCTGTCTGTCTGTTACGCTTTCACGCAAAAACTACTGAACGGATTTAGATCAAATTTGGTAGGTAGGTAGAAGAGACACTGGAATAACACATAGGCTACCTATAATTCCACTGCTGAGTACGGGTCTCTGCCCGCGCGGTATAAACTGTAGTCCACGCGGGCGAAGCCGCGGGCGTAAAGCTAATTTTTAATAATATTATTAAAAGAAGTTTATTCAGAATCCAGTTCTTCAATATTGCTAATATCTGCGCCACTGTGTGAAATGCCTTCCACAAAGTGGATTGATGACCGGTTGAGTGTCACACACAGGACTGTTCGTTGTAGTCTAGTGTCTTGGGGGAGGCCTATGTCCGACATTGGACGTCTTTCGGCTGAAATGATGATGATCTCTTCTGCGAACATTGTGTGAGCCTACCCTCTGCCACTTTTGGATACATGAACATTAATATAATAATGATGTATAGATACCGGCACGGATCTTGAGCGCTGGTTTCAAGTTGCGCAGAAGTCAAATATCGAACTTAGTAGAAGTGAGACTCGGGGCGGGGAACGTCAGTGATTGGCTCGCCGCGTCATAGAGGTCACTCTTGATTCGTTCCCTGCGCTTGCTGCATGTATCTAACAACGACGACGATTGGCTCGCCAATGTATGGAATGTGCAAAGCGATCCCCACGCTGACGCCGAGCGCTCAAGATCCATGTCGATACCTATAACGTTTGTTTTTTTTTTTATTTGTAGGAGGTAATCTCTGGAAGTACTGGTCCGATTGCTAAAATTTTATTCCTGACTAATATTATAAAAGCGAAAGTGAGTTTGTTTGTTTGTTTTTTACGTCTTCACGCCTAAATGGCAAAACCGATTTTGATGAAACTTGGTACACGAGTAGACCATGTTTTGGAATAGGACATAGGATACTTTTTATCCCGGAAGTATGTTCCCTTGGGATAATTTCCTGCTATCACGCGGGCGAAGCCGCTGGGAGCAGCTAGTAGGCTATATTTCAAGTACGCGGGCGAAGCCGCGGGCTAAAGCTAGTGTTTAATAAATTCATGAAATTGAGATTTTCATTACGTAAATCCACTGTTTATGTTAAGGTTCGGTGAAAGTGTCGTATAGAAATATTGTTTACATGCTAGAGGTAGTCGAGCAAAAGTGAAGTCGATAAGGACGCAATTGCGGGCATGTTTTATGGAAATTATACTTTATCGGTAACTAGCATACCTATAAGAAATGTCCCATATAGTTTGTTCAAAATCAGCTGAATTGATGCCAATAATTTTTACACCATGTTAGATTGGCCCGAAAAGCTATGGTTGAGCGCTTGAACTTGTCCCTGGAGGCAGTCAATTTGGTCAGGTTCAATGCTACAAAAACCCAGGCGTGTCTATTTTCCGCTAAAAGGAGCCAATTCAGCCCCGCTCCAACTTTCCGGGGTGTAGCCGTGCCGATAACTGACCACCTTGACCTTCTTGGTGTGTTTCCTGATAGCTACAACCCGGGAATCTTTAAGTCGAGAGTGAATAGGTTTCTTCTAGGTAAGCGCGTTCCATCGTCAACCGCATTGTCGCTTTCCATCAGGTGAGATAGCGGTCAAGCGCAAACCTACCAACAATAAAAAAAAAATGGATTTTTTACCAAAAATATTTAATAAAAGGTCACAAGTTGGTCACCACCGATACTAAATACAGCACAGGTCACGGTAGGTCATAGTGGGCATAAGGTAACAACTGCGTGCGAGAGCAAAACAACCCCTCAGTCGCCCGGATGGCCTGGTCACCATGTATTTGTTACAACCAGGGAACATAACAAGCTTATAACTATGATTTTTTATGATACAATTATTTTTTCAATTCTGCGCCAGGGTCTGTCTGTGTGTCCTGGGTGGTCGATTTTGTCAATTGGGCTTTCTTGAGGTCTCTCTCGATGTTAAACCACCAGGTTAATGGCAATGGTCCTCTCCCTCTCTTTTGTTCGGGTAAATTTAGGGCTGCTTTTACCAGATGGTCTTCGCTACACCTCATTACATGTCATGTCCATACCATCGTAGGCAGAGGTCTGTCACTTTGTCCGTGATGGACGGACTATCCAATATTCAGAACCATAGTACTGTAATGCGGGTCGAACTTTGTCTTAGACTGGCAGCGCGGTGCGGGGAGCAGTGCCGGTGCAGGGACAGGGTTGCCTGCCGCTCGCTGCTCGCGCACTCACTGTGGCCACTTGTATGAACGTGCTATGGCTAGAGTTACCCGCGCGTGTCCTGCCTTTCGCACCTGCCCCGCTTCCCGCGGCATCGTGCCCTACATGGACACTCAAACCAAGTCCTTATGTTTCAGATTGCCGCACTGCCCCCGCCCCGCACTCGCTTTTCCTGTCTGACCGAAAACATAGACTTTGCCCTTAGTTTTCATGCGAGGTTTAGTACCACCAAGATTAGGTTAGGATCACAGAACTGATGAAAGAGGTTAGAATGTCCTTGTGGGCGGGGCAGGCGTGCCACAAAGTAGGGCAATACTCATAGTTCAACTACCAATAGCAAACTTGCGATCTAAGTGTTCGTGGTCTGTTAATTACCTAGTAGTTAGTTAGTAGAAATACGAGTACCACGGTCTAATAGATCGATAAAATTGTATGTAGGTGTTATCAGTAACACTCGAAGAGCGCTAACAACTATGCCAACTAAAATAACAAGAAAATTTTCAACTCGAGTGCTGATGACCTAGAATTTCACCAGTCTTTTTCCGAATTAATTTGTTACTCTGCCCCATTACTGATGAGCTGTGGGTTAAAAGAGCCACTTATTGGTTCTCATTAAACGCAAGGCATCGCGGCAGGCCAAGGCGAAGGTGGAGAGATGCGCTGGACAACTACCGGAAGGACAGGCCCGCAATGGCCGAAGACAGACGTGTGTGGAAAAGGCAGAGAGAGGCCTTCGCACAGCAGTGGGAAATAAATGGGCTAACTATAAGCACACATCTACCCAAGGGCATACTGTAGGCGCGAGCTTGCGGGCGAAGAGCAATGGGTTGTTCTCCGTCTGTCTACCTGTTCGGTAAGGACCAAGTCTGAGGCGACGGCGCGTACAATAATATATTCCACAACTGTCACACAACGCCGTCTAGTCCCAAGCTAAGCAGAGCTTGTGTTATGAGTACTAGACAACTGATAAACATACTTAAATATTTTTAAATACATACATGTTATAAATTTTCACCCAGACACAGCACAAATCATGCTCATCACACAAACATTTGTACTGGGTGGGAATCGAACACAGACCACCGGCATACTAGTCAGAGCCGCTAACCACTAGACCAACAGGCCAGTCAATTCGCATTTAAAAATGAAAATTATTGATGAAAATTATATGTTTTGTCTCATTTTTCACCACAACACCACCACCACCCACCCAGGACAAATGTTTATGTGATGAGCATGATCATTTGTTCTGTGTCTGGGTGTCAATTATCTATATTATGTATGTCTTTAGAAACTTATAAGTAGCTTGGGACTGGACGGCGTTGTGTGATAGTTGTGGAATATTATTATTAAATCTCATTGCAGAGCAAAAGCACACCCTTCCATTCCTCCACTCTTCTCTGTATCTAGTAACATTTGGCCAATCCTTTAGGAGTCCAACTCATCACGCCGTCTCCTTCTGGGCCTATCGCAACCCCGGTTCCTGAAGTTCGGGATAAGGCCAAGGAAAAAAATGATTCAAATGTCTTTTTTATATTTTCAGATGATCTAGACATATCCCCGGATTTCTTCGAGTACTTCCTGGGCACATATCCCTTGCTACTCAAGGACAAGTCACTGTGGTAAGTTTTAAAAGAAGTATTGCTATAAAAATTCACCTGGTTACACATGAAAAGCCTGCACTCAGGAATAAAGCAGCTTGCTGCAAAAAAAATCTAGCAATCAGATCAGTACCACAAAATACGAGTATATACTTAGGTACAGAAGTCAATCTACATACTGTGCGCGCTCTCACAACGCACACATAGCCACCGCTCACGGACACGACATCTCGGAGCGCCTCGGCCCGCTCGTCGAACAGTTCCGGGTCAAACGCTCATTAGCGTGCGTCCACCGAGCGTAGGTGTAAAAAGTGAAGTACATTCATGAGATTGTCTTCTGTACCTATCTATTTTGTGCCAGTACTTTCAGAGATTACCTCCTACAAACACATAAACAGATTTTATTATATAAGTGTAGATAGGAGGGTAGATTATCAAAGAAAAAATACTTTACTTCCTCTTCTCATACCTACCGATTATGCATTTACAAAATAGGAATTCGGAGGAGTTTGATAACAAACGTAATGATACGAGTTTTTTATATATCAGATAGATTATTCCCAACTAGCGACCTGCTCCACCTTCGCAAAGCTATTACGAATCTTTAGGATTCTTAAAACTTAAAATTGCACGAGATTTTCACTTACAGACAAAATTAATCGTAAGAATGGTTTAAATATACAGCAGAGTTATTTGTAAAATACTGGCAACCTCTCAGGACTATGTTATATCATAAACAACAACTTTTGTTCTATGACTTTTAAAAATTTATCATAGTTTTAGTTCATCAGACTTTCATCCAAATATAAAAAAAAAACATTTAAATTGAATGTTCTAAATATTACAAAGTGTATGCGAAGCAAGCGATAGTACAATAACGGAGGGGAGCGGGGACCTGGCGTTCCTGGTGCTTGACGCGCTTGCGTCGCGTCTTACAGACGGGTACGGGGACGTAGGTATAGGAAAATACAGAGTTAAAATGTATTAGATAAAACAACGAAATCTTGAAGATTGGTTTTTAGTGAATGAATTATGTTTTGTAAAAAGTCATAGAACAAAAGTTGTTGTTTATGATGTTAGCAATACAGTCCTGCAAGGTTGTTAGTGTTTTACAAATAACCCTTCTAACACCCAGGCGAAGCTGGGACGGAGAGCTAGTCTAAACCTCTAAAATAAACAGCCCTCCCAGCCAAGTTACAACCGTTTCGCTTGCGTCGAACGCTTTGAGTTGGTCACGCACCTAATTCTATTGTTTTGACCACGCGATTGAGCGTTGAGATGACGTCATTCCCATATATTTGAAGCTTTCTACTAGCGTTAACTATTGCAGATTAGCAACTTGGCTAGGGGTACAGATAACTTTCCACTCAATCCATTCTTTTTCCAGGTGCATATCAGCTTGGAATGACAACGGCAAGATGGGTGTCATAGACATGACTCGACCAGAGTTGCTGCATCGTACCGACTTCTTCCCTGGACTGGGCTGGGTGCTCAGGAGAAACACTTGGACCACACTGGCGCCTAAGTGGCCAGTCGCGTAAGTACAAACTATTTTCAGTCTAGCTTTTTGCCACAAAATAGATAGGTACAGATACCGGCATAGATCTGCTGGCTTCAAGTTGCGCAGAAGTCAAATAAACGGCCTATTTAGTGGTATGAAGTGAGAAGCGGGGGCGGGGAGTGTCAGTGATTGGCTCGCCGCGCCGCCGTCGCATCTTAAACGTCAGTCGTGATTCTTTCCTGCGCTTGCTGCATGTATCTAACAACGACGACGATTGGCTCGCCAATATATGGAATGCGCAAAGCGATCCCCACTCTGACTCAAGATTCATGCCGATACCTGTACAGAAGACAATCACATGTATGTACTTCACTTTTTATACCTACGCTCGGCGAACACACACTAATGAGCGTTTCTGGCGGAACTGTTCGACGAGCGGGCCGAGGCGCTCCGAGATATCGTGTCCGCGGGCGGTGTCTATGTGTGCGTTGTGAGAGCGCGCACAGTATGTAGATTGACTTCTGAACCTATATATTTTGTGGTTTTGCCAATTGTGTTGAGGTCAGTGAGTGGATGGGTGAAAATGGGTATCATAGCGACATTTTATTTAAATTTATTTAGTAGGTAACGGCCTGTTCACGACCTTGTCGTTGTGAGCGGGAGCTAAGCGCGCGGCGGCGAGCGGTAAAATCAAAAGTATGAAAATGTTTGAAGCATGCCTCGATACGCCGCTTACAGCGAAAACGCGCACCAGAAAATCTGATACCAGTCTTGCCTAAAAATGTAGGGGTGTAATGTAGTCCAGCTGCACGGATTTTCCTTTCAGAAGACGACTCATAGTCCCAGTAGGCTTCAGCCCTGCTAGGCCCCTACGGTTTAGTAATATTTCAATTAAACGCGCGTGGTAGTGCCCACGCGCCGTCGACAACTCGGGCTCCGTCCGTACGGTTACCGGACTGGACGGTGAGGTACCCATTGCTCGTGGTTCGCAAGCTTACGCCTTCGGTGGCTGATGAATATAATTTTCTGTTACAGTTTCTTCGACGACTGGCTTCGTAACCCAGTCAACATTGAAGGCAGGGCGTGCATACGACCTGAAATATCTAGGACTTACTCTTTTGGAAAGGTAATTGAACATGATCTTTTATTTGTACAGGGTTATTTGTAAAACACTAACAACCTTGCAGGACTGTTGTACTAACGTCATAGACAACAACTTTTCTATTCTATGACTTTTTCAAAATATAATTCATTTACTAAAAACAAACCTTCAAAATGTCGTAGTTCTATCTAACACATTTTAACGCTGTATTTTGCTATACGAACCTACGTCTGCATGACGCGACGCATGCGCATCAAGCACGCCCGCCTCCCGTTCCCTCCACAATTGTCCTACAGCTTGCTTCGCATAGGCTTCGTAATATTTAGAACGTTCAATTTTTTTTTGTATGAAAATCTGATGAACTAAAATATGATAAATTTTTACAAGTCATAGAACAAAAGTTGTTTAAGATGTTAGCGACATAGGCCTGAGAGGTTGCCAGTGTTTTACAAATAACCCTGTGTATCACATATACACACATGCATACTCAAACAAACTCTCACTGTTACAATTTGTTTTTTTTTTTAATGAACTCTGGTACAACTATTTTAATTTAGTTGAACAAAAGTTCGAAAGACCTTTTATAGTAAAACTAGTGGCCCGTCCCGGCTTCGCACGGGCAATAAATATAGCCTACTAGCTTTTGCCCGCGCGGCTTCGCTCCCGCTCTTCCCTATTACACCCTACTATACCCAACTCTACCCTACCCTACACTAATCTACCCTACTCTACTCTACTCTACTCTACCCTACACTACCCTAATTTGTTTTTCCATAAGAACCTTTTCCTCACAATAACAATCACAACAAAAAAAGAATTAGCGAAAACGGTCCAGGCGTTGTTGAGTTATGAGCTTACCAACACATTTTGCGATTCATTTTTATATTATAAATGTTATTAGGGTGGATATAGCTTTCTAATGGTGAAAGAGTTTTTGAAATCGGCTCAGCAGTTTTTGAGTTTATTCATTACAAACATACACACAAAAATACAATTTTCCCTCTTTATAATATTAGTGTAGATAACAAAACTGAACACTATGTATTTTTCCTTCACAGATAGGTGTGAGTAAAGGCCTGTTCTTCGACATGCATCTGCGCAACATACAACTCAACATGGAGTACGTGGAATTCACCAAGTTGAACCTCACGTATCTACTCAAGGTGAGGACCCTTTTATAGTTTACCGTCCCGGTTTCGCACGGGTTAATTTGATTTCGCGTCAAGAGGTGTCGGGAGTCGCAGGCCGCTTCCCTCACCGCCACTGTGCGGAACGCCCGGAGGACACGGTGGAGCACACAGTAGAGGTATGCCCTGCTTGGGCGGAGCAACGCCGTGCCCTCGTGGGGGCGATCGGCGGCGGAGACCTCTCGCGCCGAGCCTTGGTTGAGGCCATGATCCGGAGCGAGGACGAGTGGCAGGCGGTCGCCTCCTTCTGCGAAGCAGTGATGCTAGCAAAGGAGGAGGCCGACCGCATCAGGCAAAGGCGCCCTCGCCGCCGCCGTCGGGATACCGATCCCGATTTCCGGCCACCGTAGACGGGGGCTCGCGGACGGCGAGCCATGGGTAGCTCGCTGTCCGATCGTCCGGTAATGGACCGAGTCCAAGACGTCGACGGCGCGCACTGTTCCCGCGCGCCTCAAGAAGTTGTCAGCAGCAGGAGGGGCCCAGCTGGGCCGAAGCCTACTGGGGACAGGGTTGTCCGAAAGGGAGCTCGTGCCCCGGTATGAAGGCTAGAAGGAACGGGATGGGGTTTTTAGTCAGTAAGAGTCTGACACTATCTCTCGCTCCGCCCAAGAGCGGGTTTTGTCATAAGATGATTTTCCCAATCGGGAAAAAAAAAAAAAAAAAAAAGCCGCTTCCCTCAAGTGTCGCCGCAACGGTCAATCCTGTGCGTCTTGCATCCATCGGATTCCCATAACCCTCACCAGGTCATCGGTCCACCTTGTGTGAGACGTTGCATGTTAGACCATAATGCTTTAATTTTGGCACCCCATCTTCTTATACACGGGGTGCCTTCATACCCCATAGGAACTTATTTGGGGTACTATAGCTCCCCAATTGATTCCATAATAAGTCCACTGGCCACGTGGCCGTTTTGGATTACTATAGCTTCCCTACCTGTAATCTATATGACTTCACCTTGCGCTTTAACCTCTCAGGCACCAGTGTACTAACAATGCAGTACGGCTTATACCAGCTAACATAACATCTTATTATGTAAGAATATGGTTTAAAATAGCTGGTACCGAGGTGTACCGAATTTGGTACACTTGTGCCTGAGAGTTTAAGACCCAATTCAAAGTACTGCAGTATAACCATCAGCAGTGATAGAAAATCCTGCACTATGTGCAGTAGCAATTTATATGGAAATCCAAAAAATAATAATACAACTTACGATCTAAGAGATGTCTCTAAAAATCAATATAGAAATCATCTTCAGCCCATATACTTCCACTATTGGTCATAGGCCTCCCCCAAATGTTGCCACAATGAACGGTCCTGTGCAAAAGCTTCCCACATCCATCAGATTCCCGCAACCTTCATCAGTCCACCTTGTAGGAGGCCTTCCAATGCTGAGTCTTCCTATATGTGGTTGCCATTTCAGAACCTTTTGGCCCAATGGCTGTTCTGCGAGCAATGTGCCATGGCCCATTGCCAATTAAGTTTGGCGATTCTTCGTACTATGTCGGTAACCTTGGAATCTACCTTTCTGTATTCTAGGATCATTACGACGGCAACCTACTGCGCACGGTAGAAAACCTGCCTATATTGCTGCCGGAACAGGTGTTCAGCGATGACAGCAAGAGCCCCGTCCGCGTCATGTACAGCAATGCCAAGAGTTTCCAGCGCTCCGCCAAGAAATTAGGTCTTATGGACGACTTTAGGGTAAGTGCGAGAGAATAGGTTACTTCTAGGCATGCTCCATCATTCATCATCACATACCAACAAATAAAATCAAATGCAATATTATTTTGCATCGTTCCTTCTTGCATCTATTTTCTTTACTTTTCAAGTTAGTTCTATCTCGATATAAGGCAAGTTAACCCCGTCGGTTGGAAAAAATAAGCCTTCATACAATTCAGTAGTTCCCAAGTTTCTCTGTACAGAAAATGTCGAACGTTGCTATTATTAGTAATAGGAACTTAAACTGAACTTAATACCATTTCTAGTGCAATTTTACTCTACTCAATCTGTGTTATTATTAATCCGTCGAATGCTTAAATCTTATTCTCTCTCTTTCTCTAGAGCGGCGTCCCCCGCACAGCATACCGCGGCATAGTATCCTGCTACGTCCGCGGACGTCGAGTCTACCTAACGCCAGACTTCGAGTGGACCAAGTACAACCCCTCGTGGGGCTAGCGAAGTACCCCCCTTTTGTACGCCAGTCCAAATATGTAGCCAACAGACTAACTATAGTGACACTTGGGGTACATTGACACCCCATCTGCTTATACTTGGGGTGCCTTTGTACCCCATCGAAACCCATTTAGGTACTATACCGCCCCATCTGAATTCTACAATGACTCCACTTGTAATCCATATGACTTCATTTGGGGTGCTTTAGGACCCGATTCGAGGGACTGTAAGAAATCATTTGGAGTGATAAAGAACCTTGCAGTATGTGCAGTAGCATTTTATATGGAAGTCCAAATATGTAGCCAATAGTTTAATAATAGTGACTTCGAACTACCCCACCTGGGGTGCCGTAATACCCCACTTTGGGTATTGCAGCACACCACAGTACAAGTGTTAGCATTTTATACTCTAATTCAAATAGATAAATTCAAGTATTCGAGTAAATATTCATGGGTTCTTGCAAGACTTCATGTTGTTAATATTCTGAAAATTACTCAAATAATGTCACAATACATTCAAAATGAAATTTCGAATTCAATTTGCAAACAAAAAAAAAACACTCAAATCTGACAAACACTCTCGCGTTTATTCCGCCGGGGTCGCACATCCACGACCAAACACTCCATCTCGTCAGTTCTTCTGTCACCTATGGGGATTGAAGAGCTAAACAAGATGGAGTACCCAGTCGCAATAATCTAAGATCCGATAGAAGAAATCTCTTCCCTCATCAGTTATTTGATTATTACAAATATTATATAGGCAAATTAGCCAGGCAACCTATGCGCAATGTCTTAATGAACGCATTATCTAGCTTATAATATCTATCATAATCAATTATCATATGCGGGAAGAAATTTCTTCTATGTATCATAGATCATAAATCTTTCAAAAAATTGATGTATCGAAATTATTTAAAATGATTCAAACATGGTTCGTATGGCTGTCTCGTCACTATAGTGCTAGATAAAAAATAATTATTATTGTAAATAATCCGAGTTTAATCTCGAGTCTTTTTCGAATATTTACACTAAATTAGGTTAAATTGACGAGCGAACCTTACTGATTTACGTTTAAGGGTCGTAATATGACGTATTAATGAGGATATTGTGTCAATGTTTGTTTGTAGGGTCCAGCTGGGTCGAGTAGGGGCCCAGCAGGGTCGATTAGGGGCCCAGCAGGGTCGAGTAGGGGCCCAGCAGGGTCGAGTAGGGGCCCAGCTGGGTCGAGTAGGGGGTAATTCGAGCTACCCATGTGCATACGCAATGGGTAGCTCGCTGTCCGACCGTCCGGTAACTGTCCGGACCGAGCCCAAGTCGTCAACAGCGCGCACTGTTCCCGTGTGCTGAGTTAACAAAAGTGCGGAGAAAAAAAAACTTTTTTTTCTTTCTCATTGATATGTCATAGTGCGACCCCAGTGCTAGAGTTTAGTTTCGTTGTACGAAGAGGTTTAAAGTGCTAAAGTTAATAAATGTTTGTATTTATCTGAATGGATCTGAAATGTTTGACTCGTATAACGAAATTAAGCGAACTGCTCATTTTAGTAGCATTTCACTGAAGCCACCATTTTTGGTTCGGTTAAGAACTGTATACCCATCATAGACGTACGGTACATGGTAGACATCCCACCCATACGCACAAAGCGTTTTGGGAACACATTCATTATGCGTACAGCTAAGGAGTGGAATTCCCTGCCGGAGTCTGTGTTTCCTGATAGCTACAACCTGGGAGTCTTTAAGTCAAGACAAGAGTGAATAGGCTGCTTCTAGGCAAGCGTGTTCCATCGTCGGCCACCTCATCGCTTACCATCAGGTGAGATAGTGGTCAAACGCGAGCCTATCAATAATAAAAAAAGCAGTCTCGAGAACGATATAAAAATACTAGCCGACTCGACAAAGGTTGTTCTGCCACATACATTACTAGCTTTTGCCCCCAGCTTCACCCGCGTACATTAAAGCAGCTTTCTATCGGTGAAAAAAACCTAGCAATCGGACCAGTACTTTCAGAGATTACCTTCCACAAACAAAAAAACAAAAAGCAAACTTTATCTCTATAAAATATAATAATAATATAATAATAATAATAATAATATTCCACAACTGTCACACAACGCCGTCTAGTCCCAAGCTAAGCAGAGCTTGTGTTATGGGTACTAGACAACTGATAAACATACTTATATATTCCTAAATACATACATATTATAGATAAATTACACCCAGACACAGAACAAAATGATTATGCTCATCACACAAACATTTGTCCTGGGTGGGAATCGAACCCACGACCTCCGGCATAGCAGTCAGGGTCACTAACCACTAGACCAACAGGCCAGTCAATATTAGTGTAGATTAAAGAAAAAAACTGGGAAAGTGCGAGCCGGACTACACTGAAGGTTCCATATGTATACCAGCTTAGATATTTGACTTTTCCACAACTTCAAGGAACCGCAGACTTGAGAATATGGTTAAAATTTCAACTTGATATCTCCACGCGTTCTCGAGACAAAGGGTCTTGATAGACAGACTGATAGACGGGTGGACAATAGTGTGATAAGATCACACTATTGTCCACCCGTCTAAGGGTTCAATTTTTTGCTTTTGAAGTACAAAACCCTACAAATAGAGGGTGGGGGTGGGAGGGATAAAAAATAGCTCACGTATTTTCAGATATACACCATAATACCAAAAATGGCGGCTTCAGAGAATGCTATTAAATCAATATTATAATGATAATGCCAACATTAGTATAAGTCGAGTCGACTAAACTAAGATATTTAGTAAGTTAATTTAGTAACTAAAATGTAAAAGTTACTAAATCAAGTGATTCTAGATAATTTTGTAAATATTATTATGTAATTTAGTACGTAAAATGCTTTGGTTATGGACTATGTTTTAAAATTACTTAAAAAAATCGAATGCTACTTTCCATAGTGTAGTCTTTTGTATCCCAAAAGGTTGACTGGCACAGAAGTCCTACCACAATCATGGCGGCGCGATCAGTAGCGCCGCCATGGTATCCCCGTTTAATATATATTCCTAGGCTACCAAACAAGACACCAGCGTCGCGATACTTCTGAGCTGGTCGCGCTACCAAGTTGGTTGCGCAACCAAACGGCTACCAGAGGCCCGAGTCTGCTATTTTTATAAATTCGTCATTCCAACACGATCCCATTGTCATTTTGCTAAAAGTTTGTTATCTGCTAAACCACAATGATCGATCATTGATCGGTCAATGGTCTCGTAATAGAGTGGTGGTAGAATGACAATATCGAGCTTATTAAAACCAATAACTGCATGATAACGGTCTCTAATGGTAGGTCACTGATCAAAACAACTGTCAAAGTTTTGCACATTACCGCATACAAATTCATTTCATTTTAAGCCACTTCTTTCAATGAAGTGTCAGTGGTTGACCATTGGAAAGTCATAATGACGCCATTATATTAATAGATAACCAAGACTTGTCAAAATCAACAATTATGAAATCAATGATAGACCATTCTGACACTATTTTAATAGCAGACTTGAGGCCCAGGTGAGTAACTCTCTATAGAGCTGTATACATTTTGTTGGTTGCGGCGACTGGTCGCGCCGCCATGATGTCCCGGTGAAATATAGCTCTATTGGATTAAAATCGTCAATCGTTCGTATTACGCCATTAAATGACTTTTTTTATAAAATTGTATAATAATAAAGAATATAGTGCATAACCAAAGCAACTATATTTAATATTTACTGACATATGACGTCACAAACATAGGATAAGTTCCTTTTGAATTGAACGAAAGATCTTCCATTAATTTAATATTTCTTTTCGTATTTGAGTAGCTTTGTTAAAGGAATGCGATTATTATGTTATTATAAGCAATTCTTTAGTTGACTTTGAAAAAGTACAGACCCTTACACCTAAAAAAAATAATAAAAAATTCAAAGAAATTGGTAAATATCTTTTTCAAGCTAAATATATTAATTTATCATAACGATACTGAGGTAAAGTCCCACGAACTCAAATAAATAAAAAAGAAATAAATCTTATTTTTAAATAAAATAAAATTCTCAAATTAAACCCCCCTAAATATAATAAAACAAATAATATTCTTATAAATACTACTTTTTATACAGATAAAAAGACCGCCTCTGCGGTCCGGACAAGAGAAACGATGAAAGAGGGTAGAAAGAACATACTTTCCGAATCGTACTACAACGAGTGTCGCCGCTTGTCTCCCACCCTTTAACTCCACTACTAGCAATAAACCAATACGAACGCGCATTACTCAACTAACAGACCACACTTAGATCGCAAGTTTGCTATTGGTAGTTGAACTATGAGCATTGCCCTACTTTGTGGCACGCCTCCCCCCCATCCTAACCTCTTTCATCTGTTCTGTGGTCCGGACTGAGCGTTTACCTCGTCTTTTATACCGCGTACATCGAAGGCCTGGAACTATTTGGTTGCTGCGGTCTTTCCGTCTGATTAAGATTTAGGTGTCTTCAAGGCTATAGTGAAGTGGCTCTGAATAAACTGGTTCGGTGCGCCTCACCATCAACGATTGCATCACTGCTTACGATCAGGTGGGATCGCAGTCAAGCACTAGTTTATATTAATAAAAAAAAATCTAAAATAGGATTCATTTTTATGAATTATGTATCACATTTCTTTAACAAAACTACAATATAATTATTGTAATTTAGGCCATAATAATTATTATTTGTTTTTTTTTTCTCTTATTTTTAGTACGAAGGAGATTCTTGCTCATGTTTTATTTTATTTTTGACTCAGCATTGTGCAATAAATAATCTTTTTTTAAATGTAACAAATTGACATTTAACACGAATATTTTTCGATGTTTGAAAAATGAAGCAAGATAACACTGAAACTTTGTTTTATGTCCACCTCTAGTTTTTAATTAGTACAAAAAAATGGGGCTCAATCTATACTCGTTACTGATCATATTTTTGTAATAAAAAGTAAAAAAAAAAAACCGTCATTCCAAAATTGTCACGAAAAGTCATAATTGATAAATTCATAATAGAATCAATAATTCATAACAATTGCTACAAGATAATACTTCGCGCAGTGTTTTTCCATTGCTTGTCATTCATAATCAATAGCCTGTACAATATTTCCATAAATAGAAATTAATAATAACTTTGCTGTTTATGAATATTATTAATTGAGACTTTACTTAAATAATAACAAGACCTTTTCTAATAAGCTCTTTAATTCATGAATTCCCAAGCGACCACCGGTGGCCGCGCATCTATTGTCTTACTATTGTGTCTCTAATTGATGGTATCTGAAGGGTTAAGTATTTGTACTAATTAAAAATTGGTGGTTTAGTGAAACCTGGATAAGTGGAAGTTCAAGGGTCCTAGAATTTTTTATTTCTCAAATATGTATAGGTATCGGCATGGATTTTGGGCGTGGTCAGAGTCGCTTTGCGTATTCCATACATTGGCGAGACAATCAGCATCGTTGTTGCATGCAGCAAGTGCAGAGAACGAATCACGTGTGACGTCTATGACGCGATGGCGCGGCGAGCCATTCACTGACGCTCCCCGCCCCCGCGTCTCACTTCATACCACTAAATAAGCCCGTTACCTCACTTTGCGCAACATGAAGCCAGCGCTCAAGATCCGTGCTGGTATCTATAGCTCGGTTTAAAGTGACGTTGTCTCAATACTATCATCATCATCATTTCAGCCAAAAGACGTCCACTGTTGGACATAACTCTCCCCAAGTGTCGCCATAACGACCGGTCCTGTGTGTCTCGCATTCATCAGATTCCCGCGACCCTCACCAGGTCATCGGTTCACTTTGTGGGAGTCCTTTCAACGCTGTGTCTTTCGGTACGTGATCGCCACTCCAGAAACTTTCGTCCCCATCGACCATCCGTTCTACGAGCAATGTGCCCTGCCCACTGCCACTTAAGTTTGGCGATCCTTTAGGCTATGTCGGTGACCTTGGTTCTCCTGCAGATGTCTTCATTTCTGATGCGATCACGCAAGGAAACTCTGAGCGTAGCACTTCCAATTACCCTTTGGGTAACTTCTGATGAGTCCCATTGTAAGCGACCACATTCCAAAGCCTTATGTCATCACTGGCAACACCCAATGGTCATAGGCTGGTTTTAGGGTCAGGCTGACAGCTCAGCGCATAGATTGACAGCGCTGAGGTTCAGCTAGACCTTTCAGTATCGTGCTGATCACTGTGGAGTACAGACGCACAAATAACTGCTGCTTTGTACTGACTGCTCACGCTGACGGTGTCCGCTCGGCTCGACACTAGAACGTCCACTGAAGACAGAGGCGAGGGTGCGTTGGTCAGCGCCGACGGCTACGCGGCGTCGACGTGCGACGCGTACGGCCGCTGACCCGTCAGCGCTAACCAATGCACGCGCTGATAGTTCAAATTTTATTCTACAACGCTTCCTAGAAGTTCATTTGTCGGCGTCAGCGCCGACGGTCAGCGCGACTCTAAAACCAGAAATAGTCTTTCGTCTTCAGCCACTGTGGTATGTTGGACGAGAAGATACCGCGCAGCTTCCCGAACGAATCACTAAGGCCTAGGGTCCACGGGCGCGTAGCTTCATAGACGCGTATTCATCATTATAAGCTTGGTGTACGCCTGCGTGAAGTTTACATACAAATATCTCTATCGACGAAGCTCCCACGACACGACGTACGCGTCCGTGGACAGCAGCCTTACTCCAGGTTTCCATAATGTTTTCCTTGACCGATATCAATGATGTCCCAGTAAAACTTTTGTAATATTTCCATTCCATGTAATAATGAACGATTGTATGCATAGACATAGAGAACTGGACTAAGCATTTGCTGTCTAGCTGTCAAATAAAAACTGTCAGAAACGTGTGATAGAGACAAAATGATCATGCGGACATATGTTGTATGTCCGCGTCGTAGGCCATCAGTGCCACTTTACAAAAAATGGTCAGCTTTAGGTAATTGAAGGGAGTACGCCGATCTGACCGCGTAGGTCTCCATACATTTTATATGGCAACTAGATTTGCAGAGCTACATTAGCCACCACGCCACGCAACACGCCGCTACGTTCAAATCAGGCGTGGTCCACGTGTGTGTCGGTCTAGTGTAGTTCTCGCTTAATGCACATTCCAGTTCTATAAGTCTATAATTGTTGTATGACATGTTATTTTCTTTTTGACATTTTTCAAATCATTTGTAGTCAGAACGCCACGTCTTTTCATCAAGCATCATGTAAAATACTAAATACCATATAAGACTGTGATCTGCATTGTATTATATTATTGTGCATGTATATAGCCCAAGTTATGTATTTATAACTTAATATATTATTAAATGGTTTTGTTTATTTTGTGTTTTCTTTACCTAAATAACATTCCTTTTTGAAAAACCTTTATTAAAATAGGAGCAGAGTTTCAGAGATAACATATTATACAAACAAACCTCATCGTTTATTGCTGTGACTTCACTGTCTGTCGGTCTGTCACCAGGCTGTATCTCGTGAACCATAATAGCTAGACAGTTGACATTTTGACAGATGATGTATTTCTGTTGCCGCTATAACAACAAATACTAAAAAAAAAATTGAAAAAAAAAAATTATGGTAAGTACCGAAACCCTTCGTACGCAGAGTTTGACTGGCACTTAGCTAGTTCTTTTTCTGTTATGAAAATCGTAACAAAACTATACGTGGTTTAGGAGGAGTTAGCGGAATTACAGTTTGTAACTTTGTTTTCTTTTTATTACGTAGAGACAATAATTTTTCCCGACAAAAATAAGAGTCAAGTACTTTATAATTATTTCCGTAAAACGGAACGCTAAAGAAAATATTTTATTCATTCAATAATCTGACTTCAAATAATTTCGTCATGTTTTCCTCGTCCAATGACTGACTCTTTATATCTGTCTCTTTCTTCCGTACTAAAATATGTCAATGGACGAAAGAGAGCAAATTATCTTGAATATGTCATCTATCTAGATGATTGTAAATTAACCCTTCAGATACCGTCAATTAGAGACACAATAGTAAGACAATAGATGCGCGGCCACCGGTGGTCGCTTGGGGATTCATGAATTAATAGATTTCGAGTTTATCTTTCCTTACCTGTACACAATCGAGTATTACTCGTTTGGTAGTATTAAATTGATATTAATAGTTGAGATACATAAATGTTTAATTGTTTTGAAGTTAAAACAAAATGGCGATGGCGCTAAAAAGACCGAGTTTTGCCGAATTTAATGGCGGGAAGGAACCAGAAACGTTCATATTTGAGGATGAACAGGTACATATTCTACTTTTAATTGAATAATTATAAATTACAAAAACATCAAACATCTCACCCATTCATTATCACAAACTTTCATAACCATAGATAACACATAAAAACAAAATTGAAGTGTCTGTTTGTATTTTTTATCATATTATGAAAGTACTAGCTTTTACCCGCGGCTTTGCCCGCGTTTTTTAATTCATGAATCCCCAAGCGACCACCGGTGGCCGCGCATCTATTGTCTTACTATTGTGTTTCTAATTGACGGTATCTGAAGGGTTAATATACTTTACTTTCTCTAACTTTAAAAAAAAATAGCCTATGACCGTCTCCAGGATCCCAATTATCTCTATACCAAAATTCATCAAAATCGGTTTTGCCATTTAGGCGTGAAGACGTAACAAACAAACAAACTCACTTTCGCTTTTATAACATTAGTAAGGATATTCGATACCGATCAACCTCTATCTGTCTGTTTCTTTCGGCTAACCTCCGAAACTGTCGGATCGATTTTGACGAGACTTTCACTGGTAGCTGATGTTATAAGGAGTAACTTAGGCTATTTTTATTTTAGAAAAAAACTTACATAAGGTATCGTGCAAAAAAAAACCGTCTTGAAATTGGGACCAATTCTACGTTTTAAATTCTTATGCAAAAAAAAGACGTATCCACGGATAGATAGACAGTTGAAATTTTCACAAATTATGCATTTCTGCTGCTATAACAACAAATATTAAAAGCAAAATAAAATAAATATTCCCATACAACAAACGCGTTTTTTTTTACCGAATATTCCTAAGGACGGTACGCAACCCTTCCTGCGCGAGTCCAACCATCTCGCACTTGGCCAGTTTTTTAATCTTTCGGTACCTATCTATCTAGATCTACCATTTTTGTTTATTTTTTCTTTTATTGTTTCAGTGCGTTGTATTTGAAGAAACTCGGAATAAACAGGCACCGGTACATTTTCTCGTAGTACCCAAGAAAACTATACCTTCTCTCCTAGAAACTTCAGCAAATGACGAACTATTGTTAGGTCAGTAGGTACAATTTATCACCTTCATCATCTTCCTACACTTGTCCTGTGTTACGGGTCAGCGTAAAACGTTTTCTTCTTACATTCCGGACTAGAGATGTGCCGTTGCCGGCAATCTGGGAATATTACTGGCAATATTGCCACCAATATTCATACATCGGGCAATGTTCCCGGCAATATTTCCACAAATATTCCCACTTCACGGCAATATTGCCGGCAACGGCACATCTCTAATCCGGACCTATCCATCGTCATGTTATCACTGGTTCTCTTTTCATTCATATCAATATTCACACAATACATCCACCTTCTTTTGGGTTTCATCTGTACCTTCGTCATCATTTAGATAGCTAAGATAACCAGCTGCAGGATTATTTGAAAGAATCACCGTGGTCTTGTAACACAAAGGGCAACTGAACGAACACGGGTGAGTTTTAGTCCGTAAAAGTTTGACACTCCCCTCCATCCAGGAAGTTATTTGATTATGTCTCACCTAGAAAAAAAAACAAGACGCATAAACGGCCGAACAGATTTGGATGAGACTTAACCTTGAAATAATATAAAGTAGGTACACCTCAAGGAATTGTCAGCAACAGCAGGGGCCCAGCTGGGCCAGGGTTAGTTTCGAAAGAGTAGCTCGAGTCCCGTTATGAAGGCTAGAAGGAACGGGGTTGGTTTTTAGTCAGTAAGAGTCTGACACTAGCTCCCGTTCCGCCCAAGACCGGGGGTTGTCATTGGATGACTATCCCCACCATAAAAAAACACCTATTTTTTATCGGTTGGATCCTTTGCATTATTCCTAAAAATGGTAACTAAGTATAACTACAACTTTAACTATTATAGACAAAAACCGTAAAAAAATCTAATTAACTCGGCCAGCCGGTAGGTATTATTTATTCTAGGTAATGCCCTAGGCTAACCCTAAGTCGAAAGAAGCTAGCGCTTATTTCATTCAAACAAGAACTTTAAGAATAAAGTTCATTTTCGTATCAAACACTAACTACAAAAATAAAGTTCGAGGATGCTCAGAAACTTGATCCCTATTGGTATCTACAATGCGTTCCAAATATGAATAGGATCGATGGCCATGTTGTGACGTCACGATTTACTGTCGAATTGAGGAAAGACATTTTTAAACTTTAATTAGTTTACAAAAAAAGTAATTTATTTACGAACTTCGAACATCAGAATCGATACTATTCTCATTTGGACTACATAGTACCACTCGATACCTTAACCCTTCAGATACCGTCAATTAGAGACACAATAGTAAGACAATAGATGCGCGGCCACCGGGTGTCGCTTGGGGATTCATGAATTAAACGTACGGGAGTCGATCTAATAAATCATTAGCATTATCTATTGGTAACCCAAACAAAAAAGTTCGTATAAACAAACAGGAATGTCTTCCAGTCTCTTGAAATCTATAATCCCTTTTCCTACTTCGCAATCACAAAATTCTACAATCATCAGACCAATTTGTTAAGTAATTTTTCTTCGGTGCGATTACTTCAATAACATATTAAACGAAACGCCCAATGAAATCATGATTAACATCCTTACTAATATTATAAAAGCGAAAGTGAGTTTGTTTTTTTTTGTTACATCTTCACGCCTAAATGGCAAAACCAATTTTGACGAATTTTGGTACAGAGATACTTGGGACATTGGAGACGAACGTAGGCTAATTTAAAAAAAAAATAAAAAACAGAGAGAAAGAGTAAAGTATATTAATAAACGCGGGCGAAGCCTCGGGTAAAAGCTAGTTTAAGTATAAAAAAAAACAATAATTACAATGACTACTATTTTGTTCTAAAGATAAAGAATAATTTTTACTATCAAAGGACGCGCTAATTCACAAGGTAACGCAACGGCCTCGAATGAGTACAAAGTCGAGGTGAATCATTTTGTACTCAGACAAGGCCGGGGTCATTCTCATGGCTCAGACCTTGGCCTTGTATCAGGACACGGTCATATCCAGTAGCCTTGTAGTTCAATGGTGCTCTATAATCATTGACAATAAAAGTCTATTGCGATATTCCGTTTCTGTCACTGTGACGTTTCAGTTGACGTCACTGAAGACAAACTTTTTGTTTTTTTTTTACGCAATGATTCGTTTAAAAATAGTTTTATATTTAGTATGGATGTAGAAGTACCTACCGTTTTTGTGGTGGGAAATCATCAAATAACGCCTAAAATCATCAATCCCGCAGCCCAGAAGTGCCTAATTGTCTTCGGAGTCATTTAAATTTCTGTCATATCACCATGATCAACCATATTATCATTATCTTAAGCGGTGAAACAGCGCATTAAATCTGACTAACGCCAATAATTTTAACATTTTAACCTTATCAAATAACCGAAAAATAAATTAATAATATTAATCGCAGGTCATCTTTTAATCATCGCGCGCCGCATCGCCAAAGAGAAAGGCATAGACAAAACTGGATTCAGAGTAGTAATGAACGAAGGACCTCATTCTTGCCAAGATGTTAACCAATTCTATGTTCAAATTCTTGGCGGAAGACAGATGTGGTGGCCATTTTCATAGGAAATAAAAGTGATTTTGTAATTTGGTTATTTTATTTTTGAATGCTGCTGTAATGTTTCAACCACCATGCGTCTCATGATCTCGTCACGCGGTCATCATGCAACAGAGCATTTAACCTTTCAGATACCGTCAATTAGAGACACAATAGTAAGACAATAGATGCGCGGCCACCGGTGGTCGCTTGGGGATTCATGAATTAATCGCTGCACCCTGATAGATCGTGGCGAGAGCTTCAAATAACTGTTCAGATAGCGATCGGCAATAAAATTAGACTTCTGTCTTCGATCACCATCCCATTTCCATACGAGTAGTTCGTAGAACATATCTTATCTTAAACCATTATTGTCTTTACCATTTACAAGTTGAGTTAAGGTAGACCTTGGCTAACCTCTCGCTCTCTACAGAGTGGATTTCATCACTGACGAAAGAATTGTGAGGATTTCATGTGTTTCAGGCCACATGCTGTTGGTAGCAAAACAGATTGCCATTGAAAGGGGCCTTGATAGAACTGGTTATCATGTAATGGTTGACGAAGAGCATCCAAGTAAAAGTCTGAAATCTTTCCATGTCTTCGGAAGAGCTTTGCATCATATGCTGTGGCCTGTTGGGCCAGGATCTAGATTGTGAGCAAATAACTAGAAAATGTGGTATTGTAACCTACCTGTATTGTAGGGCTATCGAAATGGTTCTCCCGCGTTTGACTATAAAATGTACATAAAATTTAAATATAGTTCCATAGTAAGTATTTTATATGATGAAATAATTGTGCTGTAAATTAAACTAATTGGTTAAAATTTGTTTTATTTTTACTGTACTGAAACAATCCCGCAGAACGAAACGACTTACGGACGTCGTAAACGTCAAAAAAAGAATGACGTTGACGTTTGCACATGCAGTAAAAATTTTGTCAATTTTTGTGATTTCTTTCACAAAAATGGCTGGCGGTGAAGTTGAACTAGCGCAATCGGCCGCTCCGACCGGCGATACGATATTCGGAAAGATTTTGAGGAAGGAAATACCTGCTAAGTTTGTCTATGAAGACGAGCAGGTAAGTTTTATCTATTATTTTTGAATTTCGATCTGAGTTAATTTCTATTCTAAACCGGCCGGCTGACATTTAGGATCTCTTGATAATATTCGTTTACTTATTGCAAGATATTGAAACGATAAAATTGCTGCTGAATTATAAACCTAATTTTAAACATGAATTAGGTTTAAAATTCGACAGCAGTTTGCCATTGTCATTCTTCATCTATGTTTTTTTTTCATATTTTTTCACTAGTGTGTGGCGTTCCATGATGTGAACCCTCAAGCCCCTACTCATATCTTGGTGATCCCGAGGAAGCCCATCGCCCAGCTTTCAAAGGCTGAAGATAGTGATGAACAACTTCTTGGTAATAAAAATTATTTCATTTATGATGCATAATTTTATTGCATCTTATTATCTAATCAATCTTATAAGATTCTTATTTTATTTCATCTAATAGTTAAGTCAGTATTGAAAGCTCTAAAATCTTGTAATATTAATTTTTTGCCACTACGGTGATAGAGTAATAAGTCCTGTATCTAATTTTGTTAGGTTTATGGTATTCAAAATTATCTTTCAATTAATTGTTGAGTAGGTATTAATAAAGTAGTATATTTTAATAAACCAGTGCGCCTCACCATCAGAGATTGCATCACTGCTTACCACTAGGTGAGATTGCAGTCAAGCACTAGTTTATATGAAATTAAAAAAAAGGATTAATTCATGTATGGCAAGATTTATTACAATCTTACGGAGTTTATAATAATCCAGAAAAATATATTATTAATTCATGAATCCCCAAGCGACCACCGGTCCCCACCTTCCGTGTTCCCACGTTGTCGTCGTGGTGGGGCTTGCGTGTCTCAATGACCTTGAGGGCTATGCCGGTAGAGCTACTCATGCCGGAAGGCCTCAAGCGAGAGACCAGACCAAGAGGAACACACGGCGGAGTCCAGTCGGACCGCCCGGAGGGTGCGCTGTCCAGGAGCGCTGGCACCAACAGCTGTCGGCGCCTTCTCGACAGCGAGCTCGGTTCGCCTCGGGTACGTGTCTGTTTATCAGACACGACCACGATGGCGAACGTGTATTGGGGACCCCACCCCATTGCCAAAAAGGCAAAGCTGTGATTCAGCCTATCATGGACGCGCATCTTAAAAAGCAACTACCCCAGGAGGGTACCGCCTGCCCCGCAGGCGGAGAATCCCTCACCAAGCAGAGCTTGGTCTGCCCCTCGTATTCTGGGGGGGGCAAAGAGCGCGCCAGATCCGCAATGGATCTGTTTCCGTCCTTCGTGGACGCAAGGAGCCAGGGTGGCTCACGAACCGGCAGTGCGGAGTCCCTGGGACCAGTTCCCAGCACGTCCGCGATGCCGGTGGAGGGGGGCCGTAGTTTCGGCCTCAGAGAGGTGAGTGAAGATGCGGCGTCGGACTCTGATGCCGCGTCTTCACACATCTCCGATGTTATGGAGGTGGAGGCGTCTACCCCCAATAACAAGAGGAAGTTGGACTTCCTTCGCTCCGTGTCGGACGACGAGGCGGTATTTGCCCGCAAGGTCTCGACCTCGGGGCGGGGTACCGCCCGAAAGACGGGCAAAGGTAGAGGGCTCCCCGCCGAGAGCGCCAGCGAGGGACGCCAGGCCAGCCTTATGCCACCGGAGATTCCTAGCGAGCTGCCAGAAGGAATGGAGGAGGCTATGGCCAAGTTCAGGGAGGTCGTGGCAGCCGCCATCATGAGCGTGGCCAACAAAAGGGAGAGGGTGGCCAAAAAGCGCTCCATCGAGATGGCCAATGCCACGATTGGGGGGGCTCTGGGGTTCGTGTTCGAGCCCTACGAGCGGACCCTCAAGGGAAGGATTGGCCGGCTCGAGGCCCTGGCTGGTCTCCGAGGCGTTGGTGCCGAGGAGGGGCCGGAAGGGCTGGGCACACAGGAGCAGGGTCAATCCCAGCCCTTGCCCCGGACGGAGAGCGAGGTGCTGTCCTTGCTGCGGCAGGAGCTGGCTGCTTCCAGGGAGCAGCAGCTGCAGCAGCAGGAACAGTTCCAAGAACAAATCCGGCGCCAGCTTTCCGTCCTGGAGGGCATCGTCTTGCGCCCCCCTCTCGCGGCCTCCGGCCAGAAGAAGGCAGTGTCTTATGCCGCTGCCGCCGCGGCCACTGCAGCTGCGCCCAAGGCAGGCCCGTCAGGGAAAGTCGGGCGCGGGGCCGCGGCGCCGGAAGCGGCGAGGTCAGCCCCGGCGACAAGACAGCAGCAGCAGCAGCAGCGGCAGGGGAAGCCTGCCGCTCCCCCGAAGGGCAAGGTGGCGGCTGCCAACAAACCGGCGGGGCCTCCTCCTGCCACGGCGGCAACTAGGTCGCGCCTGCCGCCTCCTCTGCCCGAAGACTCCTCGGCTGGCGCCGAGTGGACGGTCGTCGGCGCCAAAGAGAAGGCGAGCAAGGCGGCTAGGGCGGCCAAAAAGCGCAAGCGGCGACAAGAGCGCAAGAAGCGGGCCATGGCTGCCAGACTCCGCGCCCCTACTTCCGCAGCTGTAGTGATCACACTACAGCCAGCTGCGGAAAAGAGGGGCGTGGACTATGACATAGTCATGGCCAAGGCGAAGCAGGCGGTGGTGGGCCACCTCGACGAGTTCGGAGCCTCCGGGGGCTTCCGAATAAGGCGGACCGCAACCGGGGCTCGCATTTTGGAGGTCCCTGGGGCAGAGAGCGGAGAACTCGCCGACGCTCTGGCCGAGAGGATCAGGGCGTCCCTGGACGTCGAGGAGGCCCGAGTGTCCAGACCCACCAAGAGCATAGACATGCGCATCATGGGTCTGGACGACTCTGTCAGGGTGGAAGAAGTGGTGGCCGCCATCGTCAGGGCGGGAGGGTGCACGACCGATCAGGTCCGGGCGGGCACCATCCGCGCTGACAGCACGGGCATGCGAGCTGTCACAGTGAGCTGCCCCGTGTCGGTGGCCAAGGCCATCACGGCCGAGGGCCGAAGGCTGTTGGTGGGCTGGGTTTCAGCCCAAGTCAAGATGCTGGAACCCAGACCTCTGCGGTGCTACCGATGCCACGTCGGGCACCACGTGGGCGCCCATTGCGCCGCAGAGGTGGACCGCAGTGACCGCTGCCACCATTGCGGACAGCCCGGACACAAGGCCGTCGAATGCCGTGCATTGCCGCACTGCTACGCATGTGCGGCGGCCGGCAAGCCGGCTGACCACCGGGCTGGGGGTAGGTCCTGCGACCCTCCCACCAAGGCCAAGGGCAAGGTCAGGAGGGGCATCCACCCTGACGTCCTCACCGCCGCAGCCACTACCCTGGCTGCTGCCGCCATCGCCGCCGCTCCCGCCGCGGCAGGACCCTCGCAAAGGGCTCAGGAGGAGACGGTAATGGAATACCAATAACCACGCCATTACGTCTCCTCCAGGCGAACATCAACCACTGCGCCGCCGCTCAGGATCTGTTGCTCCAGAGCATGGCGCAGTGGTCGATCAATATCGCCGTCGTCGCCGAGCCGTACTTTGTCCAACCCCGTGGAGACTGGGTTCAGGACTTGGACGGCTCGGTGACGTTAATTTCGTCGGCCGCCGCCGGTACCCCGCCCCCCGAGTCCGTCACGAGGGGGCGGGGTTGCGTGGCAGCACGGTTCGGGGACATCGCCGTGGTAGGCGTCTACCTGCCCCCGAACAGATCTCTCGACGTGTTCCAACTCTCCCTGATGGAGCTAAATTCCGTCGTCGCTGGGTTCGGTTCCCTCCCCGTGGTCGTTTGCGGGGACTTCAATGCCTGGAATACGGCTTGGGGTTCTCGGCACACGAACCGACGGGGTAGGATGGTGGAGGACTGGGCCTTGGAGCTGGGCCTGGTCGTCCTGAACCGGGGCTCTGTCCCCACGTTGGTGCGGATGCGGGGTACATCAGTGGTGGACATCTCGTTCGCCAGCCCCGCTCTGTCGCCGCGTGTCGTCGACTGGCACGTTATGGAGGAGGTGGAGACGTATTCCGACCACCGGTACATCCGGTTGGACGTCTCCGCCGAAACCTCGGCCGCGCCAGTCCGACAGAGCCCTTGTGGTCCGCGGTGGGCGCTTAAGCAGATGGACCGGGAGCTCCTCCTGGAAGCCGCGACGGTACAGGCCTGGGTGCAAGCACCGGACAGGCCTGTCGACATCGACGTCGAGGCGGAGTGGTTCCAGGAGGCCATGTCGCAAATCTGCGACGCGGCAATGCCCCGAGTCCCTCCAGGTCGTGCTAAGCGCCGCGTGTACTGGTGGTCGCCGGAGATCGGCGCACTGCGCAACGCGTGCAACCACGCGCGCCGCCGGTACGACAGACACTGCAGGCGCCGCAACCGCCAGCCGGATGCGGAGGTCAGAGAGGCGGAGCTGTATGAGGGGTACAGAGAGGCAAAGCGCACCCTCCGAACGGAGATAAGGCGGGCCAAACTCGAGGCCCGCAACGTGTGGCTGGGGTCTCTGAACGCGGATCCGTGGGGGCGCCCGTACAAATTGGTACGGGACAAGCTACGCCCCTGGGCTCCGCCGCTGACTCAGAGTCTCCGGCCCCAACCCGTGGAGGGTGTGGTAACCACTCTGTTCCCTGCGCGAGGGGAACACTCCCCCCCGCCCATGGCTCCGCCCCCGCCAGCAGTGTCTGACGCGGACCACAACAGCGACGACGACGACAACGCTCCAGAGGTGACCGAGGTAGAGGTGAGAGTGGCGGTGCGAAGGCTGAGTGCCAAGAACACCGCCCCAGGACCCGACGGCTTGCCAGGGAAAGCCTGGGTCCTGGCCATGGAGGCTCTCAGGCCTCGACTAAGAGGGCTCCTCAGCGCATGTATGGAGAGGGGCCAGTTTCCACTTCGCTGGAAGACAGGGAAACTGGTCCTCATTGCGAAGCCAGGGCGCCCTGCGGACTCTCCGTCCGCGTACCGGCCCATTGTGCTGCTCGACGAGGTGGGCAAGCTCTTTGAAAGAGTCATTGCAAACCGCCTCGTCGCGCGGCTAACACGGGTGGGGCCGGACTTGTCGGACGGACAGTTCGGCTTTCGCAGGGCGCGCTCTACGGTGGACGCCATCATGCGCGTGCGAGCCCTCACGACAGGGGTTGCGGTGTCCCGGGGCAGGAGTGTCGTGGCAGTGTCCTTGGACATTGCCAACGCGTTCAACTCCCTGCCCTGGAGTACGATCCGGAGGGCACTCCGGTACCACCGGGTGCCCGAATACCTCTGTCGAGTGGTCGAGGCTTACCTGTCGGACAGGTCAATTATCTACCCCGGTCACCAAGGAGACTGGAAACGTCGAGAGATGTCGTGCGGTGTTCCGCAGGGGTCGGTTCTAGGCCCACCCTTGTGGAACATCGGCTACGACTACGTGCTGCGCGGCGACCTCCCTGACGGGGTCAGCGTGGTCTGCTACGCAGACGACACGCTGGTTCTAGCGCAGGGAGAGTCGCACCAGGCGGCGGTCGCTCTAGCGACACGCGGGGTTGCGATAGTCGTTGATAGGATCCAGGAGTTGGGACTCGAGGTGGCGCTGCACAAATCCGAGGCCATGTTTTTCCACGGCCCTCGGAATGCGCCACCATCAGACTCCCAACTTACGGTAGGAGGAGTTCGCATCGGCGTCGGGTCGACGATGAAGTACCTGGGACTCGTTCTCGACAGCCGATGGAATTTCGGAGAACACTTCCGACGTTTGGCTCCCAAACTCAACCGGGCCGGGGCTGCTCTCAAGCGGCTCCTGCCCAACCTTGGGGGTCCAGACGCCTCCTGCCGGAGGCTCTACGCGGGGATCGTTCGGTCCATGGCCCTCTACGGGGCGCCGGTGTGGGCGCCGTCGCTGGCAAAGCGACCGGCGTCCATACTGAACGCCTGCCAGAGGGTCATGGCAATACGGATGGTGCGGGGTTACCGCACGATCTCCCGCGAAGCGGCGAGCCTTCTGGCTGGCCTACCACCGTGGGATCTGGAGGCAACAGTCCTTGCACACATGCACGATAAGCGCGTGGAGATGCAACGCCGGGGTGAAAGTCCACTACCGCGACAGGTCGAGGTATGGCGGACAGAGCTCCGGCGGGATCTCACGGTGAAATGGCGTCAGCGACTATCGCAACCCAGTGCTGGGCACGCCACAATTATGGCGGTAAGTCCCCTCTTTGAGGCGTGGCTGGAAAGACCTCACGGCGTCCTTACCTTCCGCATGACGCAGGTCCTCACCGGACATGGCAAGTTCGGGAGGTTCCTGCATCGGATTCGAGCGGAAGAGACGCCCGGGTGCCGCCACTGTGCGGAACGCCCGGAGGACACGGTGGAGCACACAGTTGAAGTGTGCCCTGCTTGGGCGGAGCAACGCCGTGCCCTCGTGGGGGCGATCGGCGGCGGAGACCTCTCGCGCCGGGCCTTGGTTCAGGCCATGGTCCGGAGCGAGGAGGAGTGGCAGGCGGTCGCCTCCTTCTGCGAAGCAGTAATGCTAGCAAAGGAGGAGGCAGACCGCATCAGGCAACGGCGCCCCCGCCGCCGCCGCCGGGATTCCGATCCCGATTTCCGGCCACCGTAGACGCGGGCTCGTGGACGGCGAGCCATGGGTAGCTCGCTGTCCGATCGTCCGGTAACTGTCCGGACCGAGCCAAGGCGTCGACGGCGCGCACTGTTCCCGCGCGCCTCAAGGAGTTGTCAGCAACAGGAGGGGCCCATCTGGGTCGAAGCCTACCGGGGTCGGGGTTATCCGAAAGGAAACTAGAGCCCTGGTATGAAGGCTAGAAGGAACGGCGCGGGGTTTTTAGTCAGTAAGACTCTGACACTGTCTCCCGCTCCACCCAAGAGCGGGTTTCGTCAATGATGATTTTCCCCGTCGACAGAAAAAAAAAAAAAAAAAAAAAGCGACCACCGGTGGCCGCGCATCTATTGTCTTACTATTGTGTCTCTAATTGACGGTATCTGAAGGGTTAAAGAGTTAGTCAACAAAATAGACATAGAGATTGCAGATATAGATAGATAGACCACCACCATACCATAGATATGTATTTAGTTTTTGTTGTGTTTGACATTCTAATAACAATTTTATAGTTGTGTCTATAATATACTAGGTAAAACCTTAAGTGAGTCTGGGGTCATGTTCTTCATTCTACAATTTATTGTTTTATAATTCCAGGGCATTTGCTGATTGTTGCTCGTAAAGTTGCCCACGAGCAGGGCTTGGATAAGGCTGGGTTCCGCCTGGTCATCAACGATGGCAAGAACGGAGCACAGAGTGTCTACCACCTTCATATTCACATTCTAGGAGGCCGCCAGATGCACTGGCCTCCTGGCTAAGTGTGGAACATGCACTATTCATATTGTCTATGATTAAAATTAGTATTTTTTGTTTCAAGTTTGGTTTTTAATTTTGTTATTTTTAAAACCTTTAACCTGTAACTGATAAGGAGAGTTTCGTATCCAATGGGTCAAAACGAGACCCTGTTACTATCACTTTGCTGTACATTTGTCTGTAACTAGGCTAGTAGGCTGTATCTCATAAACTGTGATAGCTAGACAGTTGGAAATTTCATAGATGGATCTATTTTTACTGCTGTTATAACCAAAAATACAAAAAATAAAATACTTTTTTTTAGCGCAATTGAATTTTAGTCATTATGCCATGTAATTTTGATTGTCAGAAAAAAACCATAACGGCCAACGCTGCGTAAAGCGGGCGCGCTCGTTCCGACTGCGCATGCGTCGCTAGTTTAACGGTGTGCATGTAGTCCTGTCGATGGATAACTGATGGATTATAACGTAGCAAAACGAAAAGTGCACTGTTGCAATGACCAGAGCGCGAGGAGCCGGGGTCCGCACTCGCTTTGATACGTACATAATTTAAGTTCTCCATTGACACGACTAAATGCATACCGTTAAAGTTGAACTAGCGATACTGCGCAGGCAATAATCTGGATTCTGCGACAGGGACCGTTGCGTACGTGCGTCGTCACGATGCCGGGCCGGTCGCGGGCCTCCGCTATACCCAGTTTCAGCCCTATATAGCTCGAGCTGCACGATGGTTCGACAGTGTAGAGAAAGCATGGGGAGTGTGCACATGCTGAAGGTAGGTATAGGTACTCTGTTCTGGTTTTACCAGTCGCGACGACCATCCAAAGCACGTATTCATCCTTATAGTAAACAGTTCCCACCGGTTCCACCTGTGCTAAATAAGTGGAACAATTTGTTTGGTAGGTATCCAACGTATCCACAGCAATGTAGCATGTCACTTCTCTGGTTGAAAAGCACCCTGGCATACAATGCAACATGACATTATTGTTGCTCGTCTTTAATTTAGGTATCAATAACAACAAAACAATGCGGATGAATTTTAGCGATATTACATATTATTTATTTAGTTAGATGGTTTATAAACTAACTTGTTATAAATAATTCTAATTAATTCCTTACCAAACACAGCTATTAAGGCTGTGTTTGGTATAACTCGCTCTTCAGTTAACCAAGTCACTTTTCTATTTACAAATCAACGTGTGCAAAGATCATAGAGTTGCGTTATTTTTTCTGGTCTTAAAAGATTTGAGTCCGAGTTACAACAAATAGAAGCGTGAGAAAAAAAAAATGATTTGAATTCTAGTCTATGATTATATCTTTTCTGTCAAGAAAGGATTTGTTTCTACCGCTGTTTTCTTATTTAAAGTCTAATATAAATAAGCAAAAATGTGTGAAAATCACTTAGTAAGCACCATTTTCACGGACTTCCAAAGAAATATGGACATGGATCAAGAAATACGAGAGGTAGTTTGCTAATTATTGATCTAAAAGTGTTTTTCTTTGGCCGCCTAAACGCTCTGTATTTTCTGTTTCTCTTTGTTGTGAAATCTATCAAAATAAACAATAACAAAGAATAAGATTGACCGTTTGAAGGTTTTTATTGTTTTTACGACCAAAATAATTACAGGAATTTATTAATTTGAGCATGCTCTGTGATGTAGGTTATTCGGATCATATGCAAAGATGTTGGTCAAATATCGCGCGAAGCGACAACAATCCTCCAAGTTATTCACCACAATGAAGCAGCCAGTAAGCATTAACGATAATTATAAAAAAATAACTGTCTTCTTATCTCCCTTTTAGTGAAAATAGTCATGTTTTTCCAGTTACGGCGGCTTGCAGCAAAGCTAGAGATTTGTTTGATAAAGCGCGGGAAGGATACGCGAGGTTGAAGGAGGCTCTACCCCCCAATGACTATTATAAGTAAGTTATTTTTTATTTACCCTCCATCTCTCTATTCTTAACATTATCTTTCTCTCTCTTTTTCAGAGCAACATGTATTTAGGATATCAATTTTCTTCTCTATGGAAAAACGATCCAGAACCTTCTTTTTCCTGCCCTTATCCCGTTTTATTTGGGGTCGGCGCAACACGTTTTTCACTCGTCACGCTATCATCATCTTCCTTTTCTTTCAAGCAATCCTTCCATCTTTTCTTTGACCTCCCTCTCCCCTCCATCCATCCACATTTAAACTCATAACTTTTTTAGCATTTCATTTCTCAAACGATTCCCTTTCAACTTTTCAATCACTGGCGCCACTTTCAAACTTCCCCTAATGTACTAATTTCTCAATTTATCTATTCTCGTCACACCACACATCCATCTTAACATTCTCATCTCCGCTACATGCAATCTTTTTTCATCAGTCTCTTTCACAGCCCAACATTCTGATCATCATTGTTAATTAATAATTATAAATATGTAAAAGTTGAGTTTCATCATCATCATCTTCCTGCCCTTGTCCCGTTTTATTTGGGGTCTGCGTAACACATTTTTTTTTTCCATTCTGTCCTGTCACTCGAATGAGAATGGAAAACACATATTTGGAGAGGCTCATGAATACAGAACTTTTTTCTACCTGAACATGTCCATTTCCTCAGATACCAAGACCACTGGCGCAATACGACTCAGCGGTACTGCTTCCTGATTGCGCTCACCATATGGCTTGAGACTGGAATCCTCGCTACACATGAAACCGTTGCACAGGTCTTAGGAAGTAAGTAACTAATAAAAAAAATCTTTTTGTAGATCCATCTAAATTTATGAATGCCAATTACACAAGCAACAATCATAACCTGACTGGCCTGTTGGTTTTGTGGTTAGTGGCCCTGACTGCTATGCCGGAGGTTGTGGGTTCGATTGCCACCCAGGACAAATGTTTATGTGATGAGCATGATCATTTGTTCTGTGTCTGGGTGTATTTTAATTATCTATAATCTGTATTTAGAAATATATAAGCATGTTTATCAGTTGTCTAGTACCCATACCACAAGCTCTGTTTAGCTTGGTACTAGGCGGCGTTGTGTGATAGTTGTGGAAAATTATTATTTTTATAAGCTGCTAGAACACCAACAATGAGTTCCGTTGAAAGACGTCCACTGTTGGACACAGGCCCCCAAGTGTGGCCATAATGTGTGTCTCGCATTCGTTAATTTCATTTATCGGAGTCCTGCAGCCCTCACCAGGTCATCGATCCACCTTGTGGTAGGACTTCCAAAGCTGCGACTTGTAGTATGTGGTAACTACTCCATTTTTTTTGTCCCCATCGACTATCTGTTCTCCAAGCAATATGCCATGCCCACTGCCTGCATAGAGGGCTATGCTTGGAATTTCTTTGTGTGATCAAGGGCCACTGTCCTTTGCCTTGTATATAGTTTTCTAATTCTTTCACTCTCTTGTCTTCCAGTAAGTGCCGTTGAGGGGAAGGATGGCTTCCACCTGGACATAGAGGACTATCTCAACGGGTTGCTGCAGCTGTGCTCCGAGCTGGTGACCACACTTGAATATTAGCTTATGGCATAATCAGCCTTGTAATTTTCCCACTGCTAGTACTCAGGCCTCTTCTCTAGGAGAGAGAATGGGTTGTAGTCCAGCACGCTGGTCCAGTGCGGATCGGTGAATGTAACATGTCTTCGTATTTTTAGTTTTAGGTCATGCTAGTTTCCTCACGAGGTTTTCCTTCACCGTTTTGATAGCAGTGGTGATGAAATAAATTACACAAAGTAATGCGCCTGGCTGGGTTTAAACCCGCGACTTACAAATCGTAAGTCGGAGCCGTCATCGCTCGCGCCCCGCCCTAGACGGGAGGGTTGCAACATCCCATCATCATCATCATCATCATCTTCCTGCCCTTGTCCCGTTTTATTTGGGGTCGGCGCAACACGTTTTTTTCTTCCATTCTGTCCTGTCACTCGTCATGCTATCACTAACTCCCTTTTCTTTCATATCACTTCTCACACAATCCATCCATCTTTTCTTTGGCCTCCCTCTCCCCTTCCATCCATCCACATGTAAAGTCATAACTTTTTTAGCAACATGCGTTTCGTCCCTCCTTTTCACATGACCATACCAAGACAAACGATTTCCTTTCAGCTTTTCAGTCACTGGCGCCACTTTCAAACTTCCCTTAATATACTCATTTCTCACTTTATCCATTCTTGTCACACCACACATCCATCTTAACATTCTCATCTCTGCTACATGCAATCTTTTTTCATCCATCTTTTTCACAGCCCAACTTTCTGATCCATACAGTACGACAGGCCTTAACACGGACTTGTAGATTTTACCCTTCAACTTGAGGGGCATCCGTGGGTCGCAAGTGGTTCCCGTGACCTGTCGCCATTTCATCCATCCTGCGTTGATCCGATGTGTTACGTCCCGGTCTACCTTACCATCCCCTTGGACGAGCGACCCTAGGTACCTAAAGTCGGAACAGATCGGTATGGGCGTTGCAACACTTGGGGTGTTAAGAATGAAATATCCCTGTTGCTAACATCTTTGACCTGTTATTATATAATTTCTAGGCTCGTCTGGCAGTGAACTCGGTGACGCGGGGTGACTACGAGAAACCTCTGCAGATATCCAAATTCGTCATGGAGCTAAATGCTGGCTTCAGGTAAATGAGAACGTTATTACAAGCTTTTATTTAGTTTCACCTGTCGATGTTTGTCTGTAATCAAATCTTGCAAATTAAATTTTATCCACTTCCCGGTTAGCGAGCTGAGCTAAAATTTTGCATGCATGTGTAAATCAGATGACGCGAAATTATTATGACAAGGAGCTGATCTGATTTCACATGTCCACGAATTTTTGGTTCTAGGACATGTCAGTCCTGAGTCAGTGGTGAGGAAATAAATTACACAATGTGATGGGTCTGGCCAGGTTCGAACCCGTAATCTTCACTAATGCTCTATCTATCTATCTATTGCGGTCTGGTTTCCGCGCTTAGTCCTTTGTGAAAAGTAGATGGGAAAAGACCCAGGAGCATCGCAATAATATGGCGATACTAGGAGGAGGAGGTGCGTAGACCATGGCGGCCTTCACTCCAACCACTCCACCTCACTCCAGAAGTAGATAAGTCTTCAGTCTGCTCAGGTTGCCACCACTGCTGCATTCAAATTTGAGTTTAGAGTTAACTCTAATGACGTCAGCAGGTAAAATTACTCTACCCTGGCATTTTTTAACGCGAACGTGAGTTTAACTGTCAATGTCAAACATTGGCCGCCTACTCCAACCTTGCTCAGAGTTAGAGTTAGTAGGGTTAACTCTAGGGTAGATACTCCAGTTATAAAAAAACGACCCGGGGTTGCAACTCTACTCGACTCTGGTTATTTTTGAACACAGGGCAGTAAGATAGTAAATTAATTTTGCTAAATGGATTTTTCTCAATTTCCAGGTTGTTAAACCTAAAGAACGATCACCTGCGCAAACGCTTCGACGTCCTCAAGTACGACGTGAAGAAGATTGAAGAAGTTGTCTATGATCTCAGCATCAGAGGCTTGCGACCCAAACCTGAGTCGGTGTCCTAACTGCACAAGTACTGATCTAATAGTATTCCTTATTTTACTTTAAATAAATGATTATTGCACTTTAAAGGAATTCTTTTTTAAATTTATTTTATAGTTTTGTTGATAAAAACGTGTTTATGGGACAAAAATTATGATAATTACGACCACGAGACTACATACTGAGGCAGTTTTTTTTTTAAGCTCTCACTTGGCCACTATTTCCCCTGATGATAAGCGATGATGTGGTCGACGATGGAACACGCTTTCTTGGAAGTAACCTACACACTCTTGACTAAGAAACTAGTAAAGACCCCTAAGTCGCTAGGTAGCTATCAGGAAACAATCCGGCAACGAATTCCACTCCCAGCTAAATATATAAACTACATGTAGATATAGGAAAGTTGAAAGGAAACCGTTTGTCTTGGTATCGTCATGTAAAGAAGAGGGATGAAACGAGTTAGTTTACATGTGAATGGATGGAGAGGGAGAGGAAAGCTGAAGAAAAGATGAATAGATTGTGTGAAGAGTGATATGAAAGAAAAGGGAGTTAGTGATAGTTTGACGGGTGACAGGACAGAATGGAAGAAAAAAAAACGTGTTTCGCGGACTACAAGTAATATGGTATAAGGGCAGGAAGAAGAAGAGGATAAAACATTCCAAGAAAACTGCATCCATACAAAAAATATTTTATTAACATACAAAAAATCATTAAATAAAAGACATTTAGTCTAAAAATAAATAGATTTAGTTTCTAATCACGTAAACCTTAAAATTATTAACAATAAGACCACATAGTCCTTTGGAATCCTAATTTAGGACTTTACGAGTATTTATTTACTTTTACCTTTGGAGAGGTAAAGGTACCCATAAAATGTATGTTGGGGTTAATTATGATATTATATCACAATCATTACGATATTACCCTGATAAGTATCATAATTTATATGTTGAGAAAATCATTTTGTTCGTATCAACGAGATCTCAGTGATATAAGTAGAAGCATTATGATTAATGAAATTATGATATTATTACGTAAATAATTATAATCACAATGATGATGAATGATAGTGATATTAAAATATGACAGTTATAAAAAAAACCATATGAATCGGAGATAAAAATTAATGACAGAAAGAAAAACAATGTTATATAATTAGCTATAATACATTTTCCCGCGCAAGACGACTCAATTCCTTAAAAAATGTTGCGAGGAAGTTTTAAACGATCACAATGATGATATCATAATTAATCTTTGTGATGGGATGTGATGAGATTGATGAGCGTATTGGGGCTGGCGTGATAGCATAGTATAATCAACTTTACTTCCACTGCTGGGACTCAGGTTTCCTCTCTAGGGGAGAGAATGCCCCGTAATCCACCACGCGGGCCCAGTGCGGGTTGGTGAATGTCACATGTCTTCGAATTTTTGGTTATGCCAGTTTCCTCAAGATGTTTTCCTACACCTTATTATGATGGACGGACAAATTGCATGATATTCATTATATGAAAGAGATGAACCAAGAATTTTGTAGCCAAAATTATAATTTTGCAATAATTAATGAATGATAGACTAATTGAATTAATGATTTTTGAATTACTGGTGGCACAATTTAGAATGAGTGATTTGACTGACGATGTACAATAGAATTGAATGAGAACAAAATGGTGAATGATTAATTGATGAATAATTTTATTTGAATTAATGATTGATGGATTGAATAGTTGAATCGTTGATTGATGAAGTAGTTCATTAATATTATATCCAAGGCATTGTGCGTCTTTTCTCCCATCTTCTTCAAGAATTTATCGTGTAGCTTCCTGAACGATCGACGGTTGATCCCTTCCTCGAAATTAGATTTAAACACTATTTACAACAGTTCTCAGTTCTCCCAAGGCACACTCCAAGTATTTTAAAATATCTATCTCTATCTTGACAAGTTGGTCGATCAAGGACACAAAGTGTATGATTTAGTGCGATGTGATTTAACAAATACTACATTGAATTTTTAAATTAATTGGTTGATGATTGATGAATTTTTTGATTTACTGAGTGGTTGAATGAGGATTGATTGATAGAATGAAGTTTTGTTTAATGAATTATCATTTTGTATGTGATGTATTGAATGCTTTATTAATTAGATGAATGATTAAATTCCGTTTAAAGTGACTTTGTAGGTATTCTTCGTCTCTTTTTTACAAAGCAGTAATTTTTGTGAATTTATGTAGAATTTTTATTTTTTAATATCTGTAAACTCTCAGCAAGTGTTGCAGGTGCTTCGCTCTTCTAACTTTAAAAATGTATTCTTGATTGAAAGAATGATTTGTGGCTTTGTGCTATGAATGATGCACAAACTTAATTAATAGTTTTTGAGTACTCAATTCGTCATAGTGCGATGGATTTATTGATTTACTGGATGATTCAATGATGATTGACTGGCTGAATTATGTTTTGTGTAATAGATTATTATGAAATAAGTAATGGTCTTGAATGAATTTTTGATTAAATGCATGAATGATTGATTTATTGAATGGTTGACAGAATGATCGATTTATTGAATGGTTGAGAGAATGATTGATTTATTTAATGGTTGACAGAATGATCGATTGATTGAATGGGTGACAGAATGATCGATTTATTGAATGGTTGAGCGAATGATTGATTTATTGGATGGTTTAGCGAATGATCGATTTATTGAATGGTTGAGCGAATGATCGATTTATTGAAAGGTTGAGTGAATGATCGATTTATTGAATGGTTGGTCGAATGATTGATTTATTGAATGATTGAGAGAATGATCGATTTATTGAATGGTTGGTCGAATGATTGATTTATTGAATGATTGAGCGAATAATCGATTTATTGAATGGTTGAGCGAATGATCGATTTATTGAATGGTTGAGCGAATGATCGATTGATTGAATGGGTGACAGAATGATCGATTTATTGAATGGTTGACAGAATGATCGATTTATTGAATGGTTGAGCGAATGATTGATTGATTGAATGGTTGAGCGAATGATCGATTTATTGAATGGTTGAGTGAATGATTGATTTATTTAATGGTTGACAGAATGATCGATTTATTGAATGGTTGAATGAATAATCGATTTATTGAATGGTTGAGTGAATAATCGATTTATTGAATGGTTGAGTGAATGATTGATTTATTTAATGGTTGACAGAATGATCGATTTATTGAATGGTTGAATGAATAATCGATTTATTGAATGGTTGAGTGAATTATTGATTTATTTAATGGTTGACAAAATGATCGATTTATTGAATGGTTGAATGAATAATCGATTTATTGAATGGTTGAGTGAATGATTGACTTATTTAATGGTTGACAGAATGATCGATTTATTGAATGGTTGAGCTAATGATTGATTTATTGCATTGAATGATCAAAATTTCATCTAAAGCATTTTGTTTGTTCTCCCTTCTTCCCAAGGCACTATTTTTTGTTGACTCTGAGTAATTTTACCTGCATAATTTTTCTTACATTAAGTACTTTTTTAAATATCTAAGGGTTGACAAGCTTGTCGATCCAGGGCACAAACTTCTGTATATTGGTGTAGACTCCAGGCAAGTGTTCCCGTCCGCAGCCGATGCCCCACGAGACCAGCCCTATGAGGGTGCTTCGCCCTTCTAGCTTCATCGTGAGGGGGCCTCCACTGTCGCCTTGGCAGGAGTCGCGGCCGCCCTGGAACGGAAGATTGTAGTAGTGGTTAATAGAACACTCAAAACCATGCCTACAGGGTATTTTTAGGTGGAAATTATCAAATAACTGCTCACGAAGGTTTTTTTTTCAGTGGGTAAAATCATCCAGAAGACATCCCCCCACCCTTGGGCGGAGCGGGAAATAGTGTCAGACTTTTACTGACTAAAAAACCTACCGCGATCCTTCGTTGCTTTTCATACCAGGGCCGAGCCTTTCTTTCAGAAGCAGACCCTTGGCCGCAGTGGGCTCCGACCTAGCTGGGCCGCTACGGTTTCTGACAACTCCTTGAGGCGCGCGGGAACAGTACGCGCCGTCGATGACTTGGGCTCGGTCCGGACGGTTACCGGACGGTCGGACCGCGAGCTACCCATTGCTCGTCGTCGTTGACTAAAAGCTATCTGTGGTCCTTCAGATACTCTTTGTGTTGTAAGACAAAGGGTTTCCTTTTCTGAAATTTCCCGCGGCCCTAGCTGGTATCGGTCCTTCTAGAGGCCTGTACACTTTTGCTGACATCATTTCGAGGCGTGCGTGGAACACTACGCGCTGTTGACGACTGGGGCTCGGTCCGTACTGGATGGCCGGACGGCGAGCTACCCATTGCTCGTCGTCCTCAAACCTGTACTTACAATGACTATATAGGCTGGAGAATCAAGTAGAAGTTTTGTCATTACCTCTTTATATCCCGCACACAAGAATACATCATGTATGGTCTCTCTCCTTCCCGCCGCTCTGAACCAGCGTTGGCAGCGCTCGTTGGGGATTACTTCGACGTCCACCTCCTGGAATTATGAGAGCTACGCTTGAATATAAAGCAGAAAATAAATAAAAAAATAAGGGCCTAGAATTGAACCTTGTGGTGTCCCTCAAGGTTCAATTCTAGGCCCCTTATTTTTAAAAATTATGTCATCTTATGGACTAATAATGTACCTAAATTCAAAAACACTAAAGGGAACTGACTTAACTCTGAGAAAAAATCCTGCGTCATGATTGTGTTTTTGAATTTAGAAAATTACAAAAATGGAAAGGGCTCGAGCTATTCATTTCATCACCACCGCTTTCAAAACGGTCAATAAAAATATTGTGCAGAAACCGGCACATCTTTAGAAGTATGGTGCGATGCGGAACACGGTGTAATGTCTCACATACCTACCTCCGAGGAGAAGGGAAGGATCCTCATCAGATGTTACGACGCAACACGTTTTTTCTTCCATTCAGTCCTATCACCCGTCACGCTATCACTAACTCCCTTTTCTTTCATATCTTCACACAGTCTATTCTTTGGCCTCCCTCTCTATGCATCCACATAACTCTTGTTGGCAAACATGCGTTTCATCCCTTCTCTTCACAAGACCATACCAAGACAAATGATTCCTCTTCAACTTTTAATCCACTAGCGCCATGTAAATAAGAAATTGATAATACTTGACCTGCAATACAGAAGGCACAGAGCTCTGTCCATGCCTCGTCCGTCCCCACCCTGCTACGGTCGCCATTTTACCAGCCAACTTTATCTGCTTCTGAGGGAGGCATACCTGGAAACCAGAGAAGAAATTTTAGTTTTTCAAAACTTTAATCTATACTAATATTATAAAGAGGTAAAATTTGTAAGTTTGTAAGTTTGTAAGTTTGTAAGTTTGTAAGTTTGTATGTAGGGGGTAATCTCTGGAACTAATAATCCAATTCTAAAATTTTTTTTACTGGCAGAAAGCTACATTATTCCTGAGTGCTATAGGCTATAAATTGTTTCTATAGCATGTATATTAACCGAGCTATCACAACTTTTGTCTAGCAAGTCGGAAAAAAATACCTCATAAAATAGAATTATTTGCGTGCGCTGCCTAAACAGTTGCTTAAAATTAAAAACAATGTATGGCTACCTGGTTCGTCTTAATTATTTCTACAAAAAAGTCCGCGGTACCATATCTCTATCTTTTATATTTCATCTTTTATACTTCTTTTATTGCATTAAAAATATTTTTTTTCGGCATACTTACGTTTGGTTGATTATTTGAGCAACAAAATATTAATTCTTATGACAATAAATTATTTCAGTATCACAAGAACATTATACAGATAAGATGTGCCATTTACAGCATAGCAATTGGTCATACAGTTTCGAAGATAATATAAAATTACTAAAACGCAAAATGCCCCTAGCGTAACTTTCATTGTGCAGACGTTTTACCTATTTTTTTTTTATGGTGGGCAAAAATCATCTTATGACAACCCCCGCCCTTGGGTGGAGCGAGAGATAGTGTCAGACTCTTACTGACTAAAAACCCACCCCGTTCCTTCTAGCCTTCAAACCAGGGCGCGAGTTCCCTTTCGGATAACCCTGGACCCGGTAGGCTTCGACCCAGCTGGGCCTCTGCTGTTGCTGACAACTTCTTGAGGCGCGCGGGAACAGTGCGCGCCGTCGACGTCTTGGGCTCGGTCCATTACCGGACGATCGGACAGCAAGCTACCCATGGCTCGCCGTCCGCGAGCCCGCGTCTACGGTGGCCGGAAATCGGGATCGGAATCCCGGCGGCGGCGGCGGGGGCGCCGTTGCCTGATGCGGTCTGCCTCCGCCTTTGCTAGCATTACTGCTTCGCAGAAGGAGGCGACCGCCTGCCATTCCTCCTCGCTAAGGACCATGGCCTCAACCAGAGCCCGCCGCGAGAGGTGTCCGCCGCCGATCGCCCCCACGAGGGCACGGCGATGCTCTGCCCAGGCAGGGCACACCTCGACTGTGTGCTCCACCGTGTCCTCCGGGCGTTCCGCACAGTGGCGACACTCGGGCGTCTCTTCCGCTTTAATTCGGTGCAGGAACCTCCCGAACTTGCCATGTTCGGTGAGGACCTGTGTCATGCGGAAGGTAAGGACGCCGTGAGGCCTTTCCAGCCACGCCTCAAAGAGGGGACTTACCGCCATAATTGTGGCGTGCCCAACGTTTCACCTATTTGCCCATAGATGGCGTTCTGCAATTACGTAATTTTTCTGAATCGCGGTGTTAAGACTTTCTGTGGATTGATGACCCTCTCGAATTATTATGCCCACGTTGTCGTTAGTTGGAGTTCTTCTGTCAGTTGCTTATTGGTTTCGGTTGTTTCGTTCGTATGGTTGTTGTTGTTGATAGATACCTCATAATCGAAAATATCGTAATTTCGTTGTACGTTTTTGTATGTTCGTAGTTTCGTACTTCGTTCTATCGTAATAATCGATACGAGTTATTCGATATTACGATTGTTTTGTTTTGTAAAGGCGGACGGTGTTCGAGTCGCTCTCCTTTTGTTCATAATTGTTTTCAAGTCTGTGCGTAGTTTGTTGAGAGCATGTCTAAAAGGAAATCTCAACTGTCCCGGCAGACATCACAGACAAGAGCCGCTCGAGTACGCCGTACGGAAGAATCTGCCCCTGAAAATGAGCAGCGCCTCTCGAGAAATAGAGAATAGATAATCTAGCTCCGAGCGCTCACAGCGCCTCGCTAGCCAAAATGTGAGGACATCGCGGGCCCGTGCTCGAGGAACTAGCGCTGAACGTGCGCACCGTCTATGTAAGTTAAGGCAGCATGTCTCTGAGACAAGGGATAGGGAGACTAGCGCTAAACGCTCGCGGCGGCTTGGTAGGCAAAATGTCATAACATCGCAGGCCCGTGCTCGGGAATCTAGCGCTGAACGTGCGCAGCGTCCATCTCATTTAAGGCAGCATGTCTCTGAGACAAGGGATAGGGAGACTAGCGCTGAGCGCTCGCAGCGGCTCGCTAGGCAAAATGCCATAACATCACAGGCCCGTGCTCAGGAATCTAGCGCTGAACGTGCGCATCGTCTAATCGAGTGTAATCTTATTTTAAAACAAGAAATTTTCCGCGGACGAAGTCGCGGGCAGAAGCTAGTAAATTGATAAGTTGACACAACGTTGTGACCAGGGCTTTACCATGACTTGTTAAAATGTCAAGTGTGTGAACGAGAAAGAAGGATGGAGCTACACTTACACCCTATATATCTCCATGTCTTTAACAGTTCAGTTTAGGTCGTCAAATGGATCGCGTTAAGAGCTCGTCGTGGGGCCTCTGCTCTTATCTTTGAGACGGATTTGTCAAATGCCAGCTTGATGCGTGTGAGTCAATTGAGAAGCGAGCTAAGAGGATCGACGGTAATGGTGTAATGTATTTCGGTTACTAACAAACACCAAAAGAAGATGAAAGAAAGGAAGGAGATAGTCAGCTGTGCCATATTGTGTTAGATGTACTTACCTATTGCTTGTTTTGAATGATTTTTTGTGCCCTGTTATACTGTATCGTAGTATTATAATGTGTTTTTGTAAGTCTATTGTGTAGTTTATCTACACTTCTACACTAATATTATAAAGAGGGACAATTTGTATTTTTGTGTGTGTATGTTTGTAATGAATAAACTCAAAAACTACTGTGTCGATTTCAAAAATTCTTTAACCATTAGAAAGGTACATTCACCCTGAGTAACATAGGCTATATTTATTGCCCGTGCGAAGCTGGGACGGGCCGCTAGTTGTAATAGTTCCTACTATAAGGTGTATTGCATGCTTCTTCATTGGACGACAACTGTTTAAATAAAATTTTAAATCTCATGGTAAGTGAGAAATTACAATATGTTTTTATAAGAACTAAAGATTATAGATATAGATAAAGACCTTAGAAAGAGAAAAGAAAAACAGTTTGTTTACGCGAAATGATGCCATCTTATAACTAGCTAACACATATTATCAAAAACAGAATAAACTAAATATTTAAGTTTTCAAATATAAATATTTAGGTTTCTGCAACGGACAGTACAGAACCCTTTATGCGCGAGTCCAACTCGCACTTGACCAGATTTTCCTACCTATTTTCACTGAACAAACAAGATGATGAAAATAATGAAGGTACTTACAGGTAAAATATGCTGCTTAAACACAACGCCCCGGTCCAACTGGACCAAAGCCACGTCGTTCCTGAAGTCGGCTGGCTCGTAAGACGGATGGACCTCCTTCCGTTGTACTGCGTACTCCTCGTGAGAGTACCTCTCTCCGGAGTCACGCACGTCCCATTCTCCTAGGCGTACTCTGAGCTGGTTGTTTGGAGTGCTGGGTGGAGAAAAATATTATTAAATAAATAAATAAAATAAAAAAAGCCTTTTATTTCTAGCATTAGGTTTAGTTTTTTTTTTAAAGTAGGAAAAAAAAGAAAAAATGTAGTATTACATATTTACAACATTGTTGAGAATCAACATTGAATCTGTAGCGACATCTATGGCGCCACATAAGAACTCCAATAAAAATACGAAATCCTGCATCGCAGAATCAAAGTTCTCAGCGCAATTTGAATGTATACGACAGCCCGAAATTAATTATATCAATCGGGCAGTTGCCCACCAGACATAAAACCTTTGGAGGTATGGGGAACAGAGAGTAAAGTCCCACAAACCTCCGTTGAAAAGGGAGGATCTTCTGACCAGACAGGTGTTATGGTCTGGTGGGCTACCGAACGATAGTTGATTTCGGGCTGTCTTATAATATTCAAATCGACTATACTTTGACTGCACGATGCAGGATTTCGTAGTTCTTATGTGGCGTCATAGATGTCGCTACGCACCCGTCTGGTCGGAGGATCCTCCCTATTCAACGGAGGTATGTGGGGCTTTACTCTCTGATACCTGAAAAAATCCTATTCATGTGCAAGAACCCCTCCTCAGGCGAAAGAAAGAAGGCCTCCTCTAAAGAATCCCATTTATCTCTATCCTGGGCTATTTGCATCCAGCAAGGTCTTGGATGGAATTTGTTAATGTTACTAAAAATAGAGGAAAATGGTGAAAACATAAACCTGATAAGTAGGACTAAGAATTGACCCATGTGGAACACCTGGGTTCATTCACAAAAAAGAGAATAACCTGCCAGGGTTTTTGGAGCGTGTGGACAACGCACAACGCGTTATTGATCAAGGCTTGGTCTACCGGCCGACGAGCTACCCATTACTCGCAGTCTACGGTGGATAGAAATCGTTCTGAGACTCCAGAATTAAGATTATAGTACATGTTATCTATTCTAACTCAAACTAGGTTTAGGTTCAGTTTGCTTTAGGTTCATCATCTATTTTGTTTGTTTTTTTTGAGGAAAGATATAATCATCAAGCGCCTTCTACTCTAGGTGGAGCGAGAGGGAGTGTCAAACAAACGGTCCTTTTCGGACGGAGAGCTACCCATTGCTCACCGGCCATGAATCCTCTTGCACACCCAGGGAGTGACGAGCTGGGGCCTAGATTACCTTTTGAAAACTCGTCTAACACATCTTTGCAGAGTCATCAATTAGACCCCAATCTCGTCAAGCAAAAATCATGATGACTCAGCAGTCAATCAAAATTTTAAAAGGTAGAACGGATGTAGATCATAGTTGAGTTAGAATGTATATTATGTAAAGTTTGTTTTTAATTGACAGAAACTAGTGCTTGACTGCGATCCCACCTGATTGTAAGCAGTGATGCAATCGTTGAAAGGTATAGTCATTCATCGTGCTTGGACTTTTATTTGGAGTTGTTTATGATTTTTGGCCAAATGGTTCTGACTTACGAGTTTTAGGTTGCGGGTTCAAACCCAGCTAAGCGCATTAGTTTGTGGGTTCAAACCTAGCTAGGCGCATTAGTTTGCGGGTTCAAACCCAGCTAGGCGCATTAGTTTGCGGGTTCAAACCCAGCTAGGCGCATTAGTTTGCGGGTTCAAACCCAGCTAGGCGCATTAGTTTGCGGGTTCAAACCCAGCTAGGCGCATTAGTTTGCGGGTTCAAACCCAGCTAGGCGCATTAGTTTGCGGGTTCAAACCCAGCTAGGCGCATTAGTTTGCGGGTTCAAACCCAGCTAGGCGCATTAGTTTGCGGGTTCAAACCCAGCTAGGCGCATTAGTTTGCGGGTTCAAACCCAGCTAGGCGCATTAGTTTGCGGGTTCAAACCCAGCTAGGCGCATTAGTTTGTATAATTTATTTCAACACCACTGCTCTCAAAACGGTGAAGGAAAACATCGTGAGGAAACCGGCATGTCCTAGAACCAGAAATTCGAAGAATTCACTAACCCGCACTGGGTCCGCGTGGTGGATTACCGCCCATTCCCTCTCCTAGAGTTGAAGTCTGAGTCCCAACAGTGGGAACATCATCTACATCTACTTCATCATCATCTTCCTGCCCTTGTCCCGTTTTATTTGGGGTCGGCGCAACACGTTTTTTTCTTCCTTTCTGTCCTCACATAATCCATCCATCTATTCTTTGGCCTTCCTCTCCCTCTCCATATAAGTATATGTAAATATATATATATATATAAATATATAAAAAAAAAATGTCCTAAACTATAATCTGGTTCCAAAATCATGACCTTTCAGAACGGATGTAAGAACGGACATAATTATTTTTATTAGAACGGTCATTATATAACATATAGAATTACCTAACTCTCAGTTACCATCACAATTAAATGAAATCTTAGTTTCTTTTTTTATATTCTACCTACTAACCAAAATACACAGTTCACTTTTGACTTTCAATTTGATTTGAGTCAATTAAATTAATTAAGTTGCCAAACTTAAGTGGCAATGGGCAAGGCACATTGCACGCAGAACAGATGGTCGATAGGGACGAAAGGTTCTGGAGTGGCAGACTCGTACCGGAAGACGCAGCGTTGGAAGGCTTCCAACAAGGTGGACCGACGACCTGGTCAGGATCGCGGGAATCCGATGGATGCGTGACGCACAGGACCGGTCGTTGTGGCGAGGCTTGGGGAGGCCTATGTCCAGCACTGGATATCTTTCAGCTCGCGTTTGAGCTCTCCTACATCATAGCTTGCCATAGTAGTTAAACACGAGTAATCTACAGTGGACGTCTTTCGGCTGATATGACGAATCAAATTAATTTATTTAACCCCAAGCGAACCGGCGGCATTCGCTCTCTCATTGTTTTTCTATTGGGTCTCTAATTACGTAATTTGAAAGGTTAAGGTAGACCCAGTGGCGTAGCCAGGCTTGGGCGAAGTGTGCCCTCGCACACAAAAGGGCCTCGTACAAGCGAGGGCTCTTTAAGAACGAGGGTTTTTTTTACTATTGATAGGCACACGTTTGACCACTATTTCACCTGATGGTAACAGAAATAGTGGTAGTAGCGACGGTATGGTTGAACAGGAACACTAAGTTGCGACAGTCAAAGAAAAAGAAAGAGGCCTAGCTGATGTGCCTTCGCCCACATTTAAATTAGTCCACGCTACGCCTCTGGGTGGACCGATGACCTGGTGAGAGTCGCGTGAATGCGGTGGACGCGAGACGCACAGGATGTCGTTGTGGCGACACTCGGGGAGGCCTATATCCAGCAGTGGACGTTTTTCGGCTGCCCCCGACTGTTTAATGACTTCTCCCGCTCTAGGGCGAAGCGCGAGGGCACACTTTTACTGAATAAAAACCCACTCCCATGTAGGAATATGCAAAGAAGGATCTTTGCATTCCGAGACGAAGTGCATCCCGAGTGAACCCCGGGGGTTCACTTTCGGGCTACACATGGCCCCAGTAGGGTTGCCCTGCTAGACCCCTACGGTTGTACAGTTGTACTGCTAGAACACTACGCGCCGTCGACGACTCGGGCTAGGTCCAGACGATTACTGGACGGTGATCTACCCATTGCTTGTCGTCGGCAAGCCCACGCCTGCCGTGGGTGGAAGTCAAAATTGGGGTCCCGGCAGCTGGGGCGTGAGGTAGACCGTTCCCTCGCGCGTGCGACCACCTCCTTCGCTAGTAGGTATTTTTGCTTCGCAGAAGGAGGCGTCCGCTTGCCACTTTTCTTCGCTCCGCACCATGGCCTGCACCAGGGCTCGGTGCGAGAGATCGTGGCTGCCGCTCGCCACGAGGACACGGTGGTGCACCGCCCAAGCGGAGTACACTTTCACCCACCGTATCCTCCGGGAGACAACAACATTAATTAGTTCTCATATTAAAATACCTTAGAGAAAAAGGGTAACAAGTTTATGATGCTATCAGGATCTAGTTGATCCATGTAATATGGTCATAACACTATGAGTCTTCGTTTCTATGACCCAGTAGAAACGAGAAAGTCTGTAATTATGTACAAAAAATAGACTAGACTGAAATGTAGGTGAAATTTCAGTTAGGTTGAGTAATTCGGAGAAATTAACTTTAATGATCTTTGGGATTTAACTGTTTTGTGGCGACGCGACGTGGAATTAAGATATTATGGACGACTGTAGAGATGACAAAAAACTAAAAGCAAAGACGATTCGGAGGTTTTTTTTTGTAAAGTAATATAAATTCTCTGTTTCTACAGAAAGAAAGAAAGACATGACAAAATCTTGAAACTATCATACAAATTATTCTTTATGGTTTTGAAAAAGTCCTTCAATAGAGTTAGATTATTAATTCTGTAAATACATATAGGTGTCGTAAATCATATTTTGATGATCATACAAATTGATACTGAGAAGTAGCTGACAATTCGGACACAGTGAATTGAGAAAACAATTTATTTTCAATATTTTTTTACTGACTATTCGGAAACTACTAAAATTGAAGCTGTAGGGCAGTCAGCTGAAATAAGCTTTAAGATATAATAATTATAAAGAACTAGGTACTCGAAGTTGCTGGCTCAAATCCACCCTAAAATATTTTTTGGTAACTCTTCTTTTTCCCCATTATATTTTTAAAACTATTTATCTGACTATACTAAACATAAGCGTCACTGAAAAAAAAAATATTATAAAATAAATAAATTAAAAAATGTGGCAATTCGGACTCAGTGTCCAAATCATCAACAACTCAGAAAAATAAACAAAATCCAACTTACGTAGCAACACAATGCGCAGCAGTGATCACCCATCGATCAGATATCAAGGCCCCTCCACAAGCCAGCTTCTTGCTCAAGAACCCAGACTTGATCAGAGCGGCTTGCCACGGGTGAGAACCGAAGCCTGTAGAGTGGCCTCCCACGATCCTGTTCGAACGGGTAAAGTGTTCGCCACAACCTGTGAAGATGATGATGATTTAGATGAAAGAGAAGTTGAGAGAAGGAGATGACAGATAGAGATTTGTCAGTAAAGCTAGGTCCAAAAAAATTACAGTTTCGGTACGCGGTGTCCAATCCAACCGAATGTGGTCGCGAAGCGATGCGGCGCGATGTAAAATCGTCGCATCGCTTAGGACACCGGTAAGAGATAAAACTCTACAGATTGTGATATTTTATACGCAATAATGATTATCAATAACCTATTATGTATGGTGGCCTAACCATCATGTCGCTTGAACCAGTGGCTTGATTGAATAGGCCAATAGATCAATATTGGAAGGACATGCTGCCTTGACGGAAAAAACATCTCCCCATACACTAGATTAGGCGATTAGGCGGCATGATGGTGAGTGACTATCATTAGAGTGGGTTGCACCAAGAACTACGTCACAGTTTCTGAAATACTTTTGTATTTTACCATCTGCTGTTACACCATAATGTGAAACAAGTTTTGTCAAAAAACGCCATTGTTTGTCATCTGCTTTAACCGTAATTAAAGCCCTAAACTGCCCAAATTATGTATAGTAGTAAATGTTATAACTGTATGTGACGCCATTTAAACTATTGTTAAGTAGGTGCAACCCGTATTTCATTTAGAGTAAACCGTAAACGTGCCCTAGTCGGCAATATGTCTCACTTGCAAAACTAAGACACGCATTTAGAATTACATAAACTATACAATGCAAGTTAAACTTCACATCGCCATCATATTATAAACTAATCATACTTATTTGTAGATAAGCACCAAATTTTAAGTGCGTGTTTTAGTTTAGCGAGTAGGGCACGTTACTGACTGAGGCGTGTATGCCTAGTTTACCATAACCATAGATTTGACGGTTGATGGTGCAACTTAATTTTATTATTATAAAGTAGGAATATTATAAAAATATAAATAAAAACAAATTAAAAGAATAAGCAATAACTGCAGAGTTTCTTGCCGGTTTTTCTCTATAGGAAACGAACAATTGGAATTGTGCGAAATCAAATATTTTGAAATGAATATATACTTCGGTATTAGCTACGAGACATTTCGACACTGACAAAATTGACAATAACAAAACTGTGTGTTTTGTTGTATGTCTGCTACCTAAGAATTAAGTACCAAATAAATAAATGTAACTAAGAAAAACAAACTTATTGGGTCTTGGAGCGAATGTAATTTTAAATGACTACGCCATGTTCTTCAAATATATATACAGAATATATCTACATGCTAATAACAAGCTTTTCCATGAAGAACATAGTAGGTAAGCAAGCGACAATTTTCATATTTTGCAGAAAAGGAATTTTTCTTTTTTTAATTCAAAAGCCACCACTGGCATGCGTGCCATGTGTTTGTCATCCCTGCAATTGTTAATGCATGAAATGGGTTAATTTATTAAGAAATTTTCTAATTTTAATTTATAATTTTGTATATTTAGGATTAAATCGCTTTATTGTTATTATTAAAAATTATTTATGGCAATATATTAACAGGAATGATTGTAATAGATCAGTAGTTGTAAGAGCACATCATTATCAAATACTTTTTAATTACCTATTAAAAAAAAACCTTTTCTGCAAAAAATGCTAACGATGTTTTTACTAATAAGGGGCGATAACATATAATACATATATACTTACACAAATAAAAACAAGTATACAAAAGTACTTATTACATAATATGAGATAATCCGGCTACACTAAAACACCGATCCCTTTATAATTACATCCGTTTTACGTAACCAAATACCAAAATATTAAAAAAGCAATTATAAAATTTCATGCTTTCATTTCACATAAAACTTTTTGAAAGGACCAATAAAATCATAAATGTCTGTTCCACTTTAATTGTACTTCCTTGTACAGTTTAATTATCTTGGGTATTGATAATATTTATAATTACCCTTTCGAAATATCCTTTAATTAGGCAACTACATGGCTTACTTATGAAGTATTCATTATAAGGATATTCTTTACATCAGTTGCTGATGATACGGACACAATATATTCGGACAAAGTGTCCAAATCGACACATTTCATCTACACTAATAATATAAAGAGGTAAATTTTGTTTTTGTGTTTGTAAGAGGTAATCTCTGAAAGTGCCGATTGTGAAAAGTTTTTCACTGATAGAAAGCTGCTTTATTCCTAAGTGACACAAGCTATATTTTATGTATGCGGGCAAAGCCGCAGACAAAGTTTTCAATATTTTTTCATTGTCGCTTCAGATGTCACCAAATTAATTTAAATTTAAATTTTTACAATTTAAATTTAAAAGCTGTTTGTTTCGTATAGTAACTATAGTAAGATAAAAAATGTTTTAAAATATAAAATATATTTATTAGCCAACGTTGCCGCCTTTAATCCAACCTAAAATATTTTTGGTAACGTTTTTTTGCCCATGTATTAAAAAAAAACTGACTGTACTAAACAGTGTGAAAAAATATTGAAATAAAAATGTGTCAAATCGGACACTGTCCGAATATATAGGGTCCGAATCGTCAGTACTCTTTGACATAATACTGATATTTCGATTAAAGAGATTAAGTATCTCAAACTCGTGGAGTAAAGTATCTACATGAAGTGTTCTGAACTCACACTTCAGAGAATTAAAAAAAATAATTATAAACCGGCCAAGTTAGGTTCCGTACCGTCCGTAGCGGTAAAACGGCAAAAAATAAAAACAAATAGTACACATACCTACATACTTACACATTTAATATACAAAACACATAACAAAAATAAAATGCCTACAACCAAATACATATATTATAAACACATTTAAAACATAAACTTATACCTTAAAGTCTTAAAGCATGCAGTGCTTTGCCTCAGTCAATTTGCAAACATGCAACGTCAACTCAGTCATATTGTTGAAAAACGTCGTCTCATAAGTCACATTGCTGAAAACGTTTCTTCAAAGTAACTTTGTTGAAAAATGTCAACAAAATTACTTCGAAATTGACGTAAACGGTGCGTGATGATTATGAAAACGCAGTGCAAATAAAAAGCAGAAAAGAGATAGAATCTACGATGGAACTCAAAATGGTTGAAATAAAATGTAATAACCGAACGAACATAACGAAAAAGCTGAACAAAACTGTCCGTCTTTTTTTTTATTTTTACTTATATTTTCATTTTTTTTTAATGCTGTAAACCTTATTTCAGCATTCAGGATACTTTTCCTTTGATTGTAACCATAATTTCTAGAAAATAGTTTGGCTTTTAGAAAATTAGAGATTTTTTTACAGACAAAACCATTTAAAACTTAAATAATATTGACTAATCTCAATCTAATACGCGTCTAAGAAGCTACGCGTCCATGGACGGCCTTAACCTAAAAAAAAATCTTGAGTTCCATCGCCAAAAAAAAATTTAGAACCAAAATCCAAAAAAAGCCAGGCTTTTTTCACAAATTCTCACCGGGAAAACTAGGTCTGGACGGCTTATGGTTGGTGTGTACTGGCACATAATCATCATCACCTTGGACGTTATTCCCCTCATGATAATCCGGTTTATAAAAATCATCAGGTTTTTGCGTACTGCCTTCATGGTACGAAGGTTTCACGTGGTAAAAGTGATTTTGGTTCCAACTCGGCCGGTTATTACCGGTTTCATCCAGTTCTGATTCAGGTTTTTGATGATAGCTTGGCTTTGCGTCAGTGTATATGATTATTGGGTCTTCGAATTGGTTGGTGTTGGTCTGGTAATCGTAGTTTTCATGAGGGAAGGTTCCGATCAGTTCTATTAGGTCACCTGGTGGAATGTTTTGTGGGTTAGTGGTTTGGTGGTGAATGGTTTGTGTCTTGGCGTTGAGATTGGAAGAGTAAAATGTATTGTTGGTAAATAAATCACAGTTTTGAATAGACATGGTTATGTATGAGTAGATATTGACACTTTGCGTGACCCAAATGTTGGTTTTACTTTGGTCAGAGATTAAGCATTGCCATACAACGTGGCAATGCCGCCAGTCTTTTGGGGACACTTCCAGTCGACAGCGATGCGGAGGAATTTTTTGACGCCATATTTGAGTTAAGAGTTGTAGTAGATATTTATTTATATTACCTATAGCTAATAGCAACAGTGATGCAAAATTGATGCTATGTACTTAGTGTGGTTTGTGTATATATTGCGAACAGATCTAAGATAGAATTGATCACTTCATAATTATGGTCATATCAGTGATGTAGGCTTTTTATGTCTAAAGAATATTGGACAAATGAGGATTGACATATCAACAAACTTTAACGTTAAAACGATCTTTGTTGGCCATATCATGAAATGATCAATTTCTTAGATCTAGGCACGACATAGACATGGGGTTGAAATGCAATGTAAAAGAACTTTGTCAATAGTCCATTTTTGTTTTGGTTTTCCAAATTAATGTCATTACGATTTTTCTGGGTTGAGTGAGAGGAATTGTCAGATATATACAGACTAAAAATAGCTTTCTTTCTTTAGTTGCCATTTGCGCTCTAGGGCAGCAATGGCACTTTCAAATAATCCCATCCAGCTCCAGGACTGGTAAGCTAAAATTTTTTAATCCTATAAACTAAAAATTCACTAGAGAAACTCTCCCTCCGCATCTTGCTATTAAAGTCAGTTTATTGTGTGTATCCAGTCTTTATGACCCAAAAGCGTAACGATAGTATACTACATTAGATCGACGCAAACTTGTAACACGCCTGATTTGTACGTAGAACGACGTCGCGTTGTGTGTATCAAGTATACCGTAGTTCTACCTTGATCGTGGACAAATCATTAAATAATTTCCCAATTTTAAGCCGATATAACATATATATCCTTTTAGTTTAGGATTAAAACGTTTATTTATTGGAGTACCTAGCAAATTGTCTGATATATAATTTATTCAGCTCTGAGTGAAGAATGAAGGACTGTCAAACTTTTATTGATTCGTGTTCCTTTGCGCTCTATGACCTCGGTGACTCTTTCAAATAATCCTTCAAGCTTAACGTATGTCTTCTATTTGTTTTTACAAATACTAGCATCCAGCATTGGTCATCAAAATTTTAAATTTTGATAAACGTTCCGGATTTTAAACTTCAGAGAAGAACCTTATCCCCAACAAACACCTTTTTTGTGGTGCGATATTGTTAAATAACTTCTCTCGCTTTGAGTGGAGCGAGAGAGAGTGTTAAACTTTTACTTACTAAAACACACCAGCGCACCGTAGCTAGGCGTGTGGGTGTTGTGGGCCCACGCCCACGGCCAGATATCTCTTTTGAGCACTTTTTAACCTAATAGTAAGCGACGATGTGATCGAACGTAGGGTTACAACAGAGGCTGCCTTGTTTTAGAATTTATGTAATAAAATGGCCTCGCTGATGCTCCCCTCGCCCAGGTCTGAACTAGTCCATGCTACGCATCTGCACCAGTGTTCAGTGCAGTCCTCAGACCAACAAACCCAGTCAGGCCAGGTCCAGTCTAGTTGCTCTTTGTGTTCGAGCTCCAAGTTCCTATTAAGCAATTTATCACACACTTCGAAAGTATTCCCTTGTCACAGACTTAAAGTACCCATCAATCCGTCACGCTAACAACCTCGTATTTAGAGCCTACAGCTTAAAGCCTGAGAAATCGAGCCCGAGTGAAAATTGGAGAGAAAGTGCTGACCATTGGAGCGGTAACACAATGGTGTGTAATACTGAGGAGTTATAGAGGGGCTTTGATAATTATGGGGTGATGTAAGATTTGGGTATCGGGGTTCCGGCATTTAGTATAGGGTATCAAACGACTGCAGAATTGTTTGAAAGAGTAAATCTAGAACTATATTAGACAGACGCACACGTGGATCACGCTTGATCTGTACGTGGAACGACGTCGCGTGGCGTGGATCTAGTGTAGCTCTACAAGTCTAGTTTCCATATAAAATGTATGGAGACCGGACGGGACGCCCCGATTGGCGTGTGTAGCGCACGTTTGCGCAGTGTAGTTCTACCTTTACTGTGGCCCTAAAACGCAAATGGCAACTAAAGGAATACACGTGGTAGGTCCTCGAGCCGGTCATTGTGGTGACACTTAGGGGAGGCATATGTTCAGCCAGCAGTGGACGTCTTTCGGCTGAAGCGATGGCGATGATGACTCTCTCGCTCCGCCGAAAGCGCAAGGGGTTATTTTATGATTTACCCACTAAAAGGAGTACCTATCAAACCAAAGTGGTAGTAGTAGGTTATCGGGTTTTTGGCATTTTGACGAGATGTTTTGTCTGTAGGGTAGTCAAAAACATTTAAGGTTTTGGATATACTCCTCGAGTAAGAGTTCGCTTTTATATTTATATAGATTTAATAAAGGATGTAATAAGCCCTTGACCGCTTGAATAAAATTGGAGCAGTATTTTTAATGTCATTGGGCATGTTGTCTTACACTTAACCAAAGATCTGACGTCTGATGAGAATGAGCCAATTATGCTTATCGTTAAAATTATTCAACTACAATTAGTCAAGGCTGATAACATGGTAGCATAAATTAAATCTAAATTAGAATATCATAATGTCTTCATTGCAACACTCACTTTAAAACAATAGACTCGCTCTTTCAAAGCGTTCTGAATAAATCATTAATCAGCTGAAATCGTGAAAGTGTGAAGTTTTCATTACGCCATACGTATGTGTATGAGAGATATATGTGCATGTATGGAAGGTAAAGCTGCGGAAATAAATACGTGGAATTATCTTGTGCTGTCGAGCAATCAGTGCGTAAAGTTGTTAGGTTATGGTCCAAAGTATGAGCGGGGGCGATTTCGCAATTTGTAATCGCTTTAAAAAAATATTTTAGTTCAAAAATGTATGATGTTCTGTTTATTATAACTAACTATTAACGAAACGAGGGCAGTGGTGACCGACTGGTAACAGCCCTGACTTTGTGTTGTAGGTTGTGGGTTCTCAAACCCAGTCAGGCGCATTAAAAGCCAGCGTGGTGGATTATGGCCCATTCCTTCTCTTAGAGAGAAGGCCCGAGTCCCAGCAGTGGGAACATTAAAAGGCTGATTATGCTATGCTTTGTAAACTATTATCATTATCATTTCAACCGAAAGACGTCCACTGTTGGAAATAAGCCTACCCCAAGCGTCGCCACTACGACCAGTTCTGTACGTCTCGCATGCACCGGATTTTCTCGACCTTCACCAGGCCATTGGTACACCTTGTTAGAGGACTCTTAACGATACTCTAAGACATTTTTTAGGTGGGAAATAACTCCTTTTTCTCTGGGTGGAGCGCGAAGTAGAGTCAGACTTTTACTGACTAAAATCCGTCTGTGTCCCTTAAGTTGCGCTTTGCTTTCTAGAGGTGTTTCTCTCGAATCATCCCGCTGGAACCTATTATGTTATCGATAAATATCTTAAAAAGTTTATCTACATTATTCTATACGCTCTCGCTTCCGCTCCTACCTTACACCATACTAGAGAGAGAGTGCATCGCATGTGACGTTTTATTTCGTAACCCTATACAATGTCACACATTTTGACACTTCCAAGGAACTATTGCAATCTTTATATGTCGCAATGTCAAGATTTGACCTCGAAAGATGATGTTACTCAATGATTTGTTCTGGTCTTCTAGTGACATGGCTTTGAAAATAATATGGTAGGTAGATACTGTAGTTGTGTTTTTGAAACTATGGTAGGGAAGTATTTTGTTACGACTTATTTCCCTAAGAAAACTGAATATACTTAACAGCACATTTTTAACACATTTTTTGCTCAGTGTTCCTTCAGATGTTTTTTTTTATCATATGGGTTTTATCGTGAATTTTTAATATGAAATAGCTTATAATGTACCTCAAAAATGTGTAACTGGATTAATATAAAAGTCTAAAATAAAAAAAATAAAAATTATACATATATCCAACTAGAGTGTAATTGGCCACTTCATGATATGGCCAAGTAAAACTGGCCAGATCGTTTTAAACATTGAAGTTTGATGATATTTCAATCTTTGTTTGGCCTACTTTCTTTAGATGTTTTTTTTATTTGAAATCCTACATTTACACTATTATTATAAAAAGGTAAAGTTTGTTTTTTCTTTGTAGGGGGCAATGTCTGAAAGTACTGGTCCGATTGCTAAAATTTTTTCACCGATATTTCTGCTTTATTCCTGAGTGACATAAGCAATATTTTATGTACGCGGGCGAAGCCGCAGGCTAAGCTAGTCAATGATATGGGCAAATGTTAACGTTCAAATAATGTGACCAGTTTTAGTTGGCCATATGATGAAGTGATCAATTCTAAGATCTGTACTCCTAGCCAAGTTGATAATCTGCAATCGTTAACGCTATTTGAAAACTTCAAATGTACGGGAATGACGTCATCTCAACGCTCAGTCACGTGATCAGAGCAAAAGAATCAGGGGTGTTACTGACTCGAGGTGTTCGATGCAAACGAAACGGTTGTAACTTAGCTAGGGGGGCTGGCCACGACATTTGTAAAGAGATAAAGCCGCTGGCTGCCTCTGTTTCTACACTTATTTTTTATTAATCAGCAGATTTTGATATGGTTATACAGAGTTATTTGTAAAACAATGGCAACCTCTTAGGACTTTATTACTACGAGTAATATCATAAACAACCACTTTTGTTCTGTGTTTTCAAAATTATCATATTTTAGTTCATTAGATTTACAGACAAAAATAAAAATATTTAAATTGAACGTTCTAAATATCACGAAGTCTATGCGAAGCAAGCTATAGTACAATAGCTGAGGGGAGTGGGGATCGGCCAGCGAGGGTGTTTGATGAGCTTGCATCGCGTCATACACATGTAAGTAGGCAAAACTACAGAGTTGAAATGTGTTAGATAGAACAACGAAATCTTGAAGGTATGTTTTTGGTAAATCAAATAAGTGTTGTAAAAAGTCATAGACTGCTGTAACAGACAAGTTACATACAGTGTCGCATATAAGAGACTAAGACATTTATAAATATGTATAATTTAATTTGATTTCTGGAATTTTTATGTTTGTATATTTGTAATGTCTATTGTTTTTGTTTTTGTAATGATTTTGATTTATGGAATTTTGTGCTTTTGTGTTTATTTATTTTTAATTTTATGTCAATTTGAATGTTATTTTTTTTTTTTTTATATGGGTCTTAATAATGGTGACCTGAAATAAATAAATTTTATTTTATTATTTATTTATTATAGAACAAAGGTGGTTTTTTATGATGTTAGTAATACAGTCCACAAATAACCCTGTATACTAACAGTACAGACAGAGCGTCAGGAAGGTTTCTATCCATCCACACAAAGCCAGGTCCGGGTCGCTGGTTATTGTACTTATGGTCTATAGGTACAATAACTATAGTCACAGTTACAGACAGTTGAAAAGCTGCACAAGACCGTAGTGATTCTCACAATCCACGACATATTCATCTATGTATGCTCAAATTACTAATGCACCATACACAAGTGTCTTTAACTTGAGCCACTCGGGAGAGAGTGCACTGTGCAGGTGCCGCTTTATTTCATAATCAAAAACATTGTCACACTTGCGCGTACCGGTTTTGTCTTGGCGAAAATTGTGACATCTGTCGGGTGACACTGTTGTTTTGTTGTGACGGTTACTGTTATGTAATGTTCGGACGGAGCTTTGTTTGAATACTATCTCATAACTATAAACCGGACAGGTTTACCTGTGTCAGGTAAGCATGTATGTATTGTATTTACTGACCACAACGCGTTTATGTGATTTTTGACTGTGTGCTGCGGCGCGGATACGGTGTCTTAGTCGTACTACGTACGGACGATCGTATTTTTAATACAAAGCGCGCGGTACGGTGACCGTGCGGCAAAGGGTCGACAACAGGACGGCGAATCACTGGCATTGGCATACAAACGCGCGGCAGTCAGATACGTTTTTAATTTAGGCGCTTCTTGTCGGACTGCTAACGTACCTACAGCAACCGGCCGGCTGAGGCACGGTTAACGTGCGATTGTATACTCCATTGGTTTACATGGGTAAAAAATCTTGATACTTATGTCTTTTTATGTAAAATAAATTGTATAAAATACATAATTACAAATATTATTTTTAAATTGAGTTAATTATCTAACATCGGTTTAGGTAAAATACATAATAGTAAATATTTTTAGATCATTTTTTTAACCAATTTTTTTCATAAAAGACATGTTAAGATTGTTTACATTGAAGTACGCATAAATTGAAAGCGCCTTTAAATCGCTGTCGCTTATAACAGGGACCACATTAGAGAGTAGTCGTGATATTTCGTAACTTGATATCACGTTCAACACGTGGCCCTACGTGATTTGTATAACCTTGAGACTACGCCGGAGAAACCGAGATGGATGGCCTGTTGCATTTTAATATTGTGATCTTTTATCAGTCGTGGTCTCTCCCACGGTAGAACGGTGAGCTGTCGATCGTTGTGGTGACTCTTGGGGGAGGCCTATGTCTAACATTTTTGAACTCGTCTTTTTTTAATGTGGAAAGTCTTCAAATGACCTCCTCCGCTGTGCTTGGAGCGGGAGGGAGTTTCAGTCAGCATTGGCCCTTACGGGCTCCGTCACTCTGCCGACTCGGGATTGTTTCTTACCGGACGGTGAACTACCCATTGCTCACCGTCCGCAATCCTACGCCTACGGTGGCCAGGAATCCTAACTACTTACTTGTCGTATTTAGACTAATGGGATTTGCTTGATTTCAATCTATAGATAATTTAAATCTTTTTGCTTTTTATAAGACACTAATATAATAATGGCGAAAGTTTTTGTGTAGTTATGTATGTGTGTGTGTTTGTTTGAGTGTACTTATGTTTGTTACTTCTTCACGCCCGAACGACTGAACGAATATGGATGAAATTTGGCCTAAGGGTAGACCATATCCTTGTTATCTCGGAAGTACGTGCCATTGGCATAATTTCCTACTATCATGCGGACGAAAACGCTGTCAGAAGCTAGTACTATGATATTTCCATGTATTTTTTATACACGTTCTGTATAATTTTGTTAATGAATGGAGTTTTTTTTAGACACAAACTTGATGCTTTCAAAACATCTGATTCTATCAGGTGTAGCTATTTATTACCACATAAATTATATCTGCCTTGGTAATCGAGAGGGCAGTAAGTCGAAGGAGACCATTTTTTTTTATTATCGATTTGGAATATACGTCAAACGAGCTTTCTTTCTATCTCATCATCATCATCATCAGCTCAGACAGACGTCCACTGCTGGACATAGGCCTCCCCCAAGTGTCGCCACAATGATGGAACCTGCGCGTTCCGCATCCATCGGATTCCCATAACCTTCACCAGGTCATCGGTCCACCTTGTAGGGCCTTCCGCCACTGCGTCTTCCAGTACGCAGTCGCCACTATAGAACCTTTCGGCCCCAACGGCCATCTGTTCTGCGAGCAATGTGCCCTGCCCATTGTCACTTAAGTTTGGCGATTCTTCGTGCTATGCCGGCAACTTTGGTTCTTCTGTGGATATCTTCATGCGGATTCTTCCTATCTAGATAGAAAGAAAGCTCGTTTGGCGTACTTTATTCCTATCTAGACCACCTTCGACTTACTGCCCTCTCAATTACAAGGGCAGATATTATGTTAAATTACCAAAATTGATTAAGAAACACATATAGTTAAGACACGTTATATATTACACAGAAAATTACACACAACATTCAATTTGTGATATTAATTTACAAAAGATAGTTTTATTTTGAACGGAAAGGAACCAACTTCTACTGAAAAATTGTTATTGTTACAAAAAGATACACAGGCTATGTTTCTGTTACACAATTTGTTGCATGCAGATACTGCCAATATTTATTTAATTACACTAGGTATAAAACCTTATTTTTAGTATATGTGATACCTAAACCACCCGTCTAGAATTTGTATGTAAAGAGTCTATGTACAAAACTGTATTATGAATGAAAATATTTTTTTTCATAGCAAGCTTTTATAGCTCGGTATAGGTATTATATAATTGATACTAGACAAGACGAATCATACGAGCCCAAATTCGATGGGGTTGTTTCGTTTAACTACCAAGTTCCTATAGCCACCTTCCAGTTCCATCATCAGATCAGCTCCATGTCATAATAATTTTGCATTGTCCTCTGATTTACACATGCATGCAAAATTTCAGCTCAATCGGTAACCGGGAAGTAGGTCAAATTTAATTTTCAAGATTTGGTGACAGACAAACATCGGGACAGGTGAAACTAAATAAAAGCTTATAAAAATCACAAAGTTAGCCAATATGGTTGGCGACATTACATAGTCACTCCTGAGGGCCTGAGGGGTGGTTTTACTTCCGCACCCAGCTGTGCAATGGTACTTAATACCCGCTATGACCTGCCGTGACCTGTTTTGTACTAAGTATCGGTGGTGTCCAACTTGTGACATTTTTTAAATATTTTTGGGAAATAATAGAACATGGTGTAAATATTATTTGAATCGAATCAGTTACTGATTCTGAACAAACTATATTCAGGTTTCGCATATACTAAAAACATTGTTGAATACCTCCCCTACTCAAAGCATCGAGAAATGAAAAAAAACAAAAACATCATATTTTGCATTCATTGATAAAAGCTCTTTAAATCAGTGTACTTACTGGCATTATGAACCACAGGGGCGACCTCAGTAGGTCTCTCAGTGGTCTCCCGGTCCACACAGCAGGCCCATATCATGCCTCCAGAGCACAGGTCCAGGGGTTTCCCACCCCCGAGCACACAGGATATGCTCAGACCGCAGGGGTACCGTGCCCCCCGATAGCGGCATGTTTGGGGGATCACTGGAATAGAAAAACAATATATATTAAGTAGTTAAAGAAGAGTAGAGATAAGTAAGAATTGTCGTAGGTTTTTTTTTTTTTTATGGTGGAAATCATCCAATAACTTCTAACGTTCTAGGGCGCAGCATGAGGGCGAGGCAGACTTTTACTGACTAAATATGCACAGAGCTGTGTTTCTTTGCCTAGCGTTCCAGGACTCCAGGGTACACTTTCGGACGACCCATGGGACCTTCGTAGGTGTGGTGTCATTCTGCGGTTGGTACCCCTCATGAGAAAAAGTCGTGTGTTTAAGTAGTACCAGAAAAATACGATATTTGTAAAACACTAGCAACCTCTTAAGTGCTAGTTAAGAACATCATAAACAACAACTTTTATTCTATGGCTTTTAAAAAGGTATCATATTTTGGTTCATCAGATTTTTATACAAAAATAAAAATATTTAAATTAAACGTTCAAAAAATTAACGAAATCTATGCGAAGCAAGCGATAGTACAATAGCGTAGGAAAACTGATAGCTACAGGCGACCCTCGCTAGTCGATCAATCGCTGTTATTTATATTTCTATGGTCAGTCGCATTGATGCGCTTGCGTTGCGTCATAGTTGTTTTATGTGTAAAAAAAATTTCTAAAGATCCAAGCCGTTTCAAAGGAGTAGGGAAAAGTTGAGATATTGCTAAATATTTTTTTTTAGACAAAAGAATTAATCGCACGAAAAAATCAACTTTTGGTCCGACGAGAGGTTTTGTCTCCTATTCGCCAGGGTCGTGTGTTTGCGACTGGGTACTCCATCTCATTTACCTCTTCAATCACCATAGGTGACAGAAGAGCTGACGAGATGCAGTATTTGGCCGTGGACGTGCGACCCTGGCGGAATAAACGCGAGAGTGTTGGTCAGATATACCCGACGTGGGGAGGTTTTTATATGACCGTTGAACCACAAAAATATTTACGTGATCATATTGTATATTGACAATACTATGATTATGACATAAGTATGTAATTAATTGGATCTGTTATTCTGTTGTATACTTGCGTGTTATGCTAAAAGACATTTACGATTCGAGTACATTTTACAATTGTGAGTTGAAACGACACGTTATTATATATTTAGTTAATTTTTACAAACTTTTCTTTATTTATTAAAGTTTTATGCATATAAAACTGTACAGAGACGCACCATTATGTGCATGTCGACCTTAGGGTGGTGCAGAAACATAACATGGCACGTGTAACATAATAAATAGACAAACAGAAGAGAATAAGCAATACTGTAGTAAAAAAACAAATTCAACCAATCAGTGCTAACAGTCATGATTCTACCAACATTTTGCGAATATGCTCACTTTCACCTTAAAGGAAAATCGGCTGGTCGCTATCCTGATATTCAGAGGGAGCGCATTCCTAGTTATCACCTGGATGAAAAAGGAGGAGTTGGATAAGCGAAGATTTTTATGGTGCCCAGAACAAAAAAATGGAAGTCCTGAAATCAGATATGAAGGGGAAAAAGGATTATCTAGAAAAGAGAACAGGGTAGTCAAGGCGCTTAGCGCTTTGCGCTGACGACGAAGATAATAAATAATATCTATATATATATAAATGAAACCCGTTTTCCGTTGTCACGACATAACATGAAAACGGCTTGACTGATTTGGCTGATTTTTTTTTTTGTTGTGATTGTTATTGTGAGGATAAGGTTCTTATGGAAAAAAAAAAATAGGGTAGTGTAGGGTAGAGTAGAGTAGGGTAGAGTAGGGTAGAGTAGGGTAGAGTAGGGTAGAGTAGGGTAGAGTAGGGTAGAGTAGGGTAGAGTAGGGTAGAGTAGGGTAGAGTAGGGTAGAGTAGGGTAGAGTAGGGTAGAGTAGGGTAGAGTAGGGTAGAGTAGGGTAGAGTAGGGTAGAGTAGGGTAGAGTAGGGTAGAGTAGGGTAGAGTAGGGTAGAGTAGGGTAGAGTAGGGTAGAGTAGGGTAGAGTAGGGTAGAGTAGGGTAGAGTAGGGTAGAGTAGGGTAGAGTAGGGTAGAGTAGGGTAGAGTAGGGTAGAGTAGGGTAGAGTAGTGTAGAGTAGAGTAGTGTAGAGTAAGGTAGAGTTGGGTATAGTAGGGTGGAGTAGGGAAGAGCGGGAGCGAAGCAGCGCGGGCAAAAGCTAGTTTCATATATATTTTCGTATCTTAAGATGAATTAGTATGTATCAATACATATTATAAAACAAAGTCCCCCGCCGCGTCTGTCTGTCTGTTCGCGATAAACTCAAAAAATCAGTGCAGTAAACCGATTTTCAAGCGGTTTTCACCTCTCGATAGCGTGATTCTTGAGGAAGGTTTTAGTACCTTTATAATTTGTTAAGTTTTTATATTTATTTCTGCTTACATTAACGATATTTGTTGAAGATGTCGGAAAAAATAAGCCGGAAGGGGAAACGTGTTACCCCGAATTTAACGCGAGCGAAGCCGCGGGCAAAAGCTAGTTTAGATTAAAATAATAGGTATTAATTAAATTAAGAATAATACAATAACTAAAAAGGTCAATCATGAAGCGATTGACAATAGGTAGATACTCTTTACACCAATAATAAAATTACAATAGGAACTACAACAACAATGATACTATTATAATTGATTAGTTTTAGTCATTAGTCATGAGTTCAGTCATGACTAAATTTCTCATGACTAATTTTATGTTTGCTAAGCGTCAATTTAAAGTTTTGTATTATTATTGTTCTACTGTAGGGGTTAAAATAACCACTGCACCAATTTTGACAAATAAGGTTGACACCTCCTTCGTCATCGATGCGTTATTACGGTCCGGATGTCAGACTATACAGGGTGTAAGGGACAGCCCTCCACAAACTATAAGGGCTTGCTCAGTAGACGAAACTGAACAACCTTCCTCAAGACTTTTTTTCAGGTAACGAAAAAAAAAAAAAACAGCCCCACTATACAAAAAACAGTTTGTATGGAGAGGGCGATTACTTTTTCGTTTCGTCGGAACTCATAAGTTTATATCATCAGAAACCAAAGACGCGGGAATAACCACGAGGAACAGCTAGTTTACTATATTTTTAGTGTTTATAAATAATGTTTACCAGCTATTTAACAGCAGTTTTTAATATTAATTGTTGTATTTTAGACGTATTTCATATTTCAATCTCACTATCTTGCTATCTCGTTTGTGGTCTGCTGCGACCCCGTCCAGTATCTTACAACAACTTACTGAACACTCAGATATAGTATATTCGGATTCGGAGACAGTGTCCGAATTGACACATTTTTATTTCAATATTTTTTTCAGTGACGAGTTGGACATACGCATTTTATTACAGTCAGTAATTAAAAAATATATAAATATGGAAAACAGCAGTCTAGTTTTAGGCTGGATTTAACAGCGCCAATTTCGGGTACTTATGTTCAGAAGTAACTGAATCGATTGTAATAATTTTTACACCATGTTATATTGTTTGCCCAAAAATATTTTTTTAAAAGTCCCAAGTCGGATACCATCTTAATACAAAACAAGTCACAGCAGGTCATAACGGGCATTAGGCGCAATTGCTGGGTGCGGTAGCAAAACCACCCCTCAGTCTCCCAAGTGGCCCCGTGACCATGTATTTATGTCGCCAACCATGTACCATAACGGGCTTGTGATTTTTCATAATACAGAACTTGAAATTTTGTACATTGATTCTTTACATAAAAATACTAAACAGGTGTATACTAAAAATAAGGTTGTATTTTAAGACTTTTTTATCTGACTGTATTAAATAGCATCAATTTTGGTGGTGTCCAAATCATCAGTGAAAAAAATATTAAAATTAATTTGTCAATTCGGACACTGAATCCGAATATATATTGTTCTTGTTGTTGTTGTTTTATGTTGTTGTTTGTTGTGTGTGTTCTATCGTGTTAAAATCTTCAATAATTCATCTGTACATCATTAAAATCCTACGCATATCCCCGATCGATCGAAACCAAACAATCCGTGCCAGCTATTACATAAAGACACTCATCACGCAACATGATTTAAACATTCTGATCGATACTGGGCGGTTGAACGACCGTCCATTTTCTCTGCGCACGCGCACTTTTACTCTCGTCTCGCGTGACTCAGATCAAGGTTCTGATATCAAGCATTTTCTTTAGTTGTATTGTAGTTACATGCTTTTTGCTATCTTTTGTTAGGAATTTTAAATGGGTGAATAGATTAAAACTATTTTTTTTAATGATGTAAACTAAGCTTTACGAATACTGACGAATGCTGCAATGCACTGACTGGTTTCTGGACAGGTTCACTCAAATCTGTATGGTATTTTCCTCAAAAGACCATCTAATACACTATAATCTTGATAGTTTTTATGTGATCAGACCATTTTTTTTTCATTATTGTTCATAGGTCTGCACTTGACTGCTATCTCACATGAAAAGCGACGATGCGGTCGACGATGGAGCGCACTAACCTAGAAGTAACCTAATCACTCTTGACTTATAAGATCCCGGGTTGTAGCAATTATAAATTGACTGCATCGACTTAGAGACTTTGAACCCTGAGTTTGTTTCAGAGTTTCTTCTTATAGGAAGTCACCTAGGAAACACCGGCCCCATGTAGTTTAGACAGACCAAAATTTTGACGTGTAAAAGTGTATTTAAAACTTAAATGCAAAATAAATATTATTTATCGTTTATCAGTTTTTGACTTCAATATTTTCACATGATGGTAAGCAGTGATGCAATCTTTGATGGTGAGGCGCACTAGTTTATTAACAGCCTATTTACTCTAGCCTTGAAGACACCTTAATTATAATCGAATAGGAAGACCGCAGCAGACAATTATTGTTCCAGTCCTTCGACGTACGCAGCATAAACGACGGACGAGGCGAAACGCTTAGTTCGGTGGTGTTTTATTGAATGAAAATATTACAATGCGGATGAAAATTACTACTTTAAGTACACGTAAATTAAAATAATTAATCGATGTATTTATTATGAGCCCGTTGTGTCCCACTGCAGGGCAAAGGCTTCCTTTCCGTTATTCCATTATTTTCTGTCCTTAGCCACTTCTGGCCAATCCTTAAGGTAGGAGTCCAAATCGTCACGCCATCTCCTTCTGGGCCTACCGCGTCGCCGGTTCCTGCTGTTTGGAATCCAGTCAGTAGTTGCTTTCGCCCAATTCTGTTGCGACATGCGGCAGTTGTGACTTGCCCAGTTCAACTTTAGTTTGGCGACTGAGTTACCTACGTCTGCGATTTGTGTTTTAGAACGAAGTATACTGTTCCTTATGCGATCGGTTCTTTTGACCCCGAGAATACTTCGTTCCATTGCTCGCTGGCAGTTATTTTAAAAGCCGCATGTAAGTTATTTTAAAAGTTTTGTTACTGTTTTGGTGTACAATAAAGTTTATTCTATTCTATTTTTTTAAAGATATAATCATAATATTAGAATATGACATGCTCACATAGATGTAATATAGGGTCACTATACCTGTGTAAACATCTTTGTAAACCTATATATGCAAATAAAAAGATCGATTGATTGAATAATCGAACCTGCGACACGCTGCGCAGCAGACAAACGCTGAACCACTGTGCAATCGGGCCGTTAATGCCATTATATTCTTGTATGAAAAGTAGACGAAGCTTTGAGCCACCATTTGATTTTTGTAGTCTCTTTTTCACAATAGAATTGTGATTACATCAGACGATATAACAAAGCTGTTGGTCTCTTTTGAGAACTGTATTCTATCACACTTAACATTAAAAAGACGAACGTTTGTATCTTTGTTACTTCGTCACAATCGGATAGCTGAACGGATTTCGATTAAACTTGGTACTCAGATATACCTGTTCTAGAAATAGTACATAGGATACTTTTTATTCCGGGATTATGCTCCTGTGGGACGATTTTCTACTTTCATTTGGGCGAGGCCGCTGGCAGCGATTAGTATAACCCAAACTAATTTATACTCCCCTATTTTTAATTAGTACAAAAGAAATGGGGTACCTAGGGTCGCTCGTCCAAGGGTGAGGTAGACCGAGACGTAACACATCGGATCAACGCAGGATGGATGAAATGACGACAGGTCACGGGAACGATTTGTGACCCACGGATGCCCCTCAAGTTGAAGGGTAAAATCTACAAGTCCGTGATAAGGCCTGTCGTACTGTATGGATCAGAATGTTGGGCTGTGAAAAAGATGGATGAAAAAAGATTGCATGTAGCAGAGATGAGAATGTTAAGATGGATGTGTGGTGTGACAAGAATGGATAAAGTGAGAAATGAGTATATTAGGGGAAGTTTGAAAGTGGCGCTAGTGACTGAAAAGTTGAAAGGAAATAGTTTGTCTTGGTATGGTCATGTGAAAAGGAGGGACGAAACGCATGTTGCTAAAAAAGTTATGAGTTTACATGTGGATGGATGGAGGGGGAGAGGAAGGCCAAAGAAAAGATGGATGGATTGTGTGAGAAGTGATATGAAAGAAAAGGGAGTTAGTGATAGCGTGACGAGTGACAGGACAGAATGGAAGAAAAAAACGTGTTGCGCCGACCCCAAATAAAACGGGAAAAGGGCAGGAAAGCGTTTTTGCGTGAAAGCGTAACAGACAGACAGACAGAGTTACTTTCGCATTTATAATATTAGTAGGGATTTATTGAGACTTCACTTAAATAATAGCAAGACCTTTTCTAGTAAGCCCTTTAAATATTTGTATTGTACTAATTAAAAAAATATTGGGGCATACACAGAACACAGGAATCATACAGTGCATATGTATAGTCTAGAAACATGAACCTAACTACGCAAATGTTTCGTATAACAGAGGACAGTCTAGTTTATTATATGAAATAATTCGGTTATTCTGATCTAGAATATCGTCTATATAAGCATATCTTCACAAACTATCAAAACTTTCTAGTTTAGAATATATTTATATGGAGGTGGAGCACGTAAAGTACAAAACTACACAGTTTACATAAAATCATGTTTATGATAAGCAAAACATTTATCTAAAGATGTCCTAATATGGTAAGTAACTTGAAAGTTTATTGCAGTGGCATGTGGTATTACTTAATTAAATCCTCCCGCTCTTGGTGAAGCAGGGATTTTTTCGTACGATTAAAACTTTTGTTTAAAAAAATATTACATTCAACAATTCACATTCTCTACTCCTTCGAAACGGCGTGGATGTGTAGAAAAATTTTTACACATAAAAATTGATAGTTAAATAATCTTCAAAGTGAACATAGCATATGTAAATCAATCAGTAGTTCGCATAGAAAATTGATTTAAAGGTCAGCGGGGCTCTATCTGGGCGCAGCTGGCAGGAATTAAATGCACAGATACTCGTACTGACCCTAGGCGGGTACGAGTGTTGTGTCCATTTAATTCTGGCTAGATTTTCAAGGGCCTATAAGCCTTAAACTAACTGAGTGACACTGATGTTTGCCGGTACTGTAATCAGGAGAGGGAGACGCCTAAGCACCTTTTGTGTGAATGCGGGCCCCTTATCCAAAAACGGAGTATCCATCTGGGCCGACACATTATTCGCTCGGAGGACATTAAAACTCTTAAAGCTAGGAGTATTCTAGACTTCCTGGAAGCCTCCCGGCTAAAAGAATTACTCTAACAAGGTGGCGAGTCACAATGGATCTTTTAGGTTGCAGTGACTACATCCCCTACCTACACTACGGGTGATGCATAGCCCCTATAAAAAAAGCCTTAAGCTGCAAGTCGATCCCAGCATAGTTAGGTAAAGGTGCGGCAGATTTAATGAGATGTCTATTGGCGCCAAAGTCACACATATACAGTACAGGCAAGTTCGCGAGAATGTTGGCCAACTCAACGAGCTATTTCCGTTAGGTTACAGCTTTTACTTCTTGTGTATTTATAAACATGTGCGAATACGACTACTGATTTTCTTTCCTTTCTAGGTGAGACGGGAAATGCTAGAAATGCTTAATATGACTTCCGGTTCGGTAATTTTAGAAGGCTATGCTAATGGTAAAAACCATTAGCAAATAAATAAAATAATAATTGAGCAGTGGTGGCCGAGTGGTAATGGCCCCGACTTACGAGTTGTAGGTCGCAGGATCGAACCCAGCCAGGCGCATTACTTCGTGTAATTTATTTCATCACCACTGCTCTCTAAACGGTGAAGGAAAACATCGTGAGGAAACCGGTATATCCTAGAACTAAAAATTTGAAGACATTACGGCCTATTCTCTCTCCTACAGAGGAGGCCTGAGTCCCAGTAGTGGGAACAGGGCTGATAATGATGATAAATAAATAAATGTGGTTTTTGGCAGGACTTTTTAAGAGTGAAGTTCAGTAGCTGTTTTATTTATTCGTAAATTAATTCCTAGTGGATATTGTGATGTAGGTTACTATACGTTCCAAATGAGAATAGGATCGATTACGATGTTTTGACGACGTCACACTGTCAAATCGAAGAAATTTTGGCAAAATTGAAGAACTCAGAGATGAGTAAAATTGAACAATTGGATTCTGATTAAACTTTTTTCGTTCACAAAATTTATTATAGTAATTAATTAAAGTTTAAAAATGTCTTTCCTCGATTTGACGTCACGTCACAACATAGCAATCGATCCTATTCCCATTTGGAACACATTGTAAAATTGATGTAGTTTTGCATCTCAAGTGTCTACGCAACTAGACAATATGTGGAATATTGAAAAAGACGCTATTCCGGTAAAATGGAGCTGAGAATTAATGTAGTATTGACTACCTCAGCGAAGCTTACTGAAAAGGCTGACCCGATACATTTGGTGCCAAATACTGTGTAAACATTAGAATGTGTTACATCCTCGTTTTAATGGAACTCAAAGTAACTTAAAGTGACTGAAAACTGGCTAAATGCACAATCTGTGAAAAAAAAAAATCAAATGTAGAATACAAATAAAAGAATGTGTTTGTACTTATGTCTATCTAAGATTTTCCCCTCGAGCGCAGTTTGTACATACGTCTGTACAACTTTAATAACCTTGAAAAAAAAATTATTTTCGTTTTGTACACACGTTTGTACGAAATTTATTTGGCCGAAAATTTTGTTTTCTCGATTATTTTTTTCCTTTTTTTTTGTAATTTACGTAAACACGGCAATTTTCCTGGTCATTCATCAACCCCCTGGCGCTCGAGGTGTTAAAAAATATAGTTCTATTTTTTATGGAGTTTACACAAGAAAATCGTACCATTCTGAGGTTAAAATTTTCGAGCCCTAGCATTTTCCCTTTCTTTTTTTTAAATTTTAACCTTTTAAATTTTTTCCTTTCAAAAATTTAATTTCTTTCTCAAGGCTACCAATGACTATAGGCAGTCTACCATTCGTTCAACTTCAAAGGTAAAAAGAAAAATTTAAAATAAATGTGTAGATAAGTACTATATTTTTATCCTTTTAGGCTGTGAATTTAATTGACCTATATAGTTAATTTATCACAACATTAATATCTATGGCGTATTGGCGTCACATAATAATATGCAAGAAGAACTAATCCTGCATCGCGCAATTAAAGTTCTAAAAAGGCTTTGTAGGCAATTTAACGAGTTTGCAAAAACTACAAGCTCAGACATCTGCGAGTCGCTGGCAAAGTATAAAAATGTTTAATGTTTACAAGATTTAATTAAATTGAATTAAAATAGTTGACTTATTGTTATTCAATGTTTTATGAGTAATTGAATAACTTTAATTATTGTTATTCAATGAATGAATTGTTGTTATTCTTTGTTATTGGAATTATAATTTTATCATTATTCAGAAAATTTACAATCTTTTATAAATCAACTGCTACAATTTATAAAGACCAACACCTGACCTGACGGGAAAACGCCTGGGTAGTTTTTTTTTATAGTGGGCAAAATTCTACCGACGACCACCCCCGCTTTTAAGCTAGCTTGGGTAGCTTGCGAACATTAAATTTTCTTCAGTTTTTCACATTTAGCAGCGTCAAGTTTTATGTCGATTATAATATAATTAGCGGCATAACACGTGCAGTCACTAGCATATAATATAAATTAAACATTGTCACATTTTTTTAATATATTTTTTTCTGTCATTCAACCAATATGTGTGTAGGTACGATAGTTGGTTCTAAATGACCGTATTTCTATTAATAGTTATTTATGTAACTAAGAGCCATTTGTCATATTTCCGATAAATTGGAAGTGAAGTCAACCCACAAAAAAATTACGAAACGATTTTTTATTGTAGTAGCATTATATAAATCTACTCTATAATAAAGAGGTAAAATTTGTTTTTTTGTTTGTAGCAGGTAAGTACCTAATCTCTGGAAGTACTGGTCCGATTGCCAAAATTTTTTCATCGATATAAAACTGCTTTATTCCTGAGTGACATAGGTTATATTTTATATACGCGAGCGAAGCCGCTGGAAAATGTTAAATAAGTTTTAACAATATTTGCTTAGCGATTACAGAAAAAAAAAACAAAAACATTTTCGCGGCATCCCTTTCGAACAATCTAGCTGCCCTGGTCAGTGATTGTCATTCAGATATTTTGTCATCATTGTAGCGACTAAATTATTAAAAAAATAAATAAATACGAGTTAATTATCTCTAGTTCGGCACAAAAATCCGCTTCCGATTTCATAAACAAAAAAAAAAGATCGACTCTGAAGATAAATGAATCATCCAACAATGACGTATAAATGTAGATTAGAATTGAACTAATGAATTCGAAGCCAATCTTTAAATATTTTGAATAAATGTCACTTTATATAATTTATTTGGTTTCCTTCTTATATTGGATATGTTATGACATAATTGTTATAATGAGATGATCCAAAGAAAATATAAAGAATACTCACTCTTTCCCAATAAATCCATAATAGAATCATCTTCTTGCGATGAGCCGTATGCATTATGGTATCCAGAACCTTTTCGTCTTCCCAAAGCACCTAACATTAAGATATCTTTCTCTTGTTCATTCGCTGGCCTCCTTCTATCCGATGGCAAATCAATATCCTTATCATCAACTTGTAACGTCAAAACATCATTCTCATTACATAAAATACTATGAAAACAACTTAAAAATGCGAAAGAAAACAAAAAAGTTCTCAAAAACATGACGTTAAAATCACTTTCGCGCGTTCTTCTGCGCGTTTTAAAATTTTTCTTTTTAATTTTTCGCGCCACTCCATGTAGTCCGTTTTCGATTACACTTTTACACATTTCACTGGTTTTTATTGCACCTCATTTTTTTTTGTCACTCGTTTTTTTGTTCACTTTTGTTTTGTTTTGTTTTATTATTTTTGTTTTGTTTATTTGCGTGAGACGTCTTGCCGCGGGAAGTTGGTTATCGGAAGTAAACTGCGATCGCCTCGCGCTTCGTTCCTTTTCACTTTTTGTTAGAGTTCCCCAAGCATTTTACATTTTCTTAACTATACTTAATTGCTCATATCTTAAGAATCTTATTAAGTTATTGTCAGCCATTAGCGTTTACGATCTGTAAAGTAATTATTGCAATTAATTATGTTGTCACATATCTTTTAATAAGAAGGTTTAATTTTGAAATTTATATACAGAACCTTGTGTGGAGTTTTTTTTATTACATTTAAAGCAAAACAATAGTCGTATGACCGTTCTTTAGCGTGTCTTTGGTGTGCGTGACGTATACATATTAGGTGCAAGTAATAATAGTTTATTTCACTTTGTAAATTCAGTGCAAACTTGTACCTACCTAATTCTTTAAACTGGTGGTAATAACAGACGCAATTTGACAGTTGTATATACGGACTTGCTAATTTAGATATTTTACCTACTTTTTCATTTTATTTACATAAATTCTTCATACAAGTACTGTAATTTTGAATACAATGTTTGCTTTTAAAGAACCTAATTCTAGGTTAAGCTCACCTTTGCACAGAAGCTATCTTATTGGAACTAAATAATATTTGTATATTTTATATGCAATAAAGCATGACAAACAAAATAACTACATAAAGTTCTCTCAACTTTAATGTGATCTTCGTCGAAGATTTAATATTTATTACAGTACCTATTTATTAGTTTATTACTTTTAGCACATATAAGTTTCAATTTTATTATTACGAGTACTTATTCTTAATGACAGGTATTTACTTCATTCTATTTCATATTTCTATAATAACTACCTAGGTATTATTTATTTATTGTGCATATTCACCACAGTGAAGTCTTTTTTCACCCTAAGGTTGTCTGGTAGAGTATACAACTACTGTATATTAAGTTTAAATGAATAAATGTAATGTTTTTAATGCAGTGTTTTTTACAAATATAATTGAATTAAGATGAAATGTCGGTTATCTTAACGGAAGAATGTTTTCTTCTAAATGATGCTCTTAGAGCTTTTACAGTTATTTCTTAGTAATTGTATCATGATCATGATCAATTAAGCTGCTGTAAAAAGTAACAGAATTGTCTAATCATTCCGCGTGGACTAAAATTGTATTGTCTATGTAACTCCGTAACAATCTATACTTATAATAAATCTGTAGAGAGGTCAATTCTATACATGAAATATATTTCCAAAATAACTATCAGGGGGTGATTAGTGATCGATACTGATGCTAAAAATGCAAACAGTAAAATTTTTGTCTGTCTGTCTGTCTGTCTGTCTGTCTGTATGTTCTTTATAGAAACAAAAACTACGCGATGGATTTTAACGAAACTTGGTACAATCAGTCTTCATACTCCTGGGCAGGTTATAGTATACTTTTCATCACGCTACGATCAATAGGAGCAGAGCAGTGAAGGGAAATGTTGGGGAAACGGGAGAAATTACTCCATTTTTTAAGCTTCCGTTGCGTTTGCAGCCTTAATGGTTAAAGCTACACAGAAATCATGTATTACGGAAATGTTCTCCTTAAAATTATATAAAAAATATCCCACGACAGCATATGTCTATCTTTTATGGTTGACTCACAATAACACGTGTAACTCCCGATAGCTTAGCAGTTCGGAGCTTTCTGTTTATTTTTGTCTACTCTTACGTTTATAACACTCTCACTCATCCCTAATATTAAAAAGTTAACATTATTATCTATTCAATAAAAAAAGAATCATAGAAATCGGTACAGAAACACCAAAGTTATACATGAAATACGCTAATAAGCCATCGCGTGTGAATGCTGAATCCAGTCCCCCGGCTCTTAGAATTCGATATCAGACGTTTCAGATCTTTGATTTTGACGACCCCGTTGTCGCTGGCATAAGCAACAGGATCCGCGTACGAAGTCGCTGGCAGAAGCTAGTTAGTTAGTATTTATGTAATTACCTAGTCAAGTTTTTCGACTTTTAAGAAGCAGAATTTTAACCTTTTCGTTACATAATGTTGCAGACGTTGCAGTTTAGTTTTGGGAAATTTGTATTGTAGATTTGTTAAATTGACTATATACAAACCTGTAGATAGTGAAACATGTTATAAAAATTAGGGTATAGAAAGGTATTTATGACTTTTTTTTATCTTTTACAATGTATACTTCTTTTTAAATTATGCAGAGTAAGAAAATCCTCGTTAAAATAGCAACATCTTGATCGTACGGCCTTCACAGTATTTCCATATTAAGTACTGGATAATGAGATACAAAAACAGTTTTAATGCGCATTCAAGTATCAAGATTGAGTGGTCACACTTGAACACTCATAAGACGCCGACTTTCGCCGTAGCTTTCCAAAACATGACTTTAAATGGGCGAAAAACGTCGTAAGTAACATCACACCGAATAAATTTAAATTTTATACGCAGCAGAATAGCGTCCAAACTCATTTGACTGTTGTCCATCGGTGACAATCCCTCTGATTGATTTGGAATAATAAATGAGCTGGAAAATTCGACCTTAACTTTGATAAGTCAAGGTGTAAACTTGTTTGATGTATAGGCAGGACGTAATTTGTACAAATAGACAAGTCTGCTTTCTTTGCTAATGACATCTGTTAAGGTTAATTTCGCGGTGTTGCATTATCTGTGGCTAATTCATTTTTGATAGGGCTATGATTCTTACGGAAGTACACGAGAACTAGGTCAATTACTATCAAAGGTTCGCATTTCAAATTGGATAATTGAATTTTATTGTTTTGGAAATGTTTCTCAACTACTTATTAGTTTACAATCGTTTTTAATTGGGTAAACTGCAGAAAGTATGCCGCGAGGCATTATAAATAATCATTAAGCCCTTCTAGTGCCTTTGGCTAGAAACTGCTTAGATTAAAAGGAAAGGGGCGTTAGAATGTAGGTATTAAATGGTTCTATAAGAGGGCCAGTCTACGGAAAATTATAATAATCTCTGCTAAGAATATGTAGGTTAAATTAGACAGCTATAAAGATAAAACAAAGTAAGAAAAAAAGGTTTCAACATTTTTTAACAGTAAAAACTAACCGGAAAAGCACAACGAACGAAATCGAGAGTGTATCGGAACGTGGTGTGACAGCTCATCTTTCCCGCCATTTTCACTTTCGTTTCGAATAGCGCGAACTGCGTGAAATTAGGTGCCATATTCACACGATTACCGAACGATTACAACGGCGTTCTACATGGACGTAGATAATGGACTGATTTATTATTATTACTAGGTATGAAGTGAAAACCATTTATGATTAATGTTAATTCATGAATCCCCAAGCGACCACCGGTGGCCGCGCATCTATTGTCTTACTATTGTGTCTCTAATTGACGGTATCTGAAGGGTTAATATGTACTATTAAAATCGATTAGTGGTTGTTTTATTAACAAGTCATAAAAATTTTAGTAAGAGATATCAAAAATACTTTTATTACCTACACTATATTGTTGTACTGCTAGATAAAGGTCTCCCCATAACCACATAACTTTTAATTAGAGATTAATAAAAATCCTTCCTGCAAAAAGCGTCAACTGTCGCCTACAATGTCTTCCTAAAAATAGTCGTTAAATTATAAGAATCATGTAGGTAGTTAATTTCTGAAGTAGTTGATGTTTGAGTGTGTGTTTTAAGTTTAACACATAGACATAGAGTGTGCAACTCAGTCCATTCTTCATGTCTTAGAGGTTAGGAGTAAGGAAATGCGTGGATAGGTAATTAATTGATCGCTTTCTGAATACTAAACGCGCGTAAGAGGTAAATGAGTTTTTTTTTTCTTTACATAATGAGTTTTAACCGATTTGCTTTGCATATAAGTAGTACTTTGCCTATTTTCACGCTTTTACTCCCGAGTAAAACCAGTTACGTCTTCATTTGTAGTGTTCACTATTCGATCATTACTCCGTAATTAGCGTTACTTTGTAACTGTTGCATGTAACATAACATATATGGATACGTAAGTGAATGTAGTTAATTAAATATTACTTTGTACCCTTCAGATACCGTCAATTAGAGACACAATAGTAAGACAATAGATGCGCGGCCACCGGTAGTCGCTTGGGGATTCATGAATTAAATTGTTCGATTTATCTTAAAAAATAAAATATTAAGGGGAGTATTTTCTATCTAGTAATAGATTTAAAAAATCTCGTAAAATATTGATAGATCGCAGCATCTGTTTTTCTCATACAAAATCTTTATTGCATATTTATAACTTAGTATAAGATTTAAATGAATATGGATTGTTATTTTTCCCGAATAAGTAAAATACAAGCAAATATTACAAAATGGAAACAATCATAATTCCTGTCGGGCCTCCAAAATTTTTAATATAATGTGATTATGTAGGTATTCATTTTAACCCTTCAGATACCGTCAATTAGAGACACAATAGTAAGACAATAGATGCGCGGCCACCGGTGGTCGCTTGGGGATTCATGAATTAATACAGTGAAACTTGGTTAAGTGGGACCTGGATAAGTGAGAAACCTCCATAACTGGAACTCATGCTGAGGTCCCAACACTTTGGCACTGAATTACCTCTGTTAGTGGGAAGAGGTAAGCCTCTATATCTGGGATTTGTTCTTTCGATTTATCATCATAGTTACCTCTATAGCTGAGACAGCGAGTAAATTTTATATGCATAAACCGCTGTAACTGAGATAACATTGTTTGTTTACTCATTCTCAACTGAAATAACCTGTATTCTCACCTCTATTAATGAAACCCTCTGTAAATGAGACAGATATTTATTTATACCTGTATATCTGAGACACTGGGTAAGTGGAATACCTCTATAAGTGAAACGACATTGCAGGTCCCTTGATGTCTCACTTAACCAGGTTTCACTGTAGTAGGAGAAAGGATGGCTTTGATGAGCGCTTTAAAATTTTTATTGTTTTAATTCATTACCAACCAATTTGTCTTATGAATCAGTCAAGATTATTTCTTAATTTTTTTTGGCAGCCCCCCTTTTACTTATATGTATAAAGTAAGTATCCAAAATGAAGTTCAATTATGACTATTTTTTATTCTTTTATAAATTTAGTGACTTTTGGTCACAGAAAGACCACGCCAGCCCCATCGTAACCTAATACAAGTAAAGCTACATTGACTCTTATTTACTACTCTCGGCTCTAAAACCTTACTGACTAATTTATAAACAGCAGTAAAGTCTTCAAAATCAAGTCAAGCAGTATTCGAACTAGGCTTATGTAGTCACGACATCTCAACATTGGGTGAAACAGAACGAGACACGATTACATATTACGTATGCAGCGCCTGCGCATCAACATGTCGCAACATTGTTTTGTTAAAAAAATAAAGCTTCAAGATTTTGCAAATGGATTGTCAAGAGGGCGGATGTTGTGATGTGATGTGGCATTGTTGTTTCTTACGACAGAAAGTAATAGCCGGGGATACAATGTCGTAACTTAATCTTGGACGTTGTATTCGGCTTGTCCTTTCTACTTTTAATAATCCTTACTAATATTACATAAGCGAAAGTGAGTTTGTTTGTTACGTCTTCATGCCTAAATAGCAAAACCGATTTTGATGAATTTTGGTACAGAAACAATTGGGAGGGACCCTGGAGACGGACATAGGCTAATTAAATAATTTTCTCTTTAAAAAAAAAGAGAAAAGGGGGAGAAAGAGGGAAGAAAAAGGGAGAGGAATTAAAGTATATTAGTAAACGCGGGCGAAGCCGCCGGTAAAAGCTAGTAATAATATATATATTATTGCAAATACCGTTGATGATTAACTCATATAAAAGAGGTTGAGTTATGGTCTAGTTCCAAAAGGGAGGCTCGGCCTGAATAGCAAGAAGGCACGTGGTGAGATTTTTAGTCAGTAAGAATCTGACACTATCTCCCGTTCAGCCTAAGGGCGAGGGATGTCATTTGGATGATTATTGCCGACCGAAAAAAATATTGGTAAAGTTAAATTAAATTGAAGTCCTATAAAGTACAGTTCAGAGTATCCATAGGCTAAACAAAGGCCACTCTAGGGGAGAGTGGGCTGTGAAATCGATTTTGTTTAAGTAGAGAAGTTTTTCAAAAAAATTAATATTTGAAAAGGATGCACCTTGATACTTTCTCACAAGGACGGGTATTTTTCCAAAGAAAAGTAGAATGACCCTAGTAGAATGACGCGACGTGAGATGGATGCGTGATGAGAATGATGGATGGTATCATAGATATGAAAATTTGGAAAGTGTAATGTAATATTTCGCAATTTTCAAGAGTAATGGAGACGGAAGTTGTCTATTAGTCGTATCTTGATCGGAGGATGTTGTTAACGATATACTTAATGGCACGATTAAAACGTGCCGAAGATTGGAAGAGAAGATATAAAAAGAAATTCAAGTAGTTATAGTAGATATACAGCTTGATAAATATTAAAGGATAGAATAGAATAGAATAGAATAGACAATACAACGAATGAGATTGTAACGGTCATTATTATATTACTTAGACCATATTTTGCACTAATCTTGAACTTTTTTGTTCCTCTCAAAATCCACATATGTTAAAAGAGAAGAAATATTTTATAAAAAATGGCTATTTTTTTAATAAAAATAAAATCGCTTTTACGGGGCCGCAAAGATCCGGGCCAGTACTTACCTACAAAATACCCTGTGACTGGAACCGGTTCTTAAGAGACACAATTAAAACATGGCCAGGAGTTGCAGATAACTCCTGAAGAGAGTGAGGATTGTCCCCTCCTCAAGCGTTCAAGGGATCAATCAAGTTAGTAAGATAAGCTGAACATATTAGTGGCACAGGAACGAGACGAATGGCACAACACAACACACAACAAGCCTTGAGATGATGAATTAAGAGTTGTTGATAATAATGACGACGTTCTTTTTTAACTACATAATTTAAATTATCCTAGAATTCTTATATTATATTTAATATAATATTGGTAACAAGCTAAATGTGAAAGATGCAACAATCTTGTAGCCTTTGATTTAGTAGAAATTAATTAAATGTATCCACTCCTACAAGGTGGACCAATGCTTTTTGCTATCTTTTGTTAGGAATTTTAAGTGGGTGAGTAGTTTAAAAGCGTGTTTTTTTAATAATATAAACCAGTGGACAACAGGACTACAAGGTGGACCGATGACCTGGTGAAGGTTACGGGAATCCGATGGATGCGAGACGCACAGGAGCGATCATTGTGGCGACACTAGGGGGAGGCCTATGTCCAACAGTGGATGTCTGTCGGCTGAAATGATGATGATGATGATCCACTTCATTTGGACTTAATTAAAAAAAAAAAAATTTGTTTCATAAAGCAGGCAACATTTTTTTTTAAGTTTTTTTTTATTAAATTTATTATTATTATTTGGGTGGAGTGAGATGTGTCAGACTTTAACTGACTAAAACCCATCCTTTAGTTACTTGAATAAGTAACCTTGGTAGTCAATATTATAACTGGACTGGTAGTTGCACTAATTGGCACCAAATAAGGCAGGATTATACGACTGCTACATAGTAGGGGAAAGGAAAGCTGCGGTACCAATGACAGTTATTTAGGAGATGATGTGTAAAATTTTATCAATTGTTTTGTCATTGAACTTGATCGAAGTGAAGGTTTAGCGAACCTACTGACCGATTAGTCTAGATAGTGACGGGTGTATTAACGAGTATGTGCGAATATTTATTTATTTATTTAATGCTTTATGCACACAAAAGTCGGACGGACTTAATGCCTTAGGCATTTTCTGTCAGGCAACCTTTGGGTGATGCAGAGAAAAATAGTGGTAGGTGCAATAAATGAGAAAGAGAAGACGAATACAAGAATTAACATAAGTAATATCGTACTAGAAGTATACGAGCACTATCTACTTATGTTTCTTTTTTGAAAATCTTATACTGGTTACTGTTTTTTTTTAAATAATGTATAGGCGGCTCACGTTTGACCACTATCTCACCTGATGGTAAGCGATGATGTGGCCGACGATGGAACACGCTTTTAAATAACTGCGTGCCTACTTAGGTATTTACTTTTTTTTCAATTATAAAAAAAATCATAAGCTCTATAGATGTCCTAATTATTATGATAATATTTCAATCAATTTTAAGCACTCACAAAATTGATAAAAATACGAAAAATAAATTAACATAAAATTCTCATTTGCATTGGCAGTAATGCCGCATTTAAATAATAGATATAAAAAAGTCACGCACACCAAAGTTAATAAAAGTAACTACTTACCATAAAAAAATATTTACGTAATAGAAAACAAACCTATTCGAAATTCGCATTTCGCATCAATCACAAATATTTAAATTTGGAATGCATGCAATCATTGTTTAAAAAGTTTACTTGCGTTATTCCGCAAAAAGTTTTTGCAATTGTTTAACCATAGAGGATTTATGTGATGACAAGTTTTAATATTATTTTGCACGTGCTATAGTTTTTAGTCACTCCGCGACACTGTTAGTTCTCACGGCAAGGCAACGGACGCACCCGCGTGGGGTGTTAAACATTCTACTTTCATTTGAATCACAGCCATTTGTATGTAAATGATATTTCTTTTTAACTTTAATTTATAGGCTAATGTCATGTTTACAGCGTAATTATTACGTTTTGACTTATGTAATGAGTTATTCAAGAGTTATTTTTTGTGTCGATTGAAAAAAATCGAGAGTATTTGAATAGATACTATGTAGTCTACTTTAAAGAAAAATATTTTTAGACAATATTTTGATGAAATAAATACACTAGTAATATTAATTTGTAGTTATAACTATGCGTACTTTTTATTAACATAGACAACTGACAAAGCATAGTAGATATGAGTATGATTACGCGTGAAAGTTTCAAAACTCACTTGCCTACACAAATGGTAACATGATGATTTTCCTCTAGAAATTATTATAATTAGACCACAGAACTAGACAGTGTAGCGAAAAGTGAAGTCCATTACAATTTTTTTTAGGTGTAAAATTATCAAATAACTTCTCCTGCTCTGAGTGGAGTAAGAGTGAGTGTTAGACTTTTACTGATTAAAACCCACCCGTGTTCCTTTTGTTGCCCTTTCCGTTTCAGAGCCGCGGTGACTCTTTCGAAAAACCCCGCCAACCTGGAAGTTCTTGACTTTTCTTAGCGGGCAGCTAATACAATTTTATTGGAAGAAAATGGTAGTAGTTGTGGCCGAGTGGTAATGGCCCCGACTTACGAGTTGTAGGTCGCGGGTTCAAACCCTGCCAGGCGCATTACTTTGTGTAATTTATTTCATTACCACTGCTCTCAAAACGGTGAAGGAAAACATCGTGAGGAAACCGGCATGTCCTAAAACCAAAAATTCGAAAGACATGTGACATTCACCAACCCGCACTGGGCCCGCGTGGTGGATTACGACCCATTCCCTCTCCTAGAGAGGAGGCCTAAGTCCCAGCAGTGGGAACATTAAAATGGCTATAGAATAGAACTACTACAAACTAATACTTCAATATCGAATTAATTTGCCCGAAAAAGAGGATCTAAGGACCACTATAATCTTTCTATTCTTGTCCCAAAATGTTACCTACTTGAGGTTGGCGTAACATGTTTTCTTCTTCTATTCTGCGGGAATGTGCGAAAGAGTTACCGCGGACCTGGAACGTAAAGAGCAACTGAAGGAAGACTGGTGGATTTTATTCAATAAAAATCTGGCATTCCCTCTCTTTCCATCCAGAGCGGTAAGAGTTATTTCATGATTACCTTAAATAGTGTTGTTTTTAACTTATGCAAATGAAAAATATTGATTTCGAGTCTAAAATGGAGTGAATGATAGCGTCTCAGTTGACTCTATCAACGTTATAATACACTCCCTTTTCTTTCACATCATTTCTCACACAATCCTTAAATTTTTTGCCCTTCATCTATTCATTCGCATTTATTTTATATTTTCAATAATCTTATTTATATTTTATTGTATCTTTGACGTACTTGATTTAATCTTTTCATTTGACATACCTAATACTTTTTTTATATTCATACTTTTTAATTCCTTGACATAGCCTTATGATTTAATTTTTATTTGACATCAAATAATTCAATTTTGTTTTGTTTTATTTTTATTATTTTTTTATACTTGACTTACCCAATATTTTTTTTTTTTTACTAATGATTATTATTTTTTATTTTTATTATTCGTTGACATACTTAATGATTTTTTATATTTTTTACTTGATTGATTTTATGTAAATTATATTGTTAAAGACCTCATTAACATTTGCATGCCTAATATAAGGTAGATTGTACAAGGCTCACCTAATTATTGTTACACCTAATCATTGTACGTACAAATAAATTTTACTTACTTACTTACTAAATAACTCTTTTATTCACATAAGTTTACTGAAAAAAAAGAAATAACAAAAGAATAACCAACTACAAATGACATAATCCGCATTAAAAAAAAAAATAGAAAAATTAAAAAAAATGTTGCCAACATCACCGCACAAGAGAGAGGTGTCGCGAGAGTCGAAAGTAGCAACTCGTTTATTTTTTTATGCTTAGGTTGGCTTGACATGGTCTTGACTAACAAGATAGTGTGAACTGGGTCACTATTAGCATGTCATCAGGAGTGAAGAAAGGAGGGCAGATTAGCATTCGATGAAGATTAGTTATTATTTCCGGTGTTTTATCTAATGTGGAATAATAAAATAGCTGTTGAAAGATAAAAATACGATTTTAAATTGAATTCGATTAATCTTCTAGATTTAAAATTATTTATAGATGCTCTTATTTTATCTGTGTAAATAAAAAGTGGGTATTTTTTTAAATGTTTTAATCTTTGGAACTACCTACTGAGATCTTTTTACATAGCAGCACTAGACAGCAGGACAAAAATATGGCTACACTAGCTTTTGCCCGCGGCTTCACCCGCGTACATAATCCCAGGATAAAAAGTATCCTATGTGTTATTCTGGGATATGGTCTACTCGTGTACCAAGTTTCATCAAGATCCGTTCAGTGGTTTTTGCGTGAAAGAGTAACAAACATCCATAAATCCATCTATACATCCATCCATACATACAAACTTTCGCATTTATAATATTAGTAGGAGTAGGATTGTATAAATCCGACAGCTGTCACTCACACCATCATATTGCAATTGTAGGTGTCATCATCATCAGCCTCAGAACTCTGGCCTCCTCTGTAGGAGAGGGAATGGGCCGTAATCCACCATGCGGGCCCAGTGCGGGTTGGTGAATGTCACATGTCTTCGAATTTTTGGTTCCAGGACAGGCCAGTTCCCTCACGACGTTTTTCTTCACCGTTTTGAGAGCAGTGGTGATAAAATAAATTACGCAAAGTAATGCGCCTGGCTGTTTGAATCCACGACCTACAACTCGTTTTTTAGTAATGCTTCCATACAGTAAACGTAATTTTTTGCCGTTTTTTTTGCAACACTCGGTACAGAACTCTTCCTGCGCGAGTCCGACTCGCACTTGACCAGTTTTTTAAGAAACTCATGGCTGGAATTTTACTATTTTTTGACGTGACAAACTTGTTTTGTTAAAACAAAACAAAACAAAAACATAACAGCCCGCTTTCTCTCAACCTTCACAGTGGTTACATAACAAATTAACGGCTACATATAACAGTTAATATAAGTGTTATATAACGTTATTATGATATTATCTTGTTATTCAAATTATAGCCTTGAGCAGCCACTTTGTTTGCCATTATGGATTTGCGATTTGATTTTAATAAATAGTTAGTGATTTTGTATAATAGGCAAATTGAGATTAATGATTCTTATGCCAAATCTATTCTTAATCATCCGCTCATGCATGAGGTTTTTTTTTTTTTAAGATAGGGAAATCAGCGGACAGCATTGTCATGGTAGGGGCCACCAGGGACCTTTGAGGCGTGTCTGGAAAGACCTCACGGCGTCCTTACCTTCCGCATGACGCAGGTCCTCACCGGACATGGCACGTTCGGGAGGTTCCTGCACCGGATTCAAGCGGAAGAGACGCCCGGGTGTCACCACTGTGCGGAACGCCCGGAGGACACGGTGGAGCACACAGTCGAGGTGTGCTCTGCTTGGGCGGAGCATCGCCGTGCCCTCGTGGGGGCGATCGGCGGCGGAGACCTCTCGCGCTGGGCCTTGGTTCAGGCCATGATCCGGAGCGAGGAGGAGTGGCAGGTGGTTGCTTCCTTCTACGATGCAGTAATGCTTGCAAAGGAGGAGTCCAACCGCATCAGGCAACGGCGCTCTCGCCACCGCCGCCGGGATTCCGATCCCGAGAGCGGGGGTTGTCATTGAATGACTTTTGCCCACCAAAAAATAAAAGCATTGCCGTGACCGAATACTGGGCCAGGCATGGAATTTAATTAGTTTTACCATCGACACGCTAAGAAGAAGGGCCATCATCTAATGACATCTAACCAAAACTCGACTAATGATCGGCCATTATGAATTAACAGATTAGGAACTTTTAGCAGAGGTGAGAGCAATGGTGGCCGAGTGGTAACGGCCCCGATTTACGAGTTGTTAGGTCGCGGGTTTAAACCCTGCCAGGCGCATTACTTTGTGTAGTTTATTTCATCACCACTGCTCTCGAAACCGGCATGTCCTAGAACCAAAAATTCGAAGACATGTGACATTCACCAACCTACACTGGGCCCGCGTGGTGGATTACGGCCCATTTCCTCTCCTAGAGAGGAGGCCTGAGTCTCAGCAATGGGAACATTAAAAGGCTGATTATGCTATGCTATACTATACAAAAAGACTCCGATGAATTGAGAACCTCCTCCTTTTTAAAGTCGGTTTAAAAATCGTATCCGCCATCTTTGATAGCAAACCGCCATTTACTTTAGAGCCGATAACACTTAAAGCTATAATTTCACACAAGATTGCTCGTATAAAAGCAATCACATAAGAAAACTTATGATTACGGATAATAACATTACTTAGGATTACAGCAACGCGTTGCGTAACTCGAAGGTTGCGGAGAAAGCAAACTGCTGCTTTGTTGTGACTTTGGCAGGTTCGGCTGCGTTCACAGAGGACACTGAGTTTAAAATAAATAATAAAAAAACTTGAGAGGTGTCAAGGGACACCCGGATGGAACGGAGTTCCTTTCGATTAATTAGTGAAGGAATTGTAATAAAATTTTATTGAACTATAAAAAAATAATATAAATAAAAAGAAACAATTTCCATCTGTAAGAATGTTGCCATAAAAAAAAGTGTCGTTACAACTTTTCGTGAGAATTTTTTCCGTCTTTCACAACGTGCGATAGGGAACTTCGTTTCAAAAAAAATGGAAGACACCGCCAAAAAAATTAACCAAAAAGCAAAAAAGAATATGTTAGTTAAATTGTAGAAATAAAAATGAAAGTAGGCACTTCCATCTGTAATAGTCCATTATGATATTATAAGTGTATAATATATACTTAATGTTAGTGATTACCGTTGAGGCGGTATTTAGACCCGAGCCATGGAGAGGGAGAACGAGACTAAGAGAGCCGAGAACGGTAATCATGTATCATACGAAGTTTTTCAATACACTTGTGAAGAAAATAACTGTAAAACTAGTAAGCTTTTCTGGCGGTAAAAATCTGTTCTCATATGCGCGCCCGTTTTTTTTCCTTTTCCTCTGGGGGACGACCTGCGCCCATCCTGATACGATAAATGTAATAAAATTATGGCGGGGGAGAGATTGAACAATAAGGTTTTAAACACATTATAGCACTAGTGCGTAATGGTAATCTAAATGTCACAGTTTGGTAACAAGTGCCATTACATACCTAAGTACAGTGCAATAAGAGTCACTTTATGAGCAAGTGTATTGAAAAATACTTTCTTAAATAAAAGGTAATTTTTTCAATAGCTAAGTCACTCGGGACTATGCAAGGATTCTAACGAAACCCATACATAAATCAGTTCAGTCATTTAGAAGTTATGGCGGAATAAAAAATGACAATTTGTTTGACACTTACAGAATTAGGTTATTTAATGGTTAAAATATTTTTGACTGGCCTGTTGGTCTAGTGGTTAGTGACCCTGACTGCTATGCCGGAGGTCGTGAGTTCGATCCCCACCCAGGACAAATGTTTCTGTGATGAGCATAATCATTTGTTCTGTGTCTGGGTGTAATTTATCTATAATATGTATGTATTTAGAAATATATAAGTACGTATATCAGTTGTCTAGTACCCATAACACAAGCTAGCTTAGCTTGGGACTAGACGGCGTTGTGTGAGACATGTAAAAAAAAAAATGTCTTCCCCTAGGTGCTCTAGAGCGGAGGGGGTAGGCGTGTCAGACTTATTTGCCTTGGGTCGCCTTTCGGAGTATCCATGGTCCCAGCAGGCTTTGGCCCAGCCAGGCCCTAAGGTTTTACTGACATCTCTTTGATGCACGAGTGGAACATTACGCTCCGTCGATGAGTCGGGTTCGGCCTGGATCGTTATCGGACGGCGAGCGTCCTAATGCTCGTCGCCTACGGTAGCTGGAAATCGGGGTCGGGATCTCGGGCGTGAGAAAGTCCGTTCCCTCATGCGGCCGTCTTCTTCACTAGCATTACTGCTTCGCTGAAGGAGGCGACCGTTTGCCATTTTTTCTCGCCCTGGACCATGGTCTGTTACAGGGATCTTCACTGCTGCTGATCGCCCTCATCGGCGCGCGCGGCGACGTTCCGTAACCAAATAGTAATAACAGCCCCCCTGGCCAAGTTGCTAATCTGCAATAGTTAACGCTAGTAGAAAGCTTCAAATGTACGGGAATGACGCTCAGTCACGTGGTCAGAACAATAGAATTGGCGGCAAGGTCAACTCGAAGCGTTCGACGCAAGCGAAACGGTTGTAAATTGGCAGGATTCCATTAATAAGCCTCCGTTATCGTCCGTCCTACTGTCAGCAGGCTGGGTAATCAGCATTTCAAATATTCCTATGAGGAAGAGTGGGCGCGTGGTAAGAACATCTCAACTGTAAATTGGTTGTTACATCACAATTTTTTTTTTGCAATTCGGAAATATTTACCAAGACTCCATTCCAGAATTGAACTATGTATTTAGGTAAGTTGGTACGGAACCCTCAGGGCACGAGTCCGACTCGCACTTTCCCAGTTTTTTTTGTTATTGATAATAACTAGTGCTTGACCTGATGGTAAGCAGTGATGCAATCGTTGGTGGTAGGTCATTTATAAAACAATTTAAAAATATGACTCAGCTATCCATTTAAAATCCTCAGTCACCATTCTAGTTGCGTCCTTACACCAACAGACGCTGTTCGGAGCCGGATGTCACTTTCACCGCGCCGACTTATGCGGTAACGTTACAACACAGCGCCTGCCGAAACATGGCCCGGTCAGTGCCAACAACGTTATTTTTAGTACGCTATATGATAAGGTAACATCAATGAGTTCGACTGGCCTGTTGGTCTAGTGGTTAGTGGCCCTGACTGCTATGCCGGAGGTCGTGGGCTCGATTCCCACCCAGGACAAATGTTTATGTGATGAGCATTATCATTTGTTCTGTGTCTGGGTGTAATTTATCTATAAAATGTATGTATTTAGAAATATATAAGTGTGTTTATCAGTTATCTAGTACCCGTAACACAAGCTCTGCTTAGCATGGGACTAGATGGCGTTGTGTGATAGTTGTGGAATATATTATATTAATGAGTGCCACTATTTATTAATACGTATATACAAAAAAAAAAATGGGGCTCTATCTGTACGTTACTGATCATATTTTTGTAGACAAAAGTAAAAAATAAACGAAGTCTCAAAATTGACAACGAAAAAATAATCATAATAAAACACTCAAAATTTTTCACTCAGGACCACTTGTAATGTGCATAAAAATTTATAATAAAATACCGAATGACATTAAAGACATAGAATTTGACAATAAATTTGTAAACGCGCTTAAAATGCACCTAATACAAAAGTGTTATTATAGCCTAAATGAGTTCTTAACAAATTGACATTCTGTTATATTAATATTGTAGATTACTTGAAGATAATAATAATATAATATAGTGAGAAGTGATATGAATGAAAAGGGAGTTAGTGATAGCGTGACGAGCGACAGGACAGAATGGAAGAAAAATACGTGTTGCGCCGACCCCAAATAAAACGGGATAAGGGCAGGAAGATGATGATGATGAGATTACTTGAAGATTGACACAATGTAATAATGACATCCAATAATAAATTAATTAATTATGAAAATAATAATGTAATAATATTTTTTGTTTTTATTTTTGAATCTATATATATAAAAATCAATGCCACTTTTCGTTGTTATTTTATAACTCAAGAACGGGCTCACCTATCCAAACTAAATTTTTAGGCTTTGTTCGGACTATTTAGTAGATGGTTTATGTGAAGTTTGGTAGGGTAGAGTAGGGTATAATAGGGTAGAGTAGGGTAGAGTAGGGTAGAGTAGGGGAGAGTAGTGTAGAGTAGAGTAGAGTAGTGTAGAGTAATGTAGGGTAGAGTAGGGTAGAGTAGGGTAGAGTAGGGTAGAGTAGGGTAGAGTAGGGTAGAGTAGGGTAGAGTAGGGTAGAGTAGGGTAGAGTAGAGTAGAGTAGAGTAGAGTAGGGTAGAGTAGGGTAGGGTAGAGTAGGGTAGAGTAGGGAAGAGTAGGGTAGAGTAGGGAAGAGTAGGGTAGAGTAGAGTAGAGTAGAGTAGGGAAGAGCGGGAGCGAAGCCGCGCGGGCAAAAGCTAGTAACTTTATATAATTATGCATGCAATAATACTTTAATTTATAATAAGAAACATAATGTTGCGGTGCCCTAGCAGGGTTCATGTGCGAAACTTATATTTAAACTAATACCTTGTAAACGACATGAATGCAATGAATAAATGAATAAATTATTCATAACAATTGGTACTAGAAAATACGGCTTACTGTCGTTTGGGACACGTCATGATCGGACACGGTGTCCCCATTGACACTTTTTAATTTTAATATTTTTTTTTGGTGACGATTCGGACACCGATAAAAAAAACTGTTTTGTACAGTCAGATGAAAAAAAAATTGTTTGATAAATATTAATTTATACTACCTAATCTTAGTGTATCTATCTTTTTTATGATTAAATTATGATAAGTAAACCATTGAGGAAAGGACAATAAATTACATACCTATAGCATACATGAAGTTTCTTGCACGTTCTTCTTCATAGAGATCTACGCTTTGGAACGAGCAATTTAGCTTCACTTTTTTGTTTTTGACTGACCGACATTCTGACAATTCCAAACTGCCTGTAATTAGTCTATTTGAAATAAACGTTTCAGATTTTATATACATGTCAGAATTCCTGACTTCTGACTTTTCTGACCGACTGTCAAAGATGTGCCACGTCTATGTGGCACAGGAAGTAAAATTCAATATCCTGCATCGTGGTTTTAGAGTTCTCCGCGCGTTTAAAATGTATTTAACCACCCAGGAATTAATTATCGGGTGGTTGCCCGGACCTGTCATCATAACAGCCGTTTAGTAGAAGGATCCTTTCTTTTTAACAGAGGCATGTGGGGACTTTACACTGTTCCGCAGATCTTTAACGATGTACGAGTACCTACAAATGACAGGCGAAACCACAGTTATAAAATACTCCTTTCCGAAGTCTATGGCCGGGACCGACACGTGTCGACGTAGTTTCTAAGGCATTTATAATAAAAATAAATTTTCCCAGGTACGGAAAACATTTCTATAGTGGATCTCTAAAAAGTTTCCAGGGTCAAAATAACTACATTTTATTTAGATTATAAAAAAATATTGGACACGTATTTTCTCTTTTTTCGATTAAACAAAAAATAATAAAGATATAGCCCTGTGACGTCACTCCGTGCGAAAATATGCAGCACGGCGTGACGTTACACGTAACTTTAATGGGCTATATCTTTGTCATTTTTGGTTTCATTTACAAATAAATAAATACGTGTGCCTTATTTTTGAATAATCTAAAAGACGGACTAATTACACTTTTTACGGCAACTAGCCTTATGAGAATAGTGTCTTTTTTAGTAGTTTTGGAAGCTAAATTTTGTAGAAAGTTAGATTAACTGTTGGCAACACAGATTCATTCAGTCGAGTGTGTCGGTTATTATTTAGCCCAAGCTAATAAACAATGTTTAAATGTTAATTCTTTTGGCACATTAGGTACTTTGCTAACTGACTAGGTAATATTTCTATTAGCTTTGACAAGAGCTATTCTCATATACCTTCCCAAGCCAATATGAGGGCTGCAGGACGGTTGGAAGAGTTACCGTGGCCTTAATAGAATGCAAAGAGCAACTGAAGGAACACGGTTGGGTATTAGTCAGTAAAAGTCTGACACTACCTCGCGCTACACCCAGAGTGAGAGAAGTTATGAGATGACTAGCTTTTACCCGTGGCTTCGCCCGCGTTTATTAATGGTGAATGTTTAAAATTAGCCTATGTCCGTCTGCAGAGTCCCAACTATCTCTGTACCAAAATTCACCAAAATCGGTTTTGCCATTTAGGCGTGAAGACGTAACAAACAAACTTACGTTCGCTTTTATAATATTAGTAAGGATAGTAAATCCTTACTATCCTTACTTACTTACTTGATTACACAACTCAAAAAAAAAGCTAGTTCAATGAAGCAAACTGAGTGTATAAATTTCAAAAATATTTTATTAGTCAGTAAAAATCCGGCACTCGAATCCTTTTTTCCACAGATTTTACATCTTATATCACCACCTCAAGTATAGTTGAAAACCAGCGTCAGGCACTAGTTGTTTAAAGAAAACAACAGACCGTTCCGGTTAACTGGACCTATTTCAGCGCAGCCGTGAGAGACACTATTTTATCGTAGCTTAGTTTTTTTTTCATAAGCATATTATGCCTTGCCTCCTCTCTAGGAGAGTGAATGGGCCGTAATCCACCACGCGAACCCAGTCCGTACGGATGTCGATATCAAATGTCTTCGAATTTTTGGTTCTAGGACATGCTAGTTTCCTCACGATGTTTTCCTTCACCGTTTAGAGAACAGTGGTGATGAAATAAATTACACACAGCAATATGCCTGGCTGGGTTTGAACTCGCTAAACCTAGCCCTACAACTCGTAAGTCGGGGCCGTTACCCCTGCATTTTGCAACATGTAAACAGATGTGCCATGTATTTCCACCAATATATTCTCCCACATAATGTAGTAAAACATTCATCTAGTATAACTTGCTTGTGAGTAGTTTAAGTTTGGTTTTTCCTAGACATCTGTACCCTTTTTGGTCAATAAACAATTATTATTATTATTTTCTTTGTTATACCTAAATGGTGTTTGTGTGCTTAGTCAAATAAATCCAGTTTCTTTTCCTTTCATAACAAATCATTACGAAAGATAGAAAAAAATAGTAGATTTTAAACCGATTTCAACATATTTGAGAAATGGCTTGACATAATACCCAATGTTTGTGTACCTACCCAAAATCAAGTTTGAGTAAAGCTCAGATTACTGACCTTACTTAAGCGAAACTTAGTTGAGTTTTATTTACAAACAGGTCCACATTATTTAAATTTTTAAGTTTTTCTATTACCATTTTTTTATTAACTTCTAGCGACATCTATGGCGTCTCATAGAAACTAAGCTACGAAATCCTGCATCGAGCGATTAGAGTTCTCCGCACGATGTACATACATGTACTTCTTCTTCTTCCTGCCTTTATCCCATATTACTTGGGGTCGGCGCAACACGTTTTTTTTCCATTCTGTCCTGTCACCCGTCAAACTATCACTAACTCCCTTTTCTTTCCTATCACTCCTCACACAATCTATCCATCTTTTCTTCGGCGTACCTCTCCCTCTCCACCCATCTACATATACATAACATTATGTACATACATGTAAAACAGTCCGAAATCATTTATCGGGCACTTCCATCCATACTCAGCCTTTTTATTGTTCCCTCTGTTGGGACTCAGGCCTCCTCTCTTGGAGAGAGAATGAGCCGTAATCCACCACGCGCGGTTGGTGAATGTCACATGTCTCCGAATTTTTGGTTTTAGGACATCCTGGTTTTCTTACGATGTTTTCCTTCACCGTTTTGAGAGCAACTGCCCAGATCAGACAAAACATAACATCCGTCTGGTGAAGTTTGGTCGGAGGTCCCTTCCTTTTCAACGGAGGTATGTGGGACTTTACACTCTGTTATATGCACACCTCTAAAAACGGACATAAACTCAATCATCAACATAGGTTAAACACTGCGCCAACCGTACCGACAAAATCATATTAAAACCTTTATGGCTGTGTCATTAACAAGTCTAATTACTTACGACCCAGGTCATCAAGGAACTTCGGCTTCTGGCCACCAGCTTCAAATTCCACTTCATCTTCATAACTTTCACTCACTGGCCTGTCAATTTGAGTCACTTTGTCACTAACTTTTGTCAAACTCACATCACTATTGATCAAATTGTCAAATTGCGACTTTGGCAATGCCGATTTGAACTTCAAGTTCTTCAAATGTCCATTATCGTCCATTATGGTTATATCTTCAAAGTTATTGACCACATCACTACTTTTCCCAACACTTCTAATGATATCCGAATTGAATTTGTCTTCACTCAAAAGTTTTGTTAACACCACATCAGTCTTTTTATTCAAAAAGTTTTTAGAATCAAATAAGTTCTTATTGACTACATCTAAATCTATATCACAGATAGCGTTACAAAAAAATAGCGCTAAAACTATCACTTTGGTAGAAATAAACATTTTTGTTTTGACAACACTGTTTTCTTTTGACAGCACTTTGAATTTGGAATGTTCGATTTTTTTTATTGGTTTCGTTATTAAACTGAAAGTATTTATATTGATCTGCGTTCGCTCCGAGTTGAGTGGAGCGAATGACGAACGTTTTGGACAAGACGAGTTTTGGTGAAATGTTTACGTAAGATTTTAGTAATAGGTATAGGTAGATAACAGCGGTCAGGTGGCCAGAGCATTCGAAACGGTTTTGTTCCGTTTCTTAAGAAGTAGGACATACAATTGATGTGTTAATTGTTACCGTGTATCTTTTAAGAATTTCTTTTTTCTCTGACACGTAATACCTACAAGGATTTGACATAATAACTGGCTTGGGTTAAAGCAGCTAATATGAATCAGCAATAGTTTACTTTATATATTGGAAAAACGGAACCCATATAGGATCGGGCTCGCGGACGGCGAGCCATGGGTAGCTCGCTCGTCCGATGTCCGGTAATGGACCGAGCCCAAGTCGTCGACGGCGCGCACTGTTCCCGCGCGCCTCAAGGATTTGTCAGCAGCAGGAGGGGCCCAGCTGGGTCGAAGCCTACTGGGGACAGGGTTGTCCGAAAGGGAGCTCGTGCCCCGGTATGAAGGCTAGAAGGAACGGGATGGGGTTTTTAGTCAGTAAGAGTCTGACACTATCTCCCGCTCCACCCAAGAGCGGGTTTTGTCATAGGATGGTTTTCCTCATCGAAAAAAAAACCCATATAGGATATATCACTTTGTGGTCCGGCTGTTTGTCTGTCTGTCAAGATCCTTTATCTCAGGAAGGCGTGAAAAGAGTCGACTTGAAATTAAAACCATATACCTACATAACTACTCAGGTATGCGGTCAAAAAATTAAACTTCCGAGTTCACGACAGTAAAACGGTCGTTTATGTCGCAAAAAACGTATATTTCGGTTACTTCCCGTTGACCTAGAATCCTGATTGCCTGAAATTTGACACGAAGCAAGGTCTCATAGCACCAATATAGGGTTAAATCTGAAAACGGTAATTATACCTATGTCACCAAAAAAAAAATCACTTTTTCGGAAGTCTTCGTAACTCAATTCGGAAATTGAACTGTTTTCATAGGTAAGTTTGTACGGAACTTTCAAAGCGCGAGTTCGACTCGCACTTGCCGTTTTTTTAAATAATGTAAACTAGTGCTTGACTGCGATCTCACCTGAAGGTAAGCAGTGATGCAATCGTTGATGGTGAGGCGCACTAGTTCATTAAGAGCCTCACTCTATAGAAGACACTGGACGGGAAGACCGCAGCAGACAAATTGTTCCAGTCCCTCGATACACGCGACCGACGAGGCGAAACGGAATCCTTACTAATATTATAAAAGCGAAAGTGAGTTTGTTTGTTTGTTACGCCTTCACGCCTAAATGGCTAAACCGATTTTAATGAAACTTGGTACGCGGATAGACCAGTACATGGTGGACATCCCGCCTAAACGCACAAAACGTTTTGGAAACACATTCATTGTGCGTACAGCTAAGGAATGGAATTCCTTGCCGGAGTCTGTCTTTCCTGATAGCTACAACCTGGGAATCTTTAAGTCGAGAGTGAATAGGTTTCTTCTAGGTAAGCGCGTTCTATCGTCGACCGCATCGTCGCTTTCCATCAGGTGAGATAGCGGTCAAGCGCAAACCTATCAATAATAATAAAAAAAAGACCATGTCCTGGAATAGGACATACGATACTTTTCATCCCGGAAGTATGATTCCTTGGGATACCGCGGGCTAAGCCGCTGGGAGCAGCTAGTAAGTATGAGATATTTGTAATAAGACCCAGATTTAACAGCATAAGCACATTATATGGCTGATTATGCCTTATAAGTAATTGTTCCTACTGTTGAGCCTCAGACCTCCTCTCTAGGAGAGGGAATGGGCCGTAATCCACCACGCGGGCCCAGTGCGGGTTGATGGCTGTCATGCTACATATCTAGTTTTTCCGTCTTTCCATCTATCACGCGGGCGAATCCACTAGCGGAAGAAAGTCTAGCACAATAGCAATGAGTTGTAGGTCGTGGATTCAAACACAGGCAGGCGCTTGAGTAAAGCTAGAACTACATTAGACCGACGCACACGTGGACCACGCCTGATATGTACGTGGAACGACGTCGCGTGGCGTGTATCTAGTGTAGCTCTACAAGTCTAGTTTCCATATAAAATGTATGGAGACCGACGCGCCCAGATTGGCGTATACATGGCAATGGCACATATGTGCGCAGTGTAGTTCTAGCTTTAATGATTCGGAGTAAAGATATGCCGTTGCTGGCAATATTGCCACCAATATTCTCACATCACAGCAATATTGCCGGCTACGGCACATTTCTAATTCGGAGTACACCACTTTTTTTCTCGGTGAGAAACTATCAAATGACTTCTCCCACTTTGGATAAAAATAATTACCATAAAAATTTGTAGCTTTTATGGTACTGACGTTCTAAATTCAAATTACATTATTCCCTAGGGAACGCCCATACTATACATCAGATTCCAGGGTATGGACAGAATGATCAAGCGCCTGGCTGAGTTCGAATCCACGACCTACAACTCGTTGCTGATATGCTAGACTTGCTTCCGTCAACAGATTTGCAAGCTTGAAAGCCGGAAATTATACCAAGGGATCATACTCCTGAGATGAAACATAATATCATATAATTTTCTTTCTTTCTTTATAATTTATAGGCTCACGTTTGACAACTATCTCACCTGATGGTAAGCGATGATATGGCCGACGATGGAACACGCTTGCCTAGAAGTAATATATTCACTCTTGAGTTAAAGACCCCTAGGTTATAGCTATCAGGAAACAGACTCCGGCAGGGAATTCCACTCCTTAGCTGTACGCATAATGAAATTTTTTTACTTGCCTACACTTATGGCACTTACTTGTGTAATTTATTTTTCAATATACTTACTCGAAAACCTGCTATTATCCCACCGCTTTTAGGCACACATTAGACTGTTTTCCGCACTATTGCAGAAAAGCGCACAAAATTGTGGCGGGGAGAGCCGCCACAATTTTTTACAAAATCGTATCAGGCTGGGCGCGCGTCGACCTATATAAGTCGCTGGTCAACCGCCGTTTTTTTATTTGCTCGATCCAGCCCGTCCCTTTGCTACCCTCCCCCAGCGACGCCCTAAGCCGAGCCTCGTACCCCACAGGGGGTGCCCTTAGCGTTGTCGCTTAATTTTAAAGTAGTTTTTAAGTAAGCCCTGGCTGGAGGCTTTGAATTTACTCAGGGCCGCCACAGGCAAGTCCGGTTGAGCAGACGACAACCTCCTAGGTTGACCTGCGAGAGGCCACTCATAAAAAAAAGCCGTTTTTTTATTCATTTCTTCTTCGTCAGTGTATTAAAAAAAGTAGTTTGATAAACGTTCAAATTTGTCACTGCAGCCCACAAACTTTCTGCACTTGTATCAAAATGATTCACATTAATATTTAAAAAAAAAACAGTACCTACCTCTCTCAAATCGGTGACGAAAATCGTGGTGAAGTAACTGACTTGTCCTAGAATCAATCCGTACTGAAACCGCGTGTTAAGCTTGAAAGAAGTAGGTAGGTAAGTACTATAAATGTACTAAATGTAGTGATGTACTGTATGGAATAATAATAATATCGAATGACTCAATATATGAATGTATGAATGATTGAATGTGGTGATGTACTGTATGGAATAATAATAATACCTAATATCGAATGACTCAATGTATGAATCTGTAATAATTTGTTTGTTGTATTAATCAATTAATTTGTATAATGCATGCAATATAAACAATATAAATAAATGTTGCTGTGCCCTTCCGGATCCATGTTTGAGACAATGTAATTATGTAACAACTATTCACAACATGAGTGCAAATAAATACGTACTGTATACAGCTGTATAATCATTACAGCAATTGCCGTATCAATAAAGACACTGGAATAGGTACACATACTTATCGCAATTCGCGTGTTCCAGTATTGCGCGCGATCTCGGAGCGCGCACTCGCACTGATATACACTTTATTCACGTAAAAACAAATCCCTCCTTTGGGTTTCGCGAAGACAAAATGTTACGGAACCCCAAGTATGTGTACGGGCCCCAGAGTGTTGAAGTGCCGGCCAATTTAAACTTTGGAGATTACATCCTGACAAGGTTTTGGGAACACAGAGAGAAAATTGCTTTGGTATGTAGAAATGATGTTATTTGTTTCAGCTAATTGCACTTACGATGCGTTTCATGTCAGAATGGGAACGTCAATGAACTCTATCTGTCAAATTTACGGTTTGCATAGAAAACATATCAATAACCATTGGCATATATATTACTAGTGAAATCACTGTCAATAGTGTTTTTTTTTTTACTTTGTCTTGTGAAGAAAAAACGGTAATACTTAATCTAAATTAGCTAATATAAGTTACTAGCTTTTACACGTGGCTTCGCTCGCGAACATAAAATATAGCCTGTGACACTCAGGAATAAAGCAGCTTTCTATCGGTGAAAAAATCTTAGCAATGGGACCAGTACTTCCAGAGATTACCTCCTACAAACAAAAAAAAAATATAAAAACAAACTTTACCTCTTTATTATATGTATTAGTGTAGATTAATGGCATATTTAGTTAAAAATAAAAAATAATCTATTTTAAGATAAGATAAGATAAGATAAGATAAGATGTTTTTTTCCTTTTTTTTTTCTTTCTTTTTTCATTGTAAGTGAATTGCGTCGCCTTCTTCAATTTACCACTGTCACCCAAATTGACACAGTGATGCGGAGATGAGCAGAATTGATTTTTTTGAACATACATGAAAACCCGCTATAGTCCCTACCTAGGCACGCAATTTACTGTTTTTCGTACTAGTGCAGTGCAGTGCGCGAGCTCGCCCCCACCACAATTTACTATCCCTACTATCCCTTCCCTACTTATCCCTATCCCTACTAATATAATAAATGCGAAAGTAACTGTCTGTCTGTCTGTCTGTTACGCTTTCACGCAAAAACTACTGAACGGATTTAGATCAAATTTGGTAGGTAGGTAGAAGAGACACTGGAATAACACATAGGCTACCTATAATTCCACTGCTGAGCACGGGTCTCTGCCCGCGCGATATAAACTGTATTCCACGCGGGCGAAGCCGCGGGCGGAAAGCTAGCTAGCTAGCTAGCTCATCTATATTTCTGTTTAAAAATGTTTCTAAAGATCCAAGTCGTTTCAGAGGAGTAGTGAAAAGTTGCCTAACTACAATTTTTTTTTTTTTTTACGAAAGTGTAAATCACACGAAAATATCAATAGTTGATAATGTTATTTATGAATCTATAATAAACATTGTTTTTTTCAAACCTATTAACCTGGTAGTTACCGAGAAGTAGGCTTCAGAAAGTCAGTTTTATGGCACTGCTCGGGCCTTAAAGTTTTTTCAATACACTTGCTTATAAAGTGACTCTTACTGCACTGCACTTAGGTACATAACGGCACTTGTTACCAAACTGTAACATTTTGATTACCATTACGCACTAGTGCTATAATGTAGTTAAAACCTTTTTGTTCAACTTCTCACCCGCCATAATATTTGTATCAGGAGGGGCGCGCGTCGTCTCCCACGAGGAAAAGAAAAAAAAATGGGCGCGCATATGAAAACAGATCTTTACCACCACAAAACTTTACTAGTTTTACTGTTATTTTCTGCACAAGTGTATTGAAAATCGTTGTACGATACACGTATTAATGATTACCGTTCTCGGCTCTCTTAAGACCCTCGCCATGGCTCGGGTCTAAATACCGCCTCGACGGTAATCACTAACATTACACACTTATATCATAATAATGTACTATTATAATTAAGTCACTGGCAACCTGCTAGTCATGTAATAAAAGATATGAAAACGTTTATTACATAAATAGTTAAATAATAGCACTGATAACACTTTAAAACGAAAATTTATCAGATAACACAGTTACGACTTGTTGATTAGGTAGTGTCATTATCACACACACCGCAATAACATCTGGGTGTTTGTTTAATAACATCATTTCAGCCGACAGACGTCCACTGTTGGACATAGGCCTCCCCCCAGCGTCGCCACAATGATCGATCCTGTGCGCCTCGCATCCATCGGATTCCCGCAACCTTCACCAGGTCATCGGTCCACCTTGTAGGAGGCCTTCCGACGCTGCGTCTTCTAGTACGCGTTCGCCACTCCAGAATCTTTCGGCGCCAACGGTCATCTGTTCTGCGAGCAATGTGCCCTGCCCATTGCCACTTAAGTTTGGCGATTCTTCGTGCTATATCGGCAACCTTGGTTCTCCTGCGGATATCTTCATTTCTGATTCGATCACGCAAGGAAACCGCGAGCATAGCCCTTTCTATTGCCCTTTGGGTGACTTTGAGCCTTCTGATGAGGCCCATTGTGAGCGACCACGTTTCGGCACCATATGTTATCACTGGCAACACGCACTGGTCATAGACTTTCGTCTTGAGACACTGGTATATTGGACGAGAAGATACCGCGCAGCTTTTTGAACGCCGCCCAGCCGAATCGGATTCATAAATATATTTAATATTCATTGCCATTTATTTATTATATCTTATTTAGAAACACAATAGAAAGTCAGTAATCCTCAAATTTCACTCTTATCTGCACCGACCCCCTAAGCAAGTCTTTGTAACCCTCCTGCGCGGTCGCAACCCACGGATTGAACAACACTGGGCTAGGTAGATTGCTTGATACCTAATTCAGAAGTCCGTCAATACAATTTCAGATAAACGGCGCCACAGACGAGCGCCTGACTTATGGAGACATAGTGCAGCAGGCGATGAATTTCGCCGTCTCTCTCACTCGCATGGGCGTTAGAAAGGGAGACACGATCGGGCTGATGTCCGAGAATCGGCAGGAGTTCTGGGGCGCTGTGCTGGGAGTCGCCGGCGCGGGAGCAGTCTTGACTACCATCAGCACAGGGTATGTTAAAGGTAAGATGTTAGATCTAAATAATTAAACATAGTTGTTATTTTAAATTGGATTTCTACAGTAAGAGTTCTACACGAGCAAATCACAAGTTTTATAATGGGTAAAAGTTTATGATCCACTGCAGTAAACACGATCAGAAAGATATTTGTTATTCTTCAGAATAAAAGGCGAGTTCAAAACAAAACCCAGCTAATTTAGTTTGATAAAAAAAAAACCGAACATAATGGGACTGACAGAAATCCCCCATGTTCTTATATTATCTTTGTGTGTCGCTGGCTTCCGCACTTAGTCCTTAGCGGGCCACTGTGCGTGAGCCATGGTGGCCTTTACTTTAATCAGTCCACCTCACTCCAGAAGCAGATGAGTCTCTTCAGTTTACTTGGCGTCTGTGAGTGAAGTCGGTGCTCTCAAAGTTCGTGTTCTTATCTCGCTGACGGCTGTGCACTCCATGCATCCTCTACACAGAGAACTATCTGTGATATTCATTGTAAAGAAGTGTTTGTCAGGGAGCAGTGTCCGGTGAAGGTCCCTGCCATCAGACGCAGGATGCCCTGCCCTGTCCAGTCGCTGATTCCCCATAGATGTAACAAAATCGAATGAGCAAGTACTTCCTGCTCTTTACATCATCATTTCAGCCGAAAGACGTCCACTATTGGACGTAGGCCTCCCCCAAGTGCCGCCACAATGAACGGTCGTGTGCGTCTCGCATCCATCGGATTCCCGCAACCCTTATCAGGTCATCGGCTCACCTTGCAGGAGGCCTTCCAACGCTACGTCTTCCGGTACGTGGCCGCCATTCCAGAACCTTCCGGCCCCAACGGCTATCTGTTCTGCGAGCAATATGCCCTGCCCATTGCCACTTAAGCTTGGCAATTCTTCGTGCTATGTCGGTAACCTTAGTTCCTCTGCGAATATCCTGCTTTTTACACGCACTTTTATATATTTCAGGTGAAATACTCCACGTAACAAACATATCAAAACCGAAGTATATAATCTGCTCACCAGTAATGTACAAACTACATGAGAAAACTCTAAGAGCTATCAAATTCGTCAAGAAACTCATCCTATTCGGTGAAGAAAAACATCACAACGTTCTGATGTACAACGATTTAGTTTTTGAAAGTAACGGTCAAGTGAAGAACGTGAAGTATGAGGAGTTCCAGTCGGTGGAGGTTCAGGGACAGACCGATACGTTAGCTATACTGTACTCCTCCGGGACCACGGGACTGCCCAAAGGTGTGATGTTGACGCATCTAAATGTTATTACTTCGTGTTGTATGTAAGTTTTTCACTTTCTTTTATTGCTTTACCTATTCTATGAAATCAGTTGTCATATCTCTGCCCTAATTCCATTTTAGGACTTGGGGAGTATTCCGTACTTTGACAGTACGGACCATCATATCTCTTTTCTTTCATACCATTAGAGATAGCGCACACTTGATAGACTGACAACTACGGTTCGAAGCCTAACATTGCATGGCACCCAGACTTTGGGGGAGCAATCCGTGGAGTGTCAGATTTTTATCTTACTAACATCACCCTGATGATCACCATAACCAAATAGAAAGGAGTCCGTTGCCTCTTAAAAAAAACACTCTAGAATTGCTGTTAGGGCACAACCCTGAAGAGTCTGTGCAAGGGTTTCCTCTGAGAATAACTGATCATGCGCTCACTGTGCCACCGTCTTCCCTGGCATCACTCGATGAGCGAGCAGAGTCCCCACTTTGAGCTTCCGTGGTTACAAAGCACAGAGTTGTCTAGCTGGAGCCTAGTGTTTGTGGCGAAAGGTACAGATTGCTCCAGTTTCCTATGTGCTCGCATCTACAAGGTACCTCACACTACCTTGACGATAAGGTGATATGTGAGGCGGTGCCGATTATGTAAACAAGTTGACAATTGGGCAGAAAACTTTGGGAACTCTCTGATCCACAACAGAGTACCTAAAGTCCCGCAAACCTTAGTTGAAAACGGAGGATCCTCCGGCCATAGATGATTTCATTTCGGGCTGTCGTATACTGGAATCACGTGGGGAACTTTAAATGCGCGATGCAGGATTTCGAATTTCTAGTAGTTCTTACGTAGCACCATAGATGTCCTTACAAACTTAACCCCAAACGTCATTTATGTGGTTACAGGCCAGCACCCACCGACCCCAGAACGATGTCCCTGACGATAACCCCATGGTACCATGTCATGGGGCTGGTGGGGATGCTGACTGCCTTCGTGACTGGCAGAACCGCGGTTTACCTCGCCAAGTTCGATGTAGACACGTATTTGAAGACCGTTGAGAAATATAGGGTGAGTAACGCGTGAGATTTTATATTAGATGTAGTAGCATAATCAGCCTTTCAATGTTCCCACTGCTGGGACTCAGGCCTCCTCTTTATAAGAGAGGGAAGGGGCCGTAATCCACAACGCGGGTTGGTAAATATCACACGTCTTCGAATTTTTGGTTTTAGGACATGCCAGTTTCCTCACGATGTTTTCCTTCACCGTTTTGAGAGAACCGTTTTCAGTAATGACGAAAATAAATTATACAAAGTGATGCGCCTTGGCTGGGTTTGAGCCCGCGACCTACAACTCGTAAGTTGGGGCCGTTACCACTTAGCCACCACTGCTCCTATTGTCTCCTCCTTCTCCATACATAATGGAATTAAAATAAGTCTGCACCCGTAATTCCAGATAGTCCAACTAACAGTGGTACCACCGATCCTGGTAGCGGTTTGCAAGAACCAGTCCAACTACGACCTAAGTTCAGTCAAGATAGTCTACTCAGGGGCTGCTCCTCTTCATAAGGATACCATCAACTCTGTTCACAAAAAGTAAGTCAATATCAGCTTTATCAGTTGACAATCATCATCTTCATCATCACATCAGCCGAAAGATGTCCACTGTTGGACATAGGCCTCCATCCATCGGATTCCCGCGACCCTAACCAGGTCATCGGTCCACCTTGTTGCCGGCCTTCCAGTTGACAATACTGTTTTAAAATTCAGTTGCAAGATTTGACCCATACTGACTAAGCTATCCGCAGAACCAAGGTTACCAACACAGTCCAAAGAATCGCCAAACTTAAGAGGCAGTGAGTAGGGCACATTGCTTGCAGAACAGATGGTCTGACAAAATAAAAAGGTCTGGGAGCGACGACTGAGTACTGGAAGACACAGCCTTGAAATGCCTCCAATAATCTGGACCGATGATCTGGTCAATGTCATGCGAATCCGATGGATGTAAGACGTTCAGGACCTATCATTGTGGTAACACTTGTCGGAGGCCTGTCTTGGCTGAAGATGGTGATTAACTAACAAGACCAGTTTAATAAAGACTACAAATAACAACTTGGGGTCTTTAAGTCAAGAGTGAATAGGTTACTTTTAGGCAAGCGTGCTCCATCGTCGGCTACATCATCGCTTACCATCACATGAGATGGTGATCAAGCTACAGGGTGGAATTCCCTGCCGGAGTCTGTGTTTCCTGATAGCTACAACTTAGGGGTCTTTAAGTCAAGAGTGAATAGGTTACTTCTAGGCAAGCGTGCTCCATCGTCGACCACATCATCGCTTACCATCAGGTGAGATGGTGGTCAAACGCGAGCCTAAAAAAGGCGTATAGTAATAAAATCGTAATCTTTTTGTTTCCAGATTCCCCAACCTAGAAGGTGTGTGCCAAGGCTACGGTGCTACGGAGATGACGCTGGCAGTACTGAGGTATAGCCCCGGGGATCCGAACACCAGTAAAATTGGATCTGTTGGGCGTGTGGTGCATAATACTGTGATAAAGGTTGGTGTACCACCATAAGTTAATACTCGTCGAATGTTATTTAGAGAACTAGCGAGCGGCACTCGTATAACAATTTACCACTTTAATATACTAAAGAGGAAAAGTTTGTTTTTTTATTGTTTTTTGTTTGTTAAAATTTTAGCTGCTTTATTCCTGAGTGACATAGGCTATATTTTATGTCCGCGGGCGAAGCTGCGGACAAAAGCTAAACGCGACGTAGCACGTAGAATCATCGCCGAATTGAAGTGGGAATGGACAGGGTTCATTGCTCGCAGAACATATGGCCGTTTAGGCTGAAAGGTTCTGAAGTAGTGATCGCGTACCGGAAGACACAGCGTTTTAAAGCCTCCAACAAGATGGACCGATAACCTGGTAAGGGTGCGGGATTCCGATGGATGCGAGACGCACAGGAACGTTCATTGTGGCGACACTTGGGGCTTGGACCTATGTTTGGACGTCTTTCGGCTGAAATGACGATGATGACTCACTAAAACTCATAACTAAATCCTTACTAATATTTTAAAAGCGAAAGTAAGTTTGTATGTTTATTTGTTACGTCTTCACGCCTAAATGGCAAAACTGATTTTGATAAAACTTGGTACACTGATAGACTATATCCTGGAATAGGACATAGGATACTTTTTATCCCGGAAGTATGTTCCCTTGAGATAATTTTCTGCTATCACGCGGGCGAAGCCGCTGAGAGCTGCTAGTATCAGTATAATATGGCACCAAAAAGTACCCCTCCATCGATGTCGACTGAAAGTGCAGTGCCTAAAAGACTGGCGGCATTGCTACGCTGTATGACAATGCTTAATCTGTCGCTGGCTTAAAAACCAGCCTATACGAAGTCTCCACTTTGGATAAATCTTCATCATAATTGGTAAATTTCCCAGGTGACGGACCTAGAAACTGGCAAGCCTCTAGGCCCAAACGAGCGCGGAGAAATCTGTGCTAAAGGAGAGCTGCTGATGAAAGGCTATGTTGGCAAGAACAGAGGGTCCGACTTCGATGATGAGGGGTTCTACAAGACTGGAGACGTCGGGTACTATGATGACGACCGGTACTTCTTCATAGTGGACAGAGTGAAGGAGCTCATCAAGTATAAGGGGTATCAGGTGAGAATTCGACTATACAAATATTTAAACTATTTTATTTTCTTGGAAGACTGGTAACTTAGGATTTTGGAGAGGAGTTCATCATCACCAATGGTGCACTCCTGTCAAAACGTCAAAACTCCAAAGCCTTGAGCATCGACGCTGAGTTGCTGGCCTGACGGCTGTCTATCGATATATTTCGGGGAGTGTGCGTTGCAATTGCACAATTTAATTCCACCAAGTCCGTTCCATCATCGGACCACTAGACGTACGGCGTTGCGCCACCGGTACATGGTGGACATCCCACTCATACGTACAAAGCGTTTTGGGAACATTATTTATGCGTGCAGCTAAGAAGTGGAATTCCCGGCCGGGGTCTGTTTCCTGATACAGCACAACCTAGGGGTCTTTAAGTCAAGGTTACTTCTAGACAAGCGTGCTCCATCGTCGGCCACAACATTGCTTACCATCAGGTAAGATAGTGGCCAAACGCGAGCCTAAGCTATCAATAATAAAAAATATGTTTCCTTATAAAATTTTACTTCATGGCCTTGACCTTAAGAACAGTAATGGTGATGAATTGTATTTTTATTAATCACCACTATTTATCCAGGTTCCTCCAGCGGAACTAGAAGCAGTGCTGCTGCAACACGAAGGAATCAGGGACGCAGCCGTCATTGGAATAGACGACAAAACATCCGGGGAGGTGCCGCTGGCGTTTGTGGTGGCGCAGCCTGGGAGCACGCTGACGGAGACGGAGGTGAAGGAGTTTGTGGCTGAGAGGGTTAGTATCTTTATCAGGTTATAGCAGCTCCTCCGTTGGTCTCGAGGTCCAATGACTACTAAGCATGATAGGGTAAAAAATATTATTAGGACTTTTTCTGTGAAAGGTCTGAGGGTGGCTAAAATTGGGGGTGTTATACCCCTCGTGCCTCGGATACCTCGTTAAGCCATTGATCTTTCGCCGGCCAGTTCAGTTTGAGTATGGATTCCGTTCTTAATCCTATGCGGACCATGGCGAATATAAACTTTGGTGGGCTTATTCCAACCAGCCTAACACTCTCCAAAAACTGAATTAGCCTCTCAAGATTTGCAGGGCGTGAATGCCTAATGCCTAGGTAGACTGGTAGAGAATGCCTAAGGCATTCAGTCCGCCTTTGTACTGTTATGTTGCATGAAGTTTTAATAAATAAATAAATGAGAGAGTTCCTGGATCCTAAGGTTCGTACGCGCGTTTCAGTGACACCTGTGCAGTCTTGGAGTACATGCCGAACCGATTCTTCCCCTTCCAAGCATGCTCTGCACTGCACAGGATTTGGTCTTGCTCCGGTCTTATGAGGTTATTTGGCTATCATGATCGAAATCGGTCAGAAGGGTTATTAATAGTAGTCACCTCTTCCTGCGAAGCAGCGAGCGAAAAAGGTGGAGAACCGCGTGAGGAAGACGCGATCCTCACGCTCCAGCCACTGCAGGAAACGCTTTGGGCATCGGGGGTTGTAAGGCGTTACCCAACCACCGTACGCACGAGTTTGCGGATGGCGATCAATATGTATCTCTCTCTCCTATAAGAACTAAGTTAAAATCGACGGTGCATTTTGTTCCACGTGCGCTTTATTAAGTTTTTTCTGAGAGAGGTCCTGGAGCGCAAAGGCCAACTGAAGGTACACAGGTGTGATGTTATATGAGTGGTTATTTTAGTGGGTTTTACTCAGTAAAAGTATGAAACACCCTCTCGCTTCAGAGAGAGCAGAAGAGGTTATTTGATGACATCCCCCTTTTTTTGCGGGAAAATCATCGTAGGACAAAACCCGCTCTTTTGTGGAGCGGGAAATAGTGTCAGACTCTTACTGACAAAAACCCCGCGCCGTTCCTTTTAGCCTTCATACCGGGGCACGAGCTCCCTTTCGGACAACCCTGTCCCCAGTAGGCTTCGACCCAACTGGGCCCCTCCTGCTGCTGACAACTCCTTGAGGCGCGCGGGAACAGTGCGCACCGTCGAAGTCTTGGACTCGGTCCATTACCGGGCGATCGGACAGCGAGCTACCCATGGCTCGCCGTCCGCGAGCCCGCGATGACATCCCCCTTGAAAAGCATATAAAAAAGATTGAGCTTCGAGCCTAAGGTCGATCACATCATCGCTTACCATCAAGAGATAGTGAGATAGTGGTCAAGCGCGAGCCTTTCAATAATAATTCTCTGTTGTTTCAGTTGTCAAACCCCAAGCACCTCCGCGGCGGGGTTCGCTTCGTGCAGCAGATACCCAAGTCGGCGAGCGGGAAGCTGTTGCGCAAGGAGCTGAGGAAGATGCTCCACACTGCCAAGAGTCGACTGTGATGAATCATGTAAATGGCTATAAAAGTTTCGGATAAGGACGGAGTCTTGAATGACAGGTTTTTTTTTGTTTTGCCTGGCCAAACAAATGATAATCTTGACTAGAAATAGATGTTAAATGTTGCTATTTATATTACAAGCTTTTATTTAGTTTCACGTGTCCCGATGTTTGTCTGTAATCAAATCTTGCAAATTAATTTTGATCCACTTCCCGGTCACCGATTGAGCTGAAATTTTGCATGCATGTGTAAATCAGATGACAATGCAAAATTATTATGACATGCGCTATGAGCAGCGTCTCATGGCATGCTTCAAACATTTTCATACTTTTGATTTTACCGCTCGCCGCTCCGAGCTTAGCTACCGCTCATAGCGACCAGGTCGTGAACGGGCCGTTGGGGTTCCGTACCTAAAGGGTAAAACGGGATCCTAAAGCGTTGCGTTTCTAATGGAGCATACTTTGAAGGTGATTAAATAAATTTGGATGAATAACAGACATTTTGTGTATTATTGATCTTTTCCCGGTACTTTCTTGACAGAGTAGTACTATGACTCCGCTATCCGTCTGTCCGCCTTTTTTTTATAAGGTTTCTTTTGTTTTAATTGTAATCTTGGCGTACAATAAAGTATAAATATGTAAATAAAAGAAAACCTGTGTTATTATGTTCCCAAAACCTTGTCAGAATGAAATCTCCAAAATTTAAATTGGCCGGCACTGTTGTATTCTGGGGCCCGTACACATACTTAGGGTTCCGTAACATTTTGTCTTTTAACCGACTGCAGCAAAACCCAAAGGAGGGTTATGTTTTTACGTGATTAAAGTATCTAGAGCGAGTGCGCGCTCCGTGACCGCGCGCAATACTAGAGCGTATCATCATATACGGTAAATTTACATTTTATAAAACAACATTATCAAGCAGGTAATGTAAAAAAATACAATTGAACCCGGTAGGTGGCGCTGAAATCGGATTCTCAATTGTTTCCTGATGAAAAGCTATCTATCGGACAAGATTACGTCGTTGTCAGGACCGTTATACTCGTAGAAGGCGCCAGATAACCGTGGAATAAAATAGATTGACCTTTTCCTAATATCTCTGCGTAGGTACCCGAAAAACAAACAATGAATTGCATTTAATTACTAGTTCATGTGATCATGATTCATAGGAATCCGATTGATGCGTGATGCACAGGACCGGTCGTTGTGGCGACGCTTGGGGGTGGCCTATGTCCAATAGTAGACGTCTTTCGGCTGATATGATGATGACTAGAGCATGTAAAGGATCACGATATACGTCGATTCAAGACAGCTTTATGTCTGTGATATTAAGAAGGTCAACAAATATAGCCAGCCTGATACGTTAAATGAAATAAAATTGGGGCGGGGAGAGCACGTGCACTCTTCTACACTAGTGCGGAAAACAGTCTATTGCGGGCCTAAAAGCGGTGGGAGAAGAGCAGATTTTCGAAAAAAAAAAATCTGTTATTAAGTATTATTCTGTAAGCTTTCTTAAATATAATTAAACTAGCGACCCGCCCCGGCTTCGCTCAGGCAACAGTATTTCTCCACTATTTAATGGTTGTTATTATACATATAAATCTTCCTCTTGAATCACTCTATCTATTAAAAAAAAACCGCATCAAAATCCGTTGCGTAGTTTTAAACATTTAAGCGTAGGTACATAGGGATATAGGGACAGAAAAAGCGACTTTGTTTTATACTGTGTAGTGATAACATTAGGGCAGATTTGAGTTTTTTTCTTCTCATCATCATCATCTTCCTGCTCTTGTCCCGTTTTATTTGGGGTCGGCGCAACACGTTTTTTTCTTCCATTCTGTCCTGTCGCTCGTCACGCTATCACTAACTCCCTTTTCATTCATATCACTTCTCACACCATCCATCCATCTTTTCTTTGGCCTCCCTCTCCCTCTCCATCCATCCACATGAATGGATGTTTTTTCTTCTCAAATACGGCAATTTAAAGTGTTAGTTACGGCAACACATATTATGCCACAAACATAACACAGCTATCTTCTAACGGTTATAAACAATTAGATATTTACGTCATAGATAGATAAATATATTTTTTATCTACTCATTACAGGAGTTAGTAGCAAAATTTAATCAGTAGTACCATGTTCAAGGTTAAGCAATTCTTGCTCTTCCCAAACACTTTCAGGCACACAATTTACTGTTCACTTTTCCGCATAAGTGCTAATGCAGAAAAGTTTACCGGTCGGTCGGATGGTGAGCTAAAAGTACCTATTTGTACCTACTATTTAAAAATGTAAGAGTTAGAATGACAGGGGTACCACAGTGAAATAAATTATAGTAGGTAATTATCGATAAAATGTAACTTAAATGTACTGTTCAGTACCTACTGTACCTAGCTCTGAAATATCTGTTCTTCCTTCAGAATTAAATTATTTCAAAATTAAGTTACACCCGCCATATTGATGTCAAGATGGCGGGTGTTAAGCTCTAAAATATCTGTACCTCCTACTACCTACTCTACTGAATAGTACATTTTAGTTACATTATATCGATAATTACTATAATTTAATTAGTTTAGTTTAGAGTCATAAGGGCGGGTGTACCATACACCCGCCATTCTGACTCTCAATTAAAAATTAATGGTTTATAACCCACACTATTTCCACGGATAAATCAATTACATGATAAACGGAAACATGTATTTTAACCTTTCAGATACCGTCAATTAGAAACACAATAGTAAGACAATAGATGCGCGGCCACCGGTGGTCGCTTGGGGATTCATGAATTAAGAACTATTTTTGGAAGTTATTTAGTTTTATTAATATGAAATTTAGATGCTAATGAGCAGTCAACGAGAGTTGAGATGTTATTTTTACTGAATTTGATCTGCGGAACTAGTTTACAAAATTTTGTGAATGTTCATTTATAAATTAATACTTATTTGTAAGGTTTTGAAGTTAACCTTAAACTGACAAAAATAACAACAACTTTTGGAATCAGACCCTGAAATATATAAATATCTGTGTTTTACACAAAAATAAAACATGTGTCAAGGAAATTGACAATTTATAATAAAATAATAGTCCCAAATTAAGCAGAGCTTTTTTATGGTGGGGATAATCATTCGATGACAACCTCCGCTCTTGGGCCGAGTGGGAGATAGTGTCAGACTCTTACTGACTAAACTGACATACCAGGGCTCGAGTAACTAAACAGAGCTTGTGCTATGAGTACTAGACAACTGATAAACATACTTTATATTTCTAAATACATACATATTATAGATAAATTACACCCAGACACAGAACAAATGATCGTGCTCATCGCACAAACATTTGTCTTGTGTGGGAATCGAACCCACGGCCTCCGGTATAGCAGTCAGGGTAACTAACCACTAGACCAACAATCCAATGTTAATAAAAACTATTTTGATTACATTTGGTTCACCTATCTTGAACCTAGGTGTCTTTACGTCAAGAGTGAATAGGTTGCTTCTAGGCAAGCGTGCCTGCGTGCTCCATCGTCGCGTGTACCATCAGATAAGATAGATAAGATAAGATATATTGCACAAAGGCAAGATTAAAAATAGTAATTAAAAACCATGTATTTTGCCCTAATTGAGGCTTGAGCACTAATAAAGCCACAAACACATCGCAAAAACCTTTTTAAAAGCGGTCTGATGCAATTGGTGGAATTCATTTTTGTCCAATCAGATTATTTTTTTTTTGGTTAAAACAAACAATTTTACAATTATGTATTACATTACAATTATTGGTGTGACGTTTTTTTTTATTATGGATAGGCTCGCGTTTGACCACTACCTCACCTGAAGGAAAGCGATGATGTGGCCAACGATGGAGTTAGAAGAAACCTATTCAATCTTGACTTAAATATCTCCTCATCATCATCATCATATCAGCCGAAAGACGTCCACTGCTGGACGCTTAAGGCGGTGCTTGGGGGAAAGACGTCCACTGGTGGACATAAGCGTCCAGCAGTGGACGTCTTTCCCCCAAGCGTCGCCAAAACGACCGGTCCTGTGCGTCACGCATCCATCGGATTCCTGCGACCCTGACCAGGTCATCAGTCCACCTTGCTGGAGGTGTAAATATCTCCGGCAGGAAATTCCACTCCTTAACTATACGCACAATTAGGGAATGCAATCTCGATCTCGCGAGATCTCGGCCATTTTTAGCGAGATGGATCTCGGACGAAAAAAGGGCGAGATCTCGCGAGATTAACGAGATTGTACTTGAGCGTAAAAACGTCTTATACGAAGCGCGTATTGACACAGACGTTAAAAAATTATAGACAGATACGTCAAACAATGTTTGATGCAAGAAAATAATTGAAAAAATTTGTGAAAATAAATGTTTATCTTATAAGATATTTTTTTTGGTGGGTAAAAATCATCCAAATGACATCTCCCGCCCTTGGGCGTAGCGGAAGATACTCGTAGTGTCAGACGATTACTGCCTTCTTGCCTTTTATACCGGGGCTGAGCAGTTACCGGACGGTAACTGCTCGGTCGGACAGCCAACTACCCATTGCTCGCCGACCGCAAGCCTATGGTTATCTTATAATACTAAACTTATAATTATTATTTTTTCCTAATTTAATAAAATTTGTTCTATTTGTTCTATTTATGAGTATAAATATCTTTAACTCTTCAATCGTGATAATTAGATACTCAATAGAAAGACAATGATTGCGCGAACGCCGGCGTTCGCTTGGGGTTTAATGAATTAAACCGATATATAACATATAATACACACATTCTCAAAAATCTACTCTGTATAATGGATGGTGACCCATCCACAAACCGACTCCAGTACCGTTGCCTTAACCTTGGAGACCAAACGGCTGATATAACCAAACCTTGACTGAGCCACTAACTTATACAAGAAAGTAGGTTAATAATATCATCATCGCATCGGCGACATATTAATTGTTTACAACCGTTGTTGGGTTGATCACTTAACTTTAGTGATGTGCCGACTAGTCGGCTTGACCAACTAGTCACCAACAACTAGTAGCAGTCAAGCCGACTTTCCGGTGATTTTCGAGTTAGTGACTCATTTCTTACTCTTGTACAGGGTTGTTTGTAAAATACTAACATCCTTGCAGGACTGTATTACTAGCATCATAAACAACGACGCAAGCGCATCAAGCACCCCCGCTCCGCTTCGCTTTTGTACTATAGCTAGCTTCGTATAGACTTCGTAATATTTAGAACGTTAAATTTAAATATTTTTATTTTTATACGAAACTGTAATAAACTAAGTCATAGAAAAAAAGTTGTGGTTTGTGATGTTAGTAACATAGTCCTCAGAGGTTGCCAGTGTTTTAATAATAACCCGTATGTGCCCCTTTATAGGAGGTACGCGTATTGGAAGACGCAGCGTTGGTAAACTTCCCACAAGGTGGACTGCTGATCTGGTGAGGGTCGTGGGAATCCGATGGACCGGTCATTGGATTGGTGCGAAGAGGCCTATGTACTTACCACAATGGACGTCTTTCGGCTGAAATTATGATGATAATAATAATAATAAAAAATGAAAATAATATGTATATATAAAGTAATAAATGGAATAATAATAATATTCCACAACTATCACACAACGCCATCTAGTCTCAAGCTAAGCAGAGCTTGTGTTATGAGTACTAGACAACTGATAAACATACATAAATATTTCTAAATACATAGGTACATATTTTAGATAAATTACACCCAGACACAGAACAAATGATTATGCAAATGATAATGATGGTGATAATACAGGTGGAATTCATAATCACAGAACCTAACTGAGGTATTAGTCAACATTTGGGTTAAAAAAAAAAAAACACTATTATAGGTGTCCACATTAAGTAAAAAACGTAATGTATCTTAAATAGAATTATCATTTGGGTTGATCTGAATTATTGCCATGTCCAATTTGACAAAAAAATCCATGCTTTCTTATTACGTGATAAAATTTAAACAAGCTCTTACCACTTTTCAGTTTGTTGTGTTGTCATTCTCATTATTTAAAAAAAAAACACCGCCCGGACCAGTGAAAAAGTAAAAATCAAGAAACATTGCAAAGTTTTGTGAGCTAACCAGCCGTAAACGAAACGTCACGAAATATGCCAAATACCCCCGAAACCGTGATAGGTTTGGCCGACTAGTCCGCGTCTTTCCAACTAGTTGATCGACTAGTCGGCCAAAATACTAGTCGGCACAACACTAAATAAAAAAATAATAATATAATTCTGATCGTAATCCCATACGCTAGTATTATGCGAGATCTTGGAGCGCGCATTCGCTCTTTATAATTTATTCACGTTAATTATTTTTTTTATTTTTGGTCTTCGCTGTAGTACGATAAATGAAAAAATGTTACGGAACCCTAAGTATGTGTTCGGGCCCCAGAGTGCATCAGTGCCAGCCAATTTAAATTTTGGAGATTTTATCCTGACAAGATTATGGAAACATAGGAAGAATGTTGCTATGGTAAGTATGACATTCTTAAATCACACTCATCATTGCTTTTTACAAGCTTTTATTTAGTTTCACCTGTCTCGATGTTTGTCTGTCATCAAATCTTGCAAATTAAATTTGACTCGCTTCCCGGTTACCGATTGAACTGAAATTTTGCGTGCATGTGTAAATCAGATGACAATGTAAAATTATTCGGACATGGAGCTGATCTGGTGATGGAACCGGAAGGTGGCTATAGGAACTTGGTAGTTAAACGACACAACCCCATCGAGGTTGAGCTCGTATGATTCTTCTTCACGAGTATTAATTATATGTACTTATACCGACCTATAAAAGCTTGCTATAATAAATAAATGATTTTCATTAAAAGCTTGTTTGCTTTTGAACTGTGGGACGGGGCATTGTGTCCAAAAAATAAAAATAATAATATTCCATAACTATCACAACGCCTTGTAGTCCCAAGCTATGCAGAACTTGTGTTATGGGTACTAGACAACTGATAAACATACTTATATATTTCTAAATAGGTACATAATTTATCTAATGTAGATAAATTACACCCAGACACAGAACAAATGATCGTGCTGATCACATAAACATTAGTCCTGTGTGGGAATCGAACCCACGACCTTCAGCATAGCAGTCAGGGCCGCTAACCACTAGACCAACAGGTCAGTCAAACTGCTAGGAAATTGCGTTTCTTGCAAAAGTTTGGCGGTACTTCACACCGGGACAACTTCTAATGTTAAACAAAGCACAGGTCCGATAATGTGTGGAGTAGATACTGCAGTCACATTTCTTTTTCAGGTAGGAAAATCATCCAATGACATCTCCGCGCCCTTGGGCGATGCGGGAGATAATGTCAGACTTTTATTGACTAAAAACCCACTTTTGTTTCTTCGTCGCTTTTCGTACCCGGGCCGAATCTTCCTTTCAGAAGCAAATCCTGGAGCCCAGTAGGCTTCGACCCTGCTGGGCATGGTTTGCGGACTACTCTTTGAGGCGCGCGTTGAACAATACGCGCCGTCGACGTCAAGTGCTACTATATATCTGTTAAAAAAAAAAACAATTTAAAATATTGTTTCACCTATTAATTCATGAATCCCCAAGCGACCACCGGTGGCCGCGCATCTATTGTCTTACTATTGTGTCTCTAATTGACGGTATCTGAAGGGTTAAAAAAAACTCGTAAACGTTTAAACTTATTAAAAAAAAAACTGGGTAAGTGCGACTCGGACTCGCGCACATCCGGCTTTTGGCTTGAACCAAATCCCCTTCTAATGTTATATCAGCCTTTTTAATGTTCCCACTGCTGGGACTCAGGCCTCCTTTCTAGGAGAGGGAATGGGCCATAATCCACTACGCGGGCCCAGTGCGGGTTGGTGGATGTCACATGTCTTCGAATTTTTAGTTCTAGGACATGGCTTCCTCACGATGTTTTCCTTCACCGTTTTGAGAGCAGTGGTGATGAAATAAAAAACACAAAGTAATGCGCCTGGCTGGGTTTGAACCCGCAACATACCACTCTTAAGTTGGGGCCATTACCACTCGGCCCCTACCGCTTATAGAGTTATAAGAAGACAATGTAAAAAAAAAAATATATAAATAGCAAGAAAAAATGTCTTGTAAGTTCGCCAGCTCGGAAACTTTTCAGCTCCCCTAGCCAAGTTGCAAATCTGCAATAGTTAACGCTAGTAGAAAGCTTCAAATGTACGGGAACGACGTCGCCTCAGCGCTCAGTCACGTGGTCAGAACAAAAGAATTGGCGGCAAGGTCAACTCGAAGCGTTTGACGCAAGTGAAACGGTTGTAACTTGGCTAGGGGGGCAGATCACCTGCATAGATAAATCTCACCTGTGTGTTGTTTTACTGTGATTAGTTAGTGGGTATGTTAATTAAGACAGGTAATTAAGTTTATTGCGTCATCATTTCTGTCGTTAAGTTTCACCTTGCAAATAAATAATAAAAATAATAACGAGAACCTCGGTAAAGCTGAGAAGGATAAATATCTTGCCTGGGCTCGCGAGAATGTTTTTTTTTTTTAAATAATATATAGGCTCACGTTTGACCTCTATCTCACCTGATGGTAAGCGATGATGTTGCCGACGATGGAACACGCTTGCCTAGAAGCAATCTATTCACTCTTGACTTAAAGACCCCTAGGTTATAGCTATCAGGAAACACAGACTCCGGCATGTCGGTTGTCGACATGTGGGAAGTGGATAGAGCTATCATTGTGCCGATTGTCGTGTCAGCCAATTGCTTAATAGCCAAGAGCCTCGACCAACATCTGAGGAGGGTCTCGTTAGGCAGTTTGGATCAAGGGCTTGATTCAGAAGGCAGTACTTCTGGAGCCTGTTCTTCTCTCAGGAGCCCTGACCACCGGTAGCTTGGGCCCTGTTCCCAATGTCGGTGGGCTACTATTTTTAACCGACTTCGAAAAGGAGGAGGTTCTATGTTCGGCTGAATGAATGTTTTTTTTATATTTAGAAATGTAAATTATATGTTTTAATAATGAATAATATGTAATAATATCTTTATTTTCAAACAAGTGTCCATTTAGTGTTAGTAAAAAAACACAAAAAGAAACAGATAAATGTTAGTACAAACTTACTCTAATAACAAATTGGAAAGATTACTTTTTAAGAAGGATTTGTATCCACTGCCTCCATACGTATTTCTTTCAACGTAGTCCATACTAATTTATAATTAATGATAATATAAAAAAAATGAAACGCTAAATGTGTTGCTAAGCGCAAATCTCGAGAACAGCTGGTCCGATTTCGCTAATTCTTTTTTGCTGTGTTTGTTATTGTTAGGAGAAGGTTGTTAGGGAAAAAAATAAAAAAAATGAAAAATTTGGGTAGAGTATGGTAGTGTAGGGTCAAGTAGGGTAGAGTATGGTAGTGTAAGGTAGAGTAGGGTAGTGTAGGGTAGCGTAGGGTAGAGTAGGGTAGAGTAGGGTAGTGTAGGGTAAAGTAGGGTAGTGTAGGGTAAAGTAGGGTAGTGTAGGGTAGAGTAGGGTAGAGTAGGGTAGAGTAGGGTAGAGTAGGGTAGAGTAGGGTAGAGTAGGGTAGAGTAGGGTAGAGTAGGGTAGAGTAGGGTAGAGTAGGGTAGAGTAGGGTAGAGTAGGGTAGAGTAGGGTAGAGTAGGGTAGAGTAGGGTAGAGTAGGGTAGAGTAGGGTAGAGTAGGGTAGAGTAGGGTAGAGTAGGGTAGAGTAGGGTAGAGTAGGGTAGAGTAGGGTAGAGTAGGGTAGAGTAGGGTAGAGTAGGGTAGAGTAGGGTAGAGTAGGGTAGAGTAGGGTAGAGTAGGGTAGAGTAGGGTAGAGTAGGGTAGAGTAGGGTAGAGTAGGGTAGAGTAGGGTAGAGTAGGGTAGAGTAGGGTAGAGTAGGGTAGAGTAGGGTAGAGTAGGGTAGAGTAGGGTAGAGTAGGGTAGAGTAGGGTAGAGTAGGGTAGAGTAGGGTAGAGTAGGGTTTTTTTTTTTTTTTTTTTTTTTTTTTTTTTTTGTGGCTGGAGTGGGAAATCCATCATGGACACCCAGACTGCTTTGCAGAAAGGCAGTCTGGGTAGTGCCGGACTCCTACCGGCTAAAAACCACTCCTGCCATGCGGAAGGCCCCCCTGCCGTCAGGTTACGCAGGGAAGTTTTCTAGGGACGTAGGTACTTTTTGTTATTTTTAAATTTATTTATTGTGTTTGTAATTTAATAAATGTAAAGATAATAATCAATTCAAAATGTTTTCATCTTAATAATTGTATTGTGAATGTCGTCATTATAAGAGAAATCTAATTTAGGTGTGATAAATAGTAAGAATAATAATTGTTAAAATAATTGTAAAAAAAAAATCATTGGTGTATATTGTTAAGATCCGTGTATAATACATAATTGTGATTATAAATATTAATATAAAATAACTGGTACAATAAAATTTGATGGGCCTTATAAAATTTATTTTCAATTTCTAATAAAAAGGTCATAATTGTACATAACAGATAAAATAACTTATAAATAATAAAGTGTCAATCATTTATTTCGTCTATTGACAGATTGGACAATTTTAATTATATAGTCAATGAAAGACTTCCTCTTCTTTCGGTCACTTATTAAGAGACATAAGTTTCCTTTTGTGACTTGCAGTTCGACTCCCATTTCAAAGTCGTGCCTGTGGGAGGAATACACAGGGCACTCCGTCAGCAGGTGGAGGACCGTCTCCTGCTTATCGGGGTCGCAGGCGCACGCTGGGTTCTCCTTACACTTGAAGCGTGTCAGGTATTCGGAGAACCCACCGTGCCCCGTTAGGGCCTGGGTCAGCTTCTGGGTCACCTCTATCTTACGCACCGTCCTGTACGCTGCGATCGCGCATGGGAAGAACAACTTCGTCGTGGCCGCCGTTTCCCCAGTACAATACCTCCGGTTCCATTCGCTCAGCGTTTCCATACGGATCATACGCTTAACGAATGAAACCGGGCATTTATCGTAGTGGGGTTGCCGCTTACACCTTAGGGCAGCCTCCTTTGCGAGCGAGTCGGCTCTCTCGTTACCCTCCAGCCCCGCATGAGCTTTGATCCAGAACAAGGAGACGCTCTTGTTCTGGATACTGCTGCGGCGGATGGCGTCCCTCGTTTCCACTGCGAGGGCATGGAGGGCTTCGGGGTTCACGACTGTTTGGAGAGCTGCCATGGAGTCACTGTAGATAGCGAACGCCGTCTCGGTCCTTCGGAGGACTTCTTTCGTGGCTTCGCAGAGGGCAAGGAGCTCGGCCTGGTAGACGGTACTATAAGACGGCAGCGCAAGTTTGAGGGCCTTGACTTCCGTCTGGTCGGTCCACACCGAAAGTGCGGCCCCGACCTTGCCCTCAATCTTGCTGCCGTCTGTAAAGATTTTCACCGCGTAGTCGCGGTGGTTATTATATTGCTCCTCGTCTACCAGGCTTCGCAGTGCAATGGCCCTCTGCTCAGCAGGATGTGGCATCTCTAGTGCCGATGCCACTCGCTCGATCTCCCTGTCCCCTAGCACTGGATGGGGTAATCCCTTCTTGGCCTCATAGAGTGAGGCCGCCTCTCGAATTCGGAGGTCGAGAGGGAGTATCCCAGCCAGCACCAGTGCCGAGTGTAAGGAGACCGTGCGATAGGCTCGGCACAGTTTCTGCGCGAAGCTCCTCTGGACGGCGTTCAACTTCTTTTGGACTCCAATTTTGGTTACGGCCGGCGACCACGCACTCGCCGCGTACAGGACGATGGGTTCGACTGCAGCTGTATAAATGCAGCGGATGACCTCAGGATGCAGACCCCAGCTGGCCCTTGCGGCCCTCGACAGCCGCTTATATATACCGATGGCTCGGGAGCAGACGTTTGCGACGTGGGTGTTAAAGGTCAACTTGTGGTCGATGGTGAGACCGAGCAGTTTGATCTCCTCAGACATGCCAATGTCCACCCCGCCCATTCTGAGACATGGGGTGTCGTGCTTAAGTTTGCGCGTTACCAGCATTGCTTTGGTCTTATGTGGCGCAAACTTAAGCTTGTTAGCGACACCCCATGCGCGCACGTACTCAAGGGCGACACTGGCATCCCTCTGGACCTCAAGTGCCGTCTCCCCATCGAACACAAGGACGACATCGTCCGCAAACGCCTGACAATAGACCCCCATCCTTTCCAGTTCTTTGAGCAGCGGGTCCAGCACCACGTTCCACAATATGGGGCCACTGATTGACCCCTGGACGCATCCCTTCTCGGTCCTGGATTTATGCTCCGCTCCCGCGTACCTAACTTTCACCACTCTCTCGGACAAGTAACTGTCATAGACCCTTCTCAAGTTCTCAGGACACTTTTCCTCAGCCAGACGCACTCGTATGACCGGCCACCAAGCGTTGTCGAAGGCTCCCTCTATATCCAAGGACACAATCGTGACAAGCCTCTTTAAATCGAGTCTGCCACGAATGTGCCCCATGAGTGTATAGAGGGAGTCCTCAGTGCTTTTTTGGGGCATGAAGCCGTACTGGCGAGTACTCATCCTGGGTAGCAGATGAAACTTGAGTCGGGCCACGAGCATCTTCTCGTATATCTTGCCGAGTACGGGCAATAGACCAATCGGCCTGTAAGATTTCGGAGTGGTGTAGTCTTCTTTCGCGGGTTTACGGAGCACAACGACCGTTGCCTCTTTCCAGGACCGTGGAAAGTATCCATGCGCCAGGCACTTGTTCATCAAGTGCAGAACAAATTCTGGGTCTTGATGGATTACGTGGCCCCATATGTCCGCCGTCAGACCGTCGGAACCGGGGGCTTTTTTGGGGTTGAACGAGGAAGCAGCTCGGCTTAGCTCGTCGAGAGTGAAGGGAGGGTCCCAGGTCTCAACTTGGTTTCCTCCGTTCACCTCTTCCGCTCTTTTCCGCACCTCTTTGTGCTCCTCGTTGTCCCCCTCCGGACGGTCTTTCGGGTAGAACGTTTCGGCTAGGTACCGCGCTGATTCTTCGGGGTCTAATGTCGTCGCATCCCTTACCATCGGTATGTCCTCCTCTCTCTTCTCTGTCCTCCGGATTACCCTGTATATTCCCTCCCACAGGCCTTCGCGGTCTTGTTTCTCACAGAATCCCTTCCAGCTCTCGATTTTTGCTTGGACTATTGCTTTTTCATACTCTTCTTTCTGTTTCAGGTACTCCTCAACAACCTTTGGTCTACGAACCGGCGCTGCACATCGGATCCTCCGCTTTTTGGTGACCACCTGCCTCTTCAGGCTGGCGAGTTCATCGGACCACCACGGCACGGTTAACTTCTCGAAAGTCTTCTTTTTGGGTATCACTTTGGTACAGGCGTCTTGTACCGCCGTCGTCAGTTCCTCGACTACCAGGTCTAGCTTGTCCACGCTGTCGATTTGATCGAACAGGCTTACAGTGTATTGGTTACTAAGCATAATTTGGCGCAGTTTCTTACGAAACTGAACCCAATTCGCTTTCTTCGTATTGTAGAGCCTGGTAGTCCGGTGCACCGTGATACCCACAGATTTCTCGAGATTTATTACGAACTCTATGCCGTTGTGGTCCGACCCCGTCAAGTCATCAACGACTCGCCAGCCGTCAGTCACCGTCAGCATATCCGCTGTGCAGGCTGTGACGTCGACGCAGCTCGTGTAACGTCTGTTACCACGAACTACGTCGAAGGTTGGAGTTTCCCCTCGGTTGAGTATTTGCAGTCCAAGCTGGTCGAGAGCTCCCAGCATCTCGTCGCCTCTGCTATTGGTCTCACTGCTGCCCCACCAAACACTCCAGGCGTTGGTGTCTCCTCCCATTATGAGCTTATGCGGGCCGGTCTCGCTTTCCACCTTCTTAAGGCTGTCCAGGTATGGCCCCAAGGGCTGGTCTGGCTCAAAGTAGAACGAGACCAGAGTTACCCTCCAGGCACCAGTTTGGATCCCCACCACGACGATATTGTCCGTGGTGAGTTCTGGGTACTGTCTAACGGTCAGCTTCGGGTCAAAGACAGCTATGGCCGCTTTGACAGTCCCTTCTCCTTGCCTGGTGCTCTGGAAGATTCGGACGCCTCTGGTCCCGCCCATCCGTTTAGCGTTGCCCACGTAGGGCTCCTGGATCAGCGCTGCGGTGGCTTTGCGCTGCTCGGCCTCGATCATAAGCTCATGGGTCGCAAGTCTCGACCTTTGAAGATTCACCTGGAGTATTTTGTGCGGCAGTGTGTCTACTGGGACCACCTTAGCAGTAGGCGACGGACGCGCGTGCCAGCCTGTCCCACTTGACACGCACAGGGCACTCGGGGTTGAACGCGTTGTGGTCCGTCTTCTCCATCTTCGCCTTGACGCAGTTATGGCATTTTGGGCAATCCGCCTTTAGCCACTGGGCACACTCTGCGCGCAGGTGAGGGCCTCCGCAATGGCTGCATAAGTCGGCGGCCTCTTTACAGAGTCGCCGACTATGCCCGTACCCTAGGCACCTCGTGCACTGCACCAGTGGCGACTGATCGTCGACGAAGACGGTCTGAAGATCAATACGCGCTCTTCCCTTATCGAGCATCCTGCCGTAAATAATTGGGGACGTGCTGACTATCACGCTATGGGTCTGAGGGTTTCTGGAGTTTCTTTTATATTTTATAACGAGTCTGTCCTCCTCGTTGTCGAGGCCGCGAAAGACATCTCGGTTCTGATTGCGTAGCGCCTCCAGCACTTCCTCATCAGAGTAGATGCGGAGGACGCCACGGAAGACCAGGAGTGGGTCTTTGTTTTTCACGTTCTCGACAATGAGGTGTTCTCCTGCCTTCATGAGTCTTTCCTTTACTTTATTTCTTTCTTCGACCGACCTACATCCCATAACAATCTGGGTAGAGTAGGGTAGAGTAGGGTAGAGTAGGGTAGAGTAGGGTAGAGTAGGGTAGAGTAGGGTAGAGTAGGGTAGAGTAGGGTAGAGTAGGGTAGAGTAGGGTAGAGTAGGGTAGAGTAGGGTAGAGTAGGGTAGAGTAGGGTAGAGTAGGGTAGAGTAGGGTAGAGTAGGGTAGAGTAGGGTAGAGTAGGGTAGAGTAGGGTAGAGTAGGGTAGAGTAGGGTAGAGTAGGGTAGAGTAGGGTAGAGTAGGGTAGAGTAGGGTAGAGTAGGGTAGAGTAGGGTAAAGTAGGGTAGTGTAGGGTAAAGTAGGGTAGTGTAGGGTAAAGTAGGGTAGTGTAGGGTAGAGTAAAGTAGTGTAGGGTAGAGTAGGGTAGAGTAGGGTAGAGTAGGGTAGAGTAGGGTAGAGTAGGGTAGAGTAGGGTAGAGTAGGGTAGAGTAGGGTAGAGTAGGGTAGAGTAGGGTAGAGTAGGGTAGAGTAGGGTAGAGTAGGGTAGAGTAGGGTAGAATAGGGTACAGCAGGGTAAGATAGAATAGAGTAAGGTATCGTAGAGTGGAGTAGGGTAGAGCGGGAGTCTTGAAGTGTCTATGTTCTAGAGTCTTCAAAATATTTTTTTTCAACAATAAAAGCTAGCTTTTACTACAAATCTAGTATTTATTTCAATATCATGACTTACGAAAGTCATGCACGTTTTCCATAAGACCGGTCTGATTGGTGGCTTCCGTGCTGTTACTTTTCCGTGATTTGAAAGGTTCTTATTGGTCGTATCTTGATTTTGAATGGTCGAAACGACGCGTCTTTCGATTCTCTAGCGAATAACATTAAAATGTCAAAACCGCCAAAAAATTAGTTACGTGGTGATAGAACTTAAACGACGCGATGAAACTTGGTATATTAATCTTTAATATCCTGGGCACCACACTGGGTACTTTTTATCCCGGAAAAGTATTTACAAAAAAACAAACTTAATTTTGCGGTTCGATCTCTAGAACTGATTATTGTACTAACCGCAAATAATAAGATTGTCGTAGGTTACGTCACCCGCAGTGGAGTTCACTAAGGGGTGCTGCACACGGCTAAGATACTATAATATTTGGGTAAATAGTATGTAGTTTCCGTTTTCTAACTAGATGGCGTTGGCGTCGAGTTAGATCGCGCTATGGGAACACTTTTTTAGGAATAAAGACAGGAGCGCGTTTTCCTATAAGCCATCTATTAATTACATCGAACACGGAGACATTGGCACCATATTTGAGTTGTGTGCACACTGTCACGCGCGTAAGTGGAAGGGTGAGATCTGGAACGTCTCGAATCGTCTCGCACATCACGTTGTTTTCCCGTCCCCGGGCTCTTAGAATTCGACATCAGACGTTTTAGATCTTCGATTTTGACGACCCCGTTGTCTGTATTATATGTATAAATACATATATTTACTATGTCATAGTGAAAGGAGATGCTGTTTAAGTTTCCTCTTAAAGACATCCAGAGAAGGGCTGTCACGTAAGGAGCGCGGAAGAGAGTTCCATAGACGCACTAAATTGAAATAACAACTTTTATTATCCCGTGTATGAGAAAATTTGATCCCACTAAAAACATTTCATGTAAAATGTTGCCAAGACGACCACATAAGGTTTGCCCTGTGAAAAAGATATCAGATCTCATGTTAAAGCCAAGCTTCTGAATCTATACGGCCTAACTCTACTGACCCTAACTTTACAAATTCTACATATCAGTAAAGGTAGGTAGTGCCCTTGCACTTCGCTTGGTTCGTCTTTGGCGGGGGCACTGCCAATGTAGAATTTGTGAAGTTATCACAAATTCTATATATCAGTAAAAATGGCTTCGCCGTTTCGCTACCGTCGTGGAGGTGATGCGAATATTTAGTTTCTGAAGTAAGTAACGAAACAGCCAAGCCATACATTATTATTATTGTTTTTACCGACGACCTGGTCAGGGTCGCGGGTATTCGATGGATGCGTGATGCACAGAACCGGACGTTGTGGCGACCCTTGGGGGAGGCCAATGTCCAGCAGTGGACGTCTTTCGGCTGATATGACGATGATGATGTGTTTCTTTACCTATTTCAGCGGGTTTGCGCACGTGATGGTTCGACTAATTCAAAAATAGACAGGTCGACGTTTTTAATGAAGTTTTTTTTTAAAATTAACCTTATTAAAAAGTGGTTTAATTGATTCAGCTCGTTATTCTGATCAAACTATTTTTAGGTTTTGCGCATTTAACGTTACACCTTGTATATAAAAAACTAGATCGATACATTTTTTTAGTTTATTTATAGTGTTATAAACCTGTTCTAATTTTGAATAAAAATTCGAAGTTTTGTAAACATACAAATAGTAGATTATGCACCGAGGGGCTAAAGTTGTGTTTTATGTCACGGGCGTCATATTGAATCTCGAGCGCAATGAAGGATTCGGGATTTAACTCACGAGCAAAGCGAGGGAGTTAATACAAGAATCCTGAATGCAGCGAGGGATTCAAGCTAGCCCAAGGCAAAGACACCTTTAGCCCAGAGGAGGATACTCTACTTTTTACACCTACTGTGAGAAAATAATAGTCACATTATTGACCAGCGGGTCATAATGAAATCCAGTACAACATTATTGACCAGCTGTGCCCACGGCCCATAGAAATAATATATTTCTATGCCCCGGCCACTAATGACTCACTTTAGGTTAAGGTTGCTTGACATATAATTTGACATTTTCGAGCAGGTGGTGTGAAAAATTATTTTTAAGATATTTAAAGTCAAAGAAAAACCGTAGACACACGTTAATAAAGTGTTTCGGTTGGTACGTATCGTACGTCCAGGCTCCATAGTTTTTTTTTTTTTTGTGGTGGGGAAAATCATCCAATGACAACCCATGCCCTTGGGCGGAGCAGGAGATAGTGTCTGACTCTTACTGACTAAAAAACCTACCCGGTTCCTTCTTGGCTTTTGTACCGGGGTCGAGCTTCCCTTTCGGGTAACCCTGGCTCCAGTAGGCTTCGACCCGGCTGGGCCCCTGCTGCTGCTGACAACTCCTTGAGGCGCGCGGGAACGGTGCGCTCCGTCGACGACTTGGGCTCACTCCGGACAGTTACCGGACGGTTGGAAAGCGAGCTACCTACCCATTGCTCGCCGTCCGCAAGCCCGCGCCTACGGGGGCCGGCCATTTTTTGCACTTGATTACTATCAAGCTAAATTTTCGTGAGTAGCTTCATTTTGATGAGACTCCCAACCATTTCCTATACGAAACACTTGATTGTGGTAGCTAACAGGGATAGAAGTTTTATTTATTTATTCATTATGTACATACACAAACATAAAAAAAATGGACATATACAGATAAAAGAGTACAAAGGTACTGTTTATTTCAAATGAAATTTCTTCCAGCAGACCTGCGACAGGAGAGTTGGATTTGAGATGTAGTGTAATGTTTTTGGTTTAATTTACAAATAAAAAAATACGTAACTAAAACTATCCCTTATTTTTGAATTATCTTAAAAACGGACTAATCGCATTTTTTACGGCAACTAGTCTCCAACTCGAAGCGTTCGACGCAAGCAAAACGGTTTGTAATTTGGCTGGGGGCTGCCTTCCTAGCCAAGTTACTTACGACGCTTGCTTCGAACGCCTCGAGTTGACCTTGCCGTCAATTCTTTTGTTCTGACCACGTGACTGTGCGTTGAGACGACGTCATTCCCGTGCGTTTGAAGCTTTCTACTAGCGTTAACTATTGCAGATTAGCAACTTGGCTAGGGGTACTGGACTATAACGTGTGATTGCGGCTTTTCTATTTGTTCTGTTCTTGTTTTTCCAGTTAGGTACCTTGTTTATTTCAGCATCCTGAAAATCTTGTTTCATACTTTTTCTTCGTTTATTTTTTTTTGTCGCAGTCATTAGGGTTAATTTCTATTCTATTTTGGCGAATCTAGTTTGTTTGACCTTCCAAACAGGTTATAAAATATAAAAAAATTATTGGGTATATTTTTAACACTGACATTTTTTTTTAACGTATCAAGGTGTTATATATTTATATGTATTTTGTATGCACACACCACCTTTATCACTAATTATTTAGCATTTATTTGCTTAAGAACTGGTAATATGAGGTGGTAAAATAAAACTATCGCTCTTTCAAGCCTAATAAAATTTTTGAAATGTAGGTACAAATACTTATTACAGAGTTAAAATATAACATCTATATTATATTATTCTATGTAATACAATAACATGCGGGCGCAGTGGCGGATTAGCCATGTAGCAAGAGTAGCAAATACAGGCCCCACGCATTCTGGGGAGTGGGGCCCCTGTATCCTTCACTTAAACGCAAAATAAATCCCAAAATACATAATATGTACTGAAATCTATATGAATAGAGCTGATAATTTCATTAGGAAATCCGTGGTTTCACAACGCTAAGTGCAGCTGAAGGATTTGCATGACTTGATCCCGCCATCTTATATCTACCATCGGACAACTCGACAAACAGCGAGTATCCTTGTTGAAACTTCTACGGTCCAGATTAAGCGTTTCATCTCATCGTTTATACCACGTACGTCGAAGGACTGAAACAATTTACCTGTTTCGGTCTTCCCGTTCAATTATAATTTGGCTGTCTTCATGGCTCGAGTGAATATGCTCTTAATAAACTAGTGCGCCTCACCATCAACGATTGCGTCACTGGTTACCATCAGGTGGGATAGTGGCAGTCAAGAACTTTATTATTAATTTAAAAAAGGATAGGTGTGACTTTTGTCGGAAAGTCTGCTATGCCCTCTTGCTCTACCCAGAGTGGGAGAAATCATTGGATGAGTTCCCAGTGTTCCCATTTTAGAAAAAAAACTGCATGTGTTTAGACAGGAAGCCTTGATACCTGATTCAAAAGTCCATCATACAATTGCAGATAAACGGAGCTACAGATGAGCGCCTGACTTATGCAGACATAGTGCAGCAAGCGATGAACTTCGCCGTCTCGCTCACTCGCATGGACGTTAGAAAGGGAGACACGATCGGGCTGATGTCGGAGAACCGGAACGAGTTCTGGGGCGCTGTGCTGGGAGTCGCCTGCGCGGGCGCTGTCTTGACTACCATCAGCACAGGGTATGTTAAAGGTAAGATGTTAGATTCAATTTTAAACGAGTGAACTGGCTTGACGAAAAAAAACTGGGCAAGTGCGAGTCGGACACGCGCACTGAGGGTTCCGTGCAAACTACAATTCCCGAATGGAGTCTCGACGATTTTTCTGAATTGCAAAAGTTTTTTTTTTTTGTAACGCAGGTAACAACAAATTTACCGTTTTCAGATTTATTCCTATACCTGTGCTATAAGACCTTGCTTTGTGCCAAATTTCAGGATTCTGGGTCAACGGGAAGTAGCCTATGAATTTCGAATTTTGAGAGTATCAAAATATACTTTTTTGCGACATAAAGGGCCGTATCGTTTTTATTCGTTAACTTATATGATTGATTTTTTCACAGCTTGAAGGGATTGCAGACCTGAGTATATGGTTTTAATTTCAACTTGATACCTCTACGGGTTCTCGAGATAAAAGGTCTTGACAGACAGACAGACGGACGGACAACAAAGTGATCCTATTACGGTTCCGTTGTTTCCTTTTGAGGTACGGCCTCCTAAAAATAAAAAAGGGCCCGATTTGTCGCATTGTATGTCATCATCATCATCAGCCTTTTTAATGCTCCCACGGCTGGGATTCAGGCCTCCACTCCAGGAGAGGGAATGGGCCGTAATCCACCACGCGGGCCCAGTGCCTCGAATTTTTGGTTCTAGGACATGCCGCATTCCTCACAATGTTTTCCTTCACCGTTTTGAGAGCAGTGGTGATGAAATATTACACAAAGTAATGCGCCTGGCTGGGTTCGAACCCGTGACCGACAACTCGTAAGTCGGGGCCATTACCATTCGGCCACCACTGGTCTCCACATTGTATGACATTGTATGTAACAAAATGGAATAACCAACTACCTTCCTCTATCTACAGACTCTTTTATCTGTTTCAGGCGAAATAATCCACGTAACAAACATATCAAAACCAAAATACATTATCTGCTCACCAGCAATGTACAAGCTACACGCGAAAACGCTAAATTCATTGAATTTCATCAAAAAAATCATTCTATTCGGTGAAGAAAAACATCACAACGTCCTGATGTACAACGATTTAGTTTTTGAAAACAACGGTCAAGTGAAGAACGTGAAGTATGAGGAGTTCCAGTCGGTGGAAGTTCAGGGACAGATCGACACGTTGACTATACTGTACTCCTCCGGGACCACGGGACTGCCCAAAGGTGTGATGACGACGCATCTCAATGTTATAACTGCATGTTGTATGTGAGTACTAGCTTGGTATATTTTTATGTATTCTATAAAATCATCATCATCATCAACATAATCTTCATTTCAGCCAAAAGACGTCCACTGTTGGACATAGGCCAAGCCACAACGACCGATCCTGTGCGTCTCGCAACCACCGCATTCTCGTGACTTTCACCAGGTCGTCGGACCTCCTTCTGGGAGGCCTTCCAACTCTGCGTCTTCCGGTGCGCAGTTGCCACTCTAGAATCTTTCGGTTTCATCGACCATCCATTCTACAAGCAACGTGCCCTGCCCACTGCCACTTTAGTTTGGCGATGCTTCGGGTTATGTTGGTGACTTTGGTTCTCCTGTGGATATCTTCATTCCTGATGCGATCACGCAAGGAAACTCCGAGTATAGCCTTTTCCAATGCTCTTGGGTGATTGTAAGCCTTCTGATGTCGCCCTATATGATGAGAGTCTATAATAAATTCAGTCACCATTTAAGTGGTGAAGATGGTTGGAGCTTGGTTTGTGTTGCTGCTCCATAGATGTAAACCACGCGCCAACACGATCTAGAATCAGTCACTGTAGTTGCGCTAACGCGCTCGCCAACCAAAGTCGTGGATTACAACTGCTGTCTACATGGATTAAAACTAGCAAGGTCACCTCTGTTGGGACATTGGTATGCAACCTTCTGGTTGACCCTTTACGGTGCAACCGTTTTCCTCTTCGATTCCCTCTCCTGTCCTTTCCCAAAGCTCTCACCAGAACGCCCATATCGATCTGTTCCGTTTTTTGGTACCTCTGATCGTTTACCCAAGTGGTATGGTGAGGTAGACCAAAACGTAACACTATGGATCAACTCGGATGGATGATATAGTGACAGGTCACTTACGCTAGGCGATCGCGCTAGGGTCAGCGCGTTGCGCCGCAAACTGACCGGGCGATTGAGCCGAGATATCGTGTCCGTGAGTGTTTTCTATGTGTTGCTGGACCGCGTTTTGTAGGTATGTAGATTGACTTCTGTACCTATCCATTTTGTGATCTACCAGACAACCTTTTTTTTCAATGGGGAAATCATCTTATGACAAAACCCGCTCTTGGGTGGAGCGGGAGATACCGGTCCATTACCGGACGATCGGACAGCGAGCTACCTATGGCTCGCCGTCCGCGAGCCCGCGTCTACGGTGGCTGGAAAACGGGATCGGAATCCCGGCGGCGGCAGCGAGGGCGCCGTGGCCTGATGCAGTCAGCCTCCTCCTTTACTAGCATTACTGCTTCTCAGGAGGCGACCGCCTGCCATTCCTCCTCGCTCCGGACCATCCGAAACAGGTACCTCCCGAATGTGCCATGTCCAGTGAGGACCTGCGTCATGCGGTAGGAAAGGACGCCGTGAGGTCTTTCCAGCCACGCCTCAAAGAGGGGACTTACCGCCATAATCGTAGCGTGCCCAATCTACCAGACAACCTTAGGATGGACTTCATGAACATAAAATAAAAAGGGAGTAGTCTGCGATGTACTGCAAATTAATAAATTATTAGATGGCGTTATAAATGTGATGCGGTGACAAATATGTTTTCGACTTGATAAATCTCCGGCAACCTTAAAATTAACACGTACGTTTATCTGGTGACAGGCCAGCAAACACCGACCCCAAAGTGATCTCCCTGACGATAACCCCATGGTTCCACATCATGGGCCTGGTGGGAGTGCTGACTGCCTTCGTGACTGGCAGGACCGCGGTCTACCTCGCCAAGTTCGATGTTGACACGTATTTGAAGACCGTTGAGAAATATCGGGTGAGTCATTTTCATTCATCATCATTTCAGCCGATACACGTCCACTGCTGGACATAGGCCTCCCCCAAGCGTCGACACAACGAACGTTCCTGTGCGTCTCGCATCCATCGGCTTCTCGCAACCTTCACCAGGTCATCAGACGACCTTGTTGGAGGCCTTCCAACGTTGCGTCTTCCGGTACGCAGCATTCTCATTAGTATACTTTTAATACGAGTATATTCGGCGATTATCACTCTGCCATGCACCACGTAGCGTAGCGCGCGAATGCGTGCTTTAACGTTGCTTGAAAGTATCTCCGTTTGTATCAAAAAACACGCACAGTCCAACACACCGAAAATACATCCACGCGCGTTTTTGCAGATCACGCGCCTTTGAGGTGGCCTGCGCGACCAACAGCACGTGGGTGCGGTGCAGAGTTGAGCGAAGCGCAAAGGCCGCGTATAGTCTTTTTATTTTTATTGATATAAATTAGTGCGATCCCACCTAATTGTAAGCAGTAATGCAATCTCTGATGGTGAGGCGCACTCGCGCGAACTCTTGCGGTGCAGCGACATCACAAAGCGGTGACTTCACACGCATGTAGGACAGAAACACCGCGTCGGATCGCTTCGCAACCACAATTGCATTGAATCGCTCACATTTATCTTTAAGAGGCTTTTTTTTTATTTAGGAAATCATTAAATAACTTCTCCCGTTCTGTTTGAAGCTGGAGACTGTGTCAGAATTTACTGATTAAAACCCACATGTGTTCCTGTTTATCTTTACTGTTGTGTACCTCTTTCGAAGATTCCCGCAACACTTACCAGGAGCCTGCTATTAAAATCATCTCCACCTTCAATTCCAGGCAGTTCATCTAACAGTGGTTCCTCCAGTTCTGGTAGCGATTTGCAAGAACCAGTCCACGTATGACCTGAGTTCAGTCAAGATGATCTACTCAGCGGCTGCTCCTCTTCACAAGGATACCATCAAGTCTGTTCACAAAAAGTATGTTGGTATTTAAAGACAACCAATGCAGGTTTTTATTTATTTATGTAGGTAATGTGGATCCAATTCATCATATCAGCCGAGCCGTCCACTGTTGGACATAGGCCTCCTCCAAGCGTCGCCACAACGACCGGTCCTGTGCGTCACGCATCTATCGGATTCCCGCGACCTTGACCAGGTCATCGGTCTTGACGGAGGCCTTCCAACGCTGCGTCTTCCGGTACATGGTCACCACTCCAGAACCTTTCGTCCCATCGACTATCAGTTCTGCGTGCAATGTGACTTCAATAGATTTGCAAAATTCAACCGCAATCCTGAGAAGAGTCCAAAAATCCTGGAATCTCAGGACAAATCCTGAGATATGGTAACCCTACACTAGGATGGCCCTGCTAGGGTTGCAGGGTTGTTGGAAAGACATACCGCGGCCTTGGAACGCAAAGGAGAACTTAAAGACCATAGGCGGATTTTAGGCAGTATAAGTCTGACACTCCTTCTCTTTCCACCCAGAACGAGAAAGTTATTTCTCACCTCCAAAACAAAATATGAAGAAGACGTAATGCGCCAACCCTAAGAACTTGGAATAGGAACAAGAGAAAAAACAAATAAATAAACAAGATTTTTTCACATTTTCTCAACATCATCATTTCAGCAGGAAAACGCAACGTTGGAAGGCCACCCACAAGGTAAACCGATGATCTGGTGGAGAGGGTTACGGGAATTCGATGGATGCGAGACGCAGAAGACCAGTTGCATGTTGCAGCACTTGGGGGAGGCCTGTGTCCAGACGTGGCCGTCTCTTGGCTGATGATGACAAACTGTCTTATTAGTTTGTCTAATAAAAAAGCCTTTGAAGTTTAATAAAACCCTTCGATTCCAGATTCCCCAACCTTCAAGGGGTGTACCAAGGCTACGGCTCTACGGAGCTGACGGTGGCAGTTCTCAGGTTTCGCACCACGGATTTGAACACCCACAAGATTGGATCTGTTGGAGTTGTGCTCCCTAATACTGTGGTAAAGGTTGGTGCATCTTTTTACGTTTTATTCATGTGTTTTTTTATTTATAGGCTCGCGTTTGAACATCATCTCACCTGATGGTAAGCGATGATGTAGTCGACGATGGTACACGCTTGCCTAGAAGTAATCTATTCACTCTTGACTTAAAGACCTTGGTCCCTTCTAAAAAAGCTCGACAAGTGTAGGTCGGACTCGTGCAGGAAGATAACGACCGTATTATTATTATTTTTTGTGAGTATACGCTGGCGTCGATCAAGAGACGAGCCAAGAAGATCAACGGTCATGATGATACACTCGTCGAGGCAGCTTATCGAGAGCTAGCTTATCGATTTTCTATCGTTTACATTTCGGGGAATGTGCATCGGAAATGCACAATTTAGTTTCGCCCAGCCCGTTCCATCGTCGGACTACTAAACGGACGGCGTTGAGCCCCATACTCACAAAACGTTCATTCATTTTGCGTATAGCAAAGGGAATTCCCTGCCAGTCTGTGTTTTCTGACAGCTACAATATGAGCGTGCTCCATCGTCGACCACATCCATCTATTACCATCAGATGAGATAATGGTCAAACGCGAGTCTAATAAAAAAAAAAAATCCCTTAGTAATTTGGTATGATACCGTGGAGTTGGTCCGATGCTGAAGACGGTTAGTGGGTTTAAGTACTCAGCAGGACAAGATTGTCGTCATCGTTTTTGAGTTCTTTGGAATGATCTTCCGAAAACATTCGAACATCATCATCTTCCTGCCTCTCTCTTATAACACGGGAAAAAGGTAGGAAGATGGTGATAATATATGGTCTTGATGAGTTAGACCTGTGCTATAGTTGGACCAGCTCCAGACATATTTGTTATCTTCTTCCCCAGGTAACAGACCTAGAAACTGGCAAGCCTCTAGGTCCAAACCAACGCGGAGAAATTCGTGTTAAAGGTGAACTGCTGATGAAAGGCTACGTTGGCAAGAACAGAGGGTCCGACTTCGATGATAAGGGGTTCTACAAGACTGGAGACGTCGGGTACTATGACGACGACCGGTACTTCTTCATCGTCGACAGAGTGAAGGAGCTCATCAAGTATAACGGGTATCAGGTGAGGTTTAGTATACCTGAATCTTTAATCTATTTTATTTCTGTGAAAGACTGTCTGACCGACCCTGTCTTAGGAATGGAGGAACCACAGAACAGAAAATATAGGGGAGGAACGGGCTATTAGATTATTTCATAACTAGCTTTTAACCGCGGCTTCGCCCGCATTTATTAATATACTTTAATTCCTCTTCTCTTTTCTTCCCTCTTTCTTCTCTCTACTCTACTCTACTCTTTCTCAGTAGCCTATGTCCATCTCCAGGGTCCCAACTATCTCTGTACCAAAATTCAACAAAATCATCAAATCAGGTTTTGCCATTTAGACGTGAAAAACAAACTCACTTTCGCTTTTATAATATTAGTAAGGATTTGTGGATAAATGCGAAGGGAGAATAAGACCAAAGTAGATAGGGATATTTATGAAGAGTATGAAAGAAAACAGTGTCAATTTCCGAGCGAACTTACAATAGTTTTTACGTGGTAAGTAGATATCCGCAGGAGAACTAACACCTAGGTTGACTGGTAGAGAATGCCTAAGGCATTAAGTCCGCCCGTGTACCTTTGTGTTGCATGAAGTTTTAATAAATAAATAAATAAACTAAAGTTGCCGACAGCACGAAGAAATGCCAAACTTAAGTGGCAATGGGCAGGGCTCGGGGGTATGGGGACGTTATTCGCAGAACAGATAGCCGTTGGGGTCGAAAGGTTCTTGAGTACGGAAGACGCAGCGTTGTAAGGCCTCCTACAAGGTGGACCGATGACCTGGTGAAGGTTGCGGGAAACCGATGGATGCGAGACGCACAGGACCGTTCGTTGTGGCGACATTTGGGGGAGGCCTATGTCCAACAGCCGATATACATCCAATATCGGCTGAAATGATGATGATGATGAGGTAGGTAGTGACCTACTTCGTTCATTAATCACTATCTACTATTCATCCAGGTCCCTCCAGCGGAAGTAGAAGCAGTGCTGCTACAACACGAAGGTATCAGGGACGCAGCCGTCATTGGAGTAGAGGACGGAACATCCGGCGAGGTGCCGCTGGCGTTTGTGGTGCCTCAGCCTGAGAACACGCTGACGGAGACGGAGGTGAAGGAGTTTGTGGCTGAGAGGGTTAGTATCATCATTTTTAGGCTAAGGAAGCTGTTCTTTGGTCTCGCAGTCGCAAGCTTCACTGCTGAGCGTGGGGTTTTAGGTATACCTAATTTCCAGGGCAAGTAAACAATTTTATGTTAGGGTTCCCTACCTCAAAAGGAAAAAAAATGGAACTTATAGGATCACTATGTTATCCGATTGTCTGTTAATAACCCTTAGCACGGTAACGCGTAGAGGTATCGACTTGAAATTAAAACCTACCCACTCAAGTCTGCGGACCCTTGAAGATATGAAAAAAATAAAACTTCTGAGTTAACGAAAAAAAAAGATACGGCCATTTACGTCGCAAAAAAGTGGGTATCTTAATTCATGAATCCCCAAGCGACCACCGGTGGCCGCGCATCTATTGTCTTACTATTGTGTCTCTAATTGACGGTATCTGAAGTGTTAAATAATTTAAACTGGTACTTGACTGCGATCTCACCTGATGGCAAGCAATGATGCAATCGTTGATGGTGATGCGCACTAGTTTATTAAGACCCTATTCATTCTTGCCTTATTAGTCGGTCAGGAACACCGCAGCAGGCAAATTGTCCCAATTAAATCTTTGGGTTTCAGTTATCAAACCCCAAGCACCTCCGCGGCGGGGTTCGCTTCGTGCAGCAGATACCCAAGTCGGCGAGCGGGAAGCTGTTGCGCAAGGAGCTGAGGAAGATGCTCCACACTGCCAAGAGTCGACTGTGATTGATGAACAGGAATCATGTAAATAGCTTGAGGGAAATTATTCAAAGCTCTGATATATTGCAGAAGGTGATAGTGACCAAAACGAACGAAGGAACAAGATTTTACTTTAGAGAATTTTTATCTAGAACTTTTTGGGCTGAATTTTGTTATTTATCTTAGTTATAAACAGTTTAAATCATTTTCCAATCTTTTATTTAGTTTCAACTGTGTCCCGATGTCTGTCTGTAACCAAATTTGTGTCCGTTTCGACCACGCGGCCATGACGACAACCAAATAAAAAACTAAGCTAAGATTATGTAAAAATTTGTAAAAGTTTATTTCCAAAACCATAAATTTGTCAAAGTTATGGTTAAGAAGTTATGAGGGATTGAATGCGCCCTTGAAACGCGGAGAACCGCGCGCCCACGGAGTTTCTTTAAAACTAAGCGTTGATGAGACGTGAAATTTAGGTAAATAACAGATTGAATTTGTAATGAAAAAGTATGAAAACTATGAAAAAGTCCATAGTCCACAATTAAAAGGTTACTATCAAGCTTTATATCACCAAGACTTGACCCTAGATTGATAATTTCCGCGCCACTCTAGGGTCTGTGCACCGCTGGGATTGCCTACTGGCATGGCCCTCAATGACATATCCGTCCACCCTTAGGGTCGAGTCACACCAAAACGGCAGCGAGCGCGGCGCCAGCGAGCACTTTCAGTGTGAAGTAATTTTAAACCTTATCTACATAATAAAAGACCAGGCCCCCTAGCCAAGTTACAACCGTTTCGCTTGCGTCGAACGCTTCGAGTGGACCTTGCCGCTGATTCTTTTGTTCTGACCACGTGACTGATCGTTGAGGCGACGTCGTTCCCGTACATTTGAAGCTTTCTACTAGCATAACTATCGCAGATTAGCAACTTGGCTGGGGGTACAGTATTACTTGAAAAGCATGAAAGGTCGTGCGCCACGCGTGTCTTGTCGGTAGTTCTAGCATAGCCAGCCGCGGCCATTTTGGTATCCTCGGCCCTTAGATTCCTAAGTGAAACAATAATAAAATGAAAGTCGTGGAGATTACATAATATTGTTTATATATCATTTATTACATAGTGCGCGGCGCAATCACGCGAGATAGCTGTATGTGTCCTTCTCGCCCTCCGTGCGCTCTAAGTACTCCTTCTCGATCAGGATGTCGATGCATTTCTGGAAACACACACAATTATTAATTCATTAACTTTTGCCCACGACTCGCTCCACGCTCGCGTTAAATTCGGGGTATCATGGTTTTCCTTTCGGCTTATTTTTTCCCGACATCTTCAACAAAAACCGTTAATGTACACAGAAATAAATACAAAAACTTAACTGAATTGTATGGCGAGCGATATTGTATCTTAAGATAAAATATGATGGTATCTTAGCCGTTTGCAGCGCCCCTTAGTGAACTCCACTGCGGGTGACGTAACCTACGACAAACTTATTATTTTCGGTTGGTAAAGTAATGGGTCGAACCGCAAATTTAAATTTGTTTTTTATTGTTTATACTTTTCCGGGATAAAAAGTACCCAGTGTGGTGTCCAGGATATTAAAGAATAATTATACCAAGTTTCACCGTAATCGAACCGGTAGTTTTTGCGTGATGCCTGAACAAACAGACAGACGGACAGACAAAAAAGTTTTAACAAGATGAGGCCGGTATTTCCTAGCTGACTACCCTGAGAAGAAACACCGAAACAAACTCAGGAGTCAAAATCTCTTTTAAAGTCCATGCAGTAAAGAACCAGACTGGTGTTTCAGGTGGTCTTTTGAGGAAAGAACTACACAGATTTGAGTGGACCTGTCCAGTCAGTGCAAGTATTTGTCAGTATTCGTGTAGCTCAATCTTAGGACTACTAAAGAGCTCAACGACTTGACGAACAATACCAAAGATAGGACATTTGGGCAGAAAAAGCCAAAAATCTCGAATCTAAAAATTCTTTTTCATGATCATTACCTATATACATTATATTATTAACTGATTTGATTGTTGATTATAGTAGTATACTTGGGTTCAGATTTTTTTTATGAACGTAACATGCAAATTAATGTTTTTCGAGTAATTAAAATGTAAATTTTATTAAAAAATTCAAAATTGTATATAAAGATTATATACAATTTTGGTAATGATTATGAAAAAGAATTTTTGGATTCGATTTTTTTGGCTTTTTCTGAGAAATTTACCATAATAATGATACTTTTTTTACACCATCAGAAACAGAATGATACTTTTTTTACACCAGAAGAAAATTTATAGAGATTTTAACGAACAAAAAACCTGGCGAAATTATTAAAAAAGGAAATATTTTGACGTGATATTTTTCGATTGAAAATTAGGGTTCTTTTTCGATATTAAGTCAAAATGAAGGTGAAAAAAACAAACATTTTAAATCAAAAAAATTACAGTGTGTCTGGGACATAAAAAGGTAAGTTTCTATTTAATTTCGTGAAAAAAAAAAATATTTTTGTAAAAGATAAAAATAAAAAACCAAAAACTTAGTTATTTGAATTTTTCACATACATTTTGAGGTTATGTGAAAAAAGTGTAAATACAAAAGTTGTAGATGTTTTTTATCTACAACTTTGCAATTTAACTTTTTTACATAGAACTTGTAGTTTTGTCGGAAATCGAGATAAACTGTTTTTACCCTTAAAAACGCACACCCATCCTTTTCCCGATCTCAGATCGCCCGTAATTTATTTTTCCTTTCGTTTTTGTTGTATTCTCTTCCTTTTCCAATAGGTTTCATCCTACTATGATTTTATTTTACTTTTTACCAATAACAACAGCTTCAGCACTGGTCTATAGGCCGCATCAAATACTCAAAACTGCCAGACATCATGTTAAAATACAGAAAAGGAAAAAGTAATCCACATAGTTCCCACATCTATATATATAAAAATGAAACCCGTCTTCCGTTGACACGACATAGCATGAAAACGGCTTGACCGATTTCGCTGATATTTTTTTTGTTGTGATTGTTACTGTGAGGATAAGGATCTTATGGAAAAAAAATAAAATTAGGGTAGTGTGGGGTAGAGTAGAGTAGGGTAGAATAGGGCAGAGTAGGGTAGAGTAGGGCAGAGTAGGGTAGAGTAGGGCAGAGTAGGGTACAGTACGCGTCAAATAACTTTGCCGCTCTGAAGTTAGGCTTTCCTTACAACGGCGCAAGTACTATCGAGTGGTATAGGTGCGAGCGGAACACAAGCTGGTATCTGACGTATACGAGCGACTGAGATAGAAACGTAACACTGAGGTTCGCGCCTGCGCAGTGCTGTCTTTTTCGTAAAATTGACTAATGCGCAGTGAATGTAGCCAACTTCAGAGCGGCAAAGTTATTTGACGCGTACTGTAGGGTAGAGTAGCGTAGAGTAGGGTAGAATAGGGTAGGGTAGAGTAGGGTATAGTAGGGTAGAGTAGGAAAGAGCGGGAGCGAAGCCGCGTGGGCAAAAGCTAGTTCACAATAATAATAATGAGAGTTTCTTTACCTTGATAACTGGAACTCTTGGCTTGAACCGTGAAGACAACTGATTGAGTACTTCAACCACTAGGTGCTGGTGTTTCAGTGTTTTGCGGGTCTTCATTATCCTCACTATTGCGGCCTGGAAACAACAATAGTTGAATTAATATAGAGAGCCGGGACGATCTGGATGTCTTCCTCAAGAATTGGAAAGGGAAGGCGAGGAATAGTGGTCATTGGAAGTAATGGAGGTTTGGAGGTAGGCGGAACAGAGAATAAAGTCCCGCAAACCTGCGTTGAAAGGGAGGATCCTCCAACCAGACAGGTGTGTTATAGTCTGGTGGGCGACTGCCCGATAGTTGATGGCGGGCTGTCGTATATGTTCAAATCGCGCGGAGAACTTTGATTGCGCGATGCAGGATTTCGTACTTTCTTCGTAGTTCTTATGTGGCGTCATAGATGTCGCTACAGAGGGAGGCCTTTGTCCAGCCCTGGGACAATATGGCCAAGAACAATGATATATAAAAAGTAAAGTTTTCTTGCAAATTACCCATCCCTCGTAGTCGGGATTGGGATCTCGGCGGTTGAGGCATGGGAGTCCGTTCTCTCACGTGTGCAGCCGCCTCCTTCGCTGGCATAAGTTAAAACTACACTGCGCACACGTGTGCCACACACGCTGATCTAGGCGCGTCGGTCTCCATGCATTTTATATGGAAACTAGACTTGTAGAGCTACACTAGATCCACACCACGCGACGTCGTTCTGTTCTAAGTATAAATCAGGCGTGTTACACGTCTGCGTCGGTCTAATGTAGTTCTAGCTTTACTGCTTTTCTCGCGGAAGCTCGCGCCTGCCACTCCTCGCTCCGGGCCATGGCCTGTACTAAGGCCAAGCGCATCTCTGTGCAGCTATACAAGGTAAACAGTTGTGGTGTGGTTACCTGGATGAGCATCTTCCGATCCTCCTCGATGTGTTTGTGCGTAGCTTCTTGTTCCACCTTCAGCTCCGTCTTCAGCGGGATGTTTATGTTCACGCGGAGTTTTTTGCTGTAATTAACACATAATTATTTAGTTTCACGTTTTAGTTTCGTTTCCTGGCAAAGTAAACCTTTCAACTTCATTTTTTTTAAATTTAAAACCGATGGTAAACCATATCGGAAACACGTAAGTTTTTAACGAAGCCGAGGGCGAGTAGTTATTGGGAAATAAGAAACATTTATTTCAAATAGACCAATTACAGGTACTTTTGAATTGTCAAAATGTCGGTCAGTCAAACAAACAAATGAAGCTCAATTGTAATTGGGTGATTCTTTTTTGTGGGTCTTATTCCAGCTTAGCTTTTTCTTTCCAATGTGATATTTTTATTTGCATATCAGTTTTCCACGATTACTAAATATTTCAAAAGCACTAATTTGCGCCCAATGACTGACGACACCAAATAGATAGTTTCGAAAACTAAGCTAGATTAATGAGACGTTCTATTGATTTTAAAGAATCACCTAGTGACGTAGCCAAAGATAGGTGATACTCACTTCTTATAACCTACATACAGATCCACGACGGAGGACTCCGACAGTTCAGACTCGTCGTCCGCACACACCAGCAGCTTCGCTTTCAACAGGATTTGTAGCACCTGTACAAGGAAAGAACGTTTTTATTAATAAACTTACTAGTTGTTTACCCGGCAAACGATGTTCTGTTAAAGAAAATGGAAGGGTGGGGTAGGAGGGTAAAAATAGCCTACGGCCGTTTGTCCACCACCGCCGTCACCGGGACGTCACCGAGAACGAGATGACGGCGCCGATTTAGCGATACATACATTTTTATGGTCATGTGTCCACCGCACGCCCGACACCCGAGCGCCGCGCCGTCGTCCCGGCCGCCGATGTTTCGAGTAGTTCGGCGCGACCGCTACAACTCGGCACGGTTTTATGTCGGGCCGATGTGCCGGCTATACAAAACACGTTTGTTCTTGTCCACACACTACCGTCGCACCGCGCCATTCACCCGGTTTTTGTTTTATAAATCTCTAGAACTGAGCTACTGATGTAACGGCGCGGTTGACACACGATCGCCGTCACGTCATCTTAAACTCGGCCCGAAATAATCTCGTTCTCGGTGACGTCCCGGTGACGGCGACGATGGACAGACGGCCTACGACGAAAATAGGTCGTAGGCTGCATAATGTTGGTCAGTCCAAAAAAAGTAAAGCTAAATGGCACGTTCCAAAGCGTAGATCTCTATGGGGAAGAACGTGCAAGAAACTCCATAGACACTCTTCTAATCATATTATGAGATACAAAATATAATCTTGGTTACATATTTCTTGTTGTTTTCTATTATGTAAGCACAACGTAGTTAATAAATAAATAAAAAAGGAATTGAATTAAGCTAATGGCAGCTAAGAGATGACCAGTCGCATCTGATGGCACGCGTGCATCAGCCCCACTCAGCTCAACCATTTTGAAGTGAACTGAATGACCCAATAACACGTGCCACCAACAGCGAGACATTTGAGTGAGCATTACAAACTCAACTGCCATGCTCGTAATGTCAAAAAACAAAAAATTATGGTCGGCGCAACACGTTTTTTTCTTCGTAAGGCTAAGGGCAGAAAGAAGAGGCTAACACGCCCTCTCGTTCAACCCTAGACTCGGAGCAGTCATCGGATGATTTCCAATCTCAAAAACAATTACCTGTACAAGGAAGTCGCCTTTGATGCCGGTGTGCTGCTCCAACTGACTGACGGTCCAGGAGGTGTTGTCGTTATACTGCAGCAGTACCGCCATCTGGAACGTACTGGCCTGCAGCGTGTATCTGTGAACAGAACATGTCTGTTAGACGTGGACAGCAGAGCTAAGTTCACGTGTAACGCGCTTCAACGCGCGGTATATATTCTTATGTAATTTTTATTTTTGGTGTACAATAAAGAATTTATCTATCTATCTATCTATCTATATCACGCCGGAACAGCTGCTCAACCTCTATCAAGCGCAAGTTTGATCGTGTATGGAGCAGGGATGTTACGGAGCTTCGACTCCGGTTCCGTTAAGTCGGAACTTCCGATTATTATAACACCTTCGGTTCCGACTTCGGCTTCGACACTTTTAAATCGGAGGTTTTAATCGGAGGTCGAAGCATAACATAGCGGCGACGGCGGCCTGTGTCGACTGTTATGTACAGGTACATAGATTTAATATAATGTGTGTTCTTGTTTATTTGGAAATAATATGCTATTATTATTTATATTTTTTTTTCATTGTTTGTGTTTTATTTTATAATTAAAAAAAAAAATGATTGAAGAATGTTTTATTTGCACGTAAATAAAAATTCTTTTTCATGCCACCACTTCTGACCCTGCCTCCGACTCCGATTCCGATATATCAAATTTAAAAACTCCGATTCCGACTTCGGCTCCGATAAAACTACCTCCGTTACATCCCTAGTATGGAGTACTGCTCTCATCTTTGAGATGGGTCTGCCAAATACCGGCTTGCTGCAGCAGAAATCCCTGCCGGAGTCTGTTTCCTGATAGCTATATCCTATCTAAGTCAAGAGTAAATAGACTGCTTTTAGGCAAGCGTGTTCCATTGTTTTTTCTTACATGATTAGTTATAATTTTGCGCGAGGATACTGACCTGTTCTTGAAGCAGTTGGTGACGAGCTCGCCCTTGGACATGTTGTAGAGCCAGTTGAGCTTGCGGCCCGAGTGCTGCGACGAGTAGAACGTCGTGAACCTGTGTACTGAACGCTCCAACTGCAATAGAGAATAATACGACATTATTATTTAAACGCTCCGATACCTCTTAAGGCCTGGTCGCGACTTCGGTCTTAAGAGGGTCCTTCTCCACTCGCTTATCGTAAACATCGAAAATGGTTTAAAAGCTTGTTACTTCATTTAATGCAATCCAACGCGATGTTTAACGAACAGGCAACGCAAAAAAAGAGAGATAACGCCTGGAAACTCTGTCAGTATTCGGTAATTCCGAGATTTACTCGAAAATTTCACAAAACTTGCTCCAGGAAATAGCTGTTTTTTTTAAACCCTTAAAAGTTTTTGGAAAAAGTTGCCTTAATAAAATTTGCAAGGTCTCTAGAGGATTACTTTTTTGACTTTTTAATTTTTTAGGGAAATTATGAAGTGTCAAATTCATACAAAATAGGAAATTTTCAGAGGTTTTTACTGGATTAGTTTTACACAAATTTAGAAATTGGTTTCTTTAGAAACCTAGATAATATCCACAAGAAACTGTGTTTCCAAAATATCTAATGAAAAGTGTGTAATAACGTCATAATCAGTTATGAGCGGTTGTATGAAAAACAGTAAAAATGTGAGTCGTGATGCACCACCTTAAGGAAGTGCGGCGCGGCGAGCGGGGCGACATCTGGCCACCCCTTAGCAATCTTGCTTAACACATTATTGTTGAATAATGTTGCCTATATCAGTGTCAGAAGTTATACCAAAGACAATTTGCTATGTTGTCTCCACAGAGACTGAGTAATATCCGTCTCTGACATGGCTTGCTTTTTAGTCTTTAGTGTAACTTTTCTATTCAGTACATTATTATTATTAAGTTTATTTTGGGCACCTTTTCAAGAGGAATTACGATATTCACCTTTCAAATAATGTAATCAGAGACCCAATAAAAAAACAATAAAAGAGCGAACGCCGTGGTTTAATCAATTAATCTCATCTCCTACGTAGTATGTAGTACTCACTTCAGTAGGCAGCTGGAAGCACGAGGATTGCTGGAAGGGCCAGGAGCCAGAGGACAGCACCTGGATGCTAAAGTCGATGTGCAGCGGCTGTTCCGAGCTGTTCGACATGTGTTTGCGGAAGTTCTCGTTCAGGTCTTTTGATACGCCTATGTCCTGGGAAATAGTAATAGGCGCGGACGCCCGCTTGGTCACGAGTCATAGAACAAAAGTTGTTGTTTATGATGTTCTTAATATATTCCTGAGAGGTTGCCAGTGTTTTACAAATAACCCTGTCTACAATTTTTAAACAACAAATTAAAATGTACTGTGTGTACGTAGAACTGTCAAACATTACTTCTTAGATTTGCCGGGACAAATGTATCAGTCACGCAAGCGAAAAAGGGGCGGGAGGGCGTTTCAGACTTTTAGTGACTAAAACTCATTTGTAGTTCCGTCGTTGCCTTTCATACCAGGGTCGGATTTTCCTTTCAAAAGTGAACCCATAGCCCAAGTAGGCTTTGACCATGCTGATCCTCTACTGTTTGCTGACACCTTCCTGAGGCGTCAGTGGAACACTGCGAGCCGTCGACGACTTGGGCTTGGTCCGGACGGTTACCGGGCGGCGAGCTCCACATAGCTCGCTGTCCGCAAGCCCGCGTACTACACGAAATTATAACACTAACCTGGAACATTCTCTGTAGTTTGCTTGTGTATTCAAAGCCGCACGCCTGCTTCAATTTTGAGATCATCGATGCCTGGAAACCAATAATACATTCACATTAGCTTATATGTTCCTTGAACACATATTGTTGCTGTTGTTATTTTATAGTCGTTGTTATTGTCATTTTTGTAATTGTCGCTATTGTTATTTTTGACATTGTCGCTATTGTTATTTTTGACATTGTCGTTGTTGTTATTTTTGACATTGTCGCTATTGTTATTTTTGACATTGTCGTTGTTGTTATTTTTGACATTGTCGCTATTGTTATTTTTGTCATTGTTGTTGCTTCGAATAGAATATAAGTGATGCTGGTAATCAAAAGTATAGTCACCTCGGCATCATCGCTAGCAGACATGTGTTGCACCAGTCGCTTCGCCAGCATCTTGCTGTAGAACTTCTGGAACACGTCCTTGTCTTCAATGTATTTGAACACAACCATCTGGAAACAAGGATAAACGTTATTTATTAAACAAAACTTTTGCCACTTGCCGCTTCGTATGAAAGAGCTATGGCGTGAGTTGAGACCTAATCGCTTCCCGCGCCCGCACCCGCACTACGTTCAAATGAACTTCTTATGTTTAAGTACGTCATAACGCACCCGCCCGCGTTTGCAATCTTACCCAGAACTAACACAGATGGGAAAGACGCCATAGACTGTTTCAATTTCATGACATACCACTTGATTGAGCGTGTCCTCTAGCTCGGCCTCTTCAGGGTTCTTGCTGGACTTCTTCAGCAGAAGGTCGCAGTATTTCGCCAGCAGCTCCGGACTTTTCGACGACGAGTTGGCTGCTTTTGTTACTGCATTACCTGGAGGTAAAGAATTTGTTGAGATTATGATGTACACTTTAAAGATCCTTTTTCATCGGTACCTTTTTACAAAATTTAGAACTAATTATCATTTCAGCGAAAATACGTCCACCGATGAACATAGCCCAATGGCCGGTCCTGTGCGTGGCGAATCCATTGGATTCTTGCGACCCACATCAAATAATCGGTCAAGTTTGTGGGAGACCTTCCAACGCTTTGGTACGTGGTCGCCAATCTAGAACCTTTTGGCACAAAATAGATAGGTACAGAAGATAATCTCGTGTATGTACTTCACTTTTTATACCTACGCTCGGTGAACGCACACTAATGAGCTTTTGAGCCGGACCTGTTTGACGAGCGGGCCGAGGCGCTCCGAGATATCGTGTCCTTAAGCGGTGTCTATGTGTGCGTTGCTCGAGCGCGCTTTGTATGTAGATTGACTTCTGTACCTAAATATTTTGTGCTTTCGGTCCCGCAGAACAGTTGGTCGATAACTGTTCTGCGGGCAATGTGCCCTACCCATTGCCACGGAAGTCACCGATTCTTTAGTCTACGTCAGTTACTTTAGTTCTGCTGCGGATGTCTTCATTCCTGATTCTATCACGCAAGGCAACTCTGAGCATTACCCTCTCCATGGCTCGTTGGGTGACTTAGAAGCTTACTGATAAAAACTATTATGAGAGACCATGTTTCATAAAATCAGCTTCTGCCATAGAATTTTCCCAAGTGAAAGAATGTTCCTCCATACAAACTTAGGAACCCTGTATCATCCCCTTAGGGGGTGAACTTTGGGATATCCTCTCTTAGTAGTCGCCTACGTCATAAAAGGAAACCTTAGTAGTTTCAGCTGTGCATTGATATGTCAGTCAGTCAGTTTCTCCACTTACATTTATAAATGAAATAATACATACTGTTAATAAATCGTCCGCAAGCCTTGTCGAGAGCGGCCACGAAGCCCGAGTCGTTGTTGAACGCGACCAGAACCAAGGCGTTGTATTTCTTGTGCACTTCCAGTATTGTTGATACGTAGACTTTGGGATCCTGTTGAACAAAATTGGCAATTGGTTAATTAACTAGCTTTCCGCCCGCGGCTTCGCCCGCGTGGACTACAGTTTATATTGCGCGGGCAGAGACCCGTGCTCAGCAGTGGAATTATAGGTAGCCTATGTGTTATTCCAGTGTCTCTTCTACCTACCTACCAAATTTGATCTAAATCCGTTCAGTAGTTTTTGCGTGAAAGCATAACAGACAGACAGACAGACAGAGTTACTTTCGCATTTATAATATTAGTAGGGATAAGGGGCAAATTGAGACCCTCTTAGGGCTTAAACCATGCTCACGTTGACGATAGACGGGTCAGGAAGGAACCTTTTAAACCTTACTTACGTTGACGGAACGTGCAATTTTGCTTCACTTTTTTGACTGATCGACATTTCGACAATTCAAAAGCACCTGGTATTGGACTATCCTGACTAATATTATAAAAGCGAAAGTGAGTTTGTTTGTTTGTTTGTTACGTCTTCACGCCTAAATGGCAAAACCGATTTTGATTAAACTTGGTACACGGATAGACCATGTCCTGGAATAGGACATAGGATACTTTTTATCACAGAAGTATGTTACCTTAGGATAATTTTCTACTATCACGCGGGCGAAACCGCTGGGAGCAGCTAGTTTAAAATAAACGGTTTAGGAAGGGCTCTCATAAAACCATGCTCACGCCGACGATAGACAGGTCAGGAAATGACCTCTTACACTATGCTCACTTTTAAGATAGACAGGTCAGGAAAGGACCCTTAAGCTATGCCCACATTGACGATAGACGTGTTGGCAACGGTCTCCTCTTAAACCAAGTTCACGTCGACGAAAATGGGTTAGGAAGGGCTCTTTTAAACCATGCTCACGTTGAATATAGACGGGTCCGGAAGGGCCTTCTTAGACAATGCTCACGTTGAAATTAGACGGGTCCGGAAGGGCCCTCTTACACTATGTTCACGTTGACGATAGACGGGTCGGCAAGGGCCCTCCTCTTAACGCTCACGTTGAGGATAGGTGGGTCCGGACCTGGACGGAACCTCTTTCACTATGCTCACGTTGAGGACAGAGGGGTCCGCGAAGGCCCTTTTACACTATGCTCACGTTGAAGATAGACGTGTCCGGAAAGGTTCTGTTATATCATGCTCACGTTAACGACAGACGGGTCGGTAGGGGTCTTCTAATTAAAAAAAAAAACAATACCGTATGCGCGCACTCGCCGCACTTGTCGATGGCCTGCAGCCCCTGCGCGTGGATATGATGCTCCAGGAGGCGCCGCAGTTCGCACAGCCCATCAGGGATACGCGCTACGAGGGCGTACATACGCCCCAGGTCACTGTTCTTTTCGCCGTCCAGAAGTTTCTGAGAAAGAAACAAATTAAATGTGAGTTTTCAACAAGAAAAAAAAAACGGTGCCTTGCCGCACGGCAATCTCAAACATAAGAACTTGATATGGGTGTCCATAACGGGCACGCGGTCGCTGGCAATTCTCGCCATAGCTCGTTCATACGCGTGGAGCGCCGACCCTGTCCCTGCCGCCGGCGTGGCCGAGCCCCGCCCTCGCTGCTCACGCATGAGGCGCGCGAGCTGAGGCGGCGCGGGGCTAAACACTCATTTTACTATAGCTCGAATATAACGGTTTGGCGTCACGTCGCAGGATTGAAGCGAATTCTTTTTTAAGTAATCTGGCAGAAACGACCGCGATGGTACGTGGTGAGCTTGATATCTCAGTTACCTGGAACTCAGCGTGGAAGATCTCTAGATGTTTCTCAATGAGCACTCTGTCGCAGGTCTTGGCTAGTCGCTCCATCGTCGTCTCGTGTAAGTATACTTGCACGCGCCGCTGTTCTTCTTGGAGACGCTGTTCAGCCTGGGAAAAGATAAAAATACATAATATATTAAAGGTTAATATATTATGAGAAAACTTTAACGAGAAATTAAGGTTACTTCACACCAAAAAGGCTGAAGAAATCGTGGAAAAAGTGTCTGTCAAGACAAATTGGACTGAAGAGTCGTGCAGTTAAGAGTTGCGGCACAACACAAATTTTAAGTCGTTTGTGGTGCGGGTGCCGTCTCATCATTTGAAGACCTTCCTCAAAGGTGAGTTTTGGTCGAAGGTTTTGAGTATCGACGATTTTGTGGAAGGATACCGACTTCGCAGCGAAACACCACGCTATCACTTTGAGTGTAATAACATCATCGTTCATCGATTAGTTGTAATGTTTTTTTTTTTAAATAAGTATTAGTTTTTTATTTTTTATTCGACTACGTGACATACATCAACCCGCACCAGGCCCGCGTGGTGGATTACGGCCCATTCCCTCTCCTAGAGTGGAGGCCTGAGTCCCAGCTGTGGGAACATTATAAGGCCGACTATGCTATGCTATATTATTATTTAAGATTATTATTTCAATTAAAATATGATTGACGACCATAATACGCATTTCTTTTAAAATCGTCAATACAACCGTCTTAATTTTTTTTTCTTTTTATTATTGATAGGCTCGCGTTTGACCACCATCTCACCTGATGGTAAGCGATGATGTGGTCGACGATGGAGCACGCATGCCTAGAAGTAACCTATTCACTCTTGACTTAAAGACCCCCAAGTTGTAGCTTTTCGTCTTACCCTATTATAATATACTTTTTAATGAAACGACCAATCAATAGCGTATTTTTTTAACTGCCTCAATAGGGAGTCCAGTCTTACCTTGATCATGTATTCAGTGACAGGATTGTTCCTGAGGAAGTCGGTGCTCTCGCGGGTGTAGAATCGCTCGGTGTCCTCTAGGAACACGGCCTCGAAGGTGTCCTTGTACACGACCAGGTTCTGGCCGCGGGCTGAAGTCTCATCTTCGTTCAGGCCGAGCGCTACGTAGCAGTTGATTACCTGGAATAAGAGTTTAGGATAAGAATAAAATAGAGGATGAGAATATACTATGTAGCGACATCTAGGAAATCCTGCATCACAATATTAAAGTTCTCTGCGCGATCTGAACATATACTATACAGGGTTATTTGTAAAACACTGGCAACCTCTCAGGACTATGTTAATGATATATATGAAAACAACTTTTGTTCTATGACTTTTAAAAAATTATCATGTTTTAGTTTATCAGATTTTCATACAAAAATAAAAATCTTAAACATTCTAATGTTAAGAAGTCTATGCGAAGCAAGCGATACTACAATAATGGAAGGGATCGGGGAACGTGCGCGGGAGACGTAGGTGGGTAAAGCAAAATACAGAGATCAAATATTTTAGATAGAACAACGAAATTTTGAGGGTTTGTTTTAGGTAAATTGATTATGTTTTGTAAAAAGTCATAGAACAAAAATTGTTGTTTACGATGTTAGTAACATAGTCCTGAGAAGTTGCCAGTGTTTCACAAATAACCCTGTACAACAGCCTGAAATCAACTGTCAGGCAGTTGCCTGGACCAGACATAACACCCTTGGGATCGGAAGTTGCTCCCTTTTTAACAGAGGTTTGAGGGACTTTTCAACCTGTTGCGCATACCTCTAAACTGGTGACCCTCGATATAGCCTTCCTGGCAACTACTTACATCGTGACGTCATCGTCACTCCCTGAAGCATTTGAGCAGCGAGCAATGCAGCAAGCACTCACAGCTTTTAAGGGTATCCTGACCTACATGCATGTGGATGTGGTTATGGATGCACCTGTGGAAGGATGGAGAGGAAGGCCAAAGGAAAGATGGATGAATTGCAGGAGTATTAAATAAGCTTTCATTGAAAATCGTTTTTTCATAGTAAGCTTTTATAGCTCAGTATACCTATATAATTAATACTCGTCAAGAGCTACCTTCCGGTTCCATCATCAGATCAGCTCCTAGTCTTTTAACCCTTCAGATACCGTCAATTAGAGACACAATAGTAAGACAATAGATGCGCGGCCACCGGTGGTCGCTTGGGGATTCATGAATTAAACTTTAGCTCAATTGGTAGCTGGGAAGTAGATCAAATTTAATTTACGAGATTTGATGACAGACAAACATCGGGACAGGTGAAACTAAATAAAAGCTTGTAATAGAAAGAAAAGGGAGTGATAGCGTGACATGTAACAGGAAAAAATGGATGAAAATCCTTTTTATAAAAAAAAAAAAACCGACTTCATTAAAAAATTGAATTGAATTTGAGGAGTTCCTACGATTTTGCCAAGATTCCATCATCAGATACCAACTTGGGTGACTATGGGACCATTTGGGAAGTATATACCCTTTCATACAAAAAAAAATCTTTCAAATCGGTTGGCAAGCGACAAAGTTATACGCGAACAAACATAAAAAAAATACTAGCATGCGAATTGAGAACCTCCTCCTTTTTTAGAAGTCACTTAAAAAGGGATTGAGAGAGAGTGAGAGAGAGAGAGAGAGAGAGAGAGAGAGAGAGAGAGAGAGAGAGAGAGAGAGAGAGAGAGAGAGAGAGAGAGATTGAGTGAGTGAGAGTGAGTGAGAGAGAGAGAGAGAGAGAGAAGAGAGAGAGAGAGAGTTTCATCCATTTGGTCCTGTCACTCGTCACGCTATGTGATCCATGCTACGGATGAAAAAACCGTGTAGCGCCGACCCTAAGTAGCACGGAACAAGGGCAGGAAGATGATGATGATACAACAGCAGGTACTTACTCCAGAAACAAGCCTCGTATTAATAGTCTCTCCATTGCGTTCCCTCTCGATGAGTTTGAGCACCGCATTAGTGACTTGCTTGTTCAGCCGCTGGAACAGATTGTCTCGCCACGTCACCAGCGCCAGTTGGTAGATCTCGTAGATACCCTGGATAGAAAAATAAGCTGTAAATATCTTATCTTAGTACAAGATGTTTGGAGGAAGTAGTCTCTGGAAGTACTGGTCCGATTGTACCGAAAGAAAGCTGCTTCATGCCTGAGTGACATAGGCTATAGTATTTTTTTAAGCGGGCGAAGCTGCAGGCAAAAGCTAGTTTAATAGAATTTTATTCAAATTCAAATTTCTCGGACATCATGATCCAATGGTGTATACATAAGACTTAAAAAAAAAACTATTGTTAGTAATAATAATAATCAAAAGGACTAAAACTATTTCTAATTTATATCTCCTCAGAGCCAGGAAACAGTAAAAAAAATAGCCTCTGAGGCTCATAAATGGCCCTGCGCTGAGACACCTCGCCCCGTCCCGGTAACCAACAGAGAGAGACACTCCCTAATTAATCATCAGACGAACGAAATGTCTCAACACAGGAGCATGCACATCCTCAGCTATGGTTTTCAGGATGCTGTTGTGACTTCCCCGTACCCTACTCATAAGCAACCCCACTTTATTCCGAATATTGCAGCTTTTGTGGAATTACTGTAAATATGGATCGTTTTGTGACATCTGATATAAATAAATAATTATTTACCTTCCGTCCCTCCTCGCACTCGCGCTTGACCCAGTGCCTGTTGAGGTAAGCACAGACACCGTTCAGGACTCGAGACGAGAACTGGTACTCCTCCCATTGTTTCGTGTAGAAAGCTAGCACGTCTTCGCCCATTAGTTCGGCACCATTCTGGAAATAAGAGTTAATTGGTTGCAATTTTATATACGATGGTCTAAGTCACACGGGCCACAAAAAAGCCGCTTTTAGCTTCTTATTGTGGCGGGCTTTTTATGTGGCCCGTGTGCAGCGGTGCCGCCATAACAAAAAGCTAGAAGCCGATTTTAGCTTCTCCGGCCACAAGCTGTCGCAGTCTTTAGCTTTTTTGTGGTCGCTTCTAGGTTTTTTTGTGGCGGTTTTTTTTTTCGTGACCCGTGTGCGTTGACTCTAAGGGGTTTGTCAGTATTCGTTGATGCTAGATACCAAATTTACGTCTCAGCTCGAGGGTATCAATACCCACCATTCCTGAGACGAACAGAGAGGGATACAAGTAGGGTCAATACCCGTACATTTTCATGTACAGGTACCGACAGAACTTACGCTGGACTCGCTTTAATAAAAGATTGTACTTTGTTTCGTGTGGATCCCATACAATCGAATTAAACTCCAGCCTACTACGAACAAACGCGAAATAGATAGCAACAATTGCATGTTTGCTAGTGAACCGAGCCGACTGCCTCATGACAAACCCCAGGGATTGGTGTGCTCGCTTACACACGCCGATTATGTGGTCATTGAAGGTCAGCTCGGTGTCCAACGTGACACCAAGATCGCGGATTGTTGTGACACGCTCAAGCGGAGTGCCCGATACGTATACCTACGTATACACGTACGGCAAGCGACAGCGAGAGAATCTGATAGCCTTACATTTGGACTTATTAAATTCTAAGCGGTTGCGGTTGCTCCAGGCCACCATTCTAACAATACAGGAGTGGGTTATACGCATATGCGATAGTTATTAGGCTACCATACAGATACCAGAATCGCCACACGTCCGAGCTGGTCATGCAACCAAACGCACACCAGGTAACTCTCTAGTCTCTATGGTGTCTCGGTGAAATATAGCCCTAATAAAATACAATACACAGCAGAATGTACTGCAAGATAAGTACTAGGATATCAGAAGTTACCTGAAGCAAATTAATGAGATAAATCCTGAGGAACTCCTTTAGTCTCTTGTAGAGTTCGAGGCCGACTAGTTGCGCGCCGCCCTGCACGTGGCCAGTCGTCTGAAAACACAAACAAGATTATAATATTATTGATTAGAATATTAAGTATAAAATAAAAAAAAACCCCGAACTAAAAAATAAAAATGTATCTACGAACCACCTCAATAACGTCAGCTTTCAAACAAAGTCATCATCATTAGCCTTTTTAATGTTCCCACTGCTGGGACTCAGGCCTCCTCTCTAGGAGATGGAACGGGCCGTAATCCACCACACGGGCCCAGTGCGGGTTGGTGAATGTCACATGTCTTCATTTTTTGGTTCTGGGACATGCCAGATTATACTCAGTAAAGATGAGAAAATGACGTACCTGTTTCTTGCCCCCACTGTAGTTGGGCGCCCTCCCCCCATTGTTGCTGGCTGCTCGACCACTGGAGGTGCTGCTGGCACTTTGATGATGCACCGATGTACAGTAGTTGTACACATGTCTGTCTTGTGTTCAGGGCTTTATTGTTGAGGAGAAGAGTAATATTACAACAGAACTTGTAAGTATAGCAAGAAAGAAAGAAAGAAAGAAAGAAAGAAAGAAAGAAAACACGTTTATTTGGCACATAGATACACACAATGAAAAACAATCTAAGAAACTTACGAGTAACTACTTAATCTTAAAATTTTCCAAAATTCATCCCGTAAGAGGATGTCCTCACCGGACATGGCACGTTCGTGAGGTACCTGTTTCCGTGCTTTCGTGGGGGCGATCGGTGGCGGAGACCTCCCGCGCCGGGCCCTGGTCGAGGCCATAAGAGGATGAAATGGGGGTCCAAAGTTTGTATAGAGATATATTTTTCGCGAGCGAAGCCGCTGGCAAAAGCTAATGGTCAATATAAGTCTGACACTTGTTAAGTCGAAGCTCCAAAGCCTTGGGCATCGCCGCCGAGTTGCTAGCCTGTCGGTTTTCTATCGTTTACATTTCGGGGAGTGTGCACTGGGATTGCACAATCTAATTCCGCCAAGTCCGTTCCATCATCGGACCATGCGTTGCGCCACCGGTACATGGTAGACATCCCATACGCAAAAAGCATTTTGGGAACACATTCATTGTGCATACAGCCAAGGACCGGAATTCTCTACCGGAGTCTGTGTTCCCTGATAGCTACAACCTAAGGGTCTTAAAGCCAAGACTGAATAGGTGACTTCTAGGCAAGCGTGCTCCACAGTCGACCACATCATTACTTACTATCAAGTGAGATGGTGGTCAAACGCAAGCCTATCAATAGATAATAAAAAAAAAACACTAGGATCTCACCCTGACAAGAGGACAAAGGATTTTCAGATTAGACTATATCTTTGTATTTGTCTAGACCTGTGAATATCTACTTTTCAATAAAATCCTCGATTTTTATGATATTAAAAAGATGATGATAACAGAACATAAACGCCCGATAAGAATCGATCGATAGAACAAGCCGTTTGTAAATGGACTCGTCGAACGTTTACAACGGTTTTAAATAGAACTGCCCTAATATAATTTGTTTGAAAACTTGTAATGGATTTAAAAGATTTTTCTAAGCTGGAGATGGTTTTATATCTATAATTAGGTCACAGATAAGAGCTCAGACAATTTGCCCTTTATAGGCATGAATAAATCCAGTGGGATTTGAATCCGATTGCAGGATTCCTCGGAGGAGTCATCGAAGAACTAGAACGCAAGCAGCTGGATTTTAGGCTGTAAAAGTCACCTCCGCACTCCACCCAGAACGTAACAAGTTATTTTATCATTTCTGATCCTCAAAAACAAAGATAATAATTATTGAGAACAAGTTGGGTCCATAATGAATAACTACGGTTGTCTGAACGAGTTAACCATTTCATTTTATGATCATCATTTCAGCCGAATGACGTCCACTGTTGGACATGCCTCCTTCAAGCGTCACCACAATATCCTGAGCGTTTTGCGACCCTCACCAGGTCATCGATTACCTTTGGTAGGCTTTCCATCACGGCGTCTTTCGGTACACGGTTGCCACTGCAGCGCCTCCATCAACCATAGGTTCTACCCGCCACATAAATTAACGATTTTTTAGTTTATATTAGTAACTGTGGTTCTTGATATCTACTCTTCTTCTTGAATAACGCAACTCCAAGAATAGCCTTCTCCATAATTTTTTTTTGGTTGGAAATTTATTCAATGACATCCCCCAGGCGCGGGAGATAGTGTCAGTGTCATCTTACTGACTAAAAACTCACTCGTGTTCCTTCGTTGCTTTTCGTACCAGGACTGTTTCGTATCTTCCTTTCAAAAGCAGATCCTTGGCCCCAGTAGGCTTCGACCTTGCTGAGTCCCTACGGTTTGCTGACAACTCCTTAATACGTGCCGTCGACGTTTTGGGCTCGGTTCGGACCGTTACCGAACGGTCGTACGGCGAGGAGTAGGAAGATGGCTTTACCGTCAGTGTTTGGAAGACAATCATTTACTAAGACTAAGTCAACGATCATTTAAGAAGTTTAGAATTACAAACATGAAACAAATATTGCATCTAATTGCGGAAGAAGCCGCTCAATTTGGCGTTCAATAACCTCCAACGACTAACATCTTAGCTATTGAGGAACGACATACGGAAGTAGCGAATAGTTTCCTTATACCTACATTAAGCCTGGTACAGACTGTTCTAACGTAACATGAAAGGAGCATGTACCTACTCATATTGTTAAAATGCTCTGTTTGCGCGCGGTGTGCACGGTTCACAAGGCGTCCACACCACACTGTCTGAAGCCAGGAGTGGCAGGCGGAAGGAGAAACTGGAGTCCCGATCCTGACATAATCATCATGGGTAGCTCGCCGTCCGACCTTCCGGACCGAGTCCAAGTCGTCGACGGCGCGTATTGTTCCACGCATGCTTCAAGATGTCAGCAAACCGTAGTTTGAGTCGAAGCCTAGGGGCCAAAGGTTCGCTTATGAAAGGAAAATCCGGACCTGGTATGAAAGGCAACGAAGGAATTAGAAAGTGGGATTTCCGAAAGAGAAACCCTTTCGGAAATCAACCCATGGCCCCAGTAGGCTTCGGCCCTGCTGGTCGCTACGGTTTTATCCTCTCAAGGTTGCGAAATTGCTCGAAAGAGTCACTAACTCTGGAATGCAAAGGGCAACTGAATGAACACACCCGACCAGACGAGTGTTGTGTCTAGTCTAAGCAACGGATTATTATTTTTTTCACTTTGCCCTCTCTCTAGGAATAACTCCTGTATTGTGGGTTTACATACACAAGTCCACCTGACCTAAAATATATACGTATTAATTCTGTCATCATTATCATCAGCCTTTTTAATTTTCCCACTGCTGGGACTCAGGCCGTAATCCAACAAGCGCACCCAGTGCAAGTTGGTGAATGTCACATGTCTTCGAATTTTTAGTTCTAGGACATGCCGTTTGAAAGCAGTGGTGATGAAATAAATGACACAAAGTAATGCGCCTGGCAGGGTTCGAAACCGCGACCTACAACTCGTAAGTCGGGGCCATTAACCACTCGGCCACCACTGCTCTCACCAGTACTTGCAATATGCAGTGCACAGTGCAACAGAAATCGTTATACAGTTTTGGATCGAAAAACTTTCAGCAAACTGTAACTGTAGACTGTAAATGTATTTGCAATGCCAAAACAATTGCTAACGGAAACTTGTGTAACAAAACACGCTACTAAATTATCATGCATGACCAACTAGTGGGAGAGGACAAGACAAGGACGCCTGAAATTGTTCTAGCCTTAGTAGCAATGAAAATATCAATTTTTATTTATACAATATTAGCGACCCGCCCGGCTTTGCTCGGGTGCAATATTACACATATAAACCTTCCTCTTGAATCACTCTATCTATTAAAAAAAACCGCATCAAAATCCGTTGCGTAGTTTTAAAGATTTAAGCGTACATAGAGATATAGGGACAGAAAAATCGACTTTGTTTTATACTATGTAGTGATTATTTTTACACCATGTTATATTTTTTCCCAAAAATATTTTAAGCTACAAGTTGGACACCATCGGCACTAAGTACAACACAGGTCTCGGCAAATCATAGCGGGCATTAGAAGCCTGCACACAGCTGGGTACGGGAGCAAAACCACCCCTCAATCGTTCGTATTGGTTTATTGCGTGTAGTTGTGGAATATTATTATTATTATTATTGCCTGTAGTGGAAAAAAGGGTGGGAGAAAAGCGGCGACATTCGTTGTAGTACAAATCTATATAATCGTTGTAGTATTTCTTTTCTAACCTTTTTTTTTTGTGGTTGAAATGATGAACGATGTTTTGTATTGAAAAGGATACGTATACAAGTCCATATATCTCTTCTTTTCCATGTGCTGCCTCTTGTATACCTGCTCGATACCCTCCTGTAGGTCGCCCCATATCTGCAACAATATACATATGGACCCCATAATTATAAAGTTATTGATTAGACATTTTACATACCAAAAAATAACAGTTTTCATATTTGATGATTTCTTACCTAAAAACAAAAAAAAAACAACAGGTAGGTACTGATTTGCGTTAGTCTGGCATATCAGCCCCCCTAGCCAAGTTACAACCGATTCGCTTGCGTCGAACGCTTCGAGTTGACCTTGCCGTCAGTTCTTTTGTTCTGACCACGTGACTGAGCGTTGAGATGACGTCATTCCCGTACATTTGAAACTTTCTACTAGAGTTAACTATTGCAGATTAGCAACTTGGCTAGGGGTACTGATGCCATAAAACTGCGAAGCGATACGATGCTGCATAGTAGTCAGCGATACGATTTCGTGCGGTAAAGCATCGGTCCAGATGACCATAGAATGTGCGATGCGAATCAATTCGCAAGTTCTTGCGATGCGTCATGCGAACTCGCAGATTGTTACGATGCAACGTTGCATCGCAGTTTTTTACTTAAATAAGCTGCTTTTATTAAATATTTATGTTACTTTACGCGTTTTTTGTTACATAAAAGTATCATTGAGCAAAATGTGTAAAACCAACGGCTATTTAAGCCATTGCGTCTAAATTTGATTGGATTTACAGCCTGTTTACGACTTATCTTAGCAGCGTGCGGCGCGGCATCGGTAAGCGGGCGCGCGGCGCTATGAGCGGGGTCTCGTTGCGTACTTCAAATATTTTCATAGTTTTGATCTTACCGCTCACCGCCCCGTGCTTAGCTACCGCTCACAACTACAAGGTCGTGAACGGGCCGTTAAAGTGTAGCCGGTCTGTGGGATTATTTGATAAAACCGCGCACGCGGTTCTGAACCGCAAAGAGCAAGTAAAGGAACACGGGTGGGTTTTAGTCAGTAAAAGTCTGATACTCCCTCTCGCTCCACCCAGAGCAAAAGAAATTATTTGATGATTACGCAATAAAAAAAATCGTAGATGCATTACCATCGCATATGCCCGAAATCAATTACATCCGCACCAATATGGAGCATGAGGAGGCCTGAGTCCCACTGCTGGGACTCAGGCCTCCTCTCTAGGAGAGGGAATGGGCCGTATTCCACCACGCGGGCCCAGTGCGTGTTGGTGGATGTCACATGTCTTCGAATTTTTCGTTCTAGGACATGCCGGTTTCCTCTCGATGTTTTCCTTCACCCTTTTGAGAACAGTGGTGATGAAATAAATTACACAAAGTAATGTCCCTGGCTGGGTTTGAACCTGCGACCTACAACTCGTAAGTCGGGGCCATTACCACTCGGCCACCACTGCTCACAACACAACACTGCAACATACACACTCCGGTTTACCTGCAAAGGTGCTGATAAACTTGAGCATTGACTTATAATGAGAATTTTTGCGAATGTTATATTACAGAAAAATAACGAGAGCGTTTTAGGGAGCATTCTATTTCTGTCAAGCGTTCTGGCGAGTATTCTAGCGAAGGACTGTTTTGCTTCGAATTTTAGAGTGCTCATGAACATGTTCGTAGCAATGTTTGGCTCTATGCTTTTTTTTTTGGTGGGCAAAAATCATCCAATGATAACCCCAGCTCATGGGTGGAGCGGGAGATAGTGTCAGACTCTTACAGACTAAAAACCCAACCCGTTCCTTCTAGCCTTCATACCGGGGCTCGAGCGCCCTTTTGGGTAACCCTGGCCCCATGCTTAGCTCGGCTCGTTGTTCAGTTCTACCAATTTAAAAACGGCGAATGCTCAATGTTCTGTTACAAGTGAATGCTCAGGTCTATCAGCACCTTCAAACTCAACTGTACAGGCAAACCCGTCAGGACGCTTTAGGACGAGGTTCTCTAAGAATAAAGAACAATATTAAAGATCTCCACTATACTGTACCGGTTTCTTTATTGCCAATCGGCCGAAATATAACCCAAATTAATTAATTTTCAAAAATATTAAACCCAAATCTAAGATTATGAAGACTTTATAATAATCAAACGGCCATACATTGGCAAAGAGCCAGGTGTATTAATAAATCTCCTCCAAATCCTTATTTCCTTAGCAATAGAGTTCATTGTCGCACCGACGCAGGAGAGAAAGCGGATCGATCAGAATGGCGGAAATAAAATTTTATTTCGTCATACATAACTGTGAGACAGGCTAAAGACACAAAATAAGAAACTGTAGAAGATCAACAGAGATTTTAACGGTTTGAAAATTTCTAAGCAATAAGAAATTGCTTGGAACCCCTCATCATTTCACCCGAAAGGCGTCAACAACAGAGGCCTTCTACCAAAGTGTCGGCACAACGACGAGTCTTGTGCGTCCCACATCCATCAGATTCCCGTGACCCTCACCAGGTCATCGGTTTATCTTGCAGGAGGCCTTCCTGCGCTCAGTCTTCCAGTGGCGACCGCACCATTCCAGAACCTTTCGGACCCATTGACCATCTGTTCTGCGAGCAAACTTATGTTTAATGATTCTTCGGGTTCTATGTAACTTTGACTGTCCCGCGGATATCTTCATTTCAGATTCGATCACGCATGTTAACCTCTAGTCCTGATTCCATAGGGTGAAAGCCAGAAACCTTATTACCAAGCCACCGCAGTCCGTTCGTCTATTTACTGCAGAATTTTATGACACGCAAGCCATTGCGGCGGAATGCTTGCAGATCGACGGGGGGGACACGGTGAAGGTTAGGGTGGGTTCTTCAATATATTTGAGAAAAGTCTGCGCAAAATATCTTCATCGATAAAAAAAAAAAATTGGGAACTCGGCTGAACACGTCAGCTAACCACTATGTGAAGCTTTGACACAGCCAGACATTGTACTAGATTGGAGACGAGCTGGATAAAAGGACCAGTGGCCTTTGATTAGCAGTGAGACGAAACAGGATAGTAGAATACTCCACCTAGTGAGGTGGAACGAGGATATCTAGTAGCAGCAGGTGGATAAAAGTTGGCAAGAATTGCGATAAATGGCATGCTACAGGAGAGGTAGTACTGCGGTTAACTTCTGCAGTCTGATGATGAAGAGCAATCAGTTATAAACTGGCTTATAACGTTGGCTATTGCACCAACTTGATCTACTGCTACCAGCTACATCGTGCGCTTACGTCGGAACATGACGTGTGGTGATAGTTCAGAGCGATCCGATGGAGACATGACGTTAGTTGGCATGAACTTCGCGATAGTGCGTCTGTTGTTGAGTCTAGAACTAGGGCTTAGGATTATTTTAATGTAGAAACGCATTGGAAGGCGGAAATTCTACTGACGTTTTTGAGAACGGTGAAGTGAGAACTTCAAATGAATGCGGTAAGAACGGAGTCTAAACAGACGAATAAAATTGGAACTGGATATCAGTTACAAAGTTGCAGTTTTTGATCATTTAATTCCGCCAAACCCGTGCCATTATCGGACCACTGACCAGTAAGGCGCTTCGCCACCAGTACATGATAGACATTATACCACCGGTACATGGTGGACATTCCACCGATACGTGCAAAACTTTTTGGCAACACGTTTATTGTACGTTCAGTTAAAAAGAGGAATTCCCTGACGGAGTCTTGTGTTTCCTGATAGCTACAACATCCCCTAAATATCTCCTGGTATAAAGTCAAGTGAAAAGGTTATTTCTAGGCAAGCATGCTCCATTGTCGGCCACAGTGGTCAGCGTAGTGTTGTCATATATGTGGTTGTTATACCAGTCATCATCATCAGCCTTTTTAATATTCTCACTGCTGGGACTCAGGCCTTCTCTCTAGGAGAGAAAATGGTCCGTAATCCACCACGCGGGCCCAGTGCGGGTTGGTGAATGTCACGTCTTCGAATAACCAGTCGGTTGACCCTAACTATATGGGAAGACCAAAGAAAACGATCATCGTCATGTCATGATCAAAAGATTGCTTGTAAGCAGACTAGAGGTATCAAGCCTAAAGTAATCAGCACTCGCAAAAAATGAAGAATGGTAGCGACCCTGACTACACCTAGTATGCCAGACCTCTTTAAGCACCACTAAGTGGAGGTTCTAGTAGCTTTAATTTATAAAAGAAACCGTACAAGGGATTGATTGCGATTCAATCGACCTTGGTGCCTTGAGTTTTTGTTATTTACCACCCAGCTTCTGCCAGCGGCTTTGCCCATGTGAAAATGGATACCTATATTACTTAGTGATAAAGTAGCATTTCACTGTTGTAAGAATTTTTAAATTCGGTCTAGTACATTTTGAGTTTCTTCCTTACAAGCAAAAATGCAAAAATGTAAACTTTCCCCTTATAAATTAATAGCACCCTGAAATGAACTCTGGAGATTGGAATCAAACTACTATCACACAAATGGAAATAAAAAATAGTAAATAAATACCTTGTGAATGACAGTAGCGCCACTACTGACAGACGAATTGTCGAAAAGGAGCCTAATCAGCATGAGAACAAGGCAGAGCATGACGATGACACACACATGGACGTGCACAGAACTGTAATGTTGGTAATGTCATCAATGGCGAAACATGAGTGTAGATACCTACTGTAGTACAACTCTAAGTTTATTATTATCAAACAATACAACATCATCATATGTACACAAAATATATAGGTACAGAAGTCAATCTACATACAAAGCGCGCTCGAGCAACGCACACATAGACACCGCTCACGGACACGATATCTTGGAGCGCCTCGGCCCGCTCGTCGAACAGTTCCGGCTCAAAAGCTCATTAGTGTGCGTCCACCGAACGTAGGTATAAAAAATGAAGTACATACATGAGATTGTCTTCTGTGATATTTATTTATACACAGCAGACAACAGGTATGTGACGCATCCATACGTCAGAGTACTTAAATACTTGATATGGCAATGACACGGGGAATTCGAAGCGAGCATTCGATGACGTACATCGTAGGCAACTGATTTGCGATAATAATAAACACGGCTACTGTTTCCTTAATCATTTTACGTAGAATCTTAACGATTCGTTGAGTGATGATCGCTTAGTAAGCGTAAAATTGTATGTCCTTTAGCTAGAATTACTGACGACCTTTAAAAAGTAGGATGCGGAGTACCGGGTATGATTGTTCAGCTTGCAATAGACTGTTCTCCAGCTGTGGAAATGGTAGATATGGTAAACAAATATACATGACCAGTGCGCATAGCTTAGTGCTTTGAAATGAGGTTGCTCACAAATCCTCTTCAGAAGGCTCAAAGACACCCAAAGGCGCGATCGAATCATAAATTAAGATATCCTCAGAAGGAGGTTAACGACATAGCCCGAAAAATCGTCAAACTTTAGTGATAGTGGGTAGGGCACATTACTAACAGAACTAATGATCAATGGGACTGAAAGGTTCTGGAGTAGTGACCGCGTACCGGAAAACGCACCGTTGGATGGCCTCTAACAAGGTGGACCGATGACCTGGTGAAGGTCGCAGGAATCTGATGGATGTGTGACGCACAAGTCTGGTTGTTTTGGTGACATTTGGAGGAGGTTTTAGTCGTCACTCGTTACAGCGGACGTCTTTCGGGTGAAATGATGATGAGTTATGATCGTAAACATGTCGTCAAAAAAGACTGATGATTTTCTATAAGAATTGGCAGCAACGTCTTTCTGATTGCTATCAGATTTGGCTAATTTTTGACCAAGGTGTTTTCTGCACCACTTTTTTCAACAGAACAATTCAAGCTCGGTATACCTATATAATTAAAACTCGTCAAGACGAATCATACGAGCCAAAACTCGATGGGTTGGTGTCGTTTAACTACTAAGTTCCTATAGCCACCTTCCGGTTCCATCATCAGATCAGCTCCTTGTCATAATAATTTTGCATTGTCATCTGATTTACACATGCATGCAAAATTTCAGCTCAATCAGTAACCAGGAAATGGGACAAATTTAATTTACAAGATTTGATTACAGACAAACACCGGGACAGGTGAAACTAAATAAAAGCTTGTAAAAACGTGGTGGCGCTGACTCTAATATGGGATAAGGGCAGGAATATAAAGAAGATAATGAAACAAATAGAGCCAGTACTTAGCAACGAATTTAAATATCTAAAGAGGTGCAGTGCACTCAAACATAAACACCAAGAGCAAAAAAAAAAAGTCAAACACAACAGCTGTTCCTCCCGTAGTGGGATTAAAACAAAAAGCAGTCGATCAGCTGCCATATCCCGTACTGAGAAACTGGTTCGCTATGGGTGGGCTCTCAATCTGTCACTATTTACATTATTACGGTGCTACAATCGGATACGGGCTGTGAGAGTAGTGTCGGCACACATAGAGGCGATGCTTCGCGCACTTCTTTAGAGGACTCCACTACCTTCTTTTTTAGGTGGGATTTTCATCTAAACGACATCTTGGGCGGAGCGAGAGGGCGTGTCAGACTTCTACTGACTAAAAACCAGCTCCTGTTCCTTCTATGCTATTGTTCCAGGGTCCCAGATGGTCTCTTTTGCATCACCCATGGCCCCAGTAGGTTTCGATCCTGCTAGGATCCTACGGTTGCTGACAACTCCTTGAGGCTCGCGTGGAACACCATGCCCCGTCGACGTCTTGGGCTCGGTCCGGACGGTTACCGGAAGGTTACCAGATGGTGACGAGCTACCCATTGCTCGAATTAGCGACCTCGCTACGCTCGCCTGCCAACTCTTTCTCGGGACGAAATAAGTAACTTTCACCCCTAGGGTAACAATAATAATAATACTTTATTGACACAAATTCTTACAACATGCTAAATATCAGTTGAGTTACAATAAATAAAGGTACACAAAAGTTGACATCCTGACTCCTAAACTAGGAATTCCTGTATCTTAGGAATCAGTGTTCTCCTGCTACTTGGGACACTATATACCCATTTAAAATGTACTATTAAAGGCATCATTGTGCTTTTTTTCTATCGTACTAGCTGTATTATGGCTTTGAACATGAGGCGTCCCACAAGGTGGACTGATGACCTGGTGAGGTTAGCGGGAATCCGATCTATAGCTCTATGTTCAAGTCTAATAGTGGACGTTTTCCGGTTGAAAAGACGATGACGAATTTTCATATATTTGATGGCAGATATGTTGTTTTTACATTTCACTTGAGACTAGATTCTTTGTCGGTCAATCATTTTTGATTCCGTGGTCAAACCGGTCAGGCGATCAAAAAACCGTGTTAAGTTCTGAATATTTTATCCACATTTGGCTCTATTACTAATGTGATAACATTGCATAATCAATGTAAAATTAGTAGCGTAGTGAGGCGTAGTCGAAGTGGGCCCTCACAAAAGGCCTCGTACCTAAAGAGCCTCGCGTGTGCGACCCTTGCGAGGGCTCTAAAGACCAATTGTTTGTATGGTTTTTGTTTGTAGGAGGTAATCTCTGAAAGAACTGGTCCAATTGCCATAATTTTTTCACCAATAGAAAGCTGCTTTATTCCTAAGTGACATAGGCATACAATTTATGCACGCGGGCGAAGCCGCAAGCAAAATCTAGTCGGTTATAATATACTATTTCAACCGATGGTAATTGACAATGTGGTCGAACTAGCTTCTGACGTTTTATAAGTGCCCATGTAGGCCTATGTGAAATAAAAACTTTTGACTTTGACTTTGAACTCTGGGTTGCGACAGTCGCTGCCTCGTTATCGAATTTATGAAAGGAAAAGGCCCCGCTGATGCACCTTCGCCCATGTCTAAATTAATCAACACTACGCCACAGAGTAAAACAATCCTCCAGTTTGAGGTGAGCGGAGTAATTATAATAATATCTGCGAATCTAAACACAAAACAAAGAAAAAGGCTATTTTAATCAAGCCTTCGGACCTGTGACCTTCGCTGCCTTTGTAGGAGAGGTCAAGGTTAGCTTGGCTTTCAGGGTTACCGTTCGAGAAAGGTCTTTGGAATTCTACCTTCAGAATTAACTTTTGTGTAGCCAGATGAATAGAGGGAGAGGCTCTATTGATAGTAGCTTTTAGAAAGGCTGGTCAAGTCTGTGATTTATTGATCTTCAATGTATAGGTTGTTCAGAATCAGTAACTGAATCGATTTCAATAATTTTTACACCGTGTTATATTTTTTGCCAAAAATATTTAAAAAAAAGGTCACAAGTTGAACACCACCTACACTAAATACAAAACAGGTCAAGGCAGGTCATAGCGGGCATTAGGCGCTAGCGCACAGCTGGGTGCTGAAGCAAAACCACCGCTCAGTCACCGGGATTAGCCGGTGACCATGTATTTATGTCGCCAAACAGCGTAACGAACTTATAACTGGAATTTTTCATAATACAGTTTTGAAATTTTGTACATAGATTCTTTACATAAAACTACTAGACACGTGTTTCGGGTTTCGCATTTACTAAATCGAATGTTGTATAGCTTAGTCCCTTTAGCAGTGCAGTTTAGGCCGTAAAATGGATCGCGTTAAGAGCTCGTGGTAGCGATGCAGCTATAAAAACATATGGTACTCATTCAAATGGCAGCCTACTTTTTCAAATTCGGTTGAAGAGTACTGTTATATTACTAAGTTGTAGGAAATGTTGTTCGTTTGGTATCTTTATCTTTATATTATGTTAATCTTGAAATAGTAATTAACATAGAGGCATTTCCGATTACGTTATGGTCTAGCAATCGAGGTCTTAAGTTCATCGCTGATACTATAATCTAGTTTATTCTAGAATATAGGTCCCTGATTGGAAAAGACATGTAAATGAGATTATATAAAAGGAGAAACTGACTGACTGACATGTTACATATCAACGCACAGCAGAAACTACTGGGACTAGGCACGGATGTTGAGCGCTGGCTTCAAGTTGCGCAGAAGTAAAATATCGGGTTTCTTTAATGGTACGAAGTGAGACGCGGGGGCGGGGAGAGTCAGTGATTGGCTCGGCGCGCCATCGTGTAATAGGCGTCACTCGTGATTCGTTCCCTGCGCTTGCTGCATCTAACAATGACGATGGCTCGCCAATGTATGGAATGCGCAAAGCGATCGCCACTCTGACACCGAGCGCTTAAGATTCGTGCCGGTATCTGTACAAGACCTCCATTTCTGATTTAAAAAAAATTGTCTAACCATCTCCCAGATACGTTGGGGGTGGATTAAACACATGTACCTATCTAGGTGGATACTAGTATTATATACGGAGCAACTCACATTTGATGTAACGAATATGTTTCAAGGCGTGTTCACATCATCATCACTTACCATCACGTGAGATGGTGATCAAACTACAGGAGTGGGATTCCCGGAGTCTGTGTTTCCTGATAGCTACAACTTAGGGGTGTTTAACTCCTGGGCCAGGGTTATCCGAAAGGGAGCTCGAGCCCCGGTATGAAGGCTAGAAGGTACGGAGTGGGTTTTTAGTCAGTAAGAGTCTGAAACTATCTCCCGCTGAGTCACATAGGCTATATATTAAGTACGCGGGCGAAGCCGTGGGCAAAAGCTCGTTGACAATAAAAAACATAGTGCTACGCCACACCTCTGTCACAAAATAAATATTATTATGTACAGAAGACAATCTCATGTATGTACTTCACTTTTTATACCTACGCTCGGTGGACATAAGCCGTAACTGTTCGAGGAGCGGGCCAAGACGCTACCGAGATATCGTGTCCGTGAGCGGTGTACATGTGTGCGTTGCTCGAGCGCTCTTTGTATGTAGATTTGACTGGCCTGTTGGTCTAGTGTTTAGTGACCCTGACTGCTATGCTGGAGGTCGTAGGTTCGATTCCCACCCAGGACAAATGTTTGTGTGATGAGCATAATTTTTTCTGTCTGGGTGTAATTTATCTATAATATGTATGTATTTAGAAATATATAAGTAAGTTTATCAGTTGTCTAGTACTCATAACACAAGCTCTGCTCCCTTGGGGCTTGACGGCGTTGTGGAATATTATTATTGACTTCATTTGCACCTATATATTTTGTGCCTCTGTCTACCTTTATGCAGAAAATAGGCGTGATATGATAATCCACATAAATAAAAACCTGAATCATAAACTGTTGATGGGTATGACAGAGTTTGGCCCTGACTAAATATAGAACTCCGTAGGTGTGCAAAGATGACGAGGTTTATACGGATGAGTTGATGCATTTGTAAGACGATACATTAGAATGGTTGAGATTTCTTACATGTAGCATCTTTCGGAGAGTGCGCGGGAATTGCATGACTTGATTCCGCCATCTCATTTCAACCATCGGACAACTCGACGTACGACGAGTGGGAAGGGTGGGTTACGTTGTTGAAACCTCTACGATCCGGACTAAGCGTTTCACTTCGTCGTTTATACCGTGCGCATCGAAGGCCTGGAATTTGCCTGCTGCGGTAATTTAGGTCTCTTCAAGGCTAGAGAGAATAGTTTCCACAGTCAAGCACTAGTTTAAAAATCAGATAATAAAAAATCCTCGAAATGAGAAGTAGGAAGATGTACTGCCCTGGCTGCGGGTTGGAAAGAGCCACCGAGAACGCAAAGGGTAACTGAAGGGGACACCGGTGGGTTTTAAAAATACTTTTTTCTCTCGACTCGGGCCTGGTCCGGACGGGCGGTCGGCAAGCTACCTATTGCTCGATATCTGCAAACCTACTAGCCTACGATGGCTGGAAGTCGAGGTCGAGGTCCTGGCGGCTAGCGCATGAAGATTTTCGTTCCTTCTCGTGTGAGGCCACCTACTTCAAACTCACATACACAAGACACCCAGACCATCCTTCTGCGAAGCAGTAATTCTAGCAAAGGAGGAGGCCGACCGCATCAGGCAACGGCGACCTCGCCGCCGCCGCCGGGATACCGATCCCGATTTCCGGCCACCGTAGACGCGGGCTGTCCGATCGTCCGGTAACTGTCTGGACCGAGCCCAAGACGTCGACGGCGCGCACTGTTCCCGCGCTCAACGGGGTGGGTTTTTAATCAGTAAGAGTCTGACACTATCTCCCGCTCCACCCAAGAGCGCGGGTTGTCATAAGATTTTTACCCACCGTAAAAAAAAAGACACCCAGACCAGAAACAACAGGGAATCGAACTTGGAACACGTAGCGCAACAGCCAATCGCTCAACCTCGGCGCTACTATATGTATGGGGAATACTAAAAAAAAACAAGCTTCCGAGTCACAGACAGACGAATCGAGTCGACAACCCACATTTAGTGAGTCAACATCATTTACAGTTACGTTAGGCTGACGACAGACAGCTATCTAGTTGTGTTATTGTTACGGTAAGCTCACAAAAAGATTGGCTGATGGGTGGATGACATTGTACTCGTAATTGTGGTTCACGAGTGTCAAGCTAGAACCGTTCTACATTAGACCGACGCACACGTGTAACACGCCTGATTTGTACGTAGAACGACCTCGCGTGGCGTGGATAAGTGTAGCTCTACAAGTCTAGTTTCCATATAAAACAAGCTTTTAATGAAAATCATTTTTTCAAAGCCAGCTTTTATCGCTCGGCATACCTACATAATTAATACTACTCAAGACGAATCATACGAGCCCAAACTACCAAGTTCCTATTGCCACCTTCCGGTTCCCACATCAGATCAGCTCCATGTCATAATAATTTTGCATCTGATTTACACATGCATGCAAAATTTCAGCTCAATCGGTAACCGGGAAGTGGGTAAAATTTAAGTTACCAAGATTTGATGACAGACAAACATCGGGACAGGTGAAACTAAATAAAAGCTTGTAAAAATGGTCGAATCTAGCGAAATACACTACGGCTGCAAAGCCGTCCGAAAAGACTAGTTATAAATCTAAATTAAAACAAACAAATCGAACCTTTACGCACTTGGGCGTATAATAACTACCTGTCTGAAAGCGGAATCGAATCAACGACCCTGAATACAGAAGGTAGACCGGTAACTGCACTATTCAGGTTTAAAATTCAATTCAAAATAATTTATTAAAGATTTGTTAATAAAAGCCCAAAGAAAAGTTGGATTGGTTGAGGAGTGATATGCAAGACGACGGTTGACAGGACAGAATGGAAGAAAAAAAAAACGTGAAAGAAAATTAAAACACGAGCAGGATTGCGGGCTTGCGGACAGCGAGCTACCCATTGCTCGCCGTCCGCAAGCCCGCAACACTCGTCATCCGACCGACCGGTCATCGTCCGAACCGAGCCCAAGTCGTCAACAGCGCGTAGTGTTCCACGCGCTCCTCAAGAAGATATCAACAAACCGAGAGGCCCAGCAGGGTCGAAGCCTACCGGGGCCATGGGTTGTCTCGCTCCAAAGCGGGAGGAGGTATTTGGTAATACGTAGGGTATTACCAATTACTCAATAAAGAAACGCTCCTGACGTAATCATTATGACCCATAGGTTATAAGTTAGCAAGAAACACTGGACTCCGGCAGAGAATTCTAGTCTTTTTTTTTTATGTTGTATTATATTTAGGCTCACGTTTGACCACTATCTCTCCTGATGGTAAGCGATGATGTGGCCGACGATGGAGACCGCTTGTCTAGAAGTAACCTATTTACTCTTGGCTTAAAGACCCCTAGGTTGTAGCTATCAGAAAACATCTCTACGCACAATGGATGTGTCCCCAAAACTTTTGACTGTAGTAGCGAAATGTTACGCCATTTCTGACCAAAACGACTTGAGACAAAGTTTCGCTTTCTCTTTATTCGCAAATTGGGTTTAAAATCAATCTTTTACAGTTGGTATCATTGCACGATAGGCTGATTCGACGACTCGATTGATAGGTTTATTTATTTGCGTTGCAAAATCTAAATTGATTATGCATAATTATTACAAACCTAAGTAGCTATGTGAGTCATCTATACTAAACATTATTTTTAGTCCATGCGAAACCTAAATATAGTTGGTTCAGAATCAGTAACTATATGGATTACAATTTCCAAGAGTTTCTTCACAATTTTTTTTTTTTTTTTTAAATATTGAAAAAGGTAACCGATTTAAGTACAACACAGGTCACGGCCAGTCATAGCGGGCATTAAGCGCTAGCAAACAGCTGAATGCAAAACAATCCCTCAGTGGCCTGGATGGCCCGGTGACTATGTATTTTTGCTGGCATAACAAGCTTATAACTTTGTGATATTTCATGATACAGTTATGAAATTTTGTACATAGTTTCATTACATAAAAATACTGTATACGTGTTTCGGGTTTGGCATATACTAAAACTAACGTTGTAAAATATATATAAAAGGAGAAACTGACTGACATATCAATGCACTGCCGAAACTACTGGGAGTAGGAGTGTGAAATTTTAGACAAGATTTAATTTTATGACGTAGGCGAGCACTAAGAGAGAGGGTTACCCAAAATTCAACTCCTAAAGGGTTGAAACGGGGGTCCCAAAGTTTGTATACACTAACTTACATTCAGGCGAACATGAAATGGATGATGAAAAGATGGTCATTGATCCACGGATATATCTTTTAAAGATAGGAAATCATCAAATAACTTCTCCCACTCTAGACGGGGCGACAAGGAGTGTCAGACTTTTACCGCCTAAACTCCACTTGTGCCCATTTAGTTGCCCTTTGAAGTCCAGGGCCACGGGAACTCTTTCTAACAAACCCGCAACTGTGGCAAGCATCGGCCCTAGTTATCATTTGACCTTCTCCGTGACACCCAGGCGTTTCTTGCAGTCGAATCCGACACAAGACCCTCTCGAAAGAACAGTGTCCAGTGAGGACCACCATCAGACGGTAAGTGAAGATTCTGTGGCTCTCCAACCACGCCTCAAAGGAACTTTCCGCCGCATTTGTGGTTCCCCCAGCTTTTATTGCAGCCTCAGGTAAAACGGTTTTCAATTTATGCGTTTTTTGACGGCCTGCTGCGGTGCCGATACGGTGCGTTTGTCGTACTGATTACGAATGATCGTATCATACAAAGCGCGCGGTGTAGCGAACGGTCGACAACAGCACGGCAACGTCACACGCACCACGTGTTCCATTAGGTGTTGAAAAGCGTATCACTGGCATACAAACGCACGGCAGCTAGATACGTTTTCAAATTAGGCGCTTGTTGTACTATTATCGTACTGCAACCGGCCGGCTACGGCACGATAAACGTGCGGTAGCGGTCCGACATGAAATCTAAATTGAAAGCGCCCTAAGTACATAGAAAACTGCTACAATAGCTCATCTTATAATGCTCAGAGCACCGGAAAAAATGCTCCGTTGTAGAAAACTTGTTACGTCAGCCTGACGAAATACTTACTTCAAACCATTGTCAAAGTGAACTGGGTCAATTCAAACTATAGTAGATGTCATTATTACGTAGAAATAGTCTTTGTTTTAAGCAAGATAAGGATGGAAATCGTTTTGTTTATGGTATAATTACACTACGCACACGTGACACGCCAATCTGTAGCTTGGTTCACGTAAAATCAAACAAACCGAATATCGTTGAAGTTTTATAGTCGTTCGATCGAAGTCCTATCCAAAATCGGTATTCACGTGTTCTTTAATCGGGATTGGATTTATTTTTTCTGTCGACGGGGAAAATCATCATTGACGAAACCCGCTCTTGGGTGGGGCGGGAGACAGTGTCAGAGTCTTACTGACTAAAAACCCCGCGCCGTTCCTTCTAGCCTTCATACCGGGGCTCTAGTTTCCTTTCGGATAACCCCAACCCCGGTAGGCTTCGACCCAGATGGGCCCCTCCTGTTGCTGACAACTCCTTGAGGCGCGCGGGAACAGTGCGCGCCGTCGACGCCTTGGCTCGGTCCGGACAGTTACCGGACGATCGGACAGCGAGCTACCCATGGCTCGCCGTCCGCGAGCCCGCGTCTACGGTGGCCGGAAATCGGGATCGGAATCCCGGCGGCGGCGGCGGGGGCGCCTTTGCCTAATGCGGTCTGCCTCCTCCTTTGCTAGCATTACTGCTTCGCAGAAGGAGGCGACCGCCTGCCACTCCTCCTCGCTCCGGACCATGGCCTGAACCAAGGCCCGGCGCGAGAGGTCTCCGCCGCCGATCGCCCCCACAAGGACACGGCGTTGCTCCACCCAAGCAGGGCACACCTCAACTGTGTGCTCCACCGTGTCCTCCGGGCGTTCCGCACAGTGGCGGCACCCGGGCGTCTCTTCCGCTCGAATCCGATGCAGGAACCTCCCGAACTTGCCATGTCCGGTGAGGACCTGCGTCATGCGGAAGGTAAGGACGCCGTGAGGTCTTTCCAGCCACGCCTCAAAGAGGGGACTTACCGCCATAATTGTGGCGTGCCCAAATCGGGATTGGATAGAACGACAATTGAACTGGATCGTAACTAACGATCTATCAACGACTTGTTGCCAGATACCACAGAGTACTACTATGTTACAAAGTACTCTGTAATTTGAACTGCAATATTTGTCATTTAGTCGTTGGCATCCTACCCGATCAAACAACGTTTATCTAAGAAAATATCTCAAGCCAACGATTGAATGACGATTCTCATAGCTAAATACGCTTCAACGACTCTTCGATCGAACGATTTCAAAATCGGTGTCGTTCAAACTCGATTAATGGATGTGAATACGAAAATGACAAAAACGACTAAGTCGCTACGGTTTTGATTACGTGAATCGGGCTACTGGGTGCGTCGGTCATGTATGTATGTACGGGACGGTACATTTTATATGGAAACTAGACTTGTAGAGCTACACTAGTTCCACGCCAGGCGACGTCGTTCTACGTACAAATCAGTCGTGGTCCACGTGTACGTCGGTCTAATGTAGTTCTAGCTTTATTAGTGCTGTTCGATTCGCTAATTAGTTATTTACTTTACTCGAAGTAATATAGGCTATATTTGTATTCAAATAACGGTGAAGGTCGCTTGTAAATATTATTGATTTAAGATAACACCAATTATGACTTAAAGGACAAATGTAGATCTTCAGGTCAAAACTTAATGAATGAACCTTTGTGTTGAAGAAATAAGATTCATAATTCCTTAAAAATTATGTGATGAACTTGTGATGTTTTTGAATAATTAACAAATAATATTAAAATACTGTTTACCTGATGTTACAGGTAACCCGGCCCGCAAGGATTGATACCTGACAGTGTTGCGGGTTTTAGTAAAAAAGTCTGACTCTCGCTCTATCCAGAGCGGGAGAAGTTAGTGCTTCACTGCGATCCCACCTGATGGTAAGCACTCACGCAATCGTTGACGGTGAATGGCACTAGTTAAGAGCCTATCCACTCTTGCCTTGAAGACGTCTAAATTATATGAACACCTATATTTATTTGAATATTTTCCCACACTCAAAGTAAAGCCCAGCTGTGGGACGATATAATATAAGCCAATATAAGCCAGATAGGTAATGGCAATCAATCAATTTCACGTGAGTTTTATTTCCCGACGCTCTGGGTAGCCTTTGGCAACGGCTGGGGCGTGTGGATATCCGCTGCCTCACAGTTGCGGCCATCTCCTCCGCTCGCATTATGATGATGATTTAAAAAAGTGTCCAAGGACTTTCTTGCACGTTCTTCTCCATAGAGATCTACGCTTTGGAACGTGCAATTTAGCTTCACTTTTCTTGGACTGACCAACATTTGACTATTTAACAGTGCCTGCATTTGGTCTATTTGAAATTATAAATGATTTTGTTTTTGTATTTGGGCAGTCAATCATCTCCATCGTATTCTCCGGGCGAAACTCAAGCGTTTCTTCAGCCTCAATCCGAAATGGAACATATTTATGACATATGAATCAAAACTTATGGAAGTTAGAGCAAAGCCGTTACTTCTACTCTACTAAATCGTTGACTACAATGATAGCATATAGCGAAAAAGTGCTTTTTTGAAGAAGTAATCTCTAAAACTAACGATTGGTAAAAAATTTTTCACTGTTAGAAAGCTGCTTTATTCCTGAGTGACATAGGCTATATTTTATGTACGCGAACAAAGCCGTGGGCAAAAGCTAGTGATTAATAAAAAAATGCCAACAACCCCTTCAAGCAAGCGTAAAGTAATATAATAAACAAACTTCGTTCATTAACCACGTGACTCGAAATCTCAGGTACCAGGGCTCCATACCGTAGCAGGAATGCGAGGAAGCCATAAGTAACATTTGTTTAATAAAGGCATGCACGTGACTGTTAGGCTGCTTTTCCACCAGGAACGTGCTTTGAAGTTTTGCTGGCGAGGATATAATAGCTAAGCTGTGAAACCATGTGACCGTTTCCACTGATACTAAGCTATGTAGCGGTGCGAGTAATAGTCCCGGGCCTAAAAAGCTGGAAACTGCCGCAAAAAAACAGCTGAAGCGAGCGACAGTTTCTGGCCGAAGCTTGAAGCGGCTTTAAGCGTTTTTTTGTGGCGGCACCACCACACGAGCCACAAAAAAAGGCTGCCTCGAAAAGAAGCTGGAAGCGGCGATTTTTTTTAAAGCTCGTGTGCGGGGACACTAAGATATGCTATGAAGATGCGCCGCCGCAAAGTACGTATAGCTGCGCGACGAAGATGCGTAGTTCGAGCTATGCAATTTCTCGATAGTAGGGAAGCGACGAGGGTGGCGCGGTGAGAGGTGACCATCCATAGCTCACATCCACAGCACGCATTCATAGCATAAATCCTTCCATATAAAAAGCATATCTTAGTTAAATTCGTTTCCACCAGTGCTAAGCTAATGTGCACCAATGAATCATCATCATCATCAGACTTTATAATGTTCCCACTGCTGGGACTCAGGCCTCCTCTCTAGGAGAGGGAATGGGCCGTAATCCACCACGCGTGCACCAATGAATATGATTGGTGGAAACAAATCCAACTAAGATATGTTTTTTATATGGAAAGATGCATGCTATACTGCTATGGATGTGTGCTATGGACACACCGCATAGCTAAAGCTGCGCATTTTCCGCTCGCAGCTACTTTGTGGCGGAGCATCTTCAAAGCACATCTTACTCGCACCGCTACAAAGCTTAGTATCAGTGGAAACGGTTACATAGTTTGACAGCTTAGCTATTACATCGTCGCAGCATAGCTGCATAGCAAATCTCTGGTGGAAAAACAGCCTTACCCTGGCATTTCATTACGTATTACAAGACGTAGTTTATGATTAATTCGTTGAATAATTGAAGGAGTTGGAGTATTTTCAAACCGTTTGACCTTTAACTTATGACCTATTGGTTAGTTTCAGTTCAGACTATGTTTTTTTTTTATAATTTATAGGCCCACGTTTGACAACTATCTCACCTGGTACCCAATGGTAAGCGATGATGTGGCCGACAATGTAACACGCTCGCCTAGAAACAATCTATTTACTCTTGACTAAAAGACCCCTAGGTTATAGCTATCAGGAAACAGACTTCAGCAGGGAATTCCACTCCTTAGCTGTACGCATAATGAATGTATTCTCAAAACACAACGCTGTTGTCAGTCCAAAGATGACTGAACGATGATGATGAGGTGACGATGTTGTCGTATGCTGCCGTCCACTAACTAAAAGGCCGTTGAGCCACAGTTGGTCGTTTTTCACTTTTTAATGTAGTCTTATACAACTTTCGATGCTCTATCTTTTGGTCTAAGCCTCATTTTTCTATGATTGATAGTTTTTGAGATACAGAACATTAAATCACAATGTCTGTTTTTAAATTGCTTAGCTAAAAGTTAGAAAATGAATTTAAATAAAATATAATAAATATAAATGAATAAAATGTATCACATATTGTGCACAAAGACTATGCCTACATATATAACTTGTAACCTTGTTCCTAGGTAGCATACTTTTCAAGAGACATCAATTCTCAATTTTTGTGTTTTCTCGAAAAATACTTTTTGCACTTAGCTGCCTTTTAGTTAGTGGACGGCAGTATGAGTAAACAATATTTTGTTAAAAATCGTGAATTTTCATAAGATTTGAAAAATTCAGCCAGCTTAGGACAAATCTGGAGGTACCCCAGGATTGTAACCCTAGCTAGAGTGAAATGTGCCCCACAACTCGTGTCTTTGAGAATGACAGATAGTAAGTTCGTTGATAAAATTGGATATAGGTATGTACCTATATCCAATTTAACATTAACGAAGAAGTTTTTACATTGCGAAGATTACGTATTTTCCGCCAAATAAAATGTTTTTCTTTATTTATTTCAATCGTAACTAAAATTATTGAATTACTAGAAAACTATTTAGATCGTGATGGAACATTGTTTCGTAAGATCTTCATTGCTAGTAGTTGCGCTGTTACGAGTACTTTGTTAGCTAGATAGGGCACATATTATTTCGTGAAGTTCGTAGGCATATATCTATACACATAATAAATCTGTAGAAGTTTTAATTCATGAATCCCCAAGCGACCACCGGTGGCCGCGCATCTATTGTCTTACTATTGTGTCTCTAATTGACGGTATCTGAAGGGTTAATTGTGCGCGCATCACGTAAAATGTATGAAATCGAGATGTAGATAACTCATTAAAATGGGCTTCATAGCACTCATTAAAACTTGATATTACTTAGTCTTTGTTTCATCGCAATCGGTTGACTATATCGAAATATATAAGTACTACATTCATTGACTGTTAGACGGTAGATACGAAGTTCGCCAGGTCAGCTAGTTGTAACTTTAATGATAGATAACCGATAGTCGTGTCAGCCGATGGCTTAATAGCCACGAACCTCGACGAACATCAGGGATGAATGGTATGATTCAGAAAGCGGTACTTCTGGACACGACTCGTATTGTTAGGAGGTTCCTTTCTCTGGAGACCTAACCGCGCCGGTACCTTGGACTCTGTTCCCGATCCCGATGTTATTTTTTTAAATTGAGTTTACGTGGTTCTGGTGACCTGACCGCGCCGGCAGCTGGAACTCTGTTTCCGATACCGGCGGCATTACTTTTATTTAAAAAAATATTTAACGATTATTAATGTAATGTAATGATTCATTAAAAGTTTAATGATTCATTTGTTTGAATGGTAAATTTATGGTAAGTTGAGTTTGTCTTCAAAATTAGGAACTCTTAAATTGAGTTGTAAACAAGTAATAATCACTGTTAGAATAAAAACAGAATTATAAAAAAAAAACCTGTGAAATTGGTGAAAACACGGAGTAATAAAAAATGGAATGCTTAATTTTGGGTGAACATATCGACTTTAATAAAACTCCAATACCCATTATATTCTTAAACGTAAACCTGGTCACAGAGTTTACGATCACCGCAAACCATTTTGGGCAATTTAAAGACAGAAATATGATGATGATCTTTTTCTCTTTTTCCTTCCATGTTAGACCTTACCACCTTTTCATCAAGTTGAGAAATCATCAAATATATTCCCCCGCTTTTGGTATAACGAGAGGTAGTGTCAGAGCTCTTCAATCCCCGTAGATGAGAGCTAACGAGATGGAGTTTTTGGTCGTGGATATGCGACCCTGGAATCTGGCGGAGGCGGTTAATGAACTTTAAGTATTAGATGTGTACAAAGCATTCCATTTATGACTACTCCGTGCCCAAAAAAAATTAGTATAAAAAAATATAATCCTTACCTGATCAAAATCCTTCTGTCGCAAAGGCATTTGGGGTCGAACATTGGTACTACTTATCGAACTCATGTTGCTTCAATGTAGCATATAAAGGAACGGACTACACACGATTCATATAATGTAATAAAAAAATTATACTATTCACGTAAAGAGATCACAGTGATTCAGCTTTATTCAGCTGCTATATACATAATTTTTGTTTTTTTTTTTTCTATTTGTCTATTGCTAGTACACTATGTTGTTGCCTTTGCGCTTGTCAATTCTGAAAAAGAAAGAAATTGTTTATGGTTAGTACTTGGTTGAATAACAAAAAAAAAATCATAAAAAAAAAGTTTCGTCTGCCCTGTTTTAATATAGCAACGGAGATATAAATTATTGATTTATTTATGTTTTCATCAGTACCTACTAAGATTAAGACCCATTCCCTCTCCCAGTGACGTTTGTTCAAAAAATAGATAGGTACAGAAGACAATCACACTAATGAACGTTTGAGCTGGAACTGTTCGACGAGCGGGCCGAGGCGCTCCGAGATATCGTGTCCGTGAGCAGTGTCTATGTGTGCGTTGCTCGAGTGCGCTTTGTATGTAGATTGACTTCTGTACATATATATTTTATTTATTTATTTATTTTATTCTTCATGCACAAAAGAGTACAAAGGCGGACTTAATGCCTTAAGGCATTCTCTACCAGTCAACCTTTGGGTGATGCAGAGACAAATCAATCGTGGTAGGTGCAATATTATCCGTTACATATTAATACAATTATTCATATAAATACATAACATACAGATACACAATACATAATATACATAATTACACTTATACAACAACGAACAGAAAAATACAAGAATGGAAAAGAAGAACACACAAATCCAGAGGAACAATTGGTGCAAACAAATAATATGAAACATATTAGCGCTGTGACGAAACCACTGCCAACTTCCTACGAATATACTCGCGAACCTTCACTTTGAAAGACAACCGATTGGTTGCCATCCTGATATCCTGGGGTAGTGCATTCCAAAGAGAAATAGCTTGGACATAAAAAGAATTGTGAATGAAGTCTGTACGGTGAGCAGGACAATGAAGTAGACGGTTATGTGATGACCGTAGACTTTTGTTGTGATTGGCGCAAATGTATTGGAAGTGAGGGGCTAGATAACTAGGGAAATTTGGAGAGGCTAAAAATGAGAACAAGGTAGTAAGTGCTCTTTGCTCTCTACGCTGGCGTATAGGCAACCAGTTTAAAAGCGACCGATACGCCGAGACATGATCATATTTGCGCAAATTGAAAACAAATCGAATGCAGTAGTTTAGAAGACGGTCAAGTTTGTTGAGGAGATCTGCATTCAGGTCATAGTAGCACACGTCACCATAATCGATGATTGGAAAAATTAGGGTCTGCACAAGCATTGCTTTAGTGTTCGATGGTAGTAAATTTTTCAAGCGATACAAGGCTCGCAGCGTTCCCGTAACTCTTTGACTGACACTGGCAACTTGAGTACGCCAGTTCAGGGTACTGTCGATGCGCAAGCCTAAATCCTTTACGTCCGTGTCAAAAGGAACAACCGTGCAGTCAAAAAGAACAGGTGGCAAAGTTGTTAAATCTAACTTGGCGACACTTCGTGGACTGCCGATGATGATCGCCTGACACTTGTTGGGGTTTACAGCAACACCAAATTTGTCAGACCAAGTTTTAATAGCTGTCAAGTCCCTATTTAATTTGCCAATAGTGTCCGATAATTCATCGACCCTCCCTTGGAAGTACAACTGTAGGTCATCTGCATACAGATGATACGCACACTGAAGTTCAGGAATAATAAGATTAATAAAAATAGAAAATAGAAGAGGAGAAAGAATGCCGCCTATATTTTTTGCCTGAGCCGCCGTATATATTTTGTGCCTGAGTCCCAGCAGTGGGAACATTAAAAAAGGTGGTATATATTATGAGGCCTGTAAAAGGCTGAAGATTGCTTTGTTTGTATGCGCTAATCTCAAAAACTAGGTAGGAAAATTATCCAATGACATCCCCCGCTCTTGGGCGGAGCGGCATACAGTGTCAGACTTTTACCGACTATAAACGCACTCCTGTTCCTTCGTTGCCTTACCAGGGCCGAATCTTCCTTTCGGAAACAAATCCTTGGCCCCAGTAGGCTTCGACCCTGTTGGGCCCCTACGGTTTGATCTCAGAAACTACCTTCTATGTCGAATTGAAACATACTTGGATATATAAATATGGGTTAGCCCATTTATCGAGGACGAATATAAGTAGAAAAACATCACGCCACGACCCACCTTAGCGTACCTAGCAAAAAACGCGAGTAAAACCGCGGGAGACAGCTAGTTAACAATACTAAGTAATCATCAAATAATCAAAATTCTGATAAACTGATAAATAATCAGAAAATAATGAATACAAGTTCATTCACTTATAAATTCTGAATTAAATAGCAAAAAAATATTTCTCTACCTAGTCAGGTACATTGAATAGATTCCCAAAGGCGTATTCCACAATTGTGTTTTTTTTTTAATGAATAGGCTCGCGTTTGGCCGCTATGTCACCGTGATGATGTGGCCGACGATTTTTTTTACTGTGGGCAAACCTCGACTGTGTGCTCCACCGTGTCCTCCGGGCGATCCACACAGTGGCAACACCCGGGCGTCTCTTCCGCTTTAATTCGGTGCAGGAACCTCCCGAACGTGCCATGTCCGGTGAGGACCTGCGTCATGCGGAAGGTAAGGACGCCGTGCGGTCTTTCGAGCCACGCCTCAAAGAGGGGACTTACCGCCATAATCGTGGCGTGATGTGGCCGACGATGGGTTTTGCTTTTTCCTGTGAGATAATTCCTATAAACGGTATATTTGCTGGTAAAATAATTAAGTATTTTGTTGATGTTATTACTAACCATTTAAAAAACTGAGAGAAAAATAATAAAGCTCAGTACTGCCATCTGGTGAACGTCAATTTAGAAAACCTTCATTGATTTGAAATACCTATCTTTAAATACTAGAGTGATTTAAACGAAAAAAAAAGGTAAGTTTTTTTTTATTGTTGATAGCTATCCGCTATCTCACCTGATGGAAAGCGATGATGCGGTCGACGATGGAACGCGCTTACCTAGAAAAAACCTATTCAAAGTTTTGAGCAGAAATTATCATTTCATTACCAGAGGCCCAAAATAAAAGGAAAAACCCGGTCAAGTGTGAGTCGGACTCGCGCACGAATGGTTCCGTAGTAAAATAACGGCAAAAAAATTCACGTTTGTTGTATGGAAGCCAGTTGATCAGTAGCCCTGACTGATATGCCGGAGGTTAAGGGAATGCAACTCGACATACATTTTCAAGTACAGCCTTATGTCAGACAGACAGCAATAGGGTGGAAATCATCCACTGACTTCTCCTGCTCTGGGTGGAGCGAAAGGGCGTTTCAGACTTTTTCTGCCTAAAACCACACCTATGTCCTTCAGTTACTTTTGCGTTCGAGGACTACGGGTTTCCTTTTAAGAAATTCCCCGCGGTCTAGCTAGCGGGCATCGGCCCTGCCCCCCCCCCCCCCTACAATTTACTGACATCTCTTTGAGGAGCGCGGGGGTCACTACGCGTTGTTGACGACTAGGCTCGGTCCGGTTGATTACCGGACGGCCGGACGGCGGGCTACCTATTGCTCGGCGTACGGAACCCTAAACACACCATGTTCAAAACAAAAATAATGTACTGATTTAAATGAATACTTTTAAATAACAAATTCATGTTTTGATATCAAATAGTTGAAGGTCAAAAGAGTAACTGTAAGTCCATAGACTAAAGATTATGCGATTGTCTTTGCACTCAATCAGAATATAAAACATTCTTTTATTTCTTACTAGCTTTTGCCCGCGCGGCTTCGCTCCCGCTCTTCCCTACTCTACCCTACTCCACCCTACTCTACCCTACTCTACCCTACTCTACTCTACTCTACCCTACTCTACCGTATCCTATGTCCGTCACCTGGCTCTAAGCTACCTACCCACCAATTTTCAGCCATTTCTGTACAGCCATTCTTGAGTTATAAGTGTTGTAACAAACACGACTTTCTTTTATATATATAGATTTGTTTAACTGACCTGTTGGTCTAGTGGTTAGTGGGCCTGGCTACGCTGATGCCCATAGGTTCGATTCCCACACAATTTAAATGTTTATAATGACGAGTGTGATCATTTGTTCTGTGTCTGGGTGTAATTTATCTATAATATGAATGTATTTAAAAATATTTGACTAATTTTATCAGTTGTCTAATAGTCATCACTTCCTCTTAGTTTAGGACTAGATGGCATTGTATGAAGGTCATGGAATATAATTATTATTAAACAACTATCACACAATGCCGTCTAGTACCAAGCTTATTATTCTAATAGAAATAAAAATGGAAAAGAAGCTTTATAAAACTCAATTTTACAAAAAAATTACACCTACTTTTCATAGAGATGGCCAGAAAAAACCAAATGCTATCACTTACAGGCCATATGTAGTCTTTTTGTTTATGTTCTCTGTAATCTGATTATAGACAGGTAGTTCAAATGCCAGAAAGCCAGCCTAACCATCAGTCTATCCAAGAAGTATGTAGTGGTGTGTGTTCATGTGTGTATGTGTATGTAGTATGTGTGTGCGTGTGTGTGTGTTTCAACGGAGGTTTGCGGGACTTTACTCTCTGTTCAGCATACCCCCAAACTGGTGACCCTCGACAAAGAACGTCAGCGCAGCCTTCGTGCAGCTACTACTTCGTGACGTCATCATCACTTCCTCAAGCTTTCGAGCAACGAGCCATACAGCCAGCACCCACGACTAAGGGTATCCTGACCACTAGTATGCCTACCCGGTCATACCTGGTCACCACCTCAGCCGCATCAGCGACCTTGGCACACCGCACCTTCGGCCAGTCATATGAAGAGCCATGAAGAACCTCTCCTGGTCGACGCCAGCAATCAAGCCCTACGTCGCACAAGCACCGCTCCGACTCACTGGAGCCAGCAGCACTACTCCGACTCACTGGAGACTGCAGCATCGTCCCGACTCACTGGGACAGCACCACCCCGACTGACTGGGGCATCATCCCGACTCACTGGGACAGCACCACCCCGACTCACTGGGGCATCATCCCGACTCACTGGGACATCATTACCCCGACTCACTGGGGCATTATCCCGACTCACTGGGATAGCAACACCCCGACTCATTGGGGCATCACCGCAGACAGTTCCGACTCACCGAGAACTATGCGGCATCGGTTCCGACTCACTGGAACCAACCTACCGCTGGCCTGGCACACATCAAGAAGCATCTTGAATCATCGATCTCCGATCTCCGGAGGGGAGTGATGTAGCGACATCTATGACGCCACATAAGAACTACGAAGAAAACACGAAATCCTGCATCGCGCAATCAGAGTTCTCCGCGCGATTTGAACATATAGGACAGCCCGACATCAACTATCGGGCAGTCGCCCACCAGACTATAACACCCTGTCTGGTCGGAGGATCCTCCCTTTTCAACGGAGGTATGTGGGACTTTACTCTCTGTTCCACATCCCTCCAAAGCTCAATAACAGGCTTGTGGAGGTCTGATAGGTAGTCGCTCCATGTAAAACACGGGTAATCAGACACAACCGGTTAGACTGGAAGCCAGGACGCCAACCAAAAGCTAGTTGAGAAAAGGCTAAGGAGATGATGATCTGATCATCCACATACAGTCTGTGTTGTTGTTGTAATCGTATCTTCATCATCATCATTTCAGCCGAAAGACGTCCACTGCTGGACATCGGCCTCCCCCAAGTGCTGCCACAATGAACAAGGGTTGTGGGAATCCGATGGATATGAGATGTACAGGACCATTCAACCGTATCTTATACAAATAAAATTATCTGTCTGATAAAAGACAGATAGAAAGATAGATCTATGTATATCTAAAGGTGTTTTGACTGAAAAAATCGTGATCATCATTCATCACCAGTAATATATAGTTTCTTGTGCATTCTTCTCCATTTAGAAGAACGCACTCTACACTTAGGAACATGCAATTTAGCTTCACTTTTTTTAGTGACTGACAATTTGATAATTCAAAAATTGTCTGTAAATGGATCTATCTACACTTCTACACAACAAAGAGGTAAAGTCCTATTTTGTTTATAGGAGGTAATCTCTGGAAGTACTGGTCCGATTGATAAAATTTTTTCAGCGATAGCTAGCTGCTTTATTCCTGAACGACAAAGGCTATATTGTAAATATGCAGGCAAAGCTGCGTGTAAAAGCTAGTTTGAAATAAACATTTCTGGTTTCTGAATTTTTCCGATTATTTATTGCTGAGCCCAACTTCCTGTTTAACTGGCTGTAGCTGAACCACTTTATTTCATACCGTACTGAATGCACTCGGACAGTAAATGTGAATATTATGCAGTTAATTTGAATCAGTCACTATACAACATGCAGCGATTTCAGTGAAAGTATTACAAGATGCACACAGCACAGGATAGAAAGTGATAGATTACTAATTACTTTTGAACACTATTGCAAACATTGATTGGTGATGTGACTAGCGGTGATCTCTTGGCTTATTCTGATTAGTTTTAGTGGTGTGAACTTGCCCTAAACAGCATTTGAGAGATATTGCATTTTAATTCATTAATTCCCGTGAGATCGCAAAGGAGATGGCGCTACGAATTGGATAGATTCCACCATAATTGGCAAGAAGAAGTCTTGGCGCGCGAAAGATGGAAGGAGTGGAGGGAGGCCTGTGCCGATTATATTAGGAGTGGAACAAAAAAAGAACGCCAGCATTCACTCTCTCATTTTCTTACTATTGTATCTCTAATTATGGTATTTGAAAAGTTAAAGGAAGCATTTTTTTAAAACATTATTACGTACATTATATATTACAGCTAATTTTACAGTTCCAACAACCATATTTAAATCTAGTAAGAAATTGTTGTAGAAAGATATGAGAGATACTAGAGGCCTTTGACTGGGACAGTTAAAAAAACATATTATATCAAGAGTTTTCAATTTTAAAAATATATGTATGAATATTGTTAAGTAACTGTATCGTTTTACTCAAAGTTAGTATGAAATTTTCATAATAAATTCTTAGAATACATTACTAACATAATGTATTGTTTGTCAACAAGGAAAATACACATCTGAGTATTCTATTGTTATTTTATATTTTGAAAGTAATAAAAACAATAAGATAGCATCACAAACTGTATATTGGAAAGAATCAATAAGATATAGGAAACTAAATAGGTACCTGTTTGATACAGGAAGCAAAAGATAAACTTTTTGACAGTTAGAAAGCAGAAAATGACACATTAGGCCTTATACAACAACACCTTTGCCTGGAAAATCCAGCTGTTCTGCATTATTATTACATAGAAGTTAGAACACTTTTACCAACTGTTTCTGTTACAACAGCAAAAAAAAAACTGTGTCAAGAGGATAACGATCAAGTCTAACTGCATTTTTAAACAAAATTCACTGAACAGTAGCTGCCCGTTCAACGGGAACGACTTATTTACATAAAAAAATATCCCATATGACCAATGTACCCACTTTCTACTACACAAAAAAAAAGTAACAAAATAGCGGGAATTTAGTAAACGTCGGTCGATTATATGCATTGCTCACCAGAAAAAGTAAAAGTGACTGCACATGACAAAGGAATCGAGATTTTGCAACTTAAACAAGGGCAGACGAAAACATGTTTTTTTTTCAATACCCTACCACACACACTTGGCGCATACCTAAACAGTTTCACAGACACACTTCATGGCACTGTATTTAACACTAAATAATCATAAAATAAACGATTTAAATAAAATAAATTGTTCAATTACGACTGATTTCTTTGCTTGACAATATACAGGTAGGTACACATCTGTACCTGACAACTGACTGACAGGTATTTTTATTATCCTACTAAATACGCTCCAATATAAAACCAATAGCAGTAATACTACGCAGTCAATGTATACTATTTGATCGTATTATACTTACGTAGCAATCGTTTTTACGCTGTCATCGACCACATTTCACTTGAAATTATCGCGACACGATGCAACGTAACGTTGTACACTTTATAGATCACAAATTGATTTGCAAAATTCAATACAGGAAATAATAGGCCCTGATTAAATTAACCATTTCTTTCACGCACTCAAATGAAAAGAAACAACAAGAGGAAGAGAGAACAAAACCGTATTTTATTTTTAACCTGAAACAGCAGATGGCGCTTGGTTCCTCGTCTTAAGGATGCGTTCAGTGCGGTAAATTGAAGGTTTCAGATTTCTCATTGCTATTTTTTATTTACTAGAATGGTAAATAAACTCTTAATTTAGTAAATAAAACTGCAATTTATTCTTAGAAATAGTTTTTACTATGAAACGAGACGTAAACGGCCCCTTTGTAGAATTAATACGACTTGTTCTTGCGTTGAATCACTATCGATGATATGATAAACCGATGGATTGGATGCTGTGAAGATTAAACGCCAAAGTTCAAAACCAATTTTCCCAAGTTGGTTTGGTACATACAACTCGGGAAAATTAGCGCGCTGATGGTTTATTCTGTGGATATCAAGTTCACAACACAAAATCTGTTTTTATTATCAGTATTCAGTTGCGATTTTATTGCTGTGTCACATCATCACATGTCGTATATTTTGCCATTCATGCTCACCTCGCCATTCGCCTCGTAGTTTGATGACACATTTGTAGTTGTTCCCCAGGCTAATAAAAAAATATCGCATATCTAAATGCGGGTTTAAAGCGCAACGTCTATTCGTCTGTTCAATGCACTCCGTTGTTTTCTGATTATATAAAGAGAAAATACCAATATTTACTTATTTTATGGATTAGTGGTGGTGTTCCCAGCATAGGGTATTTTCAGGTATTTTGTCGAAAATAGTGGTGTTGGTTCATATAATAGGTTTTCTGAATCAGGGTGGTCGGTTTTCCGATAACGTATTTGGTATATAATTTACATGCTAATAAAGAGTTAGGGTTTAGAGTAGTATGAGGTGAGATATTCAAAATATAAATAACCACTGTTTAAGAGCTTTTACGCAGATTCCTTACTTTATTTTTATGAATATTTGCAATAACTGATTAATTTATTGTGGCATGTAGGAACCACATCTTTAGGTAAGAAAAATATTAATTTCCAAAATTTTGGGGAATTGAAGGAATTAGAACAAAATCCTAATAACTTAACCTAACCTTTTGGGAGAATGTTTAAAGACGTGATTTTTTGTTTTACAAACAATTATTAGTGTTTTGTTTATTAAAATTTAAGAGATTAGGTTAAAATCCCAATCGGATTACAGATAGCCCTATATCCTTCTATCCGATACTGGTTAACCTAATCTCTAACATTTTCGCAAGTGTCTAGAGGAAAAATAAAAAAGGCACTAGCAACACTGCTAATATGTCTAGCGATGGGCCGACTCTCTTTATCGACAACTCGAGGTACGCGAGTTGGATTACTAGCTGACTCGGTTTGTAACTCGAGTCAGCTCGGGACTGTGGGCGAAAGCTAACCATGGACGGCCCAGTGAACTAGTCGTTGCGCTTTGTTAACTCGGTTCGTCGAGTCAACTCAATCACTCAAGTGCTGTTTTCAATCCTTTTATATGTTAAACTAGTACTTAGCCTTTTACTTTGTTTATCCGATTTTAAATGACTTATTTACTTAGTAACTTATTGATATCAAGTTTTTTAACATAAGGAATAAGATTATTTTATAAAAACTTAACTTTCTCTAAATCGTATGCGCGTCGAGAACTTGCGACTCGCGTCGTCTTTTTTTCAACCATCTGCTGAACCACTACCTATTTACCGATCGAGACAATTCGATTTCTGCCGAGTTGACTTACGGGGGGCGTCTGTCGTTACTCGTCTCTGTCGCCGTTCTTTCATTCAACTGTCTGCTGAACCACTACCGAGTTCGACTGAGTCACTTTGAGTTGATACATTTTTTTTTTACATCGAGAATCCTGATTACACACACGACGTGCCCATCACTACTGTCAATTGCCAATTTGTCAATAAAAAAACGAGTGTCAAACGACTGACTGCCTGTCTGTCTGTATACCAAACTATGATTTTACTTTCAACTTATTTTACTTTTTGAAATTGTGATACAATACGATACTTTTAACTAACATACAAATAAAGCATTTTAGAGACTAATTAAAGAGAAATAAGAAAGCTTCAATCATGTGTTATGTTATAGTAACAGGTCGAAGCTTAGCATGGCTTTTACTAAGTTTGGTAGCCTTTATGTTAATTTTAACTGGTATTATGACTCCTAAATGGCTTATGGGACAGCCTGTGGTGCTAAACGAGAATAATATCACTAGTTTTTATGTTCCAAGTGTCGGTATTTACAATAGGTGAGTTGAGAAATCTGTTTGTTTAGTTTGAGAAAACGTACTAATTTTGAACAATTTATTTTAAGTTAGCGTGTGCTTGTGATGAAATAAAGTTTGAGAACTTCATAAAACATTTATAGATTGTTACTGAACGTATTCTTTTATGACAGGTTGATGTAACAAGTAACTAACAATATATTTAAATTATTTTTTAAGTGTATTACATAAAATATTCATTTAATTGATTGTTTCAAGTATCCTAATTAAATTAGCTAAATATATTAAAAATCATATATTACACACTAACTTAGTACTTCAAAACTGAGATTTTTTTACTATTTCATATATTTTTATTATTTTTTTTATTCAAGATGTATCCGCATGAAGGATGACCCCAACAACTGTGCATCATTCTCATTCTACGGGCTTGCTACGGCAGCTGAAGTGTACCCAACTCCTTGGAAAGCAGCTATGTTCTTTTTATCTCTATGTAAGTTTAAATAACTAGCTTTTGTTTGCAGCTTCACCCGCATACAGAAAATATAGCCTATGTTACTCAGGAATAAAGCAGCTTTCTATTGGTGAAGAAATGTTTTCCAATCGGACCAGTACTTTTAGAGATTACCTCATACAAACAAAAAAAAACCTACAAAACAAATATTATCTCTTTATAATATTAGTGTAGATTTAGTTATTATGTCACTGCCATTCCAGCAGGGTTGAAGTCTACTGGGGCCATCCTAGAATACAAGGTAAAGAAGAAATATAGGAGTGGGTTTTAGTAAAAGTCTGATACGCCCTTCTGTTTTGACATAGAGTGGGAGAAGTCATTGGATGATTTACCAACTAAAAAAATATACAGAGAAATTATATGTACATACCAAAAAAAATATAATCCAGTGCTTTACTGCGATCCCACCTGATGGTAAGCACATCGTTCTACGTACAAATCAGGCGTCTTACACGTGTGCGTTTTAGCAGTGTAGTACGAGCAGTGGTGGCTGAGTTGTAACGGCCCCGACTTACGAGTTGTAGGTCGCAGGTTCTAACCCAGCCAGACATATTACTTTGTGTAATTTGTTTCATCACCACTGCTCTCTAAACGGTGAAGGAAAACATCGTGAGGAAACCGGCATGTCCTAGAACCAAAAATTCCAAGACATGTAACATCCACCAACCCGCACTGGGCCCGCGTGGTGGATTACGACCTTTTCTCTCTCCCAGAGAGAGTTCAGAGTCCCAACAGTGAGAACATTAAAACAGCAGATTATGTATAAACAGTTCAGAGATTTTTGTGTATTTTGTGTTCCTTCTCAATGTTTTTCTTAACCCTTCAGATACCGTCAATTAGAGACACAATAGTAAGACAATAGATGCGCGGCCACCGGTGGTCGCTTGGGGATTCATGAATTAAAGTGTTAAAGATCAGTGTATACTGTGTGTATGTATGATCTATAGTGCTTCTACAATCTTATTTAGCATGCAGGCCATGCAAATTAAGTCCTTTTAAGTAAATATGCTTTAGGATTCATTGAGTCCCGAGAGGATGTAACTGATTCTGCATACTTAATCAGCTCTTGATTTATTATAGGTGTACTTACCTACCTAAGTACCTATGTCTATAAATGTAACTTTAAAATAGTTAGAACTAGATTTGATCCTTTTTATGGTGGGAAAATCATCCAATGACAACCCCCGCTCTTGGGTGGAGCGGGAGATAGTGTCAGACTCTTATTGACTAAAAACCCACCCCGTTCCTTCTAGCCTTCATACCGGGGCTCGAGTTCCTTTCGGATAACCCTGGCGCCAGTAGGCTTCGACCCAGCTGGGCCCCTGCTGTTGCTGACAACTCCTTGAGGCGCGCGGGAACAGTGCGCGCCGTCGACGTCTTTGGCTCGGTCAACTATATTTGACCCTCACATTTCTGGTAAAGACGGCGCGATGGCGCAATGGTTGAGCGATTGACTGCTACGCTGCTTGTTGATGTTTCGATTCCCGCATGGAACAAATATTTATTTGCGACGGTCAACCGTCGCGTGACGTCGCGCGTGTACGATGGTTCCCGTCACGGAAACCGGATTGTTCAACTTTAACGGTATGCATGTAGTCGTGTCGATAGAAAATATAATATGTATTATTATTATTATTATATCTAGCCCATATTGTCCCACTGCTGGGCAAAGGCCTCCCTCCACTCCTTCCAATGTTCCCGGTTTTGAGCCACTTCTTTCCAATTCCCAAGGAAGACATCCAAGTCGTCCCGCCATCTCCTTCTTGGTCTGCCGCGACCCCGACGTGCGATTTCAGGGCACCATAATATGTATTACGTAGAAAAAAAAGGGGATTGCACCCCGCAACAGAGCATTTATGTATGGACCCGCGCGGGCACCCGTTTAACGCAGCATCCGCCCTAAGGGAATGAAATGGGGGTCAAAAGTTTTTATGGATAAACTTAATAACACGCGAGCGAAGCCGCTAACAGAAGCTAGTATTTATTAAATATAAAAACTAAAAGTGGCATTGATTTTTATACATACAGATTATGATCCTAACTTGTTACATAAAGTTCTTGCTAATTAGCCATCAAATAAAAAGTCTCATTATCAATATCTAATTACGTAAGTAATGGAGATCGCGAACATTTTAGATTTTAGATATTTGATTTTATCAAATATCTAAAATCTAAAATGCAAATCTTTACAAATTCAGATCTATCGTTACTAATGGCTTCCATTAGACTAAAAAACATTTATTCACATGATTAGAATCTTATCAACAAGTAATAACGCAAGATAAATCCTTATCAATTTATCAAACATACTAATTCAACGAATTCTTCAAAAAATCTAATTTTCCTATGAGAATAGGAATCCTATACAAATCTTTAACCAAAGCTTACTAATTTTTAAAACACATTCTTTCAGCTGATGATGGACTTTCCCAAATAACAAATGAGGGTAATTGATGTCAAAAATGTAACAACAAAATTGTTTAACATCATTGACACCGTATTTAGCTAGGTAGGCAACCTGTTCGCAATGTCTTAATTTTATTTTATTTTCACATTTTAGGAAAGCTTACAGAAACTACAAATTGACAATAGTAGGTAATTAAATAGCTAATTACAAGCTTCCACATGTAGGAGCGCATTATCTAGCACTAGCTTTTGCCCGCGCGGCTTCGCTCCCGCTCTTCCCTACTCCACCCTACTCTACCCTACCCTACCCTACTCTACCCTACACTACCCTAATTTTTATTTTTTTTCCATAAGAACCTTCTCCTCACAATAACAATCACAACAAAAAAAAAAATCAGCCAAATCGGTCAAGCCGTTTTCATGCTATGTCGTGACAACGGAAAACGGGGCTCATTTTTATAATATAGAAGATATAAAGGTATAATATACAATAATATACAACAAGTCCAAAAATTCAACGATAAGCCATAGTCTATAGTTTTTCAGTTCCTTGGGGCACATTCTTTCAGCTGATGCTGGACTTTCCAAAATAACAAATGAGGGTAATGAAAGGTGATATGGTGTTCAAACGCGAGCCTATCAATAATAATAAATAAAAAAAATTATATAAAAAATGTAACAACAAAATTGTTTTACATCATTGACACCAGATTTAGCTAGGTAACCTATTTGCAATGTGTTAATGAACGCATTCATCATCATCATCATCATCATATCAGCCGAAAGACGTCCACTGCTGGACATAGGCCTCTCCCAAGCGTCGCCACAACGACCGGTCCTGTGCGTCACGCATCCATTGGATTCCCGCGACCCTGACTGATTGATTATGAACGCATTATCTAGCATATTTATCATAATCAAATAACAGATGAGGGAAGAGATTTCTCTTATCGGAGATCGTACTATAGCTACTAATCCTCCTAACACTGTATATAGAAAAGAAAATCTTCAATTTTACGCTTGTCTTCAGGTGCAGCCATCCAATTCGCGACAGTACTGGCGGGTGTAATGGCCTGCTGCGTCCAATCCGTGTTCAAGAAGAGCGTCATCTCCCTGGCAGGAGCTACACAAGCTTTAGGAGGTATGTACCTATGCGTCATCATCTTCCTGCCCTTGTCCCGTGTTATTTGGGGTCCTCGCAACATATTTTTCTTCCATTCTGTCCTGTCACTGGTCATTATATAGGTATCTAACTCCCTTTTTTTTCTTATCACTCTTCACATAAACCTTCCATCTTTTCTTTGCCTTCCCTCTCCCTCTTCATCCATCTACTATGTATACTCATACCTCTTTGATAAGTAAACGCGTCTTAAATGCATTTGGACATCTTATGAAAGTTTTTGACTCTCCAAACTGTCGGATTTGCAATGTAACTGTCCCCGCACACGAGCCACAAAAAAACGCTGCTTGAAGCTTCTTTTTGAGGCGGCCTTTTTTTGCGGCTCGTGTGCGGCGGTGCTGCCACAAAAAAAAACGCTTGTAGCGGCTTCAAGCTTCTCCGGACGCAAGGTGTCGCGCGCTTCAGCTGTTTTTTGCGGCCGCTTCTACCTTTATTTTGTGGCCGCTTCTAGCGTTTTATTGTGGCGGCGTTTTTTTGAGGCCCGTGTGTAGGGACGCTAAGGCAGGACATAGCTATCGGCCCGTGTGGGTCCCGTCCATTTTGCCGTCTACTTTATCTAAGGAGCAGAATTCTCTGCCGGAGTCTGTATTTCCTGATAGATACAACCCAGGGGTCTATTCAAGAGTGTATCGGTTACTTGTAGGCAAGCGTGCTTCTGCGGCAACCACCATCCATCGCTTACCATCAGGGAAGATAGTGGTCAAACGCGAGCCCATCCATAAAAAAACGGTGTGGTGTGTAGCTATTATCTATAATAGTCATATTATATTTGTCCAGAAATAAACCACTTGCCAGTGACACCCACACACGTCCAGAAACGTGGTCTAATCTGCCTTGACTTGTGATAAACATCATTAAATATCTCAATCATGTAGGTGTGGCTGACAACTGTATTCAGGGCCTGTTCACTTAATGCGCGGCTCCGGAGCGAACCAGAGACCTCACCATGACATTTAACACGTTAGGCGTGCGAGTGAGAAAGAGGGATGGAGCTATACATCCTATACAGCCTTATTTTTAGTGCAAAACCTGAATATAGCTTGTTCAGAATCAGTAACAGAATGGATTCCAATAGTTTTTACGCCATGTTATATTTTTTCCCAAAAATATTTAAAAAGGTCATGAGTTGGCTACCAAGGACATTAAGTTCAACACAAGTCACGGCAGGTCATAACGGGTATTACTACGTGTATAAGGCTGATTATACTTTCGTCGGAGAGCAGTGGTGGCTGAGTGGTAATGGCTCCGACTTTCAAGTTGTACGTCGTGGATTCAAACCGGGGCAAGCGCTTTACTTTGTGTATTTTATTTCATCACCACTGCTCTCAAAACAGTGGAGGTAAACATCGAGGAAATCGGCCGAAAATTTCCTAGACCCAAAAATTCGAAGACATGTGACATTCACCAACTCGCACTGGGCAAGCGTGGTGGATCCATTCCCGTGGGCGGCCCATTCCCTTACCTAGAGAGGACGCCTGAGTCCCAGCAGTGGGGACAATATAAGGCTTACTATGCTTTCATCACGTTCCAGGTCTATTCGGTGTACTAGGGCTGCTCCTATACCCCTGGGGCTGGGGCGCCGACCGCGTCAAGAGACTGTGTGGTGAAGACTCCGAGCCTTACATACCTGGTGACTGTTCTATCGGTAAGTTTGAGATCCCTTATCAAATGACTCATCAGCTTCGTTTCGGTTTTACAAGTCTTTGAAAAAACAGGTCGTTCTGTGCTTACGTTTATAGGGATGGGTCCCTATAAACGCAAGCCGACGTATTTTCAATTTTAAAACTTCTTTTTCTCTATTAAATTAGAGTACTTCATCTGACTTGGTTTATAAATAAAATAACCAATTATTTTATAAAGTATTTAAAATATCTATTACTGGAAAATCCAAGTTTTATAGGTCAATTTATAAACTCCTAAGAGTGACTTACTCATTCAATCTCATTGGTATTTTTGCTTGCATTTTTCCTTAAACAATAATTCAAATTGTATCTTAATATTATTCAATGAAATACCAGTTATGATAAGAGTGTTTACATTCTTAAATAATTACAAAAGCTTATACAGGGTAAACGAAAAAAAAAACAGCCCCACCATACAAAATTAAAAACTTGATTGGACAGTTTGTATGGAGAGGCCGATTTTTTTTTTGTTTTCTTTCCTTTTCCTGAAAGAAGATCTTGTGGAAGGTTTATCTACTGAGCAAGCTCTTAAAGTTTGTGGAGGGCTGGCTCTCTTACACCCTGTATACTAAGCGATGCCATCGGCTTCGTCCGCATGATTGTAGACAATTGTTGCACGGGAACATACTCCCGAGATGATTTCATCCCGGGAGTATGTACACACACACACATTACATTACATTTGTATCCCATGTGCTATTCCATGACTTGGTCTACCCTTGTGCCAAATTACATCCAAATCCACAAACGGCTAAATCGTTTGAACCTTACTGGGGCCAGGGTTAGCTACTGGGGGCTAGGGTTAGCTACTGGGGCCAGGATTAGCTACTGGGGCCAGGGTTATCTCCGAAAGGTAGCTCAGCGCCGGTATGAAAGGCACGAAGGAACGGGGTGGGTTTTTTAGTCAGCAAGAGTTTACCACTATCTCCCGCTCCGCCCAAGAGCGGTGGATGTCATTTGGATGATTATTACCCACCAAAAAAAAAACCGTTAGAACCTGAAGAAGTTATAACAAAAATACACACTCAAAAACTTTCGCTTTTATGATATTTGTATGACAAGCTTCTGCCAGCGGCTTCGTCTGCGTGAATGAAAAAAAACCACAGAATATCTTTAATTTCGGAAACCGGTGTTAAAAAAAAAACCGAAGACTTCTGAAATTAAAGTTATTTTACAATTTTTTTTTGTGTAGGTATTAGAGACTCAATAAATAAGTAAATATAATGACTATAATATTATTGAATTCAACCGACATTTGAAGTCACGACTGGCGCAGTGACTCACCGATTGACTGGTGCGTTGCCTGACGCGGGTTCAATCTGTCACGAAATAAAAATGTATGCCTACAAATAGCTGTTTAAAATCTGGGTGTTCGTTAATGTGACGATACAGGAAAAATACTTAGTGTAAACGTAAGTTTAAAAAAAAAAAAACTTATGATGATGTTTTTTTTTGCGGTGGGCAAAAATCAACCAATGACAACTCTTGAGTGGAGCGGAAGATAGTGTCAGACTCTTACTGACTAAAACCCACCCCGTTCCTTCTAGCCTCTTCATACCGGGGCTCGAGTTTCCTTTCGAGCTTTCGGATAACCCTGGCCCCAGTGGGCTTCGACCCAGCTGGGCCTCTCCTATTGCTGACAACTCCTTGAGGCGCGCGGGAACAGAGTGTCGACGTTTTGGGCAACTTATGATGATGATGATAATGTTGATGCCGTTTAGCCGATTCCGGCCACAGCGACTGCATCTTTGACTCCTCATAGTGGTTGTGAGATCAGATCTGCTGCTCTTAAAAAAAAAAAAAACTACTGGCTAACTAAACCAACAAACAACTTGGGGGTCTTTAAGTCAAGAGTGAATAGGTTACTTCTAGGCAAGCGTGCTCCATCGTCGACAACATCATCGCTTACCATCAGGCGAGATGGTGGTCAAACGCGAGCCTATCCTTATCCTTACTAATATTATAAAAGCGAAAGTGAGTTTGTTTGTTTTGTTACGTCTTCACGCCTAAATGGCAGAACCGATTTTGATTAAACTTGGTACACGGATAGACCATGTCCTGGAATAGGAAATAGTATACTTTTTATCTCGAAGTATGTTCCCTTAGGATAATTTTCTGCTATCACGCGGGTGAAGCCGCTGGGAGCAGCTAGTCAATAAAAAAAAAGGCAGTCCAAACTAAATATTTCTAATCACGTTCCAGGCTGGGCTCTCTTCGTGACCGCCACAGGTGTAGCACAGATCTTCCTCGCGAGTGCGTTATCGAAGACTGCAGACAAAGCCGCTAATTCCGACAAGGTACAGTTCCAGATGGATGAAGGGAAACAGCTGATATGTTTAGCTTAAGAAGTCGCGTGTGAAGGTAGAGCTACACGGCGCACACGTGTGCCATACACGCTGATCTAGGCGCGTCGTTCTCCAATAAAGGTCGATTTATAAGGATGGCATAAAGCAAAAAAGTGCTTACAATACCAACTATTTACTGCAGCCGCCGTTTGTCTTGCTACCAACGTAATAAAAGTCAAAATCGGTTGAACGGACACCTAATAATAGGTTTGTATAAATGTCTAATGTTATTGCGACTGGAATGTAAACTATTACAATTAGGTGTAAGGGACAGGTCTCCGCAAACTTTAAGGGCTTGCTCAATAAACGAAATTGAACAACCTACGACACGATATTTTTTCAGGAAATGAAAAAGAAATTGTCCTCTCCATACAACCAAGGTGGACCGATGACCTGGTGAAGGTTGCGGGAATCCGATGGATGCGGGACGTGCAGGATCGATCGTTGTGGCGACACTTGGGGGAGCCCTATGTCCAGCAGTGTACGTCAGTCGGCTAAAATGATGTTATGATGATACAACCTGTCCAGACGAGTAATTTTCTATAGCATAATCTAGCATAGTCGGTCTTATAATGTTCCCACTGTTGGATCTCAGGCCTCCTCTCTAGGAGAGGGAATGGGCCGTAATCCACCATGCGGGCCCAGTGCGAGTTGGTGAATGTCACATGTCTTCGAATTTTGTGGTTCTAGGACATGCCGGTTTCCTCACGATATTTTTCTTCACCGTTTTGAGAGCAGAGGTGATGAAATAAATTACACAAAGTAATGAGCTTGGCTGGGTTTGAACCCGTGATCTGCACCTCGTAAGTCGGGGCCGTTACCACTCTGCCACCACTATTCTCAATAAAATTTTCTATGGAGAGGCAAATTTTATATTTCGTTACCGGAAAAAAAAATCGTGTAGGATGTTGTTCAGTTTCGTCTACTGAGCAAGCCCTTAAAGTTTGCGGAGGGCTGTCCCTTACACCCTGAATATTTATTATTACTCTATATACCTAAATTGTAACTGCTTTTTGGCGATTTTCGCTTCATCATCATCATCATATCAGCCGAAAGACGGCCACTGCTGGACATAGGCCTCCCCCAAGCGTCGCCACAACGACCGGTCCTGTGCGTCACGCATCCATCGGATTCCCGCGACCCTGACCAGGTCGTCGGTCCACCTTGTTGGAGGCCTTCCAACGCTGCGTCTTCTGGTACGCGGTCGCCACTCCAGAACCTTATTACCTTATTTACCCGTAATTAAGTAAAAATAAGTTATGTGAAAATATCATCATCATCATTTCAGCCGACAGACGTCCACTGTTGGACATAGGCCTCCCCTAAGTGTCGCCACAATGATCGATCCTGCGCGTCTCGCATCCATCGGTTTCCCGCAACCTTCACCAGGTCATCGGTCCACCTTGCAGGAGGCCTTCCGACGCTGCGTCTTCCAGTACGATGTCGCCACTCCAGAACCTTTCGGCCCCAACGGCCATCTGTTCTGCGAGCAATGTGCCCTGCCCATTGCCACTTAAGTTTGGCGATTCTTCGGGCTATGTCGGCAACCTTGGTTCTCCTGCGGATATCTTCATTTCTGATTCGATCCCGCAAGGAAACTCCGAGCATAGCCCTTTCCATTGCCCTCTGGGTGACTTTGAGCCTTCTGATGAGGCCCATTGTGAGCGACCACGTTTCGGCACCATATGTCATCACTGGCAACACGCACTGGTCATAGACTTTCGTCTTGAGACACTGTGGTATATTGGACGAGAAGATACCGCGCAGTCTCCCGAACGCCGCCCAGCCGAGTCGGATCCGACGGTTGACCTCTTTCTCGAAATTAGCTCTACCCAACTGGATTGTCTGTCCGAGGTAGACGTAATCGTCCACTACTTCGAGTATAGAGTCTCCGATCTTGATAGGAGTGGGTGCTACATGGTTGTTTATCATGACTTTAGTTTTGTCCATGTTCATTTTAAGACCCACTCTTTCGGAAGCCCTACTGAGGTCATTGAGCATTGTGCTGAGCTCCTCCGTAGTCTCGGCCATGACTACTATGTCGTCGGCAAACCGAAGGTGAGTGATGTACTCGCCATTAACATTGATGCCTAGTCCACTCCAGTTCAGAACCTTGAAGACATCCTCCATTGCGGCCGTGAACAGTTTCGGAGAAATGACGTCTCCCTGCCTCACGCCCCGCTGCAGAAGGATAGGTTTCGAGGTCTGGTCCTGAAGTCGGACTGACATAGTGGCGTTTTTGTACAAACACTTCAGCACCTCGATGTACCGATAGTCTATCTGGCACCGTTGGAGAGACTGTAGCACAGCCCATGTCTCGATCGAATCAAAGGCTTTCTCATAGTCCACAAACGCTAGACAGAGAGGCAGATTATACTCCTCGGTCTTCTGTATAACCTGCCGTAGCGTATGTATGTGGTCTATGGTGCTAAAGCCTTTTCGGAATCCGGCTTGTTCGGGAGGCTGGAAATCATCGAACCTGCGCGCGAGACGATTCGTGATGACTCTGGAAAACAGCTTGTAGACATGGCTCAGAAGTGAGATGGGTCTATAATTCTTGAGCAGGGTCTTGTCGCCCTTCTTAAAGAAGAGTACCACCACACCTCCGCTCCATGCCTGTGGCGTTTTTCCCTCGAGTATGACGGAATCGAATAACTTCTGAAGGGCCTTTAGGACCGGTTTTCCACCCGCCTTCAGGAGCTCAGCCGTAATTCCGTCCTCACCCGACGCCTTGTTGTTTTTCAACTGTTTCAGAGCCATCCGAATCTCGTACAGGCTGACGTCCGGGATATCTTCAGTGTAGTGTCGAGTCAATCTAGCTCTTGGGTCGTTTGCTAGATTTGCAGCGGGTTTGGAGATTGACGTGTATAACTGTCCATAAAAAGCCTCGATCTCTCTCAGTAGCTCCGATTTGGCGGATACGACTCTGCCATCGTCGGTCTTCAATTTCGTGAGCTGGCTCTGCCCAATAGACAGATCTCGCGCAAACACCTTGGAGCCCTTATTCCGCTCAATCGCGTCTTTAATCCTCTCGGTATTAAATCTGCGAAGGTCGCGTTTCAGAGATTTCGAGATCCGTTTATTGAGCTGCCGGTACGTGCACGCATCATCTGAAGACTGCAAAGTCATTTCACGCCTCTTCTTCATGAGCTCAAGAGTTTGATCTGTGAGCCTCTTGGTCTTGCTTGTACGAGTCTTAAAAAACTTAGACCCGACCGTATAGACAGTTTCCACGAACCCATCGTTGTATTCGTCCACGGAGCTTCCTAGGCACTCGAAACGATTTTGAAGTTCGAGCTGAAAGTTTTCGGAGTTTTGGATCTGGATCTGTGCAGGGCGGAGCGTAGACTTCATCAGTCGAGATCTTTCAAGCTTGACATTGATATTCAATGAGCCTCTTACCATGCGGTGATCACTTCCGGTTTTCACCGCATTGATCACGGAGACGTCATTGAATATTTGCTTCTTCGTCGACATGATGAAGTCAATCTCATTTTTACTTGCACCATCAGGGCTTTGCCAGGTCCATTTCCTATGCTCACGCTTTCTGAAGAAGGAGTTCATCATGTAGAGGCCCTCCTTCTCAATAAAGCTGGCCAGTAGGTGTCCCCGGTGGTTCCTACGTCCAAATCCAAATTGCCCCACTCGCAGCTCGTCACCGTCTCGTTTGCCCAGTTTTGCGTTAAAGTCCCCCATGACCACGGTGAAGTGAGTCTTAGGACCATGTATGGCTCTGGATATATCCTCATACATGGTCTCTACTTCGTCGTCGGGGTGTGTCGAGGTCGGAGCGTAAACCTGTATGACCTTCAACGAATATCTTGCTGATATTCTGAGTATAAGGTACGCTACCCTGGTCGACACACTCTCGATCCTCACCACATTGTTCACAAGGGACCTGTGGACGATAAACCCGACACCACCCTGAGACAGCCGGTCCCCTTCCCGGAAATAGAGCAGGTTACCAGATCTTAGGATTATCGTGTCCTCCCCCTGTCTTCGGACTTCGGATAACCCCACAATACTCCATCGTAATCTGCTCAACTCCTCTTCGAGTTCGGTTATCTTCTCGTCGGACCTGAGTGTACGCGTGTTGTACGTTGCCAGGTCCAGTCGTTGACGGTTTATCGATCCCGCCCGGAGATTTTTAGCACCCCGGACCCCAGGGCCGCGCTCACGCCCGTCCACGCTAGCACTACCGCTGGAGTCGCCGAGCACTTGGGGCCTGTTTTTTGTGCTTCTCTGCATTTAGGGGGGTTAGGACCTTAACCCGCCGCGCTGGTCCAATGCGTGTTGGCGGGTCGCCAGAGCCTCAGACCCTGTGAAAATATAATTATAGGATTTTATTTTTGTATGCTTTGAATATGACTGATCATATTGACTGAATCTCATATTGCGTCCATAAATGAAAACCAAAACATACAATATTGTAAAAGTATTTTTTTTGGGAAATCAAATAGCTTCTTTAGCGAGAGGGGATGTCAGACTTTTACTGACTAACACCACCAAGTGCACAAATATATTTAATTTTAAGCTGCGAGCGGTAGCTAAGCTTGGAGCGGCGAGCGGTAAGAACAAAAGTATGAAAATGTTTCGAGCACGCCACTAGACGCCGCTCATAGCGTTTCGTGCCCGCTTACCGATGCCGCCTCGCTCGCCGCGCCAGGCCGTAAAGGTTGGTTTCCGTTAGAGGAGCCGAGAACGAGGGAACATGAGCCGAGCTCAATTTGTGTAGTGTGGACTGGCTCTAGAGGAGCTGGAATTCGAGCTCACCGTCCGCAAATCGCGCTTACAGTGGCCGAGAATCGACCAGCGTCTTTCTACGCCCGGGGAGTCCACTGCGGTGAGTCCACTGCGGTGAGTTCGAAAGAGTTACCGTTTCCCTAGAGCCGCGTACGGACATCGCGAGGCGTGCGTTGCGAATGCCTCAGGTTGAGGCATGCGACGCTACATTTATGCGTGCGTCCCGAACGACACATGCTCAAGCTGAGTACGCAAACCACCACGCACAGTGTTCGTCAATACAAAACACAAACAACACCTGTCCGTTCACACGGAGCGCACGGCTCGTACTGAGGCGGCGTTCTTAACGATCGTGCGGCGCGAATGCTCACTGTGAACACACGTCCACACAGCTCGAGGCAAGTGTACGCGGCTTTAAACGCGAGCTCGATTTCGAGCTCGGCTCGTCCTCCTCTCGTGCTTGGTTCCTCTAGCGTCGTCTCAAAATATTGAAGTTATATGAAGTTTTAGACATTATTTTTGTAACCACACAGGCTTTTGCCAATTTTCATGATTTGGTTTTTGAAAGAAGGATTCAATATAACTATCAATTATTAAAACTTATATAAATCGATACCTCTTACGTATTTTTTGAATAAAATTATAATAAATCTATATATATAAAAATCAATGCCACTTTTCGTTGTTATTTTATAACTCAAGAACGGGCTCACCTATCCAAACCAAATTTTTAGGCTTTGTTCGGACTATTTAGTAGATGGTTTATGTGAAGTTTGGTAGGGTAGAGTAGTGTAGAGTAGAGTAGTGTAGAGTAGAGTAGAGTAGTGTAGAGTAGAGTAGTGTAGAGTAGAGTAGTGTAGAGTAGAGTAGTGTAGAGTAGAGTAGAGTAGTGTAGAGTAGAGTAGTGTAGAGTAGAGTAGTGTAGTGTAGAGTAGAGTAGTGTAGAGTAGGGTAGAGTAGGGTATAGTGGGGTAGGGTAGGGTAGAGTAGGGTAGAGTAGGGTAGAGTAGTGTAGAGTAGAGTAGGGTAGAGTAGGGTATAATAGTGTAGAGTAGGGAAGAGCGGGAGCGAAGCCGCGCGCGCAAAAGCTAGTAAAATATAAAATAGATATTATTATCCCATCATAGATCGAAATAGTAATTCTTCTAAATTTTGAACTCTTTTTTACTGAAGAGATGCTGTAAAAATATGTTGAATTCTTTTTTCAAAACCTTCATAACACATAAAATCATAGAGATGCTAGAATCATCACATAAGGCCTACTCACTGTCCATGGACGCGTAGCTTCATAGACGCATCGTACGAAGTTGTATCTTTGTCGATATTCTTTTTTTTTTAATGATAAAAAGCAGTGCTTGACTGCGATCCCACCTGATGGTAAGTAGTGATGCAATCGTTGATGGTGAGGCGCACTAGTTTATGAAGAGCCACTCTAACCTTGAAGACACCAAAATTTTACACTAATAATAAAAGAAGGGAAGGGGGGGGAGTAAAGAAGGGAAGGGGGAAAGAATGAAGGGGGGGAGTAAAGAAGGGAAGGTAAGTTGTGAGCAGGCGTACACCAAGCGTATAATGACGAATACGCGCCTATGAAGCTACGCGTCCGTAGAAAGTAGGACTAAGGTTTTAATTTTTAATGGAAACCATTGACTGAATATAAACAAATTCCAATTTTTTATATTAATCTTAATACATTAGAAATAAATACTAGCTGTTACCCGCGGATCTGCGCTGTTAATACTTTACTCCTTTGAGACGCGATTCCCATACAATATTACCAATTAAAAAAAAAAAACTACTACCCATAAAAATGGGTATATTATTTCTTTTATCATGTATGAAAAAAAATCAAATCAGTCAAGCCGTTTTTGATTTTTATAGAGATTAAAATTGATTTATATATATAATATATATTAGAACAGCTAAATATAAACATGTATTTATTTTTAAATAAGATCTAGAAATATTTCGAGTATATTTTCCTATTTAGGCTATCTTCTTATTGTTAGTCACAAATAAAATCAAAGAAATGTTTAGCAAATACTCATTATTGTATACTATAGTATTTATTGTAGTTACATGTAGGGTTAAACTGGTTTTTGGCTCAATTTGAAACAGTATAAGGTAATGTTACCAGTTAAAGTTGTCAAAAAATAAAAGACCCGTTTTGACATTTTGATACCAGCCCCCCTAGCCAAGTTACAACCGTTTCGCTTGCGTCAAACGCTTCGAGTTTACCTTGCCGCCAATTCTTTTGTTCTGATCACGTGACTGAGCGTTAAGACGACGTTATTCCCGTACATTTGAAACTTTTTACAAGCGTTAACTATTGCAGATTAGCAACTTTGCTAGGGGTACAGGTATATCAATTAACGTAAGGGACATATTTACATTTTGTGACAGTTGTGTAATATTATTATTTTAGTAAAAAAACTCTTACGTCAATCGTCGTAAGGTACATTTTTAAATTTTAGTCAAATGTCCCTTAGGTCAATTCTTATTACAGGTATCGTATTTGTATTTTGAATACCTAGTAGTCCGGTAAAGTGCCGTTGTGTGTCATTAAATGGATTTTATATTTATTGACCTGTCTTGGCAGTGTTTTTGTTCTATCAATAGATTCCGAGATAAAGATTCCTTTCTATGTAATTCAATGCAGCTTTTTTGGTTTTTGTGCATAATTTAAAATGCCAATTTGTCACAAAACAACATTTTTAAATGTAATTTTGTCACATAGGCATTTTTTAAATGTGATTTTGTCACAAAACGGCAATTTACAATGTGGTTTTGTCACAAAACAGCATTTTAAAATGTAATTTTGTCACATAACGGCATTTTAAATGTAATTTTGTCACATAACGGCATTTTAAAATGTGATTTTGTCACATAACAGCATTATAATTTGTGAACGGTAGGATTGATAATATCATTTTATTGGTATTACAGCATTTGCTTTAGCTACTTCTTTTAAAAGCATAATACATCATCTAGCGTTACTATTTATTGTCTAAAAATTTGTTTGAATTATGTGTAAAATATTGTATTGACATAATATCACAATTATTTTTACTGATTTATTGTATTGTTTTTCTTTATTTTTAGGTGCCATAATCATTTTATTTGGCTTTAATTTTGAAATCGTCTTTTTGGTGTGAAAAATGTTTTATTAAGTTTTGTATAATTGTATAATGTATATGTCTGATATTTGACACATAATATATTAAGTGCTATCTATAAATTACGTCACGGATTTTTCGGCGCGATTTCTTCGAATGAAAATGTGTCTGTTTTATTTATTTGCAAATTGATTCCTAGTGGATATTGTGATATAAAATTGGTGTAGTTTTGTATTTCCTACGTAACTGGAAAATTTGTAGAATAATTGAAACAGCGCGCCTGTTTCAATCTCGGTAAAATAGAGCTGAGAATTATTGTGGTGTTGACTACCACAGCGAAGCTTACCGAGAAGGCTGAGCCGATACATTTGCTGCCAAATGCTGCAAAAACATTAGGATGTGTTACATCCGCGTTCTAATGGATTTCAAAGTAACCTATATTTCACCGGGACACTATGGCGGTGCGACCAGTTGCGCCGCCATGGAGCCGTGAAATATAGCCCTAAGCTACCAAACTAGACACCAGAGTCGCCACACGTCCTACCTGGTCGCGCCACCAAATTGGTTGCGCAACCAAACGGACACCAGGCGAATAACTCTATATAGAGCTGTATACATTTTGTTGGTAGCGGCGTCTGGTCGCGCTGCCATGGTGTCCCGGTGAAAAATAGCCCTAAGCTACCAAACTAGACACCATACAGACACCAGAGTCGCCACACATCCGAACTGGTCGCGCCACCACATTGGTTGCGCAACCAAACGGACACCAGGTGAGTAACTCTCTATAGAGCTCATTTTGTTGGTAGGGGTGACTGGTCGCACCGCCATGGTGTCTCGATGAAATATAGCCCTTGACATTACTATTATCCAAAACTTATATACATTTCAATAATGACTAAATTAGTACAAAAGGTTTTTGACAGTATTATTTTTATAAATTTTTCTTATGTAATTGGTTGTAAAAGCTTTTAGTATACAATGCGATTAAAAAAAAAAGAATAGGAACGTCAATGACCTCTATCTGTAAAATGTTTATGGAAAAGTACGGTTTGCAAAGGTTTCCGCATCAATAGAGAGTTTTACTTTGTTTAACCAAATGTAAGTTAAATCTAAATATGGAAAAAAATCGTTATTGTATAATCAAAAATAAGCTAGACAACAGATTCCAAATAAATTAATTGTGTGCCCAAAAGCACAAAATACAAAGGTAAAGAAGACAATCTCATGTATGTACTTCACTTTTTATACCTACGCTCGGTGGACGCACACTATTGAGCGTTTAAGGCGGAACTGTTCGACGAGCGGGCCGAGGCGCTCAGAGATATCGTGTCCGTGACCGGTGTCTATGTGTGCGTTGTGAGAGCGCGCTTTGTATGGAGACTGACTTCTGTACCTATATACTTTGTGCCAAAAGGCTGGCGGCATTTACCAGGTTGTATGGCAATGTTTAATCTCTGACCGAGATAAAAGCCAGCCCTCGGGTCACGCGAATTGTCAACTAAACGTTTGGATAATTCTTTAAAAAGCGTATGAACACTTGGACACCAAGGAGTAAAAAAATTTTTTTTTATAAAAAAATATTTTGTTTTTCTCACCTTGATTCGATTTGACAGCTATGACGTCACAAAATGGCGCTAACTCGATCCTATTCTTATTTAATTCGCATAATACGAATTGTAACGCACACTATTATAGGTAATACAATTTTTAGTATTATATAAATGGATAAATGAAAATTGTATTATGAACAAACTATGATAGCCTTAAGTGAAAAGGTGAAAAGAATAAAGCTAGAACTACACTGCGCACACGTGTGCCACACACGCCGATCTGAGCGCGTCGGTCTCCATACATTTTATATGGAAACTAGACTTGTAGAGCTACACTAGATCCACGGCACGCGACGTCGTTCTACGTACAAATCAGCCGTGGTCCACGTGTGCGTCGGTCTAATGTAGTTCTAGCTGAAATGAAAAGGTTTTTGTGATTTTGATATTTTATAGTTTGACATAATAGTGCCTGCGTATGGTTGAAAATTGTTCTTTTCACCCTAGTGCTGTATTTTAGATTTAAGATTATATTATACTGTTTACAAGAAATATACACGAGTCTGTATTTTATACAAAATTATAAACTATTTTGATTGAATTGTGTTGTTTTATTTCCATTTCCAAGTTACTCCAGAACCTTTCGGCCCCATCGATCACCACTGCCCCTACCACTTTTTTTCTTTTAGGTGGGAATCATCCAATGTTATCTCCCGCCTTTGAGTGGAGCGGGAGGGAGTGTCAGACTTTTACTGACTATATAACCCGCTCCTATATTCCTTCGTTGCCTTGCATACCAGGGCCGGGTTTTACTTTCAGAAGCTAACCCCTGGCCCCATTAGGCCACTTAAGTTGGGAGGTTCTTCGGGGTATGTCCGTAACCTTGGTTGGTTATCCTGTGGGTATCTTCATTTCTGATCCGATCACGCATGGAAACTCCGAGGATGCACACTCCATTGCCTTTTGGATGGAATAGGAGTAATAGTCCCCTCTTTGAGGCGTGGCTGGAAAGACCTCACGGCGTCCTCACCTGTATGACGCAGACCCTCACCGGACATGGTCAGTTCGGGAGGTTCCTGCACCGGATTCGTGCGGAAGTGACGACCGGGTGTCACCATTGTGTGGGCCACGGTGAAGGTGTGCCCCGCCTGGGCAGAGCACCGCCGTGCCCTCTCGTGGGGGCGATAAACGGTAAAATGGTAAAAAAATATTGACATGGTATTGGTATGGGTGAAGTTGGGATGACGATATCTTTGGCCTCGAAAATAAAACCTTCGTGACTTCATGCACCCAAAGAATAACTCTTCAAAAATCATCCTCACACTTAACAAACACGAACCAAAAGTATGTTATTTCTAAGAATTCAATGTAGATCGTGGAGGTAATTGACAACGAAATAATATGATAATTATATCTACTCATCAAAGTAATTTTGTTCTAAGAAAAACCGAGTTTTCCTTATGTCTATATAAATAAAACTCGAGAACGGCTTTGGCTATATTTGTGAAAGACCAGGGAAGGTTTAAACGCTGAGAAAATAAGGAAAACATTACGACAAAAAATATTCGAATACAATGACATCTCTAATTAAAATGTCATTTCACCGTTAAAAAAAAGTAGGTACTAGGTAGGTCTCAGGTACAAGTTTGAGATACGTTGTAAGTATACCTATTGGGTTTTTCTCCGGCATTCAATTTGAAGGCTGCGTGTTTGTCCATTCTAACTCGCGATCTTGATCTGTCTAGTGTACCTATGTAAGTACCTACAGGTCGTGCTACATACCATGCATTGTTATCTGCAGATAAATCTTGATCTGTAATTCTAGCACCAACAGCTTGGCTCTAGGTATAATGCGTATCTCGTTTAGTTGGATTTTTCTTTTAGATATGCTATATAAATATGGAATATGCATGAAATAAATATTTGTTGTTTGTATAGAGCAGTGGTGGCTGAGTGGTAATAGAGCTTACGAGCTCTAGGTCGCGGGTTTGAACCCAGCCAGGCGCATTACTTTGTGTAATTTATTTCATCACCGCTGCTCTCAAAACGGTGAAGGAAAACATCGTGAGGAAACCGGCATGTTCTAGAACCAAAAATTCGACGTGACATTCACCAACCCGCACTGGGCTCGCGTGGTAGATTTCAGCCCATTCCCTCTCCTAGAGAGGAGGCCGGAATCCCAGCTGTAGGAACATTAAAAAGGCTGATGATGTTGAAATATTTGTTATCTCAGGGGCCATTCAAGGTGGTGTCTGGATGGTGATTACGTCAGCAATATTATATTTTTTACTATTCCTTATTTCTAGACTTATAACTAGGTACTACTCATAAATTAATAACGAAACCAGAACACATTGAATGAGTGGTTCTGTGTATTGCCTTGACTTTTTTGTGTTGGGAAATCATCACATAGAAAGGGCTATGGTCGAAGTTCCCTTATGTGATCGTATAAGGAATCAAAATATCCGCAGGAGAACCAAGGCGGCCGACGAAGACTCCAATGGATGCGAGACGCTCAAAACCGTTCGTTATTGCGACACATGAGGACCACTGTCCAACACTGGACGTCTTTTGGCTGAAATAATGATGGTGAGATTATCGGATTTTTACTGACTAAAACTCACTCGTGATTCTTCAGTTGCTCTTTGCGTTCCAGGGTCACTCTTTCTAACAAACCTGCACCTCTATTATTGTCTGACTACCAAAGTAATATGCCCAATTTTATCAAACACTTCGATAAACGTATTTTAATCGCCATCCAAAGACGCGTCAGCCATTACAGAAATGCAACATTAAACCTAGATTTATAATACAAAACATAGTAATTAATATGACCCACATCTAATTTGGATCGAAAGGAAACGTACATCGGTCCGATCAATCAAAATATATCAACATTTTTGTGAGCAATTTACAAATTCTGTTGAATAGTTAGCGAGGGGAGGGTATGGTTCGACGCAGAGCGGGTTTTATAGCGGTGATGCATCTCGACACACATTTTCACTGTTTTTCATACAACCATATTTATTTATTTATACTATTTATGTACACACAAAAATAATAAAAAAAGATAATACATAAGATACATTGGTACAAAGGTACTGCTTATTTCCAAAGAAATTTCTTCCAGCAGACCTCTGGAAGGAGAAATGAAAAAGAAATGTAGACAATAGTGTGTAGGAAGTCTTAATCCAGATATAATTAAATATAAAAAAATACCATATGTTAAATGTCTTTGATACAACCGATTATGACGTTATTACACATTTTTTATTAGATATTTTGGAAACACAGTATCTTGTGGATATTATCTAGGCTTTTATTGAAATCAATTTCTAAATTTGTGTAAAACTAATCCAGTAGACCTCTGAAAATCTCTTATTTTGTATGAACTTTGACACTTCATAATTTGCCTTAACCCTTCAGATACCGTCAATTAGAGACACAATAGTAAGACAATAGATGCGCGGCCACCGGTGGTCGCTTGGGGATTCATGAATTAAGATTAGAAAAGTCAAAAAAGTAAAACTATAGAAGCCTTGCAAGTTTTATAAAGATTCTTAACCCTAGAAAGATAACCTACGCCTCAGAGGCGCCCGCGTTGGTTTGACATCGCTGTTTCTTTCTAATGAGCGCGCGTATCGACCTGTCCTTCTAATTTAGCTCAATGGATGGTGCACAGCATCGCAGGACGGCCGTTTTTACGCGGTAAGTACGATAGTTTTGCAGTTATGACTAAGTTTTGCGCTCCAAAGGCGCATGGTTATCTTTTGTGTGACATTTAGTGAAAGTAAGGATTTGTTTATTCTTTTATAAAATGTTTATAATATCTGTTTATTTCTCTTTTTTTGCATGTAATCTTCTCACCTTCATTATGACGAGCCGGAGAACACTAACTGATGATGTAATATCTAGGTTGATCGCTGGAGAGGAAGAAAACGAGCATGAACGAGAACAAGAAACTGACAGTGAGATAAAAGATCATTTGAGTGACGATGACATACAGAATGGTTTCGAAGACGAGTTTATCGATGATGAGGTGCCACAACAATTAAATTATACACAAAATGAAGATAATGTAAGTCCGCCTGTATCTTCAGAGCCCACTGGAACTTCAGAATCATCCTGGCGTGACCACCGCATAATTGTTCCTGATCGTTATGTTATATATTGTCACAACATTCTTGCGAAAAATGAAAAGCCTCTAAAGGAAGGAAAGAAAGGAATTATATGAAAAGTTAAGCACATCAGAATCGTGGATGAAGGAAAGACTGGAAGGTCCTACTTTGCCAAAGCATGTGCGAGATAATATCGCAAATATTCTTCCGAAACCGGTTGTGCAGAACGATACAGATAATGAAAAAGTAACCCCAGCCAAGAAAAGACGATACTCCACCTTATGCACTAATAAAAAAAAAAAGAATATCTAAGATTACTTGCGCCAAACGCCAGACAACAGTTTGCGGCGAAAATAAAAATCATGTTTGTTTTGAATGCCTATCAAACCAAATTTGATCGAAATAATTATAGTTTTGACTATATTTTTATCTGAATTAATTATTTAGTAAGAAATAATATAATTAGTTTTATGAAAAAAGATATTAATTTTTGTTACTACGTTCCTATAAACAGAAGAAAGCAAATTTTGTTGATTTTTTCAAGAGGTTTTTTGATTTAAGTTTAATGATTAAAATACATAAAATATTAAACTAAAAAAAGTTTTTTATTATTAGTTCATTAAACACATTATTAAAAAAATGAATTAAAAATATAATAAATAGGTATTTCATAAAAAAATAGCAATAATATATCGTGCGCCTCAGAAGCGCATGGTTATCTTTTGTGGCCGTCAAAATATGGTTATCTTTCTAGGGTTAATGACGACAAGTTTTTTCAAAAACTTTTAAGGTTTTAAAAAAAATAGCTATTTCCTGGAGCAAATTTTGTGAAATATTCGAGTAAATCTCGGAATTACCGAATACTAACAGAGTTTTCAGGCGTTATCTCTCTTTTTTTGCGTTGCCTTTTCTTCAAACATCGCGTTGGATTGCATGAAGTAACAAGCTTTTAAACCATTTTCGATGTTGACGATAGGCGAGTGGATAAGGACCCTCTTAATTCATGAATCCCCAAGCGACCACCGGTGGCCGCGCATCTATTGTCTTACTATTGTGTCTCTAATTGACGGTATCTGAAGGGTTAAGTCGTTTAGTTTAATTTCATCATCATATGATCGTAAGATTTATACCTTCGTAGGGACCCAGCAGGGTCGCAGCCTTCTAGGGCCATGTTTTTTACTATTTGAAATTTCTTTATTTTTCACATAAATAATAATATTCCACCACTATCACACAACGTCGTCTAGTCCCAAGCTAAACAGAGCTTTTGATATGAGTACGAGTACTAGACAACTGATATACATACTTATATATTTCTAAATACATACATATTCTACATAAATTACACCCAGACGCAGAACAAATTATCATGCTCATCACATAAACATTTGTCCTGTGTGGGATTCGATCCCACGACCTCCGGCATAGCAGTCAGGGCCACTAACCTCTAGAGTCTAGAACAACAGGCCAGTCGAATCCAACAGTTATAATAAATTACAATTAGAACTTATTCTTAAAGCATTAACCCTTCAGATACCGTCAATTAGAGACACAATAGTAAGACAATAGATGCGCGGCCACCGGTGGTCGCTTGGGGATTCATGAATTAAACATAAATAACGCGTATTTTCTACAGACTATGACGCCTAGATATAAAACATTCAAGAATACACAAAGTAATGTGCAAAAGTACTTGTTATAAATCTTCGGTGGTATCTTTTTACTACTACGTTAAACGTTTTACGTTAAATATAACTATGGTATCTACTTACAGCGCGATGATAAGACACAAAACACACTATTTTAAAGTAATTGTAACAAGTACACTGTTACTTATGATTAATTTTAATACGACTAGGATAAATAATGGTAATTACATTATCTAAAATGAAAATGAACTGCGTGTAGGTACTGCGCGAGATTCGCTCAAAATCTACCCTACATTTCTATCGAACTTGAAAAAAAATTCCGGTCATGGAATCGTTCCGTTCTAGGGCCATGGATCGACTTATGAAAGGGAAAACCCGCGGTCCTAGAACGTAAAAGGCAACTGAAGGAGCGGGTGTGGTTTTAGTAAGGAAAAGTCTAACACGCCTGGGAGGTTCCTATTCCATATTCAGGCGAAAGAAATTCTCGGGTGCCGTCATTGTAGTTTATTTATTTATTTATTAAAACTTCATGCAACATAAGAGTACAAAGGCGGACTTAATAACACTTTTTAAAGCCTACTGTCAAGTGTTTTACACGTGCAGCCTGTGGACCAACTATACTCAGCGGACTATCAGCGCCTTGCGGGTCCAATATAATAACGGATTCAGGATGTTGATCGGGCTGCCCCGCTTCTGCAGCGCATCAGGTATGTTCGCAGACGCACACGTCGATGGATTTCACGCCATCGTCAGGCAGAAGTTTGCCACTTTGCTCTGCAGAGTGCGAGCTAGCTCCAACTCCATCCTGAAGACCATAGCGAAGAGGTACGATTCTCCTCTGTTAGGTGATGTTGTTCATAGATGTATCATGAACAACCACCTTGTTTTAAAATAAATAAATAGGTAGTAAGTTTACTAACATAGGTTTAACCCTTCAGATACCGTCAATTAGAAACACAATAGTAAGACAATAGATGCGCGGCCACCGGTGGTCGCTTGGGGATTCATGAATTAAATATTTTCTATATTGTTTACTAACCCATATGGTTGTCACTTATCCGAATTAATTCATGAATCCCCAAGCGACCACCGGTGGCCGCGCATCTATTGTCTTACTATTGTGTCTCTAATTGACGGTATCTGAAGGGTTAAAGATTATTTTATTTTTTATTTTATTGTGCGGACCGCCCGGAGGGCAAGGAGCATACGAAGGACCCCGCTCCGTGTGTCCTCGTGGAGGCGATCGGCGGTGAAGACCTCTGGCGCCTTGATTCAGGCCATGGTTCGGATCGGCAGGGAGTGCGATGCGGCCCGGCGAAATAGGAGACGCCCCAGGTGTTGGGAGTGGCACGACTTTCGACCACCATAGGTATGGGCTTATGGACAACGAGATATGGGTAGCCAGCTGGCCGGTCGTCCTGTAACCGTCTGGACCAAGCCCAAGCCTTCGACGGTGCTAAGTGTTCCTCGCGCACCTCAAAGAGACGTTAATAGAACCAGCTCCACGCTCAACTGGCGCGTAGCCCGCTAACTAGGACCTCTAGAAATGTTTGAAAAGGAAACTCGTAGTTTTACAACGCAAAGGTTAACTGAAGGACACAGTCGTGGTTTTAATCAGTAAAAGTCTTACACGCCCTTCTGCGCCAGCCTAGAGCGGGCGAAGTCATTGGATGATTACCTACAAAAACAAAAATCACGTAAAAATGCTGTCTGGTAACGATTTTGCGATGAAACAACACGTACGGCGTTGCGCCACCGGTACATGGTTGACATCCCACCCATACGCACAAAGCATTTTGGGAACACATTTATTGTGCGTACAGCCAAGTAGTGGAATTCCCTGCCGGAGTCTGTGTTTCCTGATAGCTACAACTTGGGGATCTTTAAGTCAAGAGTGAAGGTTACTTCTTGGCAAGCGTGCTCCATCGTCGACCACATCATCGCTTACCATCAGGTGAGATAGTGATCAAACGCTAGCCTATCAATAATAATAAAAAAAAAAACAGAAATACAGAAGTTAATTCTCTCTTGCGCTGATTAACCCGCGCACACTCGGACCACACCCCAACCAACGTAACCTTACCGTCTACAATCATCAAACAAACTCTCCTTCACCCTACTACCATACAAATAAGGTTCAAATTCGTTTACCAACAACATTCACTACAGAACCATGAATCAATCACCACACACTCAGTGATTACAGTAAGACAGACATTCCCGCAGGGTCCCGGGTTCGATCCTGTGCGAGGCATCAATCAAAACTCGTCTATTTTCACATTCGTGATTTACAAATCGTTGGTGTTTTTTTTTTCTTTTGAAATAAGTCGGATTTTGTAGAATACTAGTTGTAGCCTCGGGGTGTGCTTCTAAAGTAAGGCAATATGTTTGGTGTAATAATTTTTGGGTGATAAATGCCCTTAAATTGAGTAGTTAATTCTTTTTTTTGAGATTGTCTGGCATTTCAAACGTTCATTATCACACACTGCTTTGTGGGATGGATATTCATCAATTAACTCAATGTCCCCTTAGATGCAACTCGACACATATTTTCATTGTTTTTCAGTTCAAAGTCAGTTTAAACTAGATGAGGCTGGTGTTTCCTAGCTGACTACCCTGAGAAGAAACACCGAAACAAACTCAGGAATTAGGAATCTTAGACTCGGAAAATATAAAATTAGCTGTACGCGCAATAACAAATAATAATAATACTCCACCATTTTCACACAACGCCGTCTAGTCCCAAGCTAAGCAGAGCTTGTGTTATGAGTAGGCTAGACAACTGATAAACATACTTATATATTTCTAAATACATAAATATTATACATAAATTACACCCAGACACAGAACAAATGATCATGCTTAACACACAAACATTTGTCCAGGGTGGGAATCGAACCTACGATCTCCGGCATAGCAGTCAGGGCCACTAACCACTAGACCAACAGGGCAGTCACTGCAATGAAGCTTAATAAAATTTTCAATACACTTGCTCATAAAGTGACTCTTATTGCACTGCATTTAGGTATATAATGGCACTTGTTACCAAACTGTGACATTTTGATTACCATTACGCACTAGTGCTATAATGTGGTTAAAACCTTATTGTTCAACCTCTCCACAGTCATCATTTTATTACATTTGTCGTATCAGGATGGGCGCAGGTCGTCCGCCACGAGGAAAAAGAAAAAAAAAAAATGGGCGCACACATGAAAACTGATTTTACCGGCACAAAAGTTTACTAGTTTTACAGTTATTTTCTTCACAAGTGTATTGAAAAACGTCGTATGGTACACATGAGTAATAAATGATTACCGTTCTCGGTTCTCTTAAGACCCTCGCCATGGCTCGGGTCTAAATACCGCCTCGACGGTAATCACTAACATTACACACTTATATCATAATGTACTATTATTGAATAGTTTGATTTACGTAAATATTTCTACAACAAGGGCGTTACCTCAGATACAGTTTTATAATAAACCTGTTTATAATAAACCTGTATCTCAGGTAACTTATTTAAATGCCTATATGTTAATAATATATAAAATTTAAATTTTGGCAAAATTGAAGAACTCAGAGATGAGTAAAATTTAAGAACTGGATTCTGATTAAACTTTTTTCGTTCACTGTACATACATAAATAAATATTTTTTCGTAAATTAATTAAAGTTTAAAAATTTCTTTCCTCGATTTGACAGTAAATCGTGACGTCACAACATGGTAATCGATCCTATTCCCATTTGGAACGCATAGTACGGCGAACACCCTTACGTTGTTGAATTTTTTAAGGGCCGGACCAAGCGTTTTACCTCGTCGTTTATACTGCGTACATCGAAGGACTGGAACAATTTGCCTGGTGCGGTCTTCCTGTCCGATTTATAATTTAGGTGTCTTCAAGGTTTACCGTCGATTGCATCCCTGCATTACCATCAGATAGGATCGCAGTCAAGCGCTAGTTTATTTCAATTAAAAAGAAATATTTGCCATCTTATTAAATTTATTTATTTTCAAAACAGCTCACCTACATACCTTAATATTTGCGACACTCAGAAAGTATTGAGAAACTAATTATATGGATAAAACTATTTTAAAAAAATCATCGCACAAAAATGTTCTAGATGCAGATCCATTTTTAAATGAGACACGATAATTTGATTTGGCTCTCAAAAAAAATGTGGAGGGAAATTCAAAATTCGAACAATGGTATTTTTACTTTTAAAACCAAAGTTTTCAAAACAATTACAAGTGGCCAGTGCCTTATACGTAAAAACTTTTCTTCGCAAAACTTTCTGAATGGCCTGGTACATTACAGGTATCTCAAAAACATTCGCACCAAAAATCAAAGTATTCCTTTCGTTTCCTTTGTTCCACTCGTGCGCAATGCGTCACGAAGGCACTGGCCAATCAGAGCCGTTCGCGCCTCGGGCCTGTCACGATTCGACGCCTTCCATATTTGAATGCATGTCCTAATGTTTTGTTCGTTTTTTAGTGTGTTTGTGTGTGTGCCTGTTATGTAGTATTGGTAAATAATATGTTAAAGGAGATATACAGAATTAGATGATAGGTATTTTAAGTATCTATACATAGTTGTTTGGTTTCTTAGGAGTCACGATTTTGTTGCAGCATAGATAAACAATCTAACGTTCCTTCTACTGGGACTCGCACTCCTAGCCAAGTTGATAGTCTGCAATCGTTTACGCTAGACAAAAACTAATCAAATGTATGGGACTCAACGTTAAGTCACGTGGTCAGAACAAACGAATAGAAAATTCGTAGCCAAGTTGACATCGTTCAAAATAATAATAATATTCCACAACTATCACACAACGCCGCCTAGTCCCAAGCTAAGCAGAGCTTGTGTTATAAGAACTAGACAACTAATAAACATACTTATATATTTCTAAATACAAACATATATAGATAAATTACACCCAGACATAGAACAAATGATTATGCTCATCACACAAACATTTGTCCTGAGTGGGAATCGAACTCTTGACCTCCGACATAGCAGTCAAGGCCATTAACTACTAGACCAACAGGGCCAGTCGAATTATAGAATATGGTTTCTACAATGTTCAACGCTACATCTTTTGTTATACTAACGCTACAAGGTAGAACGAGCGGCCGACTCAGGCGCGTCAACATGACTACCAACTTATCGTATTCTACTATTGCTGACACCGAGGCGTTACCGATTGGAGAACAGAATTCGACACGAAACGGTTGTTGGCTAGGGGTACTGTTGCCAAGTTGCTAATCTGCAATAGTTAACGCTAGTAGAAAGCTTGAAATGAACGGGAATGACGTTATCTCAACGATCAGTCACGTGGTCAGAACAAAAGAATTGGCGGCAAGGTCAACTCGAAGCATTCGACGTAAGTGAAACGGTTGTAACTTGGCTAGGGGGGCTGGTCTCCTCTTTAGGAAAAAGAATGGACCGTAATCCACCACGCAGGCCTAGAGCGAGTTAGTGCACGCCACATATCTTTGAATTTTTGGTTCAAGGACATGCCGGTTTCCTCACGATGTTTTCTTTCACTGTTTTGAGAGCAGTGGTGATGAATAATTATGTAAATACCAATGACATTTTAATAAACAGACATGTTATACACTCACAAATCAACCGAAAAATGTGTTCCGCGCAGCAGCACTTGTGGTATGAGGTGTTGTATCATAATTGGTACACATTGTAGCAGCACGCAGCTCATGCCTAGATCCGATGCGTGACGCCTAAAGGCAAGGATCCCAATTAGGATCCTTTCGAGTCTTCATGAATGCGCTCATAGCAAATCTGTTAATTTTAAATATCATTGCTAAATACTGTTTTACGCGGCCGAAGTCCCGAGAATCAGTTATATTCAAATAAAGAAAATAAAGAACAAAACAACAACGGTTTTATAGAACAGCTGTTACCGACATTTGTAAAGTCTGTGATTACAAGCCTCTAAAGTAACAATTAAAACAATTATTTTATTAATTCGCAACCAACTTGCTTAGCGCCCCTTGGGGTTAAATAAAACAGGGTTATGGAGGGTAGGTGGTTAGGAAATACCAATATTATCAAGGGTAAATATAACTAGGGCTAGGATTGTTTAAAAGAGTTACCGCGGACCTGGAATGCAAAGGGCACCTGAAGGAACACAGGTGAGTTTTAAGTCAGTAAAAGTCTGACACGCGCGGAGTTGGGGCCAGGGTCTAGTTTCGAAAGCGAGGCTCGCCCCTGTATGAAAGGCAAGAAGGAATGGGGTGGGTTTTTAAATCAGTAAGAGTCTGACACTATCTCTCGGGGATGTGATTTGGATGATTTATGTCCACCAAAAAATAAACACGCACGGAGTGGAAAAGGAACGGGAGGGTCGTTCCGTCATAAAACAGAAGCAGTCATTAAGAGGGTCCTTCTCCACTCGCCTATCGTAAACATCGAAAATGGTTTAAAACTTGTTACTTCATTTAATGCAATCCAACGCGATGTTTGATGAAAAGGCAACGCAAAAAAAAGAGAGAAAACGCCTGAAAACTCTGTTAGTATTCGGTAATTCTGAGATTTCCTCGAAAATTTCACAAAACTTGCTCCAGGAAACAGCTGTTTTTTTTAAACCCTTAAAAATTTTGAAAAAAGTTGTCGTCACTGCAAGGTCTCTAGAGGATTACATTTTTGACTTTTTTAATTTTTAGGCAAATTATGAAGTGTCAAAGTTCATACAAAATAGGACATTTTCAGAGGTTTTTACTGGATTAGTTTTACACAAATTTAGAAATTGGTTTCTTTAGAAACCTAGATAATATCCACAAGATACTGTGTTTCCAAAATATTTAATGAAAAATGTGTAATAACGTCATAATCAGTTATGAGCGGTTGTATGAAAAACAGTGAAAATGTGAGTCATGATGCACTACCTTAAAACTAGAACTACATTAGACCGACGCACACGTAACACGCCTGATTTGTACGTAGAACGACGTCGCGTTCGCGTTATAGCGTAGATCTAGTGTAGCTCTACAAGTCTAGTTTCCATATAAAATGTATGGAGACCGACGCGCCCAGATCGGCGTGTGTGGCACACGTGTGCGCAGTATAGTTCTACCTCAGTCAGTCAGTCAGTAAAAGTCTGACAGTCCATCTCGCTCCAACCTAGATCAACAAATTATTTGATGATATTCAACCAAAGCTAAAAGGTTAAATGTACACTGGCTTGATGGCTCAGTGGTTTATGATAAATGATATTTATTTTGCAAATATGTTTTTTTAAAACACTTACACGTTAATTTTTTCGTCAGTTTAAACTAGATGAGGTCGGTGTTTCCTAGCTGAGTACTTTGAGAAGAAACACCGAAACTAAGTCTGGGGTCAAAGTCTCTTTTTTAAAGGCTATGATGGACTACTGTCAAGTTAGCCCCAGGTTTTTATATAATTTCTGAAATTTATTTCTCTATCTATTCTTTCTTCATTCACCTTTTCCTAGTAATTGAGCAGAGAGAAATCTCTTAAAAAGGATTTCTTGTTTACTCAACTTATTTATTTTCTATATAATTCTATATATTTCTTCTTATTTATTTTATATATAAATCTCGATGAGAAAACCCTCTCTGATGGATGTATCAATAACTGATAATGTTGACCCATTTCCATTAAAAACCTATCATCATCATTTCAGCCGAAAGACGTTCACTGTCCAAGCGTCGCCACAACTACCTTTCCAACCAATCCTGTGCTTCTCACATCCACCGCGTTCCCGCGACTCTCACCAGGTCGTGGGAGGCCTTCCAATGCCGCGTTTTCCAGTGCCTGACGCTACAAAAACCTATTACAAACAAAAATAAATACATACTAAGTATTATAAAGTTTCGTAATCAATCACGGCTGAGCTTCTCACAAAAAAAAAAACAAAAGGAATCTCCGGAATCACAGTAGGCAGTAATTAAATTATAGATATAATTACTATCATAATATTTCTAGTTTTTGCCTACGGCTTTAAAATCCAAACAGTAACGTAGAGACTTTTGTAATAGAGATAGGTTGGTGCCCCTGTTGTAGCTATCCGAAAACACAGACTCCGGCAGGGAATTCCACTCCTTAGCTGTACTCATAATGAATGTGTTCCCAAAAAGCTTTGTTGTACGTATGGATGGGATGTCCACCATGTACCGGTGGTGCAACGCCGTACGTCTTGTGGTCCGATGACGGAACGGACTTGGCGGAATTAAATTGTGCAATCCCAGTGCACACTCCCCGAAATGTAAGTGATAGAAAACCGACAAGCTAGCAACTCGGCGGCGATGCTCAAGGCATGGAAGTGTCAAACTGTTACAGATTAAAATCACAAAATATAAAGGTACAGAAGTCAATCTACTTACAAAGCGCGCTCGAGCAACGCACACATAGACCCCGCTCACGGACACGATATCTCAGAGCGTCTTGGCCCGCTCGTCGAACAGTTCCGGCTCAAACGCTCATTAGTGTGCATCCACGGAGCTTAGGTATAAAATTGAAGTACATACATGAGATTGTCTTCTGTAGGTACAGAAGACAAAAAGACAATGCATGTGGACTAAAAGTCCATTTTAATTAGTAATTACTTATGGTTCTTATGTAATGTAACAGTAGGTTGGTTCAATAAACATTAATTATACTTACCAAAATGCTGAGCAATACTTTACCGGTAGGCTTAGATATGATTTTAATTGTTGCTTACAAGACAATCTATATATATAAAAATGACCCCCGTTTTCCGTTGTCACGACTTGGCATGAAAACGGCTTGACCGATTTGGCTGATTTTTTTTTTGTTGTGATTGTTATTGTGAGGAGAAGGTTCTTATGGAAAAAAAAAATAGGGTAGTGTAGGGTAGAGTAGGGTAGAGTAGGGTAGAGTAGGGTAGAGTAGGGTAGAGTAGGGTAGAGTAGGGTAGAGTAGGGTAGAGTAGGGCAGGGTAGGGTAGAGTAGGGTAGAGTAGTAGGGTAGAGTAGGGTAGAGTTGGGTATAGTAGGGTGGAGAAGGGAAGAGCGGGAGCGAAGCCGCGCGGGCAAAGCTAGTAGTAAATATATATTATTAACATTGATACATGATGATTGATCAACACACAAGTCAATTTAGAAAATTACAAACCATCTTTTACTCTATGTGAGATTATTTATAGGAAGTTAGTTTTTTTTTTTACTTTAACATAACACGGCCAAAGGCCAATTACATTAGTTAAAGACATTAGAAAACTTATGAAGTAACAATACAAAATAATAGCTACACCACAGTCATACACTCATCTCACAAAACTCCAAACAGACAGACAAAATGTTCTTCCATTCATCCGCGAACACGTCACAATCAGGTTTGGCATCCAAGAGAGCGTTGAGTGCGGAAATTACACGAGGGATAGGAGACTGGGCTCGGGCGACAGTACGACTCCCAGAAACAGCAATAGCAAAGCAACAGCATAGATATTTTATGAAACTTCTAAGCAAGCGTGTTCCATTTTGGATGTGTGCAGAACAGTGTAAAGACCTGCAAACCTCCGTTGAAAAGGGAGGATCCTCCGACCAGATAGGTGTTATGTCTGGTGGGCAACTGCCCGCTTTATGTTTTTCGGGCTGTTCTAAGGCTCAAAAGGCGTTCTCGGCTGCGGAGAACTTTAATTGCACGATGCAGGAGTTGTTCTTATGTGACGCCACAGATGTCGCTATCCCACCTTCGATTGGGCACTCCATAATCATAGCGGTAAGTTCCCTCTTTGAGATCTGGCTGAAGAGCCGTCATGACGTCCTCACCTTCTGCATGACGCTGGTCCTCACCGGACATGGCAAGTTCGGGAGGTCGTGCACTGAACTCAGGCGGAAGAAATGCTCAGGTGACATCATTGTGTGGACCACCCCGAGGACTCGGTAGAAAATACTGTAGAGGTGCACGGTCCACTTAGCGCCACTCATACCGTCTAAGATCCTCGTCTTATTTATTTATTTATTTATTTGGATCTCCAACAAAGGATACACAGAAACCACATTAAAAACCACAAGTAGCACAAAGTGTCCGTTAGCGTGTGCTCCTCCAGTTACAGGAGACCACAACATGCACATATATCTAGGTGAAAAAATAATTTATTAAACAATAAAAAAAAAGATTGAGTCAAAATACAACTTCAATTTAAAATTTTCAAATAGAGTGACATGAAAGACAATAAATAAAATAATAACTTACACAATGACATTCACAAATTAGAATTAAAATGATACGTCATCATAATATTAGAATTTATATGATTAAATCTGTCTTCGGTGAGATGGAGCAATTATACGTAGATAGATCGACACAGTATAGAACTCTTGTAACCTAATCTCGTTGATTGTTGCAACGGCCCTTAATTGATTAGTTAGGTAACTGTTAGACTAATTGGGCACTAGCTATGTGAGAAGTCTACACACATAGTAATCTGTGTACTATGTACTATACTAGTCTAAAGGTGAGTATAAACTACAACATTTACTTGTAACAGAACAACGAGCCGCTCTATGATATGTTCTAGTGTATCATCCTTTTACGAACGAAACGTCGAGCACGCTCGCCTCTTTGTTACAAAACAACGAACATATTCGTGTAATATTTCGTCGAGCGTATTGGTGTAACATTTCGTCGAGCCACGAGTGCGGGCGATGCGCGGTTGCGGGGTGACATTTCAAAAAAAAACTGAACGCAAGGTACAACGAAATGTTGGTAAATGCACACTCGCTGTGAGCATTTACCCGTAACATAACGCCGAGCATTCGAAGGAACGTTACATTACATGGAAATGTTTAGGAAACTGAGCTTTTGTCTGTATTGTACCATTCGTAAGAATGTACTACTTTATACTTTATACAGAAATGCTCCAAAAAATGTTGTAGTACCTAGGTAAGGTAGGTAGCTGATCCGGCAAAACGTTGTTCTGGTATACATACACATTAAGTTTTTTCACAGACTTCTAAAAAAGGAGGAGGTTCTCAATTCGGATGTTTTTTTTAATTCATGAATCCCGACCACCTATAATAATACCGATAAGCGACCACCGGTGGCCGCGCATCTATTGTCTTACTTTTGTATCTCTAATTGACGGTATCTGAAGGGTTAAATGCTTGTTTGCGCATAACTTCGTCGCTTGCCAACCGATTTGAAAAATTATTTTTTTGTTGGAAAGGGTAATTATACTTTCCAAATGGTCCCATAGTCACTACGTTGGGATCTGATGATAAAATCTTGGCAAAATCGAGGGAACTTCTCAAATTCAATTTAACTTTTTATTTAAGTTAGTTATTTTTTTTTTATAAAAAGGTTTTTAATTAGTACAAATACTTATTAGAAAAGGTCTTATTATTATTTAATTAAAGTCTCGTTTGTTTATATACCAAAATGTCACTCAATTTGTGGGAATATTGTACAGGCATTTTATGAATGTAAGGCAGATTATGAATGAAAAATAATTGAAAAACACTGCGCGTACCTAGATTTTTCTAGCAGCAATTGTTATAAATGTTTGATTGAATTATTAATTGCTTGGGGCACGTCCTTTTTTAATGGTGGGGAAAATCGTCCAATGACTACCCCCGCTCTTGGGCGGATTGGGAGATAGTGTCAGAATCTTACTGACTAAAAACTCACCCCGTTCCTTCTAGCCTTCATGCGAGGCTCGAGCTCCCTTTCTATATCCGCATTTGTTTGCAAAAAGAGCATTATACTACTTGCTCTTTTCGACTCCAAATGAATTCGTGAAGCACATGAATCAAGATTTCACTTTTACTTTTAAGACTACCGTGAGAAAATCCTCTTTTCTCCCCAAACAACAATTAAAAACCCATACAATTACTACTCGAATGATTTCTATACAAAAACACGTTATTATAGTATCACTGAAACCTGTATTTGAGACTGAGAAATGGTCTAAAACTCTTAAACATATCTAGCTCGATACATCATGTTTTGGTTAGAAAATAATTGAGACTGGCAAAATTTTTTTTTTCGATTGCTGCCTAAAATAACATGCAATTCAGTTTGCATTGGTTTCGCGGGTTCACAGTGTAGGGTGACCATTGATAATTAAGTTTTAGTAAAATTCAGACAGCAGTGGTGCTGGTGGCCGAGTGGTAACGTCTTACGAGTTTTAGGTCGCGGGTTTAAACCCAGCCAGGTGCATTACTTTGTGTAATTTATTTCATCACCACTGCTCTCAAAACGGTGAAGGAAAACATCGTGAGGAAACCGGCATGTCCTAAAACCAAAAAAATTCGAAGACATGTGACATTCACCAATCCGCACTGGGCCCTCGTGGTAGATCACGGCCCATTCCCTCTTCTCCTAGAGAGGAGGCCTGAATCCCAGCAGTGGGAACATTAAAAAGGCTGATTAGGCGATGAAATTGAAAGTCGTCTGAAACAACTGCTTTGTTGAATAGAATAAAGCAATGATTGATTGTTGAGATTATACTATTTAAAATAATTCTTGATTATTTGAGAATAAAAATGTAATTATTTTTATTTTTAAATAATCAAGAATTATTTTAACTTACTTAACTAAGGCTTGTTCGTCAACTGGCTACTGTGAAACTCGCGAGCGCTCGAGTTGGCGATTTTACCTACTTTTTTCGGGTCTCGTACCTCAAGAGGAAAATACGGAACCCTTATAGGATCACTTGATGCACACTTTGTTGTCCGTCTGTCTGTCAAGACCCTTTATCTCGAGAACGCGTGGAGATATCGAGTTGAAATTATAACCATACTAGCTTTCCCCCCGCGGCTTCGCCCGCGTGGACTACAGTTTATATCGCGCGGGCAGAGACCCGTGCTCAGCAGTGGAATTATAGGTAGCCTATGTTTTATTCCAGTGTCTCTTCAACCTACCAAATTTGATCTAAATCCGATCAGTAGTTTTTGCGTGAAACCGTAACAGACAGACAGACAGACAGAGTTACTTTCGCATTTATCATTATCAATATTAGTAGGGATACTTAGATCTGCGATCTCTTGAAGCTGTGAAAAAATCAAACTTCTAAGTAAACGATAAAAAAGATGCATCGTAACAAACGTATATTTCGACACTCTCAAGGAAATCAAAATTCATCCCGTACAAATACAAAAAAATACAAATACAAATATTTGAACCAGATTCCTGAAATTTGGCATAAAGCAAGGTCTTATAGCACAAGTATATGAATAAATATGAAAAAGGCATTAAGTTCGCCTTTGTACAACTCTGTGCATAAAGATTTAAATAAATAAATAAATAAAATAGTAATTTTGTTGTTTCGTCACAAAAAAAGCCTCTTTTAGCGACGCAACAACACTTTTCTTGATACGAGAATTGATCTATTTTCATGGGCGAGTTTGTATGGAACCCTCAGAGCGCGAGTCTGGCCCGCACATGCCCAGTTTTTGTCGTCAACTCGCGAGCATGTCTATTCTATAAATAACTGAAATCGATTCATAGACGCTTCTGAACATACCTACTACTTTCAGGATATGTGTTTATAATGCTACCAAAGATTTTATATATTCTACTAGAGTAGACTAGATTGACTACGAAGAAATATTAAACTGTCTAAAGTGTTCTTTATTCTCATTAGCATTAAGTTCATGTGTGTTATTGACACGCAAAAGGGAAAAATGGCCTGGAGCAGGACACTAAGATAAATCCTCTGTGTCCCTTTCTCACATACTACCAGAAAAAAATAAGAAACAGATGGTAGTTTTTAGATTGTTCCAGTTGTCGTTAAATAGTCCGTGTTCATGCATTTTGATAGGTTTATGCAACATAAAATTAATTGAAACTAAATATTTTATTTCAAATATTGCTTCTTGTAATTTTATACGCATTCTTCATGTATTTAATGATGATTTCATTTAGATATAGTAGCTATTCGTAGTAATTTTCAAATTATGAAAGGCAACATTTAGGAGGTTTCAATTTGACAGAATTTGACATCAATAAACAATATGGCTGATGCTTCATACGGCTAAAGTTGTATTTTTAATTGTTACAAGTTTTATCTCAATGTTTAGTAAAGTATAAAGTGTGCAAGATGTTCAAAACGTTGCTGTGTAAAGTTTCGCAATAGTATTCTGGGTATCCTGGTTGTGAAATTTCATTTTTTTGGTAAGTTTTCTGTTTTGTTTACAAAATATTTATGTAGGGTGACAACAAACATCGTTTTGAATTTCATGCGGGAATTAAAACTATTAACTGTCTGTAAAAATACATAGAGAAGGGGCATCATAAACGACTCAGAAGACGGACTGGGTGCTAAATTTTATAAAATTTGATTGTCTACGGTTCAAGTTTTATATTATTATAAGCAAATTTCTAAAAATCTGAGGAGGCTCAATTTTTTTTTTTAATAAGTCAAGCGCGTACCAATTTTACTAATTTTACCTTTTCTGTTGATCGGGCGCCTTCGGCCGCTCGGCGATCTTCGGCTACTCTCGTGACACAACGGAAAGCGGCGAGCAGCGGTGGCCAGAGGTGCGGCATGCGGGACGTGTCTTCGGACCAATTCAGTATAAAACGACCCGCGTGCGCTCCAAAATCTTCAACATCGATATAGTACATTCAAGAATTATATTCATTTTAACCCTTCAGATACCGTCAATTACAGACACAATAGTAAGACAATAGATGCGCGGCCACCGGTGGTCGCTTGGAGATTCATGAATTAAATCATAGTCTACTGTCTTTAAGTTTAGTCCTTAGGTAGGTAGGTAATGCTGCACGTATGTGTTAATCCATATCGCGTTAACTACTAGTAATATATTATTTTTTATGTTTTGTTGTAGATTTCCAAGAAACGAGAACCATCGGCAACAGTGGCTTTGAAGTTGTGCCATTTAAAATTTTTTTTTTCAGCAACAGTTTTGTAGTCGCCGCATTAAGTCTGAAGATGTAAATCAATACTAAAACCTAATTCTATTACATCTATATACCCTTTTCTAAGTTCATCCGTTTAAATAATAATAGTAATAAGTGCAATTTAACGTAATAAAAAATGTACAATTTGATGTCACGCATCAGTCTATTTTTAATAAAGTAAAAATAAAAGAATAACATTAGTTTTATTATAAACTAACTAGTTTTTTCTTTCAGACAAACCTTATTCTGATAGGTGCAGCCATTCTGAAGTGATCTTCTTACGTAGGTACACACACATTAGGCATTTTTTTATCAGTATAGGTATTTCATACTCGCTTATGAGGATATTGCTATTATAATATATACGGACATCAGCTATTTCCTAGTCATTACAGAGAAAACTCACAGTTCCCTTTTGGTAAGCATATTATACATATTAATTGTTTTTTTAACTTGAATGTCTATTTTAATGTATCAAAAATATCTTTAACTAACTTTTGAGCAAAATTGTCCCGTAGTATGTAGCTAGTGTATGGACACACTAGTAGAACGAGATGACAGGACTCTTTCTGACTTTCCTTTTCAGGTACGCTTTTGAGGCTGTCGTAGTCAATCTAGTACTAGGATATATAAAATCTTTGAATGCTACAAGTTTGTAGCGACATCTATGACGCCACATAAGAACTATCGGGCAGTTGATATATATATTAATATCGGCCGATAGTTGATGTCGGGCTGTCGTATATGTTCAAATCGCGCGGAGAACTTTGATTGCGCGATGCAGGATTTCGTATTTTCTTCATAGTTCGTATGTGGCGTCATAGATGTCGCTACAAGTTTATATACTTAACAGAAATAATAATTCTACCTTTTTCGACAGTCCGAAATTCCCCAAAATATCTGGCACCCACAGTCACCCTACCGCACACATCCACCCGTGAGAACGAGCCGGGAATCGAACCCCCTATAATCAGCCAATCCGTACACCGCAATTAGATCAGACGGACATACGTACACTTTGCTTATGTATTTGTTATATATATGTGGTCAAAACCAGCCACGCAAGTTCCAGACTATGTCGATGTCATAATTTCTTTGTTGAATTTATTTGAAACACCTTGAGTTGGTTGCGGCGAATGAAAAAAATCAAAATTAGTAGTTGCCTGGGTCCTGGAACGCAAGGGGCAATTGAAGGAACAACGATGAGTAAGTACAATGCGTCCCAAATGAGAATTGGATCGACGGCCATGTTGTGACGTCACGATTTACTGTCAAATCGAGAAAATGGTGAATGTCAAATGTCTTTGAATTTTTGGTTCTAGGACATGCCGGTTTCCTCACGATGTTTTCCTTCACCGTTTTGAGAGCAGTGGTGATGAAATAAATAACACAAAGTAATGAGCTTGGCTGGGTTTGAACCCAACCAACCTACAACTCGTAAGTCGGGGCTGTTTGACATTTGTGTTTCACAGATTGTTACTATTTTTGGTGTACAATACAGTTTATTCTATTCTATTCTATTCTATTCTATTCTATTCTATTCTATTCTATTCTATTCTATTCTATTCTATTCTATTCTATTCTATAAGCCAACACAGTAAACCAAACAACATAGTAGCTGACCAGCTAGCCCAATGATCCGTCAAACTGATACAATCTACGTTTACATTGTATGCATCATTTGCTAACAGTTTTTACTAGTAACGTACGTAACAGATACATGAGGCGTATCGAGGCAAACTGTGTTGCTACTAGTGATGGGAAATTCCAGAAAATATTTATATATTTACTAGCTTCTCCCAGCCGCTTCGCCCGCGTGATAGGAGAAATTTATCCCAAGGAAACATACTTCCGGGATAAAAATTATCCTATGTCCTATTCCAGGACATGGTTCGAAAGAGTAGCTCGAGCCCCGATATGAAGGCTAGAAGGAACAGGGTGGATTTTTAGGCAGTAAGAGTCTGACACTATCTCCCGCTCCGCCCAAGAGCGAGGGTTGTCATTGGATGATTTTCCCCATCTTAAAAAAAAAGAGGTGCAAAACCAATATAGGATGTTCCGAACTTTCGGAATCGGTACCGAACGTCCTTAGTTTCAGCCCATCACTAGTAGCTACAGTAATTAAACAGGTAGTTGAGCATTCAAATATTATGCATAAGGATCTGATTAGTTTTCAATTGGTTGCGAAATTATACGTTACAATGTTTCAGTTTAGCTGAAGATATCTAATGCTGGAAAATGGTTCTTATCGTTTAGAGAAGGTACATCACACGTAATCCTTAAGGCTTATCATGATCATCATCAGCCATTTTAATGTTCCCACTGCTGGGACACAGGCCTCCTCTCTATGTGAGGGAATGGGCCGTAATGCCGTAATCCACCACGCGGGCCCAGTGCGGATTGGTGGATGTAACATATCTTCAAATTTTTGGTTCTAAGACATTCCGGTTTTTTCACGATTACCGTTTTGAGAGAAGTGTTGATGAATTAAATTACACAAAGTAATGCGCCTAGCTGGGTATGAACCCGTGACCTATAACTTGTAAGTCGGGGCCGTTACCACTCGCTCACTACGGGTTTCCATGTCGTTCGCAGTTCGGGTTTCGCATATACTAAACTAGCAACCTGCCCCGGCTTCGCTCGGGTAACAGTATTTCTTCACTATTTAATGGATGTTATTATACATATAAACCTTCCTCTTGAATCACTCTATCTATTAAAAAAACCGCATCAAAATCCGTTGCGTAGTTTTAAAGATTTAAGCGTACATAGGGATATAGGGACAGAAAAAGCGACTTTGTTTTATGCTATGTAGTGGTGTTGTATATAAGTTATCCAGGTCTATACAAAGAACGATATAACTTCAAACATCTTGCACATCACGAAGGAACTGGCTTTCAAAATAAATCAAAGTTCAATTGACTGCAAGCAACAAGAGTTATGATCGCAACGTACCACGTTCGATTCCCGGCTCGTAATCTCAGCCCCGGGCCGGGAATTAGCCCCAATTAAATACATCAAACATAGTTTTTATTTCGCATCCCGAGGTTTTTGGTTTTTAGTCGAAATTTTTTGAAGTTTCTATGTTTTCTAATTGAAGGGCCGCCATTACTTTTTTGTTTTTTTTCTTAGAGTTTTTGCTATGGATCTGTTTGGGTTTAATGTTTCTCCTTTCTGTGTAGTTTTTATTTCATAAGAAATTAGTGATAATGTGATATGTTATACAACAAACGATAAAAGAAAACAATGTGAGGAAACCCGCATGTCCTAGGACCACAAAATTTAAAGACTTGTGACATCCACCAACCAGCACTGGGCCCGCGTGCTGGTTTACCATCCATTCGCTCTCTTAGAGAGGTCTTTTTTTCCGGTGGGCAAAACCAATCTTATGACAACCCCCGCTCTTGGGTGGAGCGGGAGATAGTGTCAGACTCTTACTGACCAAAAAACCCACCCCGTTCTTTCTAGCCTCTTCGTACCGGGGCTCGAGTTTCCTTTCGGATAACACTGGCCCCAGTAGGTTTCGACCCAGCTGGGCGCTGTTGCTGACAACTTCTTGAGGCGCGCGGGAACAGTCCAAAGAAAAGATTGATGAAGATTGTGTAAAGAGTGTTATGAAAGAAAAGGAAGTTTGTGATAGCATGACGGGTGACAGGATAGAATAGAAGAAAAAAACGTGTTGCACCGATCCCAAATAATAATAATATTCCACAACTATCACACAACGCCGTATAGTTCCAAGCTAAGCTGAGCTTGTGTTATGGGCACTAGACAACTGATAAACACACTTATATATTTCTAAATACATACATATTATAGATAAATTACACCCAGACACAGAATAAATGATTATGCTCATCACACAAACATTTGTCCTGGGTGGGAATCGAACCCACGACCTCCGGCATAGCAGTCAGGGTCACTAACCACTAGACCAACAGGCCAGTCAGACTTCCTCTAATGGCGATACTACAGGACAAGGGCAGGAAAATGATGATGATGGCCTTTGAAAAGTGCACATAGCATAATGATATGCTATCTGTACTTTTTAAAGGCCAAATGAATACGTTAAACACAGGTACATAGAAAAAGTAATACCTCCCCGCGTCCCCTTATGTATCAAGCTATGTATTAACAGTAAAAGAAAAATCAGGTAAATTACAACGTAGAAAAGAAGGCATGTGTCACCAACGACGGAGGGTAGGTTCTTGAATAAATTATGACATAATTCCTACATTTTAGGGGTTCGTAGGCATCGGAGAAAATGGCGGCTTGAGGAGAGGGTGGAGATATAGTTGCGAAATATTTTTTCTAATTAATAAAAATATTTTAAATGTTCATGAAGAGCATGACCATTTGTTCTGTGTCTGGGTGTAATTTATCTATAATATGTATGTATTTAGAAATATTTAAGTATGTTTATAAGTTGTCTAGTACCCATAACACAAGCTCTGCTTAGCTTGGTGCTAGACGGCGCTGTGTGATAGTTGTGGAATATTATTATTATTATTTTGCGAATTTACCCTTTGAGAGATTTTCATGAAAATAAAAGTTAGTAATATTGTGTATGTAATCATTATCATCATCAGCCCTTTTCTTTTATCCCACTGCTGAGACTCAGGCTTTCTCTCTAGGAGAGGAAATGGGCTGTAATCCACCACGCGGGCCTAGTGCGGGTTGGTGGATGTCACATGTCTTCGAACTTTTGGTTCTAGGACATGCCAGTTTCCTCACGATGTTTTCCTTCACCGTTTTGAGGGCAGTGGTAATGAAATAAATTACACAAAGTAATGCGCCTGGCAGGGTTTGAAGCCGTGACCTACAACGCGGGGCAGTTACCACTCGGCCACCACTGCTCTGTCGACAAATATATTTAAAAAATACGACTATGCAGCACTACCTCGAGAATGGAAATAACTCCTCCCGTTCTGGGATGTCACTCAGGAATAAAACAGCTTTCTATCGCTGAAAAAAATTTAGCAATCGGACCAGTATTTTCAGAGATTACCTCCTACAAACAAAAAACCAACTTTACCTTTTTATTATATTAGTGTAGATTTAGGCCTGATCTTCTTTACGAAAAAAAGAAAATATAAACATAAATTTTATTGACGTACGGAACCATCGCTTCAAATTAACGCTCAAGATGGCCAAGAATTTTTCATTTCACAAGTTAAAAGCAGTGGTTTAATTTAAGTGAATTACTAGTTAACATTCGTAATAGTTAGTTAAGTACGAGTATTAACTGTGCTATACTTTGTATGCGAGTCGCTAACTGGGCTCAAGTCTTTTATTTCCGATAATTTCGGAATTACGGAATTGCAAGCAGCTGTGGATTTCTCATAACTGTTTTGTTGCTAGCTTCCACAATATGTATTATTTTTATACAACATTATTTTTAGTTAGTGTCCAACCGAAAATAGATTTTCAGCCGAAAACAAGAACGAAGCTTCGGCTTAAGGTGATGCATCTCGACACACATTTTCACTGTTTTTCATACAAACGCTCATAACCGATTATGACGTTATGACACATTTTTGATTAGATATTTTGGAAGTACAGTACACAGTATCTTGTGGATATTATCTAGGCTTCTATTGACATCAAATTCTAAATTTGTGTAAAACTAATCCAGTAAAGACCTCTGAAAATTTCCTATTTTGTATGAACTTTGACACTTCATAATTTGCCTAAAAATTTAAAAAGTCAAAAAAGTAAAACTATAGAAATTTTGCAAATTTTATTAAGATTCTAAATGACAACAACTTTTTTCAAAAACTTTTAAGTGTTTAAAAAAAACAGCAATTTCCTGGAGCAAGTTTTGTGAAATATTCGAGTAAATCTTGGAATTATCGAATACTATCATCATCAGATATCATATCAACCTTAACCCTTCAGATACCGTCAATTAGAGACACAATAGTAAGACAATAGATGCGCGGCCACCGGTGGTCGCTTGGGGATTCATGAATTAAGCGTATTTTATTATTATTAGTAATTTATACTTTTGTATATTTATAAATTTGTAAATACATGGATACCTAAATATTCCGGGTTTATTGTTGTAACTGAAATTAGTGCCTCACTAGTCTTGCATTTACCAATTTTTTTTAAACAGCCAAACCCACGAACCCAATTACATTTTAATAAACAGACATGTTATACACTCACAAATCAACCGAAAAATGTGTTCCGTTAAGTGGCGACACCCGGGCGTCTCTCCTGCTTTAATCCGGAACAGGAACGGACGTGCCATGTCCGGTGAGGACCTGCGGTGAGCCCTGCCTGAGCGGAGCATCGCTGTGACCTAGTGGGGGCGATCGGTGGCGGAGACCTCTCGCGTCGGGCTTTGGTTGAGGCCACTGTCCGGAGCGAGTAGGAACGCCCGGCGGTCGTCGCCTTCTGCGAAGCAGTAATGCTAGCAAAGGAGGAGGCCGACCGCATCAGGCAACGGCGCCTCTGATCTCCGGCGAATTCTGATCCCGATTTCCGGCCACCGTAGACGCGGGCTCGCGGACGGCGAGCCATGGGTAGCTTGCTGTCCGACCGTCTGGTAACTGTCCGGACAGAGCCCAAGAAGTCGACGGCGCGCACTATTCCCGCGCGCCTCAAGGAGTTGTCAGCAACAGGAAGGGCCCAGCTGGATCAAAGCCTACTGGGGCCAAGGTTATCGGAAAGGAAGCTCGAGCCCCGGTATGAAGAGGCTAGAAAGAACGGGGTGTGTTTTTAGTCAGTAAGAGTCTATCTCCCACTCTACCCAAGAGCGGAGGTTGTCATTGGATGATTTTTCCCACCGAAAAAAAAGATCACCTGTGTTTTATTTACTTTGGTATCATAATTGGTACACTTTCTAAACACATGCAAAGACATTTTTTTATTTAATTTCGTAGCAGCGCGCAGTGTATGACTAGATCCGATGCGTGACGCTTAAAGGTTGGATCCCAATTAGGATCCTTTCGAGTCTTCACGAGTGCGCGCTCATAGCAGATCTGTTTATTTAAATACTAGCTTTCCGCCCGCGGCTTCGCCCGCGTGGACTAGTTTATATCGCGCGGGCAGAGACCCGTGCTCAGCAGTGGAATTATAGGTAGCCTATGTGTTATTCCAGTGTCTCTTCAACCTACCTACCAAATTTGATCTAAATCCGTTCAGTAGTTTTTGCGTGAAAGCGTAACAGACAGACAGACAGACAGAGTTACTTTCGCATTTATAATATTAGTAGGGATCACTGCCCGAACCTATCAAAGCTAAGTAATTTCCTCAGGACATGCAGAAAGTGAGAAACTTTAAATTAAAAGTGTACTGCATTATCTACATCTCTACTTACAATGGCCAATTGTTTTGCAAGTTCTGTTTCGTGGTTCTATCTCGATTGATCGCTATCTCTCAGTAATTCGGTATTTACGTATTTACCAACGTTACTGGAACTTTAATGTTGAACCAATCCAAACATGTATCTATTTTAGTATTATTTAGTTAGACTATCTATTTAATTTTTCTTTACTTTTATATTTGCACCAAGTAGGTACAACCCCATTTTGTGGTCAGACAATCTCGGTCCATTACAGTTTTAATTCAGGCATCAGGGCCGATATAAATTTCACATATTTTAACATATAAGAGGATAAAAATTACTGTAAATGTAAAAAAAATTAAAATGCAATAAAAATTAAATTCATAATGATTAAAAATACAATAAAATTCATAATTAATGTAGTGAGTTTGCCTAAAAGAAATCCCCGAGTGTGACAAGGCTGACAATTGTATGTTTTTAGGGTTCCGTTGCCAAATGGTAAAAAACGTAACCCTTATGGATTCGTCATGTCAGTCTGTCTGTCTGTCCGTCCGAATGTCACAGCCACTTTTTTCCAAAACTATAAGAACTATACTGTTGAAACCCATACGTGTGGGGTATGGGTAGCTATGGATAGGTCTTCAAAAATTATATTAAGATTTTTAAATATCATATTTTTCTAAACTGAATAGTATGCGCAAGAGATACTTCCAAAGTGGTAAAATGTCCCCCCCCCTGTAACTTCTAAAATAAGAGAATAATAAAACTAAAAAAAAAAATACACTATTATTAAAACATCGATCAAAGTTACAACGAATTACAAGAACGTTTATATTATGTTTCTGGCTACTACGAAACCCTTCACGGTTGTTTCCGCTACTCGATAACAGATGGCGTTAGCAGTGCCTTTAAAACAACATCACTGTTAGCGCATAAATTGCTTGTTGCAAATTGCACGGGTCATATGATTTAAGTTCAGGCCAGATATTCTCCGCTTATAGATCTCCACGGAATTCAAAAGTGTAAATGAAGTTCTGTATTTGAAGCCTAGTGTTTCCTTCCGAGTTGGCACGTGATACCTATGCAATATACTGTGATATCGAAAGGAGATCGCATGAGTTGTTTTTTTATAGCTAACGGACTGGCTTGTAAAATATACTTTTAAGGATTTTGCAGTTCTAGAAGAGGTTTCAAAATTTGTAGAAAAAAGAAGTGTGTTGCCTTTTCAGTGATTTTTGTATTGAAACGTTGTATTGCGAGCTGAAAAAATATAGAAGAGTGTCCCCCCCAAGTTGTTATCTTAAAATAAAGATCTTAAAACAAAGCCTACTGCAGCTGTAGAGCACGAAACTACCTACTATACATGGAAGTATATTTTTTTTGCTATCTAACTAGTTTGTCAATAAATATGCAGAAAAAGAATACTATCTAATTGAAAACAAAATCAAAATTGATCGAAATGCAAACGAGATATAATCCATACTTCCATAATAAACGTGTAAGTAACTCTATCTGTCTGTTACGCTTTCACGGTTAAACTACTGAACCGATTTTCGATAAAATTTGGTACGGAGGTAGCTTGAACTCCAGGGATGGAGATAGGCTAAATTTTTGTTAAAATATATGTAATATACATATTAAAGAACAAAGTTACAACGGACAACAATAACTTTTACATTATCACATTGTTATATACATGTAATGATTCTTTGATTTCTACTTCGTGTCCGCAATTGATTAGCCTAGCAAGATGACTAGCCTGTTGGTCTAGTGGTTAGTGACCCTGACTGCTATGCCGGAGGTCGTGGGTTCGATTCCCACACAGGACAAATGTTTTTGTGATGAACATAATCATTTGTTCCGTGTCTGGGTGTAATTTATCTATGGTATTTAGATATGTATAAGTATGTTTATCAGTTGTCTAGTAGGTTCCCAAAACACAAGCTCTTAGCTTGGGACTAGACGGCGTTGTGTGATATTATTGTGGAATATAAAAAAAAATTACCAACATTCACAAGGACGAAACGCAGCAGAAGATAGTTTTTAATAAATATATTCGTCTGTCTTGCAATAACGCCATTTTCAATGGCGGCGACCAAATAGGAGCTACTGACTTTGGCGTCAATTAAAAGTGCCCATCTGAAGTAACCAAGTTAATTAATTTTGAGTTTGTTTTTCATTGACATTGTTTCGATTACTTTTTAACATTATAGGTATAAGTCACCGTCCCCAGCGAATAATATCGTAACTAAAAACACCAAATTTTACAGGAAAAATAAAAAAAAGTTTTTATTTAGAGGCGAATAGTACAGGTAAATTCATTACAAAATGTCTAACTCGAAAAGTAATAGCACGAATCACGTGAAGAAAATTCACAGGGTGTAATCGCACCTTTAGAACAATAATTCCTCATAAAAGCACTTCTATCGCAATAGTCGATTACAATATTATTCGCTGGGGACAGCGAAGTATTCTGAAATATTAACGTCAATAATAAAACTATTAGCTCTTAAGACACCTTTTTTTTTTTTTTTTTTTTTTGTCGACGGGGAAAATCATCTTTGACGAAACCCGCTCTTGGGTGCAGCGGGAGACAGTGTCAGACTCTTACTGACTAAAAACCCCGCGCCGTTCCTTCTAGCCTTCATACCGGGGCACGAGCTCCCTTTCGGACAACCCTGTCCCCAGTAGGCTTCGACCCAGCTGGGCCACTCCTGCTGCTGACAACTCCTTGAGGCGCGCGGGAACAGTGCGCGCCGTCGACGTCTTGGACTCGGTCCATTACCGGACGATCGGACAGCGAGCTACCCATGGCTCGCCGTCCGCGAGCCCGCGTCTACGGTGGCCGGAAATCGGGATCGGAATCCCGGCGACGGCGGCGAGGGCGCCGTTGCCTGATGCGGTCGGCGTCCTCCTTTGCTAGCATTACTGCTTCGCAGAAGGAGGCGACCACCTGCCATTCCTCCTCACTCCGGACCATGGCCTCGACCAGGGCCCGGCGCGAGAGGTCTCCGCCACCGATCGCCCCCACGAGGGCACGGCGATGCTCCGCCCAGGCAGGGCACACCTCGACGGTGTGCTCCACCGTGTCCTCCGGGCGTTGCGCACAGTGGCGACACCCGGGCGTCTCTTCCGCTTGAATCCGATGCAGGAACCTCCCGAACTTGCCAGGTCCGGTGAGGACCTGCGTCATGCGGAAGGTAAGGACGCTGTGAGGTCTTTCCAGCCACGCCTCAAAGAGGGGACTTACCGCCATAATCGTGGCGTGCCCACTCTTAAGACACCTGAGGTACAGGTTTCCTAGTTCAGGTTAGATCTAATTATTAGATATTTTGTACAATTTCTGTTCTAGTCTAAGGTCGCATCGCACATATTGTAAACTTGCACCTTATTCTTAACAAATTAATTTTATAACCTGCTCTGTATCTCTATGACTTTGTCCATCATCTCCCTGGTTTTTTTATAACTAGCTAGACTGTTGTCTGTTGTTGTTGTGTTGTTGTTGCTGCTGAATATCCGTGTCTTACATGAAGTGACTGCCTATCAGACCTTCACAACCCAGGATATCACGATATTCCTTGGATAGACTGATGATCAGACTCTCTGGGGTCTCACTACCTGTAACGACTATCAATGATTTACGAATAACGACCAGGACCAACGACTTTACGTGTTTTTTGAGGTACGGGGTGTCAGTAATGCCCTAGATAAATTTAGAGAAGTTGGTGGACATATGAACTGAAAATTCACATTGGTATTTACCGTTTTTGAACTCGCAACCTCATCTATTAGAGGCGGGTGCCTTAATGAAGCACATAATGAAGATATTTTTAAAATTATATATTTTTATTATTAATACTAGCTTTTGCCCGCATGGCTTCGCTCCCGCTCTTCCCTACTCTACCCTACTCTACCCTAGACTACTCTACACTACTCTACCCTACACTACTCTACCCTACACTACTCTACACTACTCTACCCTACACTACTCTACACTACTCTACCCTACTGTACCCTACTCTACCCTACTATACCCTACCCTACCCTACCAAACTTCACATAAACCATCTACTAAATAGTCCGAACAAAGCCTAAAAATTTGGTTTGGATAGGTGAGTCCGTTCTTGAGTTATAAATTAACAACGAAAAGTGGCATTGATTTTTATATATATAGATAAATTGAAAGCGCTCTAAGTGTGTATTTTGTATATTTGAGACTTTGGACTGCTGTTTCATATCCTTAGGGGCTGAATTTTGGAAAATCCTTTCTTAGTGCTCGTCTAAGTCATAAAAGAAAGCCTTGTGCAAGATTTCACGTTTACGTTGATATGTCAGTCAGTCAGTTTCTTCTTTTATAGCATAATGTAATGTGTAATGAAAATGGGCCGTAATCCACCACGCGGGCCCAGTGCGGATTGGTAAATATCACATGTCTTCGAATTTTCGAAGAACTAGAACCAAAAATTCGAAGACATGTGACATCCGCCAACACGCACTGGGCCCGCGTGGTGGATTATGGCCCATTCCCTCTCCGAGAGAGGAGGCCTGAGTCCCAGTAGTGGGAACATTAAACCTTTCGAATACCGTATTCTAAAGACACAATAGAAAAACGATGGGAGAGTAAACGCCTTAGTTCGCTTGAGGTTTAATGAATTAAAACCCTTCCTTCTGCATTTCTACACTACACTATTACCTGTACAGGACATAGCTATGTACCTACAGATAACCATCTCTCTACCTACCTCTTTGCCCCATAGGTACTGGCAGATACGCGTCGCGTGTCCGACTTGCGTGCTTCCAAGCAATTATGTATACCGCGGCTCGCATTTTCTGTTTCTTTTATTTGTATTACCTTAGTCTTTTAAAGTCTGAGATATTTTATGTTAATATTTATGTTTATGTATGCAGGGAAATTTATTTGTTGAGTGTTGTTATGTACTTGGTTTTAGATACCTATGTAGTGCTTGGTTTTTTGTAAGTGAAACTGTCAAGAAATCTATACTTCTATACAATTAAAGAGGTAAAGTTTGTAGGAGGTAATCTCTGGAAGTACTGGACCGATTGCTAAAGTTTTTTCACCGATAGAAAGCTGCTTTATTCCTGAGTGACATAGGCTGTATTTTATGTACGCAGGCGAAGCCGCGGGCAAAAGATAGTGAGTAGTATAGTAGCACCACCTACCTAGGGTTCAATTTTATTTTCAAATCACTTTGTAACATCCAGGGACCAAATATACACACAGAAATTCATCCAAATCGATCAAGCCGTTTAGGAAAACTTGGGCCTGAGACACTTAGGTACTAGAATTATTATTTATCTATAATATGTAAGTATTTGGAAATATACAAGTAGGTACTTATGTTTATCAGTTGTCCAGTTTCCATAACACAAGCTTTGCTTAGCTTGGGACTAGACGGCGTTGTGTGATAGTTGTGGTTATTTTATTGTTGATGTTGATGGTTGATGGATGGATGGATGATAGGTTCGCGCTTGACCGCTATCTCACCTGATGGAAAGCGACGATGCGGTCGACGATGGAACGTAACGTATTATGTTTAGCGTAATCAGCCTTTTAATGTACTTACTACGACTTTTAAAGGACTCAGGCCTGCTCTCTAGGAGAGGGAATGTGCCGCAATCTACCACGCGGGTCCAGTGCGGATTGGTGGATGTCACATGTCTTCGAAATTTTGGTTCTAGGACATGCCGGTTTCCTCACGATGTTTTCCTTCATCGTTTTGAGAGCAGTACCTAGTGATGAAATAAATTACTCGTTGAACTCGCGACCTACAATAAACTCGTAAGTCGGGGTCATTACCACTCGGCCACCACTGCTCTCAAAAGAATAATTATGTATTTAAAGATATAATAAAAATATTTCTAAAAAATTTCATCAACTAGTGCGCCTCACCATCAGAGTGGGGTCACTGTTTACCATTCGGTGGGATTAGAGATGTGCCGTGGTCGGCAATATGGCTGTGAAGTGGCAATATACAATATTGCCCGATGTATGAATATTGGTGGCAATATTGCCAGCAATATTCCCATATTGCCGGAAACGGCACCTCTCTAGGTGTGGGATCGCAGTCAAGTACAAGTATAATTATATAAATAAATAAAAATGTTGTTGATTTTCTTCCGAACTTCTAAACGGAGTGATATAAAAAAAAAGTTGAAAAGTGTTAGTGAAGAAAAGGGAGTTAGTGATAGCGTGACGGGTGACAGGACAGAATGGAAGAAAAACGTTTTGTGCCGACCCCAAATAACACGGGACAAGGTCAGGAAGATGATAATAATGATTCAGGAAATACTGTCCTGTCACCCGTCATGCTATCACTGACTTCCTTTGCATATCACTCTTCACATAGTCCATCCATCTATTCTTTGTCCTCCCTCTCTCTCTCCACCCATCCACATGTATACTAATAACTCTTTTAGTAACATGCGTCATGAGTGAGGAGGGATGAACCCTCCTCTTTACATGACCATACCAAAACAAACGATTCCACTTCAACTTTTTAGTCACTGGCACCACTTTCAAACTTCCTCTGATATACTCACTTATTACATATTTTTTCTCGTCGTTTCGAGTTTTGTGAAATATTCGAGTAAACCAGGGAATTGCCGAATTAGCATTCGGCAATTCCGAGTTTTCAGCCGATATATTTTTTTTTGCGTTGCCTCTTCATCGAACATTGCGTTGGGTTGCGTTAGATGAAGCAACAAGCTTTAAAACCATGCTCGATGTTGACGATAGGCGAGTGGAAAAGAACCCTAGGGCTGAAGAGATTGAGAGAGATTTTTGAAAGGTGCATTTTTTTTCTTTTTTTTAAATTGATATAAACTAGAGCTTGACTGGTAAGCAGTGATGCAATCGTTGATGGTGAGGCGCGCACTAGTTTATTAAGAGCCTATTCACTCTTGCCTTGAAGACAACTAAATTATAATCAGACGGGAAGACCGCAGCAGGCAAATTGTTCCAGTCCCTCGATGTACGTGGTATAAACGACGAGGCGAAAAGCGTAGAGGTTTCAACAACATAAGGGTGGATACTCACCGTTCGTCGGCTTGTCCGATGGTAGAAGTGAGATGGTGGAATCATGTTATGTAATCCCTGCGCACACTCTCCAAAATACATTCTGTAAAATATCGAAAAGATTAAACGATGCTTTTGACTCATTTTAATTATGCACTTTGAACGTAATGTCGTGTTTATTTAAATGCATTTTAATGTTTTAAAGCTTAAACAAAAACATTTTTGACACCATGACCTACATACACAGCAACACACAAAGAAAAACGGCATTCAGTCAGAAACTGACAAAAAACGGCGCTATCAAAATTAGGATCAATAGTATGTGGTACGTTTAATTACAATGTAAGCCGTTATTGGGTGTAATAATAGAGTTGGTATCCAATCGGCAGATTTATTAGACGCGCTTGATTGATAGGTGATCGATTAGGAATGGGGTGCGGTGGAGCTGTGTTAGGATGTTAAAAATTGGTGACAGGTTTTAAAAGGTGGTAAAGTTACGATACGTGATTATTATGTTACTAGCTGCTCCCAGCGGCTTCGCCTGCGTGATAGCAGAAAATTATCCCAAGGGAACATACTTCCGGGATAAAAAGTATCCTATGTCCTATTTCAGGTCATGGTCTATCCAAGTTTCATCAAAATCGGTTTTGCCATTTAGACGTGAAGACGTAACAAACAAACAAACTCACTTTCGCTTTTATAATATTAGTAAGGATTACACATCTTTCTTTAGATATTTTGGATACACAGATATCTTGTGGATATTAAAAACATAAATTTGTGTAAAAGTAATCTAGTGAAGACTTCTGAAAATCTGCCATTTTATGTGAAATTTGCCCTCAGTAATGTACTCATATTTATTTTCTTCGGTGGGCAAAACTCATCCTATGACAACCCCCACCCTTGTGTGGAGCGGGAGATAGTGTCAGACTCTTACTGACTAAAAACCCCACCCCGTTCCTTCTAGCCTTCATACCGGGGTTCGAGTTCCTTTCGGATAACCCTGGCCCCAGTAGGATGTACCTACTCATATATACATATATATATATTAAAAACAATAGAAGCCTTGCACATTTAATCGAGATTCTGAATGACGAGAATTTTTCTGAAATCCTTTTAAGGGTTTCAAAAAACACGTATTTCCAGGAACAAGTTTTGTGAAATATTTATGTGAATCGAAGAATCAACGAATGCCAACAGAGTTTTCATGCGTTCTCTCTTTTTTTGCATTGCCTCGTCATCAAACATCGCATTGAATTTCGTTAGATGAAGCAACAAACTTTTAAACCATGCTCGATGTTGATGATAGGCGAGTGGAAAAGGACCCTCTTAATTTGAGAACCCCTGCAAGCAGCTCCTTTATAAATATAAACCCCCTTAAATAAGGTCTTATTGTTTTAAGTTAATCTTGTATAGTTATATGGGCCTTTTGTGAGGTGGAAATCAATCTACTTAATGAGTGCTCTAGAGTAAAGCGAGAGAGTGTGTCAGACTTTTACTGACTCAAACCACACCTATGTTCCTTCAGTTGTCCTTTGCGGTCTATAACCACGAGTTACTTTTTCAGAAGTTCTCCCATGGCCCTAGTGTTCCTGACGTCACATCATGCCACACATCACATCTCCCATCTATCAATGAAGATATAAATGTAATTATCGAGCTAGGAAAATAATAATAATAATATAAAGATTAAAAAACAATAGAGATTGAGAAGAAATACAAACATTCTTATGAATGTTTGTATTTCTTGAGCTCCGTAAGTTTTTGAATTTATAGGATTGAGATCCAAAAATATTTTATGTCTCATTGCAGGAATCGACCGTCCTACGAAGAGGTGTTGGACAACCAAAGTTGGATATGCAAAGTTGAAAGAGCGCACTAAGAATATCATCTGCCAGCTCGCAAAATACAAAGCAAACAGTTTTATTATAAAACTGATACCTATAATAAACAAGTACAGTTTGTTTTTTGTTTGTAAGATATCTAGAACTACTGGTCCATTTGGCAAAACTTTTTCACCGATAGAAAGCGGCTTTATTCCTGAGTGACATAGACTATTTTACGAGTACGTACGCGAGCGAAGCTTATGAGTAAAAGCTAGTTATTAATTCATGAATCCCCACGCGACCACCGGTGGCCGCGCATCTATTGTCTTACTATTGTGTCTCTAATTGACGGTATCTGAAGGGTTAAATAAATCGAGATAGCAGAATCAAGCAGCATACCTGAAGTTTGATACTCAACAAGTCCAATCATGCCAAAACTTTTAGTCCTAACAACCTCTCCAAAGTTTCCCCAATTAATATTTTAATTGATGCATCGTTTCCCCAAGTTTTATTTTGCGTATTAATGCACGAATTATCGAGGGTCGATGGGTTTGATTTAGTGCCCGGAGCGTCTGCCGATCCTGTGCCTTCACGACTTGATGTGGAGGTGACGGGACGGATGGGTGAGCTTGATGAATTATATTATTGATGTAAATGGGAGGCAGACATGATAAGGATATGATATTTCGAATACGGAGATAGGAATGTAATAAAACCGCTCGATTCAGTTTAAAATATTTTTTTTTTTGAACTAAAACATTTACGAAATGCAAGGGAACGGTTGTTAGGCGACACTTCGGGGAGGTCTATGTCCAACAGTGGACGTCTTTATTTATTTATTAAATAAGGATCGCCAACATTACATGCACTAGGACTTTATAAATTCATTATAAAACAGTTTTCAAGTGATGCAATACTTGTAGACAATCACAACATTGACACAAAACATTTGATTTTAAAACACATAAAATTTGTTAATTATCATTGTATAAAATGCCAAGAAAAAAATAATAATTATAATTTTATCAGTAAAAATAACACAAAAACGCAGAACAAGAAATTAAAATGGGGATTGACAATTCAATCACATTTCTTTCGGTTGAAATGATCTTCTTCTTCTTTTCGAGTCGATTCTCTCAAACTATACTTTCTCTGCCCAATATTTGACAACCTGTACGGCTCTATTGTTGGCCTCGTATAGATCCTGAAAACTGCAGGTGGTAATGCTGATGGGCAGCATAGCAGGTTGAAAAGATGAGGATGATGATGAAAATATTTACAGGCTCCGTTGTTTATTATTATTTATACTATAATTTATTTATTAAATTGTCGAAAAGTCAGTCATTTAGAAAAATTATGCTAATTGCGCATTGCAAAGCGTTGATATGGAGAAGAATGTGCAAGAAATTCTTTTGAAAGTGCTTGTAAATAAGTAGTTTATTTGAAATAAATGCTTTGATTGATTTATTCACTTAAATTATAAACTACTTAGTGCTTGACTGCGATCCCACCTGATGGTAAGCAGTGATGCAATCGTTGATGGTGAGGCGCACTAGTTTATTAAGAGCCTATTCACTCTTGCCTTGAAGACACCTAAATTATAAACGGACGGGAAGAATGTGGCAGGGAAATTGTTCTAGTCCTTCGATGTACGCGGTATAAACGACGAGGCAAACGAAACGCTTAATCCGAACCGTAGAGGTGTCAACAATGTTTGTTGGTAACTTCGCTCTCGCGTCCATCTTGTCAATATTTGATCCGTGAGGTAATATCCTCAGTGACGTGATGTGATTGACTGCGAATATACCTATACGTATACTTACAGGTATATATAAGTATATGTTACGGTGCAGCAGTGGGCGATTTAGAGGATTCTTAGAATTCTGACACATGCTCCATCGTCGGTTGACATTCAGAATTTAGGCAGTTAAGTGATGAAGGTGTGTGTTAACAACCAAACAAACAAACAAACAAACAAACTAATTTATTGTTGACTAGCTTTTGCCCGAGGCTTCGCCCGCGTTCGTAAAATATAGCCTATGTCACTCAGGAATAAAGCAGCTTTCTATCGGTGAAAAGTTCATTCAATTTAATATTTTCTTAAAAGGAAATTTTGTGATAAATTTTGTAGTTTTGCTTACTATGAGCATCACTTATCACATTTTAATATTAGCATGCCAACTCATGGCAAAATGTGTATGCACTTTTATACAACGTGTAACGTTAAATGCGCAAAACCTGAAATTAGTTTGATCAGAATGACGAGCAGAATCAATTAAACCACTTTTTAATATAGGTTACATTTTTCAAAAAATCTTCATTAAAAACGTCGACCTGTCTATTTATGAATAGGTCAAACCATCACGTGCGCAAACCCGCCCAAATAGGTAACCAAACACAAATAGTTATTGTAGTCCAATCAAATTTTCTCATATACGGGATAATAAAAGTTCTTATTTCAATGCAGATATGAATTTTAAAAAAACTAAAAATGCACATAAAACCTTTAATTATTTTTTTTTCTCACATCATTAGGTCAATTGAATTCAAAATCATTTGGGTTGACTGAGGTTTTGCGCATTTAACGTTACATGTTGTATTAAGTTACCATCTCTTGTATCGCATTTAATGCAAATAAATGGCTTTGACTTTGACTTTGAAAAAAATAATGCAGATTTTATTCAACTTTTGTAACAGGATACAGAAAAATACCGTAAAATTACAGGAACTTGAATCTTAAAAACCGTAACGTATATATGGGTTTTTAATGTTCTTTTAACGTAATATTTTTCGTGTAAAAAATAGATGAAAATAAAAAAAATCTGGACTCTAAACAGCCCGACCATGGTAGAGGTAGAATTTTTTTTTATTAAAAAAGTTAACGTTCTCAAAATGGCCGCGGGCTGTCGGCAGTTATAGTATGGATAGCAGAAAAAATTGCTTTATTTTATTTTTATTTAAAAACAACATAATTTAGTTGCTGATTTGTTATATTAAGAAGATAGAGGTAAAGGTAAACTTGTTATGTTGAAAATAAACTAAAAGAGATACGCACTATCCTCCCATTTATTGACATTCTTAATGTCAACAACAGAAATAAAGAGATACCTAAAGCTGTCTTAATTGACATCTGAGGTGTGCATGAAAGTCCCCTCTTTGAGGCGTTGCTGGAAAGACCTCACGGCGTCCTTACCTACCGCATGACGTAGGTCCTCACCGGACATGGCACGTTCGGGAGGTAGCTGTTTCAGATTAAGTCGGAAGAGACGCCCGGGTGTCGCCACTGTGCGCAACGCCTGGAGGACACGGTGGGGCACACAGTCGAGGTGTGCCCTGCCTGGGCGGAGCATCGCCGTGCCCTCGTGGGGGCGATCGGCGGCGGAGACCTCTTGCGCCGGGCCCTGGTCGAGGCCATGGTCCGGAGCGAGGAGGAATGGCAGGCGGTCGCCTCCTTTTGCGAAGCAGTAATGCTAGTAAAGGAGGAGGCTGACCGCATCAGGCTACGGCACCGCCGCCGCCGGGATTCCGATCCCGATTTCCGGCCACCGTAGACGCGGGCTCGCGGACGGCGAGCCATGGGTAGCTCACTGTCCGATCGTCCGGTAATGAACCGAGTCCAAGACGTCGACGGCGCGTACTGTTCCCGCGTGCCTCAAGGAGTTGTCAGCAGCAGGAGGGGCCCAGATGGGTCGAAGCCTACTGGGGATAGGGTTGTCCGAAAGGGAGCTCGTGGCCCGGTATAAAGGCTAGAAGGAACGGGATGGGGTTTTTAGTCAGTAAGAGTCTGACACTATCTCCCGCTCCACCCAAGAGCGGGTTTTGTCATACGATAATTTTCCCCATCGCAAAAAAAGGTGTGACAGATCAAAACGTGATAATTCCATTTTTTGTAAAAAAAAGCGATGACATTCGACAGAATATCATTCGTTATGGTGCTGGTGTGCATCTGAAGTTGAAGGTTTGAAAAAATCATGATATTTCCGATACAGCTCTGGCAAAGGAGTTACCGGTTTAAAAAAAGTTAGATATTATTGAATGATCATGTTTTGTTACAACTTTTTATTAAAAAAAAGGGATTGTTTGTCATTACTGAAACGAATGAAAAACAATTCAGTATTCATTTTTCAGGGCACCTACGCAGAGATATCAGGAAGAACAACAAGAGTTATTTATTAGCCGTAGTTCACCACGCGGGTCCAGTGCTGATTAGTGCATACGACTCCTATGCATCACAATGTCATTCATCATCATCATCATTTCAGCCGACACACGTCCACTGCTGGACATAGGCCTCCCCCAAGCGTCGCCACAACGAACGCTCCTGCGCGTCTCGCATCCATCGGTTTCCCGCAACCTTCACCAGGTCATCAGACCACCTTGTTGGAGGCCTTCCAAAGTTGCGTCTTCCGGTACGCGGTCGCCACTCCAGAACCTTTCGGCCCCAACGGCCATCTGTTCTACGAGCAATGTGCCCTGCCCATTGCCACTTAAGTTTGGCAATTCTTTGCGCTATGTCGGCAACCTTAGTTCTCCTGCGGATGTCTTCGTTTTTGATTCGATCACGCAAGGTAACCCCGAGCATAGCCCTTTCAACATATCATTTAATGATGATGTCAAATTACTAAAAGAAATAGGTGACTTTTTTTTAATGATATAAACTAGTGCTTGACTGCGATCCCACCTGATGGTAAGCAGTGATTCAATCGTTGATGGTGAGGCGCGCTACTAAGAGCCTATTCACTCTTACCTTGAAGACACCTAAATTATAATCTTGAGTGAACCTTTTTTTCTGCCACTACAGGTCCAGTACTTAGTACGGTAGGTACGTATGTTATTTTCTTTAAACTAAGATTATAATAATTTACAAATTTTGTAATTACATTCCTGCTACCGTATACATAAATAATAAATAACGTTTTTAGCGACTCTGTCCAATATGTGTTCGTAATAAAACGGAAATTGTGTTTAAATTCAATAAATTTGTCGAAAAAAATCATAGGAATTACTGTCGCGTTGACAGATTGATTGGTTTTTTTTTTTTATTAAATAGTAATTTATCATTGACACCTTGGCTTTTTGTGGGAATTTGTGTTGTTGTATTTTCCCGTAGCTATTTTAAAGTTGTGTAGCTATTTTTAGTGTAATATAAAGTTTATTTTTAATTTTGTTTTTGTTTTTTTAAATATGATGTTGATTATTTCACATGAATTGAAATGCTGTAGTTTCCAGGTGGGCGTTAAAAGCTATGACATAGTTACTAACTAATGTATTTATTTTCATGTTTAATCAATTTGCTAAAGTATAAATTTAAAATAATAATATGTGCAAACGAGTAAAACAGGCTGAAAAACGGGGAAAACTCAAAGGGCCATCAAAAAACTCGTCCACATCGATGTCAATGGGAAAAGTGCCCAGAACGCTGGTAGTATTGCCACGCTGTATGGCAATGCTGATATTGTATATACCTACCTATTAATTTATAATATTCAATGAAGATGTATATATTAAAGCTTGATTATGTTATGTACAATAAAGAATATACAAGGAATTATTGATTTGTTAAATGTGTAATTGTTAATTATGATTAACTTAGTGTTCCCACAGTGGAGACCTCTCTAGGAGAGGGTATGGGGTGTAATCCACCACGTGGCCCCAGTGCAGGTGGGTGGATGTGTCTTTGAATTTTTCAACGTTTTGAGAGCAGCAGATGAAATAACTTTAAAGTCACACAAAATAATGCGCCTGGGTTGGGTTTGAATTTACTCGTGCTAGGTGAAGAAAACGTCGTGATGTCGCAGAACCAAAAATTCTAAGATCGGTTTACTCACGATGTTTTCCTTTATCGTTTTAACCCTTCAGATACCGTCAATTAGAAACACAATAGTAAGACAATAGATGCGCGGCCACCGGTGGTCGCTTGGGGATTCATGAATTAAGTGTAGTGGTGATGAAGTTAATTATATAAAGCAAAGTAGCAGCCTGCGTTTGAACTCGAGACGTAAGACTCAGAGTAAAAAATGTCAAAATATTTCTTTTTTTATATTAATTACAGATTTCTTAATAATCAATTACAATCTAGTCTAAAATAGTAATAAGCAATTTAACTTTAATTTATTACGTTAAAGGTTTTATTAAAAAAATATTTCTGATGCATAAAATCCAAAGAAAACATATTACCCTGTCTTCCCAAAGCATATCTATCAATCTCAAAAAAATCTTCGGCACATAAAAATGAAAATAAAGTAAAAAAACCTTTAAAAAGTGGCGTCGGAAGCCGAAAGACGGTCCATTTAATACCCCGTACGTAACCGATAGATTAATACGATAAATATACGTTGTAACATACAATTATGATTTTATTCACAACATATAACCTTCATGGTGTTTTTTGAAGCATTAGAAACTTTAATAATTTATTGGTTGAAAAGAATGTATGCGTCAGAGGACTTTTTTTTAAGTTAGAATGATGTTTGGCAGGATACCCTTATGCCTAGGGCAGAAATTAATGTTTTGAACATTTATAGGTTCTGTCTATTCGAGATTGAAATACTTGGAGAGAAGAGGGCATATTTTTATTTGATTTGAATAAATCATCGAAAATAAATTTTCGATGGGGACGAAAGGTTCTAGAGTGATCGATGACCAGGGGCCCAAGTCGGATATATTTATAAAATTCATCATTCCAACACGATCTCATTGTCATTTTGCTAAAAGTTCGTAATTTGTTATTTTATAATGGCCGATAATTGGTCGGTCAGTTGTCTCGTAATAGAATTAAAAGCAATAACTGCATAATGACGTTCTAATGATAGGTCACTGATCAAAGAAACTGTCAAAATTTTATTAGCAGACTAGCTGCTCCCAGTGGTTTCGCCCGCGTGATAGCAGAAAATTATCTCAAGGGAACACTTTACTTTACTTTTGGGATAAAAAGTATCTTATGTCCTATTCCAGGACATGGTCTATCCGTGTACCAAGTGTAATCAAAATCGGTTTTGCCATTTAGGCGTGAAGCCGTAATAAACAAACAAATAAAATCACTTTCGCTTTTATAATATTAGTAAGGATAAGGATTACCGCATACGTCAGACATTCATTTGTCATTATGCACGAGGTTACCATTCTATGCCATTTCTTTCAATGGCGTGTCAGTGGTTGACCATTGGAAAATCATAATGACGCCATTATATTAGTAGATTACCAAACTTGTCAAAATCAACAGTTCTGAAATCAAAGATAGACCATTCTGACAATATTGTAATGGCAGACTTGAGGCTCTGGTGTGGGTCGCAGGAATCCCATGGAAGCGAGACGCATCGTTGATCTTTATAAAGAAGAACGCAGAAAATATGCGCAATAATTAGTAGTATAGTGATCAATTCTTCTTCTCTGTAAGAACAGACAAGACAAGCTTTTAATGAAAATATTTTTTTTTCATAGCAAGCTTTTATAGCTCGGTATACCTATATAATTAATACTCGTCAAGACGAATCAAACGAGCCCAAACTCGATGGTATTGTGTCGTTTAAGTACCAAGTTCCTATAGCTACTTTCCGGTTCCATCATGAGATCAGCTCCATGTCATAATAATTTTCATTGTCATCTGATTTACACATGCATGCAAAATTTCAGCTCAATCGGTAACCGGGAAGTTGGTCAAATTTAATTTACAAGATTTGTTCAAACATTGGGATAGGTGAAACTAAGTAAAAGCTTGTAATATAGCCAGACCCAGAACCACTATCTGCAGGTCATACAAATACTTGTTCCTTGCAGGATTCGAACCCGCAACACGCAGTGAAGCAGTTAATCGCTCAACCACTGCGCCGACTGTGTTGTTAAATAAATATATTACAGTTTATTTATTTTTTGAGGCGTCAACAATACCTTAATATTATTATTAAATTCAATCTAGATACGAACAGCAAATTATACAACCGTATATTGCATATTAAAGTATATGGAACATACACTTGAAAATAACTGTTCATTTCACTTCACTTGAAATTCAACTTTACTTTCATATAGTTAAAATTGTTTTCGCAATGAGAAAATATTGAGACATGTGATGTTTCGTAGTTGAAGCCAAACGAGTCAAAGATGAGCATAAATTATTACAGATAAAAAAAATCAATGTCTTTTTTTAAAGTCTTAAAATTAACGAAGAAAAATGAACTTAAACACTTTGGAATAAGACATTAAATCATTTGAAGGAAAATTACGTTATTATTATTTATTAATTATACTGCTAGTCTTCTGGGTATGTTGCCGTCGTGTCCAGATGACAGTGATGTGGAGGAGTACTTAGGCGCCTAAGTGTACAAGGACCTTACCATCATCATCACCTTCCTGCCCTTGTCCCGTTTTATTTGGGGTCGGCGCAACACGTTTTTTCTTCCATTCTGTCCTGTCACTCGTCACGCTATCGCTAACTCCCTTTTCTGTCATATCACTTCTCAATCTCACATAATCCATCCATCTTTTCTTTGGCTTCCCTACAAGGACCTTACCATCACGTGTGAAAATGTCAAGCGAGCCAGCAAGAAAGAGGCATGGAACTATACACCCTATATTGCTCCAACTCTTTAATGGTTCAGATTAGGTCGTCAATTGGATTAACTGCTGGCCTCTGTACTTATGGCTGTAATATCTTCACTGCTCTGAACTTCGTACAATACGGCTGCGCAGTAATTCTTTTCAAGAATAATACGGTGAATGGAATTTGCGTATGTTTTCGAGTATGTGTATAGCTAACATATTTTGGGTTGTTTCTTTTTTGGTTTCCGGACATAGCTCGAAGAATCGCCAAACTTAAGTGGATTGGGCAGGGCACATTGCTTGCGGGTCGATGGGAGTGAAAGGTCCTGGAGTGGAGACTACGTACCGGAAGATGCAGCGTTGGAAGACCTCCTTCAAGGTGGATCAATGACCTGGTGAGGGTCGCAGGAATCTGCACGTCTTTTATAGATCGGATCCGTTTCTAAAACTTAGTTATTAACCTTTCAGATACCGTCAATTAGAGACACAATAGTAAGACAATAAAACTTAGATGACATGGTAAAAACACAATCTAAATTATTAATCATTCATGAAAAATCGATAGCTAGTGAACCGACACACAATATGCCTCAGGCCGGAATCGAACCTACGCCCAGTGAGGTAGCACTCACCAGAAAAATATACACAGAAATGTATTTTAATACCTCCTTAAAAACCGGTCAAGTGTGAATCGAACTACCTATGAAAATAATATTCGAGTGTCAAGGGTTTTTCGAAGTTATTATTTTGTGACATAATGTCTAATTTAGAGTTTACAGGTTTTTTCTTCTGAAACTGTAATTAGTTTTATTTAAATCAGATAAAAATTTACATATGTACATAAAAAAAAACTTAAACTATTTATACTAAAACCTAAATAAATACATAATGTACATAAATAAAATACAAAAACACAAAGTACACTCAGGCGTCGAAGTACTCCTCCACATCGCTGTCATCCGGTAATGTGCCCAGAAGACTGGCAGCATTGCCGCGTTGAATGGCAATGCTAATTCTTTGAGCGAAGAACGAGCCAGCCTTCTGAAACAGGTTATAATATTGTCTGAAACAGTTCCATTTGCCAATTAAAAGAGATTTTTCTCTGAATTCATATCTAATGCGCTACCAGAAAATATTATTACTTACAAAGCTGAAACGCTGCACGATCATTTTTAAGACTATAGGTTTTGGTATTTTACAAGCTTTTATTTAGTTTCACCTGTCCCGATGTTTGTCTGTAATCAAATCTTGTAAATTAAATTTGACCCACTTCCCGGTTACCGATTGAGCTCAAAATTTGCATGCATGTGTAAATCAGAAGACAATGAAAAATTATTATGGCAAGGAGCTGATCTGATGATGGAACCGGATGGTGGCTATAAGAACTTGGTAATTAAACAACACAACCCCACAGAGCCTGGGCTCGTATGATTCGTCTTGAAGAGTAATTATAAAGGTATACCGAGCTATAAAAGCTTGCTATGAAAAAATAATTTTCGTCAAAAGCTTGTTTGTATTGGTATTCATTCATCCAGGAGATTTGAAATTTTGAAAATATTTTTTTCGCTCCACCCTGCTATACACCCTAAACAGCGCCATCCCCATGAAACTTCAGTTTAGTCCATCAAATGGATAGCCTTAAGAACTCGTGGTATGGCCCTGGCCTTGGTGCTAGTGATCAAGCGCGAGTCTATCACCAGTAAAAAAAATCCGTCAAGTATATCATTTAACCAAATAAAAATCACTAACTAATACATCGTTGTGCGGTAACGACTCTAAATAACCTCGTATCATCAGTAAACAGGTCCTCGGATGCTGGTGGTAGTCGGAGTGATCATTATACGTGTGTTGGCGTGACCTGGGCTAGAGGCGGCGGCGTTTCCTTCCATGTAAGTCCAGGAGTTTCGAGAGCAGGTGTGAGTTCCATTATGTACGACACACTTTACCCCATTGCAGTAGGTATTCTGTGTCGAATAAGAGAGGGCAGTCTTCTATCACATGATAATGTTTAGCCTAGTTGCAAATCTGCAATAGTTAACGCTAGTAGAAAGCTTCAAATATGGGAATGACGTCATCTCAACGCTCAGTCACGTGGTTAGAACAAAATAATTCGACGAAAACTTGTGTCGAAGCGTTCGACGCAAGCGAAACGATTGTAACTTGGGTAGGGGCTGAAGGAGGATGGTCTGTATCTTTTGGACAGCATTTTTCTTCTTATTTTCGTGTCGATGCTTTCAAACTATACTTTTTTTCACCAATATTTGGCAAACTGTACCTACGGCTCTATTGTTGGCCTCGTATAGATCCTGAAAATTGAAAACTGCAGGTGGTTATGCAGGATGGGCAGCATAGCAGATAGTGCATGTCCTGTGGAGAGGCTCCAACAGCAAAAAAAATCCGTCAAGTATATCATTTAACCAAATAAAAATCACTAACTAATAAATCGTTGTGCGGTAACGACTCTAAATAACCTCGTATCATCAGTAAACAGGTCCTCGGATGCTGGTGGTAGTCGGAATGATCATTATACGTGTGTTGGCGTGACCTGGGCTAGAGGCGGCGGCGTTTCCTTCCATGTAAGTCCAGGAGTTTCGAGAGCAGGAGTGCGTTCCATTGTGTACGACACACTGCAGTATTCTGTGTCGAATTAGAAAAGAATAGTATTTATTCGGCGTAAGCAACACAATATACCACAACATAAAATAATAACATTAAAAAAAAGAGTACACAAATACAATACAGTTGTATTGAAAGTGCCCGAACCGAAAAGGTCACCAACTCAGCAATTGCTGGGCGTCAAACACCCAGAGTTGATTTTCAGCTGGCTCCCCGCAGATTCAGAATTAGAGAAGAAAGTTTTTCGTTGTATAATGTTACAGTTAAAACCAGTTTTTAGATAGAGCGCGTTTTTCCTAGTAAGAACTACTTTCGCTATATGCCTTTGAATACTAGAATTAACTATTGCTCAAAATAGAATATCAGATAAAACTAGTTTTTACATGCAAAACGTGTTTTTTCCAAAGCGAGTCAGTTAAAACTGTTTCGACGGTGGTTAAACTGCATCATATCCTATTCTGATTGTCCCCTCCTTGGAGGATTGTCCAGCCACGGAAAAGCAACAAGGCGTCCTCGCCTTCCGAATGATGCAGGTTCTCACCGAACATGGTAAGTTCGGGAGTTTTCTGCACCAAATTTAGGCGGAAGAAACGCCTGGGTGTCACCAATGTGTGGACCGCCCGTAAGACATGGTGGAGCATACGGTAGACGTTTGGGCAAAGCAACTCCGCGTTCCCTGGTGTAGACTATGGTTCGGAGTGAGGAGGAATTCCAGGCGGTCGCTTCCTTATCATCATCATCATATCAGCCGAAAGACGTCCACTGTTGGACATAGGCCTCTCCAGAACCTTTCGTCCCCATCGACCATCTGTTCTGCGAGCAATGTGCCCTGCCCATTGCCACTTAGGTTTGGCGATTCTTCGAGCTATGTCGGTAACCTTGGTTCTCCTGCAGATATCTTCTTATCTTCTTCATTTCTGATGTGATCACGCAAGGAAACTCCAAGCATAGTCCTTTCTATCGCTCTTTGGGTGATTTTGAGTATTCACATAAGGCCCACTGTAAGTGAACACGTTTCCTTCGCTTCCTTCTGCGAAGCAATAATGCTAGCAGCAAAGGAGCACGATCTTATTTCGCTAACAACATTTTGTGTCGAACGTTACAAAATCCGTCAGTGGAAATCACCCCGACATTGCCGCAGGCTCGCCGTACCAATGGTATAATTACGGCCAATGTTTCGGGGAACCAGCAGCTTTTATTATCTCGGCTACCGTGATTAGATGGGCCACAGATAACTTTGGGAACCAAAAGAAAATAAAAACGATTTGGACGAGAATCTGTGCTCAGTTTTATTTTGGTTTGGTTTTTGAAATCTGTTGTTATGTGTAATAGATTTTTTTTTTGAGTATGTGTTGTGTTGGGGTTGATTTTTTGAAGATTTGTTTGACTATAGAATATATTGAGACTTTTCAGGAAGAAAATCACATTTCTTGTCCAAGCAATTACTGTCCATGGCAGGTTGTCTAGAACAAATTAATAGGGTGGCCATTGTGACACCCTATTAATTTTAAAAGTCTCACATGTAATTTTTATTTTTGGTGTCCAATAAAGAATTATTTATCTTTCCATGTAGTCGCCGTTTGTGATGAAACAAAGCCATATAATATATCAAGTTACATACAATTTTAATGTATAAAAGCTATCTACATCGGTTTCGTAAATTTTACGTGATGCGCGCACGATTAAAAACTTCTAGATTTATTCGTGTAAGTGAGGTCAGCTCAAAGCGGCCACATTAACTTTGAGTTTTTCATAATTGACAGATTTTTTTATATGATGAGAGTGAAATTTTGGAGTGTATTGAAAAAAAAAACAGTCCCTAGGAATGCGTATTTTTCTATGGCTACGAAAATAAACCTAAATTTTCAACATTATAATCTACTTTTGCGACGTCAAGCTTAATGAAATAGCGCTGAAAATTAAACTATAAATTAATCTGATGTTGTTTGGTCTCATGAATTAATAAACATTATAAATTGTTGCAAAAAATTCAATTTACGACCTGATTAATATTCTCGATAAGAGTGAAAGTTATGGTTTAGTCGCGGGTTTGTTCGGAGAGTTACTGCGGGTCCGGAACGAAAAGGGTAACTGAAGGAACAGCCCCCCTAGCCAAGTTACAATCGTTTCGTGCTGAATTCCGTTCTCCAATCGGTAACGCCTCGGTGTCAGCAATTGTAGAAAACGATAAGTTGGTAGCCGTGTTGACGCGCCTAAGTCGGCCGGATGGTCGGATAACAAATTCATTCTATCATTTTGAACGATGTGAACTTGGCTACGAATTTTCTATTCGTCTGTTCTGACCACGTGACTTAACGTTGAGTCCCATACTGCCCCCGTTAGTAAAAAAGACGCATCTAACATTTTTTCCAGAGTTGATTTATATACATTGCCGGAATCAGGACGTAATGGCGCATCTGCCTGTATTTTTTATATTTTGCTAACTTTCTCCAGTGCGGTTTTAACACAAGGAAAAAAGGCCCGATTTCCCGATTCATTCATTAAAACATTTTTTTAATCGGTGTTCGTTTTTGTTAGATACGTCTTTTTAACTATCAGGGGCAGCATACATTTGATTAGTTTTCGACTAGCGTTAAAGATTGCAGATTATCAACTTGGCTAGGGGTGCAGAAGCGGGTAACAGTCAAATGCATCATTGCTTACCATCAGGTGGGATCACAGTCAAGCACTAAAGTATATCAATGAAAAAAAAATGTTCATATGAACGTTCATCCATTTTTGCGTCAAGGAGTGACAAATGCACATACATAAATACATGCACACTTTTCGCTTTTATAATATTTTCGAGTTTATTTATTATGTTATCTTGAGTCTTTTTCTTCAATTGCAGCTGAAATAATCTGAAAACAAAAAAGTAATCTGTAGCATATTTTTTTCATAAATCAATCAATCATAATCTAGCTATCTTACGATTCCTCACCTACCAACTAGATTTAGACTTCTTTTAGACTTCCTTACTGAATAATTTACTATTATGCGCTTTCAAAATGGCGGCCACCACACCTTCAGTTTCGGGGTTCTAATTAATGACTAGCGTTACACTGTCCCCTGTCACATGCAAATTATATGGGGCCATATTAAAAACGTCCCCTCCCTTAAAGGCATATTTAATTTAAATATTTTTGGGGTAAGTATAAAACAAGGGTAGGAAGATACCTACCCTTGTTTCCACAGATGTGTGTCGTAATTATGTGAATACAAAGGCATAGTTTGACTGGCCTGTTGGTCGTGTCGTTAGTGGCTCTGACTGCTAAGCCGGAGGTCGTGGGTTCGATTTCCACCCAGGACAAATGTTTATGTGATGAGCATGATCTGTTGTTCTGTGTCTGGGTGTAATTTATCTATAATATGCATAGATATCCATGTATGTGTTTAGAAATCTATCCATGTATGTGTGTGTTTATCAGTTGTTTAGTACCCATAACACAAGCTCTGCTTAGCTTGGGACTAGACGGCGTTGTGTGATAGTTGTGGAATATTATTATTATTGGGTATCTTATAGGTCTGTGAGGTTTGTCTTAAGAGGTAGAACTACACTGCGCACACGTGTGCCATACACCCCGATCCGGGCGCGTCGGTCTCCATACATTTTAATGGAAACTAGACTTGTAGAGCTACACTAGATCCACGCCACGCGACGTCGTTGTACGTACAAATGTGGCGTTACACGTGTGCGTCGGCCGGAGTTGACGTGGCTCTAGAACATAAAGGGCAACTGAAAGAAAACAGGTGGTGTTTAGTCAGTAAAAGTTTGTCACTCACTTTCGGTTATTTAATGACTTTAAAAATAAAATCCCTTGTCCTATAAATATACGGTCTCCGTGCAGAACTTTTTCATATTTTTTTCTGTGAACGCATAATCGGCCTTATACTCGTAATGCTCCCACTATTGGGACTCAGGCCGCCTCTCTAGGAGAGGGAATGGGCCGTAATCTAAAACGCGGACCCAATGAGTGTTGGTGGATGTCACATATCCACGAAATTTGGGTTCTAGGACACGCCGTTTCCTCACGATGTTTTCCTTCACCGTTTTAAGAGCAGTGGTGATGAAATAAATTAACTCGGACACGTGAGCCACACACGCTGATCTAGGCGCGTCAATCTCCATACATTTTATATAGAAACTAGACTTGTTGAGCTGCACTAGATCCACGCCACGCGACGTCGTTCTACGTACAAATCAGGCGTGTTACACGTGTGCGTCGGTCTAATTCAATTCTAGCTTAATACATACACCTGTACACCTAGGCAAATTGCTAATCTGCAATAGTTAACGCTAGTAGAAAGCTTCAAATGTACGGGAATGACGTCATCACAACGCTCAGTCACGTGGTCAGAACAAAAGGTCAACCGTTTCGCGTGCGTTTGGCGAAACGGTTGGAACTTGGCTAGGGGGCCTAGTTGGGTTTGAACCCGCGACCTACAACTTGTAAGTCGACAGCGAGCCATGGGTAGCTCGCTGTCCGATTGTCCGGTAACTGACCGAGCCCAAGACGTCGACGGCGCGCACTGTTCCCGCGCGCCTCAAGAGAGACACACAGGAGGGGCCGAGCTGGGTCGAACCCTACTGGGGCCAGGGTTATCCGAAAGGAACTCGAGCCCCGGTATGAAGGCTAGTAGGAACGGGGTGGGGTTTTTAGTCAGTAAGCGTCTGACACTATTTCCCTCTCCATCCAAGAGCGGGGGCGAAAAAAAATTACCACTTACCTACCACTACTGCTCATCATACTGATCACTATATTGATGGGAAAGTAAACCACTAACCCATTTTAATGACGATCAATTAAAATTTAATGCAATTAAAACATAATGCTGTCGGCACTCTATCGGAACTATATTAACCCTTCAGATACCGTCAATTAGAGACACAATAGTAAGACAATAGATGCGCGGCCACCGGTGGTCGCTTGGGGATTCATGAATTAAATTATAAAATAAATGAATAGCTATTAAGTATATTAATATGACCTTTTAGTGAATTAATGTTTTAAGAAAATTAATGTTTACATTATGTAATAGGGGGTGAGTATTTTACATAGGCAATTATTGTGATTAAATGAAGGGTAATTTTATATATTACTTATGTTATAGTAAACGTGTCAAGCTTGGGCGGAGCACCACCGTGTCCTCGTGGGAGCGATCGGTGGCAGCGACCTCTCGCGCCGGATTGAGGAGCAAGGAAGAATGGCAGGTGGTCGCCTCCTTCTGCGAAGCAGTAATGGTAGTGAAGGAGGCGACCGCATGCGTGGCGGACCGAATATCCTCACGCCGCAGTCGCCGGGATACCGACCCCGATATTTTGCCACCGTAGGACGTTTACATTTCGGGGAGTGTGCACTGGAATCGCACAATCTAATTCCGCCAAGACCGTTCCATCATCGGACCACAAGACGTACGGCGTTGCGCCACCGGTATATGGTAGATATCCCACCAATACGCACAAAGCGTTTTAGGAACACATTTATTGTGCGTACAGCCAAGGAGTAGAATTCCCTGCCGGAGTCTGTGTTTCCTGACAGCTACAGCTTGGGGGTCTTTAAGTCAAGAATAAATAGGTTAGTTCTAGGCAAGCGTGCTCCATCGTCGTCCACATCTCCGCTTACTATCAGGTAAGATGGCAGTCAAACGCGAGCATATCAATAAAAAAAAAGTTGAGCAATGGGTAGCTCGCCGTCCGGTCGTCCGGTAACCGTCCGAACCGTGCCCGAGTCATCGACGGCGTGTGGTGTTCCACACGCGCCTCAAAGAGATGTCAGTAAAACCATAGGAGCTAGCAGAGTCGAGGTCTACTGGGGCCATGGGTTTTGCAGAACAGATGGTCGATGGGGACGAATGGTTCTGGAGTGGCGACCACGTACCGGAAGACGCAGTGTTAGAAGGCCTCCAACAAGGTGGACCGATGATCTGGTCAGGGTTGCGGGAATCCGATGGATGCGTGACGCACAGGACCAGTCGTTGTGGCGACGCTTGGGGGAGGCCTATGTCTAACAGTGGACGTCTATCGGCTGATATGATGATGATGATGATGATGATGATGATGAACCCCGAGGCCCTGAAACAAAGGCAAAGAAGGAACAGTAGCGGGTTTTTAGTTAGCAAAAGTTTAACAAACCCTCTCGCTCCGCCCGAGAGCAAGAGATGTCATGGGATGATTTTCCCAATTAAAAAGAAAAATCTTTGGTACTTTATTTTTTCAAATCGAGATCAGAATTTTTTGTACATTATTAGTGACTGCCTCCCGCAAGGACTGGTTCGAGGTAGGTCAAGAAAAAAATACCTGGAAGGAGTTCAGGGAGGCTTTTGCCCAGCAGTGGGACAGTATGGGCTATTAAACATATATTATTGACTAAAAAATAAAAGAAAGAAAGAAAGAAGAAAGAAAAACCGTTTATTCGAACCTCACACATATTAAAAATATAAATTAAAAAATAGGTACAATAAACACAGAAGAATTTGTGCAAGGTCAAAAAGGCACCTAACTCAGCATATGCTGCGATATCTATAAAAATAAATAACGCAGCGCTGGTATTCTGTTAGGGCCCGCGGTGATGCCACGGTCATACTTACGGAGACTAAATAAAATATAAACGTAATCATATTTGCTTTTAAAATTGTATCAACAGTTAGTGTCCTCGCACACGGGCCTCAAAAAAACGCTACTTCAAGTTTCTTATTGAGGCGCCTTTTTTTGTGGCTGTCACAAAAAACGCCAAGAAGCCGCTTAAAGCTTCTCCGGCCACAAGCTATCGCGCGCTTCAGCTGTTTTTTTTTTGGCGGCTTCTAGCGTTTTTTTTTGAGGACCGTGTGCGGGGACATTAATAGTGATCTGAGGTTTTGATGATTTCAACGCCCCAGGCATTGGAATAATTATAACAGGGCAATTTTCATGCCATAGAGGATATCTAATTTAAATTACTTTATTTTACATAAGCACAGGTATTTTATGAAACGCCAGAAGCTTGGTCTTGGCTCTAATTAGTCATTTCCATCGGAAAGGAACCGGCGATACAAACCACGGTTTATAATTTTAATTGATACTAGCTTTTGCCAGCGGCTTCGCTACATAAAATATAGCCTATGTCACTCAGGAATAAAGCAGCTTTCTATCGGTGACAAAATTTTAGCAATCGGACCAGTACTTACAGAGATTACCCCCTACATACAAACTAACAAACTTACAAACTTATAAATTTTACCTCTTTATAATATTAGTATAGATAAACTAGTGCTTGACTGCCATCCCATCTGATGGTAAGCAGTGATGCAATCGTTGATGGTGAGGCGCAATGGTTTATTAAGAGCCTATTCTCTCTAGCCTTGAAGACACCTAAATTATAATCGGTCGGGAAGACCGCAGCAGGCAAACTCTTGGGTTTGAAACATGAAATATTGCAGAAGACTTACTTTTATGATGTAAGCCAGCATTAACCCTTCAGATACCGTCAATTAGAGACACAATAGTAAGACAATAGATGCGCGGCCACCGGTGGTCGCTTGGGGATTCATGAATTAAATGAGGATTTTCTAAAATTCACTCTCTAGGGAGACAAAACAGGGAGTCCAAAGTTTTCATGAAGAAATCTACTTTCAAGCGGGAAACGCCGTTGGCAGAAGCTAGTAGTAATATGAATTTTAAATGAACTATGTCATAACTTTTTTTAAGAGCAAGAAAAAAAAAGTGTAGTTGCTCTTACTACATATCTAATCATCCTTTTTTGGTGGTGGGATATCATCAAATATGTAACTTCTCCCACCTCTAGGTGGAGCAAGAGGAAGACTTTTACTGACTAAAACACACCTGTGGTCTTTCCGCTACTTGGTGGACATCCCTTCCATACACATAAAACGTTTTGGGAACACAAACTTTGTGCGTACAGCGAGCGGAATTATCTGCTGTTTCCTAGCTATGAGCTATGAGTATTTAAGCCAATGAATGGGTTGCGTCTAGCGTGTGGCATTTTCGACCAAGTTAGATAGTGGGTAAATGCGAAATTATCAATATAAAAAGAATATAAATTAAATTAGTGGGCGGTTCACTTATGATTACTGAAATCATTAAACATAAGTTCTTTTTCCATAATATCTCTATTAGGCGTCATCTCTATATTATCACATGACCCACGCATTGTGGCAAATTTAATCCAACCAACAATTTTGCCATCATTATCATTACCAGCAATTCAAAAGCCACATTAAACCACATTGCACTTTAGTTCCGCTACTCCCCAACAGATGGCGCTACTAGTACGTTAATCAACATTCATCATTTTAAATTGTCATTAAATCATTTTAATTGCATTTAAAACGCATAAATTTGTAAAGTAAACGTTCATTGACGTCTGTCAAGCTGTTTTTGTCGCATGATATCCGAAACGCGTGGTAATCGCAGTTGTTAATGAAGTTATTATGAAAGATTGGCCTATTAGCTAGGAGATTGAACTGTTACATGTTAGATTAATTCGTTTTGTTCATTTAGTGTTTATTGTGTAATTTCGTGTTCATTTGTGTTGATATTTAAGGGTAAGTGGGGCAGATATCGAGCTAGTAAACTTGAAATTAAGTTCTATCGACGTTAAAGAAAAATAAAATTACTTAGCCAGTGATTCTACGACTAGCGTTGTCCGTAGATTTGGCCGTTAGTACTGGTAAAAAAACCATCATCATTATTTCAAGCCAAAAAACGTCTACAGCTGGACATATACCTCCCCAAAGTGTCGTCACAACGATACGGTCCTGTGCGTCTCACATCTATGAGATTCCCGTGACCCTCACCAGGATATCGGTCCATCTTGTGAGAGGGCTACCCGCTACCATCGTTGCGACGTTCGGTACACGGTCGCTGGTCTGCGAGCCATGTGTCCGGGCCATTGATTGCCACTTAAGTTATTTGTTTATTTATTTAATACTTTATGCGCAAAAGTACAGAGGGGAACCGCGAACTTAATGCCTTAGGCATTCTCTTCCAGTCGACCTTTGGGTGATGCAGAGAAAAAATAGTGGTAGGTGCAATAAAAGAGCGAGAAAAAGGGCGATTATAAGAATAAATATACTAATAGACCATAGAATAGATATACCAATAAACCATAGAATAAATATAATATACAACGTGTAACGTTAAATGCGCAAAACCTCGGACACCCCGAATGATTTTCAATTTAATTGACCTAATACAGTGAGAAAAAAATCATTTAATAAAAATGAAAGGTTTTATGTGCAGTTTTAGTTTGTTTAAAATTAATATCTGCATTGAAATAAGCTGCAAATTTATTATGCCGTGTATGAGAAAATTTTATTGGACTACAACCATTTGTGTTTGTTAACCTATTTCGGCGAGTTTGCGCGCGTGATACGAGTAGCTTGACCTATTCATAAATAGACAGGGTGACATTTTAAATAAAGATTTTTTTCAAAAATGTCTATTATTAATTATCTATTTTAAAAAGTGGTTTAATTGATTCTGCTCGTTATTCTGATCAAACTATTTTCAGGTTATGCGCATTTAACGTTACACGTTGTATACCTACTCAAATTAATACACTACATACATACACACATACCTACACGTTTGGTGACTCTTGGAGCTATGTCGGTAACTTTGGTTCCTGCGGACATCTTCATTCCTGATTCGATCACGCCCTTCAGTATAGCTTTTTCCATTGCTCCCCGACACGGACAGATTAGATTAGAAGGTTCTTAGAATTGTTTATAGTCGACTCAGCTCGTTTTTCAATTCATCAGTTTTGTCACCTCACCTGTCACCTCAGTAGTTCATTTCAGGATTCTCGCGCCCGGTGCAGGCCATGGTCCCGAGGAGGAGTGGCAGCAAAAGAGGAGGCCGACCGAATCACGCAACGGCGCTCGCCGCCGTCGCCGGGATTCCGATCCCGATTTCCGGCTACCGTAGACGCGGGCTTGCGGACTACGATCTATGGGTAGCTCGCAGTCCGTCCGTCCAGTAACTCCTTTTCAGATAACCATGGTCCCAGTAGGCTTCGACCCTGCTAGTCTCCTACGGCTGCTGACAACCCTACGCTGGCCGGAAATCGGGGTTTTAAGATCTCGTAGTCTCTAGTCCCTTTCACTTCAAACCGAGTTAACACACCCATATATTCAAAACAGTCTTGAGATAAACTAGGAAAATGGTGGGATGTAGCGAATAAATGAATATAAACCTTAATACATAATGTAACACCATGTTTAATGTATGTGTGGCGCTTTTTCTCAAGCGCTGTACTAGCTTGGAAGTGCCGCTGTGGACTTGGTTCTGTTCTGTTTTCTGTTTTCTAGGCACCTATATTGTATAAAGTGTCTATGGTTACGATTGTCGACTATTTAGTGAGGTTTGCTGAGATAGTGGTCAAGTGCGAAGGTGACCGGCGAGCCATGGGTAGCTCGCTGTCCGATCGTCCGGTAACTGTCCGGACCGAGCCAAGGCGTCGACGGCGCGCACTGTTCCCGCGCGCCTCAAAGAGTTGTCAGCAACAGGAGGGGCCCATCTGGGTCGAAGCCTACCGGGGTCGGGGTTATCCGAAAGGAAACTAGAGCCCCGGTATGAAGGCTAGAAGGAACGGCGCGGGGTTTTTAGTCAGTAAGACTCTGACACTGTCTCCCGCTCCACCCAAGAGCGGGTTTCATCAATGATGATTTTCCCCGTCGACAGAAAAAAAAAAGTGCGAAGGTGACAATAATTAAAATTAAGAAATAATTAGGTGGTGAGAAGACCGTGTTACTCCAAAAAAAAATTGATAATATACTAGCGACCCGCCCCGGCTTCGCTCGGGTGCAATATTATACATATAAACCTTCCTGTATCCGTTACATAGGGATGTAGGGACAGAAAAAGCGACTTTGTTTTATACCATGTAGTGATAAGTTTTTGGCGAATAATATATGTTCTTTGATATCAACTGTTGTTGCATTAGGGTCGGTACCTACATATCTGACGGAAAATACGTTGAGCATATCGGTCGCGTCTATTTGTATAATAATCTATAACGCATCATCGGTTGAGTGTGAAAAATTCATCATCAGCCTTTTTATAATGTTCCCACTGCTGGGACTCAGGTTTCCTCTCTAGGAGAGGGAATGGGCCGTAATCCATCACGCGGGCCCAGTGCGGGTTGGTGGATGTCACGTCTTCGAATTGTTGGTTCTAGGACATGCCAGTTTCCTCACGAAAACATCGTGACTGTGACCTTCACCGTTTTGAGAGCAGTGGTGATGAAATATATTACACAAAGTAATTTGCCTGGCTGGGTTTGAACCCGCGACCTACAACTCGTAAGTTGGTACATAATCCATACTAATATTATAAATGGGAAAGTGTGTGTCTATTTGTCCGTCTTTCGCGGCAAAACGGAGTGACGAATTGGCGTGATTTTTTAAGTGTAGATAGTTGAAGGGATGGAGAGTGACATAGGCTACTTTTTGTCTCTTCCTTGCCCCCGCTTTCCAGGGGAACCGTGTTATACTGAATTTAACGCGAGCGAATCCGCGGGCAAAAGTTAGCAATTAATAAATGAATTGATAGTTAGTTATGTGTTTTAAGTATATGAATAGTATTGTAGAAATTGTTAAATAGATTTAATCTATATAGGAAAGAGTAGCGGAATTACTAAATATTTTATTTAGACAAATGTTAATCGCACGAAAAAATCAATAGGTGATAATGTTGTCCATGAATCCTTACTTTGGTAAATTTTACATTTGGAACTAATTAAATTATAAAATAAACTTAAATAATTAAAAATACTATATACACTCAAGGCCTAACTAAATATGACGTCAAAAAACTCCTCCGCATCGCTGTCGACTGGAAGTGTGCCCAAAAGGCTGGCGGCATTGCCACGTTGTATGGCAATGCTTAATCTCTGACCGAGGTAGAAGCCAGCCCTTGGGTCACGCGAAGTGTCAACTAAGCGTTTGGATAAATCTTTAGTAATATTATAAAAGCGAAAGTGAGTTTGTTTGTTACGTCTAAATGACAAAAAAGATTCTGATGAATTACCAAACAGAGATAGTTGGGACCCCGGAGACGGACATAGGCTAATATTTTTTTTTTTAATTGAGAAAAGGGGGAGAAAGAGGGAAGTCAAGTACAAATATTGTTATTTTAATAACTACCACTACAACCACAACTACTACTGTAATTTATTAAAGTATATTAATAAACGCTGGCGAAGCCGCGAGTAAAAGCTAGTCTATAATAAACATATATTTTTTCAAACCCGGCCGCTACCGAGGAGTAGGCTTCAGAAAGTCACTATTTTATGGTACTGCTCGAGCGCTTGGTCCTTAATGATATCATTACAAAACCCAATTTTCATACCCCTTTGACCCGCGCGCCTCAAGGAGTTGTCAGCAACAGGACCCCAGCTGGGTCGAAGCCTACTAGGGCCAGGGTTATCCGAAAGGAAGCTCAAGCCCCGGTATGAAGGCTAGAAGAAACGGGGTGGGTTTTTAGTCAGTAAGAGTCTGACACTATCTCCCACTTCGCCTAAGAGCGGGAGTTCTAATTGGATGATTTTTGCCCACCAAAAAAAAACCCCTTTGACCTATAATACCTGGTTATCCATCTCTTAAATTCCCCACCAATAATTTTCAAAACATAACTCATATAGAACGCCTGACGCCATACATACACTTATGAACGCACAACAAATCGAATTTCCGAACGTCGGCCAGTGATTTCAAAACTTCGTGAACGTGAAAAACTGCAAGCGCACCTCCGGGCAAAAACCTCGGTGCGCGGTGCGTTTGGTGCGAGCGAGACAGCGAGACGAGAGAGCGAGAGGGACGAGAAAAACTTGCGACGGCGCAACCACGCTCGCATATCTGGGAAGTGGACGGCATAGAGTATGGTGTAGAGGGGTTAAAAAGATTTCTGTTATTATTGACAAGAGAAAGAAAAGAAAAACATTTTATTTGGCGATAAAAACGCAATCTTAGCTTACTCGGACGGCGAGCTCCCATAGCTCGCTGTCTGACCGTCCGGACCGAGCCCAAGTCGTCGGCGGCGCGCACTGTTCCCACGCGCCTCAAGGAGTTGTCAGCAACAGCAGGGGTCCAGCCGGGTCGAAGCCTACTGAGGCCAGGGTTATCCGAAAGGGAGCTCGAGCCCCTGTATGAAGGCACGAAGGAACGGGGTGGATTTTTAGTCAGTAAGAGTCTGACGCTATCTCCCGCTCCACCCAAGAGCGGGGGTTGTCATTGGATGATTTTCCCCACCATAAAAAAAAAAACAAAACAAAAAGAACTAGCTTACAAATTATAAGTATTCGTTGTGAAAAATATGCGCCACGTCCACGCAAAACGCTCAGCATAATGCTAAATACGGCCGAACGCTCAGCATGATGCTAAATACGACGAGTCTACGGCGCTAGTTTTTAGCGTGTGCCGGTGACGTTGTCGACACTGTAATGCTTGGAGGGAATCGAACCTACGACCTCCGGCATAGCAGTCAGGGCCACTAACCACTAAACCAACAGGCCAGTCAAAGTAAGGCAATGCATAAACTCTGATCGAGGTAAAAAACCCTTGGGTCACGTGGAGAATCAACGAGGCATTTGGATAGTTCTATAAAAAACAGAATCAGTATTGAAAAATAAATGGTATTTATTCCGTCAATTTAAACTAGATGAAGCCGGTGTTTCTTAGCTGACTACCCTGAGAAGAAACACCGAAACAAACTCAGGGGTTGAAGTCTCTTTTAAAGTCCATATAGCAAACATGTAATGGTCAAATCATATGAGAACCATGCAGATTGAAGTCTGAGACAGTCTTTTGAAGAAAGAACCACACAGTTCTGAGTGGCAGGTCCACTCAGAACTGTGTGGTTCTTTCTTCAAAGTCAGTTCAGTCCAGTCAGCCATCATCATCATCATATCTGCTGAAAGACGTCCACTGTTGGACATAGGCCTTCCCCAAGCCTCACTACAACGACCAATCCTTTTTTTTCATCAAAATTTATCTTATGACAACCCTCGCTCTTGGGTGGAGCCGGTGATAGTGTCAGACTCTTACTGACTAAAAACCCACCCCGTTCTTTCTAGCCTCTTCATTACGGAGCTCGAGTTTCCTTTTGGATAACCCTGGCCCCAGTAGGCTTCGACCCAACTGGGCCCCTCCTGTTGCTGACAACTCCTTGAGGAACAGTGCGCGCCGTCGACGTCTTGGGCTCGGTCTGGACAGTTACCAGACGGTCGGACAGCGAGCTACCCAAGGCTCGCCGTCCGCGAGCCCGCGTCTACGGTGGTTGGAAATCGGAATCGGAATCCCGGCGGCGGCGGTGAGGGGGCAGTTGCCATTCCTCCTCGCTCCGGACCATGGCCTCGACCAAAGCCGAGTGGGCGCGAGAGGTCTCCGCCGCCGATCGCCCCACGTGGGCACGGCGATGCTCCGCCCAGGAACGACCGGTCCCGTGCATCAGTCAGTGTAGAATATTCTGCCTATTTCACCATCTGCGTGACCCCATCTGTGGCGCACGTCGCTTCGCCGTAAGTTGCTTTTGATGTGGCGCGCAAAAACTCGCAGGTACCGACTAGCCCATTCAGGACCTAGATTTGTTTATAATTAATTGTCATTTTTAGCTTTTTGCTCATAGGACACCGCGTCTGAGGCTTCCGATGATTTCTTGTGCTATTCGATGTGCTTTTTAACTGTTAATTCGCTGAAGAGCCTTTTTTACGGCAAAAGTCATCCAATGACAATCCCGCTGAGATAGTGTCAGACTCTTACTGACTAAAACCCCACCCCGTTCCTTCTAGCCTCTTCATACCGGGGCTCGAGTTTCCTTTTGGATAACCCTGGCCCCAGTAGGCTTCGACCCAGCTAGACCCAACTCCTCCAACAACTCCTTGAGGCGCGCGGGAACAGTGCGCGCCGTCGACGTCTTGGGCTCGTTCCGGACAGTTACCGGACGGTCCGTTTAAAATATAACATGGTGTAAAAACTATTGGTATGGTCATGTAAAGAGGAGAGATGAAAAGCATGTTGCTAAAAAAGTTATGAATTTATATGTGGATGGATGGAGAGGAAGAGGGAGGTCAAAGAAAAGATGGATGGATGGTGTGAGAAGTGATATGAATGAAAAGGGAGTTAGTGATAGCGTGACGAGCAACAGGACAGAATGGAAGAAAAAAACGTGTTGCGCCGACCCCAAATAAAACGGGATAAGGGCAGGAAGATGATGATGTTGATGATGAAAAACTATTGGAATCCATTCAGTTACTTATTCTGAACAAACTATATTCAGAGGTAAAGTTTTTTTTTTTGTTTGTAGGTAATCTCTGGAAGTACTGATCCGATTGCTAAAACTTTTTCACCGTTGGAAAGCTGCTTTATTTCTGAGTGACATCTTTACTAATATTATAAAAGCGAAAGTGAGTTTGCTTGTTTGTTACGTCTTCACGCCTAAATGGCAAAACTGATTTTGATGAAACTTGGTACAAAAATAGACCATGTCCTGGAATAGGACATAGGATACTTTTTATCTCGGGAATTAGAAAATTATCATTAGTAGACTATATTTCATGTACGCGGACGAAGTCGCAGGGAAAAGCTAGTGTTGTATAAACACAAATTTCTTCTTTAAAAAATAATCCCATCTTAATACGGTCCCACTAAACCAACCCCCCACTATTTCCAGTTAGTTGGCTCCCCTCCATCATGACGTCACCGTCAAGACACGTGGCCGTCCGCTCGACTGCCCACTTTGACCGTTGATTAGAGGCCATTGTGTGTATTGACTGGCTATTATCTACAATTACCTTTGTGTTATGACCTTATTATTTTGCGATGATCATGGTGAGACGAATTCTGAATCATTAAAACGCATTAGAATAGAATAAGCAAAACTGTTAAATTATTATTTATTTTATTTGACTTTCTAATTTCCATTTTTTAAATATTTATTTATTTATTTATTAAAGCTTTATGCACTAAAACAGTACAAAGGCGGACTTAATGCCTTGGGCATTTTCTACCAGTGGTGCAGAAATAAAACCTGGTGGGTGCAACACAAAGGCAAACAAACTAATAAAAAACTAAAACTAAAATAAATATATAATAATATAAATAAAACTTTTATAAATACATACAAATAAACAAAATTATAATGAGAAACAAATCCACCAAATCACAGCTGTGATGATTCTGCCAATTTCTTGCGAATGTGTTCACGTGCCATAACGGCTAGTCGCCATCCTGATATTCAACGGGAGCTCATTCCAAAGAAATATCGCTTGGACTAAGAAAGAAGACCGGATAAACCCAGAGCGGTGCGAGGGACATCGTAGTAGACGATTATTCGTAAATATTGACATTATTATTATTAATTATTAGACATTATTAATTGTTTTATAGAAATGTATTTAGATTAATTCAGACTATGACATGCCTAAATGATAAGTCCTTTTCTCCGCTTATTGTCTCCTTCTTTTACTGTGCCCGACGGGGCCCATGATTGTTTCTTTTGACATATTTACCACCTAAGCCTACATTGTGGAATGCAATAAAGAATTGAGTATTGAATTGAGAGTCGCGGGAATAGGGTGGATGTGAGCACAAGACCGATCATTGTGGCGACACTTGGGGTAGGCCTATGCCCAATAGTGGACATCCTTCGGCTGAAATGATGATGATGATGATGTTGAGATGGAAGCTATTGGGCCTCGTACATTTTTTTTCTTTTTAAATGATGTTAAATTGTATTTTTTTAATGTTAAAGATACAGTACGCGTCAAATAACTTTGCCGCTCTGAAGTTAGGCTTTCCTTACAACGGCGCAGGTACTATCGAGTGGTATAGATGCGAGCGGAACACAAGCTGGTATCGGACGTATACGAGCCACTGAGATAGAAACGTAACACTGAGGTTCGCGCATGCGCAGTGCTGTCTTTTTCGTAAAATTGACTAATGCGCAGTGAATGTAGCCAACTTCAGAGCGGCAAAGTTATTTGACGCGTACTGTGGTGTTGTGTGACAATTAGTTAGTGTTGTGTGAATCTCAATTTTTTTTTTCTTTTTTCCTTTCTTTCCAATTCAGAGCGGCAAAGTTATTTGACGCGTACTGTGGTGTTGTGTGACAATTAGTTAGTGTTGTGTGAATCTCAATTTTTTTTTTTCTTTTTTCCTTTCTTTCCAAAAAAAAATAACTATTAGCATTTTCCCACACCACATTATACCAATTTACACATAAAAAATCACGTTGCCTAAACAAAATAACATAATTAATTGACACTTCTGAATAACTTGAACCTTTCCCATCCATCCGAATGGAATAAGCCGATAGCTCCCCATAGTCACCCTATGAATTGGGGACGATATGAACTAACCCCAGGGGTGCAAGTGTAGAGTAAAATTGTATGGACGTATTAATTTCTAATGTTGGTGATAGTGGCGAATTGATTTGATTGTGGTTACGAATTGTTTAAGGGGTTTTTGGAAGTTAGATTGGTTTTCTAATAGGTAATAAAATGTTTTGGTTATAGGTAATACATTCATTGTGTGTAGGTACAGCTAAGGAACAGTGATGGCCGAGTGGTAATGGCCCAGATAGTTAGAAAAAACTGGGGAAGTGCGAGTTGGACTCGCGTAAAACAGTTCAATTTTACGAAGTTACGAAGATTTTTCCGAATCGCAAAAAAAGGCTTTTCTTGTGACGTAACTGCACAATTTTCAGATTTTTACACTTGTGCTATGAGCTTGTGATTCTAGGTCAACGGGAAATACATGTTTATTTACGACATAACTGGCCGTATCTTTTTCTTCTTTTTAACTTAGAAGTTCGATTTTGTCACAGCTTCAAGGGACCGCAGTCCTAAGTACTTATATCGTTTTAATTTTAACTAGATACCGCAACGCGTTCTCGAGATAAAGGGACAAGGGTTCCGGGGGTGTTAAAAACTATTTTATTTTACACTAATGAATGAAATGAAATCTCTTAATATCATTATGATCATTATTTATCAAAGAAAAAAAACATTACGATATGAACTCTCTTGTCAACTTAAAGAAACGCTTTTTCTTTTAAAAAACTCGTCATTATGCACATTTTTTCCTGCACATTCGTCCCCTGTGCAAACAAATTAGATGTCATTATGTGTGCACAAAGGCTCGTCCCACGCCGGGCACTGATATGTGCAAATAAGCCTATTACAATTAGCACAGGCGCCGATGTGGGAAGATGTGGATGCGGTAATTTTAATATATTCGGATCATAAACAACCCGCACTGGGCCCGCGTGGTGTATTACGGCCTATTCCTTCTCCTATAGAGAAGGCCTAAGTCCCATCAGTAGGAACATTAAAAAGGCTGATGATGATGATGATGATATAACATTTGGTAGGTACTAAAAACAAAATTCAATTTTTTTATGGTTGTTAGTGTTGTGTGTGACCGCTATCTCACCTGATGGAAAGCGACGATGCGGTCGACGATGCAGCGCGCTTATCCAGCAGTAACCTATTCACTCTTTACTTAAGCATTCCCATCAATCCAATTAAATTCAAATAATTATTCTAGAAAACATCCATATATGTTAGTAGTACCTGTAGTACCTAGTACTATTTAGCCTAATGTTAGTACCAAATTAAACTATAATAATATTTACAAACGAGTAAAAAATAATTTATTGGGCATCAAAAAATCCATCCTCATCGATGTCAATGGGGAAAGTTAGCCATCATATTTTTTTTTACCTGTATGTAAATACTGTTATTTTTGGTTTGTATTATACCTTTGAAATTATAATACAGTAATATTTAAAAAAAAACCGTTAAATAAAAAAAATATAAACAACTAATGAACCATTGAACGAATAGCTCAATGGACATATCGTATTCCTATTTATTATATCGTATGTCTTATTTCATCCATTTTCTTAAATTACTTATATAAAACCATAATCGGTATATTTTAAAATTTTGAAACGTGTATTTAATTAAGTATTTGAAACCTCCACAATAAGCCTTTTCTATTTGAATTACCGCACGGGGCAGAATATATAAAATATGCCGCATCCAAAGTGCACACTCATCCTTACCCCTCGGCCCGAATAGAGCGATTACCCGATTAAACCGAGATCACACGGTCTGGCACAATATTGTGACTGCAGTGGCGCGTGTGCGCACCCCCTAACACCCCGAGATTATGCGCTGATCACTGAACGTATTGAAGAGTTGTCAAAATGTTGATAATGGGTGTTAATTGTGGGATGATGTGACATGTCAAAATTTATATTTTTTAAGCTATTGCATAGCTTCTATCGCGGGCCTTGAGCGTGGAGACCGAATCCAGAAATTCCGTAACGAAAAAAACCTAACACCCCCCACTATATGGTTGTCATGGCAACTTGTCAACTTCAATCATTATTTGTGAATCTGATGTCAGTCTTTTTTTATCGGTCACCACGCTCAAAGTGTAACTTGAATTAATATCAAAGAAAAAAAAAACAAAGAAAAAAAATGCATAAATAAAATAAATATATAATTATAATTGCATATGTTGATAAAAAATGCTATGCTATTAGCTTTACCGCGGCAGTCTCCGAGTGCCACACGTCTTTTTTATTTACCTATACATCGTGTAACGTTAAATGCGCAAAACCTGAAAATAATTTGATCAGAATAACGAGCAGAATCAATTAAACCACTTTTTAGTATAGGTTATATTTTTCAAAAAAAAAAAAAATCATTAAAAATGTCGACCTGTCTATTTATGAATAAGTCAAGCTATCACGTGCGCAAACCCGCCGAAATAGGTAAACAAACACAAATAGTTGTGGTCCAATCAAATTTTTTTATACACGGGATAATAAAAGTTCTTATTTCAATACAGATATTAATTTTAAACAAATTAAAACTGCACATAAAACCTTAAATTTTTGTTTTTCACATGGTTATGTCCTTTGAATTAAAAATCATTTGGGGTGTCTGAGGTTTTGCTCATTTAACGTTACACGTTGTATAGTAGATTCACTTTCTTTAATTCTTTTTTTTACACCATGATAAATGACAAAATATGTGGATAATCACAGTTCATGTACATAGGCGAGCTTAACTCAAAGTTGAGTTTTCTTCCAGCAAACCTTTGGGTGATAGCGAGAGATCACAGTAGAGTAGAGGGTCGGAAACATCCAGTGCATAATTTTAAAATTACAAATAAAATTTATTCTATTCTACACCAAAATACAAGAAAATACTTTCATATAAGAATCTGCTACTAGCACCGAGAAACAGCTAAATAACATCAAATTAAACTAACAAACTGTCCTAATTAGTGTCCTCCAACTAAGTAATAGTTAAAATAGCCACTTATTATAAATAACTGTCAATTATATACTAATAATACTTAATAAGACAGGAAACCAGCAGCAAAGACCTCTGCAAACTACTCCCACCAATAATATTTAGGGTTCATTTCAAAATGGTCGTTACAATAGGTATTATTCAAAATTACCGGCTATTCTATAGAATACCTGCCACGCGTCACCAATGGGGGCTCGCGACGGTAGAATTCGAAATTCGAATGAGCCAATTAGATTGCGTAATTGTTGTCTTCGAAGAGGGTAGTCGGTAAAATACCTGTAGTGGATAGGTGCGATTTTATGCAATTAGTTCTAATATCATTTAGTTATGTAATTGGTATTATACGGACGGAAAATTTACTGTGTTTGTAAATTTGTGAAGGTATTTGGATTAACTAGATTCTGTCAATGGCTTTGCCCGCCTGTTAGCATGATATGAATAGGAATACGCGAACAAGATTAGGATTTATTTAGCGCCATATTGTGACGTCATAGCTATCAATCAATTCAGGAGGGGTGTGGAAAAAGTATAATCAGAATTCAGTTCTTCAAATTTTGCTCATCTCTGTATGAAGTGTGGTGAGTCGTGAACTCGTCACTCATCACGCTATCACTAACTCCCTTTTCTTTCATATCACTCCTCACACAATCCATTCATCTTTCCCTTGACCTCCCTCTCTCTCTACATTCCTCCATATAACGGTAGAACTACACTTCGTACACGTGTACTACACACGCCCATCTGGGCGCGTCTTTCTCCATATATTTTATATGGAAACTAGACTTGTAGAGCTACACTTGATACACGCCACGCGACGTCGTTCTACGAACAAATCAGGCATGTTACACGTGCGCGTTGGTGTAATTTTTATTAGTTCTAGCTTAACTCTTTTAGTAACATTTATTTCATCTTTTATCCCTATACTTCACATGATCATAAAACAACTATTGTTCCCCTTAATTTTTCAGTCACTGGCATTATTTCAAACTTCCTCTAATATACTTATTTCTCACTTTATCCATTCTCGTCACACCACACACATTCATCTCAACATTATCATCTCCGCTACATGCAATCTTTTTTCATCGACCATGCCCACCATCATCTATATCTGTATCAATAAATCTGTAGAAATGAAAATTCTGTACATTGAAAATATTAAAAAATTAAATGTTCAGGCATCACGCAAAAACTTCCAGTTCGATTATGATTAAACTTGGTATAATTATATGATATGATATTCGTGTATGATAGCTGTTCATTGAAATGGACTATCATACACGACGAAGATAATAAATATATTTCATACAACCGCTCATAACTGATTATGACGTTATTACACATTTTTCATTAGATATTTTGGAAACACAGTATCTTGTGGATATTACCTAGGTTTCTAAAGAAACCAATTTCTAAATTTGTGTAAAACTAATCCAGTAAAAACCTCTGAAAATGTCCTATTTTGTATAAACTTTGAAACTTCATAATTTGCCTAAAAATAAAAAAAAAGTAAAAAAAGTAATCCTCTAGAGACCTTGCAAATTTTATTAAGATTCTAAATGACGACCACTTTTTCCAAAAACTTTTAAGGGTTTAAAAAAAAAAACAGCTATTTCCTGGAGCAAGTTTTGTGAAATTTTCGAGTAAATCTCGGAATTACCGAATACTAACAGAGTTTCCAGGCGTTATCTCTCTTTTTTTGCTTTGCCTTTTCGTCAAACATCGCGTTGGATTGCATTAAATGAAGTAACAAGCTTTTAAACCATTTTCGGTGTTTACGATAAGCGAGTGGAGAAGGACCCTCTTAAGATGAATTTGTATGGCGAGCGATATTGTATCAATACATATTATAAAACAAAGGCCACACCGCGTCGGTCTATCTGTCTGTTCGCGATTAACTCAAAAATTACGGCACAGTTTTTCAAGCGGTTTTCACTACTCAATAGCGTAATTCTCGAGGAATGTGTTTTTGTATTTATTTCTGTGTACATTAACGATATTTGATGAAGATGTCGGGAAAAAATAAGCCGAAAGGGGAACCGTGTTACCCCGAATTTAACGCGAGCGAAGCCGCGGGCAAAAGCTAGTTGTTAATATTTTGGTATACAATAAAATTTATTCTAAGTATTCTATTCTATGTCCATTATAATAATATCATATCTTATAAATATTATATTAAAGATATTGCTTGCCACTTAGCTGGTGTAATCTAATAATAGAAGATAAAAAGCCTGCATTTTACGAAACAATTTTATCATTATATTCAACCTGGAAAAGTATAATGAAATATTCTAGTCTAATTGGGAAAATACTGCTTTAAAATGTTAGGGGTAGGACACACGTACTGGTACTGGGTTATGTCGACGAATGTAGCTTGCATTTTAAACCTCTTCGGCCATGTATCTTGTCGTGGTCAAAAAAACAAAATCAGAACATTTTTTCAGTCCGAAAGGTACCTTGAGCCCCGGTATGAAGGCACGAAGGAAAGGGGTGGGTTTTTAGTCAGTAAGAATCTGACACTATCTCTCGCTCCGCCCAAGAGCGGGGGTTGTCATTGGATGATTTTCATAAAAGGTCTTCAGTCTTCATGGGCACATATAGATCGTCAGAAGTTAGTGCACGGTTCGAAATAGGTCGTTTTCTATGGAGAAAAATCGGCTAGAAAATCCATGGTTACTCTTTTAAAAAAAGTGGGCATGACTCCATAGATAAATCATGATTGCATCACTTGCATATTTGTGATACCTACCGACCAATACGTGAAAAAAATTAATAAATTCGTGGGTCTATATTTACACACGCATTGATCATTGTGACGCCTCCCGCAAGGTGGAGGGGAAAGCGACGCCATTTTTTTTTATTTGACATTTATTACTTCCTGTATCCAAAATACAGTGTAGACTTAGCCTAACATTGACAAAGTACTTAAAATGAAGCGATGAATGTCCCCTGTCCCCTTCCACAAGACAGGACAAGGCTAGGTCGAATTAAATATTAATTTAAAAAATCAAGTCCTTCCTAGGAACGAAAATCATTGCAAGAAATTGTTGCTAGAAGGAACTGTTTCCATTGTTTTGACTAATTGTACAAATATAATAAACTGTGTGTGTACAACCGTAGTAATGACTCCATCAAGGCGAAATTATTAAGTACAAATCGTCAGGTGATCGCCTCCTTCTGCGAAGCAGTAATGATAGCAAAGGATGAGGCCGACCGCATCAGGCAACGGCGCTCACGCCCCAGCCGCCGCCGGGATTCCGATCCCTTGGGGACGGAGACCAATGGGCAGCTCGCTGTCCGACCGTTCAGTCACTGTCCGGACCGAGCCCAAGTCGTCGACGGCGCGCACTGTTCCCGCGCGCCTCACGTTGTTGTCAGCTACGGCAGGAGCCCAGCTGGATCGAAGCCGACTGGGGCTAGGGTTAGCTCCGAAAGGTAGCAGAGCATCGCCGTGCCCTCGTTGGGGCGATCGGCAGCGGAGACCTATCGCGCCGGGCCTTGGTTCAGGTCATGTTCCGGAGCAAGGAGTGGCAAGCGGTCGCCTCCTTCTGCGAAGCAGTAATGCTAGCAAAGGAGGAGGCCGACCGCATCAGGCAACAGCGCTCTCGCCGCCGCGCCGCCGGGATTCCGATGCCGATTTCCAGCCACCGTAGGCGCGTGCTTGCGGACGGAGAGCAATGGGTAGCTCGCTATCTGATCGTCCGGTAACTGTCCGGATCGAGCCCAAGTCGTCGACGGCGTGTATTGTTTCTTCGCGCCTCAAGTAGTTGTCAGCAACGGCAGGGGCCCAGCTGGGTCGAAGCCTACTGAGGCCAAGGGTATGCTTGTGAAAGGAATGCTCGAACTCGGTATGAAAGGCAATGAAGGAACGGGGTGGGTTTTTTAGTAAAAGTCTGACACTATCTCCCGGTCTTCCCAAGAGAAAGGAATATTATTGAATGATTTTCCCACCTGAAAAAACCATTTTATAGCAGTAGTAGTGTAATCTACACTAATATAATAAAGATGTAAAGTGTGTTTTTTTGTTTGTAGGAGGTAATCTCTAAAAGTACTGTACCCCTAGCCAAGTTGCCAATCTGCAATAGTTAACGCTAGTAGAAAGCTTCACATGTACGGGAATGACGCGCTCTCAACGCTCAGTCACGTGGTCAGAACAAAAGAATTGGCGGCAAGGTGAACTCGCGTTCGACGCAAGCGAAACGTTTGTAACTTGGCTGAGGGGCAGGTCTGATTGCTAAAATTTTTTCACCGGTAGAAAGCTGATTTATTCTTGATTGGCATAGGCTAGTGACTGATTAAAGTTTCAACCTTTCATCTGCTTCTTCTCAGTCCGTCAAACGCATGACGTGCCGTACGCAACAATGGAGACGTCACCTCGCATATAAATATTGCAGACAGTTCGACCACTGCTCGCATTAGCCGTCATTAGCTACCCCTCAAGTCTTTATGGAAATTGCTTATTAGCGTTACATATCTAGGACTTAACTATAGGTGGGTAGAATAGAAAATGGGTTTAAAAAAATATGAAAATTAGTGGTATCCGAGTGGTAATGCCTCCGACTTACGAGTTGTAGGTCGCTGGTTCAAACCCTGCCAGGCGCATTACTTTGTGTAATTTATTTCATCACCACTGCTCTCAAAACGGTGAAGGAAAACATCGTAAGGAAACCGGCATGTCCTAGAACCAAAAATTCGAAGACATCCGACATTCACTAACCCGCACTGGGCCCGCGTGGTGGATTACGGCCCATGCCCTCTCCTAGAGAGGAGGCCTGGGTCCCAGCAGTGGGAACATTAAAAAGGCTGATGATGATGATGATGAAAGCAAGAGTGAATGCTCATTACTATAAGAAAGCGCCAGATAAAATATATCGAAGGCGAATTTGACCTTTTCCTAATATCTCCAATATATCGAATGTACCCGAAAAACCATCAATAAACTGTGTTTCATCAATCTTTAGCTTTTCTGAAAAAGAGTTCATTGTTTATGGTTGTTTCGTATTCAGTACGTGTATAAAGGGACTGAATAATTTCTCAACTCTCTGTTTTAGTTATTTTTAGTAAAAATATGGATGAATTGTGTGAAATGCACTCTCAATAAATAAATAAATAGATTAGGTAGGTAACTAGCGATTTATAGAAGAACAAGACTTTTCTATAAAATTGAGGCTGAGGATAATGATTTTTTCATCATCATCTTCCTGCCCTTGTCCCGTGTTATTTGGGGTCGGCACAACACGAATATATAAATAATGATAATAAATGAGGATAATGATTTTTTACTTATTAAAAAAGAAACTCGAAAAATCAATGCTTACTGATTACAATTGCTTATGGACGGAAGACGGTCAGTCAAAATTCATTGCTCCAATTCTGATATAATTCTTCATCTCCCGTAGTAGTAATTTCAGGGTTTCTGTGAATGAAAAAAGAAACCCATTCAGTCATTTCTTTGCCAAAATCAATTACTTAAACATAGTCCCGGACAATCATTCCCTGACCACACAATTAAAGTGTGTCTAACCAATTTTGATCGTAAAAAAAAATGGCGTCAGCATTTTTTGTTAGCGTGTCCAAAAATGACACAAAACTTGCCGAAAGGTCGCCGGAACACAAAAATACAGAAAAAAACATTAAAAATTATATACGTCTGTAGTACCCAGTATATAATTTGGCCCTATAATTCGTCGGGACATAGTTTTTTTTTCGTTTGCCGTAATTACGATTCGGGTTTCTTGTTTGTGAATCTTTCCGGTTTTTTTTACGAGTCACTTTCCGATTTTTTTTTCTCTTTGGTCGGTTTTTGGTGATCATCTTTTGGTCGGATCACGCAATGTGTTGAGTTTGATGACTTGGTCAAGGTGTGGATTTTTTGCCATTGTGTATGCGATGCCTTATTGCCGTGATACGTATCTAAGGAGATCGTATGACATTTGTACCTTTTTAGCAAGCTGGCTGGTTGGACGAAAATATTTTTAAAGGATTTTTCAAAATTAGAATAGTATTTGAATTTGGAAAGATTAAAAAAAAAATTCTCACCATCCAGTTTAACCACAATTTCACCTGATAGTAAGGATAACTTGGTCAAGGTGTGGATTTTTTGATAAGTATAGTGTATGCCATGCCTTACTAGATCGTATGACTATCGTATCTTTTTTAGCATGCTGGCTGGTCGGACTTTTATAGTTTTCAAATTTAGAATAGAATTTGAATTTGGAAGGATTTTTTATTTTTGATGGGCTCGCGTTTGACCACTATCTCGCCAGATGGTAAGCGTTGATTTGGTCGATAATAGAGCACGCTTGCCTAGAAGTAACATATTCGCTCTTGACTTATAGACCTCTAGGTTGTAGCTGGAAGGAAACACAGACTCCGGCAGGGATTCCACTTTCCTTAGCTTTACACACAATTAATTCATGAATCCCCAAGCGACCACCGGTGGCCGCGCATCTATTGTCTTACTATTGTGTCTCTAATTGACGGTATCTGAAGGGTTAATGTGTTCCCAAATAATTTTGTGTGTTGGTATAGGTGGGATGTCCACCAGATATTGGTGACACAACGCCTTACTTGAGTTGGATTATGGAACTGGCTAATAGAATTGAGTGTCATATTTGAATTTTATTATAAACGATAGAATCGAATTGTTTATGAGCTTCGTCAGTTTGTAACCGGGCGTAAAACAAGCTTTTAATAAAAATATTTTTTTCAATTCAAGCTTTTATAGCTCGATATACCTATATAATTAATACTCGTCAAGACGAATCATACGAGCCCAAACTCGATGGGGTTGTGTCGTTTAACTACCAAGTTCCTATAGCCACCTTCCGATTCCATCATCAGATCAGCTCCATGTCATAATAATTTTGCATTGTCATCTGATTTACACATGCATGCAAAATTTTAACTTAATCGGTACCTAACCAGGAAGTGGGTCAAATTTCATTTACAAGATTTGATAATAGACAAACATCGGGACAGGCGAAACAAATAAAAACTTGTAAAAAATGAAATTAATAATAAAATACCAAAACCTACATACCTAATTAATTTCTTACAGGTACGAAAAATAACCAACTTAGTACAAAAAAAAAAACAACAGAAATAAATGTTACCTGTATTTACGGTTTTTGTCGGCAATTCCATAAAACCTAGCATTGAATTGAATAAAAAACAAAATATTGCGCATACGGCGATCATTTTATTGTGCTCGATTGTACTCTTGTAAGAAGTGCAGTGCGTCTGTCAATACGTGAGTACAGTCGAGTGCAATGGTGGTCGGACGCGGGGAAATTGTTTGTTTGATATAGTGGGTCCAGGGTCACAGTACTTCAGGTAGAACTACACTGTTCACACATATGCTACACACGCCGATCGATATGTAGATCGATAGATTTGTAGAGCTACACTTGATCCACGCCACACGACGTCGTTCTACGTACAAATCAGCTTCTAGATATACTAGTGAGCGACAGAAAATATATAGACTTGCACGTTCATCTCTATAGAGATCTACGCTTCGGATCGTGCAATTTAGCTTCATTTTATTTTTGACTGACCGACTTTTTGACACTTCAAAAGTGCCTGTAATTTAGTCTATTTGAAATATAAACGATTCTAATTTCTAAAGGATTGGAAATTTTGATACCAGTGGAGAAATTTAGTCATTGTAATTTTGTAACCGACGCGAAATTCGCCCGAGCTGCAGGCGAAAGCTTTATGGAACCGAATGGCCGTGGCCTTTCATGTGTATCAAATTAAGTTTTTCATTATACACTTGTAAGAAGTAAATAACTGTGCACGGTTATAGGCACAGACGCGCTATTCTTGGGGATCCCTTAGTGGCAACACTTGGCGGCTGACAAGACACCTAATTCCATTTGAGCCTAGCAGCCTTTTTACCAACGTATATAATCGTGTCATTCCATAATTTGGTCGGTTTTAATAAGAGCATACTTAAAAAAGCTTTTAATGAAAATATTTTTTTCATAGAAAGCTTTTTAAACTCGGTATACCTATATAATAAACTAGCGACCCGCCCCGGCTTCGCTCGGGTAACAGTATTTCTCCACTATTTAATGGATGTTATTATACATATAAACCTTCCTCTTGAATCAGTCTATCTATTACAAAAACCGCATCAAAATCCGTTGCGTAGTTTTGAAGATTTAAGCGTAGGTACATAGGGATATAGGGACAGAAAAAGCGACTTTGTTTTATACTATGTAGTGATACTCGTCAAGACGAATCATGAGAGCCCAAACTCGATGAGTTTGTGTTACCTTCCGGTTCCATCATCAGATCAGCTCTTTGTCATAATAATTTTGCATTGTCAACTGATTTACATATGCATGCAAAGTTTCAGCTCAATCGATGACCGGGAAGTGGGTCATTGATTACAGATAAACATCGGGACAGGTGAAACTAAATAAAAGATTGTAATAAAAAAAAAAATTTTAGACGAACATAGAACCTCCTTCTTTTTGAAATAGGTCGCTTTTCATCAGGTGAGATAGCGGTCAAGCGCGAACCTTATTTTTTTTTTAAATGGTTAAAAATAAAAAACTGTTTTCTCTCCGACTGTTCCCAAGATGTCACTGAACACAAATTGCTACTAGACCACAATATTCACTGAACTAGCAACAGATGGACAAAATTATATGCTTTGTTATACATAGGGGACCAGACAGAGACAGCACATAATTTCCTTTAGAAAACATAATGAGAAGGAGAGGGATGGAGAGATATATAGAAACAAAGTCTGAATTAGGGCGTGTATCGATACGGTCCGGTTCCTTGAGGGTAGGCTGGAGTCCGAGTAATGAACGGTGAGGTTGAGACTCATAAAAATAAATTTTGGGTTGTGGATGAAAGAAAGTATGAGTTTTTTATTTCAATAAATTCGAATCAATCGTTTTTTTTTGAGTGCCCTGCCTGGAATTCAGGAAACTAAGGTGGCAACCAATTAAATTGGATATGGATGGGAATCTGATGGATGCGAGACGCACAGACTTGAGGGAGGCCTATGTCCAACAGTTGACGTCTTTCGGCTGAAATGATGATGATGATGAACCAATTAAATTATTTAACATAAAAAATGCCTTAGCATTCTCTACTAGTCTACCTAGGGTGGTGAAGAAGCAATTAGGCCATTTCGGGAACTGTGTGTCGGAATTGCATAGCCTAATTGCGTCTAGCTCGTTCCATTATCGGACCATCAGGCCAACTGCGATGCGCCACCGGTACATGGTAGATATCACACTTATACACACGAAACGTTTTTAGGAATGCTTTTATTGTGCGTACGGCTAAGGAGTGGAATTCCCTGTCGGAGTCTGTGTTTCCTAATGGCTGAATCAAACCGATGAATCGGCGGTCCATCGTCGACCGCATCGTCACTTTCCATCGAGTGAGATAGCGGTCAAACCTATCAACAATAAAAAAAAATATATGGTAGATCATCTATACTTATAATAAATCTGTAGAGAGGTCAATTCTGTACATGAAATATATTTCCAAAATAACTATCAGGGGGTGATTAGTGATCGATACTGATGCTAAAAATGCAAACAGTAAAATTTTTGTCTGTCTGTCTGTCTGTCTGTCTGTCTGTCTGTCTGTATGTTCATTATAGAAACAAAAACTACGCGATGGATTTTAACGAAACTTGGTACAATCATTCTTCATACTCCTGGGCAGGTTATAGTATACTTTTCATCACGCTACGATCAATAGGAGCAGAGCAGTGAAGGGAAATGTTGGGGACACGGGAGAAATTACTCAATTTTTTAAGCTTCCGTCGCGTTTGCAGCCTTAATGGTTAAAGCTACACAGAAATCATGTATTACGGAAATATTTTCCTTAAAATTATATAAAAAATATCCCACGACAGCATATGTCTATCTTTTATGGTTGACTCACAATAACACGTGTAACTCCCGATAGCTTAGCAGTTCGGAGCTTTCATTCATCCCTAATTTAAAAAAGTTAACATTATTATCTAATCAATAAAAAAAGAATCATAGAAATCGGTATAGAAACACCAAAGTTATACATGAAATACGCTAATAAGCCATCGCGCGTGAATACTGAATCCAGTCCCCCGGCTCTTAGAATTCGATATCAGACGTTTCAGATCTTTGATTTTGACGACCCTGTTGTCGCTGGCATAAGCAACAGGATCCGCGTACAAAGTCGCTGGCAGAAGCTAGTAAAATATAAACTTTTATTTTGAAAACAAGGATAAAAAAGTATACGTATATATAGTGCAAGATTCCTGACATTGTTTTCCTTCACCGTTTTGAGAACAGTGGTTATAAAATATATTATACAAAGTAATGCGCCTGGGTTTGAACCCGCGACTTACAACTCGTAAGTTGGGCTGTGATGACTCAGCCACCAAAGAAATAAAAAAAAAACAGTAATCTTATTTAGAAAACAAGTGTAAGAAAGTAACTATATGTATATGTAACCAATTGATTAACGTTCAATATCAAAGTTAGCGAGCTCATTCATGTTATGTATCCAACACGCAGACCCGGTACGGGTTGATAGTTGTCGGATGTCCTCGAATTTTTAGTTTTAGGATTTAAAAGTTGAAAGAGAATCGTTTGTCTTGGTATGGTCATGTAAAGACGTAGGCTGAAACGCACTAAAAGAGTTATGAGTATACATGTGGATGGATGGAGAGAGAGAGGGAGACCAAAGTAAAGATGGATGGATTGTGTGAAGAGCGATATGAAAGAAAAGGGAGTTAGTGATAGCGTGACGAGTGACAGGATGGTAGAAAAAAAAACATGTTGCGCCAAACCTAAGAAAGGGCAGGAAGATGATGATATTACTTCAATAATAAAACATTTAAGATAAATTCACATACAATTTGCAATGATTTTATTGAACAACTAAATATTTATGCGTTCAAGTTTATAGAAATACCTCAATTATAGGTTACAATAAACCTTTCAAATCATTTAATTTTATTGCCTGCAAGTTTTATCATTGCCCATAAAATAAGGTATTTATTAACTAACCATTTCCTATGTACTAAAATTATCTGCATTTATGAATATTGAATATTTTATTTATTGCAATAAGTTAGTAGTTAGCCCGGTAGTCTATTATAGGCACATAAACGTAGGTATGTAGTGCGTTTACACTTTTGACTCTGTAGAGAAATATGAGTACCATTTACAAGCTTTTATTTAGTTTTACCTGTCCCGATGTTTGTCTGTAAATTAAATTTGACATATATTTGAATTAAATCTGTAAATTAAATTTGTTGTAAAAGACTCGAGCTCGATCCGGACGGTTACCGGACCTTTGGACGGTGAACTACCAATTGCTCGTTGTCCGAATGTCTACGGTGGCTGAAAACCGAGGTCAGGTTCCCGGTGACTGGGGCGTGAAGACGATCGTCCTTGCACGCTTGCGGCAGCCTTCTTTGCTAGCATTACTGCTTCGCAGAAGGAGGCGACCGCCTGCCACTCCTCCTCGCTGCGGACCATGGCCTGTACCAAGGCCCAGCGCGAAAGATCGCTACCGTCGATCAGCCCCACAAAGACACGGCGGTGCTCTGCCCAGGCATTCAAACCTCAAACCGTATGCTCCACCGTGTCCTCTGGGTGGTCCACACAGTGCTGACACCCGGGCGTTTCTTTCCCACGAATCCGGTGCAGGAATTTCCCGAATTGACCATATCCGGTGAGGACCTGCGTCATCCGGAAGGTAAGGACGCCGTGTTGTCTTTCCAGCCACTCCTCAAAGAGGGGACTTACCGCCATAATTATGGCGTGTCCAAAGCGAATTAGTTATGACATTTATGGCAAGATACAAATCAACTACGTAATTTTTTGGCATCATGTGTTCATAAGAGCCTTCACCCGGAGCCCACAGGTCTCACGACTCCACCAGACTTCCCTTGAACTCCCACAACAGACTGTGATCGGTTTGAAAACGTATTCATTAACACTGTGGCAGAAATAATTGAGTATCGCGACAGTTGGCGTAATTAACTGTAAAGGAACCACACAATGTCGTGGGGTGTGGCCGCAGTGACGGCGGGAGCGATTATGAGGATACTAGCTTCTCCCAGCGGCTTCGCCCGCGTGATAGCAGAAAATTATCCCAAGGGAACATACGTCCGGGATAAAAAGTATCCTATGTCATATTCCAGGACATGGTCTATCCGTGTACCAAGTTTCATCAAAATCGGTTTTGCCATTTAGACGTGAACACGTAACAAACAAACAAACTCACTTTCGCTTTTATAATATTAGTAAGGATATATCTGCTGTAACAGTATACAACACTATTTTTAGTATATTATACGCAGAACCTGAACACAGTTTGTTCAGAATCAGTAACTGATTGGATTCCAATAGTTTTTTCACCATGTTATATTTTTCCCAAAAATATTTAAAAAGTCACAAGTTGGACACCACCGACACTAAGCACAACACAGGTCACGGCAAGTCATAGCGGGCATTAGGGGCCAGAAAAGAACTGGGTGCAAGTGAAAAACTACCCCTCAGTTGCCTGGATGGCGGGGATTATGTATTTTTGCTGACACATCAAGCTTATAACTTTGTGATTTTTCATGATACAGTCATGAAATTTTGTACTTAAATTCTTTACATAAAAATATTAGACATGTGTTTCGGGTTTCGCATAAACTAAAACTAATGTTTTATATCCTATTTTTCGTTAAACTTGTGCGTTTGTCAATAAATAAATAATTATTATTATTTTACAGAAATCTCTCCGCTCCCCGCTCCGACAACCACCCCACCCCAGAACAAAACAGTAAAATAAAAAAGAATTTTAAAAACAATGCGCCTGTAACGAAGCCGGGACAATGGCAACACAATAGACCCGTCACAATAGGGCTGCACCACAATAGGGTTGTGCCAAGTGCATTCGAGTGCCATAGAGACGAGAGTACTAGTGCAATTTTGTTGCGACTCGCGACTCCGAGTCGATCGTATCGTCAAGTGGACTTGCAATCAGGATTTGTTCAAGCTTTGATTCATTTGCAATCTTCTAATGATAAATATTTACTTATAATATATTCATCATCATCAAGAAATGAGCAAGAAAATTGCAAAAATATAGTTAGAAAGAAAGAAAGAAAGAAAAACATTTTATTCACGCGAAATAAGACGCACACTTAAAGCTAAATAACAAACACAACACAACATAGGTCGATAGGGAAGATATGCGTCACAACCGCGCAAAACGGCCCAACGCTCAGCATAAAGCTGTGACCTTACGCATAATGCGATGAGCTCACAGCGCTGGTTTTCAGCGTGGGCCCGTTACAGACATAAACTAAAATTAATTAAAACTAACTCAAAAATAAAACCCTAAAGAACTAAAAAAAAAATATTGGCAATTTAAAGTAAAGCGTCGAAAAATTCCTCGGCATCGCTGTCGATTGGTAATGTACCCAAAAGACTGGCGGCATTGCCACGCTGAATGGCAATGCTTATCCTTTGACCGAAGTAAAAGCCAGCCTTTGGGTCACGCGAAGTGTCAACGAGGCGTTTCGAAAGTTCTTTAAATAATTTGTGAGCAATCGGACCCCACGATCCAAGAGTTTCATCTTACTTTATTTCATCATCATAATTTCAGCCGAAATATGTCCACAGTTGAACATAGACTTCCCCTAAATGTCGTGACAATCAAAATCGTATTCCCGCGACTCTCATCAGGCCATCGGTCCACCCTAACGGACGCTCTTTGAGGCGTGGCTAGAAAGACCTCACGGCGTCCTTACCTTCCGCATGACGCAGGTCCTCACCGGACATGGCAAGTTCGGGAGGTACCTGCATCGGATTGAAGCGGAAGCGACGCCCGGTAACAACACAATTTAGTGTTAATGGCAATTTTTCTGTACTAAATAATAAATATAGAAAAAACCTACATAATTTTATCGATATTTTAATACCGATTACTTCACTTTGCTAAAACACTTTCCTTACACAAATGCTATAAAACTAATATCTACAAGGCTACAAATAATAGTCCTATAAAATGTGTCATCGACTCATAATTTATTGCAATAAAGTTGTGCTATTAGTAACCACTCCTGCATGCATATTTATATTTAATTCACATGTACTACGTACAAGACCTGTCATACTGTATGGATCAGAATATTGGGCTGTGAAAAAGAAGGATGAAAAAAGATTGCATATAGCGGACTATGAGAATGTTGAGATGGATGTGTGGTGTGACGAGAATGGATAAAGTGAGAAATGAGTATATTAGAGGAAGTTTGAAAGTGGCGCCAGAAAAGTTGAAAGGTAATCGGTTGTCTTGGTATGATCATGAGAAGAGGAGGGATGAAGTTCTGAGTATACATGTAGATGGATGGAGAGGGAGAGGACGGCTGAAGAAAAGATGGATTGTGTGAGGAGTGATATGAAAGAAAAGGGAGTTAGTGATAGTTTGACGGGTGACAGGACAGAATGGAAGAAAAAAATGTGTTGGGCCGACCCCAAGTAATATGGGATAAGGGCAGGAAGAAGATGTACTATGTACTAGGTTTAGCATGCGGCTTCGTCCGCGTCTAAATAGGCTTCGCCCGCGTCTGCGCCCCAGGGCGGGGGTTGTCTTTGGATGATGTACCCCACCATAAAAAAATGTGTGGTAGTTTGTTTTATAATATGTAAGGATAATATATGTTCGTGTGAGAGGTAACCTATAGGAAATGTTGTGGTATTCAACTTCAATGATTTAAAATGATCTATTTTTATTAAATTACTATATGTATGTATTATATTATAGGCATCGGCGCCAGTTGAGTAATTTTGCATCACAATAACAATAAATATTATAAAGACGTTTATATATATTTGTGTCTCTATAACGCTCAAACAGCTGAACGGATTTTGATAAGATTTGATGCAGGGGTAGATTCTATCTTAGAGCTAATTACTTTTTTGGAAGATAAAAAAAATAACCGGTAAAAAAGTGCGCACTGTTCCCGCGCGCCTCAAGGAGTTGTCAGCGACGGCAGGGGCACAGTTGGTTTTTTTTCTATTAAAAAAAACCGCATCAAATTCCGTTGCGTATTTTTAAAGATTTAAGCGTACATAGGGATAGGGACAGAAAAAGCGACTTTGTTTTATACTATGTAGTGATAGGTAATACTTACTGACTAAAATACTTTACCGCTTACCTCCCCAGGAAGTACAGGCTTTATTTTCTGTTATCTTTTCATTTTCCACTGATGTCCTACCATCGTAAAAGGTAAAAGTGTAAATATAAAGACGCCATCATTCCATTTGAGTTACAATAACGGCATGCTCCACATTTTAAAAAGCACTCTGCCACGCTTTAGATGGCAAGCTTCTTGCTATGTGACGTTTATAGCTTACGATACCGATACGACTGGCGGAAAAAGTATAAGGCCGTTTGTCCACCACCGCCGTCACCGGGACGTCACCGAGAACGAGATGACGGCGCCGATTTAGCGATACATACATTTTTATGGCCATGTATCCTAAGGAGCCACAGCCCAATAAGATGGGCAGATCAGGTCCGCTCCACACTGGACACCCAATTGCACGTCGCACTTCATGACGCTAAGAACCGTCACAGATGGCGAGATATCATTAACAAGAAGCTAATCCAGCGGGAACTTCACAACCCTCAGTAATGAGGAATACGACTTGAGGAGGAGGAGTGTCCACCGCACGCAGGTGTAAAGACTATTATTAATTAGCTTAAAATCAAGTGCGGTAGTGTACCTATAACTTTAGGTTATGTAAGGTAGTTTACGAAATGAAAGCATGAATAATTCTCACAGGCATTTATTGGAGGCTTGAAAACACTACATTTAACACCATGTTATTAACACCAGAAATTACACTATAAAACTTAGTTTTTAAGTACGTTACGTGGTTATATTAGGTAAGATTGTAGAAATATTAACGTCCTTAGATATTTAAGTATTTTTAAAGATGAAATTGACTGATCTGGCGTAACCTCAGCAGTAACTCGTTATTATTTGATTAGGTATATACTCTTCGGCGTCGCAGGAACAAACTGAGCTGCGCACGGCCGTGTTATCGTTTTTATAAACTAAATACGCGTCCCCCGCCGACTGTTATATCATTTAGACCAGGAGGCGGTAGTTGAATAAATGCGTTTATCATAATGAAAAACGCATTTACTACGTACGCTAGGTACAATAATTTACTAAAATCCCAACACAGGTCACCCGAGTGCATTTTAAACTTAAACTCGGCCCGAAATAATCTCGTTCTCGGTGACGTCCCGGTGACGGCGGCGGTGGACAGACGGTGTTAAGGCTGCTCGCCCACGTTCGATAATCGGTGACCGATTTTTGTAGGAGAAAAATAGAACACACTGATAGCAATAGTTACACACGCCCTACAAAAAGTCGGGCAGAAATATAGAACAATGTTACAAACTAAATTGGCCCAACTATCTGTCCTACAAAAAGTCTGACGTGGGCACTGGCCCATGTCCGATAATCGGTGACCGATTTTTGTAGGAGAAAAATAGAACACACTGATAGCAACAGTTACACACGCCCTACAAAAAGTCGGTCAGAAATACAGAACAATGTTATAAATATACAAAATCGGTCCGATTATCTGTCATACAAAAAATCTGACGTGGGCGAGCAGCGTAATAGGTATGTTATCTCGAGAGAAAAAAATGTTTTATTAGGGTAACCCTTCTTACACGTAAAGTAGGGAGTGATTTTTTTTTCATTTCAATCCTAACGTGTGATATATCGTTGGATAGGTATTTAGACGGGAAACTACGGAACCCTACACTGAGCGTGGCCCGACGCGCTTTTGGCCGGTTTTTTAAGGTCTTACTTTCTTCAAAAAATCTGAGGAAGAATAAAAGGGAAGAACAGTTTTTATAAATGATAGTTATTCGACACAGACAAAACATAAAGCCACTAGACGATGAAAAATCAATAGAACTTTTCCCACTCTGGGTTGTGGCAGACTTTGACCGTCAAAAAATAAAAATAAATAATCTTTTTCGATTTGAAAGGTCGTCGAATGTAAAAACAGAAATTGATTTTTCCGGCGCGCACTCCGTAAAACGAATGCTTTTAGATACATTAACGCGATTGGAAAAACTGTGGTTTTACTCAACTAAGATATTTATTATGTTTGTGTAGAGTCTAACGGAAATTATGGGCTTGGACTTATCAAATATTTAGGTGTTTGAAGTGAAGTAAAGAATTATTTTATGAGTATAAGGAATTACATTATGTATTACGAAGGTTGCACGCCGAACAGAAAATGCCTGGAAGAGCTACTGGTCCATGAAGGAACTATTTAAGGGCACTTTGCCCTTATCACTGAAGCGTAAGCTAATGGACATGTGTATTCTCCCCATTTTGACTTATGGTGCACAGACTTGGTCTTTGACTAACATCCAAAAGTCCAAACTCAAGGTTTGCCAGCGTGCAATGGAGCGCAGCATTTTATGTGTTAAATTAACAGATCATGTTCGAAACACAACACTGCGCTCCAAAACGCAAATCGTTGATGTGGCTCAAAAGGCTGCCCAACTTAAATGGGACTGGGCAGGACATGTCTGCCGCATGTCCAACGAGCTGTGGGCGCGTAAAACGCAGGATTGGTGCCCGGACACAGCAACGCGGGGCCGAGGCAGACCACGAAGGAGATGGCGGGACGACCTGGATGGCTTCCTTGAGAATTGGAATGAGAAGGCGAGGAACCGTGATCGTTGGAAGGAGTGGAGGGAGGCCTTTGCCCAGCAGTGGGACAGTATGGGCTAATTATAATTATAATAATTACGAAGGTTTGGTTTGGTTTCTCCTACAAGGTAGACCGCTGTCTTGTACCTACCCCTAGCCAAGTTGCTAATTTGCAATAGTTGACGCTAGTAGAAAGCTTCAAATGTTCGGTAACGACGACGTCACCTCAACGCTCAGTCACGTGGTCAGAACAAAAGAATTGGCGGAAAGGTCAAATCGAAGCGTTCGACGCAAGCAAAACGGTTGTAACTTGGCTTGGGAGGCTGGTGAAGGTTGCGGGAATCCGATGGATGCGGGACGCACAGGATCGATCATTGTGGTGACACTTGGGGGAGGCCTATGTACAAGAGTGGACGTCTGTCGGCATGATGATGATGATGACTGTAGGTAGTAATGCCTACTACAATCTACATAGCTAGATGTATTTTGTTAGGACTGGAAATCATCAAAAAATTATCTTTTTCTGAGAGGAGCAAGAGTGAGTTTCGGACTTTTACTGACTTAAATCCACTCGTGTTCCATCGAGTCCTACATAGGTGGAAAAAATGTTTTTTTAGGGTTCCGTGCTTGAAAAGGAAAAACGGAACGCTTATAGGATTACTTTACTGTCCATCTGTCCGTCCGTCCATCTGAATGTCTGTTAAGACCCTTTATGTCGGGAATGCGTGCAGGGCCTCAAGTCTGCTATTACAATAGTGTCAGAATGGTCTATCATTGACTTCATAATTGTTGATTTTGACAAGTTTTGGTAATCTACTAACATAATAGCGTCATAATGACTTTCCAATGGTCAACCACTGACATTTCATTGAAGGAAGTGGCTTAAAATGGTAATCTCGTACATAATGACAAATGAATATCTGATGCATGCGATAATTTGCAAAACTTTTGTCAGTTGTTTTGATCAGTGACCTACCATTAGAACGTTATTGTGCAGTTATTGGTTTTAATAAGCTCGATATTGTCATTCTACCACCAATCTATTACGAGACCATTGACCGATCAATGATCGATCATTATGATTTAGCAGATTACAAACTTTTAGCAAAATGACAATGGGATCGTGTTGGAATGACGAATTTATAAAAATAGCAGACTCGGGCCCCAGGTATCGAGTTGAAATTAAAACCATATATTCAAGTCTGCGGTCCTTTCAAGGTGTAAAAAATACGGCCGTTTATGTCGCAAGAAAATGTATATTTTTATACTCTCAAAGATTCATAGAATACTTCCCGTTGAACCAGAATCCTGAAATTAGGCACAAAGCTAGCCTTGGTCTTATAATAGCACAGGTATAGGAATAAATCTAAAAACAGTAATTTGTTGTTACCTACGTCACAAAAAAATAATTATTTGCAATTCGGAAAATTCTTCGAGACTCCATTAGAAATTGTAGTTTGCACGGAACCCTAAGTGCGCGAGTCCGTCTCGCACTTGGCCAGTTTTTTTATTCTTTAAGCCAAATACACCATTATTGGTGCAAACAGATTTAAAATGTACAAAATAGAAGACAACAAATTCTATCTATGTCCCCACAGAAACCCCAACAGAGGGTAGGTATAGGCGGGGGCCGGTCGCCATGGCAACCGACGGGGCGGTGCTACCACGTTGCCACGGGGGAGAATAGAGGCGTATGTGAAATATTTTAGGGTAGGTTTTTTGATATTGGTAGGTTTTAAGATAATGTAGTTTAATTTCATATTACTTCTAGTTTGTAGTTTTTTTTTTTCCAAAAATTCGAAGACATGTGACATTGGCCCGCGTGGTGGATTACGGCCCATTCCTTCTTCTAGAGAGGAAGCCTGAGTCCCAACAGTGGGAACATTTAAAAGGCTGATGATGACCGCAAGTCATTTTTCTACAAGTTAATTAATACCATTAAAAAAGTGTTTAATAAATGTCTGAAATGGAATCTATCTCCTTTCGTTCAGTTCATCCTAAGGTTGTCTGTAAGAGATTGCCCAGTGCGATAAGACCGCCAATTGTACACTTAGTTTTTTGCAAATATTGTCCTGTCTGCATTATGAGGTGTACAATAAAGTTTATAATAACATAAATGGAAATGGACAGGTCATATGGTAAGAGCCGCTGTGCCCAAACAGGGTTTACAATGATGCATAGTTCAAAGCCTGTTTTGTACCATCTTACCAACATTGTAGATGCAAATGAATGATTATAAATATGGATAGAAAAAATGGACGAAATTAATAATAATATTCCACAACTATCACACAACGCCGTCTAGTCCCAAGCTAAGCAGAGCTTGTGTTATGGGTACTAGACAACTGATAAACACACTTATATATTTCTAAATACATACATATTATAAAGAAATTATACCCAGACACAGAACAAATGATAATGCTCATCACACAACCATTTGTCTTGGGTGTGAATCGAACCCACGACCTCCGGCATAGCAGTCAGGGTCACTAACCACTAGACCAACAGGCCAGTCGCCAATTAATAACAAAGTAGTCTAATCTCTGGAGGATTAAAAACCCAACAAGTGTGAGTCAGACACGCGCACTGAGGGTTCCGTACAACTTTACATTAAAAACAGTGCAAGTCCCGAATTGAGTTACGAAGATTTTTCAGAATTAACATTACTACTATTACATAATTAGATTACTAACTACAAATTTACAGATTTTTTTCCTACATTTGTGCTAAATACTTCATGCCTTTCAGGATTCTAGTTCAGCGGGAAGTACCCTATGAATTTTGTTTCCCTTGAGAGTGTCGACGAAATAAACGTTTTTTTTTGCGAAAAACGGCCGTATCTTTTTTTTATTTGTTAACTCAGAAGTTTTATTTTTTCCCAGCTTCAAGGGACCGTAGAGCTAAGTACATTTTAATATCAACTCGATACCTCAGACAGACAGACAACAAACTTATCCTATAAGGGTCCAGTTTTTTTCTTTTGAGGTACGGAACCCTAAAAAGAAATAAAGGGCATCTGATGCCCTTTATTTCTTTTTGACACAATGGGAAGATGAAATAAAAAATAACCTTGTTTCGAATGAACCAGAAAAGTAAAAGACCGGGTAGAATGGAAAGTTTTAGAGGCCTTGGTCAAAGGATGTTCATCATCATCATCATTTCAGCCGAAAGAATTCCACTTTTCGCCAATTAAACAAAGTAATGCGCCTGACTGACTGGGTTTGCGCGTGACGCGTAAGTCGGGGCCGTTACCACACAGCCACCACTGTTCTCAATGCCGGCTCGTGGACAGCGAGCCATGGGTAGCTCGCTGTCCGATCGTCCGGTAACTTACCGGACCAAGCCAAGGCGTCGACGGCGCACACTGTTCCCGCGCGCTTCTAGGAGTTGTCAGCAACAGGAGGGGCCCATCTGGGTCGAAGCCTACCGGGGTCGGGGTTATCCGAAAGGAAACTAGAGTCCCGGTATGAAGGCTAGAGAGAACGGCGCGGGGTTTTTAGTCAGTAAGAGTCTAACACTATCTCCCGCTCCACCCAAGAGCGGGTTTTGTCAATGACGACTTCCCCGTCGACAAAAAAAAAACCACTGCTCTCAATCCTTACTAATATTATAAAAGCGAGAGTGAGTTTGTTTGTTACGTCTTCACGCCTAAATGGCAGAACCGATTTTGATGAAACTTGGTACACGGATAGACCATGTCTTGGAATAGGACAAAGGATACTTTATATCCCGGAAGTATGTTCCCTTGGGATAATTTTCTGCTATCACGCGGGCGAAGCCGCTGGGAGCAGCTAGTATCAAAATAAATATTAGCTTCATATTAGCAGTGCGACATATTTAACTACTTACCATTAAAACTGACCAGACCACCATCTTTGCCACCATTTGGCCACAAGGACACGAGGGAACCAAGCGCCATGGGCGCATCGAAAGTAAAGAATACAGAAACCGCAAAAATAACACAAAATTACCGTCATTAGCCTTGTGTCATGGCAATTTTGGTAAGAATATGGGACATACAATGTAGGTTACTATTATACTGACGGGGCCAGTGACGCCCGATACCTGTGAGGGATGTGGATTGTTTGAAAGAGTTACTGTGGATCAAATAAGGGCGATTGAAGAGAACACGTTTGGGTTTTCTAGTTAGTCAAGTCTGAGACTCTTTCAGCCACCAGCTTCACCCACCACCAGCCGCACTAGAACACCAGCTAGCACCACCACCATTACCAGCCACCAGGCAACTCCAACTCAACTTGACCAGTTCTCAGCACTTAAAAACGAGCATCAGGCAACTGTAGGCTGCGTAGTATCTGGCATTATGCTGAACAAAATGTTGTTTAGCTGAAACGTGGCCCGTAAAATTCAGTGGTTCGCGGTAGACCACGAAGGAGATGGCGGGATGACTTGGATGTCTCCTTAAAAATTGCAAAGAGAAAGCGAATAACCATGATCATTGGAATAGAGGGAGGCTTTTGCCCAGCTGTGGGACAATACGGCTAACTATAATAACAATTCATTTATTTATAGTTTGAAAGTGGCAAAGGCGGCCTTAATGCCCTAGGCATTTTCTATCTGTCGACCTTAGGGTGGGGCAGAAACATAACATACCTAGTAGGCAACTAAATGGAAACAAACAAATAAAAAATTAATACAATAATAAATACATACAAATAGCCAATATAATTATGAGAAACGAATCTAACAAATCAATGCTGTGATGATTCCACAATTTTTTTATAATTTACAATAATGGTACTAACACTCATTTTAAAGGAATTTCACTAACATTGTGGATGTTTGTTAACTGTGAGATTAAAATAAATATTTCTATTATATTTAATCCACATAAAATAGTGCTTGACTGCGATCTCACCTGATGGTAATGGTAACCAGTGATGCAATCGTTGATGGTGAGGCTCACTAATATTTTAAGAGCCTATTCACTCTAGCCTTGAAGACGCCTAAATTATAATTAGATATTAAAATCCATGCTAGTTTTTAATAGTGCTAATCGTAGCAACTATACTGAAAACATGACCCTCCTATTGAACTCAGCCGCAGTCGGGTAATAAATAATTTTAAATTCTGGTTTTTCTTGTTCTCCTAATTGGTAAAATCGAATCTTCAATTAACTAAAAAAGGTGTAAAATAAAATGTTCGTGTGGGGTCTTTATATTAAACTCTATATTATTTCAATCACGTATTACTGTGTAAAAAACCAGTACTTATATAGATATGTCACAGTCAAAGTTGTTAATTGGTCAGAACCACTTTTAACTGTGAAAATTGGTTAAGGATTCTTTTGACCAGTTAAAACTACTTTAATATTACTAATATTTACTGAAAATTTTGTTAAGCTAGGCGCCAGATAAACTTGGAACAAGAGTCATTGCGTTTCCTACATTTGTTGATAATCTTATTTTCAAAACACCTCACACTCCGGGGTGAGTGGCCCACTCTTGACATGTTTTAAATTATTTTATGAAAGTAGTATCAATTCGAAATTATTTTGTTTTTTTTTTTTATTATTGCTATTTTTTTTTTGCATGCTGACTATATTATTATTTTTCCTGTTTGTCTATCACGCTTATTTTTATTAATCACCCTGTATTTTGAGAGGACTGGCTCTTGTGATACAGGATATCCTAGTACAAGAGCCAGAGCACCACTGATATTTGTATCTACCGTGTGTGTTAAATAAATTATTATAAAAACAGAAATAAAAACTTAAAGCAATTTTGAATCGACATCTATCGCGATCTTTTACAGTTTCTAGTAATGAAAAACAGTTAGTTATTTGTTTTTTGGGTTCCTAAGCACAAGTAGGTTTTAATCAGTAAAACAACGACCTTCCCTCTTGAACCACCTAGAAAGGGAGGATCTATTTGATGATGATGACTGCATGTCTGCTGATAGCATTGAATCTAAAGCACCTATGAATAAAATAGTTGTGGACTTCTACTAAGAAGAAATGTTTAAACCACTTTGGCATTAGTAGAGTGTAACTGCACATTTGATCCTTAACTGTACTTATGAATAACTAATAGATAAAAAAAAAATGAAAGAAAGACTGAAAGAAAGAAAGAAACAGAAATAAGGAAAAAGAGATAGAGAAAGATAGAAAAAAAATAAAAATATAACTGAAATGTTTTGTTTTTTAAATAATAAAACAGTTTTCATCATCATCATCATCATCAGCCTTTTAATGTTCCCACTGCTGGGACTCAGGCCTCCTCTCTAGGAGAGGGAATGGGCCATAATCCACCACGCGGGCCCAGTGCGGGTTGGTGAATGTCACATGTCTTCGAATTTTTGGTTCTAGGACATGCCGGTTTCCTCACGATGTTTTCCTTCACCGTTTTGAGAGCAGTGGTGATGAAATAAATTACACAAAGTAATGCGCCTGGCTGGGTTCGAACCCGCGACCTGCAACTCGCAAGTCGGGGCCATTACCACTCGGCCACCACTGCTCTACTCGGCCACCACTGCTCTAAAACAGTTTTAAACTAATAAAACTTTTGACTGAACCCAGTTAAAAGTAGATTTGCCTAATTAACAGTATTGCCTGTAACATATACAAGTATCAGGTATGAAAATATAACTTTTAGAAGTACAACATGTTATATCGCATGAGTGAGAAGTGAAATGTCAATTAGCATAAATTTTCACGACATGTACTTCGCGTGTTATGTACTTACTGTAAAAATACATTAGCTATCAAAGATACACTATATATTTAAATACAACTCGTATAAGTAATGGATTTAATTCATGAATCCCCAAGCGACCACCGGTGGCCGCGCATCTATTGTCTTACTATTGTGTCTCTAATTGACGGTATCTGAAGGGTTAATATACCTGTGTGATTTACGATTAATGAGAAAAGTTATAGACGGGAGTTTTTTGAAAGAAGTTCAGTGCTTATTTTATTTTATTTATTCATTTGCACTCATGTTGTGAATAGTTGTTACATAATTATTTGGTCTCAAACATGGATCCAGAAGGGCACAGCAACATTTAGTAATATTGTTTATATTGCATGCATTATACAAATTAATTGATCAATACAACAAACACTACAAACCAATTATTATAATTTCTTACATTAATTATTTTGCTGATGACATGGTGCTGCTGAGCTCTTTGATTAACGAAATATGAGTCTGCCTGCGATAGCTATGTAAGAGGTATGTGGAGACCCATGGGCTTAGATACAATGCTAAGAAAAGTGAGGTTTTTAGGGCACTAAATCTTTTACAGCGCTTGAAACTTTTCAAGTCCCTTCATTCAAGTCACAGCTTTAAAGTATCTGTTCAGCCACTGCGTTTGTCTGGATGTCGAGGGACATAAAGCGTGAACGCAGAGCGTTGGGGGTCTGCTGCACCGCTGCAATATGGAAGTCGTGGAGTATATGAAGATGAAGAGCAGGTATGAGAGGCAAGGATGGCTTTCATGCCATCACCGAAATCCAGCCGTTCGAGCGTTCGACTTTTTTTTCGGCGTTTTTTAAGTGAATAAAAAAATCATGGGCCCGCGTGGTGGATTACGGCCCATTCCCTCGTCTAGAGAGGAGGCCTGAGTCCCAGCAGTGGGAACATTAAAAAGGCTGATGATGATGACGATGATGATGATGAAAAAAATTATTTAGGAAGTAAAATTGATGGCTCCAAATTATGAGTGATATTAAAACCAAGGCAGAATGCAGGACTCAGTATCCGATATTTGTAAATTAACCGATATATGTAAATTTTTTCTTCTTCTCAGTCGTGCACCCTTGACAGTGTGGTCGTGGTTCGCCACCGTTTTGCTCACTTTACGACAGCGGCAGCTCTGCGTTTGGCGGCTTGGGACATTTCATTAACGCTGCAGTGTGTCACCGATGCGTGACGCAAAGGACCGGTCGTTGTGGCGACGCTTGGGGGAGGCCTATGTCCAGCAGTGGACGTCTTTCGGCTGATATGATGATGATGATGTGTCACCGATTTGATGAGGTCCGACCACCGTGTTGGAGAGCGTCCACGAGATCTTTTGCCCTCGACTTTCCCTTGCACCATTAAACGTTCCATCGAGTCCTCGGGTGATATGCCCGAAGAACTTGAGGATTCATATGAGCACAAACGACGATAACTTATTACCCAACTGATACCATATCTAAAATGAAAAGAAAATAGATCGCCATTTTGTATTTCCCTCGTTTTTCGCTCCCGCCCTCCACCCAGAGTTGTGTTACAATGAAATTATGATCGGTTGCGTTGCCAGGTAAAATAAAACTTTTAGGTTGTACAATTTTTATACCACACTTTATGAATTTACCGTTTTCAAATATGTAGGTAGGATAATTTTCTACTAAGGTTGTAAAAATATTTGAGTGTGTTTTATGATTTTAAATTTTGGTTTAATAGGAGGAAGTTGATATTGACTGGAAACTTACTGTGATATTATATTTGGGCACGCCATAATTGTGAGAGATTCCTGAGGAAGATTCAGATGATATAATACATGCATATTAAAGAATATAAAAATCGTGATTTTTTAATCCTTGGTAACACATTCATCGTGCGTAAAACATAAGAGTGGAATTATCTGTTGGAATCTATGTTTCCTGATAGCTACAACCTAGATGTCTTTAGGTCAAGAGTGAATAGGTTACTTCTAGGCAAACGTGAACACTTATTTATAAAGAGGTAAAGTTTGTTTTTTTGTTTGTAGGCGGTAATCTCTGAAAGTAATGCTCCGATTGCTAAAATTTTTTCACTGATAGAAAGTTGTGTTTCTGAGTGACATCCTTACTAATATTATAAAAGCGAAAGTGCGTTTGTCGTTTGTTTGTTACGTCTTCACGCCTAAATGGCAAAACGGATTTTGATGAAACTTGGTACACGGCTGGACCTTTTTTTTTTTTGTCGACGGGGAAAATCATCTTTGACAAAACCCGCTCTTGGGTGGAGCGGGAGATAGTGTCAGACTCTTACTGACTAAAAACCCCGCGCCGTTCCTTCTAGCCTTCATACCGGGGCACGAGCTCCCTTTCGGACAACCCTGTCCCCAGTAGGCTTCGACCCAGCTGGGCCCCTCCTGCTGCTGACAACTCCTTGAGGCGCGCGGGAACAGTGCGCGCCGTCGACGTCTTGGACTCGGTCCATTACCGGACGATCGGACAGCGAGCTACCCATGGCTCGCCGTCCGCGAGCCCGCGTCTACGGTGGCTGGAAATCGGGATCGGAATCCCGGCGACGGCGGCGGGGGCGCCGTTGCCTGTTGCGGTCAGCCTCCTCCTTTGCAAGCATTACTGCTTCGCAGAAGGAGGCGACCGCCTGCCATTCCTCCTCGCTCCGGACCATGGCCTCGACCAGGGCCCGGCGCGAGAGGTCTCCGCCGCCGATCGCCCCCACGAGGGCACGGCGATGCTCCGCCCAGGCAGGGCACACCTCGACGGTGTGCTCCACCGTGTCCTCCGGGCGTTGCGCACAGTGGCGACACCCGGGCGTCTCTTCCGCTTGAATCCGATGCAGGAACCTCCCGAACTTGCCATGTCCGGTGAGGACCTGCGTCATGCGGAAGGTAAGGACGCCGTGAGGTCTTTCCAGCCACGCCTCAAAGAGGGGACTTACCGCCATAATCGTGGCGTGCCCAGCACTGGGTTGCGATAGCCGTTGTCGCCATTTCACCATGAGATCCCGCCGGAGCTCTGTCCGCCATGCCTTGACATGTTGCGGCAGTGGACTTTCACCCCGGCGTTGCATCTCCACGCGCATGTCGTGCATGTGTGCAAGGACTGTTGCCTCCAGATCCCACGGTGGTAGGCCAGCCAGAAGGCTCGCCGCTTCGCGGGAGATCGTGCGGTAACCCCGCACCATCCGTGTTGCCATGACCCTCTGGCAGGCGTTCAGTATGGACGCCGGTCGCTTTGCCAGCGACGGCGCCCACACCGGCGCCCCGTAGAGGGCCATGGACCGAACGATCCCCGCGTAGAGCCTCCGGCAGGAGGCGTCTGGACCCCCAAGGTTGGGCAGGAGCCGCTTGAGAGCAGCCCCGGCCCGGAGAAGCTTGGGAGCCAGACGTCGAAAATGTTCTACGAAATTCCACCGGCTGTCGAGGACGAGTCCCAGATACTTCATCGTCGACCCGACGCCGATGCGACGGCTGGACCTTGTCCTGGAATAGGACATAGGATACTTTTTATCCCGGAAGTATGTTTCCTTGGGATAAATTTCTGCTATCACGCGGGCGAAGCCACTGGGAGCAGCTAGTAGGCTATATTTTATTTACCCGGGCTAAGCCCCTGAATAAACAAAAGCCGTGATTTTCAATTTTTTATTTATTTGCATCATGTTTTAAATTTTATAACAACTGTGTGAAACTGAGGCGGATCACTTAGTATACATAATACAAATTTAAGCCTTGCTACATATTAATATGTATGATACGATCATATCATGTGACATTTAATATCGTACGCCATGACCCTTGCTTTGAGTCGAGTGATTCGGCGCTTGAGAGGTCAACGAGAGGGCGGGAGTGCGGTCACAGTGTCAAGTGTTAAATCGATAGGAGGAGGTTTTTGGGTATGAAAATTGATACAGTAATGAGATTAACATCATCATCATTTCAGCCAAAAGACGTCCCAGGCCACCTCAGCAGGTCATCGGTCCACCTTGTTCCAGGCCTTCTAACGCAGTCTTCCAGTACATCGTAGTCACTTCAGAACCTTTCGGCCCCATCGATCATTTGTTCAGTAGTGATGTTGCGTGTTAGAAGCCGTAAACTTACACGGAGGCAATGCGAATTTTCCAATTCATAAATGCTTGCCGTCGATGACTTAGGCTCGATCCTTACTGGACAGCCGAACGGTGAGTTATCTATTACTCGACGTCTACAGAAATGGCTGAGATCGCCCTGTGACTCCCGACGTCAAAGAGGGGATCACTGAGTGACATAGGTTTAAATTTTCAAAAGAAAATGGACATAGTAAAGAATAAAGTGTCGCCATAATGACCGGTTCTTTGGGTCTTGCATCTATCGAATGCCCTTGGTGGAGGCCTATGATCAACAGAGGACCACTTACGGCTGAAATGACGATGAAGAATAAAGGAGAAGCTTTAAGGATATTTAGCCATAAGACCGCCCTTTGTGACACCCTATTCATTTTAAGTTTCTTATGTATTTATTTTTTATTTTTGGTGTAAAATAAAATTTATCTATGTAGAACTACATATCTGCCGTCAGCGGTTTTGTCCGTGTGAAAGTAGGTTTCTTTATATAAACTTTGGACCACTGTTTCATCCCCTGAAGGGGTAAATTTTGCGAAATCCATTCTTTGTGCTCTGCTCGCTTACGTCATAAAAGAGAGCCTCGCAGTCCTAAGTCACTCGATGTGATACTCTACATCGATTTCGTACATTTTTCGTGATATGCGCACAACTAAAAACTTCTACAGATTTATTATATGTAAAGATATATGTATAGATAAAGAGAGAAACTTCAAGGATTATTTTACACCAATAAAAGGCGCATTGAGGTGCGTATCACTAAAATTGCTTTTAATAAGATGGCGGCGAAACGTTCTCAATAAAAACCATACAATTAAGCACTTGTTTCTTGGTTTTATGACAGCAAATAAGAAATGAGTTCAATTTTGGAACAGGAGTTTTAACGCTAGAATTAGCAAACCCTGTTTAAGAGGAAATGGTAGATAATCAGACAGACTGTCATCGGAGGACAGGAACAATCGCCTGCTGCAGTCTTCCTGTTATAATTTAGGTGTCTACAAGGTTAGAGTGAATAGGCTCTTAATAAACTTAGTGTACCTATTTGACCATCAACGATGCATCACTGCTTAGCATCAGATGGGAACGAAGTCAAGCACTAGTTTATATCATTTAAAAAAAAAGACTAGGATAGCGACTTTGTTTTCTAACTGTGTAAGTTGAGATGTTTCATTTGTTTTCATTACACTCCTTACCTTTATAAACTTCCTACTACTTGGGGTCGGCGTTACACGTTTTTTCATCCATTCACCACTTTCCACTCTAACAATAACTCCCATTTCTTTCATATCACTCCTCACACAATCCATTCCTCTTCTCTTTGGCCTCCGTCTCCCTCTCCATCCATCCACATGTATATTCCTAACTCTTTTAGCACCATACGTTTCATCCCTCCCCTTCACATGACCGTACTAAGACAAACGATTCCCTTTCAACTTTTCAGCCACTAGCGTCACTTTCAAACTTCCTATAATATAAACACTTTATGTAAATAAAAAAAGTAAATAATTAAATTCACAATAACGTGCCAACATCAAAGTTACATGTACACATAGATTTAATTTTATAAAAACCTAAATAAGAATAAAATTGTAATGAGAACAAAATTATGAGGCAACGCCTTCATAGATCCGTACTGAAATCATGTTTTTAAAAATGGTTTCAGTAAGGGAATGCAATCCCGCAAATGCGGGACACGTTTACGGTATTGATTTTTTTTTTAATAAGCAAATTGGGTTCAGACGGCTAGCCAGGCAGCCAGCACCGCCTAAGTGATTTTAAAAAATCTATAAAACTCATGATTTTTTAATAGAATTTGTACCATTAGTAAATAATTTAATTTACAATTTTTATCATAAAGGTAGATTATATCTATTTTATGTTATGCGAGTCCTACATTAGATGTGTAACGTAATCGCAGGACTAGGATTTTTTTTCTACAGCACATAGAGTTATAAAATATAATTAAATTCAAAAGATCCCTTTATTTATAACTCTAAAATGTCATTAAATTTAATTGTTAATTAGTAATACCAATTTGATAAATTGTAACGAAATATTTTGAAGTTAACTTGCCTCTATTTCATGTTTTTAATGTTAGGTATTGCTTAAAATAAAAACATTTAAAAAATCCTAATCCCGCAAATCTAGCGGGATCGCGATCTTAATGCGGTAATGGATCCTTAATTTCAGAACACCAACTAAAACATCGTGGAAATACCCGAGACTACACTTACGATTTAAAAATGGTTCACTCCGTAAACCCTTCAATGCTCGTAATATTTTCATAACAAAAAACCTCGCATAATCGAGTATCATATCTAATCCTTCTATCTCTCTCTCACTCACTTCAAAATCCCACGCTAAACAGAGAAAGAACTACCCCAACAGTTACCGCTCTAAACGTCTCTTAATGATATGCAATACGACCCTCTTTAATCACCCCTCTCTTTCCCACACACACGCTAAGCAAAGGAGTAAAAGAGACAAAAATACATAATAGTGTTCCGTTTCAAAATTACATTATAGTAGAAGTAGTGGCACGCGACCAAATTATAATGATCCCTCGAACTCGTAGTGTTTATTCAGAATCACGGATTTTTTAACCAAAGCTAAGGGAAGGGAGGTCTTTTTAATTTGGACATTGACGTAGGATAATTTTTCATGGCTCCTATAGTGACAAATGGCGAGGAAATAAATTTTATTTATAGGTTTTAGTTGACAGCAAGTTGTAAATGAACTTTTAATGGCCGCTGTGTTTGTTTATTGTGTGAATTAGTGGCTTATGTGATTTATATAAACTTAGAAAAGTATAGTGGCGCTGTAGTGGGGGTTAATTTTAGTTTTGATAAGTAAGTACAGCTTTTGGGGGTTAATGGCGAAGAATTAGTTGTTTTTTGTTATTATGTTCGTTTAATTGTCATTTGTTAGAAGGTGACGGCGAGCATTGGGTAGCTCGCTGTTCGACCTTGGCTGTCCATCCTAAGGTTGTCTGGAAGATATCACTTTCAGCGATAAGACCGCCATTGTACCCATAAATTTAATTTTATGTATAAGCTGTGTTACTTTTTGGTGTACAATAAAGTTTATTCTATTCTATTCTATTCTATTCCGACCGTCCGGTAACTGCCCAAAACGTCGACGGCGTGCACTGTCCCCGCGCGCCTCAGGGAGTTGTCAGCAACAGCAGGGGCCCAGCTTGGTCGAAGCCTACTGGGGCCAGGGTTATCCGAAAGAGACCTCGAGCCCCGGTATGAAGGCTAGAAGGCACGAGGTGGGTTTTAGTCAGTAGACTCTGACACTATCTCTCGCACTATCCAAGAGCGGGGGTTGTCATTGGATGATTTCTGCCCACCATAAAAAAAAATCTGTTAGAAGATTTAATTGTGTAATGACTTAAATTTGGTCAAAGAAAACTTTGAAGATGCTGAAATTTCATTATTTAGGTAACAAGTTCTCAATGAAAATCATTTCTTTATAGCAAGTTTTGATAGAGCAGTGGTGACCGAGTAGTAAACAGCCCCGACTTACGAGTTGTAGGTCACGGGTTCAAACCCAGCCAGGCGCATTGCTTTGTGCAATTTATTTCATCACCACTGCTCTCAAAACGGTGAAGGAAAACATTGTGAGGAAACCGGCATGTCCTAGAACCAATTTAAAGACATGTGACATCCACCAACCCTCTCTGGGCCCGCGTGGTGGATTACGGCCCATTCCCTCTCCTAGAGAGGAGGCCTGAGTCCCAGCAGTGGGAACATTAAAAGGCTGATTATGCTATATGCTTCTTAGTTTTTATATCGCGAGATATACTTACTTAGACCACATTGTTAGTTATGCGAAACCTGAATATACTTAGTTTATTCAGAATCAGTAACTGAATTGATTCCATTATTTTTTACACCATTTTATATTTTTTTCCAAAAATATTTAAAGATGGATGTGTGGTGTGACAAGAATGGATAAAGTGAGAAATGAGTATATTAGGGGAAGTTTGAAAGTGGCGCCAGTAACTGAAAAGCTGAAAGGAAATCGTTTGTCTTGGTATGGTCATGTGAAAAGGAGGGACGAAACGCATGTTGCTAAAAAAGTTATGAGTTTACATGTGGATGGATGGAAGGGGAGAGGGAGGCCAAAGAAAAGATGGATCGATTGTGTGAGAAGTGATATGAAAGAAAAGGGAGTTAGTGATAGCATGACGAGTGACAGGACAGAATGGAAGAAAAAAACGTGTTGCGCCGACCCCAAATAAAACGGGACAAGGGCAGGAAGATGATTTAAAAAGGTCACGAGTTGGATACCACCGACACAGTACAACACTGGTCACGGCACGGCAGGTCATAACGGGTATTAGCTACCAGCAAACAGCTGGGTGCAAGTGCAAAACATCCCACGTATCTTTGCTGACATAACAAGCTTATAACTTTGTGATTTTTTATGACACAGTTATAAGTACACAAATTCTTTAATTAAACAAGTTTTTATTGGTATAATACTGATATAAATAATACTCGTGAATCACGGTATTACTGATATAAATAATACTCGTAAAGACGAATCATACGAGCCCAAACTCGATGGGTTTATGTCGTTTAACTACCAAGTTCCTATAGCTACCTTCCGGTTCCATCATCAGATCCGCTCCATGTCAAAATAATTTTGCATTACCATCTGATTTACACACGCATGCAAAATTTCAGCTCAATCGGTTACCGGGAAGTGGGTGAAATTTAATTTACATGATTTTATTATAGACAAACATCGGGACAGGTGAAAGTAAATAAAAGCTTGCAAGAATAGATTAATAAGAAACCATAATTATATGAGAGGCCTTTTTTACGGTGGGCAAAAATCATCCAATGACAACCCCCGCTCTTGGGTGGAGCGGGAGATAGTGTCACTCTTACTGACTAAAAACCCGCCCTGTTCTTTCTAGCCTCTTCATACCGGGGCTCGAGTTTCCTTTCGGATAAACCTGGCCCCAGCCTTTAACCCAGCTGGGCCCCTCCTGTTGCTGACAACTCGGTCGGACAGCGAGCTACCCATGGCTCGCCGTATATGAGAGACCTTAACCAGTAGGCCATTACGACACTCAGATTCAATGAAATGAGTCACTGAAAAACAATTGAAAAATCCAATACCTACTCCTCAATTGGTCATAACCCTTATCAAATGATATACCAGTGGTTGCCAACACATGATTGGCCATGTCCGCCATGTGTACATAAATGGCGATTACGACCGCGTCGCTTTGACCACGGTACCACACGCACGTTAGCGATAATAAATGCAATTATTAATATCATATTTTAGAACGAGAAACGGGATATTTGCTAAACTAGTTTAATACCGCGGTTGGGTTCTCGTAAATAATGTAATGCAGCAATAATATGACTAACTACGATGTTCCTCACATCGCTGTGGGTTTATTTATGTTTTATTTAAAAAAACCCTTTTTTGTTACTTCTTTTAATATAATCTATACTTTTTAATGTTCCCACTGCTGGGACTCAGGCCTCCACTCTAGGACAGGGAATGGGCCGTATTCCACCACGCGGGTCCAGTGCGGGTTGGTGAATGTAACATGTCTTCGAATATTAGGTTCTAGGACATGCCGGTTTCCTCGCGATGTTTTCTTTCACCGTTTTGAGAGCAGTGGTGATGAAATAAATTACACAAAGTAATGCGCCTGGCTGGGTTTGAACCCGCGACCTACAACTTGTAAGTCGGGGCAGTTACCACTCGGCCATCACTGCTCACCAGACAGACATACGGACTTTTATCCCTACTAATATTATAAATGCGAAAGTAACTCTGTCTGTCTATCTGTCTGTTTGTTACGCTTTCACGCAAAAACTACTAAACGGATTTAGATCAAATTTGGTAGGTAGGTAGAAGAGACACTAGAATAACACATAGGCTACCTATAATTCCACTGCTGAGCACGGGTCTCTGCCCGCGCGATGTAAACTGTAGTCCACGCGGGCGAAGCCGCGGGCGGAAAGCTAGTATAATATAAATGTGAAGTAATTATAGTTCAGATTAGAAATGGTTTTATGACACATCATAAAATTACGCCTTTATTTCTCGAAGAAGGTTGGAGGGGGTGTAAATACATAACTACCCATAATTCGCCATTGCAGTTATATTTAAAAAAAAAAACATGAAAAAGAGGGTAAGTAAGTCTACTGCAGTTTTTACTTTAATTCATGAATCCCCAAGCGACACCCGGTGGCCGCGCATCTATTGTCTTACTATTGTGTCTCTAATTGACGGTATCTGAAGGGTTAAATTATGGATAGGCTCGCGTATGAAAGAAAGAAAAGAAAGAAAGAAAAATAATTTATTTGGTACAGCATATGGCCCAAACACAAATACAAGAAATAAAAAATTAAGTGGTTGTGTGCCTCATGGCTGCACCAAAATAGGTCCAGTTCAGCATGATTGCCAGACAACTAGTGCCTGACGCTGGTTTTCAACTGAACCTGTAGTCTTGACGTAACGGACGTAAAACCGGTTGACCACTATCTCACCTGACGATAAGCGAAGATGTGGCCGACGATGGAGCACGTTTGCTTAGAAGCAATTTATTCACTCTTGACTTAAAGACCAGTTTACCAAACGCAAAGGGAAATTGAAGAAAGGGCTTTTCATATGAGAAACCGTACTAAGGACGTAGCTAAGGAGTGGAATTCCCTGCCGGAGTCTGTGTTTCCTGATAGCTACAACTTAGGGGTTTTTAAGTCTAGAGTGAATAGGTTACTTCTAGGCAAGCGTGTTCTATCGTCCTCCACATCATCGCTTACCATCAGGTGAGGTGGTGGTCAAACGCAAGCCTATCAATAATAAAAAAATAATAAAAAAATCTATACCTGTGCTACAAGACCTTGCTTTGTACCAAATTTCAGGATCCTGGGTCAACTAAAAGTAAGTACCCTATGGATTTTGATTCCCTTGAGAATGTCGAAATACACGTTGTTTTGCGACATAAACGGCCGTATCTTTTTTATTCATTAACTTCATCATCATCATTTCAGCCGATACACGTCCACTGCTGGACATAGGCCTCCCCCAAGCGTCGCCACAACGATCGCTCGTTATTCGTTAACTTAGAAGTTTGATTATATTTTTACAGCTTCAAGAGACAGCAGACCTTAGTATATGGTTTTAATTTAAACTCAATACCTCTACGCGTTCTCAAGTCCGTGATAAGGCCTGTCGTACTGTATAGATCAGAATGTTTGGCTGTGAAAAAGATGAATGAAAAAAGATTGCATGTAGCAGAGATGAGAATGTTAAGATGGATGTGCGGTGTGACAAGAATGGGTAAAGTGAGAAATGAGTATATTAGGGGATGTTTGAAAGTGGCGCCAGTGACTGAAAAGTTGAAAGGGAATCGTTTGTCTTGGTATGGTCATGTGAAAAGGAGGGACGAAACGCATGTTGCTAAAAAAGTTATGAGTTTACATGTGGATGGATGGCGGGGGAGAGGGAGGCCAAAGAAAAGATGGATGGATTGTGTGAGAAGTGATATGAAAGAAAAGGGAGTTAGTGATAGCGTGACGAGTGACAGAACAGAATGGAAGAAAAAAACGTGTTGCGCCGACCCCAAATAAAACGGGACAAGGGCAAGAAGATGATGAGATGATGATGACCTCTACGTGTTCTCGAGATAAAGGATCTTGACAAGACGGACAACAAAGTGATCCTATAAGGGTTCCGTTTTTTCCTTTTGAGGTACGGAACGCTAAAAAAACTAGTTTTCCCAATAGCACTACTTCTAGCCTATAATAAAATTGTTACATAAAATAGCCATAGAATAGTAATTTAATGAGACCAATACCCAATACCAAACCTGCTAAGTCCTTATATAGATTTATTAAAATGTATATAAAATAGTTTACTGTGGTTTTGTAAACGATATTCTTGTTAAAAGGCACGCCTTGAATTTATTTTAGCTATGTAGAGAGCAGTGGTGGCCGAATGGTAAAAACTCCGATTTACGAGTTGAACCCAGCTAGGTGCATTACTTTGTGTGATTTATTTCATCACCACTGCTCTCAAAACGGTGAAGGAAAACGTGAGGAAACCGGCATGTCCTAGAACCAAAAATTCGAAAACATGTGATATCCATCAACCCGTACAAGGCCCGCGTGGTAGATTACGGCCCGTTCTCTCTCCCAGAGAGGTCTGAGTCCCAAAAGTGGGAACATTATAAGGCCGACTAGGCTATGCTATATGGAGATAGCTATAAGGTGACTTATATTTTACTAGTTGTCCCCCACGGTTTTACCCATATATTTGGTTACTAATCCGCTCCTATTGATCGCTGTGTGATTTTATAAAGCCTTTCTCGATAAATGGGCTATCCAACACTAAAATAATTTTTTATAGGTGTTATTTAGATTTTTAGCTGAAAGGAAATCGTTTGTCTTGGTATGGTCATGTGAAAAGGAGGGACGAAACGCATGTTGCTAAAAAAGTTATGAGTTTACATGTGGATGGATGGAAGGGGAGAGGGAGGCCAAAGAAAAGATGGATGGATTGTGTGAGAAGTGATATGAAAGAAAAGGGAGTTAGTGATAGCATGACGAGTGACAGGACAGAATGGAAGAAAAAAACGTGTTGCGCCGACCCCAAATAAAACGGGACAAGGGCAGGAAGATGATGATGATGATGATTTAGATTTTTCAAAATTCACCCCTTAAAGTCGTGAAAAGGGGCTTCATTTGATCGGACAAGCCAGGGGCATAAGCTAGTTGATTTATATTTAAAGTATATATTATGTAATCACTACATAGTATAAAACAAAGTCGCTTTTTCTGTCCCTATATCCCTATGCACGCTTAAATCTTTAAAAATACGCAACGGATTTTGATGCGGTTTTTTTTAATAGATAGAGTGATTCAAGAGGAAGTTTTATATGTATAATAACATCCATTAAATAGTGGAGAAATACTGTTACCCGAGCGAAGCCGGGGCGGGTCGCTAGTTATGTATAATCAATACTTCCATACTATCTAACTAGTATTTACAAAGGCGAAAGCTTGTGTGTGTACTATGTTTGTTACTTCTTCACGCTCAAACGGCTGAACGGATTTTGATGAAACTTGGAACACGGGTAAGCCATGCCCTGGAAGAGTACCCGTGCGAAGCCAGGGCGAATTACTAGTATTAACAATAATGTTAAATAACAGTCTTAAACTTTCCATTTTAGTAGGAAAATTATCAATCCATATAAAATTAAACCATGAACGAAATATTCAATTCGCTTACAATAAAAATGCACATGAATATTTTACATGAAAAATACATAAAACACATTTCGAAAATCCCTTCCACGTTCCACCCCACACGTCTTACCCCTACCACAGTTCACGCGCGAGTGACCTCACACAATACAATTTGATTTCGCAATGTTCGACTACCCTCTTCTTCCGAACAATTTCACTTGACAACAATAACCAAATTGGTCCTTTTGTGGAAAATTCAAGATAATTTTCTAGTTCAAACTAGTGGAAATATTGCTTGTTAGTGTCTTTTGTTGTTAAACTAGCTTTTTGTCCTTTTAACCTTTTTTGAGGGTAGATGTGAAGTTAATTAGTTTTGATGGACACGGTTGCAGCCACGTGCTTCTGTAGGTAAACATAAATTGAGAACATCAGAAAGGGTGAATAATTAGTTATTGTTGGATGTTTTTTTATGGTTCAAGCTGAAGCTAAGGACAATACTGAGCCTATGTTATGCCACGTATGTCGACGGCGCGTACTGTTCCCGCGCGCCTCAAGGAGTTGTCAGCAACAGCAGAGGCCCGACTGGGTCGAAGCCTACCGGGGCCAGGGTTATCCGAAAGGAAGCTTGTGCCTTGGTTTAAAGGCTAGAAGGGACGGGGTGGGTTTTTAGTCAGTAAGAGTCTGACACTATCTCGGGCTCCACCCAAGGGCGGGGGTTGTCATAAGATGATTTTTGCCCACCGAAAAAAAAAACGCATTACAAGGCATTTTGGGAACACATTCATTATGCGTACAGCTAAGAAGTGCGATTGCCGGAGTGTGTCTCCTGATAGCTACAACCTAGGGGTCTTTCAAAGTCAAAGTCAAAGTCAAAGTCAATATATATATATACATGGGCACTTATAAAACGTCAGAAGCTAGTGCACGGTTCCGAATTGGTAGTTTCCTATGGAGAAGAACCGGCAAGAAACTCCATGGTTACTCTTTTAAAAAATGTGTTTATTACAATATTCATTGATTTATGTAAGAACAGAGTAGATCAGTCAACATTCTTCGTGTCTTCGACATAGTCTTTAACCTTGTAATATGCCTTTTTGGTTAGGACACGCTTAATATGAGTTTTGAATTTTCCCTCACTAAGTTCAGTTACCGCCTTTGGCAGCTTGTTGTAAAAGCGTATGCTGTTTACTAGGAATGACTTGCTGGTCTTAGCTAATCTCCATTTGGGTAATACAATTTCGTGTTTACTACGCGTATTTTTGTTGTGAAAATCGCTTCTGATTTTAAAGAGTCCTAAGTTTTTACAACAACACACAAAATGCATTCCAAGATATAAAGAGAAGGCAGAGTCAGAATATTGATATCGTTGAATTTATTTCTGAGGGACTCGCGAGGACCCATTCTATAAATAGCCCGGATAGCTCTCTTTTGCAATATGAAAATTGAGTCTACTACTTTAAATCAAGAGTGACAGAGTGAATAGGCTACTCGTAGGGAAGTGTGCTCCGTCGTCGGCTAATCATCGCTTAGCATCAGGGAAGATCGTGGTCAAACGTGAGTCTATGCATATCAATAATAAATTATATATACAACGTGTAACTTTAAATGCGCAAAACCTTAGACACCCCAAATGATTTTTAATTCGATTGACCTAATTATGTGAGAGAAAAAAAAAGATTAAAAAAAAAAATAAAGGTTTTATGAGCAGTTTTAGTTTGTTTAAAATTCATATCTGCATTGAAATAATATTTCCACAACTATCACACAACACCGTCTAGTCTCAACCTAAGCAGAGCTTGTGTTATGAGTAAATAAATAATAATAAGAACTTTTATTATCCCGTATATGACAAAATTTTATTGGATTACAACTATTTGTGTTTGGTTATCTATTTCAGCGGATGAGCGGTGGGCTAAAAGAGCCACTTATTGGGTCCCATTGAATGCAAGGCGACATCGCGGCAGACCAAGGCGAAGGTGGAGAGATGAGCTTGATAAGTACCGGAGGGACTGGCCCGCAATGGCCGAAGACAGACGTGTGTGGAAAAGGGAGAGGGAGGCCTTCGCCCAGCAGTGGGACATAAATGGGCTAACTAACTAACTAACTATCTATTTCAGCGGGTTTGCACACGTGATGGCTTGACCTATTCATAAATAGACAGGTCGAAGTTTTTAACGATTTTTTTTTTGAAAAATATAACCTATATTAAAAAGTGGTTTAATTGATTCTGCTCGTTATTCTAGTCAAACTAATTTCAGGTTTTGCGCATTTAACGTTACACCTTGTAGACTCTTGAATTTCAAGAGTCTTGAAAACAAAATACTGACAGGGTCGCGTATGACCGCGTAAGTAAGTAAGTATGATTTTAAAAAGTCGTCTGTTTTCAAGCAAATCCATACTAATATTATAAATGGGAAAGTGTGTCTGTTTGTCCGTCTTTTACGGCAAAACGGAGTGACGAATTGATGCGATTTTTTAAGTGGAGATAGTTGAAGAGATGGAGAGTGACATGCCTATGTCACTCTACTTTTTGTCTCTTTCTAAGCCCCCACGTCCCAGGGGAAACGTGTTACCTCGAATTTAACGCGAACGAAGCCGCGAGCAAAAGCTAATTCAAGAATATTGAAACCGATGTCATATTGCTTAGCATAGTGGATTCAGTGTTTCTTTAGCTTAATTTATTAAGAAATATTGATTCGTAACAGACAGGCACTTGGATTTTGAAATTATATATAACAGAATAATACAGATGCGTTTTAGTCAGTAAAAGTCTGAAACGCCTTCTCTCTCTTCCTAGAGCGTTGAATTTGCTGAAAGCAGATGATTTAGAAACATTCAACAGTCGCCACACAATTTATTTATCTTTTCTTTGATTTACCTCGCCTCTCCATCCATCCATGTATACTCAGAACTCTTTTAGTTACATGCGTTTCATCCCTCCTCTTCACATGACCATACCAAGACAAACGATTCCCCTTCAACTTTTCAGTAACTAGCATCACTTCCAAACTTCCTCTAGGCTCTAATATCCATTGAATATTCAAAAAATGCATTGTAATTTTATATAAACATTTTTAAAACAAACACAAACCACTAATCCAAACAAACAATTTCCGTTAAAAAAAAAAAACAAATGATTGCTTTACGCAAAATCATTCACATTTCAAAATCGATTGCCAACATCACAATAATCATTTCGATTTTGACAGACAGGTATACACACACCCCTAAAACACGGCACCCCCCTATTAAATGACCCGGAAACAGAAATGACTATATTTTTTTTAATACCGCATCGCGACAGACGCGCGGCGCCTGCGCAGGTTCGAAATTTGAATTTGAAATTGGAACGTAATGGCGACCCTGGCGGCCATCATTAAAAATAGATCATAGACTCGGATCAAATGATTTTGTGTAATTTTCTATCGTTTAATGCTTGATCTCTCTGTAATTCTGTTTTTTTTTTTGTGTATATTATTTAATAAGAATTAGGATTTAATTTTAGTCTGGGAATGCATTAAATATTGTAGGTCAGATATTGAATAAATAGCATTTATTTTGTACTTGAGATTTGGCTGAAAAACGCTTGAAACGCATTCAATACGGTCAAAATATTTTGGCCACTCTGAAGTTGGCGCATACTCGAAAGAATACGCTCTATGCATTCGCTATAATTATGATTCTTAAAAAGGATTACTGCGCAGCCAATCGGGATATCCAATCCAGAATAGCACACCAGGAGAAGTAATTGGATGATTTGTAATCTCAAAAAAGATGTAACATTTTATACTTAAATAAATCAGATTTGTGTGCCAAATAGACGTGTTTTTTTTTCTTTCTATTTCAAGTTTTCTTATCCCACCCTTTCCTTTCACTACAGCCAAGACACGTTTAGTTATCTCTGATGAGTATCGTGAGTTTTCATGACTGGCAGTGAGTTTATTACCCATCTCCTGGGCCTAGTTTCCTATCTTACTAATCGTCTGTTATCTTTAGACTTTATTTCTTAGACTTTAGACATCCTGAACTATTGTATTACTTACTGAGTAAATTATATAAATCCCTCACTGACGTCCGGGGTTAAAATCAACAAACTTCGTTTTTTTCGGAATTCAACATACCGCCCGTGACTTAAAGACACTGCTTTATCTCCTAGTCACATAAACTACTATTTTAATTTTATTACAGTTCCGCCAATGAAGATTTTCTAATCGTAAGTTTTGGTAGATATTGAAGAAAGTACCTATAACGTACATTTACTAGTTGTCTCGGCAAATGTTGAACTATCATAATAAACTACCAAAGAAGTAAATGAGGGCGTTGCAGAACGATATAAAATAGCCTACGACCTATTCTCATCATTATCATCATCATGGGGTGACTGGCATGTTGGTTTATTGTTAGTAGCCCTGACTGCTATGCCGGAGGTCGTGGGCTCGATTCCCAGCCCAGGACAAATGTTTATGTGATGAGCATGATCATTTGTTCTGTGTCTGGGGGTAATTTATCTATCATATGTATATACTTAGAAATATATAAGTATGTTTATCAGTTGTCTAGTACTCATAACACAAGCTCTGCTTAGCTTGGGACTAGACGGCGTTGTGTGGTAGTTGTGGAATATTATTATTATTATCATTTCAGCCGAAAGCCGAACACTGTAGGACAAAGGCCTTCCCCAAGCGTCTCCACAACGACCGGTCCTGTACGTCTCGCATCCATTGGATTCCCGCGACCCTCCCCAGGTCATCGGCAAGCCGGCTCCCAAAACACACACCGTAATGATACAGCTATAATCACAGGAAATGTTTTGGGCTCATGAATATGTAAACGATATTAGGATGCAACGTAACTCTTAATGTCGGACGGCGCCTAAACTAATTATGGTAATTTTATAGTCTAGACAAGGTACGCATTTCTCGCTACGGGGTGAGCAGAACTGTTGGCGCTAAGTAGGCCACCATTTTTGACTTAGAGGCCGCTTTTCCACTCGCCTATCGTCAACATCGACCATGGTTTAAAAGATTGTTGAAGAAGCATACTGGGGCCATGGGTTTTTTTTACGGTGGGCTTTTGCCCACCGTAAAAAAAAGAGCGTAAGAGCGGGGGTTGTCATAAGAAGATTTTTATCTTCTTATGACAACCCCCGCTCTTGGGTGAAGCGGGAGATAGTTACAGACTCTTACTGACTAAAAACCCACCCCGTTCCTTCTAGCCTCTTCATACCGGGGCTTCGACCCAGCTGGGCCCCTCCTGTTGCTGACAACTCTTTGAAGCGCGCGGGAATAGAGCGCGCCGTCGACGTCTTGGGCTCGGTCCTGACTTAAGAAGCTGCTTTTCCACTCGCCTATTGTCAACATCGACCATGGTTTAAAAGCTTGTTGAAGAAGCATACTGGGGCCATGGTTTTGACTGGCCTGTTGGTCTAGTGGTTAGTGGCCCTGACTGCTATGCCGGAGGTCGTGGGTTCGATTCCCACCCAGGACAAATGTTTATGTGATGAGCATGATCATTTGTTCTGTGTCTGGGTGTAATTTATCTATATTATGTATGAATTTAGAAACATATAGGTAAGTATGTTTATCAGTTGTCTAGTACCCATAACACAAGCTCTGCTTAGCTTGGGACAAAAAAAAAAAAAATGGGTTCGTTTCCGAAAAGGAAATCTGAGGTGCTGTAACGCAAGGTAAAGAAGGAACATAGTGGTGAGTTTTAGTCAATAAAATTCTGAGACGCCCTCCTGCTCTGCCTTAGAACGTGAGAAGTCATTGAATGATTGCCCACCTAAAAATACCTATAGAGTGGGAGCACTCATTGGTTAATTTACATCTTAAAAAAAAAACCTTTAAGAATGTCAAAATTTACAAACAGTACCAACGTGTAACTAAATTGTGTATCTAAAGTAGACACCAGAAAAAACATGGAATAACGGTCATAGATTCTCCCCAAGTACATAAAATATAGCCTATGTTTGTCAGGAATAAAGCAGCTTTCTGTCGGTGAAAAAAATATAGCAATCGGACCAGTACTTTCAGAGATTACCTCCTACAAACAAAACATTAAAACAAACTTTACTTCTCTATAATATTAGTGGAGATATACCTACTAAAAGTTTTCCTGAAAAATATGCATAGAAATAGCGAAAACTTCATCTAAATCAGGTTAGTATTTTTTTGGGAAAATCACGGACATATGTACAAATGTATACATATTTCTTCTTTTCGGTTAAAAAAACTCGCGGTTTATTATTGAAATTATCGTAAGTGTAATTCGTACAATCCAATTTGTTTATTATGATACAGACAGAACACCATTGATAACGTTGGCTAGGTTTAAACGCATTTTTTTTTTTTTAATAAACTCTGCAAAACAAAATCGATTTGTTGATAGATCTTTACTTACCTACTTAAAAAAAGTCGAAGCACCCATATCACCACTCTTGACTTGTCTCAAAAACATTTCACTTTTCATCATTGAAAATATTCGTAAACAGATAACTCACTTTCACTTTTAGCAGAAGATTTTGTTTTGCAATCAAAACAACAACACAACACAAAAAAGAAACAAAACTCAATCGACATCTGTCATTATTCAATGAGCGTTTCAAAAATTTAAAATTCGGTCTTTCAAAACGAACTTGGCACATTCAAAATTCAAATTAGGTCCTCAATCAGAACCAAAGAGGTTTGTACTATTTACAGAATTGTCAACGTTACATTTAGTTTATTTGGATACCAAGTTTATTAAGTCTTTAGTATTTATATAGTCATTTTAATTAGCGTATAAATTATTAAAACAGTCCCAAAACTTTACTTAAAAAAAAAAAACCCGCCAAAAACTACCAAAGAGGTTTCAAAACTTTTCGGCAGCCATTTTGTTTTTGACGTTTGACGTTTGAAAATAACTTTTCCGAATAACTTTTCACGAGTCTGTCTGTCTCCATCGCGAGTTAGTAGCGTAATGATACTACACTATACGACATGCGGTTTTCTACCCAATTATAATGGTTTACAATTTGAGTGAGCAAAGAGCAATCATTTGAGGTCAATACCAATTTTGTGTCATGCTTATTATGTATAATGTCGACGTATTAGTTCGAGGATATGGTTAGGAGGTTAAATACCTATTGGCTTTGGAAATAGAATTTTTGATATCGATTTAATGGAAACCTGAAAATTAATGATGTTAGAGGCAACACAAGGGCACTTTTTTTTTGACCAAAAATCATCCAATGAAACGCTCTTGGGTGGGGCGGGAGATAGTGTAGTGTGATAGTGACTAAAAATCCACCCTGTTGCTTTTAGCCTTCATACCGGGGCTCGAGTTCCTTTTCAGATAACCCTGGCCCCAGTAGGCAACACAAGGTTACTGGAGTTGAGTTTTCTTCACTTTCTTCTAACAAAAGCAAAACGATCAGTACTATCATCAAAACTAGGTATTTTCAATACATTTACTCGAAAATTAACTTTTATCCCTACTGCTTTTAGGCATACAATTAAATGTTTTCTGCACTAGTGCTGAAAAGTGCGCAAGCTCACCCATTGATTGATTGATCGTAACAGGCTGGATGTCGCGCAGCCCCCAATGGTAGCTGCTCAACCTCCATATATTTATTTCTTCGGTGTATTGAAAAATTCGTTTGATACATGTGGAAAGTCACTGCAGCACTCGATTTCATAACACCCTCGTTTGCAGCTCGAGCAAATCCTGCCGGAGTCGCAATGATAAATTGTCTCCAGTTGTATCAAAATGTACTATTTCTCCATGCTGATCAGTGGTACGAAGTCTTGATTAGCTTTCCCATTCACGTTTTGCATTATGATCACTTCATCTTTTGAATTAGTTTTTCTCATTCTCGTTTTTCATTTGTTCTTTAAGGCAAGGTCGCCATCTCGAAGTTCGCTGTATCCTTGGATATCATAGATAACTAATTAATTTTAATTGGCAGTAGCGTCTTATCTAAACAAACGTTAAAGTTTCAATGATTAAATCCCACCGTATTCCTTTTTCTAATTAACTAGTGCTTGACTGCGATCCCATCTGATGGTAAGCAGTGATACAATCGTTGATGGTGAGGCGCACTAGTTTATTAAGAGTCTATTCACTTTAGGCTTGAATACACCAAAATTATAATAATAAATTTAATAACCTTTCAAATACCTTAGTTAGAGACACAATAGAAAAACAATGAGAGAGCGAATGCCGGCGTTCGCTTGGGGTTTATTAAATTAAACGTTGAAATACATTAGCTAAACTAGCAAGCAGGCATACAGGATATGTAGGCACTCTAGTTGACGTATATCCCAATCGCGGTCTTGCGGACGGCGAGCAATGGGTAACTCGCTGTCCGATTGTCCGGTAACTGTCCGGACCAAGCCCAAGTCGTCGTCGGCGCGCACGCACTGTTCCCGCTCGCCTCAAGGAGCTGTCAGCAACAGCAGAGGCCCAGCTGGGTCGAAGCCTACTGAGGCCAGGTTATGAAGGCTAGAAGGAACGGGGTTTGGTTTAGTCAGTAAGAGTGTCACACTATCACCCGCTCCTCCCAAGAGCAGGGGTTGTCATTAGATAATTTTCCCCACCATAAAAAACCTATATCATAATACATAGAGTATATTTATATGTATTTTAATACAATGTACATTTACACAAACTCAGAAATAATAAGTATCACATACTGTCACAAAATACATTGCAAAAAAAAAAACAAAAAGCCACAAAACATACTTGGCTGTATACAATGACGTCAGTGCCCCAAAATGCATTTATGAAAAAACCTCAACCTCATTTCACATTCCCGCGCTTTATTACCTAACCTATATTCAAAAACAAATTGTTTCTGCCCAGGACAGATGGGTATCGGCGTGATTATATTTCTAATCCGTCATTATTTCGAACAAGTCTAGTTTAAGACGAAAAATTTTGAATTAGCATAATGATAATGTCGGTTCGTCACAGAGTAGGTGGGGACAGAGGCTGCAGTTTTTGACGTTTGAATTAAAAGCTGCGGAAATTTCAATGACAGGAAGAATTTTTTTTTTTGATTAATGTATCGTTTTACCAGACTGGGCTGGGTAAATGACAATACCAAAGTTGTAATAACATCTGGAAAATTATTATTATTATAATGGTATTCATCATCATCATCATCAGCCTTTTTAATGTTCCCACTGCTAGGACTCAGGCCTCCTCTCTAGGAGAGTGAATGGACCGTAATCCACCACGCGGGCCCAGTGCGGGTTGGTGGATATCACATGTCTTTGAATTTTTAGTTCTAGGACATGCCGGTTTCCTCACGGTGTTTTCCTTCACCGTTTTGAAAGCAGTGGTGATGAAATAAATTACACAAAGTAATGCGCCTGGCTGGGTTCAAACCTGCGATCTACAACTCGTAAGTCGGGGCCGTTACCACTCGGCCACCACAGCTCTATGGTATTAAAACGTGGTAACTAAATCATATTAGAAGTATTAGACAATTGTCTTATGTTACGGTATTTTGGTTTTTGCTTGCCGCTTTTTTAAATAGCCAGTAAAATAGGTCCTATTTTACCACCCAAAATATATCTACTTCTGCACCTCTTCCCTTTAACTTAAGCCCTCTGAAAGGTGTGATATTTCTCTTGCCAGGACTGTTTCTTTTTTCGCATTCTAATTTATTTACTAACATTTCTGCATTATTAATTTATGCAATTTATTTCATCACCACTGCTCTCAAAACGGTATAGGAAAATATCATAAGGAAACCGACACATCCAAGAACTTAAAATCTGAAGACAGGTTTTTTTAGATGGGAAATTATCTTTATTATTATCAATGGGCGGGTCATACTATTACTGACTCAAACCCACTCCTAGTTCCTTCGTTGCCTTTCGTTGCCTTCGATCTTACTGGGCCTCTACGGGCTGCTGACATCTCCTTCAGGCGCACGTGGAACGCTCAGCGCCGTCGTCGACTTGGACTCGGTCCGATCGATTACCGGACGTTCAGATCGCGATTGCTTGCCGTCTGGAAGCCCGCGCTGGCCACGGTGGCTGAAATTCGGGATAGGGATCCCTGCAGCTCGGGCGTGAGGGACGTAAATTCCACCAAACCGCACTGGGCCAGTGTGATAGATTACGGCCTATTCCCTCTTCTAGAGAGGAGATTTGATTCCCTCAGGGAGAACAATATAAGGGTAAATATATTTATGCTAGTACAGCAGTAGATGTCATGATAGGCAGAAACGTCATGACGTCAGTGTTGGCTCTGTCCTTCACTGCTCTGTGACACCAGGCTGTTGTTACTCATGTCAACATGAAGAACACATGCCTACACGCCGAATACTTAAATTTATGTAAGTTTATAAGTTGAGTTCTGTCTGTCTGTTGGGAAAATTATTAGTATAAAACTTTCGTAAAATTTTCTTGTAAATAGGAGAGTTTTCCGTGCTCTTTGATCTGAAATTCAGGACATAGTTTTGTTCGAAATTCGCGTTCGCATTTCGCGTTTCGTGACTATTACGCCTAACCATCAGAGATTGCATTACTGCTTACCATCAGGTGGGATCGCAGTCAAGCACTAGTATATATCAATTAGCTGAGCATATACCTATTATATGATATATTATTTCATCACCACTGCTCTTAAAACGGTGAAGGAAAACATTGTGAAGAAACCGGCATGTCCTAGTCGATGATATGTGACATCCACCAACCCCCACTGGGCCCGCGTGGTGGATTTCGGCCCGTTCCCTCTCCTAGAGAGGAGGCCTGAGTCCCAGCAGAGGGAACATTATAAGGCCGACTATGCTCTGCTATTACTAGCTGATCTAGATCGTTCTGTGAGCTATATGTATATATGTTCTAAGTTAAAATGTATGTGTGCTGTATGTAACGTTTTTCTTTCTTCTTTCTTTCTATATGGATTGTCAGCTATGTAGTAACTAACAGCTAGGAACAGTTTGGTTAAAATAAAGTGTTTTATTTGAGTTTTCCGTACATTTTTTTTCGATTTTCTGTACATAAAACCTTGATGAAAATTCAAACAAGTAGGTTAAAAAAAGTTGCTTGGCTAATGCTAATTTCAGTCATTCAATTTTATTTATAAATCTTTAAATACCTACGTGTATTATGCCTTATAAATATTCTAAACTAGCTTTGCCCGCGCGGCTTCGCTCCCGCTCTTCCCTACTCCACCCTACTATACCCAACTCTACCCTACTCTACCCTACCCTACCCTACTCTACCCTACTCTACCCTACTCTACCCTACTCTACCCTACTCTACCCTACTCTACCCTACTCTACCCTACTCTACCCTACACTACCCTATTTATTTTTCCCATAAGAACCTTCTCCTCACAATAACAATCACAACAAAAAAAAAACAGCCAAATTGGTCAAGCCGTTTTCATGCCAAGTCGTGACAACGGAAAACGGGGGTCATTTTTATATATATAGAAAATTATTCTTATTATGTATAGTCTGAAAGACACACATTTGACACACTACTACGACAGAACAAATACATACTACACGAAACTACTACGACAGAAATTTTTAAAATGACAGGAACATTGAAAGGAATGAAAGGCGTACGCCTTTGCCCAACAGTGGACCAGGTTATAATAATACAGAGACGCCTTCCACGATAGTTTTCAGGAAAAATGTAGTCTACGGTACTAAATAATTTTTTTTCTATTAATGAATTTTTTTGCTGGATTGGATTGTTTGAGTACTTCCACAGATTTCTTTTTACACAAGACGTTTTCTAGTTAAAATTGTTTTAATTAATTAAGCCCCAAGCGAATGGTTCGCGCACCCATATTTTGTCTCTAATTACCACGATTGAAAGGCATGTCTTCTGGTGAACGCAATACAGGACTATTTATTTACATCTACACTATATCTATAATATCATAAAGAGGTAATGATTTTTTTTTTTGTTTGTAGATAATCTCTGAAAGTACTGGTCTGATTGCTATAATTTTTTCACCGATAGAAAGCTGCTTTATTCTTGACTGATATAGGTTATATTTTATGTACGCGGGCAAACCTGAGGGCAATAGCTAGTTCATAAAGATGTTCCAATCAAAACAAAAAAAAAACGCACATCATCTTTTTTTTCCGTTTCTTCACAAGTGAAACCGCAGCATGACGTTAGCTAGCACAAGATACAAACTTAATCATATCCTTTACATGGAGCCGTTGTAAGAATTATGAATATTAAACTTATTCCGCTCTTAGGATTACGGCTTATATTTAATACCAATAATAATGCTTCTCATTATGTTTCTGATTTTGGATGTTAGGGTATGTTGTGCAGTGTGAGCGAAGCTATAGCTGCGTAAAAGATGCAAATATGACAACTGACAGACGGACTTTTATGGTCTACTAGCTTTTGCCTGCGGCATTGCCCAAAACATATAGCCTACTGGCTTTCTGCCCGCGGCTTCGCCCGCGTGGACTACAGTTTATATCGCGCGGGCAGAGACCCGTGCTCAGCAGTGGAATTATAGGTAGCCTATGTGTTATTCCAGTGTCTCTTCTACCTACCTACCAAATTTGATCTAAATCCATTCAGTAGTTTTTGCGTGAAAGCTACTTTCGCATTTATAATATTAGTAGGGACTAGCTTTTGCCTGCGGCATTGCCCAAAACATATATCACTTAGGAATAAAGTAGCTTTCTATCAGTGAAAAAATTTTAGCACTTTACAATGTTACTGTACGTTTTACATAGCATGGATAGGATGACAGCAAGATGAAAATATAATAATAACTAGCTTTCCGCCCGCGGCTTCGCCCGCGTGGACTACAGTTTATATCGCGCGGGCAGAGACCCGTGCTCAGTGGAATTATAGGTAGCCTATGTGTTATTCCAGTGTCTCTTCTACCTACCTACCAAATTTGATCTAAATCCAATCAGTAGTTTTTGCGTGAAAGCGTAACAGACAGACAAACAGAGAGTTACTTTCGCATTTATAATATTAGTAGGGATAGTACGGACTAGCTTTTGCCTGCGGCATTGCCCAAAACATATAGCCTATGTCACTCAGGAATAAAGCAGCTTTCTATCAGTGAAAAAATTTTAGCACTTTACAATGTTACTGCACGTTTTACATAGCATGGGTAGGATGACAGCAAGACGAAAATATAATAATAATCTTTATTTATATAAAAAACAGATTGTAGTACATCTTAAATTTTTCACAAAGTGGGTAGTATTATATTTCTGACAATCAAGTCACCCGTCTTACTGTTCTCCTTGCTAGGCTATGAAATAGCTTGTATTAAGAAGTAACAGTGCCTATGCCGTTGTGTTGTATTACTACAATTTTATTTATTTATTTAAATCTTTATGCACAGAGTTGTACAAAGGCGGACTTAATGCCTAAGGTAATAAGTCCGAAAATTAGTCGACATTTAGTCGACCTTAGGGTGGTGCAGAAACATAACATGGCAGGTGCAGCTTAATAAATGAGAAAACAAATGCAATAGTAAATACATACTTAGATACATACGTATAAATAAACAAAGCTATAGTGAAAAAAAGAAATCAGTGCGATGATGATTCTACCAACATCTTGCGAATATGCTCTCGTGCCTTCACTTTAAAAGAATATCGGCTAGTCGCCATCCTGATATTCAGAGGGAGCGCATTCCAAAGGGACATCGCTTGAACGAAAAAGGAGGAGTGGAATTTTATTTTAACAACTTAAATTCAAGTAATTTGTTTAACAATTTTAGTACGCGAGCGCAATGTGTGGATGTGCGTGAGTTAAAATAATATATAAAATAACATCTTTACGATGAGAAAAAATGGTAGCAACATTGTATGAATCCGACAGCTGTCATCCGCGTCATAGCAAAGTTTTGTATTGTCAGTACGAATTCCCTAATGATGTCATCATCATTATCATTTCAGTTGAATGACGTTGATTGCTGGACATTAGGCCTATACCCCCACAAAAAAGTTGCAAAACAATAAAATTTAATCAATAATGGTTTTTTTTTTTGTCGACGGGGAAAATCATCTTGGGACAAAACCCGCTCTTGGGTGGAGCGGGAGATAGTGTTAGACTCTTACTGACTAAAAACCCCGCGCCGTTCCTTCTAGCCTTCTTACCGGGGCACGAGCTCCCTTTCGGACAACCCTGTCCCCATTAGGCTTTGACCCAGCTGGGCCTTTCCTGCTGCTGACAACTCCTTGAGGCGCGCGGGAACAGTGCGCGCCGTCGACGTCTTAGACTTGGTCTATTACATCAATGATGGTGATCAGTGTGAATGTTGAGATGTCAGTGTCTTCTTATTGGAATTAACCCTTCAGATACCGTCAATTAGAGACACAATAGTAAGACAATAGATGCGCGGCCACCGGTGGTCGCTTGGGGATTCATGAATTAAATGAAATTTGGCACACAGGTTGACCAAATCTTGGAATTCTACAAATTATACTTTTTATTTTGTTTACAATTTCTTTAAGTAATAGTAGGATTATATGTAATGTCAGTGAAATATGAGTTCTTTTGTTAAAATACTAATAATAAGTAGGTATAATACAGTTTATAGCAAAGAAGATTTATTGCAATGATAACAATCTTTTGATGATAATATTTTCTACATAACTAACTTTTTATAGCTCGGTATAGCTATATAATTAATACTTGTCAAGGCGAATCATACGAGACCAAACTCGATGCTGTTATGTCATTTGACTATGAAGTTTTTATAACCACCTTCCGGTTCCATCATCGGATCAGCTCTATGTCATAATAGTTTTGCACTGTTATCTGATTTACACGTGCATGCACAATTTTAGCTCAATAAGTAAACGGAAAGTAGATCAAATTTAACTTGCAAGATTCGATTACATATGAAACTAAAAAATTAAAGCTTATATTTATTTTATCTATTTATTTATTCTTTATGCACACAATAGGGAACATTACCTGTCGCTGTGAATGTCGATAGTCGTAATTTATGTACATTATATTTCAGTCATCGTTTTTAATAATTAAGTATGTATTTATGTATCTATTATTCGGTTCATGTATATATTATACAGCATATATATATATCTGTGTATCTATTATAATATATTTTATTATGTTTAATTGGTTTGTCACACCTATGACAACCCCATTTCTTGTCCAGGCAATTAATGTCCATTCCAGGTTGCCTGGAAGAGATCGCGGAATGCGATAAGGCCGCCCATTGTATGTATGTGTTTTAGTTTTAAGATTCCATTTGTATGTGTAACGGTGTACAATAAAGTATATAATAAATAAATAAATAAATAAATAATAGAACAGAGGCGGACTTAATGCCTTAAGGCTTGTAGAAGGTATGTTTTAAAAATAGCTTCTGAAACGCTTTAGCATCGCGGTCACTGTAATCAATCCTAAAGTATTAACATAACGATAATTTAGTAAATTATTAGTGTTAAGGTTTATATGTGGGAAAATATTAAATATTTTAATTTTGACTAAGGTAACATATTTTCGAGAATCATTACAGTTATTTTTACTTTGTGATACCTATGTTTTTAAGATCTGGTTTTATTTTCATTCTTCCATAAGTGGTGTAACGTTATGGTTTTGGAAACCTCCTCCAATTTAATAGTACAATTATCAGCATTTTAATTTTCTCACAGTTGGGAGTCAGGCCTCCTCTCTAAGGAGTGGCAGGTGGTCGCCTCCTTCTGCTAAGCAGTAATGCTAGCAAAGGAGGAGGCCGACCGCATAAGGCAACGGTGCTTTCGCCGCCGCCGCCGGGATTCCGATCCCGATTTCGGGCCACCGGGCTCGCGGACGGCCGCAAGCCCGCGTCTACGAGCCATGGGTAGCTCTCTGTTCGACCATCGGTAACTGTGCGGACCGAGCCCAAGACGTCGACGTTGCGCATTGTTCCCGCGTGCCTCAAGGAGTTGTCAGCAACAGGCCCAGCTGGGTCGAAGCCTACTGCGGCCAGGGTAATCCGAAAGGGGGCTCGATCCCCGGTATGAAGGCTTGAAGAAACAGGGTGGGTTTTTAGTCAGTAAGAGTCTGACACTATCTCCCGCTCCACCCAAGAGCGGGGGTTGACATAAGATGATTTTTGCCCACCGTAAAAAAGAGGGTTCCCGGACAGAGAGAAAATAAGATAAATAAAATTCTAGCAATCGGATCAGTCCTTACTTTCAGAGATTACTCCTATAAACAAGAAAAAAATAAACTTTACCTCTTTTAATTACTAGCGTAGATAATAATATTTAAAAACTTAAAAGTTATCTACTGCCCCCCGCATTGGGAACAGGGTTCAAGCTACCGGTGGTCAGGGTTGCTACGAGAGGAATCTGAAAAATACGCGCCGTGCTCAGGAGTACTGCTCTCTGGATCAAGCCCTTGATCAAACTGCCCAATGAGAGCCTTCTTAGATGTTGGTCGAGGCTCTTTGATATTAAGCCGTTGGCCGTCATGACTATCGGCACAATTAGTCTTGTACCATCTTCCCACATGCCGACTATCCGTGACCCCAAGTCAAGATACCTATTATTATAATTAATTATAGCCTGCACTGTCCCACAGCTGGGCAAAAGTCTCCTTCGATCTTATTCATTGTTCCCTGCTCAGGGTTACTTTTTGCCAATTTCTAAGAAAAACAGCTAAATCGCCTCGAAATTTCCGAATTTTGCCGCAACCCCGTCGTACAATTTCAGGGCGCCATTAATGTGTTTAACGATAGGATTCACATTCACAATTAATATATGTCACAAAAAAGAAATCAAGCCAAGATCAACCAATAAATCAATAAAACAACGCCATCTACCGTCGAGTAGCGCAACTGCGCACACAAGCGCCACTGCCGCTCGTCACGGAGCGGCGATTTCAAGAACTAAACCGCGTCATACATCAAAATGGCCTGTAACCATAATTGGTTCAATTTGCTTATTAAAATAGATTTATTTACTGTTTACAGTGTAATAGAGTAATGTTTGTTTTACTAGCATAGTTAACTATTACGTTGCCCGGTAATTATTTAGTTGTAATACTAAAATGGCGTTTTAGAAGCAAATTAATATTTTGCTGTGTAATAAATCATTTGCTTTTGATGTTAATAATACTGATTTGCTTTCATTAACAGTGATTTTGGTTGTTATAGTTTATTTGTATAATTTTTTTGTTGTAATAAACCTATTTTTAGTTTGATAGTAATCTTTGAGGGTCGAGAAAGTATTTTTGTTTGAAGAATTAAATTCAAAGTTGTACTGAATATACTACACTAGAAAGTCTATCTTAAAAGTCAAACGACTTGGGTAATTATTCGGGCAAAATGAAATCGGGTGTAGTCAACACTGGTTCAATAATCAAGGTTGATTAAGAGATGGAGATCATTGTTTACTAATAAAGAACTTTATAAAAAGTATCGAATATAAGTATTTTTTAAATGATTAAATATTATTTAAAATTCCTAAGTCATTTGACAAATGAATTATTACCCGTTTGTATATATTTTTTCTTTAAGTTTGTATATATACCTATTAGTTTATAATATTTAATAATTAAGATGTATATATGTATTTTAATAAAATTAGATAAATAGGTAAACATAAAATCCATTCTATTCATACTCCTCCACGGATTAATCAATCACATGAAACACGGAAACTGATTTTAAGAAATAAGTATTTTTATAAGGGACGAAGAGGAACTCGTGCCCTGGCGTTGGTCTTACACTCATTGTACTGACTTCATCCACGGTTCTTTCTTTGTTGAGGCCATTTTACTGTGGAATGGTCTTTCTTCAGGACCATCAGTATGGTAACCAACTGTAATTGGAACCTTAATATGATCGAAGATAAAGTTCGAGAGTATATTCGTTAGGAGTTGGCTGAAGTATAATCACAGTAATAATTGTCTATGTATATTTAGACTAGCTTGTACTCAGGTACAAGGTAGTCTAGGCTAGGCTAGGCTTCCGCTGCGTGAAAACGGGTTTTTCCTTACTAACTTTGGACCTCCGTTTCATCTTCTTAGGAGGCGAATTTTGGGACATCCTCTCTTAGTGATCGTCTACGTCATAAAAGGAAACCTTGTACAAAATTTCACGCTCCTAGTCCCAGTAGTTACGGCTGTGCGTTGATATGTCAGTCAGTCAGTGTCCCCTTTTAGATATAGATGTAGTAGGTATGTATTGTTTTTATTAATTTCTTAAATTATTGAATAATTGTTTATACATTTATAATTATCTTGTCTCAATTCAATTTCTATATTCCAGGCTTTTCTTAGGCCAACAAATTATCATTGCCACGTTAATACTGATATTATTCAATTTAATATAATTTACGAAATCCTAGATCTTTTCTTTTTCTGAGCTTATCGATTAAAAAGTTACGGAATATATATTAAAATATTGGAAGTTCCATAGTGCTCAAAATGTCAATAGATATTTTATTTTGTGTGTTAGTTTTAATTTTGATTAGCGGATGGTAACTTTGTACGGAAACTCGTTAGAGCCTGTTTTGCAAAGGAACCTGGATATTAAACCATTACGTACTATACTCAATTGCATGTCCGTAAAGTCTAAGACTGTGGGAACTTCTGTTAGATCTGCAGACTTGAAGACATTTGACGAAGAATATCACACACCCGAAACATGGCGAAGATTGCCGAGTAGAGACGAACCGTGATGAAGTGGAATTAGATAAGGAGAAAAAGAATGACATTACTATCGTACCCTAGGAAGCCAAAAACCGTTGAAATTCCAGAAAAAAACGATTTTGTAAAAAAACTATTACCATCACCTTTAAAACATAGACAAAAGAAAAGCTTCGGCTTGTGTCTTCACTTATTTATTCTGTTTATAAAAACTGGCCAAATGCGTGTCGGAATTACGTACGAACGGTTTCGTAGGTACTACTAGGTATATTAAAATTGAGCAAGAAACAAATAAAAAAGAAACAATGAAGAATTCTTGTTTAGTATGTGCAGCTTTGTTAAAATTTTCCCACTGCTGGGATTCAAGCCTCCTCTCTAGGACAGTGCGGGTTGGTGGATAACATGTCACATGTCTGTGAAGTTTTAGTTCTAGGACATGCTCTTCTCCGCACTATGTTTTTCTTTACCATTTTGAGAGTAGTGCTGATGATATAAATTTCTCAAAATAAAGTGCCTGCTCTTACAAGGTGGACCGATGACCTGGTTAGAGTCACGGGGATCCGATGGACGTCAGACGCACAGGGCCGTTTGTTGTGGCGACACATGGGGAGGTCTATATCCCACAGTAGACGTCTTTAGCTGAAACGATGATGATAATGAAAGCGCCTGTCTGAGTTTGAATCTACAACGTACCTACGACTCACAAGTCGGGGTTTTTACTACTGGTTATTTATTTACACAAAATGTCATGCAAAGCCGCCGTATAGACGAGTGTTGCAAAATAACAAATAAACTAAACTGACTTTTACTCCGAGAATGTGGTCGCCTGAATGTCGCGGCAATAACGGACAGGGGCGAATTTGAAAGAAATCCTATTAGATTTTCTATCATTCAACCATTTTTTTTTAGTAAAATGGCATACACCCTTTCTAATAAGAACATTATGGTACGTGGCTGTCAAATGTTACATGTTGTTACTACATTGTGTGTATCTACGAGTGGGTATGCCAAATAAAATAGTTTTCTTTCTTTCTTTTCTTTCTTTCTTTTCTTTTAAATGACACTATATAACCTACTAGCAACCCTTTCCAAGCCGAGAGTATCAAAAGTTAGAAATCTTAGTAATTCTTGGCTTTTTTAATATGCACCTAAACCGTCCTGATGAATCACTGTCTATTGGTAAAAATTAGACGACGATTTGGTATGGGATACGTTTTAAATATTATCCACTATTTATAACATAAATTTAAGACTGAAAATAGAATTTATATTTAATATCTAAGTACTAGAAAACTTATATGGAACCGAAGTTGACTATAGTGTAACGAATAGCTATGACAAAATATTCCAAAAAGAATATTTTATCATTTTTAGAACAGAATTGTTAGAAGTTTAAAATCGTGATGATTTCTTTAAATAAAATTATGTTTTCCGTTCTATTTAGGTACCGACGGTATTTTGCTTGTCCAAAAAACGTGTCTAATATTAGTAAAAATATAGTTTCATTGTCAAACTAATTTCGTATGAAATGTTGGAGGTAATATTCAAAAAGAAAATTATGAATGGGACTTCAACGAACACGTCATTACCATCGACATCTTTAGAAGAACATTGTTCGACACGGCCGTCGGAAAACTAAACGCACAGGAAACTTTACACATAACTTGAATGTTTCTAAAATCTTTTAAACAAAATAAAAAGATAAAGATCTGGCTTCTAACTGTCAAAGATCTACAAATGATTATGTCAGAATTTACCGGTCGGAAATAGGACCGGTCGTTGTGGTGACAATTGGGGAGGCCTATGTCTTGCAGCGGATGTCTTTCGGCTGAAATGCTAATGTTAACTGTTGCCTACACACATCGACTTATATTTTACTAGTGATAAACAAGCCCTCATGGAAACTATCTGTCAAAATACTGAAAAGTTAAAACAAAGTTCGCTGCAGCGCTACATTGGCATTATGTCGTCTAACAGAACTATTGAAACATGCAGCGCTAAGATAGCTTTTAGAGGATACTTTTTAGCGACCAAAATTTCTTATGCGCCATGAATTTCATGGTACTTACGCGTTTCGTTCAACATAGCGTAATGTTCAAGGTGTACAGTCTACATTACACCTGAGTCGACATAAGTGAGTGTTCGGCACGCCTAATATAGTGCGTAGTACATATATATCGATGTCTCATCGCTATCCCTCGATAAGACCTGGAGTCTTACCATGACGTGTTTAAATGTCAAGCGTGCGTGGTAGAAAGAGGGATATACACTCTATACTGCCCCATCCTTTCAACAGTTCAGTTTAGGTCGTAAAATGGATTGCATTAAGAGCTCGTGGTACCTCCCTGTTCCATATTTCTGCCGCATTTCTGAGGTTTTTTTTTTACAACTATCAAAAACGCCGTCTAGTCCCAAGCTAAGCAGAGCTTGTGTTATGGGTACTAGACAACTGATAAACATACTTATATATTTCTAAATGCATACATATTATAGATAAATTATACACCCAGATACAGAACAAATGATCATGCTCATCACATAAACATTTGTCCTGGGTGAGAATCGAACCCACGACCTCCGGCATAATAGTCAGGGCCACTAACCACTAGACCAACAGGGCAGTCTGAGTTAGATCAAGGGCATGGCCAAACTACGTAGATACCCCCAGGATTCTTAATTATGGTAATAGTTACATACCTATCGTCACACAAGCGGGCTATTGTATCTGCTATTGTAATGTTATCAATAGGCTGATTATGACCACTTCATTTCTGTTATCATACAATGACGTTTGTTGGTCTCTATGTTACTTTAAAATTATGACAGTATTTAAGTCTGGTGCTGTTAGGATTATAAATAACTATTCTTTATTTGTAAATCTTTTTGAGCCATCATTATTTTAACTGAAAGGCGTCCACTGTTGGACATAGACCTTCCCCGAGTGTTGCCACAACGAACAGTCATGTGCGTCTTGCATTCTTCAGATTTCCGTGACTCTCACCAGGTCTTGGTTTACTTTGTGAGAGCAGCTCGCTCATCACATCATTTGTCCTGGGTGAGAATCGAACCCACGACCTCCGGCATAGCAGTCAGGGCCACTAACCCCTAGACCAACAGGTCCAGCTAAATGTACCTCGAAAAGGGTGCTTTTAACTGTCGATCTAACTGTAATCAAACTGACCGCACAACGACACAGGCGTGATGCCTCATATGTAAGTCAAATAGCAATAAAAACTAACCTCCATACATACATAGTTGCTTAACCGATTAACTTTGAAGAATGGACGGAAGGAAACGAGTCTCTCTACATGGTCGGTGGGGCCTGATCTCAAGAAAGGCACACAAACATACGTGCCACAATTTCTTATTCATCTGCTTTTGGTATATTTTTCCTGTCTATACAAAGTTGGTGTGTTTTAAAAAGTTGATTGACTAGTGATGTTATATCAGAAAAATATTGTTTAACCCTTCAGATACCGTCAATTAGAGACACAATAGTAAGACAATAGATGCGCGGCCACCGGGTGTCGCTTGGGGATTCATGAATTAAAAACTTAATGTTATCTAAACTATTTATAGCATAGCATAGTCGACCTTATAATGTTTCCACTGTTAGGATTCAGACCTCCACTCTAGGATTGGCATTGGGCTGTAATCCACCAGGCAGCCCAGTGCGGGTTGGTGGATGTCACGTATCTACGATTTTAGGTTCTAGGATATGCCGAAATTCGATATTTTTCTTCACTGTTTTGAAAGCAGTGGCGATGAAATAATTTACATAAAGCAATGCGCCTGGCTGAGTTTGAACTCGCAACCTACAACTCGTAAGTCGGGGCCGTTACCACTCGGCCACCGCTGCTCTATCGTATATCAAGTGCATCCCTGTAAAAATACCGTGGGATTTGCCATTTGACACACGCCATTTCGTGTAGAGCGAGATGCAGGATACGCCCTCTCTTTCACCATCTATTTCTATTAAGTACATAACATCAATATGCTATGGAGCATGCAAAGGTTTGAATGCCTGGATTTATGGACTGTTCGATTCATTTTTTTTTTGTAGATTTTTCGGGGCGGTTTTTAGTCTGTAGAAGCACAACATCTTGTCTTTATTTTGCTATTAACAGACTTTTACAGGACTAAAGCAGTAAAGCCCATTGGTTTCCTTCAGTTGTTGACAGGTATCAGCTCTATCTTGTATATGTTTCTAGGTATATCAGCTCCATCTATCATTATCTCACCAGATCACAATGGGCCTCTAAAAGCCTCCAATGGGAAGTGCTATTGTGAATATACTTGGTGTTTCGGAGAGAGTAAATAGTTGAATAAGGTTCTAAGAGAGGCGACCGCGCACCGGAAAACGCAGCGTTGAAAAATCTCCCACAAGGTGGAACACGACCTGGCGAGAGTCGCGGGAATGCGGTGGATGTGAGACGTACAGGATCGGTTGTTGTGGCAACGCTTGAGGGAGGCCTATGTCCAATAGTGGACGTCTTTCGGTTGAAGTGATAATGATGAATACGTGCTGTGTAAGTATGTTCTCAAATAAATGAAATATAAATTAAAGAGTCCTCTGTGATAGATCTGGTATAGAAATAAACGCATTTACTGTGCAGATGAACAGATCTTCCTCGAACAGACGTGCTTCAAAAGCAGCAGAAAAAGCGTATCAAAATATTCCTTGATTCTTTTTTATTAAATCAATAATTGATTGCATTACACCGCATTTAATTAATCTTAATTAATTTGCATATAAAGGTAGGAGTCGGTTGGAGTGGTATGGTAATGAAGACAGAGGTAGTCAACTGTGGGGTCGCACCATTCAAGCTTCAAGAGAGACTGTTGTTGGATTTTATTAGCTTGCGCTAGACTACTATTTCACCTGATGGAAAGGGACGATGGCGCTTAGTTTTTTTTTTTTTTTGTAGAAAATCATAAAATGACATCTTCGGGAGGGGTCAGACTTTTACTGATTAAAACCTGGAGTGGGTTTGTTCCTTCTTTGCCTTCCACTCCTGAACCCCGGTGTTCCCTTTTGGATTACTCATAGCCTCAGTACGCATTGGCCTTGCTGGGCCCCTACAGTTATGCTGACATCTTTTTGAGGCGTCCGTGGAACACAACATGCCGGCAAAAACGGGTTAGCGTGGTTTCTGGAGAATCAAACAGTATCAGTAGGTTTAAAATGGATGACGGACCGACATTGCCAAACGTTGCTTTAAAATCGAGTGGCTTTTGTTCTCTGATCGCGACCTTCTCAAAAAGCCTTACACTATAATTCTAAAATAAATCATTGCGGGCCCAAGGTTGGCAACAACTGCTATAAGCAAATAAAGCAATAGCATTTCTTCACGTAATTCTGTTCTTCTGGCAATATCATAAGTTATAGCCTTATCTAATTGTCTTGTAATGTTAATAGGAATAGAGTCTAGGAATGGATCTGTAAACTAAAACCTGGTAAACTTCTTAGACCCTGGTGCATCCTAAAAAAGATGTGGGAGAATGGAGGGACAGGCTAAAGAACGAAACAGCCGGTCAAACTTTATCAAGCGCAAGATAGATTGTGTATGTAGTATAGAGGTCCTACCACGAGCTCTATTTGACGGCCTAAACTGAACTGTTACCTCTTCAGATACCGTCAATTAGAGGCAATATAAGACAATCAATGCGCGAACGCCGGCGTTCGCTTAGGGATTCGTGTATGGGATGTAGCTAACACGCCGTCTTATCCACCCTAGAGCAGGAGAAGTCATTGGATGAATTCCAGCCTTAAATAAGTCAGTAAAAGTCTCAGATTCCATCTCACTCTGCGTGGTGTTGCTACACTACACCGGACAAGCCGTTAGGTTGTCAAAATACAATTGTCATAACGGGCTTTTATTTTTTGATGAAAGTGCTAAATAAAATCAAGAATCTTGTTTACAATCGGGCTCGCTTTGGACGGTTACCAGACAGCCTGACGGCGAACTACCCATTGCTTGCCGTCCGCAAGCCTACGGTGGCAGGAAACCGGGGACGGGATTCCTGTGGCTGGGGCGTGAGGGCCGTTTTCTCACGCTTGCAGCCGCCTCCTTCACTAGCAGTACTGCTTAGCAGAAGGTTAATTTGAATTTTAAGTTGGTTCTTTTTCAAGCTCAAGGATTTTATATTTTATATAGTCTACAGATAAACAATACAATTGTATAGGTACAAGATTCTTGGTCAAACTTTACTTTTGCCTGAAAAAACCGTTAAACTTTAATAATTAAAGTCCTCACTCTTCTTCTATATTAAAGCTGCCATTCTAAAGTGGGATCAGGCTGGACATATTTGCCGCATGTCAGATGAGCTGTGGGCTAGAAGAGCCACTAATTGGGTCCCATTAAACGCAAGGCGACATCGCGGCAGACCAAGGCGAAGGTGAAGAGATGAGCTGGATAAATACCGGAGGGACTGACCCGTAATGGCCGAAGACAGACGTGTGTGGAAAAGGGAGAGGGAGGCCTGCGCCCAGCAGTGGGACATAAATGGGCTAACTAACTAATTAAAGTTGACTCGTTCTAAACTTTAATAAACTCTCAATTCTGAAATCAGTTAGTTAAGTGAACAAAAAACGTTAAAAATCCTTTTTTTTTACTCAAAACCATGGTTTCAGATACAATAAAACATTATCTTTGGTTAAAATAAACAAATCGCCAAGCCAAGAAACGACCGGTCGTTAAGTTTGACTCGTTCTAAAATTTAATAAACTCTCAATTCGAACCAGTTAGTTAAAAGTGAACAAAAAACGTTAAAAATCCTTTTTTTTTACTCAAAAACCATGGTTTCAGATACAATAAAACATTATATTTGGTTAAAATAAACAAATCGCCAAGCCAAGAAACGACCGGTCGTTATTTTCCCGTACGCAAACATAGATGGCGCTAGCTGTCCACTCAAATGATATCATGAGCACAGTAACATTTGATTCAGCCTAAGAGTGATATAAACTTTTTGTTACTATTAAAACTATATTGGTATGTTTAGTTTGATTGTACTAATATAGTGTTATATGTAGTTCAAATTATAGTTATTATTTTGTATGAAACTAATTTGGTAATTTATTTTTTTTGTTAAGTATTGGCGTTTTCAATTCAAACTTGTCTATTAAAAAAACTGTTGTAGATATCTTACTTAGCCACTTAAATGAGATTATCATTATTTACTTACTTTAGTTCTCAAAATATCAAGTTTTAATTTATTACTTATTTAGTAAGTTAGCTATGGAGTTATTTTCGATGGGGAAAATCATCTTATGACAACCCCCGCTCTTGGGTGAAGTGGGAGATAGTGTCAGACTGACTAAAAACTCCACCCCGTTCCTTTTAGCCTTCATTCATACCGGGGCTCGAGTTTCCTTTCGGATAACCCTGGCCCCAGTAGGCTAAGTACAGCTAAGGAGTGGAATTCCCTGCCGGAGTCTGTGTTTCCTGATGGCTACAACCCGGGAATCTTTAAGTCAAGAGTGAATAGGTTACTTCTAGGTAAGCGCGCTCCATCGTCGACCACATCGTCGCTTTCCATCAAGTAAGATAGCGGTCAAGCGTAAACCTATAAACAATAATAAAAAAAAATAACCTAACTGCATCACAAAGGTATAAAGGCGGACTTAATGCCTTAGGCGTTCTCTACCAGTCAACTAAAAGTGGTGGAGAGGCAACATGGCAGGTGCATTAAAAAAAGAAAGTAGGTACTACCTATTGGTCTAGACTGGCCTGTTGGTCTAGTGGTTAGTGGCCCTGACTGCTATGCGAGAGGTCGTGGGTTCGATTCCCACCCAGGACAAATGTTTGTGCGAAGAGCATGATCATTTGTTCTGTGTCTGTGTGTGATTTATCTATAATAAGTATGTATTTAGAAATATAGGTATAAGTATGTTTATCAGTTGTCTAGTACCCATAACACAAGCTCTGCTTAGCTTGGGACTAGACGGCGTTGTGTGATAGTTGTGGAATATATTATATTATTTTATTCCAAATAAACCACTTTTGAAATATCAAGGAGTCAGTCAGCCAGAAAAAAATGGTGCTAATTGCACATTCCAAAGCGTAGATCTCTATGGAGAAGAATGTGGAAGAAACTCTATGACCGCTCTTTTCTCCAAAATGTCTCCTTTTATATAATTGATGAATGGCATTAATTTTAAATATACGGCAGAATTGCATAAGTAATCTAATTCTTATAAGTGTACGTACCTATTGAAAAACGTCGTTTGATACACGTGCAATTTTTTTCCACTGGTATAAAAATTTTGGTGTGTACTTAAGGGCTATATTTCAATGGGACACCGTGGCGGCGCGACCAGTCGCCGCTACCAACAAAATGTATGCAGCTTTACTAGGTGAATTAATCACCTGGTGTCCTCACCATGGCAACGCAACTGGTCGCGCCGAAATGGTGTCCTTGTGTGAAATATAGCCCTAAGCTACCAAACTAGACATCATACAGACACCAGAGTCGCCACACATACGATCTGGTCGCGCCACCAAATTGGTTGCGCAACCAAATGAACACCAGTACTCCTAGCCAAGTTGCTAATCTGCAATAGTTAACGCTAGTAGAAAGCATGAAATATACGGGAATGACGTCATCTCAACGCTTAGTCACGTGGTCAGAACAAAAGAATTGGCGGCAAGGTCAACTCGAAGCGTTCGACGCAAGCGAAACGGTTGTAACTTGGCTAGGGGGGCCGGTGAGTAACTCTCTATAGAGCTGTATACATTTTGTTGGTACCGGCGACTGGTCGCGCCGCCATGGTGTCCCGGTGAAATATAGCCCTATAAGTTCAGAACAATCAGATTTGTATGGGCATGTAAAGAGGAGTGATGAAGCGCATGTTGCTAAAAGAGTTATGAGTTTACATGTGAATGGATGGAGAAGGAGAGGGAGGCTAAAGAAAAGATGGATGGATTGTGTGAGAAGTGATATGAAAGAAAAGGGAGTTAGTGATAGCGTGACGAGTGACAGGACAGAATGGAAGAAAAAAACGTGTTGCGCCGACCCCAAATAAAAATGGGACAAGGGCAGGAAGATGATGAAGATCTGAACAATCAGAGTAGAGGTCAACGCCACTAATTACTCTAAAGCCAAGTCCTGCTGACTCCAAACACTGATAGCGTGATGATACAAACATCTTCAATCAGAGTGTCTTATGAATCAATTTCATTTGCACCCCTTTTCCTGTGTCTAAGGTCAAATGGAAACTTCAATCCAATCTAAACTTTATGCCTCACAAAACAGAGTCCCATTCTCTTTGTCAATTCCCCCTAAATTGGTAATCAGGAAGGGCGTAAGTGTGTTCAATTTGGGCGATAGATTTTGAGGTTTGTGTAGATGGGTTTGGGTTGATTTTTGAGTGTGGGTTTTTGGTAAAAATTCAAGTGCACTCCATTTGAAAGGAAGGTCCAATTAGAGCCAATTCGGTTGTATTAGACAGTCGAGTTGTGGGATTTCGGCGGTCATGCTGCAAAGGTCGTATCTTCACGACTTTGGCGGGTTTGGGTATAAGCAGTTTTGGTTTTTAAACATTATTTAAATTTCATAAATACAACATTAGTTTTCACGAGTCTTGTATTTTTATTTAAAAGAGCCAGAGATAACAGAGAGTACTTGCAAGAGATAAACTAGACAACTGTGTTGTCTATGGTTCTAGGATCAAGAGTTTTCTTTTCTAAAAATTCCTTGTGGCCCTAGCTGACATCGACCCTACTGGATCCTACGGTTTGCTGATATCTCTCTAATTTCTCCCGCTCTAGAATAGAGAGTGAGTGTAACACTGTTAGATTTTTACTGACTAAAACCCACTTGTGTCCTTCAGTTGCCCTTGGCAGTCCCGGACAACAGTAACTCTTTCAAGAAATCCAGCTACAATAGTAATAAGAAAACTGGTCAAGTGCGAGTTGGATTCGCGCACGAAAGGTTCCGTACCGTCCTTAGGAAAATTCGCCAAAAAAAATCGGGTTTGTTTTATGGGAGCTCCACTTAAATATTTATTTTATTTTGTTTTTAGTATTTATTGTTATAGCGGCAACAGAAATACATAATTTCTGAAAATTCCAACTGTCTAGCTATCGCGGTTCTTGAGATATAGTCTGGTGACAGACAGACAGACAACAAAGTCATAGTAATAAGGTCCCGTTGTTACCAAAGCGTACGAAAAAGTGCTATAAAATAGTAAACATTAAATCATACTAACCGAGAATCAAACCCACAACCCCTTAAGAATCGAGCTACAATAAAGAGTAACAGATGCGATAATACCTATTATATTGGTTTCAATTCTACTCTAACAGGACTCTTGAAAATTCAATTGTAATACCAACTTAACCATACATTTATACACAACCTTAACACTTACAAAACACGGCCTATTTTCGTCTGTCACAGTTGTGGAGTTTATCATGGTTTCATCAGAAGTATTTCGTCAACTTGAAGTCGGATAAGAGTCCTCAAAGTGTTTAAAAAGCTCTAAATGGTTGTATTAAGTACTGTTTTGTATGTCAGTTCAATTATAGGGGTAGGCAGAAGCCTAAGTGTTGTGTGTCCGTAATATGAAGTTGATGAAGAGATTTTTGAGGGCAGTGGTGGCCGAGTGGTGATGGCTCCGACTTACGACTTACGTTATCCGAAATGGTGCTCAAGCCCCGGTATAAAGGCTAGAAAGAACGGGGTGGGTTTTTAGTCAGTAAGAGTATGGCACTATCTCCCGCTCCACCCAAGAGCGGGGGTTGTCATTGGATGATTTTTGCCCACCAAAAAAAGGTTGCAGGTTCAAACTCTGCCAGGCATATTATTTTGTGTAATTTATTTCATGACCACTGTTCTCAAAACGGTGAAGGAAAACATCGTGAGGAAGCCGGCATGTCCTAGAACCAAAAATTCGAACACATGTGACATTCACCAGCCCGCACTGGGCCCGCGTGGTGGATTATGGCCCATTCCCTCTCCTAGAAAGGAGGCCTGAGTTTCAGTAGTGAAAACATTAAACATTAAACATTAAACATTAACATTAACATTAACATTAAAATCACTTCATCATCACGATGATGAAGTGATTTTAGAACTGAACTGGTCAACGTTGTTCAGGTTGTTCTGTCATCTAAATTATTATCAAAGGAAAAAGATGAGGCATGGAGGAGGAGAGTAAAAAATATACCTATTCTCATCATCATCATCTTCATTTCAGCCGAAAGACATCCACTGTTGGACTTAGGCCACCCCTAGTGTCGCCATAATGACCGATTTCATCATCATTATCATCATTCCAGCCGATATACGTCCATTGTTGGACATAAGCCTCTCTCAAGTGTCGCCACAATGAACGATCCTGTGCGTCTCGCATCCATCGGATTCTCGCAACCTTACCATGTTCGCTGAGGACCTGCGTTATGCGGAAGGAGAGGACGCCGTGACAACTCTCCAGCCAGACCTGATTCTGAAAAAACTACCTATATTCAGGTTTCGCTTATACTAAAAATAATATTGTATAGAAAAATCTTATAACAAATTCAATAGCCAAATATTTGCCAAACCTACATAGCCATCGACACTTTAGGAATAATGGCAGAATCCAAACTTTTGTCCCAAAACACTAGGGCGTGTACTCTCCACGTAAAGCCGGGGCACACGAGCTATTATTTGCTAAATATTTGTTGTTAAAGCTTATTGTACACAGCGGGGTGTGTTGCACTTTTGTGGATGAGGTGCGGTGCGCAAGGGGTGATTTCTCCAGGTTTTTTTTTTTTATTTTTTATTATTGATAGGCTCGCGTTTGACCACCATCCCACCTGATGGTAAGCGATGATGTGGTCGACGATGGAGCACGCTTGCCTAGAAGTAACCTATTCACTCTTGACTTAAAGACCCCCAAGTTGTAGCTATCAGGAAACACAGACTCCGGCAGGGAATTCCACTCCTTGGCTGTACGAACAAAAAATGTGTTCCCAAAACGCTTTGTGCGTATGGGTGGGATGTCAACCATGTACTGGTGACGCAACCGTACGTCTTGTGGTCCGATGATGGAATGGACTTGGCGGAATTAGATTGTGCAATTCCACTGCACACTCCCCGAAATGTAAACGATAGAAAACCGACAGACTAGCAACTCGGCGGTGATGTTCAAGGCTACATTAGGACGGTAATTCTTCAATTTTTGAGGAACTTTTATTCGCAATGTGTCATGAAACACTTCTAATATGCCTTAATTTATTTTTTGTAGGTTTTTTATGACGATATATATAAGTTAGTAAATCGACAGTATGTAGTGTGTACAGAGATGTATACTTTTCAGTTTGTATCGTTTTGTCACCTTTCGTTTATTTTCTGTTGCGTTTCTTGCAGAAAGGGATTTTTTCTTACTTAATTAAAAAAGATCTTTTAAAGACAACACTTCGAATGTTGGTATCAGACATTCTTACCAAAATTATAAAACCTAATTAGCTTCTACACAAAAAAAAAATCAAAAAACTGTTTTTATACATATATTATAGAAATATAAACTATTCTAACAGATCGGTATTTGTAAAAATACCTAGTTTTATTAGAAAGATATTATAAAACAACTTTTTAAATATAAAAAAACGCGGCACAAAAAACACAAACTATAATTTACGATGTTTTCTAAAAATGGTTGATATAATTCTAATGTCTTTAGAACTGAGGCCCCGCGAGCTTTAAAGTAGAACTACACTGCTAATATGTGTGCCATACATGCCGATTTAGGCGCGTCGGTCTCCATACATTTTATACGGAAACTAGTCTCGTAGAGCTACACTAGATCCACGCCACGTGACGTTGTTCTACGTACAAATCAGGCGTGTTAAACGTGACGCACACGTGTAACACGCGTCTAATGTAGTTCTAGCATTAAACGTGATCCACACGCGGCCGTTGGCCAAATAACAAAATCAACCAGTGTGTAAGCACATCACAGGTAGCCATAGCTGATCGGATGAGCAACAAAACTGCTCACAATAGATGCTCACTGAAGCCGCATTGATACTGTACTGAGCAACAAGAATTCAATATGGTCGTATGACCGATAAGTATTACTTACTAAGTTTTTTTTTTTGAGCTGGTGACACAAACATTATGCGTACAGCTAAGGAGTAGAATTCCTGGCTGGAGTCTGTGTTTCCTGATACATGCTACAACTTAGTCGAGAGTGAATAGACTACTTCTAGGCAAACGTGCTCCATCGACGACGACATCATCGCTTACCATCAGGTAAGATAGTGGTCAAACGCGAGAGACATATATAAAAAAGGTGGGAAATCATCTAATGATTTGACATGCCAGACTTTTATAAATTAAAACCACACCTATGCTCCTTTAATTGTCCTTTATGTTCTAGGACCACGAGTTTTCCGTTCAGAGAAGTCAGCCTATGGCCCCAGAAGAAGTCGACTTTTTTTTTCCGGTGGGAAAAATCATCTTATGACAACCCCTGCTCTTGGGTGGAGTGGGAGATAGTGTCAGACTCTTATTGACTAAAAACCCCACCCCGTTCCTTCTAGCCTCCATACCGGGGCTCGAGTTCCTTTCGGATAACCCTGGCCCCAGTAGGAGAAGAAGTCGACCTTGCTGGGCCCCTACGGTTTTGCTGACATCTATTCGAGACGCATTTGGAACATTCGTCCTTCCCGTCCGTGGCTCGGTCCAGACAGTCGGGCGGCTAGTAACCCATTACTCGTTGTCCGCAAGCTCACACCTACGGTGGCTGGAAATGGAGGTCAGCATCCTGGCGGCAGAGACTGGGACGGGCGTGAAGGAAGGAAGCCATTTACTCACGCGTGCGGTCGCCTCCTTCGCTAGCGTTACGGCTTTGCAGAAGGCGATTGCCATTTCTCCTCACTCCGGACCATGACTTATACGGGCCTACCCTAGAACATTTTTCCATACAAGCAGGACACCACAAAATGAGCCATATGTTATGTTCAATACAATTTTTATACACAACAATAAATATTATTAAGCCCAGATTATGACGGGTTTATACAAAAAAAAAAAAACATAATAAGCTTTCTAATCCATTGTGTGCCAAAAGGGTTTTACCCCTTGGAATCACGCTCTTCAGTTAATATTAGAGACAGATTTTGACATATTTGTGCTTGGTTTAGTACGAAAAATGGGTTTGAAATATGTATTGTTAGCTAAGCTAAAGAGAAGCCGACTTGTCTTTTTTTGAAATTTTTAAACGTATATGGCAATTTTTATTAAAACAGGTAGTTTTGGATTGTCAACGAATTGGTCAGTAAGTCAGAAATTGCTGAAAGTGCAAATACACGTTGGCCGAGTTTAGAACAATACGAGCTTAGGCAAATATAGGCAAATTGACACAAGGCAAGCGCTTCTCTCTACACGTTCGGCAAGCTTGAAGGAAACCAATCCAATGGCCAACATAGACGAGTTTTGAGGAGACGCCCACATGTTGGGCGAGTGCCTTTGATTTGTGCAGAAAAACCGACACCGCTCCGAAGTGAGGCAAGTGAGGCGAGCGGCTGCGAGTTGTGACAAGCTACGCCAAGTGAGGTCTATACACGTTGGTGACGTTGGCGCATGTCTTTAACTAGGCGAGCGGCGACACCCAGCGATAGCAAGACAAGGCAAATATACTCAAATATACTGTCCAGATGTTGGTATTGGTCTTCACTCGGCAACGCTCGGACAACGTGTATTGCAGGCTTAAGAGAGCTGGGTCACCATAAGCGACATTTTCGCAACGAAAAGATTTAGATAATGATAATAATAGCAACTTTCATACAACGCCACCTAGTCCCAAATTAAGCAGCAGCAGATCTTGTGGTATGACTACTAGACAACTGGCAAACATACTTACCTATATATTTCTAAATACAAACATTTATAGATCAATTTTACCCAGATATAGAACAAATGATCGCGCTCAAAACACAAACCTTCATCCAGGGTGGGAATCGAACCCACAATCTCCAGTACGGCAGTCAGTGCCACTGACCACTGGGCTAAAAGGCCAGTCACCAATTCATTCATTCACAAAATTAACTTCGAAACAAAACCAACGACCTTTGATACTGCAAAACAACTGATGTATCACTGCCAACAAACAAATAAAATCAAATAATACAAAAGCAAAAACGGAATCACACGGAATCGAATCTGAGACCGGAATCACACATCTTGCGGAGATGTGATTCTTTTGTTTTGCACTCGACCAACTAAAGAATTTATTAATATTGAATTTGGACAAAAACACGACCTTGGTTTGGTAGGTTCCCATTGTGACTTGGAACTCAGATAGCGCCCGTTCATAAAAAGACGGAAGAGATAGGAGATCTATTCCGTCAGAATATAGATTTTCCATTGGTCATACATTTTTACTGTTTTTCATACCATCACCGCTCTTAATCGATTATGACGTTATTACACATTTTTCATTAGATATTTTGGAAACTTGTGGATGGATGGAGAGGGAGAGGGAGGCCAAAGAAAAGATGGATTGATTGTGTGAGAAGTGATATGAAAGAAAAGGGAGTTAGTGATAGCGTGACGGGTGACAGGACAGAATGGAAGAAAAAAACATGTTGCACCGACCCCAAATAAAACGGGACAAGTGCAGGAAGATGATGAGTATCTTGTGCATATTTATTGACTCACGTTTGACCACTATCTCACCTGTTGGTAAGCGATGATAGAGTCTACGATGGAGCACGCCTGCCTAGAAGTAACCTATTCACTCTTGACTTAAAGACCCCTAGACTCCGGCAAGGAATTCACTTCTTAGCTGTACGTACAATAAATGTGTTTCCAAAACGTTTTGTGTGTACGGGTAGGATGTCCGCCACGTATCAGTGGCGCTACGCGGTACGTCTAATGGTCCGATATTGGAACGGGATTGGCGGAATTGAATTGTGCAATCCAGTGTTCATTCCCCGTTTGACATTTAACACATTTTCATACTCATTGTACAAGGGCTCGCGGACGGTGAGCCATGGGTAGCTCGCGGTCTGACCGTCCGGTAACTATCCGAATCGAGCCCAAGAAGTCGGAAGTCGAAGACGGCGCGCACTGTTCCCGCGCGCCTCAAGGAGTTGTCAGCAACAGCAAGGGCCCAGCTGGGTCGAAGCCTTCTGGGCCCAGGGTTATTCGAAAGAAAGCTCGAGCCCCGGTATGAAGAGGCTACAAGGAACGGGGTGGGTTTTTAGTCAGTAAGAGTCTGATACTATTTCCCGCTTCACCTAAGAGTGGGAGTTGTCATGGGATGATTTTACCCACAAAAAAATACTCATTGTACTTTGTCCAGGTCCATTTTCATTCCACAACTTCCAAAGTGGCACAAACCAACCCAGCTCCGTCAGGTTTCCGAAAACCGATTCATTCTGCGCCTGGGCAGATAAAAAAGACATTTCTATAGATCGCGGGATCATCAAAAACGAATTGGTGCCGCTACCGAGGCGGAAAGGTTTCTTGTTTTTTGTTTTAGCAACGTTTGGGTTCCGTAGAGGTCATGTGGTGTGCCTATTGGCTATGGTTCAATAAGTTTGAAGATCCTTGCACCCAGAAATAACAAGCTTTCATTTACCTGTCCCGATGTTTGTCTGTAATAAAATCTTGCATTTCCCGGTTACCGATTGAGCTGAAATTTTGCATGTGTGGATAAATCAGATGACAACGCAAAATTATTATGACATGGATCTGATCTGATGATGGAACCGGAACCTGGCCATAGTAACTCGGATAACCCTATTGTGTTTCAGCTTTTTGGAACGGTCTCGATTAGTATGAATTATGTTGGTATATAACACGCTATAAAAGTTTTGCTATAAATAAAATATTTTCTTTGAAAACTTGTTTTTTTTAATGAAGTACTAGCTTTTGCTCGTGGCTTTTCCCACGTACATTAAATATAGCCAATGTCACTCAGGAATAAAGCCGCTTTCATTCAATGAAAACAATTTTTGCAATCGGACCAAGAGTTTCAGAGATTACCTAACCTACAAACAAAAAACACACTTTCCCTCTTTATAATATTATATAGTGTAGAAGGGTAGATAGGCAAGCACCTGATGGTAAGCGATAATGAGGCCGACGTTGAGTGTGTGTGTGTATGTTGATTTTAATGCTAGAACGGCTGAACAGATTATGATAAATCTCGGCACATCAGTACCCCATATCCTGGAATAGCACATATGATACCTTTTATCCCGCGAATAATATTCCCTTGGGATAATTTCCTAGTGCCACTAAGCAGGCGAAGTCACTGTCAGCAGCTATTCATGCATTTAATCCAACAGTTCCATTTACATTTTATACAGAACCCCTGCCCCTATAGGCAGGTCACACCTCTCCGCATTCGGGTTGTCGCGATTAGGCCGGTGGCACAATGGGAGACAGCGGGGCGCCAGATTATCTGACACAATGCTAATGTGCTCCGCGGGTGATGTGTGAACAGGGCTTTAGGGGGTGGTGTAAGTTGTGAGAGGTAGCGGTGATTGAGTAGCTTTAAATAAGAATTTGTGTCTGTGTTTCCTGATCGCTGTAATCTAGGGGTCTTTAAGTCTAGATTAAATAGATTTCTTCTAGGCAACCGTGCTCCATCGACGACCACACCGTCGCTTACCAGTAGGTAAGACAGTAGTCAAACATGAGCCTATCCATAATAATAAACAAACAATGGATGGCAAATATTTTTTTTAAAAGAAAACATTTTATAATGTTTTCTGACTCGGGATGATTCCTGTATTGTGGATGCGTTCACAAACATGTTATCTCACATACACAAGACACTTTGATCCGGAACAACCTATCTGTAGGACTTTTAAGTACTAGAGTAGGTATTTGCGTGAAGGAAAAAGAGCACACGTGAATCAAACTAGCTTGTTCGTTGTTCGGGGCAGGGAATGTCGTAGCCTGTACGTTAGCTTATACATATTTTTTTTCGTACGTTCATTTTTTAACCGACTTCGAAAAGGAGGAGGTTCAATGTTGGTTAAAAGTATTTTATTTTATGTAAAGTTAGGAATATGGCTTGTATCAACAATCCGTCAAGTCATAGTTATCAAGAATTACAGACTCTGACAATCGTCATCTGAAAATACCTAACACTCAACATCTACACTGTAAAATTATAAAAAGTTTGCTTTTTGTTTGTGGGAGGTAATCTCTGAAAGTATTGGTCCGATTGCAAAATTTTTTTCACCAATAGAAAGCTGCTTTATTCCCGAGTGACACAGGCTATATTTTATTTACGAAGATAAAGCCACGGGAAAAAACTAGTCTTATATGTCTTCATTAATTTCCCAAAACCACATGCAAACTTATAGCTTACACGCTACTCGCTCCCGCTACCTCTCATACCTCGCACCCACCAAAAAGGAGGACAGTTGATCTTTTTACTTCATAATGCAGTGGCACTAATGTTAGCTGTGTCCCACTGTGTTGCTCTGTGTGTGTTATGAACTTATAATGAAGAGGGAATTAGTTTCGATAGAGTTTTAATTCAATGTGGACAACGCCCTCTGTGTGATCTGTTGGGAAGCTTCTGTGTAAAACGGTGTTCTGAATAGACATGTGATGTTTTTTGTAACGGGATTTTTTATCGTTTGCTCTAATAGGATTGTTTTTTTTTAAAGTTGCCTCGTACTAGGAGTTATTTCTGTATCGTGGATGCACTATACATGACAAACTTAAATACATAAGACCCGGAACATTTATCTGTAAGCTATACAAATATTTGTTCTGTTTACTATATTCTACACTAGTGCAGAAAAGTGAAGACGCTCGCCTCCGCCCTTTCTTATATTTATCGAATCAGACTCAACCCCCACGAGTCGCACGCCACACCCCGTTTATTTATTTCAACCTAAGTGTTTTAAAAAACGTCTTGATACACGTAGAAAGACATTGCAGCACCTACACTCTCACCAGCGGCTCGGGCGAATTCCGCAACGTTCACAATGACAAACTTACTCCACTTGTATCAAAATGTACTATTTACGACCAGAGGCGTAGCTACAACCGTATCTGCCGTATCAATTATACGGGGCCCCCAAGTTACAGGGGCCCCGACTTAGGCCAAAATTTGTAACATGTTGTCCATAATCTTAAATTCTCATGGACAGGAATGAATGAATATAGACTACTCATAATATGATACTCTGTAAATAGCTTTTAGCACGCTCCTTTCTTTTTAGCATTTTCTACATACAAGACGACAATAAAAACTCAACCCATTTTAGTACGTCCTACTAAGTGATTCATAAAATGAGCTCATTTACAATTTTAAGGCCTCTCAACGCACTATTTCTATATTAGTAGAAGCTATTTACAAAAAAACAAACTTCAGATATATTTGATACGGGGCCCCTGAGGGCCTAGCTACGCCACTGATGACGAAGCTAAAAAAAATTAGTAGGTTTAAAAAAAGTAACAGAACAATCGGTACAGCTACATTATTGGTCTTTCCTCAAAAGACCATCTGAGACACTGGTCTGCATGGTTCTCATATGATTTGACCATTACATGTTCTTTACTGTATGGACTTTAAAAGAGACTTTGACCCCTGAGTTTGTTTCGGAGTTTCTTCTCAGGGTAGTCAGCTAGGAAACACCGGCCTCATCTCGTTAAAACTGACTGAAAACAAAATTGACGTGTAAAAGTGTTTTTTGAAAACCTATTTACAAAATAAAGATCATTTATCATCATTTATCATTTATCACTATACATGACAAACTTAAATACATAAGACCCGGAACACTTATCTGTAAGCTATACAAATATTTGTTCTATTAATTGTTTTCCGCACTAGGGCAGAAAAGTGACAAACTCTCTAATTGTAACAAAATGTACGTTAGGGTGACGACTACGCTAAGAAAAGCGGTAAGTTTTAAAAGAAATACAAAACAAACGGTACGTACCTACAGCTACATTATTATCACATACATTATGTAACTAATATATTAACATCCTCACACAGTACGTCACTGTTCACTGACAAGCAATTAAGCTATCTTCATTACTTCCTTCATTCATTACAATTTATTTACTTGTCTTTACTGTTACTATAAATAATTACAATCTAACTAATTGACAGCTGTTTGATTTTTTTCTCGCTTGTGTTTTAGTGCTAATTTAAAAAAAAGATTTTAAAGAAAATATTTTTTTCATAGCAAGCTTTTATAGCTCAGTATACCTATATAATTAATACTCGTCAAGACGAATCATACGAGCCCAAACTCGATGGGGTTGTGTCGTTTAACTACCAAGTTCCTATAGCCACCTTCCGGTTCCATCATAAGATCAGCTCCATGTCATAATAATTTTGCTTTGTCATTACACATGCATGCAAAATTTCAGCTCAATCGGTAACCGGGAAGTGGGTCAAATTTAATTTACGAGATTTGATGACAGATAAACATCGGTACAGGTGAAACTAAATAAAAGCTTGTAAAAATAAAAGTTTGTAATCAACAGAGGGCCTAGTCTGCTATTTTTATAAATACGTCATTCCAACACGATCCCATTGAACGCCCGGAGGACACGGTGGACCACACAGTCGAGGTGTGCCCTGTTTGGGCGCAGCCGCCGTGCCCTCGTGGGGGCGATCGGCGGCGGAAACCTCTCGCGCCAGGCCTTGGTTCAGGCCATGGTCCGGAGCGAGGAGGAGTGGCAGGCGGTCGCCTCCTTTTGCGAAGCAGTAGTGCTAGCAAAGGAGGAGGCCAACCGCATCAGGCAATGGCGCCCTCGCCGCCGCCGCCGGGATTCCAATCCCGATTTCCGGCCACTGTAGGTGCATACGGACGGCGAAGAATGGGTAGGTCGCGTAATGTTCCACGCGATCCTCAAGGAGATGTTAGCAAAACCGTAGGGGCCCAAAAGGGTCGAAGCCTACTGAGGCCACTGGTTGTGCGGAAGAGAGCCCTGGGGCCCTGGAAAAAAAAACAAAGAAAGAACAGGGGTGGGTTTTAATCTCTCTCTCTCTCGCTCCGTCTTAAAGCAGGAGAAGTTATTGGTTTCTCACTTCACCTAAAAGAAACTGCATTTCTTCAGTTGCCCTTTGTGTTCCAGGACTACAGTAAACAGTAGTCCGTATGGAAGTGTAGCGACATCTATGACGCCACATAAGAACTGCGAAGAAAATACCAAATCCTGCATCGCGCAATCAAAGTTCTCCGCGCGATTTGAATTTGACAGCCCGACATTAACTATCGGGCAGTCGCCCACCAGACTATAACACCTGTCTGGTTCGAGAATCTTTCCTTTTCAACGGAGGTATGTGGGACTTTATAGTCTCTGTTCCGCATACCCCTAAAGAAGTATGGATAGTTATGAATTTTAACCAACAGAATCTTATACTTTACATTATTCTACACAGCAACTATTTGACCGTACCAAACTTGCTTATTGTAAGTACAATAACATTTTTGACAAAGGTAATGCGACACCCTTCTTCCTAACTATTGAGCCGTGGGGGTGTGGTCAGTGGTGCAAAAAATGTTCTATTAACTGTACTAGCGAGGGTTCGAGTACCGGCCGGGATTTTTGCATTGATTTTTATGTATTTTGGGTTTTATTATTTTGTTTAAATAAATAATGTAGTCGGTCAAAATCACATTATCATACTAATATATTATGACAAGCCGTCTAAAGGTCAAGGTCTAGTGGTTAGTGGCCTTGACTGTTATGCCGGAGGTCGTGGGTTCGATTCCAAACCAGGACAAATGTTTGTGTGATGAGCACGATCATTTGTTCTGTGTCTGGGTGTAATTTATACATAATATGTCTATCAGTTGTCTAGTACCCATAACACAAGCTCTGCTTAGCTTGGGGCTAAACGGCGTTGTGTGATAGTTGCGGAATATTATTATTTTTTATTACTTTTAGTCAGTTAGAAGCAGTCTAACCTGACAGACCCCAGCCCTGGCTCCGGGGTGGAAGACATCGAAGAGGATTTCCAAACGTTAAAAAAAGGACACACTACACCTTGCTTCCGAAATAAGATCACTACAAATCTATTGTTGTTCAGAATGGGTGTAGTTTGTGAAAAAAAGTAGCAAGGATGTCCTTTTGATGTGTATTTTATTGTGTTTAAAGGAGTTTATAAAGATACAGGTAGATACGTTATGTGGGAATCGTGATATTGAAGTGTTTTAACACGTTTTACCAAAGTGGTTTGTAGTACGGCAAAAGGAGATATCAGCATCATCTTCCTGTCCTTGTCCCGTTTTATTTGGGGTCGGCACAAAACGTTTTTTTTCTTCCATTCTGTCCTGTCGCTCGTCACGCTATCACTAACTCCCTTTTCATTCATATCACTTCTCACACAATTCATCCATCTTTTCTTTGGCCTCCCTCTCCCTCTCCATCCATCCACATGTAAATTTATAACTCTTTTAGCAACATGCGTTTCATCTCTCCTTTTTATATGACCATACCAAGACAAACGATTTCCTTTCAACTTTTCAGTCACTGGCGCCACTTTCCAACTTCCTCTAATATACTAATTTCTCACTTTATCCACTCTAGTCACACCACACATCCATCTTAACATGCTCATCTCCGCTACATGCAATCTTTTTTCATCTGTCTTTTTACAGCCCAACATTCTGACCAAAGGGAGATTGGTGATATATTTATTTATTTAATCGTCATGCAACAAAAAATAAAAAGGTGGACTTACTGCTTTAGGCATTCTCTACCAGTCCACCAAGGGTAGAGACAATATGGCAGGTGCATAAAAAAAAGAAAATATTATTTAGAAAACACGTATTACAAAATCTTAGAATAAATCGCACCCTTAGAATTATAGTGACCTAAATTTTTGGGAAACGTTAAATAGAGTTTTACACACGTAAGTTTTTTTTTGTAAATGAAGGTTATTACAATGAAATTTCATACAACTTATACAAATAATAGTTGAATTTGTTTCTTAACTTAGTTGTCTACATGTATTATGAGAAATTAATCGATTTTGATCAAAAAATCATGATTTTTTGTATTAGGTCCCTATAATTCTAAAGGTGCGAAATATACATGCATATTTTATAACATATATGTATACCTTATACATACATACATATATTTTTATAAAAATATATTTAAGAGTTTAAATAAATTGAATAAACGATTAATGTTTTATATGTCATGTGCCAGTTCCATGCTAAAAATCGTCCAGAAAAATCTTTTGCAGCAGAGGTGCATACGGGTTTTAAAACCCACCATTACAAGTAACTCTACACCATAGTATTACCAAACATAATGAAACTATAGCGCCGGCAACTATGGGGCTATACAGGACTAAAAAACCGGTCAAGTGCGAGTCGAACTCGCGCACGAAGGGTTGCGTACAGTCTGTAGCAAAAATCGCAAAAAAAAAACACGTTTGTTGTATAGGATGCCCTACTTAAATATGTATTTTATTCAATTTTTATTCGTTTTTATTATAGCGGCAACAGAAATAAATCATATGTGAACATTTCAACTGTCTAGCTATCACAATTCATAAAATACAGCCAGCCAAGTAACAACCGTTTCGCTTGCGTCGAACGCTTCGAGTTGACCTTGCCGCCAATTCTTTTGTTCTGACCACGTGACTGAGCGTTGAGAGACGTCATTCCCGTACATTTGAAGCTTTCTACTAGCGTTAACTATTGCAGATTAGCAACTTGGCTAGGGGTACTGTAATATTTAACGCTAGTAGAAACCTTCAAATGTACTTCAACTCCAAGCGTTAGACGCAAGCGAAACGGTTGTAACTTGGCTAAGGGGGTAGATTCGCTACTTGGCTAGGGGTACTGGTCACAGATAGTCGATAGAAGGACAGCGGAGTTTTAGCCAAAGGGTTCAATTTTTACTCTTTTTACACGGAACCCTAAAAATGGCTGCTGTGGGTCTCAGGCACGCTTATACCACCCGATACTAAGATTATAAGTATTTTGTTGTGTTCATTTGACGACAAAATTAGTGAGGAAAAAAATAATTTGGCGTTTTGTAACGGTATGTGATTTTGGACGCGTGCCAAAGTATTTTTGATTGAGATCTTTTTAAACTGACTTTTGAATATACCTTTATAAGGGTTATTTTTTCTGTGGGTAAAAATCAAAATATCCCCCGCTCTTGAGCGGAGCGGGAGATAGTGTCAGACTTTTACTGACTAAAAATCCTACACCCTGTTCCTTCGTTGCCTTTGATAGCGCCAGTAGGCTTCGACCCTGCCAGGCCTCTATGATTTGCTGAGAACTCCTAAGGCGCGCGCGTGGAACGACACAACAGCGTATTTTTTTTAAATTATTTTAGGTTCGCGCTTGACCACTATCTCAACTGATGGAAAGCGACCATGAGGTCGACAATGGAGCACGCTTACCTAGAAAAAGCCTTATCATTCTTGACATCACTACATAGTATAAAACAAAGTCGCTTTTTCTGTCCCTATATCCCTATGTACGCTTAAATCTTCAAACCTACGCAACGGATTTTGATGCGGTTTTTTTTAATAGATAGAGTGATTCAAGAGGAAGGTTAATATGTATAATATTGCACCCGAGCGAAGCCGGGGCGGGTCGCTAGTTAAAAAAAAAACAAATAGGTATCTGTGCGATGCCAAAAAGTTATCGGCATGTGTTGCATTTTTTTTTGCTATTAAAACGACTGTTTAATGAAGAACCTATTATATTATCACAATGGTAATTAGCTATTAACAAACATATTATCAACAAAACAGTAAGTTTAACAATCAATTAATCCAGCACGCGCCTCTCAGCGAGCCCGCTGTGCTCAATATTGTACAATTACTACCATTACTACCCATTTCTACCCTACCCTACTTAGTAGCAACGATTGATTATTATTTAATAGAAGAAAGCAGAAGGGTGATTTTTTTAAATATATTTATTTATTTAAACTTCATGTACAGTAGTGGTACATAGGCGGACTTAATGCAACAAGGCATTCTCTACCAGTCAACCTTTGGGTTAAAAAAGACAACACTGGTAGGTTTGCACAATAAACAAATAACAGATACTACAAACGGAAAAATATAAAATAAGTTATTTATAATAATAAAATACATAAATACGCTATATTAATCAAATCATATATTTTGTGTTTTAACGAGGTGATTTATATTATCGTCCGGTAACTGTCCGGATCGTCCGGTAACTGTCCGGATCGTCTGGTAACTGTCTGGACCGAGGCGAGCCCAAGACGTCGACGGCGCGCAATGTTCCCGCGCGCCTCAAGGAGTTGTCAGCAACAGGAGGAGGGGCCCAGCTGGGTCGAAGCCTACTGGGGCCAGGGTGTCTGAAAAGAAGCTCGAACCCCGGTATGAAAAGGCTAGAAGTGAAGGGGTGGGTTTTTAGTTGTCATAAGATAATTTTTGCCCACCGTAAAAAAAGGTGTTTTATATTTCTATTTTTAAACTTTGCTTTAAGAATTATTTCTGTGTTATGGATATTTTATTGTATTTTCACAAATAGACAATCTTCTATATACAGAGTTATTTGTAAAACACTAACAACCTTGCAAGACTGTATTACTAACATCATAAACAACAGCTTTTGTTCTATGACTTTTTACAAAACATAACACATTTACCAAAAACAAACCTTAAATTTTTCGCTGTTCTATCTAACACATTTCAACTCTGTATTTTGCTTTTAATTATCTACCTTTATTTTATTATTTATCTACCTGTCTGTATGACGCCATGCCATAGGCGTTTGTCTTTATGAAACTCGCTAAAACATTAATTTCCAAGACGTAGATATTCTACCAATAAAATCTTTAAGAAATAAGTAAAGAGCTATTTTTTTAAACGCATCTCGCTTTCTTTAAAAGTGTTTTTAATATTATTGTATTTTAAACCACTGCCCTTTGGTCCATACTGGTATACTTAAATCGTTTTGGTGTGACAATAGCGGGCGTTGACCTACGTACATTTTGTAGTTACAAAACATTCTACTTATTATACTGATAATAAAGGCGAAAGTTTTATTCTGTGTCCCTGTTTGTTTTTATTTTACTCTCAAACTGTTAAACGGATTTGACTGAAACTTGGCATGAGGATAGACCTTGTCTTAGATTAGGACTAGTCTCGGTACCTCATTTCTGCGGTCGAAACTTCTGTCAAAAACTATTAAAAACATAAATGTGCCTAGCATCACTCCCAAATTACCTAAAATGAAATAGGTACATGGCTTATTTATTTATTTATTCAATCTTTATGCACTATTAACTCTTCAATCGTGATAATTAGAGACAATAGAAAGACAATGGGTCCGCGAACGCCGGCGTTCGCTCGGGGTTTAATAAATTAAATAAAGGCGGATTTAATACCATAGGTATTTTCCACCAGTTGACCTTACGGGTGGTGTAGTAACATAACATGGCAGATGAAACTTAATATATAGGCAGAAAAGAAAAAAAAAGAAGTTTGTATGAAGAGATATTTGGGAAAGGTCAATGCCCGCTATCACCACGTTAAAAGGAATCGACTATAGCATAAGTTCAGTGTAAAATACAGAAGTGCCGACATTGGACTATAAAATTTATTGTGATGTAAATATCTGCACTGCTTGGTAGTAAAATGAAGTGGGGACTTAAGAGAGAAGACTTGGTTTAAAAACCGTTTTTGTCTGTAAGTCACTTACACCTTTGACGAACCGAAACTTAAGGCGAGGTTGTTTTAAACTATCTCCGGAGTTCCATAAATATAAAAGTGAACACCATGAAAAAATATTTTATTAAAATTGGTCATGTAACCGACCGCTAGGTAAAAATCAATCCTTACTAATTTTATAAAAGCGAAAGTGAGTTCGTTTGTTTGTTTATTAAGTCTTCACGCCTAAATGGCAAAACCGATTTTCATGAATTTTGGTACAGAGATAGTTGGGACCCTGGAGACGGACACAGGCTAATTATAATTTTTTTTAAAGCGAGATAAGGGGAAAAAAATTCTCAAACCTAACCCTAACTAACGATTTTTAACGCGTATATCTATGAGATTGCGTCATAGAAATTTTTGAATGTTACATAAAATAATATTGCTTTTTTTTAAGGGTTTTGCTATTTCTCATCATCATCTTCCTGCCCTTATCCCGTTTTATTTGGGGTCGGCGCAACATGTTTTTTTCTTCCATTCTGTCCTGTCACTCGTCACGCTATCACTAACTCCTTTTTCATTCATATCACTTCTCACACAATCCATCCATCTTTTCTTTGGCCTCCCTCTCCCTCTCCATCCATCCACATGTAAATTCATAACTCTTTTAACAACATGCGTTTCATCTCTCCTCTTTACATGACCATACCAAGACAAACGATTTCCTTTCAACTTTTCAGTCACTGGCGCCACTTTCAAACTTCCCCTAATATACTCATTTCTCACTTTATCCATTCTCGTCACATCACACATCCATCTCAACATTCTCATCTCCGCAACATGCAATCTTTTTTCATCCGTCTTTTTCACAGCCCAACATTCTGATCCATACAGTATGACAGGCCTTATCACGGATTTGTAGATTTTACCCTTCAACTTGAGGGGCATCCGTGGATCACAAGTTGTTCCCGTGACCTGTCGCCATTTCATCCATCCTGCGTTGATCCGATGAGTTACGTCCCGGTCTACCTCACCATCCCCTTGGACGAGCGACCCGAGATACCGAAAGTCGGAACAGATCGGTATGGGCGTTCCGGCGAGAGCTAAAGGCACTGGAGTGGAGAGACCGCCGAAATCGCAGAACAAGTACTCCGTTTTGGTTCTACTCAATTTCAGGCCAACACTTTTCAGTCTGTGCCACCACACCTCCAATCTGTTCTGGACCTCTAGGCCACTCTCGGCAACCAGCACAATGTCATCTGCAAACAACATACACCAGGGAGCCTCTTCCTGAATGTCCGACGTCAGAGCGTCCATTATCATCAGGAAGAGGTAAGGGCTGAGAGCCGACCCTTGGTGTAAGCCGACAGCCACATTGAAGCTGCCAGTAGTGCCCACTGTAGACCGGACTTGGGTACTGCACCGACTGTACATCGCTCGGATCAACTGCACATACTTCCCTTGGTTTGGCTATTTCTATATTCATAAATATTATATTATTTATTTATCATCAATTTATTATCAGCAGAAGATTGTACAAAGGTACTGCTTATTTCTAAAAGATATTTCTTCCAGTAGACCTGCGAAAGAAGAGATAGTAAGATATTTCTTACTATTTCTACTTTGTGTGTAAAAAAAAGAAGAGTATAGTATATATAGTTTATGGTTTATGGGCACCTGATTAGTCAACAACGATGTGGAAGAGTTTTATAACGCCATATTTTGGTTTGATTTTAATTAGCTATGATTAGGGTATGGTTTTAAAAACAATTTAATATAATTATAGTCAGACAATGAAAAATAAATCCTTTTTAAACTTCATGCAGTTTTTCAAAAGTTTATAGATAATTACACTACACTACTACTATTACATTACATTTTATTATTATTTTGTATGGTTACTGTTTTTTGTCTGTCGAGAAGTCGGTACCTACAGAATACTTTCTGTCTGCAACCCGCTCTTAACAGGGACTGGCGAATTTCTAACAGCTTTTTGACGACTTGGTTCACACAATGTTCGTTTGCGGTTATGATACTCAAAAACAAACGACCTTTTGTGCTTTTCTTTCACACGATGCTTCCAGTTAAATCTATTAATCTGTTTTCAACACGCTTTTTTTCTTACATACTGTGAGGCTCTTAATAAACTAGTGCGATTTATCATTATTTCCTTTATTTCTCCATTATACATATTTTTGATATTTTTAAATATTTCTGAAAACAAATATAAAAAAAAACATTTAAAAATACAAAAAATAGTGGTCCACCGATGTCGGGAGCAGGGTCCAAGCTACCGATGGTTAGGGCTCCAGAGACAGGAACCTCCTCACAATGCGTGCCGTGTCGAGGAGTACTGCCTTCTGTATCAGGCCCTTAATTCATGAATCCCCAAGCGACCACCGGTGGCCGCGCATCTATTGTCTTACTATTGTGTCTCTAATTGACGGTATCTGAAGGGTCAATCCAACCGCGCAACGACAGCTTCGATAGATGGTCGTCGAAGCTTTTGGCTATAAGGCCATCGGCGGTCTTTATCTTTATTATTATTATTTTTTGAAGATAAGGGGGCATCTCCCGTAGTGTAGGGGATGTAGTCACTGCGACCTAAAAGATCTATTGTGACTCGCCACCTTGTTAGAGTAACTCTTTTAGCCCGGAGGCTTCCAAGAAGTCTAGAATACTCCCTAGCTTTAAGAGTTTTAATCTCCTCCGGGCGACTAATGTGTCGGCCCAGATGGATACTCCGTTTGTGGATAAGGGGGGATTTATCATTAACGATTGCATCACTGCTTACCATCAGATGGGATCGCAGTTAAGCACTAGGTAAAAAATATAGTTAAAAAAAACTAAAAAACACGCTAAATAAAAATATTTATTATAGTGATAAAAGCATGGAGCGCTTTGTGCCATATTTTCCTACACTTTTTTCATTTTCACAATATTTTTTCGTTCATTATTATTATTTAGCGTGTTTTTTAAACTATATTTATTTTTTACTTTTTAGTGAATAGTTTTTCAAATAATTAAAATTTCAAATGTATGTTTGCTCTATTAAAAAAAATTTTAATGGGACAAAAAGGACCGTTCATTGTGGTGATCGCGAGACCTATGTCCAACAGTGGACGTTTTTCGGCTGAAATGTTGACGGTTCTTCCAGTACACGGTCCTCATTCTAGAACCTTTCAACTTCTACGTACGAACAATCCAATGATAACCCCTGCTCTTAGGTGGAGCGGGAGATAGTGTCAGACTCTTACTGACTAAAAACCCACCCCGTTCCTTCTAGCCGTCATACCGGGGCTCGAGCTCCCTTTCAGAAAAACCTGGCCCCAGGGCTTCGACCCTACTGGGCCCCTGCTGTTGCTGACAACTCCTTGACGCGCGGGAACAGTGCGCGCCGCAGCAATATACCCTGCCTATAGCCACAAAATAGATAGGTACAGAAGACAATCTACACACAAAGCGCGCTCGAGCAACGCACACATAGACACCGCTCACGGACACGATATCTCGGCTCAATCGCCCGGCGCAACGCGCTGACCATAGCGCAATCGCCTAGCGCAGGTATAAAAAGTAAAGTACATACATGAGATTGACTTCTGTACCTATCTATTTTGTGCCACAGCCACTTAAGTTCAATACAACTACGCACAGGTACATGTCTAAGTTACGCTCACTCACACACGCGTCTCCGCACTCGTTGTACGAGCCCAGGCGATATTTTCCACATTTTCGCACAAACCAAGTCTAAGCATTCTCATCTGAGGACACGTTAAGAACGCTTTGATAATGCCGCCGTCAGTATATCTCCTGGGGTTTTTTTTTTAAACAAAAATAACTTCTTTCTTGTTGTCCAACGGCAGAGAGAGACAAATATGTCTTTAGTTTTTACCTTGTTGATAGGGTTGGCCGTGCGATGGACTATTTATATCAGCTTCGGAAAATCCTCTTTGTGCTTGCCTATAATATAAAAGGAAGCCTTGCGCAAAATTCCTTCTGTGAACAGTAACGCTAGCAAGGGAGAAGGCCGACCGCCGCCGGGATTCCGATCTCGATTTCTGGCCACCGTAGACGCGGGCTCGCGAACGGCGAGCTTTAGGTAGCTTGCTGTCTGACCGTCCGGTAACTCTCCGGCCCGAGCCCAAGAGCGAGGTTTGTCATTAGATGATTATTGCGCATCGAAAAAAAAAAAACCATAAAAAAAGTCTTGTGCAAAATTTCGCGTCCCAGTTCCCCGTCCCAGTTCCCAGTTCCAGTCCCAGTAGTTTTGGCTGTGCGTTGATAATGTCAGTCAGTTTCTTCTTTTACTCAGTTACTCGTAGATTTATGCATTCGAGCTGTTTTTTTAAGAAGTGGTTCTTAGTACTCGCCTAAATCATAAAAGGATTTTTGAAAATTGAACTTTGAAAAGGGGAAAAAGGTTAAAATTTGTTTCAAGCATGCCAAATTTTATTCCTTGTACCAATATACACAAAATAGAAAGATACAGAAGTCAATCTACATACAAAGCACGCTCGAGCAACGCACACATAGACACCGCAGGATATCTCGGAGCGCCTCGGCCCGCTCGTCGAACAGTTCCGGCTCAAACGCTCCTTAGTGAGCGTCCACCGAGCGTAGGTATAAAAAGTGAAGTACATACATGAGATTGTCTCCTGTACGTATCTATTTTGTGTAATATACTTTAAGTTTCAAGCACAAGTAATAACCCAAATAAATTATAATAAAGGTTGTGTTTACAGGTTTTCAGAGCTACCTCCTATAGAACCATTTAGGGGGTTTTAAACATTGTATGGAGATTCCTTAATTTTTGTGTGAATAAACTTGAAACTTGGCACAAATTCTAATCAAAATGGATTATAAAGATTGTCATTATTGAATTTTACAACAGGTTTTAATGCTTTTATGAAAACATTCTCGCTAACGAAGCTACTGGTAGAAGCAAGTTTAACATAAAACCTCTATCACCCAGCTCGCGACAGCCCTGCTCGTAAGAATTCCTCCACTGCTATTGTTTTTGACGTACCAGAACTTTGACGCGTGGTTCGTTGGTGCCTGCCGAATGGGGTTCCTTGCACCATTGAGCAGAGATACGGGTTCCGTATAGATGATTAAAATACTTAATATACTGAAAATCAGCGCTGGGTGTCCAACGCCCAGCAAATGCTGAGGTGGTCACCCTTTCGGTGCGGGCACGCTCGGCGCAGTTTGTACTTTTATTTTTGTTTACTTTGTGTATATAACCGTTGTGTTGTGTCTGAACCGAATAAAAGTATTTCTATTCTATTCTATTCTATTTTCCTTTCGAATACCGTGATAAGAGACAATAGAAATACAATGAGAGAACAAGTCGGCGTTCGCTTGGCGTTTATTGAATTAAGTGCATGTAAGTTATGGAAATTTGCTGATTGGAAGGCCTTGTGCACACCACGTTTTTTAAACGCGCCATTGACGTGCGTTTGTAGCGATACAGACGCAATATAATAATATAATAATAATAATATAATAATATTCCACAACTATCACACAACGCTGTCTAGTCCCAAGCTAAGCAGAGCTTGTGTTATGGGTACTAGACAACTGATAAACATACTTATATATTTCTAAATACATACATATATAGATAAATTACACCCAGACACAGAACAAATGATCATGCTCATCACATAAACATTTGTCCTGGGTGGGAATCGAACCCACGACCTCTGGCTTAGCAGTCAGGGCCATTAACCACTAGACCAACAGGCCAGTCAATATCCACGCGAGTCAGAAGCAGTCTGTAGACTTCTAATAGGTTAAAAGCGCGCCATCGACGTGCGTTTCTGAAACACGCGTCAACGGCGCGTTTAAAAAACGTGGTGTGCACAGGCTCTAAGGTGTTAGCCCATGGATAAAATAATAACAGCCAATCAGGTCCTTTTCGAAGGTACAGCAACGATTACCGAAGTCGGTCTATAGATGGGTGACCTTAACGTACTGAGACAATAAAATTAAAATATTGAGTGACGGTTTTTACGGTCGAACTCCTCTCTTTTTGTATATTTAGTAGATGAGAATACGTCGCATTTTTTACTCTCTTACCCCCCATCCCCCATGGGTAGCTCGATGTCCGATCGTCTGGTAACTGACCAGGCCGAGCCAAGACGTCGACGGCGCGCACTGTTCCCGCGCGCCTCAAGGAGTTGTCAGCAACAGGAGGGGCCCAGCTGGGTCGAAGCCTACTGGGGCCGGGGTTATCCGAAAGGAAACTCGAGCCCCGGTATGAAGGCTAGAAGGAACGGCGCGGGGTTTTAGTCACTAAGAGTCTGACACTATCTCCCGCTCCACCCAGGAGCGGGTTTTGTCATATGATGATTTTCGCCATCGAAAAAAAAAATCCTCATTTTGTAATCGCGATTTTAGTATTATTTTTTTACACTTGCGTTCGATTTCTTTGATAGTTTACAATAGAACAATATTTGTCATATCAGGTAGTATTTTACAAACATCCTGTACCTACAGCATTATTTTCAAGATGCGAAAACTGAATATAGTTTGTTCAGAATCAGTCACTGAATGGATTTCTTTTATTTTATACCATGTTATATTTTTTCCCAAAAATATTTAAAAAGATCACAAGTTGGACACCACCGAAACTAACTACTACAGCAGATCATAGCGGGTATTAGGAGCCAGCAAACAGAGCTGGGTGCAAGTGCAAAATAACCTCTCAGTCGCCAGGCCCGGTGACTATGTATTTTTGCTGATATAACAAGCTTTTATAACTTTGTGATTTTTTATGATACAGTTATGAAATTTCGTATATAGGTCCTTTACATATAAACTAGCTTTTGTCTGTTTATTTCTGGTTAAACTTTCGTTTTCTGCACGATCCTTGTAGAAGAAATGTTTTTTCAGCAATGAAAGTATATGTTTCGTATTAGCTTATATGTTGTAATATATTTAATATTGAGATAATTTGATGAATTATTACCTACTTCGTTTAGATAGGGTTGCAAGATTGTTTGAAAGAGTCACCGCACTTTGGAATGCAAGAGGCAACTGAAGGAACACAGGGGACTTACCATGACGTCTTAAACGTAATTCGTGCGAGCGAGCAAGAGGGATGGAGCTGTAAACCCTATGCCTTTAACAGTTCAGTTTAGGTCGTAAAATGAATCGCATTAAGAGCTCATGGTTCTATTGCTGGAGGGTTTTAGCCGCAGTAACAATTTGACGCTGACAACTTCTCTTCAAATCATGATAATTTGACAGTTATATGCGCGACTGAGTGGAGAGAAGGTTCTTCAAATTGACTTGGAATAAGGGCCTAAGTACCTACTTATTCTACATCAGCTGCTCTTTAAAAAAACATCTTCCTAAATCTTGTTCACAATTAAAAACATTTTACCTTCCAAAAAATGCGCAAAACCGCCTCTTGCATAAGTGTCATATTCACAGAAAAAAAAAAACACAAAAAGCGTGTTGCCAACCCCAAAAACTATAAGAGAATGCGGACGGAAGCGCCACGCCCACGGAACCCTTTTAAAAAATAATAAAACAGGCCCTTTGTTGGGTTCTGTATAGCTTTTGTTACAAAAGGTATTTTTTAAAAGAACTGTTTTTTTATTCGATTCGCATCTGGCTATGAAACCTGGTATAAATGAGACGTTATGTTTTGGCGCGATGGTAGAAACTAAGTAAGAGTTTTTTCGGAACTAGCTTTTGCCCGCGACTTCGTCGCGTACATAAAATATAGTGTATATCACTCAGGAATACCTGAACAGCTTTCTATCGGTGAAAAAATGTTAGCAATCGGACTAGTACTTCCATCGATTTCCCTTCTTTTGGTTTTTTAAGGTGGGAAATTATCCAATGTTGTTGTTTTAGTTGTTTATTTTTAATTTGTCTTTATTTTATTTTTTTCTGTTTTGTTTATGTGTTTTTTTTATTATTTATTTTGAGCAATACTTTTTTTTCACTTAATGTCGTCTTACATGGGCTATGAATCAAATAACGAATTACTGTAAATATAAGTACCTACTGTCTCCCAAGATACAGGTTTTTGCCTAGTTTGGGAGACAGCAGGCTATGTTTTGTTAAATTAATTGTTCCTGTTCTAGTTACTAAGACCTGATTTATGGTTGTGTTCCAAATAAATTATTATTATTATTATATATTAATGATTTCTCATGCTCTAGGTCGGAGCGGAAGGGCGTGTCAGACTTTTACTGACTAAAATCGCACATTATGTTCCTTCTTTGCCTAACCTTCCAGAACCCTAGGTTTCCATTTCGGAAGCCATACCTTGGTTCCAGTAGGCAGCTCAGTTGGGCTTAGGCCCTTATTTTTATAAGAAAACATTAAATAATTTTTAAAACTCACCTGCGTTCCTTCATAGACTCTAAATACAATTTTTCTATCAATTTAAACTAGATGAGGCCGGTGTTTCCTAACTGACTACCCTGAGAAGAAACATCGAAACAAACTCAGGGGTCAAAGTCTCTTTTATAGTCCATACAGTAAACATGTAGTGGTCAAATCATATAAGAACCGTGCAGATTTGTGACTAAGTAAGTAAATCACATCACTATATCTTCATAGTTCTTATATGATTTGGCCATTATAAGTTTCATGTATGGACTTTAATTCATGAATCCCCAAGCGACCACCGGTGGCCGCGCATCTATTGTCTTACTATTGTGTCTCTAATTGACGGTATCTGAAGGGTTAAACAACAAAACTTTAACTCGTTTACATTTCGGGGAGTGTGCACTGGAATTGCACAATCTAATTCCGCCAAGTCCGTTCCATCATCGGACCACAAGACGTACGGCGTTGCGTCACCGGTACATAGTTGACATCACATACGCACAAAGCGTTTTGGGAACACATTTATTGTGCGTACAGCCAAGGAGTGGAATTCCCTGCCCGAGTCTGTGTTTCCTGATGGCTACAACTTGGGGGTCTTTAAGTCAAGAGTGAATAGGTTACTTCTAGGCAAGCGTGCTCCATCGTCGACCACATCATCGCTTACCATCAGGTGAGATGGTGGTCAAACGCGAGCCTATCAATAATAAAAATAAAAAAAACTCTTTAATCGTGATAATTAGAGAAACAATAGAAAGATAATGGGTGTGCGAACGCTGGCGTTCGCTTGGGGTTTAATGAATTTAAAGAGACTTCGACCTCTGATTTATTTCGGTGTTACTAAAAGAGATAGGAGTATACATGTAGATGAGTGGAGAGGGAGAGGGAGGCCAAAGAAAAGATGGATTGTGTGAAGAGTGATATGAAAGAAAAGGAAGTTAGTGATAGCATGACGAGTGACAGTACAGAATGGGAGAAAAAAACGTGTTTCGCCGACCCCAAATATGATAGGACAAGGACAGAAAGATGATGATGAGTCAGCTGGGAAACACTGGTCTCGTCTAGTTTAAATTAAAGAAAAAGATTACGGATAAAAGTGTTATTTGTAACTAATTTGCCAAATAAACATCATGTAAATAAATGAATATGAATATGAATATGTATATTATTTAAAAGGAGAAACTGACTGACTGAAACAGCATCATCATCATTTCAGCCGATAGACGTCCACTGTTGGACATAGGCCACCCCCAAGTCTCGCCACAATGAACGATCCTGTGCGTCCCGCATCCATCGGATTCCCGCAACCTTCACCAAGTCATCGGGCCACCTTGTAGGAGGCCTTTCTAAGCTGCGTCTTCCAGTACGCGGTCTCCATTTCAGAACCTTCGGCCGCAACGGCCGTCTGTTCTGCGAGCAATTTGCCCTGCCCAATTGCCACTTTGGCGATTCTTGGGGCTATGTCGGCAACTTTGGTTCTCCTGCGGACACATCATCGCATAGCCATAACTACTGGGACTAGGAGCGTTACATTTTGCACAAGGTTTCTTTTTATGACGTAGGCGATAACTAAGAGAGAATTTCCTAAAATTCTCTAACGTTCGTATGCAAAAACCAAAGAGATTAAATACGAGTAGATACAATAGAGCGGCCATGTCCATGGCCAGAAGAAATGTCTTAGAAAAACTGACATCTTATGCTTCAGTGAAGACGAAAAATATTTACGAAAATAAACTGGAGTTAGGTCCAGACGTTTTGCCATAATACGATTTACAATAGTGCAATGCGCCACACGGCATATTTCTCCAATAAATATTTTCTTTTGGTGCGTAAGTATAGCGGACACAAACGCGACTTGATAAGTACAGGTGACAGCGACTTGTTACTACTTTAATAATAAGTCTCGGATTAGAATTTTGTTTGCTATGTCCTGTCTATTGGTAGTATATGTTTATTGTCTTTGGAAAAAACTTACTTAAAAATGAGCGAAGCCGTTGGCAGAAACTAGTTTGCCAATAACTTCACGCCTACGATAACAAACGTAATCCATTATGGCGAATGTCAGTCATCCATCTTTTGTTTCACACTTTTCGATTCGTATTTTCCAATTAATAAAGAAAATTAATTGGAAAATCCAAACTGTTTATGTCTTGAGTTAATTAGGAAAATGATTTGTGTATACTTGAAAAACCGGTTTCATTGCAAACAAACTATTTCGTTTCAAAATCCTGTTATTCTTTAATCGTCATTCTACTAACACAATTAACATTGACATCTAAATAAACGGCCATTACAGCTGTCAACTGCTACGCTGTCAATTTTTACGTTTGCTGTCATTTTTTCGGCGTTCCCTGCAGAATGCCGTTCGCTTCCAGGCAGTAATTGTCAACCTTTAGCATAAGACTAATAGTCGTTATTAATTATTGGTATCTATTTGTATCAGGACTGAGCAGCTACTTTGAGTGTGGAGTTGAGAAAATTTTGAGATGGCAAGTATGGTTTATTTATTATTTATTTATTATATACTTTATTGTACACCGTTACACATACAAATGGAAAAACTTAAAACTAAAACACATACATACAATGGGCGGCCTTATCGCATTCCGCGATCTCTTCCAGGCAACCTGGAATGGTCAGTAATTGCCTGGACAAGAAATGGGGCTGTCATAGGTGCAGTAACTGAATACTAGCTTTTTATACTGTGTAGGCTAGATTATTAATTTGAAGATTTTTTTTATATTGCTTTGATCCAAGGACTGGCAACCTCAGACAAAAGAAAAGCATTGCCATACAGCGCGGCTATGCCGCCAGTGACTATATTATTATTATTTTTTAGGGTTTTTTAGGCTTTAATTTTTATTTAGTGCTTGTATAATGCTCTAAAACGACCACTTATTGGCTGGAATGTTCGTTTCATAGCAGTTTGGTGACCATTTTTAAGATGTCCCAAAAATGGCACACTAACTAAAGAAAATCATTTAATATTCGAAGCAGCGTTGGAAGGCCTTCAACAAGTTGAATCGATGACCTGGTAAGGTCGTGGAAATCCGATGGATGCTTGACGCACAGGACCGGTCGTTGTGGCGGCACTTGGTGGAGGCCTATGTCCAACAGTGGACGTCTTTCGGCCGAACTATGTACCTTATCTTTTTGAAGACGTATAAGCATTTCTAACCCCTCCATTTTTGTTCTCAAGTCCCCACTCTATACGTTCCACCAACAAATGCTTTGTGGTACAGCCAAGTCGCGACAAAAACACAAATATCCTTTTGTACATTCGCCGCTGTAACAAAAAGCTACACCACTATGAAACCATCTGCCCGACGATTCAATAAAGGCACATATAATTGGCTGGCAATCGTCATTTTAATTATACTCGATGTTTTTCGCCGATATTCTCAAAAAGTCGAACCTTTTACAGTTTATTTGCGGCCAGCGACACGTTGGTGCGTTAATGAGATCGGATTGATTTTTTGAATTAGGATTTTCGAGTTTCCGAATCGATTGAATTGGATTTTCCGAGTATTTTTTTAAGAAGCGATTTAACCTACTTGTAAGTAACTGCAGGTGGTATCTACATATAAAAGCTAAGTACGTACTATAATTATATTTACGAGAACATCTCAGTGTCAGGCTGCATGCTACACCTGTTACCCAATAACATAATTCTCTTACAATCTGGTTTCTCAAAAATGTGTAGAAGTAAGTTTACAACGTGAAATAAAATTTTCATAAACATATTTTTTTTCATAAGAATTCTTAATGCCGTCTGCCATGGGCTTCTAAATGCCAGTATAATTGCTTATGTGATGTTTTTCACATCCTGAACTGTCTGTCTCCACCATTTATCAACCGGTAAATTGATTAAAAATTATCGTTAAAATTTTTCAAACACTGTTTAAAACATTGCAATACAGAGCTGACTCAATCGTGTAGAAGACAGGTACTGCAAAGAATTTGGGACGTTGTGGTATTTGAATTGTATTTTCCGAGTTTTTTTTGGGGCAGTGTGAAAGTGGTGGGTTAAATTATACTGGTAAAACTGTAAGATGTAAGATGGTTGGATAATTAAAAATACATCACTTTCTCTTAGAATTATGCGGTTATATCAGCTGGCATTTTCCTGTGATCAGAATGAAATGAAATGGTGAATGGTACAGTGGATTCTGTCATCATCATCATCATCTGTCTGCCCTTATCCCGTTTTATTTGGGGTCGGCGCAACACGTATTTTTTCTTCCATTCTGTCCTATCGCCTGTCACGCTATCACTAACTCCCTTTTCTTTCATATCACTTCTCACACAATCCATCCATCTTTTTCTTGCTGTCCCCCTCCATCCATCCACATGTAAACGCATAACTTTTTTTAGCAACATGCGTTTCGTCCCTCCTTTTCACATGACCATACCAAGACAAACGATTCCCTTTTAACTTTTTAGTCACTGGTTCCACTTTCAAACTTCCTCTAATATACTCATTTTTCAGTACAGTGGATTCTGTATTGGTTTAATTCATTAAGCCCCAAGTGAACGCGAACGCGAACCGGTGTTCACGCTGTCATTGTTTTTCTATTATGCCTCTAATTGGTATTTGAAAGGTTAAAGTTGACGATTGATTAATTACTCCTACTCAGAGTGGAGGGAGAGTGAGTGTCAGAATTTTACAGATTACCACCCTATTTGTTTTTGTCTATTGCTTTTTGCGTTCCAAGACCACGGTGATTCCTTCGAACAATCCCGTTGTGCTGACAGGCATTGGTCTAAGCTAAGGCGCGGTGCACGTGGCACACAATACGCCGTCGTCCCGGGCCTGGCTAGCCCTTATTTGACGGTGAGCTACCCATTGCTCACCGTCTGTAACCCTGTACAGATTTAATACCAGATAGTCGGCGTTAAATCTGAATAGAAGTCACTATCGAGTCATTAACCAGAAAATCTGGAAACATTACTAGCATAGCATAGTCGGCCTCATTATTTTCCCCACTGCTGGGACTCAGGTCCCCTCTCTAGGAGAGGGAATGGTCCGTAATTCCACACGGACCCAGTGCGGGTAGGTGGATGTCACATGTCTTCAAATTTTTGGCTCTAGGACACGCCGGTCTCCTCGATGAGGTTTTCTTCCACCGTTTTGAGAGCAGAGGTGATGAAATAAATTACACAAAGTTATGCACTTGGCTGTGTTGGAACCCGTGACCTATAACTCTTTAAGTTGGGACCGTTACCACTCGGCCACCACTGTTCTGGCACCATTATTGCCAAGGGGTACTTAACATGTCATTTATTCACTTAGCTGAGGCCAAAAGATTTATAGGGCTCATTAGAAAAGATCTTGTAATTATCTAAGTAAAGTCGCAATAAGATCCTTACTAATATTATAAAAGCGAAAGTGAGTTTGTTTGTTTGTTTGTTACGTCTTCACGCCTAAATGGCAAAACCGATTTTGATGAATTTTGGTACAGAGATAGTTGGTACCCTGGAGACGGACAGAGGCTAATAAACGCGGGCGAAGCTGCGGGTAAAAGCTAGTAATTTTCATAACCAACAAAGTTATTAACTTTTTTTTTTGTATCCCAAAATGTCACTCAATTTATGGATATATTGTACAGGCTATTGATTATGAATGAATATGGTCCCTTTATGTTTCTGTGACTTAAGGTGGTGCATCACGACTCACATTTTCACTGTTTTTCATACAACCGCTCATAACTGATTATGACGTTATTACACATTTTTCATTAGATATTTTGGAAACACAGTATCTTGTGGATATTATCTATGCTTCTATTGAAAGCAATTTCTAAGTTTGTGTAAAACTAACTAAGTAAAGACCTCTGAAAATGTTCTATTTTGTCAAAGATTTTATATATTCTACTAGAGTAGACTAGATTGACTACGAAGAAATATGACAGTCTTTAAAGTGTTCTTTATTCTCATTAGCATTAAGTTCATGTGTGTTATTGACACTCAAAAGGGAAAAATGGCCTGGAGCAAGACACTAAGATAAATCCTCTCTGTCCCTTTCTCACATACTACCAGGAAAAAATAAGAAACAGATGGTAGTTTTTAGATTGTTCCAGTTATCGTTAAATAGTCCGTGTTCATGCATTTTGATAGGTTTATGCAACATACAATGAATTGCAACTAAATGTTTTATTTTAAATAATGCTTCTTGAAATTTTATACGCATTCTTCTTGTATTAAATGATGATTTCATTTAGATATAGTAGCTATCCGTAGTAATTTTAAAATTATGAAAGGCAACATTTAGGAGGTTTCAATTTGACAGAATTTGACATCAATAACCAATATGGCTGATGCTTCATAGGCCCAAAGTTGTATTTTTAATTGTTACAAGTTTTTATCTCAATATTTAGTAAAGTATAAAGTGTGCAAGATGTTCAAAACGTTGCTGTGTAAAGTTTCGCAATAGTGATGAGTATCCTGGTTGTGGAATTTAGTTTTTTTTTTTGGTAAGTTTTCTGTTTTGTTTACAAAATATTTATGTAGGGTGACAACAAACATCGTTTTGAATTTCATGCGGGAATTAAAACATATTAACTGCCTGTAAAAATGCATAGAGAAGGGGCATCATAAACGATTCAGAAGACGGACTGGGTGCTAAATTTTATAAAATTTTGTTTTCTACTGTTCAAGTTTTATATTATTATAAGCAAATTTCTAAATATCTGAGGAGGCTAAATAATTTTTTTTTTAATAAATCAAGCGCGTACCAATTTTACAAATTTTATCTTTTTTGTTGATCGGGCGCCTTTGGCCTTTGGCGTGACACAACGAAAAGCGGCGAGCAACGGCGGCCAGAGGTGCGGCATGCGGGACGTGTCTTCGGACCAATTCAGTATATAGTTATCTGTGACCAGTTCTTAAAACGACGCGCGTGCACTCCAAAATCTTCTCCACATCGATATAGTACATTCGAGAATTATATTCATTTTAAATCATAGTCTACTGTCTTTAAGTTTAGTCCTGAGGTAGGTCCCTAATAAATGCCGCATGCAATGCTGCACGTATGTGGCTTAACCGTTAACTACTAGTAATATATTATTTTTTTATGTTTTGTTGTAGATTTCCAAGAAACGAGAACCATCGGCAACAATGGCTTTGAAGTTGTGCCATTAAATTTTTTTTTTCAGCAACAGTTTTATTTGTAGTCTGAAGATGTAATAGTTCATAAAGTTAAATCAACACTAAAACCTAATTCTATTCCATCTAGTTGTTAAAAATCCGTTCAGTAGTTTTTGAGTTGATTGCAAACAGATATAGATAAACAAACATAGTGGGAGACTTTTTGATGTGGTAAAATTTCCAATAACTTATCCTGCTCTAAGGTAGAGCGCCTTACGCTCCATCTTAGAGCGGGATAAGTTATTTGAGGTTTATACTGAATAATCCTACCCGTGTGCTTCAGTTGCCTTTTGTGTTCCAGGACCGTGGTATCCCTTTCGGAAATTCCCTGTGCCGCTAACGGGCATCGGCAATAATTAGTAGTAGTAGTAGTTATTATAAATAAATTTATAAACCAGTCGAGGATTATTTATTTAATGTATTATTTATTTGTTAGTTAATAAGTGCAATTTAACGTAATAAAAAAATGTCACGCATCAGTCTATTTTTAATTTAGTTTTATTATAAACTAACTAGTTTTTTCTTTCAGACAAACCTTATTCTGATAGGTGCAGCCGTTCAGAAGTGATCGTCTTACGTAGGTACACACACATTAGGCATTTTTTTTATCAGTGTAGGTATTTCATACTCGCATAAGAGGATATTGCTATTAAATATACTATACGGACATCAGCTATTTCCTAGTCATTACAGAGACAACTCACAGTTCCCTTTTGGTAGCTTATTATACATATTAATTGTTTTTGAACTTGCATGTCTATTTTAATGTATCAAAAATATCTTTAACTAACTTTTGAGCAAAATTGTCCCGTAGTATGTAGCTAGTGTATGGACACACTAGTAGAACGAGATGACAGGACTCTTTCTGACTTTCTTTATCAGGTACGCTTTTGAGGTTGTCGTAGTCAATCTAGTACTAGGATATATAAAATCTTTGGTTCAAAACGATGCTGTGTAAAGTTTCGCAATAGTGATGGGTATCCTGGTTGTGGAATTTCATTTTTTTGGTAAGTTTTCTGTTTTGTTTACAAAATATTTATGTAGGGTGACAACAAACATCGTTTTAAATTTCATGCGGGAATTAAAACTATTAACTGCCTGTAAAAATACATAGAGAAGGGGCATCATAAACGACTCAGAAGACGGGCTGGGTGCTAAATTTTATAAAATTTGATTGTCTACTGTTCAAGTTTTATATTATTATAAGCAAATTTCAAAAAATCTGAGGAGCATCGAACATCGATATAGTACATTCGAGAATTATATTCATTTTAAATCATAGTCTACTGTCTTTAAGTTTGGTCTTTAGTTAGGTAGGTAATGCTGCATGTATGTGTTAAGCCACATCGCGTTAACTACTAGTAATATATTATTTTTTATGTTTTGTTGTAGATTTCCAAGAAACGAGAACCATCGACAACAGTGGCTTTGAAGTTGTGCCATTTAAAAATATATTTTTTTTTGCAACAGTTTTGTAGTCGCCTCATTAAGTCTGAAGATGTAAATCAATACTAAAACCTAATTCTATTACATCTATATACCCTTTCCTAAGTTCATCCGTTGTTAAAACTCCGTTCAGTAGTTTTTGAGTTGATTGCAAACAGATATAGACAAACGAACATAGTGGGGGACTTTTTTTGATGTGGTAAAAATGCCTGCTCTAAGGTAGAGCGGGACAAGTTATTTGAGGTTTATACTGAATAAATCTACCCGTGTTCTTCAGTTGCCCTTTGTGTTTCAGGACCATGGTTTTCCTTTCAGAAATTTCCTGTGGCGCTAACGGGCATCGGCAATAATTAGTATTAGTTAGTATAAATAAATTTATAAACCAGTCGAGGATAATTTATTTAATGTATTATTTATTGTTTATTTGTTAGTAATAAGTGCAATTTAACGTAATAAAAAATGTACATTTTGCATCAGTCTATTTTTAATAAAGTAAAAATAAAAGAATAACATTAGTTTTATTATAAACTAACTAGTTTTTTCTTTCAGAGAAACCTTATTCTGATAGGAGCAGCCGTTCTGAAGTGATCTTCTTACGTAGGTACACACTCATTAGTCATTTTTTTATCAGTGTAGGTATTTCATGCTCGCATAAGAGGATATTGCTATTATAATATATACGGACATCAGCTATTTCCTAGTCATTACAGAGAAAACTCACAGTTCCCTTTTGGTAAGCATATTATACATATTAATTGTTTTTGAACTTGCATGTCTATTTTAATGTATCAAAAATATCTTTAACCAACTTTTGTGCAAAATTGTCCCGTAGTATGTAGCTAGTGTATGGACACACTAGTAGATCTTTCTGACTTTCCTTTTCAGGTACGCTTTTGAGGTTGTCGTAGTCAATCTAGTACTAGGATATATAAAATCTTTGTATTTTGTATGAACTTTGACACTTCAGAATTTGACGAAAAATTAAAAATGTCAAAAAAGGCTTTATATTATTAGGATCTAATATTGATTAAGCTTACCATTTTCGTTGCTTATTGCTATTTGTAGCTACGTCGTCTGGACAATTATCTCCACCGTTCCTACTTCTTATCCCACTGATAATAACCCTTCAGATACCGTCAATTAGAAACACAATAGTAAGACAATAGATGCGCGGCCACCGGTGGTCGCTTGGGGATTCATGAAATAAACAGAGTTATTTGCCAAACACTAACAACCTTGCAGGAGCTGTATTATTAACATCATAAACAATAACTTTTGTACTATGATTTTTTACAAAATATAACACTTTTACCAAAAACAACCGTTCAAGAATTCGTTGTTCTATCTAACACATTTCAACTCTTTATTTTGCTGTATCTACTTATGGCTCCCGCGCACTGTTCTCGTAATAAAAGTAAGCACGCTTCCGAAACATTATAATTACACTTAGCAAGCATTCGCACCATTTCCGTGTACTCGACATTAGAATATTGATACACCATAACGTCTGCACAGCCGAATTTCGCTACAAGAACACGTATGACGCGACGCAAGCGCATCGACCGACTAGTGAGGGTCGCCCGTTAATAGGTCAAGTTCATGTTCAGCTACCCTCATCGGAACGTACAATTTAAATATTTTTATTTTGGTATGAAAATCTGATGAGCCAAAGTATGATGAATTTTTAAAAGTCATAGAACAAAAGTGGTTATTTGTGATGATCTTAACTAGCACCTAAGAGGTTTTACAAATAACCCTATATATGAATATGTATGTATGTTTGTTACTATTTCATGCTCAAACTTCTAGAAGGATTTGATGAAATTCGGCTTACAGGTTTTTTTTTAAGGTAGGCAAATATCATCTTATGACAACCCCCGCTCTTAGGTGGAGCTGGAGATAGTGTCAGACTCTTACTGACTAAAAACCCCAACCCGTTCCTTCTAGCCTTCATACCGGGGCACGAGCTCCCTTTCGGACAACCCTGTCCCCAGTAGGCTTCGACCCAGCTGGGCCCCTCTTGCTGCTGACAACTCCTTGAGGCGCGCGGGAAAAGTGCGCGCCGTTGACGTCTTGGATTCGGTCCGGACAGTTACCGGACGGTCGGACAGCGATCGGCTTATTATTGGCTTATTCCTACTATATATATATATGTATATATCATACGACATACGTCAGGTTGACAGATGGTAAAAAGGTAATAATGGAATCAAGTCGTGAAATTCCAGCACGCACTCTCCAAAATGCATCCTGTAAAATACCGAAAGGTTGGCTACCGGTGTCAATCAAATCTGTCATGTTAGTAGTTTCAAAAAAGATCTCATCCAATTATAATTTAGGCGTCTTCAAGGCAAGAGTGAATAGACTCTTAATTCATGAATCCCCAAGCGACCACCGGTGGCCGCGCATCTATTGTCTTACTATTGTGTCTCTAATTGACGGTATCTGAAGGGTTAATAAACTAGTGCGCCTCACAATAAACGATTGCATCACTGCTTACCATCAGGTGGGATCGCAGTCAAGCACTAGTTTAATTGAGATAAAAAAAGTTGCAATATTTTGTTAAACTGTTTCCTTTGTTATTCAGTGGGTGAAATAGAAGCTATTTAACATCTCATCATATCATCATCATCATCATATCAGCCGAAAGACGTCCACTGCTGGACATAGGCCTCCCCCAAGCGTCGCCACAACGATCGGTCCTGTGCGTCACGCATCCATCGGATTCCCGCGACCCTGACCAGGTCGTCGGTCCAACTTGTTGGAGGCCTTCCAACGCTGCGTCTTCCGGTACGCGGTCGCCACTCCAGAACCTTTCGTCCCCATCGACCATCTGTTCTGCGTGCAATGTGCCCTGCCCATAGCCACTTAAGTTTGGCGACTCTTCGAGCTACGTCGGCAACCTTGGTTCTCCTTTATTTAACATCTACACAATAATAATATTATAAAGAGGTAGTATTGTTTGCAGGAGGTAAGTAGTTCCTAATCTCTGTTCTTCCTACCTTCAGCTGTAAAATATTATTCTGTGTTTTCTACTCTTAATTTTTTGTTTTATCTATCCCTAATTGCCCGTCTTTTTTAACTTGGAAATTGTGCAGCTCTCAACACTGGAAACTGGCTGTAACGTTTATAACAAGTTGCCATATTAAAAAAAAAGTACTTAATTCTGAAAGTACTGGTCTGATTCCTAAAATTTTTTCACTGATAGAAAGCTGCTTTATTCCTGAGTGACATAGGCTATATTTTATATAAACGGGTGAAGACGCGGGCAGAAGCTATCTGTCATGTTTTGTAATGAGGTCTCCACTGTGGTTTACCAAACAATGAAATAAAAACACAAAAATATAATATTTTTCTCTTTTTATTTGACAAAAGAAATTAATTCACTTTTTTTTCTTATTTCCGCTTTCCTTATAATACATTGTAGTTATAAAGTAATTACGCTACCTATATTTATATGTATAGTTTATTTTTCTATATATTACAAAAAATATTTACAAAATTTTATTTCATCCCGTAAAGACCCATTCTAGAAATAAAGATATAATATAATAAAATCTATTCATATTTCTTAAATATTGCAAAATACAATAATGCAAAAAAATAATTAAAATATTTGAAAAAATAAAAATTAAACAAAAATGGTTTCGAAAAAAATATGAATAGACTGTATTATTTACAGGTAATAAAGAAATTGCAGTTGAAATTAAAGATAATAATAATAATATTTATAGCTTAAAACAAAAAACTTTTTGCATTCAGAACACATTATTTTTGCACAAAATGTAATAAATACAATTTTTTTTAACTCAAATATTATTGTTCTACATAAAAAAAAAAACTTAAAATTATTTATCACAACAGACTGGTTTTGTGTTCCCGTTTGATTGTTTTTTTTTTGTCGAAGTTTTAAATCTAAATAAATAAAAAAAAAATGAATTAAAGCTTAATTTACGAATACAATTTTTCAAATAATAATATTAGTTACAGTTGACCAATAATACTCTCAATTATATTTAAATAAGTTTTTTAATGAAAAAGATAAATGTAAAGCGAATATTGCAACCAATTTTCATTTTATTTCTTCTTTCACAAAACTTAATAAATTCGAATTTAATTTAATTCATTTGGGTTTTGCCATTGAATTTATTGTATTTTATTTTACGGTTTTTTTTTAAAGCAATATCAAAAGAATAATTTTGTTGATATTCAAAATCAGATTGCCAATATTCAAATTCCATAAAAATCTTGTTATAAAATTTTACTAATTCAAGTGTTCCGGGAAACTATAAGTAAAACAATAGAGCCAACACATTCACATCTGTCTTACGTCAAAGTTGACAAATAGCGTGATTCGTCCCATTCAGAGTGTCACAGGCTTATCAGCCAATCAGAATCGAGCATTTTAGGATACATGATACCTGATTGGCTCATATGTGACCAGATAACCAAGAAGTTACGTTACTTTTTTAGGAATACAAGTTTATTGATGGGCCATAGAATTAATTTGCAAAATTATCTGGAAAATAAAATATTTTTGATGGAAAAAATATTAAACTCAAGATATTTTTATTTTATAGTGATATGACTCGAACAATTTTGCACCACAAATATTACTTTATCATTTATTACTCAACGAATTCAAAAATATTTCTTTATTCAAAATGACAGAAAAAAATGAATTTAGATAAATGAGATGCAAATAGACGTTACAGAAATAATAATAGTTAAAAATTATGAATTTACTAATTGCTTGGTCCATCAATATCTGTTTTTTATTAACATATTTATTACATATACAGTAACCATTATGAACAATTATTCCCTATTTATAATTAATTATAAAATTTACAATGATTTTCATTATTACTATTAAATAATTCTGCTTAAAATTAAAAGTTGGTTGTGCCGATGCTTTCGCGCCATAAATACGACGCCATTTCGTGATGGCTGTCATTCTTGTCCGCCATTTTATAGTGAATATACACTTACATTTTAGTTAGGTTTGTGTTTGTGCGAGGGCTGTTAAACTGCGGGCCACACCCTGTTGACAAAAGAAAAGATAATTTTAATAAAATGGTAACACATATAAATACTTCTATGTGCCTAATGTTACACGCTGATACTTCAAAATAAAAACTACACTTTTGAATCGAATGAATTGGTAAAATATCTCTATTGAACCAGCCAGTGTGTAGGACGAAAAAAAAACTAATTTTAAACATAAAGAATGGTTTAACCCTTTAATTCATGAATCCCCAAGCGACCACCGGTGGCCGCGCATCTACTGTCTTACTATTGTGTCTCTAATTGACGGTATCTGAAGGGTTAATCCTGTCTTATTCGCCTAGGTCGTGTATTTGCGACTGGGTACTCCATCTCGTTTAGCTCTTCAATCCCCATAGGTGACAGAAGAGCTGACGAGATGGAGTATTTAATCATGGATGTGCGACCCTGGCGGAATAAAAGCGAGAGTTTTTTTGGGGTATATCCGACGGAGGCTGTTTTAAGGTTAAAGGAACAGCAAATGATGACTTGTTGGAGAAAATTATTAACGCTTTCTTTGAGAGATTTCTACGCATATCGGAGGAGATTTCCATACATATTATTATTAATAATGAGTTATAGGTAGTATGAAAACTTACTGAGTGACCCAGGATTGCCATCGGCCTGGTACCAGAAGCTTCGTGGCACGACGACCAGGTGCCACCTCTTGGTTCCAGTCACCAACCCGCTTGCCAAGCGTGGTGATTCATTCCCCATTTTTGAAGAGGCCTATGTCCAGCTGTGGACTGCGTTAGGCTGTTGAAGATGATCTCTTGATGAAAAACATGTTTATGGGACTTACGTGGGGTCCAGCTGGTACCAGGACAATCAGGCTTATTATATTTTTAAATGAGCGTATGACGCATCTTGGGCAGCGACCTTGCTGACTGGTTTAGTTTTGGTGTGTAAACATGAGTAGGAACTTACGTTTTTAGTCCTGATCAATCTTTCGGCATGCCATCCCAGAGGGGATAGATTGGTCACACTTTGCCAGTGTTTGGTCATAATGTGGGTGTTGGTGGTGCAGGTAGTATCGGGAGTAGATGACCATAAGACTAAGTAAGGTAAATCAAATAGGCCTATAGTCCTATACAAATTAGCATACTGCCAGCGACAAAGACAGTGTCAAAAAGTAAATAAGCTTACTTGATTGACATGCACTACTGCTATATAACCATCAGGCCTAACCAAGTTACGACCGTTTCGTATCGAATCTCGTTCGTCGTGCGCCTCGAGTCAGCCACGCCTCCGATTCCTTTGTTCTGACCACGTGACATAGCGTTGAGATAACGTCATTACCATACATTTGAAGTTTTCTACTATCGTTAAAAATTTTACAGTCTTCGTCCAAAGACGTAGTGAGGACCACGTGGTCCAAATCATCCTAAGTCTACCAGAACAAAAAAGAGGTAGAGGCCGCCCGCCATTGACCTGGTGGTCAAATATAGAGAGGGACCTCAAGAAAGCCCAGTTGCTAAAATTGACAACCCAAAACAGAGCCACTTGGCACAGGAAAGTGAGAAGACCCGACCCCAAATAATGGGACCAGGGAAGGGAGAAGAAGAAGTTAAAGGTTTTTACATTATCAACTAGGCTAAAGCCGCACCCCCCTAGCCAAGTTACAACCGTTTCGTTTTGATTCTCTTACGTAAAACGCCTCGAGTCGGCCACGATTCCGATTCCTTTGTTCTGACCACGGGACTGAGCGTTGAGATGACGTCAGAATAAAGGGTTCGGAGGCGTAGCCGCCTCCAGGCATTCGACACAAGAAAACGAAACGGAAGTAACTTGGCTAGGCCTGATGGTTATAGACTGCGGGATAGTTTGATAGAGTTACCGTGCCTTGAAATGCAAAGGGCAAAGTCGTGCTTTCACTAGGAGGCAAATGTCTTGTGATTTTTTGATCAGAACAAAGGAATCGGAGACGTGGCCAACTCGAGGCATTCGAGACAAGAGAATCGAAACATTCCAATGGTGTTCTATGGAAATAAGAGTATTATAATTGAATACTACCTAGTCTTTTAAGTTGTGATCAAAATAAATTAATATAGATTTAAAAAAAAAATGGTCATCTACTCCAGCCAACCGCACCACATCCATATCAAATATTCACAAATTCATACTCACGTAAGTAATCCAGGGTTGGCATCGGTTTGGTACCAGGAGTACTGCGGCACGTAGGGCGGGTGGGGCTGTGGGGCGCCCTGGTGATGGAGTGCGTGGGCGGCGTGCGCGCCCTTCATGTCCCACGGCCCGGGCGGCGCGCCCTACAACAAAGAGAGGGGGGCGGTTAGGTTTTGTGGGTTGACTGGCCTGTTAGTCTAGTGGATATTGGCCCTGACTGTTATACTGGACGTTGTAGGTTGGATTCCTACTCAAGACAAATGTTTATGTGATGAGCACGATCATTTGTTTTGTGTCTGTGTGTAATTTATCTAGAACATGTATTAGTACCTACTTAGAAACATACAAACTATATTTTTACAGTTGTCTAGTAATCGTAGCACAAGCTCTGCTTAGTTGGCACTAGATGGCGTTGTTTTAAAGTTGCGGAATATTATTATTATTATGGGTTATTGTATCTCAGAACCTGGAAGTCTTGGACGTTTAAAGGCGCACGAGGGGCCGAAGCCAACTCGCAGAGGACTTTAGATAATCGTAATGAAGCGTGGTACCAACCGACAATTATCCCTGTCCTGTTTCTTTCTTTCTTTCTTTCTGTACGTACAACTAATACTGTTATAATTATTAGATTAGCAAAGCGCTGTGGACCATTCTCACTGGCTTCTAGTGTCCAATCTTATCTTATCTTATCTTGTTGAGGGGCCGAGAAACAACTCGGACACTTCGACCAATGTGGATCTTTTGTGGTCCCCTAGATAGCTTACTCCTCCCCAACCAATTCTAGTGTCCAAAGTGCCAAGTCCTATTTGTTTTACTTTAATGCGATCTACACGTTAACTAAGTTCCGCGCCCCGATTGGCTCGCTCCAAGCTCTTAATACGTTCGTGGACAGTAACGCCCACAGGCGTCTAGATAGCTAAAAGTAATGCGACAGTACGCCTGTCGACGTATCAGTTTTTACTTGCATAAAATCAGTACGCCACACGACGACCGATTTTTCATACTATCATAAAGAAAATGTACTGTCACCACAGGTATAATTACGACTTTTGTACTGGCACTGCATTATTTACAAAAAAATCGTCAAAGAAAGTGGGCGATGTATGAAAAAAAGTAGTGTCTCAGTAGCTGCAATCTGTGAGATAGTACTGTCAACGAATGGATAAAGTGAGAAATGAGTATATTAGGGGAAGTTTGAAAGTGGCGCCAGTGACTGAAAAGCTGAAAGGAAATCGTTTGTCTTGGTATGGTCATGTGAAAAGGAGGGACGAAACGCATGTTGCTAAAAAAGTTATGAGTTTACATGTGGATGGATGGAAGGGGAGAGGGAGGCCAAAGAAAAGATGGATGGATTGTGTGAGAAGTGATATGAAAAAAAAGGGAGTTAGTGATAGCATGACGAGTGACAGGGCAGAATGGAAGAAAAAAACGTGTTGCGCCGACTCCAAATAAAACGGGATAAGGGCAGGAAGATGATGAGTACTGTCAACGAACGTGAACCAATCAGTGAGCCAGACACGGCGAATGTACCAATTGCATTAACGAAAAATCAATTCGCATCGGTAATAGGTAAAACGGGCTGGTATCCGCTACTCCACGACTAAAGCGCGTATTTTACGTACGGGTGGGACAAATGGGTTACTCGATCCACCTCAGCTCCTCAAGAAAGACCAGCAGCGCCTTCAATCCGCATTTAGCTTATAGATTCCTAACTAACCAGGTGGTGTCTTGTGTGAAAAGTTCTATCTCCACATCAACAAATTCATTAACAATATTACACACACTGGCAAGTGAAGTCACAGTAAGAGCTAGTCAAAAAGTAATCGACGAAAAGGCTAGGCGCGGCGCCACACCCACTACCATTATCTAATAAGTTCTATACAGTTTTTTTTTTTTATAATTTTCATACACGCAACCATACAAACTTGTTTTTTGTAAGCTTTCTATGGAAATACGAACGTTTTGGAGAAGATAATTAAATTCGATAGCGGATTTTGATGGTGTTTTTTTGGTAGACAAATGAAATAATGATTGCAGCGATATGTGTATTTGTTTTCTTAAAAAACTGTACTCAAAGACCAATGTAGATATCCCTACTAATATTATAAATGCGAAAGTAACTCTGTCTGTCTGTCTGTTACGCTTTCACGCAAAAACTACTGAACGGATTTAGATCAAATTTGGTAGGTAGGTAGAAGAGACACTGGAACAACACATAGGCTACCTACCTATAATTCCACTGCTGAGCACGGGTCTCTGCCCGCGCGATATAAACTGTAGTCCACGCGGGCGAAGCCGTGGGCGGAAAGCTAGTAGTAATATAAAAAGCTGAAGAGATTTTTTGTTTGTTTGTACGCGCTATATAGGTATACGCTAATCTCTGGAATTGTCCGTCGGATTGGAATAAAAATGATATTTATTTTGCAAATAGGTTTTAAAAATACTTTTGCACGTGTTTCAAAATAATAAATTGTGTTAGTTTGTCATAGGACCCAACCTGATACGATAAATCCGTGATAAGTAAAATGAATTGTGGAGATGGTGAGCTCGCGCACTTTTCTGCACTATTGCGAAAACCCTTGAATTGCGTGCCTAAAAGCGGTAGGGATAAGCGTACTAACCGTAGACGCGAGCGAAACCGCAGGGGATAGCTAGTTTTATGATAAATTGACTGCAAGAATCGACATAATTTCTTGATGCTAACATATTTTGAATTTTAGTTTTTCTGCTCAAAGATTTATCAAACCAGCGTATTACTTATGTTTAATTTTTCATGGATTTTTAACTGAACATCCTCCTTTTAAAGGAATAGTTTTATTTCCTATTATTATTGGCCATTCTCCTAGAAAAGAGGCCTGAGTCCCAACAGTAAGAACATTAAAAAGGCTGATGATGATGACGATGATGATGCTCGCGTTTGACCACTATCTCACCTGATGGTAAACGATGATGGGGTCGATGATGAACCCGTTTACTTAGAAGTAACCGTTTTCTCATTAAAACAATAATTATTAATTATAGGCTCAATAATTCCTAAAAAAGAAATCCATCTTAGAACTATGAAATGTTATAAAAGCTACGTGCATTGAACAAACACGACACGGATTCGCAATCTTACCTTCAGCATCCAAGGCATGGGTCGACCCCTCATGCCGTCAGCGCCAGGCGATCCTTCTACGTCATCGGACTGAGGCGCGAAATAACCCTCCTACGATAAGAAAAGTCCCCCTCAAAAATATGTATATCTTTAGGTAAAATTTACCTAAACTTAACTGTCTTAACAAAATATACAATTCATATAAAGTTCATAATATATTTTTTCAAATAATTATTGTATTTTCAGAAATAAACATGCCTTTTCATTTTCCAATTAAAGCAAATTCAATATTATTTACAAAATTTGAATTGAGTAAATTATTTGAAGAATTTATTTAAGAAAAAACATAGGTACATAATTTTACTATAATTTTCCAATTACTGACTCAAAATATTCTCATTGTTATTTTAAAAAAGAGAAGAATTAATTTCCGTGTTTTGCGTTCTATTTTCAAAACATAATTTGTATTTTATTTAGAAGTTCAATTCGATTTTCAAGAGCTTATTTTCTTAAATTGGAAAACTTGGAAGGCATTTTGAGTTTTACGTGCAATAATTGGAAAACTTTTATTTAGTGATGGAATGTGACTTACGTATCCGACCCTCGGATCCCACGACTGTTGGTGAGGTGGCTTTACGTCACACGAGCTGCCGTCCGGTGACCGGCCTGCCGTCGGCTGCACAACAGAAAAAGTTATGTTAATAAAAAAAATATTTATTTAGTTAAAAATGGAATCGGAAAAGCTTGTGGATTAGGTATTAAACATTAACATAAAATAATAGATAAACGAAATGATAAAACTAAAGGTAACTAAAGTTGTAGATAATATAAATCTTGTGATTTCTTTAGCAGTAGATATCATTTTGAAACTATAATAATAATATTGTACGTATGAATGTGAGAACACTATAGACTTCACGAATTCTTAGATTACTTCCTATTACGACTCAATTTTTTTTAAATATAGTTTTATCTATATTGTGATTTTGGGTATAAATATTGACTGTTCTACACTGATCTTACGTTATATACTATTAATATGGAAATATTGAAACATAAACTACTTTTTGTAAAAGAGTAACCACGAAGTTAAAACGACCAATTCGGAACCGTGCACTAGCTTCTGACGTTTTATAAGTGCCCATGTAGGCCTATGTGAAATAAAAATATTTGAATTTTTGTTTCTTTTTTATTAGAAGCTGTTTCATCTATTTCATGATTGATACTATGGTCATATATTATTTGCACGAAAAATTAATAGGCAGTCACTCGGTTTTAAAAAAGGGTGACGCCCAGGTCAAAAAAGTTATATCTCTCTTACATATCCGACCTTAACATCCCAGGCCGGCTGCGGCTGCTGCTTCACATCCCAGGGCGTCCCCGTGGGGGACAGGCCCGGGGACAGCTCCGACACGGGGGTCGAGCTGGGGGTCGGCGAGTGCGCCTGCGCGGGACCCCCGCTCTGGTACGCTGATGGAGAGTGTTGGGAACCACTGGAACTACCGCCGCCGCCTGTGGGAGAAAAATTGGGCTTAGTAACTTGGAAAATCACACATCTAAATATATAAATAATCCTTCTGTACATGTGTTTATCACCTTACTCCTCCTAAACGGCTTGACCGATTAAGAAGTACCTAACTGTTTGTGTATATTTAATTGAGTCTCTGGATGATTTCAAATTAAATTTTGAGACCCAGTAGGTGGCGTTACAATCGGTTTTTTTTTCTGTCAAAATGCCACTTTCGGGCAGGATAAAGTCTCCTGGGAGAGCTAGTAATTATAGAAAATACAAGCAGAGGCATATTTATGCCGTACCTCGCGCTTTCTAAAACCCACCCCGTTACTTCTAGCCTTCACACCGGAATTCGAGCTCCCTTTCGGATAACCCTGGCCCCAGTAGGCTTCGACCCAGCTGGGCCCCTCCTGTTCCTGACAACTCCTTGAGGCGCGCGGGAACAGTGCGCGCCTCGAAACTAACCCTGGCCTCGTACGGATAACGCACTGCATCTGCACCGCAGCAGGCCGTCAAAAAACGCATAAACTGAAAGCGCCCTTATGCCTCATGTGTATGGTTTCCAAGATCATCAGTCCTTACCATGTAATAGCTGGTTGTTGTTAGGCGGGCTGCTGGGCGGTAGACCGAGGCTGGGCGGTGGGGCGCCCACTTGCGCCGCCTTCATCATCTTCTTATATTTGCTCCGACGGTTCTGGAACCAGATCTTCACCTGTTGACAAAAAAGAGAATGGTTATATTGAGCGTTTGAAAATAAAAGATAGAATAGAACGGAATATACTATGAAGCACATGTCGGCATATGTTTTTTTTAAAGTGGAATATCATCAAATGACTTCTCCCGCTCTATGATAGAGCGAGAGGGCGTGTCAGACTTATACTGGCTAAAGTCTAACTGTGTTTCTTCAGTTGCCTTCAGTTTTCCAGGGCTATGTATCTTTTGTACATTCTCGCTAGCCAAAAGCACAAGTCGAGTGCATTTTATTTAGTAAAAGTCTGACATTCCCCTCACCCTGCTTTGGGTGAAGCAGGAGAGGTGGGTTTTAGTCAGTAACTAGTACATTCTCACCCCCGCTTTAAGTCAAGGGAGAAAACTTATTTGATGATTTCCAACCTCAAAAAAAGGCAGGCAGTATCCTTTAAGAAAACTAAAATTAAAAAATTTAAAAAACCCCCGACGCAAAAAGAACTATAAAAAGTAAAAAAATAAGTTAGTAAATTACTCTTTCAACCTTTTAACGTCATTAAAGGAATCTATAAATATTTAAAAGATGAGTGTCACTAAGTCGGGGGACCGCAATATGAAAATTATTATTTTACTTAAACGAATTAAAAATGACAATTGCGGTCCCCCGACTTAGTGACACTCATCTTTTAAATATTTATAGATTCCTTTAATGACGTTAAAAGGTTGAAAGAGTAATTTACTAACTTATTTTTTTACTTTTTATAGTTCTTTTTGCGTCGGGGGTTTTTTAAATTTTTTAATTTTAGTTTTATTTTAAATTTTTTAAATTAATCGAGGAATCCATTATTGTGATATTATCTTTTCTATATTGTAACAATCATGAAGGCCACACTAATACTACTAACTTGCAAACTGGCTAGATGTACTTTTTATTAAGGTTTATCTTTAAACAACTTTGGCATTCATATTCAAAACTTGATTGACAAGACAATTAGAAAATTAATTCCCTCTAAATAACAATAATTAATTAATTTCATTAAATTAAATTTCATTCCTATTTTATAATATTGATTCCAGAGTTCCATTAGCTATCTCCCAGTTATAGCATCAGGTCCTCGGCATCATGAACAATGTTTAGAACTGGTTAAGACGAATCTAATGAGCATAAACTCGACGAGTTTACTAGTAGGCATTTCAGGGTTTCATCAACTAGGTCCTCGTCATGATGAAAAATGTTTGGAACTGGTTAAGACAAATCTAATGAGCCCAAACTCGACGGGTTTACTAGTAAAAATTCCAGGGTTCCATCAGCTATCTCCCAGTTATAGCATCAGGTCCTCGTCATCATGAAAAATATTTAAAACTGGTTAAACCGAATCTAAAGAGCCCAAACTCGACGAGTTTACTAGTAGGCATTCCAGGGTTCCATCAGCTACCTCCTAGTTCTAGCATCAAGTTTTCATAATCATGAAAAATGTTGGAAACTTGTTAAGACAAATCTAATGAGCCCGAACAAGACGGGTTTACTAGTAGGCATCCCAAGGTTCCATCAGCTACCTCCCAGTTCTAGCATCAGGTCCTCGTCATTATGAAAAATGTTTGGAACTGGTTAAGACAAATCTAATGAGCCAAACTCGACGGGTTTACTAGTAAGAATTCCAGGGTTCCATCAGCTATCTCCTAGTTCTAGCATCAGGTCCTCGTCATCATGAAAAATATTTAAAACTGGTCAAGACGAACCTAATGAGCCCAAACTCGATGGGTTTACTAGTTCGCATCCCAAGGTTCCATCAGCTACCTCCCAGTTCTAGCATCAGGTCCTCGTCATCATGAAAAATGTTTGGAACTGGTTAAGACAAATCTAATGAGCCTAAACTCGACGGGTTTACTAGAAAGAATTCCAGGGTTCCATCAGCTATCTCCCAGTTCTAGCATCAGGTCCTCGTCATCATGAAAAGTATTTAAAACTGGTTAAGACGAATCTAATGAGCCCAAACTCGACGGCTTTACTAGTAAGAATTCCAGGGTTCCATCAGCTATCTCCCAGTTCTAGCATCAGGTCCTCGTCATCATGAAAAATGTATACGAGTATTTCAAACATTAGGTCACACATAAGTATTTATTAGTAAAGTATACATCCGTAAAGCGTTTAAGATCCCAGCCACAGCCAACAAATGTGCTGCTGACCTTGAACGCCTGATCAGATCTTCATGAATTGTATCTAAGAACCATCTCGGTAACGTCAGCTTTCTTATAAAAAAAACCGCATCCAAATCGGGCCATTCGTTTAAGCGCTATGATGCCACAGACAGACACACAGACACACAGACACACAGACACACAGACACACAGACACCCTAAACTTATAACACCCCTCTTTTTTGTCGGGGGTTAAAAATACATTACATTATATTATACATTAGTGAGGGGCAACATTAAAAAAAACGTGCTTCGATATATCTATCGAAGTTATCGATATCAATTTATAATTACCAATAAAAAAAAAGGAGAAAAAAAACATCTTACAAACAACAATGTGCCGACAGCCAACACAGCCGTCTTTATGTAAATCATTTAATTGACCATTCCTACAAATGTTAATCTTTGCTATTACCATATATATGTACAAATACGCATACATTATGTTTATATATTTACATAAATAAATATATACACGTTTGCGTAAAAGAAATATCTATTTGAATTTATGGTCTGGATAATATTATACATAGACACCTAATAGTTATGTATTACAACGCATATGCATTTTATTTTTTATGATTTTATGAAAAATGTGCAGTTTTGATTATAGGGTAGAAACAGTGGTTTCTCATACTAAGTATATATGTACATGTGGATTCTATTTCTCATAACATAGTATGTGAAAATCATTGCGTTTGTGTATGCTAATAATTACTTATGGCATTTAAAAATAGACTTCAAAAAGTAACGGTTACGCATAGCATAATCAGTTTTAAATCGTTCCCACTGCTGGGACTCAGACCTCCTCTTTAGTAGAATAAATGGGCCGTAATCCACCACGCGGACCCAGTGCGTGTTGGTGGATGTCATATGCCTTCAAATTTTTGGTTCTAGGACATGCCGGTTTTATCACAATGTTTTCGTTTTGAGGCACTTGGCTGGGTTTGATCTCAAGACCAGATGACTTACGAGTATTCCGGTCTTGTAATCATGGTCATTACCACTTGCGCACCACAGTCACTGCTGGCACTAACACTGAAGGAAACGTAAATAAATGCTGGAATCTGTGTTTCCTGAACCATCAGGAAACACACCTGTTTACTCTTGACTTAAAGACCCCTACATTATAAATTATAACCTCGGGGTCTTTAAGTCAGTATCTAGGCAAGCGTGATTCATCATCGGCTACATAATCGCTTACCATTAGGTGAGATAGTGGTCAAACGCCAGCCTGTGCTAAATAAAAAAAAAACTACCCTCTTTAATAAATTAATGTATGTCTACAATAAGGACTGTTTTCATTTAGTTTTGATATGTCGCCTCCTTCTGTGAAGCAGTAATGCTAGCAAAGGAGGAGGCCGACCGCATCAGGCAACAGCGCACTCGCCGCCGCCGCCGGGATTCCGATCCCGATTTCTGGCCGCCGTAGACGCGGGCTATCGGACGACGAGCCATGGGTAGCTTACTGTCTGACCGTCCGGTAATTGTACGGACTGAGCCGAAGACGTCGACGGCGCGCACTGTTCCCGCACGCCTCAAGGAGTTGTCAGCAACAGCAAGGGCCCAACTGGGTCGAAGCCTACTGGGGACATGGTTATCCGAAAGGAACTCAAGCCCCGGTATGAAGAGGCTTGAAGGAACAGGGAGGGTTTTTAGTCAAAAGTCTGACACAATCTCCTGCTCCACACAAGGGCAGGGATGTTATTGGATGAGTTTTGCTCACCAAAAAAAAAAAACTAGTTTTGATATCTAGATCAAAATCATAATCATAATCGCGATGTCCTATTGCAAATACCTATCGGATTTGGTACGAATACCTAAACTAACATATATTTTATATGTACATAGATATAGCAAGGGTAGCGTGGATAAGGGCGGGGCCGTGGGGTTGTCAGCCGTTACTGTACCGTTAACATTAGGGGTGGGATCTGTCGATAGTTTTTATCGATAGTTTTTTTTTTCGGTTTAATTGTGTAACACAATTATTTTAAGATTGGTATTAGTGTTTTCAATGAATAAGCTTAAAAACTGCTGCACCGATTTTAATAATCCTTTCACCAGTAGAATGCTACTTTATCACTGAGTAAGATGGTTTGATTAGTACCTAAAACCGTTGAGATATTTGAACTTGAAAGAGTAATAAACATGTAATTACACACACACACAAACTTTTGCCTTTATAACATTCACCTGTGTCATCAGTTTTAACCAAAAGATATGTACTGCTGACCATAGGCTCTTAGACGAAGTCACTATTGTCTAAATATGTAAATAACAAATGGATTAATCTATCTGTGTAAGTCATAAAGAAAAGGGTATAAAATTAACATTACTCATTTTTTCACAGTTTGCATCTTAATCATTGCTAGCTTTATAAATAATTTTACATTCACAACTCATCATCATCATCATTTCAGCCGAAGGACGGCCACTGTTGGACATAGGCCTCCCCCACGAGTCGCCACAGTGAACGGCACTGTGCGTCTCGCATCCATCGAATTCCCGCAACCCTTACCAGGTCATCAGCCCACCTTTTAGGAGGCCTTCGGAATGGCAACTGGTGGTCCCAACGGCCATCTGTTCTGCAGGCAATGTGCCCTGCCCATTGCCACTTTAAATTTGGTGATTCTTCGTGCTATGTCGGTAGCCTTGATTCCTCCATTAATCCATACTCACAACTATCATACAGAAATAGTGCACAATAAAATTTACAACTTCCTTACTTTAAAAACAAACAAGCAAATTAAAACCAAGGACATGAAATCTCGTATTTTCCTTGAGATAAAGCTATTGCGGTTGCATAAGAGTTATGATTGCAATATTTTATAGTTCATTATAGCGTTAATACAAGTTATAGGCATGCAACCCGTCGGACCTGAGTGACAAGTAACATTATTGATAAACGTGCGGTCACTGTGATGGCGGGGAGCGGGCGCGGGTTGCAAAGTTTCATTGGTAAATCAACGTAAATATTCTTTAACTTCGCAGAACAGATGGTGGATGGAGACGAAAGGTTCAGGAATGGCAACTACGTGCCGGAAGACGCATTGTTTGAAGTCCTACAAGGTGGTTCGATGACCTGGTGAGGGTCAGTCTATGTCCAAAAATGGAATCCTTTAGGCTGAAATGATGATGATGATGATTCTTTAACTTTGCCACACACTACGACTAACTCCTGTATAGTGTGTGCGTTCAAAAATATTTAAAGTTACATACACAAAACATCTAGACCCGGAACACTTATCTGTAGGCCTTACAAATATTTGTCCAATGCAGGAATTGAACCCACGATACGGAGCACAGCAATCAATCGCTCAACTGCGCCAACCGTCACTCGCGAGTTTTTTTTTGTTGTTAATAACTAACAATAAACATTTCGTCAGTTTAAACTAGATGAGGCCGGTGTAATATTTAATTTTTGTTTAAATTTTGGTTTAGAAATATACATTGTAGTGATTGTTTTAGACTCTAGGTAAATCTGTTACATTTTTAAATGATTTTTATCACAAAAAAAAGTTAAAAAAAAAATGAAAGTATCTAGAACTATCTAGTATTAGCGTACAATAATGTTTAGCCAACACGCTTCCCGCCGTGAGAGAGACCGCACAAAGTGATCAACTTATATCGCCAATTCGTGTAATCAATGCATAACGGGTATGTCATGCAGCAAAAAAACTGACGTATGCATTATTATTTATGTGTCCATTTTATATGAGTTATATTTCACGTGGACGCTTCTGCGCAGTCGCAGTAGAAAGTATTACAACTAGACTTCTTATTTACGATGCATAACTTTGCGTTATCTTTTATCTAAGACAGCAGGGAAATGTTAATCAGTTACGTATAAAGCCGGTTTTTAACCGACTTAATTTTTTTTTTAAATAAAAAACATCGCTTCGGTTTATAAACTTGCTGAAATCGGTAAAATTCGAATCGATAACAGATCTATTCTCGTACCTATCACTTATGAAGCCAATGTAGCTGTATATCAGAATCAGTAACAAATTACAAATCGCCCACTATAAACTTATACGGAAAGGTGTAGGTGTAGAAATCTTATTTAGTTTTATTATTATCATTCGTGTATCGATATCGATAAATTGAGACGTGTCCCATCCCTCACCACCCACCCTTCGATTAGCCAGGTCGTAGTGCACGATATAACTTAACCCCGCCGTCGCGCCTAACTTATTGTATTGGTATTCAATTCACTTAGATCGCTTGAACAAGGTTTATTGTTCAGAATTATTTATTTTGACTTGTTTTGTTGAGCGTTCTTGTATGAGTTCTATTTTTGAATTAATAGAAGTTTTTGAAGTGGCGCTCGCTTGTTGCGGTTCAAAATGTCAAATTCTTTTTTTTTTTAAAGATCGTCAATGGGACAAAGTTTTTTTGTCTTTTTATTATAATTAAATTTCTTGATCAATTCAGCTACTAATGTAGTAAAATATCGTTATATGATCTCCATTTAATTTGTCAACTGAGGAACCTTCGACTTTTAGTCTTATACTATTACATACTAGCGGACCGTCCCGGCTTCACACGGGCTATAAATATAGCCTACGTTACTCAGGATCAATGTAGCTTTCCAATGGTCAAAGAATTTTTGAAATCGGCACAGTATTTTTTGCGTTTATTCATTACAAACATACACACAAAAATACAAACTTTCACTCTTTATAATGTTATAGTGTAGAAGTACCACATCAATATTATACAGCAGCAGGTACTATATACCTGTATCTATAAAATTACCAAACACGAACCCGGAATATTACAAAATTATAAAAAAAAAAACACACTCAAATAACACAGAAAAATGTCGAAATACTCAAGGTTTCTATCGAAAAAAATATCGACAATGGTTCGTATGCATGTAGAAAATCATTTCAATCGTCAGACCGTGGAACATTGTGGTCGTGACAAAAGACTGTTGTATAAATTTTGTCAAATAAATGTTTATTGCTGTGGATGGGAAGTTGGGAAACAATTTAATTGTAGAAGATTTTTTTTTGTGTTATGAAATTTTCGTTAGCAACAGTAATGGTAGTCTGAGGAGGTTTTTCCAATGAATAGACATCCGTCTCGTCTTTTTTTAAAACATTACTCAGTATTTTTTTTTGCCAGTATTTTTTTTAATTAAACAAAGGATCTTTTGTTCAGACGTGTAATTTCACTTTTATGTCTTTATCATCTAAATTAGGTATAAAAAACTTATGCACGCTAGTGGAATTAGATTCTTTTGCATAAATATGTAAAGAAAAAATATAGTTATGATTATAGCAATATAGGCGTAAAGTACAATAACAAATAAAATAGGAAACTTATTAGCTGTTAAAATAAACGATCGACGGAAACACGTTATTATAGTTTTCGTAGATGATATGTGAGCAATCTGCCATTGCGATTCACTATAGTGACGCAGAATGAATAAAAAAACGCAATAAAATACTTCCACACTAATCCTGTTGTAAAAAAAAAATATACATCAGCTTCAGCTGCCTATAATTTCATGCAGGTCGTAAAAAATGAGTACTATAAAAATACTCGACGACATTTCAGCGCAAAACATCAAAAGCGAAAGACATAAAATTATTTTTATTTGTTGAATGTATAATAGAATTACGATAAGATAATTTAATGCATTAAAACATTATCTCCACCGAATAATTTTAGTTAAATAAAACATCGATATTTGCAGCCATCGATGCGCCCCACCCTAGCATCCGTCATCTGTCAGTCATGGAACTGTCATTGTTACAAAAATGAATTTAAAACAAGATGGCCGCGACATATGTGACCACAATGCAATATGTATTTACTTGCACACGCACTGTTATTGTGCCGCGAGAAACTGGGGACACGAATTCGGGGAAAAAATACACGTAAAACATGCAACATGTGCATTGACAATATTAGTGGGACTTAAACACTCATACCATACATGAAATACATAGCTGACTCAGCAAACATTGTTCTTCTCTATAAATTTATCAAAGAAAAATGATGGTTGGGAGTAGGAGAGTAAAAAAATAGCCAACGATCTATTCTAAGACTTACAAAAAAAAATATTATCTATTTTCTCCAATTTTCCTTTCGCAGGTAAGCTGGAAGAAATTTCTTTAGAAATAAGCATCACCTTTGTACTATTCTTCTGTTTCCTTCTTCTGTTCTTTTATTATTGTGTATACATAAATTGTTAAATAAAATAAAAAACAAAATACATATTTAAAAAAATCATAAAAATCTGTCAAGCCGTTTCAGAGGAGTACGATAGCAAAGATTGTGTCACAAGATTTTTATAATACTGGTCCGATTGGTAATTTTTTTTTCATCGATAGAAAGCTGCTTTATTTTGGAGTAATATTTTATGAACATCATCTTTGATGTGACTCAAAAGGCTGCCAAACTGAAATGGGACTAGGCAGGACACGTCTGCCGCATGCCCACAAACTGTGGGCCAAATTAGCACAAAGTTGGTGCCCTGAAACAGTGCGTCGGATTCGCGGTAGACCGCGAAGGAGATGGCGCGATGAACTGGACAGATTTCACCAGAACTGGCAAGAAGCCCGGGCGCGCGAAAGATAGAAAGAGTGGAGGGAAACCTTTGCCCAGGAGTGGGACAGAACAGGCTAACAAAAAAAAAAAAACATCATCTAAAAAAATGTTGTTACAAGTATGTGGATGCTTGTAACAACATTTTTTTTAAGTTATCTTAGTCACACCATGAATCACACATTCAAGTAGGTACATATATAATACAGGTTGCAATTTCCGATTATAATAAATTCTCAGATAGCAATCTGATGTTGATTATTGCTGGATATATGAATTACCGTGGATTGAAGAAACCTTACAAATACCTGAGCAAGATTTCAAAGGCAACTAAAGTTAAAAATAGTTAGGCTAGAGGAAAAACGTGATTCTTATCTGCATCAGTTTTTTCCAGTATGATTTTTTATTAAAAGCATTTAATTTAGTTTCCTCCGAAAAGTGATCTTAAGATTATTCATAACAAATAAACCACGTAATGGTAATCTAATTCGACAAACATTTGCGATTTTGTGCCCATTTTTATCCGTCGGCACCTACTAGGTAACAAGTTTTCAATGAAAATCATTTTTTCATAGCAAGATTTTATAGCGTAGTATATACCTGTACTTATAATTAATACTCATCAAGCCAATTACAAAAAGTTCAATCACGATAGGGTAATCTCAGTTCCTATGACTACCTTCCAGTTCCATCATCAGATCAGCTCCATGTCATAATAATTTTGCATTGTCATCTGATTTACACATGCATGCAAAATTTCAGCTCAATTGATAACCGGGAAGTGGATCAAATTTAATTTGCAAGATTTGATTACAGACAAACATGTGAAGCTAAATAAAAGCTTGTAAAATCACACATCATTCCGGCCGATAAAATTATGATAATGATCTGAAATTTTTTCATTTTGAACGCTACAAAATGTCGTCAAATCTCCCAGTTTTCGCCACTTCCAATAGCAAAAAAGAAACCACTCTTTTTTCAATACTTTTTAAGCATAATCAGCCTTTTAATGTTCCCACTGCTGGGACTCAGGCCTCCTCTCTAGGAGAGGGAATGGGTCGTAATCCACCACGCAGGCCCAGTGCGGGTTGGTGAATATCACGTCTTCGAATTTTTGGATCTAGGACATGCCGGTTTCCTTTATGGACTTGCAATGTTACAAACTCGTCTTTCACATGTCTTGTTATAGAATTTTGAAACAGTTGACCAAAACCGATTGAACTGAAATTTGGTTTACCTATATAACTTGGATGACAATGCAATAGTCGGATAGTGCCCATAGGAACTACTGAGCTCAACAAGATAACCCCATCGAGTTTGTACTCTTTGAAATAGTCCTTAAGAATATAAAAAAAAAATGTTTAAAACTAAACCAACAACATCATAATTTACACAACTCTATGACCGCATTACACGAACCGATCCTCACCGCTACCTAGAATCACATCTATTTCTGCCAATACCCAATGTAGCCAACATTAAAAAAGCAGCCTTGTTCCCATAGGTTTCGACAACGGACGGCGGTATGCACACAGTCGGCGATGCGTACATCGCGCGGCCCGCACAAAGACATGGCGGACATTCGCGGCATAGCATTGAGAAACTGGTGGCTCTCGCATACAGCTATTCCAGCACTTCGAGGGACAGGTTTATGTTGTACCGCTCTCATGGTGCAGGGCAGGCAGTAAGTTTACTTTTGAATCGTGACTTTATAATGAGACACCACAATAATGTGGTTTAAAAAAAAGAGTTCGACATTTGACAGCTGTCAAAATGACAATGACGTTTAAACGTCAATCAACTATTTTGAAAAGTATATCTACTGAGAGAAGATTAGAGTAATCGATTAGGTAAGTTTTAGGATCAAACGTAACATTGGCAGAATAGTCGCAACCGGCTCAATTGCCATAACAAAAAGAAAAAAAAGTTAGAGGCACCGTTATCATATGGCTTTGATTTTTTTATCATTATCATCATCGTTTCAGCTGAAAGATGTCCATTATTGGACATAGACCTCCCCCAAGCGTCGCCATAACAACCGATTTTGTGCGTCTCTCATCCAACGCATTCCCGCAACTCACACTAGGTCGTTTTTTTTATATGTATTGCAATAAGGCTATTATCAGTTCATTTTAGCACTTAACGCGATCAATTTGACACCCTACACTAAATTCGTAAGAGATGGAGATGGAGCTATGTAAGGTGTATAGCTCCATCCCTCTTTCTCGCTCATTCGCATGACATTTCTACAAAGTAAGGCCCCAGATTTCCGTATTGTATAAAAATGGCTAACTACATAAACTGTTATGGGGACACATTTAAATTAGATCTACGTGTAGCTGTAGGAAAGAGCAGGTATGTAGCTGCGGAAACCAGTGCGCTTGCGGCTCTTTGATCACCGCGACAGTTGATACATAAAGGAAACACTTACTACGGTATTTAAATAGCATCGGTTTAATTAACTAAGCTATCGGATGAGCCTCTATTCTATAGAATAAGAACATGGTCTATTTTATATACAGGGCGTAAGGGACAGCCCGCCACAAACTTTAAGGGCTTTTTCTTTTTTTTTTACGGTGGGCGAAAGTCATCCAATGACAAACCTCGCTCTTGGGTGGAGCGGGAGATAGTGTCCGACTCTTACTGACTAAAAACCCACCCCGTTCCTTAGAACCTTCATACCGGGGCTCGAGTCTCCTTTCCGCACCGTCGATGTCTTGGGCTCGGTCCGGATAATTTAACTGTAAGGACTGATTAGTAGATAAAACTGAACAACCTTCCACTAGATTTTTTTCCAGTCCATACAAACTGTCCAATCAAGTTTTTTATTTTGTATGGTGAGGCTGAATTTTTTTTTCGTTTCCTGAAAAGAAGTCATGTGGGAGGTGGTTCGATTTCGTCTACTGAGCAAGCCCTAAAAGTTTGCGGAGGACTGTCCCTTACACCCAGTATACTTTTTATATATACTTTTCTAAGTAGCCTCTCAGAAGGCACATGAAGATCATGCTAGAAAGCCTGTCCTTCAGACAATCCAAAGAGTATCATGTTGCCTGGTAACTGGGTAGTGGAAGTCTGATAGGCAGTCGCTCCATGTAAAATACGAGTATTCAGTCTCATTTGGCTAGACTGGAACTCGATCCAAAGCTAGTTAGGAAAAGGCTAGAAGATGATGTGGGTAAAGTAACTTCTAGTATTAATTTCCAGCTTTACAAAAAAAAAAAAAAAAAGAATGACATAATTGCGAGTGTTTGAATTAAACAGTTTAATAAAGAGTTCGTTTATCGTTTGTTTTTTTTTTTAACTACTCTATAGATTTTTTGTCGGCACCATTTTTAACAAAAAAATATTTAGTTCATAATTTTATCGATCAAACTATATTTTGTAAACTGGCACAATACAACACTATTAACACATTTCCAGACAAATTAGCCTTCGACATTTAAATCGGAAACCAATCAATCAAATGACAGTTTTGTTTCAAACTCCTATCACCAACTGTCAAAAACAAAAAAAAAAAAAAATGACAAATGAAAACCCAAAGTCACATATTTCACGAAATGACATGAACCATCACACATTGTATCAATCACTTGGGACGACTCAATCAGAACACCAATCAGTAAATGAGAATTATAAATAATTAATCGACTATATATAAATGATAATGTGGTCTCACTGGTGCATAAAGCGGTCCACGATTTGAAAAAAAAGACAGTAGCCACTGCGTGTCTGTGCTGGACAGTGAATGATGTGGAGTTGTCTTTAGTCTTATTTTATTTTTATTTATATTTTTGCAATTGCAGTTTTGCGGTGTGGTACTTTTTTTATTGTACTAGAGTTTCGTTTATAGGTTTGCTGTGGAATTACGAATTAATCTTTGTAGGCTGATTTTACTAAGAGTGTAAAAATTATTTTATTTTTAATCGTGTTCTGCGATTTTTATTTAATTACACTCGTTCTAAAAAACTGTTTATTCAACTAATTCATGACTATTTAATAAAAAACAAGTATTTAACTAAGATTTAAAAGTAAAATATAAACTAACAAAAAAAACTTCATAATCCAACAACATTCTAAAACGCAATAATATCCAACCACAATTTAATTGCAAAAAGAACTTTACATCTCACTCAATAAAACTCAAATTAGTTTAATAAATTCAAACAGGTGTAAACTGTCGACACCCTTATCATAATCCAATAAATTAGTGATGCACAAACGCGTTTTACATATCGATACATTAGTGTTGTGACAAGCACATTAGGCGGTCCATTGGCAATAAAAAAAAAATGGGCATTGAATAATTAACGATTGTATGTTAGTTTTTTTGCTTGATCCAATTGTTTTGCATTAATTTTATTACTGTAAACGACTATTTTATATAGTAGAAGTACATGTTCTGTCTGTTTTTACCTTTAAAGGTGAACAAAGTTCTATGAGGTATTCACAAAATGGTCTAGATGTTATTTAAAATCATAATATATGTAACTGTTGTTCATTAGTGCGTAATACGACATCGAATTTTACACTTGAATTACTTATTTGCTTGTGAATGGTGCATTTGGTACGTGGCATTTGAGATAAAGTCGTAGTAATGAATTCATTGAGCGAACAAATTGGTTTTACGTTGAAATGTTACCGTTTTATCACGATATATCTACTTAATATATCTATATAATAAAGATCGTTTAATCGAGTACTGTCACGATAGTTTTATTTGGAATTAAAGTAAACTTTTACCTAGTTTTAATCGTTTTGGTCTTAACCCAGCATAAATCGACATTATGTTGTCATTTAACTCTACTATAGTATAGGCAAATAGATATTGCTATTAGTAATAAAACCTTATTTTAGAAATATATAAAAAAAAACCCTGGGTTGCGTCAATATTCATGAAAGGCTGGACAAATTTTGTAAATTATTTTTTTCTATTGCGTTTGTTATTATCAGGAGACGATTCTTATAGAAATAAAAATTAAGACAAATAAGCAGAAAAATAGAAAATTGCAGAAAGCTACGACTATTCCACTTTTAAGCTTTTGACAGTTCATTGCTAAGACAGGACAACGTTTGTCGCTTTGGCTAGTTTTATATTAGAAACAGCAAATGAAATGAGTCCCACAATACATTAGTGTCTATCTAAAATATATTTCTACAAGAAAATATTTCTCAAGCTCAAAAACAAATTGCTATTTGGATTAAAAAAAAATAGTATAAAATCTCAGTTAACTCCATCGATTTCGTGGCAGGCTCACAAAATCTTTCGTACCACGTCTCGGTCAAATAAGTCTCGTGTTTTACGTCGAGAAAAACACCAACATTCCCCGTAGAAAGGAAAAAATACCGCTCCTGTAATAAATTTGATGACCAGTTTGTTTGTCACTCAATTGTGGAACGGGTTCACATTTTTTGAGAAAGTTGAAATGGTTTTTGGCGTGAAATTAGAAAGTATTTTTTTTTGTTTATGTTGACAAACTAAAATAAACGTCAAAAGAGTTAATAAGGAGATAAGATAAGATAATCATTAATTAGGTGCTTAAAATGTGGGTGTATCATATGGATATAAATTTGCTTGCAAATATAAGCCTATATACCCAATTAAGTCTATTTGTTCTGCGACCCTCTCTAGCTTCGCATGGGTGTTACAAATCTGCGAGGCTTTTTTCTACTATGATATGCATCTATTATAAACTTTCTCATGAATCAGCTGTCTTTTATAAAAACCGCATGAAAATCCATTCAGTACTTATTACAAAAAGTATCTTTCTATAACTTAACAGTAATATGATATTGGTTAGATAGAATATTGCGTAAAAACAATAATAGAAATATTTTATATCTTCTTACTACTTTATTTATTTCGCTCAATATCAAATAAGAGCCGACAGCGACATTTTTTCTTATACTACGTGAATCAAAGACAAATGCCATCTAAGGCAGCCATTACAATGTGCGTTGACCATTGACTCATTTTACCATAAATAAGTACTTCATCTTACAGCTCAGTGATACAGTAATACATTGCTAATCGCCTTTATAGAGTATCCATGTCGATATGTTTTTTATCGACACTCGTACGTCACTTGAATTACGTAATAATGAATTTATGAGATTTTTATAGTGACTTAGACTTTGTGTGCACATTTGCTCGCGTGAGAGAATTAAGACTTTTAATATTGTTGTAGATGTTTTTTGCTGTTTAACGATTTATGCACTTATTTTTACGAGCATTTTCTCTTATTGGGTGAACAGGAGTGTGGCTTAAGTAATAGTAAACAAGATTTATTACTAATTGCTTTTGATTACCACACACAATATTCATTAACATTTTTCAATAATAAGTAAAAATTATTTCCGAATTATCGACTGATTTTTGGAATTAATTTTATTTAAAATCGGCACAGTACTTTCTGTTTATTAATTACAAACAAAAATATAAAACTTTCCTCTCCTTTTTATAATATTATAACCATAGTATATAAGTATAGATTTAGCAAAACAGTTCTTAATAATTTCTTTGTCCAACAACAAATAATTACCTCACTAACCCATTTTTTAACAACACAACACACTCGCAAGCAAAAATCACTGCATATTTCTTCCACTCCGACCAAATAACATGGGTTGGTATTTAAAAAATTAACTTGCTTAAAAAACTGGATGCGAAGGAGACTTGGAAAAAGTCGCAATAAGTTTTTGTTACCTAGTGAAAGGCCGTATGTCGGGTAGCCGCGAAATGTCTTTATCGGCGCCGACTCGATTTTATAGCAACAGACAACGGTGTTTGTAATGTGTCGATAATTTTTTATCGATATATTTTCGGTGTACGCGGTTGTCATCACTAATTGTGGGACAGAATAAAGATATCCTCAAGAGAATCAAGGTTAGGGATATAGCTTGAAGAATCGCCAAAGTTCTTGCTAAAGTGGCGTGGGTAGGGCACATTGCTCGTAGAACAGATGGTCGATAGGACTGAAAGATTTTCGAGTGGCGACTTCTTATCTTAAGACGCAGCATTGGGAGAGCTTTCACAAGGTGGACTGAAGACCTAATCGCGGGAGACCGATGGATGCAAGACGTACAGGATCGGTCGTCGTGGCGATATTTGGGGAGGCCTATCGGCAGTGGATGTCTTTCAGCTGAAATGATGACGATTGTTAGACTAATTTTGACTGGAATTCTGACTGATTTAAACAAGATTTTAAGTGCTGTGAGTCATATAAGTATATGAAGGAAAATTCTTTCGTTTCATTAAAAGTTGACATGACAACAGAAAATATCCAATCCATGATTATCAGGGGAACCCGATAGATGTGAGACTTACAGAACCAGTGGTTATGGTGATACTTTGTGGAGGCGTCTGTCTAACAATAAACGTTTTTGAGCTGAAACGATGATGATGATGATTATTGTCAACAAATGACAAATATCTGTCAACTTAATTGAGTCGAGTGGAGGAAATGATAAAGGTTCTTTTATTTTTATATTGCCCTAGAACTCTTGATTCACTGTATTTTATCTAAAAGAACATTAATTTTGATACTTGCTTACATTATTTTTTTTAAGTGAATATTTTTTTTAAAGCGTAACCACGGATTTCTTTTTTAGGTGGTTCATCTCCATAGGAAAAGACCAATTGAAACAGTGCACTTGTTTCTGAAATTTTTTAAGTGCCAACGTAGGCCTATGTGTTTTTTTTTCTATTGAATTTTTATCTAAATTGTATTTAAAATATCAAGTATTTTTATCTTTTTGTTTACATTTTATCCTAATTAACCCTTTGTACACCCTAAAAATCAACCCTTACCACCATAAAGCATCCACAAATTGAAATACATTACTCAATTTATTTCCAAATTACAGGCATATGCCGAATTATTTGATCCCCCGTTGCCATGGCAACGCCCCACGCAGCAGGGTTGTCGAAATCGCGGCAAGCACACCAATTACAATTAGCGACGGTATTATATTTGTGCCAACCCTTGTTATTAACAAATTGGCCTCAGTTTTGTTAATCAGATCTTTATTGTTTATGTCAGATTTCATTTTAGTAGTTGTCTGTTTGAAGATGGTGGATCCTAGTTGTAGTTCCAGCGGGCTGTGTTTAGATGAGGAGTGTGAAATAGCATTTACGGCCTTATAATGTTCCCACTGCTGGGACTCAGGCTTCCTCTTAAGGAGAGGGAATAAGCCGTAATCCACCACATAAGCCCAATGCGGGTTGGCGGATGTCACATGTCTTCGAATTTTTGGTTCTGGGACATCGGCTTCCTCAGGATGTTTTCCTTCACCGTTTTGAGAGCAGTGGTGATGAAGTAAATTACACAAAGTAATGCGCCTGGCTGGGTTTGAAAATTCGGACACGCGACCTACAACTAGTAAGTTGTAGGTCGTTAGAGCTTTTATGACTTCAAGAATATTATCATAAATCAACACTGACCAGACATTCATCTTCACCTAATTTATAACCTATTCCTCCACGTCCATATATCTCCCTAACCCATTAATTCCCCATATCCTCCATTAATGACCTACCAATAAGCTCCCTTTAACCCTCCAATCTCTTGTTACACAATAACGAAGTAAACCCGAGAGCTGTTGTTATATGAAACACAATTATGCTTCTGTTTTGATTAATTTGCTTCAACTATTGCGAGTACTGCAGGGTTAAGGATTGAATTTGCATTCATTGGAGAAGGTTGTGATCAAAATTTGAGTGTTACTTTGTAGAATTTTTTATATGAGCCAATAACAGAGCTGTACAGGCTGCTAAGTATTGGTCAGAAAATAGATGATAGTATGGTATGGTAGGTGTTTTTTTTTGGTAGGCTTGCGTTTGACCACCATCGATTGATGTGGTCGACGATGGAGCACGCTTGCCTAGAAGTAACCTATTCACTCTTGACTTAAAGACCCCAAATTGTAGCTTTCAGGAAACACAGACTCCGGCAGGGAATTCCACTCCTTGGCTGCGCACAATAAATGTGTTCCCAAAACGCTTTGTGCGTTGGGTGTGATGTCAACCATGTACCGGTGTCGCAACGCCGTACGTCTTGATATACCGCTTAGAAGAGGTAACAAATATAAACACATACATATTACTATTGAATGTTGCGATTTTATCTTAGCTTTTGCCCACGGCTTTGCCCGCGTACATAAAATATCATAGCCTATGTCACTCAAGAATAAAGCAGCTTTCTATCGGTGAAAAAATTTTTGCGATCGGTCTAGAACTTTCAAAAAAATAGAAACTTTACCTCTTTATAATGTTAGAGTAGATTTAAGTGACAGCGTGACAGCAAAATCGGTCAAAAATGAAATAGCAAAAGAATAAAATTCAAAGACTTAAAACGAGAAAGTTAAACAGTAAAACTGAATAGCTGAAAGCCAACAAAATAATGGAGAGTTGAAAACCAAACACAATGCATATTAAAACTCTGAAGCAACTATCTTCAAAATTCACATCAATCATACGAAAACGTACAGCTTGAATTTTCTCAGAAACCAGACCAACTCCCACCTATTAGGCACCTACCAACCGTTCACTCTAACCACCAACATAAAAACACACTCACAAAACTAACCCACAAACAAAACCAGTTACTATCCCATCGAAATAAGATGCATTGTTTGAAAAAATCACAGAAAAAGTAACATTGTTTTACCCAAGATTTTTTTCTATTTTTTCTTCGTATTGTCTCAAAGACACGCAAAGCAACAATTTCTTGGTTTTTCTTCAAGACGGAAGTTGCTATATAATTATTTTCAAATTAGACGCAATTGTAGAATTTGGTGTCTCCGCCTAGGCCGTGAGAAAGATGGTGACATTTTTTTTGTTACGTTAGGTTGGATCGGAACATGTGATTTGATTTTAAGTGCACACCCGAATTTGGCGTGTGAAGATGGAAACAATAAGGATGGTTTTTTTGACGCAAACGCTGAAAAGAAGGAGTATGGTACACTACCAAAATGAAGAGAGATCTCATCTGATATGTAGAATATTATTCTTGATGAAACCACGTTTCAAAATATCGGTAGAAGAGTTATAGATACGACTAGACGCGATGATGAAAAAGAAAAATGTAATTATTAAGGGAGATAAAATTTTGAATCAAGTATTACTTAAGTTATTAAAGTCAAAGATAGATAGAGACCTACAAAAATGACGCTTTGGAAATCTAGTGCTGGAAAAAAATGCTCTTGGACCATGTTTCGAAGGCACTTGGTAGATCACTGATGTGATGGACATACCAGATCAAAGCGGCAGTTGGCGGCCCATTGAATAAATGCGCCCGGATGACTACCAGCAGGCAAAATGGCAGGAAGTCGTGCGGTGTACCCTGACAACTTCCGGAGACCTACCTTCGTGATAACATGACCACATTGGCAAAAGTAAAACGACCAAGCTGATTAGTTATGTAAAACACACTTTCAGCAAATATAGACTTTATAAGAATTTAATCACATGAAGAAACTATTTTTAAATCACTGTAGATAGCTTTTAAAATTTTTTTTTCTTCCCAGAATCGGAGAATATATGTATTTGATGATTATTCCTCAAAAATGTTCTGCAGTAGACTTTTATACATCTTCTAAAATGTGGCTTTAAAATCTACCTGTCTTCTATAAATCATTTTATTTTTTATCGATTTTTAAACTCAGTTTAGCTTTAAATTTTACTTATATAACACGCGATCTAATAAATCATTTTTCTTGGAGTATAGTGTATCATATTATTATTCATTTTTCACGCTCCCATTCTCTGGCTCGCTAGTTCTAAGACGTTTATTTGATCTTTTATAGGTATTATAAACTTCATAATTCTTCCATATAGCAATTATGTTTCCTAGTCCTCTTCACATTTCATAGTTTCAGATTTGCCCGCGTGAAAGTAGAATATTATCCCAGGATCACACAGCATAGCAAAGCATAGCATTATCAGCTTTTTAATGTTCCCACTGCAGGCCTCCTTACTCTAGAAGAGGGAATGGGCCGTTATCCACCACTCGGGCCCAGTGCGGGTTGGCTGAGCAAGCCCTTAAAGTTTGCGGAGGGCTGTCTCTTACACCATGTATTTACTTCTGCTGAGCTCAAGCCTTCTTAGACCGTAGGCCCCACCAAGCCAAGGGCCTATGGTATTTTGCCAGCTTTCTACCTTATAGTTACCTACGCCATTGTCTTAGCCCGATAGCAGTTCAGCATATACACAGCCTTCTTCAAACGCACGCTGCAGTTGCTTAAACCGATCAGCGACCACTGTAATCTTGTCTTGTCTTATCTTGCTGACGTATTTTTTATCATAGATCGAAACTAGTTTGTTCTAAAACCATATTTTAAGTATTTCTTTGTATTGACTCGGTTTCCTGTTCAACAGCAAACAAAGCAATAAATTACTGCAAAAAGTTTGATATCACAAAGGGTTGTAGTCTACAAGGCCAAATGACAAAATACTTCTTGTGAAATCGTCAACTGTTACTGGTATGGAATTCGATCAATATCAACGACTGTGAATTTTCGCAGGTGGCAGGTGCTCGTCTGTTAAAATTTGCATGGTGAATATACATACAACTAAGGAGTGGAATTCACTGCTTAAGACTGATAGATATAACCTAGGGGTCTTTAAGTCAAGAGTGAAAAGGTCGTTAAAGACAAATATTACTTATTACATTTTTATTATAACCTTTATTCATTGTACAAACATATAAATTATATTTTTAAATATTTAAATAAAAACTAAAAAAACATTTAAAAATATAAAAAATAGTGTCCCACCGGTTTCGGGAACAGGGTCCAAGCTACCGGCGGTCAGGGCTCCAGAGAAAGGAACCTCCTGACTATACGAGCCGTGTCCAGGAGTACCGCTTTCTGAATCAAGCCCTTGATCCAGCCGCCTAACGAGAGCCTCCTAAGGTGTTGGTCGAGGCTCTTGGCTATTAAGCCATTGGCTGAAACGACTATCGGTACAATAATCGCTGAATCCACTTCCCACATGTCGACAACCTCGCGAGCCAAGTCTATATACTTGATTTGTTTATCTTTCTCGGCTTTCACGAGGTTCTCGTCATGTGGAACGGATATGTCAACAATCATTGCACGCCTCTCGCTTCGGTCCACCACCACTATATCAGGCTTATTGGCTATAATAGTCCTGTCAGTGATGATGGACCGGTCCCAGTACAACGTGATATCGCCATTATCGAGAACTGGGTCGGGCACATACCTGTAGTATGGCACCTCCGATTCCACAAGAGAATACTTCAGAGCAAGTTGCTGATGGATAATCCTGGCTACAAGGTTATGTCTATGCAAGTATTCCCCGTTAGCTAGACGAGAACAACCAGAGATAATGTGGCGGTTTGATTCACCCGGTCGGTGACATGCCCGACAGATGTCAACCGTGCCGTCCTTCACAATAAATCTCCGATAGTTATTCGTCATGATAACTTCGTCCATAATTGCACAAACAAAACCTTCGGTTTCCCCAAAGAGGTCACCGACGCGCAGCCAGGCTACGGACGCTAGTTGGTCTACATCGGGCCCATGAAGGGCCCGGAAAAAGCGTCCGTGAAGTTCCTTACTCTGCCATACTTCCTTGCGTACGTTAGTGTCAAGCACTACAGGTTTGCGCCAGTTCTCGTTAGCCAAGGAGAGCGGGGTGAGTCCCTTGTCCACTGCCACTACATCACGATGCATACCCACGTCGGCGGCTAGGAAGTATTCCCTAAGACTGCATACCTCGCGATTGTGCAGGGTCTTAGCATTTAAAAAGCCTCGACCCCCACACTTCCGCGGGATATACAGTCTCATTACCGACGACCGAGGGTGATGCATTCGATATGCAGTCAGCAGTGTACGAACCCTCCTATCCAGGGCATCAAGTTCCGTTTGAGTCCATTTGAGTACACCGAAAGCGTACATCAATACCGGCATGACCCAACCGTTGAAGGCACGCACCTTGTTACCACCTGACAGAAGGCTATTAAGTACCTTCTTCAGGCGGCCAAAGAAGCGATCCTTCAACGATTGCTTCATGTCAGTGGCATTGATGCCTAACGCTTCCGACATACCCAAATACTTGTAGGTTTCGGTTGGAGAGAGGGATCTCAGGTTTATGGAATCCGAGAGTTGGGTACCCACGGATTCCACTATCTCCCCTCGCTTTATATGCATGACCGCACATTTGTCCACACCAAACTCCATCCTGATGGCACCACTGAAGGTTTCAGTTACCTTCAGTAGCTCCATCAGTTGCAGATTGTTGGGGGCAAAAAGCTTTAAGTCATCCATATAAAGGAGGTGAGATATAACCTGACCACCTCTCTTCAACCTATAGCCTAGGCCTGAATTCTCCAGCAGTGTGCTCAGAGGATTCAAGGCTAGGCAGACCCAAAGCGGACTCAAACTGTCACCCTGGAATATGCCTCGCTCAATCCTCATCGCTTCGTTGTTCCTCTGGGTATGTCGACATCCTGGATAGCGAAGGACCGTCCTCCATTGCCTCATACATGATATCAGGAAGGTGCGAAGAGTTGCATCAACTTTATACAACTCCAGCACCCTCATGAGCCATGTATGAGGAACTGAGTCATAGGCCTTCTTATAGTCTATCCAACATGTCGACAGATCCTTTCGGGAACGCCGAACCTGTTGGCTAATGGCCATATCAAAGAGGAGTAGCTCCTTAGTACCGCGGGACCCATTCCTACATCCATTTTGAGAGACAGACATGATGGTGTTATTATCTACATGTTGGTTAATTTTTTCTCTCAAAATGGATGTAAGAACCTTGTAAACTGTCGGCAAACACGTTATCGGCCGATAGTTTTTGGGTTCCGCGGTGCTACCAGATTTGTGGAGCAGGTGGGTAACTCCTGTTGTAAGAAACTCGGGTAGCGAACCAGACTCTAAGGCGGTCTGATACTGAGATGCCAAACGAGCGTGCGACCTTTGAAGCCACTTTATCCAAAAGTTGTGCAGCCCGTCCGGCCCTGGAGATTTCCAATTAGGCAACGGACGGACTGCACGGGCCACATCCGTACATTATTATAACTATTATTATGAGTATATTGTGTCACACTGTTGGGCAAAGGTTTCCTTTAAATGCTTCCATTCTTCTCTGTCCTTAACTACTGTTGGGCTTCCTTTAGGTCCAATTCGTCACGCCTTCTATTTCTAGGCCTACCGTCTCGCCGTCTCCTGCTGTTCGGGATCCACGGTGACCTTCACCCAATTTTATTGGGGCATATGCCAATTAAGTTTGGCGGCTGAGTAGCCTTCGTTTGATATTTGTGTTTCAGAATAAAATATACTGAGGCTTTCTATGACGATCTATTTGATGACCTAAACTGAAGTGTTACAGAGATTAAGTTATATAAGATGTATAGCTATATTAGCTAAATAGCTATATACATCCTATATAGCTCCAAAAGAGGGATGGCCCTCTTTCTCGCTTGCACGCTTGACATTCTAACACATCATAGTAAGTCTCTTGTTTCTTATGCAGTCAGTGATTTCGACTTCAAAAATACTATAATGTAATGCATTATACATAAATAAAATAATAAATGTAGTACAAAGCTGAGATAACATCTGAACTGCTAATCCTTGAGAAGTCTGGTTATGCTAGAATCTACATAGGCGGTTGGGTAACCGTTACAAACAGGGATGCCATGAAATATAAGTACGAGAGTGGTTGTCGTATTTATTTAAATGTATGAGCTTTAGAAATGAGTGATGTTTAGTCTGTTTTCCGTGAGTATGTCTGTGGCATCACAGACTCTATCAGAATACCAGTGCCATGTTATTAGTATAACTGATTTTTAAACGAATTTATTTATTTCTTTTTTGACAAAAGCGAGATATTTCTTTTTTTATTTCGAAAAAATAAAAGTTATTTCCATGAATCGTGAGCTACAAGTTGATTGAGTTTTGAGTATTTTTTTTTTTAATAATAACTGTGGGCTTTCTAGCCCGTTCTTCTGTATAGGGAATGATTAATTAGAATAATTGTACACTAGCTTTTAAGTTTTTATAAATGCTCATCTAATGTAAGCCTTTGTGTTCCAATTTAGTTTAGAATTTAGATTTTTTTTTATTTTATTGTGCATAAGCTATCTCACGTGATGGTAAGCGATGATGTGGCCGACGATGGAGCACGCTTGCCCTGAAGTAACCTATTCACTTTTGACTTAAAGACCCCTTGTTTATCAGGAAACACAGACTTCGGCAGGGAACTCCAATCCTTAGTTAATTTTTTAAATTAGCAATTGAAGAAATGTATCCCTATTTCCAGCCATATTGCAAAAAAATATCTGAGTCAGCCCTAAGCATAAAGTTAATATTAAATTTTCCTATAAATAATTGCAATTGACATGTTTGGCTCTAGCAGACTGGTTCTAGATCGGAATCACTGGCTATGCTTCAGTTACCATCGTCGCCGCCAGGGGGCGTTGTTGACTGAGCCAAATGGATGGGTGCCCAGAGAAAGTGCTGACTTTCCATATTGCGACGGAAAATTTATGTTTTCAAGTAAATATATGGAATTTTAGTTGACGGGTTTGTGTTGACTGTTGCATCCTTGTTTCTTTAAGTAACTAGCTTGTACTAGCTGCTTTGCCCGTTTAATAGTTGGTTTTTCCATACAGACTTTGGATTCCCGTTTCAGCCCTTTACGGCGTGAATTTTGGAAAACCCTCTCTTAGTGCTCACCTACATCATAAAAAAACCTTGTGCCAAATTTCACTCTCCTAGCCCCAGTAGTTTCGGCTGTGCGTTGATATGTCAGTCAGTTTCTCTGATTTTCTAAAACTCACCCCACTCTCTTAATGGGATGAATTAGGGTTCCAAAATTTGTATGAAAAATCTAATTTCCAGGCGAGTGAAGCCGCTGGCAGAAGTTAATCTTCAATATAATCCTTTAAAAATTCGAAGACATTCTAAAAACCCCGCGCCGTTCCTTCTAGCCTTCATACCATGACATGTGGTATCCACCAACCCGCATTGGGCCGGCGTGGTGGATTACTGCCCGTGCCCATTCCCTCTTCTAGAGAGGAGGTCTGAGTCCCAGCGGTGGGAACATTAAAAAGGCTGATGATGATGATGATGATGATGATATGATCCATCTACATAAATAAGCCAGCCAACAAAAGATGACACGAAGATTTACGGTAAAGCATATTATATATGTATATATATATATATATACATAATTTCCCTAATTAATAATTCTTAGAAAATATGATCTCGAAGATCAAAAGTCAGATATAAATCGCTTTAATTATTATAAAGTCATAAATTAATACACTACAGTTATGGCCACTGTCCGACAGATGGCACTGCAGTACTAATTAGGAATGATTAGCAAGATCAACTAATTATGATTAAGATTTCCCAAAGGGCAATAGTAAAGGCATGGAGTTTTCTTGAGTGATCGAATCAGGAATTAAGATGTCATATTGGTCCTAACCTACGGTGCCCAGACATGGTCGCTCACCGAGTCACAAAAGCTTCGCCTTGGGGTTTGCCAACGAGCCATGGAACGCAGCATTCTAGGTGTCAAAAGAGCCGACAGAATGAGAAACACCACGCTACGTCAAAAGACAGGAATTATAGACGTAGGAAAAAAGGCTGCCAAGCTAAAATGGGATTGGGCGGGTCACGTCAGTCGCATGCACTCTGACCGTTGGGCAAGAGTTTCCACAAAGTGGGTACCCGAAGATGGACGACGCCGCCGAGGTCGACCAAGGAAGAGGTGGCGAGACGACCTGGATTCCTACCGTGGGGACTGGTTCGAGGTGGCTCGGGAAAAGAATGCCTGGAAGAAGTTGGGGGAGGCCTTTGCCCAGCAGTGGGACAGCACAGGCTAATATAAAAAAAAAAAAAAATTGGTCTTATGGCCACTCCCTGACTCAACCATCAGATCAGCTTTTTTTATTGTTAATAGGCTAGCGTTTGTCCGCCATCTCACCTGATGGAAAGAGCCGATATGGTCGATGATGGAGCACGCTTGCCTAGAATTAACCTATTCACTCTTTACTAAAAGATTCCCAAGTTGTAGCTATCAGGAAACACAGACTCCGGCAGGGAATCTCAGCAAAATGGGGCCGAGAATTTATTGTTGTATTGACTACCTCAGCGAAGCTTGTCGAGAAGGCTGACTCGATACATTTGATGCCAAATAATGCAATTTAAAATATTAGAATGTATTGCACCCGCATTGCAATGTTATTTTTATTTGATAAATGCTAACGCTTGACTGCGATTCCATCTGATGATAAGCAGTGATGCAATCGTTGACGATCAGGCGCAATAGTTTATTAAAAAGCCTATTAGCTCTTGAAGGCACCTAAATTATAATCTAATGATAACGAGGCGATATAGTCTAAGACCTTAGCCTCCCCAAAGAAAAAAAAAAAGCACAAGTGATCATAAATATTTTAAATTCGATTTTCAACTTAACAGAAATACGAACACGTATTATTTTTAAAAAGAGAAGCACAGACATCAATTGTACCCACACGCACACAAGGCCGAAGGAAATGATTGTGATTGTAGCTCTACGCTCATTATGCGCGCCTAGTACTTATGATTGATGTCCGTAGATTGTCCGATGGAAAACCGTGAGTAATGCTAAGAAAATGTCTTGTATGTTTGTGTTTTATTTACTTAGATTTGTAGTTAAATAGATATGTATAAAATCTAGTTTTGTTTTTGGACTAGCGAAGATGGTAGCAAACGTGAGGGAACGGACATCCTCACGCTCCAGACGTCGCCACAAATGACATCAGGAGTAGTAGGGTGACTCTCTGGTCACCTTAGGTGTGGGCTTGGGGACTACGAGCAATGGGCAGCTCGCCGTTCGTCCGTCCGGTAAGGAACGAGCCCGCAAGCCTCAAAGAGATATCAACAAAGCTGTAACAGTTGGGCCGACGCCCGCTAGGATCACGAAGAATTTGTGAAAAGGAAAACTAGAATGCAAAGCGCAACTGAGAAACACAGGTGTGGATTTGGTCAGTAAAAGTCTGACATGTCTTCTTGCTTCACCCTAGAGCGGGAGAAATCGTTGGAAAGTTTCCAACCACGATTTTTTTTTAATTTGAAAAATATTATTCATTAACTTTTTTTCTATGTATTGGCTAAACTGATTCCATATTTAAATAAATCAATATGAGTTGATTCAAACGTAACTGTATACCATATATAACCATAATACCAGTATTTTTTCATTTCATTAGGCTTGAACTGAAAAAAAAATTTTTTTTTAGATTGAGCCCAATAGACTTGTCAATAACAAAAATTACAATAGCAATAACATTTTCAGCTGCTTTTTTACCAAGATCGCGCATGTTTTAATTATTATCCTGTTGCGCAGACACTTTTTTTACGGTGGGCAAAAATTATCTTATGACAACCCCCGCTCTTGGGTGGAGCGCGAGATAGTGTCAGACTCTTACTGACTAAAAACCCACCCCGTTCCTTCTAGCCTCTTCATACCGGGGCTCGAGTTTCCTTTCGGATAACCCTGACCCAGTAGGCTGCGCAGACACTTGAGATACGAAAATGTACTAATTTTATATTACAATATCCACTAGGAATTTGCGAATATAATGTAAACAGTCGCTGAACTTAAAGAAATCCCGTTAAAATTAATTTAGAATATCTTTTTTTTTGCTTATAAGTAGATAACAAAACGAATTAAGAATAATTTGATCGATTGAATGCTTTACGCTCCCATTTATGAAACCCGATTTTAGTATTTTTGTTCTAAAATAAACTTCATCATCATCATCATCATTTCAGCCGAAAGACGTACACTATTGGACAGAACATAGACCTTCCCCAAGCGTCGCCACATAATATAAACTTACATTTGATCATTTATATAGATAAACAACATTTGCCGGATCTGCTAAAAGAAATATTGATCGTACCAAAACCTTTAATTCAAAAACAGAACACAATATAACAGAAAAAAATAATATTCCAAAATTCCAAATACAAAAATCGATTTCCATCTGTCATTTCGTCACGCCATAACCTAAATACTGTCAATCCTTTTCAAAATACACCGTACTGCTTCGAATTTAAGGTTGAATTTTATTTGTAGAGCCATAATTGTCACTGAAAAGTACCGGGTAGGACTTGCGGTATTTTTGCCTCACGTACCGCGGTCTCGAGTTGAGATCTGTCATTATTGTGATAACACTGTCTGTCTACGTGAGGACTGTCCGGAGGAGTAGTGATGCGATCAGGTCGATGATGGTTATCGATGATTTTTGAGTTAAATATCGGTTGGGAATGTAGGGCATGGAAAATTGGTAAGATAGCTGTAAATTTTTTCTTGCCCTGACTTGAGGGCTGACGTAGATATTTATTTGGGTAGAATTTGATAACCCATAGCAATAATTATAAGAGTTTTCGGTTTTATAACAGTATTTTACTTTAAAAACTTCAAATTCTCTTTAGTTTTGTCAAAGGCCATCCTAATGCTTAGTAACGGTATTTTTTATGAATCGATTGAAAACTAAACCTACAAAAGTATTTTAATACTTACACTGTTGGTATAAACTAGGAAAAGAGGTTATCACTGCAAAACCATAAAGCAAAAAGACCAGTATACCAAAAAACTGTCAAACCCGAAAGTTCACCATCCATGACATCTGTCACAACTGACATGACAGCCGTTACCTGTCAAGTGCCCTCCATTTTACTTTACCCTATAAATTAAAAAAGCCGTGACGTTTTGAGTCAATGTGCCCATCTCTATGTGATACATACTTACAGCTAGCCGAGTTGTTTATAAACATATAATTACTTGGTAGGTCGATGCATATCATGGGTGTATCTGTGTGCGATTTTGACAGTTGTGTGGGTGTCTATGAAAGGTGTGGAGCAGGGTTGCCAACCCTATAGTTTTAATCCTCCTACAGTTTCTTATTTAATTCATGAATCCCCAAGCGACCACCGGTGGCCGCGCATCTATTGTCTTACTATTGTGTTTCTAATTGACGGTATCTGAAGGGTTAAAATATAAGCTTCATCTATTGTATTGGGAAATGAGATTGTAGCTTGAGACCCATAATAATTAATTAAGATTGTATCTTAAATCAAAGATACAAATATACACAAGTGACCTTCCCCAGCTTTGCACGGGTAATAGAAATCTTTGAAATCATCAGCTTTTTTTTCCTATAGTATGCATGTTTGCAGTATAAAGTATATTTGCATGGATTATACATCCGTATCTGTCTATTACTGAAAACGGTATAAAAATCAGTTCAATGTTTTTTTTAGGTTTATTGCAAACGGACATGCAGACACCGGTAAATATGCACTTCTACTAATCTACTCTAATATCTAGTATCTAATCTACTAATTAGATACTTGTTTTTTTTTTGGAAAATTAGCTAAATCTTTAAATTTTACAATAGCATAGCATAGTCGGCCTTATAATGTTCCCACTGTTGGGATTAAGGCTTCCTCTCTAGGAGAGGAAATGGGCCGTAATCCACCAGGCGGGCCCAATGCGGGTTGGTCACATGTCTCCGAATTTTTGGTTTTAGGACATGCCGGTTTCCTCACAATGTTTTCCTTCACCGTTTTGCTGCAGTGGTGATGAAATAAATTATCTACACAAAGTAATGTGTCTGGTTGGGTTTGAAACCGTGTCCACTCGTACGTCGGGGCCGTTACCACTCGATCACCGCAGGTCACGAATTAACCATATTTATATTTTACAATATTAATACACATTCAGTTTTTTTTCTGAAGTTGGTAGAAATTTTTCTCTAGATTTGGTTTGGCAACCCTGATGCTAGTGTGTGTGTTTAAACTAGTTCTCTTGGTGTATGAGTGATTGTAAGTGCCAACGACCACACCGTCGACTGATCAAATTAATTTATTTATTGTTTTGATTTCATTATGTGGATCGTTAGTTTCGTTTTTGGCTCATGGTAACACAAAAACATTAGTCATTCTTAAAACTTTAGTTTATATGTCTTCTGTAAGTTACTAACAAGATACAAGGGCTGCGAAATTGTTCGAAGGAACCGCGGTCCTGGGGGTCTACTCGCTTTCTCCGAAACGAAACTTTGATATTCATTTGACGTTAAAATTGCAAACAATCCTCTGACAAAATTATAATTATGTATATATTTTTCGAAACATAACTAATTAGAGTAGGTTTAGAGATTTGGTACGTCAAACAATTTTCGTTGGTGTGAAATTTCGGGAACGAAAGGAACCGTGGTAGGAAACACGCGAAATTTCTATCGAAACTTCATTTTTCGGAGAAAGCGAGTAGGCCCCCTGGAACGCAAAGGGTTTTAGTCAGTACGAATCTCACAATCCCTCTCGCTCCACCTCAAGGGGTAGAAGTTATTTGAGGCTTTCCTAAGCCCAAAAAAAAATCTAACCAGATCATCTGTCGTTCTTAAATATTTACTAAAGTATGTACGTCTTATAAAAGATAAAACTAAAAATAAACTAACAATTTTAAAACCACAGACAATTTTTACCATTAATATTTAGTTAAACACCAGTTATTATAATAATCTGTTTCGTATTTTATTTTATCCGAAACAATACGAAATTAGTTGAAACACTAACATCGCGTGTCAAGTTTTTTAAACGCTCAGAAATATATGATAAAAAAATGTTGTGTCATTTTGTATTGCAACCTTTACAAAATTATGTGTGGCCTGTTTTTTTTTTCAAGGTACACCGAAAAGTTTAGAAACTATGGTGCAACCTCTATGGTCGCGTCAAACGTAAAATACAATTTAAATTAGCGCAGGTGGCAGCACATTGGCACGCTAATACAACCGTTTAGAGTAATTTTATGTTGACATTAGCAGTAATGTCAAACAGCAGTGACATTGCATTTGTGTAAATGTAAGTGGTATATCTAAGTGCCCACATGTGGTTTTGCTATATAAATAAAATGTTCATACGTTGTCTTTTCAAACGCATCCCTACTCGTCTACTTTTTTTCAAATTGATATCAACGAGAGCTTGAATGCGATCCCACCTGATGGTAAGCAGTGACGCAATCGTTGATAGCGAAGCGCACTAGTTTACACAAAGCTTTTTGACTCTAGCCTTGAAGACACCGGAAGGGAAGACCGCAGCAGGCAAATTGTTCATGTCTTTTGATGTACGCGGTATAAGCGAGGCGAAACGCTTACTCCGGACCGTAGAGAACAATGTAAAGCTTAATAAACTAGTGCGTTTCGCCATCAACGATTGCATCATTGCTTACTATCAAATAGGATCATAGTCAAGCACTTGTCTATGTTATGATCATCATAATTTCAGCCTAAAGACGTCCAATATCCAACAGTGGTCTTTGTCATTAAAAAAAAAACTTGACCACTTGCTGCAAATTCAAGTCACAAGATCCAAAAACGACAGTAAATTTAACAGTAGCATAAAACCAACGGTAAATTCATTACACACCCCGCTGATTATGCAAAATTTTGCACTAAATACATCACTAAACTTGACACCAGAACACAATTAGGCATTTACCATTTAAAAGCTGATATCAATCTTATACACCGTAATAATAGCAATTATAATGTTTAAACACCACTTTAAAAGAGCAACAATTAATTATTTTTATCTATTTAGTACTGTTTTTGGTTAATTTTTAACTGGTTAGCATGATTTATTTGATTATAAATACCGTTTATTTATTTTTGATTTACACGAAGAAAAAAAGATGGAGTTATTCCTATCTAGATTTTGAGTAATAGACAAGTAATTAAAAAAAAAGAACATTGGGATCAATGAGTGTTTTGGCAGTTTTTGGCGTGTTTCAAGTTTTCGTAAATCGGTTCCTTGTGGATATTATCATGTAATTTTCGTTTAGTCTTTGTATTCGAAATATTTACGCATGATTTCGTTAAAAACTTAACACAAAATGGACTAAGTATCATTACTGTGTGCTTGGTATGAAATAAATAATTTCAATCTAATTATTTAGAGAGTTGGTTTTTTATGTTTGTAAGAGGTAGGTAATCTCTAAAAGTACTAGTCCGATTGGGAACATTTTTTCACCCATAGAAAACTGCTTTATTCTTGAGTGACAGGAAATATTTTATGTTCGCAGGTGAGACCGCAGGCAATCTAGTTATAAATAATGAAGCTGTAGTATTAACTTAGCTTAGTTTTTTAGGAAGGCTGACAAGATACATTTGCTGCCAAAAGCAAAAACTTTAAAATGTAATACATCAACATTCTAATGCAAAACAAGGTTACTGTATTCTATATCAAAACTAGATTCTTAACATGATACTGGCTGGCTACACGCAAAAACCGAGTGAAGCCAAAACAAAAAAAAAGCAAAAAGCTTTCTTAATTTAATTTTGAAATAAATATATGGCTTTTCATTAACTTTAAAATATAATAAAATAAAGATTAATATCACCACATTCGATAATTGACTTTTTATTTTTATATTATTCTCTCAACGACATTCAGTATGGAATATAATTTTGTGCAGAAGGTCCGTTGTAATTGCGCATCCTAGCGGAAGAATTTCGGATGACATCTTTGCATAAACGGACATGTTGGCTGTCAGGGCGGTAATCGTCAGTTTCATTGGAATCGACCAGAGATTTTTCTTAGCCTTACAGAAGATAGTCAAGTCCTCTATGGCTAATGTGAATGAAGGTAACATCAAAGATACTTCCACCTGACCACCGCTTAGTTCATTTTTGCTTGCACTCGAAACTATAACTTCAAACAGATTGGTTTGGCGCCGCGCCGCAGGATTTAGACGACATTTTTTTGAGTGATCAGGCAGGAATGACCGCGATGGTACAGGAATTGAATGCGATGCCCACTAGTGCGACGGTGAATTTCCGAAAGGAAAAATGTGTAGTTTTAGTAAGTAAGTAAGTTCTGGCACGCTATGGCTATCCAGCTCCACTCTAAAGTAGAAGAAATCTTTGGTTTCCCACCTCAAAAGAAAAAAAAAACAACCTTTTTTAGCAGAACATTGATTTAAACTAGATTATGTTAAGAAGTTGTTTTATTGTGTAATGTATTGCAAAAGACAGCTTAACTAAAAGCTAGAGTTATAATATACTAGTGCGCTTCACCATCAACGATTGCATCTCTGCTTACCATCAGGTGGGATTACAGCCAAGCAATAGTTTAGTGTGCACAAACAAACTTTTTGTATTTGTTTATATTATTGAAAAAGTCGATTATTTATTGACCTACTGTCAAAATTCAAGCGGACCAAATAAAACTCAATAAATTAACAAAATAAACTCTTAAATTTAAAACTAAATATAATCTTAATGACTTGTTTTAATTTTTAATCCTAGCAATAAAAATATAATACGACGATAAAAAGATGACTATATTAATTTTAATGTTCCATTACTAATTAAAATAATTGCAATTAACGTAAAGTAAGTCTCGTTTTGCTTGTTTTATATAATTTCTGGCACTGATGGTGGTCTGAGCGTTCTTGATAGGTTCAGCATCAATCTGCATTACCACCTGCAGATTTCAGGATCATACGAGGCCAACAATAGAGCCGTACAGGTTGCCAAATATTGGTCAGAAAAAGTATAGTTTGAGAGCATCGACACGAAAAGAAAAAGCATCAAACAAGAATATCCATCCATCTAATCAGCTAAAGCTAAAGGAAAGTTGAAAGAATATGGATGGGTTCTAAGGAGTAAAATCTGACACCGTTATCACTATTATTATATGGATTTATGCTGGGTTCATATTTAGTAATCGAGATGATTACGATTTTATGCTTGCTCTACAACCGGAGAAATATGATTTACAACCGGAGAAATATGCGTCTTTTCATATTAGAAAAAACACGTCCTCTTCTAGCCTCCTCCGAGGGTCGTTGCCACGACCGGTCCTGTGCGTCTCGCATCCATCGGATTTTCACGATGCTGACCAGATTATCGATCTACCTTGTAGGAGGTCGTCCAACGCTGCATATTCCACCACCACCACTTTTTGGCCTCACTGATCCTCTGTTTTGCGAGCATTAAGCCCTACTCACTGTCATTTATGTTTGATTAGTCTTCAGGCTATGTCAGCAATCTTGGTTCTATAGAAGATGTCTTCATTTCTTGCTTGATCAATGATCAGGCACCACGTCTGATTTATACGAAGTGGGCTCGCGCGGCGTGGATCTAATGTAGCTGCAAGTCTAGTTGCCATATAAAATGTATGGAGACCGACGCGCCCAGATCGGCGTGTGTGGCACAAGTGTGCGCAGTGTAGTTCTAGCTTTATACTTTAGCTAGTCTAGCTTCGAAAACTAGTTTTGTATAATCCGAGCGTGGGACTTTAGACTCATAGATCTTTTACAACTGGTATCTTCCTAGTCGCATGCACTCTGACCGCCGGGCAAGAGTTTCCACAAAGTGGGTACCTGAAGATGGACGACGCCGCCGAGTTCGACCTAGGAAGAGGTGGCGAGACGACCTGGATACCTACCGCGGGGACTGGTTTGAAGTGGCTCAAGAAAAGAATACTTGTTTGGAGTCCCACATACCTTCTTTGAAAAGGGAGGATCCTCCGACCAGACAGGTATTACAGTCTGGTGGGCGACTGCCCGATAGTTGTTGTCGGGCTGTCGTATATGTTCAAAACTTCAAATCGCGCGGAGAACTTTGATTGCGCGATGCAGGATTTCGTATTTTCTTTGTAGTTCTTATGTGGCGTCATAGATGTCGCTACACTTGGAAGAAGTTGGGGGAGGCCTTTGCCCAGCAGTGGGACAGTATGGGTTACAAAAAAAAAAAAACTTACGACTGGGACCTACGATTCTGTCCAGTCTAAGACAGATGGTGTTGCCTTAAAAAAAATATCGCAAAACGATGTTTATTTTCAACGTTTTAGTACGTTAGCTCGTATTGACCTCCGAATACGCCCCGGCCAGCGTTCCGCGCGCTGCCTCCGTAATTGATGTGCATAAACACGATTCTACAGGGTGTGCGCTGTTCTTTATGACTTAATCGACGGTTTTTTGTTTTCGTTTGATTGATAGAAGCTGAATGTTGATGGTTATGGAAGTAAGGGAAGATCAGAAGAATGGTGAAGACTATTGCGTTAAAGTCCGGATCATGAAAATATAATGCTACGGCCTTATAGCATTGTATCTAGGCAAGGTTAGTAATGATGATTTAAAGAAAATAGCTGAAGATTTAATGCCAAAGCTACAGGATTGTTCAGAGGAGTTATCATGGTCCTGAATCACAAAAGACAACTGAAAGAACACGCTCCACACAAAGCGGGAGAAGTTATTAGGTAATTTCCTACCCGCAAAAAAGGGCAGATATTTAGCTGAATATTTGAATTTTGTTTTCGTAACGATCACTGAAGAGACTAGACGTGGAACGCAAACCATCTTAAATAGTGTTGAAATATACATGATTAAACTAGGGCTATCAGTAATTGAATAGAATAACATTACAGAAGCCGATTATTATGTCTCTACACACTAAAGCTAACTAAAGCACTATTTCACTCACTTAATAGCTAAAATCTAAAGCCTCTGCATCTGAGCCACTCATGGGCTTTTTAAGTCAAGTAAAAGAAAATAAAATTTAGGTAACAGGAAAAGATGTAGAAGCCAAGAACTGAAATATAAATTTGCTATACCTACTGTATTGTCTGATGGAAGGCTGGAGGCTATGTCCGACAGTGGACGTCTTTCGGCTGATATGATGATAATGACGATAATGTATTGTAATTTTATAGATGTTTGATTTCATGTTATATATGTTTTACAATTAGCAAAAGCCAATGAAGGATGTTGGTAAACATAAGCCTCAAATAAAAAAAACTATAAAACTAACAAATCAAATCAAACGTCCTATAAACAAAATAAATTTAGAAAGCACACAGGCACACGTAATTAATCAATCATCAACGGCTTCACGAACATCCTATATTTGAACACACACACAACAAACGCTCGTACAACAATCACACAGCAACACAGACTCGAGCGCAGCGGTGCGTAAATAAATTTTGTACGGACAAAACTGTTATTTTAAAATAATAATTGATGTGCATTCACATTGTCCATAGCAATTGTCAATGGTCGTGGTTTTTTTTTTCTTTTGTGCCGCCATGTCATTAAATTTTTACCTAGAACGAAAATATAGGGATACGTTTTAATTTTTCCGCTTCGTTGTCAAGGCTTGTCTAGTAATTATGCGGATTTCAGTAGCTTTGCTTATAATAGAATTGTTGGGTTTGTAGTCTCTGGTTAGAATAAGACCTTGAGTGTGTTGTTATTATTTATATCTAGCAACACTGCCCCGGTGGTGGGCAAAGGCGTCCCTCTGTTCATTCCTTTGTGCCACTACAACTTTATTTAAGTCATAGAACAAAAGTTGTTGTTTATGATGTTCTTAACATAAGTACTAAGAGGTTGCTAGCGTTTAGTGTTTTACAAATAACCCTGTATATAAGTATATATAAAAATAATGTAATACCCTTATCCATCCTTACGTCGTTGAAACCTCTACGGTCCGGACTAAGCGTTTCGCTTCGTCGTTTATATACCGTGTACATCGAAGGACTGGAACAATTTGCCCGCTGCGGTGTCTTCAAGGCTTTTAATAAACTAGTGCACCATCAACGATTGTATCATTGCTTACCATCAGATGGAATCGCAGTCAAGCACTAGTTTATATTAGATAAAAAAAAACTTTATTAAAAATATTGATGTTTATTATATTTTACCTAACTTTTAAATTATCTATTGGACGTTGTAACTTCACCACCCTCAGATTTATTACCACAGTTTGTTATCTCTCGTCTTTACATAAATTCTTTTTGTCACGGTCTACTGATGACGTAAACGTTTTTTATTAATTGTCTACGATTAAGTTGTATAAAATTATCACTAACATGATGTTTTGATATATTTATTTTGACATAAAGAAGATAAAAGTTAGGTACATTTGGGGTTGAAACTCTCGGACCGTGGGGTCCAAGTGCTCACAAGTTGTATAAAGATCTGTCGAAATGCCTTGTTGACACTTCGCGTGACCCAAGGTCTGGCTTTTCATCGGACAGAGGACAAGCATTGCCATACAGCGTGGCAATGCCACCAGTCTTTTGGGCATATTACTAGTCGACAGCGATGTGGAAGAGTTTTTCGACGCCCTTAGTTATTTGAAAGGTTTAGGGTTTTTATTTTTGATTTTAAGGTAATTACAGTTTAACATTTAGTTTATTTTAATAATTTGTATCTATTTTTAACATTTATACTCAATAACTGAGTGAGCCAAAACATTTAAAGTCTTTATGATAAATTAATGACAATATAAATAAATTGGAATGCAATAACGACATGATTTCTTTAGACAAAAAGTTTTATTCGTATCTTCAAATTTCAAATAATTCTCGCGCTAATCTTTTTAGCCCAATTTTAATTTCAACGATTAAAAAGCAGATGCGAAATTCTTCAAGTTTGACAGTAACAAATTGTTGCCAGACTAAAAAAACATTGAAGTCGAATAAAATACACTCTGTATTTTTACAACTATTTAACCTTTATGGTTTAATTCCAATTTATAAGGTTCTTTAACCAGTTTGATCGAGTACGGTTAGCAAAAAAATTGCTTTTCGAAACTCATGATACTCACGACACCATTATTCTTTGAGTCGTTTCAAATCTATTTTGCTGTCGTTTATAAGATACATAGAAACAATGTGTACAAGAACGTGACACACAGAAATTAAAAATGCTGTCATCAGTAACACGAGCTATAAACTAAATATATTCTGTTATGGATTATGCAAGCTTTTGCCTTAACGTTATTACATAATATTGCATAATATTATGAAAAGCTAGCATTTTGTATGATAATCTAATCCTAGTTGTCATTTTAAGTTGTCACCTTGCAATGTTGCCATTAATATTTAAAAAAAAACTTACAAATTCACGCGTCATATTTTTTCTTTTTTTAAATTTAAGTAAGGTGCAATTTTTTCTAAACAGCCAGTTGTAACAAAAAAAAAAATAACCGATATTTTTTGATATTTAAAAATAGAACAAACGCAACAATTGGTCAAGCGGTACTTCCGTGACAACAAAACTGGGGCTATGGGGGCTACCGTTGATGGGGTGGTCATTAAAATCCCATAAATAAAATGAAGAGTCGTCGGTTCGACTCCCGATCGACATATGTTGCGCTTCAACAGGCTGCTCTTGTAAAAATAAATACGCAACAAAGAGCTATGAAAGTCTAGAACTGGCCACTGATAAAATTTTTTTTTCGCAAGAAAAATACAGAAACTAAAAAAATATGTCCAAAAAAGTGTTGAAATTCTTGTTTATCAATTTTATAAATTAACTAGCTTTTGCCCATGGCTTCGCCCGCGTACGTAAAATATAGTCTATGTCACTATGGCCGCGCATCTATTGTCTTACTATTGTGTCTCTAATTGACGGTATCTGAAGGGTTAAAGGAATTCTTTAAAAATTTATATTCATACATATTTAGATAATAAAACATAATAATTAATTAATAAAACAATTATGAAAGAGGCTCCTTTATATTTAATTTAGTTAATATAGTCATTTTAGTTGCATGTTCTGACAGCATATTCTTATACAAATATATTTACTTAATTAGCAGAAAACACATTATATTTTATAATTACAGTCATAATAAATATTGTATGCTTTTAAAAAGACATAATTTTTCTTAACAAGACTATTCTGTTATATAAAAATGCTAAATTCATATTTTAGATTATAATTTTGGCATTATTTTATGCGTGATATTATTAATACGTTGTCATTAAGTTTATTTGAATGAATATAAATTTGACTAAATATTAATATGTAGGTATATATATTTTTAGAATAGATTACGTAATCATTTTAGTATTTTAAAATTTGGTCTATGTCAAGTGAAAGATCAAAAGTTCCTCAAGTGAAAATCAATGTTAAAAAAAGAGATTTAAAATTGGTCCTTGCGTCCAAACCAACTAATTTCTAAAACTAAATCGAACTCTATGAACTTGTTATCTAAATATATTGCTAAGAATTTAATTATATACAAGAAAACTTAAATGGTGTCAATGTATGAAAAACCGCCAGTTACTTAGCGCCATAATCAAGAAGATAGTCGAATCTATTTACATATAAAATCATAAAAAAGTGCTAGTCTCATTGTACAAGTCACGTTCTAGACAAGTGTGAATATATGGGCTCATTGTAACATAGCTGAATTTACATAATTATTGTCCAATGAATTGTCCATGGTATAACAAAAAATTAAACTGGATATTTTATACTTCAGCTATCGTGTGGAAGCAGTTGGCACATATTTTTGTTCAAAAAATCTATATTAACATTCGTGGTATGTAAAAATTTGTTATGTGGCGGTTTCTTTTTTGGAATACTGAAGAGTTTGGATGCATGCTGTGATGTGACGTTTTTTGTTTATATTTTAGCTAGTTTATATATAGATAATTAAATATGTGTACAACTAGACTTTAAGTATCTTTTTTATAAAATTAGAAAAAAGAATTACCTAAGTTGTATTTTTTTATAACATGAATAAATTATCTATAATTCAAACCCAAGCTAAATAAATTTCATAACAAAATAAAGCCAAACGAAATTAAAAAAAAATTATCACCAAACATCTTCTAGTCCTATCTATACCTTCCAAACTCATCCTTACATGTTAATTGTGTATGTTATTAGTCCGCAAGGTGTGAACCGACTTACAACTCGAAAGGCAGAATACAACACTTGTCCTTCGCCAAAAAAGAAGAAAAGTTTAATTTGAAACGGCAAAAAGACTCGTACACGATCGGCCGATTCCCTTTTTCGTACCGACATGCATTTACAAAAATTTCTTGGTACAATACTTGAATTAAATCTACATATTTGGTTGTATATTTGTTTTTTTTTGGTGATTGACACGGTCTAGTAAGATGTGGCTTTTTGTTTCAAAATAACGGAAGATTTTTTCTTAGATCCCTAATCAAAATTACCTCATCTTTTTCTTACGACTAGGTGAAAAAAAAGATTGCATCAGACAGATAGATGGAACACACCTGTACTTTGATAACATCATTTGCTCAGTCGTTAGGACTGCGGTAACTAGGTGACTTAAGAAATAAAATGTCACGTTCTTGTAGTCGACACGTCCATTCATCTTGAAGCCTTAAGCTGAACTGACCTATTAAAGGTCGATTAGTGACGCAAGGACCAAAATCTAGACTGACTGGTACAGGTTGTACGCTTTATGATTGCAGTTTAAATTAATAATCGTTAATATCTTTCTTGTCTAAAGCTGCTATTTTGAAGGCTTGAGTACTAGTTTGGTATACAGTTTTAGTTTTATATGTGCTAACCTAACCTCAGCTTAACAGTTTTTTTTAATTGGTAATTATGCTGTTTTTTTTTATATTATTTAAAAAAAAAGTATGCCAGAAAATTGGTAAAAAAAATATCGGGTTAGGTGTCGTTCGGCTCAATATGGAACTGGGACCGCAGACCAGTTACCCCTTTTCAAAATAGATAAGTGTTAACTGGGCCCACATCTGTTTTGCTTTCAATCAAGCGAAGGGTGGCTTAAATGGTTTATATATTATTAAATATACAATAGATTTTGTACAGGTACAAGCATTTTCATATAAATATTATACAGCCTTCAATCTGAGATGATTTGGAAGTCGAGTAGGGTAACAGCATTTTGCATTTGAATTATTATACATTGTGATTTTGACTACTGAGTGTTGAATCCCAATTTTGACCTAATATGATTTAAGCCTGGCTGTGAGCAAAAATGAAGATATCTGCAGGAGAGCTAGAGGTTACCGACATTGTCATACAGGACCAGTTGCTTAGATTGATACTTGAAGGATGTAGGCCACATCTAAAAGTGGACCTTCCTATGCCTTGGCAAGAGAGCTTAACCTGACTTAAGATATAGGGTATACAATAGAGAATTTCAGACCTAAAATAGCTGCCCCTGTTCCTGTAGACCCTTCCGGGAATACAGGCTATATATAATTTTATGTCACATTATATCTCAAGAGAAAGACCCACCTCTTCAATTCAACAGGCCACAACAACAACGCATTTAATTGTTCCTTTGAATTTTCCCAGCGGCGTGACGTTTCCAAGATGGCGGCGTTACGGGCGACAAGTACGGTAATGTGTGTCGCTATCTCGAGATCGACCTTACGAACATCCGTAGTTTGAAATTGTTTTATTATTTTTTAATAGCTTGCTTTGGAAACGAAGTGTTTTAGTCACGTGTGTTGATTTTACATCGTTTTTTTTAATCAAGACGGAGGAGTTATTAAAATTTTTATTGTGAACTGTCAAACGCATTGTTGGGATAAATCTTGTTTGTTTATGGAACGTTTGCTTTCGAATCGATCTTGCAATCTGCTAAAAACATTTATGATTTACTGATACATTTTGTAAATTTTTAGACATTTATATTAGATGAGATGAAATTGCGACTATTTCATAAATCTGTCTAATTAATAAGACTTATTGCCTGTCTGTTTGTCTAATTAATAAGTAGTTTTTGAAAAATTGGCATTCTAAATTTTAAGTCACAGTTTTGGTGATCTTATTTTGTCATTGTAATTTTTTAGAGAATTGAAGGTACAGAAAAAGAAGTCATGGAGTCTTTAAATCACAACGTGACACTGGCAGAATAGAAAAAAAAATTGGTCTTTCAAATAAGGTATCATCGGATTTGACTGGTAACGGAGCTTTAATTTGAGACACAAAAGTGACCTTTTGTTTCTCAAAGTGAAGTTTTAAGTAAAACTCGTGAGGTCACATTTTTCTTGTTCAGTAGGTTTCCGTTCTAAAAGGACAATTATAGATCAAGAATTTGGACAACCTGCATTTTGCAGCATTGACTAGAAGTGGTTTGACCACCCCTAAGACGACCCACTGACCAATCCAGACCCTAAGACGACTGATACGCATATCGCAATTTATTGTATGACAGCTACCTACTTAGAGTGTCTCATCCAGTATTTGAGCTCACTAAGTCCGTGTCAGTTTAAGTACTGCATTATGTCAGATTACTTTAAAGATATTTCTTTTATGAATAGATATTGTGATAGTAATGTTAACTTATTAAGTATTCTTACTTATTTTAGAGGCATGGCAAGCATCTTGCATCACGTAACAATGAAAATGCTAATGGTTGCCAGTAAAAAAAAATCTTACAAACATTTCTAAGAACGCGCAAATATCTACATGCAACACAAATACCTTTCGTGTTTCCTTCATAAATTCAACAATTGCCATAGTTTAGTACCTGTAACAGAAACAGAAAAATATTATTACACACATCATAGACAAAACGAAATTTTGGCGCCGAAACAAACGCTAGCCGCCATAAATTCTAGTCCAATAAAAAAGCAATTTAAAATACATTCAAATTTGAAAAGAGAGCACGCCGATCCGGACTAGTGAGGTCCGCGTGATAGTTAAATATCGACTATTTTTGTTTTAGTTCAAGGGGAAATGTGGGATCTAGTTATTTTGGTCGGTTCCCGTGGTTACTCACGCAACCGTAACGTCATCGTTCGGTAACCACGCTAGCTGCACAACGTTATAACTTCACTATCGTATCGTGAGATTATCTGTAGTACTGTTAGTTCGCTTTTGCACATTAAATGTTTTTTTTTTAATACATATTTTATTGACAGTTTCTAAAAGTGATAAGCGTTTACAACGATTATGTTTTAATTATTATGGGGCTTTGTGTTGTTTAGGTGTTTTAGAATGTGTTTTTTTTTTTGTTTTTTACTAGCCTTTGGCTGCGGATAAAATATAACCTATGTCACTCAGGAATAAAGCAGCTTTCTATCGGAGAAAGAATTTTTGCAATCGGACTAGAACATTCAGAGATTAGGTACCTCCGATAAAACAAAAAAACTAACTTTACCTCTTTATTATATTAGTGTAGATTAAGAAAAATAACGGTAATCTTAATCTAGAACCTTCATTTGTTCCGATTTAAAAATTAAGTCTTAACCCACCTACTTATAATGTAAGTCGAATAGCTTTTTGCTGCATTTTTTGTATAACAACATATGAACACGATTTTTTGGCATTAAAAAAGATAAAAATACATTCTACAGTTAACTAAGACCAGTGCAGCACGCGAACATTCAAAAACTAACGTTTTGACGTTTCCGGTTAGCTAAAAACTCCTACTAACGTAATGCCAACATAATTTTGACACTTCAAAACTTACATGCACATCCCTAATCTAAAGAACATAGAGTTTAAAATCGATTGCAAATGTCAAACGTCAAATGAACAATGTTGCCAGTCATATAATTTCGTTAAAAAAGCGTCTTTTGATTTGGGTTCTGTTATTTTACTGGCAAAAAAATATAAAAATGTTTCTTTTGTCGGTTCGTAACAGTTGGTTTGAGGTTGCGTTGTTCTCAGAAATATTGCGGTAATGAGGAAAATTAGGATATCTAGTACTGTGTAGACTTTTTATGAAGGTTTTAGAAAGGGGTCGAACAAAAAATGTCATCGAGGACTGAAGACTTCAAGATGATGAAGCCAATTCTTTTATTAAACAGAAAACTTAATGTAGTAACCTATTTAGCAGTTTTTACAAGTGTCGGTTATAATTATTGCTTTGTCCTTCCCACATTCATTCACAATGTTTTTTCAAAACACTAAACATTGCCTTAATAACAATAAAACAAGTCTGAGAAATCACAACACTCAAAGCACACAATATTAATCAACCACACACTTCCTAATTAAACCAAAGACAAGATGATTAAACACAAAAAATCCTACGATTAGTTACATCAATTACTTGGCCACACTAGGTAGGCAGAACGCGAAACAGTACTTTCGCCTATTGAACAAAAAAAAAAAACAAAAGACTGACCCCACGATATTCAAATTTGGAATTATGAATGGTTTTGCTTGAGTTCGTTTGTTATTAGGGTTCTTGACTGATGAAAACCTTGTTAGGAATGATTTTTTGCTATTTTTTTTCCTTGTTTCGTATTTCTGGTTGTTTAAGGAATAATCTTTGTTGGGGAAAGTAATTAATTTTTTAGATATGTCGCATTTTAAGAGTCAAAATCTCTTGCTTATGCAGAATATTAAAAAAAAAACATTACAAACACTAGCGGTCCTCTGCGGTTACTGCCCTAATGGTCGTAGCGAGTGATGTTATATCCTTTTAGCCTTTCTCAATAAATGGGCTATCCAACACTAAAACAAATTTTAATTTCGAAGCAGTAGTTCCTGAGATTTAGCGCCTTCAACCAAACAAACAAACTCTTCAGCTTTATAATATTACCGAATAAAGATCAAATAAACTATATGATTGATATTACGGTTATGAAAAATTATAAAGTAACACATAGCACAATAGTTAAAATCTACATATTACCAGCACGTGTTTTTAATATCATATCATATCAGGTCACGTGGCATAATAAAAGTATCAAAAATAAAATAACATTAACCTTTTTTAAAACTTTAGTATTACTTAAACCGCAAGTAGCAATATCCAACGATTTTTTATTGAAACGGATAAATTAACTCTTTGAATAAATTTTTTATTAATTAAAATCAACACATTTTATTCATTTTGTATTATTTGTTGTGTTTGAATCATTATTTTATTATCTAAGACAATTCTATCATAGACAATATTGAAGAATTATCTAAGACAATTCTATCATAGACAATTTTATTAACTGACTTCGAAAAGGAGGAAGTTCTATGTTCGGCTAAATGTATTTTTTTAATTTTTATTTATAGTCAACCAGTAACATAGCTCACAAAAATTGAACGTTCTTTTTTTAAACACCCATTTTCCCAATCCTACAGAACCCACAACACAAAGCTAACTGTCCTTCACTTGTTCCATTCGTTCCTCGATTTTTTCAAATAGACGAATGATTGATAGATGATGATGTCTTTTTTGTTAGTTACGTCATTAGTTCTTAATTAGTTGTGAACTTGTTCATTTGTTAGCTGTGTTTGTACGTGGATGTAGGGAGGATGAGGATGGAGGCGGCAGTGTATTTTTTTTGTGTTTTACATATTTGTGTAATGGTTAAGTTTTTTTTTTGCTGTATTTTTACTAATCATGAGAGCCCTTAGTGCGAATGAAACTTGTGTTAAAAATATTGATTTTTACTAAGATTTAGTGAGAAGTCAATGTGAAAAAAATATTTTTTCCAATACTTAGTACTTGTACAATCTGGTCTATCTGGGGTGTATAGGGTACGTTAGTTTACATGATTGTGTCACTTAGCTTCTATCAACATTGATCGATGACACCCAGCCATGACACAAGAGTAATTCTTAGTGTAGGGCAACTTTTTTAAAAAGTATTTCATTAAAAAAAAACTTTTCAACAATATTGTTATCCTTTTATTATAGAGTAATAAAACTCGTGTGTCAGACTTTTACTGAATAAAACTTTCCTGTGTTCCTTCAGTTACCCCTTGCGTGTCAAGCCCACGGTAAGTCATTCAAACAATCCTGTAGCACAAGATTGCTATCCTAAGATACCAAAAACATGTAATCATTTGTGAAAGGTCTCTTAAATACACCTTCAAAAATAAAAGTCGTTCACGATGTTATTAATGAAGTTATTACTATGTCCTCACTCAGTTCAAGTTTATTCAATAAGGTTCGATAAAAAAAGTTCACAGATTGCATCAGCGGCGACCTTTTCTCTCAATCCAGTTACACTGCTTAACGGGCTTGGTAAACAGTAAGTACATTAATTTTATTAATTTGGTCCATTCATTACAAGAATTTAAAAATGAATAATTAATCAAGTGCCAATATCTCAAAGGAAACGGCAAAGAGAGACTCTGATTTAATATCTTACTTTATCTTATTTAAGTAGTTACTAGGTACTTAAAGAGCATCATATCGCGCCGAAAAACGTCCACTGTTGGACGCATATACCCCCCAAGAGTGGCTACAATGAACGGTCCTGTGCATCACGCATCCATCAGATTCTCGCAACCTTTATCAGGTCATCGAGCGAGAAATGTGCTCTGCCCACTGCCCCTTAAGTATGGCTATTCTCCGAACTTTGTCGGTCAGTAAGTTAGTCAGTTCTCCTACGGATATCTTCATTCCTGATTCGATTATGCAAGGAAACTCCGAGCATATCCTTTTCCATTACTCAGGAATTGGATTTACATCATTAGTAAAACAGCAAATCATACGCTTTTTTATTAATGTTCATTGGCTCAAATTTTACCACTACCTCACCTGATAGAAAGCGATGATATGGTCGACAGAAAAGCACGCTTGCCTTGAAGTAACCCTTTCACTCTCGACTTAAAGACCCCGATTGTAGCTATCAGGAAACAGAGTTTGGCAGGATATTCCAGTTCTTAGCTGTACGCACAGTGAATGTGATCCTAAAACGTTTTATGCGTATAGATGGGATGTCCAGCATATGCCTACCAGTACCGGTCCTCCACCAAAAGCGGGAACAGTTGCTTGATGATTTCAGAAATAAAAAAAAAATCTGTTGTCCTAGTTTTAATTTTATCACATTGCCATTCGGCCCTTCCAAGGCAGTGGCCATCACCTTTTCAACTTTTTTTATGGAACCACTTCCCTGTTGGTTTCTTTACTCCTTTCCTCGAAATATTTCAAGATTAAGTTTACTTTTACTTTTGAGATTAAAGCGACGGGTTCACATGTAAAAAAATGGCTTATTTTAGTTAAAGCTGTTACAGACAGTTGCAATAGTGGTGATCAAATATCAATAAGCTAGTCTTTTTTTCTTAGATATGAAATCATCAAATGATTTCTCCCACTCCGGGTAGAGTAAGAGGGAGTGTCAGGTCTTTACTGATCAAAACCTTTGTACCTTCAGTTCTTTCCAAGATCACGGGGATTATAAACATTCGCGGTTGTCTCTTACGATCAATTTTTTCAGTGCCATCTTCCATGAATACACAAAAGCCATTGGATCGTCTCTGTTCCGATGAGCGCTTCGAGTTAGTCATCGACCTACTTAGCATTAAAACTGGTTGAAGAAACAGTATCATTCGATCTTATACATCAATGACATCATACTTTGATCACCTGATGGCTGATGGTGTCATTGTCTCTTTGAAGATATGACCAGGGTTGTAAGATGAGCTCTGATTAGTTAAAACCTGAAACTCTTTCACTTCAACTAGATAATTGGCATCAAACCACAAAAAAATACGTACGTCGAAGAACAATCTGCCTGCTGCGGTCTTCCCATCCGATAATAATTTGAATGTCTTCAAGGTAAGTGTGAATACGCTCATAAACTAGTGCGCTTCACCATCAAAGATTGCATCACTGCTTACCATCAAGTGGGATCGCAGTCAAGCACTAGTTTATATCAATTTGAAAGAATACTACTATAACCATCTTCACGTTTTGTTCAAAACAATTACTAACTTCTTTCATGCATTCTTAAGTGTCCATTTGTTCAAGGATAATAAGCATCTACCGGTCCTGCCAAATGATGAAGCGTTACTCAGTTACTGGGTTATTGGACTGTAAGGCAGATAGGCATAGGATACAAAGAAACAAGAGAAGTGATATGAAAGAAAAGAGAGTGATAGCGTGATCGGTGACAGGACATAATGGAAGAAAAAAACGTGCTGCGCTGTCTCCCAATAACACGCGATAAGGGCAGGAAGACGATGACGATGTCAGATAGGCAGTCTCTCTACGTAACTGCAAGAGCAGAAACTTGCACAAATTTTATAGAAAAAAAAATAACATTTGTCCTATTCGTCACAAATTCCAAAAAAAATACGTTAACCAAAAAATAATCCTAAGCACACTCATCAATGCCTTATCCAGTGACATAACCTTACTACATCCGCGTCAAAATTCTAGCAGGTGGTTAGTAGGATTATGATTTATGGTACTACACCAAAACAAATCGACCTCTTAATTGGATCGATACTTATAATCGAGTATTGCACAACACTAGCCCACTAATTGTAACTTTTATTACTACGAAAATTGATTAAGACATTTAAAAAATATTTCCCCTTTGACGGCTCAGGTTAATTAAGTTTAATGTGAAAATCGGCTTGTTTTAAGATGAAATATTATTTCAACTAGCTTTAAGAAGTTTAATGTGGGAAACGGTAAAATTATAATCTAGCTTCTTATAAGTTGCCGCGATAAAAAAATCCTCATTGAAACTTAAATGATTTTTAAAATTAGATGTAAAGGAACTTCCCGTCCGATTAATAATAATAATATATTCCACAACTATCACACAACGCCGTCTAGTCTCAAGCTAAGCAGAGCTTGTGTGCTAGACAACTGATAAACATACTTATATATTTTTAATTAAAATTTAGATTATAATTTAGGTGTCTTCAAGGCTAGATTGAATAGGCTCGTAATAAACTAGAGCGCCTCACTATCAACGATTGCATCACTGCTTACTGTCAGTTGGGATCGCAGTCAAGCACTAGTTAATATCATTACAAAAAAGAAAACAATTTGGATCCTGTCGGGCACAGCAATATTTTAAATGGTAGGAGAGAGGCGCTAATTAAGCATTACATCTTTTCGTTTTTCTATTTCTATTATAGATAGGTTTGAGTTTTACCACTATCTCACCCAACGGTAAGCGATGATGTAATCTATGATGAAGCATGGTAGTCAAGAAGTAACCTATTCACTCTTGAATTAAAGACCCCTAGGCTGTAGCTATCAGAAAATACAGATTTCAACAAGAAATTCCACTTCTTAGCAGTACCTACGCTCAATGAATGTGTTCCCAAAACGTTTTGCATATCTTTATATGCATAATTATGTAGATATAGTTATACTACCTTTTGCCCGCGGCTTCACCCGCGTACATAATCCCAGGATAAAAAGTATCCTATGTGTTATTCTGGGATATGGTCTACTCGTGTATCAAGTTTCATCGAGATCCGTTCAGTTGTTTTTGCGTGAAAGAGTAACAAACATCCATGCATACAAACTTTCGCATTTATAATATTAGTAGGATGTATTAGTGGCAAATAAATGTATAAACAATATGCGGAGACATTTGTTTTAATTCATGAATCCCCAAGCGACCACCGGTGGCCGCGCATCTATTGTCTTACTATTGTGTTTCTAATTGACGGTATCTGAAGGGTTAAAAAAAGATTCATTTTTCGTTTTCGTTCCAACTTTTAAAAAACTAGTTCGGATTACAAAAAATACGCCACCACACAACATGGCCGTCAACTTCGATACCAAAGACACTAAGTTAACTTTTTAATTTCTTTTTTTTCCGTACCTTGGCTTCGTGAACAATTATAAGGTCACACTGACTGACATTTAAGAAACTGACATTTATTTTATAGTCGCCAATAAAAATATTAAAAAGTCCTATTTATAACGCTTTCATAATTTTGTTATGATTTTTTTTACTGTATGTTTAGGTATCACGCATAGGTAAAAACAGGAAGACGATATTTTCAAATTGTATTTCCTGTGAAGGATGAGTTGCTTTGACAACGTTAATATTTTTTTTTTATTGTTGACTAGTGCTTGACTGCGATCCCACCTGATGGTAAGCAGTGATGCAACCGTTGATGGTGAAGCGCACTAGTTTATTAAAAATCTATTTACTCTAGCCTTGAGGACACCTAAATTATAATGGGATGGGAAGACCGCAGCAGGGAAATTGTTCCAGTCCTTCGATGTATGCGGTATAAACGACGAGGCTAAACGCTTAGTCTGGACTGGACTGTAGAGATGTCAACAATTTAAGGATGGACATTCGCTTTATGTCGATAATCAGGTAAATTCGATTGCAGGAATCAACTAGCAAAATCGTCATCGTCTAAGGATTTCTATCAATCCATGTACCATAGACTATCTTCCTAACTACATACGCAACAACATACATACTTACTCAACAACAAATATATAGTACAAAGAAACGGCTACTAGATAACCTACGTCTTGGGCAAGCATCCGGTAAGCCAATAGAGCCAATATACCAACCATCTCTGTTTGACCTCTGGCCTCTTCCACCTACCCTCCTTTAACACCTTCGTTTGTTCCCACATGAGGAAGGGGGGGAGGTCAAGTGAAACTGGCTGATTTTAACAGGCAAACGTCACTTGAGCGAATTATACGATAATCGGGACTTCCTACTTACGGTCAACGGACAGTCACCGAGATTTGTTCCAGTTTAGAATTTGAACTTTTGATTTTTGGAACGTGTGTTCGAATTTTTGAATGTGGAATCTGTTGGATGTCAGATTTGACAGGTGTAGTGATGTGATTGTTGTATCGATTGATTGTGTTGCCAAGTTTAATGGGACAAATATTTTGCGTTTTTTAATGCCGATTGATAAAATTAGAATATATTTTTATCTCTATTCGATTTCAAAGGCACATGACAAACGTTTATACACACAAAATTCAATAAGATGCTATCAATAACCCTGCCTTTGCTGTGGTTTAAAAAAGAAATTCTCACTTGACAAACTGAAAAACCCTAACTCCACAAGTTTACTTGCACAAAAAATACTAATAAAGCTTTATAGAGAGGCAGGCCTCACGCAGGCTTGATTAAAAAGCAATAATGTCATTACTGGCGGTATAAAAAACCCATTATAGCAGTAAGTATGGAACTATACGTAAGTACACTGCCTATTTATAGAAAAGTGAATCTTCAACCTAGTTCATACATGTTACTGGCTGGTTAGAGAAATTGTCGTGTGAAACTGCTCTGTTTCAAAACTTGAATCGGACGTTCGAAATTTGAAAAGTGACGTTTAAGACAGGGACTGCTTTTGTGAGCGATTCGAAATGTCAAACTGTTGTTTTTTTTATTTTTGGGGGCAAAAAGTTTGTAAACTTGTCTCCGCTCTTTTTCTTTGAATAAGCTGATGAACAATCTCAGTGAAGACCTATATCGAAATATTTGACATTTGTATCATTATCGCTAAATTATAATGTTACTTTGTCTAGTTCTTTTTGGTTTTACATAAACGATAAAATTCAAAAGCTTTAATATTGCAACTATTTTATACTATGTGAAGTTCTGATAGTCACAGGAAATGACTGGTTGGCATTTCCGAGGCCTAATGACCACACAACCAGTTTAAAAAGAAAAAATATGTTTAAAAAATAACGAACGCTTCCATACAAAATAGGGTGAAGGACATAGTAGATGTCACAAATAATTATGAAATTAAAATTACGATACATAAACTAGACCTTTGCCATTAATTGCGTATAAGTCATAGTACATATCTTTATTACATAATAAAATAACAGCCTTATTAGTCGTCATAGAAAAACTGCCAACATGTTAAAGAACCAGCTTAGATCGACCTCCCGCGGCCCTTGCTTTACAAACAAAACACGGTTTGTCAGGGGAAATGTAGGTTATAATGAAGGGTCAGAATATATCGGTCATTTTACAGTCGTCTTTTGCTTATATTATTGTACGTCGTGCATGTCTCCATTGATGGACGATTTATGACTTTATTTCTTTTTTTCGCAAAAACTGACGTTTTTCGATGAAGTGAGAATTTATGTTTGGTTTCGCGCCTTCTGTAGCGGTGACAGCATTTCTTTTTGTTTATGTGACGAGTAGCGACTTTTGACGAATTCTTTTTACTGTTTTTTTTTCTGGAATGTTGCACACATCATTTTATTTCTTTTTATTAGTATCAGTGTTCTCTTTGCTAAAAATAGTCGTCTCAATTTTATTTACGATTAAAAAAGATTTGTATTGACCTCACGTCAAATTTTGACGTTTAGATGTCAAAGTTACGTCAGTTGCTTCTTGATATACAGGTATGTATTTTAAATTAATATTGCTGTCAAGTTATGTTTTAAAAATATTGATTATTATTTGCATTGCTACGATATATTAATGCAAATTGACTGCGTATGTACCAGGATCGTATAAATTCTTGCTAGTTAAATCTAATCCCATAGGTAACACTCACGGTATCCAATAACACGATAGGTCAAAGATCAAAATAATTACCTTCTTATTCAATAGATACCGTGTCGTAAGGTGAAGCGGACAGTTGTCGGCACACAGCTAGCCACGTGCATCAATGCGGGTTTCCTAGTACTCGATATATTTTTTCCTACTAAAACTAGTTATGCACATTTTTATGTGCTTGTGCAGAAAAAAAAATATAGGTAGGGAGCAAAGTTCTATTGTTTTCTAATATTACTGCAATGTTTTGATGTAGTACCTAGTTTTTGCTTGTATTAGAGACTGTGTAAGATGTCTTGGCAGTGAAATGTCGTAAAATTAACTAACAGGAAAAGGGGGAAATATGAATGAATGGCTTTGAGTTGTGTTTGAATGTGTAGTTTTTCTTGTAGATTTATGGAGTCGTTTCATTTTCTTCAACTCAGTTGCGTTTTTAACACTTGTGTTGAAAACAAAGTTTTAAATTAAGGCATATTCTATGAGCTAAACCGACTGTAGAATAGCCTAGTTAATAATATTGACCCTGACCTGTCGAAAGAGTTCTCTTTTTATATATAAGCAGTATCTCGTTGCGTTCCAGGGTCAACCTGGAACGCAACTAGATACTGAAAAAACACGGCATTTTCTAAAAAAAAAGGAAGTGGTATATCCTATTGCAGTTTGTGTTTTTTCCTTTTAGTTACAGCCTGGGGGTATAAGTAATTAGTGAATGAGTTACTTTTAGGAATGCATGCTCCATCGACTTCATCATCGGTTACCACTAGCTGAGATAGTCTTCAAACTAGGGCCTAATATAACCTTTTTCGTACATTTAAAACTTAAGTAATAAAGTAACACAATTTATAATGCACAAGTTTCAAGTTGATCTCTTTCCGGTTTTAAATAACAACACAAACAGTGCCTCTAAGTCCTTTTGTTTCTCACAAGCCACTTCCTGCTTCAAAAGATGATTAATCTAACTACAAACACTTTTTGTATTATAAGTTACAACTTAAATCGTAATCGATTTTAAACTGTATTTGTATGAAGCAATGTTTTCACTTTTTTTTGCGATCACAACCTTGCTTACTTCACAATCGTGTAGTCGAGGCTGAGTTTTTAAATTTTGACGTTTTTGCGATGTACGGTGCTCATGTCATTGATGTTTTAATATTTTTAATTGAAGTTCTCAAAGCTAACTGCAGTTTTTTGTTCGCTTATGATAATTTTGGTACTGTTGGAAGACTTAATTAGCAATTTTACTTTTGTTTCACTGTTATTTTTATTAAATATAGATGCAAATTGTTACTATGCTTCGAAAATGTGTTTTTAGCCAGATTTAAAATACTATGTGATTCTGCTCCAGTTGATTGAGCATTTGTTTATGTACATGGGAAATCATTAAATGACTTCTTCTGCTCTGGGTTGAGCGAGAGATTGTCAAACTTTACCTAACTAAAATCCGTAGTGTTCCTTCCGTTACCTTTTTTGCGAAGGCTGTGTTAACTCCTTCGAACAAGTCGCTAGTTAATAGTGCTGAACCAGCATTTTTATCTACATACAAAGGTAAAAAATTCTGAACCTTCAATTAAAAAAAGAGTATCCTTACTCCTGATGAGGTTCGCGGGAATTCGATGGATGCGAGACACACAGAACCATTCGTGGCGACATCTGAGAAAGGCTTATGTCCAATAGTTGACGTCTTTTGGCTGAAATGATGATGATGATAATCGTTATTTCTTAATATACCTTGGAGGTTCTATCATAATTGTTAGGCTGATATTATTGACTTATATCACTCTGTATTTTATTCATAAGACCAATTAAAACATGGCAAGCTTGGACACACTAGTTATAATGTCTTAATCAAAAGTTGCACTTTACTAGCATATTTTTGCATAACAAACGTGGTTAGGTATTAAAGAAAACAACAATCTTAGTCAATATGTAAATCGATTGGAATGAAAAAAAAGAACGTGATAGCGTATTATGAAGATCTATTTAAATTCATATCTATTTCAATTACATTTTCTATAAGAACCTTGTCCTTTAGGAGGGACCCAACTAGGTCGAAGCCTACTGGGGTCAGAGTTATCCTTGTGTTGGTGCCCCGGTATGAAGAGGCTAGAAGGAATGGGGTGGGTTTTAGTCAGTAAGAGTCTGACACTATCTCTCGCTCCACCCAAGAGCGGGGGTTTTCATAAGATGATTTTCACACACCGAAAAAAAAAACCTTGTCCTTTGATATGGACACTTTTATTTTTTATTTTGTATTTTTCCCGCTTTGGTGGAGCGAGAGGGAGTGTCCGACTTGTAATTGACTATAACCCACCCGTGTTCCAATTACCCTTTACTTTTCAAGGCTGTGGCAACTCTCTCGAACAAACCCACAGCTCACTTTTTTACACCTACAGTGCTATTTCCACGAATTGAACGAATATGGATAACATTTTGTCCTGGATTTCCAAATCATCATCATCATCGTTTCAGCCAAAAACGTTCAGTGATGAACATAGGCTTCCCCCAAGCGTAAATTGTGATGACAAAGACCGCTCCTGTATGTTTTGCATCCATCGGATTCCCGCGACCCTCACCATATCATCGGTCTACCTTGAATATCATATAGGATACTTTTTATCCCGAAAGCATATTCTGTTTAGGAGTAATTGCGTGGATGAATCCGCTGGCGTCAATATTATGGCGCATATAGAAAAATATAAAACTAAGCTGCTACAATTACTATAGTGTCAATACGAGTATTATCACAAATATAGTTCAAAAAGTTTAACAATTGATTGTCTCATGTCATATTGACAGAAATTGACGCTCTGGAACATTCTTTCTAAAACTCCATTTGCTTGTCTTCTTCTTCTTCTTCCTGCCCTTGTCCCGTTTTATTTGGGGTCGGCGCAACACGTTTTTTTCTTCCATTCCGTCCTGTCACTCGTCATGCTATAACTAACTCCATTTTCTTTCATATCACTTCTCACACAATCCATCCATCTTTTCTTTGGCCTCCCAAAGAAAAGAAAAAAACTCCATTTGCCTGTACTGTACCTTTTCTTCATGGCGACAAGATAACGGCACCTATCCACCTATAACTTTATTCTACAGGTACAAAACTTGAAATAGAGCTCCGTACCTCGTACACAAGCATATTGTATGCAAAGGTTCACATCTACGCTACGTCAGGTATGAATGAAGGAGGCGGGCTGTGTGCCCTCAATACAACGGGTACAGTCAGCGATACCACGCTTTTCAAGTTAAAACTGATTTTGTTTAAAGTGTACGCTTCAGAGTATGTGTTTGTCGAAGAATTGTTAAACTTAAGTGGCAGTGGGCAGGGTAAATTGCTCGCAGAATAGATGGTCGATGGATACGAGAAAGCTTCTGGAGTGGCAAACACGTAAGGCAAGACGCAGCCGTGGGAAGTCTCTAACAAGATGGATCGAAGACCTACTGAGAGATTAGAGACGCACAGGACCAGTCGTTTTTGTTCTGGGTGGGAATCGAACAACCTCCGGCGTACCAATCAAAGCTACTAACCACTAGACCAACAGGCCAGTCAATATCAAGACTTTGCCAGCAAAATCAAGAAAAATTGCGCCTCCCTACTCACTGGGATTCGTTGCAGCACCAACATTATATTGAGTATTTTTGCAGATGGGAATCCCCTATACTACAAAGATGTCATAGTATTACCGTGATTTTATCACTAACATTAGTTTTCAAGATATTGTTACTAACAAAATATGGATCTCATCCGAAATGAATATTTATAATAGAACTTATTAGCTGTATGAATGTACAAATAACGTCGGTGTACCTATAAAGCAATTTGGCGAGAAATATATAACTGACTGAAAGATCTACCTATGTTTATTTTAAGCTCAAGGATGTTTCAAATTAGTTTATAGCCTACATAATAGTAAAATCATGCAATAGGTAAGATAAAATTATGACTAAAATCAGTAAATACTTGCTAACTAACCACAAAACATTTTCCTTCACGTGGTTATCTGAAATGCAATAAAAAAATGCAGTACCTACAAAGATTTTTCCGATTATTTTTCCTCAATGAAATACTATCTTTGTCCATACTAATATTGTAAATGTGAAAGTAACGCTGTCTATCTGAAACGCATCATCATCATTTCAGCCAAAAGACGTCCACTGTTGGACATAGGTCGCTACAACGAACGGTCCTGTGCGTCTCGCATCCATCGGATTCTCGCAATCCTTACTAGGTCATCGGTCCACCATGTAGGAGACCTTCTAACGCTACGTCTTCCGGTACGTGGTTGCCATTCCAGAACCATAGGCCCCAACGGCCATCTACTTTGCAAGCAATGTGCCCTGCCCATCGCTACTCAAATTGGCGATTCTTCGTGCTATGTCGGTAACTTTGGTTCTTCTGCGGATATCCTCATTCCTGATTCGATCACGCAAAGAAACTCTGTAACGCATTCACGATTAAACTAAAGAACCGATTTTAATGTAATTTGATAAAGAGTAAGTTTAAACCTCAAGAAAGGACATAGGCTACTTTTTATCTAGCTTTGAGTAGCTTCGCATTCGCAACAGCCGACATTCACGTGGGCATAGCCGCTGGCACAAGCTAGAGTATAAACACATGCCAGAAAAAATCAAGCACTTTTAAAGTGATATAAAACCACTTAAATCATCATCATCATCTTCCTGCCCTTGTCCCGTTTTATTTGGGGTCGGTGCAACACGTTTTCTTCTTCCATTCTGTTCTGTCACTAGTCACGCTATCACTAACTCCCTTTTCTTCCATATCACTCCTCACAAAATCCATTCATCTTTTCTTTGACTCTCAATCTATACACATATAAACTCACATCTCTATAAAACCACTTAAATATTCTCACGAAAAAAGTAAAAAACAATTATGCAAAAAAAAAAAACAAATAAAAATAATTGAAAACAATGTTTACACTAAATGTACTTAACAAAAATTCTTACCAAACAGGCCTTCGACGTGTTGTACCTTTTACCTTTACCCGTTCCGTATTTACGGACTTTTTATCAATGTCAATTAAAAAGTCAGTGCCGACAACAGGTCGTTTCACCCTGCTTTTACAAAAATGAACCACTTTCTCTTTGCGATAATAAATTTTATACAAAATTGTTTGTTTTGTTTTTTTTTCTTTGGAATGTAAGTACATGAGGAAGTTTATTTGGTTTATAAAAGATTTGACCTGGTGAAGGTTGCGGGAAGCTGATAGATGCGAGACGCACAGGATCGTTCGTTGTGGCGACGCTCGGGGGAGGCCTATGTCCAACAGTGGACGTATATCGGCTGAAATGATGATGATGATGAATAAGAGATCAGTTTTTTTAAGCTTCCATTCTCGAAGTGTGCCAACGGAACTCTATTTACTAAGCTTTCGCTGTCTGTCCATCTGCCTGTCTGTCATTTATCATAAACCCGTAAAAGATAGAGAGTTGGAATTTTTATAAAATGTGTATTTCTATTGCCACTACAAATTGCGTTTTTTATAGTTACATTTTACATAAGTATCGTATTTTAATATTGTAGTACGGAACCCTTCATATGCAAGTTCGATTTGCCCTTGGCAATTTTTTATGACTCGCGATTATTATGTCATTCAAATTCAATTCTTGCAGAGCAAATGGTCCAGTCCAAATCCATTTGACAACTGAATATTTTCAAAATCTCAACATTCCACATTCAAATTCTTTTAAATTCAAAATTTAAATCGCCACTCCATTTTCAAACTCCAAGCTTTATTTATTTATTATTCTCATCAGCCAGTACTAAACCAAAAACTAATTAACGGCCAGTATTAATCGAAAATGAAGTAATTAATAAAATTTCGCCGAGTAACGTGAATAAAAAATCTTTGGCTACACGGTGCTTGCACACTGGTTGCGTTGCAAGCAAAAAGTAAGCGATCAAACTGATATAAGGAAAAAATGAGCGAACGTATACTGTTATTCAATGAATATAGTTTTAGTAGTCTGTATGTCTTGTCTTAGATTCATCAAGAGTTTCAAATTAGTGTTCTACATTTTTTTGAGTCGGTTTTGGTGAAATCTTTTTTGTGACTTCAATGGAACTTGTATACTGTTATTCAATAAATATAGTTTTGTATTAGTCTTGTCTTAAATTCATCAAGAGTTTTGTAAGAGTTTCAAATTAGTGCTCTACATTTTATTGAATTGGTTTTGGTGAGACCTTTTTTGTGTTTTGTGGAACTTACGGTTTTTTTAGGAAATTAATTTGAAATGTGTTTAAAGTTGTTGTGAAGGAACATTAAAAAAATAATTTGAAGTATGTGTGTGTATAAGGGTTTCTTGAAGCTTTAAACATTGTTGATATTGTTTATTTTAATATTAGGTATCTTAACAAGTATTAACAATTTTCCCAGGAAAAAGGTGATTTGCAGGAACTTGAAAAAATACAGTAAAATATTTCAATTATGTAGATTTGATCACAGATTCAGTTACACAAATGTTACAAACATAACAATTCTTGAACTGCACAAAAAGATAGGAAAAAAGAAAAAAGACAGAAACAGAGAAAGAAAGAAAGATAGAAAATAGAAAATCAATAAATCAGTTAACTACTACTTCTCAAAACTGGAGTCGAAAAAATTGCTATCAAGAAAAATATACCCATAAAAATAAATCTTGACAAGCAAAGCCGCACGACACCCTTATGCACTAAATATGAAATGCACAGAAATATCAACTTGTGTTGCAAAGGTCGTCAGTTGGTTGCAATACACTACTTTCATGTTTTATATCACAGGGTAGACAGAGACAGAGCCGTAACTAGCTATTATAGGCAAGGTGCTTCTTTAACTACGCCCCTAAAAAAAAACATTCAGCCGAACATAGACACTCCTATTTTTGAAGTCGGTTAATAAAAAGTACAGAATACAAATAAAAAGGACTAGATATAACATACTAGCTTTTACCCGCAGCTTCGCCCGCATTTATTAATATAACTACTTTAATTCCTCTCCCCTCTTTCTCCCCCTTTACTCACTTAAAAAAAAATTAACCTATGTCCGTCTCCAGGGTCCCAATTATCTCCGTACCAAAATTCATCAAAATCGGTTTTGCCATTTAGGAGTGAAGACGTAACAAACAAACAAAGTCACTTTCGCTTTTATAATATTAGTAAGGATTTGTGTCCCTCCAGAGACTGCGCTTGCTCTAGTTACGGCACTGGACAGAGGAATACTATTCACCGTATATGGACATTTCTTATTAATTTCGTCTCGTCATTTCAGCCAAAAGACGTCCACTGTTGGACATAGGCCTCCCTCAAGCGTCGCCACAACGCCTAATCCTCTGCGTCTCGCATCAACCGCATTCCCGCGATCCTCACCAGATAATTCGGTACATGGTCGCCAATCCATACATACATAATATAGATAAATTACACTCGGACTCAGAACAAATAATAATATTCCACAACTATCACACAACGCCATCTAGTCCCAAGCTAAGCAGAGCTTGTGTTATGGGTACTAGACAACTGATAAACATACTTATATATTTCTAAATACATACATATTATAGATAAATTACAAATGATCGTGCTCATCACACAAATCATCTTGGGTGGGAATCCAACCGACGATCTCCGCAATAGCAGTCACAGCCACTAGCCACTAGACCAACAGGCCAGTCAAATATCAAAATGCAATCTATAAACCCTTTCAAAAAACCACACAGCTGCAACGTTCGCTTAAGAACAGTATTAATAAAATATTTCTGCATAAGCTGCACTCATATGAGAGGCGGTCTCCTTATTATTTATTAATTTTCGCATCCCATAAGGTGGTACTTACAAACACATTCACACCCATACCTGGACTGTGTTACACCGTAGCGAGCGAGCGAATGTCGTCGGAGCCTCAAAGGAATGTTCGACATTGAACTGTTTTTGTTGAATGTTTAAATGGATATGTCATGCTTTTGTTCTTGGGTATAATGTTGGTTTAATTATTTTTGTATTTTGTTTTTAGTTATGTAGCGCAGCGGCAGCATCGATAAACCAAGACCGGTACCACTAGCCAAGTTGCTAATCTGCAATAGTTAACGTTTGTAGTAAGCTTCAAATGTACGGGAATAACGTCGTCCCAACGCTCAGTCACATGGTCAGAACAAAAGAATTGGCAGCAAGGTCAACTCGAAGCGTTCTACGCCAGTGAAACGGTTGTAACTTGGCTAGGGGGGCTGGGTTTTCTGGTAGATGTTGCTGTCAGCGATAAGACCGCCATTTTGCCTATAGATCTATTTAAGTTTATGTATAAGTTATTTAACTTTTTTGGTGTACAATTAAGTTCATTTTCTTTTTTTGTTCTATTCTATAGACTTGTCATTTTCAAACGTAAGTATTTAAAAAAAAATGCAAAAGTGTGGTTGAAAATCCCAAAGGCGTATTTATTGAAGACTGTACAAGAATTTGCCACTGACTGAAAAATTGAAAGAAATCATTTGTATTTGTAAAAGAGTTACGAGTATATAATTGTGTGGATGGATAGAGAGGAAGTTGGAGGCCAAAGAAAATATGATTGGATTGTGTGAGGATATAAAAAAAAGGGAAGCCGTGATAGCGTGATGGTTGACAGCAAAAAAAGAAAAAAAAAATGAGTTGCCCTGACCCCAAATAAAATGGGACAAGAGCAGGAAGATGACGAACTTTACGTGAATTTTAAAAGATTGTAATTTTTAAGATAATATCTTATTAGCTCGCCTGTAAAGTAATGCTCGGAACAAAATTCTAGAAAGATATTACGCAACGGTGTGAAAAGCAGTCATAACTTACAAAGACTGGGTGTGGTCACCATATTTATTAAAATATCTTCATTGCACACAAAAAAATAACAATTAAATAAAGACAAGAATGTAATGCCTTTTTTGACTGGCCTGTTGGTCTAGTGGTCAGTGGCCCTGACTGCTATGCCGGAGGTCGTGGGTTCGATTCCCACCCAGGACAAATGTTTATGTGATGAGCATGATCATTTGTTCTGTTTCGAATTGTAATTATTTTTAAATATTATAAACTAATAGGTATATATACAAACTTAAAGAAAAAATATATACAAACGAGTAAAAAAACAAAAGGAACTTATAGGGCATCAAAAAATTCGTCCACATCGATGTCAATGGGAAATGTGCCCAGAACGCTGGCAGCATTGCCACGCTGGATGGCAATGCTGATTCGTTGACCGAAGAAAAGCCCAGCCCTCTGGTCACGCGAAGAGTCGACCAACTGTTTGCTAATATCTCGAACAACTCGATGAGCGCTCGGACCCCATGGCCCTAGTGTTTCAACCCCAAACGGCTCAAACATATAACTTCCGATGAGGTTATTATATTTACGCCGTTTGAGGTTTTCTGCACCTGCAGCAGCCGCACCAGCACAGCCCGCCGTACTAAGAAGATGGGATGGCGCAAGGGTGTCGACACATGTTGCATCCCACACCAAAGGCCTACCCAACTTCCAAGGCATTATGGTTATCCCGTCTGGCCTCTTCCCATCGTCGCGTGCCAAGCCATTGGGTTCTAAAACAGCTGGCACCCCGGCGACGACAAGAGCTCGACGGATGATGTCATTAATACTGGCATGTCGTGCTATCCGACCGGCGCTTCTACTGCAGGATAGGCCATGGTGTCCGAGGCGGTCGACTGCTTCGCCGCACTGACAACGATGTGGAGCTCCACTAGGAGCACCCAGACGTAGGCATGTAGCGATCCGGAAGGTGGTGTCACTCAACATAGTACCTATGTTAGGTGAAGGTAGAGCCTGTAGCCAGAGACCCGACTCCCATTCACCCACAGCCAGTAGGCGGGCACGCTCAGCAGTATTGGTGGACGTATTTATGAGATTATTCCGTACCAACCTGCAGAGCGGCTCATCCCACTGTCTCTGGGAAAATGGACTCTCGGGCAACGCCTTATCCGGGCAAGCGACTTTCCAGGCGTCCACGGCGTCGGTCAAGCACGGCACCTCATAGTTAACCAATGATGGAGTTAAGATTTTTTTGGTTAACTGTTGAGTGCTGTGAACCGAAGACAGGAACGCCGGTAGACTTATACTAGAAATTTTGCGAATGCCGAGCCCACCAAAACGGATGGGTAGCGTGGCTTGTATCCACGCTCGGTCATTCAGGGCCACATTTAAAATGGACGTTAATGCGTATCGAATAGTTTGATCAATTTTGTCCAAAAGATGTGGTTGTTTCCATAAAGGAGATGAGCGAAGAAAATACATAAAATTTGGTGCAAAACAACAATATCGTATGAGGGTGAAAGCCGAATGTAGGTTAATTTTGGAAAGTCTTTCCGAAATGTAGTTAAAACGTTCAATTTTGTCGTTAATAAATAAAGAAAAACTGTCTTCCGAAATTGGAGAACCTAGGAGGTGCAGTGAACTTTTATCTAAAATTTTGATTTCTGGAGCTATTGTAAAAAAATTTTGTTCTGTGTCTGGGAGTAATTTATCTATAAAATGTATGTATTTAGAAATATATAAGTATGTTTATCAGTTGTCTAGTACCCGTAACACAAGCTCTGCTTAGCATGGGACTAGATGGCGTTGTGTGATAGTTGTGGAATATTATTATTATAATGCTTGTTTTATTAATTACTAACTTTTGCCCATAGCTTTGCCCACGTACAAAAAAATAGCCTATGTCACTCTGAAATAAAGCAGCTTTCTATCGGCGAAAAAAAATTTGCGATCGAACCAGTACTTTCAGAGATTACCTCCTACAAACAAAAACAAATTTTACTTCTCACACTTTATATTATTAGTGTAGATTTTGTTCCAACAAAGATTTTGAAATAAAATTCATTAGTTAATTAAAAATTAGAGCCTTTTATATAGAATCTAATCGAGATGAAAAGGTATGGAGAGGGAGATGGAAGCAAAAGAAAAGATGATGGATTGTTCGAGGAGATGAAAGAAAGGGAGTAGTGCTACCACGAACTCTTCATCATCATCATTACAGCGAATATGCGTCCACTGTTGGACATAGGCCTCCTCCAAGCGTCGCCACCACGAACGATCCTGTGCGTCTCGCATCTTTTTGATCCACGAACTCTTAGCGCGATTCATTTTACAACCTAAACTGAACTGTTAAAAGAATGGAGATATATAAAGTGTATATCTCCATCTCTCTTTCTTGCTCGCACGACTTAAGGTAGAACTACATAGCGCACACGTGTGCCACGCACGCCGATCTGGGCACGTCGGTCTCCATACATTTTATATGGCAACTAGACTTGCAGACCTACATTAGATCCACGCCGCGCGAGGCCACTTAGTACAAATCAGGCGTGGTTTACGTGTGTGTCGGTCTAATGTAGTTCTCCCTTGATGATCAGACTTTCTGACGTCTGACTACCGGTAATGACTGTCAAAGATCTACGAATGACAACCGGGACCAACGGCTTTACCTGCTTTCCGAAGTACGGGGTGTCAGTAATGTCCTAGATGTTATTATCATTATGAGAACGTTGTATCGCAGTCCTACTGCGGGGCAAAAGCCTCCCTTCCGTTATTCCACTCTTTTCTGTCCTTAGCCACTTCTGACCAATTTATAAGGTAGGAGTCCAAATCGTCAGGCCATCTCCTTCTGGGCCTACCGCATCGCCGGCTCCTGCTGTTCGGAATCCAGTCAGTAGTTGCTTTCGCCCAGTTTTGTTTTGACATGCGGCAGATGTGACCTGCCCATTTTCCAGATGTTAAGTAATTTATTAAATACTAAATGGTCGCCAATAAACTCACATTTCCTGAGCACAGAAACACAATACTAACACCAAGATATCTACAGGTTTTCGTAACTCAAATCCCAGCAATTTAGGCCATACAACTAGCCTTAAATTCTTGAATACATTAATGTGTAAATAAATTATACACAGTAATTAATTCATGTGGAAAAGCCAGTTAGATTTTACGAACTAATGTTGGAAATTAATAATTTTAGTTATGCAAGGGCAACTGGAGATTAGAGACCCTATTATGAGCTCCTGTCGCGATTCTTTTTACAATCTGAACTGAAGAGGAACTGATTTTTCAGAACTGATGGTCGATGGGGACGAAAGGTTCTGGAATGCCCACAAGGTGGACTAATGACCTGATGTGAGGTGCGGCAATCCGATAGATGCGAGACGCATAGGACCGTTTGTTGTAGCGACACTTGGGGAAGCCCTATGTCCATTAGTGGACATTGAAATGATGATGATGATCCAATATTTTACTCTATGCTATGATAGTTAATCTATTTTTTCCTTATAAAGTACATAAATCAATTAAAATACTTGTTTAGACTAGAAAATTTAATTCTGCGACAGCCATATTGGTTTTACGAACTTGACAACTGGATGACATTATAAGGTCCTGGTTATGCAAAATTTAATGATTTAATTCTAAAATGTGGTGTTTTAGGAGATTAAATACAAGAAAACAATTAACATTCGTTATGACCCCTTTTTGAATGAAAAATATAAAAAAAAAACAATGAATTTTCTCAACAAAAGGATATTTCTACATATCATGTACCAGGGCTTCATAAAAGAAAAGAAGTTACCAACAAATACTTGGAAATCAAGAAAACGGCAAGCGACTGAGTCTCGAACTCTCAACACAGACTAACTGCGTCGAAACACCGTGTCGCTACTCTTTTATGATTCAAACACCGAAATCGTCTCTGTGTCGTTGTTGGAAAGCGGATTATAAGTAAACGTTGATTGCCTTGAAGTAGTGCCGGCGTTTTCTGTCTCGTTCTTTCGCGTGTTATCGTGTATTGCTGTCTCTTTCGACAAGTTACGCAAAAGGCGTTTTTAAAGAATGCTGGAACGTGTATTGATGGTAGGTTTTCTAATCGCGAATTCGTAATCAGATGATTTAAGTTACATTAAAGCTATTAATCTTAATGAAGTTTGAGGATAAGCAGAAGAGTAGGCTTTAAGTAACATCATTCATCGTTGGACATAGGCCTCCCCCAAGTGTCGCCACAATGAACGATACTGTGCGTTCCGCATCCATCAGATTCCCGCAACCTTCGACAGGTCATCGATCCAACTTGAGGCCTTCCGAAGCTGCGTCTTCCGGTACACGGTTTAAGTAACGGATAACAGAAAGTACAGCAGCTAAGCAGAGGTGGCCCGAATTACGAGTTGTAGGTCGTGGGTTCGAATCCAACTAGACGAATTTTTTTAATGTAATTTATTTCATCACCACTGCTCTTAAAACGGTGAAGGAAAACATCGTGAGGAAACCGGCATGTCCTAGAACTGAAGATTCGAAGATATATGACATTCACCAACCCGCACTGGGCCCGCGTCCCACTCCTAAAGAAGGGGTCTGAGCCCCAGCAGTGGTGGTGCGGGGTTACCGCACGATCTCCCGCGAAGCGGCGAGTCTTCTAGCTGGCCTACCACCGTGGGATCTGGAGGCAACAGTCCTTGCACACATGCACGATAAGCGCGTGGAGATGCAACGCCGGGGTGAAAGTCCACTACCGCGACAGGTCGAGGTATGGCGGACAGAGCTCCGGCGGGATCTCACGGTGAAATGGCGTCAGCGACTATCGCAACCCAGTGCTGGGCACGCCACAATTATGGCGTAAGTCCTCTCTTTGAGGCGCGGCTGGAAAGACCTCACGGCGTCCTTACCTTCCGCATGACGCAGGTCCTCACTGGAGATGGCAAGTTCGGGAGGTTCCTGCATCGGATTCGAGCGGAAGAGACGCCCGGGTGCCGCCACTGTGCGGAACGCCCGGAGGACACGGTGGAGCACACAGTTGAGGTGTGCTCTGCTTGGGCGGAGCAATGCCGTGCCCTCGTGGGGGCGATCGGCGGCGGAGACCTCTCGCGCCGGGCCTTGGTTAAGGCCATGGTCCGGAGCGAGGAGGAGTGGCAGGCGGTCGCCTCCTTCTGCGAAGCAGTAATGTTAGCAAAGGAGGAGGCAGACCTCATCAGGCAACGGCGCCCCCGCCGCCGCCGCCGGGATTCCGATCCCGATTTCCGGCCACCGTAGACGCGGGCTCGCGGACGGCGAGCCATGGGTAGCTCGCTGTCCGATCGTCCGGTAACTGTCCGGACCGAGCCAAGTCGTCGATGGCGCGCACTGTTCCCGCGCGCCTCAAGGAGTTGTCAGCAACAGGAGGGGCCCATCTGGGTCGAAGCCTACCGGGGTCGGGGTTATCCGAAAGGAAACTAGAGCCCCGGTATGAAGGCTAGAAGGAACGGCGCGGGGTTTTTAGTCCGTAAGACTGACACTGTCTCCCGCTCCACCCAAGAGCGGGTTTCGTCAATGACGATTTTCCCCATCGACAGAAAAAAAAGCCCCAGCAGTGGGAAAATTATAAGGCTAATATTGCTATTCTATATTCTTAAAGCTAAATTTATTTCTACATTCTAGTTTTAACTTTCCAGAAGAAAATCGCTTTCCATCCAATTTAGTTCAGTAATTTGCTGCTGTGCACATGCGATGCTTTGGCTAATAAGCGAATGAGTCTTCTAGGGTTAGGATATCCAAGACCAGAGGATTACACGCTCCGCCCCGCATCTCATTGTGAAGCTTATGAAGGAGATTTTCAGCGAGGTTGGGGAGGAGTAATCTATCAAGGGGACCACAAAAGATCCACATTGGTCGAAGTGTCCGAGTTGTTTCTCGGTCCCTTAATAAGATAAGATAAGATAGTTCAGTAATTTTACTAAAATAAATAGCAAGCCCGTGTCTTTGAAATCGACGAACGAATACCATGGATCTCCCTCTGACCTGACGAAAGATTCCACCACAAGGGGTGTCCAGAATCATGTACTGGTGACACCCTGAATAAAGGTACCGATGAAGATCAAAACAAAACAACAATAATAAGTAATACATAAACAGGTACATTCTGCGGAAAATTCAAAGGAAGTGACGTCTGTACTCCATTCACGTTATCATTAGTCATTCAAACAAACTTTTTTTTACTGTCCGTTCAAACAATTTTGACTTTTATTACGTTGGTGGCATGACAAATGGTGACTGCAGTAAATAGTTGGTATTGTAACCACTTGTTTGCTTTTAATGGCATCCTTATGCCTACGGGATAGAAGTCCAAATTGGTTGAACGGACAGTAAAGAAAGATTTGTTTAAATGGCTAATCTTATTTCGAATGAAGTTTAGTATGTGTGTATAAAACTTTTTTTGAGGGTGGGAAAATCATCAATTATTATTATTGTCATCTCCTGCTCTGGGTGGAGTGAAAGGGGGTGGCAGACTTTAACTGACTAAAACCCTGTGCGTTTCAAGGCCAGTGACTTTTTCAAAGAATTTTGAAGCATGAGAATGGTCTCATACTGCAAGATTCTTCGAAAGCATAAGACTGTTCTGGCATTGGCCCAGAGGTGGAATCATTATCATCAGCCTTTTTTTTATATTCCCACTGCTGGGACTCAGTCAGGCCTCCTCTCTAGGAGAGGGAATGTGCCGTAATCCACCACGCGGGCCCAGTGCGGGTTGGTGAATGTCACATATCTTCGAATTTTTGGTTCTAGGACATGCCGGTTTCCTCACGATGTTTCCTTCACCGTTTTGAGAGCAGTGGTGATGAAATAAATTGCCCAAAGTAATGCGCCTGGCTGGGTTCGAACCCGTGACCTACAACTCGTTAGTCGAGGCCATTACCACTCGGCCACCACTGCTCTCAGAGGAGGAATGTAAGTATGTATATCAATGGCATCGTAACTCCCAAACCAATAGATTAATTTCTATACAATATGTTTTCTATAGGATCCAGTACTTCTAATATTAGACACATAGTATTATTATGTATGTACATATAATCTGCAGTACATAACTTATAAGACTCGTATAATTACAGGAAACACCACACTTTGACAGTTTAGTAGATACGAACACACACACTAACGGACATGATAAGTCACTGTGTGGCGACTGGTAGAGACAGTAAAAAAACCCTGTTTTTTGCTTTGTGAAATTTTTTGCATGCGGAGCTATCCCGCATTGATGAAACCCCCACGACATTAAAAACACCCTTAAACAGTACTATGACTATGAGGCTCCAGTAAGTTTTTCATGTCCAAAGCTAAGGAGTCTTGGCTCCATGGTTTTCATGTATACTGCTAAGTTTTCTTCTTCTTCCTGCCCTTATCCCATATTACTTGGGGTCGGAGCAACACGTTTTTTTCTTCCATTCTGTCCTGTCACTCGTCAAACTATCACTAACTCCCTTTTCTTTCATATCTCTCTTCACACAATCCATCTCTCCATCCATCTACATGTATACTTTGAACTCTTTTAGTAATATGCGCTTCATCCTTCCTCTTCACATGACCATACCTAGACAACCGATTTCCTTTCAACTTTTCAGTCACTGGCGCCACTTTCAAACTTCCTCTACTATACTCATTTCTCACTTTATCCATTCTCGTCACACCACACATCCATCTCGACATTTACACTCGTTAGTAAAAGAAAAAAAATGTATTGACACATATCAATGCTATAATGCTTAATGCTCTTCTGACTCTAACATCGGAGTGTGACCTGTTTGCTGGGAGATGGATAGATGTGTGTCGTCAATGTTTTGTAAGAGGATAGATGAAAAATTAGTAAACCGTGCTTAATTGGTTTTGTGGGATATTTTGTTTTAGTGGTAATGTTATTTTTTTCTTTCTTTTTTTTCTTATTTACTATTGTACAACGCATTAGTTATAGGCTGTAATGTCGTACAATCACATTGTAAATAAATTAATAAATTCCCAGCGTGGGATGGGACAGTCACAGATCGTTTTTGCTGACCGTACAATATTTTCCTGGTATAATGAATGCATCTAGTCTAGAGCCAACGTCACTGAGATGCATTGACTCAACCGCGTGATAAACCAATAAAATATTGCACGCAGTTACACCTACTTTACTATGATAATGTGAACGTTGTTTTGCGAAATTATTTTGCTCGATCAAGCCCGTCCCTTTGCTGCCCTCCCCCAGCGACGCCCTAAGCCGAGGCTCGTACCCCACAGGGGGTGCCCTTAGCGTTGTCGCTTAGTTTTTAAGTAGTTTTTAGTAAGCTCTGGCTGGAGGCTTTGATTATAATTAAGGCCGCCACAGGCAAGCTCGGTTAAGCAGACGACAACCTCATAGGTTGAACTGCGAGAGGCCACTCACAAAAAAAAACTCTGTTTTGCGGTTTTTATCATATTTTTATTTTGCTTCCGATTTATGTCTTAAAAACCCTCATAACCAGTACTACGTTGTTGAGGTCAGAGGTGGACTCCAAACCCTCCAAATATGTTTTTGTCTGCTTCTGACCACCACAATACAGTTTTTTTACAAGCTTTTATTTAGTTTCACCTGTCCCGATGTTTGTCTGTTATCAAATCTTGTAAATTAAATTTGACCCACTTCCCGGTTAGCGATTGAGCTGAAATTTTGCATGCATGTGTAAAAAAGATGGCGATGCAAAATTATTATGATATGGAGCTGATCTGGTGATGGAACCGGAAGGTGGCTATATAAACTTGATAGTTAAACGACACAACCTCATCGAGTTTGGGCTCGTATGATTCGTCTTGACGAGTATTAATTATATAAGTATAAAGAGCTATAAAAGCTTGCTATGAAAATTATGATTTCATTAAAAGATTCATTATGATTTCATTATACTATAATCAGCTTTATAATGTTCCCACTGCTGGGACTCAGATCTTTTCTCTACTAGAGGGAATGGGCCGTAAACCACAATGCGGTCCCAGTGCGGATTGGTGGATGTCTTCGAATTTTTTATTATGGGACATGTTTTGAGAGCAGTGGTGATGAAAAGAATTACACAAAATAATGCGCCTGGCTGGGTTTGAACCCTAAGTTATTTGTGCTTTTCCATTATCCAATGAATAATGACTTATTAGTCATTATTACAGTAAGTCTATAGTCATCTTTTATCAATACTTCCGTTAAGAGATTCCAAGCATACCAGTGGTTCACCAGATGGGAACACAGAACTCACTATTTTATTAACAAAGGAGATCCTTTATCAAAGGGCCTGGTATCATCATAAATTTGAGCATAGGTAAAGTTGTTGCATCACCTCCTTTCGTATCTCCAGCCTTGGTACTTTGGCACATCTTTCACATTGAAAACAGACGCCTACGAATCCAACTTATTGGTACTTATGGACAGAAATTGATAAACCAATCTTTGTTTGCCATAATGAATCTCCAAAACGCCTTTGACTTATGTAAGACATTTGAAACTTCTGTTTTATGAGATCTTTAAAATGGCTCCTACTCTTTAGGTCAAGATTACTTTTAACCCTGATATGATCAGGATTCCTGTACAAAAGTTAATCTAACCTCCTTCCACAATCTACAACTCTAGTACACTTTAACATGATGAAGATCACCTCCTATGTCTTGTAGCCTGGTACTTCAAACTGGTTGTACGCTTGGGCACGCTTGGGTATAAACGACTTTGGTTCTTATTGAATATCACAAAACTGAAGAATGGGTTGCAAAATCCTTGAACACGCCTTACTTCTCACAAAATCTGCGAGCTTGGTACACTTCATCATGGTAAAGACTCCAATAATTCAAACTCCTTTCTCTACAGTCTGGAATCTTTGGACAAACAAAGGCGATGCAACAAATTTTATAATCTCTGAGCCTAGTACATTTCATTATGATAAAGCTTCCAGGGACATGCCATACATTTTAGCCTCCTATAAAATCTCCAAGCCTAGAACATTAAAATGTCATCATCACATGCTAAAGACTCCAATAACTTCAACTCCTTTTTCTACAGTCTGGAACTTTTGGACTCCTGAACAAGGGACATGCCATAAACTTTAGCTTCCTATAAAATCTCCGAGCCTAGTACATTTTATTATGATAAAGACTCCAATTTATAATTTAAACTCCTCTACACTCTGGAACCATTGAAACAAAGGAGATACCACACATACCTTATCTCCTATAAAACCTGCGAGCCTGGTACATTTCATAATCACATGATAAAGACTCCAATAATTAAAACTCTTCTCTCTACGGTCTGGATCCTTTGGAAACCCGAACAAAGGAGATACCTCACACACCTCACCTTCCATAAAATCTGCGAGCCTGGTACATTTGGCACGATGTTTTGACTGGCGTGTGCCAGTGCGGAACGGTTTTTGTGCCATCCGACATCCGCCTGTCCCGATGATATGACTGACGGTATGAAGTACAAGGCGTGGTTGTTCGGAGATAAGTTGGAAGATATTTTTAATTTTATGTTAAATTTCTCGCTGTGAAATTATGAAATGACTCTCAGGTATTAAATGAGTTGGGAAGTAGTGGGTCTGTCAGCCTTGCAAAAGATCTTGCTGATTGGTTAATATTTTACAAGCATTATTCGAAAATAGCACAATGACATAAAAGTTTGAAGGAAAGGAGTAAGTAGTAGAGGCTTTAACTTTCGTCCGGTAACTGTCCGGACCGAGCCAAGTCGTCGACGGCGCGCACTGTTCCCGCGCGCCTCAAGGAGTTGTCAGCAACAGGAGGGGCCCAGCTGGGTCGAAGCCTACCGGGTTCGGGGTTATCCGAAAGGAAACTAGAGCCCGGTATGAAGGCTAGAAGGAACGGCGCGGGGTTTTTAGTCAGTAAGAGTCTGACACTATCTCCCGCTCCACCCAAGAGCGGGTTTTGTCATAAGATGATTTTCCCCGTCGACAAAAAAAGGTGCTTTAACTTGTATTGAAATATAAAATGTCCCCTACTTATACTTAAAGTCCTAAGTGTTTTGACATTAGGTTAACTTACAAAGTTTAGACTCTACTTAAGTTTCACTTAAGCGATTATAAACTTAATACTTAGAGACCATAAAACAAAAAAAAAATATTTTTATATAAAAGTCGGCTTTCAATAAAGACAACGTTTTACTACTCGTACTTTGTTTGATTACTTTATATAAACCTTAACTTATTCAAAATTAATTACTTTACGTCAATAAAAAAATATCTTGTAATAGTAATATCGTGTATACCTTTATAAGTGCAATCACCAAAATATCGATGCGTTTTTTTTAAGCAATTAAACACCTTAAACGTTTGTAATAAGTTTTAATACATGTGTCTCTGTAATGTTGTCAGATGTTGGATAAGGCACTTTTTGAAGATACGGTCCAATTGTGAAACAAGGCATTTTATATTCGCTTTTTGTAATATTTATATATTTTTAGGGAAAGCGAATTTCGCTAATATTGAAATGTTAGATTTTTTTTTATTGTTGATAGGCTCGCAATTCACCACCATCTCAACTGATGGAAAGCGACAATGTGATCGACGATGGAGCGCGCTTATCTAAAAGAAACCTATTCACTCTTGACCTAGAGAGCCCGAGGTTTTAGCTATCAGGAAACACAGAATCCGGCAGGGACTTCCACTCCTTAGCTGTACGCACAATAAATGTATTCCCAAGACGTTTTGTGCGTCCACCCATACGCACAAAACCTTTTAACCACCACGTAGCGATGGCGCATCGTCGTACGCCTGGTGGTCCGATGATGGAACGGGCCTGGTGAAATAAGGTCATGCAATTCCGACGCACACTCCTCAAAATGCAATACTAAGAAGTGAAAATCCCTGCCGGAGTCTGTTTCCTAATAGTGTAGCTATTAGGAAACACAGACTCCGGCAGGGATTTTCACTGACCTAGAATTTTTAATTCAAGAGTGAATAGGTTACTTCTAAGCAAGTATGCTCCATCGTCAGCCACATCATCGCTTACCATCAGGTGAGATAGTGGTCTTACGCGAGCTTAAGCATAATAAAAAAAGTTGGACTTGACATTGACTCGCAAAATGCAACAATTTTAAATTTTCATGCGCTTTCACCTTCTTCTTCTTTCTGCCCTTATCCCGTTTTATTTGGGGTCGGCGCAACACGTTTTTTTCTTCAATTCTGTCCTGTCACTCGTCACGCTATCATCAACTCCTTTTTCTTTCATATCACTTCTCACACAATCCATCCATCTTTTCTTTGGGCTCCCCACATCCATTCACATTTAATCTCATAACTTTTAAAGCAATATGCGTTTCATCTCCCCTTTCATCGTTTTCATGCGCTTTCGCCTAAACTGTCATTTGTATCAAACTTGTAGTTTTACCAAAAAACGCTAACATTGTATCTACAATATCTATTAACGATAAAAGGTTTCTAAATCAACCTTCAATTGAACCATAAGTAACGGGCTTACCAAGTACTTCAAGCGATTGCTCAAGCCGTGCTCATGATCGCACAGAAGGCTACAGCTCCGCTCACCACGCTTAGCTCAGTCCTCGCTCATCTTTCAGCGAACCGTAGCTTGGAAGACAAAAGTGATGCAATCGTACAAAATGTAAATTTTGATATCTTTCCTTTTAATTTTTACAAACAAATGTAATTAGGGCAGACAGTGTAACGGTATTACTTTAACTGGTAGTTGTATGAATGAAATAATTTGTATACAGATATATAAAAAGCTGTTTTGATTCGCTAACTGACTCATCAACTGGTGGCCCAAACCCTAGGACCTAGAACGCTAAAATTTTGCATAGAGGTGCTATGACTTTTTTAGAATGTGTCATTTTGATAGTATGGCATTTTGCTAGTGTGGCATATTGAGAAAATACAATTTATAAATGTGTCATTTTGCTAGTGTTGCATTTTGCTAGTGTGGCATTTTGCTAATGGGGCATTTTCCTAGTGTGGCATTTTCCTAGTGCGGCATTTTCCTAGTGAAATATATTGAGAAAATACATTTTGTGAATGTGGCATTTTGCGTCAATATGTAATTTTGCGAATGTGGCATGTCTTTCGGCTGTAATGATAATGATGAAGAGTATTATTAAGTAATTTTATTGGGAATAATCATATTAAACGGTCTATGATGACATCTGCATATATAATTAAGTAATCTATGCTTAACCAGACATCTGTTTAGTATAGCACTGCCCACATCGCCGCAATTTATCATGCTAGCATGTTTTTGTCATGTTCAATACTATCGCGAGTTAAAGAATGCATTACAAATGCAAAATGAGTAAAAAAAATGCATAAATTAATTTTTTAATTTAATGTTTACATCTGTTTTGTAAAACTTCGTTTAGGTATGCTGCCAGATTACTCGAAATGTTTACCGTGGTCCTGAGACCCTAACATGATGCGGGCTCGCGAACGGCGAGCCACGGGTAGCTCGCTGTCCGACCGTCCGGTAACTGTCCGGACCGAGCCCAAGACGTTGACGGCGCGCACTGTTCCCGCGCGCCTCAAGGAGTTGTCAGCAACAGGAGGGGTCCAGCTGGGTCGAAGCCTACTGGGGCCAAGGCTATCCGAAAGGAAGCTCGAGCCCCGGCATGAAGAAGCTAGAAGGAACGGGGTGGGTTTTTAGCCAGTAAGAGCGGGGGTTGTCCATTGGATGACTTTTCCAACCGAAAAAAAAGACCCAACCATGATAGTCTTATCGCGATCCATATTACGGCCTAAACTGAACGGCTAAAGGGATAGAGATAAACAACAGTAGTTTTAGTATATGCGCGACACCCGAAACACGTTTTTAGATTTTTATGTAAAGAATCTATGTATAAAATTGCTTGTTATGATACCTGGTTATGTACATAAATACATGGTTACCGGGCTATCTGGGTGGCTGAGGGGTTGATTTTAAAATATTTTTGAGAAAAAATATAGCATGGTGTAAAAATTATAGGAATACATTCAGTTACTGATTCAGAACAACTACATTCAGGTTTCACATAAACTATAAATATTTGTATTATAGAGTATAGCTTCCATCTTTCTCGCTCACACGCTTGACATTTTAATATTTTATCACATCATAATAAGGCTCTTGGAACGCAAAAGGGCAACTGGTGGAACACAGGAGAGTTTATGTCAGTAAAAGTCTGACTCTCCCTCTCGCTTGACCAAGAGAGGGAGAAGTAATTTGGCGATTTTTCATCTCAAAACAAGTGGTTTCTCAAATCCAGAAATGTCAGTTTTCTAGGGATTACAGAATGCTAGGCTAGTTGAAAATACAGTAGCTCTTTATCTTATGTTAAATTCACAAAGCAAGTAACTACGGGTGAAGTACTTGTCTATCCCTTTAAGGGCATAATAAAATGAAGTTAATTCCATTAAAACGACATTACAACTCAATTCCAACTCTATTTAAATATGATTAAAGCACAATTTTAATTGCCGAATCGATCGCAGAGATCCAAAGATAAAATTCTGTCGCTTTTTGCGAGTACAGTGAGCGTAACAAGTTTTCCAATAAAAATGTTAATAAAGTACTGTTTTTTGTTTGCGAAACTTGTTGGTGGTGTGTACAAAAGGAAATTTATTTATTGGCCACATTCTTAATTGCAAGGTGAGATATTACATGTTAGTTTTAAATGTAAAAGTATATTGATGACGATAAGGAGAACGGCATGGCAGGTGCCTTCTGGAGTACTGGACCTCGCAAATGTAGGTTACTGTGCCTTGGGATACAGAATCTTGAAAATCTGTCTTCAAGGAGTGGCGGGTTAAGAACAGCGGGGGGCCTGTAGCGAATTTGACCAAGGGGCCCTACACAGGGGCCCCTAGGTCAAATTTGCCTTTTAGTAGGTACTATGTATTCTTATTCTTAGATACTCTTAATAACCCAGCGGATTTTAACATTTAGTTATAAACGTAGAAATAAGGGTAATGAGGAAAATCGGTTTTCAATAATATATGTATGTTAAGGACCCCCGAACGCGCATATAGCATAGCATAGTCAGCCTTTTTTTAATGTTCCCACTGCTGGGACTCAGGCCTCCTCTCTAGCAGATGGAATGGGCGGTAATCCACCACGCGGGCCCAGTGCGGGTTGGTGGATGTCACATGTCTTTGATTTTTTGGTTCTAGGACATGGTGGTTTCCTCATGTTTTTCTAGTAGTAATGAGCCTGGCTGGGTTCGAACACTTTGAACTCACGACCTACAGCTTGAAACTTACTCGTAACCACTCGGCCATCACTGCTCTACTCTAGCCTTCATAATCATCATTTCAACCAGAAGACGGCCACTGATGCACATAGGCCTCTCCCAAGCGTCGCCACAACGACCGGCCCTGTACGTCCTGTGTGTAATCTGCCTTGAAGACATCTAAATTATAATCGTACCAGCCCCCCCTAGCCAAGTTACAACCGTTTCGCTTGCGTCGAACGCTTCGAGTTGGCCACGCGCCCAATTCTTTTATTCTGACCACGAGACTGAGCGTTGAGATGACGTCGATCCCGTATATTTGAAGCTTTCTACTAGCGTTAACTGTTGCAGATTAGCAACTTGGCTAGGGATGCAGAAGGCCGCAGCAGGCAAACGGTTCCAATCCGTCGACGTTCGATCAGTTTCGATACGAAGCCTCTTCTGCCTACCCACTTCGTTCAAACAGCGTGAAAGCCCCAAGTATAAAATCGTTTTCCCTTGGCACCGGCAGTCGGCAAACGCAACAAGTTTTTATCAGTCTTTCCTACCGCTACCTACTAAACCACGCGGCGAAACGGCGCGGTGACCATGAGGTCGGACAACGCGGGACTTGCTTTGATTCATGTTTAATTCATTAAACTGCAAACGCAGGCTTTCGCGATGTCATTGTCTTTCTATTGTGACTTTAATTGACACGATTGAAAGGTTGAGATTGTTTGTATGAACAAATCATTAAAAAAAAAAAAACAAACTGGGCAAGTGCGAGTCGCGGACTGAGGTTTCCGTGCAAAGTACAATTCTAGAATGGAGTCTCAAATTTTTTTCCAAGTTTGTAAAATTTTTTTTTTTTGTGTGATGTGAGTAAAAAGTAACAACTAATTTACTATTTCCAGATTTATTCCTATATCTGTGCTATAAGACCTTGGTTTATGCCAATTTTCAGGAGTCTGGGTCAACGGGAGGTACCTTAAGAATTTTGGTTCCCTTGAGAGTGTTGAGATTAACGTTTTTTGCGACACAAACGGCCTTATCTTTTATATTTCTTAAATTAGAAGTTTGATGTTTGAGTATTATTATTATTTCAACTCGAAACCTCTACGCGTTCTCAAGATAGAAGGTCTTGACAGACAGATAAACAGACAACAAAGTCGTCCTATAAGGGTTCAATTTTTTCCTTTTACCTTACCGGGTACCTACGGAACCTTAAAAAACTAAGTAACACGTGAGTTTTCGCACCGTTCCCAGTTATTTTACCTACTACTGCTTGTTTTTTAGTAGTTTTTTTTTTCAACACGGTACCTAAGGTTCGCATGATGTCATTGACAGCCACGTTAACCGAAATTATTCTTGTATTATGTATATTAATAATGCTCTTACATTTTATATCGGTAACCTTGGTTTTCCTGAAGATATCTTCATTTCTGATGAGATCACGTAAAAAAACTCCTAGCCCTTTCCATTACCCTTTGGGTGAATTTAAGTTTTCTGCTGAGGCCCATTGTAAGTGACCACGTTTCAGAGCCGTATGTCATGACTAGTAACACACACTGGTCATAGACTTTCCGTCTTGAATTCTTGATATGTTAAGCAATATATTTTGCAAATAGGTTATAAACAATTTTTTTTCGTCAGTTTAAACTAGATGAGACCGGTGCTTCGTAGCTGATTACCCTGAGAAGAAACACAAAATCAAACTCAGGGGTCAGAGTCTCTTTTAAAGTTCATACAGTAAATATGTAATGGTCAAATCACATGAGAACCATGAAGATTTATCTGAGATGGTCTTTTGAAGCAAGAACCACAGATACTTGAGTGAACCAGTACCCCTAGCCAAGTTGCTAATCTGCAATAGTTAACGCTTGTAGAAAGCTTCAAATGTACGGGAACGACGTCGCCTCAACGCTCAGTCACGTGGTCAGAACAAAAGAATTGGCGGCAAGGTCAACTCGAAGCGTTCGGCGCAAGCGAAACGGTTGTAACTTGGCTAGGGGGGCTGTTCAGTCAGTGCAAGCATTTGTCAGTATTCGCTACTGATGTTGGACGAGAAGATACCGCGCAGATGTTGGTTCTACTGATTTGTCCCACCATCACCTGACCTCTTGGTCACCCTACCCCCTCTGTCCGTACATTACCATACAATGGTAGACACCTCACACGTCCTTGAGCATTATCTGTTTATCGTACTACCTTCCTATTTGTAATTATGAATCGCACACTGTTTTTATGACGCTCCTCACCAAAGGTCAATTAATCACGAAAGAATTATAAGTGTTAATGAATTTGGTAACACGCTTCTTAAGAGGTCAGGCTAGATCTTAAGTGTTTGGAATTAGGTATTGTTTAGTTATCATTTAGAATACCTAAGCTGTGTATTGTTTTTTTTTAATAATTCATTTAGCAATTGTCATGTGGAATTTTGTTCAAAGTGTATTATTTATGTTATAGCAGCCCTACACTCTAGGATATACCTGATAGGTTTACCTGCACAGGTATACCTGTCAGGTAAGCTTGCATGGAAAACTGCACAGTTTTGCAACATGCACGCTCAGGTTTACCTGTAAATGTCACCTGTATAGACTAACCTGTCAGGTATAACCTAGCGTGTATGGCGGACATTACATCTTTTTTTTTTTAAATAGTTAGGCATCCTTTATGATAGGATACTTTAAAGGAAATTTTGAAAATTAAAACTTTAAGTGGGTAAAAAGGGGAAATTGTAAAGTTTTATTCTTTGGGTCAATATACAACGTGTAACGTTAAATGCGCAAAACCTCAGACACCCCAAATGATTTTTAATTTGATTGACCTAATAATGTGAGAAAAAAAATTAAAGGTTTTATGAGCAGATTTAGTTTGTTTAAAATTCAAATCTGATTTGAAATAAGAACTTTTATTATCCCGTGTATAAAAAATTTGATTGGATTACAACTATTTGTGTTTGTTTACCTATTTCAGCGGGTTTGCGCATGTGATGGCTTGACCTATTCATAAATAGACAGGTCGAAGATTTTAATGAAGATTTTTTCGAAAAATGTAACCTATTTAAAAAGTGGTTTAATTGATTCTGCTCGTTATTCTGAACAAACTAATTTCAGATTTTGCGCATTTAACGTTACAAGTTGTATATTATTTGAAAGTTAGCATAAAAAGTTTTTTTTACTATTCATACTTTTCTATTTTACATGTGATAATGACGAGGGAAGGAACAGAAGAAAAACGAAAACACATAGAAAATTCAATGAGAAACTTTTCATAACTTCCGGGAACTTCTTCAATTCACAGAAAATAATTGTTTCTGTCTGTCTGTCGTGTGTTATTATAAAGTTCTCGAAATACTAATTAAACAAGTAATTAAAACTACGCGAAGTTTCTTGCTTTACAACTTCAGAAATATTGAAAAGGAAATTCTGTCATAGTTACTCGTTGTTTGTTTTCTACCATAGACTATAGAAGCTCTATGGAATATAGGCCAGTTGGAATAGTGATTAATTTAATATTAATAATAACGTGTCTACTTTTGAAAATTAATTACTTTACTAGCTGTTTTAACTATATAAAAAAAAACTAATAACTATCAAGGACTATTTTTTTTATTAGTTTTTTACATTCATATCTTATGTTAGTGGCTTCGTCCGTGTGATGTGTGAAAAAATATCCCAAGGGAATTTACTCCCGGGATAAAAAGTGTCCTATGTGTTATTCCAGGACATGATCTATCCGTGTACCAAATTTTATTAAAATCCGTTCAGCCGTTTTGGCGTGATGGAGGTGAGATAGTGGTCAAGTACCTACTACTCTATCAATAATAATAAATAAAAAATAAAATAAAAAGTAAATACTTTTTTCTTCCACTGATTGAAGTCAATAGTATTTTTTTTTCTGGTATAAACTAGTGCTTGACTTCAATCCCGCCTGATGGTAAGCAGTGATGCAATCGTTGATGGTGAGGCGCACTAGTTTATTAAGAGCCTATTCACTCTAGCTTTGAAGACATCCAAATTATAATCGGACGAGAACACCGCAGTAGGGAAATTGTTCCAGTCCTTCGATGTACTCGGTATAAACGACGAGGCGAAACGCTTATTCCGGACCGTAGAGGTATGCTACTACCTGATTGAAAACTTTCCACCACTTTTGGTTGACTGGAGATAATGCCTAAAGCATTAAGTCCGCCGTTTATAACTGTCGTCGCGTGTTTTTCTAGGAAAATCCTAAAATTTGTCTCAAACAACTTCATCTACCACAACTCTACCTACCACATAACAGAAACAGCGTGAATATAACAGAATGTATGTACTTAATGCAAAATAAATGTTGGAAATGACTCATGGGAACAGGTCAGACGGGATGTATGGAAGGTAGGTTCCTCTTGTGACCAATATTTATCGTTTTCTATACTTTATAACGGTTATTAGGGACTAAAATAGCCTGCACGCACGGTAGTTAAGTATTCTTCTTTGTCGTACACTCTTAACAGAGTGGTCGTGGTCATGTCTCGGTCGAGTCTCGCACCACCACCTCTCTCGCGACACGACGCCTTCATTTACGCTGCAGCGTGTCAAGGTTTTGATGAGGTCAGTCCATCGTATTGAAGAGCGTCCACGAGATCTTTTGCCCTCGTCTTTCCCTTTTAGTATATGTATACCTATCCTATTCGCGTTAAGAATAGACTTTTAAAGAAACCTTTTTTACTGTTTGTTCAACCTATTTTAACTGCAATTTCGTAAATATAAGGATGGCATTAAAAACAAAAAGTGGTTATAATATCAACTATTTACTAACAGCCGCATTTTTAATATCGCAGCCGATCATGATGATGACTGCAGCCGCCATTATTTTGTCATGCCACCAACTTAATAAAAGGTTTTCATAAAATTCTAGTGTCATTTTGAACAGAGTACAGGCACCAATGACAGCAGTGCTGGCAAACTATAGCATTCAAGAAACTGCAAAAACAAACAATATTTTGGCTTTTAGTAATGGCAAATGAAAAGAATACTTATTCACAACTATTCTTTAGATACAAAGCAAAACATCTAATTCTACTATCTTCGTTAAGATTGTGAAGTTTACATGTGGGTGGATGGAGGGGGAGAGGGAGGCCAAAGAAAAGATGGATGGATTGTGTGAGAAGTGATATGAAAGAAAAGGGAGTTAGTGATAGCGTGACGAGTGACAGGACAGAATGGAAGAAAAAAACGTGTTGCGCCGACCCCAAATAAAACGGGACAAGGGCAGGAAGATGATGATGAATAACTAAAAAACATATTTTTATCCACAGCTCAGCTATGATAGTAAAAATGTCTATGAAACACGAAGGATTGCTCATAAAATCAATTATTCTGATCCGCAAGCGTGAAAACGTTTTAATTACTATCAAAACTCGTTTTTTTATATATTTTATTCATTTTTTTCCATATTTGAGGTCACTCCTGATCAGTGCCGGTATTTTTCCGTTATATTTTTTTTCCTTTTTTGAAAGTTCGACCAATCAACGGTTTTTTTGAAGTTTCGAATCCTTTGATCGTTTGAAAATGTGTTTTTTTTTATATTCTTATTTGGTTTTTGTTAATTTGTTATTTTAGTAATCAATTTTGAATGCCTCATATTTTTGCGAAATGTGGTTTCTATGAGGTTTTAAGTGGAAACTGGTTTTGCCCATTTCTTTTTTACATAAAAAAGGGAATAGATTAGTAAAACTAAAGTTATAGATCTTTGTTTTTGATACTAACAGCTATACCTTTGGTTATTTAAATTAAGACTGAGTAGATTACTTCTAGGTTGACGTGAAGCATTGTCGACTACATCATCGCTTACCATCAAGTGATCAAACGTGAGTCAATCAACAATTTCTTTTTCTCATGCTTTTTTTAGACGGTGAAATTATCCAATGACATCCCCACTCTTGGGTGGAGCGGCAGGGCGTGTCAGACTTTTACTGTCTAAAAACCCACTTCTATTCCTTAGTTGCCTAATGGCATTAGGTACACTCGATAAGTACTTATTTTTTTTTGATGAAAAATGCAACCTGGTACTAATCAAAAGGTGCCAATAAGAACACACCACAGATCAAGTAGCGATAGACAAGTAATATCCCGTAGATAATAACCGCTATAACTCGTACACGACAGTTTTGGGCTATGTACCTATTACCTAGACTGGATTTGACGTTATCTGTCAGTACATAGCCGACCTGTACAGGCAAGGAAATGTATTGTTGCGCATAGAAACTTGCAAGGCAAAAAAGGAACTTAAAAGTGGGTTAATCCTGCATCGTTTCATCCTGCGCGGGCTTGCGAACGGCGAGTAGTGGGTAGCTCGCCGTCCGACCGTCCGGACCGAGCTTAAGTCGTCGACAGTGCGTAGTGTTCCACGCGCACCTCAAGATGTTAGCAACCGTAGGGGCCCAGCAGGGTCGAAGTCTACTGGAGTCATGATGAAGATGCGAAAGAGAACCCCAGGGCCCTGGAACGAATTTAAAGAAGGAACAGGAGTGGGTTTTAGTCAGTAAAAGTCTGACACGCCTTCACGCTCCACCATAGAGCGCAAAAAGTTATTAGATGATTTCCCAACTAAAAAAAACCAACACCTATTTCAATATGACAGCTATGGAATGACCGTTTTAAATTGATTAAGCGAGGACGCACACATTCGGTTTCCGGATTAGGTTTCCCGATCAGGAATCCAGATTTGGAAACCTAAATGCTCTTATCACACGTTTTTACTTTTTCCGAACGGAAAAAAAACCTGACATTCGTTTCGAAATTTTCTCCGTGCGTCTCTCACGGAATCCCGAATCTGAATTCCTGATCGGAAGACCTAATCCGGAAACCGAATGTGTGCGTCCTTGCTAAAGAACCAATTTTATTTTGCGATCAAATGATTAACCATTCTTCCCCGACTGTACATTGTCAAAAAAAAACAACATTCTGGTCAATCAATTTCGATGACGAACTGTACATTTTTTTTTCATTATGGTATCGATTCTGAATTAGCTCGTGCTAAGAATCTTAAAAAACTAAAACATTTTAAACTTTGTAAGACAGAACAGATCGAGAGTAGGATGTGACGCAATATCTGTCGATACTTCGCCGGTAATTACTAGATCACAGGCTGCCGACCGCTGATGCAATGTTCATATAAAAATGTACAGAACAGTTTGTATGTTACCTCTTAACGTTTCTGCGAGCTTAGTACTTTTGATCGATGTTACCGAACAAGAGAGACTTAAAACTCCGTAATAAAAATGTTATTGAGTATGATTTTGGATGAAATGAGACTCCAATTAATCATAACAGCCTGGTAGGTTTAAAAGATGTCCGCTGCTGGCCACAGTCCTCATTCAATTGTCGACACAGCGATCAGTACTGTGCGTCTCGCATCCATCGCACTGCCGCGACTGTCACCATACCATCAGTCCACCTTATGGCCTTCTAACTATGTCTTCCGGTGCGAGGTCACCACTTCAGAACCTTTCAGAATATGCCGTGCCCATTGCCGTTTAAGATTGGCGATTGACCTTACCTGATGATAAGTGACCAATACCATTTATCTATCTACATCTGCAGTATCAGGGGCCATTGCAGTTATATGGCTGCAGGAATGCTATAAAGACTTATTATAGCTCCAAAGGCTAACTCAAGGAATTCGGGCCAGGTTAGTCAGTAAAATTCTGACACTCCTGGCTTCCACCCTCGTCTCAGAGATGTCGACGAAATTGACGGGACCAGTTGGGACCGATGCCTACCAGGGCTGCAGATTTTTCGAAAGAGTTACTGTAGCCCTCGCTAACAACCCGTTCACAACTTTGCCGCTGTGAGCGGGAGCTAAGCGCGGGGCGGACAGATCAAAAGTATTAAAACGTTTTAAGCACGCCACGAGACACCCACTCATAGCGCCGGGCCCGCTTACTGCTTACCTTAGCTTACCCTGCTCACCGCGCCATTAAGTTTAAACAGAAGTCGTAAACAGGCTGTAGAGGCCACTAAAGTCTGATCTCTCTCACTCTAATCAGAGCGGACGAAATCATTTAGTGATTTTTCACGTAGCAAAAAGGCAAGGTATGCAAACCAAGAAAATCATACCATAGAAAGGTGTTATCTAAACGATAATGAATAAAACATAGGACCAGCTAATTTATGAACATAAACACGACAGGATAGATAGCCATTTTAATATCATGAGAAATTATGAAAGCAGGTTCCAATTTATTAATAGCTACTGGTTTTTCAGGATGCTGGGGGAAAGAATATTAATTCTAGTTGTGGAACTTCTTGAGAAAGAGCGTGTTGGGAAAGTATGGCGCCAAGTATTTCTGAGTTTTGATTTGACAGGTAATATAACTAAGGAAGATATGGGATATTCGTAGAATAGATGGTGGAATTGGCAACCACACATCGGAAGACGCTGCGATAGAAAGCCCCCCACAAGGTGGACCGATGACCTGGTGAGAGTTGCGAGAATGCGATGGATGCGAGACGCACAGGACTGCTCGTTGTAGCGACACTTGGGGAGGCCTATGTCCAACACTGGACGTTTTTCGGCTGAAATGGTGATGATGATGAAAGTTAACAGTCTAGTTTCACTATTAGTCTAGTGTGACATAGCCACCGGTGGTGGTACACGCCACGATCTCTAGTCAGCTAGTACAATAATGTCAGATGGGTCTATTGATCTCATAATTGTTGTTTTTGACAATTTTGGTAATCTACTAATGGTCATTCTGACTTTCCAATAGTCAACCACTGACACTCCTTTGAAAGAGATGACATAAAATGGTGATCTCGTACATCATGAACAAGATCTCCATATTTTTATGCCATTTCTATTTACCATTTATATCTTAAGTATACAATAAATGTCTGACGTACGCGGTAATCTGCTATTTTGACAGTTTCCTTTGATCAGTGACCTACCATTAAATGTCGTTGTGTATTCGTTACTATAAAGTTATGAGACAGCTCAATATTGTGATTCTACCGCAATTCTATTACGAGAATCCTAACTAACCAATGATCGATCATTATGAATTAGCAGATTACGAACTTTTAGCAAAACGACAATGGGATCGTGTTGAAATGACGAATTTATAAAAATGACAGATTTGGGCCCCTGGTTAGTAAATACTCCGTGCTCCACCGGTGGTACACGCCAGACCGGAACGTGCTATATTGTTTTAGGAAATAGAATATCTACTTTCCTGTCAATATGTGTCCAGCCTTTTATGAATAACTGATCATCGTGTTCCTATGCATGTAATTTGTTGTCAACATTTCTCCCTCTTTCATGCCTCTACCGTCATTACGGTAGTCAATCCCTTTCTAAACATATATCATTTTCGACAAACTAACTCTCATATAACTTCAGGAAGTTAGGTTAGTAAATTATGGTGGGTGAACCCGGGTGCTGAGCTAGTCTATACTTATTATTGTAAACGAGTCTGTCTGTCTGCCTTTTTAATGTTGTTATGCTCAAAACATTAGTTATTTGTACAGGTAAAGATTGGAATTTCCTGCCGGAGTCTGTTTCCTGATAGGTAAAACCTACATACGTCGACGGCGCGTACTGTTCCAAGCGCGCCTCAAGAAGCCTGCTTACCATCAGGTGGGATCGCAGTCAAGCACTAGTTTATATCAATAAAAAAAGTATATTAGTTATCCCGGAGTAAGCACATAAACAACCCTTTTGGAAAATCATCTTTGACAAAACCCGCTCTTGGGTGGAGCGGGAGATAGTGTCAGACTCTTACTGACTAAAAATCCCGCGCCTTTCCTCCTAGCCTTCATACCGGGGCTCTAGTTTCCTTTCAGATAGCCCCGATCCCGGTAGACTTCGACCCAGCTGGGCCCCTCCTGTTGCTGACCGGCTCGGTCCGGTCAGTTATCGCCTTGGCTCGGTCCGGACAGTTACCGGACGATTGGACAGCGAGCTACCCATGGCTCGCTGTCCACGAGCTCGCGTCTACGGTGGCATAAACAACCCTTGAGCTAATTTCAGAGTTCGCAAGCGAAGCCACTGAACGAAGCTAGTGTTGTATGTGCTATGATATATCAATATAGTAGGCGCCACCTGCTGGCTGCTCGTTAACGTTTTACTACTGAACTAACTGGATCTAGTACTGGTAGCTACTCATGTGCTTGCGGTAGCGAACACTTTTTAACCGACTTCAAAAAGGACTTCTATGTTCGGCTGAATGTATGTTTTTTTTTTGTATATATCGAGCCTTTTTAGGAAGAAAATCGTAAGCGACAATGAGCGTTTTTGCAGTACTAGTAGATTTTTTCTTCCATAATTAAAAAGTATTAATTCATGATAATAAAAAATATATATATATATAAATTCATATAACTACCGATCTAATAGAATTGTTGCTACTACATATTTTCGTAAATCCCTACTTATATCCCTACTTCCCTACTAATATTATAAATGCGAAAGTAACTCTGTCTGTCTGTTACGCTTTCACGCAAAAACTACTGAACGGATTTAGATCAAATTTGGTAGGTAGGTAGAAGAGACACTGGAATAACACATAGGCTACCTATAATTCCACTGCTGTGCACGGGTCTCCGCCCGCGCGATATAAACTGTAGTCCACGCGGGCGAAGCCGTGGGCGGAAAGCTAGTACTTTATAATTATGGAAGAGAAAACCTACTAGTACTGCAAAAACGCTCACTGTCGCTTCCGATGTTCTTCCTAAAAAGGCTCGATATGATCACCGATATCTCGGTCAATTGTGGACCGATTTTGAACATTTATTTTTGATTGAAAGGTTATGCTTCCAAGTTGGGCCCATAAAAAAAAAAAAAATGTTATGATCTGATCATGAACTTCGAAGATATGGAACAGAACTCCTTTTAGAATCATAGCAGAATTGTCGTAACAAGTAAAATTGCTTTGTTTATGCATGTAGTCGATAACTGACTGAAAGAAAAGAGGGGGGGATGTATCGAACTGATCTGGTGATAAAGCCGGAAGGCAAATTCATGTAATATGACCGTATTTGGGATTATTAGAATCGTTATGAGATGCACTCTGGCTATAAGGTAATTTATGTTTATCTGAAGGGTTTACTTTTTAGTGGGATAACTAAAAAGTGAAAATAAAAAACTTTTTACAAAAAAAAATTAAACCGACTTCCGAAATTAAAATTATTGTATTGGAAGGCCTCCAACAAGGTAGACCGACGACCTGGTCAGGGTCGCGGGAATCCGATGGATGCGTGACGCACAGGACTGGTCGTTGTGGCGACGCTTGGGGGAGGCCTATGTCCAGCAGTGGACGTCTTTCGGCTGATATGATGATGATGATGATGATGATGATGATGATGTATAAACTAGTGCTTGACTGCAATCCTTCCTGATGGTAAGCAGTGATGCAATCGTTGAGTAGGCGCACTAGTTTTTAAAAGCCAGGTTCTTCCAAGTGCAGATGCCACTAAAACATGCACACGAATTGCTATGTTCACCTAAATTTCTCATAGACCGTCTGAACCAGTTGAGAGGCTTAATCGGCTTTTGGAGAAAGAAAGAAAGATAGCCTATCATGAACTGAGTGTGGAATCTAAACTCCAATAGATAAGTAGATCGATACAATCTGGTGGTTCTAGAGGGTTGGTAGGTCTCTCACAAGGTTGGTCGATGACCTGGTGAGCCTCGCGGGAATCCGATGTAGGAGATACTTGTAGGAGACAGATGTCCAACAGTGGACGTCTTTTGGCTGAAGCGTCTTCAAGGCTAGAGTGAATAGGCTCTTAATAAACTAGTGCGCCTCACCATCAACGATTGCATCACTGCTTACCATCAGGTGGGATCGCAGTCAAGTACTAGCTTATCATCATCATCATCCCTGACCAGGTCGTCGGTCCACCTTGTTGGAGGCCTTCCAACGCTACGTTTTCCGGTACGTGGTCGCCACTCCAGAACGTTTCGTCCCCATCGACCATCTGTTCTGCGTGCAATGTGCCCTGCCCATTGCCACTTAAGTTTGGCGAGTTTAGCTTATATCAGATAAAAAAAAATGATTATGATGATCAGAGATCCCTTCAGCCTTTTCAAAAACTTCCATGGTTCTCAAATGAGATTTCTCCTGTTACTGTCACTTCTGTACGCGCCATTACAACGTGTTTGTACAAGAACTGCGTCTAGCCTGCTCTATGGTTTTGTTTTATTTCAATACTAGCCACACTGTTACGTCACACGTAATCATAATAAAATCTTCAAAGAGTTCGGTTTTGAATATAATTTATGGTTTAACTTCTACAATTTCGCTGTTCCTTTGTTTAAATATAGAGTAGGTAAATTAAACTATCTAGTTATTGCCATCGGTTTTACATACCCCTCACATACACACTTTCAACTATATTTATATATATTTTTTAATTTCATAAACTAGTGCTTGACTGCGATCCCACCTGATGGTAAGCAGTGATGCAATCGTTGATGGTGAGGCGCACTAGTTTATTAAAAGCCTATTCACTCTAGCCTTGAAGACACCTAAATTAAAACCGGATGGGAAGATCGCTATTGACAAATTGTTTCAATCCGTCGATGTTCGCGATATAAACGACGAGATGAAACGCTTAATCTGGCCCGTGGAGGTGTTAACAACGTAAGGATGGATACCTCCACCATGAAATTCTTCCAAATAAACATACAACCCTAGCAGGTATCAGAGTGGACCCCGCCCATTTTGCTGAGTTGCCGACATCTCTTCAAGGCGCTTCTAGACTTGCTTAATCCTATCCCTAAGGTTTTCCCCACACGATCATTCCACGAACGATTATAAACATAATCACGTCAGTTATCCAGTACTACCAACTTACAGGAAACAAACGTCAAGTAAAAACGAAAGTAGTAAAACCGCGGTAAAGATACACGTTTAACTGATAACGGACATGCAAAGCCGTTGATAAAAACTTACTGATAAGCAATTAGTTTTCTTGGTTCACGGTTGTGAACATCATGGTTGGATGTTAGAGGAATTTAAGATTGTAGTGAGAAAGATTTTTTTGAACAGTTACTGATTTGAATATTTTGTTACTGCAAGGTTCTCATATTATTTGGCCGTTTATGGTTGCTGTATGGACTTCAAAAGAGACTTAACCTTGAGTCTGTTTCGGTATTTCTTCTCAGGGTAGTCAGCTAGGCAATACCAGCCTAATCTAATTTAAATTGGCGAAAAAATTGACGAAAAGTGTTTTTTAAAACTTATTAACAAAATAAATAGGTATCATTTTTAATTTGTTCCAGATAAATATCAGCTACTTGGAAACTAGATTTTTAACTAATATTATTATGAACGTTTCTATTTAGTTACCTTAACAGGATTTGCTCACAAATAGGTCCTAGCACCAAAATATATTATAATGGTCGTGAGCCCACTATTACTCCTTAAACCCGTAATAATTCCTGCGTTATAAAGACAACATATGCAAAACAATTAACTCTATCCCTTTTTCAAGACAAATTCATCACGGTAACAATACTTGGTAGCCTTACTTCAATGACTTTAAATAAAACCAACGCAACGTCCGTCCTAATAAAAATGTCCCATCTATCCAGATTAAAAAAAAAAAACAAGATCAGCAGTACCAACTGAATCCTCATTTGTCAAATAAAATATAGGCCAGTAAAAATTTAAAAAAGTCACCCGACAATCAATTTAATTGGAAAATCGTTTACCAATTGCCGGCAATTGGTAGCAATAGACAAAATGGCGTTTTAATTGTTTTAAATAAAGATACGATGGGTAACGATCATTGGCGGTCGCCATTTTGAAAACAGATGCCACGGCCATTCTGAATGGGTGTGATATGTCAAAAGGTTGATAGACGATGTGGTCATATGCAAAAAGGATACCTTGGTATCTCTTCAGCCAAAATACGTCCACTGTTGGACATAGGCCTCCCCCAAGCGTCGCCAAAACATACGATGCTGTGCGTCTCGCTTCCACTGCATTCCCGCTACCCGCACCAGGTCACTGGTCTACCTTGTGGGCAATCTTCTAACGCTGAAACTTCCGGTACGTGGTCTCCACTCCAGAACCTTTCAGACCTATTGACTATCTGTTCTGCGAGCAATGTGCCCTGCCCACTGCCATTTATGGAGTTTTAAACGTAGATTATTATAATGTTATAGTTGGTCCCTTCTGTAATTTGAATATTTTTGGGAGTCATAGTCATAACACATTAACTGGGTTGTGAAAGACCGGCCATCGGCCTGAACATATTTGGAAAAATGCTTGGCAGATGATGATGAACATCTTAGATTCTAAATTAATGATTGACAACTTATGGAATAGAATAACATAGCAAGGAGTAGTGGAAAGGAAAGTAGTCGTAATCATTATCCTTACTAATATTATAAATGCGAAAGTTTGTATGTATTGACGGATGTATGGATGTTTGTTACTCTTTTACGTAAAAACTACTGAACGGATCTCGATGAAACTTGGTACACGAGTAGACCATATCCCAGAATAACACATAGGATACTTTTTATCCTGGGATTATGTACGCGGGTGAAGCCGCGGGCAAAAGCTAGTATTTAATAAACGCTTTGGTGATCTCAATAAGTTGTTACTGGAAGAAAAGAGAACGTTGTTCATTTTTAAGAACGGTTTTGTTCAATTGTATAATTAACTTAAAATCTAAGTGTGCACGAATTACTTTCAAAATAGTTTCAACCAAAAAATATTCAATACCGTTTGCACATTAAAACAATACCAATCAAAAACTCCACTACATATTTATTACCACAGACAACAAAAGAAACTATTTTTCGGCCATAGACAAAAGGTTCCATAGACATCAATAAAAAAAAAACAGAAGCCTTGCCACTTTAACGGAAGCACGTTCTTTTTTCGAACAATTGTTCTGAAACCGCACAGTCATGACATTTGACGAGCCGCTATTGGTCGTCGGGTCGACTTTGACAGCCAATCAGAGGAGGTACACGAAATGCGTAAGTCATCGTTCTTATCGTTTGAGATAGTGACTCGGCGGGTTCTAAGACACGTTATGTATTTTTGTAAATACAATTCTTTGGAAGTGCTGGCCGAAAAGAATACGGCTATGTGGTGAGGTTGCGGAAAAAGAAAATTAAACATTTGACATTGACGTTCTAAAATCAAATCTGCGAACTCATACGACTTACAATTTCCCGCCATAAAAAAAAACTCTTTTCCGCGACGTTGGTCATTGCATAGGAATTTCTTAATAACGCCTAATGTTTCAATTTAAAAATGAATAAAATAAGAATTTTACACACAAATGTTAATTTAAAAAACGTTCTCATATTTTAATTGCTAAAATTAAAATAATTATGACACCTCAGTTGTTTGTTTAGACATAATAAGTTAATAACTCACACTGAACTTTTCTGATTGGCGGATCCGTTAAGTTGAAATGTCATGCCAATTATTTTACACCTTCTATTATAAAAATAAACATAATGTAATTTAGAAAAAGTTAAACATCATGTTATAGGACAACCACTTTTTATGTAAGTAGATAAATATCTTTTTTACAGGAAAATCATCAATTGATCTCCGCCTCCTGCGCGTGGAGATGGAAAGTCAGACCTATACTGTAAGCACCCCAGCTGAGTCGAAGCCTACTGGGGCCAGGGTTATCCGAAAGGGAGCTTGAGCCCCGGTCGTGAAGGCTAGAAGGAAAGGGGTGGTTTTTTAGTCAGTAAGAGTGTGACACTATCTCCCACACCGCCCAAGAGCGAGGGTTATCATTGGATGATTTTCCCCACCATAAAAAAGACCTATACTCTAGACTAAAATCCACCTATGTTCCTTGAGTATCGCGTATAGCGTTCCTAATTCACGGTGACAGTATCAAAAAAATCTTGGTATTTTTTGGCCTTAAAATAAAATAATTCTACTGATTTGCTAGGCCTACCACCAGAGAAATAAATATATTAAATATCTACTTACCAAGTTTCTTTTTAATTTCATACTTCTGTCAATAAAATCTAATGATTAAGCTAGAACTACACTGCTATACGCAATGTAGTTTCAAACCCACCGATCTGGGCGCGTCGGTCTCCATACATTTCATATGGAAACTAGATTTGTAGAGCTACACTAGATCCACACCACACGACGTCGTTCTACGTACGAAATCAGGCGTGTTACACGTGTGCGTCGGTCTAATGTAGTTCTAGTTTTAGACAGATACGGTAGCAAGAAAAATAGACTATTCCAATATAGGTCTCAAATAACATAGGTCTGTTCTTTTCGCTTTAAAATTCAAGAAAAATTAAAAGAACAATTTTAAAATTCATTGATGCAGAAATGCTGCATTATTTATTTACAATAAGAAATACCTACGTCCCACAACACAAAGTCAAATCACGCTCCACTCAAATTCAAATTTGGAAAACCCACCACCATGATACACAACAAAAACATCAAACATCAATAGAAAATAAAATAATTACGTTAAAAAAAGATATACGAGAAGAAATACTGCAATGAAACATAACACAGTTTGTGAATTCGTCACACAGTACCGTGCTATCAAATTAACTTCAGACATCCATCATCATTTTGTTTGACGCGTTGTGATCAAATGGGATTTTTTACATCAAGTCGGCTTGTCAGTACGACTTGGCTGTATGTGCAACGCCTTATTTTCTTTAATTTCCGTGTTGCTTATGGTTTTTCTGGTATGTGAGGGATCTAATAATGTTCTCACAGGTTTCAAGAAATGGTTTCATCGACGATTTTCTTAGATAGAGTTGCTAAGTCAATAAAACTAAAGATTTTTGCATTTGTTTTGTAAAAATCCCTTCTTCTTCTACTTATCAAAATCCACTACTAATCAAGTAATCAATGCAGTTTTTAGCGATATTTTGAGAAGTTCAGTGTATGTTTTAATTATTCGCAAATTGATTCCTAGTGGATATTGTGATGTAGAATTGGTGTTGTTTTGTATCTCAAGTGTCTACGCAGTTGAAAGATAATGTGGAATCATTCAAACAGGCGCGGTTTCGGTAAAATAATGCTGAGAATTATTGCAGTATTGACTACCGCAGCGAAGTTTACCAAGAAGGCTAATCCGATACATTTGCCGCCAAATATTACAAAAACATTAGAATGCATTACATCCGCGTTCTAATAAAACTAAAAGTAACTTGAAAGTGACTGAAACCGTTATACTTTCTAAGCTTGACACTGGCTGAATGTACAAACCGTGCGAAGCAAAAAAAAAGTAAACAATGACCTAAGTTTACAAAATAAGAACACAATGAAAATGCCAATATTAAAAAATGATTCCTTTTTCAAATTTGTAATTCAAACTTTTTATACGCGTTGATCAAAACACTAGTGCAGCGCCATGCACGTTGAAACCGAAACTGTCGACTAAAAACGTTTAATTGCAATTAAACGAAGAAAAAAACCGTAGAAAATTCTGTTCAGACATGAGAATCGATGCTACGCTCATTATGGAATATTGTACGCATCAAAGTTTATTGGGTAAAACATTGCATTGAGTAATTTTTAATCAAGTTGTCCCACATCGTAAGGTTTTGTAATAGATTGTAGTACAAGTACATAGATACATGTTTTATTTCTGTTGTTTTTGTTTTTTAAAAGTAAAGGCTTGATTTCTGTAGTTGATAAATCAATTATCCAATCTTTTCCCAATTGTATCGGTGTCATTGATTTCTGGTCTTACCGGATACAGCTGAAAACAAATATTTTACATGCAGCGATTCCCTTTCTGACTTCTGATTCCGGCTTCATCTAGCTTAAACAGACGAAAAAAAAAAATTGGCGTGTAAAAGTGTTTTTAAATCTATTTGCAAAAATAAATATCATTTATCATTTGATTATCCGTTACAATTGCCAAAGAATCGCCACTTAAGTGGCAATGAGTACGGCACATTGTTCGTAAAACAGATAGCCGTTGGGGTCGAAAGGTTCTGGTGTGGCGACCGCGTACCGGAAGACGTAGCGTTGAAAGCCCTCTTACAATGTTGACTGATAACCTGGTGAGGGGTATTTTTCCAATCATCAACTCTAAAGCACTATAAATTCGTCGTCGATGAAGATATTTTTTAAATTATCAAAAAATATATTCATCCACTTTACTATCTTTTTGAACTTCAACTTAATTGTTCATCAGAATAAAAAACGCAAATTGCATCTTGAAGCATGCCTACTGTGGTTGCTAAGTTACCCTTTACGGCCCCATACGGAACTTATGCATAAAAAAATTGCATCTTCACTCAAGTCCAATCAATCATGAAACATTTTTTTCTCCATTCGATACAAGGCTACAAACAATGTAATCGATAAAAAAGCCTGACCTTATAAGCATTGATCCCATTGCATAACAGCAATTAAAACCTTTGCTTTTTAGGGGTCCGTATTCAATGGGTAAAAACCAAACCCTAATAATAATCCCTACTAATATTATAAATGCGAAAGTAACTGTCTGTCTGTCTGTTACGCTTTCACGCAAAAACTACTGAACGGATTTAGATCAAATTTGGTAGGTAGGTAGAAGAGACACTGGAATAACACATAGGCTACCTATAATTCCACTGCTGAGCACGGGTCTCTGCCCGCGCGATATAAACTGTAGTCCACGCGGGCGAAGCCGCGGGCGGAAAGCCAGTAAATAATAAATTTGTTTATTTTCCACCTCAAATTATTACATTTTTTTTTTTAATTTTAGTTGAATATAGGGGTGGACTGGAGCCTAAACTAGGGAAACCCTGTATTTCAGGTCTCCAGGATACTCAAACCTAACCCCAACACCTCAATCCTATTGCTAAGACTCCGCTATCTATCATTCTGTCACCAGGCTGTATCTTATAAACCGTGATAGCTACAGTTGAAATTTTCACAGATGATGTATTTTTGTTGCCGCTATAATAATAAATATTAAAAATAAAAAAAAATTATTTAAATGTAGCTTCGATAAGAAAAAAAAAATTTTTTTTGACGATTTTTGCTACGGTTGGTACCTACGGAATCCGTCGTGCGCAAGTCAGACTTACACTTTGCCGGTTTTTATTCATGTACGGCTTCCGAGTTCTTTTAATAAGTTATGTAATAGCTAAGTCATTTCTTACTTTTGAATTTTATGTAAAACTCGTATAACGTATTCTTTTCTTTTTATGTCATCTTTTGGAAGAAAGCATCAAATGACTTCTTCCGCTTTAGGCTGGAGTGACGTGTCAGACTTTTACTGATAATAAAGCCACTTATGTTCCTTCATTTGCCCTTGAGTTCCAAGGCTAAGGTTACTATTCTAATTTTTTGTCAGCAGTTTATTCAGTAATTTCTTCTAAACCACACAAAGGATTTTGATGTATTTTATTTTTCATATAGAAATAACGAAAAATGTGGTGAGGTTACCCTTATACAGTTTATGTGTGCAAAACCAGAGCTTATAATAATTTATTTACATGGAATAACAATATTTTGAAGGCAAACCTCAAAATATTGTACCAAACGACTAAAAACTATTAAAAACACAAACAAAAAACAAATCCATCACAAACAACCGTATCTCCAACACAAATTAATCGACACCTAACATAAAAATTCAGTTCCCAAACATACCTATAGTAGTCGCCATCTTATAACTAATTACAACTGAAGTTTATGAAGGAACCATGCACGGCAGCTAATAAGAAAAATGTTCAGCTTATGAAACAATAGAGCATCGGCAGCACCTCAAGACAAATCTAATGATTTATTACCATTGACAAAAACCGTAACTACAAACTTACATTTGCAGTCCTATAAAACTCTATCTCAAAGTGATACAGTATAAAATCGCTTGTGCACTAAAATTGAAAACTTAATTACGTTCTAAGTAATGCAATCTGAGATTAGATTGTTTCGTTTTTATGTAAAGACCGGAATAGTACGGAGTTCAATTCCTACTTTTTTGTTTTAATGTGGAATCGAATCGAATAGGTTGTAGGGTTGGGATGAGAATATGTATCGGTTTTTTCAATTATATCGATGTGTTTACCGATTCGCGAAGCTTTTTATATCATTAGATTAAAAATTGATGCCTGGTAAAACCAAAATTCAAGAAAAGAAATAAATATCTAACATCAGAATATTTTGAAAACACTTGAAATTGTCCTGTTTATTTTATTTAAATAATCTTACGATGTAAATGATTTAAACTGAGAGCCGGTTTGTTGCAGAAGTAATTAAAAAGTATTCTAGTCACATAAAATGAAATAATTTTTAGTTATTTATGCCAAAATTTAGTTTAACTTCAACAATAATCAAAAATTTTGCTTTATAGCTACGATTAAAAAACACTACTTAAAGTAGAACTATCGACAAAATTATCGATAGTCTCGTTAAATTACCGCACAGCCCTATATCGACGCGGGGTTCATCAAAGTGCGGCTCACAGACAATAACTGAGAAATATTAAATTATAATAAAATTAAGTTGGCTCTTACTTTTTATACCGTTAAAATTAAGTTAGGAACGAATAGAGGGTACAGATTTATATTTTAAATTTTAAAAGGACTTAGTCGGATGAGCTGTGGGCTAAAAGAGCTACTTATTGGGACCTATTAAACGCAAGGCGACATCGCGGCAGACCAAGGCGAAGGTGGAAAGATGAGCTGACTGGCCCGTAATAGCAGAGGTCAGACGTGAGTGGAAAATTGAGAGGGAGGCATTTGCCCAGCAGTGGCACATAAATGGGCTAACTAACTAAAAGGACTTAGGGTTGCGTTAAAATACGAAAGAGTTATCGTAGCCCTGGAATGTAAAGGGTAAATGAAAGGACGTATGGTCTATGTTCCACCATATTTCCTAATCACTGATTTTTCACATTTAAATGTGTTTAATACGTTATTATCTATATTTCCTACTGGGGCCATGGGTTTCCCCCACTGAAAGAAAATCCCGGCCCTGGTATGAAAAGCAACGAAGCTAGGAGTGAGTTTTAGACAGTAAAAGGCTGACACTACTTCCCGCCTCACCCAAGGGTGGAAGATGTCATTGGATGATTTTCCATCTAAAAAAAATAAACTTAATACAATGGATATTTGATTTTGGTCCGATGAGTTAGGTCCGGATCATCATAAATTCAGGTTTAGCATTGTGAGTGATGGGCCCTAGAACGGTAAGTTCTTCAATAAAAAACTGCTATGCCCTCGCGCCCCACGCAGAATGAGATTCATACCTCGTCTATACTATTATTATAAAGAGGTAGTTTGTTTTTGTTGGTAATCTCTGATAGTACTGGTCCGATTGCTAAAATTTTTTCACCGATAGAAAGCTGCTTTATTTTTGAATGGTATACCCGACCTATATTTTATGTACGCGGGCGAAACTGCGGGCAAAAGCTAGTTTCGTAATAAAACTAACTACATAGACAGAATAACCCGTTGCGCTAACATTGCCATGTCTAAACATTATACACTCTACACTGTGCCCGGTTCAGACCACGATTACTCATTCCCTACGGTGACACATGACGAATCAATTTCTGAACGAAACCAATCGGAATATGGTTTCCGAACGCATGCGTTTGTCTATGGTGCATGTTTTTTTTTTATAATCATAGGCGCGCTTTGATTGCAGTAAGAACAAGGTTCGATGGCGGTAATAACTTTTATTGGGATTGTGTAATATTAAAAGATATCGAAAGTAATGATTTTTTACCATAAAAACCGATAAATATTAACATTATTATTATTCATACATTATTATTTCATTTATTTACATACTTTTAACATTTTTAAATATTTCTTAAAAAAAAAACTAACAAAAAAAAAACAATACATAGTAGTCCATCGGCATTTGGAACCTATTTCCTACTCTGGATCTTAGTCTAAACTGTCGGTGTCTAATTCTGCAGAGCCATGGAGTTTTTTTTTTAATGATAATGACTTCTCCCAATTTAGGGTGGATGGTCTTTCAAGCTATACTGCAGCTAAAGTGGTGCTACCATCGTATCCAGTAATAGACCCATACCACAAAAAACCAGCTTACAAATTAATAACTGCCAGGGATTATTACAATTATTATCCAATTTCATAAAAATAACTTGGTTTTTCTTGCGCATTAGTAGTTTTTCCAGAGAAAAACATCGCACATACAACATATTGTGGTACTAACGAGAGTTGTATGCTAATCGCTCTAAGTATTATATATTTAGCTGAGAAATGGTCCATGAAGGAGAAAAAATATAATGTTCGACCACTTGTCATGCAAGGAAGTTCTTTTATTGCCTACCCAAGGTTTTTATTTCCTTATTAGCGTAGCAAAGAAACGCCAAGCAATAAAAACTATAACGATTTTTTTCCAACGTATTTTCAAATCATATTACTAATTAATCGCAAAAAAATACCTAGTCTCACTTTAAAAAAAAATATCAAGCACTTTTGTTTCGTAAAAAAAACCATAGACTATTCACAATGAAATTACTACTTAGAGGCAGCAGTGCGTTATCTGTGACAGATATTAAAAAAAAAACTCCTTGTCTTTTAATTATACGTTACTGACATGAGGTGGACGTGCTGTTTAGTAGTTTGAAGTTTTATTTTAATAGTAGTAAGGTCTGAATTTAGATGAACACTGACTTAGAGATAAAAAAGTGTAGTGAATGTACACAGTTACACACTGGCTGTAATTACTAGTTGTGTGACATAATTACTATGTAGACGATGTGTGGGGATTTTTTTTTTAGTTTAATTTTTTTTTTGTTAAAAATGAAAATGTTTTTATTTAAGTAATAGTTAATTGTTGCAACCGGATTTTAAAAATGTGGTCACATATTCGGTAATAGGAAACAAAAGTATCTTTTTTTTTGAAAAATGATGTGCCAAGAAACTTGTGAGAATCATGTATTTGATTTAGTTTCTGAAATTTGTCAAATTGACACAATCAATGTGAACTATATGACAAATGTTATGTAATTACTGCCGATCTTTAAAAGATTTTCTAGATCTTTTATTTTTGAAAACAGAGTATTCAATTTCTGATGATTAATCAATACATATACGAAAAAAACAATGAGAAGGATTAAAATGTTCATTTATGTAGGTACATGTCATAGCAAAGCTAGGACACACACATACTGGATATTTTAAAAGTTTGTCCTGTGTTTTTTTATGCGGTGTACAATCAAGAATATGGTAAATAGATTGATAAATTGATACAAGTGTACACCTCACAACTAATAAACAATTGATGTTTCGTTAGTATTTTTTAAAACTGTGAAGAAACTGCGTTACCTACATGAAACCAATGACAATAATTCATTGAATTTCACGTTATGAAGCAACAAAATATATGACATATGTATAAAGTCTTGCTTCAAAATCCTTGCCTGAAAATACTGGCTAATCAAAACATACTTAAAATCTCGCCATTCAACATGGTTATACTCAGTGCCGTAACTAGCCTTTTGTACGCCCGGTGCGAGCTTCTATTACTGCGCCCCTAGTCAAAAGTGCAATAAGTACGCACAAAAAAGGTTAGATACAAAATTTTGCGCCCCTCCAGGTACTGCGCCCTGTGCCCGAGCACCGCTGGCACCGCCCTAGTTACGGCACTGGCTATACTGCCAGTCTTCTGGGCACATTTCCAGATGACAGCGATGTGGCATATTTAGTTTAGTATGGTTTACTTAGTTTAGCGTATGTAGATTGTTAACGAATAAATGTTAAGTATCTTAAAATCTTCTTTTGTCCTCGCTATAAAATACCTTTTCTTAATCTAACCACCTACCTGAGTCTGTGTTAGGCCCAAACTCGCAGCAAGTTCCGCCCTCTCCGGGAGGGCGAGGTACTGTGTCCGTTGAAACCTCCTGTTGAGCTGCTGCAGCTGAAGGCTGGAGTATATCGTGCGAGGTTTCCTCATCTTCTTGCCCTTGCCGTTCACGCGGAGGCCAGGGTCGTCGGACAGGCCGCATTTTTCTGTGGAAGATATGGAGACAGTTAATTTGGGAAAGTTATAATGAGCTCGGAGATTCAGAGGACGCTTGGTGGAAAGGAATGGATCACGTCGTAGGTAGAACGAGAAGACTAAGACATTAGATTTTTTTTATCCCCCTTCAAAAGTTGGATGAGTAATAAATTGATTATAGTTAAGTATTTTGTTCTACAAAGAAAGTGTCGTTACCATTGCTCTGAACCTAAAAGCCAATTGAAGGAAAATGGTTGGTTTTAGTCAGTTAAACCCTGACACTCCTTCTTACTCCACTCAGAGCAGGACGCTACAGTGAGATTAATTGGTAAAAAGTAAAAAAAATACAGTCAATATTTTCGAATAATATTTAGTTTTATCGATGTAAAATACCGACGGCGTGGTACTTCACTAAATTGGACACACTTTGAATCATATTCCTAATGCGAATAATACTTGTAGCTTATATTTTAGGCGTCACTTTTTAGCAATAAAAATAACCATTTTTTTACTATCCGGCCCTAGCACTAGCTCTTAACGCGATCCATTTGACGATATAAATTGAACTGTTAAAGGGATAGAGATTTAAAAAGGGTGTATAGTATATAGCTCCATCCTTCTTTTTCGCTCCCACGCCTAATGGTACGGCTCCTGTTCTCAATTTCCAATTCTCAATTCAAAAATCGTATGACAGTCTTCCTAATTGACGGTCTTCATCTAACTTTTAAAAAAAGAACGCCATTCGAAAAAAAATTCAAACTTCAAAAATTCCAAAATGGCCTTCCGAATTCAAACCGCGCAGCCCTCTATAAATCACAACATATTTCTCCGCAATAAATCTACAATATAAATATTCAACGCACAAGACAGGCTGTGAAACATGGCCATCCATTTTGTAAAATATATGAAAGGCTCCCCGCTACTTGATAATAGCATAGGTATAGTAAGTTGTAATTACTGGCTCGGTATCGCTACATCGAATCGCCTCAAGACCAACACCCCGCTTTTTGGTAAGCGTGCGATGTAGTGCTGCGAAAGTGAATTAGTTTAGTCGATTTGTCGTTCAACGAAAGATTTTTTGTAATACTTATTTACAAATTAAAAAATAAACCAGGACAATGGTTATTTTTTTATTTTACTGTCAGGTAATTTTTAAATGTAAATTATTCGTTAAAATAAATAAAAATTAAGTTATGGATAATGGGTTATGTATATGGGTTCAAAACACTTATTCTTACGTTGTGCACAGCACGTGTTCTTTTGACGTTCAGAGTCCCGGTATTTTTTATAATATTCCCGCAGCCTGAGCTACTTAAAGTTGATTTTACGAGAAAATATGACAGTTCACGCTCACTCTATTCTGTAAACAATACACTGTGAAATACCTAGTTTCACAGTGTATTGTTTACAGAATATATAAGCTGTTAAGTTATGATGTAGTCGGAAATGCAGATGGGGCTCTATTGCTATTGGAGTTATTCCAGGACATCATCAGTATTTCAGGGGGATAAATTAACGTATCAATAAAATGAATACTGCGAATACATAGTTTTTCGTTCACTTTACCTGTTGGGATTTCTTTCAAAATAAAATCTAATAAATAAACTTGACTTTTCAAATAAAATCGTATAAAAAACCGTAACTATCACAACACTAACGACACCACACGATTCTCAGCACTGCATATTAATATCGAACGCACTTTAACGTTTTTTATTCGGTTTCCGAACGCGCGCCGTGGAAAATTTTTGAATTTGGAATTGTCCGCGGCTCTTTTGGTGCGCTTTTTAAAAATCGAACGCAAGATCGTTTTATTTTTCATGTTTAGATGCGCCTGTGATTATTATTAGCGTAATGGAATTTTGGTTTACATCCTTCAAAATGAATGAATATTTTAACTTTTACAGTTAGGAGGAATGACAGAAAATCAAATTATAGACTGCTGAACTAGAACGCTACAAAGCCAGAAATTGTGAGTCCCTTTGAAAGGCACTTCCTTTACTATAATCGACTCAGTTAAAATGACAACGAAAAAAACCTATTATAAATGTTGTTATAACAAGCTGTAACTATCTTGGTTGGATGAAAGTTGAGTCGAGAGGAGAATATGACTTATTTAGCTAATAAAATAATTAAGTACACAAATGTTGGTAAACATCCTAAGTAATTTCAAACACACACAAAATAATATTATGGTATTTTTTTATACAGCAGCAGGATGTAAATTATACATCTTAAGGATGAGAAAAAAGAATAGGTAGCTACATTGTTACATGAATCTGACAGCTGCTGTCATCCGCACCATCCTACAGCAATAGGTTATTTTACTCTATGAGACTAAATGAAAATTTCGTGTATTTTTTTAGTGGTTTATTAGCACTATAGAATCTAATCGAGACACTTTTCAAAAATGAGTTCCATACCCTATTGTGGTGTAGTTCCATCATAAAAAAAGGAAACAAAAAACATTTAAAAACCGAACACAAATATTTCAAATCCAGAATTCAGTTACAAATCCAAAGGTTTGCTGGCCAGTGTCGCGATCAGGAGATAGATATGCAAAACTGTTTGCGCAGCCCAGCCTCGTAAATCAACGGCGTGATATTAATACTTCCACCTTGTATGCACTAGTTAAATACGTAAGAAATTAAATTGGATATATGAAGGAACTGTTTCTCATAATTATTTTTGGAGAGAGTTATTCGGTTCCTAATTCAAAAATCGAGTCGTTTTGTTTACCAACAGTTGTTTATGGAAATGCGACTGGGCTTTTGAAAATATTTATAACTAAATTTTTCTCACGGCTTCGTCCGCGTACCTACATAAAATACAGCCTATGGTCACTCAGGAATAAAGCAGCTTTCTATCGGTGAAAAATTTTAGCAATTAGACCAGTACTTTCAGAGATTACCTCCTACAAACAAAAAAAAAAACAAACTACCCCTACATAGTATTAGTGTGGATTAGTGTAAACAAAGTTGTTGAAAATGCCTCTAGTGATGGGTTACCAATGATAAGATGACATTTATGCTCTGATGTTGGTAGTTATAGTATTCTTTAATCTATGGTTATAGACCAATTTTATCTTAACGTCACGCTTGATTGTTTTAGCTAATCCTTCCAAGTTTTATTTTTCATGCATATCTTGTAAATATGTTTCTAAAGCTCTTTGTAACTTCATAGCTTCCAAACGACTGGATGGGTTTTGACAGTTATCTTTAGATTCATCTCAAAAACTCAAGTGTCCTTAGAGGATTCGAATTAGAAAAAAATGGCGGGTTTTTTGGCGCTAAATTACAAGCCTTTTTTTTAGACTTCAGTCTCAACACGTAACTCTTTGGTAAGACAGGAATCAGACTTCCTGGCTTCTGAATATCTATAGCAACAAAAGGTAGTAAATAACAAATTAAATATTATTTATGAACATTTCACAGTTTCACATTGCATTCATCAAAAAACTCACAGCGAGTGTTTCCCATGGTTCCATACAAAATGTATGATGTGTATGTATGTATGTCGGCGTCCGTCATACATACAGACGAAACAATGCAATGCCCCGGGCCGCGACACACCCTCAAGCAGTAGTGATGTGCTGATGTCGTGTCGATAAGTAGTGGTGGGAGAAAAGATGTCGATGTTTTTTTTTGTCATGATAATTTTGTTGGTTGAGAGTACAGTAGCTTGCAACTGAATTAAGATAAATGATATTTATTTTATAAATAGGTTTTTAAACACACTTTCACACGTCAATTTAAACAAAATGAGACCGGTGTCTTCTGCTTTTGAAGAAAAATCCAATTATAGTTTTGAGTAGACCCGTCCAGATTATGCAAGCATTTGCCAGTATTCGTGTAGCTCAACTCAGGACTACTAAGGACATCAACGAACTTACCCTCCAATGCAGTTAAATAAAAGAAAAACCTTTTTCATTACTTACAAAAGTTTTAATACTGTTAAGTAATAATTAAAATTCGCTTAAAAAATTCCAAATTTTTTTGAAAACTTAAAACTTAATTTTTTTTTTTTATAAAATATTCAAATCTCGTTCGGACCACAAAACAATTACATAAAAACAATATGTCAACCATAAAAATTATTCGAAATAAATATTAAAAAAGAAAGTGGAGCCACACGCATACCATACCGCCCGTACTCCGCCCATAGCCCGCCTACCGAAAAACTGAACGTAAAATGTACCAGCTAAAAAACAATAAAACCTTTGCCTGATACGAAAGAAAAAAGAAAAAATAGAAAAAAATATTGTATGAACAGACGAGCGGGTGATAGCGGTTTAAACGTTTTGTTAATTTTGTGTTTAAGTGTACTTGAATAAGGAAAAGTTGGGAATTATTTGTTGAATACTGAAGAAAGTAACACAAAAAATAATAAATATAAATTAAGTAAAATGTTACGAAAATTATTAAAAAAAAATACATTAAGTATTAGACTTAATTTTATGGAACTAAAGTTTTTTTTTAAGATAAAAAAAACACTACTTCTATTTCTTCTATTTATATTTTATTGTTTTTTTTTTTCATTAGAACTTATATTTAATTATATTAGAACAAATATCTTCACTAACCAAAAAAATTTTATGCAATTTCCAAATACACAGCTTTTTATAGCTAGTAAAAACACTCGTCTGATCCGTCTATGACGAGAAAATAAAATCGCGCCGACCATTTTTGAATAAAAAAAGAAAAAAAAAACCTTCACTCTTTCCCGTTGGTACGTTACTGCGCTTTTTATTAAAGAATAGTCTTATGGGAATCAAATTATTAACTTTTAATTACTTTTACTCTACGCTAATAAGTTATTAAATAAATTTATTAAACAAGTCTTTTAATAAACATGTTAAGGAGTTGCGTTTTATGATTATTTTTACTATTTTTTGTTTTTTTTTTTTTTAAATATATTTTTGACATATCAACTTATTAAGATTGCCAACTTTAAAGGCACTGGAAATTAAAGGTTGTTTTTTCATTAACATAAAATATTTGATTTTAAAACACATAATTTAAGCAATTACTTGTAGTTGTTATTGTCATTATAAAAAGAGGGCGCGTTATAGTCCAGAAATAAAATAAATTACACACAAAAGCTTTGAACATTTTTAAAACAACCAAAAGCATAAACTAGGATTATATTTTTTTTCTGGTTCCAACGTTATAGTAGGGGTGTGTCTAATGCTTAGCCTAAGGTTCTTTTTCCTAAGTAATCTTATTTAGATCTACAGTTTCGGGAACTGTTACTGTTACTAACCAAAGTGTTGGCTGTTCATAAATGATTAATTTAGTGCGGATAAAATTTTGGTTTTATAATTTCATTTTTTTTTCCATATTAGGCAACAGTTCAATATAGATTTGTTCGGCTTTTTCTATATTAGGATCAGCTTGCCGTCAATACAGATGCAGCAGGCTGGGTTTTAGTATTTTACATGGAGCGACTGTCTATACCTGACCCCTCCACAAACCAGAAATTGGTTTTTTTTTCTCTTTACTGTTAGTACTATGAAGAACCATGGTTTAGACAACAAAAAAAAAATTGTAGAAATCAAACAATTTACTCATACGGTAAAAGCGAAAGTGACCACTACTCGTACTCGCATGTCTCTTAGTTTGTTACCTCATCGAGTTTCAACGACTGATCTGATTTTCCTGAAATTTGGTGAACCAAGTATCTTTCCGTAGGATAAATATCACACTATCGAAACTGCTGCTACCCGAGGAATCCCATAGGTAAGCTTCTTTTTTCTCTTTCATTAGAATCTGTCTAAAAAGTCAAACGACTTTGGTAATTATTAGGGCAAAATGAAATCTGATGTAGTCAACACTGGTTCAATAATCAAGGTGGTGGGAGATCTTGATCATAGTTTACTAATAGAAGAACCTCATAAAAAGTATCGAATATAAGAATTTTTTAAATGATTTAATACTATGCAAAATTCCTAAAACGTTTGACTTTTTAAACTGACTATACCTACTTGTATTTTATAAATCCGTTTTCACACTACAATTTGTAGTGTGTAAATATTTCTTACAAACAGCACTATTACCGCAAAATCCATATTTTATTGAAGTGTGAACATGACAAGGTTTTATTGTTATTTAACCGGTTAATTAGCAGATACTTAATACACGTAAATCTTTAGTAGGTACTCATTATTTTTATAATTACGACTCGGACTTATTTATGGATGATATTGTCTTTATTAATTCAACGTTGGAGTTAAAACACGTTTACAATATGTGTTGACAAATAAATACTACGATTTTTTTTTAATTTACATAATTTTGTAACCGTGCATCCGATTTTTTTTTAATTTACATAATTATGTAACTGTGTATTTTGTTTTTCGATTTTTAAAGTTTAAAAACCAAAATCAACTTTTATAAAAATCATAATTAACGTCAATTCACTTCACTACGCGACTGTACCTCACGTGCCGCGCTTTAGGCTAAAAGTAAGGAGAATTCTTTAAAAAACTTGATAAAAATGATGTTAAAACTAATAATTAAAAGCTAGTCAGTATGTAATTATGTTTATATGTCTCGCGGCGTTTAGCAGTTGGTTGATAGGAAGGTTCCGGGGTAACATCACGGAAAATACCCTAGGGGATGGGCTGAGGTACTTTTGGGGACACACCCTTTGGTTTTGACAGAGTCCCATTTTTCATTTTTATTTTTTAATTTACATAAAATGCCGGTGTCGAAAATCAACCTTTTAGACTATGTTATTTCTAAAACGGAAAGATATGTAGCAAATAAAGGAATGTAGTCAAAAGTATTACGTGTTGTTTTTTCTTTCAAATAATTAACATTATAAATACGAAAGTTTGAAAGTAGCATTAAATGAGATAAACTGATAAGAATGATTGTGAACACATTAAATTATGAATCGGGTATCTAGAGCATTTTATTCAGCTACCAGTCAATGAGCTAACATGTTTTTTAACATTAGTCTGTTTTTTTTTCTTAAATTTTTCTTTTAAATTTTGGAAACTTAAAAAAAAATACAAATAAACTTTTTTAGTACCTACCGCAATGAACATAATCAGTCACAAACCCAATAAAGTTAATACTATAAAAGCGATAATTTGTTCATTTACCAAATAATGGCTCGGCAATAAATCAACAAATTGCCACTAAATCGACATTAAACGTTACTCATGTGACGGATTAGCACAATTATCTCATAAATTAATATTGTAGTAAAAACTTGCTGTGCGGAACAGTAACAGTTCATAAAATCGTTATTTATTTTTATCAATATTAATCCTTCAGATACCGTCAATTAGAGACACAATAGTAAGACAATAGATGCGCGGCCACCGGTGGTCGCTTGGGGATTCATGAATTAACCCTTCAGATACCGTCAATTAGAGACACAATAGTAAGACAATAGATGCGCGGCCACCGGTGGTCGCTTGAGGATTCATGAATTAAAGGAAAAAGATTTGTTTTTTGTTTGCTCATAATCAACCAAGTCGCACCGGGCCTGCGTAGTGGACTACAACCCATTCCCTCTCCTAGAGAGGAGGTCTGAGTTCCAGCAATAGTAACATCAAAAGGCTGATTATGTTTATGTAATAAATAAACTCATAAACTACTAGACCGATTTTAAAAACTCTTTTATCATTATACTTACACCATTATATATTTTATCACCAATTGACAGGCTACACACATATTTTTCTACTTTAACGCGAGTGCATCCGGTGGCTAAATTTAGTTATTAATAAAAATGTGACCATTAATGGTCACAGGTAATGATGTGGTCGACGATGAAATACGTTTACCTAAAAGTTCATAAAAAAAACATTTTTTACTAAAAAACCGTAGTGAACGAAATAGAGCAGACTGCGTAGCGTACTGGGTGTGACCGAGTGAACGTTACGTTAAGCGCTTTTTAACATGACTGTACCTTTTTTCTTTTTTATATTTCCGAATATTTTTTAAGGTATTTTAAATGTGAGTGTGTTTTTGATTTTAGATGAAAGCCGAAACAAGAATTGAAATTTTATTTTAAATCTTTATTTATTAAACCGTCTATAAGGCAGACCTACTTAGAAATCATCAAAAAACTACTCACACTCTAAGGTGGAGCGAGAAAGAGCGCAGACTTTTACTGACTAAACCTCAACTGCGTTCCTTCAATTACTTTTTGAGTTTTAAGGCTACGTTTAATCTTTAATCTAATTTCACAGCCCTTCTTAGATATACTTTGGCTCCGACTAAAAGAATGCCCATAGCATAGCATAGTCAACCTTATAATGTTCCCACTGCTGGGACTCAGACCTCCTCTCTAGGAAAGGGAATGGGTCGTAATCCACCACGCGGACCCAGTGCGAGTTGGTGGATGTCACATGTCTTCGAATTTTTGGTTCTAGGACATGCTTTCTCACGATATTTTCCTTCACCGTTTTGAGAGCAGTGGTGATGAAATAAATTACACAAAGAATGCCCATTAAATTATTATCATAAGAAGTAAATCATATAACAAAATATTCTTTAAATAGCTTTAATTACACATTCAACTAATTGTATCATTTTGGTAACAATTTGTTTAGACAAAGCAATTTGTAGTCATTGTTTAAAATTAATTGTTGTCATAAATTTAAATGGCGCTTCAAGTTGTTTAATTGATAATAATCTAATTAAATTGTGTTTTATGTGTTCGTAGTTGGGTTTAGTATGTTTAAATTGAATTAATGAGGTGATAGGAATGTTAATTTGCTAGAAAATATGTTTTTTTTAGAAGATAGAACCTTTTATAAATATTATTTGGTAAGATACACTAGCAGCCTGTATTAACAATCAATATATAAATATATATATTTTATAATTTATATAATCGAATGTACGTAATTTATTTATTATGTTATAACAATTCTATTTAATTCAATAATGTTACTATGGGTTGATTAATGCCTGAAATAAACGATAAATAATAATAATAATTAGCTGATGCGAAAAAAAGGTTACAATAACCATAAACATTTTAGTAACTTACATTTTATTTTCTTATATCTAACAACTATTACATTTTATCCTTCGATGGGTTACACCTAATTAAAATTACCTACTTATATATTAGCCTATATTCCCACAGCTGGGCTAAAGTGTCGGGCGACCTTTGGCCAAGTTTGTCCCGAGAACATTATCATATCGTCACACTTTAGACTTTTTTGATGTCGATTTTTTATATTACTTCCGACGTACTTTTTGAAAAGGATCGATCTACGTTATTATAGATATAAATACATATCTTCTTGATCTCTAAATGTCCAAAAATACCATTATTTACATTAATATTATAAAGAGGTATGCACACTGCAGCGTAAATGAAAGCTCCCAAGCCGCCAAACACAGAGCTGCATGGCGTCGTATCGCGAGAGAGGCGGTGGTGTTACGAGTGTATGACTGAGAAGAAGATAAAGAGGTAAAGTTTGTTTTTTTTTGGTTGTAGGAGGTAATCTCTGAAAGCACTACTCCGAAATTTTTTCACCGATAGAAAGCTGTTTTTTTTCTGAGTGACATAGACTATATTTTACGTATGCAGGCGAAACTGCGGGCAAAAGCTAATTATACTTAATAACTATATCAATGTTCCACCAAAACTAACTAGGACTAGGAGCGTGAAATTCTACACAAGATTTCCTTTTATGACGTAGGCGAGCACAGAGAGAGGGTTTTCCAAAATTCACCCCCTAAGGGGATGAAACGGGGGTCCAAAGTTTACTGGTGGAGAAGTTTACTTTCATGTGGGTGAAGATGCTGGCAGAAGCATTCATGGCATATGACGTGAGAGAGAGAGAGAGAGAGATCCGCAGATCTTATGTTCAGGCTCGCCAAGATCCGTTGGCCGTACAGTAATGCATAAAAAAAATAAGTGACATACTTCGTCGCGTGACAAACTTGAAGGTGACAGGACGCGTCGTAAGCACATAACCTTTGTGTCAAGAACTTCTTACGAAAGGGCGAAAGTGTTCGCGGTCCCTTAATGTTACATATAAGAGTTTATGAGCATGCTTACTACGTTAAAGTAGCGATACTTAGATGTACGGACACCCTGGGGTTGTGGAATTGTTCGATGTAGTCTCTGGCAAAAGAAGGAATACTGGTGGGTTTTGGTTACACTCAATCTTGTTTCATGTAGAGTGGGAGAAGGTATCATGATTTTCCACCACAAAAAAACATACACAAATACTTTATTAAACAAAAATTAAAAAATATTTCATGTCTGTAGGTACTGGATGATTTATCTTAATTAAATTACTATGTTTGAAACACGGATAGACCTTGTCCTGGAATATAATTTATGATACAGTTTATCCCGGGTGTATGATATCCAAGAGAAGAAAAGCACCACTGCTCTCAAAACGGTGAAGGTAAACATCGTGAGGAAACCGGCATGCCCTAGAACCAAACATTCGAAGACATGTGACATTCACCAACCCGCACCGGGCCCGCGTGGTGGATTACGGCCCATTCCCTCTCCTAGAGAGGAGGCCTGAGTCCCAGCAGTGGGAACATTATAAGACCGTCTATGCTTTGCTACTGGTCTGATTGCAAAAAATTTTTCACCGTTAAAAAGCTGCTGATGGTCGATAGGGACGAAAGGTTTTGGAGTGGCGACCACGTACCGAAAGACGCAGCATTGGAAGGCCTCCAACAAGGTGGACTGAAGACCTGGTCAGGGTCGCGGGAATCCGATGAATGCGTGACGCACAGGACCGGTCGTTGTGGCGACGCTTGGGGATAGCCTATGTCCAGCAGTGGACGTCTTTCGGCTGATATGATGATGATGATGATGAAAAGCTGTTTTAAGCCTGAGTGACATACGCTATATTTAATGTACGCGGACGAAGCCGCGGGCAAATACTAGTGTTGTACCTATATTCATGTACCCTATAATGGCTGTCACCAATAATTATCAACTCTTTATTGGCGACTACGTAGATAACATCACAGTTAGTCTGTGTTATGTCTTCATTAACATTTAAAAGAACTAATATAACTTCAATACTTAGCTACTGTATCTTATGTTACTTTCCAGGTGTGCGGTTATTAGCTTAATTTATTATACAGAGACATGGCCCAGTGGTGTCAGTTGCGACTTACGAGAGTCAGGTCGTTGGTTCAAACTCGAAACTTTACTTTGTGTAATTAATTTCATTACCACTGCTCATCAATTGCAAAGACTTGGTATAGTAACCAAATATCTATTTTATTTATTTATTGCCAATGTACACAGTTTACACCACATATATAAATTACAGGCACATATCAACGAATATCGACAACACACAAAACATTTGAAAAGCATTAACGTAATAGCAATGAAAATAATAATAATAAGTATATCTAATTTTCCAAAATTCTTGGGGATGAACTTTAGGGGTGAATTTTTGGAAAATTCCATTATGAAATTTGAGTTTTTTTGAAGTTTTCTGCTGTCGGGTGAAAAATTTTCGCCCCGACCCGCACAATCGACGCGTTGTCCCGTGTTTTAAACTTATTTTCACGCGGGTGAAGCCGCTTGTAGAAACTAGTCTTGTATAAAACCATCTCTCCTTATCCGACATACCACAAAGTTAAACTCACAGTCCAAAACAAAACGGTCACATACCACACTGACTCTACTCATTCAATATTCAACTCTATCACCTTAAGCTAAGGTTGATTTTTCTCTGTCACTGTAGATGGTAATAAATCTTGCCGAGTTCAACAAGGGGTGATCATATTAAATTGATTGTTTGTTTGATGATACTAATTTTTTAATTAATGTCATTGGTCTAGTGGTTAGTGGCCCTGACTGGTATGCCAGAGGTCGTGGGCTCGATCCCCATCCAGGACAAATGTTTGTGTGATGAGTACGATCGTTGTTGTGTCTGGATGTAATTTATGTATAGTATGTATGTATTTAGAAATATGTATATAAGTATGTTTATCAGTTGTCTAATACTCATAGTACAAGCTGTCATGCTCATAAATCGCGGATAGCTGATGGGACAAAAAACGCAGCGTTGGAAGGTCTCTCTCAAGGTGGACCGATGACCTGGTGAGAATCGCGGGATTATCATGGATGCGATACGCAAAGGACTGTTCGTTGTAGCGACAGTTGTCTAGCAATGGATGTCTTTCGGCTAAAATGATGATGATGATGATGAAATGCTTGCCTGAGTCTGAACCGGCGTCGTTAGACTCGAAAGCCGAAGCCGTTATCATTGTGCCGATAGTACTCCACCACTATGTCTTTTAATGCCTTGTCTGAGTATGGTTTCCACACTTAGTCCTATACCATTGAACGTGGGCCATGGCGGCCATAACCTTAGGTGGGCTCTTCAAAAACAGATTAAGCCTCTCAGGTTTTTCAGGGCAGTACGGGGACCCTAAGGTTCATGTGCGTATTTCAGTGACACCTATGCAGTCTAGGAGCACATGCGCAATTGTCTCCTCCCCCTCCAAGCATGCTCTGCACAGGGGACTGTCTCTGATGCGTATTGTGTAGGTCCACTACTAATATTCAAGTTAAAATGTTTTTACACAACTGGTTACACAACGCAGGGTCGAGATGAAAATTTATTACCGTTGTTTAATTTGTCACAATTTGTTAATTATACGTCTTTGTGTTTGTTGTTCAAGTAATTTTTAATTACAGGTTAGATTTACATAGAGATTGATAACTGTTGTACCAGTTATGTTTACATTGTTAGAATAGATTAAGAGCGGCCAAACCGAGATATATGTCCATACAACCGCTCGAAAAGTAGGGGTTATGCTTGGAGTTTCCTTGCATGATCGAATCAGAAATGAAGATATCTGCAGGAGAACTAAGGTTGCTGACATGCAACCTTAGCAATGGCAATGGGCACATTACTTCCAGAACACAAGCCGAAAGGTTCTAGAGTGGTGACCTCGTACCGGAAGACGCAACATTGGAAGGCCTTGCACAAGGTGGCCCGATGACCTGGTAAAGGTTACGGGAATCCGATGGATGTGAGACGAAAAAGTGAAGGAAAACATCGTGAGGAAACCGGCATGTCCTAGAACCAAAAATTCGAAGACATGTGACATTCACCAAACCGCACTGGACCCGCGTGGTGGATTACGGCCCATTCCCTTTCCTAGAGAGGAGGCCTGAGACCCAACAGTGGGAACATTAATAGACTCATTATGCTTATGCTATGCTAGGTTTCTACGAAGTCATATCAGCCAAAAAAAATTCATAGAACCAAGAATTTAGCTCACAAAGTAGCTTAGATCGCCTGAATCGATTAGTACAGCCACAAATCTATATTTTTTAGCAGGTAGCTAACACGGTATTTCCGGCGTTTCGAGGCCACTCTAAAAACCTAGCCAGAACCTTGAAACAAGGAAGGGTTTAGAAATCTCCTAGTGCATTTGGGAAACCACTATATGTATGTGAAAACCGACCTTGCGTAGGGCTGTCAAACTAAATATGGATTGGAAAAAACAATTTATTTTTTTCTAATAAAAAATTCAAATATCCAAACGCCTTGTTGATACTTTGCGTGACCCAAAGGCAGGTTTTACCTCGGTCAGAGATGAGATGGCATTGCCATATAACGTGGCAATGCCGCCAGTCTTTTGGGCACACTTCCAGTCGACAGCGATGTGGAGGAATTTTTTGACGCCATATTTTAGGTAAGAGTTATTTTGTATTTATGTATGTGTAGTTTTAATTAGTTAAGTGTTTTTATTTTTCATGTTCTTCCTAGTCTAAATAAATATATAAACTAAGGTCTTTATTACATAGAATGGGTAGGATGACAGCAGGACGAAAATATATATCTTTAAGATGAGAGAAAAGGATAGGTAACTACATTGTTTGAATCTGACAGCTCTCATCCGCACCATCCTATAGCAATTGTACTGTAGTGCTTGACTGCGATCCTAACTATTATGCGAACTAGTATAATATCATATTTTATAATTCATGTGGGATTCAGTTATTCTAACGTCATCATGAGTTATGGCAGAATAGATTATGTCGAAGACACACTTTAGTATTGTTTATTTAAATATTCGTTGCCAAAGAATAGTCAAAAAAAAGTCTAACAATACATTTTTTTTTCAGTAAAACGTTTACAAACTTAACTAATCCTGTTAAACAAACAAAAATAAAACGAAAAAGATTTAACACTTCCAATAAACAAACTCATACATTAAATAAATTCAATTAAAAATAATTACAGAACAATTATAAAGGAACATAGTAGAGTCTGTCAAAAAAGTTAAACGACTTAGGTAATTATTAGCGTAAAATGAAATCTGATGTAGTCAACACTGGTTGAATAATCTAGGTTGATCATTGTTTACGTATAAAAAGTGTCAAATATAAGTAGTTTTTAAATGATTTATTATTATTAGGGGACTTTTTAGCAATAAAAAATGCAAAAAATAATCGTTAGAAAATACCGATTTCAGTCTCTTTAATGATATTTTTATTACAAAAATAGTTTACATTTGCAAAGATATATTAGTGTCATAAGTAAGTGGAAAGTCATGACATAAATCTGAATTGTAATATTCTATTCCGCTTATTGATTCATCATGACTGCCATACTACGATCAACATCAGTTGTGCCATCATCATGCCAAGAAACAATTAAATGACAACTAAAATTCGTGTTGCAACAACAGAAATTTTATTTCATTAAAAAATTCTAGTCATTTTTTTTTTTAGACAGACTTTAGAACGAACGGGGTGGGTTTTTAGTAAGTAAGAGTCTGGCAGGGTTTGTCAGTGGATAATTTTCCCCACCATAAAAAAACACAAATGTACAATATTTAATATTAAAAGTGCCATCCTTATATGGTATTTAACTAGCAAGGAAGACGCATGTCGGAACGTATCAACGTAATCATAGTTTCCTTTGCACGAAATTTTTGACGCCTAAAAAAGTTATCACGTTTTTTTTTGTATTGTCTATAGTTCGCGTGCTGTTTTTTTTTTCAACACGGATGGCATTCTCGAAAGCGAAACTGATACCTATTCAATTTTAATTATCTGTGACTTTTAATTTTGAATAAAATTTTGAACGATATTTTTAGGTTTATGCATCTGATTATAAATGTTAATTTGTTTTAAATATTAGACGGATAATTTTCAATTTCCGTATTTTTGATAGGGGTTTAAGATGTTTAATTTAACCTTTAAAGAGTAATCTTCTGTATTCAAAATAGTTCCGTAACTGATAGATTGAACATGCACTTTTTTTGTTATTGTTTTTGGCTTGGATACTAAGCCATGTCTTCGTATGAATAGCTATTTTGGTTACTATTAGAATATGGATGTACGCATTCCAATGTTTTATGTAGTATTTGGCAACAAATGTATCAAGTCAACCTTCTCGGCAATCTTTGCTGAGGTAGTCAACACTAGAATAAAATCCTCAGATTCCACAATATTGTCCAGTTGCACAGACACTTGAAATACAAAACTACACTAATTTACATCACAATATCCACTAGAAATCAATTTGCGAATAATTAAAACAGACAGTGAACTTCGCTGCATATGCTATGTTAAGCTATTGTTGGTTTAGTCTTCACGAGTATAATATCTAGGAATATAGACTAGAATAGGCGGAATTGGATGACTCTAAAAAACCAGGGCTCTTGGACAGTCTCAAAAAAATCACCAACTGGCAGCTGAAGGAACACGGGTGAGTTAGTTAGCCTGTAAAAATGTAATGCTCCGTCTCGCCCCTTTTAGAGCGGAAGAAGTTATTTGGTTTGAAAAATAAATAAAGGAGAAGTGAAGATAACTATGGAAAACATGCCTTTTCTTAAATACAGTGTCTTAGTAATGTCATGAACTAAACTAATTACTGTAATATTTTTTCACATTCCAACCTTTAATCTAAGTATTTTTAAACCATTCTAGTAATATCTTATAGGTTATTTCCATATATAGGAGCTTGTATATATCGTGATATACCATTGGCAGTTGAAACTCAGGCCTAAAGGTTAGAGCTATCACACAAAGTCCATATAGAGGTGGATGATAAAGTTGGTCATAGACTTGATATACCTGTCAGGGCTACGAGAGTGATCGGAAGAGGTACTGCGGTCCTGGAACGCAAAGGGCAATTGAAGGTTCGCAGATGGGGCTTATCAGTACCACACCGTAAGGTAAACGATGATGTGATCGATGATGGAGCATGCTGGACTAAAAGTAACCTATTCAGTCTTGAATTAAAGATCACTTGATTGTAGCTAACAGAAAACATATGCTTGCGTTTTACTACTACGTTACCTGATGGTAAGCTATGATGTGGTCGATGATGGAGTACGTTTGCTTAGAAGTAACTCATTCTTGACTTGAAGACCTCAGGTTGTAACTAACAGGAAACTTAGACTCATGATAGGCTCGCGTTTTACAACTCTATCATCTCATAGTAAGCGATGATGTGGTCGAAGGTTTAGCACGCTTGCCTAATAGTAACTCACTCCTGAGTTAAAGACCCCAGTTTGTAAAATAATAGGAAACTTGGACTCCTGCTGGGCTCGCATTTCACCACTGCATCACCTCATAGTAAGCGATAATGTGGTCGACGATGGAGCAGGCTTGCTTAGAAGTAGGTAACCTATTCAATTTAAGTATTTACTCTAGATTTAACGACCCCAGGTTGTAACTAACAGGAAACTTAGACTTATGATAGGCTCGCTTTTTACTACGCTATCACCTCATACACATATACAGTCATATTATGAATAGGTAAGGTTTTTTTATATTTGTTTGTAGGAGATAATCTCGGAAAGTATTGGTTCGATTGCTAAAATTTTTTCATAGATAGAAAGGTGCTGTATTCCTGAGTGACATAGGCAATTTTTTATGAAGTTATATGAGCGAAGCCGCGAGCAAAAGCTAGTTTCTTATAATTTATGTAAATCAACATTAGATTTCTTTAAGTTTCTACAGTTAAAAATCTTTCTAGAGAACAAAATTTATTTTCTACAGCAGAAATTATTAACAATACTCTCGCCTATCGCAGTATAACCTCATCTGCTATACCTAAGTAGGTGTAAATTGGGGTTTCTGGATCAGAGGAGATCCAGAAACACCCAATTTACCCTATCATTCATTGTATTCAGAGATAGGTACTATTTGCCCTAATATTCAATCATTCATCAATCAGTCATTTATTTATGATGATATTTCAATTATCAGAGGAGATCCAGAAACACTTAATTTATCCTATCATTCATTGTATTCAGAAATGGGAACTATTACATACTATATATATATACTTGATGTATTCTCTCAATTAAAATATGAAAACCTAACCTTTTACTATTAAAAGTTATATTGCAAAACGAATACTTAAACCCTGATTTAAATACTGAACCAACGGCTTAAGTAACCTGCAGTAGCTATAAACTAGGATTATATTTACATCATACGTATTTTAAATTTTATGTGTTATTTAATAAACTTATTAGTTGAAAGGATTTTTGTACTAATATTTAACTACAAGGATTTATAAAAAAAAAGTAAAAGTTTAGCTTATTTTGTGTCTTGGACGATTTTTTTTTTAATTTTTGTGAGAAGTAAATTATATTTTATGTTATTCATGCAGTGAAAAATGTCCCTTTGTTGCTCAGTAATAAAGTATTATTTGGCCCAATTGTATTTTAGTTTGTTCTTCAAATCTTACTCGTATTGGTAGTAGACTGGTAAAATGTTTTTTTTTTTTCAATACAATTAATAAGAATTTTTTACATACCATTTCTAAATTACCAGGATTGAACCTTTTTAACATTCGTAACTTGAATTATAACTTTTTTTTTAAGATGTTAAACCAATAAATTTAAAAATTAAAAGAATCTCTGTAAATACATTTAATTCATGAATCCCCAAGCGACCATCGGTGGCCGCGCATCTATTGTCTTACTATTGTGTCTCTAATTGACGGTATCTGAAGGGTTAAGTAATAAAATATTATATGTATATACAAAGAATTATGAGTATGCATGATAATGGACAGAGAGGAAGGGAGACCAAAGAAAAGATGAATGGATTTTGTGAAGAAAGGATAAAGCAGAAGAGGTTGTTAGTGATAGCATGATGGGTGATAGGTCAAATAACACGGGACCAGGGCAGAAAAATGATGATGATGATGATGAATTAAGTATTTCATATAGGTGAGTTTCAACCTGTAGCCTATTGTACTTAGCTGTATATATTTATAATTTCATTGTACTTAGCTTTTTTAAAAGGTGAGTAAATAATCGTGAATTTACAATGAGACATCATTTAAATTTTTTATTTATTACGAAATTTCAAGTCACTGTCGGGTTTCAAGGAGTTGTCAGCAACCATAGGAGCCCAGTAAGGTCGAAGCCTACTAGGGCCAAGGGTCTATTTCTGAAAGGAAGGCTCGGCTCCAGTAAGGGTACGAAGGGACAGGGTGGGTTTTTTTGTCAGTAAAAGTCTGACACTATCTCTTGCTCCGCCCAAGGATGAATTTTACCCACCGAAAAAAATAAAGTCACTACTAGGAGTAATAGAGCCATTTTGAAATATGAACAGAAATATTTTGAAACAACTGTAAATATTTTTAGCGTGATTGTTGAAAGCGTGTTTTATTAGCGCTTAATTAGTTGTTTAGCTAATTATTATTATTATACGCACGCAAGCGGATTTATTGGAATATTTAGCGGTATGAGCAAAACAGCTTGGTCTTACAAAATGTATTGGCTATGGTTCGTTAGGTCATCGGTTTTAAGAGGAGTTTTTGGCGGGATTTGAGTGAAGATCAGTGGCTGTTTTCATTATTCGAAAATTGGTTTGTCCTGTGCGTCACGGTCCCTTTCTATTCCTACAACCCTCACGAGGTCAACGGTTTACCTTGTGGAAGGCCTTCCATCGATGCGTCATTTCACTAACTAAGCAGATAATTTATTTGACAATGTGGCCCTTTTTTGTGGTCGGGAAATCATTTGCCTCTCTCACTCTGGGTGGAGTGATAAAAAGAGTGTCAGAGTTTTACTGAGTAAACCTGGGAGGGTTCCTTTAGTTGCCCTTTTCGTTTCAGAGTCGCGGTGACTATTGCTAACTACAAAGGAACCCTTCTACAACAAGGCTTTGTTTGCTACAGTTCTCTTTGTTATTGGACGAATTTTTATCTTCTTCTTTTTCTTCCTGCCCTTATCCCATATTACTTGGGGTCAGTGCAACATGTTTTTTTCTTCCATTCCGTCCTGTCACCCGTCACACTATCATTAACTCCCTTTTCTTTCACACCTCACAAAATCTATCTATCTTTTCTTTGGCCTACCTCCCATCTCCATCCATTTACATGTATACTCAGAACTCTTTTAGTAAGTAACAGTTTTTACAATAAAACTTCGTAAATATATTCACTTATAGATAATGAAAGATACTTTCCATTCCACACCTAGTCTCTAATAAACGAAAAACTAATATTTTTTTGAAGTGAGTAACAATTTGCATAAATACGATATCATTTTTTATTCACTAGGGCTGCACTTAGTCATTTGCAGGAACTTTGCAATCCAACGCCAATTATAGAAAAAAGAAAGGTCTTTTTAAAATGATACGCGAACGATTCGAAATTCAAACTCTGCTCTACAATTGGTTGAGGCCGATGCGACACATAAAAGTTTCATGGGCGTTCGTTAGGGTTGTGCGAAATGGAACAATCGAACGGTTGTCAGTAAAAAAAAATTGATAATTTATTTAGTATTTGATTAAAATTTCTAATATATAATCGTTAACATAATTATTTGTGATTTTTTGTAGTGTTTATGTGGATGGATGGACAGAGGCTATAGAAAAGTTGAATGGATTGTGTGAGGAATGATATGGAAAAGGGAGTGAATTGCAGTGTAGAGAGAATGGAAGAAAAAGATTTCAAACAACATGAAACAAGGATAGAAAGATGATGAGATGTAAGATGGCCTAATAAAGGCTATTGGAAGCGTTTGTCCATGGTTAGGCGTCTAATGAATGCTATTAGATTAGTGTGATATTTTCTTACCAAAGTAGTGGTTTAGATGTGAAAAAGAGACATTCCCATGTTGATCTGGGGAGGGAAAAATACAGTGAAAAATGTAAAGAATGTAATCAACACTAAGTTTACTACAAAATCACAAAGCTAATGTATAAAGTCAACTGAATATCGAGTTGGGGTCGGCTTTCAGTCTAAACAGAAGCATTATTTTACATGTAGCGGCTGCCTATCTGATCTCTACCACCCAGTAACTGGGTAACAGAATACAGCCTTGCCAAAACTGGTGCCAGTATTCCTGGCTTCTGACTATCCGTGACAAAAGTCTACAAATGATAGCCGGGGTTATAGATTTAACGTGCTTTCCGAGCCATTGTGGAATCTGGGTATATTAAGATCTACAAACTGACTTCACGAAGTGTGGAAGCCTTGGAGATCTTCCCGTCCGATTATAATTTGGGTGGCTAGAGAGAATAGGCTCTTAATAAACTAATGCGCCTCACCTCAACGATTGCATCACTGCTTACCATCAGATGGGTTAATGGCTAGTTTACATCAATAAAAAAAATCTAAAGAAAAAAAGAGTACCTCAACTTAATAATTAAAAAGCACTAAAAATTTTCCTCGCCATCATAGAATTATTTCCATCGGTCTAAAAAATTAATTGAAAGAAAAAAATAATCTATGGTAAACCATAGTTGACAACCCTAATTATACTTGAACTGTACTATAGGGGAACCTATTAAATATTAACTCGGCGGTTCCGTACTACAATTACTAGTGTTTTGACGTACTCTGCTCCATGTCATTTTAGACATCACGACTTTTATAAGGCATTTTTTAAAATATATAATTCAATTATTTCGTTTGGGGCCGTCAACTGTTTTTTTTTTCGATTTTTTAATGTGTTATTTCTAGTGTATATTTAAAAAAAAAAATTCTTCCGCAAGTGTGTTTCTTACATTCCTAAACCTGATGATGTTGATGATTAAAACTTGTTGTGTATATTTGAGTGGGTCCCCGAATTGTTTGAAAATATAATTGAACACGGTAAGTGGCGCTACTATCGGAATCGGCCATTTTATTTGGTGGAAAGTTAGCTTTTAAGCAAGACAACGTCTATCGGGACCACTAATATTCATAATTTTTTTCGTATCACAAAATGTAAATAGGCAAAAAATCTAGAGTAATTAATTTTAATTTCCGAACTCAAAAAATAGGTATTTTTTACGAATACAAGTTGTCGAATAGTTGAATCGTAGTCGTATCGTGTCACATAAAGAAAACTAAAGTTCAGCGAAGTATCAATAAAATATTCAAAAAAAAAGAGACATTTTTTTTCCAAAGAAGAATTTTTTGTAAAACTTTATGATAGCCGTAGTTGACGCCTCAAAATGATGGTTCAGACTGTAATGTGACGATCAGGACACTTGGGTGACGATAATTTTGGGGTGAAACTCGTAAAAAATGGGGTATTTCATAAGACAACTGTAATGTCGACAAATTAGGGTAATTTAAGCGTTCGAAATGGCTTCTTTTGTGACAAAGGTGTTAAACTACATTTGAATTGAATTTGTGATGTTGTAATGGAAGATATTATGTGGGTAATTGAAACTGTTAAATAAATAAGTATCTAGTTTGATATGTTTTTACTTCTTTTATTCATATTTACTTTAAGTAAAAGACAGTTTATAACAAACAAGTTTTTATTGAAAATCGTTTTTTCATAGCAAGCTTTTATAGCACGGTATAATACTTATATAATTAATACTCGTCAAGACGAATCATACGAGCCCAAACTCGATGGGGTTGTGTCGTTAAACTACCGAGTTCCTTCGACACCTTCCGGTTTCATCATCAGATTAGCTCCATGTCATAATAATTTTCCATTGTCATCTGATTTACACATGCATGCAAAATTTCACCGGGTAGTGGTTCAAATTTAATTTACAAGATTTGATGACAAACAAACATACCAAAATTACTATTTAAAAGTCTTGGAATACATTAGTTCTAAATTTAAACCTCAATCGATAACCGGGAAGTGGGTCAAATTTAATTTACAAGATTTGATGACAGACAAACATCGGGACAGGTGAAACTAAATAAAAGCTTGTAAAAAAAAAAAACTATAATAATAAACGCCTGAAGCGTAAGTAGAGAAAACCACATCCATTTCTAAATTGCTCAAAGTCAAAGTCAAAGTCAAAATATTTTATTTCATATAGGCCTACAAGGGCACTTATAAAACGTCAGAAGCTAGTGCATAGTGCTAGTGCTCTTTGCATTCATTTGAAAGAAGCAAATTTCAAAACACTTTTGTCAAAAGGAAAGAAATGGTCCTTCTTTTTTGTCGACAGCCCATCGATACAAGATATACTTAAAATAAAATCGAATAATATATTAGAATGTCTTTTACTAATCAACTTAAAATACAAGAAAAACAAGAAGCCTAAAAAGTTTAAGCATAAATCCACACTAATATAATAAAGAGGTAAAGTTTGTTTTTATGTTTTTTTGCTTGTAAGAGGGAATCTCTGGAAGTACTGGTCCGATTGCTAAAGTTTTTTCACCGATAGAAAGCTGCTTTATTCCTGAGTGACACAGACTATACTTTATGTACGCGGGCGAAGCTGCGGGCAAAAGCTAGTACGATATATAGGTAGAACTTATTCATTTTTGAGAGCATAAGATATTGTCAGTAAAGACGAAGTCGTAGAAACATTTCAACAGTCCAATAGTTCAATAATTATACTGCTGCTAAATTTTTTTCGAAAACATAAAAATATACACATTTTTTAAATAAAAACCAATATAAACTTACCATCTTTAGGCGGACTGGCACATTGCGGCGCGTAAGACCCTAAATGATAACCATAGGTATTTTGATGCATCGGGGGAAAAGGATACCCTAACGACCTAGGACTGGGGAAACCTGACGCCTCGTGAGGGTTCTGCTGACCCCCAGGACTCCCAAAATGGTGGGGATGCTGATACCCCCCTTTGAAAGGACCATACCCGTGTTGTTGCAGCTCAATGAAGGCAGATTTTGAGGAGACATTCGTGGGGGTCGAATTAGCAGAGTCGTGTGGGGTTTGTGACCCCCCTAAATGGTGGTGTTGGTGGTCTATCGAGTCTTGGGTCGTGAGGGCCGGCTGTGGGGTGGATGGGCCCCCCCCGTCCGAAGACTGGGGAGGCCCAAACGGATCTGTGAAACTCAGGGTGGATGGTTTGCTGTTGGGGGATTGAATTCGAGTAATTTTGAGGGATTTTATGGTCTTCTTGTGTAGGTGGCCGCTGGGGTAGCCTGGAACAAAGAAAATGGTGGTTAGAAACGATTGAGATTTAAAAAAATTGGATTAAGACATTTTGTTTTTTTTCTTTATTCTGTTTGGTTAATTATTGTTAGTTAAGGTTAGTTATTGTATTATGTCTCTGATTTCAATCGTTAAACAAATTCTTTTTTTTCTGTTAATTAATTAAGTTTAATTTTAATTCATGAATCCCCAAGCGACCACCGGTGGCCGCGCATCTATTGTCTTACTATTGTGTCTCTAATTGACGGTATCTGAAGGGTTAAACAAATAAAAAGTTTAAATAAATAGTAAAACTAGCAAGAAGCGAAAGTAGATCCTTTAGGTCCCGGACCTTTGAAAGACGTACGAGGAGCCGAAACCAACTCGCAGATAGTTCCTTTTAATGGAATGTGATACCAACCGATGATTAAATTATCCGTACGATTATTTATAATTTTATTCTATTTCATTATCAAAGTCACAATATCTATCAATAAAATTAAAATAAAGAAATACGAAGAAAAACAAATAAAGTAATAAACCAGCCATGATGGCAACACAATCAACACAAATTCACCTCTTACGCATATTTCAAAGCCAACCAATCAGCCGTAACGGTATTTTGAATAAATTTTACGAATCTTTAAGTAAACGTTAGGGATCCTACAAAATTATTTTCAACTTAGTTGATGCCAGCGGCATTCAACAGTCGACTACCTGCATGTGCAGAGTACTGGAGTTCTTTGGCCACATTGCCAGGAAAAATGGCCACATCCTTGAACTGCTCATCGTAACTGGCATGATTGATGGCAAACGACCAAGGGGTTGCAGCCCAATAAGATAGGCAGATCAGGTCCGCTCCACGCTGGACACCCAATTGCACGTCGCACTTCATGACGCTGAGAACCGTCACAGATGGCGAGATACCATTAACCAGAAGCTAATCCAGCGGGAACTTCACGACCTTCAGTAATGAGAAATACGACTCGAGGAGGAGGAGGAGGATGCCATCGGTTTCGCTCGCGTCTCTCTCGCGTCTCTCTCTTTGCCTAGCCTTATCCCTTTTCATTTGGGTCGGCTCTCCTCGTCTATTTCCGCCAGACATTTCGGTTCTGAATCGTCGAGGTCATTCATTAAGGTTTCATTTAAGTCATTGCGAATTACAGATATCCAAGTTAGAAAAGGTCTACCACTCTTCTTTGGACTAATATTCATGTGCAGGATTTACCTAGTCAAATGTTCTTTAGATCTTCTCATTACATGACCATACCATCTGAGTCTGAGCGGTTTCGCCCGCGTGAGAGTGGAAAATCGTCCCAAGAGAAGATAATTCTGGGATAAAAAGCATCCAATGCCTGCCAGAAATAGGCTTGTCCTTGCTTGGGCTTGACCGAAAAGATACAGTGACAGCATTGTATCTGTTTTATGGGGTTATACTTTTGTTACCAGCTTCTTTGTTTTTTTTTTCTACCAGAAGTGTGTAAGAAGTTGGGAGAAGCCTTTGCTCAGCTATGGGAAAGTATATATTATATTAAAAAAGAAACTACACTGTTAATTTTACTTTTAGGTTAAATTACATTGTTCCTTATACACTGGGCTTTTTTATCACCAAAAAGATTATTTCGTCTGAGAAGAAAAAAATTCTAAAATATAAAAATTCCACCCACTCCCACGAGGTCAGTGGAGGTCAAAGTTGTGGGTTTTCTTCCAAACAATTTGTTTAGCCGACACGCTCAATTGAGCCAGTAAGTGGATGGACATCGAACTCCATGTAGGGGACGTAGTCGTCATTCGATTTACTTTATAATGCAGTATTTTATTTATTTCAATATCTGGGAATTAAAACTTCAGTTCTTTAAATTTTTTTGCTGTTCATTCAATTCTGTTCCTGGTTCAAATGGTAAGGGTTCTAATTATATTCTTATTCGTGAGCTTATTTCCTTTTAAACAAGTGGATATCTATTATATTTATGTCTCTCATTAAAATCAGTATAGTACATTAGGTGTAAAAGACTATAGACAGAGTCATCATCATCAGCCTTTTAAATGTTCAGACTGCTGGGACTCAGGCCTCCTCTCTAAAAGAAGGAACACAGTATAGACATAGAGTAATTTTCACAAATTATATTTTCTTTTATATTTTTTTTTTAATATTTTTAACAAATTATTTTCTTAATATTATTTACAAACACTTACCTACACACATTATTATTATTATTAATAATGTGTGTAGGTACACACATTAAAACACTCAAATAACAAAAAAACCCTAAACTTACTAAACACCTTAAAATACAACGCCGAAAAACTCCTTTACATCGCTGTCTAATGTCCAAAAGACTGGCGACATTACCACGCTACATGGCAATACGTCTCCTCTATCTAGTAGTTTTATCAATATACATCATTGTGCACCTTTTAACGAGCTCAGAACAAACTCAACAATACATTCAGAAGAGTAAACGACATGCTACAAACTATTCAAGTCAAGTCAAGAATAAAAAGGTTTTCTAGGTAAGCGCGCTCTATTGTCGACCGCATCGTCGATTTCCATCGGGTGAGATAGCAGTCAAGCGCAAACCAATCAAAAAAATAATAATTACTAAGTTACTTCTAGGCAAACACTCCATCCTCAAACATATTATCGCTTAATATCAAGTGAGATAGCGGTCAAACACTAACCTTCCAAACAATAAAAACAATTATAAAACAAATATTCAACCAACAAAATCTGACTCTAGAATTTCAGCAATTTATTATAGCCTGTAGGTATTCTATATGCATTTGACATCTTGTCTCTTAAAATTGTCTTATAATACCCTAATCAATCCCCAATATATCTCCATCATTCTACCCTAACAATCTTCTCCAAACAATAATCAAATCATAATTTGTCACCTAATCTGATATCATTTCCATCACCTTGAAATTAACACACACAAAACAACCTTATACGAAGCGCCATCTATATTTCAACGTGTGGTCCTTTCCCATTATATTTCATTATATATATCCAAAAAAACTAAATGAGCCAACGATACTATCCTACGAGATTTCTCACAAACCTAACTGGAACCAGCGCCTTGCTATAAAACAAATGGTATGATGAATTAAGATGAGAAAAAAACCCTTTTCGGCAAGATCTTTGTGTTAATTACTGGTAGGGTTGCTACGAGGAGGATGGTTTATTTAACTGTTATAGTATTTTGTACGATAATGACGTTCATCATTATCATTTAAGCCAAGAGACTTCCACTGTTGGGCATACTCTCGATTTCTGAGTTAAGCATTAGAAGTTTAGCATTTCTTAGCCTGCAAACCTGTCAAAATTTGGCACTAAAGTACGGTTCGAGACGTGCTTTACTCAAAATACTCAATTTAGAAATCCGCTAATAGGTCTCCCTCTAATGTCGCTTCAACAAGCGGTCCTATGCTCTCACATCCATCAGACTCTCCCTATCCTCACCATATTATTGATCTACGTTGTGAAGGGATATATGTTGGATTTGAACTTCTTTTTATTTCGACTCCCAGCAAAATTGTCGCATATTTATAGATATTCTAATTTTTAGAAACAACTTCATCATCATTTGCCATTCCTGTCCCAACTGTTTCAACGATGCAGATGAAGTTTTTAGAAGTTTATGATCTTTAATAAAATTACCATAAAGTATATGATGCTACCTACAATGCAACTTGTTCACATGAAATACATGATTACATATACACCAGCAGCAGAATCAGATAAGCCGTCATCTATATATATAAAAATGAACCCCGTTTTCCGTTGTCACGACTTGGCATGAAAACGGCTTGACCGATTTGGCTGATTTTTTTTTTTTGTTGTGATTGTTATTATGAGGAGAAGGTTCTTATGGAAAAAAAAAATTAGGGTAGTGTAGGGTAGAGTAGGGTAGAGCAGGGTAGAGTAGGGTAGAGTAGGGTAGAGTAGGGTAGAGTAGGGTAGAGTAGGGTAGAGTAGGGTAGAGTAGGGTAGAGTAGGGTAGAGTAAGGTAGAGTAGGGTAGAGTTGGGTATAGTAGGGTGGAGTAGGGAAGAGCGGGAGCGAAGCCGCGTGGGCAAAGCTAGTTCAATATAAAATACTAATATTGAGCTGCATCTGATTAGTTTTATTTTATGAAAAGTTTCAGTAAATGATATAATTCAATCTAAATTAGTTAAAGAATGTGACCATAAGAAAATTTCTGAAGTAAAACTGTCTCGAAATTAAAAAACAAAATTTGATGTAATATAAGTGAAAAATGTTTAAATTAATACTAAAACAGAAACCAAAAACATTCCGAATTGATTCACTTTTAACAAAAGCAATAATTCAGAAGCGTTAAAAACTTGAAGTGGTAGATTAATAAATGGTAGCACCGCATGCAGTATGATTGACACTAAACGCACTGTGGACCAGATCCAGCCAACGGTGGCGGTATATTATATAGGTACGAATGATTTATAAGTACCGTTTTTACTACTGGGAATAACTATGGATTGAAAAATAGAGCACGGAGATAATGGACATCCAAATGACCAATGCTGATGCCATTGAATCTAATATAAAAATATAGGTAATTGAAGTTGATCAGAATAACGATTTTAAACACTGTAAAATAAAATTTAATAGTACAGATTTTGAAGTAAAATGCTGACAAAGTATTTCACCATTGGAGAGTCCAGAATCCTGCACTGGATAAATGGTATCCGTTTGTCCGTCAATGTCTGAGACACAATTCAGGAGTGGTAATCTCAGTAGTCACCATTTTGTCTCCATATCACCTTTCACACAGTTTGTACACCGTTTATTTGATTGTCCCCACAGGAGATGATAGTTCGAGGCTGAGTAGTGTCAAACTTAAGTGGCAGAGCACATAGCTCGCAGAACAGATGGTCGATTAAATCAAAGAATTTTTTGAGGAGAATATGTATCGTTAGAAGGACTCTTGCAAAGTGAGCCGATGATCTGGTGAGAATCACAGAAATCTACTAGATGCGAGAAGTACAGGATAGGCCATTGTGGCGACACTTGTGTGAGGCCTATTTCTAGCAGTGGACGTCGACGATGGTCATGAAGTAATAACGGCCTGGGAAATAGATCCGTGTGGATTTCTTCCTGGTTTATCAACGCTTGAAGTCGCTTTATGATTGGGTAACTATCATAACGTATCAAGATTTCTCCGTACAGGAAGTATTCCCATTGGTCCCGGATGTATGATGGTTGACAGTCGTTACGAATAGTCAGAAACCAGGAAAGCCAAGCTGTATTGTGGAGGTCAGATAAGCAGTCGCTGCATGTAAAATATTGTTCTCTCCATCTGCATTTAGTTTGACTGGATGCCGATCCCTATATATGTATATGTATTTAGGAAAAGGCTAGATAGATAAATAATAATATTTGTTTGTATTTTTTTTTTACAATCAGAGAACAGAACAGAAGAAGAACAATTTTTTTTTTCTTCTTGATCTTAAAATCAACTATTCTAAATTCAATTTCACCTTCAGCACCAACCCTACACCACCATCAGTTGTCCCTTTCACTCTTCTCACATTCCCTATGTCTACATCTCTTTCCATTTCCGAGTGTACCGCCGGCGCCGCCAAAGGTCGGGTCAAATCGTTTCGTTTTTTTGTCTGTTTGTTAGCCGTGTTGATTGCTTATGTTAGTAATAATAATGTTTAGCCATAACTAATTGGTGTAGAGTTTTATTGAAAAATATTTATCACACTGTATTGGAGGATTCAATTTGTTAGAGAATTGGTGATAAATGTGAATGTGGTCATCAAGGGTGATGACGATGAAGGATAAATTAATGGTGATGTTTAAGATCAATGCCGACTTGCGCCTTTGGTTCATATACAGTTCAATCTGAAGAAATTGTCCGTATCAGTGGCATAAATTATGATAATGACACTATAAAAAGAGAAGTAAGATATTGTAAGATAAACTAATGAAGTACGTAGTTGAAACTTAAAAAGGACTCAAACACTATAAATAAAAAAGTGAGATGGAATATTGACTCATCTACATGTGTGTAAACAATCGTGAGGAATCCAGCATGTCCTAGAACCAAAAATTCGAAGACATGTGATATTCACCAACCCGCACTGGGCCGCGTGGTGGATTACGGCCCATTCCCTCTCCTAGAGAGAGGAGACCTGAGTCCCAGCAGTGGGAACATTAAAAAGGCTGATGATGATGATGATAACATGTGTGTATCCAGAAAGCTAACTGCAAATAATTAATTAGACTGCAAGAAGAGATCATTGTAATCGTTTAGGCAATGACGTTTCTTATTGAGGCTTTAGACACATTACATAGTTAAGACTTTTCAACCATTATCATTGTTGATAGAGTTATTATTTATTCGCTTATACTCACATCGGAACACCTTGCAGCAATTAAACCAATAGAACATAAATTATTTCACAATTTGCTTCTTTCCAATATCATGTGCGCCATGGAGAGATAGACATCAAGGGTGGCATACGTACGCTTGCTTAAGCAGCAACAGGCCTATGTTTTTCCAGGATTCCACTTGCACCTAGCTCTGAATCATACACATCCTTGTACAGATCGTCATTTATTACATTTCATTTCGAACCTTTATTATATCCAAATGAATATCTAGCTGTCAAAAAAGAGACATTTCTATTAAAACATAGCCTTTCTATCAATATATCCTTGTCTAATATTAAGTTTAGATATATCTAGACCATTATTTTCTTACTAACTACTCTGGGCACGTAAACTTACTGATCCGTGACGCTAAGGTTCATGGGAACTCATGGAAAAACCCCATAAATAATGGGTGCCCCATAAAATGGTATTAAGTATTCATTAGACAGTGTCCCATGCTCCAATGGGTTTTGTAGTTTGATGTACGAAATTTTTGTAGTCAGGTTTTGTATTTTGTTTTGGAATAGAGATTGTGATTTAAAAAAGTGTCCATGGAGTTTCTTGCACGTTGTTCTCCATAGAGATTTACGCTTTGGAACGTGCAATTTAGCTTCAATGTTTTGGCTGATCGATATTTTGACAATCAAAATTATTTTGAAATAATCGTTTTGAAATAAACGTTTCTGATGACTGATTTCTGAATTGCTTTCTCAACTTCAACTTTTTATTAATGGCATTTGTATTACTTTTTCTCGGAAAGCATGTGGTCATTTATAGAACTTTGATAGTCAGTATGGATATTCAAAAATCTGAAAGATTTACACAAGTCTTACCGTGGCATTAACCTATTACTGGTAACAAGTTTACTAGACAAACTATTTGACTTTTAAATATTGAAAAAAAAAGAAATGGGAGTGAATAACAGCGTCACGTTTGACAGTAGACAAGAAAAAACGTTTGAGAACGTAGCTTTGGACAAAGGTGAGATGAAAGAAAAAAAAGATGATGATGAAATTGCGAGCAAATTATATGTGGATGAAGGACTTCTTCAGATAAAAAGAACAAGCAAAACTATTTCGACTACAAATAGAATCAGCAAAAGTCGCTAATAAATGCACAGTTAAACTAGGCATCAATTCCAAACTCTAGTCTGCCTCACCTCAAAGACTCGAATAATGCAAAACCAATAAAATCATAATCAATCAAAATTCTTCAATCAACACAATCAATTAAGACTAACTAACTTATCTAATCGTGTCTAAGCATAACGCAAAATCAAGAGTAGCAAAAAAATTTTATGATTTACGAACATTTTTCATCATCGTTGATAGTATCTGTCTAATTACCCCATTGTTATTTATTCATAGGATTAATTATTGTTTAGAAACACATTGTCAGCGGTAACATACGATTTTGCGATAACCTTAGAATTATGGGACCTATCACTGGGTTCATCATCATCATTGTTAATCTTTTTCTACTTAAAGATATATTTATTTGTATCCTTCTTCCTTATTATTATTTGATTGTTTCCAATTACTTTACCGTAAACTGTCAATATTTTTACATCTGCCTTATCATCAACTTTATCATGAAGCTACCGTCTTTATCCCAATAAATTTTCTATCAGCACAGTATGCTTTTTTCTGTCATGTTTCTCCATTAGTCGCATCTCTGTAGCTACTCTCTCATCTTTTAGTTTCTTTACTATTTAACTGTTTATTATACGTCTAAGAGTAAATAAGATACCATGTCATATATATGTGTGTCTAATAAATATTATATTATCTTTCATTCTTTTGCGTTTTGTTCAATGTTCACAGTTTTTACATAAGCTAATGATTATGCAGTATCTTTTAAATATAGCATATGTACGCTGGCAGTACCTATCTTTTCTAGACAATTGCTGTGCCTCGATAAGAAAGATAATATCGTTTTATACTGAACTTTTACAAGCCGGCATGACAAAAATTTACTGGCATATATGAATATTTATGCTTCAAATACCAGTGATCTAGGATGGGAATCAAAAAACGACACAGAATGTCCCAGCTGTTTATATTCTAGTGTATCTTATAAATGTAAAATGAGGTAAACTGGTTACTTTGGTTCTGGGAAGCAAGGAGGTTGTTCAATTTGCCTGGTATTAAACCTTTGTAGTTGCTGTTTGGTACTTCGTCTTTGGTAGAAGTTTAAAGTGCTTCTGATGACACTATTTTTCTTTTTCATTTCTTAACATTTCAATTATTTCTTATGAATTAATACAAAATTGTTGACCAGTGTCGAGCAGGGTCCAAACTACTGCTGGTTAAGGTTCAAGAGATATGAAACTGCTTACAATTAGCGAGCAATATCAAGGAGCACTGCCTTCTTTATCATTCCCTTCAACCAACTGCGCAACGACAGCTGTGACAAGTGATCGTCGAATCTTTTGCCCATCATACCGTTTACGAAAGACAATCGACACAATTAGAGCCTAGTTCACGTCTCAAATGTTGACCACTTCGTGTGCTAAGTCGAGATATTTGACTTGTTTCTCTTTATCACAAGGTTTTCGTCATGAGGGATAGTGACATCGGTCATCAGTCTATCATCAGTATATCCGGCTTATCAGCAACAATACTCCAGTCAGTAAAAACAGATCGATTCAAGTACGTAATGTTTCATTTTCGAGAACTGGGTTGGACACATGAGTACTTACTTGTAATACGATACCTCAGGATTCATTAGTTTGTATGTCAAAACAAGTTGCTGGAAACACTATTATATTAAGAGGCAAAGCGGTTTTGTAAGAGGTATTCTCTGGATGATCTGATCCGCTTCTGCGGCGCTTTTTATCTCCAATAAGAGTGGTTCTTAAGAAAGATAGGACAAAGCAAGGACGGAAGAAACAGCTTTGGTAACTGCCCGAATTTCACTATCAATTGTAATAATTTAATTTCTTTCTTGAACAATTTTATTCATATTACAATTCTCAAGACTCACTCTAAGCTCTCTTGGAAAATACTTATAGTCTATCAATTGTTAAAGACAGAACAAAAACTCACGGAGCATGGTACACGGTACGAGTACTATAAAATTATCAATCAAGTGAAACGAAATGATTGACTAACAAATGTTTTATTCCCTTTGAAACAATGTCGTCCGCTTTATGAAACGGAGGGTCGCAAAAAATTGGCGCCACGTCTGACCTAGGCTTATTAATTAGATGAGGATGGGCAGAGTCAGGGGGTTGAGCGCTATTTGTTAATTACAAGTTTTTTCTAGGTTTTTCTTTGTTAGGATCGTGGTTGTTCTACGCGGAGGTTTGTGGCACTTTATTGTTTGATTGCATGCTGTTGGGGAATTAGATGCGGCTTTGTTAGTGTGCATTTTAAAACTAGACTTATGAGAGTGCTTTTATAGGTTGTTCTTTAGTTTTATTTTGTATTTTAGCTTTGCTAAGACCAAACATCTTTTCTTCATTTTTTCCATCTTTTTTTCCTTTTTCTTTTTCCTTTTTTTTTGGTTCTTTAGTCATTTTTAAAGTTATTTCAACTGTCACGCTATCATTGACTTCTAATTTTTCTCTTTTATCATTCCATAGGCCATATACAATATTTCAAAAATCTCAAACAACTGCAACTTAATTGCATCTACGACATGCTTTTTAAAACTAAATAAATAAATAATTTAATAGGTACATTTAAAAACTGAAAGTAATAATAAATAGGTACAAATGCGTATAAAAATATTACATCTTTGCCAATAAAAAAAATCAAGAACGCTACGTTGAATGACAATGCTGATTCGTTGGCCAAAGTATAGCCCAGCACTCTAGTCACGTAAGGAGTTGCAGATCTACAGATCTCTATGACACGCTAAAAACTGCTAACAAGTCAGCAAGTTGGCATCAATATCGTTCTGTTTTGATTTTATTAATTTATTATCCGTTTGTTTCGTTTTTCTCATAACTTTATTGTTTTCTTTATTGTCCTCCATTTATCATTTTGCATCACAATTGTAAATCTAAGTAAGCAACTAAGCAATCTGGCATTTATTGTAAATGTTGTGTTTATCTTTAATTGGCATATACATCACAACTAGCTTCTATATACCAGTGTAAAAATAGGTTTCTCCTCACAAACTCAACCCCTTCCCAGGTTTTATGGACTTCTTTCCATGGTACTGCTGCATGTGGCTGGCAAATTATAATAAAGAACTTTGTGCAAAATTTCATTGCTCTAGGTCCAAGGGTTTGGACTGGGTGTTGATAAGTCAATGAGTCAGGGCTTTGCCTTTTATATATACAGATATTACTCAAATTCTCAAATAAATACTTAATATCACACCCCCGACCCACAAGCGACACTCACTCAGACATTCAGTGTTCGCGTAAAAGAAACTCCCCCTTATTCCAACTCAAAGTGTGCCTCGTGTACAAATGTACTTCTTCCAATATCCCTTTGTTTTCTTCTAATGACTTATAACTTTAATATTCCTTATAGACATCGATTAATACGCCTTGCTAGTTCACAGAAATTTTGCCTCAATGTTTTTCATTTGATTTCTCTTTGTTTTCTACAAATGCTATTAATAATTATAAGACAGAGAATAATGGCAAATTGATGGGCATGTGCTAAACTAATAGAGGAGTAGAGTATAAGGAAATAGGTTAGAAAAGTATAAGACATAGACTTTAAATTAGTAAGGACAAGCATGATATAGCGTAGTACAATCAGTGTTATAATTTTCCTACTGCTGAGACTCAGGCCTCTTCTGTCTGGCTGTCACTGAAGGCGCTGTTGACTCGTCGCATTAAACATTCCACGGTATTCTGCTGAGCGTCATTGCCCGCAAATAAATGGTTTTTCATTCTTAGAAGATGCAAAGGGTGCAAGCCTACAATAGCTTAGCTTAGTCGGCCTTATAATGTTCCCACTGTTGAGACCCAGGCCTCCTCTCTAGGAGAGGGAATGGGCCATAATTCACCACGCGGGCCCAGTGCGGGTTGCCTACAATGAATAAACGAATCTGAATCCAGTTCGGGTTTGTCTTCGAATTTTTTGGTTCTAAGACATGCTGGTTTTCTCACCATGTCTTCCTTCCCCGTTTTGTTGCAGTGGTTTTATATTAAATTAATTAAAATAAAGCACCTGCCTGGGTTTGAGACCCACAATGAACAAATCGTTATAAGGGACCGTTGCCACTGCACCAAATATAAGCTATTGCTAAAAAAAAAAAATTATATCAGGTATTACAAATCCTGAACTAAGCTACGATTTAGCAATTGTTACGTACAGTAATTGCCTACATCTATGTCTGAGTATGGTTTCCGCAGTTAGTCCTATGCTGACCATTGTATTACGTGAGCCATGGCAGCCATAACCTTACTGCTTATCCCAATCAGCCCACCTCTCTCCAAAAACAGATTAGGCCTCTCAAGTTTTTGTAATTGCCATGACACTAAACGGATTTGAAAGACATATAGGACACAAGTAGACCACATCTCAGAAAGGGACATAGGTCACTTTTTATCCCTGAGGTAATTCTCGCCATTTACGAAGCCGATGCTAGAAGGTTTGTAGATGTATTGCCTTTCTATCGAATGCTAGGAGGTCAAACCCAAGAGTGCAACGCACTGGCGTCAAACCTCCAACATGTCGAAACCTATCTCACGGCCAAAACTAGGACACATAAGACCTCCCCTTTTACCGTCATGCCAAACAACAATCACTAAAAAAATACAAGATTAAAAAAAAAACTATCCGGTCGTGTAACGGTGCCTTAAAACCATGTCGAATTGTATATTTTTGATCGTATAACGTAAAACTATGTAGCTGGCACGCGATGATCTTTATAAGACCGTGGCCACACAGACGTACAAAACGTTTTGGAAAACACATTCATTGTCCTTACAGCTATGGAGCAGAATTCCTTGACGGAGTCGTGTGTTTCCTAATAGGTACAACTTAGGGATCTTTAAATCCAGAGTGATTAGGTTACGTCTAGGCAAGCGTGCTCCATCGCCGACCATCAGGTGAGATAATGTTCAAATGCGAGCTTATTAATAGTAAAAAACAGATCAATACTTCGTTGGTAAGATTCTATCTGCCTAACTCCTTCCCATGGTCGGCTTCTAATCTAACCTGATGCAGCTGAATACATGGAACATCTGCCTATCTGACCTCCACAATCTAATAATTGGGTAACACGATACGAGGAAGTGAGTTTCCATACTCAGAACATAGCCCAGTCAGACTGAGCTTTCTGTATAGACCCATCGTGGAGAAATAAAATGCAATATTTGCTATGTCACTTAGAACGCAGAAGCAACTGTGTGAATTCAGCCTAAGATTATAAATATTGTGATTATTTATTGAAAACATGCGATGCTGCAATCTTTTTCTGTTTGTTTGTAGATTCAAAGAAAGTTGAAGATAATGTTAAGAATGATTGACAAATATGAACAAATAGTAAAGAAAATTATACTGAGACTAAATATAAGTGAAGAAAGCACAGAGCTAACTGTAAAGAAAACTTTAATTCTAGCTCTTTGAAACTCTACAAACTTTGGAATTTTCTCATCATCTATTTTGACTAATTTCTCAACATTGATAGTAAATGTTCTGTTAAAAATGTTTGCCCCTTGATGTACTTGTACCATTATTAGGATGACGGAAAATAAATTTTTACACAAGGATCAATCATAGTTCTTAATAATAACTCTTAAGTATAAGTTCAGATCCTGAGTTCAAACCCAACCCGGCGCATTACTTTGTGTAATTTATTTTGCTACCATTCTTCTCAAAGTGGTGAAGGAAAACATTGTGAGGAAACAATGTTCTAGAACCAAAAATTCGAAGACACGTGAAATCCATTTGCCCGCACTGCGGTCGCATGGAGGATTATGACATTGCCTCTCCCAGAGAGGAGATCTAAATCCCAGCATGGGGAACATATACGGCTGATTATACTTATATATAAGCTAAATACACAGCCAATCACAACTTCACCTAAACGAAATCTGTTCCACAAAATCACAAACAACATTTAAATGATATGCGATATTTTAGCAGTATGACGTAAACGATCGACCATTATTGGTCACAGCAATTAGTTCAAGGCAAGACACTCAAAGTCGAATCAAACACGAAACTTGGCGTTTCTGTTGTAAACATTTTTCCTATAAAACATTAGATTAACCTATCACGAACGGATACTGATCAAAAAAGAGTCAGAGTTGAATTTGATCAAGATCTAGGAGATGAAAAACACTTGGATTGTGAAAGACAATTGATAATAGCAGATGAGCTGAAGTAATCGTTTGGTTAGTACTATGTATTTAGATATACTTTTGCACGTCATGGTGACGTATAAAATCTTACATCAAGTCATGAAACTTTGAATAAAGATGTTGAAGATAAATAAGACCTAAATCCTTTGGATGCGAGAAAAACAGGAATAGTTCATATGGCAGCAGTAGGGGAGGCCTATGTCCAGTAGTGTACACATTTCGGCTAAAATAAAGATATTGATGATGGAGCTGTTAAAGTTTAATAGGGCTCTAAAGAGGAAGTCAATTAGTAGACAGCAGTAAATGATAGTTTTAACTCTTAGGAGTCTAAGTAAAACTCAAGAGTTGGAGTTACTTGTAGACTATTTTCCTAAGCCAATGATACTTTCTTACTATTTGTATTTACCATACACTTATAGTCATTATAAATAGGTATTTATGTTCAGTAAACTGTGTTTTGCACCTTATATGCAAAACACAGTTTACTGAACACAATTTTGCATATAAGGTGTATTTATTTTTTATTTATTTGGTTAATGAAGCATAACCCTAACTGTTCCTCATTCTTTTGAACAAAAATCTTGATTTAACTTTTGTATTTCATCAATCTACTGGTTTTTTAATGTTTCCAGATATTTCCTGATTTATATCATAGCTAAATCAACTTCATAAAAGCAAGATTGAATATTAGAAAGGATGCCATCTCGACTCGTTTCCACGCCTATCAAGTTAGTCCAAGACATCCCGGATGGGTAAATGTCAACGGACATAAATCCAGAGATAATTTAAACATAGGCAACCGTGTTGGATGAGTTCAGTTGTTTTGCTATGCATAGATCTGCATAGTAATGTTACGATAGATTTACGACTAGATAAAGATGTTTTTTACCTTAAGAATGTTGAAAACGTGCTTGCCAGTTAAAAATACATATATCTGCCTTTGTCCCATTCGGGGTCGACAAAACACGTTTTTTTCTTTCATTCTGTCTTGTCACCCATCACACTATCAATAACTCCCTTTTCTTTCATATCAGTTTTCACGCCAACCTTCTATCTTTTCTTTGGCTTTCATCTAAATGTATACCTACTCATAACTCTTTAAGTAACATGCGTTTCATACCTCTTCTTCACATGGCCATACCAAAATAAACGATTTCCTTTCAATTTTTTAGTCACTGGCGCCACTTTCAAACACACTCTAATATACTCAAATCTATAGCAGCTAAAAAAGACAAAAAAAAATCGAACAAAATAAACCATAAAAAATGGGGAAAGAGACCTTGAAAAAGAGTAACCCCAACCCTAAAATCAACCCCAAAAACATATTTAATAATCCCAATATCACACTATAAAAAAATTACACAATAACCCCAAACCTCACGATAAATAATAATATAATGTTAATTTGCGCGGTAAATCAGTAAACACAGTCGCGTGTCACAGCGCCGCCATTTTGGTCTTAACCTCATTGACAGCCCGCTGTAATGGCGGCCACAATAGAAAGGGCGCGAAGAATAGTCATTGTTATTTATTAATCTTCAGACGTCATAGAACGATAAAAATGGTCTGATTAACATTTCATGACAGTTTTTGTGAAAAAAAGGCTTGAAGGAGAATAGATTACTTGGACTTGTTAAGGAAAAACTTGCAAGCGTGTTTGATGATGTTTCTTCACGATTTTCTCGTGATTTTGAATGCGAGTGAATTTTTTTGTAAAAGATTTAATATTGAATTAGAACCGCTGTTAGTAGAAGCATCAATTTATTAAGCTATCTAAAAGTTTTAAATACTTATTGATCTTATAGTATAAGACCTGGTGTTAATTATCGGCATTGGCAAGGAAAATGATTCTACGGCATACCTGCATGCATGCCAAGGCATAGTTTCAGACAGTGTATGCTTGCCTGTAGGGATGCCGAAGAATCTTTTTTTTTATTCATATAAACTAATGCTTGACTGTGATCCCACCTGATGGTAAGCAATGATGCAATCTCTGATGGTGAGGCGCACTAGTTTATTAAGGGTCAATTTTTCTCACCAATTTGGGCGCCGGGCCCAAGTCCTAACTTAAAAAATATTATAAAATGCGATGTTAAATCATTAAAACAGCACACACTGATTGTTAAATATTTAATCAACTTAAAACAAGACGCTGAATAATAATGTATTTAATTATAAGATCGTTCTACAATAATACAAACAATAAATTTATAATTGTAACAATAAATTAAAACGACAGGATCACAAGAATATAACAATAGAATTGAAATCACTGATACTCCGCTATAGATATCATTTACAGTGTATCTTTAAATAATTGATATTTATTACCTACTGTTGTGTCAATATCTCAGGACACTTTACACCTTTTATTAATATTTAAAACAGTAGATTAATCGTGTTTCATCACATTTTTGCAAAAGATCGCTTCTATAGAAATTTTCTAGCTAGCTGTCAAATTTATATTCCCGGAATAAGAATTATTAAATAATAAGTATCATTTAATTCTCTCAAAAAGGTACATTTTAACAAAAGTTTATTTATAAATTGCTGGAGTCTGAACTAGGTTCGGATTTAGGATTATGTTCCCTCAAAGACACTTCCGCCTGACCACCGTTAAGTTCAATTTTGTTTGCACTCGAAACGAAAACTTCAAAGGGTTTGGTTTGGCGCCGCGCCGCAGGATTCAAGCGTAAGTGATCAGGCAGATTTTTTTTTTATGATAGGTTTGCGCTTGACCGCTATCACACCTGATGGAAAGCGACGTACGGTCAACGATGAAACGAGCTTATCTAAAAGAAACCTATTCATTCTCGATTTAAAGTTTCCCTGGTTGTAGCTGTCACGATGGTATGTAAGTAACCTATCCTTAGTATAAGTATTCAAAGTTGTCAGCAACCCATATCCCATCTCAATAAAAAAACTTTATATGGTGAACATCCCATGCAAAAACCATTTTGAGAAAACATTAATCGTGCATAGAGAAGGAGTAGAATTCTTTGCCGGAGTCTGTGTTTCCTGATAGCTACAATCTAGGTGCTTTGAAATGAAGAGTGAATAGGTTTCAAGCAAGAGTTGTCCATCGTCGACTATATCATCGCTTACTATTAGATGTGATAGTGGTCAAACGCAAGCCTGTCTATAATCTTCTGTATGTAAAAGGCAGTCCAGACTCACTAACCAATTCATTGACGCCCATCCCTAACCTTACTTAGAACATTGAAATTTTGCACAGAGGTCTTTTTTATGATGTACACAAATAATTATGAACATGGTGGACGTCCCACCCATACGTACAAAGCGTTTTGGGAATACATTAATTATGCGTACAGCTAAGGAGCCGAATTCCCTGCCGGAGTCTGTGTTTCCTGATAGCTATAACGGGGTCTTTAAGTCAAGAGTGAATAGGCAAGCGTGTTCCATTGTCGGCCATATCATCGCTTACCATCAGGTGAGATAGTGGTCAAACGTGAGCCTATCCATTATAAAAAAAAGGATTTTCTAAAATTCACTTCCTAAGGGAAAGTTAAACGTGGGTCCAAAATTTATATGGAGAAAGCTACTTTCACAGAACTTGTTAAAAAAATCCTAAAGAAACATACAAACATAGCAAGTTAAGTAAAAGCTTAAAAAAATCGTTAACATTTTCGACCAACCTTAAACTATTATAAAACAGCTATTAAACACGACAACGCTAAAACACTAATTCGTTCAATCCGATTATAAATGGCTAGTTTCACATTACTAGTCTATCTGACATTTTTAAAGCTAGCAGGTGACACCGACAATGTGAGTAGACCGGCAGTAATCCCGTCTTTACATTGTATAATCAATTGATTTTTTGTAGACAACACCGTTCAAATGATAATATTGTGGTTTGTAGCTTAATAGCTTGTAAACTACGGTCTACTGCAAATGTGTATATTAGAGATTATTACAATCTAGAGTTCATTATACAGAAAGACGGTGGCAACCTCGAAAGGCTCACCGTGACCGGTAAAGTTGATGGGGAAAGGCCTTGTGAGCGCAACCCAATTCGACCAAATTCACTCCGCTCTTAACTCTACGATATACAATCTCGTTCACTCCACTATAGACAGAAACAGATAGAGGAATATCATCAAGTGAAATTGGTCCAGCTGGAAGATCATGAGCCTCATCATTGAGGAATACGACGCAAGGAGAAGGGTTGAAAATGTTATTGCCAGACCAGCTACTTAAAGAGATGTCAGCATAATTGACAAATAATAGGACAAAACCCTGCGAGGGCTGCGGTATTAGGGCTAGCCGTTCACAGAGTGGGAGAAATAATTTGATTTAATTTATTAACATTGGTGATCACCCTATTAATATGATATGCAACCGCGTACCGGAAGTCGCAGCATAAGAAAATCTCCCACAAGGTGGACAGAAGACCTGGTGAAGGTTGCGAGAATCTCATGCATGCGAGACGCACAGAATCGGTCGTTATGGCGACTCTGGAGGGCAGCCTATGTCCAACAGTGGACGTACTAAAATGATTTGAAAGTTCGTATCACTGTATGTTTAGATATTTGTTGAAACCTTCCAAGTAGCTGCAACGCTAGGTAGCTCATGCCGTGAATTAAAAGATTTTATACTTTTATCCCGATAATAATTTACCTTCTGATGCATTAAATTCCGAAGGCTAAAGATAAAATAAACAGAAAATTATCACTCCTAAAACTGACGCAATCTACAAGCTTGCTTTTCAAAACCTTCATGTCATTCTCAAGACCACCGTTATGATTGATTGCCTAATCAAAACATAATAAAGAATCATAGAAATTGACGTGAGATTTGGCAACAAATGAAATACTTGGCTTACTGAATTTGTTGAAGTAGAAGTCACATAACCAGATAGATTAAACAAGCATTAGTCTATACAAAATAAAAAAACGCAAAACACGTCACAGACGGACTCGAATAAAGTAACAGGTACGGCCATTTTCTAGAAGACACTTAGAGTCAGATTGAAATCACCACGCAGCCCTTAATTTTTCACCAGACCACCTAACCAGGCTATCGTTTGAATCGGGTCTCAACAAAAGAAACGTCAGATAGACATCAGCATTTTCCGAGTACCAACCGCCAGTAGGTAGCGTGCGTAGCCCGTACTTAGATTTGCGTGAGATAACAAATGCTATCCAAGACGAACAGTCATTTCTTTCTACTCTTTCTGATTGCTTTTGTGGCAAGCAGGGAAGGGACGTCGCATTGAAATGTGTAGTTGATTTAGATTTTGTTGATGAAGTAGTTACTGTTAAATATAAAACTGATTTAGATTATATTAATCAACCTGCATTTAAACCTTGTACGTACAAACAATGGATTGGCTTCCAGTCTAACCGAATACAGCTGAATATAAGTAATTTCAATGGAGTGACTGCATATCTGATCTTCACAACCAATAATATGGTTGACAAAACTGGTCCGAGATTCCCTGATTTCTGTCTATCCGAGAGGACTGTCAAAAATGAACAAATGGCCGGGACCAACAGCTTAACATGGTCACCGAAACACAGAGGAATCTCGGTATATTCAGATAGTCACACATCCATAAACCGACGTCGCTAAGAATTGCTTGAACTTAGAGATCGAATCATGATACTGTTATTATTTTAGCTACCAGTTCATTTAAGTTAAGACAATGTGGAAGAAAATGAAACTGAAAAGGTTGGTATAGTACATAGTAATATGCAACGGATGGTAAATGAAACGGAAATAGCCCTAATTGTGACAAAACTGGACCAAAATCGCAAAAAGCTGAAGAAGAGAAGCTGAAGGAAGGGAAAGGAAATCTTTGCCTGACAAAAGAGTTGCAAAGGATGGTAAGTTAAATGAGAATTAAAGTGGAGTTTCCTGTTGGAGTCTGTTTTCTATTAGCTACATCATGGAAGTATTGAAATCAATGGGGTATAGGTTACTTCTAGGTGAGCATGCTCTATCATCGACCTCATCATCGCTTACCATCAGGTGAGATGGTGATCAAAAGCGAACAATAATAATAAAAAAGAATTAGACGTATAAGCAAGTGGTTAAAAAATTAATCTAGTAACAGTCCGGTCTACTGACGACAGTTTTACAACTCTGGATGATATGCATGGTATATGGTGAAGAAGGAAGCCAAAAAAAAACACATATAGAAAATGCATTAATATATTGAAATATTGAATAGTATTCATCAAAGTTGGTACCATCATTTCTTTTTCATCATTATCATCATATTTTTATTCACCACAATCATTTTCATAGTTAATCCATCTCTGCCATTATAATTGATCACACTTATAAACTTTATAATACCATTTCCTATATATTTAATGCATTATGACTGAAGGTTAATATAAAAATGTCAAACCATTTTATAGTATTTTCTATTAATATTTTGTTTATCTTTTAACTTAACAGACTAACAACTCGGAGATGTGGTTTTTTTTTGGCTATAAAATCGAATTATTAAACATCATCATCAATTTAGCCAAAAGACGTCCATACTGTTAGAGGCCTTCCCCAATTATTATCATAACGAACGGTCAACAATCCTCAATGCATATTTCATTTCATATTGTGCACATAGGTGGTATAAAATACTTTCAAGATCAATATGGACCCTGTCGGGCAGAGCAAAGTTAGGAGAGAGGATGAAGGCTAAATTGTTCCTGTGCATGTCGCATCCATTGCATTCTCACGACTCTCGATATTATTTTACTTTGTTACTTGAATCATCATTATCATTATTCAGCCTTCACCCGATGAGTTCACTTCATATGACTATTCATTGCTATAGTTCAGTAGAAGAGGTACTCAGTCATCCTCAAACAATACTTCAACGTTAGGTACTGTGATTTTTGTCTTAAAAAATGGCTGATCCTGGCAATTTTTAAGTCGCAGGTAGGTCCATTCATGTATCTGTCTCATCGGACTGAGGATCTAGAGATATGATGTTAGAAAGCAGCTGATTCCGGAATAATTGTGCTCCATTGGTGTAAATGCTGCAAGGCTTTCCGATGTGAGGATAAACAAATTAACTAAAAGATCATCAAATCACTTCTCTAGGTCCAGTGTCAGACATTAACTCACTAAATCTAGCCCATAGTGTTTCTCTTTCAAACAATACCGCAGCCAAACAATTTCTGAATCTAAGTTCTTGTGCAAGAAACATCCATTAAAGGAGTATGCACTTAAAAGTAAATATAACACCAGAACCAACTAGTTATTCAGAAAAACAAACCCAACTAAGAGAGCAGTTAACATTTATTTCGCTCAGGAGACATTAATAAATCATCTGTCCGGCGCCATTTTGTCTTATTAACCTCAAAAGGAAAGCGCGGTAATTACGAAGGGTGTGCTCCTGCGCACCTAGGGATAGGTTAGTAGTCGAGTTTGTTTAGTCGATTATATGAGCAAGGGAGTTGTAATCGAATAAAGTCATGTGAAGTTTCCGAGATACTCGTAGCTTTTGCACTGTAAAATGTTTTATTTTTTTTAAATTATTAATAGTAGATAATTATATGATCATCTTCAAGCTATTGTCCCATGTTATTTAGGATCAGCAAAAAGGTATTCTTCTTCTATTCTTATCATCCGTCAGAGTATCACTAATTCACTTTGTTTTTATATCACTCCTCATACAATCCATCCATCATTTCTTTAACTTTCTACTCCCTCTCTATCCATCTACATGTATAATAACTCTTATAGTAACATGCGTTTCATCCTTCCTTGTAGAAATTATAATATACGATGTTTTTTTCTTATTACACATTCTATTTACTATACTAATACTACTGTTATTTTTACCGCAGGCAAGACAATTTTTATTTTTTTCTTCTACTATCCTAATCAAATCTATTCATAAGTTTGCAGAGCACTTATGTTTATTAAGATATAGACTTTTATTAAGATCGTACTGCTAAATATTTTTATCGAAACATTTCACAATAACAAAAATGATCAATGACCACTACCGCTCTTTCAAATTGATACACAATCGAATACGCAAAACAAAGAACATCACTACACGTCGATTGAAACATCTCTATCACAATCTAATAATAAAAGAGGAGCTACCGTGGTGTGTCAATTAAATTCTTTAATTTCATTCGATTCGTTAGGCAGGTCATTAATTTAACAATAATAGCAATTTTTTGTTGTATGTCTTGCCGAATTGACAAGGCGATGGTTGTTGGGTAGATGTTCATTTGTTACTATTGCCGTCTTTTGAAGTTTAAATTTTAAAGCTGCTTCTGATATTAGGCCGTTGATATAATGGGTTGAATGTACTTGTTAGATTCGTCTTACTTTGCTGTCATTATGATTGCAAGTGCTACCGCTGACCATGGTATGTGGACCGTGTGTAAAGTGCAAACTTCTAGAGCGGTTATTGGGAGTTTCAATCAAGAAAATTTTCTAGTAGAATCAGTGAAATTAAGAGCAAAAAGCTCTATGTTACACTGATCGTGTCACGTGGATGCCATTTTAAATTTTTAGTCTTCTAGTCGTAACTAGCAAAAAATAATGCAAGGTTTGGCAAAATATTTAATCTAATGACTGACCACGCTCAACGAACTGAATGAATGTCTAAAATGCAGATAACAGAATCCATCTGCTACGAGGTAATGCAGAAAATCATCAGGACATAGGATCTCTTTAGATATATAGTTTAGAACGCATATCATAGCATAGTCGGCCTTATAATGGTCCCACTGTTGGGACTCAGGCCTCCTCTCTAGGAGAGGGAGTTCATAGCACAATTAAAAATAAACATTAATTCAAAATCTAGAAGATAGATTGTCAGGTAAAAATTTAAGAGGGCTGGTGGACTCAGTTGCGTGTTTTTTTTTTAAATTCTAATATAAAAATCTAGCTCCTGCCAGTGGCTTCGCTTTCATGAAAGTAAGTTTCTATACAAACTTTGGACCCCTAGGAGAATTTTGTAAAATCCTCAGACTTCATAAAAGTAAAATTGTACAAAATTTCACGCTCCTAGTTCTGGTAATTTCGGCGGTGCGTTGATATGTCAGTCAGTCAGTTTCTTTTTTTATGTATATAGATTAACGTCGAAAGAATAAATTCTATACTAATACGCAATGGATATTTTTGTTTATTATCTCCGTTACTACATGTCACTTACGACGATACAAAACATCAGATCCTAAAATTTCTTAAGACCATATAAATGCACAACACTTCAAATTCGCTTCAAAAAGCAAGTTATTCCGTCGGTCTTAATTCTTTGAGCCAATATACACAACACTGTAATTAGAGGTTGTCTAATATTGCCCCAAAAATGTCCGACACATGCCACATAAGTTTTGTAATATATAACAGAACGTCACGCCTGTATCACCCAAAGGGAAAAGCAGATGTGTACAAAATATAAGGTCCTCCTAGTTATTACACATTTTATATAGAGCAATAGGGTCCCTATTGCTGGTATCGACCACATATCTATCCAGGATGCTATCAAAAATTTAAAAGCAAAATTATTCAATAACACTTTTGATGACCACGCCTTTTTATTTATTGATTTGGGATATCATAAAATAACTATATCCCGTTCTGGGTGTAGCAGAAAGGAGAGTAGATAAGACTGATTGAAAATTTACATGTGTTTTTTCTTAGCCCAAAGAATCGCCAAGCTTAAGCGCCAGTGGGCAGATCAGATGGTCGATGGGGACGAAAGGTTTTGAAATTGCGACCACATACCGAAGTCGCAGCGTTGGAAGGCCTTCCCCAAGGTGAACCAATGACCTGTTTAGGGTCGCGGGAATCCAATGGATGCGAAACGCGAAGGACCTGTCATTGTGGCGAAGCTTGGGCTTGGCTTTCGGCTAAAATGATTATGATGGTTCTTTCAATGGCCTTTTGTGTTCCAGGTCATAGCCCTTGACAACCACACTGACCTAGTAATTTAGGCATAGACGTTACTCTTTTTTTCTGAGGTGGCAAATCATCCAATAATTTCTGCTCTGAGTGGAACTATTAAAAACAAGACTAAAACCCGCCTCTTGCTGTTGCCGTTTACGTTCTAGAGCCGCGGTAACTCTTTCGGACAATCCTTGCAACCTTTAGAGCCCTTACAGTTGCACCAACCAACAGCAAGTCACATCGTAAAGTCATAATACAAAGCAGGTAAACCTGCGAAGGCAACGATGTCGTCTAAATAGCCAATGTGTCAAAACGACATGTCAATTGTCAAAATAGACGTCAAGTGACGTCGATTAGTCGCGATAAGACGTCAAATATTCGAATAAACGATTGATTTAGTAGCCACGATGGTTTATCATTCGGAATCTGATGGGATTGTTGACTTTGGATGTCATTTGTTTTTTTTTATAACTCATTTTGGGGGTTTTGTTTTTTTGTCGGTAGCCTGATTTGTAAAGGTTATTTTTTATTTACCTTTGGTTTTTCATTGTAATAGGTTTTCCCCACACCTCACACTAACATAGATACTATAAAGGTTTATAGAAATGTATATGTTTGTTACTCCCTCACGCTCAAAAATTTACAGCTACAAGACTATCCTGGAATGGAGCATATGATTTTTTTTTTTTCGATGACTGGGATTGTTTTCTACCTTCACGCAGCACTGGCAGAAGCTACTTTCCAATATACAAGTGTATTTAGTTTTTGCCTTCCGCGGCCAATCGGTCAAAAGCGTCCATTTGATGACCTCAACTGAAATGTTAAAGGGATGAAGCTACATACAGTGTAAAGCTCCATCCCTCTTCATGGTAAGGCCCCGTCTGTTCCGTGGCCCCTAGAATGAACTTTTATAGAATCTATCCGCATTTAAGAATCGTGATTACTTTTAAAAGAGTAACATTTTCCTGTTAGCTTTCGATACAAACTGCGATTGCTTTCACAAGATATACAAAAATTCATGTACCTACCTACTACTTAGCAGACTATTTGATGGTAAATTATCATACTACCCATGGATATCTACAATACTAAAAGTATTCCAAGTGCATTGCCGTGTAGGTTGAACGACTTTTCCGAGTATACATTAAAATCTTCCAAAACGATGAAATAATACTTAAAATGGCAAGAAATAATGTATTTTTAACCAATAAACCTATTTTTAGAACTTAAATCCACTTTTGAGGTGTCGAAAGCAATACGAAAGGTAATAATAACAATTCGAATGAACTGAAAACGTATATTAACGGCAATAATCAATGCTTTGAAGGTAAAACAGCTATTATAGACGTCGACAAAGGGGTCAGGAAGGAGTACATTATTGATTGGATTGTAAACGTAAAGACTTCAAAATAGAATTTGATATGAACGAGTAGGAAATGTTTATTTTGTATGGCGTTGATAAAGCAACAGTACAAAAGTTATTTGATGCAGTAAATTGGTTTAGTGAACCTTCTAATGATAACTTGATCAACGACAGTTTAGTAATATCAGAGCAATCCGTAGAAGTACTCATATCTGTAAAGACAAAATCGAAATCCTTAACGTGTGTACTTGTAATCACAACAGTTCTTTTCATTGGGATTACATAAGTTACAGAGGACGCAAATTTAAATATAGCTAGGCAGCTTGTAAACATCAAATAGAAACAGACAACGGTAACCTATCCAACTTTCGAAGAATCTTAGATTCAGAGAAACTACTCACCTTACAAGCGACAGACATGAATATTACCAACGAAGAGTTGAACTTTAGGTCAAAACATATTCAGATACAAGAATTCTTAATTAAAACAAGCCTCGGACTTAGAAATAAACCGGTGTTTTTAACAATAATTGCTGCTATAAAAACTATATATGTGATTACTCGTGAAATCGGTTGTATTTTAATATTTTATTGATTGAAGGACCCGGCTTAATGAATTGAGATTTTTGGAGGAAATGAAATATGTAAAGACGATAAGAGCGATGAGGAGGATATAAAAGGTGATGACAAGCAAACCGAACTGTCAATAATAATGATCCTGAACTATCAAAAATTATAGAAGAAATAGACTTTACGACTAAATATGAAACTTAGAGATAGATTTATTTTATTACCAAAGAGCTTTACAACCTCAAAATCAAACAAATGAAAGGTCTGTCTTCGATAGATAAATTTAAAATTTATTTTCTATTGCACTAATATGAAAAACTAAAAGTAACTATACACAATTTACAAACAACAGCGCGATCAGCTTTAGTTCGTAGTAGAGATCGTAGCTTACAAAATGACAATAGGCATATCTCTTACAAAAGATCGATTCTAAAAAGGTCATCGCTGAGCCCATAAAATAGTACCTATCATTCTCAATAGGCTCATTCAAATCACTCAAAGCTATTTAAGACAGTGGTAAAATATTATTAGGTTTATAAGCCTTACAAAGGTCGTCCTACGCTTTTAATCAATGTCGTAAACTGAAGTCGAAGATCTCGGCTAGCTGTTTGTTGCTTTGTCTTGGAGTCGGAAAATGCCTTGCTTGTCTTTTTACTAAACGTTTTTTTGTATTATAATTGTGTTTACCAATAGGTTTTAAAAAGACACTTTTATACGTGCATTTAAACTAGATGTGGCCCGTGTTTCCTAGCTGACTACCCTGAGAAGAAACACCGAAACAAACTCAGAGGTCAAAGTATCTCTTAAAGTCCATACAGTAAACATGTTATGCTCTAATCATCTGAGAACCATGCTGATTAGTGTCTCAGACGGTCTTTTGAAGAAAGAACCACACATATTTGACCTGTGAACCTGTCCAGTCAATGCAAGCATTTGTCAGCTGAACTTGGAACCACTAAAGAGCTCAACGGACTATAGGTATTCAATGATGGATGTTACAGAGTAGAGAGACATTTTTGACTACTAAAAATTTCTAATTACGATTCTTGACAACAGCTTCCAGAATTTAGTACACTGCTTTCATAAGAATCCAATAATTTTTAAAAGGTTTTTACGCAAACACCGCGCGTGCGCTCAACTAGTTTTTATACAAATACCAAGCACAAGGAAAATATAGCAAAATAAATCATAGCAGCGTAGTTAATCTCAAAGTAATTACAATGATCATACTGCGATGATTGATAAATAACCTTGCCTGTTACCGTTTCATATACTCTTAGATTATAATATTAGTTTCCAGATAGATAATGCAAAATTAATTATTTGCAGTTGACATTTGCTGGTTGATGTGAATTAACCTGTTAATGTCGTTAATTTAAATCAAGTGGATAAACTTCACGAAGAAGACAGATCGATAAATAAAACATGGGTAATTATTGTATAGTCTAATACCAATAATACATATATTACAATTGAAGTTGGTAGCATTACGTTATGTGATGTATCTATTGATATTATTGTCTAGTTAGTGGAACTTAAAAATGTTACTTCATTAGAAATATGCTACTAAATTCAAGAACCAAAGAAAATACTGTGATATATTTACATTTTTTGTTAAAAGATTATTTTCTTTAGAAAAGTGTCACTGGTCGACTTTTAATAAACCAAATTATATGAAAGAATTAATCAAATAGCAAGTACTACAGGGATCGAAGATAATAAAAAAGGTTTATTAGTGTTAAATTCTACACTACGAAATCACTCTATTAGATTAATTTAAAAAATGACTCGTGCCTTTTGGCCTGACAGTCGTCCTAATTCCTCACCATTCTTTCGGACCAAAATTGATGTCATATTTATAATGTGCCATTAGTTCATGATGATAGCTCTACACCTTCTAAAGAATTGCCAAATAACCTCTCCAAAGAACCTCTACAGTACTCTCTCAAATAAAACTATAAATGGAAGAAAATACATTTTGCCAATACCTAACTTTTTGCCATTTTAACTTAACAAACACAGACAGTGACATCTAAGGAGAAATGCCGAAAGAAAGTCCAATTTTTTTAGTTACCCTCCTTTTTTGAGTGACTTTTATTAATAGAAGAAATATGATAGAAAAAAAGGTGTTGGAAGTGTATACGATCTGCTAGCGATACCTGGAGCGATGCTCTACGGGAGGTCAAAGGAGCGCTGACAAGATGTTTTGAAAGGTGATATGTAAGCTAACAGACTGACAGATGCAGTGTGCAATAATAAATAATAACTGAATTCAGGTTCAAAAGATAGCGTGATATTTCTGACTTGGCGTGATATTTGAGAGCATTGGTAAAAAATATCATCTATATACGCAAAAATGCTTTGCAAAGGCAGGATTTACTTTTAGAGTACTGAGAAATTAATATTTTGTTTCCAAAACTTATGATATTAGTGATTTTATGACCTACATAGTGAAGAAAAATAAAGTTCGTTCACAAAAAGTATTTGTATTTATCTGATGGAACGCCACACTGATGTCTAAGTTACGATTTTTGAATATGCGAAGTAAAATTTTCGTAAATTGAACATAATTGAGTCAATGGATGCCCAAAAACAAACCAAATAGTGAACAATTCTGAATGACGATAAATGGAAGTTCCTTTTATGACGAAAGAGATCGCCGACGCAGGATTCTCCGAAATTCTCGAAGAGAAAAAAGAGGATGTGAGATTCGGACGAGAACAAAGTAGTTTATGATTCATGAATGACATGAAGTTTTGACCTACGACTTTACTTAAAAGTTAGTCGCTCGAGTCAATAGTTGGATATTACAAGTTTTTTTTTTTTAATAATATAAACTAGAGCTTCAATGCGATCCCACCTGATGGTTGGCAGTGATGCAATCGTTGATGGTGAGACGCACTATTTTATGAGGAGCCTGACACTAAAATTATAATCGGACGGGAAGACCGCAGCAGTTAAATAGAATATATTGGACATAAAAATGATTTTTGATGCAACTTTGAACAGTCACCCTGGTTTTTAACCATTCTTTCTATGGGCATTGACTTTCTTTAGATAATGAAAAAAAAAAACAAAATTCCGTCCGAGCCGCGAATTCGATTCCTGAATCGGGCTGAATATTTTTATGGCTGCTATATAGACGTGAGGACAATCGTGAATTGGGGCCAAGGACTAACACTGACATCTTTTACGTAATCTGATCAGGAATTAAATAAAATAGAAGATAATGTAGATAATTATAGTGAAGATGGGATCTCTCTACGGTACGCTCATCCAATTTAAGTAAATTTTTAAATTTATGAAATTGCTTAGCAGATAGTCAAAGTTCTTGGTATTTAGCTATTTATAGTCTCAAAAAAGCGCGGGAAGATACTGAATGTACCACTGGCTATAGAATGTGATGAGTACCCGTCTACTGTGAAGTATATTTGAATAATTTTGTTTTATTCTGGTCTTTTTAGTAGTCCTGAGTTCTGGCTTTGTAGAAATTTTGCAATGGCTTAGCGGTTTTAGGGTAGCTATAACTTTGTATATCTTTTTCTCCCTTATGTTTTTTTTTTTTTGTCAAATAGAAATGGTTTCGAAATGAGTAGTTGTGGTTTCCGGAACTTAGCAGTTGGATATGTGTAGGTTTTTTCTTGAAATTGAGGTTTTCAAAGCATTCTTGAATAGTTGGGACCCCAAGCGGGCCTAGCAAAGCGACCTCGAGTTTTTCTTTACTCTCACGACTTATTGAGGGTGAAAGTATAAAATCTACAAAATATATATATTTTAAATTATTTTGTCTTAATGGAACATGAGTTAACCCCAATAAGCGTCTTATTAGGCCTAAATTAAATTGCAATAATTTGTTCACGTTCGCATAAAAAAATATAATTTGACTTATTTTAGATTATTTTATTAATCCTGATTTGAACTTAGTCTACCTTTGAGTACCCTAAATTTTTTTTCGCATTCTATTACGTTTTTTCTGTCCTAGCTAGCTTTGCAGCTTTGAGAATTGCTTTTCCATTTTGATTAACCATGAAATCTTTAGGAGGTATAAAAATAAATATGTACTTACGGTTTCTGTAGAAATCACGCGATATAACACAGCATCACTTTTTCACAATAATTTTCTTACACCACAAAATTGTCACACAAAATTTATTTAGTTTCTCCTTTTATTTATTGTACACTTGTCTTTATCGAGCACTGGTCCTTCACTATTATCTCCAAAACTTTTAAAACCGTTGATTGGTCGAATTCGAATTTAGAATCAAAACCGTTTTGTTATTTTAAAGAATTCGTAACGGATTGGGTACACCACTAGAGAGATGAAGCGTAGCAATCAAATTTATTATTGCCAGTAATTAGAAAGAACAGGACAGAATGATAATTGCCTATCAATTAACGATCCATGCATTACGATTCAGCAATTATAGAGCACGTGGCATCATTTTCCAATTTTACTTCGTCGATAGTCGATTTCGTTTTTCGCCGCGATTGTATTACGTCACCGATGTCATTTTTAATCACAACACTGGTTCCTTTATCGAGTCTAAACGAGTCATAATATTCGTAGAGTTAAACTATAGAAAATCACAGGCGATCAACTCACACTAAACACAAATGATAACAGTCATCAAGTTTCGAAAAAACCGAATCGTCACTGGCTTCGAAAAAAAAACACGCTCGCCAACGCACACAAGCACAAAATTCTGTCCAATTAAAGATAATGTTTGTGGATATTTTAATAGCGTACCCCTCCGAAGAAACCCGACACAACCAACTCCTGTTGGATTTAAGCACTTAATGATCGGTTGGGGGAAATTGTGCGAGAAACGAACAGCCCAGCGTAGCTGCGTCTCTTTCTATTTAGTTCCCAACATCGCCACATGTATAGGAATTGTGGCGCCACTGTAGCCTCGTAGGCGTGGCCTGATTCGAGGCGGTATTTGTCAAAGGAGGAGCCGTTTTTTGATTGGCTGGTGGTTGTGGCGCGATTTTTTTCGTTCGTACGTGCGGAGAACTCGGGTTGGCAATGCAAGATCGATCGTCGGCGCCAGGGTTACTATTATATGTTTTTTATGGGTATTTTTTGGCGGTGTTCAGTGCTTTGGTAACCTGTTATGGAAGCCACGCCCAGTCGGCTTCGAGGCAAGGCAGACAGAGACACACGGGCTATCAATCGAGCTTCGAGCCGTAGGGTTTTTTTAAGTGCGGTTATATTTTTTTTCTGTAATTTTTCGTGTGTGTTTGGACTCTGTGCTGTGACTGTTTGTATGTCATTGTGTTTTATATCTCGTATGTAATGCGTTGGTCTGATTTTGTTTTTTTTTTTTCTTCTTTAGAAGGTTGTGCTGCTGTGTTGTTGTTTGGATCTGTTTGTCTTTTTATGTCTTCAATAGTATTATGTATTGTTTTTCATGTTGGTGACGTATGTTGTAAAGGTGTAACTGTGTCTAGTCTAGCCAAAGACGAACTGATAGTAATGTCAAGTTCTTTTTTTGAAAAAATCTCTCGATTTTGAAATTCAGTACTTTTGCGTTCAATTTATCCATCTGCTTTTTTAAATTAAGAAATTTTATAAATTCGAATACTGACATGTTTTATATTAGGTATATTTTGATAAAATTTTGTAATCGACTGTACCTACGTAAAACTGTTTAGGTGTGTAGGTTCAAAAATATAAGTATATTTTCTATATTAACTTAGGTAGATAACCAATAAGGTCGGTATAGTTAATTTACAGTTTTCTAGGCAGGTAACTTGAAGTAATTTTTAATATATTAAGATGCATTGGTACAACTATCTTTGCAGCTTTCAATTCAAAATCACTGTTTTCTCAAACTTGATCAGATCTTGTTCTTGATTTAAAATTTCTTGTCACAGTATTTGTTATCGAAATCCTCTGAAACGGCTTGACCGAGTTTTTATGTTTTTTTTTTTTTTTTAAACATATTTTCACACCATTTACCATTTGGTAGATCTTAGGTAACTTTTTAAACTTTTTCTGTGATAATTTATATGGCAGAATAACATTAAGGCAATTATTTTCAAATTAAATTAAAATATCGTAAAAAAAAAAAGATTTAATTCAAATGTTAGAAACCAGTGCTTAACTGCGATCCCACCTGATGGTAAGCAGCGATGCAATCGTTGATGGTGAGGCGCACTAGTTTATTAACAGCCTATTCACTCTAGCCTTGTTCTTCTTAAAATAAAATATATCTTTACTTATTTCATAATGAGTTAGAGACGAGAGTAGGCAGATATATTAAAAAACCATAAAACATATGATCATCAAATGGTCATAAAATCGTTTGATTGATTAAATGAACACGATATCGTGGTTTAAACGTTTTATTTTTTTAAACGTGTCTTGCTATTGACTTATAATGTGTACTAGTTTCTGCCACCGGCTTCACTCGCGTGAGAGTGGAGAATATATAGCCTATATCAGGGTGAATATTGGAAAATCCTCTCTTAGTGGTCGCTTATGTCATAAAAGGAAACCTTTTGCAAAATTTCACGCTCCTATTTCCAGTACCTATAGGCTGTCTGAAAAGTTAAACGACTTGGGAATTTCGTATAATATTTAATCATTTAAAAAATACTTATATTCGATACTTTTTATAAGGTTCTTCTATTAGTAAATAATGATCAAGATCTCTTAATCAACCATAATTATTGAATCAATGTTGACTATATCAGATTTCATTTTTTCTAAATAATTACCCAAGTTGTTTGACTTTTTAGACAGACTCTAATTTCGATTGTGCGACGATATGTCAGTCAGTCAGTTTGTCTTTCTATGTAAAAGATATCTAATAACAATAGTTAAATGTAAAGTATCAAAACTTGATTTATTTGCAGTACTTCTACCGCAGACTATCCCCTTTTTATTTCAAGTTCTTATAGTCTGTCTTTAGGCTGCCTGGTAGATATCGCTGTCAGCGGTAAGACCGCCATTGAACCCATAGATGAATAGATGTAAGTTATTTTAAAAGTTTAGTTACAGTTTTGATTTACAATATAGTTTATTCTATTACTAGCTGTTGCCAGCAGCTTCGCCTGCGTTATAGTAGGGGTATAAAAACAGCCTACGGCCAATCTCAGACCTGACAAATATACACAAAAAAATATTATAAAAATCATTCAAACCTTTTAGGAGGAGAACCATAACAAACACTGTGACATTTTATTTTTATATATTAGATATAAAGTAGGTATATATAGGTAAAGATAAAAACGGTGAAGGAAAACACCCTATGCATATCCTTGAACCATGTGACATCCACCAACCCGCACTGGGCCCGCGTGGTGGATTACGGCCCATTCCCTCTCCTTGAGAGGAGGTCTGAGTCCCAGCAGTGAGAACATTAAAAAGGCTGATGATGATGATGATAGATAAAGATCAGCCTCAGGAGAAATCTATTTAGCACTCTAAATATGTTTGAAATCGGTATTTGCAACAGTGTCTTAGCTAAGCCTACGTCAAACGAGGCAAAGATTCTATGTTAAATATATTACAATAATATAAAATTCCTTATAATTCAAAATTTAGCTATGATGGAACGACACAGTCAATTTTGTAAACAAGATTGGGACAAAGCTCATTAATAAAGACTAGATTTTCCCGCGGCTTAGCCCGCTTACATAAAGCATAGCATAGGTCACACAGGAATAAGGCAACTTTCTATCAGTGAAAAAAATTTCGGACCAGTACTTTCAGAGATTACCTCCTACAAACAAAAAATACAAACTTAAACCTCTTTATTATATCTATTAGTGTAGATAAAGTATATACAAATACATTCTAATATATATAAAAATCAATGCCACTTTTCGTTGTTATTTTATAACTCGAGAACGGGCTCACCTATCCAAACCAAATTTTTAGGCTTTGTTAGGACTATTCAGTAGATGGTTTATGTGAAGTTTGGTAGGGTAGAGTAGTGTAGAGTAGTATAGTGTAGAGTAGTGTAGGGTAGAGTAAGGTAGAGTAGGGCAGAGTTGGGTAGAGTACGGTAGAGTAGGATAAAGTAGAGTAGGGTCGAGTAGGGTAGAGTATGGTAGAGTAGGGTAGAGTAGGGTAGAGTAGGGTAGAGTAGGGTAGAGTAGGGTAGAGTAGGGTAGAGTAGGGTAGGGTAGAGTAGGGTAGAGTAGGTAGAGTAGGGTAGACTAGGGAAGAGCGGGAGCGAAGCCGTGCGGGCAAAAGCTAGTTCTAATATTATCTTTTAACTAAAAAAATATACAAAAGGTAATTACTTAAATAACTGATGGGATTTGTGATCTTAGGTGGGATTTGTAGAAATGAAGTTCATTGACTGTTTTAATTGTTCGCAAATAGATTCCTAGTGGATATTGAGATGTAAAATATACATTCACTAGCTTTTGCCCGCACGGCTTCGCTCCCGCTCTTCCCTAGTCTACCCTACTCTACCCTACACTACTCAGCACTATACTACTCTACACTACTCTACCCTACTCTACCATACTCTACCCTACTCTACCATACTCTACCCTACTCTACCCTACTCTACCCTACTCTACCCTACTCTACCCTACTCTACCCTACTCTACCCTACTCTACCCTACTCTACCCTACTCTACCCTACTCTACCCTACACTACTCTACACTACTGTACGCTACACTACTCTACACTACTCTACCCTACTCTACCCCACTCTACCCTACTCTACCCTACTATACCCTACTATACCCTACTATACCCTACTCTACCCTAACAACAAAACAAAGCCTAAAAATTTGGTTTGGATAGGTGAGCCCGTTCTTGAGTTATAAAATAACAACGAAAAGTGGCATTGATTTTTATATATATAGATTATGCGTACAGCTAAGGAGTGGAATTCCCTGCCGGAGTCTGTATTTCCTTATAGCTATAACCTAAAGGTCTTTAAGTCAATAGTGAATAGAAACTTCTAGGCAAGCGTGTTCCATCGTCAGCCACATCATCGCTTACCATCAGGTGAGATAGTGGTCAAACGTGAGCCTATCCATTATAAAAAAGGTGAAGTTTTGCTTCCTAAGAATCCACACAATTGGACAATATGTGAAATCATTGAAACAAGCGCGATCTCGGTAAAATGGAGCTGAGAATTTTATTGTAGCATTGACTACCTCAGCAAAACTTGCCGAGAAGGCTGACTCGATAACATTTGCTGCTAAATACTGCAAAAACCATCAGATAGAGGACGAAAGGAGACGAGAGCATATTAGAATATGCTCCTGTCTTCTTTCTAATGAAAAACAAGCCTAATCAGCTTTATAATGTCCCCATTCCCATTTGCTGAGACTGTGACCTTCCTGTTCTCTGTTCCTCTCTAGGAGAGGGCATCGGTATAACGGCTGGTATGTAAATTAATTATGATAAATTCAGCATCAATCTAAATTGTACTTTTTTTATTTTTATTTATTTATTTATGTACACACAAACACTTAAAAAAGAAAATAACAAATAAGAATAGAAGAGTGCAAAGTTTTCCTTATTATAAAGAATAAATTTCTTAATAATTAATTACAATCTAGCCTAAAAGACTAATAAGTAATTTAACTCTAACTTATTTTTATACGGTTTAGTTTAAACTAAGAATAGCGTCCTTTAGCACTTATAGAAGTCCATAGCACTTTCTTAGAGTCTGATATTGATAAAAACACTTTGTTCATGTGTTATATGCATAGCACAGCATTGATCACTGTTATACACTAACTGTAAACACTACACTAACTCAAAAGGTTTAGTTCTCTTTAGTCTACGGACTAGGTCCATATTGTCTAACAGCTGTATAGCCTCAACATGCACGTGGTGGTGGCGTTAATTGTATTAAGCACAATATACATATATTGTACTTTTTTTACAAAGTGTACCTAAAACCAATCCCGTTTGCTGGACTGTGGCCTCCTCTCTAGGAAAAGACATTAGGCCGTAATCCGCCACGCGGGCCACTTCGTGTTGGTAGATGTCATAATTATGTCTTCGAGTGTTAGCTTCTAGGATACGCTGGTTTCCTCACGATGTTTTCCTTCACCGTTTTAAGAGCGGTGGTGATGAAATAAATTACACAAAATAATGCGCTTAGCTGGGTTTGAACCCGCGACCGTTCAAACCCATTGTTATCTACAGTCAGATAAAAAGTTTTAAAATATAATATAGGTACTAGCTTTTGTCCGCAACTACGCCTGTGTTTATATATAGGCTATATGTCACTCAGGAATAAAGCAGCTTTCTGTTGGTGAAATAACTTCAGCAATCGGATTATTACCTACTTTCAGAGATTAACTCCTACAAATAAAAAAAAAAACAAACTTTAGCTCTCTATATTATTAATGTAGATAAATAGGTAAAAGTATATATTTATTTATTACCCTTCAGATACCGTCAATTAGAGACACAATAGTAAGACAATAGATGCGCGGCCACCGGGTGTCGCTTGGGGATTCATGAATTAAACTTTATTTAGACAGGCACCAGTAGTGGTGATTTAGGTAGTATTTAGACTTGCTACAACAAGGCATACTCTGCCTATCAACCTTTGAGTTAAGAAAGACTACTCAAAGGGATCAGAAGGATCACAGGTAGATTTAAGTCAATAGGTAAAAGTCTGACACTCCTCGCTCCACCCGAACCGGGAGCAGTCATTTAATGATTCTCCACCAAAAAAATATCCACGTATTTACCTCTTCATATCTAACACCTATGCCACTATCATCTTTTTATCCGAAAGACGTCCACTGTTAGACACAGGCCTTCCCCAAGTATCGCCATAAGGACCAGTCCTGTGCATCTCGACATCCATCATATCCACCTGACACACCTATGTATTATTTCCTAAGCCAGATAAAAAGACAACATACCCAACAAAAAAAAAACATCTTCAAAGACAGTTTATTGATTAAATTAATCGCTACAACACTAACTAATAAACAAAATTACACAACTCAATAATCCCCACGACAGTTAATTACTGTCGCGAGCTATAAAATAGCCCTTACAACGGCGGCGACGTCACTCTTGTCACAACATTGTGTCACTTTGACATCAACGTCAGTTTGACGTAACACGGAACGGTGACAGCACTATTTAACATCAAATTGTTCAATAAATTTTCGTATTTTTGTAAAACGTTTATAATATTGCTACGTTATCATATCACATTAATGTTTATATCTATATAATTCTTCTGTGCGTGTGTTTGTCGTCTTATTTCTTCTAGATGGCTTAACCGATTTTGATGAAATTTGGTGTGTTTAGTTGAGGCTTGCGTTTGACCACCATCTCGCCTGATGGTAAGCGACGATGTGGTCGACGATGGAACACGCTTGCCTAGAAGTAACCTATTCACTCTAGACTTAAAGACCCCTAAGTTGTTAGTTGGTCCCTGGATGTTTTTGAATTCGTCTAATTGCTTCTCCCGCACTAGGGTGGAGCGAGAGAGCGCGTTATAGGACCACGGTATCCATTATAGAAATTGAACTGTTTCAGTAGGTTTCAATACAATTTTGCTGATATCCTTTGAGGCCTCCGTGGAACGCACCATCGTGTCAGTTCGGGCTTGGTCCTTTTTTAGTCTGCCGAGCAGTTGTCCACCAGACACAACTCCCGTCTGGTCGGAGGATCCTCCCTTTTCAACAGAGGTTTGCGAGACTTTACACTCTGTTCCGCATACCTCTAAACTTGCACACTTTGTGTGCCAGTTACAAGCATAAGTATTTTGGCGTTTATACCACAACTTTCAAAGGTAGACTTTGGATTAAAAGGTGCTTCAATCTTACATAATTTATAGAACCACACAATTAACTTTTCCTCACTCTATTTTAAGAGGCTCAAATTTTAATGAAGTAATTATTCGGTAAATCTAATTATTGCTATTTAAATTTTCACAATCACTAACGCAGTAATTGGCAATTGCGGAAATTAATGTACTCTATGAGCAGAAAGCGCAATAAGAACCTCAGTTTTTGCCGCTACACGTAATAGAATAGTGTTTCAGAGTTTCCTTGCGTGATCACATCAGAAATGAAGATATCCGCAGGCGAACCAAGGTTACCGACGTAGCTCAGAGATACGCCAAACTTAAGTGGCAATGGGCAGGGCACATTGCACGCAGAACAGATTGTCGATGGGGACGAAAGGTTCTGGAGTGGTGACCACGTACTACGCAACGTTGGAAGGCCTCCAACAAGGTGGACCGATGACCTGCCCCTCTAGCCAAGTTACAACCGTTTCGCTTGCGTCGAACGATTCGAGTTGACCTTGCCGCCAATTCTTTTGTTCTGACCACGTGACTGAGCGTTGAGACGAAGTTATTCCCGTACATTTGACGCTTTCTACAAGCGTTAACGATTGCAGATTAGCAACTTGGCTAGGGGGGCTGGTCTGGTTCGCGGGAGCCCGATGGATGAGTGACGCACAGGACCGGTCGTTGTGGCGACGAGAAATTCTCCATGGATACTCGGGGTCCACATAATATGTGTTCCTTCATGTGTTTATTTATTTATTTATTTATTTATTTATTTGGTCAGCCAACAACTGCTTACACAATACATTTATATGACATTCAATTTTGGATCTTCATTGATTAGTGTAGCAATTCATTATAGGCTAACACCACATGCACTTTTTTTTTTGGTTATACATAATAATAATTTAAATTATACTTAACTAATCACAAATTGAAAAAAAAAATAGAATAGGACATTAATAAATAAAATGGAAATTCATCACAGCAGTTAAATTAAAAGTATAGAATTACAAATTATATAAAACATTAAAATAAATTGAGATTTGGCACAGCATTAATACATTAGATTATTTAATTCACATCACATTGATAAATTATAAATTAAATTAAGATTATTTACCATTAAAAAGAATAACTCATCAATAATATAAAATCATTTACAATTGAAATTAACCAAGATAAAGTCAACATTAACAATTAAATTAAATTAAATTACAATTGATTAGGATATTATTAAAACATATGAAATGAAATTGAAACAGATATTACTGAATACAAGAATAATGCTCAATAATTATTTTACAGATTTTTTTTAAACTGTCATGGTGTATATCTATAAGGTCACTGCAACTGTTAAGCATTTTACAGAGGCGCGGAATCGGAGAGTTAGCACCAAGCACTGTTCTGCGCAAGGGTGGGTGTAGTGGAGTGATGGGATTCCGTGGATATCGGGATGGAGCACGAAACTTTAGTAGACTCAGTAGTTTAGGGCAGTCAATTTTATTTCTCATGAGTTTAAAGAGAAACAAGGCATCAATTATATCTCTTCGAGTTGACAACGAGTGCATCTTGAAGTATTTCAAGCGAGTATTGTATGAAGGCATCTGTTTACTTTTCCCTTTCGAAAAAGCAAGGTGCCATAGAAACCGCTTTTGGACTCTTTCTAAAAGTAACTTATGCGTGGCGTAGTGTGGTCTCCACACTATACTACAATACTCCAAGACGCTTCGTACCAAACTGTTGTAGAGCATTATTTTAGTGCCCACCGATTTGAAACTCTTTGTGTTTCTCTGTAAAAACCCTAACATTTTAGCGGCTTTTTTTACAATGTTCTCAATGTGAGGCACAAAAGTCATTTTCTGATCAAACAATACCCCCAGGTCTCTGATAGTCTCGACTTGTTGTATTTTTTTATCGTTTATCAGATACTCTGAGTGCACAAGATGAGCCTTCCTTGAGAACGACAGGTGGTAACATTTATTTAAGTTTAGTTCCATTCTGTTTTTATTACACCATTCAACAAGCCTGTCCAGATCTTCTTGTAAAAGCGCGATATCACGAGATGATTCGATTATTCTTGCAAACTTCAGGTCGTCTGCATACAAGAAGCACTCAGAGAAGTAAAAGCAGCTGGGGAGATCGTTGATAAAGATGATAAATAGTACGGGAGCCAGATGTGATCCTTGTGGAGCACCAGAAGTCATATAAAAATTGCCAGCAGACCGAAAACCGTTGACCACAACATAAAATTCACGCTTTGATAGATAGGATTTTAGCCATTCCAGCAAGGGTCCAGTAATACCGTAGGTTGCTAATTTATGAAGTAGTATAGAGTGAGGAATTTTATCGAAGGCCTTGCTGAAATCAGTGTACAGCACATCAAATTGTCTATTTGAGTCAACAGATTCCATTAAAGACTCGGAGAAGGATAATAAATTTGTGGCCGTAGACCTAGCAGCAACAAAGCCATGCTGGTGATCACTAAGATAAAGTCTAAAGTGACGTTGGATGTGAGGGCAGATTATCGACTCAAATATCTTAGCAAAAGTGGAAAGAATCGCAATAGGCCGATAGTTGGATATGGTGTCTTTCTTGTCCGACTTGTATACAGGAACTACTTTAGCCTTTTTCCACTCAGTAGGGAAGGTTCCTGTAGCTAATGACACCCTGTATATTTTAAGAAGTGGAGCAACCAAGACCTCTGCGCAAGCAGAAATAAACAGAGGTGGGATTCCGTCAGGACCAGCACCTTTTCTGATGTTAACAGAGTGCAGTTTTCTAACCAGGGTATCACTGTCTAATTCAGGGATTGTTAAACACTGGCTATTAACTCCGATTGAGTCAAGAAGATTTGAGTCACTCTTAAATTCCATCTCGTGATCAGGGGTGTAAACTGATGCAAAATAGTTCCCAAAAAGATCGCAGATAGCGGCGCCATTTGATGTAGAAGTCTGCCCATCAGTCATGATTAGTGGATAGGCACTAGATCCACCACGTTTAGCCTTTACATGAGTCCAGAATAATTTGGGGTTATCTTTAATTTCCGATTCTAGTTTCCCCATATAGGTATTGTACACATTTTTGGCTAGGTGTTGGCAACGTTTTGTAATTAAATTTAGCTGTAATTTATCCAATGGATTTTTATATTTTTTATAGCGCAACCTCAACGTATTTTTTTCTTTTAGCGTCCTTATAATTGATTTATTGAACCAAGGGGGGTAACGGCAAGTCATTGACTTACAATTAGGAACGAATTTGTCGATTGCTGCGTTTAATACTTCATAAAACTCTTTTAACATACTATCCACATCATTACTATTCGTTAATTGTTGGAACCAGTCATGTTCGTTTATATAGGTTCTAATACTATTGTAGTTAGCCTTATAGTAGTTTTTCCTCTGGTTATGCTTATTATACGGCAGATTATATTCCTTTGATAATGATAGAGTAAAATCGAGAGGAGGATGTAGTTTATCAACATTGATCAGAGAACAATTGGACTCAGCTACGGTGCACGAAGATATTGTAGACAAGACTAGATCCAATATACGCTCCGAACAATTTTTAACCAAATTGTGCTGAGTAAGTCTACATACACTCATAAATTCCAACAATCTTAAGCAGGTACTGGGAAGTGAATTATTAGAGGCTGCCGGGTCCCAGACTATTTTACCCAAATTGAAATCTCCAACTATGCAAATGGGAATATCAGTTGTCTCAAACACATTGTTACAGTGTTCGATAAAATGATCGATTGAGGGAAGACATACAGGTGGAGGAAGATAAACTGCGCAGAGTGCTAGTTGCCGTGATTTCTGTGAGGTCGACAAATCAATAGTAACCCAAAGATCCTCACATTTACTTTGCCATGACTCAATCTGTTTGGAATTGATTCTAGTTGCCACAGCAATGAGAACCCCTCCTCCATCTTTATTAGGATGAAAGCCTGTTGTTTCCCTATCTCTTCTATAGACAACATACCTATCATCAAATAGTTCACTGCTAAGCACACTACTATTTAGCCAGGTTTCAGTTAAAATAAATACATCATAATCCATACAACAAAGGTTACAATAGAAAGTGCTAGTTTTAGTTCGCAGACCTCTACAATTCTGGTAATAGATAGTTAAATTATTGAATTTTAAATAAAAATAAGTAGGCATGCATTCAAAGTGAACATATAAAAAAAAATATATATATATATATATATTATGAAAAAAATTAAACCATTTTACTTAAACTATCCATGTTTTTGATTAATATATATTCTGCGCCGTCGGTCTTTCTTGTAAATATTTTATTGTTTCTGACCCAAACATATTTGTAGTTTGTTTCCTTAGCCTTGATCCTAGTCGCTGCATGCAGAGCTTTGTTGGTGGGAGAAAGATGTTCCACGACGTAAACAGGAGACCTCTGACCGGCAAATCCAAGATGTCCACAGTTCAGTTTATTAGTTCGATTATTTTGGTTGTACTTAATAACCGACGCTAAGAGTTGGTCGCGCAGTCTCGGTGACGCCAGTTGAACGACTATTGATTTAGGACGGGTGCTAGATGGATTGGTTTTAGCAATTCGCGAACAATTTAATATGTCTTTTTCTTGAATATTGCAATCAACCACTTTCCCGAGTTGCTTGACGATAGTGTATACATTTTCGTTTTTTGTTTCAGGCATACACTGCACCTCAATGTTATTTGATCGGGATCGCTGTTCTAGGTTATTGATTCGCTCACTAAGATTTGCCATAGTAGTCTTCAGTTGCGAATTTTCCAATTGCAGCCTGTGTATAGTCTCGTTAGATACCTTCTGATTCCTCTCAAAGTCCTCAAATTGCTTGTTCATAAATTGCATTGATTTAACCATTTCCTTTATTTCTGCATTAACAGTTTCCAATTCATTGTTCATCGTGCTGCTCAAGTTTTTATTAAATTGTGTCAACATATCGTTGAATTCTGCCTTAACAATTTCTTGGATGATGGAGCGCATATCCTCTTTATAAGCCAAGGGTGAAGGTGGTGAAGTTGGTGAAGGAGATCCACTAGCAGGTCTTTTACTGCCTCTGTTTTTAGACACCTTATTGTTTGGTGTTGACTCATCCTTACTAGCCATTATAAATCAAAAAGATCAGAGACAAATAAAATACCAAAAAACAAATCACGAAAAAAACTTGTCCTCTCAGAAGCAGTGTAAATTAGGTAGGAAATAATGCGCCGTCTTCATTAGTTAATCTTTGGTGCGAGCCCTCGCATACGTCATCGAGCGTAGGCGCACACCGATATGTCACTTATGCGCGCTGCGTAACCGCGAGAGTAGCGTGCACGGGGCGTAAAATGTCTTGTCACTTACCCACCGTTTGATAAACCGTGATTTTTAATTTTAAACAGTTTACATCAAAAATCGTTCCAATTGCGCACTTTTGGTACTTCTCTACACGAATTTCACTTATGACATTAATTTTAGATCACATAAAGTAGATTTATTAGGAGATTAAGTCCATATCTATTTCTTTCTTCATATTTATGCAAAGAGCAAAATTGTACACAATGTTAACCGTTCGACCGTCGGTCAAAGATAATGATGAATGATGTGTTGTATGTAACTACACTTAAATATGTTGGCGTACCTACTTAAATTATGTTCCGTTCTATTCTATCATCATCATCATAATATCAACAGAAAGACGTCCACTGTTAGACATAGGCCTCCTCTCTAGGAGAGAGAATGGGCCTTAATTCACCACGTGGGCCTGCTTGTAGTACAGGTTGTGAAATATTATATTATACTAGCGGCCCGTCCCGGCTTCGCACGTGCAATAAATATAACCTATGTTACTCAGGGTGAATGTAGCTTTAAAACGGTGAAAGAATTTTTAAAATCGGCTTAGTAGTTTTTGAGTTTATTCATTACAAACATACACACAAGAATACAAATTTTCCCTCTTTATGACATTAGTTTAGATATCTGTTTGAACCTAACTTAGCTAGTATCCCTACTTAAAACGAAGACACCATTCTCTAAGCTAAGCAGAAACAATATATTTAAATGTAAATCCGACAGATGTTTCCTGTAAACTTATCTTCTAAACACAATTAGCTGAGACACTAATTACATATCCGAGGCTCGAACCTTTTAAGGTAAAGCTAGACCCTTGATATCAAGAATTATGAATTATTTATTAGTAGCTAGCTGTTGCCCGCGGGTAAATGGGCTTGAACGAGATTTTGAGTGTGTTAGAAACTCTTTTGTAACCAATTTTTAGTCGAATCGAGCGAAGAAAATAAGTCATTACAAATCAAAAGTATTGAAACAATAGGGTAGTTTCCAGGGTCAAAATAACTACATTTTATTTTAGTTTGACGATCAAAAAGTGTTGTTTTTCAGCCGAGAATAAAAGGCTAGTTGCCGTAAAAAAATTAATTAGTACGTATTTTAGATTATAAAAAAATATTGGACACGAATTTTTCTTTTTACGATTAAACAAAAAATAACAAAGATATAGCCCATTAAAGTTACGTGTGATATCATCCCGTGCGAAAACAGCACGGTGTGACGTTACACGTAACTTTAATGGGCTATACTTATCTTTGTCATTTTTGGTTTAATTTACAAATAAAAAAATACGTGTCCCTTATTTTTGAATAATCAAAAAGATGGACTAATTAATTTTTTTAAGGCAACTAGCCTATTATTCTCGGCTGAAAAACAACACTTTTTGATCGTCAAAGTTTACATAAAGACAGCCCCCTAAACGTCCGCTCGTCACCAGTTTACTAGCGTTGCAGCTGGGAAGAACAAGATATTCATGTGTAATGTGTGTATAGTCACAAATTAGTGAGTAGGTACTTACGTACTTAATCCATTTCTCGACCACTTTCTAAAAATATAATAATATATTATTAAACAAGGTGCAAGGGCCAGCCCTCCGCGAACTTTAAGGGCTTGCTCAGTAGACAAAACTGAACAACCTTCCACAAATCGTTTCCTGAAAAAAAAATTGTGGTAGGTTGTTCAGTTTCGTCTACTGAGCAAGCCCTTAAAGTTTGCGGAGGGCTGTCCCTTACACCTTGTGATTTTAGAAAGATAATAATATTATTATATTTATATTCTTTTGTTGGACTTGGCCTACCAAGTATATAGTCTTAACCCTTCAGATACCGTCAATTAGAGACACAATAGTAAGACAATAGATGCGCGGCCACCGGTGGTCGCTTGGGGATTCATGAATTAATGGCCGATCCCGTGCGTTTCGCTTCCATCGGATTCTCGCAACCCTCACCAGGTCATCGGTCAACATTGTGAGAGGCCTTCCAACGCGGCGTCTTCTGGTATATTTTTATTATACTTATTTTCCTCTTCATTTTGTGTTTTAGTTAGATACGCCCATTTTCTTTACAGCGGCGACATTGTAGGTATTACAAAACTGTCATGGCCGCCTTATTTGTCTTTATTAGCGCCTGTCGGCACTAAACGTCGTATTAATAGGCAATTTGCTCAATTATGTCGTTTTAAGTATTAAAATGGGCGCCATTTACGTCAAGACGAAAATTTAAAATGTGCCTCGAGTGGATTTTTTTGTTTGTGCTTTTCTATTTTGATGTTATTTGTTACACATACTAGCTTTTTCGAGTGGTTTTCAAGGCCGCAGGAAATTATTGAACCTGTGGTTCCTAGAACGCAAAGGGAAACTAAAAGACATATATGTGGCTTTAGTCAGTAAAAGTCTGACATCTGACATAATGCCCTCCCACTCCACCCTAGAGCGGGAGAAGCCATTGGGTGATATCCCACCTCAAAAAAAGCTGCTGTTTTTCTTCCATGGCTTATATTATGGGAACAGTGCAGTTTTTCGGGATACAAAGTAGTGTGTAATGCACTCAATGGTAGGGTAGTTTTTTTTTAATTGACTATCGACCCGCCCCGGCTTCGCTTGGGTGCAATATTATACATATAAACCTTCCTCTTGAATCACTCTATCTATTAAAAAAAACGCATCTAAATCCATTGCGTAGTTTTAAAGATTGAAGCGCACATAGGGATATAGGGACAGAAAAAGCGAGTTTGTTTTATACTATGTAGTGATTCAGGACTTCCTAAATTCCATTCTTTGAGACAGACAGACAGACAATATTATTACTTCTTCATTACTCATAATATTCATTAAATTAGACACTAAAACATTTCATTGGATGTAAGTCTTTTCACAAATTTATTTTTTGTGTAAATTCAAATCAATTTAAAATAACACGTCAAAAGAGCATATAAAATCAAAATTAAAAATTAATTTGAATCAAATAATTGTATAAATCCTGTTATTTAAACTTTTATTATTAATTCATGAATCCCCAAGCGACCACCGGTGGCCGCGCATCTATTGTCTTACTATTGTGTCTCTAATTGACGGTATCTGAAGGGTTAATAGGCTCACGCTTGACCACTATCTGACCAGATAATAAGCGATGATATGGCCGACTTCGGAGCACATTCGCCTAGAAGTAACCTATTCACACTTGACTTTATTACTATGTCAACACAATTTTTCTACAACGTTGACTCAACAAATCCTTTTTGTATACAATAAAAAGATGGCCGAAATCATTAAACTCCATAATGAGATACAGAAAACTCTACAGCCATAACATAATAATCTGTAATAGCTTCAAGCGGCCTTATTATGCAATAAAGCCATTCAAATTTCGTTTCCTAGAATCTGTAATAGCAACGTGGAACAGAGCGCTTTATATTTTTTTCGTGGAAAGGGTGATTTTTATTTGAAAAAATAAAGTTTATTGTCATTTGATTAGTTTGAGCTTTTGCAGTCATTTTTTAATTGGCTGTTGGTTTTATTTTGTTTTAAATTGTTCTGGTATATTAATACTAGTTGATTCGGCAGGTGTCAAAACTGTCATTAGCTAGAACTACATTAGACCGACGCACACGTGTAACACGCCAGATTTGTACGTAAAACGACGTCGCGTGGCGTGTATCTAGTGTAGCTCTACAAGTCTAGTTTCCATATAAAATGTATAGAGACCGACGAGCACAGATCGACGTGTGTGGCACACGTGTGCGCAGTGTAGTTCTAGCTTCACAAAGATAATTTTATGGAAGTGATATTATTTTTTTAGTGTGAGTATTGATGCGCGTTCGGGTAAGGTCGGCTCAAGTCGACTAAGAAAGCGAGAAAGATATAGAGAATTTAAGATTTCATTTTTGACATGGGGTCATGTCGCACTCACAGTTTTTAAGGTTCCGTACCCTTGAGTAGGTACAGAAGTAGAAGAGTTTCTTGCACGTTCTTCTCCATAGAGATCTACGCTTTGGAACGTGCAATTTAGTTTCACGTTTTTGTTTTTGACTTACCGACATTCTGACAATTCAAAAGTGCATGTCTATTTGTTTTGTGTTTTTTTTTTGTTTGTTTAGTGTGTGTCTATTTGAAATAAAAGTTCCTGATTTCTAAGTAGCACCTTAGAAAAGGGTAGGTATATAACCAGTTGATGACGATGTCTGTCAGAACGTTCTTGGTACTCCTGGCTACATCACTACATAGTATACAAAGTCGCTTTTTCTGTCCCTATATCCCTATGTACGCTTAAATCTTTAAAACTACGCAACGGATTTTGATTCGGTTTTTTTAAATAAATAGAGTGATTCAAGAGGAAGGTTTATGTGTATAATAACATCTAATAAATGGTGGGGTGGTGAAATACTGTTACCCGAGCGAAATCGGGGCGAGTCGCTAGTGATAGATAAACTACTAAAACTGTGATCAAAGTCAAACAATAATACAGGAAACCTAAAAAGCAAACCGACCCATAAAAGAATAAAATCAACAAAAACAAAAAACCTCCAGTAACAAATCGATACATTTATTTAACCTATTTTTACAATCACACTCTTAATTAGTTAAAAACTCAAAGCAAACGTTTTAATAGTCTATCACCCACAAAAGGCATACAATAAACCAGGACTGCCCAACTCGTGTTAAAGGTGGGCTAAAGTTAATATCGTTTACTACCAGGCGAGATTGATGGAATCCAGGTGTTCTGTGTTGTGTGCTTGTGGAGGGCGGGGCATGGGTACCTCGCTGTCCGACCGTCCGGTAACCGTCAGGACCAAGCCCAAGATGTCGACGGCGCGTACCGTTCCACGCACGTCTCAAGAAGATGGCAGCTAACCGTAGAGGCCCAGCTGGGTCGAAGCCTACTGGAGCTAGGTTTATCTGAAAAGATGCTCGAGCCCCGGTATGAAGAGGCTAGAAGGAACGGGGTGGGTTTTTAGTCAGTAAGAGACTGACACTATCTCCCACTCCACCCAAGAGCGGGGGTTGCCATTGGATGATTTTTGCCCACCGAAAAAAAAGGTGTTCTATGTTTTTTAAACGTTGTACAACAAATAATTTAATAATAATAAAGGCTAAAGTATACGCTTTATAGCTACTACGTTAAAAATAATTAATGTAAACAAAAATAATTAATGATTAAAGATAGACGTGTGTCTGTATGTTCGCGGTAAACTTAAAAACAATTGAATTGATTTTACTACCTGAACTAACACAGACAGATACACAAAGCGATTTACGAGGAAGATTTAAGTGTATAATACTCTCGACTTTTTCTCTTGATAAGCTTATAGTAGAAAAAAAAGCGAGAATTTCAAAGATTTCCAACACCCGTGCGAAGTTGCGGTCGTTTCACAGGACAACTGGGTGTAAAACATACTAGAAACCCATCGCTAGTATATTTTACACCTAGTTCAGAAGTGTCGGTAGACATCTTCGTGGCCGCGGGCCTAAGGTTGAGCGCCTTACCATAAACTATAAACTTACAACAAAGGCTTCACGCCTCATAAAATTAAAAAGTTAACAAAAAAAGGTTGGTAACAAACGATAAATGTCACAGAGTATAAATAATATTTAGAAGAGAAATGTCATCGTAAAATTGAATAAAGCTTTAATAAACTACTGTGCGTAGGCGGGAGTTCTAAGTTAATAATGTTTTTAGAAGAAATTATGGGAATTTTAACTACGCTGAAGATGTTTTTTTGGCATGTTTTTTTGGGTGAAGCTTTCTATAGTTTTTATAGGGAAACCTAGTAAGGTTAACGATTTGTGTTTTTTTTTTTTACTAAAATATACAACGTGTAACGTTAAATGCGCAAAACCAGAAAATAGTTTGATCAGAATAAGGAGCAGAATCAATTAAACCACTTTTTAATATAGGTTAAATTTTTCAAAAAAATCTTAATTAAAAATGTCGCCCTGTCTATTTATGAATAGGTCAAGCCATCATGTGCGCAAATCCGCCGAAATAGGTAAACAAACACAAATGTAATCCAATCAAATTTTCTCATACACGGGATAATAAAAGTTCTTATTTCAATGCAGATATCAATTTTAAATAAAGTAAAACTGCACATAAAACCTTTAATTATTTTTTAAATGATTTTTTATTTCACAAAATTAAGTATTTTAAATTAAAAGTCATTTGGGGTGTCCGAGGTTTTTTTTTAATATTGATAGGCTTGCGTTTGACCACCATCTCACCTGATGGTAAGCGACGATATGGTCGACGATGGAACACGCTTTCCTAGAAGTAACCTATTCACTCTTGACTTAAAGACCCCTAAGTTGTAGCCAAAAACATTAAACATGGTTGTAGCTATCAGGAAACAGACTCCGGCAGGGAATTCCACTCCTTGGCTTTGTTAGTTTTGCGCATTTAACGTTACACGTTGTATAAACTTAAGTGTCATGGCTAGTCCTATATATAATTTACAAGATGACATGATGAAAGTATTAAAAAATTTAACTAAATTGTATCACTGCTTACCATCAGGTGGGATCGCAGTCAAGCACTAGTTTATATCAGAAAAAAAAAATGTAGAAATAGAGGTAGGTATGTAGTGGAGACGTTATCTTTTCTAAGAGAACATAAATAATAAAACCGATGGCATTAATGTCACCCGTATGCTGTTTATATTTGCATAATTCCCGCCATCTTTTCTATTCGATTCACTAAACAAAGTAAGCTTTAAATACCCATTGGCATTCTATTTAGCATAAGCACGCTTCTACCACCATACAGCGTTACAATAAACTCCAACGGTACCTCTGAACCATGCAAATTTCTTTTATTACCTCTTAAAGCACGCAGCCATTTCTTTACAAAGAAAGTACAAGCTTATACAAAGGAATTCTTAGCGCCATGCGCCAACGAAGACTCCCGAAGACTCACGAAGTAAGCCGAACGTCGCGCGTCGCTCGTCGGTCTCTTTGTAAATCTATTTAGGCTAGTCCATCATTTTTTATTAGCAAAATGACAATCAAAATGAACCCCGGCTCTTTTGCCAATTTTTTTTTTTCCTAATAATGTGGCCCTATTCATCCATTGTTACGGGGAGGTCTAATAGACCCTTTGCAGTTTTTTTTTTTGGCTTGCAATACAGGTGAAGTTTTCAAAAGGGGTTGCCAATTTATTTCTTGTTATTGATATTTTTCTTTGTTCGTTGTGTTAATATTGTGATTTTTTGGGATTATACTTTTAAGTACCAATATTAGTTATAGTAAATGATGATTACAATTTAAGGTAATGTAAGGACACTTTAAAAACCGCCTATTTGTTTTTTTTTTTTAATTAAAAAAGCTATTTATAACAAAAACGCGTTTTATTCTACTTCTAGTCATACCTACCCATACCATCATCTTCTTTTCCTTGTTCCGTGTTACTTGGGGTCGGCGCAACACATTTTTTTCTTCCACTCTAACCTGTCACACGTCATGCTATCACTAACTCCCTTTACTGTCATACCTACCACTCACACAATTCATCCATCTTTTCTTTGGCTTCCCTCCAACCACATGTATACTAATAAAGGTAGAAATACACTGCGCACACGTGTGCCACACACGCCAATCTGGGGGCTTCGGTCTCCATACATTTCATACGGAAACTAGACTTGTAGAGCTACACTAGATCTACGCCATGCGACGTCGTTCTACGTACAAATCAGGCGTGGTCCACGTGTGTAGTTCTAGCTTCTATGTGTAATTCCACCAAGTAAGATTGTTTTAATCTTATTTTAGTGTGAATAAGAGATGGCGCTAGACAACCTGTATAGCTCTGTCTCTTACCCACGCTGGAATAACTAGGAAGCAATCTTACTTTGAACGTCATGGTAACCCCGTAACTCTTTTAGTAACACCAAGACAAACGATTTCCCTACAACTTTTCAGTCACTAGCGTCACTTTCAAACTTCCTCTAATATACTCATTTCTCACTTTATCCATTCTCGTCACTCCACACATCCAACACCACATTTATACCATTCCATACCTAGGTACCCATATAAAAAGTCAATGAAAATATCAAATCAAAGCCGTAAGCTTAACTAAAGTCTTGGTAAACAGCTATATACTGCGACTAGAGACTGCTACGAGGCTGCAGGATGTTCGAAGGACTGCGACCCTGGAATGCTACGAGCATCTGAAGGCACACGGTTGGGTTTTAGTCAGTTAAAGTCTGATATTCTCTCTCGCTGTATCTAGAGCGGGTGAAGTGAAGTCGGTCATCTTCAACTTGAGGTGGCTTAGCTTAGTAGGTTTTTAATGATTAATAATTAATAATAATTAATAATTATTAAATTATTTAGGTAATTTATTTATTTATTCTTTATGCACACCATAATACAGAGGCGGACTTAATGCCTTAAGGCATTTTCTACCAGTCAATCTTTGGGTGATGCAGAGACAAATAGTGGACAAATAGTGAATTAGAAGCCAGCTTTTTTTTATTATGGATAGGCTCGTCTTTGACCTGGTGGAAAGCGATGATGTGGCCGACGATGAAGCACGCTTGCCTAGAAGCAATCTATTAACTCTTCACTTAAAGACCCCTAGGTTATAGCTATCAGGAAACACAGACTGGCAGGGAATTCCACTCCTTAGCTTAGCCTGGCTTTAATATACTGTACCTAATTACTATACATTATTATCACATCAACATCATTTCAGACGACAGACGTCCACTGCTGGACATAGGCCTCCCTCAAGTGTCGCCACAACGATCGATCCTGCGCGACCCGCATCCATCGGATTCCCGCAACCGTCACCAGGTCATCGGTCCACCTTGTAGGAGATTACTATACATATTTCTTGTTATTATTAATTGCTCTCATGGACGCAAGTGCGAATGCTTAGGTAGCTGCTGGGTGCAATTCCCAGGGCATTAGGAATTACTCTTTAGCTGCAGCCCAGAGTTTAGTTTAGTTTTTTAGTTACTCAGGAAGTAAGTGGTGCGAGACTACGTACCACAGAAAGATTAGATCTCTCCTCTCTCATGTTGGGTTGCCTCGTCATTGGGCTATTGATACTAAAGGAACAGCGAGTAACCTGTGTTTGCGCACACTCTTGAGATTGGGTAGCTCGCTGTCCGATCGTCCGGTAATGGACCGAGTCCAAGACGTCGACGGCGCGCACTGTTCCCGCGCGCCTCAAGGAGTTGTCAGCAGCAGGAGGGGCCCAGCTGGGTCGAAGCCTACTGGGGACAGGGTTGTCCGAAAGGGAGCTCGTGCCCCGGTATGAAGGCTAGAAGGAACGGCGCGGGGTTTTTAGTCAGTAAGAGTCTGACACTATATCCCGCTCCACCCAAGAGCGGGTCTTGTCATAAGATGATTTTCCCGGTCGAAAAAAAAAAAATTTTGGTATATTAATTTTGTTCGAAATTTGAGTTTTTTCCTAACAACAACCTATCAAGGTACATAGGAAAGGCCTGATCTCATTCTTCAGCATACTACCTCAACTATCTCCATCAGGTTTCTTAATTAGAAGCTCTTTTATGTTGCTGCATCACAGTTTGGTATTTTGTAATCTTCACTAACCACTACAAGAGTAGGAGTCTGAAAGTGGAATAAAAACTACACGTTGATACCATTCTGAGAAACCAAAAACTGAATAAGCATGATAGATCTCGTAAGATATCCTCACCTTCTGCATGACACAGGGAGATTTTCTCACCAGACATGGTAAGTTCGGGAAGTTCTTATTCCGGAATCAGATAGAAGAAATACCCGGGTGTCACCATTATGCGGAACGCCTGGAAGATACAGTGACGATGTGCCTCGCTTGGGCAGATCATTGCCGTATCCTCGTAGAGATGTTCGGCACCGGTAGCCTTTCACGCGTAAGAGAATGGAATGCGTTCACATCCTTCTGAGAAGCAGTGATACTAGCGAAGGAGACAGCCGTACGCATGAGGGAAAGGTCATCTTCACATCTTAGCCACCGCGACAGGACCCGCCCCAAGCGTTGGGTGTCGCACGGCGATCTCCAGTCACCGTAAGCTGGCGAACGACGAGCCGGACTCGCTATCCGGTAAACGTCCGGATCGAGCCCGAGTCGTCGACATTGCGTAGTATTCCATGTACTTCAAAGAGATAACAGTAAAACCCCGAGGAAATTCCCCCCGAAAACCCCCGAAATTCCCCGAAGCCTTAGCGGGTATCGACCCGCTAAGACGTCCACTGTTGGACATAGGCCTCCCCCAAGCGTTGCTACAATGCACGGTCCTATGCGTCTCGCATCCATCGGATTCCCGCAACCCTTACCAGGTCATCGGTCCATGACGTGTTAAAAAATGTCAATCGAGCGAGTGAGATAGAGGGATGGAGCACACTATACAGCTTCCCGTCCCTTTAACAGTTCAGTTTGGATCGTCAAATGGATCGCGATTACAGCTGGTGCTAAGGCCTCTGTACTTCTTTTTTTTGGTGTTTGTGTGTTTATAAATTAATTATTTTTACTTTATAATATTAGTTTAAATAATAATTATGTTCCATAACTATCACACTACGCCTTCTAGTCTCAAGCTAAGCAGAGCTTGTGTTATGGGTACTAGACAACTGATAAACATACTTATATATTTCTAAATACATACATATTATAGATAAATTACACCCTGACACAGAACAAATGATCATGCTCATCACACGAACATTTTGCATGCTTAGGTAATCATAAAGAGACCTAACTCTGAAAAGAAAGTATTTGAATATTAAACAATATGTTTCAATAATAAGATTTAGTTTTCAAATACCCACATTTTTTTATTAGGTCTGTTTTCCACTAAGCATGCGATTTGTCCTGGGTGGAAATCGAACCCACGACCTCCGGCATAGCAGTCAGGGTCACTAACCACTAGACCAACAGGCCACTATTTCCGTTCGAGAATGAACAGCGCAATATTACGTCATGTGAGTTTCATAAACGGTAACCATTACAAAAAAATCCCTGCAATGGTGAATCCCACAATCGAATGAAATCGGTTAAACAATTTACTTACCCATCATGTATGCATGCAACAATTTGAGCAATCATCACAATCAGTCGCGACCGTTTAGGTAAACATGCGTGCGCGCATTTGATACACTCAACTGCATGATAGCTACAAGAAAACTGCCCTTACACAATCTGTGTAGCTTTTTTCCAAACTATTTTCTGACCAGCTTGCAGTCTAAAATGTTCACTGCGTTATGAGGTCGAACAAACCACATGCGTAAATTCTCGCAGGTGCGCCAGTCAAAATTGCTTTCTTTAACTCTGTGCGGGTGACAACTATGTTAACATTTCAATGGGTATAAGAGAGACAATTATATAAAATTATTTCAAGCGTTACGGTGGTGCTTTTTAGAAACAAAATTTTGTGAGGCCGGAAAGGTCTCATGCGCACTGCAAAGAAGTCCAACTTTGCCTCTAAAAGACCTCATACGCACTGACTAAAAGACCATGAAAAATGGCTCCAAAACGAACGTGCTAACCAGGATGGAACATGTACATAGTGCAGTGGTCTATATGGAAAGCACTAAATCGGTTGCGCATTCAGCTAGGCCGCTGCAAATACAACTTGGCGAAATGGAGTTTTATAAACCTGTCGGATACTCAATGTCAGGGCGGTGCCCCTGCAGGTGGTCGTCTCCTTGTGATTGGTCGTCTCCTTGTGATTCCGATCCTGATTTCCGGCCACCGTAGGCGCGGGCTTGCGGAAGGCGAGCTATGAGTAGCTCGCTGTCCGACCGTCCGGTAACTGTCCGGACCGAGCCCAAGACGTCGACGGCGCGCACTGTTCCCGCGCGCCTCAAGGAGTTGTTAGCAACAGCACCAGCCCCAGCTGGGTCGATGCCTACTGGGGCCAGGGTTATCCGAAAGAGAGCTCGAGCCCCGGTATGAAGGCTAGAAGGAACGGGGTGGGTTTTTAGTCAGTAAGAGTCTGACACTATTTCCAGTTCCGCCCAAGAGCGGGAGTTGTCATTGGATGATTTTCCCCACCATAAAAAAGAGCAGTGCCTCTGTTCAGAAACTGAGCCTCACATAGAATGCTCCAAGTGCCCTTACACTGTACTATGGAAGATTTGATGAGTGCCACCGATGCTGTTATTAATGTAGCCACCTACTACAGGGCTCAAACCGTTTAAAGAGTTTACTATCGATTCGAAAAGAAGAAGCATTTTTAATAACATTGCATTAAGCCCGTCTCCCAGAATATACCAGGCATCGGTCATATTCCACTACCGATACATCATCGTCTCTGAAAAAAGACGACCACACTTGGACATAAGCCTCCCCAAATGTCGCTACAGAGACCCGTCGCGGGAATCCGGTGAGACGCCTAGTCTCGCATCCATCACCATCCATCCACCCTCACCAGGTCACCGGTCCACCCTTAGAACTACTAACACTATGTCTTCCGGTACGCAGTGCCATTCCAAATCTCTTCGTCCCCATCGACTATCTGTTCTGCGAACGATGTGTCCTGCCCACTGCAACTTAAGTTTGGCGATTCTTCAGTTGGCATTGGTTAATTTGGTTATACTCGTATAGGCCTTGTCGATGTCAATATTTTTAATCTTTATAAACGAGTGCTTGACTGCGATCCCACCTGATGGTAAGCAGTGATATTGACACTAGAGAAGTGCAGCTAACTGTACGTTATATGGTTATGATCTATAGCGTGAATATAAATGGGTAATGGGGGTAAAGTGATGTCAAGTTTACGGTAATCTGAGGAAATTGATTTTTTTTTCTTGCGTACCGGAAGTGTTGTCGTACGGCCTAATGGTCTGTTCCTGACCTTGCGGCGGTGAGCGGTAGCCAAGCGCGGGGTGGCGAGCGGTCAGATCAAAAGTACTTATATGAACATGTTTGAAGCGCGCCATGAGCAGAACTTTTTGCATGAGTAGGTAAGTTTATACGGAATCCTCGGCTTGCGAGTCCGACTCGTACCTACTTAACCGGCTTTTGTAGGAAGTAAGTAATCTCTGGAAGAACTGGTCCGAGTGCTAAAATTATTTTCACCGATAGAAAGCTGCTTTATTCCTGAAAGGCATAGGCTATATTTTATGGACGCGGGCGAAGCTGCAGTAAAAGCTAGTCTTCATTAAAATCTCTTTATATTTTCTCCAAAATTTTTCCATTATTTTCCCGCTCTTTAATTCAGCCGAACATAGAACCTCCTTCCTTTTCGAAGTCGGTTAAAAATAAGATAAGATGATGATTATAATTGCATCAACATCATCTTATCTTATTTTGTCTTCCAAAATATAACATATTACTGCCTTCACTGCGGTGTCCTTTTTACTAAAACAGATGCTATTGTTGATAATATTAGTAGTACTTAAGTGGATAAATATAAGCTATGGAAGTAGGTACGACTACGTAATAATAGCCCGTCAAATATGGCGACCTGTCAAAGTAAATTATATGTAGTTGTTGAAGTAAATACTTTAGAAAGGCTACTTCTGTTTAGAAATCTTTAGAAGCTTGTTTAGTATCGCTATTTGTTATAGAACAGTTACTTTCAGTAGCTTTGGAGATGTATTGCCTAAATGTGACAAATAAAATTGTGGTCTACTCTATCCTTGTAAGGCCTCATGACCTAATTTAAGGACAAAAATATTTAAACATTCCGGCCCAAGATACTTTTTAAAATCATGAAACTACAACCTAACGACCTAAAATTATGATATATTGTTTGAAACGTAATTTTTGGTTTAAAAAATCTCAAAAAAACTATCTACCTATAATTATTTCAATATATTTTTTTAACGAAATAGTTAATTTTAGGTATAGGAAATACTACTTAAAAGAATTTAGCCAAAAGCATTACTCACATTTGAACACATTTTTACTACACTTAAGGTTTGGGCCGCAACTACTTGCGCCTAAATTTAGTACATTGGGGCGTTATGTATATCGACCTAAATTTAGGTTGGGCCTTACGAGGCTATGGCAAATAGAGCCGATGTCGACTATTCTGCCAATCATCATCATCTTCCTGCCCTTGTCCCGTGTTATTTGGGGTCAGCAGATCACGTTTTTTTCTTCCATTCTATCCTGTCACCCGTCATGCTATCACTAACTTCCTTTTCTTTCATATCACTCGTCACACAATCCTTTTTTTCTTTGGCCTCCCTCTTCCCTCTCCACCCATCCAGGTGTATACTCATAACTCTTTTAGTAACATGCGTATTATTCTGCCAATATCAAATGAAAATTGGATCGGCAAGAGTATATAATATTAACACAATAACCAGAAAAATGTTGGTTTAAATTTTAATCTTTAACCCTTCAGATACCGTCAATTAGAGACACAATAGTAAGACAATAGATGCGCAGCCACCGGTGGTCGCTTGGGGATTCATGAATTAAAGTATAAGTAATTTTTATACCAATAAATTCACGACCAACCACCAATAAGTGCAGCCTGTTTATCTGCCCATACGCACAAAACATTTTGGGAACACTTTTATTTTGCGTACTGCTAAGGAGTAAAATTTCCTGCCGAAGTCAGTGTTTCCTGATAGCTACAATGTAGGAATTTTTAGATCAAGAGTGAAAAGTTTACTCCTAGGTATGTGCTCCATCGTCAACCATTACCATCAAGTAAGATAGTAGTCAAGCGCCGAGCCTATTAAAAAATTATACAAAAACATTAATATTTATTTTATGACGTAATTAAGTTCACCATTTAACAAATATTAGACAAAAGTCTATCAAAATAAAGTGGGTGGCCCTACGCCATCGGAAATGCACAATCTAATATCCATGATAATTTAAAAAAGATCAACCCGGCTAAACTGGCGCTAACATGCCATTTTACAGATTATACAAACGTAAAAAAAAACAAAGACACCGCCCAGCAAAGGCACCGCGCGTTCAGCCGAAAAAAAAAAACTAAATTAACACAAAATTTTCAATAATTAAAACTCACCTTGTTAGTGGGGCTTCGATGTTTTTATAACCTCACCATTTTAAAGCTACACTCAATCAAAAAGCCTTAAATTTTAAAACCTTTATTACAAAGGAATACAGTCGAAAATCCTTCAGCAATATTTAAGTCTATGGGTTTCTTATTTATGCATTTATCTCGAAATGTGCCAAAGTAAATTGCGTTTCAAATTTTATTGTTTATTTGATTGTCCCTTTGGCAGTATACAGATATTCCTTTGCTACCGACTACAAGCCTTTTTCAAAAGTAAAGTTCGTAAATCTTTGGGTGTATATAAAATTGTTGTTTCTATTAAAGAGAAGTAATAAAGTATAACGATTTTTGTATTAATTAATAAAGAAATGAATGAATAGTTATTATAAAATAGTCATAAACTCATGAGGGAATTAATTAAGTTTATTTTACGGTGTCGTAAGAGGTGACTTTTAATTTTATCAAATTGTACTTTTGATAAATGGAATATTACTCGTAACACGACTTTAATTTGTGTTAACTAGTATTTTATTAATTTTAATTCAATAAAATTACAATGAGTAATAAGATAAACAAGTCAAGCCGCCAAAGTCGGTCTAGAAATAGGTGTGATCACACTCTTAACGCAATCCAGTTTACGACTTAAACTGAACTGCTAAAGGAATGGAGCTATATATAATAGGGTCTAAAGCTCCATCTTTCTTTCTCGCTCGCACGATTGACATTTGAACACGTCATGGTAAGGCCCCTGAACGCGTACCACGAGGACAGGGCCTCAAGTCTGCTATTACAATAGTGTCAGAATGGTCTATCGTTGTTTTCATAATGAGTTACTTTGACAAGTTTTGTTAATCTGCTAATATAATGGCGTCATTATGACTTCCCAATGGTCAACCACTGACAATCCATTGAAAGAAATGGCATAGAATAGTAATCTCGTCCAAAATAACAAATCAATGCGGCAATCTGCTAAAATTTTGACAGTTCCTTTGATCATTGAACTACAATTAGAACGTCATTGTGCAGTTATTGCTTTTAATAACCTTGATATGGTAATTTTACCACATCTCTATTGCGTGACCATTGACCGATCAATGATCCATCATTATGAATTAGCAGATTACGAACTTTTAGCAAAATGACGATTTTATAAAAATAGCAGACTTAGGCCCGCGACGTCGCGGGAGATGAATTTGAGAGGACTTGGGGAGGCTATGGACGAGGCGGTCCCACGGCTGCGCCGTCGATTTTAGGATTAACTCGCCTTGACGCGTTAACTATCTGCCAGCTACGTCGTCCATGTAAAAGTAGACAATTTAGTGCCTTTAATAATGTCTTATTTCAGGACATAGAGAACTCGAGTGCCAAACATTCAAATGAACTTACACCTTGCATGAAGTTTTCATCAACATCATTTCAGCCGAAAAACGTCCACTGTTGGACATAGGCCTCCCTCAAGTGTCGCCATAATGGCCGGTCCTGTGCATCACAGATCCATTGGATTCCGATCACCTTGTGGGAGGCCTTCCAGAGCTGTATCTTCCGTTACGTGGTCGCCATTCCAGACCCTTTCGTCCCCATCGACTATCTGTTCTGCGACGATTCTTCGGGCTATGTCTGTAACCCTGATTCTCCTACAGATATCTTCATTTTTGATGTGATCACGCATGGAAACTCCGAGCATAGCATGAAGTTTTACCTATTTTTTTTCAGTTACATTCCTGCTCGTCTGTTTATTATATACATTCAAATCAATATTGTTAAAAAAAATCGTGTTAACATTCTGTATTTCCGATTATAAAGACAATAATAATTCAAAATGCAAGCTAAGAAGTTTAGAACCAAATGCATTTTGAATTTGGAATCTTAAAAAAAAAAACTTGCCAAAATGAAGTAGCTCTGACTTCGACTTGTCATTGAAAAGTGCATTCTCATTTACTAATGTGTTTCAATAAAAAATCCAAAAATTGTCGCGTCATCACGCCGTCATAGTGGCGGGATGTGATGTCTTTGTTAATTTTGTGTCAAAATATTGATAATAGTGAGAATATTTTTTGATTTATTACTGTGAGCAACTGTTTATTTAAAAGGCTTAGATTTTTGAGTTAGATTTATGATCGAATAGTAAAGATGTAAAGATCAATCTTTTTTGTTTATGGATGCTTTGACATAACTTGATAGCTGTATCACAAGAGTTTTTGGCGGTCTTTTTTTTTAAAGAAATCGCAATTTAACCCTTCAGATACCGTCAATTAGAGACACAATAGTAAGACAATAGATGCGCGGCCACCGGTGGTCGCTTGGGGATTCATGAATTAAGAAAATGTAAGTCGTTTCAGGGGAGTTCGATAACAAACACAAGAAATTTTTATATCTACACTAATATAATCAAGAGGTAAAAGTTTGTTTTTATGTTTTTTTGTTTGTAGGAGGTAATCTCTGAAAATACTGGTCCGATTGCGAAATTTTTTTCACTAATAAAAAGCTGCTTTATTCATGAGTGACATAGGCTATATTTTATGTACGCGGGCGAAGCTGCGGGCAAAAGCTAGTATTAGATAAAGCTTAATTCATGAATCCCCAAGCGACCACCGGTGGCCGCGCATCTATTGTCTTACTATTGTGTCTCTAATTGACGGTACCTGAAGGGTTAAATAGGTAACTTCTAATATAATTTATTTACTACAGAAATATAAAAAGGTAGATACCTAATAAAATCCAGGTAGGTAGATTGTTGGCGGGATTACTTCGAATGAACTTCAGTGGCTGCTTTAATTATTCGCAAAATTTCAGACTTTTGCCGGACAGCGAGCTACCCATTGCTTGCCATCCGCAAACCAACGTTCGACTAGGTAGTAAGTGTTCTCCTTGGGAGGCCAACAACATAAAATTACGCGGTTTCTGTCCAAAGAGGCGTGACATTATTCCACCATTTCTCTCTCTTTGTCTTCTGCCTAATTTCACACAAGGATAAATGTCCACTAAATCATAAAATAATAAGCGTACGGTACAATTTAAATAGATTTTGCACGTCCATCATGCTTTGTCGGGCCAGCCAGGTAAATGTGCCATTTCTTTTTTGAAAGTTCTTTTGACAATGGAGGTGAAAAAAAATGCGAACTTGACAGTGGCACGAATGTTAGAGTTTTTGTAATTGTCGTTTATATTTTGTTAATAATAATAATATTGACTTGGCTCGCGAGGTTGTCGACATGTGGGAAGTGGATTCAGCGATCATTGTACCGATAGTTGTTTCAGCCAATGGCTTAATAGCCAAGAGCCTCGACCAACATCTTAGGAGGCTCTCGTTAGGCGGCTGGATCAAGGGCTTGATTCAGAAAGCGGTGTTACTGGACACGGCTCGTATGGTCAGGAGGTTTCTTTCTCTAGAGCCCTGACCGCCGCTGGACCCTGTTCCCGATACCGGTTTTTATATTTTTTAATGTTTTATTTTTATTATTGAATATTTAAAAATATAATTTATATGTATATACTTATGAATAAACGAAATAATAATATAATTATTGTTTATTTTCACCATATTCCATTACAAAATTTTCAGACATTATTTATATAAAAGCTTACAATAAAAGGTTATGTTTTAACGGTCCGACTCCTCTAAACTAGATGTAAGTACATAATGTCCCTGTGGCTTAGGGGTCAGTGATGCCAGTAGCAAAAAACCAATTAAAAAAGGCAAATTAATATAAATATTAATTGTAAAATAAGTTTTTGTATTTAATATTTGATGCAAACTATGACTCTAATATGAAAATATCCGCAGAAGAACTAAAGTTGCCGACATAGTACGGAGAATTGCCAAACTTAAGTGGCAATGGACAGGGCACATTGCTCGCAGAGCAGATGGCCGTTGGGGTTTCTGGAGTGGCGACCGCGTACCGGACGACGAAGCGTTGAAAGGCCAATATATATACAAGGTGGACCGATGACCTGGTGAAGGTTGCGGGAAACCGATGGATGCGTGACGCACAGGATCGTTAATTGTGGCGACACTGGGGGAGGCTTATGTCCAATAGTAGACGTATATTGGCTGAAACGATAATGGTGATGATGATGACTCTGTGTAGTCTGAGACCACAGTTGGAGCTCTATGACCACTCTGACTCGGACTGATGGCTCTAGCTTATCTAGGCTGTTGAGGTTTTATTTTTTAGATGGGAAATCATCACCAATGAGGTCTCTTGTTCTAAGGTGGAGCGTGAAGGCCTCAGACTTTTACTGACTAAATTCCAACCCTTCTTTGCCTTGGGTCTCAGAGCCCCGGGATTCTCTACCCTACAACTCATGGTCTCTAAGTATAGTCTATACTTACTTACTTACGTACGGTAAAAAGATACCAGAAGTCCAGAACACCGATTTTATTAGCTAAAATCGTAAATAGTTTATATGACCACTGTATCTGTAGATATTTAAAGTCTGATAATATTTCAATCCTCGTCTGACCTACTTTTTTTAGACCTCTTAATAACGTTGAAATCCTATATCAGTTATATAATGGCCCAACGACGATTGACATATCATCAAATAAACGTTTAACCCTTCAGATACCGTCAATTAGAGACACAATAGTAAGACAATAGATGCGCGGCCACCGGTGGTCGCTTGGGGATTCATGAATTAAACGATCTGGCCAGTTTTAGTTAGCCCTATTATGAAGTGATCAATTCTAAGATTTGGCCACGACATCTATAGGTACTTAAGTTCGGTAAGAAAACCAAAACACCGATTTCATTACCCAAAACCGTAAATATTTTGTATCAACTGCTCTCTTTGATGTAAAACGGTATGTCTTCTCCCAAATCCCTTCAAATCAAGTGTAAAATTCCATCATTGTAGTATACAAATCGGATTTTATGCCCCAACGGTTCCTCTATTAGTTTAGGGTTGAATGACTGTGTATACGAGGGCTTATTTAAAAAAATAACAACGGGCACAATGTCTGAAATGGCTACTGTGTGTAAGAGCTTTATATGGTTGTAAGTTGTGATGTTTTGTAGAAAGAATGATGTCGGAGTTTGATTTGGTTATGGTAGATATTGTGTTATTTTGATACGGATTTATTTACGTAGGTATTTACGTATGACGTCGTTCTTTCGAAGGTAAATATCGTAAGAAGAAAATATTATCAAATGTACAGATACATCATCATCATCATCATCTTCCTGCCCTTATCCCGTTTTATTTGGGGTCGGCGCAACACGTTTTTTACACTAAACCAAAAAATTATCCGCGTTCGATTATAATTTAGCTATCTTCAAGGCTAGAGTGTATAAGCTCTTAATTCATGAATCCCCAAGCGACCACCGGTGGCCGCGCATCTATTGTCTTACTATTGTGTCTCTAATTGACGGTATCTGAAGGGTTAATGAACTAGAGCGCTAAACCATTAACGATTACATCACTGCTTACCATTAGGTGGGATCGCAGTCAAGCACTAGTTTAAAAAAAAAAAAAAAAAATAGGTAGTTTATTTGACTAGGTACTAACCCTAATAACCAAAGTTAAAGAACTAGGATAAGATTATATTAATGAAAAATGATTTTTGGCTCTTTTTATCATATAAAAACGTTCCTGAGACTTCAATTGTGGCTTAGCGACCATATCGCCCAGTACAGAAAACACAAAAAGTTACAATCTACTTACCTTAAGGCTATCTCAAACAATTGTTTAGCTTTATCGGACATTGGAGAAGAGAGGATTGTATTACAAATGCCAATATCATACGTTTTACAGAGTCCGAAAACATTGATTCTTGTATTTTCATCCCGGACACACTCCATCAAGATGTAGAAAACATCATCAACCACACCACAGTCAAACAAATAGTTAAAAAATTAGTCTCCATATTGGTCCAGTTTTTTTTTTATTGATATAAACTAGTGCTTAAGACACCCTAAATCTCGAGAAAAGTGGGTGCGATCCCATCTTTCTTGAGACCTACAAGTAACTGAAACTGTAAATGGATGGAGAGGGAGAGGGAGGCCAAAGCAAAGATGGATGGGTTGTGTTTATTTGAATGCACTTAGATTGTTTTTTTTAATTACCCGCCCTTAATTTCTCATAGCTGTGCAAAGCTTCGCTAATTTAGCTTAACACATTTTTAGCTTCTTTTATCCAATTCTCAAGGAACACATCCAAATGAATTCCTTGCCGGAGTCTGTGTTTCCTGCTGGCTACAACCCGAAAATCTATAAATAAGAGTGAATACGTTACTTCTAGGTAAGCGCATTCCATCGTCGACCACATCGTTGCTTTCCATCAGGTGAGATAGCGGTCAAACGCGAACCTATCAACAATAAAAAAAAGGTCGTCGCTGCCGTTTGCTCTCGTAACTTGTCTTTGAAACAGACGCTACCAGTAACGTCAAACTCATCCTGGGCCGACATACAAAGAAAATGGAGAATTCAAACATTGAACTACAGCTTATACAACGAGTAACGTTAAATGCGCAAAACCTCAGACACCCCAAATGATTTTTAATTTAAAAGTTCTGTGAAAAACAATACATAAAAAAAAAGTTTTAATGTGCAGTTTTACTTTGTTTAAAATTAATATCTGCATTGAAATAAGAACTCTTATTATCCCATGTATGAGAAAATTTGATTGGATTACAACCATTTGTGTTTGTTTACCTATTTCGGCAGGTTTGCGAACGTGGTGGCTTGACCTATTCATAAACAGACAGGGCAAAATGTTTTAATCAAGATTCTTTTTTTATGTAACCTTTATTAAAAAGTAGTTTTATTGATTCTGCTCCTTATTCTGATCAATTTTTTTCAGGTTTTGCGCATTTAACGTTACACCTTGTATAGCATAGCATAGCATAAGCAGCCTTTTAATATTTCCACTGTTGGGACTCAGGGCTCCTCTCTAGGAGAGGGAATGTTCCGTAATCCACCACGCGGGCCCAGTGCGGGTTGGTAAATGTCACATATCTTCAAATTTTTGGTTCTAGGACATGCCGGTTTTCTCACGATGTTTTCCGTCACCGTTTTGAGACCAGTGACGATGAAATAAATTACACAAAGTAATGCGCCTGGCTGGGTTTGAACCCGCGACGTACTCGTAAGTCGGGTCCGTTACCACTCGGCCACCACAGCTTATATACTTACCTTCACACAATCCAACCTTTTCGAAATACCTAAACGGAAAAAAAGTTAGTACATAACCTAGCAACGCTACCAATATATAATATACAAGTTTCGGTTCGCGTGTCGCCCCGCCAGCGGGTAGGCACATAATTGTATGTAATCTTGGTGTATCGGGGATAATGTGATCTGCGTCTGCGCGGGTATAATGACAGGCCGGCGTAGCACGCATGCTCGGGACGCACGGCGCCATTTTGGAACTGAGTTTGAAATTTGAAAATGGAATTGTTATTTAATGACGAACGATATTTATTTTTCAATACATTCTCTCCAAAACCTGCCCTCATCACTTTTAGGTTCACTTTTAGGGGCTTTTAGGACTGTTTTCCGCACTAGTGCAGAAAAGTGTCCATGCTCTCCCCGCCACCATTTTATAACATTTATCGTATCTGGGCGCGCGTCGACATCGACACCCATGAGTCGCGCGTTAAAACCCCTGTTTATTCATGTCTTCTTATGGGCATTGAAAAACGTCGTTTGATACAAGTGGAAATCTGTCACTGCCCTCGCTCCATAACACAATTCGCCTACAACTTTTGCGAATTCCACCTCTGTCACAATGACAAACTTCCTGCACTTGTATCAAAATATAAAACATTTGATGACAACTGAAGAAAAGTTTCAGAATAGCATACATCGGATGTCATTCATAGCTTAGTCACTCAACCAAATAAGTTTTTCAACACAAGATTCAAAATCTGGATCTTTTTATTACACTGAAAAAGCATAAAAATCTCCAAAAATATTTTTTATTATTATTGATAGGCACCCGTTTGACCACTATCTCACCTGATGGTAAGCGGACATGTGGTCGACGATGGAACACGCCTGTCTAGAAGTAACCTCTTCACTATTGATAAAATCCCCAGGTTGTAGCCATCAGGAAACATAGATTCTGATAAGGAATTAGACTCCTTAGCTGTACGTACAAAAAAATGTGTTACCGAAACGTTTTATATGTATTCTTACCTCAAAAACAACAAAAGGAAAAGGTTCTTAAAGTCAAGAGTGAATAGGTTACTTCTAACCAAGCGTGCTCCATCTTCGGCCTCATCATTGCTTACCATCAGATGAGATAGTGGTCAAACGCGAGCCTATCACTACATAGTATAAAACAAAGTCGCTTTTTCTGTCCCTATATCCCTATGTGCGCTTAAATCTTTAAAACTACGCAACGGATTTTGATGCGTTTTTTTTTAACCCTTCAGATACCGTCAATTAGAGACACAATGGTAAGACAATAGATGCGCGGCCACCGGTGGTCGCTTGGGGGTTTATGAATTAATAGATAGAGTGATTCAAGAGGAAGATTTATATGTATAATATTGCACCCGAGCGAAGCCGGGGCGTGTCGCTAGTCAATAATAAAAACCAAAAACAAAACTCCAGCAGATCTTCGGCCCGTGTGAATCGACGCTCGTCAAAGACGTAAAAACAATCGCGTTTCCTCTCCAGACGTGATTGAAGTTGTCTATTTGTGTACCGATAGCAAAACAGACTGAAAACCGTCACGTAACATAGAATATTATCATGATTCTTCGTTTTACCGCTTTTCTGGTGATTTTTAGGGATTCCTTCTAAAGGGAAAAACTTATAGATAACTTTGTTAAACGTCTGTCTGTTAAGATCCTACATCTCGGGAACGCGTGGAGGTATCGAGTCGAAATAAAAAAAAATATATATATCTGCGAACTCTTAAAGCTGTAAAAAAACAAACTTTAAAGTTAAAGAGAAAAAAAGATACTTCGGTTTATGTGGCAAGTAAATGTACATTTCCATACTCGAGGAAATCAAAATTCATAGGGACTTTTCACTGACCTAGAATCCTGAAATCTGGCATAAACAGCACAAGTATAGGATTTTTTTTTGCGTTTCGGAAAAATCTTTTATTTATTTATTTATTTAAATCTTTATGCACAGAGTTGTACAAAGGCGGACTTAATGCCTTAGGCATTATCTGCCAGTCGACCTTAGGGTGGTGCAGAAACATAACATGGCAGGTGCAACTTAATAAATAAGAAAACAAATGCAATAGTAAATACATACTTAGATACATACATATAAATAAACAAAGCTAAAGTGAAAAAAAGAAATCAGTGCGATGATGATTCTACCAACATCTTGCGAATATGCTCTCGTGCCTTCACTTTAAAAGAATATCGGCTAGTCGCCATCCTGATATTCAGAGGGAGCGCATTCCAAAGGGATATCGCTTGAACAAAAAATCTTTTGAGACTCCATTCGGTAATTGAACTATTTACATAGGTAAGTTTGTCCTTACGTTCTGCATTTTTTTTCATTTCATTTCATATATCTCCTTCTGTCCCATTTCTGTCCCATCCCACAGACCAAGGTGAAGGTTGAGAGATGAGGTGGATAATTTACCGTAGGGACTGGCCCACAATGCATAATAGCTGAATTCTCCGTTTCTGTCCCACCACCGGTCACGCTATCACTAACTCCCATTTCTTTCTTACTACTCTTTACGCTATTTATCCATCGTTTCTTTGGCCACCATCTCCCTCTCTAGACATCCCCATGTACCTATGTATTTTCACTAACTCTTTTAGTAACATTCGCTTCAGTCCTTTTCACATGACTATACCAAGACAAACGATTCCCTTTCAACTTTTCAGTCACTGGCGCCACTTTCAAACTTTCTTTATTCATCCACTAGCTTTCCGCCCGCGGCTTCGCCCGCGTGGACTACAGTTTATATCGCGCGCGCAGAGACCTGTGCTCAGCAGTGGAATTATAGGTAGCCTATGTGTTATTTCAGTGTCTCTTCTACCTACCTACCAAATTTGATCTAAATCCGTTCAGTAGTTTTTGCGTGAAAGCGTAACAAACAGACAGACAGAGTTACTTTCGCATTTATAATATTAGTAGGGATTTCTGATTTCTCACTTCATCCATTTTCGTCACACCACATATCCATCTCAACATTTATATCTGCGCTACATGCAATCTTTATTTATCCGTCAACATCAATCAAGAGCGAACTAGAAACCATTAGAAAAACGGTATCATCAGAAAAGAGGAACCACCAGAAAAATGAACTTAGGTACTTACTTAGTAGCCCGTTTATGTCCAACTGCTGGGCGAAGGCCTCTTTCTCCGTTTTTCTCACACGTCTTACTTCGGCTACTGCGGGCCAGTCCCTCTGGTAGTTATCCAGCTCATCTTTCCACCCTCGCTTTGGTCTGTCACGATGTTTTGCCTTTTTTAGCTCACAGCTCATCCGACATGCGGCAAACATATCCGGCCTAATCCCACTTTAGAGTGGCAGCTTTTAGGGTAACATCTTGTATTTTAGTTTAGGCGCGCAGCAATGTGTTCCTTACGCGATCGGAAATTTGAACACCCATGATACTGCGGTCCTTGGCTCCAAAAACCTGTACATACAACAAACAAATCAAATAATCATACATTTGTCTGCTATCCGTACATACGGTCTATGGCGCCGTTGCTTTCAACGGAGGAGGCTCTTCTTGTCTCTCACACTTATACCGTCTCTCTCTCACGCAATGACACCGACTCTCACTTTTTAGAACATGAAGAGAAAATTCTATTTTGTTTTCCATAGTTTTGGAATGAAGCCGATCCCTTGATTTTTGAATTAGGTACCTACATAAGTATTTGAAGTAAAGTATACCCATTACCTATTCTCAAACATCACTTTAGACGAAAAACATGTCATTTGCCATATTAGCATTTGGCTCGTTCTAAACTTAAAATAGGTACTTACTCAATTCAGAAACCGATACAAGTGTGTAAAATTTGACTGACCTGTTGGTTTAGTGGTTAGTGATCCGGACTGCTATGCCGAAGGTCGTGGGTTCGATTCCCACCCAGGACAAATATTTGTGTGATGAGCATAATCATTTGTTCTGTGTCTGGGTGTAATTTATCTATAATATGTATGTATTTAGAAATATATAAGTATGTGTATCAGTTGTCTAGTACCCATAACACAAGCTCTGCTTAGCTTGGGACTGGACAGCGTTGTGTGATAGTTGTGGAGTATATTATTATATTATTACTAATATAATAATATACTCCACAACTATCATCTATCATCGCTTTGCCCGCGCGGCTTCGCTCCCGCTCTTCCCTATTCCACCCTACTATACCCAACTCTACCCTACTCTACCCTACTCTACCCTACTCTACCCTACTCTACCCTACTCTACCCTACTCTACCCTACACTACCCTAATTTTTTTTTCCATAAGAACCTTCTCCTCACAATAACAATCACAACAAAAAAAAAATCAGCCAAATCGGTCAAGCCGTTTTCATGCCAAGTCGTGACAACGGAAAACTGGGGTCATTTTTATATATATAGATAAATAATAAATATTTATTAGTCAAACGTTCGAGAGTACAATACATAATTATATTATCTATACTCATACTAGCGGGCAGATGTAATCCTGCCCGAAAACTAGCTTTTCATCAGAAAAAATACGATCGAACGATTGTAGCGCCATCTACCGGGTCCAGTTTTATTTTCAAACCACATAAAATTTCATTCGAATCGGCCAGGTAGTTTAGGAAGTTAGGTTAGATGATACACACGTGTACCTACGGAAGAATTAAAAAAATATACAAAATAATCAGTTTCATAACTATTTAAAATGTGTGGTATAATAAGGTGAGAGCAGTGGTGGTCGAGTGGTCATGGCTCCGACTTACAAGTTGTAGGTCGCGGGTTCAAACCCTGCCAGCTGCATTACTTTATGTAATTTATATCAACACCGCTCTCAAAACGGTGAAGGAAAACATCGTGAGGAAACCGGCATGTTCTAGAACTAATAATTCGAAGACATGCGACATTCACCAACCCGCACTGGGCCCCCGTGGTGGATTACGGCCCATGCCCTCTCCTAGAGAGGAGGCCTGAGTCCCAGCAGTGGGGACATTAGAAAGGCTGATGATGATGTGTGGGGTATAGCCATGTCGGGCATCCAGCCAGAGATTATTTATTTAATATTATTAAGAACACAAACAACATAAAGTAATAGTAAACTTGACCTGGCAATATACATACTTTCAAAACGGTATATTTGGCAAATTAATTAATTACAAGTACCTAAGTTGCCTAATTTTCACATGGGGAAAATATAGGTAGGTATGTCGTGCATAACTCGACATACCCATATTTTCACTGTTTTTCATACAACCGCTCTTACGCGATTATGACGTTATTACACATTTTTCATTCGATATTTTGGTAACAAAGTATCTTTTATTGAAATCAATTTTTAAAATTCTGTAAAACTGATCCAGTAAAGACCTCTGAAAATCTGCTATTTTGCATGAACTTTGGCACTTTATAATTTACAAAAAAAAAATGTAACTATAGAAGCCTTGCAAATGTAATTAAGATTCTGAATGACAATTTTTTCCAAAACTTTTAAGGGATTAAAAAAGAAACACGTGTACCTATTGCCTGGAACAAGTTTTTTCGAGTAAATCACAGATATACCGAACGCTAACAGTGTTTTCAGGCATCATCTTTCTTCTTTCACGATGCACGATGCCTCTTCGTAAAACATTGCGATGGAATGTGCTAGATGAAGCAACAAACTTTAAAACCATGCTCGATGCTGACGAAGGGCGAAACGGAGCCTCTGAAGTAGAAAATGTATGAATGACAGAAAGGAAATTTTCAGACTGATCATCACTTGTCACCCGTTCCCTGTCAGCTCAGCTTAATAAATCCCAAAGTGCAAAAAATGCGTACAGCTAAGGAGTGGAATTCCCTGCCGGAGTCTACGTTTCCTGATAGCTACAACCTAAGTGTGTGCCATCATCATCATCATCAGCCGAAAGACGTCCACTCCTTGACAACGGCCTCCCCAAGCGTCGTACACCGACCGGTCCTGTGCGTCACGCATCCATCGGATTCCCGCGACCCTGACCAGGTCGTCGGTCCACCTTGTTGGAGGCCTTCCAACGCTGCGTCGTCCGGTACGTGGTCGCCACTCCAGAACCTTTCGTCCCCATCGACCATCTGTTCTGCGTGCAATGTGCCCTGCCCATTGCGACTTAAGTTTGGCGACTCTTCGAGCTACGTCGGCAACCTTGGTTCTCCTTTGGATATCTTCATTTCTGATGCGATCACGCAAGGAAACTCCGAGCATCAAGTCTTGTACGAATAGACTAATTCTAGACAAGCGTGTTCCATCATCGACCACATCATCGATTACCATCAATAGGTGAGACCGCGCGAGTTCAGCGCGAGCCTATCAATTAAAAAACAAGCTTTTAATGAAAATATTTTTTTCATAGCTAACTTTTATAGCTCGGTACAGGCCTATATCATTAATACTCGTCAAGACGACTCATACAAGCCCAAACTCGATGGGATTGCGTCGTTTAACTACCAAGTGCCTATAGCCACCTTCCAATTCCATCATCAGAACAGCTCTTAGTTAAAATAATTTTGCATTGTCATCTGATTTACACATGCATGAAAAATTTTAGCTCAATCGATAACCGGGAAGTGGGTCAAATTTAATTTGCAAGATTTGATGACAGACAAATATCGGGACAGGTGAAACTAAATAAAAGCTTGTAAAAACCATCTCAGGAGCTTTTCAAAAGAACCCAATACAATGATGAAGCTCTAAAACCCTTCTATAAAAGTCGGTAGAAAATCAAATTAGACTTAAATCAGAGGAAAAAATACAAAATAATTGCATTACTACACAAATACCGCTTCGGTTCCGAGTACCGCTTTATGACTCAGAGCGCCGGGGTTCGATTCCCGGAAGAGGCAGTTAATCGGTCTACACCTTAAGGCTGATAGCGGTAAAAAAAACGGAGTTTATTTTGAAATTAGAATGTTTTGTGGTTTGATATCGCACGAGTGAGTTTAGTCACAAAATAATATTCTGTTTAGTTAAGACTAATGACTGGTTTACACAATGCAAGCTATTGAAAAGACAGTACGTAGCTACTCGTATGCCAGTAGCTCAGCTCGACAAAACGCTACTCGGCAGGCTGACTTGTACGCTAACTCGCACTGTGTAAACCAGCCATAATTCTCGTCTCGTGCGACCTTCATCAGGTCATTTGTCTACCTTGTGGGAGGCCTTCCAACGCTACGTCTTTCAGTGTGCTACGATCGGATTCCTGTGATCCTCACCGCAGTGGTGTCCTCACTGCGGTGAGGGTCACAGGAATCCGATGAATGATAGACGCACAGGACCGTTTATAGTGGCGACACTTGGGGGAGGCCTATGTCCAACAGTGGATATCTTTCAGCTGAAATGATGATGATGAGGGTGTGCCTTGTTCCAGTAACAGCCCCCCTAGCCAAGTTACAACCGTTTCGCTTGCGTCGAACGCCTCGAGTTGACCTTGCCGCCAATTCTTTTGTTCTGACCACGTGACTGAGCGTTGAGATGACGTCAATCCCGTAAATTTTAAACTTTCTACTAGCGCTAACTATTGCAGATTAGCAACTTGGCTAAGGGTACAGTTATTGTAAGTAGATATAGCTCGTGCCAACACCAAAACTTATAGACTCAACCATTCAAAAACTCCATCATTAATTTCATTTACTCCCAAAAATCCCGGCGAACTCCAACACTAATGCAGTAAGCGGCGCTAACAAATTACATTAGGGTCCATTTGATCTGCGCCCGCGCCGACCGTGATGACTGGCGGTTAATGCGCAGGCGCCGACACTGGCGGGCAGAATAAAGTAGACACAGTGGTAAGGGTGTCTGGTCAATCGCTGCCAGTCTTAAGACCACCATTTTACCTACGTACCTTTTTTTTCATGGGCAAAAATCATCCAATGACAAACCCCGCTCTTGGATAGAGCGGGAGATAGTGTCAGACTCTTAGTGACTAAAAACCCCACCCTGTTCCTTCTAGCCTACATACCGGGGCTCGAGTTCCTTTCGTATAACCCTGGCCCCAGTAGGCTTCGACCCAGCTGGTCCCCTCCTTTACCTACGTACTCCCAGTTTGTATAAAAGAGTGGTTCTTCTATTATTGATGATAATGAATATACATATATGTATATCTTCAAGTCACCTAAAAGGCAATGGAAAGGGCTTTGCTCGGAGTTTCCTTGTGTGATCAAATCAGAAATGAAGATATGCACAGAACCAAGGTTGCTGACATAAGACGAAGAATCGGCACCAAACAATGGCAATGGGCAGGGCACGTTCCACGCAGAACGCAGCCCAACAGCCGTTGGGGCCGAAAGGTTCTGGAGTGGCGATTGCGTACCAGAAGATGCAGCATTGGAAGACCTCCCACAAGGTGGACCGATGACCAGCGGTGCTATTCTCTGAGAAAACAGCCTTGAGCGCAGCGCTGGCTGCAGCGTCGCTGGTATCCGATGGATGCAAGACGCACAGGACCAGTCATTGTGGCGACGCTTGGGGGAGTCTTACGACCGATCCTGTGCACTGTGGCCGCATTCCCGCGACAATCACTAAGTCGTCGGTCCACCTTGTAGGCCTTCCAACGCTGCGTATTCCGGTACGCAAACGCCACTCTAGAACCTTTCGGCCTCTTCGACTATCCGTTCTACGAGCAATGTGACCTGCCAACTGCTACTTAAGTTTAGCGATTCTTCGCGCTATGTCGGCGACCTTGATTCACCTGCGGATATCTTCATTCCTTATGCGACCATGCAAGACTTCATACTAAAAAAAAATCGGTTTTCACCAACATAACGGGAAATAACCTAAAAATACCGGGCCCTTCAGTTTCGGTCAATAATTTTGGCTCGCAACTGTAACGCTGACTAAGCAAATACACCACTTCAGTCTCATATTCATTCAACTGCTCATTGCCATTCCAAAACCACCTTTAACCCATAGAAAATAAAGTACAAATTCTATTTTAACTAATTCCTTTCTTTCATCTTTAATTAGTGATTGATTCCACATCTTCATCCCAGCTACCTGTTAGGAGTTTTCTTTTTATGAGGATCCATAATGGACGTTAGTGAATATATGATGAGCTGTTGACAGCATTGAGGAGTCGCGGTTTGTGTGTGACTTTATTTGGTTGGAAGTGTAAAGGATAGCAGTGGTGGCCGAGTGGTAGGTAATGGCCCCGACTTAAGAGTTGTAGGTCGCGGGTTCGAACCCAGCCAGGCTCATTACTTTGTGTAATTTATTTCATCACCACTGCTCTCAAAACGATGAAGGAAAACATCGAGAGGAAACCGGCATGTCCTAGACCTAATAATTCGAAGACATGCTACATTCACCAACCCGCACTGGGCCCCCGTGGTGGATTACGGCCCATGCCCTCTCCTAGAGAGGAGGCCTGAGTCCCAGCAGTGGGAACATTAAAAAAGGCTGATGATGATGATAATAAATTTACCACGAAATACTGTTACAGTTCAAAAAGGCTTCGATTAAAACCATAGTACAGTAGACTACGTGATTGATTAAACCAACCAATGGCGTCGCCCTTGACCGACCATAGAGGTCATTAGTAAAGATAAACGTAAGAAGCACAGACATTTCTTATCATTCAGCCTTGGGCTTTTTGAGCATACAATAAATCATGGTTAATACTTTTAGTAGCGGCCATCTTGAATGATTGATTACTCATTGTTTCTACGTTGTGTGAAGGAAAATGATTTTTTTGTTTGTATGTAGATATACATTCAGTCAAAAAAGTATCGGGAATGGATGATTTGTTTATGGTTTCAAATTCAAATTTTTGTTTTTTTGTAGTTGTTAGATTGACACAACTGTTTTCCATTTTGGTGCGGAGTTTGAGTTGCATCTGTTATTTATATTAAATACAGTGCTGGTCTGCATATATAGTATGTATTGCGAATTTCATAATGGACAAAAATATCGAACAAAGAGTTTGTCTTAAATTTTGCATCGCCAATGGAATTTCGTGTTCGGAGTCACTGAAAATGTTACAGAAGGCTTACGGTGAATCGACTTTATCAAAAACTCGTGCTTATGAGTGGTTCAAAGCGTTCAAAAGCGGTCGAGATGTGATGGAAGATTTGCCTCGCTCTGGTAGGCCGTCAACGTCTGCAACTGAAGTTAACATCGCAAAAGTGAAGGAAATAGTGACTGAAAATCCCCATTCAACTCTGAGAGAGATAACCGCCGAACTTTCTGTATCTCACGAGTCGATCCGTACCATTTTAACTAATCATTTGGGTATGAAACATGTTGCTGCTCGGCTAGTCCCAAAAGATCTGAATTTTCTCCAAAAACTCAATCGCATGAAAGTCGCTGAGGACATGCTAGACCGAGTCAGTTCGGACCCAACATTCATGAAACGCATTGTTACTGGTGACGAGACGTGGGTTTACGAGTTTGACATGCAAACTAGTCAACAAGCTTCGGAGTGGCGCCTTCCAACTGATCCGAAACCGAAAAAACCACGCCAAAGTCGATCAAAAGTCAAAGTCATGTTGACTGTTTTCTTTGACTATCGCGGTGTTGTGCACTCTGAATTCTTACCGGAAGGTCTAACGGTAAATAAACAATATTATTTGAGCGTTATGCGGCGTGTAAGAGAGCAAATTCGACGAAAAAGGCCAGATTTGTGTAAAGAAAATTCTTGGATTTTGCACCACGACAATGCGCCTTCGCACAAGGCTATCATTGTGAACGAATTTTTGACCAAACACTCAACAAATACCATCCAGCAACCACCATATTCACCAGATATGGCTCCTGCTGACTTTTTTCTTTTTCCTGAACTCAAATTACTACTTCTTGGCACCCTTGGCACCCGTTTTCAATCGATAGAAGACATAAAGGAGAATTCGCGGCGAGAACTGAACTCAATTCAGGAAGCAGCGTTTAAAAAATGTTTTGATGAATGAATTATTCGTTGGCGCAAGTGTATCGTTTCTAAAGGAGCATACTTTGAAGGTGATAAAATAAATTTGGATGAATAACAGACATTTTGTGTATTATTGATCTTTTCCCGGTACTTTCTTGACAGAGTAGTATTATGTGTGTATTCAGGGCATGTTACTTGTAGAACAGATGGTCGTTGGGGGGCCTCATAAGGAGACTAAAAGACACCAAAAGGTTCGGAGTTTCCTTGAATGATCACATCAGAAATGAAGATATCCACAGCAGAACCAAGCTTACCGACATAGCCAAACTTAAGTGGCAATGGGCAGGACACATTGCACGCAGAACAGATGATCGATGTTGATGAAAGGTTCTGGAGTGGCAAACGTGTACCGGAAGACGCAGAGTTGCAAAGTCTCCAACAAGTTGGAACGATGACCTGGTCAGAGTCGCGAGAATCCAATGAATGCGAGACGCACAGGACCGGTCGTTGTGGCGACGCTTGGGGGAGGCCAATGTCCAACGGTGTCTTTCGGCTGAAATGAATGATGAGATGGCTCCCGATTGGCGACCGTGCACCAGTAGATATTTAGGGGTAAGCGGAATAAAGTATAAAACCCCACATGCTCAAAAGGGAGGATTCTCCGGCCAGACGGGTTTTTGTCTGGTGGCTGTTGCATATGTTCATACCGCGCGGAGAACTCTAATTTGGGCTTCACATATGGGCTGGTGCTACAAAATGCCACCTAGCAGCTTTGGAATCGGTGGAAAGGCGTGCGAAGGAACTAATTGGTGATCCAGATCTGGTTGAGTCCAATCTAAAAAGTCTTGAGCACAAGCGAAGGGTAACCAGCTTTTCGGTGTTTTACAGGATGCATTTTGGTGAGTATGCGCCGGAATTACATTACTCTATTTCACCATCTCGACACAAGCCGACAAATGGCGAGAATCCACCCTTATGTTCTTGAAACCTCTACGATTCGGACCAAGCGTTTCGCCTCGACGTTTATACCACGTACGTCGAGGGACTGGAACAATTTGCCTGCTGCGGTCTTCCCATCCGATTATAATTTAGGTGTCTTCAAGGCAAGAGTGAAAATAGGCTCTAATAACCACATGGGGCACTCCTCTACCGTATGCTCCACCGTGTCCTCCGAGTGATCCACGCTATAGTGACACCCGTGCGTTCCTTCACCTGGTCATGTTGTCTTCCAACACAGTATCTGTAGCGACATCTATGGTGTCATATATAAACTAAACTACGAAGTCCTGAATGCCACAATTTTTATTTTTTTAATTGATGTAAACTAGTGCTTGACTGCGAACCCACCTGATGGTAAGCAGTGATGCAATCTTTGATGGTGAGGTGCAAAAATGTATTAAGACCCTATTCACTCTAGCCTTGAAGACATCTAAATAATTGGAGTTGGCTTTGGTCCCTTTCAAAGGTTCAAGACCTCAGGATCTGGAGGGAAAAGATTACATGAAAATAATAAATGCGTAATTATTTACATGACTCATAAAACCCCATGTAGCCATACATCAGCGTCAGATGTAGTACCTACTACAAAAACATGCAGTACTACAAAACTACAACATTCATCAGATTATCCATGCAGCATAGAGATGATTTATTTAATATTAACTCGCTTTCACACGCAATAAAACATAAAGAAATGAGCTCGGAACGGAAGAGGCAAAGATTAATTGCTTTTTAATTCGCCATTTTAGTTACGTCATACTTTGCGCGGGAACGCGTAGTGTGGCGCGCTTTTGTTTTTTTTTTAATGTGGACCTTGATGACCAAAGGTCGTGAGCATGGAGCCAATGCTATAGATTAAAAATATTTGCTTAGGATGTGGAAGAAAAAAAGGCGATGGAGTAGGGTCAAATAAAATACCTAGAATAAGGAGCTAAATAATGATAGGTACCTACTTATTTGTTTATTTAGTTTTAGTTTTTGCGCGTATATATTTTTTTCAAATTAAAAGTAGCCTAAGTTACTTCCCATCGCCTATCTACCAGTAAAAGTCCAGTCAAAATCAGAACAAACAGACAGACAGCCAGATTGACATACCTACAGACCAACAAAACATTCAAAAGTTGGATTTTCGTTATAGGTATCGAATATACTAACTATACTTAGCATAATCATAACTTTATCAGCCTTTTATTGTTCCCACTGCTGGGACTCAGCCTCCTCTCTAGGAGAGGAAATAGGGCGTAATAACGTAATCCACCACGCGGACCCAGTACGGGATGGTGACTGTCACATGTCATCGAATTTTCGGTTCTAGGACATGCCGGTTTCCTCTCGATGTTTTCCTTCACCATTTTGAGAACAGTGCTGATAAAATAAATTACACAAATTAATGTGCCTGGATGGGTTTGAGCCCGTGACCTACGAACTCGTAACCACTACACCACTGCTAAATATACTTAGATACTTAAAAAAATACTTTAAGATTAACAAACGGATACTACTTACAATTGTATTTATATTATGTTTATCTAGATAATAACGGAAACTCAAAATGAATCATCGGTATTTATGAACTGAACGTTTAAAACAAATGTTGAAGAGTCCACCCACGGAAGCATCGAACCATAACGGAGAGGTCGATTCCTTTTTCATTTAAGTCTGCTCGTATCACAATGACCGGTGAATGACAGTTACTTTTATTTATCTACAATCTACAAGGTGTAAGGGACAGCCCTCCGCAAACTTTAAGGGATTCCTCAGTAGACGAAACTGAACAACCTTCCACAAGATTTTATTTCAGGAAACGAAAAAAAAAATCAGACTCACCATACAAAATTATAAACTTAATTGGACAGTTTATATCGAGAGGCCGATATTTTTTTCGTTTCCTGAAAAAAAAAAAAATATGGAAGGTTGTTCAGTTTCGTCTACTGAGCAAGTCCTTAAAGTTTGCGGAGGGCTGTCCCTTACACCTTGTATATATATAAAAATCAATGCCACTATTCGTTGTTATTTTATAACTCAAGAACGGGCTCACCTATCCAAACCAAATTTTTAGGCTTTGTTCGGACTATTTAGTAGATGGCTTATGTGAAGTTTGGTAGGGTAGAGTAGGGTATAGTAGGGTAGAATAGTGTAGAGTAGAGTAGTGTAGAGTAGAGTAGTGTAGGGTAGAGTAGGGCATAGTAGGGTAGGTAGGAGTAGAGCGGGAGCGAAGCCATGCGGGCAAAAGCTAGTATTCTATATACAAAAGAAACTTTTTTTTATGATGGGCAAAAATCATCCAATGACCACCCCTGCTCTTGGGCGGAGCGGGTGATAGTCTCAGACTATTACTGACTAAAAACCCACCCGGTTCCTTCTAGCTTTCATACCGGGGCTCGAGCTCCCTTTCGGATATCCCTGGCCCCAGTATGCTTCGACCCAGCTGGGCCCCTCCTGTTGCTGATAACTCCTTGAGGCGCGCGAGAACAGTGCACGCCGTCGACGTCTTGGGCTCGGTCCGGACAGTTACCGGACGGTCGGTCAGCGAGGTACCCATGGCTCGCCGTCCGCAAGCCCGCGTCTACGGTGGCCGGAAATCGGGATCGGAATTTCGGCGGCGGCTGGGACGCTGTGAGCGCCGTCGTTGCCTGATGCGGTCGGCCTCCTCTTTTGCTAGCATTAGTGCTTCGCAGAAAGAGGCGAACGCCTGCCACTCCTCGCTCCGGACCATGGCCTGTACCAAGGCCCGACGCGAGAGTTCGCCGCCGCCGAGAATCTGCTGACTGACATATCAACGCACAGCCGAAACTTCTGGGACTAGGAGTGTGAAATTTTGCACAAGTTTTCCTTTTATCCAAGAAGATAGGATTTTACAAAATTAGAACTTGGTTACGACCATACCATCAGGTGATATTTGTATTGGTCAAGGGCGAGGTTACCATTAAAAAAAAGTCTCCTATTAAACCAGTAAATCTTACATAGGCAAAGCAATAAATAATTCTCATCTACACGTGGTACGTGTAAATCTAAACAACTAGATATTTCAATAAATAACACTTGTCTTAACTAGACATTCTTCTAGTTAAACGATTATATAAAATACTAACTCAAATGCTTTGCATAGTTACCTACTTGAGCACTATTTTACATAGCCATCTCGTAATAAATCCATACCTACATTCTATTCATATTATCTTGACAATGATACTTAATATTCATTATGTTAGTTATAAATATTTTAATCTGAAACGAGTGACTGTAAATTAAAGTTTTAAGTGACAAAAATATTTAATTTAGGTCATAAAATTAGTAAATGAGCATGATGAAATCAATGGAACAGCAACTGCGAGAGACGAAAAATCAACAGAACAGCAATTTCGAGAGACGAGAATACAACCGCACAGCAACTTTGAGAGACGAAAAATAAACATCTGCCTGCGACTAGATAATTAGACAATGGTGAAAACATTTCTTAAAGTGAACTTTTTAGTATCTAGTTCGTTATATAAAACCTCAATTCTATTTCTAGTCGCTCACTTAGTAATTTAGTCGATCGGCTAGAAATTTAATGTCTGAAATGGATTATAAATCACAATCCACTTTTAGTAAGCTCATTCTGGATTTTATTATTAATCAATAATATATTTGTCGTTAGTTTAGTTAATTTAGCGCTTAATCAAATTCATCCCGCAAGACTCATTTTACCCTTCTCTTTGCTCTGCAACGAAGTCTTAATTAAGTAGGTACTGTACTCTCCTCTGAATTTTTGCTTATTTTTTTTTAAATTATTATTATTGATAGGCTTGCGTTTGACCACCATCTCACCTGATGGTAAGCGAAAATTAAGATGTGTGATGAATTAAATTAGCCGTTACCACTTGGCCACCACTGCTCAAATTATACACACGAAGAAAAATTACTATCACACTCAATAAAATTTTACACTAAAAAACCTTTCTTATTGACACATTGTTATCACACAAACATCGATACAAGACGCGTTCAAATAAAACGTATAATTTTTTTTATCTGTGCCATTGTCCATTGTTTGGCGCGAACGCCATTTTTCTTGACACCAATCATGGCGGCAATTAGCAACAGGAAATGTTCGATTTTGCTCTGCATTTGACTGACAGTAAAAGTATTTTTTTGTTAACTATAGTAATCCAATGATTTGTCGGTTTTTTTATTAGAAAAAAAAGGACGGATTTAGGTACCTACTGTTTAAATCGTGAGATTGGCATAGTCTGTATTTCTCAACGACCTCCTCATAGCTACAACTTGGCTGAATAGATTAATTCTAGGCAGGCTTGTCCCAGTGGTGACCACATCATTGCTTACCATCAAGTGAGATAGCGGTCCAGCTTGAGTCTAACAATAAAAAAAAATATGTTGAATATTTATGACATTTGTTACTATGTACTTAAATAGTTTGATTTGCTGCCAAACAATAGCTGTAATGTACAATTATGTAACACAGCGCGTTTTAGGTATTTAGTTTCAAATAAAGAACTGATTCAATACTGTGATATCGAAAGGAGATTGAAAAAAGCGCGGGAAACTTCCAACTTGGCGGGCGTGTATTTTTTGGTTTAAAACTCAAAACAAATTTTTATAATATTTATTGGGAAAAACTTTAAATATATATATAAGATTAGTAGTAGTAGTAGTAGTTTAGAGTTAATATTTAGTTTTGTGCATTCTTCGGTAGTGGTAAGTTTCTTCAATTATTTAGTTTTTAACGTTAAGGATGAAAGACCCGCCCGACCCGGGGGACTTTGTTCCCCCGGCCAGCGTTTTTGTCACAGTTCAATCCAATAATGAATCAGGTATGGACACTGATGGATCGTCTTCATCTCGGAATTTAAAAAGAAGTCGCATGCATGTCTGTAAGCACTGTAATAAGCGTCGTCGTATCCGAAAACACCACGATGGTTCCGAGTCTTCGGGTTGTGGTTGTATGGAGTTACACTCTGCTCAAGCTGTGGAATCTGCACCTATCCATTCTGAAAATGTGTCTAATGTATTGCCTAATGATATTCCTGCTCCTTCCATGGTTATTCCCACTCAGATTGGTAGAAAAACCTACGATAAAACGGACAGCGCGCCTTTTGTAATACATGTACAAAAAATAATAACTTCACCAGATGATGGTACGACATTGCACCCAATCACATTTGGGAAGTTTTTAAAACACAACAACTTCCAAAATATTATTAATGGTAGCGTCAAAAAAATTGGACGCAATAAGATTTCATTATCCTTTTCTAGTTTCCTGGATGCGAATTCTTTTATTACACATAATAGTCTAGAAAAACACAACTTTAAAGCTTTTATACCTACTTTTAACGTTACTAGGATGGGACTAGTACGTGGTGTTCCTGCGGAATGGTCTCCGGAGGAAGTTTTAGATAATATAACAGTACCAATTGGTTGCGGTCCAATTTTAAAAGTCAGACGTCTTAATTTTAAAACCATTGTTGATGGTTCAACTATTTGGAAACCATCTCAATCCATAGTTGTTACATTTGATGGGCAGGTCTTACCAAAAAGAATTTTTATGTGTTATAATGCTTTACCTGTAGAGTTATATATTTTCCCTACCATACAGTGCTTCAATTGTTGTAGGTTTGGTCACACTAGAATTCAGTGCAGGTCTAAACCTCGTTGCTATAAATGTGGCCAAGGCCATACTGGGGACAGTTGCGATAGAGAACAAGAAAGTACATCTTGCTGCCTTTGCTCTGGGGCCCATTTTGCTATTAATAAGTCTTGCCCAGAATTCTGTAGGCAAAAATTAATTAAAACATACATGGCACAAAGTTCTGTTTCATATGCTGAAGCTGCAAAAGTTTATCCTCCAGTAACAAAATCATATGCTGATGCACTTTTATCTTCTCCCTCCAAAAACTCTGCTAATATTCCTCCAGTCCCTTCACCTAATAATACACCTGTTCGAAGTAGCTATAAAAAGACTGTCTTTCTCAAACCTCATTCCCCTCCTAAATCTGTACAAGGTTATAATAAAGAGGCTCATAATACCATCATTAAAGATTGGAATATTCCCCAGCCATCAAATGGTTGTGTTATTTCTAACAATCATAATAATGACTTTAAAGACACAAATTTTTCTGTAAATGATTTTCTTTCCGCACTACATAATCTTCTCTCTCAGTTTAATTTCTCACCGTCCAACGCAGCCCCATCTTGCAATACATCTCAATCAATACATAATGGACAACACCAAAATAATCCAGTGGAACTGCCGCAGTCTCATTAACAAAAAAAGTGAAGTTATACATCTTCTAAACAAATATGATCCATTTGTCTTTGCCTTGGCAGAGACTTGGCTCAAACCAAGTAACATTTTTAAAATAAATGGTTATTTAACCATTCGAGAGGATAGATCTGATGGGTATGGTGGAGTAGCTATACTTATCAAGAATTCTATCCCATTTTCTAATATTAGGTTGCCTCATCACAGTGAGGATATTTCAATTGTAGCCATTAAACTTCAACATATATGCCTTGTTTCCATTTATGTTCCTCACCCTTCTGCTCCAGTTCTGCAAGAAATAAAAAACCTTTTTTCCTTTCTTCCAAAGCCACTTTTAATATTAGGTGATCTTAATTGCCATCACCAATCATGGGGTTGTTCAACTTCTACATATTATGGGGATGAATTACTAGATATAATAGATTTTCATAATTTATGCATCTTAAACACAGGAACTGCTACACGTCGCTGTGGTCCCAATCAGAACCAAAGTGCGATTGACCTATCTATCTGTTCACCAAACTTAGCCTCTTCATTGACTTGGGATATTCTAACCTCCACATATGGTAGTGACCATTTCCCAATAGTTATATCTTATCCTCTTTCCAATGCAAAGGCACCAATAAGGAGATCAAACTTAAAACATAAACTACCTGATAGAAATAATAATGACTGGGACAAATTTAGAAACATTGTTGACAGTAAACTTTGCTCCTTGCCTGTTATTTCTGATGGTAATGAAAATAGTTGTGCTGAAGCTTTAGCACACATATTAATTGCAGCGGCGGATGAAGTTTTCCCTGTAAAAAATAACAACAGGAGCACAATTCCTTCGCCTCCATGGTGGGACTCTGAGTGCACAGAATTGATTAAAAAACGTAGAGAGGCTGAATTCAGTTATAACCGTGATATGTCGGATATTAATTTTGTAACCCTTACTAACTTAAATAAGGAAATTTCTAAAGTATTTAAGAAGAAAAAATTTGATTCCTGGCGTAACTTTTGCTCAACAATTTCACCGAATACTCACCCTACGATTGTCTGGCGCAATATTCGTAGATTTAGGTCCATTTATCATAATTCTTCTCCTATTCCTGACTCATTAGCAAGCGAATTTTTAGACAATTTGGCTCCTCCTTGGGTTCCTGAGGCTATTAACCTTAACCTGTCTCCCTTAACCAATAACCAAGTCACTTCAAGTTCAGACACACATACGACGCTAGATCTCCCATTCTCTCTCACTGAATTAAAGGGTGTTATTCATAGAACAAAGGATTCTGCCCCGGGTATTGATGGCATTCCGTATTCCTTTTTTGCTAATTTAAATGACAATGTCCTCAATTATTATTTAGATCTTATTAATTCTATTATGAAAACAGGAAACATCCCTGTTGAATGGAAACATCAAATGGTGTTGCCATTCCTTAAACCAAATAAAACTCCATCTGATGCTTCCTCGTACCGGCCCATAGTTTTGTCTTCAATTCTGATGAAACTAGCTGAACACCTAATAAAGAATCGACTAGAATGGTATGTTGAAAGTAAGGGTCTTTTGGCGGAATCACAATATGGCTTTAGAAAAGGTAAAAGCACCACTGACTGCTTAAGTATTTTTTCATCCGATATTCGGTTATCGTTTTCTAATAACCAATCCACCATTGCAGTCTTCCTAGATATTAATGCAGCTTATGATAATGTCGTATTATCAGTTTTACAAAATAAATTAAAAGCTTTAGGGGTTCCCTTGAATTTAACTAATTTCATTATTAACATCCTGACTGAACGCTCTGTTAACATGTTAATAGGAGATCGTGATGTCTCTCATCTTGTATGGAGAGGTCTGCCACAGGGTTCTGTACTTAGTCCCCTTCTGTACAATATTTACACTTTTGATTTGGACTCTTCTATAACTAACCATGTCAAGGTTCTTCAATACGCTGACGATTTATTATTATATTCTTCAAGTCAATCTATTGAACAAGCTAGCGATGTTATTAATTCTGCTTTGTGTACTTTAGAGTCATGGCTATATTTAAACGGTTTGGACTTGTCTGTGTCTAAAAGTGCGGCTGTTTTATTCACCAGGAAGAGAAATATTCCCTTAGTTAACCTATTCTACAAGGGAACACTTATTCCAGTTGAAGATAAATTCAAATATCTAGGTGTAATATTTGACTCAAAATTAAGCTGTGTTCCTCATTGTGACTATATTGTTAATAAATGTGAAAATCACTTAAACATGCTCAGATGTCTCTCAGGTGTGTGGTGGGGTGCACATCCCTTTTCATTAAAACTGATTTACAACGCAATCATTAGAAGCACTCTGGACTATGGATTGTTCGTTTTAGAACCTGGTAGTGTTATGGCTTTTAAAAAATTGGATCTGATCCAGTCAAAAGCATTGCGCATTATTTCGGGTGCCATGAAATCTAGTCCTATTAATGCACTGCAAATTGAATGCGGGGAAGCTCCTTTAAGCCTTAGAAGACAATTCCTGTCTGACAAATATTTATTCCGGATTCTTCAGTTCTCAAATCATCCTCTCATTCCAAAACTGGAATCTTTAATGTTACAAATTGAATCTTCAGCTTACTGGTCCCATAAACGTACTCCTTGTTTGGTTGAAAGCTATAAAAAATTCCTCTCGATTTCTTCGCCAATTCACCGTTCAAATAAATTACCCCTTTTTAATAATAGCTATGAGAGTTTACTGTTCATCCCCAATATTGAATTTAATTGTGTAAGTAAATCAGATCCCGATTGCCATTTATGTTTTAATATATTTCTGATTGAACATTCAGACTTCCACCATATTTTTACGGATGCTGCCAAGCATTCCCCGACGAGTTGTGTTGGTATTGGTACCTACCATACTCAATACAACATCATTCAAAAAATAAAACTGCCCCCGGAGACTTCCGTTTTTACGGGCGAATGTTTTGGAATTCTAAAAGCTTTAGAATATGCACGTATTTTTAAGCTCAAAAAATGTTTAATTTTTACCGATTCACAGAGTGCTCTTCTAGCCATAAATAAATCCCCTTTCGAACACAAAGTACAGTCCCCTATAATTTTTGCAATAAGAGAATTGGCGTTCAGAACCATTTCCGAGGGTAACACACTGCAATTTGTCTGGATTCCGGGCCATTCTGGAATCCATGGCAATGTTGTAGCTGATGCACTCGCTGGTGATGCGGTGCAATGTGGGGACTTAGTTCCTTATAAGAACTTTGGCTATGACCTTGAGACGTTGCCAAGGAATTTTCTTCGGGATACTTGGAAGGTAGCTTGGGATATCAGCAGCAAATCCAAGGGCCGATACTTTTCTTTTATTCAACCTGAGATTCCGGAAAAACCGTGGTTTGGCAAGGCAAAGTTTGGTAAGGTGGAGACCTCTATTTTAATAAGGTTGAGACTGGGCCATGTTTGCTCTCCAGTCCATCTTGCCAAACTACACATCATAGACGACCCCATTTGCTCATGTGGCACAGACCTTGGTGACTTAAACCACATATTTTTCTCCTGCCCTTTACTTGACCATTCCTCCTTTCTCTGTAACCTCTTGTCCCTTCGTATCCCTTTTCCTACCTCAATACTTTCTTTACTTTGTACAAATAGCTTTCCAGTATATAAATGTATAGTCTCATTCATCATCCTAAATAACATTAAACTGTAATTTTTGTCATTGTAATTTGCTCATTATCTACATGTTATTATCACCGTTAAAACTGATCCTATATATCTTTTTCTAAATTCCGCTCAATTTAATATTTTTATTTTTATATTTTGGTTTCCCTAACTTTGATTTATAATAAGTACATATAATAACGAAATACAACCTGACGTGACATTGGCTGAATGCACAAACCGTGCGAAGCCAAAGAAGAAGAAAAAAAAAAAAAAAAAAAAAGGAGATCGCGAGTTGTTTTTTTTTTTTATATAGCCAACAAACTGGCTTGTAAAATATACTTTTAAGGATTTTGCAGTTCTAGAATAGTTTTGAATATTTGTAGAAAAAAGATGTGTTGTTTTTTTGAGTGTCGAAGTGATTTTTGCAAGAGTACAAAATTCACTTCGACACTCAAAACAAAAAAACTCAAGCTCGTGTAATCAACAAAGGAAAATATAGAAGTGTGCCGTGACCGTGTCTGTGTCTTTTCTTTATAGCTAAATATCCCAACACGAAGCCTACCGTGAGCTGATCTACGCTACAATACCATACTATCCAAGTCTTTCCAGAAAACTAATTATGTCTATCGATTACAAATTAATTGATCTAAAATTTCACCAAAAACACCGCAAAAATCATGATCCGCGAACCACAAAAACTATCCAGCGACGAAACCACCAAAAATTAGTTCGGTCACTTAATTAAATTATTGGAACTATACTTTTACCGCGCCAACGCCTTTGCCGCGGGGCGTCTTCAAAAAAAAGAAAATAAAAAGTAAAAGAGTCCAAAGCGGAAAGCTTTGGCGCCACTGACACTTTGGCTCTTCGCTCTGACACGCCTCCGGCGCCAACTGAGTGTCTTGGATCTATAGAGGTTTTATAGCATCTTGTGATAGATCAAACGTGTAGTAATGCCTTGTAAAACTTAAATTATATGGTTCATTTTTGTAGAAATGTACGTATTTTTACAAGCTTTTATTTAGTTTCACCTGTCCCGATGTTTGTCTGTCATCAAATCTTGTAAATGAAATTTGACCCACTTCCCGGTTACCGATTGAGCTGAAATTTTGTATGCATGGGTAAATCAGATGACAATGCAAAATTATTATGACATGGAGCTGATCTGATGATGGAATTCGAAGGTGGCTATTGAAACTTGGTAGTCAAACGACACAACCACATCAAGTTTGGGCTCGTATGATTTGTCTTGACGAGTATTAATTATATAGGTATGGTATATCGAGCTATAAAAGCCTACTATGAAAAAATGATTTTCATTGAAAACTTGTTAAATAATATAAACCAGTGCTTGACTGCGATCCCATCTGATGGTAAGCAGTGATGCAATTTGTTGATGGTGAGGCGCACTAGTTTATTAAGAGCCTATTCACTCTAGCCTTGAAGACACCTAAATTATAACTGTAGGGGAGGAGCGCAGCCGGCAAATTGTTCCAGTCCTTCGATGTACAGTATAAACGACGAGGTGAATCGCTGTAGTTTTAACCGACTTCTAAAAAAGGAAGTTCTCAATTCGTATGTTTGTATTTTTTTTTAATGTTTGTTCGCGCATAACTTCGTCAACCTTTGATTTGAAAAAGTATTTTTTTGTTGGAAAGGGTATACTTCCCAAATGGTCCCATGGTCACCAAGTTGGGATCTGATGATGGAATCTCGGAGAAATTAAGAGAACTCCTCAAATTCAATTTTTTTTTGTGATTTCGGTAATTTTTTTTTTTTTATAAAAAGGTTTCTTTTGCCTCGTCCAGAGCGATGTCCAATGTCCGATGTCCTTATCGTCAGGTGTTAACAATGTAAGGGTGGACATTCGACGTACGTCGGGTTGTTCGATGGTAGAACGGTGATGGCGGAATCATGTCAAGTAAAGATGTGGACTTAATCTAATCTTCAAAGCGTTGACCACAAGTGTAGGGTAGCCAGCTTTTCGCAATTATACCTAGGTACAGTATGCATTTTGGAGAGTGCGCAGGAATTGCATGACTTGATTCCGCCATCTCATTTCTACCATCGGACGACACGACGTACGGCAATTATCCACCCATACGTCGTTGAAACTTCTACGGTCCGTACAAAACGTTTTGCCACGTCGTTTTTACCGCGTACATCGATGGACTGAAACAATTTGCCTGTTGCAGTCTTCCCGTCTGATTATAATTTGAGTGTCTTCAAGGCAAAAGTGAATAGGTCATCAGATGGGATCGTAGTCAAGCACTAGTTTATATTAATAAATAAAACACACTCTCCAAAATGCATCTTAAAGAATACCGACAGGCTGGTTACCTTACGTCTGTGCTCCAGGCTTTGTAGATTGCCGCCGGATTTCCGATCTCGATTTCCGGCCACCGTAGACGCGGGCTTGCACCCGGTAACGGTCTGGACCGAGCTCAAGACGTCGACGGCGTGCACTGTTCCCGCGTGCCTCATGGAGTTGTCAGCAACAGCAGGGGCCCAGCTGGGTCGAAGCCTACTGGGGCCATGGGCTGCTTCTAAAAGGAAGATTTGGCCCTGGTAGAAAAGGCAACGAGGGAACAGGAATGGTTTTTTTGTTAGCGCGAAAATATCATTGGATGATTTTCCCACCTACAAAAAAAAAAAACGAAATCTGAGTTTCTTGAATTCCTGTTTCCAATTACCTGGGAGTCTTTAAGTGAAGATTTCAAGAGTGAATAGGTTACTTCTAGGCAAGCGTGCTCTACATCATCTCTTACCATCAGGTGAGATAGCGGTCAAACCCAAACCGATAACGAAAAATAAACATAAAATTTTTCAGTAATCCAGACTTCAAAAACGCTAAACCGACTCTCCATAACCTCTGGACTACGTAAAACAGCCAAATGCCTATAATTATAAGATGTTTTTATATTAAAAATAAACATAAAAACACTTTTTAAAAGCACGCGCCGCAGCCGCCGGGCCCGACCTAACAGGATGAATTGGCGCCACTGTTGCCAGTTAAAAAATATTGTTAATTTTGTTTATTGGTCATACTTTAATTTGCCAGTGTGAAATAAAACCTTATTACAGAGAGGGCTACTGGTTTTTTTATGAGTTCATTGGTTTTATGTGACTGTTGAGTTGTCTTGAATACGTCTCACGCTCTAGGGCAAAGCGAGACGTCTGACCTTTACTGACTAATGTGTTTCCTGATAGCTACAACTTGGGGTCTTTAAGTCCAGAGTGAATAGGCGACTTCTAGGTAAGCGTGCTCTATCAGGTGATATGGTGGTCAAACGCGAGCCAATCAATAATAATGAAAAAAAAAAGTACTTCTATGTGTTCCATTTTTGCCTTCGTTCTAGGATCCTAGCTACTAGAGTATAGCTACTACTACACCGGACCCCTAATTATTATTTTATACTTAATTGCTTTTAGTAGTTACATTCCTTCTCAAATGTCAAAACGGGCCTTTTATTTTTTAATAAATATGACTTTATAATTTACTAGCTGCTCCCAGCGGCTTCGCCCGCGTAATAGCAGGAAATTATCCGAAGGGAACATACTTCCGGGATAAAAAGTAGGTATCTTATGTCCTATTCCAGGATATGGTCTAGCCGTGTACCAAGTTTCATCAAAATCGGTTTTGCCATTTAGGCGTGAAGAAGTAACAAACAAACAAACTCACTTTCGCTTTTATAATATGTATTAGTAAGGATAGTCATCTTAGGCTTTCTACTTCAGTACACTAGCCTACCTATCTATTCCTTGTTAGAGCGTAAATGTTGAGGCAGACTACTTGAGAGTCTAGCCTACAATAAATAATTGCCCATGATCCCCATTTCCGTATAAACAAAAAAGGTTTTGGATCACAACTTTCTTTAATTTCTCCTGACCTACGTCTGTTTGATAGCACTTTGTATTACCGACGTCACAGGTAAGGGTCTGAATGGTTATTTTTTTCTAAAGGCCCTTCCCGCCGAAAAGCCGCACGCGATCGCTCGGGCGCCATCTTCCTTTTATTTTTTTTTAAACCACAGTTGCGTTCGGATACAGCCTGAGGCGAAAAACAGTCACTCAAAAGTCACGCGTTCACAAATAAAAAAGGATTTTTGAATGATACAGTTTTTTCGGTAAATTAGAGATTTGGAGGAGAATAGTTTTTTAAGAAATTGCGTGCCCGACTTTTGGTAATGATACGTCTGCGTTGATTTTTGACTTTGCTCCAATACGCGGGTTTTGGGTTTTTTTTTTACGATGCGGTTTAAGGGTTTGTCTAAGTGGGTTTGGGTTCGATTATTTGGTAGTATTAGCTATTATTATGAGTTTGTCTGTGCGGTCATGGTCCTGGAGAATAATTACAAGTAGGTACCCGTTTTGTTTTAATTTTGGTAGATACCTAGTGGAAACTTTGTCTCGTAACTAATGGAGAACTTTTGATTTTATAATAAACTAGCTTTGACATGTGGCTTCGCCCGCGTTTATTAATATACTTTAATCTTTCTCCCTTTTCTCACTTCAAAAAAAATATTAGCCTATATCCGTCTCCAGAGTCCCTACTATCTCTGTACTAAAATTCATCTTAATCGGTTTTGCCATTTAGGCTTGAAGACGTAACAAACAAACTCACTTTCGCTTTTATAATAGTGTAGGTATTAGTAAGGATTGATTTTTCAGTCAAGTTTCCAGTGTGTGCCAAAGAGTCAACGGAACTTTGCGGTGTCAGTATCGTCTGAAGACTATGATTGTGCAAACTTTAATCTTCCCTGTAATCGACTATGGTGACGTGTGCTACTATGACCTGAATGTGGTGTTGCTAGACAAAGTTGACAGGGTCCTCAACAACTGCATCCGATTCATATTTAACTTGCGCAAATATGATCATGTTTTGAGTTTCAGATCTGAGCTCAAATGGATGCCCATTTGCCAGAGAAGAAGTTTGCGCGCATTGACTACACTCTCCTTTCTGCTCAACTCACCCCTCCATCTTATCTCATATCACATTTCAACATTTATGTTCTTCCCATCTTATGTATCTTCGTTCTTTTAACAATCTCCTACTGCTTTGTCTCTGTACAAAATTTTTGATGAATTATTAAAAGTCATAGAACAAAATATTTTCAGAAAAATCCAGTTTAAAATGGGTAGTTTGTCCTCATCTACACTAATATTATAAAGAGGTAAAGTTTTTTTTTGTTTTATATTTTTTGTTTGTAGGAGGTAATCTCTGAAAGTAGGTAATAATCCGATTGCTAAAATTATTTTACCTATAGAAAGCTGCTTTATTCCTGAGTGGCATAGCCTATCTATATATATAAAAATCAATGCCACTTTTCGTTGTTATTTTATAACTCAAGAACGGGCTCACCTATCCAAACCAAATGTTTAGGCTTTGTTTGGACTATTTAGTAGATGGTTTATGTGAAGTTTGGTACGGTATAGTAGGGTAGAGTAGGGTATAGGTAGAGCGTAGTAAGAGCGGTAGCGAAGCTGCGCGGGCAAAAGCTAGTATTTTATATACAAAGGCGAAGTTGCGGACAAAAGCTAATATATTATATTTTAAAACTTTTTATCTGACTGTACTTAACAATGGGTTTGAACGGTCGCGGGTTCAAACCCAGCCAGGCGCATTATTTTATGTAATATTTAATCACCACTGCTCTTAAAACGGTGAAGGAAAAGATCGTGAGGAAAGCGGCATGTCTTAGAACCAAAAATCCGAAGACATGTGACCTTCACTAACCCGCACTGGTCCTGCGTGGTGGATTACAGATTACTCCTAGAGAGGAGGCCTGAGCCCCAGCAGTGGGAATATTAAAAATCTGATTATGATAAGCTATATAAGACATATGACTATGCTACTAACTAAACAATGTGTTTCTGAATTATCAGTGAAAAAAATATTGAAGCTGATCTGATGATGGAACCTGGAGGTGGCTGTAGGAACTTGGTAGTTAAACGGCACAACCCCATCGAGTTTGAAAAAAAATATTTTCATTAAAAACTTGTAATAGATCAGTTTCAGCAGCCACAGATTAGTATTATAATCTTGTTTATTTCTTCAAATTGCGCCTACAATATTTTGAATATCAACAAGTCGTTCAGCCAGGCATTTGTGTTTTACTTACATTAACTTCAGGCGTTTAAATTACCGATTCGGTTTTATATTTCAATGATTTTATTAAAGTTATAATAAAACATTAGTTAAACTGGTACAGTTTTTGATGTTTTCTTTATTTAGCTACGGATCGGGGTCATGAACTCTCAAAAAAGCGTAATAGATAGATAGATAGATAGATAAATTCTTTAATCAACGCTTTTGAAAAATAGTGCAGATTTTTTCCGCATAATCCGCAACCTAAAGTTAGAAGCTGTTTCTAATGCCTTGATCACACGTACCGAGTAAACGGGGCGAGACAGTGCTCTCGGCCGAGTACCCGGTTCGTGTAAACACAGCGCCGAGTGCTCGGCCAAGCGCTTATCTCTACAACTCGCTCGGCCGAAACAGTGATGTTAACTGTTTCGGCCGAGCAACATTTTACTGTCTCGCACTCTTGCCCTTTTACTCGGTAAGTGTGCGGTGTGATCAAGGCATTAACATGGTTTCTAGCATTTCTAAATCCATGCTTTGTTACAAATCACGAATAGATATTAACCAAAATACTAGTGGTTTCTAACAAAGTTGTGTAGTAAGTATAGAAGGGGTGGGATGGATGTACCTACCTACACATGTTTTTGTAGTACCTATTTGGTAGCAAAAGTTTCAGGACAAACTTCTCGGAAAACTTCGTTCAGGTCTAAAATTCTCAGCTCAATTTTACAAAGATTGCGCCTGTTTTAATGATTCCACTTAGTGTTCAGTCGCGCAGACAGTTTGAGATACAAAACTAAATCAATTTTTACATTACAATACCCACTAGGAATCCAATTGCGGATAATTAAATTAAACAGACAGCCTCTAATAAAACTTCACTTCCCTTGAATAAATCCCGCCAAAAACTGGTCGACCCTTGTCATTGAATGTGACCAGTACAAAGCCCATTATCAAAATGTATTTTTTGTTTGAATGATTAAAAGGTACTCCCTGAAAATTAATTAGTTTCTTCTAAATAGTAACTAACAAAATATTCTGTTAAATATAAAACAAACGTTGATAAACCACACAGATAAACCAGAGGTTGCCAGTATGATTAAATTATTTTCGCACTCAATATTTTGACGTTATCAAATTGACAGTGACTTGACAGATATTGTTATCAAAACATTCTTATTGGAATCGTTTTTATTTCTTTCTACCGGTGATATTATTTTAAAAATTACAATGTGTGCAGCTCGTAATGTCTTCAAATTAGGAGCCCTAGAGGCTCCGAAGACAGCTTTCTTGCTATGTGATATCCAGGAAAAGTTTCGGCCCCACATCAAATATTTCAGTGAAGTGGTCAAAGTAGCTAATAAAATGGTAATTTATATTGGATTGTTACGTAATAACTGTTTGCTATCTGTTTTCTTATAAGCTTTAAAAGGATTTGATAAGATATTAGCAAGACTTCGAAATTCTTATCGGCTAAAAAATTAAAGAAAATGCCAATGCTATTAGATATTTTTTACCTACTGTTTATTCTAGTTTTTAAATAAAGTCCATATTTATTGACAAGAGAGGTTAAAGGGTCAATATTAATTACCTACATTTTTCGCCTTTCCAATCCCTTTTATACTTTTCTGTAGTAGAAAAAACAGTTATTCTTATCAGCAAAAAAATACCAGTCCTTAAATATTTTCTAACTGGTACAATACAACTAGAAACTTATTGGAAAGTATTGGGAGTTAGAGTAGTTAGGAAAAGGCTTGGGAGATGATGATGCTGGGACAAGAGCATTCTCTCTGTGACCTTTTGGAAATTATCTCAGCTAAACTATAATAATAATATCGCACAATGCCGTCGCAGAGCTTGTGTTATGAGTACTAGTTGCCTTTTACTATTCAACGCAACAAACAATTCCTCGGCTCAATTAAATGTTAACAAAACAATTTTAAATTCTAGGTAGCTGCAGCAAAACACTTTAAAATTCCAGTGTATGTCTCGGAACAGTATCCAAAGGGCCTCGGTCATACCACAAAGGATATTAATATAGGAGACGCAGCATTAGTTTACGAGAAGACTAAGTTCTCAATGTATACTCCAGAACTACAGGAAAAGCTGAAGAAGGACGTGCCTGAACTGCAGTCAGTAGTGCTGTTTGGTATTGAGGTAAATTAAGCTTATTTTTCCCTCTTTTAACCTATTAAATCGCCTACGTCGGATATATCCGACAAACATTCTAGCGTTTATTCCACCAGGGTCGCATATTCACGACCAAATACTCCATCTCGTCAGCTTTTCTGTCATCTATGGGGATTAAACAGCTAACCGAGATAGAATACCCAGTCGCAAACACACTGCCTTAGCAAATAGGACGCGAACACACTCATCGGACTAATCCAACGCGGGCGGTTAAAGGGTTAAATATTTAATCTTAACGCGAAATGATTAAAAATTTAAAGAAACATGTTTACTGTCTGTTCAACCTATTTAAACTCTATTACGTAGGCATAAGGATGGCACTAAAAGCAAAAAATTGGTATCAATACCAACTATTTACTGCAGCCACCATTTGTCATGCTACCAACGTAATAAAGGTCAAAATTGGTTGAATGAAAAAGTCTAATATTATTTTGAACAGAGTATAGAAAGTTCCGTCTATTAAACATAGACAACTTAAGCCTCAGATACACTTGGGGACAAAATGTCCCCTAACATGACGTGCATGATGCATGACGCGCAACACTCAAACTTTCCAACATGTCCCGCGTCACAAGAATGCATCTAAAATATTAGAGGGGCTAGTTGCGGTATACTTCAGAGTCACATAGTTTGAGCAGTGCGCTGCAAGTTGGGGGACATTTTGTCCCCTAATGTATCTGAGGTTTTATACATACGTAAAATCTAAGATTTCAGATATTTGAGTGATATAAGCCATTAAAAAATATTTTCATTAATAATAATAATAATAATAATATATTTATTTGCTAAAAAACATGGTATAAAAGGTGGTAAAAAGGTATATGGGAACAAACATGTTTCGCTATGTAATAGCATGCAAATCTTTAGCTTAAGTAAATTAAATTTAAATTAACAATTTTTTTTCAGTGAATTCTTGAACACAATAAAAGTTATTCATCGATAACCATTCATACAATTTTTTCTTAAATAATCTAATGTTTAAAGTTTTGAGATCATTTGGTAGCTTATTATATAAGCGCACGCACATTGTGACGCAACTTTTATTATATTTAGTTAGCCTTGGGATACTGCTAAGCACGAGCCTGTTGGGGTCTCGTCTGTTGCGAACATTAATGTCGTCTGCCTTAACAAATAAATTCTGGTGTTTCTTAACGAACATACATGTTTCATAAATGTAGAGAGCCGGTAGCGGTAATAGACCAAGTTTTCATCCATTGGTAACTTATTATTTCTTAAAGGCATTTGAAATAGGTATATAGTTTGTGAATACCTATTTCAACTTATTTCCTATTTCGATTCATGAGATACAGCCTCAGCAGAGGCTTAGTAATAAAAATTATGTTGGTTATCTCTTCCAGTACAGATCCTTAGAACTCAAAAAACCAGCCACAGTGCAAACTGCACTTTATTAACAAGAATTAAAGTTACTTTTACAAACACATATTTGTACATTAGGTACTAATTCCATATTCGATCCTTCCAGGCCCACGTTTGTATAGAACAGACTGTAATAGACCTGCTGAGTCAAGACTTAGTGGTACATGTCCTGGCTGATGGAGTATCCTCACGGTCTCTCATGGACAGGGGTCTTGCGTTGCAGGTTGGTACATTGTTATTTTATTAGCATTATAAGGGAAAGAGTTTTGGATCATTCTTTGACTTTTCTTTGCAGAGTCAAGGCGCGTACTGTCCACGGACGCGTAGTTTCATAGAAGTGTATCGTCATTTTACGCTTGGTGTACGCCTGCGTGAAGTTTACATACAAAACTATGGAACTGTGTCTACGATCGTTTCGTGGAAACAGATCCACAGCGTCGTGCCGTCATCGCTTCGTGACGAACGAATGACGAATATGCGTCTATGAAGCTATGCGTTCGTAGACTACTGTACACGGCCAGTCACAGTTAATTTTGTTATCATCATTATCTTCCTACCCTTGTCTTAAACCACTTGAGGTCGGCACACCACGTTTTTTCTTCATCCCTTCTATCTCTTCAACCGATACACTATAACTATTTCCTATTTATTGTTTACCATGATTACCCTTTCGCTTCCCTTTCACTCTCCGTCCATCATCAATACCATCACGTCGCGGATTCCCGCGATCGTTACCAGGTCCTCAATCCACTTTGTGGACCCAATTGTGCGTACAGCTAAGGAGTGCGCGTCCGTACTGGAGTCTGTTTCCTAATAGCTACAAACTGGGGTTGTTTTAAGTCTTGTGTAAATAGGTTACTTGGCAAACGTGATCTATCGTCGGCCACATCATGGCATATTTTAGATCCCGACCGACCGATTTTGACTATTTCGATATTCCGTAAATGTAAGGATGGCATTAAAGGCCAAAAAAGTGTTTACCGTTATTGTAAGTGTAACCATTATTTACTGCAACCACCATTTTGTCATGCCACCAACGGAAGAAAAATCAAAATCGGTTGAAAGGACAGTAGAAAAAGTTTGTCAGTGTAGGAGTGTAGCTCATTAAACCTGTCTAACTAAATAAGCACTACCTACCACTATGCCCACCTTAGTTTCATGAAGTGATATATTAGGTCTTTCCATGAGTCGGGCTGGTAACTGTAACTCCACATGCAAAGCTCGCATTTTTCTGAGGGAAAACCAGTGGCGCCTTGGTGCTACTGACCATTTTGCAGAGGATATTTAGGTTACCGATATACTTCGCCCTGTATCCAGCTACCATTGGGCAGCTCAGAAGCAGCTGAGCTACTGTCTTATCCTCCATATGAAGTACTGATACTCGAATGATGGTTTCAATAGAAAGATGTCCATTATTAGACATAGAACTCAAGAATGGCCACAACGTCCAATCCTGTGCGGCTCGATTCATCGGGTCCCCGGGATTTTCACCTTGACGGTCCACCTAGTAGAAGGCCTTCCAACGCTACGTCTTCGCCAATCCAAAACCTATCGGCCCGTCCGTTCTGCCAGCAATGTGCTCTGCACACTGCCACTTAAGCTTGGCGAATGTTCAGTTTAAATCGATAACCTTGTTTCTTCAGCGGATATCTTCATTCCTAATTCGATCACGCAAGGAAACTTCGAGCATAGCCTTCTCCATTGCTTTGGGTCACTTTAAGCCTTCTAATGAGGCCCATTGTGAGCGACCACGTTTCAGAGCCATATGTTATCACTAGCAACACGCACTAGTCATAGACTTTTATTCTACTTAGTCTAGAGATCTTAGAAAATATGACATAAAAACTATAATATCTTTACTAATTCCAGCGCATGGGAGTTTTATCCTGTTTTGTAACAACAGCAGAGAGTGTCCATTTCAAGCTTATGGGGCATAAGAATCATCCCAAGTTTAAACTGATTTCGAAACTAAATAAGAAACCAACTGTAGACACTTTAGGGTTTAGTAATAAACCAGCAGGAGTGAAAGATGTTCCCGTAGATAACTTCTGAACACTCAAGACTCTTAAGTCAATGCCAATAATGCAGTATTCTGCCTTACTACCACAAAAAGCGGTAACTCAGCAAGTGAATTTCGAGAAAAATTGTACGTTTTGTAGACAAAGTTTGTCATTGCGACCGTGGCTGCCCCGAGCCATAGGCGAGGGTGTTATGGAGCCGAGTGCTGTATTGCAGCTGTTATATTATTATTATATTCCAATAAAGATACGGGTTTTCGAATAGCCCTTGTGATGTAGAGCGTTTTAGGATTTCGATGCAAAAAAAAAACTAATTTTCGAAAATGGTTAAGATAGCGCTTTTCGACTTTAGTATGGCAGTATTGTTTCACACATATCTACAAGCTAGATATTGAACTTTTTATTTACTGCTTCTGCTGGTCGCATTTTAAGAATTTAGACTTTAAAAGGTGATAATATATGTGTGAGTGTAGACTGATTTTTCAATGATTATTTGTTTTTTACCTTTTTATGACGTTTCTGTTTTTTAACTACATTTTTATTTTAGGTATTAAATTATAATTAAAAAACGTTGAGTTTGTTATTTGAATATTGCTTGGAAATAGATAAATAAAATAAGAGCTATAAGGCATAGCTCTTATTTTATATCGATTATAAAAGTACTTGCTTCTCTGGGTCTATTCTCTTAAAGTGACCAATACTGCCGGGAAAATCCCATGTCCTATCTGAAGCCATGGTTTGGACAGGTCAACCAATGTACCGTTCATCATCATCATTTCAGTAGATATACGACCAGTATTGGACATAGGCCTCCCCCAAGTGTCGCCACAACGAATGTTCCTGTACGTCTAGCCTCTATTCCAATATGTGCTATTCCAGGACTTGGTCTACCTGTGAGAAAATTTCATTCAAATCAATTTAGCAGTTACAGCGTGAAAGATTAACAGACGGACAAACACACAAACGCCTCTATAACATTAGTGGGATGAATAGATATTGAAACTGAATCTTTTTTTTGAGGTGTAAAATCGTCCAATGTTTTCTTCCGCTTCGGGGTGAATCGGGAGGGTGTGTCAGACTTTTATTCACTAAAAAAAAATTAGTGTTTTCATCATGCAGCCACCCGTGCATGATGAAAGCATCTCGATATTGTGCCCCTAACCGGAGACGTGACATTTCAGTTTATGTATCCTTTTTCTGTTGCTTGATAGGTTACCCTTCTACCAGATTTGAAGTGTTTCAACTTCCTAATTCTTTCAATACCAGATTTGAAAATTCTTTCAACTAGAATGAAAAAAAAATTGCTTTTTGAAACAAAGAATAGAAGAGTCAACTACCCAATATTCCAGCTGTAGGTACGCTGTATTTGACCATGGGATGTCCACCATGTACCAACGGCGCATCGCTGTAAGTTCCGATGCTGGAACTGGACGAATAGGCTTGAAATTAAAATATCTTTATTAATTCCAGCGCATGGGGAACATGTCCTGTTTCGTAACGACGTCAGAGAATGTTCTCTTCAAGCTTATGAAGGATAAGAATCACCCACAGTTTAAAGAAATTTCTAAGCTGACTAAAGATCCAACTGTAGACACTTTGGGGTTTAGTGAGAAGTCTAAATTATAAGAGGCCATGAAAATATAATCATTAAGGCTCAATTTACACCGCCGCGGACTTTAAAAAGCGACATTTTGAAACGAAATTGTACATAGAAAGAAGAAAGAAAGAAAGAAAAACATTTAATTTACGTGAATTAGACGCATTCTTATAACTAAATAACAAAAGTAACAAAAAAATCAGTGAATAGGGAAGATATGCGTCCCATCCGCGCAAAACGGCCCAACGCTCAGCATAAAGCTGTGACCTCACGCATAATGCGATGAGCTCACAGCGCTGGTTTTCAGCGTGGGCCGGTCGCTGTGTCGACGTAAACGATGCAGTTAAACAAAATATGTAATACTATATGTAATAATAACAATAATAATATTTAATAATAAAATACAGATGATGTAACTAAAATAAATAGATAACGTGATAAATACATACATTTATACAAAGTGGCAACACCACGACAAACCCGTAGCACAATTAGTGCAACCCGTTTTTTTTAGTCTGTGGCGATTTGCATAGACTGGCAGTGGCATAGACTCACGCTGATGCCTGATTGGACGCGACCGTGAAGCTATTTATTGATGTTGACGTCAAAAAAGGATATGACCGCATGTGACAACAAAATGGTTTTATGGAAATTCAAAATACATAATTGAAAGTAAAGTGCGATGGTTCATGTTTGTGACAATGGTTAATTAGCATTAGTAAATTAGTAACAAGATACAAATGAGGTGAACGCAAGAGAAGCGAGCACGGCGACAGGTAAGGTAGATTAGTTCGTTAGTGTATATTATGTTATATGTGATTAACTGTTAAAACTGCTTGACATAAAGTTAATAATGCATAGCATTATTAACTTTATGTCAGTTGTTTAATATACAAATTAAATACGAGCCAAAAAAAGGTCGCGCCTCTTCCGGGGAATCCTCGCGCATTTCCGAGAATTCGAAAAGGCGAAATTAACGCTAGAGGCATAATTGACGCTAGAGGCGAAATTGACGCTAGAGGCGAAATTGACATTCCGCGGCGGTATAAATTGAGTCTTAGTTTTTTGTATACGAAGCCATTTTTTTTTATTAGTTCGTCCTTTGGTACTTTGGGTGTTTTTTATTAATGCGTAAGGGCGAAGAATTTTATTATAATAATGCTGAACGCGATGCGTTTTTCAGAGCCAAGCTATACATAAATGTATAATGAATACTTTTAAGCGCCAAACTGTAAATGAATAACGACTAGTACTACAATTGCAGTTTTTTAAAAACAGAAATAAAAATCTAAGGTTGGGTTTTAGATAGTAGTAAAAGTATGCACGAAGCTTAGCATTTTTTACGTATTTTTATTAATAAATGTTAAATTAGATTTTGTCTTCTGATAAAGTCGCGGCGTGGAAGGCATGGAAAGTATGTCTTCTATACAAGACGACGGGCGCTTAAAAGGTTGTTTCAAGGACTATAATGTATATTTTTTCGGAAGTGACAGTATATTTCATATTTTAATTGATCCTATACACGGACTATATTTACTCCGTGATCCTATAAATGTATTTTTAGCGTCAATCAAATCAATGAGTTTAAATGGTGGAGTCCACACACGAAACTTAGGGACCATTAATTTTTATTGTTTTCTTTACCTACCTGCTATTATTTTTTTTTGTTGTTTTTATTTTGTTATTTTAAGATATTTTTTATTGAGTAGGATTTCAATTCAGTATTGAAATGTACTTAAACTTACATTCCATAAATTTTTTATTTAAAAATAATTTATATATTAAAAAGTGTATCACTCTTTTACAATATTCAGACATTAATTTTAATTTTTCACAAACAAGAATACCTACTATTATTTAATGGTTTTTACCGAACATATAAGAATAATATATTTAGCCTAAGATATTTTTATTATCAACAGATTGTATTTTCTTATAACTGTCCAGTGTACTATTTTCAAAATAAAACTTTTTCACGCAATCCTTGTTTTATTTTCAGCGCTTCCAAACCATCGGTTGCTATGTGGGCACTTCGGAGAATGTCCTATTCAAGCTACTAGGCAACAAGGACCATCCGGCATTTAAAGAAATTTCTAAACTTAATACGACACCAACTGCTGACGAATTTGGGCAAATTGATAAAAAGTGTTAGATTTACACCGAGAGATGAGCGACGGGTCACATCGTAGTGTATTTTACTGTTTACATAAGAAGATAAAGCCTTAGATACATTTGGGGACAAAATGTCCCCCAACATGGCGCGCAAAGCAAAACTACTTGACGCTGCAACGATGCTCAGTGTCCCGCAACTTGCCCTCCAAACATTTGACGTGATGGAGGATATGTTGGATAAATTGACAATTTGACAGCATTATGCGTCACGTTGGGGACCATTTTGTCCCCTAAAGTATCGGAGACTACAAAATATCCCATGTCACATGAATGTGTTGTAAAATGTCAGGGAACAAGTTGCAGGGCACTGGGAAACGTTGCAGCGTCACATAAATTTAGCGTTGCGCGTCATGTTGGGGGACACTTTGTCCCCTAATGTATCTGAGGCTACATTCAGCCTACTTACCACTATTGCGACACAGGCCGCTTAAAAAGTTCTTGGATTTTTTGCTTTGTTAGTTTTTTTCTTCCTCAGAAATAAGTAGGTGCTTACAATACCAAATCCATCATAATTATCACTCCAAACACACGAGTTTTCTTACCGAATATAGAAACTAAACTGGTCAAGACGAGACTATTCGAATGATGTCCAGAGGCCTCGTCGCGTCGTTGCCGGCTGCTGTCAGGTGTGAATCGGCCCTAAAGAAGGATTTGAGGGTAGCCATACACGCAAAGGTATACCTGACAGGTTTGCCTGCACAGTCAGGCGACACACTGCCACGCATAATGCTGCATGTTGTGTGCCAACGCACCTACGCGCGTACTTGCGTGAGTGCAGTACTGCAACTATAGGCGGCTATTTTAAACTAGAGGAGCCGAGCTCAAATTCATAGGCATATTTCATTTGTATAAGAGCCGTACCTAAGCTGTATATTATTGAGCCTATGCGATAGGCACATACTATGTGTATGTGAAATATATTCTACACGTCTTGGTAGAAATTGAACTTAATTTGGGAGGGATGTAAACTGATTTATATTAGAAAAGAGGTTTTTAAAATTGTTGACACAGTCATGGCATCCATATTTTATTTGGTAATTATGCTCTTGAATCCATGAATTCACAGTGCTCGATTCCTAATATCATTACTAAATAATTTGTTATATTTATTTTTTCTATTATTAATTTGTAGGGGGGGGGGGGTTCATTTAGATTACCTGGATATTTTAGAACCAATTTTAAATTTAGTAGTCATATTTACTATTTATTTGTATTTATAAACCATAATTACTTATTTTAAACACTATAACGTCACAAAAATAGCAAAATAATTAAATATAGGAACTAGAAGTCCAAAGTATGTACTAAAAATAGTTTATTTTAAATAAATTTTCTTCACCATTACAATATTACAGTAGTTCAGCAAAATATAAATTCATGACTTAGGATTTAAGACCGATGAATGAAAATAAAATGTAAATAGTGTAAATTAAAAATAATTGTTTATATTTTTTACAAATCACGAGCAGTCGTAATGTGAACCTTATGGCGTAGTCATTAGGCATTATTATTGTAAAACATTTTTTTTTATTAACAATATCAAAATATAATTATAAATTATATTATTCAATCAAGAAAACGAAGGTTTTGAAAACAAGGGCGAGATATTTTTTTTTAATTATATATTTTTTTTTTTATATATTTAAATAATTTATAAGCTGAACTTAACCATTATATTATTTGTTATTTCACATACGCTAGTGAGATGTAAGAATTATAAAACATAATTTATATCCAATATTATAATATTAAATATTATTATATTAAAAGCAAATGTTTTTTTTTTATTTCAACAGGGACCATTTCAGTTGTTCCTTCGCCGATTGTAAAACCTGGAAATAAGAAAAATCAACATAGGTATAGAATATTTCATTTACATAAGGAATCTAGGTAGGTACGTAGTACGGAGTAGTGGCTTTTCAATTTGGTACTTACTCAATCAATCTTTGACATTTTTTACACTTTGACATTTGACAATACGAAAAAAAAAATGATGAGAGAATTTTGTACCAGTTCTTTAAACAAGCTTTTATTGAAAATCAATTTTTCATAGCAAGCTTTTGTAGCTCAGTGTACCTAATTATATAATTAATACTCGTCAAGACGAATCATACGAGCCCAAACTCGATGGGGTTGTGTCGTTACACTACCGAGTTCCTTCGACACCTTCCGGTACCATCATCAGATTAGCTCCATGTCATAATAATTTTCCATTGTCATCTGATTTACACATGCATGCAAAATTTCAGCTCAATCGTTAACCGGGAAGTGGATCAAATTTAATTTGCAAGATTTGATGACACAAACATCGGGATAGGTGAAACTAAATAAAAGCTTGTAAAAATCACTGATTAGGTTTGTGGAACTAACTGCCCACTTGCATCGATATTTTTTTATATTGATATATAAACTAATGCTTGACTGCGATCCCACGTAATGATAAGCAGTGATGCAATCGTTGATGGTGAAGTGCACTAGTCTAGTAGACTATTAATGCAAGTGAGCCCGAGCTGAAGGAGATGTCGTTAAAAAACTGAGAGACTGCAATGAAAATTGCTCACGTGTATCAAACGTAGTTTTTCAACACACTCGAGAATAATATGTAAAACTTCATAAACATAAAAATAAAGTAAAAAGCCAGTTATGAGAAATGTATCGCTAATTTTTATTCATGCGCATTGGTAGGGGCTGACCACCGCACTTTCCCGCACGAGTACCAAAATAATGTATTTTGCATTACAAACTAAAAGCGGAAGGGGTTGTATCGTGTTTTTGAGAAGTGTATTGAAAAATAAATTTGTAGGGATGTTGCTTATTTTACTTCTTAGGCCTACTGTCCACGGACGCGTAGCTTCAGAGACGCGTATTCGCCTGCTCACAGCGTACATATGAAACTGTCGTCGAAACGGCAACGTCGTGTTGTTGGTCGTGTCGTTGCTGCTTGCCGACAGTCGCGTCCGTCGACAGTAGGCTAGTGTGTGAGAATCAGAATGGCGGGTGTTCCTCAGCGAAATAAATTATAGTAATTAAGTACCTTTAAAATGTACCTAAAATTTACTATTCCAGTACCTAGCTCTAAAATATCTGTACCTTATTCAGAATAAAATAATTTCAAAATTAAAGTACACCCGCCATATTGACGTCAAGATGGCGGGTGATCTATAATATTTTATTATTTAAACATAACTCATAAAATATAATTAAACCAAAAAAAATGTACCAAAAATGTACCTCAAGTAGGAAAGACCATAAAAAATTACAGAACAACCGCTATTTTGACGTCAATATGGCGGGTGAACCTTAATTTTGAAATAATTTCATAGGAAGGAGGTACAAATATTTCAGAGCTAGGTACTGAATAGTACATTTTAGGTACATTTTAAAGGTAATTACTATAGTTTATTTCGCTGAGATACACCCGTCATTCTGACTCTAACCTTAGTGTATTCTGAAGTAGGTATGGCGGATAGTGTTTCTGGCACGACTTAAGCAATTTTAAAATGGTTTTATACTCAAATATACTGATACTTAGTGTTCTTAACATATCTACTGTATATCAATTAGAGATTAAGTGAAAACGAATCCAAAATTCAATCGACTAGTTTTTTTTATTCACAAATCTAATTTTAGAACGTTTTCTGTTAGTCTCTAATTCAAATTAATGGTTTCTTTCTTTGCCATTAATTACAGGAATGGCTCAATACATTAGGTATCTACATTGCCTTAAAAATAATCTTTTAGCGTAACTATATAGCATTTTTTACCCCTTACACCAGTTGAAAATGATACCAAATTTTAGCGAAATTAAATGAAAAATTACAAGCTATTTTCCTTTTTAAATAACAAAATTCTTACCAAAATAAATATAAAGCGTAAAAGAAATACAGCCAATGAAAAAAGGGGTTGCCAATGATAAATAATAAATGAAAAAAAAAATAAAGGTGTTAGTAAATAAATTTTAATAAGCACTAAATAACTACAATTTACATTTAAACGTAGAAATACGTAATTTCAATCTATTTGCCCCCCGTTCGCTTACATATTCATAATGTTCTGAAGAATCTGAAATTTTTAATAAATAAAATCATTGTCAACTTATTATTTTACTGAAAATATCCAATTTCTATTTTACTTCTGAATATTATCTCCCAGTGTGTATTACCAAAAAAAACTTGTGAATCAAATGAACACAGAATAATACTCAAGTCCCAAATTAATAGTAAATAATAATGATAATTGCGTCAAAAATAAAAATAATAATTAATAAAAAACAATAAACAGTCACCAAGTGCAAACAAATAATAAAAAGTGATATTTCATAATGTTTATTCAACAAAAATCATAATAAAACAATTATAACTTTTTTTTAATAATTTTAACTACAATAACGTAAAAAAATAAAAATATATAATTATATTAATATGTAACTTAAATACTGATTTGTAATAATTAATTTATCGTAAGATCCTACTAAACGTTAATGTCTTTTAAACGAAAAAAAAAAACCTAATAATTAAATACATTTAATAATAAACAAATTCTAATTATTTATATACCTACTAACATAATACAGCAAGTATATTTTTTTTTATTTACGTAAAATTAAAAAAGTAAATGATTTTTGATAAAAATTCGCGATCTCAAGCGACGAAGTTGTTTTATTAGAAAATAAAATAATAAAAAGTGCATTTTAACAAAACGTGACAAAAAATATATCAAAACAGTACTTACTTTGTTTTTAATAGAAGGATCTAAAATTATATATTAGGTGTAGACATTGTTTAATACTATCACCAATAGACACACAAAAACAAAAAAATAGGCTTAACTGCCAAGAAAATAATGTAAGGCGAGTGTAGGTATGATCAAGGTTAAAAATATGCAGAAATAAAAAACTATTTTGATGTCTTTCTTCTATACAAATTGGCATAGTCACCCAATCGCCACTTTGGTTTTACTTCAGTTGTGGTGGCAGACAAAACTGCTAAATTAAATAGGTCGAAGACCGAAAATTTAAGCTAACTGCCAGGAAAAAAATGTACGGCGATCAAGGTTAAACATATGTTGATTAAATAAAAGAAAAACTATTTTGAGGAATTAAGACTATCTTTTTTCTATACAAGTTGACATAGTCATCCAATCGCCACTTTGATTTTACTTCAGTTGTGGCGGCCGATAAAACTGGTAAATTATATCCATCGAATACCAAGAGCTTTCGACAAAAAAATAACCTGAGAAATGGTAGCCTAAAATTTCGCATTACCTCAGTAAGGCTATATTATAGGACACCATAGCTTAGAATTTTTTTTTGTTTAATTAATTGCCTTCTATACACACAAAGCTTCAATAGTCATTGTGCGCCGCAACTTACAAAAAAAAAAAAACCAAATTGGCGATAGGGGTGGACCCCATCGCCAATTTGGTTTTTACTACATATTAATTCGGCCTGTAACTTGTTACGTGCTCACATATTTATAACCTTGACTGTACGCGTCTTTTGCGCGGGACCCGCTACGCACATGCCATAATTTCGCGCCAAACGTACGTTGAGATTGCGAATAGTCATCAAAGGTAGAGACATACAAAAGGTGGTAGGTCTAACACTATTGAGTTGATAGATACAGATGAATTAAGACTGGAATTCAACGTGAATAAACCAGAATTGAATTACTAGTTGCTTAAAATACTGCCAAATAATATTTCTACTATTTGACTGGCCTGTTGGTATAGTGGTTAGTGGCCCTCACTGTTTGTCATGGGCTCTATATCCACCCAAGAGAAATGTTTGTGTGATGAGCATGATCATTTGTTCTGTGTCTGGGTGTAATTTATCTGTAACTTACTCTGTACCCTGTGGCTTCGCTCCCGCTCTACCCTACTCCACCCTATTCTACCCTACACTACCCTAATTTTCATTTTTTACCCCCTAACAACCTTCTCCTCACAATAACAAACACAAAAAAAAAGAATTAGCGAAATCGATTCAGCTGTTCTCGAGATTTGCGCTTATCAACACATTCAGCGATTCATTTTTATATTATAGACTAGCTTTTGCCCGCGCGGCTTCGCTCCCGCTCTTCCCTACTCCACCCTACTATACCCAACTCTACCCTACTCTACCCTACTCTACCCTACTCTACCCTACTATACCCTACTCTACCCTACTATACCCTACTCTACCCTACTATACCCTACTCTACCCTACTCTACCCTACTATACCCTACTCTACCCTACTATACTCTACTCTACCCTACTATACCCTACTCTACCCTACTATACCCTACTCTACCCTACTATACTCTACTCTACCCTACTATACCCTACTCTACCCTACTATACCCTATTATACCCTACTCTACCCTACTATACCCTACTCTACCCTACCAAACTTCAAAACCATCTACTAAATAGTCGGAACAAAGCCTAAAAATTTGGTTTGGATAGGTGAGCCCGTTCTTGAGTTATAAAATAACAACGAAAAGTGGCATTGATTTTTATATATATAGATATGTATGTATTTAGAAATATATAAGTATGTTTATCAGTTGTCTAGCTCTGCTTAGCTTGGGACTAGATGGCGTTGTGTCATAGTTGTGGAATATCGCGCGGGCAAAGCTAGTATTATAATAATACTAGCTTTGCCCGCGCGGCTTCGCTCCCGCTCTTCCCTACTCCACCCTACTCTACCCTACTCTACCCTAATTTTTTTTTTCCATAAGAACCTTCTCCTCACAATAACAATCACAACAAAAAAAAAATCAGCCAAATCGGTCAAGCCGTTTTCATGCCAAGTCGTGACAACGGAAACGGGGCTCATTTTTATATATATAGATTACTGCAATGATCTGCGTTTTGGATCGCAGAATAGTATTTCGAACGCGATCCGTTATTTTAACACCTAGTATGCTGTGCTCTATAGCACTTTGGCAAACCTTAAGTTTGGACCTTTGGTAGTTAGTCAAAAACCAAGTCTGTGTACCATAGGTCAGGATGGGTAAAACACACATGATGCCTTTAAATAGTTCTTTCATAGACCCAGCTTAATTGGGACTGGGCTGGACACGTCTGCCGGCACAGCGGTGGGCCAGTAAAACACAAAGTTGGTGCCCTGAAATCGCACGACGGGGTCGCGGCAGACTAAGAAGGAGATGGCGGGACGACTTAGAAGTCTTCGTTGGGGATTGGCAAGAAGTGGCCCAAAGTCAAACAATGGAAGGAATGGAGGGAGGCCTTTGCCCAGTAGTGGGACAGTATAGGCTAGATATATCTATACTAAAGGGTTAAAGTTTGTTTGTAGGAGGTAATCTCTGGAAGTACTTGTCCGATTGCGAAAAATTTTCACCGATAGAAAGCTGCTTTATTCCTGAGTGACATAGGCTATATTTTATGTTCGCGAGCGAAGTTGCGGGCAAAAGCTAGTCACTACATAGTATAAAACGCCTATTGTACACTTATTTTTGTAAATGTTTGTCCTCTACTAAGTTAAGGTGTGCAATAAAGTTTTAGATTAATAATAATAAAACAAAGTCGCTTTTTCTGTCCCTATATCCCTATGTACGCTTAAATCTTTAAAACTACGCAACGGATTTTGATGCGGTTTTTTTTAACAGATAGAGTGATTCAAGAGGAAGGTTTATATGTATAATAACATCCATTAAATAGTGGAGAAATACTGTTACCCGAGCGAAGCCGGGGCGGGTCGCTAATTAATAATAATTAATGCAAAGTTCAAAACATATATTTTTGGTTAACTCCATCTTAACTCCCTCTATATCCACCAACTCCGAACCGATACCCAGTGCATCACCAGCGACAAACACAAACTAAGAACTACCAAAACATCTTATTGACTTGTTCCATTACCTGGGCCACGGTCTGCTCGCCGAGGGGTACGTCTTCCGTGCGTAGTGCTGCGCGCCCGACGATGGACGTGGGGTCCGAGTCGAGGATCACTCTGGAAAGGAAGATTAAGGGGGTTTTAGATTGTGGAGTATGTTGATGAGGGCATACAGCCATCTTACTTATATACACCGCAAAATTTTGATCCGTTTTAATCCCGTGGAGGGTCGATCCGGTGCATGGAACACTATCGATTTGTAATGATAAAATTAAAAAATAATATAACTTTTTTTAAACTCGTATTAATTTACGCATGTACGAAATTATTTTTTTTAAGAAAACGTCAGCTGAGCGAGTCCAATGACCTGTAGGTAGTAGTCGGCGTTTCGTACTTTATTTTTTACGCGGTGGACCCTAAGCTTTTAGTGTAAAGTTGACGTGTCAAATATTGCCGTCACTACAGACAGTGGCAGAATAGTCGACATTGGCTCAGTTGCCAAAGAAACATAAACTATAAAAATAATGACTTACCCTCCATCACAGATCTCATCAAACGCCAACATGACAGCATCCAAATTGTCCAGTAACACTCGTCTCTCCACGTTCCTCCTTAGCAGGATACTGACCGACTCGTACAGGGCGTTCAGCACAGATTGCAGGATCAGCTGAAAAACAGTCAATATTAAACATTAAAGATAGTACTACACTGCGCATACGTGTGCCACACACGCCGATCTGGGCGCATCGGTCTCTATACAAATTATATAAACTAGACTGGTAGAGCTACACTTGACCCACGTAACGCGACGTCGTTCTACGTACAAATCTGGCGCGTTACACGTGTGCGTCGGTCTAATGTAGTTCTAGCTTAAGGCTGAACTAGTCGCGGGCTCGAACTCGCTAATGGGCGTGGCTAAACAGATACATTATGACCAGTACCGTAACCAGCCTTTTATGCGCCCGGTGCATGCTACTATAACTGCGCCCCTAGAAAAGGTACAATACAAAAAAAAAAGGACTAGGTATATAATTTTTGCAGCCCTTCGGGGACTGCGGTCTGTGCCTGGGCACCGCTGGCACCGCCCTATTTACGGCACTGAGTATTACGAACATTACACGGTAGGGTTTGCAGTCAAAGTTTTTATTGCCGAAAAGCCTTCCGTCTAATGCGATGATTGACGTTTTTTAGTACTGATTGACGAAAACCATCATTCATGATTGATGGAATTGATTGTCGATTGCGTAACCGTGTAATGGTCGCTTATCAGTGATGATACACAGATATCACAGTTAAAGGATATTTAGAAGACAAATCAATAGAACCTGTAATGTGCAAGTAGGATTAATTGACGACACTGACTGTGAATATATTTGCACGCCATTTTATGGCAGGATACGCTGAAACAAATTTACTGTCACACTTTATGTACCATATTCTAGCGAATAAAATTATTAATATGGAAAAAAAGAGTAGTTAAACGCTAGTCTATACACACAAAGTCTTGTTTGCATGCATCAAAGCATCATTCTGAATTGAAATGACCTCACGACTGACTAATGTTAGCTACTGTTACTATAGCTGTATCTGGTAAGAATGGAAGCCAAACCTAATGAAAAAGGGGGGGAAAAAGCTGGGCAAATTAATTAATAGATATATATTTTATTGATATAAGCTAATGCATGACTGCAACCCCACCTGATGGTAAGCAGTGATGCAATCGTTGATGGCGAGGCACAATAGTTTATTAAGAGCATATCCACCCTTGCCTTGAAGACACTTAAATTATAATCGGACAGGAAGACCACAGTAGGCAAATAACTATATATTTTCAACTATGTTTAAAAATTGGTATATCATAGTGTTGTGTTACCTCATTTTCATGTGAACTGCCCATGACATAGAAGAAGAGGTCTACATTGCTCTTGTAGACGCACGTCAAACCTTCCAGCATTATGATCTCGGCATTGGCTCTGAAATCAGTATTACAACCAAATAAGTTAAGGTTTGGATGATACTTAGGTAATAGGTAAAACGGGCTGTTTTCCGCAACTCCACGACTAAAGCGCGTATTTTGCGTATGGGCGGATGATACTTTAAAACATCTTAAAGTAACCCAAAGGGCATTTTAAAGGACAGCCCTTTTTAAATGCCCTTTGGGTTACTTTACGGAGTACGGAGTTACTATACAGTACGGAATTGTACATGTTCGAATCTGGAATGAAGATATCCACAGGAGAACCAAATACATATATAAATAGCCCAAAGAACCGCCGAAATTAAGTCCCAGCGGGCAGAGCGCATTGCTTATAGAACAGTAGCAACCGCAAAACGGAAGGCACAGCTTTGGTAAAGATCCCACAAGGTAGACCGATGACTTGGTGAGGATTGCTGAAATATGATGAATGCCAGATGCAGAGGACTAGTGTTTATGGTGAGGCAGATATGGTGGATGCCTATGTCCAGCTGCGAAAGTCTTTTGGCTGAAATAATATAATATAATATATAATAATATATTCCACAACTATCACACAACGCCGTCTAGTTGGGACTATGCAGAGCTTGTGATATGGGTAGTAGACAACTGATAAACATACTTATATATTTCTAAATACATACATATTATAGATAAATTACACCCTGGTCGAGTGTGGTTATGTTCTCGCATTTAATGAAGATGAAAGATGACGAATTACTGACCTGTGTGTCTTATTGAATAGGTTCTTCTCAAATGCCTTCTGTTCTTTAGCCGTAGGCAGGACGTCTTTGTCGTAGTACTTGGCCAGGATCCTGTTGCCATCATTGTCTAGGATACACATGCCTTTCACGATGTAGAGGGTGGGCTCCTGTAATTTGAGAATTATTACATAAGTAAATAATACAAGTGACTGAGTAAGTGTGTGTTGGATGCCGTGGCTGACCTGGTAAGAGGTGGGCAGATGACCTCATCATTTCAGCCAATACACGTCCACTGCTGGACATAGGCCTCCCTCAAGCGTCGCCACAACGAACGCTCCTGCGCGTCTCGCATCCATCGGCCTCCCGCAATCCTCACTAGGTCATCAGACCACCTTGTTGGAGGCCTTCCAACGTTGCGTCTTCCGGTACGCGGTCGCCACTCCAGAACCTTTCGGCCCCAACGGCCATCTGTTCTGCGAGCAATGTGCCCTGCCCATTGCCACTTAAGTTTGGCAATTCTTTGCGCTATGTCGGCAACCTTAGTTCTCCTGCGGATGTCTTCATTTTTTATTCAGATGACCTAGACACTAAGAAAGAGCGGGTCTGAGGTTGCTCAGAACAAGAATACCTAGAAGAAGTTGGGGGAACTCTGTGCCCAGCAATGGGAAACTAAAAATGTCTAATAAAAAAACTAGATTTTTTTTTAAAGCATTCAGTTATTTTATTTTTTAAAGTTTTTAACACTATAAACATTTTCACAGTACCTATTTCATAATCTTTTATGGGTATTTATAATGTGAACAATAAATTCAGGGGCAGTGAAAAATTAAAACAGTTAACAATATTTCTGTAAAATAGCTGTTTATCATGTTATTATTATTGCCAGCTCATATCCCACTGCTGGGTATCCCTCTATTCATTCCAATAATCAAGGTTCCTAGTCTTCTCATACCAATTCTTAAGGAAGTCAGGTCGTCCCGCCATCTCCTTCATGATCTGCTGCGGCCACGCGTCGTTGTGTCTGAGTACCAATCCTTTGTTTTACGGGCCCACAGCTTGTTTATGAAGTATTTATTTAGTCTACCAAAGATAACTGCTGGTTTCTGAGGCCGTCTACTCTGGGTTTTACTGTGTTTAATTGCCGAAGTCGGCAAAAAAAATACCGAAAGTGGCAGACAAAAGCATAACTGTTCAAGCGGCCGAAAACGCTTGGAATACGATTTGAATGCATGAAAACATTTTTAGTTATTAATGTAAAGTGTATAAGTTACTATCGTATTGAAAAAAAAACGCAAAAACGCTACAAAATGCGAGTCTAATAGCGACGGAACACAGACCATTTTACAAAAGCTAAGAACTAAAAAAAAACAAGGTTGTTTCACGATAAAATACAAGTAACTTACGAAAAGTGATCCTTCCATTGTCGTGTGAACCATTTTCAGGAATAATTGAACGTCTTTTATTTTAGTTTTAAACAAAACATGCAACTTCTAAGTCGTTGACGTGTTTCTGTTTGACAGTTTTTGACGTAAATGACGTTACCTTTAGTGATGGAAGCATCTTTGAGTAATTTAATTTAGTCGAGTAAGTATCTACCAATCTACTTTTTGAATATTTATCTAATCTGTTAATCTTGTTATTTTTTACTTGAATATGAAGGTAGAAAGAAAGCAGAAGATCTAATAAATACTCTTTATTGTAAGTTACTTGCTGGAAAGAAGTTTGAAAGTGGTTGTCTTGGTTTGACATGTGAAGAGGAGGGATGAAGCGCATATTACTAAAAGAGTTCTGAGTATACATGTTGATGGATGGAGAGGGAGAGGAAGGCCGCAGAAAAGATGAATGAGGAGTGATAGACAGAAAAGGGAGTTAGTGATAGTTTGACGGGTGACAGGACAAAATGGAAGAAAAAAACGTGTTGCGCCGACCCCAAGTATTAAGAGATACGGGCAGAAGAAGAAGATTGTAAGTTACTTGCTATATATTATCAAAAGAATGTTGAACTTTTTATTCTGAACAATTCACCATTATTTTATAATATTGGTATGGCTTGATCTTTTTTTTTAAATAAAGTACTTATATATTTTTTTTATGTTTTCAATACTTGTTGCTGTTATTATCTAGATCCATAAAATAGTCTGGGTTTATTTACATACATTTATACATCTTCATTATCAAATATTATAAACCAATAGTTAAATGATCTATTTTAAAGTAATAAATTAATACGTACAAACGGGTAAATGATCAATAAATTTATAATTTATTTAAATGATAAAATATTAGCTTCTGTCAGCGGAAGCGCTGGGGTTAACGGCTTTCACCGCGTTCATGTAAAAAATATACCTATGTCACTCGGTAATAAAGTAGCATTCTACTGGTAAAACAATTTTTAAAATTAGTCTAATAGCTTAAGTTTATTAATTTCAAACCAAAACGCATTTTTTTTCTGTTGTTATATTACTAGATCATAAGTTAGTCGATTTTTATGCGTATAAACTAATTAGTCAATTACGACTAGGCCAACTCTAAAAGAAAAAAAAAGGTTACGTTCCGTATCATTCACGAAAACTACGTTTCATTTTAACTTTCAATGTTAAGCTTAAACTGTTTTACTATTAGTGATATTTTAATGTAATAGCAGAGTAAAAAACACAATTAATTTATACCTATGAAAAAGCTGAAACTATGTACCTAACTAACTAAAAATCTTAACATGAATTGTTCTAGTGCAACGACATCTATGATCTTTAGCAAGTACTAGATTGCTAAATATTTTATTTGATCAATAGATGGCGTTCTGCAAAAGTGACCATAAATTGCTACTAGATGTCGCTAGTAGTTGATTCAATAGTACAGTTTATTGAAGAATTTTCACCTAAATTCAGGTAAATAGGTAACAAAAGCAACTGTAATAACTGTTTTTGCAACCCGTAACATCCTGTCGCCAGGCAAAAACCAGGCAAATACTTGCCGGATGTGTTATCTGGTAGGTATACCTATCAACCATGTACTTTTTTGTAATCATCATCTCCATGATTCTCCGTCCCAGGCATACCCCTCGTCACTCGATGACGCTATTACTCTACTCCAAGAGAACCGCTAGGTTTTGTAAGGGTGCTAGTTTGCACCCTTACAAAACACATGCACAGCCACAGTCCATCCTGAATCGTACTTCTGTCCTCGCCGTCGAGACCCGCCGCCGCGTGTGACGCTCCCGTCAGCCCATGCCGCTGAGTCTGTAGTCTAAAATCCACAAAAAAAAATATTTTTTTATTCGATCCAACTAGTCTCTTACGGCCCTCTTCCAGCTACACTAAGCTGAGGTCCGTGAACAAAAATAGTTATCCTAAGAGAACATACTCCTGGGATAAAAAGTATACTTACTATTCTAGGACATGGTCTACCAACGTGGTCAATTCTGCCTGATCACTTAAAAAAATAATCGCTTGAATGCTGAGGCGCGGCGCCAAACCAAGACTTTTGAAATTTTCGAATCAATTGCAAGCGAAAATGAACTTAGCGGTGGCCATGCGGAAGTGTCTTTGATGTTACCTGTGTGGACATTTAAATGTTTGAACGTGAACAAGGAATAAATATACACCCACTAAGACTTTAAAACGTGGTCGCTCACGATGGGCCTCATTAGAAGGCCTAAAGTCACCCAAAGGACAATAGAAAAGGCTATTAATACTGGGAGTTTCCTTGCCTGATCGCATCTATCATAAATGAAGATGTCCGCAGGAGAATCATAGTTCAAAGAATTGCCAAACTTAAGTGACAGGCCCATGTGCGATGGGGACGCAGGGCTCTCACAAGACGGCCCGATGACCTGGTGAGGGTCGCAGGTATCCGATGGATGCGAGAGGCACAGGATCGGTCGTTATGGCGATGGTGGACGTCTTTCGACTGAAACCTGCCTGCCGAGGTCTGTGTTTCCTGATAGCTACAACTTAAGGGTCTTTAGGCGTGTGCCATCGTCGACCACTAGGCCTCGTTCGCTTACCATCAGGTGAGATGGTGGTTAAACGCGAACCTATCATTAATAAAAAAAAGTGAAAATGATTATGATGATTTTTTTTTTGGTGGGCAAAAATCATCCATTGACAATACCGCTCTTGGGTGGAGCGGAAGATAGTGTCTGACTCTGAGTGACTAAAAACTCACCCCATTCTTTCTAGCCTTTATACCGGGGCTCAAGTTCCCTTTCGGATAACCCTGGCTCCAGTAGATGATGATAATAGTGATGTCCAATATAACGTAGGTATTTAGTAGGTACCTAACTACTATGAATTTAAAGTCACACACAAGATTTGCCCGGATTTGTTCCCACAATCTCATGTTAGAGAGACGAGTTCTTAACTACACCGTACAAACTTAATTTTAGATTCACCCTTAACTAAACAGCGTAAATTAAGTCGGTAGTAAGGTAATTAGCGTCTTCATATCTTCACATTTTTTGTTTCATAGACCACTTTGATGAAACTTTTTATGACCACAGAGAAACCAAGAATAGCGTTCTAATTACAATATTTTCGCGGCACATTTTGACACATGGCGGGAAGATGGCCACCGAGAATAGACAAGATAGAGTCTTTGATGTCACCGAATCAAATTACCAAAGTTTAAACTTCCCTTGGTTATGTTGGATGTTTGTTGCATTTTGTTTTATTTTTAAATGGTTTACTCGTGTTATGGAGTAACAAGAGACAAGTGGTGTCTAGGTTTCTGTTTAATGGGTAACATTAAGATTTTCCATAGATTTCGTAAGTCTGTAGCGACATCTATGGTGTCACATAAGAACTAAACTACGAAATCCTACAACGCGCAATTAGAAGGTTATCACACTGCCACGCACCCCGCAGCGTAGTGCGTGAATGCGATAACGTTGCTTGTAAGTATCTCCGTTTGTATAGAAAATACGCACAGTCCAACACACTGAAAATGCATCCACGCGCGTTCATGCAGATCACGCACCTACATGCAGCAAAACACGCACTCGCGCGTGAGTGCGGAGCGGGCGACACGCATGGTATGTACCTACCACACTGAGACTCGTAGTACCGTGCGTGATTTTGTATAAAATGAGGGCGTGCCTGCGTGAATGTACAAAACGCACCTACGCGCGTGACAGTGCGTAAAACCCGCACGATGATGCAGATCTGCACTCCCGCAAGTACCTACGTGCGTAGGTAGGTGCGTTTTCACGCGCTACGCTGCGTGGTGCGTGGCATAACCCTTTATACGCAAATGGAGATACTTTTTGTTCCAGGGAGACCCCCTGCTCGCTTTCTCCGAAAAGAAACTTTCGTAAACGAACGATATTCATCAGACGTAAAAAATTGCAAACAATCCTCTGTCGTAATTTTTTTTTTCTTTCGAAACATAACTAATTAGAGTACCTAGCTTTAGAGATTCGGTACGTCCAACAATTTTCGTAGGTATGTGCGAAATTTCGGGAACAAAAGGAACCATGGTAGGAAACACGCTAAACAATCGAAACTACGTTTTTCGGAGAAAGCGAGTAGACCCCCAGTTACCGATACCGAACACTTTTTGATCGTTACGAATAAGCGTTAAGTGGAAGCAACTGGACACCAAAAATTTTTACGTAGATATGCGCAAGGAGTGAATGATTTCATACTGGTTCTATAGAAATCAAAAATATTCATCGGTACCTAACTGGTATCTGACACAAGACACACGTTTGCGCCCTGCCTTAGAGTTCTCCGCACAATATGAACCAACCATATTCGTTATAGTTTATGCATTTACGTGCTTCGTAGTCATAACGTGCCAAAATGGCGGCAAATCAGCTAACTAGCATTAACGAAGTAATATTAAGCCCAGTATGTTTCTTTATTGACTATTATCGATACTTATTTCTCATTTCAGGTCCTTAATTACCTTTAAAATGGACTAAACAGCCCTGAAATATAATATGTGACTGTTATATGACCCCTAAACGATTTCAAGTTGGAAAACAAATGAAACAAAACTATAATTTTTATTTGACCTCTCATTTGGTAGAAATTTGAAGTGGTGTGGAGCTCAAGTTATGTTGGATAGGTGATTAAGCAATTTCCAGTTAAACTTGAACTCTCTTTTATTTGAGAAATAAGGTGATGGTAGTTCAAAGGATATTGGTTAGTTGAGTGGTGTATTTTGGGAAGGACATTCATAAATATAAGAGGGCAGTCTCCGGCTAAATCATTTTAACGCCAAAACTGGGAGCGGGTGATGTGTTTGAGTGTTTTAGAGCTTGCGATACGGATACGATACGACATGCAGTGTATGAGAGAAAGAGAAAGCTATATATTGTCGTCACGCCATAATTAGATGAGATAGCGGTCAAGCGCATTAACAATTAAAAAAAAACATGGTGGTATGTCCTCCTTCTTTGAGAAGAGGCTGGCGGCTCGGTGTCTTCACCTTCCAGGTCCTCACCGGACATCATAAGTTCGAGTAGTTCCTACAACTGATTCAGGCGGAAGAAACGCCTGGGCGTCACCATCGTGCGGGCCACCTGGAGGACACGGTGAAGACGAGCCTCGCTTGGGCTTATTACCCGAAGGAAATATCTCTCTCAGCACCAAAAGTTACCTATGTTAGCTTGGTGGCAAATGTGGATCTAACATATCTATTGGTGCCGAAAGAGGAATACTTCGTCAAATAATATCACTCCTCACACATAATCCATCCATTTTTTTTTGTTATTAGATAATTACCCACCTAAAATCCTAAAATCGTGAAGATAAAGCTAAAAGTCGAGAGTTATAAAAGCCATAAGCTGTCAAACGTTCATGTCAACTGACAGACGGGGCCTCATAGCCGCCTCTAAATAAAACATGGCATGTGGACGAAAACTGAGTATTTAGGGGATCTATGGTACTTAAGCATAATGATTACGGAGATGGTAAACTATGTTACAGGCATAGGAAGACGCGCCGGGCCTTGGTTCAGGCCATGCTCCGGAGCAAGGAGGAGTGGCAGGCGGTCGCCTCCTTCTGTGAAGCAGTAATGCTAGCAAAGGAGGAGGCCGACCGCATCAGGCAACGGCGCTCTCGCTGCCGCCGCCGGGATTCCAATAGACGCGGGCTCGCGGACGGCGAGCTATGGGTAGCTCGCTGTCCAACCGTCCGGTAACTGTCCGGACCGAACCCAAGACGTCGACGGCGCGCACTGTTTCCGCGCGCCTCAAGGAGCTGTCAGCAACAGGAGGGGGCCCAGCTGGGTCGAAGCCTACTAGGACCAGGGTTATCTGAAAGAAACTCGAGCCCCGGTATGAAAGCTAGAAGGAACGGGGTGGGTTTTTAGTCAGTAAGAGTCTGACACTATCTCCCGCTACACCCAAGAGCGGGGGTTGTCATTGGATGATTTTTTCCCACCGAAAAAAAAATGGCATTGGAAGACGCAGCATTGGAAAGCCTCCCACAAGGTGGACCGATGACGTATGGGGGTCGCGGGAATCTGATGAATGCGAGACGCATAGGACCGGTCGTTGTGGCGACACTTGGGCGAGGCTTATGTCCAACAGTTTACGTTGACGTCTTTCGGCTGAAATGATGATGATGGTATGGAAAGAAGAAGGCATTCGTTGCCCAGCGGTATATAACAGGGGTTGTCGAGATCGAGTCCGTGGGGTCACTAATACCCACCTGTTAGTGTTCGCCACAAAACCACCCAGCGGGCTGTATCTCTCTTAGGCCCACCCTAGGCATGTTACGGCAAAGTACACTCCATCGTTACCCAAGGATTTATTGGAGCACGCAAGCCCCATATAGCACAGCATAGTCGGCCTTATAATGTTCCCACTGCTGGGACTCAGGCTTCCTCTCTAGGAGAGGGAATGGGACGTAGGCCCAGTGTGGGTTGGTGGATGTTACACGTCTTCGAATTTTTGGTTTTAGGACATGTCGGTTTCCACACGATGTTTTCCTTCACCTTTATGAGAGCAGCCCTACCACGACGTTAACAGCAAGATACAGCGTTGTTGTTTATTTTTTTTTCGTTGGGTAAAAATTATCCAGATGATCCTCGCCCTTGGGCGGAGCGGGAGATAGTGTCAGACTCTTACTGACAAAAAAACCCACCCCGTTCCTTCTTGCCTTTCATGCCTGGGTCGAGCATATCTTTCGGAAACAGACCCTAGCCCCAGTAGGCTTCGATCCAGCTGTGCCCCGTTTGATGACAATTCCTTGAGGCGCGCGAGAACAGTGCGCGCCATCGACGACTTGGGCTCGATCCGGACAGTTACCAGACTGTCGGACAGCGAACTACCCATTGCTCGCCGTCCGCGAGCCGGCGCCTACGGTAGCCGGAAATCGGGATTGGAAACCCGGCGACTGCCTCCTCCTTTGCTAGAAGCTCCTTTACTGCACTTCGCAGAAGGAGGCGACCGCCGGCCACTCCTCCTCGCTCCGGCCCATGGCCTGAATCTAGGGCCGGCACGGCGATACCCCTTTACCAAAAAAGCGTGATGTATATAATATCTATATCCGTCTATACCGTCCACATAATGACCGAGGAATGCGAACAATTAAAACTTGAACAATGAGTGTTATTAATTATATTTCTATACTCACGATATAATTGAGGCTGGCTCTGTGTCGGAGCCGGTAAACTGTGTCGCAATGGTATAGGAGAACTGTTACACCGATGTGTAATGTAGGGCCAACGTTGGACGAATGTATCTTTTATTTGAACTGGCTTCTGCCGGCAGCTTTGCCCGCTTGTAAATAAATTTTTTCTAACAAATTTTGGACCTAGTCACCGTAGTTTCGGATGTGTGTAAGTTGATATATGGGTCAGTCAGTTCCTCCTTTTATTTATTTTTTATTTTATTTTTTTTTAACACGTCATACCTACTTTGTCACACATGACTAATAATACATTTTCGTGTTTTAAGCCTTCAGATACCGTCAATTAGAAATACAATAGTAAGACAATAGATGCGCGGCCACCGGTGGTCGCTTGGGGATTCATGAATTAAGAATTGAAGGGGTAAAGAAAGAAAAGAAAAACGTTTATTTGAACCTCACACATATTAAAAAACAATAGAAATACGATAAATACAGAAGAATTTGTGCAAGGTCAAAAAGGCACCTAACTCAGCATATGCTGCAATATCTATAAAGATAAATAACGCAGCGCTGGTATCCTGTTAGGGCCCGTGGTGATGTATAGGTAGGTACCGGAACAAAATTAAGTAAGTAAGTGGCCAAAGGTGTTAACTACTATTACGATTCTCTGGTAATATTTCTGCTGTTTCAAATCTGAAATATATACTTTGCTAGCCTCTGTAACTATGTAAGTAATGAGAATCGGGGTGTTTTAAATCTATGGATCGATTTACCATCAGTTAAAACCTATGTTCATGCAAAAAAGTCGGATTTTTAAATTTTGTCAGATAATTATAATACTCGTATCACTGAACCCTTCAATTATTATTTCAGAATCAGAAAGTGTTTATTGTTCTTTACAGATGTTAAGACCTAATATTACTTAACACGTAACTACAAACATGCTTTTAAACATTTAAAGTTAATCTAGACTTACGAGAGTTACAAGATTTGGGAAATAAAGATGGCGTAAATAACCAGGGAGTGCAAAAAGGAAATATGATTGTGTTTATGTTGAGTTTGTTATTACGGTGTAAAAGCAGCCACGTCAGTAGATATGAACCAAACTTCATAGCAATACCGCGCTTTTGTCTGACAGTGAGCATGCCTCTGTACCGCTATATCTTCGTAAAAACTCATCACCATTCTATACAACTAAAGCATTGGTCATAAACAATACAGACTTTTAGTCATTAACACTTTTTATCTATGGTCGCTTTACAGTGGTTTCTGTGGGAGCTAATCTAATATATACAATTTCCATGTCACAATGTTAGTTACCGTACTCCTCCGAAACGGCTTCACCGATTTTTATCAAATTTTATATGCGTATTCAGTAGGTCTGAGAATCGGCTACTATCTATTTTTCATACCCCTAAGTGATAAGGGTTGTTCACCTTCAATTTTTATTTTTGGACGAAATTTTTTGTTTTTATTTTTTTATAATGTGGCATTAAAAAATACATACTACCCTAAATTTTTACTTTTTTATCACCAACCCCTATTTTTCATAGCAAAAAATAATTTATAAGGCAAAACAACGTTTGCCGGGTCAGCTAGTTAGCTATATAAGTTGTGGTCCACAAACGGTCTAAAAATTTCAAACTTTATAACTGAAAAGGAAATACTTGGCCTGTTGGTCTAGTGGTTAGTGGCCCTGACTGCTATGCCAAAGGTCGTGGGTTCGATGCCCACCCAGGACAAATGTTTGTGTGATGAGCATGATCATTTGTTACGTGTCTGGGTGCAATTTATCCACAATGTACTTTTTCAACCCTCGCCGTTACCAAGGTCGCTTGGGCACAAAACCAGTAGTTACGGCGACACTTGTGGGAGGCTTATGTCCAATAGTGGACGACTTTCGACTGAAATGATAATGATAATCAATAAATAGTCCTATTATTCGCACTATCGTATCTATTGATTAAAAACCTGTATCGATATTAGTAAGGATATTTATTCCAATTCATTCACACCATACCTCACACATTTCTCAGTCGCTGCTCACCTTATGTCTCACCTCTCGACGCCGTGACGAATCGATTAGCCACAACAATAGTGGCCACAATAGTCCACTAATTGTTGATATATCGGCCGATTTCACAGATAAATGGTATCAGGCGTTTTTGTGAGGACAATATTGATTGGAGGGGTAGGTGAGAACAACGGTGGTGTGAGATGGGCATTGATGGACCTTTATGGCAGTTATTTATTTATTTATTTATTTAAACTGCATGTACAGTAGTGGTACATAGGCGGACTTAAGAGGGTCCTTCTCCACTCGCTTATCGTAAACATTGAAAATGGTTTAAAAGCTTGTTACTTCATTTAATGCAATCCAACGCGATGTTTGACGAAAAGGCAACGCAAAAAAAGAGAGATAACGCCTGGAAACTCTGTTAGTATTCGGTAATTCCGAGATTTACTCGAAAATTTCACAAAACTTGCTCCAGGAAATAGCTGTTTTTTTTTAAACCCTTAAAAGTTTTTGGAAAAAGTTGTCATCATTTAGAATCTTAATAAAATTTGCAAGGTCTCTAGAGGATTACTTTTTTGACTTTTTTAATTTTTAAGCAAATTATGAAATGTCAAAGTTCATACAAAATAGGACATTTTCAGAGGTTTTTACTGGATTCGTTTTACACAAATTTAGAAATTGGTTTCTTTAGAAACCTAGATAATATCCACAAGATACTGTGTTTCCAAAATATCAAATGAAAAGTGTGTAATAACGTCATAATCAGTTATAAGCAGTTGTATGAAAAACAGTGAAAATGTGAGTCGTGATGCACCACCTTAATGCAACAAGGCGCGGGCTCGTGGACAGCGAGCCATGGGTACCTCGCTGTCCGATCGTCCGGTAACTGTCCGGACCGAGCCAAGACGTCGACGGCGCGCACTGTTCCCGTGCGCCTCAAGGAGTTGTCAGCAGCAGGAGGGGCCCAGCTGGGTCGAAGCCTACCGGGGTCGGGGTTATCCGAAAGGAAACTAGAGCCCCGGTATGAAGGCTAGGAGGAACGGCGCGGGGTTTTTAGTCAGTAAGAGTTTGACACTATCTCCCGCTCCACCCAAGAGCGGATTCTGTTATAAGATGATTTTCCCGTCGACAAAAAAAAAAAAAAAATGCAACAAGGCATTCTCAAGGTTTTTTACGCACTCACGCGCGTAGGTGCGTTTTGTAAATTCACGCAGGCACGCACTCATTCCATACTAAAGCCCGCACGGTACAACGAGACTCAGTGTGGCATACCTTGCGTATCGCCCCGTGTTTCTCCGCATGTAGGTGCGTGATCTGTATGAACGCGCGTGGATGCAGTTTCGGAGTGTTGGACTGTGCGTGTTTTCTATACAAACGGAGATACTTACAAGCAACGTTACGACATGCATTCACGCACTACGCTGCGGCGCCCAGCTGGATCGAAGCCTACTGGGGCCAGGGTTAGCTCCGAAAGGTAGCTCAGCCCCGATATGAAGGGCAAGAAGGAACGGGGTGGGTTTTTCAGTCAGTAAGAGTCTGACACTATCTCCTGCTCCGCCCAAGGGCCGGGGATGTCATTTGGATGATTTTTACCTACCAAAAACAAACCCACAAGTGGGCCAATGACTTGGTAAGGGTCGCGGGAATACGATGATTGCGAGATGCACAGGTCCGGTCCTTGTAGCGACATTTTGAAAAGGCGTGGATCGGGTTATCAGGAATTCTCCGTGGCCTTAGCAGGTATCGGCCTTGCTTGGACCCTGTCTCTACGGCTTAACTGTCATCTCTTTGAGGCGCGAGTGGAACACTAAGCGCCATTGACAACTTAGTTCGGTCCTTACCGGACGGCCGGACGGCGAGCTACTCATAGCTCGTCGTCCGTAAGCCTGCGCCTATGGAATCTCTTCCCAACCTGGAATCTGAATTAGAGGTTAGGAGTTTGGTCGTCTGGCCTGGGCCTAGGCCATAGCAAGAAAACGCACTTGCCGAAAAGTTTCTACCAAAGAGTTTAATTAGTTTATTAATAAATTGAAGGAATCTAACACTTTTCCTCTCACCGGTACAAAGGGCTAAGCGTGATACAGTCACACAAACACAAAGACACTAAACGTTAATTAACTGCACTAAATCTTTAATCACTCGTTAACTTAAACGGCTGTTAACACTAACGTTTCGTACACTTACTAATTAACACCGAATTAATAGGCGGTTTTATTCTTGGTTTATTACTGTATGTTGTTTATAGTTTTGCCGATTTTAATAGGCGTGTATTTCTAATGTAGATGTGGTGGAACCGGCGAATGACGCCATTAAGGTGGGGTTGTTAGGCTGTAGGAAAATAGTAGATTATGTGACTAGGGGATAAAGCAGTGTCTGGCGGCTCGTTGAATTCCGAACGAAACAAGAGCTGTTTTAGTCCCGAACACTAGTGAGGGAGTTCTAATAGGTATACCTACGAAATTGCCGTTTTTTTAGCTTTGAAGTGAATATCATTGGATGCACTTGGAATTATAGGTTCTAATACACTTTAAAAGGTACGTTATTCTTTTTACGAAATTAGGTATTAATTGATTTCCTTGTGTTTGTATTTTCTGTAATATCGCTGTTTGAAGCAGATGGTTGACTTTATTATTTTTAGTTTTATCATAGACTAGAGAAGTGCGCCTGGTCTTCGAACCACCTAACAGTCAATGAATGTAGTATATCTTTCGATATAGTCAACTTTAATTTTTGGGATATGGGTCATGTTGGGCGCAAATAAACACTTTTTCTTTCTTTTTCTTTTCTTTTCTTTGCTATGAAACAAAACCTAAGTAATATATCAAGTTACACACAATTTTAATGTATAAAAGTTATGTAAGTACATCGATTTCGTACATTTTACGTGATACGCGCATAACTAAAAACTTCTTCAGATTTATTATTTATACATATTTTTTGTTAATTTTAGTTATTTTTTAAATTTTGAGATTTTTATTTTAATACCCTACACGACAGCAAATTTTTTTTTAAACCTGTTTCTCGCAGAAAATAGTCGTTTTTTTTTTAAATTTTGGATGTAGTTACTCTCAGAAGTCACAACTATGACGAAACGAACAACACATCTCAAGCTAAAATGCAACAAGCCGTTTAGGCTCTAGGGAGAGCCAAAAAATATATATACACACATAGGTATACACAAAAAACATAAACCTTCTTCTGGCGCAGTCGGGTAATAAAAAAAGATATACATTCAAAAATGGAACACTAAAAACACACACTAGCATTCAAAAGACAAGATAGTCTCACCTTTCTACAAAAATTAAACGAAATCAACTTGCAACGGTCATTCATTTGACACGCAATAAAACTTTATTCTTTTTATTTCTAAAATCCTTTACCTAGAAAAATTTGAATTAGGGATGTGGTGAAACTCCCAAGCCGTAACCGAAAATCGGATATTCTTATCATAGCATAAGAAATCAGAAATCAGAAACTTTATTTGAAATAAACCAATGATAGGCACTTTTGAAATGTCAAAAGGTCGGTCAGTCAAAAAAAGAGACGCTAAGCTGCACGTTCCAAAGCGTAGCTATGTAGAAGAACGTGCAAGAAACTAAATGGACACTCTTTTAAATCATTTTATGAGTTACAAAAATTTTCGTTACATATTTTTGTCGCTTCTGTTATATACATCATCATAATCAGCCTTAAACTCAGAGAGGCCTTCTCTTTAGGAGAAGATATGAGCCGTAATCCACCACGCAGGCCCAGTGCTGGTTGATAGATATCACATTCAAAAGTTTGGTTCTATCTAGGACATGCCGGTTTCCTTCACGTTTTCCAGAGCTGTGGTGATGAAATAAAATAATGTAAAGACAGTAATGTAATCGGATATTCGAAGTAAAAAAAAAAACCGTTACCGTAAACATAACGGGTACCTACTTTTTTAAATTGGAAATCATCTAATGACTTCTCCCCGTCCCAGTCCCAGGAGGAGTGGGAGGGCGTGTCAGACTTTTACTATCTACAACCCACTCCTGTTTCTTCTTTGCCTTGCTTTCCAGGATCCCGTTAGCGTATAGCCCCAGTAGGCTTTGGCCCTGCTGGGCTATTATGGTTTTGCTGATATCTCTTTGAGGCGCGCGTGAAATACTATGTACCGTTGACGACTTGGGCTCGCTACGGATAGTCTGACGGCGACTTGCCCATTGCTTGTCGTCCGAGCACACGCCTGCGGTGGCTGGAAATCGGGGTCGGGATCCCGGTGGCTGAGGCGTGGGGAATTCCCTTCCTTCACACGTGTGGCCACATCTTTCTCTAACATTACTGCTTCGCAAAAGGAGGCGACCGCCTGCCATTTTTCCACGCCATCCGAAACCGATTATTCCAATATCCGTATTCGAATTCAGTTTCGACATCTCATCCTTAATCTAAATCTACAAAAAAACACAGGCGTGAACGATTCATAATTCCCCGATCCGGATATCGAACTTGCTACGATTACCTATCGAATGCTTGGACCAGTTCATCAAGAACAATTAATGTAACATAATTGTTCTACGGTAACTAATCCCTGATCGGCTCGTTAACTAGCCGTTAACGGTATTTTGTTTGTTTCAATTTAAGCTGATTAAAAAATGAATGTTTATCAGGCGTGAGATTGTATCCATATTTTATGGTTGTTCTATAGGTGTGCAGATTGATGGAATAGCAGTTTAGGAGGTTCTAGAATATTTTACACTCTATCTGCGACTTTTTGGAAATTCAACATATCAGGTCACTCAGAGGCCTCTCATGGCCTTGATTCAGGCCATGGTCCAAAGCGAGGAGGAGTGGCAGGCGGTCGCCTTCTTCTGCGAAGTAGTAATGCTAGCAAGGGAGGACGCCTACCGCATCCGGCAATGGTGCTCTCGCCGCCGCCGGGATTCCGATCCCGATTTTCGGACACCATACAGACCGGACGGCGAGCTATGAGTAGCTCGCTCTCTGACCGTATGGGAACTGTCCGGACTGAGGCCAAGTCGTCGACGGCGCGCATGGTTCCCGCGTGCCTCAAGGAGTTGTCAGCAACAGCAGGGGCCCAGCCGGGTCGAAGCCTACTAGGCCGGGGTTGAAGGCACGAAGGAACGGGATGGGTTTTGAGTCAGTAAGAGTCTGACACTATCTCCCGCTCCGCCCAAGACCGAGGATTGTCATTGCATGATTTTCCCCACCATAAAAATAAGTACACTCAGAAAAAATTGCGAAAAAATATTTCAAAAATTGACTTAGAGTCACACGCATGAAACTTTGTATAGAAGCTGGTGAAAAGTTCTTTGAAAAGATTTCGTAAAAAAAAAATTACCCATGGCGGTTAGTTTTTAGTTTTTCAATAGTTTCTGAGTGCCCCACGTAAAAGGAGGTGCAGAAAAGGGAATTTCGTTTATATGCAAAACCTATCGTGGCTTTTTCCAATATATTTTTCAATATACTTGCTCATAAAGTGACTCTTATTATGTCTTATTGCACTGCATTTAGGTAGGTACATAATGGCACCTGTTACCAAACTGTGACGTTTTTATTACCATTACGCACTAGTGCTATAATGTAGTTCAAATCTCATTGTTCAACCTCTCCCCAGCCATAATTTTATTACATTTTTCGTAGCAAGATGGGCGCGCGTCGTCCCCCACGAGGAAAAGAAAAAAAAATGTGCGCGGCTATGAAAACAGATTTTTACCGCCACATAAGTTTACTAGTTTTACAGTTATTTTCTTCACAAGTGTATTGAAAAACGTCGTATGATACACGTGAGTAGAGTATATAATAATGTACTATTTTTACCATGCTACAGGTGAGATGTGTAAAGCATTTAATTATACCATATCTCTGGCGAAATACATGATCTATCCCCGGTAAATATATATAGTTCTAAACAAATTTAATAAAGAGGTAAATCATTTTTGTTCATTTTGGTTTTTTGTTTATAGGAGGTAATTTCTGAAAGTACTGGACCGATTGCAACATTTTTTTCACCAATAGAAAGCTGCTTTATTCTTGAGTGGCATAGGCTGTTTTATGTAAGTAACTACGCGGGCGAAGCTGTTTGCAAATGCTAGTATTGTAATATTATCGCGACCGAAGTTGCTGGCAAAATGGCTATATGCTTTTAGAGATATGCGGAACAGAGAGTAAAGTCCCGCAAACCTTTGAAAAGGGAGGATCTTCCGACCAGACCGGGTGTTATGGTCTGGTGGGCGACTGCCCGATAGTTGATGTCGGGCTGTCGTATATGTTCAAATTGCGCGGAGAACTCTGATTGCGCGATGCAGGATTTCGTGTTTTCTTCGTAGTTCTTATGTAGCGTCATAGATGTCGCTACATCACTCCCCTCCGGAGATCGGAGATCGATGGTTCTTGATGCTTCTTGATGTGTGCCAGGCCAGCGGTAGGTTGGTTCCAGTGAGTCGGAACCGATGCCGCATAGTTCTCGGTGAGTCGGAACTGTCTGCGGTGATGCCCCAGTGAGTCGGGGTGTTGCTATCCCAGTGAGTCGGGATAATGCCCCAGTGAGTCGGGGTGATGATGTCCCAGTGAGTCGGGATGATGCCCCAGTGAGTCGGGGTGGTGCTGTCCCAGTGAGTCGGGATGATGCCCCAGTGAGTCGGGGTGGTGCTGTCCCAGTGAGTCGGGACGATGCTGCAGTCTCCAGTGAGTCGGAGTAGTGCTGCTGGCTCCAGTGAGTCGGAGCGGTGCTTGTGCGACGTAGGGCTTGATTGCTGTCGTCGACCAGGTGAGGTTCTTCATGGCTCTTCATATGACTGGCCGAAGGTGCGGTGTGCCAAGGTCGCTGATGCGGCTGAGGTGGTGACCAGGTTGACATATTGGTGGTCAGGATACCCTTAGCCGTGGGTGCTGGCTGTACGGCTCGTTGCTCGAAAGCTTGAGGAAGTGATGATGACGTCACGAAGTAGTAGCTGCACGAAGGCTGCGCTGACGTTCTTTGTCGAGGGTCACCAGTTTAGGGGTAGGCGGGACAGAGAGTAAAGTCCCACAAACCTCCGTTGAAAAGGGAGGATCCTCCGACCAGACCGGGTGTTATGGTCTGGTGGGCGACTGCCCGATAGTTGATGTCGGGCTGTCGTATATGCTCAAATTGCGCGGAGAACTCTGATTGCGCGATGCAGGATTTCGTGTTTTCTTCGTAGTTCTTATGTGGCGTCATAGATGTCGCTACATGCTTGTGAGTTCAAGACTAGGTTCACGTGTATGGTAAAACGAGTTCAGAGGGGACCTGTCTCGCGACAGTCTGACGCCGACGACTGTTACAGCCATCGACTTACGACTATACCCGTACCCCTAGCCAAGTTGCTAATCTGCAATAGTTAACGCTTGTAGAAAGCTTCAAATGTACGGGAACGACGTCGCCTCAACGCTCAGTCACGTGGTCAGAACAAAAGAATTGGCGGCAAGGTCAATTCGAAGCGTTCGACGCAAGCGAAACGGTTGTAACTTGGCTAGGGGGGCAGGTGTCTTTGACATCGATGCACAAACTAATACCACGGATCCTGTACATCATTCTGTTCTGGATCCCGCAGTGGTGGAATTTTTCGTCGGCCTTCTCCTAACTTTTTTTACCATCTCTAGTTTACAAGCTTTTATTTAGTTTCACCTGTCCCGATGTTTGTCGGTAATCAAATCTTGCAAATTAAATTTGACCCACTTCCTGGTTTCCGATTGAGCTGAAATTTTGGTTGCACGTGTAAATCAGATGACAATGCAAAATTATTATGACATGGAGCTGATTTGATGATGGAACCGGAAGGTGGCTATAGGAATATATTGGTAGTTAAACGACACAACCCCAAAGAGTTTGGGCTCGTATAATCGTCTTGCCGAGTATTAATTACTCGTATTATAGGTATACCGACCTATAAAAGCTTGCTATGAAAAAATTATTTTCATTAAAAGCTTGTTTTTATTTTAAACTGTGTAAAATCGTTATTCTGACCAATCCCAATGATATTTTTAGTAACAAAATAATAATTACATAACATAGGTACATAATCAGCCTTTTAATGTTCCCACTGCTGGGACTCAGGCCTCCTCTCTAGGAGAGCGAAAGGGCCGTAATCCAGTACGCGAGCCAAGTGCGGATTGGTGAATATCACATGTGTTCGAATTTTTGGTTCTAGGATATGGCGGTTTCCTCATGATGTTTTCCTTCACAGTTTTGAGAGCAGTGGTGATGAAATGAAGGTGTTAAAACCCGTACAACTCGGCCACCACTGATCACCCACTGCTTTGTGGCTTCTTCTACTGAATGTTATTTTTACGGACATGAAGTCGGAGGCAAAGACGGATAAAATGGCCTAGGTCCAACATTGGTGCAAGCTTCCTCCGAACCAAATTTCATCAAAATCGGTTCAGTAGTTTAACCGTGAAAGCGTAACACACAGACAGACAAAGTTACTTTCACATTTCATAATTGCAGCCGATATACGTCCATTGTACTGGACGTAAGCCTCCTCCAATCGTCGCCACAACGAACGTTCCTGTGCGTCTCGCATCCATCGGTTTCCCGCAACCTTTACCAGGTCATCGGCCCACCTTGTAGGAGGCCTTCCAACGCTACGTCTACCCGTACGCGGTCGCCACTCCAGAACCTTTCGGCCCCAACTTTCACATTTATAATATTAGTACCTATAGATAGATATGGAACTAATACTCTCCCAGGAACATGGTATTTATGAAATATATTTATAAACAAGAATGCGATCAAAACAAAACGCCACAGATTTATGAGACGGTGCGCACAGAGATACATACAGACGTACATACATACACACTAGTTGTCCGTTCGTCTGTAGTACACGTTACTCGGGAACTAGTCGCCGATATTTCATTATACATCATTTGGGGACGGCGGGTGATGTACAGGATGTTGCTTCTTTGTTGTTTTGTTTTTTCTTTCTTTATTTATTTGTTACGGGATATTTTTAACTGTGAATCAAAAATATTCGTCATTAAAATACACAATATTTATTTTTAGAATAGAATAAACTTTATTGTACACTAAAATAGTGACAATGTCTCAGAAACTTAAATCTATGGGTACAATGGCGGTCTTATCGCTGACAGCGATATCTTCCAGACAATTTTAGGATGGAATACAAGAAAAAAAAATAAAAAACCAAAAAAAAAAAAATCGATTTATTTATTTATCAATCATATAACAAATCAATTAGTTAATATTTGAAAAACACAGAAAAAATATATTTTAAATAAGTGTGCAATGGGCGGTCTGGTCGCACAGGGCAATTCTTACAGAAAACCTTTGGATAGACTGATCGAAAGAAGGTAGATTTAAGGTTGTCATCACTTAGTATAAGGGGATGAAACAAAACCACAGTGGTCATTTAGGGGATGAATTTCGGAAGATATTTTCTTATTCTTTGTAAAAGAATCCTCTGAGTAAAATTTCAACGTTTGAAGGTCCAACTCAGCGAGTGACTCAGTAATCGCGCTTGACCAATCTCACCTGATGAAAAACGTCGATGTGGTCGATGATAGCGACACACACACAAACAAACTTTCGTCTTTGTACTATTATTAGCTTCTGCCAGCGGTTTCGCAAGCGCACATAGCCTACTAGCTGCTCCCAGCGGCTTCACCTGCGTGATAGCAAAAAATTTGAACATACTTCTGGAATAAAAAGTATCCTATGTCCTATTCCAGGACATGGTCTATCCGTGTACCAAGTTTCATCAAAATCGGTTAAGCCATTTAGGCGTGAAGACGTAACAAACAAACAAAAAAACTCACTTTCACTTTTATAACATGTATGGATGTCATTCAGGAATGAAGCAGCTTTCTATCGGTGAAAAAATTTTAGCAATCGGACCAGTACTTTACCTTCTATATTTTTAAAATTTTATTTTTTTATTGATGTTATCTATTTTTATATTTTCTTGTAAAAATTTCTAAAGTAAAAATATAAAAATGTTTTATGTTAGTCTTAAATTTGCGTCTTTTCGGGCAAATAAAATGTTTTTCCATCTTTCTTTCTTTCCAACAAACAAAAAAAAAAAACTACCTCTTTATTATAATAAGTGTAGATTGTAATGAAACTTAAATAACAATATCTATTATAGTTATAATACATATTGTTATTTATTTAATATACCATTTTGAAGCACCCTATACATCAGGTTGCCATAGAAAACCATTAATAACCATTGGGTGCGATCCATCAAGAGATCTCGGTTCAGGCGCCTGACCCGGCGACAACCGACCTGTGACGTCATACCAAGTATTGTTTTACTATTTAAATGGACGAACATTAAATCATACTGAGGAATGCTGGGATCAACCTTCGGATAGGACTCTAGGAGTTTTTTGACAGATTTCTATATTTGAGGACTGGTTTACATAGGATATAATTTCATTATCCTACTGGGGCCAGGGTTATCCGAAAGGAACTCGAGCCCCAGCATGAAGGCGGGTAAAAATAAATTGGTGGGTAAAAATCCTTGGGCGGACCGGGAGATAGTGTCAGACTCTTACTGACTAAAACCCGTTCCTTTTTGCCTTTCATACCGGGGCTGAGCTACCTTTAGGAGCTAACCCTGGCCCCAGTAGGCTTCGACCCAGCTGGGCCCCTGCTGTTGCTGACAACTCCTTGAGGCACGCGGGAACAGTGCGTGCCATTGACGTCTTGGGCTCGGTCCGGACAGTTACCGGACGGTCGGACAGCGAGCTACCCATGGCTCGCCGTCCGCGAGCCCGCGTCTACGGTGGCCGGAAATCGGGATCGGAATCCCGGCGGCGGCGGCGAGGGCGCCGTTGCCTGATGGGGTCGGACTCCTCCTTTGCTAGCATTACTGCTTCGCAGAAAGAGGCGACCGCGTGCCATTCCTCCTCGCTCCGGAAGTACATACATGAGATTGTCTTCTGTACTTATCTATTTTGTGTATAGGCTTAGACATTTTACGTACGCGGGTGAACCCGCGGATAAAAGCAATCAATACTTTGACACCTCAAACATGCACTTAACGATAGTCCAAGCCATTTCCTCCGTTTCTCAACCTCACACATCAGAATTAAAAAGAAGAAAGCAATCTCTACACTCAAGCAATTCAGAAATTAATCTCCGAATGAATGTCTTCAGTCAGTCGATAATAGAGGCTCACAAAGAGCGCTGATACACAAAGGAAAAGTGTTAAAAGATGGACGGCGTTATGTGGCTGAATGAAACGACTGATTGCATGTTTTGATCACTTACACCTTATGGGGATGGGGTTATAAGAGAATGCACACACATACCTACGCACTAAACGTTTTGGAAACACATTCATTGTGGGTGCAGGAGTAGAATAAGATAATTATAGTCTAACTTAATTTAAAAAATACTATATAAGTGTCCCCAAATTTATGAATCATGTACACGCCTGGACCATTTTCTGGTTGATTTATGTAAAACTTTGTACATAAACAAATTGTTGGTGTGTCTTAGGCCGGGACTCCACCAATGCAGAGATATGTGCTGTGTGTTGTGAGAGAAGAGATGTTACCCCACTAAAGCGGATATGTGTGCGTTTTCGTCGTTCGCTGTGCGTCGTCCGCCTACAGCTCACATCTCCGCTTCTATCGTGCCAAACAAATATTACACACATCTCCACACAGCGATCTCCACTGAAGCTGAGCGGAGAGGAGATGTGTCAATAACTCAATTCTATTGGTTGTTTAAAAAACATATCCTTTCCGCTCCTCTCGTGTCCGCTTTGGTGGAGTCCTTAGTAATAATTTATTATAGCTAGCCTATATTGTCCCCCCCCCCTGGCCAAAAGCCTTTCTCCATTCTTTCCAATAATCACGGTTCCTTGTTTTCTTATTCCAATTCTTAAGGAAGCCATCCAGGTCGCCGCGCCACCTTCTTCATGGTCTGGCGCGGCCTCGTGTCGCTGTGTCTGGGCTCCAACCCTGCGTTTTTTTTACGCGCCCACAGCTCGTTAGACATGCGGCAGACATGCCCAGTCCCATTTAAGTGGTGCAGCCTTTTGAGCCACATTAATAATTCGCGTTTTGGACACACTGCGCGTGTTGTGTTTCAAACATGGTCTGTTAATTTAACACCTAGTATGCTTCACTCCATAGCACGCTGGCAAACTGAGGCTGAGTTTGGACTTTTGGAAGTATATTTTTATTTTTTTATTTTTTTTTTGTATTTTTTTTTTTATTTTTTTTTTTATTATTATATTCTATTATTTACCACATATTATGAACAGTTAAATACGTACCTGAATAGTGAAAAAAAATATTAGATTAATTAGATTAAAAACCTGATTCATCCCCTCTCATATAGCGCCATCCACTCAAAAGGTACAGCCAACAAAACAAGGTGTGGATGACGTAATTTCCGCTGCAGTTAACCTTTTGTGCGTACCCTCAGTTTTAGTAATGCGTCGGAATTTCTTTGATTCCATTGAACACTTATTGTCTGACTGTACTCCATGATATATGAAACTCGCAGCGTTTGTACTGTAGGAATCTTTTGAGAAATATGGAGGTCGCATAGTTTATATAGACTGGCCTGTTGGTCTAATGGTTAGTGACCCTGACTGCTATGCCGGAGGTCGTGGGTTCGATTCTCACCCAGGACAAATGTTTGTGTGATGAGCATAATCATTTGTTCTGTGTCTGGGTGTAATTTATCTATATTATGTATGTATTTAGAAATATATAAGTATGTTTATCAGTTGTCTAGTACCCATAACACAAGCTCTGCTTAGCTTGGGACTAGACGGCGTTGTGTGATAGTTGTGGAATATTATTATTATATTATTATTTCATTTATTCATTATTATTATTATTTTGTTCGCGGCTTTGCCCGCATACATAAAATATATCTAAGCCTATGTCAGGATTAAATAATCTATTGGTGATAAAATTATAGCAGTCGGGCCAGTACTTCCAGAGATTAAGTACCTCTTACAACAAACTTACAAATTTTATAATATTAGTAGGTATAGATATACAACATTAGTTTTAGTATCTAGTATTTTCATGTAAAGAATCTATGTACAAAATTTCATTACTGTTTCACAAAAAATCACAAAGTTATAAGCTTGTTATGTCAGCAAAAATACATAGTCACCGGGCCATACAGGTGACTAAGGGATTGTTTTGCGCTTGCATCCAACTGTTTGCTGGCGCCTAATGCCCGCTATGATATGCCGAGACCTATGTTGCACTTATTACTGGTGTCTTACGTAGGACTTAAAAAAAAAATTGGGAATAAATATAACATGGTGAAAAAATCATTGGAATCGATTTAGCCCCCGCTTCGAGTTGACCTCTCCGCCAATTCTTTTGTTCTGACCACGTGACTGAGCGTTGGATGACGTCACTCCCGTATATATGAAGCTTTCTACTAGGGTTAACTATTGCATGCAGATGGCGCTGCCGTCATGTAAACAAGACGCTCCGTATAATCTAGTGTTTAAAAATGTTTAAAACAATAGTTTCGAAGTAATTGTGTAACTAAAATAATCTATACATTGTAAATATTCCGTGAAATTGTTATCTTGATACAATTCTTACCGTAGACTAATTTATAATGTGTTTAATATGTGAACTATGAATAGTTGCTAACTCAGTGTTTTTTGGTGTCAGTGGCTTTAAAAGCGATTAAAAAAACCGAATATAACCCTAACAGTATTATAAACAGTTAAGATATAACAGTGTAATTCCAATAAAACATAACGAATAAACAGTAAACAAAATATAATTGTACGCGTCGGTTTTTGAATTTGGTTCCAAGTGTTAGCGTCGTAACGAACTTTTAAAAAACACAATAAACTAAATCAAAATTTCAACAAGTTTTGTAAATCCCAGATAGCCCTGCGTAGCGGGTATGTGACTGCAGTGCAAGACGTCACGAGTTCGAATCCCACATATTAAAACTCTTTTTGTGTTAATTTTGAACATTTTAATAATATTTATATCACTAAATTCAAATAATTTCAAATAATAATTTGAATTATGTTTATTCAAGTTAGTTTATATTGAATTGACTGTGCCGCGAACATCAACAGAGTCAACACCCCGTTTGTTTACTGTGGTGGCAATCACCCGCTTGCCGTGCTGTTGGCCTTGCTGTTCTTCTGGTAACTGGGTTAAACCCATGCATGTGCTTTTCGCTTCTGCGGTCGCGATTTGATTCTGACCCATTTGCATATTGTTTTCGATCAAAATGAATTGCTCTGCATGTTATTCTATTATTGTGGATGAGGAAGAATTTCTGAGATGCTCTTTGAGCGAGTGTAATAAAACATACCATTTATTATGCATGGGTAAAACAAACCTATCACAGGAAGCGAGGAGGAATGGCAGGCGGTCGCCTCCTTCTGCGAAGCAGTAATGCTTGCAAAGGAGGAGGCCGACCGCATCAGGCAACGGCGCCCTCGCCGCCGTCGCCGGGATTCCGATCCCGATTTCCGGCCACCGTAGACGCGGGCTCGTGGACGGCGAGCCATGGGTAGCTCGCTGTCCGATCGTCCGGTAATGGACCGAGCCCAAGACGTCGACGGCGCGCACTGTTCCCGCGCGCCTCAAGGAGTTGTCAGCAGCAGGAGGGGCCCAGCTGGGTCGAAGCCTACTGGGGACAGGGTTGTCCGAAAGGGAGCTCGTGCCCCGGTATGAAGGCTAGAAGGAACGGCGCGGGGTTTTTAGTCAGTAAGAGTCTGACACTGTCTCCCGCTCTACCCAAGAGCGGGTTTCGTCAAAGATGATTTTCCCCGTCGAGAAAAAAAAAAAAAAAAAAACCTATCACAGGAAAACAATAAATGGATTTGCCCTGAATGCTGCTGTACGTCGAAAAAAAGCTGTGAAAACAGTCTCACACCAAGCGATTTAAATTTATCCGACTGTAACATGACATTCAGACAAATGAAAATGGCTAGTGACGTCGAACAGATTACTGGAAATCATATGTGTCATGAACTCTCGCTTGAAATAAACAGTTTGAAACAGGAAATATATGGTTTGAAAGAACAGCTTACTAATGCAGTATCTTTGTTTGCGAATTATGAGGTAAAATTGGAAAGTCATGTGTCCATAATAGATCTCTTGAAGGAAAAACTCGAATTACTCACCAACGACAGGTCGACCTCTCCTTGCAACACTACCAAGCCGGCAACACTAACTGATTTCACTCCTGTTCCTATACAAGTCTCCAAAAACAGAGTGAAGTCCAAGCAGCGGAAACAAAAAAAGCGTAAACAACAAGAACCGATAGCGCTTGACCAGTTACCTCCATGTGATCAACCTGAACCCGATGTCACTGATCTTACTCCGTCCAACACCCTTGACCAAGCAACTCCTACTATGACTACGAAGATAGATGCTGTAGGTAACTCTGTCAAGGAGCCTGATTCTCAATGGACGGTTGTAACCCGGAAACATCGGCAAACCATGCCCATTAGTGGTACCGCTGGGCCTGCAGTAACCTCACTAAAGGCAGTTGCACCGCGCAAATTTTTACATCTTTGGAACATGCAATCGGGAGCAGATTAAATTCGTGAATATCTTCAGCAATTATGTCCAGAAAGTCCAGGTGCTTGTTCAGTTGAATTGTTGACATCAAAGGGCGACTACAAATCTTATAAAGTAGGCGTCCCAGTTGCTAACTTTGAAATGTTTCATTCAGCAGATGTATGGCCAGTTAATGCAAAGATTAGGCCATGGGTCAACTATAGAAGACCATCTGGTTCCAATAATCTGAGTGGACGGGAAAATCAGGTTTCAAACAACCAGCCCTTTCGTACCACATGAACTTACAAACTTACATTGTTTTTACCAGAACGTGAGGGGTTTAAAAACCAAATTATCTATGTGGCGAAACAATTTACTGCTATTAGAACATAACCTTGTTGGTATTACCGAGACATTTCTTGATGATTCGGTTGAAGATGCAGAACTAGCACCAAGAAACTGGAGTATTCTTCGTCGTGACAGAGGCACGCCGTGTGGGGGTGTACTACTCGCCGCGAGGTCGCCTCTTGTGTTGCGACGGCGCCGTGAATTCGAAACCGACTGTGGTGAAGATTTGTGGGCAAGTTTCACGTGGTGTGTTCGTACAGTGTATGCGTGTGTAGTATATATTAAGCCAAGTGCCAATGATGAATACTATATGCGTTTATTTTGTAAAATTGAAAATTTTGTTAGTAATTTGAAGGGAACTGTATTAATTTTAGGAGATTTAAATTTGAACAGTGCTTCTTTATCTATTGTTAATTATTATTCTTATTTTTTATCCTTTTGTTGCTTGGACGAGAAGAATGTTGTGAGTAATTCGAATGGCGGTATGCTAGATGTGGTGTTGGTCCGAGAGAATGTTGACACGATTCATACATCTGTCTCCGCCACGGAAGGTATAGTTAACCCTGACAACTATCATCCACCATTAGAAATTGATATTCAAATTAAATCTACACATATTTCTGATGTCATTGAACCAAGTAACATTGATACTAACAAAGATTGGAATTTCAAAAAATGTGACCATGAAAAGCTTTCTGAACTTCTTTCAAAAATTTCATGGGAGAAGGTTGTACAGACAGACGACGTTTGCTTAGCCACTGAGTATTTTTACGATTCGATCTATACTATCTTTGATGCTTGCATACCCAAAAAACGTCGCTGTAAAACGACCAGTAGACGCTATCCGGTGTGGTTCACTAAAGATATAATTCAGGACACTAGACTTAAGCTTAAATGGCATACTATTTGGAAGCGCACTAAATGCAGTTCAGCCTATAAGACTTTTTCGGATTTGAGAGCTAACCTTAAAAAACGAGTAGCACTGGCTTATGCTTCGTATACAAGTATAATTGAAAATAATTTAAGGACCAATCCCCGTAAATTCTGGCAACATATTTCTAGTCTACACTCAAAAGGTGGTTTTGAACCGATGGTCACCTACAAGGGTGAAACATTTACTGGAGTTCATGCAGCTGAAGCTTTTGCCGATTTCTTCGTCAGTGTTTATCTTCCTGATATTCCACTGCTTAATGCTGATCTAGTTTCTTATACGAATAATAATGCTAATAGTAATTATATAAACATATTTAAATTTTCACCTCAAGACATCATATCAGGAATAAACAAACTTAAACTAAGCAGCTCTGTAGGGCCCGACAACATTCCCCCTGAAATATTGAAAAATTTAAAAAAACAGTTTTGCTTACCACTACATCATATTTTTAATCTTTCATTAAAAAAAGGAATCTATCCACCACAGTGGAAGATTTCAAGGGTCACCCCTATTCCCAAAAGTCGTAATAAAGCATTAGTAGAAGAATTCCGTCCCATTGCCATTTTGTCATCACCAGCTAAAGTGTTTGAAAACGTACTACATAATTACATTTATTCACAAGTTGAAAAATATCTCTGCAACGAACAACATGGTTTCCGAGCAAAAAGATCAGTAAATACAAACCTTCTTACCCTAGTAGACTACATATCAAAACGTTTGGACCGTGGTGGTCAGGTTGATGTCTTGTATTTTGATTTTCGGAAGGCGTTTGATAGGGTTAATAACGATATTTTGCTTGCAAAACTATGCGCTATCGGTTTTCCACCTGGTCTTCTGCGGCTCCTCGCGGATTACCTTCGCGATCGCCAGCAGTTTGTCAGGCTAGGCATCTATGAATCCCAACCATATCATACGCGTTCCGGAGTCAGTCAAGGATCAATCCTAGGACCACTTTTGTTCTTAATAATGGTCAATGATCTTCCATTAATTGTTCATCACGCCAAAAGTCTACTGTATGCAGATGATTTAAAACTTTTTTCCGAAATTCACTCTGAAGCCGATTGTTTGGCGCTACAGTGTGACTTGGATGCTATATTAGAGTGGAGTATCAAGAACAAAATGGAATTTAACTCAACCAAATGCTTCGTTATGAGTTTCACTCGCAAACGACATCCTATCAACCATGAATACAAAATAAACGAGAGTACTATTACCAGGACCAATGGCATGAAGGATCTAGGTGTCACTTTTGACAACAAGTTAACATTCCATGATCACATCATTTTGGTAGCAAAAGATTCATTTAGGCGATTAGGATTTATACTGCGTAACGCTAAAGACTTTAGTAACATAAATGCTATTAAATCTATTTTCAATGTATTAGTTCGCAGTAAGCTGGAGTCCAGTGCATGTGTCTGGAATCCCTATGAAAAGAAATACGCATTACTTTTAGAAAAGGTTCAGAAAGCTTATCTTAGGTACTTATATAAACGCCTTCATGGGTACTACCCATTCTTGTATCCTACTAACTTTCTCCTAGGGAGCTTAGGGTATAATTCACTCGAGGTGAGAAGAAAAAATGACCAATTAATTAATATATGTAAAATATTTCACGGGAAAATAGATGCTCCTGAACTGCACGACGAGCTTTGCCAACTGTTTGCTCCGATTAACTATACCCGTAATCGGAGGCACCGACTGTTCGCTGTTTCTGGGAGTCGTACCGTCGCCCGAGCCCAGTCTCCTATCCCTCGTGTAATTTCCGCGCTCAACGCTCTCTTGGATGCCAAACCTGATTGTGATGTGTTCGCGGATGAATGGAAGAACATTTTGTCTGTCTGTTTGGAGTTTTGTGAGATGAGTGTATGACTGTGGTGTAGCTATTATTTTGTATTTTTTACTTCATAAGTTTTCTAATGTCTTTAACTGATGTAATTGGCCTTTGGCCGTGTTATGTTAAAGTAAAATAAATAAATAAATTGCAGATTAGCAACTTGGCTAGGGGTACAGTTACTATATTACTATATTCAGGTTTCGCATAAACTAAAAATAAAGTTGTAAATATGTAATACTAGCCTCTACCAGCGGCTTGGCTCGCGTGAAAGTTGGCAGGTCATACAGACTTTGGATCCCCGTTTAAATAACTTAGGGGGGATTTTTGAAAAACTCTCTCTTAGTGCCCGTCTACGTCATCATAAAAGGAAACCTTGTCACGCTTTTAGTCCCAGTAGTCTCGCAAGCAATTCCCCAATCATGGGTCCAAGGTTTGTGTGGATAAACTTTTTGGGACACCACGATTGGGAGTTATCCAATGACATCTCCTGTCCTTGGATGGAGTGGGAGGGGCGTATCAGACCTTTGTGGACTAAAACCCAGTCCTGTTCCATCTTTGCCTTCGTTCCAGGGCCCTGGGGTTCTCTTTCGTACAACCTATGACCCCAATAGGCTTCATCCCTGCTGGTCCCCTACGCTTTTGCTGAAATATCCTTGAGGAGTACATGGAACATTGTGTACTGTTGACGTCATGGGCTCGGTCCGGACGGTTACCTGACGGTCGGACGACGAGCTACCCATTGCTGGCCTTCCGCAAACCCGAGCCTACGGTGGCTGTAAATCGGGATCGGGACCCCAGCGGTCAGGTATGAGGGCCGTTACATCGCGCATATGGCCGCCTCCTTCACTAGCATTACTGCTTCGCAGAAGGACGCGACTGCCTGCGATTCCTCCTCAATCCTCGTGGCCTGTTTCAAGGCCCACCGTGAGAGGACAGGGCGGTGCTCCGCCCAAGCGGGCCACACCTCGACCGTATGCTCCACAGCCATTCGAGAGTGAAGCAGTAACAGACATACAAATATACACACACACTGCCAAACTTTCGTCTTTTTACACGGTTTTATTTAGTTTCACCTGTCCCGATGTTATCTGTCTATCATCAAATCTTGCAAATTAAATTTGATCCACTTCCCGGTTACCGCTGAAATTTTGCATGCTCGTCTAAATCAGATGACAATGCAAAATTATCATGACATGGAGCTGATCCGAAGATGGACCCGGAAGGTATCTATAGGAACTTGGTAGTTAAACGACATCATCCCATTGAGTTTGGGCTCGTATGATTCGTCTTGACAAGTATTAATATAATATTGGTACACCCAGCTATAAACCTTGCTATGAACAAATGATTTTCATTAAAACTACTAATGTGACACACAGTCTACATCTACACTATAATAATACTAATTTATTGTGCCAAAAAAATATACATGTTCCTTGATATATAATTAGCCCTAGACCCCACACTAGGATTCTCTGTGTCGTGGAGCCTATTGTCTCTCAGTCCGAGAACTAGATTGCACAAAACTTAAAAACTAGTAAAAATTACAAAAATTAAATCAACAGAAAATATATAAAAAAGAAAAGAGTATAAAAGACAGTTTGTGACTATGTGACTTCAGTTTGTTTGTGGGTAAGGGTAGTGGGTAGCTGTATTATGTCTATATGTATGTGTTTTTGTGAATGATGAAGTATCCATTCAATAAATAAAGTGAATCATTATTATTCAGTCATTCGTGTCTCCATGAATCACCAATTTCGGGTTATTTCTAAAAACACCATCAAATTCTCGATAAACCGTCTATAATATAATAAATAACGAAAGAAAAACAGCGATAGACATCAAACGAAGCTTTTGGCGCAGTTTGACGTGCGCCGGTAGTAACATCGGCCATCTTTGCTCGCCACCGGAAGCACCCATTTCGAGGCATCAGCGTTTACACATAGAGTTAGTAGTCGATAGAAAGGGCAAGGGGATCCTTATAAAATGTCAAGTGTGCGAACGAGAAAGAAAGATGGAGCTATACATCCAATATAGCTCCATCCCTTTGACAGTTCAGTTTAGAGCGTCAAATGGATCGCGTTAAGAGCTCGTGGTGAGGCCCTTAGAAAGTCTCGTGAATGCATAAATTCAGCTGAATGACGTCCACGGTTTGAGATATGCCTCCGCCAATTGTAGCCACAACGACTGGTCCAGTGCGTCTTGTATCCTCACGACCCCCAGAAGGTGATGACCACAAGTGAGATATTCGGGGGATCAAGCTATACCTATAAGGTGAATAGCTATATCCCATTTTTATTTATCGCACACTTAACATTTTAGATACCGTCATTTAGTGATACAATAGTGAAACAATGTTTTGTTTTGTTTAATGAACTAGGACCCCAGTCCATGGTCGCCATTCCAGAACCTTTCGACCGCGTCAACCATGTCAAAAGATGGGAGGATGATTTGCTGAAAGGATGGAGATTGATAGCTTGTGACTGAATTAAGTAGAAGGAAATGATGGCTTACATTAAAAGACAACCTGACTAAGTGGTTGCAAAAATTCTTTACTTATTAAAAGACTAGACTTATGATTAAATTTTTTGGTAAGTTAATACTGTAGTATGGTCAGTCAATAAAGGCTTTTATTATTATTAAATTATTGCATAGCTACTATCGCGGGCCTTGAGCGTGGAGACCGAATCCAGAAATTCCGTAACTAAAAAAACCTAACACCCCCACTAAATGGTTGTCATGGCAACTTGTCAACTTCAATCACAAAAAAGCATAAGTTGATAAAAAATGCTATGCAATAGCTTTACCGCGGCAGTCTCCGAGTGCCACACGTCTTTTTTTATATTATTCTATGTTTCACCATCATTTTCCTATACACATTAAGATGAGAAACATTAGGTACAACATGGTAGAGTTGGCGCTTTAACCGCCAACTCTACTTCTTCCTTGCTCTATCAGCACTAGTGTTGTCCATCGGAAGCGGGCGTGGTCGGACAATATTGCGCGATCTGTCAGTTTGTTCGTTTTGGAACAGACCGAGTTTGAAACACGTCGCCCGCGCCGTTTGATGTACGTCTACATCGCTAATTGATTACCTACATTTTGTGATGTTATTAACGATTACAATATTATACGAGATTGGGATTTGATTTTCTTTAAATTGTGGGATTTTGATCATTTACTTTCGACGTGAACTTTATGGAAGAGAACCTATTATCACAGTCAGAGGAAGAAGACGTTGGATGATTTTCCACTTTTGATTGGTATCTAAAATTGAAATTTTTGTATTATTGACTATGTTTATGATATTTGGAGCAAATAATTTTTGACATTAAATACAACTACAAAATTAAGAAATAGGTTAAAAAAGGTTTTGTTAGAGAAAGCTTATTACAGCATTAAGGAATTTTTGACCGATAAGCCAACATAACTCTGACTTGTCGACATGTTTGGAGTCTTTTTATTGTTATTATTATTTATTGACTTAATGTAAACCTTGACATGTATGTAATTATTGAATACCTATGTTAATGATGTTTGTAACGAATAATTTTTGACATTAAATAGTTTATTATTAATTATTATAATTGCATGTATGAGTAAATAATTTTGTGATTCTTACTCAATTATATTTTGTACGCCATTAAGGCAAAACATAACAGTAACTCGACTATTTTTATGTAACATCTTGCATTTATGTGTATACTCATGTTTTAGCAAAATAAATAATCTTAAATCTTGAATCTAAATCATCGTTATTGTGGGTAAATGTGCTCAGGCCACGGCCACAGTAACTTTAAAACAGTCCTGCAGCCCTGGTAAATAATTTCTATATAAGCTTGTTCGATACCTTATGAAGTCTTAGTAATATAAAGGAGAAAAACTCTTAATATTACAGAACAGTGGTGGCCGAGTGGTAATGGCCCCGACCTACGAGTTGCACGTCACAGGTTCGAACTCAGCCAGGCGCATTACTTTGTGTAATTTATTTCATCACCACTGCTCTCAAAACGGTGAAGGAAAACATCGTGAGGAAACCGGCATGTCCTAGAACCAAAAATTCGAAGACATGTGACATTCACTAACCCGCACTGGGCCCGCGTGGTGGATTACGTATATATCCTTCTCCTAGAGAGGAGGCCTGAGTCCCAGCAGTGGGAACATTAAAAAAGGCTGATGATGATGATGTTGAGTTGTCCAAGTCGCTTACTGTTTGATTTCTAATAAATACCGTCAAATTATTATCAAACTAGCGATCCGTCCCAGCTTCCCACGGGCAATAAATATAGCCTATGTTACTCAGGGTGAATGTAGCTTTCCAATGGTGAAAGAATTTTTGAAATCGGCCCAGGAATTTTTGAGTTTATGCATTACAAACATACACATACAAAAAAAGAAATTCTCCCTCTTTTTAATATTACTAATAACAAATATATCAGCTTCACTAATAAATTACACAAATCGACACATCACAAATCGGTTAACAAAAAAAAAATATCCCGCCATCTGCTATGGACAACCGATTACAATACCCAAAAAAATACCAGAGACATTTTTGCATACCGACTTTTAAACCATAGATATTAGATGACATCTATTTTTTATAGTTAAGTAAGATAGAGATGTCAAACGGGCAGAGACAGGGGCATAAGTTATGCTAATGTTGTAAATATTTCAAGCTAATAGATCCCCAGCTCGATTAACTGGTAATAACCGGTTTTTGTGTGGGTCCATTTTGATAGACGATACGATATGTTATTTTTAACTTTATTTATTTTTGGAGAGTGTGCGCAGGAATTGCATGACTTGATTCCGCCATCTCACTTCTACCGTCAGACCATCCGTCTTACGGCGAATATCCACCTTTACGTTGTTGAAACCTCTACAGTCCGGACTAAGCGTTTCGCCTCGTCGTTTATACCGCGTACGTCGAAGGACTGGTACATTTCGCCTGCTGCGGTCTTCCCGTCCCATTATAATTTGGGTATCTTCAAGGCTAGAGTGAATAGGCTTTTAATAAACTAGTGCGCCTCACCATCACAGATTGCATCACTGCTTACCATCAGGTGGGATCGCAGTCAAGCACTAGTTTATATCATTAAACAAAAAGTAAATTTTAATTGCAAAAAAATAAAATCCACTTGGGAAATTTTACTAAAACATGCGGAAAAACAGTTTTAAATTCATAATGGTAAATAGTGTGTTTCTCGGAAAATGTTAATTGGAACTTCGCCATCAATATACTTATTTATACGACCAGGAAAAGTGTGGCATATATTGACTTATTCAACTGAAAATTTCTCAGAAGGCACCCGATACATACTTATTTAGGTTAAACGTGTAACACCTATATCTATATTTAGATCACTTTTTGCCAAATTCTTCAGGATGTGTACTTTTTTTTTCTGTCGACGGGGAAAATCATCATTGACGAAACCCGCTCTTGGGTGGAGCGGGAGACAGTGTCAGAGTCTTACTGACTAAAAACCCCGCGCCGTTCCTTCTAGCCTTCATACCGAGGCTCTAGTTTCCTTTCGGATAACCCCGACCCCGGTAGGCTTCGACCCAGATGGGCCCCTCCTGTTGCTGACAACTCCTTGAGGCGCGCGGGAACAGTGCGCGCCGTCGACGCCTTGGCTCGGTCCGGACAGTTACCAGACGATCGGACAGCGAGCTACCCATGGCTCGCCGTCCGCGAGTCCGCGTCTACGGTGGCCGGAAATCGGGATCGGAATCCCGGCGGCGGCGGCGGGGGCGGCGTTGCCTGATGCGTTCTGCCTCCTCCTTTGCTAGCATTACTGCTTCGCAGAAGGAGGCGACCGCCTGCCACTCCTCCTCGCTCCGGACCATGGCTCAGGATGTGTACTCATAGATTCGGTTTATTGATGTTTTTTTAACAGATACTTCAAAAAGGAGGGGTTCTTAATCAGCTTGTATTCATTTAAAGGTTTAAAACTCAGTCATTTATGAACCGATTTATATTTTTTATAATTTTTCTTGAAAATATGTACTTTCAGATTTTCAAAATGTATTATTTCTGATAATGGTATGCATGAGGATAAGAGGTAAACCCCTAAGTATAATAGGCTTATTCGTGTTTTATACTAAGAAGAAAATTCGCCGTTTAAATTCAGTGTCACTTAACGAAGTGGTACCGATGAAGAAGACCTCTGGTGGCAAATGGTTGGGCACGCCATTATTATGGCGGTAAGTACCCTCGTTGAGGCGTGGCTGGAAACATCTTATGGCGTCCTCATCTTCCGCAGATCCTCACCGGACATGGTCAGTCCAGGAGGTTCCTGCACCGTATTCGTGCGGAAGTGACGCCCAGGTGTCACCATTGTGCGCACCGTCCGGTGGACATGGTGGAGCATACGGTTGAGGTGTGCCCCGCTTGGGCAGAGCACAGGTGTCAGTGATCTCTCACCGTAGGCACGGGCTTGCGGACGGCGAGCAATGGGTAGCTCGCTATCCGACCGTCCGGACCAAGCTCAAGTCGTCGACAGCACGTAGTGTTTTACGCGCGCCTCGAGGAGTTGCCAGCAAACGTAGGAAGGGATTCAGCAGGGTCGAAGCCTACAGGGGCCATGGGTGAAAGAAAAGAAACCCCCGGAACAAGGGTTTTTCGTCAGTCAAACACGCCCGTCTGACACGCCCTCTTGCTCCACCCAAGGGCAGGAGATGTAATTTAGATAATTTTCCCATCTAAAAAAAGTCTTTACACTTTTCTCGTATCACAATGGACCCCCACTTTCCTCTACCTTACGTCCACCTAATAAGTCGCCTTGTCACCACTCGGTTGCATATAAGCGTCCGTACATTACTGCACTTTGTCGATCTGTCTGTGTAATGATGATAATTATGTACTTTTGTTGCCCTGTGAACGTAAAAAGAGAAGTTCTACTTTCTTTGCATGTAAAAATCCTACACATCTTTAAGTCAAAAGTGAACAGGCTTCTAGGCAAGCATGCCACATTATCGCTTACCATCAGATGAGATATATATTTTGTTACTGCTGATAGGTTCGCGCTTGACCGCTATCTCACCTGACGGAAAGCGACGATGCGGTCTACAATGGAGCACGCTCTAGAAGTAACCTATTCACTCTTGACTTAAAAATCCTTGTTGCCATCAGATAGTGGTCAAACATGAGCCTATCAGAAAGCATAATAGCAAACGTAATCGGTTATCCGAAAGGTAACTCGAGTTTTTGAAATGAGAAGATGATTTTTGCCCACAGTAAAAAAAAAAGCCTTTTAATGTTCCCACTGCTGGGTCTGCAGGCCTTCTCTCTAGGAGAGGAAATGGGCCGTAATCCACCACGCGGGCCCAGTGCGATTTGGTGAATGTATAGCGAATTTTTGGTTCTAGGACATGCCGGTTTCCTCACGATGTTTTCTTTCAGCGTTTTGAGAGCAGTGGTGATGAAATTTTCACAAAAAGTAATGCGCCTGGCTGGGTTTGTTTGAACCCGCGATTTTACAACTCGTAAGTCGGGGTCGTTACCATTCGGCCATTAAAATATCTACAAAAAAAAGTCATTGTGGCGACATCTGGGGGCGGTCTATATCCAACAGTAATAATATTCCACAACTATCATACAACGCCGTCTAGTCCCAAGCTAAGCAGAGCTTGTGTTATGGGTACTAGACAACTGATAAACATACGTAAATATTTCTAAACACATACATATTTATAGATAAATTACACCCAGACACAGAAAAAATTATTATGCTCATCACGCAAACATTTGTCCTGGGTGAGAATCGAACCCACGACCTCCGGCATAGCAGTCAGAGTCACTAACCACTAGACCAACAGGACAGTGGACCTCTTCAGACTAAAATGAAGATGTCGATGATGTATTCAATATTGAGTCAACAGAAAATTAAATCCTCTTAAAAAACATTGATTGATTCAGAACCAGTTTATAAAAAGGCCGTACCTATCTTTGCCATTAATAAGCATTCACCAGAAAAGTCATAATAACATTAATAAATGACATATAACATATTAGAGATATTTATCTTTAGAGTTCTAATGCGACAACATTAACGAAAATGTCAACATATTTTTTATTTTCGTACATTTGTAGTAGTTATGTTGTTAGCTTTAAGAATCGATGTCAATGTGTTATGTAAATTACGTGTCTAATAGCAAGATAATACGTGGAAATTTGAGGTTGAAAAATGGTTCTAAAAAAGGTATTTTTTAGAGTTCCGTCATACTAAAATATTAGTATGAGGAACTCTAAAATAGTACATTGTTACACTAGGGGTGAAAGTTACTTATTTCGTCTGTTAATTCGAGGGACTAAATAAGTAACTTTAACCCCGAGGTAAGCATTGTGCTTTTCATTACGAATACAAAAAGATAGACCTAGTTTTTTTTTAAATAATTTGACAGCTGTTCGTTGAAAGTAAAACTCCCTAGGGATGTAAAGTATGATACTTTCAGCCCGCTCCTCAGACAACTTCAGACCTACTTTCAGAGTATGAGTAATGAAAAATACTTTTTACTGTGAAAGACTATGTTGAGGACAAAAACGCTTGGGATTGAGCTGCTCTAGTACACAACAGGTATAATTATTGTAATTTTGTCCTTTTGTTTTATTTATTGTCATTTCTATTACTATCAGCGGGCGTTACGAGACTTGATAAGGTACGCAACGAATACATCAGAGGCTCCTTCAAAGTGGCACCAATAGCAGATAAGTTGTTAGAGAGACGTATGCGCTGGTCCGGACACGTCATGATAAGAGACGAAGAGTACCCACTAAAGAAGGCCTTTTTTTTTTTCTATCGACGGGGAAAATCATCATTGACGAAACCCGCTCTTGGGTGGAGCGGGAGACAGTGTCAGAGTCTTACTGACTAAAAACCCCGCGCCGTTCCTTCTAGCCTTCATACCGGGGCTCTAGTTTCCTTTCGGATAACCCCGACCCCGGTAGGCTTCGACCCAGATGGGCCCCTCCTGTTGCTGACAACTCCTTGAGGCGCGCGGGAACAGTGCGCGCCATCGACGCCTTGGCTCGGTCCGGACAGTTACCGGACGATCGGACAGCGAGCTACCCATGGCTCGCTGTCCGCGAGCCCGCGTCTACGGTGGCTGGAAATCGGGATCGGAATACCGGCGGCGGCGGCAGGGGCGCCGTTGCCTGATGCGGTCTGCCTCCTCCTTTGCTAGCATTACTGCTTCGCAGAAGGAACTAAAGAAGGCCTTAGCGACCCGGCAAGAAAAAAAGGCACAGGGCAGGGCGCACTCTAGCTACGTGGTGGACAACCGTATCCAAAGATCTGGAACGAGCTCAGCTGGACGCACAGATGAGACCCAGGATAGACTACCCTGGCGCCTAAAGACGAGGAGAGCCGACCCCCAATAATGGGATAAGGCAAGGAAGAAGAAGAGTCCTTTCTATTAATATTTGACATTGATGATCTTTATGGAAGGGTTTTATTTTTACAATTTTGTATTTATTAAAATAAGTTGGTTGAATTTTTTCGTAATTTTATTTTGCACTAGCTTTTGCTCGCGGTTTCATCTGCAATTCTGCATAGGTACACCCGCGGTTTTGTCATAATCGGACCAAGCCCAAATCGTCGACACCGCGTAGCGTTCCATGCGCGCCTCAAGGATTTGTAGGGCCCGAAAAGGGTTGGAACCCCGGGGCCCTGGAACAATATATAGGTAATATATAATATTCCTCAACTATCATACAACGCCGTCTAGTCGCAAGCTAAGCGGAGCTTGTACTCATAACACAAGCTCTGCTTAGCTTAGCTAGACAACTGATACTCGTAAACATACTCTAATTTCTAAATACTTACATATTATAGATAAATTACACCCAGACACAGAACAAAATTGATCATGCTCACCACACAAACATTTGTCTTGGGTAGGAGTCGAACCACAGTCGAACCCACGATCTCCGGCATAATAGTCAGGGTCACTAACCACTATACCAACAGGCCAGTCACAATGGCAAAGAAGTGGGTTCTTAGAGATATAGTATATAATAGATTAAATGATTTTCCCACCTAAAAAAAAATGACCTCAACCATAATAAGTGATCAGTATTTTAGCGTGGCAAGCAAATAAACGACCCTATTAAGAAATTAACATAGCATTCGATATCAAATTCCCACAACCTGCCGACATAATACGACCGAATGCCGAATAAACATGGCATTCCTAGGTCTCAGACAGATTAGGTATCAAAACATAAACACTAGGAAATGGCAATGTTCGGCATTAGCATAACAGATTGTTACTTGTAGGGAACATTAATATTGATGAGGTGAGAGTATGAATGTGACGAGCCTAAAAATTATTAGGCCTCGGGCACAAAATAGATAGGTACAGAAGACAATCTCATGTATCTACTTCGCTTTTTATACCTACGCTCGGTGGACGCACACTAATGAGCGTTTGAGCCGGAACTGTTCTGACATTACGAGACGCTACGAGATGTCATGTCCATGAGCGGTGTCTGTGTGTGCGTTGCTCGAGCGCGCTTTGTATATTGACTTCTGTGTCTATATATTTTGTGCCCCGGGCCTATTTAATAAAAATTCCGCCATCTCAATTCTACCATCGGACAACCCGACGTACAATGAGTATCCACCCATACGTTGATGAAACCTCTACGGTCCGGACTAAGCGTTTCGCCTCGTCGTTTATACCGCGTACGTCGAAGGAATGGAACAATTTGCCTGCTGTGGTCTTCCCGTCCGATTATAATTTGGGTATCTTCAAGGCTAGAGTGAATAGGCTTTTAATAAACTAGTGCGCCTCACCATCAGAGATTACATCACTGCTTACCATCAGGTGGGATCGCAGTCAAGCACTAGTTTATACGAATTAAAAAAAAAAAAAAAAAAACACACCGATGACCAGTGACTGCTGAATACTCGTATCAGGGCTTAATACTGTAATAGAATTTATTTATTTTCCTGGGGCCAAAAGTCTGCTTTTGAAAGGAAGGCTGGGCCCGGGTATGAAAGGCAAAAAGTAACGGAGTAGATTTTTTAGTTAATAAGATTCTGACACTATCTTCCGCTCCGCCCAAGGGCGAGGGATGTCATTTGGTTGATTTTTACCCTCCAAAAAAAACCCGAAGAATGGCCAAACTTAAGTATCAGTGGGCAGAGAACATTGCTTGCAGAATAGTTAGAAGTTTTAGTTGTAAAAGTTATTAAGAAAACCATTCAAAATATATCTCCTTTTTAAAAACAAAAACAAAACAAAATTCTAGGAATTACTCCTATACAGGAGTATAGCGCATAAGCGCGTTCACAAACGTGGAAACTCACATACACAAGACTTCCAACAGCCTTTTTAATGTTCCTACTGTTGGGACTCAGGCTTTCTCTCTAGGAGAGGGAATCCACCACGCGGGCCCAGTGCGGGTTGGTGAATGTCATATGTCTTCAAAGGAGGATGCCGGATTTTGTATGGGCACCGTCCCCACCCTCCAACAGACATGAGACAGGTGTCATTTGAAGCGTCTAGTTAAATAGAATATTTTTTATTAGGTGACACTTCTCTAAAGCATGGGGTTAGGTTAGGTTAGGTCAAAATATAATGTTTTATAAAACCTAAACCCCATACTTTAGAGATGTGTCGCCATAATAAAAAATACTCTATTTAACTAGACGCTTCGAATGACACCCATCTCAAGTCTGTTGGTGGGTGGGGACACTTTCATGCAATGCCCTTTAATTTGGTTCTAGGACACGCCAGTTTACCTCACGATGTTATCCTTCATCGTTTTGAGAGCAGTGGTGATGAAATAAATTACACAAAGTAATGCGCCTGACAGGATTTGAACCCGCGACTTACAACTCGTAAGTCGGAGCCATTACCACTCGGCCACCACTGCTTTAAGTATCTACGGCGCGTACTGTTCCCGCGCGCCTCAAGGAGTTGTCAGCAACAGGAGGGGCCCAGTTGGGTCGAAGCCTACCGGGGCCAGGGTTATCAGAAAGGAAGCTCGAGCCCCGGTATGAATGCTAGAAGGAACGGGGTGGGTGTATAGTCAGTAAGAGTCTGACAGTATCTCCCGCTCCGCCCAAGAGTGGGGGTTGTCATTATCATTTTGCCCACCTAAAAATACTGCTTTATCTGTAGGCATCACAAATATTTTGGTAGAAGCCAATCGTTCAACCACAGCGCTAACAGTTTTTGTTCCATAAGTTATCGCTGCAGATATATTACCCCAAATTCCTGGGAAACGATATATCGGTACCAATAGCTGGTCTTATTAATACTCTGCTAAGATATAAATATCAATAACAGTGTATCTGAGAGCTATGAGTCAGTTTGACTCACTAATCATTTCGCAAAAAAAAACGGATGTCGGGTAAACCGCGTTGTTGCCGGCCACTCATTTAATTTTGTGGGATTGTAATTTAAATAAAATACATTTAATCTATTTGAATTGGTCTCTTTGATGTCAATAAAGTTTTTTCTTTAAAGGGTTTTTTTTTCGGTTGAGGAAAAACAAGTGTATCAAATTTTGGGGAAAAAAAAATTATTGATCGGCTCCTGCCTGAGGAGTTTTTTTTTTATTATTTCATTATTTTAGTTTCGTTAGTTATTATGTTGTTTATCATTTGTGAGTCACAAATAAACGTTTTTTTTCTTACGTTTTTCCTTTCTTGCTGTTTGCTTTCTTTTTCTTAATTTCTTTCTAAACACAAAATAATTTAAAACTAAGTATTTATGATAATATCGTTCTAAAAATGTGAAAACTTTACGTTTATTACTCTACTGATCAATTAGAATAGGCGCTATTGACATATTTGTCATAGCATAGCATTATCAGCCTTTTAATGTTCCCACTGTTGTGACTCAGGACTCCTCTTTAGAAGAGGGAATGGGCCACAATCCATCACGCGGGCCTAGTGCGGGTTGGTGAATGTTTATTTATTTAAGTATCACCAACGAGTGTTACAAAAAATACTAGACCACCTGCATAGCTCTGTCTCTTACCCACACCGAAACAAGATTAAAATAATATTAGTTTAAACGTCATGGTCTAGGTCCTGGTCCTTCAATGAACACTCAATTATAGGCAACCACAGCTTATAATTCAAATCATTTGATCATGGTTCGAAGACATGTATCATACATGTCTTCGAATCATATTGTCATAAATACTCTTTAATTAGAAAAGAAAAAAGCTTATGAGGGTTCTTTAAGGAAAAAGTTGTCGTCATTTAGAATCTTAATAAAATTTGCAAGGTCTCTAGAGGATTACTTTTTTGACTTTTTTAATTTTTAGGCAAATTATGAAGTGTGAAAGTTCATACAAAATATGACATTTTCAGAGGTTTTTACTGGATTAGTTTTACACAAATTTAGAAATTGGTTTCTTTAGAAACCTAGATAATATCCATAAGATACTGTGTTTTCAAAATATCTAATGAAAAATGTGTAATAACGTCATAATCAGTTATGAGCAGTTGTATAAAAAACAGTGAAAATGTGAGTCATGATGCACAATCTTAACTGCGAAAATTGTGTTCTTCCTGAAAAGGCTTAATATTGACAATAATGGAGCACGTTTACTAAGAAACGATCTTTTTAAGCTTGGTTTCCGACTTACATTGACTACACATAGCAATACATTTGTTCTAAACATCATAAACTCAATAAAGCGTCTGTCGATTGGTTTAGGCGCATGTTTGTGAGGCCGTGGTTTGGAATCAAACGCTCGCCAAACTTAATTCGTTCCCTAAACTAACAGACGTCAGTTTATTTAGCATATTAAACAGTTGATTAAATGTTTCGCTTTTAATCCTAGATTAGTTTAAACGTCGACTTTGTTTTTGTTCCTTTTTGTTAATGAAAATGTAATAGAGACCTGTACCCCTAGCCAAGTTGCTAGTAGTTAACGCTAGTAATCTGCAATAGTTAACGCTAGTAGAAAGCTTCTAATGTAAGGGAATGACGTCCTCTCAACGTTCAGTCCCGTGGTCAGAACAAAAGAATTGGCGGCAAGGCCAACTCGAAGTGTTCGACGCAAGCGAAACGGTTGTAACTTGGCTAGGGGGGCTGTTCGACTAAATAGGCTGAGATAAAACTAAATAAGTAATAGATTGGGAGTAAGTCTGAGATAAACAATGATATTTAAATAAACAGATTTGCTATGAGCGCGCACTCGTGAAGACTCGAAAGGATCCTAAGGATCCCTGCTTTTAGGCGTCACGGGGTGGGTTTTTTCGTCAGTAAGAGTCTGATCTTACTGACTGAAAAACCCACCCCGTTTCTTCTTGCCTTTCATACCAGGACCGAGCTTTCAGAAGCAGATCCTTGGCCCCAGTAAGCTTCGACTCAGCTGGGCCCCTGCTGTTGCTGACAATTCCTTGAGGTGCGCGGGAACAGTCTGCGCCGTCGACGAGTTGGGCTCGGTCTGGACAGTTACCGGATGGTCGGACAGCGAGCTACCCATTGCTCGCCGCGTTGCCTGATGCGGTCGGCCTCCTGCTTTGCTAGCATTACTGCTTGGAAAAAAACTCTTTTACCACGGACGATAACTAGTTCATTTACCTGACATCACCCACAGTATTTGCACAGCGGGACTGCTACATTCATTATTAATCTAAAAACTATTATTTGCCTTAATAACTCTTTGATGTAGAGGAAAAAATATCATGCGATTTTTTTTTATTCGCCGAAATCATTAGTCAGTATTTGGTGACTGCATTCTGTTGGTGTTTCTCATACTTTATAGTAAACTAGTTTTCCCCGCGGATTCACCCACGTTTTTGGTTGCTGTTCTATTTATTTTGGTCGTAGCATGACGTAATACAGCCGTCTCAACAAATCGCCAACACTAAAATAATTTTTCATTTTGGACCAGTAGTTCCTGAGATTAGAGCGTTCAAACTGACAAGAACCCAACTCTCTAGCTTTGTAATCTATATAATATAAAAGCGAAATACCACTTAATCTCAGAAACAATCATCATCTTCCTGCCCTTGACCCGTTTTATTTGGGGTCGGCGCAACACGTTTTTTTCTTCCATTCTGTCCTGTCACTCGTCACGCTATCACTAACTCCCTTTTCTTTCATACCACTTCTCACACAATCCATCCATCTTTTCTTTGGCCTCCCTCTCCCCCTCCATCCATCCACATGTAAACTCATAACTTTTTTTGCAACTTGCGTTTTGTCCCTCCTTTTCACATGACCATACCAAGACAAACGATTCCCTTTCAAAATTTCAGTCACTGGCGCCACTTTCAAACTTCCCCTAATATGCTCATTTTTCACTTTATCCATTAATAATATAATAATATTCCACAACTACCACACAACGCCGTCTAGTCCCAAGCTAAGCAGAGCTTGTGTTATGAGTACTAGACAACTGATAAACATACTTAAATATTTCTAAAAACATACATATTATAGATAAATTACACCCAGACACAGAACAAATGATCATGCTCATCACATAAACATTTGTCCTGGGTGGGAATCGAACCCACGACCTCCGGCATAGCAGTCAGGGTCACTAACCACTAGACCAACAGGCCAGTCTTCTTCATTCTTGTCACACCACACGGATATCTTAACATTCTCATCTCTGCTACATGCAATCTCAGAAACAATAAAACCTAAATAAATTGAATTTGGCAGATAGGTTCCTTGTAGTGTATAGACATTCGCTAAGAACGGATTTTCTGAAATTCACCCCTGGCAGAAGCTAGTATTAGTACCTAGCTAGAATAGCAGGAAAAAAGCATGGTTGACATTCCACCCATACGCACAAAGCGTTTTGGGAACACATTTATTGTGCCTACAGCCAAGGAGTGGAATTCCCTGCCGGAGTCTGTGTTTCCTGATAGCTACAACTTGGGCGTCTTTAAGTCAAGAGTGAATAGGTTACTTCTAGGCAAGCGTGCTCCATCGTCGACCACATCATCGCTTACTATCAGGTGAGATGGTGGTCAAACGCGAGCCTATCAATAATAATAATTAAAAAAAAAAAAATATATAAAAAGCCCAGTTAAACTTTTCTTAAAAAGTAAACAAAACTAAAACTTACTTGTAGTTTACTCTCGCTCCACCCAAGGGGGTTTTTTGCCCACCAAAAAAAAAGTGGTAACATTAAAAAAGCTGATGATGTAGTTATAGAAACTGGCACCGGGCGCAGAAAGGGCTTTTTTTCCGGTGGGGAAAATCATCTTATGACAACCCTTGCTCTTGGGTGGAGTGGGAGATAGTGTCAGACTCTTACTGACTAAAAACTCCACCCCGTTCCTTCTAGCCTTCATACCGAGGCTCGAATTCCTTTCGGATAACCCTGGCCCCAGTAGGCTTCGACCCATATGGGCAGCTCCTCTCGCTGACAACTCCTTGAGGCGCGCGGGAACAGTGCGCGCCGTCGACGTCTTGGGCTCGGGCCGGACAGTTACCGGACTGTCGGACAGCAAGCTACCCATGGCTCGCCGTCCGCGAGCCCGCGTCTAAGGTGGCTGGAAATCGGGATTGGAATCCCGGCGGCGGCGATGAGGGCACCGTTGTCTGATGCGGTCGGCCTCCTCCTTTGCTAGCATTACTGCTTCGCAGAAGGAGGCGACCTCCTGCCACTGTTCCTCGCTCCGGACCATGGCCTGAAAAAAGGCCCGGTGCGAGAAAGGGCTTGGTGTGGCAATGCCAACAACGTACCTACAACACAACGAATGAGTAATTTTAATTGCTTATTTTTTACAATGAGTGTCTGTGTCTGCATTCAGAGAAACGAATAGTTATTAACAAAGGAAGATTAACTAATAGTCGAAACGGAACAATAGCGGTATACCTGTCATCGTGTCCATGATATCTATCGATGGAAACGGTCGATAGTTGTCGATATAATACCGATTTAGTCGATAGTATCGCGCGGGCAACAATAATTGGTATTGTTAAATATGGCCAGCTGAGATGGTTTAGATTGTTTGGGGCTTGGAATGGATAGAGAAGGCATGAATATTTAAAAAAAAATATACAGTAGATAATAAAATTAAAACCTAATTTAATTAATTATACCCCAAGCGAACGCCGGCGTTCGCTCTCATTGCCTTTTTTGTTGTGTCTCTAATTACGGTATTTGAAAGGTTAATGTAAAAAATAAACAAAAAAAGAAATCGAATGAAAGTAAAAGAAAAAGAGAGAAAAAAAGAAAAGAAAAAGTGCAAAATTACTTTAATTTCAGTATTTTTTATTTCACACCTTCTGGTTGTGTTGTCAGAGAGTTCTATAGTAAAGTACAGTCATATCTACGTGACCACTTAAAAAAAAATCGCTTGAATCCTGCGAAGCTACGCCTAACCAAAACCTTTTAAGTTTTCGTTTCGAGTGTAAGCAAAAATGAACTTAGCGGTGGTCAGGCGGAAGTGTCTTTGATGGTACTTAGGTAGAATATAAACATTAAAACCACTTAAGCCCAGGGTACCTAAATCTAAAGGCTAAGTTTTAGGGTTCTGTAGTCAACCCAGTATATATTTTATATGTATGTAGATGTTTTTTATTTTATAAATGTATGTGTTTAGTATTAACTTTTTTGTTTACTTTTACATCTGCACCAAATGCAACCCCATTTTGTGTCCAGATCTCTGTCCATTCTAGGTTGCATGGAAAAAAAGTCCTGGTGTGATAAGGCCGTCAATTGTATGTTTTCTACTGTATGGTTTCTATATGTAAATTTTTATATATTCTTGATGTGTAAAAAAGAATATATAAATAAATAAATAACCCTAAAAACTTAGCCTTTTCACAGAAAGTTACTCTCATAAACAACATGGTTACTCAAAAATATACCTAGACCTAGACCATGAGGTTTAAATTAAGATTGTTTTAATCTTGTTTCAGTGTGGGTAAGAGACAGAGCTATACAGGTTGTCTAGCGCCATCTCTTACCCACACCGAAACAAGATTAAAACAATCTTACTTTGAACGTCATGGTAGCCCCGCTAGTAAACGCAAGCGAATATATCTGCAAATGATTGATCTATTCTATTCGTTTGTAAAGGCTACGTCCCAAGTCAAATGACGCAGCATTCAGTGATGATGCTATTCGCGATCTGACCACCACGGATTCAACAACTTCGGATAAGAATTTTTTTACTGCTTCACACTAATATACACACAAAAGTTTATAAGTAAATACGTATATATTCTAAACTAAAAAAGCTTAAAAATTTCATGTAAATAACTATTTTTTCCCAAAAATGTGGTTTAGCAGATTTTCGCAGTAAACCCTCGATATGTATGTGTGTGTTGCTGACGAATCTGAATAAGAAGCACTGAAATAGGATGTAGAATATTTTTAACCGAGATCTAAAAAAGAAGAAGGTTCTCAATTCGGATGTTTGTATTTTTTTTTTGTTCGCGCATAACTTCGTCGCTTGCCAACCGATTTTATGGTTGGAAAGGGTATACTTCCCGAATAGTCCCATAGTCACCAAGTTGGGATCTGATGATGGAATCTTGGCGAAATCGATGGAACTCCTCAAATTCAATTCAATTTTTTTATGAAGTAGGTATTTTTTTTCCAAAAAGTTATTTTACTATGGAAATTGTGTTCCTTTGGGATAATTTTCTCCTTTTTTTTAAGATTGACAATACTTTAAATCCTCCTCATTTTTTGAAGTCTGAAAACCGCGGGACATAGCTAGTGAGAAACAATTCATAGTAAGTTTACTATCGACTTGTATATTTCTGTTTGTTATTGTTTTAATCAGTTTTGCGGTTTGTGGTCAAACGTTATGACAGTTAAGGTTTTATTTTCCGTCTGTTTTATAGGTTATGAATTAATTGGGCGGTTTTATTGTTGTGTGATTTAATGCTGGTAAAGATTTTTGGGTATGTAATTATGTATTACGAATGGGAATGGGATAATAAATAAAACTGTTTGCACTGAGTTAATATCTATTTTTTTTTTCATAAGTAAAGGTTGTTATGGGATTGTGTTTTTATTTTTGACTTGGTGATAGAGGAATAAATTTCCAATATCCGTAATATACAAAAAAGTTGCTCTGAAATACTAAGAACTTAATAAGCTTAAAATTAAAAACCATTTATTTAAAGTTAGTCATCGTTTACAAGGATTATAGCTTTAATAGCGATCCGCTTCAGTTTCTACGAAGCGTAGAAACTGAAGCGGTTTCTTCGCTTTTTATCGTAAACTGACAGACAGACAATCGCAGTGGGGGGCTTTGTTTAATAATTACCTTTTATTCATATATTCTTTAATGAGTATTTGTACCCATTTATTTGAGTTTTTGTGAAATTGTTACTACTTCTACTCTACTACTTTTCGTCCGAAGTAACATTACATTTCTTATCCATCCCCAACGCATCTTCGCTGAGAATCACAGCCGGTACCGACACGATACTACAAAGAGTTAGAAGTAATGACCCCACTGTTCCGAGCGGTACCAGTGACAGACAGCCGGCGAATCGATTCATTATCCTCGGCCTTTATCCGGCCCGTGCTGGGCTTAAGCGTTCAGAAAAAAAGATAATACCTATAAAGCCCGACGTAGGTACGGCGAGTATCTACCCTAAAGTTAGCCATACTTGCTAGGGTATACCCATATACCTGACAGGCTTGCCTGCACAGTTATGGCGCGAGGCCCCTTTGTACGAAGCTGTGGGCGAGTCCCTCTTCGGCCACACCTACGGTCCAGACTAAGCGTTTCGCCTCGTCGTTTATAACGCGTTAATAAGACTGAAACAATCTGCCTGCGATCTTCCCGTCCCATTATAATTTAGGTGTCTTCAAGGCTAGAGTGAATAGGCTCTTAATAAACTAGTGCGCCTCACCATCAACGATTGCATCACTGCTTAACATCAGGTGGGATCGCAGTCAAGCACTAGTTTAACCAATATTTTTTTTTTATCTGTCTGTTTATCTGTTTATTTTAAAGAAAGATTTTTTTTGAGGCTGGAAAAAATCCAACGATTTCTCCCGCCTTCTCAATTTTTTCCGACTCGATCCAGAGTCAGAAAAACCAACTTAGGAACCAGGAACCTAGTAGGGCCAATGCCCGTTAAAGCCCTGAGAATGTTTGATTGAGTTACCGCGCCCTTGGAACGCAAAGGGCAAGTGAAGGAACATAGATGGGTCTAAGTCAGTAAAAGTCTAAGTCTCGCACCCAGAGCAGAAGTTATTTGATGATTTCCTACCTCAAAAAAAAGTGTCAATACACGCAAATAGGTTTTAAAAACACTTTTACTCGTAAACTAGAAAAACACTGTAATGGAATTCCCTGCCGGAGTCTGTGTTTCCTGATAGCTACAACTTAGGGGTCTTATATAAGTCTAGAGTAAGACATATAAGTCAAGAGTGAATAGGTTACTTCTAGGCAAGCGTGTTCCATCGTCGACCACATCGTCGCTTACCATCAGGTGAGATGGTGGTCAAACGCAAGCCTATCAATAATAAATAAAAAAAAATGCACTCTAAGACCAGAATAATTGATGTGGCTTAAAAGGCTGCCCAACTGAAATGGGACTGGGCAGGACATGTCTGACAAACTGTAGGCCAAAGTAGCACAAAGTTGGTGCCCTGAAGCATTGCGACGGAGTTGCGCAGACCACGAAGGAGATGGCGCGACGACCTAGATAGATTCCGCCAGAACTGGCCAAAGTAAGACCAGGCGTGCGAAAAATTGAGGGAGTGGAGAGAGGCCTTTGCCCAGGGGTGGGACAGAACAGGCTAACAAAATAAAAACTAGATGAGTCCGGTGTTTCCTAGCTGACTACCCTGAGAAGAAACACTAAAACAAACTCAGACGTCAAAGTCTCTTTTAAAGTCCATACCGCAAATTTCTAGTATTCAAATCATATGAGAACCATGCAGGATTAGTGTCTGAGATGGTCTTTTTATGAATGATTATTCGTAGATCAAACTCAATTTGCTTCTAATCTAGGTGTAGTTAAAATACAGCTGGTTTAAATCCAGACAAAACTGATTAAAAGTGTAGCTTGATGTAGGAAAGATTCCTCACGATTTTGATATGGCATTGAATGTCGAAAGTCCTTTTTAGGGTACCGTATCCTCGTTAGAGTTACCCTAATTAGAAGAAATGAGTGGTTGAAAGGAAAGGAGTGGTTCGAGAGAAATTGAGATTGCTAAAGGATGGAGTCACTACAATATAGGAATATAGAATGGAATCCTTCGTGCCTTTGATCGTGTAAAAGATTAAAGTTAGAACTACATTAAGCCTGCAAATGTTGGCCGAGCTTAGGCCAATGCGAGCCTAGGCAAATTCAGGCTAATTGACACAAGGCAAGCGCTACTGTCTAGACGTTCGGTAAGTTTGAAGGAAATCAATGCAAATGGGCCTTTGATTTGTGCAGAAAATCGACACCGCTCCGAACTGAGGCAAGTGATCGCGAACGGCTGCGAGTGGTGACAAGGTACGCCAAATTAGGTCTAAGTATACACGGCCTGATGTTGGCGCTTTACTCAACCAACTAGGTGAGCGTCACCGAGCGATAGCAAGACAAGGCAAATTTACTGTATAGATCTTGGTATTGGTCTTCACTTCCCAATGCTCGGCCAACGTGAATTGCAGGCTTTAGACCAACGCACACGTGGACCACGCCTGATTTGTACGTAGCGGCGCGTTGGGTGGCGTGGATCTAGTGTAGCTCTGCAAGTCAAGTTGCCATTTAAAATGTATGGAGACCGACTCACCCAGGTCGGCGTCTATGGCCTACGTGTGCTCAATGTAGTTCTACCTTTAGTAGTACGTATCATCACCATCACCAGCCTTTTTAATGTTCCCACTGCTGGGACTCAGGCCTCCTCTTTAGGAGAAGTAATGACCGTAACCCACCACGCGAACTCAGTGCGGGTTGGTGAATGTCACATGTCTTCGAATTTTTGGTTCTAGGACATGCCGGTTTCCTTACGATGTTTTTCTTCACCGTTTTGAGAGCAGTGGCGATGAAATAAATTACACAAAGTAATGCGTCTGGCTGGGTACGTAGGTATGCCATATCCATATTTCCTAGTTTCAACACCAACTGAATGCTAAATCAGTCTAGACTTTCCTGGTCATTCATGTGAATTATTTAACAATGCGTTCTATCGAAGTTAAAAGTGTTTCTATATGTGTGTGTCTGATGTTCTGATGATGTGTGTGTGTGTTGTTTTTGATGTGGCGGGGGTGATTTGACGGGTTTCAACTTCAATTAGGGGTAGAATTTTGATGTTAGGGGTTGAAATTAAGATTATTTAGTTTTAGAACTCATTTTTCAATAGACTTACTAGAAAACCCGTGGTTATTTCTACCGCTTTTACGTACGCAATTCATTGTTTTCGGTCCTAGTGTGGAAAAGAACGCAAGCTGGCCCTTGCCACAATTTATTACATTTATCGTATCAGGCTGGGCGCTAAGTGATGAGTCGCGCGTCAACTTTGGACCACCTTTTCATCCCCTTAGGAGTTGAATTTTAAAAAACCCTCTCTTAGTGCTCGCCTACGTCATAAAAAAAATCTTGTGCAAAATTCCAGGCTCGAATCGAACTAGTAAGTGACTCAAGCGAAATATTACTGGCCTACTGGGGCCATGGGTTCACTTCTGAAAGGAAAAATCGGCCCTGGAATGCAAGGCCAGACCGTAGACCGCATCGTCGCTTTCCATCAGTTGATATAGCGGTCAAACGCAAACCTATCAACAATAAAAAAAATTGGCAATGAAGGAATTAGGACTGGGTTTTAGTCAGTAAAAGTCTGACCCACCTTCCTGCTCCACCCAAGGGCGCGAGATGTCACTAGATGATTTCCTTACAAAAAAATCAAGTTTACAATGAAAATATTTTTTTTTTCATAGCAAGCTTTTTTAGAGCGGTCTGTACGTTTTGTTTTAATTATTGATTGGTGCCTAAGTAATCAATACTCATCAAGGCCATTCCAACTTTTAACTACAAAGTTCCTGTGGCCATCTTTCAGCTCCATCATCAGACCCTGGTTATCATCTAGCACCAACGTATTCGTCAAGACGTATCAAACGAGCCTAAACTCGACGGGGTTATGTCCTTTAACTACCAAGTTCCTATAGCCACCTTCCAGTTCCATCATCAGATCAGCTCCATGTCATAATATTTTTTGCATTGTCATCTGATTTACTCATGCATGCAAAATTTCAGCTCAATCGGTAACCGTGAAGTGGGTCAAATTTAATTTGCAAGATTTGATTACAGACATACATCGGGACAGGTGAAACTAAATAAAAGCTAATAAAAACATAGCAGTCAGTATCACTAACCACTAGACCAACAGCCCAGTCAAATTGTTTGTCCCTAAATACATTAAAACAACCTCTTTCACCAACTCACACTAAACCATTAAGTTTACATAAAGACCACTACCCCAAAACATCCCTCATCCATACGACGCCATAGAATTTCATCCACAGGGGTGAAATTTAGCAAGTAATACTGTCAGGTGCTAGAGTTGTATGCTTTTTCCCGGTGTACCCGGGACGAGGTCTGTAGCCGTAGTAACCGACGGTGTATCGATCCGGCGGCTAGTGATGTACCTGACCTGGGGACATCGATATCTAAAGAAATATGAATGAATGATAAACATTTTATTTGCCCGAAAAGGCATAATATTAATTAACTTCTCAGTTGCTTTTTACGTTCCAGGGCCATGAAAACTCTTTCGAACAATCCCGCGTTTCTATTTTATCCTGACTCCCTTTTTTTCATATCATTCCTTACACACTCCGTTTAAAACTTTATGTTTGATCAATTTACTAGCAGTACACCAAAGACTTACAGAAGACTCCCATTTTTAGGGTTCCGTACCTCAAAAGGAAAAACCGAACACTTATAGGATCACTTTGATGTCCGTGCGTCCGTCCGTCGGTCTGTCAAGACCCTTTAACTCGGGATTTCTCGGAATAAATCTGAAAACTATAAATATGTTTTTACGTCACAATTTTTTTTTGTTATTGGGATAAATCTTCCGAGACTCCATTCATAACTTTGTACGGAACTCTCAGAGCGGGACTTGCACTTGCCCTGTTTTTTTTTTTATTCTTCCAAGAGTAGTAGGTTGTAGTATAAAAGTTTTTGTAGACATCGATAAGACCGACATTGTACCTATACGAGCGGATTTAACTTTGTTTATAAGTTACAATTTTTTTTGTTGTTTATTTTTCAATTTATTCTATTTTAATTAAAAAAAAAAACACTTAATATCTACAAAAAACATCGATGACATCTACATAAATATTAATTTTTAACGATAAAATATCTTCTTCTTCCTCTTCCTGCCCTTATTCCATATTACTTGGTTCACCGCAACACGTTTTTTTCTTCCATTCTGTCCTGCTACTCGTCACACTATATTTTATCGATAAATTAGATCGACACTAATACCCTTCGCCCATCCCTACACAGCTCAATGCTATATTTTGATAATTAAACGCACAAACTGTAGGAGTTTATGTCGAATTGTGAGCTTTTCAAGATTTCTGTAATATTGTGCGCACGCTTAATTGGTAGGGCTCTAAAATATAATCTGTTATTTACATTTTATTAACTGAAATATATATTTGCGTGACATAAGATTTGTGATTTATCATGTAAACGAGAAAAGTTTTCGTACATTCAGATTCAGATTATTTTCTCGAATGTTTTTTCTTTGGGATAAATTGGGTGAGGAGTGATATGAAAGAAAGAAACCGGCCAAGAGCGTGTTGGGGCTCGTTCCGTAGTTTCCGTTCGTCACAATAATTATCTTTATGACATAGCCCTATTAAACATTATTACTTGGGGCCAGGGTTATCCGAACAGGGGGATCAGGGGTACCGGAAGACGCAGCGTTGGAAGGCCTCCAAAAAGGTGGACCGATGACCTGGTCAGGGTCGCGGGAATCCGATGGATGCGTGACGCACAGGACTGGTCGTTGTGGCGACGCTTTGGGGAGGCCTATGTCCAACAGTGGACATCTTTCGGCTGATATGATGAGGGTTATCTGAAAGGAAACTCGAGCCCCGGTATGAAGAGGCTAGAAGGAACGGGGTGGGTTTTTAGTCAGTAAGAGTCTGACACTATCTCCCACTCCACCCAAGAGCGGAGGTTGTCATAAGATGATTTATGCCCACCGTAAAAAAAGCACTTTGTCGGCGTGATTGATACTATACATCATCATCATCATCATCATCAGCCTTTTTAATGTTCCCACTGCTGGGACTCAGGCCTCCTCTCTAGAAGAGGGAATGGGCCGTAATCCACCACGCGGGCCCAGTGCGGGTTGGTGAATGTCACATGTCTTCGAATTTTTGGTTCTAGGACATGCCGGTTTCCTCACGATGTTTTCCTTCACCGTTTTGAGAGCAGTGGTGATGAAATAAATTACACAAATACTATACATATTGGTACCAATTTTCAGCTTTCTGGTGCTGACGGTCACTGAGATTTTTCTATTTGTATTTGTACGTAGAACGACGTCGCGTGGCGTGGGTCAAGTGTAGCTCTACAAGTCTAGTTGCCATATAAAATGTATGGAGACCGATGCCCCCGGATCGGCCTGGCGTGGCACACGTGTTAGCAGTGTAGTTCTACCTTATGGGTTCCTAGTTGTCTTCGGAACCCTAAAAAGGAGAGTTGAGGTATAAGCTACTAACCTACGTCAGATGTTTTGTGCAGCCCAAGGTTTTGGTTCTCACGATCTAAGTTGACAATCAAGATGTCTGTTTAAATGGTTATAGTTCTCTCAAATCTTTTGTACTTATCTGAGACGTGGTACTTCTGTTGAAGGTATTATTTTGTATGTTTGATAATTTTCATTTTTTAACGTCCGACAGGAAAGAGGGGTTTTATAAATTTGGGGTGTCTGTGTGTCTGTGTGTCGGTCTGTGGCATCGTAGCTCCTCAGCGAATAGACCAATTTTGATGCAGTTTTTTTTATTTGATGACGTCATCGAGATGGTTCTTAGATACATACAATTTTTTTTTAAGATCTGTTTAGTTTTTCATAGTCATCAGTTCATTTGTTGGCTGTGACAGGGATTTTAAACGCTTGATGGATGTATACTTTACAAATAAACACATATATTTGACCTTATAGTTATTAGAAATACTCATGTACATGCCGACGCTATCACGCTGGTCTGATGATGAAGGTCGGAGGTAAGAGACGGCTTGGAATGCTTAACCACCACGAAGAGCCAAAGAATGCGATCACTGTGGCAAAAATCGGCTAGTTGGTATCATATTTTCATCCCAGTTTTTTTACAGCCCAGGGCATTTTCCAGCCTAGTGTATTTTACAGCCCAGTGTATTTTTTAGCCAACAAACAATATTTTGAAACCCAGTGTATTTTTCTGCCCAGCTTGGTTTACAGCTCAGTGCATTTTCCAGCCTAGTATACTTTACAGCGCCCAGTGTATTATTTAGCTCAGTATATTTTGAAATGTAGTGTATTTTTCAGGCCAGTTTGTTTTACAGCCCAGTCTATTTTTTAGCTCATTATATTTTGAAACCCAGTGTATTTCTCAGGCAAGCTTGTTTTACAGCCCAGTGCATTTTCCAGCTTAGTGTATTTTACAGCCCAGTCTATTTTTTAGCTCAGTATATTTTGAAACACAGTTTATATTTTAGGCCAGCTTGTTAACCGACTTCGAAAAGGAGGAGGTTCTATGTTCGGCTGAATGTATGTTTTTTTTTTATAGTCCAGTCACAGTGTATTTTTCAGCCTAGTGTATTTTACAGCCTCGTGTATTTTTCAGCCTAGTGTATTTAAGTTTCTTTTAGCCAGGGTTCTTCAGGTAGGTAAATATATTAAACATATGATGCCGATGTTTTTCTTTTCAATTCTCCTCTCAATCGAGTTATCAACAGGTAGGTAAGTACACTTTTAAAACAGCCTCCTTTTCTGACTACCCTCCAAAATTGACTGAAAACGTAAAGTACAGTTGTTTAATAATTCTTCAACTTATTTGCTTTAATAACACAGCCGGAGAACCGAGTCCCCTGTGTTGCCAACCGAAAATATTTACCCCGATTCTGACGGTAAAACGTACTTCGACATTTAAGGGTAATATTAACTTTGCCGTCAACTTTTTAGCGAAATTTGAAGTTTTTCGTTTGTTTTGTAAAGTAATATAAAGATTTTAATACGGTGGACTGTGTTAACTGTTGAGAGAATTTACTGTAATTTTTTTAAAGTGATTTTGAATTCTTGGGTGATTTGTAAATTTATGTTTGGGAGAGAAAAGTATTTTTACTTTATCTACATCTAAGTACACTAATATAATAAAGAGGTAAAGTGTTTTTTTTTTGTTTTTATGAGGTAATTAATCTCTGGAAGTATACCGGTCCGGTTGCTAAAATTTTAACACCGATAGAAAGATGTTATATTTCTGAGTGACATAGGCTTTATTTTTTATACGCGGGCGAAGCTGCGGGCAAAAGCTAGTTTACAATGAGATTAATATTTAAAAAAACCTTTTTTTACTGTCCGTTCAACCGATTTTGACTTTTATTCCGTTGGTGGTATGATAAATGGCGGCTGCAGTAAGTAGTTGGGTTTGGACCACTTTTTTGCTTTTAATGCCATCCTTATGTCTATGGAATAGAAGTCAAAATCGGTTGAACGGATAGTAAAAAAGGTTTGTTTTAAATGTCTAATTGTATGGCACGGGGCACATGACGTTCAACCAATCAGCGTGCGAGAAGCGTTACATTCTATGCCATCTCACAACAGTTTCACTTCGATAGATTATAATCTATCGGAAAATAATGCGTTAAATTGTAAGCAGTATGTTACGGTTCACAACCTTTCGACAGTTTAAAATCTCGCGATAGATTATAATCTAACGGTATTTATTTTATTTTATATTGGTTATTTTATTTATTTCATTCCAGGACATATAGTAGCGCCAGTGACTGAAAAGTAGAAAGGAAATATAAGTTTTATAACAAGTAAAAAAAAAAAAGATATCGTTTGTCTTGGTATGGGTATCTGAAATGGACGCATTTTCCTAAAAAAGTTCTGAGTATACATGTAGATGAGGTACATGTATACTCAGAACTTTTTTCCTAAAAAAGTTCTGAGTATACATGTACCTCATCTACATGTATACTCAGAACTTTTTAACTGCATACTCAGGTAGAATGTAGAGGGAGAGGGAGGCCAAAGAAAAGATGGATGGATTATGTGAGGAGTGATATGAAAGAAAGGAGAGATAGTGATAGTGTGTCGAGTGACAGGACAGAATGGAAGAAAAAAAAGTGTTGCGTCGACCCCAAATAATATAAGGGCAGAAAGAAGAAGAATTCCGGTCCCCCTAGCTAAGTTACAACCGTTTCGCTTGCGTCGAACGCTTCTAGTTGACCTTGCCGCCAATTCTTTTATTCTGACCACGTGACTGAGCGTTGAGATGACGTCGTTCCCGTATATTTGAAGCTTTCTACTAGTGTTAAATATTGCAGATTAGCAACTTGGCTAGGGGTACAGGTAAAATCTTGTTGTACCATCAAGGCGCTGTTTCCACGAGCGAAAGAATCGCGGCGTTTTTCTATACACTCTCTATGGAACCGTCTCCACACGGCGATATTATCGCCGCGATGCGACGAGTGGCACCGAGCACGCAAAACGTCATTACATCGTTGCTAGCCCGCCGCGACTAGCAAAGCAACGCGACCGCCGCGCGCTCGGGGCGCTCTCGCGACGAGCGCGCGGCGGGCGCGCTGTCAAACGCAGCGTCATTTCAGCATTGCCTCTCGTTAAGCAACGTGACGTCAAGGAAACGCGGCGATACCGTTACGAGTCGCCGCGGAATCGCCGCGATTCCGTAACGCGACTCGCGACGATACGCGGCGGAATTATCGCTCGTTCGTGGAGATTATCCGACGATATAAGGGCGGACTCGTCGCGATTCTCTCGCTCGTGGAGACAGCCCCCAAGTAACATAGTTTTTCAAACGCGAACGTATCAATAATAATAAAAACAAAAACAGAGTTTATAGTAAAAATGCATCTTGCATTCTAGCAACACTTTCGAAAGCTCGACCGTTTTCATTGCAAAGTGCAATGTGAGTAAACAGGGGGTAATATCGGGGGTGTAGGGGGTGGAATGGGGGTGAACGCATACATTATACTCACTTAGTAGCAATAACATTGGGGGTGTATTTAAAATTGATATGATAGCAGTGTTTTTATAATGGTTTTTGTGCATTTTGAAACAAAAATTGTTTGAATAAATAGACATTAATATTGCTGACGTAGGCCGAAGAATTACGCAACTTAAGTGGTCGTGGGCACACCGTAGGCGGCGCTGGCGGACGGCGAGCAATGAAAAGCTCTCCATCCGACATTATACCGCATATATCGAAGGACAAAACCGTTCTAGTCTTAACGTATAAGTAAGTACGACTGGAACAATTTGCCTACTGCGGTCTTCCCATCCGATTATAATTCAGATGTCTTCAAGGCTAGAGCAAATACTCTTAATAATCTACTCGTAGTGGACTTTTTTTTTTGTCGACGCGGAAAATCATCTTTGACGAAACCCGCTCTTGGGTGGAGCGGGAGACAGTGTCAGACTCTTATTGACTAAAAACCCCGCGCCGTTCCTTCTAGCCTTCATACCGGGGCACGAGTTCTCTTTCGGACAACCCTGTCCCCAGTAGGCTTCGACCCAGCTGGGCCCCTCCTGCTGCTGACAACTCCTTGAGGCGCGCGGGAACAGTGCGCGCCGTCGACGTCTTGGACTCGGTCCATTACCGGACGATCGGACAGCGAGCTACCCATGGCTCACCGTCCGCGAGCCCGCGTCTACGGTGGCCGGAAATCGGGATCGGAATCCCGGCGACGGCGGCGAGGGCGCCGTTGCCTGATGCGGTCGGCCTCCTCCTTTGCAAGCATTACTGCTACGCAGATGGAGGCGACCGCCTGCCATTCCTCCTCGCTCCGGACCACGGCCTCGACCAGGGCCCGGCGCGAGAGGTCTCCGCCGCCAACTCGTAGTCGACTTGACCACCAACAATTACATCATAGTCATCATTTTTTCATAGCAAGCTTTTATAGCTGGGTATACCTATAAAATTAATACTCGTCATGACGAATCATACGAGCCAAAACTCGATGGGGTTGTGTCGTTGAACTTGGTAGTTCCTATAGCCACCTTCCGGTTCCATCATCAAATCAGCTCCTTGTCATAATAATTATGCACTGTCATCTAATTTACACATGCATGCTTTCAGCTCAACCGGAGGAAACTAGAGCCCCGGTATGAAGGCTAGAAGGAACAGCGCGGGGTTTTTAGTCAGTAAGACTCAGACACTGTCTCCCGCTTCACCCAAGAGCGGGTTTCGTCAATGACGATTTTCCCCATCGACAGAAAAAAAAACCGGTAACTGGGAAGTGGGTCAAATTTAATTTGCAAGATTTGATTACAGACAAACATCGGGACAGGGGAAACTAAATAAAAGCTTGTAAAAACGTCTAGTCTAAGCTAATACTTACACAAAATGCACTGGTCCTCACACCTTTTATGTTCCCATTCCAAGATCCCCAGTAGCTCAAGAATTTACCTTAAAAGGATTCATTCGTGAGATATATATCATGTCTCTTATGTATCTAGATTTATAACTGAACTGTAGCTTTGTATGGCTGTCCATCGATTTTCATACTTGACTGGCCTGTTGGTCTAGTGGTTAGTGGCCCTGACTGCTATGCCGGAGGTCGTGGGATCGATTTCCATCCAGGACAAATGTTTGTGTGATGAGCACGATCATTTGTTCTGTGTCTGGGTGTAATTTATCTATAATATGTATGAATTTAGAAATATATTAGTATGTTTATCAGTTGTCTAGTATTCATAAGACAAGCTCTGCTTAGCTAGGGACTAGACGGCGTTGTGTGATAGTTGTGGATTATTATCATTATTTTATTTTTTTTGAGGTGCAAAATCGGCAAATAGCGACTCCCGAGTGTAGCGAGGGGAGCGTCAGAATTTAATTGACTAAAACCCACCTGTGTTCTTTCAGATACGACCACGACCACGATAATTCTTTCGAACAATCCCGTGGCCCTAGCAAGCATTGGCCTTAGTAGCCCCCCTTTGTTTAGGTAATGGGTTTTTGAGATCGTAGAGCTAGGCTTGGTCCTTGCCGCTGCTCTGTGGCCTAGAAATGACCTGCGAGTCTTGATGCCCAGGGTGTCACCTGCGATTGGGGCGTGAGGATCTCCTATCCCTCATGGTTTTCACACCTTGCTCACCTTCGCTCTAATTACTGCTTCACACAAAGACCTCTGCTAACATGGATGTTACAATATCACTACTTTAATATTATACAAGCAAAAAGTGCCTATTTATGTCGCTAAGGTCTAGGCCCGAATCGACTGCGCGTAGTGTTTCACGCGCGCCTCAAGGAGTTGTCATCAAAGCTGAAGGAGCCCAGCAGGATCAATGCCTGCTGGGGATGCGAGAACGTTTGAAGAATGATCGTAGCTCTAGAAAGCAAAAGGATACAGGTGTGTTTTCTACAGTAGCGGAACAGAGAGTAAAGTCCCGCAAACCTCCGTTGAAAAGGGAGGATCCTCCGACCAGACCGGATGTTATAGTCTGGTGGGCGACTGCCCGATAGTTGATGTCGGGCTGTCGTATATGTTCAAATCGCGCGGAGAACTTTGATTGCGCGGTGCAGGATTTCGTATTTTCTTCGTAGTTCTTATGTGGCGTCATAGATGTCGCTACAAAGCAAAAGGATACAGGTGTGTTTTCTACAGTAGCATTATAAAGAGGTAAAGTTTGTTTTTTTGTTTGTAGGAAGTAATCTCTGAAAGTACTGGTCCGAATGCTAACATTTTTTCACCGATAGAAAGCTGCTTTATTCCTGAGTTACTTAAGCAATATTATATGTACGCAGAAGAAGCTGCAGGCAAAAGCTAGTATTCAATAAAAGTCTGTGGCACCCTATCTCTTTCCATAGAGAGGAGAGATAGGAGAGTGGGAGAAGTCCTGAATGGCCTGTTGGTCTAGTGGTTAGTAGCCCTGACTGCTATGTAGGAGGTCGTAGGTTCTATGCCCACCCAGGACAAATGTTAATGTGATGAGAAGCAGCATCTATAATATGTATATATATATATGTTTATCAGTTGTCTAGTACCCATAACACAAGCTCTGCTTAGCTTGGGACTAGACGGCGTTGTGTGATAGTTGTGGAATATAATTATTAATCATTGGATGATTTCCCATCTCAAAAAAAAAGCGGGCAAAGTCACAGCGTGAGCTAGTACAAAACTCCAGGCTCCACACAGGTCGGAATCAAACGAGACAATGATTTAGCAGACATGTGGTAGCCGACTGAATGTATAAATGATTAGCTGTACACCATCCATACTCCATGCTTGATGAATAACTCAGCTTGGAGTCGTGGGACTGTCATGTCTGTATTTTGTGTTATAGTTGAGTATTGAATTCAGTGAAATATAGAATGGAATCACTATTCCTTCGTGACTTTGATCGTGTTAAAGATTTAAATTTTTGCGAAGTACGTAAAGCCGACCACGAGCCAGGGTCTAGTTCCGAAAGGAGCCAGGTTCTAGTTCCGAAAGGAGCCAGGGTCTAGTTCCCAAAAGGAGCCAGGCTCTAGTTCCGAAAGGAGCCAGGCTCTAGTTCCGAAAGGAGCCAGGCTCTAGTTCCGAAAGGAGCCAGGCTCTAGTTCCGAAAGGAGCCAGGCTCTAGTTCCGAAAGGAGCCAGGGTCTAGTTCCGAAAGGAGCCAGGGTCTAGTTCCGAAAGGAGCCAGGGTCTAGTTCCGAAAGGAACCAGGGTCTAGTTCCGAAAGAAGCCAGGCTCTAGTTCCGAAAGGAGCCAGGCTCTAGTTCCGAAAGGAGCCAGGGTCTAGTTCCGAAAGGAGCCAGGCTCTAGTTCCGAAAGGGAGGCTCGGCCCCGGTATGAAAGGCAAGAAAGAACAGGATAGGTTTTTTAGTCAGTAAGAGTCAGACACTATCTCCCGCTCCGCCCAAGGACAGAACTTGTCATTTGGATGATTTTTACCCACCAAAAAAAACCCGTATAGGATCTTTTTATTGTCTCCTTATCTCGGGAACAGGTGAAGGTATCGGGTTGAAATTCAACCCATATGCTCAAGTCTGCAAATCCTTGAAGCTGTTAAAAAAAATCGAACTTACGGTAACGAATAAAAAAGATATGGCCGTTTATGTCGAAGAATAAGTCCGCCTTGGAGTCGTGGGACTGTCATGTCTATACTTTGTGTTATAGTTTCGTATTGAACCCAGTGAAATATAGAATGGATCACTATTCCTTCGTGGCTTTAATCGTGAAAGGGTATTTTTAATATCGTGCGGATTTCATCACATAATATGTGTGACCGGAAATCGGGATTGGAATCTGTCGGCCTCCTCCTTTGCTAGCATTTCTGCTTCGCAAAAGGAGGCGACCGCCTGCCACTCCTCCTCGCTCCGGACCATGGCCTGTACCAAATACCAAGGCCCAGCGCAAGAGATCGCCGCCGCCGAACGCCCCCAGGAGGGCACGGCGATGCTTTGCCTATGCAGGGCACACCTCCACTGAGTGCTCCAACGAGTCCTCCGGTAAGTTAAATAAGTAATGAGTAGTAACTAGATAAATTCTGAAAAACCTAATTGCACTTTTTATCCGAACCGGGATTTTAACTTGCGACCCATGCTCGACATTCGCACTTGCGACCACGTGATTCATGAGGCAGTAACTTTATTGATAAATCCATTGTCCTTTAAAAATCTTGAAGAATATTTTCACTTAGAAGTGTCCTTCTAGGAAACAATGTTCAGCCCACTTATTTTCATAAAAGTCTTGTACCTCCTACGAAATACAACAATATTCAAAAGCAACCATTTGAATTCACCCCAAGTGTTGCCATCATTAAAATTCAATGCAAAATCCTGTCTTCTTGATTGAAGTCTACATTTCTTTGGGTCATGAACCCCGACGTATATGGCTTGTAACCCACTAAAATGGTAAAACGACGTCGTTAGGCAGAAAATGTAAGTTTTATACAGTAAAATAAGAGTATAAAAAATAAAAGACAGATAAATGTATGGGTCTTTACATACAAAACGTGTATGTAAATGCTGACAGGCGTGCGCACTCGACGAGAGACGGACGGAGACTGATTTGAATTTTTGAATTTCGAACGCACGCTGCCGCGCAAGCGCATTGAATGGTGAATACTTAGGGTGCGCATGAGTTATGGATCTTTTGAGAATTGTAATTTAGTTTTGATGAGTTGGCACAAAATCATTCTCCTGGGACCTGAAGTATCAAAAGGCTGATTATAACATATAGTGTGCCCGTACCTTACTGGAATTTATGAATATTTTATAGAATACATATAGAAGAGAAAGCTTGAACAGAAGCATAGATACTAGAACTGGTTTTCCAAAATACGTGGAATATTATTCTCTAACACAGTCTCCAGTCAGCCGATGATGGACATACCACCCACAAAACCAAAGTAAAGTCTGACACGCTCTCTCGGCTTGAGCCGGAGAAGTCATTGGACGATTTCTCACCTTAAGGTGCATCATGACTCACATTTTCACTGTTTTTCATACAACCGCTCATAACTGACTATGACATTATTACACATTTTTCATTAGATATTTTGGAAACACAGTATCTTGTGGATACTATCTAGGTTTCTAAAGAAACCAATTTCTAAATTTGTGTAAAACTAATCCAGTAAAAATCTCTGAAAATGTCCTATTTTGTATGAACTTTGACGCTTCATAATTTGCCTAAAAATTAAAAAAGTCAAAAAAGTAATCCTCTAGAGACCTTGCAAATTTTATTAAGATTCTAAATGACGACAACTTTTTCCAAAAACTTTTAAGGGTTTAAAAAAAGCAGCTATTTCCTGGAGCAAGTTTTGTGAAATTTTCGAGTAAATCTCGGAATAAACGAATACTAACAGAGTTTCCAGGCGTTATCTCTCTTTTTTTGCGTTGCCTTTTCGTCAAACATCGCGTTGGATTCCATTAAATGAAGTAACAAGCTTTTAAACCATTTTCGATGTTTACGATAGTGGAATGGAAAAGGACCCGCTTAACCTTTCAAATGCCGTAATACGCGAACGTCATTCGCTTGGGGTTTTATGAGTAAAAAAAATCCGTCTCCTTATTCACCCAAATCATGGTGTCTCTGATCAGGGCAGCAGCCATAGCAGCATATCTCAAACTTAACTATCTGAGAATCATGTCGTATTAGTTCACATTTTGCAGGCATATTGGCGCTGGATAGAGTTGAGCTTAACATGGTCGAATTTTTAGTTGTATTGACAATAAATTTTTAATGGTACTCGTAAAAAAACTTTTTACAAAAAAAAATTAAACCGACTTCAAAAAGTACAAAATAACTTTAATTTCGGAAGTCGGTGTTTCTATAATAGATACCTAATCTTGTCTCTTCGTTATTTAACACCGACTTCCGAAATTAAAGTTATTTTGTACTTTTTGAAGTCGTTTTAATTTTTTTTTGTAAAAAGTTTTTTATTTTTCACTTTTTAGTTATGGTAGCACCACTAAAAAGTACCTACCCTTCAGCTAAACATAAATTACCTTATAGCCAGTGTGCATCTCATAACGATTCTAATAATCCCAAATACGGTTATGTTACATGAATTTACGTTCCGGCTTTATCACCAGATCAGTTCGATACATCCCCTCCCCCTTTTCTTTCAGTCAGTCACCGACTACACGTATGAACAAAGCAATTTTACTTGTTACGACAATTCTGCTATGATTCTATGAGGAGTTCTGTTCCATATCTTCGAAGTTCATGATCAGATCATAACAATATTTCTATGGGACCAACTTGGAAGCATAACCTTTCAATCAAAAAAAAAATATTTTCAAAATCGATCCACAATTGATATCGGTGAAAATACATACAAAAAAAAAAACATACATTCAGCTGAACATAGAACCTCCTCCTTTTCGAAGTCGGTTAAAAATCAATGCCACTTTTCGTTGTTATTTTATAACTCAAGAACAGGCTCATCTATCAAAACCAAATTTTTAGGCTTTGTTCGGACTATTTAGTAGATGGTTTATGTGAAGTTTGGTAGGGTAGAGTAGGGTATAGTAGGGCAGAGTGGTGTAGAGTAGAGGAGTGTAGAGTAGTGTAGGGTAGAGTAGGGTAGAGTAGGGTATAGTAGGGTAGAGTAGGGTAGAGTAGGGTAGAGTAGGGTAGAGAAGGGAAGAGCGGGAGCGAAGCCGTGCGGGCAAAAGCTAGTTTCGTATACAAGCGATGCAAAGATAGTCACTTAAAGCTTTATGAATGATCAAAATATTTTTTTTAGCCTACTGTGTGTCCCACTGCTGGACAAAGGCCTCCCCTTTCTCATGTGACGATCTGCTCCCCTAGCTAAGTTACAACCGTTTCGCTTGCTTCGAACGCTTCGAGTTGATCTTGCCGCCAATTCTTTTGTTCTGACCACGTGACTGAGCGTCATTCCCGTACATTTGAAGCTTTCTACTAGCGTTAACTATTGCAGATTAGCAACTTGGCTAGGGGTACTGCCCCCTAGCCAAGTCACAACCGTTTCGCTTGCTTCGAACGCTTCGAGTTGACCTTGCCGCCAATTCTTTTGTTCTGACCACGTGACTGAGCGTTGATACGACGTCGTTCCCGTACATTTGAAGCTTTCTACTAGCGTTAAGTATTGCACATTAGCAACTTGGTTAGAGGTACTGATCATTTTCGTGGGCAAACTTGGCAAGAGATGGCAAGAGATTTCATGAAATGGTGCTATATCAGCTAAATCATCATCATCATCACTTCAGTCGAAAGACGTCTACTGTTGGACATAGGCCTCCCCCAAACGCGCCATAACGACCGGTACTGTGTGTCTTACATCTATCGGATTCCCACGACCTTAACCAGATCAACGGGTGGCCTCGTAGTCTTCACTCCAGAACCATCAGCAGTCGGGGTTAGGGTCTCGACGGAATACTCATGGTTAAAGGTTGATTAAAATAGCTCTAATCCCTTCTTGTCAGTCGTAAACTCCTGGCGGCGTGGTCGTGGTCATAGATCGTCTGGTAGGTGGGTTGTGGCTTTTACACTCGCGCCTCAACCGTAGGGGCCCAGCAGGGTTGAAGGCTACTGGGGCCAAGGGTTTGCTTCTGAAAGGAAGATTCGGCCCTGTACAAAGGCAACGAAAGAACTTTAGTGGGTTTTTAGTCAGGAGCCTTTCTTCAAGGAGATGTCAGCAAACCTTAGGGGCTCAGCATGGTCGAAACCTACTGGGACAACGTTAAGTATGAAAGTGAGACCTGGGGTCCTGAGACGAAAGAAAAGAAGGAACAGGAGTGTAGTTTTAGTCAGTAAAAGTCTGACACTATCTCCCGCTCTACCTAAGAGCGGTGGATGTATACAAAAAGGTTGGTGGTGTACTTTGCGAGACTTCTCCATCCCTCTGTTCGTAGCACTGCGCATACATTCTAAAACCATGAAAGTAACTGATCAAGATCAAAATAACTATAAAAGTATCAAAACTACAACTTTAAATGCCCCATCCCTATTATTTGATATCGTGTGTACCATCAGCTCATACAAATCCTAAGAAGGCCTACATAACGAACAGTTATAAATAACTATAGATATACTATCTCTATGAAATATAATCATACAGGCTTGTTGCTCCGGTTTCAACCGTCTTTTTGGGAATAAAATGTTTCGAAACTGGATTTAAATGCAGCGAGTGCAAAATCGTTTGCTGTGTTGTGAATGATTTTGATCTTTGTCTATTTTTAACCGACTTTAAAATATAAGGAGGTTACCGATTAAAATAATATGTACCCTTTTCTTTAAGGTAGAATCACCGCGAAATTCAAATCTAAAATATTATTTTAGAGATGCGCCAAATATTCGTTTTATATTCGGTGTACTCGGCAAAATTTTGAGATATATACGTACTAGCTGCTCCCAGCGGTTTCGCCCGCGTGATAGCAGAAAATTATTCCAAGGGAACATACTTCTGGGATAAAAAACCATGATCTTGACAAAGCCAAGACCATGTCCTATTCCAGGAGATGGTCTATCCGTGTGCCAAGTTTCATCAAAATTGGTTTTGCCATTTAGGCGTGAAGACGTAACAAACAAACAAACTCACTTTCACTTTTATAATATTAGTAAGGATTTGGCCGAATTATTTGATTGAACGAAAACATGGTCTACAATGATGCATAGCTCTAAGCCTGTTTTGTACCATCTTACCAACATTGTAGATGCAAATAAATGATTATGAATATGAATTATCCGGCAGTATATTCGGTTCGGTAGGAACTTAACCAAATATTGTTCGGTATTCGATTATTCGGTGACACCACCATTTGGCGTATCACGATTTTTTTTTGTCATTTTATAAAAATAAATATTTTCATTACAATAATGAAGAAAGTTAAAATATAATTAAATTCTTTGAATATGACTGTATTTTGCTATAATATTGCATTGTATTTTGCATAGACTTCGTAATATTTAGAACGTTCAATAAGTATAAATATTTTTTTATTTTTGTTAGAAAATCTGATAAACTAAAATAAAATAATTTTTTAAACCTCATAAAACAAAGTTGTTGTTTATGGTATTAGTTACATAGTCCTGAGAGGTTGCCAGTGTTTTACAAAAATAACCTTGTAGGTTATGGTGTACTACAGTATATCAAAATAGGTTGGTCTATTACTAACAACTAAATTTAAAACGCCAACAAAAGTCTAAAAGCGGTAAGTACTCCACTTTCTAGCGACGCCATTTAACAAGTCATTCAACTGCAAATAAACTGGCCGTTTAAGGCTTTTTCGGAAGAATGTTAAACTTAGGTAAAGAAACTTGTCACTTAACGCAGGGAGCTATTAGACGTACTAATTGAGTGTGCAAACGCCTTTAGAGGAGGGGCGGTACACACTACATGATTTGTTAAAAACTCTAGTCTGATACAAGCTTCTTATTTATTTATTTATTTAAATTTTTATGCACAAAGTTGTACAAAGGCGGACTTCTTCTTCTTCAAGCTTCTGCCACAGGCTTTGCCCGTGTGAAAAATCTCTGTACAAACTTTTAACCCCCGTTTCATACCATCTTTTTTTATGGTGGGAAAAATCATCTAATGACAACCCCCGCTCTTGGGCGGAGCGGGAGATAGTGTCAGACTCTTGCAAACTAAAAACCCACCCCGTTCTTCCTAGCCTTCATACATTCGGGGCTGGAGGGAGTTGTCAGCAACCGTTGGAGCTTAGCAGGGTCGAAGCCTACTGGGGCCATGGGTGATGCGAAAGAAATCTCCGGGCCCTAAAACAATAGCAGAGCAGGAACAGGAGTGGATTTTTAGTCAGTAAAAGTCCGACATTATCTCCCGCTCGGTCCAAGAGCGGGGGATGTCATTAGATGATTATCCTACCTAAAAAAAAAATTGTTATTGGTATATCATCACATCATTCCAGCTGAAAGACGTGTACTGTTGAGTATAGGCCTCCCCAAAATGTTGCCACGAAGACCGCTCCTGTGTGTCTTATATTCATCAGACTCCCTCGATCCTCACCAGATATCCACCTGGTGGGAGGTCTTCCAATGCTGCGTCTTTCGGTACGTAGTCTACGGAACCTTTCGGCCCCATCTATCTGTTCAGCGAGCAAAATGCCCTGCCCACTGCCACTATTGTGTGTATTCACAATCCTATTTGCATGTATTTTCCGACGGGTAGATCCTATAATCTTCGCGTTCAAAGCTCACACAAACCTATGTACCTACACCTACATTTGTAAGAACAGCCGAAAGCGTGAAACAATTGGTTTCAGCCTAACTCCAGCCTTTGTGTAGACGCCTAACGTATTTTCCTTTTGACCAGGTAGTGCAGGAAGATTTTGTGCTAAACAGAGTTATGAAACTTTGCTTACCTTTATTTTGAAGACATAGTTTTATTTTATTGTTTAGGAACAACAAAAAGCTATATTTTGTTTTTATTATTGATAAGCTCCCGTTTGACCACGATTTCACGTGATGGTAAGTGATAAAGCACGCTTGCCTAGAAGTAACCTTGACTTAAAGATCCCTAGGTTGTAGCCATCAGGAAGTACAGACCCGGGCAGAGAATTCCACTCCTTAGCTGTAGCATAATCAGCCTTTTAATGTTCCCACTGCTGAGACTCAGGCCTCCTCGGTAGGAAAGAGAATGGGACGTACTACACACTACGCGGGCCTAGTGCGGGTTGGTGAATGTCACATGTCTTCGAAATTTTGGTTCTAGGACATGCCGGTTTTGGAGGCGACCGCCTGCCACTACTCCTGGCTAAAGACCATGGCATGTACCAAGGCAAGGCGAGGACATGCTGGTTTCCTCACAATGTTTTCTTTCATCGTTGTGGTGATGAAATAAATAACGCAAAGTTATGCTCCTGGCTGGGTTTGAAAACGTGACCTACAACTCGTAAGTTACCATTCGTTACCACTCGGCCACCACTGCTCCTTAGCTGTACATACTATGAATGTCAAAATTCAAAAACATTTATTTCAAATAGACCATTTGCAGGCACTTTCGAATAGTAATATGTCAGTCAGTCCAAGAAAAGTGAAGCTAAATTGCACGTTCCAAAGCGTAGATCTCTATGGAGAAGAACGTGCAAGAAACTCCATGGACACTCTTGTGTAATGTATTCCTACACCAATACAATGTGTTATTACAATTCTTTTTGGATATTTTTAACGACCAAAAACTCCGTCCGTCTATCCTGCCTATTTCAAAAAGTCCTAATGTCTTAAACAAACCGTCTGTCCGCGCCTCTTTAGCGCATCGTTTGTGCGCGACTCAATCGCCTCCGCCCATAGAGCATGGAACCGTCGCTAGGGCAGCCTCAGAAGCCGCCAGCAAGTAAGTACTAATATGGCTAAAGGAGATCGATTAAGCCAATACTACCCCACAGCTGGGCAATTATAATAATAACACCTACAACAACGGCGCAGGCAACAGCGCCCTCGCTGCCGCCGGGATTCCGATCCCGATTTCCGGCTATGCATGGCTCGCGGACGGCGAGCCATGGGTAGCTCGCTGTCCGACCGTCCGGAAACTGTCCGGACCAAGCCCAAGACGGCGACGGCGCGCACTGTTCCCGCGCGCCTCATGGAGTTGTCAGCAACAGGAGGGACCCAGCTGGGTAGAAGCCTACTGGGGCCAGGGTTATCCGAAAGGAAGCTCGTGTCCCGGTATGAAGACTAGAAGGAACGGGGTGGGTTTTTAGTCAGTAAGAGTCTGACACTATCTCCCGCTCCACCCAAGAGCGGGGGTTGTCATAAGATGATTTTAGCCCACCGAAAAAAAAACCTAGTTTTTTTTTAATGATAAATATCTTTGCTTGACTGCGATCCCACCTGATGATTCGCAGTGATGCAATCGTTGATGGTGAGACGCACTAGTATATTAAGAGCTTATTCACTCTTGAACTCTTGAAGACATCTAAATTATCCTAGGAAGGGATGGCAGGCGGTGGCCTTCTTCTGCGAAGCAGTAATGCTAGCGAAGGAGGTTAAACGACGATGCGAAACGCTTAGTCCGGACCATAGAGGTTTTATTAACGTAAGAAAAGATACTCGCCATACGTCGAATTTTTGTTTGTAATGAGTGCGCCTCTCCATCATGGACGGGAAGAGCAAATTGTTCCAGTCCTTCGATGTAGTATGCTGCGCTCCATTGCTCGTTGCCAAACCTTTAGATTAGAGTTTTGGATGTCAGTCAAAGACCAAGTGTACACTTGGTCGTTGCCTAACATCCACAAACTGCTGCAGAATTAGAGTTTGTCAAAAAGTCAAACTAATTGGGTAATTATTAGGGCAAAATGAAATCTGATGTATTCAATCAACACTGGTTCAATAATCAAGGTTTATTAAGAGATCTTGATCTTTGTTTACTAATAGAAGCCCCTTAAAAGTATTTTTAAGCTATTGCATAGCTTCTATCGCGAGCCTTGAGCGTGGAGACCGAATCCAGAAATTCCGTAACGAAAAAAATTTAAGAGGGTCCTTCTCCACTCGCTTATCGTAAACATCAAAAATGGTTAAAAGCTTGTTACTTCATTTAATGCAATCCAACGCGATGTTTGACAAAAAGGCAACGCAAGAAAAGAGAGATAACGCCTGGAAACTCTGTTAGTATTCGGTAATTCCGAGATTTATTCGAAAATTTGTGAAATTTTGTAACTTGCTCCAGGAAATAGCTGATTTTTTTAAACCCTTAAAAGTTTTTGGAAAACGTTGTCGTCATTTAGAATCTTAATTAGATTTGCAAGGTCCCTAGACAATTACTTTTTTAACTTTTTAAATTTTTAGGCAAATTATGAAGTGTCAAAGTTCATACAAAATAGGACATTTTCAGAAGTCTTTACTGGATTAGTTTTACACAAATTTAGAAATTGGTTTCTTTAGAAACCTACATAATATCCACAAGATACTGTGTTTCCAAATTATCTAATGAAAAATGTGTAATAACGTCATAATCAGTTATGAGCGGTTGTATGAAAAACAGTCAAAATGTTACTCGTGATGACCTTAACACCCTCCACTAAATGGTTGTCATGGCAACTTGTCAACTTCAATCACAAATAATATTTTTCTATGATAATTGCATAAGTTGATAAAAAATGCTATGCAATAGCTTTACCGCGGCAGTCTCCGAGTGCCACACGTCTTTTTTTAAATGATTAAATCTTATACAAAATTCTCAAGTCGTTTGACTCTTTAGACAGACTATACTAGTAGGTAACTACGTAGCAGTACAAATAATAATAATTATTATTATATCTAGCCCATATTGTCCCACTGCTGGGCAAAGGCCTACCTCCACTCCTTCCAGTGTTCACGGTTTTGAGCCACTTCTTTCTAATTCCTAAGGAAGACATCCAAGTCGTCCCACCATCTCCTTCTTCTACAAATAATATTAGAAAAAAAAAACTGTCGCTACCGTCTCCATGCCCACAAAGATGTTTCAAAGCTCTGTGGCACCGGCGCATCGTAACGTACGTGGTAACGAAGTGGTATATTTAGTTGCGGGATAAATAGTTTACCGTGGTGGTTACGTGGACCGGTATGGTTGGATGGATGGATGGTAGTAGTTTTGAGGTGAATCGTACCGTAATATTGGACAGTCTAAAGCTTTGGTTTTCTAGGATAGCGGTGCCGTCATATAGCGGTCGTTTTCCGGAACAACGACTATTTTCCTCTTCTGATGATAGTTCATCCTCCAAGTAAATTACTAAAGCTAAATCAAGGTCGTCCATTTTCTATCTTGGATACTTTTCGTATGACGTTTGTGACGTTTGTTTTGAAAAAATAATTGACGATGTGTTGAAACGGCCGCTATATGACGGCACCGCTTTCCTAGGAAACCAAAGCTTTATTCTGGTTTGGCTATGGATATTCACCATGATCGTCATCATTTCAGCCGACGGACGTCCACTGCTGGACATAGGCCTCTCCCAAGTGTCGCCACAATGATCGATCCTGTGCGTCACGCATCCATCAGATTCCCGCAACCTTCACCAGGTCAACGGTCCACCTTGTAGGAGGCCTTCCGTCAAGGATATTAGAAAAAATTCAATAAATAAGTTTAGTGGCGAACTGTTGGTCATTAGCGAGTAGCGACCCCATAAACCCAATCTCCTGGGACCATTTTTGTTTGTAATATTCTAGCTTAAATTTATTGATAGCCGTATTTTTAGGGTTCCATATCCAAGGAATAAAAACGGGACCCTATTGCTATCATTCCGCTGTCCGTCTGTCTGTCATCAGGCTGTATCTCATAAACTGTGATAGCTGGACAGTTAAAATGTTGTGTTGTAAGTGTTGATAAAATATGATGTATTTCTGTTAACGCTATGCTATTTAAACAATAAATACTATTGTTATACAGTAAATACTAAAAACGGAATAAAATTAATATCTAAAGGAGGCTCCCGTACAACAAACGTGAATTTTTTTTGTCTTTTTTTGCTCGATATTAATAACTGCAACAGGTAGACGCTTAAAATAATTACAGAATATTTACCTACTATAAAATAAAGTAAATATAAAACAAAAGTTTTTTGCCGTTTTTTGCTCGATATTAATAAAGTAATAAGGAACCAATAATAGTACCTACGGAACCCTTCATGTGTGAGCCCGACTCGCACCCAGTTTTTTTATCGATTTATATCAATAATATTGTTCAGGCACGGAGGGACCTTTGGTAACTAGTTCCAAAAAACAAAAAAAAAACTTATCAACATACAAAAATCACCGTAAAATCTTTATGAAGCATTTCCAGGCTCGTCACAACATAATGACATTTTACTTAAGAGTTGAGGATTAAACCCGACGTTACAAAGTAGTCGGTAATGAGACTAATGACTTGAAATTATACGCTTCATTTCATTACTTAATATAGATTTAAGGCATGTCCACAGGGAAAGCTAAACGATATTTTATATTACCAGCTGACTCTATAAACTCGACAAACGTTGGTCTGCCATATAAATTAAGAAAGAAAAAAACAGGGGGTTGAGGTAGTTTTATCTGTACGTTTAAAAAAAAAACTATATTTTTATAGATAAATTAAATTCGTTTTGAAAAGGAAACAGTCGGGAAAGGCTATGAAAGGACTACAATTAGATGCATGTAGTTGAAACACTATGTCGATTTAAATCAATTATTGAATTATGATTTGGCCCTACCTCTTTTGTTACTGCTTCACTTCTAATGATTATAAATCAAATCAAAACATTTATTTGCTAGAATATAGTACATAAGCTGTTACAGTGTTCAGCATTTAGCGACAGTTTTAATAGTACATTGTTACTCTAGGGTTGAAAGTTACTTATTTCGTCCCGAGAAAGAGTTGGCGGCTAAGCGTAGCGAGGTCGCTAATTCGAGGGACTAAATAAGTAACTTTAACCCCAAGGTAAACATTGTGCTTTTTATTACAAATACAAGGAGATAGACCTAGTTTTTTTTTTTTTAATTATTTGACAGCTGTTAGTTGAAAGTAAAACTCCCTAGGGATGAAAAGTGTGATACTTTTCAGCCCGCTCCTCAGGCAAGTTCAGACCTACTTTCAGAGTATGAGTAATAAAAAATAAAATTCCTTTTAGAAAAGGAAAGTTGGAAAGGGCTACCATCTTTGCTTTTATTGGGTATCCTACGCCCAGTCTTAAAAACAAATCTTTATCGAAGCTAATAAATATATTACCTCGTCCGAAAAGTATAGCTGTCACTGTACACCATACTTACCTCTTTTTGAAATTGCATTTTGATAGCGAATCAAAATTACACACGATACGAGTAACTTCATGTAATTATTATTTTATATCACAAAATGGCTGCCGAGTCATTTTACGAGATATTATTATCATATTAGAGCCCGAATGTGCTGTAAGAGGTACCGTTTAAATAACCTTGTTATTATTTTATCCTTGTATGAGTAAAAGTAATAATTAGGTTTTTTTTTAGGAAGGATGGGGGGGAGGAGGCAATTGAAGGGGTAAGTGGACAAAGGTGTCAACTGCTATTACGATTCTCTGGTAATATTTCTGCTGTTAGCACATTTCAAATCTGAAATAAATACTTCATCATCATCATCATATCAGCCGAAAGACGTCCACTGTTGGACATAGGACTCCCCCAAGCGTCGCCACAACAACCGGTCCTGTGCGTCACGCATCCATCGGATTCCCGCGACGCTAACTAGGTCATCGGTCCACCTTGTTGAAAATATAAACTTGATTGACAGTTAAAACCTTTGCTAGCATCTGTAACTATTTAACGAATTAGATATGGATTGTTTTAAATCCATGGATCGATTTACCATCAGTTAAAACCTATGTCCATGCAAAATGTTGGATTTTTTTATTTTGTTAGATAACACCATAGAAATATAAATAACAGGAGAAGTGGCAAGGGGGCGTGTGCATGTCCGCTCGAATTGCATTATAAGTGCATATTGGGGCAAACGGCCGGCAGTTATGAACTTGTGAGACTCGCGATACGTGATCGTAAACAAATTTGAAATGCCGCGTTGTTCAGTGGTTTCATGCAAGAACTGAAGTGATAAGACAAGCCTGGGTCATCACGGAATCTCTTACCATATGTAAATACAAGTTTAATGCTATATTTATCTTTAAAATCAGTAAAAACAACAAATCTTATAATATGCATTGCTGCTACTACGATTTTCGTTTTCAAATATCAAAGCGACTGTATAACTCATAAAGTAAATACATTGCTCTTTAACAACTACCAAATTTTAACGCTCAGTAATTGGACAAGCAATATAAAAATAACATAACGATACTTTATCAGTGCAGCGTATTTCATAATACCGGCCGCTGATCCATTCCGCTAGTCAGGGATGCGCGTGTTCCTTTTTCGTTCATTCCTGTACGTGTAGTAGTGTCGGTAGTGGAAGGGAGAACTGGAGACACCGTGTTCCGACACATTTTTAACTACTTAGCATATCTCCTCCTTTCTTATATCTATGGACAACACCTTTGTCCATTTAACCCTTCAATTGCGGATGTGTGCCTAAACTGCACAGATGTCACTGAAATACGCGCACGAACCTTAGGATTCCCGAACCCCCTTACTGATACCCTGAAAAACCTGAGAGGTCTAATTTGTTTTTGGAGAGAGGTGGGCTGGTTGGAATAAGCCCACCTAAGGTACGCGGGCTTGCGTCCGGTAACTGTCCGGACCGAGCCCAAGACGTCGACGGCGCGCTCTGTTCCCGCGCGCCTCAAGGAGTTGTCACCAACAGGAGAGGCCCAGCTGGGTCGAAGCCTACTGGGGCTAGGGTTATCCAAAAGGAAGCTCGAGCCTTATTTTGAAGGCTAGAAGGAACGGGGTGGATTTTTAGTCAGTAAGAGTTTGACACTATCTCCCGCTCCACCCAAGAGCGGGGCTTGTCATAAAATAATTTTTGCCCATCGTAAAAAAAAAGTCCACCTAAGGTTATGGCCGCCATGGCCCACATACTCCGCATAGGACTAAGTGCGAACACCATACTCAGACATAGACATAGTTTTTTTTTTCTTAGGGTGGAGATCAAAACTCACTCCTAATTCCTTCCTTGTCATGCATGTATACGTGTCAAATCCGTGAACGGGCGCTGTCAGTTGAGATTGGTCATCTCTTAGCTTGCCAGTGTCTTATTTTAATTTTCATATTTAGAATATCTTTTTATTTTTTACTTTATATCTTTTTTTTTTTAACCAAAACAGAGTACTTGCTCTGCGATTTCGGCGGTCTCTCCAATCCTGTGCCTTTATCTCTCGCCGGAACGCCCATACCGATCTGTTCCGACTTTAGGTACCTAGGGTCGCTCGTCCAAGGGGATGGTGAGGTAGACCGGGATGTAACACATCGGATCAACGCAGGATGGATGAAATGGCGACAGATCACGGGAACCACTTGCGACCCACGGATGCCCCTCAAGTTGAAGGGTAAAATCTACAAGTCCGTAATAAGGCCTGTCGTACTGTATGGATCAGAATCTTGGGCTGTGAAAAAGGTGGATGAAAAAAGATTACATGTAGCAGAGATGAGAATGTTAAGATGGATGTGTGGTGTGACAAGAATGGATAAAGTGAGAAATGAGTATATTAGGGGAAGTTTGAAAGTGGCGCCAGTGACTGAAAAGTTGAAAGGAAATCGTTTGTCTTGGTATGGTCATGTGAAAAGGAGGGACGAAACGCATGTTACTAAAAAAGTTATGAGTTTACATGTGGATGGACGGCGGGGGAAAGGGAGGCCAAAGAAAAGATGGATGGATTGTGTGAGAAGTGATATGAAAAAAAAGGGAGTAAGTGATAGCGTGACGAGTGAAAGGACAGAATGGAAGAAAAAAACGTGTTGCGCCGACCCCAAATAAAACGGGACAAGGGCAAGAAGATGATGGACTTTATTTACACTGTTCTCACATAATAGTAGTGATAAAAAACATGTAGGTACCTAAACGAGATATTTGTTAAACATAAATTGATTTAAAAGAGTATTGTCCGAGGAGTTCCTTGCGCATTCTTCTCCTTAGGAATATACAGCTTTGAGTAGTGGTGACCTGGTGATAATAGCTTCGACTTTCAAGTTGTAGGTCGCAGGTTCAAACCCTGCCAGGCACATTACTTTGTGTAATTTATTTCATCACCACTGCTCTCAAAAAGGTGAAGGAAAACATCGTAAGGAAACCGGCATGTCCTAGAACCAAAAATTCAAAAACATGTTAGATTCACCAACCCACACTGGGCCCGTGTGGTGGATTACGGCCCATTCCCTCTCCTAGAAAGGAGGCCTGTGTCCTAGCAGTGGGAACATTAAAAAGGCTGATAATGATGATGATGATATTTTTTCTGATTGATTGAATTATTAACAATTTAAAAGTGCCTGTTATTGGTTTATTTGACATTAACTTCGACTTTAATTCATTTTAGTTACCAAAACAGACGCACCTTCTCAAGTGCCTACGAAGGGGGTAGCCCACCCTTAAACCACACGACAGGATTCCCCTTAACTTTCAAGTATGTTATTATTTATGACCTCAAAAGCTTTTAAAAGATATGAAACTTTCGCTCTTGTTAGATTTCAGTGGCGCCAAGGATGATTTAAAAGTTTAATATTGTCTTTATGGGATTTGGTTAAGAGCGGCCAACTCAAGGTACATTTTTATAGAACCGCTCTTACCTGATTATGACGTTATTACACATTTTTCATTACATATTTTGGAAACACAGTATCTTGTCGATATTATCTAGGCTTCTATTGAAATCAATATTTAATTTTTTGTAAAAATAATCCAGTAAAGATCGCTGAAAATCTCCTATTTTGTATGAACTTTGACACTTCATAATTTCCCTAAAAATTAAAAAAGTCAAAAAACTAAAACTAAAGAAGCCTTGCAAATTTTATTAAGATTCTAAATGACGACAATTTTCTTTCAAAAACTTTTAAGCGTTTAAAAGAAACAGCTATTTCCTGGAGCAAGTTTTCTGAGAGAATCTCTCTTTTTTTGCGTTGCCTTTTCGTCGAACATCGCGTTGGATTGCGTTAGATGAAGTAACAAGCTTTAAAACCATGCTCGATGTTGACGATAGGCGAGTGGAAAAGGACCCTCTTAAGACAACTCGAAGTACATTTTTATAGAACCGCTCTTACGTGATTATGATGTTCTAACACATCTTTCTCTTGATATTTTGAATACACAGATATCTTGACATTAAAGTCGAGATATCCTTACTAATATTATAAAAGCCAAATTGAGTTTGTTTGTTTGTTACGTCTTCACGCCTAAATTGCAAAACCGATTTTGATGAAACTTGGTACACGGATAGACCATGTCCTGGATTAGGACATAGGATACTTTTTATCCCGGAAGTATGTTCCCTTGGGATAATTTTCTGCTATCATGCAGGCGAAGCCGCTGGGAGCAGCTAGTTCTAAGATAAGCTAAGCTACGACATACACGCGGACAAAGCTAGTACTTCCTAATTTCCTTTAATAAAAAGCCGTAAACAGACCAAAAAACGCCCCCCCATAATAACTTATGGTCTCCATAATAAAAAATAAAACGAATGGTCTCTTAATTCCTTTTAAACTTCCAAAGGCACCCTTATAATATTTCCCCTATAATCCACTTTAATGTATTTTGAACCTTATCCCATTCTAATAAGATCTTTGAGAAGTTAGATTTAAAAGCTGTAATTGAATTTAAAAATGAAATGAGTATAGACAAGTACCTACCACTAATACACACTAATACATCTATATAAAGTTGACGTGTCTGTTTGTAATATTCTTTTTTTCTTATTATGAAACATATCTATTTTTTTTTTATCTGTTTGTTTCGGGCTAATCTCCGAAATGGCTAGACCGTTTTTGAAGTGATTTTCATTAGTGGTTAGCTGATGTTTTAAGAAGTAATTAAGGTGACATAGGCCTCCTCCAAGTGCCGCTATAACAATCGGTTCTGGGCATCTCGTATCCATCCGCTAATACAGAATACAGTCACTATAGTATACTAGCTGCTCCCAGCGGCTTCGCCCGCGTGATAGTAGAAATTTATCCCAAGGGAACATACTTCCGGGATAAAAAGTACCCTAAGTCCTATTCCAGGATATGGTCCATCCGTGTACCAAGTTTCATCTAAATCGGTTTTGTCAATTAGGCGTGAAGACGTAACAAACAAACTCACTTTCGCTTTTATAATATTAGTAAGGATTATTTTTTCAGAAAAGCAATTAGGGTTTCAAAAATAAAAGATTGTTTTGAAATTGTGACCAAATTACATTATACTATGTTACATGTCGAATGCGGGCAAAGTCGTGGGTATTAATTCATGAATCCCCAAGCGACCACCGGTGGCCGCGCATCTATTGTCTTACTATTGTGTCTCTAATTGACGGTATCTGAAGGGTTAAGTAGTATTCAATAAAAATGATTAAAGTACTCCTATATTTTAAGTAGGTAATTTCCTCAATGTGACTCAATCAAATTGTCATTCATTGCTTGTTTTTGTTAACATTGATTGAGAGATTTTTTCCGTCATCAAATAATAATTAACCCTTCAGATACCGTCAATTAGAGACACAATAGTAAGACAATAGATGCGCGGCCACCGGTGGTCGCTTGGGGATTCATGAATTAATTAAGTGTAAACAATCTTGATATGTCTTTTTATTTAAAACTAGCTTCTGCCCGCGACTTCGTACGCGACGTTGACTGGCCTGTTGGTCTAGTGGTTAGTGGCCCTGACTCAAGTCGTGGGCTCGATTCCCTCCCAATGTTTATGTGATGAGCAAGATCATTTGTTCTGTGTCTGGGTGTAATTTAACTATATTATATACGTATTTAGAAATATAACAAGCTCTGCTTAGCTTGGGACTAGATGGCGTTGTGTGATAGTTGTGGAATATATTATTATTACTAGCTTCTGCTCCCGACTTCGTACGCGAGTCCTGTTGCTTATGCCAGCGACAACGGGGTCGTCAAAATCGAAGATCTAAAACGTTTGATGTCGAATTCTAAGAGCCCGGGAAAACAACGTGATGCACGAGACGATTCGAGATGTTCCACATCTCTTCCACTTACGCGCGTGACAGTGTGCACACACCTCAGACATGGTGCCAATGTCTCCGTGTTCGATGTAATTAATAAATGGGTTATAGGAAAACGTTGGGTAGTAAAGTCAAAAATGTGAAGTCACTACCATTGGTTGCAGGCGCGGGCTATCGGACGGTAAACAATGGGTAGCTCACCGTCCGACCGTCTGGTAACCGTATGAACTGAGCGCAAGTCGTCAACGGCGCGTTGTGTTCCACGCGCTTCATGTAAATGAATCGTAGGGGCCCAGTAGGACCAGTAGGGTCGAAGTCCACTGGGGCTATAGGTTTGCTTCTGGAAGTAAAACCCGGAGTCCTGGAAAGCAATGCAAAGAAGGAACATAGGAGTGAGTTTTAGTTAGTAAAAGTCTGACATCTGAGCCTCCCTCTTCGTCCAAGAGCGTCATTGAATAATTTCCCACCTAAAAAAAAACTTGCAAAAAGGACTCGCATTAATTGATCTTAATTTGTTAAAAAAAAACGGACACCCATCCAAAATATGACTGCAGAGAGAGTAGCTTTACCTCATAAAACACAAATGATTTTCTACATAAAAAAAAACTTGCAAGAATTACTCGAACTAATTGCACTTATTCTCTCAAAAAAAAAAAAAAACCGAACACCCATCCAAAATATGACCGCAGACAGTGTAGCTTAACCTCATAAAACACAAAGTTTTTTTTTTTTTTTTTTAATCTTTATTAGGGAGCTTTGTCTTAACTTAGACTATGTCGCTCCATCGTAGCCAAATTTTGAGTTACAGCTTATTCTAAATGGTTGTGATAAATTTTGTACCAGACTCTTGCCTCGTCTGAAGTAGGCTTTGCTAATATGTTGTTGATAATACCTACATCTAACATATTTAGAGTGCTAATTATATTTCTCCTGAGGCGTTAAAACACAAAGTTAAAATCATAATCAGATTACAAGTCAAAGCCGAAAATTCGACCGCCATTTAATTTCGGCGATAATTACAACAAATCTCTTAAGATTAACAATATTAATTTGACGTGATATTTCAGGGGAGAATATTTGAGGTATTGACATACAAATTATATAGGTATGTATAATGTAAGTAGGTGTAATGAGAACAGGTAAATGACACGGGCGTCTCTTGGTTGTGGGGTGAGTTACACTTGGGGCCGAGGGATTCGACCCAGTCTGTTTGTTGTTCTGTTCAATTCATGCTGAAACTGTTCTTCCCTTTTACTACTGATCAAGGAGATCCAATTCTGATTCCAAAAATTCGAAAGTTGCCGAAAGTCGCCTTGAGCGCGGGCTTGCGGACGTCAAGCAATAGGCGCTGCCCGTTCGTCCGGTAACTGTCCGGACCGAGCCCAAGTCTTCAACGGCACGCACAAATCCCGCGCGCCTCAAGGAGTTGCAGGGTTGAAGCCTACTGGAGCTAAGGGTCTGCTTCTTAAAGGAAGGCTCGGCTCCGGTATGAAAGGCAATGAAGGAACGGGTTGATTTTTTTTGTCAGTAAACACTATCTCCTGATCCGCTCAAGGAGGTTGTCACCTGGATGATTTTTAACCACCGAAAAAAAAATTATTAGGCTGGCAATGCCGCCAGCGTTCTGGGCACATTTCCCATTGACATCGATGTGGCCGAATTTTTTGACGCCCTAAATAAAGTTCCCTTTGTTTTTTATCCGTTTGTGCATATTATTACTTTGTTATGCATATTATTTGTTGTGCATATTATTACTAAGTTTGTATACATACCTATTAGCTTATAATATTTAATAATTAAGATGTATATATATGTGTAAATAAATAAACCATTCCCCTCAAAGCCGAAGAAAAACTGATTAGGCTGCAATCTCATAGCGCAGTACAGAACCCACTATTTCATCCCCAGCCTCCCCTCCTCATCTCATGCGTATTGATTTTAGTCGTTAGAGAGATTTATTTATGAGTAGCGCCTGAACCAGAGGTACGGGGCTTCGATGTCGGGTCGAGGTACAGTTAGCAGGTGAATTGATTGTGTAGTTTTTGTACAGTAGTAGTACAGTTAGCAGGTGAATTGTTTGTGTAGTTTTTGTACAGTAGTAGTACAGTTAGCAGGTGAATTGTTTGTGTAGTTTTTGTACAGTAGTAGTACAGTTAGCAGGTGAATTGTTTGTGTAGTTTTTGTACAGTAGTAGTACAGTTAGCAGGTGAATTGTTTGTGTCTTTAGCAGTAAGGACGAGTCTTATTAGATTTTTTAAATGCTTTTCGGATTTTGTACTAGGTATAAAATTTACACTAATAATAAAAACAGTTTTTTTTTTTATCGGTGGATAAAAATCTATTCTATTCTATTCTAGGTAAAGTTTTTTTTCACACCACCTGCTCGAAAATGCCAAATTATATATCAAGCAACCTTAACAATCACAGAAAATATTATCAATACAAGTTGCAGAGGTTGGAGTTACTCTAGTTGGTTCTGTAAAAACATTAGACAGATTAAATGATTTAAAAAGGCTTAAAAATCTGCAGCTATTTGAATAATAACCTAAAGTGAGTCATTAGTGGCCGGGGACACAGCCGGTCAATAATGTTTTCATTATGACCCGCTGGTCAATAATGTGACTATTATTTTCTCACAGTAGGTGTTAAAAGTAGAGTATCCTCCTCTGGGCTAAAGGTGTCTTTGCCTAGGGTTAGCTTGAATCCCTCGCTGCATTCAGGATTCTTGTATTAACTCCCTCGCTTTGCTCGTGAGTTAAATCCCGAATCCTTCATTGCGCTCGAGATTCAATATGACGCCCGTGACATAAGACACAACTTTAGCCCCTCGGTGCATAATCTACTATTTTTTTCGTTTGTAGGAGGTAATCTCTGAAAGTACAGGTCCGATTGCTAAATTTTTTTCACTGACAGAAAGCTGTTTTATTCCTAAGTGACATAGGCTATATTTGCCAACCGCATCAGGCAACGGCGCTCTTGACGCCGCCGCTGGGAATCCGATCCCGATTTCCAGCCACCGTAGACGCAGGCTTGTGGACGACGAGCCATGGGTAGCTCGCTGTCCGACCGTCCGGTAACTGTCCGGACCGAGGCCAAGACGTCGACGGCGCGCACTTTTCCCTCGCGCCTCAAGGAGTTGTCAGCAACAGGACCCAGCTGGATCGAAGCCTACTGGAGCCAGGGTTATCCGAAAGGAACTCGAGTTCCGGTATGAAAGCTAGAAGGACCGGGGTGGGATTTTAGTCAGTAAGAGTCTGATACTATATCTTGCTCCACCCAAGAGTGGGGGTTATTATTCGATGATTATTGCCCACCGAAAAAAAAAAGTTTTCAATAAAACTAAGCACAATATTTTAGGTCAACTGTTAACTATTGATAAGGAGTTGAGCAAGTAGGTTAGTGTCGGCCACCCATTTCACTTTGGAGCTGTCAGCCGAGGGATTATATCCGGTGGATTGACGGCAGTATCCGGACCGTGGCACTAACTTATATCTTGTGGTACACATAGTGTATAGTCACGCTCGTATCTCCTTCAGGGGTGGGCAGACGTGTACCATATAGGGACATGTTTTTGGGATAAAACGCAGTTATGACGTGTTCAATTGTCAATTGTGCGAGCGACACATACATACATACACACACACACACGATACATACTTCATCATCATCATCATACCGGCGTACCGGAAGACGCAGCGTAGGAAGGCCTTCAACAAGGTGGACTGATCAACTGGTAAAGGTTGCGGAAAACCGATGGATGCGAGACGCACAGGATCGTTCGTTGTAGTAACGCTGGGGGAGGCCTATGTCCAACAGTGGACGTATATCGGCTGAAATGATGATGATGATGATAAGCTACCAGGAAACATAGACTCCAGCAAGTAATTCCACTCCTTAGCTGCACGCATAGTGAATAAATAAAAATCACGGCTTAAGAAATGTATAGATTTCCTAGGAAAAGTGTTAATTAAAAAATATTTCATACATATCTTATGGATTTTAGGAATTGTACACATTTCCTAGGAATTTTATACAATGACGGATTTCATACATTTCCGTTAACATATACATACTAAAATATTTTTAGTATTAGGAGCCAGAGCATAGTTGGGTGAGGTTGCAAAAACCCCTCATTAGCCCGAATGGCCCGGAGACCATGTGTTTGAGCAGGCAACCAGGTAACATAACAAGTTTATAACTGCCATTTTTCATGATAAAGTTATGAAATTTTGTATACAACGTGTAACGTTAACTGTGCAAAACCTGAAAATAGTTTGATCAGTATAAGGAGCAGAATCAATTAAACTACTTTTTAATATAGGTTACATTTTTCAAAAAATTCTTCATTAAAAATGTCACCCTGTCTATTTATGAATAGGTCAAGCCATCGCGTACGCAAACCCGCCGAAATAGGTAAACAAACACAAATGGTTGTAGTCCAATAAAACTTTTCTCATACACGGGATAATAAAAGTTCTTATTTCAATGCAGATATTAATTTTAAACAAAGTAAAACTGCACATAAAACCTTTAATTTTTTTTTACAGAATTAGGTCTTTTAAATTAAAAATCATTTGGGGTGTCTGAGGTTTTGCGCATTTATGTTACACGTTGTAAAGGTTCTTTACATAAAAATACTAGACACGTGTTTCGTGTTTCGCATATACTTACTAAAACTAATATTGTATAGCTCCATCCCTATAACAGTTCAGTTTAGGTCGTCGAATGGATTGCGTTGAGAGCTGAGCTCGGTTAGGGCCTCAGGCCAGCGTTGCCCATTGTGTGCAAAGCTAGCATCAACCCTCGTCTACAATTTTACATGGCGAGTGGTTCAGGGAGTCAAATCATGTCTTAATATGCGAAATGTAAGAGGATCTGTTTGTTCTCCGTCTGCAATTATGGTAATATCTATCCCACCAAAAACATAAATGTGAAAATTTGAGCCATGTTCAATTGTCTGCTGCGGTCTATCCGACCGTTTATAATTTGGGTGTCTTCAAGGCTAGAGTAAATAGGCTCTTAATAAACTAGCGCGCCTCTCCATCAACGATTGCATCATTGATTACCATCAGGTGGGATCGCAGTCGGGCACTAAAATATATGAATGAAAAAAAATATTATGATAGGCTGTCAACTTCGATAACAGCATTGATCTAAATGAGTGCCAACTTCTGTAAACAATCCTAGAAATGAATATGTAACAATCATGTGTCATCAGTGTTATGTATCGAAATGCTCCGAAACTGCCTCACAGATTTCTATGATTTTTTTTGCGTATATTTAGTCCATAGTGTCTGAAAATAGGTTGCAGGCTATTTTTTACTCTCCTACCACACTCCCCATTTTTTTCTTGGATAATTTAAAAGGCAGAAAAAATTTTACTGTGGTAATTTAAAGAACTTCTATCTTTAAGATTTAACTGGCTAGTTCTTTTCCATTAAAACAAATATTGAGAAGTATTAACCTTACCATATAAAAATTGAAAATTCTAAGTCAAATATTTATTTCAGATAAACATTCATGTGTGTTAGTAGTTGTACAACTTAGCCTAAATGTAATTCTAAAAATAAACAACCTATGAACCATTGTACGAACAGTTCAATGGTTCATTAATTTATTTGGGTAAGTGTTTCTAGACACATATCTACATTTGTAAGAGGACACAACTTTAATTAAACATCATCGTCATCACCATTTCAGCTGACAAACGTCCACTGTTGGACATAGGCCTCCCCCAAGTGTCGCCACAATGGTCGATCCTGCGTGTCTCGCATCCATCGTATTCCCGCAACCTTCACCAGGTCATCGGTCCACCTTGTAGGAGGCCTTCCGACACCGCGTCTTCCAGTACGAGGTTGCCGCTCCACTGCTCGGAGTTTCCTGCGTGGTCGAATTAGAAATGAAGATATCCGCAGAGGAACCAAGGTTACCGACATAGCACGAAGAATCGCCAAACTTAATTCATGAATCCCCAAGCGACCACCGGTGGCCGCGCATCTATTGTCCTACTATTGTGTCTCTAATTGACGGTATCTGAAGGGTTAAAAAGATTTTCAGTTATAAAGAGGTCAAAATTGATCTTATATAATACTAGCTTTTACCCGCGGCTTCACCTACGTTTTTAATATACTTTCTCCACATTTATCTTTTTTTTTTTTAATTAGCCTATGTCTATCTCCAGGGTCCCAACTATCTCTGTACCAAAATTCATCAAAATCGGTTTTGCCATTTAGGCGTGAAAACGTAACAAATAAACAAATTCACTTTCGCATTTATAATATTATCAATAATTGTATGCAAACTTGGCTTGACACACTGCCATGTTACCGGTCAGCCGGGTTTGTGCTTACAACGCGTCTGAGTCTTAAAATAATTGAGTGGTTTAGAACGAAAATGGATGATAGAAAAGTTGGTAGGGGAAGGATTAGGAAATAGACTTTTAGGTGGACTTTTGTTTATCTTTCGCCTCGCATTGTTTTTGATATATAATCATCATCATCATCATAAAGACGTCCACTGTTGGACATTAGCCTCCCCTAAGTATCGCCCGTCCCGTGCGTCTCATATCCTTACGTTGATATAGAATATAAAAAACAAAAGACCATCTCAGATAAATCTGCATGGTTCTCATGTGATTTGACTCTAGCATAGTTATTGTAAGCTAGGTAACACCGGCCCTATCTAGTTGAAACTGACGAAAAAATAATTGACGTTTAAAAGTGTTTTTTAAAACCTTTTTGCAAAATAAATACTATTTATCCTTGTATTTGTATTTGTTTATACAGAATATAGTCACTATATTTCCATTAAAATGCAAAAATGCATTTTGCTCACCATATATTGCTTCTAGGCAAGCATGTTCCATCATCGGCCACATCATCGCTTACTATCAGGTGAGATAGTGGGCAAACATGAGCCTATACAATATAAAAAAAAAAAATACAATTTTGTTTAGAGCCGTTAGGGATAAAAAAGTTAAAACTAAAAAAAAAAGATAAACAAATGGAAATTACCCGATGTGGCCAGACCCTAAACGTAAAATAGCATAGCATAATCAGCTTTTTAATGTTCCCACTGTCGGGACTCAGGCCTCCTCTCTAGGAGAGGGAACAGACCGTAATCCACCACGCGGGCCCAGTGCAGGTTGGTGAACGTTTCGTCTTTGAATTTTTTGATTCTAGGACATGCCGGTTTCCTCACGATATTTTCCTTCACTGTTTTGAGAGGAGTGGTAATGAAATAAATTAAACATAGTAATGCTCCTGGCTGGGTTTGATTTTTTTGACTCGTAAGTAAGCCCTAAATATAACACACACTTTATCGAATTAGACATTTTTTCACTTTCACACTTAAAGTTCAAAAAAATGGCTATGGAATCCTTAAATTAGTTTAACCCTTCAGATACCGTCAATTAGAGACACAATAGTAAGACAATAGATGCGCGGCCACCGGTGGTCGCTTGGGGATTCATGAATTAAATTGTTACTTTAGTCACAAAATATTATTTTACCTTCGAGTACCTACTTCTTACTTCTCACGCACGCTTTTATTAATATGTAGTTCGAAACCATTATTTCGCGGACATTTGTGTGGGTTACAAGTTCACTTATTTTAGATGTTAACCCTTCAGATACCGTCAATTAGAGACACAATAGTAAGACAATAGATGCGCGGCCACCGGTGGTCGCTTGGGGATTCATGAATTAATTTTGAGATACCTTACTTATAATGTGTAACTGTTTTATGTTCCAATTAAGTAGAATAAAATAAAATAAACGTATGCAGCTGAATATTATTTTCAATAGACCAATTGCCTTATATTTTCTTCCATGACCTAGTTATTAACAACGATAGCTTATAAAATATATCCCCACAAAAGACTGTGCCCATAAATTATTTCAACACCAATAGCTGTAATAGAACGACATAGATATCCAATATTTTGTATATTCCCGTGGGTTCTGATGGCCGGTTGCCATGGTAACCGTATCTCGGCTTTCTTCCTGACTGATCTGCAAATACGGTCGGGAGTCGCGACGAACTCACCTAGGACCTTACTACAGTAACGCGAATTGATAGCGAGGTTAATAGTTTAGTTTTTTGTAGGTAAGGCGATTATCACAATACCAAGCGTGAATGCGTGTTTTAACATTGCTTGTACCTCCGTTTGTACAGAAAACACGCACAGTCCATCCACAAATATATAGGTACAGAAGTCAATCTACATACAAAGCGCGCTCGAGCAACGCACACATAGACACCGCTCACGGACACCATATCTCGGAGCTCCTTCGCCCCACTCGTCGAACAGTTCCGGCTCATACGCTCATTAGTGCGCGTTCACCGAGCGTAGGTATAAAAAGTGAAGTAGATACATGAGATTATCTTCTGTACCTATCTATTTTTTGGCAGAAAGAGGTAACCGCCTGCCACTGCTCCTCGCTCCGATCAGTTATCTAGTACCCACCACAAACTCTGCTTAATTTGGGACTAGATGGCGTTGTGTGAAGTTGTGGAAAATAAATATATACACCTACACTCACTAATTTTGGCTTTATTAGCTGTTAGCACCTGAATTAATTTCCTAGCTAAGTTGGGGGTCAGTTTCCATGCTAAGCTGATGCTGCTGAAGACGAATATCTTCTCGATCACACCTCACTCTCTCAAACCCCTCACACCAGTAGTAAGGTCCATCTCAAAGCTAATTACGCATTATACCCACTTCAGGTTGACGTGTCCGTAATTACGGCAGGTTTACAGAACGCCCCTCCCTCTCCTGCCCCCTCGCCTTATGTTCGGCAGTGCCTAATCTCTGTCGGTGAGATGGGCTGGACATTCGACGGCTAAAAACTTGCACTGCCCTTTGTTTTTACGGTGACAGGTAAATTTAGAAGAGGTAGATATTTTTCGGTCAGCTTCATGGGTCTATTTGTCGGTATTAAAATGGTTACAGTTTAGTAGTTTTCGAAATAATATTATAAACGTTCTTTATTTTCATAAATTTCGTTTGAAATCATCATCTTTGTGTTCTTCATTTTCAATTAGATCCTTTCATTTTTAAGTGATTGTGTGTTTGGAGGTATGTGGAACAGAAAGTAAAGTCCTGCAAAACTCCATAGAAAAGGGAGGATCCTCCGACCAGACAGGTGTTATGGTCTGGTGGGCAACTGCCCGATAGATGACTTCGGGCTGTTGTATATATTCAAATTGCGTGGATAACTTTGATTACGCGATGCAGGATTAGTTCTCATGTGCCGCCATAGATGTCGCTAGAAGTCTCTTATAAAGTCCATACAACAAACATGTAATCATCATAATCATTTCAGCCGGAAGACGTCCACTGTTGGACTTATGCCTCCCCCAATTATTGCCACAATGAATAGTCCTGTGAGTCTCGCATCCATCGGATTCCTGTAACCCTTAGCAGGTCATTGGTCCACCTTGTAGAAGGCCTAAACATGTAATGTCGACTGGCCTGTTGGTCTACCGGTTAGTGGCCCTGTCTGCTATGCCGGAGGTCGTAGGTCCGATTCCCACCCAGGACAAATGTTTATGTGATGATCATGATTATTTGTTCTGTGTCTGGGTCTAATTTATCTATAATATGTATGTACCTATTTAGAAATATATAAGTATGTTTATTAGTTGTCTACCCATAACACAAGCTCTGCTTAGCTTGGGACTAGACGGCGTTGTGTGATTGTGATAGATGTCAAATCATATAAGGACCATACAGATTAGGTCTGAAATGATAATTATTTTGAGGAACGAACCCAACAAATTTGAGTAGACCTGTTCAGTCAGTGCAAGTATTTGTCAGTATTCGTAGTTCAACTCAAGACTGCTGAAAAACTACATAAATTATGATTTTAGCTTACTTTTCTAATTGGGGTGTATAAGTGTGTGAATTATGGCAGTTACATGTTGTAGGTAATAATAGTTTGTTTTTTTAACAATGTTTAGTTATTTAGAGACAAAATGAACGAACATAAAGCCGGTCGCTAAGTTAGTTTAGCTTAGCTCGCATAGCTGACGCAGTTTTTCAAGCTACGCATCGGAATACACAACTAACTTAGCTTCGCATGTTTTAGTTAGCTCACATAGCTTAGTTCACATAGCTTCTGAATACAAGTATGGAAAACTAAGCTAGGCTAAGAGAAACTGAGCTAAACTATCTTAGCTTAGTTTTCGGTCTGCAACCGGCATAATAGGCGACCACGTGATTATGATGTCATCTTTGTCAAGATACCTAGTTTGGAAACACAATAATAATAATAATACCCCATCGTCGTATCTCTACGTTGACGTCGTGGTGGGGCTTGCGTGCTCCAAAATACCCTAGGTTTGTATCGGTAGAATTTTCTTTACCGTAACATACCTAGGGTGAGGGGCCAGACTAAGAGAGATACAATCCGCAGGGCAGTTTTGTGGCAAACTGTTGGGTATTAGCGACCCCACGGACCCGATCTCCCGGGAGAATTCCTGTTCTTCATCTCCGGCTAGCCTTCATTGGCCGTCCGTAGTGAGCACTGACGAGGAACAGAGCTCCCACCTCTCTCTTGCCTTTATTGGCTGGCTTGAGTGGAGATTTGCAAGAACTCGTGCTCGGGAGAAGGATGCATAATCCAGTAAGGTGCTGGTAGGGATCTTGACCGTACTTCCGGGATTGTCCTGATAGCCGTGGTATGCCTCTCCACTCCTCAAGCGCCTCAGGATATGTTGCCCTCTTGTTGCTACGTCACTTCGTGCTAGCGGCCGTTTTTGGGGGCCCATTTATTGAGTGTGCAAGTCACCCCCTGCCTTTTATCGATGGATCTTAATGACATTGTTCAGGCAGGGGCCATAGTCTTAATATAGTTCAATGATATCAGTCCACCTAAGACTCCAAAAACCATAGCCATATTATTTTGTTTTCCATATTGTATCGCAATAGTTTTTCAAACCGGGGGTTGTCCTTGGATGCACTAGCATTGCGCATACAGGGATAATCGCCGGTTGGTACCACAATCCATCATTAAAAGCATCTAAAAGGGCCTCTGCGAGTTGGTTTCGGCTCCTCGTATGCCTTCCAAAGGTCCAGGACCTTAGGGTCCTGAGATAAATAAATATATAATAATAATAATAATTTAACTTTTATTTCAGACCAAGTCCATAGTGTTAGTAGTAACAAAAGCTTAATATGTAAAGTTAGTAGGAACATAATTACAAATAAAACAATTGAAAAAAAATTAATAAAATTGGATTGAAATTGAAATTGAATTAAATTAAACACAATAATAAATCGAAATAAATTAAATTAGAATAAAATTAACTAAGTCATAGCTAGTAGGCATAGTTCACTTAAAATTTAGAATGGAGTTGTAACCACCTCTGTACCATCGGGGAGTCCCAGCGATCAGCGAACACCCTGAGAATAGAGTTGGTACTGACACGGACCCGCGTCATCAGAGAGGCGCATCTTTTTCTAATAATGGCGGCAAAACCATCAATATTGTTTTCCGCAAACATCCCTGACGCACTACAGCGCCATGGCAGCCCCAACAGTACCCTCAGTGCGTTATTATATTGCGTTATTGTTAATATCTTGTGGATATCATTTCGGTTTCGATCGGTTATTTACTTATGTGCCAAATAAGCATGCTATGTTTTGTTTCTTTCTTTCTTTTTCTTTAAAAAAGTAATAAAGTGTAAAACTAATCCACTAAAGACTATTGACTATTTTACGTGAACTGTAGCTCTTAGTATGTAGGATACTCGTAAATGAAATTATTTAGATATCGCACGCTCAGAACGAAAGTGACCGATTTCAAAATTTTGGTTAAATGAGTTAAGTATACAGAATGACTTAAAAAAGTATATTCTATCATAATTATTATCATATTATATTATCTAAAAACTTCTAATACTAAAGTGACCTATTTTTTCGTTTTTTTTTTTAAACTTTATTTTATACGAGAAAATCATATTTTTTTGCAAAAACTATATAATGTTTCTAAAGCTATTTAGTGAAACAATAAATTTCAACAGAAATTCGTAACTTTTGTTACCATGTTTTAGTGTTATTGTAAAATGAACAGAAAATGCTTAATACGATGGACACATATTCGCTCTTTCCCAAAAATTAGCAATTTTGAGTTGAGTCACTTTCGTTCTCAGCGTGCGATATACTTGCCTACAAAATGTCTACCTTGCACATTTGGCCAAAAAGTCTAAATAACGATCAAGTTTTGTGAAATATTCGAGCAAATTAAGGAATTACCGAACATTGACAGAGTTTTCAGGCGTTACCTCTCTTTTTTCGTGTTGCCTCTTCATCAAACATTGCATTGGATTGCACTGAATGAAGTAACAAGCTTTTAAACCATGCTCACGTTGACGATAGACAACTGGAAAAGGCTCTCTTGAGGGTCCTTTTCCACTCGCCTATCGTAAATATCGAAAATGGTTTAACCCTTCAGATACCGTCAATTAGAGACACAATAGTAAGACAATAGATGCACGGCCACCGGTGGTCGCTTGGGGATTCATGAATTAAGAGCTTGTTACTTCATCTAACGCAATACAACGCGATGTTTAACGAAAAGGCAACGCAAAAAAAGAGAGATAACGCCTGAAAACTCTGTCAGTATTCGGTAATTCCGAGATTAACTCAAATATTTCACATAACTTGCTCTAGGAAATAGCTGTTTTTTTAAACCCTTAAGTTTTTGAAAAAAAATTGTCGTCATTTAGAACCTTAATAAAATTTATAAGGCTTCTATAATTTTTCTTTTTTTTACTTTTTTAATATTTAGGCCAATTACGAAGTGTCCAAAGTTCATACAAAATAGGACATTTTCAGAGGTTTTTATTGGATTAGTTTTACACAAATTTTGAAATTGATTTCAATAGAAGCCTAGATAATTTCCACAAGATACTGTGTTTCCAAAATATCTAATGAAAAATGTGTAATAACGTCATAATCGGTTATGAAATGTTGTGATGTTATTAATTAGACGCTAGAAACAGTGAAAATGTGTGTCGAGATGTATCACCTTAACCCTTCAGATACCGTCAATTAGAGACACAATAGTAAGACAATAGATGCGCGGCCACCGGGTGTCGCTTGGGGATTCATGAATTAAGATCATTTTAACCCTTCAGATACCGTCAATTAGAGACACAATAGTAAGACAATAGATGCGCGGCCACCGGGTGTCGCTTGGGGATTCATGAATTAAGATCATTTTAACCCTTCAGATACCGTCAATTAGAGACACAATAGTAAGACAATAGATGCGCGGCCACCGGTGGTCGCTTGGGGATTCATGAATTAAGATCATTTTAACCCTTCAGATACCGTCAATTAGAGACACAATAGTAAGACAATAGATGCGCGGCCACCGGTGGTCGCTTGGGGATTCATGAATTAAAGTAACCCACAACAATTACAAAGTACACAACGTAAACGGTTTATCTTCAATGAAAACAGTTCTAGCACATGCAAAAACATCGTCAAGTACCTTATCCCCATCGAAATGTCCCCATTACCCATGCTTAGGTACAAATGAGGACATTAAATCGTCTGGCGATGTGCGGAATTTCGCTAGCACGATATTAGTCATACTAGATGTGTGTAGGTTCCTGATAATTGCAGTCTAGTCTACAGTTATTTGATACTAGCTTTTGACCACGGCTTTACCCGCGCACATAAAATATAGCATACTAGCTTTTACCCGCGACTTCGCCCGCGTTTATTAATATACTTACTTTTATTTAATAATAATAAATTTATTTGACTTTCCTCTTTCTCCCCCTTTTCTCTAGGGTCCCAACTATCTGTGTACCAAAATTTAACAAAATCAGTTTTGCTATTTAAGTGTGAAGACACAACAAACAAACGAACTCAATTTCGCTTTTATAATATTCTTAAGGATGTCACTTTTTTTAGCAATCGGACCAGTATTTTCAGAGATTACCACCTACAAACAAAAAAAAAACAATAAAATACACTTCTACACTAATATTATAAAGAGGTAAAGTTTAGGTAATTTTATGGACATTCGATTCTATGCAAATATGTCAATTAATTCATGAATCCCCAAGCGACCACCGGTGGCCGCACATCTATTGTCTTACTATTGTGTCTCTAATTGACGGTATCTGAAGGGTTAAAGGTCGTTTACAGCTTATACAATTTTATAAGTAAATTGAATTAATATTGGATATAAATTAGATAAGATTCTGGAAATACATTATTTGTCAATAAAAATATATATACCTAAGTAGTTTGAAATATGTAATTTATGAAATTAGATTGATATGAGCGATAAATTAAATAAGAATAATAAATTAAAATAATGATTGAAATTACATAGAAGAAAAACTACTACTTCATCTTTACTGTTTTATTCTGAAAACGCCTAAAATCATCACAAATCAATCACATAAAAATAATGTTTTTTTTTCTTTAATTCATGAATCCCCAAGCGACCACCGGTGGCCGCGCATCTATTGTCTTACTATTGTGTCTCTAATTGACGGTATCTGAAGGGTTAATTCATGAATCCCCAAGCGACCACCGGTGGCCGCGCATCTATTGTCTTACTATTGTGTCTCTAATTGACGGTATCTGAAGGGTTAATAAGAAAGTATCCTATACTTTTTATCTCCGTAATAATTACCTATGTTCCCTTGAGTAAATTTTCGATTCTCACACGGGCGAACCCGGTGACAAAAGCTAGGTAGCTATAAGTTTGTAGCCCAGCATACTGGCAAGCGAGGTATGTTTTCTTTGAATTTAGGTTAAGCCGGGATCGCATACCGAGCGATACCGGCACAGATGTGGCGGTATCTAGCCGAGTGGAACACATGATTTCCATGCAATGCGGATAAATAGCAAAGTCGGCTATATAATGTTTCCACTGTTGGTACTCAGGCCTCCTCTCTGGGAGAGGGAATGGCGTAATCCACCACGCGGGCCGAGTGCGGGTTGGTGGATGTCAGATGTCTTCGAATTTGGCCTAGCTGATTACACTGAGAATATACACCGAAACGAACTCAGGGGTCAAATTCTTTAAGGGATTGTCAGCAACAGGAGACCCAGCTGGGTCGAAGCCTACTGGGGCCAGGGTTATCCGAAGTGAAACTCGAGCCCCGGTATGAAGAGGCTAGAAGGAACGGGGTGGGTTTTTATTCAGTAAGAGTATGACACTATCTCCCGCTCCACCCAAGAGTAGGGGTGGTCATAAGATGATTTTTGTTCACCGTAAGAAATAAAAGTGGTCAAATTCTCTTTTAAAGCCCATACAGGTAATATGCCATTTCAAAAAGCCATTTCAGAAGCTAATCTAACAGAAATAAATTCCGTAATTGAAAACCCTAGTTGCGATCTTCTTCCTGATAAAGTTTTTTTTTTTTTGATGGGAATAATCATCTTATGACAACCCCCGCTCTTGCGTGGAGCGGAAGATAGTGTCAGACTCTTACTGACTAAAAACCTCACCCCATTCCTTCTAGCCTTCATACCGGGGCTCGAGTTCCTTTCGGATAACCCTGGCCCCAGTAGGCTTCGACCCATCTGGGCCCTCCTGTCGCTTTTTTTTTTTTTGTCGACTGGGAAAATCATCTTTGACGAAACCCGCTCTTGGGTGGAGCGGGAGACAGTGTCAGACTCTTATTGACTAAAAACCCCGCGCCGTTCCTTCTAGCCTTCATACCGGGGCACGAGCTCCCTTTCGGACAACCCTGTCCCCAGTAGGCTTCGACCCAGCTGGGCCCCTCCTGCTGCTGACAACTCCTTGAGGCGCGCGGGAACAGTGCGCGCCGTCGACGTCTTGGACTCGGTCCGGACAGTTACCGGACTGTCGGACAGCAAGCTACCCATGGCTCGCCATCCGCGAGCCCGCGTCTGCGGTGGCTGGAAATCGGGATTGGAATCCCGGCGGCGGCGGCGAGAGCGCCGTTGCCTAATGCGGTCGGCCTCCTCCTTTGCTAGCATTACTGCTTCGCAGAAGGAGTCGACTGCCTGCCACTCCTCCTCGCTCCGGACCATGGCCTGAACCAAGGCCCGGCGCGAGAGGTCTCCGCTTCCTGATAAAGCTTGATATAGCTAAAATATTTTCTTAATATCGGTTCAGTAGTGTTCGATTTCATTCACTTTTTTTTTTTAATTTATATACAGTCCATCAGGTGGGATGCTTGACTGCGATCCGACCTGATGTTCAGTGATGCAATCGTTGGTGAAGAGGCACACTTATACCTTACGTTGTTGAAACCTCTACGGTCCGGACTAAGCGTTTCGCATCGTCGTTTATCCTCCTTCGCTAGTATTAATGCTTCGCAGAAGGAGTCCGCCGCCTAATATCTTCAAGGATAGAGCGAATAGGTTCTTAATAAACTAGTGCGCCTCACCATCAACGATTGCATCACTGCTTACCATCAGGTGGGATCGCAGTCAAAAAGTTTATATCAATTTAAAAATATCCTATTCCTAACTAATATTATAAAAGCGAAAGTGAGTTTGTTTGATTGTTTGTTTGTTTGTTTGTTACGTCTTCACGCCTCAATGGCAAAACTGATTTTGATGAAACTTGGTACACGGATAGACCATGTCCTGGAATAGAACATAGGATACTTTTTATCCCGGAAGTATGTTCCCTTGGGATAATTTTCTGCTATCACGTGGGCGAAGCCGCTGGGGGCAGCTAGTAGCTCGATATATACATATTTTGACGGTAGGTACTGTGTTTATAAGCGGCTCAAAGTTTGAACGATCGCTATAAGAGATATGCGTCGACTCATTATAATTTGTAATTCGATACGAATACAAAGTTTTTGAATTAAAACTTCCAAGTGATCGAGTGTGTATTGGTTACCTCCAATAAGAAAATATTACACTCGCATATTATATATTTTGGAGATGTGGTGCTGGAGATGGAGTAATGAACATGTGAAAGGGAGTTTGGAGGTAGGTGGAACAGAGAGTAAAGTCCTACAAACCTCAGTTGAAAAGGGAGGATCCTCCGGCCAGACGGGTGTTTATAGTCTGGTGGGCGACTGCCCGATAGTTGATGTCGGGCTGTCGTATATGTTCAAATCGCGCGGAGAACTTTGATTGCGCGATGCAGGATTTCGTATTTTCTTCGTAGTTCTTATGTAGCGTCATAGATGTCGCTACAGGAGCATCGGGGTGGCCCCCATAACTCATAAATTTGTGAGGCTAGATTGCGATGGGACGGTCACACAAACATTTGTCCTGGGTGGGCATCGAACCCACGAACTCCGGCATAGCAGTCAGGGCCACTAACCACTAGACCAACAGGCCAGTGTTTTTTTTTTTATGGTGAGCAAAAATCATCCAATGACAACCGCTCTTGGGCGGAGCGGGAGATAGGGTCAGAATCTTACTGACTTAAAAACCACCCCGTTCCTTCTAGCCTTCATACCGGGGCTCGAGCTCCCTTTTGGATAACCCTGGCGCCAGTAGGCTTCGACCCAGCTGAGCCCCTGCTGTTGCTGACAACTCCTTGAGGCGCGCGGGAACAGTGCGCGCCGTCGACGTCTTGAGCTTGGTCCGGACTAGTGATGTATTGTTGCCGGCAATTTTGCTGTGAAGTGGGAATATTGGTGAGAATATTGCCGGGAATATTTCCCGAAGTATGAATATTGGTAGCTATATTGCCAGCAATATTCCCATATTGCCGGCAACTGCACATCTCTAGTCCGGACAGTTACCGGATGGTAGGACAGCGAGCTACCTATGCTCGCCGTACGCAAGCCCGACCTGGTGGGGGTCGTGGGAATCTGATGGATGCGAGACGCAAAGGACCAGTCGTTATGGCGACACTTGGGGTCGAGGCGTATGTCCAACAGTGGCTGAAATGATGGTGATGATGATTTACCAAAGTTTTAGCTAATGTAATGTAGTCTCTCAAAAACTGATTTTATAAACAACTAGCTTTTGCCCGCGCGGCTTCGCTCCCGCTCTTCCTTACTCCACCCTACTATACCCAACTCTACCCTACTCTTCCCTACTCTACCCTACGCTACCCTACTCTACCCTACTCTACCCTACTCTACCCACTACTCTACCCTACTCTACCCTACTACTCTACCCTACTCTACCCTACTACTCCACCCTACTCTACCCTACTCTACCCTACTCTACCCTACTCTACCCTACTCTACCCTACTCTACCCTACTCTACCCTACTACTCTACCCTACTCTACCCTACTCTACCCTACTCTACCCTACTCTACCCTACTCTACCCTACTCTACCCTACTCTACCCTACTCTACCCTACTCTACCCTACTCTACCCTACTCTACCCTACTCTACCCTACTCTACCCTACTCTACCCTACTCTACCCTACTCTACCCTACTCTACCCTACTCTACCCTACTCTACCCTACTCTACCCTACTCTACCCTACTCTACCCTACTCTACCCTACTCTACCCTACTCTTCCCTACTCTACCCTACTCTACCCTACTCTACCCTACTCTACCCTACTCTACCCTACACTACCCTAATTTTTTTTTCCATAAGAACCTTCTCCTCACAATAACAATCACAACAAAAAAAAAATCAGCCAAATCGGTCAAGCCGTTTTCATGCCAAGTCGTGACAACGGAAAACGGGGGTCATTTTTATTTAAATAGATAGATGTTTTTAGACCGAAAGTATGAGGAAATTCAAAATTTTATAATAGTGTGGCGCCCTGCTGCGTTTCCACAGTTTACTCTTTATTAGCTGGTAGTAATTTACCTTGTTACCGTTGAAATATGCACAATATGCACATAATGGTGATTTAACATCTCGCAACCACAAAATAGTTACGTACAGAAGACAATCTCATCTGGGTCGAAGCCTCCTGGGGCCAGGGTTATCCGAAAGGAAACTCGAGCCCCGGTATAAAGAGGCTAGAAAAAACGGGGTGGGTTTTTAGTCAGTAAGAGTCTGACACTATCTCCCGCTCCACCTAAGAGCGGGGGTTGTCCTAAGATGATTTTTGCCCACCGTAAAAAAAAAGTATGTTGAAGTACATTATTTTTTTATACCTACGCTCGGTGGACGCACACTAATGAGCGTTTAAACCGGAACTGTTCGACGAGCGGGCCGAGGCGCTTCGAGATATCGTGTCCGTGAGCGGTGTCTATGTGTGCGTTGCTCGAGCGCGCTTTGTGTGTAGATTGACTTCTGTACCTATATATTTTGTGACGCAACGCCGTCTTTTTTTATTTTGAAGTAAATAACGGTTTCACCTACATCTATACTTATACATATGTATACTTCACAGAACAGAAGAATGATGATCCCTGTGTTTTGTGGTATACTTATTATTATAAAGAACTAGCTTTGCCCGCGCGGCTTCGCTCCCGCTCTTCCTTACTCCACCCTACTATTCCCAACTCTACCCTACTCTACCCTACTCTACCCTACTCTACCCTACTCTACCCTACTCTACCCTACTCTACCCTACTCTACCCTACTCTACCCTACTCTACCCTACTCTACCCTACTCTACCCTACTCTACCCTACTCTACCCTACTCTACCCTACTCTACCCTACTACTCTACCCTACTCTACCCTACCCTACTCTACCCTACTCTACCCTACTCTACCCTACTCTACCCTACTCTACCCTACTCTACCCTACCCTACCCTACTCTACCCTACACTACCCTAATTTTTTTTCCATAAGAACCTTCTCCTCACAATAACAATCACAACAAAAAAAAAACAGCCAAATCGGTCAAGCCGTTTTCATGCCAAGTCGTGACAACGGAAAACGGGGGTCATTTTTATATATATAGATAAAGTATTTTCTTTTTCTTATTTGTTTGTAGGAGTTAATCTCTGGAAGTACTTGTCTGATTGCTAAAATTTTTTCACCGATAGAAAGCTGCTTTATTCTAGAATGACATAAGCTATATTAAATGTACGTGGGCGACGCCGCGGGCAAATCCTAGTAAAACACTAAAAAAACTTTTTTCTTCTTTTTTTTGTGTTGACGAAAAAACTAAATAATTAAAACTGCTGGTTTTACATGGTTTCTATTTTTTATTATAGACTCTCGTTTGACTTCTATCTCACCTGATAATAATTGCTTGAGGTGTTTTTTTTTTAAGTTTACAAATCATTTAGCGTCTCCTCCCGCTCTAGGGTTGAACGCGAGGGCGTGTCAAACTTTTACTGAGTAAAATTCACCTTTGATCCTTTAGTGGCTCCTTGCAATCCATGGTGTGACTCCTTCGAATAATTCCGCAGTTTGTCTGTATAATATGAGAACAATTTTTTTGATCTTACACCATCATTTACCAATAAAAACGTCCAAGAAACACTTCCCATTGTTTTATAACCATATAAAACTAAAACCAAAAAATCAATAAAACTAGTCTAAACTAAGATATCGTTTACACAACCAACAATAATCACGACATAAAGCCGAGTTCTCACTTAAATCCTGTGATAACACGCCAATGTGGACACCGCCTTATCTCCGCCTTAGAGGCAGTGTTTCACAAACTTTAATAGACCTTTTTTGTGAGAAGTCACCAAGTAACTTCTCTCGCTCTATGGCGGAGCGAGAGACTGTGTCAGATTTTTACTAAAACCACACTTAGATTCCTTCTTTGCTTTCCAGGACACCGGGTTTCCATTTCGGAAGCCTACCCACCAAAATTTTTGACAAAACCAATTTTTGGTCAAATTGACTGCTGGGACTCTGACGTCTCTCGGTAAAAAAAAATTCTTACAGCTGATCACAATGATATTGAGAAAATAATGATTACTGAATAAAATAAATAAGTATAGGTACAAACCAATACTTATCATTACCATTCAATTAAAATTTCAAAATATTAGAATGAATGAAGAAATAATACATGTCCTCTGTTAGACTGTGTAATATTCCCATCAATATTGCCGGCAACGGCACATCTCTATCCCCAAGTGTTGCTACAATGAACAGTCCTGTGTGATTCGCAACCATCGGATTCTCGCAACCTTTACCAGGTCATCGGTCTACCTTGAAAGAGGCCTTCCAAAGCTGCATCTTCTGGCATGCGGTCGCCACTCCAGAACCTTTCGATCCCAACAGCTATCTGTTTTGAGACCAAAATATCAATTTTAAATTAAAATATCTGTATTCCCCGTGGTGTCGTCATTTGAGCTCATGTTGATCACAGTTTGAGAACCAGTGTTTTCGAATAATTTATTAGTTTTTTGTGTGTGTGGTCGAAATTGATATCTTTTTATGTAAATGTGTTATAGTAATAAATACTGCTTGTTGTCTTAATTGAGGTAATTTTCTTGCTTTAGAGGTGAGAAAAATGGTGATGGTCAAATTATGTAATACACTCTCGTCATTTCAAGTGTGGTCCTCGCACGCTAGACGAAGATAATTATATGTAATACAAGCTGCTGCCTATAACCTGAAGGCTAGAAGGAATGGGTTTTTTTTCAGTAAGAGTCTGACAGTTATGGTTAACATCCATGTAGCACCCACTCCTATTAAGATCGGAGACTCTACACTCGAAGTTGTGGACGATTAGGTTTACCTGGGACAGACGGTCCAGTTGGGTAGGTCTAACTTCGAGAAAGAGGTCAATCGTCGAATCCGACTCGGCTGGGCAGCGTTCGGGAAGTTGCGCGGTGTCTTCTCGTCTAATATACCACAGTGTCTCGAGACGAAAGTCTATGACCAGTGCGTGTTGCCAGTGATGACTTATGGCTCCGAAACGTGGTCGCTTACAATGAGCCTTATAAGAAGACTCAAAGTCACCCAAAGGGCGATGGAAAGGGCTATGCTCGGAGTTTCCTTGCGTGATCGCATCAGAAATGAAGATATCCGCAGGAGATCCAAGGTTGCCGACGTAGCTCGAAGAGTCGCCAAACTTAAGTGGCAATGGGCACTTGGGCAGGGCACATTGCACGCAAAACAGATGGTCGATGGGGACGAAAAGTTCTGAAGTGGCGACCTCGTACCGGAAGACGCAGTGTTGGAAGGCCTCCAACAAGGTGGACCGACGACCTGGTCGGGGTCGCGGGAATCCGATGGATGCGTGACGCACAGGGCCGGTCGTTGTGGCGACGCTTGGGGGAGGCCTATGTCCAGCAGTGGACGTCTTTCGGCTGATATGATGATGATGATGATGAAGAGTCTGACACTATCTCCCGCTCCGCTCAAGAGCGAGGGTTGTCATTGGATGATTTTCCCCACCATAAAAAGGGGTATAAAAATAGCCTACTACTATCAAATATCCAAAAAAAAAAATGTCATAAAAATTGGTCTAGTTTCGGTGGAGTTCGATAACTAGCACTGTGACTCGAGATTTTTATAATATGCTAGGTTTACGACTTAGCCCGTATATCTACATAAAATTAAATCTATGTCACTCAGGAATAAAGCAACTTTCTAGGTATAGGCGATAAATTTTCGCAATCAGTGAAGTAATCGTTAACGCTAGTAGAAAACTTCAAATGCACGGGAATAACGTCATCTCAACGCTCAATCAAGTGGTCAAAACAAAAGAATCGGGGGCGTGGCCAACTCGAGGCGTTCGACGCAAGCGAAACTGTTGTAACTTGACTACTGCTGTACTTTCAGAGATTTTAATTACCTCTTACAAAAAAAATATATATTTAATTTTAATTACAACGTAACCGATTACAGTAACTAAACAAAATATTATATTCTATTTATATATAAATATTTAAATAATTAATTAAATTTAATTCATTAATGAAATATCATCACAGCTGTGATTTGGTGGATTTGTTTCTCATTATAATTTTGTTTATTTGTATGTATTTATATAAGTATTTATTTATAAAAGTTTTCTTTATATCATTATATATTTATTTTAGTTTTAGTTTTTATTAGTTTGTTTGCCTTTGTGTTGCACCTACTATGTTTTATTTCTGCACCACCCTAAGGTCGACTGGTAGAAAATGCCTAAGGCATTAAGTCCGCCTTTGTACTGTTTTAGTGCATAAAGTTTTAATAAATAAATAAATAAATATGTCGAACGCGATGACAATAGAAAAGGTAGTTAAAATCGGAAGGTGCCGTATCGCGCGAAGTCGCGTATCGCAAAAAAAAAGTCGCGTGTCTTACAGTCGTGATTTAACGAACAAATCTTTACACACCTGCCTTCAAAATCATACTTTGCCATTGGACTTGATATATCGACACACACTTAACCGATTTCAACTCAATAAAACCCGAACGCACAAGCTAGCTCCAAAAATACCCATTGTACTATTCTGAATGGCACAAAAAAAAAGATGGCCGCCAAAAAAAACAGTAACAGGATACGTCAATTATTTAGTGTGTCCGAATTTTTAGAAATTCACAATTTTTTGCATTTTGTTTAACGTATTCAATTACAATTTTGGGTTATATTGAGGCTTTCGTGAAATTTTTAATGAATGTAACTCAATATTTTTGTTCAAAACTGATGCAATTATGTTTTTGGAATTTTATTAGTTGTGCAGTGTACCTTTCTAAATAATTGGGTTGAGAAAGAAAGTTTTTTTTTTAAATGCTCATAATATAACAAATATGGATAGGGCAACTAATTTTTGTTTTAATTTGTTATTATTTTTTGTTTTTTGAAAATTATTTGTGTGTCTATACGGGCAGAATAAACATGTTTTCTTTCTTTTTTTTCTTTTTTTTTATATTATTATTAAAATTGACTGCGTATTTTTTTATGAGAAGTTTCCACAATTCCTCATGAATTCGTCGGAGTCTGTGTTTCCTAATAGCCACAACCTAGGAGTCTTAGGTTTCATAAAAGTATGGTGACCAACATCGCTTACCATCAGGTGAGATAGTGGTCAAGTGTGAGCCTAACAATAATAAAAAATTGAGTCAGACTCGCCCACTGAAGGTTCTGCACAAAATTACCTAAGTATGTAAATAGTTCAGTTCCCATATGGAGACGGACAAAAAAGTGATCCTGTAAGGGTTCCTTTTTTTCTTTTTGAGGTACGGACGCCTAAAAAAATACCAAAGCTACCTAATACATAATAACAAGTCATATATACGATATGCCCCTCAATTCCTTATGAACCTCATCATAAGATTGCATTATGACAAGGACTAATCAGGAAGTTTACAGGACCTATGCTTTCAATTTCAAGTATACAAAGAGTTTTACAAACATAAAAGATAAGAAAATACAATCGAATTCCTAAAACCTCCTCCTCATTTTGAATTAATAATGATAATATAATTCATGTCAAGGAGCCCCAGTCACGGTAACAATATCATACAGTATTCCAACTTCATACAAACGGATGAAACGCGAGCTATACCTACGCGCCTCGGTTGTAGCATGGGCTCGGCATGTAGACAGTCGCGGCCGTCGCAACTGTGCCGCAGTGACGAACGGACACAACGGTTTTTTTAACAATAATCGCGCGATTATTGTTCGTTTGTATAATTCAAAGTAAAGACGTGGTATTTTATTATTAATAATAGTGGTTTATTGTACTACGTGTATGAATAATACTAGAAAAAGCATTTTATTTAAATCTACCAATCAAAAAACAACACGCATTTTTATTGAACACTTCCTATAAAATCCACAAAGTATTTTGTTTATATAAAAAAGTAAGTATATTTACAATCACAAAACTAAATGGAAACACAAAGTAGGCAAATGTAATTAGAATGCTGGAGGCGGGCAGCCCTATCGCATGTTTACGTACCGCGCGGCTGTAGGCATTTATTTCAAAGATACGGCCGAGTTACAATACTGTATGATACTATTACCGAGCCCCAGTGAAGTTATTCAAACGTCTAATTAAATTTAAAGCCGATTATATTTATCTCCCTAATAGTAGATTAATTTTGATAACTGCCAATTCTGATAACATCATAAAGATGACATTTTTGCAATTTGCAATTTGCCGGAGGTCGTGAGTTCGATTCCTACCCAAGACAAATGTTTGTGTGATCAGCACGATCATTGTTCTGTGTCTGGGTGTAATTTATCTATTTAGAAATATACAAGTATCTTTATCAGTTGTTTAGAGCTCATAGCATAAGCTCTGCTAAGTTTGGGACTAGATGGCTTGTGTGAAAGTTGTGGAAAAAAATAGCATTATAGAATAGCGATAGCAATAAGAAAAAACCTTTTTATAAAAAAAAAAATAACCGACTTCACTAAAAAAAATTAATTGAATTTGTGTAGTTCCTTCGATTTCGCCAAGATTCCATCATCAGGTTCCAACTTGGTGACGGGACCATTCGGGAAGACCATTTCCAACAAAAAATATTTTTCAAATCGTCTGGCAAGCGACGAAGTTATGCGCTAACAAACATAAAAAAAACATACAAACACACAAAACCGAATTGAGAACCTCCTCCTCTTTTAGAAGTCGGTTAAAAACTAAGCTTTTACTTATCCCGTGGTAAAACAAAGTTAACATAATTATAATATGAAAAATAAAACATACTTAATAGCTGCAACCAATTGTTCTTTACAAAATCCTTTTTTACTCGTAATTCGAAAGACTGGAACAATTTGCCTGCTGCGGTCTTCCTGTCCGATTATAATTTAGGTGTCTTCAAGGCTAGAGTGAATATTCTCTTAGTAAACCAGTGCGCCTCATCATCAGCGATTACAACACTATGTACCATCAGATGGGATCGCAGTCAAGCACTAATTTATCCTCCTCCTTGCGTCGTTTATCCTCAATGCTGAGGGTCGTGACCTCGACGAATAATCTTCTTATGGGCTATAATTCGCCATGTAATAATAATAATAATAATTGTGTGCTCCAACATGCCCTAGGTCTGTATCGGTAGAATTTCCTTTACCGTAACATACCTAGGGTGAAGGGCCAGACTAAGAGAGATACAATCCGCAGGGCAGTTTTGTGGCGAACTGTTGGGTATTAGCGACCCCACGGACCCGATCTCCCGGAAGAATTCCTGTTCTTCATCACCGGCTTGCCTTTATTGGCCGGTCGTAGTGAACACTGACGAGGAACAGAGCTCCCACCTCTCTCTTGCCTTTATTGGCTGGCTTGAGTGGAGAGTCGCAAGAGCAAACTTGCTCGGGAGATGGATGCATAATCCAGTAAGGTGCTGGTAGGGATCTTGACCGTACTTCCGGGATTGTCCTGATAGCCGTGGTATGCCTCTCCACTCCTCAAGCGCCTCAGGATATGTTGCCCTCTTGTTGCTACGTCACTTCGTGCTAGCGGCCGTTTTAGGGGGCCCATTTATTGAGTGTGCAAGTCACCCCCTGCCTTTTATCGATGGATATTAATGACATTGTTCAGGCAGGGGCCATAGTCTTAACATAGCTCCATATTACCAGTCCACTTAAGACTCCAAAAATCATAGCCCTATTATTTTGTTTTTCATATTATGTCGCAATAGTTTTTCAAACCGGGGGTTGTCCTTGGGTGCACTAGTATAGCGCGCACAGGGATAATCGTCGGTTGGTATCACGTTCCATTATAGTAACCAAAAGGGCCTCCGCGAGTTGGCTTCGGCCCCTTGTACGCCTCTCAAAGGCCCAGGACCACAGGGTCCTGAGATTAATAAACAGATGAAAATAATAATAATAATCATACCACAATCCATCATTAAAAGCATCTAAAAGGGCCTCTGCGAGTTGGTTTCGGCTCCTCGTACGCCTTCCAAAGGTCCAGGACCTTAGGGTCCTGAGATAAATAAATATATAAAAATAATAATAATATTCCACAACTATCACACAACGCCATCTAAACCCAAGCTAAGCAGAGCTTGTGTTATGGGTACTAGACAACTGATAAACATACTTATATATTTCTAAATACATACATATTATAGATAAATTACACCCAGACACAGAACAAATGATTATGCTCATCACACAAACATTTGTCCTGGGTGGGAATCGAACCCACGACCTCCGGCATAGCAGTCAGGGTCACTAACCACTAGACCAACAGGCCAGTCTCCATGTTGTCCTGTCTTCGGCGATGTGGATGGCGTCGCAAACTGTGGTCTCCATTGTCGCACGGATTTGGTCTGACCGACGTAATGGACTCCTGCCCCTGGGTCTTTATTTATAGATACCAATAAAAAAAAGTTATTTTCATTGAGTTACAACTTTTGGTATAATTTTGCCCAAAAGCGAAAATAGGGCAAAACGCATGTGACATTACAAAATCAATAAATACTAAAATTCACTCCTCGCACTGTCAAATCGACTCCATTCTTTCATTCAAAACAATATATTACAAATCGAATCACATGAAATACAACCATATTACAAAGGACCCCAACGGTATTCTTATTTACCATAGACTAAGGAATGTGTAGATGCGAAACTTAAGGGAATGCAACTCGACATACATTTTCACTGTTTTTCATACTCTTACGCGATTAGGACGTTGTTATATATATTTTTCAATAGATATTACGAATATCTTGTGGATATTATCGTGGAAGCCTCGATTGGAATCAATTTATACATTTGTGTAAAAAAACTATTCCAGTACCTAAATGTCTCTAAAAATTTGCAATTTTGCGTAAACTTTGGCACTTTATAATTTATTCAAAAATTAAAAAGGTCAGTAAAGTATAACTAGAATTGCAAATTTTATCAAAATACTAAAAACAAACACTTTTTTAACTTAAAAAAAAAACACGTTTTTCCTGAAACAAGTTTTGTAAAATATTCTAGTAAATCTCGGATTTTCAACAGAGGTTTCAGTTAATAATTGGTTAGATAAAGAGTTTGTTTTTTTTTTGAAATCTCTTTGAAAATTCTTTGAAAACTAATCTCCGGAATTATTGGTTGGAATTGAAAAAACCTCTCAGTAACTCATTTATCGAGGAAGGCTATAAGCTACATAAAATTACGCTACGACTTACTGGAGCAGACCAATTACTGCGAAGGATATATTTTTTTAAATGTTTCACTTATCTATTCAATCGGAATAACTGTGTCCCTTCTATACATTCTTAGTCTATGCTCTTACCTTCATCTCTCAATGAATAGACATTTTAAAATGTCAAAGACGCATTGAAATCTTAAGGGTCGGTTCGAGATCAAAATTTAACGCCTCAAGGAATCAATATACATAGGTTTCTTTTGTAAACTTTGGGGGCAAAAAATGGCAGATGCAAACAGTTCATTGTACGAGTAAAGTCGAGAGTTCTAGTAGTATAATAATTGACATTAAATGAAGTGTCCCGACCATCGACAGTCTGTGGTTGACTGTTTTTTGGGGTTCCGTGAGAAAGGAGATAAAACTATGTTGATATTATAATAATGCAGTTAGAAACTCATGGTTCAATAAGCTTTATCTGGTCAGGGAAGCCATAAGTTTTGCAAGTGTACTTTAAAAAAAAAAACTATTGTGACTGCGGTCCCACTTGATGGTAAGCAGTAATGCAATCGGTGATGGTGAATCGCACTAGTCTATAATTTTAAGTAGTATTTTTTTGTAAGGATATCCTTTGTAATCGTAAGCTTATTGCGACCAACTGAAGGAACACTATACGTTTTGACTTTGAAGGATTTTTTTGTCCGTAAAAGTCTGACAGTACTCTAGTTCTACCCATTGTGGAAGAAGTTTCTAAAGGTATGTAGAATAGAGTGTAAACTGCCGCATACTACTGTTGTAAAAGGAAGATCCTCTGACCAGAAGGGTGTTATTGCTGGTTGGGCAACTGCCTGATAGATGATTTTGAGCTGTGAGTACAATGTGCAAACCAAGTGGACTCTTTTTGCGCGTAGCATGTTATTTCTTATATAGTTCATATGTGGCGCCATAGATGTAGCTACACGTTATTTGATGATTTAAATTATTGACTTATTGACGTAAAAAAAGAAAGAAATTTGTAAAATTGGGCGTTTTTTTAGGTAAGAAATCATACAATGTCTTCCTCCGCTCTAGGACAGTGCGGGAGGGCGTGTCAGACTTTAACTGACTAAAACACACTCCTATGTTTTTTTTTTGTGGGTAATAATCATCCAAATGACATCCCCTTGCTTGGGCGGAGCGGGAGTTAGTGTCAAACTCTTACTGACTAAAACACCCACCCCGTTCCTTCATGCCTTTCATACCGGGGCTCAAACATACTTCTATATTCCTTCTTTGCCTTGCGGTCCAGGAGACCAGGACCTAGAGTTTTCCTTTCAGAAGCGAACCCACAGCCCCAGTAGGCTTCGACCCTCTTGGGCGCCTGCGGTTTTGCTGACATCTCTTTAAGGTACGCGTGAAACAATGTACTTTATTAGGTTTGGATATATGATCTACATCATCCAAACATAGGTAAGTTATAGCAGCGTTCTCTCTATTACCGCAATTTTTATCAAAAAAAAATAATTAATTTCATACGGAACCAACACCGCTTGTGAAAAAAAAGGTTGTTTTTTTTTCACAAGCAAAGACAAGGTGTCATCCTGCCTATAAACCGTACAACACATTTTATTTTTTACGACAAAACATTCAAGAGAACAAAATATCAAAAATAAAATACGTTTTCAACTTCGTATTGAAACTTTATATTTTTAAAATGCTATCGGCGACACGGCGGCCATTTGTTTTGCGAAATCAATAAAATGATGACTTTTTATTATGAGTGATTTTAATCTGAGTCTGTATTCGTATGAAAGAGGATATTTTTGATTGGTTATTGAATCTTCATTTTTAGCGCTTTGAAAATAATCTTGGTGAAATGATTCATGGTTAAAAAATGGTGAATAAAAGTATGGAAATAGGGTACTTATGTGCAAAGAATTGCCAACAGATTAGTGTACATAGTTGCGGAAGGCGAGCAATGGGCGAACTACCCTTTGCTTTTTTTATGGCAAAAATCATCCAATGATAACTCCCGCTCTTAGGCGAAACGGGAGATAGTGTCAGACTCTAAAAACCCACCCCGTTCCCCGTTCCTTCTAGCCTTCATACTCGAGAACCCTGGCGCCAGTAGGCTTCGGCCCAGCTGGGCCCCTCCTGTTGCTGATGAGGCGAGCGGGAACAGTGCGCGTCGTCGACGTCTTGGGCTTGGACCGGACAGTTACCGGACGGTCGGACAGCGAGCCATGGCAAGCCCGCATCTACGGTGGCCGGAAATCGGGATCGGAATCCCGGCGGAATCCAGGCACCGGCGGCGAGAGCGCCGGTGCCTGATGCGGTCGGCCTCCTCCTTTGCTAGCATTACTGCTTCGCAGAAGAAGGTTACCGCCTGCCACTCTTCCGAGCTACCTATTGCCTGCTCCTACGGCGACCGGAAATCGGGATCGGAATCTAATGACAAGCTAAATAAAGCGAACGAAGTCAAAGATGCAAAATTGCAAGACAGGATCAATAACTTTTACGAAACGTAAAAAATTTAATTAAATTTTATACACTCTGGATATACATTCACAATAATTGATAACACCACTACAAATATTTATTTAAATAACTACGTAATAATAATTAGTTTTAATGAGACTACTAATTAAAACTATGCGGTAGATAAGATCTCAACGATGTTGATAAAACTCCAATATACAGAGGTAGACTGACAATTTTGTCATGCGTTACACAAGGTAATCATAATGCTATGTTATGCGGGTTCATATTACATGCAGATTGTAACTTGGCACACGGGTAGACCATATTACCTGTATGGGCTACAGACTAAAGAATACCCCCCCCCCCCCCAAAACCCCCCAAAAAAGAAAAAAAAAAAGAATAAAAAAAACTTGACTTGAAAAAGAATTTGACCCCTTTTTTACGGTGGGCAAAAATCATCTTATGACCACCCCCACTCTTGGGTGGAACGGGAGATAATATCAGACTCTTACTGACTAAAAACCCACCCCGTTCCTTCTAGCCTCTTCATACCGGGGCTCGAGTTTCCTTTCGGATAACCCTGGCCCCAGTAGGCTTCGACCCAGCTGGGCTGTTCCTGTTGCTGACAACTCCTTGAAGAATTTGAGCCCTGAGTTCGTTTCGGTGTGTATTCTCAGGGTAGCTAGCTAGGCTAAATTCGAAGACATGTGGTATCCACCAACCCGCACTGGGCCTGCGTGATGGATTACGCCTCATTCCCCCTCCTAGAGAGCAGGCCTGAGTCCCAGCAGTGGGAACATGCTATGCTATGCACAAAGTTTTCTCATACAACTAGTACATCATCAGTGTAGGTTACATTTTTAGTATTATTACTTGGTATTTTATTTTTATTTTACAGTGGAGGGTAGTAAGGGTTACTAGTTTGGAGGTAGGTAGAACAGAGAGTAAAGTCCCGCAAACATTCCACATCCGCATCCCACATTGGTGACCCTGTGAAGAACACGAAGATGGCCCAGAGCAAAGCAGACAGTACGCGGGATGTCGGTGATGTGGCTGCAAAAACATCACGGCGAGGTCACCAGTTTGGAGGTAGGTAGAACAGACAGTAAAGTCTCGCAAACCTCCTTTGAAAAGGGAGGATCCTCCGACCAGACAGGTGTTATAGTCTGGTAGGCTACTGCCCAATAGTTGTTGTCGGGCTGTCGTATATGTTCAAATCACGCGGAGAACTTCGATTGCGCGATGCAGGATTTCGTATTTTCTTCGTAGTTCTTATGTGGTGTCATAGATGTCGCTACAAGTCAATAGTGATTCCGACAAAGAAGACCTTCAACTCTAAAAAATATTAATATTACACTACACTGATGAAGTACTTATTGGCGTTGCGTAACCTCTAAATATTAACCGATTGTGGAACACTGTGCACGAGTGGCATCAAGAATTCCAGCAAAGTCAAATAAAAACCATGCTTGTAATTTAGTAGACCATGTTTGTAATATGGGCTTTGAAAGAGACTTTAACCTCTGTTTGTTTCGATGTTTCTTCTCAGGCTCCTGCAGCGTGTTTCTTGACAGCTAGGAAACAACGGCTTCTAGTTTAAACTAAAAAAATACGTGAAAAAGAACGCTGGGTAGTGGTAGAATTATACTGCGTACACGTGCAAACACGAAAAAAAGCAATTTAAGAACACAGTTGTGGCTTTAGTCAGTAAAAACCTGACAAATCCTCTCGGTCCGCCTTAGAGCGGGAGAACTCATTAGATTATTTTCGATTTGTATTTTAAACTAAACAAAAAAAATATATGTGCTAAGAATCTAGGCGTCCATATAGACACTAGCCTTTCTTGGGATGTCCATATAGCGGATGTTAGTAGGAAGGTCTTCTACTCTTTTCAGTCCCTTAAACGTCTCCAAAAATTCCTACCATTTCATACTAAGGTCACTCTTGCGCAATCTCTTCTTCTACCGCTAATAGACTATGCGGATGTCTGTTTTCTAGATGCAACGGAGGTTCTCCTTAACAAACTCGAGCGACTGCAGAACTTGTGCATCCGCTTCATTTTTGGCCTCCGCAAATACGACCATGTGTCGGATTTCCGGGCCAGATTGAAGTGGTTGCCGATTCGGCGTCGCCGTGATACCCATATCCTATCTCTTCTCTACACTATCCTGCACAACTCTAATTCTCCACAATACCTTCGTGAACGCTTTGAGTACTTCGTCCCGAGGGGTAAACCCTGCCGCACTGCAAATTCTTTTCTTCTTCGTACCCCGTTTCACACATCTAGTCGTTATGATGGTTCCTTCACTGTCACTGCAGTGCGTCTGTGGAATTCCCTTCCGCACTCCCTACGTGACAGCCCTTCTTTAGATGTTTTCAGGAGGAAAATTAAAGAGCATTTCCTCTCTCAATGACATAGTATATGTATATATATATATATATCTATCTATAATATTATATAGTATGTGTGTATTTATGTATGTAGTTATACTTATTTATGTCTTATTATTTTATTCATAGCATTTCTAATTTTCAAATTGTGCACTGGACCCCACCCTCTATCATCTCTCTCTATCGCTCAAAGGTTTGCTGGAAGAAAACTCATCCTTGAGTTAAGCTCGCCTGTGTACATGAATTTTGTTATCCACCTATTTTATAAGTTTTTATAGTGTACATTAAAGAATTAAAGAATTAAAGAATTAATACATACTATAAAACGGTCTCCCGCCGTGACTGTCTGTCTGTTCGCGAAAAACTCAAAAACTACTGCACCGATTTTCAAGCGGTTTTCACTACTCAATAGCGTGATTCTCGAGGAAGGTTTTAGTATATAATATGTTAAGTTTTTGTATTTATTTCTAGAAAAGAACCCGTGCGAAGCCGGGATAGCTAGTAATATAATCTATACTTATAATAAATCTGTAGAGAGGTCAATTCTGTACATGAAATATATTTCCAAAATAACTATCAGGGGGTGATTAGTGATCGATACTGATGCCAAAAATGCAAACAGTAAAATTTTTGTCTGCCTGTCTGTCTGTCTGTCTGTCTGTATGTTCTTTATAGAACCAAAAACTACTCGATGGATTTTAACGAAACTTGGTACAATCATTCTTCATACTCCTGGGCAGGTTATAGTATACTTTTCATCACGCTACGATCAATAGGAGCACAGCAGTGAAGGGAAATGTTGGGAAAACGGGAGAAATTACTCCATTTTTTAAGCTTCCGTCGCGTTTGCAGCCTTAATGGTTAAAGCTATACAGAAATCATGTATGACGGAAATGTTTTCCTCAAAATTATATAAAAAATGTCCCACGACAGCATACGTCTATCTTTTATGGTTAACTCACAATAACACGTGTAACTCCCGATAGCTTAGCAGTTCTGAGCTTTTTGTTTTTTTTGTCTACTCTTACGTTTATAACACTGAATGTCGCTGGCATAAGCAACAGGATCCGCGTACGAAGTCGCTGGCAGAAGCTAGTAATAAATAAAAATAAAAAATAATAATAATTTAATATACATTTAATATAAGTACCTCAAAAAAAGAAAATCGAAAAAGATAATCAATATTAACATAATTAAGTAAACAAACTAAAAACTTAACAATTTCCCGTTTACTAAATTAACAACGAAAAAAAACACACACAAAGCACTAGGTACCTGCATAATTCATAACCATCGGATCACCTACCCAATAAATCATGTCCGAATTATTACAGGCTCCATAATAATCAAATCGTGGTAAATAAACATTGTTTAGATAATATCTGCAAAATAATGGAAGGTTATGGCGGAATATTTTTTACTTATTTGCAAGTTAAAATAAAGAGTTTTTTGTTACGGCTTGCACTATCTTTGTGATCTTTTTGATGGGGTGACCATGGTTTGTGGGATGAGGAGATGTCCCAGTTTTGTTGTCGGTAGAAAATTACGACGAACGCGTTCTAAGCGATGTTGTACTCGTAACGAAAACTTAATTCATGAATCCCCAAGCGACCACCGGTGGCCGCGCATCTATTGTCTTACTATTGTGTCTCTAATTGACGGTATCTGAAGGGTTAAAATACTTCGTTAAAATATTATTCAATTAATTAGGATGATAAATTATACCAGTCCTTTCTCAATAAGTGTTACAGCCACTTTTACAAATATTTTTACAGTTTATGTATACTAAATTTACCCATTTAAAAAAAAAAAATATTTAATATGCGAAACCTGAAACAACAATCTACTATTTTTATATAAAACATCTATGTACTATACTATATATCAGATAATGAATTATCTGATATATAGTAATAATAATAATAATAATAATAATAATAAATAAACAAAGGAAATAATAATAATTAACAGTAATTAATAATATATATTATTATATATTATATTATTATATTATTATATATTATTAATTAATAATCGCAATTTATTCAAAGTCTGTTTATTCATTTAAAATCTACTAAATTATGTATATATAACCGTATTTATAACCATATTCCAAGCCACTTCAAAACATTGAGTACAAGATCTTTGAAAATTGAATTGCATAAGTGGTTAAATGAATTTAGTTTTTACAATTTAAAAGAATTTATGGACAAAAAATTTTGATTCATTGCCTCTCAGAATTTTGCTTGTAACTATGTACCTTCATAAAACTTTCAAATTTTTGCATGCTATATCATAAAATAGCTAGACATGTTTGTACCATTTCAATTCTATGTAACACCTTTTTATACCATGTTTTTACGCAAATAAAGAATTTATTATTATTATTATTATGTACTATTTACCCCAATTAGTAAACCAGCTCAGTTTTACAGTTACAATTTACGTCGAGCCAATCCACGCATCAACAGAAATGATGGAGTCCCCAAAAACTGAATTATTCGTTACAGCATCGAAGTATTTATACGTTGGATTAATAAGACTCAGTATACGTGAATAACTTAAGTCTTGGGGTATTGAGATCGCGATATAGAGCGCATAAGCCATATGTATCAATACATAACGACATTTAGGTATTCTCAGAGATTTCAGTTCCTGTTTTGTTATACCGAGAGTTGCCAATAATGCCATTAATCCTTACTAATATTGTAAAAGCGAAAGTCAGTTTGTTTGTTTATTTGTTTGTTACGTCATCACGCCTAAATGGCAAAACCGAGTTTGATGAAACTTAGTACCCGGATAGACCATGTCCTGGAATAGGACATGGGATACTTTTTATCTCGAAAGTATGTTCCCTTGGGATAATTTTCTACTATCACGCGGGTGAAGCCACTGGGAGCAGCTAGAATATAATAAAAGGAACAGTTATTGTGTTTATTACTCCTTCACGCTTGTGTAGTTATTATGTAGCTGAACGGTTTTAGATGAAAATTAGCAAGCATCTTTAAATTCAATTTAAAACACGAGATAGTCACAATTGTGCTTAATTTTTCATCTACTGCCGAACTAGGCTACATGACTGTATGTCGACACGCAGTGCCTCAAACCTTGGAGATGGATCTGCAAATATGATCTCAAGAACATAAAGTTTGTTTGTTTTTATTTTTTTGTGTGTAGGAGGTAATCTCTGGCAGTACAGGTCCGATAGCTAATATTTTTTCACCGATAGAAAGCTGCTTTATTCCTGAGTGACATAGGCTATTTATATTTTATGTACGCGGCCGAAGTCGTGACTCATCCATCTACATGTTACTCACATGACAATACCAAGACAAACAATTTCCTTTCAACTTTTCAATCACTAATATAATAATATATTCCACAACTTTTACACAACGCCGTCTAGTCCTAGCTAAGCAGAGCTTGTGTTATGAGTACTAGACAACTGGTAAACTTATAAATATATGCATATATAGAAAAATTACACCCAGACACAGAATGATCATGCTCATCACACAAACATTTGTCCTGGGTGGGAATCGAACTTACGACCTCCGGCATAGCAGTCAGGGCCACTAACCACTAGACCAACAGGTCAGTCAAATCACTGGCGCCACTTTCAAACTTCCTCTAAGTAGTTTGTCAAATAAATTACCAACATAGATGTCGCTACTTATCTCATTCGTACCCCAATGTTACATATTTTGTATAACAGTTCGGTTTTGCGGCAAAACTCGAGATTACTGATATCATACCAATATTCAATGTTCGGTAAGTAATCAGAAACCGATTATAATTATTGAGGAATAAACTTTTATGTAAAAATATTATATATTGCTTGTTTGTTTATCTAAAATGTAAATCGAGTAATAATTCCGTCTTGGTTCTACCTCTTTTATTTTTTAGTAAGTGAAATTAATTCTTTGGGTTTTTTTGTGTGGAAAGAAATGAAATTATGAAAATCTTATATCCTTTTAATGATACTGGTATACTGGAAGATTTTTTCAAATAATATTATATTATAACGCACTTGCTCAGAAAGTGACTCTAATTGCACTTGCACCGATTTTAAGTTAAAATGTATGTGTGAGGTAGAAATAAACATTTTTCTTTCGTTCTTTTTCACGGCATTTATGGCGCGTGTTGCCAAACTGTGACATTTTGATTACCATTACGCACTAGTGCAATAAATTAGGTTTTTTTTAAAGGGTTACAATATAAAAATAGTTTAGTATCGTAATAGCTACAATATAGGGGTCTTTAAGTCAACAGTGAATACTCGTGGGTTACATCTAGGCAAGCGTGCTTTATCGTCGACCTCATCATCGCTTACCATCAGGTAAGATGACCATCTTACCTGGGGCCCGAGTCTGCTATTTTTATAAATTCGTCATTCCAACACGATCCCATTGTCATTTTGCTAAAATTTCGTAATCTGCTAAATCATAATGATCGATCATTGATCGGTCAATGGTCTCGTAATAGAGTGATGGTAGAATGACAATGTCGAGCTGATTAAAACCAATAACTGTACAATAACGTTCTAATGGTAGGTCACTGATCAAAACAACTGTCAAAAGTTTTGCAAATTACCGCATACGTCAGATATACATTTGTCATTGTGTACGAGATTACCATTGTAAGCCACTTCTTTCAATGAAGTGTCAATGGTTGACCATTGGAAAGTCATAATGACGCCATTATATTAGTAGATTACCAAAACTTGTCAAAAACAACAATTATAAAGTCATTGATAGACCATTCTGACACTATTGAAATAGCAGACTTGAGGCCCTGATGTCACACGCTAGGGCTAGCGTGTGACATCAGGGCAAATAGGCTCCTATTTACACCAATTTAATTCATGAATCCCCAAGCGACCACCGGTGGCCGCGCATCTATTGTCTTACTATTGTGTCTCTAATTGACGGTATCTGAAGGGTTAATAAAGAGGTAAAGTTTAAAGTTTTTGTTTTTTGCTTGTAGGAGGTAATCTCTGAAAGTTCTGGTCCGATTGCTAAAATTTTTACTCCAATAGCAAGCAGCTTTATACCTGAGTGACATAGGCTATATTTTATATACGCGAGAGAAGCTGCGAACAAAAGCTAGCCAATAATAAAAAATAATAAAAAAAACTTCTTTATTCAATTCCGCAAATCCAACATCATAATCTCAATTAAAAATTTGTCTATAACTTAATTTGAAAGGGTCATCTATTTGATTAGCGCAGATTTGCAAACCGGAAATCCTTTCTGCGTTAACTGGGACTTTGACAGTTTTACTCACAAATGTCAACCTTACTCAAAAAAACTTGCTAAGTTAGAGTTGAGCACGCTTGCATAGGGTTCTGTCTGTATACGAATAATTAATTCATGAATCCCCAAGCGACCACCGGTGGCCGCGCATCTATTGTCTTACTATTGTGTCTCTAATTGACGGTATCTGAAGGGTTAACTGGTTTTGAGTAAATATAAAAATGTCTCACTAGATTATTTATTTATTTTTGAAAACTTTATGCAATATTAAGATTGCAAGTGTGTATATAAAAGTTAAAGAGAAACAAGGTTACCGAAATAGCTCGAGAGTCGCCAAACTTAAGTGGCAATGGGCAGGGCACATCGCACGCAGAACAGATGGTCGATGGGGACGAAAGGTTCTGGAGTGGCAACCACATACCGGAAGACGCAGCATTTGAAGGCCTCCAACAAGGTGGACCGATGACCTGGTTAGGATCGCGGGAATCCGATGGATGCGTGACGCATCAGGGCCGATGCTCGCTGGAGCCACGAGGAGTTTCTAAAAAGGAAGCCGTCCTAAATATGATTTATCCTTTACTTTACTTTATGAGACCTTGCGCCATGCCAAATTTCAGGATTCTAGGTTAAACGAAGTAACGCGTAGATTAATTTACTAGCGAGTGTAAAAATACTCGCCTAGACGATGTATAAACGGCCTGCCATGTTACAACCGTTTCGCTTGCGTCGAACGCTTCGAGTTGACCTTGCCGCCAATTCTTTTGTTCTGACCACGTGACTGAGCGTTGAGGCGACGTCTTTCCCGTACATTTGAAGCTTTCTACTAGCGTTAACTATTGCAGATTAGCAACTTGGCTAGGGGGCTGATCTTTGTACAGACGGACAGACGGACAGACGGACAGTCCTATAAAGGGTTTCATTTCTTCCGAGTTAGCTACGGAATCCTAAAAAAAACATACGAGCTCCATCACAAATTCTATCGCCCATATGAACGGTAAGCATCCTCAAAATACCACAAGATACTGACAGGTAACGGCAGCCATTTTGTAACTCCACAAAAACATTCTCGCTTCACCAGGCGCGTTCACAGTACAATGCTTTGTAACCTGAGGAGGGGAGCTTCTAGTTGTGACATGACATGTGGTCGCTTCTAAACTGATCTGATATTCCCGGGAACAGTATGGACCAGTGATTCCTGGTTCTACAAGCTTTTAACAGCTACTAGTTTGATCGAAGTATCAATTGTTGAAGTCATTATCAGCTTTTATTTAGTTTCACCTGTCCCGATGTTTGTCTGTCATCAAATCTTACAAATTAAATTTGACCCACTTCACGGTTACCGATTGAGCTGAAATTTTGCATGCATGTGTAAATCAGATGACAATGCAAAATTATTATGACATGGAGCTATTCTGATGGTGGAACTAGTCAAAGTCAAAGTATTTATTAGTGTGCTTTTTGGTGATACAGCAGGTCTTATAGTTAATTTATAGTAACTCAAAAAGCTACCCATTGGGCATACACTATTTAACAATATGAAAATTTAAAATTTATATAATATTCAAAACAAAAGTCAAGATTTAAATTACAATACAAATTAAAATACAATGAATTATTATTATAAACATTAAAAATACAATCAATTAGTCAAGTTTTCAATTTACAATCATACAGTCAAGTTTTATAATTAATTAGTCAATAAATATATAATTGTCAGTTTATTACATTTTGTCAAGAAGAAATTCGTCAATGGTATAGTAACATTTTTCAACTAAGAAATCATTAAGTTTCCGTTTAAAATGTATGAAGTTCAAATCTTTGATATTATTTGGTATTTTATTATATATTTTTAGGAGCTGGCTATAGGTAGTACTTGGTAGTTAAACAACACAACCCTATCGAGTTTGGGCTCGTATGATTCGTCTTGACGAGTATTAATTATATAGGTATACCGAGCTATAATAGCTTGGTATGAAAACATTATTTTCATTAAAAGCTTGTTTTTATTATAGAGCAATATGCACATCAGCAATGAGAGAGAGAGAGGAGAGCAGTGGTGGCCGAATGGTAATGGCTCCGACTTAAAAGTTGTAGGTCGCTGTTTCAAACCCTGCCAGGCACATTACTTAGTGTATTCATTACCACTGCTCTCAGAACGGTGAAGAAAAACATCGTGAGGAAACCGGCATGTCCTAGAACCGAAAATTCGAAGACATGTGAAATCCACCAACCCGCACTGGGCCCGCGTGGTAAACTACGGCCCATTCCCTCTCCTAGAGAGAAGGCCTGAGTCCCAGCAGTGGGAACATTAAAAAGGCTGATGATGATAAATATGCACATACTTAATTTAAAATAAACACTATTTATTGTTATAATCTTCCAGCTCTGGTCCCGCGTAAATCAGCCATAATAGGCTCCTTCAGTTTTGCTGGGATCTTTATGAGGGAGCACTCAGACCCCATGGCCTATTTTAACCGCAAACGGCTCAAATTTAAACTCCCAATCCTTTCGGACCTTAACGCTAGTTATATTTGCACCACTTGAGGTTTTCTGCCCATTTTTATTGTCTAACTTCTATAATTTACCAAATATATAGAGTTATTTGTAAAACACTGACAACCTCTCAAGACTATGTCACTGACATCATAAACCACAACTATTATTATACTCTATAACTTTTGAAAATTTATCATATTTTAGTTAATCAGATTTTCATACAAAAATTTATATGTGTAAATTGAACGTTCTAACTATTATGAATTCTATGCGAAGAAAGCGATAGTACAACAACGGACGTTAGCGAGGATCGTGCGCGGGAGGCGTAGGTGGGTACCTACAGCAAAATACAGTGTTGAAATATGTTAGATAGAACAACTAAATCTTGAAGGTTTGTTTTTGGTAAATGAATATGGTAATATTTTGTAAAAAGTCATAGAACAAAATTTGTTGTTTATGATGTTAGTATTACAAGACTGCAAGTGTTTTACAAATAACCCTGTATACGAAGTCGAGCCAAGTGCGAGTCGGTACACTTTGTAGTAGTGTCTCGTTGCCTTCTCTTGTAAAAACCATATGGCTAGCAAAAAAGAAGCTCAGTGTTGTCTAAACATTCTTCTCATCCACATGACGTGTGAACAACACTAACTAGGGGTAAAATAAACATAGATATGGTAGTAACGCCACCTGGTGGCAATAATCGGTATAGAATCGGCATGGAACTCGAGCGCTCGGCGTCAGAGTGGGAATCGCTCTGCGCATTCCATACATTGGCGAACCAATCGTCGTCGTTGTTAGATACATGCAGCAAGCGCAGGGAACGAATCACGAGTGACGTCTATAACGCGATGGCGCGGCGAGCCAATCACTAACGCCACCACTAAATTGGCAAATATCGGATTTGACTTCTTCGCAACTTGAAGCCAAAGCTCAAGATCCGTGCCTATACCTATACCTAAATTAAACTTCAATACTTCAAAACTTCAATAATTTTGTTGCTGCACTGGTAGTGCAGCAACAAAATTATTGAAATGTTCCATTTATTTGCATGAAGCCAGAATATAGTGATATCCTATTCTATATACTGGTAAAAGTGATAAATAAACTATTATATTATTCTAAGCTCAATAGTGGCACAGTGGTCAAGAATCTGAGTTAGAGCTCAAACACATAATCACGTTACGGCAACGCAACGTGCCACGTTACGGAAAGATATTTATGGATCTACTATTTTCTTTGTATCTGTTTCTTCTTTATTTGTCTTCTTAATATTAACAACAGGAGAACACGTCAGTATGGTCCATTTCTAGAAATTAAAAACGGCAATTCTACAAATGCGCCACCGTCAATACGATGTCGTTCAACTTGGCACGTTGCGTTGGTTAGTGAATGTCACATGTCTTCGAATTTTTTGTTCTAGGACATGCCGGTTTCCTCACGATGTTTTCCTTCACCGTTTTGAGAGCAGCGGTGATGAAATAAATTACATAAAGTAATGCGCCTGGCTGGGTTTGAACCCGTGACCTACAACTCGTAAGTCGGAACCATTACCACTCGGCCACCACTGCTCTCAAGTGTGCATCGCTCTAATGTACTTCTAGCTTAATATCACCGGTGTTTTAAAAGTTTTTTAGCTAACCAGCTTGGCCAAACGCAATGCCTCTCCTTACTAAGAATAACTTAAATGAATCTTGAGACACCAATTAAGATTTTAATTAATTGCAACTTTAAAAAACCTATTAAAACAAATGGAAAATTTAATTCGATCACCTGCACTTACAATTTTAACAAGAATTTCGACTTCTTAAATAAATAAATTGAAACAGCAAGTTTAGTTACGGCTAAATTGAATTATAGTTTTCAAAAACGCATTTCAATAAAAAATACTCCTTTCATTCTATAAAATCTTAAAAAACCACGCTAATAAGATATTTATATATTTATAAATATAATAATATATGTAGGTACTATAATAAATTCCACAATTAGACTAGACAGCATTGTGTGAAAAACAAGGTCGTCTACTCTAACCAAACCTAACTATTAGTAGGTACTAGAAAACTGACAGACATACATGTTTCTAAAAAAAACAATTATAGATAAATTACACCGTGTCTCGGTGTAATTTGATTAAATGTACTACGCGCTCATCACAAAAATATTTGTCATGTGTATAAATCAAACCTACGACCTCCAGAATAGCAATCAAAGTCACTAACCACTAGGACAGTCTGTAATAAATTGAGTCTCTGTACCAATTGACCTACAGCTAAATCCATACTAATATAATATAAATGGGAAAGTGTGTGTGTCAGTTTGTCCGTCTTTTACGATAAAACGGAGCGACGAATTGACGTGATTTTTTAAGTGGAGATAGTTGAAGGGATGGAGAGTGACATAGGCTACTTTTTGTCTCTTTACAACCTCTCACTTCTCTAATGAGAGAAATCAACGTATTTGGCTTTTAATAAACTAGTGCGCCTCACCATCAGAGAATGCATCACTGCTTACCTTCCATCAGATGGGACCGCAGCCAAGCACTAGTTTATACGAATAAAAAAAAACCGAGCGATGCCACGGGCAAAAGCTAAATGAATTAACCCTTCAGATACCGTCAATTAGAGACACAATAGTAAGACAATAGATGCGCGGCCACCGGTGGTCGCTTGGGGATTCATGAATTAATAAGCATACAATTTAATTTTTTCATTTATATTATAGTTTTCAAAAATGCATTTCAATTATTTTTTTTTTTTCATAATTACACATATGTTACTGGGCCTGGTAAGAAATTTAATTCATTTTGCTATCGACACGCTAAGAAGAAGATTTCTAAAAATCTTAAATACTACGCTAAAAAAGTAACTAAACCAATAAAACCTCAAAATATAAAATAAAAAAAAAACTTATTTTGACAACACAAAAAGAGAGGGTCACATTTCTCCCGTGACTTAACTATGGTTAGCAAAAAAAGCGTTCATAAAAACTCAAGTATTTAGACAACAGTTTGTGTCATGTTAACCGTACAGTAATGGGTTTCACGTTAACTGATACGGTTAGGAGCGATAGCACGATAAAACAACAGTAAAAAAAAACTATAGTAAAAACTTAACATAAATTCTGACAAACAGGAGCATTCATTTCATTGATATGTGTAAAATTGTGTACTTTTTTTGTTTTAATTTTAAAATGGCGTTTGTGACTCTTTCAAAAGCTGAATCTTATGATGTTTTTTTTATGGTGGGGAAAGTCATCTAATGACAACCCCCGCTCTTGGGCGGACCGGGAGATAGTGTCAGAATCTTACTGATTAAAAACCCACCCGTTCTTTCTAGCCTTTATACCGGGGCTCGAGCTTCCTTTTGGATAACCCTGGCCCCAGTAGGCTTCGACCCAGCTGAGCCCCTGCTGGTTGCTGACAACTCCTTGAGGCGCGCGGGAACAGTGCAGAGAAATGCGGTAGTTAGATTTCTTAATCTGTCTATGAAAAAGTAATTTTTTTATAAATGATATAAACTAGTGCTTGAATGCGATCCTACCCGATGGTAAGCAGTCGTTGAGAGTGAGGCGCACTTTTTTATTAAGAGCCTATTCACTCTAGCCTTGAAGACACCTAAATTATAATCGTAGGGGAGGAGCGCAGCCGGCAAATTGTTCCAGTCCTTCGATGTACGCGGTATAAAAGACGAGGCGAAACGCTTGACTTGAACTTTATTGGAAGTAAAAATGAAAACACAAGTAACTCACCACATCGTTCTCGACTGTTAATGTGCCCCGAAGTCTGGCAGCATTGCCACACTGTATGGCAATTCTAATCTGCTAAAAGCCAGCTTTTGGGCCACGCAAACTGTCACCAAGGTATTTACTTAACTAATTAATTTCAAGTTTCCTTTAAGTACGTGAGAAAAAAGTCAATGAAACCAGAAAGTTTAAAAAAACAGTGTTTCTGCCACCGTATGACTATCATTTAACAATAATTCATAGGGTTGTTTTTTTGTTACTGTGTTACAAAAACTCAAGTGTTTAGGCCTGTTTGTGTCATGTTAAACCTACAGTTATTGGTTGAAAGATATCTGATTGAGTCAGGAGAGACAGAAAAAAAGTTACGTTAATAATATCTTTGATAATTTTTTTTGTTGACCTGTTCTCTGCTACTGGAAAAAATTGCCCTCTTTTCACATTTCGCGAGCCCGAGTTTCAGCTTCCAGTTCAGGAGAAATCTATGCAATTCGTCTCTTCTTTCTGGTCTACGGTCTTGTTTGGGGCATGTAGTGCTAACCTATAAGAAATCGTAACACTAACCAAGATTGTAACATTGTTTTGTATATGTTTCAGTGTATGCAATTGTTGTTCGGCAAATAAAAAAAAAATATAAAACCAGCACTAATAAAATATTATGTACCTACCAAATGAATGCTAAAAAGTGTCGGGTTTTTTCAAAAATACTTTTATGTATAAGGTCATCAGTCGTCGGCGGCGGAGACCTCTCGCGCCAGGCATTGGTTGAGTCCATGGTCCGGAGCGAGGAGGAATGGCAGGCGGTCGCCTCCTTCTGCGAAGCAGTAATGCTAGCAAAGGAGGAGGCCGCCTGTATCAGGCAACGTCGCCCTGGCCACCGCCGCCTACTGGGGCCAGGGTTATCCGAAGGGAAACTCGATTCCGTATGAAGAGGCTAGAAGGAACGGGGTGGGTTTTTAGTCAGTAAGAGTCTGACACTATCTCCCGCTCCACCCAAGAGCGGGGGTTGTCATAAGATGATTTTAGCCCACCGAAAAAAAAAAAAATCAGTCGTACCTATTTGGTCAAAAGCAAATCCCTTATGTTGCTTATTTTGATTCATCTCTTATTCATGGAAATCAATCCCTATGTTTTTTTTCTTACCATGCATAATATTTTGAATCAAAATTTTCATTTTCAATATTTTTATTTTTTGTTAATGTCACTGTTTCTGCTATCCCTACTTAACCCTCACACTGCGCGTGCACATGTCTCAACACAACTACTGTGCGCCACTCACTGTTAGTGTGTCTGTCTCTCACGCGGGGGTTAAATGTCGCGAAGGTGTTATCTAGGATCGAAGGGATATAGGATGAGGTCTGATGGTGACAAGACTTGTGTGCATGTACTATACATAAGATTACGCGAACACTTACTCCAATCACACTCAGGTGATTTTGACTGGCCTGTTGGTCTAGTGGTTAGTGGCCATGACTGCTATGCCGGAGGTCGTGGTTTCGATTCCCACCCAGGACAAATGTTTATGTGATGAGCATGATCATTTGTTCTGTGTCTGGGTGTAATTTATCTATAATATGTATTTATTTAGAAATATATAAGTATGTTTATCAGTTGTCTAGTACCCATAACACAAGCTCCGCTTAGCTTGACTAGACGGCGTTGTGTGATAGTTGTGGAATATTATATTATATTATATTAATCCGTACACCTTGAACATTACACTATGTTGAACGAAACGCGTAAATGCCACGAAATTAATGGCGCTTAAAATATTTTGTTGTTTTGTTTCGATAAATAGTTTCCATGAACGTGCTTGTCTCTCACTAAAATATAAGTCGATGCTTGTGTAATGTTCCGTCACCATTTTCTGTATACATGGTGAAATTAACTGTTTAAAAGTTTTTAACCTTTTAAGCGCCCGTCGGATTCTTCCGACGAGTGTTTTCGCATCCTTGACTGGCCTGTTGCTCTAGTAGTTAGTGGCCCTGACTGCTGTGCCGGAGGTCGTGGGCTCGATTACCACCCAGGACAAATGTCGGACCTATGCTTTTACCTACTGATATCTCTTTGAGGCGCCTTACCGAACGGCCGAACGGCGAGTGATCCAATTGGCATGCGCTACCAAAATGTCACGAAGTATAAATTGTGTATCACGCGTTGTTTCACAAACAAATTAGTGCAAAAATAAATTGTTACTAAACAGTCCAGAACGAAAAAAATTTCGTACCAACAACATAAAATTGACATGTCAAATATAATTGTCAAATAGAAAAAATAAATCCCACATAAAATAAATTCGGTATACAGAAAAAAAAAATATAATTAAAAAAAGAAGTCTTAATAAACTAAGTTCGCCATACCGAAAAATTATTAAAAAAAAAATCATTGTACTTTAAGTTTTGCCAAATAGTTGACAGATTTTATGAAATTGTCATACATCTTGGTTTACGGTAAACCAATTCTCCAAGATTTTGGCTTGCACCTCAAAGCTATAAAGAATGAAGACATAGATTACAATGTGCTCTGTCTACCCGCATCTGATATTTTTCACAATGTGCCCGAAAAACGCCGAATGCAGTCTTGTGCAAAGTCTTTGATACTTTTATCTATACATATAATAAATCTGTAGAAGTTTTCAGTTTTGCGCGCATCACGTAAAATGTTCGAAATCGATGTAGATAATTTTTATACATTAAAATTGTGTGTACCGTGATATATTACTTAGGTTATGTTGCATCGCAATCGGTTGACGATATCGAAAGGACATCACATCATCATCGTCTACATTCATTTACTGTTAGGCGGTATGAAGTTCGCCGGGTCAGCTAGTCTACATCAAGGTACAGGTAGATATAAAAGCTATTGCATAGCATTTTTTATCAACTTATGCAATTATAATTATATATTTATTTTATTCGCTCAAGGCCCGCGATAGAAGCTATGCAATAGCTTAATATATAAAATTATATATTATTTAAAAATTTTATGAATATTAATTGTCAATTCTTTATTAGGTGATCATTATTTGTGATTGGAGTTGACAAGTTGCCATGACAACCATTTAGTGGGGAGTGTTAGGTTTTTTCGTTACGGAATTTCTGGATTCGGTCTCGACGCTCAAGGCCCGCGATAGAAGCTATGCAATAGCTTAATAATAGACGCATTACTTTGTGTAATTTATTTCATCACCGCTGCTCTCAAAACGGTGAAGGAAAACATCGTGAGGAAACAAGCATGTCCTAGAACCAAAACATTCGAAGACATGTGACATCCACTAACCCGCACTGGGCCCGCGTGGTGGATTACGGCCCGGTTTCTCTCCTAAAGGGGGGCTAGAGTCCCAGTTGTGTGAACATTAATTCATGAATCCCCAAGCGACCACCGGTGGCCGCGCATCTATTGTCTTACTATTGTGTCTCTAATTGATGGTATCTGAAGGGTTAAAAATGGTGATTATGCTATACTAGCTGCTCCCAGCGGCTTCGCCCGCGTGATAGCAGAAAATTATCCCAACATACTTCCGGGATAAAAAAGTATCCTATGTCCTATTCCAGGACATGGTCTATCCGTGTACTAAGTTTCAACAAAATCGGTTGTGCCATTTAGGCTTTCAGACGTAACAAACAAACAAACTCACTTTCGCTTTTCTAATATTAGTAAGGGTGCTAATGCGCTATGTTTGAACCCACGACATACAACTCGTAAGTCGGGGCCGTCACCACTGAGCCACTCTTTACACCAATAATTATTATCTTGCATCAGCATCGAACCCACAGCTTATTACAATACCATATAACCTCATAAACAAATCTATAGACCATAAACAAAAAACATAGTCCAAGAGACAAAGAAACATTACGAACAACAGAAAAAAAAACTAAATTCAAAAAAAGAAATGAACGGTTTGGGATCATAGATAATGAAATGTTACCGCGCATGCGTAGAATGACGTCTCCTAAAAAGTGTTTGACGGCCAAATTATAGGTTGGGGGAACGTACCGTACTCAGTGTAGCTTAGTTTAGGAGCTAGTGTGGTTTGTTTTGTAAATTATTGCGATTTTAATTGAGTTTTGGCAAGGTAAAATGTTAGTTTGGCATTTAGTTTTCGCTGTATTAACGCTAATCGTATGAGTATGTTTGTTAATTTTTCACGTTTAAACGGCTGAACAGATTGGCATGAAATATGACACACGAGTAGACCATGTCCAGAAAAAACACATAAGATTTATATTTTATCCTTAGAGCACATTTCTTTGTGACAAGTTTCTACTTTAACACAGGTGAAGTCGTTATTAGAAGCTAGTATGTATGAGGTATAAAGCGAAGGTTTATATATTTGAGTGTGTATGTCTGCTACTCCTTTAGGCTTTAATGGTTAATCGGACTTGGGTGAAACTTGGCACACGGGTAGACTATGTCGTGGGCTAGGATAAAGAATACTTAATATCCGAGGAGTAAGTTCCCAAAAGAAACTAGTTTTGTAAACAATCATTTTGCATCCTTCAATACTAAAAAAAAGAAATAATAATAATAATAATACTTCAAGAAACTTTACGCTTCACGGTATTACATATGTTCGTTACCAACTATTTAGATCTAGGCCACGGTAATAATATCATATTTAGGCTTTATATCATACAGCTTGTTGTGCTACTTGGGTTATTTCTGTCTAAGCACCAAGATAGATAGATAGATAAATTATATTCTTTATTAAAAATTGACGTGTAAAAGTGTTTTTTAAAACCTATTTGCAAAATAAATATCATTATCAGTTAACATAACATTTTTCCACTCTTAAAAAATTCACGAATGGCTTAAATAGTTCCAACAGAGCCTTTTAAAATGGTACTAATTCCGTTGGTTGAAATGGAAGAACCAAAGGTGATCCGATCGAGTTCCATTCTGATCAACCAGTTGATCGGTTCAGTTGATCGGATTGGAAGTACAAAAAGGTGATCCGACCGAGTTCCATTCTGATCAACTAGTTGATCGGTTTAGTTGATCGGATTGGAAGTACTGAAAAAAGAGACTAAGAAAAAAAAATAAAAAAACAAAAACGAGTCCATGATTCATTTTTTAAATTGGTTTAAAAATATTTTTTTAAAGTAATTGCCAGTTTGTATGACATGTTGTTACATGCGTAAAAATTATATACTTATTTATAAACTTATTTAGGGGCTGTCTCCACGAGCGAGAGAATTGCGATGAGTCCGCCCTTATATCGTCGGATAATCTCCACGAACAAGCGATAATTCCGCCGCGTATCGTCGCGAGTCGTTACGGCATCGCGGCGATTCCGCGGCGACTCGTAACGGTATCGCCGCGTTTCCTTGACGTCACGTTGCGAAAGAAGGAATTCAGTTACGTGCCAGACGAGAGCTCTCACTCGCCGCATCGCGGCGATAATATCGCCGTGTGGAGATGGTTCCATAGAGAGTGTATAGAAAAACGTGGCACGGCGATAATATCGCCGCGATTCTCTCGCTCGTGGTGACAGCGCCTTAGATCCGCTGAACCCACGACGCACTATCTCCTAAACTACTTCGATGAATCGTAGGAGCAACACATTTTTTCATCACACAAAACGCGTGTTTTCCCTTTCTTCAAAGTTATTTCATTGTGAAGGGTTAAACACATGTTCCTTAAATATTTATGATAATACATTTAATTGTACGTTTCTTTATTCTTTTATCGATATAAATTAAAAGGGGAATTATTAGATTGTAGTTTATTATATATAAGTTTATTGGGCTGTTATGTGTGTATATTTTAGTTAGTTCACTTAAATTATACGGTGTTTTATATTTAAATAACGGTTTTCTTAGTGATCCTTGACAGTGCGACAGAAGTAGCGTTGATAGTTCTGTTTTTAACCGACTTCCAAAAATGGAAGAGGTTTTCAATTGTGTTGTGTGTTGGAAATATAAACTCGTCCTTAAGGTGGTGCATCATGACTCACATTTTCACTGTTTTTCAAACAACCGCTCATAACTGATTATGACTTTATTACACATTTTTCATTAGATATTTTGGAAACACAGTATCTTGTGGATATTATCTAGGTTTCTAAAGAAACCAATTTCTAAATTTGTGTAAAACTAATCCAGTAAAAACCTCTGAAAATGTCCTATTTTGTATGAACTTTGACACTTCATAATTTGCCTAAAAATTAAAAAAGTCAAAAAAGTAATCCTCTAGAGACCTTGCAAATTTTATTAAGATTCTAAATGATGACAACTTTTTCCAAAAACTTTTAAGGGTTTAAAAAAAAAACAGCTATTTCCTGGAGCAAGTTTTGTGAAATTTCCGAGTAAATCTCGGAATTACCGAATACTAACAGAGTTTTCAGGCGTTATCTTTCTTTTTTTGCGTTGCCTTTTCGTCAAACATCGCGTTGGATTGCATTAAATGAAGTAACAAGCTTTTAAACCATTTTCGATGTTTTCGATAAGCAAGTGGAGAAGGACCCTCTTAAGTTAAAATTCTTATTTATGCCTATATCCTATATCCTGTGCTGTACGCCATTACGAGAAAAATAAAACTACAAGCATCTTTTATTTTCTAATCCCTAATTAGTTCTCTACCACTACCACTAGATCAACTGGCCAGTATTTATTTCTAGAACATAGAACAATTCAATCATGTGCAGTTTAATATCGAGAAGAAAAAAGAGCACAATTTTATCAAAGTGTAATAGTACCTACGTTGTTACACTAGGGGTGAAAGTTACTTATTTCGTCCCGAGAAGGAGTTGGTGGCCGAGCGTAGCGAGGTCGTAAATTCGAGGGACTAAATAAGTTACTTTAACCCCGAGGTAAGCATTGTGCTTTTCATTACGAATACAATAAGATAGACCTAGTTTTTTTTTAAATAATTTGACAACTGTTAGTTGAAAGTAAAACTCCCTAGGGATGAAAAGTGTGATACTTTTCAGCCCGCTCCTCAGGCAAGTTCAGACCTACTTTCAGAGTATGAGTAATGAAAAATAACTTTAGTTACATTTGGAGACTCATAAACAAACTGTATTTAATTTAAGTAAGTAATTGAACTTAACCAAAGAACCACAAGTGTTTAATGTGGGAGGTCGTTTTAAAAGAACATAAATTTATAAGAAACGCACAAAAAAAGAAAACATTCTTATCCACGAATTCACAAAATAATTTAAAAAGCAAACATTTTTAGAAAATTAAAACTTGAATTTGAATTTGGAAAATTCAACGAACGCGCCCAATGATTTTATATATTATCCTACTAACGCGCCATTCTCGGCGCCATTTTTAAGAATTCGGGTGACAGTCCAAAATGGCGATTGTTAACATTTTTTAAATTTATTTATTGCTGATTATGCTTGTGAATGTATGTGGGTTTATTAATTACTTAAGGTAGGTAAATCTTTTATGGTTTTTGAGAACATAGCGTGTGAACTTTTGTATTAGTTAAAACTGGCTTCACATGGTTTGTGCATTTAGCCAGTGTCAAGCTTAGTAGTATTACTAAGTAAGTGGGCCTCCTTCTGCGAAGCAGTAATGCTAGCAAAGGAGGAGGCCGACCGCATCAGGCAACGGCGCCCTCACCGCCGTCGCCGGGATTCCGATCCCGATTTCCGGCTACCGTAGACTAGTAGTACGGCGAGCCATGGGTAGCTCGCTGTCCGATCGTCCGGTAATAGACCGAGTCCAAGACGTCGACGGCGCGCACTGTTCCCGCGCGCCTCAAGGAGTTGTCAGCAGCAGGAGGGGCCCAGCTGGGTCGAAGCCTACTGGGGACAGGGTTGTCCGAAAGGGAGCTCGTGCCCCGGTATGAAGGCTAGAAGGAACGGCGCGGGGTTTTAAGTCAGTAAGAGTCTGACACTGTCTCCCGCTCCACCCAAGAGCGGGTTTCGTCAAAGATGATTTTCCCCGTCGACAAAAAAAAAAAGCTTAGAAAGTATGTATTTACTATGATACAGTTTATAGTAACTTGGTTTTCTATTTAACCCTTCAGATACCGTCAATTAGAGACACAATAGTAAGACAATAGATGCGCGGCCACCGGTGGTCGCTTGGGGATTCATGAATTAAATGCGGATATAACTAATTCTAATATACATCAATAATTTTTAATTATTACTAATACTTAAAAGGCTTCATAGAAAAGGTCACGAATGTCATTATTTAAGTAAAGTCTCAATAAATAATATCCAGCAAAGTTGCGTTTGTTTATATCCCAAAAGTCATTAAATTTATGGAAATACTAGCTTCTGCCAGCGACTTCGTACGCGGATCCTGTTGCTTATGCCAGCGACAACGGAGTCGTCAAAATCAAAGATCTGAAACGTCTGGTGTCGAATTCTAAGAGCCTGGAAAACAACGTGATGTGCGAGACGATTCGAGACGTTCCAGATCTCTCCCTTCCACTTACGCGCGTATGTGTTATTGTGAGTCAACCATAAAAGATAGACATATGATGTCGTGGGAAATTTTTTATATAATTTTAAGGAGAACATTTCCGATATACATGATTTCTGTGTAGCTTTAACAATTATGGCTTCAAACGCGACGGAAGCTTAAAAAATGGTGTAATTTCTCTCGTTTCCCCAACATTTCCCTTCACTGCTTTGCTCCCATTGATCGTAGCGTTATGAAAAGTATACTATAACCTGCCCAGGAGTATGAGGAATGATTGTACCAAGTTTCGTTAAAATCCATCGCGTAGTTTTTGTTTCTATAAAGAACATACAGACAGACAGACAGACAGACAAAAATTTTACTGTTTGCATTTTTGGCATCAGTATCGATCACTAATCACCCCCTGATAGTTATTTTGGAAATATATTTCATGTACAGAATTGACCTCTCTACAGATTTATTATAAGTATAGATATAGATTGTTGTAGTTTTTTAGTAGCAATTGTTATAAAATAATGATTAATTCTATTATGTATGAATTAGCCAATTACATAAAACAAATTTTTGTGGACAATGTTTGGGATTTCGTTTTTTTTTTTTATTTATTTTTTATTACAAAAATATGATCAGTGGATCATCCGAGGTCGCGCAGGAGCGTTCGTTGTGGCAACGCTTGGGGGAGGCCTATGTCCAGCAGTGGACGTGTATCGGCTGAAATGATGATGATGATGATGATGGTGATCAGTGGACAGTGACGGGCACGGATGTAGAGCCCAATTTCTTTTTGTACGTAAAAAAACAGGGGTGTATTTGTTTGTAATACCTATTTGGCATGAGCACACCACAATCGCGGTGGTGTCCCTTTTTGAGGAGTGACTAGATAGGCGTCACGGCCTCCTCACCTTTCGTCTGATGAAGACCCTAACCGGATATGACCAGTTCGGGATATTTCTAAGCTGTTTTGGATTTAAAAAACAGTCAAAAAAAAATATATTCAAAATCGGTGAACATACAGAAAAATATACATAGATACTTACAGCCAAATGTATAACCTCTACCTTTTTGAAGTCTGTTAAAAATACCTATCATACTCTTTTAGGTAATATTAATTCATGAATCCCCAAGCGACCACCGGTGGCCGCGCACCTATTGTCTTACTATTGTGTCTCTAATTGACGGTATCTGAAGGGTTAAAATAAAATCTAATGGACTCTAATCAAAAATGAGAACATCACGAAAATTAGAAGCAGGCATCAGGTATTCGAATCTCAATGGTACTTGCTACTAGGTAGGTACTTGATATCCATACATATTACCATTATTTCATTCAAGCATGCTACTACATATGTAAATAAGTACCTTTTCATTGACAAAGTATGTAAATAGACATCTAAATTTGTTCACTGTATTCAAACTACCAAATGGCTATTCAAAAATTACTTCTAATCACCGAAGAGGTTTGGAGTTAAGGGGATGTCTACACGTCTTGTCTTATTTAATAATAATGTGTGTTTTTACAGATACCTACATATTAAAAAAGTTTCATCATCGTCATCATCATATCAGCCGAAAGACGTCCACTGTTGGACATAGACCTCCCCCAAGCGTCGCCACAACGACCAGTCCTGTGCGTTTAGTATATGTGAAACCTGAAACAGCTGTCTAGTATTTTTATGTAAAGAATCTCAAACGATATTAAAAACACCCTAAGGGCCATCATCATCATCATTTCAGCCGATAGACATCCACTGTTGGACATAGACCTCCCCCAAGCGTCGCCACAATGATCGGTCCTTTGCGTCTCGCATCCATCGGATTCTTGCGACTCTAACCAGGTATTCGGTCCACCTTGTTGGGGGCCTCCCCTGCGTCTTCCGGTACGTGGTCGCCACTCCAGAACCTTTCGTCCCCATCGACCATCTGTTATGCATGCAATGTGCCCTGCCCATCGCCACTTAAGTTTGGCGATTCTTCGTGCTATGTCGGTAACCTTGGTTCTCCTGAGGATATCTTCATTTCTGATTCGATCACGCAAGGAAACTGCTGTGTCTGGGTGTAATCCTTATCCTTACTAATATTATAATAGCGAAAGTGAGTTTGTTTATTTGTTTGTTACGTCTTTACGCCTAAATGGCAAAACCGATTTTCATGAATCTTTTTGCATGGATAGACCGGAAGTATGTTTCCTTGGGATAATTTTCTGCTATCACGCGGGCGAAGCCACTGGGAGCAGCTAGTTTATAATAATACGTTTTTTTGGGAACCAGAATGCATCACCTTAAGTTAGCCCGTCGGTCGCCAGCATCAGATACGGCATTGTTTCTTGTGGGCGACTGTAATATATATTTAATTGTAACGCCCTACAACGCCCACTGCGTATTTAGTGCGGTTTGGACGGAACAGAGGTGGCGTGGAGTGGCTTTTGTAACAAGAAAATACTGACAGATTGCTTTATTATTGGTTGACGGAAAAATACGTTCATGTAAGATATTCAGCTTTATAATGTTCCCACTGCTGGTATTTAGGCCAATTCTGAAAAGGGGTTGGATTTGATGGATGGATGTCAAATGTCTTTTGTTTTATTTTTTGGGTTCTATATCTCAAAAGGAAAAAAAACGGATCCTAGGATCACTTTGCTGTCCGTCTGTGCGTCCATCTGTCTGTATGTCTATCAATCCAGACCCTTATCTCGGAAACGCGTAAAGGTATCTTGTTGAAATTTAAACCATTTATCCAAGTGTGAAAAAATCAAACTGCTAAGTTAACGAAAACGAAAAATACGGCCATTTATGTCGCAAAAAATGTATCTATATTTCGACACTCTCAAGGAAATTAAAAATCATAGAGTAAGTACTTCCTGTTGACACAGAATCCTGAAATTTTTCATAAAGCAAGGTGATAGAGCACAAGTAAGTATAGAAATAAATCTGAAAACCAGTAGAGTCATTAAGTCACAAAACAAAAAATATTTTTAGCGATTCAGATAAATCCAAGAAACTCCATTCGGGAATTGAACCAAGTACATATTTACATAAGTAAGTTTGTACGAAACCCTAAGTGCGGAAGTCCGACTCGCACATACCCAGTTTTTTTCTAAAGCAAAGACTTCATTAGGTATCATCAACACAAATGAATAAATCAACTTAGCATTAATTTATCATATTTTTTCTTGGCCCATCGAATCGTTTCTTCAACACATATGTTGTTTCGAAGTCATACATCAAGTAACTGTCACACGACGCTAGCGTCAAATGGAATAAAACTTATAAATCACATTCTCTTTTAAAAGGAATTTTATCTCGATGCAACATCTATGTTTATAACTATTTTTTTTTATCTGTTATCAATGCTTAGTGAGATGGGAAGCTGGTATAATTCGACTTTCTACTCATATTATATAGGTATTTATTTATTATATTCTTTATTATACGTGGTTTTAAAGAAAATAAAAAAACATACATAAATTTATAAAAAACAAGAGTGAAATTACAGTAAGTATGTGATAATCTGTATAATATATTTCTAATTAGCAGATTTATCTATAAAAAGCAACTAATAATAAAGTACCGTTTGTCGGCTATTACCGTTTGATCAGAAAAGCTATTTCAATACATTTGGAAACCACACACTCCAAAATAACGTATCCAGTCAAACTGTAATATATCTATTTGTTAACTACTTGACATTTATGCGTCACAACAAAAAAAAAAAATGTTTACCCAAAAAAAAATGCTTAGACAAAAAAAACTTGAAGTGCTAACATCTGCTCCATTCATTTCTAAGACAACAGTTATTTCGTATGTCCATTCCCACGATTTCGATGCCTTTGCCAGCGATGGGCAAGCGTGGTTTGGGGTTGACTAATTATTGGGGTATTTTAAAAACTTGCACTTGATGCATTTTTGTGAATTAAGTTTTTTATGTAATTAATATTTTCGTTTTAATATTTTAAAATTCACCTGCAGGTAGTTTATCAAATAGTTTGAATGTGTAAGAGAGCAGTGGTGGCCGAGTGGTAACGTCCCCGAATTACGAGTTTATTTATTTATTTATTTTATTCTTCATGCACAAAAGAGTACAAAGGCGGACTTAATGCCTTAAGGCATTCTCTACCAGTCAACCTTTGGGTGATGCAGAGACAAATAAGTCGTGGTAGGTGCAATATCCGTTACATATTAATACAATTATTCATATAAATACATAACATACAGATACACAATACATAATATATATGTATAATTACACTTATACAACAACGAACAGAAAAATACAAGAATGGAAAAGAAGAACACACAAATCCAGAGGAACAATTGGTGCAAACAAATAATGTGAAACATATTAGCGCTGTGACGAAACCACTGCCAACTTCCTACGAATATACTCGCGAACCTTCACTTTAGTTGTAGGTCGCGGGTTCGAACTTCGAACCCCAATACTCAATTCTTTATTGCAACCCAGGCAGGCACATTACTTTGTGTTACGAGTATTTATTTCATCACAACTGCTCTCAAAATGGTGAAGAAAAACATCGTGAGGAAACCGGCATGTCCTAGAACCAAAAATTCGAAGACATGTGACATTCACCAACCCGCACTGGGGCCGCGTGGTGGATTACGGCCCATTCCCTGTCCTAGAGAGGAGGCCTGAGTCCCAACAGTGGGAACATTAAAAGGCTGATTATGTTATGCTATGCTATGTTTTTATTACGAACATGGGAGTGTCATGGTCACTGAAATGTCTTGCTGATGACGCTAGATCGTTCGGTCCCTTCAAATGGTGCTATCATAAGTCATATTTGTAAACACGTATTTTTTTTGGTGGAAAATCATCCAATAACGTCTCCCGTTCTTGGGCGGAGCGAAAGGGACGTATCAGAACGTTAACTAACTAAAACCCACTCCTATGTTTCTTGCGTTCCAGGGCCCCGGATTTTACTTTCAGACCGCGTTTTTCTGCTCTAGGGACTTAAAAACCCATCTATTTACCTTCAGTTTCCCTTCCCTGCGGGCTAGGACCATAGGTTTCTTTTTCAGAAATTCCCCCGTGGTGCTAGTGGGCTTCGGTCCTGCTGGGGATATACCTACGGTTTGCTGGCATCCTAAAGATCTTTAAGTTGTCGCTATCAGGAAACACAGTATTCTTCATATAACGCTAGAAACAACGTACTTTGCGAGGCTCTGTGGAGCCTTGGTATAACTGGACGATCACCCATCCTAGGGCTAACCTCGGCAAGTGTTCCGTAACCTCAAACATCAACCCTTGTTGTTATTAATACTTTGTTTGACTGGCCTGTTGGTCTAGTGGTTAGTGGCCCTGACTGCTATGCCGGAGGTCGTGGGTTCGATTCCCACCCAGGACAAATGTTCATGTGATGAGCATGATCATTTGTTCTGTGTCTGGGTGTAATTTATCTATAATATGTATGTATTTAGAAATATATAAGTATGTTTATCACTTGTGTAGTACTCATAACACAAGCTCTGCTTAGCTTGGGACTAGACGGCGTTGTGTGATAGTTGTGGAATATTATTTTTATTATTAAATTAACAACAAGCTCCTTCACTACCATGGTGGTCTAAAAACAGGTCTCCTCTTCAAATTCGTAGGTGCCATATTAAATATAACTCTGCGCCATTTCTGACAAACTCGACGCCCGCACAAAAACTGAAATTGTTGGCCGCTAAAACAGAATTTTAAAAGCGCCTAATTGGTCAAAACGATTTGTGTAGTGACAAAAATGACATGCCAACACAACCTATATTGGGAAATATACGGGAGGAAATTTTGTACGGGCCCGCTCTGCTGGTGGTTTTTTATTATTTTTTAGGTGGAAAAACCATCCAATGACATCTCGCGCTCTTGGGCGGAGCGGGAGGGCGTGTCAGACTTTCACTGACTAAAAATCCACCCTGTTCCTTCTTTGCCATTTGTCCGGACAGTTACCGGACAGTCGGACAGCGAGCTACCCATTGCTCGCCGTCTGCAAGTTCGCGCCTACGGTGGCCGGAAATCGGGATCACAACCCTGGCGGTGGCGAGAGCGCCGTTGCCTGAAGCGGTCGGCCTCCTCCTTTGCTAGCATTACTGCTTCGCAGAAGGAGGCGACCACCTGCCACTCCACAAAGTTCGCCAAGTCAGCTAGTCATTAACAAATGCAATATTAATCGGTACATCATAACAAATTAGATTAAATTAAATCAGTTTCGGAGCATTTTAAGTCCAACTACAGTTACACAATCACCAAGCGTTCCCTCTCCAATTTACCTCCCATATAACAGTCCCTCGTCAAAAAATGTCTTGTCATCAGATAATATCTCTACATTGCTTCAGATCGACGTCTCATTATGGCCTGCAAAAGGCAACATTGCTCTGCCCTGTTCCCCTTTTTGCTAGCGTGAAGTTAACTAAAAATATTTTAGGCACGTTGTTACATGGCATCGGTTTTTAAGGCTTGACTGAAGGTATGATTCGGTGTGAATGTGGATTGGGATGAAGGTTTTTTTATGGTGGGAAAATCATCTAATGACAACCCCCGCTCTTGGGCGGAGCGGGAGATAGTGTCAGACACTTCACTACATAGTATAAAACAAGGTCGCTTTTTCTGTCCCTATATCCCTATGTGCGCTTAAATCTTTAAAACTACGCAACGGATTTTGATGCGGTTTTTTTTTTTTAGATAGAGTGATTCAAGAGGAAGGTTTATTATGTATAATAACATCCATTAAATAGTGGAGAAACACCCGAGCGAAGCCGGGGCGGGTCGCTAGTACTGAATAAAAACCACCTCGTTCCTCGGAACCCCGCTGGTTGTCATTGGATGATTTTTTCCCACCCCTATTTCTGACCACCCCTAAGTTGTAGCGTAGCTATCAGAAACACCGACTCCGGCAGGGAATTCCACTCCTGTAGCTTGATCACCGTCTCATGTGATGGTAAACGATGATGTGGCCGACGATGGAGCACGCTTGCCTATAAGTAATACCCCTTTTTATGGTGGGGAAAATCACCCAATGACAACCCCCGCTCTTGGGTGGAGCGGGAGATAGTGTCAGACTTTTACTGAATAAAAACCCACCTCATTCCTCCGACCCCCGCTGGTTGTCATTGGGTGATTTTTGCCCACCATAAAAAAAGCTCCTCTAGTCACCTTTCGCTTCCATCATCAGATCAGCTCCATGTCATAATATTTTTGCTTTGTCATCTGATTTACACATGCATGCAAAATTTCAGCTCAATCGGTAACCGGGAAGTGGGTCAAATTTAATTTGCAAGATTTGATTACAGACAAACATCGGGACAGGTGAAGCTAAATAAACGCTTGTAAAAAGACTGTAAATTAATAAGTGTAAGTAGGTAGGCTCTAAAAATATGTAGGTATTTAAAAAATCCATACTAATATTATAAAAGGGAAAGTGTGTGTGTCTGTTTGTCCGTCTTTCACGGCAAAACGGAGCGACGAATTGACGTGATTTTTTTAGTGGAGATAGTTTCTTTTTTGTCGAGGGGGAAATCATCTTATGACAAAACCCGCTCTTGGGTGGAGCGGGAGATAGTGTCAGACTCTTACTGACTAAAAACCCCGCGCCGTTCCTTCTAGCCTTCATACCGGGGCTCTAGTTTCCTTTCGGATAACCCCGACCCCGGTAGGCTTCGACCCAGATGGGTCCTGTTGCTGACAAATCCTTGAGGCGCGCGGGAACAGTGCGCGCCGTCAACGCCTTGGCTCGGTCCGGACAGTTACCGGACGATCGGATAGCGAGCCACCCATAGCTCGCTGTCCACGAGCCTGCGTCTACGGTGGCTGGAATTCGAGGCTGGAACCCCGGCGGCGGCGGCGGTAAGGGCGCCGTTGCCTGATGCGGTCGGCCTCCTCCTTTGCTAGCATTACTGCTTCGCAGAAGGAGGCGACCGCCAGCCACTCCTCCTCGCTCCGGACCATGGCCTGAACCAAGGCCCAGCGCGAGAGGTCTCCGCCGCCGATCGCCCCCACGAGCGCACGGCGTTGCTCCGCCCAATCAGGGCACACCTCAACTGTGTGCTCCACCGTATCCTCCGGGCGTTCCGCACAGTGGCGACACCCGGGCGTCTCTTCCGCTCGAATCCGATGCAGGAACCTCCCGAACCTGCCATGTGCGGTGAGGACCTGCGTCATGCGGAAGGTAAGGACGCCGTGAGGTCTTTCCAGCCACGCCTCAAAGAGGGGACTTACCGCCATAATTGTGGCGTGCCCATTTTAGTGGAGATAGAGAGTGACATAGGCTACTTTTTGTCTCTTTTTAACCCCCACTTCCCAGGAGACTACCGTGTTACCTCGAATTTAACGCGAGCGAAGCCGCGGGAAAAAGCTAGTTAAACATAAAATACAGTTCATTTTTCTAAAATACTTTTTAAAATTCTTTTCAGATAAAAAATTGTTTATTTATATCTTGTAAAAAAAATTGGCATTCCTAGTAGACACAGAGTATAAAATATCCCGCTACAGGTAACTGGGTGTAAACAGTAAGTAGATCTAGTTATTGAGTGGCAACGTCACCGTGATGTGGGTGAGGTGCGGCATCTGATAAGAGCGGTAGACGAGCGGTTATTCAACGGTTATTCAGCGTTTTTGTTTGGTTGTTATTGGGCGTTTTCTCCATTTCAATGTTGTCGTGATGTGGGTAAAGTGTGAAACCTGATAAGAACAATAGACGAATTTTACAGCGTTTTCTTCTTTGAAGACGCGGGATTGATTTTGGAAAAAAAAAATGTGCGCAGGAATTGCATTACTTGATTCTGCCACCTTATTTTTATCATCGGAAAACCTGACGTACGGCAAGTATCCACCTTACGTTGTTGAAACCTGTACTGTCCGGACTAAGCGATTCGCCTCGTCTTTTGTTGCGTACGTTCGATGTACATAGAAGGACTGGAACAATTTGACTGCTGTGGTCTTTCCGTCTGATTATAAAATCTATAATAAACATATTAAATACAATTTTTTTTCAAACTTTTAACCTGACCGTTACCTAGAAGTAGGCTTCAGAATGTCACTGTTTTATGGCACCGCTCGGGAGTTAAGCTCTTCATAATACGGCTGGTCTGCACAGCCCAAATCAAAGATATAGTCAAAACATATCCAAGTAATTCGGAGGCTCGGACACTTTTTAGTGGTGTTTTTTGTAGATCGTAATACATTAGCTGTCACTTTGACCATATGATACAAATTTATAGGCAGAAGGTTTATTCGAGTACCTGCCTACAAAATTTATCACTTGCTAATTACTCGAGAGGAATGAAGAACAGAGTGTAAAGCCCATTAAAGATCCTCTGACCAGAAGGGTGTTGTATCTGGTTTGGACCACTGCCCCGATAGTGGTTTTCAGGCTAATGTATGTTTTTATCATACCACTGTGTTTCAAGAAGAAAATTTATGACTAGTGCGTGTTGCCTACGAAGGTACATGACACTGAAACGCAGTCGCTTACAATAGGCCTCATCAGAAGGCACAGTCACCAAAAAGGCAATGGAAATTACGAGTTGTGGTTGAAGTTTCCTTGTTAGATCAGGACCGAAGATGTTGGAGACGTTGGAGAACCAAGGTCGCAGACATAACTCGAAGAATCTCAAAAATTAAGTGGCAGTGGGCAGGGCACATTGCATAATAATATGATGGTCGATGGAGCTGAAAGGTTCTGGTCGCGCCACCAAATCGGTCGCGCAACCAAACGGACACCAGATGAGTAACTCCGTATAGAGCTGTATACATTTTGTTGGTAGCGGCGAGTAGTCGGTGTCTCGGTGAAATATATTTGGTTTATATATGGCTTAACCCTTCAGATACCGACAATTAGAAACACAATAGTAAGACAATAGATGCGCGGCCACCGGTGGTCGCTTGGGGATTCATGAATTAATAGATGTCGCTACAATACAAACGAAATTAACAAGTTAAAATAAAAATGTTGTTTTGAAATTTTAATTGTAATTGAAAAAAGATTGTAGGTGAAAAAGTGGGACTTCTGACATTCTATACCGTGTCAGCTGTCACTTTGTTTCTAAAAGTATATTAATGAGTCGTCTGACGCGGCCGTTGTTTTAATTTCTTACTGATCACTAGCTTGACATTGTTGTACAAGAATGTTGCCTTATCTGATGGACTGGCTGTCCGAATTGACATCATTGTTAAGTACCTCCTGTGTATGTGTGTGTGTGAGTTTGACTATATCGTGACATTTTGATGCTAGAACTACGGGACAGTCCGAAAGTGTTGCCATGGCCCTGGAACGCAAAAGGCAACTGAAAGAACACTGGTGGGTTTTGGTACAGTAAAAATCCACCATTCCCTCTCGCTCCACACAGAGATTGAGTCGGGTTCGCAACAACAAAAAAAACGAAATTATTTATCAAAAATTTACTCGAAAACCCGCTCTTAACCCGTCGCTTTTAGGCCCGCAATAGAATAGTGCAGAAAAGTGTGCGTGCTCTCCTCCGCCCTAATTTATAACATTTATCGTTCGCCAACCCCCGGTTGTTAATTTTTTCGTTATTGTACTGAAAAAAGTCGTTTGATACACGTGCAAATTGATCACTGCAGCCCTCGGCTGCATAACACACTCGCCTACAGCTCGTGCGATTTCCGCCTCGGTTGCAATGACAAACTTTCTGCACTTGTATCAAAATGTACCTACAATTGATGTATATATTATAAGATGTATAAATGATAACGGGAAATTTCTGCTTTATGGCCTATATTTGCTACATCTACTGAGCCAACAAACCGTAAAATATACAGTTAGTGCTAGAACAAAAGAAAAACTTCTTCATTTATAATTTACACAGACATATTTATTTATTAAAACTATGCACTTGTAACAAACCAGTTGAAATTAGGATGGTACAGAAACATAACAGGGCAGGTGCATCATCATCATCATCAGCCTTTTAATGTTCCCACTGCTGGGACTCAGGCCTCCTTTCTAGGAGAGGGAATGGGCCATAATCCACCACGCAGGCCCAGTGCGGGTTGGTGAATGTCACATGTCGTCGAATTTTCGGTTCTAGGACATGCCGGTTTCCTCACGATGTTTTCCTTCACCGTTTTGAGAGCAGTGGTGATGAAATAAATTACACAAACTAATGCGCCTGGCTGGGTTCGAACCCGCGAACTGTAACTCGTAAGTCGGGGCCATTACCACTCGGCCACCACTGCTCTGGGCAGGTGCGCTTCATAGAAATGTAGGTACACTAATATTATCGGTACTTAAAGTTTGTTTTTTGCTTGTAGGAGGTAAGTAATCTCTGAAAGTACTGTTCCGATTGCAAAATTGTTTGTCACAATAGAAAGCTGCTTTATTCCAGAGTGACATTACAATTTACTTGTACAACATTACAGCCTAAACTAATACGTTGTACCGAAACTATGAAATCAAAGAAAAAAAAAACACATTACCGCTTAAATAAAATATCCCACAAAACCAAATAAGACAAGGTTTACTTATTGTTTTCATCCATCTTCTCACAAAACCTTAGACATTCACGACACCCAGCAAACAAGGCATAGGCTATAATTTATATCGGCAGTTACAAATATTTATAAATTAATAATATTATTATATTATTCTATACCTACTTTACAGAAATTGAATAATTTCAGTACCCAAAAAAAAACTAATACCACGAACTATTTCCAACTACACAAATTCATTGTGACAAAAAAAACACTTGCATACAAGTTCTAAAACTGCGATTCCAGATCAATGATAACACCTTCGAAGTCCAATAAAAAGAGCCGCCATTTAAAAAAAAACATCTAAACACATTTGAAATTCGAAACAATCGGCGCTGTCAAACACTCAGACAAACGAACAGACAAAAAAAGACAAGATTCAGAAGCGAATACGATTTTAAAACGTTAAAATACAAAAAATATTACACCATTGTTTCACGGTCTGTAGAAAAATGTTTAGAAATAAATAAATAAGAATTGGTTAGGACCTGCGCCAGGGAGACAGAGAAAAGGAGGTCAAAGACAAGATGGATAGATTCTGTGAGTTTCTACCATCGGACAAATCGACGTACGGCGAGTATCCACCCTTATATTGTTAGGAGGGGCCCATCTGGGTCGAAGCCTACCGGGGTCGGGGTTATCCGAAAGGAAACTAGAGCCCCGGTATGAAGGCTAGAAGGAACGGCGCGGGGTTTTTAGTCAGTAAGACTCTGACACTGTCTCCCGCTCCACCCAAGAGCGGGTTTCGTCAATGATGATTTTCCCCGTCGACAGAAAAAAAAAACCCTTATATTGTTAACATGTGTGTCAGACTTTTATTGACTAAAAACCCACTCCTGTTTCTTCTTTGCCTTTCATACCAGGGTCAGGTTTCAGAAGCGAACTCACCCCCAGTAGGATTCGACCCTGCTAAGCCTCTACGGTTTGCTGACATCTCCTTGAGACACGCTTGGAACCCTACGCGCCGTCGGCGACTTGGTCTATGTCCGGACGGTAAGCCACCGATGGCCGAAAATCGGGATCGGGATCCCGGCGGCTGAGGCGTGAGAATTGCTCCCTCGCGCGTGGACGTACGGCCTCCTTTGCTAGCATTACTGCTTTGCAGAGAAAGCGACCGCCTGCCACTCCTCCTCGCTTCGGACCAAGGCTCGGCGCGAAAGATCGTTCTCACCGATTGCCCCCTCGAGGATACGAGGTGGTTAACATCTCTACGGTCCAGACTAAACGTTCGCACATCGAAGGACTGGAACAGTTTGTCTGCTGTGGTCTTCCCTTCCGATTATAATTTAGATGTCTTCAAGGCTACAATGAATAGGCTCTTAATAAAATAGTGCGCCACACCATCAACGATTGCATCATTGTTTACTATCAGCTCTAGCAGACATCGATAACCCCATTATGATAGTGATAGTTTGACGGGTGACAGGACAGAATGGAAGAAGAAAACGTGTTGCGCCAACCCCAAGTAATATGGGATAAGGGCAGGAAGAAGAAGTCGGCCTTATAATGTTCCCACGGTTGCGACTCAGGCCTCCTCTCTAGGAAAGGGAATGGGCCGTAATCTGGTGGATTACGGCCGCGGGCCCAGCGCGGGGATTCAAGGACATGCCGGTTTTTTACCGTTTTGTGATGAAATAAATTACACAAAGTAATGCACCTGGCTGGGTTTGAACCCGCGACCTACAACTCTTAAGTCAGAACCGTTACCATTCGTCCACCACTGCTCTCCAACCCATTCTATGTCTACTAGTTACAAAATCTAAGAATATCAGCGTAACGCCGGATGCTGGAGTCTGGTCCAAATATAGCTTAACTTAAATACGCTAATAGATGTCTTATGATTAATGGTAGGTTCACGACTGGATTCTATTAGAGGACAGACAGAGATGGGCGTCAATCAGCTTGACTAATGTTTCGTTTCTGAAAATTTTGAATTTGTGGGAAAAATACTGTACGGACTCTGCGTGCACGAGTCTGACTCGCATTTTGCCGGTTTTTTTTTAATATTTTGGTTTCTCTGTCAGTCTATTTGTTTTGGCTAATCTCCGAAACGGTGAGACTGATTTTGTTAGTGAATGTTATAAGTAACTAAAGCTACTCAGTTTAGAAAAAAGTAGGTTTTCACGTAAAATCATTCACCCTACACCTAACACTAATAACTGAGTAAATATAAACAATTTTCAGTCGTAATAAGGTTCAGTTGAAAACCAGCGTCAGGCAACCACCCCGTAGTTGTCAGGCATTTTTGATGAACTGGCCAATTTGGCGCAGCCGTGAGACACACTGTTAGTAGCCTCTTTTTCTATAATCATTAGTATCTGTATGTGTGTCCTACATTGTGTGTATGTAAAAGTATAATAAAATAGTTTTCTTTCTTTCAAAACTTCTCGAAATTATGACCAAATGGCATTGTCACAAAATATATATGTACAGAAGTCAATCCACATACAAAGCGCGCTCGAGCAACGCACACATAGACACCGCTCACGGACACGATATCTCGGTAGCGTCTCGGCCCGCACGTCGAACAGTTCCGTCTCAAACGCTCATTAGTGTACGTCCACCGAGCGTAGGTATACAAAGTGAAGTATTTTTTTTTTTCTGTAGGTTGTCTTCTGTAGGTACCTATCTATTTTGTGACATTGTGCAGTGTGGCTGTTTTACGAATCTCATGGACGAAGCCGCGGGCACTAGCTAGTTAGTATAAATAAACGGTTGCACAGATGGGCTGTCTGTATACATTTCCTGTTTAATTTAATTATAGCAACGTCTGTTTATATTGATCATTATTTGTTTTCACTATAGTTTAATGATTGACGTGTCAATTTGAAAGATATAACTGTGCCATCGGTTGGGAGAATCTTTTTTTACTTACAACGTAAATACATTGAGGGGTAATGGCGGCACGAACTCATGTGTTTAATTATATATGCACGCGTTTAAATTTCAATCTCGTAATTAAACGTTTTGCTTTTTTAGAGGTTGGAATATCATCAAAAAACTTCTCCTGCTCTGGGTGGAGCGAGAAAGAGTGTCAGATTTTTACTTTTTTATATATATTTATATTCCACAACTATCACACAACGCCGTCTAGTACCAAGCTAAGCAGAGCTTGTGTTATGGGCACTAGACAACTGATAAACAAACTTATATTTTTCTAAATACATACTTACATAATATAGATAAATCACACCCAGACACAGAACTAATGATTATGCTCATCACACAAACATTTGTTCTGGGTGGGAATCGAACCCACGACCTCCGGCATACCAGTCAGGGCCACTAACCACTAGACCAACAGGCCAGTCAAAAAGTTTACTGACTAAAACCCATCTGTATCCTTTGCGTGTCACGATAAAGCTAGAACTACACTGTTCACACGTGTACCACACACGCCGATCTGGGCGCGTCGGTCTCCATACATAATTATATGGAAATGACTTGTAGAGCTATACTAGATCCACGCCACACGACGTCGTTCTACGTACAAATCAGGCGTGTTACATGTGTGCGTCGCTCTAATGTAGTTCTAGCTTGACTCTTTCAAAAAAATTCTATGGCCCTAGCGGGCGTCGGCTTTGCCACCCTCTCCCCCCTAGTTGAATCGCACGTGGTAGCTAATTACCTTTAAATGAATGCAAATCAAATGAGAGTAGTGCTAGGTAGCCCAATGATAATGTCCCCCCCCTCGACTTATGACTTTTAGGGTGTGTGTTTAAACCTAGCCCAGCCTAAACTGTGTTTCCTGATGGCTATAACCTAGGGGTCTTCAAGTTAAGAGTGAATAGGTTACTTCTAGGCAAGCGTGTTCCATTGTCGGCCACATCATTGCTTACCATCAGGTGAGAATGATAGTGATCAAATACAAGCCTATCCATAATAAAAAAGTCGCATTGTGTAATTTATTTCAATCACCAATGCTCTTAAAACGGTGAGCAAAAATATCGTGAAGTAACGCCATGTTCTAGAATCAAAAACTTGAAGGCATGTCACATCCACCAACCCGCACTGAGAACGCGTGATGGACTACGGCCCATTGCCTCTACTAGAGACGAGGCCTGAGTCCCAACATGATAATGTGCACGCCGTGTCCTCGTGGGGGCGATCGGCGGCGGAGAACTCTCGCGCCGGGCCTTCGTTCAGGCCATGGTCCGGAGCGAGGAGGAGTGGCAGGCGGTCGCCTCCTTCTGCGAAGCAGTAATGCTAGCAAAGGAGGAGGCAGACCGCATCAGGCAACGGCGCCCCCGCCGCCGCCGCCGGGATTCCGATCCCGATTTCCGGCCACCGTAGACGCGGGCTCACGGACGGCGAGCCATGGGTAGCTCGCTGTCCGATCGTCCGGTAACTGTCCGGACCGAGCCAAGGCGTCGACGGCGCGCACTGTTCCCGCGCGCCTCAAGGAGTTGTCAGCAACAGGAGGGGCCCATCTGGGTCGAAGCCTACCGGGGTCGAGGTTATCCGAAAGGAAACTAGAGCCCCGGTATGAAGGCTAGAAGGAACGGCGCGGGGTTTTTAGTCAGTAAGACTCTGACACTGTCTCCCGCTCCACCCAAGAGCGGGTTTCGTCAATGATGATTTTCCCCGTCGACAAAAAAAAAAACATGATAATGTACAGCCTTTTTTTTTAATGTTCCCACTGCTGGGACTCAGGCCTCCTCTCTAGGAGAGGGAATGGGCCGTAACTCACCATGCAGGCCCAGTGCGGGTTGGTGAATGTCACATGTCTTAAAATTTTTGATTCTAGGACATGCCGGTTTCCTCACAATGTTTTCCTTCACCGTTTTGAGAGCAGCGGTAACGAAATAAATTACACAAAGTAATGCGCCTGGCTGGGTTTGAACCCGCGACCTACGACTCGTAAGTCAGAGCCATTACCACTCGGTTACCACTGCCATGGTCTGAGTCCCAGCAGTGGGAATATTATAGGGCATATTATACTGTACTATACTATGAAAGCAAATCCAAACGCCGCGCCGATAGCTTCATAACCAAACTCAATACCAACACAAACTCAATCAAATGGTACTAAATTAAATTATTCTAAAGTCAACACTATCTTATCATTGCATGCTTTCCAATACAAGTACTTTAATCTCTCAATAAAAGATAAGCCAAGTATCCTTTCTGTCGATCCCAAAGACTAAAAAAAAAAGACATTAAAAACATGTCCTGCCAAAATAAACGACCCACCAACCAAACCCTTATTAGGTCTACATTCAGAATGGTGTAACTCATTTTTTTACCTTTTTCTGATCAAAAAATGTAATCCGCGACGCGTTTCAAAAGAGTGTTTGACAAAAATAAAAAATGTGGCAAGTGCGAATCGGACTGCACACTGAGGGTTCTGTACAAACTTACCCATGTAAATAATTAAGTTCCCTAATTGAGTCTCAAAGGTTGGATCGAAACAATTTTTTTTTTGTTTCGACCATCTTTAATTCTTTCATATTTATTCCTATAAATGTGCTATAAGACCAAATTTCCTCTAGAGAGGAGGCCTGATTCCCAACAGTGGGAACATTATAAGGCCGACTATGCTATGCTAAGACCAAATTTCAGGATTCTAGTTTAACAGGAAGTACCCTATGAATTTGGATTCCTTAGGCTACTATTTCGAAATAAACGGCCCTTTCTTTCATTTTTGTTAACTTAAAAATATGATTATTTCACAGCTTCAAAGAAAAACAAACCTTAGTATTTGGTAGTAATTTCAACTAGATACCTTCACGCGTTCCCGAGATAAGAGGTCTTGACAGACAAACGGACAGACGATTGCATCACTACTTACCTTCAGAAGGGAACCTAGTCAAGAAAGTGATCCTATAGGTATGGGTTTCGTTTTTCCATTTTAGGTACAGAACCCTAAAAATGGTGTGAGTTAGTGTGAATTGGTGTGAGATAGTGTGAGTTCAGACGTCCTTTGTGTTCGAAGGTAGAGGCGTATTTTTAGAATTTAATGTCGATATTTATTTTTGAATTGTAGACTTTGTTATCTGAGATAGCTAAAGAAGGCTTTTATACATAGTTTTTATTTAGAAAAGAAGTTTTTTTGTAGATTAAAATACACCAAATCAGCGACTCTGCTATCTTCATAGGTGTAAAAAATCTTTGAAAATCATCATCATCATTTCAGCCAAAAGACGTCCACTATTGGACATAAGCCTCCCCCAAGCGTCATTAAACAGTATCAAAAAATATGAAATAGGTCAAGAATTTTTAAATACAATGTCAAGGCATACCTATTATAATGTCAAGAGTGTTATCAAATTTTCAACGAATACTAAAATTTATATAATGTGGATGAAACGTCAACCTAGCCTTTTCCCAACTATTTTGAAAAAGCTTCTAGTCAAATCGGATTCAGCAAAAAACAGTATTTTAAAACAAAGAAAAATTATTTTATTTGGCGTACAAACATAGATAATAGGTCTTCGTTGATGTTGCGTGCCGCTTGTGCCGCGTTGCTGCCACGACGGTACTCATATTCCATAATTCCTCGAATTTTTAACGTATCCATGATGACGAAAAAGATTGAAATGCGATGAAAATGTAACACTAATCAATAAACAAATGACTACTTTTAGAAAAAAAAATCTATGTTTTAAAATAAAATTAATTTGCAATTAGAATTCTTAGCCAAACAAAAATTATTCTGATTTGAAATGGCCAGTACTGCAGAACGGTAATTTCATAGGTAAAGACCTAATATAAACACAGTGTAAAAAAAAACATGTTGAAACTTAAAATAAAAAACAATAAAACTAACATTGCATGTCTCATGTTTGCGCCAAAAAAGTCTAGTTCAGCGAAAATGCCAGACAACTACGAGGTGTCGAAGCCTACTGGGGCCAGGGTCAGTTTCGAAAGATAGCTCAGCCCCGGTACGAAAGGCAGCGTAGGAACAGGAGTGGGTTTTTAGTCAGTAAAAGTCTGACACTATCTCCCGCTCCGCCCAAGAGCGGGGGATGTCATTAGATGATTTTCCTAGCGGAAAAAAAAACAACTACGGGGTAGTTGTCTGACGCCGGTTTTCAACAGAACCTTATTGGGAAAACAGCGACTGCTACACGTTACATTAAAACTTAAAACTGTAACTTTTTTCATTAGTAAACTTTGATCAGAAATGAAGATATCCGCAGGAGAACCAAGGTTGCCGTCGTAGCTCGAAGAGTCGCCAATCTTAAGTGGCAATGGGCAGGGCACATTGCACGCAGAACAGATGGTCGATGGGGACGAAAGGTTCTGGAGTGGCGACCACGTACCGGACGACGCAGCGTTGTAAGGCCTCCAACAAGGTGGACCGACGACCTGGTCAGGATTGCGGGAATCCGATGGATGCGTAACGCACAGGACCGGTCGTTGTGGCGACGTTTGGGGGAGGTCTATGTCCAGCAGTGGACGTCTTTCGGCTGATATGATGATGATGATAAAACCTTGATTAATTCCCGTGTAATTATAATCAGACTTTACTTAATTATTACGAATTATTACAATGCTTCAAGCCACTTCAATTATACAGATTTGAAGGAGGAGTTTGCAACTTAGATTCGTAAAACTGGAAGCGTAGTTTGGACAGTATAATTTTTGGTAAGGGCGTTTTTAAAGGTAGAATAATCACAAAATTATAAGCTTGTTATGTCAGCAAAAATACATAGTCAGCGGGCCATCCAGGCGACAGAGAAGTTGTTTTCACTTACACTTAGCTATTTGCTAGCACCAAATCTAGCGCCGAATTCCCACTATGATCTTCCGTGACCTTGTACTTAGTGTCGTTGGTGTCCAACTAGTGACCTTTTTAAATTTTTTGGGAAAAAATAAAACATGGTGTAAAAACTATGTCTTAGTATATATATATATATATATATAATATATAATAATATATTTTATATTAAATTATATATGTATGTTTATTTTGTATTTATTTTTTGATTCCTTTTTTTTTCATAGTCTACTTTTATGTTAATTTTATTTTTTTTATGCACCTACCACGTTTTTCTCTTTACCACCCTAGGTAGACTGGTAGAGAATGCCTAAGGCATTAAGTCCGCCTTTGTACTTTTATGTTGCATGAAGTTTTAATAAATAAATAAATAAATAAATTAGTATGGTCATGTAAAGAGGAGGGATGAAACGCATGTTGCTAAAAGAGTTATGAGTTTACAAGTGAATGGATGGAGAGGGAGAGGGAGGCCAAAGAAAAGATGGATGGATTGTGTAAGAAGTTATATGAAAGAAAAGGGATAGCGTGACGAGTAACAGGACAGAATGGAAAAAAAAACGTGTTGCGCCAACCCCAAATAAAACGGGACAAGGGCAGGAAGATGATGATATTCAGGTTTCGCATAAACTAAAAATATGTAGTATAGATAATTGAGGTTAACAGTTTGACTACAGTTCATAGTCATAAAAGGATTGCTGCGCCATAGCAGGGGGTAATGAACTACATTACAACCGTGTTTACATTGTGTGCAAAATATAATAACACTAGTGGTTCCGGCAGAAGTTCTCCTGTCCATAAACTAGTTTCCCGTCAGAAAAGATTTAGTACCTGATTGCAGCGCCACCTGCCGGGTTCAATTGTATTTTCAAACCATCCAGGGACCCAATCAAACATACACGCAAAGTTTCATCCTCTGGAATGGCCCGGTTTAAGAGGAGTTAGGTGACCAACAAACGTGCAGAAAACGACACGACGTGTACCATAAAAATTCTACATCAATGATATAGCGTATCGAGGATTGATATATCATCAAATGTTAACGTTTAAACGATTTGGCCAGTTTTAGTTGACCATATCATGAAGGTATCAATTTCTAAGATCTGGCCACGACATATGCAATCTTATTTTAAGTATATGCGAAAGTTTGGTGATTCTTCGGGCTATGTCGGCAACCTTGGTTCTTCTGCGGATATCTTCATTTCTGATTCGATCCCGCAAGGAAACTCCGAGCATAGCCCTTTCCATTGCCCTCTGGGTGACTTTGAGCCTTCTGATGAGGCCCATTGTGAGCGACCACGTTTCGGCACCATATCACTGGCAACACGCACTGGTCATAGACTTGGGCAGGGCACATTGCTCGCAGAACAGATGGCCGTTGGGGCCGAAAGGTTCTGGAGTGGCGACCTCGTACTGGAAGACGCAGCGTCGGAAGGCCTCCTGCAAGGTGGACCGATGACTTGGTGAAGGTTGCGGGAAACCGATGGATGCGAGACGCGCAGGATCGATCATTGTGGCGACACTTAGGGGAGGCCTATGTCCAACAGTGGACGTCTGTCGGCTGAAATGAATGAATATGCGAAACCTGGATTACGCCTAATGCCTGCTATGTCCTGCCGTGACCTGTGTGGTACTTAGTGGTGTCCAACTTGTGACCTTTTTAAATATTTTTGGAAAAATATAACATGGTGTTAAAACTATTGGAATTCATTCGGTTACTAATTCTGAAAAAAATTGTCAGTTTTGCATAAACTAAAAATGTCTGTACACAGATAAATTATGATTGGTAAAAAAAAACTATTCCTGCTCTATATGTTCCAAAAGCTTAAGATTCGGAGTCTCTTGAGAGAATTCCGTGCAATTCGCTACTTTTGTGTTACAGACGGAGCCGGGAGTTTGTAGTTAAGAAGTTTTAACTATGTCAGTCGCTAATATAAGTTACGAAATCTATTGTGAGCGATTCTCTTTCATCACAATACCTGCTTAGACCAACTGATAATCATGCCGTTACTAATAAAAGAAGCTATTCATGAAAATATTTTTTTCATAGCAAGCTTTTATAGCTTGGTATATCTATATATAATAAATACTCGTCAAGACAAATCATACGAGCCCAAACTAGATGGGGCTGTGTCGTTTAACTACCAAGTTCCTATAGCCACCTTCCAGTTCCATCATCAGATCAGCTTCATGTCATAATAATTTTTCATTGTCATCTGATTTACACATGCAAGCAAAATTTCAGTCCAATCGGTAACCGGGAAGTGGGTCAAATTTAGAAGATTTGATTACAGATAAACATCGGGACAGGTGAAACTAAATAAAAGCTTGTAAAAAGAAGGAAAACATTTATTTGAGACTCGCACAGGAGAAGATTATTTGATCTTCTTCACTAGCATACTACTAGTGGCTCTGACTGCTATGCCAGAGGTCGTGGGTTCGATACCCACCCAGGAAGAAATGGGAAGCGGACGCATCCTGCTGCCCCCGTTAGTGAAAAAGACGCATCTAACATTTTTTCCAGATTTGAGTTATATACATACATTGCCGAATTCAGAAAAAAAAAGCGCAGCTGCCTGTATTTTTTATATTTTGCTAACTTTCTCCAGTGCGGTTTTAACACAAGGAAAAAAGGCCCGATTTCCCGTTTCCCGAAACATTTTTTATCCGTTTTTACTTATTTTTAGATACGTCTTTTTAACTATCAGGGGCAGCAGGATGCGTCCGCTTCCCATTTCTTCCTGGGTGGGTATCGAACCCACGACCTCTGGCATAGCAGTCAGAGCCACTAACCACTAGACCAACAAACCAGTCAATTTGATGATTTCCTATGTCAAAAAAAACGTACTTGTCATTCACTACTCATGTACTCGGAACTCGACAAAAACACTTTTTTTTATCTACATCAAAAAAACTATGGAGGACGAAACAAAATAATCAAGCATCATAATCTATCACCGTGTTACTCTAGCCTCAAGTACACAGATTGATTATCCCGCCTACGGAACCCCGAAAATCATGCAACATCATACCGTTTGATCAGTAATTACTGACGGAATCAACTGCTATACTAGTAACGGATTTACTGTAACTGTTTTATAAATTCGTTGTGCCTTGCGGGTATGTCTGCGTGTTTTTGATGTTTGGTAAACAGGCCCACTCATTACTACTTAAGCAGTAGTGGTTTAGTGGTTACGGATTTGGTTTATGAGTTGAAGGTTGTAGGTTCGATCTTTGACTGATGTATTGTTTTGAGTTGTTTAACCTTTTGAACGCCAATCACTTGTATACAAGTTCAAGATTTTCGTGCCCTCAGCGCCACTACTTGATTAGAAGTAATAATAGTATAAAATAAATTTACGACTTTTACAAGACTTTTTTATTTTGTTTTTATGGAAAATTGCCCTGTTATAAGCCATATTTTTAACTTTTTCACACATAGTAAGTTCTTGTTTGTTTTATATTCAATAGAAACAAAAACGCCAGAAAATATTTTTTTACATTTGTTCCGTAGCGCTGGAGGACACATCGCGTGATATATAGATGGGCGTCGAAAAGGTTAAGGAATAACCACTGCTTTCGAAATGGTTAAAGAATATTTCTTGAGGTACCTAGGACCAAAAAATCGCCGGAATGTAGATTAGTAACTCCTTTGACCAATTCGATTTTCCTAGGATCGTAAATTTTGCTGGTGGTGTGACTCCCGATGTCTGGGGTGAGTCCGAAAAGACATCGTAGCTGTGTTGCCATCGCAAATAAGCCAATCTAAAACCTGCCAGATCGACGGCTTAGAGTGAAAACCTCGGGTTTGCAATTTTAGGTTTCTTTTATATTTCTGGGGAAAAAAGCTCCTAACGCATAATCTTTTATGAAACAAAATTTGAAAACAAGTAAAATAATTTATGAAATAAGTAAATATCTTTAAATAATAAGCATGTAAAAGCACATTTAAATTTTAATCTAAAAAAATCTAAAATTGAAAAGTTACGTAGGTATTCACTATAAGCCATTGTTATGTGCCTGTCACCATTGTTATGTGTTATCACCAGCCTTTCCTTCAAACTCACAACGCAGTTTGTGATAATTTTATCAAAATGTTTCATCATTAAAATAAAAGATTTATCATTTAAGGATCTAAAAAGTATCGCCCCCGGGTGGGCTCGAACCACCAACCTTTCGGTTAACAGCCGAACGCGCTAGCCATTGCGCCACGGAGGCTGTGGAGAAGACACTGAAATTTTTGAAGAATTTGCGCTTATTTGAACATCTGTAGTACCTATTAGATAGAGACATTGTAGATGTGTCATCCCAGAAACCAAACTAATTATGTTTCCAGTGCACACAGCCCTCTCGGCGTCCGCTCCCCTAATTGTGCCTATTTTTTTTTATGGTGGGTAAAAATCATCCAATGATCCACCCAAGAGCGGGTTTCGTCAAAGAAGACTATCCCCGTCGAGAAAAAAAAAACCTCGCTCTTGGGCGATGCGGGAGATAGTGTCACACTCTTACTGACTAAACCCTCGAGGCTCGAGCTCCCTTTCGGATAACCCTGTCTCCAGTTGGCTTCGACCCAGCTGGGCTGACAACTCCTTGAAGCGCGCGGGAACAGTGCGCGCCGTTGACGTCTTGGGCTCGGTCCGGACAGTTACCGGACGGTCGGACAGCGAGCTACTCATGGCTCGCCGTCCGCGAGCCCGCGTCTACGGTGGCCAGAAATCGGGATCGGAATCCTGTTACCTGATGCAGTCGGCCTCCTCTTTAATTGTGCCCATGACTAGTGTCTGTGTTTCTCGACAGTTACAATGGACAGTCTTTAAGTTTGACGGAAAAGTTTACTTCTAGGGAACCGTGCTCCATCGTCGACCATATCATCGCTTACCGTCAGGTGAGATAGTGGTCAAGCGCTACTCCGCACTCGAAATCTAGTATAGCTGGAACTAATGAACATATTTTGGAAAATATTCCTGAGTGATGAGTAGTAGATATCACTCATCAATAATTTTCAAAAAAAAAAAGAAAAAGAAATTTTTTTTTGTTGGAGAAATTCTCTGGAAGTACAAGTCTGATAGCGAAATTTTTCCACCAATAGAAAACTGATTTATTCCTGAGTTACATAGACTATTTATATATTATGTACGCGGGCGAAGCCGCAGGCAAAATTAAGCTATGTTTGATTGTAATTAGTATTTATTTTATACCCCAAAAATATTGTATGCTGTCGATAATAAAAATTACTACTCTTATCGTTGCTTACCATCAGATGAGATAGTGGTCGATCACCGACATGAACAAACCCAAAAAACCGCAGTCAGTAAACTCAGTAAAACAAACAACATACCAAGTTATTCTATTTCCGATATGTTGTTATCATTAGGATAGTTAAGGATACTTAATCCAACGCTTATCCGTTTAGCGTTAGTGAATTTATTGTAATTGATGTTAATGTTTATTTAATATGGAGTAAAACGATAATATAATTAAACATATGGTTCTGTAGACTAAAGATGTGCATCATCAGCTTTTTAATGTTCCCACTGCTGGGACTCGGGCCTCCTCTCTAGGAGAGGGAATGGGCCGTAATCCACCACGCGGCCCTAGTGCGGGTTGGTGAATGTCACATGTCTTCGAATTTTTGGTTCTAGCACATGCCGGTTTCCTCACGATGTTTTTCTTCACCGGTTTGAGAGTAGTGGTGATGAAATAAATTACACAAAGTAATGCGCCTGGCTGGGTTCGAACCCGCGACCTACAGCTCGTAAGTCGAGGACATTACCACTCGGCCACAAAAAAACCAACGGCCACTAAAAATGTTGTGGAGGTTTAATTCTGATGCTAAAAGTTCAGAATTCCCGATTGTTTTTGCACCTTCAATTTCGGTTCCGATAAAAACCATCATCATTTCAGCCAAAAGACTATTGAACATAGGCCTTCTCCAAGTGTAGCCACAAGGGCCAGTCCTGTGCGTCTTGCATAAATAGGATTCCCGCTACTCTCATCAGGTCATCGGTCTGCTATGCCTTTCAACACTGTGTCTTCTGGTATGGGGTCGCTATTCCAGAACCTTTCGGCCCCATCGACCATCCATGGATAGACTACGGCACCCTCACCGGCTCTTCGTAAAGGACTATGGTCTGAACGATTCCCGCGTAGGGCCTCCGACAGGGGGCATCTGGATCGATGGGCCACTACCATAATTTGGCGCGCCACCAATGGGTCCATTGGCGCGTTCCGAGTGTACCTAGCCAACGCAGCATCATGCTTGATCCTAGTCCGCAAACCCGCACCTACTGTGATCGGGAATCGCTTTGCTGATGATAATATGTTATGTAGTTAATTATTATTTAAACAAAAATATTTTTTACTCGCATTTTCATATTGATTAACCAGTAGCCACAAATCCTCCTTCCCTTGTGAAAATACTCGTAATACCTAAATCGTGAAAGCAAATCTAATTAATTTACTAAAATTCCACGAAAACGACACTAAAAGCTAACCATGTAGTAATTAGTTGGACGCGAAGTGTTCAACTCAAACTGATGAATCAGTAAACACTTATTATTTAACTAGTGATTTCCTGCGGTTTTGTCCGCACGGGTTGGGAATAATCTTGTTATTTCTATCATTGGTTATGGTCCCGGTTTTCGACCCAGGAACTGGGACTAAAAAGTGTAATTGGATTCTACTAATAATAATTCCCACTGCTGGGACTCAGGCTTTTTTTATGGTGGGGAAAATCATCCAATGACAACCCCTGCTCTTAGGCGGAGCGGGAGATTGTGTCAGACTCTTACTGACTAAAAACCCACCCCGTTCCTTCTAGCCTTCCCCGTTCCTTCTTGTACCGGGGCTTGAGTTCCCTTCGGATAACCCTGGCCCCAGTAGAATCTTGTTATACCTATTGTATTATTGGTGTCGTGGTCCCAATTTTCAACCCGGGTACTGGGTCCAAAAAGTGCTATTAGTTTCTACTAATAATAACTCAAGCCTCCTCTCTAGGAGAGGGAATGGGCCGTAATTCACCACGCGGGCCCAGTGCGGGTTAGTGAATGTCACATGTCTTCAAAATTTTGGTTCTAGGACATACCGGTTTCCTCACGATGTTTTCCTTCACTGTTTTGAGAGCAGTGGTGATGAAATAATAAAGGCTGATGGTGATGTTGAATAATAATTACTTGGGCAGGACTCGGGCTTAATCCTTACTGAATGTCAGGAGAGCGAGCTACTCGTTGCTCACCGTTCCATAGTGGCAGGGAATCGCCGTACGACTCCCGGTGCCTGGGGTATCGCCAGCTGTCCGGGGCTGGGTCGTGAAGAACCTTCTTCTGGCTAAGTTGCGTGAACAAACTGTTTCCGTTAGCATTTACGATAATAATTCGTATGAACTATACTTTCTGCCAGCGCAGTGCCCAGTGGCTCCTTTTCCACTCGCCTATCGTCAACATCGAGCTTGTTACAACAAAGCTTGTTACTTCATCTAACGCAATCCAACGCGATGTTTGAAAACTTGTTCCAGGAAATACGTGTTTTTTTTTAAACCTTTAAAAGTTTTTGAAGAAAATTGTCGTCATTCAGTCTTGATAAAATTTGCAAGGCTTCTATTGTTATACTTTTTTGACGTTTTAAATTTTTGTTCATGCAAAATATCTGATATTCAGAGGTCTTTACTAGATTACTTTTACATAAATTTAGTAATTGATTTCAATAGAAGCCTAGATAATACCCACAAGATTACTGTGTTTCCAAAATATCTAATGAAAAATGTGTAATAACGTCATAATCGCGTAAGAGCGGTTGTATGAAAAACAGTGAAAATGTATGTCGAGTTGCATCCCCTTAAAGTCAAAAATTATACCACAAAACCGTATTTCTGGGATTGAAAGTAACTTTAGTCCTAATCCAAGTCATGGTCTACCCGTGTGCCAAATTTGGTCTGTATCTGTTCAGCCATTAAAGCGTGATTGATCAACAAACATACAGATTACTTGTATTAAGGAGGGGTTTTACTGAAACATAATTTCCGAATAAATTTTGTTCTCGATAAAAATCTTCGGTGAAGCAAGTTTACTAAATAATCGCCAATTAAAGTTAAACGATTGATATCTGGTGATTAATAAGATATTTTTAATAATTTATCACCCAACGATTTGGATCAGTGTTCTAAACGAAGCGACTATGCAATGGCGGCGCATTTTTAAACAGGCCGCACAGAATTTTTTATAGAGTAGTGTGAGTGTAGAGACTTTTTGCGATATTAACAACTTAATGCAATGTGCAGCAGCAGGAGCAGCAGGAGGGGCCTCAACAGCATGAGGAGCCTCAGCAGCAGTAGGGGCCTCAGCAGCAGGAGGGGCCCAGCTGGGTCGAAGCCTACTGGGGCCAGGGAATTATCCGAAAGGAAGCTCGTGCCCTGGTATGGAGAGGCTAGAAGGAACGGGGTGGGTTTTTAGTCAGTAAGAGTCTGACACTATCTCCCGCTTCGACCAAGAGCGGGGGTTGTCATAAGATGATTTTTGCCCACCGAAAAAAAAATGTGTTACAAATATTTACTAATGATAACTTGTATTTACTTTATGTATGTTAGTCTGTAAGTGATAAGATGCTTGAAAATAAAATTAGTTATTATATTATTAGTCAAAAATTACCCTAAAATAATACAAAAAAAAAGCGGGAGGAAGAGTTATGCTAAAAAAAAATACAGGTAAATAAAAATAATTTGAACGTTTTGTTTTTAAAGAAATGTTTTTAAACGCAATATAACGCCTACTCATAGAAAATAAATGAAGAGAAAAAAACAATATTGGTTTATTAATATATTTTTTTATTTGTTATTATTGATAGGTTCGTGCATCATTATCTCATCTGATGGTTGACAATGGAGCATGCTTGCCTAAAAATAAAGTTATTTAAAGATTGAATAAGTATTTACTCTTGACTAAAACACCCCTAGATTGTCTATCAAACAAAGACTCCTACATAGAAGGTTTTTTTTTTTGGATCCATTCCTCAACTGTGCGCACAGTGGCGGAGCACCGCCGTGCCCTCGTGGGGGCGATCGACGGCGCGGGAGAGGTCCGGGGCGAGCAGGAGTGGCAGGCGGTCGCCTCCTTCTGCGAAGCAGTATTGATAGCAAAGGAGGAGGCCGACCGCTTCAGGCAACGGCGCCCTCGCCGCCGCCGCCGGGATTCCAATCCCGATTTCCAGCCACCGTAGACGTGGGCTCGTGGACAGCAAGCCATGGGTAGCTCGCTGTCCGATCGTCCAGTAAATGTCCGGACCGAGCCAAGACGTCGACGGCGCGCACTGTTCCCGCGCGCCTCAAGGAGTTGTCAGCAACAGGAGGGGCCCAGCTGGGTCGAAGCCTACCGGGATCGGGGTTATCCGAAAGGAAACTAGAGCCCCGGTATGAAGGCTAGAAGGAACGGCACGGGGTTTTTAGTCAGTAAGAGTCTGACACTATCTCCCGCTCCACCCAAGAGCGGGTTTTGTCATAAGATGATTTTCCCCGTCAACAAAATAAAAAAAACTGCGCACAGTGAATATGTTTATCTAATTCACTCTTTCTATTTAGCTATGTCAATTGACATGATTAATGGTGGACTTATAATATAATAATTGATCACTATAGCTGTCATGAGATATTTCGATGACAGCAAGTCAATCTTTTTTTTTTGTGAGTGTTTGTTTACGTTGTTTTTCGTGGGTTTTTTTTTTTTGTTGTCTTCAAGTTGTTGTAAGGCAAGTGAAAAAAGATAAAGACTTAAATGTGATCAATATGAAAAGATTATATGTTACTAGTGAGCCACTCCAGTTTTGCACGGATGCAAAATTTTTGACATTACATTGAATTGGGTTTTTACTAGTAAAAATCGCCTATTGCACGGTTTGAGAAGACATAGAATACATAAATAGGGTCGGAAAATTTCTTTGTTTTATAAAATGTAATATATTTTGCACTAGTGCGGCAAAGTATAGAGGCCGGCCTCAGCATAATTTATTCGTCACACAAAAGTCATGACGAAGGTGCTTGAATAAAAATTCGTGTGCAATTTCTTACTTCAATTTGTTACTAACAATTTTTTTTTCTTTATAAAAATTTACTTAATGTTATCGAGAGTGTTAAAAAATATCAAAGATTCTCGGCTCTTCTTTGCACACTTGCATCAAAATGTAAAGCTACTATTTGCACTACATCAATAAGAAATACCATTTTACAAAAAAACCCTCTGTCCCAAAACTACTCTGTGTTTATCGAAAAATTAATTGGCGCCCAAATCGTGCGAATGGTCCGAAACAATGTCAAAATCTTTTTGCGTTAACAGTTGCCAGCGTAAAAAAAAAAAACAAAACTACAGATAAAGCAAAAACGTTCGGAGGACAAATTTCTTACGCTTTTCTGCACCACACATTTACCACACTAAAACACACCTTCAAAAAATTATCCTGCTTTTATATGAGCTCGTATTACAACGAAATAAGGGTGAGTTTTGAATGATTTTTTTGTGAAGCAAGTTTTATGACGATAAAAAAAACTTTGGCAGTGTTGCATGTTTTTATTCTCAAGTTTAATTGTGCGAAATTGTTGCATGCGTGTTTTTTTTTAATATAGTAAGACTAAAAAATACCAATTCGGATTTCAAATCAATTGAATTACGACTTTATGACGTATGTTATTAAGGTTTATAATAGAAATGAAGATTGTTTTTGACATGTTTGTTTTAAAATATGTTTTTATCAGTAATTGGTCCTTTGCACGACGCGCGACTTATTTTTGCGTTCATATAATTTGTTTTATGAGTCAAAACATTATTTTATAGCGATGAAGTGTTAAGTTCACAGCGACTGACAGGTAATTATTCACGTTTATCTCTATAATTAACTTAAAATAATAATTTTAGTGAGCAGTGGTGGCCGAGTGGTAACGGCCCCGACTCACGAGTTGTTGGTTGCGGGTTCAAACCCAGCTAGGCGCATTACTTTTTGCAATTTGTTTCATCACCACTGCTCTCAAAACGGTGAAGGAAAACATCGTGAGGAAAACGGCATGTCTTAGAACCAAAAAATTCGAAGACATGACATTCACCAACCCGCACTGGGCCGGTGTGGTGGATTGCGGCCCATTCCCTCTCCTAGAGAGGAGGCCTGAGTCCCAGCAGTGGGAATATTATAAGGCCGGCTATGCTATGCTATTCTATTAATTTTAGTTAAATAATTATAACGTTCTATCTGCACATCATCGTCATCATAACAGCCAAAAGACGTCCACTGTTGGACATAGGCCTTCCCCAAGCGTCGCCACAACGACCGGTCCTTTGCGTCACGCATCCATCGGATTCCCGTGACCCTGACCTGTCAGAGGTCCACCTTGTTGGAGGCCTTCCAAAGCAGCGTCTTCCGGTACGTGGTTGTCACTCCAGAACCCTTCGTCCTCATCGACCATCTGTTCTGCATGCAATGTGCCCTGCTGCCCATTTAAGTTTGGCGATTCTCCGAGCTATGTCGGTAACCTTGGTTCACCTGCGGATATCAAACGAAAGACGTCCACTGTTGGACATAGGTCAAACGGTCAAGATAGTGGTCAAACGTGAGCCTATAAATTATAAAAAAATAAAATCTTCATTTCTGATGTGTTCACGCAAGGAAACCCCGAGCATAGCCCTTGCCATTGCCCTTTGGGTGACTTTGAGTCTTCTTATGAGGTCTTTGGGTTTTCTATTTGCACATACATGAAGTGAATTAAGAACCTATTATACAACTCTAAGCTAATAAAATTCATATTAACAAGCTTTTACTGAAAATATTTTTTTCATAGCAAGCTTTCATAGGCCAACAGTGGACGTATATCGGCTGAAATGATGATGATGAAGCTTTTGTAGCACATATAATTAATTAATAATACTCGCCAAAACGAATCATACGAACCCAAACTCGATGGGGTTCTGTCGTTTAACTACCAAGTTCCTACAGCCACTTTTCGGTTTCATCATCAGATCAGTTCTATGTCATAATAATATTGCATTGTCATCTGATTTACACATGCATGCAAAATTTCAGCTCAATCGGTAACCAGGAAGTGGGTCAAATTTGATTTGTAAGATTTGATGACAGACAAATTTCGGGACAGGTGAAACTAAATAAATGTTTGTAAAAAAAGGTGAAAGTGGAGTAAAGAAAGGAGTTGTCAGCAACAGGAAGCTGGGTCGAAGCCTACTGAGGCCAGAGTTATCCGAAAGGAAACTCGAGCCCCGGTATGAAGAGGCTAGAAGGAACGGGGTGGGTTTTTAGTCAGTAAAAGTCTGACACTATCTGCCGCCCCACCCAAGAGCGGGGGTTGTCATAAGATGATTTTTGCCCAGCGTAAAAAAAAGGGTAGGGCTCTTCTAAACAGCTGTGTTTAAACTTAAAAAAATGTGAGATAGAACAAGTAGGTAAGGTTGATCCGTCACGCTAGATTACCGAGCAAGTTACTGCTCGTAAGTAGAGCTAAGATACGCGCGTTACTGGTTGTTTCGACTCTTTAGCTACCTGCGTAGGTACTCGCGAAGCCATAAGTACGTACACGCGATGGTTTAGTGCGGTTAGTGTGGAGAAGGATCCTGTTAAAAGCATAAAAAAATATTTTTTTATAAATTGACTAGCTGCTCCCAGCGGCTTAGCCAGCGAGATAGTAGAAAATTATCCCAAAAGAACATACTTCCGAGACAAAAAGTATCCTTATGTCCTATTCCAGGACATGGGCTATCCGTGTACCAAGTTCCATCAAAATCGGTTTTGTCATTTAGGCGTGAAGACGTAACAAACAAACAAACAAAGTCACTTTCGCTTTTATAATATTAGTAACGAGTTTAATTTTTGTAAGTAGCTGCTAAAGTCTGTGTTTAACAGAAAAGTGTCATTACTTACCCAATTCATCATCATCATTTCAGTCGAAAAACGACTATTGTTGGACATAGGCCTCCCCCAAGTGATGCCACAACGACCGATCCCGTGCGTCTCACATCCACCGCGTTCCCGCGACGTTTACCAGGTCGTCGGTCCACCTTGTGGGAGGCCTTCTAACACTGCGTTTTACGGTGCCCAGTCGCCATTCTAGAACCTTTCGGCCCCATCGACCATTCGAACCTAATCAAAGAGACTCTCTCTTAAGAGGGTCCTTCTCCACTCGCTTATCGTAAACATCGAAAATGGTTTAAAAGCTTGTTACTTCATTTAATGCAATCCAACGCGATGTTTGACGAAAAGGCAACGCAAAAAAAGAGAGATAACGCCTGTAAACTCTGTTAGTATTCGGTAATTCCGAGATTTACTCGATAATTTCACAAAACTTGCTCCAGGAAATAGCTGTTTTTTTTTTAAACCCTTAAAAGTTTTTGGAAAAAGTTGTCATCATTTAAAATCTTAATAAAATTTGCAAGGTCTCTAGAGGATTACTTTTTTGACTTTTTTAATTTTTAGGCAAATTATGAAGTGTCAAAGTCCATACAAAATAGGAGATTTTCAGAGGTTTTTACTGGATTAGTTTATATACACAAATTTAGAAATTGGTTTCTTTAGAAACCTAGATAATATCCACAAGATACTGTGTTTCCAAAATATCTAATGAAAAGTGTGTAATAACGTCATAATCAGTTATGAGCGGTTGTATGAAAAACAGTGAAAATGTGAGTCGTGATGCACCACCTTAAAGAGACTTTATAGAACTTAGCAATTTGTCTAATATATTACATTAGCTGCTCACAGCGGCTTCACTCGTGTGAAAGAAAAAAATACATCTAGTAAGGGAACTAATTCCTGGGATAAAACGCATTCTTACACTCATCATCATCATCTAACGGGGACGGCGCAACGTGATTTTTTCTTTCATTCTGTCTTGTCAGCTATAACTCACTCGTCATGCTATTCATTGCACTGACTCACTTTTCCTTCACATCACTCCTCATACAATCCATCTATCTTTATTTGGCCTCCCTCTCCCTTTGCATCCATCCTTATGTATGATTACGCCCACACTTTTTTTTGCGTGTGCAGTACAATTTTTGTAATAATATAATATATTCCACAACTATCACACAACGCCGTCTAGTCCCAAGCCAAGCAGAGCTTGTGTTATGGGTACTAGACAACTGATAAACATACTTATATATTTCTAAATACATACATATTATAGATAAATTACACCCCGACACAGAACAAATGATTATGCTCATCACACAAACATTTGTCCTGGCTGGGAATCGAACCCACAACCTCCGGCATAGCAGTCAGGGCCACTAACCACTAGACCAACAGACCAGTCAAGTTTTGTGTTACATTGACCTCCTCAGCGCAATTGCACAGCACTTGTTTGCGAGTTGTTGTGTGTTGTTGGCTTTACTAGGTAGGTTTCTAAGGGCGGGGACAAATTAAAAAAATCACATTGATATTTCGACTCCGCCACTTTATTTATGCATGACAGCTTCGATCAATAATAGTACCAGATACACAATCCCATGCAAAAGATCACTGCAAAACTGGCACCAATCGTATTTACCTAATCCTAGTTGAAAAAAATATGCATTAATGTAAATTCAACCTTAAATACAATAACTTAAAGTTATGTTCACAAAGCCATGCAAAAAAAAACAATAAATTTTTACGACCGAAGCTCGCTGGTCAACATACAGCAAAAGAAATTCAACCTTACAGGCATGATTTAAGGTCAGAATTACAAAAGTGTCTGTGAATAGTCGATGTTTGTTACAATAGTTGGCGCGAATTACATAGTGCCACTATATGAAGATTGCTGATGTTGCATCCGCGCCAATATTCAATAATTTATTTACTCGCTGATGCATCTATGACGTTAACTAATTTCGCAAGCTGTTGTTTGTTCAATAAATTGTAAGAATGATCATTCTACTATCCTACTTCGATTTAGAATCATCATTCATAGGTTTTATTTTGTAATATTAATTCAGTAATTAAATTTATTTAAAATCATTTCGGTTTTTTTTCGATCCTCTGATCGCAGTAAACGTAATTGGCGCAGTCGGTAGGATACTCGCGGGCCGATTCGCAGGACTGGGAATAGGTAGCTAGGCTTCGTTACCAATCGCGTCGCGAGTCACCCGGGCGGCTATCAAGCACCATCATCGAGTATCCAGAATCTACGGACCTGCTGCAGACCAGAAGGAGAATCCAGCTATCGATTCACGGAGAGGAACCAGAAATGAGATATCTGTAAGTACACTTGAATCATTCTCGTGTTGCACCCTTTTAATCTTAAACCTCAAGATTTACCATCCAAGGGCCTCTTGTGCGCGGGAGCCTGAATCACGACAGGCTCGCCAACGTACAGTAGATATAAATAGAGATATAACTTTAGAAGTTTTAGAATTAGATAATATGACTCAACCTCAGAGTAACCCAGATATTATATACAAGGCTCTTCGCCTTGTTCCAGAGTTCGATGGCAACCCTAACATTCTTACCCGTTTCATTAGGATTTGTGATTCGTTAGCTGCACAGTACTTAAGTAATTCACCTGGTAGCGAATTTTCTAACCTTTGCTTACTAAATGGTATACTTAATAAAATAACCGGTACCGCGGCATGTACTATTAACGCCAATGGAATACCGGAGAGCTGGCTAGGCATTCGAACTGCCTTGATTAATAACTTTTCAGATCAACGCGATGAAACCGCGCTGTACAACGACCTCTCTTTAGCTACTCAGGGTAACAAAACGCCACAAGAATTCTATGATCATTGCCAAACGCTATTTAGTACGATCATGACATACGTGACTTTACATGAGACTGTATCGACGACTGTAGAAGCAAAACGCGACTTGTATAAAAAGGTTACCATGCAGGCATATGTCCGAGGGCTAAAAGAACCCTTAGGATCCCGTATACGTTGCATGCGCCCACCTACAATAGAAAAGGCGCTTGAGTTCGTTCAAGAGGAACTCAATGTAATGTACTTGCAACAACGGGAGGCCCCAAAAGCCCAAGTTCTCTCTAAAGTCACTTCTCCCACTGTAGCGTTCGCTCCACGACCCCATAACTTCTCAGCACCAGTGCCTAATTGGCCGTTGCCCATGGGTCAGCGTCCAACGGGACCCGCACCTCAATCTTTTAAATTCCCTGCACCAGGGCAACATCATCATCGTATGCCAACGAACACACAGAGAATGTTTAGTGCGGCACCTCCTTATTACACTCCCCGGAGTAACGTATTTAAGATACCACCTCGACCTAATGGACCCCAAGGCCCTCAGCCAATGAGTGGTGTTCAACGTTTTACTCCCAAACCTCTACCTCCAACAAATAGGCCCGCAGTCCATGATTGGAATAAATTTGGCAATCCACCACCCACGAACTATTTTAAGACCCGAGAAATGAATATGAATCAGTGCATGACCTATGACGACTCATATTACAACTATTACTACGAACCGGAGTACAACTACTATACTGATTATAACGACAGTGACTATGACCCGAGTCTAGCCGCTGACTCGACTTATTATAACGCGTCAACGACCGACCCAGTATTCGATGAATCGCAAGCGGGTGTTACTACTAACTATGCTCAGCAGGATTTTCAGGAGGCTTCGACGTCACAAAAACCAAAATAGAATTAAACCTGCAGACACAGAGGCAACTTCCCTATATACAAATTAGAGACCCACCTTTAAGACTTTTAATAGACACTGGCGCTAACCAATCTTTCATTAGCCCCGAAGCCGTAGAAAGGTATTTCCCCGAATATCCTTTGAATTTCGACCCTTTTGAGATAACCAACATACACGCGATAAGTAGGAACGACTACTCTATAACTTTGCCATGTTTTGCGGAATTCAACGACGCCAATAGCATAAAATTATTCATCTATCGGTTTCACGATTATTTTGATGGCCTCATCGGTTTGGACCTGTTAAATAGTTGGGAAGCTCGCATAGATTTGAAAGAAAATATGTTAGTAACCCGATCCGCGACAAACCCAATTGTAATGTATAACTCATGTAACGTTAACTTATACGAGGAAATTATACCTGCTGGGAGTACTAAAGTTATTCGTATACCTATAGACGTGCCAGAAGGCGACGCTTTCATTCGGGAACAAATTCTCTGCAACTGCATAATCCATGAATGCATTACCACCGTAAGCAATAATCGCGGCTACTTGGAAATCGAAAACCCGACATTAAACGATGTAATATTTTCACTCGATCGCCCAGCCCACGCGGAATTATTTAATATTAAGTGCAGTAGTACTCAACAAACATCGACTCGCGCTCAGGAAGTAGTCTCGCGTTTACGAACTAATCACCTAAACCCGGAGGAAAAAGCCAATCTTATAGCTCTTTGCTCACGTTACTCGGACGTCTTTTATATTGAAGGGGAGGAACTAACCTTTACAAATAAGATAAAGCATCGGATAAGAACTACCGATGAGACTCCAGTGCACGCTAAAACCTACCGATATCCATTCGTACACCGCCAAGAAGTTAGGGACCAAATAACCAAAATGCTTGACCAAGGTATCATAAGACCATCGGAATCTGCTTGGAGCTCGCCCATTTGGGTAGTGCCAAAAAAGATAGATGCCTCAGGAAAGCAAAAATGGCGTCTAGTAGTTGATTTTCGTAAGTTAAACGAAAAGACACTGGACGATAAGTACCCCATACCTAATATAAATGACGTACTCGACAAGTTAGGCAAGTGCCACTATTTCTCGACCTTAGATTTGGCCAGTGGGTTCTACCAAGTAGAAATGCACCCTGATGACGTAGGAAAGACCGCTTTCAATGTAGAGCACGGTCATTTTGAATTTCTCAGAATGCCGATGGGTTTAAAAAACTCACCGTCCACATTTCAACGTGTGATGGACAATGTCCTGAGAGGTCTCCAGAACGAGATATGCCTTGTATACCTGGATTACATAATCATCTTCAGTACATCACTTCAGGAGCACATAATTAATCTCGAAAAGGTATTTCAGAGACTTCAAGAGTCCAACTTTAAAATCCAGATGGACAAATCGGAGTTCCTTAAACTTGAAACCGCTTACTTAGGTCATATCATCAGTAAAGACGGCATTAAGCCAAATCCCGATAAAATATCGGCAATTCAAAAATATCCCATTCCAAAAACACCGAAGGAAATAAAACAGTTTCTGGGCCTTCTCGGTTATTACCGAAAATTTATTCCTGACTTTGCCCGAACAACAAAACCTCTTACTCAATGTCTAAAAAAAGGTCGAAAGATCACCCTTGACCCTGACTACGTGAACTGTTTCGAAAAATGTAAGACCCTACTGACCAACGACCCCATCTTACAGTACCCAGACTTCAGCAAAGAATTCAACCTGACGACAGACGCTTCGAATGTAGCCATCGGCGCTGTTTTATCCCAAGGACCTATAAATTCAGACAAACCTATCTGTTATGCATCTCGAACTCTGAATGAAAGCGAGATGAACTATAGTACTATAGAAAAAGAGTTACTCGCTATAGTTTGGGCTACGAAATATTTTAGACCCTACCTATTTGGACGTAAATTCAAAATTTTCACTGACCATAAACCATTACAATGGATGATGAACATGAAAGAACCAAATTCCAGACTGACAAGGTGGAGACTTAGACTAAGCGAGTACGACTTTACAGTTATTTATAAAAAAGGAAAATCCAATACGAACGCCGACGCACTTTCTCGTATTGAAATTCACACCAAAGAAGCTATGTCCTTAATAGAGGAAATTGACGAACTCAACTCCCTAATGGGTAACCCATCGGAATCTATCCTTGGCAAACCGGACTCCTCAACCGAGACAGTGCATACAAGCGTAGAAAACCCTATCTTAGAGATTCCCATAACTGATGAGCCATTAAATAAATTTAACAGACAGATATGTTTCACCATTGTAAATGACGTTAAAAAACGACCTGTTATTACTAAGCCATTTGACACCCATACACGCATAAGCATCCAGCTATCCGAATCTAACTTAGAGGAAGAAGTGATCAGTGCCATAAAGGAGTACGTTAACCCCAAGGTTAAGACAGCTATCTTAATTAACCCACCTTTAGCCATGTATTCGATTATACCGATAATACAGGACAAATTCAAAAGTTCATCCTTAAACCTAGTTTTAGCTAAATCCGAGTTAGAAAATGTTAAGGATTATCTCCGACAACAGGAGATAATACGACACTATCACGACGGTAAAACTAACCATCGTGGAATTACTGAGTGTCACTTAGCCTTATCTCGTAAGTACTACTGGCCAAAAATGAAAGACCAGGTAACTAAATTCATAAATGAGTGTACGATTTGCGGTCAGGCCAAGTATGATAGAAACCCAATAAAAACACAATTTAACATTGTACCACCAGCTACTAAACCGTTTGAAATAGTCCACGCGGATCTATTCACTGTACAGGGCGAAAAATACATAACATTCATCGACGTATTTACAAAGTACGGTCAAGCTTATCACCTACGTGACGGGACGGCTATTAGCATATTACAAGCCCTTTTGCAATACTGTACCCACCACGGTGTCCCTATAACTATTATCACCGACAATGGGACTGAGTTTACGAACCAATTGTTCATGGAGTTTACGAGGCTTCACAAAATCAACCACCATAGAATATTAGCTCACTCTCCTAATGACAACGGAAATATCGAACGATTTCACTCAACCCTTCTGGAACATGTTAGACTCCTTAAGTTACAGCATAAAGACGAACCGATAATTAATCTTGTGCCCTATGCGTTAATAGCTTATAATAGCTCTATACACAGTTTTACAAGATGTCGACCCTTTGACTTACTGACTGGTCATTTTGACCCCCGAGACTGTAAAGATATTGACCTTACACAGCATTTATTGCAACAGTATACACAAGTTCATCGAGATAAAATGAAACATGTTTATGACATCATTAACTCGTCATCGCTAGCTCATCGGAGCGCGATAATTGAGAAAAGAAACGAAACCCGCGAACCCGAGATAGAATACGCATCCCAACAGCAAATATTCATAACTAACCCCCTTGCTAGTCGACAGAAAACTGCCCCACGATACACACAGGACACAGTTTTAGCAGACTTGCCAATTCACATTTACACATCTAAAAAACGTGGCCCCATAGCGAAGTCAAGACTTAAGCGTGTACCTAAATCAGCAAAATTGTTACAGGATCCTACTGATAACAATTCTCCCCATGACGCAATGTCAGGAGATAAAACTTGAAAGCCTCGCTGACGGACCAGGACTTCTACCCTTCAAACTCGGACAAATGAAAATTACAACTCATCATCATACTTTCATCCAGTACGTACAACTAAGTAATATCGAAGACAATGTTCGCTCCCTGCAAACCCAACTAACCATTTGTCAAAGCCAAATGACTAACGACACTTACGCGCTATACGAAATTCAACTAGAGTATCTTGCTAGCAAACTTGGCAATGTTCTCAGACAATTAAGATCCTTAGAGCCCAATAGAGCAAAAAGAGGTCTTGTAGACGGTCTAGGTTCAATAATAAAAAGTCTAACCGGGAACCTAGATCACGAGGATGCGCTAAAGTATAATCAAGTAATTCAAATTTTAGAACGTAACCAAAATAAATTAGTAACCGAATTCAATGATCATATTAGTATAAGTAGGGAGTGGATGTCTAAATATAATAATGTAATTACACAGATAGTACAAAACCAGAATAAAATTAATACTACTTTAGAGATTATATTGCAAAGTAATGCACTCAGAGAAAATAGTTTAATAAAATATGCTCATTTTGCCCAATTACTTGAAGTTATAAGTGATAATGTAGAGGATTTAACTCAGGAATTAATAAGGATAGAAAATAGTTTAGCTTTTGTTCGTGCGAGTAGTACACACCACTCTATGATAGATATAGAAATACTAGAGTCAATGATAAGAAAACTTAAGACCATTTACGCTGAAGAGCAAATTTTAGATCTAGAACTTAGAAATTATTATGATATTATAAAACCAGGATCATATTACGTAGATAAGCAGATAGTATTCGTATTTAAATTCCCAATCTTTTCCAAACATAGGTACGATTTTTATAGACTCTCTGTAGTACCCAATAAACACGCACAAGCCCTTATTCCACCCTTTCCCTTCTTTGCAACTAACGAGATGTTGCATGTGTACATAGAGGCTGAATGCCCGAAGCTGAAAGACTGGTACCTCTGTGAGAAAGATATTACCCACCAGACTCACACCAAAGCTGACTGCATCCAGGAGTTAATAACCAACCAAGTTCTACAGGACTCCTGCAAATTTACCACAGTCACCCTGATGAGAGAAGCTATGGAGAAGCTCGACGACCAACATTTCGTCTTATCCTTCCCTCAAGAAACGAAGGTACAATTAACCTGCAATCAGAAAGACTACACATCGCTTCAGGGTAGTTATCTTGCTACGATTCCTATTGGATGCTATCTGAAATCTGAAGAGTTCACCATCGCAAACGTTAACGACGAAATTAATGGCCAACCCTTGAAGATAATGAAGATACCCTATGACGCTCAGCAACAGGCTACCACAGCTACCCACGTTAACCTGAACTCTATTAATCTTCAAGGACTACACCGCATCCAGGACCAAATTATGATCCAAAATCCAGTTCAACTTGAGAACGTGCACACCAACGCACTTTACCACACTACAATCCCATTCTATGGAGTACTATTGAGTGCAAGCGTACTCGTTATCGTCACAGTAACCTGGCGCTACCTACGCAGACGTGCTAACGCTACAAAAAAGGATCAGCAACCACAGGCCGCAACCTTGGAAAATAATGAAAGTTCTGGCGAACATCCGGCGACATTTTCACTCAACGTGCTAAAATAGTCGCCACTCTAAGGGGGGAGGAATTACATAGTGCCACTATATGAAGATTGCTGATGTTGCATCCGCGCCAATATTCAATAATTTATTTACTCGCTGATGCATCTATGACGTTAACTAATTTCGCAAGCTGTTGTTTGTTCAATAAATTGTAAGAATGATCATTCTACTATCCTACTTCGATTTAGAATCATCATTCATAGGTTTTATTTTGTAATATTAATTCAGTAATTAAATTTATTTAAAATCATTTCGGTTTTTTTTCGATCCTCTGATCGCAGTAAACGTAATTCGCGTTGTAGCAAACATTGGTCAAACAATCATAATATTTGCTAAGACTTATATTTACTATTTAATTCAGTTTTTATGTTATGATAAAGACATATTGATATAAACTTACCGAAAAAAAGATATTCCTTCCAAAATCTTGGTGTTACGGTGATTATTTACACAATTTTTGAACGCGCACTGCGGCATTTTGACGTCTTAACGTTGGCTATGATTGGACCGTACTAATTTGAAATAAGATAAATAAGAGCACAAATACTTTTCGTTTTTTTTTTTTTTTACTTTTTTTTGGCCGTTTTTGAAGCGCTTATCGGGAATCTAGTACTATTATTGATCGAAGCATGACAGGCAAAAAAAATCCAAATAAAAAAGCCTCCTCCACACTAAGCAAGCGGTGGCGTCTTGCTCAGCCCACAGGATACGTGGTGTAACCGGCACATTCTTTTGATACAGGCTGTTCCAAAATATTATCAAGGTTTTTTTTTCAACACTTGGTTCTGCCAGTGGCTTTGCTCGCTTGAATTTAATTTGTATAATTGTTTCACCATCATTCCAGCCGAAAGACGACCACAGTTGGACATAGAGCTTCCTCAATGGTCGACATAATGAACGATCCTGTGCGTCTCGCATCCACCGCATTCCTGCGACTCTCGCCAGATCGCCGGTCCTCCTTATGGGAGGCCCTCCAAAGTTGCGTTTTCCGATTTTCGGTCACCACTCCAGAACCTTTCAAAGTCAAAGTCAAAATATTTTATTTCACATAGGCCTACATGGGCACTTATAAAACGTCAGAAGCTAGTGCATGGTTCCAAATTGGTCGTTTCCTGCGGAGAAGAACCGGCAAGAAACTCCATGGTTACCCTTTTGAAAAATGTGTTTATTACAATATTGATTTATTTATGTAAGAACAGTGTAGACCAGTCAACACATCATCGTTCCAGCCGAAAGACGACCACACTTGGACATAGGGCTCCCCCAATTGTCGCCACAATGAACGATCCTGTGCGTCTCGCATTCACCGCATTCCCGCAGCTCTCGTCAGGTCGACGGTCCTCCTTATGGAAGGTCCTCCGACGTTGCGTTTTCCGGTTTTCGGTCACCACTCCAGAACCTTTCGGCCTCGACGACCATGCGTTCTACCAGCAATGTGCCCTGCCCACTGCCATTCTTCGTGCTGTATCGGTGACCTTGGTTCTCCTGCGGATATCTTCCTTCCTGATGCAATCACGCAAGGAAACTCCGACCATAGTCCTTTCCATAATATTTTTGTTTGTAGTGAATAAACTTCAAAATGAATGGACCGTTGTTAAAAATTCTTTCATCAGTAGAATAAACTAGTAGTAAACATAGGCCATATTTTTTTATTTTCACACAGGTGAAACCACCGTCGCTTTCCATCAGGTGAGATGTGGACAAGCGCGTACCTATACACAATAAAATAAAAAAGCTTTATTGTGCACCAAGGTTGCCGACATAGCCCGAAGAATTGCCAAACTTAAGTGGCAATGGGCAGGGCACATTGCTCGCAGAACAGATGGCCGTTGGGGCCGAAAGGTTCTGGAGTGGCGACCTCGTACTGGAAGACGCAGCGTCGAAAGGCCTCCTACAAGGTGGACCGATGACCTGGTGAGGGTTGCGGGAAACCGATGGATGCGAGACGCACAGGATCGATCATTGTGGCGACACTTAGGGGAGGCCTATGTCCAACAGTGGACGTCTGTCGGCTGAAATGATGTACACCAAAAAGTTACATGACATTACCATAAACTTAAATCTATAAGTATAATAGCGGTCATATCGCTGACAGCGATATCTACCAGACAACCTTAATTCATGAATCCCCAAGCGACCACCGGTGGCCGCGCATCTATTGTCTTACTATTGTGTCTCTAATTGACGGTATCTGAAGGGTTAATTCATGAATCCCCAAGCGACCACCGGTGGCCGCGCATCTATTGTCTTACTATTGTGTCTCTAATTGACGGTATCTGAAGGGTTAAGGAAGATTATTACTGGACGTAAATGCAACCGTTACTAGGAATTTTGTTGAGTTGAATTTTCTCAAAGCCAAACAAAAAATTTAAACATATTTAATTTTTTTATTGAGGCAAACGTTTCTGTGATGACGATAATTAGTTCTATTTTGGTAAATATGAATTTTAGGTATTAAAATACATAATGCAAAACTCGTGTAGCCTCTAAATAATTGTCGGGTTATGTAACATCAAGATCAACCTTATCAATCTAAAAAACTGTTAAGTCTAGAAAAAAAAAATTGCCTCGCAAAAATATTTAGTCACTTTTTTAGGTTTGAGTACCCAAAGCGTTTACATGTGGATGGACGGCGGGGGAGAGGGAGGCCAAAGAAAAGATGGATGGATTGTGTGAGAAGTGATATGAAAGAAAAGGGAGTTAGTGATAGCGTGGCGAGCGACAGGACAGAATGGAAGAAAAAAACGTGTTGCGCCGACCCCAAATAAAACGGGACAAGGGCAGGAAGATGATGAGTACCCAAAGCGTAAAACGGGACCCTATTAATGAGACGTCGCTGTCTGACCGTCTGTCTATCTGCCCGTCTGTCACCAAACTTTATCTCATGAACCACCAAGAACATGATAGTTAGACAGCTGCAATTTTCACAGATAATGTATTTTCGTTGCCGCTGTAACAACACATCCTAAAAAAAAATTAAAATAAATAAATATTTAAGTCAATCTCCCATGCAACAAATGCGATTTTATTGCCGTTTTTTTTACTATGGATAGTACGGAACCCTTCATGCGAGAGTTCGACTCGCACTTGGCTGGTATTTTATTGTCTTCATTTCACGATACGTCTAGAAGAAAAATACACAATTTTTTTTTTTTTTTTTTATTAGCGTGTGTTTCGCAACCACCCTGTACACAACGCATCATATTACCGATATGCGTGTTTTGACAGGCGTTTTCCGAAGGCCCCGTGAAACCTTATCGTTACTATTACATGCTAATCACGACACGACTAAGTTGCCTCGTTCCCTGATAGACCACCGCAACTCTTCACGCGACCTGACATTACTGCCAGGACAATGAACAGGGAGATTTTTTAATAATAATAACAAATGGACTCGGCGATTATTGCATCGATCCTAGGATCGGTGCAGGTGATCGCCGATTCCACTTGTCGATCTATATACTAGTTTTTACCCGCGGCTTCGTCCGCGTTTATTAATATAATTTAACCCTTCAGATACCGTCAATTAGAGACACAATAGTAAGACAATAGATGCGCGGCCACCGGTGGTCGCTTGGGGATTCATGAATTAATAATAATATTTGTACTTGATTCCCGTCTTACTCCCCCTTTTCTAACTTAAAAAATATGTCCCTAGACATGGACATATTTTTTAAGTTAGAAAAGGGGCAGTAACATGTCCCAACTATCTCTGTACCAAAATTCATCACAATCGGTTTTGCCATTTAGGCGTAAAGACGTAACAAACAAACAAATAAACAAACAAACTCACTTTCGCTTTTATAATATTAGTAGGATATTTGATCGAATCAGGAATGAGGATATCCGCAAACTAAGATTACGAACCAAGGTTACCGACATAGCACGAAGAATCGCCAAACTTAAGTGGCAATGGGCAGGGCACATTGCTCGCAGAACAGATGGCTGTTTTTTTACATATTTGTTAATATTTTTTTTTTATTAATAGAAATAGAGAGAATAACAAGGTTCTAAGGAGTCTCTGGCAGTTGCCTTCATCCCCTCGTAAGCCTTCCAAAGGTCCAAGACCCCAAGGTCTTGAGATAAAAATTAAATAACAACAATTGAAGCCATTATGTCAAAAATAAGGTTAAAAGTGATGCTAACGTACGATTTCAAATTTCTACGTCTACGAGATTGCGTCACGGAAATATTTGAAAGTTACAAAAAATAATACTTAAAGCTTTTTTTTCAAAACAAACCCAAAAAAAATAAGCCTCGCAAAAAAGAAAAACTTGAGTAGTTACTGTTTTTTTTAATAAAAATAAAACAACTGTTAGGCGACCATTACACGGTCATGCAAGCGTCAATCAATTCCATCAATCATTATTATCGTATCACCAGAACTTCCATAGGTTTTTCGTCAATCAAAACTTTGATTGTGGCAATACTGACAGGAAAACCAATCGTGTAATGTTCGTTTCACGAGGCCGCGAAATAGACATAGAGCCGGGCGGAGTTTATACAAAATACTCCTGAGTTGGATGGATGCGAGACGCACAGGATCGATCATTGTGGCACCACTTAGGGGAGGCCTATGTCCAACAGTGGACGTCTGTCGGCTGAAATGATGATGATGACTCCTGAGTTTGTTTCGGTTTTTCTTCTCAGAGTAGTCAGCGAAGAAATACCGGCCTCATCTCGTTAAAACTGACTGAAAACAAAATTGATGTGTGTTTTTTTTTTAAACCTATTTGTTGGGGAATTTTAGGGATTCAATGAAATTCAATAATGCTGTTAGCTAGTCTGATATATCGTTCTGAAGTTACAAGATGGAGTGCGAATGACGTCACACATAAAAAATCTTCCAACCAATCAAACGTCATGATGACATTGCGCCGTTGATTTGTCAGTGTCAAAGAGCTGGCGTTTGTTCTCGAAGGTAAGCTCGAACAACAAAATAAAGATCATTTTTATCATACTCAGTAACTTGACTACAAACCGCTCTTAAACAATAGAAATCATCAACGATGCGACTTTGTTCACCTGTAAGTTATCTCACTATTCTTTACCCCTTCTTACCTATGATCCATTATTAACAGTCATTATTTAATGGGCAATTATGGATTAATTATTAGTTATTAACCCTTAAAACATAACAATTACATACGCAAGTTCAATTAAACGCAAATTGGTGCATGTCAAAGTCCCATAATGGGGGGGTTAGTAGTCAGTGTTATGTTATAATGAATAATAGAGGGTAAACCCCGTTTTTATCTACACTGAAGAGGTAGTTTGTTTTTTTGTTTGTATGAGGTTGAGGTTAATCTCTGAGATTTGTTGGAGGTAATCTATCTCTCTAATATCTCTTAGTGATAGCGTGACGAGTGACAGGACAGAATGGAAGAAAAAAACGTGTTGCGCCGACCCCAAATATAACGGGACAAGGGCAGGAAGATGATGATGATGGTGGTAATCTCTGGAAGTACAGGTCCGACTGCTAAATTTTTTTTTACCGATAGTAAGCTGCTTTATTCCTAAGTGACATAGGCTATATTTTATCTAGGCGGGTGAAGCTGCGGGTAAAAGCTAGTATATATAAATAACGACATTTAAAGTTTACTAATATCGCCTCCTCAATTATATCCACGGAATAAAGAAAACTAGAGGAAGTGCCTCTTAAATATGGCGCCTGTGTCAACAGTAGGCGAAATTCGCCTATTACATATTATATACTAGTGCAGGTGAATATGGCATCTATTTCAAAGGCACTAGCGTTCTGAATAGAATAAATTGGTTACAGCGCCATCTAGCGTTGAGTAGCCGAACTCGTTGTAAATTGGTTAAAACTTCTTTATTGTTCGTGTCATGTCAAATAATAACAACTTTCTTACGTTGTAATAGGACCTAATTTATGAAAGCAATAAGAATATGATTTGTAAAAGTTAAGTTTGTAATTCGTAGCTTCGTAGCCAATCATATTACTGTTTTTTATGTGTGTAATGTACAATTTGATACGCAAATGTGTGAGTTTGGCGACACTGGTTCCCGTGCTTAGCCACGTTAGGGGCACTTCTACCTATATTTTCTGTTCTGTGATTATATCCCTTTAATTTATCTCTTTACAATAGAATTTTTAACAATAAAATATGCAAAATAATCTAAACATCATCTGCCATTCAATCACACGTCACCCCGTTCCACAGAACATAAATTCCATTGAAACTTCAACGCGCGAAGCGCGGCAAATTTGAATTAATGAAATGTCATTTCATTACATATATATATTATATACCTACCCTCGACTTCGACATCGACGGTGTGTTGTGTTCCACGCGAGCCTAAAAGAGATGTCAGCAAAACCGTAGGCCCAGCAGGGCCGAAGCCTACTGGGGCCAGGGTTATCCGAAAGGAAGCTTGAGCCCCGGTATGAAGGCTAGAAAGAACGGGGTGGGTTTTAGTCAGTAAGAGTCAGACACTATCTCCCGCTCCGCGTAAGAGCGGGGGTTGTCATTGAATAATTTTCCCCACCATAAAAAAAAGGCCGAGCGGGAGGGTTCTTTTCTTTTCTTTACCTCATAAACAGCTCTGTCGAACCCTTTAAAGAACACAGGCGCGATGGTATGACAGATCTCCGGACTCTTCCATTTTCGTCACGTACTCGAATAAATGTAAACTCTTGAACGACCGACAAGCTTAGCACTGTACAGTCAACCGCATGTACAGGTTGAATTTGAGATTTTGTTTTGTAGGCGCTTGGTTTATGGGTCCTGGTTCAAACCAATTTAGCCCCGTTTTCTAAGTTGAAATATCACTAGTCTCTTATTCTAGTACAGACGAGGCGACCTCAGATGGTTGGGCTGGCGCGTAGCCTCAAGAAGTTTTCAGCAACCCTAACCGGCCCAGCAGGGTCGAAGCCTACTGGGGCCAAGGGTCTGTTTCCAAAAGGGTTGCTCGGCGCTGTTATGAAAGGCAACGTGGGAACGGGGTGGGTTTTATAGTCAGTATCTTCCGCTGCACCCAAGGGCGGGGGATGTCATTTGGACGATTTTTATTCACCGAAAAAAAAACAAAAACCTTCTCTCTCTGAAAAACAACTCTAGATACAACAATAGTAACTAGCGACGTGCAGTTGAGTGTACACATGTAGCTACTCCTCGGTTGACAGAGAGCTACCTATAGACGGTTGGAGACTCTTAGCTCGTTGCGCAAATGCCTCCCGGATATCTGCAACTTCAAGACAAATATTTGGACTTTTCCTTGCTTTTCTGTCAAGCGTTTTTCAGTTATTTGTGTAGACAAAAGACTTGCGCTTTTACCCGACTGCGTCAGAAAGAGAGTAAGTATTTATATTTTTTTGGCATGGCCAGAGCCTAAAAGACTTGTTGCATTTTAGCTTGAGATGCGAGAATGCCATTAGGTACCTACATCAAATAAAAAATTGTAACAAGCTTTTATTTAGTTTCACCTGTCCCGATGTTTGTCTGTTATCAAATCTTGTAAATTAAATTTGACCCACTTCCCGGTTACCGATTGAGCTGAAATTTTGCATACACGTGTAAATCAGATGAAAATGCAAAATTATTATGACATGATGATCTGATGATGGAACTGGTGGCTATAGGAGCTTGGTAGTTAAACGACACAATCCCATCGAGTTTGGGCTTGTATGATTCGTCTTGACGAGTATTATTTATATAGGTATACCGAGCTATAAAAGCTTGCTATAAAAAAAAATATATTAAAAACTTGTACCTATACAACCTTTTATTTAGTTTCACCTGTCCCGATGTTTGTTGATATGTCTGTAATCAAAACTTGCAAATTAAATTTGATCCACTTCTTGGTTACCGATTGAGCTGAAATCAGCTCCATGTCATAATAATTAATATTATTATGACATGGAGCTGATCTGATGATGGAACCGGAAGATGGCTATAAGAGCTTGGTAGTTTTCTACTATCACGCGGCCGATGCCACTGGCAGCAGATAAGCAACCTGTAAGTATCACAACCAACCAATCAAAACGTCATAATTGGCCATCCCACCTCAAGTCACGCCACATTTTAGCGTGATAACCCTGTACCTACCTTAACATCCGAACTTCCTACAAAAGTGGATGGGTCAACACTCACACGAGCACTCGACGGACCACCTTCGGAGACGGGCACTTTACACATTTACTTGCGTATTTATATTGAGTAGCCGTGCGTGAGTGCAGAGTTAGGAACGGCTAGAGTTGGCTTTAAAACTCGAGGTACGAATCAATCAAAGCATTTATTTAAAATAAAGCATTTACAGGCACTTTTGAATTGTCAAAAAATCAGTCAGTTAAAAAAATGATGCTAATTGAACTTTTCAAAGCGGAGAAGAATGTGCAAGAAACTCCGTGGATGATTAACTTTACAGTGTTGACAATTTCACCACATTAAACAGTAATAAAGTGTCCTATAATCTGCAGGATTATTAGAAAGTGTATGTTGTGTCAACATTTCCTCTTTCTGCTCCCAAATTAGAGTTATTTGATGTTATAACCCACCTCAAAAAAAGCCTGCTGTTTATGAAAGTGAAGTCTTGTCCTATCACTTGTCACATTGTCACTAACTCTCTTTTAAGTGATATGAAAGAAAAGGGAGTTAGTGATAGTGTGACGGACGAGTGACAGGACAGAATGGAAGAAAAAAAAACGTGTTGCGCCGACCCCTTATAAAAATGGGTTAAGGTCCTGCCCTTGAGATGATGTTTACTTCATTTTTGTTTTTAAAACAGTGTTTAGTTAAAGCCAGCATAAGGCTTTAACTTCGGACAAAGGATAAGCATTGCCATTCAGCGTGGCAATGCCGCCAGTCTTTTGGGTACTATCAGTACTTACATTACCAGTCGACAGCGATGCGGAGAAATTTTTCGACCTAACTTTAGATAGCTTTTTTAGTTTTTGGGCATTTATTTTTATTTTGTAAGTTAGTTTTAATTATGTTAAGTTAAGTATATTAACGTAAAATAATATCACTTATGCACAGTCACATTATATCATCAGCCTTTTTAACGTGGGGCTATAATCCACTGCGCGGGCCCAGTGCGGGTTGAATCTCACGTCTTCAAATTTTTGGTACTAGCACATGCCGGTTTCCTCACAAAGTTTTCCTTCAGTGTTTTGAGAGCAGTGGTAATGAAATAAAATACACAAAATAACGCGCCTGGCATGGTTTGATCCCACGACTATTATATTATTTTTATAACTACAATAGATCGCCTCTGGCTTGCCACCTCTATCGCTTCTCAACTCTACAACTAGAGTGCCCGGTCCGTCTGTTGACTATACAGTAGTGCGCCGTCGCCTGTACCGTCACATGCTGACAAATAATTTGACACCAACTATAATAGCTTCTAAAAGGTTTGCCCTCTAGTGATGGAGGCGGAAGATATTTTTAGGTAGTCTAGGTTCTAATAGTGTTTTTTTTGGATGGCACTTGGGTGATAGTAGCTGTGAGGAGTCGGGTGTAAGTGAGGTTATGCGACAGTTCCTAAGTTTTGTTTGTGGTGGACCGTTTTATTTTTGAGGATGGGAAGACTTAGTTTTTATTTTTTTGTTGTTAATGTTTTAAGCTAAGATTCCTACCCTACGCGCGTTTAAAATCAGCCAGGCGCGTTACTTTGTGTAATTTATTTCATCACCATTGCTCTCAAAACAGTGAAGGAAAACATTGTGACGAAACTGGCATGTCCTAGAACCAAAAATTCGAAGACAAATGTGACATTCACCAACTCGCGCTGGGCCCGCGTGGTGGATTACGGCCCATTCCCTCGCCTAGAGAGAAGGCCTAAGTCCCAGCAGTGGGAACATTAACAAAGGCTGATGATGACGTTTTTCTAAATTAGATATTTATTGGTTACTTTGTGTTTTCTGTAATATCCCAGTACTTATTTATTTATTATTTATTTATTATTTATTTATTATTTATTTATTATTTATTTATTATTTATTTATTATTTATTTATTATTTATTTATTATTTATTTATTATTTATTTATTTAATTATTTATTTTTATTACAGGTACTCTCTGCACTAACAGTCGAAACCAAAACGTGCAGAGAGTCATTATCCAACCAATCCCACCATGGTCTTAAACCATTTTTGCATGAAATCTAATAAAACTCGCATTATTTAGTAAGTAGTATGATTTCTCTGGAAACAATGATGTGTAAATGTGTCTCAAGCGGTATCATCTATTTACACTTAGTCACATTATATCTAGTCCATATCTAACATCATGATAGCACAGAAGGCTACGTGCAGCTATGTCCTATCACAACACAGAGCATGTAGCGACTAGATGCGCCTAGAAAGTGTATGCTCATTGCACGTAACGAGTTCAGCCTCATTTGCGTTATATCGCGCGGATGTGGGGATGCTGGATGTGGCAGTCATCTAATATAGTGTACTGGCGACCCGCCCCAATTTCTCAGGGGTCGACAACTATTTATACGCTAAGTCGAATTTTGCGTACATTCGATTTTTTATGCTAAGTTACTTTAAACTTTGGTTTCTTAAGCTTACATACATATGGACAGACAAAGGGAACTGACTCTTTTTTGTACTTTATAGTGATGATGTACTGACTGACAAAGGCTGGTATGGGGGTTTTATAATGTAAGTATTTGAAAGTTTAATAATAGAAAGAATGTGAAGTGGAAATTAAGTTTGGCTCTGTTCTGGTTGTCATCAGTTCATAATAATCGGGGCGACACTGGCGAAGGGCTAGACTCAGAATTTGGTTATCGGTCGCCTAGTTTGTTCGCATTGCAGAAGAAAGTTCGGTTTGCAGAAGGAAGTACCGCCTCCTATACCGTCCCGCTCCGTTGCTGTACCAGGCAATCAGGGCCGGACACAAGAGATCATCGCTGCCAAAAATGATAAAGCTAGCAGAATGGTTTTACGTCTTTATTTGACCATTACATGCCATGTTTACTGTATGGACTTTAAAAAACCTCTAAAAAGACCTCTGAGTTTGTTTCGGTTTTTCTGCATAGTCAATGACCGGCATCAAAACAAAAGAGCGGCCTCATCTAGTTTAATAACTAATGAAAAATTTATAAGTAAAACTGCTTTTTTAACATTTATCCATCAATGCCATATCTAGCTACCTCATACATCCTTGTAAGTAAATTACAGCTTTTACCGCGACTATGACGGCGCGGTGTTATGCGAGTTTCCACTTAGCGCCGCCAGATGTCGCTGTGAACGGAGTTATATCTACCCTCCACGCAGCGAGATTAAAGGTTTTTAATATTATACGCAGATAGGGTAGTTTGTGACGCTCTGGAGGGATGGTTACTTAGGTCTCAAGTGAGGTAGGACCATAAGACACATAGCTATTTTGTTAGTTAGGAAATTATCTAATCGCTTACAATGGTCCTCATAAGGAGACTCAAACCGCCACGTACCGCAAGACGAAGCGTTGGAAGGCCTCCAACAAGGTGAAATAGTTTATTTAGTATTTAAGTTTTTTTATATGTACATAATTTTATACTTAGTACTGTTTGTTTTCCGATTGTAATAAAATAAAAATAAATCTGGAATCGTAAGAGTAATTATTTGATTCTACTCCGCTTATTGATTCATCATCACTGAGCATATTATGATCAACATCCGTTATAGAACTATCATCATCTCAAGAAACAAGTGAATGACCACTGAAATTCGCATTGCCAACAATAGATTTTTTATTTCCTTCAAAAATTCCCAAATTGTTTAATTTTTTAGACAGACTATAACTTGATATATAATAGTCATCATCATCATCATCTTTCTGCCCTTGTCCCGTTTTATTTGGGGTCGGCGCAACACGTTTTTTTCTTCCATTCTGTCCTGTCACTCGTCACGCTATCACTAACTCCCTTTTCTTTCATATCACTTCTCACACAATCCATCCATCTTTTCTTTGGCCTCCCTCTCCCCTTCCATCCATCCACATGTAAACTCATAACTTTTTTAGCAACATGCGTTTCGTCCCTCCTTTTCACATGACCATACCAAGACAAACGATTTCCTGATATATAATAGTAAAATAATAATAATATTCCACAACTATCACACAACGCCGTCTAGTCCCAAGCTAAGCAGAGCTTGTGTTATGGGTACTAGACAACTGATAAACATACTTATTTATTTTTAAATACATACATATTATAGAGAAATTACACCCAGACTCAGAACAAATGATCATGATCGTCACATAAACATTTGTCCTAGGTGGGAATCGAACCCACGATCACCGGCATAGCAATCAGGGCCACTAACCACTGGACCAACAGACTATTCAAAAAATATTACTTAGGCTTTGTTTCATCGCAATAGGTTGACTGTATCAAAAGATATACTACATTCATTGACTGTTAATCGGTACGAAGTTTGCCGGGTCAGCTAATCTTTCATAAGATACATTCAAAACACACAACCCTCCTTTATTCCAAAGTCGGTTAACGAACAACCCACATAGACCCATCCTTTTCATCAATCTCCCCGTTATCTATGTGAGGTACACTTTATCGGCACTGCATAGACTTATAGCCATCTTGTTATCAGCTGTGATAACGATATCCTGTGCCTTCCTGTGTGCCTAGCTCACGTCATGGTATGATGGATGAGGCGTACTGATGTTTGTTTTGTATCTTTTTGTGGGTAATTGGATGTTTTAGTAAAGGGTGGGATGAGATTTTTTAGTAAAAAAGGGTTATTTGATTATTTTTTAAGGTTCCGTACTTCAAAGGTAAAAACGGAACCCTTATAGGATCACTTTGTTGTACGTCTGTCTGTGTGTCATGGCCTTTTATCTTTGGAAAGTGTAGAGATATCGAGGTGGATGGATGAAGGGGGAGAAGGAGGCCAAAGAAATGATGGATGTATTGTGTGAGAAGTGATATGAAAGAAAATGGAGTTGATGATAGCGTGACGAGTGACAGGACAGAATGGAAAAAAAAAACGTGTTGCGCCGACCCCAAATAAAACAGGATAAGGGCAGGAAGAAGAAGTGTGGAGATATCGAGTTCAAATTAAAACCATATACTTAAATCTGCAGTCCCTGAAGCTGTGAAAGAATTAAACTTCTGAGTTAACGAAAACAAAAGATACGGCCGTTTATATCCCAAAAAAAATGTATTTCGACACTCTCAAAGAAATCAAAATTCAAAGGGACCTGTTACCGTTACCGTACCGCCCGTTGACCTAAAATTCTGAAATGTGGCATAAAACAAAATCTCAGAGCACAAGTATAGGAATAAAATTGAATACTATAGTTTGTAATTACGTAAGTTTGTACGGAACCCTCAGTGCATGAGCCCGACTCGCACTTGTGCAGTGTTTTCACAGACACCAGTGTCTGAGAAAAAAACTCAGCTCTCTTCAGTGGACACCTAGTGATACAAAATAGTGCTTGACTGCGATCCCACCTGATGGTAAGCTGTGATGCAATTTTTGATGGTGAGGCGCACTAGTTTATAAAAGCTTTCACAAAGTTTAGTCATTTATAAATAAACTTGTGTTACTATGTATGTACCTCTATAAGAGAAATAAATGATATATTATCATAAGTTAGACTTTTTTTTTATTATTGTTTGCGCTTGACCGCTATCTCACCTGATGGAAAGCGACGATGCTGTTGACAATGGAACGCGCTTACCCAGAAGAAAAATATTCACTCGCGACTTAAAGATTCCCAGGTTGTAGCTATCAGGAAACACAGACTCCGGCAAGGAATTCCATTCCTTAGCTGCACGCACAATGAGTGTGTTTCCAAAACGTTTTGTGCGTGTAATCATTAAAAATACTGTGTAATCATAAGACCTTTTATTGAAAAAAAAAACAGTTCAATCCGAAAACATAAAATTAACGTAAAAATATTAGAAAACCAGTTTATTTTGATTCAATTTGAACTGAGCCATCTGCAACAAATTTAACCCTTCAGATACCGTCAATTAGAGACACAATAGTAAGACAATAGATGCGCGGCCACCGGTGGGCGCTTGGGGATTCATGAATTAAGTTGGTATTCGTTTGGAATGGAATACAAATAAGGGGAATTATAAAACGAGCGACTAAAAACAGACTTAGCTACTGATGATGAGATACTGTTTTAATAACTTGAGCGATATGAATTTGAGTAAGCGACACATTAACTAAACTAAAGACAAATATTGATTAACAATAAAATCCAGAACGAGCTTACTAAAAGTGGCTGTTTGAAATTCTAGTTAAACGATTAAATTATAAAGTGAGCGACTAAAATAAGTGAGCGACTATATTAATAAGCGAGTGAATAGAAATAAAATTGAGGTTTTACACAACGAACTACTAAAAAGTTAACTTTAACAAATGTTTTCACCATTGTCTAATTATCTAGTCGCAGGCAGATTCATCATGAACTGGGTGAAATAGGTTAGGTTAGGTTAGAACTGTGACCTACCAAGTTGCTCGTAGATTTTATTTTACCATTTACTCCTTACCCGGGTTTTCACAATATAAATAACCGAATTATCAAATTACCTTGTGTGACATATATAATACATATCGATATTTAGGGCATTCGATACTGTGTACCTACTTCGATATTTAGGATATTCAGAACGTAACGTTGACACTCAAACAAATATTAGGTCGCTCAAATATTATGAAGCTGCTCATTTTGTATTTTAAGTAACTCAAATTAAGGTTTGTAAGTCGCTGTTCGGTAGATTTCTCGCCGCTCGCAGTCAGTCGCTCACTTATTATTTCTATAACCCAAAATAATTATTTTTGTCACTTAATTCATGAATCCCCAAGCGACCACCGGTGGCCGCGCATCTATTGTCTTACTATTGTGTCTCTAATTGACGGTATCTGAAGGGTTAAAATTTTAATTTACGGTCACTCGTTTAAATACTACCCTACAAATAATACTTAATTTCAAACAAAATACAAGTTGTATTACATTTTGGTATTAGGTTGGAATAAATCCGTGTGCGATTTCTGTGTGCTAAATAAACGTGTATTTTTCTTTCTATCTTTCAAATGGTATCAAAATCAAACCGATTCTTTCTAAATCATTTTCCCATGTCTTCAGATGCTAATGCTCTAATATAATTATAATACATACGGTAACCGTATCACATGATAATACATGATTGATAGCGGTAGACGCGAGTGGGACGCTGTCTTTTTTTTTTGTTTATATGACGGCTGTGGTGCGTACTGTCGGGTACAGAAGTGTTGGGGTAAATAAAGTAGCCGTAATTTTGTTGCAGGAGAACTAAAGTTGCCAACATAGCACAAAGAATTGCCAAACTTAATTGTCAATGGGCAGGGCACATTGCTCGCAGAACAGATGGTCGTTGGGGCCGAAAGGTTCTTGAGTGGCGACCGTGTAACGGACGTCCAACAAGGTGGACTGATGACCTGGTAAAGGTTGCGGGAAGCCGATGGATGCGAGACGCACAGAATCGTTTACTGTGGTAACGCTTGAGGGGGGCCTATGTCCAACAGTAGACGCCTATCGGCTGACATGATGATGATCTGTGATTTCAATATACCTATCCTAGATTTTGGAAACACAGACTTCTTTTCTGTAGAAAGAAGTGTAATAATGTCATAATCACGTAAGAGTGGTTGTAAATATTACATTTCTAGAATTTTATTATTTTCATTATGTTATTTTTTACTCTTTTTTGCGTTTTTATTTATTTATTTAAACTTCATGTACAGTAGTGGTACATAGGCGGACTTAATGCAACAAGGCATATATCATCATCATTCATCATTTTTTATTTTTCATTTTCATATTTTATTGCCATTTACCTTAGGTTTTAGTATAAATAGTTTAGTGTGTATTTTACTTACTACTTACTTAATTCATGAATCCCCAAGCGACCACCGGTGGCCGCGCATCTATTGTCTTACTATTGTGTTTCTAATTGACGGTATCTGAAGGGTTAATTACGTAATTGAAAATATACTGTAAAAAAGAATGGTATTGACCTGGCAAGTTACTGTACCTGCATGTCTATACAAATAGATTTTCACTTTTAATTCTTAGTATTAAGGTTTTTGAATATTGTGTTACATTTAAAATATTGTAAAATTTTCAACCATTCGACACGAAATCGAAAATTGTTGATGCAATGAATAAATTATTGTGCGTACAGCCAAGGAGTGGAATTCCCTGCCAGAGTTTGTGTGGGGGTCTTTAAGTCAAGAGTGAATAGGTTACTTCTAGGCAAGCGTGCTCCATCGTCGGCCACATCATCGCTTACCATCAGGTGAGATGATGGTCAAACGCGAGCCTATCAATAATAAAAAAAAAATGAAATAAAAATTAAAATGTATCTCGAGTTGAACACTCTTAACACAGAGCTTAAATTGTTAGACTAAAAAGTCGATGATTGAACACATCCGTAATGGCGTCGCGCATAATCTACCCCGCACTAGCATCTTTATTTATTTATTTTATTCTTCATGCACAAAAGAGTACAAAGGCGGACTTAATGCCTTAAGGCATTCTCTACCAGTCAACCTTTGGGGGATGCAGAGACAAATAAATCGTGGTAGGTGCAATATTATCCGTTACATATTAATACAATTCTTCATATAAATACATAACATACAGATACACAATACATAATATATATAATTACACTTATACAACAACGAACAGAAAAATACAAGAATGGAAAAGAAGAACACACAAATCCAGAGGAACAATTGGTGCAAACAAATAATATGAAACATATTAGCGCTGTGACGAAACCACTGCCAACTTCCTACGAATATACTCGCGAACCTTCACTTTGAAAGACAATCGATTGGTTGCCATCCTGATATCCTGGGGTAGTGCATTCCAAAGAGAAAATAGCTTGGACATAAAAATAATTGTGAATGAAGTCTGTACGGTGAGTAGGACAATGAAATAGACGGTTATGTGATGACCGTAGACTTTTGTTGTGAATGGCGCAAATGTATTGGAAGTGAGGGGCTAGATAGATAACTAGGGAAATTTGGAGAACCAAAAATGAGAACAAGGTAGTAAGCGCTCTTTGCTCTCTACGCTGGCGTATAGGCAACCAGTTTAAAATAATAATAAATTTTAATAATAAATTTTGCATTTTTGTCATTCGAACAGAGAATTGCGCGCCCTTTTTACGGTGTTATATTTTTTGAATAGTTTGGAGTTGTAAGTAAGTTTTATGTGTTATCTTTATTACTATAAATCTTGTAACTTATTGAGCACTTGTGTACCTCACTGTACATGCAAATCAGTGCTTATCCCCGCCGTACCGTGGCCCGCTCGTTCTCAAATACTTATTGTTTTAACAACATATCTATGCATTATTAATTTTGTTATATCTATCTATTGTAGAGTTGTTAATTAGGTAATTATAAATATTTATTTAATAAACTGTTATTTGCTACTGTCTAATTCTTATGGTCTTATTATTCTATCAGAACCTCAACTGAAGTAATTTGCTAGGCATGCTATATACAGGCCATGGTCCGGAGCGAGGAGGAGTGGCAGGCGGTAGCCTCCTTCTGCGAAGCAGTAATGCTAGCAAAGGAGGAGGCCGACCGCATCAGGCAACGGTGCGCACACTCCAGGCGCCGCCGGAATTCTGATCCCGATTTCCAGCCACCGTAGGCGCGGGCTTGCAGACGGCGATTAATGGGTAGCTCGCTGTCCCACCGTCCGACCTGAGCCCAAGTCGACGATGGCGCGTACTGCGTTGTCAGCAACAGCAGGGTCGAAGCCTATTGGGTATAGTATGTTTATCAGTTGTCTAGCACCTCTTCACAAGCTCTGCTTAGTTTAGGACTAGACGGCGTTGTGGAATATATTATAGCCCTTTCCATTGCCCTTTGAGTTACTTTAAGCTTTATGGTGAGGCCTATTGTAGACCTACAATGAAAACCCATTGTCATCCATCATCATGGTCATCATCATCAGACACTGATGTGAAAAATGTAAAAAACTTATGAAAATTGGAACTCCAAGCCAAGGATTGAGATTCCCTGCCGGAGTCTGTGTTTCCTGATAGCTACAACCTAGGGGTCTTTAAGTCAAGTGAATAGGTTACTTCTAGGCAAACGTGCTCTACCGTCGACTACATCATCGCTTACCATCAGGTGAGATGGTGGTTTAACACGAGTCAATCCTTACTAATATTATAAAAGCGAAAGTGAGTTTGTTTGTTTGTTACGTCTTCACGCCTAAATGGCTAAACAGATTTTGATGAAACTTGGTACACGGATAGACCATGCCCTAGAATAGGACATAGGTTACTTTTTATCCCGGAAGTATGTTCCCTTGGAATAATATTCTGCTATCACGCGGGCGAAGCCGCTGGGAGCAGCTAGTCAATAATAATAAAATTAAAATTAAAACTCACGGGCTATCCCAGAGCTTACTTTCACCATATTTTATATGTCCCCTTCATCTCCCAATCTGAAGATCTATTAACCTACTCTAAACCGGAAACTAAAAAGTTGAATAAGTCTTGGAAAGTATCAACATTGGCAACTAAACTTTACATTCAATTGGTACAAAAAGGGTTCCGCACTTCCATAGGTAAAAACGGAACTCTTTCTTTGCTGTACGTTTATCGGTATCTATATATTATAGATATTTGTTATCATCATCATTTTAGCCACGGTGAACTATAGGTAGCTCGCCGTCCGACCGTCCGGTAACTGTCTGGACTGAGCCCAAGACGTCGACGGCGCGCACTGTTCCCGCACGCCTCAAGGATTTGTCAGCAACAGCAGGGGCCCAGCTGGGTCGAAGCCTACTGGGACCAGGGTTATCCGAAAGGGAGCTTGAGCCCCGGTATGAAGGCTAGAAGGAACGGGGTGGAATTTTAGTCAGTAAGAGTCTGACACTATCTTCCGCTCCGCCTAAGAGCGGGGGTTGTCATTGGGAGATTTTCCCCATCATAAAAAAAATACGTCCACTATTTGACATAGGCCTCCCTCAGGCGTTGCCATATCGACCGGTCCTGTGCGTCTCGCATTCATCGGATTCCGGCGACCCTCACCAGCCTCACCTATACTTATAATGTTAGTTAAGTATTTTTTTTTTTATATATTAAAAAAAAACTGTAAATATGTGAATAGTCTATAGAAATAAATGACAGACGGACGGATAGATTGGATAACAAAGTCATCCTCTAAAGGCTAAAAGTCTAAAGGGTTCCAGTTTTCGCATTTAGGAGAGTGTGTGCAGGAATTGCATGACTTGATTCCACCATTTCATTTCTACCATGTGACAACCCGACGAACGGCGAATATCCACCCTTACGTTGTTGAAACCTCTATAGTCCAGACCGAGGGTTGTGTCTTTTTTTAGGTGAAAAAATCATCCAATGACATCCCCCGCTCTTGGATGGAGCGGGAGATATTGACATACTTTTACTGACTAAAAACCCACTCCTGTTCTTGCTCTGCCATTGTTCCAGGACCCCAGGGATCTGATGATGATGACCCCAGGGATTCGATGCTGCTAGACCCTTAAAGCGTTGTGGCTTGTCATCTATACCACGTACATCGAGGGACTAGAACAATTTGCCTGTTGCAGTCTTCCCGTCCGATTATAATCTAGGTGTCTTCAAGGCCAGAGTAAGCGGACTAGTTTATTAAGAGCCTATTGCTCTTAATAAACTAGTCCGCGTCACCGTCAAAGATTGCATCATTGCTTACCATCAGGTGGGATCGCAGTCAGGCATTAGTTTATATCAATTAAAAAAAATGTCTTATAAGGTACGGAACCCGACAAAGATGGCTGGTGTATTTAGTCTGTATGTCCCTCTACTGCAACAAAATCCAAATCCTAAACAGTTAACCTATATTATTAATCCGCCATTTTCGTTCGATATGTGCATTGTAGACCGGTGTATAATGGTGCGGGAGTGAGAGGGAGGACGTGACTTCATATGAAGAGGAAACTATAAACCATTACCATCGGCCCGGCCGAATTTTGGACCTGCTCTTCTGTGCATACTTAAACCTGTAGTAGGAGCGGTGTGGAGTGGCCGTTGTTAGGTTTTATGAAATTACTAGCTGCTCCCAGTGACTTCGCCCGCGTGATAGCAGAAAATTAAACCAAGGGAACATACTTCCGGGATAAAAAGTATCCTATGTCCTATTCTAGGACATGGTCTATCAGTGTACCGAGTTTCATCAAAGTGGGTTCTGCCATTTAGGCGTGAAGACGTAACAAACAAACAAACAAACTCTCTTTCGCTTTTATAATATAAGTAAGGATAAGGACTAGCTTTTGCCCACGGCTTCTCCCGTGTACCTTTCTTGAGAGAAATAAGTTTTTTGGTGAAAGAAAGGTGCTCTTTCATATGTATACACTATTTTGATGTATATTTCTTTTAATTTCTCCTCTCAAAGATCTACTTGGAGAAACTTCTTTGGAAGTAAGGTTGCTTTATTTCTGAGTGACATAGGCTATATTAGGCAATTTATGTCACTCAGAAATAAAGCAGTTTTCTATCGGAGAAAAAATGTTAACAATCGGACCAGTACTTTTAGTAGTATTTCTTTCTTTCTATATGTACGCGGGCGAAGCTGTGGGTAAAAGCTAGTACATAATAAATATTTGTATAAAGCAATTTACTTCTAAAGAAGTTTCTCCAAGCAGGCCTGTGAGATGTGAAATTAAAAGAAATATATACCACATTAGTGTGTACCTAACTGTCCCTCCGCACACGGCACTCAAAAAAACGCTAGAAGTGGTCACAAAAAAAAGTTAGAAGCTACCGCAAATAACAGCTGAAGCGCGCTACACCTCTTGTGTCCGGTGAAGCTTGAAGCCGCTTCAAGCTGTTTTTTGTGGCGGCACCGCCACACACGAGCCACAAAAAAGGCCGCCTCAAAATGAAGCTTGAAGCGGCATTTTTTTATGCCTGTATGCGGGGACAGTAAGAAAGAGCATCTTTCTTTCGCCAAGAAACTTATTACCCTCAAGACAGTACCCAACAACGACCATTCCTCGTCACCCTCACTACACAACTAAATCGGGCAATATACTTAGCATATTAACTGCGGGCTGTGACTAGCTACTGCGGTTGCGACTACCGACTACAACCGCTACGTTACGCGTACGTAGCACATCACTAGATGCTATCGGGGTTACTAGTTAGTTCTTGCATTATTATGCATTTATTTATCTCAGGATCCTAAAGTCCTGGGCCTCCCACCGTCGGTGCGGCCTTGCGGACGGCGAGCAATGGGTAGCTTGCTGTCCGACCGTCCGGTAACTCGCCTCAAGTCGTCGACGGCGCGCTCTGTTCCCGCGCGCCTCAAGGAGTTGTCAACAGATTGTAGCAGAAAATTATCCCAAGGGAACATACTTCCGGGATAAGAAGTATCCTATGTCCTATTCCAGGATGTGGTCTATCCGTATACCAAGTTTCATCAAAATCGGTGTTGCCATTTAGGCGTGAAGACGTAACAAACAAACAAACTCACTTTCGCTTTTATAATATTAGTAAGGATTCCCAAGTCAGTTGACTTTTTAGATAGACTAGGTGTATGCTTTTGTTACTGTGATTCAAATGCAAAATATTTACATAATTTAGAAGTGTCATTTATCCAAACAAGCAAATACAGGTAGTACTACCAACATTCAGAAAATTTTTATCCATTCAACATTTCAAACATGGCATGGAACGCGGGGCAGTAAAATAGAGTGGTAGCATAAAACCCTACAATGAATTTTACCGATTGCCGCGTCAGAATACACTTTTACGGTTTTTGGTAGGTTCCACACAGGGAATGACGTAGTTATTGTCCAATGAAATTGCTTTTTTGATGTCCAATATGGTTGCCGTTCGATTTTCGAATTATACGTTAAAAGTTTATTAAACATCTTTTGTTAGGCATGGTGGGTTTTCGAAATTATTTATTTGATTTTGATTGGGCGTGGGTGAAGCCAAATAGAGGTGTATGTAAGGGTTTTATAGTCTATGCTTACCCCTTTTAGGATGTAGTGAGTTTGACTGCGTTTTAAATGGCAAAAACTCTAGATATTATTGAAACTTAAAACGTACGTACGGCGATTGTCCACTCTTACATTGTTCACACTTCTATGGTCCGGACTAAGCGTTTTGTCTCGACGTTTATATCGCGTACATTGCAGGAGACGATTTGCCTGTTGCGGTCTTCCCGTCCTATTATAATTTAGGTTCAAAGCTAAACTGAATAAGCACTTAATAAATTATTGCGACTCACCATCAACGATTACGATGCAAAACTGGAAGTTATTACGTACATTGAAATTGTAAAAATATGAGTTACGGGTACCAAACTCCGTGATTTTCTGGAAAACTTGTAGCCCTAGATTGAAAAGGGCAAATGAAGAACACAGGTCAGTTTTAGCCAGTGAAAGTGTGACACGCCCTACTGCTTCAACCTGGAGAGTGAGAAATTATTATAGTGATTTCTCAACTCACAAAAAAAGTGTCAAATAATGAGCGAAGCAATGTTTATTTTACAACCAATTAATAATAAAAAAAAATCTAACTAAGATATTCAAAACTCGATCAATTACATACAATAATCAAAATTCCATACATTTCACACAAAAGTTTAATAAAAAAATAATCTTAATTCACTCAAGAAAAAGACTTTAAAAGACAATATTAAAACACATTTTGTTCTTATAATTGGTACATAAAGTTTTTACTCCCATTTTTGTAGTTAAACGACTTTCATTCTTATGTTTATGGCAATAAAGTTGCCACTTAAAAAAAAGTTAATAAAAAATAAATTTTCGTTTCAGACTTTGACGGTGTTTTTATTGGTTATTTTTTTTATAAAGTTAACACTTAAAAAGTTATGCCAAGTTACGGGTGATAAGGTTTTTAGGGTTCCGTAGTTGAAATACAGAACTATAAATCACCCAAGACGTCAACGGCGCGCACTGTTCCCGCGCGCCTCAAGGAGTTGTCAGCAACAGGAGGGGCTTAGCTGGGTCGAAGCCTATTGAGGCCAGGGTTATCCGAAAGGAAGCTCGAGCCCCGGTATGAAGAGGCGAGAAGAAACGGGGTGGGTTTTTAGTCAGTAAGAGTCTGACACTATCTTCCGTTCCACCCAAAGGCGGGGGTTGTCATTGGATGATTTTTTCCACCGAAAAAAAGAACTATAAATCAAGACCTTTCAAAAATGACTACCAAATAGACTACCGGTGCGCCAAATAATAATAATTTACCACAACGAGCTTGGGTATTGAGTACTAGAAAACAGATAAACATACTTATATATTTCTAAATACATAATACACAATATATTATAGATAAATTACACCCAGACACAGAACAAATGATCGTGCTCATCACAGACACGTTAGTCTTGGGTAGGAACCGAACCCACGACCTCCAGTATAGCAGTCAGTGTGACAATCACTAGATAAAGAGGCCAGTAACAAACAAAAAACATACACACACATACATACAAACTTTAGCTTTTAAAATATTAGTGTATTTTTTTTTACGGTGGTTTAAAAATCATCCAAATGACATCCTCCGCCCTTGGCCCCAGTAGGCTTCGACCCACCTGGGCCCCTACGGTTGCTGACAACTCCTTGAGACGCGCGGGAACAGTGCGCGCCTTCGATGTCTTAGGCTCGGTCCGGGCACTGTTACCGGACGGTCAGACAGCGAGCCACCCATAGCACCCGACGTCCGCAAGCCCGCGTATACGGTGGCAGGAAATTGGGATCGGAATCCCGGCGGCGGTAAAATATTAGTGTGATGTGATAGGTAGATACAACATACGGAACCTCTAATTCAAATAAAGGTTCACACATCCCACTTCGAATCTTTATAAACAGGTTTGATGAACAATAAATGGTTGTAAGTGCGAGTTCATACAGTTCGGGCAGATCATTGTGGTGTCGTAAACAACGCTATGTGGCTGCAGTCGCCGACCGAGGATTAGAACACAAAATATATAGGTACAGAAGTCAATCTACATACAAAGCGCGCTCGAGCAACGCGCACATAGACACCGCTCACGGACACGATATCTCGGTAACGTCTCGGCCCGCTCGTCGAACAGTTCCACCTCAAACGCTCATTAGTGTGCGTCCACCGAGCGTAGATAGGTATCAAAAGTGAAGTACATACATGAGATTGTCTTCTGTGCCTATCTATTTTGTGATTAGAATACGATGGGTGCGCTTTATGGGTATTCTTGGATGCACTAATATACATCTAGACTAATATTATAAAGAGGGAAAATTTGTATTTTTGTTTGTATGATGGTAATGAATAAATTCAAGAACTACTGTGCTGATTTCAAAAATTCTTTCATTATTGGGAAGCTACAATCACCCTGAGTAACAGGCTATATGTTTATTGCCTATATGGCGAAGCCGGGATGGGCCGCTAGTAATATTATAATCAGGTACAGTAGGTATATTTTTTTGGTTTCTCTGAAAGTTCTGGTCCGATTGCGAAAATTTTTTCACTGATAGAAAGCTGGCTATATTTTATGTAAGCGGGCAATGATACGGCCAATAGCTAGTTATTATTACAAACGAATGAATAGAAAAGGTATTTAAAGATATTGTTGGGAATAAAAATAAATAAATAAATAATAATTTTTTTTTAAATTTTTTTTTTAGTAAATTATTATGTATTTATTCAGACATTACTTATGAAATTAAAATCATATTAAACGGTTATATTTCATTCTTGGACGAAACCCACTCCTCTTGCCTTTCGTACCAGGACCGAGTTTCTCTTTCGGATAACCTTGGCCCCAGTAGGCTTCGACCCGGCTGGGTTGCTGACACCTCCTTGAGACGCGAGGGAACAGTGCGCGCCGTCGCTGACTTGGGCATGATTATAGTTATTTGATGATTTCTTTTACGCAGACTTCATGTGCAATAGTATCTAAATCAACTGCTTTACCATAAGACACTAAATGAATGAATTAGTCTCAACTTCACCTTAACCCACCTCCCAAGATCCATTCACCTCCATCCCACATACTTGCCAAAGATACCAAAACTCCATCATAACGTAAATCTTTGTCAAATTTCTCATGGACCCCCTAATTAGGGTTCCGTAAACCACAAGAGGGGTCCCCATATACCACTTAAGAACTCGTTAGCCTCCATAAAGCTCATGGGACAGTACAGGGTCATTATTATGCAATCTGCTGGATAATTGTTCGACTTAATTAGCAATTGTTTTGTAGTTTTAACAATGTGTGGGCTTTTGGTTGGTGCTGTGCTAGAAGCGGAGCGAGCAGCAGGTGTCAGTGAATGCCTACTGGGGCCAGGGTTATCCGAAAGGGAGCTCGTGCCCCGGTATGAAGGCTAGTAGGAACGGGGTGGGTTTTTAGTCAGTAAGAGTCTGACACTATCTCTCGCTCCACCCAAGAGCTGTCATAAGACGATTGTATTGCGAATTTGAGACCATGTTGTCATAAGACGATTTTTGCTCACTGAAAAAAAAAGGCTGTCATTGAATAAAATTAATAATAAAACCTTTTTATAAAAAAAATTACCGACTTCACTAAAATAAATAATTTAATTTGAGGAGTTCCTTCGATTTCGCCAAGATTCCATCATCAGATCCCAATTGGTGACTATGGGACCGTTTGGGAAGTATACACTTTCCAACATAAAAAGATTTTTTCAAATCGGTTGGCCGCCAGTCAATACCAGCTAAATGAATTTATAAATTTGAATTTGGAATTCTCACCCAAACAGGAGATATTTTAGATCAAAGTGGTCAATACGACAAAACGCTAATTTCATATGTAAGGACCTAATCACTATCACTACATCACTACATAGTATAAAACACAGTCGCTATCCGCCGTCTGTCTGTCCCTATGTATGCTAAGATCTTTAAAACTACGCAACGGATTTTGATGCGGTTTTTTAATAGATAGAGTGATTCTTAAGGAAGGTTTATATGTATAATACATGCATAATATAGTAGAGAAACATTGATAAATTTAGAGGCTTCTAATGTGATGTCGTAAATAAGCACGTTTTTTTTTGCGTTTATATTGCAAACGCTGTATAATGTATACTACAGTATTGTCTACCTTAAAAAGTACAACAAAAAAGTCCGCGATGGTATATGTCTATCTCTTAGGGATAACCCAACATAAACATTTTTTATCCTTTACTAAAAAATGGTTATTTACGAAGTGATTTTAAACAATACAGCATTAATCATTATCTAATTAAGTACTTTAAATAAATTGTGCATTTATTATAGATCAATATGCTTTTTACAGCATATAATTTAAGTGAATATTTCCGAAGATATTACAAATTTAAAATGCAGGGACGTAGTTGTTGCGGCGCAGCGCCTATAAATAGCGCGTTGATGGCCGCGCTTCGTCCTATATTCAGGGCCGCCACAGGCAAGCTCGGTTAAGCAGACGACAACCTCATAGGTTGACCTGCGAGAGGCCACTCACAAAAAAAACGCGCTTCGTCCTATAGCACTTCATGATTTGCAGCGATCGCACGCGTTTATCGGAGCTCTCTAGCGAGGAAAATATCAATCCCTACTAATATTATAAATGCGAAAGTTACTCTCTGTCTGTTTGTCTGTCTGTTACGCTTTCACGCAAAAACTACTGAACGGATTTAAATCAAATTTTGTAGGTAGGTAGAAGAGACACTGGAATAACACATAGGTTACCTATAATTCCACTGCTGAGCACGGGTCTCTGCCCGCGCGATATAAACTGTAGTCCACGCGGGCGAAGCCGCGGGCGGACAGCTAGTAGTTTATAAAGTGGTAAGTATAGTTTTTTTTTTTGTAGGAGTTAATCTCTAGAAGTACTGGTCCGATTGGTAAAATTTTTTCACATTTAGATAGCTGCTTTATTCCTGAGTGACAGGCTATTTTATGTAAACGGGCGACGCCGCGGGCAAAAACTAGTACATATACATGAAAGAAGCCATATCACCCTCGTTAGTGACGCAAATCGTTTGATGAAAGCATATTTTTGTCGATACTTTTGTTGAAGGGACACAAAAGAATATAATAATGGATTTATATCTATAACATATGAGTATACTAGCTGCTACCAGCGGCTTTGCCTGTGTTTATTAATACACTTTAATTTAATAATAATATTTGTACTTGACTTCCCTCTTTCTCCCCCTTTTCTCACTTTAAAACAGTAATAATTAGCCTATGTCCGTCTCCAGGGTCCCAACTATCTCCCGTCCTAAGTATCTCCGTACCAAAATTCATCAAAATCGGTTTTGCCATTTAGTCGTAAAGACGTTACAAACAAACAAACTCACTTTCACTTTTATAATATTAGTAAGGATTAGAGGAAGTTTGAAAGTGGCACCAGTTACTGAAAAGTAAAAAAGTAATCGGTTGTCTTGGTATGGTCATGTGAAGGAAGGATGAAGCGCATATTACTAAAAGAGTTCTGAGTAGATGGATGGAGAGAGAGAGAAGAAGGCCGAAGAAAAGATTGATGGATTGTGTGTGGAGTGATATGAAAGAAAAGGGAGGTAGTGATAGTTTGACGGGTGACAGGAGAGAATGGAAGAAAAAGACGTTTTGCGCCGACCCCAAGTAATATGGGATAAGGTCAGGAAGAAGAAGATTTATATCTATAATAATACGTAGGAAGAAACTAACTGACTAAATTTTTTAGGGGTTGAAAAGTGGGAAATTCGTTTGTATGCAAAATCTCATTCAAAAAGAATAAATTAAATATTTATCATTTGAAAGTTTGTACAAATAGTAACATAATGTAAATAAAAAAGATTCTCATTATTTATTTACAGAATAACCTCCAATAGTACAATTTAGAGAATAAAGATTGTATGGAGAATTCTTGTTTCATGGGTATTTTTTTTTTTCATTTTGATTAGATTTTTTTTATAAATTCTAATCAAAATGAATAATAAGTACTATATTTAAAACAATTAAAGAAACAAACAACAAATAAAAAAACCAAATAAAAACTTAATAAAATACAATTTAAGTGGTGTTAAAGTTCTCATAGAAACATTTTCGCGAAAGAAGTCGGTGGCAAAGTACTAGTCCATCATATTTTTTAAGGAGACAATTACTGGTAATAATAATAATAGGGTCTATTTGCGTAGGTAGACCATTAACGGAATCTTTTGATGGTAGCTATTTTTAGCGCGTTTTGCCTTGGACAAAATAAGGCTCTGAAACGTGGGTGCTCACAATAAGTCTCATTACAAGGCTTAACCCCTCGGACGTGGGGGGGTATTTTTATTACGTAATTGATTTCACGTAGATCACCAAAAAAATAAATAAAAAAATCTGGATTTTTCTAGGAAAAACAAAGAAACCAAAATTTTCGGTCAAAAAAAAACGTGTATAAGCGTTTTTCAAGGTCATTCAAGTTGTACAGACGTATGTACAATCGGCGCTCGAGGGTTTAGTACCACAAGGGCAATGAAGAGGGCTACGCTTGGAGTTTCCTTGCGTGATCGAATCAGAAATGAAGATTAGGAGAGTCAAGGTTAAGCGTCAAAATGACATGGGTTGACTTCAACGGCGCATTGTGTTCCACGCGCGTCTGTCATATAGGAGATATCAGCAACCGTAGGGGCCGAGCAGGTCGAAGCCGAAGCCAGGTGGGGCCATGGGTGATGCGACAGAAATCCCCGGGGCAATGGTTAAGAGGGAACAGGAGTGGGTTTGACAATGAGAATAAATTACACAAATTATGCGCCTGGCAGAGTTTGAACCCGTGACCAACAACTCGTAGGTCGAAGCCGTTCTCACTTGACCACCACTGCTCTTAAAAATCGCTGTTTAAAAACGCTCCGCCCCAAAAATCGCTTTCGCTCATCACCATACCCTCACCATGCAATACTTATTTCCATACCAGCCACATTAAAAGGCGACAAACGCATATTCATGCGTCAGCCACCGTTTGAGGCGCGGTTCGACTCCCGGTTAATGACTTTATGTGACTAGGTGCATGGCTGTCTAGGTGTCTTGCTTAGCTAGTCGGTTTAAAATGACCACCCGCAACGAAGATTTTATATAAATATTGATATTAGCATATAGTCGGCCTTTTTTTCACGGTGGTAAAAATCACTCTTGGGCGGAGTGGGATATAGTGTTAGAGTTTTACTGACTAAAAACCCTCTCCTGTTCCTTCGGTCCTTTCGTACCGGGGGCTAAGCTACCTTTCGGATCAACCCTGGCTCCAGTAGGCTTCGACCCAGCTGGGTCCCTGCCGTTGCTGACAGCTCCTTGAGGCGCGCGGGAAAAGTGCGCGCCGTCGATATCTTGGGCTCCGTCCGGACAGTTACCGGACGGTCGGCCAGTGAGCTGCCCACTGCTTGCCGGCCGCAAGCCTGTGCCTACGGTGGCCGGAAATTGGGATCAGAATCTCGGTGGTGGCTGAGGCGATGTGAGCGCCGCCGTTGCCTGATACGGTCGGCCTCCTCCTTTGCTAGCATTATTGCTTCGCAGATGGAGGCGGCCGCCTGCCACTCCTACTTGCTCCGGAACATGGCCTGTACCAAGGCCCGGATAGTCGGCCTTATAACGTTCGCATTGCTGGGACTCAAGTCTCCTCTCCAGGAGAGGGAATGAGCCGCAATCCACCACGCGGGCCCAGTGCGGGTTGGTGGATGTCACATGTTTTGGAATTTTGTGGTTCTAAGACAACAAAATTAAAAAACAAAGTGGATACCTTTTTTAAAAAACTCGTACTAATTTACGCATGTACGAAATTAATTTAAAAAAATTAAAAAACATGCGTAAATTAATCTATATATATAAAAATCAATGCCACTTTTCGTTGTTATTTTATAACTCAAGAACAGGCTCATCGATCGAAACCAAATTTTTAGGCTTTGTTCGGACTATTTAGTAGATGGTTTATGTGAAGTTTGGTAGGGTAGAGTAGGGTATAGTAGGGTAGAGTAGTGTAGAGTAGTGTAGAGTAGAGTAGTGTAGAGTAGTGTAGAGTAGAGTAGTGTAGAGTAGAGTAGTGTAGAGTAGAGTAGTGTAGAGTAGAGTAGTGTAGAGTAGTGTAGGGTAGAGTAGGGTAGAGTAGGGTAGAGTAGGGTTGAGTAGAGTAGAGTAGGGTAGAGTAGGGTAGAGTAGGGTAGAGTAGGGTAGAGTAGGGTAGAGTAGGGTAGAGTAGTGTAGAGTAGGGTATAGTAGCGTATAGTAGGGTAAAGTAGGGAAGAGCGGGAGCGAAGCCGTGCGGGCAAAAGCTAGTACAAGTATAAAAAGGCACTGTATTTTTTAGTTTTATCATTACAAATCGATAGAGTTCCATGCACCGGATCGACCCTCCACGGGATTAAAACGATCAAAATTTTGCGGTATATAAATATAAAGCGTGCTCAAGTTAAAAAGAACCTACATTAAAATAAAAATATTGTTCAAACAAATAAGATTTATGATATTCAAACGAATTAGCCAAAAAAAAAAAATATAAATAGTTCAATCATTATATTAAATTATGTTATGATATTAAAATATAAAATTGGTAGGGGATTAAAATAAATAATTGATACAATTTGAATTAAAATGATAAATAAGATTATTAAGAAACTATAAATTGAAATTTGACAAGAATTAAAATTAAAAAACAAAGAATCCTTACTAATATTATAAAAGCGAAAGTGAGTTTGTTTGTTACGTCTTCACGCCTAAAAGGCAAAACCAATTTTTATGAAACTTGGTACACGCATTGACCATGTCCTGGAATATGACATAGGATACTTTTTATCCCAAAGTATGTTCCCTTGGGATAATTTTCTGCTGTCACGCTCGCGAAGCCGCTGGGAGCAGCTAGTTTATTTATAAAAAAATCCTTAAAACATTCGAATATCAATATCAACCAATTATATAATGCATGGACGCACAGGATCGATCATTGTGGTGACACTTGGGGGAGGCCTATGTCCAACAGTGGACGTCTATCGGCTGAAATGATGACATAATGCAACGCCTTTATTAATAGAACGAACAATAATACATAAAATTTTGAAAATGGAAACCGACTTTAAAAAAAGTTCAGGCTGCACCGAATGCTACAATAATCATAACTCAAATTAAAAAAAAACTACACCCGCCATTTTGTGCCTCCAAGTCGACACCCACAATTATATTTTCAAGATATTTTATTTCTCATGTCATAAATTATGAAGGTGGTAGCTCTTACTACAGGTCTGGTTATCATTTTGGTTTCGACTTGACTTTTGGCACTGGTGATATCTGAGCGCTGGCCTCAAGTTGCGCAGAAGTCAAATACTGGGCCTATTTAGTGGTACGAAGTGAGACGCGGGGGCGGGGAGCGTTAGTGATTGGCTCGCCGCGCCATCACGTCATAGACGTCACTTGTCATTCGTTGCCTGCGCTTGCTGCATGTATCTAACAACGACGACGATTGGCTCGCCAATGTTTGGAATGCGTAAAGCGATCCCCACTCTGACGCTGAGCGCACAAGATGCCGATACCTATACGTCGCATCGTGGATTCAAACAGTGGGCTTGCGTGGTGGATTACGTCCTCTACTCTTTCTTTGAGAGGAGGCCTGAGGCCTAGCAGTGGAAACAATTTAGGCAATGAGTCCCAGGCGTGAAAACATTATCATTATCAAAGGAGAAACTGACTGACTGACTAACATATCAACGCTCAGCCGAAACTTCAAAGCCTAGGACCGTGAAAACAGCACAAGGTTTTCTTTCTTGACGTAAACGCGTCACTAAGAGAGTATTTTCCAAAATTCATCAATTTCTCAAATTCAAAGCTGAGGCGGATCCCAGCTTCGTTAGAAATCTTTGTAATTATAAAAATGTCATTGCTATTTAGAAGTGAAAACCGCATGAAAATACGTTCAGTAATTTTTGAAATTAGCAAACGAGGGTAGTTTAGTACTTTTTTTAAATAAATATTCGTAAATTGATTCTTGATTTATATTGTGACGTAAAAATAGTTAATCTTAATAAAATCTAATCTGAACAATACGGAAATGGAGCTGAGAATCTTACTAGGTACCTCAGATAAGTTTGTCGAGAAGGCTGACTCAAAACGTTTGTTTTGGAAAATATTTTTCCAAACCTAATAAATCATATAGATAAACAACTTCACTATATCCCCAAGACGTCGACGGCGCGCACTGTTCGCCTCGAGGAGTTGTCAGCGACAGGATGGTTCGAAGCCTACTGGGGCCAGGGTTATCCGAAAGAAACTCGAGCCCCGGTATGAAGGCTAGAAGGAACGGGGTGGAGTTTTCAGTCAGTAACAGTCTGACACTATCTTCCGCTCCACCCAAGGCGGGGGTTGTAATAAGATGATTTTTGTTCACAGAAAAAAAAACACCTCACTGTATCAATAAGTTTATTAACAACCGAAACCAACTCACCAATTACTCACTATGCACCCAAAATCGAAATCCACCGACTTACGCAACCATAGTACCGCCCTTTCTAAGTTAAATCCTTTAGTACATCTGTGGAACTGACGTTCCATTCGACTCCTCCGAATGCACGAAATAATATAAGTCCGCAAAATATATGAGCTTAAGCATAAATTATGCGGTCAATTATGAAAGTTCTTCATTATGTTTGCAGGACATGGAGCTAGAAACTCAATGGATTATTAAGACATCTAGCTCGAACCCTGAAGGGTTTAGCAGAAAGCATGTCTTCGCCAGGTATTTCTACTAGTTGCATGCCATGTTTAAAGTTATAGCTAGATTTTTTAAGGAGCTTAATAACGTGTTGGTATTTTTTTCCCTGGAGACAGACTATCAAATCAAAGACAAAAGAATTTTTAGCAAATATCTAATAACAAGCCTCTACACACCAAAAAAAAAGTCGATAAAAAAGTGGGACTGCAACAATTTAAGTACCTGCTGCGATCTTCCCGTCCGATTACAATTTAAGCGTCTTCAAGACTAGAGTGAATAGGCTTAAACTAGTGCGCCTCACCATCAACGATTGCATCACTGCTTACCATCAGGTGGGATCGCAGTCAAGCACTAGTTTATAACAGATAAAAAAAAGTATTAAAAAAATTTGAAATTACCACTGTGGGTACACCTCTTACGGGTATGTTACAGTGATTATTGTTCATCATCATCATATCAGCTGAAAGACGTCCACTGTTGGACATAGGCATCCCCCAAGCGTCGCCACAACGACCGGTCCTGTTCGTCACGCATCTATCAGATTCCGCGACCCTGACCAGGTCATCGGTCCATCTTGTTGGAGGCCTTCCAAAGTTAATTGTTACAAGAACTTTTCCACATGTGACAAACAAATGAATTTGACTTTGAGAAACCCGTCATCATTCTTTTAGAACTCAGCTACCTGAACCAGAAGAACCAAGAAGAAGAGTAACCATGGAGTTTCTTGCCGGTTCTTATCCATAGGAAACGACCAATTTGGAACCGTGCACTAGCTTCTGACGTTTTAAAGTGCCCATGTAGACCTATGTGAAATAAAAACTTTTGACTTGACTTGACTTGACTTGAGAGGTCCAAAATCTAAAAAATGTAAACATAAAAATCCAAGAAAAAATATATAAATAACATTTCTTTCTTCGAAGCTGGGGGCGTTCCATCCCAAAGATTTACTGTCTGCGTATCATATTGGATTAATTTTGACTGCCTCGGCAAACACTGCCGTTTTATTTTTGTAAAAAAATAATTGTAAGTTGCAAAAGATATTTGGTTTGAAAGAAAGCGCCGAGGTTAAGTAGAGCTTATCACGGTCAGTCTTTGGATGGGTGTGAATTCGTTACATATTTTTGTTTCTGTTAAAACTTTGCCTTATACTAGGAATTATTCCTGTATCGCCAGTATTTTTTTTTCTGTGAGTAAAAATTATCCAAATGACATCCCCATCCCTCGGGCCGAGCGGGAGATAGTGTCAGACTCTTACTGACTAAAAAACCCACCCCGTTCCTTCTTGACTTTCATACCAGGGTCGAGCCTTCCTTTCTGAAGCAGAATTGTGGTTGCTCACCGTCCGCAAGCCCGCGTCAACGGTGGCCGGAAATCGGGATTGGAATCCTGGCGGCGGCTGGGGCGTAAGCGCTGTTACACAACACCATCTAGTCCCAAGCTAAGCAGAGCTTGTGTTATGGGTACAGACAACTGATAAACATACTTATATATTTCTAAATACATACATATTATATTATAGATACATTACACCCAGACACAGAACAAATGATCATGCTCATCACCTAAACATTTGTCCTGGGTGGGAAACGACCCACGACCCCCGGCATAGCAGTCAGGGCCACTAACCACTAGACTAACAGGCCAGTCAATGTTGCCTCATGCGGTCGGCCTCCTCCTTTGCTAGCATTACTGCTTCGCAGCTTTTACGCAATTATTTACGCATTTTTCATTAGATTTTTGGAAACACAGTATCTTGTGGATATTATCTAGGCTTCTATTGAAGTAAATTTATAAGTTTGTGTAAAACTAATCCAGTAAGAACCTCTGAAAACCTGCCATTTTGCCTAAACTTAAACCTTTCATAAAGTACTCAAAAACTTTCAAAAGTCAAAAAAATATAACAATAAAAGCCTTGCGAATTTAATCAAGATTTGAATGACGATAATTTGTTTTCTCAAACTTTGAAGGGTTTAAAAAAAAACACGTATTCCCTGGAACAAGTTTTGACAAATATTCGAATAAATCACAGAATTACCGAATGCCAAAAGAGTTTTCAGGCGTTATCTCCCTTTTTTCGCGTTGCCTTTTCGTCAATCCAATACGATTATTGGATTGCGTTAGATGAAGTAACAAGCTTTTAAACCAAGCTCGATGTTGACGATAAGCGAGTGGAAAAGGAGCCTCACGAACTAAAATATGACGGATCGGTGATCTAGTTTGCGTTCGCCAGTGGGAACCTTCAGAAGACCTATTTCATTCGCTAACTACACAAGAATGCATGGCAACAATACTATTGTAAAAACATCCATAGCTGTCCAAATAGCATGCAGTCTTGTATGCCATACCAGTATTGCCGAGTCACTTGCGTGGAATGACCAAAACGTTTCGTCTTTACGAACTTAAAGATACAGTAAGTTACTATTATTTGGACTGGCTATGTGTGGTACAAGTCAGGAGAGTTCTTCTTCTGAGTCGGTACACCAGACCCCCACGGTCGGTTGCCAGAGTGGTCGTGGTCATCAATGTGAATCACGATGAGTGATTTCACATCTTTGTAATGCGGTGCCATCCATCGCGGACTGCAGCTTTCCGGGTACGTTCATAAACCAAGCACTTAGTTGCGGCCTTAATCTGGTCTGTCCATCTCATTGGTGATCTACCACGTGGCCTGGTGCCCTCAACTTTGCCCTGCACTACGAGACGCTCTATGGAGAGTTAGAGTTACTTATATAGTTCAGACTATGGATGATGCAGATAAGTTTAAAAGTTATCTGTTTTACTTATTGTTTTGCTAAAATAGATTCTGTACTATTTTTTTATTACGTTGTTATGTTAAATGTTCATAATAAGCTGCTATTTCTTCTCAGTAAAGTTTTGAAATGGCGGACGATACAGCATAAAACACTTAAAAAGAATTGCTTCGTTTAGTTATGGAGTGAAATTCCCTGCTGGAATCTGTGTTTCCTGATAACTGTACCCCCAGGTTACAGTCTGGTCTAGGTTAATTCGACTAGGAAAGCATGCTGTATCGTTGTTATCCATCAGATGAGATAGTGATCAAAAGCGAGTCTATTAACAGTAAATGAACTAGAGGGTTACAGTTGAGATACCTCATAATAATCGAGACTGCTCAATAAACATCTCTTATAAATAAATTTCACCAGTAATTGGATGTTTTTTTTGTAGTATCTGATATTACTAGGCAATTTATTTATTGGCGCACCAATGACTTTTACACCAGTTCAAAAAATTTGGTGCAAATGAAAAAAATACTATGGTGTCACTTATTGGTGTGCACAAAGCGTTAATTGAGTACATTATTCGGATCTACAAAGCAAATTTCAGACAACGACTGATTGCTTGGCAGGATTCTCACCCTCTTCTAAGCAATGACAAATCCTCAACTGTACGTTCAGCAAAAACTTCCGTTACTCACCACACTGTCCGGCTACAATTGAAAATCAATCACACAGACCTACTGCAAACTAAACTGATGCTTTCCAAAATCGCTTCATCTTGTATTTTAAGCCGTCACTCTAAAGCATAGTGTTGCCCACGCGTGGGAGTAACTCATTACAATGCGGCACCATTGTGCACTTTATTATTATCTAAGCACCAGCTATGTTAGTATGGAATAGACTAGGAAATACTTATGTAAGGTTTCATAATGGTTCCAACTATATGAGAATTATAATAGCGCTTACCGGAAGACAGTGTTGGAAGGCCTCCCAAGGTGGACTGGTGGCCTAGTGACGGTGGCTAAATCTCAAAACTGTCAAGATAAACAATGTGAGGATCTGGCATGTCCAAGAACCAACCATACAAAGGCCAGTGACATCCAGCAACCCACACAACGCCCAAAGGCTGGTTATGAAAAGCCGCCAACCCGCACTGGGCTGTGTGGTGGATAACGTCCCATTACCTCACCTTGAAAAGAGGCCTGTGTCCCAGCAGTGGGCACATTATAAGGCTGACTATGCTAATGCTTACTCTCTAAACTGTGACAGTGGACATCGTGATCATGTCCAAGAATCAGCAATAGGTACACTAACCAGTAACATCTAGCAACCCACAAAGCTAATTTTACCTTTGTTTGAGTGACTTCTGCCTCTCTTGGGCGGAGTGGGGAGGTGGATCAGACTTTTACTGATTAAAACCTTCGTTGCCTTTCATACCAGGCCCGAGTCTTCCTTCCAGAAGCAGACCCTTGGCGTTAGTAGGCTTCGACCTTGCTGGATCCCTACGGTTTGCTGACATCTTCTTGAGGCGCGCGTGGAACAATACGCGCTGTCGACGACTCACGCTCGATCCAGACAGTCACCGGACAGTCGGACGGCGAGCTATCCATTGCTCGTCGTCCGCAAGCCCGCACCTAAGGTGGCTGGAAATAGGGATCTTTATCCCGGTGGCTGAGGCTTGAGGGCCTCCTCCTTTGCTAGCATTACTGGTTTGCAGAAAGAGGCGACTTTACATTACTCTTGGAGCGTATTTTACCTAAAGGCTGATAATATTCCTGCCATGAGTCTCCTTATCCACACTATGCACCCAAGCTATGCGTGTGCGCACAATACCAGCTTCCGATCCCGGCCCACTGCACCAGCGATTGTATTGATCACTAATCAGTTTACCTACAGATTTTAATTTTACATAATTTTACATCTTAAGTAGGTTTTTTGTTACAGGTATTTTTTTACTATAAAGGGTTATTTGTAAAACACTGGTAACATCTTAGGATTATGTTACTAACATCATAAACAACAACTTTTGTTCTATGACTTTTAAAAATGTATCATATATTTTAGTTCATCAGATTTTCATAAAAACATTTAAATATTACGAAATCTATGCGAAGCAAGCGATGGTACAATCGCGGAGAGGAGCGGGGATTTGCTTGATGCGTTCGTGTCGACTCATACAGACGTAGAAGTTATAGCAAGATATACAGAGTTAAAATATGTTAAATAAAATAACGAAATCTTGAAGGTTTACTTTTGGTAAATAAAAAAATGTTTTATTAAAAGTCATAGAACAAAAGTTGTTGTTTATAATGTCAGTAACACAGTCCTGCAAGGTTGTTAGTGTTTTACAAATAACCCTGTATTGGTTCACTTTTGACCACCATCTCACCTGGTGAGAAGCAACACTAATTTCCCACCCACCCATCTACAAATTGACCTCGACAACCATTGCTTTACCTAATTATTATTTTAACAACAACCTCTTCATTTTAAACTTTGTAAATCTATATATATAAAAATGAAACCCGTTTTCCGTTGTCACGACATAGCATGAAAACGGCTTGACCGATTTCGCTAATTCTTTTTTTGTTGTGATTGTTATTGTGAGGAAAAGGTTCTTATGAAAAAAAAAATTAGGGTAGCGTAGGGTAGAGTAGGGTAGAGTAGGGTAGAGTAGGGTAGAGTAGGGTAGAGTAGGGTAGAGTAGGGTAGAGTAGGGTAGAGTAGGGTAGAGTAGGGTAGAGTAGGGTAGAGTAGGGTAGAGTAGGGTAGAGTAGGGTAGAGTAGGGTAGAGTAGGGTAGAGTAGGGTAGAGTAGGGTAGAGTAGGGTAGAGTAGGGTAGAGTAGGGTAGAGTAGGGTAGAGTAGGGTAGAGTAGGGTAGAGTAGGGTAGAGTAGGGTAGAGTAGGGTAGAGTAGGGTAGAGTAGGGTAGAGTAGGGTAGAGTAGGGTAGAGTAGGGTAGAGTAGGGTAGAGTAGGGTAGAGTAGGGTAGAGTAGGGTAGAGTAGGGTAGAGTAGGGTAGAGTAGGGTAGAGTAGGGTAGAGTAGGGTAGAGTAGGGTAGAGTAGGGTAGAGTAGGGTAGAGTAGGGTAGAGTAGGGTAGAGTAGGGTAGAGTAGGGTAGAGTAGGGTAGAGTAGGGTAGAGTAGGGTAGAGTAGGGTAGAGTAGGGTAGAGTAGGGTAGAGTAGGGTAGAGTAGGGTAGAGTAGGGTAGAGTAGGGTAGAGTAGGGTAGAGTAGGGTAGAGTAGGGTAGAGTAGTGTAGAGTAGTGTAGAGTAGGGTAGAGTAGTGTAGAGTAGGGTAGGGTAGAGTAGGGTAGAGTTGGGTATAGTAGGGTGGAGTAGGGAAGAGCGCGAGTGAAGCCGCGCGGGCAAAAGCTAGTACGACAATAAAATCAATTATTATCATTCTTATGATTGTTTAAGGGTCCCAATTTTATCGTGAAGCTAAATTTATTTGATTGACAATTACTTTTTCCACGAAAAAATTAGCAAAGAATATTGACTTTACCTACATAGCAATCACCATTAAATTATAAGACCTGAAGTTGAAACTACATAACAATTATACACAAGAATTAATTTTATAACATTTATCATTAAAAGATTAAGATTTAAGAGGCCTACAGAAGCTTATTGCGAGTTTTATAATGTACTAGCGTCTGCCCGCGGCTTAGCCCGAGTACATAAAATATAGCCTATGTCACTCAAGAATAAAGCCGTTTTCTAACGGTGAAAAATGTTAAGCAAACAGACTAGAACTTCCAGAGATTACCTCCTACAAACAAAAAAAAACTACCTCTGTGTATAATGAGTATAGATAAAACTATTGTGTCATCAACTGTGGGAGTGTGCTCTGGAGCTACAGTACGCGTCAAATAACTTTGCCGCTCTGAAGTTGGCTATAAATCACTGCGCATTAGTCAATTTTACGAAAAAAGACAGCACTGCGCATGCGCGGCTAGCGATGCAATAGACGAACCTCAGTGTTACGTTTCTATCTCAGTCGCTCGTATACGTCCGATACCAGCTTGTGTTCCGCTCGCACAGTACATACGGTCGTGTCGATGCGAAAAGTGTTACGCGTAAATTCCCTACTTTTTTAAGTTTGTTGTTTTTGTTAGTTTTTCTTATAGTTATTGTTGTCTTTGAATTGTTATTGTTGTGTTTGAATTGTTATAATTGTGTTTGCATTGTTATTTGGTTGACGTTGTCCTTAGTTTTGTCAAACAAAATGCCAAAACGGAACACGGTTTTACGCCGACAAGCGCGAAAAGTAATTCATAATGTGGTGAATTACATGCAGAAAGAGAAGGACGAAGGCGTGCTTAATTTAAATTGCAAAATTTAATTTTACATCAGTGAACACTTTTTACGCGATAGTACCTACCTCCGCCGTTGTTAGGAAAGCCTAACTTCAGAGCGGCAAAGTTATTTGACGCGTACTGTACACAATTTAATTCCAACAAGTCCGTTCCATCATCGGACCACAAGACGTACGGCGTTGCGCCACCGGTACATTGTGGACATCCCACCCATACATACAAAGCCTTTTGGGAATACATTCATTATGCGTACAGCTAAGGAGTGGAATTCCCTGCCGGAGTCTGTTTCCTGATAGCTATAACCTAGGAGTCTTTAAGTCAAAAGTGAATAGATTGCTCCTAGGCAAGCGTGTTCCATCGTCGGCCACATCATCACTTACCATCAGGTGAGATAGTGGTCAAACGTGAGCCTATACATTAAAAAAAAAAACAGAATCAGAAAAAAAACATTATTTAACGTAAATGTTAGTTAGATAATACACATTCAAAACATAATACAGCTTCTATGGTATGTTACAAGAAAGTCCATGACGCTTCTAAAATTACTTTTAACGGTTTAAAACCAGACTAATATTCATAAAATAATTGTCATTATTCGTCAAAATATTAAAAAAGCAAGAGTTTACCGTCACAATATTTTAATTTTTTAATCAAACTTGCAGTGTTACCAAGAGCTCTTAACGCGATCCATTTTTGGACCTAAAGTGAACTGATAAAGGGATGGAAAGGTGTAGCTCCATCCCTCTTTCTCACTTCCATGATTGACATTCTATTCTAACACATCATGATAAGTCCCCCATTGATATATTATAAGGAAAGATACGTTACACGTTAACATTGCAATCAGGAAACCAGCCCCCCTAGCCAAGTTAAAACCGTTTCGCTTGCGTCGAACGCTTCGGGTTGACATTGCCGCAAATTCTTTTATTCTGACCACGTGACTGAGCGTTGAGGCGACGTCGTTCCCGTACATTTGAAGCTTTCTACTAGCGTTAATTATTGCAGATTAGCAACTTGGCTAGGGGGGCTGGACTCTGTGCACAACCACATGCACGAGTGAAATGTGATTCTATGTGATTTGGTTTTTAAGATTTGTATAACGTATAAAAGCACACGAAGGCATTTTGATAACCTTTATCCCACTTAAAACAAAAAAAAAAAAACAGTATTTTTGCGTAATATTTGACTGGCCTGTTGATCTAGTAGTTTGTGGCCCTGACTGCTATGCCGGAGGTCATGGGTTCGATTCCCACCCAGGACAAATGTTTATGTGATAAGCATGATCATTTGTTCTGTGTCTGGGTGTCATTTATCTATAATATGTATGTATTTAGAAATATATAAGTATGTTTATCAGTTGTCTAGTACCCATAACACAAGCTCTGCTTAGCTTGGGACTAGACGACGTTGTGTGATAGTTGTGGGATATTATTATATTATTATTATTATCTGTTTATTAATCTCAGGACCCTGAAGTCCTGGGCCTTTGAGAGGCGTACGAGGGGCCGAAGCCAACTCGCAGAGGCCCTTTTGGTTACTATAATGGAACGTGATACCAACCGATATTATTATTATTATTAATACGCTCGTTCTCGTCCAACATACCAAAGTGTGTCAAGACGAAAGTCTATGACCAGTGCGTATTGCCAGTGATGACATATGGTGCCGAAACGTGGTCGCTCACAATGGGCCTCATCAGAAGGCTTAAAGTCACTAAAAGGGCAATGGAAAGGGCTATGCTCGGGGTTTCCCAGCGTGATCGAATCAAAAATGAAGATATCCACAGGAGAACTAAAGTTGCCGACATAGCACAAAGAATTGCCAAACTTAAGTGGCAATGGGCAAGGCACATTGCTCGAATAACAGATGGCCGTTGGAGCCGAAAGGTTCTGGAGTAGCGACCGTGTACCGGAAGGCCTCCAACAAGGTGGACTGATGAGCTGGTGAAGGTTGCGGGAAACCGATGGATGCGAGACGCACAGGAACGTTCGTTGTGGCGACACTTGTGGGAGGCCTATGTCAAACAGTGGACGTATTTCGGCTGAAATGATGATGATGATGAACACGCCCGTTTAAGAAAAGGGCTTGATTTCAGATTTTTTGTAAATCGCTAAAATAATTCATATTTTGCAAGTATTGTGCATTCTCTCTTATGTATACAGTTTGAGACTGAACGCAGTTCAGGTCCAATAGTCCTCTTAAAACTAAATTTTTGTCCGTGTGTTTGTTTATGAAATACAATTAGGTATAGCTTCCTGAGGCAAAAGGAAACCCTTTAAAAATATCTTGTGATAAAATAAAAGGATTTCAAATTGGTTCACTGGTATGGGTTCTGTTGTCTTCATATTAATATTACAAATTGGAAGGATTGTATGTACGTTTATAACTTTATTTTGGTTTAAAGAGGGAAATTATTTATTTATTTATATATACGTTATTGCACATCAAGAATAAAAATTTACAAAAAAAAAACATACAATAGAAAACACAATTGGCGGCCTTATCGCACCGTTATTACCGGGGTCGGGGTTATCCGAAAGGAAACTAGAGCCCCGGTATGAAGGCTAGAAGGAACGGCGCGGGGTTTTTAGTCAATAAGACTCTGACACTGTCTCCCGCTCCACCCAAGAGCGGGTTTCGTCAATGATGATTTTCCCCGTCGAGAGTAAAAAAAAAAAGAAAAAAAAAGGCGATTTCTTATTACTTGCGAAATTATCATATAACTTCTCCCGTTCTGGGTGGAGAAAGAGGTAGAATCAGACTAGCTTTTGCCCGCGGCTTCGCTCGCGTTAAATTCAGGTTGACACGGTTCCCCTGGGAAGTGGGGGTTTAGAAAGAGACAAAAAGTCACTCTCCATGTTACTCTCCATCTCTTCAACTATTTCCACTTAAAAAAATCACGTCAATTCGTCACTCCATTTTGACGTGAAAGAAGGACAAACAGACACACACACTTTCCCATTTATAATATTAGTATGGATAGGACGACCGCAGCAAGCACCAACATGACCAACATCAGCTATATTCGTGTTTATTACAAGCTCCAATTCCAATGGTCATTTCCTAATGTTGGCGGGCCCCTAACCCAAAAAATCTACACGCATAAACACAGCGAAAACCAATTAAGTTGGCAGTGGCCACCGTACGGAACCATCAATACGACTCAACTCGTTTCTCCCTATTAACAGTCATGTTAGGTCAGGAGATAGACTACAAGTTAAGGTGAGTATAGATTACAACATTTTCTGGAGCATTTCTGTGTAATGTAACGTTCTTACGAATGGTACAATACAGGCAAAAGCTCAGTATCCAAAGCATTTCCATGTAATGTAACGTTCCTGCGAATGCTTGGCGTTATATTACGGGTCGCTCACAGCGAGTGTGCATTATTTTTAATGGACTATATATTTGTCATTTTTGGTTTAATTTACAAATAAAAAAATACTTGTCCAATATTTTTTTATTATCTAAAATACGGACTAAATAAAATGTAGTTATTTTGACCCTGGCTACTCTATTAATACCTATCTACTTATCTAAAAGAAAATTAAATCTATCAGTAACTAATATTAAAAAACGTGTTTTTTGTATGTTTGTCTAAGGTAATATTTTTATACTTTGCATTCAGAAGAAGAAAATAAAACTAGGCTATTTTTAAATAAGTAAGATAAAACTATTCTTATGTAAGTAACGGATAAATTAAATAACAAATAGTTTAGCAGTTCCTTTGTATTCGTATTTATAAACTAGCTGTTATTGGTGATTTCGTTTGCCTTGAGTTTAAGAACACACCAGCCATCCCTTCAAAATCGGTTCAGTCGTTTCGGAAATTAACCAGAACAAGCAGACGGACTAACAAAATTAAAAAAAAATGCTTTTTAAGCTATTGCATAGCTTCTATCGCGGGCCTTGAGCGTGGAGACCGAATCCAAAAATTCCGTAACGAAAAAAACCTAACACCCCCCACTAAATGGTTGTCATGGCAACTCGTCAACTTCAGTCACAATTTAAGCATAAGTTGAATAAAAATGCTATGCAATAGCTTTACCGCGACAGTCTCCGAGTGCCACACGTCTTTTTTTTTTTAAAGATATTTGAATATACTTTTATATGCATTTAGTTAAATTTTTTTTTTTTTTTGATATATGTACAAACTAACACTTAAATTGTCACACAGTTCACTTAATTTTTTAATACTATTCCTATGTATGTAATGAAATGACATTTCATTAATTCAAAGAAGAATGACCACGCCATTATGGACCACGGTACAGAGTTGCGTCAATTCCAAAGTTGTTTTAGATGGTTTATAAATTAACCAAATAACCATCTACGATTGCCATTTTGGAATCAAAACCCGCATTTCCAAGATTTTTTAGAAAACGTAACTTAACCTCAAAATAGAAATATCCGTCGTGTATAGAGGTAAGTTTATAGGTCGTAGTTTGGAGAGCAGATTAATTAGCATATCTGATGGGATAGAGACTTAAATAAATCAGTACCTTGCCTTTATATTTTCTGTTAAAACAGTTACAAATACAAAAAAAGGAGAGCTATAAAAAAAAACAATAGAATTCAAAGAGATCTTTAATTTGTTCCAGTGACATTGGTAGCACTTTAAACATATAGGTAGGTATATAATCAATCATAGTATATCTAACCCTTACAGTAAGTAGGTAGGTACCTATACATATAGAAACAGCGAATGACGTCATTCATCATTTTCATTAAAAAAATCATCTAAATAAGATGCTGGAGCAGTGATATCATTGTATCGAGCCCAACTCAAAAATCACACCACTGTCATTATGTGAGCACAGCAGCCAACAGTTCGCTTACCAACAAGGCAGTTGCAACAATAACCTACTATGGCTTGTAATGTATTTGCTACAGCATCATCTCTGCTTATTAATAAATACGTGTAATATGTACGACTGTTCACATGCCTGGATTTAATCCTACCTCTTAACAAATAATTATTTAGGCCTAAAATCAGAGGAATATCCTCATCAATTTCAGTATTCACTTCCACTGAATATATTCCAGACTGATGAACATGTTCCCCAAAATAAGATCTGGCCTGTTTTAATTGATATGTACCTAGAGCAAACCGCTTAAGGTCAGTAATTGTGAGTTGTGGGAATCTATCCAAATGAGGATGATTGCCATCAATTGTTTGGAAGCTAGCTCTCCTTCTGTTAAGATTTTCTTGCTCTACATATGTTGCCAGATGGTTTACTAGAAAAAGTCTACTTTTAGCTATTGTAACATATTCCAAAGCCTCCGGTGGGTCATCTATGGCAACATGAAACTTATTTAATAAGGCACAACAAATCCTAAAATCATCATTGAGGTGCATAGCAGCTCTATTATTGAATACATGACGGAATAGTCTATAGTCTCTTTTTATCCTACCATTGACTATTTCTACAACCCAGCGACACATGGTTACTAGACGAGACCGATTTGCCTGCTGGGTTGTTAATTGGTGTTCATTTTCTAAGAGAGACTCTGGCATGTGGGTGACAAAACCGTGTTCTTGGAGTTCATTTATAACATCTCGAAATCCTCTATCAAGAAGAAAAATATCACCTCTTCTAAAAAATGATCTTATACAAGATCCCTCATTATTTAAGTTTAAACTTGTGATTGTAGCATCATTAAGAGTGGCTTTGTATGGACCAAGACATTCCACAATGTGGCCATCGCAACACACAATCAAAAATGGTTTAACTAGGTTGTCTAGTTTTTGTAAACTGTAGGTTTGTTTCTGAAACAAATAATTTGAACTACTTTGCACAAAAACATAGGTAGCATCACATATAACTATTGCAGGTTTAACATCTGGTGGCAAATCAGGATTACTAAACAGTCCTTCTGGTATAATCTTATTTCGAGAAGCAACATCTTGTACATTAAGATGATTAAATCCTAAGTGAAAGGGGACAAAATCACTCATTAAACAATTTCTTGCTTTTGACATCCACCGTTCTAAAGTGGTTCGAGGTTTATTAAAAAGAGTAGCCAACCTTTCATTGCTGTCACCAGTTCTTACCTTAACTAAATATATGCATAAGGCTATAGAAGCATTTGGTACCTGTTCTGCTAGATTTGGGATACTGTTAAGTAAATCATAAAACTGGTCAGCATTGAATCCAAGCCAATAATGACATAAATGTGGAGGCATCATCCTAATATTTGAAAAATCAAATCTGTTATTAGCTGCTCGCTGCATCATAGTCATAATATTATCAAATTGACTACCAGTAAAATCCCTCAACTGGGAGGTTAATTCATTCCAAGAACCGTGATCCAAGTGGTGACGACAAACACGTGCACCAGATGGTACATAGAATTTATAATGATACAATAATAAATCTTTTATAGCACATGGTACAAGTAGACGTTCATTTTCAAAACAATTAACGAATATGCAGTGGCCAGATGTGTTTGCAGCACGTCTATATAAAGATGATGTGATTTTTGGTGCCGCTAATTGAACTGTTACTGGCCTTGAAGATGGAAGAGGAGGTGGCTCAGGAATATTGAAATCATCACTTGACACAGCATGTGCTACAGTAGGACGATTTGAATCATGCTGCTGTTGCCTCTGTACTTCTCTTGTAGCTGATCTCCAACATGCAGCACATACACGTTCCATTCTGGAAACCTAAAAAAAATAAGGTGCTTAAATATTTTTTCTGTTACCCAAGTAGACAGATTCTGTATTAGACACTCCATATTCTCAATAAGATACTAATAAATATTTACCAAGTGCAGTGGAACCAGTCTCATTAAAATGTTTCTTTCTTGTCGATCATGTCGCACAGGGTATGTTCTTGGTGCTCGTAAAATAGAATTTCCACAAGGAAAGCAGATTCTTCTATGTCCAAGAGCAGGCAAAGGCATAGCACTTCCTTCGGACATTGTATTAACTCGATTTTGAAGCAGTCCAAAACACTCGGAACAAATTATACTTCCTGGAGACAGCTGCAATCAAAGAAATATAAATATAAAAAAGGTCATTAGAATATAGTATAATAGAATGAGCAAGGGAATGTCACAATCACCAACTTCAAGCCCAACTGAATGGGCCGCACAACATAATTATATATTGTGCTTACAGCACGGAGTGCTTCCAATTTCAGCATTGTGACATTGATTTTATGCTATAATTTGTCTAGATTTTAATATGTGATTTATAAAAAGCAAAAATTAAAATATAAAAACGAGAGAATGACTGGATAGGTTTAAACTGTCTGAGAAATCAAGAAATAGACTGATAGGCATGAAAACGTCAATAGAATGTGCTTACCTGAGTAGGAGTTATCCATGACTGTAACACATTGATCATCTGAGGAGTAGCTTGTTCCAAAGCATACCTGCGTTGATTTCTTAGGATTGCAAAAAAACAATTGATACACCGGTTTCGCCGGTCGATTGTTCTTGTTGTCGGTACCTCACGCGAAGTGGTCGACATTTTTAGTAGTCACTAAGTAGTACAGTACAGTACAACAAAATACGAATCACACACAAACTTCAAACAAAGTGAAAACTTCCCGGCGTAAAAACGTCCTGGCGTAAGATTCACAATTTCACATTAAAGTTAGCGATAGTGATTGAAAACAAGACATAAACAAATAGTTACAATGAATATCACAATTACTGTGGAGAGTAGGACTCGATCAACACAAAAAAAACTGTAATATTTAAATGGCAATGAACAAACGTAGCATGCACCACGCGCAATTGACATTGCACTTTTTGACAAGACAATGACAATTCAATTTGAGACACCAACACCAATGTTGCCACTTTAGATTTTAAATAAAAATTGATTACTCGAATAAATACACTCGACACATAATTATTTCGACTGATTTAGTTCTATAATCATTAATTTATTAAAAAGGTTCGATTTATATCAGACAGAAGCAAGATAATTAAAAAAAATCTATGCAATCATTCATATGTATCGTTTGCCAACAAAGTGAAATTGCTTTAAAAAGTTTTGAAAGCAAAATAATACGACTACTGTGTGTGAAATACTAATTATTTCACACTACAGTAGTATCATCTCGCTTTATTATTTATAAAAACCCCGCGATTTACCTTTCCAATGACTTTACATTTATATTAATTTTTAATCGTATACAAAAAAAATCGATTAGGAGTTGTCAATATATTTACTTATTTTGATTATGGCAACACTTTAACGTAAGAATAGCCGGCAATAGGTAATTCATTTTATCGAAACAATTTCAAAACTTATTAAGTTTATAAAATAAACCCCTATACAAAATTGGCATTCTAATTGCAGAATCACTTAAAAAATAAAGAAAATAATTGTAATATAATTTTTATCTTGATGCATGAGAAAAAGCAGTACCGTTGATGGTCATGATTCTTTGCCGCGCTTCGCGCGTTGAAGTTGTCAATGGAATTTATGTTCTGTGGAACGGGGTGACGTGTGATTGAATGGCAGATGATGTTTAGATTATTTTGCATATTTTATTGTTAAAAATTCTATTGTAAAGAGATAAATTAAAGGGATATAATTGAGGAGACGATATTAGTAAACTTTAAATGTCGTTTCTTTGATTTTCAGGTAAGTTATAGGTGTAATGATCATAGTTAAACATTGTAATATAGTAAGGACGTATTAAATAAACAAAACTTTGATTTTCAGAGAAACAATTTGTGGTTTATTTGGAAAATCCTCAATAACATATCTTATATGTATACAAAAATAAAAAATGAAATAAGTAGGTCACTAGCTCCTACACTACATTCGTGATCAGCGCGTATATTTCAGCGCTGGCCCGCCCAAAATTTAGATTGGATTCATCACCAATCAACCTCCTTATCTCAATCACATAAGGTACATAATCCCTCATTCGTTTAGTAGAAAAATATTAAAACAAACGGGCGATCTCTTTCGCGATCTTTTATCTTTGAAACGTCAAAATGAATTTCTTTAATCAGTTTTGGAGTTACAAGTGTAAATATTTAAAATGTACCTTTCAACGGGTTGAATGGTTTTAAATTTAAATTGGAATGCGGTTAGTGTAAGCAAGTATTGGAATAAATGTAAAATGATTGGTATTTTAGGAAACTCTGAAAAGTATTTATCGGAGTTTTTTTGAGGTTGTTGTTCATCTAATAATTTCTCCCGTTCTTGGTAGAGGGAGAGTGAGTGTCAGACTTTTACCCACAAGCGATCTTTCAGTGCCTTTCGTGATCCAAATTTTTGTTCACGACTGTAGCAACATCTATGACGTCACATAAGAACTACGAAGAAAATACGAAATCCTACACCGCGCAATCAAAGTTCTCCGCGCGATTTGAATATATAGTACAGCCCGAAATCAACTATCGGGCAGTAGCCCACCAGACTATAACACCTGTCTGGTCGGAGGATCTTCCCTTTTCAATGGAGGTTTGCGGAACTTTACTCTCTGTTCCGCATACCTCCAAACGACCAAACGGCTGAACACATTTTAATTAAATTTGGCACACAGATAAATCATGTCTTAGAATAATATACAGGAAAGATTTTGTTTTTAAACAGAGTACAATCTTATTTTTAGTATATGCGAAACATGAAACACCTGTCTAGTATTTTTATGTAAAAACTCAAAATGTACAAAATTTTTAAACTGTATTATGAAAAATCACTAAGTTATAAGCCAGTTACGGTTATGGTACCTGGTTGGCCATATAAATACGTGGTCACCAGGCCACCCGGGTGGTTTTGCTTCCGCACGCATCTGCGCTCTGGGACCCAATGCCCGCTAAGACCTGCCGTGACCTGTATCACACTTAGTGTCGGTGGTGTCAACTTGAGAGATTTTTGAAAAACTTTGGGAAAAAATATAACATGGTGTAAAAATGATTGGAATCGGTTCAGTTATTGATTCTGAGCCAATTATATCCAGGTTTCACTAAACTAAAAATAATATTGTTTAGTTAAATAATACTGATCTGTTCCAGCTTTCGGTACCTCGGCTCGCTCGTCCAAGGTGATGGTGAGGTAGACCGGGACGTAACACATCGGATCAACGCAGGATGGATGAAATGGCGACAGGTCACAGGAACAACTTGTGACTCACGGATGCTCCTCAAGTTGAAGAGTAGGTAAAATCTACAAGTCCGTAATAAGGCCTGTCATACTGTGTGGATCAGAGTGTTGGGCTGTGAAAAAGACGGATGAAAAGAGATTGCATGTAGCGGAGATGAGAACGTTAAGACGGATGTGTGGTGTGACGAGAATGGATCAAGTGAGCAATGAGTATATTAGGGGAAGTCTGAAAGTGGCACCTGGACTGAAAAGTTGAAAGGAAACCCTTTGTCTTGGTATGGTCATGTAAAGAGGAGAGATGAAACGCATGTTGCTAAAAGAGACATTTGGATGGATAGAGAGGGAGACGGAGGCCAAAGAAAAGATGGATGGATTGTGTGAGAAGTGATATGAAAGAAAAGGGAGTTAGTGATAGCGTGACGAGTGACAGGACAGAATGGAAGAAAAAATCGTGTTGCACCGACCCCAAATAAAACGGCACAAGAGCAGGAAGAGTTAAATACAAATAAAAGTTTAATTTCCTAAAACAAAATACAATTCACATTAAATAATAACTCAAACAAATAACATTTCCAAACCATTCCCAATAATATTTTATTAAACGAAAACTCATGTTGCTATACTATATAAACACAAATAAAAATATGCATGTCCGTCTGCATCAGCCACCAATCAACTCCTGTTTGAACAGCAAATATCATCCGACAACTCAAATAAAAAAATATGTATGACAAATAGACATATCGTGAAAATATTAAATGTAAAATGGAACTGCGTCCAGTGTTCAGTTTTCAATTTATGTGACGAATAATTTAGTTGATTTTTGCGGATTTTTTTTAATTCTTTATATGTGGGTAGTTGAGCGAAATTGAATTAAACTTTATTGTATAATCTTCTATACTTATAATAAATCTGTAGAGAGGTCAATTCTGTACATGAAATATATTTACAAAATAACTATTAGGGGGTGATTAGTGATCAATACTGATGCTAAAAATGCAAACAGTAAAATTTTTGTCTGTCTGTCTGTCTGTCTGTCTGTCTGTCTGTCTGTCTGTCTGTCTGTCTGTCTGTATGTTCTTTATAGAAACAAAAACTACGGGATGGATTTTAACGAAACTTGGTACAATCATTCTTCATACTCCTGGGCAGGTTATAGTATACTTTTCATCACGCTACGATCAAAAGGAGCAGAGCAGTGAAGGGAAATGTTGGGGAAACGGGAGAAATTACTCCATTTTTTAAGCTTCCGTCGCGTTTGCAGCCTTAATGGTTAAAGCTACACAGAAAACATGTATGACGGAAATGTTCTCCTCAAAATTATATAAAAAATGTCTCACGACAGCATACGTCTATCTTTTATGGTTAACTCACAATAACACGTGTAACTCCCGATAGCTTAGCAGTTCTGAGCTTTCTGTTTTTTGTCTACTCTTACGTTTATAACACTGAATGTCGCTGGCATAAGCAACAGGATCCGCGTACGAAGTCGCTGGCAGAAGCTAGTAATAATTATAAACTGCCTTTTATCAATGGATATTAATGACATTGTTCAGGCAGGGGCCATAGTCTTAACATAGTTCCTGTTACCAATCCACTTATGACTCCAAAACCCATGGCTCTATTATTTTGTTTTCCATTTTAAGTCGCAATAGTTTCTCAAACCGGGGTTGTCCTTGGATGCACTACCATTGCGCGTACTGGGATAATCACCGGTTGATACCACGTTCCATTAAACGCATCTAAAGGGGCCTCTGCGAGTTGGCTTCGGCCCCTTGTACGCCTCCCAAAGGTCCAGGACCTCAGGGTCCTGAGATAAATAAATAAATAAAAATAATAATAATATTCCACAACTATCACACAACGCCATCTAGTCTCAAGCTAAGCAGACTTTGTGTTATGAGTACTAGACAACTGATAAACATACTTATATATTTCTAAATACTGAAGACAGAAAAGAAGTAAGGAAAGAAGAGAGCATTAGTGGTCCAGTGGTAACGGCTAACGAGTAGAGTAGGGGTCACGGATTCAAACCCCATCAGAAACATTCATCGTTTCAGCCAAAAGACGTCCACTGTTAGACATAGGCCTCCCCAAAGTGACGCCACAACGAACGGTCCTGTGCATCTCGCCTCCACCGGATTCCCGCAACCTTTATCAGATCATCAGTCCACCTTGTAGGAGGCTTTCCTACTGGTACGTGGTCGCCATTCCAGAACCTTTCGGCCCCAACGGCCATCTGGCAATGGGCAGGGCACACTGCTCGTAGAACAGATGTAATTATCAAATAAATAAAAATCTGGTGTCACATTGTTTGTCATCGAACTCCTCCAAAACGGCTTGACCGATTTTTATAACTTTTTTATTTATTAAAAAAAAATTGTATATACCGACTATACAGGGTGTAAGGGTTTCTTCATGCTCAGTAGACGAAACTGAACTACCATCCAAATTTGTTTTTCTTCAGTAAATGAAAATAAAAATCGGCCTCTACATACAACATTATTTAAACTTGATTGAAAATTTGTATGGAGAAGCCGATTTTTTATTATTTATTTATTTATATACATTTTATTACATTACTTATATTATTGTATTTTTTTTCGTTTTAAAAAAAAAATTGTTTGTGGATGGTTGTTCAGTTTCGTCTACTGAGCAAGCCCTTAATGTTTGCGGAGGGCTATTCCTTACACCTTGTATTATCTAAGAATAGATCGAAGGCTAATTTTACAAGCCTTTATTTAGTTTCACCTGCCCCCGATGTTTGTCTTTCATCAAATCTTACAAATTAAATTTGACCTACTTCCTGGTTACCGATTGAGTTGAAATTTTGGAAGCATGTGTAAATTAGATGCCGATGCAAAATTATTATGACATGGAGCTGATCTGATGATGGAATCGGAAGGTGGCTATAAGAACTCGGTAGTTAAACGACACAAAACTGTCGAGTTTGGGCTCGTATGATTCGTCTTGACGAGTATTATATATAGGTATACTGAGCTATAAAAGCTTGCTATGTAAAAATGATTTTCATTAAAAGCTTATTTGCCTTTCTACTCAAAACCCCTATTTTATGAAATAATGTATTTGACCGAACAACGGTTATCGACACTTTTAAATAAAAGACAATACATAAGCTTACTATAAAGTACCTAAAAAATGTAGACCGATTCTCTTGTGCTATGTATCAATCATAATATATTTTCTAATCTTAAGATAAATTTGTATGGCGAGCGATATTGTATCAATACATATTATAAAACAAAGTCCACCGCCGCGACTGTCTGTCTGTCTGTTCGCGATAAACTCAAAAATCACTGAGCCGATTTTCAAGCGGTTTTCACCACTCGATAGCGTGATTCTCGAGGAAGGTTTTAGTAAGTATATAATTTGTTAAGTTTTTGTATTTATTTCTGTGTACAATAACGTCGAGGTCAACCGTCGAATCTTCTCGTACTGGAAGACGCAGCGTCGGAAGGCCTCCTACAAGGTGGACCGATGACCTGGTGAAGATTGCGGGAATCCGATGGATGCGAAACGCACAGGGTCGATCATTGTAGCGACACTTAGGAGAGGCCTATGTCTAACAGTGGACGTCTGTCGGCTGAAATGATGATAATGATGATGTACAATAACGATATTTGTTAAAGAAAGGGAACCGAGTTACCGCGAATTTAACGCGAGCGAAGCCGCGGGTAAAAGCTAGTATTTTATTAAAGACACCCAAAAAAACTTCTAAAACAAAAAATAACACAGCATTTCAATACCCAGAAAAAAATATATAATATCAAACATTCCTTCTCATTGTACTAACTCGTATTATTCAAGGTCGATTTTTACGATTTCCCATAGATTCGGTAAGAGACGAATATATTATAATATTTGCATAGTGACGGCGCCACAGATCCTAACCTTTTTTATTATGTGCTAATCACTATTGGATTATGGGTTCAATGTACAGGATGGTGCATTTTTGATTTATGTTTTAATTTTTTGTTAGGAGACTTATTGTGATTTTTAGCAGGTAAAGTAGGGCATAGCCAATAGCCAGTCTCCAGTTTTTTAGGACCTGTCTTAACCCTTCAGATACCGTCAATTAGAGACACAATAGTAAGACAATAGATGCGCGGCCACCGGTGGTCGCTTGGGGATTCATGAATTAACAGATTCTGTTTGAAAAGCTAAAATAAAAGAAATATTAAAAAAAAAAATTATAATACGATTTTTTAGAGGATAAATTAAGTAAATTACAGAATTAAACTATAATCAAAAACAATTAAAATCTTAAATATAATTTTTTTCTTACACTTTACTACAATCTCGTCTGATGGTAAGCCATGATGACGTGTTCGACGAAGGAGCATACATGCTTAGAAGTGTCAGGAAACACGCAATTTAATTTCGCAATTGCGACATTAAACAAAAATATAACAATAAAAATCCTTATTTCAACGTCACTCTTACCGCACTGTCAAGCCGCCATACAAAAAGTGTGACAACATAATATTAGGGTTCCATAATCATTGCGGCAGCAGTGAAGCCGACCGCAAACGTCTGCGGTTCCTTACTCGTAATAATTCATGACATTGTTAAGAAAATGAACAAGGATATTTTGTGAGCGCGTAATTTTGTGTTTTCATTTGTAAAAGATATATTTTAAGCTGGTTTCTTTTTAAATAATATACTTATTTCAATACCAAAGGTTTTGTTTGTAATTAAAAATAGAATTCCACTAAAGGAAACCACACAAAAATTCAACATAAAATGTGTAAAGAAATTGGAATTTTTTCCAAGCTTTTATTTAATTTCACCTGTCCCGATGTTTGTCTGTCATCAAATCTTGTAAATTAAATTTAACCCACTTCCCGGTTACCGATTGAGCTGAAATTTTGCATGCATGTGTAAAATAGATGACAATGCAATATTATTATGACAAGGAGCTGATCTGATGATGGAACCGGAAGGTGGCTGTAGGAACTTGGTAGTTAAACGACAAAACCCCATCAAGTTTGGGATCGTTTGATTTGTCTTGACGAGTATTAATTATATAGGTATACCGAGCTATAAAAGCTTGCTATGAAAAAATGATTTTCATTAAAAGTTTGTTTAGCAATATTTTGTTTCACCTTTGAAGCAGCCTGTATCTTCAAATATTGCGTGACGCAATAACATAAACATTGCATACTAATTCGAAGTCCCGGGTTCGTTTCCTGAGTTGCGTCGGACACATAAAAACGAACAAAAAAGCTTTTGTTGTTGTACGTTCACGGCTTAGTATGAAGCAGAGGATAGGCAGAGATGTTTCTGTTATAAAAAAAATGTAGATTTTGTAAAAAAATGAATTAAAAAAAAAAAACCTAGATATGGGTTCATCTTCGAGTATACTTTACTAAACGGTCACCGTTTAGTAAAGTATTAACGGCCCCCACGAGTTGTACCTAGATAGCAGGTTCAAACCCAGCTTGACGCATTCACCATCATTTCAACCGATAGACATCCACTGTTTGACACAAGCTGTTTGATCAAGTGTTACCATAATAACCGGTCCTGTATATCTCGCATCCATCGGATTCCCGCAACCCTAACTAGATCATCAGTCCACCTTGTGGGAGACCTTCCAACGCTGCGTCTTCCAGTACGCGGTTGCCACTCCAAAACCTTCCCTCCACATCGACCATCTATTCTGCGTGCAATGTGCCCTGCCCACTGCCACTTAAGTTTGGCGATTCCTCCTGCGGATATCTTCAATCTTCATTTCTGATGTGACCTACTCTATTCGATTCGATATTGTTATATACTCAAGCCTATGATACCAAGACAAACGATTCACTCCCACCTTTTCTGATCCAAAAGACAACTTTGACGAACAAACTTCCGAATTCAGAGAAAGAAAAGCTATCTCCTGTCGTTCCTGATTATAACTTCTTACTAAAACTAATTTAACTACAGGAAAGACGTATTAAACTAATTAATATTCGAACAGCGTTGAAACATTATTGATAATCCGAAATGGCTAGAAGTTTCGGGTGGGCTAAATTATCTATAACAACTGATCATCGTGACATGAATGTTAATAGGGTTTGAATCATAGAGTGATGGAAAGACTGTCAATGAATTTGGTGTGTCTATATTGTGTCCAGTTTTGCGATAGAAGGAAGGTTTTTCGAGTGTGCGGAGTATGTACTGTGCATATTACATTTATTTGGCAGAGAAGATCCTTAGGTTGACCCAACATTAGGCGTGCGCGATCTTCTGGCGTGTGAGTAGTGCGTTGCGTGAACGTTACGTTTTGCTGCCCTGTGGCGTGTGTGGAGAGTGCACGCGGCGCTCGAGTCGCTTTTTTACCCCTTCCGCCGCACGCTCGCTGCACACACGTCACACGGCGGCAACACGCGACGCTTACGTGTGTGGAGAGTGCACGGCGGCAACACGCGACGCTTACGTGTGGGGAGAGTGCACGCGGCGCTCGAGTCGCGTTCTTACCCCTTCCGCCGCACGCTCGCTGCACACACGTCACACGGCGGCGACACGCGACGCTTACGCAGCGCGCTCGCGTCGCGCACACATGCCCGAGGAACGCGCACGCCTAATCTGGGGGAGGTCTAAGGGTGTTCACTGACGTGTCTTCGTGACCGTTCTCTCGCGCCGGGGCTTGGTACAGGCCATGATCTGGAGCAAGGACCAGTGGCAGGCGGTCGCCTACTTCTGCGAAGCAGTAATGCTAGCCAGGAGGACGCATGCGTGTGGCAATGGCGCTCACGGCCCAGCCGCCGACAGGATTCCGGTCACAATTTTCGGCCACTGTTCGGGCTTGCGGACGGCGAGCAATGTGTAGCTCGCTGTCTGACCGTCCGGTAGCCGTCTAGGCCGAGCCGAAGCCGTAGCTTTCATTGAGTTGCTCTTCACTCTTTCATAATTTATGAGAGGTGCGCCAAAATACCGCAACACAAACTCTAGTCTATGCTCGCACGATAGACTTGACCACAAAAAAGAAAATCTTATCCAACTTTTAACAAAAAAAAAGCCTTCCATTTTCGATTTTTTTTTTCGTTCTCAAAAACCCGTCTATCCTAACCAAACTAACCGGCGCAGTCGTTTGAGTAGGTTTTTTCGAGGTGTTGAAGTGCGGCGCCCGGATTCTGTTTGACAAATAAAGACGACACAACAAAAAATCCATTTGCATGTGTTAATAGCACTGGTATTGTTTTACAAGCACTTTTGACGTCTTCGCCGTGTGGAGTTGTTGTTTTAAAGCCTTTTTTAAGACTGGTTTTTAGTTTTTTGTTGTTATTTTTTGTGCTAAAATTAGATTGGTATGTTTATGAGGTTGAGGTTGAGAACTAAAATAGCTATACATAGGCTCATAAACTTGTGCGCCTTACCATCAGAGAATGCATCACTGCTTAACATTAGGTGGGAATTCCACCAGATGGTAAGCAGTGATGATGGTGTTGCCGTGAAGTGGGAATATTCCCATATTGCCGGCAACGGCACATCTCTAGGTGGGATCGCAGTCAAGCATTAGTTTATATCAATAAAAACAAGTTAAACATACACAATAGCTCTTACCTAAAACATCATCATCATTTCAGCCGATATGCGTCCACTGTTGAACATAGGCCTCCCCCAAGCGTCCCAACAACGATCGTTCCTGTGCGTCTCGCATCTATCGGTTTCCCGTAACCTTCACCAGGTCATCGGTCTACCTTGTAGGAGGTGTTCCAACGCTGCGTCTTCCGGTATCTAAAACATGGCGTCAAGAAATTCCTCCGTATCGCTGTCGATTGAAAGTGTGCTTGAAAGACTGGCGGTATTGCCACGTTGTATGGCAATGCTTAATCTCTGACAAAGGTAAAAGCTTTATTTTGTGAAGAATACAAAATAGTTTAAAAAAAGGTCAGTAAACCCACTTCCTCTAGCTCTACCTAGAGCGGGAAAAGACATTTTATACCGTCTTACCCGTCAATAGTTAATGAGAACTAAAATTTTTCATAGCCATGCAAAATCGGCGTGTATGAGTTGGATGTCCACCATAAGTACCTGCCACCGTAGACGCGGGCTTGCGGGTGGTGAGCCATGAATAGCTCACTGTCCGACCGTCCGGTAACTGTCCGGACCGAGAACAAAAACTCGACGGCGCGCACTGTTCCCACGCGCCTCAAGGAGTTATCAGCAACAGCAGGGGCCCAGCTGGGTCGAAGCCTACTGGGGCCGGGGTAATCCGAAAGGGGGCACGAGCCCCGGTATGAAGGCTAAAAGGAACGGAGTCGGTTTTTAGTCATAAGAGTCTGACACTATCTCTCGCTCCACCCAAGAATTGGGTTTTCATTAGATGATTTTTGCCCACCATAAAAAAAAACGTACCTACCGGTGGTGCATCGCCGTTTTACAAGCTGTGTTTAATATTTGACACTATCTAACCTGATGGTAAGCGATGACGTGATCGGCGATTAGGCACGTCAAGAAGTAGCCTAGTCATCCTGCTTAAAGACCTATAGGTTAAAGCTAAATTCGTTCTGCCCAGTCATGACGTTTCTGAGTCATAACTAGGTACTAGTGTCCGACCAAAGTTAGTTCTCGCAGCCGAAACCGATATTAAAACTTCCACAATATACAATACTAGCTTTTGACACCGGTTTGGCCGCGTGGAAACAGAAAATATATTTTTTCACTCAGTGATAAAGTAGCTGTCTATTGGTGAAAGAATTTTGAAAATCGGTCTGGTAATTCTTGAGTTAATTCATTACAAACAAAAAAATGTTTTTTTTTTTTATCTTTATATGTAACTAGATTTTGCCAGCAGCTTAGCCCGCATACTTAAAATATAGCCTATAGAAAGAAAGAAAGAAAAATAATTTATTCGCGTCCAACTTGACGCATTCTTAAAAATAAATAAATGTAACAAGTAACAATATCGAACTATGTTACTCAGGAAAAAGCAGCTTTCTATCGGAAATTTAGAAATCCAGTACTTTCAGAGATTAGGTAAGTAGATACCTCCTACAACAAAAAAAAAAGAAACATCACCTCTTTAAAATATTAGTGTAGATAGATTTAACATGATAAACACACATTCGTAGATTTCGATGATTGTTGACGAAACTAAGCCGAAATTAGTTTTTTGGCGGAAACTAAACAGAAAACAGAAACGAAAATTCGTCCGGACACTAAACATAATAACTTAATAAACTAAACATAATAAACGCAACTTTCTTTCTTTACTTAAGTGCATTTAAGTAAAGTTTAAGTGCTTGAGTGCTGAAACTTTATTGTATACTAGCTTCTGCCAGCGACTTCGTACGCGGATCCTGTTGCTTATGCCAGCGACAACGGGGTCGTCAAAATCAAAGATCTGAAACGTCTGATATCGAATTCTAAGAGCCCGGGGACTGGATTCAGTATTCACGCGCGATGGCTTATTAGCGTATTTCATGTATAATTTTGGTGTTTCTATACCGATTTCTATGATTCTTTTTTTATTGAATAGATAATAATGTTAACTTTTTAAAATTAGGGATGAGTGAGAGTGTTATAAACGTAAGAGTAGACAAAAATAAACAGAAAGCTCCGAACTGCTAAGCTATCGGGAGTTACACGTGTTATTGTGAGTCAACCATAAAAGATAGACATATGCTGTCGTGGGATATTTTTTATATAATTTTAAGGAGAATATTTCCGTGATACATGATTCTGTGTAGCTTTAACCATTAAGGCTGCAAACGCGACGGAAGCTTAAAAAATGGTGTAATTTCTCCCGTTTCCCCAACATTTCCCTTCACTGCTCTGCTCCTATTGATTGTAGAGTGATAAAAAGTATACTATAACCTGCCCAGGAGTATGAAGAATGATTGTACCAAATTCCGTTAAAATCCATCGCGCAGTTTTTGTTTCTATAAAGAACATACAGACAGACAGACAGACAGACAGACAGACAAAAATTTTACTGTTTGCATTTTTAGCATCAGTATCGATCACTAATCACCCCCTGATGGTTATTTTGGAAATATATTTCATGTACAGAATTGACCTCTCTACAGATTTATTATAAGTATAGATAGATATTAGATATTAATAATAATAATATGTAAAAATATTCCACAACTATCACACAATGACGTCTAGTATATCATACATACATAACATTTCCGATCGCAGCAAGCAGAAACCAGAAACGAAAATTCGTAAAGACACTAAACTACATACATATATTATCTACTTATATACAAGTTTATACATATATAAGGACCTTGCGAGCACCTATTGATCCAAGTCAATAAAGTATATAGTTGCGAATGCGTTTTCGTTGGCATTTTTAATCTTGATGCGATCTTTTTGAGTGGTTTAAGTTACAAACTGACCCTGGTCTCCGTGATTTATTTTAATCTGTGGCCCAAAAGATTTTTTTTTTTAAATGGGTTCAAGTATCTTCTCCCACTCTAGTTGGAGCGAGAGAGGTCAATTGATGAGTTCCATTTGAACAAATAGTTCATTTTGATACAAGTGGAGAAATTGTTGTTAAAGTGCAGAAAGTTGTCATTGCGACTGAGGTGGAATTAGCACGAGCTATAGGCGAGTGTGTTATGGAGCCGAGCAGTGACTTTGCACGTGTATCAAATGACTTTTTTCAGTTCTTTTATGAAGAAATGAATATAAGGGGATTTTTTATTTTGGTGGGTTAAAAATCATCCAAATGACATCCTCCGCACTTGGGCGGAGCGGGAGATAGTGTCAGACTCTTATTAACTAAAAAACCCACCCCGTTCCTTCTAGCCTTTCATCCCGGGGCCGAGCTACTACACGGGATGAATAAAAGGGGTTGACGCGCGACTCGTGAGGATCGATGCGTGCCCAGCCTGATACGATAAATGTAGCGGGGATAGCACGCGCACTTTTCTGCACTAGTGCGGGAAAAAATAATAGACTGTTTTCCGTACTAGTGCCTAAAAGCGGTGGGATAAGAGAGGGTTTTCGAGAAAGTGTTTTGAAAAATATTTTTTTAATAATAAACCAATCTCTCATCAATTGGACTACAGCCCAAGTTTAACTTTTTAAATGATATTGCTAGGTGTGCGATATTAAAGTGAACTCCTCATATTTGCGCCTCCTCGTATGCGCGTTAATATCATTTTATTCTTGTAGCCTGCTTGTACGAAGCGACGTGTGTGGTGAACGCACCTGTCTTCCGCTGAGATGCGAATATGTTTTTAATGTACGTTTTATGTTCATAAACAAAAAAATGTAGATGATATTTTTTTTTTCTACCGACTGTCACATAAATCAATCAATCAATCAATCATTTATTTGCTACAAATATGGTACAGGAGTTGTTACAGTGACAGTTATAGACCGAGACATATTTCACCTAAGTTACAGGTATGCAAATATTTAAAAACTAGAATTATACATGTAATTGAAATCTAACTAAACAATAATTAACATATAATTGAAATATAAAAAACTAATTACGTAACAATGTCAAAAATAGATAAAATTTAAATATGACATAATTTTATGCATCCTTAAAAAAATTTAACAACATGAACTTTTCTTTAAAAACTCTTTTACTGAATAAAAGCTTTCCTCTATCAACCATTCCCGTAAAACACGAAAGAGTTTAGCATATGGTAATATGGTATGGTAAATGATGTCTGAATGAATAAAAATATTATTACTATTATTTACTATCTATGAAACTATTTACTATCTCAGGAAGATGATAATAATAATATAATAATATATAATAATATTCCACAACTATCACACAACGCCGTCTAGTCCCAAGCTAAGCAGAGCTTGTGTTATGGGTACTAGACAACTGATAAACATACTTATATATTTCTAAATACATACATATATAGAAAAATTACACCCAGACACAGAACAAATGATCATGCTCATCACACAAACATTTGTCCTGGGTGGGAATCGAACCCACGACCTCCGGCATAGCAGTCAGGGCCACTAACCACTAGACCAACAGGCCAGTCATGATGATGACTATCTATTAAAAGTATTTATTTAACAATTTATGTACACACAACAATAAAAGAAAAACAGAAGGAAGAAGAAGAAGGTACAAAGGCTCGCATTTGACCACCATCTCACCTAAATAATTAATAGGAATCCTTACTAATATTATAAAAGCGAAAGTGAGTTTGTTTGTTACGTCTTTACGCCTAAATGGCAAAACCAATTTTGATGAATTTTGGTACAGAGATAGTTGAGATCCTGGAGACGGACTTAAGCAATTTTTTTTAAAGTGAGAAAACAGGGAGAAGGAGGGAAGAAAAGAGTAGAAGAATTAAATTATATTAATAATTGCGGGCGAAGCTGCGGGTAAAAGCTTGTGTTTGTATAAGAGTAGTCTGTCAATTTATGTTCTTACTAGCTGCTGCAAGCGGCTTCACCTGCGTGGTGTCAGCAAACCTGTAAGGACCTAGCAAGGTCAAAGCCTTCTGGGGCCATGGGTTGACTTCTGAAAAAGAACCCCGTAGTCCTAGAACGCAAGGCAAAGAAGGCACATAGGTGCCTTTGACTGGCCTGGTCTAGTGGTTAGTGGCCCTGATTGCTATGCCGAAGGTCGTGGGTTCTATTCCCACCCAGGACAAATGTTTGTGTGATAAGCACGATGATTTGTTCTGTGTCTGGGTGTAATTTATCTATAATATGTATGTATTTAGAAATATATAAGTATGTTTATCAGTTGTCTAGAATTCATAACACAAGCCCTGCTTAGCTTGGGGCTAGACGGCGTTGTGTGATAGTTGTGGAATATTATTATTATTAGGATTTTTTTTGATTTCCCATCTCAAAAATAAAGCTTTACCGACAACCGGTACAGTCACCCCACTTAATAACTGTGCAAAATCCTTAATGTCAGCGCATTGTATGGTGTTAATTTATAACTGGTACAGAGGTCGACATAACTGGTTGTGCAGTTTATGCAAAATGGTTATTATGCGCAATTTTTGTGCAAGATGGTGGTGGAGCACAAAATTATGGGTCGTGGGGTTTTTTGGAATGGGACCGCGGTCCCAATTGAACCCATACAAATAATATTTTTGTTTAGCTTTGAAGGAAAGAAAACGATTGATTCGAAAGAAGAAGAAATAGAAATAATCCTTACTAATATTATAAAAGCGAAAGTGAGTTTGTTTGTTTGTTACGTCTTCACGCCTAAATGGCAAAACCGATTTGATGAAACTTGGTACACGGATAGACCATGTCCTGGAATAGGAGATAGGATACTTTTGATCCCGGAAGTATGTTCCCTTGGGAAATTTTTTTGCTATCACGCGGGCGAAGCCGCTGGGAGCAGCTAGTAATCTATACTAATATTATAAAGAGGTAAAATTTGTAAGTTTGTAAGTTTGTATGTAGGGGGTAATCTCTGGAAGTACTGGTCCGATTGCTAAAATTTTTCACCGATAGAAAGCTGCTTTATGCCTGAGTGACATAGGCTATATTTTATGTACGCGGGCGAAGCCGCTGGCAAAAGCTAGTAAATAATAATAAGTTTATTGTTGTTGTTGTGTTGTTTGTATATTTTGGGACCTTAAAAATATTAAAATTACAGTTTTTTTGGTAACTGTTCTATACCATGTTCCTTGTAGTCCCAAAATACTACTTAATTGAAAATAGGTGAAACTTGGTAAGTACCACAAACTCACTGATTAATCACGAAATCTCAGTAACTATAACACCTCATCATCATCATCATCATTTCAGCCGATACACGTCCACTGTTGGACATAGGCCTCCCCCAAGCGTCGCCACAACGAACGTTCCTGTGCGTCTCGTATCCATCGGTTTCCCGCAACCTTCACCAGGTCATCAGACCATCTTGTTGGAGGCCTATAACACCTACATACTTAAAATTTCGCAGGTTGGTAGGTTCCTTATAGGGCGATGGGGACATCCACTAAGAACTGATTTAATGAAACTCCACCCCAGGCCCCGGTATGAAAGGCAGAAGGAACGGGGTGGGTTTTTTAGTCAGTAAGAGTCTGACACTATCTCCCACTCCGCCCAAGGGCGGGATGAAGCGGGGGATGTCATTGGGATGATTTTAACCCACCAAAAAGAAACCCCTACGGGGTAAACTACTATCTATTTAAATAAACAAACATTTGTGTATCAATGTGTTATGGCAAAGATACGAGTATGATGGTGATGAGTGAACTCAAGATCCTCAATAAGTGGGGTATCACTTTGTTGACAAGGTAAGAAATATTTTTTCAAAGCCATGAGCTAACTCTCATAAGGATCTTGGCAACAAGAGACCAAAGAGGTTCAATGACTTATTTAGCGACTTATCAAACAAAAAAAAAAATTGAAAAAAGTAGTTATTAACTTCGTAATGAGCTCTGTCATCTTAATCTTAATAAACTGACAGTGACAGATGGGTAATTAAGGATTTATTTAATGCAATTTTTTATTTGTGGTCATTCTGTCATATTGTACTAGCATCTGACTGCGGTTTTGCTCGCATCATTATCATTATCATCATCTCCACTGTTGGACATAAGCCTCCCTAAAGCGTCGCCACAATGACCGGTCCTGTACGTCACGCATCCATCGGATTCCCGAGACCCTGACCGGTCATCGGTCCACCTTGTGGGAGGCCTTCCAACGGTTCGTCTGCGGTACACGGTCGTCACTTCAGAACCTTTCACCCACATAGAACTCGGTAAGTCCCCTCTTTGAGGCGTGGCTGGAAAGACCTCATGGCGTCCTTACCTTCCGCATGACGCAGGTCCTCACCGGACATGGCACGTTCGGGAGGTTCCTACATCGGATTCAAGCGGAAGAGACGCCCGGGTGTCGCCACTGTGCGCAACGCCCGGAGGACACGGTGGAACACACCGTCTAGGTATGCCCTACCTGGGCGGAGCATCGCCGAGCCCTCGTGGAGGCGATCGGCGGCGGAGACCTCTCGCGCCGGACCGTGGTCGAGGCCATGGTCCGGAGCGAGGAGGAATGGCAGGCGGTCGCCTCCTTCTGCAAAGCAGTAATGCTTGCAAAGGAGGAGGCCGACCGCATCAGGCTACGGCGCCCTCGCAGCCGTCGCAGTGATTCCGATCCCGATTTCCGGCCACCATAGACGCGGACTCGCGGACGGCGAGCCCTCCGAGCTCGCTGTCCGATCGTCCGGTAATGGACCGAGTCCAAGATGTCGACGGCGCGCACTGTTCCCGCGCGCCTCAAGGAGTTGTCAGCAGCAAGAGAGGCCCAGCTGGGTCGAAGCTTACCGGGGCCGGGGTTATCCGAAAGGAAACTAGAGCCCCGGTATGAAGGCTAGAAGGAATGGCGTGGGGTTTTTAGTCAGTAAGAGCCTGACACTATCTCCCGCTCCACTCAAGAGCGGGTTTTATCATAAGATGATATTCCCCATCGACAAAAAATAAAAAAACGAAACGTTCAACGTCGACCGATGTCGATCGATGACATCGATTGACGATCGATCGATTGGTGTGGTAACACCCTTAGAAGGAATAAAAGTAACGAATGACAAGATTCCAAATGATCATAATTATGTTTGTGAGTAATACACATGATTATATACACGAAGGGAAACTCAGTAGTCACACACTTCACACTTCAACTTTTAAAATTCTTGAACAATTTTAATAATTTGACAGGTGTTAAAGTCAGATTTAAAAGGTTCCCGACCCCGTTTTGACAGGTTAACTGTTAACCCTCCATCGCCGTTAATATGGGTATAATGTACCGTAACTTATCTTTGTAGTGTTAAAATAATTTTGGTCTTAAATTACCCTATTATAGGGCAAAGGCCTCAATTTGTGTGAAAAAGGAAAACAACTGCGCTACAGGTTCAAATTTCATTAACTCATCATAATCTAAAGACTGGCCTGTTGGTTTAGTGGTTAGTGGCCCTGACTGCTATGCCGGAGGTCGTGGGTTCGATTCCCACACAGGACAAATGTTTATGTGATGAGCATGAATATTTGTTCTGTGCCTGGGTGTAATTTATCTATAATATGTATGTATTTAGAAATATATATGTATGTTTATCAGTTGTCTAGTACTCATAACACAAGCTCTGCTTAGCTAGGGACTGGGAAAGCCTAAGCCTCAAAAGGCCTTTATCATACACCACCATAGTGATATAAAAAATGCCATTCCAAAAAAAAAAAAAATATGTAAAGCTGCGATAAACTCGTGGCAATAGTCTCCTGAGGAACAAGGAGTGTGCGAGCGAGAAGTCCGAGGGTGAGGGAGACAGAAGATTGCATCATGGAAGGTGTAAAAGATGAAACACGAAAGTGACGCGTGTTTTAGTGATGGGACCTTTTTGCAAATTGGATTTGTCGATGGAATTGGTTTTTCTTGGAAGTGATTTGTTTGGACCATGTCCTTTTGCGAAACTATCGATGATTGTTGTACAATAGTTTTAGCTGTATTCTATCTTAAAGCTAATAAGATTATGGAAAGGGCGTAAAATGTCATTTTATTGTCATTTTACTTTCAAATAACGGTAATAATGATTTCATTGCTAATTGGGTCCAACTTTTTTTTTCATCTAGGTATGTTGACATTTAAATGACCTGTCGTTAGATCTAACACATTTTCTTTTTTTTTATTTAGTTTATTGTTCAATACATTGATACTTTACACACGTTACAACATAACACTTAATTTCTTTCATTACCTACATTTTATCGTTTTTTTTTTGTGTACTACCTATTGTTGTTTTTTTCATAACCCATTTTTTTACACAACTTTTTTTTTATTTTAATCATAATTTTTGTAGCTGCAATACATTGATACTCGTTCGTCCGCTGCCGCCGCAATCGGTGCGACACCTGTTAATGAGGTTGTCAACCGGCTCACGAGTTGAAGTATGTGTTTAGTAATTATAAGTTCTGTACATATTTCTGTAAATTCATTCCCTTCTGAATTCATTAATATAAATTTATCAGTACATCTGGAGTATCATTGCTGACACCACCTAAGCGCTACGTTTTAATATTTATTTTTGTTTTCAATTATTTCACTTTATTGTTGCAATTGTCTGTAATGTAAACAATAAAAAATAAGACATTATTTGCTATTTATATTTACTATTATTCGTATTATTACCCTCTCGGGCCTCTCCCACAAACTATAACAAAAAAACAAATCCAAAAACTATCGACATCGGCATCCAAACTATGCTTCAATCCCCGCCCCAGAGGTCACGGCCTAAAGCCGTCTTGAAACAAGTTCCCCGCGGTACTGCCGACGACTAAATAATAATAATATACACACACACACGACTCACACCTACAAACAAATGAAGGAGCGATGAAGGGGGCAAATTCCGGACTTTTTGACCCCAACAAAGAACTAAAAGATGCATTATTTTCTTGTCTCTAGATTTATTTGTCAGCGTTTATGTCGCGTACATCTAAGGACTGGAATTGACTTGGGGGTCTACTCGTTTTTCCGAAAAACGAAGTTTCGTTTGAAATTTCACGTTTCCTACCACGGTTCCTTTCGTTCCCGAAATTTCGCACGAACGAAAATTGTTTGATGTAGGTACCGAATCTCTAAACCTACTCTAATAAGTTATGTTCGAAAAAAAATATGTAATTATAACAGAGGATTGTTTGCAATTTTAACGTCAAATGAATATCGTTTCGAAGTTAAGTAAGAGTAAGAAGTAAGTTTCGTTTCGGAGAAAGCGAGTAGAGATCCTGCTGCGGTTTTCCCGTCCGATTATAATTTAGGTGTCTTCAAGACAAGAATGAATAGGCTCTTAATAAACTAGTGCGCCCCACCATCAACGATTGCATCACTGCTTACCGTCATGAATCCCAGTCATAGCAAAACAAATGAAACAATATGAAAATTATATAGGTTTTCTGTGGTTTCATTTGTTTTTCTATTTCCAGTATGTGATAGATAGTTTATTGGGTTCGGCCGATAGTAAAGATATAGTAAGCTGTAGATAGATAGATATGTGCATTTTTTGTAATATTGCTTGTCTTAAGATTGACGGCGGATTCTCCGTTGTAGATGGAAAGGTCTGTAGTTAAAAGAGCCATAGGTTTATCGTCGTGTCGGTGAAACACTTACTAGCTGAAAAGGGCTTTTTTTTTTTCTCGACGGGGAAAATCATCATTGACGAAACCCGCTCTTGGGTGGAGCGGGAGACAGTGTCAGAGTCTTACTGACTAAAAACCCCGCGCCGTTCCTTCTAGCCTACATACCGGGGCTCTAGTTTCCTTTCGGATAACCCCGACCCCGGTAGGCTTCGACCCAGATGGGCCCCTCCTGTTGCTGACAACTCCTTGAGGCGCGCGGGAACAGTGCGCGCCGTCGACGCCTTGGCTCGGTCCGGACAGTTACCGGACGATCGGACAGCGAGCTACCCATGGCTCGCCGTCCGCGAGTCCGCGTCTACGGTGGCCGGAAATCGGGATCGGAATCCCGGCGGCGGCGGCGGGGGCGCCGTTGCCTGATGCGGTCTGCCTCCTCCTTTGCTAGCATTACTGCTTCGCAGAAGGAGGCGACCGCCTGCCACTCCTCCTCGCTCCGGACCATGGCCTGAACCAAGGCCCGGCGCGAGAGGTCTCCGCCGCCGATCGCCCCCACGAAGCTGAAAAGGGCTGTCGTCGAAATGTCCATAGGTGAAAGATCCTGCTGGGGAAACGGAAATAAATGAATCATCCTGTCGACGAACAGTCCAATGGCGAATCGGTCTTAGGAGAATGGTTGCTGAATCTATGCATAAGCTTTATGTTTATAACTTTTTTTTTCTTTCTGCAAATGTAACGTAAAATCTTACTTACGATGCCCTCCTTAAAAAGGCTTGATACATAAAACACTTTCAACACTTCTGCCGATCAATTGACTATAGTGTCCAGTTCAAAGGCCTCCGATGAATACAGCTGAAACAAAGCAACGGTAAACTAGTATATTTGTCCAATCTCGACAGCTAATGGCGACATTGGCCAGAGATTGGCGCTGCCAACATAACAATAGTTCCCGGGATTTGGAATAAATTAGTCATTTCCTACTTGAATATTCGTTTTGGAATTTTCGTCATAGACTAGTTTGACATAGAGGTGACATCGACGGTTGAAAGGCAAAATGATCTAAGCGACATTGAGTAAACTTTACAAAAAAGTGATTTGAAGTTAACATTTTTAGAGTTCACATTTGTAAACTATACTCAATGTCGCTTAGATCATTTTGCCTTTCAACCGTCGACATAATGAGTAATTAGGAGTTGTCAACAACAGGAGGGGCCCAGCTGGGTCGAAGCCTACTGAGGCCAGGGTTATCCGAAAGGAAACTCGAGCCCTGGTATGAAGAGGCTAGAAGGAACGGGGTGGGTTTTTAGTCAGTAAGAGTCTGACACTATCTCCCGCTCCACCCAAGAGCGGGGGTTGTCATAAGATGATTTTTGCCCACCGTAAAAAAAAAATGAGTAGGTTATTAAAATAATATTCTGTTCCGAGTTCTCTTCTGTGTTCTAAATCATGAAAGGGGAACCGTGTTACCCCGAATTTAACGCGAGCGAAACCGCGGGCAAAAGCTAGTTTATATATAAAAGTGAAATACGCTAATTAATTACGAAATTTCAGAAACTATAATACCTACAAACTTGTAGGCGGTAACTTACCGGACTTGCGAACGGCGAGCAATGGGTAGCTCGCTGTGCGACCGTCCGGTAACAGTCCGAACCGAGCCCTAGTCGTCGACGGCGCGTTCTGTTCCCGCGAGCCTCAAGGAGTTTTCAGCACCCTTAGGGGCCCAGCAGGGTTGAAGCCTACTGGGGCCAAGGGTCTGTTTCCGAAAGGGAGGTTTGGCCTCTGTATGAAAGGCAACGAATGAACGGGGTGGGTTTTTCAGTCTGTAAGAATCTGACACTATCTTCCGTTCCGCCCAAGTTCGAGGGATGTCATCTAGATGATTTTTACAAAAAGAAAAATAAAACACCATTGGCAGGTAGATTCCTTATAGGGTGTAGACATTCACTAAGAACGGATTTTACGAAACTCTACCCCTAAGGGGGTAAAACTGGGGTTTGAAGGTTGTATGAAAGTCCAATTTGCACACTTGCGAGCGTAGCCGCTGGCAGCAGCTAGTATTATCTATTTGCCTCCAAGTTTTCAAGATATTTGGATAATAGTAAAACTGTCAATCGTACTTAAGAAAATCTGCCATTTTGAGAGAAATATTATGACATTGACATTGACAGGTGGTTGACTTTTGCATCAGCTCTGTTGACATGACAGCGAGTTCTTTTAGAACTATCAAATCATCATCATCATCATCATCATCATTTCAGCCGACAGACGTCCACTGTTGGACATAGGCCTCCCCTAAGTGTCGCCACAATGATCGATCCTGCGCGTCTCGCATCCATCGGTTTCCCGCAACCTTCACCAGGTCATCGGTCCACCTTGCAGGAGGCCTTCCGACGCTGCGTCTTCCAGTACGAGGTCGCCACTCCAGAACCTTTCGGCCCCAACGGCCATCTGTTCTGCGAACTATTAAATATTGAACAAAATATTTTCAGTGTCATGCAGCATTAAGCCTAATGGATCTAGTGCGAGTCAGACACGTGCACCGAGGGTTTCGTATAAACTTTGATGGCTCGGTTGGCGGAGTGGTTGAGCACTGACTGCTACAGGAGGAGTTGTCAGCAACAGGAGGGGCCCAGCTGGGTCGAAGCCTACCAGGGCCGGGGTTATCCGAAAGGAAACACGAGCCCCGGTATGAAGGCTAGAAGGAACGGCGTGGGGTTTTTAGTCAGTAAGAGTCTGACACTATCTCCCACTCCACCCAAGAGCGGGTTTCGTCATAAGATGATTTTCCTCATCGACAAAAAAAAAATTAAAAATAAAGACGTGTGGCACTCGGAGACTGCCGCGGTAAAGCAATTGCATACATAGCATTTTTTATCAACTTATTTGTGATTGAAGTTGACAAGTTGCCATGACAACTATTTAGTGGGGGGTGTTAGGTTTTTTTCGTTACGGAATTTCTGGATTCGGTCTCCACGCTCAAGGCCCGCGATAGAAGCTATGCAATAGCTTAAAACCTGTCTTCGAATTTTTTTGGTTCTAGGACATGCCGCTTTCCTTACGATGTTTTCCTTCACCGTTTTGAGAGCAGTGGTTATGAAATAAATGCCCGCGACCTATGATTTGTAAGTCGGGGCCGTTACCACTTGGCCACCACTGCTCCTTTTTTAACACGCTTTTATTAGCTTCACTTGTAACTATGTAAGAACATATTGGAATCTTAATTTTATTCTATAATTTTCATTAATTAAACATAATAAATAATTTCGTAATTCTTATGACGTATCTGCACTTACAACTCTTTGACCCGCCATCTTAGTTTGAAGATCTCTTCAACGTCTGACCTATGCAAATAAGCCTGGTCTTCTCCATCTTATACCACCAATAAAATAATATTGCTTTACTATCTTCTTAATAAAATGATTAAATTCTAATACTTTACTGTTCATTTTAATTTAACTCTTAGGTGAAAAGGCTCTTCCGAGGATGGATGATAGGACCTATCAAGGGCAACATAAACATATTTTAAATTTTTCAATTTTGGTGGCAAAACCTTGGCCTGCCCCGCCCACAGGGATATTTTTACCTCTTTCGTCTTTTCTAAGCTAGTAATAAAATAAGTACTAATAAAAAACCTTTTGGATAAACTAGATTTATTCCTTCAGTCATGAATGTTTAAAATAAAAAGTACAAAAATGTAGAAGATAACTTACGAGTATCCACCCTTACGTTGTTGAAACCTCTATGGTCCAGACCAAGCGTTTTGCTTTGTCATTTATACCGCGTATATCGAAGGACTGGAACCATTTGTCTGCTGTGGTCTTCCCGTCCAATTATAATTTAGGCGTCTTCAAGGCTAGAGTAAATAGGCTCTTAATAAACTAGTGCGCCTCACCATCAACGATTGTATCACTGCTTACCATCAGGTGGGATTGCTGTCAAGTACTAGTTTATCATCATCATCATCTTCCTGCCCTTGCCCCGTTTTATTGGGGTCGGCGCAACAAGTTTTTTTCAAGTACTAGTTTATATCAGATAGAAAAAAAACTTTAAAACTTCAACCACCAGTATTTTTAAGCATACACTGTACTGTGTACACATCACTAAAGTGAACAATTATCGCTAATTCAGATCCTCAAGCCCGTGTACTCCGATCAAAGACTCACCAGGACATTTCATGCTTACAAAACTTATTATATGTCCAACGAAATTCATTGTGTTGTTAATATATAAAGAATGTATGCGAACTATTGATATCGCATAAACATAACGGTGTATACAAGAAAGGAAATCTGTACATGGCCGGCTAGCAGGCGTTGCATATTTTCTACTATACCTAAAAGGAGGTGGAGAAGTATAAGGTCGTATGTGTAAATTGTTTTCATTTTTAAGATGGGATATTTATTTTGCTAATATGGGTACAAAATATGATAAGAATCACCCATAATAGGATATAACTACATTTTATTTAGTCCGTATTTTAGATTATAAAAAAATATTGGCCACGACGTATTTTTTATTTTTTCGATTAAATAAAAAATAACAAAGATGTAGCCCATTAAAGTTACGTGTGCAGCACGGCGTGACGTTACACGTAACTTTAATGGGCTATGTCTTTGTCATTTTTGGTTTAATTTACAAATAAAAACATACGTGTTCCTTTTTTTTTTAACAATCTAAAAGACGGACTAATTACATTTTTTACAGCAACTAGCCTATTGGTAAGGCCTACGGGCTCGAGCGGTGCCATAAAACAGTGACTTTCTGAAGCCTACTCCTCGGTAACGGCCAGGTTAATAGGTCTAAAAAAACATATGTGTATTATAGATACATGAGCAACATTATCAACTATTGAGTTTTACGTGAGATTAACACTTTTGTCAAAAAAAAAATATGTTTTCTATTTCGCAATTTTTTCCTACTCCTTCGAAATGGCCAGGATTTTTAGAAACCTTTTTACACATAAAAATTGGTGGTTAAATATTCTTCGAAATGAACATAGCATATGTAAATCAATCAATATTTCGCATAGAAAATGGATTTAAGCTCTCTCTATCCATAAAAATAGTAATAAAAACCCTATGTTATTATAACTATTAAAAAAAAAAATTACTGTATAATATAATATTCCACAACTATCACACAACGCCGTCTAGTCCCAAGCTAAGCAGAGCTTGTGTTATGGGTACTAGGCAACTGATAAACATACTTATATATTTCTTAATACATACATTATGTATGTAATTATAGTTAGCAAATAATTGAAGGGGTAAGTGGACAAAGGTGTTAACTACTACTACGATTCTCTGGTAGATAATATTTCTGCTGTAAGCATATTTCAAATCTGAAATATATATGTCTACTTGATTGTCAGTTAAAACCTTTGCTAGCATCTGTAACTATGTAACGAATTCGAATTGGGGTGTTTTAAATCCATGGATCGATTTACCATCAGTTAAAACGTATGTCACGCAAAAAAGTCGGATTTTTTTATTTTGTCAGATAACATCATTGTCTACTTAATCTTTCAATTTTAAATCCAAGCCTACTGGGGCCCAGGGTTATCCGAAAGGGAGCTCGAGCCCCGGTATGAAGGCTAGAAGGAACGTTTTAGTCAGTAAGAGTCTGACACGGATGATTTTCCTCACCATAAAAAAACCCTTCAATTTTTTAAATGAAGAATACTAGTTGTTGAAACGAAATTTCACTTTGCTCAACTCAGGCTTAGAAGCCAAGACCTCATTGACAGTAACGTCGTAACTACTGGACCACGGACGCGAACAAGCGACGAGAAATTGAATCACGTTAAGGTCAAGGATTTTGGTTGCGTCGAAAAATAGCTTACGTTCTTTTTCGGCTTTTTTTGCTCCCAGATAATTAAGTCTTTTAAAAATATTTTCCTGTAACACAATATTTTTCCAGGCAGGGTAGGGTATATTTGTATAATTATTTAACCTACACCAAAATTTTCACCAGTGCTAGTACCAATATTTTTTTCTCAGTTAATCTTCTATACTACCGATAAAGTGAAAGAATTGCTTTTGTGTTTGTTTAAACTCGTTAATCTCTGGAATTATAAGTCAAATAATAAAAAAGAAAACTTTATGATATATCACATTATACTGTTTTGAATTAAAAAAATCGTCCAATGACAACTCCCGCTCTTGGGCGGAGAGGGAGATAGTGTCAAACTCTTACTAACTAAAAAACCAACCCCGTTCCTTCTTGCTTTCATACCGGGGCTCGAGTACCCTTTCGGTTAACCCTGGCCCCAGTAAGTTCGACCCAGCTGGGCCCCTCCTGTTGCTGACAACTCCTTGAGGCGCGCGGGAACAGTGCGCGCCGTCGACGTCTTGGGCAATCTTATAGTGTTGGATAGCCCAATTATCGATTAAGGCGTAAGTATAAGCTATTTAAAATCGCTATGTGTTTACGCTACAAACTATGGAAGTGGAGCAGTAACCAAGCCTATCATAAGGTGGAACGATGACCTGAGGAAGGTCGCAGGAATCTGATGTATGATAACAGAACGTCTTTTGGCTAAAATGACAATAAATGATATTTATTTTACAAAAAGATTTTAAAAACACTTTTACACGTTACTTTTTTCGTCAGTTTAAACTAGGAGGACAATATTTCCTAGCTAAGAAGAAACTCCGAAATAAACTCAGGGGTCTCTATTGATGATGTAATAACAAAAAAGACAGATACACACTTTGAGCTCACAATTGTACCATTATTTACATTATGCACTTACAAAATATATGCGTTTTTATCGATAAAGCAAGTTTAATTAACTAGAATTAATGTATGCATGCAAATATCTGCTAGCCTGAGAATGTATTGAAATAACTCATGGGGCGTCACAGACTACCAAATGTTGTAGACGGTACAGTGTCAATATTTTTCATTCCAAGTCCAACCAATAATGTCAGCGTCTCAGCGAGCCTCATCAATTCAGCCGAAGGATGTCCACTGTTGGGTATATGCCCAAGTGTAGCCACATCGACAGATAAATACTGCAATTATACAGAAAATACAAAATAAAAATAAGCAAATTGGCCATAACATTGGTATAAAAATTATTTGAATTTATAAATCCGAATCAATCGGAATGATATCACAGTTCAAATTAATGCCTTTTTACCCGACAAAAGGACCCATATTGGATAGGATAAAATCATCCTATCCAATATGGGTCTAGATTATTATATATTTTGACTGGCCTGTTGGTCTAGTGGTTAGTGATCCTGACTGCTATGCCGGAGGTCGTGGGTTCGATTCCCACCCAGGACAAATGTTTATGTGATGAGCATGATCATTTGTTCTGTGTCTGGGTGTAATTTATCTATAATATGTATGTATTTAGAAATATATAAGTATGTTTATCAGTTGTCTAGTACCCATAACACAAGCTCTGCTTAGCTTGGGACTAGACAGCGTTGTGTGATAGTTGTGGAATATTATATTATATTATATATTATTATATTATTATGGGTCCCACCGACTGTTACAGTCAATATGTTCCTTATTAGAATTTATTAGATACTTACTAGCTTTTGCCTGTGGTTTCACCCTCATACATAAAATTTAGCTTATGTCACTCAGGAATAAAGCAGCTTTTTATCGGTGAAATAATTTCATCAATCGGACCAGTACTTTTAGAGATTGCCTCTTGCAAACAAAAAAATAAAAACTAAAAAAAAACTTTAAAGTATCTAAAGTAAACTAAAAAGTATCCTAAGTTTGTATCCTGCTTCTAAGCTATCTCAACACTAATTTTCAGCCAAATCAGTTCAACCGTTCGTGTGTTATTAATAGTGTAACTAACACGACGTTATTTTATATTTTTATACAGATTTATTTTATTTTATATGTGTCGCGTATCAATTCTGTAATAAGTCAATGTTTTAATCATTAAATTGCTTTTTGCATTTCAGTAGGTACTGAATTTTTTATTTTTTCTTTTTCACAGTTGCGCTTTTTATTTTTTTTATAACCCCGGCTTAAACTTTATTGACAACTCTAGTAGATTTTGTACTCTGTGCGTTGTTGTACAGGTTCCCTAAATAGGTGAGCTATTTTCCACGTATCAGTAAGTTTGGTGGCATTTCAAGATCTTAAAGAATTTGTTGAAGATACAGATCGATTTCTCGGTAGAAGTTCTTTTTACATCAACCTATCCTTGTACTGTCATTGAAATTTTACGAGTATTTATAACTAGCTCTTTTGCACGCGTCTTTGTCCGCGTATATAAAATGTAGCCTATGTCACGTCCCGGAGGAGTTGTCAGCAACAGCAGGGGCCCAGCTGGGTCGAAGCCTGCTGGGGTCAGGGTTATCTGAAAGGGAGTTCGAGCTCCGGTATGAAGGCACGAAGGAACGGGGTGGGTTTTTAGTCAGTAAGAGTTTGATACTATCTCCCGCTCCGCCCAAGAGAGGGGGTTGTTATTGGATGATTTTCTTCACCAGAAAGAAAAACCGTCCGGACCGAGCCCAAGTCGTCGACGGCGCGCTCTGTCTGTTCCCGCGCGCCTCAATTAGTTGTCAGCAACGGCAGGGACCCAGCTGGGTCGAAGCCTACTGGTCCGAAAGGTAGCTTAGACCCCGGAACGAAAGGCCATGAAGGAACTGGACTGGGTTTTTAGTCAGTAAAAATCTGACACTATCTCCCGCTCCGTCCAAGATGATGTCATTAGATGATATTCCCAACGCGAAAAAAAAAGAACCAGGATACCACCTTTCACACTTCTTTGTACTTATTTCTGCATAATCCCACCATATAATATATTTTGGCACACGACTTAACATTCAAATATCCAAAATAATCGCCTAAAGTGCTCAAAAACTCACGAATCTGCAAAAAAAATCTCAAAAATATCTTCTGATTACCATATAATAGTCCATAAAGTGATAAAAAGATGTAATAATATTATTTACAAGGCATTCCCTCCAACCCAGCGGCCATTTTAAAATGGCGTAATGAAATGAGGGAAATAACAATGTTCTTACTTCTTACTTATCGTGAAATGAACCATAAGGTCTGTTTGTGTGTAAAAAATATATGTAATTCGTAAATGAGATAGTGGTCAAACGTGAGCTTGTAATAAAAAAAAAAAACAACAGGAAATATTTCACAAAGTTTAAGCTTATTATGTCAGCCAAAATACATAGTCACCGGGCCATCCAGGCAAGCGAGAAGTCGTTTTGCACTTACACCCAGCTGTTAGATGACGCCTAACACCCGCTATGACCTGTCGTGACTTGTGTTGTGCTTAGCGGAGGTGTCCAACTTGTGACCGTTTTAAATATTTTTGGGAAAAAATATAACATGGTGTAAAAACTTTTGGAATCTATTTATTTATTTATTTATTTAATCTTCATGCAACAAAAAGTACAAAGGCGGACTTAATGCCTTAGGCATTCTCTACCAGTCAACCTAGGGAGGTGAAGAGATAGTAATATGGTAGGCGCACAAAAGAGAATTTTGTTTTGGAAACAAGAGTAAAAAGAATACATATGGTTAAAAATGTAGTATATATATTATATTAAATACATATATATTTAATATAATATATATACTACATATATATATTTATATAAAGTAAGGAAAGAAGTTTTAAAACGATTCTGCTATTAGTGTAGAAAATGATTCCGCAACTTCCGCTTGAACAAACTATATTCAGGTTTCGCGTAGACTTAAAATAATTTGCGTATCTACTAGTTTACAATTACGACACAAAGTCCCAAGTAAAGCCACGCTCAAAACTAGTATGTATCAAAAAAATATACCACACTTTTATAATGTATCATAAAAAACTCTCCGAAACAGATAAGTATTGAAAAAAGAGCATCAAAAAATATAATATTCTTTCAAAAAAAATTAAAAAATGTAACAGGCTACACGCCTTACACGGGTAGCCACCGCAAAAGGGTTAGGGTTGGCACAAACTGCACTTAGAATGATTAAAAAAATTGCTAAATATTAAAAAAAGAGCTATAGGCTAAGTTTAAACCCATTTTTTTTGTTTTTTTTTTTTTTTTGTATATATTATCAAATTACTTTTGCCAATCTGGGTGGACCAAAAAGAGGAGTGTCAGAGTTATACTGACTAAAATAAACCCTTCTGTGTGTTTTTTTTCCTTGTTTACCTTCCGTAGGCGCGGATTTGTGGACGGTGAGCAATGGGTAGGTCGTCCGACTATAGGAAGTAGTATAACCGTAGGAGCCCAGCTGGGTCGAAGCCTTCGAAGGGTTTGTGTGAAACAGAACCTCGAAGCACTGAAATGACAGCATGAAAGGAACAGGAGGGGGTTTTAGTCCGTAAAAGTCTGACGCAACCTTCCACTCCACCCTAGCGCGGGAGAAGTCAATAGCTATTTTTTTATTGAAAACCATGGTGTCATGTCCAGTGCCGTGGCAACTGTTTTGCACAATCCCGCATGACTCCAAATACCCTCGTTGTATGAAAAAGGAAACTGTGCAAACCCAATGGAAACAGCTTCGACATACAAGTTCGCGGGTTCTAACCTATCCGGGCGCATTATTTTATGTAGGTAATTCATTTCATCACCATTGCTCCCAAAAGAGTGAAGAAAAACATCGTAAGACCACTGACATGTCATGTCCTAGTATTCGAAGACATTTGACTTCCTTTTTTATGGTGGGTCATCCAATGACAACGAGAGATAGTGTCAGACTCTTACTGACTAAAAACCCACTCAGTTCCTTCTAGCCTTCATACCGGGGCTCGAGCTTACACTCCACCAATCTGCAAAATAGCAGTATGGTGGATTACGTCCCATTCCTCTTCTAGAAAGAAGGCCTGAGTCCCAGCAGTAGGAACATTAGAAAACTGATTATGCTGAAGAAACGGTCATAACGCTGCCTGCTTTATTGGTCGACTGCCGAGTACCTAACCTAGTAAATTGTGTTATGAATACAGAAATATGCGTTCTCAGGTCCATCTTAAGGTGTGTAGTCCCTTGAATTTCTGGCAAAGACCTTTGAAAGGAATAAGGTAAACAAGCGAAAAAAATATCTTGTAAACAATTTTTTTTTTGCCAAAAGTACAAGTCTTACGAAAAAAAAACATAATCGGGTAGTTTCCAGGGTCGAAATAACTAGATTTTATTTAGTCCGTATTTAAGATTATAAAAAAATATTGGACGTATATTAATGTATTTTTTCTTTTTTCGATTAAACAAAAAATAACAAAGATATAGCCCATTAAAGTAACGCGTGACGCCACCCCGTGCGAAAAAATACAGCACGGGCGTGACGTTACACGTAACTTTAATAGGCTATAGCTTTGTTATTTTTGGTTTAATTTACAAATAAAAAAATACATGTCCCTTATTTTTGAATAATTTAAAAGATGACCAATAACATTTTTAACGGACACCAACCTATTATGTTGATAATGTTGTACATGAATCTATCCTATAAATATTATTAATATTATAAAGATTTAACGATTGTTTTTTAATTCTTTAAGCGGTTTTGTTTAAATATAGTAAAAATAAAAAAAAAGGCTCGGACGCTGTGAGCGCCGTTTCCTGATGCGGTCGGCTTCCTCCTTTGCTAGCATTACTACTTCGCAGAAGGAGGCGACCGCCTGCCACTCCTTCTCGCTCTGGACCATGGCCCGTACCAAGGCCCGGCGACCGAGGAATAGACTTCAGAAAGTCACTGTTTTATAGCACTCAGGAGTTAGAGCCTTAAGATTACAGCCTCTACAGAAGGCCGCAAATCATGCAAACGTCTTTCATCACTTCAAATCAACATAACAATCTACACCATTTGACAGCATAGACAGGTAGTCCATAAAAATATCCATATTCACGGCTAAACCATCCTTTATTGACAGGTTTCCATTTATTACTATGCACTCTCATAAAACACTATTTATGCGATCCCATGATCGAATAAAAATGCACGTGGATAAAAATATTCGTGCCTTTTTGCATTAGTTATAATTTAGGTGTCTTCAAGACTTGAGCACTATACATATAAAACACACACACAAATACATATAATAGGTACTGCCCCCCTAGCCAAGTTACAACCGTTTCGCTTGCGTCGAACGCTTTTATTCTGACAACGTGGCTGAGCGTTGAGACGACGTAATTCCCGTACATTTGAAGCTTTCTACTAGCGGTATCTATTGCAGATTAGCAACTTGGCTAGGGGTACAGAAGTCAATCTACATACAAAGCGCGCTCGAGGAACGCACACATAGACACCGCTCACGGACACCATATCTCGGTAGCGTCTCGGCCCGCTCGTCGAACAGTTCCGGCTCAAACGCTTATTATCTATTTTGTGGCTTGAGTGAGTAGGCTCTTAATGAACTAGTGCCACAAAATGCATTGGTACAGAAGTCAACCCCATGTATGTACTTCATTTTTTATACCTACGCTACCGTCGTGGAGGTTATGCGAATATTTAGTTTCTGAAGTAAGTAACGAAGCAGCCAAGCAATTTTGGTATTTCTTTTTTTTGTCTAAGTAACTACTTGTGTTATTATTATTATCGTTTTTCTTTTGTTTGTTGTTGTATATTAGTATAAGTGCTTAATTTTTATAACTTGTGTGTAATATGTAATTTGGTGCATGTGTTGTGTGTAGCCAATAAATGTTTTATCTATCTATCTACCTATCTATCTATCTATCCAAGCCATACATTTTTACTGGTATGTAGAATTTGTGAAGTTAACCCTAAGTAACGGTAGAGTTAGGCCGTGTAGATTCAGAAGCTTGGCTGTACATGAGATCTAATATCTTTTTCACAGGGCAAACCTTATGTGGTCGTCTTGGCAACATTTTACATGAAATGTTTTTAGAGGGATTTCAGTTCTTTTTGTAGGTTGCTAGGCAGTCTTTATTTTTTTCTTCTTTATTTTGGCTTTCTAGCACTTCACGAAGTACTCTAACAGTTTGAAGTCTCATACAAACGTCCGTCCCCATTTTAGGGGATAGGGGCAAAATTTATAAGTTTATGAATTTTTTTGTTAGTTGTATATTAAACTTAGATTACATACCAAATTTCAGCTTTCTAGCACTTCAGGAAGTAGCCAAACATTTTGATGATCATCAGTGTGTCAGTGACGAAATCGGTGTATTTTAGTCCATATCGATAAAATGTAAATTATTAGAGCTATTCAATTGAGACTTTGCATTTTTAATTTGTCTATTATTGAAATCATATTCTGAGAATCTGAACTATCTGGTACATCGGAAACCAACTCTATGAGGGTTCAAAAAAACGACGAAACACTTCGAGAAAAGGTAGGCAGTGCCCTTGCGCTTCGCTTGGCTCGTCTTTGGCAGATAATTATGTCTTTTTTTGTAGGTGGGAAAATTATCCAAAGACATCTCCGCGCCCTCGGGCGGAGCGCGATATAGAGTCAGACTGACTAAAAACCCACTTCTGTCCCTTCGTTGCCTTTCGTATCGGGGCCGCATCTTCTACTGGTTTATTGAAGCTCCACATCCATGCTCATGCAATTACTACTAATTAAATATCATTTATTTAAATAAACAGATTTGCTATGAGCGCACACTCGAGAAGATTCGAAAGAATCCTGATTGGGATCCTTGCCTTTAGGCGTCACGCGTCGGATCTAGTCATACACTGCGCGCTGCTACGACATTAAATAAAATCTGCTGCGTGGAACAAATTTTTCCGTTTATTTGTGAGTGTCTGTTTATTTTTTCTTTCGGTGGGCAAAAATCATCTTATGACAACCCCTGCTCTTGAGTGGAGCGGGATTGGTTGTCAGACTCTTACTGACTAAAAAGCCACCCCGTTCCTTCTAGCCTCTTCATACTGGGGCACGAGCTTCCTTTCGGATAACCCTGGCCCCAGTAGCCTTCGACCCAGCTGGGCCCCTCCTGTTGCTGACAACTCCTTGAGGCGCGCGGGAACAGTGCGCGCCGTCGACGTCTTGGGCTCGGTCCGGACAGTTACCGGACGATCGGACAGCGAGGTACCCATGGCTCGCCGTCCGCAAGCCCGCGTCTACGGAGGGCGGAAATCGGGATCGGAATCCCAGCGGCGGTGGCGAGGACGCCGTTACCTGATGCGGTCGGCCTCCTCCTTTACTAGCATTACTGCTTCGCAGAAGGAGGCGACCGCCTGCCATTCCTCCTCGCTCCCGACCATGGCCTCGACCAAAGCCCAGCGCGAGAGGTCTCCGCCGCGGATCGCCCCCACGAGGGCACGGTGACGCTCCGCCGAGGCAGGTCACACCTCGACTGTGTGCTCCACCGTGTCCTCCGGGCGTTCCGCACAGTGGCGACACCCGGGCGTCTCTGCCGCTTTTATCCGATATAGGTACCTCCCGAACGTGCCATGTCCAGTGAGGACCTGCGTCATGCGGAAGGTAAGGACGCCGTGAGGTCTTTCCAGCCACGCCTCAAAGAGGGGACTTACCGCCATAATCGTGGCGTGCCCATTCGTATCGGGGTCGAATCTTCTACTGGTTTATTGAGGCTCCACATCAATGGCCATACAACTACTTCATCTATACTTATAATAAATCTGTAGAGAGGTCAATTCTGTACATGAAATATATTTCCAAAATAACTATTAGGGGGTGATTAGTGATCGATACTGATGCTAAAAATACAAACAGTAAAATTTTTGTCTGTCTGTCTGTCTGTCTGTCTGTCTGTCTGTCTGTCTGTCTGTCTGTCTGTCTGTCTGTCTGTCTGTATGTTCTTTATAGAAACAAAAACTACTCGATGGATTTTAACAAAACTTGGTACAATCATTCTTCATACTCCTGGGCAGGTTATAGTATACTTTTCATCACGCTACGATCAATAGGAGCAGAGCAGTGAAGGGAAATGTTGGGGAAACGGGAGAAATGAGTCCATTTTTTAAGCTTCATTACTACACAGAAAACATGTATAACGGAAATGTTCTCCTCAAAATTATATAAAAAATGTCCCACGACAGCATACGTCTATCTTTTATGGTTAACTCACAATAACACGTGTAACTCCCGATAGCTTAGCAGTTCTGAGCTTTCTGTTTATTTTTGTCTACTCTTACGTTTATAACACTGAATGTCGCTGGCATAAGCAACAGGATCCGCGTACGAAGTCGCTGGCAGAAGCTAGTTGAAAATAAGACCCCAATTTAACTGAGAAACCCCGCAGGCAAAACAACAGCTAGAAGCTAGTAAAAAATCATGTATAAAAAGTATGAATAATTCAACAGTAGCAGCCCTATCGATCGCGCGGATATCGCACAGCGTGGCGACTCTTGCGCAGTTCTCAACACAATGCCGAGTTATATGTTTATACGTATGTTGAGAGCGACAGGTATTGACGGTGGGATAAATAAACGATTTACATAGTGTTGCCGCAGTTAAATAACCTTATCTTGTGGCGAGCCTTAAAATTTTGATGTATAGTATAGTCAAGGAATTAAACATATAGGGCTATATTTCACCGGAACACCATGGGGACGCGACCAGTTGCGCCGCTATGGTGTCCCGCTGAAATATAGTCCCATGCTACTAAACTAGACACCAGAGTCGCACACGCCCGCGCTAGTCGCGCCACCAAATTGGTTGCGCAACAAAACGGACACCAGGTGAGCTCTGCTTGGGCAGAGCATCGCCGTGCCCTCGTGGGGGCGATCGGCGGCAGAGACCTCTCGCGTCGGGCCTTGATTCAGGCCATGATCCGGAGTGAAGAGGAGTGGCAGGCGGTCGCCTCCTTCTGCGAAGCAGTAATGCTAGCAAAGGAGGAGGCCGACCGCATCAGGTAACGGTGCACTCGCAGCCGCCGCCGGGATTCCGATCCCGATTTCCGGCCACCTAGGGTGGCCGGAAATCGGGATCGGAAAACGCGGGCTTGCGAGCGGCGAGCCATGGGTAGCTCGCTGTCCGACCGTCCGGTTACTGTTCGGACCATACCCAAGTCGTCGACGGCGCGCACTGTTCCCACGCGCCTCAAGGCGTTGTCAGCAACGGCAAGGGCCCAGCTAGGTCTAAGCCTACTGGGGCCAAGGTTATCTGAATAGGAACTCGAGCCCCGGTATGAAGGCTAGAAGGAACGGGGTGGGTTTTTAGTCAGTAAGAGTCTGACACTATCTCTCACTCCACCCAAGAGTGGGGGTTGTCATTAGATGATTTTCACTCCGAAAAAAAAAACACGTCCGAGCTGATTGCGTCACCGAATTGGTTGCGCAACCAAACGGACACCAGGTGAGTAACTCTCTATACATATAGCTGTATAAATTTTGTTGGTAGCGGCCACTGGTCGCGCCGCCATGGTGTCTTGGTGAAGTATAACCCTTATTAAATAGTCAGTGTCCTGAGAGTGAAGAAGTCAGTCGTCGACTCAAACTCGGCAACCACTGAGGAAGGCCTCTCACAAGGTAGACTTACTGCGTGAAGAACCGTTTGATCGTTGTAAGAACACCGAGTTTCCTAGCTGTTATTTTTTTTTAATTATGGATAGACGAAAAAAAAAATCCTCTCTTTAGAAAAACCACTCCTGTTGCTTCTTTGCCATTATTCCAGCGTCCCGAGGATCTCTTTCCCATCACCCATGGCCCCAGTAGGCTTCGACCCTGCTGGTTTTCTACGGTTGCTGGGACACTACACGCCTTCGACGTCTTGGGCACAGTCCGGATGGTTATCGGACGGTCGGACGGCGAGCTACGCATTTTTCGCCGTCCGCAAACCCCCTTCGAATTTGCATGACATTCAAAAACAAACTTATGAACGAAATTCCACAACTCATGTTTTAAAATGATTTTTTAAGAGGCAGTGATAAATTGCTAAGAGACATTCTAAATATTTAAGGGCTGCGGCATATCGCTATTGTTCTAATATAATGGAGGCCGCACAACGGCATTATAAAGCGGTAGCGTTATGAATTTACCCTGTATTAATGTTCGGGTGCATTGTCGCACGAGATACGTGACGTCACTCGTATTAAGGGGGATGCTTAGCTCGCCATTCGACCGTCTGGTGTCTTAACATTTTGACAGTTCAATTTTTTTCTGATTTCTGCTCAAAAATTTATTTATTTATTCAAACTTCATGCAACACAAAGTTACAAATGCAGACTTAATGCTTGCTCTACCAGTCAACCAAGGGTGGTGAAGAGAAAACATGGCAATGACGTAAAAAAAAACCCGCGATATTTCAATATCATTAAGTTTTTAGCTAAAATTTTGCAGAAACTGAAATCTATGGGCACAGTGGCGGGCGATATTTATCAATCTACTAGCTTTGCCCGCGCGGCTTCGCTCCCGCTCTTCCCTACTCCACCCTACTCTACCCTACTCTACCCTACTCTACCCTACTCTACCCTACTCTACCCTACTCTACCCTACTCTACCCTACTCTACCCTACTCTACCCTACTCTACCCTACTCTACCCTACTCTACCCTACTCTACCCTACTCTACCCTACTCTACCCTACTCTACCCTACTCTACCCTACTCTACCCTACTCTACCCTACTCTACCCTACTCTACCCTACTCTACCCTACTCTACCCTACTCTACCCTACTCTACCCTACTCTACCCTACTCTACCCTACTCTAACCTACTCTACCCTACTCTACCCTACTCTACCCTACTCTACCCTACTCTACCCTACTCTACCCTACTCTACCCTACTCTACCCTACTCTACCCTACTCTACCCTACTCTACCCTACTCTACCCTACTCTACCCTACTCTACCCTACTCTACCCTACTCTACCCTACTCTACCCTACTCTACCCTACTCTACCCTACTCTACCCTACTCTACCCTACTCTACCCTACTCTACCCTACTCTACCCTACTCTACCCTACTCTACCCTACTCTACCCTACTCTACCCTACTCTACCCTACTCTACCCTACTCTACCCTACTCTACCCTACTCTACCCTACTCTACCCTACTCTACCCTACTACTCTACCCTACTCTACCCTACCCTACCCTACTCTACCCTACTCTACCCTACTCTACCCTACACTACCCTAATTTTTTTTTCCATAAGAATCTTCTCCTCACAATAACAATCACAACAAAAAAAAAAAACAGCCAAATCGGTCAAGCCGTTTTCATGCCAAGTCGTGACAACGGAAAACGGGGGTCATTTTTATATATATAGATTACTGACAACTTTAGCTGTCAGAATTTGTACCTATATAAATAAAATAAGACAAAGCTCCACAATATAGCCGCTTCTTTGGCTCAAAGCACTAACATATAAAAATATCGAATCACAATATTTGCTATTGAACTCCTCCAAAACGGCTTAGAATAGAATATTTTTGTTTGCCTAGAATTTAGGTGGGTGTAAAAATGAGTTGTTAATAATATTTAAATAGGATCCATGTACATTCTGCCTTACGCATGCAAATGTGATACAATGTAAATAATAATAATAATTTATTTTGCTAGAGTAGGAGTATAGTAATTATCTGGCAGTTTTATAATAGATCGTAGAATATTTTTTACCTTCCTACCCCACCCCCCATTTTTCTATGATATCTATAAGGCAGAACGATGTTTGTCGAAAATTTTTTTTTTATTTTTCAATAAAAAAACCTTGAAGAAAAAAATCCCGTGACGTATTCATTGAAACAACGTAAACGCACACTGTCCGTGATTTATAGGCACGAGGCAGTGTTGTCGTGTTATGAAAATATTTAATTATTACACAGCCGCGGTGTTGCCAGACTAAAGGTGACGATTACCCACACGGTAAGTTTAATAAGAGGAGGGTTTACACCAAAAAACTAAGGTTGCTTTGTTTTGTACGAGGATTTTGTATCAAGCTGTGGTATTTATGGTACAGAGATGATGGCAACACTTTTGTAGCAGCTGAATGTTTGATGGAAAGTGAAGTGACATGCGACAGGCACATCATCGGCATCATTTCAGTTGAAAGACGTCCACTGTTGGGCATAGGCCTCTCCCAAGTGTCGCCACGTCAACCGGTCCTATGCGTCTCTCATCCATCGGATTCCCGCAACCCTCACCAGGTCATCGAACCACCTTGCAGGAGGCTTTCCAATGCTGCGTCTAAGAAATTCTTGAAAATCGCTTTCCAAAATGCTGAAGCAACACCTCTTTGCATGATTTCGTTCGATAGAGTTTCCATGACCTCGAAACGCAATGGGAAACTAAAGGAACACGAGTGAGTTTAGGCAATAAAAGTCTGACACTACCTCTCACTCCATCCAGAGCGGGAGAACTGTTTTGATAATTTTCCACACCTCATAGCAATGCCTACTGGGGCCAGGGTTAGTCCGAAAGGTAGCTCGAGCCCCGGTATGAAGGCACAAAGGAACGGGGTGGGTTTTGAGTCAGTAAGAGTCTGACACTATCTCCCGCTCCGCCCAAGAGCGGGGGTTGTCATTGTCACCTAATAATAAAAGTCATTATCTCCTCTTTTTATTAGGGTTACGTACCTAAGTCGGCAAAAACGGAACCCAGGATCACTTTTTTGTCCATCTGTCAAGAACACGTGAAGGTATGAACCTAAAGTTAATATTAAACACCTAGGTTTGTTTTATCAGTGAAAAAAAAAACAAACTTCTAAGTCAACGCGATCTTCTAAATCGATCTTTAAAAAGGCTACATTTAGGGTCCGTTCACACAGACCGGCTCGGAGAGCATCGGCGTGCATTTTTCTACACAAAGCGCGTTCAAGCATTCTTAATGACAAAAACAGTGCTCATGCAAAAATAAACCTTACTAAAGAATACTAAAAACTGTTTTCTACGTGATGAAAATCTGCTCTCCTCTCCGAGCCGATCTGTGTGAACGGACCCTTAGGCGCATATTTTGACACCCGCTAGGAAATCTAACCACTACTTGTTATTCTAGAATCCTGAAATTTGCCATGAAGCCAGGTCTTAGATAGCACAAGTATAGGAGAAAGTCTGAAAACTGTGAAATAGTAAATACATTTTTTTATTTGGAAAAATCTTCGAGACTCCATTCGGAAATTGAACTATTTACATAAGTTAGTTTTTACGGAACCCTCACTGTTCGAGTCCAACTCGTACTAGCCCAATTTTTTTAAAAAAACATGACCTAATTTTTTAGGCAAACGATCAGTGATGCATTGTGTCGGATGCTAACTGTTCGGCTGAGAAATTACCGCACACCAGCCAAATAGTTAATTGAGTGGAAATTTAAGTATCGGAATGGCGTGGAGTCGATATTTGTTTAAAAATTAATTCATGAATCCCCAAGCGACCACCGGTGGCCGCGCATCTATTGTCTTACTATTGTGTCTCTAATTGACGGTATCTGAAGGGTTAACTTAGTTTTGTCTTCGTCATAATAAAATTCTTTTTTGTGCCTTTTTGTTCCCATTATTTGGGGTCAGCCCCCCTAGCCAAGTTCCGTTTCTTTTGCGACGCCAAGCTGCGATGGAAAGCTCATGTCAAAAAGAAAAGACAGGAACTCGACTTACGCTATAAAAGCATGTATTGGTTATTCGGAAAGAAATCCTGTTTATCAATACATAATAAGATAACACTTTACAAGCATATTTTGATGCCAATTTGGACGTATGGTATCCAACTCTGGGGCTGTACAAAACGGAGCAACATCAAAATAATACAACAATTCCAAAATAAAGTACTCAGGGATGCTGTAAAAGCACCTTGGTACATCAGAAATGACGACCTCCACCGTGACCTTAACCCTTCAGATACCGTCAATTAGAGACACAATAGTAAAACAATAGATGCGCGGCCACCGGTGGTCGCTTGGGGATTCATGAATTAAAATGGAACTCGTCACCACCATCATTCAAAAATTTGCTGAAGCCCACGAACACAGACTTCACCACCATGTGAATATTGAGCTGTTAGACAATACGGACCTAGTGCGTAGACTAAAGAGAACTAAACCTTTTGAGTTAGTGTAGTGTTTAAAGTTAGTGTATAACAGTGATCAATGCTGTGCTATGCATATAACACATGAACAAAGTGTTTTTATCAATATCAGACTCTAAGAAAGTGCTATGGACTTCTATAAGTGCTAAAGGACGCTATTCTTAGTTTAAATTAAACCGTATAAAAAAAAGTTAGAGTTAAATTAATTATTAGTCTGTTAGGCTAGATTGTAATTAATTATTAAGAAATTTATTCTTAATAACAAGGAAAAAAAAATTTGCGACGAACGCGTCGAGTTGGCAACGCCGATTCTTTTGTTCTGACCACGTGGCTGAGCGTTGAGATGACGTCATTCCCGTACATTTGAAGTTTTCTACTAGCGTTAACGATTGCAGATTATCAACTTGGCTAGGGTACAGGTCTTCTCACTAATCGGCGACAATAGGATACTCTATCCTGGGCTGTCATAAAAAGTGAACTAAAATTTGCGTTGCCAACCACATTATATTTTTTTTTATTCAAAAATGCCCAAGTTTTTTTACTTTTTAGATAGACTATACCTTCATTGGTAGCACATCGATATTGGCACAGTATTCGTGTCTACACACGCACACACAAACACGTTAGGGATACAATAAAGACTAATTAAGAATTTATCTAAAGTAACCTTTTTTTTACGGTGGGCAAAAATCATCCTATGACATCCCCCGCTCTTGGGTGGAGCGGGAGATAGTGTCAGACTCTTACTGACTAAAAACCCGACCCCGTTCCTTCTAGCCTCTTCATACCGGGCCTCGAGTTTCCTTTCAGATAACCCTGGCCCCAGTAGGCTTCGACCCAGCTGGGCTCCTTCTGTTGCTGACAACTCCTTGCGGCGCACGGGAACACTGCGCACGCGAACACTGCGCCGTCGACGTCTTGGGCTCATATAAATAATATAATAATAATAATAATATTCCACAACTATCACACAACGCCGTCTAGTCCCAAGCTAAGCAGAGCTTGTGTTATGGGTACTAGACAACTGATAAACATACTTATATATTTCTAAATACATACATATATAGATAAATTACACCCAGACACAGAACAAATGATCATGCTCATCACATAAACATTTGTCCTGGGTGGGAATCGAACCCACGACCTCTGGCTTAGCAGTCAGGGCCACTAACCACTAGACCAACAGGCCAGTCAAAATAACGTTAATTATTACATTAATAAAAACAATAAGAGATGCGCGTTGTGGAGGCAGAAACATCCAACTCCTCCACTTTTTATCACCCCATCGGAGCATCTTCTCCCTGGACGCGAACTACAGTGGCCAATTTGGAAGTCTCTAAACCGACTGCGAACCCTGGTTGGCCGATTTAAAAGCAATCTGGCCAAATGGGGCTTTCTCGACCCATCTCTAGTAAAGTACCAGTATGGAGCCTCTCCACAGGACAGGCGCCACCTGCTATGCTGCCCATCCTGCATTATCACCCAAAGTTTTCAGGATCTATACGAGGCCAACAATAGAGCCGTACAGGTTGCCAAATTTTGGTCAGAAAAAGTATAATTTGAGAGCATCGACACGAAAAGAATAAAAACAATTCGAAAAACTCGTAAAAATAGTACATTATGATATAAGTGTGTAATGTTAGTGATTACCGTCGAGGCGGTATTTAGACCCGAGCCATGGCGAGGGTCTTAAGAGAGCCGAGAACGGCAATCACTAATTACTCACGTGTATCATACGACGTTTTTCAATACACTTGTGAATAAAATAACTGTAAAACCAGTAAACTTTTGTGGCAGTAAAAATCTGTTTTCATATGCGCAGCCATTTTTACCGACTTCCCAAAAAGGAGGAGGTACTACGTTCGGCTGTTTGTATGTTTTTTTTTTTTTTTTTTTTTTTTTTTTTTTTGTATGTTTGTTCGTCGAATACTCCCCCAAATGTGGACGGATTTTCAAAATTCTTTTTTTGTTCGAAAGTAGATAGTTCTGAGGTGGTCCCATTATCACCAAATTAGGATCTGATGATGGGATCTTGGAGAAATCGAGGGCAACCTTCAAATTTTATAGGCTCACTTATTGATTTTCGCATATTTTATGAAGTATCTTGTGTATTTGCGTATGGTCGTCACCATCTCAGGTAGCTGGGCTGATGATGGAAGGTACAACTCCTTAACAGTAAGAAGTTACTCGAACAGGCAAGGACTGTTTTAGTAAATTGTTTTGATGTTTGATAGGGCATTTGCCACATTTGGTTTCACGATCATCAAGACATGACCTGATGCTGCAGTCAGGATAGTCTGCAGAGTACCTAAGTCCTCGACAACAAACAGCAGATATATCGAGTTTAGGCTCATTGAAAACGGCTCGATGTGTGGATAAACGTACTGCTAATAAAGAACACCGATAATAAAGTACATAGAGACCTGATGCTGAAGCCAGGAGCATCAGGAAAAGTACAAACCTTGAAATTACACTCCGTAGTCGTGTTTGGGCTCATTTTAAACAGGACTAAATTTTAAGTTCATTGCAATGTTGACATAAATCTGGCCTGATGCTACAGCCGGGATTATCAGCATCTAGTCTAATGACTGATTGAAAGATTTACCTTTCGGCTTCATCATCAGATCAGTTCGATATATCCTTTCCCTCTCCAGCATCTAGTCTAATGACTGTTTGAAAGAAGAGGGGGAGAGGATATATCGAACTGATCTGATGATGAAGCCGAAAGGTAAATTAATGTAATCTAACCGTGTTTGGGATTATTAGAACCGTTATGAGATGCGCTCTGACTATAAGGTATTTAAGTTTGACTGAGGGGTACTTTTTAGTGGTGGTACCATAACTAAAAAGTGTAAAATAAAAAAAACTTTTTACAAAAAAAATATAACCGACTTCAATGATAAAAAACACTGAAAAGTATCAAATAACTTTAATTTTAGAAGTCGGTGTTAAATAACGAAGAGACTAAAATATTATAGAAACACCGACTTCTAAAATTAAAGTTATTTGATACTTTTCAGTGTTTTTTATCATTGAAGTCGGTTATATTTTTTTTGTAAAAAGTTTTTTTTTTTTTTCTCGTGGGGGACGATCTGCGCCAATCCTGATACGATAAATGTAATAAAATTATGACGGTGGAGAGGTTGAACAATGAGGTTTTAACCACATTATAGCATTAGTGCGTAATGGTAATCAAAATGTCACAGTTTGGTAAAAAGTGCCATTATATACCTAAATGCAGTGCAATAAGAGTCACTTTATGAGCGAGTGTATTGAAAAAAGATTTTAATTAACTAAAGTCACATTATATAAATATCATTAGGGTATCAATTTCGTTGTTGCGTAGTCAGGTTTATTTATCCAAAGAACGGCGGCGGGGGTGGTGGAGGTCCAAATCCAGGCCCATAGCCCGGTCCGAAACCTCGTCCGAAACCAGGTCCAAATCTTGGACCGAAGCCTGGTCCAAAACCAGGTCTATACGGTCCGCCAAAACCAGGCCGGTTCCATGGTCCGAACTGGCTCTCGATGATCTGAAATGATTGGAATATAATATTTGTTTTAATTTCTGGAATTAAAGTAACAGTAGTTTTTGATATTTCAATGAAACAAAGACATTATAAACAACATTATTTTCAGTTTAAGCGAATCCTGAATATAGCTTATTCAGAATCAGTAACTGAATGGATTCCATAGTTATTACACCATGTTATATTTAGTCTCAAAAATATTTTAAAAAGATCACAAGTTGGAATCGTGTTCCATCGTCGACCACATCATCGCTTACCATCAGGTGAGATGGTGGTCAAACGCAAGCCTAACAATAATACTAAAAAAAAAAACAGTCGCCACTCTCAGATCCATTCGTCCTCATCTTTCTGTTCAATATGCTCGGCCCACAGCCACCAAAATCTGAAGATGTTTCGAGCTATGGCAGTTGCCATAGGGAAACTGTGACCATAGGTCCAAAGCCCTTTCTCTTGCCTTTTGGGTAACTTTAAACCTTCTGATGAGACTTATTGTCAGCGACCACGTTTTTTTTGCAACTGGCAATGCGCACTTCGTCTAAAGCCATACACGCCAGGGTATACCTGACAGATTAGCCTGTACAGGTGAGTTGTACAGGTAAACAGGAGCGTGTAGGTTGCACAACTGTGCTGGTTTCCAGACATACTTACCTGTCAGGTATAACTGTACAGGTAAACCTGTCAGGTATACCCTAGTGTGTATGGGTGCAAACTTAAAGAAACAGGTTACCGATGCAGGCGAGTCTGTAGGATTCGGTACCGATCGGTACTGGTAAAATTCTTCCGGGTGTTCTTATGCGCTCATTTATAAAGGAACCGGTTTATACTTGTCGGCACCGACTACCTGGGCCGAGTCATACGGATGTAAGCATTGGCCAGTGCAGTGTTTTACACATTCACACATAGAGATATGACCGGTACCTATCTGTACCGACCCGTACCGATATATCGGGACCGAAATACCTGTATCTTTATATTTGCACCCTATGGCTTCCCTAATAAATATCATGAAAATTAATAAATATATCAATATTATAATACACACCTGAGCCATAGATAAAACCACAATTAAAACAACTAACAAACTTTTAACGAACGACATTTTCTAAATACACCACTTTTCTTGTTCACTTCAAAACAAAGATTTCGCAATACGACGTAAGATGTACTGACATATATACTTCAAAATCCAATTTTTATTTTACCGACATTAAAATTTCCAAAGTCCTTATTCCAAAGGCATAAGGTTTAATTTCCTTTTTATTGACGGCTTCATAGTTTTGGTGCTAAGTGGCTGATTTAGCATGTATGTGAAAAATGGTATATCTGCATATGGCGATAGTTTTTCCATGATTTTGTTAGAGGTGTGGTATTTCCAGCTGCTAAAAATATTGTATTAAATGATGTTATTATTTAATCAGATAATTTACACTGCGTCACCAGAAACACCAGAATAATAGATCTGACTAACTAAAATAATAGTCTATTAGATTGATAACCTAACCTAACACTTCCTAAGTCCCCTCCTTGAAGCGTGGTTTGGAAAGACCTCACGGCGTCCTCATCTTCCGCATGACGCAGGTTCTCACCGGACATGGCACGTTCGGGAGGTTCCTGTACCGGATTCGTACGGAAGTGAAGCCCGGGTGTCGCCACTGTGCGGAACGCCCGGAGGACATGGTGGAGCACACAGTAGAGGTGTGCCTCGCTTGGGCAGAGCATCGCCGTGCCATCGTGAGAGCGATCGGCGGCGGCGATCTCTCGCATCGGGCCTTGGTACAGGCCATAGTCTGGAGCGAGGAGTGGCAGGCGGTCGCCTCCTGCGAAGCAGTAATGCTAGCAAGAGGAGGCCGACCGCATCAGGCGATTTCTGGTCACCGAAGGCGCGGGCTTGCGGACGACGAGCATTGGGTAGCTCGCTGTCCGACCGTCCGGTAACTGTCCGGACCGAGCCCAAGTCGTCGACGGTCTGCACTGTTCCCGCACGCCTCAAGGAGTTGTCAGCAACAGCAGAGGCTCAGCCGGGTCGAGGTACTGGGGGCTAGGGTTATGCGAAAGGAACTCGAGCCCCGGTATGAATGCTAGAAGGAACGGGGTGGGTTTTTAGTCAGTAAGAGTCTGACACTATCTCCCGCTCCACCCAAGAGCGGGAGTTGTCATTGGATGATTTTTGCACACAATAAAAAAAGCCTATTTATGTCGCATACATTTGCAAGGTCACGTACATTTACGAATTTCAACGGCTATGAATAGTCTATTGTTTTGGTTAGTCTTGTCTATGGTTCAAATCAGTTATACCCGGCCACACATGGCCTGACAGGGAAACTAATTTTGTTTGTTTTTTTTTTTGTAATTATTTGTGTATCTATTCGGGCAGAATAAACATATTTTCTTTCTTTCTTTCTAACTGTTAAAGGAATGCAGCTATACAGGGTTATTTGTAAAACACTAACAACCTTGCCGGACTGTATTACTAACATCATAAACAGCAACTTTTGTTCTATGACTTTTTACAAAACATAATTCATTTACCAAAAATAAACTTTGAAGACTTCGTTGTTCTATCTAACACATTTCAACTCTATATTTTACTATACCTACCTACGTTGGTATGAAGCAACGCAGGCGCATCAAGGACCCCCGCCTCCTGATCCCCACTTCCTTTCTCTATTGTACTATCGCTTGCTTTGCATAGACTTCGTAATATTTAGAACGTTCAATTTAAATATTTTTATTTTTGAGTGAAAATCTGATGAATACATTTTTAAAAGTCATAGAACAAAAGTAGTTGTTTATGATGTTAGCAACGTAGTCTTGAGAGATTGCTAGTGTTAGAAAAATAACCCTGTATAGGGTGTATAGTTACATCCCTCTATCTCAATTGCACGACTGTCATTTTAACACGTTATGGTAAGTCCTTATATCCTATGACTCTTCCACTGCAGGGTCATTAATCCCATTCTAAGAAGGTATGACCATTAATTAGCACCTTTGCTCAAAGCCGGTTAGCGATTATAGATTGTACATATTTGTTTTTGCTTTGCACTCAAACATTTGAATGACATTTGGCATACCTATGTACCTACGTGTAGACCATGTTCTTTTATAAGACTTAGAATTATTTTTAGCTGAACATATACCAAGGCAAGCCTTAAGAGGGTCCTTCTCCACTCGACTATCGTAAACATCGAAAATGGTTTAAAAGCTTTTTACTTCATTAAATGCAATCCAACGCGATGTTTGACAAAAAGGCAAAGCAAAAAAAGAGAGATAACGCCTGAAAAGTCTGTCAGTATTTAGTAATTCCGAGATTTACTCGAAAATTTCACAAAACTTGCTCCAGGAAATAGCTGTTTTTTTTTAAACCCTTATAAGTTTTTGGAAAAAATTGTCGTCATTTAGAATCTTAATAAAATTTGCAAGGTCTCTAGAGAATTACTTTTTCGACTTTTTTAATTTTTAGGCAAATTATGAAGTGTCAAAGTTCATACAAAATAGAACATTTTCAGAGGTTTTTACTGGATTAGTTTTACACAAATTTAGAAATTGGTTTCTTTAGAAACCTAGATAATATCCACAAGATACTGTGTTTCCAAAATATCTAATGAAAAATGTGTAATAACGTCATAATCAGTTATGAGCGGTTGTATGAAATACAGTGAAAATGTGAGTCATGATGCACCACCTTAAACAGGAATCCTCAGGGAAAACGAAAACATGGTTGCCGTAAGCAGACCTGGCGACGAACGATCACTACAGAGGTGTAAGTTATATTTTCTGGCTGAGGAGTATGTTTCTTTTCATATAATATAATTTATTATATTTAAATTATTATAATAAATAATATAACTTATTGTAATCAAACTTATCACTATACTAGCTGCTCCCAGCGGCTTCGCCCGCGTGATAGCAGAAAATTATCCCAAGGGAACATACTTCCGGAATAAAAGGTATCCTATGTCCTATTCCAGGACATGGTCTATCCGTGTACCAAATTTCATCAAAATTGGTTTTGCCATTTAGGCGTGAAAACGTAACAAACAAACAAACAAACTCTATTTCGCTTTTATAATATTAATAAGGATAATAAATAATATAATTTACTGTAATCAAACTTATTTTGGTCCATTCTATATTTAATGTACCTACCTAAGCTTTTGGTTGTAAATAATTTATACATATTTTATTTTTTTTGTAAACTATGTGTACGTTACTGGTTAAAATCAATTATTTAAGTTATTATATGCACATAGTTATGTGCATGTTGTGTTTTTCTGTCACTTAGATATAAATTAACAATGTTACAAATCATTATGTAACAGAGTGCTTATTGTTGAAAAGCCTAATAATAAATATATAGATTGGATCAAGGGCTTGATACAGAAGGCAGTGCTCCTCGATACGGCTCGCATTGTGAGGAGGTTCCAGTCTCTGAAGCTCTAACCAGGGGTAGCTTAGACCCTGTTCCCGACACCGGCAAAAAACTATTTTTTTATAAGTATATTTAAATGTTTTTTTCATACGTTTTTTTAAACATTACAGACACATAAATTATATGTAAGTAAATAAAAATATATAAATGGAATAATAAATAGATTAGGTAATGAAATAAAAACAATCAATTGAAAAAAATAATATTTTAATTACTTAATTACAGGCATATCATTAAGGTGTCAATTTCGTTGTTGCGTAGCCGAGTCATTTATCCATAAAATATTGGTGGGGGTGGAGGCCAAAAAACTGGACCGAAACCGGGTCCAAATCTTGGACCGAAGCCTGGTCCGAAGCGTGGTCCATACCAGCCGAAACTAGGCCGGTACCACGGCGATGGTCCCCACCCGAATCTATGGCTGTCAATGATCTGAAATTAGTACAATTAAATTATGAATTATATCTGAGATTAGGTTATCATCAATTCAGCCAAATGAAGTCCACTGTATACAGAGTTATTTGTAAAACACTAGCAAACTCATGTTATGACTATGTTCCTAATATCATAAACAACAACTATAGTTATATGACTTTTAAAAATTAATCATTCTTTAATTCTTTAATTCTTTATTGTACACTATAAAAACTTATAAAATAGATAGATTTATCATATTTTAGTTCATCAGATTTTCATACAAAAATACAAATATTCTTCTAAATTAATATTTAAAGTCGAAGTCCAGCGTCGCCATAATGACGATTCAAATCAATTTTAAGTTCTTATCATTCCAATTTTAATAGGAACAACTAATACCACTGGTATTTGTTTGGACTCATATTTAAAATTTATTTTGATTATATTTATCATTTTACTAGCTTTCCGCCCGCGGCTTCGCCCGCGTGGACTACAGTTTATATCGCGCGAGCAGAGACCCGTACTCAGCAGTGGAATTATAGGTAGCCTATGTGTTATTCCAGTGTCTCTTCTACTTACCTACTAAATTTGATCTAAATCTGTTCAGTAGTTTTTGCGTGAAAGCGTAACAGACAGACAGACAGACAGAGTTACTTTCGCATTTATAATATTAGTAGGGACTGAGCTGGCTGTACCAAATTCAAATGGTTGGTATTCGTTTGGAATGGAAAATAAATAAAATAACAATACAAGTGGTATTTGTTTTTGGCATTAGAACCGTATAAATCATTATTACAGGACATAGTTCTTGCCCAACTGTCTTCAATTTTAGTATATGCGAAACCCGAAACACGTGTCTATTATTTTATGTAAAGAATCTATGTACAAAATGTCATAACTGTATCATGAAAAATCACAAAGTTATAAGCTTGTTATGACAGCAAAAGTACTTAGTCATCGGGCCATCCAGGCGACTGAGGGGTTATTTTGCACTTGCACCCAGCTGTTTGTAGGCGCCTTATACCCGCTATGACCTTCCAGGACCTGTGTTGTACTTAGTATCAATGATATCCAACTTGTGATCTTGTTAAATATTTTTTGGGAAAAAGATAACATGGTGTAAAAACTATTGGAAGCCATTCAGTTACTGATTCTGAACAAACTATATTCAAATTTTGCATAAACTAAAATAATGTAAACTAGTAGTTATATAATAAAGAGGTAAAGATTGTTTTTTTGTTTGTTGGAGGTAATCTTTGGAAGTACTGATCCGATTACAAAATTTTTTTCACCGATAGAAAGCTGATTTATTGCTGAGTGCTATATTTTATTTTAGGCGGACAAAGCCGCGGGCAAAAGCTAGTCTATATATTTAAAAATGAAACCCGTTTTCCGTTGTTACGACATAGCATGAAAACGGCTTGACCGATTTGGCTGATTTTTTTTTTTGTTGTGATTGTTATTGTGAGGATAAGGTTCTTATGGAAAAAAAAAATTAGGATAGTGTAGAGTAGAGTAGGGTAGATTAGGGTAGAGTAGGGTAGAGTAGGGTAGAGTAGGGTAGAGTAGGGTAGAGTTGGGTAGAGTAGGGTAGAGTTGGGTATAGTAGGGTGGAGTAGGGTTGAGTAGGGTAGAGTAGGTTAGAGTAGGGTAGAGTTGGGTAGAGTAGGGTAGAGTTGGGTATAGTAGGGTGGAGTAGGGTTGAGTAGGGTAGAGTAGGGTAGAGTAGGGTAGAGTAGGGTAGAGTTGGGTAGAGTAGGGTAGAGTTGGGTATAGTAGGGTGGAGTAGGGTAGAGCGGGAGCGAAGCCGCGCGGGCAAAAGCTAGTATTATATAAAAAAGAAAGATACGCACCTGAGCCAAAGATAAAATCACAATTAGAACAAATAATAAACCCTTGATAAATGACATTTTCTCCTCAAGACACCTTCTCTTCAGCACTTCAAAACAAATATTTCGCAATACGACATAAGATATCAGACATATATACTTCAAATTCCCATTTTTATTTTACCTCCATTCAAATTTCAGAAGTTCTTATTCCAAAGGCTTAAGGTTTAATTTCCTTTATAATCAACATTTGCAAGCTTCAAAGTATTGGTGCTAAGTGCCTTATTTAGCATGTAATTGAAAAAAATAATATTTGCATATATGGTGATAGTTTTTCCATGACTTTTCTAGAGGTGTGGTGTTCCCAGCTGCTAAAAATATTTCATTAACCCTTTACTATAGTTGTGGGTCCATTAGACCCATGTTGAATTGAATTTCAAAATCATTTATTTCAAATAGTCCAAATATAGACCAATAAGGCACTTTTGAAGTGTCAAAAGGTCGGTTAGTCCGAGAAAAGTGAAGCTAAATTGCACGTTCCAAAGCGTAGATCTCTATGGAGAAGAACGTGCAAGAAACTCCATGGACACTCTTTTAAATCTTATATGTGTTAATATAATGTTTAAAGGACTATAAAATTCTGCTTCCCGCAATTCTCAGTTCCTTTCTGCTGTACGAAGCAGGTACAGAAGCTGACACGTTCTGATCACAATTTCAAAGGTTCACGTTTGCGTGGGTCCAGTAGACCCACAACTTTTGGTACAACATTATTTTTAGTATGTGCGAAACCTGAACGAATAGCTTTAATACTTTGTTTAGAATCAGTAACTGGATCGATTCCAATTATTTTTACACCAACAACAAATGCCATCGCAGGTCACAGCAGGCACCAGCTCCAGCGCACAACTGAGCTAAAAACACTCCTCGGCCACCTGGATAGTCCGGTGACCATGAATTTGTGCGGACAACTAGGTAACATAACAAGCTTGTAACTTTGCGTCAAATCTAGTGTTTTAAATTAGGAAAGGAATATATAAAGTTTTAATTTTTTATTATTATTTGAATACTGCGTAGTTCAATATGCAAAAAAAAAACAATATTTTTTTAGTATCCAAACAATTGTAAAATATTTCTTTTAGATATTTCGTTGAATTTTATTTTCAAATTTCAAATTATGACAATAAAAATAAAATTTTGTAAGTGCTTTTAAGAAATAAGTTTAACAATACGAATAAAAAGAGCACAAAATATAGGTTACTTTCATTTTTACTTTTATTTAAAAATTGGTGGGTCTCCTGGACCCACGACTACAGATACGAAAGTTTTTATCACAACTATACTTAAGAGTTAAATGCTTTTATTATTTAATCAATTAATTTACACTATGTTACCAGAAATACCTATGAATAATAGATGTAAGTTGCTAAAATAATAGTATACTATTATTCATCATCTGCTTACCCTTGTCCTATGGTTTAGAGGTATGCGGAAAAGATTGTAAAGTCCCACAAACCTCCGTTGAAAAGGGAGGATCCTCCGACCAGACAGGTGTTATAGTCTGGTGGGCGACTGCCCGATAGTTGATGTCGGGCTGTCGGTACATGTTCAAATCGCGCGGAGAACTTTGATTGTGCGATGCAGGATTTCGTATTTTCTTCGTAGTTCTTATGTGGCGTCATAGATGTCGCTACAATGGTAGGTATTTGAGGACGACGCAATACATTTTTGTGTTTAAATAATATAAACTAGTGTTTACTTGTGTGTGCTTTGTTTGTTTATTTTTTTAGGTAGGAAAATCATCTAAATCACTTCCTTGAACGGAGCGGGACGTGTCAGACTTTTACTGACTACAAACTAACTCTTATTCCTTCTTTGCCATTGTTCCAAGACTCCGGGGATCCCTTTCGCATCACCCCTGGGCCCAGTCGGCTTCTACCCTGCTTAGGCTCTACGGTTTGCTGACAACTCCTTGAAACGCGCGTGGAACACTTCACGCCGTCGACGACTTGGGCTCGGTCCGGACAGTTGCCGGACGGACGGACGGCAAGCTACCCATTACTTGCCGTCCGCAAACCCGCGCCTACGCGGCCGTAAATATAATAATTGTAGATAATTACAAAAAAGAAAACCGAATTATTCAAAAAATATTTCACTGTCTAACATCGACTCCACCCCACTCTTCCTCACAAAACCCAAATAAATATAAATAATTAATATTATTTTATTGGAATATCACCACCCACAATGTGGGGTAGAACAGACACGTCGGTTCACCCATCCATCAGTGTCCACCCTTACGGAAAGGGGTGGGATTGAAAATATTTTGCTCACATACATATTTTTAGGGGTTGAAATTTTATATTTTGTTTATTTTTTGTCATCAACTATTTTTAATGTGTTGGATGAATGATGAATGCCTTTGTGGTGCAGTGGTGGCCGAGTGGTTACGGCCCCGGCTTGCGAGTAGTAGGTCGTGGGTTCAAACCCAGCCAGGCGCATAACTTTGTGTAATATATTTCAACACCACTGCTCTCAAAACGGCAAAGAAAAACATCGTGAGGAAACCGGCATGTCCTAGAACCAAAAAATTCGAAGACATGTGACATTCATCAACCCACACTGGGCCCGCGTGGTGGATTACGGCCCAAATCCCTCTCCTAGAGAGGAGGCATGAGTCCCAGCAGTGGGAACATTATAAGGATGGCTGATGTCAACTGGGCCCAAGGGTTACTTTCTGAAAGGGAAAAACGGTATCTTGGAACGCATGGCAAAGAAGGAAGGGAAGGATTCTAGTCAGTGAAAGTCTGACATTCCTCTCGCTCCGCCCAAGAGCGACACAAAGTATTGAATGATTTCCCACGTAAAAACAAATTTTTAATGAAAATATTTTTTTCATAGCAAGCTTTTATAGCACGGTATATATATTAAATAGTACTTATATAAGTCAAGACAAATCATACGAACCCAAACTCAATGCGTTGTGTCGTTTAACTATCGGACACCTTCCATTGCCATCATCAGTTCAGCTCCTTGTCATAATAATTTTGCATTGTCATCTGATTTACACATGCATGCAAAATTTCAGCTCAATCGGTAACCGAGAAGTGGATCAAAAATTTGCAAGATTTGATGACAGACAAACATCGGGGCAAGTGAAACTAAATAAAAGCTTGTAAAAACCTTACTTAAGGTGGTGCATCACGACTCACATTTTCACTGTTTTTCATACAACCGCTCATAACTGATTGTGACGTTATTACACACTTTTCATTAGATATTTTGGAAACACAGTATCTTGTGGATATTATCTAGGTTTCTAAAGAAACCGATTTCTAAATTTGTGTAAAACTAATCCAGTAAAAACCTCTGAATATGTCCTATTTTGTATGAACTTTGACACTTCATAATTTGCCTAAAAATTAAAAAAGTCAAAAAAGTAATCCCTTAGAGACCTTGCAAATTTTATTAAGATTCTAAATGATGACAACTTTTTCCAAAAACTTTTAAGGGTTTAAAAAAAACAGCTATTTCCTGGAGCAAGTTTTGTGAAATTTTCGAGTAAATCTCGGAATTACCGAATACTAACAGAGTTTCCAGGCGTTATCTCTCTTTTTTTGCGTTGCCTTTTCGTCAAACATCGCGTTGGATTGCATTAAATGAAGTAACAAGCTTTTAATCCATTTTCAATGTTTACGATAAGCGAGTGGAGAAGGACCCTCTTAATAGAAAAAACGCTACGCAGATTGAAATCAACTTTTTCCCCCAAAATAGTCCTAGATTACACGAAATTCGAACAAAACTGCTGTTTTGGTCAACATAACCGTTGTAAAACTCTATAATAATGAAACCCTCTTATTAAAATAACTACGAAAAAAAAAAAAACAATTTGAAGTACAGTCACCCCCAAAAATGCGTGGCTTAGGCATATTAACGTACTCTAACTGGTCATATTTGACCTACATACAAGACATAGCTAAATGTCACGCGAAACTAAACCATTTTCCCCTGATCCATCATTGGAAACAATGATTAGAGGCTACCAGGTCTGGTTACAATAGTAATTAAGTATTGAATTTACCGATTTAAATGAAAAGAAGTTATGTTGTGTCGCTTTCTTGTGTTATGTTTTATTAATTTTATGTATTTTGGTCTTAAAATAAAGGAATAATTGAATGGTTATTCTTGGTTGTGCGCAGTGGTACCTGTTATGACTTGCAAGTTGTAAGTCGCAAGTTCAAAGCCAGTTTGGCGCATTACTTTGTGTAATTTATTTCGTTACCACTGCTCCCAAAACAGTGAAGTAAAACATCCTGAGGAGGCCGACCGCATCAGGCAACGGCGCTCTCGCCACCGGTGCCGGGATTCCGATCGCGATTTCCTGCCACCGTAGACGCGGGCTTGCGGTCGGCGAGCATTGCGTGGCTTGCTGTCCGACCGAGCCCAAGACGTCGACGGCGCGCACTGTTCTCGCGCGCCTCAAGGAGTTGTCAGCAACAGGAGGGGCCCAGCTGGGTCGAAGCCTACTGGGGCCAGGGTTATCCGAAACGAACTCTAGCCCCGGTATGAAGGCTAGAAGGAACGGGGTGAGGTTTTTAGTCAGTAAGAGTCTGACACCATCTCTCGCTCCACCCAAGAGTGGGGGTTGTCATAAGACGATTTTGCCCAGCGAAAAAAAAAAGAAAGCATATCGACAACCTCGCGAGCTAATATTATTATTTCCCTTGGCCTTCCCCTTTTCACAGGACCCTAAGAAATGAATATGAAGCGAGAAGGTACCACCATTTACAAAATATATGGAATAGAAGCAGAAAGGCTAGTTCATCATGATCAATCATAAAAAGTTTTGCAAGAAAGGGTGCTACCGTTATGAAGCTAGCGATGAACCAAAGTTGGGTACATTCGCTGCCAAATGTTTTTGGCGGAATCAAATATTTTTTTAACCCTTCAGATACCGTCAATTAGAGACACAATAGTAAGACAATAGATGCGCGGCCACCGGGTGTCGCTTGGGGATTCATGAATTAAATGATATAAACTAGTGCTTGACTGCGATTCGACCTGATGGTAAGCAATAATGCTAGAACATAAATACAATAGTCCGAAATCAACTACGGGCAGTTGACCAGACCAGACATAACCACTATATGGTCAAAGGATCCTCTTTTTTTAACGGAGGTATGCGGAACATTACATATCCTGTTCCGCAAACATCTTTAGCATGATAAAAAATACCTACAGTTCGTTTAACTTAAGAAGTTCCTTCGCCGTAATGTTCAAAGTCAAAGTCAAAGTCAAAGTCAAAATATTTTATTTCACATAGGCCTACATGGGCACTTATAAAACGTCAGAAGCTAGTGCACGGTTCCAAATTGGTCGTTTCCTATGGAGAAGAACCGGCAAGAAACTCCATGGTTACTCTTTTAAAAAATGTGTTTTTTACAATATTCATTGATATTGTAAGAACAGTGTAGACCAGTCAACACTTTACACAAAAGCACAAAATTAATCATAATAAAATAAAAAAGTAAGTCGTAATAGAAAGTTATCTAAATAATACAGTGTTCTTACATTCACATTCCAAAAAGAGGCTACATAAAAAAGCAGGAAACATTTAAATAATTACAACTGTTAACATAATAAATGACTAACAAATTTAATGCAGTTGAAGTCTAAATAATAAAAATAAAAAAATATTGCAAAAGCAATGCGTTAAAGGAAAAATAAATATATATAAATTAAAACAAAGGTGGAGCAGTCAATAGACACAATATTAATGATTTACCAGGGGGCCACATGTGCAGAGGCAGTCATTGCCAAACAAGCGTGTCTTCGACATAGTCTTTAACCTTGTAATATGCTTTTTTGGTTAGGACACGCTTAATATGAGTTTTGAACTTTCCCTCACTAAGTTCAGTTACCACCTTTGGCAGCTTGTTGTAAAAGCGTATGCTGTTTACTAGGAATGACTTGCTGGTCTTAGCTAATCTCTATTTGGGTAATACAATTTCGTGTTTACTACGCGTATTTTTGTTGTGAATATCGCTTCTAATTTTGAAGAGTCCTAAGTTTTTACGAACATACAAAATGCATTCTAAGACATAAAGAGAAGGCAAAGTCAGGATGTCGATTTCTTTGAATTTATTTCTGAGGGACTCGCGAGGACCCATCCTATAAATAGCTCGGATAGCTCTCTTTTGCAATATGAAAATCGAGTCTACATCAGCTGCAGATCCCCACAGTAAAATGCCATAAGACATAATACTGTGGAAATAAGCATAGTAAACTAACCTAGCTGTGGCTACATCTGTCAATTGCCTTATTTTTCTAACTGCATATGCAGCTGAGCTTAATCTTGCCGAGAGAGTTCTAATATGAGCGCCCCACTGTAGTTTAGAATCGATAGTTATACCTAAGAACACAGTGTCCGCAATAACATCAAGTTTTTTGCCATCAAGAATTAGACTGACGCCAACTTGAGGAACATTCGGTAATGAAAACTTTATACATTTAGTTTTATTCGCATTTAATAGGAGATTATTAGCTGCGAACTATTTCGAACGAACAGCCAGACTTTCGTTGACATACAAGACATCCCCATCTTTTCTATCTACTTTAAAAATAAGAGAGGTGTCATTAGCTAATAGAATTATATTGGATAAATTAGCCATCATGTAAGGAAGGTCATTAATATAAACCAGAAAAAGGAAAGGGCCAAGAATTGAACCCTGAGGCACGCCCATCTTTGACTAAAGATCCCGAAGACGTCGCCCCATTAATGGATACTTTTTGCTGCCTGTAAGATAAATAGGAAAAAACAAGATCAGCAGCTCGCCCACGAATTCCGTAATAATGTAATTTACAGATCAGAGTATTATGGTCAACACAGTCAAATGCTTTAGAGAGGTCACAGAATATGCCAATAGCATCCTGGGATTTCTCCCAGGATTCCAAAATGTGACTGATGAGTTTCATGCATCCGCCGTTGACCTTCCTTTCGTGAAGCCAAACTGATGACTATACAAAATCCTAATAGAATTAAAATGAGACAACATCTGGTCGAGCATGATTTTTTCATAGATTTTACTCAATGCTGGAAGCACAGATATTGGTCTATAATTAGAGGGATCACTCTTACTACCTGATTTAAAAATTGGTACTACTTTACTATGTTTCATTAAATCAGGGAATGTACCACTGTCTATACATTGATTGAATATGCCTGTTAAGACAGGAGCAATTGAATCAATAATATCTCCGAGAACCTTAACAGATATACCCCATAAGTCTTCAGTGTTTTTTATGTTAAGTCTTTTGAATGTTTTTATAATTGTATCAACAGAGATACGCTTAAATTCAAAGGTTGGTATATCCTTAGTGAAATATTGTTTTAAAAAAGATTCAGCTAAGATGAAGAAGGGAGAGATTTCGTAACTTCTATTGGGATATTAGTGAAAAAGTTTTCTAATGTCTCGGCCACTTTTGACGTATCTGAGATGATTTTATTGTCAATTTTTAGTGACAACTCATTCCGATTTCGTTGGTTTGCTTTTCCAGTTTCCTTGTTTATCACCTTCCAGACAGCTTTTATTTTATTATTAGAATTTTCGATTATCTTACTTATTGATTTAGATTTAGCTTGGGTGCAAACTCTTTTGAATATCTTTGAATAGATTCTAACGTGGTTATGCAAGTTAAGATCAGGCGATGTTGGCTCCCCTGTCTGTCTACAGAAAAAAGAAAAGAGTTGCCCACTCTACCAAAATTGTTGCCCGAAATGCGAAACGAAATCCATTTTAACGGTAGTTGCAACACTATTTGGAGAGTCGTGCGGGGAATGGGATTTTATTTAAAAAAAAAGCAGGTCTAAAAGGAAGTTGTTAATAGAGAGGTACGATAATGGAGCGTGGTGTTTTCGGTATTTGAAAGTATTTCAGAACAATCGGAATGGAGCCCAGCGTCCTATACTTTATTCAAAAATACTTACAAAAAAAAAAAAGAAATTGTTAAAAGTAACGAAGTATCAATCTCCCTAATATTAATTAGGTAATTTAGTGAAACGCACTGTACAGTCCGTTTCACTTAAGAAGTTCCTTTGCCGTAATGTTGGCAATACGGATAAACAGTGTTGCAATATTTTTAGCAATTAAATTACTTAATATTAGGGAGATTAACTTATATTTCGTTACTTTTAACAATTGCGTTTTATCGTTTTTTTTTAAACTATTTTTGTATAAAGTTTAGGACGCTGGGCTCCATTCCGACTGTCCTGCAATTTTTTCAAATATCGAAAACGCTACGCCACAATATCGTACCTCTCTATTAACGACTTCCTTTTAGACCAGCTTTTAAAATAAAATCCCATTTCCCTCATAATTCTCCAAAAACTGTTGCAGCTACCGTTAAAATCGATTTCGTTTCGTATTTCGGGGAACAATTTTGGTAGAGTAGGCAACTTTTTCCTTTTTTCCCTTCTTTTTTGTGTAGACAGACAGGGGAGCCAAGATTACGCCAAAGGAACTTCTTAAGTGAAACACATTGTACTAGGATAGGTGTCAACAGAGTAGGTATTAAGTCTCATTAGTCTACAAAAATGGCGACAGTGTATTTTTTAATTTTATTGTCATAATTTCTGTAAACGTTGACTTCGTATTTTGCAATATAAAAAAATATTATCGGAGATTTTTTCTTAAATATGTATTCAAAGTAGCATAAGGTAAAGCGACCGTTTAAGTTGGGGCCACGAAACGGGCGGTGGCCGTACGCTTTTGACTCGATAAATAATAATATTATATCTTCATATCCAAGGCTAATAAATATTGTTTGTGGCTTTGGGCTAAGTACTTAGGAATACATCTAATCTAAGTAGCCCCTCCATTTCTTAAAAAAAAATACATCGAATTCTAAAACATTGTAATCTAAAATTAGGTATAATCCCGAAAAAAAGTAATATTTTATCAGCAAGTAGCTCCTCTTTTGGGCCCTTTGGTAAGTAATATTGTAATTTTTTAAAAATTATCTATGGCTTTTCTTGCCAGTTTTATCCATAGGAAAGGACTTCTTGGAACCATGCCCAACTTCAGACACTTTATAAGTGCCCATGAAGGTCTAAGTGAAATAAAATGAGTTTGAGTTTGAAAGGTTATTAATTCTAACATAATTCCTTAGTGATAAAATCACTTTATTTCATAATTTTTAATGGCCCGTAATTTTATCATGGATGTCACTTATCTGAATTAAAAATTATTTTATTTATATTAAAACTTCTTCTAACTGCCCCCAGCGGCTTCGCCGGCGTGATAGCAGAAAATTATCCCAAGGAAACATATTTCCGGGATAAAAAGTATCCTATGTCCTATTCCAGGATATGGTCTATCCGTGTACCAAGTTTCATCAAAATCGGTTTTGCCATTTAGGCGTGAAGACGTAATAAACAAACACTTTCACTTTTAAAATATTAGTAAGGACTTTTTCTACATCTGAACAAAACAAACGCACGATCATTTGTTCTGTGTCTGTATATGTATGTATTTAGAAATAAATAAGTATGTTTATCAGTTGTCTAGTACTCATAACACAAGCTCTACTTAGCTTGGGACTAGACGGCGTTGTGTGATAGTTGTGGAATATTATATTAAAACGCTGACTTACTGGCCCGGCCGTACGTTATTATAATCCTTATTTACAGCCCGACCCGTCAAATAATTTCAACCAGAAACTTGTCCTCGATACCAAATAAAAATGAAAAACCTACGCAAGCTTTGTACGGGTTAAAATATCTCGATGTGTGGTGATTTTTATTAAAAGTACCTAATTACTTTAGCCTTCACGGTCATTTAGTCATTTTTAAATATCATAGCCGCTTGAAGTCTGAAACCTAGTCTGCCAGAGTCTATGTTTCCGGATAACTTTACTTTTATTAACCGACTTCGAAAAGGAGGAGTTCTATGTTCGGCTGAAGGTATGTTTTTTTTTTGTATGTATGTTCATCGATATTTCGGTCAATTGTGAAAATTTTTATTTTGATTGAAAGGTTATACTTCCAAGTTGGTCCCATAGAAATATTGTTATGATCTGATCATGAACTTCAAAGATATGGAACAGAACTCCTCATAGAATCATAGCAGAAATGTCGTAACAAGTAAAATTGCTTTGTTTATACGTGTAGTCGATGACTGACTGATGAAGCCGGAACGTATTCATGTAACATAACCGTATTTGGGATTATTAGAATCGTTATGAGATGCACACTGGCTATAAGGTAATTTATGTTTAGCTGAAGGGTAGGTACTTTTTAGGGGTGCTACTATAACTAAAAAGTGAAAAATAAAAAACTTTTTACAAAAAAAAATATTAAACCGACTTCAAAAAGTACAAAATAACTTTAATTTCGGAAGTCGGTGTTAAATAACGAAGAGACAAGATTAGGAATCTATTATAGAAACACCGACTTCCGGAATTAAAGTTATTTTGTACTTTTTGAAGTCGGTTTATTTATTTAATCTTCATGCAACAAAAAGTACACAGGCAGACTTAATGCCATAGGCAAATACAATTTAAGACGCTCCTATTCCACTCGCTTATCGTCAACATCGAATATAATATGGTTTAAAAGCTTGTTGCTTCATCTAACGCGATTGCGTTGCGATGGATTCAACGCGATGTTTGACGAAAAGGCAACGCAAAAAAAAGAGAGATAACGCCTGACAACTCTGTTAGTATTCGGTAATTCCGTGATTTACTTGAATATTTTACAAAACTTGTTCCAGAAAATAGTAGCTAGGCTTCTATAGTTTTACTTTTTGACTTTTTAAAAAGTTTTGATTTTTGGAGGTATGCGGGACAGAGAGTAAAGTCCCACAAACCTCAGTTGAAAAGGGAGGATCCTCCGACCAGACCGGGTGTTATAGTCTGGTGGGCGACTGCCCGATAGTTGAAGTCGGGCTGTCGTATATGTTCAAATCGCGCGGAGAACTTTGATTGCGCGATGCAGGATTTCGTATTTTCTTCGTAGTTCTTATGTGGCGTCATAGATGTCGCTACATCACTCCCCTCCGGAGATCGGAGATCGATGGTTCTTGATGCTTCTCGATGTGTGCCAGGCCAGCGGTAGGTTGGTTCCAGAGAGTCGGAACCGATGCCGCATAGTTCTCGGTGAGTCGGAACTGTCTGCGGTGATGCCCCAGTGAGTCGGGGTGTTGCTATCCCAGTGAGTCGGGATAATGCCCCAGTGAGTCGGGGTGATGATGTCCCAGTGAGTCGGGATGATGCCCCAGTGAGTCGGGGTGGTGCTATCCCAGTGAGTCGGGATGATGCTGCAGGCTCCAGTGAGTCGGAGTAGTGCTGCTGGCTCCAGTGAGTCGGAGCGGTGCTTGTGCGACGTAGGGCTTGATTGCTGGCGTCGACCAGGAGAGGTTCTTCATGGCTCTTCATATGACTGGCCGAAGGTGCGGTGTGCCAAGGTCGCTGATGCGGCTGAGGTGGTGACCAGGTATGACCGGGTAGCCATACTGGTGGTCAGGATACCCTTAGCCGTGGGTGCTGGCTGTATGGCTTGTTGCTCGAAAGCTTGAGGAAGTGATGATGACGTCACGAAGTAGTAGCTGCACGAAGGCTGCGCTGACGTTCTTTGTCGAGGGTCACCAGTTTGGAGGGTATGCGGAACAGAGAGTAAAGTCCCACATACCTCCGTTGAAAAGGGAGGATCCTCCGGCCAAACAGGATGTTATAGTCTGGTGGGCGACTGCCCGATAGTTGATGTGGGGCTGTCGTTTATGTTCAAATCGCGCGGAGAACTTTGATTGCGCGATGCAGGATTTCGTATTTTCTTCGTAGTTCTTATGTGGCGTCATAGATGTCGCTACAGATTAAATTATGAAGTGTCAAAGTTCATGCAAAATGGCAGATTTTCAGAGGTTTTTGCTGGATTAGTGTTACACAAATGTAGAAATTGATTTCAATAGAAGCCTAGATAATTTCCACAAGATACTGTGTTTCCAAAATATCTGATGAAAAATGTGTAATAACGTCATAATCGGGTAAGAGCGGTTGTATGAAAAACAGTGAAAATGTGTGTCGCATCCTCTTAAAATGGTTTTTTTAATCTGATAATAGCTTTTGTAGGTCGCGGGTTCAAACCCTGCTAGGCGTTTTACTTTGTGTGATTTATTTCATCACCACTGCTCTCAAAACGGTGACGGAAAATATCGTGAGGAAACCGGCATGTCTTAGAACCAAAAATTTGACGACATGTGATATCCATCAACCCGCACTGGGCCCGCGTGGTGGATTACGGCCCATTCCCTCTCCTAGAGAGGAGGCCAGAGTCCCAACAGTAGGAACATTATAAGGCCGACTATGCTATGCTATGCTACCTCAAAAAAGGCCAGGAATGTGATAACGAATGACTATCCCAGTCATCATCATTAGTCATTCTCACATTTAAAGTCTTATAGCACAAAATAGATAGGTACAGAAGACCATCTCATGGATGTACTTCACTTTTTATACCTACGCTCGGTGGACGCACACTAATGAGCGTTTGAGCCGGAACTGTTCGACGAGCGGGCCGAGGCGCTTCGAGATATCGTGCCCGTGAGCGGTGTCTATGTGTGCGTTGCTCGAGCGCGCTTTGTATGTAGATTGAATTCTGTACCTATATAAGTATTTTGTGCTTATAGTCTTCAGGCTCGCTCTTGACGACCATCCATAATAATCGGTGTGTAAATAAAGATCGAAAATCCGCTTACCTTCAAATCACGTAATTTATATAAATCTATTGAATAATTTGCCGATAACTCGACGCGTGTGTTTGTACGTCTGTCACGCTTTGAATAATTTAATAAATTTATTATTATAGCTTATACTTATGTTAATTGTGTTGTGATGTAGAGCTTTTCGATATTTTTAGAGGTCCGTAGTAATTTAGATTTATTGAGCTGTTTTCCGCGGTTTCACCGGCGCGGCGTCGCACGGTGGGCTGAAAATCGGCTTTCATAGGCTTAGGGATTTCAAATTTCGCAATTTGAAATGCTGTGTGTATTGAAGTGCTGGATTTTTTTGCCAGATATTTATTTTACTAGCGATTATTATGTATATAAATTAAACCTAAGTTAATTGTAAATGCAATCGAAAGAAATATTTTTTTTTACGTATATAATGTATGAAGGTAGTATAAAAAATCCGATTATCTTTGAAACAGTAAGAAAACCTGCTGTTTTTTTTATAAAAATCGGTTATTTTTGCTGTTTCAATAATTTTAATGATACCTATAATGTCATTACTCAAATAATAAGTATATACAAGAACTAGCTTTTGCCTGCGGCTTCGCCCGCGTAGATACATAAATAAAGTATAGCCTATGTCACTCAGGAATAAAACCGCTTTATATCGGTGAAAAAAAAAATTATCCATCGGACCAGTAATTCCAGAGATTACCTCCTACAAACAAACACACAAACTTTACCTTTTTATAATATTAGTGTAGATAAGTTTGACACAAAGAGCCGGAAAAGTCATTAGATGGTTTTCAACTACAAAAAAAAAATCTGTAAATGATTTTATTGTAATAAATACTTTGGCTTTGGATTAAAAATAAATTAAAGCTATTCCCTTTTTAATAACGGTATACGACGTGGACTCGTAACGTTAAATACGCAAAACCTGAAATTAGTTTGATCAGTATAACGAGCAGAATCAATTAACCCTTCAGATACCGTCAATTAGAGACACAATAGTAAGACAATAGATGCGCGGCCACCGGTGGTCGCTTGGGGATTCTTGAATTAAACCACTTTTTAATATAGGTAAAGTTTTTCAAAAAAATCTTCATTAAAAACTTCGACATGTCTATTTATGAATAGGTCAAGCCCCCATGCGCGGAAACCCGCTGAAATAGGTAAACAAACACAAATAGTTGTAATCCAATCAAATTTTCTCATATACGGGATAATAAAAGTTCTTATTTCAAAGCAAATATGATTTTTAAACCAATTAAAACTGTTCATAAAACTTTTAATTTTTTTAAATGTTTTTTTTTTGTCACATAAATAGATCAATCGAATTAAAAATCATTTGGGGTGTCTGAGGTTTTGCGCATTTAATGTGGTATATGCATAAAATATTTTTTTTGCTGCGGAACCACCAAAAAAATTGTCTAAACCAATTAATTTATACATTTTGTTCATCAAAATTGAACTTGTATGATATAATTCTGATCTCCGAGACCGCCCGCTGCGCATCTTCTAATAACGCTAATTATGTTCATTCCATATACATTAACATATATTTTAGTTGTAAAATAGTTTGTGTGTTTGTTAATGAAGTGATGCCTGTATTTAAATATTTTGTCAAAGATATTATTTGCTTTTTTGATGTAATTATGAAAATGGAAACCAATAATGTACTCTATTGAGTTTAAATTAGATAAGAATGATATCTTTTAACCTTAAATTATCATATAAAGATTAATAGAGCAAGAAACGAGGAAACGTTGGCTAGCGGACGACGAGCAATGGGTTGCTTACCGTCCAGACTAGAGATGTGCCATTGCCGGCAATATTGCCGTGAATTGGAAATATTGGTGGGAATATTACCGGGAATATTGCCCGATGTATGAATATTGGTGGCAATATTGCCAACAAAATTCCCATATTGCCGGCAACGGCACATCTCTAGTCCGGACCGAGCTAGACCCCCTAGCCAAGTTGCTAATCTGCAATAGTTAACGCTATTAGAAAGCTTCAAATGTACGGGAAATACGTCTTCTCAACGCTCAGTCACGTGGTCAGAACAAAAGAATTGGCGGCAAGGTCAACTTGAAGCGTTCGGCGCAAGCGAAACGGTTGTAACTTGGCTAGGGGGGCTGAGTTCTCCACGGCGTGTAGTGTTCCATGCTCACCTTATGTTTCTAGTCCTAGTAATTTCAACAGTGCGTTGAATATTATGTCAGTCAGTTTCTCCTTCCTCCCCGAAAGCAAAACTGTTTTTTGTGAGTAGGTTCTTGCTGTTCAACCTTATAGAAGTTGAAAGCCTCCAGCCAGAACTTATAAAAAACCTTAAAACTAAACTGAAAAAAGCGAGTCAGATGCGCACACCAGACGTCCTTGTAAGTGCAAACTTGTTAACCTGAGTAATATTAATGTTTCAGCTTCATACCTCCACCAGCGAGCCATGGGTAGCTCGCTGTCCGATCGTCCGGTAATGGACCGAGTCCAAGACGTCGACGGCGCGCACTGTTCCCGCGCGCCTCAAGGGGTTGCCAGCAGCAGGAGGGGCCCAGCTGGGTCGAAGCCTACTGGGGACAGGGTTGTCCGAAAGGGAGCTCGTGCCCCGGTACGAAGGCTAGAAGGAAAGGGATGGGGTTTTTAGTCAGTAAGAGTCTGACACTATCTCCCGCTCCACCTAAGAGCGGGTTTTGTCATACGATGATTTACCCCATCGAAAAAAAAAAAAGCTTCATCCTCCACGCGTTACTTTGAAAAAGGGTATTGACAGCCAAACAGACGGCCAGACGGATGTTTTGTCTGAACTGGGCAACTGCCCAAAAGATGATTTCAGACTTTTGTATAATTATGTCCTAATCACGCGAAGTAGGATTTCGCAGTTTACTTCAATATGGCGCCGTAGTTATCGCTACAAAGTGATCCTACAAGGGTTTCATTTTTGCTAACTTAGATGCGGACCCCTCAAACAATAACAAAGACCCCAAAACACGTAGTATCTGACCGATACATTAGGGTATAAAGTAATGGCCTGACAACGGACCGCAGTGACTGATCGGCCAATAGCCTTTCAGTTATAAAACCAGCGCTCACCGCTTTTATTCACTGGGGTGGGTAAAATGGCGCTGTCATCGGTATTCCAGAACGTCCGTCATAATAGGTGACAGGGCATGCAACGCCAGGTAAATATAATATATATAAAAAAAAAAACATTTATTTCAGGTACCATTATGTAAAAAATCATTCACATTTACATTAAAATAAGATTAAAAATAAACTAAATACACATAATTCCATTAATTAAAATCATTATAAACATTCATATTTTAGGTCAAATATACCCATTATAATTTTCATTTAAATCTCACAACGCCAATAACACAATTCAAATATAAAAATAAATTCATGATAAAATAAAACTCAATCCCTCAATAAAGAATCAAAATTAACTCAAAGTCAAAATATCCGAATCTAATTAAACCAATTAAAATAAATTGTATTGAAATTAAAATCGGATTACTAATAATCGAAATAAAAAAGATAACCGAAAATAAAAATTCTATTCTATTCTATTACAAAACTAAAAATTAGACTTTACAAATTAAAAAAAATTAACAATAGATTTTAAATTGAAATTGAAAATATTTATTTCAGACACAAGTGACACAAGTCAAACTGTCAATACTGCCGTAGTATAACTAAAATGCCGTTATCCAACATTTGGTCGATTTTCAACTTTTGATGCTATATCAATAAGAAAAAAAAAATCTATCGATCTGTGTTTGCGAATTTTCAATATCTTGAATAGTTTTGGAAATAATAATTTAAAAAATGCCGTTAAGTACACATTTCTTACGTGTAAAATAAGCAAAAATAACATTAAATAACTTTGTGAGTCTATAAAGCCGCTAAGGTTCATTAACTCATATTTTTATCACGTAAAATCCATATGGTTACTCGTCTAGATTGCCGTTAGCAGCCTTTTGTACACTAAAAAGCGGTTGAGCCACTTTAGCTGTGTTTTTGTATTTTTTTTTTAATAAATGAATTCGCTTTTTATAAACTATAACGTCGTTAGTTGAAAATGTTAGACTTAAACTTGATTACCGATGTTTAACGGCATTATTGCTTCATATTTGACATACTTATATTTTGATTTAACGTATGTTACAACCCTGTAGCGGCATTTTCAAAACTAAACAAAAATGTATTGTCCGTCATTATTGGACTAAAACGATGTTATCTCACACTGATACACTACAAAGCCGTTAACTGATCTCGCGCGGGGCGGGGGGACACCGGCAACGTAACGATCTTGTACCGAAATCAGAGGGGTCGGGGGTGAAACTAGTGCATCGCCAGGAGCTTGTAGGTCGGAGGACGTGTGTCGCTCCGGGTTTTTCCCGCCAAATTCGCAACGATCGCGATATGGCGAACCATCAATTTAGGTAAGTAAGTTTTTATTTACTCTAGTTCTGAATAATTTTGAGTTTATTATGAACAGGTACCTACTTAACAATTGCACTTTTATTGAATTAAACATTCACAATAGTTTGCTTGCTAGTAAATCCTAATATTATTTATGATAAAGTTTGTTTTGTTTCACGCAATCCTCACTTCCTAATCCTAACTATCCTAACTTATATATATATATAATATTATAAATGTGAAAGTGTGGATGTTTAGATGTTTGGATGTTTGTTACTTAATGACGCAAAAACGGCTAAACAGATTTAGATAAAATTTGGTATACATATAGCCTTTGACATGGAAAAGAACATAGGCTACTTTTTATCCCGGAAAAACACGTTTAGAGTGCGATAACCGAAGTACACGTGGACGAAGTCGCGGGCAACAGCTAGTTACTTATTAATCGATTGCGATGAAACTTAGCATGTAGATATCTGAATATTCTTACGTATGTGAACACTAAATTTTTTAGCGCACATTATATAATCCGATGATCAATATTTTCAAGAATGATTTTGTTACGATATTCAGAGATAGTAGGTGAAAAATTAGTACTATTTACCAAGGTACACACCCTCAGCATTTTATTTTCTTTTTACAGAAACTCTGGGAGCAGAGCCAAAACTATTTTAGATATGGTTAAGGACAAGGAAAAACTAAATCAAACCAAACCTACAAAAAAACCCTGACCCTGCTCAGGATAAGACAAAGCCAATCCAAACCGAACCTGAAACAAAACCTGGCCCTGATTTGATTGAGTTTATTAACAGAATATACGCGGAGCCCTATTCTATGACCGGTAGCGTTTTTGATACATTTTGCGAGACGCAAGTTACGTATTATTATATTATTATAACTAGCCCATACTGTCCCACTGCTGGGCAAAGGCCTCCCTCCACTCCTTCCAACGATCACGGTTCCTCGTCTTGTCATTCCAATTCTTAAGGAAGCCATCCAGGTCGTCCCGCCATCTCCTTCGTATTTCAAGTTACGTATAATTCACATCATTTTTTGAGTTTAAGTACACAGTCTCTATTCAACGAATTTGAAATTTCACCTCATCAAATTGATTAGATACTACCGAAACAGATTTAACATGCAACGAATTAATGTCATCAAATGTTTTTTCTCCGCTTGATGAAGAAATCCCATTAAATACGCAAGGAATATGTGAAAATAGTCCTCTTGATTTTGATTCTGACGACTCCGTTATTGATAAAGATTACTGTCCATCTGATTCCTCAGAAAGCCATATGTCTATAAGCCGTATGTATCTGAAAGTAAAAGAAAAACAAAGAAGAAAATAATTAAAACCAATGATGATGAGGTTACAAAGACTTTAAACAAAAAGCAAAATTCAAACTTCGGACCCAAGACGTGGTGAGTTAACTGGTGCTACCTGTTGTAAGAAAATTACGCCCAATCATTCAGGTCACTGCAAACATAGCTCTACCGATGATGATAGTTACTGTTCCATATTGCCTGTGGATGATGGAGTTAGGATTTTTTTTCAATTTGGAGCGAAGACGTAGAAACTCTATTGGTTGTATAACTTGTAAGGAAACTACGCCCGAGCGACTATGCCTCCGCAAGCGCTGTAAATCCGTTGATGGCAATTATTGCTCCACTTTGTCAGATATACTACAACTACCACGCAAAAGAAGGAAACATAACACCCCGTTACAACTTTGGAGATTGGATGCCAAAAATAAAAAAAAAAATTGCGAACATAGTGTCAAACCTGGGTGCAATGAAAAGTGTCTAAAGAAATGTGTGACCCTACTGAACCGAGAGGATAGAGATACTATTAACAAATCATATTAGGATATGTCGTGGCAGGAGCAACATACATTTGTTAACGCACACACCTACGTAGCAGTACCAAAAAGAAAAATTACGAGCGAACCCAAAAGGAATCCAAAAAGAAGTTTTGTATTGAAAAAACAAGATAGCACTAGAAAAGATGTATGCAAAATTATTTTTCAGTTGATGTTTTTTATCAGTTGATGTTTTTTAAATGATACTTACTAGAAATATAAAGTTTTGAGTTCGAGGAGAAAATTAGACTTAGTTTTGATTGTTTGTTATCTTAACTTTAATGAAAGACTGAAGTTTGTATGTAAATTTTGTTTTATGTTATGTTATTTTAAAGTACAAGTAGTACATAATTATATTGATAAATAACTAATGTGATTTTAGTGTTATTCTATAGAACTGGAAGTTCCTAAAAAATATAATAAAAAGTAAAATTTTGTGAAAGTTATAAGTTTAAGCATAATTACATATTATTTGTAAAGCAATAAAAAAATATTGACATTAAAGACTAGTTGATTGATAAAATTATGACTATTATTTAAAAAATATCTTTAATTTCAACAAATTTAATTCATTTTGTGCAAGAAAATAGTTCGCTATTTTTTTATATTATTACGCTATAATGTCGCTAAACTGTAAGGTTTTTAGTTTAACCACGTTTTAGCTTAACAATGATTCAATTTTATCCTTTTAATTAATATCATCTAAAGGTTATCAGACTTAAAGGCAGTAAAGTACCATTAAACGCATTAAAGTTTAACATGAATCAGTTTTATAAATACATAATCGTAAGCTAAATTGTCATTATGTGCAATAACGCCATTTTAGTTAATCATTGAAGAGATGAAATTTTTGCATTTTAAAAAACAATAATTTGCTATGAAATAGATACACTAAAACGCCGTTACGCTACACGTAGCGGCGTTTTAGTCTATGATACATTATGATTTCGGTTACATCTCTGATGAACTAAAACACATAAAACGCTTTTTCGTGGAATTAAATTATATTTACGATATGATAGGGTAAGTAGTTCGAAAGTATGCAATTTCATCTATGTTTTGGTACCTTCAAATCTCTAATAGGTGTTGTCATCGAAAAATTACATTGGTTTAAAATTTTGCCGCGGTTTTTTTGTGTTATTCAAAACAATGAGTTTAGCAGATAACGGCATTATAGTTATACCACGGCAGAATATACCTTCAATCTTTTTTTTTGAGTTGCGTAATTATCCAAGCATTTAATTCGCTCTATGGTAGAACGGGGTCACAGAGTTGTACTGGCTAAAACCGTACATCAGTATCCTCCAGCTACCCCTTTTTTATGGTGGGAAAAATCATAAAATCTCTTGGACGGAACGGGAGTTAGTGTCTGACTCTTACTGACTAAAAACCCACCCCGTTCCTTCTAGCCTTCATACCGAGGCTCAAGCTCCCTTTCGGATTATCCTGGCCATCCTCCAGCTATCCCTGAAATTCCCCGTGGATCAGTATACATTTCAAAATATCCTTTTCGTTACCAAGGTTTTACAGAGATTTTCCTTACTATCTAATACAAACACTGCAAAAAGTTTAACACTGTTTATGAGCTGGCAAAAAATAACAAACACAACATCCAAGGAGTGGAATTCCCTGCCGGAGTCTGTGTTTCCTGATAGCTACAACTTAGGGGTATCTAAGTCAAGAGTGAATAGGTTACTTCTAGGCAAGCGTGCTCCATCGTCGACCACATCATCGCTTCCTATCAGGTGAGATGGTGGTCAAACGCAAGCCTATCAAAAAAAAAACATCCTATTCCACCCAAAAATATTCCCAAGCTTCCTACATCGATGGCGGCGTCATTTTAGCGGCCCAAGCCAGTGAGTCACATGTAAATATTTACGGAAAGCGATGCCCCGCGCCAAATGTTACCGGCCACAGAGTAAGGTGCGGTTAGAACTGACATAAAGTGGATAAGGTAAGAATTATGCTAAAAACTAACAGACTGTAAATTATTGTGCAGTTATCTAAAAAAATGGTGATTGTATCGTCGGCCACATCATCGCTTACCATCAGATGACGCGAGCCTATCCTTATTATATGTATATTCATATACGCCTAAATGGCAAAACCGATTTCGGTTGAATTTTGGTACTGAGATAGTTGGGACCCTGGAGATGGACATAGGCATTTTTTTTTTAAAGTGAGAAAATGGGGTGAAAGGGTATATTAATAAATTCAGGCGAAGCCGCGGATAAAAGCTAGTTAATAATAATTTAAAAAAAAACTTGCTACTAGCTCACACAGTAGTTTTTGGCTTTATTCCTTACAACATACACACAAAAATACGAAATTTACGTCTATAAAATATTAGTGTAGATAATCACTTAAGACGGCATGTTTAAGAGCTTAAGTGGTAGTGGGTAGGGCACATTACTGACAAAACAGATTTTCGAAAGGGCTAAGAGGTTCAGAGCCGTGACGGCGTACTGGAAGATACCATTGATGCAAGAAAAGAGTTGCCTTCTCTACCGAAACGAACCTCGGGCTTGTGAGAAGTTGATGGATGTATGACTGACACACCGGTTCTTGTGGCGACGCTTGGAGGAGCCTATGTATAGCTGTTAACGTAGTTTGGCTGAAATGATGACGATGATGATGATTTAATAATACCTATTTTAAAATAGTTTCCCAGTAGCGGGAACATTATAAGGCTGGTTATTGTATGTATGAATGTTATGTCTTTATTACTTTTAAAAAAGCTAGTCATCTTTATCAAGCGAATGCCATCAGAACGGCATGTTTCTAGGGAAACGAGGAATTCGCATAATGATTTTATCTTTAACAGAATACTGCTTGTATGAAGCCGCGAGGCCCAAGATTATGATCTAGCGGTTTTTTTAACACCCACAATAAAAGACAAAGAGTTTGGTAAGAAATGTCGTTTTAAAACGGTGTCTTATGTAGCCAATTATATAAACAAAAAAAAAACATAGGTACATAGGTTTCTTCTAGGTAAGCGCGTTCCATCGTCGACCGCATCGTCGCTTTCCATCAGGTGAGATAGCGGTCAAGCGCAAACCTATCAATAATAAAAAAAAAATCATTCAGCCGAACATAGAACCTCATAAAACTGCACATAAAACCTTTAATTTTTTTTTAAATGTTTTTTTTTCACAGAATTAGGTCTTTTAAATTAAAATTCATTTGGGGTGACTGAGGTTTTGCGCATTTAACGTTACACGTTGTATAAAAAGGTATTTTAACAAGTCTAGTCTTTCGCATTCCAAACTCTACGCAAACGTCATAAAATGCATTACGGTGTTCAAATTAGCGCCTCTAACAGTGTTCCAGGTTCGGTGCCGGGCTGCAAACAAGTAATTTAATTACTGAACCATCGCGACTTGTAACGACGTTGTTTGGGGGGTGAGCTGGGTTAAGGGTTTACGTATTAATAGGTGTTGGAATAGTGATGGTTGGCGTCATAGGTTGTACCTAATTGCTTCATTTTATCATATCAGCCGAAAGACGTCCACTGTTGGACATAGGCCTCCCCAAAGCGTCGCCACGATGACCGGTCCTGTGTGTCACGCATTCATCGGATTCCCGCGACCCTGATCAGGTCATCGGTCCACCTTGTTGGAGGCCTTCCAACGCTGTGTCTTCCGGTACGTGGCCACCGGACCAAACTCATCTTGCTTCATTTAATAAAACTTAATTGCTACAGAAGCAGAATTATTTTATTAATGTATTTTTTTGCAGTTGGGAAAATTGGAAAAAGGCGGAGCGGGAGGTAGTGTCAGACTCTTACTGACTGAAAAACCCACCCTCGGCTCGACTCGGCCCCGGTATGAAAGGCGAGAAAAAAATTCCTTTTCCCCCTCAGCCTAAGCCTCTCTTTTGGAAACAGACTTTTGGCCCAAATAGGTAGGCTTCGACCCTGCTGGGTCCCTGCTGTTGCAGACAACTCCTTGAGGCGCGCGGGAGCAGTGCGGTCCGGACGATTAGGTACCGGGCGGTTGGACAGCGAACTACCTATTGCTCGCCGTCCGCAAGCCTCGCCTACGGTACATTTTAACACGTCATGGTATTTGAACTGTTTTTGCGAATAATTTTGGTAGGGTCATCATCATCATCATTTTAGCCGATATATGTCCACTGTTGGACATAGGCCTCCTCCAAGCGTCGCCACAATTAACGATCCTGTGTGTCTCGCATCCATCGGTTTCCCGCAACCTTCACCAGGACATCGGTCCACCTCGACTAGCCTGTTGGTCTAGTGGCTAGTGGCCCTGACTGCTACGCCGGAGGTCGTGGGTTCGATTCCCACCCAGGACAAATGTTTGTGTGATGAGCACGATCATTTGTTCTGTGTCTGGGTGTAATTTATCTATAATATGTATGTATTTAGAAATATATAAGTATGTTTATCAGTTGTCTAGTACTCATAACACAAGCTCTGCTTAGCTTAGGACTAGACGGCGTTGTGTGATAGCTGTGGAATCACTACATAGTATAAAACAAAGTCGCTTTTTCTGTCCCAATATCAGTCAATATGTAGGTACGCTTAAATCTTTAAAACTACGCAACGGATTTTGATGCGGTTTTTTTTAAATAGATAGAGTGATTCAAGAGGAAGGTTTATATGTATAATAAGATCCATTAAATAGTAGAGAAATACTGTTACCCGAGCGAAGCCGGGGCGGGTCGCTAACTGTATTATTATATTACCTTGAGACCTTCCAACGCTTTTGGTAGGGAGTATTACATAATATGTAATTGACAATCCAAAAACGTTCAAAACTTGTTATTCTGGCCATTTCTTATACCCACAACGTCCTGTGGTCGAATTTTTGAGAAAACATCGACCACACACGCATAAAATTCTTGATGAGTAAACCAAAATATGTATTCTGTGGTCATTTCTGATACATAATGTCGAATTTGCAATGTAAGGAAAATAAGGCTGAATTCCATATATTTTAGGGTTCCGTAAAAAAAAACGTACGTGGTTAAGTTTACCTACGAACCCTAAAAAGTATCGCCCCCGGGTGGGCTCGAACCACCAACCTTTCGGTTAACAGCCGAACGCGCTAGCCATTTCGCCACGGAGGCAGATACTGTATCAATGAAATCCTAGATAAAGTTGATCTTAATCCTAAAATTAGCACAAAACCTGAAATTAGTTTGTTCAGAATAACGAGCAGAATCAATTAAAACACTTTTTAATATAGGTTACATTTTTCAAAAAAAATCTTCATTAAAAATGTCGCCCTGTTTATTTATGAATAGGTCAAGCCATCACGTGCGCAAACCCGCTGAAGTAAGTAAACAAACGCAAATAGTTGTAATCCAATCAAATTTTCTCATACACGGGATAACAAAAGTTCTTAGTTCAATGCAGATATGAATTTTAAACAAACTAAAAGTGCTCATAAAACCTTTAAATCTTTTTTTGTGTTTTTTTTTCTCACATAATAAGGTCAATCGAATTAAAAATCATTTGGGATGTCTGAGGTTTTGCGCATTTAACGTTACACGTTGTATAGGATTTACACTGCTTTCTACTAGCGTCAATGATTGTAGATTATCAACTTGGCTAAGGCTGCAGAATTCCAGAGGAGAAATTAACAAAGTAAAATAAAAAAGCGACCAAGTCGGCTCCTACTCGACAAGTCGACATCAAATACCTAGGCAACCTCAAATAAAAAAATCTAATTAAAAAACATCCAACTGCCATAACGTTTCTAAAAAGTAATATCGATATAGCGCGACAACTCCACCCCCAGCCCTTACGACGGCCTAATAGACAACTATAAATTATACATTTTGCAGAAAACCAATTCGTTTTAATAGCTCTATAACTTTGCTGGTCAATAATTAAGGGAATTGCTTCGTGTAACGCGTTCGGTTTGAAATGACCGCTTGGAAACTAGAATTGGTTTACTTTTGTATAAAATTTTGAGATGTTTGAAATTTTTGTAGCGATTTTTTTAAATTATTTATTTATTTATTAAAACTTCATGCAACATAAAACGGGCGGTTTAATGATGACTCCATGGTTTTCAATACAGAATGAGCTCCTGTTTTTAGGTGCGAGGGCGTTTCAGACTTTTACTGAGTAACACCCACTCCTATGTTCCTTCTTTGCCTTGCGTCCCAGGATCCCAAGTTTCTCTTTCGGGAGCGAACTTAAAGCATCAGAAGGCTTCGTACCTGCTAGGATTTTGATGACATCTCTTTGAGGCGAGCGTAGAACACTTCACGTAATTGACGAATTAGACTAGGTCAATTTTGAATGTGTCTTGATAAAAGTAAGTATTTCAACAAGAATAAAAAACAAAATCATTTTGCTATGGGGGATTTAATTTAATTCAATTGATTTATTCACTCTTCTTCGCAATAGGTTTTTTGACAATTAACAATGTAACTTAAAGACTATATTCCACTATTTAATTGTAAGAGTTTGGTGTTTGAAGTAGGTTTTTGCAAAAAAACCTGTGGTACAGGTACAGTCACAAGGGAATTGAACTCAACTAGCGGAAACTGTGAGAAGTAGGACATACTCATGTCTCAGCTACAACCACCGGAGACGCCCTGAGCATTAATGGTCACAGAGCGATTCAAGGGGCAGCTCACCGTCCATCATCATCTTCATCATTTCAGCCAAAAGCCATCCACTGTTGGGCATAGGCCTCCCGTGACCCTGACCAGGTCATTGGTCCATCTTGTGGAAAGCTTTCCAACGCTACGTCTTCCATGACACGGTCGCCACTCAAGAAGCTTTCGGCCCCATCGACCATCTGTTCTGCGTGCAATGTGTCCTTCCTATTACTACTTAAGTTTAGCGATTCTTTGAGTTGTGGTGGTAACTGTCTGGTCAGAACCAAGACCAAGCCGACGCGTGTTCCGTGCGTACCTCTTAGAGATGTCAAATGGGCCCACTAAGGACAACACCTGCTAAGGGCCAAGAAAGCAAGGAATAAATAAGGGAACACAGATGGCTTTACTCGCCATGGGTCGTCCGAAAGGAGACCCCTGGGATCATGTGCCGCAAGTCAAAGAACATAGGAATGGGTTTTAGGCAGTAAAAGTCTGACACACCCTTCCACCCTTACCCTAGAGTAGGAAAAGACATTGGATGATTTCCCACCTTTAAAAAACGTGGCTTCAGATCTGACTCTTCCTCTCATTTTATTTATTAGTAGTTATTTGATGATTCACCTCCAAAAAAAAGGAATTCTAGGATTTCAGCTTAGTTGTGACCACCACTGACACCAATAACGCAATCCTAATTTGCAGAAACTACAAATATCTTCAACAATAACATAGCAAAGTTGAACTAAGCCCTATCAGTTACAATCACAATAGCATTTCATTATGTCTTAACAATTAAGTTTCAGCAGTAGATTTAATATTACCTTTGTTAATGAACAAAGACTGAAATATAAGACAGTTTGCTTAAGAAGCAACTCAAGTAACTTATATTAAATTGAGTTTGTCTAGAGTTTCACAACATCAGTGATTTTTTTATGGCCTAGTGGGCTTCGATGAGTTGTAGGTCGCAGGTTTAAACTCAGCCGTGCTTACTTTGTGTAATTTATTTCATCACCACTGCTCTCAAAACGGAGAAGGAAAACATCGTGAGGAAATCGGCGTGTCCTAGAACTAAAATTCGAAGATATGCGACATCCGCTAATACGCGTCAAGCCCGCGTGGTAGAATTTGGCCCATTCTCTCTCCTAGAGAGGAGGCCAGACTTCCAGCAGTTGGAACATTATAAAGCTAATTATGCTGTCTTATGCTCTAGTTAAAAACGCAGCGTTGGAAGGCTTTTTACAAGTTGGACCGACGACCTGGTGAGAGTCGCGGGAATGCGGTGGATGCGAGATGCACAAGATCGGTTGTTGTGGCGACGCTTGGGGGAGGCCTATGTCCAACAATGGACGTCTTTTGGCTGAAATGATAATGATGGTGATGCTTTAGTTTTTTTTTTTTTGTCGACGGGGAAAATCATCTTTGACGAAACCCGCTCTTGGGGTTGGAGTGAGACAGAGTTTCAGACCTTTAATTACAAAAACCCAATGTATTCTTTCAATTTGTTCTTTGAGTTCCAGAGCTATGGTTACTCTTTTGAACAATATCGCATCAGTAGTAGGGTCTAAATTTATTTTCAGCTAGCTGTATGACTCTTAAATGAAGTTGGAAAGGACATATGGCGCGATGATAGCAAGTGGAATAAATTAAAATAGAATAAATTTGTATCCATACACTCAAAATAGGTTTCAGTTTTACACGATGCAATTTGGACAATGTGCGCCATCCATGTGTTCCACCATCTCTTTTCTACCATCGGACAACCTGACGAACAGCAAGTCTGGAAGGTCCGGACCAAGCGTTTCGCCTCGTCGTTTAAACCGCATACACCAAGGGACTGGAACAAGTTGTCTTCCCATCCGATTATAATTAGGTGTCTTCAAGGCTAGAGTGAATATTCTCTCCTCACCATCAACAAGTTTATATAAATAAAAAAAGAAAGTTAAAAACCAGTGTCATTCAGTATGTGTGTGTGTGGCAAAGGCTATTTTGATTTTAAAAATACCTCACAAGGAACGTTTAAAAAACCATTTAGGTATATTGATTCTAGAATAAATATTACGGTTTTGTTGACAATGAAACTAATAGGATCAAAAATGGATAAGGTCATAGATTTGCGTGACCCATAGAATCGATAGATATAAACTTTATATGCGTAGGAAAAAACGATAAAGTATTGTGTCAATATATTGTATGGTTCCGTGGTATATGGATTATACAATATATGTTTTCGATATTCTTGGATATTTTAGATTGTTTTCATTTGTTGAGTCACCATTATTATCATCATCATCATATCAGCCGAAAGACGTAAACTGTTGGACATAGGCCTCCCCCAAGCGTTGCCACAACAACCAGTCCTGCGCATCCATCGGATTCCCGCGGCTCTGACTAGGTCATCGGTCCACCTTGTTTGAGGCCTTCCAACGCTGTGTCTTTCTGTACGTTAATCCCCATCGACCATCTGTTCTGCGTGCAATGTGCCCAGCCCATTGCCACTTAAGTTTGGCGATTAAACAGTTAGTCCACATAAAATCTTTAGAAATTTTTGGTAAGAACATCGTCAAATAACGTCTCTACCGCTCTTGTAGAGTGAGAGAAAGTATCAGACATTCACTCACTAAAACACTTCCGTGATCCTTCAGATGACTTTTACGTCCTAGGGCTGCAGTGATTCTTTCAAACAATCCCCTAACCACCAGGGTTTAGGCATTTTTTATTTTTATTTGTACGGTAGGCAAAAATCATCTTATGACAACCCCCACCCTTGGGTGGAGCCGAAGATAGTGTCAGACTCTTATTGACTAAAAACCCACCCTGGTCCTTTTAGCCTTCAAACCAAGACTCGAGCTTCCCGGCTTCCCCTATAATAATTCCCCTAATAACCCTGGCCCCAGTAGGCTTTGACCCAGCTGGGCCTTTTCTGTTGCTGACAACTCCTTGAGGCGCACGGGAACAGTGGGCACCGTCGACGTCTTGCGCTTGGTCCGGAGAGTTACCGGACGGTCGGACAGCGAACTACCCACGGCTCGCCGTCCGCGAGCCCGCATCTACGGCCTCCTCCTTTGCTAGCATTACTGCTTCGCAGAAGGAGGCGACCGCCTGCCATTCCTCCTCGCTCCAGACCATGGCCTCAAACAGAGCCCGGCGTGAGAGATCTCCGCCACCGATCGCCCTCACGAAGGGTTTAGGCATTGACCCTGGCGGGCCCAGTCATCATTCTTCATGATTTTTAAAGAACTAGTGCGGTTCACCATCAACGATTGTATCACGGCTTACCAGCAGATGGGATTTCAGTCAAACACTAGTTTATCAGTTAAAACAGAAAAAAAAAACAAATAAGGTTACGGGTTTCGTTATTAAAATGGTTACGTAACTCTAAAAAACTTAGACATGATATCTATTATAGATACATATCTTTTTAAATATCTGTATGTAATAGATTTACCATGAATTATTGTAATTTACACGAACTTTTAGAGCTATTGTTGAGATTGAACGTTAAAAGCGCTATCATCGTTTTTTGTGAGACTTGAATATCTAAATTTTTTCAAAAGATTTATTTTTATGTGGTAATGCGGTCATCAACACTGCTGGCTCGGGTGATCTGTGTCTTTATTCTATACAGACGATTATTGAACTTCAAAATGTTTTTTATTTTGCGGGAAATGTGAAGCTGTCTGTAGAGAAAAAAATAAGATTAAAAGATTTAATACAGACGTAGGTATTAAATCTTTTAATCTTTTTTTTTTCCCCATTTCTTCATCAATATATCAAAAACCCCACATACCACAAAGCCGACATAGCACAAAGAATTGCCAAGCTTAAGTGGCAATGGGCAGGGCACATTGCTCGCAGAACGGATGGCCGTTGGGGCCGAAAGGTTCTGGAGTGTGGACCGCGTACCGGAAGACGCCGTGTTGGAAGGCCTTCAACAAGGTGGACTGATGACCTGGTGAACCGATGGATGCGAGACGCACAGGAACGTTCGTTGTGGCGACGCTTGGAGGTGGCCTATGTCCAACAGTGGACGTGTATCGGCTGAAATGATGATCATTTCAGCAGATACACGTCCACTGTTGGACGATGATGATATCAAAAACTACTTTTGAGAATAACTATCGATAATGACTCTTACACCAGTGTGCAAGCACAATCAGTAATTAATTCAAAACAATGCAATAATATGGAATTATGCACTAATCAGTTCTAATTGTTCTGAATCAAAGATAGATATTTCATGTATATTTATATAATTACTAGGTATTATCATTTTTATTTCATTACTAGCTGCTCCCAGCGGCTTCGCCCGCGAGTTAGCAGAAAATTATCCCAAGGGAACATACTTCCGGGATAAAAAGTATCCTATTTCCTATTCCAGGACATAGTCTATCTGTGTACCAAGTTTCATCAAAATCGGTTTTGCCATTTGGGCGTGAAGACGTAACAAACAAACAAACAAACTCACTTTCGCTTTTATAATATTAATAAGGACTAGGTATTATTATTATTATTTTTTATTTCGATTGTGTTTTTGGTGTCTATTAGTTTATTCTTTTCTATTCTATTTATTGTTTTCTTTAATTAAATACTCACTATTATTTTATATTTAAAAAAAACCCCAAAAAAAAATAACAAATTTAAAATCGATCCCGTAACGGTCCTAAACGAAGTTGTCACACTATAAATAGAACTGACGATAATTTGTTCGCAAATCGTCAAAAAAACACTTTCTGTGGGTGTTTTTATTTTTATTAAGTTGTTATTCTTTATGTTTTTTAATTTCACTCCTATTGAAACTGTCCACATCTGTGTAGTTAAAATTATATTTACATTTTAATTAGTCTCTGTTTTTTATTGTTAATTTTTGTAAAAGCATGAAGGGACTGGCGACATTAAAGATGGTTGCAATATTAAATGGGAACGTAAAACAGTCCATAGTTTCACCGACATTTTATAACAGAGATATCCATACAACACTAATTTAAAATTCCCCATTTTTAATTAACATAAATACTTAAAGGGCTTATTAGAAAAGGTCTTGTTATTATTTAAGTAGTCTCATCATCACCATCATCATTTCAGCCGATACACGTCCACTGCTGGACATAGGCCTCCCCCAAGCGTCGCCACAACGAACGTTCCTGTGCGCAACCTTCACCAGGTCATCAGACCACCTTGTTGGAGCCTTCCAACGTTGCGTCTTCCGGTACGCGGTCGCCACTCCAGAACCTTTCGGCCCCAACGGCCATCTGTTCTGCGAGCAATGTGCCCTGCCCATTGCCACTTAAGTTTGGCGATTCTTTGTGCTATGTCGGCAACTTTAGTTCAGTTAAGTAAAGTCTCAATAAAGAATAATTATAAACAGCAACATTATTAGCGTTTGTTTATATACCAAAATGTCACCAATAGGGCAGTTTCCAGGGTCAAAATAACTACATTTTATTTAGTCCATATTTTAAATTATAATAAAATATTGGACACATGTTTTTTCTTTTTTCGATTAAACAAAAAATAACAAAGATATAGCCCATTAAAGTTACGTGTGACGTCACTCCGTGCGAAAAAATGCAGCACGGTGTGACGTTCTTTGTCATTTATGGTTTAATTTACAAATAAAAAAATACGTGTCCCTTATTTTTGAATAATCTAAAAGGCGGATTTATTACATACTAGCGACCCGCCCCGGCTTCGCTCGGGTGCAATATTATAGATATAAACCTTCCTCTTGAATCACTCTATCTATTAAAAAAAACTGCATCGAAATCCGTTGCGTAGTTTTAAAGATTTAAGCGCACGTAGGGATATAGGGACAGAAAAAGCGACTTTGTTTTATACTATGTAGTGATTTTACGGCAACTAGCCCATTTATACAAATACCTATTTTTGATTAAAAATTAATGAAATAAAAATGACGATCAAAATGGAAAAAAATACACTCATCATCATCAGCCTTTTTAATGTTCCCACTGCTGGGACTCAGGCCTCCTCTCTAGGAGAGGGAATGGGCCGTATTCCACCACGCGGGCCCAGTGCGTGTTGGTGGATGTCACATGTCTTCGAATTTTTGGTTCTAGGACATCCCGGTTTCCTCACGATGGTTTCCGTCACCGTTTTGAGAGCAGTGGTGATGAAATACATTTACACAAAGTAATGCACCTGGCATTATATAATAATATGTAATAATATGTGGAATCATATAATTCCAGGTGAAGTTGTGTGGTAAACACTTAAGATACAAAACTACACCAAGATGCATCTATCTAAAAACTTAAATACCACAAAATACTCGAACAAAAAAAAAACAAAACATCTTTAACCCTATTTGAAAATGATAACGTCCTTCACACATACCAGGCCGTTATAATTAAGTTAAAAGTAATTAAAGGCAAACGATTTTTAGTATAAGATTGATGATCTTGAAACCCGCCTCAAAAAGCATTGTTCCAAACAGGGGCGTAACGTGGACTGATTTAGAGAAGGGCGAAGGTACATCAGCGAGGCCTTTTTCTACACTAATATTATAGAGGTAGTTTTTTTTTGTTTCAGTTTTTTACGTGGTAAAATCGTCCAATGACATCTCCACGTGACGGCCGTTGCCTCACGCGTGCGGCCTCCTCCTTTGCTAGCATTCCTGCTTCGCAGGAAGAAGCGACCGCCTACCACTCCTCCTCGCTCCGGACCATGGCCTGTACCAAGGCCCGGTTGTAAGAGGTAATCTCTGAAAGTACAGATCCAATTGCAATTCTTTTTTCTCCGATAGAAAGCAGTGTAGGGACACATGTATGTATGTAAGGCAGAGTGCAAGGTAAGCAAATTGTATGCGCGCGTGATGTATGCATGGGAACGACCACTTTCACACACGATCCGTTTTCATTGACTCCAGAACCCCGATTCAGAAGGATCAGTGCTCGAATAGGGATTACTGTGGACACTCACCCGTGTTGTATAATCCCTAAAGCAGCTTTATTCCTGGGTGACATAGGCTATATTTTATATACCTACGTGGGCGAAACTGCGGGCAAAAGTTATTCTTTCAAAAAATTCGACACCGAGACGGTCACTTTTGCAACCCAGTGTTTAGTCAGATCGTCGCATACCATCAGGTGAAATAGTTTTCAAATGCGAGCCTTTCAATAATTAAAAAAAAACATGTTCTTAAGGCCCATGCAGGACCTAGCCGCTGTAAGCAGTAGATAAGCGCAGGGCGGCGTGCGGTAAGAACAAAGGTGTGAAAATGTTTGAAGCACGCCAGCACCTTATAGCACCGCCTGGCCGTTTACCCATGTCGCCCCGCTTGCCGCGCCGCTCGCCGCTAAGACAGAAGTCGTAAACAGTCCGTTAAAGAAACCTCGCTTGGGCGAGGCCCCTTTCAGGCAAGGCCGGGAGCTAGGGCCCACTTCACCCGTGCTTATTTACGCTACTGGTTCTAAATATTATAATTATAAAGTCTCTCATTTGGAATGGTCACGATTTTCGTTCTGTCAAAATTAAATGAAGAGTTTTGAAGGGAATCTTTATTATTGGCGGTGTTGCTAGCTCGAAAAATATTTTTTTTGTTGTTGTAATAACATTGACGCTGATTATTCATAAAAAGAATAATGTAAATTAAATCAAAACTTGAAAAATTAAAAGTTATGTAACTACTTCACATCCGAGGGGCTCAATGGATTTAGATGAATCTTTGCACACGGACTATACAATTGTTTTATTACAGCAGTTATGGAAAATCATTAAAAAAATCCACTCTAGGAGCGAGAGGTAGTATCAGAGATGGTGCATAAACCTTCTTTCTTTGTAAGTTGAGAACGTTGCCCATTGGTAACGCCACCACTTCTCTTTAAACTTTTACGAAGTGTTACAAGACGTCAAGCTCCTAAAAAACCTGTTGACATTTAACCCCTAAAATGTCGCGAAGAAAAAACTAATGTCTCTTTCCCCGTCTTATAATTTGTGCTATCTCATCTCGATAAAGGCCAAGACAGCACAAACACCTCCAGGCCTGACGTGGATCGTCTTTCAAACCCCATAGCTTATTCATGCCTTACACTATGGTAACGTAATGGCTTGCTAAAGATCGACAAGAGTGACACGACTTTTTTGACGTTGCGATTTTTTTTTGTCGCCGAGTGTTGAAATTTATTTGTTACTAGCTTTCGCCCGCATACATAAATATAGCCTAAGTCACTCAGGAAAAAAACAGCTTTCTATCGGTGAAAAAAAAAATTAAGTAGTCGGACCAGGACCTTCAGAGATTTTGTCCCACAAACAAAAAAAAAACAGAATTTTCATTACTCATACTCTAAAAGTAGGTCTGAAGTTGCCTGAGGAGTGGGCTGAAAAGCATCACACTTTTCATCCCTAGGGAGTTTTACTTCCACCTAATAGCTTTCAAACAATAAAAATAAAAACTAGGTCTATCTTCTTGTATTCGTAATGAAAAGCACAATGCTTACCTAGCGAGGTCGCTAATTCGAGGGACGAAATAAGTAACTTTCACCCCTAGTGTAACAATATACTATAGTAGTAGTAATGTTGTGACAAATATTGAAATGATTAATAGTGATTGAAAGGCGTGCCAAGAAGATCATAGGCAATGATGCACTCGTGAAGTCAAAACTCCAAAGTCTTGAGCATTGACGCCGAGTTGCTTGCCTGTCCGTTTTCTATCGTTTACATTTCGGGGAGTGTGCACTGGAGCTACACAATTTAATCCCACCAAGTCCGTTCCATCATCGGACCACAAGGCGTACGGCGTTGCGCCACCGGTACATGGTGAACACCCCACCCATACGTACAAAGCGTGTTGGGAATACATTGATCAAGCATACAGCTAAGGAGTGGAATTCCCTTCCGGAATCTGTGTTTCCTGATAGCTATTACCTAGTCTTTAAGTCAAGAGTGAATAGATTGCTTCTAGGCAAGCGTGTTCCATCGTCGGCCACATCATAGCTTACCATCAGGTGAGATAGTGGTCAAACGTGAGCCGTATGTTATAAAAAAAAATGGTTTCGACAGCTTTATTACGCGAATGTTATATATATGATATTTGCCACTTCTTCATGTTCAAATGGCCGAACGGATCCGGATAAAAGTCATACGGGTAAAACTGTCCCACGTCTACTTCAGGAGATGATCTTCTCCTGAAGTAGACGTGGGACAGTTTTAAATCCGGGAGTATGATGTTCCTTTTGGATAATTTTCTACTATAACGCAAGTGAAGCCGCTGGCAGAAGCTAGTAAACTTATATGCAGAACTAGCATTGTTATAGCCAAACTTTGCTTAAATCTCAAAGAGGACCTGACGTCTGCTAGGCCTCTTTTTTGTTTTCGAGGGGAAACCTTCAAAAGGCGCCCGGACTTCGGGGATAAGTCCGGGGAGTGTGGAATTTTTACCTCACTAAAACCACCCCGGTGATCACCATCAGCACGTAGAAGGGGCCCCGTTACCTCTCAAAAAACCATTCCGGAACCCCCTCAGTGCAACGCCTGTTACGACACATCCCTGAAGAGACTATTACGGTCTCCTCTGAGCCTCTTTGTGCACGGCAGCACGTGACCACTGTGCTACCGTCTTCCCTGGAAGATGTCTGCTAGGCCTGCGGGATTATTTGAAAGATTAACTGTGACTGAAGAAACACAGGTGAGTTTCAGCCCTGACGCTATCACTCCACCCATAGCGAGAGGAGTTATTTAATAGCTTCTCACCTTAGATATAAAGCCACGCTAGTCGCACATTGAATAGCACGCCTTACTACCTGATGGCCGACGTACTATCTGCCACCCGGCCATATGCAATAGGCGCTCTTAATATTATTTATGTTAACTGCATGACAGGTTCGTCGTAAATCTTCAGGATAGGCCGAATCTTCCGGAGCTATCTCTGAAAGCCATAGTAATTATCATAGGCGGCCTGAATGTCTTCCTTGCATAATAGGTTGAAATCGTATAGGGAGTTAGGGTGCCCTTCCAGTTGAGAAAAGCGAGGATGTGTAACGAAAGATGTGTGTGAACTAACCACAGAACAGATGAAAGAGGTCAGAATGGCTTTGTGGGCGGGGCAGGCGCGCTATAAAGCAGGGCAATGCTCATAGTTCAACTACCAATAGCAAACTTGCGATCTAAGTGTGCGTGGTTTGTTAGTTGCGTAATGCGCATTAGTATTGGTTTCTTGTCTGCAGTGGTTTATTTTTTATTATTATTGATAGGCTCGCGTTTGATCACCATCTCACCTGATGGGAAGCGATGATGTGGTCGACGATGGAGCACGCTTGCCTAGAAGTAACCTATTCACTCTTGACTTAAAGACCCCCAAGTTGTAGCTATCAGGAAACACAGACTCCGGCAGGGAATTCCACTCCTTGGCTGTACGCACAATAAATGGATTTAAAGTCTATCGTTGCTTTCCATCAGATGAAATAGCGGTAAAACGCTTTTAGTGGACGGTTGTCCACAAAAATACAAGTATCATAAAAAGCTTATAACTTTATGATTTTTCATGATACAATAATTAAATTGTACACAGGTTCTTTGCATAAAAAATACTAGACCCGTGTTTGAGGTTTCGCATATACTAAAACTAATAAATAAATAATATTATATTCCACAACTATCACACAACGCCGTCTAGTCCCAAGCTAAGCAGAGCTTGTGTTATGAGCACTAGACAACTGACAAACATACTTAATATTGACTTGTTGATGTTTAATGTTCTATAAACTATTGTTATGTAGGTACTTGCAATATACAATATAATATATGTAGGTGTACTTGTACATACAAGACACCTCACAAAGCTCCCTATGGTAGTAATTTTCAGCTTGTACAGCTCTAATGCAAAAAGCTTAGCACTTATGAGACTTGCCGCAAAATAGTTTCAGAACACAGCCCCACCGCTTAGCTATCTCATCTTTGCTGGAGACGCTGCCTTAGCATGGTCATCAACGGGCGTCCCTTCCCTGTTAAAGTATGCAGAGTCACAATAGCATGTCTCCGATTGTCTCATTGAACTGGTTAATGCAATCCGACTAGTGAGCTTTGCGTTTGAGTCGTATTTTAAGGCTTATACAGCACCAAATCTATAGGTACAGAAGTCAATCTACATTCAAAGCGCGCTCTAGCAACGCACACATAGACACCGCTCACGGACACGATATCTCGGAGCGTCTCGGCCCGCTCGTCGAACAGTTCCGGCTAAAACGCTCATTAGTGTGCGTCCACCGAGCGTAGGTATAAAAAGTGAAGTACATACATGAGATGGTCTTCTGTACCTGTCTTTTTTGGGCTTATAGTCCCTTGAACATCTCCAACAGCCATGTCAACGTATGAATACTTTATTTGTTTTATAACATTAGGGGGCCCGCCAACGCTGCGTCTTCCAGTACATGGTCGCCACTCGAGAACCTTTCGGCCCCATCAACCAATGTTCTGCGTGCAATGTGCCCTGTCCATTGCTACTTACATAAGTTTGGCGATTCGCCGAGCTATGTCGGTAACCTTGGTTCTTTTCTGATGTGATCACGCCAACAAGGTGGACCGATGACCTGGGCAAGGTCGCGGGAATCCGATGGATGCGTGACGCACAGGACCAGTCGTTGTGGCGACGCTTGGGTGAGGCCTATGGCCAACAATGGACGCCTTTCGGTTGATATGATGATGAGGGGGCACGGTAGTGCCCCCACCAAGACGAGCAAAAAAGTGTCATGGCCGTAACATCCTCTCTTATGTTTGTGCTTCATATATGAGTACAAGGAGAAAACATAAAACGTTAAAACATGTAGAACATGTAAAATTGTAAACGAAGCATTAGAGAATAGCATATTACACTTGTACGTCAGTTTAACCCTTCAGATACCGTCAATTAGAAACACAATAGTAAGGCAATAGATGCGCGGCCACCGGTGGTCGCTTGGGGATTCATGAATTAATGTAGTTCCAGCTTTAGATTTTCCTGGTCGCCTCCTTCTGCGAAGCAGGAATGCTAGCTAAGGAGGAGGCCGACCGCATCAGGCAACGGCGCTCCCGATTTCCAGCCACCGTAGATGCGGGCTCGCGGACGGCGAGCCATGGGTAGCTCGCTGTCTGATCGTCCGGTAACTGTCCGGACCGAGCCCAAGACGTCGACGGCGCTTCCCGCGCGCCTCAAGGAGTTGTCAGCAACAGGAGGGACCCAGCTGGGTCGAAGCCTACTGGGGCCAGGGTTATCTGAAAGGAAACTCGAGTCCCGGTATGAAGGCTAGAAGGAACGGGGTGGGGTTTTTAGTCAGTAAGAGTCTGACACTATCTCCCGCTCCACCCAAGAGCGGGGGTTGTCATAAGATGATTTTCCCCACCGAAAAAAAAAAGCTTTAGGTATTCCTCTATGATATTTGAACGAATACTCAACCAAATAGTCGATACTCAAAACAGTCGAAACAGTTTTTTTTTTAAATCGATTTCCATATGCGAAGGTAATAGAAAAGTATGTTCCACGCTCGTTCGGAAACTCGTGTCCAGTTCACCGCTCTTTTGTTCCTTTTATCGTTCAGAAATGCGAGGGTTGCCAGTGTAAAAAATATTTTTACAACCTTTTGTTTGTTGTTGTTTATAGTCTGTGAATGATTTGATGGCGCTTTGAAAGTTTAGTATTTTGAATTTGGAACGGTTTATTTAGAAATTCGTTGTTGCATTGGCGTTTCTTCGTAGAAGAATTTGTGTTGAATGATGTAAAATAACATTTACCAAGAACATAGGGTTAGTTATCGTACTAAGGATAATTTTATATCCCGTACCTATCAGGCTGGAGACTACGATAAACCGTTAGTAAAAAAAGTGCAATAATATTTTACACTTGGTTAAAAGATTGGTCACTCGTTTTGTGTCCCGATAATCTGTTTCCTTTCCAGGTTGCTTTTTTTTGTCGATGGGGAAAATCATCTTATGACAAAACCCGCTCTTGGGTGGAGCGGGAGATAGTGTCAAACTCTTACTGACTAAAAACCCCACGCCGTTCGTTCTAGCATTCATACCGGGGCTCAAGCTTCCTTTCGGATAACCCCGACCCCGGTAGGCTTCGACCCAGCTGGGCCCCTTCTGTTGCTGACAACTCCTTGAGGCGCGCGGGAACAGTGTGCGCCGTCGACGTCTTGGCTCGGTCCGGACAGTTACCGGACGATCAAACCGCGAGCTACCCATGGCTCGCCGTGCTTGGAAGGTCGCATGCGTTTAAAAACTTAGCTGTATCCAGCTTATTTTCGGTTAGAACTAGGTTTAGCTTTGAAGTGCGGCAACACTAAGTATTCGGGTATTAGCCGTAACATATAAAATACATCAATCTTTGTCTTAAATATGTTTATATTATATTTATATACCTAAATAAGTTAATTGCATAAAAAAATCTATTCATGTTTAACCCAAGTCCGCGGCATCCTGGATGTTATGTTAGTATCTCTAACACTTTGATAACTGGCACATATTTTAACCCTAACAAGCTTTACACTATGAAATTACCATCAACAATTGCATCAAGTACTTACTATCAGGTGGGATCGCAGGCAAGCACTACATAGTTTATTAATAAAAAATAAATTATTTGGAAATAGAAACGCTAGAACTAGCTAGCGCCACTTTGCCGAGAGGTCTCACTTCAAAGATGTGATTTGATTTGAACTTGAGATTGACGTAAGAAAAAATTCAGATTTTGACAGCTGCCTGGACATGACGTCTCAGTGTTGCCACCCAATTGTTCGTAATTTTTTATCTGATATAAACCAGTGCTAGACTGCGATTCCACCTGATGGTAAGCAGTGATACAATCGTTGATGGTGAGGCGCACTAGTCATTAAAAACCTATTCACTCTAGACTTGAACGAAGTACTACACCCAAATTATAATTGGACGGGAAGACCATAGCAGGCAAATTATCCAGTCCCTCGATAAACACGGAATAAAAGACGAGGCGAAACGCTTAGTCCGGACCGTAGAGGTTTCAACAACGTAAGGTTGGATTCTCGCCGTAGGTCGGTAAATAAACTTTTAAAATTTCTCATTTCACTACCTCTCACGTACAGCCCTACTGCCATTTCAGATGATAACCCTGCCAACAATGTGCGGTGTGAAAATATTGTCTTTTTTGTTACAAAGAGACTAAATACATTGTACTGGGCATTCGGATACGAGAGAATGCTGATGTCATACGCTCATGTGATATGATGTACAGAAGGTGTTTAATACCTTCGTCAGTTTAACAAACCTAAATAACGATAACTGCACCGATCGATTTTAACTTAAGCTATGCCTGATGAGGATCGGGCTTGCGGACGGCGAGCAATGGGTAGCTCGTCGTCCGACTGTCTGGTAACCGACCGGACCGAGCCCAAGTCGTCGACGGTGCGTACTGTTCCACGCGCGGCTCAAGAAGACGTCATCAAACCGTAGGGCCCCAGCAGGGTCGAAGCCTTCTGGAGCCAAGGTTATCCGAAAAGAAACTCGAACCCCGGTATGAAGCGTCTAGAAGGAACGGGGTGGGTTTTTAGTCAATAAGAGCCAGAAGCGAAGAGCGGGGGTTGTCATTGGATGATTTTTGCCCACCGTAAAAAAAAGCTTGTTTGGGCTAAAATATAATTATGCCATAGAGTTAGCGAGACCAACGTAACTTTCTGTATGCCGCAAACGTGGGTCGACACAAAAATATATTTTTTTTTACCTCGTAGAGGTTTCATCAAAGTTTCGTGGAATACAGAATTAATGCTTTATCCTGTTTTAAGGTGATGCATCACGACACACATTTTCACTGTTTTTCATACAACCGCTCATAACTGACTCTGACGTTATTACACATGTTTTCATTACATATTTTAGAAACACAGTATCTTGTGGATATTATCTAGGTTTCTATTGAAATCAATTTCTAAATTTGTGCAAAAATAATCCAGTAAAGACCTCTGAATATCTCCTATTTTGCATGAACTTTGACACTTCATAATTTGCTTAAAATTTAAAAAATTCAAAAAATTCAAACTATAGAAGCCTTGCAAATCTTATTAAGATTCTAAATGACGACGACTTTTTCAAAAACTTTTAAGGGTTAAAAAAAAAACAGCTATTTCCTGGAGCAAGTTTTGTGAAATATTCTAGTGAATCTCGGAATTACCGAATACTAACCGAGTTTTCAGACGTTATCTCTCTTTTTTTGCGTTGCCTTTTCATCAAACATCGCGTTGGATTGCTTTAGATGAAGTAACAAGCTTTTAAACCATTTTCGATGTTTACGATAGGCGAGTGGAAAAGGACCCTCTTAATGCTTTATCCTGTTATAGGAGCACGTTTTGCACGGGATATATCTCTGAAAACCAATCCGGAAACACACGAATGCATCCGATATTTCCCGATTCCCAGTATTGCCGCCATTTATCTACGGTCACAGTGAAATAACTTCGTCATCTAGTCTATTTTAGTTTGCTTCATGCATGACTTAATTTTTGACACTTCACAGAATGACACAACTCAATTCCTGACAATGACAATGGATCAAAATGGTTTGATTTATTTTTCATAAAACAGCCAGCCCACTAAAAAAGTTTGAGTTTGAGTGTCTATGGTATTTTGATCTTTATTCTTGAGATTATAGAATCAATATTTCTTTGCAGTCGTTTTCTGAGTGCGTAACTCGAAAATTGTGGCTGTGTTTACGTCTGTTTGTTATGTAACGAATGGCTAAACGGATTTTGATGGAACGTGGTATACGGGTAGACCATGTCCTGGCCGAAGCCCGGCGAAAGGTGGTGAAGGTTGCGGGGATCCGATGGATGCGGGACGCACAGGATCGTTAATTGTGGCGACACTGGGGGAGGCCTATACCCAACAGGGGGTCTACCGGCTGAAATGATGATGATGATGTCCTGGCCACGGAGCTGGCATATAGAATACTTATCAACCAGTAAGTATACTCCCTTGGGATAATTTTCTACTATCACGTCAAGTCAGTAAAAGTCTGACATTCCCTCCCACTCCACCCTAGAGCTGAAGTTATTAGTTGATTTTACACCTCAAAAAAGTGGTTTACTTCTTAATAGTTTAGATACCTGGTTCCGTTGACCTGATACCTAACCGATGGTCAGGGTCGCGGGAATCCGATGGATGCGTGACGCACACGACCGGTCGTTGTAGCGATGCTTGGAGGAGACCTATGTCCAGCAGTGGACGTCTTTCGGCTATTATGATGATGATGATAATGAAGGAGGCCGACCGCATCAGGCAACGGTGCCCTCGCCGCCGGATTTCGATCCTGATTTCCCTCCACCGTAGATGCGGGCTCGCGGACGGCGAGCCATGAGTATTTTGCTGTCTGACAGTCCGGTAACTGTCCGGACCGAGCCGAAGACGTCGACGGAGCGCATTGTTCTCGCGCGCCTCAAGGAGTTTTCAGCAACAGGAGGGGCCCAGCTGGGACCAGGGTTATCCGAAGGAAACTCGAGCCCCGGTATGAAGAGGCTAGAAGGAACGGGGTGGGTTTTTAGTCAGTAAGAGTCTATAGTGTCAGACTCTTGACACTATAGACTCTTATTGACTCTCTTGACACTATAGATATAGCTTGGGACTAGACGGCGCTGTGTGATAGTTGTGGAATATTATTATTATTAAGTATTTTTATTTTTTTATTATTTAGGTTTGCGCTTGACCGCTATCTCACCTGATGGAAAGCGACGATGCGGTCGACGATGGAACGCGCTTGCCTAGAAGAAACCTATTCACTCTCGACTTAAAGATTCCCGGGTTGTAGCTATCAGGAAACACAGACTCCGACAAGGAATTCCATTCCTTAGCTGCACGCACAATGAATGTGTTCTGATTCGGACAATATAGCTGTAAACAAAGTATATTATTTAGAAAATCGATAAACTGTAGGATCCAGCCTTCTATATTTGGCCTCCAATTTCAGGATCCAGGTCATTTCGTACCCAAAAGTTGGGGCTTTAAATGTTGCCATGCTAGGGATCAGTTTTAGAAACTATTTTCTTGTTCACTGTTGTGGTTACTTTATACCAATTGAATATTAGAAATTGGCTTCTGTCTCAAATCAACTAAAACAATTTAGGTATTTACCAAAACTCATCATCATCATCATTTTTTTTTTTCGGTGGGCAAAAATCATCTTATGACAACCCCCGCCCTTGGATGGAGCGGGAGATAGTGTCAGACTCTTACTGACTAAAAACCCACCCCGTTCCTTCTAGCCTCTTCATACTGGGGCTCGAGCTTCTTTTCAGATTATCCTATACGCTAACGTGAGCCTATAAATTATAAAAAAAATAATCCTGGTAGGCTTCGACCCAGCTGGGCCTCTCCTGGCTTTAAAGCCCTTGAGCTTACATCACAACCTCGCCTCTTTATTATAGTGTCATCCAAGTATTTGATGATGACTTCAAGAGGGCACTTGGTAATAGTCCGCCACCGCCTATGACTCATGAGCTCATTTTCTGCGTAGCGCCGAGTTTTATTTCACTTTTTTATTCAGAGCTGCACGTTTATCTTATTTGTGGTCTGATCTGTGATCTCGGCGTTGGTTTGAAGAAAGCCTTCAATGACAAATGCTTTTATGTCGCACAAATAAAAGTTCCCTTGTGAAATTCCGAAAGAGGGGATTTTTAGAAAGAAAAATAACTATAAACCAATTTTTAAGGTATTATGATGTAATTTTTTCTTGTAAGTAAATGTTTCTTTCAAGCTATGGAAAATTTATATAAGTCTAGTGATGAAATTTTGAATTTTTTTTTTTACCTACTGAAACATACATAGTGCTTAAACATTTTTTTTTTTGAAAATAGTGCACAATTCCCGTTGTATAGACAATGAAAAAGAAGACGCAGGAATAAGCTATAGTTATTTAAAATATAAACCTGCTTCTCCAAGTCTAACAGCTTACACTTGACGTATCTTTTTTTAAGTTTGCCCATAAAAAGAGGTCAAGTAACTACACACTTTGTCTTACAGAACACGATACTACAATACTTAAGTACGAATATAACTCAAGATAAGACAAAAAGGCATTACAAGACAAAAACACAAAAGAAAAGAACCGCACAAAAAGTTCCACAAGTACATTACTCAACAATAAATACACATATAAACTTAATTTAACTGCAAACCATCTTAGCACTCACGAAATAACATATTAACCACCGCTCATGTCAAAAATCTTTACTTCAAAAGATCTCCATTGAAAGGTAACCCAAAAAAAAAACGTAAGCACGCCTCTTTTTTTACAATTAATCAAACGTGCCATACAAAAAAAACCTCTCTAAGAGTTTAAAAAGTTTGCACCGATGCATTGACGGACCTCCTTTCAACGAATATCAAAATGACAGTTGATTTATGATTTTCCATTGTGGCAACACAGCGTTCGTTATGGCGCGAAACTCATTTATATTGCTAATGACATTTCGAGATGTTCAAAATGGCGGGTAATAACGCGCGGCAAAAAGTTTTTTATTTTATAGTTTTTTAAGATTATCACGTGTGTTATTGTGTCCTGTGATTAATTTTGAACGTTTGTCGGCCTTTGACATTATTGTAATTACTTTGGCGTTGGTTAATTACGTGGTTAGTTGATGTATTGTGCGGTGGTTTATTTCAATGATTCATTTGGCAAGTCTTTTGAAATAAGATTAAAGACCTGTAGCCTTGAATTAATCCTGCATACAGAAGTGTTTTTCTTAAGTACGTTCACCTGAATACTTAATACTATCTGGTAAAAAGAGATGTCTGCAAGACCGTAGGGGCCCAGCAGGGTCGAAGCCTACTGGGACCATGGGTTGGATTCTGAAAGGTAAACCCGAGATCCTAGAACACAAAGGTAAAAAGGAACAAAGAGTGGGTATTAGTTAGTAAAAATCTGTGTCCCACTCTACCCTAGAGTGTGACCGGGCCTTGGTTCAGGCCATTGTCCGGAGCGAGGAGGAGCGGCTGTCGGTCGCCTCCTCTTGCGAAGTAGTAATGCTAGTAAAGGAGGAGGCCGACCGCATCAGGCAACGGCGCGCTCGCCGCCGCCGGGATACCGATCCCGATTTCTGGCCATCATAGACGCGGGCTTGCGGACGGCGAACTATTGGTAGCTCGCTGTCTGACCGTCCGGACCGAGTCCAAGACATCGACGGCGTGCACTGTTCTCGCGCGCCTGAGGGAGTTGTCAGCAACCGCAGGGGCCCAGCTGGGTCGAAGCCTACTGAGGCCAGGGTTATCCGAAAAGGAGGAGCCTCGGTATGAAGGCTAGAAGGAACGGGGTGGGTTTTTAGTCAGTAAGAGTCTGACACTATCTCCCGCTTCACCCAAGAGCGGGGATTGTCATTAGATGATTTACCCCATAATAAAAAAAAACCCTAGAGCGAGAAAAACCCATTGAAAGATTTGCTACCTCAAATAAAAACATGTCTTGGAAAGATACAACCCAAAAAAAATCTGACCCGGTCATCGAACTCAGAGGTCAACGTTAAAAAACAGCGCCAGCTCGCTAAGAACAAAGAATCGAATGATTACAATTTCATTAGGTAGGTATCATGATGATTAATTTTGAAAGTTTTATAACAATAGCTCTATTAATAGCAAATCTTGCCAGTTGGAACTTTCTCTAATACAATATACTGGTTATATTTTAATTCACGAATCCCCAAGCGACCACCGGTGGCCGCGCATCTATTGTCTTACTATTGTGTCTCTAATTGACGGTATCTGAAGGGTTAAACTAATACTAAATTTACAAATTGTAGGCTGCGGGTTCAAATTAAGGTGGCCAGTTGGACTTCCGGGATTGTTCCGGGATTGACCCGGAATTTCACGTCTTGTCCTGTGTCTATTAAATCGATCTATTGTCCCGACATAGCACGAAGAATCGCCAAACTTAAGTGGCAATGGGCAGGGCACAATGCTCGCAGAATAGATAGCCGTTGGGGCTGAAAGGTTCTGGAATCGCGACCTCGTACCGGAAGACGTAGCGTTGGAAGCCCTTCTACAAGGTGTCCGATGGATGCGAGATGCACAGGACCGTTCATTGTGGCGGAACTTTGGGGAAACCTATGTCCAACAGTGGACGTCTTTTGGCTGAAATGATGATGATGATGATGATGATTTTGCCGGATTCCGAAAAGTTAAATATCTAATAAGAAATAACAATAAATGACACGGCTAAGCAGCCTATTTATTCTTAAGGCGTGATTTTATTTACGTCTCATCATCATCATCATCATATCAGACGAAAGTTGTCCACAGTTGGATACAGGCCTCCCCCAAGAGGGGGGTTTGCCATAATCGCCACGCTTGGCAGGCGGGTTGCCGATCGCAGTGTGGTAGTTGAAATCCACAGAGAATCCTGCTGCCCATTTTCTGGTATGTCCGTTAGTCGCCTCTTACGACACCCACGGGAAGAGATGGGATATGGGATGGTGCAATTCTTTATGTCCGAAGACCATACGGAACGTTTATTAAGTTTAGAAGATAGTAAATAATAATATACTTGTTCATTACCTATTATATAATTATAAGCAAAGTTCTTAATTTTGTATCTTTTATATTGTGATTTTCTACCAAACTTCTTTTATCTGGACTTATAAAATGATAAATTTAAAAAAGCGGTTCCAATGACCTGTAGGTAGTAGGGCGTTGCGTACTAACTACCTACAGGTCATTGGACTCGCTCAGCTGACGTTTTTCATTTCCAATTAGCTCTTTATGTATTTGTACTAATTAAAAATTAGAGGCGTGTAAGTATGATGAGTGATTTAGCTAATTTCTGCTGCCTAGCCTATCGAAAAATACATAGACACGTAGAGTTATGTCATCTCATTTCAAACCGAAAAAAATAATAGTAACGAAACGATTAAAATCCAAGTATCATACACTTCATACAACAAAGTAACTCTCCGAATCGAATCCCATTCAAAAGTACGTCAATACAAAATCAAAGAGACAGTCAAAATGACACAATCCTTACGTTAAAACCACAACGAAAATCCACTAACCATTCCATTTTCAACCTTATTACTTGATAATAAGACTGTAGAAGATCAATTCGAGGTGTCTACAAAAATGGTGGTCGAACAGTCTATGCGGCGCATACGGAACGATTTGAAATCCGAATGGTTTTTTTTTTTTTTTGAGCAATCGGAACGGGTGCATCGGTTAATCGAATGGTCGGTATCAAGTATCGATGAGGTCCTCAATCGATTTGAGTTAGGATTGCCAGGCTTGAAAAAAAAATCACCCCATACCAATTGGAAACTTGGTATGGGGAGATTTCATTTTTGAGGGAAATTCGGGTATCTTTTTCACTGTTTGGCGCTGCACATCTTTTTTGAAAAATTACTGTATGTAATCTTCTATATGTATGAAAGCGAAATACCACTCACTGATTAATCATCTCAGAAACTATAACACCTATAAACTTACCGTAGTGGCCAAGTGGGTCGAAGCCTACTGGGACCACCTTCGAGGCGTGGCTGGAAACACCTCACGGCGACCTTACCTTCCCTATGACGCAGGTCCTCAGCGGACATAGCAAGTTCGGGAGGTTCCTGTACCGTATTCGTGCGGAAGAAACGCCCGGATGTCACCATTGTGTGGACCACCCAAAGGACACGATGGAGCATATGACAGAGGTGTACACTGCTTGGGCCTGTGCCCAAGCGTACACCTCTGTCGGCGGTGCTGTCACCGCCATGTCCTAGTAGGAGCAATCGGTGGCAACGATTTCTCGCTCCGGGCTTTCGTACAGGGCATGGTGCGGATCTACGAGGAATGGCAGGCGGTAGCCTTCTTCTGTGAAGCAGTAATTCTAGCAAAGGAGGAAACGGCCCTCACGCCTAACAGCCTGACAGCCGTTGACACCTGTTAACAGTTGCTGTCGCTGAATGTTGAAGTTCACAGCAATGGCGCGTCGCGTCCGTAATTTTGTCAGTCCACTGCACATAAGACAAGACTACGCATGCATTGCGGCGTCCACTAAATGAGACGCCACAACAGCAATTGTCACCAGGCGGCGACGCCAACGGCAACCGTTGACATCTACAGTAAGTGGTGCCAACAACAAAGCGGCGCCCGTCTGTCCGTGCCGTCGTCAAAGTGCTGCTGGTCTGTATAATCCCTAATGTTATAAAGAAATACTTATTACAAGTTGGACATGTGCCTCCCCCAAGTGTCGCCACAATGATAGATCCTGTGCGTCCCGCATCCATCGGATTCCCGCAACCCTTACCATGTCCAACAGTGGACGTCTGTCGGCTGAAATGATGATAATGATATTACAAGATGTGTGGTACATTGCGTTGACAGCTGCAGTAGTATCTACCGTCAACAAAGTGGCGCCCGTCTGTCTGTGCCGCCTTCAAAGTGTCGCTGGTCTGTATAACCCCTAATGTTTCAAAAATATATATAAGATGTGTGGTACATTTTAAAAACCCATTCGTTAATCTGAAATCGTGCGACAATAACATATTGTTTTTGATAACAGGAGGAAATAAATGTGAGTTGTGACTGCAACGTGATGTATGGACACATTACCGGAAATAATTACCTATGTTCTTTTGGAAATTAGGTACATGAAAACCAGCTCTTCTCAAATGATAAAGTTAAAATTTAAAAATACCACCAAATCTACTTTTTTCTGCAATTTTTGTTGTATGCTAGTTAGAATAGTGATGCTCATCATCATCCTCATCAACATTTCAGTCAGTAAACGTCCTCTGCTGGTTACGAAAGCTCTACCATGAGTTTTTAAGAGGACGCTTTTCCCCTCGCTTATCGTCAACATCGAAAATGGTATAAAAGCTTGTTACTTCATCTAGCGCAATCCAACGCGATATTTGACGAAAAGGCAACGCAAAAAAAGAGAGATAACGCCTGAAAACTCTGTTAAAATCGGTAATTCCGTGATTTACTCGAATATTTTACAAAACTTGAATTTTAGAATCTTAATACTACTTAAGTATAGTTTTACTTTTTTAATTTTTGAGTATTAAGTAGTTGTATTTTTGAAGTGTCAAAGTTCATGCAAAATAGCAGATTTTCAGAGGTTTTTTACTGGATTAGTGTTACACAAGTTTAGAAATTGATTTCAATAGAAGCCTAGATAATATCCACAAGATACTGTGTTTCTAAAATATCTAATGAAAAATGTGTAGTAACGTCATAATCAGCTATGAGCGGAAAAACAGTGCAAAAGTGTGTCGTGATGCATTCTCTGAAGGGAGATTCTCTGAAGGGAGAGATTTCACCGAGACACCACGGTAGCGAGACCAGTCGCCGCTACCAACAAAATGTATCCAGCTCTATAGAGAGCTGTCGGTTTGGTTCCGCAACCAATTTGGTGGCTCGACCAGCTCGGAGGTGCGGCAACTCTGGTGTCTGTATGGTGTCTTCACATGACCATACCAAGACAAACGATTCCCTTTCGACTTTTCAGAATCACATCGACGATTTACAAAACCTAAAACAGAATAAAAGTGCAAGCAAAATAGGCCCACCATATCTACTAACTTTTTTTCTTCTATAAAGTCTTGGCATGTTGCCAAACGCTATTTTGGTAAAGGAACTACACTCATTAGCAGAAAGTAATTAGGTTTTTTAGTCTATGACGTGATGAGGTTTGATATTTTGACGTTTTTGGAGCATCTGCCATTTGAGCCGCGGATCAAGAATCTTGTATACAATCTGGATCGATTACGATAACTTAGTTCTTTTTTCTAAAATAAAAGTAGCCTTAGGCTGCTCGCCCACGTCCGATAATCGGTGACCGATTTTTTCTAGGAGAAAAATAGAACACACTGATAGCAATAGCGCAACGCACACGTCCTACAAAAAGTCGGTCAGAAATACAGAACAAATTCACAAATCTAAAAAATTCCGTAATCCACCACGCGCATGACTTGATACATCATCATCATCATCATTTCAGCCGATACACGTCCACTGCTGGACATAGGCCTCCCCCAAGCGTCGCCACAACGAACGCTCCTGCGCGTCTCGCATCCATCAGCTTCCCGCAACCTTCACCAGGTCATCAGACCACCTTGTTGGAGGCCTTCCAACGTTGCGTCTTCCGGTACGCGGTCGCCACTCCAGAACCTTTCGGCCCCAACGGCCATCTGTTCTGCGAGCAATGTGCCCTGCCCATTGCCACTTAAGTTTGGCAATTCTTTGCGCTATGTCGGCAACCTTAGTTCTCCTGCGGATGTCTTCATTTTTGATTCGATGACTTGATACATTTGCTACGAAATACTGCAAAAACATTTTGCATTACTAATAAATAATAACAATAATATTTCGCAACTACTCGTATCACACTTTCGGCTTTATAATGTTCCCACTGTTGGGACACAGGCCTCCTCTCTAGAAGAGGGATTGTGGATGGGAGGCTTGGTGGATGTCACACATGTCTTAAAATTTTTGTTTCTAGGACATGCCGGTTTCCTCACGATGTTTTCCTTCACCGTTTTGAGAGCAGTGCTGATGGAATAAATTACACAAAGTAATGCGCCTGGCTGAGTTTGAACTCGCGACCTACAACTCGTAAGTCGGGGCCGTTACCACTCGGCCACCACTGCTCTAGAAAAACATTAGAATCTCTTTATAGGACAAGGCACAAGCAAAAGTCTTGCCTTTTTTCCATAATAAGTCTCACCAACAACCATCTATGATCATTATGAAGAGTCTATTTCGAAAACATTCTCACAGCCTCCGTGGCGCAATGGCTAGCGCGTTCGGCTGTTAACCGAAAGGTTGGTGGTTCGAGCCCACCCGGGGGCGAGCTGTTTTTTATTTCTTTAAAAGTATTTTAGAAACACTGAAATGCAAGAGCAAAAAATTATATAATATATAAGTGAATCAAATCAAATTATATAAGTCGAAAAACGTAGATAAAAATATGTAATAATAATTTATTTCCAAATGTCATCAACTCGAAATCGATGATATAAAAATGTAATCACAAACACAATAGTCATATCTAGAATTTTATTAATAACGATAAGAATCGAGATTTTTTGTAAAATTAAGTCAAATAATAAAATGTAAAATATTATTGCAAAATTTAATTTTGCCATTTGTATACAAAATAATGTCAATATTATCGCAGAATATAATGTAGCACAATTTTAACTTATCTACAATAATGATAAAACGTGTGTTTAAAAGTGTGTTTTTTTTTGTAAGATGTTATCTCTGGAAATATTAGTTTGATTGCTAATTTTTTTTTCATCGATAGAAAGCTGCTTTATTCCTAACCCTGAGTGACATTTTTACTAATATTATAAAAGTGAAAGTGAGTTTGTTTGTTTGTTACGTCTACACACCTAAATGGCAAAACCGATTTTGATGAAACTTGGTGCACGGATAGACCATGTCCTGGAATAGGACATAGGATACTTTTTATCCCGGAAGTATGTTCCCTTGGGATAATTTTCTACTACCACGCGGGCGAAGCCGCTGGGAGCAGCTAGTAGTCTATATTTTTCAATACACTTGCTCATAAAGTGACTCTTATTGCACTGCACTTAGGTATATAATGGCACTTGTTCCCAAACTATGACATTTTGATAACTATTACGCACTAGTGCTATAATGTAGTTAAAACCTTTTTGTTCGTTACATTTATCGTATCAGGATGGGCGCACGTCGTCCACTACGAGGAAAAGAAAATAATATGGGCGCGCATATGAAAACAGATTTTACCGCCACAAAAGTTTACTAGTTTTATAGTTATTTTGTTCACAAGTGTATTGAAAAACGTCGTATGATACGCGCGAGTAATTAATGATTACCGTTCTCGACTCTCTTATGACCCTCTCCATGGCTCGGGTCTAAATACCACCTCGACGGTAATCACTAGCATTACACACTTATATCATAATGTACTATTATGTATGCGGGCAAAAGCTAGTTTTTTTATTATTTATTATACCTATTCGTTATTCAAAATAAGTGTACAATGGGCGGTCTTATCGCACAGGGCGATCTCTTACAGACAACCTTTGGATGGACTGAAAGAAAGGAGAAAGATTTAGGGCTGTCAGTGTACAACATTAGGAATAATATTAATAAGAAATAACAACACGAATACATATATAGGTAGGTATGCGGAACAGAGAGTAAAGCCCCACATACCTCCGTTGAAAAAGAAGGATCCTCCGACCAGACAGGATGTTATAGTCTGGTGGGCTACTGCCCGATAGTTGATGTCGGACTGTCGCATATGTTCAAATCGCGCGAAGAACTTTTCAACGGAGGTTGAAAAGGGAGGATCCTCCGACCAGACAGGATGTTATAGTCTGGTGGGCTACTGCCCGATAGTTGATGTCGGGCTGTCGTATATGTTCAAATCGCGCGAAGAACTTTGATTGCGCGATGCAGGATTTCGTATTTTCTTCGTAGTTCTTATGTGGCGTCATAGATACACATTACAAAAATATATATACCTACTAATAAATATCAAATACGTAACCAAGCCAGGAGAAGAAAAAAATCAAAGAGAAAGGTAATGCTCCTTCACCATTTATAAGACTGGTAAAAGTGCAGCAACTTTGACGATTAACGCGTGCCGCACAGTCCTAGGTACAAACTAGTTTTCAGTAGTTCTACCACTCACTCGAATATTTGACAAAAATTGTCTACAATCACGCGGGCAAAGCCGCAGGCAGCAGCTACTATCTTTATGAATCACAATCTACCAAAAACCTACGAAATGCATATATTTAAGTACAAAAACAAGTGCTTCTAGGAACAGAGTCATTAACTGTTGTTCACATTTAACTTTTGAACATAAAATGCGTTTTATGACTTACCTACCCACGACCTCAAGGTATTAAGATTGTTGTATTTGAGACCTTTGTCGTAACGAAAGATTATTTAAGAAGGCTTTACTGTTAAAGTATTTCCTTTTTTACGTGAAAAAACAGAGTTGTAATGGCTCCGACTTACGAGTTGTAGGTCGCGGGTTCAAACCCTGCCAGGCGCATTACTTTGTGTAATTTATTTCATTACTACTGCTCCCAAACGGTGAAGGAAAACATCGTGAGGAAATTAAAAATTACGCGTGGCGTGTATCAAGTGTAGCTCTACAAGTCTCCTCCTCCTTGCGTCATATTCCTCAATGCTGAGGGCCGGGACCTCCCTGCTTCCTTACTATAACTTTTATGATATTTCTTCATCTTTTTCTGTCTCTGGCAGTCTAGTTTTCATTATAAAATGTATGGAGACCGACGCGTCCAACCCTCCTAGCCAAGTTGCTAATCTGCAATAGTTAACGCTAGTAGAAAGCTTCAAATGACGCTCAGTCACGTGGTCAGATGTTCAGAACAAAAGAATTGGCAGCAAGGTCAAACCGAAGCGTTCGACGCAAGCGAAACGGTTGTAACTTAGCTAGGGGGACTTTTTTTTTCGATGATCAAAAATCATCTTATGACAACCCCCGCTCTTGGGTGGAGCGGGAGATAATGTCAAACTCTTACTGACTAAAAGCCCACCCCGTTCCTTCTAGCCTCTTCATACCGGGGCACGAGCTTCCTTTCGGATAACCCTGGCCCCAATAGGTCTCGACCCAGCTGGGTCCTGTTGCTGACAACTCCTTGAGACGCGCGGGAACAGTGCGCGCCGTCGACGTCTTGGGCTCGGTCCGGACAGTTACCGGACGATCGGACAACGAGCTACCCATGGCTCGCCGTCCACGAGCGCGCAAGGGGGCTGATCAGAGTATTAGGCACGCGTGTGCACAGCGTATTTATACCTGCAAGCCTGTAAACGAAAGAATGGAACTTCTGTTTTAAATTTTTAGCTTGTCCATTATGTTTTCGACATTATTAACATGTAACTCTCACGCGTTTATCTAAGTTAAACTTTAACCGGGGTAGTTAGCGTCGCCATCATTTGTTTTTGGTCACACTTATAGTTTTAATAAAACAGCTATGCAAAACGTGCATACTGCATAATAATATTTCACAATTCTCACACAACGCCATCTGGTCCCAAGCTAAGCAGAGCTTGTGTTATGGGTACTAGACAACTGATAAACATACTTATATATTTCTAAATACATACATATATAGATAAATTACACCCAGACACAGAACAAATGATTATGCTCTTCACACAAACATTTGTCCTGGGTGGGAATCGAACCCACGACCTGCGGCATAGTAGTCAGGGTCACTAAACACTAGACCAACAGCCCAAACATGAACAATAAGTTTTTCTTTTATTTATTTCTCTTATACATTTTTAATATTCGTTTAACATATTTTTAGCTCATCATTTCAGCTGATATACATTCGCTGTTGAACATAGCCCTCCCCCAAGTGTCTCCACAATGAACGATCCTGTGTATCTTGGATCCATCGGATTCCCGCAACTTTCCCCAGGTCTTCGGTCCTACTGGGACCAGGGTTATCCGAAAGGGAGCTCGAGCTCCGGTATGAAGGCTAGAAGAAACGGGGTAGGTTTTTAGTCAGTAAGAGTCTGACACTATCTCAGCTCCGCCCAAGAGCGAGAGTTGTCATTGGATGATTTTCCCCACCATAAAAAAAGGTCTTCGTTTCACCTTGTAAGAGGCCTTCGAACGCTGTGTCTTCGGGTACGCGGTCGCCACTCCAGAACCTTTCGGCCTTAACGAACATCTGTTTACGAGCAATGTGTCCTGCCCATTGCGACTAAGTTTGGCTATGCTATTGTATATAATAATCAATCATCGTCATCATTTCTGCCAAAAGGCAGCCTCTGTTGCACAGGCGTGCCTCTAGTGTCACCACAATGACCAGTTCTGTGAGTCTAGCATCCATCAGATTTCCGTTATCCAGCCACCACGTGGGAAACCTTCGAACGCTTCATCTTCTAGTCCGCAGTCATCGCTCCAGAACCTTTCGACCTCATTGACCATCTGGGTACCGTACCGGTCTCGAATACTATTTATACTTTATATCAAACCTCTTTCGCGATCAAAGACTATCTGTCAATAAGATATATCGAAAAAAAAAACAAAATGTCATTGCCAAAATTTTTGTAAACAAACACCTCAACAATATTAAACTTATACAAAATGAAAAGGGGACCAATTGAAGAGGGATTGACTTGGGATCATGAGCATAATGACGCAGTATTTGAGTCACACGAGCACTTCAAAAAAGAGATATCAAGGCTATGCTATGGTGACCTTTACGTCATAGGCAGGCTATGGATCCAGGCTCTCAGGAAAGTCCTTGTAGGAGCAGATCTTTCCCTCATCCCTGTAGTACATGCATCCAAACCCAAATTAGATGCTTTGGGTTTGGGTCCAAGAATACCTCCAAAACCTCCGAAAATGAAATACAAGGATCTTCCCATCTATGAGTGTCCTCACTACGAGTATAAAGACTATTTGGAGGACCAAAAGAAATGTCCTAAAGCTAACGTGAAGATACTACATACCTATCTATATCCGAAAGTGAAGAGTTACAGACAAAGCTGGGCAGAATCTATCAGAGATTTCAATAAAGATGCCAAAGAACTAAAGGATGACGGGATGAAGGTTGTATATAAAAAGAAAGATGATACGATACGTTATTTAAGATCTGATGATAACCTCCTGATCAGGAAAGCTGTACTAGCCACAGGAGTGGTGACTGGCTTCTTTATTGGAAGGGGCGCGGGAGTACTAAAACGACTGTTCTGCACTGCTGTGGGAGGATTGGCAACTGGTGCTGTTGTCTTCCCGAAAGAAACGGACAAAGAGTTCAGAGGTTTATGTGGCTATATCGATATTGCTGCCGTTGAGTTATTTAATATGTTTTGCGGAATGAACTATCACTTGCGAGGGGGTTGCGTTGTGGATAGTCCTGACCTGAAAAATAAATGTGAGCCTGAAAAACCGGAGCCGGGAAAAGGGGCGCCGAAAAAAGAGGCGCCGGCAAAAGCGACGCCAGCAAAAGCAGATGCGAAAAAACCGCAGGCGGGAAAAAAAGAACCACCAAAAAAGTAGTGTCATTTCTATATCATAAAATTAACTTAAGTCCAATTTTGCGTATAATTTTTTCTGAAAAAGATAATTTATACAAACACCACAGCATTGTTTCTATTTGTAGTTCTTAGAGTCTGTAATCTCGCCGTGACCTCGTGGGGGCGATCGGGCGGCGGAGCCCTCTCGCGTCGGGCCTTGGTTCAGGCCATGGTCTGGAGCAAGGTAGAGTGGCAGGCGGTCGCCTCCTTTTGCGAAGCAGTAATGGTAGCAGAGGAAAGGAAGTTTATTCTGAAATAAATAGATTATTATTATTAGATCTTTACCTATAAAATTACCGTTTTTATGAAAAAATTTAAACGATTTTTTTTCATGTCTTTTTTATTTGTATTAGTCGAAGTAATCACCCATGCAATCAATGCAACTTTGCCAACGCAGTGGCAGTTTATTGATGCCCTTCTTAAAGAAATCAGCTGGACGGGAGGCAACAAATTCTTCAAAGGCATTTTGTACTGCCTCTCGGGTATTGAATTTTTTTCCCTCCAAGAAGTTATCTAAATTCTGGAAAAAGTAGTAGTCTGTAGGCGCAAGGTCTGGTGAGTAGGGCGGATGACGGAGAGCTTCCAACCCCAGTTCTTGCAACTTAGAGACCATCTGCTGAGGTCGCGCGTTGTCGTGCTGTAGCAGCGGAGACAAGCGATTGACCAATGCTGGTTGGAGATGTGCCAGCTTCTCCATCATTGTGTTCAGTTCTTCACAGTACACATCTGCAGTAATGCTCACCCCGTTTGTTAAGCAGCTGTGATGAATCACACCGGCGCTAGACCACCAAACAGTGACCATCACTTTTTAGGGGTAAGTTTTCGTTTAGGGCATTGTTTAGGTGCTGAACCAGGATCCAACCAACTTGCTGAGCGCTTGCGGTTATCAAACAGAATCCATTTTTCATCGCAGGTAACAATGCGGTTCAAAATTCCTTCATTTGTGTGTCTGTTGAGCAGTGCAAGGCACGTCTCGACGCGTACTTCGCGCTGGCGATCATTGAGTTCGTCGGGCACCTATTTGACAAGCTTTTTTACCTTGCCAATTTGACGCAAATGGACCAATATTGTTTTGACGCTAACGTCGAGAGCTGCTGCTAATTCAGCCGCAGATTGTGTATCATCAGCTTCCACAATCGCCTTTAATTCGTCATTGTCGACCAAAGTCTTCGGACGAACGCGAGGTTCATTTTTCAGGTCAAAATTTCCAGAACGGAAGCGAGCAAACCAATAACAGGTGGTGCGTTGGTTTTTAGTGTTAGCTCCGTAAACGTCGTTGATGTTGCGTGCCGCTTGTGTCGCGTTGCTGTACTCATCTATATATATAAAAATGACCCCGTTTTCCGTTGTCACGACTTGGCATGAAAACGGCTTGACCGATTTGGCTGTTTTTTTTTTTTGTTGTGATTGTTATTGTAAGGAGAAGGTTCTTATGGAAAAAAAAAATTAGGGTAGTGTAGGGTAGTGTAGGGTAGAGTAGGGTAGAGTAGGGTAGAGTAGGGTAGAGTAGGGTAGAGTAGGGTAGAGTAGGGTAGAGTAGGGTAGAGTAGGGTAGAGTAGGGTAGAGTAGGGTAGAGTAGGGTAGAGTAGGGTAGAGTAGGGTAGAGTAGGGTAGAGTAGGGTAGAGTAGGGTAGAGTAGGGTAGAGTAGGGTAGAGTAGGGTAGAGTAGGGTAGAGTAGGGTAGAGTAGGGTAGAGTAGGGTAGAGTAGGGTAGAGTAGGGTAGAGTAGGGTAGAGTAGGGTTTTTTTTTTTTTTTTTTTTCTTTTTTTTTTTTTTTTTTTTTTCGGCCGGAGTGGGAAATCCTCATGGACGGCCAGGCTGCCTCACATACGAGCCAGTCTGGGCAGTGTCAGACTCCTACTGACTAAAACCGCACTCCTGCCTTACATTTAAACCACAGACATGGCGTCCGTGCTCTTTTTTGATTTAACATTGTTTGCTTCTGGGCAACTCCACGTGCAAGTGGCGTCACTCCAGAGCACCTTCCAGTAACTACAACAAATCCCGTCACAATTTCAGAGCTGAGAGGCCACCAATCCGAAGCGAAACTCAAGCAGCAACGAGCCATACGCGCACAAAAAATTGGGGAAACTCCCATCCTTCAAGACACATACAACCCTCCGCCCCCCATCAAATGGCCCCCCAGCTCCAGACTTAACTATAATTAATTCTATATAATATATATTAATAACCTTAAATATCAATAACTTAACTACAATATGCTGTAAATAGTTTCTTTTTCAGTAGTTTTTTTTTTTTTTATTATTTTTTTTTTTTTTTTTTTTTTTATATATATATATTTTTTTTTAATGTGTTTTTTTTTTTTTTTTTTACTAAGTTAAGTAACGCTATGTTAAATTTATAACTATGGGTTTCCACCCCAAGACCTGTCACTGTTTCCTGCTAAGAACCAACCGCCCCGAACAATACCCGCGTCATACAAAGCTACTTCAGCTCATCACTGCCTAAGTAGGCGGATCAGTGCCTCGACGACTGCTCTGTCCCGATGCCGCATGGCGTTCTTCATGTTGTTATTGATAATGTCACTGATCGACGCCTCCTGTGCCCTCCTCACAAACCTTCCAATAGCGTCGTCAGCGTTGTCAGCGTAGTACACGCAGTGGGCAGTATGTCTGGAGACTGCCACCACTGCGTGGGGGACGCTGTTGTGAATCCGGATGTTGGTGGATTTTGTCTTCAAGATGACGACTGATTCGCTGGTAAGCCCTTGAGCTTCGTGTATGGTTAGGACGCATGATCCAACCCCAGCCCCATAACCCTGGTCAATGAGGGTCTTTTTCTCCCCCTGCGTGTAGACCAGGAAAAGCGTGTTGGGAAGAGTGTTGGGAATATGTGCGCCCGTGAAACTCCTTAGCTGTAGGGAGTGGACCTGGTCTTTTGACGAATATATGCCAGGGTACACCTCCCCTAGGGCATACGCAACATCCATTGGATTCCGGTGCGAGCAGGGCAGTTCGTGGCTGATGGTCACAACTGAGTCCGGACGAGCGTAACTAATAGGGAAAAGATTTTCCCTGTCCAGATAGGGCAGTTGATTAATATCTCCGACAAGGACCGCGCTACTAGCGCCCGACAATCGGACTGCCATTACGATGGCCCCGAAATGGTTCATGAGTGCCTCGTCTACCAGAATGCGATTGCATTTTTGAGATCCTTCGCACCCGTTCGATAGAATTGAGGCCATCGTGCGCACCTTGGTTCTGTTGTCTTCACCAATTTTGTGCGCTAACTTTTGCCGCAGGTCTTTCGCCGCCTCGGTTGTTGTAGTGACTATGACGTCGCGGTCCCTATCAAAGTTATTGATCACCCAAGTGGTCTTGCCGCACCCTGGGACACCGTTTATCCAGCTGATGCCCGGCAAAGCCCAGCCTCCAGGCTGGTCTATCGATCTTGAGATTGTTTCCGCCTGTTCGAGGATCCTGTCATCCAGCATAATCTTAGTGCATCGAGCTACCACTACAATTGGGTCACTTTCGGGTGTCACAAAAGTAATACGGCCAGAACGTGACGTTATCGACTCGTCCAACGGTATAAACCCACACGTGGTGTTGTATGCAGCCATATATTGACCAGTCATTTCTCCCTTGATGACTTGGGAGGTAGCATTATTATATATGGCTGCCGCTGCCTCCTCGAGTCTCTCCTGAAGCAACTCTTCGGTCTCTAGTCTCTTCTGGTATGACTGCATAATTTTCCGGCAAGTCATGAGACTGACCGAGTTGGTTGCCTTTGTTATCGCTTGAAACTCGAGAAACGCATTCGCCACGTGATCGCTTGGCTCTGTTACCGTCCTGAATTTCGGCGGGGTGACCTGCCCTCTGTCGGCTCTTGTTGATGTTGGTCGCTTTTGTTTCGGTGGTTCTGGGATGACCCTGATAAACTCCTGCACCGCATCTATCTGTCTGATATGACAGGGCCTCGCACCAAATCCCAGCCTCCTGCTTAGAAAGTTGGAGACCGACTTCCATCGATCTCTGGTGTTTATCTTCTTCTCTAAACTGCGGCTGATTTTTTCTTCGGAGGCGGCCCTCTCGGCTGCTATCTTCTGCTGTAGTCTCTCTGATCCGCATGGGGTTGTTGGGACTGACCTCGAGGATGTTAGCTGACCAGTCTCTGCTGTTTCCAGCACGGTACAATTTTGGGATGGCCTAAGAAAACTAAGATCTTCTCCCCTGTCCTCATACACCACCAGCTCGTGATCTTTAGAGGCTTTAATGCAACCGTATTGATCAGCAACCTCGCCTCTTTCGTGAACAATCACCATTGCATCCACGCTAATGATTCGGGGGCGCGTATTCGTGGTTCGGTCTGATTCTGCGGGTAGGTTAGGTAGAGTAGGGTAGAGTAGGGTAGAGTAGGGTAGAGTAGGGTAGAGTAGGGTAGAGTAGGGTAGAGTAGGGTAGAGTAGGGTAGAGTAGGTTAGAGTAGGGTAGAGTAGGGTAGAGTAGGGTAGAGTAGGGTAGAGTAGGGTAGAGTAGGGTAGAGTAGGGTAGAGTAGGGTAGAGTAGGGTAGAGTAGGGTAGAGTAGGGTAGAGTAGGGTAGAGTAGGGTAGAGTAGGGTAGAGTAGGGTAGAGTAGGGTAGAGTAGGGTAGAGTAGGGTAGAGTAGGGTAGAGTAGGGTAGAGTAGGGTAGAGTAGGGTAGAGTAGGGTAGAGTAGGGTAGAGTAGGGTAGAGTAGGGTAGAGTAGGGTAGAGTAGGGTAGAGTAGGGTAGAGTAGGGTAGAGTAGGGTAGAGTAGGGTAGAGTAGGGTAGAGTAGGGTAGAGTAGGGTAGAGTAGGGTAGAGTAGGGTAGAGTAGGGTAGAGTAGGGTAGAGTAGGGTAGAGTAGGGTAGAGTAGGGTAGAGTAGGGTGGGATAGGGTAGAGTAGGGTAGAGTAGGGTAGAGTAGGGTAGAGTAGGGTAGAGTAGGGTAGAGTAGGGTAGAGTAGGGTAGAGTAGGGTAGAGTAGGGTAGAGTTGGGTATAGTAGGGTAGAGTAGGGTAGAGTAGGGTAGAGTAGGGTAGAGTAGGGTAGAGTAGGGTAGAGTAGGGTAGAGTAGGGTAGAGTAGGGTAGAGTAGGGTAGAGTAGGGTAGAGTAGGGTAGAGTAGGGTAGAGTAGGGTAGAGTAGGGTAGAGTTGGGTATAGTAGGGTGGAGTAGGGAAGAGCGGGAGCGAAGCCGCGCGGGCAAAGCTAGTATTCCATAATTACTAGAATTTTTAACGTATCCATGATGACGAAAAAGATTGAAATGCGATGAAAATGTAACACTAATCAATAAACAAATGACTACTTTTGGAAAAAAAAATCCATGTTTGAAATGGCCAGTACTGCAGAACGGCAATTTCATAGGTAATGACCTATTATTATTATTAAAGGAGGAGGTTGACCGCATTAGGCAACGGCGCTCTTGCCACCGCCGCCGGGATTCCGATCCCGATTTCCGGCCACCGTAGACGCGGGCTCGCGGACGACGGGCCATGGGTAGCTCGCTGTCCGGCCGTCCGGTAACTGTCCGGACCGAGCAAGACATCGACGGCACTGCACTGTTCCCGCGCGCCTCAAAGAGTTGTCAGCAACAGGAGGGTCGAAGCCTGCTGGGGCCAGGGTTATCCGAAAGCAAAGACATTAAAAAGTCATAGAACAAAAGTTGTAGTTTATGATGTTCTTAACTAGCACCTAAGAGGTCGCTAGTGTTTTACAAATAACCCTATATACATATTACAGTCCATACCCACTCACACAACATGTTATTTGCACAGACAACAAAGAAAACTGCGCAAACTTACGCATTGATGTAGATAATAACAATTTGTCTGTCTGTTTGTATGCGGTCGAGTGGAACGGGCAAGTCAATGGAGTTAAGGCGAGGTCTATTCTCAATGAAGATACGTACCAAAGCATTTTGGGAAAACATTCATTATGCGCGAAAGGAGTGGGAGTCTCTGCCGGAGTCTGTGTTTCCTGATAGCTATAACTACTGATGTTTTTTTTTTACGTTGGGCAAAAATCATCTTAGGACGATCAGACAACGAGCTACCCATGGCTCGCTGTCCGCGAGCCCGCGTCTACGGTGGCCGGAAATCGGGATCGGAATCCCGGCGGCGGCGGCGGCGGCGAGGGTGCCGTTGCCTGATGCGGTCTGCCTCCTCCTTTGCTAGCATTACTGCTTCGCAGAAGGAGGCGACCGCCTGCTATTCCTCCTCGCTCCGGACCATGGCCTCAACCAGAGCCCGGCGCGAGAGGTCTCCGCCGCCGATCGCTCCCCCACAAGGGTACGGCGATGCTCCGCCCAGGCAGGGCACACCTCGAACTTGTCCTCCGGGTGTTCTGCACAGTGGCGACACCCGGGCGTCTCTTTCGCTTTAATTCGCTGCAGGAACCTCCCGAACTTGTCATGTCCGGTGAGGACCTGCGTCATGCGGAAGGTAAGGACGCCGTGAGATCTTTCCAGCCACGCCTCAAAGAGGGGACTTACCGCCATAATTGTGGCGTGCCCAATAACTAGTGATGTTCAATTCCGTTATAAACTATAGACACGATAATTAAAGACTATTGAATATATTTGTATAGCGCGCTATTTTATACGCTATAATTATAACACGTTATAACAAGACTCGACAGTACGAGTAGTCTGAACGCGGAGACGTTACCATTTTATTCGGCAACACGCTCAACAATCACGCACGATGCGAGCCGACTACAGTCCGGGTTTAACCGACGCGCTACGGACGGGGCATAGCGCCCCGATCCCCGGGGGATTGCGCGTTATGTTGCAATCCCGTTTTGGCCCCGCTGTTGGCGTTTTGTTGAACAAGACGTTATGTTATAGCGCGATGGCAGAGTTGATTTAGCAAACGCTATGCGCTATGAACAAATAGTGTGTTATATTTTGACGCTATACGTTATATAAACCACCACTAGCTACAACCTACTGGTCTTAAAGGCCACATCATCGCTTACCATCAGGTGAGATAGTGGTTAAACGTGAGCCTACCCAGGAGCTGTCAGCAACAGCAGGGGCCCAGCTGGGTTGAAACCTACTAGGGCCAGGGTTAGCTCTGAAAGGTAGCTCAGCCCCGGTATGAAGGCTCGAAGGAACGGGGTGGGTTTTTTAGACAGTAAGAGTCTGACACTATCTCCCGTTCTCGTGGGGAACGGCGTGGGATGTCATTTCTATAATTTTTACCCACCGACATACCACCATAATAATAATAAACAAAAATAAACGTTTAAAGAACGTTAATTCATGAATCCCCAAGCGACACCCGGTGGCCGCGCATCTATTGTCTTACTATTGTGTCTCTAATTGACGGTATCTGAAGGGTTAAAAGGAGGTCCATTTTGCAAGATGAAGCCCCTTTTGCATTTGAGAGGTGAGCTAAAAACATTCCAGATTAAGCTGCATACAAAGTGCTAACAAACGATTGCCGAGATACGTCAAATAAAAGCTTGTAGAACACTTCGCCTTAAGTAGTGAGTGGTTATGTCACCACTTACCCTAAACGACACGGTATTTAGCTACCCACTCGACTAAAAAATCGTATCCCTAGATATACAAGATGGCCGCCGTGACTACCGTCGTCCACAGAATGGTCACTCTTCCGGAAAGTTTTGGGAGTCAAAGAAAAGAAATAAAGAAAGAAAAATAATATTTGTGTAGACATTACGTGTGTAATCAGGAAATGTAAGAAATTATTTTTTAAAGTCGTCAAGTGCGAGCTTAACTCACAATCGAAGGGTTTTTTATGCTGGGGTCCAGTCAGGTCGAAGCTTACTGGGGCCAGGGTTAATTTCGAAAGATAGCTCGAGCCCCGGTATGAAGACTTGAAGGAACGGGGTGGTAGATATTCAGTAAGATTCTGACACTATCTCCCGCTCCGCCCAAGAGCGGGGATTGGATGTTTTTTATTTTTTTTTTAGATGAAAAATTTTTCCCAAAAAAAAAACCAGATTTCCAGATTTTAAAAGTTTCAAACTTGATTAATATTGAAAGACTTTGAAAATTATTTCTACCTATATTTACGATTTTCGATAAAATTACTCTTTGATACCTAAAAACAATAAAAAATATTGAATCAAGTACCCAATTCAATAAAACCTCCAGGCAAATAAAATATAAAAGCCTTCTAAAACTGAGCAAATCCATTTTTCGTAACTCAATGTAACAAAAGTAGTATGAACTACATGATACCTATAAAATGTGAGAAGATTTTTACTATAGTCGATTTTACAAGTTTTTTATTACTATCAGCTTAGAAACTGGGGTAAATGGGTTTAGGTTAAGAGAGACAGTTCTTTGCTAGACTTAATGTAAATGTCACAGTAATATAATTATATTCGCCATTCAGTTAACCCTTCAGATACCGTCAATTAGAGACACAATAGTAAGACAATAGATGCGCGGCCACCGGTGGTCGCTTGGGGATTCATGAATTAATATTCTAGCCAGATAATAATTATTATTATAATACATTTATTTCACGTAACAAAAGACTTATTTTTTGGTATTTAATACTAAATACAGTTACAATAAAACCAAGAAAATATTAATATAAACTCTAAACTAACTAAAAACAAATTAAAATATGGCGTCAAAAAACTCTTCCACATCGCTGTTAACTGGTAATGTGCCCAAAAGACTATTGGTATTGCCACTATACAGCTATAATTATCCTCTGTCCAAGTAAAAACCAGCCCAGGATCACGTGAATTCCTATAAAATTCCGGTTCCGATTCCAGTTCCGATACCAGTTCCGGTTCCGGTTCCGATTTAAGACCGATTCCGGTTCCGGTTCCAACTACGATTACGAATAATATAACTCGGTAGATTTTCGGCTGATCTTAAATTAAGATTATTTTTTAGGATTTGTCACAAGTTGCAAACTCATGACTGCCACAGACTCTCAAATCTCTCATTTGGGTTAAAGAAGTTAAACGTCAAAAATCCAAATCACTTGTCCAGCTATTTGATTGGATGACTGAATATCATTGTGACGGCTAATCGAATGGCGCCTCTTAGTAAAAAGCCTAGGCTGTTAACAGAATGACGAACTTAGCAAGTTGGCTGCAACATAGTGATCGGCTGCCAAATGGTATTATCGCACTTTACTTGGCACTTCTAGTTTTATAGTTCCCCAAAATAAAATAGTCCACTACTATGCTCCCTCTATATGGCAATAGAGAGGGCTATGCTTGAAGTTTCCTTGCGTGACCGAATCAGGAAGGAAGATATCCGCAAGAGAACCACAGTTTCGAACATAGCCCGAAGAATTCATCATCATCATTAAAATTTCAGCCGATATACGTCCACTGTTGACCTCCCCTAAGCGTCGCCACAACGAACGTTCCTCTGCGTCTCGCATCTATCGGTTTCCCGCAACCTTCCCCAGGTCCACCATGTAGGAGGCCTTCCAACGTTGCGTCTTCCGGTACGCGGTCGCCACTCCAGAACCTTTCGGCCCCAACGGCCATCTGTTCTGCGAGCAATGTGCCCTGCCCATTGCCACCTTAGTTTGGCAATTCTTTGTGCTATGCCGGTAACCTTAGTTTTCCTGTAGCCAAATGTTCACTCAATCTTAAAATTACGTTACATTTGTTCAGTATAGTGATGAATTTTTCAGGAATATACAAGGCTATTTGTAAAACACTGGCAACCTCTCAGGACTATGATACCTATTAAGTAACCAACGAACGTTCAATTTAAATATTTTTATTTTGGTATGATTATTTTAAAAGTCATAGAACAAAAATTGTTGTTTATGATATTAGTAATGCATTCGTGTGTGTGGCGACACATGAGGGAGGTCTATGTCCATCAGTGGACGTCTATTGGCTGATATGATGATGATGATGATGAGTCCTGTAAGGTTGTTAGTGTTTAACAAATAACTTTGTGCTTATACGAATAGTTTCAAGTAAGTGATAGCATGACAAGTGACTGGGCAGAATAAAACCCCAAATCCAAGAATCTTGTATAGTATACTAGCTTTTGCCCGCACGGCTTCGCTCCCGCTCTTCCCTACTCTACCCTACTCTGCCCTACTCTACCCTACTCTACCCTACTCTACCCTACTTTACCCTACTCTACCCTACTCTACCCTACTTTACCCTACTCTACCCTACTCTACCCTACTCTACCCTACTCTACCCTACTCTACCCTACTCTACCCTACTCTACCCTACTCTACCCTACTCTACCCTACTCTACCCTACTCTATCCTACTATACTCTACTCTACCCTACTATACCCTACCAAACTTAACATAAACCATCTACTAAATAGTCCGAACAAAGCCTAAACATTTGGTTTAGATAGGTGAGCCCGTTCTTGAGTTATAAAATAACAACGAAAAGTGGCATTGATTTTTATATAGGTACTAGCTTTTGCCCTTCCTGCTTCTTCTTCTGGCTTTGCTCCCGCTCTTCCATACTCTACCCTACTATACCCTACTCTACACTACACTACTCTACCCTACTATACCCTACTCTACCCTACCAAACTTCACATAAACCATCTACTAAATAGTCCGAACAAAGCCTAAAAATTTATTTGGATAGGTGAGCCCGTTCTTGAGTTATAAAATAACAACGAAAAGTGGCATTGATTTTTATGTATATAGATATAGATATAAAATCTTTGCCCCAAAACATAATTTAAAACGTTATTTATGAAGTGTATATTCACAAGCTCAGCTTTTGCCGCTCGTCTTTTATTTTTAACCGAATTTAAAAAAAAGGAGTAAAGTTCTTCATCTCTTTGGCCACCCCGGAAGCTGGCACGCAAGCTTAGCAAGCAACACCGCGGGGCAGCCTTGTAGTACAATCGTTGCATCAGTGAAAGTCGGGCTTCCATGTGATCGTATTGTTTTTATAAAATATGCGCTGGTTATCGAACATTGTGCAAAGATATAGAGATGATGGATGTGGTCTGGTCTTGTGAGCGTACTTAGAACTAGGTTTTGATTTAAAGACATAATAGGGTAGTTTCCAGGGTCAAAATAACTACATTTTATTTAGTCCATATTTTAGATTATAAAAAAATTTTGGACACGTATTTTTTATTTTTTCGATTAAACCACAAAATAACAAAGATATATAGCCCAATAAAATTAAGTGTGACGTCACCCCGTGCGAAAAAAATGCAGCACGGCGTGACGTAACTTTCATAGGCTATATCTTTGTCCCTTATTTTTGAATAATCTAAAAGACGGACTAATTACATGTTTTACGGCAACTAGCCTATTATATGGGGCAGCAGGAAGATGACGGTTCCCTTGAATATCGAAATATAAGAACGTTTTTTGCGACATAAACAGTCATATCCTTTTTTCCGTTAACTTAGAAATTAGATTTTTTCACAGTTTTGAAGGGACCGCAGACCTAAGTATGTGGTTTTAATTTCAACTTGACATCTTTACGCATTCCCGAGATAAAGAGACAAATAGATAGACAGACGGACAACAAAGTGATCCTATAGGGTTCCGTTTTTTTTCCTATTGGAGTATGGAACCCTAAAAAAAGGTAAATATAATAATATTCCACAATATAATAATATTCCACAACTATCACACAACTCTGTCCAGTCCTAAGCTAAGCAGAGCTTGTGTTATGGGTACTAGACAACTGATAAACATACTTATATATTTCTAAATACATGTGTACATATTATAGACTAGCTTCTGCCCGCGACTTCGTCCGCGGAAAATTTCTTGTTTTAAAATAAGATTACACTCGATTAGACGATGCGCACGTTCAGTGCTAGATTCCTGAGCACGGGCCTGTGATGTTATGGCATTTTGCCTAGCGAGCCGCTGCGAGCGCTCAGCGCTAGTCTCCCTATCCCTTGTCTCAGAGACATGCTGCCTTAAATGAGATAGACGATGCGCACGTTCAGCGCTAGATTCCCGAGCACGGGCCTGCGATGTTATGACATTTTGCCTACCAAGCCGCCGCGAGCGTTTAGCGCTAGTCTCCCTATCCCTTGTCTCAGAGACATGCTGCCTTAACTCAGATAGACGGTGCGCACGTTCAGCGCTAGTTCCTCGAGCACGGGCCCGCGATGTCCTCACATTTTGGCTAGTGAGGCGCTGTGAGCGCTCGGAGCTAGATTCTCTAGCGCGTGCTTGCGAAATATATTCTCTATTTCTCGAGAGGCGCTGCTCATTTTCAGGGGCAGATTCTTCCGTACGGCGTACTTAAGCGGCTCTTGTCTGTGATGTCTGCCGGGACAGTTGAGATTTCCTTTTAGACATGCTCTCAACAAACTACGCACAGACTTGAAAACAATTATGAACAAAAGGAGAGCGACTCGAACACCGTCCGCCTTTACAAAACAAAACAATCGTAATATCGAATAACTCGTATCGATTATTACGATAGAACGAAGTACGAAACTACGAACATACAAAAACGTACAACGAAATTACGATATTTTCGATTATGAGGTATCTATCAACAACAACAACCATACGAACGAAACAACCGAAACCAATAAGCAACTGACAGAAGAACTCCAACTAACGACAACGTGGGCATAATAATTCGAGAGGGTCATCAATCCACAGAAAGTCTTAACACCGCGATTCAGAAAACATGGCAAGTTCGGAAGGTTCCTGCACCGAATTAAAGCGGAAGAGACGCCCGAGTGTCGCCACTGTGCGGAACGCCCGGAGGACACGGTGGAGCACACAATCGAGGTGTGCCCTGCCTGGGCAGAGCATCGCCGTGCCCTCGTGGGGGCGATCGGCGGCGGACACCTCTCGCGGCGGGCTCTGGTTGAGGCCATGGTCCTTAGCGAGGAGGAATGGCAGGCGGTCGCCTCCTTCTGCGAATCAGTAATGCTAGCAAAGGCGGAGGCAGACCGCATCAGGCAACGGCGCCTTTGCCGCCGCCGCCGGGATTCCGATCCCGATTTCCGGCCACCGTAGACACGGGCTCGCGGACGGCGAGCCATGGGTAGCTTGCTGTCCGATCGTCCGGTAATGGACCGAGCCCAAGACGTCAACGGCGCGCACTGTTCCCGCGCGCCTCAAGAAGTTGTCAGTAACAGCAGAGGCCCAGCTGGGTTGAAGCCTACCGGGTCCAGGGTTATCCGAAAGGGAACTCGTGCCCTGGTTTGAAGGCTAGAAGGAACGGGGTGGGTTTTTAGTCAGTAAGAGTCTGACACTATCTCTCGCTCCACCCAAGGGCGGGGGTTGTCATAAGATGATTTTTGCCCACCATAAAAAAAAATAGGTAAAACGTCTGCACAATGAAAGTTACGCTAGGGGCATTTTGCGTTTTAGTAATTTTATATTATCTTCGAAACTGTATGACCAATTGCTATGCTGTAAATGGCAAATCTTATCTGTATAATGTTCTTGTGATACTGAAATAATTTATTGTCATAAGAATTAATATTTTGTTGCTCAAATAATCAACCAAACGTAAGTATGCCGAAAAAAAAATATTTTTAATGCAATAAAAGAAGTATAAAAGATGAAATATAAAAGATAGAGATATGGTACCGCGGACTTTTTTGTAGAAATAATTAAGACGAACCAGGTAGCCATACATTGTTTTTAATTTTAAGCAACTGTTTAGGCAGCGCACGCAAATAATTCTATTTTATGAGGTATTTTTTTCCGACTTGCTAGACAAAAGTTGTGATAGCTCGGTTAATATACATGCTATAGAAACAATTTATAGCCTATAGCACTCAGGAATAATGTAGCTTTCTGCCAGTAAGAAAATTTTTAGAATTGGATTATTAGTTCCAGAGATTACCCCCTACATACAAACTTACAAACTTACAAACTTACAAACTTACAAATTTTACCTCTTTATAATATTAGTATAGATAAATTACACCCAGACACAGAACAAATGATTATGCTCATCACACAAACATTTGTCCTGGGTGGGAATCGAACCCACGACCTCCGGTATAGCAGTCAGGGCCACTAACCACTAGACCAAGAGGCCAGTCAAATAAATGTATATAGTTAAAAGCCCTTAGCCCCATCCAGCGGCCTAGCTCTGCTGCAATCCGGCGCGGGCCCTCTAGCCCAGTGAACAATGGCTCATTATTTTTACGACGTATTGTTACACTCGTACTCTTGTTAGCCTGTCCGGTTATTGGGCATGTCCTGACGTCATTGGCATGTCTTGTACACGGATTTATCTGCCTATAAGTTTTCAATGAAAAATATTTCGAAACACGCTTTTATTGCGCGGTATGAATAGTACTGATCAAGACGATTCTAAAGAGCTCAAACACGATGGGGTTTTTTACGGTGGGCAAAAATCATGTAATGACAACCCCCGCTCTTGGGTGGAGCGGGAGATAGTGTCAGACTCTTACTGACTAAAAACCCACCCCGTTCCTTTTAGACTCTTCATACCGGGGCTCGAGTTTCCTTTCGGATAACCCTGGCCCTAGTAGGCTTCGGCCTACCTGGGCCCCTCCTGTTGCTGACAACTCCTTGAGGCGCGCGGGAACAGTGCGCGCCGTCGACGTCTTGGGCTCGGTCCGGACAGTTCCCGGACGGTCGGACAGCGAGCTACCCATGGCTCGCCGTCCGCGAGCCCGCGTCTACGGTGGGCAAAAATCATCTAATGACAACCCCCGCTCTTGGATGGAGCGGGAGATAGTGTCACACTCTTACTGACTAAACACTCACCCCGTTCCTTCTAGCCTCTTCATAACGGGGCTCGAGCCCCCTTTCAGATAATCCTGGCCCCAGTACGCTTCGACCAGGCTGGGCCCCTGCTGTTGCTGACAGATCCTTGAGGCGCGCGTGAACAGTGCGCGCCGTCGAACACGATGAGGTTAACTTGTTTCGCTTAGTATTTCATATAGCCACTATCCAATTCCATCATCAGGCTAGCTCCCTGACCTTGGTACATGCTATGGTCCGGAGCGAGGAGAAGTGGCAGGCAGTCGCCGCCTTCTACGAAGCAGTAATGCTGGTAAAGGAGGAGGCCGACTGCATCCGGCAACTGCCGCCGGGATTCCGTTCCCGATATCCGGCCATCGTGAGTGTGAGCTTGCGGACAGCGAGTCCGGACCGAGCCCAAGTTCGGGTCGAATCGAAGCCTACTGGGACCAGGATTAGCTCCGAAAGGTAGGTTAGCCCGCGGTAAGAAAGGCAGCGAAGGAACTGGATTGGGTTTTTAGTCAGTAAAAGTCTGATACTATCTCCCGCTCCGCCTAAGAGCGGGGGATGTCATTAGATGATTTTGCCACCGAAAAAAAGGGCCCTGATTCCCACACTGCCCCTATTCTTAAAAGTTATTGGATATCAATAATCTCCCTTGCATACATTAGTCTGCATTAGTATCACATTGATAAATATTGGATTTCGGATCATGCGGGCTGCTATCCCATTAACTTAACGTATACCCCCAGATTATAGAGGAGCGCTTTTCAGATTTAATAATTATACGATTTTTTTTTATTATGAACTAGTGACCCGCCCTGGCTTCGCTCGGGTGCAATATTATATATATATATATAAACCTTCCTCATGAATCACTCTATCTATTAAAAAACTGCATCAAAATCCGTTGCGTAGTTTTAAAGATTTAAGCGCACATAGGCATATAGGGACAGAAAAAGCGACTTTGTTTTATACTATGTAGTGATAGGCTCACGTTTGACCACTATCTCACCTGATGGTAAGCGATGATGTGGCCGACGATGGAACACGCTTGCCTTAGTTCTACTAATATATTCACTCTTGACTTAAAGACCCCTAGATTATAGCTGTCAGGAAACACAGACTCCGGCAGGGAATTCCACTCCTTAGCTGTATGCATAATGAATATGTTCCCAAAACGTTTCGTACGTAGTATGGGCCGAGTTGAAATTTTGCATTCATGTGTAAATCAAATGACAATGCAAAATTATTATGACATGGAGCTGGTCTGATGATGGAATCGGAAGGTGCTTATAGGAACTTGGTAGTTAAACGACACAACCCCATCGAGTTTGGGCTTATATGATTCGTCTTGACGAGTATTAATTATATAGCCAGCTGTAAAAGCTTGCTAAGAAAATGATTTTCATTAAAAGCTTGTTATCTTTTAATATTGTTTACTTAGTGTTTATAGATTAAAGTTACCTACTTTTTATAATGTTTGTTGTCTTGTGTGAATCTTTATTTTATTTTATTATCTATATTGTGCTCACATAATAGAAGTAACAAGAAATATGTACCTACCCAAACATTATATGTAATACATAATATGATTAAATATTAAACAAAATTCAATTTTAGTTTAGTACCACAGTTGAGCAGATAGAACAAATTTAAATAAAGTAAAATATTCCTATCGGACCAACTAAAAAGTTGAACCGTTGAGAAAGAAAACAGTTGATCCGTTTCAAAGTTGATTAGATTGGAAACAAATCCTTCACCGAGTTTCATTCTGATCAACCAGTTGATCGGTTTAGTTGATCGGATAGGAAGTACTGGATTTAAAAGAGTGTCCATGGAGTTTCTTGCACGTTCTTCTCCATAGAGATCTACGCTTTGGAAGGTGCAATTTAACTTCATTTTTCTTGGACTGACCGACATTTGACTATTGAAAAGTGCCTACATTTGGTCTATTTGAAATAAATGATTTTGAATTTGAATTTGAAAGTCTCTAATAATTGTTTTCTTTATTTCTATGCTATGGTATTAATCACAAAACAGAAGAATGTAGAATAATTCCTGTGTTCTGTGGTATTAATTTATTGTGCTGTTGTACGAATCTGACATGTCGAATAAAATCAGTAAAATATTATCCACCAATTGCCTTTTGTCTATTAATTACTGATAGGAATGAATGAGAATATTAATTAATTATAAATACACATATTAATCATACTTAATTATTTTAATGAAGCCCCAATTATGGAGGTATTTGTAAAATATTAAATAGCAGGGCCATAAAATGGTAAAACGATTTCCGAAATCGAGATATTAAAACCGTAGTTTATTAATTTCTATGAAACTGGAATACTTATATTTATTATTCTTTTCATTATATTTGAATTTATAATTCTAAAATATTTTAATCCATCGTCACACCCTAAAGTATTGACTTTTTTTTGGGAGGGTAATCACAAAAGAAAGAAAAGAAAGAAAGAAAGAAAAAGTGTTTATTTGCGCCCAACATGACGCATATCCCAAAAATAAATAAAAATAACAAAATACCAATATCCTACTTAAAACTATCAGCTAGATAGGATATGCGTCACATCAGCGCAAAACGGCCAGTACTCAGCATACCTTAAAAATCTCTTATCAATCCTTACTAACTTATCTTATAAAAGCGAAAGTGAGTTTGTTTGTTTGTTACGTCTTCACGCCAAAATGGTAAAACCGATTTTGATGAATTTTGGTACAGAGATAGTTCGGACCCTGGAGACGGATATCATTTATTTATTTTTAAGTGGGAAAAGGGGAAGAAAGAGGGAAGAAAAGGGGGAGGAATTAAAGTATATTAAAAAACACGGGCGAAGCCGCGGGTAAAAGCTAGTAGTTTATTGTATAAATATGTCAGCGGGGTCCCGATAGACGTTGTCCGAAAACTAGTTTTTGTCATTAAAAAAAAAATTTCAAACCATCCAGGCACTCGCTTCAAATATATAGTTTCATCCATATCGGTCAAGTCGTTTGGGAGGAGATAGGCGACAACCACGACAGAAGAGTTATTATTGTGGTATGTATAAATTTATGTATACAACTATACACCCCTATTTTTTTATTAGTACAAAAAACATTATTTGTGTAGCCAAAAGTAAAATAAAACGCAATCCCTAAATTGTCTGCGACAATTTGACATAATTGCTAAATTCATAACTGAACCAATCATTCATGAATGCGGCGGATGCGAGATGCACAGGATTGATTGTTGTAGCGACGCTTGAGGGAGGCCTATGTCCAACATCGGACGTCATTCGGCTGATATGATGATGACGATGATGACTGGGTGAAGCGAGAAGGTGTGGTAGACTTTTACTGAATAAACCTACCTATTCGTGTTATTTCAGTTGCTAATCTCGTTTGAACATTTCATTTCCGGGTTTAATTCCTCTATAAAATAAATATTTGTTTAGCCTATAGATATTTGTTCCTAGTCTGGGTGTATAATTTTATTTGTGAGCCAGTTTTTTTTAAATTTATTTTTTATGAACACACCCAGAACCAACGGCTTACTGATACACTTACAAACGCGGTGTTAAAAAAAAATCAAACAAAAGCGAGTCGGTCCCGTGCACGAAACGTTCCGTACAATTTTAACCCTTCAGATACCGTCAATTAGAGACACAATAGTAAGACAATAGATGCGCGGCCACCGGTGGTCGCTTGGGGATTCATGAATTAAGGTTCTTTACAACTTTAGTAATTTACCTACCATTAGTACCTTTTTTTAAAATTTCAGTTTTTGTAGTTTATTTTTTAATAAGAAAAAATCACGTTTGTTTTATGGGAGTCCCACTTAAATATTATTCTGTATTTAGTAGATATCTATTATAGATACTGCCCCCAAGTACTACCTATGGGATAAGGGCAGGAAGAAGAAGAAGAAGAAGCAGTAGATATCTATTTACTGTAATAGCGACAACAAATATACATCATCTGTGAAAAGTTCAACTATCTAGCTGTCACCGTTCACAAGATGCAGCCTGGAGACAGACAGACAGACAGTGGAGTCTCAGTGAGGTCCCATTTTACCCTTTAGTTACGGGACCCTAAAAACGACTATAGTAGCCATTGAGAATGGGGTGTCTTAATTCATGAATCCCCAAGCGACCACCGGTGGCCGCGCATCTATTGTCTTACTATTGTGTCTCTAATTGACGGTATCTGAAGGGTTAAGGCGGGGTTGTTCAATAACAAACCAAGAAAGTAGCTACCCAACACATAATATTGAAAAAAAAATACTGCAGTAACCATATTGAAATAATCTATTGTCTCCATTGATATAAATCCCTTTTTTGTAGTTTATTTAAAAAAAAAAACACGTTTGTTTTATGGGAGCCCCACTTAAATATTATTCTGTATTATAGATATCTATTATAATAGATTATTATAGATACCGCCCGCAAGTACTACTTATGTGATTGGGATAAGGGCAGGAAGAAGAAGAAGAAGTAGATATCTATTTATTGTTAGAGCGACAACAGAAATACATGATCTGTGAAAATTTCAACTGTCTGCTTCAATTACAGCTGTCACCGTTCATGAGATACAGCCTGGAGACAGACAGACGAACAGTGGAGTCTCAGTAAGGTCCCGTTTTACCCTTTGATTACGGAACCCTAAAAACGACTATAGTAGTCCATCATAGCCATTGAGAATAGGGTGTCTTAAGGCGGGGTTGTTCAATAACAAACCAAGAAAGTCGCTTCCCAACGCAAAATATTGAAAAAAAAAAGGAAAAAATACTGCAGTAACCATATTGAAATAATCTATTGTCCCCAAGATTCTGGTCCATTGATATTACACAAAGGGTCTTTAACATGGTGTGAAAGATTAATTTGATGACAAAAAATGGGGTGGCGATGTTTATGCTACCTGAGATTATGGAATCAAGTACTTTTGGGTATACGCAGAGAGATAGAGCAACATTTTGTTAATACTGCATATTCGGGAGTGAATTTTGTTACAAGATGGACTCATTTTTTTTCTGATCACTAATGCATGTCTAACGGTGCGCACAGACTATATAACATAACATGTTATACAACATTGCTATATAACATGTTACAGATAATGTGAACACTGAAAGTTATAAAACATGTTATAAAAACTCTTTTTACAAAAAAAAAATAACCGACTTCACTTAAAAATTGAATTGAATTTGAAGAGTTCCCTCGATTTCGCCAAGATTCCATCATCAGATCCCAACTTGGTGACTATGGGACCATTTGGGAAGTATACCCTTTCCAACAAAAAAAATATTTTTTCAAATCGGTTGGCACGCGACGAAGTTATGCGCGAACAAACATAAAAAAAAGCATACAAACATCCGAATTGAGAACCTCCTCCTGTTTTCGAAGTCGGTTAATAACATGTTATTGCTATGTACAACAATGTTATATGCGGATGGCACTGAAGAACGACAAACGACAATGGTTATATAACATTGTTATATTGCATTGTTATTGTAACGTGTACAACTGTACAGTATTGTTTTATGTTGCAATGTTGAATAACAAAGTTACTTAATATGGACGTGTTATATAACTCAAGTTATATAATGTTACATAGTCTGTACGCACCGTTACGCTGATTTGTGATATTTGCGCGTTGTTTTTTTGTTAGAATAGGTATTGTGGGTAGCAAAAAAATTAATTTATAGTTACACCTAATATTTTTATAATATACTCACTGGAAAACTTATTTTTAGACAGCAATTTACTGTTTACTGCACTAGTGCGGAAAATTTCGCGAGCTTGTCCCCACCACAATTTATTGTATTTATTGTAACAGGCTGGCGACATAGTCGAGGTCAACCGCGGCGAGGGTAGTGGTGGACAATCTTATCATGTTCCTGAAGTACCCTTGCTCAGAAAAATTGCCAAGCGTAAGGGGCTACTGCCACTGTGACTGCAATGTGCCTAGCCTACTGGCTAGACTAGTCCATTCAAATATATATATTTTTTTTGGTTTTATGGTGGGCAAAAATCATCCAATGACAACCCTTGCTTTTGGGCCGAGCGGGAGATAGTGTCAGACTCTTACTGACTAAAAACCCACCCCGTTCCTTCTAGCCTTCATACCGGGGCTTGAACTCCCTTTCGGATAACCCTGACCAGTAGGCTTCGACCCAGCTGGGCCTCTGCTGTTGCTGACAACTCCTTGAGGCGCGCGGGAACAGTGCGCGCCGTCGACGTCTTGGGCTCGGTCCAGACAGTTACAGGACGGTCGGACAGCGGGCTACCCATGGCTCTCCGCCTGCAAGACCGCGTCTACGGTGGCCGGAAATCGGGATCGGAATCCCGGCAGCGGCGGCGATAGCGCCGTTGCCTGATGCGGTCGGTCTCCTCCTTTGCTAGCATTACTGCCTCGCAGAAAGAGGCGACCGCCTGCCACTCCTCTTCGCAAGGTAGATACTAGAAATGCACTAGAGTGGTGACCGCGTACCAAAACATACAGCGTTGTTATGCCCCTGATAAGGTAGACTGATGATAAATGATAATGATAAATGATCTTTATTTTGTAAATAGGTTTTCAAAAAACACTTTTACACGTCAATTTTGTTTTCAGTCAGTTTTAACGAGATGAGGCCGGTGTTTCCTAGCTAACTACCCTGAGAAAAAACACCGAAACAAACTCAGGGGTCAAAGTCTCTTTTAAAGTCCATACAGTAAACATGTAATGGTCAAATCATATGAGAACCATACAGACCAGTGTCTCAGATGGTCTTTTGAGGAAAGAACCACACACATTTAAGTGGACCTGTCCAGTCAGCGCAAGCATTTGTCAGTATTCGTGTAGCTCAAACTTAGGACTCATGTAAAAATACAGAAAACAAAAAAAGTAATCCACATAGTTCCCACATTCACAATAATAAAATACTAGTATTTACAAAATGTAACACTTGACATATATAAAATAAAATAAAAAATATTAGTATCAATATTTATCAAATCATTAAAATATTATCAAATTTAAATAAAATAAAGAACCTTTTAAGTTCTAAGTCTAATTGTAAAATAAAGTTTTAAACAAGAATCATCAAATGTCAAAATGTAAAATAAAAATAATCATTATAATATATATAGTAGTAATAAGAAAACACATATATAACAACTATTATAGATAGTACTGGAGCAGATCAATCCCAAGCTGTTTTGTCTTCAAGATACTCTTTTACAGTATAAAAAGATGACCTGGTAACGGTCGCAGGAATCCAATGAATGCGAGATGCACAGGAGCTTTCATTATGGTGACACTTGGGGGAGGCCTCTGTCGAACAGTGGACATCTTCCGGCTGAAATGAGACCATGTTCACTCAAGGCGGATACCTAAGCGATTTTTGACTTCATTTTCATCAACATGAAAGTTGAAAATATCCCAAGGGAATGTACCGGGATGGACTTACCGTAATTTAATCCTACTTTACATTGAATTAAATTATATATAGCCATGCGCTAACCGAGTCTATTTGGGCAGAATAAACATGTTTCATTCTTTCTATATTATATTCACCAGGTGGGTTTGTGGGATCGCACTAGTTTATATCAAACAAAAAAAAAGTACTTAAAATAGGTATTGTGTTTGGTAATGGCCCCGACTTACGAGTTTGTAGGTCGTGGGTTCAAACCCAGCCAGCCGCATTACATTGTGTAATTTATTTCATCACCACTGCTGTCAAAACGGTGAAGGAAAACATCGTGAGGAAACCGGCTTGTCCTAGAATCATAAATTCGAAGATATGTGACATTCTAAAGTCAGAAAACACAGTACTGCACTTTTCTCAAAGAGCTGTCTAGACATGGGTCCTAAGATTTACAATAAATTAACAAGAACTTTAAAAAGCATGACCAACATAAGCCATTTTAAATCGCAGCTTAAGAAACTCCTGGTTGAAAAGGCTTACTACTCGATCAATGAGTTTTTAGATGATGGAAGCATAAAATAAAAATGTCCGATTCACTTATTATTCTATCTTATTTGCGACTTTAATTGTTTTGAAATAGACTTACTTAGCTTGTATTTTTACGCCTAATTTGTACGCCTTGCAAGGTAACATAGTGATACAACACAATTTTTCATACCATGTACCATATTACCTATGTTTAACAAATAAATTACTTTGACTTTGACTTTCTCCAACCCTCACTGGGAACATTAAAAAGGATGAGGATGGGCAGATCTCATTTTATTTCCTGGCCCACTGCTGGACAAAGGCTAAGATTTGATTATATTATATCCGAATTCAGAACCTTTTTCAGAACTATTAGAGGCATCCTTGTGGTTTTTTTTTCATCTATTTGTAGTACCTATTATTTAATTGTAGGATCTCTAAAAGTACCTACTGGTGCAAAATGCGATATTTTCTTACCACGCTTTTATTAGCTTCGCCTGTATGTTTGCTTGTTTGTTTGTTTGCTTGTAACCACCGCCTTCGAGCTCGATTTTTCTTAACGTTGAGCGATCAGATTTTCTTTTAATTCATGAATCCCCAAGCGACCACCGATGGCCGCGCATCTATTGTCTTACTATTGTGTCTCTAATTTACGGTATCTGAAGGGTTAATGAAGAATAAAAATAAAATGCGATATTTTTTTCACTAATAGAAAGCTTATTCCTGAGTGACTAATATTTTATCAATGCAGGTGAAGCTGAGGATAAAAGCTAGTCATTTATATTAGTTTAAGCCGTGCCAGACAGTAGCATGATAAGGTAACTGATATAGGTGTGCCAGACACTTTATTATGACTGTTTAAGTGTCTAAGTGGTTAAGGACTTGCTTTTAATGCACGAGGTTATGGGTTTAAGTCTGGGCAAGCCAGTGTGAAATATCAATTATCATTAATTATAATGCCAAATTGGTTATGGGCCGAAAACTAATGTTTTTACCCGACTGCGTTAAAAGAAGTGTAATGTTTTTAGACCTAGCTTATTACTTCAAATAAAATATTAACAGATACTTTTCAATTGTCAAAAAGTCAATCAGTCATGCACCCTCACACCGCTCGGGAATCAACCCTAATTCCTTGAATCCTTCATTACGATCAGCGTAAAATACGACGCCCCCAAGACATAAGACACTGCATATCCTTCTTGCATAATTTACTATTTCATCCAGGTAATAAGTTCCTTCGGTATAAAAAAATATATTTTTCACGCAGACAAAACCGTGTGTTAGAAACTAGTTTTGTAGACGTATTAGGAAGGTCACGTTTTACCTGAGTATGACAATACTGGTTTCTGAGACCAGTGACGTCATATTGCATTGTTATATTCGAGTTTGTGTTTACAGAACTTTTTGAGGCGTTCTCATGTTTGAATATTATAGCTTATGCCATGGGCAGAGCACCGCCTGTTCTCGTGAGGATCTGGAGGCAACAGTTCTTGCACTCATGCATGATTTGGCGCGTGGAGATGCAACGCCGGGGCGAAACTCTGCTGCCGCAACAACTCAATACTCAATACTTTATTGCATTCCATATGTGTGTATGATGGTATAAAAATATAAAAAGAATCAATATGGACCCTGTCGGGCACAGCAAAGCTAGGAAAAAGGACGAAGGCTAACTTGTCATCATTATTAAAAAAAAAAAATGTATCCTGTAAATTACTCCAGGCATGGCAGACAGAGTTCCGGTGAGATCCAGTGCTGGGCACGTCATACTTATGGCGATAAATTACCTCTTCGAGGAGTGGCTAAAAAGACCTCACGGCGTCCTCACCTTCCGTATGACGCAGGTTCTCATTGAACATGGTCAATTCGGGAGGTCCCTGCACCGGATTCGTGCGGAAGTGATGTCTGAGTGCCACCACTATGTGAACAGCCCCAAAGACACGGTGTAGCATACGGTAGTGGTGTGCTCCGCTCGGGCAGAGCACCGCCGTGTCCTCGAGAGGGTGATGATGATCGGCGACAACTTGATCCAGGTCACATCCGAAGCGAGGAGGAGTGACAGGCGGTCGCCTCCTTCTGCGAAGCAGTAATGCTAACAAAGGACGAGGCCGGACGCGTGAGGCAACGGCCATTACGCTCCAACTGCCATCGGGATTCCGATCGACGAACAATGGGTAGCTCGCCGTTCGACCGTCCGGTAACCGTCCGAACCGAGTATAAGATGTCGACGGCGCGTATTGTACTAGGCACGCCTCAAGGAGTTATCAGCAAATCGTAGGGGCCCAGCAGGGCCGAAGCCTACTGAGGTTAAGGGTCTGCTACTGATAGGAAGATTCGACCCCGGTTTAACAGGCAACGAAGGAACGGGAGTGGGTTTTTAGTCAGTAAAAGTTTAACACTATTACCCGCTCCGTCCAAGGGCGTGGAGATGTCATTGGATGATTAATTTTCCAAACCACAAATAAAAATTACATCAATGGTAACTGGTAACACGCACTGGTCATAGACTTTCGTCTTGAATAAACCAATGAGCATCTAATATCTCGTAGATCAAGCAAAATACCGCCTACAGTATCGCAGGCGCCGTGGCTTAGTTGGTTAAAGCGCCTGTCTAGTAAACAGGAGATCGTGAGTTCGAATCTCGCCGGGGCCTTGTTGTTCTTTTTGTATTAGGCTCGTATTTTAATGTCTAGTTAACAAGTGCTAAGGCAAGTACTAGAGTTACATAGACATATTTTGTGGCTTTCAAACTAAAATACGGTAAGGCTGCACTGCGGCTTCTTGGCAAAAATATAGGCATTGTCTCATGAATGAAATATTTACAAAACTAAAGCAATTTTGTTGCTAAGTATAGATTTGACTTAATACACTTAAAATAAAAAATAATAATTAATTAATTTGACTGGCCTGTTGGTCTAGTGGTTGGTGGCCCTGACTGCTATGCCGGAGGTCGTGGGTTCGATTCCCACCCAGGACAAATGTTTATGTGATGAGCATGATCATTTGTTCTGTATCTGGGTGTAATTTATCTATAATATGTATGTATTAAGAAATATATAAACTAAGTATGTTTATCAGTCGTCTAGTACTCATAACACAAGCTCTGCTTAGCTTCGGACTAGACGGCGTTGTGTGAAAGTTGTGGAGTATTATTCATCAATTTCATCCGATAGACGTCCACTGTTGGACATCGCCCAAGTGTCGCCACAACGATCGATCCTGTGCATCTCGCATCCATCGGATTTCCGCAACCTTCACCAGGTCATCGGTCCACCTTGTAGGAGGCCTTCCGATGCGGCGTCTTCCAGTACGGATCGCCACTCCAGAACCTTTCGGCCCGAAACAGAATATTATTATTATTTACTGTTTGAATGGAGTTCAGCGTCTATTTTAATTATTCGACAGGTGGACCTTAAAATGATCATAAATATTAAATATCTAAGAATTCCATTTTGCCGATTGTGGTATGTAGCCTTAGAAAAGATTTCTAACATATCTTTCTTGTATGTAAAAAAAAAACACAAAAAAGTGCAAAGTAATTTTAATTTCGGAAGCCCGACTTCCGAAATTAAAATTACTTTGCACTTTTTTGTGTTTTTTTTTTACATTGAAGTTGGGTGTATTTTTTTTTTTTTTTGTTAAAAGCATTTTATTACACTTTTTAGTTATGGTACAACCACTAAAAAGTTATAGCCAGAGTGAATCTCATGACAGTTCTAATAATCCTAAACACAGTTAGGCTACCTTAATTTTACAGAGTTCCGGTACCTACCTTCTGGCTTCATCATCAGATCAGTTCGATACATCTCCTCCCACTTTTCTTTCAGTCAGTCATCGACTACACATATAAACAAAGCAATTTTACTTGTTACGACAGTTCTACTGTGATCCAATGAGTAAGTACCTAGTTTCTTTCTTTATCTTCGAAGTTCATTATCAGATCATAACAATATTTATAGGGGACAAACTTGGAAGCATAACCTTTCAATTAGAAAAATATAAAAAAAATACATAGAACACATCCTCCTTTTTGAAGTCGATTAAAAAAATTTACTAGAGATGTAAGTCTAAATATCTCACATTAATCACTACATAGTATAAAACAAAGTCGCTTTTTCTGTCCCTATATCCCTATGTACGCTTAAATCTTTAAAACTACGCAACGGATTTTGATGTGGTTTTTTTTAATAGATAGAGTGATTCAAGAGGAAGATTTATATGTATATTATTGCACCCGAGCGAAGCCGGGGCGGGTCGCTAGTTTCTAAATAAACTTAATAATAATTTTACTAGACTTGTTAATACAAAAAATAAGTTACTAAAAGTACCTGAAGTAAAGTAAAAGAGACCATCTTTTATATTGAACCAGCTTACAATCATCACTTTTACAAAAACTTTTTAGAACACGCTTTAAAACCGCGCATCATCTTATAACACAACATCCATTGCCTGTTTTGAACCACAAACAAAACATCTATGCTAAAAAAACCAGCATTAGTTAACCAACAAAATTTTGGTATCGTATTTTTTTAAATTTTTAGAACACGCTTTGAAATAACACTACATAATCTGATCATATTACAACCATTGCCTGCTTTGAACTAAACAAATAAAGCTTAACCCTAATAAAAAACGGAATGGTTGTCAAACAGAATGGTTCGAACGTTTAATTTTTTTGAATTTGGAACGCAAAATCGTGACTTGGAAGATAAAAATGCTTTGTCATGTAGACTAGTGATGACATGAATTAGAGACTATTCGAGATGTTTACTTTGAAAATGATTCATTGTGTGGTAGGTACCATTCGATTAATAGTTTGGCCAGTTTTTTTTTTGTCGATGTGGAAAATCCTCTTATTTATGACAAAACCCGGAGCGGGAGATAGTGTCAGACTCTTACTGACTAAAAACCCCACGCCGTTCCTTCTAGCCTTCATACCGGGGTCAAGTGTCCTTTCGGATAACCCTGGCCCCGGTAGGCTTCGACCCAGCTGGGCCCCTCCTGTTGCTAACAACTCCTTGAGGCGCGCGGGAAAAGTGCGCGCCGTCGACGTCTTGGCTCGGTCCGGACATTTACCGGACGATCGGACAGCAAGCTACCCATGGCTCGCCGTCCACGAACCCGCGTCTACGATGGCTGGAAATCGGGATTGGAATCCCGGCGGCGGCGGCGAGGGCGCCGTTGCCTGTTTGGCCAGTTTGGTATGTTCAGTTTTAAAAGAAATTGTTTTATGTTATAGCCACTGCGAGGCTGGGCGAGACTACGTCCCGACCGGGTCGCCGTACCAGCAAAATTCGGCGTACATCACCTTCCTGAGCATCAGCCAACCACCACCTTCGGCCTAAGGGGCGTACTGGTCTTCGTCTGCAAGCTACGCAATACCTTTCCCTGCAAATGTGACTAGACGATCAACTACAACACAATACAATTTTATGTATAGCTGTGTTACTTTTTGGTGTACAATAAAGTTTATTCTATTCTATTCTGTGTGTCTCCGTCTTTGCTTGGCAATAAATAATTGTCACCTGTTAAATTTCTTTACAGTCCTAGTTTGGGGAAATACGGGTGGAGGCTACAGTAGTCATAAAAAGTGTAAAATATTTAGTACCTAAACCCAAGCCAAATTGCAGAGTTTCACCCCGGAATTCCTCGTGTTCAAAATTAAAAAAAAAAAACTAGTTGGTACCCGCCACTTCATTCACTTCAGACTCGTAAAACATGACAGTGACGTTTGTTTACAGTTTTAAAAGTATTTTTTTTTTCACTTCCGCACAATTACTCTTGTTAACGTCATAAATTATCCACTCACAAAACACAGTAAAAATCGGTCTCAGCTGTTTAAAGTATAGCTGGAACAAACAGATAAAAATTAAAAAAAAAAACTGGTGCAGTAATTTCATTGCGCATTTTACTAAACTTCCTTATTCCGCCTCCTTATCGCACAGCTAAAACACCTTTCCAAATCCCTACCACGCCCCCAATCCTACTAATATTATAAATGCGAAAGTTTGTATGTATGGATGGATGTATGGATGGATGTATGGATGGATGTATGGATGGATGTATGGATGGATGTATGGATGGATGTATGGATGAATGTATGGATGGATGTATGGATGGATGTATGGATGGATGTATGGATAGATGTATGGATGGATGTATGGATGGATGTATGGATGTATGGATGGATGTATGGATGTATGGATGTTTGTTACTCTTTCACGCAAAAACTACTGAACGGATCTAGATGAAACTTGGTACACGAGTAGACCATATCTCAGAATAACACATAGGATACTTTTTATCCTGGGATTATGTACGCGGGTGAAGCCGCGGGCAAAAGCTAGTAAGTTATAAAACAACAAAAATATGGCCCCGTTAAAGCTTTTCAATGACTATAGGTCGATATTCGCGTTAATTACAACGTCCTCCTTATCTGTCCGCCATTGATACGACATTAGTGCCGCGACATTTAACACAAATGAATGCTAAAGCGAACGCGCCTAAAATACGGAGCTCGGAAACCGAAAGGCGGTAACTCAATAAAATTTAATTTTGAAAAAAAGAATCCATGACTTTAGGCGCTGTATTTTTATGCCCTTTTTTACTTTGAGCTTTTTTTTTTGGTGGGTAAAAATCATCCAAATGACATCCCCCGTCCTTGAGCAGAGCGGGACATAGTGTCAGACTCGTACTGTCTTAAAAACCCACCCCGTTTGTTCTTGCCTTTCATACCGGAGCCGAGCCTCCCTTTCGTAGCTAGACTCTGGCCCGAGTAGGCTGCGACCCAGCTGGGCCCCTGCGGTTGCTGACAACTCCTTGAGGCGCGCGGGTTTACTTTACGCTTTACATTTAGCCAGTCTCAAGTTTGGACGCGTTTATCAAAATACGTACCTCCTCAGGGCATCATGGAGCTATGAGGGGCTACCCATAAAACACATTAATAAGAAGGATGGGAGAGGAGGACTCGACACAGTGTGACATTGTGTGAGAAGAGCTAAGTATATAATACATAAGGCATAAGTTCCGTGAAGTCTCATTGTATAATCTACATTTACGTGTTAAAACGCTCAATCATGCAATAAACATGGTGATAAGTCCCCTCTTAGAGGGGGGACTGGGAAGGTGTCACGGCGTCCTCACCTTTCACATGGTGCAAGCCCTCACCATAGTAAGTTCGGAAGGCTCCGGCACCGGACTCAAGCGGAAGAAACGCCCGGGTGTCACCATTATGCTGACCGCCTGGAGGACAAGGTATAGCTTACGGCAGAAGTGTTCCCAGCTTGGGTAGAGCATTGACGTGTCCTCGTGAGATTTTAAACTTTTTGTAGGAGATGATGCTTTCTTTCCGATTGAAAAATATATTAATTGGCACTATTTTGTTTTTCATAACTTTCAATAATACCAATCTGGTTCCAAACTAAGGATAGCTTTTGCTATAATTACTAGACAACTGATAAACTTACTTATATATTTCTACATATATTCTTCATACATATTACTTGAACCCGAAGAACAGATATAAGCTAGTTATTATAGTCCACAAGAAAGTTTATCGTCAAGGTCACGACCCACAACTTCAAGGACAAACGATGTAAGAAGGAGGAAATAAACAAAACAAAGTTATTTTCCGAAATCTATGAGATACCACTTTTTCGTTTACGAGGGCGGAATACGCAAATTCACGAACACAGGCTGGCGATTTTGTTTTCAATGTTTGAATTTTTAAAATGGCCGCCGCTTGATGACGTTTGGGAAATATTTTATTGATGGATATGGCGGGCTGTTAATTGATGTCTGGGCTGTGGGTAATGCCTGTATTGATTTAGATAGCAAGCCATTTGAATCGTGTTATGTGTGTAGTAAGTAGTTGATTGCTAGTTGTGACTGTTCGATTTCCGTCTACCATAGACGCGGGCTTGCGGACGGCGAGCCATGGGTAGCTCGCTGTCCGGACCGAGCCCAAGTCGTCGACGGCGCGCACTGTTCCCGCGGACAGGGTTAGTTTCGAAAGAGTAGCTCGAACCCCGGTATGAAAGCACGAAGGAACGGGGTGGGTTTTTAGTCAGTAAGACTCTGATGCTATCTCCCGGTCCGCCCAAGAGCGGGGTTTGTAATTGGATGATTTTCCCCACCATAAAAAAAAGTTCTGACTGCTGATGGTCAGGTCCCGCATCTCGTGTCACACAAGATTTTTACCGACTTCCCAAAAAGGAGGAGGTACTACGTTCGGCTGTTTGTATGTTTTTTTTTTTTTTTGTATGTTTGTTCGTCGAATACTCCCCCACATGTGGACGGATTTTCAAAATTCTTTTTTTGTTCGAAAGTAGATAGTTCTGAGGTGGTCCCATTATCACCAAATTAGGATCTGATGATGGGATCTTGGAGAAATCGAGGGTAACCTTCAAATTTTATAGGCTCACTTATTGATTTTCGCATATTTTATGAAGTATCTTGTGTATTTGCGTATGGTCGTCACCATCTCAGGTAGCTGGGCTGATGATGGAAGGTACAACTCCTTAACAGTAAGAAGTTACTCGAACAGGCAAGGACTGTTTTAGTAAATTGTTTTGTTACTTGTGTGTATAGAACTCCTCCAAAACGACTCAACCGATTTTTTTGAAAAGTTTTGTATTAGTATATTTGGTAAGTATTTTATAGTAGTTATTACAAGCTTTTATTTAGTTTCACCTGTTTCGATGTTTGTCTGTAATTAAATCTTGCAAATTAAATTTGATCCACTTCCCGGTTACCGATTGAGCTGAAATTTTGCATGCATGTGTAAATCAGATGACAATGCAAAATTATTATGGCATGAAGCTGATCTGATGATGGCAATGGAAGGTGTCCATAGGAACTCGATAGTTAAACGACACAACCCCATCGAGTTTGGGCTCGTATGATTAGTCTTGACGAGTATTAATTATATAGGTACAGACGGCAGCGGCGCTTTGAAAAAATTATTTTCATTGAAAACTTATTTAATATAAATCTCTGAAAGTACTGGTCCGATTGCAAATTTTTTTCTCCGATGGAAAGCTCCTTGAGACACGCGGGAACAGTACGCAGCCCGCCAGTGTCGAAGCTTACTATTTATTTATTTAAAAATATAAGTTTACAGTACCAGACAAAAACACTTATATTCTAGAATCTTAAAGACTAATAAACAAAACTACCAAACTAAACAAATATAATAAACTACGAAAAACTTAAAAATGAATGTATAAATTTACAAATTTGGTATGGCTTATCATGGAAGATATCCAGATCTATGTGCTGAGTGAGCAAAGAGTTGAGCAGTGTAATTTGCTCGTGCTGTGGGCGCTGCAGCGGCTTGACGGGTGCGCACTCACTACTAGGGCCAAGGGTCTAGTTCCGAAAGGAAGGCGCGGCCCCAAAAAAGTTTAGGTAGCAACTTAGTAATATTGGTTACAAAGAATATATAATTAAAACACTAACAGCAATTTATTTTGATTTCTCAGAAAAAAGCTGCGCTCTTTTATACAGCTCTTAAGGTGGTGGCATCATGACTCACATTTTCACTGTTTTTCATACAACCGCTCATAACTGATTATGACGTTATTACACATTTTTCATTAGATATTTTGGAAACACAGTATCTTGTAGATATTATCTAGGTTTCTAAAGAAACCAATTTCTAAATTTGTGTAAAACTAATCCAGTAAAACCCTCTGAAAATGTTCTATTTTGTATGAACTTTGACACTTCATAATTTGCCTAAAAATTAAAAAAAGTCAAAAAAGTAATCCTCTAGAGACCTTGCAAATTTTATTAAGATTCTAAATGACGACAACTTGTTCCAAAAACTTTTAAGGGTTTAAAAAAAAACAGCTATTTCCTGGAGCAAGTTTTGTGAAATTTTCTAGTAAATCTCGGAATTACCGAATACTAACAGAGTTTCCAGTCGTTATCTCTCTTTTTTTGCGTTGCCTTTTCGTCACATTGCGTTGGATTGCATTAAATGAAGTAAAACAAGCTTTTAAACCATTTTCGATGTTTACGATAAGCGAGTGGAGAAGGACCCTCTTAAGCAATTTGTGCCAGTAACACTTTAATTCCATTACTAATAACTAATTATTATCAAACTCTACCGTGCAATCAGATAAATATTCCCACTAAATGTTAATACATCGAATCGAACCCATATTTAAATAAAACGGTCAAATTCGAAATACTAAGAACTGGCCGCAAATAAAAGTCGAATCACTCAAAACGAATGCCGAATTCGAAATTCAAATTTAATATTATACATGCGAAAGTATGTCTAGTTCTGTCTGTTTGTTTGTTAACTTTTCACGTGTTACATAAGAAACTTTGATATGTTGTGTTTGTATGAATTCTAGACTGACACGAGCGGAGTAAGGAAACTAGGTACCTAGTTATTGGATTTATTTTTGAATTTTTTCTTCTAGCCTAAACCATAGTATTTTTTCCATAAAAAAAAAAAAACCAAAAAAAATAGTAAAAAAAAGTCGATGAGTCAAATTTGAAGTATTTTGATACAGAGGTAGATCCTAGCTTGGAAAAGGTTATCAAATACTTTTTTACCCCTGGACAGGTGAAACCGCGCGTAGCGACTATAAGTTACAAGAATAAAAATTCAAATCTGGAACGATAAAACAGTAGTCTATAATAATGTCAACATTTTTTTTTTTCTTTTGACAATAATATAATTATAAGAAATTAAGAGTTAAGAAACGGAACGAAATATTGTCTAATCTGCATAAATACTATAAGGCTGTTTCATACTGTGGAAGCGTGAAATTATTTTTTGTATATTTCCTTACTAACATTATAAAAGAGAAAGTGAGTTTGTTTGTCTGTTACTTCTTCACACCTGAATGGCCAAACCGATTTTGATGAATTATGGTACAGAGATAGTTGGGACCCTGAAGACGGACATAGGCTAATTTTTTTTAAGTGAGAAAAGGGGGAGAAAAGGGAAAGTCAAGTACGAATATTATTATTAAATTGAAGTATATTAATAAACGCGGGCGAAGTCGCGGGTAAAAGCTAGTTGTGTATAATTAAGTTAACTAATGTTTGTATGCCTTGTTATATCTCTTTTATACTTTATTGTACAGAAATTTTACAGTAATCTACACTAATATTATAAAGAGGTAAAGTTTGCTGTTATGTTTTTTTGTTTGTAGGAAGTAATCTCTGAAAGTACTGGTCCGATTGCGATGTTTTTTTACCGATAGAAAGCTTTATTCCTGCATGACATAGGCTATTGGTATTTTGTATACGCGGGCGAAGCCGTGGGCAAAGGGTAGTAAAGAATAGGACAGCTGATGTACACAGGCGAGCTTAACCAACAAATGGACTTTCTTCACTGAAAAAAAAGAATGATTGATTTTACTAAATTCCGCGTAAATTTTATCAAATCCGCGGGTTAATATGGTCTTACACACGAAATTGTTGATTTTACCAAATAGGACTGGTTGATTATGTAAATCAACAAAGTAGATTTTGTTAAATATTCACTCTTGTTACTCGTATAGTAAAATTAACTATGAAAAGGGTTGACTGTGGCAGTTCATTACTCAACAGACGCTACTTTAGTTCATTCAACAATTCTTTTTTTTCAGTGTTACAGCAAACCTTGGGTATTTTTTACGTATAAAGAAATTTTATACAAATAAAACATCATCTTCATCCATTTTTTTTATGTTCATGTTTGATTGTTTAAAGTTTATCTTACAAAGGCGTGCCATTAAAAAAAAAAAACTGTTAGATAACGGCGTTTTGGCATAACTGTGACAGAGTATCAATAAAACTCCACTTCTGATTGCAACAAAACGCTAATTCTGTTACAATTCATAATATTATTCTGTTACTTATAAATCTGTCAAAAAAAAATGCGTTTAAGATACTCAATGTGGCCAACTCTCAATATATTCAGCTTAGCCCAAACAGCCCGATAATCATTAAAAAGTTACCATATTAAAAAATTGATACGTTCCTAATTTGAAATCATTTGGAACGTTCAAATAAATTCGACGCCCGCTGGCTAAACGCACGTTACAATAAACGGAATGCGAATTCGAAAAATGGCCGATTGTGTTTTTTTTTCTTTTACTTGTTTGGCTGAATTTTGTGCACAGCCATTTTAGTTTGATTTGTTTTTATTTTGATTCGATTTATCAGTAATATTGGGAACATGAAAACGTAATCCTGTCAACTTATATTAATTGCATTTTAACAATAAAATTGCATTAATTAAGTTGTATGTTCTTTTTTAAATTATTTTATTACTGATCGCTGATCCCAGCGACTTCACCCGCGTAATAGCAGAAAATTAACCCAAGGGAACATTCTTCCGAGATAAAAGTTATCCTATGTCCTATTCCAGGACATAGTCTATCAGTGTACTAAGTTTCATCAAAATCGGTTTTGCCATTCAGGCGTGAAGACGTAACAAACAAATAACTCACTTTCACTTTTATAATATTAGTAAGGATTGATAGGCTTGCATCTTGTTATGATACTTCGCAGAACAGATGGCCGATGGGGACGAAAGGTTCTGGAGTGGCGACCACGTACTGGAAAACGCAGCATTGGAACGCCTCATACAAGGTGGACCGATGACCTGGTCAGGGTCGCGGGAGTCCGATGGATGCGCGACGCATGGGACCGGTCGTTGTGGCGACTTTCGGCTGATATGATGACTTACCGTTATCTCGTCTATAATATAACAAAAAAATGTGTTTTATAATATTATAAATAATTATCTAAGTCCGCAGTTAGACTTTGAAAAATAATGCAATCTTTTTTCCAACAAATACACAAAACTAGCTTTTGCGCGAGGCTTCTCCCGCATATAAATAAATAAAAAATAAAGTAGCTTTCTATCAGTGAAAAAATGGTCGCAATGGGACCAGTACTTTCACAGATGACCTCTTTTAAACAAAAAAAAAATAAAAAACAAACTTTATCTTTTTATAATATTAGTGTAGATAGTAAAGATAAAACAAAAAAAAATCTAAGTACTTATGTCTATAATAGACTTGGAAACTATCCAGCCAATGTGCTAAAAATCGGCTTTATTAGAAAGGCAATAATGCGAAAATGCTTTTAGTCCATAAAAAAATGTAAACCTTTTTTTCCTACAAAACACCTTTTTCATTTTTTTAACCAGCTATTAGATACTGTCCCAAAGTATTTTCAAACTTTCTTTATTCTAAAAAATATATATATGTAAAGAAGAAAGAAAGAAAGAAAAAAAGAAAACATGTTTATTCCGCCGAAATAGACGCACAAATCATTACAGAAAAAAAAATGCCTGCCAGGCCGTGTATACAGGGCTTAAATGTATTGAGTAACAGTTTACTCTGTGATTGCACCTACACCATAGACAAAAGAGTTGTGCAGGTTATCTGTTGCAACTACTCTTTGTTGTCTTTGGCATTTTGACGCTGGCTTCAACAGAGACAAACATAACAAAATAAACAGTGAAAAAAAAAACATAAAAATAAACCAAAAATAAACGAAAAAACACAATTTTACCATTAAAATCTAAGAATCCAAGTTGTGCGTCGAATCTTAGCAAGACCTTGATCAATGACCTATGTCATTGCTCAGCATATACCGTGACGCTAGGCAAGTCTAGACATCTACGGCGCTGGTTTTCAGCAACCACCGTTCGAGTGACAAATTTTGGCGTCTATTCTGAGTGTAAACATTCATCCTTCATTCATATGTGAAAAAAAGATATCTACTTATACTAATATTATGAGGTGGTAAAATTTCTTCTCGCGGGGCGATAGGCGGTAGAGACCTCTCGCGCCGGGCCTTGGTCGAAGCCATGGTCCGGAGCGAGGAGGGATGGCAGGAGGTCGCCTCCTTCTGCGAAGCAGTAATGCTAGCAAAGGAGGAGGCAGACCGCATCAGGCAACGGCGCCCTCGCCGCCGCCGCCGGGATTCCGATCCCGATTTCCGACCACCGTAGACGCAGGCTCGCGGACGGCGAGCCATGGGTAGCTCGTTGTCCGACCGTTCAGTAACTGTCCGGACCGAGCCCAAGACATCAACGGCGCGCACTGGTCCCGCGCGCCTCAAGGAGTTGTCAGCAACAGCAGAGGCCCAGCTGGGTCGAAGCCTACTGGGCCCAGGGTTATCAGAAAGGAAGCTCGAGCCTTGGTTTGAAGGCTAAAAGGAACAGGATGGATTTTTAGTCAGTAAGAGACTGACACTATCTCCCGCTCTACCCAAGGGCGGAGGTTGTCATAAGATGATTTTTGCCCACCGTAAAAAAAAGGAGGTTAAGTTTGTTTTCTTGGTTTTAGTTTTTTTTGTTGCAGGAGATAACCCCAAATAAAACGAGATGAGGGCAGGAAGAAGAAGGAGATAACCTCACCTACTAGACCGATTGCAAAAATTTCACAAATAAAAAGCTGCTTTATTTCTGAGTACAGCTTCTTGGCAAAAATATAGGCATTGTCTCTTGAATGAAATATTTACAAAACTGCAGCAATTTTGTTGCTAAGTATAGATTTGACTTAATACACTTAAAATAAAAAATAACAATTTATTAATTTGACTGGCCTAGTGGTTAGTGGCCTTGACTGCTATGCCGGAGGTCGTGGGTTCGATTCCCACCTAGAACAAATTTTTATGTGATGAGCATGATCATTTTTTTGGTGTCTGGGTATAGTTTATCTATATTATGTATGTAATTAGAAATATATAAGTAAGTATGTTTATCAGTTGTCTAGTGCCCATAACACAAGCTCTTCTTAGCTTGGGACTAGACGGCGTTGTGTGATAGTTGTGGAATATATATATTACTAGCTTTTGCTCGCGGCTTCACCCGCGTACATAATCCCAGGATAAAAAGTATCCTATGTGCTATTCTGGGATATGGTCTACTCGTATACCAAGTTTCATCGAGATCCGTTCAGTAGTTTTTGCGTGAAAGAGTAACAAACATCCATACATCCATCCATACATACATCCAACCATACATCCATCCATACATCCATCCATACATCCATCCATACATCCATCCATACATCCATCCATACATCCATCCATACATCCATCCATACATCCATCCATACATACAAACTTTCACATTTATAATATTAGTAGGATAGTAGGATTACTTGTCCCTAAAACTCTACCAGTAGGCACAGGCAACAACATTCATCCTACTTTTTATTGAAACCTTGCTCCCACATTTTCCTTCTAAACACAACTACTTAATAAAATTCTTGAATCGAAACATGTTTCGGGCTGCATTTTTTATTATGACCTATCAACGTCCATTACCGCTTATTATGTTCGGTTCGCTGTGTGGTATCCCTCAGTTCGATTCCCCGCTGTTACAAGTATTTTTTTTATTTCGACCGCTGACTGGCCAGGTAGAATAATGCGTTCGAAATTCAAAGTTATGTTATGTCAGTTTGAAAATAAAATGTGATTTGAATTGTTCTTTTTTTGAAATGTGTTTTAGTTGTTGATTCTGTAAATGAAATTATGAAGTAGTTTGTTATTGTTAAAATATTGAAATTCGAAGATTGACATAAAAGGAGAATCTGACTGACTGACATATCAACGCACAGCCGAAACTATTGGGACTAGGAATGTAAAATGTACAAGAATTTTTAGTATGACGTAGGTGCACTAAGAAGGAATTTTAGGAAATACAACCTGTAAGGAGGTGAAAAGGAGGAAGTTTGTTTTTATGCAAATTCTTCTTCCGTGATTGCAATACAGGTATTTTTTTAAACTTATAACGAATAATTAAATAAATTAAAAAGGTTGTCATTATTTGTTTTCAAAATCTACCCCCATTATACTTTATAGGCTGTGTTAACCACCCCTGAAATCTTATTTCTAGGGTTTATGAATTCGAAACTTGGCACAAATTCTAACTTATATCTACACTAATATTTTAAAGAGGGAAAATTTGTATTTTTGTGTGTATGTTTGTAATGAATAAACTCAAAAACGTGTTTTTTTTTTGTAGTAGCGCTGATTTCAAAAATTCTTTCACCATTGGAAAGCTACATTCATCCTGATTAACATAGGCTATATTTATTGCCCGTGCAAAGCCGGGACGGGCCGCTAGTGAAAAATAAAGACTACCCTCAAAAGACAGTGAAATTTTTTTAATGAAAATATTCTCGCGAACGAAGTCACGGGCTAAGTGCTAGTCACAAATATAAGATAAACTAAGTAAAAGCCCCGTCTTTACCCAACTATGCGAGACTACCAGTTTAACCAGACTGCACCTGAGAGAGCTTGAACTATGCCCATTTTAAAATGGTAAAAACTTGCTCTGTAGCGCATCCTGCGAAACGTAAGCGAAATGTTTTTACATCTGTGAGAATTAAAACAATTTTAGTACTGTTAAGAGTGTTTAAAACATTCTTTTTAAAATGTCCAATTTAAGTAGGCGATAGTTTTTTTTTTTTTTCATTTTGACGTAAGACAACATCAATGAGTTCTACCGCTCTAGGGATTTTTTTCATGTGTGGAAATTATTCAATGACATCTCACGCATTTGAATGGAGCGAGAGGGCGTGTCAGAGTTTTACTGACTAAAACCACACTTGTGTCCTTCAGTTGCTGGTCTACCCCCCTTCAGAAGTTCCCCGCAGTCCTAGTTAGTCGGTTTCGGTCCTGTTGGCCTGGCCCCACAGTTTGCTGACATATCTTTGAAGTTCTGATTTCGGCGAGCTACCCTTTCGGATAACCCTGGCCCCAGTAGGCATCGACCCAGCTGTTCCTGTTGCTGACAACTCTTTGAGGCGCGCGGGAACAGTGCGCGCCTTCGACTTCTTGGGCTCGGTCCGGACAGTTACCGGACGGTCTAGCCCGCGTCTACGGTGGCCGGAAATCGGGACCGGAATCCCGGCGACGGCGGGGAGAGCGCCGTTGCCTGGTGCGGTTGGCCTCCTCCTTTGCTAGCATTACTGCTTCGCAGAAGGAGGCGACCTCCTGCCACTCCTCCTCACTCCTTCACTCCCTTATCCCATATTACTTGGGGTCGGCGGAACACGTTTTTTTCTTCCATTCTGATCTGGTAGAATATTTTACTCTGTCAAAAAATATGCATACATTCACTAGACCAATGAATGAGTCATTTATAGATCCTATATCTCAAGTACATATTTTGCAATCAACCACCTACATTCACTTACAATGCAAACGCGAGTAACGCCCGAAGGCAAAGGCTAGCTCACGATTGAAACAATAGACGTCAATTGCAGTTCATATACTATTAATTATTAAATGTCACAATTAGAAAGGAAGGTCATAATAATATTAATTATTATTATTAGTACGGTTTTAGGATGTTCATTATTATGTGGGGTTATTATTAGGTTAGATTGAAAAATACGGGTGGAAAATGTGATGAGCATAATTTTTTGTAATTGTTAGGCTTGGAGAACCAAGGTGACCGACATAGCTCAAAGAATCGCTAAACTTAACTGGTAGTGGACAGGGCACATTGCACGCAGAGCAGACGGTCGATGAGGACGAAAGGTTCTGGAAAGGAACGATGGCCTGGTCAGGGTCGTGATAATCCGATGGATGCGTGACGCACAAGACCGGCCGTTGTGGCGACGCGTGGAAGAGGCCTATGTCCAACAGTGGACATCTTTCGGCTGAAATGATGAAGATGATGTTAGGCTTGCGTTTGATTACCTCTCCTGATGGTGAGCGATGATGTGGTCGACGATGGAGCACGCTTGCCTTGTAATAATCAACTATTGAAATTCAAGCCTACTTACACAAGGCCAGTCTATAGTTGGAAGTTTACAATGACGTTGTAATGATATCTAATAAAAGCATGGCTCCACAAACAAAATAATATGATTGTTGCCCAGATCAGACATAATATCCATCTGGTCAGAGGATCCTCTCTTTTGAATAGAGATTTGCAGAACGTTATACCCTGTTCCGCTCTCCTCACCTCTAAAACGTCTTAAGATAATCATGAATTGGGTGGGAAAAAAGGATAGTGCGAAGCGGTTTGCACAGCTCCGTCTCTCTCTCTCTTACACCGACATTATGATGGCCAGTATGATTTTCAGATTCAGATTCAGATTCGTTTATTCATTGTAAAACATAGGTAGGTACATTACAATTCTTATTTAATACATTGAGCACGCTATGTTTTGCTCTCTCCCTCTAGGGCATACAAAGTAGTAATCATGCAATAATAAATAAATTAAAACAAGTAATTAACATAGATTTATGAACCACAATTAAAGAAATAAAATAAAATTTAGATCACTCCAAAAAAAAAAAAACAATTGAAATACAAATGTCCACAGTTATAGAAAAATTGTTAGCACATTTTAAAATTGAGTGTGATTAAAAATTTACAAGATCCTTTAATTTCCAGAAGTTTTCTGCCTTCGCAAAGCAAAAAAATAAACCATCTTCGTTTCGTTTCTCCGGTAATCAAAATCTCCATTCATAAAACCGAATAATAAAGTTCGACGCAACAGCCCCCCGTATGTTTCCACTTACCATCAACCGATTGACCAGTCAATAATGAGCAATGACCGGCCAACTGACCGAATGAGTAATGAACTATTCTCGGCTTAGTTCCATGTCATTGGACATCCCTAAAGAGCATGGGTTATTTAGGATGTTGTCTGAGAATCTATAAGTAACCCGCCCCAACTTCTACGGGTGTTAGAATTTATGAGAGCAGTTACGAGCAGTCGCGGGTTCAAACCCAGCTAGGCGCATTACTTTGTATAATTTATTTCATCACCACTGCTCTCAAAACGGTGAAGAAAAACATCGTGAGGAAACTGGCATGTCCTAGAACCAAAAATTCAAAGATATGTGACATTCACCAACCCGCACTGGGCCCGCGTGGTGGATTACGGCCCATTCCCTCTCCTAGAGAGGAGGCCTGAGTCCCAGCAGTGGGAACATTAAAAAAAAGGCTGATGAAGATGATGATGATAATTTACGACATTAATTTTAATAAATATGAAAATTCCGAAACACATGTCTAGTATTTTTATATAAAGAATCTATGTGCAAAATTTCATAACTGTATCATGAAAAATCACAAAGTTATAAGCTTGTTATGTCAGCAAAAATACATAGTCACCAGGCCAGCCAGGCGACTGAGGGGTTGTTTTGAACTTGCACTTAGCTGTTTCCTGATACCTAATACCCGCTATGACCTGCCGTGTCCTGTTGGGTACTTAGTGTCGGTGGTGTCCAACTTCTGACCTTTTTAAATGTTTTTGAGAAAAATAGAGAATAGATATCAGTAAAACTTTAGGTGCACAGCAGAGTCTAAACCTGACTTCCAAAAGGGTGAGCCCGGGTCTGGAAAGAAAGGCAACGAAGGATAATGGTGTAGTTTTAGTCAATAAAACTCTGACACGTCCTCCCGCTTCACCCAAGGACAGGAGATGTCATAAAATGATTTCCCACCTACAAAAAGCCTTCATTTGTTCTGTGTCTGGGTGTAATTTATCTATAATATGTATGTATTTAGAAATATTTAAGTATGTTTATCAGTTGTCTAGTACCCATAACACAAGCTCTGCTTAGCTTGGGACTAGACTGCGTTGTGTTATAGTTGTGGAATATATTATTATTATATTATTATTATAGTTTTCTCATCATCATCATCATTTCAACTGATAGACGTTTACTTTTGGACATAGGCCTCCCCCAAGCGTCGCTCAACGACCGGTCCTGTCCGTTTCGCATCCATCAGATCCATAGTTTCCTCACTAGCTAATCATAAGTCATGTAGATTAGGATTAGTCTTATTATGAAACTCGCGCTGTTATTTACTTTCGATTTGGACAACTCAAACTATACCATAGCACGATTTTATAAACCATTATAATATAAAATTATCACCAATATAAATTGGACCATAATTTTCATTCAATTACTTTCAAAGACAGTCCATTTTATATTGGTCATATTCCCATGTCCACACTGACGTCTAACCGAGTGAGTTTGAACCCTTCCTTGGTGCAAATTGTTTTATGAGACGGTTCAACTTAAAATGGTTGTGTCTGTGCGGACGTAGCAACTGAGCAAAATTGAACCGTTCTTTGATGGATATTGTGTTCTACAAGGGGTCAATTTAAAACGGTCCCTATCTTCGGATATGGTACATGACGCTAATCAAGCTTGTTGCTCAATTGGCCTGTTTTTGTACGGACAACATAGTATTATCTTCACGGCCTTCTTCCGTTATGAGTTAAGCAGATTTATTGGCTTGAGAAAGTGCTCAACTCAATGACTCTTATTGAATGCTTACCTTAGGACTATATTTTACCGGGACACCATGGTGGCGCGACCAGTTGCTCCGCCATGGTGTACCGCTGAAATATGGTCCTAAGCTACCAAACTAGACACACATCCTAGAACCTAAATTCGTAGACATGTGACATTCACCAACCCGCACTGGGCCCGCGTGGTGGATTACGGCTCATTCCCTCTCTTAGAGAGGAGGCCTGAGTCTCAGCAGTGGGAACATTAAAAGGCTGATGCTATGCTTTGCTTATACCAGCGGGACGGTGCCCGCCTGACAACGAAACCGGGATTCTGGAACGCAAGGCAAAGAACACAGGAGCGGTTTTTAGTCAGTAAAAATCTCACATTGCCCTCTCACTCCACACTATACCAGTTCGCGTTAAGTTTAGAATTTTAATGAATCCTTTCATTACTGTCCGTTCAACCGATTTTGACTTTTATTACGTTGGTGGCATGACAAATGGCGACTGCAGTAAATAGTTGGTATTGATATTGTAAACACTTTTTTGCTTTTAATGCCATCCTTATACCTATGAAATAGAAGTTAAAATCGGTTCAACAAACAGTAAAAAATAATTCTTAAAATTTTTAATCTTGCCTGAAAAAAAAATTACACTTTTTCGAACAATATGTCTGAAATACAAGCGTTGAAAATTGCTTTAAATTTTTTCAGTTCTTTCAGGAGGTACTAAAAAGAATCGCCCCCGGGTGGGCTCGAACCACCAACCTTTCGGTTAACAGCCGAACGCGCTAGCCATTGCGCCACGGAGGCTGTGGGAATGCCTCTGAAATTCATACATCGGAATCGCTCTTCTATCACAAGAAATATTTTTCAAATAATTATTATTGTTGAGTAGAGCAGCTTCATTCGCATACATTAAATATAGCCTATGTATCTCAGGAATAAAGCAGCCGGTAAAAAAATCTATCAATTGGATCAGTACTTTCAGAGTTTACCTCCTACAAACTATACCTCTTTGTAAGTAGATAGGCTCGCGTTTGTCCGCTATCTCATCTGATGGTACCTAAGCGATGATGTGGTCAGCGATGGAGCGCGCTTCCTTAGAGGTAACATATTCACCCTTAACTTAAAGACCCCTTGGTTATTAGAATAGCTATTTTATAAATTCCTAATCAATACAATATTTGCCTGCACAATATTTCTATAAATTGAGTATCTTATGGGATATTAAGAAACGCTAATAAGTTTGCAGTTTATGAATATTGTTTATTGAGAATTTACTTAAATAATAACAAATCCTTTTCTAATAAGCCTTTTAAGTATTTGTTATATATAAATTAGTGGTACACCACTAATTTACACATTAACTAATTTACATATTTATATACATAACAATAATAATAAAAAACAATACAATTGCACAAAACAGTAACAATCTCATGCATGGCTCTCGTAACTTTACACCACTCTAGAGAATTTGTCGATACGTTCATTCAATTTCGTTCATTCACTTAGGGTTGAACTGTTGTCAAAATTAAATAAAAATCTTTTGTAATTTTTTTTTTAAATCTTTTATAACATTCATTGGAAGTGGTATTGTTTTTGGTTTGAAAATTTCTCAATAGACAATGATTTTTCTTTTTCTGAAAATTTGTTGCAGATCAAAGGACTGGAATTTTCCTGCTGCGGTCTTCCCATCCGATTAATTTGTGTGTTTTCAAGGCTAGAGTTAATAGACTCTAATAAACTAGTGCGCCTCACCATCAACGATTGCATCACTGCTTACAATCAGGTGCGGTCGCAGTCAAGTACTACTTTATATCATAAAAAAAAAGATATTTATAATAGTATGTACATTAAATATATTGGTTTAATGTTATTGTATTTTTTTTTTATGTTGGGCAAAAATCATTCAATGACGGAAGAGGTGGAGGAAGAACAGGGGTTCCGTTCTTGGGCGGAGCTGGAAATAATGTCAGACTCTTACTGACTAAAAACCCACCCCGTTCCTTCTAGCCTTCATACCGGGGGTCGAGCTATCTTTCGAAACCCTGGCCCCAGTAGCCTTCGACCCAGCTGGGCCCCTCCTGTTGCTGACAACTCCTTGAGGCGCGCGGGAACAGTGCGCGCCGTCGACGTCTTGGGCTCGGTCCGGACAGTTACCGGACGGTCGGACAATGAGCTACGCATGGGTCGCCGTCCGAATTTTATTGTATGAAGTTGTTTATATCATCGTCGTTCATAAAATTAACACCGCCATTAAAGTTATTTTAAGCCACATCGGATTGCATGTGAATAAATTATTTGTTATTGCAGCCGTTCAAATTCTAAACGGGTACATCCGCTGGTTGACACGTGAGGTGCAAACTGCTATTGTTTTGGATATATTGCACGTAATTCTTAGAACTACACTAGAATTGCTATAGAATGATGCAGGTGACAGCTGTCAGATTCGTAAAATATAGCTCCTATCCTTTTCTCACATCTTGAAGGTGCATATTTTTGTCCTGCTCTCTGTCCCTTGCTTTGTAAAAAGGCTACTGTATTAGTACCCAGCTCAGACTATTAAGAATTGCAGGTGGGCTTTTCGGAAATGCGGATGACCATAAAGGAAGTGTGTGGTCCCGAAAATGATGGTACGCGCGGCTCAGGAGGGGCCCAGTTGGATCGAAGCCTACTGGGGCCAGGGTTACAGGCCGAAAGGAAGCTCGAGCCCCGGTATGAAGAGGCTTGAAGAAACGGGGTGGGTTTTTAGCTAGGTAAACCTTGACACTATCTCCCGCTCTACCCAAGAGCGAGGGTGGTCATTGGATGTTTTTTCCCACTGAAAAAAAAAATGATACGCGCGGCTCCACGGAACAGTACTGTTCCGTGCGCGGCTCCATACTGCCGCTGTGTCAGAGATAGGTCGAGGAAGCCCTATTAAGCCAAAATGCTTTTAGTAAACAGAAACGGGACGACCGTCACCCCCTGCACAAACACCAACTAATACCTGCACGCTTAAAGAGCCGTAAAAGTTTTATGCGAGTTACGACCTCTTCGAAAGACGGTGCAGAGGACGAAAGATGCGCGCTCTTCCTTGCTGCAATCTGCGTAGTGAAGATGATGATGGATGACATGGCTTGGCTATGTATATTTTCTATTCACAATTTTTTTTTGTTTGTATTGCTTGAATAAATAAATTATTTTATCATACAAGGTTATTTGTAAAACACTAACAACAAACAAACCTTTTGTTATATCTAACACATTTCAAATCTGTATTTTGTTATACCTATTTACGTCTGTATGACGCGACGCAAGCGCTTTAAGCAACCCCACCACCGATTCCGCTCCTTTCCGCTATTGTTCTATGGCTTGCTTGGCATAGACTTCGTAATATTTTGAACGTTCAATTTAAATGTTTTTTATTTTTTGTGTGAAAATCTGATGAACTAAATTATGATAAATGTTTAAAAGTCATAGAACAAATGTTGTTGTTTATGATGTTAGTAACATAGTCCTGAGAGGTTGCCAGTGTTTTACAAATAACCCTATATATTATTATTAACTAGCTTTCCACCCGCGGCTTCGCCCGCGTGGACTACAGTTTATACAGCGCGGGCAGAGACCCGTGCTCAGCAGTGGAATTATAGGTAGCCTATGTGTTATTCCAGTGTCTCTTCTACCTACCTACCAAATTTGATCTAAATCCGTTCAGTAGTTTTTGCGTGAAACGGTAACAGACTGACAGACAGAGTTACTGTCGCATTTATAATATTAGTAGGGATTTACTTCTTCGAACTTCAAACGTCATGATGCTTTAGCGAATGTGTACCTTTGTGAATGAAATCGCGTGCAAGAGCTAGTACCTATCTTATATTTTATTTATAAGTACTATACCTCCTACGCGTAGCCTGTAGGCATACAAGTTGTCACATTAGCGCCGTCATAGCCTGATGCATCAATGGCTGAGTCACACGACCTTCGGTTCCAGTGATAGTGCGAGACAATATGGCTGCGTGGTTTAGGTAGGTTTGTGGTTTAGGTGTGGTGGTGATGATGAAACGGTTAGTTATTTGTTCGGATAAATAGAGTTGATTGTGCTCATTTTAATTTATTTTGAATTGTATTTATTTATTTGTATAGGTTCATTTACGAGGGGATTCTCTAAAAAAATGTTCTAACTTAAATTTATGTAAATAATAATGTAAAAGCGCCGTCGAGGCCGGCCAAGAAAGAGGTGGCGGGATGATATCGAGCCATTACCGCCGACTTATCGTAAGCAACATCCTTTTGAAAATGCAAACTTATGAACTAAATCATAGCCTACATTGGATATAAGATCTAAAATGCATTTTTATAAGGAAGTCGCTTACGATAAGTCGGTGGTAAGGGCCCGATATGGGCGCCTATCACGAGGGCTGGTTAGAGACGGCGCAAGAGAAGAAATTTTGGAAGGACTTGGGGGAGGCCTTTGCCCAGCTGTGGGACAGTGATGGCTAGTATAAAGAAAATGCTTTATTTCATCATCATTTCAGCTGAAATACTTGCACTGTTGGACATAGACCTGCTCATGTAGCCATGATGACCAGTCCTGTGCATCTTACATCCGTCGAATTCCCGCGACCATCATTAGTATTTATTTTCAAATTAAATTATATCATTATAACATGATCTAAACTTCATTATTAATACTTTAAAAATATTATTTATTTTATTCCGACGTAACGAATTGTGTCGTAAGCTTTTCAATGTTCCCACTGCTGGGACTCAGACCTTTTCTCTAGGAAAGGGTAAAAGTAGGTAGGTTATCGACCACGCCGGCCTAGAGTGGGTTGGTGAATGTCACATGTCTTCGAATTTTTGATTAAAGGACATGACGGTTTCCTCACGATGTTTCCCTTCACCCTTTTTTTTATTTTGAGAGCAATGGTGATGCAATAAATCACGAAAAGTAAAGCATTGCCTAGGTTAGAACAACAAAAAGCTTTAAAATAAATAAATATATCTAAAAATATTCAACCAAAAACTCGTCCGTGCCAACCCTAATCACATGACCCTTCAAATCAAATAAAATTTTATACACGTCGTATTAAAAGATAAATTAATTCGCTACAACTGTCAGGGGTGTCACAAGGGTAGGGATCTGATAACAACCCTTTTGAGTACCCCTGACTGACAGGTGTACGTGTGTATGTGTAATTGATTTATCATAAATACGAGGGTAGGTAGGATTCATTCAAAATATATCGTCTATGGGAATTGCAAAGAAATATCGAGTTGCTACTGACCATTATATTATCTTCACTGATATTATGAAGAGATATACTTTGTTTTATAAGCTTTTATTTAGTTTCGCCTGTCTCGATGTTTGTCTATCATCAAATCTTGTAAATTAAATTTGACCCTCTTCCCGGTTACCGAATGAGCTGAAATTTTGCATGCATGTTTAAATCAGATGACAATGCAAAATTATTATGACATGGAGCTTATCTGATGATGGAACTGGAAGGTGGCTATAAGAACTTGGTAGTTAAACAACACAACCCCATCGAGTTTGGGCTCGTATGATTCGTCTTGACGAGTATTGATTATATAGGTATACACAGAGCTATGAAAGCTTGCTATGGAAAACATGATTTTCAGAACAGCTTCGTCCGCGTACATACGTGATACTAGGACGCAGCAATGACCAAACAATAGTGCGAGTGAGAGAAATCAGGGGACACAGCTTTCCATAAATGTAAGGGCCTGTATACACCACGTTTTTTAAACGCGCCATTGACGCCCGTTAGTACTCGTTCGCACGCACGTGCGTTGTAAGTAGCGGGCAAACTAGCGAGTAGACTATACCCTTGAAATGTTTGTGTATGTTCACGTTGAACTAGCGGCGGAGTGCGCAATCCACCAGTGACGTCAGTAAGTTCAAATGGTATAAACTTGTCCCCAGGCGTTTGCGCGTCACACCCGCGCAAACGCGTGGCAGCCAACATGAACACGAACTCGCCATATCTTCGCGACCGCGCCTGCACGTTTCAACGTGAATCAGTTCCCCTAGCCAAGTTGCTAATCTGAAATAATTGACGCTAGTAGAAAGCTTTAAATGTACGGGAATGACATCGTCTCAACGCTCAGTCACGTGGTTAGAACAAAAGAATTGGCGGCAAGGTCAACTCAAAGCGTTCGACGCAAGCGAAACGGTTGTAACTTGGCTAGGGGGCAGTACATAGTGACATGCGTCGTCTGTATCGCTACAAACGCGCGTCAACGGCGCCCTTTTATCCTGTTAAGACCCAAGCTCCCGAAAAATGCCATAAAACAGTGTTTTTCTGAAGCCTACTTCTAATTTTTCCGTGCGATTAATACTTATTATATAAAAAAAAATATTGCACTCTACAATCCGCATTCGCAATTTTTCCTACACGCGCGTTAACGGCGCGTTTAAAAAACGTGGTGTACACAGGCCCTAAGGGTCAATAAAATTTATTCAAACTATATCGTATTGCGGGATTGGGGTAGATTTAATCTTGTGTTTAGATGTTTAAATTGATAATGTTTAAATGTGTGTTGGATAATGAATTAACTATGATTGTTTTGGGAGTTAGCAGCTGCTACAAAACTACAATTTCTATATTGATTTCATCATCATCATCATCAGCCTTTTTAATGTTCCCATTGCCGCAATAATAATGTCTGTTGCATGTGCAAAATCATTTGTTCTGTGTCTGAGTGTAATTTATCTATAATATGTATGTATTTAGAAACATATAAGTATGTATATCAGTTGTCTAATACCCATAACACACGCTCTGCTTAGCTTGGGACTAAACGGCGTTGTGTGATAGTTGTGGAATATTATATATTATTATGATAGGATAAATTAAAGTTGCAATGCTTGTAAAAAGCTGCTAAGTCAAAAGTACTGACATGATTTATGAAAACAACATTGTAGGTACACTTAGTTCGCAATAAATGTTTTGACTTTGACTTTAACTTTGAATGGGCCGTACTCTATCACACGGGCCCAGTGCGTGTTGGTGGATGTCACATGTCTTCGAATTTTTGGTTCTAGGACATGCCGGTTTCCTCACGATGTTTTCCTTCGCCGTTTTGAGGGCAGTGGTGATGAAATAAATTACACAAAGTGTAATCGCCTGGTCGGCTATATCGATTTGCACGGGTTTTAACGAGGCTATAGTAACATCACCGTTTGACCCACGGAAGCGGAGCAGTCACCAAAAATGCGAGTAAAACCGCGGGTGACAGCTAGTAATGTTATATAATTTCAAGGGATATCGCGTTGCTCAGTAATTGGGTCATGGAGGTCAAATAGGCAATCCCTTCGCTGGTAGTAGGAGTAAATATAAAGAAGATGGCGACATTACTACACTGGGCCGCAAAAACTTCGGCTTTAGCTAAAAATAAGTGTACAAGTACCAAAATTGTTGTGTCAGATTATTTTCAGATAGGCACCTTTGCACCGGGAACGATCAGGAGCGGGTTATTTATTGACATCTGACGTAACATTTAATTGTTTAATAAATATTTATTTACTTAAATAAAATAATATTAAAAAGATGTTGACAAAATAATAATATTCAACAATATTTATATATTTTTGACTGTTAGGTACCTAATTGTAATTTTTTTTTAATGTTTAATATTTTCTATTTCTTATTAAAAAATATTCCATTGTTAAGAAATAAGCAACTTATGACTTATGATTAGAAAATACATAAAAGGAAAACGTATAACATAATTATATTGTAGACTATTTACAAAAAAAATATATTTGTTCCGTGCAGGAATCGAACCGGCGACACGCAGCGCTACAGCCAATCGCTCCACCACTGAGCCAACCGTGCCGTCTCATGGTAATTCTCTCCCTATCTCCGTCATAGTCCAATGGCTGAGCGACATTACACCTTCAACCCTTCCTCGATTATGAGATAAATGGCGACAGTTATTACAATATTATGCATTAACTCTATAGCCGGACATGAGCCTCTCTTAGGCCGTTATCACACTGCCACGCACAAAACAGCGTAGCGCGTGAAAACGCACCTACGCACGTACTTGCGAGAGTGCAGATCTGCATCATCGTGCGGGTTTTTACGCACTCACGCGCGTAGGTGCGTTTTGTACAATCACGCAGGCACGCACTCATTTCATACTAACGGTAAGTACCAGACTCAGTGTGCCTTACCTTGCGTGTCGCCCCGCACCCACGCGCGTGAGTGCATGTTTCTCCGCATGTTCTGGCGCGTGATCTGCATGAACGGGCGTAAATGCAGTTTCGGTGTGGTGGACTGTGCGTGTTTTCAATACAAACGGAGATACTTACAAGCAACGTTACGTAACGGGACAACCCCCGCTCTTAGGCGGAGCGGGAGATAATGGCAGACTCTTATTTACTACAAACCCACCCCGTTCCTTCTAGCCTTCATACCGGGGCTTAGATACCTCTCGAAACTAACCCTGGCCCCAGTAGTTTTTTTTTTTTTGGTGAAAAAATCATGTTTGAGAGTTAAAATACTTACATAAGTAACAGACAGAAATCCCCAATAACACTTTACTAGACCTGGGAATCAAAACCAGGACCTCATATACAGCAGTAGCGCTCGTGATCATTACACCATTGAGATAACACACAAACGAGTCGAGACAAAATCATATCAATCAATTTTCATGCTATAATCAAAGAAAACCATAACCGTAGCCTGTCACCGAAATTGTGAGAAACTGCCAGCTAAATGGAGCATAGGATCGCCGCACACCGACCACTGGTCACAACTACGAAACACCGCTACCGGCATTATTTCTTAGCCTCCCCGCACACGGACCACAAAAATACGCTGCTTCAAGCTTCTTTTTGAGGCGGCCTTTTTTTGTAGCTCGCGTGCGGCGTTGCCGCCACAAAAAAAAAAACGCTTAAAGCAGCTTTAAGCTTCTCCAGCCACAAGCTGTCAGCTCGTTTTGTTGCGGCGGTTTCTAGTTTTTTTTTTAGAGGCCCGAGTGCGGGGACTGTTATAGATCTCATACATTTTATAATTATGGATTCGCTGCTCACGGTTGATGCCGGTGGCCGCCACACGCTACAAATGGCCGCTGCTCGCTTTCTGTGGCCCGCACTGGTCACTAAACGTCGATACAAAACGCCGTCACACGCCACTCGGGTATTTAAACTCTCTTTTTCGTCAGAGTCCATTATGATACTGCACGTATGAGTTAAAAAAAAGTAGCAGCCACCGGCCACAAGTGGCTGTCGCGCGCTGCAGCTTTTGTGGCTGTTTTTAGCTTCTCGGCGTTTGTGGCTGTGGCATGTGACCCATGTGCGGCGACACTTTTTGTTTTCGTGGGAAAATCATCCAATGACATCCGCGGCGGAACGGGAGATAGTTTCAGACTATTGTCTAAAATCCCACTCCTGTCCCTTCGTTGCCTTGCGAACTGGTGCCAAATATTCCTTTCAGAAACAAACCCTGGTCCTCAGAAGGCTTCGACCCTGCCGAGCCCTACGGTTTGCTGACAACTGCTTAAAGCGCGCGTGGCATAATACGCGATGTCGACGTCTTGGGCTCGGAGTTTACACAAAATAGATAGGTACAGAAGACAATGTCATGTATGTACTTCATTTTTATACCTACGCTCGGTGGACGCACACTAATGAGCATTTGAGCCGGAACTGTTCGACGAGTGGGCCGAGGCCTTGCTTCGTGGCCGAGGCGCTCCGAGATATCGTGTCCGTGAGCGGTGTCTATGTGTGCGTTGCTCGTGCGCGCTTTGTATGTAGATTGACTTCTGTACCTATATATGTTGTGGTGTGGGTATGGGTTAAAAAAAAGTAGCTGGTGGCTGCTACTACAGCCACAAGTGGCTGTCATGCGCTTCAGCTTCCTTTGTGGCCCTAGCTTTTCGTAGCAGCGTCGTGTGCGACGACCCATACCGACAATCGTGAACGAAGTCGGTACGCCACAGTTAATCTGTGAAACAAACCAATATAAAAACGCGTGCATTCCCGAAATTCAATTTAGGAAATTAGTCGACTCGTGACTACCTTCAAACAGCGGAACACATTCTGTCCAATCAGCGGCCCGTGACGTATCTCTTCTTTATTTTTTTGAAAATCGAACGCGACCCGTCACGATGTCAGATTCTCACGGGTCAGACGTCATAGGTTCATTGTCACGAACGGATGGAGGAGGTCGAACTGTTTTATCCAGAATATTGTTTTTTAGGGTTCTGTAGCTTAAAAGGAAAAAAACAGAACCCTTGTAGGATCACTTTGTTGTCTATCTTTCTGTTTGTCAAGACCCTTTATCTTGGGAACGCGTGAAGGTATAGAGTTGAAATTAAAACCATATATACTCAAGTCCAACATACCACAGTGTCTCAAGACGAAAGTCTTTGATCAGTGCGTGTTGCCAGTGATGACATATGGCTCCGAAACGTGGTCGCTCACAATGGGCCTCATCAGAAGGCTTAAAGTCACCCAAAGGGCAATGGAAAGGGCTATGCTCGGGGTTACCTTGCGTGATCGAATCAAAAATGAAGACATCCACAGGAAAACTAAGGTTGCCGATATAGCGCAAAGAATTGCCAAACTTAAGTGGCAATGGGCAGGGCACATTGCTCGCAGAACAGATGGCCGTTGGGACCGAAAGGTTCTGGAGTGGCGACCGCGTACCGGAAGACGCAACGTTGGAAGGCCTCCAACAAGGTGGTCTGATGACCTGGTGAAGGTTGCGGGAAGCCGATAGATGCGAGACGCGCAGGAGCGTTCGTTGTGGCGACGCTTGGGGGAGGCCTATGTCCAGCAGTGGACGTGTATCGGCTGAAATGATGATGATGATGATACTCAAGTCTGCGGTTCCTCAAAACTGTGAAAAAGTTCTATCAAAAAAAAGGATACGGCCGTTTATGTTGCAAAAAACGTACATTTTGGCAAAACACAGATCAAAATTCATAGGCTCACTTCCCGTTGACCCAGAATACCGAAATTTTACATAAAGCAAGGTCTTATAGCACAAGTCCAGGAATAAATCTGAAAACTGTAAATTTGTTACGTCACCATTTTTTTTGCGATTCGGAAAAATCTTCCGAGACTCCATTCCCGGATTTAACTATTTACATAGGTAAGTTTATACGGAACCTTCAGTGCGCGAGTCCGACTCGCACTTGCCTATTTTTTTTTTTAAATACTCGTTTAAATGAAAATTCTTTCGAGCGTCCGAAATTGTTATTGAAGGGACATTCGAAGCTCAGTATTTTGTTATTTGTCTTCGCATTTTTTCTTTGATAGATACTTTCTCAGAGCATCATTGAAGCTATAAGGGCCTATCCATAAATTCCGTTACAATTTAATGAAGGAAGGGAGGGGAGGGATGTCGACGACTGACATTCTATGACAAATCATCGAATGACTTCTCTCGTTCTAAGGAGTGTCAGATTCAAAACACACAAGTTCGTTCAGTACTATTTTATGATCAAGTAGGACCATGAGTTGAAATCGACCGTCTTGAGAGTCGCTATTGGATGGATAGTTTTTCTTCTTTATAATATAACTTGTATATTTGAACTTAGATTGAAGTTTTTCTTAGTTATTTCGTCAACGGGATCGCCTGATGGCTGCACTCATGTATTTTTTTAAGGGGAATTTATTTTACAACATACTTTTACTGTGTACAATCTGTGCCTGGGTAACGTTTTCAGAAGTCACCAGAAAAAAATCCTAAGACATGCTTCGGCCTCGCTGGGCCCCTACCGTTTTGCTGGTATCTCTTTGAGGTGATGTAATCCCTACATAGTGTCAGATTTGTGCCAGGCCACGTCTAGTCCCAACAAGTGTGACGAGGAGTAACTTATGTTTCATGACGTCACATTTCATAATCAATGTCTAAATGTAGAAACGCATAATTTAAACTGTTAATAAAAGGCTCAAAAGGCTGCCCAACTGAAATGGGACTGGGCAGGACATGTCTGACGCATGTCCAACGAGCTCTGGGCACGTAACAGGCAGGATTGGTGCCCGGACACAGCAACGCGGGGCCGAAGCAGACCACGAAGGAGATGGTGGGCTGACCTGGATGTCTTCCTTAAGAATTGGAATGAGAAAGCGAGGAACCGTGATCGTTAGAAGGAGTGGAGGGAGGCCTTTGCCCAGCAGTGGGATAGTAAAAAATTAAAAACTTACAAATATTGATTAGTAGTTAGTATTGACTATGATCATAAAGTAAAAATTGTATTGGTGAATTCGAAAATGAATTTCAGAACTACTGTTAAAATTAAAAAATACCTAGTTGTAAAAATGCAAAATAAATATCACGAACGAACGAATGAGGTCGAACTAGGAAGGGGAAGTGTCACAAATGTGACCAGTTAAAACAAGAACGTCGAAAAGTAAAAAAAAATACTTTGTGTAACGTAATTTATAGATGGCCCCTTAGCAGTAAAGAGTTTGACATCGCGATGGCTTTTGGTTACAAATTCCTATTTTTTACCAACTGCTGTCAGTTTAAGACTTCCTTTTTGATTTAGGTACTTACAATAGGTATCAGTACCTATTGTGTATTTTTGTAAGATACATTGGCTTATATTCTAGTGATTAGATATAACATTGTTTTATTATATGGTAAACCAACCCGCACTGGGCCCGCGTGGTAGATTAAAGCCCATTCCTAGAGAGGAGGCCTGAGTCCCAACAGTGGGAACATTATGAGGCCGACTATGCTATAAAACTGAATATAAAATTATATGTTTAGTTATCAAAATTTTCCGCGTTCGAACAATCTTATATCTTCACCTCCATAATCAGTTTGATCTGATCTTTGCGATTTAAACGTCAATCAGAGTTCAATTAAAAGGATGACAGCGCTGACCGCTAAATTATTAAAAAAGATGATAATATCTGCACTGAAGTTCTTATTTTTCTTGAGTGAATGTCTTGCATCTCGCGTATCGCATCTTTGGAAGGCCACCCAAAAAGGTTTTATTTTCAAGAAACGAATTACTTCTACAGGGTTATTTGTAAAACACTGGCAACCTCTCAGAACGATGTTACCAACATCATAAACAACAACTTTTGTTCTATGACTTCTAAAAAATTATATTTTTTTAAATTTATCAGATATTCATACAAAAATAAAAATATTTAAATTGAACGTTCTAAATATTACGAAGTCTATGCGAAGCAAGCGATAGTACGATAGTGGAGGGGAGGCGATCGGGCAACGGGGATAGGTATAGGGAAATGCAGAGTTGTAAAGTGTTAGATAGAACAACAAAATCGTCATTCCACAATCACGCAAGAAAACTCCGCTCATAGCCTTTTCCATTGCCCTTTTCTTACCTTAATGTTCGTTATGGATAATATTCATCTATATCATGGGACTTATGGGCGTTGGAAGGCTTCCAACAAGGTGGACCGACGACCTGGTCAGGGTCGCGGGAATCCGATGGATGCGTGACGCACAGGACCGGTCGTTGTGGCGACACTTTGAGGAGGCCTATGTCCAGCAGTGGACGTCTTTCGGCTGATACGATGATGATGATATCATGGGACTTATAACACAAGCAAGTTCAACGTTAAAATTCCACACTACGAAAGGTTATATTTCTAAAGATTTATCACCCCGTACAATGCACACTATATTTTTTATGACACATGCCTTGAGTCATAAAATGGTTTTTTTACTTATGATTGCTTTATTTTTCCGTCGTAATGTCCGTATGTGCGGGTCACTGGTTTTATTTGTATCATCAGGCTTATAGCTTTAGGGAGGTGAGCAAAATTTTAAGTAGTGTGTTAGGTATCATGGAATAATACTGTCTGACTAATGCCAAAAGAATACATTCAGTCAAAAAAGTATCGGGAATGGATGATTTGTTTATGGTTCCAAATTGAAATTTTTGTTTTTTTGTAGTTGTTAGATTGGCACAACTGTTTTCCATTTTGGCGCGGAGTTTGAGTTGCATCTGTTATTTATATTAAATACAGTGCTGGTTTTAGTAATATCATATATAGTGTGTATTGCGAATTTCATAATGGACAAAAATATTGAACAAAGAGTTTGTCTTAAATTTTGCATCGCCAATGGAATTTCGTGTTCGGAGTCACTGAAAATGTTACAGAAGGCTTACGGTGAATCGACTTTATCAAAAACTCGTGCTTATGAGTGGTTCAAAGCGTTCAAATCGATATCGATTCGTTCGATCGGTCGAGATGTGATGGAAGATTTGCCTCGCTCTGGTAGGCCGTCAACGTCTGCAACTGAAGTTAACATCGCAAAAGTGAAGGAAATAGTGACTGAAAATCCCCATTCAACTCTGAGAGAGATAGCCGCCGAACTTTCTGTATCTCACGAGTCGATCCGTACCATTTTAACTAATCATTTGGGTATGAAACATGTTGCTGCTCGGCTAGTCCCAAAAGATCTGGATTTTCTCCAAAAACTCAATCGCATGAAAGTCGCTGAGGACATGCTAGAACGAGTCAGTTCGGACCCAACATTCATGAAACGCATTGTTACTGGTGACGAGACGTGGGTTTACGAGTTTGACATGCAAACTAGTCAACAAGCTTCGGAGTGGCGCCTTCCAACTGATCCGAAACCGAAAAAACCACGCCAAAGTCGATCAAAAGTCAAAGTCATGTTGACTGTTTTCTTTGACTATCGCGGTGTTGTGCACTCTGAATTAATACCGGAAGGTCTAACGGTAAATAAAGAATATTATTTGAGCGTTATGCGGCGTTTAAGAGAGCAAATTCGACGAAAAAGGCCAAATTTGTGGAAAGAAAATTCTTGGATTTTGCACCACGACAATGCGCCTTCGCACAAGGCTATCTTTGTGAACGAATTTTTGATCAAACACTCAACAAATACCATCCAGAAACCACCATATTCACCAGATATGGCTCCTGCTGACTTTTTTCTTTTTCCTAAACTCACATTACCACTTCGTGGCACCCGTTTTCAATCGATAGAAGACATAAAGGAGAATTCGCGGCGAGAACTGAACTCAATTCAGGAAGCAGCGTTTAAAAAATGTTTTGATGAATGGATTATTCGTTGGCGCAAGTGTATCGTTTCTAAAGGAGCATACTTTGAAGGTGATAAAATAAATTTGGATGAATAACAGACATTTTGTGTATTATTGATCTTTTCCCGGTACTTTCTGGACAGAGTAGTATACTTTATTTAGTAGGTACATACTTATCAATGAATCTTTAATCAAAACAATAGAACATTTTTAATACATATGTACATTAATATAAACTTAAATACTAAATAAACTATTTATACTAAAACCTAACTATGTACCTAAATAAATATAATACAAAATGACAAAGCACGCTCAGGCGTCAAAGTAGATACTCCTCCACATCGCTGTCATCCGGAAATGTGCCCAGAAGACTGGCAGCATATACTTAAGCCTGCAATACACGTTGGCCGAGTGTTGTCGAGCGAAGACCAATAGCAACATCTAGACAGTAAAGCCTTGTCTTGCTATCGCTCGCCTAGTTGGTTGAGTAAAGTCAAGCCCCAACGTGTATAGACCTCATTTAGCGTAGCTTGTCACAACTCGCAGTCAAAAGCAACAACAAAATGTATTTAAAGCTCTTGCAAATAAACTCGTTTAAAAATAAAAGTCCCGTTTTGACATTTGAGAAAGAACCCTAGAATGTAACTTACTTATACTACACCTTAAATAAATACATAACGTACATAAATAAAATACAAAAACACAAAGTACACTCAGGCGTCGAAGTACTCCTCCACATCGCTGTCATCCGGGAATGTTCCCAGAAGACTGGCAGCATTACCACGTTGGATGGCAATGCTAATTCTTTGAGCGAAGAACGAGCCAGCCCTCTGGTCACGCAAGGTGTCGATCAGTCGGCGAGAAATTTCCTTAAAAAGGAGACGTGCATTCGGACCCCATGACCCAAGCGTTTCAACCCCAAACGGCTCAAAACTGTAATTACCAATAAGGTTACAGTATTTGCGCCGTTTAAGGGTCTCAGCAGCCGCAGCGGCAGCGCCAGCACAGCCCGCCGTACATGGAATATGGGATGGCGCAAGGGTGTCGACACAGGTTGCATCCCACACCAGCGGCCTACCCACAAAAGCAGATCACTTGCTTCATTTCGGAGCGGTGTTGTTTTTTCTACATAACTCAAAGGCGCTCGCGCGCGCTCGCCAAACATGTGGACGTCTCCTCAAAACTCGTCTATGTTGTCCAATTCATACCCAAATCGCCGTCACAGGAGACTCGGTCACCGTATACGCTTACGGACGACGGTCGGTCGTAAGGTTTTTACTGGACTAGTTTCATACAAATTTATGTTTTGATTTCTATAGAAGCTAAGATAATATCCACAAGATAGCAGTGTACCCAAAATATCTAGAGAAAAATATCATAATCACGTAGGAGCGGTTGTATGGAAACGTATCTCGAGTTGGCTGCTCTTAAATAAGAAATCTGTCTCACCTTTCGCATGACGCAGATCCTCACCAGACATGGTCAGTTCGGGAGGTTCCTGCACCGGATTCGTGCGGAAGTGGCGCTCGGGTCACCATTGTGTAGACAGCCCAGAGAACACGGTGGAGCATACGGTTGAGGTGTGGCCCGCTTGGACAAAGCACCGTTGTGTCCTTGTAGGGGCGATCAGCGGCAGTGAGCTCTCGCGCCTGGTCATGGTCCGGAGCGACGAGGAGTGGCAGGCGGTCACCTCCTTTTTAACCGACTTCGAAAAGGAGGAGGTTCTATGTTCGGCTGAATGTATGTTTTTTTTTTTTGTATGTATGTTCACCGATATTTCGGTCAATTGTGGACCAATTTTGAAATATTTTTTTTTTGGGTTGAAAGGTTATGCTTCCAAGTTGGTCCCATAGAAATATTGTTATGATCTGATCATGAACTTCGAAGATATGGAACAGAACTCCTCATAGAATCATAGCAGAATTATCATAACACGTAAAATTGCTTCGTTTATACGTGTAGTCGATAACTGACTGAAAGAAAAGGGGGAGGGGAAAGGGGGAGGGGGTAAATTCATGTAATATAACCGTATTTGGGATTATAAGAATCGTTATGAGATGCACTCTGACTATAAGGTAATTTATGTTTAGCTGAAGGGTAGGTACTTTTTAGTGGTGGTACCATAACTAAAAAGTGAAAAATAAAAAACTTTTTACAAAAAAAATTAAACCGACTTCAAAAAGTACAAAATAACTTTAATTTCGGAAGTCGGTGTTAAATAACGAAGAGACAAATTTAGGTATCTATTATAGAAACACCGACTTCCGAAATTAAAGTTATTTTGTACTTTTTGAAGTCGGTTTAATTTTTTTTGTAAAAAGTTTTTTATTCAAAGCAAGTCTGACACTATCTCTCGCTCCGCCCAAAAGCGAGGAATGTCTTTTCATTCATGTCATTTTCCCACCGAAAAAAAAAGAAATCTGGGGTTAGTGCGACATGAATTGACTCGCATCATTGACCCACTGTCACGTTATGCCAGTCTGCATGAGTGTTCATTTGAAAACAGCTTCGTGGGTACCTACGATGTACTCACAATAAGGTATTTCTTCGTTACCCAGAATTGAAACAATGAATGACAAACAATCATTGCTCATAAGTATTTTCCAGGTCATTTATTTAAGAAGCACGTCTGTGGTTTTGACTATTTTACAAGCATAAGTATATAAATATTATCAGCCTTTTATGTTCCCACTGCTGAGACTTAGGCCTCTTCTCTAGTAGAGGGAATAGACCATAAACGACGTAAACCATCACGCGGGCCCAGTGCGAGTCGGTGGATGTCACAATTTTTTTTTTTTTGTATCAAATCCAGTATTTTTTTATCCTACTATATTGGCCAATTAACAATTGCTTACAACATAAGTTTTTAAAGCACTTTTATTTAAGTAACAATTTTTTACAAGTCAGCACCGTATGCTCCATAAACAAATTAGCTGTTACAGAAAAAAAAAGAATAATCTAATTAACTAGCACTAACTAGCATCAGCTTTGTATTCTTCTGTTTCCTTCTTCTGTTCTTTTATTATTGTGTGCACATAAATGGAATAATAAAAAGAAACATATTTTTCCTCTATCATAGAATTTCCAGTCGTTAGCCCCACATCTTAGGTTGGGGGCTAGACTTTTATTTAGGCGTTGCCCAGTCCCAAGCTTGTTCTTCGTAAGAAAAAAAAATTGAGAACCAGATTGCAGCGCAACCTACCGGGTCCAATCTTAGCTTAAAACTATCTAGGGACCCATTCAAACATACATCTAAATCGGTTTAACCTTTCAAGAGGAGTTAGGTGACAAACACGTACAGAAGAATCCCTACTATCCCTACTAATATTATAAATGCGAAAGTAACTCTGTCTGTCTGTCTGTTACGCTTTCACGCAAAAACTACCGAACGGATTTAGATCAAATTTGGTAGGTAGGTAGAAGAGACACTGGAATAACACATAGGCTACCTATAATTCCACTGCTGAGCACGGGTCTCTGCCCGCGCGATATAAACTGTAGTCCACGCGGGCGAAGCCGCGGGCGGAAAGCTAGTAGAAAATACTTCAAAAACCAATATTATTTATATTTTTTGTAACTTATAATGTTTTTAATAATGACTGGCCTACTTCTTCTTCTTAGCGTATCAATGGCAAAATCAGTCAAATTCCTTGCCCAGCCCAGAAATCGGCCACTGCAATGCCGTCCGCCCCATCGTGAGTGCTGTGACATCGGCCGCGGCAGTTGCGTCGAGCTCCAGCGACGAGTACTTCTCTCCGCCGACGACTCCACCACCTGCGCGTCGACGGGGAGGACGCCGGCCGCCGAGCGGCTTAGGACCTCGAGGCCCACCGGCCTCTGATAGGGTCCCAGCTCCCGGCGGAAGTGTGCAGCGCATGCGATGGACGAGATCTATCAACGAGAACGTCATGCGCTCATACTATGGGGCTACAGAGGGAGGGAACAATCTGACCGCGTACCGTGTTCGGATGCTCTCTTTGTTTCAGGTGCTTGAGCCAGCCGTCAACGTTTCGACCAAACTTAAACTGGCCTACTTATTTATATTAATACGAGTAGTTAGTTGACTAACAACATATCACAATGTTAGTCATTGACGGAGACACGATTTTAGTATTTCACATTGTTTAGTTATGTGACAGTAACATTACATTAACTTTTGGTACAATGTCTTACAAGTCGGCCTAATCTAAGTTTGTTCGAATGCCAAACTGCATTGTTGTGTTCCAATTTGAAGGGTACCTACAATCTTTATATCCAAATATATTGATGACTGGGGCCAGGGTTATCCGAAACGGAACTCGAACCCCAGTATGAAGGCTAGAAGGAACGGGGTAAATTTTTAGTCAGTAGGTAAGAGTCTGACACTATGTCCCGCTCCGCCCAAGAGCGGAACATCAAACGTTAACGTTCAAACGATCTGGCCAGTTTTAGTTGGTCATATCATGAAGTGATCAATTCTATGATCTGGCTACGACATACAACATTATTTTTTGTATATGCGACATTTGAATATAGTTTGTTCAGAATCAGTAACTGAATCGATTCCAATTATCTTCACGGCCTTCTTCTGTTACGAGTTAAGCAGATTTATTGGCTTGAGAATGTGGGGTTACAAAAAAAAAGCTTTTTACAAAAAAAATATAACCGACTTCAATGATAAAAAACACTGAAAAGTATCAAATAACTTTAATTTTGGAAGTCGGTGTTTCTATAATAGTTTAGTCTCTTCGTTATTTAACACCGACTTCCAAAATTAAAGTTATTTGATACTTTTCAGTGTTTTTTATCATTGAAGTCGGTTATATTTTTTTTGTAAAAAGCTTTTTTTATTTTACACTTTTTAGTTATGGTACCACCACTAAAAAGTACCCCTCAGTCAAACTTAAATGCCTTATAGTCAGAGCGCATCTCATAACGGTTCTAATAATCCCAAACACGATTAGATTACATTAATTTACCTTTCGGCTTCATCATCAGATCAGTTCGATATATCCTCTCCCCCTCTTCTTTCAAACAGTCATTAGACTAGATGCTGGAGAGGGAAAGGATATATCGAACTGATCTGATGATGAAGCCGAAAGGTAAATCTTTCAATCAGTCATTAGACTAGATGCTGATAATCCCGGCTGTAGCATCAGGCCAGATTTATGTCAACATTGCAATGAACTTAAAATTTAGTCCTGTTTAAAATGAGCCCAAACACGACTACGGTGCTGTAATTTCAAGGTTTGTACTTTTCCTGATGCTCCTGGCTTCAGCATCAGGTCTCTATGTACTTCGGTGTTCTTTATTAGCAGTACGTTTATCCACACATCGAGCCGATTTCAATGAGCCTAAACTCGATATATCTGCTGTTTGTTGTCGAGGACTTAGGTACTCTGCAGACTATCCTGACTGCAGCATCAGGTCATGTCTTGATGATCATGAGACCAAATGTGGCAAATGCCCTATCAAACATCAAAACAATTTACTAAAACAGTCCTTGCCTGTTCGAGTAACTTCTTACTGTTAAGGAGTTGTACCTTCCATCATCAGCCCAGCTACCTGAGATGGTGACGACCATACGCAAATACACAAGATACTTCATAAAATATGCGAAAATCAATAAGTGAGCCTATAAAATTTGAAGGTTGCCCTCGATTTCTCCAAGATCCCATCATCAGATCCTAATTTGGTGATAATGGGACCACCTCAGAACTATCTACTTTCGAACAAAAAAAGAATTTTGAAAATCCGTCCACATTTGGGGGAGTATTCGACGAACAAACATACAAAAAAAAAAAAAAAAAAAAAAAAAAAAACATACAAACAGCCGAACGTAGTACCTCCTCCTTTTTGGGAAGTCGGTAATAAGAAAGTACTTACTCAATGTATTGAATGCTTACCTTAGGACTATATTTGACCACCAGTTGCGCCACCGTGATGTCTCGTTGAAATATGGAGTTGTCAGCAACAGGATAGTCGCTGCACAACAGCTGGGTCGAAGCCTACTGGGGCCAGAGTAGGTAATCCGAAAGGGAGCTCGAGCCCCGGTATAAAGGCTAGAAGGAAGAGGGTGAGTTTTTAGTCAGTAAGAGTCTGACACTATCTCCCGCTCTATACAAGAGCGGGGGTTGTCTTTGGATGATTTTTGCCCACCAAAAAAAAAACACCTTGAATACGAAGAGAAATTGACTGACTGACATAACAATGCACAGCCGAAACTACTGGGATTAGGTACGTGAAATTTGTCACTTATTTTGCTAATAAGCCCTTAAAGTATTTAGGTATACTAATTAAAAATGGGTGGGGTATACAAACGCTGAGGAATAGGAGTTATGCTATGCTACAGTTTTAAGAGGGTCCTTCTCCACTCGCTTATCGTAAACATCGAAAATGGTTTAAAAGCTTGTTACTTCATGTAATGCAATCCAACGCGATGTTTGACGAAAATGCAACGCAAAAAAAGAGAGATAACGCCTGGAAACTCTGTTAGTATTCGGTAATTCCGAGATTTACTCGTAAATTTCACAAAACTTGCTCCAGGAAATAGCTGTTTTTTTTTAAACCCTTAAAAGTTTTTGGAAAAAGTTTTCGTCATTTAGAATCTTAATAAAATTTGCAAGGTCTCTAGAGGATTACTTTTTTGATTTTTTAATTTTTAGGCAAATTATGAAGTGTCAAAGTTCATGCAAAATAGGACATTTTCAGAGGTTTTTACTGGATTAATTTTACACAAATTTAGAAATTGGTTTCTTTAGAAACCTAGATAATATCCACAAGATACTGTGTTTCCAAAATATCTAATGAAAAATATGTAATAACGTCATAATCAGTTATGAGCGGTTGTATGAAAAACAGTGAAAATGTGAGTCATGATGCACCACCTTAAGCCAGGCCTTCACATCGGTCATCAGCTTTAGCAAGAACCCCGAATTCATTAGTTAGACATTACTCGCAAATCACGTCGATATTACTAATACCTGCGCTCAGCAGGCTCCATGTACTACAATGGAACATCTCAGCATTGATTCTGTGAACTCGTGTGATGTGTGTATGTGTGGTTGTATGTGTCATGCAGCGCTAGTGTGGGGGTCGCGGTAAGGTTGCTGTATTGAATGCTCTATTTTGTGTTGTAGTGCCAAGTGCCAACGCTTCTCTTCTCTCGTTGTCTTCCTTTATAATATACTAGCGACCCGCCCCGGCTTCGTTCGAGTGCAATATTATACATATAACCCTTCCTCTTGAATCACTCTATCTATTAAAAAAAACCGCATCAAAATCCGTTGCGTAGTTTTAAAGATTAAAGCGTACATAGGGATATAGGGACAGAAAAAGCGACTTTGTTTTATACTATGTAGTGATTATATATCTACTTTTTTGTATATGACATACAAAAATCGATACTACATGTAAATAAACTTAAACCGTCAGTTTTTAATATCAAAATATGATTATGATATAAAGGCGCAATTTTCGAAACCCATGGCGGTACCTACCAGTGGATACCAGGTAAATAACATCATCATAGCCATTACGTAGTTGGACATAGGTACCGCAGACTACCCCCTGTATTATTTTAAGTTCTTACGATCCATCCTAAGGTTGTCTGGGGAATATAACAGCAATAACACCGTCATCACTACATAGTATAAAAAAGTCGCTTTTTCTGTCCCTATATCCCTATGTGCGCTTAAATCTTTAAAACTACGCAACGGATTTTGATGCGGATTTAATAGATAGAGTGATTCAAGAGGAAGGTCTATATGTATAATAACATCCATTAAATAGTGGAGAAATACTGTTACCCGACCGAAGCCGGGGCGGGTCGCTAGTTGTAAATAAATAAGATTTATATAATAGAATAAGTTCATGTATAAATTGTGATACTTTTCTGGTGTACCTAATTTATTTCTTATTCTATTATATTCTAAACGCCGCCTCTCAGTGTCACCACAATGAATGGTACTGTGTGTCTCGCCTCAGGTCATCGGTCCAACTTGTGGGTAATAATGGTATCTAATACGCCAACCTTACCGGGTGACTCATCATACCGACGCGTGTCCCGACCTGACCGATATCCTCTCAAATATTGATTATTTGTTTTAAATAATGTTACAAGCGCACACGACATCAAACAGACCCGCCTGGGAAACTTAGTGTAGGCACTTAGTCAGAATAAATAGTTGGAGGTAAGTTACTGTTGCCGAGGTTTGGAATTGGATGGGTGACCCAATGTGACAGTAGTTAAAGAATGATTTTATTATTTGACTGTCAATCAAACCTATAGTTGCAATATGTATAATATAACGACTTGTTTAAAATTCAAGTGAAAGAGAACTTTTCTTTCTTTACCGACGTCAGTTTTTTTTTTTGTAAAATTGTTTTTTTAGAACTATAATTGAATGATACACAGTTTTGAAATAAGTAGTGTTTTTGTCATCATCATCATCATATCGGCCGAAAGACGTCCACTGCTGGACATAGGCCTCCCCCAAAAGTCGCCACACGTCATGTATCCATCGGATTCCCGCGACCCTGACGAGGTCGTCGGTCCACCTTGTTGGAGGCCTTCCAACGCTTCGTCTTCCGGTACGTGGTAGCCACTCCAGAACCTTTCGGCCCCATCGATCATCTTTTCTGCGAGCAATGTGCCCTGCCCATTGCCTCTTAAGTTTGGCGATTCTTCGACTACCACTACTACAAAACAACTATTGTCACGCAAACCGTAATTTGAACTCAAATAAAAAGATAAATATTCAAAAACTTTTGATTATATACTTTTTTTTTACTATTTCCCGCTTTCGACGAAAGAATCCCGCTTTTTTTTCACTCAAAAAGTTCCTTAATTCATGAATCCCCAAGCGACCACCGGTGGCCGCGCATCTATTGTCTTACTATTGTGTCTCTAATTGACGGTATCTGAAGGGTTAAACCGGTTTGGCAAAAAATCTGACAACGCTGATAAAGACGGTGTTTTTAAACTTTGATTACAAATTCTATGGGTATAATTGCGGATAACTATATATATAGTACATAAAAGTTCCACGAACTTCGATAAGCCATGCGCTTGAATGTCGGTTTGCGACCTACACATTCAAAAAACTCGATCCATATTTATAAAATAATGTAAAAACCCACACGACATCAGACGACGCCGCGTGGGAAACTTCAGTAGGTTATTATAAATAAAACAGATAATTAAATTTGATTATGTTAGTTCATAATAAATTCTGTTATCAGTATAACATGATATGCGTCACCAACACGTGGTGGACATTCCACCCACATGCACAAAACGATTTAAGAATATCATCGAGGGACTGGAACAATTTGCCTGCTGCGGTCTTCCCGTCCGATTATAATTTAGGTGTCTTCAAGTCTAGAGTGAACAGGCTCTTAATAAACTAGTGCGCCTCACCATCAACGATTGCATCACTACTTACCATCAGGTGGGATCGCAGTCAAGCACTAGTTTATATCATTTATGTCTCCCTATAATGTCTCCGGCACCTGGTACAGGCCGTGGTCAGGAGTGAGAAGAAATGGCAGGCAGTCAACTCTTTCTGCGTAGCAGTAATGCTAGCGAGGGAGGCGGCCGCACGCGTGAGGGAACGGACTTCTTCACGCCCCAACTGCAGGATGCCGATCTCGATTTCCATACATCATAAGCGTGGGCTTGCTGACGCCGAACAATGGGTGGCTCGCCGTCAGGACCTTGCCAAAGTCGTCGGCAGCGCTTAGTGTTCCACATGTGCTTCAAGGAAATTTCAGCAAAACCGTAGGGGCCAAGCAGAGTCGAAGCCTTTTAACTGGGGCCATGGTTTGTGCAAAAGAGATTTCCGGGGCCTTGGAACGAAAGCAAAGAAGGAACATAGAAGTGGGTTTCAATCAGTAAAAGTCTAACACGCCCTCCCGTTCTACCCTGAAGTGGGAAAATTCATTCAACCCTAAATTTTACAAGGAATCACTCTTATAGCACCGCGCCGTGGGTGTGTTCACAAACAAATATTTGATCCGTGCGGGAATCGAACCTGCAGTATGCAGCACAACAACCAATTACTAAGCCACTGCTTGCATAGCATAGTCGGCCTTATAATATTTCCACCGTTGGGACTCGGGCTTCCTCTCTAGTAAAGGGAATGGGCTGTAATCCACCACGTGGGCCGACTGCTTACATGCCATAAAAAAAAAAATTTCGTTATGCGTAAAGCTAAGAAGAAATTGTTCATCAACTCGCTACTGCTAAACTCGTGAAACCGCGCGAGCTAACCGACCTGGATTTCACCTACTTTTTCTGCCGTCAACTCGCTCGAACGTTTTGCAGTAGCAAGTTGACGAACAAGTTCTTAGAAGTGGGATTCCCTGACGGAGTTAGTATTTCCTGCTACAACCTCAGGGTATTTTAAAGTCAAGAATGAATAAATCTATTATCATAAGTAACGAATTTCTAGGCAAGCGTGCTCTATCGTCATTGTCACTGTAAACTCAAGTCATCTAGATAAATATTTTTGCAATACAACGGGGGCCCAGCTGGGTCGAAGCCTACTGGGGCCAGGGTTATTCGAAAGGAAACTCGAGCCCCGGTATGAAGGCTAGAAGGAACGGGGTGGATTTTTAGTCCGTAAGAGTCTGACACTATCTCCCGCTCCACCCAAGAGCGGGGGTTGTCATAAGATGATTTTTGCCCACCGAAAAAAAAAGTAAGTGGAAAGAACTTTTCATTTTTCAAGTCGAACCTTATTATCGCTTACCATAACCACAAGTTACAGAAAATATGTTAGATACAGGTATTATCAACAACATATTAGCAAAGCCTACTTCAGACGAGGAAAGAGTCTTGTACAAAATTTATCACAACCACTTAGAATAAACTGTAACACAAAATTTGGCTACGATGGAGCGACATAGTCTAAATTGAGACAAAGCTCCTTAAAAGAGATAAAAAAACACAAGTTATCTAGATAAATATTTCTGCAATACAACGCCGACATCACTAAACAGTTTAGGCAGAACTGTATCTCTTTCTCGCCGATTTCTGTGATAAGTCATGGTTAGTATTGTGTTACGGCATAAAAGAATCGCCCCCGGGTGGGCTCGAACCACCAACCTTTCGGTTAACAGCCGAACGCGCTAGCCATTGCGCCACGGAGGCTATGGGGATGTCATTGAAATATATGGCTGCCATTTCAGCCTGAGGAACACCGACGCTAAGTTGCTAGCTTGTAGGTTTTAGATCGTGTTGGCATGCGGTGGATGCGAGACTGATAAGATCGGTCGTTGTGGCGACGCTTGGGGGAGGCCTATGTCCAACAATAATCCATACTAATATTATAAATGGGAAAGTGTGTGTGTCTGTTTGTCTGTCTTTCACGGTAAAACGAAGCGACGAATTGACGTGATTTTTTAAGTGGAGATAGTTGAAGGGATGGAGAGTGACATAGGTTACTTTTTGTCTCTTTCTAACCCCCCACTTCCCTAAAATAGGGGAAAAACTAGTAACATAATATTCCACAACTATCACACAACGCCGTCTAGTCCCAAGCTAAGCAGAGCTTGTGTTATGGGTACTAGACAACTGATAAACATACTTATATATTTCTAAATACATACATATTATAGATAAATTACACTCAGACACATAACAAATGATTATGCTTATCACACAAACATTTGTCCTGGGTGGGAATCGAACCCACGACCTCCGGCAGAGCAGTCAGGGCCACTAACCACTAGACCAACAGGCCAGTCAAATGTTATTTGGCTTAAGTAAATTACTTTTTTTTAATATACCTACCTAAAAGACAACTAATATTTCTTTTTTATTTAAAAAAAAATCAATAACATCATAGACAAACTCTTAAGTAGTGATGTTTTAACACAAATTGATGTTCAACAACTTTTTTAAATATATTTTTTAACCATAGACATTATTATAGAAAACCGGTATTGTAAACAAGAACCGAAATATGTTAATATGGCATTTTATTTATTACTTAGGTTATTTTAATACATTTAGGAACGTAGCAAAAAATATTTGTAAAGAAATATTGGATTAAAGAAATCATCCTTTATTTCTTTAAACATCCGTTGATAATAATACGGTATAATCTTATTATTTTAATTAGTAAATATCTAATAATATCTAATATATAATATAATATCGTGTCTCAATGTTTGTTCTCGAATATCTCCGAAATAGCTGAACCGACTTTTATGAAATTTTTTGTGTATATAGTTCTGAGAATAGGTCGTAGTTTATTTTTTAACCCCTTACCCCCCCCCCCCCTCCTCATTTTGGCAAAACAATTTTTGCTAGCAGCTATGTAATTATATAAAAATCAGTTACTAATCGATAAGTCTCGTTAAAACTCAAAAACGGCTTGACCGATTTGGATAGTTAAAATAAAAACTGGGCAAGTGCGAGTCGGACTCGCGCACTGAGGGTTCCGTGCAAAGTACAAATTCCCGAATCGAGTCTCCAAGACGTAGGTAACAACAAATTTACTGTTTTCAGATTTATTCCTACACCTGTGCTATAAGACTTTGTTTTGTGCTAAATTTCAGGATTCTGGGTCAACGGGAAGTACCTTTGAGAATATAAAAATATACGTTTTTTTTGCGACATAAACAGCCGTATCTTTTTTATTCGATAACTTGTTTGTGTAGTTTGATTTTTCACAGCTTGAAGGGACTGCAAACCTGAATATATGGTTTTAATTTCAACTCAATACCTCCACGCGTTCTTGAGATAAAGGGTCTTAACAGACAGACAGACAGACGGACGGACAACAAAGTGATCCTATAAGGGTTTCACTTTTTTCTTTTGAGGTAGGGAATCCTAAAAAATAGCAAATCTAAATAATAATTAGTTGAAAAATGTCTCTTTTCTATTCAAAATTGGTAATTTTGTATGGGTATCACCTCCTAAAGGTCTCCATTCGTACTCATTTCCACTAACATACGTTTCCAAGCACCGTTTCATATAATAAGCACATTGATCACATCCACGTGTCCATTTAAAAACTAAAATTAATAATAATGACACTCAACGAAAGATATGTCAAAGCCAATTACATTATAATAATGACTCTATATTCCATGTTAGGCTACACCATAGACAGGTAATTTAAAAACAAGTTTCCATAGACTATTTGGAACGGTTTGATAAACAGCTGATCTTTATCTAGTTCTTTATGTACTGGTCGGTACATAAAATTAATGTAAATGGTTGCTAACTTATTCTGTGGTAGCTAGAAATCTGATAGCGTTTGGAAAAGTTAAATATAAAAAAAAAAAACAGAAATTTTAATTAAAGTCGATGAGATTGTATACTGTGTGTAATAAAATATTATACTTTTTTTTCATGTTGGCACGAGTCAAAAGACAAAATATGTCTTTTTAAATAATCTAATGAACAATTAAAAACTTCAAACCTTATTAAAATTGATGAAAAATAATATTCATACATCTTTTTCAGATATACAGGGTAATTTTTGTAAAACACTGGCAACCTGTCAGGACTATGTATATCGCTTGCTTCATATAGACTTCGTAATATTTAGAACGTTCAATTTAAATATTTTTATTTTCTTAGGAAATGAAAATCAAAGCATTTATTTCAAATAGATGCATTTGCAAGCACTTTTGAATAGTGAAATATTGGTCAGTCGAAAATAGTGAAGATAAACTGCACGTAACTGTGATGAATTAAAATATGATACATTTTTAAAAGTGATAGAACAAAAGTTCTTGTTTATGATGTTAGAAATACAGGCTTGCAAGGTCGTTAGTGTTTTAAAAACAACCCTGTACCTATATTGTGTTCCTACATACGATATAATTATCCTACTAATATTATAAATGCAAAAGTTGGTAAGTATGGATGGATGTATGGATGTTTGTTACTTTTTCACGCAAAAACTACTGAACGGAACTCGATGAAACTTGGTACACGAGTAGACCATATCCCAGAATAACACATAGAATACTTTTTATCCTGGTATTATGTACGCGGGTGAAGCCGCGGGCAAAAGCTAGTATACCTATTTAACAAAAGGAGAAACTGACTGACTGACATATCAACGAACAGCCGAAACTACTGGGACTAGGAACGTGTTTTGTCCAATGTTTCCTTTTATGCTGATGACCAACTCTAGACTGATGAAGATGAAAAAATCCAATCAACTATTTCTCCGACCGTCCGGTAACTGTCCAGACCGAGCCCAAGATGTCGATGGCGCGCACTGTTCCCGCGCGCCTCAAGGAGTTGTCAGCAACAGCAGGGGCCCAACTGGGTCGGAGCCTGCTTGGGCAAGGGTTAGTTTCGAAAGGTAGCTCAGCCCTAGTCTGAAGGCACGAAGGAACGGGGTGGGTTTTTTAAGCAGTAAGAGTATGACGCTATCTCCCGCTCCACCCAAGGGCGGAGAATATCATTTGGATGTTTTTTACCAACCAAAAAAAAAACCCGAGAATCAAAACCCGGACATCATAGTCAACTGCAACGCTTGACCAACAAACAAAGCAGCCTCTAAAAATAAAATTACTAAATACAAAAGAAATCATCTATTGCATTTACAGAATTAAAGAAACTAATTATTTAGTAAAACACAAACACAATTAATTGTAAAGTATCGAACTCGGTCCTCGTTGATCGCATGCAAAACTATTAACTTTTTTGTTTTAAAACCTTTAACGGTTTGTGAATGCAACTTTGATTAAATAAATGTGGAAATGCAATCGTTACTTTGTGGTTCATTTGTCTCGTATTGTGAAATCTTAAACCTTTTTTTTTCTTACATTTTAACTGCCTCCTTGGTCTAGTGATTGCACGATTGTTGAGCTTGAGGTTCTAATGTTCGAATTCCGGGTAAGACAAAAATGCCAATGAGTTTTTTATTAAGAAATACTCGTACCTGCTTGGAGTTTGGAAATTGGTGCTGTGACACTCCTGTAGGTACCTCGAAATGCATGTAACGTTGGTCCTGCACCCGATTTATCTCCAGTCATATCGGATTGCTGTTCCGTAGGAACAAATTCACGTCAGCCGCATACACAGGGACCATCATCATCATCATCATCATCATCATATCAGCCGAAAGACGTCCACTGCTGGACATAGGCCTCCCCCAAGCGTCGCCACAACGACCGGTCCTGTGCGTCACGCATCCATCGCATACACAGGGACCACAGAGCAAAAACCTCCAAGTAGCGTGGTCCTGCCGCTGGAATGCGCCATCGAGGCCTACAAAAAGATGGCGAAAAGATTTAGACGCGAACCATGAGGGCAAATTCGAGATCGTTCATGTGAAAAATAGTAGGACTTGCGGCAGGGCTTTGCTTAACCGTGGAACAGTAACAGCTAGAAAAATACAAGAAAAACGGTTATACGATTATTCACAAGGTGGGAGGTGGGATATGGTTCTAAGAAAATGTATTTATTTTTATAACTTCTATTGTAGTAGGTAGATCAAGCCCAACAGTTTTGAAGTCACACGTAAAATAAATAAAATAACTGAGTACCTTTAAATAAACCAATTTTCAACCGTTCACTCGAAATAAGGGTCAGTTGAAAACCAGCGTCAGGTAACTAACATGTAGTTGTCTGGCATTTTTGCTGAACTGGACCTATTTGGCCCCGCCGTGAGACACACCTTGTTAGTTGTCTCTTTCTTTTTATATAATTAGCGTCTACCTACATGTTGTTACTAGATTGAGTGTAACTTCGAGTGTGTATACCAAATAAAATAGTTTTCTTTCTTTCTTTCTTTAAAAAAGGCAGATTCAATAATTCCTTATCCTGCCTTCACAAATCCAAGCTCGTTACCTTACACTGCAAACCAAGAAAACCAGTCCCATCTCCTTTTTTTAACCGACTTTCAAAAAAGGATATTGTTAATTTCATGATTATTCTATGATTTTTTGCTTGTAAACGGACCTAAATGATCGTGTTAATTACAGAAGAGTATTCAAGATTTCCATATTGATCAGGAATGTTTGAAGAAGCAACGATTTATTGGGTGCTATGAACATAAGTTTTGAGAATCGGCGTAGGGTAATGAGCTAGCACCATGATCGGGTACGAGGAAGAATGGTAGGTATACCGCATGTAACTCGAATAATGTATACCCTTATATACCTCACTAGCTTTTGCCCGCAAATTCGCCCGCGAACATAAATTACATACATACCTATAGCCTGTTACTCAGGAATAAAGAAGCTTTCTATATTATCTGTTTATATTTAGCCCATATTGTCCCACTGCTGGGTAAAGGCTTCCTCCCTCCACTCCTTCCAACGGTTCACGGTTCCTCGCTTCCTCATTCCAATTCTTAAGGAAGCCATCCAGGTCGTCCCGCCATCTCCTTTGTGGCCTGCTTCGGTCCCGCGTTGCTGTGTCTGGGCATCAATCCTGCGTTTTACGCGCCCACAGCTCGTTGGACATGCAGCAGACATGTCCTGCCCAGTCCCATTTAAGTTGGGCAGCCTTTTGAGCCACATTGACGATTTGCGTTTTGGAGCGCAGTGTTGTGTTTCGAACATGATTTGTTAATACACACACACACACACACACACACAACACCACACACACACACCACACACACACACACACACAGACACACACACACAGACATAGACATAGACATAGACATAGTGTATGCTGCGCATCATCAATCAGATCCAGTGACATCCCCCGCTCTTGGGCAGAGCACGAAGACGTATCAGACTTTTACTGACTAAAACCCCCCTCCTGTTCCTTCTTTGCCTATTCTCACGATGTTTTTTTTTACTGTTTTGAGGGAAGCTGTTCCTGCCCTAGATTCGTGCGGTAGAAACGCCCGGGTGTCACCACTGTGTGGACTGTCGTGTTCCCCGCTTGGGCGGAGTACCACCGTGTCCTCATGGGGGCGATCGGCGGCAACGACTTCTTACCCTAGGCCGTGGTACAGGCTTTTGTCGGGTGTAGAGTTGTGCCGTTGCCGGAAATATGGGAATATTGCTGGCAATATTGCCACCAATATTCATACTTCGGGCAATATTCCCGGCAACATTACCACCAATATTCCCACTTCACGGCAATATTGCCGGCAAAGGCACATCTCTAGTCTGGAGCGATGAGGAATGGCAGGCGATCTCCTCCTTCTTCGAGTATTATTAATCTTGGTCACCCATCTAGAAGTTGGCCTCTACAAGAGTTGCTTAACCTTGGAAGTCGAACCGTGCAACAGTCATTGCTACAAAAACAATCGATCAAAATCAGTTACAATCACAAAAACAAACGATTACAATCTAACAAGACCATTAGAAAGTGTAGCCATTGCCATTCGGACCTACCTATCATTGTGAAACTACTACCACCATTTTGACTAGACCTTTCAGTGTGGCGCTACTTGTTTGGTAAGAGATTGATCCTGTATCGAATTCGGTTAGTTCCCATTTTAGTCGGGTGTCTTTTTAAGGTGGATGATTTAGTATTGTTTACATGGATAAGTAAATGCCTTGTCTATTGTGTACTTTCGGGTATCATTGCTGTAATCAAATGTTTTGGGATTGCAAAACATACTGGTTTTCGCATTGGTTAAGTATTTCTGGAGTTAGGCCTCTCTAGACGCAGGTTGGTCTGGTGGTTGCAGATGCTACCGCTGAGCATGAGGTCGTGGGTTCGATTCCCGGATCGGGTTGTGTTTTTCATTAACAGTCCGGATTTTTTGATTGGTGACTAGATTTTGACGAAAAATCGCAAAAGTAAGTAGTTAATTTGTATGGATACATATAATTTGTATGGATGTCTGTTAGTCTTTCACGCAAAAACTACTGAATGGATTTCGATGAAACTTAGTGCTTGTATAGACCATGTTCTGGAATAGGACATAGAATCCTTTTTATCCCGGTAGTATTTTTCCTTGAGATGATTTTCTACAAACGCGGGCAAAGTCGCTGGCAGCAGCTAGTATTAATATAATTACAAATCTAGAATAATATTTATCAGGTAAGCCACTCATAAATCTGAAAATCTAGACCAGATCTAATGACTCATCTAGGTTATACATATTTCAATATTCAGGTATTTGTTCGAAAGAGTCATCGTGGCTATGGGACACAAATGGCAACTCAAGGACCACCAGGTTAAACGTGGGCGTGGGCTTTTTTTTCGGTGGACAAATATCATCCTTTGACAACCCCCGCTCTTGGGTGGAGCGGGAGATAGTGTCAGACTCTTACTGACTAAAAACCCCACCCCGTTCCTTCTAGTCTTCATATCGGGGTTCGAGTGCTTTCAGTTTTTTTTTGAGGCGCGCGCTTAGTGTGCGCTCCGTCGACGTCTTGAGCTCGGTCGGGACAGTTACCAGACAGTCGGACGGTGAGCTACCCATGGCTCGCCGTCCGCAAGCCCGTGCCTACCTGACGCGGGCGCGCGGTACAGCCTGGTGACAGACAGGCGGACGGACAGACAGCTTAGTAATAGGGTCCTGTTTTTAACTTTCGGGTCCCCCAGATTTTCAAAACAGTAGACAAGCTACTATCCTCATCAAATAAACACCAGAATTCCCGATAACTACCGACGTATATGAATGATTCATGGACACATTTCACGGTGCCCACCGTTTTTTGGACTCCATACATTAATGTTAATTATACTACCCTCGTATTTGTTCCCGTTTAACTTAACCATTTTAATTCTGACAGTTTTTACTAGATATTGCTTAGAGATTAGAAACTAGATTTTGTTGGAACTGGCTTATTAACAGAGGCCGGAATTAAGCAGTCTTTTTTAAGTATTTATACTGATGTCATACAGCGAAAACATAAAGTGGTAGTGCAGTGGTGGTAGAGATGTGCCATGGCCGGCAATATTGCCCGAAGTGGGTATAATGGTGGCAATATTGCCCACAGTGGGTATTATGGTGGCAATATTATATCAAATATTCAATAATATCGACATTTTGATGAAAGTACGTGAATAACTCTACCTAATTCCTACTTCTGCTTATTAAAGAGAAGCGAGCCAAGATCATCGGCAATAACAATAATGCTAAATTCCACATCTCACTGATAAGTGTCATGGTGGCTCAGTTGTTAAGGCACCTCTCATGTCTGACGTAGCGGGTTCGAAATCGGGCACCAACCAATGTGCCACCAATTTGCCTGCTGCGGTCTTCCCGTCCGATTATAATTTTGGTGTCTTCAAAGTTAGAGTGAATAAACTAGTACACCTCACCATCAGAGATTGCATCACTACTTACCATCAGGTTGGATCACAGTCAAGCACTAGTGTTTATCTGGAACATTACTGACATCCCGTACCTCAGAGAGCGCGTAAAGCATTTAGCCCTGGTTGTCATTCGCAAACCTCTGACAGTAGAATAGGTAGTCAGACGCCAGAAGGTCTGACCATCCATATATTCAAAGAGTTTAGTGTTGCCCAGTAACTGGGTTGTGGCGGTCTGATAGGCAGTCACTAAATGTAAAACACAGGTAATCAGCCGAATCCTTTTAGACTGGATAACGACCCCAAGCTAATTGAAAAAAGAGCTAGGGAGGTGATGATAATTCCACAACTCAATGATGCTTTGGATGTATGCGAAACAGAGTGTAAAGTCCCGCAAGCCTCCGTTGACAAGGGAGGATCCTCCGACCAGACGGGTATTATGTCTGGTGGGCAACTGCCCGATAGATAAAATACGGGCTGTCGTATATATTCAAATCGTGCGGAAAACTTTGATTGGGCGATGCAGGATTAGTTCTTATTTGACACCATAGATATCGCTACAATGTACTTATTGAGAAAACTCCAAAGTCTTGAGCAATGACGTAAAGTTGCTATCCTGTCGGTTTTCTATCGTTTACCTACATTTCAAGGTGTGTGCATCGGAATTGTACAATTCTCTTGTAATCCCGCCAAGCCCATTCTATCATGGGATCACTCGACGTAAGTACTTACAGCGTTGCGTCACCGGTTCATAGTGGAAATCCCAGTCACAGGTACAAGGCGTTTTGGGTGTACATTTGTTGTGCGACCAGCTAAGGAGTGGAATCTGTGCTTCCTGATAGCTACAACCTAGGGGTCTTTAAGTACAGTGAATAGGTTACTTCTAGGCAAATACGCTCCATCGTCGACCACATCATCGCTTACCATCAGGAGAGATAGTCGTGGAATGCTAGCCTACCAATAATAAAAATTTGGGTATGTGTATTTTTTTTTAAATTCAATACTTTGTAGCTCTGGCTTAATTTTTCTAAATATCTCAAACTTTGCTGTCTTTATTGACACAAGGATGATTATTTGTTTTTAAAAATTTGTATCGTACTTTCTCTCCGCCTTTGTATCTGCATTGTCTCTTGTCATTTTATAAAACCAAACCTCAGAGCTGTTTCTCATTTTTAGTACCCAAATATCATTTTCAGATGTCCTACACATGGTTTTATTTGTATAAACACCGTTTTTCGTTAAATACGAGTGAATATAGGTTCTTTCTAGGTAAGCGTGTTCCATCCTCGACCACATTGCCGCTTACCATCAGGCGAGATAGTGGTCAAGCAAGAACCTATCAGTAATAATCTGTAGTTGTGTACTAACAACTCCTCTCTTTTTTCATGTATTTTAATTTCCAATAAAGTTTATATTTCACATTTTATGGCTTTATTTTTCTAAGTATTCTCAGACTTGGCTGTCCTTCTGCTGAGAAAAGTATTTTTTCCACATTTATATCTTGCTTTCATCAGCGTATCTGTCATCAATAACCTCTAATTGCCGCAGCTCTTGACATTTCATAAAATAAAATCTCAAATCACAGAGTTCCTTTTTTTAGTGGTTAACCCCAAATATCTTTAAGATTTCCTACACGTGTTTGTAATTTTACAAATCTCATATCACATTATACACGAGTGTGTTACTTATAGGCAAGCGTGCTCCATTGTCGGCCACATCATCGCTTTCCATCAGGTGAGATAGTGGTCAAGCGCGACGAATCAACAGTAAAAAATACACACTCAAAGGCAACACACAGAAAATCGAAATAAAACAAAAAACATAGTTCTCTCCAACATTTATTGGTCGAAAAATAAATTAAAAACTTTGGATTTCAACAAAGGCCCGAAATCGTATAAATAAATACCTACAGGGACTACACTTACTTTAACAACATATTTACAATTTATTAATTACCAAATACTTAGAAGGTACAGTTATTTTTCGAACCTCCAGTACTATTTATACAAATCTCATTTTGACCACAGACTCGAAAACATTGTGCTTAACATCCCCCTACTACGACACGCCGATCCCGTTACGACTCCTCTATGAGAGAGAGACAGAGCTATACAAGACGTATAGCACTATCTCCTTTTCACAGGGCAATTCATGATGGCAATGACGCGTCATAGTAGGGAGGCAGATCTGTAAATCCCACAGAATACGAAAAGGCCTTAGCGGTCACTGCTACAATTCAGTATTGACAAAACCAAGCGTGTCAGTAACATATACAGTTCTGATCAATGGTAAAAAAACCTTATCTTCAGTGCTCATTACAGAAGAATCATAAATGACACTGGAGTTCAGATTACTAACATAGCCCGAAGAATTGCCAAACTTAAGTGGCAGTGGGCAGGGCACATTGCTCGCAGGAACCAATAGGTTTTAAAGTCGTGATTGCGTATCGAAAGACGCATCGTTGGACGGCCTCCCACAAAATGGACCGGTGACCTGATGAAGGGTACTGAGAAGCCTATGTCCTTTTGGCGATTCCGTGTTCTATATTTGAACTCAACACATTTACTAACATAAAGCTCAAAAGTGCTTTAGGCCTCATGTCTATACACTTCAAGTGATAAATACCTACATTTAATAATATCGAGTCATAATATCTACGTTGTGGTCTGGATCTACTAATACAGCAAGCCAAATATCCATAAGTCAGAAAGAGACAGCACATTCTATCTCTTTCTAATCAATGAAAGTTTGACGTGTAATGCGATCGAGGCCATTTTAAACATTGTTCTCGAGTCTGTGGCCTCACCATTCCACAAGGGTTAAGCTCATATACCAATTGAATGTGCTGAAAATAGATTTCTTTACAATAGTACTAAAATATTGCAGTATAAAAGCATTGAGCGTAATGCTATTACAGTGGAAAGCGCAAAAAAATATTTTTCAATATGGCGGTTTGGTTTGACAGCTCATTCAATTGGTACATTTTGTTAGCCTAACTTTTAACCAATTTCGATAACAATTTTCTTTTATTTCTATTCGTCCCATATTCAGGCAGTCAGGCAGGGATGTTAAAAAAAAAAGAATTACAAACATTTTTACAAAATGTTTTTAAACAAGAAATACATATTTTTTTTACAGAATTTTTATGACGTCATGAACTTATATAGTATAACATTATTTTGGACAAATTAATTACATATTTTAGTAATACTTTATACAAATTAAATATTTAATTAAAATTAAGTACATATAAAGGAGAATTATCCTCTGCCTCTACCGAGATAATTTACATTTTTGTTCCAAATCAAACCAGAGACATTATGGCCGCGATTTTTAATTATTACAGCATTAACTAACAATACAGCTGCAAAATATATTGTACAGTACACTAACGGTATTTACCGTCGCCCTACAACCTATTAAGTATTTTTAAGGTCCCGTAGGTATTAGAGGAACAAACAAAAAACATATCCCAATATTATACAATTTCATTTCAGGTTTATCTTTTTTGAGCAAAAAAATATTAGTTATCTTTTTAAAGTTTTCTGACAAAAAATGTTTATTCCAAAAATATCTACAGAACCTTCTTTCGCGTGACAATTCACGAAATCACTTTATTAATATCCATTTTTAGGAAAAGTGTGGATTTTGAATATTTTTTTTTCGTTTTAGGAATTCACAATGACCGATCTAGTAACTCAAGATTTTAAGCTTATTTTACTAATGCTAAGATTAGTTATTTTTTACAAAAATACCTTTAGAACAGTTTAAAGAGGTAGCTGAAGCTTTTTCATATTTCTAAAATTTTCTCGCTAATAAAATCGTTAAAAAATTAAGTACATTGAAAAAAGTCTATAAAATGGGAAATAAGTACAAAATATCAATAAATTAAAATGTAAAACCTATATTAGCGATCGCTAGTAGCACCAATGCGAATATTTCTTAATAAAAATGGAACTTTATTTCATTAAAAATAGTAAAAAGAATGAATAGTAAGAGCAATGATCTATTAGTAAAGTAACCATTTAACTTCATTTAAAACATTTTAGCTTACAGAGCTAAAAATATACAAAAGTATACAAAATTTTACATAAAATACAGAAATAATAATAGTATCGATAATCCATTTTCTCCAGTTCCGATGAAATTATTCACCTATTTGAACGTATTAATAGAAAACGGCTAGTTATAGTTCATTGCTCTTGCTATACGTATAAAACAAGGTTATAAATACAGAATTGGGTCATGAAACATTTAGATTTTACAACCTTTACTGAGCAAACAAACGTTTTACCGACATACTTCGTTGAAGCTTTCGTTTTTAAGAATAAAAGATTGAAAAAAGATAAAATGTATCTTTTTTACAAAAAATCTTATAAAGCTTCAACGAAATTGTGATAAAACCAGGCACAAGTTATAGGATTGTTGCTTTGAACTTGAGTTACTAGACCAATAATTCATTTTAGTATGAACTAACAATTAGCGTAAAAGGAAATTTGTCACAGACAATATAATTTTAGGCTTACACAATATCAATTATTTTTAAAACCTTTCCCAGATAGAAATCTATTGACATCTTACGTCAAAAGTTGTAATGGTTGGTCAAACTTTTTGTTGATTTTTCTGCAGTTACATAAATAAGACTCCGTAACTTAGAAAAAATCATAGGCCATTGTACTTTTTGCATTTCATTTCACAATAAAATAGAAATTTTACCATGTTTTCTTAAATATAATTTTAACAAAGAATATTTATCGAAGAAGTAGGAAACATTTTTCAATTCGATTAGTCAAGAGGTGACAAAAGCTATGTTTCATTGTAAAACAAATTAAAATAGATTAGCACAATTAATACTGACAGATATTGTCTTAAAAGCCATTATAATAACAAATGCTGTCACAAGCAATTAAAATAAATACCACGGGTATGTAAAATTCGCTAGCACGAGCCAGATTTTTAATATTCTTTTTTTAGGACAGTCATTTTTGTAAAAAAAAGACAATCCTATTCTTTTTTAATAAAAAAAGAAACATTCGATTTTTTTTTAATTTGAAACGCAAAATTCAAATTTCTATCTGGGAAACGTTTCAGCGTTAAATATAAAAATTATGTTTTTTTTTTTTCATTATAATCTAGCGGACTGATTTTCTTTCGAGATTCTGCAAATGAGGTCATCATTTTAATAATTAATAACAATAATCAGGCAATAATTATTATTTCTAAGTACACAGCACAACTAATCAAAACTAATTAGAGAGATTACTAAGAAAACTTGTTTGTTCGTCACGTTTGAGTTTCAAATTGTATTGAGATTTTTAAATGCATTGTCATCTTGTAAGTTGTAATGTCATATCGCTTCACTGCTTACCTTTTATGGTTTTATTGTTTCAAGTTCTTTATTATTAAACGATTTCAAAAACTAGGAGACTATATATTCTCCTAGTTTTCCTTAAACATATTTAACCTAATCAATCTTCAGAAACAGCATTACTATTCTTGTAAGTGTATATAGTCTGTCTAATAAGTCAACCGACTTCGGATTTTTGTATATTATTTAAAAAATACTTACATTCGATACTTTTTATAAGGTTCTTTTGTTAGTAAACAATGATGTCTCTATCTCTTAATCAACCTTGATTATTGAACCAGTGTTGACTACATCAGATTTCATTAAATCCTAATATATAAAGTCGTTTGACATTTTAAACAGACTCTACCTCTGTATCAAGAGTGAAAAAAGTATCTTAGTCACCAGGAGACCTTGACAAAAAGAAGTACATTCTAGTAGCAATAATGACAGTCGCAAAGTCAAAGTATAGGGAAATTGACCACGTGACAGATCCCATACATTCCGGACTTTTGGAAATTATCATCGCATATAGAATAGAAAGTCTGGTAACCTATTTCATTATAATTGACATTAAAATAGGTTTGGCTATCAAAATTGTCAGTTGTTATTTGAAAACTACAACTACGAGAAAGTACAGACGTATTTCCTAATAAGGCATTTCGTTGTAGATTTATTTCTTCAAGAACGGTCCGTAGTGGCTATCGGAATGACATAAAAGTCTTATGTTTAATTAATAATGTTAATTCTGATCTTCAAAGTACTGTCGCAGTACCGACTTGAATACCTCTCGTTTTTCTTCATTTTGGCGTATAGTATCAGCGGATTAACTAGTGGGAATCGTTCTTTACAAGCATCATTGAATAGATACGTTTATAGTCTTAAGAGATTCTAGACAAAGTTAGTAATAAAAATCGTTCCAAGAACACATCCATTATGCGGACTGCTTCGAAGTAGAATTCCTTGCCGGAGTATGTGTTTTCTGATAGATAAGACCTCTTTAAGTCAAAAGTGAATAGGTTACTTCTAAGTAAGCGTGTCCATTGTCGACCAGATCATTGCTTATTAATCTGATGAGAAAAATTCCTCCGCATCGCTGTCGCTTGGTAATGTACCCAAAAGACTGGCGGATTTTTACGTTGAATGGCAATGTTTATTCTTGGGCCATGTCTACAACACCAGGAGCTGCTCTAAATGCCCTGCTTAACCTTCCGCCACTTCATCTATTAATTGCGAAGGAGGCGAAAGCGGGCATGTATAGAATAAACAGCACTGGCAAAGTAAACTGGCGCTCTCAAGCACTGAGATCGCTACACGAATCAGTGCTTGAACACGATCAGCTAGCTATGACAACAGACGTCATGCTTCCACAGTGTAGCTTCACAAGAAATTACACAGTGGAACTGCCGAGCAGAGAGGATTGGGCAAGCAACCTCATTACTTGCAAGGCTGGAAGCCTGATCTGGTTTACAGACGGATCCAAAATGGGTGAGAATGTAGGATGTGGAATATTTGGCATTAGCCCGAAATTCAGCAAAAGCTTGAATCTGGGTAAATATGCCACCATATTCCAAGCGGAGGTATACGCCATTATAGAATGTGCGGAAGCCAACCGTCAACGAAACTACATAAATCAATTAATTCTGATTTACTCAGATAGCCAGGCAGCTCTTAACGCCTTGAACTCGAATACAATAAATTCGAAACTGGTAAAAGACTGCGTTAACAAACTAAATGACCTGGGGCAAAGGAATAAAGTTATTCTGAGATGGGTACCGGGTCATTCTGGAATTACTGGCAATGAAAAAGCCGACGAACTTGCAAGGACTGGGGCTCAGGGTCATCAGATAGGACCAGAACCTTTCTGTGGTATCTCAAAGAACCAGGCCATGCAGACCCTTAAGGGCAACCTATTTGGCGATTCAAAAAAGCACTGGTTGTTACAACCAGGACTGCTACACGCCAAATCTCTTATAGAAGGCTACTCACAAAAACGAACTGCCGAGCTTCTTGAGCTTAGCAGGACGAACATCTGTGCGATAGCCCGCGCCTTAACCGGCCACTGCAAATTAAACAGGCACCTTTTTCACATGAAACTGAGTGACACTGATGTTTGCAGGTACTGTAATCAGGAGAGGGAGACGCCTAAGCACCTGTTGTGTGAATGTGGGCCCCTTATCCACAAACGGAGTATCCATCTGGGTCGACACATTATTTGCCCGGAGGAGATTAAAACTCTCAAAGCTAGGAGTATTCTAGACTTCCTGGAAGCCTCCCGGCTAAAAGAGTTACTCTAACAAGGTGGCGAGTCACAATAGATCTTTTAGGTCGCAGTGACTACATCTCCTACACTATGGGAGATGCATAGCCCCTTTTCTTCAAAAAATAATAATAAATGTTTATTCTTTGTTCGAAGTAAAATCCAGCCCTTGGGTCACGCGAAATGTCAACGAGGCGTTTCGAAAGTTCTTTAAATAATTTGTGAGCACTCGGACCCCACGATCCGAGAGTTACAACCCCAAACGGCTGGAAAATATAACTACCAACAAGGTTTATACTATTTCCACTGCTTGAGGTTCTCTGCAGCCGCTGCAGCAGCACTGGCATAACACGACGACCTAGGAAGATGAGATGGCGCAAGAGTATCGACACAAATAGCGTCCCACACTAAAGGCCTACCCATCTTCCATGGAAATAAAGACGTCACGTGCCAGGCCATGAGGTTCCAATACGACCAGAACGACGACGATGACAAGAGCGCGTCGGATGATATAAAATATTTATATTTATATCATAAAATTTTAAGTTAGTTTTAATTTGGTTAAGTTAAATTAATTGATAATATAATTTCGACTAATAAATAATAGCCTACTGATAAAAAGATGGTGGTTGAGCCTATTAATAATGTAAAAAACAACTGTCTACAATCTAAAATGTTAGGAGTTGATCACGCGATATTTCGGTAGAGCGTGTCACCACACATTTCAGATTTTTGATGGTAGTTTGTTGATAGGTTTGCGCTTGACCGCTATCTCACCTGATGGAAAGCGACGATGGAACGCGCTTACCTAGAAGAAACCTATTCACTCTCGACTTAAAGATTCCCGTATTGTAGCTATCAGGAAACAGAGACTCCGGCAAGGAATCCTATTTCTAAGCAGTCCGCATAATGAATGTGTGTCCAAAACGTTTTGTGTTATATTATCAATTTCACTTTATACTAAGTAATATTATAAGATGCTAAAGAAACATTAATGTTGTTAGAACCAACACATTAAGGACGCAACTAAAGGATTGATTACATACCAAAAACAAATTAGGCATTATAAATTTTTCACATTATTTTTCTACAACCTTCAGAACCGAAGACTGACATTTATATTATTATGTTCTTATGTAATGAGACTTTGTATAGAGTATGAAAGAACTTAATAACCCAAAGCAAAATCTTCACCACCCCTAAACATTCATAATTGCTGCAAATGTCAGTACACGAATTAGTACCGATCGTAAAATGGTTAGAAAGAGATAGTCTACCAGTCATATATCAAAAAGAGACGACACTATTGCATTTAGACCGTCCTCAACCGAGGCATCGACTTATACTATCGAGATTGATATGTACTGGGATTGCAACCCTTTGAAACCCAATTCACGGGGTTTATGTGGTCATCATGGGGTATTAGCCTCTCCCCTCTTTCCATGGCTTTCATTTATTAATTAATTTGCTGCAGTCAAAACAATAGGTAGCAAATTTTGGTATTAAATAAAGGAAATCTCTTGTATTCTTGTCAAATTATAATTATGGAATTCACGAAACGTATATTCAAATAAAATATGATAGTTAGAAGAATTACGACGGTCAAATTGTTGAAACAAACATAGTTATTTTAAAATATGTAATAACTTTAATTATTTAGTTGCAACAGACATGGATTTAAAGTCAAATAGTAACCAGACAGAAAATATTATAGCAAAAGACGAATCTTTAATACTTTAAAACAAAACTATAATATGCATAGAAGATATAAATAAAGGTGAGCATGGTCCAAAAAAAAATTATCAAAACGATCTGTATACACAAAATTCTCGCTAACACCATTCTCAAAATCAACACAATAGCCATAAAGAATCATTTAGCGCGCAAAAACGATGAAGAAAAGAATATCTTAGATATCTGAGAGATATACCATCGAACCGATGCAACGATTTTACGCTTATACTGGGAATGAACTCAATCAAGGCCAGGCATTTTTTATTGAACACAAAAACTTTTTAAAACCTTGTCGTGCAACGGATTACCTGGAAAACTTTAGGCACATTCAGAATTCGAATTGAATTGTGTGAGATTATAAAAGCGGGAAGAGTTTTGACGAAGCTTACAGAATTTCATAAAGATTGCTTGTACGTAATAAAAGTATTAATTGATTGGCCTCATAACGGATTGGAATTAAACTTGTAATTCGATTCGATACGTGCAAAAGTTTTGGGTATGAATCATCTGGGAACTTTGGTAGTCATCCAAAATATGATCAAAATGGATTAGTTAAAGATGAGAATAGCAAATTTTAAGTAAATTGTAAAAGTTATGGATGTCAAAAAAGCAGTTACTCCATGTTAAATATTGATTGATATTCAAGAGCATATGGTAAGATTGGAAACCAAAGACTAGGATAATAATAATGATCACGAAAGATTAAGGGTTGTTTTTTTTAATAAGTATAGTTTAGAACGTCTCAACGCCTACTTGAGCGCCAAATTTTGACAGGGTTTCATTTTAAAGTGAAGTTCGAGAAATACTCAACTTCAAATACTAGGATATAGGAGAAGTCTTTGCTTAAATTTGAAATCGCGGGTTAGAATTACCTTCACAGAAAATATAAATGTCAAAATGCTGTGAGCATCATCCAAGTGGAAGATGTTTATTACGAAGACCAGTTCAGCTGCCAAATGAGGTGATTAAAGCCATATCTCAGGGCTTTCGACTTTTACTGGCTGGCGCGAATCGAAATAATAATCCGAATTAAATTCTTAATACCCAGGTCCACCACAAAACAGTTCAAGAATAAACCTTTTGTTTTGAAACGAATCCAATAAATAAGTCCACGTAAGATTCAAGACTTAAAATTCAAAAACATTATGAAATAAAAATAGCTTGGCCACCATATTTTCGTGACAAACTGACGGGGGCATCAATCGTTTTCTTTGATGTCAGTATTCAGTGAATCGGCTCATTTCTTTAAAGAAATGTGCGTTGAAATTGAAAAATTGTGTCCCTTTAAAGTTTTTAGAATAAGCCCTTGAAATAGAATTATAGACAATTATACTCTTAGAAGTACAGTGAACTTTGAGATAGTTGCAGTTCGAGACAAATTTAAACAATCAGAATACTTGGGTGACCTCTTTACAGATGAGGAAGTCTGTAAAGAAAGTATTTACTAGCAGTAAAATTGATCTTATAAAAAATACTCAAAATCATCTAAAACCGAAAATTCAGTGCAAAATCTTTTGTTAAATCCCGTAGACAAAGTTAAAGACTTTAAAACGGCAAAAAACTCAATAATCACGTGACTGGTAAGAAAAGTAAAACAATTTTATTGTTACTAGGATAAAAAGTAATCAATAACAGTACGCCAATGGCAGGATTAGTTCCAAATATAAAAGAAATGAAGGCCATAAAACTAAGAACAGGCCGGTACAAAAGGCCGCTCTAAAAAATTAAGTTTTTAATTGCCATTTTTATTAGAACCGTTTTATTATAATTATAATTTTTATCTTTTAGCAAGCCATTGATGCTATCGGTATCTTAATTGTATACTTACATTAAGTTTTAAGACTTAATTATTAGTTAATTTTCGAAACAAATTAGTCAGCGGATCTAAAATTGTTTATGGTTTTATTAATGTTGCCATTTTTCTTTATCATAACTGTACTGCCTCTATTTTCAATTTAAATGTTTTATTTATTGGTTTCTATAATATCGCCAAACCTTATTTATTTCATTTTAATTTACATTATCAAATATTTGCATGAATTGAAATGCAATCAGATCGATATTTTCTTGTATTACATTTCATTTAGCTCTTTATTTGCAAATTGTACCCAACGACTAAATTACTCCATTCAGAATTTGCATTTCAAACCGTGTAAATTCAAAATCCGTCGCCATTTTCCGTTACTAAAGAGGGGCGTCAACAAAATTTTGAGCATCGCTGTTCCAAAAATAACAAACGAACGGATGAGGTCGTTTGATTCTCAAGATTAATGCGTTCCTATGATTTATCATCTAGTTTTGCGTATAATTTACTGCCATTTCTTGTTCATCCTCTTTTTTATAATAACAGACTGTTTTTTGTTTTGGTTTGTGTTCAAACAATGCTGTCTACAACTTCATGATGGTTATATTTTAGTAACTATTATATATTTCTTTATGAATTTTTTATTGACGACAGCTGAATAAAATTTGCTATCTTTGTATCGATTCTAGTCGGTTTTTTTTCTGAAGATTTTGTAAGAATGAGACATAATTACTATTAGATCAGAAAAGTATTTTCTTCTATCATAAATTAATGTTGCTTTGATTAAATGTATTGAATACAGACTGGCAATTATATAACATGTAATTGATGCTTCAATATTTCTTACTTTATCTATTATTAATGGTTGTAGTCTGTATATAGTATGACGTGTGTATACTCGCATTGATTACTTCGGAGTCCATAATGTGACTTATAAATAATTAATTAATGTCGCTAGAGTCACCTTCTATTGTAATAAATCAAATGACAATATTGTATGTTAAATTTTACCTAATCTTCGGAGTCAAATATAGGCAATAATAACCCTAAATCAAGATTGATGTCCCGTTAAAGTCAATGGGCTTACTCTTGGTTGCCTGCATAGGATTGAAAATTAAAAAGTAGTTGTTCCATACTAGAACTTAGTTCTGTACTTGATCACAAATCAAAATTACATTACTATATGCTGGCCACATAAATGTTTTGCAGGAATCGAACCCTCGAATTGCAGTGCAGTTATCAATTTCTCAACTATTACGCCAACCCAGTTGTCTATCTATGTGAGTGTATTTTACACGTCTGCATAGCCAATAGTTGATTTCAGGCATGATGTTATATAAAATTGTCCAATAAAAATCAATATAACTGAACCAGTTACTGCACACGTTATGTAACTCAATCAGAGATCAATTTATAATGCATTTGCTGAAAGCTGAGTTATTTCAAATGAAATGCTGTTCAAAGTTATTAAAGAGAACATAAAGACATGGTCGCAAAAGATATTATCATTACTAGGACGAGAATTTCATTGGAAAGATACTAAAGGATGAAATTGCTTTTTATGGTTTCGAAATAAAAGATGGTGTTGAGATAACAGGAATTATTGAAGATAGAAATCGTATTCCTTGGTTTAAAACAACAAGGCAAGCAAAATAGAAAATAAAGAAAATGTTTTATAACAAAAAGATACTTGAAATAGAAACTATTCACAAAAAGATCGAATATATAAGGTAAGAACCACAAAGCAAACAAAACACTATCGAAATCCCAAAAAATATTAGTAGAAAAACAAATATTTTCAAATATCCATCTTCATATCCGATAAATCATTTCACGAAGACGTGTCTACGGTGATACAAGATTCATTTGCATTTATGTTGTTCGAACAAGAAGAAAAATGGCCGCCGTTCAAGTTTTAGCGAATATATCAGAGGAGATAGATCGTTCTTTATTTTCCTTCAACTACTCGTAGCTACGGTCAACAACCCGTTTGGCTGGCGAGGTGGCTATGGATATTACTTTCCTTTTTAGGAGAGGGCCGTGTCTACCATTAACTTTAAGTATTGCTCTGGCGAACATTTTTCAAGCTTTTGACCCTTACAGAATTTATTCCCGTATTTATTTGGCCATTTGTATATCATTCTTTGGAATGTCGTCTACATATTAAAGTACACCCACAATTACACCTCTGCTCTCCGGAAAAGATAGCCAAGATGTTATATGTTATGCTTTAGTAGTTACCATTATTTCGGAATCGAATATTTGAAACGAAATTCTGGTGCTTACTGTTGTAAGTATGGGCAATAAAACTAACGACCCATCACCAGATTAAAAGAAGATTTAATGGACCCAGCTATCTCCATTGATTCTTATTATAATGATAGTTAACAGTTGGCCATAGAAAAAAACAAGATAATTATCGAGAAGAAAAGACTCAGATAAATCTTCAATTTCTAATTGTAAAGTTTAAGATAATTACAATGGCATACAGTAGAGAGATTTATTTTTCTCAAACGGCTTTTAAAATCTGTTGAACAATTAACATACATACAAAGTGAAGAGAAAGAGCCTCATATAGACATACTAAAACTAACAGAAGAAGTGTATTAAATAAAAATTAATGGGAAATAATTAAATTTTATTGCAACACGACCGATCGCATAAACATTTTTAGATAAAACGCTTGTAAGATTTATAGCAGATCAACCAATAGTAGCAAAAGTAGCAGTGTACGTCGTAAAATGAGAACCAGTTCAAATATTGTTAGAAATTCTTGGAAATAACAACAAATTTAATGGTAACTGAGTTATGGAGGTTAGATAGACAGACACTCTATGTAAAATACTGGTATTCAGGTGCATCCGGTTAGACTGGAAGTCGACCTCAACATAGCTAATAGCAACGATGACGAAAAAAGAAATATCTAAAATGAAAACCAACTTTGTTATTTGGTAATCAAAAGTAACAGCAATGACAAAATCGGTGTTGTAATACATCTAAAAGAAGTAATAAAACCAAACGGAACTTGTATTGATAATAATAACACACTAGCAGATGAAGAAACAGTTCTAACAACTATTACTACACCTATAGCAGTCAGTGTGATAGATACTGACAATTGCTACAACATGATTTTAGACTGAGCAAGCAGTGCCGCAGGCTAAAACAATAACTTGGTACAATATCTTTGTCAAACAATTTGAAATAGGTGTGCCCTAAGACACGCCTAGTAATTGTAATAACGTAAGTTTATAATGTTAAGGTTGGATAAAATCTAGATAAAGTAGCAGGAACAGAGTTGAAAATTAGTCTGATTCTTAAATGGAAAAATATTTTTTTAAAGTCTCACAGGTATATTTGATAGGAATTATAACTGTTTTTTAAGGCATGTTGTACTAGTGACCTGCCTTACTTTCGCATAGGTGTTAGAAACCTTTGAAATCCTCGGCTTTTCTCTATTACAATTTGCATGTATCTCTGTCTATTGATGAAAACTGCACGTCAATCCGTTCAGTAGCGTTTAAGTTTGTCGCATTACTACAGATAAACAGACGCGATGGGGGGACTTTGTTTTATAATATGTAAAGTTTAGACATCACTGATATCACTGTAAGAGAACATCCTAACAAAACCTGGATTAAATATTAAAATTAGCCTGAAATCGTCAACACGCATTAACAAACGAGGAAAGGAATGCTCGTGACTTTTCTGAATGAATAGAACCGTATGCCCTGAAGTCGGATACTAGCAAGCTTATAATATTTCGTGTTCTTAAAAGAGATAAACTTTATCTAATATATATGAAACCAAAATTCAAGGGCAAATATTGTTTTACGACAAAGAACCGGCATCACGAAAACTTTTGTAATTGTTAAGACACCTTTCAGATCTGTTGTGACATTCTCATGTCAAAAGTTTTGTTTTTATATTAAAGTATATTTGATTTTATTACTTAATTCTGATGATCACCCAAATTTGTTGAGTGACATCGATGAGTTAAGAATTCGTATAAGTCAATTTTTCGACGGGTGCAAAGTAAAAAAAGTTATCTGCAATTTTGTGATTTTCTATCATCTTTATTGAATTAGTAATTATAAGCAGTTATTTAGTAGGTAATTTTTTTTTCAAAAACATTATTAAAAAGAAAACTATTATTTTTTCGTTTTTGACACTTGAAAGGTTTCTCATGTCTTAGAATATTAAATATTTGTTAAGTTACTGCAATTATCACAAAATCGCAAAGTTGCAGATAACTTTTTTTACTTGGCACCCGTCGTTTTATGACAGTGACTTCCTCGGTGCCAGCTCGCAGTAAGAACGTTTCCTTTTTCTTTGTAAACTGTGAGTGGCATCCTATCATTTCGTAAAATACAGGCATGATGTTATATTGAGATATATTTGTAAACGGGATTTATATCGTTGGTAACATTGTGTTCTCGCAATGAACTAGCTAACTATATCATTTAGCTGCAGCTATTTTTAAATCCAGTACGTTATGTCGGTACTGAACCGGTTACCGTGGGCCTTTGAAGAGTACAATCAACTTAAAACTGGCTAACAGTGCCGTTTTAAAGTTCTTTTTAACCGTAAGAAAGATTTTTATATCTGTAAGATTGAAACTATTGAAATTAGATATTAAAGTAATTGAGTATAGTGTTAAAATTAAGAAAGTATTTGACAAAATTTATATTTCTGAAGAACCTAACTAATGATAACGTAATAAAGACAAGAAAATCGATATGAATATATCTATAACAATTTCAATCGCTATTTTAGCTAGAGATATTTCTAACAGTGCGGTGGTTACAAAAAATCACTCCAAAGGCTAATCGCATTATCCAGTAATCGGGTTGAAGTGATTCGATAATAAGACATTCTATGATCGCATCTAATTGGACTAGGACTGATTAAAGCAAAATGCGGTAAAAGCTGAGCAAAAAAAGCTGATCTCGCATCAAGATTAGTTAGTACAAGTACAAAATCTTAATATCTCTTCCCCCTTTTCAAATACCAAAATTAAAATATCTTTAATACTTCATAACTATGTCCACGATCATATTATATCCATCATAAGTCCATTTCTAAACCCATATATTTTAAATAATTTAATTAGCTTAACTGAACATAAAATTTAATGAGTTGATATATTTATTGTTATTATGATGATATAAGACGGTTGGACGGGGTATTTCATTTTGGAGATTTTATTATTTATAAAATGGTAATAGAAGTTTTTTGCTGGAGGAGTTGCTATGAACTAAAACTGTGTTACTTTTTCTATGATCCAGAGTTTGAACACAATGCAACTGAAATTTACGATATTGAATTAGATTTTTGATATTAGAAAGTCCGTTTTTAAACTTGGTAAAGAAATATAATAATCCATAACAATTTTTAAATCTGTGAGAGAAATATATAAAAACTTTTATGCTTTTTAGAGATTTAAATGCTTGGTACGGTTATACTTTAGCAATTTGCAATGATAGTTGTAACAAAATTGATTGCGGCCTTTTCATAGAGAAACCAAACGTAATTATTTCATTAAGTACAGCTACAAATCGATTTGGCAAGGTACATATAGCATTGATATGGATATATAAAATTCATTCATCATAATTGCAGAAACTAGTTACCAACAATTAAAATCATCAAAGCAAATTCTGTTTTTGCGCTATTTCATTCACCAATGAGTCTTTATCAAGCATTATCTTTAAAAATAAGATACTGTTAACTACTTGACTTCCTTTAGTCAAAGAAGATAATGAATTTATTATTTCAACATTTCCCAATTTGAAATAAAAAGTTTCATTTATTTATTGTCTTATCAATACGACTACCAAAGGTGCTTACTGTATCATTTTTAATCTAAAATCTTTGTTGCAGACTAGTCGAAGCTCTTATTCAATAGAGTAATTTACGAGCTGACATAATGAATGAACTATTTGTTTACACAAAGACCTTTGTCAGACATTAACGGACTAATGACGAACGAACCCTTTTCCAAAAACATCTCTATATTATGCCACCAAAAAGACAAGTTAAATAAAGAAGACTGCGACGTTTTAACAAGTCGAAAAACATCAAAAAGGTGTGTACAAAAAAAAACTTCACGTCTAAATTATTACAAACACGCCAGGGAGATTGGTTCGTCCACAATCCCTTCAGAAACTGAAAATAGCTTAAGACAAGTTTAAACAAACGAGCTGTACCCAGAAATGCTAAGTAGACGTTTAACTGTTTGGTTTAAAATAAAAATAGAAGCACTCAAAGTCAGTTGAGACTTGGTTACTTCGTATACCTGTGTTTTAGATTATATTCTCGTCTATAGAAGCTTTACTGCTCATGTATATTGAAAAAAGTACGTTGGAAATTGATGCTTACATAGATGCTTCTAAAAACATGCCCTTCGGGACCCCAAAGAAGATTTTTAGAGTGAAAATTCATTTTAAAGCAAATTTTCAAAAGTATTTGATGTATTTGACAGTCTTACCACAGAATTTCTTCGGTAATTTAACTAAAAAGCTCTTTCAAAAGATGAAATGGTTACTATAGTAAACTAAATAGGTTACGCTTCGTTATAGGCAAAGATACGGCTCTTAGTTCCGACTAAGACATATGCAGGAATCAGGCATAAGGCTATTGTTCTCTATAATTTATTGCCTCACGGTCTCTCCAAAGGTTTGAGCAATACTCCAGACGTTCAAATGTTAATTACGTTAGCACAAGTCAAGACTACGCTTAGAATTGCGTACTTGAAATTAAATGGGAATATTTAGACAGACATGAAATGGAGGCCGTAGATTCAAAAGGAAAATATGAAATACGGTTCAGTTCTTTATGTGGAAGAATAAACTGATTACATAGCGTTATAAGTACGGTCAAACATGGAAAGCTTTAACGTGCTCTATCGTCGACCACATCATCGCTTACCATCAGGTGAGATAGTGGTCAGCCGTGAACAGTAATAAAAAAGCAACGGTTTACATCATTCGTGAACAATTTGATCAAGGAGCTTAAAAAAGAACTTGACAATCACCAAGCGTCTATAATTTCAACAATCCACTTCAGTAACATCAATATGCTCTTCGAAATCATATTAAGTCGATAGATTTTTTACAACGTTATTGATATTAACATTTTTACAAAGATTAGCTATGTCAGAATCTGATAAAAGTCAGGTCTTAATGCATAGAACGTTGATTATTTTAACTTCTAACCATTTTAGATTTTGTTATCATTAAAACTTTCAGCAGATTAGTTAAGTCTTCTAATGCTATAGAAATGGTAATAGCAACAGAGTAAGTAAGACCGTCATTAGGTATTGTTTCCTCGAATCCGGGATTTGAGAACCATATTTGCAAAACTAATACTTTGAGGTTTCAGTATCATGACGCATTGTGTTATATCTACGTCAGGTGTGTACGCATTTTTCCTGGACTAAGGCGTGGTAAAACATTGTTTAAACCATCGGAGTGTTTGGGGCGTATCTTCCGGTTGGAACGTGTGAAATGTATATATGCTTTAGTAGATTTGTAACGATACCAATATCCGTTGACATCGTCAAGGTATTTTAATGGATCCTTGACTTCTCTCAGGAAAAAGGTCTCTCTCATCTTTGACTATGCAAAGTGGAGTATAGGCTGATTTATACTTATGAATCGTTGAAATTTGGAATATGGCCTATGGAAAGCAGTAATGTCGATGTGGCGTATTTTTATTTCTAAACTTATTATAGCAGACAGTCGCAGCTAGCATTATGAAAAGATATAAAGATAAAGCTTTATTTGCCATAAACCTCGTCTTTCATCACAGCAAACCCAAAATTAGTGTTACCTAAGAGTGGTCACATTTCTCAAGTTGCCATTTGAGGAGAAATCCATTACTAGGTTATTCTGTTTCCAGTAAAGTATGGCTCTCAAGAACAGAGATTGTAAAAGTCACGATCGAATGAGACCTCATTGCCTACTATTGACTTTTAACGCTCGAATATGCATAATCTGAAATCGATTTTCCGTTACAATTTTAGTTTTGTGGTCATCAGAAAAACTGGGTGACAGAAATTGTCAACCAGTACTTGTTGTATTGTCACCTGCTTGAGAAGCTTGATTTTCGGCCAATATAAAACAAAATGCGGATATTTTTTAGAGAGAAATGTATATATAGATGACTTTATTGAGAACTGGAGTTTGTTAAAGACGATAAATGACTACTTAATAAAAGTTGATTGAAGTAAAAGAGATTCTGTATGAAACCCAAATCTAACTTGGGATAAGGCGAGAAAAATAGTTAAGAATATAATCTTTAAATACAAAATTAAGTTATGTTCAACAGTGTGTGTTCAACTTAACATCATAAACGATCATGCACGGCCGGAGTTCTATATTTAAACTCACATTTGTTTAGAAAACAATGCATGACCAAAGTCACTGTTAAAACCGTTTTTGTTTTTAAAAGAGTATAAAACCTTTTTATGTGTCACGTTCGTTTTATCTTTAATTATCTTTATTTTTGGAACGATAAAAAGATTTTCTTGACTGTTGTGGCCAGATGCTGCAGTTTTAAAATCTGTTTTCTGGTATCTTGATGTTTCGAAGCTACCTCAACTATGAAAATGATCACTGGCATTTTTGTTATTACTCCATTCAGTTATTTATTGTGTATAAATCTCAGAGAATTGAGATGAATAGCTTGGTGTGTCACATTTGGAATGAGTTATAGGCTCATCGTGGCTAGGTCGAATATCATTTCTATGACATGACTCATTATAATGAGTTCCTTGCTCAAACCCTTGGAATATGCAAACTGATACTTGTTTAGCTGTATTTTTAGAATTGTAATTAGCATCTGTTTTCTCGGGTACATTTTTGTCTTATACAGTTTTCTTAAAAGACTTATCTGAGAGATTGGGCTGTTTTAGCTTTGCATTAAACTGCGTCACGTTTTGTGGGTCATGTTTAAGACATTTCGTTGTTTGTTTCACGGAAATGTTTATCTCATTTACGTGTTTTCTCAATACAATTTGAAACTCATTCGCTTTCTTCTTAAAAACTACCTAAAATATATCAACTGTCTCTATTGAGTTATGGCTAACAGAAAACCGGTCTATTTCGACTACTATTTAACTATTTGACTATTTTGTTATATTGTTAAACATGATTTTCACACGTTTTAGTAATGGCACCACTGTGCTTAATCCGTATTTTGAAAAATATGAAATTTTCATTGTCTTTAAACAGTTTTGAAAATTCCATCTTTTCTAATAGGTGTAGGTCGCAGAATAATTATTTATTTACCTATAAAGGCATGTTACTATCTTTGTTATTTAATCTTGCTATTTAGTAATAAAATAATGGCGGTATTTCTGACATTTCATTGAATTTTCAACCGCCATTTACAAAGATAGTGACGTGCGTATTCGAGCAATATTTTTCGTTAAATAAAAGAAAAAAGCTGAAATGCAAAAATCAGTCAAGAAAAATGAGGTGAAAAGGCTTCACTTTTAATACATAAAATGTAAATATATCACATAATAAAAGCATATTATAAAGAGAAAAAATACTAAAACCAAAATCACAGTTTTCTAGACAAGATTCGCAACTTGTCCAAAGTTTTTCATTTATAATATAAATAAATTCTAATTAATGCATTATCCGTTGTGAAAATAATAAAAAAAACTTGTCTTTTGAACTAAAAATTAAAAAAGCTACCTAATTTTTTATATACGTTTTCCTATATCTGCATTTGATCCGTTATGAACCCTAAGTCTTATTCAAATATCCTTTGCATAATGAAAAATATAAAAAATCGTTAATTCCTAAATGGTTTAAGAAACCTAATTTTATCATACATGTTAACATTTCTTTATATATAAATATATTTAACTGATCGTAGACTACAGTTTGATGTCCTCTAATGAAATTAACTTCACATATTAGTTCGATTACTCAGTAGGCCCATTACACTTAGATAAAAATTAGGCTTTCGTGTTCCTTATAGACTAAACTGTCAAATTGGAACTTGAGTTTTGCACATCCCTTAATCACCATTCGGTTACTTACAACTCGATAAGATCCACAATCCTTAGGGCACGTCACTAATGCAGTACACCACTTTAGTTTTTTTTTTAGGCACACAACGCACAGATTCACGTGTAAATTAGAGTGTCAGGACGTAAATGTAGCGTGTGTAAAGTTTGTGTGGTGTGTGGGCCGGGTTTGTCGGCGAGGTCGGGACGCGGGGGTCGCGCCGCCCGGGCGCACATTCACCGAGCCAGCGGGGCCAGCACAGCACTCGCGGCCAGGGCCAGGGCGAGCGACGAAGCCAGCGCCGCCCCGCGAGAGTGAGACAGCTCCTCACTCTTGATCACCTCATTCGGCGTCTTGTCGTACTTGTGCGTCTTTTTAGTCACCGGCTTCATTGTTGTGGTCGTGGTGGTGGTCGTGGGGGTGGTTGGTGGTGGTGGTGGTGGCGGGGGTGTTGGCTGAGGCATTGGCGCCGGGGACTGTTCCTCGGGCTTGCAACACACCCGGAACACTAGTTTCATATTATGACTCAAACATCGACCCCCAATACGTCTGTGCAAGTCATCTTTACTGGACGTGGATATGAAGTAGTAGTCCTTCCCCGGGAGGAACTCTAGACCTCCCGGCTGCGGAGTGAACGGCCGGAAGGTGATGGTGAAAAACATAAGTTTGTGCGGTTTATCGCATATAGCGATTATTCTGGGGTTCGGATTAGTTATTCTACACGTATCATATTCTTCTTTGCTCACATTATAAATTATATATTTTTCTGTGTCCTCGTCAAATGTCCCTGGAGTGTACACTGGACAAATTATATTCACTTGGTCGTATTCGAACTGAGCGTTTCCTTTATTCAAGTCAAATACATGGTCTGTGTTATCTATTCTGAATATGCTGTTTGTTGTATTCCAATGTATGTAGAAGGACTTCGCATAGTTCCCCATCACGCTTTCGATGAAGAAAATGAGCACAAGGACGGTCCACGGCGTATGACGGAGTCCAAAGTAAGTTAGCGACACCATCCTGACTGGTTTACTCGACTCGCATTATTCGACGAAGATGCTACCAAGTCGTTGTTCGCTACACACTATCGCACATACACCAATCCATATTTATATTCCACGATCACTATACATCACTGAACGTCCACAGTTTCACATATAAAACACGATCAATCCATTCAGAGGCGACGCGATGGGTCCTCCATGTTACTCCGTCCGCTAGATTCTATTCAACGATAAATGTGGAATTCCATAGGACGTGGCCCGTTCAAAACGCGTTGAAAACGACGCTTTCGTTGAATCTAACACTGGTTTGAAGTTCACAGTTGTGTTAGACGGCTATTAGTGTGAGGATAATGTTGAAATTAATCAATACATCACAGATTTTTTACAATACAGAGGTGTTCTTTGTATTGGGAACGGGCGACGCGGACTGGGTCGGGCACGTAAGCGCCGCGCGGTGCTCGGCCGAACTACTGGAATGCGACCCGCGGCCACGGTACGCATGCTCGCCCCGCCCGCGCCCCGCACACCCCGCCTTACCGACGCGTTCCGAGCTTTGCCGAGCTTTCGCCTCGTCGCCATCTTAATTCTTGCCCTGTACAAAAATATTAAACGTTACTAAACTTACAAATTATCTAACAAAACTATAAATTTTCGCATAGTTGTCATAATTTTCTTTCTAAATTTTGGAACTATGAATAATTTTTATTCGAAAGTTTAAATAAAGAGCTTTTTGGTTCGACACGAACGCATCCTTTAGCGGCCATTGAAAAAAGTCCACAACTGGTTTGGTTTATATAGTCGTAAAAGGGTATGACGCCGAAACATTACTGCGACGATATTGCACACAATAATCATTTATAATTTTATGCTAATTATGCCAAATGATTTTATTTCGCATAAAATTGTTCTTTTTTGCCTGTCGATGTTATTAATGAAGCTTTTAGTATTCGATTTGAGGATTCCATTGACAATTAAGAATCGATTATAATGGCCAGAAACAATAATGATTGGGATCTGTATAATTTTTTTTATTGGTTCAAATAAGATTTGGTTTTTGATTAATTGTTAATTTATTCTGATAATTATTAGATTATGGGTTTTATATTACTAAGCGGTATATCGTAGGTTGCGTAGAATCGAATATATTATATATGTTTATATATTTCTTTTTTTTACTTTTTTCATAAGGACCATAATAGGATATTTACCAGGATATTTTAATATAATATTTGACAACTATTACACCTCAAGCCGCACCGGGCCCGCGTGGTGGATTACGGCCCATACCCTCTCCTAGAGAGGAGGCCTGAGTCCCAGCAGTGGGAACATTATAAGGCCGACTATGCTATGCTATATTACACCTCGCCGTCTAGTCCCAAGTTAAGCAGAGCTTGTGTTATGAGTACTAGACAACTGATAAATATCTATATATATAAAAATCAATGCCACTTTTCGTTGTTGTTTTATAACTCAAGAACGAGCTCACCTATCCAAACCAAATTTTTTGGCTTTGTTCGGACTATTTAGTAGATGGTTTATGTCAAGTTTGGTAGGGTAGAGTAAGGTATAGTAGGGTAGATAGGGTAGAGTAGTATAGGGTAGAGTAGGGTAGAGTAGGGTAGAGTAGGGTAGAGTAGGGAAGAGCGGGAGCGAAGCCGTGCGGACAAAAGCTAGTACTTATATATTTTTAAATATATACTATAATATTATAGATAAATAACACCCAGACACAGAACAAATGATCATGCTCATCACATAAACAATTGTCCTGGGTGGAAATTGAACCCGGCATAGCAGTCAGGGCCACTAACCACTAGACCAACGGGCCAGTCGAAAATAAAGACGCTAATATTATGTGGAGGAGACCTAGTTATCTGTGTTACAGGTTTTTCTAGTACAGATACCAATTTGCCTCCAAAGATTAATAAAATTGTATCTTTTTATGTACTTAATGTTACTTTTTAAGACAAAAGCCTAAAAATTGTAACTATAATATTATCCCCACAACAAAGAAGTAATTCGTAGAGTTGAGCAACGCGTTTTTTTAAAAAGGAAAACAATTATAAACTTAATTGGTCACTAAATTACGGAAACGGCCTTAAATTTTTTAAGCAGCCATTTTCAATAATTATGTTCTGATTTAATGAAGTAGGAGTAAAACAATGTTTGTGTTTCATTTTTAGGGTTCTGTACCTCAAAACGAAAATAACGGAACCTTTATATAGGATCACTTTATTGTCCACCAGCTTGCTGGCAGCTTCGTCCGCGTACATAGAATATAGCCTATGTCACTCAGGAATAAAGCAGCTTTCGATCGGTGAAAAAAATTTTGCAATCGGAGCAGTATTTCCAGAGACTACCTCTAGCCGTCTAATACAAACAAAAAAATAAAATAAAAACAAACTTCCTCTTTATTATATAGTATTAGTGTAGATTTGTTTGTCAAGACGCTTTATCTCGGGAACGCGTGGAGGTATCGAGTTGAAATTAAAACTATTTATACTCAATTCTGTGGTCCCTTGAAGCTGTGAAAAATCAAACTTCAAAGTAATCGAAAAAAAAGAAACGGCCAATTATATCGCCAAAAACCACATATCGACACTCTCAAAGGAATTTAAATTCATAGGGTACTTCTCGTTCACCCAGAATAGTGATTGTAGCACAAGTATAAGTATATATATAAATATAACACTACATAGTAAAGCAAAGTCGCTTTTTCTGTCCCTATATCCCTGTGTACGCTTAAATCTTTAAAACTACGCAACGGATTTTGATGCGGTTTTTTTTAATAGATAGAGTGATTCAAGAGGAAGGTATATATCGACGGGTGCAAAGTAAAAAAAGTTATCTGCAACTTTGCGATTTTCTGATAATTGCAGTAACTTAACAAATATTTAATATTCTAAGACATGAGAAACCTTTCAAGTGTCAAAAACGAAAAAATAATAGTTTTCTTTTTAATAATATTTTTGAAAAAAAAAAAATTACTTACTAAATAACTGCTTATTGTTACTAATTAAATAAAGATGATAGAAAATCACAAAATTGCAGATAACTTTTTTTACTTTGCACCCGTCGATATGTATTATAACATCCATTAAATAGTGCCGGGGCGGGTCGCTAGTCTATATATAAAATATAAATTAATCTGAAAACAGCAATTGATTATGTCGTCACAAAAAAAAAACTTTTTTCTTTCGAAAATTGAACTTATTTCGGGAATTGAACTATTTATATACGTAAGTTTGTACGGAACCCTCAATGCCCAAACAGTTTTTAAAAAAACGTATAGTAAGAAATCACTTCCCTATATTTTCCTAATAATATGGATAGTGGCCTTTACATATTTAATTATGTTTCTGAAAGAATAAGTCTACATAATACATAATACATAATATATTTGCTGTAAGTACAATTAGATACACAAATATACCTAATAGCTACCGATTAAATATTAAAAGGTTGATTATGATTGTCAAAATATTTCCATACAGTGTGGCGTTTTATTTCATTATATATTTAATGAAACGATACGTTTTCGTGCGTCAACATTAAATATTGTTTGAAATAGAAAGAAATCATATCTTTTTTCATTGATTTGAATGTTATATATCCGATTATTATGATTCATGATTATTATTTCGTTTCGTTTATTCATTTACTTATATACATATAAATTTAAATATGTCAGTAAAAAATAATTTAAAAATACAAAATATATTAGCGACAGATAAAATATACCGGTGGTATCGGGAGTAAGGTCCAAGCTACCGGCGGAGATCAGGGCTCCAGAGAGAGGATCCTCCTATCTGTACGAGCGGTGTCCAGAAGTACTATGCTTTCCAAATGAGAATAGGAACGATTGCCATGTTGTGACGTCACGTCGTACTGTCAAATCGAAGTAATTTTAGCAAAATTGAAGAACTCGGAGATGAGTAAAATTGAAGAACTGGATTCTGATTAAACTTTTTTCGTTTACAGTTCGTAAATAAATTAAATTTTTCGTAAATTAATTAAAGTTTAAAAATTAAGATCCTCGATTTGGCAGTACGACGTGACGTCACAACATGGCCGTCGATCCTGTTCTCATTTAGAACGCATTGTATGTAGGAACATAAGGAGTGAGTATTTCCGCAGCCCTGGGATGAAAGGCAAAGAAAGCTCTTTGCCTTGCATCCCAAGACCGCAGGATTCACTTTCGGATGACCCATGGCCCCAGTAGGCTTCGACCCTGCTAGGCTCTGCAGCATTATCATGCTGCTTAATTCGTTTAGCTTAATAAAAACTTTTCCGTTTGCGTTAGTTTACCTTTTTTCTAATATTATTTTTTTTTGGTTCGAACTTGTAAGAGAAAAATTTGTTTCGTTGACAAGGAAAAATTTTATTTTGTCAATCGGCGACGAATTTTCTGAAAGAAAGTGCTTTATGAAGACGATTTTGAAAAAGAAATGTGTTTATGATGAGATTATCTGTCTATGCAAAACGTTTTGATGAAACTCCGTAGTAAAAAAAACGGATAAGATTTATCCTATATAAAGAACCGGTATGTATTTAAACATTTTAAGTTTTGGTTGCTTTGAAGGTTCTGTTTCGTGTCTTATGGTGTAATTTTCCTTTTCTTCTCACGATAGATTATTTGTCAATCGGTTCTTGGAGCGTTCTTGGAGCATTCTTGGAGCATTCTTGGAGCATTCTTGGAGCATTCTGGGCATATTCTGGGAAATATAAATAGAAGTGGACTTTTCTCCATTAAAGTTAACAAATGCGTGCGCCAATTAGCGCATGACAATCGATGAAGCGATCGCTATACTAGAGAATACCCCGGTGGACATCGTGACGTCACTCCACGTGAAGTTTTCCTGATCCATTTTTTTCTAATTCTATAACTGTAGCAAACTATTATTTGAGTAGTTTTTTTTACACTATCTTTTTTTTATAATCACAGCTATTCGTGTCAAAAGGTCGCGGAATGAACTGATTTCTTTGATAGTTTTTATTTAAATACGATCATAGTTAGTTCACGCCAAAGGCTCATAGTGATTGCAATCTCTTTACACCTATAAGCATTATTTCCAAAATTATAAATTTTTATTTTTTCAAATCCATTTCGCCACTTTACTGAAACCATATTTTTATATAAAGTCGTCGATTCTTTTTCCTTTTATATTTTTCTATATTGGTATTTTTTTTATAAACATGAAAAATTATACGTATTACAAGTCCTAGTGATTTTTTTTTTAACGCTACAGCTCCTACATTTTGCCGACATCTCTTTAAGATGCGAACTCGGTCCGGACGGTCAGACAGTGAGCTACACATTGCTCGCCGTCCACAATTCTTGCTCGCACACCTGGCATTTTAACTGGTCATGGTAAGGCTCCATAGTGATACTAGGACGATATTACTTGTAAGTGGTGTGTTGACTTATGTCATGTCCAACATGTGTAGGTACTCAAGTAGCCGATAAGCTTCCTACGTTTGTTACGACGGCAAATATTATCACTTGTCCGACCGTATGATAACTGATATCTTCTATCTTCTTTATTTTCTACTTTCATGTAGGCGAAGACACTGGTAAAAGCTAGTGTGAATATGAAAACGCGTCCGCCTTCGTAAAGGTATTGTTTTACCCAATACAAGTTTAGCAAAGGAGGCAGCCGCACCAAATTCAAAATTTAAATAATTATTTTTATTTCACATACTGTCCCCGCACACTGGCTTTAAAAAAAAGCTGCGTCAAGCTTCATTTTAAGGCTTCTTTTTGTGGCTCGTGTGCGGCAGTGCCGCCAAAAAAAATGCTTGAAGCGGCTTTAAGCTTCTCCGAACACAAAGTGTCACGCGCTTCATTTGTTTTTGCGGCGGCTTCTAGCATTTTTTTGTGGGCGCTTCTGGCGTTTTTTTGTGGCGGCGTTTTTTTGAGGCCAGTGTGCGGGTGTAGATAGACTTACATAGGTACTTATAAAAGCGTCAGAAGCTAGTGCACGGTTCCAAATTGGTCGATTCCTATGGAGAAGCACCGGCAAATAACTCCACGGTTATTCTTTTAAAAAAGTGGCTGATCTTACAAAATTTCAATAAGTATTACAATATAAATCGGCCGACTTCCAACCACCGTAGGCGTGCGCTTCCGGATGATGAGCAATGGGTAGCTCGCCGTCTGACCGCCCGGTAACCGCCTGGTGAAACCAAGCCTAAAACGTCGGTGGCGGAGACCTCTCGCGCCGGGCCTTGATTCAGGCCATGGTCCGGAGCGAGGAGGAGTGGCAGGCGGTCGCCTCCTTCTACGAAGCAGTAATGCTAGCAAAGGAGGAGGCCGACCGCATCAGGGAAAGGCGCTCTCGCTGCCGCCAAGATTGCGATCCCAATTTCCGGCCACAGTAGACGGAGGCTTGCGGACGGCGAGCCATGGGTAGCTCGCTGTCCGAAAGTCCGGTAACTGTCCGGTCCGAGCTCAAGACAAAAAACTCTACTGGGCCCAAGGTAATCCGAAAGAGGGCTCGAGCCCCGGTATGAAAGTTAGAAGGAATGGGGTGGGTTTTTAGTCAGTAAGAGTCTCACACTATCTCCCGCTTCGCCCAATGGCGGGGATTGTCATTGGATGATTTTTGCCTTAAAAAAAAAGCCTCAGTCGTCGGCGGCGCGCAGTTTTACACGCGCGTCTTAATTCATGAATCCCCAAGCGACCACCGGTGGCCGCGCATCTATTGTCTTACTATTGTGTCTCTAATTGACGGTATCTGAAGGGTTAAAGAGATGTCAGCAAACTGTACTCCTAGGAGCACAGCAAGACCGAGGGGCCTACTGGGGCCAAAGGTCTGCTTCTTAAAGGAAGAATCGGCTCTGATATGAAAGGTAACGAAGCAACAGGAGTGGGTTTTTATTCTATAAGAGTCTGACACACCCTCCCGCCCAGGAGCGCGGTATTGGATGATTTTCCCACCTAAAAAATGTGATTATGTATATCCCTACTTCCCTACTATCCCTACTATATATTATATTATATCTATATTTATAAAAATCAATGCCACTTTTCGTTGTTATTTTATAACTCAAGAACGGGAGCACCTATCCAAACCAAATTTTTGGGATTTGTTCGGACTATTTAGTAGATGGTTTATGTGAAGTTTGGTAGGGTAGAGGAGGGTAGAGTAGGGTAGGGTAGAGTTGGATATAGTAGGGTACAGTAGGGTAAAGTAGGGTAGAGTAAGGAAGAGCGGGAGCGAAGCCCAGCGGGCAAAAGCTAGTTATATATATTATATCCCTACTATCCCTACTAATATTATAAATGCGAAAGTAACTCTGTCTGTCTGTCTGTCTGTTACGCTTTCACGCAAAAACTACTGAACGGATTTAGATCAAATTTGGTAGGTAGGTAGAAGAGACACTGGAATAACACATAGGCTACCTATAATTCCACTGCTGAGCACGGGTTTCTGCCCGCGCGATATAAACTGTAGTCCACGCGGGCGAAGCCACGGGCGGAAAGCTAGTATTCTATACTTTCGTAAACCTACCCTTCTAACTGAGGCACAACTATGCTACTTGTTTTGGTTACCTCTCCAGAGAATACCAGGCGTAACTCTATATTACACTAATGACTGTACCAAACACTAAAGTATTTGTCAAAGAGTCCAAGGTTCGGTTCCCGACACAGACACTCATTAGCATTATGCAACAAATCCTACTTAATTAGAGATGATACGGTTTCTGGTGGATGTAGGGAGGATATCATTTGGGTAAGAACAGGAACAGTCCATCTTGAAATAAAAATTCACTTATTTTTCTACAAATTATTTTTATTTAAGTTTAAAACTCAAAGTATTTTTATTTTAAGCGGCTGCTTTTCCACTCGCTTATCGTCAACATCGAGCATGGATTAAAAGCTTGTTGCTTTATCTAACGTAATCCAACGCGATGTTTGACGAAAAGGCAACGCAAAAACAGAAAGATAACGCCTGAAAACTCTGTCAGTATTCGGTAATTCCGTGATTTACTCGAATATTTTACAAAACTTGAAAAAATAGTCGTCTTTTAAAATTTTAACAAAATTTGCAAAACTTCTATAGTTTTACTTTTTTGACTTTTTAAATTTTTGATTAAATTATGAAGTGTGTTCATGCAAAATAGCAGATTTTCAGAGGTTTTTACTGGATTAGTGATACACAAATTTAGAAGTTGATTTCAATAGAAGCCTAGATAATATCCACAAGATACTGTGTTTCTAAAATATCTAATGAAAAATGTGCAATAACGTCATAATCGGGTAAGAGCGGTTGTATGAAAAACAGTGAAAATGTGTGTCGAGTTGCATCCCCCTTAAGAGCTTTCTTTTCGAGGTACATTTTCATACCACCCGCTCTTACGGGGTGACACCGTCAGTGAGGCTTATTGAATAAATGAAGCAATACGAAACCAAAGTTAAAAAAATATATATAAAAAAAAATATATATATATATATATATTTCAATAAAGAGTTGCCTTGAACTGAGTTCAATACAAATCAATCACGATCGTTTATATTACAGAACCCATAAATGTTTGATGTTTGAAAGGATCTTGTTGGTACCTACTAAATAAATTATTTCTTAGAACTGAAGCAAGATTTAAATTCCATCTTTTCATTCCATTCCATTTTCCATTATGACAACCGATGACCTGGTGAAGGTTGCGGGAATCCGATGGATGCGGGACGCACAGGATCGATCATTGTGGCGACACTTGAGGGAGGACGATGTCCAACAGTGGACGTCTGTCGGCTGAAATGATGATGATGAGAAGTAAAACTAATAGAATTATCCTCTTGGGCAAAATTATCTTTATTTTGTAAATAAGTTTTTAAAAAAAACTTTTACACGTCAATTTTGTTTTCAGTCAGTTTAAACGAGATGAGGCCGGTGTTTCTAAGCTGACTACCCTGAGAAGAAACACCGAAACAAACTCAGGGGTGTGTCCAGTGGCCAATATCAATAGAGGCTAGCTAGTATACAGGAGATATATGCCCAGGGTTTTTTGTAAAACACCGGAAACCTCTCAGCAATAAGTTACTAATATCATAAACAACAACTTTTGTTCTATGACTTTTTACAAAACATAATAAATACATTTACCAAAAACAAACCTTTAAAATTTTGATTTTTCTATCTAACACATTTCAACTCTGTATTTTGCTATACCTACCTACGTCTGTATGACGCGACACAAACGCATCTCGCAGCCCCACTACTCGTTTCCCACTCCCTTCCATTATTGTACTATCGCTTGCTTCGCATAGATTTCGTAATATTTTGCACTAGCTTCTAACGGGTTTATAGTAGGCCTACGTGAAATAAAAAATTTTGACTTTGGCTTGACTTTGACTTCATGTCAGGATCGGGACTCCAGTACCCCTAGCAAGTTGCTAATCTGCAATAGTTGACGCTTGTAGAAAGCTTCAAATGTACGGGAATGAAATCTTATTAATTAATTATTCTTTCTTCTTCTTCTTTCTTTCTTCATCTCAACGCTCAGTCACGTGGTCAGAACTAAAGAATTGGCGGCAAGGTCAACTCAAAGCGTTCGACGCAAGCGAAACGGTTGTAACTTGGCTAGAGGGGCAGTTTCTTTCTCCCATTCTCAAAACCGGACGATCCAACGTCCCCACAAACCCATGGCTACCGCACCATTCCGCCCCAGTTCTTCAGCGTCACCTAATGCGTATTATACATACGTTTGACAAATCCTATTAACGAATATACTAGCCATTTAGCCATCCGGACAGAATAGGATCGACTAAAGACTGGCTTTGTGAACACGACCAACAGAAATGGTTAATTGTTGGTGAATATTAATTACATTACAAGCTTTTTCAATACACTTGCTCATAAAGTGACTTTTATTGCACTGCACTTAGGTATATAATGGCACCTGTTACCAAACTGTGACATTTTAATTACCATTACGCACTAGTTCTGTAATGTTGTTAAAACCTTATTGTTCAATCTCTCCACGGCCATAATTGAAAAAAAATGGGGCGCCATATGAAAACGGATTTTTACCGCCACAAAAGTTTACTAGTTTTACAGTTATTTTCCTCACAAGAGTATTGAAAAACTTTTTTTGGTATTTAGACCCTCGCCGTAGCTCGGGTCTAAATACCGCCTCAACGGTAATCACTAACATTACACACTTATATCATAATGTACTATTATTTAGTTTCACCTGTCCCGATGTTTGTCTGTAATCAAATCTTGCAAATTAAACTTGACCCACTTCCCGGTTACCGATTGATCTAAATGTTGCATGCATGTGGAAATCAGATGACAATACAAAATTATGATGACTTGGAGCTGATCTGGTGATGGAACCGGAAGGTGGCTATAGAAACTTGGTAGTTAAACGACACAACCCCATCGAGTTTGGGCTCATATGATACGTCTTGACGAGTATAAATTATATAGGTATACCGAGCTATAAAAGCTTGCTATGAAAAAAGGATTTTCATTAAAAGCTTGTTTATTGAAAGGTTTTGTTTTTGCGGGTTCCTAATATAATAAAGCATCGTAAGTGTAACCGTTTGTTGATGGTAAAGTTAAAAAAAAAAAAACTATTAACTCATAATCTCAAACTATTTATTTTAAGAGCGTCCTTTTCGAGTACGTTTTCATACAACCACTGTTACGTTATTATGATGTTATTACACATCTTTCTCTAGATATTTTGGATACACGACTATCTTGTTGATATTATCTAAGCTTCTATGGAAATCAAAACAAAAATTTGTGTAAAACTAATCTAGTAAAGATCTTTAAAAATCGGCTATTTTACCTGAACTTTGGCCCTCCATGATGTATTCATATAATAAAAATATAAAAGTACATTCATAGATATCTATTCGTCATTCAGAATGAAATAATGGTTTGAAAAAAACACGTATTTCTTGGAACAAGTTTTGTGCAATATTCGAGTAAATCACGGAATTACCGACACTAACAAATGTTTCAAGTTACATCTTCATCAAACATCGCGTTGGAAAACGAGATATTACACTTTTCTTCATGTACTTAAAACTTCTGCTTGGGCGGAGCATCGCCGTGCCCTCGTGAGGGCGAACAGCGGCGGAGGCCTCTCGCGCCGAGCCCTGGAGCGAGTGAATGAGAGCGAGGAGGAGTGGCAGGCGGTCGCCTCCTTCTGCGAAGCAGTAATGCTAGCAAAGGAGGAGGCCGACCGCATCATGCAACTTCGCTCTCGCCGCCGCCGCCGGGATTCCGATCCCGATTTCCTGCCACCGTAGACGCGGGCTTGCGGATGGCGAGCCATGGGTAGCTCGCTGTCCGACCGTCCGGTAACTGTCCGGACCTGGCCCAAGACGTCGATGGCGCGCATTGTTTCCGCGCGCCTCAAGGAGTTGTCAGCAACAGCAGGGGCCCAGTTGGGTCGAACGAAGCCTACTGGGGCCAGGGTTATCTGAAAGGGAGCTCGAGCCCCGGTATGAAGACTAGAAGGAACGGGGTGGGTTTTTAGTCAGTAATAGTCTGACACTATCTCCCGTCCGCTCCACCCAAGAGCGGGGGTTGTCATTGAATGATTTTTACTTACCTTGTCTTAATCTCAGGACATCATCCTCGAGAATTTCCGAGGATCAAATTTTTTTTACAAATCTGACTGAATTTCTCTTCATAAGATTTTCTTCGCCCTAAATATTACCCGATATTAGACCAAAAACATGTACCTAAGTGGTGTGTTGACTTATGTCATGTCCAAAATGTGTACACAAGTAGCCGATAAGCTTCCTACGTTTGTTACGACGGCAAATATTATCACTTGTCCGACCGTATGATAGCTACTATCATATCGTCTTAGTTTGCTTGGGACGACTGATATCAGGAACTACCGATGTTACACTTTTTTTTTTGTTAGCCTGTTCTGTCCCACTCCTGGGCAAAGGTCTCCCTCCACTCCTTGCATCTTTCGCGCGCCCGGGATTCTTCTTGCCAATTCTGGTGAAATCTTTCTAATTCCTCGCGCCATCTTCTTCGCCGTCTACACTTATCTAATAAAAATATTCATTTTTAATGTGTAATGTGTGTATTTGTTAATTTATTGACTGCCCGAAGAATAGCCAAATTTAAGTGGTAGTGGGCAGGGCATACTGCTCGCAGAACAGATTGTCGCCGCAGCCGTAAGGTTCTGGAGTGGCGACCACGTACCAAAAGCCGCAGCGTTGAAGGTTTCCCACATGATAGATCGATGACCTGGTGAAGGTTGCGGGAATATGATGAATGTAAGAAAGAATAAAAGAAAACGCGTTTGTTTGGCACACAGGTACACACAATGAGATAACACTATAGTTATGGTATACAAACTTAAACCTAGAATACATCTACATTGTATGTCTCACGGCTGCGCCAAATAGGTCCAGTTCAGTATGATGCCAGGCCACTACGTAGCAGTTACCTGACGCTGGTTTTCAACTGAACCTTGCACAGGACCGTTCATTGTGGGGACACTTGGGGGCCTTTGTCCAAAAGTGGATACTTACAACATTATTTTTAGTCGATGGGGCTGAAAGACGAAGTTTTAAAGCATATAGCTTCGTTGTTGATGAAGCTACAAGCATCACCGCCGAGTTGCTAGTCTGTCGGTTTTATATCATCTACATTTCGGAGAGTGTGCACTGGAATTGCACAGTCTAATTCCGACAAGTCCGTTCCATCATCGGTCCGCAAGACATACGGCGTTGCGCCACCCACCGGTACATGGTAGACATTCCACCTATACGCACAAAGCGTTTTGGAAACACATTTATTGTGCGCGCTGCCAAGGAGTGAAATTCTCTGCCGGAGTCTGTGTTTCATGATATCTACAACTTAGAGGTCTTTAAGTCAAGAGTGAATAGGCTACTTCTAAGCAAGCGTGCTCCATCGTCCACCACATCATCGCTTACCATCAGCTGAGATAGTGATCAAACGCAAGCCTATCAATAATAATAAAAATTAAATAAAAAGCCATTAAAAAAAAATCTTATTTATTTTTCACTTATTTATTAAAACTAAAAATTTTTTTACCTATTTCGCCGGGTTTGCACACGTGATAGCTTGACTTATTCATAAATAGACAGGGCGACATTTTTAATGAATATTTTTTTCAAAAAAGCCCCAAGCGACCACCGGTGGCCGCGCATCTATTGTCTTACTATTGTGTTTCTAATTGACGGTATCTGAAGGGTTAATTGATTCTGCTCGTTATTCTGATCAATTCTTCACACATGAAACTGAGTGACACTGATGTTTGCAGGTACTGTAATCAGGAGAGGGAGACGCCTAAGCACCTGTTGTGTGAATGTGGGCCCCTTATCCACAAACGGAGTATCCATCTGGGTCGACACATTATTCGCCCGGAGGAGATTAAAACTCTCAAAGCTAGGAGTATTCTAGACTTCCTGGAAGCCTCCCGGCTAAAAGAGTTACTCTAACAAGGTGGCGAGTCACAATAGATCTTTTAGGTCGCAGTGACTACATCTCCTACACTATGGGAGATGCATAGCCCCTTTTCTTAAAAAAAAAAAAATATATTCTGATCAAACTATTTTCAGGTTTTGCGCATTTAACGTTACACGTCGTATAGTGTAAATCTATCGGTACAGATATCTAGCCATCGCCATAGTGCACAGCCACCTCAACACTTAGCCCCAGTACTTAGCACAGCAATATTACGTGTTTGCGCAACGTGTCAAGTGTAACGCTAAAACATAGCCTTACTCCCTGCCCCTGGCTCCCTCGGGACAAAAGGCTTTTTATTTATACGGGAGATGCTACGAAAATTTAAGAAAAAATATTGGTTATAATGTGGTGTTAAAATTGAAAATGAGGTGTACAAAAAGGCCCCGGCTTCGCTCGGGTGCAATATAAACCGCAGGCCACACCGCCAGCTAGCGGGCGGGCGGGCTAGGCGGGCGAACATCGTTTCACCTCTTTACATTCTTCGGTTCACACCGCGAGCTACCGACTAACCTTACGAGCTAAGCTAACGAAATATCCGACGATTCCAGCGAAGCTACTCGTTCACCTCGTTGGCGCGCCCGGTTCGTTCGCCCGTCCTCCCCATTTCGAGTAGACTAGTCGACGCTCGTCTTTCGAATAGCAGTGTAGCAGAGATATAAGTTATTTATATTTCTATGCAGTGTAGTGTTTCGTTTGTGAACGATGAATATGTCATATATCGACGAAAGTCGCTCGTCTGTCCGTAGTTTTCGGTGTGAACCCTGCCAAGCTCGCCAATATTTCGCGTAGTTTCCTTCGTTCGCTTCGCCCACCCGCCTAGCCCGTCCGCCCGCTAGCTGGCGGTGTGGCCTGCGCTTTATACATATAAACCTTTCTCTTGAATCATTCTATCTATTAAAAAAAAACCGTTTCAAAATCCGTTGCGTAGTTTTAAAGATTTAAACGTACATAGGGATAAAGGGACAGAAAAAGCGACTTTGTTTTATACTATGTAGTGATTTTGAAAAATTTTGTGAAAAAATGTGAGATATTAAAAATATATAGTGGGTGGAGCGTGAGATAGTGTTAGACTCTTATTGACTAAAAACCTTCTAGCCCCTTCATACCGGAGCTCGAGCTTCTTTTCAGATAACCCTGGCCCCAGTAGGCTTCGACCCAGCGGGGCCTCTGCTGCTGACAACTCTTTGAGGCGCGCGGGAACAGTGCGCACCGTCGACGTCTTGGACTTGGTCCAGACAGTTACTGGACGGTCGGGCAGCGAGCTACTCATGGCCCGCCGTCCGCAAGCCCGCGTACGGTTGCCGAAAGTCGAGATCGGCGGCGGCGGCAAGCTGCCAGTAATAGCTACCTTCACTAGTTTAGTATAGTACAGTATAACTACATATTGTGTTGTGTTCATTTAGTAGGTACAGGGTTACGTGTAATTATATTTATTATATGTATTTTCGAGTCATCAAATGAACATGAGCACCCATAAGGTTTCCTTAAAGTCGACGCCCCTGGTTCATAGGTAAACCCCAACTTCACTGAACCACAAAAACGTCAGCTGAGTAGAATAGTCCCCGAACTTTCCCGCCAAGTGTGACATAGCTAGTTATATATTCTAGTCAGCTCGTCTGGCGGAGAGTCTGGCGGTGTGTTCTAAAATTATATCAGATTTCCGATCTGGACGAGTAGCGTGTGTCTAGCAGTGAGTCTGAAGTACAGACGGGTTCAGAGTTCAGAAGTGACTGAGTTGCACAATTATTTATTTTAATAGGGGTTTCGAGATAAAATTAAATAAATTCTTTATTGTAGGTACACCAAAAAAATTACAGTTTTCATCATCATCGTCATTTCAGCTGAAATACGTCCACGGTTGGACATAAAGGTGCCATTCGAACTTCGGCTGCAGGCTGCGGGTGCAAGCTGCGAATGCAGGTAGCACACGCAAATCTGAGATTCAATCCAATATGACGAGTTGTAGGGCGCGGGTTCCCTCTGCTTTTTGAGAGCGGTGAAGGAAAACATCGTGAGGAAACCGGTATGTAATAGAACAAAAATTCGAAGACATGTGACATCCACCAACCCACACTGGGCCCGTGTGGTGGATTACGGCCCATTCCCTCTCCTAGAGAGGAGGCCTGAGTCCCAGCAGTGGGAACATTAAAAAAAGCTGATGATAATGATGATCCAATATGAGCGCTATCGACTCCGAGTAGCGATTATTTTAGACTTGTCTAAACAGGTCGGAGTGACGTAACTACGTGCTATTGGTCTGCGTTCGGCTGCGGCTGCAGGTCGCGGCAGCACGTGCGGCCGTAGTCGCGTTCGGAATGGTTTTTAACAAAAATCCATACTACTACATAGAAAACCAATAGTGCAGCTGCCTGCAGCCATCATTGTGGCGACACTTGGGGGAGGCCTATGTCCAACAATGGACGTCTTTTGGCTGAAATGTTGATGATGAGCTATTAGATATTTTAGAAGTAAACTTGAAGAAACAATAAACTTTCTCAGTTTTCAATAGTTTTAAGATATAACCTCCCTCCATAATTTGAAGCTCTGTATTCTTCTCTTGACTGTACTTACTTAACGTTTCGCATGTCAGTTTAGTTCGCTTCATACGGCCACTTATTTCGGAAACGCGATACTTGTAGGCACAAACTAAGTAATGATCCGAGTTCGTTCGCGATTATTTGAGAAAGTAATTTACGTACGGGACATCTCAAAAGGGAATTTTATGTATTTAAAGAATATTTGCACTTACTGTGCGTTCCAAATGAGAATAGGATCGATTTTTGTTGTGACGTCACGATTTACTGTCAAATCTAAGAAATTTGGTCAAAATTGAGGAACTTCGAGATGAGTAATATTGAAGAACTGAATTATGATTAAACTTTTTTCGTTCACAGTTCGTAAATAAATTAAATTTTTCGTAAAATAGTTAAAGTTTCAAAATTTCTATCCTCGATTTGACAGTAAATCGTGACGTCACAACATGCAATCGATCCTATTCTCATTTGGAACGCATTGTACACATCATATTTGGGTAGGTACTATACAGGGTGTAAGAGTCAGCCTTCCATAAACTTTAATAGCTTGCTCAGTGGAAAAAATTGAACAACCTATCAGGAAGATTATTCAGTTTCGTCTACTGAGCTAGCTCTTAAAGTTTGTGGAGGGCTGTCCCTTACACCCTGTATAGACTTCAGAGGAGATTTTGCCCCTTTTTTTTAAGGTGAGCGGATTCCAATGACATCTCCCGCTCTAGGGTGACTTTTATTGATTAAAACCACACCTGAATCCTTTTGCTGCCTTTTGCAGTCTTGGACCACGGCCATCGGCCTTGCTGGGCCCCTACGGTTTGCTGATATCTGTTTGAGGGGCGCGTGGAACAGTACGCGCTGTCGACGTCTTGAGCTCGGTTCGGACGGTTACCGGACGGTCGGACGGGGAGGTCATCGTCCGCAAGCCCACGCCTGCCGTAGCTGGTAGTATAAAAACACAATAACAAAATAGAGTTTTTCTTTTATTCAATAAAGTTCAAGTTATGTTCTAAGTTTTCACAACCCTTTAATAGTAGGTAAGTACCTATATTTATCTTTATCTATATATATAAAAATCAATGCCACTTTTCGTTGTTATTTTATAACTCAAGAACGGGCTCACCTATCCAAACCAAATTTTTAGGCTTTGTTCGAACTATTTAGTAGATGGTTTATGTGAAGTTTGGTAGGGTAGAGTAGGGTATAATAGGGTAGAGTAGGGTAGAGTAGGGTAGAGTAAGGTAGAGTATGGTAGAGTAGGGTAGAGTAGGGTAGAGTAGGGTAGAGTAGGGTAGAGTAGGGTAGAGTAAGGTAGAGTAGGGTAGAGTAGGGTAGAGTAGGGTAGAGTAGGGTAGAGTAGGGTAGAGTAGGGTAGAGTAGGGTAGAGTAAGGTATAGTATAGTAGGGTATATTAGGGTAGAGTAGGGTAGAGCGGGAGCGAAGCCGTGCGGGCAAAAGCTAGTTATATATATAAAAATCAATGCCACTTTTCGTTGTTATTTTATAAATCAAGAATGGGCTCACCTATCTAAACCAAATTTTTAGGCTTTGTTCGGACTATTTAGTAGATGGTTTATGTGAAGTTTGGTAGGGTAGGGTAGGGTATAGTAGGGTAGAGTAGGGTAGAGTAGTGTAGAGTAGAGTAGAGTAGAGTAGTGTAGAGTAGTGTAGGGTAGAGTAGGGTATAGTAGGGTAGAGTCGGGTAGAGTAGAGTAGTGTAGAGTAGGGTATAGTAGGGTAGAGTAGGGAAGAGCGGGAGCGAAGCCGTGCGGGCAAAAGCTAGTTTATTATCATTTTCCATGCCTCTGATATCACAATGGAACACATCTATTATGCGGACAGCTAAGGAGTGGAATTTCCTGCCAGAGTCTGTTTTCTGATAACTACAACCTTAGGGGTTTTTAGGTCAAGAGTGCTTAAGTTACTTCTAGGCTAGGGTTGCCCAAGGCCCCTTCGGGACAATTACAATTTGGGGTCCTCTTTTTTCAGTATTATTGTGTTAATCGGTAAACACGGGCAAAATTATATAAAGAAAACTTTGAAACAAAATCATTTGGGTTTATATGTAGGTATTCAATTATTAACCCTTCAGATACCGTCAAGAAGATACCGTCAATTAGAGACACAATAGTAAGACAATAGATGCGCGGCCACCGGGTGTCGCTTGGGGATTCATGAATTAATTATCAGGGATAAAATAAAAATGAATTCAACAGTTCATTTTTATTTTTATCGAATGATTTTATTTCGGACAGTAATTGTCGATAACCTTTAATAAATTTCTAAATTCTTTACAATTCATGTGAAAATTAATTTTACATTGAAGAATAGCGTCCACGGTGTAGCGACATCTATGGCGCCACATAAGAACTACGAAGAAAATACGAAATCCTGCATCGCGCAATCAAAGTTCTCCGCGCGATTTGAACATACGACAGCCCGACATCAACTATCGGGCAGTCGCCCACCAGACTATAACATCTGTCTGGTCGGAGGATCCTCCGTTTTCAATGGAGGTTTGCGGGACTTTACTGTCTGTTCCACCTACCCCTAAACTCGGTGTCGACTACCAAGCGATTGTGTTCGTAAATTTTTAAAAACTGGTAGCTCTGCGCTCGACTGTTTGTCGGGACATTTTATAGCTTGTCCGAACGTCGGGACAACACTGTTGGTAACGGTGACATGTCCCGATGTATTGGGACGAATGGCAACCTTATTCTAGGCAAGCATGCTCCATTGACGACCGCATCGTCGCTTACCATTAAGTGCGCGATCGGTGAGGAGCGATCGGTATAGGAACTATTCGAGAAGTAAGTAAGTACCAGCAATTTCAAAACAAACCTTCCCGAAGCAGTTAAAACATATTTCAACATCACTAACTTTCTCCACAAACTCTTTCCGGAACTAAACACAAAATAAACAATCATAATTGCAACATTTAAAAAGGACATAACTGTCTTTGTGTTTACCGATAATTTTATGACGAGAAAACCCTTTTAAAAAGGGTAGAGACACCGGTTAAGACCGTCCGACAATTGTTTTATTATTTTATTGGTTCATTGCGAACCGTTACAAGAAAGTTAAGAAAGGGGACAGACAACAAAAGATAAATAAAAATATCTTTTGCAAACAAAAGATGATGAGTAATAAAAGATAGTAGTGAACTGTTAGCTTAATGTCGTTCAGCGGTAAAATACTTAAAGAAAAATGTAGTAATATGGACGGTATTACCCGTTATCGTTTCCCCTTCAAACGTTAACGTTATTCATCATTTAAGTTGTAAAACTATCCAAGAGTAGGCTGACTTTTGTTGTGTTTTATACAATAAACACGTTCGTGTAGAGACCAGTAGAACTGTATTCACTCACTGTATGCATGAATCATAATAGTAGACATATAGAAATAGGTGTTTTTATATACGATAGGCTCGCGTTTGACCACCATCTCACCTGATGATAAGCGATGATGTGGTCGACGATGGAGCAAGCTTGCCTAGAAATAACCTATTCACTCTTGACTTAAAGACCCCTAAGTTGTAGCTATGAGGAAACATAGACTCCGGCAGGGAATTCCACTCCTTGGCTGTACACACAATAAATGTGTTCCCAAAACACGTTGTGCGTATGGGTGGGAATTCTACCAATGTTCCAGTGACGCAACGCCGTATGTCTTGTGTTCCGATGATAGAACGGACTTAGCGGAATTAGATTGTGCAATTCCAGTGCACACTCCTCGAAATGTAAACGATAGAAAACCAACAGACCAGCAACTCGGCGGCGATGCTCAGGGCTTTGGAACTTCGACTCTGCAAGTGCAGGTTCCTTAAGTCAAGAGTAAACAGGCTACTTCTAGGCAAGTGAGCTCCAGCCATGTAGCACCCACTCCTATCAAGATCGGAGACTCTACACTCGAAGTTATGGACGACTACGTTGGCCCTGGGACAGACGGTCTAGGTGGGTAAGTCTAACTGAGAAAGAGATCAATCGACGAATCCGACTCGGCTGGGCGCGGTTCGGAAAGCTGCGCTGTATCTTCTCGTCCAACATATCACAGTGTCTCAAGCCGAAAGTTTATGACCAGTGCGTGTTGCCAGTGATGACATTTATAGCTCCGAAACGAGGTCGCATACAATGGGCCTCATCTGAAGACCCGAAGGGCAAATGGAAAGGGCTAGGCTCGAAGTTTCCTTGCGTGATCAAATCAGGAACGAGGTTATCGCAGAAGAACCAAGGTTGCCGACATTGCACGAAGAATCGCCAAACTTGGGTGGTAATGGGCAGTGCACATTGCTCGCAGAATAGATAGCCGTTGGGGCCGAAAGGTTCTAGAATTGCAACCACGTACCGGAAGACGTAGCGTTGGAAGGCCTCCTATGTATATGTGTAATGTGTGTATAATGTGGGAAGGGTTGCGGGAATTCGATGGATGTGAGACGCACAGGACCGTTCATTGTGGCGGCACTTGGGGGAGGCCTATGTCCAACAGTAGACGTCTTTCAGCTGAAATTATGATAACGATGAGTTAAAAATAAAATATGTAACCATTAAAGACGAAGATGCCATTTGGTTTCAATATTCGAAACAAGACCTCTTTTCTTTACAAGACAATTTTGAATACACTCTAATTTAAACCTTAACAGACACTTAACAAAGCTAATATTTCAAAAGCTTCTTAACTGAACTCCACTAGAATTCATAAGAAAATATTTAACCTTATCACCAGCGCATAAGGTCTAATTCTCAATGTTTCTTTATTATTGGTTCAAATGACGCATGCGCGCTGGTAGCATGCGCAAGAACAATAGGGTAAGTCTTGAGTCGATATGCGCACAAAATATTACACATTTGACGTTTTAACAAAAACGCTTGAGTCAAATGACAACGTAGCTCGTAGAATGACGGAATTACCCACTCGAAATGCTATACTCAAGGGAAATCTAGGTAATTCACATTTTAAAACGGTACCTACTTCACGATGGGACAACTGCTTCCTAGCCGAGTTACGACGCCTCGATTAGGCTACGCCTCCTGTTCCTTTGTTCTGACCAGGTGACTGAGCGTTGAGATGACATCAGAACAAAGGAATCGGAGGCGTGGCTTGAAACAGGTGTAATTTTTGTGAACAGTTTTACGTAATGCCCTTTGTCTAATATTTTTGTAAAATCGTACAAGGCTTGCCGAGCCGCATTCAAAAGTATAATGTAAAAATACTATATTCATCTATCTAGACCCTTCGAATGACATCGTTGGGTTTTTTTTTTCGAAGGGGAAAATCATCTTATGACAAAACCCGCTCTTGGGTGGAGCGGGAGATAGTGTCAAACTCTTACTGACTAAAAACCCCGCGCCGTTCCTTCTAGCCTTCATACCGGGGCTCTAGTTTCCTTTCGGATAACCCCAATACCGGTAAAATCTGTTGGGGGTTGGAGACACTTTTACGCAATGCCCTTTCTATACCTAACCAGATTATTATATATTTCGAATTTCGGTTCATAACTCTAGCTACCAAATCACCAATATTCCTTTCAAATATCCTCCTTTTTATCAATATCATGCCATTATCAATCATAAACTAACATTCATGCATCAGGCTTGTGAGATTTATCAATTTCATAAAAAAAGGAACAACATCTCGATTTTAAACCTTATCTTCCTAGAATTAAAACACAAATTTGATCGTGAACGTTTATTTTCGTAGAAACTTCTCCAGTAACTTATTTTAAACTTTATTTTGTAGTTGTTAAGGTATAGTTTTGAAGTATTTGCTTTCTGAATGGTGATATCCACTAATAAATATGTCGAAACGTCATGTTTTACAAGCTTTTAAGTTTTTAACTTCATGTGTTTATTTTATGAAGATATGAGCTATGCCAGAGCTACGAATCTACGTCTACAGATTTTTTTTAGGTGGGAAAATCATCCAAAGACATCTACTTCTCTTGGGCGGAGCGCAAGGTTGTGTCAGACTTTTTCTGACTGAAAAGCCACTCCTGTTCCTTCTTTGCCTTTAATACCAGGGCCGGGTTTTCCTTTCAGAAGCGGACCCATGGCCCCAGAAGGTTTCGACCCTGCTGGGGCCCTAAGGTTTGCTAACGTCTATGGGTCATCATCATCATTTCAACCGACAGACGTCCACTGTTGGACATAGGCCTCCCCAAAGTGTTGCCACAATGATCGATCCTGTGCGTCTCGCATCCATCGGATTCCCGCAACCTTCACCAGGTCATCGATCCAACTTATGAGAAGCCTTCCAAAGCTGCGTCTACCGGTACGTGGTCGCCACTATAAAAAACTTTTTATTCCCATCGACCATCTGCTCTGTCACCAATGTGCCTGTCACTGTCATTTAAGTTTGGCGATTCGGGCTATGTCGTTAACCTTGGTTCTCCTGCGGATATCTTCATTTCTGATTCGATCACGCTAGGAAACTCCGAGAGAAGCCTATTCCATTGCCCTTTGACTGGCTTTGTCTTCTGATGAGGCCCATTGTAAACGACCACGTTTCGGAGCCATATGTCATCACTGGCAACACGCACTGGTCATAGACTTGTTTGAGACACTGCGTGTTATGTGACTTCTGATGAGGCCTAATTTGAGCGACCACGTATTTTTTTCTCGTTGGGTAAAAATCATCCAAATGACATCCCCCACCCTTGGGCGGACTTACTGACTAAAAAAATTCATCCTGTTCCTTCTTGCCTTTCATACCAGGGCCGAGCATTCCTTTCAGAAGCAAAACCCTTAGCCCCAGTGGGCTTCGACCCAGCTGGGCCCCTGCTTGAGCGACCACGTTTACTCTACACGTAATAGATTAGGTAGATATAAATAAACAAATTAAGTTTATGAAGACATTTCATTTCAGCCTCATTTCAATAAGTGCGTAGTAATTACCCTAAAAGGTCACAAATCCGGTCTGCTAACTGACTAATTACGGATATCCATAAAAACAGTAGTGCGGTTAAATGCAACGATTAAACAACTTTCTTTTGATAACGCTTCCGACAGAAAAGATAACAGTACCCGTAATAATAATAAGGTACTTTAGCACCCCTAGCCAAGTTGTTAATCTGCAATCGTTAACGCTACTCGAAAACGAACCAAATGTATGGGACTCAACGTTAAGTCACGTGGTCAGAACAAACGAATAGAAAATTTGTAGTCAAGTTCACATATCGTTCAAAACGATAGAATAGATTTGTTATCGTTTCTATAATGTTCAACGCTACATCCTTTGATAAACGCTACATTGTAAAACAAGCGGCCGAATCAGCCGTGTCAACATGGCTACCAACTTATCGTTTTCTACAATTGCTGACACCGAAGCGTTACTAATTGGAGAACGGAATTCGTCACGAAACGGTTGTAACTTGACTAGGGCTCGTATTGTTAGGAGGTTCCTTTCTCTGGAGCCCTGACCTTGTTTCCGATACCGGTGGGATACTAATTTTTTTTATTTAAGAATAAATAAATTGTTTTTTTTTTTATATTATAAATATAATTAATATATTATACTAGCTTTGCCCGCGCGGCTTCGCTCTCGCTCTTCCCTACTCCACCCTACTATACCCAACTCTACCCTACTCTACCCTACTCTACCCTACTCTACCCTACTCTACCCTACTCTACCCTACTCTACCCTACTCTACCCTACCCTACCCTACTCTACCCTACTCTACCCTACTCTACCCTACTCTACCCTACTCTACCCTACTCTACCCTACACTACCCTAATTTTTTTTTCCATAAGAACCTTCTCCTCACAATAACAATCACAACAAAAAAAAAATCAGCCAAATCGGTCAAGCCGTTTTCATGCCATGTCGTGACAACGGAAAACGGGGGTCATTTTTATATATATAGATATTAGATATATACAAGGTGTAAGGGACGGCCCTCCGCAAACTTTAAGGGCTTGCTCAGTAGACGAAGCTCAACAAACTTCCACAAATTTAATCGGATCTGTAATTTCAGAGATTAGCTACTACAAACAAAAAAAAAAACTTTTTTGGTTTATTTCTTAGACATATTATAATATAGTGTAGATTGTGACGGATGAACCAATTAGTTTTTAACTCTTCAATCGTGATAATTACAGATACAATAGAAAGACAATGGGTGCGCGAACATGTTCGCTTGGAGTTTAATGAATTAAATCATGTTCAAATTGATGATAGTGGAATCAGAAAGGGCACTCTTAAGAAGCCCAAAAGAAGCACCCATTTTGAAGGTTTAAAAGAATCCAGAACAAGCCCAAGTCGTCGACGGCGCGCACTGTTGCCGCGCGCCTCAAGGAGTTGTCAGCAACAGGAGGGGCCCAGCTGGGTCGCAAGGGGCCCAGCTTTCTCTAGAAGCTAACCCTGGCCCTAGTTAGTAGGCACTAGGGCCAGGGTTAGCTTCTAGAGAAAGCTCAGGCCCCGTATGAAGGCAAGAAGGAACGGAGTAGGTTTTTAGTAAGTAAAAGTCTGACATTATCTCCCGCTCCGCCCAAGAGCAGGGTTGTCATTGGATGATTTACCCACCATAAAGTTTTACTGTCCTGTTAGTCTAGTGGTTACTGACCCTGACTGTAATGCCAGAGGTCGTGGGTTCGATTCCCACCCAGGACAAATGTTTGTGTGATGAGCATTATCATTTGTTCTGTGTCTGGGGTAATTTATCTATAATATGTATGTATTTAGAAATATATAAGTATGTTTATCAGTTGTCTAGTACCCATAACACAAGCTCTACTTAGCTTGGGACTAGACGGCGTTGTGTGATAGTTGTGGAATGTTATTATTATTATTATAAAAAAAGGTCAAAAACAATAATTAATTCATGAATCTCCAAGCGACCACCGGTGGCCGCGCATCTATTGTCTTACTATTGTGTCTCTAATTGACGGTATCTGAAGGGTTATATTTGAATGTCCCGTTCTTTGGTAACTTGCGCGGTTTGCACTATTCCAACCCGTTACACAAACAAAATAAGAAAGAAAGACTACAACTACTCAAACTCATAAAACCATTAAAAAACCCTTTCTCTTTAAAAATGTTTTCTTTTTTTCTTAAAAAAATCCTCTTTTAACAAAAAAAAAAAAAAAATGATTTGAAAAGAAAGTTTCTGAAAAGATACACGTTATCGCGTAACAATAACAAAAATATTGAAATGTCATTGCGTAGTTAAAGAGATTGCCCAATTTTTTTCTTTGTTCGCGTAAAAAGTGGCGTAGGGATGTGCTAAGCTTACAGACATATCGATATAAATAAAATCATTCTAACTATTACTTATTCTCTCTTTTCTGGCTAAATGTTTAAATTTTTGTCAATCAATCTTGCGTCTAAGGTTGAAAGGGGGGGTATAACGACATTGTGTACCAGACAAATAAAAAAAAAACATATATTTTTGGCAATACCAAAAGTAACGTTAACCAAAATCGTAAATAGAAAGATTTTATCAAATTCGTTTATAATTAAGTGAGTTAGAAACCTTTCAAATCTGATAAAAGAAAATTATGTCAAGTTACAGTAAGGGTCTTTTAGGAATTTGAAACGTGGTCGCTTACAAAGGGCCTCATCAGAAAACTTAAGTCACCCAAAAGGCGATAAAAAGGCCTACGCTCGAGTTTCTTTGCGTGATCACATCGAAATGAAAATATTCGCAGGAGAACCAAGGTTACCGACATAGCTTGAAGAATCGCCAAACTTAATTGGCAATGGGCAGGGCACATTACTCGCAGAACAGATGACAGTTGGGGCCAAAAGGTACGTACCGAAAAACGTAGCTTTGGAAGGCCTCCTACAAGGTGGGCCGATGACCTGGTAAGGGTTGCGGGAATCCGTTGGATGGATTTTCTCCAACATAAAAAAATCACCAGTATGGAAATTCCCCACCACATTTCATCTCATGATGAGCACCGTAAAGGCTATAAGCGGGTTGTTATAAGATTTTGTCGTTCAAGTGTGTCTTTCAGGCATCTCCTCTTTATTGGACCGTGTTAATTTATATGGTCTAAATATATTTCCTTGCAAATAACATCTTCTTCTTCTTCCTGCCCTTACCCCATATTGCTTGGGGTCGGCGCAACACGTTTTTGTCTTCCATTCTGTCCTGTCACCCGTTAAACTATCACTAACTCCCTTTTCTTTCATATCACTCCTCACACAATCTATCCATCTTTTCTTCGGTCTTCCTCTCCCTCTCCATCGTTCTACATGTATACTCAGAACTCTTTTAGTATAATATGCGCTTCATCCCTCCTCTTCACATGACCATACCAAGACAACCGATTACCTTTCAAATTTTCAGTCACTGGCGCTACTTTCAAACTTCCTCTAATAAACTCATTTCTCACTTTATCCATTCTCGTCACACCACACATCCATCTTAACATTCTCATCTCCGCTACATGCAATCTTTTTTCACCCGTCTTTTTCACAGCCCAACATTCTGATCCATATAGTATGACAGGCCTTATCACGGATTTATAGATTTAGCCTTCAACTTGAGGGGCATCCGTGGGTCACAATTTTTTCCTGTGACCTCTCGACATTTCATCCATCCTGCGTTGATCCGACGTGTCGGTCTACCTCACCATCCCCTTGGTCGAGCGACCCGAGGTACCGAAAGTCGGAACAGATTGGTATGGGCGTTCCGGTGAGAGCTAAAGGCACTGGATTGGAGAGACCGCCGAAATTACAGAACAAGTACTCAGTTTTGGTTCTACTCAATTTCAGGCCAACACTCTCCAGTTTGTGCCATCACACCTCCAATCTGTTCTTGCAAATAACATAACATATTAAAAATAAAACCTCTGTAAATAGTATCGATACAAAAAATCAAACCTATCGATACTTTGCCCATCCTTAAGCGAAGCCATTAGCGACGTTATATCCCTGTCAACTGACGTAGATCAATCATAATCATCTTTTGTTATCTGAGCCATCGGGGAACCCCGGGCAGCGGGCAACTTGCCCCGGACCGACTAATATATTGCCCGCAATGATTCTCAGATGTTAGTTTATTGCTTCTTCGATTATTGCTTGGAGAATGTCAGACATTCTCAATTTGACACGCTCCTACAAGTTTTTTTTATTAATAGTTTTTAGATTATCTACATGATATTTCATTCTTTTAAGGTCTTTATCATGGAAATGGAAATTAGACTTTAGTTGAGATAGATAGATGAAAGTCTATGACCAGTGTAGGTTTTGGGCGGAGCACCGCCGTGCCCTCGTGGGGGCGATCGGTGGCGGAGACCTCTCTCGCCGGGCCTTGGTTCAGGCCATGGTCCGGAGCGAGGAGGAGTGGCAGGCGGTCGCCTCCTTCTGCGAAGCAGTAATGCTAGCAAAGGAGAAGGACGACCGCTTCAGGCAACGGCGCCCTCGCCGCCGCCACCGGGATTCCAATCCCGATTTCCAGCCACCGTAGACGCGGGCTCGTGGACAGCGAGCCATGGGTAGCTCGCTGTCCGGTCGTCCGGTAACTGTTCGGACCGAGCCAAGACGTTGACAGCGCGCACTGTTCCCGCGCGCCTCAAGGAGTTGTCAGCAACAGGAGGGGCCCAGCTGGCTTGAAACCTACCGGGGCCGGGGTTATCCGAAAGGAAGCTTGAGCCCCGGTATGAAGGCTAGAAGGAACGGCGTGGGGTTTATAGTCAGTAAGAGTCTGACACTATCTCCCGCTCCACCCAAGAGCGCGTTTTGTCATAAGATGATTTTCCCCATCGGCCAAAAAAAAAAAAACATCGTCTGTAGTCAAGTCAATTCAAGGCGAAATAATAATATTCCACAACTATCACACAACGCCGTCTAGTCCCAAGCTAAGCAGAGCTTGTGTTATGAGTACCAGACAACTGATAAATTACACCCAGATACCGAACAAATGATCATGCTCATCATATAAACATTTGACCGGGCTGGGAATCGAACCCACGACCTCCGGCATAGCAGGCACTAACAGGCCAGTCATATATAGTCAGTTTATGAGCAGTGATGACATATGGATTCTAAACGTGGTCGCTTACAATGGGCCTCATCAGAAGGCATGAGAAAGGGTTATGCTCGGAGTTTCCTTGCGTTATCGCGTGAGAAATGATTGCTATCCGCCGGAAAACCAAGTTGTCGACAAAGCACGAAGAATCGCCAAACTTAAGTGGCAATGGGCAGGGCACATTGCTCGCAGAACAGATGGCCGTTTGGGCCAAAAGGTTCTGATTTTTTTTTTCGTTTCCTGAAAAAAAAACTTGCGGAATGTTGTTCATTTACCTATGTATATTATGCAAGATTGTTTTCTTCTTTGTAGACAACACTTTTGAGTTGACAGTATACTACACTCATTTTACTGCACACAAAAAAGACAGATTGAACACTATAGACTCCGATTAACGAAGAAATAATCAAACGGTCTAGTCACGAAAAATATCTCGGGTTGTGGGTAGACGACAAACTTACGTGGAAACTACACATCGATCATGTCAAAACAAAACTGACGTCACTATTAGGAGCGGTACGAAAAATTAGAAACTGTATACCCAAAAAAGTACGACAAATTATATATAACTCTAGTAAAATCAAACCTTGAATACTTCATTGAACTATGGGGATCAGCTACGAAATCTAATCTAAATTCACTACAAAGAACACAAAACAAAATTATCAAAACACTATTTCACTATAACTATCTATACCCAACAAAGAAACTATACGAAAAAACAAACCTACCAAATCTCAAACAACTTTACACATATTATACCTGCATTCTCATAAAAAAAATCACCACGAGTTCTGTACAATCAAACATTCAACTATGTAAAAAGACAACAACATACAATACTAGAAGTAAACACAAGTTTCAACTGATAACTTCACGCGCTCGAACTAATTACGGCAAATAAACAATACTGTATGAGGGAAGCACGGTTGTTTAGCGATTTACCCGAAGAATTAAAGAAATGTGAAAATATTAATGTTTAAAGCTAAATAAAAAAAAAAAACATGTATACAACCTGTGACGTCAAAAACACACCAGATGTGAATATTACAATACTTATAAGCTATTTGTATCTCATTTTAAGTGAACTGTAATTGTTCTTATGAGAATAAATTCTTTAAACCTAGACTTGACAGATGCATCATTGACTATGATCTTCTCAGCTTGTTTCTTAATCGACTGAAGTGCACTTCCATCTCTATCTTGCGTCATGTGCCCTGTTATTTGTTCACATCACTTCTAATGGCAGCATCAAGGGGTGGCATTGCTGTGGCCGAATACTGGCCTGTTGGTCTAGTGGTTAGGACCCTGAATGCTATGCCGTAAGTCGTGGGTTCGATTCCCTCCCAGGACAAATGTTTGTGTGATGAGCATAATCATTTGTTCTGTGTCTGGGTGTAATTTATCTATAATATGTATGTACTAGCTTTCCGCCCGCGGCTTCGCCCGCGTGGACTACAGTTTATATCGCGCGGGCAGAGACCCGTGCTCAGCAGTGGAATTATAGGTAGCCTATGTGTTATTCCAGTGTCTCTTCTACCTACCTACCAAATTTGATCTAAATCCGTTCAGTAGCTTTTGCGTGAAAGCGTAACAGACGGACAGACAGACAGTTACTTTCGCATTTATAATATTAAGTAGGGATTTACAAATATATAAGTATGTCTATCAGTTGTCTAGTACCCATAGTACCCAGTACACAAGCTCTGCTTAGTTTGGGACTAGACGGAGTTGTGTGATAGTTGTGGAATATTAGAAAACACTGTTTTTGCCATCGATACACTAAAAAGAAAAATCGCACAATCTGTATCTCAAAATCTTTTATTTCACTACGTATAAAATTACGTCAACTACACTATTGTATAGAAACGGAAGAAACATTATATTTTTTTTAGGTGGGAAATTATTCAATGAATTCTCTCACTCTTGGGTAGAGCGGGCAGACGTGTCAGACTGGAGTACGATCCGGAGGGCACTCCGGTACCACCGGATGCCCGAATACCTCTGTCAAGTGGTCGAGGCTTACCTGTCGGAAAGGTACATTATCTACCCCGGTCACCAGGGAGACTGGAAACGTCGAGAGATGTCGTGCGGTGTTCCGCAGGGGTCGGTACTAGGGCCACCCTTGTGGAACATCGGGTACGACTACTTGCTGCGCGGCGACTCCCCTGACGGGGTCAGCGTGGTTTGCTAGGCAGACGACACGCTGGTTCTAGCGCAGGGAGAGTCGCACCAGGCGGCGGTCGTTCTAGCGACACGCGGGGTTGCGATAGTCGTTGGTAGGATCCAGGAGTTGGGACTCGAGGTGGCGCTGCACAAATCCGAGGCTATATGCTTCCACGGTCCTCGGAACGCGCCACCGTCGGGTTCCCAACTAACGGTGGGAGGAGTTCACATCGGCGTCGGGTCGACGATGAAGTACCTGGGACTCGTCCTCAACAGCCGGTGGAATTTCGGAGAACACTTCCGACGTTTGGCTCCCAAACTCAACCGGGCCGGGGCTGCTCTCAAGCGGCTCCTGCCCAACCTTGGGGGTCCAGACGCCTCCTGCCGGAGGCTCTACGCGGGGATCGTTCGGTCCATGGCCCTCTACGGGGCGCCGGTGTGGGCGCCGTCGCTGGCAAAGCGACCGGCGTCCATACTGAACGCCTGCCAGAGGGTCATGGCAATACGGATGGTGCGGGGTTACCGCACGATCTCCCGCGAAGCGGCGAGCCTTCTGGCTGGCCTACCACCGTGGGATCTGGAGGCAACAGTCCTTGCACACATGCACGATAAGCGCGTGGAGATGCAACGCCGGGGTGAAAGTCCACTACCGCGACAGGTCGAGGTATGGCGGACAGAGCTCCGGCGGGATCTCACGGTGAAATGGCGTCAGCGACTATCGCAACCCAGTGCTGGGCACGCCACGATTATGGCGGTAAGTCCCCTCTTTGAGGCGTGGCTGGAAAGACCTCACGGCGTCCTTACCTTCCGCATGACGCAGGTCCTCACCGGACATGGCAAGTTCGGGAGGTTCCTGCATCGGATTCGAGCGGAAGAGACGCCCGGGTGCCGCCACTGTGCGGAACGCCCGGAGGACACGGTGGAGCACACAGTAGAGGTATGCCCTGCTTGGGCGGAGCAACGCCGTGCCCTCGTGGGGGCGATCGGCGGTGGAGACCTCTCGCGCCGAGCCTTGGTTGAGGCCATGATCCGGAGCGAGGAGGAGTGGCAGGCGGTCGCCTCCTTCTGCGAAGCAGTGATGCTAGCAAAGGAGGAGGCCGACCGCATCAGGCAAAGGCGCCCTCGCCGCCGCCGTCGGGATTCCGATCCCGATTTCCGGCCACCGTAGACGGGGGCTCGCGGACGGCGAGCCATGGGTAGCTCGCTGTCCGATCGTCCGGAAATGGACCGAGTCCAAGACGTCGACGGCGCGCACTGTTCCCGCGCGCCTCAAGAAGTTGTCAGCAGCAGGAGGGGCCCAGCTGGGCCGAAGCCTACTGGGGACAGGGTTGTCCGAAAGGGAGCTCGTGCCCCGGTATGAGCTCCGCCCAAGAGCGGGTTTTGTCATAAGATGATTTTCCCCATCGGGAAAAAAAAAAAAAAAAAAAGACGTGTCAGACTTTTACTGACTAAAACCCATTTCTGTTCCTTCTTTGCCTTTCCAGGGCCCCGGGGTACACTTTCGCACAACCCGTAGTTATTACATTTGAAAACAAAATAAAAATCATAATTTGACTTTCTTACATATCTTTATTTAAATAGACTATAAATTGTACTTACATCATAATCTATTTAATTATTTTTTTTAATTGATAAAAAAATGTTTTTATTTTACTGCACCCCAAAAAAAATTTTGAATCCCTGCTGAATCTATTTTATTAAGGTTAACCAACGGTCAGATTCTGAATTGAGAATTTGGAGAAAAGTTTGTCATGTTTACAGGGAACAGAATAATTTAACAGATACTTCAAATCCCAATTCAAAATATCACGCGTTTTAAGTTATTTGTCGGTCATTTTGAAGAGCTAAATTTTTACTATTCTGTGCTTGAATATTTTAAATGCTTTGGTTACTGGACATCACATTTTTTCAGGCTCCATTATAGTCAGAAGGTTTCGCTCTTCATCTGACTTGGATGTTTTTTCTACAATTCAGTATAGTTATTTTTTTTTTTAATAATAAAAATAAAGGGAAATGAAACTTTTGCTATATATAGCTGGCGTGATTTATTTTTCTTTTCGCCAATAGTGAAACCTAGATCATATCTTAAAGGACTGTATGAGAAATCAATAGCAAAAAGAATAATGTCTAACAACCGTAACCGAACGAAGTTAGACGCTATTAAAATTTAGTAAATTTCTATTGTTTTTTATCAGGCGTTATTTTTCTTAAATAAAAAATATACTCCGTCTCCGATGTTTTATTTTTCCCATTGTTAAATATACTACACGAATTATCTAATAAATTATCCTGCGTCTTTCGCTTCCACATTTATCACTTTTTCTAGCGTGGTAAAGAATTCGAGTCCTCAAGTCGAAATAATTATAACACAAGAAAAATAGGTAACGCCAGATAAAAAGTACAAGCAATGCTTATATAGGTATCTTCATTCAGTTACGGTTTAAAGACCAGGGGGTCTACTCGCTTTCTCCGAAAACGAAGTTTCAATTGAAATTTCGCGTGTTTCCTACCACGGTTCCTTCTAATTTCGCACGAACGAAAATTTTTTGACGTACCGAATCTCTAACTCTAATTAGTTGTTTCGAAAAAAAATAATATAATTATGACAGAGGATTGTTTGCAATTTTAACGTCAAATGATTATCGTCCATTTACGAAAGTTTCGTTTCGGAGAAAGCGAGTAGACCGCCTGATTCTTTTTCTCGTATTGTCCTCTAACTTATAACCTAGGTTTAATTTCTGGCGAAAAGAAAAAATAAATCATGCCAATATTTTGCATTAGTCTTTGTACATGTAAGATTGTATTTACTAGCGTATACAGTCCTATCTTATAGATATCTCAAAAACAGTCACATTTGAGATGTCATTTTTTGTTTTTCTTTTCATACATTCTTACCAATTCGTCTTCCGAAAAATCTGATTCTTCTTTAAATACGTAAACTTGCCTGTTGTCCGATTTCTGTTTATGCAACGATTCATTTAAATCCAAAAGTTGTTGTAATGTTTCATCAATATCGTCAGAAGAATTAAATCGTTCAACGTACCGAGGGTTATCTAAGGCTGCAACTAAGCCAGAAGACGAGGACTTTCTTCGACCTGATTTGACATGTTTTAAAGCTTTTACAGCATGTGTGGGTAAGTCTTCGTTAGTTTTTCTTGAACAGTTAGAAACTTTAATGTGACTCTCACTATTTTCTTTAATGGTTAATTTGCATTTTGAGTACAATTCAGAGTTTGAACTACTGATCTTTCTGTCTAACTTAGATACAAGAACCACTAAAGAATCATTATTTGATTTAATCGTTGCAGTTTCGAACCATTCGCCTGTTTCAAAAGACTCTCCAATTATTTGTAGCTCTCGTTGAGCTTCTTTTAAATCATCGTCTGGTTCATCTTCCAATAGCTCTTCTATTTTGAGTATATTAGCGTTTGTAACATAGTTTTTCTGAGCAACTGGAGGAATGAACTCATCACCGCAGTCCGTATCTTCTGGTTGTTTTATGACTATTAGTTCTTGTTCCTTAGATGCCTCTGACGCCTTTTTTAATCGACGTGTGGCTATTGGAATTTTAGATGACATTTTTTCTGTAGTTTTTGGCTGAGATGCTTTTGAAGAACAGCTAATTTTGAATGAGCTATGACTTATAGTTTCTGGTACTTGTGTTGTTTTCTGATGCCTTATTGTTTTTGCATGTTTATCCTCATCTTTGCCTTTCAGTTTAACATCTAATAAAGATTGTTGACTCAGAATTCTTGGAGAATCTGATATCACAACAGTGCTCCGTTTTTGTGGTTGCTGATCTTTTTTCGATATTTTTTTACTCTTTGACGCCGATTTCTGTTTTTGCGAAGTTCCCGAGTTTAGTTTTAGTGACTTTTCTTGCAAATTATTTGATTGTGTCCTTTTATTAGGAATATTTGTTTTTTTTAAAGGAATATTGTTTTTTTGTGGTTTTTGGCTATCTGCAGTTTGATGATCCATGACGAATACTTTATGCTTTTGTTTTTGAAATGGATATTTATCTTTCCAGTTTGGTATAACATCTTTATCCAATACGCATTTATGATATTTTGCCTGAAATACTCGTCCGGGTTCATTATCAACTGGCAAGAGTTTATTTATTGTATCCTTTCCTTTTTTTACTAATTCTTTCTTTATTTTTGATGGAAATAAATCAGGAATTGGTTGAGTATTTTTATGTTTTTTTGTAGGAAGCTGTATATTGTTTTTTATTAATGTTATTTTAATTAACGCTCTATATGGTGCTAATGGAGCATATTTATGTGGAGGTTGTTTAACAGGTTCTTGTAAAGTAATAACACTTTTTTCCAAACAAGTTTTAGGTTTGTCATATTTATCTTTTTTGATTGCAAGCTGTGTGTTGCTATCTAATGAAGTTGTATGTAGTAACGCTCTGTAAAGCACTAATGTATGATATTTTTGTGGAGGTAATTTAATAGATTCTTGCGAAGTAATATCACTTTGATCTGAATTAGTATTAGATTCATAATTATTATTTTCTTTATTTGGAAGCTTTGTGTTGTTGTCAGCTATTTTTTTATGTACTGACGCTAGATATAGTGCTAACGGATCATATTTTTGTGAAGGTACTTTAATAGATTCTTGCGAAGTAATATATCTTTGTTCTGAATTAGTATTAAGTTCGTCATTTTTATCTTTTTTGATTGGAAGCTGTGTGCTTTTGTCTAAAATAGTTTTACGTAATAACGCTCTATATAGCACTGCAGGATGATATTTTAGTGAGGGTAGTTTATTAGATTCTTGCGAAGTAATATCACTTTGTTCTGAATCGTTATTAGATTCATCATTTTTATCTTTTTTAATTGGAAGCTTTGTGTTGTTGTCTACCATTTTTTTTTTACGTAGTAACCCTCTATATAGAGCTAATGGATCAGGTTTTTGTGGAAGTACTTCAATAGATTCTTGCGAAGTAAAATATTTTCGTTCTCAATTAGTATTAGGTTTCTCATTCTTATCTTTTTAAATTGGAAGCTATGTGTTGTTATCTATTAAAGTATTTTGAAGTAACGCTCTATATACAACTATAGGATCATATTTATGTGGTAGTGCTTTAACAGATTCTTGCAAAGTATTATTACTATATTGCAAATAAGGTTCTTCATTTGTTACTATTGCTTCTCCATTCTTACTATCTTCTGTAGTCTCCTGCTGATTCTAAGATAAGTTTTTTGGAAAGTTTATCGACCACTTTCTTAATTATCTTCTTGTAAGTTTTCAAAAGTACTGCATCCCTGCGTTTCTTCTTTAGCTCAGCTGTTATTTCATTTATTGAACTAATGAGCTGCTGTATTATTTCCGTTGTCGATTTGGCGTATGCACTGAAATTTGCAAAATATAGTTATGTATGAATTTTGGTAATTTCTAAAGTTAGATAAAATACAGTTTTAGCTACTGCCGACCAGCTCACTCCTCGTATTTCAGACTGTATACTGTTTTATATATAAAGATATCTATATTTACTAAATGTAATCGACTGTTTTATTTTTTAAGTAGGAAATCATCCAAGGACTTTTAGGGGTTCCCTATCCATTTGCATATTTTTTTAGACCTAATATAACTTGGCATACTTTTGTTTGGCCTAATTATATTTTCGCATAATTTATTTACGCATAACAGCTTACGCATAATTTTTTTAAGCATATTTTTTCTAACCATAATAATGATAAAGCATAATTTTCTAAAGCATAAATTTATTAAGCATAATATTCTAAAGCATAAATTTACTAAGCATAACATTCTAACGCATAACTTTAGGATATACCAATTTATTTTGACGATTGGAAAAAACCATATCTCCTGAAGCAGGTCATATTTGTTATGATCAATTTTGTAGGCTTTTTTCACAGTAAGAAGCCTGCAAAAGAGCATACACTAGGCATACAAGCAAGCAAGCAAGCATGCAGCATGCAAGTAAGCATGCAGCATTCAAGCGAGCATGCAAGCAAGCATGCAGCATTCAAGCGAGCATGCAACATGCAGCATGCAAGCAAGCAGCATGCAAGCAAGCATGCAGCAGGCAAGCAAGCAGCATGCAAGCAAGCATGCAGCTTTCAAGCGAGCATGCAACATGCAGCAGGCATCTTCGGCTTATGAAGAATATTATGCAAAAAGAAGGGATCCCACTTTTAGGATGGATCGGAAAAGAGTATCGAGATTTTCACTGACTGAATTCAACCTGTGAGGACGCAAAGAGCAACTGAAGGATCAGTTTACACACAGCAGTAATAATACAGCCGGTGTGAACTTTTAAATGTAATTATAACATAATTATATGAGTTTTTAAAGATGATTTAATTACATTATTGTTTAATACGTTGATGTTGCTCCTATTGATCGTAGCGTGATGTTATATAACACTTTGGTCTACAAACCTGCCTCTTCCCTTACAAACTACTTGTATGGGGCTAAGTGCGAAAGGGACCAAGTGCAAATGGGACCAAGTACGAATGGGACCAAGTACGAACGGGACCTACTGCGAACGCGGTACGAAGTGCGAATAACCCATTAATTTGCCATTAAGAACAAGATTCCCATTCTATGCCATTTCTGTCAATGGAGTGTCAGTGGTTGACCATTGGAAAGTCATAATGACGCCATTAGTAGATTACCAAACTTGTCAAAATCAATAATATTATGATATTAATGTCAGACCATTCTGTAATAGCAGAATTGAGGCCCAGCCCCCCTTGCCAAGTTACAACCGTTTCTCTTGCGTCAAACGCCTCGAGTCGGGCACACCCCCAATTCTTTTGTTCTGACCACGTGACTGATCGTTGAGATGACGTCATTCCCGTACATTTAAAGTTTTCTACTAGTGTTAACGATTGCAGATTATCAACTTGGCTGGCCTGGGTGGCCACAAATGGTGGCATTTTGCCGGGGCCTCTCGCCTAATTCTGTTCAGGTACACACCGAAGCAACTGCGCCGGGAGTCATAAGAGTGAGTCTGTAGGAGATACGCTACTTTCTCCTTTATCGGCCTTAGCAAGACACGTCACTAAAATTCTCAGTATCTTTGCTCTACAAAAATAAAAACAAGAATGGTTTCACTCTCATTTTTGTTATTATTTTTACCGCTATTCATTAAAACAATATAAAGACAGTAAAAGTCTTTGACTACAAATCCCAATACATTGAGACTATAACAAAAGTTGGCATTATTTAACAGTGGCATAGACAAATAGAGCACGTAATTTTATGACAGGCCAGTAATATTCAACCAAACAATTCAATTCCCTGACTGCATTAGTGAAGAAAAAAAATTGCGAAGCGGACTCGCACACAAAGAGTTCCGTACAAGAATATTAAAATGGAGAAAAAAAAACACGTCTCATTGAAAACTTTATTTTAACTTACTAATCTAGACTTATCCTACTAATATTATAAATGCGAAAGTTTGTATGTAGGTATGAATGGATGTATGGATGGATGTATGGATGGATGTATGGATGGATGTATGGATGGATGAATGGATGGATGTATGGATGTTTGTTACTCTTTCACGCAAAAACTACTGAAAGGATCTCGATGAAATTTATAATGTATAATGTGTATCTAATATAAGACATGTGACATCCACCAACCCATTCACGGCCCATTCCCTCTCCTAGAGAGGAGGCCTGAGTCCCTGCAGTGGGAACATTAAAAAGGCTGATGATGATGATACTAATATTATAAAAGATTTGTATTTTTAATGATAATATTCAAAAACTACAGAATCGATTAAAAAAATCATTCACTAATAGAACGCTACTTTATCACCGAGTGATATAGGGATGCAAGCGAAGCCGCTGGCAGATGCTAGTGATGACCAATTTAATATTATCATAATTATGTATTTTAGGTGTTAGTTATAACATCACCTTAGTCGCGTATGTAAGGGTGTATATCATAATTTAAAACATAAATAAATAATTTTACTATCATGTAGTTTTTCTAGGAGCAATAGAAATACGGGTCGTGGGGCCAAAAGGAAAAAGGCATTAAAGTGCAGTTACCAAAAAACGGAATTTATTTTATTTATGTTCCAAAAAAAAACAAGCACTCAAAAAAATTTTTTTTTATATAATGGTTTACTTTATTTATACAAAAAAAAAACAGCACAGAACATAGCATAGAGAAATAGTATGTGTTGTACCATCGCGGTCATTTTTGCCTGATCACTTAAAAAAAAATTCGCTTGAATCTTGAGGCGCGACGCCAAAGCAAACCCTTTGAAGTTTTCGTTTCGAATGCAAGCAAAAATAAACTTAGCGGTCAGGCGGAAGTGTACTTTGATGGTACATCGTACAGATCAATCTAAACTAGGTACGCAGACCTGCAGTGCTATTATTTAAGAAAACAGCCTTGAGCGCAGCGCTGGCCGCAGCGACGAGTCGAAACCGTAGTACATAGAATTAACAACCCAATGTAAAGGTACATTGGATTGTTAATCCAATGTAACTATTTGGATTTCGTCGTTGTGGCCAGAGCTGCGGTCAAGGCTGTTTTCTTTAGAGAATAGCACCACAGTAACTTAAGAGTCGGAGATTTAGCACAGGCTTAGTTATAGGGTTCCATAGTCAGCCTCGGGTACAGAACCCTAAAAACAGCATGAAAGCGAAATCGTCTTAGTTCTAGGAAGTGTTGTAAAAGTGCAAAAATCTTTGTTAATCCCTTTTCGTTGGTAGTTTTTGTATTTCGGCTACTTTCATTTGTTTAGCTAAGTTGCAGAATTGCTACCTGTGATCATTTGTATTGTATTTGCATTTGTTTACGGAACTAACTGCCGCACTCAGAGACGCCCATTAACGCTAATCTCTAATTTACTAATTTTGTCATTGAATAATAGTCTATATCTTTATGATGTTAAGTACCTTAGGTTTTGCTATAATTGACGTAAAGTAAAATGACGTCTCTGAGTGCGACAGTTTTTTTTTTTTTTTTTTTTTTCTGTCGACGGGGAAAATCATCATTGACGAAGACCCTAAAGTGGATAATTAGCATAACATCACGACCGTATTCTTCGAAGGGGCAAACAAAACAACCTTTTTTTAACTTCGTAAGGCCCAACCTAAATTTAGGTCGATCTACACTACGACCAAAGCAGTGGTGGCCGAGTGGTAATGGCTCTGACTTACGAGTTGTACGTCACGGGTTCGAACCCAGACAGGCGCATTACTTTGTGTACCTAATTTATTTCATCACCACTGCTTTCAAACGGTTAAGAAAAACATCGTGAGGAAACCGGCATGTCCTAGAACCAAATATTCGAAAACATGTGACATTCACAGCCTCAAAGAGTTATCAGCAACCCAGCAGGGTCGTAGCCTCTGGGGCCATGGGTGATGCCAAAGAGAACCCTGAGGCCCTGGAACAATAGCAAAGAAGGAACAAGAGTGGGTTTCTTAGTCAGCAAAAGTCTGACACTATCTCCCGCTCCGCCCAAAAGCGAGGGATGTCATTGGATGATTTTCCCACCTAAAAAAAAATGTAACATCCACTAACCCGCACTGGGCCCGCGTGGAGGAAGGATTACGGCCCATTCCTTCTCCTACAGAGAAGACCTGGAGTCCCAGCAGTGGAAACATTATAAGGCCGACTATGCTATGCAGAGCTTACAAAAAACACACCTAATTTAGTCCAGAACTAAAAGAAGCTTTAATGATTTTTTTTTCATAGCAAGCTTTTATAGCTCGGTATACCTATATAATTAATACTCGTCAAGACGAATCATACGAGCCCAAACTCGATGGGGTTGTGTCGTTTAACTACCAAGTTCCTATAACCACCTTCCGATTCCATCATAAGATCAGCTCCATGTCATAATAATTTTGCATTGTCATCTGATTTACACATTCATGCAAAATTACAGCTTTGATGACAGACAAACATCGGGACAGGTGAAACTAAATAAAAGCTTGTAAAATAGCTGCAATCTGAATTAAAAACACGCAGCCCACTTTTCAACTCAAAAATCTTTATAAATCGCTTGACCACATGAGTCCACACATAAAAGCTGGTTAGTTATCAAAGTCTAACTCTATTAAAGGCAGTACCATAGACTAGATAATTCGAAAGTCGAAAATATTAACAATATTACGCCAATATTACTGGTATCCGAATTCAGAATTTGATGTTCTGAAGGTATAAAGCTAGAACTATATTAGACCGACGCACACGTGTAACACGCCCGATTTGTACGTAGAACGACGTCGCGTGGCGTGGATCAAGTGTAGCTCTACAAGTCTAGTTTCCATATAAATATAAGGAGACCGACACGCCCAGATCGGCGTAACACCCGTTTGTATGGTAGATCCTCTCTTTTCAACGTAGGTTTACAGGACTTTACACTCTGTCCAGCTAACCTCTTAAGTTTTTTTTTTACGAAACGAAAACAATCGGCCTCTCCATACAAACTGCTTCATCAAGTTTTTAATTTTGTATGGTGAGGCTGATTTTTTGTTTCATTTCTGAAAGTCTTGTGGAAGGTTGTTCAGTTTCGTCTACTGAGCTAGCCCTTAAAGTGGAGGGCTGTCCTTACACCCTGTATGTTGTGTATGTTTAAAAATACCGAATTTAATATGTTTAAATCAAATTGGTAGGCATTTTCCCGTTTTCAAATCAATAGTGTCGCATCTACAAATTTTCTTCTATGATAGCACTGTCTGTCTGACTGTCTATTTGACCCGTAATGACTGTAAAAGGAACTATTTCAAGCTTTACAATGGTTTTAACTGGATTAAAATCCTTTTAGCAGTTGGTAGTATGTTGCCTTTTTTTTGTAACTTTAGATTTGCTACTTTTAGACCTTACTGTCCACGGACGCGTAGCTTCATAGATTCGTATTCGTTATTATACGCTCGGTGTACGCCTGCGTGAAGCTTGCATACAAGACTATGCAACTCTGTCGACGAAGTGACAGTGTCCCGGCCCTGGTCGAGGCCATGGTCTGGAGCGAGGAGGATTGGGAGGCAGTCGCCTCCTTCTGCGAAGCAGTAATGATAGCAAAGGAGGAGGCAGACCGCATCAGGCAACGGCGCCCTCCCCGCTGCCGCTGAGATTCCGATCCCAATTTCCGGCCACCGTAGACGCGGGCTCGTGGACGGCGAGCCATGGGTAGCGATTGTCCGGTAATTGTCCGGACCCAGCCCAAGACGTCGACGGCGCGCACTGTTCCCGCGCGCCTCAAGGATTTGTCAGCAACAGGAGGGGCCCAGCTGGGTCGAAGCCTAGTGGGGCCAGGGTTATCTGAAAAGAAGCTCGAGCCCCGGTATGAAGAGGCTAGAAGGAACGGGGTGGGTTTATAGCCAAGAGCGGGGGTTGTCATAAAATGATTTTTGCCCACCGTAACAAAAAAAAAGCGACAGCATCGTGACGTCATGTGTCGTGCGTATAATGACGAATACGCGTCTATGAAGCTACGCGGCCGTGGACAGTACCTAGTTCTAAGGAGATACTTGTATATGGGACATGCTTCTTTTTTATCGACAATTGATCTGTACAAAACAGTGTGACGGAGGTGTATATAGTCCACTCTGACACATAAATTAAAACAAGCTTTTAATGAAAATCATTTTTTCATAGCAAGCTTTTAAAACTCGGTATAACTACTTATATAATTAATACTCGTCAAGATGAATCATACGAGCCCAAACTCGATGGGGTTATGTTGTTTAACTACCATGTCCCTATAGCCACCTTCCGGTTCCATCATCAGATAAGCTCCTTCTCATAATAATTTTGCATTGTCATCTGATTTACACATGCATGCGAAATTTCAGCTCAATCGGTAACCGGGAAGTGGGTCAAATTTAATTTACAAGATTTGATTACAGACAAACATCGGGACAGTTGAAACTAAATAGATGCTTGTAAAAAGGAAAATATATCCAATAGTCAATTGAATAATAGTATGTATTGTACTAATGAACTTAAAAGAAAAGAGAATAGGGAAACTGCAAAATTATTATATTATATTATTATTATATCTAGCCCATATTGTCCCACTGCTGGGCAAAGGCCTCCCTCCACTCCTTCCAACGTTCCCGGTTTTGAGCCACTTCTTTCCAGTTCCCAAGGAAGACATCCAAGTCGTCCCGCCATCTCCTTCTTGGTCTGCCGCGACCCCGACGTGCGATTTCAGGGCACCAATTTTGCGTTTTCCTAGCCCACCGCTCGAGCGGCATGCGACAGACATAAAAATATCAATCATAATTTAAATACGTCAACTACATTATTTTAAAAGGAGACAATCGATTGTCGGTAAAAAGAAGAACGACCCAAATATAATCGCGTCGAGAACTCTAGTATCTACCGTGATGCAGGACTTTGAATTTTAATTCCTATGTGGCACCAATGCACCATTGATGGTCGCTACACATGTAATTATTTATTAAAAGGGGAATTAAACTTCAGCTATACATTTGATTGCTGCCATATATTCAGGGAATTCCAGTCCTTAGCTGTACGCATAATAAATGTGTTCGCAAAACGATTTTACATGGGTGAGATGTCCACCATCTACCGGTGGCGCAACGCCGTACGACTTCCGTTTCGTTTCTTCCGTTCCATCTTTGGAACGGACTTGGTGGATTTAAATTGTGTAGTTCCAATGCACACTCCCCGAAATGTAAAAGATAGAAAACCGACAGGCTAGCAAGTAGCAACTCCTATTCTTATTTGAATAGCTACCTTACCATTTTTAGGGTTCCGTACCTCAAATGGAAAAAACGGAACCCTTATAGGATCACTTTGACGTCTGTCTGTCTATCTGTCTGTCTGTCAAGACCCTTTATATCGGGTACGCGTGGAGGTATCGAGTTGAAATTAAAACCATATAGGTACCTACTCAGGTCAGCGGTTGCTTGAAGCTGTGAAAATATCAAACTTCTGAGATAACGAAAAAAAAGATACGGCCATTTATGTCGCAAAAAATGTGTATTTCGACACTCTAAAGGGAATCAAAATTCTGATATTTGACATGAAGTAAGATTTCATAGCACAAATATAGGAAAACAATCTGATAACTGTAAAGTTGTTAAGTCACAAAAAAAACTGTTTTTGTGATTTAAAAATCTTCGAGACTCAATTCGGAAATTTAATTATTTACATTGGTAAGTTTGTACGAACTACGGAACCCTCAGGGCTTGAGCCCAACTCGCACTTGCCCAGTTTTTTAATCTTCGATATACATTATACATCTTAATTCATGAATCCCCAAGCGACCAGCGGTGGCCGCGCATCTATTGTCTTACTATTGTGTTTCTAATTGACGGTATCTGAAGGGTTAAACCTAAAGCTCTATTACGCGTAAATAAAATGTTTTTCTTTCTTTCTTTCTTTTCTTTCTCTAGTCACCCTAAAATAAAAACTCGAACAACCCTCATTTTTATATCAAAACCAAATAAAAAATAACGGGTAATCAGTATAATATTGAGACGCATCGCCCTAAACCACGCCCCTTCGCCGTTAGCCACGCCCATTTCGGTTATTTACGGCTACCCAAGGTTAATCTTTAGCCGTACTTTTTTAATTTAATTCCTTCTTATATATTGAGAATCTTAGATCTACATAATTGAGGTTAAATGTCTCAGAGATTGCAGAGGCGATTAAGGCTATGTTCAGATGGCAAGTTTTGATGCGCGTTTTCAAATTGCACGTAGGTAACTGTTTTGTTTATTTTTGTGCACAATAATAGATGATTTTGTGACTAAGGGATAAAACAGTGTATTAAAGTCATGGGCGTCATATTAAATTCCGAACAAAAAGAAATTTGTTTGAATTTTGATAGTTTGACCGTTTTAATCCAGAGCTCAGTGAGGGATTTATATCATTAACTTCCGAGCACTGCGTGCAAATAACCATATTTTTCACAACATTCAAAAAAAAATTATATTCTTTTGTGGCTCGTTTGATTTTAGAATAAACTCGTTTGATGCACGTACACTTTAATGCACATTATTCTCTAGAGAACGCTTATACTACATTAGGTCTTTAACGGCCGTATGACTTGCTTTAGGTGATAGTTGTGTGACGTTTATAAGGACATTATCGGGCAGGTGATACAAAAAGTTAATCTATAGGTAAATTGTACGAAACCCTCGATACGCAACTCCGACTCGCACTTGACCGGTGTATTACTAACGCATCATCATCTTCCTGCCCTTGTTCCGTTTTATTCAGGGTCAGCGCAACATTCTTCAACATTTTCTCTTCTATTCCGTCCTGTCACATGTCACGCTATCACTAACTCCTTTTTCTTTCATATCACTGCTCACACAATCCATCCATCTTTTCTTTGGCCTCCCTTCCCTCTCCCTCTCCATCCATTCACATGTAAACAAACAATGACATAATAAGTAGGAATGTTGGCGTCTAACTTATTTTTAACCATTACTTACCAAGAAATAACAAATTCAAAACTAAAGCCAGTTTAATTACTACCCTAACTAATAATACCGTATTTCCCCGTAATCGGTATAAAATCGATATTGACGTCGATATAATATTCATAATCGAGTCGCCCAGATTGTCCAGCCTAAGGAATAGTCGGAAATAAACTAGCTTTAGTAATACGACACGATTCCGATACGATTCTAGGAAGATAGATCAAACTCATTTTATTTCACACCAACTTTTTTCTGCGGCTTCGTCCACGTACGTAAAATATAGCCTATGTAGGTATCGCAGAAATAAAGCAGCTTTCTCTATGTGTAAAAAAAAATGCAATCGGACCAGTACTTTCAGAGACTACCTCCTACAAACAAAAGAACATTTACCTCTTTATAATATAGTGTAGAGAAGCCTACTGGGCACGTATAAAAAATCAGAACCTAACGCACGATTCCAATTGGTTGTTTCTTATGAAGAAGAACCGGCAAGAAACTTCATGGTTTTATCATCAAATCATCTCCCTAGCCTTTTCCTAACTAGCTTGGCGCTTGTTTTACATGAAACGACTGCTTATGAGACCTCCACAACTGTTACTGGGCAACAACTTAACAAGATACTCCTCAGGTAGATTTTATCTTCATCCCCATGAAGCAAAGATACAAAGTTTGTATGAAAAAACCTACATCCACTAGAAAACCGCTGGTCGAAGCTAGTGGATGCTTATGCTGTAATATTACAGAAGAGGAAAGCCGAGAATTTCAAGTATTTCTAACACCTGGAGTGACCTGCACCTGAGCACTTGGAGCGAGTTCTAGTAGCTATCAAATGAAAAGCAATCGTCAATGTTAAAATTCTTACAAGAAATGACGTATAGTCATTTCTCAATAAGTATTCCATGCAGGGTTGTCAATGTTCTGATAAGAAAAAATAATTACGTAACAATTAAAAAGCAATAGTATTCTAGCAGAGAAGAGAGCAAAGTTACCGACACAGCCCGAAGAATCGCCTTTGGGTGGCAGTAGGCAGGGCACGTTGCTCGCAGCCAACATTTCTACTTAGATATTATGTTATTGTTTGTTTACATGTGAATGGATGGAGAGGGAGAGGGAGGCCAAAGAAAAGATGGATAGATTGTTTGAGCAGTGATATGAAAGAAAAGGTAGTTAGTGATAGCGTGACACGTGACAGGACGGAATGGAAGAAAAAAACGTGTTGCGCCGACCCCAAATAACACGGGACAAGGGCAGGAAGATGATGATTATTTTCTCGCTGTCAATACAGGTAGCTACTAATTGCTTGAAGTTAAGTACGAAATAGTAGCAAAAAGGTAGTGTATTTTGATATTATCTAAATCTACGCTATAATTATTATAATAAGTTTGTTTTATTTTTATATTTTTTTGTTTGTACGCGGTAATCCCTGGAAATACTGCTACTAAAATTTTTTCACCCATAGAAAGCCGGATTTCTTTATGTATTCATAGGATATATTTTATGTGCGCGGACAAAGCCGCGTCGAGGCCATGGTCCGGAGCGAGGAGGAATGGCAGGCGGTCGCCAGTAAGCTTGCAAAGGAGGAGACCGACCGCATCAGGCAACGGCGCCCTCGCCGCCGTCGCCGGGACTGTACCCGCGCGCCTCAAGGAACTCCTTCGTCGACGGCGCGCACAGTTCCCGCGCGCCTCAAGGAGTTGTCGGCAGCAGGAGGGGCCCAGCTGGGTCGAAGCCTACTGGGGACAGGGTTGTCCGAAAGGGAGCTCGTGCCCCGGTATGAAGGCTAGAAGGAACTGCGCGGGGTTTTTAGTCAGTAAGAGTCTGACACTATCTCCCGCTCCATCCAAGAGCAGGTTTTGTCAAAGATGATTTAAAAGCTACTATCAAATATCGCTATTGGTGCAGAGGTTCTGACGCTTACAAGCAACTTAAGTACCTATAAGTTAAAACTTACGTTCCTATGTTATTTAGTGGCACCCCTTTTTTTGGTTGGCAAAAATCATCCAATGACAACCCCCGCTCTTGGGTGGAGCAGGAGATAGTGTCAGACTCTTACTGACTAAAACTCACCCCGTTCCTTCTAGCCATCAGCAAGTTCCTTTCGCATAACCCTAGCCCCAGTAGGCTTCAACCCAGCTGGGCCCTTCCTGTTGCTGACAACTCCTTGAGGCGCGCGGGAACAGTGCGCGCCGTCGACGTCTTGGGCTCGGTCCGGACAGTTACCGGCCGGCTTAGTGGCAACCCTATAAACTCATAAATTTTACAATATCTTAGGCGCACGCCATAATGAAAATGACATGTACATTTTAATTACAGGCTAGAAATAACGATTATGTATAAGTAGTAGGTTTATTGAGAAAGAATTACATAATTTTAATAACGAAATAATTAGCTGGTATATTATATTTATTATAATGTTGGTCGCTGGTATATTTGACCTAGTTTTAGGTGTGTATTTGCCTAATTGCGTAAGAAGGCGGTATATTTTTTTTAGTGCATTTCTTTGGCACGCGCTAGTGCCTACATGGCTAGTTGCATTTTAGCCTGAGAGGTATCGTTAGATTTATCCTAGTTGTAAAAGTAATACTGCGTGGTACATCAAATTTATAAAAAAATTACATGACGGTTTTTGGCGCCAAATTAATAGGTAGGCAATTATAGGTAATTATGTTTTCAAAATTTTGAGAAAATTTTGTGTGACCTGGTGAGGATCGCGAGAGTCCAATGGATGTTATGAGGGAGGGGCAGTAGTATCTTGACTTGTCAAGATACTTATCCTTCTCAGCTTACACGAGATTCTCGTTATGAAGGTCCGCTATATCAACAATCAGTAAGCAACGTTCTAGTGGTTCTTGGATCAGAGTCCCGGTGGATGTAGTGGTGATCCACTACATCCGCCGGGACTCTGATCTCGATTTCCGGCCACCATAGGCATGGGCTTGCGGACGGCGAGCAATGGGTAGCTTGCCGTCCGACCGTCCGGTAACCGTGCGAACCGAACCCAAGTCGTTGACGGCGCGTATTGTTCCACGCGCGCCTCAAAGACTTATGACCCAACCGTAGGGACCAAGCAGGTTCGAAGCCTACTGGGGCCAAGAATCTAAAAGGAAGATTCGGCCCCGGTACGAAAGGCAACGAAGGAACAGGAGTAGTTTTTTAGTCGCTAAAATTCTGACACTATCTCCCACTCCACCAAAGAGTGGGGGATGTCATTGGATGACTTTCCCACCTAAAAAAAACCACTACATCAGGTTTCTTAAGGTATGATTCCGAACCACGCTGCACGCAGCAGTGCTGCCGCGACACTACTGGGCCCCATACAATTTCTATAAGCTTATATGAGATTACATTCCGAGCTAGGCAGCAATGTCGCGGCAGCAATGTAGGCAGTGTGGCAATGTGTGGCAGCGCTGCAGCAACAACACTGCTGCTTGTTGCCGAGTTCGGAATCATACCTTTATTGTTCTTTTTATCCCGACAATGCGTTATAATATGCTAATTTGCTCTGTCCAAGCAAGCGAATCCAAGACTACCTAACTACTAGAAACTTTTACATAAATCAAATGGTTTCACAATAAACGCTGTCCGATGACAAAGCTGACTTAAAATAGACCTTCCACGAACGTCTAACTTAGTAAAACTTTCAATGCAAAACTGTCATCGTTGGACTAGCTGCCGTGGAGCCAAGAAAGCTCAATTAGAAGGTAGATACGACTAGAAGCCTCTAGATGTCCGCAAAACTACAGTTGCCCTACAGAAAGAAGCAAAGAAGAGAAAAAACGGAGGCTAAGAGAACGGAGGCAAAGACGGATTATACGAGTGGGTTTTTAATAATAATAATAATAATAAAATAGTTTTGGAGCCGCAATCCTACAAATTCTTATCCCAGAAGTCCATTAAATAATTAATAAATCAAATATAAACTTCTCTTCAATAAATAAAGGCCAAAACATGGAAAGAAAAGAAAATTTTGAATCAGACAGATGACATTTTATGTCACACATAAAATGATGCAATAATACGACAACAATCATGCTTTTACAACAATGCTGACAAGAGCTGCTGCTCGAAGTGCACGCCCACCACCTCCGGCCTCGTCGCTCAGCTCCGCCTCGCCGCCGCCGGAACCCAGCCTCACCGAGAGTGCTGTGATACCGGCCGTGGCAGCTGCGTCGAGCTCGAGCGACGAGTACTACTCGCCGCCGACCACACCACCACCTGTGCGTCGTCGGGGAGGACGCCGGCCGCCGGCGTGTTTAGGACCTCGAGGCCCACCGGTCTCTGACAGGGTCCCAGCTACCGGCGGAAGTGTGCCGCGCATGCGATGGACGCAATCGACCAATGAAAACGTCATGCGCGCATACTATGGGGCTACAGAGGGAGGAAACAACCTGACCGCGTACCGTGTTCGGATGCTCTCTTTGTTTCAGGTGCTTGAGCCAGCCGTCAACGTTTCGGCACAACGATTATCGGATCAGGTACGGGTCATCCAGCGTAATCATATGTTGGACGATACTGTACTTGATCGCCTCCGAACGGAAATGGGTAGCCATGTCATTGCTTCCTCGTCACAGACGGCGTTACCTTTACAGGTATCACCGTCCAACCATCTCCCCATCCACGCTGACGAGGAGAGCACTGACATTGTTACACATGTAAGTACTAACGAATTGAGGAGTGCTTTGGAGTGTGCTATTCGGGAGTATCGCAACATGCCGCTTGAACTTAGGCCACGTTTACCTCGTTTGCCCATGTGTAATAAGAATAAGGCGCTGGTGGCTGCTCTGGACTCGCAGTTGTCAAACTATTTTGATGACTGCGAAGATCTCACCGATACACACTCGATCATGTACTGCGCGGCCGTAGCGGCATGTCGTGTAGCTCACGTCAAATTTCCAAACAGCGACGTAGCTACACGACCAAAACCAGCTGTGCCGGCCTGGCAGTGCAGGATCGAGCGTCGTATTGGTGGGGCCAGAGCACTCATCGGCAAACTAATCTGCTTCAGGGAGGGCAACACTCGCCCACGAGTGATGCGCTTTGTGAGACGGGCGTTTTCGGGGACTGACATCAGCCCCCGAGACTATATGTCCCATGTCACAGAGCGCATCGACTTCCTGAAGCAGAAGGTGTATGCATGGGCAAACCGTATACGAAGGTATAAGCGGCGGGTTGAGCGGTACATCCAGAATAGCACATTCCGGAATAATGAAAGGTGGGTATACAGGGCTTGGGAGCAACCGGACCAAGGTGTGACTGACACGCGCCTTCCGGATGATGACGCCATGTGTTCGTTCTGGCGCAACATCTGGTCGGTGCCTGTCAGTCATACTGAAGGTGGTTGGACTCGAGAGGTCGAACGAGCGTGCGAATCGATACCAGAAATGGGGGCAATCACAATCAGCCCCCAAGATGTGGCCCGTGCAGTCCGTCCGTTGCCTAATTGGAAATCTCCAGGGCCGGACGGACTGCACAACTTTTGGATAAAGTGGCTTGTAAGGTCGCACGCTCGTTTGGCATCTCAGTATCAGACCGCCTTAGAGTCTGGTTCGCTACCCGAGTTTTTTACAACAGGAGTTACCCACCTGCTCCACAAATCTGGTAGCACCGCGGAACTCAAAAACTATCGGCCGATTACATGTTTGCCGACAGTTTACAAGGTTCTTACATCCATTTTGAGAGAAAAAATTAACCAACATGTTGATAATAACACTATCATGTCTGCTTCTCAAAATGGATGTAGGAATGGGTCCCGCGGTACTAAGGAGCTACTCCTCATCGATATGGCCATTAACCAACAGGTTCGGCGTTCCCGAAAGGATCTGTCGACATGTTGGATAGACTATAAGAAGGCCTATGACTCAGTTCCTCATACATGGCTCATGAGGGTGCTGGAGTTGTATAAAGTTGATGCAACTCTTCGCACCTTCCTGATGTCATGTATGAGGAAATGGAGGACGGTCCTTCGCTATCCAGGATGTCGAAATATCCAGAGGAACAGCGAACCGGTAAGGATTGAGCGAGGTATTTTCCAGGGTGATAGTTTGAGTCCGCTTTGGTTCTGCCTAGCCTTGAATCCTCTGAGCACATTGCTGGAGAATTCAGGCCTAGGCTATCGGTTGAAGAGAGGTGGTCAGGTTATATCTCACCTCCTTTATATGGATGATTTGAAGCTTTTTGCCCCCAACAATCTGCAACTGATGGAACTACTGAAGGTAACTGAAACCTTCAGTAGTGCCATTAGGATGGAGTTTGGTGTGGACAAATGTGCGATCATGCATATAAAGCGAGGGGAGATTGTGGAATCCGTGGGTACCCAACTCTCGGATTCCATAAACTTGAGGTCCCTCTCTCCAACCGAAACCTATAAGTATTTGGGTATGTCGGAAGCGTTAGGCATCAATGCCACTGACATGAAGCAATCGTTGAGGGAGCGCTTCCTTGGCCGCCTGAAGAAGGTACTTAAGAGCCTTCTGTCAGGTGGAAACAAGGTGCGTGCCTTCAACGGTTGGGTCATGCCGGTATTGATGTACGCTTTCGGTGTACTCAAATGGACTCAAACGGAACTTGACGCCCTGGATAGGAGGGTTCGTACACTGTTGACTGCATACCGAATGCATCACCCTCGGTCGTCGGTAATGAGACTGTATATCCCGCGGAAGTGTGGGGGTCGAGGCTTTTTAAATGCTAAGACCCTACACAATCGCGAGGTATGCAGTCTCAGGGAATACTTCCTAGCCGCCGACGTGGGTATGCATCGTGATGTAGTGGCAGTGGACAAGGGACTCACCCCGCTCTCCTTGGCTAACGAGAACTGGCGCAAACCTGTAGTGCTTGACACTAACGTACGCAGGGAAGTATGGCAGAGTAAGGAACTTCACGGACGCTTTTTCCGGGCCCTTCATGGGCCCGATGTAGACCAACTAGCGTCCGTAGCCTGGCTGCGCGTCGGTGACCTCTTTGGGGAAACCGAAGGTTTTGTCTGTGCAATTATGGACGAAGTTATCATGACGAATAACTACCGGAGATTTATTGTGAAGGACGGCACGGTTGACATCTGTCGGGCATGTCACCGACCGGGTGAATCAATCCGCCACATTATCTCTGGTTGTTCTCGTCTAGCTAACGGGGAATACTTGCATAGACATAACCTTGTAGCCAGGATTATACATCAGCAACTTGCTCTGAAGTACTCTCTTGTGGAATCGGAGGTGCCATACTACAAGTATGTGCCCGACCCAGTTCTCGATAATGGCGATATCACGTTGTACTGGGATCGGTCCATCATCACTGACAGGACTATTGTAGCCAATAAGCCTGATATAGTGGTGGTGGACCGATGCGAGAGGCGTGCAATGATTGTTGACATATCCGTTCCGCATGACGAGAACCTCGTGAAAGCCGAGAAAGATAAACAAATCAAGTATATTGACTTGGCTCGCGAGGTTGTCGACATGTGGGAAGTGGATTCAGCGATTATTGTACCGATAGTCGTTTCAGCCAATGGCTTAATAGCCAAGAGCCTCGACCAACACCTTAGGAGGCTCTCGTTAGGCGACTGGATCAAGGGCTTGATTCAGAAAGCGGTACTCCTGGATACGGCTCGTATAGTCAGGAGGTTCCTTTCTCTGGAGCCCTGACCGCCGGTGGCTTGGACCCTGTTCCCGATACCGGTGGGACACTATTTTTTATATTTTTAAATGTTTTTTTTATTTTTTATTGAAATATTTAAAAATATAATTTGTATGTATGTTGAATGAATAAAGGAAATAATAATAATAATAATAATTTATTTAAAAATTTGACAACACAGGCCCAATTGTTAGTAAAAAACTTAATCTAGAAGTTAGTAACTTAACCTAAACGACAAACACATGTACAAACTACGGGTCACACATTACGAGCGATAAGGTTGCTCTTGCCGCACCAAAACACTCACAAAATGTCTTAGTATGGGGGCATCCAATTGCTCAGATAGCGCCCTTAGGATACTGCTGGAACTGCCGCGAACACGAGCAAGAAGAGAAGCGGTCTTTTTTCTTAAAATTGCGTAAAAATCATCCACTCTCGCTTCCGCGAACATCGTGGACGCACTACAGTAACGCGGCAGCCCCAACAGCACCCTGAAAGCGTTATTATATTGTACACGCAGGACGTCTAGCGCCTTACGCGTATAATTGACCCACAGGCTGCCCGTGTAAAAATTCTGACAGTAAGCTACAAACAGTGTTATTTTAGCTTCCGTACTACACCGGGCAAACCTATGTGCCAACATGTTGCACTTAGCAGCTAGCTGAAAAGACAACACGGCGTCGTCACCTTCCTTTTTTGTCAGTAAAACTCTGACATTCCGTCCCGTTCTACCCTAGAGCAAGAGAAGTCATGATGTCAGGATGGTTTTCCACCTAAAAAAAAGATACACAGCAAAATATGCCATTTTTAAGGCTATAGGAACTTGGTACTTTTGTTTTATGGAGGAGGGAATCGGGATCGAGATCCTGGCGGCAGAGGCGCCTGGCTATTGCCTCATGCATGCAGCCACCTCCTTTGCTAGCGTTACTGCTGTGCAAAAGGACGTGACCGCCTGCCACTCCACGTCGCTTCGGACTGTGGCCAATACTGACACCCTGCGCGAGAAATCTTTGCCACCGATCGCTCTCATGAAGACACGGTGGTGTTCTGGCCAAGCGGGGCACACCACTACCGTATGCTTCACCCTATTTTCGGGCAGTCCACATAATGGGGGACACCTGGAAAGTTCTTCCGCACGAATTCGGTGCAGGAACCTCCCAAATTTACCATGTCCGGTGAGGACCTGCGTCATGCGGAAGGTGACGACGCCGTGTTGTCTTTTCAGCCATAATTTTGGCACTCCCTCTCACCCCAAACAGAGCGGGAAAAGTTATTTGATAATTTACCTCAGTAAAAAGATATGACAGTATTCCTCCATATGCAGCGGTTATCAATTTCAGCTCAATCGGTAAGTGTACCGATTGAGCTGAAATTTTGCATGCATGTGTAAATCAGATGACATTGTAAAATTATTATGACAAGGAGCTGACCTGATGATGAAACCGGAAGGTGGCTATAAGAAATTAGTATTTATACGACACGACCCCATCGAGTTTAGGCTCATACTCGTATAATATAATTCGTCTTGACAAGTATTTATTACATAATTTACTATAAAAGCTTCATCATCATCATCATAATCATTTCAGCCGATATACGTACACTATTGGACATAGGCCTATAAAAGCTTGCTATGAAAAAAATAATTTCATTAAAAACTGGTTATTCCATAAGCCAGTCCATTTTTCTTCATAAATCCATGTCTAAATCGAAGCTCGATAACCCAGCTAGGTAATTTTCCTTGTAGTGCGCCGCAACTTGGAACTGCTAGGCTATTTTCTTTTTAATTATTCATAGGGATCAAATTAGGGCGGTTCTTAGCTCACAGTTTAGTTTTGAATTCACTCTAAGTCAAGCTCTATAAGCTGTGTCGTCAAAGTGGAATGAATAGGTGGTCTGGAGGTCAGTGGACAATGATTACTGGCCTGTATGATTACGTAATCAGTATAATGCAGTGGAATAAATGGACTCTTAGGTTTTATGATTACTCAATTGACTGTATTCAATGATCTATACTTATAATAAATCTGTAGAAGTGAAAATTCTGTTCATTGAAATTATCAAAAATATAAATGGCGGTGGGTGTTTCTAGACCGACACCGAACCCAAAAATGTGATTAAAATTTTTTTTTGTCTGTCTGTTTGTTCAGGCATCACGCCAAAACTGCCGGTTCGATTACGATGAAACTTGGTATAATTATTCTTTAATATACTGGGCATCACACTGGGTACTTTTTATCCCCGCCGCGTCTGTCTGTCTGTTCTCAACTCAAAAATTACTGCACCGATTTCCAACCGGTTTTCATCACTCGATAGCGTGATTCTCGAAGAAGGTTTTAGTATATAATTTATCTTTTTATTTATTTCTGTGTATATTAACGATATTTGTTGATAATGTCGGGAACAAATAAGCCAAAAAAGGAACGGTGTTACCCCGAATTGAACGCGAGCGAAGCCGCGGCAAAAGCTAGTATTTAAATAAACAGATTTGCACTCGTGAAGACTCGAAAGGATCCTAATTGGGAGCCTTTAGGCGTCACGCATCGGATCTAGTCATACGCTGCGCTCTGTGACGAAATTAAATTTAAAAAAATGCCTTCGTGTGTGTTTAGAAAGTGTACCAATTATGATACCAAATTAAATAAAACTCAGGGGATCTCATACCACAAGTGCTGCCGCTGCTGCGCGGAACACATTTTTCGGTTGATTTGTGAGTGTTTAACAACGTCTGTTTATTAAAATGTCATTGACTGTATTCATACCTTTTTTCACGTGGAAAATCATCAAATAACTTCTCCTACTCTAGCTGGAGTGGAAGGGAGTGTCAGACTTTTACTGACACCAACCCAATGTTCCTTCAGTTGCACCTTTAGGTAGGCGGATAGGCTAGGTAGGTGAGTGATGAATTGGTTGATGATGGATCACGCTTGTCTAGAAGTAACCTATTTACCCTTGGCTTAAAGACCCCTAGACTATGTTCCCTGATGGCTACAATATCAGGAAACATAGTGTCCGGCAGAGAATTCCACTCCATAGCTTTTTTTATAGTGGGGAAAATCATCCAATGACAACCCCCGCTCTTGGGTGGACCGGGACATAGTGTCAGACTCTTACTGACTAAAAAGCCACCCCGTTCTTTCTAGCCTTCATACCGGGACTCGAGCTTCCTTTCGAATAACCCTGGCCCCAGTAGGCTTCGACCCAGCTAGGCCCTTGCTGTTGCTGACAACTCTTTGAGGCGCGCGGGAACAGTTCGCACCATCGACGTCTTGGGCTCGGTAAGGACAGTTACCGGGCGGTCGGACAGCGAGCTACCCATGGCTCGCCGTCCGCAAGCCCGCGTCTACGGTGGCCGGAAATCGGGTCCACTCCATAGCTATAATAATAATATTCCACAACTATCACACAACGCCATCTAGTCCCATGCTAAGCAGAGCTTGTGTTACGGGTACTAGACAACTGATTAACATACTTATATAATTCTAAATACATACATTTTATAGATAAATTACACCCAGACACAGAACAAATGATCATGCTCATCACATAAACATTTGTCCTGGGTGGGAATCGAACCCACGACCTCCGGCATAGCAGTCAGGGCCACTAACCACTAGACCAACAGGCCAGTGAAAGTCATGTGTGTGTGTGATGTGCTGTACATCTTGTGGTTCGTCACAAGACGCACGGCGTTGCGCCACCGGAATGAAGAAAAGGACTTGATGGAAATTTAAATGATAGAAAACCGGCAGGCTAGCAACTCGGCATCAACGAAATCAGAAACTTTATTTCAAATAGACCAATAAGTGTTCCCCGCACGTGGGCTTCAAAAACACGCCGCTTCAAGCTTCTTTTTGAGGCGGCCTTTTTTTGTGGCTCCTGTGCGGCGCACCGCCACAAAAAAGGCTTGAAGCCGCTTCAAGCTTCTCCGGCCACAAGTTGTCGCGCGCTTCAGCTGTTTTTCGCGGCGGCTTCTAGTTTTTTTTGTGGCCGCTTTTACCGTGTTTTTGTGGCGACGTTTTTTTGAGGCCCGTGTGCGGTGACAGTAACAGACACTTATGAATTGTCAAAATGTCAATCATGAATGACCGACATTGTATTGAATTATATTTATATTTTTGTTATTGAAGTTTTTACAAGCTTTTATTTAGTTTCACCTGTCCCGATGTTTGTCTGTCATCAAATTTGACCCACTTTCCGGTTACCGATTTAGCTGAAATTTTGCATACATGTGTAAATCAGATGACAATGCAAAATTATTATGACAAGGAGCTGATCTGATGATGGAACCGAAAGGTGGCTATAGGAACTTGGTAGTTAAACGACACCACCCCATCTAGTTTAGGCTCGTATGATTCGTCTTGCCGAGTATTAATTATAAAGGTATATCAAGCTATAAAATCTTGCTATGAAAAAATGATTTTCATTAAAAGCTTGTTTATTTATTTATTATGTTATGAATTGATTCTCCATAACGACTTCCGCAACGAAGATGCAGAGTGTTCCTTCACATTCGATACTTTTCTTGTACATTTTCCTTGTCAGAAAAATCTTAATATTTCCTTGAATGGTATGATTCTCAAGGTCGGAACCATCTGCGTCCGACCCACTTCTGACCTGATTAAATTGTTCCAATGCGGGACGAAACACGAAAACATAACATTAGCATACCAAAAAGATGTTTTCATTGAGGTTTTTTCATCATAAAAAAATGAAGTAGTCCGAGTAGGTACGGCTTGAGAGCCTGAGAGAGAGGTTCCGTATAATATAAATTACTAGCTTCTACCGGCGAGTTTGCTCGATTTATTCCATTTTAATACCAATAACTGATACCACTGGTATTTGTTTGGACTTGTAATTAAAAACACGTCCTAAGACCGCGTGAAAGTAAAAATTAAAAACTAAATTTTGATATACTTAGGTAGTTAGTACGCAACGACGACTACTACCTACAGGTCATTGGACCCGCTCAGCTGACGTTTTCTTAAAGAAATTAATTTTGTACATGCGTAAATTAACCCTTCAGATACCGTCAATTAGAGACACAATAGTAAGACAATAGATGCGCGGCCACCGGTGGTCGCTTGGGGATTCATGAATTAATACGAGTTTAAATAAAAAGGTATTTAATTTTTTAATTTTATGGTTACAAATGGGAGAGGGAGGCCAAAGAAAAGATGGATGGATTGTTTTAGAAGTGATATTAAAGAAAAGGGAGTTAGTGATAGTGTGACGAGTGACAGGACAGAATGGAAGAATAGGACGTGTTGCGCCGACCCCAAATAAAACGGGACAAGGGCAGGAAGATGATGATGATGGTGGTTTCAAATCGATAGTGTTCCATGCACCGAATCGACCCTCCACGGGATTAACCCTTCAGATACCGTCAATTAGAGACACAATAGTAAGACAATAGATGCGCGGCCACCGGGTGTCGCTTGGGGATTCATGAATTAGAACGACCAAAATTTAGCGGTATATATTCATTTCTCACTTTATGGAACCCTAAAATACAAACAAAATAATGATGGAAGACTTGGTATAACAAAAATATTCGTTGGTCCCTCTCTTAAGGGTCGGGGCGCACTTGAATAACATCTATTTGTATTCTCAATAAGAGAAGGAATCATTTTTCCCAGTAACTGTGGCTGTTTGTATTCAAATATACCTATTTCACTATGTTTTGAAACAACAGTAAGGAATGATACAAGAATGCGATTTTTTTACCAGATTTTGTTGAACTTATTTGAATCCATAAGTATAACCCGACTATAATTTATTCTGGAGGACACGGTGGAGCACACAGTCGAAGTGTGCCCTGCTTGGGCGGAGTATCGCCGTGCCCTCGTGGGGGCGATCGGAGGCAGAGACCTCTCGCGCCGGGCCCTGGTTCAGGCCATGATCCGGAGCGAGGAGGAGTGGCAGTCTTCCTTCTGCGAAGCAGTAATTCTAGCAAAGGAGTAGACCAACCGCATCAGGCAACGGCGCTGTTGCCACCGCAGGGATTCCGATTCCGATTTCCGGCCACCGTAGACTCGGGCTTGCGGACGGCGAGCAATGGGTAGCCCGTAGTCCGTACATAAAATCATATACCTACTCAGGTCTGCGGTCCCTTCAAGCTTAGAAAAAATCAAATTTCTAAGTTTACGAATAAAATAGATACGACCGTTCATGTCGCAAAAATATGTATATTTTGATACTCTCAAAGATCGAAATTCATAGGGTACTTCCCGTTGACCCAGAATCCTGAAATTTGGCACCAAGCAAGGTCTTATAGCACATGTATAGGAAAAAATCTGAAAACAGTAAACTTGTTGTTACATACGTAAAAAAAAAAAATTGCAATTCGGAAAATGTTCGATACCCCATTCGGGAATTATTGTAGTTTGCACGGAACCTTCAGTGCACGAGTCCGACTAGCACTTGCCCAGTTTTTTTTAACAATAATACTTAGTTAATTGGAATAATCTTTTATTAATCGGTAATAATGCAAATAAAAACACAATAAACGACAATAAAATCGCAACAAAAAGTCGCAAACTCACTCCCAACTTATGCCGCCTCCGGGAATGAGTTTCACGCGATACCTTCATTCAGGAAATTGAGTTTGAGTAAAGTTGCGTTAAATTTCAGTTGAGAGCCGTTTCACTTGTTTTATTTACTCTAGTTCGAGTTACGACTCTGCTGAGGCCATTTTAGATGTGGGGTGTGATTATAAAGTGTAGGATTATGGTAGAATTGTTAAGTTTGTTTATGGTTGTATTTTGTTTACAGCTGGTGCGTTTTATTCAGAAAGAATCATTAAGGAGTGTCTATGAGTCTCAATTTCCAACTAAATCGATCCAGTAGATTCGGAGCAAAATTTATTGTGAATTACTGGTAGAAGGATACGGGAATATTTTTTTTTCCTTGTTATTAAGAATAAATTTCTTAATAATTAATTACAATCTAGCCTAACAGACTAATAAGTCTAACTTATTTTTATACGTTTTTTTTTTTAAACTAAGAATAGCGTCCTTTAGCACTTATAGAAGTCCATAGCACTTTCTTAGAGTCTGATATTGATAAAAACACTTTGTCCATGTGTTATTTGTGTTTTTGTTTCATGTTGGACGCAAATAAACTCTTTTTCTTTCTTTTTTTTTTCTTTCTATATGCGTAGCACAGCATTGATCACTATTATACACTAACTTTAAACACTACACTAACTCAAAAGGTTTAGTTCTCTTTAGTCTACGCACTAGGTATACGGGAATATAAAACAAAATAAAATAAAAAATATTTCCTATTTCCCTTAACATAACATTTAAAAAGATGAATTTAAGTTTTAAAATTTGAGTAAGTTACGGGATACGGGAATAATCAATAATATTCTAAGGGTTTGACGTTTGGAACCCTAAAAACAAAAAGCTGACATTTCTTTCGACGACTCGGGCTCGGTCCGGACGGTTACCGGACGGCCGGACGGAGAGATTCCCATTGCACGTCGTCCGCAAGCTTACGCGTACGGTTTTCATTTTATCTAACCGCATAGGTTACTTTTTCTATCTTTCTTTTTTTCAGTCTTTTTAAACAATGATTTTTAATTTAGATAAGTGACAAACACTTACCATAAGTTACAAATCTTCGAAAAACTTATATTAGTCACTGACAGCAGTCACTGAAAATTGATATTAGTCACCAAAAACTTATATTAGTCACTGACAGCAGTCACTGAAAATTGATATTAGTCACCAAAAACTTATATTAGTCACTGACAGCAGTCACTGAAAATTGATATTAGTCACCAAAAACTTATATTAGTCACTGACAGCAGTCACTGAAAATTGATATTAGTCACCAAAAACTTATATTAGTCACTGACAGCAGTCACTGAAAATTGATATTAGTCACCAAAAACTTATATTAGTCACTGACAGCAGTCACTGAAAATTGATATTAGTCACCAAAAACTTATATTAGTCACTGACAGCAGTCACTGAAAATTGATATTAGTCACCAAAAACTTATATTAGTCACTGACAGCAGTCACTGAAAATTGATATTAGTCACCAAAAACTTATATTAGTCACTGACAGCAGTCACTGAAAATTGATATTAGTCACCAAAAACTTATATTAGTCACTGACAGCAGTCACTGAAAATTGATATTAGTCACCAAAAACTTATATTAGTCACTGACAGCAGTCACTGAAAATTGATATTAGTCACCAAAAACTTATATTAGTCACTATAAATGTCAATGACAGTACCACGTTATCTTGAATAGTAATATCGATAAGTTCGTCGTTCAAAATTTTCGATATTAATAACATTAAATACTGTATCACGATCAGACGGGTCGCTTCTCTAATAGCCGGGTATACACTGCTTGGTGTATCGCGAGACACATCTTGAGATACGGTGGATTAACCCTTTAACCGCCCGCGTTGGATTAGTCCGATGAGTGTTTTCGCGTCCTATTTGCTAAGGCAGTGTGTTTGCGACTGGGTATTCTATCTCGGTTAGCTGTTTAATCCCCATAGATGACAGAAAAGCTGAAGAGATGGAGTATTTGGTCGTGAATATGCGACCATAGTGGAATAAACGCTAGAATGTTTGTCGGATATATCCGACGTAGGCGGTTAATAGGTTAAATTGTGTGATCTGTACCGCTAGCCAAGATGCTAATCTGCAATAGTTAACGCTAGTAGAAAGCTTCAAATGTAGGGGAATGACGCGTTCTCAACGCTCAGTTACGTGGTCAGAACAAAAGAATTGGCGGCAAGGTCAACTCGAAGCGTTCGACGCAAGCGAAACGGTTGTAACATGGCTAGGGGGTCAGAAAATCGATCTATTTTCTAGTGATAGACAAGCCCTTTCATGGTAACTATTTGTCAAAATACTGAAATGTTAAAACAAATTATCGCTGCAGCGCTACATTGGCATTATTATTAGCGCTAAGATAGCTTTGAGAGCATACTTTTTTCGCGACCAAAATGTCTGAAGCGCCATGAATTTCGTGGCATTTACGCGTTTCGTTCAACATAGTGTAATGTTCACACCTTACACACACCTTACATTACACCTGAGTCGACTGAAGTGAGTGTTCGGTACGCCTAATATACTTAGTGCGTAGTACATACATAATATCGACCAAGCGGTCGTCTCCTTCTGCGAAGCAGTAATGCTAGCAAAGGAGGCGGCCGCACGCGCGAGGCAATCGCGGACGGCGAGCTACATATTGCTCACCGTCGACTGTCCGGCAAACGTCCGGACAAAGCTCATGTCGTCGACGGCGCGTGTATGTATGTTTATTTCCACGCGCGTCTCAAGGAGTTGTCAGCAACCGTAGAGGCCCAGCAAGGTCAAAGCCTACTGGGCTATGGGTGATGCAAAAGTGATCCCTGATCCCTGGCACAATGGAAAAGCAGAAACAGGAGTGAGTTTTTAGTCAGTAAGAGTCTGACATTATCTCCTATCCGCCCAAGAGCGGGCTTTGACATTGGATGATATTCCCACCATAAAAAAAACTGCTCCGAACTAAATTCACTTTAAACTAATTTGATAAAAACCCCACAAAAAACCAATGGTCTCGTGCCACTAATATAGCAGACGTCTGACACAAAAATTTAGGTTACAAAGTTTTTTTCATAACATTCAGACGCTCCTCATTTTTAAATTCATAACTGGATAATGAAAACTCGCCGGCTGTCTGTCCGCCTGTCCGTCAAATCGTTACGCAAATAACACTTACCAAGCAACTTGCGGGAAAAACACGATATTATTGTGCTGTTTTAAAAAAAAAGTTTTCAGTAAAAATCATCTTTTCACGTAAGCTTATTTATTTATTTATTTAAACTTCATGTACAGTAGTGGTACATAGGCGGACTTAATGCAACAAGGCATTCTCTACCAGTCAACCTTTGGGTTAAAAAGACAACACTGGTAGGTTTGCACAATAAACAAATAACAAACACTTTAAACGGAAAAAAAAGCAAATTATATAAAATAAAATACATATATATGTTAAAATAATAAACTAATAAATACTATGAAAAATAACAAATCATTAAGAGAACTTAATAGAAATTCTGACGAAGACCAAACTAAGGTTGAGAAGACTTCAAATAGTAGTTTCGAATTTTACGCTTGAAGGAAAATTTGCTCTCGGCCTTTTTGATGTCTAGCTGTATTATATAAGTATAGCTTATTATTCCGTGGTTTTATGTATTTATTTGTTTGTTTAATCTTCATGCAACAAAAAGTACACAGGCGGACTATGCCTTAGGCATTCTCTACCAGTCAACCTAGGGTAGTGCAGAGACAATATGGCAGGTGCATATAAAAAGGGAAAATATTTTTTAGAAAACAAGTATTACAAAATTTTTGACTTATTTAGTTTACATGCATATTTAATAACATATGGGTACAAGGTGTAACGTTAAATGCGCCAAACCTGAAATTAGCTTGTTCAGAATAACGAGCAGAGTCAATTAAACCACTATTTAATATAGGTTACATTAAAAAAAAAATCTTCATTAAAAACTTCGACCTGTCTATTTATGAATAGGTCAAGCCATCACGTGCGCAAACCCGCTGAAATAGGTAAACAAACACACATAGTTGTAATCCAATCAAATTTTCTCATACACGGGATAATAAAAGGACTTATTTCAATGCAGATATGAATTTTAAACAAACTAAATCTGCTTATAAAACCTTTATTTTTTTTAATGATTTTTTTTTCTCACATAATTAGGTCAATCGAATTAAAAATAATTTGGAGTGTCTGAGGTTTTGCGCATTTAACGTTACATGTTGTATACTTATACATCAATGCCATTCCAACGAATTTAAACACTTTTTAGGGTTTCATGCCTAAAAACGAAAAGGAAAGGTTTTTTTTCGGCGGGAAAATCATCTAATGACATCCCCCGCTCTTGGTCGGAAAGGGAGATAGCGTCAGACTTTTACTGACTAAAAACCCACACCAGTTTCTTCGTTGTCTTTCGTACCTTTCAGAGCAAACCCTGGCCCCAGTAGGCTTCGACCCAGCTGGGCCCCTGCCGTTGCTGACAACTCCTTGAGGCGCGCGGGAACAGTGTGCGCCCTGCCCTGCCCATTGCCACTTAAGTTTCGCGAATCTTCGTGATATGACGGCAACTTTGGTTCTCCCGTGGTTATCCTCATTCCTGATTCGATCACGCAAGGAAACTCTTGGACAACAGTAGGTAAAATATAACAAGTTAGGTACATGTAGAATAGTCGGTCTTATAATATTCCCACTGTTGGGACTCAGGCCTCCCCTCAAGGAGAGGGAATGGGCCGTAATCCACCACGCGGGTCCAGTGCGAGTTGGTGGATGTCACATGTCTTCGAATTTTTGGTTCTAGGACATGCCGGTTTCCTCACGATGTTTTCCTTCACCGTTTTGAAAGCAGTGTTAATGAAATAAATTACACAAAGTAATGCGCCTGGCTGGGTTTGAACAAGTTACCTCCCAATAAAAAACCGTCTTCTTTTACTATCCATAGTCGATTTTTCAATGACAAAGAAAACTACCAAAATATCTTAAGATAGATCCCACTGCGACTCGCCCACTTACGTCGTGTTATCAGTATTAATACATTTAATGATATCGATTCGTCTGTCTGTGACTGTTTTTAATCGAATACCTGTTTCGAATTGTTTTGAGTGAAAGGTTATGGGTTCAAAATGGTAATTGAGATTTACTAAAGGTTAATGCTTCAAGGTAATACGCGAAATGAAATGTTTTGTACGATTTTTGCAAATCTCATCAAATAGCTCATATCGCACCCAAATTGTAAAAACAAATTATCTGCATTTCTGTATTATAATGTTATACAACGTGTAACGTTAAATGCGCAAAACCTCAGACACCCCAAATGATTTTTAATTCAATGGACCTAATGCTGTAAGAAAAAAAACACATTTAAAAAAAAATAAAGGTAGATATTATGAGCAGTTTTAGTTTAAAATTCATATCTGCATTGAAATAAGAACATTTACGTATTATGCAGTGTATGAGAAAATTTGATTGGATTACAACTACTTGTGTTTGTTTACCTATTTCAGCGGGTTTGCGCACGTGATGGCTCGATCTATTCATAAATAGCTGTCTATTTATGAATAGTCGTAAGTCGAAAGTCGAAGTTTTTATTGAAGATATTTTTGAAAAATATAACGTATATTAAAAAGTGATTTAATTGATTCTGCTCGTTATTCTCATCAAAAAAAATTCAAGTTTTGCGCATTTAACGTTACACTTTGTATTTTTTTTTTTTTGTTGGGTGTCCAAAGGACCAAAGGTTGACTGGTAGAGAATGCCGTGTACATGAAGTTTAAATAAATAAATAAATAATTATTATCTATTTCCGTAAGTAACGAAGAAAAATATCTACAAAAATAAGTTGTCGCATCTTTGTTGCATTGTCACATCCAACCTGTCAGTGGCCGCTGTGAAAAAGAACACAACTCCCGCGCACCATAAATTGAAACCAATTAATTTGTTTAATAATCTTATTTTTGCCTTTAGTCCTTTTCATTTCAACAAACGCCATCTACCTTCTCAGCCGGGAACCGAACCCAGAGCAACCCTCTCCAACAGATCGATGTTGTTATAAATAAACCGTCTAGCCGGGGTGGGGCTGCCCCACCACACAGAATAGATAAGTTACAGAAGCTCAACTGTAAATATCGAATGAAAACTACGCGCACGTTAAAACTGATTACAAACCAAAAGCTATATTTTAATTAAGAATTCGTCAATTTCAAATTTTGAAGCAATTAACTTCAGGCAATACAAAACACAGTTCAAATTTCACTACAGGCATATTTATTTCAAGTATTTGCACGGGATCTGTCTATTGGGCAGAGCCAGCTCACAAAACTGAAGACCGTTGATGGCAGAGTTATATCCGCCAAATCGGAGCTTCTGGGAGAGATCGAGGCTTTTTATGGACAGTTATACACGTCAGTCTCCAAACCCGATACAAGTCTAGCAAACGACCCAAGAGCTAGATTGACTCGACACTACACTGAAGATATCCCGGACGTCAGCCTGTACGAGATTAGGATGGATGGATTAGGAAGCACTTGAAGAACAACAAGGCGTCGGGTGAGGACGGAATTACGGCTGAGCTCCTGAAGGCGGGTGGAAAACCGGTCCTAAAGGCCCTTCAGAAGTTATTAAATTCCGTCATACTCGAGGGAAAAACGCCGCAGGCATGGAGCAGAGGTGTGGTGGTACTTTTCTTTAAGAAGGGTGACCACACCCTGCTTAAGAATTACAGGCCCATCTCACTTCTGAGCCATGTCTTCAAGCTGTTTTCAAGGGTCATCACGAACCGTCCAACATACCACAGTGTCTCAAGACGAAAGTCTATGATCAGTGCGTGTTGCCAGTGATGACATATGGCTCCGAAACGTGGTCGCTCACAATGGGCCTCATCAGAAAGCTTAAAGTCACCCAAAGGGCAATAGAAAGGGCTATGCTCGGGGTTACCTTGCGTGATCGAATCGAAAATGAAAACATCCGCAGGAGAACTAAGGTTGCCGACATAGCGCAAAAAATTGCCAAACTTAAGTGGCAATGGGCAGGGCACATTGCTCGCAGAACAGATGGCCGTTGGGGCCGAAAGGTTCTGGAGTGGCGACCGCGTACCGGAAGACGCAACGTTGGAAGGCCTCCAACAAGGTGGTCTGATGACCTGGTGAAGGTTGCGGGAAGCCGATGGATGCGAGACGCGCAGGAACGTTCGTTGTGGCGACGCTTGGGGGAGGCCTATGTCCAGCAGTGCACGTGTATCGGCTGAAATGATGATGATGATATTTATTTCAGGATTTTTTAAAATTATTTTTTAACTTAAAGTACACAACGCTTTAGTGAGATGAGTGATGTGAGTGGGATGGTGGTGATGGTGATAGATGAAAATTATCTCTATTTATAGATTAAAATTTCTGGATGCAGAGTGAAAAAGATTATCTGCCATTTTACGATTTTTTAATAGTCGCTGTAACTTACTAAAAATATACATTACGTAGTAATGTAGATATTAAGTTCTTCTTCTTCCTGCCCATATTCCATATCACTTGGGGTCGGCGCAACACGTTTTTTTCTTCCATTCTGTCCTGTCACACGTCAAACTATCACTAATTCCCCTTTCTTTCATATCACTCCTCACACAATCTATCCATCTTTTCTTCGGCCTTCCTCTCCCTGTCCATCCATATACTCAGAACTCTGTACATATTAACTATGGATGAATATTCTGAGAAAGATGATTTTAATGGAAAGGAGTTGGTTGAGGAGATGTGCAAATAAAGATATGACATTTTTTAAATTATTGTTGTTAACTATTTCACACAGAGAAGGCATGAACATAAAATACCACGCTTGCTCAAACCTTACGACTAGTCAGACGAGAGTTAGAGAGATAGTATCAACTATTTAACATGGTACGCGATTATGTGGTCGATGGTGGAGCACGCCTGCCTAGAAGTAACCAACACAGTAATTTGTGCAAAATAGCAGACATTCAGAGGTCTTTACTGGTTTTGTTTTCAATAGAAACCTAGATAATAACCACAAGATATTTAAAAAATATCTAAAAAAAATTGTGTTATAACGTCATAATCACTAAAGAGCGATTGTATTTAACGTAATAATTTGAATCTAATATCATAATCATTTAATTTTAATTTAATTCTTATCTGCACGAGTTGTAATCTGAACTTCCTATTACTGTAATGTACACTCCAACTTTGGCTTTTTATAATGTTTTCAAGATTAGGAGACCAGGAGACCCGTAGCACAGGTTTCACCTAGTATGGGCTCCTGCCTCCCGTCTGTAAACTGTTTCTTGTAAATTATAAAAATCTTACGTATGGGAGAAAATAAATAAATATTATTATTTCTTTATTTGCAATAATCACATATAAATTTTATTTTTTCATATTTCAATACAAAAAATAAACTTTTAAAAATATATAAAATAGTAGCTATATAATAGTAGGGTTCAATTATTATTATTATTATTGTATAGAAAATCGTCTTGGATTGGTTGCTCTTAACTCCAAATAAATTGAAATTATTGCAGGATTATAAAGATGAATGGAGCAAGCCTTCTGAGCTCACAGATTCTGTGGCCAAGAGGTCGATGACCTCAATGCATGGCTCTTTGATTCCTGCTCTATACTTTATGGGGTGACTTTTGCTTTAGCATGGTGGCCGGTCAAGTGTGAGTTGTGTTTGCTAGGATTTTAATTTGTATGAAGAAACTTGAAAATTAATATACGAAATATTAATTTTCAATAAGATTTAATACAAATAATTGTGGTTATTAACTTAAGTTCTAGGGTAAGATAGTGAAATCCTATCAGCAAAAATGTGGCAATAGTCATTAAGCCAAAATTATTTAGGAATGACAACCCCGGGATTAGGTCTGTAAATATTCTAAGTAAAAAAATATATAAAATAAAACTAATGGGTAGATCGGTTTTTTTTTTCGATGGGGAAAATCATCTTATGAAAACCCCCGCTCTTGGATGGAGCGGGAGATAGTGTCAGACTCTTACTGACTAAATACCCCACCACGTTCCTTCTAGCCTTCATACCGGGGCTTGAGTTTCCTTTTAGATAACCCTGGCCCCAGTAGGCTTCGACCCAGCTGGGACCTATTGCTGACAAGTCCTTGAGGCGAGCGAGAACAGTGCGCACCGTCGACGTCTTGGGCTCGGTTCGGACAGTTACCGGACGATCGGACAGCGAGCTACCCATGGCTCCCCGTCCGCGAGCCCGAGTCTACGGTGGCCGGAAATCGGGATCGGAATCCCGGCGACGATGGCGAGGGCGCCGTTGCCTGATGCGGTCGGACTCCTCCTTTACTAGCATTACTGCTTCGTAGACGGAGGCGACCGCCTGAAACTAGCTGACTCCGTGGATGACAGACCGTCCAATAAGAACGTTAAGCCGTTGGTCTCGGCTGTCATTTGAACTTGACGCCAGGGCTGGAGGAGTCATTTGATGGTAGAGTGAGTGGAATTCCTTGCCGGAATCTGTGTTTCCTGATGGCTACAACCTGGGCATCTTTAAGTCAAGAGTGATAGGTTTCTTCTAGATAAGCGTGTTCCATCGTCGACTGAATCGTCGCTTTTCATTAGGTAAGATAGCGGTCAAGCGTGAACCATAAAAAAAGATTGTATCCCATGTGAAAAAAAGAACACAAGCCTAGAAAAAAGACAGTTACTGTTTTATTAGTCTGCTGTCCCACTTCTGGGTTAAGACCTCCTCCACTCCTTCCTTATTGCGCGGGCCCGCGCTTCTTCCTTTTAATTCTGCTTATTATTTTAATTTATAAAAGATACTGAATAAATCATTAATGTAAACAATGATGAGAAGCAGTAGTGGAAACGGCTACGACTTACGAGGTCATGGGTTCTAATCCAACCAAACGCATTACTTTGTGTAATTTATTTCAGGGCACATTGCTCGCAGAACAGATGGCCGTTGGGGCCGAAAGGTTCTGGAGTGGCGACCGCGTACCGGAAGACGCAACGTTGGAAGGCCTCCAACAAGGTGGTCTGATGACCTAGTGAAGGTTGCGGGAAGCCGATGGATGGGAGACGCGCAGGAGCGTTCGTTGTGGCGACGCTTGGGGGAGGCCTATGTCCAGCAGTGGACGTGTATCGGCTGAAATGATGATGATGATGACTCTCAAAACAGTGAAGGAAAACATCGAAAGGAAACCGGCATGTCCTAGAACTATAAATTCGAAGATATGTGACATCCATCAAACCGCACTCTGCTCGCGTGTTAGATTATAGCCCAGTTTCTCTGCTAAAGGAGAGACCTGAGTCCTAACAGTGGGAATATTATAAGGCTGATTTATGCTATGTAGGTAAAGTTTTTGTTTGGTAATCTCTGAAAGTACTGGTCCGATTTCTGATTTTTTGCCATCGATGTAAAGCTGCTTTATTCCTGAGTGACATAGGCTATAGTTTTATGGTAGGTACGCCAGTGAAACCGCAGGCAAAATATAGTACCTATAGGTAGTAAATAAATCAACGTTATTACAAATTTAAAAAAAAGTTAGTATAGAAAGGAGGCTGTGCTACAAACACCTCGACTTTTTCCTTCGAGAAAAACAGGTGCTATTACAATTTGAATAAACGATTACTTTTCTAGCTTTCTAGTGATAAATGCTCACAAATAGATGTTTTGACACTAATTCGTATTTCAAAGGACGCTTTTAGGACCTCAGGTAAGTTTAAACTAACCGTAAAAACATTTTCAGGACAAATTTGTTTTTGTAAAAACTCCTTTGAGAAAAATTTCTTTTACACCAAGATTTTATTCAACAAAAGTTAATCCTTTTGTAGAAGTGCCTAAAGCTTGGCCAAGTGAAATAATTTAATTGAATTACTATTCAAAAAGATTTGCTCAATGTCCTTTTGAGGAAGGCAATTAGAACATTTTTTAATTGGTACTTATTTTTAAAGGGTCAGATAGGAGACAAAAGTTACTCATTTTAAGAACCTATAAAATAATTATTTTAACTAAAACGATGGGGAAATGACGACCTTGATGAATATACACATTTATGTAAGTTAAAAAAATACATTACGTTATTTTTTTTATTCTAAAAACTTCAAGCCACAATGCGCAGGCTAAAATATGATAAGTTACAATTATTATTTGTTTTTTTTTTTATATTCCTCAACTATCACACATCGCCGTCTAGTTCCAAGCTAAGCAGGGCTTGTGTTATGGGTACTAGACAACTGATAAACATACTTATATATATCTAAATACATACACATTATAGATAAATTACACCCAGACACAGAACAAAATATGAATATGCTCATCACACAAACATTTTTCCTGGGTGGGAATGGAACCCACGACCTCCAGCATAGCAGTTAGGGTCCCTAACCACTAGACCAACAGGCCAGTCAGTTTAAACATTAGACAACCAATTATTATTACTAAGTATGATCAATAAAAATAAAATAACGATTATGCGGATTTCATCACGCATGCGGGATTGCTCAGCATGTGTAACCCCCACAAAATGTCCATTTCGTACAAGTATTTACAGTAGGTAACGCGCGGGTAATACGCACGCGGGACGCGTTTTTTGCATTTTTTTTTTGTGCATGTGAAGCAAATTCTAAAGTATTTAATATTTTGTTCCGATACCTACCAATATAGTTTATTTAGTCTCCGTGAGTGTGACCGTGGCATCACCGCGGGCCCTAACAGGATACCAGCGCTGCGTTATTTATCTTTGTAGATATCGCAGCATATGCTGAGTTAGGTGCCTTTTTGACCTTGCACAAATTCTTCTGTATTTACCGTATACTGTTTTTTAATATGTATGAGGTACGAATAAAAGTTTTTCTTTCTTTTCTTTAAATCCGCATGCGTGATAAATACGCACTATATTAAAAACACCTAAACTCAATACATCAGCGACCCACCCACAAATCTTATTGGTGACTGGCAGCTGATGTTTGAGACTTAGACTTTTAAAGAGTTTCGGGAATCCGATGAATGCGAGACGCACAGGACTGTTCATTGTGGCGACACATGGAGGAGAGAGGTCTATAATGGACATCCAAATCAAGGATTAAATGAAATGGATCAACTGCGTTTCTTCCTCTTCTAAGTCGGTACACTCTTGCCAGAGTGGTCGTGGTCACCAACTGAGTTTAAATAAACCACCTAATTTAAACTCAGTCTGTACCTAAGTAGTGTATTGGCGATAATAAGAAGATTTTTTAAATGTAAATTTTTTAACACTTTTTAATTTTTAGGGTTCCGTATCAAAAAAAAGAAAAAAACGGAACCCTTATAGGATCACTTTGTTGTCCGTTCGTCTGTCTGTCTGTCAAGATCCTTTATCTCGGGAACGCGTGACGGTATCGAGTTGAAAATAAACCATATATATTCTGGTCTGCGGTTTCTTGAAGCTGTAAAAAATTAAACTTGTCAGTTAAACAAAAGATACTTCGGGTTATGTGGCAAAAAACATACATTTCGACACTCTCGAGGAATTCATAATTCATAGGGTACTTCCCGTTGACCCAGAATCCTGAAATTCGGCAAAGAATAAGGTCTTATAGCACAAGACATATAAGAATAAATCTGAATACTGTAAATTTGTGGTTCAAATCAAATCAAATAGTTTATTGACACAAACAATAATTTACACAGTAACATTTGAAGCCCTTTTTTTTTCGATGAGTAAAATAATCGTTTATATGTCATACTCGCTCTTGGGTGGAGCGGGAGATAGTGGCAGACTCTTACTGACTAAAAACCCCATCCCGTTCCTTCTAGTTTCATACCGGGGCACGAGCTCCCTTTCCGACAACCCTGTCCCCAGTAGGCTTCAACCCAGCTGGGCCCCTCCTGCTGCTGACAACTCCTTGAGGCGCGCGGGAACAGTGCGCGCCGTCGACGTCTTGGACTCGGTCCATTACCGGACTATCGGACAGCGAGCTACCCATGGCTCGCCGTCCGTGAGCCCGCGTCTACGGTGGCCGGAAATCGGGATCGGAATCCCGGCGACGGCGGCGAGGGCGCCGTAGCCTGATGCGGTCGGCCTCCTCCTTCACTAGCATTACTGCTTCGCAGAAGGAGGCGACCGCCTGCCATTCCTCCTCGCTCCGGACCATGGCCTCGACCAGGGACCGGCGCGGGAGGTCTCCGCCGCCGATCGCCCCTACGAGGCCACGGCGATGCTCCGCCCAGAAACATTTGAAGCTCTGAATTCTAAGCTAGGTAAAAACCTGTATTACAGAAAATGAGAGATGGTCACTAAAGTCAAAAAAAAAACACTTTTTTGCGATTCGAAAAAATTTTTGTAACCCAATTCGGGGATTGAACTTTTTTCATAGGTAAATTTATACGGAACCCTCAGTGCGCGAGTCAGACTCGCACTTGCCCAGTTTTCTCTTGCTTTAGTTTATTTAACCCTTCAGATACCGTCAATTAGAGACATAATAGTAAGACAATAGATGCGCGGCCACCGGTGGTCGCTTGGGGATTCATGAATTAAAGTACATATCTAATATTGGATTAGATTACTTAGGATCTGAATCAAGATTCAAAATTTATTGACACGAATTCCTACGAAACACATCGTTCGCCGTTTGGTTTTCAACCCAGATCGGCTCGTGTGGTTGCTGGGTTGCTGACGGCGCTCGGTTGGCTGGTTGCTCCCGGTTATTCGGTTACAGTCAGTCTGATTAGCACCTGACGCCCAGCTTTTTGGGGTGTGGTCTAAGGAGAGAAGTGGAGCGGGTAGAGGAATTGTTGGTTAAGAAACAGCAACACGTCTAAGAAATAGACAGAGGATTCAAGGGTTGTGAGATACTTCTAAAGAGTTACCACGGACCTGGAATACAAAGGGCCACTGAAGGAACAGTGGTGGGAGTTTAGTCAGTAAAAGCCTGACACTCCCTCTCGCTATACACGGACTACCCAGAGCAACGACAGTTCTATGATAATTATATCTAATAAAATTATTTCCTCTTAAAAAAGGTAAATTAGGCAGCAATTTATTATAATTTTACAGACTACTTTATATATGGCTGCAACGGGGCGACTTCTCGCGCTGGACCCTGGTCCAGGAATGGCAGGCTATCGCTTCTTTCTGCGAAGCACTAATGTTAGCGATAGAGACGGCCGCAAGAGCGAGAGCACGTACATTATGCCGGAGATGCCCCGGGAGTTGTAGATTGAACCCCGCGATAAACGCGGGTTTACGGGCGACGAGCAATAGGTAGCTCGACGTCCGCCAGTTAAAGAAGGACCGAATCCGAATCGTAGACAGCGCATAGTGTTCCACGAGATGTCAGTAGCGGCCTAGCAAGTCGAATGCCCACTAGGGCCAAGAAGGAATTTCTGAATAGGAAACCCGTTGTCCAATAACGCAAAAAGCAATAAAAAGACACACGCGACACGTGTGGTTTTAGTCAGTTAAAGTCTGACACGGCCTCCCACTAGACCATAAAGCTTGAAAATTCATTAGATGATTTACCAAATCGAAATAATACATCTTGTCTTTTTCCGCAGGTGTGGTAATAATCGCTACCTGTCACATCTTGGACCCTAGCAGACTTGTTCGCGTGACACGACAGGGCGCGGCGATTTTCTCACAGAATTGATTTACTAAATGTCATATCATTACGGAATCTTATTTGAACGGTACATCGTAAGTTGTAGCTTTTGAAGCGATTTAGTTTAGTAGATTTACAGATAAAAGGGGATTCTGAATATATTATTTAGGTACTAGCATTAGTCTGCAGCTTCGTCCACGTATAAAATAAAGCCTATGTAACTCGGGAATAAAGCGGGTTTCTATCGGTGTAAAAATTTTAGCAATCGGACCAGTACTTTCAGAGATTACCTCCGCCTCATACAAAAAAAAAAAGAAACTTTACCTCTATAAAATACTAGCTTTTGACCGCGGTTTCGCCTGCATACATAAAATGTAGCCTATGTCACTCAACAATAAAGCAGCATTTAATCAGTGTAAAAACTTTAGCAATCGAACCAGTACTTTCAGAGATTACCTCCTACAAAAAAAAAACTTTACCTCTATAAAATACTAGATTAGTGTAGATTAGTATAGAAGTGTAGGTTACTGGTAGCTGCTAGTGGCTTTGCCCATGTGAAAGAAGAAAATTGACCCAAGGAAATATAATCTCGGAATAATAATATATCCTATGTGCTATTCTAGGAGGATAGTTCAGTTGAAAACCGGCGTCAGGCCACTACCATGTACCTAGTTGTCTGGCATTTTTGCTGAACTGGACCTAATTGGCGCTGCCGTGAGACACACATTGATAGTTGTCTCTTTCTTTTTATATAATTATTGCCTACATGTTGTTATTACACTGTGTGTATCTTAGAGTGGGTATGCCAAATAAAATAGTTTTCTTCACTACATAGTATAAAACAAAGTCGCTTTTTCTGTCCCTATATCCCTATGTGCGCTAAAATCTTTAAAACTACGCAACGGATTTTGATGCGGTTTTTTTTTAATGGATAGAGTGATTCAAGAGGACGGTTTATATGTATAATATTGCACCCGAGCGAAACCGGGGCGGGTCGCTAGTTCTTTCATATATTAAACATTTTATAAGGAAACTAGACTTGTAGAGCTACACTAGATCCACGCCACGCGACGTCGTTCTACGTACAAATCAGGCGTGATACACGTGTGCATCGGTCCAATGTAGTTCTAGTTTTAACCTTGCTTAACCTCTGCTGTCCCTTAGCCAAATTCAGGGATTCAATATACGCGAGGGAAGAAGACTTTCCCAGAAAAAACATTTCCGCGGATCGAAACTTCACGAAAAGTTTCTTAATCCTGATTGACACGCTGGATGGGTCTGTCAAGGTCTGTCTCTCATGATTAGGTTGAGAGATACCTCCGCTTATTGACTTTTAGCTTCCGTTTTCCTTATCTGCCAGTTTGTTTTAATGTGGTAAGCTATGGGAATACAAAAGTACTTAGTTTATTTTTGGAGACAGAATTTCGCAATTTTTGCACCCACGTAGATAGTGGACATCCCATCCATACGTACAAAGCGTTTTGAGAACACATTCATTGTGCGTACAGCTAAGGAGTGGAATTCCCTGCTGGAGTCTGTGTTTCTTGATAGCTACAACCATGGGGATCTTGAAAAGGTTATCTCTAGACAAGCGTGCTCCATCGTCAGCCACATCATCGCTTACCATCAGATGAGATAGTGGTCAATCGCGAGCCTATCTATAATAATAATAAATAAATAAAATATCACTATTACTCACTAAGTTTGTAAGTAGCAGAACAAAAAAAAACGATAAACGAGTCTATCTACACTAATATAATAAAGAGGTGAAGTTTGTTTTTTTTTGTTTGTAGTGATAATCTCTGAAAGTACTGGTCCGATTGCGAAAACTTTTCTCCGATAGAAAACTGCTTTATTCCTGAGTGATATAGGTTATATTCTATGTATGCGGGCGAAGCCGTGACTAAAGCTAGTACAATTATGATAAACAGTTCATATTCCACGAGGACCCGTGGTAGATTTATATAACACCACTGCTCCTTTATAAAAATGAAAGGTTTATAAATAGTAATATGTTCTTAAGGTTAAAAAAATAAAATAAAATGTTTTCATTCATAATTCACACCAGAACTAGGTCTACCCCCATGAGAATTTCCTTTCTCTAATTATAGTTTTTCCGTGCCCAGAGATCACCCTGACCCCAGAAATCTTATTAGTCCATGTTCTAATTTATCACGTGACAGATAAATCAGTACACATATAAATCTTGAGTGTATATACGTATATACACTCAAGATTTTCCCCTGGGAGGAAGCAGAAACGACGGAATATGAAGTGTTGGGTCGTTATCTAATCTATAGGTACTATATCTATAATCTATCTATAATCTTTTTTCTAATGGAAAAATATGTCAACCTAATCAGTTGAATTCCATATGGACCAATGAAATTTAAACACTCAAAATGATTACATTTTTGATTAGTGTTAATCAAAAATTTAATCATTTTGCTAGTTGAAAATAAATGCTTTGATTCTTGATTCCTTCAGTTACATCCCAGAGCTAAGGGTTACCTCAGCCCTCGAAAGTAAAGGGCAAGAACTGAAAGAGTTATCTTTCAAACAATCCAGCACACGAAGGTACTAATAGAGATAAACGTAATTTTAGCACATAATAGGTACATTTAATTACAACTCCAAATCGCAAAATATATAAGTACAGAAGTCAATCTACATACAAAGCGCGCTCGAGCAACTCACACTTAAACACCGCTCACGGACACGATATCTCGAAGTGTCTCAGCACAAAATAGGTAGGTACAGAAAACAATCTCAAGTATGTATTTCACTTTTTATACCTACGCTCGGTGGACACACACTAATGAACGTTTAAGCCGGAACTGTTCGACGAGTGGGCCGAGACGCTCCGAGATATCGTGTCCGTGAGTGGTGTCTATGTGCGCATTGCTCGAGCACGCTCTGTATGTAGATTGACTTCCGTACCTATATAATATCAAATATGCTAGGTGCGGGAACGATCATGCGCGACAGTTTTAGACCATCGACTTTTTAGTTTATCAGTCCTTCTACCTACCTTTATAGTATATTTAACTTAATAAGCCACTTATTAACCGATCTTTCATTAAGTCTACACTTGAGGAAACCCGTCAGTTCTCGTCAGCCGTCGCTCTTGACGACTCAATGCGTCTCGCCTGCAGTTGGTGCCAGATTGTCAGTATACTATTACAGGTAACTCGACACTTTGTGTGCATAGTATCACGCAAAGGAAGCTTGTAAATATTGTGGTGTAAGAATAAAAAACAAATTGCTCTTGTATTGAGAAGTTATACAACCTTATTTTTAGTATTTGCGAAACTTGAAACACCTGTCTAGTATTTTAAGGTAAAGAATCTTTGTGCAAAATTTCAAAACTGGATTATGAAAATTTATCACAAAGTTGTAAGCTTGTCAGCAAGAAAAAACTTTTTACAAAAAAAAATTAAACCGACTTCAAAAAGTACAAAATAATTTTAATTTCGGAAGTCGGTGTTCCTATAATAGATACCTAATTTTGTCTCTTCGTTATTTAACACCGACTTCCAAAATTAAAATTATTTTGTACTTTTTGAAGTCGGTTTAATTTTTTTTTTGTAAAAAGTTTTTTATTTTTCACTTTTTAGTTATGGTAGCACCAGTAAAAAGTACCTACCCTTCAGCTAAACATAAATTACCTTATAGCCAGAGTGCATCCCATAACGATTCTAATAATCCCAAATACGGTTACATTACATTAATTTACCTTCCGGCTTTATCACCAGATCAGTTCGATACATCCCCTCCCCCTTTTCTTGCAGTCACTTATCGACTACACGAATAAACAAAGCAATTTTACTTGTTACGACAATTCTGCTATGATTCTATGAGGAGTTCTGTTCCATATCTTCGAAGTTCATAATCAGATCATAACAATATTTCTATGGGACCAACTTGGAAGCATAACCTTCCAACCAAAAAACAATTTTCAAAATCGGTCCACAATTGACCGAAATATCGGTGAACATACATACAAAAAAAAAAAAACATACATTCAGCCGCACATAGAACCTCCTCCTTTTCGAAGTCAGTTAAAAATACAAGGTCACCGGCCCAGCCTGGCGGCTGAGGGGTTGTTTTGCACTTGCACCCAGCTGTTTGATGACTCCTGACACCCGCTATGACCTGTCGTGACCAAAGATTTTATATATCCTACTAGAGTAGACTAGATTGACTACGAAGAAATATTACACTGTCTAAAGTGTTCTTTATTCTCATTAGCATTAAGTTCATGTGTGTTATTGACACGCAAAAGGGAAAATGGCCTGGAGTAAGACACTGAGATAAATCCTCTCTGTCCCTTTCTCACATACTACCAGAAAAAAATAAGAAACAGATGGTAGTTTTTAGATTGTTCCAGTTATCGTTAAATAGTCCGTGTTCATGCATTTTGATAGGTTTATGCAACATAAAATGAATTGCAACTAAATATTTTATTTTAAATATTGCTTCTTGAAATTTTATACGCATTCTTCTTGTATTTAATGATGATTTCATTTAGATTTAGTAGCTATTCGTAGTAATTTTCAAATTATGAAAGGCAACATTTAGGAGGTTTCAATTTGACAGAATTTGACATCAATAAACAATATGGCTGATGCTTCATAGGACTAAAGTTGTATTTTTAATTGTTACAAGTTTTTATCTCAATGTTTAGTAAAGTATAAAGTGTGCAAGATGTTCAAAACGATGCTGTGTAAAGTTTCGCAATATTGATGGGTATCCTGGTTGTGGAATTTCATTTTTTTTTGGTAAGTTTTCTGTTTTGTTTACAAAATATTTATGTAGGGTGACAACAAACATCGTTTTGAATTTTTTTTTTGACTGGGTGCAAAGTTTTATAAAATTCGATTGTCTACTGTTCAAGTTTTATATTATTATAAGCAAATTTCTAAATATCTGGGAAGGTTCAATTTTTTTTTTAATAAATCAAGCGCGCACCAATTTTACTAATTTTATCTTTTCTGTTGATCGGGCGCCTTTGGCCGCTCGGCGATCTTCGGCTGCTCTCATGACACAACGGAAAGCGGCGAGCAGCGGCGGCCAGAGGTGCGGCATGCGGGACGTGTCTTCGGACCAATTCAGTATTAGTTATCTGTGACCACTTCTTAAAACGACGCGCGTGCGCTCCAAAGTCTTCTCCACATCGATATAGGACATTCGAGAATTATATTCATTTTAAATCATAGTCTACTGTCTTTAACTTTAGTCCTTAGGTAGGTCCCTAATAAATGCCGCACGCAATGCTGCATGTATGTGGCTTAACTGTTAACTACTAGTAATATATTATTTTTTATGTTTTGTTGTAGATTTCCAAGAAACGAGAACCATCAGCAACAGTGGCTTTGAAGTTGTGACATTAAATTTTTTTTTTTCAGCAACAGTTTTATTTGTGGTTGCCACATTAAGTCTGAAGATGTAAAGTTAAATCAACACTAAAACCTAATTCTATTCCATCTATATACCATTTTGTAAGTTCATCCGTTGTTAAAAATCCATTCAGTAGCTTTTGAGTTGATTGCAAACAGATATAGACAAACGAACATAGTAGGAGACTTTTTTTGATGTGGTAAAATCTCCAATAACTTATCCTGCTCTAAGGTAGAGCGCCTTACGCTCCATCCTAGAGCGGGACAAGTTATTTGAGGTTTATACTGAATAAATCTACCCGTGTCCTTCAGTTGCCCTTTGTGTTCCAGGACCATGGTTTCCCTTTCGGAAATTCCCTGTGGCGCGTTAATGTATTATTTATTGTTTATTTTTTAGTTAATACGTGCAATTTGACGTAATAAAAAATGTACAATTTTATGTCAAGCATCAGTCAATTTTTAATAAAGTAAAAATAAAAGAATAATATTAGTTTTATTATAAACTAACTAGTTTTTTCTTTCAGACAAACCTTATTCTGATAGGTGTAGCTGTTCAGAAGTGATCTTCTTACGTAGGTACACACACATTAGGCATTTTTTTATCAGTGTAGGTATTTCATACTCGCATAAGAAGATATTGCTATTATATTATATACGGACATCAGCTATTTCCTAGTCATTACAGAGAAAACTCTGTTCCCTTTTGGTAAGTGCATGTCTATTTTGATGTATCAAAAATATCTTTAACTAACTTTTGAGCAAAATTGTCCCGTAGTATGTAGCTAGTGTATGGACACACTAGTAGAACGAGATGACAGGACTCTTTCTGACTTTCCTTTTCAGGTACGCTTTTGAGGTTGTCGTAGGCAATCTAGTACTAGGATATATAAAATCTTTGGTCGTGACCCATTTTGTGCTTAGTGTCGGTGGTGTCCAACTTGAGCGCGGGAGATGTCATTGGTTGATTTTCCCATTTACCCACCTAAAAAAAACACAAGGGCGATTTTTACCCCGAATAGAAAAGTAATCAAGTTTTTAGTCATGCAACCTAATAATTTAAAAATAAATTAATGGTATTTATTGATTAAAATATTGCACGTACCTATAAAAAAATAAAAAGAAAAAATAGCAAAAATCTCGAATTTTTTCATACCATCACGCTATCCACTTTATAAGCTAGACAGATATCGTGTTACTTAGCACGCGATAACACGGCGGCCATATTTGTTCCGTTGACGTAATGAGAATTGACAGGTTAGTGAGATGTGGCGGGACAGACTGACACGCCAGGTTGGGAAGTCAACTGTGGTTGTTACTTTAATGTTAGGATAGTAAAATTTATAGGTACTATTTGTTCTCAAATAATTTAGAGGCTTTAGGAAAGAACGTTACAATATATATATCCTTAATAATTATTATAAAAGAGAAAGTGAGTTTGTTTGTTTGTTACGTCTTCACGCCTAAATGGAAAAACCGATTTTGATGAAACTTGGTACACGGATAGAACATGTCCTGGAATAGGTCATAGGATACTTTTTATCCCGGAAGTATGTTTCGTTGGGATAATTTTCTGTTATCACGCGGGTGAAGCCGCTGGGAGCAGCTAGTAATAATATATATTCCGCAACTATCCCACAACGCCTTCTAGTCTATATAAATATTTCTAAATATATACATAATATATATAAATTACACCCAGACATCTTCATAAACATTTGTCCTGGGTGGGAATCGAACCCACAACCTCCGGCATAGCAGTCAGGGCCACTAACCACTAGACCAACAGGCCAGTCAATGATGAGCCTACATACAATGGCCTCCCCCAAGCGTCGCCACAATGAACGGTCCTGTGCGTCTCGTCAAGTAGGCTCACTTTACCGTAACTGCTGAGACCACTAATAACTTTGCGTATGACCTCAAGTGCTGCCCACACCATCATGTAACATAGGGCGTGATAGAGATCATATCAACTACATCACATTGGCGCGTCAGAATAAATATTTAACTTTTTAATGGTTATACTTAATTGATATTTCAACGAAGTAACCCACACGTTTGTTAAGGAGAAGTCGTCCATTCAATGTTCTGCCACAGCAATATTGTGAAATCATTATATTTATATTCCACAACTATCACACAACGCCATCTAGCCCCAAGCTAAGCAGAGCTTGTGTTATGAGTACTAGATAACTGATAAATATACTTGTATATTTCTAAATACATACATCTATATATATAAAAATCAATGCCACTTTTCGTTGTTATTTTATAACTCAAGAACGGGCTCACCTATCCAAACCAAATTTTTAGGCTTTGTTCGGACTATTTAGTAGATGGTTTATGTGAAGTTTGGTAGGGTATAGTAGGGTAGAGTAGGGTAGAGTAGAGTAGGGTAGAGTAGGGTAGAGTAGGGTAGAGTAGGGTAGAGTAGGGTAGAGTAGGGTAGAGTAGGGTAGATTAGGGAATAGTAGGGTAGAGTAGGGAAGAGCGGGAGCGAAGCCTTGCGGGCAAAAGCTAGTATTATAGACAAATTACACCCAGACACAGAATAAATGATTATGCTCATCACACAAACATTTTTCTTAGGTGGAAATCGAACCCACGACGTCCGGCATAGCAGTCAGGGTCACTGACCACTAGACCAACAGGCCAGTCAAATCATTGAAAGAAAGAAAGAAGAAAAAATTAAGAAGAAAGAAAAATATTTTATTTAGCACACTTACACTCATACAGTGTAGGAACAACACGTAGAAACTTAAGATTAAAAACAAATCAACTGGGTAAGTGCCAGTCGTATGGTTTAATTCCGGAATGGATTATTAGAAGATTTTTACAAAATGCAAAAAAAAAAAATATTTTGTGTGACGTAACAACTAATTTTCTATTTTCAAATTTATTCCTATAGTAGTGTTATAAGACCTTGCTTTATGCAAAATTTCAGTATTCTGGGTCAACGGTAAGTACCCTAGAATTTCGACTAAAATATAGATACGTTTTTTTGGCATTACCTTTTTTTAGTTAGGTAACTTAAAATTTTAATACATAATTTCACAGCTTCAAGAGACCGCAAACTTGAGGAGATGGTTTTAATTTCAACTCAATACCTCCACGCTTTCCCGAGGTAAAGGTTCTTGACAGACAGACACACAGACAGACGGATGGGCAACAAAGTGATCCTATAAGGGTTCCGTTTCTACGTAGAACCTTCGCCTTAATACCGTAGTGTGTGCAAAAAAGAACAGCCACGCCTTTTTCAACAGTGATGCTATCAACATATTGGATTTTGTACCCATCGATATTAAGTAAGCCAATGAACGATCAATGTTTATAATTAAAATAAAACTCAACTACATGGAGCTTTGAAATGACCAAAAAAATACTATAAAAGTAAAATGAAAACTATATTATTATTATTGACAAGCTCGCGTTTTATCACCATCTCACAATGGTAAGCGATGATGAGGTCGAAGATGGATCACGCTTGTCTAGAAGTAATCTTGACTTACAGACCCCTCAGTTGTAGCTATCAGGAAAGACAGACTCCGGCAGAGAATTCCACTCTTTAGCTGGAACTGGTAGGTACGCATAATGAATGTGTTCCCAAAACGCTTTGTACGTATAGGTGGGTTGTCCAAATTGTACTGGTGGCGCATCGCCGTACGTCTAGTGTTCCAATGATGGAATCACAGAACAAAAAAGATGGAACGGACTTGGCAGAATTAGATTGTGCAACAATAAACGTCATTTAATTTTGATGATTATGGAAAGGGGACCTTATGACTGTGGAGAATTTAGACTTTTGAATGTGGGTCCTTATTTGAATTTCCAGGAAAACGTTTCTGGGATATCTCATAAGAAGATTGGCAGTAGCTACCAGGACACACAAAACTTATTCGCGGCGCTAGCGGGCCTCTGCCCTGCTGGGCCTTTATCTCTCTATCTCTCTTTGATGAGCGCGTGGAACACTGTACTCTTTTACCGGACAGCCGGACGGCGAGCTACCCATGACTCGTAGTCCGCAAGCCTGCCCCTACCTGCCATACGTCTGGGCACAGATATGACTGATTCCTTTTAGTGCCTCAACTCTCCCCCTGCCCTTCCAGCTCTTCTACGGACGTTTGTAAAAAAAACTATTTTAGGGTTCCGTACCTCAATCGGCAAAAACGGAATCCTTATAGGATAACTTTGTTGTCCGTCTGTCAAGACCCTTATTCCTAAGAAACATAGAAGCATCAAATATTAAAGTCTGCTACCTCTTGAATCAGTAAAAATATCAAACATCTACCCTACTTTGACGTCTTAAAATTATCATAAGTTCAGTGTGTGTTTGTAGCCGCTGGGATTCCGATCCCGATTTCCGGCCACCGTAGGTGCGGGCTTGCGGATAGTGTGCAATGGGTAGCTCACCGTCTGACCGTCTGGCTTCAAGGAGATGTCAGCAACCGTAGGAGCCCAGCAGGGTTGAAGCCTACTGGGGCCATGGGTGCTGCGAAAAAGAACCTCAAAGTCCTGGAACGAAGGCAAAGAAGAAACAGGAGTGCGGTTTAGTCAGTAAAAGTCTGACATGCCCTCCCGCACCGCCCAATATCGAGAGATGTCATTTGATTATTTTCCATCAAAAAAAATATTGGCTAGTTTGTACGGAACCCTCGGTGCCCGAGTTCGGCTCGCAATTCTTTGATTTTTAAAATAAACTAGACATGTGGATTAAGAGTAGGTATCTATTACAAATGCCGATTGCATAAATTCAAAACACAACAAACCATGACACATAATAATTACCAAAAAGTGAAACGGCTTGCCAAACGACATAATATCTAATAATAGGTGACAAACAGTCGAACCGTGACCGGCTTTGGGCACATAATGGGTAGAAATGCGGCCGGCATTGCGCCATGGACGGACATACGAATTGTATTGTGACAATTCTATTATTTCTGTTCACTGGTACTGAGAACTTGAGTCAATTTTGTTGTGATCTCCTGCGAGATAATATAATACGATATGATCGAACATCAAAAAGCAGCACTAGGTCGCTTCCGTTGCTTCCAGGTTGTTTTTGTATTCCAGGACCGCGGTAACTATTTCAACGATCCCGCAACCCTAAACGTTCTATATAAGCCGCACTATTTAAAAAAGAATGATCTTAAAAGCCTTAGTAGCCATAGCTTTGAAATTTGAATTTTCAAAAAACTCGATGGGTGACTCTTCCGCTTCTATATTAGCCATCACAATTGAATTGATTTTTTGGCGCGATTTCTTTAAGTGAAGTTCAGTGGCTGTTTTAATTATTCGCAAATAAATTGATTCTTATTATTGTATGGTCTATCTAAAAAGTCAAATGACTTGGAAATTTTGTATAATATTTAATCATTTAAAAATTACTTATATTCGATACTTTTATAAGGTAAAAAAAAATAAAGATCTCTTGAAGATCTCTTTATCAACCTTAATTATTGAACCAGTTTATTATTTACTACATCAGATTTTATATTACACTAATAATTATAACCTAAGTCGTTTGACTTTTTAAACAGACTCTAGATACCTTAGCAAAGTTTTCTAAGAATTCAATACATTAGCTGCCAAATACTAAGAAAACATTAGAATATGTTACACTCTTATTCTAATGCCATATAGAGGGACAAATAACTCTATATACGAAAGACATGAAAATAATGTCATATTATTGTAAAAAATGATGACGCAAAAAACATGGGACTAGGCAATATAATCGAAAGACTATAGCACTTACACACAAATAAAAAAAGACACTTGACTTTGATTGACTTTAGTTTCGGCTTGCTTCCCGCGCTTTTCCGGTGAATTTGATATTTTTTTGGAGTTCGTAATAAAATTATTTAACTTCGAGTTATTAGTGTTTACCTAGTATTTACGTATAATCAATAACAATGAAATAAAAACTTAAGTAGGTACAAGCAAAATATCGTTAGAATCTTGTGAAAAATCTTTAGTTGTTACTGGAAGTGAAAAGATGATATTCATTTGTTTTGTTCAAATTAACAAGTGAAAGCAAAAAAGACGCTAAAAAAATAAATTCAAGAACTGTGCTGGTGATGGTGTAATTATTTATGTACCTTTTTGTTTGGTTAAAGTGGTGTTTATTGAGTTTCAGAGACTTCAAAATGCATCATGATAATTGGGTGAGTTTTATTCAAATTTTTATAAATCCCTACTAATATTATAAATACGAAAGTAACTCTGTCTGTCTGTCTGTCTGTTACCCTTTCACGCAAAAACTACTAAACGGATTTAGATCAAATTTAGTAGATAGGTAGAAGAGACACTGGAATAACACATAGGCTACCTATAATTCCACTGCTGAGCACGGGTCTCTGCCCGCGCGATATAAACTGTAGTCTACGCAGGCGAAGCCGCGGGCGGAAAGCTAGTTAAGACTAAAAACTTCGGAGAGAAGCCATATAAAAGATGGATGGATTGTGTGAGGAGTGATGTGAAATAAAATAGAATTAGTGATATTAAGACAGGACGGTGACAGGATACCACGGAACCTGTTTTTACTATTCCGTGCAGGATAAAATGAAAGAAAAAAAAAATGTGTTGCGCCGACCTCAAGTAAGTAATATGGGATAAGAGCAGGAAGAAGAAGACTGCTTATAAAAAGTTCCTTGAAGTTTATTGTGGGCTGTTCTGGTGGTTGCTAGCCTGCTAGGCCATATAATCAAGCATATTTCTGGTCTGTTCAGCCATATTTCTGGGTGAAGAGGCTTAACACATTTACTGTAATGCGGCCTCAACCTGGCCACGGGAATCACACATGTTTGTGAGATATCGATTAGCCTGCCATACTAAATTAGACCTAAACAAATAATTTTGAATCTTTGTGATTAATATGGGTGCAAGCTGGAATTAATTCAAGAACACAGATAGGTTTTGGTGAGTAAAAATCTGACATCCTCTTGCTCCGCCCTGCAGCGAGAGAAGCAGTTTGATAGTTTTTTACCTTATATTTTCAATTAATATTAGCCAATGTCCTATTTACTTGCTAGTTATAAGTTGCTACTGTTTTTTTTTTTTAAGATATGTGCCAGGTTATTCTTTTCTTTTCTTTCTTTGATCAGGCAAACTGTTGTTTGCCATAATTATAATAACTGAACTGTGGAGCTGTACCCATTCTCGGTCTATCAACATTTGTGTGCCTGGGGGGATCCGCTGTGGTCCGCTGAGTCTATACCTTATATTTTGATGTAAAAATGCTCATTATACCTGTAACTATCTCCTTCAAACTTGCACAGAGTTAACTGGACAGATATATATTTATTCTATTCAATGAGAGAGGAGGTGTATTTTGCCAATTTTCTATACTTATCTCTTCATAATTTGAGCCAGTAAGCAGCTGAATTCAAGTGCAAAACTACTACCCCTCAGTCGTCTGGATGGCCCGGTGACTATGTATTTTTGCTGCTGTACGCACAATAAATGTGTTCTCAAAACGCTTTGTGCATATGACTGGCCTGTTGGTCTAGTGGTCAATGACCTTGATTGCTATGCCGGAGGTTGTGGGTTCGATTCCCACCCAACCTAACCTAACCCTAGCAGGCATGGGTCCTGGACAGTCATCTGTGTCATGTCATCTGGGCAAGCCATCAATTCTGCTGACAGCACTTTGAAACGCACATGGAACACAATGTGCCGATGTGTTGACCCGAGCTAGGTCCTTATTGGACGTTAAGCGGCCATCTCCTGATGATGATGAAGGCGGTTACTGCTTTCCCTCTGGCCCATGGGCTGAACCAACCCCGGAAGTGAGAGGTCGACGTCGCATATTGCGTCCACGAGGATACAGTGATGTTTTAACCAAAGTGGGGCAGACCTCCACCATCTGCTCCACTGCCTGTCCAGGTCCACACCATAATTCTTCAGTTGCCTTTTGCGTTTCAGGACTGCGGGTTTCCCTTTTAGAAGTCAACCGATGGCCCCAATAGGCTGTGGAACACTACGTGCAGTCGACGACTCAGGCTCGGTCCGGGCGATTATCGGACGGCCGGACGGCGAGCTAATTATTGCTCGACGTCCGCAAGTTCGCACAGTTTGACTCATGTTATTGTTCAATATCATCATCTGCCTTTTTAAGGTTCCCACTGCTGGGACTTAGGCCTCTTCTCTATGAAAGGGAAGGACACTTGGGAGAGGCCTATGTACAACAGTTAACGTCAATCGGCTGAAATGATGATGATGAATGCAGATGGCTGGGTTCGAACCCGCGACCTAAAACTCGTAAGTCGGGGCCATTACCACTTGGCCACCACTGCTCATTGTTATCTAACTTAACCTAATGGTCATTAGGTTACGTAGGGCTCGTGGGCGCGATCGGCGGAGGAGACCTCTCGCGCCGGGCTTTGGTTGAGGCCATGGTCCAGGGCGAGGAGGAACGGCAGGCGGTTGCCTCCTTCTGCGAAGCAGTAATGCTAGCAAACTAGTAGCTGTCGGTAGCTCGCTGTCCGACCGTCCGGTAACTGGCGCACTGTTTTCGCGCGCCTCAAGGAGTTGTCAGCAACAGGTGGGGCCCAGATGGGTCGAAGCCTACTGGGGCCAGGGTTATGCGAAAAGAAACTCGAGCCCCGGTATAAAGAGGCTAGAAGGAACGGGGTGGGTTTTTAGTCAGTAAGAGTCTGACACTATCTCCCGCTCCACCCAAGAACGGGGGTTGTCATCAGATGATTTTTCCCACCGTAAAAAAAAAACCTAATGACTGGCCCATTTATCTATTTTATTATTGTTTAAAATTGTCAAGTTCTTAGTTCTTGTAGTTAACCTGTCGGTATCTGTGACCAATACTTATCTTTGGGACAACAATCGTGTTGCAGACTTGATTATTGCATTCGGTTGCTATATAGTTAAGGCGAAGCCAACTGACAGATATGTTTTTTTATTAGCTGCTGCTAGCGACTTCACCCGCGTGACAGTAGAAAATTGGGAACCATAACCCCATGATAAACAGTATCCTGTGGGCTATTACAGGACATGGTCTACCAGTGTACCAAGTTCAGTGACTGAGTGGATTCCAATAGTTTTTAAATGTTTTATTTTTTGACAAAATTGTTTAAAAAGGTCACTAGATGGACACTACCGACACTAAGTACAACACAGATCACGGCAGGTCATAGCAGGAATTAGGTGCCAACAAACAGCTGAGTGCAAGTGCAAAATTACCCCTCAGTCGCCTGGATGGCCTGGTGACTACGGATTTTTGCTGACATAACAAGCTTACAACTTTTTGATTTTTAATGATACAGTTATGAAATTTTGGATATAAGTAGATTCTTTATATAAAAATACTGGACAGACACGTGTTATAGGTTTGTTGTACATCATAATAAGTAAGTTCTGGTTAGTTATAATGAATTGGTTTAATGGTTGTGTGTTAGAGACATAACTGTCCGAATCTGCAGGAATTTGAGGCAATATTTGACTAAGTTCAATAAAGTGGAATCTCCGATTTTAGCAAACATCACTTCCTTGACATAATAATTCTCCCATTCTCTAAAAACAAAATGAACTAAAAAGGTTAAGTTCAGCGCCATCTAGCGGCAACATGACCACACTCGGCATGAAGAAACGCTAAAATGTGCTCATTTAATTAAAAAAAAAAAAGTAGATTTACCTTGTCTCTGTCGTGGTCAGATCGTATTAATAGATCACTTTATGATATGGCCAAGTAAAACAGCCAGACAGTTTTAAAAATTTAATTTTGATGATATTTAAATCCTCGTTTGGCCTATTTTATTTAGACTTTTTATTATCACATGTAAAGCCTGCAATACATGTTAGCCGAGCGTTGCCGAAAGAAGACCAATACCAACATCTATAAGACAGTATAGGTATTTGCCTTGTCTTGCTATGGATCGGTGTCGCTCGCCTAGTTGGTTGAGTTAAGACAAGCGCCAACGTCTGTAGACCTCATTTAGCGTAGCTTGTCACAACTCGCAGCCGCTCGCGATCACTTGCCTCACTTCGGAACGGAGTCGATTTTTCTGCACAAATCAAAGGCGCTCGCCCAACATATGGGCGTCTCCTCAAAGCTCGTCTATGTTGGCCATTTGGTTTCGAACGTGTAGAGAGAAGCGCTAGCCTTGTGTCAATTTGCCTATATTAACCTAGGCTCATGTATTGCAGGCTTAAGAGGGTCCTTTTCCACTCGCCTATCGTAAACATCGAAAATGGTTTAAAAGCTTGTTACTTCATTTAATGCAATCCAACGCGATGTTTGACGAAAAAGCAACGCTAAAAAAGAGAGATAACTCCTGAAAACTCTGTTAGTATTCGGTAATTCTGAGATTTACTCGAAAATTTCACAAAACTTGCTCCAAGAAATAGCTGTTTTTTTGAAACACTTAAAAGTTTTTGGAAAAAGTTGTCGTCTTTTAGAATCTTAATAAAAATTTGCAAGGTTTCTATAGTTTTACTTTTTTGATTTTTTAATTTTTAGGCAAATTATGAAGTGTCAAAGTTCATACAAAATAGGGGATTTTCAGAGGTTTTTACTGGATTAGTTTTACACAAATTTAGAAATTGGTTTCTATAGAAACCTAGATAATATCCAGAAGATACTGTGTTTCCAAAATATCTAATGAAAAATGTGTAATAACGTCATAATTAGTTATGAGCGGTTGTATGACAAACAGTGAAAATGTGAGTCATGATGCACCACCTTAACACGAATCACTCATAACACATTCTCTTTGCAATTGAGCAACGTGGTTAGTTCTAACTTCGCCTTAACTGAGCTACTTAAACATCACGACTTGACCGCTATTATGTTGCTTGAAGCAAACAATAACATTTCAACATTTAATTTTAGTCATTATGTTCTTGGATTCCTTTACATTGATACAATCAGCGAATTGAGTGATAGCACAAAATATAATAGGTATAGAAGTAAATCTACATACAAAGTGCGCTCGAGCAACGCACACATGGACACCGCTCAGTGTCACGGTATCTCGGAGCGCCTCGGATCGATCGTCGAACAGTTCCAGCTCAAACGCTCATTAGTGCGCGTCCACCGAGCGTAGGTATTAAAAGTAAAGTATATACAAGAGTCTTTTGTACCTATCTATTTTATGGTGTTAGGCAACTCAGTAAAGATACCCCTAATAATAAATCTGTTTACGTTTTTCCTATCGAGGTCAGCTTTCAATCTAACCGGATGCCAGCCTTTCGGTATTTGCGGGCTTGCGGATGGCGAGCAATGGGTAGCTCGTTGTCTGACCGTCTGGTAGCTGTCCGGACCGAGCTCAAGTCGTCGACATCGCGCACTGTTCCCGCGCGTCTCAAGGAGCTGTTAGCAGCAGCAGGGACCCAGCCGAGCCCCGGTATGAAGGCTAGAAGACACGGGGTGGGTTTTTAGTCAGTAAGAGTCTGACACTATCTCCCGATCCACCCAAGAACGGGGGATGTCATTGGATGATTATTGCCCACCATAAAAAAAAGGTTAGACACGGCGCAATTCCGCAATGCAAACAAAATACATGTACACCTCGTGTATTTCCAGAGCACACCGCTCGCTAATTTCACGTCGGACAGACGAAGATATTTGATAGTAGTTATAATTATACAGTTCGCCGATAGTTAAGTACGTGTCGTAGGAATGCCCTGTGACGTCAGAGTCTGCGTACTATGTTGTGGACGCGTGCCAAATGATGCCTAGGGTTGCCGCGAGAGCGACCGTCAACTATCATTACTGAGAAGCAATGAAGAACTACACTGTACACACGTGGGCCACACACGCCGATCTGGGCGCGTTGGTCTCCATACATTTTATATGGCAACTAGACTTGTAGTAGTACACTTGATCCACGCCACGCGACGTCGTTCTACGTACAAATCAGACGTGTTACACGTGTGCATCGGTCTAATGTAGTTCTAGCGTATAGTGACGAATAAGCGTCCGTGGACAGTAGGGCTTAGGAATTCTCTACCAGTCAACCAAGGGTGGTTGGAGAGGCGACATGACAGTTGCTCAAAAAAAAAAGAACTTAGTTGTTCTTTTTTTTGCAACTATTTATCGACGAAGATGTGCACTGGCTGGTATCAGCTGTCTTCCATCAGTACGAAGAACGTTTTTCGGCTAATGTTCTACACTATAAATCATTGTTTGTATATTTTTATTCGACTGCGACTTTTTCTCATGGCTGTAGTTGACGTGATTCATTTAATTAGCAAAAAATCGTCGCCACAACGAGCGATACATGGGGGAGGCTTATGTTCAGCTGTGGACGTCCTTCGGCTGAAATGGTTCGGCTGAAATGGTGATGATGATGAAATCGTTAGAAGTCACGAAACGCCCAAAAGATGTGAATCATCTACCATGTTAGTATATGTGCGCACATAAGGAAGTCAAGAGCGAGGACATAGAGGCATCATGGCATGTCAGCGTCATGCCGATTGCCATCACAGCCTTCGAGTAGGTTTTACCACAAAATATACATATAGGAACAGAAGTCAATCTACATACAAAGCGCGCTCGAGCAACGCACACATAGACAACGCTCACGGACACGATATCTCGGAGCGCTTTGGCCCGCTCGTCGAACAGTTCCGGCTCAAACGCTCATTAGTGTGCGTTCACCGAGCGTAAGTATAAAAAGAGAAGTACACACATGAGATTGTCTTCTGTACCTATCTATTTTGTGGTTTTACTGCCAAGAGTAAAACCACAAAATATTTCAACTTTTCAATAAATATTTCCCATCTAAAATGCATTTTTTGACAACCCTACACTACAAATGCGTAAACTGCGCAGACGCTGAACAAAACGTCTTCATTTAATTGTCTTTTTGTCTTCAACTAATTATCCGTCCCCAATGCCAAACACTAAGACAATGCTAACTATTTAGTTTTATTTGGTTGCTTTTAGTCTATTTAGTTTTACATAATGTCTAGACTGAGAGTGATGGGCTAAATTTAGTCGCTCATCTGGACGCATTCCTTAGCCCAGTTTTAGACCACCGTGTAGCTATAACGCTTTGATCACACGTACCACAAAATAGGTACAGAAGACAATCTCATGTACAATGTGTTCCCTTCTTGCTGGCCTACCGTGGGATCTGGAGGCAAAGGCCTTGCACCATATGCACGGCCCGCTTGTCAAACAGTTAAGGCTCAAACGCTCATTAGTGTGCGTCCACCGAGGGTAGATATAAAAAGTGAAGTAGGTACCTACATAAATGAGATTGTCTTCTGTACCTATCTATTTTGTGGTTTTGGCGGAGGCGGGTGCAGGTGAATGGGTATTTTTTTTAAAGGGTGGAAATCATTCAATGACTTCAGAGCAGAAGGGCATGACATAATTTTACTGACTAAAACTACACCTGTGTCCTTGATGTACTTTGCGTTCTAGGACTACGGGTTTCCTTTTCAGAAATTCCCCGCGGAACTTAGCTAGCGGGCATTGGCCCTGCTGGGCCCCTACGGTTTGCTGACATCTCTTTCAGGAGCGCGTGGACCACTACGCGCTGTTGACGATTGGGCTCGGTCCGGTCGGCCGGACGACGAGCTACCCATTCCTCGACGTCATCGGGGTCTCGTAGTCGGGGTCAGAATCTGGGTAAAGGGGTCTTGGCGTCACAGTGCCAAATAAGCTACGAATTTTGATATTCATGGCGTCGCTTGAGCGGGTGAATTAAAAGGATTTAGGTCCTCTCGTGCAGTTACCTACCATATGCTATACCATTGTGAACGATACGGGCGGACTGAACCAATAGAAACCTCTACGTTCGCGCCCGCTTCATGCAGACGAGCTGCTCGCGGAAGCAACAAAAACGAAACTCGCGTCTACATACCTACATTGCGCATACGTGGGCCACGTACGCCGATCTGGGTGCGTCGGTCTTCGTACATTTTATATGGAAACTAGATTTGCAGAGCTACATTAGATCCATGCCACGCGACGCCACGAAACGCGCCGCTACGTACAAGTCAGGCGTGGTCCACATGTGCGTCGGTCTAGTGTAGTTCCCGCGTTACGCGCGCCCGCGCTAGCACTAGCGCCTGCCTCTACTCAGAAAAACTACTGAGAGTGCCGAGTGGCGAGTACGTATGCTCCGATTGTATGTTTATACTAGTTGACAATGAGGCAGTGCCGGGAAGCGCGGGAGCGGGTATCAAATCATACAAATGCTCGTGGAACAGGGTCCCAGTAATTAGTCTAGCCCTTTGAGCTTTATCGTATTAGCCGATGGCGGGCGTCCTCAAAGCGGAGCGGGTGCGCAACGAACACGCCGTGCATACGCATCGAATTTGTTGCGGACTCACAACGTGATCCGGCTACGAGATGCGGGGTCTCCGGCATCTTCGAAGTAACAAAGCTAACAGCACTGTCTCCTTGTCGGAATCCATTTTGTTGCTGTGTGTATTTGACGTCGACGTCGTTAACTTGCTACAAACACGCGTTGAAAACGTTGCGAATTTCCACGCGTCTACGACGTGGCCTCGGCGTGTCCGTGCCGCTGCGCGCCCGTACCGCCCCGCAGCTGTTCGCAAACCGCTAGTGTGATAACGCCCTAAAGCTCGGCCGAGCATTCGGTGATCTACCGAGCACTGTCATACTCAGTACGTATAATCAAAGCATTGTAGTGAATTTAATGAACTTCAAAAAGAGGGTGTGTTGTTAAATTGCCCTTTTATGTTTGTGTGTTTGTCACCTGGAAAGAAGTGATGCATTGATGGTGAAGCGCACTAGTTTCCCTTGAAGATACCTACCTAAATAAAAATAAATTTGTTATCAAAAAACTCGGTTAAAAATAAACTAGTGACTGTGAATAAAAACTCGTATATTTAGTTCTTAATTAAATCTAAGTTCTCAAATGTAATGCACAAAACCATCATTATTGTTTTTGATTTAATACAGAATACATTATTTGTTTATTTTGACAGAGAAATGATTAAGAAGACTTTGAACGATACACCGAGCCACTTTGGCTTTGCTCATTTATTAGCTGACTATCAGAGCTGGAACTCCATCGCATTCTTCTACAACATTGGTGGTCGCAAAGCGCCTCGAACGGGTTAACATCATCATCGTTTTGTGTTGATGAGGAAACATCATCTTTAACACGTTTAGGTATAATGCCTAATCTTATGTTTTCAAATTGTCTTGTAGCTGGTGTGATTCTAGACGATACAGATTCAGAGCTATAAGACACACAGCCATAGGATATGTTTGCTTGTTCATCCGATTCTCTATTCATTAGACACATTGAACATCCTGGATTTTGCTCGTATGTAGCTGTGTTGTAAATAGTTGATATTTCAGGACCTTCACATGAACAAATGTACGTTGGAAGTTTCGAGTCTGAACCTGATTTTTTGCTACCAGCATTTGTAATAAACGATGGTAAAATCTTTTTTAAAGCATTTAGCATGCCACCGCTTTCAGTGTTATTTTTTACCGTGCTAAGAACTTCTGGCGGTTTTGTCGATGTGCTCGTACTACTAACTGTCTGGATAGGCTTTACACGCATTGAAGGCTTACTCGTAACGCTTAGAGATGGGCTTGCAATTGTAACCAAGTCCGACTTACATTTTAAGGGAATGCTGGCATTCCTATTTTTAAAACTGATGCTGCAATCCGGAATGCAGTAAGTACTTTTATTTTCGGTTGGCTTTTTCGGTACTGAGTATGGTTGTATGGAAAAAGATTGCGATTTGAATGTGATTTTCGTCTTCAAGGGACTTTTTATAGTTATAGGTAATCCTAAGTCACAGAAACAAGCAGTTGTGCTAGATTTTGCTGAACATGTCTCCTCCTCCTTAGTAGCCCTAGGTATTTTGAAAGAAGAGTTGCTTGAAAGTTTTCTATTTCTTATTAACGGATAGCTGTGACTCTTGTGTTTCAGGTTGTATGTCATAAATGTGTTGTTGGATAAAGACGTACACAAACAAGTATCACTTGGCTTTGTTCCACAGGTTACACAGGTTCCACTGCTTACACGGCTGGGTGTTTTTGACTGATTGAAGTAGTAGAAGACAGAGTTCCAACTGGGCGTGGCGGTCGCATTGGGAGTTTTGCACTTACAGCTCTTGTTGACCACGCTAGTGTTTACGTGCCCACAGTTTGAACAAGCTTTTTCGACATCAGTATTAGGCGTTTCACATGCACATCCAGCTTGTGTTGTATCATTACTCTCAATCCCAATGCTTGCACAGACGCTAGTGGGTGTTTCGAACTCACTGGTTTTTGGGGAAAAAGTGGTCGTTTTCCCTTTGGTCGTTTTCGGTTCACTGATGAGATGAGACGTTTCGTTCTGACAACTATTTCCACCACACTTTACTGGTCTAGGAGGAACACTTATGTCGGTATAGATGGGCCATTTGCAACCGCAACTTTTAATAGGCTTTTCGATTTTTGGAGTCGTTTTGATATCTTTGCAACCACATGTACAATCGTCACAGTTTTCACTGGGGGTTGCACTAAGCTTAGTGGTTGCGCTGGGCTCAGCGATTTCACTGGGCTTAGCGGTTTCACTGGGCTCAGCGGTTTCACTGGGCTTAGCGGTTTCACTGGGCTCAGCGGTTTCACTGGGCTCAGCGGTTTCACTGGGCTTAGCGGTTTCACTGGGCTCAGCGGTTTCACTAGGTTTAGCGGTTTCACTAGGCTCAGCGGTTTCACTGGGCTTAGCGGTTTCACTGGGCTCAGCGGTTTCACTGGGCTCAGCGGTTTCACTGGGCTTAGCGATTTCACTGGGCTTAGCGATTTCACTGGGCTTAGCGGTTTCACTGGGCTTAGCGGTTTCACTGGGCGTTGAGGTTGCATTAATTTTTTTGGTTGGTATGGGCTTAGTAGTTTTACTCGATTCAGTGGGTTTTTTGCAGGCACATGCATCATCACCTTTATTGGTCTTAGAGATAAGAGGAGTCGTTTCAGTTGAAGTAGGCTTATCATTGAGAACAGGGGTAGCACTGGACTTTTTGCGTGTACATACTTTTTCACCCTTCTCGTTTTTAAAGAATGGACAAGGACTGGGCTTTTTGCAACCACACGTACAGTTATCACTGGGTATAAAGGTTTCGCCAGGCATTGGAACTGAACAAGTGTTACAGTTCGCACATTTTAATTTTTTTACACTTCCTTTATCAGAACATATGGTTTTAGAACTAATCGAGATGGTCACGCTAAGCTTGTCTTTTTCAGAGCTGCTGCCACCACCCTTATCGGCTGTAGGCATAACAGTAGCAGCCATAATGGTCATACTGGGCTTTCCCTTTTTACGACTACTTCCATCAACATAAGGCTTGTCCTTCTTGTCGCTCTTACCATCCAGTTCGGATTTAGTAGTAGAACTGCTCATTTCAATCAAACCTTTTTCGGTTTTAGAAGCTTTTTTCGTTTTATTGGTGGGACTGGTCATTTTGGTCACACTGGGCTTTCCTTTCCCACGGCTTTTATCATCTCTTTTTTCAGTTTTAAATGTAGAACTGGGCGTTTTGGTTGCAGCCTTTTCGGTTTTAGAGGTTGGTCTAGTTGTTTTTGTCTCATTTAAGTTGTCTTTATCACAACAGCTATCACCATCCTTTCCGCTTTTACAGATATCACTGGGCTTAAAAGTTTTGTTAGGCTTTGGAATCATACAGGAACCACAGGTCGTACATATTATAGCTTCAAGGCTAGGTATTGTAGTCTCACTGGTTTTTGAGGTAGAGCTGGTCGTTTTGATCACTTTTTCGGATTTAGAGGTTAAACTGGTCGTTTCGATCTCACCTGGCTTATTCTTCTCAGGGCCACTCCCACCATCCTTTTTAGATTTTGTGGTAGGGCTGGTTGTTACGGATGCACCCATATTGGTTTTATGTGTTAGACTGGTGGTTTCGATTGCACCGAGCGTTTTGTGCTTATCTCCTTCATAACCTTTTTCGATTTTAGAGATTAGCATGATGGTTTCGGTTGCACCTTTATCGGTATTAAGTGTAGTACTGGTGGTATCGGTTTCACTGGGCTCTTTGTGCCTATCTCTTCCATCACTTTTTTCGGTTTTAGAGGTTCGATTGGTAGTTTCAGTCACATATAAGGAAGTGACGGGTTTAGGTCCACGATTAGTAGGTTTGTTTACACTGGGCTTTTTCTGCCTATCTCGTCCATCACTTTTTTCGGTTTTAGTGGTTGAACTAGTCGTTTCGATTGGAGTGGGCCATTTGCAACCACACATACAGAAGTCGTCTTCAGGCGGCTTGGTCACAGAGGGCGGTTTAGTCACAGTGGGTGGCTTGGTCACAGTGGGTGGCTTGGTCACAATGGGCGGTTTGGTCTCTGTTGGCTTTTGACAACCACCCTTACATGCCTTGTTGGGCGTAAAGGTTTCACCAGGCATTGGGGCCACACAAGACCCACATTTTACACATATACTTTGGTTAGAAATCGTCGATTTGATCACAGTAGGTGGTTTAGTCTCAGTGGAACTTTTGGTCACAGTGGGCGGTTTCGTCACAGTGGGCAGTTTAGTCACAGTAGGTGGTTTAGTCACAGTGGGCGGCTTGGTCACCGTGGGTGACTTGGTCACAGTCGGCGTTGTGGTCTCTCTAGGCTTTCTACAACCACCCTTACATGTCTCGCTGGGCGTAAAGGTTTCACCAGGCATTGGGACCATACAAGACCCACAGTTCCCACATTGCATACTTTGGTTAAAGCTAGGTGTATTGATCGCACTGGTTTTTGGGTCAGTACTCGTCGCATTCATCACAGCGGGTGGTTTGGTTACAGTGGGCGGTTTGGTTACAGCGGGTGGTTTGGTTACAGTGGGCGGTTTGGTTACAGAGGGTGGTTTGGTAACGCTGATTGGTTTTGTTTTTTTGAGTGGTTTGGTCACTTTAGACGGTCTCTTTCCACTCTGCTTTTCGTCACAAATGCAATCTTCTTCTTTTTCGACTTCACAGAATGAATTAGACATTGTCGCAGTAAATCTTTTATTCTCACAATCGCAATCTTCTTCCTTTTCGGCTTCACAGGTTGAATTAGCCATTGTCGCAGTAAATCTTTTATTTTCACAAGTGCAGTCTTCTTCCTTTTCGACTTCACAGAATGAATTGGTTTTGCTTTTGTTCTGTATAGTGGCAGGAAAGATAAGTATCTTTTCTTTCTTACGGTTGGCGTTATCATTTTTTTCGGGTTTAGTGCTAGATCTGGTCGTTTTAGCCGTATCCATTTTAGTTTTAGTGATTGGAGTTGTTGTTTCGGCCACATTAGGCTTTTTTAATTCAGATTCTAAATCACCCTGTTCGACTTTAGGGATATTGGGGTTATATTTTCCATAGCAAATATTGTCATCATTTTCAGGTTTAAAGGTTGGCGGTTTGGTCATAGTGGGCTTTTTGCAACCACACGTACAGTTATCACTGGGCGTAAAGGTTTCGCCAGGTTTTGGGACCACACAAGTCCCACAGTTCGCACATTTTATAATAGGCTGTTGTGTAGGTGTAGGTGTTTTGGTCCCATCGATTTTTGGGGCAGAATTGGTCGTTTTGATCATACTAGGCTTTTTTTTCACTGAACTGCTTCCACCATGTTTTCCGGTTTTAGGGGTAGGACTGGTCGTTTCGGTCACACTTGGTATTTTCTTGGCACCGTAGCTCTCTTCATTCTTTTCGGGTTTGGAAATAAGAGTGGCCATAATGGTCGTTTCGCAGCAACTATCATCGTTGCCTAATTTAGGCATCGGTCTATGTTCTTTGGTCATATTGTGATTTTTGCACCCACACGCACAGTTATTACTGGGCGTAAAGGTTTCGCCAGATTTTGGGGTTTTACAAGTTCTACAGTGTATACAATTTAAAACAGATTGTTTTGGGCTAGGTGGCTTTTTAGTCATACTAGGCTTTTTTTTCACTGAACTGACTTTTCTGGTTTTAAAGCCACAGCACCTGTCATCGTCCAAATCTGATTTAGAGATAAGACTGTCTGTTTTGGTTAGATTGGGCGGTCTGGTCTCACTGGGTGGTCTAGTTTTACTGGGTGGTTTGGTGTCACTGTGTTCTTCTCCACATGAGCAGTCTTCATCCTCTGCGGTACCACAGCCATGACCTTTCGTTTTGATCATACTGGGCTTGGTTATAGAAGACAGTTTGGTTACAGTGGGCACTTTTGTCTTACTAACTTTTTCGGTTTTAGAGGTAGGACTGATCTTTTTGGTCATACTGCGCTTTACCTTTCCACAGCAGCTGTCAATATCCGTATCTGATTCACTATAAGTGGACACTTTGTTCACATCGGGTAGTTTTGTCTTACTAACTTTTTTGGTTTTAGTAGTCTCTTTGGTCGTATTGCGCTTTGCCTTTCCACAGCAGCTGTCAATATCCGTATCTGATTCAGAGGTAAAACTAGTCGTTTTTTTGGCTTCACAAGTACAGTCGCTATCATGTTCGGATCCACATATTAAACTGCTCGTTTTGGTTTCACTAGGTTTGGCCGCACAGCAGCTTTCAACAGGTGGTTTACAACCACATTTGCAGTTAGCACTGGGCCTAAAGGTTTCACCAGGTTTTGGGAGCGCACAAGTTCTACAGTTTGTACATTTTACAATAGATGGAATTGGATAAGGTGTGCCTTCAGTTTTAGGGGTAGAAACGATATTTTTGGTTTTACTGGGCTTTTTTAAAATAGGAGAAGAGATCGATTTCGTCTTACTGGGTTTTTTTACAACAGTAGAAGAGATCGATTTCGTCTTACTAGGCTTTTTTAAAACAGTAGAAGAGATCGATTTCGTCGTAATAGGCATTTTTTGCACAGGAATGCTTCTGGGTGGTACAGTACTGGGTGATGTAGCCGTTATAGGCTTTTTTGTCTTATTGGGTTTCATTCCACAAGTACAGTCTTCTTCCTTTTCGGCTTCACAGATTGAACTAGCCGGTTTAGTCACACCGAGCTGAGCTTGAGGTTTAGTCACACCGAGCTGAGCTTGAGGTTTAGTCACACCGAGCTGAGCTTGAGGTTTAGTCACACTGGGTTGAACTTGAGGTTTAGTCACACCGAGTTGACCTTGTTGTGGAGCCTTAGTAATTTTATTCTTACAATCACAATCTTCTTCATTTTCGGCTTCACAGATTCTACTTGAAGCCGGTTGAAGTGATTCAAGTATTCCACAGCAGACATTGTACCGTTGTCGAGCGGAGGACAATTCTTTGATTTTACCCTTTGCAGAATCACAGCTTTTCATAAAATAATCTAGTTTTGGAGTTCTATTTTCAACCTTTAATTGTTTTGCCAAATTTACCAATTCCCTTAAGTGTTTCGTGAGATTATCCAAACGTTCTTGAGTTTCTGAAGTTTTTGATATTTTTGAGGCAGTTTGGCGTGTGAGACTGGTCGTTTCGGTCACACTGGACTCTTTATAACTATAGCCCTTGTCTTCTTTTTCGGATTTAGAGACAAGACTAGGCCCTTGGCTCACACTCGGCGTTCGGCTCATATCAGACATTAGGCTCGCACTGCAGCTTTCGCAACCACAGCTCAAATCATCTATTTCATTCTTAGAGGTAGAACCAGGCTTCCTGGATTCGTTGGGCATTCGAGACTTTCTGGGCTTCTTTATCACATTGCATCTCCAGTTCTCAAAATCCTTTTTGGTTTCAGAGGTTGGACCAGAGTTTCGAGTTAAACAGAGCATTTGGGTAGTACTAGGGTTTAGACTCGCACAAATCCGGCACGTACTAGACGTTCGGCTCACACTAGGCGTTGAGAATGGTTCGCAAACACAGCTGTCTATTGGGCTAAACGTATTCAGCACAATGAATTCGTCACATTCACATACTGAAACAGCGCTTTCGCTTCTAGAGACTGTTTTGGTCGTTTTGGTCGCACTTGGCTTTCGGGTCATACTTCTCTTTTTAGTCGGAGATGGCATTCCGGACCCACCTCTACTGCTACTTCGGTCGATAGAGCTCTTGCCCTCTCCGTCTAGCTCAGACTGAGCATTTCGTGTTTCAGTTTGAATTATAATTTTCTTTCTTTCCTCGTTTATGGTCCCATCCGGATTCATTGTTCTTGTTATTGTGATTACTTCTTCATACTTTTTCTCGAAATTACCTAAAGTGTCTGGGCCAATTGGTTCTAAAGGTAAAGCAGCTCCCTTACATACTGACTGCTTTGACGGTGAATAGGTAGGAAGTGTACGGGGGCCTCTCGGTGAAGAGCTGGACAACTTGTCGATTTTACCTTTGACGGTATCGCAGCACCTAATAAAACTATCTAATTTTGTAGGAGTTTCACTATCCCCCCTCATATCCACTGCCGTTTGTATTAATCCAAGTAATTGATTCTTGAGACACTCCAAACGTTCTTGGATTCCAGGCGTTTTTGTTGGTGGTGTAGTTTTTACATATGGGGCTTCATGAGATATTGGTGGCGTAGGGGCAGCTTTTTGTTGCAATATTGGCATTGACGGAAGCCCTGCACAATCACCGCATGGGGGAGGTAGTGGTTTAGGCGGAGGCAAGGCACAGCATGGAGCGACTGGTGGTTTTGGCAAACAACATGGGGCAATTGCTGGCTTCGGCATACAACATGGAGCGATTGGCGGTTTCGGCAAACAACACGGAGCGAGTTGGGGCAACGGTGGCGGAGGCGGCAATGGCACTTTTTTGTCTACTTTTTTATATTTCAGTTGTTTAAATCGTTTCAATCTAAATGATTCCTCTCTCTCTTGTTCATCAAGCTCAGAAAAGATGTACCTTGTAGTTATTAATATCCTTGGTATTATGTTTCTCTGTAGTACATTTTGTTTCCTGTGAATACAAACCTTTTGTTGACAATGTGCATTCTCTTGAAATACCTCTGAACTCACCCTTCCTCTATGCATTTATCCTTATCTATTATTGGTCGTTAACAGTTTATTTACTTAACCCTTCAGATACCGTCAATTAGAAACACAATAGTAAGACAATAGATGCGCGGCCACCGGGTGTCGCTTGGGGATTCATGAATTAATTGTATACTAATATTTTTTAGAATATTTATACTGGTCATTTCAACTATTAACTTTTCATTAAAACTATGTTAATAAGATATATTTATATAGAAACCATATTATAAATATCTTACAATAATAAAATATCTATATTTATTTTCTGTGTTAATGACACAAATAAAGTTGTGATTCCGTCCGGTTATATATTTCTGTTGCATATTACAGATAAGGTTCTCAAAAACCATTTGTATTGCATGTTAAACGCCTAAATTATAGTTTGGATGCAACTTTTATAACTTGCAATTAAAAAAAAAATGATGCTAATTGCACGTTTACAATAAACATAACTTTAAAGAGAAACTGATCTGTTAAATGGATGAAGCTATACAGGGTTATTTGTAAAACACTAGCAACCTCTTAGGTGCTAGTTAAGAACATCGTAAACAATAACTTTTGTTCTATGACTTTTTACAAAACAAGCATTTAATGAAAATCATTATTTTCATAGCAAGCTTTTATAGCTCGATATACCTATATAATTAATGCTCGTCAAGACGTATCATACGAGCCTAAACTCGATGAGGTTGTGTCGTTTACCTACCAAGTTCCTAAAGCCACGTTCCGGTTCCATCATCAGACCAGCTCCATGTAATAATAATTTTGTATTGTCATCTAAATCAGATGACACGTGCATGCAAAATTTCAGCTCAATCGGTAACCGGGAAGTGGGTCAAATTTAATTTGCAAGATTTGATGACAGACAAACATCGGGACAGGTGAAACTAAATAAAAGCTTGTTAATAACACATTTGCCAAAAACAAACCTTCAAGATTTCGTTGTTCTATCTACAACATTGATTTCAATTCTGTATTTTGCTGTATCTCTACTTATGGGTCCCGCGCACTGTTCTCGTAATAATAACACTAGTTTACACGTTTTCATACCCCAGCTAAATTTGTTTAAATTATTATTTGTTTAGGTAGAGTATGTAATCCAGAGAAAAATAATTTCTATGTATTTTTATTTTTTTTATTTTAAATTTTTTAACGACTCTACAATGGGGCTTCTCTTTTAAAAAAATATAAACTGTCCTCAAACGTAGGAAAAACGATCACCACTTCGTTTTAGACTTTGTACTCGACAATTAAATCAATCTGAAATAAAATATGTATGAAAAAAAATTTGACGCGAACTAATGTACACTAAACTTTCGTCACCTAGTAGGGAAATTGAAAAAATAAATTTACTGCAGAAAAAAAAATGGGACGTGTTAGAATATTTCTGTTGACATTTTTAGCTTTAAGGAAGGTAAGTTAACACAGATATACATATTTTCTTTCTAAGTAAAAAAAAATTTGAAATTTGTATACTAGTGTAATTAGCAGGCTTCCGAAACATTGTAATTACACCTAGCAAGCATTTTCACCATTTCCGTGTACTCGACATCAGAATATTGATACACCATCACGTAAATATCCGCACTGCCGAAATTTGCTACAAGAACACATTTATGACGCAACACAAGCGCATCAATGCGACTGACCGACTAGTGAGGATCGCCCGTAAACATTGTACTATCGCTTGCTTTGTATAGCCTTCGTAATAACGTTCAATTTAAATATTATTATTTTTGTATGAGATCTGATGAATATATGATACATTTTTAAGTCATAGAACTAAAGTTGTTGTTTATAATGTTCTTAATTAGCAGCTAAGAGATTGCTAGTGTTTTACAAATAGCCCTGTATAGGGTGTATAGCTCCATTCCCCTTTCTCGCTCTTACGACTAACATTTGAAAGGTCAGAGGTTTTTTTTTATTATAGTGTGCAAAAATCATCTTATGACAACCCCCCTTGGGTGGAGCGGGAGATAGGTCAGACTCTTACTGACTAAAAACCCACCCCGTTCCTTCTAGCCTTCAAACCAAGGCTCGAGCTTTTCGGATAACTCTGGCCCCAGTAGGCTTCGACCCAGCTGGGTCCCTCCTGTTGCTGACAATTCCTTGAGGCGCGCGGGAACAGTGCGCGCCGTCGACGTCTTGGGCTCGGACCGGTCAGTTACCGGACGGTCGGACAGCGAGCTACCCATGGCTCGCCGTCCGCGAGCCCGCGTCTACGGTGGCCGGAAATCGGGATCGGAATCCCGCCGGCGGCGGCGAGGGCACCGTTGCCTGATACGGTCGGCCTCCTCCTTTGCTAGCATTACTGCTTCGCAGAAGGAGGCGACCGCCTGCCATTCCTCCTCCCTCCGGACCATGGCCTCGACCAAAGCCCGGCGCGAGAGGTCTCCGCCGCCGATCGCCCCCACAAGGGCACGGCGATGCTCCGCCCAGGCAGAAAGATGAAAGAGGTTAGAATGGCCTTTTGGGCGGGGCAGGCGTGGCACAAAGTAGGGCAATGCTCATAGTTCAATTACCAGTAGCAAACTTGCGATCTAAGTGTGCGTGGTCTGCTAGTTGCGTAATACGCGTTCGTATTGGTTTATTGCCTGTAGTGGAGTTAAAGGGTGTGAGACAAGCGGCGACACTCGTTGTAGTACAAATCGGAAAGTATTTCCTTTCTAACCTCTTTTATCTTTTCTGTGTTTAAAACACAAAAACAAAGAAAAAAGAAAGAAAGGTACCGTAAAACGGGGTGAATAGAAACTCAGGGGTGAATAGAAACAAAACTGGTTTGGTTTTTCACTTTGATACCATACTATCGGCTTCAAATAAAGCATCAACTTTTTAGAATAACAATTCATTAATAAATTGATATAGTTAAATGCTGCAAAAAACATTTGAATATCGAGAAAATACCCTTTGAAGTTTTGTTTCTATTCACCTTTGTGTTTCTATTCATCTTTGTGTTTCTATTCACCCCATTTTACCCGGTAAGTTCCCTATACAGTTATGACGCAGTTCTGCCATCTGCAAAAAAATTGGTAACCTAGAATTAAATTTTTGTGTACCTAGTTCAGATACGGCAGATTTGCTAAGGCCATTACAGTTTCAAAAAAATATCATGGCATGGCCCTGAGATACACTTGGAGACAAAATGTTCCCTCTAACATGACGCGCTATGCTCAATCTAATTTTCTTTTTTACTTAATGACATCTCTCGCCCTTGGGCGGCAGCGCGTGTCAGACTTTATTGACTAAAAACCCCACTCCTGTTCCTTTTTTGCTATTGTTCCAGGGCCATGGGGATCTCTTTCGCATCACCCATAGCCCCAGTAGGCTTCGACCCTGCTGGGCCCCTGCGGTTGCTGACAACTCCTTGAGGTGCACGTAGAACCCTACGCGCCATCGACAACTTGGGCTCGGTCCGGACGGTTACCGGACGGTTGGACGGCGAGACGGTCGGACGGCGAGCTAACCATTTTGCTTCGCTTAATCTACTCGACGTTGTAACGTTGCAACCTTTAATATATCTGAGACTTCACTGCAACTGTTGCAGGATAAAATATCCCTAAACATCATGCGCAACGCTGTTAAATTGCTCAACAAAATGTCCCGCGTTACGAAAATATGTATTTTCCGATTTTGTGTTTTTTGCTTGCCCAGTTTTGCCCCGATGTCGGGGCAAGACTGGGCAAGCAACGTTATCGTTACAACGTCGAGTAGATTGAGCGAAGCAAAATGGGTAGCTCGCCGTCCAACTGGTAACCGTCGGGACCTAGCCCAAGTTGTCGATGGCGCGTAGTTCTAGGTGCGTACGTTACAGTACACTTAATTAAAACGAAAAGTGAATAGGAATCATTTAAGTTACTTTTATCTGACTTCACTGGCCTGTTGGTCTAGTGGTTAATGACCCTGATTGCTACGCCGGAGGTCGTGGGTTCGATTCCCACCCAGGACAAATGTTTGTGTGATGAGCATAATGATTTGTTCTGTGTCTGGGTGTAATTTATCTGTAATATATATGTATTTAGAAATATACAAGTATGTTTATCAGTTGTCTAGTACCCATAACACAAGCTCTGCTTAGCTTGGGACTAGACGTCGTTGTGTGATAGTTGTGGATTATTATTATTATTATTTCCTTTATTCACTATTGTACATTAACACACATGTAAATTATATTTTCAAATATTCAATAAAAAAAAACCATTTAAAAATAAAAAAAATAGTAGCCCACCGGCACCGGGAACAGGGTCCAAGCTACCGGTGGTCAGAGCTCCTCGGAGAGGAATCTCCTAACAATGCGCGCCGTGGCCAGGATTACTGCTTTCTGGATCAAGCCCTTGATCCAGCTGCCTAACGAGAGCCTCCTCAGATGTTGTTTGAGGCTCTTGGCTATTAAGCCGTTGGCCTTTACGTTATTATTATTATCTTACTGGTTCTTTTCGATCATTGAAGTACCTACTTTCAAGAAAGTTAGTTGCGTAAAAAGTGTAGTTTCAATCAAGGCTCGGAACCGGTTTAAAAAATACCGGTTAGCACCGGTTTATTTCGGTTTTCCTCCGAACTTTTCTTAAGAACGTGAACGTTTTAAGAACTTTATTTTAACCTAAATTAACCGGTTTATTCGGCGAACGGCATGTCGGTAAACGCGTTGCAACTTGTATGGATGCCGCGCTGAATAAAATCTGAACTGCGCCGGTCGTTTCTTTATTGTGCGTCCGTATTAACCGGTTTTTATTGCTCTAAACCGTTTAATCCGAAAAAACCTTTATATAAATACTCTTCCAAATACCGGTTTAAAAAAACCGGTATATGCGAACGAAACCTAATGTAAAAGGTTTTGCGTCTAGTACATAATAACGGTTTGAAAATTTAACCGGTATCCGAGCCTTGGTTTTAATTTATTATTTAGCTGATGTTCCCTGATTTTTTTACATTTCATATTAAATAATAATAACATTAAGTAGAATGTTTTACTAATATTTACTACCACTACTCAAATTATTGAAACTATTATATTAAATGTTGTAATTATATCGTAATGTTAAAAAGTATAGCATATACATTATACATGGTGTCTTTGACATCGACGCACAAACAATTACCACGGATCCAGTAGGTAGGTACATGATTCTGGAATTTTTTGTTGGATTTTTCCAATTATTTTTTTAATCTTTACCTTTTTATAATTTTAATTGTAAAATCGTTATTCTAATAAACCCCGATGATATTTTTAGTAAAAAAAAAAAAACAAAACAAACGCTAAATTAAAAAGTTATCGGGGTAGATACAATAATAGCGACGTAGACACCACACCTTTTCAATGATCTACAATTGTTAAAAAACCAACTTTCTTCTTTTGGACTAGTACTCAACTTTTCTAAATGTGAAAGTACTGAGGAAAATTTGACTTATTCGAAATTATCGACAAAAGTTCACTTCGTCTCCTAGGATCCCTAATCTTTAAGGATTCCTTTCCCAGTTGTGTGGAGGAAAAATTTCAAAATTTCAATGATGTTTCGGAAAAATTGCTCGAAATTAACATGCATCCGGCCATTGCCTCATCCATTATCCCCACTCCCGCTCCAACCAAAAGCGGGGGTTGACATTGAATGATTTTTGCCAACCGTAAAAAAATAAACCTCATCCATTATTGTTGTTTCGGTCCTAAATTAATATTATTTCCCTCGTGCTTCCCACTTATGGGAACAACCTCACCTTTTGGAAAAAATAGACCAAATTATCCGGCATAGCCTTACTTTTTAATTTTAAGTATGACCTTGGACGAGCTTGGGCTCCAGTTACTCTTCCCATCCATATGGGTGGCCTTAGCGTCCGCAAAATTTACAGTATTAGTTTACCACATTCATATCTTCAGTCCACAGCACTGATAAATTAATCAGGAACATTCTAACTTTCACACTGATTCCTTTATTAGTGCCGTGTTTCACCAAGGCTATGGATGCCTGAAGACTCGCTTGCCCGAATACAAATCCATCTAGAGACGGTGGGATGAGCCGCTCTACAAAGTAGTTCATAAAAACCTAATCGTAACATCTGCTAACTGCGGAGTGTGCGCGCTTGCTGGCTGTAGGAAATTGGGAGTTAGGTCTTATGCTTCACACACTGCCATCGTCGAATATTGGCACCTTGTTCAGCGATACTACTTTCCGCTTAGCTGTTGCCTTACGTCTAGGTCCTCCTTACTGTTCTCCTCATCGCCACCACAGTGGCGAAGTTGTCAACAGCCTCGGTCACCATGGCCTGTCATGCAGTCGAAGGGCGGAACGCATAACGCGGCACGCGAATATTAACGACATCCAACGAGCCCTTGTCACCGTGTCGGCGTTCTGGCTGTTTTGGAACCTCGTGCTCATCGACGATGGTAAGAGACCAGACGGTATGTCTTTATTTCCTTAAAAGATGGGTAGGCCTATAGTGTGGGACGTTACCTGTGTCGATACTCTTGCGCCATGCCATCTTCCTAGCTCATCGTGTTGCGCTGTTGCTGCCGCGGCAGCTGCGGAGAATCTTAAGCGGCGGAAATAAAACAGCCTTATCGGCAGTTATGTTTTAGAGCCGTTTGGGCAAAACTCTGAGGCCGTGGGGTCCGAGTGCTCTTATGCTTTTTAAAGAATTATCCAAACGCTTAGGTGACTCTTCGCGTGGTTCAAGGGCTGGCTTTTACCTCGGTCAGAGATAAAGCATTGCCATACAACTTGGCAATGCCGCCAGCCTTTTGGGCACACTTCCAGTCGGCAGCAATGCGGAGGAGTTTTAGAATCATGTACTGGATCCATGGTATTCGTTTGTGCGTCGATGTCAAAGACACCCTGTAGATGTAAATATAGTTGTTCTTTACGTTCTAGACCCGCGGTAACTCTTTCTAACAATCCCGCAGCTCTGGCAGGTATCAGCCCTAACGCGCTCCGTTAATTTCGCTGACAGTTCTTTGAGATGCTCGTGGCACACAGCGCTAGCCTGAGCCTATGGTGGCCGGTAGTCATCCTGCGACTCCCGACGCCTGGGGCGCCCCTGTCGCGGCAGCTGGCGTGTGTGAAGATGTCTGTTCCTTCACACATGTGGTCGTCTCCTATGCTAATATTACTCCTTCGAAGATGAAAGCGGCTACATCCCATTTCCTCACACTTTGGATCATGGCCTGAAACAGGACCCGGCGCGAGAGGGTGCCGCCGCCGACTGACTACCTTCATGAGGACACGGCGGTGCTCCACCCAAACGGGGTACACCTTCACCGTATGCTCCACCGTGTCCTTCGGGTAGTTCTTCCACCTGACTCTGAATCAAAATGAACCTCCCGAACTTACTATGTCAATTAAAGTCCTGTATCAAAGTCAAATTCATCTGGAGTATGTATAATGAACGTATTCTTAAAAGTAAGTCGAGTCTAAAAGTAGTTTTAAACAGACTTAATTTATTATTAACAGAATTAATAATTTAATGTTTGAGTTTCATTCTGTAATATGAACCTTAGATATGCCAATCACTCGTAACGTATTATAGCGAAATTCATTCTTAGAGTCTGTCTAATGAAAGCGTAACCTGGAGTTTAAAAAAAAAATTAAAGTGGCAACATTATTTTGCCGCCAAAATTACGTCTAAGTCTATGATTATAATTGTCAGTCGTTTCAAACAGATATTTATTTATCAACAATAATTGCTTTATCACGGGTAAAACAATATAAAGTTATGTGCGAAAGCTACTACACACTATCATCAGTGAGTTTAAACAAAAACAAGAAGAGAAAGAGGTTGTTTTCTAAGAAAAACAACAATGTTTATATACGATCTTGGATTTTTAAGTTAGTGTGACATTATATTGTTGACTGATCACTAGATATTTGTACGGTATGAATGATGATACTTCTTCTTATGTTTATAGATAATTTATAAATATGCAAGGACACAACGGAAAAAATTTGGAAAAATATGGAGAAAAAATCTTTAAACTAAGTTCTGAAAATATCTTCTTCTTAATATTTTCATTGATGTCCTGAAGAGTGCTACAATCCGTTTATGAGCAGTCGAGATGTGATGAAAGATTTGCCTCCGTCTGGTAGGCCATGAAAGTCTTCATCTGTAGATTTGACTGTCGCGGTGTTATGCTTGTGTTTCTTGTCGGAAGGCCAAATTGTAAATAAAGAATATTATATATGGCATTTGAGAGAACACATAAAATCAATTTGGAACAATAACTAACATTTTGTGTATTATTAACCTTCCATACAACTTCCAATAAATAAATCTACACAAATTTAAGTTCTTATACAACTATTGTACAATCGTCATATATAAAAAAAAATACTCAAGTATCAAAACTTTGGGCACGCCACGATTATGGCGGTAAGTCCCCTCTTTGAGGCGTGGCTGGAAAGACCTCACGGCGTCCTTACCTTCCGCATGACGCAGGTCCTCACCGGACATGGCAAGTTCGGGAGGTTCCTGCATCGGATTCAAGCGAAAGAGACGACCGGGTGTCGCCACTGTGCGCAACACCCGGAGGACACGGTGGAGCACACCGTCGAGGTGTGCCCTGTTTGGGCGGAGCATCGCCGTGCCCTCGTGGGGGCGATCGGCGGCGGAGACCTCTCGCGCCGGGCCCTGGTCGAGGCCATGGTCCGAAGCGAGGAGGAATGGCAGGCGGTCGCCTCCTTCTGCGAAGCAGTAATGCTAGCAAAGGAGGAGGCCGACCGCATCAGGCAACGGCGCCCTCGCCGCCGTCGCCGGGATTCCGATCCCGATTTCCGGCCACCGTAGACGCGGGCTCGCGGACGGCGAGTCATGGGTTAGCTCGCTGTCCGATCGTCCGGTAATGGACCGAGTCCAAGACGTCGACGGCGCGCACTGTTCCCGCGCGCCTCAAGGAGTTGTCAGCAGCAGGAGGGGCCCAGCTGGGTCGAAGCCTACTGGGGACAGGGTTGTCCGAAAGGGAGCTCGTGCCCCGGTATGAAGGCTAGAAGGAACGGCGCGGGGTTTTTAGTCAGTAAGAGTCTGACACTGTCTCCCGCTGCACCAAAGATGATTTTCCCCGTCGACAAAAAAAAAAACCCTATAGGGTATTTTCCTTTGATCTAGAACCCTGAAATTTGGTAAAAAGTAAGGTCACATAACACAAGTCAAGGGTGATTCTGAAAATCTAGAATTAATATCTACATCACAAAATAAGGGCAGGTTTCGTCAAAGATGATTTTCCCCGACGACAAAAAAAAAAGTATCAAAACATTTTCCCCTAGTATTTCAATAATACCATATTCAAATTTTTGGGTTTCAACCTCCTTTTCTCAGGTCACGCTTTCAGTAAACGGACTCTAGTTCTTAGTAAACAATTTTTCGCACTGTTCTGCGAAATGATTTTTTATGTTACGATGTAACAAAGGCAACCTTAAAAGTTGGTAGACCTTGCAGCATTATCATGTTGCTTAATTCGTTTAGCTAAATAAAAACTTTTTCGTTCGCGTTAGTTTACCTTTTCCTAATATTATTTTTTTTTTATTTGAACTTAGAATAGGAAAATTTAGAGGTTTGACAAGGAGAAATTTTATTTGTCATTCGGCGACGAAATTTTCTGAGAAAAAGTGCTTGATGAACACGAATTAAAAAGGAAATGTGATTATAAGTAATGATCTAACTGCGAAATGTTTGGTGAAACTCGGTAGTAAATAAAAAACCGATAAGTGATAGTCAATATAAAGAACCGGTATGTATTTTAAATATTTTAAGTTTTGGCTGCTTTGAAGGTTCAGTTTCGTGTCTCATAGTGATAATTTTCCTTTTCTTCTCACGATAGATTATTTGTCAATCGGTTCTTGGAGTATTTTTGGAGCATTCTGGATATAGACATAGAAATTCACAGAAGTGGACAATACAGCCCACTGCAATTTATAAATGCGTGCGCCAACTGGCGCATGACGATACTAGAGAAAACCCCGGTGGACATCGTGACGTCACTCCACGTGAAGTTTTCATGATCCCTATTTTTCCTTATTCTATAGCAGTAGCAAGTAATATTTGAGTAGTTTTTTTACGCTATCTGTTTTATATGTATAATCACAGCAATTCGTGTAAAAAGGTTGCGGAATGAACCGATTTCTTTGATAGTTTACGAGTCCGCGCCTGAGGTCCCGTGATTGCAATCCCGTACCTATAGGCACAACTTCCAAATTATAAATTTTTATTTTTTTTATATATCCATCTCGCCACCTTACTTAAACCCTATTTTTATATATATAAAGTCGCCGAATTTTTTTTATTTCCTTTTATAATTTTTTCTATGTTGTTTTTTTTAAATGCAAAATTATACGTGTACAAGTGGTGATTTTCTTTTTTTTAACGCTACAACCTCTACTAAAGCGGGATAGATCAATAGGATGACGAAAAAATAAAAAAATAGAGGCTAGTAAAAAATGCTCTATGCTCTCCACATGCATGTTGTTAAAAACTAAGTATTATCTTTTCTAAGTTTTCTCATAAACCACTAAAACAAAACAAGGGGCAAAAATAAATAAAATAAAATTGATAATTCACAATAATTTATTGTTAAAGATTTGAACAGAAATGAACTAGTAATTATCAAAAAGACTTAATGATTACAAACTTATCAGGGTTTTAGACAAACCCCGGTTCCTTAATTCTTAAGTCAAAAGTAAGCGGAAAGACATTTTGCCCGCAGTGACAATTGTCATAATTTCCAAAAATGGGTACCTAAAGCGTGAAGCATGCATTTTTGGAAATTAGCAATCCCAATACATTGTTGGCTTTTCGACAGTCACTCTATAATTAATTACCTCACTTTGAGTATAGGCTCAATTGTCATTATTACAAGCCGTTTAGCTACACAATAGAACTGCAGTACTATCCTAATAAAAATTTACTGTGTAAACTTAAATGAAGTAATCTGAGATAATAGAGCATAAGGGTACTGTACTACACTTCAACTAAGTATCCACGGTAATATTTTACAAATTTTACAGGTTTCTTTAGCTGACCACCCTGTCTTTCCTTGCTTCTTCAACCAAAAATCCACAATTTTTTCTTCTGAAATCTTGCAGACTTGATTAAGACATCATGTTGAATGCACTCTTTCATCCTTGGTACCTTTTCCAGTAGATGATGTCTGTTGCGTTTTATTTCGTGGATCGTTAACACGTTGCTTAACAGTCACTGACTCTGTATTTTCAACAATGTTTTCAGCTATCTCATTACACTTCAGTGTGCGAGTACAGCTTTTTGCATTGCCTACATTACAACCAGTCTTTATATTTTTCTGACGCTGTAAATTTTTACCAGGTTTGCATAAAAATTTCAATGCCAATATGGTATTTAAGTTGCATGTACATGTTGATGAAGAAAAAGAATTGCGGAAAAATTTGTATTAGCCAGGTTTCGATTATTGTTTTTCATGTTCGGTCGACTACAAAAGTTGCAGTTCTCTGAATCGGTAAAAAAATTAGGACCTGGCGCTGCCTTTATCTTGAAGACGTCATAAATATTCTTGCCGTGTAAATAATATTTTTTGTTGTTTATAAAATTTTCAAATAGATAAGTTATGGAGATGTACTTTCTTGCATATAAGCCTGAGCGCGTCTTGTAGCTTAGCTTTCGTAGCATGCCTAGTTATGTAAAAATTTTAATACTCTCCGATATGAATCTGTTATTTTTATTATTTATTACAAAATGTCATCTCCATTAAATAGCAACCGATTACTTGTAGTTAACATTCGCAGTGGGATTTTACTCCTATTATTCATTGCAATTTTTAATGATTTCATCTATGTTTTCACTTGGCAGTTGTCCATTTTCTTTGAATTCCTACCACCAATTTGGTGGAAAAGTTTTTAAACACAGAACTATACTCCTTCATATGATTGGCGACTTTTGAGCTAAGCTTTCAATTCTTCATGATGATATAGTTGAAAGTATTATAGATATTTTCACAAGATCTATTTTTGCCTCTTTCATCTCTGAACATCTATAGTTTAATTTAAACATATCGATAGCTTTAAAAAGGTCTGACTTTTAGACAATCCGTAATCTTTATCAACAGCCAAGTAATTCATCATCATGTATTTTTTTTTTACCAGTCTAGTAGTATCTATTAGCTGCTTGTAGATTTATTAAAGAATACAATTTACTAATTCTTTAAAAGATAACTGGCTGATTACATATCTAAAACTGATTCGGAACCATCGTCACTAGTTGTTGGACTACCACAAAAGAACGGATCTTGCTGGATAGTATTATTCCTATTGTATCCTGCTCCAAAAGCCACCTTGTCTACTGATACGCATGACCAAGCGAATGGTGGATATGGGTGTGACAAATTAAGAGATCTGATTAAGGTTTCTGATTTGACATTTCTCACAGTCTGTATGAACCCTCTCACTGGCACTTCACATACATTAACTGTTCTAGTACTTTCCACTGATTGACACGATCCTGTCGCGTAACTAGATGTCTCTGAGGGTATCTCGTCTGGACCGAATATACGGTGCTTTACAATAACTTTTTCTGTTTCTTCAATAACGCTACCATCTTTTTCCATATATCGTTTCACTGTTTTCACTGTACCCACTGTTTTCCCATAGCATTCTTTTCTCCCCTGTCCTGAAATTGATGACGAGGTACCGCTTTTACTTCTTGCTGCGGATAAATCACTAAAACTATCTTTAGACGTATTTGAAACTCCACATTTGCCGCTCTTACGCCCCTTAGGACTATGTTTCTTTTTTCCTTTGATAAGTGGTAGAATTTTCAACGATACAGTACTTTGACTTCTTGACGAGCATAAATCGCAACTATTATGATTCGACTTTTCTGGAGTTGTAAATTTAAAACATTTACTCCCAGTTGGATCCTTGTTGTTCTTTTCTTCGATTGGTCCTGCGATTGCTGAGCATGATTTGCATGAAGTTTTCGAGGGCTGTTGTGTGGTAGTACATTGGCTCCAATTAGATTTCACATATTCCGGTGAACTTATTAGACAAGAATCGGATTTATAAGGATATCGTGATAACGGTTTTGTAAGTTTGTGGATGCAAACATAAGTTGTTTGATGCTCTTGGGAAGACTGAGATTTCCCGGAATGATGCGATTCTTGTTTTGCGAGTTTATGGGTGCATGTAGACTCAGTACATTTAGCCTTAGAATTTTTTGATGATTGGCAGGAACGTTGCGATTTTTGTTTTTCCATTTTGTCGTTGCACGTAGGTGCTTGACATGTCGAGTCAATGCATGTTGGTATATTGGTACATGTGGGTGCAGTACATGTATCATCAATGCATGATAGTTGGGACTTGTCACATGTAGGTGCAATACATGTAGAGTCAACGCATGATGGTTTATTTTGCGGTTTGAATTTGTAAGGACGTTGCGGTTCCTGATAAGCATTTTTCTGGGTGCATGTAGATTCAGTGCATACTGGTTTGGAAGAAGTTTTTGAAACAGGAAAGGGATATTTTTTGGATTTATTTCTAGGACACGTACTTTTTCCGCATGGTGGAACGGCTGGGATGGGTCGTTGTTTAGAACCCACCCCGGGTTCTTGGTTGGCTGAGGTGGGTTCTTGGCCGCCTGGAGTGGGTTGTTGGTCGCCTGTAGTGGGTTGTTGGTCGCCTGGAGCGGGTTGTTGGACGCCTGGGGTGAGTTGTTGGCCGCCTGGGGTGGGTGGTTGGCCGCCTGGGGTGGCGGCTGGCGGCTTATAGCTGTCCAGCTTATCTTTAGTGATTATACAGGTTTGATAAAATTTTTCGATGCTATCCGACATTAATCCTTCGTTTTTATATTTTGCTATAAATTCAGTAATATCGTTTATATTATTAAGTAGATCGTTGATAACTTGTGGTTTTTGTGGTATATTTTCTTCCTCTTGCGGTTGTATTTTTGATTGTATTTCTTTGCAAATGGCAATGAATTGTTCAACGCTTTCAGTCACTAATCCTTCCTTTTTTGCTTTATTGCTTAATGCTATGCTATCACCAATTTGGTTTATAAGTTTTTCTATACTGTGAACTGAAGGTGCTCCTCTGAATGATTTGCGACGTTCGAGTTTCTCCATAAACTCTTTACAACGTAACTTAAAGCTGTTTATGGTAGGAGCCGATATGTCGTCGCTTGGTACCATATCTGTTATTCTTTCCAATTTTATGACTTGCTGTTTCAAAGCATCTAATTTATCTACAACTGTTCTTTGATTTCTGAACTCCTGTATTCTCTTTTTAATAGATCGGCAACATTTTATAAAGTCTTCAGCACTTTTACTCAATAATCCTTCACCTTGATAGAAGTTAGTCATGCAAATAACTTGATCAACATTATTATCTAATAGTTCTAATCGATCTTCGTCGTATAAGGCGGGTTCAGTCGTGGGTTGGGGTTTCAAAATGTAATCTGGAATATTTGTTCTCACCTTACATTTAGGCATCAAACTTTGAGCAGCTTGAAAACCGTCACGTTTCTCAAGATCAATACATAATTCTCCTAACCCTGGACATGAGCACGTGCTGCTAATTTTTTCCTTGTCTGGGGCCTGTCTTCTTTTGATTATTTCATGCAACTCAGATTTTAGCCGGATCAGGTCACATTGAGTTAGTCCAGAGACCTGTGCTGGTATCTCTGTCAAAAATAGTGATTATGTCAATAATATATTCTTGTTACAACAATTCTACTGGGTTTTTGGATAAAACTTAGCTAGATTAATTAAAAAAAAAATAGACAAATATTTTTGTTAATTGATATAACCTATTATATATTATACATTGTTAAAGTTCACGCCTTATGAATGGAGTTGCAGGCCCGGCAGGAATGAGACCAGTTTTCTTTTTAAAGTAAAAAGTCTAATAAAAAAACTAATAACTCAGTTGGCGCAGTGATCGAGTAATTGGCTGCTGTGTTGCGTATGCTGCGCTTCAATCCATGCACGCAACAAATATTTGTATGATTTACAAGTAGTTGTTCCGAGGCTGGGTGTCTTGTTTAGATGTTTATGAATGCGCGCACGTCATAGGTGTAATTTCTAATGTAGGGCAGCAATTAAGGAATAAAATCCACAATATCACTATATTGTGTCAGTTATCAAAGTTTAATTTTTTTTTTTTTTTGACAAAGACATTGGAATAAGTCTCTTTCATAACGGGCCATATGTCTTCACGGTACGCTTTTCTACATGCCTAAACAACTGAATAACCGTATTCTGTACGTCCCCTCGCAGCGACGCATCATATACGCTTTTTCAACTTCTGAAGAACGAAGGTTTTTAGAAAGAAGCAAAAAACGAACGATTGCCTGCAAAGCGGTCAACCATATCAATGATCATTATCCTGCATTTCTATTCTTTTTATCGTATCGATGGCAAAACCAGTCAAATTCCTTGCCCAGCCCAGAATTCGGCCATGGCAATGCCGTCCGCTGATGCTGTCATTTCCATTGTTTGTGGAATGATGACCATAGAATGTTTGCCAGAAGAGTTGAGTGATGTTAACGTTATATCGGATTCCCACGACCCTAACTATCGGTTTTATTTGTCAGAGGCCTTTCAAGTCTAGAACCTTTCGGCTTCACCGACTATCCGTTCTACGGGCTATGTGCTCTACTCATTGCCACTTAAGTTTGGCTATTCTTTGGACTATGCCTTGGGTTTCTGGTTCTCCTGCGAATAACTTAATTCCTGATGCGATCACGCAAGGACTGAATTTAAGCGTGCGGAGTGTATCTGGCTAGTTTTAATAAACCTTTTTTTAGGTGGGAAATAATCTAATAACATCTCCTGCCCTAGGCCAGGCTGGGAGGGCGTGTCAGACTTTTACTGACTTTTTTCCTTCGTTTCTTTGCCTTCGTTCCAAGGCCCCGGGGTACTATTCCTCATCACCCATGGCCCCAGTAGTCTTCGACCCTGCTCGGTCCCTACGGATGCTGACATCTTGAGGCGCGCTTAGAACACTACGTGCTGTCGACGACTTGGGCTCGGTCCAGACGGTTACCAGACAGTCGGATGGTGAGCTACCTATGTATTGCTCACTTAACTGTATGCTCCATCGTGTCTACCGGGCGTTCCGTATAGTGGCGACACTCAGGCGTCACTTCCGCATGAATCCGGTGCAGGAACTTGCCATGTCCGGTGAGAACCTGCGTCATGCGGAAGGTGAGGACTCCTCTTTCCAGCCACGCCTTAAAGAGAGGGCTTACTGCCATAATTGTGGCGTGTGTAGCACTGGGTTGCGATAGTCGCTGACGTCATTTCACCATGAGATCCTGCCGGAACTCTGTGTGCTATGCCGCGATCTGTTGTGTCTGTCGGCAATGGACTTTCATCCATCTACTCTTGACTTAAAGACACCTAGGTTGTAGCTATCAGGAAATTTCTTCTTACAACTTCTTCCAAAAACGTACATCCTTTAGTGAAAGTATTGATTTGATCTTTTGAGCGTTTGAAGAATATAAGCGGTAGCTGAAAAGGCGTATAGGTTTCCTCACCGCGAGAGGTTGTAAAGAAAGAGTACGCTTTTCTAGTTTGTTTAGGTCTTATAGTTGGCGCTAGATTTTAGATTAAAGTACTAGAGGTCGCTACCGCCGATCGCCCCACGAGGACACGGCGGTGCTCCGCAGTAGCGGGGCACACCTCTACCACGAAATATATAGGTACAGAAGTCAATCTATAAACAGAGCGCGCTCTCACAATGCACACAAAGACACCGCTCACGGACACGATATCTCGGAGCGCCTCGGCCCGGTTGTCGAATTGTTCCGGCTCCAGCGCTCAATAGTGTGCGTCCACCGAGCGTAGGTAAAAAAGTGAAGTACACTATACATGAAATTGTCTTCTGTACGTAGGTATATATTTTGTGCCTCTACACATACTCAGAGGAGTATTCTCCAAGTGGTCTGGACAACATGTCAATTAAATGTATGTAGATGTACTATATTCTAAAACCTGGCGCCTACCTTAAAAATGCGTACCGTGCACCTCCTTTGGGGACGCAGTTACTTACAGAGTATAGAAAATCAAATACACAGTCAAACTTGGGTCACAAATGATCATATTCCTATGGCACATGGGTAGATTATAACCTGAATAAAATTATGACATAAGATAATTTTTATCTTAGTTCCTGTGAGACAACTTACGATAGACACGCCGTGAGCCTTTGCTCACGGCGTGTCGTGACGGCGGGGGAGAGGGAGGCCAAAGAAAAGATGGATGGATTGTGTGAGAAGTGATATGAAAGAAAAGGGAGTTAGTGATAGCGTGACGAGTGACAGGACAGAATGGAAGAAAAAAACGTGTTGCGCCGACCCCAAATAAAACGGGACAAGGGCAGGAAGATGATGATGAATTTATTGAATGTCACCTACCGGCGAGTGAACCGAGGTTTAAGAGGCTGCTTTTCCACTGGCCTATCGTCATAATAGAGCATGGTTCAACTCTTCAATCGTGATAATAAGAGACACAATAGAAAGACAATAGTTGCGCGAACACAGGGGTTTGCTTGGGGTTTAATGAATTAAAAGCTTGCTACTTCATCTAACGCAATGCAACGCGATGTTTGACGAAAAGACGACGCGAAAACTGAAAGATAACGCCTGAAAACCCAGTTAGCATTAAGTATTTCTATGATTTACTTGAAAATTTCACAAAACTTGTTCCAGAAAATACGTAATTTTTTAACACAATTTTTTTTGATAAAGACTCATCATTTAGAATCTTGCTAAAATTTGTAAGGCTTCTGTTGTTATAGAATTTTTAGGGTTCCGTACCTCTAAAGGAAAAACGGAACCCTTATAGGATCGCTTTGTTGTTCGTCCGTCTGTCTGTCTGGCTATCAAGACCCTTTATCTCGAGAACGCGTGGAGGTATCGAGTTAAACTTATAACCATATACCTACTCAGGTTTGCGGTCCCTTAAAGCTGTGAAAAAATTAAACTTCTAAGTTAACGAATAAAAAAGATACGGCCGTCTACGTCGCAAAAAAACGTATATTTTGATACTCTCAAAGATCAAAATTCATCGGGTACTTTCCGTTGCTCTAGAATCCTGAATTTTGGCACAAAGCAAGGTCTTATAGCACGGGTATAGGAATAAATCTGAAAACAGCAAATTTGTTGTTACCTACGCGTAACAATTTTTTTTTGCAATTCAGAATTTATTGTAGTTTGCACGGAACCCTTATTGTGCGAGTCCGACTCGCATTTGCCCAGTTTTTTTTTTTTTATTTTTGTGTAAATTATGAAGTGTTCATGGAAAAAAGCAGACTTTCAGAGTTTTTTACTGGATTAATGTCACACAAATTTAGAAATTGATTTTAATAGAAGCCTAAATAGCACCCACAAGATACTGTGTTTCCAAAATATCTAATAAAAATGTGTACGTCATAATCGCGTAAGAGCGATTGTATGAAAAACAGCAAAAATATATGTCGAGTTGCATCTCCATAAGTACTAAAACTGATTTTGTTTAATTTTAATTTAGTTTTTAAATTAGTTTTATTATTTATCATGTCAAATGGCCTCATTAATGGCAGTTTCTTTTCTTGCTCTTCCTCTGAGGGACACCTCAGATCAGAGTTTTGCCACAGTGCATTTAGCGATGAAGATTCTTTGAATCTTCGGAACCGATTTTCTTTTACTTTTTCATATTGTCGCAAATTTTTCAACGCAGTGCACATAAAAAGCATTCCTTCTCATTATTCTGATCCTATCGTCCTTCGATTCAGACCTTGTTCACGCTGTCCTTGTTTCTGAGGCATTTCTCAAGCCTGCACTTTCTTTCACACAATATTCTCTTACGGGATACAAGATTGTGCGCAAAGACAGAACTGGCAAGGTATGCGGAGGGGTTGACATTTATCTCCGTGGTGATATCACCTACAAGATTGTTGACCAGTCTCCGAGTGTCTACTTAAAGTTTGCTGAACACCTATTCATTGAAATTAAATTTCAACATACATAACTGCCTCTAGGTGTTTATTATAGACCGTTTTGCCAAATCGATTACTTCTCTTCATTTAAAACTAAATTAGAAAATCTTTCCCCAGTTTATGATCACACGCTTATTCTTGGAGATTTCAACATTTGTATGCTCAAGGGAGACTCACGTAGCCGTAAACTCCAATCACTTGTCTCTTCTGGCAATATGCACTTGCTTCTCAAAGGGGTCCTCAGTGTGTTCCTTCTCGACCTTTATTAGTTTCTGACCCTAATAAAGTAGCCACACATGGACAGCAACTTCTCCTTTTTCCTACCATGACCTAATTTACGATCCCTATAAAATTTGATCTCCAAAACGCAAGACCAAATTTCTCGTTCTTTTTAGTTATAAAAACATTGATTTGGAGCGTTTGAGGGCTAATGTGGGTGGGATCGATTGGTCATCTGTGTTCACCTGCGAGGATGTGGACACTTTGGTGTCAGTTTTCAGTAATGTTATATTGGGATTGTACGATGCACATGCTCCTCTTAAAAAGGTGAGAGTGAAGCACCTTCCTGCGCCATGGTTATCCCAGGCTATTAAAAAAACCAGGTGGCTAAGAGTGACAAGGCCAAGCAGTTGTACAGGTAGCGGTCTACTGAGGAAAACTGTTGACTGAGAAAAGAGACTGTACTATTCCACGAAATCGGCTTTATTTCTAGTCAGGGCGCAACCAACGCTGTTTTCCCTATTCACCTTCGGTGCGAGAAAAACAAAATTACGCGAAAATTAATTACTTCGAAAAAGCTTCCGACTGGGTGCCTCTTGGTTTGTGGCGGGCTCATTAGGAGAAAGGTGTACTTGAAACATAGGTGTAGCTGATTGCCGAGCGGTATGCAGTCGCGGCCGTACCCGAGTCCGGTCTGCAATGGGCACTTCTGATAACTTCAATGTGACCGCTGCATTGGCTTGCATAAAAAGTCGGCCCTCAGTTTTTGCCTTTTCCAGATTATAATGAATCCTTTGATGAGAACAATCCAGGAGTAGGATTGTTCTCATCAAAGGATTCGTACTGCTGTATGCTAATTGCCAATGACATGGTGCTGGTTATCAAGAGTGAACTAAATGTCCCAGCACGTTGGGGATGTGGTAACAAAGACCATAGAGTGTTGACGACTGTAGTTATAACCGAGACGTAAGGCATCGGATCTTAGGATGGATGGCGAAATCAAGGTAGGTCACTAAATCATCTGTGACCTAAGTATCAAGTTAAAAGTGAAAATCCATTGACGTTGCAAACCTGCTGTACTGTATGTATGGGATATGATGGGTATGAAAATGTTGAACTAAAAGTAGAAAAACGAGATTGGATAAAATTTGGTAAATCCTATTATCCAATCTCGTTTTTCTACTTTTAGTGGCGCCAGTAAAAGTTGAAATTAAATCAGTTGGATTTTTCATGTATGAACGGGCATGTGCCTAAAAGAGTATTAAATATAAATGGTGAATGGAGGGGAAAAAGAAAGTTGCAAAGTTTGTGTAAGAAATTATATGAAATAAATGAGGATCGGTGATAGGATGAAATGGGAGATTGGCCAGAGCCAAAAGCAGCCAAGGACAAATAAATGAAGGAATGCCCGGTATGGGACACAATTCAAAGTGAAAACAGGAAAGTTTCGGCTACGTATCAATAATATAGCGTGAAAAGTGCTTCATGTGTGGTTACAAAAATCTGAAGTCTTCAGAATGTCGTTTTGCTAACTATACAAGCAAATTGTGCAATCGCAAAAATCATCAATGTAAAATGTGTACGAAAAACTCAGTGCATCGCATCGCATAAGGTAGTACTGATGACAAGGGAGATGATGGTGAGTTATTCTCAAATATTAATAGTTTCAATGAAGTGCAAATGACAAAAACAGTGAGTCTAGAGGGTGAAAGTATAAACTGTGAAATAGATAACGGTTTGCCTGTTTCTGTTATTTCTAAAACCTATAAAAGTAAATTTCCTTGGAGTTTTGTTATCAGCGCCTACAAAAAAAAATATGACTAAACAAATATCTAAAATGTTAGTAACAAGCAAGATGCATGTTTATGAATATTTCATATAAAAATTATACGAGCTGATTGCCTGTCTCCTTCATACGCAATGGCGGTCCTCTCCTCGGCCGTGATTTTATGCGTGCCTTTGATTTACGAATAGTATCAACACTTGGTAACTACAATTACATTACCGCTGCAGACAATATTTTGCAAGAACTAGTTGAGACTGATCCAAAGAAATAACGGTGCTTTCCGAAGAAATGTGTTTCAAAAAAATTGAAATTTATCCTAACACTGAAAGAAAATTCAAAATTTGTATTTTTAATTTCTTGCTCGGTGCCAAAATGCAAAATCTGTGTTTTTTTAAGTTTCGCCCGGTGCCTTTTGCTCTAAGAGATAAGGTAAACAAAGAATTGGATGGATTAGTCGCGCTTGGTATTTTTCCTAACAGTAGGTAGCTCTTACCTAACAGTTCATATCTCACATTCATATGGGGTTCTAATTTGTATATAACGCATAGATCCCTACTTCGGCGTCTTAAAAGGAACATTTCGAATTATTTGGATACAGATTTTTGATTGAACTAAACAAGTTGTCTCTTAGTACGTGACATAATTAAAATAAGTAAAAAAGCAGGACGCGGTCAGACAGTCCTGCGGGATTCAATTAATCGTGACAGAAACATAACCAAATCTTTCTAAAACCCCATGTGCCATATAGTAACCGATCATTTGCAGGAAATATAAGTTTGCAATTTGTGTATTTAAGAATCACTAACGCAAATAAATTTATGTTACTGCTATTACAAAAGCTAACATAGAAAGAGAAGTTTTTAACCTATCCCCCCATCCAAAACCGTCTGTTTTGCACTTCACTAGCTATCACGGCAAGCATGAGCTACCTCGATCCAAGGGTGGCTGAAAGTCACAACTCTTATTTCCAATTCTATGCGATGTTTCATTCTCTCTGTTGCAGCCGTAGCCATTTCTTGACTGATTCTCTTGATTTGTCACTCAATTATCGGTCTTCCAAGTTTCTCAATCTGTATAGAAATCTACCGGGGTCTGTGCTCTGATCTGGCTAGTCTTTCGAATTGTTGCAGAGGTAATGACTGTCGTTTAACTTGTTTTTGTTGTTTTTACGATAGCTTCTTCTCATTTACTGCGTATTGACGGGAGAATGCAAGCGATTTAATGTTGTTGTCATTTTAACGGCTCAAAGTGTTAGGAGGATAGGTTAACTTCTCGATCTTACACATTTTGATGACAATACAACAATAATCGGGTAGTGAAATGTTCTATTAATGGAAACCTACCTGCTTTTTCCACTTCTTCAACAAGTTTTATTCCTTTCATAATGTGTGTTATAAGAATTTCCAAAGGATCCATAGTTGAATAATCCGGGATTGGTTCCGGTGTGGCCACTTTTGGTGGTTCGTCTTCTTTTAGCGGTTCTATAATTGTCGTTGTTTTTGCTTTTACAGGTATTGGTGGTGGAGGTACTACAACGGGTGGTGGCGGAGGTTCTACGGGTAGTGGCGGAGGCACAACGGGTGGTGGCGGAGGTGGGGTTACAACGGGTGGTGGCGGAGGTGGGGTTACAACGGGTGGTGGTGGAGGTGGACGTAGTACAGGCGGTGGCGGTGGTCGCGGTGGTGGTGGTACTGGAGGTGGAGGCGGAATATAGACTGCTGGAATAGCTGGCAACGGTGGTGGAACTTCTTCTATCTTTTCGTCTTTTACATCTTTATACTTCAGTTGTTTGAATCTTTTAAGTCTAAATGATTCCTCTCTCTCTTGTTCATCCAGTTCAGATAGAATGTACTTCATTGTTAGTAATATCCTTGGTATTATGTTCCTCTGTAGTACATTCTGTTTCCTGTGAACACAAACCTCTTGTTCAAATTGTGCATTCTTTAATAAATCCGCTGAACTCACCCTTCCTTATTTTAAAATTCATCATATCATTTTCTAATAATTATATTATTATAGAAAGCTGCCACTTTCGTACAAAAGCTGTTAAGGACCAGTTTTTATTGAAGAAGTCCTCATTCCACCATCTCCGAATTAAATACTTATTACAAAAACTATGCTGTTTAAATAAGATTAGCCGTTTTCCAAAATACCAAATAGATCATGCTTGCCTAAAATCGGTACACAAAATATATGTACTTGAATGGTTAAATATGACATTGCTGACCAGTGCTAAATTTCACGTTTTAAAATCAAATCTTGCGATTTTATATTAGGTACACACAAATACTTTGATGTATCACCATCTTTTTGTTGTCGATCGACTTATAAATGTAAAGAACAAATTTAAAAATCGTTTAAATTTACTTTAACGCAATCGTAACGTTTACCGCATCTGTCTTCTCGGATTGATTTAGAGCTTTTAGCAGGCCAATCGGAACGCCGAACGTCATAAACGTGTCGATCGCGTTGACGTTAAACTAACTCACACAGCCACTCAGGTAGAGTGTTTAAGGCTTTAAGTTTAAATAGTATTTATTGCGAAGAAAGAGCATAATAAATCATAATAAAATATTGAAACAGAATAGAACTTTGGGAATCGTTTATCTCAGTATTGATATGTGTTCAGAAGAGATTAAATACATGTGACTAAAAGATAAATGAATATAAATATTAGATGGTATACATAAATGAAAGTGATGCAAATGATAGCGTGATAATCGACATGGAGCAGGATATTTCTTGATTAAGGATTAATCTGCTAACATAAAAGCCATTGGGACTGCTGCAACGAAGATCGGATCTACTACGCAGGTGGTGGTCTTCTAGTCTTGCTATCATAATTTTCTTGAGCACGCTTTCTCTTCCAAATGAAACTGACTTTAATAACTGCTGCCGTAAACCACCCTTTCTTTTATGGACAATATTTTTGACAATCATTTTGGACAGTTTGTAATATATTGAAAGAACAACTGAAAATTGTCGATGAAATGATTAAGTCGCTACTTATGTTACCATGATGTATACTAACAGAATAATTGTTTAAGTTTTATCAAATGAAACTAATGTCCATTTTAAGGATTGCAAAAAAAATGTCATAATCGGAAACAAAATATATTTCTGCATTAGATAATAAACGTGCCATCCAGCCTAATGACTTTTAGATAAAGAAAACATGACATTATGACATGAAAATTTGTCGTTCGTTCAAAAATACGGTTTTTAAATTCATGATGAGGTACGTAGGTATTATTGAAATAATATACGTAATCTCATCACCTTTAAATTGGAATTGAAAACTTTTAATATACGATTCTATTAATAGTAATGTCGGAGAAAAAAGCTTTAGTAAATTTAATCTATATACTTTTGTACATTTTTCATCAGTTGACGCTAAAAAAATATGCCAGCAAAATTTTGTTCGAGACTTCGCCATGATCCTTTTTATTTGCCATGGTAACTTACCTACCTTAAACTTGATGTGATAGTTGTCAAATAGTGAAATAGAGATTGATAATTAAAAAAAAAGTAAATTTTCATGGCATGACTGATTTTTCGGCAATGTTGCCGTGTACAATGAATCTGGTATATATGGGCCGAAATTTAATTCCAAATATCTCGGCAATATGGCATTTTAGCATATGACGTTATTTGTTACTGTAGGAACTCTTAATGCATAATCAAGAAAAACAAGTAGGTATCTAAAAAATATGGCCAAACGGTTAATGATAGCAATAGTATATGTGAGTAGAAAAAAATTTAAACGATAGCATAATAGTGACGAGATACCTCGAAGTATATAGCTTAAGAGCGGTTGCCAGAATTTGGTCATATTATAAAAGGTGATAGTTTGTCAGTGCATGTCCTTAAAACTGGTAAGAATGATGTTATACTATGAAATTTCAATTATAGTGACTTTGGTAAGTAACAGGTTACAAAGGTCTGTAGACTTTCAATTTTCTTAATTTTTTATATGTTATTTTGAATGGTTTTAGCAGTCATGGTCATCCATTACCAGACACTTAGTGTGGTGGCAAACCCCCGCCAAAAAACCTTAAACTTCAACCAAATTATAATTATTCTTACGTCATATTATAAAAGCTGTTTTTTTTAATGTATCCTCTGTAATTGTATGGTAATATTTCCCCAGTAGCTAGACAGTTTTGATCGTTCTAATACTCAGCCTCAAAATTTTAAATATTTTTAATTGTCGCTACAAACAATTAACTAAACTATTTATTAAAAGTTAATTATTTATTTACATATCTAGTTGTCGATTAATGTGGATAAGGTGCATGGAAGACCTAATTCACTCACACTCGCAATCACGGAGGAGTATTACCACGCGCTTGCACCACGGAAGTAGTCTGTGAGTGTTAGAACCACCAAAAGCGTCTGGGAGGAAATAATTACAGAAGAAACAAAAAAAAAATTGCTTTTATAGTTTAACGTAAATACAATTACATTTAAAATCTATGACGAGATGACATAACGGGTCGGGAAGGGCACCATAAAACATAATATATATGTTCTTTTATGCTTAAGATTTCTTGATTCTTTATTATACACAAAGACATAACATGTGGAGATACAGACAGTTCACGTACAAAGGCGACCTTAACTCAGCAATGAGTTGTTTCCCAGCCTTGGAGGTTTTCATTGTCCTTTTTGAAGGAAAATTTATATGGCGATGACTGGCTATGTCAATTCGGTTCTACATGTATAATTACGTGGTTAGCATCGATAACATTAACAGATCCCTACTCAGTACCAATCAGTGGATTTTAAACTGCTCACCAATTACCAACATTATAAACTCTTCTCTCAATTCTGAACCATTCCTATCTCAGCATTTTCCACCAATTCACGTAAAGAGTCTACTCTTCTTAAAGTGACAGACGACATTAGAGAAACCAGATACTAAGGTTTGTTGGTAATGATAGATTTGTCCAACGCCTTTGACGCCGGCAGTCACAACATGTGTGTATATACTTCTGTCTGTTCTTTCCAATCTTATTGTTTCTTCCGAGGATAAATATGTATCTCTTGTTATCTCCGAAGACGTCAGCAGTCGGTTCACATAGATGAGAGCTTGTAGCGTTAGCGCTGCTGTAGCGTAGCGTGCGTAGCGTCACCTGGATGCTGGTGTTCCACAAGGCGGTATTTTTTGTCCATTGTTATTCTCCATTTTTATACCTGTGTTTTCGGGTATCCGTGTCACTTTATACCGATGGTCATCAACTATATGTATTGGCGTGGGGTAGCTTTATAGAAATCCAAAGAGGATATAAATTGGGAGCTGAATTTCTCAAAATATTAGGCCATTGTTATTGGAAGCTCTATTTTTCCTGTTATTTTCAATAATGTTGTTATGCCCATCATGGAGCTGATGTAGGTACGTAAAAAATTCCGTTTTTTGAATCTTGAGTGACTGCTTAACTGGCAGAGTCAGTTTTCTTTCTAGTGTTAGTCAAAGAGTCAACAGAACTTTGCGGTAGGTATCTGTATCGTAAAAAAACTTTTTGTCTGCATAAACGAATACTATCATTGTGCAGACTTTAACTTATTATAAGTTGATCGATCGCGGCGTAAGTGTAATGTTTGATAAAGTTGAAAAATGTAAAAAAATATGCTAAAACAATAATTTGATGAATGACTTGTTTTCTGTTCCAGGTTTTGTTGCACATAGGACGTGGGAACTCCTAAGCTCACCTATCCTACCGATCTTTTTTAAGAGACTTATCAAAATACTATAAAACTTGGCTGAGTTCACTGCAGGCGTAGTTAAAAATTAATAAATCACAATATATGTCTAATTCTTTAATTAACTGAGGATCAACGCACAGTCTTAACAACAGCTGATATCGGATAATAAACAACGAAGGTGAGTACTTACTAAGAATGTTTGATATCTTATCCCTAAAAGAGTTTAAAAAATTAGGTTATAAAACTGTATTGTTATTTTTGTAAAACTTATTGCGGAAACAATCAAGTTCTCAGAAATATAATCAGGATAATCTATACTTATATATAAAACATAGAAACTGATTGACTGACATATCCTTTGAAGATACCTGCTGTTTTCTGATTAATTTACTTAAGATGACTTGTCATAGAGATGGTGAACCAGTGGACATTGTCTAATGATGAAGCAGAAAAGTGGTCATATCTCAATATTAAAAATAACCTCATCTAGTCGTAAAAATAAAAGTTAAAATTGTGATGATTATTATCATTTGGATTATGAATTTGCTTGAAAACAGATGCCTAAATAACATACGCGACTATATGCGACGCTGTCAGACGCGTCACACGTAAGTCGTCTGTGTTTAAAGCAAATAGTCATTCATTCAAGAGTATAGATGTCATAATGCGAAACATACCAAGGCATACGTAGGCTCAGTTTTTCTTAAATCACCACGTTTACGTACGGTGAGTTGGCGTTTTCAGACTTACATTAACTAAAAATATTTTTATTCAAACTAAATCAAAATTATTACTTACCTAAGAGGAAAACGAAGATAAAAATTTCATATTTAACAGAGGAATATCTAAGTATATTATTGCTGTAAATATTAATAACATAAAATTAAAACAGTACCCGGGAGTAAAAACTTAAACATACGTACCTATGTAACTAATTTCTGGACAACCATTTTTCAACCTTCTTCACTAACTTCTTGACCATTAAGTGTCATTTCTAGGTATCTTTTTTAAAGTGGAATATCATTAAATTACTTCTGCTGCTGTAAGTTCTCTTACTATCTAACGGCCTGGTCACGAATTTGGTTTTAGCAACAAGCGGCGCGGCGAGCGGGCGGCATCAATAAATGAGCACCGGGCGCTACGACGTCTCGTGGCGTGCTTCAAACATTTTCATACTTTCGATTTTACCGCTCGCCGCCTCGCGCTTAGCTACTGCTCATAGCGGCTAGTCAAGGTAAAACCTACATACTTCCTTTCATTTGCCATTCTAAGGCCACGGTAACTCGAACATTCCCGTAGCCCAAACTCTATGTATTTGGTCTCCTAATTGTAACACAATGTATACTCCACCGTCAACTACATCATCGCTTACTATTAGGTGAGAAAGTGGTCAAACGCGAGCCTATCAATAACTAAAATAACACATTTTCCATAAATAACAGTTATCAGGGAAAAGCTTACCAGGCTGAAGTGGGAGAAGATTGTCAATCACTGAACGCCTGAGTGAGAGCGACCGCTGCGAAGGTGGTGTGACGATCTGATCTTGTTTGTTGCGTAAACTTGACCAAAGATGGCCATAGACAGAGAGGTTTGGAAGGAGAAAGGGGATGCCTTTGCCTAACTGTAGACGGTTGTCATCCGAGTGACTTCTCAAAGTTCGCAATACTTCGGTCACATTGCTTGGAAAGACGGTGGTAACCTCGAAAGGCTCATTGTGACCGGTAAAGTAGATGAGTAAAGACCTCGCGGGAGCAGCCCAATAGGTTGGTCTCACCAGATCCGCACCGCTCTTGACTCTACGATGTACAATGCCCACCAGAGACAGAAACAGATGAAGAAATATCATAAAAGTTAAAGTCATGAAGCAGAGAGATCATGGCCCTCAGTATTTGAGGAATACGACGCAAGGAGGAGAAGGAACACAGAATAAGCTAATAAAAGAAAATCCATTACACTTCAATGGATTTTCAATAAAATTATTGAACTAGTTCTTCTTAAATCTGAAAAATTCGTCTACCTTACAACATTACTGATGAAGAATTGTCAGAATTAAAATCACTTTCGATTGTATTTTACGTAATTGTTCCGCGGGTACTGTTAGGCTTGGTATAATGGCGATAAGTCTTATTAATAATAATAATTAAAAAGTAATTTTTGAAGGTTTAAGATATTAAGGGTGCTGTCCAGTCCTTAGATAGAGAAGGAAGGGTGAGTTCATCGGCAGCCTGGCCCTGAATAAAGGGCTTTTACATAAAGAAACTAAATACACTAACTACCAAGAATATCTGTATAAAGATTCAAGAAAAACATGATATTTTTATTTAAATTTTTATTGATACATGGCTACAAGCTAAGTACTGCATGGATTGTGTGGAGAAAAACCGATTTAACCAAACGGCACCAATAATTTTCTAAATGCGTCCTAACCGCACTAATCTTGTAGCCATACAAGTCTTTAGACTTATGTGTGTATTTAAATGACGATTTTACGTAAAACCTCGTGTTTAAACAGGAATCAAACCCAAAAAATATCATATTTCTATCAAACTACGACAAGAACTTCAATAATTATCAGACAAAGTAATTGGCATTATCTTCAGCCTGTAGTGATCAAAATGAACCATGTTGTAAAGCGGCATCATTTTGTTCACAAACGACATTTCTATGAAGAATGAAAGAATGAAATACTCATTCTGACAATTACTTTACTTGATAAACAAAAACTATTTTAACAGAACTGCTATTAAAATATATTTTTTTGCTCTACATGACTTACCTTCTTGTACAAAGCAAGATAAGAATTGCCAAGTAAAAATAATAAAAAAAAAACAAAATCTTAAAATTCTTAGCTCACTTTGCATTTAAAATATAAGCGGACAATATATTTATTGTTATAATAATAGCATGATTCAAACTATTAATTTTATTAAAACTTAATAAACTATAACACCCGCACTGAGGCCGCGTGGTGAATTACGGCCTATTCCCTGTCCTAGAGAGGAGGCCTGAGTCCCAGCAGTGGGAACATTAAAAAAACTTGATGATGATGCTGAGGTAGCTATAACAAATCCTATCATGATCATCATTTTAGCTCGAAAGAAGTCTAAGAGGATACAGACATAGGCTTCCTTCCTCCAAGAGTCTCCACATGAACCAGCTCTACTAAGTATGATGTCTTAAAATCATAATCTCGGGGTGAGAAAGGAAATAAACGTTTTCAGTCACAATCCGTAACAAACACCCCTGATTTATCTTTATTTTGACTAGTTTTAATTGCAACTTAATTTTGAATTTTAAGAGAGTAAGCCGTCAGATATATCACCTCACTTTATGGGAGCCCTACAAACCTACTAACGCTTCTTTTTTCGGTACAAAGTTACCATTCTAAAACCCCTTCGGCCTTAAGTTTTGCAAACGAAATTTGGCGTGTCAACGCCAAATTTTGTCCATGAGCACTATTTGGTGCATCCGGGATCATTTTCAAGGAGCTGCATGGAGCATGGTTTCTAGGTTTTGTGCCCTTCTGATGGCAAAAGAGGCCCTCTATGCCACGGGACGAGACTTTAACGAAACTCTTATCTGCAAAGTCTTAAGCATAGGAAAAAAACCGACGAAAAATTCCACCACTGGGGGGGGCTAGAATCATGTACTGCATCCATGGTATTCGTTGGTGCGTCGATTTCAAAGACACCCTGTATTACTTATATAGTCTATAAGAAATAAAATCCAAAATGTTTTACGAGAACCGACGCCTATTTACCTACCTGTTTAGTTAACTTAAAAAATATTAAAGTAGTAAAATGTTGTCAATTTGTAACAATTTTGTTGCTTTATATTTCTGAGCAGGCGACAAAATGATAAAATGTGCTCTATCTCTTTCTACAAAATAACACGATACCCACACTTGATTTTTAATGTATATAGGTACCTACCATTTTTTTACATATATATAAAATTTGATGTCAATAAGTCTAGCCTATTTGGAACAGGACCTCTACCGCTAACATAATAACATTATCTATAGCAATATGCTAAAGCACATTATTGCTATTCTCACAAAACAGATTTTGATGAGCCGATTCTCATTTTTGAAAAATCAACCTTTTAACCCTTCAGATACCGTCAATTAGAGATACAATAGTAAGACAATAGATGCGCGGCCACCGGTGGTCGCTTGGGGATTCATGAATTAACACACTAATGCGAAGCTGGGTTAGATCACTATCTACACTAATATTATTAAGAGGTAGTTCCTTTTTTTGTTTTATGTTTTTTTTGTTTGTAGGATATAATCTCTGGAAGTACTGGTCCGATTGCTAAAATTTTTCACCGATAGCTGCTCTATTTCGGAGTGACATAGGCTATATTTTATGAACGCGGGTGAAGCCGCGGGAAAAAAGCTAGTTTTTTAATAAATAAATAAACAACTAAAACCGGATCTATGACTAAAACAAGTTAGTTTGAATCATGCTATTAAAGAAACAGATACAACTACAAAAACATTGTGACAGACAACTAAAACATCAGTGTGTAAAACCAAACAAAACCGTTTAGCAAGTAACCTTTGAAGCATTGAAATTCATTAAGATATTTTTACTTAAGAAGGAAAAAATATAATAGACAACACGGACAAATTAATGTATGGTTTGGACGGCTCTAAAAGAATTTAGAAGGTTCATCTTGAGTGATTGTTCTGGCAGCAAACGTGCCTTCCCCTATTGTCGCATCGCATATGTCTGGGCTTCATTATCATCATCATTTCAGCCGATAAACATCCACTGCTAGACACAAGCCCCAAGTATCGACATAATGGCCGGTCCTGTGCGTCTCGCATCCATCAGATTCCCGCAAGCCTCACCAGGTCCTCCGATTGTTGAAACCTTTCGATCCCATCGACTTTCATTTTTTTTTAAGGTGGGTAAATCATCCAATGACTTCTCGCGGTTCAGGGCGGAGCGGAAGGGTGTTTCTGACTTTTACTGACTAAAAACTCAATTCTGTTCCTTCTTTGCCATTTTTCCAGGGCCCCGGGATCTCTTTTGTATCACCCATGGCCCTAGTAGGCATCAGCCCTGCTGGACCTCTGGCATCTACAATTTAGCTGACATCTCTTTGAGGCGCGCGTAGAATACAATGCGCGTCGACGACTCGGGCTCGTTACGGCCGGACGGTGAGCAACCCATTGCCCGAGCACCGTAGATGTAGACACCATGCCTACGGCAGTGACTATCATGTCTGCGTTTACTTTAAGGTACCTAATTTGAATGGCCTCACACACAAATGTTCTAGTTGCTGTCTTAAACTCTATATACATTCACTTACTTGGTGGCGTTCTTGTTGGCTTTGTCGATCATGTCGAATGTCACCCTTAGCTGACAAATATACACCATCTTCTTGATGAGCGCCAACCAAGCTTCTCTAGCAGCTTTCACTGCCTGGCCACCTCTGGCCAGACCCAGATATTGGTATCCATTGACACCTATCTGTAAAAGAATGGAACATTTTATTTATTTTGTAAGCTTTTTTTCGTCCAACATACCCACAATGTCATACGAAAGTCTATGACCAGTGCGTGTAAGTCATGATAAACTAATAGCACCCACTCCTATCAAAATCAGAGACTCTATACTCGAAGTTGTGGATGATTACGTTTACCTCGGACAGACAATCCAGTTGGGTAGATCTAATTTCGAGAAAGAGGTCAACCGTCGAATCGTCGTCGTCGAAGGTGGCGTTCGGGAAGCTGGGCGGTATCTTCTCGTCCAATATACCACAGTGTCTCAAGAATAAAGTCTATGACCAGTGCGTGCTGCTAGTTATGACATATGGCACTGAAACATGGTCGCTTACGACGGGCATCTCATCAGACGGCTTACAGTCACTCAAAGGGCAATGGAAAGGGTTATGCCCGAGCATAGCCCTTTCCGAAGCTCCGAATTTTCTTTGCGTGAGCGTATCAGGCATGACGATATCCGCAGGAGAATCAAGGTCGCCGAAGAATCGCCAAACTGAAGTGGCAGTGAGCAGAGCAGGTGAAATGATGATGATGATAAAAGGAAGGTTCTTGTTCTCCTTCTCAGTAACGTGATGAACGGCCCAGAGACCCAGACACCATCGAGAATGGTATAAAAGCTTGCTGCTTCACCTAACGCAATCCAACGAGATGTTTAATGAAGAAGCATGCAAAAAAAAAGGAAACGCCTGAAAACTCCGTTGGCATTCGGTAATTCCGTGATTTACTCGAACATTTCATAAAACTTGTTTCAGGTAAAAGTTTTTCAGAAAAATTGTCGTCATTCAGAATCTCGATTAAATATGCAAGGCTTTCCTATTGATGTACTTTACATGAATAACTCTACCTAATTCCGATCTCTGAATAAAGTGCGTGGAATACGCGGGACGCGTTTTTTTGCATTGTGAAATTTTCTGCGTGATGGAATCCGCACGATATTAAATACATACTTAGGCGTTGTATCAATTTACGAATTGAAAATTTTAACGACGCGTCACGTTTTTGCCATATTTCGTTGCTTATGAGAGAAAATAGATTTAAATAACTACACTATAGCGCTAAATCCCTTTTATTTTATTACTAGCTTTTACCCGCGGCTTCGCCCGCGTTTATTAATATGCTTTAATTTAATATTCGTGTTTGACTTCCCTCTTTCGCCCTCTTTCACTTAAAAAAAAAATGTCCGTCTCTAGGGTCCGAATTATCTTTGTAGAAAATTCATCAAAATCGGTTTTGCCATTTAGGCGTGAAGACGTAACAAAGAAACAAATAAACAAACTCACTTCCCATTTTATAATAGATATTAGTAAGGATTATTATTAGAAGTTTCAAAAGATTTTTTTTTATTTTACTTGCGGCCTTCTGTAAGATGTCTTTTTGTAGAACAGATAAATTTTTCTCCGAATAAATATCGAAAAATATATTTGAGATCAAAAATATATACTCGCCCCCGGGTGGGCTCGAACCACCAACCTTTCGGTTAACAGCCGAACGCGCTAGCCATTGCGCCACGGAGGCTATGGCTGTGCGCTCAAATTTCATGACCCATTTCAGAGACTAGGGGCGAGACAGTTCTTTAAAATGAGTCTAATACCGTGACGAACACAAACATGTTTTCGGGTGGATTTTCAGGCCTTGCGCTTTAATTTTAGCAAAATAGGAAATTTATAACCAAAGGCTTAGATGCTAAACTGTCGTCGAAACTACGTCGAGTCTGCTTAGATGTAGGTATAAGTCGACTAGCTTCTGTCAGCGGCTACGCTCGCGTGAAATTAGGTTTCTTCATACAAACTTTGGAGCCACGTTTCATCCCTTTAGAGGGTGAATTTTGGATAACCCTCTCTTTGTGCTCACCTATGTAATAAAAGGAAGCCTTGTACAAAACTTCATGCCAGTTTTCGTTGTAATTTTATAAGAACGGGCTCACCTATCCAAACCAAATGTTTAGGCTTTGTTCGGACTATTTAGTAGATGGTTTATGTGAAGTTTGGTAGGGTTGAGTAGGGTATAGTAGAGTAGATTTGGGTAGAGTAGGATAGGGTAGAGTAGAGTAGGGTATAGTGGAGTAGGGAAGAGCGGCAGCGAAGCCGCGCGGGCAAAAGCTAGTCTGTCTAAAAAGTCAAATGACTTGGGAATTTTTGAACGAAATAAAAACCTGTTGCTGGCAACGCGACGTTGTCAGTCACTATTGTCTCTTGAGATGATGAGTTCAAATAGGCACAAAAAAATAGCTGTCAAATATTATGGAACAGCTTATCCAGTGATAAATAGTAGAGGTCAGTGAGCCGAATGGTTTTGGGGTGGCATCCGCGTATCGGAAGATGCAGGACTAGAAGAACATATGGTGAACCAAGGCCAAGCGCACACCACAGGAGGCGCAGCGGAGACCAATTGAAGACAACAATTTAATATAAACCTTAACTACCTTGACGTACGGTCAATATAAGAATAAATTCGCATGCGGTGCTCGAAGCGCCCTCAAGCTACTACAAGAGCATGCGCGCGACTGCTCCAGTCACCGCCATGCTGCTCTGCGCTTAGCTGCACTACCCTGTGCCCGGCTGGCTGGCGGTCAGATACCCTGGAGAGTTTTTTAAATGACATGGGCGCTCTCGGAGTAGCTGCGCGCTGCTGCGCGTCTCCGCTCGAGGGCTCTCGAAGGCTCTTGGTGCCGCTCGGGGCCCGCGGCTTCAGCGGTGTGTGCTGGGCCCAATGCGGAAACAGTTGGGTACGAGGTGCACAAAATCGGTCATTGTAAAGGCCGGCAAATGTCTTTCGACTGAAATGATAAGAACAACTCACCTCCACTAAGTTTATGTTTCTTACTTTCACTCCCGAAATACTCCTGTTAGTTGATTTGACAGTCATAATGGCCTGAAACAAAAAAAAATAAAGATATTATTTCACATACAACACAGATCGAATCGAACAACAGAAAAACCGAAACCGAATCGACCGGAATCGGATCGACTGAATCGATCAGATCGGTCGAATGTTTCGGTTCTAGGACATGCCGGTTTCCTCACGATGTTTTCCTTTACCGTTATGAGAGCAGTGGTGATGAAATAAATTACACAAACTAATGCGCCTGGTTGGGTTCGAACCCGCGAACTGTAACTCGGTAAGTCGGGGCCATTACCACTTGGCCACCACTGCTCTCATGTGTCATTCACCAACCCGCACTGGGCCTGCGTGGTAGATAACGGCCTATTCCCTTTCCTGGAGGCCTGAGTCCCAGCAGTGGAAACATTGAAAAAAAAAGGCCGATAATGATCACAGATCATTTTATTTATTGAAAATAACTTGCTGGTTGCCACCAGCTCAAAAAAAAGGCTAATCCACCAAGGCCCCGGCGAGATTCGAACTCACGATCTCCTGTTTACTAGACAGGCGCTTTAACCAACTAAGCCACGGCGCCTGCGTCTACCTTTGTATAATTTTGCTTACTGATACTTTGTACAGTGCGTCACGTTAGAATGTTGCGTCAAAAGTAAAAATAATTTTGTGCTGTTATTAAAATAGACTAGTGATGGCATAACGCCACGCCCTATACACGAGTTTGTAGGTCGTGGGTTCAGGAACATCAGGTCCAGGTGATCGCTTGGTTAACCTTTTGAACGCCAATCACTTGTATACTAGTTCGAGATTTTCGTACCCTCAGCGCCACTACCTACTTGATTAGAAGTAATAATAGTATAAAATAAATTTACGACTTTTACAAGACCTTTTATTTTGTTTTTATGGAAAACTGCCTTGTTACAAGCCATATTTTTAACTTTTTCACACATAATTAAAAAATTTTAATGACGTCTCGGAAAGACTTTTCAAAATTAATATGCATTCGGCTTTTACTCTCATTCGATACTGTTGTTTTGGGCCAAAATTTACATATAGCCTTCGCTCCTCCCATCTTTGGAAGCACCCACAACTTTTGGAAAAAGTCGATCAAATTATTAGGAACACACTTTCTTCAATTTTAAATGTGGCCTTGGACGATCGAGCGTGGCAACAAGCTACACTTCCCATCCGAATGGGTGGCCTCGGCGTCCGCAAAATTACAAGTATAAGTTTACCAGCATTTCTATCCTCGGTGCACGGTACGGATACATTGACCAGGAATATTTTATCTTCCTCACTGGTTGATGTTGAGGTACCGTGTTTGACCGATGCGTTGAGAGCTTGGAAAATGGCTTGTCCCAACACGGATTTGCCCGACAACCTGGCCTCGCAGAGACGGTGGGATGTGCCGCTCTGCAGTATTATACGTAAAAAACTAATCAATACGTCTTCAAATACTGCGGAGCGTGCGCGCCTACTGGCTGTGGGGGAGTGGGAGTCGGGCTTATGGCTTCAGGCACTCCCGTCATCCACCATAGGCACCATGATGGATGACGCCTCGTTTCGGCTAGCAACTTGTTTACGCTTAGGCGCCCCTTGTGTTGCTCCACATCGGTGCCACTGCGGCGAAGCCGTCGGCAGTCTCGGACACCATGGCCTGTCCTGCTGCAGGAGCGCAGGCCGCATAGCTCGACACGCTTGCATCAACGATATTATTCGTCGAGCTCTTGTCACCGCCGGCGTACCAGCTGTATTAGAACCAAATGGCTTGGTACGTGACGATGGAAAGAGACCAGATGGTATGACGTTGGTACCGTGGAAGGTGGGTAGGCCGCTGGTGTGGGACGCAACCTGTGTCGACACCCTTGCGCCATCCCATATTCCATGTACGGCGGGCTGTGCTGGCGCTGCCGCTGCGGCTGCTGAGACCCTTAAACGGCGCAAATACTGTAACCTTATTGGTAATTACAGTTTTGAGCCGTTTGGGGTTGAAACGCTTGGGTCATGGGGTCCGAGTGCACGTCTCCTTTTTAAGGAAATTTCTCGCCGACTGATCGACACCTTGCGTGACCAGAGGGCTGGCTCGTACTTCGCTCAAAGAATTAGCATTGCCATCCAACGTGGTAATGCTGCCAGTCTTCTGGGAACATTCCCGGATGACAGCGATGTGGAGGAGTACTTCGACGCCTGAGTGTACTTTGTGTTTTTTTATTTTATTTATGTACGTTATGTATTTATTTAAGGTGTAGCATAAGTAAGTAGTTTAAGTTTTTTTTTTTGTACATATGTAAATTTTAAATATAGAATAACACATAATTAGTTCTTGTTTGTTTTATATTCAATAGAAACATTTGTTAGTTAGTTTAACATAGAAACAATTTGTTGCGTGGCGCTGGAGGACACATCGAGTTTTATATGGATGGGCGTCGAAAAGGTCAACGTTTTTGCCAATCGTTGGTTCATCATCATCTTCCTGCCCTTATCCCGTTTTATTTGGGGTCGTAGCAACACGTTTTTTTTCTTCCATTCTATCCGTTTCATTCCTCAATCGTTGGTTGTCAAATGCAACATTTGTTACGGAATCTAGTTTGTAAGTTTAGTTATTAGAAATCTCAATATCGATTTGGACTAGTCTGTAAGGATATTGTTGGGTATAAAAATAAAAAAAAAATTGTAAATCAACTTTTGGTGAACTGACAGGACACCGATGTAAACATGCAAAATTTCAGATCAATCTATAACTAGAAAGGGGAACAAATATTTGCAAGATTTGATGGATGCGTGATGCGGTCATTGTGGCGACGCTTGGGGGAGGCCTATGTCCAGCAGTGGACGTCTTTCTGCTGATGTGATGATGATTACAGGCAAACGAATATCGAGACAAGTCAAAATAAAAACTCGTAATGAAAGGTAGAAAATACGTAAAATACATGTATCATGTGTTTTTACACCCCGAGGCAAAGAGGGTCGAAAACCCTACCATACTGCACGGCCTGGGAATCGAACCTAGAACCGTAGAGTACTCCCTTGCATACAATAATGTAATTATTAGCATGTTGTTTTTGATGATAGTCAATAACGCCTCCGTGGCGCAATGGCTAGCGCGTTCGGCTGTTAACCGAAAGGTTGGTGGTTCGAGCCCACCCGGGGGCGATACTTTTTAGCCTAATTAGTTGTTTTGGACTCTGTTTCGCACCGAAAAATATCTAAGTATCTATTGACGTTTCTGATAACATTGTAAGTAATTATTTTTTAGTGATTATTGTGATAAACAATTAGATACCAACCTATGTAATAATAGCTTTATCAAAAAAATGTGATAATTAATGTAATCTGATTACGTACTATTTAAATTATTTATTTAATAAACAATCATTAAAAAAATAATTAACGCCACACGCGTTTTAAAGTCATGTATCATCATCATCTTTCTGCCCTTGTCCCGTTTTATTTGGATGTTTTTTTCCATTCCGTCCTGTCACTCGTCACGCTATCACTAACACCCTTTTCTTTCATATCGCTTCTCACACAATCCATCCATCTTTTCTTTGGCTTCCCTCTCTCCCTCCAAAGTCGTGTAACAACTATCGAATTTATTAAACACATATCACCATCATCATCATCATCATCATCATCATTTCAGCCGACAGACGTCCACTGTTGGACATAGGCCTCCCCTAAGTGTCGCCACAATGATCGATCCTGTGTGGTCAAACTTAAGTGGCAATGGGCCGGGCACATTGCTCGCAGAACAGATGGCCGTTGGGGCCGAAAGGTTCTGGAATGGCGACCTCGTACTGGAGGACGCAGCGTCGGAAGGCCTCCTACAAGGTGGACCGATGACCTGGTGAGGGTTGCGGGAAGCCGATGGATGCGAGACGCACAGGAAACACATATACTTAAAAACTAATGACGTCTCCTGCTCTAAGGCAGTGCGATAAGGCGTGTCAGACTTTGTTCTATTTAAAACAACACCTATGTTACTTCAGTTGCCTTTTGCGTTCCAGAACCACGGGTAACCTTTTCAGAAGTCTATCCACGGCCCCAGTAGGCTTCAGTCCTGCTGGACCCTTTACGGTTTTGCTCGTTGTGTAGATGCATTCACAAACGTGTAAACAGTCACATACTAGACACCTAGACTAGACAACTATGTAAAGGCCTGCGCTCATTTCAAACACGACGGTTATTATCGGTTTTGTCTTAAAAAAACAATCGTAAATCGGCACAAAAGTAATTTACTCAATTTATAATCATGATTATTAAACAAATTAAATCATAAATGTATTAAAATGAATAATTTTTAGTAATTACTTATCCTTCAATTTTAATACTTAAAACATTTATGCGTACCAATATTTCTTTACCAATACCTATATGTTTATATGTTCAGCTGTTTGAATACTGCGATAATATCGATATTTTGTACATATAGAATGCAATGAAGTATTGAATATTGAAAAGTCATTATATGCTTTCCTGCCTCCTTAAAATGAGCTCTTCAAAAGTATCAAATTATATTAAGCAGTGAGTTTCTGCCGACGTAATTGTTCGTGTATCATCATCATCTTCCTGTCCATGTACCGTGATATTTGGGGTTGGCGCAACACTCTCCCATTCTGTCCTATCACCCGTCACACTATCGATATAAATGAATCATTATAAATAAGGAAGATGAGATGACCTCAAAAGAAAAAAAAACTGAACTCCTATAGGATCTCTTTGTTCTCCGTCTGTCAAGACCCTTTATCTCGAGAACGCGTGGAGTAATCGAGTTGGAATTAAAACCATATACTAACGTCTGTGGCCCTTTCAAACTGTGAAAAAAATCAAACTTCTAAGTTAATGAATACCTAAAAAAGATACGGCCGTTTATGTCGCAAAAAAACGTATATTTTGATACTCTATAAGATCAAAATTCATAGGGTACTCTTCCTGTTGACCTAGAATTTGCCTCAAAGCAAGGTCTAGGAATAAATCTGAAAACAGTTAATCTGTTGTTACATACGTCACAAAAAACAAATTGCAATTCGGAAAAATCTTCGAAACCCTCGGGAATTGTAGTTTGCACGGAACCCTCAGTGCGCGAGTCCGACTCGCACTTGCTCAGTTTTTTTAAATTGATATAAACTATGTGCTTGACTGCGATCTCACTTGATGGTAATCAGTGATGCAATCGTTGATGCTGAGACGCACTAGTTTATTAAGAGCCTAATGTTTTAAAATAAAGCCGCGTTTTTCAGGTAGCTACTATTTTATTTACTTACTTTTATATTTTAATGATAAAGGTATAATAACTATAAAGTTATAAAATCAAAAGAAACGTGTTATTTACAAGTTCATCCAAAATATATCCTCGCCCCCGGGTGGGCTCGAACCACCAACCTTTCGGTTAACAGCCGAACGCGCTAGCCATTGCGCCACGGAGGCTACGTATTTTGCAGGTGTAGTTTTGATTGATTTTTCATATCAAATGAGACTAAATTAGTTAATCGGATGGCGTAATACGTTACTGATAGTCGGTATCTAAGACGAACCAAAGAAAACGGAAACTACTTAGGGATCTGTCTTTTCTTGAAGCATTTTGTCGTAGGTATCGAAGGACTCGAACAATTTGCCTTGTGCGATCTCCCCGTTAGATTATAATTTAGGTGTCTTCAAGGCTAGAGTGAATAGGCTCTTAATTATAGAGCCTATTTACTGATCTGTATCTACTTACTGTTGTTAGTTAAGCCCTGAAAGAGTGTCAAGCGTAGTTTATACCAATAAACAAGCTTTTAATGAAAATATTTTTTATAGCAAGCTTTTATAGCTCGGTATACCTATATAATTAATACTCGTCAAGGCGATTCATACCGAGCCCAAACTCGATGGGGTTGTGTCGTTTAACTACCAAGTTCCTATAGCCATCTTCCGGTTCCGTCATCAGATCAGCTCCTTGTTATAATAATGTTGCATTGTAATCTAATTTACATATGCATGCAAAATTTCAGCTCAATCGGTAACCGGGAAGTGAGTGAAATTTAATTTAAAAGATTTGATACAGACAATCATCAGGACAGGTGTAACTAAATAAAAGCTTGTAAAAAAAAGATAGATTCGAACCTTCACAATTTGGTCTAGTTAACACTTGAGAACTAACTACTTCTAAATAAAATGCAATTAATGGACTCATCAATCACACTACATACCTACGTTGCAAGCTAGAACTACACTGCGCACACGTGTGCCACACACGCCGATCTAGGCGCATCGGTCTCTATACATTTTATACGGAAACTAGACTTGTAGAGCTACACTTGATACACGCCACGCGACGTCGTTCTACGAACAACTCAGGCGTGTTACACATAGTAGGAGAAGGACGAATGCTAAAGCAGTTACTAAAGTGCCACAGGGACCTATTGCATTGTAAAGATTAGGTTCTAAAACGAAAAAAAGTCTATGACACGTTGCCATTTTAGTGGGCTTGTAAGAATTGTCAAATTAAAAAAAAAATCGTAACCACGAAATAATCTGGCAGTTATCCTATCAGGATTACGAAAAACCTAAAGGCTGGTGTTGAAGGTTTTCATGGGTCGATGTACCTAAAAGCATCAATAAGTGTAAAATTTTCAACGTTCCTAACAAAATGATCTTAGCAAACAGTGATAAAACAATTAGGTAAGTACTCGTTGCAACAAAATATTAACAGGAACCTTTCAATCTAACATTATGACTCGCCCATTTGCTTATGCCACGCTCAAATTGTCAGATTATTGAAATATACACTTTTCTGCATGGACTTAAGTTACCTTGTCTTAATCTGACGCGCTCGAGTTTTTCAAAGGATATTTATTTTACTAATCTGACGGACTGCCCTCAATGAACCCCACCATATTAAGGGTCCATATGTGGTAAAGGGTACATGACAAGGTGGAAGGTTTCGCCCCTTATGATTTTCTGACACGCTCGAGTATTCCGCAAAATCCCCATCTCGCCGCCCCCCTACTACGAGTAACATGTCTAGTTTTAATGACATCAGAATGTTACACCTAATATTAAACCGGCCACCGCAGACGCGGACTCGCGGACGGCGAGCCATGGGTAGCTCGCTGTCCGATCGCCTGGTAACTATCCGGACCCAGCCCAAGACGTCAATGGCGCGCACTGTTCCCGCGCGCCTCTAGGAGTTGTCAGCAACATAAGGGGCCCAGCTGGGTCGAAGCCTACTGGGGCCAGGGTTATCTGAAAAGAAACTCGAGGCCCGGTATGAAGTATAGAAAGAACGGGGTGGGTTTTTAGTCAGTAAGAGTCTGACACTATCTCCCGCTCCACCTAAGAGCGAGGTTTCTCATTAGATGATTTTTGTCCACCGTAAAAAAAAAAACACTTAATATAAAAAAAAAATGTACCTATACATTTTTTTCTCTTGTTTTTCTTATAGACAGATATATTTGTACTCTAAACACTCGTCACACTATCACTACCTCCCTTTTCTTTCGTATCCATTCATTCATTCCATCCATATTTTCTTTGGCCTCCCTCTCCCTCTCCATCCATCTACATGTGTACTCAGAACTCTTTTAGTAACATGCGTTTCATCCCTCCTCTTCACATGACTATCTTTTTTAACGCATAGTAGCATGTTTATTTTGGCATTTTGATTGTAGATACATAATATATAATGCAATGTTTTCATCGACTTATATTCTAGTGATAGACAAGCCCTTTAATGGCAACTATTTGTCAAAATTCAGAAAAGTTAAAACAAAAGTTCGATGCAGCGCTACATTGGCATCATATCGTCTAACAGAATTATTAAAACCAGCAGTGCTAAAATAGCTTTTAGAAAATACTTTTTCGCGATCAAAATGTCTTAAGCGCCACGAATTTCGTGGCACTTGTACGCTTATCGTTCAACATAGCGTAATGTTCAAGGTGTACAGTCGACATTACACCTGAGTCGACTGAAGTGAGTGTTCGGCACGCCTAATATAGTACGTAGTATATGTATTATGTATGTAACAGACACCAAGTATAATAAACTTCAAACTATCCAAAATAAAGCCCTAAAAATATCATACAACACACCTTTTCGTACTAACCTTAAAAAAATTACACAACCGACTGAAGTATCCTCTCATAAAAGATTTCATTTTAAAAACCTCGCGTAAATTTTATTTGCATAAAAATCCATCACACAGCAATAGCTTAATTTCAGCAATAGGTAAAGCAGACTCAGTACGTTATCATATGCCCGCACGTACAATCGATATCGACTGCCCCATCACTATATCCTCCATGACGTATCATGACGATAGCTCGCTTACTGGACGACGCCACTCGCGCGGCCGGCTTAGATATTTTTGCGGAACTACCCGCTACTTATCTTAGATTGTACTAGCAAATTTTAATAACTCAATAATAGAATTGTAAACCCAAACATGTTTGAATATTATGTGGGTCCAGTCTAAGACCTACATACTCGTACCACTAACCCAATTATATCCAAATGTACGAGTAAGTTTATATACATGTAAAATTTAATATTTAGTAACAGAATGTTTTAATGTTTATAAAGGCGATAGCTAGCCTGTGTAACAAACTAAAATAAGATTTGTCTACATTTAGATTAAGATCATTTGTAAACAGTTATTGTAATCATATCGAATAAAGAACTTGAAAAATCAAATCAATCAATCAGTATATGTACTGTATCGAAGAATGTTTTAGGGTGAATATAAACTACAACATTTTCTGGAGCATTTCTGTGTAATGTAACGTTCCTGCGAATGCTCGGCGTTATGTTACGGGTAAATGCTCACAGCGAGTGTGCATTTACCAACATTTCGTTGTACCTTGCGTTCATTTTTTTTTTTTAATGTCACCCCGCAACCGCGCATCGCCCGCACTCGTGGCTCGACGAAATGTTACACCAATACGCTCGACGAAATGTTACACCAATATGCTCGTTGGTTTGTAACAAAGAGGCGAGCGTGCTCGACGTTTAGTTCGTAAAAGGATGATACACTAGAACATATCATAGAGCGGCTCGTTGTTCTGTTACGAGTAAATGTTGTAGTCTATGCTCACCTTTAGTGACTTATAGACTAGAAGACAACAAAACAGCACCAACTGAGCTATAGACACTTACGTTAGGAGGAATGGTTTCCAAGACGATGTAGCTAAAATGATCAATGAAATATCTGCAGCGGGCAAGCGACATGTAAGCTTCTCTGACTTCTTCTCGATACGTCGCTAGAAATCTGTAAAATAATAATAACATATTCCACATAAGTAACATGTTTGCATACAACGCCTTCTAGACCAAAACTAAGCAGAATTTGTGATAGGAGAACTAGACAACCGATAAACATACTTATACAGGGTAATTTGTAAAACAGTAACAACCTTGCAAGATTGTAACATAAACACGAGCTATTTACCAATGAAAGTCCCGTCAAAATCGGTCCCACTCTTTCGGTGATCAGCCTAACGATACAAGTTTTAAACAATTACATTTTTGTTACACTAACTACACATCGAATATGCTTACTTTCATTAATATGTTAAACTGGTTTTTTCCTCTCCCCTTTTTTTCCCTCTTTCTAGACCTTTTCTCGCTTTCTTTTAAAAAAAATTAGCCTATGTCCGTCTCCTGGGCTTCAACTATCTCTGTACCAAAATTCTTCAAAATCGGTTTTGCCATTTAGGTGTGAAGACGTAACAAACAAACTCACTTTCGCTTTTATAATATTAGTAAGGATAATATTCCACAACAATCACACAACGCCGTTTAGCCCGCAGACACTAGCTAAGCAGAGCTTGTGTTATGAGTACTAGATAACTGATAACATCTATATGTATCCCTACTAATATTATAAATGCGAAAGTAACACTGTCTGTCTGTCTGTTACGCTTTCACGCAAAAACTACTGAACGGATTTAGATCAAATTTAGTAGGTAGTAGTAGGTAGAAGAGACACTGGAATAACACATAGGCTACCTATAATTCCACTGCTGAGCACGGGTCTCTGCCCGCGCGATATAAACTGTAGTCCACGCGGGCGAAGCCGCGGGCGGAAAGCTAGTATCTATATAAAAATGAATCCCTATTTCCCTTGGTCACGCCATCACGCGTGAACGGCTGGACCGATTTCACATTTTTTTTTTGCTTTTGTTATTGTGAAGAAAAGGTTCTTATGGGCAAAAAAAAAAGAAAATTGGGGAAGTGTAGGGTAAGGTAGAGTAGGGTAAAGTAAGGTACACTAGGGTAGACCGGGAGCGAAGCCACAGGCAAAAGCTAGTAGTTCTATATTTCTTAATATTTTTTTTTATTATTATTGATATGCTTGCGTTTGACCACCATTACTGCGTTTAGAAAAAAAAAAACAGATTAATAGATAAACTCACGCTCCTATCTCCTGCGAAAGTCTCCGGAGCTCTTTACCCGTAGCCAGTGCTGTCCATTTCATCAGCTTTCTCCCCAAAAACGCTAGATGAAGCCTGTTCCTCATCTGCTGTAGAGACACCAAAGATGGCATGACGGGGTACTTGGTGACATTCATCCCCCCCGCTTCAGCTGCCTGCTCCTCTGTTAAGGGCAATAAAATACATTTATTTATTATATTCTTTACTAGCGACCCGCCCCGGCTTCGCTCGGGTGTTTCTCCACTATTTAATGGATGTTATTATACATATATTATAAACCTTCCTCTTGAATCACTCTATCTATTTAAAAAAAAACCGCATCAATATCCGTTGCTTAGTTTTAAAGATTTAAGCGTACATAAGGATATAGGGACAGAAAAAGCGACTTTGTTTTATACTATGTAGTGATTGTACACCACATTATACAGGACAAACATTATTTAAAAACTAAAATTAAAAAACCCCAGACGCAAAAAAAAACTATAAAAAGTAAAAAATAAGTTAGTAAATTATTCTTTCAACCTTTTAACGTCATTAAAGGAATCTATATTTAAAAGATGAGTGTCACTAAGTCGGGGGACCGCAATATGAAAAGTATTATTATTTTACTTAAACGAATAGAAAATGACAATTGCGAAAAGAGTAATTTACTAACTTATTTTTTTACTTTTTATTATAGTTTTTTTTGCGTCGGGGTTTTTTTTAAATTTTAAATTTTAGTTTTATTTTGCATTTTTTAAATTAATCGAGGAATCCATTATTGTGATATTATCTTTTCTATATTGTAACAATCATGAAGGCCACACTAATACTACTAACTTGCAAACTGGCTAGATGTACTTTTTATTAAGGTTTATCTTTAAACAACTTTGGCATTCATATTCAAAATTTGATTGACAAGACAATTAGAAAATTATATATATTATAATATATATTATATATATATATATAAATTAATTCCTCTAAATAATAATTAATTAATTAATTTCATTAAATTAAATTTCATTCCTATTTTATAATATTGATTCCAGGGTTCCATCAGCTACCTCCCAGTTCTAGCATCATGTCCTCGTCATTATGAAAAATGTTTAGAACTGGTTTAGACGAATCTAATGAGCATAAACTCGACGAGTTTACTAGTAGGCATTTCAGGGTTCCATCAGCTAGGTACCTCCCAGTTCTTGCATCAAGTTTTCATAATCATGAAAAATGTTTGAAACTTGTTAAGACAAATCTGGTGAGCCCGAACACGGCGGGTTTACTAGTAGGCATCCCAAGGTTCCATCAGCTACCTCCCAGTTCTAGCATCAGGTCCTCGTCATCATGAAAAATGTTTGGAACTAGTTAAGACAAATCTAATGAGCCCAAACTCGACGAGTTTACTAGTAGGCATTCCAGGGTGCCATCAGCTACCTCCCAGTTCTAGCATCAAGTTTTCATAATCACGAAAAATGTTTGAAACTTGTTAAGACAAATCTGGTGAGCCCGAACACGACGGGTTTACTAGTAGGCATCTCAAGGTTCCATCAGCTACCTCCCAGTTCTAGCATCAAGTTTTCATAATCATGAAAAATGTTGGAAACTTGTTAAAACCAATCTAATGAGCCCGAACAAGACGGGTTTACTAGTAGGCATCCCAAGGTTCCATCAGCTACTTCCCAGTTCTAGCATCAGGTCCTCGTCATCATGAAAAATGTTTGGAACTGGTTAAGACAAATCTAATGAGCCAAACTCGACGGGTTTACTAGTAAGAATTCCAGGGTTCCATCAGCTATCTCCCAGTTCTAGCATCAGGTCCTCGTCATCATGAAAAATATTTAAAACTGGTTAAGACGAATCTAATGAGCCCAAACTCGACGGGTTTACTAGTAGGAATTCCAGGGTTCCATCAGCTACCTCCCAGTTCTAGCATCAGGTCCTCGTCATCATGAAAAATGTATACGAGTATTTCAAACATTAGGTCACACATAAGTATTTATTAGTAAAGTATACATCCGTAAAGCGTTTATGATCCCAGCCACAGCCAACAAATGTGCTGCTGACCTTGAACGCCTGATCAGATCTTCATAAATTGTATCCAAGAACCATCTCGGTAACGTCAGCTTTCAAATAAAAAAAACCGCATCCAAATTGGTCCATTCGTTTAAGCGCTATGATGCCACAGACAGACACACAGACACCCTAAACTTATAACACCCCTCTTTTTTGTCGGTGGTTAAAAATAAGTGTACAATGGGCGGTCTTATCGGACAGGGCAATTTGTTATAGACAAACTTTGGATAGACTGAAAGAAAGGAGACAGTTTTAAGGCTGTCTGTGTACAACATCAGAAAAAAATACTACTAATAAGAAATAACAACACAGTCAAATACATACCTTAAAAAAAATTTAGGTACCAATAAGTAAACAGCATATCTACCAATACATAGCTGCGTTAACATATATTGAGAGACTATGGCTGAGGCTACATTAGGCCGCGACGCGACCTGCGACACATGAGCGATTAAAACAAGTAAATGAATGCTCACGTATATGGCTACACCGTACATCAAATATTACTAGCGATCTTTGATTTCTTTATGCGATAGGAACAACATTACTGAAATCACGGCATCGGCTACATCAACATTTATGAGCGAAATTGAAGCGAATTTATTAGAAAATTTCTCACTTGCACGACTAGTTCAATAGTGCTGCTAAATATGCGTGTGGCTACATTATGCGTATAGTAAACCGCGATGGATGATTTGATCGCATTCTAAGAAAACGGCCGATCCATTCAGCATGTGTACTGTAGCCATGTCATCGCCGAATATACCCCGGAATTTCGCTTGTAATGTAGCCATACCATGTTTTTCTCGTTTCGCTCTTCCAGTCGCATCGCAAGTCGCTCCTTACTGTAGCCTAAGCCTATGTGTAAACTAAACAACTAGCGCTAGAAACGTGTCATTTGCACGTTTCATTTTACAACAAAAGTCACCATCATCACCAGGCCTTTTTTTTTCTGTCGACGGGGAAAATCATCATTGACGAAAACCGCTCTTGGGTGGAGCGGGAGACAGTGTCAGAGTCTTACTGACTAAAAACCCCGCGCCGTTCCTTCTAGCCTTCATACCGGGGCTCTAGTTTCCTTTCGGATAACCCCGACCCCGGAAGGCTTCGGCCCAGATGGGCCCCTCCTGTTGCTGACAACTCCTTGAGGCGCGCGGGAACAGTGCGCGCCGTCGACGCCTTGGCTCGATCCGGACAGTTACCGGACGATCGGACAGCGAGCTACCCATGGCTCGCCGTCCGCGAGCCCGCGTCTACGGTGGCCGGAAATCGGGATCGGAATCGCGTCGGCGGTGGCGGCGGGGGCGCCGTTGCCTGATGCGGTCTACCTCCTCCTTTGCTAGCATTACTGCTTCGCAGAAGGAGGCGACCGCCTGCCACTCCTCCTCGCTCCGGACCATGGCCTGAACCAAGGCCCGGCGCGAGAGATCTCCGCCGCCGATCGCCCCCACGAGGACACGGCGTTGCTTCGCCCAAGCAGGGCACACCTCAACTGTGTGCTCCACCGTGTCCTCCGAGCGTTCCGCACAGTGGCGGCACCCGGGCGTCTCTTCCGCTCGAATCCGATGCAGGAACCTCCCGAACTTGCCATGTCCGGTGAAGACCTGCGTCATGCGGAAGGTAAGGACGCCGTGAAGTCTTTCCAGCCACGCCTCAAAGAGGGGTCATCACTAGGCCTCGGAATTAGGTAAAGTTATTATATTATATTCGCTGGGTTAGCTAGTAAAATAATAATATTTTATAACTTTCACACAACACCATCTAGTCCCAGCAGAGCTTGTGCCAAGAGTACTAGGCAACTGTTAATCATACTTAGTTTTGACTAGCCTGTTGGTCTAGTGGTTAGTGGCCCTAACTGCTATGCCGGAGGTCGTGGGTTTGATTCCCACCCAGGACAAATATTTATGTGATGAGCATGTTCATTTGTTCTGTGTCTGCGTGTAATTTATCTACAATAATTATGTATGTATTTAGAAATATTTAAGTATGTTTATCAGTTGTCTAGTACCCATAACACGAGCTCTGCTTAGCTTGGGACTAGACGGAGTTGTGTGATAGTCGTGGAATATATTATTATTTATATTATATTATTATATACATGTCGCAGCCATCTGGTTAAATTAGACATCTTGGATTCCTAGGCCGATGGTTGTTAGAACTAAAATCACTCAACGTATAACAGCTTGGCGTATTGAAAGTTAGCCCTTTCGAAATGACTGATCAAGACTCAGCCAAGTGATTCAAATTTAGTTCCGCGATTTTATAATATTTCACTAATATTACTTGGTCGACACTATTACTAAAAAGTAGTTTTATATAATTTATAAACTCATGGTCTACTAAACTAAATGACTACACAACGTTCAGCCATCTGATTAAACGTTGCGGTCAACGACATGGCTAGTTGTTCTTCAGCCATTTCATTGGATTATTGTTGCGTGTGATTCGTCTTGTTGTGTATTAATTATATAGGTAGGTATAGGTACCGAGCTATACAAACTTTCTATGTAAAAAAATATTTTCATTAAAAGCTCGTTTCATAAGAAATCCCGGGGAATGCAAGTGCATGAAATCTATCTAATTCCGACCTTTTTAATACTTAATGTTATAGGGCATTTAGGGGATAGTCTAGTTAGACTATCCCCACACACACATCTCTTCCACAAAGGCCATTAATTAAGCGTTGAAGTTTCCAATAACATGTGCGAGGGGATAGTCTATCTGAGCGTAACCGCGGTAAAAGCTAAGTCAAACTTACCGTCATCGTCTCCCATTTTGACTTATTTATTTTTATCTGTTTGTTGACTAGGTTCTATGGATCACTATTGTGTTTTTTCAGTGTCTTCATATGGTCAAATCGGCGTCAATGAAAGTCAAACATTTTTCTTGTTATTGTGTTTGCCTATTGCATTGTGGTTATTAAGGAACAGAAGAATTATGCTAAATTTATTTCATTTTTCAGGCTTATTGTGTCTGACTTTGTGACATATTTTTGAGATGTCACAAAAATGATTAAAATATTCTTCTTCTGCTTATGTCAGTTTCTGAAAGGATTATTGTCTAAGTTGAGATTACTCTCCATTTTTAAGAACTTTTTGGTGTTACATAAATCTACACTAATATTATAAAGAGGGGAAAGTATATTTGTGTGTGTTTGTTTGTAATGAATAAACTCAAAAACTACTGTGCCGATTTCAAAAAAAATCTCACCATTGGAAAGCTACATTCACCCTGAGTAACATAGGCTATTTATTGCCCGTGCGAAGCCGGGACGGGCCACTAGTGTATGTATAAAAAACTGGCTTTTAAAAATGTGTACGTTTTGAGTGAAGAAATCTACACTAATATAATAAAGAGGTAAAGTTTATTTTTTTGTTTGTAATGATAATCTCTGGAAGTAGGTACTGATCCGATTGCTAAATTTTTTTCACCGATAGAAAGCTGCTTTATTTCTGAGTGACATAGGATATATTTCATGTACGCGGGCGCAGCTGCGAGCAAATCTATTCATTTTTTTCACTCTAGGGCGGAGCGGGAAGGCGTGACAGACAATTACTGACTAAAACCGCTCCTATGTTCCTCCAGTTGCCCTTTACGTTGTAGGACCACGGGTTTCCCTTTCAGAAGTTAACTCATGGCCCCAGTAGGCTTCAAGCCCTGGGCCCAAAGAGAATTAGTCATTGCCTGGGCCAGAAAATTGAGTTTATGAGAAAAACTAAATGTTTTTCATATAAATCAATCAAATGCAAGACAGAGCTGTTTTTTTTTTAGATGCGAGACACGGTTGGTAAACATTGAAAGTTTTTCCTACTGATGAATAGAAATCGTTCCAAAAGAAGTATCGCCCCCGGGTGGGCTCGAACCACCAACCTTTCGGTTAACAGCCGAACGCGCTAGCCATTGCGCCACGGAGGCTGTTAGGTGATACGAATGAATATTATCTTCTATTTACAATGAACGCTGTTTATACCGCGTACATCGAAGGACTGGAACAATTTGCCTGCTGCGCTCTTCCCGTCCGATTATAATTTAGGTGTCTTCAAGGCTAGAGTGAACAGGCTCTCAATAAACTAGTGCGCCTCTCGCCATCAAACTAGCATTTTCCCGCGGCTTCGCCCGCGTACATAAAATATAGCCTATGTCACTCAAAAATAAGGCAGCTTACCATCGGTGAAAAAAATTTAGCAATCAAACCAGTATTTCCAGAGATTACCTCCTACAAACAAAAAAAAAACAACTTTACCTCTATTATAGATGTAGATTATCAGTTTTAAAATAAAGGAGATACTATTTTTGTGTTTCAATGCCATAAATCATCAGAAATATATTAGGTTGCTACCTAAAGTTCAACGAAATAACATGTAGATTTGATAATACCTTCTCTAAAACCAAATGACAATTAAATCCCTGGGTTTATAAAATTTCAAGTTACGTATCGCGCTTGTTTCTACATTATGCGTGTCTGTGTGACCAATAATATTTAGTACATTGTTACACTAGGGGTGAAAGTTACTTATTTAGTCCCTCGAATTAGCCAACTCCTTCTCGGGACGAAATAAGTAACTTTAACCCCGAGGTAAGCATTGTGCTTTTCATTACGAATACAAGAAGATAGATCTAGTATTTTTTTTAAATAATTTGACAGCTGTTAGGTGAAAGTAAAACTCCCTAGGGATGAAAAGTGTGATACTTTTCAGCCCGCTCCTCAGGCAACTTCAGACCTACTTTCAGAGTATGAGTGATGAAAATATATTTTCTATTTATAGATAGGTGTATTACCAAAAGTGTTAAATTAATATGTTTTCTTTCTATTGATAGGTGTGTCTCCACCAGTGTCTCCATCTATCGTTTCTTAAACTGTCTACAAAACCTACCCGTAACTTATCTACATCCTTAGAAGCCCGGAATTTTAGCTAAAATGACTAATCACTTAGTCCCTGAGAAATAACGCCTTGTTCATACTGCGACACTTACCACCTTATTTTTAATTTTTATCTTCCAGCCTTCGTCCCGTGTTATTTGGGGACGGCGCAACATTTCTATTTTTTTTTTTCGGGCACGCCATAATTATAGCGTTAAGGTTTGAGGCGTGGCTGGAAAGACCTCACGGCATCCTCACCTTCCGCATGACGCAGGTTCTCACCGGACATGGTAAATTCGGGAGGTTCCTGCACCGGATTCGTGCGGAAGTGACGCCCGGGTGTCGCCACTGTGCGGAACGCTCGGAGGGCACCGTAGAGCAAACAGTGGAAGTGTGCCCTGCTTGGGCGCAGCATCGCCGTGCCCTTGTGGGGGTGATCTGTGGCAGCGATCTCTCGCGCCGGGCCTTAGTACCTACAGGCCATGGCCCGGAGCGATAGGCGGTCGCCTCCTTCTGCGAAGCAGTAAGGCTAGGAAAGGAGGCCGACCGCATCATGCAACGGCGCTTTCGTCGCCGCGCCGCCGGGATTCCGAGCGGCCACTGTTCCCGCGCGCCTCAAGCAGTTGTCAGCAACAGCAGGGGGCCCAGCTGGGTCGAAGCTTTGAGGACAGGGTTAGCTCCGAAAGGTAGCTCAGCCCTGGTACGAAAGGCAACGAAGGAACATTAGTGAGTTTTTAGTCAGTAAAAGTCTGACATTATCTCCCGCTCCGCCCATGAGCGGGGAATATCATTAGATGATTTTCCCACAGAAAAACAAGCGAGTCAATGGCAAAAAATCCTTGCCTGGCTATTAGGTCCCTACGTGAACGTGGCACGTCATGCAGGATGAAAGGTGGGACATTCTCTGTGAAGAGACGCAGTACAAACACTGATGGTCGGAACCGTCCGAGAACCCCCATTATCCCCCATCTTTAGAGATTATCTTTGCTGCGCGCAGCCTGGTTGTCTGTTTAGAGTTTTCCAGATTGGCCATGGCAACTCATGTCCAGGGGAGAATTACTCTTCCCGCTATCCTTACTAATATTATAAAAGCGAAAGTGATGTGTTTGTTTGTTACGTCTTCACGCCTAAATGGCAAAACCGATTTTGATGAAACTTGGCACACAGATAGACCATGTCCTGGAATAGGACATAGGATACTTTTTATCCTGGAAGTATGTTTCCTTGGGATAATTTTCTGCTATCACGCTTGCGTAGTCGCTGGGAGCAGCTAGTAAGTATATGAAATTATAATGAGAGAAATGGATATCAAAGAAAGTGTAAAGAAAATAAAAGAGAAAAGTGACATATCGATCAAGTAACTTGGCAGAAGGCCAGGAAAATGAGTTTGTGTGACGAACAAAAATATATGTATTGAGATAAATCAACATAAAAGAACTATATTTTTTCTTGAGATGCCAGGCAGGTCGTATAATAATAAACATAATAATTCCAAAAGAAGATTCGCCCCCGGGTGGGCTCGAACCACCAACCTTTCGGTTAACAGCCGAACGCGCTAGCCATTGCGCCACGGAGGCTCTGGTAAATTGGTCGAATATTATCTTCTATTTATCAATATCACCGTTATCTCAACTGTTGGTAAGACATGACATCGCCACCGATGGAGCATGCTTGTGCAGAAGCCCTCTTTTCTTGTAACCCCCATATTGAAGCCATCAGGCCACAGTCCGGTAGGTAATTCCGCTCCATAGCTGTAAGCACATTAAAGCGCTCACGTGAGCTACACACGCCGATCTTGGAGCGTCAGTCTCCATCATTGATTTACAATGTAAATCAGTGGTCTCCATACATTTTATACGGAAACTAGACTTGTAGAGCTACGCTTGATCTACGCCACACGACTTCGTTCTACGTACAAATCAAGCGTGTTACACGTGTGCGTCGGTCTAATGTAGTTCTAACTTGACATGTCCGCGCCGGCCGACAGTTTGGCGATTCTTCGTGCTAGGTAGACAAATTTGGTTCTCCTGCGGAACGCAATAACGCAAGAAAACTCCGAGCCCAACCATTTCCATCTTTGGGCGACTTCAAGCATTTTGCTGAGCCTCAAACATCTCAATATGATCTCTCAGTCTGTCCAAGATCTTAGAAACTTTAAGCGCACTCTCTTAGGATTACAGCGCGGCGGCGTAGTAATTGGCTAAAATTGGCTTTTTAATACATTTACCGTAACGCCACCTTGGCAAGGCTTGGTTTAATATTAAATGAACTTGCCAAGAGTTTTAGGATGTAGATTTTGTCTCCGGGGCGGTCAGAAATCTTAGTATGAAATTTTCACTCGTAATTTTAAATGTTTGAGTAAACTCAGTGGGATATATTTGTTTATCTATATAGGTACTAGCTTTTGCCCGCGTCTTCACCCGCGTACATAATCCCAGGATAAAAAGTATCCTATGTGTTATTCTGGGATATGATTTAGGTACTCGTGTACCAAGTTTCATCGAGATCTGTACTGTAGTTTTTGCGTGAAAGAGTAACAAACATCCATACATCCATCCATACATCCATCCATACATCCATCGATACATCCATCCATACATCCATCCATACATCCATCCATACATCCATCCATACATCCATCCATACATCCATCCATACATCCATCCATACATCCATCCATACATCCATCCATACATCCATCCATACATCCATCTATACATCCATCCATACATCCATCCATACATCCATCCATACAACCATCCATACATACAAACTTTCGCATTTATAATATTAGTAGGATCTACACAAAAAAGATAGGTACAGAAGACAATCTCATGTATGTACTTCACTACTTATATTTACGCTCGGTGGACGCACACTAATGAGCGTTTGAGCCGGAACTGTTCGACGAGCGGGCCGAGGCGCTCCGAGGTATCGTGTCCGTGAGCGGTGTGAGAGCGCGCTTTGTATGTAGATTGACTTCTGTACCTATAAATTTTGTGGTATCTAAAGTTCTTTATTGTACACCAAGATTACATTTTACAAAAGGAATCCTTGTAATAAAAAAAAACGGGCAAATGCGAGCCTTCCACACTGAGGGTTCCGTAAAAATTTATCTATCAAAACATTTCAATTCCCGAATCGCAAAAAAGTTTCACAGTTTTCAGAGTTTTTTTCCTATACTTTTGCTATGGGACCTTGCTTTATTACCTTTTAGAATTCTAGGTCAACGAAGTACCTACCCAAAAATTTTGATTCCCTTGGGAGTGTCGAAATATACGTTTTTTGCGACATAAAAGGCCTTATCTGTTTTTTTCGATGGTGCAACGCCGTACGTCTGCCTACTCTTTCGAATAACCCCGCATGTTTTCTCACACCATGTATAGTGTTTAAAACCCGTCTATAAAATAGAGTACGAATAATAGAAAATAGACGAACACTAGAATATTTGTTCATACAATATCATAGGAACCCTTTGTAAAAGGCATGTACCTACTTCAATCCTTTTACATAATGTTCACGACGCATCCACCATTGAGCTAGCACTGTATAGGGCCTATGGGGAGTGTTCTATGTGGTAGCTATGTTCATTATAAAAAATTATGGAGTCCCACACTTCTCGAGTGGCGCGCCTGTCACCATACAAGGTGTGAATGATTTTGTGCGAGCTACGAATTATTTGGAGTTGGCATTTCATTTATTACAAGCTTTTATTTAGTTTCACCTATCCCGATGTTTGTCTGTCATCAAATCTTGCAAATTTAATTTGACCCACTTCCCGGTTACATTTACACGTGCATGCAAAATTTCAGCATTGAGCTCTTAGTTGGGCTTTATAGCTGGGTATACCTATATATTAATACTCGTCAAGACGAATCATACGAACCCAAACGCGATGGGGTTGTGTCGATTAACTACGAAGTTCCTATACCAACCTTCCAGTCCCATCATCAGATCAGCTTCATGTCATAATCGTTTTGCATTGTCATCTGATTTACACATGCATGCAAAATTTCAGCTCAATCGGTAACCGGGAAGTGGGTCAAATTTAATTTGCAAGATTTGATTACAGAAAAACATCGGGACAGGTGAAACTAAATTAAAGCTTGTAATAATAAAGGTAGGCAATTTATATGAAACTACTTAGCTGCTCCCAGCGGTTTCGCCCGCGTGATAGCAGAAAATTATCCCAAGGGAACATACTTCCGGGATAAAAAGTATCCTATGTCCTATTCCAGGACATGTTCTATGCGTGTTCCAAGTTTCATCAAAATCGGTTTTGCCATTTAGGCGTGAAGACGTAACAAACAAACTCACTTTCGCTTTTATAATATTAGTAAGGAAGGATTAAATGCAAAATCAATTCATTAGTAATTCCATGTTCGCGAATACCACATCGGATTGAAAAGCGAAGGAGGTGTGAAAGAGGGTTCCAGACTCTTTGTCAATACATAATAAGCATTGTATGGATATGTCACGCGTTCAATAACCCACCTAGCTTACGAAGACCCCTCATCTCCCCTTCACAACCCCTCGCCACTAAAAAAAATCTGTGGAAGAAAGGGGGGAAGGGGATCAAGAGAAAGCGGTCGCAATATTAAAGTGAGTTTATTTTTTATTTTTAAAGTAAGGAATCTCTTTTTGTTTGAAGAGGGGGGATCGAAGTGTCGAGAAATTCTTTAATGAATCTATATGAGTGGTTTTTTTATCTGTGTATTTAATTTGTCAATCACACTAATATTATGAAGACGAAAGTTTGTCTGTAAGTAGTTTTTTTAATTATTTGCGATCGAACGATAATACTGATTTGGATAAAAAAGATCACACATTCTGGGACAAAATTTAGACAAGATTATATTATTTAATAATTATACATTAGCACACGTGTTACGCATTATTTTTTTTTTACTACGGCGTCGGTCGAAAATTGTTTGGGGGGCGTTTGGGTTTGGGTATATACATACCGGTAAGAATTAAAACGACGATGACGGAAAACATGGACTGTAGTAAAATAGACTCCTGCAAGGAGTAGTGGCCCACTAGGGTCGAAACCTACTGGGGCCATGGGCGATGCAAAAGAGATCCCAGAGGCCCTGAAACAATGGCAAAGAAAAAACAGGAAAGGGTTTTAAGTCAGAAAAAGTCTGACATGCCCGAGATGTCATTAGATGATTTTTCCACCTAAAAAAAAAGGAATTCCACTCGTTAGCTGTACCCACAATGAATATGTTCCTAAATCGTTTTGTGCGTAAGGTGGGAAACTAACAAGTGATGTCTACATAAGGCAATAAAGGTAGTTTACTAAGGAATGTTACAAAGAGGCTTTGGAGCCAACATTCCTAATCGATTTCAAAGATATTTTGTGTACAGCAAATCTGACATTGATGTGAAGTAGGTACACTATATCTACGCAACGGATTAGTACACTTCCTGCATAAATTCGTACGAAAAACTACTCCGACGGTTTTTTTTTCCGCGGGCGGAAAATCGTCCAATGACATCCCCGCTCTTGGGCAGAGTGGAAGATAGTGTCAGACTTTTACCGACTAAAAACCCACTCCTGTTCCTTCTTGCCTTTCACACTTCCCGGTTACCGATTGAGCTGAAATTTTGCATGCATGTGTAAATCAGATGACAATGCAAAATTATTATTACATGCTGATCAAGAGCTGATCCGATGATGGAACTGGAAGGCGGCTAAAGGAACTTGGTAGTTAAACGACACAACCCCGTCGAGTTTGAGCTCGTATGATAGGTATGTCTTGACGAGTATTAATTATAAGTATACCGAGCTACGAGTATAAAAGCTTGCTATGAAATAAACGATTTTCATTAAAAGCTTGTTTAGTTCCTATGTGGATATGTGTATTACAGATATCTCCCTTCCCCCCTCCCCACCAACTCCCGAATAATGGCTCTTATGACTGAGAAACTATACCCCGTTTCATTAAAATGTACCATACCTTAACATTACGTTATCTCCTTGCAATAAGAGCGCATTTCACACTTCAAAACTTACTGACAAATACGGTAGCCCTTTCCAACAATATTAAAACATTCTTTTTTAAAAAACAGCATCATATACAGCATCTCTAACCATTACAGCCCCTCAGTCGCCACATAATTATATCCGTGACTACTTTTCTAATATTTTGCACTAGTTTACCCCTCTCCCCTATTTCCTAGGCAAGCCGACCCTAGGTGGAAAAGTAATTCAGAACTACATAGTGTATGCTTTAGCGAGGGGACATCCCTATATGGCTGGGTCTTTGATGTAACTGAATAGAAATATGTCAAGAGATATGCGTGAACTCATCTTAGTATGCGTGTCTTGTATCTACGTAGTCTTATCTAGACACTTTTTTCCTTTCCTATATGCTGAGGTTATACGGTCCATTCCTTCTCCGAGAGAGGAGGCCTGAGCCCCAGCAGTGGGAAAATTAAAAGGCTGATTATGCTTATGATTATATGCTGAAGTGGGATTGGGCCGGACATGTTTGTCGCATGTCGGATGAGCTGTGGGCTAAAAGAGCCCTTTAAATGCAAGGCGGCATCATGGCAGACCAAGCCAATAGTGGAGAGATGACCTAGATAATTACCATGGTGCATGTCACATGCCTTCGAATTTTTGGTTCTAGGACATGCCGGTTTCCTTACGATTGTAGCGACATCTATGACGCCACATAAGAACTACGAAGAAAACACGAAATCCTGCATCGCGCAATCAGAGTTCTCCGCGCGATTTGAACATATACGACAGCCCGACATCAACTATCGGGCAGTCGCCCACCAGACTATAACACCCTGTCTGGCCGGAGGATCCTCCCTTTTCAAAGGAGGTTTTCGGGACTTTACTCTCTGTTCCGCCTACCTCCAAACGATGTTTTCCTTCACCGGTTTGAGAGCAGTGGTGATCAAATAAATTACACAAACTATCTGCCTGCCTTGCTGGTTTTGAACCCGCGACCTACAAATCGTAACCACTCGGCCACCACTGCTCTCAAAAAAATCAATTCTTTATGTCACAAGATCTTAAAGATTCGATTCTGAAATCGAACTAAATATTTACCCAGAGAAGAAACACCGAAACAAACTCAGGGGTAAGTCTCATTTAAAGTGCATGAGTAAACATGTACCCTAATAATCAAATCATAAATTATGAGAACCATGCTGATTAGTTTCGGAGATGATCTTTTGAGGAAAGAACCACAGAGACTGACAACTGTACGTGTCTATGTGTCTGGACCTGTCAACTGACAACTGTAATATCACTGACTGTGAAAGCATTTGATGGTTTCCTACCCTCAAATGAAAAAAGAATAGAATAGAATAGAAAAAACTTTATTGTACACCAAAATAGTAACAATGACATAGAAACTTAAATCTATGGGTACAATGGCGGTCTTATCGCTGACAGCGATATCTTCCAGACAACCTTAGCATGGAATATAAGAACTTAAACTAAAAAAGAAAAAAAAATGGGGTAGTCTGCATCTAAGGACCGATATACTGAAAGTAACAAGCGAAAGAACTCTTAATCGGGTGAGTATACCTACCAGGGATCATCTCAAAAAATATTAGGTATCTTTTTATAATATTGCTCCAGAAAACAAAGAAAAACATGACATTTTCTGCGTTGTTTATCATCCAAGTTTCTTGTCAAGGCGACGACGTTGTATAAGTGCGGGAGGCGACGAGTTCATGTATTATTCATAAGTGAAATTTCAGGTTATTGTAACAAGTACATTCATACCTTGCTTTCGAGAATACCTACTTGTGTTTTCAAAAAAAAATAGTATGTAGGGTATACTTAAATTCTCTGGATCTGGCCACTTACAATCACCATCCGCATCATCATTTCAGCCGTAAGACGTCCACTGTTGAACATAGGCCTCTCCCAAGCGTCGCTACGACAACCGATCCTGTGCGTCTTGCATCCACTTTTCCACTGCGTTTTCCGGTGCGCGGTCGTCACTCTAGAACCTTTCGGCCCCATCGACCTTCCGTTAAAGTCCAGTCCAGTTCCATTTAAGTTTGAGGATTCTTCGGGCTATGTAGGCGACCTTGGTTCTTCTGCGGAATGCTTCATTTCTGATGCGATCACGCAAGGAAACTCCGAGCGTAGCTCTTCCCGTTGCTCTTTGGGTGACTAAGCCTTCTGATAAGGCCCATTGTCAATGACCATTGACATTGCAATAAAATAATGAAATGCAACTTCTATTTCTTTCCTAAAATTAAAGACTGGATTGCAAGGACCAGGGCTCAAGGTCGTCAGATAGGATAGAACCAGGCCATGCAGACCCTTAAGGGCAACCTATTTGGCGATTCAAAAAAGCACTGGTTGTTACAACCAGGACTGCTACACGCCAAGTCTCGTATAGAAGGCTACTCACAAAAACGAACTGCTGAGCTTCTTGAGCTTAACAGGACGAACATCTGTACGATAGCCCGCGCCTTAACCGGCCACTGTAAATTAAACAGGCACCAATTTCACATGAAACTGAGTGGCACTGATGTTTGCCGGTACTTGTAATCAGGAGAGGGAGACGCCTAAGCAACTTTTGTGTGAATGCAGGCCCTTTATCCACAAACGGAGTATCCATCTGGGCCATTATTCACCCGAAAGAGCTTAAAAGTCTTAATGCTAGGAGTATTCTAGACTTCCTGGAAGCCTCCGGGCTAAAAGAGTTACTCTAACAAGGTGGCGAGTCACAATAGATCTTTTAGGTCGCAGTGACTATATTCCCTACACTGCGGGGGATGCATAGTCCCTTATCTTCAATAATAATAATAATAATAACGTTAATTAGGCATTAACGTTACTGACATGAAGCAATCGTTGAAGGAGCGTTTCTTTGGCCGCCTGAAGAAGGTATTAAACAGCCTTCTGTCAGGCGGAAATAAAGTGCGCGCCTTCAACGGTTGGGTCATGCCGGTGTTAATGTACTCTTTCGGCATACTCAAATGGACTCAGACCGAGTTAGACGCTCTGGATAGGCGAGTCCGTACATTGCTGACCGCAAATCGGATGCATCACCCACGATCTTCGGTGATGAGACTGTACATCCCGCGGAAGTGTGGAGGTCGTGGCTTTTTGAACGCAAACTCTACACAACCGCGAGGTGTGCAGCCTCAGAGAATATTTTCTCAAAACCGACGTGGGTATGCACCGCGATGTGGTCGCAGTGGACAAGGGACTCACCCCGTTGTCCATGGCTAAAGAGAACTGGCGCAAACCTGTGGTACTAACTACTGATGACCGCAAGGAAGTATGGAAAGGCAAGGAGCTCCACGGGCGCTTCTTTCGGGCTCTTCATGAGCCTGATGTAGATTTTTTGGCGTCCGTGGCCTGGTTACGATTCAGCAACCTCTTCGGAGAAACTGAAATAACTTCGTCCATAATCGCACAGACAAAATCTGTTAAAATACAACCTAGTGGATTCTGAGGTACCGTACTACAAGTATGTGCCCGACCCAGTTCTTGAAAATGACCATGTCACGTTGTACTGGGATCGGTCTATCATTACTGACCGGACTATTGTAGCCAATAAGCCGGACATAGTGATGATAGACCGATTAGCGCGCCGCGCAATGATAATCGATGTCACCATCCCGCATGACGAGAATCTCGTGATAGCTGAGAAAGAGAAACAAATAAAATATCTCGACTTAGCACACGAGGTTGTCGACATGTGGAATGTGGACTCAGCTATCATTGTGCCGATTGTCGTGACCGCCAATGGCCTTATAGCCAAAAGCTTCGACGACCATCTGTCGAAGCTATCGTTGCGCGGTTGGATCAAGGGCCTGATACAGAAGGCAGTACTCCTCGATACGGCACGCATTGTGAGGAGGTTCCTGTCTCTGGAGCCCTAGCCACCGGTAGCTTGGACCCTGCTCCCGACACCGGCGGAAACTATATTTTTAAATGTTTTTTTTTTTAATATGATTTTGTTAAAAAATATTTAAAAATGTAATTTTATATGTGTAAAAAAGAAATAAAGAGATAATAATAACCACCATAATCCTTCACATCCCAAATTAATGTTAAAATGATCAAATCGCCGCCATTTTCACCACAGCTTAGCTTGTAACTGGGACACGATGAGGCCCGGAGTGTGCACATTATGCGAGCAAGCGCACAGCTAAACACCTATTACTCGCGCACGCAGCCACTGCAGGGGACATAGACCTCACTATGTGCACGTAGACTTCAGGAAGACTAGACTTGACTGCGGGTTTTTCTCTTAAAACCTGAAATTGTATATTTTGAGACAACTGGAGATAGTTTGTCACAGCGGCTGAGGCGGAATACAGTTTTAGGGATCCGGGTGCAGCAGTGACTTTCCACGTGTATCAAACGACGTTTTTCAATACACGGTTGGAGTTTGACACAACAATTTAAAAAAAAATTGGCAGGAACAAAGTCTTGCATTTTTCCACACTAGTGCGAAAAACATTAAATTTACATTTATTAATAAAATCTGTCGAAACGTCTAGTTGACACTTCACGTGACTCAAGGCTGACTTTTACCTTGGACAGAGGAAAAGCATTACCATACAGCGTGGCAATGCGCCAGTCTTTTGGGCACATTACCAGTCGACAGCGATATGGAAGAGTTTTTTGACGCCATACTTTAGTTTGATTTTAATTAGTTGTAATCACGGTTGTAATTAACGTAGGGTTTTTTTTTAATTAATAGTTATATAGTTTTTTTAGAAATTAATGCATTTCTTAATAAATAAGCTTTCCTGCTGATTGATAAACTGGTAGTAAAAAAAAAAACATATTTCTGTCTGTGAATTAAATTGTTTTCTCAGCCGCCTCTAATTCCTTCCTCAGCCTACCCTCCTCTTTGATCGTGCTAGGGCTGGGGAAAGCATACACTTTTATAGTTAAATTAGACCACACCGTCGCATTAATGTGATTTTCCGTAGCTATTCGTATACGCACAACTTGCATGTACTAATGTTTGGAGAGGAATAAAGTTTTTTATTGGCTAGTGCTAGCTAAAGGAATAAAGTTTTTTATTAGCTAGTGTGTTAGTGAGCATAGTCTGTAAAAAAAAGTCAAACACTTGGGAATTTTGTATAATAATTCATCATCATCATCATCATCATATCAGCCGAAAGAAGTCCACTGCTGGACATAGTCTTCTCACAACGACCGGTCTGGTATAATAATTAATAATTTAAAAAATATTTATACGTATTTGATACTTTTTATAAGGCTCTTCTATTAGTAAACAATGATCAAGATCTTATCAACCTTGATTATTAAACCAGTGTTGACTACAACAGATTTCATTTTACTCTAATATAACCAAGTCGTTTGACTTTTTAGATAGACTCTAACTGCCGCACTCAGAGACGCCCATTAACGCTAATCTCTGATTTACTAATTTTGTCATTGAATAATAGTCTATATCTTTATGACGTTAAGTACCTTAGGTTTGCTTTAATTGACATTAAAGTTAAATGACGTCTCTGAGTGCGGCAGTAACAGTATTTGTTTTTGTGTTGGCAATACATCCAGAACTTAACTATCTCTTGTTTATGTTATCTTCTAAATTATCCTTAGATACCGACTAACCTTTAATATATAAAAAGCCTCAATGAACCTGTATGTAATTTTAAAAATATTTATTTATTGTATATTATGTTTATCTATACGCACAGGACAGGTCGTTGTGGCGACGCTTGGGGGAGGCCTATGTCCAGCAGTGGACGTCTTTCGGCTGATATGATGATGATAGGGTGCTGTGCACATATCTGTTTAGTATATTGTTCGTTTTAAGTTAGATTTAATTTATGTGTTTAATTTTTAGTTAATTATTATAAATGTTTTTGTTGTACATTGAAAGTTCCTCAAATGGGAATTTCATTCTCCCTTGTGTGGTTTGCTGTAAGAAAAAAACTTTTTACAAAAAAAATTAAACCGACTACAAAAAGTACAAAATAACTTTAATTTCAGAAGTCGGTGTTTCTATAATAGATACCTAATCTTGTCTCTTCGTTATTTAACACCGACTAGGACTTCCGAAATTAAAGTTATTTTGTACTTTTTGAAGTCGGTTTAATTTTTTTGTAAAAAGTTTTTTATTTTTCACTTTTTAGTTATAGTAGCACCACTAAAAAGAACCTACCCTTCAGCTAAACATAAATTACCTTATAGCCAGAGTGCATCTCATAACGATTCTAATAATCCCAAATACGGTTATATTACATGAATTTACCCCCTCCCCCTTTCCCCTCCCCCTGTCCCCTCCCCCTTTTCTTTCAGTCAGTCATCGACTATACGTATAAACAAAGCAATTTTACTTGTTACGACAATTCTGCTATGATTCTATGAGGAGTTCTGTTCCATATCTTCGAAGTTCATGATCAGATCATAACAATATTTCTATGGGACTTGGAAGAACTTGGAAGCATAACCTTTCAATCAAAAAAAAAAAATTCCAAATCGGTCCACAATTGACCGAAATATCTGTGAACATAGAACCTCCTCCTTTTCGAAGTCGGTTAAAAACCAGTTGTAGGTTAAGCTCGCAAATGTACATCATCTGTTCTTTTTTTTAACTGTTTGTGTACTTACATAGAGAATAAATAATAAAGCCGGTTTATTCCTTAATTACAATTTAGCGTCAGATGTTTAAAATAATATCTAATAATTAATTTTATTTAATTAAGGACTTTGGGTAAAGCCTTCCCCAGGCTGTGTCAACTTTCTCGATCCTCTGCCACTGTCAGCCATCTCTGGCCAGTCACTTAATTACCTCATCGGCCCATCTTTCTTTAGGTCTTTCCTTGTCTGCTTTTGCCTTTCGGGTCCGTCCAACTTTGCTATTTGCTTGGACAATTTTTCGTCATGTAATCTGGCTACGAACGTGGCCTGCTCATTTCCATTATATTTTATTTATTTATTTATTAAAACTTTATGCACTATTACAGTACAAAGGCGGACTTAATGCCTTGGGCATTTTCTACCAGTCGACCTTAGGGTGGTGCAGAAATAAAACATGGAAGGTGCAACATAAAGGCAAACAAACCAATAAAAAAACTAAAACCAAAATAAATATACAATAATATAAATAAAACTTTTATAAATAAATACTTATATAAATACATACAAATAAACAAAATTATAATGAGAAACAAATCCACCAAATCACAGCTGTGATGATTCTGCCAATTTCTTGCGAATGTGTTCACGTGCCATAACCTTAAACGAGAGCCGGCTATGTGCCATCCTGATATTCAACGGGAGCTCATTCCAAAGAAATATCGCTTGGACTAGGAAAGAAGAACGGATAAACCCAGAGCGGTGCGAGTAAGTATTTTATCATTCATTTCTTTTCTTCTTTTTAATTTTTCATTTTTTTCTTTTGATATTGTGTCAAATCAAATCAAATCATTTTTATTTGTCTCAATGAAAAACATACAAGGTGTTACAGAATAATAAAAGTGCGCTGCATTCTACTCGTAAGCATACAAATTCTATAAATTTTGATGATGATTGTAATGTGAATAAATAAGTATATAATCAAAATGTCATGGCACTTGGATGAAATATAATTAATAAGTAATCTCAAATATCAAAATGGTCATTTATAATTAACCATAAATCCAGTCGTAGAGCAGTAACACTTATTTGGATGGAGCAGTGATGATATTTCTAATGTCAATAGGTAATTATATAATTAAAATGTCAAGCACTTGAATGAAATAAAGTAAATAAACAATGTCAAATATTAAAATATTCAATCATAATCCATAACAAATCCAGTCGTGGAGCAGTAACATTCTACTCATAAACATATAAATTCCATAAAAGGTACATTTTGTGATGATAATTCAAAATGTCAATCAAAGTCAAAGTCAAAATATTTTATTTCATATAGGCCTACAAGGGCACTTATAAAACGGCGTTCAATAACTATACAATTAAAATGTCAAGCTGTAGAATAAATAAAGTGTTTTCAAAGTGTTTTTCAAACGCACCCACGATAATACCAAAGAGTATGGTAAATATTGGATAGTACATTTACTTCATATTTTAATTAAAAAAAATAATAATTTCAATTTTTCTAAGTACCGCCACCATATTTAATACCTCGATGACATTTACGCAATTTCTTGTTAGCGGGTAAAAAGCGCGCGAATTTATTTTTTTCTTTTTCGAGTGTCATTTCAAATGTTCACCGGTTGTTTATGGTTCGATGAAGCTCTATTGACGACTAGTTATTTTTTTTTTAATAATGAATAAAGGAGCAAGCACCTTTAGATGGGGAACTGTGCCGCATTTCGTTATTTTAAGAGTTAGGGCAAAACATATTATGATGCAGGAAGTAGGTTATCTAATTAAAATATTTTACTCACTTACTTTCATTAACCTTTTAACCGTCGGATATATCCGACAAAAACTATCACGTTTATTCCTCCGGGGCTGCACATCACATTCAAGGCTAGAGTGAATAGGCTCTTAACCCTTCAGATACCGTCAATTAGAGACACAATAGTAAGACAATAGATGCGCGGCCACCGGTGGTCGCTTGGGGATTCATGAATTAATAAACTAGTGTGCCTCACCACAAAATATGTAGGTACAGAAATCAATGTGCATACACAGCGCGCTCGAGCAACGCATACATAGACACCGCTCACGGACACGATATCTCGGAGCGCCTTGGCCCACTCATCGAACAGTTTCGGTTCAAACGCCCATTAGTGTGCGCTCACAGAGCGTAGGTATAAAATCTATGATGGCCCCACCGAATAAATGTGTAAGAGAGAATATTGACAACATTTCAGCAAAAAATAAAAACGTTTAAACTTTAATAACGCTCATTTCATTGCAAATATGTATAAATAATGAATAAACAAATTAAAAGTAAAACAATAATCTATAAACTTGTATATTTACTTCTTTTAAACATTAATGAATATCAAGAAATTCATGAAAAACTGTTTAATATTTAACAAAAACCACAGAATATCGCTCACTGAAATCCCGCCAAAAACTCGGCAATAGGCATTATAACACACTATACGTAGACAAAAAAAAATAAAGCCAACTTCAAACAAACGTAGAATAGACAAGAAAAAAAACTGCAACATTATCTTATTGTGCGCGGCTTGGCAAAGGCAACTACGTTCTGCCTCTCATCATAAACCATGTAAAAATAATATGGAAAAAGCGCGGGATACTAGGCCCTCAGTTTATAAAAGACAGTAAAGAGAAACTGAGGAAAAAAATGCTCTTATGCGATACTGAATTGCGTAAAAGCGCTACAAGACCCCGTTCAGTGTGTAAAGGCGCACATTTTGTGTGAATACGTTTATGTATTTATTTTTCATTCAGTTTTTTTTCTTGTGTATTTTTTTTTTGCTTAAGCTAGTTTGAATGTGTTTAGGTGTCTGCGGTAGATATTTTCAGTCAGGTAACATTTCGAGCGATTGCGCCCCGGAAAACGTAGCCTTGGAAGGCCTGCAAGGTGGACCAACGGGTGAGAGTCGCGGGAATGTGGTATTGTGGCGACATGTAGGGGAGGCCTATGTCCAACAGTGGATGTCCTTCGGCTAAAATGATGATGATGACGATGAACATTTCGGGGAGTGTGTGCCGGAATAGCATAGTTTATTGCCGCCAGGCCTGTTCCATCATGGTTTCCTGCCGGAGTCTGTGTTTCCTGATAGAGTACAACCTATGTCTTTATGTCAAGAGTGAATAGCTTACTTCTAGTGTGTGAGATAGTTGTAAAACTAGAGGTTATGAATAGTTAATACAAACGATCTTAGTATGTAATTAGGTTATAGATACCATAGATCAGTTTTGATAAATCTTACAATCCTACAAAAGGACGATCGATTAATTCAACGAGCACTCAAAAAAGTTAAAAACAATATAATTAAAAATTTAATGAACTTAGGTAGGCCATTTTAACTTAGTAATTAAAAGGAATAAGTTCGAGTTAAATACTTATCTCTAATAATTTTAAAAAGTAATCAATGCTCATGATACAATACAATCATAAAATATTTTTAAAATTGCATTCGAGTAAAGTTATTCCCCATAGGAAGTACTTTCGGATTATTTTTGAACCCCAAAAAACCTTTATTGAATACAATTAAGACCTTTCATTGGTCAAGCTCAAACAATAATAAACATATACAACAACAAAAAACCGTACGTTAAAAAAAAAACACAAAACATGTTAAATTGAAGTCAGAATATCAATAAAAAGTGCTGAATAGTTTTTATGTGAACACGGCCGAACGCAACCCTATTTTGTCCATAGACAATGGACAATTTATTTTTTTCTATAGCACGCACTGGCCACTAGTTGGGTCACATTTAATCGAGGCATAGAGTAAAATTCTAAATTGAAATTGATTTTTAATAACGGAAAACCATTTGCCGTTATTAAAAATCTAAATCGTGACTTTGATGAAGTTGAATAGATTTTTATTAATAGAAAATCGTCTTTTAATTAGTTTTCATGACCTTTTCAGTAACTATTTTAGTTTTGATTATAAATGATACAAGGTCGCAGTTGAATGTCAATAGATAAAAATCAGGGAATAAAAAAAAGATGTACCTACGTTTTTTTTTTTTTATTAGAACGCAGACAGGATTTAGCCTTTTTGTGCATTTAGCCAGTGTCAAGAAAACGCGGGTGTAACAGCTAAGGAGTAGAATTCTCAGCTGGAATCTGTGTTTCCTGATGCCCACAAAGGCGTTTATAACTTTTTTCTCGGCTTTAGAAGCCTAATAGTAGTTAAGATTCAAGGTAGGTTCCTTGTATTAGGTTACGATGGGGCTGCCATGGTCTTACTGTGACCAAAAGTCCTTAAATGTATAAAAGCATTTAAAAAAACAACTTTTTCCTCCATGAGTGGATTTGTGGGTGCTCAAACGAAAAAAAAAACTCAAATAGTTTAGTTTCAGGTGAAACGCATATCTACCTATGATGTTTAACTTTTTTTCCATTGGCGGATATCCGCTATTGAAACGTAACACACTCATAACGACTTATATAATTATACCAGATATACTATTCGACCTTTCTTAAAACTCCTCTAATAATTTTTTGATCAACATTTTTTTGTTCCACTGAAGAATTATTATTCTGATTGAAAAAAAAAACAAACTAATTTTTAGTAAGCTACATGTTAAACTATAAAAATTATTCCTCTCTTATTTTTCTCTCGAATTATCTCCCAACTTACTACGTCGAAAACTGTCACCAGTTTTTTTCAAGTTTAGTTTTTTTATTGTTCAGATTCAGATTTGTTTATTTCTAAACAGGTAACAGATACACATGAGTGTAAGATGTTTCATTTTTGTAATTTCATAATAATATGGAAGCAAAATATTTAACTTCTTATTTGAAAAACGAGTGTGGTCGATTCTACCCCTATAATCTTTGATGCCGGACGACAAACAATAGTGCAATATAGACTTATTATTAATTGAAGCCACGAGAGGAGGGTCGCATGCTTTAGTAGTCCAGCTGCTTGCCTAGACCAGGGGTCAGATGTTGAGGGTTGCCAGATCACAAAAAAAAACAGTAGTAGTAGTATTTTTTTAACAAAGCTGCTTTCTTTTATTAACTCTTCAATCGTGATAATTAGAGCACAATAGAAAGACAATGGGTGCGCGAACGCCGGCGTTCGCTTGGGGGTTAATGAATTAATGACTTCTAAGTAGAACTACTGATTAGGTCCGCGGGGCAAACATGGTCAGAGATCGCCCTAGACAGATAAGTGTGGAAGGAGAAAGGGGAGGCCTTTGCACACAATCCTTACTAATATTATAAAAGTGAAAGTGAGTTTGTTTGTTACGTCTTCACGCCTAAATGGCAAACCCATTTTGGATGAAACTTGGTACACGGATAGACCATGTCCTGGAATAGGACATAGGATACTTTTTATCCGGGAAATATGTTCCCTTGGGATTATTTTCTGCTATCACGCGGGCGAAGCCGCTGGGAGCAGCTAGTAGGCTAATAAAAAAAAGTACAACTACCAAAAAAAAACATAAAAAATTAGTCGCGACAGTTGGCAACACTGCCATGAGACCCTCCTCTTTTAAAAGGTAAGTGGTTCTATAAAAATTCTATGGTCATTATTTTCTAAGTACGATTTCTAATCTGTGGCTAGTTTCTATAGGTTTAGGGGTCCTACTATTGAGTACTGGACCTAATGGACATACTTGCAAGTTTGTGTATTACCTACACACCCCTATTTTTTAATAAGTACAAAAAAGGGGCTCCATACCCGTTACTTAACATATTTTTGTAGTCAAAAGTAAAAAAAAAAAACAAAAGTCCCAATTTTTTTTTTATATATTTTTTTTTTTACTGACTAAAACCCACTCCATGTTCCTTCTTTGCCTTGCGTTCTAGGGTCACGGGTTTTCCTTTCAGAAGCGAATCCATGTACTCCTAGGTTCGACCCTGCTACGGTTTTGTTGACAAGTCATGACATCTATCAAATTCGTATATAATAATATTCATTAAATAAGTGCTAACAATTTTTTTATAACTGTGGACATTTGTATTTCAATTGTTTTATTTTTATTTTTGGAATGATCTAAATTTTATTTTATTTCTTTAATTGTGGTTCATAAAATCTATGTTAATTTCTTGTTTTAATTTATTTATTATTGCATGATTACTACTTTGTATGCCCTAGAGGCAAAACATAGCGCGCTTAATGTATTAATTCATGAATCCCCAAGCGACACCCGGTGGCCGCGCATCTATTGTCTTACTATTGTGTCTCTAATTGACGGTATCTGAAGGGTTAAATAAGAACTTGTAATGTACCTACCTATGTTTTACAATAAATAAACGAATCTGAATCTGAATCTGACATATTCTTGAGGCGCGTGGAGCACTACGCGGCGTCGACGACTTGGACTTGATCCGAACGAATACCGGACGGCCAGACAGCGAGCTACCCATTCCTCGCCGTCTACAAGCCCAGGCCACAAGCACTGTGGAAATCGGGGTTAAGATCCCGACAGATGGGGTGTTAGGTACGAACCCTCACGCGTGCATTACTGCTTCGTAGAAGGAGAAGGAGAAGGGCCTTTACCAACGTCCGGCGCGAGAGACCGTTGCCGCCGATCGCTGCCACAGAAACACGGCGATGCTCCGCACCAGCGCGGCAATCCTCCACCGAGTCCTCATGAAAAATACTTAAGTTCTTCGTCATTGAATAGGGACATTGTACCAACACATATCGTACATTGTCCCGCGGAAAATAAATGAAAACTTTTTAGCTGTAACATACATTGTATTTTGATGCGGTCATGTCGGCCATTTTGTTCACGTCACTGCTGCCGAGCGGTAATTAATTTGTGGGAACCTACAAAAGTGGAAACGATAAAAATTGTGGTGTAAGTAATAACATTACAGCGGTTTTACATGCTGACCACCCGCACAAAATAGATAGGTATAGAAGTCAATCTCTTGTATGTATTTCAGTTCGTCCACTAAACAGTTATATTTTTTTTGCTATGGGTTGTCCGAAAGGGTTTCAATTGTTTAACTATTTTTTTAGTATATGATGAGGCGTGTAAATAGCCTCACCTAAATATAAGGAGGGACTTTTAAGACTACCCAATATGGCGATGGAAGCAAATTTAAATTTCACAAAAATTAAATCCCTGTTGATGATTCCTTCTGAGACCAATATCCACTACATCTATTTGAAGCAAAGAAAGCCCACGTACCTTGCGAATCCAGGGACCCGGCTTAGAACCAGGAAGATGGGAAGAAGCCTCGTTCACGGGTGCGTGGTTGCTGTGTGGGCTGTCGGCCGGCGAGCTATCTTGATTCTCCACCGGTGGACTGGTCAGAACTCGTGAAAAACACCACTGCCCTATAAGTTCACAATGTCTCTCGGCAGCAGATGCACTTATTCCACGAGAATTGTCAGGTTTTCAACAGATATGGGATTTTTATCGCGGAGCGGTGTCCATTCGACGCAATGCGAATGGCGGTGGAAAAAGCGGTGTGCGGAGGACGCTCTCTATTGGTCGTTCGTAAGCATCTCAAGGAAACGCTCGATACGCTTAACCAATGGGAGCTGCGGTAGTAAATATTGTGCGGAATCATCAATAGAGACTCAATTGTCTTACTTTTTAAACTAAATAATGTTTTTAAAATGCGTGAAAAGTAACTAAGATATTATATTCATTCCTTAAAAAATATATCTGTATTTATAAAAGGCATTGACGCTTCACCAGTATATGTATGTAGTATATTAATTTGAGTATATATGGTATATATAAACATTACTTGATTAGGATATCTATTCTTGTTATTGCCTTTTTTCACTCTTTTATTGCACCTAACACTAATTTTTCTTTGCATCGCCCAAAGGTTGACTGGAAGAAAATGGCTAAAGCATTAAGTTCCCCTCTGTACTCTTGTGTGCTTATAGTGTTAAAAAAGAGAACAACGGGTTTTAATTCTACATAATAATCTGATAATATGCGAATATTTTCGTCTCTCGCCCGACTTTTTGTAAGTAACTACTATCGCGTGTTGGTCGCATTTGCATCGCGCTACAGAAGTTATGCAAACGTGCGACTGTGTCGGAGGATATCGGGCAAAGAATAAATATTAATAATAATATTTCACAACTAACACACAACGCCGTCTGGTCTCAAGCTAAGCAGAGCTTGTGTTATAAAGACTACACAACTGATCCATTATCTGGATGGAAGATGGAGCATGAGTGAAGAAAACAAAAGATAACGTGACTAATGTTGCCTCAACGGAGTCCATCTTGCAACTGTGTCATATTTGTGTCGTTACTGAATCGCGTTTGCATCGAGACTGTATCAACACTAAAAAGTGGGAGAGAGGCTTTTTAGCTGTAACACCTTCAGTGGTCTCACAAAACCTGATCGTCCGAATGTCACCACAAGGATTCAGCAGAAAATCGATTCAGTTGTGGTGTTCAAGAACACACGCTACTCTTTATATATTTATTACGGGCAGTGTCCGGAATTCGGGTTTGAAACGTCCGATTCGATCAGTGGCTAGCTCACAACTAAGGGTCGACTACCCCACCACCTAGCGGCCAATCTACGCACTATACGTCACGTGCATACTGTACACCACACATGCTGAGCTGGACTCCCATTTGGTGCAACACTGAGATGTACACTGCACTATGGCTCTCATCTTTGTATTTTTTTTACCTACCAGTACTTGACGTAAGTAAGTGTTTATTATATTACTTTGTTGATGTTGCTTGTATTTGTATAGGTGCTTAGTTTTTATAATTTAACTAGCTTTTGCCCGCGCGGCTTCGCTCCCGCTCGTCTCTACTCCAAACTACTATACCCAACTCTACCCAACTCTACCCTACTCTACTCTACTCTACTCTACTCTACCCTACTCTACCCTACTCTACCCTACTCTACCCTACTCTACCCTACTCTACCCTACTATACCCTACTCTACCCTACTCTACCCTACTCTACCCTACTCTACCCTACTGTACTCTACTCTACCCTACTCTACCCTACTCTACCCTACTCTACCCTACCTTTCGACACCGTGGGTGTCCGGAATTCGGGTTTGAAACGTCCGACTCGATCAGTGGCTAGCTCACAACTAAGGGCCGACTACCCCACCACCTAGCGGCCAATCTACGCACTATACGTCACGTGCATACTGTACACCACACATGCTGAGCTGGACTCCCATTTGGTGCAACACTGAGATGTACACTGCACTATGGCTCTCATCTTTGTATTTTTTTTTACCTACCAGTACTTGACGTAAGTAAGTGTTTATTATATTACTTTGTTGATGTTGCTTGTATTTGTATAGGTGCTTAGTTTTTATAATTTAACTAGCTTTTGCCCGCGCGGCTTTGCTCCCGCTCGTCTCTACTCCAAACTACTATACCCAACTCTACCCAACTCTACCCAACTCTACCCTACTCTACCCTACTCTACCGTACTCTACTCTACTCTACCCTACTCTACCCTACTCTACCCTACTCTACCCTACTCTACCCTACTCTACCCTACTCTACCCTGCTCTACCCTACTCTACCCTACTTTACCCTACTCTACCCTACTCTACCCTGCTCTACCCTACTCTACCCTACTTTACCCTACTCTACCCTACTCTACCCTACTCTACCCTACTCTACCCTACTCTACCCTACCCTACTCTACCCTACTCTACCCTACTCTACCTTGGAAGAGTCTGGATTGCAGGTACTCAATAGAGGTGATACGCCTACTTTCGACACCGTAAGAGGTAATAAGACTTACACCAGCTTTGTAGATATCACAGCCTGTACGGAAGATCTACTAGATCTAGTAGACAACTGGAGGGTAGAACAGGAGATGACGAGCTCGGACCACAACGCCATCCTACTCGATATAAATCTCCGCAGGAGTAGAGGCCTAAGAGTTCAAAGAACGACAAGGCTATATAACACAAAGAAGGCAAATTGGGACGTTTTTAACAACACGATCTCAAGCCATTATTCGGACAGTAACATAAATGTAAATTCAATAGCCAAAATAGAGTCAAAAGATAATCTAGAAAAAGTAATAACAAATTTTACCAAAATTATCACAGCTGCATGCAAAGCCAGCATGCCCATAAAAAAGAGTACGGAGGTACTCAAGGTCCCATGGTGGAATGATGAGCTCGCCAGGCTGAAGAAAGTTGCCACTACCTTCAGGCGCAAAATCAAAAACGCGGCACCATACGAAAAAGAAAGAAGAATATGAGTGCCAAGCCAAGAAAGCCCAAACAGACAGCTGGAAGGAGTTCTGTAGAAGACAGAACAGAGAAGGAGTGTGGGACGGTATATACCGTATAATCCGTAGGACCACCAGGAGACAAGAAGACTTGACCTTAACCAAAGAAGGTGCATATCTAAACCCAAAAGAGTCAGCGAACTTACTTGCGGAGACATTCTACCCAAAAGACCTGGAGGAAACTGACAACGATGATCATCGCCGCACCAGAGAAGCGGCAGAGCAGGTAAACGAGTGGAAGCATGATGAGAATCATGACCCACCGTTTACACTGTTGGAGCTAAAGACCGCGGTGGGAAGTTTCAAAGAAGGCCCCGGGAGCGGATGGCTTCACAGCAGATATCTGCAGCAGGGCTATCTACCAGGACCTGGACGTATCGCTTGCCCTCTTCAACAAGTGCCTAGAATTAGGACACTTTCCGGACATCTGGAAGCAGGCAACCGTGGTAGTCCTGAGAAAACCGGGCAAAGACGATTACACGAACCCCAAAGCGTATAGACCCATCGGTCTGTTGCCGGTTTTGGGGAAGGTCCTGGAGAAGATGACAGTAGCAAGGATCAATTGGCACATTATACCGATGATTAGTACTCGCCAGTTTGGATTAATGCCCCAGAAGAGCACCGAAGACGCTCTCTATACACTAATACACCGAATCCAGGGTTTGATTGAGCGTAAAAAGCTAGTAACCCTAGTGTCATTGGTAAATATCAGGAGGCTACTGGATAGCTATAGCTATCTTGCCTGCAGAAAAGTCAGTGTAAGATTCGCTGGGGAAGAATGCACTAGGAGCACCAACAAAGGTTGCGTGCAGGGGTCAATCGGTGGTCCTATCCTGTGGAACCTTCTGTTGGACACTCTGCTGCGGGAACTGGAACGGATGGGTGTGTATGTGCAGGCCTTCGCTGACGACGTTGTTATGATCTTTGACGAAGACACTGGACTTGACGTCTCGAGGCAGGCAAACGCAGCGCTCGCCTACGTTCAGCAGTGGGGAGTCAGAAATAAGTTGAAGTTTGCGCCGCACAAAACTTGCGCAATGGTCCTAACCAAGAAACTTAAGTATGACACCCCACTGCTGAACATGGGAGGAGTCGGCGTCGGCATGTCGCGGGACATCAAGATTCTAGGACTGACCATTGACGATCGACTGACCTTCAATAAGCACGTCTCGCTGCAATGCCGGAAGGTCTTAGACATATACAAGCAGCTGTCTAAAGCTGCAAAGGTCGACTGGGGTTTGCACACAGACATCATCAGAGTTATTTACACGGCTACAATAGAGCCGATATTGTTGTATGCATCTGCGGTGTGGGCGCCTGCAGCCAGGAGGATCGGGGTGCGCAAGTTGCTTGACACGGTCCAGAGAGGTTTCGCTCAGAAGCTCTGCAAATCGTACCGTACAGTTTCTCTACACTCGGCACTCGTGTTGGCGGGGTTACTACCTCTTGACCTCAGGATACAAGAAGCAGCCGCACTGTATGAGGCGAAAAGAGGGTCACCCCCGCCATACATGCGAGATAGAGAGACAGAGCGTCCGGTAGGGTTTGCAGAAACTCCTCATCCGGCAGAACATATGGCTTTGGAAATTACTCAACTGGCGGACCAAAGCCTTGTAGACGGGTACAATGTGCAGCAGGTGCGAATTTTCACCGACGGCAGCAAGATTGAGGGGAAGGTTGGAGCCGCACTATCCTTATGGAATAGTGAGGCCGAAATTCAGAACCTCAAGCTTAGTCTGTCCGCGTACTGCACAGTCTACCAGGCCGAGCTTCCATATGTAAAGCCACGAGCGTAGACGACCTATGGTCTGTACAGTGATTCGAGAGCCGCACTGGAGACGGTCGCTAACCATTGGTCTCTCCACCCGTTGGCCGTGAAGACGAGGGAGAACCTGCGGAAAGCCGTGTCCCACGGCAAAGATATATCTTTGTTTTGGGTCAAGGCCCACGCAGGACTGCCCGGGAACGAACGCGCTGACGATCTTGCCAAACAGGCTGCTGTTGCAGCGAAAAGGAAGCCGGACTATGACCTGTGCCCCATTTCGTACGTGAAAAGACTTATACGGCAAACATCTTTGGTAGCATGGAACAGTCGGTATAAGACTGGGGTCACGGCGTCGGTCACAAAGGTTTTCCTTCCCGATGCAATTGAGGCTTATCGGTTTGTTCTCAAGGCTAAGCCTGAAGGTAAACTCACCCAAATACTTACGGGGCATGGTGGATTCTCCCAATACCTGAACCGGTTCAAGTGCAAGGAGAATCCATCATGTATCTGTGAGCCCAACACCAGCGAAGATGTCGTGCATCTCCTAGTAGATTGTCCCGCCCACGAATCACGAAGGTTTGACCTCGAGCAGCAACTGGGTACAAAGATTACTGTTGATAACTTAGGCGATTTACTTACCAGCAAGATAAGCAGCAAGGAGTTTATTAATTACTGCTTAAATATATGTGAAATTGTAAACAACAGAAACAAAAGTAGATAAATAAGCATTTGTTTAATTATATAATTAACTAGCTTTTGCCCGCGCAGCTTCGCTCCCGCTCTTCCCTACTCCACCCTACTATACCCAACTCTACCCTACCCTACTCTACACTACTCTACCCTACTCTACCCTACTCTACCCTACTCTACCCTACTCTACCCTACTCTACCCTACTCTACCCTACTCTACCCTACTCTACCCTACTCTAACCTACTCTACCCTACTCTACCCTACTCTACCCTACTCTACCCTACTCTACCCTACTCTACTCTACCCAACTCTACCCTACTCTACCCTACCCTACTCTACAATACTCTTCCCTACTCTACACTACTCTACCCTACTCTCCTACTCTACCCTACTCTACCCTACTCTACCCTGCTACTCTACCCTACTCTACCCTACCCTACCCTACTCTACCCTACACTACCCTATTTTTTTTTTCATAAGAACCTTCTCCTCACAATAACAATCACAACAAAAAAAAAATCAGCCAAATCGGTCAAGCCGTTTTCATGCCAAGTCGTGACAACGGAAAACGGGGGTCATTTTTATACATATAGATTATAAAAAAATAAGCAAACCTATAGAATAAGATAAATAATGTGTAATTAGATTAAGAGCAGAAAAATATTGGAAAAAAAAAAGTTACAAGACTAAGAATAAAAACATTGATCGATACTTTCAAAACCCTAACCCATCTATGCTAGTTTGAAAAGTATTAGATGCAAGACAATGTAAAATGACCTAGAATACTATAAGCAATTAGATTAATATGATATAGATACAAATAATTATATAATGTAGTAGTAAGACAAATAATATTGATACTGTACAGCAACTTACCCCGTCCGGTACTTCAATCCTGGAAGAATATTCAGGGAACACGCAGGTAGAGTATTGAGCAGGAGTGGTTTTTAGCCGGTAAGAGTCCGACACTGCCCAGACTGTCCTATTCGTGGGACATACTATGTCGTGACAACGGAAAACGGGTTTCATTTTTATATATATAGATAGATATAGATTGTGTTTTCGTGTAGGTTTGTGTTGTAACAAATAGATAGTTTACCTATCTATCTATAAAAAGCTCTTTCTCGGCCGAACTGTTTCACAAAAAGCTGCCTATTTCTAAACAGTTAAACGCTATTTTCTTGCACCAAAAACAAATTGCGAATCAAGTGTCGATATATTAACCGCCGATATGCCCGACCTAAATGGCGCGCAAAAAATGTGTTTTTTTTTTAATTTACCACCGAGGCACCGAATCTACTGTAGAGTGCCAACTTTGAAAATGGAACTCCATTAATTAAGTATTGGAGTTAAATATGGGAATGTGAGGTTTTAATGCATGCTGGTTTTAGAAAAGTTATGTTTTTTTTAATACCTCGTTAGAAGTTGGTCCAGCTAAATTAGACAGTTAAAATGTCCATTTTATTATTATTATTTTGAAGATAAGGGGCTATGCATCTCCCGTAGTGTAGGGGATGTAGTCACTGCGACCTAAAAGATCTATTGTGACTCGCCACCTTGTTAGAGTAACTCTTTTAGCCCGGAGGCTTCCAGGAAGTCTAGAATACTCCTAGCTTTAAGTTTTAATCTCCTCCGGGCGAATAATGTGTCGAGAGATGGAAAATGTCCATTTTATATTAGTAACAAGATTGAACTTCAAATACTTATGTATGTTTAAGTCGTGATATTATAATTCATCACTTCATGAATGGCCAGATAAAACTGGCCAAATCGTTTAAAATGCTTCATCATCATCATCAGTCTTTTTAATGTTCCCACTACTGGGGCTCAGGCCTCCTCTCTAGGAGAGGGAATGGGCCGTAATCCACCACGCGGGCGTAATCCATCAGTGTGGTGAATGTCAGATGTCTTCGAATTTTTGGTTCTAGGACATGCCGGTTTCCACACGATGTTTTCCTTCACCGTTTTGAGAGCAGTGGTGATGAAATAAATTACACAATATAATGCTCCAGGCTGGGTTCGAACCCGCGACCTACACTTTACACTTTTAAACTGTTTGTTATCCAATAAATAAAATAAAAATTTATTTTATATTTAATTAAAACCAAAAAATAAAACCCCTAAACTATTTAAAAACTAACTAAAATATGACTTCAAAAAACTCCTTCACTTCGCTGTCGACTGGCACAGCTCAAAAGACTGGTGCCAATGCCACGCTGTATGGCAATGTTAATCCCCTGTCCAAGTCACAGAAAAGTCAGCCCTTATCTGTTCCCGCACACGGGCCTCAAAAAAACGCCGCCACACAAAAATGCTAGAAGCGGCCACAAAAAAAGCTAGAAGCCACCGCAAAAAACTGCTGAAGCACGCGACAGCTTGTGGCCGGAGAAGCTTGAAGAGGCTTCAAGCGTTTTTTTGTGCCGACACCGCCGCACACGAGCCACAAAAAAAAGCCGCCTCAAAAAGAAACTTGAAATGGCGTTTTTTTGAGGCCCGACTTTACCAATTATGACAAATTTTCGTGGACAATTCTGGGCTTTAGTTTTTTTTATGATCTAAGGGTAAAACTAATATGATCAGTAAGGGTAGGGATAGATCCCCATTTTTTTGTACTATTTAAAAAAAACTACGTATAATAAAATTTATGTAATTTTTTCTTAACAATCCCTGTAATTTCTATTTTAATGTTCTATTATATTCACGCCAATCAGTTCTCAATTTCAAACATGTCAAAATCATTGAACCAGTACATTTTATTCACACCAGAATTTAATAAAATATAAAAATAAAAATTTTCAGTCGACTGGTTTTCAACAGCTCACTATTATTACCAAAGACAATAGTGCCAGTTATTAATAGTGCGTCATAGACAAAAGATTTGCTCTATGGTTCAACGCCTCTACGATATGGGGGCTTAATAAAGGGTGTTGGGTTTGAAGTTTATTTTTGTGAAATATCAAACGTGAATAGGAAAGTACCATCTTGTTGAAATGAGGGATCGAAGACTAGTGTACAGTCAGGAAACTTTATAGTAGAGCAGATTAAAAGCATTTATGTATTTAAAACTCTATATAATAGTACTATGCGTTCCAAATGAGAATAGAAAAGCCAATGACCTCGATCTGTCAAATTTTGATTGGAAAGTATAGTTTCCAAAAAAAGCTTAGGTATTTGCGTTTAAATGGTTTTGTTTTTGTTTAACTGAGCCTTATTAAGAAATAGATAAAAAAGTAATTTATAACTTTTTTTATAAACTATACTTTTCAATCAAAATTTGACAGATCGAGTTCATTTGCTTTCCTATTCTCATTTGGAACGCACAGTACATACAAACACTGTACAAAGGCAGACTTTTATTTTTATTTTTTATTGTTGATAGGTTTGCGCTTGACCGCCATCTCACCTGATGGAAAGCGATGATGCGGTCGACGATGGAACGCGCTTACCTAATACCTTAGGCATCTTCTACCAGTCCACAAAGCTAGATTTGTAGAGCTACACTTGATACAAGCCACGTGACGTCGTTCTACGTATAAATCAGTCGTGTGCATGAATATAATATAGTTCTAGCTTCGGATACAGACGAACGAGTCAGTCTGTTTTTATATGTAGGTATCACTCCGCTCAAAGACGCTAGTTTTGGTCGAACCGAATATGCACTTTTTGGCCAAATCCGAAACCAAATGTTTGATCGATTTCTATTTTTTGGCACTTCTTCACACCAATCAGTTTTTGATGAACAGAAAGTGACTTAGAACAATTCAATTATATTTCTATCAAGTTTAAATCTTTTTCCAAATTTGAATAAAAAAGTACTTATGTTTGTCTGACCAGCCAACATGTTTCCCTCCTTATGCGACCTCCTTCAATACCACAGTATCTTTCGTTAACATTACAACTTATAATAAAATTGCTTTATTTACTTCCAGAAATTAAAAACTTTCCGGTTTTACGGTCCTACAAAACTAGATGCACTACAACTTGAGCGCATTAACATGGCACCTGGCCCGAAAACAGTCCACATTGAATACTCGAAAATTGTTTGTATCACCACGTTTAAAGCATTGTAAATTCGTAAAGTAGTATAGTATGTTATGAGAAACCAGTCAGAGCAAAATAAATGTTGATATTAAAAAAAACTCTTCACTCAATTCTTCAAACGTCATTCATCAGGTGCCATGATGTAGCTACAAACCGTGTATACAAGCATTTTAAGCAATTTTGACTAGAAGTTACTACATTTGTGCACAGTGGCCTTATAGTCCTTTTTATAACATTGCTCTTGACAGACCGAGCCAATAAACCCTGTTCTCTTTTACTACCAAATCAGTAAAAAAAAGATATAAAAAGGTCGCGAAACCAACTAGAAAATAATAAAATACGACCATAGACTCCACAAAAAATGATTTAATTTTTTTATTACCATTTCCTTACCTTTTTATGAGGCATATTTTATTTGCCGCCATTTTTAACGTCAAAATAAACGAATTGCCTCCAAAAGTGAATAAGGTTTTCATTAAGCAAGATACTTTTTTTTCTAATGTCCTCGAAATGCGTCGCCAAGATTCTATCTTGACTTTTCATAAGGCTCTCCATAGACATTAAAAAAAATATAAAGAGTTCTTAGGAAAAAAGTTGAAGATTTTCCTTCGGAGGGGCAGGAGGCCTGAAAGGTTATTTTTAGGTGGATGTGGTATATTATTTTATGTTTTAATATAATCAATAGTCTTTACACTTTGATGTAGACGATGTTTTGATTATCGACTAAACTATCCAATGATTACTTTGAAATGGTTGTCAATTTAAAAATGTTAAAAATAAGAATATGTTTTTGTGTTGTATGAAGTGATAGTAAGGAACTGAATTACACACTAACCTAAAATAAGATTCGTTTTAAAATGAATAGATATTTCTCAAAAACACTCACAGGTCAGCTATTCGTAAAAACTTGGGATTTCAGACCATTATCATCATCATTTCAGCCGATACATGTCTACTGTTGGACATAGGCCCAAGCTTCGCCACAAAGAACGTTCCTGTGCGTCTCATCGGTTTCCTGCAACCTTCACCAGGTCATCATTCCACCTTGTTGGAGGCCTTCCAACGCTGCGTTTTCCGGTACGCAGTCGCCACTCCAGAACCTTTCGGCTCCAACGGCCATCTGTTCTGCGAGCAATGTACCCTGCCCATTGCCACTTAAGTTTGGCAATGACCATGATATTTCAGACCATGTTAAATGCTAATTTAGATTTAAGTAGGTACATTATAGACGTTTGTGTTATTGTGTTGCCACACTGATTGGTATGTGGTAATTTTTGAGTGGTATCTCTGAATATTCGTCTTTGCGACTATATTTTTGTTACCTTATCTGTTCAAACAATAATAATATGTATTTGTATTATTAAATAAAAAACAGATATGTCATATTGTCATACATCATCTATACTCTACACTTAGGTATATTATAAACAGGTAAAGTTCGTTTTTATGTTTTTTGTCTGTAGAAATCTCTGGTCAGATTGCTAAATTTTTTTCACCGTTAGAAAGCTACTTTATTCCTGAGTTACATAGGCTATATCTTATGTACGTGGGCGAAGCCGTGGACAAAAGCTAGTTTGAAAAATGGTCAGATTATACAAAAAAAAAAAAATTATTGCCTATTCGATCCCACAATATCTTTCTTAGCTCCGAGCCCCAAAACTTCGAAGCACCGTAAATAATGTAGGTATTATTGCATATTTCTCGAATATAAAGTCGTCTACAGTCGGCCATCTTGGTTCCTTCAATGAGGCAATACAGCTGAAGTGTTGCCCACTTAGAAAAATGTTGCCAAGTTAAATTAATACTTCACGCTACGTACCAAAGAGGGTGGGCTGGTCATTTTGTATTCCGATATGGAAAATATGACAAAATATTTCATGTTATCGAGAGGATATTTTTTGGAAAAAATGTTTTTCAAGAGGAATGTGCTAAGTTGGGACTGAATAAGAGCTGAATGATTGAGGGCAAAATATTCACACTTCAAAAGTATTTTTAAAATATGTTTTCTCTTCGATAGCATATTGTTAAATGAGAACCTAGATTTCGACCCTGATTGACGAAGACATTAAAGAATTCAAAAAAATATATAGGACTGAAAAGTGGGTGCCTCAGGATGAGCAATACCACCGAGCTGCTGGTTTGAGGTGGCTCAAAATTATGATACCTGGAAGAATTTGGAGGAGACCTGTTCCCAGCTGTGTAGTAGCTGTAGTATTGTAGTAGGCTAAATAATAAAAGGACTGAAAATAAAGGTTAAGTTTGTTTCTTTTTGTTTGTAATCTAATCTAGAGATTATCTCCAGAAATACGAGTCCGATTGCTAAATTTTTTTCCTGATTGACAGGCTTTATTTTATGTAAGCGGGCGAAGCTGCGGGTAAAACCTAGTAATACTATTATATAAATTAAAAAAAAATACATGTCATCAAAATAAACCTCTACTCGAATTTCGTTTAACACCTCTAATAAAAAAAAAACTGAAAACTAAAGTCTTTGACATATTAGATGATCGCCCAATGTGTGCCGACCCCGTAGTGTACAAGTCGTGATGGTGAACTAATGACGTAGGTAATGAAATGAGCTCCTACACTTGTGATAGTCACAAATCTATACACGACTATACGGTGACGTAAAGGCCCGTATTCATAGTGTCGGTTGGGGATTGTCAGTTTTGGACAGATTTGTCAACGGAACTGAACGGAGGTCTTCCTAAGCAATTTTTTTTGTAGGGTTTACAGACTTTTTATTTCAATTGTGCTTCAATTATTATGGAGTAAGTAGGTATTTTAGCATTTTAAGAAAAAGCAATTTGGAAATAATAGACATACCTATATATAATTCCGGGTATTATGGACGGGTAGACTCTACCCCAATCCAGGACAAGATCAATATATCTAGCAAGTTTTATTCAAAGAAACAGACACTTGTAGATAGTTGCTATAGCAATTTAAGGTCTTGTCATGTCGTCAGATCTGTATACAGAATGTGAGAAGTAGGTACTTACAGGAACTATGGCCAGTTAAGATTAAGGTGACAATCGCTGTCAAATGATTAAGGTGACAATCGCTGTACATTAAGATGTTGGCGATACATCCAGTTTTATTGCAAATATTTTCTGCACAAAGCTAATGCCTAAAATAAATCTGTCTAGTTCGTGGTCTGCTGTCCCCGTCGGGCTCTTTCAAGGAACCAATTTTGTCCTGCTTTGGCCGACAGTTTGTCGAGAACTTAAGAGTACCTACCTACTAAAATTGCTGTAACAGGCAATGTGACATGAATTCGGCTGCTAGCCCAGACTATGGATACGGGCGACTGCGTGTATTTCTATATTACCGTGGTACAGCAGCGCGCTCTTTGACGAACCCACAGTTCGATAAAATGTAACACAGGGCTGTCGCGAAGTCATTGTAGTAATTATTTTTTACTATTTTGGTTTCTTGCAGTTTCACAAGTATTTTTTGGAAAACAACTTTTTGCATAGTCAAAGAATTCATTTAATTATGATTTAGAAATTATCATCAAATAAGTATTTAAGCCCATAATTATTATGTCTATGATACCTTGGACTTCTAAAAAATAATTTTTGAACTTAAAAATAAATCTGTGATAGACATATTTTCAATAATTATAACAACCCAAACTAATCAAAGGGCAAATGAAGGAACATATGTAGGTTTTAGACAGCAAAAATCTGATATGTTCTTTCGCTCCACCTTAGATTGGGATTATCAAGTCGTTTGATGATTTCCATAGCAATGTCACCAGTCTTTTGGGCACACTTCTAGTCGACAGCGAAGTGGAGGGATTTTTCGATGCCATATTACCTATAGATATGAAGTATGTATGAAGTTTTGAACCGTATGGTTCGTTAAGTTTTTTAATTTCTTTTTTAATAATAATGTTATTTAAGATTTAATTGAGTAGCTTCCGCAAGTCAGAGTAGTTAAAAATAAATCCCCAAAAGTGTTTAATATTTTAAAATACAAAAGGGACATGAGAGGTGTGTTTTTGAATGAATAGTTTCATCAACCATTGCATCACTGCTTACCATCAGGTGGGATCGCAGTCAAGCACTGTTTTATCTACACTAATACAGCCAGGTAACCTACGTGAAATGGTCAGCAACACCAAAGCGCTGCTGGCCTTTCTTGAGGAGCTGGGCTGGATCGAGTGACTCATTTGTCCCACCCGTACGCAAAATACGCGCCTTAATCGTGGAGTTGCGGATAACAGCTATTTTTACCTATCTACACTAATAAATGAATATTAAAAAGAAGCAAAGTTTGTTTTTTAATCTCTGGAATTACAAAAATTTTTTCATCAATAGAAAGCTTGCATGAATGTCATAGCATTTTCCCGCAGCAATAAAATATTTTATGTCCGTGGGAAAAAGCTAGGCTAAGCTCAAATAAAAAAAAAACAAATAAAAAAAAATCCAAAATAGTATTCCATTCTAAGCTCCTCGTGCCAACCCTACAGCTAGATCCCCTCCCTCTAGGGTTGCGCAACAATAGCACCGTGGGGTTGTAATTAAAAAAAAGCGCGTAACGTGCTGGCGTGAATTTTCACGCGTACCACTCAATGGGTCGCCGGTGTGTGCGTATTTATAATATTCTAAGTAAACGTATGTATGTGTTGAGTCAGGAACGCATGTTCGCGATTTTATATCTTTTTCTGACTTTTTTTTTGTTTAATTCATGAATCCCCAAGCGACCACCGGTGGCCGCGCATCTATTGTCTTACTATTGTGTCTCTAATTGACGGTATCTGAAGGGTTAATTAGAAATGTTTCATTGAAACAATTGAGAGGCGAGCCAAGAGGATCATTGGCAACGATGCACTCGTCGAGTCGAGGCTTTAAAGTCTTGAGCATCGGCGCCGAGTTGGTAGCCTGTCGGTTTTCTACCGGTTGTATTTCGGGGAGTGTGCTTCGGAATTGCATAGCCTAATTCCGCCTAGCCCTTACAGCGATGCGCCACCATTACCGCGGTACATTTTAGACAACCCACGTATACGCACAAAAAGTTTTGGGAACACATTCATTGGACGTACAGCTAAGGAGTGGAATTCCTTGCCAGAGTCTGTGTTTCTTGATGGATACAACCCGTGAATCTTTAAGTCAAGAGTGAATGGTACTTCCATCAGGTGAGATAGCGGTCAAGTGCAAACCTATCAACAATAAAAACTAAATAATTATCATCATCATTAACACGCCCATTGCTGGACATAGGCCTTCCCCAAGTGTCGCCACACCGCAGTGTTGGAAGGCCTCTGACAAGGTGGACCGATGACTTGGTGAGGGTCAAGGTAAACCGATGGATGTGAGACGCACAGGACTGGCCATAATGGAGACACTTGAGGAAGGCGCCATGTAGGCATTCAACAATGAACGTCTTTTAGCTGAAACGATGACGATATAGAAATATCTACAGTAATCTTACAAAGAGGTAAAGTTTTTTTTATGATTGTAGGAGGTAATCTCTGAAAGTACTGGTCTGATTCCGAAAAGTTTATACCGATAAAAAGCTGCTTTATTCCTGAGTGACATAGGCTATATTTGATGTATGCGGGCAAAGCCGCGGGAAAAAGCTAGGAATTAGAATTTTTGGCAGTTTTTCTGTTACGAAATTTTCTGTTTCGCTTACAGCTGAAACTAGAAAAGTAGCCGAACATTTCGGTTTCAGCTTCGGCTGCAAATCGTATTTCAATCAGTCACTAATAAAAAGTCGCTAACGCAAACAAAATTCTTGGTGCAACGTGATCGCAAGTGTGAAGCGAGCCTAAAATGATGAGATATGTTATAAAACACGTCAGTAAGTAATTAAAACACTAGCCGCGTGTAGTCAGGCCTTATTTATTAAAATATATAAGTCTAGGAGTTACTCAGGGTGAAGAAACTTACTTATGTACTGTAGCTAGCAGTAAATATAGCACATATTGAATAGTTAGAGATTTTAACAATATAATATACCAACTTTTGCCCGCGCGGCTTCGCTCCCGCTCTTCCCTACTCCACCCTACTATACCCAACTCTACCCTACTCTACCCTACATTACAGTATCATATGTCCGTCACCTGGCTCCAAGCTACCTACCCACCAATTTTCAGCCATATCGGTACAGCCATTCTAGAGTTAATAAATAGTGTAACTAACACGACTTTATTTATATATATATATTCGACGCCTTACTCTAAATTGCCATTTTTGTTTATTTTAGTTCTCTAGGGTTTTATTTTAATTTTTTAAGTTAGTTTTAATTCATTTAAGTTTATATCTAGAAATAATTATTTTATTGTTTTAAACAAATATAAATTAAAACATACTTTATCAAAAAAATAATAATTATATATATATATATATAGATATCTTAATTAATAATAGGTCTGGCTTTTACCTAGGCCAGAGATTAAACTTTGCCATACAACGTGGCAATGCCACCAGTCTTTTGGGCACACTTCCAGTCGACAGCGATGCGGAGGAATTTTTTTACGCCATATTTTAGGTAAGAGTTATTGTGTATATATAGTTTTAATTAGTTAAGTGTTTTTATTTTTCTTGTTATATATCTATGTCTAATTAATACTACTAAATAAAAATAATTATAGATCTTTAATTAGATTTTAAATAAATAGATTTTTTTGAATTGCAAAAATAGTATATTATGATATAAGTGTGTAATGTTAGTGATTACCGTTGAGGCGGTATTTAGACCCGAGCCAAGGCGAGGGTCTTAAGAGAGCCGAGAACGGTAATCATTAATTACTCACTTGTATCATACGACGTTTTTCAATACACTTGTGAAGAAAATAACTGTAAAACTAGTAAACTTTTGTGGCGGTAGAAATCAGTTTTCACACGCGCGCCCATTTTTTTTGTTTTTCTCGTGGGGGACGACCTGCGCCCATCCTGATACTATAAATGTAAAAAAATAATGACGGTGGAGAGGTTGAACAATAAGGTTTTAACCACATTATACCACGCAGTACGCACTAGTCGTAATGGTAATCAAAATGTCACAGTTTGGTAACAAGTGCCATTATATACCTAAGTGCAGTGCATTAAGAGTCACTTTATGAGCAAGTGTATTGAAAAGTATGTTTTGTATTCGTAAGTAGAACGATTTCCAGACATTTTATTTATTTATTTAAACTTCATGTACAGTAGTGGTACATAGGCGGACTTAATGCCACAGGACATTCTCTCCCAGTCAACCTTTGGGTTAAAAAAGACAACTATGTGGTAGGTGTGCACAATAAATAAATAATAGATATATAGAAAGTAGTGTTAGTTCATTGTACTTTATTTATGCTATGAAACCTTTCGTCTTGCCAAAATTCAGGATTCTAGGTCAACGGCAAGTACTTACCCTATTTATTTTTTAAGGTGAGAAAACATCCAATACTATTATTCCCCCTCTAGGCCGAAACGGGAGGGTATGTCAGACTTTTACTGATTTTTTTTATGGCGGGTAAAATCATCCAATGACAACCCCAGCTCTTGGGCGGAGCGGGAGATAGTGTTAGACTCTTACTGACTAAAAACCCACCCCGTTCCTTCTAGCCTTCATACCGGGGCTCGAGCTCTTTTTCGGATAACCCTGGCTCCAGAGACTTTTACCGATGATTTTTTGGCGAGATTTCTTCAAGTGAAGTTCAGAGTCTGTTTTAATTAGATATTCGTAAATTGATTCCTAGTGGATATTGTGATGTAACATTTATATAGTTTTGTACCGCAAGTGTCTGCGCAATTAGACAATATGTGGAATCATTGAAACACGCGCGATCTCGGTAAAATGGAGCTGAGATTTTTTTTGAAGTCTTTTAAGCAAAGCCTCTATATAAATAGTTCATTAGTTTACTATTAGAATGCGGGTACTACATACTACTCTGTCAAGAAAGTACCGGGAAAAGATCAATAATACACAAAATGTCTGTTATTCATCCAAATTTATTTTATCACCTTCAAAGTATGCTCCTTTAGAAACGATACACTTGCGCCAACGAATAATCCATTCGTCAAAACATTTTTTAAACGCTGCTTCCTGAATGGAGTTCAGTTCTCGCCGCGAATTCTCCTTTATGTCTTCTATCGATTGAAAACGGGTGCCACGAAGTGGTAATTTGAGTTTAGGAAAAAGAAAAAAGTCAGCAGGAGCCATATCTGGTGAATATGGTGGTTGCTGGATGGTATTTGTTGAGTGTTTGGTCAAAAATTCGTTCACAATGATAGCCTTGTGCGAAGGCGCATTGTCGTGGTGCAAAATCCAAGAATTTTCTTTCCACAAATCTGGCCTTTTTCGTCGAATTTGCTCTCTTAAACGCCGCATAACGCTCAAATAATATTCTTTATTTACCGTTAGACCTTCCGGTAAAAATTCAAAGTGCACAACACCGCGATAGTCAAAGAAAACAGTCAACATGACTTTGACTTTTGATCGACTTTGTCGTGGTTTTTTCGGTTTCGGATCAGTTGGAAGGCGCCACTCCGAAGCTTGTTGACTAGTTTGCATGTCAAACTCGTAAACCCACGTCTCGTCACCAGTAACAATGCGTTTCATGAATGTTGGGTCCGAACTGACTCGTTCTAGCATGTCCTCAGCGACTTTCATGCGATTGAGTTTTTGGAGAAAATTCAGATCTTTTGGGACTAGCCGGAGCAGCAACATGTTTCATACCCAAATGATTACTTAAAATGGTACGGATCGACTCGTGAGATACAGAAAGTTCGGCGGCTATCTCTCTCAGAGTTGAGTCTCCTTCACTTTTGCGATGTTAACTTCAGTTGCAGACATTGACGGCCTACCAGAGCGAGGCAAATCTTCCATCACATCTCGACCGCTTTTGAACGCTTTGAACCACTCATAAGCACGAGTTTTTGATAAAGTCGATTCACCGTAAGCCTTCTGTAACATTTTCAGTGACTCCGAACACGAAATTCCATTGGCGATGCAAAATTTAAGACAAACTCTTTGTTCGATATTTTTGTCCATTATGAAATTCGCAATACACACTATATATGATATTACTAAAACCAGCACTGTATTTAATATAAATAACAGATGCAACTCAAACTCCGCGCCAAAATGGAAAACAGTTGTGCCAGTCTAACAACTACAAAAAAACAAAAATTTGAATTTGGAACCATAAACAAATCATCCATTCCCGATACTTTTTTGACTGAATGTATTCTAATGTTTTAGTAGTATTTGGCAGCAAAAGTATCGAGTCATTCAGACACAACCCCCGACCTTGGGCGGAGCGAGAGATAGTGTCAGACTCTTACTGACTAATAAACCCACCCTGTTCCTTCGTGCCTTTCATACCGGGGCTGACCTACCTTTCGGAGCTAACCCTGGCCCCAGTAGGCCGGCTGTTGGCTGTGTTGGCAGCTGGGCCCTTGCTGTTGCTGACAACTCCTTGAGGCGTGCGGGGACAGTGCGCGCCGTCGACGACTTGGGCTCAGTCCGGACAGTTACAGAACGGTCGGACAGCGAGCTTCCTATTGCTCGCCGTCCGCAATGACTCAAGTTTAATATTGCATTGGATCACTGCTTACCATCAGGTGGGATTGCTGTCAACCACTGGTTTATATCATTAAAAAAAATATAGGTAACTATATTCATTTTCACTTCCACCAAATGTAATGAAAGAAAACTTATGTAAGTACATATGTATGTATGTGCCAACATTCTAATCCCATGAGTCGTATATAAAGCTTAGTATATACCGCTGGTGCTAAAGTATCTAGACTCGCAGCGCCTGTGCAGCCCGCACGCACTTTTCAAGACTAGCGTGCGTTTCCATTGTGCTGATAAATCTGACTGACGAAATGTCTCCCGCGGTTTCTGAACTAACATACTCGTAGTCTGCGATGGTCTTTTGAAGAAAGAAACATACTTTTTTTTATTATTATTGATAGGCCTGCGTTTGACCACCATCTCACTTGACGGTAAGCGACGATGTGGTCGACGATGGAACACGCTTGCCTAGAAGTAACTTCTGAGTTGACTTGTCCAGTCGATGCACGCATTTGTCAGTATATTACTAAGGAGCTGAACGACTTAGAAAGAACATTTGGGTAGGATATTTTTTTTCATTTTAAATTTTACTATTTTCGCAACATAAGAACTACGAAGAAAATACGAAATCCTGTATCACGCAATCAAAGTTCTCCGCGCGATTTGAACATATACGACAGCCCGACATCAACTATCGGGCAGTCGCCCACCAGACCATAACACCCGGTCTGGTCGGAGGATCCTCCCTTTTCAACAGAGGTATGTGAGACTTTACTCTCTTTTCCACCTACCTCCAAACTGGTGACCCTCGACAAAGAACGTCAGCGCAGCCTTCGTGCAGCTACTACTTCGTGACGTCATCATCACTTCCTCAAGCTTTCGAGCAACGAGGGTATCCTGACCACCAGTATGCCTACCCGGTCATACCTGGTCACCACCTCAGCCGCATCAGCGACCTTGCCACACCGCACCTTCGGCCAGTCATATGAAGAGGCATGAAGAACCTCTCCTGGTCGACGCCAGCAATCAAGCCCTACGTCGCACAAGCACCGCTCCGACTCACTGGAGCCTGCAGCATCATCCCGACTCACTGGGACAGCACCACCCCGACTCACTGGGGCATCATCCCGACTCACTGGGACATCATCACCCCGACTCACTGGGGTATTATCCCGACTCACTGGGGCATCACCGCAGACAGTTCCGACTCACCGAGAACTATGCGGCATCGGTTCCGACTCACTGGAACCAACCTACCGCTGGCCTGGCACACATCAAGAAGCATCAAGAACCATCCATCTCCGATCTCCGGAGGGGAGTGATGTAGCGACATCTATGACGCCACATAAGAACTACAAAGAAAATACGAAATCCTGTATCGGGCAATCAAAGTTCTCCGCGCGATTTGATCATATACGACAGCCCGACATCAACTATCGGGCAGTCGCCCACCAGACTATAACATCCTGTCTGGTCGGAGGATCCTCCCTTTTCAACGGAGGGATGTGGGGCTTTACTCTCTGTTCCGCATACCTCCAAAATTAGGACAATAATTAAATAAATTAAATTATAAAATAAACTTAAATAAATAAAAATAATATATACACTACATAAAGGCCTAGCTAAATATGACGTCATAAAACTCTTCCGCATCGCTGCCGACTGGAAGTGTGCCCAAAAGGCTGGCGGCATTGCCACGTTGTATGACAGTGCTTAATCTCTGACCGAGGTAGAAGCCAACCCTTGGGTCACGCGGAGTCAACTAAGCGTTTGGATAAATCTTTAGATAAGATAAGATAAGATAAGATAAGATAAGATAAGTCTTTATTTGCGTTAAACATGGTATAATGCTGTTAGTCTTATTTAAATAATGTCCACATGTTTAGCTACACAGAATAAATGTCAATTGCATGCAAATATTTTCAAGTCAACAGTAACTATCTAGTTAATTCAAATAAATAGATGGATACAATATTATAATTTTATGTCAAAGAAATCATTAATGTCATAGAAATTCTGTCCATTCAGCCATTTATACAATTTGTTTTTAAATAAATTCGCGTTATGTATACATTTTAATTCATTTGGGATTTTGTTGTAAATGCGTACACACATCACAAGGCAGCTTTTAGCATACTTAGCTGATTTTGGACTATCGTTTGTTACAAGTCTGTGTGGATCCCTTGGACGAGAGATTACTTCATATGCTTTCTTGAACAATCCCTTATTACTATAAACAAAATTACAGATTGCGTATATGTAAAGTGCAGGAAGTGGTAACAAACCCAGCTTTTTAAAAAATGACCGACAGGATTCGTCAGGACGAAGTCCGCAAATGGCCCTGATGCACTTTTTTTGTGCAATAAATGCTCTGTCTTTATCCGTACTATTCCCCCAAATAACAAGCCCGTAACATAAGATAGATTCGACATATGCATGGTATGTAGTAATTGCCGTTTTTACGTTTGTTACGTTCTTTACTTGTCTGAGGGCGTAAGTAAATTTATTAATCCTATTGCATAAATTATCTAAATGTCCTTTCCAGTTTAAGTCTTGATCAATGAGCACACCCAAGAATTTGGTTTGTGCTACTTCTTTAAGTCTGTCAACATTAAGTTTAAAATTGTATTTAGCATGCTTTGATTTATTAAATTGAATATAATTTGATTTATCTAAATTGATTTTTAATTTATTAGTCTGTAGCCATTGTAAAATTTTGTCAATAGTATTATTAATATCTAATTCATGGTCAGAGATTGATTTTTTATCAGATGTCACGATAATTGAAATGTCATCTGCAAATAATATAATTTTATGATTAGATACCAGTGGTATGTCATTTACATATAGTAAAAACAATATGGGACCTAGTACACTTCCTTGAGGGACGCCACATTTATTTATCCTAGATTCGGAGCAGTGGGAAGTAAGTAAGTCTTCATTAACATTGTCTATAACAACGTATTGTTGTCGATCACTTATGTAAGAAGAAATCCACTGCAGTGCAACTCCTCTTATTCCCAAGATTTCCAACTTTCTTAATAATACGTCATGCGCTACAAAATCAAATGCTTGAGAGAGGTCGAAAAATAGACCTGTTGTTAATTTATTATTATTTAAATTACTCAGGATATTGCTCACAAGAGTAAATATTGCTTGTGTGGTTGACTTTTGCTTTTGGAATCCAAACTGTTCGTTTGCTATAATATTAAATTTGCTACAAAAGTCGACAAGTCTCTTGAGCATACATTTTTCAAAAACCTTTGACAATATGGGAATAAGAGTAATCGGGCGATAATTTTTGACGTCTTTTTTATCTTGTTTTTTGTACAGCGGCTTTACGACTGATAATTTCAGGGCATCGGGAAATATACCTGACGAAAACGAGAGATTAATTAAATATGTCAAAATGGGAATCAGTTCAGTACTGCACGCTTTAATTATTTTTGTGTTTATTCCATCATAACCTTCAGAGTTTGTATTGTTTAATGCCATTATTTCCTTTTTGACTTCATCTTCAGTCATGGGACTAAGAAATATGGAGTTAGGAATTGACTTAAAATTAGTGTCATTATAATAATATTGATTATTGGATGTCAAAGTATTAGTCGAGTCAATGAAGTAATTATTAAAAGCATTTGCTATGTCAGTAGGGTTTGTCAAAATTTGCTTATCTAATTGTATTTCAGAAATATTATTAATACCAGATTTCGCATTCCCAAATTCATGATTAATAACTGACCACGTTGCTCTGCATTTATTTTTGCTATTTTTTATAAAATTGATGTTTGAGTTCATTTTCGATTTAACAATACACTTTTTCAAAATATTTGAATATTGTTCATATCTTATTTTGCGTGATAATGTTTTGTGCTTGTAATAGTTGTATCGTAAAAACCTTTTAGTTTTGCAACTATTTCTAAGACCCTTACTTATCCATTTTTGTTTAAATGTATTGGAATTTTTAATCTTTATTTTTATTTTTGGAAAGCATAAGTTATATAACAAACATAAAAAACCGTGAAATTGATTGAACGCCTTATTTGTATCAGTTTCTAAGTGGACATCTGACCATGAAATACTTGAGAGGCATTCTTTAAATTTATTTATATTCTCGCGGCAGTAATCCTTCTTATAAATAAAGTATGGTTTGCAATTTGAACTTTGCTCTTTTATTGGAAATTCTAGCAGCTGGGCTGTGTCGTGGTCAGACAAGTGAAGAGGCAAGACTTTGGAAGATGTAGTCTTGATGTTACTTATTATATGGTCTATACACGAGTCTTTCCGGGTGGGGACATTAATGTGAAGTTGCAAATTGTGCGTATTACATAAATCTGTTAGATAGGTAGTGACTTTCCCTGGTTTAAGAGTATTTATATTAAAGTCACCTGCAATAACTACGTTGACACTTGTTCCATATTTTTTGAGTAACTCACCCATCAATAGGTCAAATTTATTAAGAAACACGTTAGGGTCAGATGTTGGTGTTCTATAAACACATACTATTAATAATTTATGCAATGGGATTTCAATGCCACAGGCCTCGAAAGACTTAAACGTCGAATATTTTTTAACGCAAGTAAGCTCATTATAAGTAATGCCCCTTTTAGCAAGTATACAGGTTCCTCCTCTCTGTTGGTCTCTACTAAACGCAGTTGCCAAGGAATAGTCATTTAATTTCAGAAAATTTTCGTTTCCGGCACGCATAAAAGTTTCAGAAAAACATAAAATATCGGGTTCATCATGTGAATCTCGTAATTCTAGCAACGTTAGTTCTAAGATTTCTTGTTTTGATAAAATGCTAGCGATATTTTGGTGGAAAATTTTAAAAATTTGTGACTTACCACAATTTTTAACGAAAAAGCTTATTCCTGCCTTCAGTCTTAAAATAGTAAGGTATAGTACCTATTTTTGTAGAAGTAGGATTTTCAATGCTGGGTTCATTTGTGGCACCGTGTTTAGACTGTTTTCTTGCAAAGTAATATGGGATTGTTCCTTTACGATAGACTTCACATTTATTGACAGATTTTTTGTGATTTTGTTGGTTACACAATATTAATTTCTTTAGTGCTTTTATATTTAAATATTTTTTCTCATAGTCGTCATAGTCAATTACATAATTGATAAATCTACAGGTATTAAACATATTGTTACTAGAATCAACAAAACTTGATTTTTTGTAGTCATTGCAAATATTGCGTATAGTTTTGTTTAAGTCATTTACATTAATATACATATTCTTCAGTAGACTCAGAACAATGACATTATTATTGCGGAATTTACTGAGAAGTTGTCGAAGTTGAGAAGACAAAATCTTTATGTCATAGTCGTTTTCACCCACACAGACTATGAGCTTGTCATTACACGATAACTTAATGTTTTGACAGCTTTTAAAGACATCACTGGTAAGCGCATGTGGTTTTGTTTCAGACGTGATGGTATAATCAACGTAAGGTGTGTCCACTCGTGATCGTATCAATGCTGAAGAAAGTCCAACGCATTGTTGTGTGCCACAAATGTATATTTTGTGCACGCAATTTTCCTTCAGAACATCCAATGAAAAGTTTTCTTCCTTGAGGTTTTCTTTCCTTTCTTTTCCCTTTACTTTTTTCTCAAGATTTAAAATTTGATCCTTAAGGTTTACTATTTCATTGCCGGCTTGTTTTAACTGATCCTCCAGATCTGCGATATCTTTTTGTAAGTGCGCGATATTGTAATAGAGTTGTGATTTTGTGTTGGTGTTATTTGAAGCCGCATATCTAGGTGGTGTAGAGAAGGCTAGCATATCTGAGTGCAAGAAAGAGGATGAATGCACATTTCTTGTATGTACCAGATCTATACTTCTATTTTCTCTCTGTTGTGGTAGGCTCAGGAATCCTTTCAAAGTTGCATTATCCTTCAGTAATTTATCATTTTGTTTACGAAGTTCGTTGTTTTCGAGTATAACATTCTCCAGTTCATTTTGGGAACTGCAGAGTTGCGTCTGAAGTAGATCAATGGTATCCTTAAACTCTTGAGCATTGATATAGTCGATTTCTGTGTAGTCCATACTTCGCGACAATGTTTTATCAGAGAACGCACCGTCGTCAGACGTATGATCTATTGTGAGTATATGCGAGTCGTAAGTTTCAGAGTTCGTACTTTTTGGGGTAGCCCAGGGCGTATTCCCCTCCGGGGCGTTAGAAATAGCAGCTATGCATGATTTAGGAGATGATCGCTTTTTCCTTATTGTCACATTCGATACAACAGAGCTGGGTGTGTTCTGCTGCTTCGCATTCTTGGTGCATGTATTACATTCCCATTTAAATTTTTTCCTCTCTTCGAAACTTTTTAAGCGGTAGACTTTTTCAGGATAACCAGCACAATCAAATTCAAAGTGGTTTTTACATATGGTGCATAACAGGGTACTTCTGTGTTCAACTCGATTTTTGCAATTGTAGCAAGTGACTAATAAAGGCTCTTTATGGCCACTCTTATTCATAGTTTTATTTCTCGAAGCCATTGTCGCTTTTTATTGGGTTTAATAAAAGTTCAAAGTTTAATAAAATTACTACCAATTTCTAACTATTTTTCGAGTATGGTCACCCCAACAGACGTTTTTGTTGTGATAGTATCGAAGAAATAATTACCAGTTTTCAATACAGAACTTTAAATTTCACAAAAAGAGGTGTGGTTTATCGTTGAGGTTTGAACCAGCGTTCTTACGTTTGGAGGCGAAGTGTAGCACTCTATACTGCCGATCCAATTGAACTCAAGGTAAGTTGACGAAATTGTGAACCTATTGATGAGTTCTAATATTTAAATGAACAAAAACGGTTGATATGACTCATGCTGATAGAATTTTTTCCACTGTCAAACGCGCAAGTCACTTTGTTATTGTTTTTAAGATGTTTTTTTATAATATTTATGCACTTTTTTTGTTTGTTTATGTATCAAACACTGCTTAAGCATCAGTTTATACGTATGATGTCTCTGGGTTGTTTATTTTAATTAGTTTTTTGAAGATGACTTCGATTTTTATATGTTCAATATTTTGTAAAAAGATGATATTTGTACTTTTTATTATAATTCACTACTTAGGGTGTCACTGCACTAGACTTGTATTTATTATTTTATGGTTTTGTTCATATTTTTCATGTTATTATTGTTTTACGTATTGTGTTCATATCTTCACAGTTTATGTATGGAGATTGTAGATAACACTGTCACTAAGTCTTTAGTCACTCTTTTATCGTTTTACTTATTTTTATTCACTTCTGGAGACAAATAGTATTTTAAAACAGATATTTACACAGATCGATTTTTCTCGCGTTAGACTAGATGCAGCGCCATCTAGCGAATCAATCTTTAAAAAGCATATGAGCACTCGGACCCCACGGCCCAAGAGTTTCAACCCCAAACGGCTCAAAAATATAACTGCCAACGACGCTGTTATATTTTTTAGCCGTTTGGGGTTAATTTTGCTATTAAATTTTATTTTTGTTGTGTGGGCGATGTTGTCGGATATAAAAAATATTATTATTATTTGTTACAGGCATCGATAACCCAATTTGAACTCCAACACCACTGAAAAAGCTCAAAGAATTAGCAAACTTAAGTGGGTGTGGCCTGTGGTACATGGCTCGCAGAACAGATGGTCTATAGGACCAAAAGGTAAGTACTAGAGTAGCGACCGTGTACCGAAAGACACAGGAAGGTCTCCTACTACGTGGACTGATGACCGGGTGAGAGTCGGGGAAATCCGATGAAGCGAGATATCTGGAATAGTCCAGTCATTCTTGTGACATGTAGGGGAGGCCCAAGTCCAGCAGTGGACGCCTTTCGACTGCAATGATGATGAGAGCAAGAGGTAGTGTCAGACTTTTATTGAATAACCCACCTGTTCCTTCAGTTGCTCTTTGCGTTCTAGAGCCATGGTGACTCTTTCGAGTAATCCCACAGTGAGGGTCGAGGAAATACTTGTCCTTGGTTTTGTCAGTTTCGCGCCCCATCGGGGTCTACGCAATATGCCATCCCAGTTCTTCGTTGTCTTTCATACCGGGGCCGAGCCTTTCTTTCAGAAATAGACTTTTGGGGCCAGTAGGCTCCAGTAGTTGGGGTCGGTAACCAGTTATAATAAAATATATTGGTATTATCGACAGGCAACATTGGCACTTAGGACCGGCCAATGTCCAACAGTGGACGTCTTTCAGCTAAAATGACGATGATGATGATCAAAAACCACTACCAGCTTGTTTGCCAAATAAATTCCTACACAAAAATCTGGACAAATCTTACCACAAACCAATGGAAACCAACCCCAGTCATTCTTAACGAGCCTAGCTCCCCTCTTGCACACACACATCCCCCACGCACTTTTGCACACACATATATCTGCACATGCGCATATTTACGCGCACACAGACGTACAAACACGGCTGAGGGTGACGTATGTTGATATTATAGAGCATTGACTTGCCTAGACCGACCCAGTTAGGGTGTACAGAAAATTCAGTGATGGATGAAAATGTGATGGCTTTAATTCATGAATCCCCAAGCGACCACCGGTGGCCGCGCATCTATTGTCTTACTATTGTGTCTCTAATTGACGGTATCTGAAGGGTTAAGTTTCAATACCGTATTGGTTGAATGCCTGCTTAACACGTTAACACCGCCACTCAGTTTTGCGCTGCTTCAATTCCTGCGATACGGGGCATTTAAGACCTCGTTTTAACTGTCAATATGGTGGTAAGGGGCTTATTAGACCCCGTAATGTTTAAGAAACAAAAAGTTTACGAGCAAAGGATCTTATGGCCACGCAATGTCCATCTATCAGCGAGAAATATACTTTTGAAAAGAAGACTCGCGCTTTACTCCATGACCCAAACGTTTCAACCCTAGTGGCACAAAACTGTAATTAGGTATTTTTCTGTGTATATTTTCCTCACTCGCCTATCGTCAACGTCGAGCATGGTTTAAAAGCTTGTTGCTTCATCTAATGTAATTCAACGCGATGTTTGATGAAGAGGCAATGCAAAAAAAGAGAGATAACGCCTGAAAACTCTATCAGTATTCGGTAATTCCGTAATTTACTCGAATATTTTACAAAACTTGTTTAAAAAACATCGTCGTCATTTTAAATTTTAACAAAATTTGCAAGGCTTCTATAGTTTTACTTTTTTGAATTTTTAGGCAAATTATGAAGTGTCAAAGTTCATACAAAAAAGGAGATTTTCAGAGGATTAAAGAACTCTAAAGGTATTAGTTTTACACAAATTTAGAAATTTATTTCAATAGAAGCCCAGATAATATCCACATGATACTGTGTTTCCAAAATATCTAATGAAAAATGTGTAATAACGCCATAATCGGTTAAGAGCGTTGTATGAAAAACAGTGAAAATGTAAGTCATGATGCATCCTCTTAAGCTATGGATCGCAAAAGGCCGAAGCTTTAAGCCCAACTAAACATTTCAACACCATTTCTTTGCAAAATAAGTACCATCCAATCGAAATGTAATCGCGCTCTCAAATAGAAGTTCCGTTAAGAGATGAACACAGAAAAATATGTTGGAACAACCTGTGCATAACGTGTGCTACACAGGATGTTTCCGGCGCACGGGTGTTGGGAGTATGTCAGACCGTACAGCACTGACGAACAGTTTTTGTTCTTTTCTTACTTTAACTAGCGATCCTTTACAAATCTGGTTTGGGTACTACAAATCTGATTTGGGTACTACGAATCTGGTGTGGGTACTACAAATCTGATTTGGGTACTACGAATCTGGTGTGGGTACTAAAAATCTGGTTTGGTTACTACAAATCTGATTTGGGTACTACAAATCTGATTTGGGTACTACAAATCTGGTTTGGGTACTACAAATCTGATTTGGGTACTACGAATCTGGTTTGGATACTACAAATCTGGTTTGGATACTACAAATCTGGTTTGGGTACTACAAAACTGGTTTGGGTACCTACTACAAATCTCAGATATTCTCGGTTTTTCTCTACAATAATCATCATATCCGTAGCCTTTTCTAAACTACCGGCCGTCCAGTGAGTTGTGAAAACCGTAGAAACCCAGCAAGGTCGAAGCCTACTGGGACTTTGGGTAATCTGAAAGTGAACCACGTGGCCCTGGAATGAAGGCAAAGACGAAATATAAGAGTGAGTTTTACTCAGTAAAAATCTGACAACCCCTCTCGTTCCGTCAAAAAAAAAAAGCCTTTTCTCAACTAGCTTGGAATAGTCTTCCAGTCTAACAAGATGCGGCTCAATAAACTCGGAGCGACTGCCTTCACAACCCAATTACTGGGCAACATGATATTTTTTTAAATAATATTATTTTTTACCACCCGGCTTTGGGCCTGCGTGGTGGACGGCCGATTCTCTCTCCTAGAAAAGAGGCCTGCGTCCCAACAGTAGGAACATTGAAAGACTGATTATGTTTTTATTTATTATGCTATTTTTTTATTTATATGGTCTTTTTTTAACATTAATATAGCGTATGTTACACAGTGAAGATATACCTTTCAAATGGTAAAAGAATTTTATAATTGCTCCGGTAGTTTTTAAGAGAAATCGTAACAAACAAACAAAAAATCAAATCTTTCCTCTTTAAAATATTAGATTAGATAATTAGATAATTTCGGAAATATTGTCCATTTTGGACCAACTGGAAAATTTTTTGAACATTGGACTAATTGTGAAATTTACCAATCGCGCCTAAAGTCCGTGGTTATTATTTTGACAAATCCCACCGCCCCACTCATTTACACTAATCTTTAATATAAAAAAATTAATCGCAAAATGTGTTGGTAAGCGCATCAACAACGCCTGGACCGATTTCGCTAATTCTTTTTTTGTTGTAATTGTTATTGTAAGGAAAAGGTTCTTATGGAAAAAAAAAATTAAATTAGGGTAGTGTAGGGTGGAGTAGAGTAGGGTAGAGTAGTGTAGAGTAGGGTAGAGTAGGGTAGAATAGGGTATAGTGGGGTAGAGTTGGGTATAGTAGGGAGGAGTAGGGAAGAGCGGGAGCAAAGCCGCGCGGGCAAAAGCTAGTATTAAATATAATAAAGAGGTAAATTTTGTTTTTTTGTTTGTAAGAGGTAATCTCTGAAAGTACTGGCCCGATTGCCAAAATTTTTCACCGATAGAAAACTGCTTTATTCCTGAGTGATTTAGGCTATATTTTATATATGCGGGTGAAGCCGCTAGCATAAGCTAGTATACCTTAAAGTCGCAATGAGCAATGCTACGTAGCGGTGTCACAAATCCCCGATATAAAGGCATGCGCTCACTCAGGAAGCGACCAAGACTGCGCTACAAATGCAATTCTACCTGTCCCTCTGTGTCCCTCACACGTTACCTGTGTTGACGGGTGAAATGTCATTTCGAAACATTACCACGTAGTAGTATAGCGCCATCTACACCATTATTTTTAGTGAAATGAAACCTGAATATGGTTTGTAAGTAACAAATAACTGAATCATTTCCAATATTTTTTTACACCGTGTTTTTGTTTTTTCCCAAAAGTATTTAAAAAAGGACACAAGTTGGACACCTCCGACACTAAGTAGAAAATAAGTCTTGAGCATAGGCGAGGCGTGTAAAACACCGAATAGCTAGCTACCCTAGCTAGCCTTTCGGTATTTTACAGGATGCATTTTGGAGAGTGTGCGCAGGAATTACATGACTTGTTTCCACCATCTCACTTCTACCATCGGATAAGCCGACGAAGGGCGAGTTTCCACCCTTATGTTGTTGAAGCCTCTACGGTCCGTACCAAGCGTTTCGCCTCTTCGTTTATACCACGTAAATCGAGGAACAGTTTGCCTGCTGCGGTCTTCCCGTCCGATTATAATTTAGGTGTCTTCAAGGCAAGAGTGAATAGCATCTTAATAAACTAGTGCGCCTCACCATCAACGATTGCATCACTGCTTATCATCAGGTGGGATCGCAGTCAAGCACTAGTTTATATCAATTTAAAAAAAAAGTCACGGCAGATCATAGCGGTCATTATACGCCAGCGCACAGCTAGGTGCAGAAGCAAAACAACCCCTCAGTCACCCGGTGACCATGTCTTTGTGTCGCCAACCAGATACCATAACTAGCTTAATTGTGAATTTTCGTTGATGACGTTTGTGAGACTTCGTTGATGATGAATGAGACATCATTAGGGACCGTGTCCTAGAACCAAATATTCGAAGACATGTGACATTTACCAACCCGCACTGGGCCCGCGTGGTAGATTACGGCCTATTCCCTCTCCTAAAGAGGAGGCCTGAGTCCCAGCAGTGGGAACATTAAAAAAACTTACAATGATGATGATGAGGGAAGGTGTAAAAATGAAATACCTGGAAATACCTCTCATCTTCCTGCCCTTGTCCCGTTTTATTTAGGGTCGGCGTGTTCCAAATGGTGTCCGGACATAAAGAATAACACCATCCCATCACTTCCCGTGGGTAAGTAAGAGGCGATTAAGGGACATTTCGAGACCGTGCTAATATAAAGCACTGAGGGTCACCTGGTGGTGCGTTAACTTAATCACCAACAGTTTGAGCTACACGAATATTGACAAATGCTTGGACAGGTCCACTCAAATCTGTGTGGTTCTTTCCTCAAAAGACCATCTGAGACACTAATCTGCATGATTCTCATATGATTTGACCATTACATGTTCGTTACTATAAAGACTTTAAAAGAGACTTTAACCCCTGAGTTTGTTTAGGTGTTTCTTCTCAGGGTAGTCAGCTAGGAAACACCGGCCTCATCTCGTTAAAACTGACTGAAAACAAAATTGACGTGTTAAAGTGTTTTTTTAAAAACTTTTTACAAAATAAAGATCATTTATCCTTACTAATATTATAAAAGCGAAAGTGAGTTTGTTTCTTTGTTTGTTACGTCTTCACGCCTAAATGGCAAAACCGATTTTGATGAAACTTGGTACACGGATAGACCATGTCCTGGAATAGGGCATAGGATACTTTTTATCTCGAAAGTATGTTCCCTTGGGATTATTTTCTGCTACCACGCGGGCGAAGCCGCTGGGAGCAGCTAGTCATTTATAACAATAGCGTTCTCAAGGAGTGTTGGTGTCAGGTTGGCGGCCGACAATAAAACAGTTGCCAAACCCTTTGTAACAAAAATAAAAAAACCTCTATAAATCATAAAAAAATGTATGTCTGATATGCCTCAAGCTTCCAGGTATCATAGCATTGACTTTCTCAGTCATCGTTCACATGGCACGCCTTGCAACACTCCTGCGCAGTCAAGAAGTTGTTCTCGTTGCCTCTGCAGCCACCGTAGATGAAACGTTCACATTTGCCTGTTGTACAGTTGTATCCATATCTGAAAAAATAGCATGGCATCAAGCTTGCATTTACCGGAGATTATCCAAAATATCTCAGCCCTCTCTCACGATTACTTTTGAAGTTTAAGCGCACGACGGTATTTACAAACGCGCGTTAGTCGCATTTGCAAGCGCTTTAGACAAAATGCCAACGCGCTACAGTATCGCGACTGTATCGATGCGAATGCACTACACCTACCTACAACATCGCTACAAAAAGTCATAGGTTTTTTAGTGAGAGATAAGATAATCTACACTAATATTATAAAGAGGGAAAATTTGTATTTTTGTGTGTATGTTTGTAATGAATAAACTCAAAAACTACTGTGCCGATTACAAAAATTCTTTCACCATTGGAAAGCTTAATTCACCGTAAGTAACATAGGCTATATTTATTGCGCGTGCGAAGCCGGAAAGGGCCGCTAGTCATAACTCCCAATGATTAAATTCCTGATGTGTTTTCTTCAGAAGCCCTTTACGTTTCAGAGCCACGAGAGTGAATAGGTTTCACTCTCGACTTCGAAGACCGCATCGTCGTCGCTTTCCATCAGGTGAGATAGCGTCAAGCGTACCTAAACCGATCAGCAATAAAAAAAAATGTAAATTAAAAGATACGTACCTGGGAAAATAACCAAAACACATTCCTTTTACTATGGGTTGCTTGCAAACATCAGCTGTAAAAGAAGAAAAGAATGGCTAGAACCAAATTCATTCAAATCAGTCGGCCAATTGCGCGCCAGGGGGTTGATGACCTGGAAAATTGCCGTTTTTACGTAAATCACCAAAAAGAACTGGATTTTTTAGGCAATGGGCAGTAATCCACCACGTGGGCCCATTACGGGTTGGTTAATGTCACATGCCTTCGAATTCTCGGTTTCCTCACGATGTTTTCCTTCACCGTTTTGAGAGCTGGTGATGAAATAAATTACACAAAGTAATGCGCCTGGCAGGTTTAACTCGCGACCTACAACCGGGTCGCAAGTCGGGTAATCGTAAACCCAAACTAGTTCAGGTTTTTGATCAACAATCTGGACTGTTACCGGTTTATGATGAAATTGAATTTAAAATGTGTCATCTTCCGGTTTTTCATCAAAAACCTAGGTTCTTGATCACAAACCTAATTTTATGAAAAACCTGCGACATACTCGTATATATTTTGTGACTCTACTACTCAGCTTTTGTTATAATAAAAATTTCGAAATTATTATTGAAACTCACCCATACGGTTTGCGTAGACATTCGCTACGAATAAAATTACTAGAAAACAGAATAGTTTCATAATGAATTATCGTTTGGAAAGAGGTAGATAGACTTGTGAACTAAGTTGTAGATGAAAAAACAGTATACTTTGTAAACGAAAACATATAAAATTGACAATTTATACTATAGAACCAATCTTTTGCCAGGGATGTATTAAGGATGCATTAATTTTATAGATCTATATATATAAATGAAAGTCGTGTTAGTTACACTATTTATAACTCAAGAATGGCTGTACCGATATGGCTAAAAATTGGTGAGCAGGTATCTTAGAGTCAGGTGACGGACATAGGATACTGTTTATCCCGTTCAACAGCGTAGACTAGGGAAGAGCGGGAGCGAAGCCGCGCGGGCAAAAGCTAGTTTAAAATAAAATACTGTAACAAACGTTGTGTGAAACAGTGAAGGAAAACATTGTGAGGAAACCGGCATGTCCTAGAAGAGAAGACTACCCGCACTGGGCCCGCGTGGTGGGTTACGACCCATTCCCTCTCCTAGAAAGGAGGCCTTAGGAGGGAACATTAAAAAAAAGCTTATGATGATGATGACTGTGAGGTCCTTCAGCTATTTTAACTAAGTATTTTTTTAATTTTATAAACTAGTGCTTGACTGCGATCCCACCTGATGGTAAGCAGGGATGCAATCTCTGCCGGTGAGGCGCACTAGTTTATAGTTAACAACAACTGTGCACAAAAGTAGGCTCTAAGCTGCTACTGAGAAATTCCAGGAATTTGAGTACCAGGAGTCGAACCCAGGACTTCATGCTCAGCAGTCAGAGATCACTAGATCAACGATACAGGAAATATTCTCGGGTTTTTCGCGTGCGTCGAGGGACTGCAACAATTTACCTGCTGGGGTCTTCCCGTCCGATTATAATTTAGGTGTCTTTTAGAGTGAATAGGCTCATAATAAACCAGTGTGCCTCATCTTCAGAGATTGCATCACTGCTTACCATCGGGTGGGATCGCAGTCAAGCACTAGATTGTATAATTTTTTTGATAATTTATATTTGAATGCAGCCCTGTTCAAACAAGTCTATTTCAACGGTAATCAATGACAACATTACAGCAGTCTAAATTCGATAATTATGGAAATGAATTAGGTACTTGTTTTCTAATTTGGACTGATTACATCAAAAGTGGTAGATATATGCATATGCACAATTTAAAAACGAAATTAATTGGAAATTATTCAGTTGTGAAACAACCAACCAATTAGTGAAACTGTATAGTCTTTCATTGGTTTTATGTGAATAATTTCACCATAACCGTCTCGACGGCTAAATAATAAAACAGCACAACCAAAACTACAACTACGTCATTTTTTTAAGTGGGAACATCATCCAATGACATCCCCCTTCCTTCCTTCTTAGGCGGAGCGAGTGAGTATCAGAATATTACTGATTAAAAACCCACTCCTGTTCCTTTGTTGCCTTTCTTACCAGGGCTGAGTCTTCCTTTTAGAAGCAGACCCTTGGCCCCAGTAGGCTTCGTCCCCATCTGCATCTGCATTTAAGGCAGATGGGACTTCGGGGTCATGGTCATGCGTATTCAGAGTGGTGACTACTTTCCAACCGACTGACCCCAGGAAAGACAGTGGCACGGTGATATCGTGCTGCCGTGCACAGCCAGGCTCATGGGAGATCCCTTTACGGTCTTCGCTGGGATGTGCCCTAACAGGCGTTGTATAAGGGGTTCTAGGATGGTATATAATTGGTGGTAATGTGAATAATGTCAACGCGTAGATTTTACACCAGAGGTGATTTAATAGTTCGCAAGAAATAGTGAGCTCAGCATTTTGCTGAGCGCTGGCCGTTTTGCGCAGATGTGACGCATAATTATTATCCTACTTGCTTGCTACTTTTTAAGTCGATATTGTCATTTGTTTTATATATTGTCATTTTTTTTTAAGGTATGGGCCATGTTTGACGCAAATAAACTCGTTTTCTTTCTTTTCTTTCTTTCAAATGAAAATAAGCTTAGTTTGAAAACTATTAAGCAATAAATCTATCTTTTCATATTCCGCGCGGCGAGCCGCGACGTGCACTTTTTGTTAGTAACGCAGCGATGGCACTAAAAACACTCTGTGGTATCCTGAAAAAATACTGTGCTCAAACTATGGTGCCAGCGGAACCACATCCGCTGTGTACTCTATAACCTACAACTGGTCAGCCTTCAAAATATAAGGCAACAGGTATCTTCTAGAAGCACTGTTTCAAGCATCCAGCAACTATTCGATGGGAATTGCTCTGATAGCCAAAAAAAGCTTTGGTTAGTTTGGCTACAGAAGTCAATAAATATTATTAGTATCCATTACTTTACATCAGGCAAGGATGACATAAAAAATAGCCTATCCATGGGTAAACAAAGGTACTCCTTATCGTTCTTACCTTTATCCTGTTTAAAGTTTATAGTCTGCATTATATGTTTAAAGTGTAGGTATAGTCTATGATCTGCGTTCTCTGTTTAAAGTTTGGGTACCTATAGCCTATGGTCTGCGTCCTCTACCAGAGATGTTACGGAGTTTTTTATTCTGATTCCGCAACTACGATTCCGATCTCGGTTCCAATAAACTTTGGAAGTACAAACAAGTTTTAAATACATGACAACTCTCCCCAGAGCGGAGCGCGAGGGCGTGTCAGACTTTTGCTGACTAAAACCCATTCCTGGTCCTTCCCTGCCTTCGTTCCAGGGCCTCGGGGTTTTTTTCGCACAACCAATGGCCCCAGCAGGCTTCGACTCTGCTGGGATCTTACGGTTTTGCTGGCATTCTTAGGGCGCGCGTGAAATACGCGCCGTCAACGACTTGGGCTCGGCACCGACAGTTACCGGACGGTCGGACAGTGAACTACCTCCCTCCCCGTGCCTTCTGTCGAGTAGTCTTTAATTTGTTATTTTGTTTCGCATTTGACATATTGTGAGTTCACGATATATTTAGGGCCTACCTAACCGAATATTTGATTGGTTTTAGTAGTATTTCATTTGATGTTTCTGCCTCCAGTCACCGATTCTGATTCCAGTGTTGATTCCGGTGCCGAAAACAATCATTCAAATTTTAAAACTCGGCTTCCAAATTCCCTTCTGATATAACCATTAAAGTAGAACTACATTGCTCACACGTCTCCATAAATTTTATATGGCAACTAGACTTGTAGAGCTACACATGTTCCACGCCAAGCGACGTCGTTCTACGTACAAATCAGGCGTGATACACGTGTGCGTCGGTCTAATGTAGTTCTAGCTTTACCGTTACATCCCTGTTCTCTACCTAAAGCCAGTCAACCTTCAATACAAGTGTAAAAGTAGATGTACATCGTAGACCTCATAAACCGCTTTACATCAGGCAAGCTTGAAGTCTACTGAAGAAGGAAACTGGCTTACCATGGGTAGACATAGACAAGCGAATCATTATAGCTTTATTTCTTTATAAAATAGCTTTGCAGAACAGATGTCCGTTGAAACCGAAGGGTTCTGCCCCCCTAGCCAAGTTACAACCGTTTCGCTTGCGTCGAACGCTTCGAGTTGACCTTGCCGCTACTTCTTTTGTTCTGACCACGTGACTGAGCGTTGAGACGACGTTATTCCCGTACATTTGAAGCTTTCTACAAGCGCTAACTATTGCGTATTAGCAACTTGGCTAGGGGTACTGGAGTGGCAACCGCGTACCCGAAAACGCAGCGAAGGCCTCCTACAAGATGGACCGATGACCTGGTAAAGGTAGTGAAAATCCGATTGATGCGAGAAGCACAATCATCATTCATTGTGGCGCCACTTGGGGGAGGTCTATGTCCAACAGTGGCCATCTATCGACTGAAATGATGAGGGTGATAATGATTTCTTTATGGGATGACAAAATGACGACCAGCATGAAAATTATAATACGCGCTACTGCAGTGCATCTGGTTTGTTCGCAGAGGCAGAAATTGACGGCTTTCATGCCATTATGCGCAAGCGATGCGCCTCCATCATGCGCAGGGTACGCGCCAGCCCCAACATCATCCTGAAAACAATAGCGGACAGGTGGGACAGTCCCATTTTGGAGCACTGGGTACGCCTGCATGCCCCTGTGGCGTATAATAAATAAATTGTTTCCGGTAGTTATAAGTACTAACACTAGTTTTTTAAGTTGTGTATACTAACAAACTATGGACTTTGTCTGAAATATAAGAATTTTTTTTTTATAATAAAAAAAAAAACAAAGTAAATGACGGTAATTGTGAAATTTAATACCATTAAATAAAAATACCCTCTTTTTGGGGAAATTGGTCAATAGTATACGAATATGTTCTTGAATTGCGTTCCCCCCTATGTGGTCGCATGACACGCCTTGCAGCACTCTTTGGCAGTCTCGAAGTTGTTGTCATTGCCCCCGCAGCCACCGTAGATGAAGCTTACACATTTGCCAGCTGTACAGTTGTAACCATATCTGAAATAAGTATTTTTTACACCACCTGCTCGAAAATGTCAAATTATATGTCAAGCAACCTTAACCTAAAGTGAGTCATTAGTGGCCGGGGCATAGAAATATATTATATCTATGGGCCGGGGGCACAGCCGGTCAATAATGTTGTACTGGATTTCATTATGACCCGCTGGTCAATAATGTGACTATTATTTTCTCACAGTAGGTGTAAAGAGTAGAGTATCCTCCTCTGGGCTAAAGGTGTCTTTGCCTTGGGCTAGCTTGAATCCCTCACTACATTCAGGATTCTTGTATTAACTCCCTCGCTTTGCTCGTGAGCTAAATCGCGAATCCTTCATTGCGCTCGAGATTCAATATGACGCCCGTGACATAAGACACAACTTTAGCCCCTCGGTGCATAATCTACTATAAAGTTATGTATCTAACTCGCTGTACGTATGAAAGAAAAACATAATCTACATAAAACATATCTTTTACACACGGTATCTACATCTCTTTTTTTCCCAATTCTCCTCTCGCGGGTATGCTGGAAGAGATTTCTTTAGAAATAAGCATCACCTATGTACCTATTTTTCTGCTTCAGTCTTGTTTTCTTTTATAAGTTCAGAGTGTACATGAATTGTTAAATAAAAAAAATAAAAATAATGTATTTTTATTCCACTTGCTCGATAAATGCCCTCTTAGATGTCATGCAATACAACCCTCACTTAAAGCAAGTCATTCTGTCTCTTGGGATCTAATATACTATGGGTTTTTTTTCGGTGGGAAAATCATCTAATCACGTACCCCACTCTTGGGCGGAGCGGGGAGATAGTGTCAGACTTTTACTTACTAAAAATCAACTCCTGTTTCTTCGTTGCCTTTCGTTCCGGGGCTGAGCTACCTTTCGGAGCTAAACCTGGCCCCAATCTCTCATAGTTTTCGTATCTTAAGATGAATTTGTATGGCGAGCGATATTGTATCAATACATATTATAAAACAAAGTCCACCGCCGCGACTGTCTGTCTGTCTGTTTGCGATAAACTCAAAAATTACTGCACCGATTTTCAAGCCGTTTTCACCACTCGATAGCGTGATTCTCAAGGAAGGTTTTAGTAGATATATAATTTGTTATATAGGCGGTCACCTCCTTCTGCGAAGCAGTAATGCTAGCAAAGAAGGAGGCCGACCGCAGCAGGCAACGGCGCCCTTGCCGCCGCCGCCGGGATTCCGATCCCAATTTTCGGCCACCGTAGGCGCGAGCTGCCATGGGTAGCTTGCTAGCCAACCGTCCGGTAACTGTCCGGACCGAGCCCAAGTCGTCGACGGCACGCACTATTCCTGCGCCCCTCAAGGAGTTGTCAGCAACAGGAGGGGCACAACTGGGTCGAAGCCTACTCGGGCCAGGGTTATCCGAAAGGAAACTCGAGCCCCGGTATGAAGAGGCTAGAAGGAACGGGGTGGGTTTTTAGTCAATAAGAGTCTGACACTATCTCTCGCTCCACCCAAGAGCGGGGGTTGTCATTGGATGATTTTTGCCCACCGTAAAAAAAGGCCTGTCCAGTTCCATTTTAGTTTGTGCGGCTGAGTTGGCTACGTCAGCAATTTGTGTTTCGGAACGAAGTATACAGTTCCTTGTACGATCTGCTCCCCTAGCCAAGTTTCAATCGTTTCTATTCTGCCCCCCTAGCCAAGTTGCTAATCTGCAATAGTTAACGCTAGTAGAAAGCTTCAAAAGTACGGGAATGACGCTCAGTCAGGCTTCAAGGTCAACTCGAAGCGTTCGACGCAATCGAAACGGTTGTAACTTGGCTAGGAGGGCTGTTCTCTTGTATCGAACGCCTCTAGTTGGCCAATTGATGAATTGATTCTTTTGCTTTGACCAAGTGAGCGTTTCAAAAATTCTTTCATAATTCACATTGGCTATATTTATTGCCCGTGCGAAGCCGGGACAGGCCGCTAGTAATATCTATACTAATATTATAAAGAGGTAAAATTTGTAAGTTTATAAGTTTGTATGTAGGGGGTAATCTCTGGAACTTTTCGTCCGATTGCTAAAATTCTTTTACCAATAGAAAGCTGCTTTATTCCTAAGTGACATAGGCTATATTTTATGTACCTACGCGAGCAAAGCTGCGGGCAAAATCTAATTATATTACAAAGAGGCAAAGTTGGTTACTTTTTAGTTTATAAGCTGTAATCTCTGAAAGTAATGGTCTGATTGCTAAAATTTGTTAACTGATAGAAAGCTTCTTTATTCCTGAGTGACATAGGCATTTTTTATGTACGCGGGCGAAGCTGTGGGCAAAAGCTAGTAATTAATAAAACTTACCGCGGAAAATAAGCTTTACACAGCCCTTGAACTATGGGTTGAGAGCATGCTTCATCTGGAAAAAATAGATAGGATTAGTTCGAATGAAAACCAATCTTCTTCTTCTTCTCGTGTCGATTCGACTCAGATTTTGTCCGACCAATACTTAGCCACCTGGACAGCTCTGTCGTTGGCCTCGGTTAGATCGTTTAGGGAGCAGGTAGTTGTGCATGCTGGGCAGGAAAGGAGATGACACATATCCTGTGAAGGAGCTCCACACTGGCACTGTATTTGCAAAGGGTCAAGGAAACTCCATTTTGCCAGAATATCTTTGCAACGGCCAACCTGAGTCCGCAGTCGGTTCAGAGATTTCCAGATTGGCCACTGCAGTTCGTGTCCCGGTGGCAGATGTTCAAGAATCAACGTTCTTCGCCGCCTAACATCCACTAGCTAGGGAGCATCACCAGTGGTACGAAAACCATTAAATTAATACTTATAGATATTATAAATGCGAAACAACTTTTTCTGACTGAACTAGTTTGAGTAGTTCTGACAGAACAACTTTTTCTACTGAGTATTATGCGAAACCTGAATAAATAGTTTGTTCAGAAACAGTAACTCAATCGATTCTAAATTTTTTACTCCATGTTATATTTTTCCCCAAAAATATTTAAAAAAATCACAAATTGGACACCACCGACACAAGTACATCACAGGTTATGGCAGGTCATAGTGGGCATAAAGCGCCAGCGTGTGCACAGCTGGGTGCGGAAGCAAAACAACCTCTCACTTGCCAGGATGAACCGGTGACGATGTATTTGTGATTTTTCATGATACAGTTTTGTAATTATGTACATAGATTTTTTACATATACCTACTAAAAATATGGTTGTATTTTTTCTTTCTTTATTTATTTCTTTCAAGGAAAACATATACGAGGCATATTAGACCCCGTTCCACATTGGACGTATTAAGGAATCTAGTTGCTTTTCATATTATAATATTATCGGAACTTACCCATATGATATGTGTAGACAGTAACTACGAATAGAGAAACAACAATGAAACAAATATATAATTTCATATTGAATTAGACAATGTATACAATTAGTCTTCAAAACAACTTTTCGTACAATACTTTGCATGCTAAGACAAACAAAATTTTCAATTTATACTAAAAATTTCTATGCCAGGGGTGTATTAAGACTATCGTAATTTTCTATAGATACGTCATCGTTATCATTTACAAGCCAACGTATAAATACTAATTTTACTGCATAATGATGATGATGAAGCTATATCATCTGGAAAATCATCCAGTGACAATCCCTGCTCTTGGGCGGAGCGGGAGTTAGTGTCAGACTCTTACTAACTCAGCCCGTTCCTTTGTGCCTTCACACCGGGACTCGAGCTACCCTTCGGACTAGCCCTGGCCCCAATCGGCTTCGACCCAGCTTGGCCTCTACTGTTGCTGTTGAGGCGCGCGGGGACTGTGCGCGCCGTCGACGACTTGGGCTCGGTCCGGACAGTTACACACCTCAACTGTCTGCTCCACCGTGTCCTCCGGGGGTTCCGCACAGTGGTGACACCCGGGTGTCACTTCCGCACGAATCCGGTGCAGGAGCCTCCCGAACTTGCCATGTCCGGTGAGGACCTGCGTCATACGGGCGGAAGGAAGCCGTGAGGTCTTTCCAGCCACGCCTCAAAGAGGGGACTTACCGCCATAACTGTGGCTTGGTTGTGATAATCGCTGACGCCATTTCACAATGAGATCCCGCTGAAACTCTGTCCGCCATGCCGTTACATGTCGCGCCTGGGGACTTTCACCCCGGTGGCTCCTCATGGTGATTGTGAGCTCAAAGGTACTGTATAATACAGCCCTGTTCAAAACCAATTAACCAAAAACAATTATCAAGAACTGTATTACCTTGATAGCTATGGAAATTGATCGAAAATTTTTAACTTTATAACAAGGTAATTCATACGAAAGACAACAATCATTTAGCAGATATACCTACGTACAAATTACAATTTGAATTAAATTCAAACTTGGAATCCTTACTAATATCATAAAAGCGAAAATGAGTTTGTTTGTTTGTTACGTTTTCACACCCAAATAGCAAAACCGATTGTGATGAATTTTGGTACAGAGATAGTTGGGACTCTGGAGACGGACATAGGCTTTTTTTTAAAGTGAGAAAAGAGGGAAGAAAAGGGGAGAGGAATTAAAGTACCTATATTAACGCGGGCGAGGCCGCGGGTAAAGTAAAATTAAGGTAAATAATAGACTTATTATAATTTATAAAACTGGGCGAGTGCGAGTCGGATTTCGCTCATTGAGAGTTCCCTACAACCTTACCTATGAAAATAGTTCAATTCCCAAATTGAATTACGAAGATTTATCCGAATCGAAAAAAAGTTTTTTTTTTGTGACGTAACTACAAATTAATAATAATAATAATAATAAGCTTTATTTGGTTCATTTTGACAAGATTCAATAAAGGACATGTCCGGAAATGGTTTTTTATTATTTAATAATTCTAACCAGAGTAAGCTAAACATATTTGGATAGACATCTCAAAACCTAGTGCTTCTGATTATATCATACATTTTTAAACACCTCCACTTTTGAGAAAAATCGTTTTTTTATTTTAGTGAGAATTTACTTCTAAAACGAACAAACCTTTCTAATTATCTAGGTTAATAAAGTGAACACACCCAAAAAAAGTAAACTTGTCAAAATAAACATAAGAGAACTGTCATTACTGTCAGTGTCAATCAATATTATGTATGTCTATTATGTAAACAAAAACAATAATACGACCGTTGTTGCATTATTTTTTGTCAAAAATGTGTAGCATTATCCATCAAAAACTGAGACCACGCTGTTATGGCGACTTCACTGAATGTCTTACAACAGTTTAATGCTCTAAGCTGAAAGTTCACATGTAAATTACAATATTTGATAATATCTCTAACGCTAGTGACAGATGAATGTCAAATACATTGAGAGTCGAATATGACATTGTTACAGAGTGACGGAGCCTTTTTTAAGGGCTGCCAACAATGAATAAAATATGAATACTATCAATTATTATTTTATGATTTTTCGCGTAAATGGAGGGGTTTAAAAATAATATTTCTGTAGTTCCAAGTTCCATATTTTTGTCGTATTTATTTGAGTACACTTTGATGCTGGTTAGATTTTTCTCAGATTAAAAAACCAACGTCCATACTAAAAGCGGACATCTCCTTTACAGTAATGCGATACACAAAAGACTTAAATGCTAGTTTATTACAAATTCCCTGGACCCCACACTAGGATTCCCTGTGTCGTGGGATCCAGTCTCTTCCCGAGTTCAGCAATAATAATAATAGTTACAATTTTATATATAGAGAAAAAAAAAATTGTTAGAGATATAAGAATTAAATTTAGAAAAAATTTGTTTTACTGTTGATAACAAAAAAAAAAATTGTTCAGGTGCTTTTGAGTGAGTGTATGTGTATGTGTGGAGTGTGAGGTATGGTGTGTGGGTGAGTGTGGAGTGTATAATTGTGTGGAGTGTGTAATTTACAGTTTTCAGATTTTTTTTCTATACTCGTGCTTATAAGGCCTTACTTCATGCCAAATTTCAAGACTTTAGGTCAGCAAGAACTACCCTAGGAATTGTAATTCCCTTGAGAGTGTCAAAATTAGTCGGCGGCGGCGGTGAGGCCGCCTGGAGCGGTCGGCCTCCTCTTTTGCTAGCATTACTGCTTCGCAGAAGGAGGCGACCGCCGCCGATCGCCCCCACGAGGGCACGGCGTTGCTCCGCCCAAGCAGGGCACACCTCTACTGTGTGCTCCACCGTGTCCTCCGGGCGTTCCGCACAGTGGCGGCACCCGGGCGTCTCTTCCGCTCGAATCCGATGCAGGAACCTCCCGAACTTGCCATGTCCGGTGAGGACCTGCGTCATGCGGAAGGTATGGACGCCGTGAGGTCTTTCCAGCCACGCCTCAAAGAGGGGACTTACCGCCTTAATTGTGGCAAGGGACGCCAGACCTGAGTATATTGTTATAATTTCAACTCTATACCTCCACTCGTTCCCGAGATAAAGGGTCTTGATAGACAAACGGACAACAAAATGATCTTATAGGGTTCCTTTTGAGGTTTAAACCAGGAAAAGTGCGAGTCGGACTCTCGCACTAAGGGTTTCACGCAAACTTACCTATGAAAACAGTTCGATTCCCGATTTGAGTTACGTAGATTTTCAGGATCGAGAAAGATTTTTTTTTAGTGGATTAAAGTCATCCAAATGACATCCCCCACCGTTGGGCGGAGCGGGAGATAGTGTCAAACTCTTACTGACTCAAGAAATAAAATCGTCATTGTTTATTTATTTTGCACACATGTTGTGAATAGTTGTTACATTATTGCTGCCCCTGATAGTTAAAAAGACGTATCTAACAAAAACGAAAACGGATAAAGAAGTGTTTTAATGAATGAAACGGGCAATCAGGCCTTTTTTCCTTGTGTTATAACCGCACTGGAGAAAGTTAGCAAAATATAAAAAATACAGGCAGATGCGCCATTATGTCCTGATTCCAGCAATGTATAGTATAAATCAACTCCGGAAAAAATGTTAGATGCGTCTTTTTTACTAACGGGAGCAGCACTCATCTCTTCAACTGTCTCCACTTAAAAAATCACGTCAATTCGTCACTCCGTTTTGCCGTGAATGAAAGACGGACAAACAGACACACACACTTTGCCATTTATAATATTAGTATGGATCCTCATATCGGAACGACTTACAGCAATTACACCGATGGAGCACCATTAGTTCAGAATCTGCTTCTTTCTACCACCATGTGCGTAGTGGAGTTGTAGTCAGTGTCATCAACGACCATCGGTGGTGGGTCACTCGTTTACGCAGCATCAGGCCAGCGCTACTCCAGGATTTCACATGCACCTAATCCTAATCCTTCCTGTGCCAGTAAATCATTTCAACAGACGTCCACTGTTGGACATAGGCTTCCCCCAAGTGTCGGCACAATGATCGATCCTGTGCGTCCCGCATCCATCGGATTCCCGCAACCTTCACCTGGTCATCGGTCCACCTTGTAGGAGGCCTTCCAGTACGCGGTCGTCACTCCAGAACCTTTCGGCCCCAACGGCCATCTGTTCTGCGAGCAATGTGTCCTGCCCATTGCCACTTAAGTTTGCCTATAAATGATCTATTTATGTTTGTTTGTTTGTTGTGTGCCTGTACTAAATTAAATAAATAATTATAAAAGGAGTTCTTTTCTCTGGAGCCCTGACCGCCGGCAGCTTGGACCGAATACTGGTGAACACTATTTTTTTATAAATATTTAAAAATGTATTGAATAAGTGGGGTGAATCAGTTACGGTTTTTTTTACAGTGACAAAGTGATTGAAATATTTCGTGTATCAGTGTAATAATTGGTTAAAATTTTGTATTGTCTAAGCAAGTGTGTTTAATATTGTTTTCATTATGGCCATGTTTAGTTTATGTTTGTGTTATTTAATGTATGTACTCAATCTTAAAAGAATGTATAAAATCCGCCCCTAAGACGACCCACTGACCCTAACCTGCATTGGTTAATTGTTTACTTTCGGAAGGGACGCCAATTTGTCACTCACGGTGGTTGCTGAAAATCAGCACTGTAGATTGCTGGATTCGTCCAGCGTCACAGTATAAGCTGAGCAACGGCCTATTCTTGCCTTGATGCGACGCACAAATTTGAATGTATTTATATTGTATCTGTTTTATTTTTGCTTTTCTTTTATTTTTGTTTATAATTTTGGTGTTTGTCTCTGTCAGGCACGTGTCGGCCGGTGTCGCATAGACTATAAAAAAAAAATATTGTTTTAATAGACAACCCAGACAGCTGAGTTGTCTATGGTTCAAGCAAGTTAAGCCCGGTTCACACGTGATCTCATAGGGCAACTAATTTTTGTTTTAATTTGTTTTTATTTTTTGTTTTTTGAAAATTATTTGTGTGTCTATACTTACGGGCAGAATAAACATGTTTTCTTTCTTTTCTTTCTTTCTTTCTAAGTTACAATGAAAAATAAAGGGGATAATAATAATAATAATAACTTTATTGACACACATTTTTGAAGCCCAGCCAGGGCCTGAGCTAGGTAGCAACCTGTGTTAAAAGAGCCAGTGTCCACAGTGGTACATGTGGTCACATATTTACACATGTTTGATAAAAGAAAAAAAGAAAGAATATGATAAAATAAATGAATAAATACATCTCTTATCGAATACATTTTGACTGCTCCTAAATAAACCATCTGAAGTCAAAAAGCTTACATTACAGGAGAGCAATATGGAGTTAATTTTATGGAAAACATTTGGCAATAATGATTAATTATCTGTATACAGGGTTATTTGTAAAACACTGGCAACCTCTCAGGACTATGTTACCAACCCCATAAACAGCAACTTTTGATCTATAACTTTAAAAAAAAAATCATATTTAGTTCATCAGATTTTCATACAAAAACAGAAATATTTAAATTAGACGTTCTAAATAATATGAAGTCTATGCGAAGCAAGCGATTGTAAAATAGCGGAGAGAAGCGGGATCGAGTGGCGGTGGTGCTTGTTGGGCTTGCATCGTTTTATTCAGTCATAGGTAGGTATAACAAAATACAGAGTTGAAATGTGCTTAGATAGAACAACGTAATCTTGAAAGTTTGCTTTTGGTACTCGTAAATGAATTATGTTTTATAAAAAGACATATAATGTTAGTAATACAGTCCTGCAAGGTTGTTAGTGTTTTGCAAATAACCCTGTATACTAAGATTTCTTCTGTATATGTGTGTCTTTATTTATTTAAATAAATAGATAAATAATTGCACCCCAGAGAAAACGGGGCGAGCAGCTAGTTTATAATAATACTAGCAACCCGCCCCGGCTTTGCTCGGGTGTTTCTCCACTATTTAATGGATGTTATTATACATATAAACCTTCCTCTTGAATCACTCTATTAATTAAAAAACCGGTTCAAAATCCGTTGCGTAGTTTTAAAGATTTAAGCGTACATAGGGATATAGGGACAGAAAAAGCGACTATGTTTTATACTATGTAGTGATACGAAAAAAAAGCTAAGTTATTTTTTAAATATATTAATGCTGTTAAAGTATATTAATATTATCTGTGTCTTTTTGAATTTCGAGCCTTGCAACTAATTTCTCTTTACATGTTTATTGTCTATGCATTCTACTCTATGGAACATTGATTGTATGTTGGTTTTTTCAAATGTTCCAAATAATACCAAAGTTATTTAATTCCATCGAGAGGATATTATTTTGCTTGGACAGCATGCCGCAACTTAACAGGCTTTGAAAATTGTTGTAGTTTTCATTGCACCCTCCATAAATGAAGCTCACGCAATCTCCTTTTTTTGGATCGTATGTATATCTAAAAACAAACAAACATTAAGATATTAGCATTTCATTATGTTACAGGAATGCGTAATTGCCTTTTTACTTTTTTAAACCTCTGGAAATCCACAAATATACAAGAGAACACAATTATTTTATAAAATTTTACTATAAGACACAAAATCAAAACGACATGAATTAGTTGGCTCAATAATAAAAAAAAATCTCGAATCTGACCCTTTTTTTTTGTCGACGGGGAAAATCATCTTATGACAAAACCCGCTCTTGGGTGGAGTGGGAGATAGTGTCAGACTCTTACTGACTAAAATCCCCGCGCCGTTCCTTCTAGCCTTCATACCGGGGCACGAGTTTCCTTTCGGATAACCCTGGCCCGAGTAGGCTTCGACCCAGCTGGGCCCCTCCTGTTGCTGACAACTCCTTGAGGCGCGCAGGAATAGTGCGTGCCGTCGACGACTTAGGCTCGGTCCGGACGGTTACCGGACGATCGGACAGCGAGCTACCAATGGCTTGTCGTCCGCAAGCCCGAGCCTACGGTGGCGGGAAATGGGGATCGGAATCCCGGCGGCGGCGGCAAGGGCGCCGTTGCCTGAAGCGGTCGGCCTCCTCCTGTGCTAGCATTACTGCTTCGCAGAAGGAGGCGTCCGCCTGCTACTCCTCCTCGCTCCTGATCATGGCCTGAACCAAGGCCATGCATGTTCATGGGCATGTTCTAGGACATGCCGGTTTCCTCACGATGTTTTCCTTCACCGTTTCAATTTATGACAAATCGTAGACAATTTTGGTATTTTGAGGCTTTTTTTTACTTTTGAATGGATAGAGCCTTATTTTTTTTGTACTGATTAAAGAATGGTGTTGTATAGAATGTGTCCATCTATCTTTCTCGCTCGCACGCCAGACCCACGTCATGGTAAGGCCTCTGGTCGGTGAAGGTATAAAAGCAGCGCGCCAGGATAGCGACTCTATCGCTACTGAATAGCTGTCGCGGGCTTGCGGATGGCGAGCAATGGCTAGTTCGCCGTCCAACCGCCTGATATCCGTTGGGATCGACGGCGCGTACTATTCCACGCGCACTTCAAGGAGATGTCAGCAAACCGCACCCAGCAAGTTCGAAGCCTACTAGCGCCAAGGGCCTGCTTCTGAAAGGAAGACACGGCCCTGGTATGAAAGGCAACGAAGGAACTGGAGTGGGTTTTAGTCAGTAAAAGCCTAACATACCCTCTCGCCCCGCCCAAGAGCGGTAGATATCATTGGATGATTTTCCCACCTAAAAAAAAACTGAATAACTATACAAACTTGCCATGGACAAGTTTCTTAATTTTAAATCATCATCATCATCATTTCAGCCGAAAGACGTCCACTGGTGGACATAGACCTCCCCAAAAGTCACCTCTGGTCATCACGGTCCTGTACGTCTCGCCTTATTAATTAGAACACAAAAAAATGGGGCTTGAGAGGGTCCTTCTCCACTCGCCTATCGTAAACATCTAAAATGGTTTAAAAGCTTGTTACTTCATTTAATGCAATCCAACGCGATGTTTGACGAAAAGGCAACGAAAAAAAAGAGAGATAACGCCTGGAAACTCTGTTACTATTCGGTAATACCGAGATTTACTCGAAAATTTCACAAAACTTGCTCCAGGAAATAGCTGTTTTTTTAAACCCTTAAAAGTTTTTGGAAAAAGTGGTCATCATTTAGAATCTTAATAAAATTTGCAAGGTCTCTAGAGGATTACTTTTTTGACTTTTTTAATTTTTAGGCAAATTATAAAGTGTCAAAGTTCATACAAAATAGGACATTTTCAGAGGTTTTTACTGGATTAGTATTACACAAATTTAGAAATTGGTTTCTTTAGAAACCTAGATAATATCCATAAGATACTGTCTTTCCAAAATATCTAATGAAAAATGTGTAATAACGTCATAATCAGTTATGAGCGGTTGTATGAATAACAGTGAAAATGTGAGTCATGATGCACCACCTTAATCCGTAACCGTAAACGTTAGCTGTGTTACTTTTTGGTGTACATTAAAGTTTATTCTATTCTATTCTATTCTATTCTAATCATAATTGTCTATGAATTTTTTTTCATAATTGGTAAATGGGGCATTTCACGCGAAGCGGACAACGAAAAAAGTGAAGTTCTGAAATTCGTTTATATTTTACATATTTGTACTTCTATATCATATCCCCATGAACGTGTTCTCATAATATTTTTTTTTTATTTGAGGTTTAGTTGTATATGGGATTTTAAAGAATTCACCTGATTGACGGAAGTGTTTCCTGGAAATTTTATTTTCATATTGAAGATAATTATTATGCAATAGTTACCTAATATATTTTTTTAAAAGTAACCGTTCTTTTACATTTTTGATCAGATTCCAAATTTGGATGTTCCATTGTTAAACCGGAAGTAAGCACTTCAAAACTGTTTTTTCGACCATTTTAATTTTATTTTTTTTTAACGGCAAAATAAAGCTTCAAATTTATAAAACATTTTACCATAAAAATTGCAGATTGGGATCTAAATTATTATAAGAAATACATCAATTAGAGTACGTACATGTCGCTCTGAGCGATTTACCAGCCATTTCACACTTGAAAATACATTAAAACGTTTTGAAAACATTGGTCATTATAGTCCCGTACCCAAAGGGGAAAACAGGACCCTATTACTAAGACTCCGCTGGCCGTCCTTTTATATGTCTGTATGTCCGTCTGTCACCAGGCTGTATCTCATGAACCGTGATAGCTAGACAAGTGGAAATTTTTACAGATGATGTAGTTCTGCACCTAATACCCGCAATGACCTGCCGTGACCTGTGTTGCACTTAGTGTCGATGGTGTCCAACTTGTAATCTTTTTTAAATATTTTTGAGAAAAAATATAACATGATGTAAAAACTATTGGAATCCACTCAGTTATTGATTCTGAACCACGTTCTGAACAAACTATATTCAGGTTTCGTATTTACTAAAACTTATGTTGTGTAAATATTATTAAAACTTACCTATGTCAGCAAAAACTGCAGCAGCCGACAGAATTACAAGAAAAGAAAATAGTAGTTTCATTTTTATTTAGTTTTTCAGATACGACTTTATACTATTAAATGTGCAACAGATACTTAATATTTGTACACCTGACTATAACTAAAATAAATATGTATTTTATCAATATTTTACAGCCTTTTATATGTTTATGGAATGTCAGGGATGTATTTAGGCACCTTAAAAAAAAACCGAGCTAGTGCGAGTCGGACTTGTCATACCTATAATAATAGTAACCCTTTCGTAGTATCACTGCGTCGTGATGGGGCTTGCGTGCTCCAACATGCCCGGGTCTGTATCGGTAGAATTTTCTTTGCCGTAACATGCCTAGGATGTTGCCAAACTAAGACAGATACAATCCGCAGTGCAGTTTTGTGGCGAACTGTTGTGTATTAGTGACCCCACGGACCCGATCTCCCGGGAGAATTCCTGTTCTTCATCTCCGGCTTGCCTTTATTGGCCGGCCGTAGTGAACACTGACAAGGAACAAAGCTCCCACCTCTCTCTTGCCTTTATTGGCTGGCTTGAGTGCAGAGTAGCAAGAGCAAGCGCGCTTGGGAGAAAGATGTATAATAAGGGAAGGTGCTGGTAGGGATCTTGACCGTACTTCCGGAATTGTCTTGCGTGCTAGCGACCATTTTTGGGGGCCCATTTATTGAGTGTACAAGTCATCCTCTGCCTTTTATCGATGGATATTAATGACATTGTTCAGGCACGGACCGTAGTCTTAACATAGTTCCATGTTACCAGTCCACATAAGACTCCAAAAACCATTGCCCTATTATTTTGTTTTCATATTATATCGCAATAGTTTTTCAAACCGGGGTTGTCCTTGGGTGCACTAGTATAGCGCGTACAGGGATAATCGTCGGTTGGTATCATGTTCCATTATAATAACCCAAAAGGCCTCTGCGAGTTGGCTTCGGCCCCTTGTACGCCTCTCAAAGGCCCAAGACCTGAGATAAATAAACAGATATAAATAATAATATTCCACAACTATCACACAACGCCGTCATGTCCCAAGCTAAGCAGAGCTTGTGTTACGAATACTGGAGAACTGAAAAATATACTTATTTATTTCTAAATACATTTAGGTTATTTACACCCAGATACAGGACAAATGATCGTCCTCATCCCTGAAACATTTGTCCTGTGTGGGAATCGAACCCACGACCTCCGGCATGACCGTCAGGGCCACTTATTCCAAGACGTCGACGACGTGCACTGTTCCCGCGCACCTCAAGGAGTTGTCAGCAACAGCAGGGCTGTACTGGGGCCAGGGTAATCTGAAAGAGAGCTCGAGCCTCGGTATGAAGGCTAGAAGGAACGGGATGGGTCTTTAGTAGTTAGAGTCTGACACTATCTCCCAAGAGCTGGGGTTGTCATTGGATGATTTTTGCCCACCATAAAAAAGGGCCATTTATTACTTTCAATAATAAATTCTGCCCTGCTGTTTACTTCGTGGCTGTTGATGTAAATATATGCGTCATTTAACATATAAACAGCTGTCTAAACGCGATAGCTTTCAAAATAAATAAAAATACCCTACCTTTAGGTAAATAAAGACATTATAATAATATACATACATAAATTAATTTCAATAATAATAATGACGAAAATAAATAAATAAAATATACCAATACTTATGCAGAGGCATAATAATCTATATATATAAAAATGACCCCCGTTTTCCGTTGTCACGAATTGGCATGAAAACGGCTTGACCGATTTGGCTGTTTACCGTAGGGTAGAGTATGGTAGAGTAGGGTAGTGTAGGGTAGAGTAGGGTAGAGTAGGATAGAGTAGGGTAGAGTAGGGTAGAGTTGGGTATAGTAGGGTAGATTAGGGTAGAGTAGGGAAGAGCGGGAGCTAAGCCGCGCGGGCAAAAGCTAGTATAATAATACAAATAACATGCATACTGCATACAAAATTTAATTTTCAATACAATTGCTTATAAAGTGACTCTTAGTGCACTGCACTTAGGTATACAATGCCACTTTTTACCAAACTGTGACATTTTGATTACCATTACGTTCACGACCCTCGCCACGGCTCGGGTCTAAAAACTGTCTCGACGGTAATCACTAACATTACACACTTATATCATAATGTACTATTAAATAGACAGGTCCATAATTTACAAGTTACTTTTTTTTTTTGTAGAAGGCCTTTCAACGCTACGTATTCCGGTACGTAGTCGCCATTCCAGAACCTTTCGGCCCCAATAGCCATCTGTTCTGCGAGTAATGTGCCCTGCCCTTTGCCACTTAAGTTTGGCAATTCTTCGTGCTATGTCGGTAACCTTGGTTCCTCTGCGGATATTCTCATTCCTGACTCGATCACGCAAAAAAACTTCGAGCATAGCCCTTTCCATTGCCCTTAGGGTGACTTTAAGCCTTCTGATGAGGCCCCAGTAGACTTCGACCCAGCTGGGCCCCTGCTGTTGCTGAAATCGCCTTGAGGCGCTCGGGAACAATGCGCACCGTTGACTACTTGGGCTCGGTCCAGACAGTCACCGGACGGTCGGACAGCGAGCTACCCACTGCTCGCCGTCCGCAAGCCCGCGTCTACGGTGGCCGGAAATCGGGATCGGAATCCCGGCGGCGGCTGGGGCGCTTTGAGTGCCGTTGCCGGATGCGGTCGGCCTCCTCATTAGTTAGCATTACTGCCTCGTAGAAGGCGACAGCCTGCCACTCCTCCTCGGAAATATACGGGTTTATATGTGGTAGGTTATCAGTCCACCTTGTTGGAGGCCCTTCCAACGCTGCGTCTTCCGGTACGCGGTGCCGCTCTAGAACCTTTCGGCCCCGACTGCCATCTGTTCTGCGAACAGATGGCCGGCTCCACCAAGGTGAACTGATGACCTGGTGAAGGTTGCGGGAACCCGATGGATGCGAGACGCACTGGATCGTTCGTTGTGGCGACGCTTGAGGGAGGCCTATGTCCAAATGTGGCAAATGATGATGATGATATGTGGTAGGGATACACTCCAGGATGCAAGGTTTCTCCCCTCACCATATGATTTTTTGATACGCTCGAAGTCGTCGGCAGCGCGCACTGTTCCCGCGCGCCTCAAGGAGTTTTCAGCAACAGCAGAGGCCCAGCTGAGTCGAAGCCTACTGGAGCCAGGGTTAGTTTTGAGAGGTATGAAGCCCTGGTATGAAGGCAAGAAGGAACGTGGTGGGTTTTTAGCCGTCTGACACTATCTCCCACTCCGCCCAAGAGCGGGGGATGTCATTAGATGATTTCTCACCGAAAAAAAACCTATAATAAACATTTTTTTTTAATCTAACCCAGCCGTTACCGAAAGTCTGTTTTGTGGCACTGCTCTAGGGGCCTTAAGAAAAAATAAATACGATATGTAAGTACCTATTACAGTAACAAAAACTTATCACGTTAGGTTTTTTGCATTTGAATTATGCATTTTACTTTATAAGTGTTATTGACTTTATTAACTAGTTATACCTATATGTATATCAGAATAATAGAGAAATAAAGTACGTTGGGGTAAGATCGGCATAGGGGTAAGAACGTATAAATATAAACTATACCACTTACTCGTATTTAGCTTTATTTTTAGTGTTAGTCATATGGCGTGCCGCGTCATTATGTTTCACCTTGCCCAGCAATGAGCCTGGCATTAAAATTAAAGCTAAATAAGTGGTATAATTTATATTTATACGTTCTTACCCCTATGCCGATCTTACCCCAACACACCTTACTTACCTGAATAGGTATACAATAGACTGAAATAGTCTTAAAATATCAACATAGCGGGCATCCTTTGCAGGAAAAGGTTAGGAAGTTACAAAAAAGGGTGTACTTACTTACCTACAACCCGAGCGCATTAACATGGCACCTGGCTCGAAAACAATTGCCACATTCAATACTCGAAAATAATTTGTATTGTCACGTTTAAAGCATTGTAAATTCGTAAAGTAAGTAGTATATCATATGAGAAACTACTCAGCACAAAATAAATGTTAAAAAATGATTATAAAAATTCAATGCATCAATACTTCAAACGTCATTCATCAATAATAATATTCCACAACTGTCACACAACGCCGTCTAGTCCCAAGCTAAGCAGAGCTTGTGTTATGGGTACTAGACAACTGATAAACATACATATATATTTCTAAATACATACATATTATAGATAAATTACACCCAGACACAGAACAAACGATTATGCTCATCACACAAACATTTGCCCTGGTTGGGAATCGGACCCACGACCTCCGTCTTAGCAGTTAGGGTCACCAACAGGCCAGTCAAATTCAATGCACTCAATACTTCAAACATCATTCATCAGGTGCCATGTAATACGTACGGGTTGTAAACACCTCACACATTCCATCATCAGACCACCAGACGTACGGCAAGGCGATGCGCCACCGGTAAGTACATGGTGGACATCACACCGCACGTACAAAACGTTTTGGGAAACATCATTGTGCGTGCAGCTAAGGGTTTTTTTTTTTGTCGACGGGGAAAATCATCTTTGACGAAACTCGCTCTTGGGTGGAGCGGGAGACAGTGTCAGACTCTTTACTGACTAAAAACCCCGCGCCGTTCCTTCTAGCCTTCATACCGGGGCACGAGCTCCTTTTCGGACAACCCTGTCCCCAGTAGGCTTCGACCCAGCTGGGCCCCTCCTGCTGCTGACAATTCCTTGAGGCGCGCGGGAACAGTGCGCGCCGTCGACGTCTTGGACTCGGTCCATTACCGGACGATCGGACAGCGAGCTACCCATGGCTCGCCGTCCGCGAGCCCGCGGCAGCTGAGGGTCAACTCACACCAAAAGAGCGTCAAAGCGCAGCGCATTTTCAGTGTCCTTTATTTTCATTACTATAATACTTATCGCATGAGAAACTACGAGTCGCGCGTATGGAATTCCACGCGTTTCTCATGCGATAATAAGTATTATCGTAATGACATTAAAATTCATATGACACTAAAACTGCGTTGCGCTTCGACGCTCTTTTGGTGTGAGTTGACCCTAATGAGTGAATTCCTAGCCGGAGTTTGTGTTTCCTGATGGTAGCCATCCCGGGAATCTTTAAGTCGAGAGTGAATAGGTTTCTTCTAAGTAAGCGCGTTCCATCGTCGACCGCATCATCGCTTTCCATCCAAGTGATATGGCGGTCAAGCGCATACCTTTCAACAATAAAAAAAACGTCTCCTTTGAAAAGGAAGCATGACAGATATTAAGTCTGGTCTGGACAACTGCTGAAAAAACTACTAGCGCGATGCGGGATTTCGAATTTTAGTTCCTTTGTCTAGTCCAAAAAGTCCAAAGTCTGGCGTTTAACTAAGGAGAGAAACGGATATCCAAAATTTCTCTGGGCAAAGCCGCTGGCAAAAGCTAGTTATAACGAAGTTTTCAGCCTAGTCATCACAAAAACAGTGACATCTATCGTCTGAATATAAAACTATTACAATACGGAAAACAGTTCTCTTTCAAATGATTTAGTTAAAGGTGTATTGTATAGATGGCGCTATTTTCAATAACATCGCATAAAACTCAAGTGGAACATGGGAACAACAACCTCTAATTTAAATTCAAGTACACATCAAAGACAATACAGTAAATTATGACTAGACGATAAAGCTATGTCTTTAAGTCAGGGGTAGCATGTTGAATTCCTAACGAACTAAGGTTGCTCAGTTTTATTCCTGAACACAGTGTGAGGTTTATATAATTAACTCCCGAACACTGTGAGGGGGTTAATATAAAAACCTGAGTGAAGTGAGGAATTGAAGCCGCCCAAGACAAAGTCAGCTTTATCCCCGTGTTGGATACTCTTTTTTACACCTTCTAGCTTTTGTGAGATAATTAAAAGGCAGAACAGAAGCTGACTAAAGGCCCTATTACACTAAGCGACATCGAGTAAGACTATCTGAATATCGAGTGGTGTAATATTGTCCAGAGTTAAGTTACTAGATATCAATCTCATTAACACTAGATTATTTTGAGATTATTATTTGAGAAACACAAAATTCACAACTACTCATAAATTGAACTACAGTAGGTATTTTAATTTTCTTTAGCGCTATTTCATTATTTTTCAAGACAACAGTATAGGTATCGACGGAAATCTTGAGCGCTCGGCGTCAGAGTAGGGATCGCTTTGCGCATTCCACACATTGGCGAGCCAATCGTCGTCGTTGTTAGATACATGCAGCAAGCGCAGGAACGAATCGCGAGTGATGTCTATGACGTGATGGGGCGCGGTGAGCCAGTCACTGACGCTCCCCGCCCCCGCGTTTCATTTCATACCACTAAATAGGACCGATATTTGTCTTCTGCGCAACTTGAAGCCAGCGCTCAAGATCCGTGCCGATATCTTTACCCACAGTCCATTCTTTTTTTAGGGTTCCGTAGTCAATTAGGAACCTTTACAGTTTCGCCATGTCTGTCTGTCTGTCTGTCCGTCCGCGGATAATCTCAGTGACTGTTAGCACTACACAGCTGATATTTGGTACCAAATGAATATCAATCACGCCGACAAAGTAGTAAAATAAAAAGTGGAAAAAATGTTTTATTAACTCTACCCCCTCCCCCTCACCCCTACAAATAAAGTGTTAAATTGATAAATATGCAAAATTTTGAAATGTCATCTTAACGATTGACCGGAATGTGAACGCATTTAGAATGGCTGAACTTATTTGACCATTTTTTTGCGTATGTAATTGTCCACACCAAGTACCTACGTTTGAAAAAAAACCTTGCAATTATGGAAAAATAAAACTTCTTCTTCTGTATATGTGTCTTTATTTATTTAAATAAATACATAAAAATTGCACCCCAGCGAAACCAGGGCGGGCAGCTAGTGAAATAAAATAAAAAATATTATTGAAATATTTTAATCCGCATTATTTAGCTCCAGTCCCAATGCATAATGTTTCACAATCTTCCCGGCTATCAAAACAGTTTCCGGTTCCTCCGCACCCGTTAATGATCGACACACATACTGCTAATTCTTGATCGTATACATAACTGAAAAAAAAACAAACATCAAGTTAATAACATTTCATTATGGTACAGTTATACGTAAAAGCCTTTTTTATTTTTACGGTGGGCAAAAATCATCTTATGAAAACCCCCGCTCTTCGGTGGAGCAGGAGATAGTGTCACTCTTACTGACTTAAAACCCCACCCCGTTCCTTCTAGCCTTCATACCGGGGCTCGAGTTTCCTTTCGGATAACCCTGGCCCCAGTAGGCTTCGACCCAGCTGGGCCCCTCCTGCTGCTGACAATTCCTTGAGGCGCGCGGGAACAGTGCGCGCCGTCGACATCTTGGGCTTGGTCCGGACATTTACCGGACGGTCGGACAGCGAGCTACCCATGGCTCGCCTAAATCCACAAATATACAAAAGAACACAATTAAAAATTATTTTATTAAGTATGTGACTAATCAATCGGGCAAAAATGAGAACATGACAAATTAGTTGGCTCGATAAAAAAAATCGTGAATCTGACCCTAACTTTCAAACGTTTCTATCTACAAGATTACGTCACGGAAATATTTGAAAGTTACAAAAAATAAGGAAGTTCGCCGTCCAACCGTCTGGACCGAGCCCAAGCTGTCGAGGTGCGTACTGTTCCACGCGCACCTCAAGGAGATGTCAGCAAACCGCACCCAGCAAGGTCGAAGCCTACTAGCGCCAAGGGCCTGCTTCTGAAAGGAAGACACGGCCCTGGAAAGGCAACGAAGGAGCTGAAGTGAGTTTATAGCCAGTAAAATTCTGACATACCCTCTCGCACCGCCCAAGAGCGGGTACATGTCATTGGATGATTTTTACACCTAAAAAAAAAACTGAATAACTATAGAAACTTGCCATGGACAAGTTTCTTAATTTTAAATCATCATCATCATCATCATTTCAGCCGAAAGACGTCCACTGGTGGACATAGACCTCCCCAAAAGTCACCGCAACGAACGGTCCTGTACGTCTCGCATCGATCGGATTCCCGTGGCCCTCACCAGGTCATCGGTCCACCTTGTGAGAGGTTTTCCAATGCTGATTATAAAAAAGATAAATTAGAAAAGTAAACCTACCTGATACGACCGTTGATGCATATTCTTGTGTCCACAGGTTCGAAACATCTTGGATCTGAAAAAAATATAGTATCTAAGAATATTTATCATTCATACCTATTTTTTTATTAGTTCACAAAAAAATGGGGCTTAATCCGTAATCGTTACTCATCATATTTGTTTATGTAGTCAAAAGTAAAAAAAAAAAAACGAATTTCCAAAATTGTCCACTGCATTAAAACGAAAAAAAAATTGGGTCAAGAAATAACGCTCTTCGCCGCCTAACATCCACTAGCTGGGGAGCATACCACAGGTAAGTACTGCGCACAACCGGCATGTGTCTTTCAATTTCTGCGAGGGAGTATGCATACCCAGTGTGGCATCGTACCGCTCACGCTTTGTAGGTTGACATGACACAGCGTTGAGCGATACCTGCCGCATCATAACAGGTTGCTTAATGCTTAAAACCAACCCCACTTACAATGCTCTACCAGCTGGCGGGTATAGCTCCACCGGAAGTTCGCCACGAAACAGCCAGCCGCATTGAAAAAGCCAAACAGGAACGAGATAGCCGTCACCCCCTTTATGGACACCAACTCCCACATGCACGCTTAAGGAGCCGCAAAAGTTTTCTGCGAACTACGACCTCCTCGGAAAACAGCGATTCAGACCAGAAACGCGAACTATGGAGAAAAAGATATCCCACTCCTCCTAACTTTATCTCTCCGGCAGAACATCTGCCACCGGGAAACGAACTGCAGTGGCCAATCTGGAAATCTCTGAACCTACTGCGGACTCAGGTTGGCCGCTGCAAAGAAAATCTGGTAAAATGGGGTTTCCTTGACCCATTGCAAATACAGTGCCAGTGTGGAGCTCCATCACAGGATATGTGTCGTCTCCTATACTGCCCAGCCTGCACAACTACCTGCACCCTTCATGACTTAAACGAAGCCAATGACAGAGCTGTCCAGGTGGCTAAATATTGATCGGACAAAATTTGAGTCGAATCGACACGAGAAGAAGATAATTGGATCTCTAATTCATAACTATTACTGCTAGGAAATACTACACGCAGTGATTTTCTATTGTTTTTCATTCATAATCAATAGTCTGTACAATCCTACTAATATTATAAATGCGAAAGTTTGTATGTATGGATGATACATCCATCCATACATACAAACTTTCGCATTTGTATGTTTGTTACTCTTTCACGCAAAAACTACTGAACGGATTTCGATGAAACTTGGTAGGTACACGAGTAGACCATATCCCAGAATAACACATAGGATACTTTTTATCCTGGGATTATGTACGCGGGTGAAGCCGCGGGCAAAAGCTAGTATTTTCATAAATTGAGTGACATTTTGAGAAATAAACCGAAGAAAAAGGAATAAATTGAAGAAAAAATCCGCCCCTAAGACGACCCCCTGGTCAGTGTGATAACTTTTACTTTACGAAAATAATAACGAGACCTATTCTAATAAGCCCTTTAATTCATGAATCCCCAAGCGACCACCGGTGGCCGTGTATCTATTGTCTTACTATTGTGTCTCTAATTGACGGTATCTGAAAGGGTTAAGTATTTGTAGTAATTAAAAATTTGTGGTATATATTAGAGTATACTAGCTGGGCCCCCTCGGTTTCACCAAAGTCAAAGTCAACCTTGGTTTTAGTATATGCAAACCTATCTAGTATTTTTATGTAAAGAATCTATGTACAAAATTTCAAAACCGTGTCATGAAAAATCACTTGTTACGTCAACAAAAATACATAGTCACCGGGCCATCCAAGCGACTTAGGGCTTGTTTTGCACTTGCATCCAGTTTTGTTTGCTGGCACCTAATACCCGCTATGACCTGCCGTGACCTGTGTTGCACTTAGTGTCGATGGTGTCCAACTTGTGACCTTTTTTTAAATATTTTTGAGAAAAAATATAACAACCCTTGTCAGAAGTGGGGTAGAGTACTGCAGCTCAATATGGAACCCCCATTATGACATTTACAAGAAAAAGATAGAAAGAATTCAAAAGCGCTTTCTCTGGCACCTTATGTATAGCTGCTATTTAGCTAGAAAAATTCCGAGATACTCAGATCGACTTCAGCATTTTAAATTGATTTCCTTATGCGGTAAGCGGCAACTTCTTGACCAAATGTTCTTGTATAAATTAGTTAATGGAGAGGTTGATTGTTCAGAGTTGGTGTCAAAAATATTAATAAATGTTCCCGCAAGGAACCCACGGCCATGCAAGTACAACCTGTTTCGCTCGCGACAAAGTAAGACCAATCTGGGCAAATACTCCCCTCTGAACAGGTTAACGGCCGAGTACAATGTAATTGCTAAAGCCTGCCCTATCAACATTCTGCATGGCAATAAACAAAAGTTTCAGAAAATTATCATTCTCGTAACATATGTTTCAATCCCAGACATGTAAAAGTTCATATGACATCTGATTTGATCTTTTATTTCTTATTTTATTTTATTGTATTCCTTTTTTAATTTAATTTAATGTAATGTAATGTAATTTAATTTAATTTAATTTAATTTAATTTAATTTAATTTAATTTAATTTAATTTAATGTAATTTAATTCTTTTATTCAATGGTTCAATTATTTAATTCCATTTGACATTTATGTGTATTTCTTTAATGTAATTTTCAATTCCCATTTTCATAACTTGTTCTGTTTTTGTGTTGTTAATATTGCTGACATAATTTGAATCTTAATTATTAATTTATTAATCTCCTATTATACAATTGAAAATTAAATGACTGATTTTATGTGTTTATGTGTTTTAAAAGTTATATATTATTAATGTAGTGATGCAGTGCATGTAATGCTGACGATATATAACGAATAAATAAATAACAAGGTGTAAAAACTACTGGAATCCATTCAGTTACCGATTCTGAACAAACTACATTCAGGTTTCGTATAAATTAAAAATAATGTTGTATAAATATTATTAAAACTTACCTTTTTCAGCAAAAACTGCAGCAACCGACAGAATTACAAGAAAAGAAAATACTAGCTTCATTTTTATTTAGTTTTTATTTCTGTTTCAGACACGATTTTATACTATTAATAGTGCAACAGATACTGAATATTTGTACACCTGACTGAAACTAAAATAAATATGTATTTGATCTATGTTTTGCAGCCTTTTATATGTTTAATTATCATGGTAGGTATGTCAGGGATGTACTTAAGGCACCTCAAATAATAATAATGATCGAAAAATATTACCTATAGTGAAAAAAGCGTGGGATGGTCGATTTACGAAAAATATGGCACAAAGCTCCCCACGCTTTTTTCACAGTAATATTTTAAGCTATTGCATAGCTTCTATCGCGGGCCTTGAGCGTGGAGACCGAATCCAGAAATTCCGTAACGAAAAAAACCTAACACCCCCACTAAATGGTTGTCATGGCAACTTGTCAACTTCAATCACAATTGCATAAGTTGATAAAAAAAAATGCTATGCAATAGCTTTACCGCGGCAGTCTCCGAGTGCCACACGTCTTTTTTATTATTTACTAGCTTTCCACCCGCGGCTTCGCCCGCGTGGACTACAGTTTATATCGCGCGGGCAGAGACCCGTGCTCAGCAGTGGAATTATAGGTAGCCTCTGTGTTATTCCAGTGTCTCTTCTACCTACCTACCAAATTTGATCGAAATTCGTTCAGTAGTTTTAGTATTAGTAGGGATAGTAGGGAAGTAGGGATTATGGCGTGCATGTTATTTACTAATTATTTACTTTAAGTAAATAGGTAGGTTCGTGCAACTAGAATAAACTTTATAGTACACAATTTAAAATCACATTGTAACTTTCCCACTTTTGAACCTGCAACCTCATGCAAGAAAGGTGAGTGCATAATCACTGTACCGTCATATCTATAATAATAACAATAATATTCTACAACTATCACACAACGCCGTCTCGTCCCAAGCTAAGCAGAGCTTGTGTTATGGGTACTAAACAACTGATAAACATACTTACCTTTAACTAACTTACACCCAGATACTGGATGTGGACAGCGAGCCATGGGTAGGTCGCTCTCCGATCGTCCGGTAACTGACCGGACCGAGCCAAGGCGTCGACGGCGCGCACTGTTCCCGCGCGCCTCAAGGAATTGTCAGCAACAGGAGGGGCCCATCTGGGTCGAAACCTACCGGGGTCGGGGTTATCCGAAAGGAAACTAGAGCCCCGGTATGAAGGCTAGAAGGAACGTCGTGGGGTTTTTAGTCAGTAAGAGTCTGACACTATCTCCCGCTCCAACCAACAGCGGGTTTTGTCAATGATGATTTTCCCCGTCGACAAAAAAAAACCCAGATACTGGACAAGTGATCGTGCTCATCCCTGAAACATTTGTCCTGGGTGGGAATCGAATCCACGACCTCCGGCATAACAGTCAGGGCCACTTATTACTTTCAATAATAAATTCTGCCCTGCTGTTTACTTCGTGGCTGTTGATGTAAATATATGCGTCATTCTACTTATAAACAGCTGTCTAAACGCGATAACTTTAAAAATAAATAAAAATACCTATAAATAACTTAATTCAATAAAGACATTATAATAATATACATACATAAATTAATTTCAATAATAATAACGAAAATAAATAAATAAAATATACCAATACTTATGCAGAGACAATAATAGATAAGAGTATAATAACATGCATACACAATTTAATTTTTACACCACCTGCACAATAATGTTGTTTTATACGTCATACAAACCTCACCTAAGATGCTCCTGTTCCACTCGCCTATCGTCAACATCGAGCAGTTGCGTAGCTACTAAGGGGCTAGGCGGGGCAGTGCCCCGGGGCCCTCAAGCTTAGGGGGCCCCCAAAACCTGATTAACAAACAGGTTATTGAATGAACGAAAAATTTTACGAAAAATATTTATTTTGATAGTGAATCAGATAATGTAACCACTGCAGTATTGGTTTAAAAGCCTACTCAAGAAGTTTCGATAAAGATATCGTTGCCGATCATATTAACGACGACCATGTCTCCATATCACAGAGTGCATGTTCGTGATAAATCTTCTTATAACTTGGGATTTATGTAAAAGATAAAGTAGCGTTGCATTTTTAAAATATGTACATATGACATGACATTTAAATATGACAAAGCCTAAATTTTAAGGGGCCCCAGTTTACTTTTGCCCCAGGGCCCTTGGTCACCTAGCTACGCCACTGACATCGAGTATGGTTCAAAAGCTTGTTACTTCATCTAACGCAATCCATCGTGATGTTTGACGAACAGGCAACGCAAAAAAAGAGAGATAACACCTGAAAACTTTGTTAGTACTAGGTAATTTCGAGATTTACTCGAATATTTCACAAAACTTGTTCCAGAAAATAGCCTTTTTTCAAACCTTAAAAGTTTTTGAAAAAAATTTCGTTATTTAGAATCTTAATAAAATTTACAAGGCTTCTATAGTTTTACTTTTTTGACTTTTTTAATTTTTAGGCAAATTATGAAGTGTCAAAGCCACGGATATCGATGATATCTAAGGAGGATATCTATGGTCAAAGCTCATACAAATTAGGAGATTTTCAGAGGTCTTTACTGGATTAGTTTTACACAAATTTAGAAATTGATTTCAATAGAAGCCTAGATAATATCCACAAGATACTGTGTTTCCAAAATATCTAATGAAAAATGTGTAATAACGTCATAATCAGAGTTATGAGCGGTTGTATGAATAACAGTGATATGTGAGTCATGATGCACCACCTTAAAGCAAGTCATTATATCCCCAGGGAGATAATGCACTCACATCACACATCCCTAGGGAATAATGAGATTTGAATTTGGAACATCGAAAATTGTGAATTAAAATGTACGTGCATCGAACAAGTTGGCTCGAAATTCAAAGAGGCCACTAACAAAAAAAAAAGAAAATAGAATACAACGTGCTTACTGACGGGAGCGTGATAGAAAATTGAAACTATTGAATCTTGGAGTAGTGAATTTGGTTTGTTTGATGAACTTGTAAATATAATATTTATATTTCTCTAATACCTACACCGCAGACTACTCCATTTTTTAGTTTAAGTTCTTATATTCCATCCTAAGGTTGTCTGGAAGATATCGCTGTCAGCGATAAGACCGCCATTGTACCCATAGATTTAAGTTTCTATGTCATTGTTACTATTTTGGTGTACAATAAAGTTTATTCTATTCTATTCTATACCTAATTATATGATTTGATAAACCAAATTGTTTTTACCTCACAGATGGTGTAAAAAGTAAAGTATGCAAGTAGGGAATAAAGCTGACTTTGTCTTGAACGCGGTTTGAATTCCTCACTTCACTCAGGTTTCTTTATTAACTCCCTCGCAATGCTCAGGAGTTCGTTATATGAATCCCTCACTAACGTTCTGGGAAAAGTTTAGGAAGTTACAGAAAAGGGTGTAACTTCACACCTCTCCGTTGAAAAGGATGACGGATATTATGTCTGATGCCCTTCTATACAGGGTTAATTGTAAGACACCAGCAACCTATCTTGACTATATTACCAACATCATAAATAACAACTATTGTTCTATGACTTTTCAAAATGTGTTTTCAGTATTTTAGTTCATCAGATTTTCATACAAACAAAAAAATATTTAAATTGAAAGTTCTAAATATTACGAAGCAAAGGATAGTACAATAGAGGGGGAGGAGTGGGGATCAGGCGACGGGGGTGCTTGATGTGCTTACGTCGCGTCATACAGACGTAGGTAGGTATAGTAAAATATGGAGGTGAAATGTGCTAGATAGAACAACGAAATCTTGAAGGTTTGTTTTTAGTAAATGAATTATGTTTTGTAAAATGTCATAGAACAAAAGTTGTTGTTTATGATGTTAATAATACAGTCCCTGCATAAAAAAAATTGAGCGATGCAGTTTTTCGAATTATAGTTCTTTTGTGACGTCATAGATTTTTTCCTGCAACCAGGCTCAAAAAAATAGGTGGCTCATTTAGATGTCAATGCATACGCTTCTACAATAAACTGCCTAGTCATATTCAACAACTCAGCCTTAATAAATTCAAATCATTTGTAAAGCGAAAACTTTGCCAAAAAGCTTTTTACACTGTAAAGGACTATGTTGATGACGAAAAGGCTTCGGATTGACCTGCTCCAGTACGCTCTAATTATTATAACATAACTGTGGTAATTTTTGATTTTTTTTAGTTTGTTTTTTATTTAAATATTATTTTCAATTGTATTTTTTTTTTTTTTTTTTTTTTGACATTAATAATAAAATCAGTTTTACAATTTGACATTGTAAAAATTTTTATTTTACAATTTGACATTGTAAATTATTTTATTTTACAATTTGACATGTTTTATAAAATTTTCTATTTTTATTTTTTTATTATTATTTTTGACACAAATATTTACTTTGTAAGTATTACATTTTGTAAAAAATATGTTTTATTTTTATTATTGTGAATGTGAGGACTATGATGATTACTTTTTTTTTCTCGTAACCGTATGTCTGGCGATTTGAGTATTTTCAGCGGCCTACCCAAAAGTCCTTTCATTGGTATTGTTCGTCGAGTCGTTTGAGCTCCTTAATAGTCCTGAGTTGAGCTTTGCGAATACTGACAAATGCTTACACTGACTGGACGGGTCCACTCAAATCTGTATGGTTCTTTCTTCAAAAGACCATCTTAGACTGATTGGCATGGTTCTCATGTGATTTGACCATTACATATTTACTGTATGGACTTTAAAAGAGACTTTGACCGTTGAGTTTGTTTCGATGTTTCTTCTCAGGGTAGTCAGCTTGAAACACCGGCCTCATCTAGCTGAAACAGAAGAAAAAAAAAATTGACGTGTAAAAGTGTTTTTTAAACCTATTTGCAAAATAAATATCATTTATCATTTATCATTTAATACGCTCGCGTTTGGCTAAGGAGAGAAACGGGTATCCAAAATATTTGTGGGCGAATCCGCTGGCAGAAGTTAGTTATAATAATGTTTTCAGCCTAATCATCACAAAAACACTGCCATCTATCTTCAGAATACAAAACTGTTTTTAACAATACGTAAAACAGTTTTCTTTCAAATGATTTTGTTAAAGGTGTATTGTATAGATGGCGTTGTTTTCAATAATGTAAAATAACACTTAAGTGGAACAACAATCTCTAATTTTAATTCAAGCACATCAAATACCCCACCAACCGTGTTCCCACGTTGTCGTCGTGGTGGGGCTTGCGTGTCTCAATGACCTTGAGGGCTATGCCGGTAGAGCTACTCATGCCGGAAGGCCTCAAGCGAGAGACCAGACCAGAGGAACACACAGCGGAGTCCAGTCGGACCGCCCGGAGGGTGCGCTGTCCAGGAGCGCTGGCACCAACAGCTGTCGGCGCCTTCTCGACAGCGAGCTCGGTTCGCCTCGGGTACGTGTCTGTTTATCAGACACGACCACGATGGCGAACGTGTATTGGGGACCCCACCCCATTGCCAAAAAACTGAGTACCTACAGCAAAATTATGGCCGCGCATCTCAAAGAAATACTACCCCAGGAGGGTACCGCCTGCCCCGCAGGCGGAGAATCCCTCCCCGAGCAGAGCTCGGGCTGCCCCTCGTATTCTGGGGGGGGGGGCAAAGAGCGCGCCAGGTCCGTTAAGGACCTGTTATTACCGTCCTTCATGGACGCAAGGAGCCAGGGTGGCTCACTAGCCGGCAGCGCGGGGTCCCTGGGACCAGTTCCCAGCACGTCCGCGACGCCGGTGGAGGCCGGCCGTACTTTCGGCCTCAGAGAGGTGAGTGAAGACGCGGCGTCGGACTCTGATGCCGCGTCTTCACACAACTCTGACGTGATGGAGGTGGAAGAATCCACCTCCATCAAAAGGAAGGCGGAGTTTTTGCGCTCCGTCTCCGACGACGAGGCGGCACCTGCCCGGAAGGTCTCGACCTCGGGGCGGGGTACCGCCCGAAAGACGGGCAAAGGGAGAGGGCTCCCCGCCGAGAGCGCCAGCGAGGGACGCCAGGCCAGCCTCACGCCGCCGGAGATCCCTACCGAGCTGCCGGAGGGAATGGAGATTGCAATGGCCAAATTTAAGGAGGTCGTGGCAGCCGCCATCATGAGCGTGGCCAACAAGCGGGAGAGAGTGGCCAAGAAGCGCTCCATCGAGTTGGCCAATGCCACTATTGGGGGGCTCTGGGGTTCGTGTTCGAGCCCTATGAGCAGACCCTCAAAGGGAGGTTTGGCCGGCTCGAGGCCTTGGCCGGTCTCCAGGACCCCTGTCCCAAACCGTCATCGGAAGGGCGGAGCACGCAGGCGGAAAGCGAGGTGCTGACCTTGCTGCGGCAAGAGCTGGCTGCTGCCAGGGAGCAGCAGCAGGAGCAGCAGCAAAGGTTCCAAGAGCAGATCCGGCACCAGCTTTCCGTCCTGGAGGGCATCGTGCTGCGTCCCCCGCTCGCGGCCTCCAACCAGAAGGGAGCGGTGACATATGCCACTGCCGCCGCAGCCACTGCTGGGCCAGCTGCTGCGCCCAGGGCAGGCCCATCGGGGCAAGTCGGGCGCAAGGCCACGGCGCCGGAAGCGGCGAGTGCGGCCCCGGTCAAAAGCGCTTCGAAATTGGGATTTATATGAGTATCCTTTGCTCCCTAAAACAACAAAACATTCTTGGTCAGTTAAGACTGCATCGCAATTAGAGAAACCTCGGTATGTAATTTTTTGCTTGCAAACCAGCAGAAAAAATAATAAAACCAAAGACAGTTCTCTGTTCGATCACTGTGGGGTTACTAACGTAACACTATTTTTGAATTCACAGTATTATCCTTACGAGCCTCTAAGCTTAAATTTTTCTGAGAACAAATACAATATATTATATGAAATGTACGTGAAATTTCGTCAGTCGTATTACAATTGTCCTGCAGACCCCTTGCTTAATTTGGTTGATTTCAAGAAGAAGGCCCCTCTTTTATTTAGACTTTATTATTATAGACTGTTCAAGACAAAACGATAGTTTGAAAACAGGCCCCGTAGATGTACGGTTGGAGATTGAATGTTCAACGCCAATACCAGATAACACAACTGGATATTGTTTAATTATTAACGATCGACTTGTTGAATATAAACCTTTAAGTAACATAGTGCGCAGATTATCATGACAGCCATTGTAGATGTTCAAGGTTTCAAACAATTTATCGTTAAAGAATTTGCTGTATTATTGAATAAAAAAATTCAGGTGTTTTCAATTAAGCCACCATTTCCATTTTACGATTTGACGAAACTAGAAAAACGACAAGTCAGTTGGATTGAACGTAATAGAAGGATATACTGGAGAGACGGATTTGTGCCCTACTCAAATCATCAGAATTTGATTGTAGATATTTTAAGAGATAAAAGTGTTTACACTAAAGGTTTAGAAAAAGTGTTGTGGTTAAAAAATATTTTGAATAATAATAATATACCTGTTGACCCTGTTCCCGATACCGGTGGGACACTATTTTTTATATTTTTAAATGTTTTTTATTTTTTATTTAAATATTTAAAAATATAATAATTTATATGTTTATATAGTGAGTAAAGAGAATAATAATATAAATAATTTAGAAGATGAAGGTTGTCCTAATTTATTAAGCTTGTACAATAAATATGAACATTCTCATGATGTGTATAGTTGTATTTATCATGATAAAATATGTGCTTTAAAAAATTTAATATCTATCTATACTTATAATAAATCTGTAGATAGGTCAATTCTGTACATGAAATTTATTTCCAAAATAACTATCAGGGGGTGATTAGTGATCGATACTGATGCCAAAAATGCAAACAGTAAAATTTTTGTCTGTCTGTCTGTCTGTCTGTCTGTCTGTATGCTCTTTATAGAAACAAAAACTACTCGATGGATTTTAACGAAACTTGGTACAATCATTCTTCATACTCCTGGGCAGGTTATAGTATACTTTTCATCACGCTACGATCAATAGGAGCAGAGCAGTGAAGGGAAATGTTGGGGAAACGGGAGAAATTACTCCATTTTTTAAGCTTTCGTCACGTTTGCAGCCTTAATGGTTAAAGCTACACAGAAATCATGTATGACGGAAATGTTCTTCTTAAAATTATATAAAAAATATCCCACAACAGCATATGTCTATCTTTTATGGTTGACTCACAATTACACGTGTAACTCCCGATAGCTTAGCAGTTCGGAGCTTTCTGTTTATTTTTGTCTACTCTTACGTTTAAAATACTCTCACTCATCCCTAATTAAAAAAGTTAACATTATATCTATTCAATAAAAAAATAATCATAGAAATCGGTATAGAAACACCAAAATTATACATGAAATACGCTAATAAGCCATCGCGCGTGAATACTGAATCATGCTATAAGGATTATTTTTGTGTAACGGTCGCCGCGCTCGACGCGGCTCGCGGCGGCAATATTTGGCTGTTGATGCGAATAGACGTTCAGAGTGTTCGACCTTATTGACAGACAATAATTGATTTTAACAAACCGTGCTTATCAGCGCGACTTTTAGTCTACTCTTACGTTTAATAATTTATTTTTAGATTTCTTTGGTTGTTATTTTATAAAATAGGTATTAGTTATTTTGGTAGTGTTTAAATATTTCGTAGTATAAGCTTAATTATAAATTACACTTTTTTTTTAAATTTATTTAGCTGTAGTTTTAAATAGGTAAGTACCTACCTAGGTATCAAATAGGTTATTTCATTCTATTAGACGTAGCTTAGGTACCTACTTATACTTATAATAAATCTGTAGAAGTGAAAATTCTGTACATTGAAAATATAAAAAAAAAATTAACGGCAGGGGGTGTTACTAGACCGACACCGAACCCAAAAATTAGATTTTTTTTTGTCTGTCTGTCTGTTTGTTCATGCATCACGCAAAAACTACTGGTCCGATTACGATAAAACTTGGTATAATTATTGTTTAATATCCTGGGCACCACACTGGGTACTTTTTATCCCGGAAAAGTATATACAATAAAAACAAATTTTGCGGGTCGATCCCTAGACCCGATTACTGTACCAACTGCAAATAATAAGTTGGTCGTAGGTTACGTCACCCGCTGTGGAGTTCACTAAGGGGCGCTGCACATGGCTAAGATACTATAATATTTGGGTAAATAATATGTAGTTTCCGTTTTCTAAACGTTTCGTAAATGGCGTTGGCGTCGAGTTAGATCACGCTATGGAAATACTTTTTGGGAATAAAGAAAGGAGCGCGTTTTCCTATAACCCATTTATTAATTACATCGAACACGGAGATATTGGCACCATGTCTAAGGTGTGTGCATACTGTCACGCGCGTAAGTGGAAGGAAGAGATCTGGAACGTCTCGAATCGTCTCGCGCATCACGTTGTTTTCCAGTCCCCGGGCTCTTAGAATTCGACATCAGACGTTTCAGATCTTTGATTTTGACGACCCCGTTGTCGCTGGAATAAGCAACAGGATCCGCGCACGAAGTCGCTGGCAGAAGCTAGTGTTTAAATAAATGGTGTATAGATAATAAAGGCGAACGGCAGGCTTGTATGGGCGTTTCGTACCGCTAATAAAACTCGTGTTTTGGGATATTTTTGGTTTTAATTAGTAGATAAAATGATAAAGAAGCTCTGTTTAAAATCTAAGATTTGTAAAAGTTGGGACATAAAAGTTATAACCAGTTTTATTTTTTTAAGGTTATGTACTGAGGTAGTAATTTAGATTGTTATTTGTAGGTACATAAACATTGTTTTGATGATTTAGTAAATGTTCTAGATTACTTGTCGTTCTTTTAGTGTTTTACTTACCCTGAAATAGGTAGATTGAGATGAGGGTTGTTTCTACATACTTAGTGGGAACGTCTGTCCAGCCGCAGATTGTAACAGTTTGATAATCATTTCCCCTATATTTATTATACTCTTTGTTGATAATGATGAAGTTCTGGTTGGTTTTTGAGTGTAGGTAGGTACTTAAGTAAAAAAAAATATTTTGATTTTGTATGTACATTTATTCATTAATTCTTAATAGAACTTCATCTAAGAAGGGGCAGGTCGGGTAATACCCTCATGGCGAGCATAGCTCAAATACCAAATATTACTCATCGCATGAGAACAGCATCCCACTGTCCTTAACCCTACAATGCAATTGCAACAATAACTTAGGATTGCTTCCCGACCGTTCATATTAAACTGGAATGATCAACATCCACATGATCAGGTGAAGGGGGTTGAATGTCTTCAACTATTGGGGCAATCCTTGTTCTTCTAGCTCTCAGCCAACATGGCACACAAGCTTGATCTTCAGGATGAAGCTAAAACATAAAATAAAGAAAGGTTTGCATTCAAACATGCATGGTAAAAGAGGAAAATAATAATAATAATAATATAATAATAATAAAATCTTTATTAAACCCTTTACACAATATTTTTTTTTTTTTTTTACATATTTTTGCAACAAGTAAATCTTAAATTAATAACTATGCTAGTATCCAGCAAATAACTATGTGTAAAATTAACTATATATTAGGACTTATGAAACTAATACTTTAAACCTAAAGTTATGTAAAATTAGCGACTTTCCTGAGCTAGGTTTATAAAAACCTGTGTTTCAGGTCACCACTCGACGAGACTTATCATTTAAGGTGCATGTATGTTTACAGACTTAAGAATAACAACTTATTAACTTAACCCTACACTCATACTAAAACTTCCAAAAGTTTCTCTGTGTCTGTGTAATTTAATTTTAGAAGGTACTCTGATATCAGTGTACTACATTTGAAGTGATTTACGCTATATAAATCTAATAATTTGTTCAGCTTGTTGTACAAAAAAGGTCCTAAAAATACGTAAAATCTTTTAGCAAAAGCGTGTCTAGTCTGTTGTTTTCGCATACCATATCTTTCCTCCTCCTGGTTGAAGATTCTGGGCGATAGGGAAGCTCAGAGTGCTTATGAAGTATGATGTGCATTATAAAAAGTTGCCGTACTGTTAGTATTTTGCATGCTGTGTATAACTCGTGTGTGGGAAACCTGAAAGGCCGGAAGGTTGCAACCTTTAGAATTGCTCTTTGAGCACGTTCCAGAGGAAGTAAAATAGTCTTTGCTGCACCACCCCATGAAGTAATACAGTAGGTAAGAACAGATTGACACAAAGCCAAATAGACCTGTTTTATTAATTTGTAGTCGGCTATGTGACGTAGGTTCTTAAAAATATACATTAATTTACGCACTCTTGTGCACAGTAGCTCAATGTGTTTACGGAAATTTAGATTTGTGTCAATTGTAACACAGGTATTTTATGTGATCAACTTTAACTAAACTAGGGCAAGTACAAGCAATGTCAGCATGCTTGCAATTGTGTGCAAATATGTTTAGGTTAGTAAGCGGTAAGTTAATGTTTCTCATTGAGAATAAAAGATATTTAGTTTTATCTATATTTAGTGTTAGAAGATTTTGCTGTAACCAATTTGACACAATATTAAATCCATTTTGAGCATGTTCATATGCTTCACCTTTAGACACAGCAGAAAACAACAGGGCCGTGTCATCCGCATATGATATTATTAGGCCATTACGAAGGACTAAACTACATAGGTCATTAATATAAATTAAAAATAATGTCGGTCCCAAAATACTACCTTGTGGTATTCTAAAATCACTGTTTTCCATCTCAGAACATGAGTACTGCCCTATTTTAACACATTGCTGACGGTCTCTAAGATAATCGGAGAGCAATAGAAGTTGCTCTCCTCTTATCCCGAGTGTTTCAAGCTTATGCATTAATATAGAGCAAGAAATTGTGTCGAAGGCTTTGGCGAGGTCCAGAAAGATCCCAATGGTATGCATCCCTCCATCTAGTCTCGTACTAATGTATTCAGATAGCTTATGAACTGCTTGGTTAGTTGATCGTTTAGGCCTAAAACCAAATTGATTATTGGAAAGTAATTTGTTAGCTTCAAGATAATCTATTAATCTGCTATTTATAATTTTTTCTAAAATTTTAGAGAATCCTGTTAGTACTGAAATGGGTCTATAATTGTTTACACAGGTCTTATCTCCCGCTTTGAACACTGGCGTAACTACTGCTTTTTTAAGCAGTTTCGGGAATATACCGTTAGATAAACATGACTGGAAAATGTGTGTTAAAGGGGGGGCAAGAAGGTGTTTAAACCTTTTTAGTATGTTGTTAGAAATGTTATCCCATCCCACAGCGCAGTTATCCTTTAACTCTGTTATTATTCTTAAAATTTCATTGACATCAGTGTCCAATAAAACAAAAGATTTTGATGTCGTCGTAGGTATATTCACAGTCGATGTTTGGTGGGGAGAACTAATATGGGTTAAGGATTTTTCAGCCAAGTTTTTGCCAACATTAACAAAAAATCTGTTTACTTTATTTGCGGCTTCGACTGGGTTTATCTCTGTTGACAGTAACTCGAGTGGAGGTTCAGGATTTTTTGATCGAAAGGTATTTGTTTTAATAAATTTCCAAATAAGTTTACTGTTTTTACCTGCCTTCTGTAGTTCGTTCTTCTCATATTCATTTTTAATTTTTTTTTAAAGATTATTGCAAAAGTTTCTATACCTTTTGTATGAAACAAAAAGTATTTCATTATCAGGTGCAAGTTTCGATTTTTTATGTAGTTTATCCCTATATCGTATACATCGAACAAGACCCGGAGTGATCCACGGTTTAATTGAACTATACCGTCTAGACATAGTTTTGGTAATTGTATTTTTGCTTATTGCATGTTGCATCAAACATATGAAATACTGTAAAGAAATATTTGCATCATCACTTTTGTAAACTGGGTCAAAGTCAATTGCGCGAATGTCGCATTCAAGATTAGTCATATTAATTTTTGTACAGCATCGCATGCAGTTTATTCTAGGTGCAGATTTTTGTATCGTTAGTAAAATAGCTTGATGATCCGTAAGCGAAGAATTAGTCACCAATGTTTTGTTAGGGTGTCTTGTTTTTAAGATGAAATGATCTAAACATGATCCGCTTTGGTGTGTGGGATAGTAATGAGTTGGTGACCATGAAATGAACAAATATTTAAGTAATTATGTACATGTGAATCTGATCTCCCGAAAGCAATATTAACCCTTCAGATACCGTCAATTAGAGACACAATAGTAAGACAATAGATGCGCGGCCACCGGTGGTCGCTTGGGGATTCATGAATTAATATTTATGTAACCCATTACAACTATATTCTTAAAAGTTGATAGAAGTTTTAGATTTACATCAAGAAAATCCAAAAATCTGTCTATGTTTTGAGAGGGCGGCCTGTAAATGGCCAAAATAATTTATATTATTTAATTTCTTAGTTTAAATCAAATAAAGACATTAATGGTAGTCATAGATGGTAGGTACATGTTTTTATACCTCTCGTGGTTGGATCCAAGTAGAAACTACATGAGCCAATTTCTTGTTCTTCATTTGCCCATTCAATTAAAATCCTGCGTCAACTAATTCTCAGTATGGATTGTCCGAGCACCACACAAACACTTTGATGGCCAACTCGTCTTCTCGGTATACTTTCAATTGAATGAGAAGCTGGCTCCCAACATGCATGGCAAACATGGTCAGCAGGTGTTATCTGGCAAAATAATAAAGTATTATTGAATTGGACCCGTGCCATTCTGTCAGTCTGGTTATGTTGTGCGTGACTGGCAGCACAGTATGATTAGAGGTTTCGAGCAGCCTCGTTCGGTTGAAACACCGCCGTGTAATCAAGGAGGCGGACGGCGGCGACGACCTCTCGCATTGTGCCCTGATTCACGCCATGGTCCGGAGTGAGAGGGACTGGTATGCGATCGCCTCCTTCGGCAAAGCAGTAATACTAAAGAACGGGACGGCCATAAGAATGAGGGAACGATTATCCTAACGCCCCAGCCGCCGCAAAGGGACTAGTGAGGAGAGTTCCTCAGTGGCCTACTCTTATGCAGAATGTTATTCGCAAACAATATACATCTCTAGGATATGTCCACAGTCGGATAGTGTTGATGACACCTTCGCCCTCATCGGATAACGCATGCCTTCTTATTTGGGACAACCGAATGTTGCAATTAATGCATTGCAAACTCGACATGATAATAGGGCACGTATAAACACACAGCACAGTTAATAAAGCGTTCTTTCGCGAAACTATAACCAAGATATAGAGTACGGAGGAGCAGGTGCTTAACTCAACGTAAAAATAGATAGATAATTCACTATATTGCTCAGATGCAGTCAGAAACCACAATCAAAACAACAGCAAAGAACTGAACTAAAAAATATAACAATTATATGAAAATAAATGGCTTAGGTGCCTTAATAAGTGGTATAAATTCTATTACAAAACAACAAAAAAAGTTTGCGTTACGAGATCTGCCATTACCGCAAACTTTTTTTGTTGTTTTGTGATAGAATTTATACCACTTAATAAGGCACCTAAGCCATTTATTTTCATATAATTGTTATATTTTTAGAACTCCGGATTATTCAGAAATATCAATAAAAAGATTTGAATAATTAAACGTAATAAAATCATAACTTAACGTAGTTATGTTTTCAGAAGTTGCCATTGTAAAATAACACAAATATCGGTATGATAAATAATCATTTAGTATTGGGAATAACAAGAAAAATAATTAAACACTTACGTATTATACATAAGCATGCACAATTGTTGCATAATAATTAATTATTTAACGAAAGAAACGTTTCGACATTTAGGTAATGTCTTTTTTAGATAATATCGCCAAATGACCAAATGTCAAAGGAAATAGACAAAAGAATTGCGACAGGGTGGAAAAAGAACTGGGCTCTGAAAGAAGTGATGAAGAGCACGGAAATGAGCATTAAGATCAAAAAGAAGACTTTTGATACCTGTATCCTACCCTGCATCACATATGGCTGTGAAACCTGGGCTCTGACGAAACACCATAGGGACAAACTAGTAAGATGCCAAAAAGGTATGGAAAGAAGCATGCTAAATTTAAAACTAAAAGATAGAGTCAGAAGTGCTGATATCAGGCGTAAAACCAAATTAACAGATATACTATCACGTACTGATCAACTCAAATGGAGGTGGGCAGGACATATGCTTCGATGCAAAAAAGAGAAATGGAGCAAACAGGTGACAGTTTGGTACCCAAGGGATGGTGTCAGGAGCAGAGGACGGAAAGCAAGACGATGGGAGGATGATATGAAACTCACTATAGGAACTCACTGGATTAGAGTAGCAGCAGATAGGAAACAGTGGAAAGAGTTGGAGGAGGCCTTTGCCGTAAGGCATACCGAAATCAGAGACATTCTGTAACCGCATGCATGTAAACAGTACTTATAAGTTTTATTTTGTGATAAGTTTTAAGTTTTCGGAAATAAAAGGCTATATTATTATTATTTCCTTTATTCATCGTACAAACATATAATTATATTTTTAAATATTTAAATAAAAACTAAAAAAACATTTAAAAATATAAAAAATAGTGTCCCACCGGTTTCGGGAACAGGGTCCAAGCTACCGGCGGTCAGGGCTCCAGAGAAAGGAACCTCCTGACTATACGAGCCGTGTCTAGGAGTACCGCTTTCTGAATCAGCCCCTTGATCCAGCCGCCTAACGAGAGCCTCCTAAGGTGTTGGTCGAGGCTCTTAGCTATTAAGCCATTGGCTGAAACGACTATCGGTACAATAATCGCTGAATCCACTTCCCACATGTCGACAACCTCGCGAGCCAAGTCAATATACTTGATTTGTTTATCTTTCTCGGCTTTCACGAGGTTCTCGTCATGTGGAACGGATATGTCAACAATCATTGCACGCCTCTCGCTTCGGTCCACCACCACTATATCAGGCTTATTGGCTACAATAGTCCTGTCAGTGATGATGGACCGGTCCCAGTACAACGTGATATCGCGATTATCGAGAACTGGGTCGGGCACATACCTGTAGTATGGCACCTCCGATTCCACAAGAGAATACTTCAGAGCAAGTTGCTGATGGATAATCCTGGCTACAAGGTTATGTCTATGCAAGTATTCCCCGTTAGCTAGACGAGAACAACCAGAGATAATGTGGCGGATTGATTCACCCGGTCGGTGACATGCCCGACAGATGTCAACCGTGCCGTCCTTCACAATAAATCTATTATTATTATTATTATTATTGGGAATAACAAGAAAAATAATTAAACACTTACGTATTATACATAAGCATGCACAATTGTTACATAATAATTAATTATCTTTGCTTTATAAACTCTTGCGTCTACTTTTCATGGACGAAAATAGGTAATCCATTTACGAAAACCTGGCTATCAAATATCTTCGACCCAACTACGGCTACGAAAGAAACGTTTCGACATTTAGGTAATGTCTTTTTTAGTCATATGGCAATTATTTATTGACAGCTGCATTTGTGCATCTGTCATTATTGACAATTGCTTTGATTGAAGTTTCAGTTCAGTTCTTTGCTGTTTTGATTGTGGTTTCGATTTGATAGCTGTCAGTCGTGTTGGAGAGATAATTTTTTTTCAAAATTTTCCAAATCTTCATAACAGTTAGAAATTTTATTTTTTCTTCGCAGAATACAGTTTTTTTTTTATATAGTTAGTTATGGACGAACCTCCTCCCCCTCCTGCTCCTCCTGACCCTCCCGACGCTGTTCCGTCTTCAAACTCGGCGGCTGGTAAGCGACGCCTGATTGATTCTGAAACAATCGAGGTTGTTTCAAAAAAAACAATTATTAATAAAGATATGGCTGTTGCGGCCATCCAAACTTTGTTTGTTCACCCTTCCCTTATAGAGGGTATAAGCTCATACTCTAATATAGATAAAGGGCCCTTTCTAGTCCACGTTTCCCGATCCGAACCGGATCCTTCTGCTGGGACATCAATTCGTCCAATTAAGTTTGGCCAACTATTAATACAACATAACGTAAAAAACATATGCAGGGACGGAATTAAAAAAGTGGGCAGAAATAAAATCTCGGTCGAATTCACCTCTGGTGAGGCGGCCAATAATTTTCTATCCAACCAGGTATTTAAAACGAAATTTATAAGCAAGATTCCATCGTACAACATTACTAAAATGGGTATCGTCCGTCAAGTGCCGGTCGATATGTCTATGGATGAATTTGTAGATTCTGTGATTCTTCCTGATGGGTGCGGAATGATATTAAAAGCAAGAAGATTGAACCGGAAAAATAAACAGGATGGTAAGACGTCCTGGATCCCCACACAAACCATAGTCATTACATTCCAGGGACAAACTCTTCCTCAAAGGGTCTTTTTATACCATACATCTCTTCCAGTGGAGGTATATCAATACCCCACAATTCAATGCTTAAATTGCTGCCGCTTTGGGCACGTTAAGGCTCAGTGTCGGTCCAAGGCAAGGTGCTTTAGGTGCTCACAATCTCACACTGGCGACAGCTGTGACGTGGTAGAGGCCAAGGCCTCTTGCATCCATTGCTTGGGCCGACACTTTGCCATCTATGGTAACTGTCCCGAGCAAGGGAGACAAAAAGCAATAAAAATATTAATGTCTCAGGAAAATCTCTCGTATGAAGAGGCTTCTCGATCCCATCCCAATATCAAAAAGTTATATTCCGAGGTCACTCAAAATATTCCTACCCAATCTTCTTTCTCCTCTTCCCAGTCTACTAGCCTTACTCCTCCTCCCTCTTATAAAAAAACTGTGTTTTCTTCCCCTAAGCCTAGAGCTCCTTTAGGTAAGTCTTTCGACAAAGCTGCCCATAGAGCCATCGTTGCTGAGGATCCTTCATCCTTTCCCAATGGCTTCTCACTTCAGTCTCAAAATCATTCATCCTCAGAGTCCCCTCAAGAGGATAGCCTCTTAGAATTACTTTTATCGCTAATTATTAGTCTAGTTTCCCGTAATAATTCTTCCATACCGCCCCACGTTGCCCAGAAACTTTCCCTGCTTATTTCTAATGTAAATTATGGATCTAGTCTCTACACTTCAGTGGAACACCCAAAGTATTCGGCCGAAGAAGTCTGAACTTTTATTTTTAATTAATAAATTCCACCCCTCAGTCATTGCAGGATGGGGCGCGGTTCTAATAAAGTTGAATTAAACTTTAAAGCAGCAGCTGGCAGTAAGGTTCCACTTTTTATAACCAACATTCATAAAGATACTAGTGAGCAACACATCACTGATTATATTTGCAAGAAATCGCAGGAGAATGTTACGGTTATAAAACTTAAAATTAGAAATGATAAATATAACGCATATAAACTGTTTGTTCCAAAACACAAACTGAAGATGTTTTTAGACGACCGTTTTTGGCCTGAGGGTGTTATATACCGACGTTTTGTCCATGTTAAAAGCAGCGGGGACGCTACAGTACGGGTTGAGGCAGTTGATAAAACTATATTATAATGGGGACAACAAATCACGACATTATGCATAACGCCGTGCTTGCATCGTTCAATTGCAAATCACTTAAAAGATCAATAGAAGAAGTTAGATCATTATGCAAGGAAGTAGACATAATTGGTCTCCAAGAGACGTGGTTATTGCCACACGACCTGTCTTTCTTATCACAAGTCAACGAGGAGTTTGGCAGTACTGGAACGTCCGCGGTAGACACATCGAAGGGAATGCTGGTAGGCAGGCCTTACGGGGGTGTTGCGCTGCTTTGGAGAAAAAGTATGTTTGGTTGTGTGTGCGTGATTCCGTGCGATAATCCACGTATAGCTGCAATTGAAGTGTCGTTATGCGATCGCAAAGTGTTAATATTTAGTGTTTACCTACCTGTAGACATTGTGGAAAATTTATTTGAGTTCACGGATTGTTTAGGGACTGTAAGTGCAATTATAGATGAGAGAAACGTCGAATCGGTCATTGTTCTGGGTGATTTTAATGCGCACCCCGGTCAACTGTTTTTTAATGAGCTTCAAATCTTTTGTTGTGAACAAGATTGGTTATGTATAGATATAGACAAAATGAGTTCAGACAGCTATACATTTATTAGTGAGGCTAATGGAAGTCGAAGATGGCTGGATCATTGTGTTGTTACTAAAGCAGCCTTACCGTTAATTACAGATGTACACGTCAAATATGACATATATTGGTCCGACCATTTTCCACTTTTAATCAAGTGTAATTTTAATTTAATCAAGCATAAACTTGTACATCAATGTGCTCAGATATCAGACGGTATTAAGTGGGGGGAGAGAGTGTCCGAGCAAATAGAGCAATACACAAATATCTGTGGTAATTATCTACGTGATATAGACTTCCCAACGCAATTAGAATCTTGTGGTGGAAAGTTTTGTACAGACACTAGCCATAGGGTGGTGATTGATGAGCTTTACAGTGATATAGTGCACTGTTTAGGATTGGCAGCTAGTTCTACTCATCGGAAAAGAACTAGGTCTCACAAGCGAGTAGCAGGGTGGAACAAGCACGTCAGAAGCGCGCACGGGGAGGCGCGGGCCAAGTTTAAAATTTGGGATTGGCACGGCAGGCCATCATCAGGTAGTTTGTACGATGATATGATAGAAGCGCGGAAAGTTTTTAAAGGGAAGCTGAAGTGGTGTCAAAAACACCAAGAGGAAATTAAAATGGACATCTTAGCCTCACACCACGTTAATTCTGACTTCCGCAGTTTCTGGAAATGTACCAGTAAAATGAGCGCGGCGCAAGGTCTCCCCGTGAGCGTGGATGGCGTTACTGAACCTCAGTCAATAGCGGAGCTGTTCAAGGACCATTTTATGTTTAGGTCAGGGTTGGGACCAGCGCAGCGGGTGGTTGATGCTGAGACACAAGCGGGACCCGTTTCAACTCTTATAACAGCTAAAGATGTTAAGATAGCTCTGAAACACACACGACCACCGTCCTCATCATACCTTCAGGCAGGTGAGAGTGCGCGATACACAGGTTAAAGAATAATGCCAAAACCCTAGGCAGGTGACAGCCTGCATGCAGCAAGTGCTCAATCCCCGGGTCATGATGGTCTCAGTATTGAGCACTTGCTGCACGCAGGCTGTCACCTGCCTAGGGTTTTGGCATTATTCTTTAACCTGTGTATCGCGCACTCTCACCTGCCTGAAGGTATGATGAGGACGGTGGTCGTGCCAGTAATTAAAAACAAAACGGGAGACTCGTCAGATCGGTCGAATTACAGGCCTATCTCACTGGCAACGATCGTCGCTAAGGTGCTTGACAGTGTGCTTAACGTACAGCTAGAGAAATACCTGCAGTTACATGATGCTCAGTTCGGATTCCGACCCGGTCTATCCACTGAAAGTGCAATCGCTTGCCTCAAGCACACTGTCAAGTACTACGTTGACAGGAGTACACCAGTACATGCAGTTTTTTTTAGATCTTTCCAAAGCCTTCGACCTGGTTTCATACGACATACTCTGGGATAAGTTAAAGGCTACAGGGTTGCCCAAGGAGTTGTTGAACGTTTTTAGGTACTGGTACGGCAACCAAACAAATCTCGTAAGGTGGGGGAATGATTTTTCCGTACCATACAGGTTAGAGTGTGGCGTGAGGCAGGGAGGCTTAACCTCCCCAAATCTCTTCAACTTGTACCTGAACTCATTGATTGGGGAGCTTAACAGTGCACATGCGGGCTGTTTCGTTGACGGTTTATGTTTCAACAACATAAGCTATGCAGATGATATGGTGTTGTTGGCTCCTTCGGTCGGTGCTCTCAGGAAACTGGTTAAAATCTGTGAGAACTACGCTGCCAGCCACGGGTTGCTGTATAATGTAAATAAGACTGAACTCATGGTTTTTAAGGCTGTTGGTAAGAAATGTCCAGTAAATGTGCCATCAATTAAAATTAACGATATCCCGATTCGACGGGTACATCATTTTAAATACCTTGGACATTTAATTACTGACGACCTTAGAGACGATGCTGATGTGGAACGGGAACGCAGGGCATTGGCGGTACGGGCGAATATGTTGGCCCGTAGGTTCGCTCGATGTACAGTAGCGGTCAAACACACGCTATTTAAAGCATTCTGTACATCCCTGTACTCGAGCGCCTTATGGATCAACTGTACGCAACGGGCTGCCAGTGCGCTCCGAGTCCAATATAACAACGCTTTCAGGGCGTTGATGCGGCTGCCACGTTATTGCAGTGCTTCGGAGATGTTTGCTCAAGCCAGAGTTGACAGTTTCTCAGCTGTCATACGCAAAAAGAATGCGTCTCTTCTCGCCAGATTGCGTGGCAGTAGTAACAGCCTCCTGAAAGTGATTGCTGATAGACATGATGAGAGCCCCATAGTGCGGCATCTCATTAAAAGCACATTATCTGTAGTGGCGTATACTTACTAACATAGTTTATAAGTTAATAATTGTTACTAACATTCAGTATTGTTTTTGTTGTGATTTGTTGTGTGGGCTATGTTGTCCGTAATAAAAATATATTATTATTATTATTATTATTGCCATTTCGGAGACTTGGTTGGTGCCTGGTTCTCACTTTCGGGTCTCAGGTTACTCCTGTCTTCGAAATGATAGGGCTGATGGGTATGCAGGTAGTGCCCTTCTTGTTAGGCGCTCGCTTCCTTTCTCTCTAATATCTCTTCCCCCTATTTCTCCTGACATTAATATCGTTGCTGTTAGAGCTTTTAATATAACTTTTCTTTCTGCATACATTCCTCATCCTCATTCTAGATTAATTCCAGACTTTTATGTATTTGTTCTTCAGTTCCCTCTCCAATCATTTTTATGGGTGATTTAAATGCTCACCATCGCTCATGGGGTTCGAGCCATGATGACTACTTTGGTCGTGCCCTCCTTGAAATTTTTGATGAAGCTGATCTTTGTGTTATTAACAACGGTTCCCCCACGAAGAGAGTTCGCCCTACTCAAGACCCTAGTTCAGCTGTGGATATCACAGCTTGCTCTGCTTCTCTTGCTTCCATTATTTCCTGGAATATTTTGTCTCATTCATATGGTAGTGATCACTTTCCCATTATTATCTCTATCTCTGATAGAGTAGCTCCAACTAATAATTTTAATCCCTCCCTTAAATATAGATTAAATAATGCAAGATGGTCGTCGTATTCCGATTCTCTTGAAACTAAGTTAGCCTCTCTTCCCCCTCTTGACAGTAATAATTTTGTTGATTGTTATTCTAAAGGACATGTCCGGAAATGGTTTTTTATTATTTAATAATTCTAACCAGAGTAAGCTAAATTGGATAGGCATCTCAAAACCTAGTGCTTCTGATTATATCATACATTTTTATACACCTCCACTTTTGAGATATCGTTTTTTTTATTTTAGTGAGAATTTACTTCTAAAACGAACAAACCTTTCTAATTATCTAGGTTAATAAAGTGAACACACCCAAAAAAAGTAAACTTGTCAAAATAAACGTAGGAGAACTGTCATTACTGTCAGTGTCAATCAATATTTGATTTATGTCTATTATGTAAACAAAAACAATAATGCGATCGTTGTTGCATTATTTTTTGTCAAAAATCCGCCCCTAAGGCTACCCACTGACCCATTATCCATCAAAAACTGAGACCATGCTGTTTAATTATGGCGACTTCACTGAATGTCTTACAACAGTTTAATGCTCTAAGCTGAAAGTTCACATGTAAATCACAATATTTGACTAAGAGCCCTGTTAACAAGAAGTGCATGTTTCAGCATATTACACGAGCTTATAATCAGCAGAAGATAATAAGTAATATATAATCTTTAAGACGACACACTGACCCATTGTTCAAATACTTACATAGGAGAATTCATTTTATTTGACTAGGAATTGAGATTGGAAGTGGATGGAAAGCCTTTCGAAAATTATGCTATTCAAAAACTGATTAATATCAAGCTATAATTAGACGCAAATGTACGGTTTTGTTATGAATAAAAGGAAAAGTCGGTAAAGGGAAAATCGAGGGCAAAAGATCTCGTGGACGCTCTCCAACACGGTGGACAGACCTCATGAAAACCGTAACAAACTGCAGCGTAAATGAAGGTTCCCAAACCGCCAAATACAGAGCTGCATGGCGTCGTATCGCGATAGAGGCGATGGTCCGGGACTGGACCGAGACCTCAAGATGATGATGAGATGTCAAGAGTGTACAACTGACAAGAGTTATGAATAAAACATAGATTTTCAAATAGTATTTATTTATTGATTATCTTCATTTTCAATGTCTTCTCTAATTAAAATACTGTCGAGAAACTGAGCAGGTGGAGATATATTATTTTGATGCCGAGCCCATCCAAGATACCAGACAATTGTCATCACATGAGCACAGCTTCCAACAGTCCTTTTCCCAATTATGCAACTACAATAATAATCAGAAATACAGTTTTGCCAACTAGTCTCCGCCACTTTCAATAAAATATATGTGTAATACACTCGACTACTAATGTGGCGTGACTTTATTCGTCCTCTGATTAATACTGTCTCATGTGATGACAAAATGCCTGAAATATTTATAAATGGTACGTCTTCACTTACTTCTACAGTAAAAGTACCATTTGGCCTAATATGTTCCCCATAATATGAGTGTGCCTGTTTAATTTGATAAATACCCAAGCTAAAAAAAAAAAAAAAAAAAAAAAGCTAAATAAAACTAAATCTGACATCCCCATGATGGGAAACATATTCAGCTGTGGCATTTGAGCATTTATATTGATGAAACTGGCTCGGCGTCTATTAAGCTGATGCCTAATCACATGGTCAGCTAAATAATTTTGCATGTTCATTCTCTGGGTAGCTCTTTCCAGTATAGTTTGAGCATCAGGACGGTCAGTCAAAACGGGATGAAAATGGTTTAAAATGGCTCCTGCAATTTTGAAATCATTCATTAGGTTTTGAGACCCTAAATTAAAATATTTATTGCGAAAGATTTTAAAATCCCGTTTAAACCGACCATTTACAACTTCTACAACCCACCTGCACAGTGTCACTAGCCGTGATTTGTTGGCTTTTTCAGTCGATAATTGACTTTCCCCTTCACTTAGGGTCTCGGGTTTACAAACAGTATATCCCAAAGATGTTAGTAACGGGATAGAGTCTCTAAAACCGCGGTCGAGAATAAAAACGTCATTCTGTCTAAAATATTGCCTTAAATCAGAATTTTGATTTTGGAACAGCAGTTGCATAATTGTAGCGTCTGATGTTGTGGCTGCGTATGGACCAAATATGTCTATAATGTGGCCATCAGTGGCCACCAGTAAAAAAGGTTTAACAAGATTTGCGAACTTGTGTAAGCTCTATGATTTTTTTTGGAACAAATAGTTAGAAGATTTCTGTAAATATATGTATGTTCCATCGCAAATAGTTATGGGGTTATTTTCTGCTGTTCCAAAAAGACCCTGTGGGATTAAAAGATTTCTACTGGACAGGCTTGCTCGAGGAATATGATTTACACCTAAATGTCTAGGTACATAAAATTCATTCAAGCAGTGACGTGCCTTTTTCATATAACTGCATGCCACCGATTTATTCATGCTCATTAATGATGCAATACGTCTAATTGGCTCCCCAGTTCTTATTTTCATTAAGTATGATCCTAAAGCTGTTTTAGGTTTTTTACACATATTTGACAATTCACTTGTTATACAGCTCAGTAGTGCTAAAAAGTTTAACACAGTCAAGCCTGTCCAATAACGACACATATGGGTGTTCATATTTTCAACATTTTCAAAATCAATAATTTGTACTGTTTTTTTTCTTAATAAATCTAACATTTCTACAATATGAGTCTGGGTAAATTGCGTTGTAAACTCATATTCATTCAACAGTTCCCAATTATATACACTTGCATGTTCTTCACATACTCGGGCATTAGGTGAGACATATAATTTGTAGTTTATTTTTTAATTAATATTTGTTTTTTAAGGTAAATGGGAACTCTTAGACGTTCCGAGTTTGTACAATCAGGAACAAAACAATGGTTAGATGAATTCGGAGTTCGACTGTAACCTTCTAGTTCAACAAATATATTCTCATTTTGAACTATGTCCATATCAATTTCCGAACTGAATGTACTTACAGGTTCAGCGACAGAGCTAGACCTACTTTCTACATTGTCACTTGTCTCTTGGGACTCTCTTGGTGGTTCCATCACTTGTTGAATATTGCTATGCGCTCTTTGCCAACAGGCATTGCATGCTCGACCGTTCGGTGGAATCTGAAATTGAGTTTTCAATTAATGTGTGTTCCGATAAACAGAGATACAAATTAAGTGTATATTTTAATATGCATATTTACCTGTCGGGGGCTAATGATGCCAGCTACATAAGACCACTCAGGATGACCATCCGTTAACGGACGAGAACGTCTGCCTGTTCTTCTTGAAATTGATATGCCACACCAAACACAAACTGATTGATGACCTAGCTGTCGACCACCAATATTATGCTCATTTCTGTTGTTCATTTCTGTGAGTATAAGGTTCATGCATTCTTGGCAAATGCGATCTCCATCTGTTACCTATAAACAAACTAATATGTTAAGAACACTATCATTTTTATGCATGTTCTTTGAGCAAAGTAGTGATGTTTTATCTTTTTCAACATAAATCCCTAATAAAGTAGGTAAGTTAAAAATACATTACCTCCCGAGTAGTCCATTCTTCAAGTATTGAGACTATCTCAGGGCTCATGCTTAAAGCATCATAGTCATACTGCTAATTAGCATGTATAGCTATGTTACAATTCATGCAGAGAGCCATTATACTGTAACAATAAATAAAAACAGAAATTGTTAATGATTGAAAACTGTAAGAGCACATAATAGAGGAAAACGCGAAATTAAATCACTTATTGAATAAAGAAATGAATGAATAATTAACAGTACTTACATTTGGGGTAATCCGAAAGCCGAAGTCCTAATCACGTGCAATATCAAATAACCGGTAAGAAAAAGCAAAGTCGTCAGAGTTATAGGTTCATAAATAATCATGTGCAAAGTAGAAGAATCCGTTGTGAAAAAGCCAAGTCAGTCAAAATCGGAAAAATCAGCAAAGCACAAAGATAACAATAAAGCACGAGCGAACCAATGGAGCGAACGAACGATACTGTGACAGTCATGAATCAGTCTGACAGATCAGATGAATGACGCGTTAGGCCAATAGGGGTGAGATCTAAAATCAATTATTCGAAGAAACGATTTTTGGAGCCAGAAAAATCGATTTATTCTAGAAAATCAACATTTGATTTTGTCTGTTAGAACTTTATGCTGTATTATATATTTTCTAATTCAAATTACATGTAGAAAATAAATGTCTTCTTTTATACGTGATACTTTTATGGGGCAATAAAATAATTGTTATTATCGAATTCTCAAATCACATGAATTTCAATCCGAGTTAACTTGAAGCTTGTCCTAAGTTAGCACATTTCTAACGCTAGTGACAGATGAATGTCAAATACATTGCGAGTCGAATATGACATTGTTACAGAGTGACGGAGCCTTTTTTAAGGGCTGCCAACGATGAATAAAAAATGAATACTATCAATTATTATTTTATGATTTTTCGCGTAAATGGAGGGGTTTAAAAATATTATTTCTGTAGTTCCAAGTTCCATATTTTTGTCGTATTTATTTGAGTACACTTTGATGCTGGTTAGATTTTTCTCAGAATAAAAAACCAACGTCCATACAAAAAGCGGACATCTCCTTTGTAGATGCCAATATTTGTAGTGCTGATGATAATTTTTCTCTTAAAAAACCCTACAGGTTCAAAGTTTCAACTCCTTGGTGGGATACAGAATGCTCTACTGCTGTTAAGGAAAGAAAAATAGCAGAGGATAATTATTCTCACTCAATGACTCTTCAAAATTTTTTAGTCTACCAAAGAAAAGCGGCCATTGCTAAGAGACTTCTTTCTAAAAAGAAAAAAGAGGGTTGGCTTCGCTACTGTCAGAACTTATCTCCCTGTTCTCCTTCTTCACTAGTCTGGAAGCAAATCAGGAGATACAGAGGATCCTGTAATTCTGTTGACATTTTAGCTAATGATCCTTCTTCTTGGATTGAATCTTTCTCTGACAAATTAGCTCCTCCTTCAGTTCCAAGTTTGGAATCTTTTCCCTCTTCTCCGGCTTTTCTTACTTCCAAAAATACTTTTGATGCCCCATTCTCTTTTTCAGAACTACAAATGGCACTTGACGGTCTTGTTGATTCCTCTCCTGGTGCAGATGGGATCCCTTACTCTTTTTTAAAAAACTCCTCAAGAATTACAAAGCAATATTACCTAGATCTTATAAATAACTTTTTTGAGTACGGTTTGGTTCCTCAACCGTGGAAACACCAAATAATAATACCGGTCATTAAACCTGGGAAAAACCCGTCAGACCCTAATAGCTACAGGCCTATTGCTTTGTCGTCTACTTTGTGCAAGGTAGCAGAGCATATGATGAAGCATAGACTTGAGTGGTTGGTGGAAAATAGGAATTTGTTGCCCGCATCCCAGTTTGGTTTCCGTAAAGGTATGAGCTCAATGGATAGTCTTAGCATATTAATTTCTGACATTCGTATTTCTTTAATAAGTAAGCAGTTTTTAGTAGGAGTTTTTTTGGATATTGCCTCAGCTTACGATAATGTTTTACTTCCGGTGCTCAAGGATAAACTTCAGCATCAGTTGAAGCTTCCTAAAAAATTGGTCCGTTTTATTTGTAACTTACTGATGGAGAGAACCATCTCCATTAAAAATCAAAACTCTTCTTTTCCCACTAAGACTATCTGGAAAGGCTTACCTCAAGGTTCAGTTTTAAGTCCTATCTTATTCAGCCTTTATACTTATGATTTACATTTTTCTACAGATTCATTTTGTCAAATATTGCAGTATGCGGATGATTTAGCCCTATACTGTTCTGGAAAAACTCTAGATGAGGCTACTAACCGTCTAAATTCCGCCCTTGAATATCTTTCTGATTGGCTTCTAAAACACGGTTTGTCCTTATCAGCCTCTAAAAGCTCTGTAGTTGTATTTACTAAAAAAAAGATTGTTCCTCCTGTTGATATTAAAGTTAACGGTGAAAATATCTCTCAGGTGAACAATGTAAAATTTTTAGGCGTTTGGTTGGATTCAAAACTATCAGGTATTGCTCACACAGACTTTGTTTCTCAAAAATGCGAAAGAAACGTTAATGTTCTTCGCTCTCTTTCAGGTGTTTGGTGGGGTGCTCACCCTTATACTCAAAAGCTGATCTACAATGCTATAGTTTGTAGTCATTTTGATTATGGTATGTTCCTATTAGATCCTTGTAACAAATCTGGCCTTCAAAAACTTGATAAGATCCAATCAAAGTGTTTACGAATCATTCTCGGGGCGATGAAGTCGTCCCCAATTAATGCTATGCAAGTTGAGTGTGTTGAGCCTCCCCTTTCGATTCGAAGACAATTTCTGGCAAATAGATTTATTTTTAAACTTGTACAAAATTCTGAACATCCCCTTCTTGGTAAGCTGGACCATTTATCATCCATATTTGACTCTTGTAGTCGTCGTTCTAATATTGAACTTCCTTGTCTTCTTCGTGCCTACCTTCAATTCACTCGTCTTTCTAGCCCACTTTTTCAAAACCCCATTTTATATCTATACTCGGTGCCTTATAATGCTCTGATATTTAAACCAGAGATCGTTTTGGACTTTGGAATTAACAAAAATTCCTTAGAACCGCATAAGATGTTTGTCCAAAAAGTTTCTTCTAATTATAATAACTGGACTACTATATTCACTGATGCTTCCAAAGTCTCTGATGATAGCCCTGTAGGAGTTGCTGTTTGGATTCCTCATACTAAAATTATTTTAAATTATAAATGCCCATCTATTACATCCGTTTTTACTGGTGAATCAATTGCCATTTTTGAAGCCATTTCATTTGTTATGTCTCATAAGTTGAATGACTCCATAATTTTCTCTGACTCAAAAAGTTGTCTTCAAGCCATTTTATCTAATCCTTTCAGATCTAAGTCAAGATTCCCTATAATTCTAAAAATTAGAGATTTGCTATTTCAATGTCATGAACTTGGAATTAATGTTGTCATAGCTTGGATTCCTGGTCATGTTGGTATTCTTGGTAATGAGTCAGCTGATTCATGTGCCAAAAATGCTATTCTCACTGGCTCTGTTTTTATTCCCATGATATTTGTACTACTCTTCCTTCAATTATGTTTAAATCTTGGTCCAAGACATGGCAAATCTCTAAGTCCATAAAGGGTAAATTTTATGGAGATATTCAACCCGAGATACCCCACAAACCTTGGTTTTTCAAATATCAATTAGAAAAAAAAATCACTACCTCAACTATCTGTCGTATACGTTTAAATCATTGTTGCTCTCCTCATTTCTTGGCCAAACTTAGGGTTAGGAATAACTCTCTTTGTGAATGTGGCTTGGATGAAGGAAACGTGGATCATTTATTTTTCTCCTGTCCTAAATTGCGCTTCTCTTTTCATGAATTCATTCCTCCTCATATTCCGCGTCCAACCTCGATCAAATGTCTTCTTCCTTTTGTGTTTACTCGCTTTATATTTAAACTATCCAAATTCATTAAAATTAATAAAATTAAGTTGTAACTATTATTATATATTCTCTCTTACAATTCTTTCAGGTCATAATCTGTGGTCATAGAATTTGTCAAACTGTAATTCTGTATCCGCGAAGAAATTTTTTACCTTGTATCATTTTGTACTATTTCATTTTATGAAAAGATATTTTTTTTTTTGTTTTTGTTTTTTACTGTTAATTCACGCTAAATACTCTCCAATGTTTGATGGTTTATTAACAGTTCGCACGTGTTATTGGCAAAATTGTGGTGTCTTTTCCACAAAGGCCATTAATTAAGAATTGAATTGAATTGAATTGATTGTGGTTTCTGACTACATCTGAGCAATATAGTGAATTATCTGGCTATTTTTACGTTGAGTTAAGCACCTGCTCCTCCGTACTCTATATCTTGGTTATAGTTTCGCGAAAGAACGCTTTATTAACTGTGCTGTGTGTTTATACGTGGCCCTATTATCATGTCGAGTTTGCAATGCATTAATTGCAACATTCGGTTGTCCCAAATAAGAAGGCATGCGTTATCCGATGAGGGCGAAGGTGTCATCAACACTATCCGACTGTGGACATATCCTAGAGATGTATATTGTTTGCGAATAACATTCTGCATAAGAGTAGGCCACTGAGGAACTCTCCTCACTGGTCCCTTTGCGGCGGCTGGGGCGTTAGGATAATCGTTCCCTCATTCTTATGGCCGTCCCGTTCTTTAGTATTACTGCTTTGCCGAAGGAGGCGATCGCATACCAGTCCCTCTCACTCCGGACCATGGCGTGAATCAGGGCACAATGCGAGAGGTCGTCGCCGCCGTCCGCCTCCTTGATTACACGGCGGTGTTTCAACCGAACGAGGCTGCTCGAAACCTCTAATCATACTGTGCTGCCAGTCACGCACAACATAACCAGACTGACAGAATGGCACGGGTCCAATTCAATAATACTTTATTATTTTGCCAGATAACACCTGCTGACCATGTTTGCCATGCATGTTGGGAGCCAGCTTCTCATTCAATTGAAAGTATACCGAGAAGACGAGTTGGCCATCAAAGTGTTTGTGTGGTGCTCGGACAATCCATACTGAGAATTAGTTGACGCAGGATTTTAATTGAATGGGCAAATGAAGAACAAGAAATTGGCTCATGTAGTTTCTACTTGGATCCAACCACGAGAGGTATAAAAACATGTACCTACCATCTATGACTACCATTAATGTCTTTATTTGATTTAAACTAAGAAATTAAATAATATAAATTATTTTGGCCATTTACAGGCCGCCCTCTCAAAACATAGACAGATTTTTGGATTTTCTTGATGTAAATCTAAAACTTCTATCAACTTTTAAGAATATAGTTGTAATGGGTTACATAAATATTAATATTGCTTTCGGGAGATCAGATTCACATGTACATAATTACTTAAATATTTGTTCATTTCATGGTCTTTTACCAACTCATTACTATCCCACACACCAAAGCGGATCATGTTTAGATCATTTCATCTTAAAAACAAGACACCCTAACAAAACATTGGTGACTAATTCTTCGCTTACGGATCATCAAGCTATTTTACTAACGATACAAAAATCTGCACCTAGAATAAACTGCATGCGATGCTGTACAAAAATTAATATGACTAATCTTGAATGCGACATTCGCGCAATTGACTTTGACCCAGTTTACAAAAGTGATGATGCAAATATTTCTTTACAGTATTTCATATGTTTGATGCAACATGCAATAAGCAAAAATACAATTACCAAAACTATGTCTAGACGGTATAGTTCAATTAAACCGTGGATCACTCCGGGTCTTGTTCGATGTATACGTCATATAGTCTAGTCAAATTAGCAAAAAGATTGGACTTAATTCGTGTAGTTGTAATTTTTTGTGGAATCATTAGAAGACATGAATATAAGTCATCTCTGAGTTTGCACCATTCCTGTTGTGTACGGAACATCGTTTTATATTAGGTATTAACATTAAAGTCCCAAAATTTTGAAATTTCATTAGTAACTAGTTGTGGTAAGTTTAGATATCTGTAGATACACCTTTGGTGTATAATTACTTTTCGCGAAAAAAGTGTGAGGTGTATGAAACACTAATAAATCATTATTTTTAATTTGCGGCTCAAGGGAAATTTTGCCTGTTGGTGCAAACTCATAATAAGCTTTTTAAAGCATCATAAACACCCAGTTATAATTGCACCCTTTTGCACCCCAGGGAAACCAGTATTTTAAAATATTTGTAAATTGTACTTCGGGGCAAATTAGTGTAGTCATGGATTTTTTTATATATGATGTATTCTAAATATTCTACATTTGCACTTAATAAAAATAAGAAATATATAACTGGAAGTTTATGTAGATTTAACGTGGATACAATACTGCGCCACGTGACGTTCGCAGGGCGAACGCGGGGTCGAAGCAGCGGCGCGGGCGGCGGCGGGGCTCAGCAAGTTAGCGTGCAAATTGTATGCGCTTAGATTCGGACTGTTGATATTTTTTAAATTAACGGACTGTCGATATATCGATGTTTTTAAATATATCAATATAATCTATATTCTTTTTCAGTGATAAATAATTTAATTCTTTGTGTCCAAAAAAGACACAATAGGTACTTGACGATTATTACAGAAAATGAAACAAAATTTGAGTGTTCAGAGCCAGGCTATTCTTAATTATCTAACAAACTAAGCGACTATTTTCTACGTTATACTTTTTTTTACGGTGGGCTAAAATCATCTTATGACAGCCTCCGCTCTTGGGTGGAGCGGGAGGTAGTGTCAGACTCTTACTGACTAAAAACGGGTTGGCCGTTCCTTCTAGCCTCCTCATACCGGCGCTCGAGTTTTCTTTCGGATAACCCTGGCCCCAGTAGGCTTCGACCCAGCTGGGCCCCTCCTGTTGCTGACAACTCCTTGAGGCGCGCGGGAACAGTGCGCGCCGTCGACGTCTTGGGCTCGGTCCGGACAGTTGCCGGACGGTCGGACAGCGAGTACGTTCTACTTCAGCGTCCATCATGTCGATGTGGGCTAAGTCTACTAGTTGAGAGCTGGGCGAACATTGGGATTCAAGGCTGTCGGCTACTCATTCCGCTTTTTCAGAGTCGTTGAAAGTGTTATTGGACACATTCTTAGTAAAGACAATTTATTAGTTTAGGATATTATTAAATTACTTACTAATTCTTTTTTTTTTATTATGGATAGGCTAGCGTTTGACCACTACTGTTGAGTACCGGACGCGGCGGATGGTCCACACGTACTATTTGAACTTGGTAGATAATATCGAAGTAAGGTTGAAATTGAAACAACCGAATACTGATCTAATTTTATTCACACATATTGATCTTTATCGACAGGACCCTAACTAAATGGCGGAGAATCTTAACATCGACTTCTAAATCGATGTCAACGCCATCTAGTTAGGCAATGTGAACTAATAACAATTTTTTGAACTTAAATTTTGGTGAGCGTATTTGGGATGAACATGCATGTTCCCAAACATACCGCCCACCAAGGACGTTACTGAAGAAATGTCCTTCTTGAAATAAATCCTGAATCTGACATACATTTGATCTCAGGTTTGATCTAGTCTTAAATTAAGAAATTGTAGTACAATAAATCTTAATATCTAAAAAACATAAACTAAACTTATAACATTCGGAACTTATTCTAAAATAACAATATGACATTACAAACATACTTTGATTCAGTGATCTGCCACTGGTAAAATACAAAGTTTGGAGGTTGGCCTCTTAATAGTAGAGGATTTAGTGCGTAATGTGACTACACGGGTGATGTTATCGGCACCGGGATGCTTCTCTACTACGCGACCTAACATCCAACGACTTGGCGGCAAATCGTCTTCCTTCACCAACACAATGTCTCCAATATTTGGCTCAGGAATTTTATAAGACCATTTGTACCAGTTCATGAGATTAGACAAATATTCCTGAGACCAGCGTTTCCAAAATGATTGCAGCATTCGTTGAATAAATTGCCACCGTGACAAATAACTAACATTACTACTTTCATATTTATTATCTGGTACATTTACTATTGGTTCTCCAATTAGAAAATGTCCAGGAGTTAACGGTATCAATTCACCAGGATCAGTAACATTAATGACGCTCATTGGACGAGAATTCAAACAAGCTTCTACTTGATAGAGGAGTGTGCTCATTTCCTCATACGTCAAAGTAGCATCACCAATGACCCGTTTGAGGTGAAACTTTGTGGACTTCACACCTGCTTCCCAAAGTCCACCGAAATTAGGGCTATGTGGGGGAATGAAGTGCCACTCAGTACCATTGGCCTCGAGTTGTTCTGCTATTGCTGCCTAAATGGATGCCAAATGTTGCAATTCTCGGGAGGCACCTACAAATGTAGTGCCATTGTCGCTCCATATTTTGGCGCAATGACCTCGCCTAGACACAAAACGCCTGAAGGCGGCTAAAAAAGCTTGTGTGCTCATGTCACTGACGACTTCTAAATGTATTGCACGGGTGGACATACACACAAACAAACACATGTAGCCCTTGTACGAACGGTGCCCACGACCTTTTGTTGTCCTAATATTAATAGGGCCAGCATAATCAACACCGCTGTGTAGAAACGGTCGCGCTGGAGAACACCTAACCGTTGGAAGCGAACCCATCATTTGGTTCTTGATGCTAGCGCGATGTTTAGCGCATGTTACACATTTTCGTACATGGTGTTTGACTAGGTTCCTGACTCCTATGACCCAGTAAGCTGTTCTTAAATAATTTGACATTAGCTGCGGACCTCCGTGCAGAGTTTTTAAGTGGGCATCCGCCACTATAAGGTTTGTCAGATGACAGGAGTTTGGTAATACTATCGGATGCTTTATGTCTTCACTCAAAGGAGCTTTCTCAAGTCTACCTCGAACTCTTATAAGGCCTCTGTCGTCCAGATATGGACAAAGTGAGTTGAGCTTACTAGATTTTAATTGTAAATAACCTTTGTCCTGTAATTGTAAATATTCTACTGTAAATATATCCTTTTGTGTTTGTCTTATACAACATTCTAACGCTGCTTCTAGTTCTAACTTTTGTAAATAACTATGTTTAAAAGTGTTATTCCTTAAAAACCGTCTGCAATATGCGATTACCCTAACTAATTTTTGTAATGACGAATACCGCTTGAACATTGAAAGCTCTGGCACTACAGCAATATGTGTTTTTGTTGTTTGCTCTAAGTCGATATTCAAATCATTTGGCCTTTTATAAACTATTGTTTTCTCAGTTAGAAATGATGGTCCGGAAAACCATAAATGATTATCTATCAATGCACTAGGTAAGATACCTCGTGAGGCGCAGTCTGCTGGATTGTCCTTGGTTTTCACATGAAACCACTGAGATGCCTTCATTGTGGTCAATATTTCCGAGGTGCGATTCGCCACAAACGTCTTCCATCTGCTTGGATGGCTGTTAAGCCAAGCCAACACGACAGTGGAGTCTGTCCAGGCCTTGATTTTATCCCTAGAAATATTCATGACATCTGCTATTTCTATTAGGAGATTTGACAGGAGAACTGCTCCACACAACTCTAAGCTAGGTATACTAATTTGCTTGACGGGGGCTACTCTAGTTTTTGCAACCAACAACGAAATATGAACATTACCTACAACATCTACTAGCCGCAAGTAAATCACGGCTGAGTACGCGGTTTTGGAGGCGTCACTGAAGCCATGCAGCTCAAGATCATCGTGCGACTTAGTTCCAAGCCAACGAGGTATCCGAACTTTGCTAAGTAGTGACAACTCTTTACGGTAAGAACTCCATTCGTTTATTAACTCAATGTTCAGTTCTTCATCCCGACTAACACCTGCAAGCCATAATTTTTGAATGAATGTTTTTGCTAAAACCACACTAGGAGCTAACCAACCTAGTGGGTCGAACAATCGGGCTATGTCCGAAATAATTGTCCTTTTAGTTACAGGTGCAGTCGTCAGAGGCGGAAGTTTCGCCGAGTACTGGAAAGTATCTTCGTTGCGGTTCCAGGTAAGTCCCAAAATTTTTATTGTACTATCTAATTTGATTTCTAACCCTTTCTCTTCTTTTTGATCTATCTTCTCTAATTCATTGTTCTGTGTTTCTATTTGTTCTATTATTTTGTCCTTGTTTCTATTTGTTCTTGTTTCATCTGGTTGTACTTTAACTACCTTGTTTTCAATTGTTTTTATTCTCTTAAGTATTTCTTGACTATTACTATTCCATTTTTGTAATATAAATCCACCTTTCCCTAATAATGCTATCATTTCCTTATATATTTTAATACCTTCTTCTACACTGTTGCATCCTGTCATTAAATCGTCCATGTAGAAGCAATTTAAAACCTTATCTGCAGCTAGCGGGTAGTGTTTACCTTCATCAACAGCGATCTGACGTAAAGTTTTGACTGCTTGGTACGGTGCGGAAGCTGTTCCAAAAGTCACAGTCATAAGCTCGTAATCTTGTATCTCTTTGTCCGGACTGTCACGCCACAGTGTTCTTTGGAACATAGCATCTTCTTCTGCTACCTTCACTTGGCGATACATTTTAATTATGTCCGCTACAAGTCCTATAGCATGTACTCTCCATTTTAAAACCGTGTGCCGTAAATCAGCCTGCAGTGTTGGACCAACCATGAGCGTGTCATTTAGTGATACTCCTTTGTTGTTCCTTTCAGAGGCGTTGAAAACAACACGCACTTTAGTTGTGGTCTTGTCTTCCCTAATGACTGCGTGATGTGGTAAATACACTGCTTCTTCCTTTTTGCTATCATCTTTCTTCACGTGCCTCATATGACCTAACTGTAAATATTCATTTATTACTTCTGTGTATTTTTCTTTTAAATCTTCGTTCTTTGCTAATCTTCTCTCTAGTGCTAGAAATCTTGATTTAGCTATGCCACGTGAATTTCCAGACTTGCAAGGAGGATCTTCGTCTCGAAAAGGTAACCTGACTATATATCTACCATCGCTATCTCTCTTAGTAGTCTCACTATAAAGCTCTTCGCATTTCTTCTCCTCTGGTGTAAATATCTTTTTAGTACTAATATGCTCTTCAATTTCCCAAAATTTCTTTAAAATATCATCTACGTGCACCATGCCATGCATTACGCTAATTTTATTTGTACTTTTACTTTCAGGGCCCACTGCACCTGACAGGACCCAACCTAGTCTAGTACTCTGTGCTATAAGAGTACCAGAAGGACTCTTAACTAAACCTTCTTTAATAATACAGCTATAAACGTCAGCACCCAACAGAATGTCGATTTTGTTGGGTGTGTTGAATTCTGGATCTGCTAAACATAGATTGTTGACCTTTAACCAGTCAAAAGCATCTGTGTTTAAGCTTCGCTCTGGTAAGTAAGAGGTGATCTTGCTTAAAACGTAAGCATTAAACGTAATCTTAAAACTAAATTCGACGCGAGACTTTATCGTTATTTGTACCATATATTTTGTCATGGTTGACCTATTGTCTCCTAACCCTAAAACACACCCTTTAACTGGAATCTTTTTCAGGTTGAGAAGTTGAACTGCTGCTTCTGTAACGAAACAAGCCTGCGAACCTTGGTCGAGTAAGGCTCGTACTGTTTGGTATCCACCCGTGTTTGACTCGGCTTTTATTAGCGCAGTGGCTAATAAAACTTGTCTGGGTTTGGGTACCTTCCCTGTTGACAAGCAAGCGACTATCTGATTAGCACTAGTCGAAGGACTAACACTATCAGCAGCTGGCATTGCTTCTGGGTTTTGGTCTTGGTTAATATGTAACAGTGAATGATGGCGCTTTTGGCAAACTTTACAACTAGTGTCCTTTTTACAGCTTGTAACTGTGTGGTTGCTACCTAAGCAGTTAAAGCATATTCTATTTTTACGAACAAATTCACGTCTAGCATCAAGCGACTGTTTTGCAAACCTTTTACAAAAACAAAGTTTGTGGGCTTCAGAACAGAATTCGCATTTCATGTGTGATGATGAGTTTGTGGCAAGCATTGTCTTAGGCGTATGGTTTGAACTGTTATTGCTGACCTGGTGAACTGAACCCTTTTTTGGTTCGATGCACTCAAATGCGCGGAAACGTTGTTCCAAGAATAATTTGAATTGATCAATGGTAGGAAAATCATTGGAAATGCTAGCGCTAACGCTTATTTCCCATTGTTTACGCGTTTCAACATCTAATTTAAACGTCACGATGTGTATAATGATAACATCCCACGTACTCACATTTATGCCTAAATTTGACAATGCATTTAAACAATCACTGGTGGTATCTAAGAGTTCTTTTAATGCAGTTGCTGACTCAGTTTGCATACGTTTTATCCCAAATAACCTTTTTAATATGCAATTGGCGAGATATCTTTTGTTGCTATACCTCTTGTCTAATAAATCCCAGCATTGACTATAATTTGCATCCGTTATTGGTGTATTCCGTATTAATTGATCAGCTTCACCCGAAAGATGACTTTTTAAATAGTGTAGCTTTTGAACGTTATCTAATGAATCATTTTTATGGACTAGTGATATAAACAGATCACGAAACGTTGTCCATTCTCCATACTTTCCTGAGAACATTGGAATGGTGATCTTTGGTAATTTAACAAATGAACAAGCTGATTTAAATGAACTGTTAGAAGAATGATCACTGGGTTGTACTGGTTCCCTTGGCCTAATTTTATTAAGTGTTGTTTTTAACAAACTTTTATACATTATATAAGTGTCTTCGGTTGCATCATAAATGTCAACAACCTTTTCATCTATACTATCGTCTAATTTAATGTTTTGATAAATTTTCATTTTGGTTTCTTTAAACGAATCCCAATCTTTTTCTAACAACTCTTGTCTTGTCTCAATGTATTCGATCGTTAATCGTTCTTTAGGACTCTTTTTGAAGTTTGCTAATCCTTTAGTAATTACATTTTGAAAACCTTTTAGTACGTTCATTAATCCCTCCATCTTTGACACACTTCCTAACCAGAAAACAATTTAAATAAACCCAATTTAAGTGTATATATTAATTTGAAACTTAAAATATAATTAAACAAGCAAATATTTCAAAACTATGTTTGTTGTGTAAGCAAACCTGCTTGAAATAAATACAAGTCCAATATTGACTAAACTATTCTATGTCCTAAAAAGTTGCGCAAAATTTTGCAAGTGTTTTTAAATATAAATAATATCCTGTCGGAAATCGGGCATAGGTTCCCCGTTCCGTCGTTTTTTAGGAAACTATTCTAAGTCCTTAACTAACATGCACACAAAACAAATCTAAGCGGAAATATTCTAATATTCGAAAGTCTTAAAATTTACTTAAAATTCTACAAGTCCAAAATTCTTCAAAAATTTCTAAGTTAAACTCTTAACAGAAATAAAGTTCAAAATTGTTTAACTTCCTTTGTCTATGAATTAAAATGTACTCACAATTTGCACTTTACTCACAACACGATATACTGTGACACGATGTTTCTGGCGCTCCCTGATGGCGACACGTTGAACCTCTGGATGCGACGTCAGTCTTCTAATGTCACGTTGAACTGGGGGTGTGACGTCCTCCTTGTGACGACACGTTGAACTGCGGGGGTGTCGTATACGATCACCTTCCGTTTGATCTGGATCTGCAAGTGGCGCCCTCTGGTCACCACTTTCCTGCCGCTGCTGCCGAGCTCGTCCACAACACTGGACAGAGCTGTCGCTGCCGATGCGGGGGACCGAGTACTCTTTCTGCAGCGATCCACTGCGAGTACACGGGCAAGCGGACCGGGCCGCGCGCGAACTCAAAAAACGGTTATTTATCCGGCTCGAAGGACCAATGTTGAGTACCGGACGCGGCGGATGGTCCACACGTACTATTTGAACTTGGTAGATAATATCGAAGTAAGGTTGAAATTGAAACAACCGAATACTGATCTAATTTTATTCACACATATTGATCTTTATCGACAGGACCCTAACTAAATGGCGGAGAATCTTAACATCGACTTCTAAATCGATGTCAACGCCATCTAGTTAGGCAATGTGAACTAATAACAATTTTTTGAACTTAAATTTTGGTGAGCGTATTTGGGATGAACATGCATGTTCCCAAACAACTACCTTACCTGATGGAAAGCGAAGATGTGGCCGACAATGGAGCACGCTTGCCTAGAAGTAACCATTCACTCTTGGCTTAAAGACCCCTAATTTGTAGGTATCAGGGAACACAGACTCCGGCAGAGAATTCCAATCATTAGATGTACGCATGTGTTCCTAAAACGCTTTGTACGTATGGGTGGGATGGCCACCATGTACCAGTAGCGCAACGCCCGCGCCGACTTGGCGGATTTAAGTAAATTGTGCAATTGCAATACACAATACAGTCTCCAAAATGTAAACGATAGTAAACCGACAGGATAGCAACTCGACATCGATGCTCTTGATGACGATGATGCCTTTGGAATTTTGACTTGACAAGTGTATCATTGCCTTGTGTGTGTTCTTGGATTGCTTCTCAATCGACTCTAGTGCATCAAGCTGGTATTTGGGAGACCCATTCCAAAGATGAGAGCAGTATTCCATACACTATCGAACTTGCGCTTGATAGAGATTGAGCAGCTGTTCCAGCGTGAAATACTGTCTCACCTTTGCTAAGATCCCCAATTTTTTGGCTGCCATTTGAGCTTTTGCCTCGATGTAGGAGCCGAAATTGAGAGTAGATGACAGCGTTACCCCAAGAAGATCAAAGTGGTCGGTAATGGACACGGTCACACCCCGGATAGATGAAGCCGAGTAGAATTGGCTCCGAACTGAATTGGCCGGAACTTATTAGTCTAAATACGAGTATTAAACTAAATTGTAATAAAAACTAGAGTTCATCCTTTGGATGTACTCGAGGACTAGGGTAAAAAAAGAGGCTTTGAAAGCGACACTCTTATCGGGGCGGGTAGATAAGTACAGAGGACTTTTCAATAGTACGTAACCTTATAATTATGAAGTTGCCAGAAAGTGATATGGGTATGTATGACTCAGCGTCTTGTTCCAGCGAGCGGAACGCAGCACAGTCAAGCTTTATTCCTTCCTCTAGGGTTGGTTGTCTTGCTGTTAGCCCGCTAATATAATGGAGTTACTCAAGCCAATGAGGGCAGTGAGTACGCTGGTGAGAGCGAATTGTCTGGCATATGAGGCGAGAAAGAGGATGGCGGGTAGTAGGCGGAGATGACAGTGATCGACTGAAGACCAGTCATGCCTACTCGACAAGCCAAGTATTCATGGAGAGATAGTGGTGCGGGTGGAGCTAAAATAATACAGTACAGTTCCTTTCTGTAGTAAATGAGGATGCCACCACCGTGACAGTGAGTCCTATCACTGTGAGTTACGCGATAGTTGGCAATTTTAAGATCTTTGCGGTGGGATTTGAGGAATGTTTCCTGGATGATGTCTTGTTTTGTTGTTGTTGTAATTGTCTCCAGGAGGATATCTTGCTGATGGTCGAGGAAAGTGACGATCTCATCACGGTGGTTGGTGATGCCATTAGCATTAAAATAGTTTTAGAAGGATCGGGATTTGATACAACAAATTCTCTGTTGTTTATTCCATTACGGGTAACACAAGGCAATTTGTCGAGTTCTAGCGTGACCGACTCGTACGCTTGAAATAATTCACTGCGCTTCCCATTGTTGAGTTGCCCAGTGTATTTAGCGAAGTGTAGCTCGTAGACCAAGTTTCTGGCATTCTGCGTGATGAACATGACGTAGTTATCCAGGATGACCTGCTAGCTGTTTCTGGATCTGTGGTATAGTCGTTACGTGCGAGTGCGTAACTACAAATGGTGCGTGGGGTTGTAACGTCGGGACAAATCGTGCACTGTGGACAGAGCTCCTGAAGAATCTCATGTCAATATAGGGACAGCGATTGTCGCAACCTAGCCCTGAGTACGCTGGGTACCACAATCTCGGCAGAATGCACTTACTGTCACGGTTTTGTGAGGAGTCTGAAACCTGGCTACAGAGGCGTCGGGCGTTCACGTTTTCCACTTTACACAGGCCCTCGACGGTCATAGGTGTTTCGGGAGGTAACTTTCTAATTTGGCAAGAAGAAACGCCCAGGTATCCATGCAGCCATGAACCATTAATGTAACCATTGTGCGGACTGTGTGCCGAGCTTGGGTGGAACACCGTCGTGTCCTTGTGGAAGCATTCGGCGGCGGCGATCTCGCACGCCGTGCCCTGGTTCAGGCCATGGTCCGGGGCCAGAGAAAATGGGATGCGGTCACCTCAGCCTGGAAGCAGTAATACTGGCGTAGAAGATGGCCGCAACCGGACATTACACTTTAGCAGCGGCCAGGAGACGCCCCGGAATTTAAGAGTCGTTGGATAATTTCTGGCCACAGTAGCACAGTGTCGCGGACAACGAACTATGGGTATCACACCGTCCGCTAGTCACTTAAGGACCAAGCCAGAGTCATCAAATGCGCGTGAAGATTTCGGACGCATGCCTCAAAGGGATGTCTGCAAAACAGTAGGGGCCTAGCAAGGCCGATGCCCGTTAGGGCCGCGGGGTATTCCTGAAAAGGAAACCTGTGGTCCTGGTCCACACAAGTCTGACACACCTTCTTGCTCCACCCTAGAGTGGTAAAAGTCATTAGGTGTTCTTTCATAAAAAAACAGATACTTTTTCGTAAATACATGGATTGCTTCGATAATAGCATTATAAATCCCAATAAACAGACATCGACTTTCTGAGCGGCAGTAATTAAAAACGCGGGTGAAACCTCGGGTTTACCTAGTAGTTAATAAACCCTAGATTTATTTTGTGTATTTTCGTACGAACATGAAATGCACGCGCGCAGTTCGCAGTGCGCCGCTCGCAAGCCATTCGCCAGATCTTCTGACGCACCGTTACAATGCCCCCTTCTTCCCATCCTGTCCATGTATTGCGTATCTTATCTTCTCTGTCGATCTGACTCTTGAAGCAGTAGAGATGGAGCCGATAGTAATTTTCATATATTTTATTGAGATTTTACTCTACATTTTTTTCTATAAAGTAAAATGTTTTATATCTACCTTACTTGATGACGTAGAATAATCAGCACAGTCATACGGTCTATAGCTCCCACATAGCTCCAAAGACAATCGAAATATAATTAATTTCAGTACCTATTTGAAATAAATAAAGTACATGCTTGGAAGACACTGACACCTTTTTTTTTCTTTTTTTGTATTATAAAAAAAAAACTTTAGGTTTCTTTACTAAAACTTACTAACAGAGCATTCACATCAGTGAGTACTCGTCAACACATCCCACAACGCGCATACGTGATGACGACGCTTATCTCTTCTTGTCAGTTTATTATTCCGTGTCGCGCGCTTGTCACTTCCATGGCGTAGTAGCTCTTTGACAATTACTACAATACTAGAAAAATGAATGTTCCCTATAAAAATTCTAATTTTTTATAGGGTGCAAATATAAAGGAAACCAAATGAATATGATTGTGATGATTTTCAAAACTACACTAATTTCCCCCGAAGTACAACAGCCCAAAATCGTGAAAAACTAATTTCCGTATGTCGCACTAGGGTGCAAAATCAATCATGTATTAGGTCAAAATGTATAAATCCTTTCCTCAGTTTACAAAACTACACTATTTTCCCTAAAGCCGCAATGACCAAAAATAACATTTTTATTGTTTTTATTTTTTTTCTAACGCTGCTTTGGTCCGATTAAAATAAATAAAATGTAATAATGTAGATTGAGGTGTAATATACCATATAAAAAATTACGCTGAGCCCAACTGTATTCTCTGGTTAATTATAACCAATTAACAGTTTTCACCCCCTTCCGTAGGGGTGCAAAATGATTTTTATTTTTTATACACCATTTTTCATTCCTACAAAACCATCAGAAACGTTTTTTCCTCTCCAGAGAATTTAATCCAATCTTTATTAAAAAATGACCTAATTTGACTATACTAATAGGGATAAACTACATAAAAAATGGAAACTTGCACCTGATAATGAAATACTTTTTGTTTCATACAAAAGGTATAGAAACTTTTGCAATAATCTTTAAAAAAAAATTAAAAATGAATATGAGAAGAACGAACTACAGAAGGCAGGTAAAAACAGTAAACTTATTTGGAAATTTATTAAAACTCGAGTTACTGTCAACAGAGATAAACCCAGTCGAAGCCGCAAATAAAGTAAACAGATTTTTTGTTAATGTTGGCAAAAACTTGGCTGAAAAATCCTTAACCCATATTAGTTCTCCCCACCAAACATCGACTGTGAATATACCTACGACAACATCAAAATCTTTTGTTTTATTGGACACTGATGTCAATGAAATTTTAAGAATAATAACAGAGTTAAAGGATAACTGCGCTGTGGGATGGGATAACATTTCTAACAACATACTAAAAAGGTTTAAACACCTTCTTGCCCCCCCTTTAACACACATTTTCCAGTCATGTTTATCTAACGGTATATTCCCGAAACTGCTTAAAAAAGCAGTAGTTACGCCAGTGTTCAAAGCGGGAGATAAGACCTGTGTAAACAATTATAGACCCATTTCAGTACTAACAGGATTCTCTAAAATTTTAGAAAAAATTATAAATAGCAGATTAATAGATTATCTTGAAGCTAACAAATTACTTTCCAATAATCAATTTGGTTTTAGGCCTAAACGATCAACTAACCAAGCAGTTCATAAGCTATCTGAATACATTAGTACGAGACTAGATGGAGGGATGCATACCATTGGGATCTTTCTGGACCTCGCCAAAGCCTTCGACACAATTTCTTGCTCTATATTAATGCATAAGCTTGAAACACTCGGGATAAGAGGAGAGCAACTTCTATTGCTCTCCGATTATCTTAGAGACCGTCAGCAATGTGTTAAAATAGGGCAGTACTCATGTTCTGAGATGGAAAACAGTGATTTTAGAATACCACAAGGTAGTATTTTGGGACCGACATTATTTTTAATTTATATTAATGACCTATGTAGTTTAGTCCTTCGTAATGGCCTAATAATATCATATGCGGATGACACGGCCCTGTTGTTTTCTGCTGTGTCTAAAGGTGAAGCATATGAACATGCTCAAAATGGATTTAATATTGTGTCAAATTGGTTACAGCAAAATCTTCTAACACTAAATATAGATAAAACTAAATATCTTTTATTCTCAATGAGAAACATTAACTTACCGCTTACTAACCTAAACATATTTGCACACAATTGCAAGCATGCTGACATTGCTTGTACTTGCCCTAGTTTAGTTAAAGTTGATCACATAAAATACCTAGGTGTTACAATTGACACAAATCTAAATTTCCGTAAACACATTGAGCTACTGTGCACAAGAGTGCGTAAATTAATATATATTTTTAAGAACCTACGTCACATAGCCGACTACAAATTAATAAAACAGGTCTATTTGGCTTTGTGTCAATCTGTTCTTACCTACTGTATTACTTCATGGGGTGGTGCAGCAAAGACTATTTTACTTCCTCTGGAACGTGCTCAAAGAGCAATTCTAAAGGTTGCAACCTTCCGGCCTTTCAGGTTTCCCACACACGAGTTATACACAGCATGCAAAATACTAACAGTACGGCAACTTTTTATAATGCACATCATACTTCATAAGCACTCTGAGCTTCCCTATCGCCCAGAATCTTCAACCAGGAGGAGGAAAGATATGGTATGCGAAAACAACAGACTAGACACGCTTTTGCTAAAAGATTTTACGTATTTTTAGGACCTTTTTTGTACAACAAGCTGAACAAATTATTAGATTTATATAGCGTAAATCACTTCAAATGTAGTACACTGATATCAGAGTACCTTCTAAAATTAAATTACACAGACACAGAGAAACTTTTGGAAGTTTTAGTATGAGTGTAGGGTTAAGTTAGTAAGTTGTTATTCTTAAGTCTGTAAACATACATGCACCTTAAATGATAAGTCTCGTCGAGTGGTGACCTGAAACACAGGTTTTTATAAACCTAGCTCAGGAAAGTCGCTAATTTTACATAACTTTAGGTTTAAAGTATTAGTTTCATAAGTCCTAATATATAGTTAATTTTACACATAATTATTTGCTGGATACTAGCATAGTTATTAATTTAAGATTTACTTGTTGCAAAAATATGTAAAAAAAAAAAAAATATTGTGTAAAGGGTTTAATAAAGATTTTATTATTATTATATTATTATTATTATTATTTTCCTCTTTTACCATGCATGTTTGAATGCAAACCTTTCTTTATTTTATGTTTTAGCTTCATCCTGAAGATCAAGCTTGTGTGCCATGTTGGCTGAGAGCTAGAAGAACAAGGATTGCCCCAATAGTTGAAGACATTCAACCCCCTTCACCTGATCATGTGGATGTTGATCATTCCAGTTTAATATGAACGGTCGGGAAGCAATCCTAAGTTATTGTTGCAATTGCATTGTAGGGTTAAGGACAGTGGGATGCTGTTCTCATGCGATGAGTAATATTTGGTATTTGAGCTATGCTCGCCATGAGGGTATTACCCGACCTGCCCCTTCTTAGATGAAGTTCTATTAAGAATTAATGAATAAATGTACATACAAAATCAAAATATTTTTTTTTACTTAAGTACCTACCTACACTCAAAAACCAATCAGAACTTCATCATTATCAACAAAGAGTATAATAAATATAGGGGAAATGATTATCAAACTGTTACAATCTGCGGCTGGACAGACGTTCCCACTAAGTATGTAGAAACAACCCTCATCTCAATCTACCTATTTCAGGGTAAGTAAAACACTAAAAGAACGACAAGTAATCTAGAACATTTACTAAATCATCAAAACAATGTTTATGTACCTACAAATAACAATCTAAATTACTACCTCAGTACATAACCTTAAAAAAATAAAACTGGTTATAACTTTTATGTCCCAACTTTTACAAATCTTAGATTTTAAACAGAGCTTCTTTATCATTTTATCTACTAATTAAAACCAAAAATATCCCGAAACACGAGTTTTATTAGCGGTACGAAACGCCCGTACAAGCCTGCCGTTCGCCTTTCGTTTAGACATTATTGGGCAACGGCTAATTCAAGGAGAAGGTTGGTGATGGAAATGGCTGAAGCCGGTTTTTTTTATTATGGAAATCAGTGACGAAGGTTCCATATAACTCGATTCCCACCGGCTTCCCTTCAGAAGTTTAGAACACAACCACTCTCTACCGTAATTGAGAAATGGCTCAATCAATAATTATAAAACTACAAAGCTAACATTACAAAACGCCTACACTAAGTACACTATGGACATTAAATCAACACACGCACAACATGTAGCACTATAAGGTAAGCCGCAGGCGCAATCGGCTTTTTAGCGTTTAAATTTCTATACAAGAATACGTCATGACGTCACATAACCTGCCCGCGATTATAGCGCTCCGGCAAGCCGGTTTTTTTTCGAGTTATTTGATAGAGTTTTATTGAATAGGCTTAAAAACTACTAGACTGTTTTTAAAAATTCTTTCACCACTCGAAAGCTACATTATCCACGAGTAACATAGGCTAAATTTTATTTTGGAAAAAAATAGGGTTCCGTAACATATTTGGGTTTTTCGGACACAAGGTGTAAAAAATAAACCAGAAACGTTACTTATTTTGCGTACGCTGCCTAAACTCTTAAAGATAGAACCGTAAAATGTTCTAATTAATTGTAGATCTTATAAATATCTACAAAAAAGTCCGCGTAACAGTATACCTATCTATGTCGAGTGAGGCACAACAACCATTTTTTTATCTAATAATCTTGATTTTTATTTCATCACTAAGTACAGTTTATGTAGATAATATTTGGTATTTGAATGATTAAAATTGGACGTTTGGTTTTGAAGTTATGGCGAAATTAAAATATTACGATTTATGCTGCACGACCCAAGCGTCACCAAGGCGGGGCCCGGGAGTGCGCGTGCGGGAGGAGTTTATATCTATGAGAAAGGTCGTGCGCGAAGTCTAATAATTTTCGTGCGATTTTTTTTAGATTTCGTTCATAAAACTACACCTACGCAAAAGTTCTTCTCAGAGCTGGTTTTTTTAAACATTTTAATATATGCCTTTACAATAAATATCAACATGCGCAATGCTCAAAAACAAGAACGATTATCTGATCTAGCCATTCTTCTATAGAAAAACGTTCTTTACTAAAAATTAAGAATCTTCCCGGCTTTAATGATAATGTCTTAGCGCACTTTGTAAGAAAGAATAGACGAATAGCTTTAGAGTATAAGTAGTATTATTAGTACTTAGTCGATTAAGTTTTGTTTAATTTACATCATATCATCATTTCACCACAAACGGCTTTTATCAAAGCCACTTCTATTATGCTTGTAAGTAGCGTTGCCAGGCGTCCGGATAAAGCCGGACATAGTCAGGCTTTTAAGTGGCGTGTCGGGCCAAATTTGAGCATTTTTGGCTTTTGTTAGGCTTTTTAAAGACCATTTTGTTTAGAATTGTCATTAGAGTTTTGCCTTACCTTGTATCGCTGCTTGTGCTACAAGCAGAGTGGATATGGAATAGTGTAGCAATAATATCACTTAATCTTATGGTATTTTCATTAGAATTTAAAAAGATTTCATGAATTTTATTAGCCTAAAAAAAAATGTCGGCCTTTTTGACCAAACATCCGGCTAAATAGGATAGATTTTCCGGCTTTTCAGTTCCAGGACCTGGCAACTCTACTTGCAAGACACTGTTTCAATATCTCAGTGCTTACACGTATAGTAAAAGTGGACTGAAGATACATCTGCCAATACAAGACTAAAGCCAGGATGCCAATCACAGATTTTCGGTAAGGACTCAAGACTGCGTGCCCGCGCTCGGAGTAGGCAAGCATTTTTTTTGCTCCGGCTTACCTCTCTCAATATTTCACGCTTCGCCACTGATGGAAATAGTGTAAATGATAAAGCAGCGTGTTTCTCATGTGGAGGTGTTATAGAAGATTGGGAGATTTACGACGATCCTTGGATGCAACATGCTATACATTTTCCTCAATGTTTTTATTTGAATGCTGTGAAAGGAATATATTATATTAATAGCTGTCTAAAACTAATGGGTTAATAGGCATAAAGTCGACTACCAAAAAACGTCCAGCTGATTCTGATCGCAGAAAACATTTTCTTATTTATTTATATAATCTGAATAGATAAACATAGGAGTCACGATGATGGTTGAAATTGAGGGTTTCTGGATCTCATCTGATCTAGAAACCCCAATTTCAACCTACTGACTATAACACCACGTCTGGCCGGAGGATCCTCCCTTTTCAACGGAGGTTTGTGGGACTTTACTCTCTGTTCCACATACCTCCAAAACACCAAGTACGTTTGAAAAAAACCTTGCAATTATGGAAAAATAAAACTTCTTCTTCTGTATATGTGTCTTTATTTATTTAAATAAATACATAAAAATTGCACCCCAGCGAAACCAGGGCGGGCAGCTAGTGAAATAAAATAAAAAAATATTATTGAAATATTTTAATCCGCATTATTTAGCTCCAGTCCCAATGCATAATGTTTCACAATCTTCCCGGCTATCAAAACAGTTTCCGGTTCCTCCGCACCCGTTAATGATCGACACACATACTGCTAATTCTTGATCGTATACATAACTGAAAAAAAAACAAACATCAAGTTAATAACATTTCATTATGGTACAGTTATACGTAAAAGCCTTTTTTATTTTTACGGTGGGCAAAAATCATCTTATGAAAACCCCCGCTCTTCGGTGGAGCAGGAGATAGTGTCACTCTTACTGACTTAAAACCCCACCCCGTTCCTTCTAGCCTTCATACCGGGGCTCGAGTTTCCTTTCGGATAACCCTGGCCCCAGTAGGCTTCGACCCAGCTGGGCCCCTCCTGCTGCTGACAATTCCTTGAGGCGCGCGGGAACAGTGCGCGCCGTCGACATCTTGGGCTTGGTCCGGACATTTACCGGACGGTCGGACAGCGAGCTACCCATGGCTCGCCTAAATCCACAAATATACAAAAGAACACAATTAAAAATTATTTTATTAAGTATGTGACTAATCAATCGGGCAAAAATGAGAACATGACAAATTAGTTGGCTCGATAAAAAAAATCGTGAATCTGACCCTAACTTTCAAACGTTTCTGTCTACAAGATTACGTCACGGAAATATTTGAAAGTTACAAAAAATAAGGAAGTTCGCCGTCCAACCGTCTGGACCGAGCCCAAGCCGTCGAGGTGCGTACTGTTCCACGCGCACCTCAAGGAGATGTCAGCAAACCGCACCCAGCAAGTTCGAAGCCTACTAGCGCCAAGGGCCTGCTTCTGAAAGGAAGACACGGCCCTGGAAAGGCAACGAAGGAGCTGAAGTGAGTTTATAGCCAGTAAAATTCTGACATACCCTCTCGCACCGCCCAAGAGCGGGTACATGTCATTGGATGATTTTTACACCTAAAAAAAAAACTGAATAACTATAGAAACTTGCCATGGACAAGTTTCTTAATTTTAAATCATCATCATCATCATCATTTCAGCCGAAAGACGTCCACTGGTGGACATAGACCTCCCCATAAGTCACCGCAACGAACGGTCCTGTACGTCTCGCATCGATCGGATTCCCGTGGCCCTCACCAGGTCATCGGTCCACCTTGTGAGAGGTTTTCCAATGCTACATTATTAATGATTATAAAAAAGATAAATTAGAAAAGTAAACCTACCTGATACGACCGTTGATGCATATTCTTGTGTCCACAGGTTCGAAACATCTTGGATCTGAAAAAAATATAGTATCTAAGAATATTTATCATTCATACCTATTTTTTTATTAGTTCACAAAAAAAAAACGAAATTCTAACATTGTCCACTGCATTAAAACGAAAAAAAAATTGGGTCAAGAAATAACGCTCTTCGCCGCCTAACATCCACTAGCTGGGGAGCATACCACAGGTAAGTACTGCGCACAACCGGCATGTGTCTTTCAATTTCTGCGAGGGAGTATGCATACCCAGTGTGGCATCGTACCGCTCACGCTTTGTAGGTTGACATGACACAGCGTTGAACCATACCTGTCGCATCATAACAGGTTGCTTAGTGCTTAAAACCAACCCCACTTACAATGCTCTACCAGCTGGCGGGTATAGCTCCACCGGAAGTTCGCCACGAAACAGCCAGCCGCATTGAAAAAGCCAAACAGGAACGAGATAGCCGTCACCCCCTTTATGGACACCAACTCCCACATGCACGCTTAAGGAGCCGCAAAAGTTTTCTGCGAACTACGACCTCCTCGGAAAACAGCGATTCAGACCAGAAACGCGAACTATGGAGAAAAAGATATCCCACTCCTCCTAACTTTATCTCTCCGGCAGAACATCTGCCACCGGGAAACGAACTGCAGTGGCCAATCTGGAAATCTCTGAACCTACTGCGGACTCAGGTTGGCCGCTGCAAAGAAAATCTGGCAAAATGGGGTTTCCTTGACCCATTGCAAATACAGTGCCAGTGTGGAGCTCCATCACAGGATATGTGTCGTCTCCTATACTGCCCAGCCTGCACAACTACCTGCACCCTTCATGACTTAAACGAAGCCAATGACAGAGCTGTCCAGGTGGCTAAATATTGATCGGACAAAATTTGAGTCGAATCGACACGAGAAGAAGATAATTGGATCTCTTATTCATAACTATTACTGCTAGGAAATACTACACGCAGTGATTTTCTATTGTTTTTCATTCATAATCAATAGTCTGTACAATCCTACTAATATTATAAATGCGAAAGTTTGTATGTATGGATGATACATCCATCCATACATACAAACTTTCGCATTTGTATGTTTGTTACTCTTTCACGCAAAAACTACTGAACGGATCTCGATGAAACTTGGTAGGTACACGAGTAGACCATATCCCAGAATAACACATAGGATACTTTTTATCCTGGGATTATGTACGCGGGTGAAGCCGCGGGCAAAAGCTAGTATTTTCATAAATTGAGTGACATTTTGAGAAATAAACCGAAGAAAAAGGAATAAATTGAAGAAAAAATCCGCCCCTAAGACAACCCCCTGGTCAGTGTGATAACTTTTACTTTACCAAAATAATAACGAGACCTATTCTAATAAGCCCTTTAATTCATGAATCCCCAAGCGACCACCGGTGGCCGTGTATCTATTGTCTTACTATTGTGTCTCTAATTGACGGTATCTGAAAGGGTTAAGTATTTGTAGTAATTAAAAATTTGTGGTATATATTAGAGTATACTAGCTAGGCCCCCTCGGTTTCACCAAAGTCAAAGTCAACCTTGGTTTTAGTATATGCAAACCTATCTAGTATTTTTATGTAAAGAATCTATGTACAAAATTTCAAAACCGTGTCATGAAAAATCACTTGTTACGTCAACAAAAATACATAGTCACCGGGCCATCCAAGCGACTTAGGGCTTGTTTTGCACTTGCATCCAGTTTTGTTTGCTGGCACCTAATACCCGCTATGACCTGCCGTGACCTGTGTTGCACTTAGTGTCGATGGTGTCCAACTTGTGACCTTTTTTTAAATATTTTATATTATATTAATATTATTTTTAATATTTTTTTTAAAAAGATAGAAAGAATTCAAAAGCGCTTTCTCTGGCACCTTATGTATAGCTGCTATTTAGCTAGAAAAATTCCGAGATACTCAGATCGACTTCAGCATTAAATTGATTTCCTTATGCGGTAAGCGGCAACTTCTTGACCAAATGTTCTTGTATAAATTAGTTAATGGAGAGGTTGATTGTTCAGAGTTGGTGTCAAAAATATTAATAAATGTTCCCGCAAGGAACCCACGGCCATGCAAGTACAACCTGTTTCGCTCGCGACAAAGTAAGACCAATCTGGGCAAATACTCCCCTCTGAACAGGTTAACGGCCGAGTACAATGTAATTGCTAAAGCCTGCCCTATCAACATTCTGCATGGCAATAAACAAAAGTTTCAGAAAATTATCATTCTCGTAACATATGTTTCAATCCCAAACATGTAAAAGTTCATATGACATCTGATTTGATCTTTTAAGTATTTCTTATTTTATTTTATTGTATTCCTTTTTTAATTTAATTTAATGTAATTTAATTTAATTTAATTTAATTTAATTTAATTTAATTTAATTTAATTTAATTTAATTTAATTTAATTTAATTTAATTTAATTTAATTTAATTTAATGTAATTTAATTCTTTTATTCAATGGTTCAATTATTTAATTCCATTTGACATTTATGTGTATTTCTTTAATGTAATTTTCAATTCCCATTTTCATAACTTGTTCTGTTTTTGTGTTGTTAATATTGCTGACATAATTTGAATCTTAATTATTAATTTATTAATCTCCTATTATACAATTGAAAATTAAATGACTGATTTTATGTGTTTATGTGTTTTAAAAGTTATATATTATTAATGTAGTGATGCAGTGCATGTAATGCTGACGATATATAACGAATAAATAAATAACAAGGTGTAAAAACTACTGGAATCCGTTCAGTTACTGATTCTGAACAAACTACATTCAGGTTTCGTATAAATTAAAAATAATGTTGTATAAATATTATTAAAACTTACCTTTTTCAGCAAAAACTGCAGCAACCGACAGAATTACAAGAAAAGAAAATACTAGCTTCATTTTTATTTAGTTTTTATTTCTGTTTCAGACACGATTTTATACTATTAATAGTGGAACAGATACTGAATATTTGTACACCTGACTGAAACTAAAATAAATATGTATTTGATCTATATTTTGCAGCCTTTTATATATTTAATTATCATGGTAGGTATGTCAGGGATGTACTTAAGGCACCTCAAATAATAATAATGATCGAAAAATATTACCTATAGTGAAAAAAGCGTGGGATGGTCGATTTACGAAAAATATGGCACAAAGCTCCCCACGCTTTTTTCACAATAATATTTTAAGCTATTGCTTAGCTTCTATCGCGGGCCTTGAGCGTGGAGACCGAATCCAGAAATTCCGTAACGAAAAAAACCTAACACTAAATGGTTGTCATGGCAACTTGTCAACTTCAATCACAATTTAATTGCATAAGTTGATTAAAAAAAATGCTATGCAATAGCTTTACCGCGGCAGTCTCCGAGTGCCACACGTCTTTTTTATTATTTACTAGCTTTCCACCCGCGGCTTCGCCCGCGTGGACTACAGTTTATATCGCGCGGGCAGAGACCCGTGCTCAGCAGTGGAATTATAGGTAGCCTCTGTGTTATCCCAGTGTCTCTTCTACCTACCTACCAAATTTGATCTAAATCCGTTCAGTAGTTTTTGCGTGAAAGCGTAACAGACAGACAGACAGAGTTACTTTCGCATTTTTAATATTAGTAGGGATAGTAGGGAAGTAGGGATTATGGCGTGCATGTTATTTACTTATTATTTACTTTAAGTAAATAGGTACATAGGTTCGTGCAACTAGAATAGACTTTATAGTACACAATTTAAAATCACATTGTTACTTTCCCACTTTTGAACCTGCAACCTCATGCAAGGAATACCTAATATTACATCAAATAAAACATGACAGTTTGTGAGAATCGAACTTGCGCCTCGGAGCGTGCACACGGAATAACTGTACCGTCATATCTATAACAATAAAAAATAATATTCCACAACTACTTATCACACAACGCCGTCTCGTCCCAAGCTAAGCAGAGCTTGTGTTATGAGTACTAGACAACTGATAAACATACTTAACTAACTTACACCCAGATACTGGACTGGACGTGGACAGCGAGCCATGGGTAGCTCGCTGTCCGATCGTCCGGTAACTGACCGGACCGAGCCAAAGCGTCTACGGCGCGCACTGTTCCCGCGCGCCTCAAGGAATTGTCAGCAACAGGAGGGGCCCATCTGGGTCGAAGCCTACCGGGGTCGGGGTTATCCGAAAGGAAACTAGAGCCCCGGTATGTAGGCTAGAAGAAACGGCGCGGGGTTTTTAGTCAGTAAGAGTCTGACACTATCTCCCGCTCCACCCAAGAGCGGGTTTTGTCAATGATGATTTTCCCCGTCGACAAAAAAAAACCCAGATACTGGACAAGTGATCGTGCTCATCCCTGAAACATTTGTCCTGGGTGGGAATCGAATCCACGACCTCCGGCATAACAGTCAGGGCCACTTATTACTTTCAATAATAAATTCTGCCCTGCTGTTTACTTCGTGGCTGTTGATATAAATATATGCGTCATTCTACTTATAAACAGCTGTCTAAACGCGATAACTTTAAAAATAAATAAAAATATTATATATAACTTAATTCAATAAAGACATTATAATAATATACATACATAAATTAATTTCAATAATAATAACGAAAATAAATAAATAAAATATACCAATACTTATGCAGAGACAATAATAGATAAGAGTATAATAACATGCATACACAATTTAATTTTTACACCACCTGCACAATAATGTTGTTTTATACGTCATACAAACCTCACTTAAGATGCTCCTGTTCCACTCGCCTATCGTCAACATCGAGCAGTGGCATAGCTACTAAGGGGCTAGGCGGGGCAGTGCCCCGGGGCCCTCAAGCTTAGGGGGCCCCCAAAACCTGATTAACAAACAAGTTATTGAATGAACGAAAAATTTTACGAAAAATATTTATTTTGATAGTGAATCAGATAATGTAACCACTGCAGTATTGGTTTAAAAGCCTACTCAAGAAGTTTCGATAAAGATATCGTTGCCGATCATATTAACGACGACCATGTCTCCATATCACAGAGTGCATGTTCGTGATAAATCTTCTTATAACTTGGGATTTATGTAAAAGATAAAGTAGCGTTGCATTTTTAAAATATGTACATATGACATGACATTTAAATATGACAAAGCCTAAATTTTAAGGGGCCCCAGTTTACTTTTGCCCCAGGGCCCTTGGTCACCTAGCTACGCCACTGACATCGAGTATGGTTCAAAAGCTTGTTACTTCATCTAACGCAATCCATCGTGATGTTTGACGAACAGGCAACGCAAAAAAAGAGAGATAACACCTGAAAACTTTGTTAGTACTAGGTAATTTCGAGATTTACTCGAATATTTCACAAAACTTGTTCCAGAAAATAGCCTTTTTTCAACCCTTAAAAGTTTTTGAAAAAAATTTCGTCATTTAGAATCTTAATAAAATTTACAAGGCTTCTATAGTTTTACTTTTTTGACTTTTTTAATTTTTAGGCAAATTATGAAGTGTCAAAGCCACGGATATCGATGATATCTAAGGAGGATATCTATGGTCAAAGCTCATACAAATTAGGAGATTTTCAGAGGTCTTTACTGGATTAGTTTTACACAAATTTAGAAATTGATTTCAATAGAAGCCTAGATAATATCCACAAGATACTGTGTTTCCAAAATATCTAATGAAAAATGTGTAATAACGTCATAATCAGAGTTATGAGCGGTTGTATGAATAACAGTGATATGTGAGTCATGATGCACCACCTTAAAGCAAGTCATTATATCCCCAGGGAGATAATGCACTCACATCACACATCCCTAGGGAATAATGAGATTTGAATTTGGAACATCGAAAATTGTGAATTAAAATGTACGTGCATCGAACAAGTTGGCTCGAAATTCAAAGAGGCCACTAACAAAAAAAAAAAGAAAATAGAATACAACGTGCTTACTGACGGGAGCGTGATAGAAAATTGAAACTATAGAATCTTGGAGTAGTGAATTTGGTTTGTTTGATGAACTTGTAAATATAATATTTATATTTCTCTAATACCTACACCGCAGACTACTCCATTTTTTAGTTTAAGTTCTTATATTCCATCCTAAGGTTGTCTGGAAGATATCGCTGTCAGCGATAAGACCGCCATTGTACCCATAGATTTAAGTTTCTATGTCATTGTTACTATTTTGGTGTACAATAAAGTTTATTCTATTCTATTCTATACCTAATTATATGATTTGATAAACCAAATTGTTTTTACCTCACAGATGGTGTAAAAAGTAAAGTATGCAAGTAGGGAATAAAGCTGACTTTGTCTTGAACGCGGTTTGAATTCCTCACTTCACTCAGGTTTCTTTATTAACTCCCTCGCAATGCTCAGGAGTTCGTTATATGAATCCCTCACTAACGTTCTGGGAAAAGTTTAGGAAGTTACAGAAAAGGGTGTAACTTCACACCTCTCCGTTGAAAAGGATGACGGATATTATGTCTGATGCCCTTCTATACAGGGTTAATTGTAAGACACCAGCAACCTATCTTGACTATATTACCAACATCATAAATAACAACTATTGTTCTATGACTTTTCAAAATGTGTTTTCAGTATTTTAGTTCATCAGATTTTCATACAAACAAAAAAATATTTAAATTGAAAGTTCTAAATATTACGAAGCAAAGGATAGTACAATAGAGGGGGAGGAGTGGGGATCAGGCGACGGGGGTGCTTGATGTGCTTACGTCGCGTCATACAGACGTAGGTAGGTATAGTAAAATATGGAGGTGAAATGTGCTAGATAGAACAACGAAATCTTGAAGGTTTGTTTTTAGTAAATGAATTATGTTTTGAAAAATGTCATAGAACAAAAGTTGTTGTTTATGATGTTAATAATACAGTCCCTGCATAAAAAAAATTGAGCGATGCAGTTTTTCGAATTATAGTTCTTTTGTGACGTCATAGATTTTTTCCTGCAACCAGGCTCAAAAAAATAGGTGGCTCATTTAGATGTCAATGCATACGCTTCTACAATAAACTGCCTAGTCATATTCAACAACTCAGCCTTAATAAATTCAAATCATTTGTAAAGCGAAAACTTTGCCAAAAAGCTTTTTACACTGTAAAGGACTATGTTGATGACGAAAAGGCTTCGGATTGACCTGCTCCAGTACGCTCTAATTATTATAACATAACTGTGGTAATTTTTTATTTTTTTTAGTTTGTTTTTTATTTAAATATTATTTTCAATTGTATTTTTTTTTATTTTTATTTTTTTGACATTAATAATAAAATCAGTTTTACAATTTGACATTGTAAAAAATATTATTTTACAATTTGACATTGTAAATTATTTTATTTTACAATTTTTTAAATTGACTTTATTTTACAATTTGACATGTTTTATTAAATTTTCTATTTTTATTTTTTTATTATTATTTTTGACACAAATATTTACTTTGTAAGTATTACATTTTGTAAAAAATATGTTTTATTTTTATTATTGTGAATGTGAGGACTATGATGATTACTTTTTTTTTCTCGTAACCGTATGTCTGGCGATATTTTCAGCGGCCTACCCAAATGTCCTTTCATTGGTATTGTTCGTCGAGTCGTTTGAGCTCCTTAATAGTCCTGAGTTGAGCTTTGCGAATACTGACAAATGCTTACACTGACTGGACGGGTCCACTCAAATCTGTATGGTTCTTTCTTCAAAAGACCATCTTAGACTGATTGGCATGGTTCTCATGTGATTTGACCATTACATATTTACTGTATGGACTTTAAAAGAGACTTTGACCGTTGAGTTTGTTTCGATGTTTCTTCTCAGGGTAGTCAGCTTGAAACACCGGCCTCATCTAGCTGAAACAGAAGAAAAAAAAAAATTGACGTGTAAAAGTGTTTTTTAAACCTATTTGCAAAATAAATATCATTTATCATTTATCATTTAATACGCTCGCGTTTGGCTAAGGAGAGAAACGGGTATCCAAAATATTTGTGGGCGAATCCGCTGGCAGAAGTTAGTTATAATAATGTTTTCAGCCTAATCATCACAAAAACACTGCCATCTATCTTCAGAATACAAAACTGTTTTTAACAATACGTAAAACAGTTTTCTTTCAAATGATTTTGTTAAAGGTGTATTGTATAGATGGCGTTGTTTTCAATAATGTAAAATAACACTTAAGTGGAACAACAATCTCTAATTTTAATTCAAGCACATCAAATACCCCACCAACCGTGTTCCCACGTTGTCGTCGTGGTGGGGCTTGCGTGTCTCAATGACCTTGAGGGCTATGCCGGTAGAGCTACTCATGCCGGAAGGCCTCAAGCGAGAGACCAGACCAGAGGAACACACAGCGGAGTCCAGTCGGACCGCCCGGAGGGTGCGCTGTCCAGGAGCGCTGGCACCAACAGCTGTCGGCGCCTTCTCGACAGCGAGCTCGGTTCGCCTCGGGTACGTGTCTGTTTATCAGACACGACCACGATGGCGAACGTGTATTGAGGACCCCACCCCATTGCCAAAAAACTGAGTACCTACAGCAAAATTATGGCCGCGCATCTCAAAGAAATACTACCCCAGGAGGGTACCGCCTGCCCCGCAGGCGGAGAATCCCTCCCCGAGCAGAGCTCGGGCTGCCCCTCGTATTCTGGGGGGGGGGGGGCAAAGAGCGCGCCAGGTCCGTTAAGGACCTGTTATTACCGTCCTTCATGGACGCAAGGAGCCAGGGTGGCTCACTAGCCGGCAGCGCGGGGTCCCTGGGACCAGTTCCCAGCACGTCCGCGACGCCGGTGGAGGCCGGCCGTACTTTCGGCCTCAGAGAGGTGAGTGAAGACGCGGCGTCGGACTCTGATGCCGCGTCTTCACACAACTCTGACGTGATGGAGGTGGAAGAATCCACCTCCATCAAAAGGAAGGCGGAGTTTTTGCGCTCCGTCTCCGACGACGAGGCGGCACCTGCCCGGAAGGTCTCGACCTCGGGGCGGGGTACCGCCCGAAAGACGGGCAAAGGGAGAGGGCTCCCCGCCGAGAGCGCCAGCGAGGGACGCCAGGCCAGCCTCACGCCGCCGGAGATCCCTACCGAGCTGCCGGAGGGAATGGAGATTGCAATGGCCAAATTTAAGGAGGTCGTGGCAGCCGCCATCATGAGCGTGGCCAACAAGCGGGAGAGAGTGGCCAAGAAGCGCTCCATCGAGTTGGCCAATGCCACTATTGGGGGGCTCTGGGGTTCGTGTTCGAGCCCTATGAGCAGACCCTCAAAGGGAGGTTTGGCCGGCTCGAGGCCTTGGCCGGTCTCCAGGAACCCTGTCCCAAACCGTCATCGGAAGGGCGGAGCACGCAGGCGGAAAGCGAGGTGCTGACCTTGCTGCGGCAAGAGCTGGCTGCTGCCAGGGAGCAGCAGCAGGAGCAGCAGCAAAGGTTCCAAGAGCAGATCCGGCACCAGCTTTCCGTCCTGGAGGGCATCGTGCTGCGTCCCCCGCTCGCGGCCTCCAACCAGAAGGGAGCGGTGACATATGCCACTGCCGCCGCAGCCACTGCTGGGCCAGCTGCTGCGCCCAGGGCAGGCCCATCGGGGCAAGTCGGGCGCAAGGCCACGGCGCCGGAAGCGGCGAGTGCGGCCCCGGTCAAAAGCGCTTCGAAATTGGGATTTATATGAGTATCCTTTGCTCCCTAAAACTACAAAACATTCTTGGTCAGTTAAGACTGCATCGCAATTAGAGAAACCTCGGTATGTAATTTTTTGCTTGCAAACCAGCAGAAAAAATATTAAAACCAAAGACAGTTCTCTGTTCGATCACTGTGGGGTTACTAACGTAACACTATTTTTGAATTCACAGTATTATCCTTACGAGCCTCTAAGCTTAAATTTTTCTGAGAACAAATACAATATATTATATGAAATGTACGTGAAATTTCGTCAGTCGTATTACAATTGTCCTGCAGACCCCTTGCTTAATTTGGTTGATTTCAAGGAGAAGGCCCCTCTTTTATTTAGACTTTATTATTATAGACTGTTCAAGACAAAACGATAGTTTGAAAACAGGCCCCGTAGATGTACGGTTGGAGATTGAATGTTCAACGCCAATACCAGATAACACAACTGGATATTGTTTAATTATTAACGATCGACTTGTTGAATATAAACCTTTAAGTAACATAGTGCGCAGATTATCATGACAGCCATTGTAGATGTTCAAGGTTTCAAACAATTTATCGTTAAAGAATTTGCTGTATTATTGAATAAAAAAATTCAGGTGTTTTCAATTAAGCCACCATTTCCATTTTACGATTTGACGAAACTAGAAAAACGACAAGTCAGTTGGATTGAACGTAATAGAAGGATATACTGGAGAGACGGATTTGTGCCCTACTCAAATCATCAGAATTTGATTGTAGATATTTTAAGAGATAAAAGTGTTTACACTAAAGGTTTAGAAAAAGTGTTGTGGTTAAAAAATATTTTGAATAATAATAATATACCTGTTGACCCTGTTCCCGATACCGGTGGGACACTATTTTTTATATTTTTAAATGTTTTTTATTTTTTATTTAAATATTTAAAAATATAATAATTTATATGTTTATATAGTGAGTAAAGAGAATAATAATATAAATAATTTAGAAGATGAAGGTTGTCCTAATTTATTAAGCTTGTACAATAAATATGAACATTCTCATGATGTGTATAGTTGTATTTATCATGATAAAATATGTGCTTTAAAAAATTTAATATCTATCTATACTTATAATAAATCTGTAGATAGGTCAATTCTGTACATGAAATATATTTCCAAAATAACTATCAGGTGGTGATTAGTGATCGATACTGATGCCAAAAATGCAAACAGTAAAATTTTTGTCTGTCTGTCTGTCTGTCTGTCTGTATGCTCTTTATAGAAACAAAAACTACTCGATGGATTTTAACGAAACTTGGTACAATCATTCTTCATACTCCTGGGCAGGTTATAGTATACTTTTCATCACGCTACGATTAATAGGAGCAGAGCAGTGAAGGGAAATGTTGGGGAAACGGGAGAAATTACTCCATTTTTTAAGCTTTCGTCACGTTTGCAGCCTTAATGGTTAAAGCTACACAGAAATCATGTATGACGGAAATGTTCTTCTTAAAATTATATAAAAAATATCCCACAACAGCATATGTCTATCTTTTATGGTTGACTCACAATTACACGTGTAACTCCCGATAGCTTAGCAGTTCGGAGCTTTCTGTTTATTTTTGTCTACTCTTACGTTTAAAATACTCTCACTCATCCCTAATTAAAAAAGTTAACATTATATCTATTCAATAAAAAAATAATCATAGAAATCGGTATAGAAACACCAAAATTATACATGAAATACGCTAATAAGCCATCGCGCGTGAATACTGAATCATGCTATAAGGATTATTTTTGTGTAACGGTCGCCGCGCTCGACGCGGCTCGCGGCGGCAATATTTGGCTGTTGATGCGAATAGACGTTCAGAGTGTTCGACCTTATTGACAGACAATAATTGATTTTAACAAACCGTGCTTATCAGCGCGACTTTTAGTCTACTCTTACGTTTAATAATTTATTTTTAGATTTCTTTGGTTGTTATTTTATAAAATAGGTATTAGTTATTTTGGTAGTGTTTAAATATTTCGTAGTATAAGCTTAATTATAAATTACACTTTTTTTTAAATTTATTTAGCTGTAGTTTTAAATAGGTAAGTATCTACCTAGGTATCAAATAGGTTATTTCATTCTATTAGACGTAGCTTAGGTACCTACTTATACTTATAATAAATCTGTAGAAGTGAAAATTCTGTACATTGAAAATATAAAAAAAAAATTAACGGCAGGGGGTGTTACTAGACCGACACCGAACCCAAAAATTAGATTTTTTTTTTGTCTGTCTGTCTGTTTGTTCATGCATCACGCAAAAACTACTGGTCCGATTACGATAAAACTTGGTATAATTATTCTTTAATATCCTGGGCACCACACTGGGTACTTTTTATCCCGGAAAAGTATATACAATAAAAACAAATTTTGCGGGTCGATCCCTAGACCCGATTACTGTACCAACTGCAAATAATAAGTTGGTCGTAGGTTACGTCACCCGCTGTGGAGTTCACTAAGGGGCGCTGCACATGGCTAAGATACTATAATATTTGGGTAAATAATATGTAGTTTCCGTTTTCTAAACGTTTCGTAAATGGCGTTGGCGTCGAGTTAGATCACGCTATGGAAATACTTTTTGGGAATAAAGAAAGGAGCGCGTTTTCCTATAACCCATTTATTAATTACATCGAACACGGAGATATTGGCACCATGTCTAAGGTGTGTGCATACTGTCACGCGCGTAAGTGGAAGGAAGAGATCTGGAACGTCTCGAATCGTCTCGCGCATCACGTTGTTTTCCAGTCCCCGGGCTCTTAGAATTCGACATCAGACGTTTCAGATCTTTGATTTTGACGACCCCGTTGTCGCTGGAATAAGCAACAGGATCCGCGCACGAAGTCGCTGGCAGAAGCTAGTGTTTAAATAAATGGTGTATAGATAATAAAGGCGAACGGCAGGCTTGTATGGGCGTTTCGTACCGCTAATAAAACTCGTGTTTTGGGATATTTTTGGTTTTAATTAGTAGATAAAATGATAAAGAAGCTCTGTTTAAAATCTAAGATTTGTAAAAGTTGGGACATAAAAGTTATAACCAGTTTTATTTTTTTAAGGTTATGTACTGAGGTAGTAATTTAGATTGTTATTTGTAGGTACATAAACATTGTTTTGATGATTTAGTAAATGTTCTAGATTACTTGTCGTTCTTTTAGTGTTTTACTTACCCTGAAATAGGTAGATTGAGATGAGGGTTGTTTCTACATACTTAGTGGGAACGTCTGTCCAGCCGCAGATTGTAACAGTTTGATAATCATTTCCCCTATATTTATTATACTCTTTGTTGATAATGATGAAGTTCTGATTGGTTTTTGAGTGTAGGTAGGTACTTAAGTAAAAAAAAATATTTTGATTTTGTATGTACATTTATTCATTAATTCTTAATAGAACTTCATCTAAGAAGGGGCAGGTCGGGTAATACCCTCATGGCGAGCATAGCTCAAATACCAAATATTACTCATCGCATGAGAACAGCATCCCACTGTCCTTAACCCTACAATGCAATTGCAACAATAACTTAGGATTGCTTCCCGACCGTTCATATTAAACTGGAATGATCAACATCCACATGATCAGGTGAAGGGGGTTGAATGTCTTCAACTATTGGGGCAATCCTTGTTCTTCTAGCTCTCAGCCAACATGGCACACAAGCTTGATCTTCAGGATGAAGCTAAAACATAAAATAAAGAAAGGTTTGCATTCAAACATGCATGGTAAAAGAGGAAAATAATAATAATAATAATATAATAATAATAAAATCTTTATTAAACCCTTTACACAATATTTTTCTTTTTTTTTACATATTTTTGCAACAAGTAAATCTTAAATTAATAACTATGCTAGTATCCAGCAAATAATTATGTGTAAAATTAACTATATATTAGGACTTATGAAACTAATACTTTAAACCTAAAGTTATGTAAAATTAGCGACTTTCCTGAGCTAGGTTTATAAAAACCTGTGTTTCAGGTCACCACTCGACGAGACTTATCATTTAAGGTGCATGTATGTTTACAGACTTAAGAATAACAACTTACTAACTTAACCCTACACTCATACTAAAACTTCCAAAAGTTTCTCTGTGTCTGTGTAATTTAATTTTAGAAGGTACTCTGATATCAGTGTACTACATTTGAAGTGATTTACGCTATATAAATCTAATAATTTGTTCAGCTTGTTGTACAAAAAAGGTCCTAAAAATACGTAAAATCTTTTAGCAAAAGCGTGTCTAGTCTGTTGTTTTCGCATACCATATCTTTCCTCCTCCTGGTTGAAGATTCTGGGCGATAGGGAAGCTCAGAGTGCTTATGAAGTATGATGTGCATTATAAAAAGTTGCCGTACTGTTAGTATTTTGCATGCTGTGTATAACTCGTGTGTGGGAAACCTGAAAGGCCGGAAGGTTGCAACCTTTAGAATTGCTCTTTGAGCACGTTCCAGAGGAAGTAAAATAGTCTTTGCTGCACCACCCCATGAAGTAATACAGTAGGTAAGAACAGATTGACACAAAGCCAAATAGACCTGTTTTATTAATTTGTAGTCGGCTATGTGACGTAGGTTCTTAAAAATATACATTAATTTACGCACTCTTGTGCACAGTAGCTCAATGTGTTTACGGAAATTTAGATTTGTGTCAATTGTAACACAGGTATTTTATGTGATCAACTTTAACTAAACTAGGGCAAGTACAAGCAATGTCAGCATGCTTGCAATTGTGTGCAAATATGTTTAGGTTAGTAAGCGGTAAGTTAATGTTTCTCATTGAGAATAAAAGATATTTAGTTTTATCTATATTTAGTGTTAGAAGATTTTGCTGTAACCAATTTGACACAATATTAAATCCATTTTGAGCATGTTCATATGCTTCACCTTTAGACACAGCAGAAAACAACAGGGCCGTGTCATCCGCATATGATATTATTAGGCCATTACGAAGGACTAAACTACATAGGTCATTAATATAAATTAAAAATAATGTCGGTCCCAAAATACTACCTTGTGGTATTCTAAAATCACTGTTTTCCATCTCAGAACATGAGTACTGCCCTATTTTAACACATTGCTGACGGTCTCTAAGATAATCGGAGAGCAATAGAAGTTGCTCTCCTCTTATCCCGAGTGTTTCAAGCTTATGCATTAATATAGAGCAAGAAATTGTGTCGAAGGCTTTGGCGAGGTCCAGAAAGATCCCAATGGTATGCATCCCTCCATCTAGTCTCGTACTAATGTATTCAGATAGCTTATGAACTGCTTGGTTAGTTGATCGTTTAGGCCTAAAACCAAATTGATTATTGGAAAGTAATTTGTTAGCTTCAAGATAATCTATTAATCTGCTATTTATAATTTTTTCTAAAATTTTAGAGAATCCTGTTAGTACTGAAATGGGTCTATAATTGTTTACACAGGTCTTATCTCCCGCTTTGAACACTGGCGTAACTACTGCTTTTTTAAGCAGTTTCGGGAATATACCGTTAGATAAACATGACTGGAAAATGTGTGTTAAAGGGGGGGCAAGAAGGTGTTTAAACCTTTTTAGTATGTTGTTAGAAATGTTATCCCATCCCACAGCGCAGTTATCCTTTAACTCTGTTATTATTCTTAAAATTTCATTGACATCAGTGTCCAATAAAACAAAAGATTTTGATGTCGTCGTAGGTATATTCACAGTCGATGTTTGGTGGGGAGAACTAATATGGGTTAAGGATTTTTCAGCCAAGTTTTTGCCAACATTAACAAAAAATCTGTTTACTTTATTTGCGGCTTCGACTGGGTTTATCTCTGTTGACAGTAACTCGAGTGGAGGTTCTGGATTTTTTGATCGAAAGGTATTTGTTTTAATAAATTTCCAAATAAGTTTACTGTTTTTACCTGCCTTCTGTAGTTCGTTCTTCTCATATTCATTTTTAATTTTTTTTTAAAGATTATTGCAAAAGTTTCTATACCTTTTGTATGAAACAAAAAGTATTTCATTATCAGGTGCAAGTTTCGATTTTTTATGTAGTTTATCCCTATATCGTATACATCGAACAAGACCCGGAGTGATCCACGGTTTAATTGAACTATACCGTCTAGACATAGTTTTGGTAATTGTATTTTTGCTTATTGCATGTTGCATCAAACATATGAAATACTGTAAAGAAATATTTGCATCATCACTTTTGTAAACTGGGTCAAAGTCAATTGCGCGAATGTCGCATTCAAGATTAGTCATATTAATTTTTGTACAGCATCGCATGCAGTTTATTCTAGGTGCAGATTTTTGTATCGTTAGTAAAATAGCTTGATGATCCGTAAGCGAAGAATTAGTCACCAATGTTTTGTTAGGGTGTCTTGTTTTTAAGATGAAATGATCTAAACATGATCCGCTTTGGTGTGTGGGATAGTAATGAGTTGGTGACCATGAAATGAACAAATATTTAAGTAATTATGTACATGTGAATCTGATCTCCCGAAAGCAATATTAACCCTTCAGATACCGTCAATTAGAGACACAATAGTAAGACAATAGATGCGCGGCCACCGGTGGTCGCTTGGGGATTCATGAATTAATATTTATGTAACCCATTACAACTATATTCTTAAAAGTTGATAGAAGTTTTAGATTTACATCAAGAAAATCCAAAAATCTGTATATGTTTTGAGAGGGCGGCCTGTAAATGGCCAAAATAATTTATATTATTTAATTTCTTAGTTTAAATCAAATAAAGACATTAATGGTAGTCATAGATGGTAGGTACATGTTTTTATACCTCTCGTGGTTGGATCCAAGTAGAAACTACATGAGCCAATTTCTTGTTCTTCATTTGCCCATTCAATTAAAATCCTGCGTCAACTAATTCTCAGTATGGATTGTCCGAGCACCACACAAACACTTTGATGGCCAACTCGTCTTCTCGGTATACTTTCAATTGAATGAGAAGCTGGCTCCCAACATGCATGGCAAACATGGTCAGCAGGTGTTATCTGGCAAAATAATAAAGTATTATTGAATTGGACCCGTGCCATTCTGTCAGTCTGGTTATGTTGTGCGTGACTGGCAGCACAGTATGATTAGAGGTTTCGAGCAGCCTCGTTCGGTTGAAACACCGCCGTGTAATCAAGGAGGCGGACGGCGGCGACGACCTCTCGCATTGTGCCCTGATTCACGCCATGGTCCGGAGTGAGAGGGACTGGTATGCGATCGCCTCCTTCGGCAAAGCAGTAATACTAAAGAACGGGACGGCCATAAGAATGAGGGAACGATTATCCTAACGCCCCAGCCGCCGCAAAGGGACTAGTGAGGAGAGTTCCTCAGTGGCCTACTCTTATGCAGAATGTTATTCGCAAACAATATACATCTCTAGGATATGTCCACAGTCGGATAGTGTTGATGACACCTTCGCCCTCATCGGATAACGCATGCCTTCTTATTTGGGACAACCGAATGTTGCAATTAATGCATTGCAAACTCGACATGATAATAGGGCACGTATAAACACACAGCACAGTTAATAAAGCGTTCTTTCGCGAAACTATAACCAAGATATAGAGTACGGAGGAGCAGGTGCTTAACTCAACGTAAAAATAGACAGATAATTCACTATATTGCTCAGATGCAGTCAGAAACCACAATCAAAACAACAGCAAAGAACTGAACTAAAAAATATAACAATTACTAGCTTTTGCCCGCACGGCTTCGCCCCTGCTCTTCCCTACTCTACCATACTATACCTACTCTACTCTATTCTACCCTACTCTACCCTACTCTACCCTACCCTACTCTACCCTACTCTACCCTACTCTACCCTACTCTACCATACTCTATCCTACTCTACCATACTCTACCCTACTCTACCCTACTCTACCCTACTCTACCCTACTCTACCCTACTCTACCCTACTCTACCCTACTCTACCCTACTCTACCCTACTCTACCCTACTCTACCCTACTCTACCCTACTCTACCCTACTCTACCCTACTCTACCCTACTCTACCCTACTCTACTCTACACTACACTACTCTACACTACTCTACACTACTCTACACTACTCTACACTACACTACTCTACACTACTCTACTCTACACTACTCTACCCTACTCTACCCTACTATACCCTACTCTACCCTACTCTACCCTACACTACTCTACACTACACTACTCTACACTACTCTACACTACTGTACACTACTCTACACTACTCTACACTACTCTACACTACTCTACCCTACTATACCCTACTATACCCTACTCTACCCTACTATACCCTACTCTACCCTACCAAACTTCACATAAACCATCTACTAAATAGTCCGAACAAAGCCTAAAAATTTGGTTTGGATAGGTGAGCCCGTTCTTGAGTTATAAAATAACAACGAAAAGTGGCATTGATTTTTATATATAACAATTATATGAAAATAAATGGCTTAGGTGCCTTAATAAGTGGTATAAATTCTATTACAAAACAACAAAAAAAGTTTGCGTTACGAGATCTGCCATTACCGCAAACTTTTTTTGTTGTTTTGTGATAGAATTTATACCACTTAATAAGGCACCTAAGCCATTTATTTTCATATAATTGTTATATTTTTAGAACTCCGGATTATTCAGAAATATCAATAAAAAGATTTGAATAATTAAACGTAATAAAATCATAACTTAACGTAGTTATGTTTTCAGAAGTTGCCATTGTAAAATAACACAAATATCGGTATGATAAATAATCATTTAGTATTGGGAATAACAAGAAAAATAATTAAACACTTACGTATTATACATAAGCATGCACAATTGTTGCATAATAATTAATTATTTAACGAAAGAAACGTTTCGACATTTAGGTAATGTCTTTTTTAGATAATATCGCCAAATGACCAAATGTCAAAGGAAATAGACAAAAGAATTGCGACAGGGTGGAAAAAGAACTGGGCTCTGAAAGAAGTGATGAAGAGCAAGGAAATGAGCATTAAGATCAAAACGAAGACTTTTGATACCTGTATCCTACCCTGCATCACATATGGCTGTGAAACCTGGGCTCTGACGAAACACCATAGGGACAAACTAGTAAGATGCCAAAAAGGTATGGAAAGAAGCATGCTAAATTTAAAACTAAAAGCTAGAGTCAAAAGTGCTGATATCAGGCGTAAAACCAAATTAACAGATATACTATCACGTACTGATCAACTCAAATGGAGGTGGGCAGGACATATGCTTCGATGCAAAAAAGAGAAATGGAGCAAACAGGTGACAGTTTGGTACCCAAGGGATGGTGTCAGGAGCAGAGGACGGAAAGCAAGACGATGGGAGGATGATATGAAACTCACTATAGGAACTCACTGGATTAGAGTAGCAGCAGATAGGAAACAGTGGAAAGAGTTGGAGGAGGCCTTTGCCGTAAGGCATACCGAAATCAGAGACATTCTGTAACCGCATGCATGTAAACAGTACTTATAAGTTTTATTTTGTGATAAGTTTTAAGTTTTCGGAAATAAAAGGCTATATTATTATTATTTCCTTTATTCATCGTACAAACATATAATTATATTTTTAAATATTTAAATAAAAACTAAAAAAACATTTAAAAATATAAAAAATAGTGTCCCACCGGTTTCGGGAACAGGGTCCAAGCTACCGGCGGTCAGGGCTCCAGAGAAAGGAACCTCCTGACTATACGAGCCGTGTCTAGGAGTACCGCTTTCTGAATCAGCCCCTTGATCCAGCCGCCTAACGAGAGCCTCCTAAGGTGTTGGTCGAGGCTCTTAGCTATTAAGCCATTGGCTGAAACGACTATCGGTACAATAATCGCTGAATCCACTTCCCACATGTCGACAACCTCGCGAGCCAAGTCAATATACTTGATTTGTTTATCTTTCTCGGCTTTCACGAGGTTCTCGTCATGTGGAACGGATATGTCAACAATCATTGCACGCCTCTCGCTTCGGTCCACCACCACTATATCAGGCTTATTGGCTACAATAGTCCTGTCAGTGATGATGGACCGGTCCCAGTACAACGTGATATCGCGATTATCGAGAACTGGGTCGGGCACATACCTGTAGTATGGCACCTCCGATTCCACAAGAGAATACTTCAGAGCAAGTTGCTGATGGATAATCCTGGCTACAAGGTTATGTCTATGCAAGTATTCCCCGTTAGCTAGACGAGAACAACCAGAGATAATGTGGCGGATTGATTCACCCGGTCGGTGACATGCCCGACAGATGTCAACCGTGCCGTCCTTCACAATAAATCTATTATTATTATTATTATTATTGGGAATAACAAGAAAAATAATTAAACACTTACGTATTATACATAAGCATGCACAATTGTTACATAAAAATTAATTATCTTTGCTTTATAAACTCTTGCGTCTACTTTTCATGGACGAAAATAGGTAATCCATTTACGAAAACCTGGCTATCAAATATCTTCGACCCAACTACGGCTACGAAAGAAACGTTTCGACATTTAGGTAATGTCTTTTTTAGTCATTATTGACAATTGCTTTGATTGAAATTTCAGTTCAGTTCTTTGCTGTTGTTTTGATTGTGGTTTCTGACTACATCTGAGCAATATAGTGAATTATCTGGCTATTTTTACGTTGAGTTAAGCACCTGCTCCTCCGTACTCTATATCTTGGTTATAGTTTCGCGAAAGAACGCTTTATTAACTGTGCTGTGTGTTTATACGTGGCCCTATTATCATGTCGAGTTTGCAATGCATTAATTGCAACATTCGGTTGTCCCAAATAAGAAGGCATGCGTTATCCGATGAGGGCGAAGGTGTCATCAACACTATCCGACTGTGGACATATCCTAGAGATGTATATTGTTTGCGAATAACATTCTGCATAAGAGTAGGCCACTGAGGAACTCTCCTCACTGGTCCCTTTGCGGCGGCTGGGGCGTTAGGATAATCGTTCCCTCATTCTTATGGCCGTCCCGTTCTTTAGTATTACTGCTTTGCCGAAGGAGGCGATCGCATACCAGTCCCTCTCACTCCGGACCATGGCGTGAATCAGGGCACAATGCGAGAGGTCGTCGCCGCCGTCCGCCTCCTTGATTACACGGCGGTGTTTCAACCGAACGAGGCTGCTCGAAACCTCTAATCATACTGTGCTGCCAGTCACGCACAACATAACCAGACTGACAGAATGGCACGGGTCCAATTCAATAATACTTTATTATTTTGCCAGATAACACCTGCTGACCATGTTTGCCATGCATGTTGGGAGCCAGCTTCTCATTCAATTGAAAGTATACCGAGAAGACGAGTTGGCCATCAAAGTGTTTGTGTGGTGCTCGGACAATCCATACTGAGAATTAGTTGACGCAGGATTTTAATTGAATGGGCAAATGAAGAACAAGAAATTGGCTCATGTAGTTTCTACTTGGATCCAACCACGAGAGGTATAAAAACATGTACCTACCATCTATGACTACCATTAATGTCTTTATTTGATTTAAACTAAGAAATTAAATAATATAAATTATTTTGGCCATTTACAGGCCGCCCTCTCAAAACATAGACAGATTTTTGGATTTTCTTGATGTAAATCTAAAACTTCTATCAACTTTTAAGAATATAGTTGTAATGGGTTACATAAATATTAATTCATGAATCCCCAAGCGACCACCGGTGGCCGCGCATCTATTGTCTTACTATTGTGTCTCTAATTGACGGTATCTGAAGGGTTAATATTGCTTTCGGGAGATCAGATTCACATGTACATAATTACTTAAATATTTGTTCATTTCATGGTCACCAACTCATTACTATCCCACACACCAAAGCGGATCATGTTTAGATCATTTCATCTTAAAAACAAGACACCCTAACAAAACATTGGTGACTAATTCTTCGCTTACGGATCATCAAGCTATTTTACTAACGATACAAAAATCTGCACCTAGAATAAACTGCATGCGATGCTGTACAAAAATTAATATGACTAATCTTGAATGCGACATTCGCGCAATTGACTTTGACCCAGTTTACAAAAGTGATGATGCAAATATTTCTTTACAGTATTTCATATGTTTGATGCAACATGCAATAAGCAAAAATACAATTACCAAAACTATGTCTAGACGGTATAGTTCAATTAAACCGTGGATCACTCCGGGTCTTGTTCGATGTATACGATATAGGGATAAACTACATAAAAAATCGAAACTTGCACCTGATAATGAAATACTTTTTGTTTCATACAAAAGGTATAGAAACTTTTGCAATAATCTTTAAAAAAAAATTAAAAATGAATATGAGAAGAACGAACTACAGAAGGCAGGTAAAAACAGTAAACTTATTTGGAAATTTATTAAAACTCGAGTTACTGTCAACAGAGATAAACCCAGTCGAAGCCGCAAATAAAGTAAACAGATTTTTTGTTAATGTTGGCAAAAACTTGGCTGAAAAATCCTTAACCCATATTAGTTCTCCCCACCAAACATCGACTGTGAATATACCTACGACAACATCAAAATCTTTTGTTTTATTGGACACTGATGTCAATGAAATTTTAAGAATAATAACAGAGTTAAAGGATAACTGCGCTGTGGGATGGGATAACATTTCTAACAACATACTAAAAAGGTTTAAACACCTTCTTGCCCCCCCTTTAACACACATTTTCCAGTCATGTTTATCTAACGGTATATTCCCGAAACTGCTTAAAAAAGCAGTAGTTACGCCAGTGTTCAAAGCGGGAGATAAGACCTGTGTAAACAATTATAGACCCATTTCAGTACTAACAGGATTCTCTAAAATTTTAGAAAAAATTATAAATAGCAGATTAATAGATTATCTTGAAGCTAACAAATTACTTTCCAATAATCAATTTGGTTTTAGGCCTAAACGATCAACTAACCAAGCAGTTCATAAGCTATCTGAATACATTAGTACGAGACTAGATGGAGGGATGCATACCATTGGGATCTTTCTGGACCTCGCCAAAGCCTTCGACACAATTTCTTGCTCTATATTAATGCATAAGCTTGAAACACTCGGGATAAGAGGAGAGCAACTTCTATTGCTCTCCGATTATCTTAGAGACCGTCAGCAATGTGTTAAAATAGGGCAGTACTCATGTTCTGAGATGGAAAACAGTGATTTTGGAATACCACAAGGTAGTATTTTGGGACCGACATTATTTTTAATTTATATTAATGACCTATGTAGTTTAGTCCTTCGTAATGGCCTAATAATATCATATGCGGATGACACGGCCCTGTTGTTTTCTGCTGTGTCTAAAGGTGAAGCATATGAACATGCTCAAAATGGATTTAATATTGTGTCAAATTGGTTACAGCAAAATCTTCTAACACTAAATATAGATAAAACTAAATATCTTTTATTCTCAATGAGAAACATTAACTTACCGCTTACTAACCTAAACATATTTGCACACAATTGCAAGCATGCTGACATTGCTTGTACTTGCCCTAGTTTAGTTAAAGTTGATCACATAAAATACCTAGGTGTTACAATTGACACAAATCTAAATTTCCGTAAACACATTGAGCTACTGTGCACAAGAGTGCGTAAATTAATATATATTTTTAAGAACCTACGTCACATAGCCGACTACAAATTAATAAAACAGGTCTATTTGGCTTTGTGTCAATCTGTTCTTACCTACTGTATTACTTCATGGGGTGGTGCAGCAAAGACTATTTTACTTCCTCTGGAACGTGCTCAAAGAGCAATTCTAAAGGTTGCAACCTTCCGGCCTTTCAGGTTTCCCACACACGAGTTATACACAGCATGCAAAATACTAACAGTACGGCAACTTTTTATAATGCACATCATACTTCATAAGCACTCTGAGCTTCCCTATCGCCCAGAATCTTCAACCAGGAGGAGGAAAGATATGGTATGCGAAAAACAACAGACTAGACACGCTTTTGCTAAAAGATTTTACGTATTTTTAGGACCTTTTTTGTACAACAAGCTGAACAAATTATTAGATTTATATAGCGTAAATCACTTCAAATGTAGTACACTGATATCAGAGTACCTTCTAAAATTAAATTACACAGACACAGAGAAACTTTTGGAAGTTTTAGTATGAGTGTAGGGTTAAGTTAGTAAGTTGTTATTCTTAAGTCTGTAAACATACATGCACCTTAAATGATAAGTCTCGTCGAGTGGTGACCTGAAACACAGGTTTTTATAAACCTAGCTCAGGAAAGTCGCTAATTTTACATAACTTTAGGTTTAAAGTATTAGTTTCATAAGTCCTAATATATAGTTAATTTTACACATAGTTATTTGCTGGATACTAACATAGTTATTAATTTAAGATTTACTTGTTGCAAAAATATGTAAAAAAAAAAAAAAATATTGTGTAAAGGGTTTAATAAAGATTTTATTATTATTATATTATTATTATTATTATTTTCCTCTTTTACCATGCATGTTTGAATGCAAACCTTTCTTTATTTTATCTTTTAGCTTCATCCTGAAGATCAAGCTTGTGTGCCATGTTGGCTGAGAGCTAGAAGAACAAGGATTGCCCCAATAGTTGAAGACATTCAACCCCCTTCACCTGATCATGTGGATGTTGATCATTCCAGTTTAATATGAACGGTCGGGAAGCAATCCTAAGTTATTGTTGCAATTGCATTGTAGGGTTAAGGACAGTGGGATGCTGTTCTCATGTGACGAGTAATATTTGGTATTTGAGCTATGCTCGCCATGAGGGTATTACCCGACCTGCCCCTTCTTAGATGAAGTTGTATTAAGAATTAATGAATAAATGTACATACAAAATCAAAATATTTTTTTTACTTAAGTACCTACCTACACTCAAAAACCAATCAGAACTTCATCATTATCAACAAAGAGTATAATAAATATAGGGGAAATGATTATCAAACTGTTACAATCTGCGGCTGGACAGACGTTCCCACTAAGTATGTAGAAACAACCCTCATCTCAATCTACCTATTTCAGGGTAAGTAAAACACTAAAAGAACGACAAGTAATCTAGAACATTTACTAAATCATCAAAACAATGTTTATGTACCTACAAATAACAATCTAAATTACTACCTCAGTACATAACCTTAAAAAAATAAAACTGGTTATAACTTTTATGTCCCAACTTTTACAAATCTTAGATTTTAAACAGAGCTTCTTTATCATTTTATCTACTAATTAAAACCAAAAATATCCCGAAACACGAGTTTTATTAGCGGTACGAAACGCCCGTACAAGCCTGCCGTTCGCCTTTCGTTTAGACATTATTGGGCAACGGCTAATTCAAGGAGAAGGTTGGTGATGGAAATGGCTGAAGCCGGTTTTTTTTATTATGGAAATAGTGTAAATGATAAAGCAGCGTGTTTCTCATGTGGAGGTGTTATAGAAGATTGGGAGATTTACGACGATCCTTGGATGCAACATGCTATACATTTTCCTCAATGTTTTTATTTGAATGCTGTGAAAGGAATATATTATATTAATAGCTGTCTAAAACTAATGGGTGAATAGGCATAAAGTCGACTACCAAAAAACGTCCAGCTGATTCTGATCGCAGAAAACATTTTCTTATTTATTTATATAATCTGAATAGATAAACATAGGAGTCACGATGATGGTTGAAATTGAGGGTTTCAGGATCTCATCTGATCTAGAAACCCCAATTTCAACCTACTGACTATAACACCACGTCTGGCCGGAGGATCCTCCCTTTTCAACGGAGGTTTGTGGGACTTTACTCTCTGTTCCACATACCTCCAAAACACCAAGTACGTTTGAAAAAAACCTTGCAATTATGGAAAAATAAAACTTCTTCTTCTGTATATGTGTCTTTATTTATTTAAATAAATACATAAAAATTGCACCCCAGCGAAACCAGGGCGGGCAGCTAGTGAAATAAAATAAAAAAATATTATTGAAATATTTTAATCCGCATTATTTAGCTCCAGTCCCAATGCATAATGTTTCACAATCTTCCCGGCTATCAAAACAGTTTCCGGTTCCTCCGCACCCGTTAATGATCGACACACATACTGCTAATTCTTGATCGTATACATAACTGAAAAAAAAACAAACATCAAGTTAATAACATTTCATTATGGTACAGTTATACGTAAAAGCCTTTTTTATTTTTACGGTGGGCAAAAATCATCTTATGAAAACCCCCGCTCTTCGGTGGAGCAGGAGATAGTGTCACTCTTACTGACTTAAAACCCCACCCCGTTCCTTCTAGCCTTCATACCGGGGCTCGAGTTTCCTTTCGGATAACCCTGGCCCCAGTAGGCTTCGACCCAGCTGGGCCCCTCCTGCTGCTGACAATTCCTTGAGGCGCGCGGGAACAGTGCGCGCCGTCGACATCTTGGGCTTGGTCCGGACATTTACCGGACGGTCGGACAGCGAGCTACCCATGGCTCGCCTAAATCCACAAATATACAAAAGAACACAATTAAAAATTATTTTATTAAGTATGTGACTAATCAATCGGGCAAAAATGAGAACATGACAAATTAGTTGGCTCGATAAAAAAAATCGTGAATCTGACCCTAACTTTCAAACGTTTCTGTCTACAAGATTACGTCACGGAAATATTTGAAAGTTACAAAAAATAAGGAAGTTCGCCGTCCAACCGTCTGGACCGAGCCCAAGCCGTCGAGGTGCGTACTGTTCCACGCGCACCTCAAGGAGATGTCAGCAAACCGCACCCAGCAAGTTCGAAGCCTACTAGCGCCAAGGGCCTGCTTCTGAAAGGGAGACACGGCCCTGGAAAGGCAACGAAGGAGCTGAAGTGAGTTTATAGCCAGTAAAATTCTGACATACCCTCTCGCACCGCCCAAGAGCGGGTACATGTCATTGGATGATTTTTACACCTAAAAAAAAAACTGAATAACTATAGAAACTTGCCATGGACAAGTTTCTTAATTTTAAATCATCATCATCATCATCATTTCAGCCGAAAGACGTCCACTGGTGGACATAGACCTCCCCATAAGTCACCGCAACGAACGGTCCTGTACGTCTCGCATCGATCGGATTCCCGCGGCCCTCACCAGGTCATCGGTCCACCTTGTGAGAGGTTTTCCAATGCTACATTATTAATGATTATAAAAAAGATAAATTAGAAAAGTAAACCTACCTGATACGACCGTTGATGCATATTCTTGTGTCCACAGGTTCGAAACATCTTGGATCTGAAAAAAATATAGTATCTAAGAATATTTATCATTCATACCTATTTTTTTATTAGTTCACAAAAAAATGGGGCTTAATCCGTAATCGTTACTCATCATGTTTATGTAGGTAGTCAAAAGTAAAAAAAAAACGAAATTCTAACATTGTCCACTGCATTAAAACGAAAAAAAAATTGGGTCAAGAAATAACGCTCTTCGCCGCCTAACATCCACTAGCTGGGGAGCATACCACAGGTAAGTACTGCGCACAACCGGCATGTGTCTTTCAATTTCTGCGAGGGAGTATGCATACCCAGTGTGGCATCGTACCGCTCACGCTTTGTAGGTTGACATGACACAGCGTTGAACCATACCTGTCGCATCATAACAGGTTGCTTAGTGCTTAAAACCAACCCCACTTACAATGCTCTACCAGCTGGCGGGTATAGCTCCACCGGAAGTTCGCCACGAAACAGCCAGCCGCATTGAAAAAGCCAAACAGGAACGAGATAGCCGTCACCCCCTTTATGGACACCAACTCCCACATGCACGCTTAAGGAGCCGCAAAAGTTTTCTGCGAACTACGACCTCCTCGGAAAACAGCGATTCAGACCAGAAACGCGAACTATGGAGAAAAAGATATCCCACTCCTCCTAACTTTATCTCTCCGGCAGAACATCTGCCACCGGGAAACGAACTGCAGTGGCCAATCTGGAAATCTCTGAACCTACTGCGGACTCAGGTTGGCCGCTGCAAAGAAAATCTGGCAAAATGGGGTTTCCTTGACCCATTGCAAATACAGTGCCAGTGTGGAGCTCCATCACAGGATATGTGTCGTCTCCTATACTGCCCAGCCTGCACAACTACCTGCACCCTTCATGACTTAAACGAAGCCAATGACAGAGCTGTCCAGGTGGCTAAATATTGATCGGACAAAATTTGAGTCGAATCGACACGAGAAGAAGATAATTGGATCTCTTATTCATAACTATTACTGCTAGGAAATACTACACGCAGTGATTTTCTATTGTTTTTCATTCATAATCAATAGTCTGTACAATCCTACTAATATTATAAATGCGAAAGTTTGTATGTATGGATGATACATCCATCCATACATACAAACTTTCGCATTTGTATGTTTGTTACTCTTTCACGCAAAAACTACTGAACGGATCTCGATGAAACTTGGTAGGTACACGAGTAGACCATATCCCAGAATAACACATAGGATACTTTTTATCCTGGGATTATGTACGCGGGTGAAGCCGCGGGCAAAAGCTAGTATTTTCATAAATTGAGTGACATTTTGAGAAATAAACCGAAGAAAAAGGAATAAATTGAAGAAAAAATCCGCCCCTAAGACAACCCCCTGGTCAGTGTGATAACTTTTACTTTACCAAAATAATAACGAGACCTATTCTAATAAGCCCTTTAATTCATGAATCCCCAAGCGACCACCGGTGGCCGTGTATCTATTGTCTTACTATTGTGTCTCTAATTGACGGTATCTGAAAGGGTTAAGTATTTGTAGTAATTAAAAATTTGTGGTATATATTAGAGTATACTAGCTGGGCCCCCTCGGTTTCACCAAAGTCAAAGTCAACCTTGGTTTTAGTATATGCAAACCTATCTAGTATTTTTATGTAAAGAATCTATGTACAAAATTTCAAAACCGTGTCATGAAAAATCACTTGTTACGTCAACAAAAATACATAGTCACCGGGCCATCCAAGCGACTTAGGGCTTGTTTTGCACTTGCATCCAGTTTTGTTTGCTGGCACCTAATACCCGCTATGACCTGCCGTGACCTGTGTTGCACTTAGTGTCGATGGTGTCCAACTTGTGACCTTTTTTTAAATATTTTATATTATATTAATATTATTTTTAATATTTTTTTTAAAAAGATAGAAAGAATTCAAAAGCGCTTTCTCTGGCACCTTATGTATAGCTGCTATTTAGCTAGAAAAATTCCGAGATACTCAGATCGACTTCAGCATTAAATTGATTTCCTTATGCGGTAAGCGGCAACTTCTTGACCAAATGTTCTTGTATAAATTAGTTAATGGAGAGGTTGATTGTTCAGAGTTGGTGTCAAAAATATTAATAAATGTTCCCGCAAGGAACCCACGGCCATGCAAGTACAACCTGTTTCGCTCGCGACAAAGTAAGACCAATCTGGGCAAATACTCCCCTCTGAACAGGTTAACGGCCGAGTACAATGTAATTGCTAAAGCCTGCCCTATCAACATTCTGCATGGCAATAAACAAAAGTTTCAGAAAATTATCATTCTCGTAACATATGTTTCAATCCCAGACATGTAAAAGTTCATATGACATCTGATTTGATCTTTTATTTCTTATTTTATTTTATTGTATTCCTTTTTTAATTTAATTTAATGTAATGTAATGTAATGTAATGTAATGTAATGTAATGTAATTTAATTTAAATTAAATAGTAATGTAAATTAAATTAAATTAAATTAAATTAAATTAAATTAAATTAAATTAAATTAAATTAAATTAAATTAAATTAAATTAAATTAAATTAAATTAAATTAAATTAAATTAAATTAAATTAAATTAAATTAAATTAAATTAAATTAAATTAAATTAAATTAAATTAAATTAAATTTAATTTAATGTAATTTAATTCTTTTATTCAATGGTTCAATTATTTAATTCCATTTGACATTTATGTGTATTTCTTTAATGTAATTTTCAATTCCCATTTTCATAACTTGTTCTGTTTTTGTGTTGTTAATATTGCTGACATAATTTGAATCTTAATTATTAATTTATTAATCTCCTATTATACAATTGAAAATTAAATGACTGATTTTATGTGTTTATGTGTTTTAAAAGTTATATATTATTAATGTAGTGATGCAGTGCATGTAATGCTGACGATATATAACGAATAAATAAATAACAAGGTGTAAAAACTACTGGAATCCATTCAGTTACTGATTCTGAACAAACTACATTCAGGTTTCGTATAAATTAAAAATAATGTTGTATAAATATTATTAAAACTTACCTTTTTCAGCAAAAACTGCAGCAACCGACAGAATTACAAGAAAAGAAAATACTAGCTTCATTTTTATTTAGTTTTTATTTCTGTTTCAGACACGATTTTATACTATTAATAGTGCAACAGATACTGAATATTTGTACACCTGACTGAAACTAAAATAAATATGTATTTGATCTATGTTTTGCAGCCTTTTATATGTTTAATTATCATGGTAGGTATGTCAGGGATGTACTTAAGGCACCTCAAATAATAATAATGATCGAAAAATATTACCTATAGTGAAAAAAGCGTGGGATGGTCGATTTACGAAAAATATGGCACAAAGCTCCCCACGCTTTTTTCACAGTAATATTTTAAGCTATTGCATAGCTTCTATCGCGGGCCTTGAGCGTGGAGACCGAATCCAGAAATTCCGTAACGAAAAAAACCTAACACCCCCCACTAAATGGTTGTCATGGCAACTTGTCAACTTCAATCACAATTGCATAAGTTGATAAAAAAAAATGCTATGCAATAGCTTTACCGCGGCAGTCTCCGAGTGCCACACGTCTTTTTTATTATTTACTAGCTTTCCACCCGCGGCTTCGCCCGCGTGGACTACAGTTTATATCGCGCGGGCAGAGACCCGTGCTCAGCAGTGGAATTATAGGTAGCCTCTGTGTTATTCCAGTGTCTCTTCTACCTACCTACCAAATTTGATCGAAATTCGTCCAGTAGTTTTAGTATTAGTAGGGATAGTAGGGAAGTAGGGATTATGGCGTGCATGTTATTTACTAATTATTTACTTTAAGTAAATAGGTAGGTTCGTGCAACTAGAATAAACTTTATAGTACACAATTTAAAATCACATTGTAACTTTCCCACTTTTGAACCTGCAACCTCATGCAAGAAAGGTGAGTGCATAATCACTGTACCGTCATATCTATAATAATAACAATAATATTCTACAACTATCACACAACGCCGTCTCGTCCCAAGCTAAGCAGAGCTTGTGTTATGGGTACTAAACAACTGATAAACATACTTACCTTTAACTAACTTACACCCAGATACTGGATGTGGACAGCGAGCCATGGGTAGGTCGCTCTCCGATCGTCCGGTAACTGACCGGACCGAGCCAAGGCGTCGACGGCGCGCACTGTTCCCGCGCGCCTCAAGGAATTGTCAGCAACAGGAGGGGCCCATCTGGGTCGAAACCTACCGGGGTCGGGGTTATCCGAAAGGAAACTAGAGCCCCGGTATGAAGGCTAGAAGGAACGTCGTGGGGTTTTTAATCAGTAAGAGTCTGACACTATCTCCCGCTCCAACCAACAGCGGGTTTTGTCAATGATGATTTTCCCCGTCGACAAAAAAAAACCCAGATACTGGACAAGTGATCGTGCTCATCCCTGAAACATTTGTCCTGGGTGGGAATCGAATCCACGACCTCCGGCATAACAGTCAGGGCCACTTATTACTTTCAATAATAAATTCTGCCCTGCTGTTTACTTCGTGGCTGTTGATGTAAATATATGCGTCATTCTACTTATAAACAGCTGTCTAAACGCGATAACTTTAAAAATAAATAAAAATACCTATAAATAACTTAATTCAATAAAGACATTATAATAATATACATACATAAATTAATTTCAATAATAATAACGAAAATAAATAAATAAAATATACCAATACTTATGCAGAGACAATAATAGATAAGAGTATAATAACATGCATACACAATTTAATTTTTACACCACCTGCACAATAATGTTGTTTTATACGTCATACAAACCTCACCTAAGATGCTCCTGTTCCACTCGCCTATCGTCAACATCGAGCAGTTGCGTAGCTACTAAGGGGCTAGGCGGGGCAGTGCCCCGGGGCCCTCAAGCTTAGGGGGCCCCCAAAACCTGATTAACAAACAGGTTATTGAATGAACGAAAAATTTTACGAAAAATATTTATTTTGATAGTGAATCAGATAATGTAACCACTGCAGTATTGGTTTAAAAGCCTACTCAAGAAGTTTCGATAAAGATATCGTTGCCGATCATATTAACGACGACCATGTCTCCATATCACAGAGTGCATGTTCGTGATAAATCTTCTTATAACTTGGGATTTATGTAAAAGATAAAGTAGCGTTGCATTTTTAAAATATGTACATATGACATGACATTTAAATATGACAAAGCCTAAATTTTAAGGGGCCCCAGTTTACTTTTGCCCCAGGGCCCTTGGTCACCTAGCTACGCCACTGACATCGAGTATGGTTCAAAAGCTTGTTACTTCATCTAACGCAATCCATCGTGATGTTTGACGAACAGGCAACGCAAAAAAAGAGAGATAACACCTGAAAACTTTGTTAGTACTAGGTAATTTCGAGATTTACTCGAATATTTCACAAAACTTGTTCCAGAAAATAGCCTTTTTTCAACCCTTAAAAGTTTTTGAAAAAAATTTCGTCATTTAGAATCTTAATAAAATTTACAAGGCTTCTATAGTTTAACTTTTTTGACTTTTTTAATTTTTAGGCAAATTATGAAGTGTCAAAGCCACGGATATCGATGATATCTAAGGAGGATATCTATGGTCAAAGCTCATACAAATTAGGAGATTTTCAGAGGTCTTTACTGGATTAGTTTTACACAAATTTAGAAATTGATTTCAATAGAAGCCTAGATAATATCCACAAGATACTGTGTTTCCAAAATATCTAATGAAAAATGTGTAATAACGTCATAATCAGAGTTATGAGCGGTTGTATGAATAACAGTGATATGTGAGTCATGATGCACCACCTTAAAGCAAGTCATTATATCCCCAGGGAGATAATGCACTCACATCACACATCCCTAGGGAATAATGAGATTTGAATTTGGAACATCGAAAATTGTGAATTAAAATGTACGTGCATCGAACAAGTTGGCTCGAAATTCAAAGAGGCCACTAACAAAAAAAAAAGAAAATAGAATACAACGTGCTTACTGACGGGAGCGTGATAGAAAATTGAAACTATTGAATCTTGGAGTAGTGAATTTGGTTTGTTTGATGAACTTGTAAATATAATATTTATATTTCTCTAATACCTACACCGCAGACTACTCCATTTTTTAGTTTAAGTTCTTATATTCCATCCTAAGGTTGTCTGGAAGATATCGCTGTCAGCGATAAGACCGCCATTGTACCCATAGATTTAAGTTTCTATGTCATTGTTACTATTTTGGTGTACAATAAAGTTTATTCTATTCTATTCTATACCTAATTATATGATTTGATAAACCAAATTGTTTTTACCTCACAGATGGTGTAAAAAGTAAAGTATGCAAGTAGGGAATAAAGCTGACTTTGTCTTGAACGCGGTTTGAATTCCTCACTTCACTCAGGTTTCTTTATTAACTCCCTCGCAATGCTCAGGAGTTCGTTATATGAATCCCTCACTAACGTTCTGGGAAAAGTTTAGGAAGTTACAGAAAAGGGTGTAACTTCACACCTCTCCGTTGAAAAGGATGACGGATATTATGTCTGATGCCCTTCTATACAGGGTTAATTGTAAGACACCAGCAACCTATCTTGACTATATTACCAACATCATAAATAACAACTATTGTTCTATGACTTTTCAAAATGTGTTTTCAGTATTTTAGTTCATCAGATTTTCATACAAACAAAAAAATATTTAAATTGAAAGTTCTAAATATTACGAAGCAAAGGATAGTACAATAGAGGGGGAGGAGTGGGGATCAGGCGACGGGGGTGCTTGATGTGCTTACGTCGCGTCATACAGACGTAGGTAGGTATAGTAAAATATGGAGGTGAAATGTGCTAGATAGAACAACGAAATCTTGAAGGTTTGTTTTTAGTAAATGAATTATGTTTTGTAAAATGTCATAGAACAAAAGTTGTTGTTTATGATGTTAATAATACAGTCCCTGCATAAAAAAAATTGAGCGATGCAGTTTTTCGAATTATAGTTCTTTTGTGACGTCATAGATTTTTTCCTGCAACCAGGCTCAAAAAAATAGGTGGCTCATTTAGATGTCAATGCATACGCTTCTACAATAAACTGCCTAGTCATATTCAACAACTCAGCCTTAATAAATTCAAATCATTTGTAAAGCGAAAACTTTGCCAAAAAGCTTTTTACACTGTAAAGGACTATGTTGATGACGAAAAGGCTTCGGATTGACCTGCTCCAGTACGCTCTAATTATTATAACATAACTGTGGTAATTTTTTATTTTTTTTAGTTTGTTTTTTATTTAAATATTATTTTCAATTGTATTTTTTTATTTTTTTGACATTAATAATAAAATCAGTTTTACAATTTGACATTGTAAAAATTTTTATTTTACAATTTGACATTGTAAATTATTTTATTTTACAATTTGACATGTTTTATTAAATTTTCTATTTTTATTTTTTTATTATTATTTTTGACACAAATATTTACTTTGTAAGTATTACATTTTGTAAAAAATATGTTTTATTTTTATTATTGTGAATGTGAGGACTATGATGATTACTTTTTTTTTCTCGTAACCGTATGTCTGGCGATTTGAGTATTTTCAGCGGCCTACCCAAATGTCCTTTCATTGGTATTGTTCGTCGAGTCGTTTGAGCTCCTTAATAGTCCTGAGTTGAGCTTTGCGAATACTGACAAATGCTTACACTGACTGGACGGGTCCACTCAAATCTGTATGGTTCTTTCTTCAAAAGACCATCTTAGACTGATTGGCATGGTTCTCATGTGATTTGACCATTACATATTTACTGTATGGACTTTAAAAGAGACTTTGACCGTTGAGTTTGTTTCGATGTTTCTTCTCAGGGTAGTCAGCTTGAAACACCGGCCTCATCTAGCTGAAACAGAAAAAAAAAATTGACGTGTAAAAGTGTTTTTTAAACCTATTTGCAAAATAAATATCATTTATCATTTATCATTTAATACGCTCGCGTTTGGCTAAGGAGAGAAACGGGTATCCAAAATATTTGTGGGCGAATCCGCTGGCAGAAGTTAGTTATAATAATGTTTTCAGCCTTATCATCACAAAAACACTGCCATCTATCTTCAGAATACAAAACTGTTTTTAACAATACGTAAAACAGTTTTCTTTCAAATGATTTTGTTAAAGGTGTATTGTATAGATGGCGTTGTTTTCAATAATGTAAAATAACACTTAAGTGGAACAACAATCTCTAATTTTAATTCAAGCACATCAAATACCCCACCAACCGTGTTCCCACGTTGTCGTCGTGATGGGGCTTGCGTGTCTCAATGACCTTGAGGGCTATGCCGGTAGAGCTACTCATGCCGGAAGGCCTCAAGCGAGAGACCAGACCAGAGGAACACACAGCGGAGTCCAGTCGGACCGCCCGGAGGGTGCGCTGTCCAGGAGCGCTGGCACCAACAGCTGTCGGCGCCTTCTCGACAGCGAGCTCGGTTCGCCTCGGGTACGTGTCTGTTTATCAGACACGACCACGATGGCGAACGTGTATTGGGGACCCCACCCCATTGCCAAAAAACTGAGTACCTACAGCAAAATTATGGCCGCGCATCTCAAAGAAATATTACCCCAGGAGGGTACCGCCTGCCCCGCAGGCGGAGAATCCCTCCCCGAGCAGAGCTCGGGCTGCCCCTCGTATTCTGGGGGGGGGGGGGGGGCAAAGAGCGCGCCAGGTCCGTTAAGGACCTGTTATTACCGTCCTTCATGGACGCAAGGAGCCAGGGTGGCTCACTAGCCGGCAGCGCGGGGTCCCTGGGACCAGTTCCCAGCACGTCCGCGACGCCGGTGGAGGCCGGCCGTACTTTCGGCCTCAGAGAGGTGAGTGAAGACGCGGCGTCGGACTCTGATGCCGCGTCTTCACACAACTCTGACGTGATGGAGGTGGAAGAATCCACCTCCATCAAAAGGAAGGCGGAGTTTTTGCGCTCCGTCTCCGACGACGAGGCGGCACCTGCCCGGAAGGTCTCGACCTCGGGGCGGGGTACCGCCCGAAAGACGGGCAAAGGGAGAGGGCTCCCCGCCGAGAGCGCCAGCGAGGGACGCCAGGCCAGCCTCACGCCGCCGGAGATTGCAATGGCCAAATTTAAGGAGGTCGTGGCAGCCGCCATCATGAGCGTGGCCAACAAGCGGGAGAGAGTGGCCAAGAAGCGCTCCATCGAGTTGGCCAATGCCACTATTGGGGGGCTCTGGGGTTCGTGTTCGAGCCCTATGAGCAGACCCTCAAAGGGAGGTTTGGCCGGCTCGAGGCCTTGGCCGGTCTCCAGGACCCCTGTCCCAAACCGTCATCGGAAGGGCGGAGCACGCAGGCGGAAAGCGAGGTGCTGACCTTGCTGCGGCAAGAGCTGGCTGCTGCCAGGGAGCAGCAGCAGGAGCAGCAGCAAAGGTTCCAAGAGCAGATCCGGCACCAGCTTTCCGTCCTGGAGGGCATCGTGCTGCGTCCCCCGCTCGCGGCCTCCAACCAGAAGGGAGCGGTGACATATGCCACTGCCGCCGCAGCCACTGCTGGGCCAGCTGCTGCGCCCAGGGCAGGCCCATCGGGGCAAGTTGGGCGTAAGGCCACGGCGCCGGAAGCGGCGAGTGCGGCCCCGGTCAAAAGCGCTTCGAAATTGGGATTTATATGAGTATCCTTTGCTCCCTAAAACTACAAAACATTCTTGGTCAGTTAAGACTGCATCGCAATTAGAGAAACCTCGGTATGTAATTTTTTGCTTGCAAACCAGCAGAAAAAATAATAAAACCAAAGACAGTTCTCTGTTCGATCACTGTGGGGTTACTAACGTAACACTATTTTTGAATTCACAGTATTATCCTTACGAGCCTCTAAGCTTAAATTTTTCTGAGAACAAATACAATATATTATATGAAATGTACGTGAAATTTCGTCAGTCGTATTACAATTGTCCTGCAGACCCCTTGCTTAATTTGGTTGATTTCAAGGAGAAGGCCCCTCTTTTATTTAGACTTTATTATTATAGACTGTTCAAGACAAAACGATAGTTTGAAAACAGGCCCCGTAGATGTACGGTTGGAGATTGAATGTTCAACGCCAATACCAGATAACACAACTGGATATTGTTTAATTATTAACGATCGACTTGTTGAATATAAACCTTTAAGTAACATAGTGCGCAGATTATCATGACAGCCATTGTAGATGTTCAAGGTTTCAAACAATTTATCGTTAAAGAATTTGCTGTATTATTGAATAAAAAAATTCAGGTGTTTTCAATTAAGCCACCATTTCCATTTTACGATTTGACGAAACTAGAAAAACGACAAGTCAGTTGGATTGAACGTAATAGAAGGATATACTGGAGAGACGGATTTGTGCCCTACTCAAATCATCAGAATTTGATTGTAGATATTTTAAGAGATAAAAGTGTTTACACTAAAGGTTTAGAAAAAGTGTTGTGGTTAAAAAATATTTTGAATAATAATAATATACCTGTTGACCCTGTTCCCGATACCGGTGGGACACTATTTTTTATATTTTTAAATGTTTTTTATTTTTTATTTAAATATTTAAAAATATAATAATTTATATGTTTATATAGTGAGTAAAGAGAATAATAATATAAATAATTTAGAAGATGAAGGTTGTCCTAATTTATTAAGCTTCTACAATAAATATGAACATTCTCATGATGTGTATAGTTGTATTTATCATGATAAAATATGTGCTTTAAAAAATTTAATATCTATCTATACTTATAATAAATCTGTAGATAGGTCAATTCTGTACATGAAATATATTTCCAAAATAACTATCAGGGGGTGATTAGTGATCGATACTGATGCCAAAAATGCAAACAGTAAAATTTTTGTCTGTCTGTCTGTCTGTCTGTATGCTCTTTATAGAAACAAAAACTACTCGATGGATTTTAACGAAACTTGGTACAATCATTCTTCATACTCCTGGGCAGGTTATAGTATACTTTTCATCACGCTACGATCAATAGGAGCAGAGCAGTGAAGGGAAATGTTGGGGAAACGGGAGAAATTACTCCATTTTTTAAGCTTTCGTCACGTTTGCAGCCTTAATGGTTAAAGCTACACAGAAATCATGTATGACGGAAATGTTCTTCTTAAAATTATATAAAAAATATCCCACAACAGCATATGTCTATCTTTTATGGTTGACTCACAATTACACGTGTAACTCCCGATAGCTTAGCAGTTCGGAGCTTTCTGTTTATTTTTGTCTACTCTTACGTTTAAAATACTCTCACTCATCCCTAATTAAAAAAGTTAACATTATATCTATTCAATAAAAAAATAATCATAGAAATCGGTATAGAAACACCAAAATTATACATGAAATACGCTAATAAGCCATCGCGCGTGAATACTGAATCATGCTATAAGGATTATTTTTGTGTAACGGTCGCCGCGCTCGACGCGGCTCGCGGCGGCAATATTTGGCTGTTGATGCGAATAGACGTTCAGAGTGTTCGACCTTATTGACAGACAATAATTGATTTTAACAAACCGTGCTTATCAGCGCGACTTTTAGTCTACTCTTACGTTTAATAATTTATTTTTAGATTTCTTTGGTTGTTATTTTATAAAATAGGTATTAGTTATTTTGGTAGTGTTTAAATATTTCGTAGTATAAGCTTAATTATAAATTACACTTTTTTTTTTAATTTATTTAGCTGTAGTTTTAAATAGGTAAGTACCTACCTAGGTATCAAATAGGTTATTTCATTCTATTAGACGTAGCTTAGGTACCTACTTATACTTATAATAAATCTGTAGAAGTGAAAATTCTGTACATTGAAAATATAAAAAAAAAATTAACGGCAGGGGGTGTTACTAGACCGACACCGAACCCAAAAATTAGATTTTTTTTTTGTCTGTCTGTCTGTTTGTTCATGCATCACGCAAAAACTACTGGTCCGATTACGATAAAACTTGGTATAATTATTCTTTAATATCCTGGGCACCACACTGGGTACTTTTTATCCCGGAAAAGTATATACAATAAAAACAAATTTTGCGGGTCGATCCCTAGACCCGATTACTGTACCAACTGCAAATAATAAGTTGGTCGTAGGTTACGTCACCCGCTGTGGAGTTCACTAAGGGGCGCTGCACATGGCTAAGATACTATAATATTTGGGTAAATAATATGTAGTTTCCGTTTTCTAAACGTTTCGTAAATGGCGTTGGCGTCGAGTTAGATCACGCTATGGAAATACTTTTTGGGAATAAAGAAAGGAGCGCGTTTTCCTATAACCCATTTATTAATTACATCGAACACGGAGATATTGGCACCATGTCTAAGGTGTGTGCATACTGTCACGCGCGTAAGTGGAAGGAAGAGATCTGGAACGTCTCGAATCGTCTCGCGCATCACGTTGTTTTCCAGTCCCCGGGCTCTTAGAATTCGACATCAGACGTTTCAGATCTTTGATTTTGACGACCCCGTTGTCGCTGGAATAAGCAACAGGATCCGCGCACGAAGTCGCTGGCAGAAGCTAGTGTTTAAATAAATGGTGTATAGATAATAAAGGCGAACGGCAGGCTTGTATGGGCGTTTCGTACCGCTAATAAAACTCGTGTTTTGGGATATTTTTGGTTTTAATTAGTAGATAAAATGATAAAGAAGCTCTGTTTAAAATCTAAGATTTGTAAAAGTTGGGACATAAAAGTTATAACCAGTTTTATTTTTTTAAGGTTATGTACTGAGGTAGTAATTTAGATTGTTATTTGTAGGTACATAAACATTGTTTTGATGATTTAGTAAATGTTCTAGATTACTTGTCGTTCTTTTAGTGTTTTACTTACCCTGAAATAGGTAGATTGAGATGAGGGTTGTTTCTACATACTTAGTGGGAACGTCTGTCCAGCCGCAGATTGTAACAGTTTGATAATCATTTCCCCTATATTTATTATACTCTTTGTTGATAATGATGAAGTTCTGATTGGTTTTTGAGTGTAGGTAGGTACTTAAGTAAAAAAAAATATTTTGATTTTGTATGTACATTTATTCATTAATTCTTAATAGAACTTCATCTAAGAAGGGGCAGGTCGGGTAATACCCTCATGGCGAGCATAGCTCAAATACCAAATATTACTCATCGCATGAGAACAGCATCCCACTGTCCTTAACCCTACAATGCAATTGCAACAATAACTTAGGATTGCTTCCCGACCGTTCATATTAAACTGGAATGATCAACATCCACATGATCAGGTGAAGGGGGTTGAATGTCTTCAACTATTGGGGCAATCCTTGTTCTTCTAGCTCTCAGCCAACATGGCACACAAGCTTGATCTTCAGGATGAAGCTAAAAGATAAAATAAAGAAAGGTTTGCATTCAAACATGCATGGTAAAAGAGGAAAATAATAATAATAATAATATAATAATAATAAAATCTTTATTAAACCCTTTACACAATATTTTTTTTTTTTTTTACATATTTTTGCAACAAGTAAATCTTAAATTAATAACTATGCTAGTATCCAGCAAATAACTATGTGTAAAATTAACTATATATTAGGACTTATGAAACTAATACTTTAAACCTAAAGTTATGTAAAATTAGCGACTTTCCTGAGCTAGGTTTATAAAAACCTGTGTTTCAGGTCACCACTCGATCGGCCCTGTGACGACAAAACACTGCAACCCGGGTTACATTGTTTTATGGTAATACAACGTAAAATAATCTACACGATGTAAGCTTGGTGCGGGTTCGATCTACTATTGAATAACAGTTTCCATTGTCAAAATAACTCAATGTTTCACTTCACGGTAACCTAATATTAGCAGGAATTGTTATTGCTAAACGCTGTACTCTAGATTGCAGCGTTTTACCGTGATAGTAGAAAGGGGTGCGGGCGCGCGGATGAGGCGTGCGCCGTCCTTGTATTTTGGTAAAACATTGCAAGCTTTGTTTGCTGCGTTTTGTCAAAACAATAAGCCGCAGAGCCAGCACTCAGCAGTTACGCGTATCGTATTGCATCAGTTTAGTGTTCATCTATCGCTTTATGCAGTTGGGTGGGTGCGTGACAAATACTTAGTTATCAACAAAATGACGAGATATGAACGAATAAAGAAGATGTGCAGTTTGGCAGTGCTAGGAAATAATACACACAGTGAACAGGTAAGTAACGTTTTGTTTAAATTTATTTGTGATAGGTTTGATAGGTAAACATAATTTCATTACCAACTTGATTCCACTTCAGTAGGGAAGTACGTTCCTGATTAACATAACATCCTGTCATACTTCCTATCTCACTAATCATACTTCCTACCAGTGACGAAGGTTCCATACAACTCGATTCCCACCGGCTTCCCTTCAGAAGTTTAGAACACAACTACTCTCTACCGTAATTGAGAAATGGCACAATCAGTAATTATAAAACTACAAAGAAACATTACAAAACGCCTACACTAAGTATACACTATGGACATTAAATCAACAAAATTTGCTTTTCAACAACATGTTGCTTTAACATAAGCCGCAGGCGCAATCGGCTTTTTAGCGTTTAAATTTCTATACAAGATATACGTCATGACGTCACATAAAGGTCAAAAAACCTTCGAGCTTCTTAGCGCTCCGGCAAGCCGGTTTTTTTTCGAGTTATTTGATAGAGTTTTATTGAATAGACTTAAAAACTACTAGACTGTTTTCAAAAATTCTTTCACCATTCGAAAGCTACATTATCCACGAGTAACTTAGGCTAAATTTTATTTTGGAAAAAAATAGGGTTCCGTAAGATATTTGGGTTTTTCAGACACAAGGTGTAAAAAATCAACCAGAAAAGTTACTTATTTTGCGTACGCTGCCTAAACTTAAAAAGATAGGACCGTAAAATGTTCTAATTAATTGTAGATCTTATAAATATCTACAAAAAAGTCCGTGAGACAGTATACCTATCTATGTCGAGTGAGGCACAACAACCATTTTTTTATCTAATCATATTGAATTTTTTTGGACTACATTTAAACGCATTTATTTTACTCATGCTATTAACCCTTATCAAAATAATGTATTTCATCACCAAGTACAGTTTATGTAGATAATATTTGGTCTTTGAACGATTAAAATTGGACGTTTCGTTTTGAAGTTATGGCGAAATTAAAATATTACGATTTATGCTGCAGGGCCCAAGCGTCACCAAGGCCGGTGAGCGTGCGGGAGGGGAGTTTAGATCTATGAGTAAGGTCGTTCGCGAAGTCTAATAATTTTCGTGCGATTTTTTTTAGATTCGTTCTCAAAACTACACCTACGCAAAAGTTCTTCTCAGAGCTGGTTTTTTTTTTAACATTTTAATACATCCCTTTACAATAAATATCAACATGCGTAATAATCAAAAACAAGAACGATTATCTGACCTAGCCATTCTTTCTATAGAAAAACGTTCTTTACTAAAAATTAAGAATCTTCCCGGTTTTTATGATAATGTCTTAGCGCACTTTGTAAGAAAGAATAGACGAATAGCTTTAGAGTATAAGTAGTATTATTAGTACTTAGTCGATTAAGTTTTGTTTAATTTACATCATATCATCATTTCACCACAAACGGCTTTTATCAAAGCCACTTCTATTATGCTTGCAAGACACTGTTTCAATATCTCAGTGCTTACACGTATAGTAAAAGTGGACTGAAGATATATCTGCCTATACAAGACTGAAGCCAGGATGCCAATCACAGATTTTCGGTAAGGACTCAAGACTGCGTGCCCGCGCTCGGAGTAGGCAAGCATTTTTTTTTTGCTCCGGCTTACCTCTCTCAATATTTCACGCTTCGCCACTGTTTCCTACTGATATTATAAATGCAAAAGTTTGTGAGGCTGGACGGATGGATGTTTGTTACTCTCTTGCGTCAGAACGTCTGTAAGAATCTTCATGAAATTAGCACAGAGATAGATTATTGCCTGGAATAGCCTTAAGGATTTTTAAAATAATAATTGTGCCTTATCGAGACGAGACTTATCATTTAAGGTGCATGTATGTTTACAGACTTAAGAATAACAACTTACTAACTTAACCCTACACTCATACTAAAACTTCCTAAAGTTTCTCTGTGTCTGTGTAATTTAATTTTAGAAGGTACTCTGATATCAGTGTACTACATTTGAAGTGATTTACGCTATATAAATCTAATAATTTGTTCAGCTTGTTGTACAAAAAAGGTCCTAAAAATACGTAAAATCTTTTAGCAAAAGCGTGTCTAGTCTGTTGTTTTTCGCATACCATATCTTTCCTCCTCCTGGTTGAAGATTCTGGGCGATAGGGAAGCTCAGAGTGCTTATGAAGTATGATGTGCATTATAAAAAGTTGCCGTACTGTTAGTATTTTGCATGCTGTGTATAACTCGTGTGTGGGAAACCTGAAAGGCCGGAAGGTTGCAACCTTTAGAATTGCTCTTTGAGCACGTTCCAGAGGAAGTAAAATAGTCTTTGCTGCACCACCCCATGAAGTAATACAGTAGGTAAGAACAGATTGACACAAAGCCAAATAGACCTGTTTTATTAATTTGTAGTCGGCTATGTGACGTAGGTTCTTAAAAATATATATTAATTTACGCACTCTTGTGCACAGTAGCTCAATGTGTTTACGGAAATTTAGATTTGTGTCAATTGTAACACAGGTATTTTATGTGATCAACTTTAACTAAACTAGGGCAAGTACAAGCAATGTCAGCATGCTTGCAATTGTGTGCAAATATGTTTAGGTTAGTAAGCGGTAAGTTAATGTTTCTCATTGAGAATAAAAGATATTTAGTTTTATCTATATTTAGTGTTAGAAGATTTTGCTGTAACCAATTTGACACAATATTAAATCCATTTTGAGCATGTTCATATGCTTCACCTTTAGACACAGCAGAAAACAACAGGGCCGTGTCATCCGCATATGATATTATTAGGCCATTACGAAGGACTAAACTACATAGGTCATTAATATAAATTAAAAATAATGTCGGTCCCAAAATACTACCTTGTGGTATTCTAAAATCACTGTTTTCCATCTCAGAACATGAGTACTGCCCTATTTTAACACATTGCTGACGGTCTCTAAGATAATCGGAGAGCAATAGAAGTTGCTCTCCTCTTATCCCGAGTGTTTCAAGCTTATGCATTAATATAGAGCAAGAAATTGTGTCGAAGGCTTTGGCGAGGTCCAGAAAGATCCCAATGGTATGCATCCCTCCATCTAGTCTCGTACTAATGTATTCAGATAGCTTATGAACTGCTTGGTTAGTTGATCGTTTAGGCCTAAAACCAAATTGATTATTGGAAAGTAATTTGTTAGCTTCAAGATAATCTATTAATCTGCTATTTATTATTTTTTTAAAATTTTAGAGAATCCTGTTAGTACTGAAATGGGTCTATAATTGTTTACACAGGTCTTATCTCCCGCTTTGAACACTGGCGTAACTACTGCTTTTTTAAGCAGTTTCGGGAATATACCGTTAGATAAACATGACTGGAAAATGTGTGTTAAAGGGGGGGCAAGAAGGTGTTTAAACCTTTTTAGTATGTTGTTAGAAATGTTATCCCATCCCACAGCGCAGTTATCCTTTAACTCTGTTATTATTCTTAAAATTTCATTGACATCAGTGTCCAATAAAACAAAAGATTTTGATGTCGTCGTAGGTATATTCACAGTCGATGTTTGGTGGGGAGAACTAATATGGGTTAAGGATTTTTCAGCCAAGTTTTTGCCAACATTAACAAAAAATCTGTTTACTTTATTTGCGGCTTCGACTGGGTTTATCTCTGTTGACAGTAACTCGAGTGGAGGTTCAGGATTTTTTGATCGAAAGGTATTTGTTTTAATAAATTTCCAAATAAGTTTACTGTTTTTACCTGCCTTCTGTAGTTCGTTCTTCTCATATTCATTTTTAATTTTTTTTTAAAGATTATTGCAAAAGTTTCTATACCTTTTGTATGAAACAAAAAGTATTTCATTATCAGGTGCAAGTTTCGATTTTTATGTAGTTTATCCCTATATCGTATACATCGAACAAGACCCGGAGTGATCCACGGTTTAATTGAACTATACCGTCTAGACATAGTTTTGGTAATTGTATTTTTGCTTATTGCATGTTGCATCAAACATATGAAATACTGTAAAGAAATATTTGCATCATCACTTTTGTAAACTGGGTCAAAGTCAATTGCGCGAATGTCGCATTCAAGATTAGTCATATTAATTTTTGTACAGCATCGCATGCAGTTTATTCTAGGTGCAGATTTTTGTATCGTTAGTAAAATAGCTTGATGATCCGTAAGCGAAGAATTAGTCACCAATGTTTTGTTAGGGTGTCTTGTTTTTAAGATGAAATGATCTAAACATGATCCGCTTTGGTGTGTGGGATAGTAATGAGTTGGTGACCATGAAATGAACAAATATTTAAGTAATTATGTACATGTGAATCTGATCTCCCGAAAGCAATATTAACCCTTCAGATACCGTCAATTAGAGACACAATAGTAAGACAATAGATGCGCGGCCACCGGTGGTCGCTTGGGGATTCATGAATTAATATTTATGTAACCCATTACAACTATATTCTTAAAAGTTGATAGAAGTTTTAGATTTACATCAAGAAAATCCAAAAATCTGTCTATGTTTTGAGAGGGCGGCCTGTAAATGGCCAAAATAATTTATATTATTTAATTTCTTAGTTTAAATCAAATAAAGACATTAATGGTAGTCATAGATGGTAGGTACATGTTTTTATACCTCTCGTGGTTGGATCCAAGTAGAAACTACATGAGCCAATTTCTTGTTCTTCATTTGCCCATTCAATTAAAATCCTGCGTCAACTAATTCTCAGTATGGATTGTCCGAGCACCACACAAACACTTTGATGGCCAACTCGTCTTCTCGGTATACTTTCAATTGAATGAGAAGCTGGCTCCCAACATGCATGGCAAACATGGTCAGCAGGTGTTATCTGGCAAAATAATAAAGTATTATTGAATTGGACCCGTGCCATTCTGTCAGTCTGGTTATGTTGTGCGTGACTGGCAGCACAGTATGATTAGAGGTTTCGAGCAGCCTCGTTCGGTTGAAACACCGCCGTGTAATCAAGGAGGCGGACGGCGGCGACGACCTCTCGCATTGTGCCCTGATTCACGCCATGGTCCGGAGTGAGAGGGACTGGTATGCGATCGCCTCCTTCGGCAAAGCAGTAATACTAAAGAACGGGACGGCCATAAGAATGAGGGAACGATTATCCTAACGCCCCAGCCGCCGCAAAGGGACCAGTGAGGAGAGTTCCTCAGTGGCCTACTCTTATGCAGAATGTTATTCGCAAACAATATACATCTCTAGGATATGTCCACAGTCGGATAGTGTTGATGACACCTTCGCCCTCATCGGATAACGCATGCCTTCTTATTTGGGACAACCGAATGTTGCAATTAATGCATTGCAAACTCGACATGATAATAGGGCACGTATAAACACACAGCACAGTTAATAAAGCGTTCTTTCGCGAAACTATAACCAAGATATAGAGTACGGAGGAGCAGGTGCTTAACTCAACGTAAAAATAGACAGATAATTCACTATATTGCTCAGATGCAGTCAGAAACCACAATCAAAACAACAGCAAAGAACTGAACTAAAAAATATAACAATTATATGAAAATAAATGGCTTAGGTGCCTTAATAAGTGGTATAAATTCTATTACAAAACAACAAAAAAAGTTTGCGTTACGAGATCTGCCATTACCGCAAACTTTTTTTATTGTTTTGTGATAGAATTTATACCACTTAATAAGGCACCTAAGCCATTTATTTTCATATAATTGTTATATTTTTAGAACTCCGGATTATTCAGAAATATCAATAAAAAGATTTGAATAATTAAACGTAATAAAATCATAACTTAACGTAGTTATGTTTTCAGAAGTTGCCATTGTAAAATAACACAAATATCGGTATGATAAATAATCATTTAGTATTGGGAATAACAAGAAAAATAATTAAACACTTACGTATTATACATAAGCATGCACAATTGTTGCATAATAATTAATTATTTAACGAAAGAAACGTTTCGACATTTAGGTAATGTCTTTTTTAGATAATATCGCCAAATGACCAAATGTCAAAGGAAATAGACAAAAGAATTGCGACAGGGTGGAAAAAGAACTGGGCTCTGAAAGAAGTGATGAAGAGCAAGGAAATGAGCATTAAGATCAAAAAGAAGACTTTTGATACCTGTATCCTACCCTGCATCACATATGGCTGTGAAACCTGGGCTCTGACGAAACACCATAGGGACAAACTAGTAAGATGCCAAAAAGGTATGGAAAGAAGCATGCTAAATTTAAAACTAAAAGATAGAGTCAGAAGTGCTGATATCAGGCGTAAAACCAAATTAACAGATATACTATCACGTACTGATCAACTCAAATGGAGGTGGGCAGGACATATGCTTCGATGCAAAAAAGAGAAATGGAGCAAACAGGTGACAGTTTGGTACCCAAGGGATGGTGTCAGGAGCAGAGGACGGAAAGCAAGACGATGGGAGGATGATATGAAACTCACTATAGGAACTCACTGGATTAGAGTAGCAGCAGATAGGAAACAGTGGAAAGAGTTGGAGGAGGCCTTTGCCGTAAGGCATACCGAAATCAGAGACATTCTGTAACCGCATGCATGTAAACAGTACTTATAAGTTTTATTTTGTGATAAGTTTTAAGTTTTCGGAAATAAAAGGCTATATTATTATTATTTCCTTTATTCATCGTACAAACATATAATTATATTTTTAAATATTTAAATAAAAACTAAAAAAACATTTAAAAATATAAAAAATAGTGTCCCACCGGTTTCGGGAACAGGGTCCAAGCTACCGGCGGTCAGGGCTCCAGAGAAAGGAACCTCCTGACTATACGAGCCGTGTCTAGGAGTACCGCTTTCTGAATCAGCCCCTTGATCCAGCCGCCTAACGAGAGCCTCCTAAGGTGTTGGTCGAGGCTCTTAGCTATTAAGCCATTGGCTGAAACGACTATCGGTACAATAATCGCTGAATCCACTTCCCACATGTCGACAACCTCGCGAGCCAAGTCAATATACTTGATTTGTTTATCTTTCTCGGCTTTCACGAGGTTCTCGTCATGTGGAACGGATATGTCAACAATCATTGCACGCCTCTCGCTTCGGTCCACCACCACTATATCAGGCTTATTGGCTACAATAGTCCTGTCAGTGATGATGGACCGGTCCCAGTACAACGTGATATCGCGATTATCGAGAACTGGGTCGGGCACATACCTGTAGTATGGCACCTCCGATTCCACAAGAGAATACTTCAGAGCAAGTTGCTGATGGATAATCCTGGCTACAAGGTTATGTCTATGCAAGTATTCCCCGTTAGCTAGACGAGAACAACCAGAGATAATGTGGCGGATTGATTCACCCGGTCGGTGACATGCCCGACAGATGTCAACCGTGCCGTCCTTCACAATAAATCTATTATTATTATTATTATTATTGGGAATAACAAGAAAAATAATTAAACACTTACGTATTATACATAAGCATGCACAATTGTTACATAAAAATTAATTATCTTTGCTTTATAAACTCTTGCGTCTACTTTTCATGGACGAAAATAGGTAATCCATTTACGAAAACCTGGCTATCAAATATCTTCGACCCAACTACGGCTACGAAAGAAACGTTTCGACATTTAGGTAATGTCTTTTTTAGTCATATGGCAATTATTTATTGACAGCTGCATTTGTGCATCTGTCATTATTGACAATTGCTTTGATTGAAATTTCAGTTCAGTTCTTTGCTGTTGTTTTGATTGTGGTTTCTGACTACATCTGAGCAATATAGTGAATTATCTGGCTATTTTTACGTTGAGTTAAGCACCTGCTCCTCCGTACTCTATATCTTGGTTATAGTTTCGCGAAAGAACGCTTTATTAACTGTGCTGTGTGTTTATACGTGGCCCTATTATCATGTCGAGTTTGCAATGCATTAATTGCAACATTCGGTTGTCCCAAATAAGAAGGCATGCGTTATCCGATGAGGGCGAAGGTGTCATCAACACTATCCGACTGTGGACATATCCTAGAGATGTATATTGTTTGCGAATAACATTCTGCATAAGAGTAGGCCACTGAGGAACTCTCCTCACTGGTCCCTTTGCGGCGGCTGGGGCGTTAGGATAATCGTTCCCTCATTCTTATGGCCGTCCCGTTCTTTAGTATTACTGCTTTGCCGAAGGAGGCGATCGCATACCAGTCCCTCTCACTCCGGACCATGGCGTGAATCAGGGCACAATGCGAGAGGTCGTCGCCGCCGTCCGCCTCCTTGATTACACGGCGGTGTTTCAACCGAACGAGGCTGCTCGAAACCTCTAATCATACTGTGCTGCCAGTCACGCACAACATAACCAGACTGACAGAATGGCACGGGTCCAATTCAATAATACTTTATTATTTTGCCAGATAACACCTGCTGACCATGTTTGCCATGCATGTTGGGAGCCAGCTTCTCATTCAATTGAAAGTATACCGAGAAGACGAGTTGGCCATCAAAGTGTTTGTGTGGTGCTCGGACAATCCATACTGAGAATTAGTTGACGCAGGATTTTAATTGAATGGGCAAATGAAGAACAAGAAATTGGCTCATGTAGTTTCTACTTGGATCCAACCACGAGAGGTATAAAAACATGTACCTACCATCTATGACTACCATTAATGTCTTTATTTGATTTAAACTAAGAAATTAAATAATATAAATTATTTTGGCCATTTACAGGCCGCCCTCTCAAAACATAGACAGATTTTTAGATTTTCTTGATGTAAATCTAAAACTTCTATCAACTTTTAAGAATATAGTTGTAATGGGTTACATAAATATTAATATTGCTTTCGGGAGATCAGATTCACATGTACATAATTACTTAAATATTTGTTCATTTCATGGTCTTTTACCAACTCATTACTATCCCACACACCAAAGCGGATCATGTTTAGATCATTTCATCTTAAAATCAAGACACCCTAACAAAACATTGGTGACTAATTCTTCGCTTACGGATCATCAAGCTATTTTACTAACGATACAAAAATCTGCACCTAGAATAAACTGCATGCGATGCTGTACAAAAATTAATATGACTAATCTTGAATGCGACATTCGCGCAATTGACTTTGACCCAGTTTACAAAAGTGATGATGCAAATATTTCTTTACAGTATTTCATATGTTTGATGCAACATGCAATAAGCAAAAATACAATTACCAAAACTATGTCTAGACGGTATAGTTCAATTAAACCGTGGATCACTCCGGGTCTTGTTCGATGTATACGTCATATAGTCTAGTCAAATTAGCAAAAAGATTGGACTTAATTCATGTAGTTGTAATTTTTTGTGGAATCATTAGAAGACATGAATATAAGTCATCTCTGAGTTTGCACCATTCCTGTTGTGTACGGAACATCGTTTTATATTAGGTATTAACATTAAAGTCCCAAAATTTTGAAATTTCATTAGTAACTAGTTGTGGTAAGTTTAGATATCTGTAGATACACCTTTGGTGTATAATTACTTTTCGCGAAAAAAGTGTGAGGTGTATGAAACACTAATAAATCATTATTTTTAATTTGCGGCTCAAGGGAAATTTTGCCTGTTGGTGCAAACTCATAATAAGCTTTTTAAAGCATCATAAACACCCAGTTATAATTGCACCCTTTTGCACCCCAGGGAAACCAGTATTTTAAAATATTTGTAAATTGTACTTCGGGGCAAATTAGTGTAGTCATGGATTTTTTTATATATGATGTATTCTAAATATTCTACATTTGCACTTAATAAAAATAAGAAATATATAACTGGAAGTTTATGTAGATTTAACGTGGATACAATACTGCGCCACGTGACGTTCGCAGGGCGAACGCGGGGTCGAAGCAGCGGCGCGGGCGGCGGCGGGGCTCAGCAAGTTAGCGTGCAAATTGTATGCGCTTAGATTCGGACTGTTGATATTTTTTAAATTAACGGACTGTCGATATATCGATGTTTTTAAATATATCAATATAATCTATATTCTTTTTCAGTGATAAATAATTTAATTCTTTGTGTCCAAAAAAGACACAATAGGTACTTGACGATTATTACAGAAAATGAAACAAAATTTGAGTGTTCAGAGCCAGGCTATTCTTAATTATCTAACAAACTAAGCGACTATTTTCTACGTTATACTTTTTTTTACGGTGGGCTAAAATCATCTTATGACAGCCTCCGCTCTTGGGTGGAGCGGGAGGTAGTGTCAGACTCTTACTGACTAAAAACGGGTTGGCCGTTCCTTCTAGCCTCCTCATACCGGCGCTCGAGTTTTCTTTCGGATAACCCTGGCCCCAGTAGGCTTCGACCCAGCTGGGCCCCTCCTGTTGCTGACAACTCCTTGAGGCGCGCGGGAACAGTGCGCGCCGTCGACGTCTTGGGCTCGGTCCGGACAGTTGCCGGACGGTCGGACAGCGAGTACGTTCTACTTCAGCGTCCATCATGTCGATGTGGGCTAAGTCTACTAGTTGAGAGCTGGGCGAACATTGGGATTCAAGGCTGTCGGCTACTCATTCCGCTTTTTCAGAGTCGTTGAAAGTGTTATTGGACACATTCTTAGTAAAGACAATTTATTAGTTTAGGATATTATTAAATTACTTACTAATTCTTTTTTTTTTATTATGGATAGGCTAGCGTTTGACCACTACCTTACCTGATGGAAAGCGAAGATGTGGCCGACAATGGAGCACGCTTGCCTAGAAGTAACCATTCACTCTTGGCTTAAAGACCCCTAATTTGTAGGTATCAGGGAACACAGACTCCGGCAGAGAATTCCAATCATTAGATGTACGCATGTGTTCCTAAAACGCTTTGTACGTATGGGTGGGATGGCCACCATGTACCAGTAGCGCAACGCCCGCGCCGACTTGGCGGATTTAAGTAAATTGTGCAATTGCAATACACAATACAGTCTCCAAAATGTAAACGATAGTAAACCGACAGGATAGCAACTCGACATCGATGCTCTTGATGACGATGATGCCTTTGGAATTTTGACTTGACAAGTGTATCATTGCCTTGTGTGTGTTCTTGGATTGCTTCTCAATCGACTCTAGTGCATCAAGCTGGTATTTGGGAGACCCATTCCAAAGATGAGAGCAGTATTCCATACACTATCGAACTTGCGCTTGATAGAGATTGAGCAGCTGTTCCAGCGTGAAATACTGTCTTACCTTTGCTAAGATCCCCAATTTTTTGGCTGCCATTTGAGCTTTTGCCTCGATGTAGGAGCCGAAATTGAGAGTAGATGACAGCGTTACCCCAAGAAGATCAAAGTGGTCGGTAATGGACACGGTCACACCCCGGATAGATGAAGCCGAGTAGAATTGGCTCCGAACTGAATTGGCCGGAACTTATTAGTCTAAATACGAGTATTAAACTAAATTGTAATAAAAACTAGAGTTCATCCTTTGGATGTACTCGAGGACTAGGGTAAAAAAAGAGGCTTTGAAAGCGACACTCTTATCGGGGCGGGTAGATAAGTACAGAGGACTTTTCAATAGTACGTAACCTTATAATTATGAAGTTGCCAGAAAGTGATATGGGTATGTATGACTCAGCGTCTTGTTCCAGCGAGCGGAACGCAGCACAGTCAAGCTTTATTCCTTCCTCTAGGGTTGGTTGCTGTTAGCCCGCTAATATAATGGAGTTACTCAAGCCAATGAGGGCAGTGAGTACGCTGGTGAGAGCGAATTGTCTGGCATATGAGGCGAGAAAGAGGATGGCGGGTAGTAGGCGGAGATGACAGTGATCGACTGAAGACCAGTCATGCCTACTCGACAAGCCAAGTATTCATGGAGAGATAGTGGTGCGGGTGGAGCTAAAATAATACAGTACAGTTCCTTTCTGTAGTAAAGGAGGATGCCACCACCGTGACAGTGAGTCCTATCACTGTGAGTTACGCGATAGTTGGCAATTTTAAGATCTTTGCGGTGGGATTTGAGGAATGTTTCCTGGATGATGTCTTGTTTTGTTGTTGTTGTAATTGTCTCCAGGAGGATATCTTGCTGATGGTCGAGGAAAGTGACGATCTCATCACGGTGGTTGGTGATGCCATTAGCATTAAAATAGTTTTAGAAGGATCGGGATTTGATACAACAAATTCTCTGTTGTTTATTCCATTACGGGTAACACAAGGCAATTTGTCGAGTTCTAGCGTGACCGATTCTTACGCTTGAAATATCTATATAATACTGCGCTTCCCATTGTTGAGTTGCCCAGTGTATTTAGCGAAGTGTAGCTCGTAGACCAAGTTTCTGGCATTCTGCGTGATGAACATGACGTAGTTATCCAGGATGACCTGCTAGCTGTTTCTGGATCTGTGGTATAGTCGTTACGTGCGAGTGCGTAACTACAAATGGTGCGTGGGGTTGTAACGTCGGGACAAATCGTGCACTGTGGACAGAGCTCCTGAAGAATCTCATGTCAATATAGGGACAGCGATTGTCGCAACCTAGCCCTGAGTACGCTGGGTACCACAATCTCGGCAGAATGCACTTACTGTCACGGTTTTGTGAGGAGTCTGAAACCTGGCTACAGAGGCGTCGGGCGTTCACGTTTTCCACTTTACACAGGCCCTCGACGGTCATAGGTGTTTCGGGAGGTAACTTTCTAATTTGGCAAGAAGAAACGCCCAGGTATCCATGCAGCCATGAACCATTAATGTAACCATTGTGCGGACTGTGTGCCGAGCTTGGGTGGAACACCGTCGTGTCCTTGTGGTAGCATTCGGCGGCGGCGATCTCGCACGCCGTGCCCTGGTTCAGGCCATGGTCCGGGGCCAGAGAAAATGGGATGCGGTCACCTCAGCCTGGAAGCAGTAATACTGGCGTAGAAGATGGCCGCAACCGGACATTACACTTTAGCAGCGGCCAGGAGACGCCCCGGAATTTAAGAGTCGTTGGATAATTTCTGGCCACAGTAGCACAGTGTCGCGGACAACGAACTATGGGTATCACACCGTCCGCTAGTCACTTAAGGACCAAGCCAGAGTCATCAAATGCGCGTGAAGATTTCGGACGCATGCCTCAAAGGGATGTCTGCAAAACAGTAGGGGCCTAGCAAGGCCGATGCCCGTTAGGGCCGCGGGGTATTCCTGAAAAGGAAACCTGTGGTCCTGGTCCACACAAGTCTGACACACCTTCTTGCTCCACCCTAGAGTGGTAAAAGTCATTAGGTGTTCTTTCATAAAAAAACAGATACTTTTTCGTAAATACATGGATTGCTTCGATAATAGCATTATAAATCCCAATAAAAAGACATCGACTTTCTGAGCGGCAGTAATTAAAAACGCGGGTGAAACCTCGGGTTTACCTAGTAGTTAATAAACCCTAGATTTATTTTGTGTATTTTCGTACGAACATGAAATGCACGCGCGCAGTTCGCAGTGCGCCGCTCGCAAGCCATTCGCCAGATCTTCTGACGCACCGTTACAATGCCCCCTTCTTCCCATCCTGTCCATGTATTGCGTATCTTATCTTCTCTGTCGATCTGACTCTTGAAGCAGTAGAGATGGAGCCGATAGTAATTTTCATATATTTTATTGAGATTTTACTCCACATTTTTTTCTATAAAGTAAAATGTTTTATATCTACCTTACTTGATGACGTAGAATAATCAGCACAGTCATACGGTCTATAGCTCCCACATAGCTCCAAAGACAATCGAAATATAATTAATTTCAGTACCTATTTGAAATAAATAAAGTACATGCTTGGAAGACACTGACACCTTTTTTTTTCTTTTTTTGTATTATAAATAAAAAACTTTAGGTTTCTTTACTAAAACTTACTAACAGAGCATTCACATCAGTGAGTACTCGTCAACACATCCCACAACGCGCATACGTGATGACGACGCTTATCTCTTCTTGTCAGTTTATTATTCCGTGTCGCGCGCTTGTCACTTCCATGGCGTAGTAGCTCTTTGACAATTACTACAATACTAGAAAAATGAATGTTCCCTATAAAAATTCTAATTTTTTATAGGGTGCAAATATAAAGGAAACCAAATGAATATGATTGTGATGATTTTCAAAACTACACTAATTTCCCCCGAAGTACAACAGCCCAAAATCGTGAAAAACTAATTTCCGTATGTCGCACTAGGGTGCAAAATCAATCATGTATTAGGTCAAAATGTATAAATCCTTTCCTCAGTTTACAAAACTACACTATTTTCCCTAAAGCCGCAATGACCAAAAATAACATTTTTATTGTTTTTATTTTTTTTCTAACGCTGCTTTGGTCCGATTAAAATAAATAAAATGTAATAATGTAGATTGAGGTGTAATATACCATATAAAAAATTACGCTGAGCCCAACTGTATTCTCTGGTTAATTATAACCAATTAACAGTTTTCACCCCCTTCCGTAGGGGTGCAAAATGATTTTTATTTTTTATACACCATTTTTCATTCCTACAAAACCATCAGAAACGTTTTTTCCTCTCCAGAGAATTTAATCCAATCTTTATTAAAAAATGACCTAATTTGACTATACTAATAGGGATAAACTACATAAAAAATGGAAACTTGCACCTGATAATGAAATACTTTTTGTTTCATACAAAAGGTATAGAAACTTTTGCAATAATCTTTAAAAAAAAATTAAAAATGAATATGAGAAGAACGAACTACAGAAGGCAGGTAAAAACAGTAAACTTATTTGGAAATTTATTAAAACTCGAGTTACTGTCAACAGAGATAAACCCAGTCGAAGCCGCAAATAAAGTAAACAGATTTTTTGTTAATGTTGGCAAAAACTTGGCTGAAAAATCCTTAACCCATATTAGTTCTCCCCACCAAACATCGACTGTGAATATACCTACGACAACATCAAAATCTTTTGTTTTATTGGACACTGATGTCAATGAAATTTTAAGAATAATAACAGAGTTAAAGGATAACTGCGCTGTGGGATGGGATAACATTTCTAACAACATACTAAAAAGGTTTAAACACCTTCTTGCCCCCCCTTTAACACACATTTTCCAGTCATGTTTATCTAACGGTATATTCCCGAAACTGCTTAAAAAAGCAGTAGTTACGCCAGTGTTCAAAGCGGGAGATAAGACCTGTGTAAACAATTATAGACCCATTTCAGTACTAACAGGATTCTCTAAAATTTTAGAAAAAATTATAAATAGCAGATTAATAGATTATCTTGAAGCTAACAAATTACTTTCCAATAATCAATTTGGTTTTAGGCCTAAACGATCAACTAACCAAGCAGTTCATAAGCTATCCGAATACATTAGTACGAGACTAGATGGAGGGATGCATACCATTGGGATCTTTCTGGACCTCGCCAAAGCCTTCGACACAATTTCTTGCTCTATATTAATGCATAAGCTTGAAACACTCGGGATAAGAGGAGAGCAACTTCTATTGCTCTCCGATTATCTTAGAGACCGTCAGCAATGTGTTAAAATAGGGCAGTACTCATGTTCTGAGATGGAAAATAGTGATTTTGGAATACCACAAGGTAGTATTTTGGGACCGACATTATTTTTAATTTATATTAATGACCTATGTAGTTTAGTCCTTCGTAATGGCCTAATAATATCATATGCGGATGACACGGCCCTGTTGTTTTCTGCTGTGTCTAAAGGTGAAGCATATGAACATGCTCAAAATGGATTTAATATTGTGTCAAATTGGTTACAGCAAAATCTTCTAACACTAAATATAGATAAAACTAAATATCTTTTATTCTCAATGAGAAACATTAACTTACCGCTTACTAACCTAAACATATTTGCACACAATTGCAAGCATGCTGACATTGCTTGTACTTGCCCTAGTTTAGTTAAAGTTGATCACATAAAATACCTAGGTGTTACAATTGACACAAATCTAAATTTCCGTAAACACATTGAGCTACTGTGCACAAGAGTGCGTAAATTAATATATATTTTTAAGAACCTACGTCACATAGCCGACTACAAATTAATAAAACAGGTCTATTTGGCTTTGTGTCAATCTGTTCTTACCTACTGTATTACTTCATGGGGTGGTGCAGCAAAGACTATTTTACTTCCTCTGGAACGTGCTCAAAGAGCAATTCTAAAGGTTGCAACCTTCCGGCCTTTCAGGTTTCCCACACACGAGTTATACACAGCATGCAAAATACTAACAGTACGGCAACTTTTTATAATGCACATCATACTTCATAAGCACTCTGAGCTTCCCTATCGCCCAGAATCTTCAACCAGGAGGAGGAAAGATATGGTATGCGAAAAACAACAGACTAGACACGCTTTTGCTAAAAGATTTTACGTATTTTTAGGACCTTTTTTGTACAACAAGCTGAACAAATTATTAGATTTATATAGCGTAAATCACTTCAAATGTAGTACACTGATATCAGAGTACCTTCTAAAATTAAATTACACAGACACAGAGAAACTTTTGGAAGTTTTAGTATGAGTGTAGGGTTAAGTTAGTAAGTTGTTATTCTTAAGTCTGTAAACATACATGCACCTTAAATGATAAGTCTCGTCCGATTCGAGTGGTGACCTGAAACACAGGTTTTTATAAACCTAGCTCAGGAAAGTCGCTAATTTTACATAACTTTAGGTTTAAAGTATTAGTTTCATAAGTCCTAATATATAGTTAATTTTACACATAGTTATTTGCTGGATACTAGCATAGTTATTAATTTAAGATTTACTTGTTGCAAAAATATGTAAAAAAAAAAAAAAAAAATATTGTGTAAAGGGTTTAATAAAGATTTTATTATTATTATATTATTATTATATTATTATTATTATTATTTTCCTCTTTTACCATGCATGTTTGAATGCAAACCTTTCTTTATTTTATGTTTTAGCTTCATCCTGAAGATCAAGCTTGTGTGCCATGTTGGCTGAGAGCTAGAAGAACAAGGATTGCCCCAATAGTTGAAGACATTCAACCCCCTTCACCTGATCATGTGGATGTTGATCATTCCAGTTTAATATGAACGGTCGGGAAGCAATCCTAAGTTATTGTTGCAATTGCATTGTAGGGTTAAGGACAGTGGGATGCTGTTCTCATGTGACGAGTAATATTTGGTATTTGAGCTATGCTCGCCATGAGGGTATTACCCGACCTGCCCCTTCTTAGATGAAGTTGTATTAAGAATTAATGAATAAATGTACATACAAAATCAAAATATTTTTTTTTACTTAAGTACCTACCTACACTCAAAAACCAATCAGAACTTCATCATTATCAACAAAGAGTATAATAAATATAGGGGAAATGATTATCAAACTGTTACAATCTGCGGCTGGACAGACGTTCCCACTAAGTATGTAGAAACAACCCTCATCTCAATCTACCTATTTCAGGGTAAGTAAAACACTAAAAGAACGACAAGTAATCTAGAACATTTACTAAATCATCAAAACAATGTTTATGTACCTACAAATAACAATCTAAATTACTACCTCAGTACATAACCTTAAAAAAATAAAACTGGTTATAACTTTTATGTCCCAACTTTTACAAATCTTAGATTTTAAACAGAGCTTCTTTATCATTTTATCTACTAATTAAAACCAAAAATATCCCGAAACACGAGTTTTATTAGCGGTACGAAACGCCCGTACAAGCCTGCCGTTCGCCTTTCGTTTAGACATTATTGGGCAACGGCTAATTCAAGGAGAAGGTTGGTGATGGAAATGGCTGAAGCCGGTTTTTTTTATTATGGAAATAGTGTAAATGATAAAGCAGCGTGTTTCTCATGTGGAGGTGTTATAGAAGATTGGGAGATTTACGACGATCCTTGGATGCAACATGCTATACATTTTCCTCAATGTTTTTATTTGAATGCTGTGAAAGGAATATATTATATTAATAGCTGTCTAAAACTAATGGGTGAATAGGCATAAAGTCGACTACCAAAAAACGTCCAGCTGATTCTGATCGCAGAAAAAATTTTCTTATTTATTTATATAATCTGAATAGATAAACATAGGAGTCACGATGATGGTTGAAATTGAGGGTTTCTGGATCTCATCTGATCTAGAAACCCCAATTTCAACCTACTGACTATAACACCACGTCTGGCCGGAGGATCCTCCCTTTTCAACGGAGGTTTGTGGGACTTTACTCTCTGTTCCACATACCTCCAAAACACCAAGTACGTTTGAAAAAAACCTTGCAATTATGGAAAAATAAAACTTCTTCTTCTGTATATGTGTCTTTATTTATTTAAATAAATACATAAAAATTGCACCCCAGCGAAACCAGGGCGGGCAGCTAGTGAAATAAAATAAAAAAATATTATTGAAATATTTTAATCCGCATTATTTAGCTCCAGTCCCAATGCATAATGTTTCACAATCTTCCCGGCTATCAAAACAGTTTCCGGTTCCTCCGCACCCGTTAATGATCGACACACATACTGCTAATTCTTGATCGTATACATAACTGAAAAAAAAACAAACATCAAGTTAATAACATTTCATTATGGTACAGTTATACGTAAAAGCCTTTTTTATTTTTACGGTGGGCAAAAATCATCTTATGAAAACCCCCGCTCTTCGGTGGAGCAGGAGATAGTGTCACTCTTACTGACTTAAAACCCCACCCCGTTCCTTCTAGCCTTCATACCGGGGCTCGAGTTTCCTTTCGGATAACCCTGGCCCCAGTAGGCTTCGACCCAGCTGGGCCCCTCCTGCTGCTGACAATTCCTTGAGGCGCGCGGGAACAGTGCGCGCCGTCGACATCTTGGGCTTGGTGCGGACATTTACCGGACGGTCGGACAGCGAGCTACCCATGGCTCGCCTAAATCCACAAATATACAAAAGAACACAATTAAAAATTATTTTATTAAGTATGTGACTAATCAATCGGGCAAAAATGAGAACATGACAAATTAGTTGGCTCGATAAAAAAAATCGTGAATCTGACCCTAACTTTCAAACGTTTCTGTCTACAAGATTACGTCACGGAAATATTTGAAAGTTACAAAAAATAAGGAAGTTCGCCGTCCAACCGTCTGGACCGAGCCCAAGCCGTCGAGGTGCGTACTGTTCCACGCGCACCTCAAGGAGATGTCAGCAAACCGCACCCAGCAAGTTCGAAGCCTACTAGCGCCAAGGGCCTGCTTCTGAAAGGAAGACACGGCCCTGGAAAGGCAACGAAGGAGCTGAAGTGAGTTTATAGCCAGTAAAATTCTGACATACCCTCTCGCACCGCCCAAGAGCGGGTACATGTCATTGGATGATTTTTACACCTAAAAAAAAAACTGAATAACTATAGAAACTTGCCATGGACAAGTTTCTTAATTTTAAATCATCATCATCATCATCATTTCAGCCGAAAGACGTCCACTGGTGGACATAGACCTCCCCATAAGTCACCGCAACGAACGGTCCTGTACGTCTCGCATCGATCGGATTCCCGTGGCCCTCACCAGGTCATCGGTCCACCTTGTGAGAGGTTTTCCAATGCTACATTATTAATGATTATAAAAAAGATAAATTAGAAAAGTAAACCTACCTGATACGACCGTTGATGCATATTCTTGTGTCCACAGGTTCGAAACATCTTGGATCTGAAAAAAATATAGTATCTAAGAATATTTATCATTCATACCTATTTTTTTATTAGTTCACAAAAAAATGGGGCTTAATCCGTAATCGTTACTCAACATGTTTATGTAGGTAGTCAAAAGTAAAAAAAAAACGAAATTCTAACATTGTCCACTGCATTAAAACGAAAAAAAAATTGGGTCAAGAAATAACGCTCTTCGCCGCCTAACATCCACTAGCTGGGGAGCATACCACAGGTAAGTACTGCGCACAACCGGCATGTGTCTTTCAATTTCTGCGAGGGAGTATGCATACCCAGTGTGGCATCGTACCGCTCACGCTTTGTAGGTTGACATGACACAGCGTTGAACCATACCTGTCGCATCATAACAGGTTGCTTAGTGCTTAAAACCAACCCCACTTACAATGCTCTACCAGCTGGCGGGTATAGCTCCACCGGAAGTTCGCCACGAAACAGCCAGCCGCATTGAAAAAGCCAAACAGGAACGAGATAGCCGTCACCCCCTTTATGGACACCAACTCCCACATGCACGCTTAAGGAGCCGCAAAAGTTTTCTGCGAACTACGACCTCCTCGGAAAACAGCGATTCAGACCAGAAACGCGAACTATGGAGAAAAAGATATCCCACTCCTCCTAACTTTATCTCTCCGGCAGAACATCTGCCACCGGGAAACGAACTGCAGTGGCCAATCTGGAAATCTCTGAACCTACTGCGGACTCAGGTTGGCCGCTGCAAAGAAAATCTGGCAAAATGGGGTTTCCTTGACCCATTGCAAATACAGTGCCAGTGTGGAGCTCCATCACAGGATATGTGTCGTCTCCTATACTGCCCAGCCTGCACAACTACCTGCACCCTTCATGACTTAAACGAAGCCAATGACAGAGCTGTCCAGGTGGCTAAATATTGATCGGACAAAATTTGAGTCGAATCGACACGAGAAGAAGATAATTGGATCTCTTATTCATAACTATTACTGCTAGGAAATACTACACGCAGTGATTTTCTATTGTTTTTCATTCATAATCAATAGTCTGTACAATCCTACTAATATTATAAATGCGAAAGTTTGTATGTATGGATGATACATCCATCCATACATACAAACTTTCGCATTTGTATGTTTGTTACTCTTTCACGCAAAAACTACTGAACGGATCTCGATGAAACTTGGTAGGTACACGAGTAGACCATATCCCAGAATAACACATAGGATACTTTTTATCCTGGGATTATGTACGCGGGTGAAGCCGCGGGCAAAAGCTAGTATTTTCATAAATTGAGTGACATTTTGAGAAATAAACCGAAGAAAAAGGAATAAATTGAAGAAAAAATCCGCCCCTAAGACAACCCCCTGGTCAGTGTGATAACTTTTACTTTACCAAAATAATAACGAGACCTATTCTAATAAGCCCTTTAATTCATGAATCCCCAAGCGACCACCGGTGGCCGTGTATCTATTGTCTTACTATTGTGTCTCTAATTGACGGTATCTGAAAGGGTTAAGTATTTGTAGTAATTAAAAATTTGTGGTATATATTAGAGTATACTAGCTGGGCCCCCTCGGTTTCACCAAAGTCAAAGTCAACCTTGGTTTTAGTATATGCAAACCTATCTAGTATTTTTATGTAAAGAATCTATGTACAAAATTTCAAAACCGTGTCATGAAAAATCACTTGTTACGTCAACAAAAATACATAGTCACCGGGCCATCCAAGCGACTTAGGGCTTGTTTTGCACTTGCATCCAGTTTTGTTTGCTGGCACCTAATACCCGCTATGACCTGCCGTGACCTGTGTTGCACTTAGTGTCGATGGTGTCCAACTTGTGACCTTTTTTTAAATATTTTATATTATATTAATATTATTTTTAATATTTTTTTTAAAAAGATAGAAAGAATTCAAAAGCGCTTTCTCTGGCACCTTATGTATAGCTGCTATTTAGCTAGAAAAATTCCGAGATACTCAGATCGACTTCAGCATTAAATTGATTTCCTTATGCGGTAAGCGGCAACTTCTTGACCAAATGTTCTTGTATAAATTAGTTAATGGAGAGGTTGATTGTTCAGAGTTGGTGTCAAAAATATTGATAAATGTTCCCGCAAGGAACCCACGGCCATGCAAGTACAACCTGTTTCGCTCGCGACAAAGTAAGACCAATCTGGGCAAATACTCCCCTCTGAACAGGTTAACGGCCGAGTACAATGTAATTGCTAAAGCCTGCCCTATCAACATTCTGCATGGCAATAAACAAAAGTTTCAGAAAATTATCATTCTCGTAACATATGTTTCAATCCCAAACATGTAAAAGTTCATATGACATCTGATTTGATCTTTTATTTCTTATTTTATTTTATTGTATTCCTTTTTTAATTTAATTTAATTTAATTTAATTTAATTTAATTTAATTTAATTTAATTTAATTTAATTTAATTTAATTTAATTTAATTTAATTTAATTTAATTTAATTTCATTTCATTTCATTTCATTTCATTTCATTTCATTTCATTTCATTTAATTTAATTTAATTTAATGTAATTTAATTCTTTTATTCAATGGTTCAATTATTTAATTCCATTTGACATTTATGTGTATTTCTTTAATGTAATTTTCAATTCCCATTTTCATAACTTGTTCTGTTTTTGTGTTGTTAATATTGCTGACATAATTTGAATCTTAATTATTAATTTATTAATCTCCTATTATACAATTGAAAATTAAATGACTGATTTTATGTGTTTATGTGTTTTAAAAGTTATATATTATTAATGTAGTGATGCAGTGCATGTAATGCTGACGATATATAACGAATAAATAAATAACAAGGTGTAAAAACTACTGGAATCCATTCAGTTACTGATTCTGAACAAACTACATTCAGGTTTCGTATAAATTAAAAATAATGTTGTATAAATATTATTAAAACTTACCTTTTTCAGCAAAAACTGCAGCAACCGACAGAATTACAAGAAAAGAAAATACTAGCTTCATTTTTATTTAGTTTTTATTTCTGTTTCAGACACGATTTTATACTATTAATAGTGGAACAGATACTGAATATTTGTACACCTGACTGAAACTAAAATAAATATGTATTTGATCTATATTTTGCAGCCTTTTATATGTTTAATTATCATGGTAGGTATGTCAGGGATGTACTTAAGGCACCTCAAATAATAATAATGATCGAAAAATATTACCTATAGTGAAAAAAGCGTGGGATGGTCGATTTACGAAAAATATGGCACAAAGCTCCCCACGCTTTTTTCACAGTAATATTTTAAGCTATTGCATAGCTTCTATCGCGGGCCTTGAGCGTGGAGACCGAATCCAGAAATTCCGTAACGAAAAAAACCTAACACCCCCCACTAAATGGTTGTCATGGCAACTTGTCAACTTCAATCACAATTTAATTGCATAAGTTGATTAAAAAAAATGCTATGCAATAGCTTTACCGCGGCAGTCTCCGAGTGCCACACGTCTTTTTTATTATTTACTAGCTTTCCACCCGCGGCTTCGCCCGCGTGGACTACAGTTTATATCGCGCGGGCAGAGACCCGTGCTCAGCAGTGGAATTATAGGTAGCCTATGTGTTATTCCAGTGTCTCTTCTACCTACCTACCAAATTTGATCTAAATCCGTTCAGTAGTTTTTGCGTGAAAGCGTAACAGACAGACAGACAGAGTTACTTTCGCATTTTTAATATTAGTAGGGATAGTAGGGAAGTAGGGATTATGGCGTGCATGTTATTTACTTATTATTTACTTTAAGTAAATAGGTACATAGGTTCGTGCAACTAGAATAGACTTTATAGTACACAATTTAAAATCACATTGTAACTTTCCCACTTTTGAACCTGCAACCTCATGCAAGGAATACCTAATATTACATCAAATAAAACATGACAGTTTGTGAGAATCGAACTTGCGCCTCGGAGCGTGCACACGGAATAACTGTACCGTCATATCTATAACAATAAAAAATAATATTCCACAACTACTTATCACACAACGCCGTCTCGTCCCAAGCTAAGCAGAGCTTGTGTTATGAGTACTAGACAACTGATAAACATACTTAACTAACTTACACCCAGATACTGGACTGGACGTGGACAGCGAGCCATGGGTAGCTCGCTGTCCGATCGTCCGGTAACTGACCGGACCGAGCCAAGGCGTCTACGGCGCGCACTGTTCCCGCGCGCCTCAAGGAGTTGTCAGCAACAGGAGGGGCCCATCTGGGTCGAAGCCTACCGGGGTCGGGGTTATCCGAAAGGAAACTAGAGCCCCGGTATGTAGGCTAGAAGAAACGGCGCGGGGTTTTTAGTCAGTAAGAGTCTGACACTATCTCCCACTCCACCCAAGAGCGGGTTTTGTCAATGATGATTTTCCCCGTCGACAAAAAAAAACCCAGATACTGGACAAGTGATCGTGCTCATCCCTGAAACATTTGTCCTGGGTGGGAATCGAATCCACGACCTCCGGCATAACAGTCAGGGCCACTTATTACTTTCAATAATAAATTCTGCCCTGCTGTTTACTTCGTGGCTGTTGATGTAAATATATGCGTCATTCTACTTATAAACAGCTGTCTAAACGCGATAACTTTAAAAATAAATAAAAATACCTATAAATAACTTAATTCAATAAAGACATTATAATAATATACATACATAAATTAATTTCAATAATAATAACGAAAATAAATAAATAAAATATACCAATACTTATGCAGAGACAATAATAGATAAGAGTATAATAACATGCATACACAATTTAATTTTTACACCACCTGCACAATAATGTTGTTTTATACGTCATACAAACCTCACCTAAGATGCTCCTGTTCCACTCGCCTATCGTCAACATCGAGCAGTTGCGTAGCTACTAAGGGGCTAGGCGGGGCAGTGCCCCGGGGCCCTCAAGCTTAGGGGGCCCCCAAAACCTGATTAACAAACAGGTTATTGAATGAACGAAAAATTTTACGAAAAATATTTATTTTGATAGTGAATCAGATAATGTAACCACTGCAGTATTGGTTTAAAAGCCTACTCAAGAAGTTTCGATAAAGATATCGTTGCCGATCATATTAACGACGACCATGTCTCCATATCACAGAGTGCATGTTCGTGATAAATCTTCTTATAACTTGGGATTTATGTAAAAGATAAAGTAGCGTTGCATTTTTAAAATATGTACATATGACATGACATTTAAATATGACAAAGCCTAAATTTTAAGGGGCCCCAGTTTACTTTTGCCCCAGGGCCCTTGGTCACCTAGCTACGCCACTGACATCGAGTATGGTTCAAAAGCTTGTTACTTCATCTAACGCAATCCATCGTGATGTTTGACGAACAGGCAACGCAAAAAAAGAGAGATAACACCTGAAAACTTTGTTAGTACTAGGTAATTTCGAGATTTACTCGAATATTTCACAAAACTTGTTCCAGAAAATAGCCTTTTTTCAACCCTTAAAAGTTTTTGAAAAAAATTTCGTCATTTAGAATCTTAATAAAATTTACAAGGCTTCTATAGTTTTACTTTTTTGACTTTTTTAATTTTTAGGCAAATTATGAAGTGTCAAAGCCACGGATATCGATGATATCTAAGGAGGATATCTATGGTCAAAGCTCATACAAATTAGGAGATTTTCAGAGGTCTTTACTGGATTAGTTTTACACAAATTTAGAAATTGATTTCAATAGAAGCCTAGATAATATCCACAAGATACTGTGTTTCCAAAATATCTAATGAAAAATGTGTAATAACGTCATAATCAGAGTTATGAGCGGTTGTATGAATAACAGTGATATGTGAGTCATGATGCACCACCTTAAAGCAAGTCATTATATCCCCAGGGAGATAATGCACTCACATCACACATCCCTAGGGAATAATGAGATTTGAATTTGGAACATCGAAAATTGTGAATTAAAATGTACGTGCATCGAACAAGTTGGCTCGAAATTCAAAGAGGCCACTAACAAAAAAAAAAGAAAATAGAATACAACGTGCTTACTGACGGGAGCGTGATAGAAAATTGAAACTATTGAATCTTGGAGTAGTGAATTTGGTTTGTTTGATGAACTTGTAAATATAATATTTATATTTCTCTAATACCTACACCGCAGACTACTCCATTTTTTAGTTTAAGTTCTTATATTCCAACCTAAGGTTGTCTGGAAGATATCGCTGTCAGCGATAAGACCGCCATTGTACCCATAGATTTAAGTTTCTATGTCATTGTTACTATTTTGGTGTACAATAAAGTTTATTCTATTCTATTCTATACCTAATTATATGATTTGATAAACCAAATTGTTTTTACCTCACAGATGGTGTAAAAAGTAAAGTATGCAAGTAGGGAATAAAGCTGACTTTGTCTTGAACGCGGTTTGAATTCCTCACTTCACTCAGGTTTCTTTATTAACTCCCTCGCAATGCTCAGGAGTTCGTTATATGAATCCCTCACTAACGTTCTGGGAAAAGTTTAGGAAGTTACAGAAAAGGGTGTAACTTCACACCTCTCCGTTGAAAAGGATGACAGATATTATGTCTGATGCCCTTCTATACAGGGTTAATTGTAAGACACCAGCAACCTATCTTGACTATATTACCAACATCATAAATAACAACTATTGTTCTATGACTTTTCAAAATGTGTTTTCAGTATTTTAGTTCATCAGATTTTCATACAAACAAAAAAATATTTAAATTGAAAGTTCTAAATATTACGAAGCAAAGGATAGTACAATAGAGGGGGAGGAGTGGGGATCAGGCGACGGGGGTGCTTGATGTGCTTACGTCGCGTCATACAGACGTAGGTAGGTATAGTAAAATATGGAGGTGAAATGTGCTAGATAGAACAACGAAATCTTGAAGGTTTGTTTTTAGTAAATGAATTATGTTTTGTAAAATGTCATAGAACAAAAGTTGTTGTTTATGATGTTAATAATACAGTCCCTGCATAAAAAAAAATTGAGCGATGCAGTTTTTCGAATTATAGTTCTTTTGTGACGTCATAGATTTTTTCCTGCAACCAGGCTCAAAAAAATAGGTGGCTCATTTAGATGTCAATGCATACGCTTCTACAATAAACTGCCTAGTCATATTCAACAACTCAGCCTTAATAAATTCAAATCATTTGTAAAGCGAAAACTTTGCCAAAAAGCTTTTTACACTGTAAAGGACTATGTTGATGACGAAAAGGCTTCGGATTGACCTGCTCCAGTACGCTCTAATTATTATAACATAACTGTGGTAATTTTTTATTTTTTTTAGTTTGTTTTTTATTTAAATATTATTTTCAATTGTATTTTTTTATTTTTTTATTTTTTTGACATTAATAATAAAATCAGTTTTACAATTTGACATTGTAAAAATTTTTATTTTACAATTTGACATTGTAAATTATTTTATTTTACAATTTGACATGTTTTATTAAATTTTCTATTTTTATTTTTTTATTATTATTTTTGACACAAATATTTACTTTGTAAGTATTACATTTTGTAAAAAATATGTTTTATTTTTATTATTGTGAATGTGAGGACTATGATGATTACTTTTTTTTTCTCGTAACCGTATGTCTGGCGATTTGAGTATTTTCAGCGGCCTACCCAAATGTCCTTTCATTGGTATTGTTCGTCGAGTCGTTTGAGCTCCTTAATAGTCCTGAGTTGAGCTTTGCGAATACTGACAAATGCTTACACTGACTGGACGGGTCCACTCAAATCTGTATGGTTCTTTCTTCAAAAGACCATCTTAGACTGATTGGCATGGTTCTCATGTGATTTGACCATTACATATTTACTGTATGGACTTTAAAAGAGACTTTGACCGTTGAGTTTGTTTCGATGTTTCTTCTCAGGGTAGTCAGCTTGAAACACCGGCCTCATCTAGCTGAAACAGAAAAAAAAAATTGACGTGTAAAAGTGTTTTTTAAACCTATTTGCAAAATAAATATCATTTATCATTTATCATTTAATACGCTCGCGTTTGGCTAAGGAGAGAAACGGGTATCCAAAATATTTGTGGGCGAATCCGCTGGCAGAAGTTAGTTATAATAATGTTTTCAGCCTTATCATCACAAAAACACTGCCATCTATCTTCAGAATACAAAACTGTTTTTAACAATACGTAAAACAGTTTTCTTTCAAATGATTTTGTTAAAGGTGTATTGTATAGATGGCGTTGTTTTCAATAATGTAAAATAACACTTAAGTGGAACAACAATCTCTAATTTTAATTCAAGCACATCAAATACCCCACCAACCGTGTTCCCACGTTGTCGTCGTGGTGGGGCTTGCGTGTCTCAATGACCTTGAGGGCTATGCCGGTAGAGCTACTCATGCCGGAAGGCCTCAAGCGAGAGACCAGACCAGAGGAACACACAGCGGAGTCCAGTCGGACCGCCCGGAGGGTGCGCTGTCCAGGAGCGCTGGCACCAACAGCTGTCGGCGCCTTCTCGACAGCGAGCTCGGTTCGCCTCGGGTACGTGTCTGTTTATCAGACACGACCACGATGGCGAACGTGTATTGGGGACCCCACCCCATTGCCAAAAAACTGAGTACCTACAGCAAAATTATGGCCGCGCATCTCAAAGAAATACTACCCCAGGAGGGTACCGCCTGCCCCGCAGGCGGAGAATCCCTCCCCGAGCAGAGCTCGGGCTGCCCCTCGTATTCTGGGGGGGGGGGGGGGGGCAAAGAGCGCGCCAGGTCCGTTAAGGACCTGTTATTACCGTCCTTCATGGACGCAAGGAGCCAGGGTGGCTCACTAGCCGGCAGCGCGGGGTCCCTGGGACCAGTTCCCAGCACGTCCGCGACGCCGGTGGAGGCCGGCCGTACTTTCGGCCTCAGAGAGGTGAGTGAAGACGCGGCGTCGGACTCTGATGCCGCGTCTTCACACAACTCTGACGTGATGGAGGTGGAAGAATCCACCTCCATCAAAAGGAAGGCGGAGTTTTTGCGCTCCGTCTCCGACGACGAGGCGGCACCTGCCCGGAAGGTCTCGACCTCGGGGCGGGGTACCGCCCGAAAGACGGGCAAAGGGAGAGGGCTCCCCGCCGAGAGCGCCAGCGAGGGACGCCAGGCCAGCCTCACGCCGCCGGAGATTGCAATGGCCAAATTTAAGGAGGTCGTGGCAGCCGCCATCATGAGCGTGGCCAACAAGCGGGAGAGAGTGGCCAAGAAGCGCTCCATCGAGTTGGCCAATGCCACTATTGGGGGGCTCTGGGGTTCGTGTTCGAGCCCTATGAGCAGACCCTCAAAGGGAGGTTTGGCCGGCTCGAGGCCTTGGCCGGTCTCCAGGACCCCTGTCCCAAACCGTCATCGGAAGGGCGGAGCACGCAGGCGGAAAGCGAGGTGCTGACCTTGCTGCGGCAAGAGCTGGCTGCTGCCAGGGAGCAGCAGCAGGAGCAGCAGCAAAGGTTCCAAGAGCAGATCCGGCACCAGCTTTCCGTCCTGGAGGGCATCGTGCTGCGTCCCCCGCTCGCGGCCTCCAACCAGAAGGGAGCGGTGACATATGCCACTGCCGCCGCAGCCACTGCTGGGCCAGCTGCTGCGCCCAGGGCAGGCCCATCGGGGCAAGTTGGGCGTAAGGCCACGGCGCCGGAAGCGGCGAGTGCGGCCCCGGTCAAAAGCGCTTCGAAATTGGGATTTATATGAGTATCCTTTGCTCCCTAAAACTACAAAACATTCTTGGTCAGTTAAGACTGCATCGCAATTAGAGAAACCTCGGTATGTAATTTTTTGCTTGCAAACCAGCAGAAAAAATAATAAAACCAAAGACAGTTCTCTGTTCGATCACTGTGGGGTTACTAACGTAACACTATTTTTGAATTCACAGTATTATCCTTACGAGCCTCTAAGCTTAAATTTTTCTGAGAACAAATACAATATATTATATGAAATGTACGTGAAATTTCGTCAGTCGTATTACAATTGTCCTGCAGACCCCTTGCTTAATTTGGTTGATTTCAAGGAGAAGGCCCCTCTTTTATTTAGACTTTATTATTATAGACTGTTCAAGACAAAACGATAGTTTGAAAACAGGCCCCGTAGATGTACGGTTGGAGATTGAATGTTCAACGCCAATACCAGATAACACAACTGGATATTGTTTAATTATTAACGATCGACTTGTTGAATATAAACCTTTAAGTAACATAGTGCGCAGATTATCATGACAGCCATTGTAGATGTTCAAGGTTTCAAACAATTTATCGTTAAAGAATTTGCTGTATTATTGAATAAAAAAATTCAGGTGTTTTCAATTAAGCCACCATTTCCATTTTACGATTTGACGAAACTAGAAAAACGACAAGTCAGTTGGATTGAACGTAATAGAAGGATATACTGGAGAGACGGATTTGTGCCCTACTCAAATCATCAGAATTTGATTGTAGATATTTTAAGAGATAAAAGTGTTTACACTAAAGGTTTAGAAAAAGTGTTGTGGTTAAAAAATATTTTGAATAATAATAATATACCTGTTGACCCTGTTCCCGATACCGGTGGGACACTATTTTTTATATTTTTAAATGTTTTTTATTTTTTATTTAAATATTTAAAAATATAATAATTTATATGTTTATATAGTGAGTAAAGAGAATAATAATATAAATAATTTAGAAGATGAAGGTTGTCCTAATTTATTAAGCTTGTACAATAAATATGAACATTCTCATGATGTGTATAGTTGTATTTATCATGATAAAATATGTGCTTTAAAAAATTTAATATCTATCTATACTTATAATAAATCTGTAGATAGGTCAATTCTGTACATGAAATATATTTCCAAAATAACTATCAGGGGGTGATTAGTGATCGATACTGATGCCAAAAATGCAAACAGTAAAATTTTTGTCTGTCTGTCTGTCTGTCTGTCTGTATGCTCTTTATAGAAACAAAAACTACTCGATGGATTTTAACGAAACTTGGTACAATCATTCTTCATACTCCTGGGCAGGTTATAGTATACTTTTCATCACGCTACGATCAATAGGAGCAGAGCAGTGAAGGGAAATGTTGGGGAAACGGGAGAAATTACTCCATTTTTTAAGCTTTCGTCACGTTTGCAGCCTTAATGGTTAAAGCTACACAGAAATCATGTATGACGGAAATGTTCTTCTTAAAATTATATAAAAAATATCCCACAACAGCATATGTCTATCTTTTATGGTTGACTCACAATTACACGTGTAACTCCCGATAGCTTAGCAGTTCGGAGCTTTCTGTTTATTTTTGTCTACTCTTACGTTTAAAATACTCTCACTCATCCCTAATTAAAAAAGTTAACATTATATCTATTCAATAAAAAAATAATCATAGAAATCGGTATAGAAACACCAAAATTATACATGAAATACGCTAATAAGCCATCGCGCGTGAATACTGAATCATGCTATAAGGATTATTTTTGTGTAACGGTCGCCGCGCTCGACGCGGCTCGCGGCGGCAATATTTGGCTGTTGATGCGAATAGACGTTCAGAGTGTTCGACCTTATTGACAGACAATAATTGATTTTAACAAACCGTGCTTATCAGCGCGACTTTTAGTCTACTCTTACGTTTAATAATTTATTTTTAGATTTCTTTGGTTGTTATTTTATAAAATAGGTATTAGTTATTTTGGTAGTGTTTAAATATTTCGTAGTATAAGCTTAATTATAAATTACACTTTTTTTTTTAATTTATTTAGCTGTAGTTTTAAATAGGTAAGTACCTACCTAGGTATCAAATAGGTTATTTCATTCTATTAGACGTAGCTTAGGTACCTACTTATACTTATAATAAATCTGTAGAAGTGAAAATTCTGTACATTGAAAATATAAAAAAAAAATTAACGGCAGGGGGTGTTACTAGACCGACACCGAACCCAAAAATTAGATTTTTTTTTTGTCTGTCTGTCTGTTTGTTCATGCATCACGCAAAAACTACTGGTCCGATTACGATAAAACTTGGTATAATTATTCTTTAATATCCTGGGCACCACACTGGGTACTTTTTATCCCGGAAAAGTATATACAATAAAAACAAATTTTGCGGGTCGATCCCTAGACCCGATTACTGTACCAACTGCAAATAATAAGTTGGTCGTAGGTTACGTCACCCGCTGTGGAGTTCACTAAGGGGCGCTGCACATGGCTAAGATACTATAATATTTGGGTAAATAATATGTAGTTTCCGTTTTCTAAACGTTTCGTAAATGGCGTTGGCGTCGAGTTAGATCACGCTATGGAAATACTTTTTGGGAATAAAGAAAGGAGCGCGTTTTCCTATAACCCATTTATTAATTACATCGAACACGGAGATATTGGCACCATGTCTAAGGTGTGTGCATACTGTCACGCGCGTAAGTGGAAGGAAGAGATCTGGAACGTCTCGAATCGTCTCGCGCATCACGTTGTTTTCCAGTCCCCGGGCTCTTAGAATTCGACATCAGACGTTTCAGATCTTTGATTTTGACGACCCCGTTGTCGCTGGAATAAGCAACAGGATCCGCGCACGAAGTCGCTGGCAGAAGCTAGTGTTTAAATAAATGGTGTATAGATAATAAAGGCGAACGGCAGGCTTGTATGGGCGTTTCGTACCGCTAATAAAACTCGTGTTTTGGGATATTTTTGGTTTTAATTAGTAGATAAAATGATAAAGAAGCTCTGTTTAAAATCTAAGATTTGTAAAAGTTGGGACATAAAAGTTATAACCAGTTTTATTTTTTTAAGGTTATGTACTGAGGTAGTAATTTAGATTGTTATTTGTAGGTACATAAACATTGTTTTGATGATTTAGTAAATGTTCTAGATTACTTGTCGTTCTTTTAGTGTTTTACTTACCCTGAAATAGGTAGATTGAGATGAGGGTTGTTTCTACATACTTAGTGGGAACGTCTGTCCAGCCGCAGATTGTAACAGTTTGATAATCATTTCCCCTATATTTATTATACTCTTTGTTGATAATGATGAAGTTCTGATTGGTTTTTGAGTGTAGGTAGGTACTTAAGTAAAAAAAAATATTTTGATTTTGTATGTACATTTATTCATTAATTCTTAATAGAACTTCATCTAAGAAGGGGCAGGTCGGGTAATACCCTCATGGCGAGCATAGCTCAAATACCAAATATTACTCATCGCATGAGAACAGCATCCCACTGTCCTTAACCCTACAATGCAATTGCAACAATAACTTAGGATTGCTTCCCGACCGTTCATATTAAACTGGAATGATCAACATCCACATGATCAGGTGAAGGGGGTTGAATGTCTTCAACTATTGGGGCAATCCTTGTTCTTCTAGCTCTCAGCCAACATGGCACACAAGCTTGATCTTCAGGATGAAGCTAAAACATAAAATAAAGAAAGGTTTGCATTCAAACATGCATGGTAAAAGAGGAAAATAATAATAATAATAATATAATAATAATAAAATCTTTATTAAACCCTTTACACAATATTTTTTTTTTTTTTTACATATTTTTGCAACAAGTAAATCTTAAATTAATAACTATGCTAGTATCCAGCAAATAACTATGTGTAAAATTAACTATATATTAGGACTTATGAAACTAATACTTTAAACCTAAAGTTATGTAAAATTAGCGAATTTCCTGAGCTAGGTTTATAAAAACCTGTGTTTCAGGTCACCACTCGATCGGCCCTGTGACGACAAAACACTGCAACCCGGGTTACATTGTTTTATGGTAATACAACGTAAAATAATCTACACGATGTAAGCTTGGTGCGGGTTCGATCTACTATTGAATAACAGTTTCCATTGTCAAAATAACTCAATGTTTCACTTCACGGTAACCTAATATTAGCAGGAATTGTTATTGCTAAACGCTGTACTCTAGATTGCAGCGTTTTACCGTGATAGTAGAAAGGGGTGCGGGCGCGCGGATGAGGCGTGCGCCGTCCTTGTATTTTGGTAAAACATTGCAAGCTTTGTTTGCTGCGTTTTGTCAAAACAATAAGCCGCAGAGCCAGCACTCAGCAGTTACGCGTATCGTATTGCATCAGTTTAGTGTTCATCTATCGCTTTATGCAGTTGGGTGGGTGCGTGACAAATACTTAGTTATCAACAAAATGACGAGATATGAACGAATAAAGAAGATGTGCAGTTTGGCAGTGCTAGGAAATAATACACACAGTGAACAGGTAAGTAACGTTTTGTTTAAATTTATTTGTGATAGGTTTGATAGGTAAACATAATTTCATTACCAACTTGATTCCACTTCAGTAGGGAAGTACGTTCCTGATTAACATAACATCCTGTCATACTTCCTATCTCACTAATCATACTTCCTACCAGTGACGAAGGTTCCATACAACTCGATTCCCACCGGCTTCCCTTCAGAAGTTTAGAACACAACTACTCTCTACCGTAATTGAGAAATGGCACAATCAGTAATTATAAAACTACAAAGAAACATTACAAAACGCCTACACTAAGTATACACTATGGACATTAAATCAACAAAATTTGCTTTTCAACAACATGTTGCTTTAACATAAGCCGCAGGCGCAATCGGCTTTTTAGCGTTTAAATTTCTATACAAGATATACGTCATGACGTCACATAAAGGTCAAAAAACCTTCGAGCTTCTTAGCGCTCCGGCAAGCCGGTTTTTTTTCGAGTTATTTGATAGAGTTTTATTGAATAGACTTAAAAACTACTAGACTGTTTTCAAAAATTCTTTCACCATTCGAAAGCTACATTATCCACGAGTAACTTAGGCTAAATTTTATTTTGGAAAAAAATAGGGTTCCGTAAGATATTTGGGTTTTTCAGACACAAGGTGTAAAAAATCAACCAGAAAAGTTACTTATTTTGCGTACGCTGCCTAAACTTAAAAAGATAGGACCGTAAAATGTTCTAATTAATTGTAGATCTTATAAATATCTACAAAAAAGTCCGTAAGACAGTATACCTATCTATGTCGAGTGAGGCACAACAACCATTTTTTTATCTAATCATATTGAATTTTTTTGGACTACATTTAAACGCATTTATTTTACTCATGCTATTAACCCTTATCAAAATAATGTATTTCATCACCAAGTACAGTTTATGTAGATAATATTTGGTCTTTGAACGATTAAAATTGGACGTTTCGTTTTGAAGTTATGGCGAAATTAAAATATTACGATTTATGCTGCAGGGCCCAAGCGTCACCAAGGCCGGTGAGCGTGCGGGAGGGGAGTTTAGATCTATGAGTAAGGTCGTTCGCGAAGTCTAATAATTCAGCCAACATGGCACACAAGCTTGATCTTCAGGATGAAGCTAAAAGATAAAATAAAGAAAGGTTTGCATTCAAACATGCATGGTAAAAGAGGAAAATAATAATAATAATAATAATAATATAATAATAATAAAATCTTTATTAAACCCTTTACACAATATTTTTTTTTTTTTTACATATTTTTGCAACAAGTAAATCTTAAATTAATAACTATGCTAGTATCCAGCAAATAACTATGTGTAAAATTAACTATATATTAGGACTTATGAAACTAATACTTTAAACCTAAAGTTATGTAAAATTAGCGACTTTCCTGAGCTAGGTTTATAAAAACCTGTGTTTCAGGTCACCACTCGATCGGCCCTGTGACGACAAAACACTGCAACCCGGGTTACATTGTTTTATGGTAATACAACGTAAAATAATCTACACGATGTAAGCTTGGTGCGGGTTCGATCTACTATAGTCTAGTCAAATTAGCAAAAAGATTGGACTTAATTCGTGTAGTTGTAATTTTTTGTGGAATCATTAGAAGACATGAATATAAGTCATCTCTGAGTTTGCACCATTCCTGTTGTGTACGGAACATCGTTTTATATTAGGTATTAACATTAAAGTCCCAAAATTTTGAAATTTCATTAGTAACTAGTTGTGGTAAGTTTAGATATCTGTAGATACACCTTTGGTGTATAATTACTTTTCGCGAAAAAAGTGTGAGGTGTATGAAACACTAATAAATCATTATTTTTAATTTGCGGCTCAAGGGAAATTTTGCCTGTTGGTGCAAACTCATAATAAGCTTTTTAAAGCATCATAAACACCCAGTTATAATTGCACCCTTTTGCACCCCAGGGAAACCAGTATTTTAAAATATTTGTAAATTGTACTTCGGGGCAAATTAGTGTAGTCATGGATTTTTTTATATATGATGTATTCTAAATATTCTACATTTGCACTTAATAAAAATAAGAAATATATAACTGGAAGTTTATGTAGATTTAACGTGGATACAATACTGCGCCACGTGACGTTCGCAGGGCGAACGCGGGGTCGAAGCAGCGGCGCGGGCGGCGGCGGGGCTCAGCAAGTTAGCGTGCAAATTGTATGCGCTTAGATTCGGACTGTTGATATTTTTTAAATTAACGGACTGTCGATATATCGATGTTTTCTTTCAGTGATAAATAATTTAATTCTTTGTGTCCAAAAAAGACACAATAGGTACTTGACGATTATTACAGAAAATGAAACAAAATTTGAGTGTTCAGAGCCAGGCTATTCTTAATTATCTAACAAACTAAGCGACTATTTTCTACGTTATACTTTTTTTTTACGGTGGGCTAAAATCATCTTATGACAGCCTCCGCTCTTGGGTGGAGCGGGAGGTAGTGTCAGACTCTTACTGACTAAAAACGGGTTGGCCGTTCCTTCTAGCCTCCTCATACCGGCGCTCGAGTTTTCTTTCGGATAACCCTGGCCCCAGTAGGCTTCGACCCAGCTGGGCCCCTCCTGTTGCTGACAACTCCTTGAGGCGCGCGGGAACAGTGCGCGCCGTCGACGTCTTGGGCTCGGTCCGGACAGTTGCCGGACGGTCGGACAGCGAGTACGTTCTACTTCAGCGTCCATCATGTCGATGTGGGCTAAGTCTACTAGTTGAGAGCTGGGCGAACATTGGGATTCAAGGCTGTCGGCTACTCATTCCGCTTTTTCAGAGTCGTTGAAAGTGTTATTGGACACATTCTTAGTAAAGACAATTTATTAGTTTAGGATATTATTAAATTACATACTAATTCTTTTTTTTTATTATGGATAGGCTAGCGTTTGACCACTACCTTACCTGATGGAAAGCGAAGATGTGGCCGACAATGGAGCACGCTTGCCTAGAAGTAACCATTCTCTCTTGGCTTAAAGACCCCTAATTTGTAGGTATCAGGGAACACAGACTCCGGCAGAGAATTCCAATCATTAGATGTACGCATGTGTTCCTAAAACGCTTTGTACGTATGGGTGGGATGGCCACCATGTACCAGTAGCGCAACGCCCGCGCCGACTTGGCGGATTTAAGTAAATTGTGCAATTGCAATACACAATACAGTCTCCAAAATGTAAACGATAGTAAACCGACAGGATAGCAACTCGACATCGATGCTCTTGATGACGATGATGCCTTTGGAATTTTGACTTGACAAGTGTATCATTGCCTTGTGTGTGTTCTTGGATTGCTTCTCAATCGACTCTAGTGCATCAAGCTGGTATTTGGGAGACCCATTCCAAAGATGAGAGCAGTATTCCATACACTATCGAACTTGCGCTTGATAGAGATTGAGCAGCTGTTCCAGCGTGAAATACTGTCTCACCTTTGCTAAGATCCCCAATTTTTTGGCTGCCATTTGAGCTTTTGCCTCGATGTAGGAGCCGAAATTGAGAGTAGATGACAGCGTTACCCCAAGAAGATCAAAGTGGTCGGTAATGGACACGGTCACACCCCGGATAGATGAAGCCGAGTAGAATTGGCTCCGAACTGAATTGGCCGGAACTTATTAGTCTAAATACGAGTATTAAACTAAATTGTAATAAAAACTAGAGTTCATCCTTTGGATGTACTCGAGGACTAGGGTAAAAAAAGAGGCTTTGAAAGCGACACTCTTATCGGGGCGGGTAGATAAGTACAGAGGACTTTTCAATAGTACGTAACCTTATAATTATGAAGTTGCCAGAAAGTGATATGGGTATGTATGACTCAGCGTCTTGTTCCAGCGAGCGGAACGCAGCACAGTCAAGCTTTATTCCTTCCTCTAGGGTTGGTTGTCTTGCTGTTAGCCCGCTAATATAATGGAGTTACTCAAGCCAATGAGGGCAGTGAGTACGCTGGTGAGAGCGAATTGTCTGGCATATGAGGCGAGAAAGAGGATGGCGGGTAGTAGGCGGAGATGACAGTGATCGACTGAAGACCAGTCATGCCTACTCGACAAGCCAAGTATTCATGGAGAGATAGTGGTGCGGGTGGAGCTAAAATAATACAGTACAGTTCCTTTCTGTAGTAAAGGAGGATGCCACCACCGTGACAGTGAGTCCTATCACTGTGAGTTACGCGATAGTTGGCAATTTTAAGATCTTTGCGGTGGGATTTGAGGAATGTTTCCTGGATGATGTCTTGTTTTGTTGTTGTTGTAATTGTCTCCAGGAGGATATCTTGCTGATGGTCGAGGAAAGTGACGATCTCATCACGGTGGTTGGTGATGCCATTAGCATTAAAATAGTTTTAGAAGGATCGGGATTTGATACAACAAATTCTCTGTTGTTTATTCCATTACGGGTAACACAAGGCAATTTGTCGAGTTCTAGCGTGACCGACTCGTACGCTTGAAATAATTCACTGCGCTTCCCATTGTTGAGTTGCCCAGTGTATTTAGCGAAGTGTAGCTCGTAGACCAAGTTTCTGGCATTCTGCGTGATGAACATGACGTAGTTATCCAGGATGACCTGCTAGCTGTTTCTGGATCTGTGGTATAGTCGTTACGTGCGAGTGCGTAACTACAAATGGTGCGTGGGGTTGTAACGTCGGGACAAATCGTGCACTGTGGACAGAGCTCCTGAAGAATCTCATGTCAATATAGGGACAGCGATTGTCGCAACCTAGCCCTGAGTACGCTGGGTACCACAATCTCGGCAGAATGCACTTACTGTCACGGTTTTGTGAGGAGTCTGAAACCTGGCTACAGAGGCGTCGGGCGTTCACGTTTTCCACTTTACACAGGCCCTCGACGGTCATAGGTGTTTCGGGAGGTAACTTTCTAATTTGGCAAGAAGAAACGCCCAGGTATCCATGCAGCCATGAACCATTAATGTAACCATTGTGCGGACTGTGTGCCGAGCTTGGGTGGAACACCGTCGTGTCCTTGTGGAAGCATTCGGCGGCGGCGATCTCGCACGCCGTGCCCTGGTTCAGGCCATGGTCCGGGGCCAGAGAAAATGGGATGCGGTCACCTCAGCCTGGAAGCAGTAATACTGGCGTAGAAGATGGCCGCAACCGGACATAACACTTTAGCAGCGGCCAGGAGACGCCCCGGAATTTAAGAGTCGTTGGATAATTTCTGGCCACAGTAGCACAGTGTCGCGGACAACGAACTATGGGTATCACACCGTCCGCTAGTCACTTAAGGACCAAGCCAGAGTCATCAAATGCGCGTGAAGATTTCGGACGCATGCCTCAAAGGGATGTCTGCAAAACAGTAGGGGCCTAGCAAGGCCGATGCCCGTTAGGGCCGCGGGGTATTCCTGAAAAGGAAACCTGTGGTCCTGGTCCACACAAGTCTGACACACCTTCTTGCTCCACCCTAGAGTGGTAAAAGTCATTAGGTGTTCTTTCATAAAAAAACAGATACTTTTTCGTAAATACATGGATTGCTTCGATAATAGCATTATAAATCCCAATAAACAGACATCGACTTTCTGAGCGGCAGTAATTAAAAACGCGGGTGAAACCTCGGGTTTACCTAGTAGTTAATAAACCCTAGATTTATTTTGTGTATTTTCGTACGAACATGAAATGCACGCGCGCAGTTCGCAGTGCGCCGCTCGCAAGCCATTCGCCAGATCTTCTGACGCACCGTTACAATGCCCCCTTCTTCCCATCCTGTCCATGTATTGCGTATCTTATCTTCTCTGTCGATCTGACTCTTGAAGCAGTAGAGATGGAGCCGATAGTAATTTTCATATATTTTATTGAGATTTTACTCCACATTTTTTTCTATAAAGTAAAATGTTTTATATCTACCTTACTTGATGACGTAGAATAATCAGCACAGTCATACGGTCTATAGCTCCCACATAGCTCCAAAGACAATCGAAATATAATTAATTTCAGTACCTATTTGAAATAAATAAAGTACATGCTTGGAAGACACTGACACCTTTTTTTTTCTTTTTTTGTATTATAAAAAAAAAACTTTAGGTTTCTTTACTAAAACTTACTAACAGAGCATTCACATCAGTGAGTACTCGTCAACACATCCCACAACGCGCATACGTGATGACGACGCTTATCTCTTCTTGTCAGTTTATTATTCCGTGTCGCGCGCTTGTCACTTCCATGGCGTAGTAGCTCTTTGACAATTACTACAATACTAGAAAAATGAATGTTCCCTATAAAAATTCTAATTTTTTATAGGGTGCAAATATAAAGGAAACCAAATGAATATGATTGTGATGATTTTCAAAACTACACTAATTTCCCCCGAAGTACAACAGCCCAAAATCGTGAAAAACTAATTTCCGTATGTCGCACTAGGGTGCAAAATCAATCATGTATTAGGTCAAAATGTATAAATCCTTTCCTCAGTTTACAAAACTACACTATTTTCCCTAAAGCCGCAATGACCAAAAATAACATTTTTATTGTTTTTATTTTTTTTCTAACGCTGCTTTGGTCCGATTAAAATAAATAAAATGTAATAATGTAGATTGAGGTGTAATATACCATATAAAAAATTACGCTGAGCCCAACTGTATTCTCTGGTTAATTATAACCAATTAACAGTTTTCACCCCCTTCCGTAGGGGTGCAAAATGATTTTTATTTTTTATACACCATTTTTCATTCCTACAAAACCATCAGAAACGTTTTTTCCTCTCCAGAGAATTTAATCCAATCTTTATTAAAAAATGACCTAATTTGACTATACTACTATTGAATAACAGTTTCCATTGTCAAAATAACTCAATGTTTCACTTCACGGTAACCTAATATTAGCAGGAATTGTTATTGCTAAACGCTGTACTCTAGATTGCAGCGTTTTACCGTGATAGTAGAAAGGGGTGCGGGCGCGCGGATGAGGCGTGCGCCGTCCTTGTATTTTGGTAAAACATTGCAAGCTTTGTTTGCTGCGTTTTGTCAAAACAATAAGCCGCAGAGCCAGCACTCAGCAGTTACGCGTATCGTATTGCATCAGTTTAGTGTTCATCTATCGCTTTATGCAGTTGGGTGGGTGCGTGACAAATACTTAGTTATCAACAAAATGACGAGATATGAACGAATAAAGAAGATGTGCAGTTTGGCAGTGCTAGGAAATAATACACACAGTGAACAGGTAAGTAACGTTTTGTTTAAATTTATTTGTGATAGGTTTGATAGGTAAACATAATTTCATTACCAACTTGATTCCACTTCAGTAGGGAAGTACGTTCCTGATTAACATAACATCCTGTCATACTTCCTATCTCACTAATCATACTTCCTACCAGTGACGAAGGTTCCATACAACTCGATTCCCACCGGCTTCCCTTCAGAAGTTTAGAACACAACTACTCTCTACCGTAATTGAGAAATGGCACAATCAGTAATTATAAAACTACAAAGAAACATTACAAAACGCCTACACTAAGTATACACTATGGACATTAAATCAACAAAATTTGCTTTTCAACAACATGTTGCTTTAACATAAGCCGCAGGCGCAATCGGCTTTTTAGCGTTTAAATTTCTATACAAGATATACGTCATGACGTCACATAAAGGTCAAAAAACCTTCGAGCTTCTTAGCGCTCCGGCAAGCCGGTTTTTTTTCGAGTTATTTGATAGAGTTTTATTGAATAGACTTAAAAACTACTAGACTGTTTTCAAAAATTCTTTCACCATTCGAAAGCTACATTATCCACGAGTAACTTAGGCTAAATTTTATTTTGGAAAAAAATAGGGTTCCGTAAGATATTTGGGTTTTTCAGACACAAGGTGTAAAAAATCAACCAGAAAAGTTACTTATTTTGCGTACGCTGCCTAAACTTAAAAAGATAGGACCGTAAAATGTTCTAATTAATTGTAGATCTTATAAATATCTACAAAAAAGTCCGTGAGACAGTATACCTATCTATGTCGAGTGAGGCACAACAACCATTTTTTTATCTAATCATATTGAATTTTTTTGGACTACATTTAAACGCATTTATTTTACTCATGCTATTAACCCTTATCAAAATAATGTATTTCATCACCAAGTACAGTTTATGTAGATAATATTTGGTCTTTGAACGATTAAAATTGGACGTTTCGTTTTGAAGTTATGGCGAAATTAAAATATTACGATTTATGCTGCAGGGCCCAAGCGTCACCAAGGCCGGTGAGCGTGCGGGAGGGGAGTTTAGATCTATGAGTAAGGTCGTTCGCGAAGTCTAATAATTTTCGTGCGATTTTTTTTAGATTCGTTCTCAAAACTACACCTACGCAAAAGTTCTTCTCAGAGCTGGTTTTTTTTTTTAACATTTTAATACATCCCTTTACAATAAATATCAACATGCGTAATAATCAAAAACAAGAACGATTATCTGACCTAGCCATTCTTTCTATAGAAAAACGTTCTTTACTAAAAATTAAGAATCTTCCCGGTTTTTATGATAATGTCTTAGCGCACTTTGTAAGAAAGAATAGACGAATAGCTTTAGAGTATAAGTAGTATTATTAGTACTTAGTCGATTAAGTTTTGTTTAATTTACATCATATCATCATTTCACCACAAACGGCTTTTATCAAAGCCACTTCTATTATGCTTGCAAGACACTGTTTCAATATCTCAGTGCTTACACGTATAGTAAAAGTGGACTGAAGATATATCTGCCTATACAAGACTGAAGCCAGGATGCCAATCACAGATTTTCGGTAAGGACTCAAGACTGCGTGCCCGCGCTCGGAGTAGGCAAGCATTTTTTTTTTGCTCCGGCTTACCTCTCTCAATATTTCACGCTTCGCCACTGTTTCCTACTGATATTATAAATGCAAAAGTTTGTGAGGCTGGACGGATGGATGTTTGTTACTCTCTTGCGTCAGAACGTCTGTAAGAATCTTCATGAAATTAGCACAGAGATAGATTATTGCCTGGAATAGCCTTAAGGATTTTTAAAATAATAATTGTGCCTTATCGAGACGAGACTTATCATTTAAGGTGCATGTATGTTTACAGACTTAAGAATAACAACTTACTAACTTAACCCTACACTCATACTAAAACTTCCTAAAGTTTCTCTGTGTCTGTGTAATTTAATTTTAGAAGGTACTCTGATATCAGTGTACTACATTTGAAGTGATTTACGCTATATAAATCTAATAATTTGTTCAGCTTGTTGTACAAAAAAGGTCCTAAAAATACGTAAAATCTTTTAGCAAAAGCGTGTCTAGTCTGTTGTTTTTCGCATACCATATCTTTCCTCCTCCTGGTTGAAGATTCTGGGCGATAGGGAAGCTCAGAGTGCTTATGAAGTATGATGTGCATTATAAAAAGTTGCCGTACTGTTAGTATTTTGCATGCTGTGTATAACTCGTGTGTGGGAAACCTGAAAGGCCGGAAGGTTGCAACCTTTAGAATTGCTCTTTGAGCACGTTCCAGAGGAAGTAAAATAGTCTTTGCTGCACCACCCCATGAAGTAATACAGTAGGTAAGAACAGATTGACACAAAGCCAAATAGACCTGTTTTATTAATTTGTAGTCGGCTATGTGACGTAGGTTCTTAAAAATATATATTAATTTACGCACTCTTGTGCACAGTAGCTCAATGTGTTTACGGAAATTTAGATTTGTGTCAATTGTAACACAGGTATTTTATGTGATCAACTTTAACTAAACTAGGGCAAGTACAAGCAATGTCAGCATGCTTGCAATTGTGTGCAAATATGTTTAGGTTAGTAAGCGGTAAGTTAATGTTTCTCATTGAGAATAAAAGATATTTAGTTTTATCTATATTTAGTGTTAGAAGATTTTGCTGTAACCAATTTGACACAATATTAAATCCATTTTGAGCATGTTCATATGCTTCACCTTTAGACACAGCAGAAAACAACAGGGCCGTGTCATCCGCATATGATATTATTAGGCCATTACGAAGGACTAAACTACATAGGTCATTAATATAAATTAAAAATAATGTCGGTCCCAAAATACTACCTTGTGGTATTCTAAAATCACTGTTTTCCATCTCAGAACATGAGTACTGCCCTATTTTAACACATTGCTGACGGTCTCTAAGATAATCGGAGAGCAATAGAAGTTGCTCTCCTCTTATCCCGAGTGTTTCAAGCTTATGCATTAATATAGAGCAAGAAATTGTGTCGAAGGCTTTGGCGAGGTCCAGAAAGATCCCAATGGTATGCATCCCTCCATCTAGTCTCGTACTAATGTATTCAGATAGCTTATGAACTGCTTGGTTAGTTGATCGTTTAGGCCTAAAACCAAATTGATTATTGGAAAGTAATTTGTTAGCTTCAAGATAATCTATTAATCTGCTATTTATTATTTTTTTAAAATTTTAGAGAATCCTGTTAGTACTGAAATGGGTCTATAATTGTTTACACAGGTCTTATCTCCCGCTTTGAACACTGGCGTAACTACTGCTTTTTTAAGCAATTTCGGGAATATACCGTTAGATAAACATGACTGGAAAATGTGTGTTAAAGGGGGGGCAAGAAGGTGTTTAAACCTTTTTAGTATGTTGTTAGAAATGTTATCCCATCCCACAGCGCAGTTATCCTTTAACTCTGTTATTATTCTTAAAATTTCATTGACATCAGTGTCCAATAAAACAAAAGATTTTGATGTCGTCGTAGGTATATTCACAGTCGATGTTTGGTGGGGAGAACTAATATGGGTTAAGGATTTTTCAGCCAAGTTTTTGCCAACATTAACAAAAAATCTGTTTACTTTATTTGCGGCTTCGACTGGGTTTATCTCTGTTGACAGTAACTCGAGTGGAGGTTCAGGATTTTTTGATCGAAAGGTATTTGTTTTAATAAATTTCCAAATAAGTTTACTGTTTTTACCTGCCTTCTGTAGTTCGTTCTTCTCATATTCATTTTTAATTTTTTTTTAAAGATTATTGCAAAAGTTTCTATACCTTTTGTATGAAACAAAAAGTATTTCATTATCAGGTGCAAGTTTCGATTTTTTATGTAGTTTATCCCTATATCGTATACATCGAACAAGACCCGGAGTGATCCACGGTTTAATTGAACTATACCGTCTAGACATAGTTTTGGTAATTGTATTTTTGCTTATTGCATGTTGCATCAAACATATGAAATACTGTAAAGAAATATTTGCATCATCACTTTTGTAAACTGGGTCAAAGTCAATTGCGCGAATGTCGCATTCAAGATTAGTCATATTAATTTTTGTACAGCATCGCATGCAGTTTATTCTAGGTGCAGATTTTTGTATCGTTAGTAAAATAGCTTGATGATCCGTAAGCGAAGAATTAGTCACCAATGTTTTGTTAGGGTGTCTTGTTTTTAAGATGAAATGATCTAAACATGATCCGCTTTGGTGTGTGGGATAGTAATGAGTTGGTGACCATGAAATGAACAAATATTTAAGTAATTATGTACATGTGAATCTGATCTCCCGAAAGCAATATTAACCCTTCAGATACCGTCAATTAGAGACACAATAGTAAGACAATAGATGCGCGGCCACCGGTGGTCGCTTGGGGATTCATGAATTAATATTTATGTAACCCATTACAACTATATTCTTAAAAGTTGATAGAAGTTTTAGATTTACATCAAGAAAATCCAAAAATCTGTCTATGTTTTGAGAGGGCGGCCTGTAAATGGCCAAAATAATTTATATTATTTAATTTCTTAGTTTAAATCAAATAAAGACATTAATGGTAGTCATAGATGGTAGGTACATGTTTTTATACCTCTCGTGGTTGGATCCAAGTAGAAACTACATGAGCCAATTTCTTGTTCTTCATTTGCCCATTCAATTAAAATCCTGCGTCAACTAATTCTCAGTATGGATTGTCCGAGCACCACACAAACACTTTGATGGCCAACTCGTCTTCTCGGTATACTTTCAATTGAATGAGAAGCTGGCTCCCAACATGCATGGCAAACATGGTCAGCAGGTGTTATCTGGCAAAATAATAAAGTATTATTGAATTGGACCCGTGCCATTCTGTCAGTCTGGTTATGTTGTGCGTGACTGGCAGCACAGTATGATTAGAGGTTTCGAGCAGCCTCGTTCGGTTGAAACACCGCCGTGTAATTAAGGAGGCGGACGGCGGCGACGACCTCTCGCATTGTGCCCTGATTCACGCCATGGTCCGGAGTGAGAGGGACTGGTATGCGATCGCCTCCTTCGGCAAAGCAGTAATACTAAAGAACGGGACGGCCATAAGAATGAGGGAACGATTATCCTAACGCCCCAGCCGCCGCAAAGGGACTAGTGAGGAGAGTTCCTCAGTGGCCTACTCTTATGCAGAATGTTATTCGCAAACAATATACATCTCTAGGATATGTCCACAGTCGGATAGTGTTGATGACACCTTCGCCCTCATCGGATAACGCATGCCTTCTTATTTGGGACAACCGAATGTTGCAATTAATGCATTGCAAACTCGACATGATAATAGGGCACGTATAAACACACAGCACAGTTAATAAAGCGTTCTTTCGCGAAACTATAACCAAGATATAGAGTACGGAGGAGCAGGTGCTTAACTCAACGTAAAAATAGACAGATAATTCACTATATTGCTCAGATGCAGTCAGAAACCACAATCAAAACAACAGCAAAGAACTGAACTAAAAAATATAACAATTATATGAAAATAAATGGCTTAGGTGCCTTAATAAGTGGTATAAATTCTATTACAAAACAACAAAAAAAGTTTGCGTTACGAGATCTGCCATTACCGCAAACTTTTTTTATTGTTTTGTGATAGAATTTATACCACTTAATAAGGCACCTAAGCCATTTATTTTCATATAATTGTTATATTTTTAGAACTCCGGATTATTCAGAAATATCAATAAAAAGATTTGAATAATTAAACGTAATAAAATCATAACTTAACGTAGTTATGTTTTCAGAAGTTGCCATTGTAAAATAACACAAATATCGGTATGATAAATAATCATTTAGTATTGGGAATAACAAGAAAAATAATTAAACACTTACGTATTATACATAAGCATGCACAATTGTTGCATAATAATTAATTATTTAACGAAAGAAACGTTTCGACATTTAGGTAATGTCTTTTTTAGATAATATCGCCAAATGACCAAATGTCAAAGGAAATAGACAAAAGAATTGCGACAGGGTGGAAAAAGAACTGGGCTCTGAAAGAAGTGATGAAGAGCAAGGAAATGAGCATTAAGATCAAAAAGAAGACTTTTGATACCTGTATCCTACCCTGCATCACATATGGCTGTGAAACCTGGGCTCTGACGAAACACCATAGGGACAAACTAGTAAGATGCCAAAAAGGTATGGAAAGAAGCATGCTAAATTTAAAACTAAAAGATAGAGTCAGAAGTGCTGATATCAGGCGTAAAACCAAATTAACAGATATACTATCACGTACTGATCAACTCAAATGGAGGTGGGCAGGACATATGCTTCGATGCAAAAAAGAGAAATGGAGCAAACAGGTGACAGTTTGGTACCCAAGGGATGGTGTCAGGAGCAGAGGACGGAAAGCAAGACGATGGGAGGATGATATGAAACTCACTATAGGAACTCACTGGATTAGAGTAGCAGCAGATAGGAAACAGTGGAAAGAGTTGGAGGAGGCCTTTGCCGTAAGGCATACCGAAATCAGAGACATTCTGTAACCGCATGCATGTAAACAGTACTTATAAGTTTTATTTTGTGATAAGTTTTAAGTTTTCGGAAATAAAAGGCTATATTATTATTATTTCCTTTATTCATCGAACAAACATATAATTATATTTTTAAATATTTAAATAAAAACTAAAAAAACATTTAAAAATATAAAAAATAGTGTCCCACCGGTTTCGGGAACAGGGTCCAAGCTACCGGCGGTCAGGGCTCCAGAGAAAGGAACCTCCTGACTATACGAGCCGTGTCTAGGAGTACCGCTTTCTGAATCAGCCCCTTGATCCAGCCGCCTAACGAGAGCCTCCTAAGGTGTTGGTCGAGGCTCTTAGCTATTAAGCCATTGGCTGAAACGACTATCGGTACAATAATCGCTGAATCCACTTCCCACATGTCGACAACCTCGCGAGCCAAGTCAATATACTTGATTTGTTTATCTTTCTCGGCTTTCACGAGGTTCTCGTCATGTGGAACGGATATGTCAACAATCATTGCACGCCTCTCGCTTCGGTCCACCACCACTATATCAGGCTTATTGGCTACAATAGTCCTGTCAGTGATGATGGACCGGTCCCAGTACAACGTGATATCGCGATTATCGAGAACTGGGTCGGGCACATACCTGTAGTATGGCACCTCCGATTCCACAAGAGAATACTTCAGAGCAAGTTGCTGATGGATAATCCTGGCTACAAGGTTATGTCTATGCAAGTATTCCCCGTTAGCTAGACGAGAACAACCAGAGATAATGTGGCGGATTGATTCACCCGGTCGGTGACATGCCCGACAGATGTCAACCGTGCCGTCCTTCACAATAAATCTATTATTATTATTATTATTATTGGGAATAACAAGAAAAATAATTAAACACTTACGTATTATACATAAGCATGCACAATTGTTACATAATAATTAATTATCTTTGCTTTATAAACTCTTGCGTCTACTTTTCATGGACGAAAATAGGTAATCCATTTACGAAAACCTGGCTATCAAATATCTTCGACCCAACTACGGCTACGAAAGAAACGTTTCGACATTTAGGTAATGTCTTTTTTAGTCATATGGCAATTATTTATTGACAGCTGCATTTGTGCATCTGTCATTATTGACAATTGCTTTGATTGAAGTTTCAGTTCAGTTCTTTGCTGTTTTGATTGTGGTTTCGATTTGATAGCTGTCAGTCGTGTTGGAGAGATAATTTTTTTTCAAAATTTTCCAAATCTTCATAACAGTTAGAAATTTTATTTTTTCTTCGCAGAATACAGTTTTTTTTTTATATAGTTAGTTATGGACGAACCTCCTCCCCCTCCTGCTCCTCCTGACCCTCCCGACGCTGTTCCGTCTTCAAACTCGGCGGCTGGTAAGCGACGCCTGATTGATTCTGAAACAATCGAGGTTGTTTCAAAAAAAACAATTATTAATAAAGATATGGCTGTTGCGGCCATCCAAACTTTGTTTGTTCACCCTTCCCTTATAGAGGGTATAAGCTCATACTCTAATATAGATAAAGGGCCCTTTCTAGTCCACGTTTCCCGATCCGAACCGGATCCTTCTGCTGGGACATCAATTCGTCCAATTAAGTTTGGCCAACTATTAATACAACATAACGTAAAAAACATATGCAGGGACGGAATTAAAAAAGTGGGCAGAAATAAAATCTCGGTCGAATTCACCTCTGGTGAGGCGGCCAATAATTTTCTATCCAACCAGGTATTTAAAACGAAATTTATAAGCAAGATTCCATCGTACAACATTACTAAAATGGGTATCGTCCGTCAAGTGCCGGTCGATATGTCTATGGATGAATTTGTAGATTCTGTGATTCTTCCTGATGGGTGCGGAATGATATTAAAAGCAAGAAGATTGAACCGGAAAAATAAACAGGATGGTAAGACGTCCTGGATCCCCACACAAACCATAGTCATTACATTCCAGGGACAAACTCTTCCTCAAAGGGTCTTTTTATACCATACATCTCTTCCAGTGGAGGTATATCAATACCCCACAATTCAATGCTTAAATTGCTGCCGCTTTGGGCACGTTAAGGCTCAGTGTCGGTCCAAGGCAAGGTGCTTTAGGTGCTCACAATCTCACACTGGCGACAGCTGTGACGTGGTAGAGGCCAAGGCCTCTTGCATCCATTGCTTGGGCCGACACTTTGCCATCTATGGTAACTGTCCCGAGCAAGGGAGACAAAAAGCAATAAAAATATTAATGTCTCAGGAAAATCTCTCGTATGAAGAGGCTTCTCGATCCCATCCCAATATCAAAAAGTTATATTCCGAGGTCACTCAAAATATTCCTACCCAATCTTCTTTCTCCTCTTCCCAGTCTACTAGCCTTACTCCTCCTCCCTCTTATAAAAAAACTGTGTTTTCTTCCCCTAAGCCTAGAGCTCCTTTAGGTAAGTCTTTCGACAAAGCTGCCCATAGAGCCATCGTTGCTGAGGATCCTTCATCCTTTCCCAATGGCTTCTCACTTCAGTCTCAAAATCATTCATCCTCAGAGTCCCCTCAAGAGGATAGCCTCTTAGAATTACTTTTATCGCTAATTATTAGTCTAGTTTCCCGTAATAATTCTTCCATACCGCCCCACGTTGCCCAGAAACTTTCCCTGCTTATTTCTAATGTAAATTATGGATCTAGTCTCTACACTTCAGTGGAACACCCAAAGTATTCGGCCGAAGAAGTCTGAACTTTTATTTTTAATTAATAAATTCCACCCCTCAGTCATTGCAGGATGGGGCGCGGTTCTAATAAAGTTGAATTAAACTTTAAAGCAGCAGCTGGCAGTAAGGTTCCACTTTTTATAACCAACATTCATAAAGATACTAGTGAGCAACACATCACTGATTATATTTGCAAGAAATCGCAGGAGAATGTTACGGTTATAAAACTTAAAATTAGAAATGATAAATATAACGCATATAAACTGTTTGTTCCAAAACACAAACTGAAGATGTTTTTAGACGACCGTTTTTGGCCTGAGGGTGTTATATACCGACGTTTTGTCCATGTTAAAAGCAGCGGGGACGCTACAGTACGGGTTGAGGCAGTTGATAAAACTATATTATAATGGGGACAACAAATCACGACATTATGCATAACGCCGTGCTTGCATCGTTCAATTGCAAATCACTTAAAAGATCAATAGAAGAAGTTAGATCATTATGCAAGGAAGTAGACATAATTGGTCTCCAAGAGACGTGGTTATTGCCACACGACCTGTCTTTCTTATCACAAGTCAACGAGGAGTTTGGCAGTACTGGAACGTCCGCGGTAGACACATCGAAGGGAATGCTGGTAGGCAGGCCTTACGGGGGTGTTGCGCTGCTTTGGAGAAAAAGTATGTTTGGTTGTGTGTGCGTGATTCCGTGCGATAATCCACGTATAGCTGCAATTGAAGTGTCGTTATGCGATCGCAAAGTGTTAATATTTAGTGTTTACCTACCTGTAGACATTGTGGAAAATTTATTTGAGTTCACGGATTGTTTAGGGACTGTAAGTGCAATTATAGATGAGAGAAACGTCGAATCGGTCATTGTTCTGGGTGATTTTAATGCGCACCCCGGTCAACTGTTTTTTAATGAGCTTCAAATCTTTTGTTGTGAACAAGATTGGTTATGTATAGATATAGACAAAATGAGTTCAGACAGCTATACATTTATTAGTGAGGCTAATGGAAGTCGAAGATGGCTGGATCATTGTGTTGTTACTAAAGCAGCCTTACCGTTAATTACAGATGTACACGTCAAATATGACATATATTGGTCCGACCATTTTCCACTTTTAATCAAGTGTAATTTTAATTTAATCAAGCATAAACTTGTACATCAATGTGCTCAGATATCAGACGGTATTAAGTGGGGGGAGAGAGTGTCCGAGCAAATAGAGCAATACACAAATATCTGTGGTAATTATCTACGTGATATAGACTTCCCAACGCAATTAGAATCTTGTGGTGGAAAGTTTTGTACAGACACTAGCCATAGGGTGGTGATTGATGAGCTTTACAGTGATATAGTGCACTGTTTAGGATTGGCAGCTAGTTCTACTCATCGGAAAAGAACTAGGTCTCACAAGCGAGTAGCAGGGTGGAACAAGCACGTCAGAAGCGCGCACGGGGAGGCGCGGGCCAAGTTTAAAATTTGGGATTGGCACGGCAGGCCATCATCAGGTAGTTTGTACGATGATATGATAGAAGCGCGGAAAGTTTTTAAAGGGAAGCTGAAGTGGTGTCAAAAACACCAAGAGGAAATTAAAATGGACATCTTAGCCTCACACCACGTTAATTCTGACTTCCGCAGTTTCTGGAAATGTACCAGTAAAATGAGCGCGGCGCAAGGTCTCCCCGTGAGCGTGGATGGCGTTACTGAACCTCAGTCAATAGCGGAGCTGTTCAAGGACCATTTTATGTTTAGGTCAGGGTTGGGACCAGCGCAGCGGGTGGTTGATGCTGAGACACAAGCGGGACCCGTTTCAACTCTTATAACAGCTAAAGATGTTAAGATAGCTCTGAAACACACACGACCACCGTCCTCATCATACCTTCAGGCAGGTGAGAGTGCGCGATACACAGGTTAAAGAATAATGCCAAAACCCTAGGCAGGTGACAGCCTGCATGCAGCAAGTGCTCAATACTGAGACCATCATGACCCGGGGATTGAGCACTTGCTGCATGCAGGCTGTCACCTGCCTAGGGTTTTGGCATTATTCTCGGCATTCGTCGTGCCAGTAATTAAAAACAAAACGGGAGACTCGTCAGATCGGTCGAATTACAGGCCTATCTCACTGGCAACGATCGTCGCTAAGGTGCTTGACAGTGTGCTTAACGTACAGCTAGAGAAATACCTGCAGTTACATGATGCTCAGTTCGGATTCCGACCCGGTCTATCCACTGAAAGTGCAATCGCTTGCCTCAAGCACACTGTCAAGTACTACGTTGACAGGAGTACACCAGTACATGCAGTTTTTTTTAGATCTTTCCAAAGCCTTCGACCTGGTTTCATACGACATACTCTGGGATAAGTTAAAGGCTACAGGGTTGCCCAAGGAGTTGTTGAACGTTTTTAGGTACTGGTACGGCAACCAAACAAATCTCGTAAGGTGGGGGAATGATTTTTCCGTACCATACAGGTTAGAGTGTGGCGTGAGGCAGGGAGGCTTAACCTCCCCAAATCTCTTCAACTTGTACCTGAACTCATTGATTGGGGAGCTTAACAGTGCACATGCGGGCTGTTTCGTTGACGGTTTATGTTTCAACAACATAAGCTATGCAGATGATATGGTGTTGTTGGCTCCTTCGGTCGGTGCTCTCAGGAAACTGGTTAAAATCTGTGAGAACTACGCTGCCAGCCACGGGTTGCTGTATAATGTAAATAAGACTGAACTCATGGTTTTTAAGGCTGTTGGTAAGAAATGTCCAGTAAATGTGCCATCAATTAAAATTAACGATATCCCGATTCGACGGGTACATCATTTTAAATACCTTGGACATTTAATTACTGACGACCTTAGAGACGATGCTGATGTGGAACGGGAACGCAGGGCATTGGCGGTACGGGCGAATATGTTGGCCCGTAGGTTCGCTCGATGTACAGTAGCGGTCAAACACACGCTATTTAAAGCATTCTGTACATCCCTGTACTCGAGCGCCTTATGGATCAACTGTACGCAACGGGCTGCCAGTGCGCTCCGAGTCCAATATAACAACGCTTTCAGGGCGTTGATGCGGCTGCCACGTTATTGCAGTGCTTCGGAGATGTTTGCTCAAGCCAGAGTTGACAGTTTCTCAGCTGTCATACGCAAAAAGAATGCGTCTCTTCTCGCCAGATTGCGTGGCAGTAGTAACAGCCTCCTGAAAGTGATTGCTGATAGACATGATGAGAGCCCCATAGTGCGGCATCTCATTAAAAGCACATTATCTGTAGTGGCGTATACTTACTAACATAGTTTATAAGTTAATAATTGTTACTAACATTCAGTATTGTTTTTGTTGTGATTTGTTGTGTGGGCTATGTTGTCCGTAATAAAAATATATTATTATTATTATTATTATTGCCATTTCGGAGACTTGGTTGGTGCCTGGTTCTCACTTTCGGGTCTCAGGTTACTCCTGTCTTCGAAATGATAGGGCTGATGGGTATGCAGGTAGTGCCCTTCTTGTTAGGCGCTCCCTTCCTTTCTCTCTAATATCTCTTCCCCCTATTTCTCCTGACATTAATATCGTTGCTGTTAGAGCTTTTAATATAACTTTTCTTTCTGCATACATTCCTCATCCTCATTCTAGATTAATTCCAGACCTTTTATGTATTTGTTCTTCAGTTCCCTCTCCAATCATTTTTATGGGTGATTTAAATGCTCACCATCGCTCATGGGGTTCGAGCCATGATGACTACTTTGGTCGTGCCCTCCTTGAAATTTTTGATGAAGCTGATCTTTGTGTTATTAACAACGGTTCCCCCACGAAGAGAGTTCGCCCTACTCAAGACCCTAGTTCAGCTGTGGATATCACAGCTTGCTCTGCTTCTCTTGCTTCCATTATTTCCTGGAATATTTTGTCTCATTCATATGGTAGTGATCACTTTCCCATTATTATCTCTATCTCTGATAGAGTAGCTCCAACTAATAATTTTAATCCCTCCCTTAAATATAGATTAAATAATGCAAGATGGTCGTCGTATTCCGATTCTCTTGAAACTAAGTTAGCCTCTCTTCCCCCTCTTGACAGTAATAATTTTGTTGATTGTTATTTTAAAGGACATGTCCGGAAATGGTTTTTTATTATTTAATAATTCTAACCAGAGTAAGCTAAATTGGATAGGCATCTCAAAACCTAGTGCTTCTGATTATATCATACATTTTTATACACCTCCACTTTTGAGATATCGTTTTTTTTATTTTAGTGAGAATTTACTTCTAAAACGAACAAACCTTTCTAATTATCTAGGTTAATAAAGTGAACACACCCAAAAAAAGTAAACTTGTCAAAATAAACGTAGGAGAACTGTCATTACTGTCAGTGTCAATCAATATTTGATTTATGTCTATTATGTAAACAAAAACAATAATGCGATCGTTGTTGCATTATTTTTTGTCAAAAATCCGCCCCTAAGGCTACCCACTGACCCATTATCCATCAAAAACTGAGACCATGCTGTTTAATTATGGCGACTTCACTGAATGTCTTACAACAGTTTAATGCTCTAAGCTGAAAGTTCACATGTAAATCACAATATTTGACTAAGAGCCCTGTTAACAAGAAGTGCATGTTTCAGCATATTACACGAGCTTATAATCAGCAGAAGATAATAAGTAATATATAATCTTTAAGACGACACACTGACCCATTGTTCAAATACTTACATAGGAGAATTCATTTTATTTGACTAGGAATTGAGATTGGAAGTGGATGGAAAGCCTTTCGAAAATTATGCTATTCAAAAACTGATTAATATCAAGCTATAATTAGACGCAAATGTACGGTTTTGTTATGAATAAAAGGAAAAGTCGGTAAAGGGAAAATCGAGGGCAAAAGATCTCGTGGACGCTCTCCAACACGGTGGACAGACCTCATGAAAACCGTAACAAACTGCAGCGTAAATGAAGGTTCCCAAACCGCCAAATACAGAGCTGCATGGCGTCGTATCGCGATAGAGGCGATGGTCCGGGACTGGACCGAGACCTCAAGATGATGATGAGATGTCAAGAGTGTACAACTGACAAGAGTTATGAATAAAACATAGATTTTCAAATAGTATTTATTTATTGATTATCTTCATTTTCAATGTCTTCTCTAATTAAAATACTGTCGAGAAACTGAGCAGGTGGAGATATATTATTTTGATGCCGAGCCCATCCAAGATACCAGACAATTGTCATCACATGAGCACAGCTTCCAACAGTCCTTTTCCCAATTATGCAACTACAATAATAATCAGAAATACAGTTTTGCCAACTAGTCTCCGCCACTTTCAATAAAATATATGTGTAATACACTCGACTACTAATGTGGCGTGACTTTATTCGTCCTCTGATTAATACTGTCTCATGTGATGACAAAATGCCTGAAATATTTATAAATGGTACGTCTTCACTTACTTCTACAGTAAAAGTACCATTTGGCCTAATATGTTCCCCATAATATGAGTGTGCCTGTTTAATTTGATAAATACCCAAGCTAAAAAAAAAAAAAAAAAAAAAAAGCTAAATAAAACTAAATCTGACATCCCCATGATGGGAAACATATTCAGCTGTGGCATTTGAGCATTTATATTGATGAAACTGGCTCGGCGTCTATTAAGCTGATGCCTAATCACATGGTCAGCTAAATAATTTTGCATGTTCATTCTCTGGGTAGCTCTTTCCAGTATAGTTTGAGCATCAGGACGGTCAGTCAAAACGGGATGAAAATGGTTTAAAATGGCTCCTGCAATTTTGAAATCATTCATTAGGTTTTGAGACCCTAAATTAAAATATTTATTGCGAAAGATTTTAAAATCCCGTTTAAACCGACCATTTACAACTTCTACAACCCACCTGCACAGTGTCACTAGCCGTGATTTGTTGGCTTTTTCAGTCGATAATTGACTTTCCCCTTCACTTAGGGTCTCGGGTTTACAAACAGTATATCCCAAAGATGTTAGTAACGGGATAGAGTCTCTAAAACCGCGGTCGAGAATAAAAACGTCATTCTGTCTAAAATATTGCCTTAAATCAGAATTTTGATTTTGGAACAGCAGTTGCATAATTGTAGCGTCTGATGTTGTGGCTGCGTATGGACCAAATATGTCTATAATGTGGCCATCAGTGGCCACCAGTAAAAAAGGTTTAACAAGATTTGCGAACTTGTGTAAGCTCTATGATTTTTTTTGGAACAAATAGTTAGAAGATTTCTGTAAATATATGTATGTTCCATCGCAAATAGTTATGGGGTTATTTTCTGCTGTTCCAAAAAGACCCTGTGGGATTAAAAGATTTCTACTGGACAGGCTTGCTCGAGGAATATGATTTACACCTAAATGTCTAGGTACATAAAATTCATTCAAGCAGTGACGTGCCTTTTTCATATAACTGCATGCCACCGATTTATTCATGCTCATTAATGATGCAATACGTCTAATTGGCTCCCCAGTTCTTATTTTCATTAAGTATGATCCTAAAGCTGTTTTAGGTTTTTTACACATATTTGACAATTCACTTGTTATACAGCTCAGTAGTGCTAAAAAGTTTAACACAGTCAAGCCTGTCCAATAACGACACATATGGGTGTTCATATTTTCAACATTTTCAAAATCAATAATTTGTACTGTTTTTTTTCTTAATAAATCTAACATTTCTACAATATGAGTCTGGGTAAATTGCGTTGTAAACTCATATTCATTCAACAGTTCCCAATTATATACACTTGCATGTTCTTCACATACTCGGGCATTAGGTGAGACATATAATTTGTAGTTTATTTTTTAATTAATATTTGTTTTTTAAGGTAAATGGGAACTCTTAGACGTTCCGAGTTTGTACAATCAGGAACAAAACAATGGTTAGATGAATTCGGAGTTCGACTGTAACCTTCTAGTTCAACAAATATATTCTCATTTTGAACTATGTCCATATCAATTTCCGAACTGAATGTACTTACAGGTTCAGCGACAGAGCTAGACCTACTTTCTACATTGTCACTTGTCTCTTGGGACTCTCTTGGTGGTTCCATCACTTGTTGAATATTGCTATGCGCTCTTTGCCAACAGGCATTGCATGCTCGACCGTTCGGTGGAATCTGAAATTGAGTTTTCAATTAATGTGTGTTCCGATAAACAGAGATACAAATTAAGTGTATATTTTAATATGCATATTTACCTGTCGGGGGCTAATGATGCCAGCTACATAAGACCACTCAGGATGACCATCCGTTAACGGACGAGAACGTCTGCCTGTTCTTCTTGAAATTGATATGCCACACCAAACACAAACTGATTGATGACCTAGCTGTCGACCACCAATATTATGCTCATTTCTGTTGTTCATTTCTGTGAGTATAAGGTTCATGCATTCTTGGCAAATGCGATCTCCATCTGTTACCTATAAACAAACTAATATGTTAAGAACACTATCATTTTTATGCATGTTCTTTGAGCAAAGTAGTGATGTTTTATCTTTTTCAACATAAATCCCTAATAAAGTAGGTAAGTTAAAAATACATTACCTCCCGAGTAGTCCATTCTTCAAGTATTGAGACTATCTCAGGGCTCATGCTTAAAGCATCATAGTCATACTGCTAATTAGCATGTATAGCTATGTTACAATTCATGCAGAGAGCCATTATACTGTAACAATAAATAAAAACAGAAATTGTTAATGATTGAAAACTGTAAGAGCACATAATAGAGGAAAACGCGAAATTAAATCACTTATTGAATAAAGAAATGAATGAATAATTAACAGTACTTACATTTGGGGTAATCCGAAAGCCGAAGTCCTAATCACGTGCAATATCAAATAACCGGTAAGAAAAAGCAAAGTCGTCAGAGTTATAGGTTCATAAATAATCATGTGCAAAGTAGAAGAATCCGTTGTGAAAAAGCCAAGTCAGTCAAAATCGGAAAAATCAGCAAAGCACAAAGATAACAATAAAGCACGAGCGAACCAATGGAGCGAACGAACGATACTGTGACAGTCATGAATCAGTCTGACAGATCAGATGAATGACGCGTTAGGCCAATAGGGGTGAGATCTAAAATCAATTATTCGAAGAAACGATTTTTGGAGCCAGAAAAATCGATTTATTCTAGAAAATCAACATTTGATTTTGTCTGTTAGAACTTTATGCTGTATTATATATTTTCTAATTCAAATTACATGTAGAAAATAAATGTCTTCTTTTATACGTGATACTTTTATGGGGCAATAAAATAATTGTTATTATCGAATTCTCAAATCACATGAATTTCAATCCGAGTTAACTTGAAGCTTGTCCTAAGTTAGCACATTTCTAACGCTAGTGACAGATGAATGTCAAATACATTGCGAGTCGAATATGACATTGTTACAGAGTGACGGAGCCTTTTTTAAGGGCTGCCAACGATGAATAAAAAATGAATACTATCAATTATTATTTTATGATTTTTCGCGTAAATGGAGGGGTTTAAAAATATTATTTCTGTAGTTCCAAGTTCCATATTTTTGTCGTATTTATTTGAGTACACTTTGATGCTGGTTAGATTTTTCTCAGAATAAAAAACCAACGTCCATACAAAAAGCGGACATCTCCTTTGTAGATGCCAATATTTGTAGTGCTGATGATAATTTTTCTCTTAAAAAACCCTACAGGTTCAAAGTTTCAACTCCTTGGTGGGATACAGAATGCTCTACTGCTGTTAAGGAAAGAAAAATAGCAGAGGATAATTATTCTCACTCAATGACTCTTCAAAATTTTTTAGTCTACCAAAGAAAAGCGGCCATTGCTAAGAGACTTCTTTCTAAAAAGAAAAAAGAGGGTTGGCTTCGCTACTGTCAGAACTTATCTCCCTGTTCTCCTTCTTCACTAGTCTGGAAGCAAATCAGGAGATACAGAGGATCCTGTAATTCTGTTGACATTTTAGCTAATGATCCTTCTTCTTGGATTGAATCTTTCTCTGACAAATTAGCTCCTCCTTCAGTTCCAAGTTTGGAATCTTTTCCCTCTTCTCCGGCTTTTCTTACTTCCGAAAATACTTTTGATGCCCCATTCTCTTTTTCAGAACTACAAATGGCACTTGACGGTCTTGTTGATTCCTCTCCTGGTGCAGATGGGATCCCTTACTCTTTTTTAAAAAACTCCTCAAGAATTACAAAGCAATATTACCTAGATCTTATAAATAACTTTTTTGAGTACGGTTTGGTTCCTCAACCGTGGAAACACCAAATAATAATACCGGTCATTAAACCTGGGAAAAACCCGTCAGACCCTAATAGCTACAGGCCTATTGCTTTGTCGTCTACTTTGTGCAAGGTAGCAGAGCATATGATGAAGCATAGACTTGAGTGGTTGGTGGAAAATAGGAATTTGTTGCCCGCATCCCAGTTTGGTTTCCGTAAAGGTATGAGCTCAATGGATAGTCTTAGCATATTAATTTCTGACATTCGTATTTCTTTAATAAGTAAGCAGTTTTTAGTAGGAGTTTTTTTGGATATTGCCTCAGCTTACGATAATGTTTTACTTCCGGTGCTCAAGGATAAACTTCAGCATCAGTTGAAGCTTCCTAAAAAATTGGTCCGTTTTATTTGTAACTTACTGATGGAGAGAACCATCTCCATTAAAAATCAAAACTCTTCTTTTCCCACTAAGACTATCTGGAAAGGCTTACCTCAAGGTTCAGTTTTAAGTCCTATCTTATTCAGCCTTTATACTTATGATTTACATTTTTCTACAGATTCATTTTGTCAAATATTGCAGTATGCGGATGATTTAGCCCTATACTGTTCTGGAAAAACTCTAGATGAGGCTACTAACCGTCTAAATTCCGCCCTTGAATATCTTTCTGATTGGCTTCTAAAACACGGTTTGTCCTTATCAGCCTCTAAAAGCTCTGTAGTTGTATTTACTAAAAAAAAGATTGTTCCTCCTGTTGATATTAAAGTTAACGGTGAAAATATCTCTCAGGTGAACAATGTAAAATTTTTAGGCGTTTGGTTGGATTCAAAACTATCAGGTATTGCTCACACAGACTTTGTTTCTCAAAAATGCGAAAGAAACGTTAATGTTCTTCGCTCTCTTTCAGGTGTTTGGTGGGGTGCTCACCCTTATACTCAAAAGCTGATCTACAATGCTATAGTTTGTAGTCATTTTGATTATGGTATGTTCCTATTAGATCCTTGTAACAAATCTGGCCTTCAAAAACTTGATAAGATCCAATCAAAGTGTTTACGAATCATTCTCGGGGCGATGAAGTCGTCCCCAATTAATGCTATGCAAGTTGAGTGTGTTGAGCCTCCCCTTTCGATTCGAAGACAATTTCTGGCAAATAGATTTATTTTTAAACTTGTACAAAATTCTGAACATCCCCTTCTTGGTAAGCTGGACCATTTATCATCCATATTTGACTCTTGTAGTCGTCGTTCTAATATTGAACTTCCTTGTCTTCTTCGTGCCTACCTTCAATTCACTCGTCTTTCTAGCCCACTTTTTCAAAACCCCATTTTATATCTATACTCGGTGCCTTATAATGCTCTGATATTTAAACCAGAGATCGTTTTGGACTTTGGAATTAACAAAAATTCCTTAGAACCGCATAAGATGTTTGTCCAAAAAGTTTCTTCTAATTATAATAACTGGACTACTATATTCACTGATGCTTCCAAAGTCTCTGATGATAGCCCTGTAGGAGTTGCTGTTTGGATTCCTCATACTAAAATTATTTTAAATTATAAATGCCCATCTATTACATCCGTTTTTACTGGTGAATCAATTGCCATTTTTGAAGCCATTTCATTTGTTATGTCTCATAAGTTGAATGACTCCATAATTTTCTCTGACTCAAAAAGTTGTCTTCAAGCCATTTTATCTAATCCTTTCAGATCTAAGTCAAGATTCCCTATAATTCTAAAAATTAGAGATTTGCTATTTCAATGTCATGAACTTGGAATTAATGTTGTCATAGCTTGGATTCCTGGTCATGTTGGTATTCTTGGTAATGAGTCAGCTGATTCATGTGCCAAAAATGCTATTCTCACTGGCTCTGTTTTTATTCCCATGATATTTGTACTACTCTTCCTTCAATTATGTTTAAATCTTGGTCCAAGACATGGCAAATCTCTAAGTCCATAAAGGGTAAATTTTATGGAGATATTCAACCCGAGATACCCCACAAACCTTGGTTTTTCAAATATCAATTAGAAAAAAAAATCACTACCTCAACTATCTGTCGTATACGTTTAAATCATTGTTGCTCTCCTCATTTCTTGGCCAAACTTAGGGTTAGGAATAACTCTCTTTGTGAATGTGGCTTGGATGAAGGAAACGTGGATCATTTATTTTTCTCCTGTCCTAAATTGCGCTTCTCTTTTCATGAATTCATTCCTCCTCATATTCCGCGTCCAACCTCGATCAAATGTCTTCTTCCTTTTGTGTTTACTCGCTTTATATTTAAACTATCCAAATTCATTAAAATTAATAAAATTAAGTTGTAACTATTATTATATATTCTCTCTTACAATTCTTTCAGGTCATAATCTGTGGTCATAGAATTTGTCAAACTGTAATTCTGTATCCGCGAAGAAATTTTTTACCTTGTATCATTTTGTACTATTTCATTTTATGAAAAGATATTTTTTTTTTTGTTTTTGTTTTTTACTGTTAATTCACGCTAAATACTCTCCAATGTTTGATGGTTTATTAACAGTTCGCACGTGTTATTGGCAAAATTGTGGTGTCTTTTCCACAAAGGCCATTAATTAAGAATTGAATTGAATTGAATTGATTGTGGTTTCTGACTACATCTGAGCAATATAGTGAATTATCTGGCTATTTTTACGTTGAGTTAAGCACCTGCTCCTCCGTACTCTATATCTTGGTTATAGTTTCGCGAAAGAACGCTTTATTAACTGTGCTGTGTGTTTATACGTGGCCCTATTATCATGTCGAGTTTGCAATGCATTAATTGCAACATTCGGTTGTCCCAAATAAGAAGGCATGCGTTATCCGATGAGGGCGAAGGTGTCATCAACACTATCCGACTGTGGACATATCCTAGAGATGTATATTGTTTGCGAATAACATTCTGCATAAGAGTAGGCCACTGAGGAACTCTCCTCACTGGTCCCTTTGCGGCGGCTGGGGCGTTAGGATAATCGTTCCCTCATTCTTATGGCCGTCCCGTTCTTTAGTATTACTGCTTTGCCGAAGGAGGCGATCGCATACCAGTCCCTCTCACTCCGGACCATGGCGTGAATCAGGGCACAATGCGAGAGGTCGTCGCCGCCGTCCGCCTCCTTGATTACACGGCGGTGTTTCAACCGAACGAGGCTGCTCGAAACCTCTAATCATACTGTGCTGCCAGTCACGCACAACATAACCAGACTGACAGAATGGCACGGGTCCAATTCAATAATACTTTATTATTTTGCCAGATAACACCTGCTGACCATGTTTGCCATGCATGTTGGGAGCCAGCTTCTCATTCAATTGAAAGTATACCGAGAAGACGAGTTGGCCATCAAAGTGTTTGTGTGGTGCTCGGACAATCCATACTGAGAATTAGTTGACGCAGGATTTTAATTGAATGGGCAAATGAAGAACAAGAAATTGGCTCATGTAGTTTCTACTTGGATCCAACCACGAGAGGTATAAAAACATGTACCTACCATCTATGACTACCATTAATGTCTTTATTTGATTTAAACTAAGAAATTAAATAATATAAATTATTTTGGCCATTTACAGGCCGCCCTCTCAAAACATAGACAGATTTTTGGATTTTCTTGATGTAAATCTAAAACTTCTATCAACTTTTAAGAATATAGTTGTAATGGGTTACATAAATATTAATATTGCTTTCGGGAGATCAGATTCACATGTACATAATTACTTAAATATTTGTTCATTTCATGGTCTTTTACCAACTCATTACTATCCCACACACCAAAGCGGATCATGTTTAGATCATTTCATCTTAAAAACAAGACACCCTAACAAAACATTGGTGACTAATTCTTCGCTTACGGATCATCAAGCTATTTTACTAACGATACAAAAATCTGCACCTAGAATAAACTGCATGCGATGCTGTACAAAAATTAATATGACTAATCTTGAATGCGACATTCGCGCAATTGACTTTGACCCAGTTTACAAAAGTGATGATGCAAATATTTCTTTACAGTATTTCATATGTTTGATGCAACATGCAATAAGCAAAAATACAATTACCAAAACTATGTCTAGACGGTATAGTTCAATTAAACCGTGGATCACTCCGGGTCTTGTTCGATGTATACGTCATATAGTCTAGTCAAATTAGCAAAAAGATTGGACTTAATTCGTGTAGTTGTAATTTTTTGTGGAATCATTAGAAGACATGAATATAAGTCATCTCTGAGTTTGCACCATTCCTGTTGTGTACGGAACATCGTTTTATATTAGGTATTAACATTAAAGTCCCAAAATTTTGAAATTTCATTAGTAACTAGTTGTGGTAAGTTTAGATATCTGTAGATACACCTTTGGTGTATAATTACTTTTCGCGAAAAAAGTGTGAGGTGTATGAAACACTAATAAATCATTATTTTTAATTTGCGGCTCAAGGGAAATTTTGCCTGTTGGTGCAAACTCATAATAAGCTTTTTAAAGCATCATAAACACCCAGTTATAATTGCACCCTTTTGCACCCCAGGGAAACCAGTATTTTAAAATATTTGTAAATTGTACTTCGGGGCAAATTAGTGTAGTCATGGATTTTTTTATATATGATGTATTCTAAATATTCTACATTTGCACTTAATAAAAATAAGAAATATATAACTGGAAGTTTATGTAGATTTAACGTGGATACAATACTGCGCCACGTGACGTTCGCAGGGCGAACGCGGGGTCGAAGCAGCGGCGCGGGCGGCGGCGGGGCTCAGCAAGTTAGCGTGCAAATTGTATGCGCTTAGATTCGGACTGTTGATATTTTTTAAATTAACGGACTGTCGATATATCGATGTTTTTAAATATATCAATATAATCTATATTCTTTTTCAGTGATAAATAATTTAATTCTTTGTGTCCAAAAAAGACACAATAGGTACTTGACGATTATTACAGAAAATGAAACAAAATTTGAGTGTTCAGAGCCAGGCTATTCTTAATTATCTAACAAACTAAGCGACTATTTTCTACGTTATACTTTTTTTTACGGTGGGCTAAAATCATCTTATGACAGCCTCCGCTCTTGGGTGGAGCGGGAGGTAGTGTCAGACTCTTACTGACTAAAAACGGGTTGGCCGTTCCTTCTAGCCTCCTCATACCGGCGCTCGAGTTTTCTTTCGGATAACCCTGGCCCCAGTAGGCTTCGACCCAGCTGGGCCCCTCCTGTTGCTGACAACTCCTTGAGGCGCGCGGGAACAGTGCGCGCCGTCGACGTCTTGGGCTCGGTCCGGACAGTTGCCGGACGGTCGGACAGCGAGTACGTTCTACTTCAGCGTCCATCATGTCGATGTGGGCTAAGTCTACTAGTTGAGAGCTGGGCGAACATTGGGATTCAAGGCTGTCGGCTACTCATTCCGCTTTTTCAGAGTCGTTGAAAGTGTTATTGGACACATTCTTAGTAAAGACAATTTATTAGTTTAGGATATTATTAAATTACTTACTAATTCTTTTTTTTTTATTATGGATAGGCTAGCGTTTGACCACTACCTTACCTGATGGAAAGCGAAGATGTGGCCGACAATGGAGCACGCTTGCCTAGAAGTAACCATTCACTCTTGGCTTAAAGACCCCTAATTTGTAGGTATCAGGGAACACAGACTCCGGCAGAGAATTCCAATCATTAGATGTACGCATGTGTTCCTAAAACGCTTTGTACGTATGGGTGGGATGGCCACCATGTACCAGTAGCGCAACGCCCGCGCCGACTTGGCGGATTTAAGTAAATTGTGCAATTGCAATACACAATACAGTCTCCAAAATGTAAACGATAGTAAACCGACAGGATAGCAACTCGACATCGATGCTCTTGATGACGATGATGCCTTTGGAATTTTGACTTGACAAGTGTATCATTGCCTTGTGTGTGTTCTTGGATTGCTTCTCAATCGACTCTAGTGCATCAAGCTGGTATTTGGGAGACCCATTCCAAAGATGAGAGCAGTATTCCATACACTATCGAACTTGCGCTTGATAGAGATTGAGCAGCTGTTCCAGCGTGAAATACTGTCTCACCTTTGCTAAGATCCCCAATTTTTTGGCTGCCATTTGAGCTTTTGCCTCGATGTAGGAGCCGAAATTGAGAGTAGATGACAGCGTTACCCCAAGAAGATCAAAGTGGTCGGTAATGGACACGGTCACACCCCGGATAGATGAAGCCGAGTAGAATTGGCTCCGAACTGAATTGGCCGGAACTTATTAGTCTAAATACGAGTATTAAACTAAATTGTAATAAAAACTAGAGTTCATCCTTTGGATGTACTCGAGGACTAGGGTAAAAAAAGAGGCTTTGAAAGCGACACTCTTATCGGGGCGGGTAGATAAGTACAGAGGACTTTTCAATAGTACGTAACCTTATAATTATGAAGTTGCCAGAAAGTGATATGGGTATGTATGACTCAGCGTCTTGTTCCAGCGAGCGGAACGCAGCACAGTCAAGCTTTATTCCTTCCTCTAGGGTTGGTTGTCTTGCTGTTAGCCCGCTAATATAATGGAGTTACTCAAGCCAATGAGGGCAGTGAGTACGCTGGTGAGAGCGAATTGTCTGGCATATGAGGCGAGAAAGAGGATGGCGGGTAGTAGGCGGAGATGACAGTGATCGACTGAAGACCAGTCATGCCTACTCGACAAGCCAAGTATTCATGGAGAGATAGTGGTGCGGGTGGAGCTAAAATAATACAGTACAGTTCCTTTCTGTAGTAAATGAGGATGCCACCACCGTGACAGTGAGTCCTATCACTGTGAGTTACGCGATAGTTGGCAATTTTAAGATCTTTGCGGTGGGATTTGAGGAATGTTTCCTGGATGATGTCTTGTTTTGTTGTTGTTGTAATTGTCTCCAGGAGGATATCTTGCTGATGGTCGAGGAAAGTGACGATCTCATCACGGTGGTTGGTGATGCCATTAGCATTAAAATAGTTTTAGAAGGATCGGGATTTGATACAACAAATTCTCTGTTGTTTATTCCATTACGGGTAACACAAGGCAATTTGTCGAGTTCTAGCGTGACCGACTCGTACGCTTGAAATAATTCACTGCGCTTCCCATTGTTGAGTTGCCCAGTGTATTTAGCGAAGTGTAGCTCGTAGACCAAGTTTCTGGCATTCTGCGTGATGAACATGACGTAGTTATCCAGGATGACCTGCTAGCTGTTTCTGGATCTGTGGTATAGTCGTTACGTGCGAGTGCGTAACTACAAATGGTGCGTGGGGTTGTAACGTCGGGACAAATCGTGCACTGTGGACAGAGCTCCTGAAGAATCTCATGTCAATATAGGGACAGCGATTGTCGCAACCTAGCCCTGAGTACGCTGGGTACCACAATCTCGGCAGAATGCACTTACTGTCACGGTTTTGTGAGGAGTCTGAAACCTGGCTACAGAGGCGTCGGGCGTTCACGTTTTCCACTTTACACAGGCCCTCGACGGTCATAGGTGTTTCGGGAGGTAACTTTCTAATTTGGCAAGAAGAAACGCCCAGGTATCCATGCAGCCATGAACCATTAATGTAACCATTGTGCGGACTGTGTGCCGAGCTTGGGTGGAACACCGTCGTGTCCTTGTGGAAGCATTCGGCGGCGGCGATCTCGCACGCCGTGCCCTGGTTCAGGCCATGGTCCGGGGCCAGAGAAAATGGGATGCGGTCACCTCAGCCTGGAAGCAGTAATACTGGCGTAGAAGATGGCCGCAACCGGACATTACACTTTAGCAGCGGCCAGGAGACGCCCCGGAATTTAAGAGTCGTTGGATAATTTCTGGCCACAGTAGCACAGTGTCGCGGACAACGAACTATGGGTATCACACCGTCCGCTAGTCACTTAAGGACCAAGCCAGAGTCATCAAATGCGCGTGAAGATTTCGGACGCATGCCTCAAAGGGATGTCTGCAAAACAGTAGGGGCCTAGCAAGGCCGATGCCCGTTAGGGCCGCGGGGTATTCCTGAAAAGGAAACCTGTGGTCCTGGTCCACACAAGTCTGACACACCTTCTTGCTCCACCCTAGAGTGGTAAAAGTCATTAGGTGTTCTTTCATAAAAAAACAGATACTTTTTCGTAAATACATGGATTGCTTCGATAATAGCATTATAAATCCCAATAAACAGACATCGACTTTCTGAGCGGCAGTAATTAAAAACGCGGGTGAAACCTCGGGTTTACCTAGTAGTTAATAAACCCTAGATTTATTTTGTGTATTTTCGTACGAACATGAAATGCACGCGCGCAGTTCGCAGTGCGCCGCTCGCAAGCCATTCGCCAGATCTTCTGACGCACCGTTACAATGCCCCCTTCTTCCCATCCTGTCCATGTATTGCGTATCTTATCTTCTCTGTCGATCTGACTCTTGAAGCAGTAGAGATGGAGCCGATAGTAATTTTCATATATTTTATTGAGATTTTACTCTACATTTTTTTCTATAAAGTAAAATGTTTTATATCTACCTTACTTGATGACGTAGAATAATCAGCACAGTCATACGGTCTATAGCTCCCACATAGCTCCTAAGACAATCGAAATATAATTAATTTCAGTACCTATTTGAAATAAATAAAGTACATGCTTGGAAGACACTGACACCTTTTTTTTTCTTTTTTTGTATTATAAAAAAAAAACTTTAGGTTTCTTTACTAAAACTTACTAACAGAGCATTCACATCAGTGAGTACTCGTCAACACATCCCACAACGCGCATACGTGATGACGACGCTTATCTCTTCTTGTCAGTTTATTATTCCGTGTCGCGCGCTTGTCACTTCCATGGCGTAGTAGCTCTTTGACAATTACTACAATACTAGAAAAATGAATGTTCCCTATAAAAATTCTAATTTTTTATAGGGTGCAAATATAAAGGAAACCAAATGAATATGATTGTGATGATTTTCAAAACTACACTAATTTCCCCCGAAGTACAACAGCCCAAAATCGTGAAAAACTAATTTCCGTATGTCGCACTAGGGTGCAAAATCAATCATGTATTAGGTCAAAATGTATAAATCCTTTCCTCAGTTTACAAAACTACACTATTTTCCCTAAAGCCGCAATGACCAAAAATAACATTTTTATTGTTTTTATTTTTTTTCTAACGCTGCTTTGGTCCGATTAAAATAAATAAAATGTAATAATGTAGATTGAGGTGTAATATACCATATAAAAAATTACGCTGAGCCCAACTGTATTCTCTGGTTAATTATAACCAATTAACAGTTTTCACCCCCTTCCGTAGGGGTGCAAAATGATTTTTATTTTTTATACACCATTTTTCATTCCTACAAAACCATCAGAAACGTTTTTTCCTCTCCAGAGAATTTAATCCAATCTTTATTAAAAAATGACCTAATTTGACTATACTAATAGGGATAAACTACATAAAAAATGGAAACTTGCACCTGATAATGAAATACTTTTTGTTTCATACAAAAGGTATAGAAACTTTTGCAATAATCTTTAAAAAAAAATTAAAAATGAATATGAGAAGAACGAACTACAGAAGGCAGGTAAAAACAGTAAACTTATTTGGAAATTTATTAAAACTCGAGTTACTGTCAACAGAGATAAACCCAGTCGAAGCCGCAAATAAAGTAAACAGATTTTTTGTTAATGTTGGCAAAAACTTGGCTGAAAAATCCTTAACCCATATTAGTTCTCCCCACCAAACATCGACTGTGAATATACCTACGACAACATCAAAATCTTTTGTTTTATTGGACACTGATGTCAATGAAATTTTAAGAATAATAACAGAGTTAAAGGATAACTGCGCTGTGGGATGGGATAACATTTCTAACAACATACTAAAAAGGTTTAAACACCTTCTTGCCCCCCCTTTAACACACATTTTCCAGTCATGTTTATCTAACGGTATATTCCCGAAACTGCTTAAAAAAGCAGTAGTTACGCCAGTGTTCAAAGCGGGAGATAAGACCTGTGTAAACAATTATAGACCCATTTCAGTACTAACAGGATTCTCTAAAATTTTAGAAAAAATTATAAATAGCAGATTAATAGATTATCTTGAAGCTAACAAATTACTTTCCAATAATCAATTTGGTTTTAGGCCTAAACGATCAACTAACCAAGCAGTTCATAAGCTATCTGAATACATTAGTACGAGACTAGATGGAGGGATGCATACCATTGGGATCTTTCTGGACCTCGCCAAAGCCTTCGACACAATTTCTTGCTCTATATTAATGCATAAGCTTGAAACACTCGGGATAAGAGGAGAGCAACTTCTATTGCTCTCCGATTATCTTAGAGACCGTCAGCAATGTGTTAAAATAGGGCAGTACTCATGTTCTGAGATGGAAAACAGTGATTTTAGAATACCACAAGGTAGTATTTTGGGACCGACATTATTTTTAATTTATATTAATGACCTATGTAGTTTAGTCCTTCGTAATGGCCTAATAATATCATATGCGGATGACACGGCCCTGTTGTTTTCTGCTGTGTCTAAAGGTGAAGCATATGAACATGCTCAAAATGGATTTAATATTGTGTCAAATTGGTTACAGCAAAATCTTCTAACACTAAATATAGATAAAACTAAATATCTTTTATTCTCAATGAGAAACATTAACTTACCGCTTACTAACCTAAACATATTTGCACACAATTGCAAGCATGCTGACATTGCTTGTACTTGCCCTAGTTTAGTTAAAGTTGATCACATAAAATACCTAGGTGTTACAATTGACACAAATCTAAATTTCCGTAAACACATTGAGCTACTGTGCACAAGAGTGCGTAAATTAATATATATTTTTAAGAACCTACGTCACATAGCCGACTACAAATTAATAAAACAGGTCTATTTGGCTTTGTGTCAATCTGTTCTTACCTACTGTATTACTTCATGGGGTGGTGCAGCAAAGACTATTTTACTTCCTCTGGAACGTGCTCAAAGAGCAATTCTAAAGGTTGCAACCTTCCGGCCTTTCAGGTTTCCCACACACGAGTTATACACAGCATGCAAAATACTAACAGTACGGCAACTTTTTATAATGCACATCATACTTCATAAGCACTCTGAGCTTCCCTATCGCCCAGAATCTTCAACCAGGAGGAGGAAAGATATGGTATGCGAAAACAACAGACTAGACACGCTTTTGCTAAAAGATTTTACGTATTTTTAGGACCTTTTTTGTACAACAAGCTGAACAAATTATTAGATTTATATAGCGTAAATCACTTCAAATGTAGTACACTGATATCAGAGTACCTTCTAAAATTAAATTACACAGACACAGAGAAACTTTTGGAAGTTTTAGTATGAGTGTAGGGTTAAGTTAGTAAGTTGTTATTCTTAAGTCTGTAAACATACATGCACCTTAAATGATAAGTCTCGTCGAGTGGTGACCTGAAACACAGGTTTTTATAAACCTAGCTCAGGAAAGTCGCTAATTTTACATAACTTTAGGTTTAAAGTATTAGTTTCATAAGTCCTAATATATAGTTAATTTTACACATAATTATTTGCTGGATACTAGCATAGTTATTAATTTAAGATTTACTTGTTGCAAAAATATGTAAAAAAAAAAAAAAATATTGTGTAAAGGGTTTAATAAAGATTTTATTATTATTATATTATTATTATTATTATTTTCCTCTTTTACCATGCATGTTTGAATGCAAACCTTTCTTTATTTTATGTTTTAGCTTCATCCTGAAGATCAAGCTTGTGTGCCATGTTGGCTGAGAGCTAGAAGAACAAGGATTGCCCCAATAGTTGAAGACATTCAACCCCCTTCACCTGATCATGTGGATGTTGATCATTCCAGTTTAATATGAACGGTCGGGAAGCAATCCTAAGTTATTGTTGCAATTGCATTGTAGGGTTAAGGACAGTGGGATGCTGTTCTCATGCGATGAGTAATATTTGGTATTTGAGCTATGCTCGCCATGAGGGTATTACCCGACCTGCCCCTTCTTAGATGAAGTTCTATTAAGAATTAATGAATAAATGTACATACAAAATCAAAATATTTTTTTTTACTTAAGTACCTACCTACACTCAAAAACCAATCAGAACTTCATCATTATCAACAAAGAGTATAATAAATATAGGGGAAATGATTATCAAACTGTTACAATCTGCGGCTGGACAGACGTTCCCACTAAGTATGTAGAAACAACCCTCATCTCAATCTACCTATTTCAGGGTAAGTAAAACACTAAAAGAACGACAAGTAATCTAGAACATTTACTAAATCATCAAAACAATGTTTATGTACCTACAAATAACAATCTAAATTACTACCTCAGTACATAACCTTAAAAAAATAAAACTGGTTATAACTTTTATGTCCCAACTTTTACAAATCTTAGATTTTAAACAGAGCTTCTTTATCATTTTATCTACTAATTAAAACCAAAAATATCCCGAAACACGAGTTTTATTAGCGGTACGAAACGCCCGTACAAGCCTGCCGTTCGCCTTTCGTTTAGACATTATTGGGCAACGGCTAATTCAAGGAGAAGGTTGGTGATGGAAATGGCTGAAGCCGGTTTTTTTTATTATGGAAATCAGTGACGAAGGTTCCATATAACTCGATTCCCACCGGCTTCCCTTCAGAAGTTTAGAACACAACCACTCTCTACCGTAATTGAGAAATGGCTCAATCAATAATTATAAAACTACAAAGCTAACATTACAAAACGCCTACACTAAGTACACTATGGACATTAAATCAACACACGCACAACATGTAGCACTATAAGGTAAGCCGCAGGCGCAATCGGCTTTTTAGCGTTTAAATTTCTATACAAGAATACGTCATGACGTCACATAACCTGCCCGCGATTATAGCGCTCCGGCAAGCCGGTTTTTTTTCGAGTTATTTGATAGAGTTTTATTGAATAGGCTTAAAAACTACTAGACTGTTTTTAAAAATTCTTTCACCACTCGAAAGCTACATTATCCACGAGTAACATAGGCTAAATTTTATTTTGGAAAAAAATAGGGTTCCGTAACATATTTGGGTTTTTCGGACACAAGGTGTAAAAAATAAACCAGAAACGTTACTTATTTTGCGTACGCTGCCTAAACTCTTAAAGATAGAACCGTAAAATGTTCTAATTAATTGTAGATCTTATAAATATCTACAAAAAAGTCCGCGTAACAGTATACCTATCTATGTCGAGTGAGGCACAACAACCATTTTTTTATCTAATAATCTTGATTTTTTTTTGGACTACATTTAAACGCATTTATTTTACTCATGCTATTAACCCTTATCAAAATAAATTATTTCATCACTAAGTACAGTTTATGTAGATAATATTTGGTATTTGAATGATTAAAATTGGACGTTTGGTTTTGAAGTTATGGCGAAATTAAAATATTACGATTTATGCTGCACGACCCAAGCGTCACCAAGGCGGGGCCCGGGAGTGCGCGTGCGGGAGGAGTTTATATCTATGAGAAAGGTCGTGCGCGAAGTCTAATAATTTTCGTGCGATTTTTTTTAGATTTCGTTCATAAAACTACACCTACGCAAAAGTTCTTCTCAGAGCTGGTTTTTTTAAACATTTTAATATATGCCTTTACAATAAATATCAACATGCGCAATGCTCAAAAACAAGAACGATTATCTGATCTAGCCATTCTTCTATAGAAAAACGTTCTTTACTAAAAATTAAGAATCTTCCCGGCTTTAATGATAATGTCTTAGCGCACTTTGTAAGAAAGAATAGACGAATAGCTTTAGAGTATAAGTAGTATTATTAGTACTTAGTCGATTAAGTTTTGTTTAATTTACATCATATCATCATTTCACCACAAACGGCTTTTATCAAAGCCACTTCTATTATGCTTGTAAGTAGCGTTGCCAGGCGTCCGGATAAAGCCGGACATAGTCAGGCTTTTAAGTGGCGTGTCGGGCCAAATTTGAGCATTTTTGGCTTTTGTTAGGCTTTTTAAAGACCATTTTGTTTAGAATTGTCATTAGAGTTTTGCCTTACCTTGTATCGCTGCTTGTGCTACAAGCAGAGTGGATATGGAATAGTGTAGCAATAATATCACTTAATCTTATGGTATTTTCATTAGAATTTAAAAAGATTTCATGAATTTTATTAGCCTAAAAAAAAATGTCGGCCTTTTTGACCAAACATCCGGCTAAATAGGATAGATTTTCCGGCTTTTCAGTTCCAGGACCTGGCAACTCTACTTGCAAGACACTGTTTCAATATCTCAGTGCTTACACGTATAGTAAAAGTGGACTGAAGATACATCTGCCAATACAAGACTAAAGCCAGGATGCCAATCACAGATTTTCGGTAAGGACTCAAGACTGCGTGCCCGCGCTCGGAGTAGGCAAGCATTTTTTTTGCTCCGGCTTACCTCTCTCAATATTTCACGCTTCGCCACTGATGGAAATAGTGTAAATGATAAAGCAGCGTGTTTCTCATGTGGAGGTGTTATAGAAGATTGGGAGATTTACGACGATCCTTGGATGCAACATGCTATACATTTTCCTCAATGTTTTTATTTGAATGCTGTGAAAGGAATATATTATATTAATAGCTGTCTAAAACTAATGGGTGAATAGGCATAAAGTCGACTACCAAAAAACGTCCAGCTGATTCTGATCGCAGAAAACATTTTCTTATTTATTTATATAATCTGAATAGATAAACATAGGAGTCACGATGATGGTTGAAATTGAGGGTTTCTGGATCTCATCTGATCTAGAAACCCCAATTTCAACCTACTGACTATAACACCACGTCTGGCCGGAGGATCCTCCCTTTTCAACGGAGGTTTGTGGGACTTTACTCTCTGTTCCACATACCTCCAAAACACCAAGTACGTTTGAAAAAAACCTTGCAATTATGGAAAAATAAAACTTCTTCTTCTGTATATGTGTCTTTATTTATTTAAATAAATACATAAAAATTGCACCCCAGCGAAACCAGGGCGGGCAGCTAGTGAAATAAAAAAAAAAAATATTATTGAAATATTTTAATCCGCATTATTTAGCTCCAGTCCCAATGCATAATGTTTCACAATCTTCCCGGCTATCAAAACAGTTTCCGGTTCCTCCGCACCCGTTAATGATCGACACACATACTGCTAATTCTTGATCGTATACATAACTGAAAAAAAAACAAACATCAAGTTAATAACATTTCATTATGGTACAGTTATACGTAAAAGCCTTTTTTATTTTTACGGTGGGCAAAAATCATCTTATGAAAACCCCCGCTCTTCGGTGGAGCAGGAGATAGTGTCACTCTTACTGACTTAAAACCCCACCCCGTTCCTTCTAGCCTTCATACCGGGGCTCGAGTTTCCTTTCGGATAACCCTGGCCCCAGTAGGCTTCGACCCAGCTGGGCCCCTCCTGCTGCTGACAATTCCTTGAGGCGCGCGGGAACAGTGCGCGCCGTCGACATCTTGGGCTTGGTCCGGACATTTACCGGACGGTCGGACAGCGAGCTACCCATGGCTCGCCTAAATCCACAAATATACAAAAGAACACAATTAAAAATTATTTTATTAAGTATGTGACTAATCAATCGGGCAAAAATGAGAACATGACAAATTAGTTGGCTCGATAAAAAAAATCGTGAATCTGACCCTAACTTTCAAACGTTTCTGTCTACAAGATTACGTCACGGAAATATTTGAAAGTTACAAAAAATAAGGAAGTTCGCCGTCCAACCGTCTGGACCGAGCCCAAGCCGTCGAGGTGCGTACTGTTCCACGCGCACCTCAAGGAGATGTCAGCAAACCGCACCCAGCAAGTTCGAAGCCTACTAGCGCCAAGGGCCTGCTTCTGAAAGGAAGACACGGCCCTGGAAAGGCAACGAAGGAGCTGAAGTGAGTTTATAGCCAGTAAAATTCTGACATACCCTCTCGCACCGCCCAAGAGCGGGTACATGTCATTGGATGATTTTTACACCTAAAAAAAAAACTGAATAACTATAGAAACTTGCCATGGACAAGTTTCTTAATTTTAAATCATCATCATCATCATCATTTCAGCCGAAAGACGTCCACTGGTGGACATAGACCTCCCCATAAGTCACCGCAACGAACGGTCCTGTACGTCTCGCATCGATCGGATTCCCGTGGCCCTCACCAGGTCATCGGTCCACCTTGTGAGAGGTTTTCCAATGCTACATTATTAATGATTATAAAAAAGATAAATTAGAAAAGTAAACCTACCTGATACGACCGTTGATGCATATTCTTGTGTCCACGGGTTCGAAACATCTTGGATCTGAAAAAAATATAGTATCTAAGAATATTTATCATTCATACCTATTTTTTTATTAGTTCACAAAAAAATGGGGCTTAATCCGTAATCGTTACTCATCATGTTTATGTAGGTAGTCAAAAGTAAAAAAAAAACGAAATTCTAACATTGTCCACTGCATTAAAACGAAAAAAAAATTGGGTCAAGAAATAACGCTCTTCGCCGCCTAACATCCACTAGCTGGGGAGCATACCACAGGTAAGTACTGCGCACAACCGGCATGTGTCTTTCAATTTCTGCGAGGGAGTATGCATACCCAGTGTGGCATCGTACCGCTCACGCTTTGTAGGTTGACATGACACAGCGTTGAACCATACCTGTCGCATCATAACAGGTTGCTTAGTGCTTAAAACCAACCCCACTTACAATGCTCTACCAGCTGGCGGGTATAGCTCCACCGGAAGTTCGCCACGAAACAGCCAGCCGCATTGAAAAAGCCAAACAGGAACGAGATAGCCGTCACCCCCTTTATGGACACCAACTCCCACATGCACGCTTAAGGAGCCGCAAAAGTTTTCTGCGAACTACGACCTCCTCGGAAAACAGCGATTCAGACCAGAAACGCGAACTATGGAGAAAAAGATATCCCACTCCTCCTAACTTTATCTCTCCGGCAGAACATCTGCCACCGGGAAACGAACTGCAGTGGCCAATCTGGAAATCTCTGAACCTACTGCGGACTCAGGTTGGCCGCTGCAAAGAAAATCTGGCAAAATGGGGTTTCCTTGACCCATTGCAAATACAGTGCCAGTGTGGAGCTCCATCACAGGATATGTGTCGTCTCCTATACTGCCCAGCGTGCACAACTACCTGCACCCTTCATGACTTAAACGAAGCCAATGACAGAGCTGTCCAGGTGGCTAAATATTGATCGGACAAAATTTGAGTCGAATCGACACGAGAAGAAGATAATTGGATCTCTTATTCATAACTATTACTGCTAGGAAATACTACACGCAGTGATTTTCTATTGTTTTTCATTCATAATCAATAGTCTGTACAATCCTACTAATATTATAAATGCGAAAGTTTGTATGTATGGATGATACATCCATCCATACATACAAACTTTCGCATTTGTATGTTTGTTACTCTTTCACGCAAAAACTACTGAACGGATCTCGATGAAACTTGGTAGGTACACGAGTAGACCATATCCCAGAATAACACATAGGATACTTTTTATCCTGGGATTATGTACGCGGGTGAAGCCGCGGGCAAAAGCTAGTATTTTCATAAATTGAGTGACATTTTGAGAAATAAACCGAAGAAAAAGGAATAAATTGAAGAAAAAATCCGCCCCTAAGACAACCCCCTGGTCAGTGTGATAACTTTTACTTTACCAAAATAATAACGAGACCTATTCTAATAAGCCCTTTAATTCATGAATCCCCAAGCGACCACCGGTGGCCGTGTATCTATTGTCTTACTATTGTGTCTCTAATTGACGGTATCTGAAAGGGTTAAGTATTTGTAGTAATTAAAAATTTGTGGTATATATTAGAGTATACTAGCTGGGCCCCCTCGGTTTCACCAAAGTCAAAGTCAACCTTGGTTTTAGTATATGCAAACCTATCTAGTATTTTTATGTAAAGAATCTATGTACAAAATTTCAAAACCGTGTCATGAAAAATCACTTGTTACGTCAACAAAAATACATAGTCACCGGGCCATCCAAGCGACTTAGGGCTTGTTTTGCACTTGCATCCAGTTTTGTTTGCTGGCACCTAATACCCGCTATGACCTGCCGTGACCTGTGTTGCACTTAGTGTCGATGGTGTCCAACTTGTGACCTTTTTTTAAATATTTTATATTATATTAATATTATTTTTAATTTTTTTTTTTAAAAGATAGAAAGAATTCAAAAGCGCTTTCTCTGGCACCTTATGTATAGCTGCTATTTAGCTAGAAAAATTCCGAGATACTCAGATCGACTTCAGCATTAAATTGATTTCCTTATGCGGTAAGCGGCAACTTCTTGACCAAATGTTCTTGTATAAATTAGTTAATGGAGAGGTTGATTGTTCAGAGTTGGTGTCAAAAATATTAATAAATGTTCCCGCAAGGAACCCACGGCCATGCAAGTACAACCTGTTTCGCTCGCGACAAAGTAAGACCAATCTGGGCAAATACTCCCCTCTGAACAGGTTAACGGCCGAGTACAATGTAATTGCTAAAGCCTGCCCTATCAACATTCTGCATGGCAATAAACAAAAGTTTCAGAAAATTAAAATTCTCGTAACATATGTTTCAATCCCAAACATGTAAAAGTTCATATGACATCTGATTTGATCTTTTATTTCTTATTTTATTTTATTGTATTCCTTTTTTAATTTAATTTAATGTAATTTAATTTAATTTAATTTAATTTAATTTAATTTAATTTAATTTAATTTAATTTAATTTAATTTAATTTAATTTAATTTAATTTAATTTAATTTAATTTAATTTAATTTAATGTAATTTAATTCTTTTATTCAATGGTTCAATTATTTAATTCCATTTGACATTTATGTGTATTTCTTTAATGTAATTTTCAATTCCCATTTTCATAACTTGTTCTGTTTTTGTGTTGTTAATATTGCTGACATAATTTGAATCTTAATTATTAATTTATTAATCTCCTATTATACAATTGAAAATTAAATGACTGATTTTATGTGTTTATGTGTTTTAAAAGTTATATATTATTAATGTAGTGATGCAGTGCATGTAATGCTGACGATATATAACGAATAAATAAATAACAAGGTGTAAAAACTACTGGAATCCATTCAGTTACCGATTCTGAACAAACTACATTCAGGTTTCGTATAAATTAAAAATAATGTTGTATAAATATTATTAAAACTTACCTTTTTCAGCAAAAACTGCAGCAACCGACAGAATTACAAGAAAAGAAAATACTAGCTTCATTTTTATTTAGTTTTTATTTCTGTTTCAGACACGATTTTATACTATTAATAGTGGAACAGATACTGAATATTTGTACACCTGACTGAAACTAAAATAAATATGTATTTGATCTATATTTTGCAGCCTTTTATATGTTTAATTATCATGGTAGGTATGTCAGGGATGTACTTAAGGCACCTCAAATAATAATAATGATCGAAAAATATTACCTATAGTGAAAAAAGCGTGGGATGGTCGATTTACGAAAAATATGGCACAAAGCTCCCCACGCTTTTTTCACAGTAATATTTTAAGCTATTGCATAGCTTCTATCGCGGGCCTTGAGCGTGGAGACCGAATCCAGAAATTCCGTAACGAAAAAAACCTAACACCCCCCACTAAATGGTTGTCATGGCAACTTGTCAACTTCAATCACAATTTAATTGCATAAGTTGATTAAAAAAAATGCTATGCAATAGCTTTACCGCGGCAGTCTCCGAGTGCCACACGTCTTTTTTATTATTTACTAGCTTTGCACCCGCGGCTTCGCCCGCGTGGACTACAGTTTATATCGCGCGGGCAGAGACCCGTGCTCAGCAGTGGAATTATAGGTAGCCTCTGTGTTATCCCAGTGTCTCTTTTACCTACCTACCAAATTTGATCTAAATCCGTTCAGTAGTTTTTGCGTGAAAGCGTAACAGACAGACAGACAGAGTTACTTTCGCATTTATAATATTAGTAGGGATAGTAGGGAAGTAGGGATTATGGCGTGCATGTTATTTACTTATTATTTACTTTAAGTAAATAGGTACATAGGTTCGTGCAACTAGAATAGACTTTATAGTACACAATTTAAAATCACATTGTAACTTTCCCACTTTTGAACCTGCAACCTCATGCAAGGAATACCTAATATTACATCAAATAAAACATGACAGTTTGTGAGAATCGAACTTGCGCCTCGGAGCGTGCACACGGAATAACTGTACCGTCATATCTATAACAATAAAAAATAATATTCCACAACTACTTATCACACAACGCCGTCTCGTCCCAAGCTAAGCAGAGCTTGTGTTATGAGTACTAGACAACTGATAAACATACTTAACTAACTTACACCCAGATACTGGACTGGACGTGGACAGCGAGCCATGGGTAGCTCGCTGTCCGATCGTCCGGTAACTGACCGGACCGAGCCAAGGCGTCTACGGCGCGCACTGTTCCCGCGCGCCTCAAGGAGTTGTCAGCAACAGGAGGGGCCCATCTGGGTCGAAGCCTACCGGGGTCGGGGTTATCCGAAAGGAAACTAGAGCCCCGGTATGTAGGCTAGAAGAAACGGCGCGGGGTTTTTAGTCAGTAAGAGTCTGACACTATCTCCCGCTCCACCCAAGAGCGGGTTTTGTCAATGATGATTTTCCCCGTCGACAAAAAAAAAACCCAGATACTGGACAAGTGATCGTGCTCATCCCTGAAACATTTGTCCTGGGTGGGAATCGAATCCACGACCTCCGGCATAACAGTCAGGGCCACTTATTACTTTCAATAATAAATTCTGCCCTGCTGTTTACTTCGTGGCTGTTGATATAAATATATGCGTCATTCTACTTATAAACAGCTGTCTAAACGCGATAACTTTAAAAATAAATAAAAATATTATATATAACTTAATTCAATAAAGACATTATAATAATATACATACATAAATTAATTTCAATAATAATAACGAAAATAAATAAATAAAATATACCAATACTTATGCAGAGACAATAATAGATAAGAGTATAATAACATGCATACACAATTTAATTTTTACACCACCTGCACAATAATGTTGTTTTATACGTCATACAAACCTCACCTAAGATGCTCCTGTTCCACTCGCCTATCGTCAACATCGAGCAGTTGCGTAGCTACTAAGGGGCTAGGCGGGGCAGTGCCCCGGGGCCCTCAAGCTTAGGGGGCCCCCAAAACCTGATTAACAAACAGGTTATTGAATGAACGAAAAATTTTACGAAAAATATTTATTTTGATAGTGAATCAGATAATGTAACCACTGCAGTATTGGTTTAAAAGCCTACTCAAGAAGTTTCGATAAAGATATCATTGCCGATCATATTAACGACGACCATGTCTCCATATCACAGAGTGCATGTTCGTGATAAATCTTCTTATAACTTGGGATTTATGTAAAAGATAAAGTAGCGTTGCATTTTTAAAATATGTACATATGACATGACATTTAAATATGACAAAGCCTAAATTTTAAGGGGCCCCAGTTTACTTTTGCCCCAGGGCCCTTGGTCACCTAGCTACGCCACTGACATCGAGTATAACGCAATCCATCGTAATGTTTGACGAAAAGGCAACGCAAAAAAAGAGAGATAACACCTGAAAACTTTGTTAGTACTAGGTAATTTCGAGATTTACTACGAAACGAATATTTCAAAAAACTTGTTCCAGAAAATAGCCTTTTTTCAACCCTTACAAGTTTTTGAAAAAAATGTCGTCATTTAGAATCTTAATAAAATTTACAAGGCTTCTATAGTTTTACTTTTTTGACTTATTTAATTTTTAGGCAAATTATGAAATGTCAAAGCCACGGTTATCGATTTCTAAGGAGGATATCTATGGTCAAAGCTCATACAAAATAGGAGATTTTCAGAGGTCTTTACTGGATTAGTTTTACACAAATTTAGAAATTGATTTCAATAGAAGCCTAGATAATATCCACAAGATACTGTGTTTCCAAAATATCTAATGAAAAATGTGTAATAACGTCATAATCAGAGTTATGAGCGGTTGCATGAATAACAGTGATATGTGAGTCATGATGCACCACCTTAAAGCAAGTCATTATATCCCCAGGGAGATAATGCACTATAGCCGATCCCTAGGGAATAATGAGATTTGAATTTGGAACATCGAAAATTGTGAATTAAAATGTACGTGCATCGAACAAGTTGACTCGAAATTCAAACTGGCCACTAACAAAAAAAAAAGAAAATAGAATACAACGTGCTTAATGACGGGAGCGTGATAGAAAATTGAAACTATAGAATCTTGGAGTAGTGAATTTGGTTTGTTTGATGAACTTGTAAATATAATATTTATATTTCTCTAATACCTACACCGCAGACTACTCCTTTTTTTAGTTTAAGTTCTTATATTCCATCCCAAGGTTGTCTGGAAGATATTGCTGTCAGCGATAAGACCGCCATTGTACCCATAGACTTAAGTTTCTATGTCCTTGTTACTATTTTGGTGTACAATAAAGTTTATTCTATTCTATTCTATTCTATACCTAATTATATGATTTGGTCGACCAAATTGTTTTTACCTCACAGATGGTGTAAAAAGTAGAGTATGCAATACGGGAATAAAGCTGACTTTGTCTTGAGCGCGATTTGAATTCCTCACTTCACTCAGGTTTCTTTATTAACTCCCTCGCAGTGCTCGGGAGTTAATTATATGACTCCCTCACTAACATTATCCCGCCTACACGCACAAAACGTTTTGGAAACACATTCATTGTGCGTGCAGCTAAGGAATGGAATTCATTGCCGGAGACTGTGTTTCCCGATAGCTACAACCTGGGAATCTTTAAATCGAGAGTGAATAGGTTTCTTCTAGGTAAGCGCGTTCCATCGTCGACCGCATCGTCGCTTTCCATCAGGTGAAATAGCGGTCAAGCGCATACATATCAATAATAAAAAATAAAAAATAAATATGGAAAAAGTTTAGGAATTTACAGTAAAGGGTGTAATTACACAAGTCTCCGTTGAAAAGGATGACGGATATTATGTCTGATCCAGGCAATTGCCCAATAGTACATTTTGGGCCCTTCTATACAGGGTTATTTGTAAAACACCAGCAACCTATCTTGACTAAAGACTAAGACTTGACCAACATCATAACTAACAACTATTGTTCTATGACTTTTCAAAATGTATCATATTTTAGTTCATCAGATTTTCATACAAACAAAAAAAATATTTAAATTGAAAGTTCTAAATATTACGAAGCAAAGGACAGTACAATAACGGGGGAGGAGTAGTGATCGGGCGGCGGGAGTGCTTGATGTGCTTACATCGCGTCATACAGACGTAGGTAGGTATGGCAAAATATGGAGGTGAAACGTGCTAAATAGAACAACGAAATCTTGGAGGTTTGTTTTTAGTAAATGAATTATGTTTTGTAAAAAGTCATAGAACAAAAGTTTTTGTTTATGATGTTAGCAATACAGTCCTGCAAGGTTGTTAGTGTTTTACAAATATAACTGTATAAAAAAAAGTACCGCGATGCAGGATTTCAAATTATAGATCCTTTGTGACGTCATAGATTTTTTTCATTGGCTAAGAAGAGAAAAGGGTATCCAAAATATTTATGAGCGAATACGCTGGCAGAAGCTAGTTATAATGTTTTCAGCCTAATCATCACAAAAACAGTGACATCTATCTTCAGAATACGAAACTATTCTCTTTCAAATGATTTTGTTAACGGTGTATTGTATAGATGGCGTTGTTTTCAGTAACGTAACATTTACTCAAGTGGAACAACAACCTCTAATTTTTATTCAAGCACATCAAATACATTACATTAGATTACATATATGACTAGGGAATAAAGCAATGTCTTTAATGCCTTGATCAAACGTACCGAGTAAACGGGCGAGACAGTGCTCTCGGCCGAGTACTCGGTACGTGTAAACACAGCGCCGAGCGCTTGTCTATACAATTTGCTTGCACTGTCTCGGCCGAGCAACATTTTACTGTCACGCTTTTTTACTCGGTACGTGTGATCAAGGCATAAGTCGTGTGTGTACGGGTGGCAGGTTTTTCGAACGAACTAAGGTTGCTCAGTTTTAATCCTGAGCGCAGAGAGAGGTTTATAATTAACTCCCGAGAACTGAGGCACACTCTACTTTTTTACACCTGTGTGATAATTAAAAGATAATGTCCTGAACAGCAGCCGACTTAATATTTTCTAGAGTTAAGTTACTATCAAAACTATCAATTACACTATCACTGGACATGTTTAGAGATTTGACAAAAAAAAAAAAAATTGAACCATAGCTTTAATTTTCTGTAACGCTCTTTAATTATTTTTCTTAGAAAAAACGATAAGTCTTGTCTAAAATGTCAAACGACTTGGGAATTTTGTATAATATTTAATCATTAAAAAAATACTTATTAGTATTCGATACTTTTTATAAGATTCTTCTATTAGTAAACAATGATCAAGATCTCTTAATCAACCTTGATTATTGAACCTGAGTTGACCAAAGATTTTATATATCTAGTAGGATATATAAAATCTTTGGAGTTGACTACATCAGATTTCATTTTGCCCTAATAATTAACCAAGTCGTTTGACGTTTTAGGCAGACTCCATTTTGTTTATGTTTTTTTTTTGTTACTGGCCAGTTTATTATTTGAATAAACTCGTTTAATGCACGTACATTTTAAATCAATTTAATACTTTTCTGTTTTCAAATGGTTTAGACGTTCCAAATTCAAATCACATTATTTCTGGAACGCCCAGACCGCTGGGGATAGTATGGCTTGCTTTAGGCGAGGGTTATATGACAAAGGGCATTATCGGTAAAAAAATATATTATAGGTAAATTAATGAAAAATAAAATTGCGTTTAAAAGCCATTAATTTTAATTACATAAAATAATCATGTCGTAGTCCTAACAGGCCGCTTGACAATCTTCTAGGGTAGCGAAACGGTTTTCGTTGCCCATACAGCCTCCGTAGACGAAAGGCTCGCACCTCTCAGCTGCATTATTGAAGGAATACCTGTAAAAAAAAAAAACAAAAAAAACTGTCAAGGGGATACAACTCAACATACATTTTCAGTTTTTAATAGACTTCTAAGAAAGGAGGTTCTCAATTCGGATGTTTGTATTTTTTTTTATGTTTGTTCGCGCATAACTTCGTCGCTAGCGTTTTGAAAATTTTTTTTTGTTGGAAAGGGTATACTTCCCAAATGGTCCCTTATTCACCAAGTTAGGATCTGACGATGGAATCGAGGGAACTCCTCAAAATCAATTCAATATTTTTTATAATTCAAGGTTTTTTTTTTATATAAAAGGTTTTCTGGTTCTTTCAACCGGCCGGCCGGCCGGTGGTTCCGGTTGGTTTGGTTTTTTTGTTTTATTCATCAGGGTTTTTTTTACATAAAAGGTTTTCTGGTTCATACAACCGCTCGTTCGCGATTATGTCGTTATCACACATTATTCAACCGATATTTTGGAGAGGGAGGCCAAAGAAAAGATGGATGGATTGTGTGAGAAGTGATATGAATGAAAAAGGAGTTAGTGATAGCGTGACGAGTGACAGGACAGAATGGAAGAAAAAAACATGTTGCGCCGACCCCAAATAAAACGGGATAAGGGCAGGAAGATGATGATGATGATGATGATTTTGGAAACACAGTATCTTGTGGATATTTAACTAGGCTTCTATTGAAATCAATTTATGAATGTGTGTAAAACTAATCCAGTGAAGGCCTTTAAAATCTGCTATTTTGCATGAACCGAATTTGACACTTCATAAATTACTCAAAAATTAAAAAAAAAAAATGAAATAAGTACAGAAGTAAAAGCTTTGCCTTTATCATTTTAAGGGTTTAAAAAAAAACACGTATTTCCTGGTACAAGTTTTGTGAAATATTCGAGTAAATCACGGAATTACCGAATACTAACAGAGTTTTCTGGCGTTATCTCTCTTTTTTCGCATTGCCTTTTCGTCAAACATCGCGTTGGATTGCGTTAGATTAAGTAACAAGCTTTTAAACCATGCTTGATGTTGACGATAAGTGAGTGGAAAAGGAGCCTCTTAATGTTCTTTATGAAGGGTTTTCAGTTTTTGGGCACCGCTCACTGAGACAAGAGGTCTCGTAGATAGAAAACTCATTAACAATATTTTTTAAATTAGGTAGGTACTAATTGAAGTAAATCGTATTTGATTGAATTATTTATTAATTTAATTATATTATAACTTGTATTTAGTAGATATTGATATGCTTATTTTGATTTTTTTTTAATTTTGATCCGTCTTTTTCCCTATAATATTGTTTTTTTCCTTTTTGTCGTTTCGCATACCAATTACTTTTTTTATAATTATTTTGAGCCGTGTAGAGCTTGGCCATCGAAAGATGACACAACAAAAAGGAGTCCGAATTAAAAAACTTTGTAACTGTTCACACTGACTCTATGTAAACCAAAGATTTTATATATTCTACTAGAGGATATATAAAATCTTTGAAGTTACATTGCTGTCATGTTGGTAGTATTGAAAATAATGTTGCCATATTTTTAGCAATTAAATTACTTGATATGAGGGAGATTAACTGATACTTCGTTACTTTAACAATTGCCTTTTTTTATTGTTACTATTTTTGTATAAAGTATAGGGCGCTGGGCTCCATTCCGATTGTCTTACAATTCTTTCAAATAACGAAAACGCCACGCCACAGTATTGTTCCTCTCTATTAACAACTTCCTTTGAGACCTATTTTTTAAAAATAAAATCCCATTCCTCTCATAATTTTCCAAAAAGTGTTGCAGCTACCGTTAAAATCGATTTCGTTTCACATTTCGGGGAACAATTTTGGTAGAGTAGGCAACTCTTTCCTTTTTTCCCTTCTTTTTGTGTAGACAGACAGGGGAGCCAACATTACGCCGATAGAACTTCTTAAGTGAAACGCACTGTAAACACAAGATTGAAGAAACGTCAACGACACATTTTTGACAATGTTTTTATTTTAAATGCTGCCATATATGTTCTTCAATAAATAATTCACTGTCATCTTTCGTTGGCCAGACTTATACTCTCCGTAATAAATAAATTAATTATTTATTCCTGGAATCTAATTGATCATTGAAAATTTCTAGACAGTGTCGGATTTAGCCATTTTAGGACCTGTAGCAAATCCTACCAAGCGGCCCCGGGATATTTTTTTCAAATTAACAACTTTTTTTCAAACCGGCTGCGGGGCCCCAAAGGAACAACGTATTTAGATGGAGGTAAAGTAGTTACCTCCATTGTCTTTCGTGAAAAATCAGGAACTACTTAGAAGCAATATAGCACCTGTATCTTGACTTATTCTTGTAAATCCAAATGGGGCCCAGACAATGTGTGGGGCCCATACTATTTGCTACGAGGGAGATTCGGCTCTGTAGCGGGCCGACGATCAAAATTGGCTACTTCCCTGTTGCAAACATCGGGGAACAGAGCAACGGCTACAAACAAACTAGGTATAGTTATCTATACAAATAATGAATCTGTAGAAGTTTTTAGTTCTGTGCGCAAAATGTACGAAATCTATGTTGTATCAAAGTTATCTACTTTGATACAATAAAACCCACTAAAACCATTTCATGTAAAATGTTGCCAAGACGACCACATACGGTTTGCCCCGTAAAAATCAGATCTCATGTAGAGCCAAGCTTCTGAATCTACACGGCCTAACTCTACCGTACATAACTTCACAAATTCTACATATCAGTAAAAAATTTTCTCCTGTCTTTGGCGAGGGCACTACCGTGCCCCCAGATTGTGTGTAATTTGACATATTACTTACTTAGGCTATGTTTCATCGCAATCGGTTGACTATATCGAAAGATATACTACATTCATTGACTGTTAAGAGGTACGAAGTTCGCCGGGTCAGAAAATATTATTTTTATAGCAAGCTTTTATAGCGGTATAATACCTATATAATTATTACTCATCAAGACGAATCATACGAGCCCAAACTCGATGGGGTTGTGTCGTTTAACTACCAAGCTCCTATACCCACCTTCCGGTTCCATCATCAGATCAGCTCAATGTCATAATGAAACGAAAACGGGTTCTCAAACTACCCTGACAGCGGTCCGTGGCTCCTTGCCAAAAATGGGCCAAGTTGATGAAGAGGGTTTCACTAGAGTGGAAAAGAAGAAGAAAAAGAAGCCCTGTTGCCGTAACCAGTGCGGTACCGCACCGACTGGACCAAATATGCTGCTGCGTCCTGCTGTGCCTACGACGCAGCTGTATATTTCACGTCTACATTGCTCTACGAAGGTTGAGGAAGTCGTAGAGTATATGAAGATAAAAAGCAACTGGACTCTGAGGGTCGAAAGGCTGGATTCGCGCCACGACACCAACTTCAAGTCGTTCGTGATACGAGTTCCAACCCACCATCTGGAGACCTTTTTGAGAGAGGACTTTTGGCCGAAAGGTGTCGTGTATCGACGTTTCCGAGGTCGGCTACGCGACACCACGCAGCGGAACACGACGCCGATGTTACATGTTAAATTATAAATAGTTCAAGTTTTGTTGTTATGATATTTATTAGTTTATTATTTTATAAGATTATTTTATGTATTTTTTCTATTGGCCTTCGATGCCTGAAATAAATGGTTATTATTATTATTTTTATACGTATATTTATCTCAGGACCCTGAAGTCCTGGACCTTTGGGAGGCGTACGAGGGGTCAAAACCAGCTCGAAGAGGCCTTTTTTGTGCGTTTAATGGAACGTGGCATCAACCGGCGATTATCCCTGTACGCGCTATGCTAGTGCATCCAAGGACAACCCCCGGTTTGAAAAACTATTGCGACATAATATCGAAAACAAAATAATAGGGCTATGGTTTTTGGAGTCATAGGTGGACTGGTAACATGGAACTATCTTAAGACTATGGCCCCTGCCTGAACAATGTTATTAATATCCATCGATAAAAGGCAGAGGGTGACTTGCACACTCAATAAATGGGCCCCCTAAAACGGCCGCTAGCACGAAGTGACGTAGCAACAAGGGGGCAACATATCCTGAGGCGCTTGAGGAGTGGAGAGGCATACCACGGCTATCAGGACAATCCCGGAAGTACGGTCAAGATCCCTACCAGCACCTTACTGGATTATGCATCCATCTCCCGAGCATGTTTGCTCTTGCGACTCTCCACTCAAGCCAGCCAATAAAGGCAAGAGAGAGGTGGGAGCTCTGTTCCTCGTCAGTGTTCACTACGGCCAGCCAATAAAGGCAAGCCGGAGATGAAGAACAGGAATTCTCCCGGGAGATCGGGTCCGTGGGGTCGCTAATACCCAACAGTTCGCCACAAAACTGCCCTGCGGATTGTATCTCTCTTAGTCTGGCCCCTCACCCTAAGTATGTTACGGTAAAGAAAATTCTACCGATACAGACCTAGGGCATGTTGGAGCACACAAGCCCCACCACGACGTCAACGTAGAGATACGACGATGGGGTTATTATTATTATTATTATAATATTTTTTTATTGTCATCTGATTCACATATGCATGAAAAATTTCAGCTCAATTAGTAACCGGGAAGTGAGTCAAATTTAATTTGCAAAATTTGAATACAGACAAACATTGGGACAGGTGAAACTAAATAAAAGCGTGATATATATACTTACATCGACACATGCCCATAGCATATCCCAGCGTCCGTAGGTAGCAGGCATTTAGGATCTGAAAATAAGTGATATTTTTATTTTAAACTGTGGTTTTGACCAAAGGTCGGAATTAGGGCGGAGCATCGCCGTGCCCTCGTGGGGGCGATCGGCGGCGGAGACCTCTCGCGCTGGGCCATAGTCCGGAGCGAGGAGGAAAGGCAGGTGGTCGCCTCCTTTGCGAAGCAGTAATGCTAGCAAAGGAGGAGGCCGACCGCATCAGGCAACGGCGCTCTCGCCGCCGCCGGGGGGATTCCGATCCTGATTTCCGACCACCGTAGACGCGGGCTTGCGGACGGCGAGCCATGGGTAGTGGCCCTGACTGCTATGCCGGCGGTCGTGTGTTCGATTCCCACCGAGGACAAATGTTTGTGTGATGAGCATAATCATGTGTTCTGTCTGCGTGTAATTTATCTATAGTATGTATGTATCCCTACTATAATATTATATGTGCGAAAGTAACTCTGTCCGTCTGTCTGTTACGCTTTCACGCAAAAACTACTGAACGGATTTAGATCAAATTTGGTAGGTAGGTAGAAGAGACACTGGAATAACACATAGGCTACCTATAATTCCACTGCTGAGCACGGATCTCTGCCCGCGCGATATAAACTAGTCCACGCGGGCGAAGTCGCGGGCGGAAAGCTAGTTTAGAAATATATAAGTATGTTTATCAGTTGTCTAGTGCTCATAACACAAGCTCTGCTTAGCTTGGGACTAGATGGCGTTGTGTGATAGTTGTGGAATATTATTATTATTATCTTTATATTATTAATTCCGCATGCGTGATGAAATCCACACGATATTAAAAACACTAAATGGAAAAGAATTGTGTATGTTTGTATATAATACCTAAAATAATGTTTTATTTACCAAAGAGTCAAACAGCAAAATAATCAAAAGAGGTAGAAAAATCTTAACAAATACAAAGATAAACTATCATTCTCTCGACAACAACGTTATCAATTGTCGAGAAGTAGGTAGCGTATGGAATTGACTCAATATATAGAGAATAGCTCAATATATAGAATAACTAGCATCTGCCAGCGGCTTCGCTCGCGTGGGGTAAATAAAAATAGGTTTTTTAATGCAAACCTCGAACTTCCGTTTCATTCCTTTAGGGGGTGAATTATTCAAAATCCTCTCTTAGTGCTCGCCTACGTCATAAAAGAAAACCTTTTGCAAAATTTCACATTCTCAATCCCAGTAGTTTCAGCTGTGTGTTTAAACTGACTGACTGACATATTAGTCAGTCAGTTTCTCCTTTTATATACACCACTATTTTTTAATTAGTACAAAAAAATGGAGCTTTACTTTATTGTTGAAAATTGGTCATAATTGGTAAATTCATAATTGAATTAAAGATTAGAAAATACAATGCGCAGTGATTTTCCCTTGTTTTTAATTCATAATCTGTACAATATCTCCATAAATTAAGTCACATTTTGGGATATAAACAAACGCTAATAACTTTACTGTTTATGAATATTAATAAATAATTTTAGTATAAGTAAGTAGTTTAGCGTTTTTTATGTACATATGTAATTTTTTTTACAATAATAAAATTACCTTCATAAATTGAGACTATACTTTTATAATAACAAGACTTTTTCTAATAAGCTCTTTCAAATATTTGTACTAATTAAAATATAGTGGTGTTTGGATCGATCTCATTACCAGGGCTACGCAGTCGACAGCAGTATAGAGATGTGCCTTTGCCGGCAATATTACCGTAAAGTGGTAATATTGGTGGGAATATTGCCGGGAATATTGCCCGATGTATGAATATTGGTGGCAATATTGCCAGCAATGTTCCCATATTGCCGGCAACATCTCTACAGCAGTACAGTGTGCACGTAATGCCAACAACCGCCAGAAATGGAGAGACATCGCTCGACATGCCGCAGCCTTGGAGGCAAACGACGGCGGCACGCCGCAGACCTGTTCATCAATAGCCACGGCCACTCTGACAAGAGGGCCCGACTAAGAAGATGGAGATAACAATAGCATATTCAGTCTCATCACTTTCCTACTACTTTGACTCAGGCCTCCTCTCTAGGAAAAGGAATGGGCCGTAATCCACCACGCGGGCCCAGTGCGCGTTGGTAAATGTCACATGTCTTCATATTTTTGGTACTACGACATGCCGGTTTCCTCACGATGTTTTCTTTCACCGTATTGAGAGCAATGATAGCGTCTGACTATTATATTGGTTTGAACCCGTGACCTATAACTCGTAAGTCGAGGCCATTACCACTGGACCACACTGCTCCTGACGCAAGTGATCTGTCTGAGCTATTGACATATTACATTGTATCTAATCTACCTATCTGGTGATAACGTTGATAAGATGCATGTATTCTGTAAACCACGTGTTCACAAGGTCCGGTCTAAGGGAGGGCAAACCGGATATTTGCCCAGAGCGGCAAAAAATGAGGAGCGGCAAAATTTACTTATTCTTATATTCAAACCTTCTATCTTATACCCAAGTTATCAGGTTGAGAATTTTATGTGCCACCTTCTAACCTACTTTTTTATAGTGGGAAGATCATCCAATGACAATCTCCGCTCTTGGGCGGAGCGGAGAGATAGTGTCAGACTTTTACTGACTAAAAACCCACCCCGTTCTTCGTAAATTCATACCGGGGCTGAGCTATCTCTCGAAACTAACCCTGGCCCCAGTAGGCTTCGACCCAGCTGGGCCCCTGCTGTTGCTGACAACTCCTTGAGGCGCGCGAGAACAGTGCGCGCCATTGACATTGACTTGGTTTCGGTCCAGACAGCGAGCTACCCATTGCTTGCCGTCCGCAAGCCCGCGCCTACGGTTACCTTCCAACCAACTTCAGGTTGGATAGTGGAAATACTTAAGACTTACGACTCAGAACTTATATGGTATTTGTATATTTAATTCATGAATCCCCAAGCGACCACCGGTGGCCGCGCATCTATTATCTTACTATTGTGTCTCTAATTGACGGTATCTGAAGGGTTAAAGGGCGACGAAAATGATCTTTGTCCGGAGCGGCTAAATAGCTAGATCGAGCCCTGCGTGTTTAAACCTGAGTCAAAGACCAAGCAATGTATAACTAGTCTTAAATCTTCGACTAGCTTTTGCCCGTAGCTTCGCACTCGTACATAAAATATAGCCTTTGAAACTCAGGAACAAAGCAGCTTTCTATCGGTAAAAAAATTTTAGCAATCGAACCAGTACTTTCAAAGATTACCTCCTACAAACAAAAAAATAAAAAACTTTACCTCTTTATAATGTTAGTGTAGAAGAGTGGGAGGGCATGTCAAACTTTTACTGACTAAAATCCACTCCTGTTCCTTCTTTGCCTTTGTTTCAGAGTCCCGTAAGCACAACCCATGGAGACGAAAAATTATAATGACTTTGTGTTCTAGAACCATAGGTTTTTTGGGAAGTCCTCTTAAGGCCCAGAAGGTATCGATCGGCCCTGCTGGGCCCCTACGAATTAGCTCACATCTCTTTGAAGTACGAGTGGAACACTACGCGCCGTACACCCTCGGGCTTGATCTGGACGGTTACCTGATGGCCAGACGGTAAACTAACCATTGCTTATCGTCCGCAAGCTTGCGCGCGGGGTCGGAGTCTCAACAGCTGGGGCGTGACTATATATCCATTCCCTCACGCGAACTTTCGAAGATAAAGAAGGAAATTAGAAGAGGGCTTTAGGCAGTAAAAGTCTGACACTCTCTCCCGCTCAGCCCAAGAGTGGGAGTAGTCATTGGATGATATCCCACCTAAAAAGCCCTAGAGCGGGAAAAAGAATTTGTACGACTTGCTGCCTAATAATAATTAGGATACCCAATTAGGTTTTTTTTTGGCTTCATAAAAAAAACTTAATTGGGTATTGATTGATAATCAGTTAAAATTGCTTTTAAAACTTACCCCTCGCTTCACTCAGGCCAACAGCCACGAACACAAGAACGAGGATATAAAATAATTTCATGTTATTTATGATATTGAACAGCGCAGGAGTCGTTCACTTTGAGACAATGTGTGCTGATTGCGCTTGATTTATATCGTTACGTTTTTATTTGGCAATTGTTTATTTAGCAGGGACGTACTAGGGGCGGAATGGATTCAAAGATTTATTTTTTCAGTAAACAAGGACTTTTGTAATGACTTAGAAAAAATGATGCTAATTGCACATTCCAAAGCGTAGATCTCTATGGAGAAGAATGTGCCAGAAACTCTATGGACACTTTTTTCAATTATGTTATGTAATTTACAAATATCTGAAATTCTATTCGCTCTTGTTTTTAGTCGAAGTCAAATTCACTCAGTTCCATTCAGGGGTTTATATATACGAAGCAAGGAAAATTCTAGATACCGACGCGACGTCTCAAGACCCATTTAGAACAATAGAGTCGCGTGGTGAGGCAATAAATCATTTTTATTGCAAACATGTACCTCCTTCACTTTCACGCGAATTTCGACTCTATTGTTAATGGCGGAAAGTACTATTTCCCTTATCTACCTACGTGTAGTCGTAGTAGTGGGGTGACGGTAGGTACTTATGATGGACGTTTCGAGAACTTGCTAGGCCTGGGTACGTACTTCCTTCCATTCTAGAGGCTTCGCACAGCAACGCCTTCCAATTATTTGAAGTTACTCATAATTTTATCGAAGAAAATGACGTATATAATAAACAGTATTCATAGGTATCGTAATAGAACCGAGAACCCTGCTGGATGGATAAGACGAATAATATTGTAATTTTTATTAAAATTGTTGAGGTACGTATGATCTTGTCAATAAGTTCGTGAGGTACATTGAGCAAACAGAGCAATGCCATTCGATTTTTTTGGTCTAACTCGAGTGACCCCGCTGGATCGAATCATACCAAATATTTACATGCAGCTAATACTGAGCAAAATACGTCATGTTTGTTCCTATTTGTTTTATCATCTTAAATACCTTGTTTTTAGCAAAAATATATTATTATCATTTGTATTGTAAAGAGGTATAGAAGGCGCCAGATAACCGTGGAATAAAATACATTGACCTCTCAACTAGCAAAAAGGTCATAAGAATAATTCTTTATAAGAGTCATGACCATATAAAAGGTTTATATGTGTTCTGGCTAAGATACTTTATCTTATAGAAGCACTTTATAAAACGTTTTGAGCTGAAAGAAGATTCAAATTTATAAACAACTCTTTTAGACGTATAAATGAGAAATCCTTATACAACATTTCACAGAATCATGATCATCATCATCATATCAGCCGAAAGACGTCCACTGCTGGACATTAATCCTCCCCCAAGCGTCGCCACAACGACCGGTCCTGTGCGCCACGCATCCATCGGATACCCGCGACCTTGACCAGGTCGTCGGTCCACCTTGTTGGAGGCCTTCCAACGCTTCGTCTTCCTGTAAGTGGTCGCTACTCCAGAACCTTTCGTCCCCATCGACCATCTGTTCTGCGTGCAATGTGCCCTGCCCATCATTATTTATATTTAATAAGGCATGTTATAAGTGTATTCATTCTTAGTAGACTCTGCGTAGGTACCCGAAAAACAAACAATGCATTGCTTTTCATTACTAAATCATATAAAGGATCGCGATACATGTCGATTCAAGACAGCTTTATGTCATTATTTTCTTTTTTGAAATAAAGAATGTCAATAAAATGTAGGAAGGTCAATGACCGTTATTCTATTGTCATCTGGCGCCTACTTTAGACGACTGATAAACATACATTTCTAAATAAGACACACAAAACTAAAGATAAAGTACACCCAGACAGAACAAATGATCGTCATCACATAAACATTTGTCTTGGGTAGGAATCGAATCCAGGTCAGGGCCACTCACCACTAGACTCAGTGGTTCTTAATCTTTTCTAGATCTAAAAAAAAATCTAAAATGTGTGAGGTGGATTCGCGTAGCTGTAAGGCTCCATCATCGTCATCAGGTCCCTTCGATAATACCATTTTCAACATAACCGGGCAAAGGGCTCCCCCAAGTCCTTCTAAACTTTCTTCTCCTGCACCGTCTGGTTAGAAGGACTGGTTAGACCTTGCGGTACGCGTCCAAATCATCCCGCCATCTCTTTCAGAACCTTTAATATAATTGTATTGTCATAGTCGCTTAACTATGTTCATATATATGCGAGTATAAAGTGCCGTTGGCCATTTCTGGTCTTCTTCATCAGTTCCACTTCATCAAATGTTACTTTTTTAACTGTTCTCGATGAAAAAATCAAAATCACTGTATGATTGCCTGTAATATTTTAGAAGTTCCCTCTATTCCTCATGTATCCCATCATCAGAACTAGCTTTTGATAAAAAATGGGATGGGATTCCTTTAAGAGGAAAAAAATATATTGCGAATTGGTCCATAAACGATGGATTTCTCAGGTAACACACATAATCAGCCTTTTTAATGTTCACATTGCTGGGACTCAGGCCTCCTCTCTAAGAAAGGGAATGAATGTTACATTTCTTCAAATCTTTGGTTCTAGGACATGCCGGATTCCTCAAAATGTTTTCTTTCATCGTTTTGAGAGGTAACAAACATAAAAAAGTACAACCATAATGACCTTTGTTTTTAAATCGGTTAAAAACTGTGTTTCTATTGGTTAATAAGCTTGTACCAATGCTATACCCTAGGGCCATAGTTACCCCATTTTTTTATTGTTGCTGCGTTTTCCGGTGCGCGGTGGTTACTCTAGAACCTTTCGGATTAGACTTAACCAAATCTGAATCCAAAGTTGCTAGCTGGCATTTTGCAGCACCAGCCCATATGTGGCTGTGCTTCACACACTCGGATCTGTACTTTGTATAACATTACAAACTGTCCCTATGTGAAGTACCGCCGAACTCTAGCAAAAACGCCATTTCTTAGTTTACATTTATGGAAATTTCAACTCCCAAGAGCTGAATGCGGTCGGTGCACTCTAGGGATATATTCTGAAAAGCAGGAGTCAAGGTGAACGGGTTTCTTTTGGCGGTGTACGCCTGTGTTTTGGTGGCGTTGAATCATACCAGATTGTCTTTGCCTCCTGAAGACTGCCAGAAGTGGGACATTCGTACGCTCTACCGTAGCTTCTCTTTCGGACCGGATTAGCTCCTTACTAGCCCGAGCACTGGGCAGATATCGCTCTATAAGTTAACTGCGCTATCATCTGCATTTTTTGCATACCCATAGATATCGTGCATCAGCACATCGTTGATAAGATAAGATCATTTTATTCTGTAAATATGGGTTGTGTTCTCCTGATTTATTATTTAGTATAACCTAAAAAATCATATTAATTATTTGACTGTTGTATTTAACAGTCAAATAATTAATATGATTCTAATTAATCAGTTAATAATATAATCAAAGCCACATAAAAAAAAATGAAAATAAAAATAATCAAACATTTTCTTTGTTCAGTAAAATTGATATACAGCAGGAAGAGAGTTGTACATAGAACAGACCCCTGAGGAACTCCGGCAGTAGTCGTCATGGGTTCCGAATCTCCGATGCGCATCCGTCAACAACAACTCGAAGAGATCATTCGCTTAGAAAGTCTTTACTCGGTTAGTAAGACTAGGGGAAATGTCGTACACTGGATGCCTACTTAAAAGGCTACTGTGCCTATATCGTGTCAAAGGCCTTCAAGACGTCTAAGGAGATAGCAATGACTTCCCCATTCTTCTCGAGGGTCTCGCCCCACAAGTAATTGGCATAAGTACACTAGTATGTAGATAATATTTAACATCATTATTTTTAGTGTAGGTATGCGAAATCTGCCCCCGTTAGTAAAAAAGACGCATCTAACATTTTTTCCAGATTTGATTTATATATTTACATTGCCGGAATCAGGATATAATGGGTATTTCGCTAACTTTCTCCAGTGCGGTTTTAACACAAGGAAAAAAGGCCCGATTTCCCGTTTCATTCATAAATATTTTTTTTATCCGTTTTCGTTTTTGTTATATACGTCTTTTTAACTATCAGGGGCAGAAATGTGAAACACCTATCTAGTAATTTTATGTAAAGAATCTATGCACAAAATTTCAAAAATGTATTATGAAAAGTCACAAAGTTATAAGCCCATTATGGTATCTGATTGGCGACATAAATACATGGTCACCGGGCCACCCGGGTGACTGAGCAGTCGTTTGCTTCCGCACCCAGCTGTGTTCTGGTTCCTAATGCCCGCAATGACTTGCTGTGCCTATGTTGTGCTTAGTGTCGGTGGTGTGCGACTTGTGACCTTTTCATATTTTTGGGAAAAAATACTACATGGTGTAAAAACTATTGGAATCCATTCAGTTACTGATTCTGAACAAACTATATTCAGGTTTCGCATATAATAAAAATAATATATATATGTAAAAATCAATGCCACTTTTCGTTGTTATTTTATAACTCAAGAACGGGCTCACCTATCCAAACCAAATGTTTAGGCTTTGTTCGGACTATTTAGTAGATGGTTTATGTGAAGTTTGGTAGGATATAGTAGGGTAAAGTAGGGTAGAGTAGTGTAGAGTAGAGCGCAGTAGGGAAGAGCGGGGCGAAGCTGCGCGGGCAAAAGCTAGTATTGTAATTAGATATATTGAATCGCGAAATACAATTCAAATACTGTGTTCAAATACCGCCCTGTGCCTAATATTATATATCTGAGGTCAACGCATATCAGTAAACCTGACATGCTTTGAGATACTGAACGACACTTGACCTTTTACAGAGAAACGTCCACGTTTCGTATCAATACCGGTAAATAACATTTTATTTTAAATAAATTAAATAATAGATTAGAACCTGTTATAGTTCTGGTGGACTGAACCGAGAGGCATGTAATGATTGTTGATACAACCATTCTGCACGACGAGAACCTGGGCTTGCGGACGGCGAGCAATTAAAAAGAGGTTAGAATTGCGTCGTGAGCGGTGCAGGCGTACCTCAAAATATGATCATGCTCACTATCTGCACAGATTTGAGATATATTGCATCCGTAACAAATTTCAATTAAATGTTTCGTCCTAACATTCTCACGACGTATTAATTATTTTGTTAGTCTCGTCTGTAAGCCTCCTTTAAAATGGAATAAATAAATTATTGACACAACCAATAGCAAACTTGCGATCTAAGTGTGCGTGGTCTGTTAGTTGCGTAATGCGCGCTCGTATTGGTGTATTGCCTGTAGTGGAGTTAAAGGGTGGGAGACAAGCGGCGACACTCGTTGTACAAATCGGAAAGTATTTCCTTTCTAACCTCTTTCACTTTTATGTGGTCAGACTCTGTGCTACGCTAGAGACTAGAGTCTGCGACGCTATCCACATCGCCGAAGATAGGAAGCCATAGCGAAATATGGTTCACAACAAAGTTATTCGTCGAAGTCGCGACCCTCAGCATTGAGGATAAACGACGCAAGGAGGAGGAGGAAAGTTTTATCTAAAATCGCACAGTTTTGCTATCAAACTTCTCTGAAACGGCTTGACCTAGTGTGAGAACAGGTCGTAGGCTATATTTTATACCCCTAAGTGATAAGAAGAAGGTTATTTTAACCTTCTTCGGTCATGTATCGCGTCGTAGTAATGACTCCATAGAGCGTCTCGTAGTGCAGGGCAAAGTTGAGGGCACCAGGCTACGTGGTAGATCACCAATGAGATGGACAGACCAGATCAAGGCCGCAACTAAGTGCTCGGTTTATGAATGTACCCGGAAAGCTGCAGTCCGCGATGAATGGCGCCGCATTACAAAGATGATCACTCATCGTGATTCACATTGATGACCACGACTGGCAAGAGTGTACCGACTCAGAAGAAGGTGATAAGGGTAACCCGAAATACTTTATACGACAAAACAACGTTTGCCGAGACAACCAGTGTCTGCAAGGCAGTTTGGGGCCATTAATTTAATTTATTACGTAACATAGACAAAACCAAAGTTATGGTTAACATCCATGTAGCACCCACTCCTATTAAGATCGGAGACTGTACACTCGAAGTTGAGGACGAGTACGTTCACCTGGGACAGACGGTCCAGGGGTCCATTTGGGTAGAACTAACTTCGAGACAGAGGTCAATCGTCGAATCCAACTCGGCTGGGCAGCGTTCAGGAAGCTGCGCGGTGTCTTCTCGTCCAATATACCACAGTGTCTCAAGACGAAAGTCTATGACCAGTGCGTGTTGTCAGTGATGACTTATGGCTTCAAAACGTGGTCACTTACAATAGAGGGGGTAAAATAAATCTCTCTCTCCCTAAATCGTCTACGGTCGGGTCGGATCGAGTACCGAATTGCTGTCTCTACAATAAAAGATTAGCATATCATGGCATTAACACATTCAGCCCTTTAATGTTCCCACTGCTGGGACTGTGGCCTCTTCTCTAACAGAGGGAATGGGCCTTATACCGCCACGCGAGTCCAGTGGGGGTTGGTGGAGGTGACATGTCTTCGAATCTTTGGTTATACTAGTAAGTATATGTCAGTCCGATTTATTAAATTAAATTACATTCTTATGCTGAAAGTCTGAACAAAAGACAAGCTCCTTCACTGTTAGGGTTTGAGAGGATATTATTGGGTTAGGCGAGATACCGATTTTCTCACGATGTTTTCCTTCACCGTTTTAAGAGCAGTGGTGATGAAATAAATTACACAAAGCAATACGTCTGAAAGGGTTTTTTTTTTTCGATGGGGAAAATCATCTTATGACAAAACCCGCTCTTAGGCGGCGCGGGAGATAGTGTCAGACTCTTACTGACTATAAACCCCATCCCGTTCCTTCTAGCCTTCATACCGGAGCACGAGCTCCCTTTCGGACAACTTGTCCCCAGGAGGCTTCGACCCAGCTGGGCCCCTCCTGCTGCTGACAACTCCTTGAGGCGCGCGTTAACAGTGCGCGCTGTCGACGTCTTGGACTCGGTCCATTACCGGAGGATCGGACAGCGAGCTACCCATGGCTCGCCGTCCGCGAGCCCGCGTCTACGGTGGCTGGAAATCGGGATCGGAAGGGCGAGGGCGCCGTAGCCTGATGCGGTCGGCCTCCTCCTTTACTAGCATTACTGCTTCGCAGAAGGAGGCGTCCGCCTGCCATTCCTACTCGCTCCGGACCATGGCCTTGACCAGGGCCCGGCGCGAGAGGTCTCCGCCACCGATCGCCCCCACGAGGGCACAGCGATGCTCCGCCCAGGCAGGGCACACCTCGACTGTGTGCTCCATCGTGTCCTTCGGGCGTTGCGCACAGTGGCGACACCCGGGCGTCTCTTCCGACTTTATCTGAAACAGGTACCTCCCGTCTGGTAGGGTTTGAACTTGCGACCTACAATTCGTCAGTCGGGGCCGTTACCAGTCGGCCACCGCTGATGCAATAAAAGATTATTGAAAATATATATTAAAACTTATATTTTATACATCATAAGTCGTAGGAGATATCTTCAGCTATCCGGATATGTAATAATATGACGATCATGTCGTGGTTTTTTTTTCATGCAATGGCGTTCACAATGTGCTTTACTGAAAAACCTGTTGTCGTTGCCCCCACACCCTCCATAGATGAACCGGATACATTTTTTTTTTTTGGAATCATAACCATACCTGGAAATAAAACCAGATGGATGTAAACCACAGAACAGATGAAAGAGGTTAGAATGGCCTTGTGGGCGGGGCAGGCGTGCTACAAAGTAGGGCAATGCTCATAGATCAACTACCAATAGCAAACTTGCGATCTAAGTGTGCGTGGTCTGTTAGTAGCGTAATGCGCGTTCGTATTGGTTTATTGCCTGTAGTGGAGTTAAAGGGTGGGAGACAAGCGGCGACACTCGTTGTAGTACAAATCGGAAAGTATTTCCTTTCTAACCTATTTCATCTTTTCTGTGATGTAAACTAACGTCTCAACTAAGGGCCTGCCCGCAGTTATTATTTATTTATTTATGTATTTAAATCTTTATGCACAAAGTTGTACAAAGGCGGACTTAATGCCTTAGGCATTATCTGCCAGTCGACCATAGGGTGGTGCAGAAACATAACATGGCAGGTGCAACTTAATAAATGAGAAAACAAATGCAATAGTAAATACATACTTAAATACATACTTATAAATAAACAGAGCTATAGTGAAAAAAAGACATCAGTGCGATGATGATTCTGCCAACATCCTGCGAATATGCTCTCGTGCCTTCACTTTACTACTTTAGACAAGACTGTATTGTCTACGACACGGGGTGCTAGGGCTGTTGATAAAATATCGATTTATTGCCACCCTAGCCAAGCTGCTAATCTGCAATAGTTAACGCTAGTAGAAAGCTTAACAGAATTGGCGGCTAGGTCAACTCAAAGCATTCGACGCAAGCAAAACGGTTTTAACTTGGCTGGGGGGGCAGGCGTGAAACACGTTTGCGTCGTTCTAATGTAGTTTTAGCTTTACTAAAATATAATATAATAATAATATATAATATTTCACAATTATCACATTTCGTCGTCTAGTCCTAAGCTAAGCAGACCTTGTGATATGGGAACTAGACAACTGATAAACGTAATACATACATAATATGGATAAATTACACCCAGACACAGAACAAATCTTCATGCTCATCACATAAACATTTGTCCTGGGAGGGAATCGAACCCACGACCTCCGGCAGCAGTCAGGGCCACTAACAACTAGACCTAAAAGCCAGTCAACAGTAATAATTAACATTATTGTGTTGGTTTTAAATACATATTTTAGAGGTTCTAGCATAACTTATTAAAATTTACAGTCTTTTTTAAAACTTCACGCCTCACCACAATCCCTACTTTCCTACTATCCCTACTAATATTATAAATGCGAAAGTAACTCTGTCTGTCTGTCTGTCTGTTATGCTTTCACGCAAAAACTACTGAACGGATTTAGATCAAATTTGGTAGGTAGGTAGAAGGCCACCTATAATTCCACTGCTGAGCACGGGTCTCTGCCCTTGGTTCTAAAAATCGATAAAAAGTTACGTACACGTACACTTGAATTTTGATACTGAAAACAATATTTTGTATACTTTATTTTTGTTCAACAGTAAAAAGTATAATGTAGTGAAAAACAGTATAATAAGGTAGTTGCCAGGATCAAAATAACTACATTTTATTTAGTCCGTATTTTAGATTATAAAAAAAATATTAGATAAGCGTATTTTTGCGTATTTCGATTAAACAAAAAAAAAACCCGATTAAACAAAAAGTAGCGAAAAATTCAGCACTGCTTGACGTTACACGTAACTTTAATGGGTTATATCTTTGCCATTTTTGGTTTAATTTACAAAAAAAAAAACTTGTCCCTTATTTTTGAATAATCTAAAAGACGAACTAATTACATTTTTCACGGCAACTAGCCTATACTGATTTTAACCGTATAAGTTATTTAGTTGGCAACCCTAACTTCATCCCCATGTGCCGGATAAGCACACTTAGTGAGGATCAAACTTACATAGGCTGATACGCCAAACATTCGATATCATTCTCTCTCGGCTTCGGATCTACTGGCTGTAAACATCTGAAGTCGACGCCTGATGGAAATAACCAGTCGATAGCATCACCTATGAAAACAAACGCAGTAACATGAGGATCAGACAGCAAATTTCACTTTGGGTACGAAACCCTTAAAACAATTTGGGCCTGCGCTCACTTAAAACAAAACGTCTTAGACTGATTTGTCTCAGACAAGTCTAAGACATCTTAGACAAAACAGTTTTGTATACGACACGGGGCGCTAGAGCTGTTGATGAAATATTAATATATCGAAATATCGATATTATATCGCAGTACTCAAACAGCTAAACATATAAACATTTATTTTAAAACCTCTTGAGAAATATTGGTATCTACGCATAAATGTTTTATTAAAATTGAAAAATAATGACTACATTTTCATACATTTATAATTTAATTTGTTTAATAAATATCATGAATTATAAATTGAGTAAATTATTTTTGAGCCGACTTACGATTGTTTTTTAAGACTAAGCCGATAAAATAAATTCGAAAGAAATATCGATAGTTCGATATTTTATCAACAGCCCTAGCGCCCCGTGTCTTAGACAAAATAGTCTTGTCTGAGACGTCTTTGTCTCAAGTGAGCGCAGGCCCTCAGCGAGAAAAGTTTGTGATTTTAATTTGGACTCGAACAAAGCCGGGACGTGTCACTGCTTAAATAGAACTTTATTTTTTGTATATGCGAAACCTGAATAACCTGTCCAGTATTTTTATGTAAAGCATGTATGTAAGTACAAAATTTCAAAACTGTATCATGAAAAATCAGAAAGGTGTCAGTTATGGTACTTGGTTGGCAAAGTCAAAGTCAAAATATTTTATTTCACATAGGCCTACATGGGCACTTATAAAACGTCAGAAGCTAGTGTACGGTTCCAAATTGGCCGGCAAGAAACTCCATGGTTACTCTTTTAAAAAATGTGTTTATTACAATATTGATTGATTTATGTAAGAACAGTGTAGACCAGTCAACACTATACACAAAAGCACAGAATTAATCATAATAAATAAAAAAAAGTCAGTCGTAATAGAAAGTAATCTAAGAGTTTGTGGATTACAGTATTCACATACCAAAAAGAGGCTATATAAAAAAGCAGGAAACATTTAAATAATTAAAACTATCAATAAATTGTTAACAAAATAAACTATTAACAAATTTAAGGCAGTTGAAGTCTAAAAATAATTAAAATAAAAAATATTGCCAAAGCAATGCGTTAAAGGACAAATAAATATGTATTAAAACAAAGGTGGAGCAGTTAATAGGCACAATATTGATGATTTACCAGGGGGCCACATGTGCAGAGGTAGTCATTGCCAAACAAGCGTGTCTTCGACATAGTCTTTAACCTTGTAAAATGCTTTTTTGGTTAGGACACGCTTAATATGAGTTTTGAATTTTCCCTCATTAAGTTCAGTTACCGCCTTTGGCAGCTTATTGTAAAAGCGTATGCTGTTTACTAGGAACGACTTGCTGGTCTTAGCTAATCTCCATTTGGGCAATACAATTTCGTGCTTACTACGCGTATTTTTGTTGTGAAAATCGCTTCTAATTTTATAGAGTCCTAAGTTTTTACGAACATAAAAAATGCATTCTAAGACATAAAGAGAAGCGACATAAATACATGGTCATCGGGCCACCCGGGTGACTAACAGGTTGTTTTGCTTCCGCACCTAGCTGTGCGCTGGCTCCTAATGCCCGCTATGACCTATCCGTGACCTATTTTATACTTAGTGTCGGTGGTGTCGAACTTGTGACTTTTTAAAATTATTTTTTGAGAAAAGATATAACATGGTGTAAAAATTATGGGATTCGATTCTGAACAAACTATATTCAGGTTTCGCTTATATTAAAAATAATGTTATATATTTACCATAAACATAGCTAAAAATGGCACACAACAATAAAAGATATAGAGATTTCATTGCACACAAATTTTTTCAAGAAATTTCCATCAGCACCTAACAAATATCTTGGTGACTAATGCGAAATTACCTAAAAGATTTATTATACAGCTTGCTTTTAAGGTGCAGTTCCATTGCTGCGGTCTACTACGCTACGTATTTGCGTACTACGGTTTCAGGATTGTTCAAAAGCTTGGGTTGCAGGAAAACCAAGACTAATTTGTTCGAAAACCAGGGATTCAGGAAAGTCAGCCCCCACTAGCCAAGTTACGACCATTTGGTTTCGATTCTCTTGCGTTGAACGCCTTGAGTAGGCCACGCCTCTGATTCCTTTGTTCTGACCACGTGACTACGTGTTGAGATGACGTCATCGTCGTCGACCGGCGGCTACGATCTCTGGCGCCGGGCCTTGGTACAGGCCATGGTCCGAAGCGAGAAGGAGTGGCAGGCGGTAGCCTCCTTTTGCGAAACAGTTTGCTAGCAAAGGAGGTGGGCCCAGCTGTCGGTATCCCGATCCCGATTTCTGGCCACCTCAGGCGCGGGCATGCGGACCGTCTGGTAACCGCGTCCTGATCAAACCTAAATCGAGTCGTCGAGAACGCTTAGTGTTCCACGCGTACGTCAAGAAGATGTCAGCTAACCGGGCCCCTAGCCCAGCAGGGCCGAAGCCTACTGAGGCCAAGGATCTGCTTCTGAAAGGAAGATCCGACCGTGATACAACGCAGAGGTGGATTTGGTCAGTAAAAGTCTGACACGCTCGCCCGTTCCGCCCAAGGGCAACAGATATTGTATAAGATGATTTCCCACCTAATAAAAAAGGTTATAAGATTCTTTAAAAGTCAGGGCTATAAAATTGTTCAAAATCCAGATTTTTGGGATAGTTTGAAAGCGAAGAAGTACTAAAGGAACACGGGTTGATTTCAGTAAGTAAAAGACTGACACACACACAAATGTGTCTGCACAATTTTATTAAGTTACCACCTCTTGTACCGCATTCAATGCAAATAAATGGCTTTGACTTTGACTTTTTTCACACTCTTCAGAGCGAAAAATACGCAGAAGTGAAACTGCACCTTTACCAATCACTTTCATAGCATGTAATTTTAACAAGCTAATACTAATTATTAAACGTAATGTTCTATTAATATTTTTGCCTTGGAACTAATGGAATTAATGACTTGGACACCATGGTTGGGGAAATTGGCTGCTGCGCTTCGTGCCACGGGTTCGATTTCTTTTATTTTATACTAGCCATTACTGTCCCACTTAAAACAGCAGAAAGTAATAAAACAGCATTTTAGATAATAATAACATTTATTATTACTAGCATCATTTCAGCCAAAAAACGTCCACTGCTAGACTTAGGCTTCCCCTAAGTATAGCCGCAACGAACGGTCCTGTGCATCTCGCATCCATCGAATTCTTGTGACCCTCACCAAGTCGTCGGCCAGCCTCGTGGGAGGTCGCTACTCCAGAACCTTTCGGCCTCAACGACCTTCTGCGAGCAACATGCCTTGCCCTTAAGTTTGGCGATTCTTCATGCTACCTAAGCTTGGTTCTCCTGCGGTTATCTTATCTCGTATTGCCCTTAGCTGAGCAAAGGCCTCTTACCATTCCTTACAGCAACTGGACGTCTAATAACAGGCGACACATGTCTGCTAACACATATGATTATGTATCTGATGACTCGACCAATCAGAACGTAGTAACACGCTCCCGCGTACCAATCGGAACCAATCAGAACTCCGCTCCCCGTACCTCGGCTAGTTGACAAAATTATTTTGGTGTGCTAGTTCAAACGTTCATGAGGCATGGCTATAAGGTCGTTGCTTCGAATGATTACGATATTTCGCTTCTTTTTTCCAATTCTTTACGAAGACACCCAGGTCTTCCCATCATCTCCTTTGCGGTCTGCTACGGCCCCTCGCTATGTTCGGGCACCAGTCCTGTGTTTTACAGGCCCACAGTTGGCCAGGCATGCGGCAGACATGCTCTGCCCATTCCCATTTTAGTAAGGCAGATATTTGAGTCACATCAACGATTTGCCTTTTTGACTGCAGTGTAGCGACGAACGTAATCTGTTAATTTAACACAAGATACCACAAGTGGCCTGAAAAGTTTCTGACCTAACAAAGATACAAGACATTTTTTAAGCTATTGCATAGCTTCTATCGCGGGCCTTGAGCGTGGAGACCGAATCCAGAAATTCCGTAACGAAAAAAACCTAACACCCCCCATGGTTGTCATGGCAACTTGTCAACTTCAATCACAATTTAGTTGATAAAAAAAATGCTATGCAATAGCTTTACCGCGGCAGTCTCCGAGTGCCACACATCTTTTTTATTAAAATTTATTTTTCTATTTTCACATTCGTCATCATCATCATCATCATTATTTAAGCCGATAGACGTCTACTGTTAGACATAGGCCTCCCCCAAGTGTCGCCACAATGAACGATCCTGTGTATCTCGCATCCATCGGATTCCCGCAACCTTCACCAGGTCATCGATCCATCTTATAGGAGCCCTTCCGTGTTTTCTAGGTACGCGGTCGCTACTCCAGAACCTTTCAGCCCCAACAGCCATCTGTTCTGCGAGCAATGTGCCCTGCCCATTGCCACTTAAGTTTTTCGATTCTTCGTGCTATGTCGGGAACGTTGGTTCTCCTGCAGATTTCTTCATTTCTAGGACTCGATCACGCAAGGAAACTCCGAGCATAGCCCTCTCCATCTCTCTTTAGGAGACTTTAAGCCTTCTTATAAGGCTGATTGTTAGCGACCACGTTTCATTTCATTTTTTTTTTACATTGTCTCATTGTAACTCTACACACTTTTCTCAGCGATGCTCCCCTTTCTCTAATCTGTTCAAACAGTATTTGGCGTTTTTCTCTCTACAAAACAATTATACAAGTGCTGTTACCTTCACATTAAGGTCAGAAACTTTTCAGACCACCAGATCTGTACCTACTACCTGTAGTTAACTTATACTTGTGTGTAAAGCACCAACCTGCACTGGGCCCGCGTGGTGGATTAAGGCCCATTCTCTCTCCTAGAGAGGAGGCCTGTGTCCCAGCAGTGGGAATATTAAAAAGGCTGATATTTTTTTTTTCCGGTGTGAAAATCATCTAATGACATCCCCCACTCTTGAACAGAGCGGGAGATAGTGTCAGACTTTTACTGACTAAAAACCCACTCCTGTTCCGTCGTTGCCTTTCGTACCGGAGCTCAGCTATCTTTCGAAACTAACCCTGGCCCCAGTCGGCTTCGGCCCCTGCTGTTGCTGACAGTTCTTTGAGGTGCGCGGGAACAATGCGCGGTGTCGACGACTTGGGCTCGGTCCGGACAGTTATGGGACGGTCCGACAACGAGCTACCCATTACTCGCCGTCCGCAAGCCCTCGCCTACGGTGGCCGGAAATCAGGATCGGGATCCCGGCGGCGGCTGGGGCGCTGTGAGCGCCGTTGCCTGGTACGGTCGGCCTCCTCCTTAGCTAGCATTACTGCCTCGCAGAAGGAAGCGACCGCCTGCCACTCCTCCTCGCTCCGGACCAAGGCCTGCATCAGAGCCCGGCGCGACAGATCACCGCCGCCGATCACCCCCACGAGGGCACGGCGATAACATATCAAGATGCCTTCTTCGAAAAGCATGTTAAGCCGGTCCAGCGGGTCCTAGCTGTCATTTTTAGATCTTTGACAATCACTACGGTACTGCGCTCCATAACATTGAGTTTGGATTTTTAGATGTTAGGTATTCAAAGACAAAAAAAGTAATGAGTTTACAAATGGATGGATGGAGGGGGAGAGGGAGACCAAAGAAAATATGGATGGATTGTGTGGAGAGTGATATGAAAGAAAAGGGAGTTAGTGATTGCGTGACGATTGACAGGACCGAATACGGAACAAAAAAACGAGTTGCGCCGACTGTACAATTGTCCCAAAAATATCTCATTTATAGAAATAAAACCAACTTCCGGAGTAGACACAACAATTTATTATAAGAGTACCGTTGAGGTCATGTCTCGCAGGAGAATCTTAACACCGCGATTTACAATAGTAACGTTTCGGAACAACGCCATCTGTTATCGAAAATCAGTACCAAGCTAATGACAAATGTTAACCTTGCAATAAGATTTGTCTGTAGTGCTTATTTAAACAGATTAGACAAATAAAACGGGATAAGGGCAGGAAGATGATGATAAGGTATTCAAAGATCAAGTCTATGTTGTAAATGTATATTGTAGTAGTGTAGTTATACTACGTCGAACTTCAGTTGTTTCTTACGCAAAGTCGTTCGCACTCAGGTTTGTTAGTGAACCTGTTCGCGTTTCCTCCGCAGCCTCCATAGATGTAGTGCTCGCATTGCTGTGTCTCCGAGTCGTAACTATAACTAGAAACAGATCCAGAATTAACAACAAGCTTTATTGTTGAACACAGTGTCTAAGGCACCTCGCCCATGGTGACTTTATGTAGCGATGCTGTAGCGCGTTAGTAGCGATGCTGTCGCGCGTATCGTAAGGGCCTGCGCTCACTTGCAACAAGACGTCTTAGGGCCTGCGCTTACTCGAGACAAGACGTCTTAGACAGAACTGTCTGAGTCGTCTCAGACAAAACTGTTTTGTCTGCGACACAGGGCGCTAGGGCTGTTGATCAAATGTCGATATATCGAAGTATCGATATTATCGCAGTACTCAAACACCTGAAAATATAAACATGTATTTGTAAACCTCTTGAGAAATATTGGTACTGTTTGGCACGCATAATTGCTTAATTATTATAAGCGTAAGCATCGCTACAAAAAGTCGCGGTGAGTGAGGTGGTACCCGCAGACGGGGCAAAAAAAAAAGCTTCTTTTTGAGGCGACCTTTTTTCAAAAAAACGCTTGAAGCCGCTTCAAGCTTCTCCGGCCGCAAAGAGTCGCGCGCTTCAGCTGTTTTTGCGGCCGCTTCTAGCTTTTTTTGTGGTCGCTTAGCGTTTTTTTGTAGCGGCATTTTTTTTGACAGTTGGAAAAATGAGATTTTCTCTTTTCACCTATAATAAAGAAAGTAAAATATGTAATTTATTTACAGGAAATGATGCAACCATAAGACTAAGATATTTTTTTTTTTGACTAAGTGTCATCCTAGCAAGACGAAAATCAAAAGGAAGGCATATAATGTCTTCATTATGCCTTATGTGCCTTAAATCATAGGAAACCAACCTTTAAGCCACCGGTACATGGTGGACATCCATACGTACAAAGCGTTTTGGGAACACATTCATTACAGTACAGCTAAGGGCCTATGCACACCACGTTTTTTAAACGCGCCGTCGCGTTTTTATCCTGCAGAGCAGTTTGTTGTCGTTTGTATCGATACAAACGCGCGGCACCGGCGCGTCTGTATCGAAACAAACGCGCGTCGCCGGCGCGTTTTTATCCTGCAGAGCAGTTTGTTGTCGTTTGTATCGATACAAACGCGCGGCACCGGCGCGTCTGTATCGAAACAAACGCGCGTCGCCGGCGCGTTTTTATCCTGCAGAGCAGTTTGTTGTCGTTTGTATCGATACACACGCGCGTTTGCATCGCGTCTGTATCGCTACACACGCGCGTTTGCATCGCGTCTGTATCGCTACACACGCACGTTTTCATCGTGTCTGTATCGCTACACACGCACGTCTGTATTTATACAGGTGTGCAAAGGTCTACAGGATGCGTCTGACTTGCGTGCGTATCGCGTCTGTATCGCTACAAACGCGCGTCGACGCCGCGTTTAAAAAACGTGGTGTGCATAAGCCCTAAGGAGTTGAATTCCCTACCGGAGTATGTTTCCTGATAGCCACAACTTAGAGGTCTTTAAGGCAAGGTTGCTTCTAGGCAAGCGTGCTCCATCGTCGACCACATTGTCGCTTACCATCAGATGAGATAATGGCCAAACGCGAGCCTATCCATTATTAAAAAAACGAGAGTGGGGTTCAAACTTACCTTGGTATATACGCCATACAGCTGATCTGTTTTGGGTTTCGGTTCTCATCTATTGGTAGTTTACACCTGTTATCGACAGCGTCTATGGCATCACCTGTTATACAAAAACCGGGCAAGTGTGATTCAGACGCACACTGAGGGTTCCATACAAATTTACCTATGAAGACAGTTCAATTCCCGAATTAAGTTGCTCGTAAAAAGATTTTTCCAAATCTGTTTTTTTTTTTTTTGTGACGTAACTACAAGTTTATTGTTTTCAGATTTTTCCTATATTTGTTATGTATTCGTGCTATGAGACCTTGCTTCATGCCAAATTTTAGGAATCTAGGTCAATGAGAATGGGTCCTTATGAATTTTTGAGAGTGTTGTAACACGTTTTTTGCAAGATAAACGGCCGTATCTTTTTTTTTCTGTTAACTCGGAAGTTTGATTTTTTCACAACTTCCAGTGACCGCAGATTTGGGTATATGGTTTTAATTTTAATTCGATACCTTTACGCGTTTTTGAGATAAAGGTTCAGTGTGTCAGACACACAGAAAGGCAAACCGACAGAGAGACGAACAACAAAGTGCGGGTTCCATTTTTTCGTTTGAGGTGCGGAACCCTAAAAAATAACCAACGTCAGACGTCTGAAGTTCTATTTATGTTTATTATAAAACTAGCTGCTCCCGGTGGCTTCGCCCGCGTGATTGCAGAAAATTATCCTAAGGGAACATACTTCCGTGATAAAAAGTATCCTATGTCCTATTCCAGGACATGGTCTATCCGTGTACCAAGTTTCATCAAAATCGGTTGTGCCATTTAGGCGTGAAGACGTAACAAACAAATAAACAAACTCACTTTCGCTTTTATAATATAAGTAAGGATTGCAATTTTTTTTTGTTGCAAGTTTCAACTGAAATCGTTTTTCAATTACAGTGCCAGTGCACTCGCTTGCACGAACAGTTGTAAAAATAAATACTTTTTACAAAAAAAATATAACCGACTTCAATGTAAAAAAAAAAAACAGGCAAGCGCTTGTCGGACTCGCGTACTCCTCAGTGTGACTTGTAAGAAACCTTCACCAATAAACTAATAGGACTATGACTTTATTTCACCTGAAAAACATTTTTTCAATACACTTGCTCATAAAGTGACTCTTATTGCACTGCACTTAGGTATATAATGGCACTTGTTACCAAACTGTGACATTTTGATTATCATTACGCACTAGTGCTATAATGTGGTTAAAACCTTATTGTTCAACCTCTCCACCGTCATAATTTTATGACATTTATCGTATTAGGATGGGCGCAGGTCGTCCCCCACGAGGAAAAAAAATTGGGCGTGGATATGAAAACGGATTTTTACCGCCACAAAAGTTTAATAGTTTTACAGTTATTTTATTCCCAAGTGTATTGAAAAACGTCGTATGATACACGTGAGTAATTAATGATTATAATCATTAATTACTCACGTGTATCATACGACGTTACCGTTCTCGGCTCTCTTAATTCATGAATCCCCAAGCGACCACCGGTGGCCGCGCATCTATTGTCTTACTATTGTGTCTCTAATTGACGGTATCTGAAGGGTTAAGACCCTCGCGATGGCTCGGGTCTAAATACCGCCTCAACGGTAATCACTAACATTACACACTTAAGTATATCATAATGTACTATTATTTTAGAAGGTATATATATTATTACCTTCAACGTAACAGAAGACGACACCAATTATAAAAAGAAAAATGTGAGATTTCATTGCGCACGAGTGCTCTTTAAGACTTTTTATCAGCATTTAAGCAATGTCTTAATGGCTAATTTTAATCGAGTCTAACTAATACCTATGACTTTAAGAGGCAGTTCCATTGCTGCGCGCTACGCTATAGACAAGACACATTGCTCGCAGAAAAGATGGTCGATGGGGACGAAAGCACAAAATATATATAATACAGAAGTCAATCTACATACAAAGCGCGCTCGAACAACGCTCACGGACACGATATCTCGGAGCGGCTCGGCGCACTCGTCAAACAGTTCCGGCTCAACCGGGAGTCCGGTCGTTTTTTCGTGATGCCTGAACAAACAGACAGACAGACAATTTTTTTTTAATCACATTTTTGGGTTCGGTGTCGGTCTAGTAACACCATTTTTTTTTTTTATTATTTTTAATATACAGAACTTTCACTTTACAGATTTATTATAAGTATAGATTACCCACCCAAAAAAAAAAAACATATCCTACGCAGAAGTTAAATTACGCCTTTACCAAACACTTTTATGATTATTTAATTTATAAAACTAGCTAATCTATACTCTATACCAATATTATAAAGAGGTAAAATTTGTAAGTTTGTAAGTTTGTATGTAGGGGGTAATCTCTGGAACTCATAATCCAATTCTATTTTTTTTTTATTGGCAGAAAGCTACATTATTCCTGAGTGCTATAGGCTATAAATTGTTTCTATAGCATGTATATTAACCGAGCTATCACAACTTTTGTCTAGCAAGTCGGAAAAAAATTCCTCATAAAACAGAATTATTTGCGTGCGCTGCCTAAACAGTTGCTTAAAATTAAAAACAATGTATGGCTACCTGGTTCGTCTTAATAATTTCTACAAAAAAGTCCGCGATACCATATCTCTATCTTTTATATTTTATCTTATATACTTTTTTTATTGCATTAAAAATATTTTTTTTTCGTCATACTTACGTTTGGTTGATTATTTGAGCAACAAAATATTAATTCTTATGACAATAAATTATTTCAGTATCACAAGAACATCATACAGATAAGATTTGCCATTTACAGTATATCAATTGGTCATACAGGTTCGGAGATAATATAAAATTACTAAAACGCAAAATGCCCCTAGCATAACTTTCATTGTGCAGACGTTTTATCTATTTGCCCATAGATGGCGTTCTGCAATTACGTAATTTTTCTGAATCGCGGTGTTAAGACTTTCTGTGGATTGATGACCCTCTCGAATTATTATGACCACGTTGTCGTCGTTAGTTGGAGTTTTTCTGTCAGTTGCTTATTGATTTCGGTTGTTTCGTTCGTATGGTTGTTGTTGTTGATAGATACCTCATAATCGTAAATATCGTAATTTCATTGTACTGTACGTTTGTTTTGTAGTTTCGTACTTCGTTTTATCGTAATAATACGAGTTATTCGATATTACGATTGTTTTGTTTTGTAAAGGCGGACGGTGTTCGAGTCGCTCTCCCTTTGTTCATAATTGTTTTCAAGTCTGTGCGTAGTTTGTTGAGAGCATGCAAAGGAAATCTCAACTGTCCCGGCAGACATCACAGACAAGAGCCGCTCGAGTACGCCGTACGGAAGAATCTGCCCCTGAAAATGAGCAGCGCCTCTCGAGAAATAGAGTATATATTTCGCAAGCACGCGCTAGAGAATCTAGCTCCGAACGCTCACAGCGCCTTGCTAGCCAAAATGTGAGGACGTCGCGGGCCCGTGCTCAAGAAACTAGCGCTGAACGTGCGCACCGTCTATCTGAGTTAAGGCAGCATGTCTCTGAGACAAGAGATAGGGAGACTAGCGCTGTTCGCTCGCAGCGGCTTGGTAGGCAAAATGTCATAACATCGCAGGCCCGTGCTCGGGAATCTAGCGCTGAACGTGCGCAGCGTCTATCTCATTTAAGGCAGCATGTCTCTGAGACAAGGGATAGGGAGACTAGCGCTTAGCGCTGGCAGCGGCTCGCTAGGCAAAATGCCATAACATCGCAGGCCCGTGCTCAGGAATCTAGCGCTGAACGTGCGCAGCGTCTAATCGAGTGTAATCTTATTTTAAAACAAGAAATTTTCCGCGGACGAAGTCGCGGGCAGAAGCTATAATTAATAATTTTAATCTCCTATTATATTTTTTTTATTTCTTCGGAACTAATGAGGCGAAAATAATCTGTATTATGATTACATTCCGTGAAAATAATAATTATGGATTAGTCACAGAGTTAAATTAAAATAAAGTACTTAATTTTTAAATGAAATGAATTAGGACTTCAAAATGAAGTACACAATAATAATTTTGAGTATTATAGTTGTTTCAAAAAGTTATAATGGTGATTATGAAATGAATTTGAAGTATATGTTAAAAGGTAGCTGAAACTTATTTGTGGGAAACTTTGCATTTTTAATTTTGATAGTTTCGCGTTTGACCATTATCTCCATAGACTTAGTACATATACGGGATCCCTTCTTTTTGCATAATATTCTTTGTCCTATTATACTTTGGCATAACGATTTTGGCATAACTTGTTTTGCCATAATAATACTTTCCCATATTTGTTTTTTGGCATACAGTTTATGTTGGCATAATCATATTTAAGGCTAATTTGTTTTGGCATAAATTTAATTCGCATAACGTTACTAGGCCTAATGACTATTAGCATAATAATATTTAGGCATACAATTCATATAACATAATATACTACCACATAGCTATAGTTTCTGTAAAAATTCAATAATATTGTTGGTTAAAAATTCAATATGTTGTGCTACAAAAGTTAGCGACAAAACCGAATCGCTGCAAAACCGACTCCACGTAGTCTTGTCTGCCCTACCCCTAGAGTGTAATTTAAAATCGCGTAGGCGCGTAGGGGCGAGGCGGACCGCGGGCTGAGGAGCAGGCGGCTGCAAGCGAGCCGCCTGCGACGATTAGCACGCTTGGGGCCGCCGGAGGCCCGCAGCGCCGGAGCCGTGACAGAAACCATGCCTGCTGCATGTTGCATGCGCGCTTGAATGCTGCATGCCTGCTTGCATGCTTGTTTGCATGCTTGCTTGCATGCTTGCTTGCATGCTTGCTTGCATGCATGCTTGCATGCTTGCTTGCATGCTTGCATGCTTGTTTGCATGCTTGCTTGCATGCTTGCTTGCATGCTTGCTTGCATGCTTGCTTGCATGCTTGCTTGCATGCTTGCTTGCATGCTTGCTTGCATGCTTGCTTGCATGCTTGCTTGCATGCTTGCTTGCATGCTTGCTTGCATGCTTGCTTGCATGCTTGCTTGCATGCTTGCTTGCATGCTTGCTTGCATGCTTGCTTGCATGCTTGCTTGCATGCTTGCTTGCATGCTTGCTTGCATGCTTGCTTGCATGCTTGCTTGCATGCTTGCTTGCATGCTGCATGCTTGCTTGCATGCATGCCTGGTATATGCTTGTTTGCATGCTTCTTACTGTGAAAAAATCCTACAAAATTGCTGCATGTTGCATGCTCGCTTGAAAGCTGCATGCTTGCTTGCAAGCTGCATACCTGCTGCATGTTGCATGCTCGCTTGAATGCTGCGTGCTTGCTTGCATGTTGCATGTGGCATGCTTGCTTGCATGCTGCATACTTGCTTGCATGCTGCATGCTTGCTTGCATGCAAGCCATGTGTATGCTCGTTTGCATGCTTCTTACTGTGAAAAAAGCCTACAAAATTGATCATAACAAATATGTTATGTATGACCTGCTTCAGGAGATATGGTTTTTTCCAATCGTCGAAATAAATTAGATATACCCTAAAGTTATGCTTTAGAATGTTATGCTTACTAAATTTATGCTTTAGAATATTATGCTTAATAAATTTATGCTTTAGAAAGTTATGCTTAATCATTATTATGATTAGAAATATTATGCTTTAAAAAATTATGCGTATGCTGTTTTGCGTAAATAAATTATGCGAAAATATAATTAGGACAAACAAAAGTATGCCAAGTTATATTAGGTCTAAAAATTTTATGCAAATGGATAGGGAACCTACATATACAGGGTTATTTGTAAAACACTAGCAACCTCTCAGGACTATGTTTAGAACATCATAAACAACAACTTTTGTTCTATGACTTTAAAATAATATCATATTTTAGTACAAAAATAAAAATAATTAGATACGTTCTAAATGTTGCGAATTCTATGCTGGCGTATCAATTTTCTAGTGTGATGAGTACACGAAAATGGTGCGAATGCTTGCTAGGTAGGTGTGATGACAATGTTTCTATCTCTATCTATTACTACAAGAACAGTGTGCAGGAGGCGTAGGTAGGTACAGCAATACAGAGTTAAAATGTGTTAGATAGAACAACGAAATCTTGAAGGTTTGTTTTTGGTAAATGTATTGTAAATGTATTGTTTGATTTATGGTAAATGTATACAATATATATTTTGTAAAAATTTATAGAACAAAAGTTGTTGTTTATGATGTTCTTAACTAGCACCTAAGAGGTTGCTAGTGTTTTTCAAATCACCTTGTATATCGATGATTATCTCACCCGATAATCTTGGTAGGGGCGGCCAGATAGGGATATTGCGGAATACTCGAGCGCGTCAGAAAATGATATGGAACTTTTTTGTGAGCAGTTTTGCATTTTTAAGTTTGATAGACTTGCTTTTGACCATTATCTCGCCCGATAATCTTGGTAGGGGACGTCAAATAGGGATTTTGCAGAATACTCGAGCGCGTCAGAAAATCAAATGGGGAGAAACCTTGCACCTTGTAATTTACCCCTACCAAATATGGACCCTTAATGTGGTGGGGTCCGTTAAGAGCAGCCCGTAAGATTAGTTACAACAAATCGATCCTTGGAATAACTCGAGCGCGTCAGATTAAGAAAAGATAAGTTAAGTACATGCAGAAAAGTGTATATTTCTATAAACTGACAATTTGAGCGTGGCATAAGCAAATGTGCGAGTCATAAAGATTGGTTGTAAAGTGCCACCTGGCAATTTAGAACTCGGTGGAAAGGCGTGCGAAGAGGTTAATTGGTGATCCAGATATCGCTCATTTGGTGCAACAACGGCGTAATTACACTTTTTTCAAAACAATTTTTATAATGTTAAAAGGTGCGAAAGACTATTTACATCGGGAGAAACATCATTTACGTTGATTTTATTCAATAAGACGACCCACTGACCAACTGCAACGATTAGAATCGTAATAAGTTTCGCTAAAATGCCATAACCATCTTTGACTGCATCTCCTGTAAAAAATTTAAGTATAATTACGCCATTGTTGCACCAAATGAGCGATATGGTTAAGTCCAATCTTCAAAGCCTTGAGCACAGGCGTAGGGTAGCCAGCCTTTCGGTGTTTTACGGGTTGCATTTTGGAGAGTGTGCGCAGGAATTGCATAACTTGATTCCGCCATCCCATTTCTACCACCGGACAAACCGACGTACGGCGAGTATCCACCCTAACGTTGTTGAAACCTCTACGGTCCGGACTAAGCGTTTCGCTTCGTCATTTGTTCCGCGTACATCGAAGGACTGGAACAATTTGCCTGCTGCGGTCTTCCCGTCCGATTACAATTTGAGCGTCTTCAAGGCTAGAGTGAATAGGCTCTTAATAAATTAGTGCGCCTCACCATCAACGATTGCATCACTGCTTACCATCAGGTGGGGTCGCAGTCAAGTACTAGTTTAAATAAGTTAAAAAAAATAAGTTCCTGTTAAAATTTAGTTGATAATTGCAATTTGTTTTACCACAGTTTGCTATGATAATTTTGTTAGGAAAGTTCAAAATTTTACACTTATCGATGGTTTTAGCTACATCGCCCCATGAAATCCCGTAAACCCGTAGCCAAGTTGCTAATCTGCAATAGTTAACGCTAGTAGAAATCTTCAAATGTAAGGGAACGACGTCACCTCAACGCTCAGTCACGTGGTCAGAACTAAAAAATTGGCGGCAAGGTCAACTCGAAGCGTTCGACGCAAGCGAAACGGTTGTAACTTGGCAAGGGGGGCTGGATTCTATAATTTTTTATTTTAAGGGTAATCTTATCGGATTAACCTCAACAACAATATAAAAATAGACACCTGTATCGAGTTTCGCATTTACTAAAACGAATGTTGTTCTGTCAAACTAAACGACCCAGCGGCGCTCCGCATCGTCTGTGTGTGGCGAAGGACTGGGCAGCTGGCAGAGCCTTTACGTCCGGGCCCTACACGCCCCTCTCAGCAAGGAGGGGCCCGGGAATGCCGCGTGCGCTCGGCCATTCCCGCCCGACGGTGGTGGTGATTAGTGCAATGCGGGCGAAGGCGCCCCCGCGCCTGTCGCCCGCTAATCACCACATGAGGGTGGAAGAAGGCGATCGGACATTCGCCTTCTCCTTCCCCTTCTTCGTCTGCGGAGCGGTGCGGCGAGAGGGTCGTCCTCCCGCGCACGTTCCGCCGCCTCCTTTTGCGACATAACATCCTCGCAAAAGGAGGCGACCGCAGTCCAGGCCTCCTCACTCCCCAGCATACATTCGACCACGCTGGGGAGCGAGAGGTCCTGCCCAATAACCGCAATTAGACTGCGGCGCTGCTCACCCCAGGCCGGGCACGCCTCGAGGGTGTGTTCTCCGCAGCGCCGCAATCATGGCACGCCGCGGCCTCTTCCCGCCCGATCCGGTGCAGGTGCGTTCCGAAACAGCCATGTCCGGACAACACCTGCACCAGACCAAGAACCTAACCTAACCTAACCTAACCGCACCTTTTGCAATCTTTTTTCAGGTTTCGATAACATTTGCGCACTGCCAATAGATCGCGGCCATTGCCCACAGGAGGTCAACAGGTAAGCAAATCCTTAAACGCTTGCAATGCTCCCATACGTCAATACAGGGTTAGTAGTCCAGTCATCGATATACAGGGTTATTTGTAAAACACTAACAACCTTGTTAGTGTTTTACAAATAACCCTGTATATCGATGACTGGACTACTAACATTATACTGATGGATGGCAGGACTGTATTACTAACATCATAAACAACAACTTTTGTTCTATGACTTTTTACAAAACATAATTCATTTTGCTATACCTACCGACACAAGCGCATCCAGCACTTCCGCTGCTAGACAGAGACACCCTCCGTTATTGTACTATCGCTTGTTTTGCATAGACTTCGTAATATTTTTAATGAAAATCTTAAGGATTAAAATATGATAAATTCAATCAGCGTTCAAGATTCGTGCCGGTACTTATACCTACAGTAATATTATAAAGAAGTAAAGTTTGGTTTTTTTGTTAATTTTTTTTTGTAAAGACTATTTTGTATTTTGTTAATAATTTTTATTTTTTGGTAATCTCTGGAAATACTGGTCCGATTGCTAAAATTTTTTCACCGATAGAAAGCTGCTGTATTCCTGAGTGACATAGGCTATATTTTATGGACGCGAACAAAGCCGTGAGCAAAAGCTAGTACCTAATAATGTGGTATGTTCTCTTACAGATACGCTTTCATCCCTGCTATCAACGTGTGCGTCGTGTTCACATACAGTGGCTGCGGAGGCAACCAGAACAACTTCGGGTCCCTTGACGAGTGTGAGGTGGCCTGCCCTTCCACCTCCTCTAGCGAGATCGAGGACAAGGATATAGACAATTGTTTTATATGAACTGCTAATAAATTACCTGTAGTATTTATTTATTTATCAAACTTACACCATCTGGAGTATGTTGTTAGGAGTGGAATTCCCTGCCGTAGTTTGTGTTTCCTGATAGCTACAACTTGGGGGTCTTTAAGTCAAGAGTGAATAGGTTACTTCTAGGCAAGCTTGCTCCATCGTCGACCACATCATCGCTTACCATCAGGTGAGATGGTTGTCAAACGCGAGCCTATCAATAATAAAAAAAAAAACTTTACAGGGAAACCTAATACGACAGTACAGCCAAAATACCTAAACAAACACAATTTATTACTAAAACCTTTATTAATGATTAAAGCATATAACTGCTAGTGCCATTCTGTTAAATTCACTCAAAGTAAGAAAGAGAAAGAAAAGAAATTAAAGAAAGAAAAGAAAGAAAAGAAAGAAAAGAAAGAAAAGAAAGAAAAGAAAGAAAAGAAAGAAAAGAAAGAAAAGAAAGAAAAGAAAGAAAAGAAAGAAAAGAAAGAAAAGAAAGAAAAGAAAGAAAAGAAAGAAAAGAAAGAAAAGAAAGAAAAGAAAGAAAAGAAAGAAAAGAAAGAAAAGAAAGAAAAGAAAGAAAAGAAAGAAAAGAAAGAAAAGAAAGAAAAGAAAGAAAAGAAAGAAAAGAAAGAAAAGAAAGAAAAGAAAGAAAAGAAAGAAAAGAAAGAAAAGAAAGAAAAGAAAGAAAAGAAAGAAAAGAAAGAAAAGAAAGAAAAGAAAGAAAAGAAAGAAAAGAAAGAAAAGAAAGAAAAGAAAGAAAAGAAAGAAAAGAAAGAAAAGAAAGAAAGGAAAGAAAAGAAAGAAAAGAAAGAAAAGAAAGAAAGAAAGAAAGAAAAGAAAGAAAAGAAAGAAAAGAAAGAAAAGAAAGAAAATAAAGAAAAATAGAAAGAAGAAAAGAAAGAAAAGAAAGAAATAAAGAAAAGAAAGAAAAGATAGAAAAGAAAGAAAAGAAAGAAAAGAAAGAAAAGAAAAAAAGAAAGAAAACAAAGAAAAGAAAGAAAAGGAAGAAAGGAAAGAAAAGAAAGAAAAGAAAGAAAAGAAAGAAAAGAAAGAAAAGAAAGAAAAGAAAGAAAATATGTTTATTTTGCCTGAATAGACGCACAAATCATTACAAAAAAATCCTCGCCAGGCCGTGTATACAGGGCTTAACTGTATTGATTAACAATGTACTCTGTGGATTACACCATACACCATAGACAAAAGAGTTGTGAAGATAACCTGTATCTGTTGCAACTACTCTTTGTGGTCTTTGACATATTTTTTTTTTGGTTTGTCTTGACGTGTATGAGATGCGAAGTGCGCGCGTCAGAGGCTACTCTTTGACCAGGTTTGTTCTCGCCCTCGGCACCACCAGCAGTAGAAGCCGAAGCCTTCAATTTGTCTCCAATTTGTTGGTTAATCATCATCTCCTTAACCAACAGGCTTTTTGTTCGGTGGGAAATCATCTAATGACATCTCCTGCACTAGATGATTTGGGATCGTCCTGGGAGGGGGGAGGGTTTCAGACTTTCATTAACTATATCCCACTCCTGTTCCTTCTTTCCTTCGTTCCAGAGCCCCGGGGTTCTCTTCCGCATCACCCATTACCCTAGTAAGCTTCGACCCAGCTGTTGCTGACATCTACTTGAAGAGCTGCGTGCGTGGAACACTACGTCCCGTCGACAACTTAACGGACAGTCGGACAGCGAGCTACCCATGCCTCGCCGTCCGCAAGCCCGCGAGTACGGTAGCCGGAAATCGGGATCGGAATCCCGGCGGCGGCGAATATCTCCCGTCCTGGGATATGTCATTAGACGATTAGATCCCCGCCCTTAGTAGTCCAGCAAGATTGACGCCTAATGGAGCCAAGATCAGCTAACTGCAACTGATGGAGTTGGTGACGGTAACTGAAACCTTCAGTAGTGCCACCAGGATGGAGTTTAGTGTGGACAAATGTGCAGTCATGCATGTAAAGCGAGGGGAGGTTGTGGAGTCCGTGGGTACTTAACTCACGGATTCCATAAACCTGAGATTCCTCTCTCCAATCGAAACTTATAAGAGTCTTAGACTCTAGCTACAGAACGAAAAACAAATTTTTTAAAGCATATTTTTGATAATAGATGGCGCCAGATAACCGAAAAATAGAGTACATTGACCTCTTCCTAATTCCTCTTCCTGCGTAGGTACCTGAAAAACAAACAATGCATTGCTTTTCATTACTAGATCATGTAAAGGATCACATCCTTGTCGATTCAAGACATCTTTATGTCATAATTTTCGTTTTTTAAATTATAGGGTCGATGACCGTTATTCCACCTTTATCTGGCGCCTACTATAGGAGAATATGTATTTAGCAGGCTGCCTATCAAATGTGGCCGCTAGAAATAATTTTATTAAAAAAAGGGAAAAAGTGAACAATATTTTATTTAAAAAAACTGGCCAAGTGCGAGTCGGATTCGCGCACTGAGGGTTTTGTGCAAACTACAGTTTAGACGAAATCAGTGTAGGTATGAAGTAGGTACCTACTAGGTACCTATTTCATTCCTCCATCTCCTTTGTGGTCTGCTGCGACCCCGTCTTGGTAAAAAAAGTAAAAAACTAAAACCCGACTACGACAAAAAAAAAACGTCGCTGAAAAAGTATGAAACAAGATTTTCAGAACCCATGTGTGCAGTAGGAAAGGTAGAACTACATTGCTAACACGTGTGCCACGCCACGCCGATCTGGGAGAGAGAATGCCTAAGGCATTAAGTCCGCCTTTGTACTTTTTGTTGCATGAAGATTAAATAAATAAATAAATAAATCTGGGCGCGTCGGTCTCCATACATTATTATATAGAAACTAAACTTGTAGAGCTACACTAGATCCAGCCACGCGACGTCGTTCTACGTACAAATCAGGCGTGTTACACGTGTGCGTGTTAGCAGTGTAGTTCTAGCTTAATCAAAAGTCAAAAACGTTTATTTCAAATAGACCAATTACAGGCACTTTTGAATTGTCAAAATGTCGGTCAGACAAACAAGTGAAGCTAAATTGCACGTTCCAAAGAGTAGATCTCTATGGAGAAGAACGTGCAAGAAACTCCATGGACACTCTTTTAAATCATATGTGTTACATATAATGTTTGGTTACATATTTCTTGTTGCTTCTATTATGTGAGCACAATGTAGATAATAATATTTAAAAAAAAGATAGAAACTGAATTAAGCCACTGGCAGCTAAGAGATGACCAGTCTCATCTGATGGCTCCCGTTCACGAGCATGATGCGTGCATCAGCCCCACTCAGCTCAACCTAAGCCTTATTGAAATAAACAAATGAAATAAAAATAAAACACTGAAAACAACAATACGAAAAGGGCAGCAGCATCTCTTCCAATATATGTATGTCGAAGCGCCAGAAGGGGCCTCGTAGCGGTCTTGGCTTTCGCTATCCATCGTGGGCGTTGTAACGGTCGGAATTTAAAAATAAAAGCACAGTTGTATTGTCCAATATCTAATTATTTGATTCTCTCACAATTTTATGCAAAATCACAAACGATTAACAGGATGAAACTAGATTGCGAGCCAATAGGTTAGCACGTGTGCACTTCGTTCGGCAGCCGTCAATCGAATGACCGCCGCCATTACTCGTAGTGACACTTACTACTCTATTCGGGGTTACCCGCTCATAATTTTATATAATCGATAAACTAATCGACTAAAACTGAAACACCATTAAAAAATCAAGTTATGATTAACAATAAATCTTAAAGTAATAATTGCCTATTTTATAATTAACACTAATCCATAATCGGCGCGCCGTCACGGCCGTCCTGCATTATCACACGTCCTCGTGTGTGTGGGTCTCATCTGTAGGCCAAAGACATAGTACATTACAATAAACTCCGTTCGGTCACCCTGACCCCTAAAATGTCTCCCTTTGATCATGTTATACAACAACATACAGTGATTACAAATTGTAAGTCCAAATACAACAAATTGTTTCGTAAAAGACACACATAACATAGGGTCCTACTAAATGTGTCACAAACGTCAGTCAATGGCACACAGGTCATTTGCTGCTACACAGGCTAGTCAATGCCACACAGGCTAGTCATTGCCACACAGGCTAGTCATTGCCACACAGGCTAGTCATTGCCACACAGGCTAGTCATTGCCACACAGGCTAGTCATTGCCACACAGGCTAGTCATTGCCACACAGGCTAGTCATTGCCACACAGGCCAGCCTTTGCCACACAGGCCTTTGTCTTTGTCACATAGATCAAAATGTACAATTGAAAGGAAACGTAATTACTTACCATGGCCGTCATCGGCACATTCTGACTCAATTTGATTGGTTGGGATTTCTAATCCGCCACTTAACTCTAATGGAACATAACATTCGGGCATAGCACGTACACGATCGTGCGCGTATTTATAAGTCCTATTAGAGTTAAGGGCCCGCAGTAAATATCTGTCACCATCCAACAGCTCAACTACTTTAAAAGGGCCTTTAAATTTTGGGTCAAGCTTGGTTTGATTACGCTCGTGATTTTCAAGGAGCACATAATCACCTACTTGAAATTTTTTTAACATTGCTTTACTTTTATCAGACCTAACTTTCTCCGAAGAAGCATTAGCTTGTATTGCTCGTGTCGCTTGCTCCCTAATATGATTCAAATTAACTTCTATGTTATCTGTTTCTAATGACATTAAGTTTAGCGGTCTAGCAACCTTTCCTATAAGCAATTCTAAAGGACTTGCCTTTGTAACCCTACACATAGTACAGTTGAGAGCTAGCTGAATGTCAGGCAGTGCATCTTGCCATAACTTATTATTATCTACCTCAACAGCAGTTAGCAAATTTTTTAATGTGGACATGACCCGCTCTACTTGCCCATTTGCGCGGCTTGATCCGGTAGCTACAAGGTGTAGATTAATGTTGTGTGTATTGCAAAAATCTCTAAACTCTTTTCCAGCAAAGCATCGACCCTGATCAGCTATAACGCGTGTGGGGGCACCAAACAAAGATACATTGTATTTTAATGCCTTAATGGCACTATTTGCGTCTATGTTGCGTGTATGATGTAATATTACGTACTTAGTAAAAGCGTCTATTGATACGAAAACATACTCTTTTGCGTCTTTTTTACCGCTAAGTTTACCTGTTGCATCCATGTGAATGGTATGCCATGGGATTGGAGTCTTAGGGATTGGGTGTAGTTCAGCTTGAACTTTCCCTGAGTTAGCCTTTGACATTCGGCAAGTTATGCAATTTTCTACAAATTTTCGTACGTATTTGTTCATATTTGGGAACCAATAGTGGCAGTAGGCCTTTTCTAGTGTTTTGTCCCACCCTAAGTGCATGATACTTTCGTGCACATGGTTAATTATAGCCCACTGAAATTCCCTAGGCACTATTGGCAACCAATAGCTTTTATTATTTCTGTCAATTTTCCGATAAAGAAGACCGCGCCTAATTTCGTAAGTTTTAGCGATATCACTATTAAGCTCATTTGCCTGAAGTTTCGTCATAATAGAATTAATTTCATTATCTTTTTCTTGCTCAGCCTTTAACCAATGGTCTGAAATCGTGGTCAAATGGATACGTTTTGGTTCGGTTCTAATGACTGAACCCACTGTGGTTGGCAATGGGTTACGGGAAAAGAAGTCTACGTGGCTCATATGTTTCCCCAGTCTATATTCAATATCAAAATCAAAAGCTTGCAGGAAACACCACCACCTATGAACCCGAGGTGTAAGGTCTACTTTTGACTTAGAGGCCTTGACAGCATTGCAATCAGTTACGACAGTAAACCTTCTACCCTGCAAATAGTGACGAAAATGCTTGACAGCGTTCACCACTGCAAGCGTCTCCAGCTCATATGAGTGATATTTTGATTCAGCGCTTGAGGTTCGGCGACTGTAATATTCAACTACATGCAGTTTGCCATCGACTCGCTGCATTAGTATTGCACCATAGCCCTCAGCGCTGGCATCTGTATGTAGCTCTGATGGAAGGTCAGGATCAAAGATCATCAATACAGGTTTATCAATCATGATGTCTATTAAATCCTTTCGAACCTTCTCGAGTTGGGGAGTCCAATTAATTTTTCCTTTTCCCGACGTAAGGCCATAAAGCGGAGCTGCCTTTTGAGAAAATCCTGGTACGAATTGCCTAAAGTAGGAAGCCAAACCAATGAATTGACGAAGCTGAGTAACGTTTTGAGGTGGTGGGAGTTCAGTAAGGGCTCGAATTTTACGAGGATTTGGTCTTATTTCACCGGCTGACACCTCAAAACCCAGAAATTCTACCCTCGTCTTAAGAAAACTACATTTCTTTATATTTAACGAAAAACCCGAATCAGTTAAGGCTTTAAGAACTAGTTGTAATCGTTCGATGCCTTCGCCTACTGTTCGTGATGGAATGATTACGTCATCAATGTATACTACAGCGAATGACTCAGTTAATGCCCCAAGAGCCTTATTAATGGCACGTTGGTACACGGACGGTGCATTACGAAGACCAAATGGCATTGACAAATACTCAAACTGGCCATCCGGTGTAACAAACGCGGTACGTTCTATGGAATTCTCTTCGACTGGTATTTGATGGTAGCCGCTAGCCATATCTAACGAAGTAAAATAGTTAGCCCCCACTAAACGCTGTATTTGGTCCGAAATAAGTGGCAAAGGATATCTATCAGGCACCGTATTGCTGTTTAATTCCCTATAATCTACGCAGAGCCTATCGCTCCCATCTTTCTTCTTAACTAGGATGATTGGGCTCGCGAAGGGGGAAGAACTTTCACGTATAATGCCAGCGGACAAAAGTTCTTTGATTTGACGGCGTACTTCTTGTCTTTCGTCTGGACTTAACCTATAGGGTCTACGTTGAACCGTGAGATTAGGGTCAACTAGTTTAATGACCAGCTGACCTGCACTTACCCTACCAGTGGGCGTACCCTCAACGAAATTGCTAGAATGATTTTTAAGTAAAGTTATTAATTGCTCTTTCTCATGATAAGGCACGTCGCACTCTATACTTTCGAAGTTGTTTACCTTTGTACCTATGTCACAAATAGAAACTACCCTATTTTTTTTAAGAACAAGATTATTTTCAAAAATCTCTATTGAATACCCTAATGTAAGCAGATCCCGTCCAATCATTACATCATTGGAAATACACGAATCGGGCACAACATGAAATAGTAACTGTACTGAATAACCCTGAATTGAAACTGTAGAAAGAATTTGGATGTTACAATTAAGGCGCGCGTTACTTATACCCACTAATGTTACTGTATTATATTGTCGTTTACCTGGAAATCTATCTGACAAAACTTGTTTTATTAAAGAGCATTCGGCACCTGAGTCAAAACAAAATGAAAACTTCTCACCGGTTTCATCTAAGAGCTGATCCGTAGCTGGCTGGATGGAACAGATATCCACTCGTCGTTCGGTCCGTGCATCGCTGGCCTTGACATCCACACTAGGACAGCGCGGCGCAATGTGGCCTCGTTCACCACACTTGAAGCAGGTTGGAGTAATCGTCTTCTTCTGCGCGCCAGTTTCCTTTGACAGTTGAGAGGAGGTGGTATCTGAAATCTCAGGACGTGTATTAGTATTGTGGTCACGACTACTATTGCCTCGACATTCACTAGATACGTGACCCGGCTTGCCACAATTATAGCATCGCCGCGCAATATCCGTACGTGGCTTCTTCGCTTCCACAGTCGGAGTAATCTTCTCACTATGCGGAGGTCCTCTTTTTCTAAAGCTAAAGGCCATGAGCTCTTGTTGTAATTTATTACGAGTGTCAATCTCAGTAGTAAATGTGATTCTTTGCAATCGCGGCTCAATTTTTGAAGCATGTGCTAGAGTAAGCGCGATCGCAATCTGTTCCATCGACAAGGACTTCCACCGCGCTAATATAGTGCTCATAAATCGCCCAGCATACGCAGATAAACACTCGCCTTCCTTTGGGCTACTATTGAGTAATCGCCATAAATTTGCAGCTGGAGTTTCAACAGTATCATAACGAGCTAAAAACAGGTCTTTTAATTGCGGCCACGTAATTCCAGAATAACTAGATTGGGCAAGCCATGACGATGCCGATCCCTTGAGTGCCTTGCTCATTGTAATTATCAAATCACTGCCGGAAATAGGTTTTTCTTGTAAACATATGTCCACCGTTTCACACCAAGCGCGAGCGTCGTGCTCTGGAGTATCAGGATTAAATTCAGGTAACGTTATTATCATGCTGGATGCACGTGGTTCTCGTATAGTATGAATTAATTCCATCATACTTTGTTGCTGCATTTCAAAAAGACGTTTCCAACGATCACACTCATTATCTTGTGAAATATTAACGTACTGACCTGTATTCTGATCCTGATTCGTCACAGGTAATCCCACTTCTGATGTCGAAGCGCCAGAAGGGGCCTCGTAGCGGTCTTGGCTTTCGCTATCCATCGTGGGCGTTGTAACGGTCGGAATTTAAAAATAAAAGCACAGTTGTATTGTCCAATATCTAATTATTTGATTCTCTCACAATTTTATGCAAAATCACAAACGATTAACAGGATGAAACTAGATTGCGAGCCAATAGGTTAGCACGTGTGCACTTCGTTCGGCAGCCGTCAATCGAATGACCGCCGCCATTACTCGTAGTGACACTTACTACTCTATTCGGGGTTACCCGCTCATAATTTTATATAATCGATAAACTAATCGACTAAAACTGAAACACCATTAAAAAATCAAGTTATGATTAACAATAAATCTTAAAGTAATAATTGCCTATTTTATAATTAACACTAATCCATAATCGGCGCGCCGTCATGTATATATAAGATATGTTATTGAGGATTTTCCAAATAAACCACAAATTGTTTCTCTGAAAATCAAAGAAACGACATTTAAAGTTTACTAATATCGCCTCCTCAATTATATCCCTTTATTTTATCTCTTTACAATAGAATTTTTAACAATAAAATATGCAAAATAATCTAAACATCATCTGTCATTCAATCACACGTCACCCCGTTCCACAGAACATAAATTCCATTGATAACTTCAACGCGCGAAGCGCGGCAAATTTGAATTAATGAAATGTCATTTCATTACATATATATAAAGACTAAATTGTAGCTACAAATGTATGTGACTGTAAATAATGGACTTTGTCGCAGTTAAATGCGCGAGTGGCGTGTCCGAGCGAGCAGCGGCTTTTTGTAGCGTGTAACGGCTCTCGGCGGCAACCGTGTGCGGCGAGTCCATATAAAATGTATAAAACCTACAGGAAATATGGCCGGTGGCGGCGTGTTGTGGTTGTGGCCGGTGGCCTGTGTGCGGCGAACCTTCGGTAAAGATATCGGCACGGATCTTGAGCGCTTGGCGGCAGAGTGGGGATCGCTTTGCGCATTCCATACATTGGTGAGCCAATCCTCGTCGTTGTTAGATACATGCAGCAAGCGCAGAGAACGAATCACGAGTGACGTCTATGACGCGATGTCATGGCGAGACAATCACTGACGCTCCCCGCCCCCGCGTCTGATTTCGTACCATTGAAGAGACCGAATATTGGACATCTCTACGGCGCAACTTGAAGCCAGCGCTCAAGACCCGTGCTGATATCTATACGTGTGCACGTTATTTTGACGAAGATCAATGAGTCGGTGTTATCGCTGAAAGGTACTGTGTCATTAATGAGTCTATCTAACAGTTTCATGGCTAAGTCACAAAATAGATAGATACAGAAGACAATCTCATGTATGTGCTTCACTTATTATACCTCCGCTCGGTGGACGCACACTAATGAGCGTTTGAGCCGGAACTGTTCAACGTGCGGGCCGGAACGCTCCGAGATATCGTGTCCGTGAGCGGTGTATATGTGTGCGTTGCTCGAGCTTTGTATGTAGATTGACTTCTGTACCTACGTATATATGTTGTGGCTAAGTTTTAAACAATCTAAAGCGCGCTCTACACTCGCGGCGCAAAAGGCCGCGAAAGCCGCGAAACGCGTGTGTAGATGGTTTCGCGCATTCACGTGCGTTCACGCTTCGCGCCGTTCCCCGTTCGTTGTCAATTTTTTGTCCCGCGACAAAAGTTCGCGCTTGGTTCACGGCGCACGAACGCGAACGCAACTACACTCGCAGTTTTTCGCAGTAGCTGAGAAGACACCGTCGCAAGTGGTTGTGCATTATTACGTACTTAGTAACTTTTTTTTTTTTTAATGAGTACTACATGGAATAATGAACTTGAGTTAAAACTTATTGAGTGTTTTCAATCCGAACCAATACTTCGTCAATCACGTCGTCATCCATTTTCTTTGAGGCCGCGAACGAGACTGCGAGGCTTCGCGAGTGTGGAGAGACACATTTAAACGCAAAGCGCACGGCGCGATTCGCCGCGTGAATTCACATTCACAGCAAGAATCGCGAGCGAGTGTAGAGCGCGCTTAATCTATACTTATAATAAATCTGTAGAGAGGTCAATTCTGTACATGAAATATATTTCCAAAATAACTATCAGGGGGTGATTAGTGATCGATACTGATGCTAAAAATGCAAACAGTAAAATTTTTGTCTGTCTGTCTGTCTGTCTGTCTGTATGTTCTTTATAGAAACAAAAACTACTCGATGGATTTTAACGAAACTTGGTACAATCATTCTTCATACTCCTGGGCAGGTTATAGTATACTTTTTATCACGCTACGATCAATAGGAGCAGAGCAGTGAAGGGAAATGTTGGGGAAACGGGAGTAATTACTCCATTTTTTAAGCTTCCGTCGCGTTTGCAGCCTTAATGGTTAAAGCTACACAGAAATCATGTATCACGGAAATATTCTCCTTAAAATTATATAAAAAATATCCCACGACAGCATATGTCTATCTTTTATGGTTGACTCACAATAACACGTGTAACTCCCGATAGCTTAGCAGTTCGGAGCTTTCTGTTTATTTTTGTCTACTCTTACGTTTATAACACTCTCACTCATCCCCAATATTAAAAAGTTAACATTATTATCTATTCAATAAAAAAAGAATCATAGAAATCGGTAATAAGCCATCGCGCGTGAATACTGAATCCAGTCCCCCGGCTCTTAGAATTCGATATCAGACGTTTCAGATCTTTGATTTTGACGACCCCGTTGTCACTGGCATAAGCAACAGGATCCGCGTACGAAGTCGCTGGCAGAAGCTAGTAAATTAATAAAATTACCTTTTTTGTGGAACTAATGAGATGAAAACATTCAACCATTACTAAATTCCTTGTAATTATAAATTAATATGAAAAGAAGTTGAATATTATCCACTTCTTTCTATGATTAATTTACGATAATGTACGATAAAATACTAATTTTAAATTCGAAATGAAGTACACGGTATTGATTCTGACTTTAGTTTTTGCTAGTTCTTGTTACGAAGAATCTGAAGACAGTGTTTTGCGAGGTGGTTATAATTTTTTCATCGCATGGACTTTAACGACTCGTTCACGACCTTACCGCTGTGAGCGCGGGGTGGTGAGCGGTAAAAACAAAAACTTAAAAATGTTTGAAGCACGCCACGAGACGCCCCGCTCGCCGCGCCAAGTCGTGAACAGGTCATAAGGGTCTACAAAGACCGGGACGGCATGGCAAAGGATTAAATTTTTTACCAATGGACATTCAAACATCATCATCATCATCATTTCAGTCGAAAGACATCCACTGTTGGACATAGGCCTCCCCCAAGTGTCGCCACAATGAACGGTCCTGTGCGTCTCACATCCATCGGATTCCCGCAACCCTTACCAGGTCATCGGCCTACCTTGTAGGAGGCCTTCCAATAATCCGGAAGACGTACCGGTACGTTCAAACCTATGTGAATAGAAATACGACATAAATTCCTATGCCACACAGGATCAGTCATTGTGAAGACGCTTGGGGGAGGCCTATGTCCAACAGTAGATGTTTTTCGGCTGATATGATGATGGTGATGATTGAAATAGCATGTCTATACACTACCAAACTCAGATGATAAAATATTGATTTTTTTCAGAAGGTTTAAATAAAATTTGCACCCAGCCAATCAATTTCGGACAATGCTCATTAGGTATGACAAGGTAAGCTTATTATAATGTTTTCTGGTAATTAAAATTGTGAAAGAGAATGGATGAAGAAATCGACGGATGCAAAGTAAAAAAAGTTATCTGCAACTTTGCGATTTTGTGATAATTGCAGTAACTTAACAAATATTTAATATTCTAAGACATGAGAAACCTTTCAAGTGTCAAAAACGATAAAAATAATAGTTTTCTTTTTAATAATATTTTTGAAAAAAAATATTACCTACTAAATAACTGCTTATTGTTACTAATTCAATAAAGATGATAGAAAATCACAAAATTGCAGATAACTTTTTTTACTTTGCACCCGTCGAAATGAGAGATTGTTTATTAATTTACAATTTACTTGTACAACATTACAGCCTAAACTAATGCGTTGTAAAGAAACTAAGAAATAAAAGAAGAAAAGAAAAAGAAAACAATATACACTACCATCATCATCTTCCTGCCCTTGTCCCGTTTTATTTGGGGTCGGCGCAACACGTTTTTTTCTTCCATTCTGTCCTGTCACTCGTCACGCTATCACTAACTTCCTTCCATCATCCATCCATCTTTTCTCCATCCATTCACTTGTAAAGTACCACTAAAATAAAATAAAATATCCTACAACACCAAATAAGACAAGGTCCATCTTGTCACCGCCGGCGTACCTGCCGTATTAGAACCAAATGGCTTGGTACGTGACGATGGGAAGAGACCAGATGGTATGACGTTGGTACCGTGGAAGGTGGGTAGGCCTCTGGTGTGGAACGCAACCTGTGTCGATACCCTTGCGCCATCCCTTATTCCAAGTACGGCGGGCTGTGCTGGTGCTGCTGCTTGTGCTGCTGAGACCCTTAAACGGCGCAAATACTGTAACCTTATTGGTAATTACAGTTTTGAGCCGTTTGGGGTCGAAACGCTTGGTTCATGGGGTCCGAGTGCGCGTCTCCTTTTCAAGGATATTTCACGCCGACTGATCGACACTTTACGTGACCAGAGGGCTGGCTCGTTCTTTGCCCAAAGAATTAGCATTGCCATTCAACGTGGCAATGCTGCCAGTCTTCTGGGCACATTTCCGGATGACAGCGATGTGGAGGAGTACTTTGACGCCTGAGCGTGCTTTGTCTTTTTGTATCATATTTATGTACATAGTTAGGTTTTAGTTTAAATAGTTTATTTAGTATTTAAGTTTTTTTTTATGTATATATGTAATAAGTTGAAATTAAAATAAATGAACTTCCAGACAAGGTTTACTTGTTGTTTTCAACCATCCTCTCACAAAACCTTAGACATGAGAATGTTGAGATGGATGTGTGGTGTGAGAAGCATGGATAAATTAACAAATGAATATGTATTAGAGGAAGTTTGAAAGTGGTGCCATTGACTGAAAAGTTGAAAGGGAATCGTTTGTCTTGGTAAGGTCATGTGAAGAGGAGAGATGAAAGGCATGTTAGGTAAGTAAGATACTAAAAGAATTCAGAGTATCGAGGCAAACTTCGACGTAACGTGGCATGCCGTGTCAAGTATACACCATAATAGTACACCACGAACTACCTGCGTATCTTTTTCTCCTCCTCGGTCAAATCCATCTAAAGGTTGTCTGTAAAAAATCGCTTTTAGCGATAAGACCGCCCATTGTGACACCCTATTAATTTTAAGTTTCTTGTGTATTTTTTTTATTTTTGGTGCACAATAAAGAATTCATCTATCTATCTATCACATTTCAGATATGCTCACTTGCCGACAATCAACGCCTGTGTGGTGTTTTCTTTCGGAGGCTGCGGAGGAAATAATAATAACTTCAAAACGCTCTGGGATTGCGAAAAGTCGTGCCCTACACAGAAATCAGATTTCAAAGCCGAAAGCGAAGATTTCTTATCTTTTAGAGTAAAACACTAATAAATGGCATGATTTTATTTTTTATTTAAAAATCCGAGCAATTGTCACAACTAGCGTTGCCAAGCGTCCGGATAAACCCGGACAGGGTCAGGCTTATTTTTTTAATTATGTCATCTCAATGAAGCATGTTTAAAGAATTTAACCCAAAATTGTAAATACAAGACCAACAGGACAATACTAGTACTTGTAAACATGAATTTAATTAATAGTGAACAGAGACTAAGGGTGAGGGCCCATGGCGACTTTCTGTACGCGCGACAACATCGCTGCTAACGCGCGTTATTCGCATTTGCAAGTGCTATAGAAAAGATGCCAAAGCGCTACTAACGCGATACAGCATCGCAATTATACCGCCCATTGTACACTTATTTTGTATAATGTTACTCCTGTATTTTTTTTTTTTGTTTATGTGGTGTACAATAAAGAATATAATAAATAATATAGCATCGCTACTAACGCGCGTTAGTCACATTTGCAAGCGCTATAGAAAAGATGTCAACGCACTACTAACGCGCTACAGCATTGCGGTTGTATCGTTACGAACGCGCTACAACATCGCTACAAAATGTCGTCGTGGGTGAGAAGCGTAAAGAGTATAGGAATGCTCATTGTGTAAAGATTTCCCGCGTTAGTAGCGATGTTGTAGCGCGTTCGTAACGATACAATCGCGATGCTGTAGCGCGTTAGTAGCGCGTTGACATTTTTTCTATAGCGCTTGCAAATGTGACTAACGCGCGTTCTTGAATTGGACTAAGGGCCTATGCACACCACGTTTTTTAAACGCGCCTTCGACGCGCGTTTTGGGAACGCGCGCACACGCGCACGCGTGGACGTCACGGGCTGTCACTGTCACCTTCGACACGACAGCCAATAGAATAGAGACAGGTATTTGCTACACTACAATATTGCTTTATGATGGTACGGGTGACAACTGTCGGATTCCATACAATGTAGTAGCCTATCCTATTCTCCCATCTTAAAGATGCATGTTTTCGTCCAACTGTCATCACCACCTACCATCATCATCATTCATAACAGCCGAGAGACGTCCACTGTTGAACATAGGCCTCCCCCAAGCGACGCCACAACGACCGGTCCATTGCGACACGCATCCATCCGATTCCCGCGACCCTGACCAGGTCGTCGGTCCACCTTGTTTGAGGCCTTCCAACGCTGCGTCTTCCGGTACGTGGTCGCCACTCCAGAAACTTTCGTCCCCATCGACCATCTGTTCTGCGTGCAATGTGCCCTGCCCATTGCCACTTAAATATGGCGATTCTTCGAGCTGGGTCGGTAACCTTGGTTGTCACCCGTGCTGTGTAAAAAAGACCTTAGCTTCATATCTTTCTAGGACTATATTTTGTGACGGTAACACTCAGTCCAGTCATCTAAGTCTATGAACAATCACAATTCAATTATTAAACAATTGCATACCAGACAATACAAACATAAACAAAAGCATTTCTATGAGAAACAATAGACTAGTAACATATCGACATCGATGACGAGACGACAGGCCACATAATCAAGTAGTGCATTTATTTAATCACATTTCGTTTCTTATTTATATATATAAAAAAAAAATAAGATTAATTTAATTCAGATAATTTTGATCTACATTTAAAACATATCAATTTAATTAAAATACAAATTCAAAACATAATTAAAAGAGAAATTTCTTAAATTTATTTACACGAATAATTGACATTTAAAATCTACTTAACTACAATTACACTAACTAAATAACTACATACAGTAAACAAAAAAATAAAAGAAAAAAATAGAATAGGATAAAAATAGATAATATCATTAAAATACAATAAACACTAAATTTAAAATCAGAATTAAAACCTTTTAAATTATTGAAATACTACTCATAATACTATATGATTAATTTTATGCAATGAGTATTTATGATAAAGATGTAACTTTCACAATTCTACTGCAAAAATCATAAGGATATAACATCATTAGTGAATGACGTTGCCGTGGCCAAATACTAAGCCAAGCAAGGAATTATTTAAGAAGAATCAAGATAATATCCTACCGTTTTTGCTACCAACACGCTAAAAAGAAGAATATGAGAACATTTTTATTGTTGTATTTGTACTTTGTGTTTGTAACAGCGAGCCACCACAATGGAGAGACCGTTCCAAGAACTGTCACAATTGAAGGTAACCAACTTTCTAGTATTTATGCGGACCAGAGAGTAAAGTCCCACATACCTCTGTTGAAAAGGGAGGGTCCTCCGACCAGAGGGTGTTATAGTCTGGTGGGCAACTGCCCGTTAGACGATTTCGGGTACCTACTCTAATCACGCGGAGAACTTTATTTGCGCGATGCAGGATTTCGTATTTTTGTAGTTTTTACGTGACGCTATAGATGTCGCTACTAAACAACTATATTTTATTAACTAAACTGTCTCTTCAAGTGGAGAGGCTCGTCGTTAAGTACACAGAAGATTCGCCAAAAACACAGAAGATTCGCCAAACTTAAGTGGCAGCGGACAGGGCATATTGCTCGTAGAACAGATGGTTGGTGGGCCGAAAGGTTCTAGAGTACCGACTGTGGATGAGACGCAGCGTTAGAAGGCCTCCCACGAGGTGGACCGATGGACTAGTAAGAGTCGTAGGAATGCGATGGATGCAAGACACACAGGACCGTTCGTTCTGACGACACTTGAGTAAGGCCTATGTCCAACAGTGGACTTCTTTCGGCTGTAATAATGATGATTGCCACGACCCTCACTAGGCCATCGACCTACCTTGTGGAATGTCTTCCAGCGCTGCGTCTTCGGGTATGTGGTAAGCTACTACAGAACCTTTAGTCTCCATCGACCATCTGTTCTGCGTGCAATGCGCCCTGCCCATTGCCACTTATGTAAGTTTGGTGATTCTTTGGATAATCCGAAGTTCGAAAATCTGCGCTTGACCACTGTCTCACCTGATGGTAAGCGATGATGTGATCAACGATGGAGCACGCTGGCCTAGAAATAACCTATTCACTCTTGGTAAACGATGATGTGATCAACGATGGAGCACGCTTGCCTAGAAATAACCTATTCACTCTTGACTTACAGACCCCTAGCTTGAAGCTAGCAATCGAGAAACGACTCCGGCCGGGAATTCCACTCTTTAGCTACTCACAATGATTGTGTTTCCAAAATGTTTTGTGCGTATGGGTGGAATGTCCACTATGTACGCATCGCCTGTTCCTGTGCATGTACCTGGTAGTCCGATGACAGACCGGACTTGGCGGAATTTAAGTATTCAATTCCAATGTATCCTCCTCAAAATGTAAACGACAGAAAATCGACGAGCTAGCAACTCTGCTTCAATGTTCAAGACTTGAGTTTTGACTCGACAGGTGCATCACTGCCGATGATCTTCGGTGATATATTATTTTAGTAATATTTAACTTGTTTTTTTTTTAGGTTTACGAACCGATACAAACATGAACAACAAAACTGAAAACATTACCACTACAGCACAAGATAACTCGCATCATATTACGCCTACTACAACACCAGAAATGTCTGCTGCACCACTCCATCCTCTAAATCGCTCCAACAGAGCAGTAAAGCCAAACAAACCAAAATGGCAAAAGAGAAAAACAGTACGTCGCAAGGGAACCACAAGACGTCGTAAAACCGCTACAAAACGTCGGAATAAGAAACCGTTGCGACATCGTAAACCAATAGCAACAACTTTACTGCCATCACGCCGCCACAACAGTAAGCATAACATCTTCATTTATATTATACTAGCTTTCCGCCCGCGGTTTCGCCCACGTGGACTACAGTTTATATCGCGCGGGCAGAGACCCGTGCTCAGCAGTGGAATTATAGGTAGCCTATGTGTTATTCCAGTGTTTCTTCTACCTACCTACCAAATTTGATCTAAATCCGTTCAGTAGTAGTTGCGTGAAAGCGTAACAGACAGACAGACAGACAGACAGAGTTACTTTCGCATTTATAATATTAATAATAATAATAGGGATTTCCTTATCCGTAATGGTGTCCAGGGTTGCTGCTAGGTTGATAAATAAAAGTCACTCACAATGGGTTCACCAAGCTGCCGTAGACCGGTGGAGACTTCTCTCGGCGAGCCTTGGTTCAGGCCATGGTCCGGAGCGAGGAGGAGTGGCAGGCGGTCGCCTCCTTCTGCGATGCAGTAATGCTAGCAAAGGAGGAGGCTGACCGCATCAGGCAACGGCGCTCTCGCCGCTGCCGCAGGGATTCCGATCCCAATTTCCGGCCACCGTAGACGCGGGCTTGCGGACGGCGGGCCATGGTTAGCTCGCTGTCCGACCATCCAGTAACTGTCCGGACCAAGCCCAAGACGTCGACCGTGCGCACTGTTCTCGCGCGGCTCAAGGAGTTGTCAGCAACAGCAGGGGCCCAGCTGGGTCGAAGCCTACTGAAGCCAGGGTTATCCGGTAGCTCGAGCCCCGGTATGAAGAGGCTAGAAGGAACGGGGTGGGTTTTTAGTCAGTAAGAGTCTGACACTATCTCCCGCTCAACCCAAGAGCGGGGATTGTCATTGGATGATTTTTTCCACCGAAAAAAAAAAGCTGCCGTAGACACGTGCGCACCCGCTGACAGTTGAACACGTAATGCCTCTTCTGTACCGTCCACGTGTATACGTCACTTGCCCTTTATTACTACGTCACACTTAAGGATAATAAAACTTATGTAAGTATGTCATTTACGCGTTGGGCGTTAGAAGGTCTCCTACAAGGTGGACCGATGACCTGGTAAAGGTTGCGGGAAACCGATGGTTGCGAGACGCACAGGATCGTTCATTGTGGCGACACTTGGGGGAGGCCTTTGTCCAACAGTGGACGTATATCGACTGAAATGAAATGACATAATATAAACACACAGTCAAAACTACAGGGCCTAGAAGCGTGAAGTTTTGCACGAGGTTTTCTTTTATGACGTTGGCGAGCACTAGGAGAGGGTTTTCAAAAATTCACTCCCTAAGGGAATAAAACGGGGGTTCAAAGTTTGTATGGGGAAAACTACTTTCACGTGGGGGAAACCGCTGGAAAAAGCTAGTATTATATAAAACAAAGTCTTTGTGTCTGTCTGTATTAACGCCAGTCTCCTATTATATATATTGTAACTCATTTGTTTTCGCCGCAGTTGCTGTTACACGCTCGTTGATGAATCGTGTAGGCCACGACCAAGTGGCTGTAAATAAACGCCGTACTCCAACAAAGATTATGAGTACTACAAAACGGATTACCCCTACTACAAAACGTGCCAAACCTACTACAAAACGGATTATAACTACTGCAAGACGGGGTATGCCTACTAAAAAACGGGTCAAACCTACTACAATACGAGGCAAACCTACAACAAAACGAGGTAAACCTACTACAAAACGAGGCAAACCTACTACAAAACGAAACATATCTACTGCAAGACGGGGTATGCCTACTACAAAACGGGTCAAACCTATTACAAAACGGATGAAATCTACTGATGGAAGTGGTATACCTACTACAAAAAGAGTGAAACCTACTACAAAACGGATTATGCCTACTACAAGACGGACGTCCATTACTAATACAACACAACGTAAGACAAAACTTCGTAAGAAAAAACCAAAACGACGCAAGAAACCTAAACTTCGTAAACTAAAAAGCCATGATTTAAATATTTCCTAGAAAGTTTCTTTATGTACGATTATATTATTAATTCATTAACCCCCAAGCAAACGCCGGCGTTCGTACACCCATTGTCTTTCTATTGTGCCTCTAATTATCACGATTGAAGAGTTTTAATATATTGATTGGTAAATACATATATGTAAGTTAGGCGCCAAATAAGCGTAAAATAACGGTCATTGACCTTGCTACATTTATTGACATTCTTAATTTCAAAAACGTCAATAAAGACATACAGCTGTCTTGAATCGACATGTATCGTGATCCTTTACATGATCTAGTAATGAAAAGCAGTTCATAGTTTGTTTTTCGGGTACCTACGCAGATATATTAGGAAAAGGTCAATGTACTTTATTCCACGGTTATCTGGCGCCTTCTATAGTTCAATTATTTATATTTGGGTGCTCGCAGTTGGTAGCCAAACGTCACTGATACTCAGAAGCCATATCATCCAAATAACAACCCCCGCACTTGGGCAGAGCGGAAGATAGTGTCAGACTCTTACTGACTAAAAAATCCACCCCATCCCTTCTTGCCTTTCATACCGGGGCTACCTTTCGGAGCTAATCCTGGCCCCAGTAGGCTTCGACCCAGCCGGGCCGCTGCTGTTGCTGACAACTCCTTGAGGCGCGCGGGAACAATGCGTGCCGTCGAAGACAAAAGTCTTGATAAAGAGTATCATATACCCAGTTACTGGGTTTTGGAGGTCAATAGGCAGTCGCTCCAGCTGACCCCGATTCAGTTGGGAAAAGGCTAGACAACCGGTTCAATTATTTTTATTTTAATAGAATGCCTTTTTAACCGACTACAAAAAAGGAGGTTCTATATTCGGCTGACGCAGTGGTTAAGTGGTTGTGGTTGGGTCGCAGGTTCGATTCCGCGTGAACAAATATTTGTATGGCCTACAGTTATGACTTTACATGTTGGTGAACGTTCACAAGATAGTGGAGTAATTCCCAGTGTGTTGCAACGTTTTTCAAAAAAATTATGAAAATAGAAATACAAGAATCTATTGTGTTAAGCGGGTTTTGAAATATTGTATTACCATAATCTACTTACGTCATTATTTTAGTATACATGTAAAGCTGTTACTTATTTGTAAAAAAATAAATACAAAAGTTGTTTTATTGATGACTTACACCCGCCATGTCCCAGTGTTAATATACAGGGTATAAGGGACAGCCCTCCACAAACATTAAGGACTTGCTCAATAGACAAAACTGAATAATCTTCCAACTAGACAATACTACCAACTAAATAATAACAGTCTCACCATACAAAATTATAAACTTGATTGGACCGTTTGTATGGAAGGATCGATTTTTTTTTACACCCTGTATAGAATTTTCTTCCTTTAGGAAAATGGATTATTTCGATGTACAAAAGAAGCGTTTAATACAGCCAGCGGCAGTCCGGCTGGGAGAGAGGTTATAAAGAGGCTAATTGATGATCCAGATTTGGTTAAGTCCAATCTAGAAAGTCTTAAGCACAGGCATAGGGTAGCCAGCCTTTCGATGTTACACAGAATGCATATGCAGAGAGAGAGAGCAGTGGTGGCCGAGTGATAACGGCTCCGACTTACGAGTTGAAACCTTTACGGTCCGGACTAAGCGTTTCCTCTCGTTGTTTATAACTCGCAACATTTTGCCTGCTGCGGTCTACCCGTCCGATCATAATATAGGTGTCTTCAAGGCCAGAATGAATAGGCTATTAATAAACTAGTGCGCTTACTATCAACGATTGAATCACTGGTTACCATCAGGTAGGATTGGACCCCAGTCAAGCGCTATCATTAAAAGAAAAAACATAATAAATATACAACATTAGTTTTAGTTTATTGCAAAACCCCAAACACGTGTCTAGTATTTTTATGTAAAGAATCTATGTACAAAATTTCATAACTGTATCATGAAAAATCACAAAGTTATAAGCTTGTTTTGTCAGCAAAAATACATAGTCACTGAGCCATCCAGGCGACCGAGGGTTTTTTTGCACTTCCACCCAGGTGTTTGTGTTTCCTAATGCCCGTTATGACCTGTGTTGTACTTAGTATCGATGGTAGGACGCCGACGGCAGTAACTTGTGACTTTAAATATCTTTGGGAAAAATATAACATGGTGTAAAAAGTATTGTATAACATTTTTTGGTTTTAATAACTTGTGTGTGTAAGGTACAAATTAAACCTTTTTCTTTCTTTCTTTAAAACTACTAGGATCAAAAAACTTGACATCAAATCTGGAACAAGGTTTTTTATTTAATATCCTCATCTTAAGATTTAATTTTCAATATTAACGAGCTATTGTATATTTTCCTTAATCACTGGTTTATATTCTTTATCCGATACTAAACGGTATTAAAGTATCGATATTTTCCTTAATCCATTAAGTATCTATTTTTCACTAATTAGTAGATAGTTAGATACTATTAAATCCCAATTATCTCATAAATTAATGATTATTCGAGCGAAGACCTTAACTGCCATTTGTGCAATGATTCAATATAAAATGGAGTGCTACACAATCTACAAAAAAATCAGGCAAGTGCGTGTCGGGCTAGCGCATTGACCGTACAAACTTACCCATGAAAACAGTTCAATTCCCGAATTAAGTTACAAAGATTTTTCTGAATAGCAAAAACTTTTTTGCGCGATTACATACAAGGGTTTCGTTTTTTTCCTTTTGAGGTAAAAACCATGGCACACACAAAAAGGCTGGGCTAAAATGAAATTGGGCGGCACATCAGCCGCATGCACTCTGACCGTTAGGCAGGAGGCTCCACATAGTGGGTGGGTTCCTAACGATTGACAACGCCGCCGAGATCAACCTGGGAAGAGGTGGCGACATGACCTAGATACCTACTGCAAGCGCTGGATTGAGGTAACTTGAGAAAAGAATAGGTGCCTGAAAGAAGTTGGGGGAGGCCTTTGCCCAGCAGGGGGGAAGTATAGGCTAAATAAAAGAAGTTAGTTTATTGCACACAGGTGCACTCTCTGTTATTTTACTCTCATCGTCCGACCGAGGAGGCATAAGTCGCAAAACGATCACTTCACACGCGTTCTTAGGCACGGCGATATCACACCACCTCACCTACTTCCAAAAGCTGGACAGCTTAAGAGTAATTCCTAATCGAAAAACAAAAAAGAAATCATCAAATAATTTTTCCGCTCTGGGCGAAGCGAGACGAAGGTCAGACTTTTGTTAACTAAAATCAACGAAAAAAATACACGCTTTCTGTCAAACATAGCCCTCGTAAGTAGTAAGCACTCCATTTCTTCATTCTCCGTGTCAAATAGTAACAATGTTTTCCTAACCTTGAGACTATTTCATTGATATAACTGCTTAAAACCATTAGTATTTATTAGTTATCTTGAATTCATTCTCAACTAGTCTTCCTTTGAGAACTAGAAAATATTTTCAATCAAAAAACATTGCCTTCACAAAATTATTGAAGGTTTTGTCATAATTTGCGATAACGTATCTTTTCAATAGTCGTTTGTTTTTTTAAACACTAGCATTAGTATTATTCATTTTTTAAATTCAATAATAAATAAATACTTAAAAAATGAATATTTCAACAATAAATAAATTTATAATTCAATTCATTTAGCAGTCTTTTCGTTTAAAGTGTTTGCAGTTTAATCTAAAATAATGTCGGCGTTTTGGTGTCTCTGTATGGTTCTTACTCTCGTCAGTTTGGCGACAACACAGCAAATAAACGGTATGTATCACTCTAATACTGTAAAACCAAAGTTAGTATCTTGTATGGCTGTATGAAGGTATATGCACAAAATAGATAGGGACTGCTTAGCTTGGGGCTAGACGGCGGGCGTTGTGTAATAGTTGTGGAATAAAATGATGATAATGACACTTTTTTTTTTGATGGGCAAAAATTATCCAATGACAACCCCCACTCTTGGGTAGAGCGGAAGATGCTGTCAGACTATTACTAAAAACCCACCCCGTTCCTACTAGCCTTCATATAACTCTGGCCTCAGTAGGCTTCGACCCAGCTGGGCCCCTCCTGTTGCTGACAACTCGTTGAGGCGCGCAGGTACAGTGCGTGCCGTCGACTTCTTGGGCTTGGTCCGGACAGTTACCGGACGGTCGGACAGCGAGCTACCCATGGCTGAACTTGACGATGATGATGATGATATTAATCTAAAATTTGTACCCAGGTGCCAGCTGTCAGTTACCTATCGATCCTGGCAACTGCGGCGTGCTCTCTGTTCTATCTACTCCTACTATAAGGTAAGACGATAGTTTGTAATTCTGTGTCAAATCAAATCAAATCAAAAACATTAATTTCAAATAGAACATTTGCAGGGACTTTTGAATAGCCAAATGTCGGTCAGTCCAAGAAAAGTGAAGCTAAATTGCACGTTCCAAAGCGTAGATCTCTATGGAGAAGAACGTGCTAGAAACTGTGTGAAAGTGTGTTACTCCATCACTCTCAAATGGCTGAACGGACTTGGAAGTTTGGCACATGGGTAAACCAAGTCTTGAAATATTTTCAAAATAATTATAAGTATCTAATCATAAGAAACAATTAGATACATATATCAATCAATATATATTATAAATCGCGCGTCTATCTGTCTGTTCGCGAAAAACTCAAAAACTATTGGACCGATTTTCAAGCGGTTTTCATCACTCGATAGCGTGATTTTCGAGGAAGGTTTTAATATAATTTGTTAAGTTTTTGTATTTATTTCTGTGTACATTAACGATATTTGTTAAAGACGTCGGGAAAAAATAAGCTGAAAGGGGAACCGTGTTACTCCGAATTGAACGCGAGCGAAGCCGCGGGCAAAAGCTAGTTTTTACTAAAACAACATTTGTTCAGTCGATTTTTAGGATTTCGTACCTCAAAAGAATAAAACGGAAAAGGAACACTTTGTTGTCTGTCCGACTGTCTATCTGTCAAGACCCTTTTTAAAACCATATACTCAGGTCTGCGGATACTTGAAGCTGTAAAAAAAATCTTGAAAATTACTGAGAAAACAAGATTTTAATGTTTTTTTTTTAATTCCTAGCAAGCTTTTATAGCACGGTATAATACTTATATAATTAATACTCGTCAAGACGAATCATACGAGCCCAAACTCGATGGGGTTGTGTCGTTTAACTACCAATTTCCTATAGCCACCGTTCCATCACCAGATCAGCTACACGTCATAATAATTTTGCATTGTCATCCGATTTACACATGCAGGCGCAGCTCAATCGGTAACCGGGAAGTGGATTAAATTTAATTTGAAAGATTTGATTACAGACAAACATCGGGACAGGTGAAACTAAATAAAAGCATGTAAAAAGATGCTTCAGTTTATGTGACAAAAGTCGTCATTTCGATTTTAGAGTTTTATGTCATATCTCTTTCTCATTTCCAGGTACGGGTACGACAGGAGCAGCGCCCGCTGCATCCAGTTCACCTACTCCGGCTGCGGGGGCAACACCAACAGGTTCAACACCTACAACCAGTGCCTGAACACTTGCTTCTACTCGCAAGGCTCCTTAAACCAACTTATCAACTTGTTCGGAACTTTAGTCAATCAGTTTAGTTAGAGCAATATATTTTTATAAGTGCTGTTTGGTTTTTATTTCTTGTCTTTGTATTGGTATGCTCATGTAAAGAGGTGGGATGAAACGCATGTTACTAAAAAAGTTATGAGTATACACGTGGATGGGTGGAGAGGGAGACGGAGGCCAAAGAAAAGATGGACGATTGTGTGAGGAGTGATATGAAAGAAAAGGAAGTTAGTGATACCTAATACTACTGAACGGGTGACAGGTTAGAATGGAAGAAAAAAACGTGTTGCGCCGACTCCAAATAACACGGAAGGACAGGAAGATGTTTTTTGATTTTATTTCGTCATCGACATCGTCATTACACTCTATCCATTAATCTTGGATCTGGGCCACTTCTCGCCCATTCCTAAGGAAGATAACCAAGTACTCCGGGCCGGTGAGATGGGAATTTTTCGCGAAACTCGAGCGCGTCAAAAAATCGTATGGGGAGAAACCTTGCACCCTTTAATGTACCCTTACCACATATGAACCTTTAATATCATGGGGTTCGTTGAGGGCAGTCCGTCAGATAAGTAAAAGAAATCCTCAGAAGAACTCGAGCGCGTCAGATTAAAATAAAGTAAAAGTACATATGCATATAAGTGTATATAATCTGCCAATTTGAAATTATCATAAAGTTAGGTTGTAAAAGTTAATATTCTATTTATACGTGCAATTGTTTTAACCAACGCTTGCTATGATAATTTTGTTAGGAACGTTGATAATTTTTACACTTATTAATGGTTTTAGCTACATCGCCTCATGAAAACCGTCAGATTACAAGATTTTCGTAATCATTTGTGTGCGTCCACCGAGCGTAGGAATAAAAAGTGAAGTACCTACATATTGTACATGAGATCGTCTTCTGTACCTATCTATTTTGTGCTGTCAGGCTCAAGGGAGTCCATTGTAAGGTCTCCTCTAGGATTTGCCGTAACCGGCGTTGCACAGAGGAGGTACCGGAAAGGTATTTTGGGAGGTATTTATATATAGAGGGCCCATTCTATGAGGTGATATTGATCACCGGGGTAGTTTTAGTGAGGTCCAACGCTCCTCGGACTTATCCCCTAAGTCCGGGCGCCATGTGAAGGTATCCCTTCGAAAACGAAAGAAAAAGGTATATAGATGACCGGATATCACGTGCGTGGTACCGGAATGATGCCCGGAAACTCAGTGAATGTGTAACTGCCATCGTAGTGAACAAACAGTAGTACCCGAAGTCTAACAATGGAAGTGTAAACATTGATTACAGGGTGTGTGGCGAATGTACAACCTTATTTTCAGTATATGCGAAACCTGAAACAACTGTCTGGTATTTTTATGTAAAGAATCTATGTACTTATAAAATTTTAACACTGTATTCATCATCATCATCATCATATCAGCCGAAAGACGTCCACTGCTGAACATAGGCCTCGCCCAAGCGTCGCCACAACGACCGGTCCTGTGCGTCACGCATCCATCGGATTCCCGCAACCCTGACCAGGTCGTCGGTCCACCTTGTTGGAGGCCTTACAACGCTGCGTCTTCCGGTACGAGGCTGCCACTCTAGAACCTATATTATGAAAAATCAATAAGTTATAAGCCATATGGTAGGTACCATAAGGCTTATAACTTATTGGTTGGCGGCATAAATACATGGTCACCGGGCCACCGGGCTTCTGATGCCCGCTATGACCTGCCGTGACGTGTTTTGTACCTTCTTATTGTCAGTTGGGTCCAACTTGTGACCTTTTTTAAATATTTTTCGGACTGTAACTGATTCTGAACTAACTATATTCAGGTTTCGCATATAGGTACTAAAAATAATATTCTATTGGAAACTAGTATCGATCGAATTGTTGGATATTCTGTCTCGTACGAAGGTACTGGGGTGACTGAAGCATGGTTTAATGCAGTCTTTCCCAAAGTGGGCGATAACGCCCCCTTGTGGGCGCTGCAGGTCTCAAGGGGGGCGGGAAGAGACCCAGAAAGACCCGTTAATATACATAATATACATATCTAGGACACAATAATTAATTAATTTAATTTGAAGTTATAGTGGTTTTTAAATAGGTGAAAAAGTGGGGGCGCTAAAAAATATTTATTCTCAAAGTGGGCAGTATACAAAATAAGTTTGGGAACCACTGGTTTAATGCATGCAGCAGTACCACAAAATATATAGGTACAGAAGTCAATCTACATACAAAGCGCGCTCGAGCAACGCGCACATAGACACCGCTCATGGGCACGATGTCTCAAAGCGTCTCGGCCCGCTCGGCGAAAATTTCCGGCTCAAACTCTCATTAGTGTGCGTTCACCGAGCGTAGGTATAAAAAGTGAAGTACATAAGTACATGAGATTGTCTTCTGAGCCTATTTTGTGGCAGTGCGGTCAACCGCATTCGCTAGCCGCAGTGTTACCTGCGGTTGCAGTCTGCAGCCCATCTCGGAGAGAAGGTCCTGTCTGAGACAATTACGCAACATCATCTTCCTGCCCTTATCGCGTTTTATTTGGGGTCGGCGCAACACGTTTTTTTCTTCCATTCTGTCCTGTCGCTAGTCACGCTATCACTAACTCCCTTTTCATTCATATCACTTCTCACACCATCCATCCATCTTTTCTTTGGCCTCTCTCTCCCTCTCCAGACAATTACGCAACAACTGAGCTAAAATCCCTACTAATATAATGCGAAAGTAACTCTGTCTGTCTGTCTGTCTGTTACGCTTTCACGCATTTAGATCAAATTTGGTAGGTAGGTAGAAGAAACACAGGAATAATACATAGGCTACCTATAATTCCACTGCTGAGCACGGGTCTCTGCCCGCGCGATATAAACTGTAGTCCATGCGGGCGAAGCCGCGGGCGGAAAGCTATTATAGAATAAATAGAGCAGCCTGTATGGGGTAAAGGAAATGGCGAACGACCTAAAAAATAGAAAACAAGTTTGATTAGCCAGTACATTAACTAAACATGCGCTCTATTTGCAGCGGGGAATCCAATTTAATTGGAATTACGTCATTAAAAATGTAGTTTCAATTAATAAATAGTTTAAACAATCAAATGGCAACTGACATAATCAGTTTTTTAATCGAATGTTTGGGTTTAGTGATTTAAGTGACAATAGTGATTTTTTTAGAAAAGCCATAAAATCAAATAACATCCTAAAAAAAATGACGAACTTTAGCAGTTATCGCTGCTTAGTGATATCAATTATATTTATAATAAAAATGTGTACAACAGAGGAAATAAAAAATAAAGATTTGGAAGCCAGTGACTGCAATGGTAAGTATAATAACATTAATAACATAAAAATGTCCTTTTCAATTAGAAATGTGTTATGCCACGTTTCTATGGATTCATTTTATATTCACCACATTTATGTTCATTAGTGCATATAACTTTGTTGTGCCGGAAACAAGTTCTGCCAAGCTTTTGTATGGATGGATGTGTGCTCGGTATGTGTGCTCTGGATGTGTGCTCTGGATGTGTGCTCTGCATGTGTGCTCTGGATGTGTGCTCTGGATGCGTGCTCTGAATGTGCGCTCTGGATGTGTGCTCTGCATGTGTACTGTGGTTGCGTGCTCTGAGTGTGTGCTCTGCATGTGTGCTCTGGATGCGTGCTCTGCATGTGTGCTCTGGATGTGTGATCTGCATGTGTGCTCTGGTTGCGTGTTCTGAATGTGTGCTCTACATGTGTGCTCTGAATGTGTGCTCTGGATGTGTGCTCTGGATGTGTGATCTGCATGTGTGCTCTGCATGTGTGCTCTGGTTGCGTGTTCTGAATGTGTGCTCTGCATGTGTGCTCTGCATGTGTGCTCTGAATGTGTGCTCTGCATGTGTGCTCTGGATGTGTGATCTGCATGTGTGCTCTGGTTGCGTGTTCTGAATGTGTGCTCTGCATGTGTGCTCTGGATGTGTGCTTTGCATGTGTGCTCTGCATGTGTGCTCTGGTTGCGTGTTCTGAATGTGTGCTCTGCATGTGTGCTCTGCATGTGTGCTCTGCATGTGTGCTCTGCATGTGTGCTCTGGTAGCGTGTTCTGAATGTGTGCTCTGCATGTGTGCTCTGGATGAGTGCTCTGCATGTGTGCTCTAGTTGCGTGTTCTGAATGTGTGCTCTGGATGTGTGCTCTGGATGTGTGCTCTGGATGTGTGCTCTGGATGTGTGCTCTGGATGTGTGCTCTGGATGTGTGCTCTGCATGTGTGCTCTGGTTGCGTGTGCTGAATGTGTGCTCTGCATGTGTGCTCTGGATGTGTGCTCTGCATGTGTGCTCTGGTTGCGTGTGCTGAATGTGTGCTCTGCATGTGTGCTCTGGATGTGTGCTCTGGATGTATGATCTGCATGTGTGCTCTGCATGTGTGCTCTGCATGTGTGCTCTGCGTGTGTGCTCTGGTTGCGTGTTCTGAATGTGTGCTCTGCATGTGTGCTCAGTTTGCGTGTTCTGAATGTGTGCTCTGCATGTGTGCTCTGGATGTGTGCTCTGCATGTGTGCTCTGGATGTGTGCTCTGGATGTGTGCTCTGGATGTGTGCTCTGGATGTGTGCTCTGCATGTGTGCTCTGGATGTGTGCTCTGGATGTGTGCTCTGGATGTGTGCTCTGGATGTGTGCTCTGGATGTGTGCTCTGCATGTGTGCTCTGGATGCGTGCTCTGCATATGTGCTCTGGATGTGTGCTCTGCATGTGTGCTGTGGTTGCGTGCTCTGAATGTGTGCTCTGGTTGCGTGCTTTGCATGTGTGCTCTGGATGTGTGCTCTGGATGCGTGCTCTGCATGTGTGCTCTGGATGCGTGCTATGCATGTGTGCTCTGGATGTGTGCTCAGTTTGCATGTTCTGCATGTGTGCTTTATATGTGTGCTCTGAATGTGTGCTCTGGATGTGTGCTCTGGATGTGTGCTCTGCATGTGTGCTCTGGATGCGTGCTGTGGTTGCGTGCTCTGAATGTGTGCTCTGGTTGCGTGCTCTGCATGTGTGCTCTGGATGCGTGCTCTGGATGTGTGCTCCGCATGTGTGCTCTACATGTGTGAGATGCATGTGTGCTCTGCATGTGTGATCTGCATGTGTGCTCCTGGATGTGTGATCTGCATGTGTGCTCTAGATGTGTGCTCTGGATGTGTGCTCTGGACGAGTGCAATGGATGCGTGCTGTGGATGCGTACTATAAAATCATGCTCTGTATGCCTATTATGCGTGCTTACTGTGCTCGCCGCTTCCCTACTATCGATACACCGCTCAGCTCGAACTGCACATCTTCATAGCACATCTTACTCGCCCCACTCAATTGACCACCTCCACCTACCTGATGAGAAACAGTGATGCAATCGTTGATGGTGAGGCGCACTAGATTATTAAGAGCCTATTCACTATAGCCTTGAATACACCTAAATAATAACTGCATAGCTCATCTCATCATCGACATATTTTATTTCAGATGTTTCCGGATCTCATGGTAGTTCGGAGTCTGGATTAGATATAGACCAAGACGTTTGTGATCTGCCGATCGACGCAGGAGACTGTGAGGCTGAAAGCCTGGCCACCAATGAGAGCGGTCTCAGTGATAACGCGATCAAAGAGCTGTATGAAATCAACGATCTGTATGAAGTCAAGCAACTTTACGAAATCAACGATTTTTCTGGACTTAAGAAACTGAATGAACTCAGTGAAGAACTTAGAAATCACAACGAAAACCGCAAACGATAGTAAGTAAACTTTTTTTTTATAGACTTACATCTCACCTGATGGTAAGCGATGATGTGGTCGACGAAGCAGCAAGCTTGCCTAGAAGTAAACTATTCACTCTTAACTTAAAGAGTAGCTATCGGGAAACAGACTCCGGCAGGGAATTAGTTAATTAGGTTTGTGGCCCTGACTAATATACCGAAGGCCGTGGGTTCGATTCCCACCCAGAACACACGTATATGTGATGAGCATGATCATTTGTTCTGTGTCTGAGCGTAATTTAACAACAATATGTATGTAGGCAATTAGAAATATATTTAAAGTATGTTTATCAGTTGTCTAGTACCTACTTATAACACAAGCTCTGCGTACCTACTTTGGGATCAGGCGGTATCGTGTGATAGTGGTGGGATATTATTATTATTAAGTCTCTAGGAACCTCTCCACAGTAGGAGTTGGCTTGCGGATGACTAGCAAAGGGTTACTCAGAATCATAATTCTGATTCTGAAGGTAAACCCGGGGACCTGGAACGCTAGGCGAAGAAGGAACATAGGAGAGGATTTTAATCCGACCTCGCCCTCCCGCCCAAGAGCGAGAGAAGTCACTGAATAATTTCAAACTTAAAAAAGTCCTAACTGAAATGAGTACCGCTTTGAGACACAAGATGATTTGAACTATAGTTTGTCAGCGACGGCTCCTTCTGCGAAGCACCGTAGACGCGGGCTCGCGGACGGCGAGCCATGGGAGCTCGCTGTCCGATCGTCCGGTAATGGACCGAGTCCAAGACGTCGACAGCGCGCACTGTTAACGCGCGCCTCAAGGAGTTGTCAGCAGCAGGAGGGGCCCAGATGGGTCGAAGCCTACTGGGGCCAGGGTTATCCGAAAGGAACTCGAGCCCCGCTATGAAGGCCAGAAGGAACGGGTTGGGCTTTTAGTCAGTAAGAGTCTGACACTATCTCCCGCTCCACCCAAGAGCGGGGGTTGTCATAAGATGATTTTTGCACACCGAAAAAAAAAAAAACTATAGTTGTTATCATTATGTCCATCATGAAATATAGTTGTTATCATTTACTAATTTCAGTTTTGGCTACAACAAATATACGAAGAAGTGTGAAGAATTCAACTACGATGGCTGTGGAGGCAACGACAACAGATTTACATCTCTTAACAAATGCAGAAGAACCTGCTACACGCCACTCAAGTATTTCCTATCAGAAGTCACGGATCTCCTACTGTTCAAATTCTCGCAGTACTCTTCTGAAGTGCCTGCCATGTGATTCTCGTCATCATCTGACTGGTTTTCCCAATAATGCTGGGGTAACTGGATGGAGCTGTATACCACACACACAGAGCCCGATCTAGCTATTTAGCCGCTCCTTTAAATTATACTTGTCGATCATTGGTCAGTCATTGGTCTCGTAATAAAATTGTGGTGGAATGACAATATACAACGTGTAACGTTAAATGCGCAAAACCTGAAAGTAGTTTCATCAGAATAAGGAGCAAAATCAATTAAACCACTTTATATAGGTTACATTTATCAAAAAAATCTTCATTAAAATTCTCGCCCTGTCTATTTATGAATAGGTCAAGCCATAACGTCCGCAAACCCGCCGAAATAGGTAAACAAACACAACAGTCCAATCAATTTTTTTCATATTTACGGGATAATAAAAGTTCTTATTTCAATGCAGATACGAATTATACAAAGTAAAACTACACATGAAACCTTTAAAAAAATAATTAAGATTTTTTTTACAGAATTAGGTCTTTTAAATTAAATTCTACAAGTCCGTGACAAGGCCTGTCGTACTGTATGGATCAGAATGTTGGGCTGTGAAAAAAATGGACGAAAAAAGATTGCATGTAGCACAGATGAGAATGTTAAGATAGATGTGTGGTGTGACAAGAATGGATAAAGTGAGAAATGAGTACATTAGGGGAAGTTTGAAAGTGGCGCGAGTGACTGAAAAGTTGAAAGGGAATCGTTTGTCTTGGTATGGTCATGTGAAAAGGAGGGACGAAACGCATGTTGCTAAAAAAAGTTATGTGGATAGATGGAGGGGAGAGAGAGAGGGAGGCCAAAGAAAAGATGGATGGATTGTGTCAGAAGTGATATGAAAGAAAAGGGAGTTAGTGATAGCGTGACGAGTGACAGGACGGAATGGAAGAAAAAAACGTGTTGCGTCGACCCCAAATAAAACGGGACAACGACATGTAGAAAAAGGTCTTTTAAATTAAAAATCATTTGAGGTGCCTGAGGTTTTGCGCATTTTACGATACACGTTGCAAATTAAATTAAAAGCAATGTCTGCCCATTTACGTTCTAATGGTAGGACACTGATCAAAGGAATTGTCCAAATTTTAGCAGATTACCGCATAAGTGCGTCAGACATTTGTCATTATGTACGAGATTATCATTTTAAACCACTTCTTTCAATGAAGTGTCTGTGGTTGACCATTGGAAAGTCATAATAACGCCATTATTTTAGTAGATTACCAAAACTATCAACAATAATGAAGTCAATGATAGACCATTCTGACACTATTGTAATAGCAGACTTGAGGCCCAGTGCTATGGTAGGTAACTAGGTACTAAAATCATAACCAAAAAGTTTTGTACAGTCCTGCAAGGTTATTAGTGTATTAAAAATAACCCTATATGTCTTTGTGTATATAATAATTAAGTATTTTTTTTATAATATGTAAAAACTGTAAAGTTTAGGAAAAGAAACACTTTAAAAAAAGTTTAATTATAGTTTTATTTAAACTATTGTTTTCTTCTTCTGTTCTCTTCTATCTCAGTTCCATGATTTCGTTCGCTACCCGGTCTTAGTCTGGTTGTATAGTTTCTTGATTTTCCTGGCTGTCATGAAATGCGATGACGAAACTGCGGACAAATAAAACATAAATAAAATAACTAGGTATTCTTGGTAGTGTAAACTTAAAATAACTAAATGTAAACAATCTTAACATGTTTTTTATCTAAAAAAAAATCTAAAAATTTTATAAAAAAAACTAGCCCGTGTGATGGCAGAAAATTATCCCAAGGGAACATACTTTCGGGATAAAAAGTCCTATTCCAGGACATGGTCTATCCGTGTACCAAGTTTCATCAAAATCGGTTTTACCATTTAGGCGTGAAGACGTAACAAACAAACTCACTTTCGCTTTAAAATAAAAAGACGGACTCTGTAAAAAAAAATTCAGTCCAGTAGCGTAGTTAATTGATAAAGAATATAATAAATAAATAATTGTATTAATTAAAACAAATAATATATTCTAATAAAGAACAATAATGTAATATAATGTTTGTCCTATATATTTGTTTATGTGGTGTACAATAAAGAATATAATAAATAAATAATAAATATTGACTGCAACAGCCAGAACCCACATTTAGATGTATTATTTTAGTCTAGATTATTTTAATGGGTCCAAACGCCCTTCTTGTAGTCGGGCCTCAATTTTTTTAATATTTAGGTATTTACCTAACCGATGTTAGCTAATTAACTAAATTTAAATAATTTATGTACGTTTTTATACGATTTACCTACACTAATATAATAAAGAGGTAAAGTTTTTTTTTTTTTGTTTGTATTCATAAGTAGGCTTTTCAACCAATACCGTAGTGGTCACATTATCTGATTCACTATCACTATCAACAGAAATATTTTTCGTTAAATTATTCGTTCATTCAATAAACGGTTTTTTAATCAGGTTTTGGGGGCCCCCAAGCTTGAGGGCCCCAGGGCGCTGCCCCGCCTAGCCCCTTAGTAGCAACGCCACTGGCCGGTAACATGAACCCTGTTCCAGACACCGATGCCCTTCACCATCAACGATTGCATCAGTGCTTACGCTCGCAGATCACAGTCAAGCACTAGTTTATATCATTGAAAAAGAAACTTACCCATATGAGTTACCAAAATATAAAAGAATACTGTCATTATCTATACTTATAATAAATCTGTAGAGAGGTCAATTCTGTACATGAAATATATTTCCAAAATAACTATCAGGGGGTGATTAGTGATCGATACTGATGCCAAAAATGCAAACAGTAAACTTTTTGTCTGTCTGTCTGTCTGTCTGTCTGTCTGTCTGTCTGTATGTTCTTTATAGAAACAAAAACTACGCGATGGATTTTAACGAAACTTGGTACAATCATTCCTCATACTCCTGGGCAGGTTATAGTATACTTTTCATCACGCTACGATCAATGGGAGCAAAGCAGTGAAGGGAAATGTTGGGGAAACGAGAGAAATTACTCCATTTTTTAAGCTTCCGTCGCGTTTGAAGCCTTAATTGTTAAAGCTACACAGAAATCATGTATAACGGAAAGGTTCTCCTTAAAATTATATAAAAAATATCCCACGACATCATATATCTATCTTTTATGGTTGACTCACAATAACACATGTAACTCCCGATAGCTTAGCAGTTCGGAGCTTTCTGTTTATTTTTGTCTATGGCACCATATCTAAGGTGTGTACATACTGTCACGCGCGTAAGTGGAAGGGAGAGATCTGGAACGTCTCGAATCGTCTCGCGCATCACGTTGTTTTCCAGGCTCTTAGAATTCGACACCAGACGTTTCAGATCTTTGATTTTGACGACTCCGTTGTCGCTGGCATAAGCAACAGGATCCGCGTACGAAGTCGCTGGCAGAAGCTAGTGAGTAATACAATTAAAGATTTCATAATGGTATTGGCACGTTTGTTCAACAGAGGCTAGTACCAATTAGTGCTTAACTCAGTCGGTTTTAATTGTACCTAATTACATATAGTAATAATACTGCAAATTCTGCATTCTGATTATTGAATAGTAGAGGAGACCGGGATGCTAAATGAAGAGGCTCTGATTTCACTCGCCTATCGTCAGCTTCGAGCATAGTTTATTTAAAAGCTTATTACTTAATCTAATGCATAAAAGAAAAAAGATTAGTTTTTTCGCATTAGATAAAGCTTATTACTTTATCTAATGCGAAAAAAGAGAATAACGCCTGAAAACTCTGTTAACATTCGGTAATTCCGTGATTTACTCGAAAATTTCACAATACTTGTTTTAAATACATTGGAAATATGTACGTGATTATTTTAAAGCCTTAAAAGTTTTTGAAAAAAAATTGTCGTCATTAAGAATTTTTATTTTTGTAATCGTAATATTTCTTTGACTAATTTAATTTTTGAGTAAATTATGGAGTGTCAAAGTTCATACAAAATAGCAGATTTTCAGAAGTCTTTACTGGATTATGTAGCGTTAAAAAAAAGAAAATCACCACTTGTACACGTATAATTTTGCATTTAAAAAAAAAACAACATAGAAAAATTATAAAAGGAAATAAAAAATCGGCGACTTTATATATAAAAAATAGGGTTTAAGTAAAGCGGCGAAATGATATGAAAAAAAATAAAAATTTATAATTTTGGAAGTTGTGCCTATAGGTGTAAGGGATTGCAATCACTGGGCCTCAGGCGCGGACTCGTAAACTATCAAAAAAATCAGTTCATTCCGCAACCTTTTTACACGAATTGCTGTGATTATACATATAAAACAGATAGCGTAAAAAAAAAAACTACTCAAATAATACTTACTACTGCTATAGAATTAGAAAAAAAATAGGGATCATGAAAACTTCACGTGGAGTGACGTCACGATGTCCACCGGGGTATTCTCTAGTATCGTCATGCGCTAGTTGGCGCACGCATTTATGAATTGCAGTGGACTGTTCTGTCCACTTCTGTGAATTTCTATGTCTATGTCCAGAATGCTCCAAGAATACTCCAAGAATACTCCAAGAACCGATTGACAAATAATCTATCGTGAGAAGAAAAGGAAAATTACTCCATGAGACACGAAACTGAACCTTCAAAGCAGCCAAAACTTAAAATATTTAAAATACATACCGGTTCTTTATATTGACTAACACTTATCGGTTTTTTTTATTCACTACCGAGTTTCACCAAACATTTCGCAGTTAGATCATTACTTATAATCACATTTCCTTTTTAATTCGTGTTCATCAAGCACTTTTTCTCAGAAAATTTCGTCGCCGAATGACAAATATAATTTTTCCTTGTCAAACAAACAAATTTTCCTATTCTAAGTTCAAATAAAAAAAAATAATATTAGAAAAAGGTAAACTAACGCAAACGGAAAAGTTTTTATTTAGCTAAACGAATTAAGCAGCATGATAATGCTGCAATTAGTTTTACACAAATTTTTAAATTGATTTCAATAGAAGTCTAGATAATATCCATAAGACACTGTGTTTCCAAAATATCTAATGAAAAATGTGTAATAACGTCATAATCGCGTAAGAGCGGCGGTGGTGTGAAAAACAAGTGAAAACGTTACATGTCGATTGCATGCTCTTAAAAAATATTAACAAGAACCTTGCAACCTAACTTTATGACTCGCCCATTTGCATAGGCCACGCTCAAATTGTCAGATTATTGAAATATACTCTTTTCTGCATGGTCTTAACTTACCTTGTCTTAATCTGACGCGTTCAATTTCCGAGTATCAATATTAAGCTATTGCATATCTTCTATCGCGGGCCTTGAGCGTGGAGACCGAATCCAGAAATTCCGTAACGAAAAAAACCTAACACCCCCACTAAATGGTTGTCATGGCAACTTGTCAACTTCAATCACAAATAATGATCACCTAATAAAAAATTAAAAGTTGATAAAAAATGCTATGCAATAGCTTTACCGCGGCAGTCTCCGAGTGCCACACGTCTTTTTTTTTTAATAAACTGATGGGCTGCCCTCAACGAACCCCACGATATTATGGTTTTATTTGTGGTAGTGGTACATTACAGGTTGCAAGGTTTCTCCCCATATGATTTTCTGATGCGCTCGATTATCGCGCAAAAACCCCACCTGGGCTCCCCTACTAGAATAATCGTAACGTGGCATGCTAGCGTAGGTACTTTACCTTGTTTTAATAATAATAATATAGCTGATAGCTACAACCTGGGGGTCTTGAAATAAACAGTACCTTTGTATCTACTATTAATGTTTTATTACATAAGTATTAACTTTTTCTGTTTTTTGAAATCATAGTAGTTTATGTGACTAGGGGATAAAGCAGTGTCTTTAAGTCGCGGGCGGCATGTTGAATTCCGAACGAAACGAAGGTTGCTAAGTTTAATCCCGAACGATAGTGAGTGATTAATGATATAATCTTCTATCTATACTTATAATAAATCTGTAGAGAGGTCAATTCTGTACATGAAATATATTTCCAAAATAACTATCAGGGGGTGATTAGTGATCGATACTGATGCTAAAAATGCAAACAGTAAAATTTTTGTCTGTCTGTCTGTCTGTCTGTCTGTCTGTCTGTCTGTATGTTCTTTATAGAAACAAAAACTACTCGATGGATTTTAACAAAACTTGGTACAATCATTATTCATACTCCTGGGCAGGTTATAGTATACTTTTCATCACGCTACGATCAATAGGAGCAGAGCAGTGAAGGGAAATGTTGGGGAAACGGGAGAAATTACTCCATTTTTTAAGCTTCCGTCGCGTTTGCAGCCTTAATGGTTAAAGCTACACAGAAAACATGTATAACGGAAATGTTCTCCTCAAAATTATATAAAAAATGTCCCACGACAGCATATGTCTATCTTTTATGGTTGACTCACAATAACACGTGTAACTGCCGATAGCTTAGCAGTTCTGAGCTTTCTGTTTTTTGTCTACTCTTACGTTTATAACACTGAATGTCGCTGGCATAAGCAACAGGATCCGCGTACGAAGTCGCTGGCAGAAGCTAGTTAGTTAATAAAGAAACCTGAGTGAAGTGAGGAATTCAAACCGCCCAAGACAAAGACAGCTTTGTCCCCGTGTTACATACTCTACTTTTTACACCATCTGTGAGATAATTAAAAGACAATTTGGTCGACCAAATCATATATTAGAGATATATAAGTAGAATTACAAGTTCAACAAATTTCACTACTCCAAGATATATTTATAGTTTAAATTTTCTATAACGCTTCCATATAAATTTCTCCTATAAATTTTCTATAATTTTCTATTTCGTCGCAGCGTGGCAATGCTGCCAGCGTTCTGGGCGCTTTTCCCATTGACATCGATGTGGACGAATATTTGATTACCTATGAATTTTCCCCATTTTTCAGCCTTTTTTACTCGTTTGTACATATTATTATTTTAAGTTTGTATTGTATATAGGTTAAAAAAAGGTCAGCCCCTTAGCCAAGTTACAACCGTTTCTCAGTAGTCCATAGGACTATGATTATTAAACTACCAACATTATCATTTTCATTTAAGTTTTTTTCAAACTTACATTAAACCGTAAAAAAGTACACCATTTTTAAATATCGGTACACGGGTATACTGATCTGTGGTAACAGACGACATGTGTCATTCACCAACCCGCACTGGGCCCGCGTGGTGGATTACGGCCCATTCCCTCTCCTAGAGAGGAGGCCTGAGTCCCAACTGTGGGGACATTATAAGGCCGACTATGTAATCTGTGGTAACAACGCAGTGTCAAGTGGTAACGTAAAGGGGGGCTCCCAAGTGACGACTGGTCCTGTGCGTTTCCCATCTATCGGATTCTCCCAACCCTCACCAGGTCATCGGTCCATCCTATGGGAAGCCTTCAAAAACTGAAGCCAGTATTTAATATAATTCAATTCTCCTTTCGCGGGAGAAAGAGATTTCTTAAGAAATAAGCATCACCTATGTACCTATCGCGGGCTCGCGGACGGGACGGCGAGCCATGGGCAGCTCGCTTTCCGATCGTCGCGGCGGCGCGCACTGTTCCCGCGCGCCTCAAGGAGTTGTCAGCAGTAGGAGGGGCCCAGCTGGGTCGAAGCCTACTGGGGCCAGGGCTGTCCGAAAGGGAGCTCGTGCCCCGGTATGAAGGCTAGAAGGAACGGGATGGGGTTTTTAGTCAGTAAGAGTCTGACACTATCTCCCGCTCCACCCAAGAGCGGGTTTTGTCATAAGATGATTTTCCCTATAGAAAAAAAAACCTATGTAGATACCTATTTTTTTGTTTCCATCTTCTTTTCTTTTATAAATTATATAAGTGCGTAGATAGGTGTACATGAACTGTTAAATAAATAAATAATTGATAGACGTTATAACTGAAAAAATAATTTATTTTATGTAAGTATCATTTGTTTTTAATCCAAATAAATTCATTTTGAATTTTGTTTCTACTTCTGTTAAAATACTTCTGTTCCATTTTTCGTTGTCACTCAGTGTCAGTCCTGTTCCGGTTGTAAAGTTTCCAGATTTTCTCGGCTGTCATGACACGGCTGGTGGAAACTGTAAAGTAGAAAAATAATAGTAAATTATATGACTAGGATTTTTATAATTCAATGACTAGGGCAGAAAGTTGTGTCTCAAAGTCGCGGATGGCATTTTGAATTCCGAACGAAACGAAGGTTGCTTGGTTTTACTCCCCAACACAAGTTTTTATTTAATGGTTTTGGCGTTCCAAATTCAAATCTCAAACGCCCATACTACAGTGCGTTTCACTTAAGAAGTTCCTTTGGCGTAATGTTGGCTCCCCTGTCTGTCTGCACAAAAAATAAGGGAAAAAACGAAAGAGTTGCCTACTCTCCCAAAGCTGTTCCCCGAAATGCGAAACAAAATCGATTTTAACAGTTGTTACAACACTTTTTGGAAAATTATGAGGGGAAACAAAAGCAGGTCTAAAAGGAAGTTGTTAATAGAGAAAGTTGTTAAGAAAGAATTGAAGGTCAATTGGATTGGAGCCCAGCGTCCTATACTTTATACAAATATAGATTTAAAAAAAGGCAATTGTTAAAAGTAACGAAGTATCAGTTAATCTCCCTAATATCCACCCAAGAGCGGGTTTTGTCAAAGATGATTTTCCCCGTAGACAAAATATTGCAACACAAAATGTAATTGTTAAAAATATTGCAACACGGTTTTTCCGTATTGCCAACATTACGGAAAAGGAACTTCATAGTGAAAGGGACTACATTATAGGTACTAGCGACCGAATGACATGCTATAAGTGAGGGTTATATAACATACAGGATTATTTCTAAAACACTAACAAACTAGCAAAACTGCATTGCTGACCCGGCGAACTTCGTACCGCCTAACCGTCAATGAATATAGTATATATTTCGATATAGTCAACCGGGTATAAAATATGTAATTACATACAATATTAATGAATAAAAGCTATCTACCTCGATTCCGTACATTTTACGTGATGCGCGCACAATTAAAAACTTGTACAGATTTATTATATATATTGATGAGGCGTGTAAATAGCCTCATCTGAAGCTGTGGGGGTTTTAAGACCTCCCGAAAATATGCGGGTGTATGTAGATTTAAAATTATAAAAATCAAATCTCTGTTGAAGATCCTTCTGAAACCAATATCCGCTACATCTATTGCAACAAGAGAGCCCACGTACCTTGCGAATCCAGAGAGACGGGAAATCACCTTATTCACGGGTTTGTCGTCGTTGCGTGTGATGCCGGCCGGCGAAATATCAGCGTTCATCCACCGGTGGACTGGTCAGAACTCGTGAAAAACACACTGCACTCGAAGTTTATAATGTCTCACGGCAGCAGATGCACTTATTTCACGAAAATTGTCCGGTTTTCAACAGATATGGGATTTTTATTGCGGAGCGGGTGAACATACGTATTGAAGATGGCGCGGAGCGGAAAAGAAGAGCGGCGCCCTCTGTCGGTTGTTCGCAAGCATCTCAAGGAAACGTTCGATTCCGACCAATGGGCTCCTGCGGTAGTGAATATTTGGTTTGCGGAATTCAACAGAGACTCAATTGTCTTACCTTTAAACGAAATAATGTTTTTGGAATGCGGGAAAGTAACTAAGGTATTATATAAATCCTTTTAAAAAATATATCGGTAATTATAAGAGGCATTGACGCTTCACCATGCTCCCCCCCTTGGAAGGACGCAAGTGCTTTCAAAGGGAAAGGTCAAAATTATGAAGATTAACTGACCTAAATCATGATCAGAAAAGTCCAAATTTTATGACTGAATGCGGAAAATAAAATTATTTAATAAACTAATCCTAAACCTTAAAAAACTAAGAGTATAGTTAAAAATGAAATTTTATTGCGTTGGGATAGGATATAGTTTTGTGACAGAGCGTTTAAAATTACCGAACTTTGTCTTCACCATAGCAACGCGAGCTACATTGTCGGTCCCTTTATAAACCTCAGTTATAACTCCTAATGGCCAACATAGAGGAGGCGAGTTGTCCTGTCCCACGAGTACGACAGTTCCAACTTCTACAGGCTTGTCCGGAGTTGCCCATTTTTGCCTAACTTGCAGCGTATGCAGGTACTCTAAGTGCCATTTCTTCCAGAAGGATTGCACCATACTATCTAACAACTGTTTACGTTGGGACAGATTTAAGCGCTGACCAGACAAACCGGCTGCCGGCAAGTACTGTAATGGAGTCGACATCAAAAAATGAGCGGGAGTGATAACTTCAGGATGCGGATCAGAAGACAACACACTCAGAGGGCGTGAGTTCATAATGCACTCTATTTGAATGAGTACAGTTTGGAACTCTTCATAAGTGAGAAGTTGATTTCCAATCACGCGATAAAGATGCGTTTTTAATGTTTTTATATTAGCTTCCCACATGGCGCCAAAATGTGGGGAGCGAGGTGGAATCATTTTCCACTTAATGCGGCGAGTTGATAACTCATTTATAAGAGAAGAATTGAGGTTTGACCTCATTAAGAAATTATAAAGTTCATCTAGTTGAGCTTTAGCCCCAACGAAATTAGTAGCGTTATCCGAATAAAGACAGGATACTGGCCCTCGACGCGAGATAAAACGTTTAAACGCGGCTAAAAAGGCGTCGGTAGTAAGTTCAGAGACTAATTCTACATGGACAGCCTTGGTTACCAAGCATACAAAGAGGCAGATGTAAGCCTTCTGAGCGTGTTGACCTCTGCGACGAGTGAGAGTTATGCGTATGGGACCAGCATAATCCACTCCAATATGGACAAATGCCTTTGATTCCGACACACGGTATTCAGGGAGGTCCGCCATCATTGGAGTGGGATGCGTCGGATTAACTCTAAAGCATGTGTTGCATTGTCGCAACTTGGACCTAATGACAGTCCTGGCATCTAGTATCCAAAATCGCTGTCGTAAAATAGACATAAGTAGCCCTGGTCCAGTGTGACAATTCATCACATGGTAATGACGAATTATCAGATCCACGACAGGATCATGTTTGGGAAGTAAAAGGGGATGCTTAGCATCAAAGGGAAGGTATGACTTTGAAAGTCTTCCCCCAATGCGTAATATGCCCTCTTCATCTAGAAAGACAGACAGGCTTCTAAGTTTCTTTGGTAACAATTTACCACATTTGATGAGCTTAATGTCATCTGCGAAATGGACAGATTGCACAGCACGGATCATAACTCGTTCCGCCGCTGACAATCCCTGCGGAGACCGGGGTTCACAATGAACCTTCGGTCTAACGAATTTAAGTATATATGAAACGATGCGCAACAGCTTATCCCATGATGAGGTGCGTTGCGCAAGTTGACAAAGAAGAGGAAATTCTACTTGCGTGGTCACAGTTAAGACATTTGCCTTGTGCTCGGGGAGTTCCCCACAGTCGGTGGGACAGAACGGTTTGACAGGCCAATCTTCCGGAAGACAACGAAGCCAAGAAGGGCCGCTCCACCAAAGCTCATGTGACACCAACTGTGAAGGAAGTATGCCACGAGATAGGCAGTCGCTTGGATTCTCAACACCTGCTACATGGTAAAAATGTTGAGAGCCCAAGTTCTCCTGACATTGAGCTACTCTATTGCTGACGAAGACTGACCAGCGGTGCGGAGAAGAATGAATCCACGATAAAGCTATCGTAGAGTCTGAAAAGGCGTAAATCCCTGCAATAGGAACACGTGAAGAGTAAGTATCGCGAACAGTCTTCACCAACTTTGACATGAGCACAGCTGCGCACAGCTCCAGACGTGCGAGAGTTGTGACCTTGGTAGGTGAAACCTTTGACTTCGCACAAAGTAAACGAACTACGACGCCGGACGGACTCGTCGAGTGTATATAAATGACACAACCGTACCCACCCATACTGGCATCGGCAAATGCGACTATGCGAACACTACCGTCATCGGTAACACCCACATGACGTGGTATTCGTAAGGAATCCAGCAAAGGAAACTCTTGCATGAGAAGCGAAAAACTTTTGACGATTTCGTCAGGAGCGACATCATCCCATCCGATATTGCTCAGCCATAACTCTTTGATGAGCAACTTGGCATAAAAGATCACTGGAGCGACGAGACCGAGGACATCAAATAAGCGGGCAACTATCGAGAGTATATTTCTTTTAGTACATTTCTCGGCTACTTGAGTGGAAGTGAAGAAGAACTTATCCTGAGAAGGCTCCCATGAAAGACCTAGAACCCTGGACACATCATTGCCCTCGTGGAAATCGAGTGACTTACGATGTGAATCAGGTAGGCTGTTTAAAAGCGCGGGTGAATTACTACACCATTTTATAAGGTCAAAATCGCCCGACTTAAACATTTTTATGAGATCATGCGACAACTGTATAGCGTTCTCTTCGTTATTCACCGAATAGACCAGATCATCCATATACAAGCTGGTCTCTGCTACTTTAGCAGCTTCGGGATAATGCGGACTGTCCGAGGCCAGCTGTCGCACAGTGCGCATAGCTATGTAAGGACTCGACTTCAGTCCGAAAGGTAAGCGGTTAAAAGCGAATGTCAACACAGGATCGTTCTCACTGAATCGAAACAAAATGCGTAGGTACTTACGCTGCTCAACAGGTATGCAAATTCGTAAGTACATCTGCTTAATATCAGAATTTATAGCGATAGGAAATAATCTAAAATTGATTAAAAGAAGAAACAAATCTGTTTGTAAATTTGGACCACTATGGAGTACATCATTTAAAGATAAACCGGTATGAGTCCTAGCACTCGCATCCAATACAATGCGCGGCATCGGTTTGTCCGGTCGAACGACAGCGTGATGAGGGATGTAGTACCCGTCATCTGAAATGGCGGATTCGTCGACTTGACTTAAGTAACCATTATCTATGTACTCCCGAATCACTGCGTTATAATTCTCACGCAACGTCAGCGATTGGCGGAGTTTTCTCTCCAGCGCAACCAGTCGACGGTACGCGGCGGTGCGGGAATTACCTAACTCGGCGGGATTCTTATTGAAAGGTAACGCGACAGTATAACGTCCCGCATCGTCGCGTGACACGGTCGAGGAAAAAATATTCTCACATTCGGTCTCCTCGGGAGATAAAAAACGTTTATTTTCAACTTCTTCCAATTCCCAGAACTTTTGTAATAAATCATTAAGGGCGAGTGCTGTGAAAGAAGAGCTAGATAAATTCAAATTATCTTTACTATGCGGAAAATCACCCATAAGGACATACCCGAATGTGGTTAATAATGCGGGTGGCGCATGTGAACCTAAGTCTACCCTATTTCCCAAATAAATATACGGAAACAGTTGAGCGCCTAACACTAAGTCAATATCACCTGGAATATTCCAGCTTAAATCAGCGAGCGGAAGCGAGTGGAAGTCTACATGACAATCCCACTTAATATGGTGCGAAGGTAGCTGATCCGTAATGCACTCAACTACTAACGCGTGAATAGTATATTTCTGATGCGAGTATACGCGAGACTCGATATCTAAGTTTACATAACCTATTATCGGCCGCGAGACAGAACCAACTCCTTTGACAAAAGAATTACTCAAAGGAATTATTACTAAGTTGAGTTTTCGACAACAAGCTGTAGTTATTAAATTATTTTGCGAACCATTATCAATTAAACACCTGACTATTGTTTTATGGCCCGAACTATTATTATTAGCGCGCGCATAGACCTGAGCGGTTGATAACAGAATTGCCGACTTAGTCTTCGTATCTGCAGCTAATAACACGGCCGTGTTATGTGTCGGAAACGTTTGAGAAACATTATCCGAACAACACACGGACACCGGTGCGGGAATATCGACCTTATCGCAATGAGAATAAGAGCGCGGCACAAGCGAAGACGCCGCGCGGGGCGGGGGATGAGCGAGAGGCGCAGCGGACGGCGTCACCGCCAGGCTAGCCGCGACGGCGACATTGCAATTCGTCGGTTTAACATCAGTTGTATGTGGTTGTTTATTATAGTTATTAAAATGTAATAAGGTATGATGGCGTTTTTTACACACGTTACAAACTGAGGTCGACCTACAATTACTCAAACCGTGCGAAGTGCTCAGACAATTTACGCAGCCATGCTTGGATCTAATAAACTCAAACCTAGTTCTAGGAGTCAACGCGGATTGAAACTTAGCGCAGTTATACAACTGAACATGAGCGCCATCATTACAATACGCGCAGCTCCTGACCGAAGTCGCGGTAGAAGCGGATAAGTTAGGGGACTCACTCACAACAAACGCTCTCGTCTGCGTGCGAGGGTCACGCGGTGCGGAACCATGAGGTTTGTTATAATTACATTTCGCGTTCGAATGAGATAAATTCGAGCGTGCCAATATCTTAGCCTGATCTTGAACAAAACTAATCAACAACTTAGTTGTAGGAATTTCAACATCACGAACGGAAAGTTCAAATGATTGACCAGTCTGTGAATCTATTTTTCTCATAGCACAATGTAAAAGAATAAAATCCGCCAGATCGGGAATCCCAAGCTGTTTCAAGGCAGAAATACTCGCACTAAATGTTTCAATGAAAGAATCGAGACCATTTGCGTTACATAAACAACTTTTTAAATCTAATATATTATTTAAATAGTGTATACCTAATGTGCGTTTATCCTGGTATTTATTAACTAAGCTGTCCCATAGAAAACAGTAGGTATCAGCCGTCGGCACAATACCGGCTGTAATCTTTAATGCGTTATGTGTAAGCCTACCTACTAAGTACTGCACGCGCTGCGAGTCAGTCAGCTGATCGTTGTTATGAATATTCGACTTGAATGACTCGTAGAAAACAGGCCAATTCTCGGGTTTCCCGTCGAAAGATGGCAGTGCGATAGGCGGCAACTTTATTTTTAGCGGTTCAAACAGCGTCTTCGAATTACTACTTTGTGATAACAGAGATTGACTACTACTGATTTTATTCCTAATACGCTTAACATGAATAAACAAATCTTCAAAGGATTCTAAACAAGCATAGTCGGGACTCGAACCAGGCTTCAAATTAATGTTTATGTGGTTAATTTGATCGACATAAGATTCAAATTTGACACGAATGTCGTCAATAGTTTCCGATTCAGTCATAAAACTCTCATTATTTCTCGAATCGAACGACGAAATATTTTTCGATAAATCATATAATCGATTAAAGCGTTTGAATAACAATCCTTTCTTTTCATGAAGGATCGTCAGTAAATCTTCCGGCCTTAATTGTTTATCAGTCATTTTGTTAAGTTAATATCTAGAACAATATTTAAAAATATGCGGTAAACTTATCAGGCGGTTTACAATAATAATGCACCTACCAACTATGTGGAGGTATCTGAATAAAAATGACTAATACGCACAAAGCCGAAGTGATGGGTAACTACCTCCTTATTGAACGTGCTACCAAAGTGAAATATTAAATTATGTATACCTACATAGAATGAACTTTACCAATTATTACGTAATACATTCAATTCTATGAAACAATATTGACAGATTTACCAAAACCTACGTAGAATCTATTGTCAATTATGTTTATGTTATTAGCGGAGCGGTTTGTAAGTAAGTAGGTAAGATTAGTTTACCAAAAGTTTACGTAAACATCTATAACCTATACCTATTATGCGGTATTGAATTTATGATTATCACCAAATATTACGTGAAAATCTAACTAGGGAGCGGTTGCCTATGCGGCTCGAAAGGACCAAAATAATTATGATGAGGCGTGTAAATAGCCTCATCTGAAGCTGTGGGGGTTTTAAGACCTCCCGAAAATATGCGGGTGTATGTAGATTTAAAATTATAAAAATCAAATCTCTGTTGAAGATCCTTCTGAAACCAATATCCGCTACATCTATTGCAACAAGAGAGCCCACGTACCTTGCGAATCCAGAGAGACGGGAAATCACCTTATTCACGGGTTTGTCGTCGTTGCGTGTGATGCCGGCCGGCGAAATATCAGCGTTCATCCACCGGTGGACTGGTCAGAACTCGTGAAAAACACACTGCACTCGAAGTTTATAATGTCTCACGGCAGCAGATGCACTTATTTCACGAAAATTGTCCGGTTTTCAACAGATATGGGATTTTTATTGCGGAGCGGGTGAACATACGTATTGAAGATGGCGCGGAGCGGAAAAGAAGAGCGGCGCCCTCTGTCGGTCGTTCGCAAGCATCTCAAGGAAACGTTCGATTCCGACCAATGGGCTCCTGCGGTAGTGAATATTTGGTTTGCGGAATTCAACAGAGACTCAATTGTCTTACCTTTAAACGAAATAATGTTTTTGGAATGCGGGAAAGTAACTAAGGTATTATATAAATCCTTTTAAAAAATATATCGGTAATTATAAGAGGCATTGACGCTTCACCATATATTATACAAGGTTGTAACGTTACATGCGCAAAACCTGAAATTAGTTGGATCAGAATCAATTAAACCACTTTTTAATATAGGTTACATTTTTCAAAAAAATGTTCATTAAAAACTTTGACCTGACTATTTATGAATAGTCAAGCCATCACGTACGCAAACCCGCTGAAATAGGTAAACAATCACAAATAGTGGTAATCCAATCAATTTTTCTCATACACGGGATAATAAAAGTTCTTATTTCAATGCAGATATGAATTTTAAACAAACTAAAACTGCTCATAAAACCTTTTTTTTAATGTTTTTTTTTTCTTACAGCATTAGGGCCATTGAATTAAAAAATATTCGGGTTGTCTGAGGTTTTGCGCATTTAACATTACACGTTGTATAGATATACTTAGAGATAATAAAATTAGTTTACCCATATGTGCCACTAATATATAAAAGAACACTGTCAATATCAATAACAAGATTAAACTCTTCATTTTCGTTGCAACACACACGTCTGTTCAGCAAGTCTTTATTAATTACTACTCAACACATTCGCTACAAATTGCAATTATTTATAATAATAATTCATACTGCTGACTACTGATGATGATCTAACGTTGTAGTGTAGGTAAGTACCTAATATACTTCGTTCTGAATAGGTCTTTAAGGTGTATAGTCCCATGGCCGGAGTTAAATGCGCACATGCAAGATGTAAGGGACTGCCCTCCGCAAACTTTAATTGTCCAATCAAGTTTATAATTTTGTATGGTTTTTTTTTTCTCGACGGGGAAAATCATCATTGACGAAACCCGCTCTTGGTTGGAGCGGGAGACAGTGTTAGAGTCTTACAGACTAAAAACCCCGCGCCATTCCTTCTAGCCTTCATACCGGGGCTCTAGTTTCCTTTCGGATAACCCGACCCCGGTAGGCTTCGACTCAGATGGGCCCCTCCTGTTGCTGACAACTCCTTGAGGCGCGCGTATTGTGAGACTGATTTTGTATGGTGAGACTGTTTTTTTTTTTAGTTTCCTGAAAAAAAAAATCTTGTGGAAGGTTGTTCAGTTTCGTCTACTGAGCAAGCCCTTAAAGTTTGCGGAGGGCTGTCCCTTACACCTTGTATTTCTCGTATTTTTTTATTAGGTCGTAAAATCATCCAATGACATCTCCTACTCTTGTGTTGGGTGGGAGGAAACCCACTCCGATTCTTTCATACCAGAGCAGAGGTTTCCTTTTAGAAGCAAACTCTTGGCTCTGGACCAACCGATCGATCCTCGACCCTGCTGGGCTCCTACGGTTTGACATCTTCTTGGGGCGCCGTTGACGACTTGAGCTCGTTCCCTGTGGTCAGGACGGTTGGAGGGTGAGCTACCCATTGCTCGCCGTCCGTAATAAGCCCGCGCCAACGTTGGCGGGAAATCGGGATCGGGATACCGGCGGCTAGGGCGTGTAGGTCCTCCCTCTTTGCTAGTATTACTGCTTCCATGCTACCATGGCCTATACTCTACCCTGCACCTGTGTGTAGACCCGACGCGAGAGATCGCCGCCGCCGATCATCCCTCCACGAGGACAGGGCGGTGCACTGCCCAAGCGGGGCACACCTGTACCGTAGTTCCATCGTGTCCTCCGAGCGGACATATTACCTGTACTGACGCTTGTACCCGTAATTAGCCTCGCTGACCTTCAAATATTGTTTGATTTACATTTGCTGTATACATTTTTGTGTAAACATATTTCTAAAGATCTTAACTATTTGAAAGGGGTAGGGAAAACAAGCGACCAAATATTATGTCGTTAAAAGTTTGTTTTAGCTAAGTATTAGTCCTAAGAAAACAATATAATAATATGTAGATAATGTTATTTTGAAGAATCTATGTATAATAAACACGTATATATGTTTTTCTAATCTTTTAAACCAGCTGTAAGTAACCGAGGTGTAGGGTTCAGAAAATCACTGTTTAATGGCACTAAATGGGATCAAGGGCCTTAACAGTTCAGTTTAGATCATCAAATGGATCACGTTAACAGCTCGTGGTAGGGCCCTGAATAGGTAGGTATTTAAAGAGTATCTGCATGATTCTATCCTACTCATGGATTTATGGGTAAGTATCAATTTTAAGTGAGACATACTTACACAAGTAAGTTCTAAGGGCGCTACACACGGCTAAGATACTATAATATTTTATCTTACGTTACAATATCGGGACCATTACACACGATGAAGACTCAGGTCTCAGATCTGCGGTCCCTTGAAGCTGTGAAAAAACTCATAACTTCTGAGTTATCGAAAAAAAGATACAGCCTTTAATATCGCAAAAAACGTATATTTCGTCATTTTTATTTTATTTTATCTTACGTTACAATATCGGGACCATTACACACGATGAAGACTCAGGTCTCAGATCTGCGGTCCCTTGAAGCTGTGAAAAAACTCAAAACTTCTGAGTTATCGAAAAAAAGATACAGCCTTTAATATCGCAAAAAACGTATATTTCGTCATTCTAATAAAGATAATAAAAATTCATAGGGTATCCCGTTGACCCAATATTCTGAAATTGGACATAAAGCATTAAGGTCTTATAGCACATGTATAGGAATAAATCTGAAAACAGTTTTGCTATTACGTCACAAAAAAAACTGTTTTTTCGATTTGGAATAATCTCCGAGACTCCATTCAGTACCGTAACCAGCCTTTTATGCGCCTGGTGCGAGCTGCAATAACTGCGCCCCTAGAAAAAGTACAATACAAACAAAAAGAACTAGGTATATAAATTTTTCCGCGCCTTTGGGGACTGCGACCTGGGCCTGGGCACTACTGGCACCGCCCTATTTACGGCACTGACTCCATTGGGCAATTGAACAAGTTACAGAGGCATGTTTGTACGGAACTCTCAGTGCTCAAGTCCGACTCAAACTTGCCCAGTTTGTACCTTATTGTAGTACGTACCTTTATGTTTGAGTCCTAGTTTATTATCCTGGTAGTATGTTGGAAAAATATACTACCAGGAAAATCTAGAAATATATAAGTAGGTATTTACCTAAGTAAGTACCTCTACATCGATGACATCACCCATCTAGGTAAATGAAGGTCGCGCATGGTTCCTAGTCTGCATACATATACAATAAAGACAAAATATAATTTAACAAAATGTAAATTTCGCATTTTTTTTTTTATTGTTAATAGGTTCGCGCGGTCCGCATCGTCGATTTCTATCAGGTGAGGTGGCGGTCAAGCCACCTCACCTGATAAAAATCGACGACGCGGTCGACGATGGAACGCCCTTACCTAGAAGAAACCTATTCATTCTCGACTTAAAGATTCCCGGGTTGTAGCTATCAGGAAACACAGACTCCGGCAAGGAATTCCACTCCTTAGCTGCACGCACAATGAATGTGTTCCCAAAACGTTTTGTGCGTGTAGGTGGGATGTCCTTCACTTATTAGGTACTGTAGTTCATCATCATCATCATTTTAGCCGAAAGACGTCCATTGTTGGACATAGGCTTCCACCAAGCATCGCCACAACGACCGGTCCTGTGCTTCTCGAATCTATTGGATTCCCATGACCCTCACCAGATCATTGGTACACCTTACGGGAGGCCTTCCAACGCAGCGTCTTCCCTTCCGGTACCCGTTCGCACTCCAGAACCTTTCGTCTCCATCTACCATCATTTCTGCGAGCAATGTGCCCTGCCCACCGGGCACTACCCTGTCTAGCCATTCTTCGGGCTAGTTGGTAATCTAGGTTCTTCTGCAGAAATCTTTTGATGCGATTACGCAAGGAAACTACGAGGAAAACCGTTCCCATTACCCTTTTGATGCATTCCGATGAGGCTCATTGTGAGCCACGTTTCAGAGTCATTATTTCGTCACTAGCAATATAAATAGGTATTACTTTTTTTGGTGAGATGTCATCCAACATGACATCTCCTGCTATTAGGTCGAGTGGGAGGGCGTGTCAGACTTTTACTGACTGACTACCCTTGGTTTCTTCGTTGCCTTTCATACCAAGGGTTTCCTTTTCATATTGGAGTTTCCTGTTTGGTGAGAACTTGTGTCATGTGGGAGGTAAGGACGCCGTGAGGTCATTCCAGCCACGCCTCAAAAAGGGGACTTACCGCCTAGGAAAAATACTTATTACCTAATGTTAATAAATTCATCCATATAAGTATAGGTACCTATTTTATAAAGTCGATTAACAAGTTTTATCAATTCAGGAAGTATTTGAGTATTTCTCAAAATACATGTACATCTTTGAAAAAAAAAGTGTGCTTTGAAACAGTTCAAAAGTTTTATATTTATAAATCATCACACAAAAAAAACACACACTCAATTTTGTAGGATGAATATTAATCTTTAAGATAACGAAGAATTATAGCTATAATCATACTTATTATCAAATATTTCGATATTTTAAAAATAGCTTTTTTTACCTTTCATACAAAAACCTGTTTGCCACTCTACCTTTTTCATGTGTTTTTGTTTCATAAAATGCGATACGTAACTAAATTATTGTAAATTTCTTTGTATCATCGTTCTACAGTAATCGCAGTTTCTGTATCAAATTGATTTTCTATGGGGTGTCATAGTGAATTGGCAATTTAAAGCAAAAAAACAAAATGAGTCGCTCTCATTTACTATTTAGTTATTACTCTTTAGTTACGATTTATTTCTACTTTCCCATGATTTCTGAACGATTCCGTAATTTTTTTACACGGACAACACTAGCTTCACTCTGATTGGCTATTGGTTTGACGTCTCCGCCATTACATCTATCGTGAAAATCAGTGAGAACGTGTGTGTTTTGTGGGGTTACTTTTTCGAGACAGGAAGTAAAATCAGCGATTTTTCATAGAACGGTAAGTCTTCATTTACCCATTTTTTGTAATACGTGTTGTACGAATATTTAATAAGCTTTTATATTTGCTGTAACAGCTTTTATCAATAAATATATTTTTTCTGACCTCAATTTGTCTAATATTTCGTAACGTTTTTTACGAATTTCGTTACGTAACGAAAAAGTACAACATAAAGCTGAGTGTATACTGTTATAACCTGACTAAGCATAGTAATATTCACTACTTAATTTATGAAAAAAAAATATATAGAGCGTCAATAACTAAAGGATTGGATATTATCTGCTATATAGAAGTGCCACCAGCAAAAAATAATGAAATAATTTAAATTACGTTTTTATGTGATTTAACAACTTTTTACCCCTGATATTACTTACATGAAGTTCTATTGAGAACTTCCTCCTTTTCGTCGGTTAAAAAACCTCGCGGCTTTGTTTCAATTCGCTTGAGAATAGAATTATACCGATTGTTACAAATACTTAACTCTTGCTAATGACACTTCTGTAGAGATGCCCACTATACTTGTTGGTTTGACTTATCAAATTGGTTATTACTTACAACTGCTTATATACAACTGCATTACTTCTTTTGTTTTTTAAGGAATGCCGCCAAAAACCAATGCCGAAAGGCAAAAAGCTTACAGAGAACGACTCAAAAAGGATAAACCAAATAAATATGAGGAAATCCGTGTCAAACATTTGGAAAAAGTTAAAGAAAATATCAAAAAGAAAAAAGAAATTCTTACAGAAGAAGAAAAACAAGAGCTACGAGCAAAGTGAAGACAAGCCAATGCTATAAGAGCTGAAAGAAAAAAAAAGGCCTACTCTACGACAAAACAAAACAACACATTGGAAGTAAGAAAAAATGCTAAAAATAATACAAATATCCTAAAGGAGAGACTACAAAAGCTTACTGAAGAAAATACTCAATTAAAACGACGAAATAAAAATTTAAGACAGGCCTGCAATCGGATGAAAAAGCGAGTGGAAATTCTGAAAAAACGACTACCCCAACAAATTAGGCCTGATAATGATGCTATTTCCATTGAAACTCGTCAGTGTGATGACACACCGTTAACAAAATCGAATAGTTTTTTAGAAGAAACTTTACCAAATGTGTCCGTGACGGAAAAAGAAAAGGTAAAAAAGAAGTTAATTTTGCTTAACACAATTACAGATTCTTTAAAAACAGAGTTTAATAAAGCAGATACCAAAGAGAAGAAAGTACTAAAAAAAGTTGCTACCAACGATATTGCAAATAAATACAAATTAAAAACAGCTATTTCTAATGTTCTTGGTCTGAAAGGAAGAATAAGAAAGACGAAATCAATAAACGAAATGAAAAAGAAATTCATGAAAGATATACAAGATTTCTTTGAAAGAGAAGATGTAAGTAGACCTAGTGCGGGAAAAAACGAGTGCATAACGAGAAACAAAGAAAAAGTGCAAAAGAGATATTTAATGGAACCAATATACAAGCTCTATAGAAAATACAGGTTAGAGGGTGGTAAAGCGTCTTTGCAAACTTTTTATCGTTTTCGACCGTTCTCCGTTGTGAAACCAAGACTTCAAGATAGGAATACTTGTGCTTGCATAAAGCATAGTAATTTATCTTTCAAGGCAATATCGTTGAAGAAGCTAGGTTTGCTTCAGACATCTGACATTGACGAACTTATGAAAAATGTCACTTGCAGTAAATGTTTTAAATGCATGTACTCTGAGTGTTCTGAATGCAAAAATAAGAAACTAGCTGTTGATTTGACAATAAATGAAGACAGCCCTGTGGAGTGGCTTCAATGGAAAATAGGCACACACACTTATATTAAAATTGACAAAAAGAAATGCGTAGAAAAACAGACGAAAAAGTATTCAAAACAGGTAGTGAAAGGGACAGTGAATGCATTGATAAAAGAATTTCAAAATGATGTTCAAAAATTTAAAACTCACTACTACAATGTTCAACATCAGTACTTGGCGTGGAAAAAGTGTATTGAAAACCTTGATGAAGACGAAGCTGCATTGATTTGCGATTTTTCAGAAAACTTTTCGTGCAAGCAGTCTGAAGAAATTCAGGCGATACACTTCGGAGGGTCTAGAAATCAAGTCACATTGCACACTTGCGTCCTTTACAGAAAAAATGTGAAACCCCAATCGATATGCTCCATATCCCCAAATAATGAACATGGTCCTGGAGCAATCTGGGCCCATTTGGATCCAATAATGAAACTGTGCCAACACTTTACCATTAAAAAGATTCATATATTTTCTGATAGCCCTACAACTCAGTACCGCCAAAAACATAATTTTTTCTTGTTCCAACATAATATAAAAGAATACGGATTTGAATATGCAACTTGGAATTTTTTTGAAGCCTCTCACGGCAAAGGGCCAGCTGACGGGGTTGGTGGGGCATTAAAGCGCCAACTTGACAATCATATTTCACATGGCAATGACATAACCAACGCAAAAGAAGCATATGACTATTTAATGGTTAACAGTAAAGTAAAAATGTTTTATGTTAATGAAAACGACATTCAGAAGATGACCAAAAATATCCCTGAAAATATTATTCCCATAAAAGGAACAATGAAGCTGCATCAGATTGTAACGGATGGCAACACGACAATTAAATATAAATTGCTGAGCTGCTTTGATTGCCAGAAAAACATCTGCTGTGATTGCTACTACACTAAAGAACATGAACTTCTATCCAACACCCTATCAGAACCAAAAGCATCATGCAGTAACAAACCGCAAGCCTTGAAAAAACAAAAACCAGCAGCGAAAAGATTCAAAAGAATAAATAGTTCTACTACGACGGAGAGTGATGTCAGTATAAGTTATCATAGTGATTCAGATCTGATAGATGCGGATTTTTGGAGTGAGGACAATGATTTACCCAGGATAGATGACAGGGAGAGTGATCAAGACTTAGAGGTGAATGTCCATTTGAGAGCAAATATAAAAGAGATTTATTTATGATTTTTGACGTATTTTAGGGTCAAACACAAATAAAAAACTAATAAATACCTTTCAAAATCAATCAAAAAAAAAAATATTTTTAAATACACTTTGATGTCATGTTTTTAATTTTCAGGACACATCAAAGGAGGAAAATGTTAAACGGCAACCCCCAGAACAAGTAACATTGTTATCTTCGTCAAGATTTATGTCTGCAAACCATGCTTTCTATGATACTGAAGTAAAATGCCTCAAGGCAGACGAAACACAACAAGGCAAAGAAAACTTTAAGAATAAAGGAAAAGGAACAGGGAAGAAAACAGCAAAGCAACAAAAAGATATGGAAGAAGACAAATATCCAATTGATATAATGAATGTATTAAAACAAAAAGGTGAAACAGACAAACCAAGTAAAGAAATAAAAAGTCATGAGGAAGAAGGATCAACAACTGATATCAATACAAAGCCAATAATTCTCGAGGATTTAATAAGTGACGAAGCTGTAACTACGGATGAAAAATATATGAGTGATGCAATGTCATTTAATGAACCGGAGTTTAATTTCAATGATTTGGACAATGTAGATGTTATAATACAAAATAATAATGCAACAAAAAATAACACTGAATATGAAAATAATGAAAATGTACCAATTGAAGGCACTCACAAAGTCACAGGCGAAACATGTGGACTGACTATTCTTAACGACGAAATACTGGAAAATATACACACAAAAAAGAAAGTGGTTTATAAAGGACTTAAACCTCTATCGCTTAATAATTATCTTCACGCGCCAAAGCGATGTGATCCAAAGATTAAAAAACGGATTGTCAAACCAAATGTGTTTCGGAAAGAATTCAATTATTACAAAGATAAGGAAGAAATTTATAAAGCGCTAATGGATAGTGATTCTAATTAAGTTTTTTTATGTTTAAAATAACGTCAGGTTTTCATTTTTAAAAGATTGGGAAAAAAAAATAATTTGATTAAAATAGTATGAATGATTACTCCCTTATTTTATTTCTAACCCCTTAAGTATTTGGGTACATACTTACAAATATTTCGTATTGAATAAATGAAGAGCATTCACAATATTTCGCCAATGTGTAACCAGCCTTATGGTTACTATTTAGTTACATCTAAGGACTATTTCGTAACAATATTTCGTTACTACCATTTCGTTACGTACATTTATTTTGAGAAATACTCATTTGCAATAAATAACTTTACAGTATTGTGGAGGAAAATAATATAATAAGTATTGATTGGATTCATAGAATAATACATTCAAATTCTTTAGGAGAAGATACTATTTGCATTTAAAATTCTCAGAGAATAGAGCTAGACAGTTGGCCATATTTCGTATTTTTTTATCGGCACTCATCAGTCATCGTCACACATAAATTTCAACTGTAAGATAGAAACAGTAAACACTGTTCGACATAAGCCACCCCCGAGCGTTGCCACATCCTGTGCAGGGTCGCCACAGGACTGTGGTTGGTTGGAAGGAAGGCCTCCCACAAGCTGGACCGATGACGACGATGAATGATTTTTACCGACTACACAAAAAGGAGGAGGTACTATGTTCGGATGTTTTTTTTTAAAGAACAGGATTTTTCATCGCAATACAGAAAAAATAATTTCAGAACGAAATAGGATAAGTACTCTGTGGTTAAAGGCTAGCAACACAGTATACCCGGTGTCACTTGTCAGTACGGAAAACGGCGAAATTGCAAAACGTCAATTCTCATTTTAGTAATTTGGAAAAAAGCGTGTAATTTTTAGATAAAGTCGAATTCATTCGTATTACATCTCCACTACCAATTCGAAATGTAAGTATTGTTCATGTTATATATTCTCAAAGCGACTGGTGAGGTATTAAAAGTGTGTAATGTGGTTTTTCATCGATATATCTATTAGGGCGATGAGGTTATAAGAAAAAACAAAATTTTTGCCAACGATGCGTTATGTTATGAAAGGATGTTTTTGTAACAGTTTCATTTCTTTCTTGTAATGAACTAAGTTGAAATACCTAGGTTTTTCTGACAGGGATATTAAATGTTTGCTTTCAGAGCGTATTGCGTTTCTCTCACCAATGTTATTTTTTTTTTGTTGCGCAAAGAAAGAATGCATAGTATTATTAACATTATAATAACTAAAAATAATTATCTTTGTTTGTCTAAACTAATAGAAGAAAATGACGAAGATTTAATGTCAAATATATGTGCAAAAATGTAGATTTCAGTTCTTGCAATTTTACTTATCATCATATAAAAATCTTAATTTTGCTTTAACCCTTCAGATACCGTCAATTAGAGACACAATAGTAAGACAATAGATGCGCGGCCACCGGTGGTCGCTTGGGGATTCATGAATTAAGCTCTTAACATTAGCCTTGTTAATGAATATATCGCCTAACAAAGCTTGCAGCTTGAGATCATCAAACGAACTTACCTGAGAAGTTTGATCATTATTATACATAGCTTCATTCGAAGATATAGTAATCATACTTGAAATCAAGAACTCTTTCTCATCTTTGTAGAATGATCACTTCATTTCTAAATTTTGCCTGCAACTTCAACCGCATACATAAAATATAGCCTATGTTGCTCAGGAATAAAGCAGCTTTCTAACGGTGAACAATTTTTAGCAATCGGATCAATACTTCCAGAGATTACCCCCTACATACAAACTTAAAAATTTTACCTCTTTATAATATTAGTACTTATAGACTTTCATAGAATGAAAGTTATAGAACTGCCTATAAAACAGGAAGTTGTATGGTAATTCAAGTTGTATGTCAATTAGTTGAATTGATTTGGGCTGGTGGTGGGGTTTAAAAAAAAGTGGTAGATGTGACCCAGCCTGCTACCATACCATACCAATGTGTTATAAATACATTGAAAAAATAATAAACATGTGGTTCTTTTTAATTCATGAATCCCCAAGCGACCACTGGTGGCCGCATCTATTGTCTTACTATTGTGTCTCTAATTGACGGTATCTGAAGGGTTAAGTGATATAAAGTAGTGCTCGACTACGATCCCACCTGATGGTAAACAGTGATGCAATTGTTTATAGTGAATCATACCAGTTCATTAAGAGCCTATTCACCCTAGCCTTGAAAGCACCTAAATTATAGTGGGATGGGAAGATCAAATTCTGATCTGCAGGCAAATTGTTACAAAACTTCGATGTATTAATTATAAAATTATTCTGTATAAATTCATACTTACCTTTCCCATAAATAAAACTGACCTTACTGCTCCGTAATAACATTTATACCTACATTTTGTAAGCTTTGATGAGAAACTGGACCTAAATTCGAACAGACTTGTTGCAAGTACAGTAATAAACAAACTTGAAAATGGCTGTGAAGTGCGCTACTATCTGTTTGGTACCCACCTCTCATGAATTTATCTCTGAAAGGTATACTCGGGGTCCAAATGCGAGACAAAGAAGGATCATAGGAGTAAGTTTTAGTCAGTAAAATTCTGACACTGCCCCCCTGCTACACCCTAGAGCGGGAGACATCCTTGGATGATTTCCAATCAAAAAAATACCCCTCGCCCCAGCTGTCTTATGAATTTGCCATAAAGTGACAAGATCATGATCTAAACCTCCACTAACTTTGAATCATAGATCCTCTGCCAATGGAGCAACTTTGAGACACTGCAACAGGCAAATCGAAATTAGCTTTTTCTGGCTAATTCCATATCATTTTGAGAAACTATAGGAATGCAGCAACCGAAGTTCACACTTTTTGGTGCTAAAATGAAAAAAACTATCATACCATCATAGAGCGCTGCCTTTTGTTGCACAAAGTTAAATGGAACATCTATGAAGGAAGAAGACATTCATTATGCATACAGCTAAGGAGTGAAATTCCATGTCGGAGTCTGTGTTGCCTGATAGCTATAACCTAGAGGTCTTTAAGTCAAGAGTGAATAGATTGCTTCTAGGCAAGCGTGTTCCATCGTCGGCCACATCATCGCTTACCATCAGGTGAGATAGTGGTCAAACGTGAGCCTATCCATTCATTAGACAATTTCCCACCTAAAAAAATAGTTATGAATTGACCTTTTCCATAATAACTAAACTTTTCAATACACTTGCTCATAAAGTGACTCTTTTTGCACTGCACTTAGGTATATAATGGCACCTGTTACCAAACTGTGACATTTTGATTACCATTACGCACTAGTACTATAATATGGTTAAATCCTTATTGTTCAACCTCTCCACCGCCATAATTTCTCGGCTCTCTTAAGTCTCGCCATGGCTCGGGTCTAAATACCGCCTCAACGGTAATCACTAACATTACACATTTATATCATAATTTACTATTCTCTGCCTGCAGAAGGCCTAAAGCACTCTTTCAGAGCGATGGATCACGAGCCTTATCCTTCGTTTAAAGCTGGGTGCTATAGTAAATTAATTTTCACTTCATTATTCTACTTAATATTTAATTTTAGAGAATAGATTGTGAAAATTAAACATTCTTTTCATCAACCGACTCAGCCTATTGCAATCAATAGATGTTTAGTTTTGTTGGAAATGGTGTAGCAATTATGAATTACTTATTATTATTACTTTTTTTTTTAAACACTCAAACACAATATATAATTGTTAATTAATTCATGAATCCCCAAGCGACCACCGGTGGCCGCGCATCTATTGTCTTACTATTGTGTCTCTAATTGACGGTATCTGAAGGGTTAATAAATGACATGAATGATGCATGCCTTGGGTCGAAGCCTACTGGGGCCATGGGTTCGCTTCTGAAAGTAAAACCCGAGACCCTTGAACGCAAGGCAAAGAGAGAACATAGGTGTGGTTTTATTGAGTTTGCCTGCAGCGGTCTTCCTGTCTGATTATAATTTAGGTGTCTTCAAGGCTAGAGTAAACAGACTCATAATAAACTAGAGCACCATAACTTCAACTATTGCATTGCTGCTTACAATCAGGTGGTGGGATCGCAGTCAAGTACTAGTTTATATCAACAAAAAAAATGTGACACGCCCTACCGCGTGGCCCTAGAGTGAGAGAAGTAATTAAATGATTTTCCACCTTAAAAACATCATTTATGTTCCATCAACCCATTTGAGAATTTTTAATTCAGTCAGAGAGATGAAGCTGATTTTGTGTCCGTTCATAGATTTTTATGACACACACAGTTTGTAACCACGTATTGTAAATTGATTGATATTGACCATGATATCCATTATCTAAATACTTTTGTAGACCAAAAAGTAGTACAACCTTGAGGCCATTCGGGAGATGGTTGAGATGTAATTGACAAAACGGTTAGCACATTTGGCTGGGTGTGTCATGGATTTGATTTATGCATGGAGAAAATATTTGTATGGCCTACAGAGGACAGTCACACATTCTCACTCGTGATAGGGACCACGAATGAGAATGCGATGCGGTATTTGAATACCTAAACTAAATTATAAAAGGGATGAAGCTATATAAGATGTATAGATCCATTCCTCTTTCACGCTCACACACTTGACATTTTAATATATCATGCTAAGGCCACAGATAGTTTTTCTAGGTCTGAGTATCTTGTGTGTGAACACGTTTGTAAACACAGCCACAATACAGAAGTAATTCCTTGTGTGGATTTGCCTTTGTTTAAAACAGAAAAAAGCTGTATATTTTTACTAGTGGCGAGTAGAACACCTTGACGATTTAATTTTGGCACATACCTTGTTGAATAGTACCTATTTTAAAATGTGTCTAATGATGTTTGGTGTATTAACAAAAATATATTCTCTAAAATTACTTACCATTTTTAAATAGCATTTAATGTTTTAATATTCCCAGATGTCGGGCCGTGAAGGTGGTAAGAAGAAGCCGCTGAAGGCCCCTAAAAAAGAGTCCAAGGACCTCGACGAAGATGACTTAGCCCATAAAGCAAAGCTAAAAGAACAACAGAAGGCGTTACAGGTTTGTATTTTAAGTTTTTTAAACAATATTTGTCGTTATCGCCCTGCCCTCACCTCAATTTTTTTTCGAAGCTAGCAAAGCATGCCCCCCTTCTATACCTACATCGCTTTTCGCCGTATTTTCAATTATAATAACATAATCTTAACAATGTATTGACAAGGGACTAAAAAGACCAGGTGCCATCTGCTCTCGAAATATTAATAACCATTAAAAAAAAAACCTGTAATTTGCATGATCTATCGAGAATATAAGCCCTCATTCAGCCTTTGGTAGACAATGTCGTGTAGGCGGGAAACTTCCAACTTGGCGGGCGCGTATTTTTTGGTTTAAAACTCAAAACAAATTTTTATAATATTTATTGGGAAAAACTTTAAATTTATATATAAGATTAGTAGTAGTAGTAGTAGTTTAGAGTTAATATTTAGTTTTGTGCATTCTTCGGTAGTGGTAAGTTTCTTCAATTATTTAGTTTTTAACGTTAAGGATGAAAGATCCGCCCGACCCGGGGGACTTTGTTCCCCCGGCCAGCGTTTTTGTCACAGTTCAATCCAATAATGAATCAGGTATGGACACTGATGGATCGTCTTCATCTCGGAATTTAAAAAGAAGTCGCATGCATGTCTGTAAGCACTGTAATAAGCGTCGTCGTATCCGAAAACACCACGATGGTTCCGAGTCTTCGGGTTGTGGTTGTATGGAGTTACACTCTGCTCAAGCTGTGGAATCTGCACCTATCCATTCTGAAAATGTGTCTAATGTATTGCCTAATGATATTCCTGCTCCTTCCATGGTTATTCCCGCTCAGATTGGTAGAAAAACCTACGATAAAACGGACAGCGCGCCTTTTGTAATACATGTACAAAAAATAATAACTTCACCAGATGATGGTACGACATTGCACCCAATCACATTTGGGAAGTTTTTAAAACACAACAACTTCCAAAATATTATTAATGGTAGCGTCAAAAAAATCGGACGCAATAAGATTTCATTATCCTTTTCTAGTTTCCTGGACGCGAATTCTTTTATTACACATAATAGTCTAGAAAAACACAACTTTAAAGCTTTTATACCTACTTTTAACGTTACTAGGATGGGACTAGTACGTGGTGTTCCTGCAGAATGGTCTCCGGAGGAAGTTTTAGATAATATAACAGTACCGATTGGTTGCGGTCCAATTTTAAAAGTCAGACGTCTTAATTTTAAAACCATTGTTGATGGTTCAACTATTTGGAAACCATCTCAATCCATAGTTGTTACATTTGATGGGCAGGTCTTACCAAAAAGAATTTTTATGTGTTATAATGCTTTACCTGTAGAGTTATATATTTTCCCTACCATACAGTGCTTCAATTGTTGTAGGTTTGGTCACACTAGAATTCAGTGCAGGTCTAAACCCCGTTGCTATAAATGTGGCCAAGGCCATACTGGGGACAGTTGCGATAGAGAACAAGAAAGTACATCTTGCTGCCTTTGCTCTGGGGCCCATTTTGCTATTAATAAGTCTTGCCCAGAATTCTGTAGGCAAAAATTAATTAAAACATACATGGCACAAAGTTCTGTTTCATATGCTGAAGCTGCAAAAGTTTATCCTCCAGTAACAAAATCATATGCTGATGCACTTTTATCTTCTCCCTCCAAAAACTCTGCTAATATTCCTCCAGTCCCTTCGCCTAATAATACACCTGCTCGAAGTAGCTATAAAAAGACTGTCTTTCTCAAACCTCATTCCCCTCCTAAATCTGTACAAGGTTATAATAAAGAGGCTCATAATACCATCATTAAAGATTGGAATATTCCCCAGCCATCAAATGGTTGTGTTATTTCTAACAATCATAATAATGACTTTAAAGACACAAATTTTTCTGTAAATGATTTTCTTTCCGCACTACATAATCTTCTCTCTCAGTTTAATTTCTCACCGTCCAACGCAGCCCCATCTTGCAATACATCTCAATCAATACATAATGGACAACACCAAAATAATCCAGTGGAACTGCCGCAGTCTCATTAACAAAAAAAGTGAAGTTATACATCTTCTAAACAAATATGATCCATTTGTCTTTGCCTTGGCAGAGACTTGGCTCAAACCAAGTAACATTTTTAAAATAAATGGTTATTTAACCATTCGAGAGGATAGATCTGATGGGTATGGTGGAGTAGCTATACTTATCAAGAATTCTATCCCATTTTCTAATATTAGGTTACCTCATCACAGTGAGGAAATTTCAATTGTAGCCATTAAACTTCAACATATTTGCCTTGTTTCCATTTATGTTCCTCACCCTTCTGCTCCAGTTCTGCAAGAAATAAAAAACCTTTTTTCCTTTCTTCCAAAGCCACTTTTAATATTAGGTGATCTTAATTGCCATCACCAATCATGGGGTTGTTCAACTTCTACATATTATGGGGATGAATTACTAGATATAATAGATTTTCATAATTTATGCATCTTAAACACAGGAACTGCTACACGTCGCTGTGGTCCCAATCAGAACCAAAGTGCGATTGACCTATCTATCTGTTCACCAAACTTAGCCTCTTCATTGACTTGGGATATTCTAACCTCTACATATGGTAGTGACCATTTCCCAATAGTTATATCTTATCCTTTTTCCAATGCAAAGGCACCAATAAGGAGATCAAACTTAAAACATAAACTACCTGATAGAAATAATAATGACTGGGACAAATTTAGAAACATTGTTGACAGTAAACTTTGCTCCTTGCCTGTTATTTCTGATGGTAATGAAAATAGCTGTGCTGAAGCTTTAGCACACATATTAATTGCAGCGGCGGATGAAGTTTTCCCTGTAAAAAATAACAACAGGAGCACAATTCCTTCGCCTCCATGGTGGGACTCTGAGTGCACAGAATTGATTAAAAAACGTAGAGAGGCTGAATTCAGTTATAACCGTGATATGTCGGATATTAATTTTGTAACCCTTACTAACTTAAATAAGGAAATTTCTAAAGTATTTAAGAAGAAAAAATTTGATTCCTGGCGTAACTTTTGCTCAACAATTTCACCGAATACTCACCCTACGATTGTCTGGCGCAATATTCGTAGATTTAGGTCCATTTATCATAATTCTTCTCCTATTCCTGACTCATTAGCAAGCGAATTTTTAGACAATTTGGCTCCTCCTTGGGTTCCTGAGGCTATTAACCTTAACCTATCTCCCTTAACCAATAACCAAGTCACTTCAAGTTCAGACACACATACGATGCTAGATCTCCCATTCTCTCTCACTGAATTAAAGGGTGTTATTCATAGAACAAAGGATTCTGCCCCAGGCATTGATGGCATACCGTATTCCTTTTTTGCTAATTTAAATGACAATGTCCTCAATTATTATTTAGATCTTATTAATTCTATTATGAAAACAGGAAACATCCCTGTTGAATGGAAACATCAAATGGTGTTGCCATTCCTTAAACCAAATAAAACTCCATCTGATGCTTCCTCGTACCGGCCCATAGTTTTGTCTTCAATTCTGATGAAACTAGCTGAACACCTAATAAAGAATCGACTAGAATGGTATGTTGAAAGTAAGGGTCTTTTGGCGGAATCACAATATGGATTTAGAAAAGGTAAAAGCACCACTGACTGCTTAAGTATTTTTTCATCCGATATTCGGTTATCGTTTTCTAATAACCAATCCACCATTGCAGTCTTCCTAGATATTAATGCAGCTTATGATAATGTCGTATTATCAGTTTTACAAAATAAATTAAAAGCCTTAGGGGTTCCCTTGAATTTAACTAATTTCATTATTAACATCCTGACTGAACGCTCTGTTAACATGTTAATAGGAGATCGTGATGTCTCCCATCTTGTATGGAGAGGTCTGCCACAGGGTTCTGTACTTAGTCCCCTTCTGTACAATATTTACACTTTTGATTTGGCCTCTTCTATAACTAATCATGTCAAGGTTCTTCAATACGCTGACGATTTATTATTATATTTTTCAAGTCAATCTATTGAACAAGCTAGCAATGTTATTAATTCTGCTTTGTGTACTTTAGAGTCATGGCTATATTTAAACGGTTTGGACTTGTCTGCGTCTAAAAGTGCGGCTGTTTTATTCACCAGGAAGAGAAATATTCCCTTAGTTAACCTATTCTACAAGGGAACACTTATTCCAGTTGAAGATAAATTCAAATATCTAGGTGTAATATTTGACTCAAAATTAAGCTGTGTTCCTCATTGTGACTATATTGTTAGTAAATGTGAAAATCACTTAAACATGCTCAGATGCCTCTCAGGTGTGTGGTGGGGTGCACATCCCTTTTCATTAAAACTGATTTACAACGCAATCATCAGAAGCACTCTGGACTATGGATTGTTCGTTTTAGAACCTGGTAGTGTTATGGCTTTTAAAAAATTGGATCTGATCCAGTCAAAAGCATTGCGCATTATTTCGGGTGCCATGAAGTCAAGTCCTATTAATGCACTGCAAATTGAATGCGGGGAAGCTCCTTTAAACCTTAGAAGACAATTCCTGTCTGACAAATATTTATTCCGGATTCTTCAGTTCTCAAATCACCCTCTCATTCCAAAACTGGAATCTTTAATGTTACAAATTGAATCTTCAGCTTACTGGTCCCATAAACGTACTCCTTGTTTGGTTGAAAGCTATAAAAAATTCCTCTCGATTTCTTCGCCAATTCACCGTTCAAATAAATTACCCGTTTTTAATAATAGTTATGAGAGTTTACTGTTCATCCCCAATATTGAATTTAATTGTGTAAGTAAATCAGATCCCGATTGTCATTTATGTTTTAATATATTTCTGATTGAACATTCAGACTTCCACCATATTTTTACGGATGCTGCCAAGCATTCCCCGACGAGTTGTGTTGGTATTGGTACCTACCATACTCAATACAACATCGTTCAAAAAATAAAACTGCCCCCGGAGACTTCCGTTTTTACGGGCGAATGTTTTGGAATTCTAAAAGCTTTAGAATATGTACGTATTTTTAAGCTCAAAAAATGTTTAATTTTTACCGATTCACAGAGTGCTCTTCTAGCCATAAATAAATCCCCTTTCGAACACAAAGTACAGTCCCCTATAATTTATGCAATAAGAGAATTGGCGTTCAGAACCATTTCCGAGGGTAACACACTCCAATTTGCCTGGATTCCGGGCCATTCTGGAATCCATGGCAATGTTGTAGCTGATGCACTCGCTGGTGATGCGGTGCAATGTGGGGACTTAGTTCCTTATAAGAACTTTGGCTATGACCTTGAGACGTTGCCAAGGAATTTTCTTCGGGATACTTGGAAGGTAGCTTGGGATATCAGCAGCAAATCCAAGGGCCGATACTTTTCTCTTATTCAACCTGAGATTCCGGAAAAACCGTGGTTTGGCAAGGCAAAGTTTGGTAAGGTGGAGACCTCTATTTTAATAAGGTTGAGACTGGGCCATGTTTGCTCTCCAGTCCATCTTGCCAAACTACACATCATAGACGACCCCATTTGCTCGTGTGGCACAGACCTTGGTGACTTAAACCACATATTTTTCTCCTGCCCTTTACTTGACCATTCCTCCTTTCTCTGTAACCTCTTGTCCCTTCGTATCCCTTTTCCTACCTCAATACTTTCTTTACTTTGTACAAATAGCTTTCCAGTATATAAATGTATAGTCTCATTCATCATCCTAAATAACATTAAACTGTAATTTTTGTCACTGTAATTTGCTCATTATCTACATGTTATTATCACCGTTAAAACTGATCCTATATATCTTTTTCTAAATTCCGCTCAATTTAATATTTTTATTTTTTGGTTTCCCTAACTTTGATTTATAATAAGTACATTATAATAACGAAATACAACCTGACGTGACATTGGCTGAATGCACAAACCGTGCGAAGCCAAAGAACAAGAAAAAAAAAAAAAAAAAATGTCGTGTAACAGAGTATTCTATTATTTTTCAGGAGGCGAAAGCAAAGGCCTCACAAAAAGGTCCGTTGGCAACAGGAGGCATCAAGAAGTCGGGAAAAAAGTGACACTACTAACTTGTATTTAATTATAGGCTATAAATTCTAATGTAAGAATTATTAAAAGATCTTTGTTTTCATTTGATGAATACAGCAAGTATGGTTGTTCACTATTAACATGTAATTTTCCATGATGTACATCAATGTACTGCTATAATTTGGCCCATATAAACATTTCTGACATACATACCAGTCTTGTAACATGCATTTTGTATAAATATAAAAGAAGCATTTGATAACCGAATTTGGTTTTATTTAATAGGCTGTATGAATTGACCTTTGCCAAAATAAAAAAAAAGCGCGAATAAGAATTTATTCCCGCCTTTTTAATCTGACCATTTGTATTTTGTTTACGAATCAGTTGGTGGTGACTGTTGGTTTTGTTTTGATAAAATGTTATTGAAATAGTATCTTTCAGCATAATAACGAGAATCTGAAAGTTTTCAGAAAACAGTGCTGTAACAATAGGATACACTAGGATAGGATTCTACACAAAGTAAGTAGACTTTTATGATGTTTTTATAAGAATTAGCAGGTAGGATGTGAAACGGGTGTTACCTACTATGCCATATCGAACATAAATACTTGAACGTGCATAATTATATCGAACACTCAATAAGTAGGCACGTCGAGTGTTCAAAATATCGAATGTTTATTTGATCTAGCGGCCAATGAGAATGTTGAGATGGATGTGTTGTGTGACGAGAATAGATAAAGTGAGAAATGAGTATATTAGAGGAAGTTTGAAAGTAGCGCCAGTGACTGAAAAGTTGAAAGGTAGTCGGTTGTCTTGGTATGGTCATGTGAAGAGGAGGGATGAAGCGCAGATTAAGTACTAAAAGAGTTCTGAGTATACATATAGATGGATGGAGAGGGAGAGGAAGTCCGAAGAAAAGATAGATAGATTGTGTGAGGAGTCATATGAAAGAAAAGGGAGTTAGTGATAGTTTGACGGGTGACAGGACAGAATGGAAAAAAAAACGTGTTGCGCCGACCCCAAGTAATATGGGATAAGGGCAGGAAGAAGATTTGATCTAGCGGCCAACGCATCAGATCACACATTCATTCTATCGAAATATAAGAATATACTTGACTACTATAAGAATATAAGACGACCCACTGACCGAATATACCTTGTGAAAACTTTTTGTGTAGAATGCAAGTCGAGTCTCGACGTAGGTATTGAGTGTTCGATATATTAATTAACCATTCGATATTATGAACGTTCGAGTATTTAGATGTTCGATTATTTTTGGCATTCGATTTAGCATAGTAGTAGCCACCGTAGACGCGGGCTTGCGGACGGCGAGCTATGGGTAGCTCGCTGTCCTACCGTCCGGTAACTATCCGGACCGAGCCCAAGTCGTAGACGGTTCGCACTGTTCCCGCGCGCCTCAAGGAGTTGTCAGCAACAGCAAGGGCCCAGCCGAGTCGAAGCCTACTGGGACCAGGTTTATCCGTAAGGGAGCTCGAGCCCCGGTATGAAGGCTAGAAGGAACGGGGTGGGTTTTTAGTCAGTAAGAGTCTGCCACTATCTCCCACTCCGCCTAAGAGCGGAGGTTGTCATTGGATGATTTTCCCCACCATAAAAGGTAATACATAGTTGATTGAAGAATGTATTTGTATATCAAAATTAGGTTAAAATCAGAAACTTTTTATAGACAACAATTTGGTTCATTGGAACATTTTACTTTTTTAGCCGCTTTAAATATGTTCTTCTTTTAATTCATAGATTAGAGACTACTTCCATTCACCGATTCACCACCAGCAATCCATAAATAAACTCTTCATATTCCAACTTACAGGTAATTAACTTTTTCGACGTTTTAAGAAAATGATCCCACAATATCTTATAGAATATATGACTGCAGATATGGAAGAGAATAACAATATAACTAGAGAACCGTTTATCGAACAAAGTCTTTTAAACGTTGATGACAATTCTAATAAACTCAAAAATGAAGGAAATGTTAAAGTAAATACTTCTGAAGATGTTACAAATATTGATTCTTCTTCTTCTGAAGATGTTGTTAGAAATATTGATTCTTCTTCTGAAGATGTTACAAATATCGATTCTTCTCTTGTTAGTAGTATTGATGAGTTCAGTGTAACCAAGACTTTTCATAATCTAGAGAATGTTGTTCCTATTGAAATCAGTACAAATGATATATATGATACTTCCAAAGAACCTAAGGAAAATGAAATAACTTACACTGAAGATGCTAGAATTTTAAATAATACTGTAGAAAGACGTTTAGTTACTAACGTTACAGAGGATGAAACTGTGATAAATAAGAGTAATATTGATCTCGACGAAATAAAAATTACACACGTTGATGCGGCGTCTAATTGTGTCAATAATTCTAAAGCTAACAAAAATATAGACGATGAAACCATCCAAGGCCTTGAAGAATTTGAAACTGTTCTAAATAATATAAATAAACCTGATTTGACTGATGAATTAGAAGTCCTTAATTTAGACGAATTTGACGATATATTTGCTCAAATGGACTCGGTAAATGAAGATGTAATTTCTATAAACAGTTCTGTTTATGATATAGAGGTTGATAACAATGATGAGAACGTAACTTGTAATGAGAAAGAATTAACAGATCCTATTGCAATAAATTCGAATTTGAATGAAAACTTAGATACTATATCAATAAATTCTTCCACCGAAGATGAGAAAAGTCAATTGGCGAAAAGCAAAGACACAGTTTCTCATGAAACAGCCTCGGATGATGGCTACAATTCATCAGATTTTGAGTTCATATCTGAAACTGAAGCTAATATGGCTGGGATTGTAATCAATTACCAGCTCGAAAACCACGAGAATGTTTTTAGTTCTGAACCAATCATATTTTTCGATGAAGAGAATCGTCAAGAAAATGAAGAATCTGATCCTGGCGAAGGTCCTAGTAAACAAAATAGACCAAGAAATGAATTTGAAGACAGAAGGTACAGAAACGATCACCATATTCCTATAGGGGATGACTATTTGGGGTTGTTTCAAGGGATTTACAACCCACTGTTGCCGATGTCGGATATACTTTTCTTGGAGAACAAATCTGTTCGAGTTTCGGCGATGAATATGCAGTATGATGGGATTGGATTTGAAAAGCAGTTGGTAATGAGAAGACATCAGCCGGATAGCTCGGAAGATGAATGTAAGTTGATCAAGTCCTTATATTTAGTTAAGAAATTTAGATTAGACTCACCTTAGTTCACATTGGGCCCCGTATCAATAAAAAATGCAGTATTATAAAACATTTTACCTGTTTTTGATCACGCTACAGCCTCTGTAGCCCTATGGTCGCATATCATTATTATGGCGGTAGCTACGCTCTTGGTGCAGCCAATCTTCTTCTACCACCTTCGCCGCCAGGAGCATGGCGATGCGCCACCAGTATGTGAACATCCCACCCACCCAGTACAAAACGTTTTGGGAACACTTTCATTGTGCGTACAGCTAAAGGATGGAATTCGCTGCCGGAGTCTTGTTTACTGATAGCTACAACCCCTATAAGTCAAGAGTGAGTGGGTTGCTTCTAAACAAGCGTAGTCCATCGTCGGCCACATCAGTGTTTACAATCGGATGAAATAGTGGTAAAGCGCGAGCCGCCTGTCAATGATTAATAAAAATACCATACATTTATTTTCAGTATTACATTAAGTTAGGTGCAACTATCCTTTTTTCTCTAATGTTTTTAGCGTCTATCTACCCGAATTCACCACTCTCAAAACGTTACTCACAAGATGTTCCTAATTAACTGGCCTGTTGGTCTAGTGGTTAGTAGCTCTAACTGGTATGCCGGAGGTCGTGGGTTCGATTCCCATCCAAGACAAAAATGTTTGTGTGATGAGCACGATCATTTTGTTCTTGTTCTGTTTGGAAATGTATAAGTATGTTTATCAGTTGTCTAGTACTCATAACACAAGCTCTGGTTAGCTTGAGACTAGACGGCGTTGTGTGATAGTTGTGGAATATTATTATTTAATTTTCCTCATCATAAGACCTCAGGCTGAGTCAACTGATTCCTAAATATGATTTTTTTTTTTCAGTTGAAGATGAAGCAAAAGAATCCGCCAAAAAGATCCTGAACATGTATCCTGGAGCAAACAGAAAGAGACGGCGTAGATTTTTATAATTATTTGTACTATTTTTATGCTTGATAAATGATAAAATATACTTTATTTATAGTTCAATCCTGCAATTGTTTTACCTAGTATTTTGTCCAACTGGCGATATTCTAGGCTAAGGGTAGACTTATCTATTTTCTCCAGAATTTTTTTTACAAAATTGATCTCCCTTGATCGTCCCATGTCGATCACTAATTTACCTGCCAAGCTAAAATATAAACCCGAGTAGCTGATTTTTTTTTAATGTAGTTTCGCGCTTGTCCGCTCTCACATAATGGAAAGCGACCATGCTGTCGGTGATTTAATGAGAATACCACGACTTGATTTCGCCATCACCTTTCTACCATCGGAGAACCCGACATACGAATATCCACCCTTACATTCTTAACACCTATATGGTCCGGACTAAACATTTCGCCTCGTCATTTATACCGCGTACATCCAAGAACAGGAACAATTGAACTGTTGCGGTCTTCTCGTCCTCAGAGTCCACAAGGCTAGAGCGAATCGTGCCCTTATTTTTTAAAATTCGGGATTTTAAAAAAATAAGGCTGGATTTTGCTCCTTTTGGGCACTTCTGGACCAGCGTGCACCACTGTCGCTGGCATTATCAGAATATTCTTCTGAAGTCTAGTCTATATATATAAAAATTACCCCCGTTTTCCGTTGTCACGACATAGCATGAAAACGGCTTGACCGATTTGGCTGTTTTTTTTTTTGTTGTGATTGTTATTGTGAGGATAAGGTTCTTATGGAAAAAAAATAAAATTAGGGTAGTGTAGGTTAGAGTAGAGTAGGGTATAGTAGGGTGGAGTAGGGAAGAGCGGGAGCGAAGCCGCGCGGGCAAAAGCTAGTTTTAAATAAAACCAAAGATTCATATAAGTAGGTATGTTTATTGTAAGTATTTACAATGTAAATTATCACTAACATTTATCTCTATTATAAATCTTATACAATAAAAAAATGTACTTGAACCATAAAGATTTGTTTCGACAGATGAAGTTGACAAAAGTAAACTTTTGTAAAACATTTATATACCTACATGCTTTTAAACGTTCCCATACTGTACTAGTACATACTTAGAATTTAAAGACCGAACTAATATGTTTTCATAATCACCCAGCACACTTGATATTCTTTGCAAAAGCTATTGCACAACCTAGTAGTATTATTTACAAAGTTTTACTTGACAAGAAACCAGCAGAATGAACCATAGACAACTTAATTTTTTCGGAAAGTACCAGGTTTTTTTTTTATAACGAAGCTCTCGAGTTTCAAACTGGGTAGTTATACTAATTAAGGCTCAAGTACTAATCAACAAATAATTTATTAGGCTCTTTTCTGATGAATATTCTAATTAGAACAGTAAGGTCCTATGCTCCTATCCTTTGGCGCCGACCACTGTCGATTCTGCCGCATGCAATCGCACAGTCGCTCTTTTTCGCTCTAGTAAATTATGGTTCTAATTCCAAGTGACAGAAAAGGAATAGAAGCATAGGAAAGTGCGATTTGGTGCCGACAGATGCAGCCCTAAACCCAAACCGTATGAAATCAACTTCAACTCTTCATTAATGACATTTGTTTAAGATACACCACAATTTTGCCAATAACACGTGTGAACTAATGCAGTAGTAAACGCTGGAGAATATTAAGCGAGAAATAACGTTACATAAATACAAATAAAATATAATTAAAGTTCAAAACAGAAAGATTTCTTCGCAGACGCAGATGAAATCCAATTACGCCATATATGGTGTAAATATATGTCATAGTCAAAACTGTCAATTAGCCAAAATCAGAAGTACTTATTAAAATTGCTACCATTTACATAAAAACCCGTTTAAATGGTGTGCGTCAGAATGGCTGGTGGTCTGTGGCGTTGGTCTATGCGAGTTGATTCAAAAATTGCTACATAATTGCTTATATTTGCTACATATAGTAAATAATTGCTACATAGGATATATATTTAGAAATACAATATTTTTTTTGACCAGCCATCCTGACGTTTGGTTGGCTGGTCAACCCCTAGTTTAAAGTTAAGCATGCAGACTTTCCCAAAATGTATTGCGTCAATAATTGCTACATATTTACTTCATTTATCTAATTTAGTTGTAACTTCAAACATATGTTAAATAAAGGATCTAGCAATTATTTAAATTATCCCAAGGAAAAGTGCCAGATAAAATATTAAAGGCAATTACTTAGTTATGTAGGTGTCGGTTTAATCGTTTAGGCTCTGGTGTTATAGAGCGAGCCGAGTGCTGCAGTGACAAATCTCCACGTGTATCAAACGACGTTTTACAATATACTTACGAAGAAATACATACTTTCTCTGGAAATTACGACTAATTTTTTTTCATTTTATACTGAGGAAAATGTTCCAAAGTTGATTTTAATTTTGATTTAGATGGCAGCAGGCTATCACAAGTAAGTACTTTTTAACTTAATCACAATATCTGGTGACGGCGGTACCATCTAAAGAAATCTCTTCAAATCTTAAATTCAACCATTTTTTCACAAAATATAACACAAATAAGAAATAATATTTAATAGACTTTATTCTCGTGCTTTTTACCTTTGCAGATTGAAGAAGAAGCAAAGATATCAAACCTTATATATCCTAGAAATTTAAATATTTTTGAATTTAGAATACAGATTATTGTTAATTTGCTGATAATAACAAATTAAAATTGTAATTAAAAACTGTGTAAATAGTATTATTTATTCATGTTATTCTGTTTATAAACATAATTTTAATCAGCATTAAATATTAAACCTTAAAAATATCCTACTCTTTGCTTTAAAAAAATAATAATCATGGTACATAAATTTAAAAAAAAGCGATAAAAATTTCATGTTGAACCTATTCGTAGTGCAAATAGAGCCTGTTTTCGAGTAAGTGTATCGAAAATAGGTATGTACCTACTCTCAATAATCCAATAAGATCACCTTAGCAGATTGAAGAAGAATCTTCAATCTGCAGATAAATAGCGCGAGAATAAAGTCTATTAAATATTATTTCTTATTTGTGTTATATTTTGTGAAAAAATTGTTGAATTTAAGATTTGAAGAGATGTCTTTAGATGGTACCGCCGTCACCAGATATTGTGATTAAGTTAATAAGTACTTACTTGTGATAGCCTGCTGCCATCTAAATCAAAATTAAAATCAACTTTGGAACATTTTCCTCAGTATAAAATGAAAAAAAATTAGTCGTAATTTCCAGAGAAAGTAAGTATTTCTTCGTAAGTGTATTGTAAAACGTCGTTTGATACACGTGGAGATTTGTCACTGCAGCACTCGGCTCGCTCCATAACACCAGAGCCTAAACGATTAAACCGACACCTACATAACTAAGTAATTGCCTTTAATATTTTATCTGGCACTTTTCCTTGGGATAATTTAAATAATTGCTAGATCCTTTATTTAACATATGTTTGAAGTTACAACTAAATTAGATAAATGAAGTAAATATGTAGCAATTATTGACGCAATACATTTTGGGAAAGTCTGCATGCTTAACTCTAAACTGGGGGTTGACCAGCCAACCAAACGTCAGGATGGCTGGTCAAAAAAAATATTGTATTTCTAAATATATATCCTATGTAGCAATTATTTACTATATGTAGCAAATATAAGCAATTATGTAGCAATTTTTGAATCAACTCGCATAGACCAACGCCACAGACCACCAGCCATTCTGACGCACACTTTAAATGGTAGTTTTTTTTTTTTGTGGACGTTTTAGACATTACTTGCAATGATACTAGGTGCTTATACATAACTGAAACAATTCGTAGTTTTAAAAATAATAAAATTAACAAACGCGTTATTTTTACTAAAAGTAAAAGTGACTGTAACATATTATTTTATTAATAATATAATGAAATTCTCCCATAAATAATCCTGCAACATTTTTCTACCAAATAAAGCATTTTTTTGTCATTAGTATCGTTGCCATGGTAACCAGTTTCCTTAACCTTTAACTATGGACAACGTACAATAGGTATTTTGAATACTGTGCAGGTTTCAGACGAACCGAACAAATTATTTGGAGAGCAGTACTAAGTTAATTACAATTTATTTGATACATTTAGCAAAAAAGAGACCTTATATTTACTTAAAAAAGGCCGCAGTTTTACAATACTTTTTTTTTTGAAAGGCAAGACATTGCTCATTAAAATGCAATGCTTAATATCTTATGAGTTTTGCCAAGTTAGAATCATTTTGATATGAATAATTTTATTCTACCCACAATTTGCTTAATCGGATTTTTTCTTCAAATAGGTGTACTAATAAAATTATTTTATGATTATTGTAAAAATGCGATACAAGTTGGGAACGAAAACCTTCTATAAAAAACTGCATACATAACATAAATTATACATACTTATGTATCATAAATTATATTATGTATTAATGATTCGCTTTGGAATCTTTAGGAGGCGTCTTCATACAAGTCATACTAAACTATGATTATCTCAGTTATTTCATAGAAACTGTTTTACGTTGAATTTTTTACATAAAAACTAGCGGATACACCGCTTTCTCATTGTGGATGCATTTTTATATTGTATTTGATTTTTTTTTGTTAAAAAGCTTAAACAAATTTAATTTCAAGAATATAGGTGCAGTAAAGTATGTCTTTGGCCCATTTTTTTTTTGAAATGTTTATCATCCTATGTCTTGTTCCGCTCTAGGGTGGAACGAGGGCGTGTCAGACTTTTACTGACTAAAAACAGCTTGCCTTTCAGTCGCTTTTTGCGTTCCTAGTTCACGATTTCCCTTTTAGAAATTCCCCGTGGCTTTAGCGGGCATGATTTTAGCCCTAGGGCATAAGTTTGCCCCAAGTTAGTCAACTAATAGAAACACATAGACCTGCGTTTTTATTGGCTAAATCATTAGACTTTACGGTGTTCAATTTTTTATTTATGTAAATAAGGATGTTAGATTTAACACCGCTTTACAGAAAACCCTATTGGAAAATGTATAGGTGAATTTCACGTAGGCGGTTCGGTCTTCAGAAGCTATTTAAATCTGTCATCCTCGAGGAAAAATCGCCACGGGCATGGAGCAGAGGTGTGGTGGTACTCTTCTTTAAGAAGGGCGATAATGCCCTGCTTAAGAATTACAGACCCATCTCACTTCTGAACCATGTCTATCTAAGCTGTTTTCCAGAGTCATTCATCTCATTTACTAAATCTGTGTTGTGTTTAGCAAGTTACGATGTTATAAAGAAATACCTAAGATACAGAAAAAAAATGTTTTTAAAATTAAATAATAATTTGATCAAAGCTCATTATTTAACAGCATGCGTCATTTAACATAGCATTTCATCCAAAGTTTCGGCTTGCATAGCGTTGTCTTCATCACTCATATCTATAAACCTAGAGTACTCGTGCTATGAGCATTTTTCTGCCTTCAGAAAATAAACGTTATTATTTTTAACCGATTTCTAAAAAAGGAGGAGGTTCTCAATTTGGATGTTTGTATTTTTTTTTTATGTTTGTTCGCGCGTAACTTAGCCACTTGCCAACCGATTTTAATAATTCTTTTTTGTTGGAAAGGGTGTACTTCCCAAATGGTTCCATAATCAACAAGTTGGGTTCAGATGGATCTTGGCGAAATCGAGGGAACTCTTCAAATTCAATTCAATTTTTTAGTGAAGTCGGTTATTTTTTTTTTATAAAAAGGTTCAAAACCATGCGAGATTCATAACATAACCCATTTGCTGGTTCCTTCACCTAACTGTACTATATTCTATTTTTGTAGACTATTTCTGCCAATGTCTAAAGTAGATAGAAAAAGCAAGTGTGTTTGTAATTAATAAAGAAAATGAAAAGAAACAGTAACTGTAAATACAAAATTCTTCGATTGATACACCTTAACTAGACGGATCTAACTGTATTGCAAATTTGATCCTACTGCGATAATCCTATTTCTACATCCAAGTGTTATGCGGCGGTAAATTGCTCACTGCGCGGGCACTCTGGGGTTAAACTTCGAAATGTCATTGTCAGTTTTATACTTATTTAAAAAAAAAATCAATTCATTAATAAATTCAAATAGTTATATTTTCAAACCCTTCATCTCTATTAGGATAGTCGGCCTTATAATGTTCCCACTGTTGGGACTCAGGCCTCCTCTCTAGGACAGGGAATGGGTCGTAATCCACCACGCGGGCCCAGTGCAGGTTGGTGGATGTCACATGTCTTCGAATTTGGTTCTAGGACATGCCGGTTTCCTCACGATGTTTTCCTTCACCGTTTTGAGAGCAGTGGTGATGAAATAAATTACACAAAGTAATGCGCCTGACTGGGTTTAAACCCGCGACCTACAAACTCGAAAGTCAGGGCCATTACCACTCGGCCAACACTGCTCTCCATTATAAATTATATTCAAATCGTTTGACGGTACTATGCATCGTCTTTAAGAGTTATTTTTTTAAGTTTTGACAGCCTGGTTTTAAACCACAATTTATTGTAGCTATTACTATTGGCCTGTACATCCTGAAGGAATGCACCCACATTTCGCCAATTATATTACAAAACCCCATATAATAGGAGGTAATTAAAATATATTATTTTATAATACAATATAAAAAATGCACCCACAGCACATGACAAAGGCCGGACCGCGCGGCCTTTCGTATAAAAATAAAACCAATGTTTTGTTTTATGAAACAAATTAGTTTAAAATTTCGACTTTCGCTTAGCTGGTGACCTTGGCGGCGGGGGTTCAGTCTTCTTGGTCTGTAAATAATTATAATTTTGTCAATAAGTACTAAATTATGTAAAACAGTAGGGTATGGACACAAAATATATAGGTACAGAAGTCAATCTACATACAAAGCGCGCTCTCTCAACGCACACATAGATACCGCTCACGGACACGATATCTCGGAGCGCCTCGGCCCGCTCGTCGAACAGTTTCGGCTCAAACGCTCATTAGTGTGCGTCCACCGAGCGTAGGTATAAAAAGTGAAGTACATATATGAGATTGTCTTTTGTACCTATCTATTTTGTGGTATGGGTAAGCATGCACTGAGACGCGACGATATTTGAACTGACTAGTTATTTTAGTAGCTACTGTCACGGGGCTTAAATCGAATAGGGTTTTTTAACCTTTTAAATGCGGTATTTCTAACAATTGCGTTTATTTCGCCAGAGTCGCACATCCACGACCAAATCGTCGGTTTACTCCAAGAACTCATAAACTAACAAATACAAAACTTTGAATAAAGCCACATTTAGTTACTAAAACTGGCTTTATTCTAAATTTTGTTTTTGATTTCTTGCAGTAAGCCGACGGAATACTCCATCTTGTCATCTCTTCTGTCACGTATGGAGATTGAAGAGGTAAACAAGGTGGAGTACCCAGTCGCAAACACACAACCCTGGCGTATAGGATACAATAACACTCGAATGTGTATCTTATTGAGTAATAAATACAGTACTATTTCGCATCACTTGAACCTGGTCGCGTCGCGTCTTGGTGTAAACTAACTCATAGGATCTTCTTCCTGCGTCATCGCACACACTCATCTCAATATTTTTGTACATCAGGGCATGTGGCCCAGAAAGACATGTTCATTGTTTATAAATATAATATTTTATAATATATAAAACTATTGTAAGTAGTACAGTAGTATATTAGTAGTAGTATATTTAAGCCCAGTTACTGAGATTAATTCCCAATGAGGGTGGCACCGCCCCGTAGTGGGGAGCTGGAGCGTTTAGGTGGGGAGTGGTAGCAGGTTCAAAAGCAAATGAGGGGCGTTATGGTCAACATGTTTTAGTATTTTTAAATAATTAATAATCATGACCCACAATTACGACCACGAGTAGGAAGATTACACACACAGAGAGAGAAAGAGATTTAATATTTTTAGTTGTGATTATTAATAGTTAGTTGTGGACAAGTGTTTGCCTGTCCTATTCGCTAGGGTCTCGAGTCTGCGACTGGGTACACCATCTCGTTTAGCTCTTCAATCATCATAGGTGACAAGAGCTGACGAGATGGAGTATTTGGCCGTAGATGTGCGACCCTGGCGGAATAAACGCGAGAGTGTTTATTGGATATTTCTGACGTAGTCGGTTAAAACGACGTCGACGTTGAAGCACGCCACGTGCTCATAGCGAAAACGTGCGCGGTTTTGTCGGAGCGAACTAAACTGCATGCATTGTATTATATGCCATCTCCTAGTCAAAATGGACGACTATTTCTAGTGTTAAAAATTGCATTATATATCTTAATATTACTTAAATATATTACTAAAACTAGATCTACGTCTTTTAAAGTTATTAATTATTTACTTATTATCCAAATCTTATCATAATATTACAGAAGCCCAAGTCCTAATTCTTTGTAAGAAAAAATTGCACAAAATTCTTTCAAGATCGTTTTTGTTCATTTTAAATGCCTAAAATCACATTTCTTATAAAGTTATATGCTTAATTCGTTATTTTTTTTAATTTTACACGATTACTAAAAAAAAACAAATGACCCATCTGGACTGAAACAATACAAAAAAAAAATAGAATTTCGAGATCTTTTACTTACTCAGTCCAACTTTTCAAGCACCCTTATCTTTTTAAAGGCCCCTTTTATTCCAGATAAAATCATCCTATTCATAAATAACAATCAGCCAAAATACCCTCAAGTGCCGGGAATCAGTACTTATTGTGGAGGGCGCTTTTAAAATTACATTTGTATACCGAGTGGTGCTTTTACGCCTTTACGCTATGAAATGTAATTTTAGTAATATTTATAATAATCACAATTTTTCACTAGCAACATAATTTTTGTGCATGCTAGCAACACATGCCAATAAAATATTAATAAAATAATTAACTTTCTCCAAGATTTGATCCCTATAATTTATATTTTTGTTATTAAATAAATAATATAAAATAATTAACAATTAACGTTGCCACCTATTAGGCTCTAACCAGTTTAAGGAATTTCCCATAAACTCAAAAATAAAATTGTAGCTGCTAGAGAGAAAAATATTTCACAGTAATAACTAGAATTTAACCTGTCTTTCTTACTTATACTTTAGTTACTAAGTGTGTAAATATGTCTAAATAAAACTTAGTATTATATTACACTTGTTCTTAATAGTCCCTACAATCGATTTATCAATAGTTGTAATCGATTATTATGATGAAATCTATAGGTATTTAGGATCTAAACGAAGTGACATTAAATAGTTTCACTCAAGTCGATTTTCGCAAGTCTAAACTTTTTTATTCATATATAAAAATCTTGTTTTGTTTAGCTATAACACATGGTCTATCTAAAAAGTTAAACAACTTGGATAATTATTAAGGTAAAATAAAATCTGATGTAGTCAACACTTGTTCAATAATCAAGGCTGATTAAGACATCTTGATCATTTTTTACTAATAGAAGAACCTTATAAAAAGTATCGAATATTTGAAGTATTTTGTAAATGATTTAATATTCATAAATTCTCAAGTCGTTTGTCTTTTTAGACAGACTATACCACTACTTCCCGCACACAGGCCTCAAAAAACGCCGCTTCAAGCGTCTTTTTGAGGCGGCCTTTTTTGTGGCTCGTGTGCAGCGGTGCCGCCACAAAAAACGCTTGAAGACGATTCAAGCTTCTCCGGCCACAAGCTGTCGCGCGCTTCAGCTGTTTTTTGCAGCGGCTTTTAACTTTATTTGTGGCGGCGTTTTTTTTAACACCCGTGTGCGGAGACAGAATTAAACGCCTAATTTAAAACTTGGCTACCAACTAAGTTACGACTTAGTTTATAGTTAAGTTTATTTTAAGTTCTAGCTGGAGGTTTTAATTTTATTTCGGTTACAGGCAAGTCCAGTTAAGCAGACGACGAAAAAATAAATCGATGGAAAGTCATATTATTTAGAGTTTCTGATCATGCTATTCTAGGTGAATGATTTAGTTCATATCTTTAGATAAGCTACTAATATCAAGCTTTAAATCCGAATTCCAAAAAGCAGCATGGAAGAAATGTTAAAAATTAGCTAACTAAATTCGCGATGCATTACTTACAAAACGTTGGGTACTTGACTACTTTTTAAATACTTCGTGCATAAAGAAAAATCTATTTATTTAAAAAAAAAGTTTCTGACCATTTCCGCTATAGTTTTGGTTTATTTTAGTAACATCATCATATTACATGGATTCGTCTCCTTCTAATCTGTAAAAATCAAATTCTTTTTAACGTTTTTGAAGGTTTTTTTCTTAGTAGTTAGAGCTTTTTTTAAACACATGAATGATTTATTTATGGCGTATATGCATGCATGCCAATCTATCTATACATATAATAAATCTGTAGAAGTCTTTAGTTGTGCGTGCATCACGTATGTACGAAATCGATGAAGATAACTTTTATATATTAGAATTATGGATAACTTGATATATTACTTAGGCTTTGTTTCATCGTAATCAGTTGATTATATCGAAAGATATACTATATTCATTTACTGTTAGGCAGTACGAAATTCTCCGAGTCAGCTAGTCTAGAAACATAAAATACCAAAAAGTTACTATTTCCACCAATGACCGATTTGTATTTGAATTTCGGGTTGGTGTACGAAACTTCACGTCTAAAGTGCGTATTTTGCGTATGGGTGGGACCAATGTACTCCAAAATTATAGACAGTACAACATTGCATAAAAATATGCAAATATTTCTTTTTTTTGCCAGCAAATAAACAAAGTGTATTTGTTTTTTTTTTAGTGTGATAGTACACGCAGGGTATTCACTAATTCTATATATTTTGTATTATTCTATATAATTTATTCTATATTATTTTCAATTTACAGAAATAAATATTATGAAAGTTTCCAAGTACATTGGATTGGCGTTCTTTTAAAGACGTTATTATGGAAAAAAAACTTCTTAGCCGAGATAGCCAAATCGAATCTGCACAGCGATTAATGGACAGTAGCAGTTGCAAGAAAATAGATTAGCATGTCACACTGAATTTTTACATTAAAATCGAACTTATATCACCCACTGTAGGTTTAATAATTATTTTAATAAGAACTTTTTTTTTAATATATTACGTTTGCAATCAGTACGTAACAACTAAAAAAAAATAGTCAAGTACCCAATATTATAAGACGCATTTAATTGCTTCCTAGAAATGTACCGATTTCACTAATTTAATTTAATTAATTAAACCCCAAGAGAACGCCGGCGTTCGCGCGGCCATTGTCTTTCTATTGTGTCCCTAAGTGACACAATTGAAAACTTGAAAGGTTAATATCGAATGAGCTGTGGGCTAAAAGAATCACTTATTGGGTCCCTTTGAACGCTAGGCGACATCGCGGCAGACCAAGGCGAAGGTGGAGAGATGAGTTTGGTAGGCACCGGAGCGACTGGCCCGCAATGGCCGAAGACAGACTTGTAAGGAAAAGGGAGAGGGAGCCCTCGCCCAGCAGTGGGATATAAATGGGCTAACTAACTAATAAATGGTAATATATTTTCCGGGGTGGAGGGATCTGTTAGACTACTGATTAAAACCACCCCTCTCGAATAGGTGAGCTGTGGGTAGAAAAGGTTTGTTTTTTTTTTTGGGTGAGGTTTAAAGAGAAAAAGGAAAGTTCTTTGATGAGGAACATCTATTGGCGCGCCTTGATAATAAAACCGACTCGCATGCCGTGACGGCAAACGGCATGATGCCACATCAGCCTTATGCCAATGCTCTAGTGTCTTGCGTTTGCACGGGTGAATACTAACGTAATTACATATTTCACACTACGTAACGAATATTCGCATTCGCGCGAATATTCGCACATTTTTACATTCGCATTCGAATTCACAAGAAACATGCGAATATTTGGCAATTTTTCTTGACAAACAAAAAGGTATTTAAGTATTGATCGAACGGATATAGAATAATAATACAACCGATGTAAAGAATGTTAAATTTCAACGAATATACGCGAACAATATTCTACATCGTTACATCACTATTTCACACCCGCCTGGTGTCCTGGAGCAGCCCATTTTTTTTTTTAATTTATTCTTCCAACCTTTATGGTTACTGAGCCAATATTCGTTGTTTTTGCCCTGCCCTCCCCCATATGTGGTCCAACAAAACTTATTTACTACACAGGTACATTTCTAGTAAGCATTTAAAGATTACTACATTAAAACAGCTGACAAGAACTAACCTCTCTCGATCGTTTTGCCCTGGGCTCTCCAGCATCCTCCTTCTCCTTAGTTTTCTCCGCCTTCTCCGCATCATTCTCCACAACTTTTTCTTCTTCATTTCTCTTCTCAACTTCCACATCACCATTTTCTTCTTTCTCTGGTTCTTTTTCTTGTGGCGGACTTTCAGTCTCTTTTTCAGGCTCTGGCGACTTTCTTGGCGATTTCTCTCGCGTCTCATCAACTTTTTCTGGTATTTCCTCGTCAGGTTTTGTCGCTTCCGTCTCTTCTGCTACTGGCTCTGGCTGGGGTGCCTCTTCTGTGGGTTCCTTCTCTTTCTCTTCTTGTTGTTGTTTTCTAGAAGATTGTCTTTTGCTTGGTGGTTTTGATGTACTATTTGCTTCTTTTTTGTCTTTCTTTGATTTAGCTGTAAATATAAAAAGTTGTTTGAAAATGTATATGTACCAGAAGACGCAGCGTTGGAAGGCCTCCAACAAGGTGGACCGATGACCTGGTCAGGGTCGCGGGAATCCGATGAATGCGTGACGCACAGGACCGATCGTTGTGGCGAAGCTTGGGGGAGGCCTATGTCCAGCAGTGGACATCTTTCGGCTGATATGATGATGATGATGATGATTTTTTACAAGACAAGATGTAACGTTAAATGCGCAAAACCTGAAATAAGTTTGTTCAGAATAACGATCAGAATCAATTAAACCACTTTTTAATATAGGTTACATTTTTCAAAAAAAATCTTCATTAAAAACTTCGACCTGTCTATTTATGAATAGGTCGAGCCATCACGTGCGCAAAATCGCTGAAATAGGTAAACAAACACAAATGGTTGTAGCCCAATCAAATATTAAGCAGATATTAATTTTAAACAAAGTAAAACTGCACATAAAACATTAAAACTTTTTTTTTATGTTTTTTTTTTTCACAGCATTAGGTCTTTTAAATTAAAAATCATTTGGGGTGTCTGAGGTTTTGAGCATTTAACGTTACACGTTGTTTATAAAAATACTAGCAACCCGCCCCGGCTTCGCTCGGGTGCAATATTATACCCATAAACCTTCCTCTTGAATCACTCTATCTATTAAAAAATCCGCATCAAAATCCGTTGCGTAGTTTTAAAGATTTAAGCGTACATAGGGATATAGGGACAGAAAAAGCGACTTTGTTTTATACTATGTAGTGATATAACCTGGGGTAGATTTCTTCTTGGCTTTATCTGTTGATTCGTCTCCCTGTGTTAGAGCCAGTTGAGCCGCTATGTTCGCTGCGTTGACCGCCTCTTTCATATCATAACTTGAGGGGACCGACAACCCTGCAATATTAAACAAACCATCACTGCTTACCATCAAGTGGGATCACAATCTCGCTAGTTTATATCACACTGACTCCGGCAGAGTAGTTAGTGGCCCTTACTACTATGCCGGAGATCGTGTGTTCGATTCCTACCCAGGACAAATATTTATGTGATGAGCATTATCATTTGTTCTGTGTATGGGTGTAATTTATCTATAATATGTATTTAGAAATATATACGTATGTTTATCAGTTGATCCATAAACACAAGCTCAGCTTAGCTTGGGACTAGACGGCGTTGTGTGATAGTTATGGAATATATATAAATTATATTAATTAAACAGAAAAAAAAAAACATATCGACACGATTAGCGTAGTGGTTGAGCGATTGAGTGCTCCGCTGCGGGTCCCATACAAAACTCCAGCCTTATTTCTTGTTTTCGAGGGGAAACCTTCAAAAGGCGTCCGGACTTTGGGGGATAAGTCTGGGAAATGTGGGATTTTTACCTCACTAAAACCACCCCGGTTATCACCATCAGCCTTGCTATTCTCTAAAGAAAACAGCCTTGGCCTGTTGGTTTAGTGGTTAGTGACCATACGGTACGACTACATGCACACCGTTTAATTTGAACAAGTGACACTGCGCAGGTAATAATCCGGTTTCCGTAACGGGGACTCGAGCACACGACTAACGCGCGACGGGGGCCCGTCACGGGCGTCCGTGTAACGCAGTTTCAGGCCTTAGTCTGAGTACAAATCCAGATTGATCAGTTCCTCAATGCAACTTCTTTAGCTTTTCGGTTGCCAGAGGTTGTTGCGCGTGGCACTACTTACCGAGTGGTTCGTGTATCATTTCTAGAAGCTCATCGGCACTGAATGTCGAGGTGAGCTTTTTGAACTTGAGCACTCGATTCGTGAAGTATTCCCAGAACGACAGCCCTTCTAGTGTATTGAATAGGTCCTGTAACAAAACCATTGTATTAGTCATCTCCCAACCACCTCCTACACAGGGTTATTTGTAAAACACTAACAACCTTGTAGGACTGTATTACTAACATCATAAATTTACCAGGGAACCTGGACTTTTAAGTTTTGTAAAAAGTCATAGAACAAAAGTTGTTATTTATAATGTGTGTTACATATAACCCTGTATAGCCGCATCCCTTTTAACAGTTCAGTTTAGGTCGTAAAATGAAACGCGTTAAGAACTCGTGGTAGGGCTCACACATATAAACACGTTACGACGACGCATCGTGTCACGGCACGGCAACGTGACGTGGACGCCCACGTTACAGTGCACTCTTGCAACTGTGCCGCATTTGTTATTCAATATTCAAAGATAGGGAGTGCACCGTGAGATTTTATGTCACGACAACGTGCCGTTCAACGTGGTAAGTTGCGTTCTGCCCCCGTTAGTAAAAAAGACGCATCTAACATTTTTTCCAGAGTTAGAATAGAATCGTTTATTTCTGAGTACATGGTACATGAAGATCTTAATATTAAACGGAATCACATATACTACCTTTACTGGTGTAGAAATATTAAATGAGTATTAATTTACAAATTCACATAATTATGTAAAGATCATGCAATATTAAATTAGATTTAAAATTAAACAAACAAAAAGAAAAATTAATATGCGTAACTTTATGGACTGCGTTATTTTTATGCGTATATATTTAAAAATGAGATTACAATATCTGCATATTATATTATCAATTAATATTAGTTAGTTGAGTTATATACATTGCGGAATCAGGACATAATGGCGCATCTGCCTGTATTTTTATATTTTGCTAACTTTTTCCAGTGCGGTTTTGACACAAGGAAAAAAGGCCCGATTTGCCGTTTCATTCATTAAAACATTTTTTTTCCGTTTTTGTTTTTGTTAGATACGTCTTTTTAACTATCAGGGGCAGCGTTGTCATAACGTGATTATTTAAGTTACTCGACGTGGAAGTCCACGTCACGGCACCGTAACGTGGACTTCCACGTCACATTGCCGTGCCGTGGCATATTAAGTTGTCGTAACGTGTTTACGTGTTTGAGCCCCGTAGGGTGTTCTGCTTACCTCTATCATCATCTTCCTGCCCTTGTCCCGTTTTATTTGGGGTCGGCGCAAACGTTTTTTTCTTTTATTCTGTCTTGTCACTCGTCACGCTATCACTAACTCCCTTTTCTTTCATATCACTTCTCACACAATCCATCCATCTTTTCTTGGGCCTTCCTCTCCCCCTCCGTCCATCCACATGTACTCATAACTTTTTTAGCAACATGCGTTTCGACCCTTTTCACATGACCATACCAAGACAAACGATTCCCTTTTAACTTTTCGTCACTGGCGCCAGTTTTAAACTTCCTCTAATATACTCATTTCTCACTTTATCCATTCTCGTCACACCACAAATCCATCTTAACATTCACATCTCTGCTACGTGCACGTACGTTCTGCTTACCTCTAAAGGATGATAATTTAAATTTGAAGACAAAACACGGTGTTACCTTCATCTTCTTGTAGGCGGCGTCAGCCTGTTTCCTGATGCGGTGCGCTTGCTTGGTAAAGACGAGCGCTGCACTCTCCGAGAGCTCCCACGAGGGAGTGTTGCCCACGTAGGCGCGCATACGCTTGATCGTCTCCATGCAGGTCGGGTGTTTCAACAGCATTAACGGTTTTATGTCTAGTTCTATAAAGAAAGGAATTCATGCGTTAAGAGGGTCCTTTTTCACTCGCCTATCGTAAACATCGAAAATGGTTTAAAAGCTTGTTTCTTCATTTAATGCAATCCAACGCGTTACTTGACGAAAAGGCAACGCAAAAAAAGAGAGATAACGCCTGGAAACTCTGTTAGTATTCGGTAATTCCGAGATTTACTCGAAAATTTCACAAAACTTGCTCCAGGAAATAGCTGTTTTTTTTAAACTCTTAAAAGTTTTGGAAAAAGTTGTCGTCATTTAGAATCTTAATAAAATTTGCAAGGTCTCTAGAGGATTACTTTTTTGACTTTTTTTAATTTTTAGGCAAATTATGAAGTGTCAAAGTTCATACAAAATAGGACATTTTCAGAGGTTTTTACTGGATTAGTTTTACACAAATTTAGAAATTGGTTTCTTTAGAAAGAAACCTAGATAATATCCACAAGATATTGTGTTTCCAAAATATCTAATGAAAAATGTGTAATAACGTCGTAATCAGTTGAGCGGTTGTATGAAAAACAGTGAAAATGTGAGTCATGATGCACCACCTTAAGTGAATATTTTAATATAGCTCGCGAAATTAAAAATTTAAGAAATTTTTTGAGAGCAGTGGTGACCAAGTGGTAAACAGCCCCGACTTACGAGTTGTAGGTCGCTGTTTCAAACCCTGCCAGGCGCATTACAACGTGTAATTTATTTCATCACCACTGCTCTCAAAACGGTGAAGGAAAACATCGTGAGGAAACCGGCATGTCCAAGAACTACAAAATTCGAAGACATGTGACATCCACAAACTCGCAGTGGGCCCGCGTCGTAGATTACCTACGGCTCATTCCCTCTCCTAGATTTGATTGAAATTTCGCGTGTTTCCTACCGCGGTTCCTTTCGTTCCCGAAATTTCGCACATACGAAAATTCTTCGACGTACCGAATCTCTAAACCTACTCTAATTAGTTATGTTTCGAAAAAAATATATAATGAGCTAGTTGCCTAAAAAAATGTAATTAGTCCGTCTTTTAGAGTATTCAAAAATAAGGGACACGTATTTTTTTATTTGTAAATAAAACCAAAAATGACAAAGATATAGCCCATTAAAGTTACGTGTGACGTCACGCCGTGCTACATTTTTTCGCACGGGGTGACGTCACACGTAACTTTAATGAGCTGTATCTTTGTTATTTTTTTTTTAATCTAAAAAAGAAAAAATACGTGTCCAATATTTTTTAATAATCTAAAACACGGACTAAATAAAATGTATTTATTTTGACCCAGGAAACTACCCTATTATGACAGAGGATAGTTTGCAATTTTAACGTCAAATGAAAAACTTTTGTTTACGAAAGTTTCGCAGTAACTCTTTCGAACAAACGAGACAAGGCACACTTACCCATTAATTCATCCAGGAGCTTCAAACACGTTTCGGTATCTGCCTTCTCGAGCGACAAGCACGCCTTAATTTGAGCATCTAATTCTATCATCTTCATCTCCGTCTTTAGGAACTGTACGCGGGACTTTTTCTCGTCTGCAATAAAATAAAAACACAATATTTATTTATTTTTCATTTTATTATATTATATTTGGAAAACTTACAGCTAATAAAAACATGATAACTTATAATTGGCCTTAGAATTACAAGTTTTCACTTACAGTGAATGAATAAATGTGTTGAAATGATCGGTACATTACACTATCACTACATAGTATAAAACAAAGTCGCTTTTTCTGTCCCTATATCCCTATGTACGCTTAAATCTTTAAAACTACGCAACGGATTTTAATGCGGTTTTTTTTTACAGATAGAGTGTGATTCAAGAGGAAGGTTTATATGTTTAATAACATCCATTACATAGTGGAGAAATACTGTTACCCGAGCGAGGACGGGGCGGGTCACTAGTTATAATTATCGGTCACTAATTACCAGTCACCCTATACAACGCAGTGGCGTGCCAGGTGCCTTTAGAGGGGGCAAGCCAAGGAATCTTGACTCATCTACCTACCTACACCTAATATCCCGAAAAAACAAAATTTCTTACTGTAATGCTGATTTTAACCCTTCAGATACCGTCAATTAGAGACACAATAGTAAGACAATAGATGCGCGGCCACCGGTGGTCGCTTGGGGATTCATGAATTAATGGGTACATTTGATTTTTTTTACTGTTAGAAATTAAGTAAATATATATTGGTACTTAAAAAAAAGAGAAAAAGAGCCATCTATTGATATTTTTGGCAACTCGCTCAAAACATTCTAGTTGATTTCAGAAAAATCCACTACATGGAGCACAAAAGAATGTATTAATCCGTACGTAGTTTTTAATAAAAATTCATCATTAAAAATAATTGTTTACGATATGTAATATTATTGGCAAATACTCACAATTTAAACAGCATTTATTAGCTTTTCGTTCTTTATCACACACATAACACTTAACTGTCGAAAAAGAGAAATTAGGTACCTTTAACTGTCGAGAAATAGAAGTTTCTATTCGCGTTTTACCAAAACTGCAGAACGAAATAACTGAATTCAAGTGCTTTTGAGAATTCTGATGTATTTTCATGGCACCAGCGAAATTATTTAAGTCATTATAACCTGAAGTATTCCAAGTATTCATTTGAGAAAAATATGCAACACCAACAGAATAATTATTTATTTAAATGCGAGCAACCTACAATCCACTGTAAACTGAGCGATGAAATTGCCTACTATGTGATTTAGTTTTCTGAGAAATATTCAAATCAGGGGTAGGTTTAGGTGAAGTTACGAGATCATATTTATCTTTAAAACTCAAAGGTTTTACCTGGCTAAGTATTTTTTCCACACATTTTAATCCGTCACAACTTCACAAGGAACAATTGCATGTGTTTCCGAATTCATTTCAAAGATACTTTAACTTTAATCACTTCAAAACCAAGTAAGTTACAGCAATATCTAATTAAAACACTTTAAATGACATAAAACTAAAAAAAACAATCAAAACATAATCCGATAACCGCTCAAAGCAAATTTGAACTGATTATAGTACGCGCGTCATAGAGGGCGCCTCGCTTTCGTAACATGCGTAAAAATTTCATTGATAAAATTTCCGAAGCCTGGCATTTTTGACCTTAAATCTGTTCGACGAGTGTTTTCACACATTATAATATTTACTCACACAAACTCACATTTTTTGTGTTTTTATAGGGAAAAGTGAAATGGAAAAGCAAGCCCGGTAAATGCCCTATGCGTTAGAGCGAGACCGGAGATGGCAACGTTGTTACGTTCCATCACCCGTGCGTTTCGGATTGCGGACAAAAGTGACCATACCGCGAACCCGACCAACGCGCAACGTCACAATTATTATTCAATTGTCCTTATATGTTGTGACTATTTAATTTGGTCGGATTCGCGATTCACTTTTATCTCGATTTGGAACGCTGGGTAAGTTGCATAGAACTTGTATTAGCGTAACTAATGAATGAATTTTCAATTACGCGCGAAGTTTAAAGTTTAGATTTTATTTTAAATAATTATTTTATTAAGTTCAATGACTTAGATGTTAGGTGTCATGAAATTTTACCGCAAGCCGGGCTTTTTTGCTTGTATTGCTCGCACGTCCCTGATACAACGTGTAACGTTAAATGCGCAAAACCTGAAAAAAGTTTGATCAGAATAACGAGCAGAATCAATTAAACCACTTTTTAATATAGGTTACATTTTTGAAAAAAAATTTCATTTAAAATGTCGCCCTGTCTATTTATGAATAAGTCAAGCTATCACGTGCGCAAACCCGCCAAAATAGGTGAACAAACACAAATGGTTGTAGTCCAATCAAATTTTCTCATACACGGGATAATAAAAGGTCTTATTTCAATACAAACATTAATTTTAAACAAACTAAAACTGCACATAAAAGCCTTTAATTTTTTTTTAATGATTTTTTTCTCACTGTTTTAAGTTAATTACATTAAAAATCATTTGGGGTGTCTGAGGTTTTGCGCATTTAACGTAACACATTGTATAAATACACCGGTTATAAACTAAATTAATATTCTCAAAGGGATCATTATTTTTACAATTCTACTTAACAATTCCTATGCTACTTAAAAAAAAGAAAGAACAATGAAAATAAATATAAAGTTAATAATTTTAAAATTATGACATGTTTGAGAAGAATATTAAAACAAATATTTGACTAGCCTGTTGGTCTAGTGGTTAGTGGCCCTGACTACAATGCCGGAGGTTCCGGTTCCCACCCACGACAAATGTTTGTGTGATGAACTCGAGCATTTTGTTCTGTGTCTGGGTGTAATTTATCTATAATATGTGTGTGAATTTTGAAAGTAGCTATATGAATGAGATGGCAAATGTGAGAAAGAGAGGAAGGAGAACGTGAAAAAGACATAACACATTACGACGACGGCATTGTCACATGAGTAGATAAACCGTACAGAGGCAAAGCTTCCTAAGAACGTGTAATATGTTACCCATTTTGTTAGGGTAGTCAAAAAAGGTAAAAAATTAAATAAAACATTTGTTAAATCGTTTTATTATTCAGAATATTTTACAAATTCCTTACTCTAATAATTTTCTTTTTATAATTTTTGTTTTTTAATAATCTATTGTTTCTTTCAATAGTGTGGTGGAGATGCCGTTTTCAGGATCTATACGAGGCCAACAATAGAGCCGTACATGTTGCCAAATATTGGTCAGAAAAAGTATAGTCTGACAACATCGACACGAAAAGAATAGTGTGGTAAATTGTAAATCTAACATAAAGTCTTTTCAAATAATATAATTGTCCAAAAAAATTCTTTTCAAATAATCTAATTATCCAAAAAAAAGTTCTTTTCAAAAAATTTCGAGTTCATAATATTCACGACCTCGATTACGTAATTGTAAACTGATGTTTACCTTTTTTGTTTTGTGTCTAATACTCATTATAACTTTATTTTTAGTTGAGACTTACCTAAAAAATTATAATGTAGTAGTTAGATTGTCAATCGGTATTATTATCTATTAGGTGAGTTATTGAGAGATTTGTGTTGCAAAATATAAGTAAAATTGTGTTTTTAGTAGTTTTTGTTCTAGAAACTTTTTTATGTGTAGAGTTATGTGTAAAATGTAGACATACGCATTCAGGGGCGCATGGTGGCGTACGAGACCTATAGGTTCCTACAATTGTTTATTAAAAACTTTAAAAAGTAATAATCAAATATTCACTTACCCATTGTAATCCTTGGGATAACTAAAGAATGATACATTTTTATTTATTTTTTACACACAGTACAATAATTTTGGCTTAATGTTCTCTAATATTATATATGCTCGTTAATGTTTATTTTTGTAAACATTTATCGACATAGTTTTTAGGTATTATTGTACCATAAGCTTATTTTCGTAGTTATAAATAGATTGTATTTTTGTAATAGTTTTACTCTAATTTTAAATTTTATTGTCGCATTGAAACTGAACTGTAAAGTGTTGGCCTGAAACACAGATTTAAATTAACCTAGTTCGGGTGGTCCACTAACAAACATTGCATATCCGAACCACGAATATTTGCACCTTTAATAGTATTTTAGTTTTAGTATATATTTAGGCACTGAACGTTATTTGAATAAATTATTATTATTAATAAACCACCATTATTAATATGAAATTAAGTACCACGTTATTCGTTAAAATATTTAAAGTTGTACAGACAAAACAAACAACGTGCGTCGTACAGACCCTAAGATTGTCCACCGACTGTGTTTACGTTAACCGGTTTTTTCCAGTATCGGTCGCGTACGCAACAAGCGGACGGTGGACACTCACACATTTCCCGCACGCTTGTAGTAGTGCATCCAATTCGAGCGTTTGTTTGAAGCTTTGCCTCAGTACGGTTTATTTACTCATGTGGCATTTGTGTTTGTCCTATTTTATTTCCTGATCCCCAAATCTCAGATTTATGTATTTAGAAATATATAAGTATGTTTATCAGTTGCCTAATACTCATAACACAAGCTCGAACACACAACTTAACTCGAGACTAGATGGCGTTGTGTGATAGTTGTGGAATATTATTATTATATAATATTATAAAAGCGAAAGTGAGTTTGTTTGATTTTGATGAATTTTGGTACAGAGATATTTGGGACCCTGGAGACGAACATAGGATTCTTTTTTAAAGTGAGAAAAGAGGGAGAAAGAGTAAAGTATATTAATAAACGAGGGCGAAGCCGAAGTATTATATATATTCGCATTCCCGAATGAGATAAATCTGATATTGGTGACATCACTAGTGCCTATGTCCAACAGTTGTCGTTTTTCAACTGAAATGATGATGACAATGATGACTGTATACACATACCTGTTTCTCTTTCCTTGTCGAGGGTCGCCTTCTCTTCATCAGTGAGGTTAAGATCTGTCACTAGCTGCCCGATGACCGACTGCGTAGTTATGTGACCTTTTTCTGTTGACAAACAAACAAATCAATATTCTCAGTAAAACTGTTATTGCTGAAATTAGCCTGAGAACATTAGAACGTAGTATTTCTGTAGTATGTTTTATTATACAACGTGTAACGTTAAATGCGCAAAACCTGATAATACTTTGATCAGAATAACGAGCAGAACCTATTTAACCAATTTTTAATATAGGTTATTTTTTCAAAAAAATCTTCAATAAAAATGTCGCCTTGTCTATTTATGAATAGGTCAAGCCATCACGTGCGCAAACCCGCCGAAATAGGTAAACAAACACACAGGATAATAAAAGTTCTTATTTCAATGCAGATATTAATTTTAAACAAACTAAAACTGCACATAAGACTTTTAAATTTTTTTCAAATGTTTTTTTTTTTTCACAGAATTAGTTTAATAAAATTAAAAATCATTTGGGGTGTCTGAGGTTTTGCACATTTAACGTTACACGTTGTATGTAGCTCCCACTTGGAATCATTGCTGTATCGAGCAAAGCACCTAGCTTTTAACAAAATTTGAATTTCGTGGGCTACCCTGAAGAATCCACCATAAGTAGTATTTTTAAACTGGTCTAGTGTAAAAAATACCTCTAAGACATAAATTAACTTCGGAGGCTTCGTTTATTTCTTTCTTCCCAAGTCTATAGAAACACGTCGTTTGTTATAAGTGGAAAGTGTCTATATAACACCCTCGCCAGCTGCTCGCGGGGAATTTTGGCCTCGGTCGCTATAAGTTTCTTCTCTTGTATCGTATGACCGCGATTTTGATGTGAACTAGGATTCCCTAATGACGACCGTCATATCAGTAATCTGTATGGTTCTCATATGGTTTGTTCATTACATGTTTGCTGTATGGACTTCAGAAGACACTGACCCCTGAGTTTGTTTTTTTTTTATTATTATTGATAGGCTCGCGTTTGACCACCATCTCACCTGATGGTAAGCGATGATGTGGTCGACGATGGAGCACGAGAGAAGCGCGTTCCATCGGCGACCGCATCGTCGCGTTCCATTAGGTGAGATAGCGGTCAAGCGCAAACCTAACAATAATAAAAAAAAGCACGCTTGCCTAGAAGTAACCTATTCACTCTTGACTTAAAGACCCCCAAGTTGTAGCTATCAGGAAACACAGAAGTTTGTTCCAGTTTTTCTTTGCAAGGTAGTCAGCTAAGAAACACCGGCCTCATCTAGTAGGTAAACTGCGGACTAAGCGTTTCGTCTCGTCATTTATGCATCGAAGGACTGGAACAATTTGCCTGCTGCGGTCTTCCCGTCCGATTATAATTTAGGCGTCTTCAAGGGCAGAGTGAATAGGCTCTTAATAAATTAGTGCGCCTCACCATCAACGATTGCATCACTGCTTACCATCAGGTGTGATCGCAGTCAAGTACTAGGTTATGTCAGATTAAAAAATGAAATTGACGTGTAAGTGTTTTTAAAAAACCTATTTGCAAAATCAATATCATTTATTATATCAAAATACAAAAGACGCTTACCTAGTTGCATTTTAAGTGTAATAGCATTCAAAGCAGCTTGTTTATCCCACTGTAGCCTTGAAGCTTCGCTCTTGAAGGTGGTAGGTCTTGACTGAAACAGTTTGACGCCGATGTACTGCCCAGACGGCAGGTAGGCTATTAGTATGTTTTCTTTTTCTGCATCTTCTGTGAATAAAATACGACTGTGTAATAAAAAATAAAATTGACTATATATCTATACAGGGTTATTTGTAAAACACTGGCAACCTCTCAGGACTATGTTACTAACATCATAAACAACAACTTTTGTTCTATGACTTTTAAAAATTTATCATATTTTAGTACATCAGATTGTCATACAAAAATAAAAATATTTAAATTGAACGTTCTAAATATTACGAAGTACAATAGCGGAGGGCAGTGAGAATTGGCCGGCGAGGGTACTTGATGCGCTTGCGTCGCGTCATACAGACGTAGGTAGATATAGCAAAATACAGAGTTGAAATGTGTTAGATAGAACAACGAAATCTTGAGGGTTTATTTTTGGTAAATGAATGTTTTGTGTAAAAAGTCTTAGAACAAAAGTTGTTGTTTATGATGATAGTAATACAGTCCTGCAAGGTTGTTAGTGTTTTACAAATAACCCTGTATATATAAAAGCGAATACCACTCACTGATTAATCACTAAATCTCAGTAACTATAACACCTACAAACTTAAAATTTAGCAGGTAGGTTCCTTATAGGGTGTAGACATCCGGTAAGAACTCGATTTTACGAAACTCCACTCTTTAAGGAGGTAAAACGGGGGTTGAAAGTTTGTATGGAGAAACCTTTTATGCGGGCGAAGCCGCTGGAAAAAGCTAGGGTACATATAAAAAGAAGTTTGAAGTTGATACATACACTGTGTATATGATAAGACAACATACCCCCAATTAACCAATATTAGAAGTTTCTTTATAGATTTTTTTTTTTGAGACTATATTAGACCGTTTTTATAACGAACTGTACTCCATTTAACTATTTAATCTTTTTTTTTTAACTTACTTCACATTATAATAACACTAGCTTTTACCAGCGGCTTCGCCCGCGTTTATTAATATACTTTACTCATTCTCCCCCTTTTTTCATTTTTTTTTTCAAATTAGCCTATTTCCGTCTCCAGGGTCACAACTATCTCTGTACCAAAATTCATCAAAATCTGTTTTGCCATTTAGGCGTGAGGACGTAACTAACAAACAAACTCACTTTCGCTTTTATAATATTAGTAAGGATACACAAGACACCTAGACCTAGAACCACAATCAATTAGCCATACAAATAGATATTTGTTTAGTGTGGGAATTTTCAAAATGAATTGACTGAAAGTTTTTAACCTATGAGGTTGTCGGCCCTAACGAGCCCCATCAATTTTGAGAGGATCGCGTGGAACACAACGCGCTGTAAACCTGAGCTTGGTCCTTACCGGACAGCGAGCTACCCATAGTTCGCCATCCGCAAACCCGTTCCTACGGTGTAACTCCCGACGCCGGGATCGTCTCCTGCGGATATCCGTAAACTACCCTTTTCCTACTAATTACTCACAAAGTGTTTCCTAATTATTTCACTAATGTGCATGCATTAGTGAAATAGATTCACAAAAATTCGGATGCGCTTGTAATTAACCGAAAGAAAAGTGACTGAAGAACAGAAATATTTCTTCAGCTAGATCACGCAACATTTTTTTTTCGTGAGAAATAATCAAGCAACTTCTTCCGTTCTGAGTGGAGCGAGAGGGAGTGTCAGACTTTTACTGACTAAACACAGAATTTTCCTTCCGTTGTTCTTTTGTCGAGGGCTACGGTAACTTCTTTGGACAATCTCCAGCCCTGGCAGACATCGACCCTAACTGGTCCTGTCAATAAATCCACGCAACGTGGAGCGCGCCTTTGTTATTCAGAAATCTAGACGCCAGATTGCTACTGAAAATTACTTAATACATAAAGAACAAAACTTACTTTCATAATGAGGTACTTGACTTGTAACTTTATCCAAAATAGCAAATAAAAATTAAAAAACCGACTTCACTAAAAAATTGAATTGAATTTGAGGAGTTCCCTCGATTTCGCCAAGATTCCATCATCAGATCCCAACTTGGTGACTATGGGACCATTTGGGAAGTATACCCTTTCCAACAAAAAAATAATTTTTCAAATCGGTTGGCAAGCGGCGAAGTTATGCGCGAACAAACATTAAAAAAAAAAACATACAAACATCCGAATTGAGAACTCCTCCTTTTTTAGAAGCTTAATAAAAGAATAACATCAAATCCGTTTTATTAATAAAAGAATAACATCAAATCCGTTTTAAACTAAGTAACTTAGAAAACTATTAAAAGTTGGAAGGGGAAACTGTCAAGTAACAGACTCAAGATGAACAAACTGAAATGTCACGTCACTACCATTAGGTCAGTAACGGAGAAAAGAAATGTTCAAACCACACGTTTCCTGCTTCATTTTATAAACATGTTATTTGTTGTTTACTCAAAAATAAACACAGGCTGAAATAATTATATTTGACTAAAACCTACGAAATGAAAATACAAAATTAATCATAAATAAATTTATTCCTACAAATTCTACTTGGACAACTTTTTCTTCAAAATAGTATTTTCTTTAGGATACATATTTATAATTTTTAAACTAGTCTCCTTCTCCTCTTCAGTAAGATCATCAATTATTCCAAAATCCTTCATATAATCAGAATATTTCGTATTAAAACCTATATCACCAAACTCCGTACTCATAGGGACTGGCTTAATTTTTTTGCTGATATTATTTTTAAATAAATCCAAAAAATCATTTCCTTCCGGTATCTTATAGTCGCCATTTTTAAAACTATTACAGTCCAAATTTTTATAAGTTTTACTCAAAGAGGTTACGGAGCAAAAAGATAGATTTTGAGTTTGTGACAAGTTTTTTAGGGGTGACTGATCGGAATGTGCCTCTAGGAAAAGATTGTCTGTAGGAATTACGTCTTCATCATCTAGCATGTTTAAAGAACTTGAAATTATACTGCCAAGTATGTTCGATTTAACTTTCTGTGGTAGAGAAACTTTTTTGTTCCTATTTTTACTATTTTCTTGCACATTTGATAGATTTTCTAATGAATTTTCAGCTTTTTCAATATCTTGTGTATGGAATAGGTCCATACTTCCTATGTTTATAGAATCATCTAAAGCAGTCAGGATATTAGAATAGGTATCAATATTACTTGGATTTTGAGTAAACTGCGTTATATTATTACTATCTAATCCCATAGTCCCAGTATCCATATTTTGCAAATATAGTTGTGGGATATTTAAAGTATCAGAATTTTGGCTCAGATAGTCCGATGTTGTCAACTTCAAATTTTTATCTTGTATTGGCCCCTGATTTATTGGTTTTTCCACATTATTTGCAGGTTTTTTAACTGGCACAACGAATTTCTTAGCTTTAGTCACCGGTTTTTTGTCATTTTTCTTCAAGTTCTTCTGTTTACCAAATGTCGGTATTATTTTAGTTTGGGAAACACTTGGTTCTGTCTTTTCTTTGTTTGAGTTCGAATCTAAAAATATTAATAATATGAAATAATTCCTTCTTTGGCTTTTGTGAAGTTTATACTGAGACTTTTTTTAATATGTATGTGCCTTAGGCCTACTGTTTTCGGACGCGTAGCTTTATAGACGCGTATTCTTCATTATACGCTTGGTGTACGCTTGCTCACAGCTTATATAGAAAACTAAGAAACTGTCAACGAAGCTGCTATGACACGATGGCATGACGCTATACCAAGCATGGTAGGTTTTGCTGGCAGTATTACCGCAGTCAAATCCTTGATTGACGAAAAACCTACCGTCTAATGCGTTGCATGACGGTTTTAAGTACTGATTGATGAAAACCATCATTAACATTTTTTTTTACAGTGGGCAAAAATCATCTTATGACAACCCCCGCTCTTGGGTGGAGCGGGAGATACTGTCAGACGTTTACTGACTAAAAACCCACCCCGTTCCTTCTAGCCTCTTCATACCGGGGCTCGAGCTTCCTTTCGGATTACCCTGGCCCCAGTAGGCTTCGACCCAGCTGGGCCTCTCCTGTTGCTGACAACTCCTTGAGGCGCGCGGCGACAGTGCACACCGTCGACGTCTTGGGTTCGGTCCGGACAGTTACCGGATGGTCGGACAGCGAGCTACCTATGGCTCGCCGTCCGCAAGCCCAACATTCACCATCATTCGTGACTGATGGAATTGATTGACGCTTGCATGAGCGTGTAATGGTCGCCTATGAAGCTACGTGACCGTGTACAGAAGACCTAATTCAACCAAAACAAAAGTGAAACGCCCGTTTCAAGCAACCACCAATGCAATTTATCTAACCACCATTACTTCAAACATGCATATGTAAAATTCATTAGCTAAGTTCTACATGGATAAACTACAGCAAACTAAGGTAAAACATTTCCTACGATTTAGCTAAGAACGTATAAATGAACTACTACATAAACGGACTGCATCAAAACAAAAGATTTTAATAATGAATTCCTTTCGATGCAAATAATATTTCACAATTTCAGGAATAATATTACTAATTTTCAAATTATTTATAAGTTTACTACAAAATCTAAGGGTAAATTAAATAAATGTATTGATTGACGCAATTAACAAGAATAAAAATTACCTTCATGTATTTTAACGTCATGGGTTCCGACATTACTTTCATAACTCTTCAAACAATCTTCCGTAGCGAAATTATCGTCATATTGACTGAATATGTCATCTTTGAAACTAAATTGACTATTTTCACTACTTTTATCGTCCATTCTTCAAGTAATTTTAATAAAAACAAAATAAACGCACTTAAATTTTGCAAAAATATTCAACTTTCGCGGTAAATTCAAACATTTGAAATTCGAACTCATTGGAACGCAACTTTTTTTTTTGTAATGATAATTACTTATTCAGCCTAACTGAAATGAGGTTTTAGTAACATGAAGTCTGTCTGAAATTTTAACGTCTTTTTTTCGTGAATCAGTGTTAGTGGATTTTGTTATTATTTTCAATGAACAAGATTTTATTCTTGTTTGGTGAATTTTATTAATATTGAATTTAATAGTAATTAATAAATTAATAAGGGAAGGCCCTTACTATCTTGTTAAGTATTTCATTAGTTATTGTTCAGACAGTCATAATCAATTATGTATGCTGCGTTGGGCGGGTGGAGATAATCTCAAAGATAAAGTACGTAACGATCACATAAGGGGGAAGTTTCAAAGTAGCGCCTATTACTGAGAAAACTACAGAGTCCAGGCTAAGATCATGTTTTATATAGACCCGATAAACGCTATCGTAAAAAAGTTACATTCCATGACTACAAAGAGAGGAAGAGGTAGACCACAAATTACCTGGATGTCTATTCGCAAGAACATGCAAAAGCTTAGCCGTACAGATGACGATGCTTATTAGCGAAATAAATGGCGCCGAATGATTTAAAAAAAGCAGACCCCACGTAACGGGAAAGGCAAGGGGAAAGAAAGAAAGAGTTCAGACAGCCAATAACAGAGACACAAGACCTGCTTCCGTTTCGTTTACGGCCCGTTCACGACGTTGCCGTGTGAGCGGTAGCTAAGCTCGGGGCGGCGAGCGGTAAGAACAAAAGTATGAAAATATTTGAAGCATGCCACGAGACAACGCTCATAGCAACGTATGCCTGCTTACCGAGGCCGCCCTGCTCGCCGCGCCGCTAAAACCGAACTTGTGAACCGGGCGTTATACCCAAAGTCTGTTCACTGTTAGTTTTATACCTAATTTCGTTTAAAAAACGGGTGTAAGGCGCCATCGAAAGTGGAAAGCCCGCTTATACGCTAATCGTTACTACTCCTTTGCGGGGGATAGGTTAAATGTTATTGTAGATAATTAATTTCTTACCTGGTTTAAACGGCTCTTTCAAATCTTCGAGTTCAGACTGTAAATAAAAAAATATATATATTAGTTGTCATCCCAGTTCCATTTCTGAAGAAACAAACGGCCACTACTGGAATTTTACTTCTCTTTAGTTCTTTTTTATTTAAGATGGGAAATCATGACGGCTTCTCTTGTTCAAGAAGAAGAAGAAGGGCGTGTCACTTCTACTGACTAAAACCCACTCCTATGTTCCTTCTTTGCCTTGCATCCATGACCCCGGGGTTCCCTTTCGGACAACCCATGGGGCAGCTTCTCCTTGAGGTCAATCTTGTCCTTCTCTGTCCAGGGTTACCAAGTTGCTTCTTAAAAGCAGAAGTGGCCTTATACTTAATAAATATTAACAACGAACCTGTGTAACAGCATTGAACCACAAAATAGATAGGTACAGAAGACCTCATGTATGTACTTCACTTTTTATACCTACGCTCGGTGGACCCACACTAATGAGCGTTTGAGCCAGAACTCTTCGACGAGCGGGCCGAGACGCTACCGAGATATCGTGTCCGTGAGCGGTGTCTATGTGTGCGTTGCTCAAGCGCGATTTTTATATAAAATGACTTCTGTACCTATCTATTTTGTGTTTGAACGGCCTAATATTGTTGTAGAGTTACTTCTCTTCGGGGTCGAATTCGTCCCATGTTACCACGTCGCTTCTTAAGAGCAGAAATGGCCTTATCACTACATAGTATAAAACAAAGTCGCAAAAAGTGGCTTTTTCTGTCCCTTTATCCCAATGTACGCTTAATTTAAAACTACGCAACGGATTTTGATGCGGTTTTTTTTAAATAAATAAAGAAAGATTTTAAGAGGAAGGTTTATATGTATAATAACACCCGAGCGAAGCCGGGGCGGGTCGCTAGTCCGTAATAAATACCAACAACAAACCTGTGTAACAGCGTTGAACTGCTTAATATTCTTGTCGGGTTGCTTCTCCTTGGGGTCAGACTTGTCCTTCTCTTTGTCCGGTGTGGGAGAGGCGCCACGCCGCTTCTTAGTAGCCGGCGACGGTAGAGTCGCGTTCTCTTCTGTCTGTTCGTCTATGTACCTGCAGATATTTATATTTAAGAATAGTATGTGTTGCCCTAAGTAAAATGAAGATAATAGGCTAGTTGCCGTAAAAAATGTAATGTCTTTTAGATTATTCAAAAATAAGGGACACGTATTTTTTATTTGTAAATTAAACCAAAAATGACAAAGATATAGCCCATTAAAGTTACGTGTACCGTCACGCCGTGCTTAATTTTTTGCACGGTGTGACGTCACAGTCACACGTAACTTTAATGGGCTATATCTTTGTTATTTTTTGTTTAATCGAAAAAAGAAACAATACGTTTCCAATATTTTTTTCAAACTGACGACTACTTTATTTCAAACTAAGACTATTTTATTCAGTAAAATGTGTTAAACAACCAATTTCAATTTCTTCGACCACATCATCGCTTACCATCAGGTGGTCAAACGCGAGCCTATAAATAATAATAAAAAAATAAAAATATCCATGACTTTACATGTAAATATTTGTACGTCATCATCGCAAACACACAGTTCAGTACTCAGTAACCGCATTTCGACAAATGACGCAGTATTATCTATGGATTTTTCTTCGAGACAAATTGCTATGTTTTTATAAAATGTCCGTATTAAATCCAATACACTAAAACTTAAACACAACAGTATTGCATTGCAACAATTTGATACAAGTGGAGAAAGTTTTTTATAACGACCGAGGTGGAATTCGCCTGAGCGTAGGCGAGGGTGTTATGAAGCCGAGTGTAAGTGTATCAAACAAACGTTTTTCAATATTTATATATTTGTAAGTGTATTGAAAATAGACGCACGACTCGTGGGAGTCGCTTAGCGCCCAGCCTAATACGGTAAATGTAAATTATTGCCGAAGCGAGATTGCGCACTTTTCCGCACTAGTGTGGAAAACAGTAAATTGCAAGCCTAAAACTGTCACGGATAAAAGCGAGTTTTAGAGTAACTATATTGAAAATGTAGTGATAACAAAACAATCCCAACTTAAGATGTTTTTCCTGACAGCTGTACCTAGGGGTCTTTAAGTCAAGAGTGAATAGATTGCTTCTAGGCAAGCGTGTTCCATCGTCGGACACATCATCGCTTACCATCAGGTGAGATAGTGGTCAAACGTGAGCCTATCACTACATAGTATAAAACAAAGTCGCTTTTTCTGTCCCTATATCCCTATGTGCGCTTAAATCTTTAAAACTACGCAACGGATTTTGATGCGGTTTTTTTTATTAGATTGAGTGATTCAACAGGAAGGTTTATATGTATAATATTGCACCCGAGCGAAGCCGGGGCGGGTCGCTAGTCTATATATATAATAATCAATGCCACTTTTTGTTGTTATTTTATAACTCAAGAACAGGCTCACCTATCCAAACCAAATTTTTTGGCTTTGTTCGGACTATTTAGTAGATGGTTTATGTGAAGTTTGGTAGGGTAGAGTAGGGTAGAGTAGGGTATAGTAGGGTAGAGTAGGGTAGAGTAGGATAGAGTAGTGTAGAGTAGTGTAGTGTAGAGTAGTGTAGTGTAGAGTAGTGTAGGGTAGAGTAGGGTAGAGTAGGGTAGAGTAGGGTAGAGTAGGGTAGAGTAGGGAAGAGCGTGAGCGAAGCCGTGCGGGCAAAAGCTAGTACATTATAAAAAAAAAGGTTGCTAGTGTTTTACAAATAACCCAGTAGACTAAATACCTCTTCGGCCGTATCTTCCGTCCACTTCTACTGACAATTTCTTCTTCTTTCTTCTCTTCTGAATCGTCTTCTTTCGCAGCAGGCTCTTCCTTCTTGCCTTTGCCCCGAGGAGTCTTCGGCTCCTTGACCGGCTTGACTGGAGTTTCTTTTGCTTTTACATCGTTCTTAGTCTTCTTAGCTGGCTTTGGCTGGGAAAATAATAGATTAGTTAGTATTTTATTCTTTATTAGATTTTTTTTTTTGGTGACCAAAAATCATCTTATGAAGACTAGAAGGAACGGGATGGATTTTTAGTCAGTAAGAGTCTGCCACTATATCCCACTCCGCCCAAGAGCAGGGGTTGTCATTTGATGATTTTCCCCACCATAAAAAAAAAAACAAAATACTCTCTGGCACAATGGACATGTACTAAACAACGACTGGCCTGTTGGTGTAGTGGTTAGTGGCACTGACTGCTATGCCGTAGGTCGTGGATTCGAATCCCACCCAGGACAAATGCTTCTGATCTGGGTGTAATTTATATATAATATGCATGTATTTAGAAATATATAAGTATGTTTATCAGTTGTCCAGTACCCATAACACAAGCTCTGCTTAGCTTGGGACTAGACAGACAGCATTGTGTGATAGTTGTGAAATATTATTATTATTCTCTTAATTTATTCTATATACATATTGTATTACATTTTTAAATATTTTTTTAACAAAATCATACAAAAGAAAATTAAAATATAAAAAATAGTAGCCCACCGGCATCGGGAACAGGGTCCAAGCTACCGGTGGTCAGGGCTCCTGTAAGAGGAACCTCCGGACAATACGCGCCGTGTCCAGGATTACTGCCTTCTGGATCAAGCCCTTGATCCAACTGCCTAACAAGAGCCTCCCTTATTATTCCTATTATTATCTGTCATTGATTTCAGGATCATAAATGTTGTTCAACATACCTTGCCCTCATCAATAACCAGGTTTCCGGTGTCGTCTGAATCTTCTACTACAGTGTCATTCTGAGTAGCATTGAGGGTAGTCTACAAAACAAAAAAAAAAATACAGTCCTTTCAATATCCTGCGCGATGCATTTTGGATATTGTGCGCGGGAATTATATGACTTGATTCCGCCATCTTTCTACGGGACTAAGCGTTTCGCCTCGTTATTTATACTGCGTACATTGAAGTACTGGAACGATTTGAGGCGAGATGGCGGTCAAGGGAGAGCCAAAAAAAAATAAAAAAATTGCCTGCCGCGTTCTACTCATCCGATTATAATTTGGATGTCTTCAAGACTAGAGAGAATAGGCTCCTAGTAAACTAGTGTGCTTCTTTATCATGGAAATATTGTAACGTTAACCACTTAATCATGGAATTTCTTGCAGGTTCTTCTCCATAGGAAACAACCAATTTGGACTGCACTAGCTTCTCGACGTTTTATAAGTGCCCATGTAGGCCTATGTGAAATAAAAATGTTTGAATTTTGAACAACGATTGCATCGCTGCTTACCATCAGGATCACAGTCAAGCAGTCATCATCATCATCATATCAGCCGAAAGACGTCCACTGCTGGACCTAGGCCTCCCCAAGCGTCGCCACAACGACCGGTCCCGTGCATCACGCATCCATCGGATTCCCGCGACCCTGACCAGGTCATCGGTCCATCTTGTTGGAGGCCTTCCAAAGCTGCGTCATCTTAGTTTCCTTGCGTGATCACATTAGAAATGAAGATATCCGCAGGAGAACCAAGGTTACCGACATAGCTCGAAGATTCGCCAAACTTAAGTGGCAGTCAAGCAGATAATACCTATTAATTCATGAATCCCCAAGCGACACCCGGTGGCCGCGCATCTATTGTCTTACTAGTGTCTCTCTAATTGACGGTATCTGAAGGGTTAAAAAATATACTCACATCTTCAGCAATAGTCTCATCGGCTACAGTAGTATCGACACCGGTATCATCCAGCGTGTCATTTGTTGTGGACTCATTGGCAGAGTCGTTGGTTGAAGATTCAGCTGGTGGTACCTATTGACAAAAAATGTTTTATTGATATTATTTAAGCTTTAGGCCTGCAGTTTTCTTTGAAGGCCTTATTTTGGATATTTATATAAAAATATGCAAAAAAAAAATTGAAATTTGAAATTTCGTAGACTACTTTTAATTTAATGGAACTTCATGCTATTTGGAATATATATTATTTATTGTACACACCTAACACAGTATAGTCTTTTTTAACCCAAAGGTTGACCGGTAAAGAATGCCTTATTTATAGCATTAATTCATGAATCCCCAAGCGACCACCGGTGGCCGAGCATCTATTGTCTTACTATTGTGTCTCTAATTGATGGTATCTGAAGGGTTAAGTCCACCTATGTACCACTACTGTACATGAAGTTTAAATAAGTAAATAAATATTCAATGTATGTAGGACAGTATTCGAAACGCAAATCGTTGATGTGGCTCAAAAGGCTGCCCAACTTAAATGGGACTGGGCAGGACATGTTTGCCGCATGTCTAACGAACTGTGGGCGCGTAAAACGCAGGATTGATGCCCAGACACAGCAACGCGAGGCCGAGGCAGACCACAAAGGAGATGGCGGGACGACCTGGATGGCTTCCTTTGGAATTGGAATGAGAAAGCGAGGAACCGAGATCGTTGGAAGGAGTGGAGGGAGGCCTTTACCCAGCAGTGGGACAATATGGGCTAACTATAATCCTACTAATATTATAAATGCGAAAGTTTGCATGTATGGATGGATGTATGGATGTTTGTTACTCTTTCACGCAAAAACTACTGAACGGATCTCGATGAAACTTACACGAGTAGACCATATGGTCAACTCCCAGAATAACACATAGGATACTTTTTATCCTGGGATTATGTACGCGGGTGAAACCGCGGGCAAAAGCTAGTAAACTATAATAATGTAGGAAGGTATCTTACCTCCACAGGAACGCCAATAACTTGCTCCAGCGGTACTTTATTAGCGAAGTCATGTTCAATCTGCTTCACACCATCGTTGAAGTCTCGTCGCTTCACCGTTTTAGTCAGGAACTTGTCTTTATTGTCAGCATAGTCAAATATCATGTTCGGAGACAGGTTTGCGCTGGAAGTCACAAGATTAGTATGAGTATTTATCTGAATTGAAAGTAATCTACACTAATTTAATAAATATTTTAATAAAGTTTGTTTATTAAATAAAGATTTAATATAGTTTATTTTTTGTTTGTAGCAAGTAATCTCTGATATTGACAGCCCCAGTAGGTTTCGACCTACGGCTACTCCTTGAGGTTTGTGAGGCGTTTACTAAAAACTTGACATTTGGACTTTGTCTCTCCAAAAATTACACAATTTATGAACTATTCCTTTACCCCCCTCAAATCTACTCTACCTACATTAATATTATAAAGAGGCAGTTTGTTTTTTTTTATTTTTTTTTTTTGTATTTTGGCTTGCAGTAATTTCTGAAAATATTGGTACAATTGCTAAAATGTTTTCACCAATAGAAAGCTGCCATTCCTGAGTGACATAGGCTAAATTTTATGTGCACGGGCAAAAGCTAATAATTTATAAAAATGTGTCTACGATAAGATATTTATCCATTGATAAACTGTATGTTTACTATTTAATCATTTTGATAAGGAATATTATTCCTGAATTATTTAGGTTAACATAGAATTTCAGAAGTATATAATTGTTTCTTTTTAATTTTATATAGATTTCATAGAAAAAAAAACGTAAATATTTAGAAAACTCAAAAATATTTTACACTTACGTTTCTCCCGTCCCATAGAAATATACAAAATATTTCTTCCCATTCGGCTTTTGCACCTATAATCAAACAATAATATTAGAAATTTTTTACTGACACGCATATCAATATCGACAGTATAGCCTGTTAGGTAAAACGAGCTGTTGTCGGCAACTCCACAACTAAGGCGCGTATTTTGCGTACAGGTGGGGCAATTGAGACATTCGATCCATCCACCCCTGCTCCTCAAGAAAGGCCAGCAGCGTCTTAGTGTTGCTAACCAATCCACAAAGATTACCTGGGTTACTGAAGTATTTTGCCCTGTACCCAGCAACCACAGGGCACTTTAGAAACACATGATTACACTTTATGCTGTTTAAATACTATCTTTTTAAATAAATATTATAGTATTGTATTGTAACAGTATACATTATAGTTTTGTTAGGTACTATTTTGGTGTATAATAATGATACACTGAAGAAAACTACACTAACTAGGCGCACACGTGTGCCACACACGCCGATCTGGGCGCATTGGTTTCCAAACATTTTAAATGGAAACTAGACTAATAGAGCTACACTTGATCCACACCACACAACATCATTCTACATACAAATCAGACGTATTACATGTGTGAATTAATCTACTGTAGTTCTAGCTTAAATTTCTATTCTATCAGAGTATAAAACAAAGTCCCTTTCTAATTTTTCTTTATCGACAACTCTTCCTAAACCAAGCCACAGATTTTGATGTAGTTTTCACAAGTCGAAATAACAATAAATGAGGGGAATATGTCTGTATAATTTGTATGTTGAGTCACTAGTGTTTCATATTTATTTCTCCAATGAATATAGCAAGTTTTATTTTTATCAATATTTATTTTTACACAAGCAGCTACATTATTTCCTCGTAATACTATAAATAAATGGTGCCTAAATGGTTGGGCTTTATCTGTGTTGTAAGTTCTACATTTAACTCAGAAAAATAAACAGAATAATCATTACTTTAGCACTATACATTACTTAATCAATCAAATATAGTAACATATTTTTTCGGAAAAGTAGTATATTTTCCTGAATACAAATAATTCTATTCAGGTGGCTTACAGAAGTATGTAATTCATAACCTAAATCAGTCATCTATTTGGCCAAGTGAAAAATTAACATCCATGGACCCAACTAAAATGACAGATAAGAGCTTATCAAAACCATATTTGTTGATGTCAATATTTTTACTAACACTAATATAATATATATTAAAAAACAACATCAAATGAAAATCTATGAGGATAACAATACATGCTTGGACATTTTGTAGAATCCATTTCAATATTAAGAGCAAAATAATTTGATTCCATCTAGTACAAAAGTGTCATTCACCACACAATAGTGTCAATATTTTATCTTTAGAATACAATTTATTTGCTAGATTAATGAATAATTTGATAAGCAGGCAAGGGGAATGTGAGTATAACGTAAAATAAGCTTTGTAACATGAAAAGAGTCAATGAAATCACAAAAATAATGTCACTAAAACAATGTTATCACATTTTCAGAGATCTGTTGCTGTGTCAATATCTAAAATGTAAATTATGTGAATAATATAGTCTCTATTTGCTTTCTGAGACCTTGGGGCATTGCGAAGGCGTCGGGACCGCGATACAACATGTCTTCCCGCGCTAACACCCAATTAGAACACAAAGGCTACAGCTTTTTCATTTTAATACATAATGCCAACGGAATCACTTGTATTTCAGACTCACCCTGGCTGGCCAAGCAGGATATCCTTTTACTTTGGCGAAGATGAAGTCGCCAGATTTGTATTCTTTTACTTTTTTGCCCATTTTCAACGAACGCCGCTGCAGTACCTAATGTATTCTTGAAATTTCCAACAGCTCGCTGCCTTTACACAGAAACTGGAATTGAAACGTTATAGCACTGGTAATTTTTACTTGTGTATCAACGCGTTTGTCGTGGATAATTTGTAATAATTTAGCTTATTCGAAAAGACGCCAAGATAAGTAATAAATAACCTATAAAAAAATTCTTACCGCGGCAACGAATTGACGGTAAAGAAATAAACATGGCGTTTTAGGAGTTACCATATTAATAAAACCTAAAATCTACCACATTAATCTACTGTTATGCCGAAGCCACACTACCTCACAATTTGGGATGATTATTTCTAATTCTTTATTTATTTTGTTGCCAAGATAGGTTCACCACTTAACAGTAACATATTTCTCGATTTCATTACATAAACCCTGTGTAATTTGCATTGCAAATTATTAATCAATATTTACTACAATGTTTTTGTAAATAACTTCACATAATTAAAAAAAAACAAACCATTTCTAGAAATATACAATACTAGCTTCTGCCCGCGACTTCGTCTGCGGAAAATTTCTTGTTTTAAAATAAGATTACACTCGATTAGACGCTGCGCACGTTCAGCGCTAGATTCCTGAGCACGGGCCTGCGATGTTATAGCATTTTGCCTAGTGAGCCGCTGCGAGCGCTCAGCGCTCGTCTCCCTATCCCTTGTTTCAGAGACATGCTGCCTTAAATGAGATAGACGCTGCGCACGTTCAGCGCTAGATTCCTGAGCACGGGCCTGCGATGTTATGGCATTTTGCCTAGTGAGCCGCGGCGAGCGCTCAGCGTAGTCTCCCTATCCCTTGTTTCAGAGACATGCTGCCTTAAATGAGATAGACGCTGCGCACGTTCAGCGCTAGATTCGCGAGCACGGGCCTGCGATGTTATAACATTTTGCCTACCAAGCCGCTGCGAGCGCTCAGCGCTAGTCTCCCTATCCCTTGTCTCAGAGATATGCTGCCTTAAATGAGATAGACGCTGCGCACGTTCAGCGCTAGATTCGCGAGCACGGGCCTGCGATGTTATGACATTTTGCCTACCAAGCCGCTGCGAGCGCTCAGCCCTAGTCTCCCTATCCCTTGTCTCAGAGACATGCTGCCTTAACTCAGATAGACGGTGCGCACGTTCAGCGCTAGTTTCTCTAGCACGGGCCCGCGACGTCCTCACATTTTGGCTAGCTAGGCGCTGTGAGCGCTCGCGAAATATATTCTCTATTTCTCGAGAGGCACTGCTCATTTTCAGGGGCAGATTCTTCCGTACAGCGTGCCCGAGCGGCTCGTGTCTGTGATGTCTGCCGGGACATTTGAGATTTCCTTTTAGGCATGCATGTGTGCTCTCAACAAACTGCGCACAGACTTGAAAACAATTATGAACAAAGGGAGAACGACTCGAACACCGTCCGCCTTTACAAAACAAAACAATCGTAATATCGAATAACTCGTATCGATTATTACGATAGAACAAAGTACGAAACTACGAACATACAAAACAAACGTACAACGAAATTACGATATTTTCAATTATGAGGTATCTATCAACAACAACAACCATACGAATGAAACAACCGAAATCAATAAGCGACTGACAGAAGAACTCCAACTAACGACAACGTGGGCATAATAATTCGAGAGGATCATCAATCCACAGAAAGTCTTAACACCGCGATTCCGAAAAGTTACGTAATTGCAGAACGCCATCTATGGGCAAATAGGTAAAACGTCTGCACAATGAAAGTTATGCTAGTTCATGAATCCCCAAGCGACACCCGGTGGCCGCGCATCTATTGTCTTACTATTGTGTCTCTAATTGACGGTATCTGAAGGGCTAGGGGCATTTTGCGTTTTAGTAATTTTATATTATCTCCGAAACTGTATGACCAATTGATATACTGTAAATGGCAAATCTTATCTGTATGATGTTCTTGTGATACTGAAATAATTTATTTTCATAAGAATTAATATTTTGTTGCTCAAATAATCAACCAAACGTAAGTATGCCGAAAAAAAATATTTTTAATGCAATAAAAGAAGTATAAAAGATAAAATATAAAAGATAGAGATATGGTATCGCGGACTTTTTTGTAGAAATAATTAAGACGAACCAGGTAGCCATACATTGTTTTTAATTTTAAGCAACTGTTTAGGCAGCGCACGCAAATAATTCTGTTTTATGAGGTATTTTTTTTTCGACTTGCTAGACAAAAGTTGTGATAGCTCGGTTAATATACATGCTATAGAAACAATTTATAGCCTATAGCACTCAGGAATAATGTAGCTTTCTGCCAGTTAAAAAATTTTTAGAATTGGATTATGAGTTCCAGAGATTACCCCCTACATACAAACTTACAAACTTACAAATTTTACTCTTTATAATATTAGTATAGATAAATGAAACAAACACTCATAATTTTCTATAAATTCTACATTAACCCTTCAGATACCGTCAATTAGAGACACAATAGTAAGACAATAGATGCGCGGCCACCGGTGGTCGCTTGGGGATTCATGAATTAAAACCATGCATGACCTTTTTTTATATTATTCTTGAGTGGGAAAAGCCAAAGAACACAACATAAATGAATATTATCAACTGTTAATGTTCATGTGATTTTTAACCCCGACGGAAAAGAAGGATATGGTCAGTGGGTCGTCTTAGGGGTATTATAAGTTTGACGTGTCTGTTTTATTGTTCAATTGCTGTGGCCTAGTCATTTTGAACAGCTTACAAGGGAGTGTATATATCCCTAATGTACATCATTGCATGATGCTTTCATATTGCACATATTATTTATTGCAGTTTATATATTGTATATTATATTCTATTGCACATTAAAAGACATATGAATTTGTTGTTCGATTTTAGTGGCGTAATTGACATCAAGCTATCGTAGGATTTCTCCAATCACACATATTTTTAAACTGTGATTGATTTAGGTACTTAACAATAATGTGATAAACTATTTGAGCAAAAAACACATAAACAATTTCTCCAATACTTAAAATGTGCCGATAACAGTCTCATCCACCCACTTACCTCTATTGTCTATACGCAAAAACATTTATAATTTTATATTTTAACTGGCAACCCAGTTACTATGAGTGGTCGTGTCAGACGGATGCTTCGGGCGAGCATTTTCGCGTAAACTAATTGATTTCTTCTAATTAAATTATAGTGAATCATTGTGTAAGCGATGCAAGTGTGATGTGAGCCATGCGAATTAATATAGTGCAAATATACAATCGAGAGACTTCAAAATAGGGGATGTAACAGAAAAATAAAAATGGCTTCAGGAGATACTGATCACATCGAAGTGATGGACTCTTCGGCTTCCAGAAAGCCTGAAACCGCGACTGGACCTTCGGCCGCTGACGAAGATGGTAGTGCATTGCTAAATCTAATAATACTACAACGCATTCCATTGTAGTAATCCCATTGTAACAAGATAATATCGTTGTCAACTAGGACGATTTTCTCTAAGCTCATCGGCCCATTTTTCCTAATTTCAGATCGAGACAAGAGTTCAATCGCTGAGAAAAATGTACCGTACGATGTAAGTGATAGTTTCATTTGTTATTATTTTGATTATTTCATTATAACTGTGTGAAAAGATGAAATTATCCTGGAGAAAGTGTTGTAGAGATTGGCTAAATGAATTGTAAGTAATTAGCATTCAAGATTCATTAACAATTACGCTGTGAGAAACTGCAAAGTAACACAATTTTACGTACATTATTATCTTCGTAACACACACATACACAGTCTATATTTAAATTTTCTTGTATAGCTAAAATAATGATCTAAAAATATAAAAACACCATACAGTTTTTCTAGAATAATACTATGGTAACATTCTCATCAAAATATGTCAAGCAGTTTTTGGGTCATGTCTGTACAAACTTGTTTTTATTTAATGTTATATAGATAAGATGTGTTACATCATTGCCAGATTTAATATTTAATCTATAATACAACAACAAACAATCAAAATGTATCTATGAATTGTTTATAGAAGCAAGGCCTGATATTTGTATCATAAAAAGGCCCTTTCTCCAGGAAGGAACCTTTATGCTCATATTTCCCAATACATTTATTATTTACAAAAACATCACTCCTTTTTTGTGTAGTTGTGTAAAAATAAATAGTAACATAATAGTATGTGGCCAAATGCAAGACAATAAAAAAAAAAAATTAGAGCATAATATAATAATAAAGAAGACTGACAGTCTTCTTTCTAAATTCAAAAATATTAAAAAAAAATGATTGTTCTAACAACCAAGCACTTGAAACCTATTGTTTAAAACAATGGACAAAGACTTTTTTGTCAGATTTATTTTTTAACACTTCATCTGTACCTGCTTTAGTGAGTTCACTGTTATAGAGGAAGTAATTGTTTATTGGAATAAATTGAAAAAGTTCATGATAATTGTTGGTTGAAACAATATCAGCTGCATCTGGAACTACTGGGAATCTAAATCAACAGAGCTTGTGTTATATGTATTAGACAACTGATAAACATACTTATATATAAATTATAGATAAATTACACCTGGACAGAATAAATGATCATGCTCATTGCACAAACTTTTGTCCTGGGTGGGAATCATACCCACAACCTCCGGCATAGCATAGCTCCGGCATGGCATAGCGGCCCGTTGGTCTAGGGTCAGGACCACTAACCACTAGACCAACAGGCCAGTTGAATCAATTGTTTAAAAAAGTTAACCATGGCCCTGAAATGCAAAGGGCAAATGGAGGAACGTAGATAGATTTTTGACTATAAAAGTATAATACTTCTTACTTTACACAGAGCAGGAGAAATTGTTTAGGGACTGACTAGCTGATCTGGCAAACATTGTACTGCCATAAAAATTATTAAAGAAAAAATGTGAAAGAAAAAGAAAAAAAGGAAGGAGAACTTATTTTTAGCGGAAACAAATGCAATCTTAGGACTAACTTACAAATTATTATCTTTTGTTTTCTTTTTTTGTGTTTTTTTTTTAGGTATGTCGATGATGGGGGTTGGAGGGTAAAAAATAGCAATAATAAGCGTACAACCTCTCTGACCAATCAGGAAAAATTTGATAACTTACAAAAAAATATCATATTATACAATAATGTCAAAACTAAATAAGGTGATATCTGTAAAAAGAATTATGTGGAAACAACCAATTTGGAACTGTGTACTAGCAGTTTCTGGTGTTTTATAAGTGCCTTTGTAAGCCTATGTGAAAAAAAAATATGAATTTGAAATTTGGATTGTATTTTTTTTAGAAAATTTTCTAATAATGACAGTATTATCAGGACATAGCAAAATTGCAGATAACGGTTTTTATTTTGCACCCATTGAATCAGAAGGAAAAAGACATAAATAAATAGAAAAGTCATATCAGTTGGTAAATACTGCAATAATATTTCCTTATAACTAAAATTTTAATTGTTTTATTTTGTTTATTTATTTCCTGATACATAGTTATATTCTGTTAGTCTAGCAACCTGCTTGCCTTGCCTGTTTTAAAATTATTATTTTTTGTAGTGGGAAATCTTTTAACCTCTTTGCTCCAACTTAGTTTGGTGCGGAAGGGTGTCTGACTTTAACTGACTGAAATGACAACAATGTTCCTTCAGTTGGCCTGTTGGTCTAGTGGTTAACCCTTCAGATACCGTCAAAGAGAGACACAATAGTAAGACAATAGATGCGCGGCCACCGGTGGTCGCTTGGGGATTCATGAATTAATGGCCCTGACTGTTATGCTGGAGTCCCACTCGGGAGAAATGTTTGTGAGATGAGCATGATCCTTTGTTCTGTGTCTGGTTGTAATTTATCTACAATATGTATGTATTTAGAAATATATTATTATCAGTTGTCTAGTACTCATAGCACAAGCTCTGCTTAGCTTGGGACTAGTTGAGGTATTAAAAAAAATATGGCCATGCCGCCGCCAGTTGCCCGTTGCGTTCTAGGACTACAGGTTTATTTATTTTATTTATATATACTTTATTGCACATCAAGAATAAAAATTTACAAAAAGAAACCATACAATAGAAAACACAATTGGCAGCCTTATCGCACCAGGCGATTTCTTCTAGGCAACCTAGAATGGACAGAGATTGCCTGGCCACAAAATGGGGTTGCACTTGGTGCAAATAATTATAAAAGTAAACTAAACTTATTCAATACTTAATTCATGAATCCCCAAGCGACCACCGGTGGCCGCGCGTCTATTGTCTTACTATTGTGTCTCTAATTGACGGTATCTGAAGGGTTAATGCTAAAATAGATACACATATACATACATACAAAATATATACACAGGTTACCTTTTTCAAAGTCATTTCATGACCATAATTCTCAAATAGACAGTTTTTTTATTGGTATTAAAATTTTATGGTATTCAGTTATGTCACAAATAAAAAACAATGGTTACATCATAGTTTAAAAAATATATTGATTAGCATACATTCTTGTTTATGTTTATCATGATAATGAATTTGTTGATAACAGTTCGTTATCAACTCGACGTGAGTAAAATAGTTTTAATGTGATTAAGTAATTATTATTGTTTTTTTTTTCATTGATAATAACACTTTCTCATCATGATTATAGGGAAGATTAAGCGAATTAAGCTAGATCTACACTGCGCACACGTGTGCCACACACGCCGATCTTTGCGCGTCGGTCTCCATACATTTATATGGAAACTAGACTGGTAGAGCTACACTTGATCCACGCCACGCGACGTCGTTCATGTACAAGTCGGGTGTGTTACGTTTGTGGGTCGGTCTAATGTAGTTCTAGCTTTAATTCTGTCAGCCTTGCGTTTAAACTTAAGTTTAGAGTTAAATTTAATGATGTCATTGGGTAATTACTCTACCCTGAATGTGAACGGAGTTCAACTGTCAATGTCAAGCGTATAGCCAGGGCTGCGTTCAAATTTGAGTTTAGAGTTAACTCTAATGACGTCATAAGATAATTACTCTACCCTGGCATTTTTGAACGCGAACGTGAGTCCTGTAACTGTCAATTTTAAGCATTGGCCGCTTACTCCATGGTAACTCGAGTTATAAAAGAACGACCCGGGGTTGCAGTAGAGTTGCGACTCTGGTTATTTTTTAATTCATGAATCCCCAAGCGACACCCGGTGGCCGCGCATCTATTGTCTTACTATTGTGTCTCTAATTGACGGTATCTGAAGGGTTAAAGCAGAGCAATGGAAGTCAATCTACATACAAAGCGCGCTCGAGCAACGCACACATCGACACCGCTCACGGACACGATATCTCGGAGCGCCTCGGCCCGGTCCCCGAACAGTTCCAGCTCAAACGCTCAAAAAGTGAAGTACATACATGAGATTGTCTTCTATACCTATTTATTCTGTGCCATAGCCATCAAATAACTCTTCCCTCTGAGCAAAGAGAGTGACAGACTTTAACTGATTAAACTTACCTGTGTTCCTCTCGAGCAATGTCGCAAGCCTCAAAAATAAAAGTTGCTAACATTTTATCACTGGTCAATGAACTTCTCTGATAAGACAGTGTGTACTTTATCAGTCCTGTGGGAAAATTTGAGACCGGACGTGAAAACACGCAACATAATGCCTGTGTTCTCTGAAGGGCTATGTTATCTTAAGATTCTAGTTTTCAATCACTCTATGGGTTGTGCGAAAGTGAACCCCAGAGCCCTGGAACGAAGGCAAACATCCTTCTTTGCCAGAACTCTTTATTGACTAACCCCACACCTATTCTTACACGAGTGGGTAAAACGGTGGTCTGACACGAACTCCCGATCGGCCCAAGAGTGGGAGAAGTCATTGGATCATTTCCCACCCTAATTCATTAATTCCAAGCGAACGCCGGCGTTCGCTTACCCATTGTCTTTTTGTTGTCTCTAATTACGGTCTTCGAAAGGTTGAAAAAAAGCGTCTATCACTGACGCCTGTGCACTCTGAAACTCGTGAGCGATCGCTTCCACCGGCTCCATGCGATTGATAACATCAGGCTACAACTAACAGGAGTGGAGCAGTAACCAAAGACGCGGGTGAAATCGAAGGGCCCATTGTCTTTTTGTTGTCTCTAATTACGGTGTTCGAAAGGTTGAAAAAAAGCGTCTATCACTGACGCCTGTGCACTCTGAAACACGTAAGCGATCGCTTCCACCGGCTCCATGCGATTGATAACATCAGGCTACAACTAACAGGAGTGGAGCAGTAACCAAAGACGCGGGTGAAATCGAAGGGCCCATTGTCTTTTTGTTGTCTCTAATTACGGTATTCGAAAGGTTGAAAAAAAGCGTCTATCACTGACGCCTGTGCACTCTGAAACACGTAAGCGATCGCTTCCACCGGCTCCATGCGATTGATAACATCAGGCTACAACTAACAGGAGTGGAGCAGTAACCAAAGACGCGGGTGAAATCGAAGGGCCCATTGTCTTTTTGTTGTCTCTAATTACGGTATTCGAAAGGTTGAAAAAAAGCGTCTATCACTGACGCCTGTGCACTCTGAAACACGTAAGCGATCGCTTCCACCGGCTCCATGCGATTGATAACATCAGGCTACAACTAACAGGAGTGGAGCAGTAACCAAAGACGCGGGTGAAATCGAAGGGCCCATTATCTTTTTGTTGTCTCTAATTACGGTATTCGAAAGGTTGAAAAAAAGCGTCTATCACTGACGCCTGTGCACTCTGAAACACGTGAGCGATCGCTTCCACCGGCTCCATGCGATTGATAACATACATTTATAACATCAGGCTACAACTAACAGGAGTGGAACAGTAACCAAAGACGTGGGTGAAATCGAATGGGATAGCTATTGTAATATACACGAGTGAAGCCGCTGGCAGAAGCTAGTGAGCTAGCTGCTAGCTAGCATAAAAGTAGGTTTCTCTATACAGTCTTTGGACGTCCGTTTTGTTTCCTTAGGAGTGGATTTAGGAAAATCTTCCCTTAGGGCTTGTTTATCTCAAAAAAGGAAATTTCGTGCAAAATTTCACGTTCCTAGTCCCAATAGTTTCGACTGTGCGTTGATATGTCAGTCAGTTTCTCTTTTTATATTATACTAACTTCTGCCCAACTGAGAAACCCATTTTGCTTGAAAATGGGTTTCTTCATACAAACTTTGGCCCCCGTTTCATCTCCTTTGAGGGGTAATTTTGGGAAATTCTCTCATAAGGTGAGTATAGACTACAACATTTGCTGGAGCCTTTCTGTGTAATGTAACGTTCTTACGAATGGTACAATACAGGCAAAAGCTCAGTTTCCAAAGCATTTCCATGTAATGTAACGTTCCTGCGAATGCTCGGCGTTATGTTACGGGTAAATGCTCACAGCGAGTGTGCATTTACCAACATTTCGTTGAACTTTGCGTTCATTTTTTTTTTAAATGTCACCCCGCAACCTCGCAACGCCCGCACTCGTGGCTCGATGAAATGTTACACCAATACGCTCGTCGAAATGTTATACCAATATGCTCGTTGGTTTGTAACAAAGAGGCGAGCGTGCTCGACGTTTAAAAGGATGATACACTAGAACATATCATAGAGCGGCTCGTTGTTCTGTTACAAGTAAATGTTGTAGTCTATACTCACCGTTAGTGCTTCGGTCATAAATGTAACCACGTGCACATATTCCTAGTCCCAGTAGTTTCGACTGTGCGTTGATATGTCAGTCAGTTAGTTTCTCCTTTTATGTTATAAAAAAAATTGCGTCAACTACCCTATTGTCAAAATTACTTCACGCTCACGAATTACCAGTTTGTATGTAAATACTTTCACTCCATAAGTTTTAATGTAACTGCGTATGGCAAAATGTTATTGGGTCTTTTTTTTACGTAATTTGTATAAAACCGTGCAAGGAAAGAGAAAGGGTACTGTTTTTTTTGTATGCACCTTAATCTGCATTCAGTTTCACTACTTTTTGTTGGTGTGTTGGAGTTTGAATTCGTGGCGGGATGAGCGTGATGCTAGAACTACATTAGACCGACGCACACGTGAACCTCACCTGTTTTTTGTTAGTAATTTTTACATATTGTCTGGCAATTTGAGTATTTTCTGCGGCCTATCCAAAAGTCCTTTCCTTGGTATTGTTCATCAAGTTGTTGAGCTCCTTAGCAGTCCTGAGTTGAGCTTTGCGAATACTGACAAATGCTTGCACTGCCTGGACAGGTCAACTCAAAACTCAACCAGACCGACATCTGCGAGTCTTGTAACGAGCCAAGCGACCACCGAACAAGCAAACCCTGCTTCTCTCCTCCTGCTTCTCTCTTCTCTCTCACAAGTCTAAAGAGCAAAGCGAGGCATCTCAGGAGTCAAACTAGCGAAGAAGACACATTCGTTGTCGTTGAGCTCCTTATTAGTCCTGAGTTGAGCTTTGCAGTTTCTCCTAGTATTTTTGCGAGTTTTTTATATTTTCTCCGAGACAGTATATCATCTTTAGTTCGTCGTTGGTAATGAACCAAGGTAAAAATCGTGGTAATTTCTGCCTGATCACATGAAAAAAATTTAGCTTGAAACCTGCGGCGCGGTGCCAAACCAAATCCTTTGAAGGTAGTCGAATAGTGGGATTTTCAATTCTATTCTACTCATTAAATGTCTACCGCTCCCTTCCGCCCCACTCGGAGCAGAAGAGAGTCACTAAAAAATATAAAAGCATCAAGTGCCAATGTGTAGTTTTATCCCGGAAACTGCGCGGATCCTTTGCGAATTATTCATAGAAGCGAATCTGTGGGAAAACGCTAGCGTAGTAAATCGTACAGACCAAATCGTCTACCGCACAGCCTAAGAAATCAGTATTCAGCCTTTATGAATATTGTCTATGGGGGAAAAAGCAATACAAAGCTGGCATATAGCCAGAGACAATGAGTAAAGAGAAATAAAGACTCGTACTTATTGGCACTGTGGATTTCTTTATGGTTTATCTTTTAGGGTTCTGTACTTCAAAAGGAAAAAACGGAAGCCTCATAAGAACACTTTGTTGTCCGTCCGTCAGTCAGTCATCGGTTCACCTTGTGGCAGGCCTTCCACACTGCGTCTTTTGGTGCGCGGTCGCCACTCCAGAACCTTACGGCCCCAACGACCATCTGTCCTGCGAGCAATGTTACCCTGCCTAGTGCCATTTAAGTTTGGCGATTCTTCGGGCTTCATTTCTGATGCGAATTTCGAATATAGCCGTAACATTGCCTTCGTGTGATTTAATTAAAAAATACTTATGTAAAGAATCTATGTACAAAATTTCTCACAAAAAAAAGTGAAAAATCACCAAGTCATAAGCTTGTTATGTCAGCAAAAAACAACAGGCCATCCAGGCGACTGAAAGGCACCTCATATCCGTTATGACCTGCCGTAACTTGTGTCCTTCCTACCTTTTTAAATATTTTTGAGAAAAAATATAACATGGTGTAAAAACTATTGGAATCCATTCAGTTACTTGATTCTGGACAAATTATATTCAGAAAAAACTATAAACTGAAAATAATGTCGTGTCAAATCTTAGAGATATTTGTGATTTGCTATTCAGTCTAGAATCAGCCTTATATTCGTCTGGAAACACTGACTACAAACGAAGTAGACACTTAGACAGTTCTCCCAATAAACTACATTCTAAGCCAAGTATGTTATTAAGCGAAGGAACTTCAGGATATTATGTCGTCGTTGAAATATGGCTATGGATTTGGCAAAGGATGTATTAGAGGGCACGGTAGCGGCTTCACCAAGGCAAGCAAAAAAATCTCGAAACAGTTCAGGCCATTGTCTGATTCCCTATAACTTCGTTGCGTATAGAACTAGAAGTCTGAAATTTCGCAAATATAACACAAGTAATATGTATTATATTAAATTAGATTGTTTAGTCCGATTACCAAGTCAATCTAGGTCATCAAGGTCCCTGAAGTACGGACTGAATAAATTAACCGACTTGGTATTAACAATAATATTCCACAACTATCACACAACGCCGTCTAGTTCCAAGCTAAGCAGAGCTGGTGTTATGAGTACTAGAAAACTGATAAACATACTTATATATTTCTAAATACATCTATAAATATAAAAATGAAACCCGTTTTCCGTTGTCACGACATAGCATGAAAACGGCTTGACCGATTTGGCTGTTTTTTTTTTGCTGTGATTGTTATTGTGTGGATAAGATTCTTATGGAAAAAAAAAATTAGTATAGTGTAGATTAGGGTAGAGTAGGGTAGAGTTGGGTATAGTAGGGTGGAGTAGGGAAGAGCGGGAGCGAAGCCGCGCGGGCAAAAGCTAGTACATAGATAAATTACACCCAGACACAGAACAAAGATTATGTTCATCACACAAACATTTGTCCTGAGTGGGAATCGAACCCTTGTGGGTTACCCCTCCGGCATAGCAGTCTGGGCCACTAACTACTAGACCAACAGGCCAGTCAACAGTTACGCACACACATACAGTCAGTATTACATTGATCTCACAACTTTTTAGGGTAGAAGAACAGAGTTGCAGGCCTTGAATTTTTTACATGTTATGTTTTTGATGGCATTTAGGCTTACATGTTATGGCAGAATATGGAGTAAAAGCTTTTAGTTGTAATACCCGAAGTTAGTATATGTAAACTTAACCCTTTTAACGCTAATAGAGGATTCTCAGTAGGCGTTCGTCTAGTTTGGATTTTTTTTATGGTGGAAAAATCATCATATGATCCCCGTTCTTGGGCGGAACGGGAGATAGTGTCAGACTTTTAGTGACTAAAAACTCAACCAGTTCCTTCGTGCCTTCATACCGGGGCTGAGGTATCTCTCGAAACTAACCCTGGCCTCAGTAGGCTTCGACCCAGCTGGGCCCCTGCTGTTGCTGACAACTCCGTCAAGTTTGGATGGATATCGTTTTGGTTTTTATCAGCAGTTTCGCTTGCATGGGTTGAAAATTATAAAGGAACGTACTTCGGAAATATCAGTCAGATGGCATGGTCTACCTTTTTTTCGTGGGAAATCATCAAAGGACTCCTCTCGCTCTAGTGGTGGACGTGTATTCCTTCAGTCGACCTTAAAATAAACGCTTGTGTCAGCGTTTTTGAAAAGGAGACAAAATGAGGTATGAACTTTGATATGGGATAAGTGTCAAAATGCACACTGACGAAAACGCTGATCATTTATATTTTTAAATACAGCTTCCGCCAGGGGCTTTTCCCGCGTGAAAGGTTATGTAAACGTTTTTCTATACAAATCTTGGACCCCCGTTTCATCCCCTTAGGGGGTGAATTTCTGAAAAATCCGTTATTAGGGGAGGTCTACACCCTATAAGAAATCTACCAGCTAAATTTTAAGTTTGTGGGTGTTATAGTTCCTGAGATTTTGTGATTGATCAGTGAGTGGTGTTTCGCTTTTATTATAGAAGAAGATAGAAGATATAATATTAGTCAAACTCTAGAATCTAGATAATCTTCTGATACACAAACGACAATCTGTGAAAATACATTTCCATATACCAGATCAGAACACAAAAGCATTAAAATGTATCAGCATATAACGCTTCAGTCTCATTAGGACTAACCCATCATTGTTCGGGACCATTGAACTCACCAATTTAGGTGGTGCGGTCATTTGACAGGTAGTGGCAGAAATACCACTACGAGAGCGGTTAGAAACTCGCATGGCGTAGACAGTTGCTTTTGATGGCGATAATAGTACGAATGCATAATTTGTGCAGTAGTCTAGTGGTCGCTGACGCTATTCCTTTTCTTTTGGTGGATAAGAATCGTCAAATGGCTCCTCCCGCTCTGAGTCAAACGAGAGAGTGTCAGACATTTACTAGCTAAGGGTGCCTTCAAATTCGCGCGATTGCAGTGCTGCCACCGCGCTACTTTGTCATTCAATATAAATAAAAGTTGCGCGACTGCAGCGCAGGTGTAGCGCTGCAGTCGCGCAACTTACACAGCGTAGTTCAACAACATTATCATATTCGATGCTAGCGGTTGCAGCGTGGCGGCCCCGGAGGACACGGTGGAGCACACAGTCGAGGTGTGCCCTGCCTGGGCGGAGTATCGCCGTGTCCTCGTGGGGGCGATCGGCGGCGGAGACCTCTCGCGCCGGGCCCTGGTCGAGGCCATGGTCCGGAGTGAGGAGGAATGGCAGGCGATCGCCTCCTTCTGCGAAGCAGTAATGCTTGCAAAAGAGGAGGCCGACCGCATCAGACAACGGCGCCCTCGCCGCCGTCGCCGGGATTCCGATCCCGATTTCCGGCCACCGTAGACGCGGGCTCGCGGACGGCGAGCCATGGGTAGCTCGCTGTCCGATCGTCCGGTAATGGACCGATTCCAAGACGTCGACGGCGCGCACTGTTCCCGCGCGCCTCAAGGAGTTGTCAGCAGCTGGGTCGAAGCCTACTGCGGACAGGGTTGTCCGAAAGGGAGCTCGTGCCCCGGTATGAAGGCTAGAAGGAACGGCTCGGGGTTTTAACTCAGTAAGAGTCTGACACTATCTCCCGCTCCACCCAAGAGCGGGTTTTGTCCAAGATGATTTTCCCAGTCGACAAAAAAAAAGCGTGGCGGCAGTGCTGCAGGCAGCCTCGCTGACACCGTACGGCACTTTGGGGCTAATTTGAAGACGTCCTTAAACTCCATGCTCTTTCATGGCTGCTTTTTGCGTTCCAAGGTCTCTTTCAAATGATCGAGCTCCGGTTGGATGTGATGGTAGGATGTGATTAATTATTTCCATTTTGGCATTTCGACAATCGTTATTGCTGTGACTATGTTTGACTAGCCTGTTGGTCTAGTGGTTAGTGGTCCAGACTACTATGCCGGACATCGTGGGTTAGATCCCCACTCAGGACAAATGTTATGTGATGAGCATGATCATTTGTTCTGTGCCTGCGGGTGTGCATGTACTTATATTAAGTATGTATTTAGAAATACTGTATGTTTATGAGCTGTCTAGTACTCATAACACAAGCTCTGCTTGGATTGGGACTAGACGGAGTTGTGTATTATTATTTTATTTAGATTAATATAACTTAGAAACTTCTATTTCCATACAGATTTTGTTTGAAGTCAGTCTTCTGATCTCTCTTAGCATGTGGCTACCGCGACGATGGTGGGTGGACGTCTATAAATAACTGAATGTAGGTGAAAGAAAGGTGGCAGGGGGAGCCACAGGCTGCCAAGTTGGAAGGACGGCTGGCTAAAAGTTTGTGACATATTTATCCAGAAACGTTAGCTGATATTGTTACGTGTTTTACTCAATCTGATACTTCGAATAAAGTACAGAACCGCGAAGGCTATGCTTTTTTGCCTGGAATACATAGCATACGCATAATCAGTCTTTTAATGGTCCCACTGATGGGACTCTGGCCTCTTCTCTAACAGGAGGGGCCCAGCTGGGTCGAAGCCTACTGGGGCCAGGGTTATCCGAAAGGGCGCTCGAACCCTGGTATAAGGGCTAGAAGGAACGAGGTGGGTTTTTGGTCAGTAAGAGTCTGACTCTATCTCTCGCTCCACCCAAGAGCGAGAGTTATCATTGGATGATTTTTGCCCACTAAAAAAAAAGGCCTCTAGGGGAGAGAATGGGCCGTAATCCACCACGCGAGCCCAGTGCGGGAAAATACATAAATAACTTATTTAGCTCTGGAAGGAGCGAGAGTGTCAGATTTTTACTGACTAAAGCAAGAACTACACTGCTCACACGTGTGCCACACACGCCGATCTGGGTGCGTCGGTCTCCATACATTTGATTAGGTATCTAGACTTGTAGAGCTACACTTGACACACGCTACGCGACGTCGTTCTACGTACAATTCAGGCGTGTTACACGTGTGCGTCGGTCTTATGTAGTTCTAGCTTAAAACTTTAGATGAACTGCATACAATAGAACTACCAGACAAGACAACAACTTTAGGATGGATCGAAAGGACTGAAATAATACAGGGGGTAGTCTGCGGTGTACTAATAACAAATTAATCAAACACTAGGTAAGCACGTATATAAAATAATTACATACCTATATAAACACAATACATAACTTTGAAATAATTTATGTAAGTACAAATATATACATATACGTACGGCAATGCGCCACCGGTACATGGTGGACATCCCACCTACACACACACGTTCATTGTGCGTGCAGCTAAGGAGTGGAGTTTCCTTGCCAGAGTCTGTGTTTCCTGATAGCTACACCCCGGGAATCTTTAAGTCAAGAGTGAATAGGTTTCTTCTAGGTAAGCGCGTTCTATCGTCGACCGCATCGTCGCTTTCCGTCAGGTGAGATAGCGGTCAAGCGCGAACCTATCGACAATAAAAAAAAAGTGTGTGAAAAAAATTTGAGTAGGGTTGGTGGAAGAACTCAAAGTAGAGAAAGAAAATGGTCTTTAACTTAATTTTTGAAGGAAACTAGACAATGAACACAATGTCACAGACAGCTTGAAAACTCAAGCCAAATTAAAAGTTTCCGCAGCACAGTTTACCTGTATGAACTATAAACTGAAACAGCGGAAGCGACAGGTCAGACTGCCAAGACGAGGTCAGTACGTTGTCGCACTTGTCACGCTTCCCTAGTCTATGCCAATTTTGTAATACCATCGACAATCGTGTAGTATTATCAGTATGTTATTGTTATGTTTTTAATGCTGCTGAAAGGTTTTGTTGCAAAATAGTAATAGCCAAATTTATCCTCTTTCAATGAGAATGAAACGGGTGTCCAGAGTTTGCATAGAGAAGCCTACTTATACGCGGGGGAAACTGCTGGCAGAAGCCTGGTCTTAGCTATATTTGACCAAAACACCATGACGGCGCGACCAGTCGCCGCTCACCTGGTGTCCGTTTGGTTGCGCAACCAATTTGGTGGCGCGACCAGCTCGGATGTGTGGCGACTCTCGTGTCTGTATGGTGTCTAGTTTGGTAGCTTAGGACTATATTTCACCGAGACACCATAGCGGCGCAACTGGTCGCCGCCACCTACAAAGCGTATACAGGTCTATAGAGAGTTACTCACCTGGTATCCGTTTGGTTGCGCAAATAATTTGGTGGTGCGACCAGCTCAGACGTGTCCGTGTGGTGATTCTGGCTAGTGTCTGGTGTCTGTATGGTGTCTAGTTTGGTAGGTTAGGGCTATATTTTACCGAGAAACCATGGCTGCGCAACTGGTTGTGCCTCCAGAGTGTCCCGGTGAGATATAGCCCTTATGGTGCGTCCTAAGAAGCAGGAAATTATTCTATGTGCCGCTGGCGCACCGTTCGCAAGCGGCTCGCGTGTGGGCCTGTTGCCGTGTCTTGACAATAATTACCCAGTTCGAAACAAAGTTTCAATGAAAATATTTTTTTCATAGCTAGCTGTTATAGCTCCGTATACCTATATAATTAATAAGCGTCAAGACGAATCATACGAGTCCAAACTCGATGGGGTTGTGTCTACCAAGTTCCTATAGCCACCTTCCAGTTCCGTCATCAAATCTATGTCATAATAATTTTGCATTGTCATCTGATTTACACAGGCGTGCAAAATTTCAGCTCAATCGGTAAGCAGGAAGAGAGTCAAATTTAATTTGCAAGATTTGATGACACACAAACGGGACAGGTGAAACTAAATAAAAGCTTGTAAATAACAATGATGATCGCCAATCGTGTCATAGATAGGTCATAATTTGTTTCCTTCCCTTGTATTGTGTTAGCTGTCTTTCTATTTATAGCTGATCATGTTTTCCTTATAAGATGATACCTATTGTACTAAGAAAATTGAGTCAGAGGTTATTGAAAAAATGCTATAAATAGATACAGATTAAGAAATTGTAAAGAAGAATTTCCTGAACGAATACAATATAATCTTGCCAAGTGACGACTGATTGGACCTTCAACCGAAAGGCATTAATCTGTATTATATAAAAGGAGAAACTGACTGACTGACATATCAACGCACAGCCGAAACTACTGGGACTGGGAGTGTGCAATTTCGCCTAAGGTTTCTTTTATGACGTAGGCGAGCACTAAGAGAAGATTTTCCAAAATTCAAACCCTAAGGGGATGGAACGGGATCACGGGTGCAGCCCAATACGTTGGTCCGATCAGATCCGCGCCGCTCTTGACTCTACGATGTACAATGCCCTTCACACCGCCAGAGACAGAAACAGATGGAGGATTATAATCGGGGTTAGAATGATGAAGCAGGGAGGTCACGACCACGACCCTCAGCATTGAGGAATACGAGTCGACGCAAGAAGAAGACTTGCAGACGTAGAGCTACAGTTGATCCACGCCACGTGACGTTTTTTTTTTTTCGGTGCAAAAAATCATCCAATGACAAAACCCACCCTTGGGCGGAGCGGGAGATAGTGTCAGACTCTTACTGACTAAAAACCCACCCCGTTCCTTCTAGCCTTCATACCAGGGCTCGAGTTTTCTTTCAGATATTCCTGGCCCCAGTAGGCACGCCACGCGACGTCGTTCTACGTACAAATCAGGCATGTTTCACGTGCGTCGTTCTAATTTAGTTTTAGCTTGAATCCATCTATCGGAGTCTGGTGTCCGCCCATTGATGTATAAATCAAATCTTTTTAATTTAAATACATGACACATCTTCACAACTTCAGTTTTTATTCATGATAAGATGAAATCTTTTTTATCAAGAATAACGTTGTTGTAAATATGATTACGCAATGTTTACCTGTGTTAGTCACACGCTTGCCTCTCCATATTTCTCCGGATTTAAGAAGACAAATGTTATGCATGTTTGAAGAACATACTGACTGATACCTGCGTCTTTTTTTTTTGGAGTGTGGAATGCCATCAAATAACAGTACCCTTAGCCAAGTTGCTAATCTGCAATAGTTAACGCTTGTAGAAAGCTTCAAATGTACGGGAACGACGTCACCTCAACGCTCAGTTACGTGGTCAGAACAAAAGAATTGGCGGCAAGGTCAACTCGAAGCGTTCGGCGCAAGCGAAACGGTTGTAACTTGGCTAGGGGGGCTGGTCCCGCTCTAGGTGTAGGGAGAGGAAGTCTCAGAGTTTTACCGTCTTATTCCAAAACGCGATCTAAATGTCGTTTAGTTCCGGGATTATTACTAGGTTTAGGACTTTGACTAAAGAAAACGAAAACGAAAAATTACAAAGAAAGGCCGCAGTCACACGTTATAGGTACCGAAACACTTCAATAACGCGACACTACGGCTTTTATTTTTGTTTTGTACTTGTTTTTGCAGTTACCTGGTTTATTGTAGCATCCTGAAAATTTTGTTGTATACTTTTTCAGGGTCGTGTTTTTTTTTTGTCCTAGTCGGATTTTACTTTTTCCCTTTTTTTTGACTGGCATTTTGACAAATCAAAAGTGCCTGTAAATGGTCTATTTGAAATAAACGTTACTAATTTATAAGCGAAAAGAAAAAATACGGATTAAAAAATAGCTAAGTAACAATTTTAGAGAACCTAGACCTCATTTTTAGTACAAAAACACGCAAAACTGTCAAATCCACGGAATTTAGCTGTTTTAAATAAAATAACTCGTTATGCAAAACGCGACCGATCGAGACTGAAGTTGAATTGATTACTTAATTAATGATCTCTTTCTCTACTTAGTAACAAAACAGACTTGTTTACTGAACTAGGCTTTGATAATAAAACTGGCCAAGTGCGAGTCGGACTCGCGCACGAAGGGTTCCGTACCGTCTGTAACAAACGTAGTGTTCTACGCTTCAAAAAGATGTTAGCAAAACCAGCAGGGCCGAAGCCTAGCGGAGCCATGGCTCGTCCGAAAGGGAAACCCGGAGTCCTAGTATGCAAGGCAAAGAATGAACATAGAAGTGGTTTTAGTCACTCCAGCTAGAGTGGGAGAAGTCTTTCCCACCTAAAAAAACGGTACGGACCGTTTGAAAAAATGGCAAATAAATCACATGGTAATCAGTGATGCACACTAGTTTATTAACAGCCTATTCACTGTAGCCTTGAAGACGCCTAAATATTTATTTCGTGTTTTTAGTTTTTTTTTTTTTTTTTGTTATAGCGGCAACAAAAATACATTATTTGTGAAAATATAAATTCTAGTTTAGCTATCACAATTCATGAGATACAGCCTGGTGACAGACAGACGTACAGCGTACCTTAGCAATTTTTTAGGGTCCGGCTTTTACTCTTTAGGTGCGGAACCCTAAAAAACCGAATTAATAAAGGCAATATGCTAAATTCTTTAATGTGTTTATTGATCTCTGAAGAGGAATCTGAATGACCGAGCATAGAACACGGATATCTACACGAGTAGCATTTACAGACGCCAAGCTATCTGCCTAGGCATGATAAGCGCAGTGGTTGAGCGATTGACTGCTGTGGTGCGTGATGCGGGTTTGTTTTTTTTTTTGGTGGGAAAATCGTCTAATGACAAACCCCGCTCTTGGGCGGGCGGGACATAATATCAGACTTTTACAGACTAAAAACCAACTCCATTTCCTTCGTTGCCTTTCGTAATACGCTGAGCTACCTTTCGGAGCTAACCCTGGCCCCAGTGGGCTTCGGCCCAGCTGGGCCGCTGCCGTTGCTGACAACTCCTTGAGGCGCGCGGGAATAGTGCGCGCCGTCGACGACTTGGGCTCGGTCCGGACAGTTCCCGGACGTTCGGACAGCGAGCTAACATCCTCATACCCTGGATTCAGGGCGTCAAATTGGTTATTTTTCTTCCAAAATCCTAGTGTACCTACAATAACGGACGTAATGTATAAAATGGTCAAAAATAACATGAAACTTGTTTATTTGACTGTTTTCATTGCTCGTAATTTAGGTGTGTTTACAAACATAAATCTTCGCAACACAAAACAGCAAGACTTGAAACAACTATTAACTGAAATATTTTTAACAGCCGCAAGTTGTTCTGGTGTTGTACTGGCGAAATATCTGAACTGATGTTATCTATACTATTTATAAATAATAATAATATAATAATATTCCACAACTACCACACAACGCGGTCTAGTCCCAAGCTAAGCAGTGCTTGTGTTATGAGTACTAGACAAGTGATAAACATACTTATATATTTCTAAATACATACATATATAGATAAATTACAACCAGACACAGAACAAATAATCATGCTCATCACACAAACATTTATCCTGGGTGGGAATCGAACCCACCCACAACTGCATAGCAGTCAGGGTCACTAACCACTAGACCAACAGGCCTGTCAAATATTATAAGTTAAGTTTGTTTTAAGGTATCCATACGCGCTGAGGTATATCTGACAGGTTTGCCTGTACAGTTATACCTGTCAGGTAAGTTTGTGTGGAAGCCTGCACAGTTTTGCAACATGCCCGCTCCGGTTTATCCGTAAAACTCAACTGTACAGGCAAACCTATCAGGTTTACCCTAGCGTGTATTGGCTAGCTAAAAGAAACCATCCAATGTCCTCTCCCGCTCTATGTATGGTGGAGCTAGGGTGTGTAAGACTTTTACTGACTAAAGCCGACTCCTATGTTCCTTCTCTAGGCCCCGGGTTTTCCGTTCAGCCCCAGTAAGCGTACTGGGGCTCGTAGCTTCATCTACAGGTAATATAAAAATGAATCGCAAAATGTGTTGGTAAGCGCATAACTCAACAACGCCTGGACCGATTTCGCTAATTCTTTTTTTGTTGCGATTGTTATTATGAGGGAAAGGTTCTTATGGAAAAAAAAAATAGGGTAGTGTAGAGTACAGTAGTGTAGAGTAGTGTAGAGTAGGGTAGAGTAGGGAAGAGCGGGAGCATAGCCGCGTGGGCAAAAGCTAGTATAATATAATAATGCTATTATATTTTATATTATTATTTTAGTAAAGGATAGCCCAATTATCGCAAATTAATAATAATACCTACGACCTATAATTTTATCTTGACTCATAGTATCTCTTTGACTTTCAGCCGGCAGTGGGCCCCTCGGGGGCCATCAGCAAGGTGCACAAATCGGACAGAAAGATCGGACATCGGCGAGTCGGCGAAGGTGGCGAGATCACCTACAAGAAGATTCAGTCATCGCAGATTATGGGATCTATACAGCTCGGTAAGTCTTATGAAGACCAACAGGCCTTGGATACTAATCTTCAGACGCGTAGCTTCAAGGTCCTGCGGTACCCCTAGTCTAGTTGCTAATCTGCAATAGTTAACGCTAGTAGAAAGCTTCAAATGTACGGGAGTGACGTCGTCTCAACGCTCAGTCATGTGTTCAGAACAAAAAAATTGGCGGCAAGGTCAACTCGAAGCGACCGAAAAGAATTTTTGGATTCGAGTTTTTTGGTTTTTATGATAAATTAGACCATAATAATGATACTTTTTTTACACCATCAAAAACTAGAGATTTTAACGAACAAAAACCCTAGAGATTTAAAAAAAAAAGAGATATTTTGACGTGAGATTTTTCGATATTAAGTCAAAATGAAGGTGAAAAAATAAACATTTTTAATCAAAAAAATTACAGTGTGTTTGGGACATAAAAACGTAAGTTGTCATTAAATTTCGTCGAAAAAGAATAATTTTTGTAAAAGATAAAAATAAAAAATCAAAAACTTAGTTATTTGAATTTTTCACATACATTTTGAGGTTATGTGAAAAAAGTGTAAATACAAAAGTTGTAGATCTTTTTATTATCTACAACTTTGCAATTTATCTTTTTTACATAGGACTTGTAGTTTTGTCGGAAATCGAGATAAATTGATTTTTACCCTTAAAAACGCACACCCATCCATTTCCCGAACTCGGATCGCCCGTAATTTATTTTTCCTTTCATTTTTGTTATATTCTCGTCCTTTTCCAATAGGTTTCATCCTACTATGATTTTATTTCACTTTTTACCATTTTCAACGGCTTCAGCACTGGTCTATTAACCTTTCATAAAGTATTTTCTAGCTAGTTTTTGTAAAAATATTAATATTAATACTAACTAGAACTACATTAGAACGCACACGTGTAACACGCCTGATTTGTAGGTACGTAGAACGACGTCGCGTGGAGTGGATCTAGTAGCTCTACAAGTCTAGTTCCCATATAAAACTATGGAGACCGACGCGCCCAGATCGGCGTGTGTGGCACACGTATGCGCAGTGTAGTTCTATCTTCATAGACGCGTATATTCGTCGTTATACGCTTGGTGTACGCCTGCGTGAAGCTTGCATACAAAACTATGGAACTCTGTCACTGAAGCGGCAACGTAGTGACGTCGTGTCGAGTCCTATTTCAAAGGATTTTAGGCTTAATATTGCTTTTGTGTGGAAAACATTCAGTCCCCGAAAAAAATCAATGGACGATCTTAATATCTTATCTTATGGGCCAGGTCAATCTATTACAGTCAAAACCTTCGGATAGAGCGAAAATAAGAAGATACATTTAGGTGTACTATAGTCACGTGTAAAAGGGCGATTAAAACTGCATTTTTTTCCAATAACGTCTTTAATTCATGAATCCCCAAGCGACCACCGGTGGCCGCGCATCTATTGTCTTACTATTGTGTCTCTAATTGACGGTATCTGAAGGGTTAAGGTGGTGCATCATGACTCACATTTTCACTGTTTTTCATACAATCGCTCATAACTGATTATGACGTTATTACACATTTTTCATTAGATATTTTGGAAACACAGTATCTTGTGTATAGTATCTAGGTTTCTAAAGAAACCAATTTCTAAATTTGTGTAAAACTAATCCAGTAAAAACATCTGAAAATGTCCTATTTTGTATGAACTTTGACACTTCATAATTTGCCTAAAAATTAAAAAAGTCAAGTAAGTAATCCTCTAGAGACCTTGCAAATTTTATTAAGATTCTAAATGATGGCAACTATTTCCAAAAACTTTTAAGGGTTAAAAAAAAAACAGCTATATCCTGGAGCAAGTTTTGTGATATTTTCGAGAAAATCTCGGAATTACCGAATACTAACAGAGTTTCCAGGCGTTATCTCTCTTTTTTTGCGTTGCCTTTTTGTCAAAAATCGCGTTGAATTGCATTAAATGAAGTAACAAGCTTTTAAACCATTTTCGATGTTTACGATAAGCGAGTGGTGAAAGACCCTCTTAAGGGTCATATTCATATGGGCCACCGGCCACAACCCCAAAACCCCACCGTCGGCCATATATTTCATTTTATATGGATTTGCCGCACACGGTTGACGCCGGTGGCCGCCACATGCTACAAATCACCGCTTCTTGTCGGCCACTAAACGCCAATACTGGACTGGCCTGTTGGTCTAGTGGTAAGTGAACCTGACTACTATGCCGGAGGTCGTGGGTTCGATTCCCACCCAGGACAAATGTTTGTGTGATGAGCATGATCATTTGTTCTGTGTCTGGGTGTAATTTATCTATAACTAGCTTTTGCCCGCGCGGCTTCGCTCCCGCTCTTCCCTACTCCACCCTACCCTACTCCACCCTACCCTACTCTACCCTACTCTACTCTACCCTACACTACCCTAATTTTTTTTTTTTTCCATAAGAACCTTATCCTCACAATAACAATCACAACAAAAAAAAAACAACCAAATCGGTCAAGCCGTTTTCATGCTATGTCGTGACAACGGAAAACGGGTTTCATTTTTATATATATACTAGCTTTGCCCGCGCGGCTTTGCTCCCGCTCTTTCCTACTCCACCCTACTATACCCTACTCTACCCTACTCTACCCTACTCTACCCTACTCTACCCTACTCTACCCTACTCTACCCTACTCTACCCTACTCTACCCTACTCTACCCTACTCTACCCTACTCTACCCTACTCTACCCTACTCTACCCTACTCTACCCTACTCTACCCTACTCTACCCTACTCTACCCTACTCTACCCTACTCTACCCTACTCTACCCTATACCCTACTCTACCCTACTCTACCCTACTCTACCCTACTCTACCCTACTCTACCCTACTCTACCCTACTCTACCCTACTCTACCCTACTCTACCCTACACTACCCTAATTTTTTTTTCCATAAGAACCTTCTCCTCACAATAACAATCACAACAAAAAAAAAATCAGCCAAATCGGTCAAGCCGTTTTCATGCCAAGTCGTGACAACGGAAAACGGGGGTCATTTTTATATATATAGATAGATAATACAAAACGCCGTCACATGCAACTCACAGATTTAAACCTTCTTCGTCAGAATCCATTATGATACTGTGGGTAAAGGTTAAAAAAAGTAGCAGCCACCGGCCACAACTGGCTGTGGCACGCTTCAGCTTCTTTGTGGCCGCTTCTAGCTTCTCGTGGCGACGTTTGTAGCTGTGACTTATGTAAATTACACTTACATATTTCAATTGAACTAAAGGCTAATGTTCAAGGAGTAACGTCATCAAACACATGCGATTTCCACGTACAAGTCACGTGTCGTGGCTCGTATTTACATGCTAATAGAGATCATTATGTACCTCATCATGTATCCTTTTATTTGATTGAGTACTTGTGACGATAGGCCATTCGTGGATTGGACTTTGAAGCATTCTTATATACGCATTCAACTTCGGATCCATTTTAAAATATGTTTTTGTTAAGCGGATAAAATGACCAACATGACATGCAACACTGTCAAATGGTCCATCATCATATCATCATCATAATCGTCATCATCATCATTTCAGCTGAAAGACGTCTCTTGCAGGACATAGGGCTCCCCCAAGTCAAAGAAAATTCAAGTAGGTATTTTTATTTCACATAGCCTTACATGGGCACTTAAAAATGTCAGAAGTTAGTGCCCGATTTGCAGGCTTGCAGACGGCGAGCAATGGGTAGCTCGCGGTCTGACAGTCCGGTAACCATCTGGACCTAGCCCAAGACGAACGGCGTTCCACGCGCACCTCAAGGATTGGTCAGCAAACCGTACGAGTAGGGTCGAAGCCTACGGGGCCCAAGGGTCTGCTTCTAAAAGGAAGATTCGGCCCCGGTACGAAACAGCAGTGGGTTTTTAGTCAGTACAAGTCTGACACCATCTCCCGCTCCACCTGAGAGCGGGGGATAGTGTCAGACATTGGATGATTTTCCCACCTAAAAAATAAGTACACGGTTTCAAATTGGTCGTTTCCTGTGGCGAACCGGCAGAAAACTCAAGGGTTACTTTAAAAAAATATATAGATATATGTGTCAGTGGCGAAGCGTGAAATATTGAGAGAGGTAAGCCGGAGCAAAAAAAAATGCTTGCCTACTCCGAGCGCGGGCACGCAGTCTTGAGTCCTTACCGAAAATCTGTGATTGGCATCCTGGCTTCAGTCTTGTATAGGCAGATGTATCTTCAGTCCACTTTTACTATACGTGTAAGCACTGAGATATTGAAACAGTGTCTTGCAAGTAGGGTTGCCAGGTCCTGGAACTGAAAAGCCGGACAATCTATCCTATTTAGCCGGATGTTTGGTCAAAAAGGCCGACATTTTTTTTAAGTCTAATAAAATTCATGAAATCTTTTTAAATTCTAATGAAAAAACCATAAGATTAAGTGATATTATTGCTACACTATTACATATCCACTCTGCTTGTGCTAGCGATACAAGGTAAGGCAAAACTCTAATGACAATTCTAAACAAAATGGTCTTTAAAAAGCCTAACAAAAGCCAAAAATGCTCAAATTTGGCCGGACACGCCACTTAAAAGTCTGACTATGTCCGGCTTTATCCGGCAACGCTACTTACAAGCATAATAAAAGTGGCTTTGATAAAAGCCGTTTGTGGTGAAATGATGATATGATGTAAATTAAACAAAACTTAATCGACTAAGTACTAATAATACTACTTATACTCTAAAGCTATTCGTCTATTCTTTCTTACAAAGGTCGCTAAGACATTATCATAAAAGCCGGGAAGATTCTTAATTTTTAGTAAAGAACGTTTTTCTATAGAAAGAATGGCTAGATCAGATAATCGTTCTTGTTTTTGAGCATTACGCATGTTGATATTTATTGTAAAGAGATATATTAAAATGTTTAAAAAAACCAGCTCTGAGAAGAATTTTTGCGTTGGTGTAGTTTTAAGAACGAAATCTAAAAAAAATCGCACGAAAATTATTAGACTTCGCGCACAACCTTTCTCATAGATCTAAACTCCTCTCCCGCACGCGCACTCCCGGGCCCCGCCTTGGTGACGCTTGCAGCAAAAATCGTAATATTTTAATTTCGCCATAACTTCAAAACCAAACGTCCAATTTTAATCATTCAAAGCCCAAATATTATCTACATAAACTGTACTTAGTGATGAAATAATTTATTTTGATAAGGGTTAATAGCATGAGTAAAATAAATGCGTTTAAATGTAGTCCAAAAAAAAATCAAGATTATTAGATAAAAAAATGGTTGTTGTGCCTCACTCGACTTAGATAGGTATACTGTTACGCGGACTTTTTTGTAGATATTTGTAAGATCTACAATTAATTAGAACATTTTACGGTTCTATCTTTAATAGTTCAGGCAGCGTACGCAAAATAAGTAATGTTTCTGGTTGATTTTTTACACCTTGTGTCCGAAAAACCCAAATATCTTACGGAACCCTATTTTTTTCCAAAATAAAATTTAGAATATGTTACTCGTGGATAATGTAGCTTTCGAGTGGTGAAAGAATTTTTAAAAACAGTCTAGTAGTTTTTAAGCCTATTCAATAAAACTCTATCAAATAACTCGAAAAAAAACCGGCTTGCCGGAGCGCTTTAGAGCGCGCAGGTTAATCGACCTTTATGTGACGTCATGACGTATTCTTGTATAGAAATTTAAACGCTAAAAAGCCGATTGCGCCTGCGGCTTATGTTATAGTGCTACATGTTGTTGAAAAGTAAATTTTGTTGATTTAATGTTCATAGTGTACTTAGTGTAGCCGTTATGTAATGTTAGCTTTGTAGTTTTATAATTTCTGATTGTGCCATTTCTCAAATACGGTAGAGAGTGGTTGTGTTCTAAACATCTGAAGGGAAGCCGGTGGGAATCGAGTTGTATGGAATCTTCGTCACTGATATGTGTGTCTCTTTCTCGCTCGCAGGCATTATATTTGAACACGTCATGGTAACGCTCCAGATTCTAGAAATTGGCTGCTTGTTTCGATCGCAAGTTTTTACAGCAATACCGATTACAGGCTTATAAATTCTACGAGTATGCCGCAATCATTTAATATGTTGTAGACTTTTGGGAGCGAAAAAAATGCCAGACAGGTTATTTTGGGACGAAAAGGTGTACCTTGATGTCCTTGTTACGTTGTCTGTCCTTCATGACCCTCGTCAAAGATTGCAGACGGTAAACGTCGTTGTAAACTAGGCACTTCATGTTCTAAGATGATTCATAGGCATACGCGAGTAGATAGTTAACAGGCTTCTCCTTAGTAGTCCTGAGTTGAGCTAAATTTTTATTTGCTGGGTCGCGGACGGCGAGCCATGGGTAGCTCGCTGTCCGACCGTCCGGTAACTGTCCGGACCAAACCCAAGACGTCGACGGCGCGCACTGTTCCCGCGCGCCTCGAAAGTTAGGTAACCGTATAAACCGAGCTCAAGACGAATGGCGGCAATCAACAAACCGTAGGAGCAGGGTCGAAGCCTACTGGAGCCAGGGTTATCCGAAAGGAACCTCGAGCCCCGGTATGAAGAGGCTAGAAGGAGCAGTGTGGGTTTCTAGTCAGTAAGAGTCTGACACTATCTCCCGCTCCACCCTAGAGCGGGGGTTGTCATTGGATGATTTTTCCCACCGATAAAAAAGCTAAATTTTTATTTTATATTTGATAGGTTTGCGCTTGACCGCTGTCTCACCTGATGGAAAGCGACGATGCGGTCGACGATGGAACGCGCTTACCTAGAAGAAACCTATTCACTTTCGACTTAAAGATTCCCGGGTTGTAACTATAAGTAAACACAGACTCCGGCAAGGAATTCCACTCCATAGCTGCACGCACAATGAATGTGTTCCCAAAACGTTTTGTGCGTGTAGGTGGGTTGTCCACTATGCACCGGTGGCGCGGCGCCGTAAATGAATACTGACAAATGTTTGCACTGACTGGACAGGACACCACTCAAATCTGTGTGGTTCTTTCTTCATAAGACCATCTCAGACTCCAATCTGCATGGTTCTCATGATTTGACCATCACATGTTTGTATTGTTGTACTGTATTCACAGTTTTGTATGGAATTTCAAAGAGATTTTGACCCTTGAGTTTGTTTCGATGTTTCTTCTCAGGGTAGTCAGCTAGGAATCACCAGCTTCATCTAGTTTAAATTTGGCATTTTTGCTGAATTGGACCTATTTGGCGCAGCCGTGAGACACGCATTGTGTCAGTTTTATTTTTCTTTTTATCTAAAGTTTGGTTTTACAGTGTGTGTATCAATGCGTGCAAATAAATTGTTTTCCTTTCTTTCTAAATTGACGAAAAAATTTGCGTGTTTTTGAAAAACCTATTTGCAAAATAAATATCATGTATCATTTATGATACAGTTCTTACTGGTACAGATTACGGTGTATCGCGCGACTTCGCCGTATGTGTACATTTGGAGGACTTTTATGTCCAGTGGACGTCTTTCGATTGACCGAAGTGATGATGATCTGTTAGAAGATCGACAATTTCGCCTCCGACCCTGCAAGAATGCGGAATTGTTCGAAAGAGTGACAAAGAAAAATGGAGTGTTTCCTGATAGTGACAATCTTAGTCTTAATGTATAGGTTACTTCAAGGCAAGTGTGCTCCATCATTGATCACATCATCACTTATCAGCAAGTGAGATAGTGGTCAAGCGCCAACCTAACAATTATAAAAAAAAAAAAATAGAAAGAAGGAAGGGTAGAAAATGATTGATGACACTTCTCATGTATCATTTATGATACAGATATTACGGTGTATCGCGCGACTTCGCTGTTTATGTACATTTGGAGGACGTTTATGTCCAAGAGTGGACACGTCTTTCGATTGACCAAAGTGACGATGATGATAGAATAGAATTTAAAAAAAAATGTTTGATGACACTGCAAATCATCTCGTCTCGTAAATTATATCAGTCTTTTTTCTTCATTTCGTGATATTAATAACGTAACCCATATTTAAAATGAACAGTTTTAGCCGGATGTTGACAATCCAAGCAGTATTTTTGTAATATCCAACGGTTTTATGTTGACCCGAGACATTTTAAATGTTTCTCACACGCAATCGTGGGATTTCAGTATGAGAATAAAGTAACTTAACGTTATGACAACTAAGCCGAGTTCTAGATTGTGAATAATATGAAACTCTTTACTAAAGTAGCCGACATAGCACAAATAATTGCCAAATTTAGTGCCAATGGGCAGAGCACACTCGCAGAACAGATGGCCGTTAGGGCCGAAAGGTTCTGGAGTGGCGACCGCGTACCGGAAGACACCGGCAGAAAGCTGCTTTATTCCTGAGTGCATACATAAGATATAGCCTATGTGGCTATATATGATATATGCAGGCGAAACCGCGGGCAAAAATGTTTCTTTTTTAACCTATTTGCATAATAAATATCACACGAAAATATCATTTATCTCAGTTTAATTTTTAGAATGGTTTCTCGTTCATGTTTTTTACGGAGCTGCCCGCATGTGATACATGTGTTCTCGTAGTGTGCAGTCATATCTTCATAAGAGAGTTGGTATACGTGTAGTGGCCATGTTATCATTATCCTCGTGCCCTGAACCCAATTTATTTCGGGAGATTAGCGGAAGCAAAACTGGCCAGAAGGCTGCCCAGCTGAAGTGGGACATGTCTGCCGCATGTCATTGGGGATTCATGAACTAGATAATAATCTTCCATCATCATTTTCCTGCCCTTGTCCCGTTTTATTTGGGGTCGGCGCAACACGTTTTTTTCTTCCATTCTGTCCTGTCGCTTGTCACGCTATCACTAACTAAAAAGTGGTCAAATTGATTCAGCTCGTTATTCTGATCAAACTATTTTCAGGTTTTGCGCATTTAACGTTACACGTTGTATTAAATCTCGTGTCACAGTGTTTGATAGTAAACTCCTCTCAAACGGCATGACCGATTTTTATGATTTTTTTGTGTATGTGACAACGATATGTGCCAGACAACCTTAGCAGCTAGCATGTTGCTTTGCCATATTTAAATTATTTTGGTCCACCCTTATAAAAAAAATAGCCTATAACTTAATTTCAGACATTTAATACGTCACATATCGTTGTCAGCGATAAAACCAACATTGTACCCATAAACTTAGTAAAATGTACAAAATTACTATTTGGTGTACAATTAAAGTTATTATCTGGTATTCATTAAAATTATCTTTGGGTGACAGACACATAAAGTCTGAGTGTGGCCTGAGCCCGGCTGTGGTAACATTAGAAGGCTTATTATTTACATATATGTATGTATACTGGCGCCAGTGACTGAAAAGTTGAAAGGGAATCGTTTGTCTTGGTATGGTCATGTGAAAAGGAGGGACGAAACGCATGTTGCTAAAAAAGTTATGAGCTTACATATGGATGGATGGAGGGGGAGAAGGAGGCCAAAGAAAAGATGGATGGATTATGTGAGATATTATATGAAAGAAAAGGGAGTTAGAGATAGTTAACAGGCTTCTCCTTAGTAGTCCTGAGTTGAGCTAAATTTTTATTTGCTGGCTCGCGGACGGCGAGCCATGGGTAGCTCGCTGTCCGACCGTCCGGTAACTGTCCGGACCAAACCCAAGACGTCGACGGCGCGCACTGTTCCCGCGCGCCTCGAAAGTTAGGTAACCGTATAAACCGAGCTCAAGACGAATGGCGGCAATCAACAAACCGTAGGAGCAGGGTCGAAGCCTACTGGAGCCAGGGTTATCCGAAAGGAACCTCGAGCCCCGGTATGAAGAGGCTAGAAGGAGCAGTGTGGGTTTCTAGTCAGTAAGAGTCTGACACTATCTCCCGCTCCACCCTAGAGCGGGGGTTGTCATTGGATGATTTTTCCCACCGATAAAAAAGCTAAATTTTTATTTTATATTTGATAGGTTTGCGCTTGACCGCTGTCTCACCTGATGGAAAGCGACGATGCGGTCGACGATGGAACGCGCTTACCTAGAAGAAACCTATTCACTTTCGACTTAAAGATTCCCGGGTTGTAACTATAAGTAAACACAGACTCCGGCAAGGAATTCCACTCCATAGCTGCACGCACAATGAATGTGTTCCCAAAACGTTTTGTGCGTGTAGGTGGGTTGTCCACTATGCACCGGTGGCGCGGCGCCGTAAATGAATACTGACAAATGTTTGCACTGACTGGACAGGACACCACTCAAATCTGTGTGGTTCTTTCTTCATAAGACCATCTCAGACTCCAATCTGCATGGTTCTCATGATTTGACCATCACATGTTTGTATTGTTGTACTGTATTCACAGTTTTGTATGGAATTTCAAAGAGATTTTGACCCTTGAGTTTGTTTCGATGTTTCTTCTCAGGGTAGTCAGCTAGGAATCACCAGCTTCATCTAGTTTAAATTTGGCATTTTTGCTGAACTGGACCTATTTGGCGCAGCCGTGAGACACGCATTGTGTCAGTTTTATTTTTCTTTTTATCTAAAGTTTGGTTTTACAGTGTGTGTATCAATGCGTGCAAATAAATTGTTTTCCTTTCTTTCTAAATTGACGAAAAAATTTGCGTGTTTTTGAAAAACCTATTTGCAAAATAAATATCATGTATCATTTATGATACAGTTCTTACTGGTACAGATTACGGTGTATCGCGCGACTTCGCCGTATGTGTACATTTGGAGGACTTTTATGTCCAGTGGACGTCTTTCGATTGACCGAAGTGATGATGATCTGTTAGAAGATCGACAATTTCGCCTCCGACCCTGCAAGAATGCGGAATTGTTCGAAAGAGTGACAAAGAAAAATGGAGTGTTTCCTGATAGTGACAATCTTAGTCTTAATGTATAGGTTACTTCAAGGCAAGTGTGCTCCATCATTGATCACATCATCACTTATCAGCAAGTGAGATAGTGGTCAAGCGCCAACCTAACAATTATAAAAAAAAAAAAATAGAAAGAAGGAAGGGTAGAAAATGATTGATGACACTTCTCATGTATCATTTATGATACAGATATTACGGTGTATCGCGCGACTTCGCTGTTTATGTACATTTGGAGGACGTTTATGTCCAAGAGTGGACACGTCTTTCGATTGACCAAAGTGACGATGATGATAGAATAGAATTTAAAAAAAAATGTTTGATGACACTGCAAATCATCTCGTCTCGTAAATTATATCAGTCTTTTTTCTTCATTTCGTGATATTAATAACGTAACCCATATTTAAAATGAACAGTTTTAGCCGGATGTTGACAATCCAAGCAGTATTTTTGTAATATCCAACGGTTTTATGTTGACCCGAGACATTTTAAATGTTTCTCACACGCAATCGTGGGATTTCAGTATGAGAATAAAGTAACTTAACGTTATGACAACTAAGCCGAGTTCTAGATTGTGAATAATATGAAACTCTTTACTAAAGTAGCCGACATAGCACAAATAATTGCCAAATTTAGTGCCAATGGGCAGAGCACACTCGCAGAACAGATGGCCGTTAGGGCCGAAAGGTTCTGGAGTGGCGACCGCGTACCGGAAGACACCGGCAGAAAGCTGCTTTATTCCTGAGTGCATACATAAGATATAGCCTATGTGGCTATATATGATATATGCAGGCGAAACCGCGGGCAAAAATGTTTCTTTTTTAACCTATTTGCATAATAAATATCACACGAAAATATCATTTATCTCAGTTTAATTTTTAGAATGGTTTCTCGTTCATGTTTTTTACGGAGCTGCCCGCATGTGATACATGTGTTCTCGTAGTGTGCAGTCATATCTTCATAAGAGAGTTGGTATACGTGTAGTGGCCATGTTATCATTATCCTCGTGCCCTGAACCCAATTTATTTCGGGAGATTAGCGGAAGCAAAACTGGCCAGAAGGCTGCCCAGCTGAAGTGGGACATGTCTGCCGCATGTCATTGGGGATTCATGAACTAGATAATAATCTTCCATCATCATTTTCCTGCCCTTGTCCCGTTTTATTTGGGGTCGGCGCAACACGTTTTTTTCTTCCATTCTGTCCTGTCGCTTGTCACGCTATCACTAACTAAAAAGTGGTCAAATTGATTCAGCTCGTTATTCTGATCAAACTATTTTCAGGTTTTGCGCATTTAACGTTACACGTTGTATTAAATCTCGTGTCACAGTGTTTGATAGTAAACTCCTCTCAAACGGCATGACCGATTTTTATGATTTTTTTGTGTATGTGACAACGATATGTGCCAGACAACCTTAGCAGCTAGCATGTTGCTTTGCCATATTTAAATTATTTTGGTCCACCCTTATAAAAAAAATAGCCTATAACTTAATTTCAGACATTTAATACGTCACATATCGTTGTCAGCGATAAAACCAACATTGTACCCATAAACTTAGTAAAATGTACAAAATTACTATTTGGTGTACAATTAAAGTTATTATCTGGTATTCATTAAAATTATCTTTGGGTGACAGACACATAAAGTCTGAGTGTGGCCTGAGCCCGGCTGTGGTAACATTAGAAGGCTTATTATTTACATATATGTATGTATACTGGCGCCAGTGACTGAAAAGTTGAAAGGGAATCGTTTGTCTTGGTATGGTCATGTGAAAAGGAGGGACGAAACGCATGTTGCTAAAAAAGTTATGAGCTTACATATGGATGGATGGAGGGGGAGAAGGAGGCCAAAGAAAAGATGGATGGATTATGTGAGATATTATATGAAAGAAAAGGGAGTTAGAGATAGTTAACAGGCTTCTCCTTAGTAGTCCTGAGTTGAGCTAAATTTTTATTTGCTGGCTCGCGGACGGCGAGCCATGGGTAGCTCGCTGTCCGACCGTCCGGTAACTGTCCGGACCAAACCCAAGACGTCGACGGCGCGCACTGTTCCCGCGCGCCTCGAAAGTTAGGTAACCGTATAAACCGAGCTCAAGACGAATGGCGGCAATCAACAAACCGTAGGAGCAGGGTCGAAGCCTACTGGAGCCAGGGTTATCCGAAAGGAACCTCGAGCCCCGGTATGAAGAGGCTAGAAGGAGCAGTGTGGGTTTCTAGTCAGTAAGAGTCTGACACTATCTCCCGCTCCACCCTAGAGCGGGGGTTGTCATTGGATGATTTTTCCCACCGATAAAAAAGCTAAATTTTTATTTTATATTTGATAGGTTTGCGCTTGACCGCTGTCTCACCTGATGGAAAGCGACGATGCGGTCGACGATGGAACGCGCTTACCTAGAAGAAACCTATTCACTTTCGACTTAAAGATTCCCGGGTTGTAACTATAAGTAAACACAGACTCCGGCAAGGAATTCCACTCCATAGCTGCACGCACAATGAATGTGTTCCCAAAACGTTTTGTGCGTGTAGGTGGGTTGTCCACTATGCACCGGTGGCGCGGCGCCGTAAATGAATACTGACAAATGTTTGCACTGACTGGACAGGACACCACTCAAATCTGTGTGGTTCTTTCTTCATAAGACCATCTCAGACTCCAATCTGCATGGTTCTCATGATTTGACCATCACATGTTTGTATTGTTGTACTGTATTCACAGTTTTGTATGGAATTTCAAAGAGATTTTGACCCTTGAGTTTGTTTCGATGTTTCTTCTCAGGGTAGTCAGCTAGGAATCACCAGCTTCATCTAGTTTAAATTTGGCATTTTTGCTGAACTGGACCTATTTGGCGCAGCCGTGAGACACGCATTGTGTCAGTTTTATTTTTCTTTTTATCTAAAGTTTGGTTTTACAGTGTGTGTATCAATGCGTGCAAATAAATTGTTTTCCTTTCTTTCTAAATTGACGAAAAAATTTGCGTGTTTTTGAAAAACCTATTTGCAAAATAAATATCATGTATCATTTATGATACAGTTCTTACTGGTACAGATTACGGTGTATCGCGCGACTTCGCCGTATGTGTACATTTGGAGGACTTTTATGTCCAGTGGACGTCTTTCGATTGACCGAAGTGATGATGATCTGTTAGAAGATCGACAATTTCGCCTCCGACCCTGCAAGAATGCGGAATTGTTCGAAAGAGTGACAAAGAAAAATGGAGTGTTTCCTGATAGTGACAATCTTAGTCTTAATGTATAGGTTACTTCAAGGCAAGTGTGCTCCATCATTGATCACATCATCACTTATCAGCAAGTGAGATAGTGGTCAAGCGCCAACCTAACAATTATAAAAAAAAAAAAATAGAAAGAAGGAAGGGTAGAAAATGATTGATGACACTTCTCATGTATCATTTATGATACAGATATTACGGTGTATCGCGCGACTTCGCTGTTTATGTACATTTGGAGGACGTTTATGTCCAAGAGTGGACACGTCTTTCGATTGACCAAAGTGACGATGATGATAGAATAGAATTTAAAAAAAAATGTTTGATGACACTGCAAATCATCTCGTCTCGTAAATTATATCAGTCTTTTTTCTTCATTTCGTGATATTAATAACGTAACCCATATTTAAAATGAACAGTTTTAGCCGGATGTTGACAATCCAAGCAGTATTTTTGTAATATCCAACGGTTTTATGTTGACCCGAGACATTTTAAATGTTTCTCACACGCAATCGTGGGATTTCAGTATGAGAATAAAGTAACTTAACGTTATGACAACTAAGCCGAGTTCTAGATTGTGAATAATATGAAACTCTTTACTAAAGTAGCCGACATAGCACAAATAATTGCCAAATTTAGTGCCAATGGGCAGAGCACACTCGCAGAACAGATGGCCGTTAGGGCCGAAAGGTTCTGGAGTGGCGACCGCGTACCGGAAGACACCGGCAGAAAGCTGCTTTATTCCTGAGTGCATACATAAGATATAGCCTATGTGGCTATATATGATATATGCAGGCGAAACCGCGGGCAAAAATGTTTCTTTTTTAACCCTTCAGATACCGTCAATTAGAGACACAATAGTAAGACAATAGATGCGCGGCCACCGGTGGTCGCTTGGGGATTCATGAATTAACCTATTTGCATAATAAATATCACACGAAAATATCATTTATCTCAGTTTAATTTTTAGAATGGTTTCTCGTTCATGTTTTTTACGGAGCTGCCCGCATGTGATACATGTGTTCTCGTAGTGTGCAGTCATATCTTCATAAGAGAGTTGGTATACGTGTAGTGGCCATGTTATCATTATCCTCGTGCCCTGAACCCAATTTATTTCGGGAGATTAGCGGAAGCAAAACTGGCCAGAAGGCTGCCCAGCTGAAGTGGGACATGTCTGCCGCATGTCATTGGGGATTCATGAACTAGATAATAATCTTCCATCATCATTTTCCTGCCCTTGTCCCGTTTTATTTGGGGTCGGCGCAACACGTTTTTTTCTTCCATTCTGTCCTGTCGCTTGTCACGCTATCACTAACTAAAAAGTGGTCAAATTGATTCAGCTCGTTATTCTGATCAAACTATTTTCAGGTTTTGCGCATTTAACGTTACACGTTGTATTAAATCTCGTGTCACAGTGTTTGATAGTAAACTCCTCTCAAACGGCATGACCGATTTTTATGATTTTTTTGTGTATGTGACAACGATATGTGCCAGACAACCTTAGCAGCTAGCATGTTGCTTTGCCATATTTAAATTATTTTGGTCCACCCTTATAAAAAAAATAGCCTATAACTTAATTTCAGACATTTAATACGTCACATATCGTTGTCAGCGATAAAACCAACATTGTACCCATAAACTTAGTAAAATGTACAAAATTACTATTTGGTGTACAATTAAAGTTATTATCTGGTATTCATTAAAATTATCTTTGGGTGACAGACACATAAAGTCTGAGTGTGGCCTGAGCCCGGCTGTGGTAACATTAGAAGGCTTATTATTTACATATATGTATGTATACTGGCGCCAGTGACTGAAAAGTTGAAAGGGAATCGTTTGTCTTGGTATGGTCATGTGAAAAGGAGGGACGAAACGCATGTTGCTAAAAAAGTTATGAGCTTACATATGGATGGATGGAGGGGGAGAAGGAGGCCAAAGAAAAGATGGATGGATTATGTGAGATATTATATGAAAGAAAAGGTAGTTAGAGATAGCGTGACGAGTGACAGGACAGAATGGAAGAAAAAACGTGTTGCGCCGACCCCAAATAAAACGGGACAACGGTAGGAAGATGATGATGATGATGTATGTATACTATGTATGGCAGACTCATTCAAAATAACTGTCAATCTCAGTAAAAGGCACAGTTTTAACCTTTCTAATGCTTTCACAATTAAAAAAAAAACATTAAAATTATGTGGGATAAACACAATGATATTTTTAATATAATATCATTGGTTAAACCATTTAGAGAGCAGTGGTGGCCGAGTGGTAACGGCCCCGATTTACGAGTTGTACGTCGCGGGTTCAAACCCAGCCAGGCGCATTACTTTGTGTAATTTATTTCATCGCCACTGCTCTCAAAATAGTCAAGGAAAACATCGTGAGGAAAACGGCATTTCCTAGAACCAAAATTTCGAAGACATGTGACATCCACTAACCCGCACTGGGCCCGCGTGGTGTATTACGGCCCATTCCCTCTCAAGGAAAACATCGTGAGGAAACCGGCATGTCCTAGAATCAAAAATTCGAAGACATGTGACATCCACCAACCCGCACTGGGCCCGCGTGGTGGGAAAATTAAAGGCCGACTATGCTAAACCACTAAAAAGCGAAAGCGATGCTAAAGTGGATGGAAAAAGGCCCCGCGGGCGCAGCCCTATACGCTGGTCCGACCAGATCCGCACCGCTCTTGACTCTACGATGTACAGTGCACTTCACATCGCCAGAGACAGAAACAGATGGAAAGACATCATAAGGGTTAAAGTGATGAAGCAGGGAGGTCACGACCCTCAGCATTGAGGAATACGACGCAAGGAGGAGGGAGGAGGATGCTATACCATTTAGGCCTTTTCTTAGTGAGCCAATGGTACTCACTTGATAGCCTAAAGGTAAAAAGTTTCAGTACTTTGTGAACTAGTACTAAAATAACAAACACACATACGTACAGTTTAATATCAATAAACAAACGTTTAAAGCCATTACAAAGTTTATTTACTCGATTCGCCGATCAAACGTCACTCGTATTGATCAAGGACGTGCAATTAATACTTGGTATCGACGAGTGTTCATTACCTATAGTGATAGGACTGTGAATAGTAATTTAATTATACATATAGAAGTGTTTTTGTTCGGTAATGGTGGGTGGTTATCGTTAAGGTGAGTATAGACTACAACATTTACTTGTAACAGAACAACGAGCCGGTCTATGATATGTTCTAGTGTATCATCCTTTTACGAACTAAACGTCGAGCACGCTCGCCTCTTTGTTACAAACCAACGAGCATATTGGTGTAACATTTCGTTGAGCGTATTGGTGTAACATTTCGTCGAGCCACGAGTGCGGGCGATGCGCGGTTGCGGGGTGACGCGGAGGGAGAGGGACGAAAGACGCATTTTTTTTGGTTGGGGAATAATCAAATAACTTCTCTTCTTTCAATTGTGTCTCTAATTGACGGCATCAGTAGAGTTAAAGTTAACTCTAATGACGTCATAGGGTAAATATCCTACCCTGGCATTTTTGTACGCGAACGAGTTCAACTGTCAATGTCAAGCATATGGCCGCTTCAATCTACCCTGCTCAAAGTTAGAGTTAGTTGGGTCAACTCTAGGGTAGTTCTCTACTCTCCAACTCGAGTTATAAAAGAACGACCTTGAGTTGCAACTCTACTCTGGTTAGTTTTGAACGCATTACCGGGTAAAGCGAGAAAGGAGAGAAGAAAAAAGTACGCGACAGATATGTTGAACCATTTACTATGGTTACGCGCGGCCCCCCATTTCGATTGTGACCCGAAAATAGGTCACTGCGCATTCAAGATCAACCGCCATGATGGTTCCAACTTGTGTGACGAGGATTATTACCGATGGCTAAAACCACATCAATGTTCTTTAGTTGCTCTTTAAGTTCCAGGACCACGGGTTTCCCTTTAGGAAGCTAACCCATGGTCACAGCAGGCTTCGACCCTGCTGGGCTCACCAACGGTTTATTTAGTTTCACCTGTCCCGATGTTTGTCTGTAATCAAATCTTGTTTTTTTTTTAATGTGGTATAATCTCTCTTGTGCGGCTCTGCCTTTCATACCAGGGCCGATTTATCCTTTCGGAAGCTAAGGCCTTGTTTTACTGAGGACCTGTTTTACTGACATCTCCTTGAGGCGCGCCTGGTACAGTACGCGTCGTCGACGACTCGGGCTCGGTCCGGACGTTTACCGTACGGTCGGTCGACGAGCTACCCATTGTTCGCCATCCGCAAGCCCGTGCCTGCGGAACACGTCATAGTAGGCGGCTTGCTCTTAACGAAATGTGTCCGAATTACCTATGCATCTTATAGAATAAAACCCTGATGTTACTCTAACCTTAACACTGCTACGTCACACAGATAATTTTCCACAACCATTACGTTACAGTTTATTTGTAAACAAACCCGTAGGATTTTAGCTTGTGCAATGGTTAATTTTAGAACGCCGTTGTGGGCTGAGTCGGGAAGCTGGATAAAAATGGATGCGGCAATATATGAGATTCATTCATTCACACGCCTGTACCCCTAGCCAAGTTGCTAATCGCAATAGTTAACGCTTGTAGAAAGCTTCAGATGTACGGGAATAACGTCATCTCAACGCTCAGTCACGTGGTCAGAACAAAAGAATTGGCGGCAAGGTCAACTCGAAGCGTTCGACGCAAGCGAAACGGTTGTAACTTGGCTAAGGGGGCTGATTTGTACATAGAACGACGTCGCGTGGCGTGGGTGAATTGTAGCTCTACAAGTCTAGTTTCCATATAAAATGTATGGAGACCGATGCGCCCAGATTGGCTTGTTTTTTGGCACACGTTTTAGCCGTGTAGTTCTACATATATATAACTAGCTTCTGCCCGCGACTTCGTCCGCGGAAAATTTCTTGTTTTAAAATAAGATTACACTTGATTAGACGATGCGCACGTTCAGCGCTAGATTCCTGAGCACGGGCCTGTGATGTTATGGCATTTTGCCTAGCGAGCCGCTGCGAGCGCTCAGCGCTAGTCTCCCTATCCCTTGTCTCAGAGACATGCTGCCTTAAATGAGATAGACGCTGCGCACGTTCAGCGCTAGATTCCCGAGCACGGGCCTGCGATGTTATGACATTTTGCCTACCAAGCCGCCGCGAGCGTTTAGCGCTAGGCTCCCTATCCCTTGTTTCAGAGACATGCTGCCTTAACTCAGATAGACGGTGCGCACGTTCAGCGCTAGTTCTTCGAGCACGGGCCCGCGATGTCCTCACATTTTGGCTAGCGAGGCGCTGTGAGCGCTCGGAGCTAGATTCTCTAGCGCGTGCTTGCGAAATATATTCTCTATTTCTCGAGAGGCGCTGCTCATTTTCAGGTACAGATTCTTCCGTACGGCGTACTCGAGCGGCTCTTGTCTGTGATGTCTGCCGGGACAGTTGAGATTTCCTTTTAGACATGCTCTCAACAAACTACGCACAGACTTGAAAACAATTATGAACAAAAGGAGAGCGACTCGAACACCGTCCGCCTTTACAAAACAAAACAATCGTAATATCGAATAACTGGTATCGATTATTACGATAGAACGAAGTACGAAACTACGAACATACAAAAACGTACAACGAAATTACGATATTTTCGATTATGAGGTATCTATCAACAACAACAACCATACGAACGAAACAACCGAAACCAATAAGCAACTGACAGAAGAACTCCAACTAACGACAACGTGGGCATAATAATTCGAGAGGGTCATCAATCCACAGAAAGTCTTAACACCGCGATTCAGAAAACATGGCAAGTTCGGGAGGTTCCTGCACCGAATTAAAGCGGAAGAGACGCCCGAGTGTCGCCACTGTGCGGAACGCCCGGAGGACACGGTGGAGAACACAGTCGAGGTGTGCCCTGCCTGGGCAGAGCATCGCCGTGCCCTCGTGAGGGCGATCGGCGGCGGACACCTCTCGCGGCGGGCTCTGGTTGAGGCCATGGTCCTTAGCGAGGAGGAATGGCAGGCGGTCGCCTCCTTCTGCGAAGCAGTAATGCTAGCAAAGGCGGAGACAGACCGCATCAGGCAACGGCGCCCCCGCCGCCGCCGCCGGGATTCCGATCCCGATTTCCGGCCACCGTAGACGCGGGCTCGCGGACGGCGAGCCATGGGTAGCTTGCTGTCCGATCGTCCGGTAATGGACCGAGCCCAAGACGTCAACGGCGCGCACTGTTCCCGCGCGCCTCAAGAAGTTGTCAGCAACAGCAGAGGCCCAGCTGGGTCGAAGCCTACCGGGTCCAGGGTTATCCGAAAGGGAACTCGTGCCCTGGTTTGAAGGCTAGAAGGAACGGGGTGGGTTTTTAGTCAGTAAGAGTCTGACACTATCTCTCGCTCCACCCAAGGGCGGGGGTTGTCATAAGATGATTTTTGCCCACCATAAAAAAAAAATAGGTAAAACGTCTGCACAATGAAAGTTACGCTAGGGGCATTTTGCGTTTTAGTAATTTTATATTATCTTCGAAACTGTATGACCAATTGCTATGCTGTAAATGGCAAATCTTATCTGTATAATGTTCTTGTGATACTGAAATAATTTATTGTCATAAGAATTAATATTTTGTTGCTCAAATAATCAACCAAACGTAAGTATGCCGAAAAAATATATTTTTAATGCAATAAAAGAAGTATAAAAGATGAAATATAAAAGATAGAGATATGGTACCGCGGACTTTTTTGTAGAAATAATTAAGACGAACCAGGTAGCCATACATTGTTTTTAATTTTAAGCAACTGTTTAGGCAGCGCACGCAAATAATTCTATTTTATGAGGTATTTTTTTCCGACTTGCTAGACAAAAGTTGTGATAGCTCGGTTAATATACATGCTATAGAAACAATTTATAGCCTATAGCACTCAGAAATAATGTAGCTTTCTGCCAGTAAAAAAAATTTTAGAATTGGATTATTAGTTCCAGAGATTACCCCCTACATACAAACTTACAAACTTACAAACTTACAAATTTTACCTCTTTATAATATTAGTATAGATACGGCGCCATTCATCGCGGACTGCAGCTCTCCGGGTACATTCATAAACCGAGCACTTAGTTGCGGCCTTGTTCTGGTCTGTTCATGACACTGGTGATCTACCACGTGGCCTGGTGCCTTCAACTTTGCCCTGCACTATGAGACGCTCTATGGAGTCTTCACCACGACGAGATACATGGCTGAAGGAGGTTAAAATGCGCGACTACAGTGCAGGATAGGTGGTTCTATGTTCGGCTAAATGTATGTTTTTTTTTTGTATGTATATTCACCGATATTTCGGTCAATTGTGGATCGATTTTGAAAATTTTTTTTTGATTGATAGTATAAACTATATAGCTTCCAAGTTGGTCCCATAGAAATATTGTTATTATCTGATCATGAACTTCGAAGATATGGAACAGAACTCCTCATAGAATCATAGCAGAATCGTCGTAACAAGTAAAATTGCTTTGTTTATACGTGTAGTCGATGACTGACTGAAAGAAAAGGGGGAAGGGATGTATAGTTCTATACATTCCTTCCCCCTGATGGCTGATCTGGTGATAAAGCCGGTAAATTCATGTAATATAACCGAATTTGGGATTATTAGAAATCGTTATGAGATGCACTTGGCTGTAAGGTGTATGTTTAGCTGAAGGGTAGGAACTTTTTAGTGGTGCTACCATAACTAAAAAGTGAAAAATAAAAAAAATTTTACAAAAAAAAATTAAACCGACTTCAAAAAGTACAAAATAATTTTAATTTTGGAAGTCGGTGTTAAATAACGAAGAGACAAAATTAGGTTCACCGACACAAACACCGACTTCTGAAATTAAAATTATAAAATACTTTTTGAAGTCGGTTTAATTTTTTTTTGTAAAAAGTTTTTTATTGCAAATAGGTTTCAAAAAACATTTTCACACGTCAATTTTATTTTTGGCAGTTTAAGCTAGATGAGGCCGGCTACGGTTTATTTAGTAGTATTGAGGACATGAAGCCAATGATAGCGTGATGGTTAATAGATTGAACGGAAGACAAAAGTGTTGCGCTGACCCCTAGTGTGATGAAGATTTATTAGTATTGAGGCGCTCGCGTTTGACCACTATCGCACCTGATTTTTTGTTTATGATGGGGAAAATCATCCAATGACAGACTCTTACTGACTAAAAACCCCGCGCCGTTCCTTCTAGCCTTCATACCGGGGCACGAGCTCCCTTTCGGGCAACCCTGTCCCCAGTAGGCTTCGACCCAACTGGGCCCCTATTGCTGCTGACAACTCCTTGAGGCGCGCGGGAACAGTGTGCGCCGTCGACGTCTTGGGCTCGGTCCGGACAATTACCGGACGGTCGGACAGCGAGCTACCCATGGCTCGCCGTCCGTCCGATCTCACCCGATGGAAAGTTATTATGCGATCAGCGATGAAGCACGCTTGCTCTCGTCGTTTACTCAAGGTGAATCAAAGGACTGGAACAATTTGCTTGCTGCGGTCTTCCCGTCCGATTATAATTTAGGTGTCTTCAAGGCTAGTGAATAGCCTAGATATATATCATTTTGTACAGATTAAAATATACATATATATATTTTGTATATTTAATTCAAATATATCAAAACTGATTTTCATACGTGACTCACGAACACTCAAAGGTTCAGTTGAAAACCAGCGTCAGGCAACTGCTACGGTTGTCTGGCAGTATGCTGAACTGAACCTATTTGGCACTACCGTATAAATTGTTCTTTTTTTTTCTTACTTTTTTAATATTATTTAAGGTATAATTTTTTTTTTAAGTAGTTTATTTTGTGCCAAATAAACATGTTTTCTTCTCTTAAAAACTCTTAAAAAAATAACAATGATCCTTTCATAACCTTTATTATAATAAATTGAAAACAACTTGTATAGCAAACTATATAAAAAAGATAACAAAACTACTGGAAAGTTAGTAAAAACAATAATGACTCATTTTAACTGTGGTAAATATTTTCTTCACATTGCTGTTATAGAAAATTACGTATGTATGATAAGCAACTGTTTTGTGATGTTCTAGCGGTTTGAATTATACCTCCTATGGTCGATTTTCCTCGTCTAGGCTCGGGTCATTATAGGTCAATGTTTTATGTTAGTGACTTGTTCTAACAAAGTCTACTATTTATATGTCGTGGAAGAGATCTTGACATTGTCTTGAATATGTTTTGTATAGCTGGGTACCTAATTTAATAATAATAATAATTTATTTAAAAAAAAAAACTTAGGACTATATGGATTTTACATTTCATTTGGCAATCACTACATAGTATAAAACAAAGTCGCTTTTTCTGTCCCTATATCCATATGTGCGCTTAAATCTTTAAAACTACGCAACGGATTTTGATGCGGTTTTTTTTAATAGATAGAGTGATTCAAGAGGAAGGTTTATATGTATAACTAGGTTTTGCCCGCGCCCTACTCTACCGTATCCTATGTCCGTCACCTGGCTCTAAGCTACCTACCCACCAATTTTCAGCCATTTCTGTACAGACATTCTTGAGTTATAAGTGTTGTAACAAACACGACTTTCTTTTATATATATAGATAACATCCATTAAATAGTGGAGAAATACTATTACCCGAGCGAAGCCGGGGCGGGTCGCTAGTTATTTATATGCGGTAGAAGAGATTGTGTTGACAATGTTTTGTGTAGCTGGGTACCTAATTAATCTAATATTATTAGAAGACTAGCTGTCCGCTGCTCGCTGCTCGAAAACAAATGATGACAACCTTTATTATTTAAATTAGTATAATATATTTTCTTTATATTAATAGGTAGTAATAACATAGATAGAAAACGAAAATAACACGTAACTAATTAAAACTATACCTATACAAGGAGTAAGGGACTGCCCTCCACCAACTTTAAGGGCTTGCTCAGTAGACAAAACTGAATAGAGATTTTTTTCTGGAAACGAAAAAATATCGGCCTCTTCATGCAAACTGTCCAATCAAGTTTTTAATTTTGTATGGTGAGGCTGATTTTTTTTCTTTTTCTGAAAAGTCTTGTGGAAGGTTGTTGACTTTCAGTTATGTCTACTGATCAAGCCCTTAAAGTTTGTGGAGGGCAGTCCCTTACACCCTGTATACACAATAATTCGTACCTAAAATATGGCGTCAAAAAAATCCCTCCACATCGCTGTCGACTGGAAGTGTGCCCAAAAGCCTGGCGGCATTGCTGCGTTGTATGGCAATGCTTAAACTCTGACCGAGGTAAAAGCCAGACCTTGGGTCACGCGAAGTAGCAACCGAATACTCCGTACTCGCTCTCGGCCGAATACTCGGTACGTATAAACAAAGCGCCGAGTGCTCGGCCGAGTGGTTATCTCTACAACTCGCTTACATCACTGTCTCGGCCGAGCAACATTTTACTGTCTCGCCCTTTTACTCGGTTAGTGTGATCAAGGCAATAGTCCTGAAAGGTTGGCAGTGTTTAACAAATAACCATGTATATGCCGTATCCGGGAACTTTGGAAGGAGTGGAGGGAGGCCTTTGCCCAGCAGTGGGACAATATGGGCTAGATATAATAATAATAATGCCGTATCCAAATTATATCTCTCCGTGGCCGTAATAGCACTAACCCGAATAGTAATGTTTATAGTTCATCTGTGTATTGCACAAGGTCGGTTTAATTGACGGATGAGCGTACTTAAACCTGCTCTACTCGTGTCTCATCCAGTTAAAGTGTAGCTTGGTAAAAGAAAAAAAAAATAGACAGAAAAATTTATGATTTTCCACCTTTTTAGGGTTCTGTACCTCAAAAGAAAAATCGGAACCCTTATAAGATCATTTTGTTGTCCGTCCGTCCGGAAAAAAAAGATACGGTTTTTCATATCGCAAAAAACGTGTATTTCGACACTCTCAAATGAATCAAAATTCTTAACGCACTTCCCGTTGACCTAGAATCCTGAAAATTTGGCATGAAGTAAAGTCTCATAGCATAAGTATAGGAAGAATTTGATATCTTAAAATTTGTAGTTACGTCACATAAAATAACTTTTTTTAGCGATTCGGAAATATCTTCGAGACTCCATTCGGGCATTGTAGTTTGCATGGACCTCAGTACGCGAGCCAAGCTCGCACTTACCAAGTTTCTTCGTTTCGGGGACCATTAAAGATTCTCTCACCAAATAGTAGCTAGTCGCCAGACAACTAGTACTTACAACATGCCACTACAAAGGCCATTCATTCAACGGACGCTCATTACCGATGCCTATCAGACATGCATTTGTTACATCTGACGACTAACCAAGGAAATGCACTGTGTTTACGTACCGTGGTTATTTATAGCGGCTTTGATCTGCTTCAAGGATACATTGAGGAAGGCTGGTGGAAGTCACAGTCAAATCTTCTCTTATTAATATTATAAAAGTGAAAGTGAGTTTGTTCATTTATTTGTTTGTTAAGTCTTCACGCCTAAATGACAAACCGATTTTGATGAATTTTGGTACAGAGATAGTTGGGACCCTGCTGATAGTTAAAAGACGTATCAAACAAAAGCGAAAACGGATAAAAAAAAATTATAATGAATTATTCGGGAAATTGGGCCTGTTTTACTTGTGTTAAAACCGCACTGGAGAAAATGAGCAAAATATAAAAAATACAGGCAGATGCGCCATTATGTCCTGATTCCGGCAATGTATATAACTCAAATCTGGAAAAAATTTTAGGTGCGTCTTTTTTACTAACGGGGGCAGCCTGGAGAAGGACATAGGCTATTTTTTTTTTTGAAGTTAGAAAAGGGACAGAAAGAGTAAAGTATATTTAACGTGGGTGATGCCGCGGGTAAAAGCTAGTATTTGATAAGAGAAGAAGTAGCTGTTCTTTTAATACCTTTTGTATTTGACTAACGACCTGTCCCGGCTTCAGATGAGTAAAAATGGTATACACATACCTTACTCGTTTATTATATACTAGCGGCCCGTCCCGGCTTTGCACAGGCAATAAATATAGCCTATGGTACTCAGGGTGAATGTAGCTTTCCAATGGTGAAAGAATTTTTGAAATCGGCACAGTAGTTTTTGAGTTTATTAATTACAAATATACATACAAAATTACAAATTTTCCTTCTTTATAATATTAGTGTAGACTACAAGCGGTACCCCGTGGCTTCACTCCCGCTCTACCCTATTCTTCCCTACTTTACCCTACTCTACCTTGCACTACCCTAATTTTATCCATAACAACCTTCTCCTCACAATAAAAAACCCAACAAAAAAAGAATTAGCGAAATCGGTTCAACTGTTCTCGAGATTTGCGCTTACCAACACATTTAGCGATTCATTTTTATATTATTGATTTGTGAAAATTAAATCAAAATTCTTTGCATGGTTTAGGAGTTAGTGGATAAACAGACAGCCTCAGAGACTACTAAAAAAGGTATATACAGAGGAGAGGGGGGTTAAATAAAAAAGTTATTCACGTTGATGGAAGAGAAGGAGGTCAACTAAAAACAAAAATACATGTTGATGGAGGAGAAGGCGCCAAAGAATAGATGGTCGGATTGCATGACGGTTGACCAAGACCGAACGGAAAAAAAAGTGTAAAGCCGACCCCAAGTATCATCAGACAAGGTCACGAAATGATTGTTCTCATCTTTAGGATAGGTCTGCCAAATACCAGCTTGATGCGCTGGACTCGATTGCGAGGCGAGCCAAGAGAATCATCGGCAATGATTATGCACTTGTTGAGTCGAAGCTCCAAAGTCTTGGGCATCGCCGCCGAGTTGGGCAACTGAATAAACACTGTTTTTTTAGGCAGTAAAGTTTGACACTGTAATATCTTCTGCTCTGATTAACCTTTAGTAGATACACAGCCTGGATAGCCCTTTTGAGTACGAAAAAATATGGTTAGTCCCATCATATTCATCTTCCTACCCTTGTCCCGTATTATTTGGGGTCGGCGCAACACGTTTTTTCTTCCATTCTTTCCTGTCACCCGTCATGCTATCACTAACTTCCTTTTCTTTCATATCACTCTTCACGCAATCCAGCCATTTTTTCTATGGCCTCCCTTTCCCTCTCCACCCATCCACATCCGTCGCTGGCAAAGCGACCGGCGTCCATACTGAACGCCTGCCAGAGGGTCACGGCAATACGGATGGTGCGGGGTTACCGCACGATCTCCCGCGTAGCGGCGAGCCTTCTGGCTGGCCTACCACCGTGGGATCTGGAGGCAACAGTCCTTGCACACATGCACGATAAGCGCGTGGAGATGCAACGCCGGGGTGAAAGTCCACTACCGCGACAGGTCGAGGTATGGCGGACAGAGCTCCGGCGGGATCTCACGGTGAAATGGCGTCAGCGACTATCGCAACCCAGTGCTGGGCACGCCACAATTATGGCGGTAAGTCCCCTCTTTGAGGCGTGGCTGGAAAGACCTCACGGCGTCCTTACCTTCCGCATGACGCAGGTCCTCACCGGACATGGCAAGTTCGGGAGGTTCCTGCATCGGATTCGAGCGGAAGAGACGCCCGGGTGCCGCCACTGTGCGGAACGCCCGGAGGACACGGTGGAGCACACAGTTGAGGTGTACCCTGCTTGGGCGGAGCAACGCCGTGCCCTCGTGGGGGTGATCGGCGGCGGAGACCTCTCGCGCCGGGCCTTGGTTCGGGCCATGGTCCGGAGCGAGGAGGAGTGGCAGGCGGTCGCCTCCTTCTGCGAAGCAGTAATGCTAGCAAAGGAGGAGGCAGACCGCATCAGGCAACGGCGCCCCCGCCGCCGCCGCCGGGATTCCGATCCCGATTTCCGGCCACCGTAGACGCGGGCTCGCGGACGGCGAGCCATGGGTAGCTCGCTGTCCGATCGTCCGGTAACTGTCCGGACCGAGCCAAGGCGTCGACGGCGCGCACTGTTCCCGCGCGCCTCAAGGAGTTGTCAGCAACAGGAGGGGCCCATCTGGGTCGAAGCCTACCGGGGTCGGGGTTATCCGAAAGGAAACTAGAGCCCCGGTATGAAGGCTAGAAGGAACGCCGTGGGGTTTTTAGTCAGTAAGATTCTTACACTGTCTCCCGCTCCACCCAAGAGCGGGTTTCGTCAATGATGATTTTCCCCGTCGACAGAAAAAAAAAAAACCATCCACATGTATACTCAGAACTCTTTTAGTAACATGCGTTTCATCCCTCCTCTTTACATATGGTAGTCCCAAAAGTACAAAAAAATTGCCGCTTTTTCTGCATAGGCTTTTTGAGTACGACAAAATGTGGTTTGTCCCAAAAGTCAACATTCTTTGCCACTTTTTCATAGTTTTACTGTTTCGAGGGAAATCATAACTCGACTGTACATATCAAAGTAACTACTGCGCAGTTTTAAGGTATGATTCCGAACCACGCTGCACACAGCAGTGCTGCCGCGACACTACTGGTCCCCATACAATTTCTATAAGCTTATATGAGATTACATTCCGAGCTAGGCTGCCGAGTTCGGAATCATACCTTAATGTACGTAAACACATATATTATTATATATACTTGTAATGAAATGATATTTCATTAATTCAAATTTGCCGCGCTTCGCGCGTTGAAGTTGTCAATGGAATTTATGTTCTGTGGAACGGGGTGACGTGTGATTGAATGGCAGATGATGTTTAGATTATTTTGCATATTTTATTGTTAAAAATTCTATTGTAAAGAGATAAAATAAAGGGATATAATTGAGGAGGCGATATTAGTAAACTTTAAATGTCGTTTCTTTGATTTTCAGGTAAGTTATAGGTGTAATGGTCATAGTTAAACGTTGTAATATAGTAAAGACGTATTAAAAATAAACAAAACTTTGATTTTCAGAGAAACAATTTGTGGTTTATTTGGAAAATCCTCAATAACATATCTTATATACTTTATACCCTATTGTCCTCAAAAAGTAAATACAGAAGCCAGGAATGTCGTATTAACTCATACTAATATCTAAATCATGGCTCATCAAACAATACAAATCGTATGCAGATATTGTATGATTCACCGACCGCAAAATGTAAACATAACTAAATATAACATTTTACATTGTATGTAAACTGATAAGTCCTGCTATGGCTATTATTATTGTAAACAGTTGTTTTATCGTTTTTTTTTCTCTGTATTTGTTATCGCGAATTTGTCACATCTGTTAGCTTGGCGCGGGTTTGCGGGCGGCGAGCAATGGGTAGCCTGCTGTCCGACCGTCCGGAAACTGTCCGGACCGAGCCCAAGTCGTCGACGGCGCGCACTGTTCCCGCGCTCCTCAAGCTGTCAGCAACAGCGGGGGCAACTGGGTCGAAGCCTACTGAGGCCAAGGGTCTGCTTCTGAAAGGAAGGCTCGGCCCCGGTATGTTAGCTGGATTAATTGTCCAAGGGTCTGTCGGATGCTCGTCTGATCAGACAAATCATCAGCATCATCGTTTCAGCCAAAAGACGTCCACTGTTGGACTTAGGCCTCTCCCAAGTGTCGCCATAATGAACGGTCCTGTGCGTCTAGCATCAATCGTATTTCCGCGACTCTCACCAGGTCAACGGTCTACCTTGCGGAGGTCGTCCAACGGTACGTTTTCCGATGCACGGTCGCCACTCCTTTTCTTTTTCGGTTCTGGACCGGAGCGAGGGAAGAAATACCATTACTATGCTATAATGATCCAATGAATATGATGATGAGTGGATATCAAACGCATCCATAGAAACATGACACTGGTTCTGACGTTTTTATAAGTGCCCATGTAGGCCTATGTGAAATAAAAACTTTTGACTTTGACATGAGATATTTCTAGTGGAAAGCACTCTTAGGCTTTCACAGATGGATATTACCGTGGATCAATTATGACAAAAAATGGTCTACGTCTCCTTATAGCGTTGTCACGTCGTGTCACCAGTGCCTGAGGAAGCTTGGGATAGGGTACGAGAGTTGTGTCCATTTAATTCCGGCCAGATATACAAAGGACTATAAGCCTTAGCAACCTAGCTCGTTCGCGAACTACACTGCGATCCCACCTGATGGTAAGCAGTGATGCAATCGTTGATGGTGAGGCGCACTAGTTTACTAAGAGCCTATTCACTCTAGCCTTGAAGACGCTCAAATTGTTATCGGACGGGAAGACCGCAGCAGGCAAATTGTTCCAGTTTTTCGAAGTACGCGGATTCCATTCTCTACAGACGGAATTAATCCGTTTTTGAAATCAGAACCGGATTCCACACAGCCTATCTTAACACATATACAGATTGGCTAGGTAATCTTATCACGTGCTAAAGATAACCTGTTATAAAAAAAAACATGAGTAGCTAATACTATAACGAAACATATTTATGATGATGCTAATACATTGTTATCTGAACGTCATAGAGTCATGAAACTGTCTTTGACGTCAGTCCTGCTATCTGTCTGTTGGATTACGTCATTAGTTAAACTTCATTGTCACAGGTCAGTGGTAGTGACGTAGGGCAAAAATGCACGAGTTGCGAAATGCGTAATGGGGATTAGGGAATGCGGTTTAAGCTAGAACTCTCTGGCCAGATCTGGGTTCGTCGGTCTCCATACATTTTATATGGAAAGTAGACTTGTGGAGCTACACTTGATACACGCCACGCAACGTCGTTCTACGTACAAATCAGGCGTGTTACACGCGTGCGTCAGTCTAATGTAGTTCTAGCTTTAGTGGCTGCCAGGGTTGCAGCATTCTTCGAAACAGGCTGGGAACGCAATAGGCAATTGAAGGAACGAGGGTGGGTTTTAGAGTCAGTGAAAGTTTGATACTCCCTCTCACTTTACCCGGGGCGGAAGGGGTTATTTAATGATTTTACGCGCCAAACAAAGGTAGAGCAACAACTTAATGCCGGTTGCAGACCAAGAGCTAAGCTAAGTTAGTTTAGCTAAGCTCGCATAGCCGACGCAGTTTTCCATACTTGTGTGCAGACCGCAAGCTATGCGAACTAAGCTATGTGAGCTAACTAAAATAAGCGAAGCTAAGTTAGTTGTGTATGCCGATGCGTAGCTTGAAAAACTGCGTCGGTTATGCGAGCTAAGTCAACTAACTTAGCTCTTGGTCTGCAATCGGCTTAAGAGTTTTGGCATCCAAAGAAGTGTATAATGAGGATCTGGGAGTCCGTTTTAGTGCCTGCTTTGTTGCTTTAGTGCAAATGCTCAAACCCCGGGATTTGATTCCTGGTTTGAGGGAAGATTTACGTGACAATATAATCACCGCGGTCCTAGTACTCAGGCGGGTTTTAGTCAGTAAAAGTCTGACAATCCTTCTAGTTAAAAAAAAAAGATCAAGTGATTCTTGACAAAGTGAAATATTTGCCGCGAAAACGATCTCAACTATCAGCCTAAAAAACTGGGTTTCTTTAATTGTCCTTTGCGTTCCAGATCCGCGGTTCGAACAATTCCATCGACAAATGCTAGCTGTATTTGACATTTCGGTAGCATTTTCACTACCATATTTTTCTTACTTTTTCGTAAGAATATCACTTAGAAAATAAATTATGGTGGTGACATTAGAAAGTTTTACTGGACATTTTTTGTCACTTATCTTGTTAAAACAAGCCTAGCCCGTTCCATCATCGGACCACCAGACATACGGTGATGCGCCACCGGTACATGGTGGACATCCCAACCATACCCACAAAAAGTTTTTGAAACACATTCGTTGTGCGTACTGCTAAGGAGTGGTATTCCCTGCCAGTCTGTCATTCCTAACAGTAGCTACTACCAAAGTGAATAGGTTGTCGCCTCCTTTTGCGACGCAGTAATGCTAGCAAAGGAGGAGGCCGACCGCATCAGGCAACGGCGCTCTCGCCGCCGCCGCCGGGATTCCGATCCCGATTTCCGGCCACGTAGACGGCAGCTGGGTCGAAGCCTACTGGGTCCAGGGTTATCTGAAAATGAGTTCGAGCCCCGGTATGAAGGCTAGAAGGAAGGGGGTGGGTTTTTAGTCAGTAAGAGTCTGACACTATCTCCCATTCCACCCAAGAGCGCGGAGCGGGGTAGAGTGAATAGGTTACTTCTTGGCTAGCGTGCTCCATCGTCGACCACATTATCGCTTTCCACCAGGTGAGATAGTGGTCAAGGTCGAACATAGGTTCGACCTTGACCACTTGACATGTTGATAGCAACAAATAAAAAAAAGAACAGTATATGTTTACTCCCAGATTTCTGCGTACTAACTTAGGGCCAATTGATGACGTCATCATATCTTAATTTCATTCTACGAAAACTCAGTCACAAATCAAGAAAGAAGTTGTGTATTATTTTCGGTGCAACGATGACTCAATATAAGGAATTCTTTCTTGATAATGTTCTGAGTCAGATTAGTCACGTGATCGGGGCATTCGCCAGCCAAATTCTTGAGATGCATCGGATATGTCCGTATCCGATTGTGTTCGCAATACATTTTGGAACCGTACTCATATATTAAATTATAATTATTATTTAATGACCTCCAACAAGGTGGTCCAATGACCTGGTCAGGGTCGCGGGATGCGTGACGCACAGGACCGGTCGTTGTGGCGACGCTTGGGGGAAGTCTATGTCCAACAGTGGATGTCTTTCGGCTGAAATGATGATGATGATTTAATGACCAAAATTTTTCCTCGACTTAGTGTTGCTAGGCGTCGGGATAAAGCCGGACACTGTCAGGCTTTTTGGTTGCGTGTCCAGTCTAATTAGACGGAGCCCGGTCTGTCCGACTTTTGTTAGGCTTTTTAAATTTGACTATTACAGATTGGTCTTGTGGACTGTCTCACCGGTATCACTAGCTCAAGCGGAGCGGATTTGCACTTTCGAGTAGATCAGTTAATTTTATCGTTATTTCATTAGAATTTATAAAGATTAAAAGAAGCCTTTAATTTAAAAAAAAAAAACAAAGTCGGCCTTTTTACCCAAATGTCCGGATAAACAGTCTGGTCTGTCTGGCTTTTCGGTTTCAAGACTTGGCAATTCTCCCTGGACTGCCTAGCTATAAGAAGTCAGCATTAAGTTATTCGCTTCTGCTGCATCTTTGAGAAGACTCAACAATTTTCTGCCGACTGTCGGTCTCTTCTTCTACTCATCCTTGATTATGCTGATGCCAGCTATCTTGACCTTACTCAAAAACAACTGGATAAACTTGAGCGGCTTCAAAATTTTTGTATAAGATTCATATTTGGTTTGTGCAAATATGATCACGTTTCCGAATTCCGTGTAAAGCTCAAGTGGTTGCCAATTCGCCTTCGCCGGAATGCTTATATCCTTTCCCTTCTATATTATAATATCCTCTTTTCCCCCATCATGTCTCTACTTTAAAAATGTTATAGTTTCCTTTTGTATGTGAAATTATGTACAATAAAGCATATGATAAATAAATAAATAAATAATATTGCGAATGTTTGTATGTATGAATGTTTGTTACTCTTTCACGTAAAAACTACTGAATGGATTTCGATGAAACTTAGTACGCGGGTAGACCATGTCCTGGAATACCACATAGGATACTTGTTATTCCAGGAGTATGTTCCCTTAGGACAATTTTCTAATATCACGCGGGCGAAGCCGCTGGCAGTAGCTAGTCCCTACTATCCCTACTAATATTATAAATGCGAAAGTAACTCTGTCTGTCTGTTACGCTTTCACGCAAAAACTACTGAACGGATTTAGATCAAATTTGGTAGGTAGGTAGAAGAGATACTGGAATAACACATAGGCTACCTATAATTCCACTGCTGAGCACGGGTCTCTGCCCGCGCGATATAAACTGTAGTCCACGCAGGCGAAGCCGCGGGCGGAAAGCTAGTAATAAATAATTCGTTTAGATGAAAATACAATCTCTTTCAGGATCAGTGATTTACCTAAACATGATGTTATAACCTTCATGGGACAGGGAAAAACAGCTTGTAGCGTGGTTTGCATACATTTTGTATGAGCTCGCACGTTTCCGGACTACCGGAAGTCCCGAACTGTGTAGACAGCCTAAATCTGCCTTAATTATTTAAGTGTCAGGGTAAATACGCGCACTCCACAATCGAGGCGGTAAGTCCTCTCTGTGAGCTGTAGCTGGAGAGTCCACCTTCCGCCTAACGCAGGTCCTCACCTAACATAGCCAGTTCGCGACATTTCGGTTTTGTATTCTGACAGAAGCTGAATAAATGCGAGCTGACGACATTTCTTGATGACGTTTCTTGCGGATTCAGGCGGAAGACGAGCTACGTCCTCCGGCGGTCGGCGGCGCGTAGTAGGGCCCATGACCGCCAGGATTGCGATGAATTTTGAAAGAGTTACCATGGCCCTGGAACGCTAAGAAAGAAGCATATCATAAACACTAAGCTCTCTGCTCTGTAGATTCCTCGTTACGTGGTGATGGCATATTATGGTGCATAATAAAGAATAGGTATATCTACGTAGCTACGGCTTTCAAAGAGTGGCTTCTGTCCCAGCAATGGAAACATTATAAACTAACTTTAGTATAACTATGTTAGTTTTAGAAATAATTGCCTACTAATTAACAAGTCACCGTAGCATTTAGTTAATTTTAACTACAAACGCGGTGTGAACGGTTCAATTATATCAGCATTTGTTCGCATTTCAAGGTTTTTCTAAAGCTATAAGTTTGTTTTCATATGTATGTTATTGTAGTTATCGCTTGTTCGAAATAAACGATAAATTTATAATTATTTTATGCGTGTGGTTATATTTCCTTTGGATAAAGTTGAGGGTTGGTAAAGCTGTGGATTCATGTAGAAGGATGCAAACTGAAAAAAAGTTTTTTTCAGGAAGCTCAAGAAGGAAGCTCGTGCCCCGGGGCACGAGCTTCCTTTCGGATAACCCTGGCCCCAGTAGGCTTCGGCCCAGCTTGGCAGGAGAGGCCAAGCTGCTGACAACTCCTTGAGGCGCGCGGGAACAGTGCGCGCCGTCGACGTCTTGGGCTCGGTCCATTACCAGACGATCGGACAGCGAGCTACCCATGGCTCGCCGTCCGCGAGCCCGCGTCTACGGTGGCTCCGCGAATATGATCAAATAGTCATATCACCTTCGCCGCGAGCACTTCACTGCTAATAAAGAATATCGATATTGTGTTTTTATAATTTATGTACCTATTGTATCTATTTATGTGTACATTTATTAACTTATTGATTTATATGTATGTATTATGTGATTTCATTGTGATTTATTAAGTGTTTAATGTTTTTTTCTTATTTGTACACACTGCGCCTGGATCTCTCATCTAAATTTCCTGTCTAAGGTCTGCTGGAAGAAATTTCGTTTGAAATAAGCAGGTCCTTTTTACTCTTCTATCTTTATTTATTCTTTTCGGTTTTAAGTGTTTGTGTGTACATAAATAAATAAAGAATAAAAAGTATCTTTTTGTTAAAAAAACCTTTTTATAAAAAAAAATAACCGACGTCACTTAAAAAATTGAATTGAATTTGAGGAGTTCCCTCGATTTCGCCAAGATTCCATCATCAGAACCCAACTTGGTGACTATGGGATCATTTGAAAAGAATACTCTAATCAACAAAAAAAAAAAATTTTAAATTGGTTGGTAAGCGACGAAGTTATGCGCGAACAAACATAAAAAAAAAACATACAAACATCCGATTTGAGAACCTTCTCCTTTTTTAGAAGTCGGTTTGAAATAACAGTTCAAAAGCGACAACCTTATAAAAATGACTAACGGTCAACAGATACAAAACACTGGAATACGCAGTAATAAAACTGATATTAAGTTCCCGCTTCCCATTGAAACCAACACTGAAATCAGTCACCATCCAACTGGCAATTAAACCAGTCAATACCAACTTTATAACATAAAAATTAACAGGAAAAATATTCCTTTAATCCTTCTGGACGTTATAAGGAAATAGTTTGTGTAAATTGAGCAGTTTTGTGTGAATCCTGACACGTTATGGACTTTTTCCAAGTAGTCTGTGTTAGACTTAGTGTTTTTATGGTGTTTTTTAGTGGTTTTTTGGTGCTTTAGGTACTCAAAATGGATGCTAAAAAGTTAATGCACGACATTGTGTGGGGTGAGGTTCTTTTTTGCAATAATTGTTTATTTTAACGTGTTATTGTTATTTATAGACAATGATTTAATGGGTGTGACTTTATTGCGTTTAATTTAATTATGATTTTGTGTGTATTATACATAAAGTTAGGAGTTTTATTTTCATACTTCACTGACATTATACATATACACACAAAATCCCTACTTCCCTACTAATATTATAAATGCGAAAGTAACTCTGTCTGTCTGTCTGTCTATCTGTCTGTCACGCTTTCACGCAAAAACTACTGAACGGATTTAGATCAAATTTGGTAGGTAGGTAGAAGAGACACTGGAATAACACATAGGCTATCTATAATTCCACTGCTGAGCACGGGTTTCTGCCCGCGCGATATAAACTGTAGTCCACGCGGGCGAAGCCGCGGGCGGAAAGCTAGTAACAAAATAAAATCATAAACTTAAGTATGGCGTCTAAAAACCCCTAATAAGAGTAATCAAATGTAATTGTAAAACGAAAAGAAATCCGGCACTTGCATCAGCTTAAACCAAACTAAAGAGAAACAGATAGAAACATAATCGAACTAAAAGGTTCCCAGAGCTGGGATATAAGCCTCATGTTTGTGGCGAAAAGGAAAAACACTGTAATTCACCACACTAGCCCACTTAGTATAGAGATACAAGTCTAACAGAATTTGGGTCATTATTTTTGAAGCTGCTATGGGACAGCCACATATTTATTTATTACTAGCTGACCTGGAAAAAGTTGTTCTGTCAAATAAATTATATTATCAAAGGAAAAATGGGAGGGAGGGTAAAAAGTAGCCTACGACCTATTTTCTGAACTACCAAATATACACAAAAATATCTATAAAACATCGTTCAAGCCGTTTCGGAGCAGTTCTATAACAAATACTATGACACGAGCTTTTTCTATATTATACTAGCTTTTGCCCGCGCGGTTTCGCTCCCGCTCTTCCCTACTCCACCCTACTATACCCAACTTTACCCTACTCTACCCTACCCTATTCTACACTACCCTATTCTACACTACTCTACCCTATACTCTGCCGTACTCTACCGTACCCTGTCCTACTCTACTCTACTCTACCCTACCCTACACTAACTAATTTTTTTTTTTTTATATAAGAACCTTTTCCTCACAACAAAAAAAGAATTAGCGAAATCGGTCCAGGCATTGTTGAGTTATGCGCTTACCAAAACATTTTGCGATTCATTTTTGTATTATAGATTTACCTTATGGTAAGCCGTGAACGTGATACATAACAAAGGGAAACTAAAGACTGAATTACATACAATGGCCAGCCTTATCACATGTCGCTGCCTCATCCAGGTCACACTACCGGCTTTAACTCGTAAACACCCTACTTTTTCAGAGGACAAAGAAATATAGTCTCCTAAATCCATTTGTGAATATTCTACCTCTGTTTTAAACATACTATGATCTGGCCAAATTTGACCAGAGAACAACCAAGACAGACGAGCTTGGAAAACGGCCATTGCCCAACAGTACATGGTGGACAGACATCCCACCCATACGTACAAAACGTTTTGGGAACATTTATTGTGCGTACAACTCATCATCATCATCATCTTCCTGCCCTTGTCCCGTATTATTTGGGGTCGGCGCAACACGTTTTTTTTCTTCCATTCTGTCCTGTCACTCGTCACGCTATCACTAACTAACTCCCTTTTCGTTCAAATCACTTCTCACTCAAAACCAACCATCTTTTCTTCGGCCTCCCTCTCCATCCATTCACATGTAAACTCTAAACTCTTTTAGCAACATGCGTTTGCGTTGTATCCCTCCTCTTTACATGACCATACTAAGACAAACGGTTTCCTTTCAACTTTTCAGTCACTGGTGTCACTTTCAGAATTTCCCCTCATATACTCAATTCTCTACACAACTGAGGAGTAGAATTCTCTGCTGGAATATACGTTTCCTGATAGCTACAACCTAGAGGTCTTTAAGGTTCTATCAATTGCTATAGGATGGGTCGAGTGACACCTGTCGGATCCATACAATATAGCTACCTATTCTTTTCTCTCATCTTAAAGATGCACTTACATGGTTATCTTAACCATGTTATGTAAAAAAGAACTTAGCCAAGCGTGCTCCATCGTCGACCACATCATCGCTTCTTCTTTTCGTGTCGATGCTCTCAAACTATATTCTTTCTGACCAATATTTGGCAACCTTTACAGCTCTATTGTTGGCCTCGTATAGATCCTGAAAACATCATCGCTTACCATCAGGTGATATAGAGGTCAAACGCGAGCCTTTCCATAATAAAAAAAGTTCAGCACAAATAGGATAATAAAAAAAAAGGTTGGTAAACCTAGGTATATAATAAATAATTCAGAAGAGGAAAACCGTCAGCAAGTGTTTCCGGTGTCGCATAGGAAGCTGATATAAATCCAAGGGCGTGCTATCATTCTGTGCCAAGTTTGTTTCAGCTAAGTAGCGAAACAGAGCTACCTATATCAACGCTATATTTGAGTACACCATATTCATAGGTATTACAATATACAAGGTGTAACGGACAGCTCCGCAAACTTTAATGGCTTGCTCAGTAGACGAAACTTAGCAACCTATCACAAGATTTTTTTTCAGGAGACAAAAAAAAAGTCAGCCTCTCCATACAAACTGTCCAATCAAGTTTATAATTTTGTATGGTTTTTCGTTTCCTGAAAAAAAATCTTGTGTAAGGTTGTTTCGTCTACCGAGCAAGCCAAAGCTCAAAGTTTGCGGAAGGCTGTCCCTTACACCTTGTATACAAGCATATTAGGGTCGAAGCCTACTGTGGCCATGGGTTATGTGGAAGTAAACCCCAGGGCCCTTAACATAGGCAAAGAAAGAACTTCGCCCAAGAGTAGGAGAAGTTATAGAAAGTTTTTCCACCTAAAATAAGTTAGGAGGAATGTAACGCGTGGGACTTTGAGCTATACCTAACCCGAAATACAGGCTCCTCCTAGTTCGAATCTAGGTGCTAAAACTGTTGTATAGAAAAAAAAATAACATGACGCTGGCAGTCCCTGAACTGATAGGCAGAAATCTATATCTATTACAAATCTTAAGAGTTTGTTTGAACTTAGAATTTATCACTTCATGATATGACCGACCATTTCATGAAATTATTATTATTATTATTATTATATAGCTTTATTGCACACCTTAACTAAAAAAAAAAAAAATAAAAAAAAAAAAAATAAAAAAAATTATACTATTTCAGCTAAAGACATGATTATTTTCATGATATGGTCAAACATGGCTGATCATAATATGTTAACTACCGGTAGAGTCCATTGTTTTTCAATGTATTTCTATAATCTACTACAAAAAAAATATGCTTTAGTTCCGTCAAAAAACGATAACCCAGAACCCACGGGGGTGGAGCAGCAAACAAAGACGCGTTAGATAGCTAGTGTTTAATACACCCACATTTCACAAGCAGGTATTAGAGGGGGCGTAAACGTGTAACACGCCTGATTTGTACGCAGAACGACGTCGCTTTGAGTGTAGCTCTACAAGTCTAGTTTCCATATAAAGTTTATGGAAACCGACGCGCCCAGATCGGCGTGTGTGGCACACGTGTGCGCAGTGTAGCAGTAGTTCTAGCGTGAATGTTTAGCGCTAATCTGACTAAAGTTTTGCAACTACACTTTAATCGCAAAAAAAAATAAGCAATTTTCTTAAAAGTTAAAAAGAAAAAGAATATAAGACTTTTGCTTCACTACTGTTAGGTTTTGCTAAGATACCATTAAAAAATCCTACATCCATTGCGAACAATTTGAATGACTAAAAGAATATTTATCTTGTCTTTATATCGGACATGTTCCACCAACATATGCTGTACGTCTTCTTTTTTGTCGAAGCCTACTGGGGCCACGGTTATCCAAAAGGAACTCAAGCCCCGGTATGAAGGCTAGAAGGAACGGGGTGGGTTTTTAGTCAGTAAGAGTCTGATACTATCTCCCATTTTTGCCGAGAGTAATAAAAAAAAATGGGGGTCAGTTTTTCGCACGATTTTGAAAAGTAAGACAGTGAAATTGGAATAGCCCGACAAATGATATCTAAGGAAGCAGGAACGTAATGAAAATAGTGGTACTATTTGAAAAGTTTATTCAACTATGTCAGATTGACTGCAATTAATCCAATATTTTTCCTCATACTTCTTTGTTTTAATTTTGTGTGTCATCTTTGTAATGGTCGTAATGAAAACGAGTCCGCCTGTCTCGTGGGATATACTTTTAATATTAAGGGAAAATAATTATGGTAATTTTATTTCTGAAAAACTTTATAACATACCTACGAGAATTGAACTATGACAAATATTATGACACTTGTTTGAAAAGTCGCCGAGGACGCGTACGCGCGTGGCGTGATCCACTCCATATACCAACAGAAATACAATTGTATAGCTATCATTTACTTTTTTTTATATTGGTCAAAAATCATCCAATGACAACCCCCGCTCTTGGGCGGAGCGGGTGATAGTTTCAGACTCTTACTGACTAAAAACCCACCCCGTTCCTTCTAGCCTTCTTGTGATGAAGGCTAGAAGAACCGCAACGCTAGAAGGGAGCTCGAGCCCCGGTGGGCTTGAGCTCACTTTCGGATAACCCTGACCCCAGTGTATACTTGTATAGCTATCATGGCTCAAGAGATACAGCCTGGTGACACAGACGGACAAAACAGAATAAGACACGAACCGTGGATAGGGCCTCGCAATTAATGATCTTCGTAGCAATAGGGTCTTGTGTTTACCATTTGACTACGGGACCCTAAAATAAACGTAGAAAGAACTAGCCGACTCGGCGAACTTCATACCGCCTAACAGTCAATGAATGTAGTCGTCATAATCAGTGTTCCCACTGCTGGGACTCCGCCTTTCTTTGAGAGGGAATGGTCCACCACGCGGGTCCAGTGCTGGTTGGTGAATATCACACGTCTTCGAATTTTTGGTTCTAAGACATATCGGTTTCCTCACAATGTTTTCCTTCACTGTGTTGAGAGTAGTGGTAATGAAATAAATTACACAAAGTAATGCTCCTGGCTGCGTTTGAACCCACGACCGAGACTCGGTAAGTCGGAGCCAATGAATGTAGTATATTTTTCAGTATAGTCAACCGATTGCGATGAAACAAAGCCTAAATAATACATCAAGTTACACACTATTTTAATGAACAAAAGTTATCTACATAGATTTCGTACTTTTTGCGTGATGCGCGCACAACTAAAAACTTGAACAGATTTATTATTTTATTTATTTATTTATATGTATAGATAAGGAAAAGGTTAGACAGATTTATTGTTATTATATAAATATTAGTCAGCCATCAAGGTAATAACAGGGATAAGTAGCCAATTGGCCATGGTTTATATTAGAAGCTACGTCCATAAAAACATCAAAACGTGACAAACCATCCATTAGTCTGACATAAAAACCCTAAGGGTTGTCGCACACGGCCCACATCCTACAGCCATAAACGTCGCGAGAAGCTGGAAGCGACCACTAAGGTAGCTGAAGCGCGTGACAGCCACTTGTGGCTGGCCATGCTACTTTTTTTTACCCATGCGTGCAGTATCATAATGGACTGTAACAAAGAAGGTTTAAATGCGCGAGTGGCGTGTGACGGCGTTTTGTATCTGCGTGTAGTGCCAGTGCAGGCCACAAGAAGTGAGCAGCGAGGACGATTTGTAGTGCGTGGCGGCCATCGGCATCAATCATGTGCTATCTAAAACTATCTATATAAAATAAATCTATATAAAACTGGCTTTTGCTCGCGGCTTCGCCCGCTTACATAAAATTATATAGCCTATGTCATTCAGGAATAAAGCAGCTTTCTATCGTTGAAAACATTTTAGCAATCGGACCAGTATTTTCAGAGATTACCGCCTAAAATAAATAAAAAGTTTACCTCTTTATCATATTAGTGCAAGATAGTGTAGATGTACGAAAACTATAGCGGCGTTTTGTGGTAGTGGCCGGTGGCTCGTGTGCGGCGACCCTAAGCCACCCAGCAATAGACACTATCAATCAAATTCGTTTATATAACTTTTTGTGAGTACCGGAACTGATATTTTCTATTCACAGAAGCCTCCATATTTCACTGTTTTTCAAACGAAAACTTTTTATCGACGTCACTGAAATCAATATTGGACAGAAACGTTATATTGTACTGACTATTTAAAACGGCATTAATCTAGATACTAATGTAATTTGTATGTTTGTAATGTTAATCTCCGAAACTACTCAACCGATTAAGTTAATTCTTTAAAAAAAAAAATGTATCTAAGCGCATTATTCTATGCAATTAATTCATCATCTCTGCTTTCAAAATGTTGAAGAAGACCAGAAGAAACCGGCATGGCGTATGAGAATTAAAAAATCTCGTAAAACCAAAACATTCAAAGATATGTGACGTCCACCAATTCGCATTGTGTCCGCGTGGTGGATTACGACCCATTCGCTCTCCTAGAGTGGAGGTCTGAGTCCCAGCAGTGGGAACATGTACTTATACATGTATTATAGGTACATGTTCCCACTGCTGGGACTCAGGATCTAGGTAGATATAGGTAGATATATACTTATTATATTAGGCGAATGGTCCCCTGAACATCTGGCTGGAGTCAAAATGCACACAGTCATGCTCAGACCAAAGTATTAATCGCATGAAAAGCTATAAATTAATCTATGATAAACATATATTTTTTCAGTCAGTTTTATGGTACTGCTGTTAGGGCGCTAGGGCTTTAGGGCGCTGCGCAAACGGAAAAACTTTTTAGTCCAGTTACCGACACCCAAAATTTTTTATAGTCCTGAGTATGTGTTAGGAGTTGTCAGCAACAGGAGAGGCCCAGTTGGGTCGAAGCCTACTGGGGCCAGGGTTATCCGAAAGGAACTCGACCCTGGTATGAAGGCTAGAAGGAACGGTGTGGGTTTTTAGTCAGTAAGCGTCTGACACTATCTCCCGCTCCACCCAAGAGCGGGGGTTGTCAGTGGAAGCAACTGGACACAAAAAATGTTTACGTATGCGCAGGGAGTGGATGATTTCATACTGGTTTTATAGAAATCAAATATTCACCGGTAGCCTGTATCTGACATAAGTGTCCACGTTTGTGCGCTGCCTAAACCACTCCACGAAAGCACGGCCTAACCGTTCGTTCTGAATATAACCTGTACGTATAAAAGTTTCAACGTGAAGTAACTGAATCTTTTATTTAAAGTTTCGATCGCCACTAAACGGAAGAAAGCTATTTTTAACATCCACGGAAGTTCTTGTAACGTCTCTTACCTGAATATTTTATGTTGGAGTTCAGTTTAGAGGCTTATCAGCTTTTAAAGTCAACGTTACACTAATACTAAACGACTATGTCACGACGCCCTCTAGTCTCAAGCTAAGCAGAGCTTTTTTTTTACGGTTGGCAAAAATTATCTTATGACAACCCCCGCCCTTGGGTGGAGCGGGAGATAGTGTCAGACTCTTACTGACTAAAAACTCACCCCGTTCCTTCTAGCCTTCATACCGGGGCTCGAGTTTCCTTTCGGATAACCCTGGCCCCAGTAGGCTTCGACCCAGCTGGGCCCCTCCTGCTGCTGACAACTCCTTGAGGCGCGCGGGAACTGTGCGCGACGTTGACGTCTTGGGCTCGGTCCAGAGCTTGTGTTATGGGCACTAGACAACTGATAAACATACTTATATATTTCTAAATACATTATAGATAAATTACACCCAGACACAGAACAAATGATCGTGCTCAACACACAAACTTTTGTCCTGGGTGGGAATCGAACCCACGACCTCCGGCACAGCAGTCAGGGCCACTAACCACTAGACTCTGAAGAGCAATGGTGGCAGTGGTAACAGTCCTGACTTCTCAGTTTCCAACTTCCCAGCCAAGCATATTACGTTGTGTAATTTATTTCACCATCGCTGCTCTGAAAACGGTGAAGGAAAACATCGTGCGGAAAGTGGCATGTTCTAGAATAAAAAAAAAACGAATACATGTGACATTAAACCCGCACTGGGCTGCGTGGTGGATTACGGCCTATTCTGTCTCCGAGAAAAGAGGTCTGAGTCCCGGTAATGGGAACACTAAAAGGCTGATTATGCCATGCTTGCCCTAAACAGTTCTGCTGAACATGTTCAGATCGTGGATTCGATTTCTGCTTCGAGCTAAGTGTTAGTGAATTATTTCATATGGAAATTCACAGTTAACCAAGGCTCGTACTTAAAATAAACCTTGGAATTCAAATCGATATCATCTCGACGACAATCGATGCCAAAAAAATTGTCACAATGTAAGGAAACCCTTCGAGTGTTGCTTTTGTCATCGTATTTTGTAAGTCGTTTACTACATATTTTCTTTCCCGATGGATACATGGAAAATCATCCAATGATATATATAATAAATAAAACTACAAGTATTCGTACAAAACAAAGTATAAATCTCTCCATCCTTGTTAAAATATTTATTCAATTCCAAGGTCGATTTCTCAAGATATGGCCTTTGACCGTAGTGTCGCTAATAGCTTAGCATTACCATCGTAATAATAGATATAATTATCTTGTCAACCATTAAATATTTCTTGTTGCTTCAGCAAGACAAATGGAATGAATGAACAGTTTTTTTTTTTATGAGGAAGGAAGTTTTTTTGTCGAAGAATCTTATGACCGATCGATTGGACATGATTTATTAGTTAAAATATTTTTATAAACTAGCTTCTACCAGCGGCTTCGCCCGCGTGAAAGTCAGTTTCTCCATATAAATTTTGGACCCCGTTTCATCCACTTAGGGGGTGAATTTCGTAAAATCCGTTCTTACCGGATGTCTACACCCTATAAGGAACCTACCTGCCAAATTTTAAGTTTCTGAGATTTCGTGATTAATCAGTGAGTGGTATGTATTTCGCTTTTATAGTGTAACCCCCGTTTTACCCCCTTAGGGGTGAGGTTTCGTAAAATCCGTTCATAGCGGATGTCAACACTCTATAAGGAACCCACCTGCCAAATTTTAAGTTTTTAGATGTTATAGTTTCTGAGATTTCGTAATTAATTAGTGAGTGGTATTTCGCTTTTATATATATAGACTAGCGGCCTGTCCCGGCTTCGCACGGGCTAAAAATATAGCCTATGTAACTCAGGGTGAATGTATCTTTCCAATGTTGAAAGAATTTTTGAAATCGGAGCAGCAGTTTTTCAGTTTATTCATTACAAACATACACACAAAAAAAACCCTCTTTATAATATTGGTGTAGATGTATAGATACACCAAACGATCAATACCTCTACACTTTTTAGGTACTTTTATAGATATTGCGAAACTGGGTGTGAAGTCCCGCAAGTCTGGTTTGAAAAGGGAGGATTCCCCGACCAGACGGGTATTGTGTCTGCTCCGGACAAGTGCTCGTTAGTAGTTTTAGGGACTGTTGTACTCTTTGTAAAGCTAGAACTACATTAGACCGACCCACACGTGTAACACGCCTAATTTGAATTTAGAGCGACGTCGCGTGGCGTGGATCTGGTGTAGCTCTACAAGTCTAGTTTCCCCACAGAAAAGATGAAAAGAGGTTAGAAAGGAAATACTTTACGATTTCTAATACAACAAGTGTCGCCGCTTGTCTCCCACTCTTTAACTTCGCTACAGGCAATAAACCAATAGAACGCACACACTTAGATAACAAGTTTGCTATTGGTAGTTGAACTACGAGCATTGCCCTACTTTGTGGCCTGCCCCGCCCACTAGGCCATTCTAACCTCTATCATTTGTTCTGTGAGATTCCCTGTAAAATGTATGGAGACCGACGCGCCCACGCCCTGGGGTGTGTGGCACACGTGTGCGCAGTGTAGTTTTCCCTTAACTCTGATACCGTTATGTGGGAATTTTTCTATATGAATGATACTGCTGAAGTCGAATTGTTTGTAATAAATTATTTCTTCTAACAATGAGACTGCGCCTTCGGTCGTTCTAATTAATCTTGCCTTGGCGCTGCATATTCTATCGCTGACACCTCTAGGCTTTATTATCTACCTAATGGCTGTGAAAACGAATGTCGTTGCCGTAAAATAGAATAGATAGGCCAGAACCCAAAAACTAATTTAAAAAATCTCAATCGGCACGCTAAGAAGAAAATTTAAAAGCGCGAGGCAATGGCCCGCGCGCCCCAGCTGTCGAGGTTCCGATCCCGATTTCCGGCCACCGTAGGTGCGAGCTTGCGGACGGCGAGCTACCCATTGCATGGCCGTCCGAGAACCGTCCGGACCGAGCCTAAGTCGTCGACGGCTCGTAAAGTGGCGATAGAGATCCCCGGGGCTCTGGAACGATGGCAAAATAAGGAACAGGAGTCGGGTTTTTAGTTAGTAAAGAGCGGGAGATGTCATTAGATGATTTTCCCACCTAAAAAAATAAAACAGAAGACAATTTTGAAGTTCAAGAGTGGGTTTCTTGAGTTTAGAACGTCTCAGAGCCTTACTTTGAAGCCTTTAAATATTACAATATTCAGTGCACATATCATCCCCTTGTCCCGTGTTATTCGATGTCGTCGTAACACGTTTTTTCTTTTATTCTGTTCATCACCCGTCGAAAACAACATCTAACAAATACTTTTTCTTTCGCAGGAATACAGCATGCAATCGGCGGGCTAGCATCAAAACCGGAGCGAGATCTCCTCATGCAAGACTTCATGACCGTCGAAACGACGAACTTCCCCCATGAAGGATCCAATCACACGCCAGCTCATCACTACTCCGAGTTCAAGTTTAAGACCTATGCGCCCATAGCATTCAGATACTTCCGCGATCTGTTCGGGATCCAACCCGATGACTTCTTAGTAAGATTACTGTATTAATTCTTCTGGAGCTTTAGTAGATGTTCTTCTGTTTGGTATTGTAGAAAAAGACTCGTCTTTTATAGCTATAAATGTACTGCGCATCGATTTTTCATAAAGTTCTTTATTAGAAATCGATGGTACTGCAAGATGGCTTGCTTAGTGCGTAGACCTTAGCGTGTGTGTGAAGTGTTGAAGTGGATCCATCGTACTGAAATATACGTTACCGCCCGAGGGCTCGTATTTCACCATAGCGGCGCTACTCGTCGTGCTCTATATAGCCCTAAGCTACCAAATTACACACACAAGTCGCCACGCGGCCGAGCTGGTCGCCCCACCATGGTGTCCCGGTGAAATATAGCCCTAAGGCCGCGATCTATTTGACATTTTGACAACTTGAACTGCATTCAGAAAGGGATGGATGCATATAGGATGTCTATCTCCATCCCTCTTTCTCGCTCGCACTCCTGACATTTGAATACGTCATTTTTAAGGCCACTGGTACTCCCCAGTTGACTAAGGTTCTTGGCATTAATCAAGCCGCCTGTTAGTGCGTTTTATGACTTGGTAGAGTTCGCGAAATTCTATACCATAAACTGCAAAAAATAAAATACTTGTGAAAATCTTCGTGGATTACTTACCTTGGAGCATACAACTTGACAATAAAGTCAATGTGGTTGCATTAGCGCACAATATCAAAATAAGTATAATCTTATCAGTAGCACTGGACCGAAATATGCGTCTGCTCGTATATCAATCCTGCTCATCATCATCATCACATTTCAGCCGAAAGACGTCCTCTGTTGGACATAGACTTCCTTCAAGTGTCACCATGACAACCGGTCCTGCGCGTCTCGCATCCATCGGAGTTATTGCTTTTTGGATTCCTGCGACCCTCACCGGGTCATCGTTCCACCTTTTGAGAGGCCTTTCAACGTGGGAATCTTTAAGTAGAGAGTGAATAGGTTTCTTCTAGGTTAGCGCGTTCCATCGTCGACCGCATCCTCGCTTTCCATCAGGTGAGATAGCGGTCAAGCACAAACCTATCAACAATAAAAAAAAACGTGGGTCTTCCGGTACACGGTCGTCACAGAACCTTTCGTCCCTATCGACCATCTGTCCTGCGAGCAATGTGCCCTGCCCTCGGTTTAGCCTGCCTGCCCGAAGTTTCCTCTTCAGGTTATGTCGGTAACCTTGGTTCTCCTGAAAGGTATCTGTCATGACAGGAAAACATTTTTCAAATTCGAAATGTGTCGCTCAAACTTGCGTCATACAATTAGCGTAAAAGTCGAAATTGATTAATTTCAGTGACGTAAGTAAGGCTTGACCAGACGGAGCTTGGGTTTATACAACGAAAAACCTGCCAATGGAGTTGCTTTGTACCTTTCAATCGCGTCAATTAGAAAAACAATACAAAGATAATAAGCGCGAACGCCGGCGTCCGCTGAGGGCTTAATGAATTAAGATATGTAGCGATAATAATTGACACAACCAATAGCAAACTTGCGATCTAAGTGTGCGTGGTCTGTTATTTGCAATGGAGTTAAAGGGTGGGAGACAAGCTGAGACATTTGTTGTAGTACAAATCGGCAAGTATTTCCTTTGTAACCTTTTTCATCTTTTCTGTAATCCTACCCACTACACCATTTTGGGACCATATTTGTTGTTACGTACAGCTAAGGACTGGAATTCCTTACCGGAGTCGTATGTTTCCTGATAGCTAGGTACAACCTAGAGGTCTTTAAGTCAAGAGTGAATACTTCTAGATGCTTACTGCTTCTTCAAGTGTACTCCATCGTAGACCACATCATCGCTTACCATCAGGTGAGGTAGTGGTCAAACGCGAGCCTATTATTATTATTGTTAGTCCATATTGTCCCACTGCTGAGCAAAGGCCACCCTCCACTCCTTCCAACGATCACGGTTCCTCGCTCCTCGCTTTCTCACTCCAATTCTTAAGAAAGCCATCCGGGTCGTCCCGCCATCTCCTTCGTGGTCTGCCTCGGCCCCGCGTTGCTGTGTCCGGGCACCAATCTTGCGTTTTACGCGCCCACAGCTCGTTGGACATGCGGCAGACATGTCCTGCCCAGTCCCATTTAAGTTGGGTAACCTTTTGAGCCACATCAACGATTTGCGTTTTGGAGCGCAGTGTTGTGTTTCGAACATGATCTGTTAATTTAACACATAAAATGCTGCGCTCCATTGCACGCTGGCAAACCTTGAGTTTGGACTTTTGGATGTTTGTCAAAGACCAAGTCTGTCCACCATAGGTCAGAATGGGGAGAATACACCTATCACTACATAGTATAAAACAAAGTCGCTTTTTCTGTCCCTATATCCCTATGTGCGCTTAAATCTTTAAAAGTACGCAACGGATTTTGATGCGGTTTTTTTTAATAGATAGAGTGATTCAAGAGGAAGGTTTATATGTATAATATTGCAGCCGAGCGAAGCCGGGGCGGGTCGCTAGTCATTTATTAAAAAAAAATTGCGCCATGTTGCAGAATTGCGAATGCAGGACTTTATTGCATTGTAAAGACGAGTCTTTATGCTAGAGGTTGTGGTTTGTGGTATTATCAAGCAGAGCGGAAAGCGATAAACAAATTACCGTAGTATGTCATCACTTGCGCGAGCCGTCGCGTCATAACCAGGGGTTAAAGTACCCAAAGAAGTTACATACAACATTACTTTTAATTTATGTGAAACCTAAATATAGTTTGTTCAGAATCAGTAACTGAATCGATTCTAATATTTTTATACCATGCTATATTTTTCTCCAAAAATATTTAAAAAAAAGGACAAGTTGGATACCACCGACGCTAAGTACAACACAAGTCATAGCGGGCATTGAAAAAACAATGCCTCGATGCCCGGATGTCCCGGTGACCATGTATTTGTGCGGACAACCAGGTAACATAATTTCCATCAGATGAGAAAGTGGTCAAGCGCAAACCTATCAACAATAAAAGAAAAAAATCATTTTTAACCGACTTCTAAGATAGGAGAGGTTCTCAATTCGAATGTTTGTATTTTTTTTAAATGTTTGTTCGCGCATTACTACGTCGCTTACCAACCGATTTGAAAAATTATTTTTTGTTGGAAAGTGTATACTTCCCAAATGGTCCCACAGTCACCAAGTTGGGATCTGATGATGGAATCTTAGCGAACCCTCAAACTCAATTAATTTTTTTAGTGAAGACGGTTATTTTTTTTTTATAAAAAGGTTTTTTGACATTTATGTTAGTCATTACGCTCCGCTCATCCGCCATATTGGTATCACAAGCCACAACCTAAATGTAGATGTGATAGTTTCAAAACAAAACTCACAGTATTAGATACCTTCCATATAATGTTCAGACTTGAATCAAATCACACGTATATAGCTTTAGATGTGTTTTAGCACGTTGCATGTAGTTTGTGATTACCTAAATGTGTTCAGCACTTAGTTGTTCCAAGAGTTCTTACACTGTATGATTAATTAGAGTTCCGTGTGACCGTTTGTTGTTTACGAAGAGAGAACATGCACCCTTTACCATGTCGGTCGAAGTAAGATGGTTTTAATCTTCTTTCAGTGTGGGTAAGAGATGGCGCTAGACAACCTGTATAGCTCTGTCTCTTACCCTAAGATTAAAACAATTTTACATAAACGTCATGGTCCATAATGGTCGTCGAAAAGTCCAAAATGTATGATAGACGGATAAATAAAACGTTTGTGTAATGTCATCATCGTCATCATCATCATTTCAGCCGACAGACGTCCACTGTTGGACATGGCCTCCTCTAAGTGTCGCCACAATGATTGATCCTGAGCGTCTCGCATCCATCGGATTCCCGTAAACTTCACCAGGTCATCGAGGTCGCCACTGCAGAACCTTTCGGCCCGAACCGAACGGCCATCTGTTCTGCGAGCAATGTGCCCTGCCCATTGCCACTTTAAGTTTGGCGATTCTTTGTGCTATGTCGGCAACCTTGGTTCTCCTGCGGATATCTTCATTTCTGATTCGATCCCGCAAGGAAACTCCGAGCATAGCCCTTTCCATTGCCCTCTGGGTGACTTTGAGCCTTCTAATGAGGCCCATTGTGAGCGACCACGTTTCGGGGCCATGTCATCACGCACAATCTATATACATTTTGGATTTAACAGCAACCGTTTCCACTGATGGAATGTACCTTTGTTTAGAGCTTGTCCCAGAAGATGTAGCTTCTCAGACACGTGATCCTAGAATAGTTTTGATACTTTCGTGCATGACGACAAAATGATACATTACAGCAACACACACACACTTGGTCTTGTACCAATGTATTGAAGCGGAAAATTAAGGGTAAAAGATGGAATTAAAACGAAGGTGCAATTTTGAATCTGCAAAAAAAAAGAGCATCAGGAAGAAATTATGTTTTGTTAATGATTTTCGACCCGAATCAATAATAAAATGGGTAGACACTTTTTTTTTTTAGTTTATTGTTATTTATAGAAAGCGTTTCGTAGATCAAGCCTCGTACAGGAACAGTCGCTTTCACGTACACAGTGATATCACATGAGTAGATAAACCGTACAGAGTTTATAACCGACCACCGTTCGCTTGTTGCGTACGCGACGAATACGCAACATGCGAACGGTGGTCACTCACACATTCCCCGCGCGCTTGTAGTAGTGCAACCGATTCGAGCGGTTGTTTGAAGCTTTGCCTCTGTACGGTTTATCTACTCATGTGGTGATATGCCGCGCAATAAATCGCTACAATTGTTCTGTTTTATTTGAAGAGGTTTTTTTAAAAGAGTTTAAGTATTTTTATATGATTCCTGGTGCTCCCGGTATACGTCTTTGAGGTACAATTGTATTTTCAAAACATCCTGAGACCCACTCAAATACACACACAAAATTAATTGTAAATCGGTCAACCCGTTTAGGAAGATTTAGGTGACAAACACACGTACAGATTTTTTTTATATATATCGCACCCTTAGAATTATAGTGACCTATTCCAAAAATGTAAATTTTTGGGTTAAATAAAGTTTTATACACGTAAGTTTTTTTGTAAATGAAGGTTATTACAATGAAATTTCATACAACTTATACAAATAATAGTTGAATTTGTTTCTCAACTTAAAGATCATGATTTTTAATTAGGTCCCTATAATTCTAAAGGTGCGATATTTATTTACGAACTTTATAACAATTTCATGAAATTTTATGCAAATTCAAAACTGCACCTTGATTAGTAATACTGAACATGTGAACATAATATGTTTATACACATATTTAGGTACTAACTGACCAAGTTTACATAACACTTCAAACATATTTATTTTGCGTGCATTTTACAAGAGTCGTGGCAAAGATATATTTATTGATCCATCATGCTGTGTTTAATTTACAATATTATATACATACTATAGTATAGGTAGCATCATTTATCACGATTATATTTTGTGTCTAAACGTAGGTTTATATTTTGTTATAAACATTTAATTTGTCTGAATTAAAAGGTAAATTCATATATTTAATTATATTTCGTGCCATTTATACAAGGTGTAAGGGACAGCCCTCCACAAACTTTAAAGGCTTGCTCAGTAGACGAAACTGAACAACTTTCAACAACACTTTTTTTCAGGAAACGAAAAAAAAAAAACAGCCTCACCATACAAAATCGAAAACTTGATTGGACAGTTTGTATGGAGAAGACGATTTTTTTTTCGTTTTCTGAAAAAAGAACTAGTGGTAGGGGGTTCAATTTTGTCTATTGAGCAAGCCTTTAAAGTTTGTGGAGGGCTGTCCCTTACACCTTGTATGTATAATAGGGAAAATGGAATGTGTTTATCTATCTAGTGACTGTAAGAGCTAATATTGTCGCTTTGCAAGGTAAAGATGTGTAAAAAAATACAATATCTGTCCACTGCGACCAATGATGTTTAAATAAACAGATTTGCTATGAGCGCGCTCTACTCGTGAAGACTCGAAAGGATCCTAATTGGGATCCTTGCCTTTAGGCGTCACTCATCGGATCTATGGGGTTACCATGACGTTCAAAGTAAGATTGTTTTAATCTTGTTTCAGTGTGGGTAAGAGACAGAGCTGTACAGGTTGTCTAGCGCCATCTCTTACCCAGTCTGTGTAAACGTCATGGTCTAGGACCTAGTCATGCGCTGCGTGCTGCTACAAAATTAGATAAAAAAATGCCTTCGTGTGTGTTTAGAAAGTGTACCAATTATGATACCAAAGTAAATAAAACACAGGGGATATCATATCACAAGTGCTGCCGCTGCCGCGCGGAACACATTTTTCGGTTGATTTGTGAGTGTATAACATGTCTGTTTATTAAAATGTTATTGACTGCTACCAATTATAATTATTTATTTATTAAAAAAGGTTACTATGCGAGTTATAATATTATTAATATTCTTTATTGACACTTCAAGACAAAGTTATTAGTGTAGCTCTGAATCTTGTAATAGGATTTCCTGTAAGTACCACAATAGCCACATCTCTCAATATACAGGGTACATAACAGAGACGTACAATGGACAAGGCCAAAGAATGATTATATTACTTAGAGAATTGGTATTGGAAATATAACAAAAAAAAATCTATGGGAATAGTGGCCAAAGCCATTTTGTGTTGCGGCTAAACATGTAGCTAGAATCATTTCGTATAATAAGTGTAGGTAAAACAATTATTTATTTATTAATTACATAAAAACATAACAAACGTTATCTAAGAAAAGGTACAATGGGCAGTCTTATCGCATTTCGCGATCTCTTGCAACAATGTCATGTTACAGCTACATTAATTTTGTTACTGTTTTAAAAACGCGCTCCTAAGCGTTTAAATGAGGAACTATTTAACAAGGACTCTGATACAAGTAAGTAGATACTTACTAAAATCAATAGAATTAAAGACAACTGTGATTTTGTAATATTGTTGCAGCAACATGTTTTTGTGAGTTGCTAAAACATGTTACTGCTACACAACTATGCAACTTTTGTTTACCATGACTTGGGAACATTCAGATTTCAAAAGCTAGGGCGAATTGTTGAGATAAAAAACCATCATAGATATTATATCGAACCTTTGGAAAAAACCGACATGGTCGATAAAACTTGGCAACATTGTTGCGGCGACATTTTTGCAGCAACACTGCTTTGCAGCTTTTGTTAACCATGACTTAGGAACATTCAAATATCAAAAACTAGGGCGAATTGTTGAGATTAAAATCTATCATAGATATTATCTCGAACCTTCAGAAAAAAATTGATATGGTCGATAAAACTCTTTAACATTGTTGCAGCAACATGTTCTTGTGAGTTGCTATAATATGTTGCAACACTGCTATGCAACGTTTGTTTACCATGACCTAGGGACATTAGGATTTCAAAATCTAGGGTGAAAACTATCTCAGATATTATCTCGAACCTTCAGAAAAAAAACTATATAAAACTCTTCAACATTGTTGCAGCAACATGTTCTTGTGAGTAGCTAAAACATGTTGCAATACTGCAATGCAACGTTTGTTAACCATGACCTAGGGACATTAGGATTTCAAAAGCTAGGGCGAAAACTATCACAGATATCATCTCAAACCTACAGAAGAACATCACAAATAACACTTGAAACTAACTCGTATTACTATAGCGCCATTCCAAACCATATTATGTTAATCGATTTCTACCAGATGTCAATGTGCAGTGCCCCGCTGCGGGAGCTCAGCAACCCGGGCGCTAGCGGCAGCATATTTTACTTGACCAACGATGACGAGTTCATTATCAAGACCGTGCAACATAAAGAGGGAGAGTTTCTCCAGAAACTACTTCCTGGATACTACTTGAACCTTGATCAGGTGAGTTTGTTTGGTACTTTTAATATTAGACGATATATTTAGATTATTGCGTTAGTCTAGCTATTATTATTATTCCATTTATTCATTGTATATACATATTTAACACATTTTTAAATATTAAAAAAAAAAGAATACTTAAAAAAAAAAACACTTAAAAATATAAAAAATAGTAGCCCATCGGGAACAGGTTCCAAGCTACCGGTGGTCAGGGCTCCTGAGAGAGGAACCTCCGGACAATACGCGCCGTGTCCAGAAGCACTGCCTTCTGAATCAAGCCCTTGATCCAATTGCCTAACGAGAGCCTTCGTAGATGTTGGTCGAGGCTCTTGGCTATTATTATTATTTGGAAGATAAGGGGCTATGCATCTCCCGTAGTGTAGGGGATGTAGTCACTGCGACCTAAAAGATCTATTGTGACTCGCCACCTTGTTAGAGTAACTCTTTTAGCCCGGAGGCTTCCAGGAAGTCTAGAATACTACTAGCTTTAAGAGTTTTAATCTCCTCCGGGCGAATAATGTGTCGGCCCAGATGGATACTCCGTTTTTGGATAATTTCCCATCTCAAAAATCTTGCTGGGCAAGTTATTTGAAGATTCCCCCACCCCCTTATAAAACTGTTTAGCAGCCTCGATGGTGCTTGATCGTCTTTTGTTTTTTAGCAGAGGATATCCACTGCTACCTACTCAAGATGCACTGTGGTCGCCAAATAAATAAGAGAAAAAAACATTTACTTGACACATAAATAGACTAAGAGCAAATGATTTGACAGGACTGTTGGAACACATGCCCTAGGACCAAAAATTCGAGCACGTTTTTTTTGCGGTGGGCAAAAATCATCTAATGGCAACCCCCGCTCTTGGGTGGAGCGGGAGATAGTGTCAGACTCTTACTGATTAAAAACCCACCCCGTTCCTTCTAGCCTTCACACCGGGGCACGAGCTTCCTTTCGGATAACCCTGGCCCCAGTAGGCTTCGACCCAGCTGGACCCCTCCTGTTGCTGACAACTCCTTGAGGCGCGCGGGAACAGTGCGCGCCACAAGGTTGTTATATTTACGCCGCTTGTGGTTATTCGAAGACATGTGACATTCACCAACCCGCAATGGGCCCGCGTGGTGGATTACGACCCATTTCCTCTCCTAGAGAGGAGGCCTGAGTCCCAGCAGTGGGAACATTAAAAGGCTGATTATAATATGCTTTTACACCACTTGTTACTCTGGACAAGCAATCAGTCAATGAGAATCGCCCAAAGACATGCTAATTATAAATTAATCCCTATTTTTCTCTGTTTTCCAGAACCCACGCACATTATTGCCAAAATTCTTCGGTTTATACTGCTACCAGTGCAACAGTAAGAACGTTCGACTGGTCGCCATGAACAACTTGTTGCCATCCTCCATCAAACTACATCAGAAGTACGATTTGAAAGGGTCTACTTACAAGAGGAAGGTACGTGTATTTCATAGATGACTATTACAAACTAGCTTTTGTCCGTGGCTTCGCCCGCGTACATGAAATATAGCCTATGTCACGCAGGAATAAAGCAGCTTTCTATCAGTGTAAAAATTTTAGCAATCGGACCAGTACTTTCGGAGATTACTACAAACAAAAAGCAAACTTTACCTCTTTATATTAGTGTAGTGTAGATGGATGTAGATAGGTTTTTGAAACAAACACTCTTATGTTAAACAAGACAGGGTTCAAATTCCATTGCTATCTATGTTTTTGGGACTTTTTATTAAAAATAGTTACTTAAAAAACCGGTCAAGTGCCACTCGGTGTCACGTACGACTTCCCGTACCATCGACAGAAAAAAACGGCAAAAAACTCGTTTTTGGTATTGAAACCCTATTTCAATATTTATTTTATCCTGTAGTTAGTAGGAAAAATTGAACTCTACCTATCACGGTTCATGAGATACAGTCCGGAGACAGGCAGACAGACAGCGGAGGCTTAGGTTCTCCTTTTTACCCTTTGGGTATGGAACCCTAAAAATCAACTTTCGAAAGATGAGAGATTGGACACGTTCCAGAATCTATGATATCGCATCTTTAACTCTCATTACCAAGCTCACCTTTTATCCATAACTTTCCAGGCGAACAAAGGCGAGCGTCAGAAGACGTCGCCCACCTACAAAGACCTGGACTTCATGGAGCACCACACCGAGGGTCTGTTCCTGGAGGCGGACACGTACAACGCGCTCATTAAGACCATGCAGCGGGACTGCCGAGTGCTCGAAAGCTTTAAGGTAACCTCATTGTCCTCATCATCATTATCATTGCACGTTACTCTGGACAAGGCCATAGTCATGTAATTTAAGTTATTCAAATAAGCCTGTCCGCTGGATACTATTTATTTGATGACACGCTTGGCACAGATGTTTAGCGATCGGAAGCTGCCCTGCGTGTCGCGGGTTTGGTGATATAGATAGATACCTTCTTATATCGTTCATCTGTTCTACGAGCGCTGGGCCCTACCTACTGCCTAAGTTAGACAATTCTTCGGGCTATGTCGTCTACATTCTTGATGCGATCACGCAAGGAAATGAGCATAGCCCTTTCCATTGTCCTTTGGGTGGCTTTAATTTTGCTTGAACTTTAAAAAAAAAATCTGATGAGGCCGATTTTAAGCGACTACATTTCAGTAATGGCACGTCATCACTGCCAACACGCACTGGTCATAGATTTTTGTCAAATATCACGCAAATATCTATTACAATGAGTAATATTGTGCATACCTATCATGGTATAGTTTTTAACCCAAAGGTTGACTGGCAGAGAATGCCTTGTTACATTAACTGCCGCACTCAGAGACGCCCATTAACGCTAATGTCTGATTTACTAATTTTGTTATTGAATAATAGTCTAAATCTTTATGACGGTAAGTACCTTAGGTTTTGCTTTAATTGACATTAAAGTTAAGTGACGTCTCTGAGTGCGGCAGTAAGTCTGTCATGAAACACTACTGAACACAGAAAATAGGAAAGAGGTTAGAAAGGAAATGCTTTCTGATTTGTACTACAACGAGTGTCGCCGCTTGTCTCACACCCTTTAACTCCAATACCGGCAATAAACCAATACTAACGCGCATTACGCAACTAACAGACCACGCACACTTAGATCGCCAGTTTGCTATTGGTACTTGAACTATGAGCATTGTCCAACTTTGTAACTCACCTGCTCTACCCACAAGGATATTCTATCCTCTTTCATCAGTTCTGTGGGTAGGACATCAACCATGTACCGGTGGCGCACTTTTTTTTTCTGACTAAATACCACAGACAATTATCATCTCCAGATCATGGACTACTCTCTCCTAGTCGGCATCCACAACCTCGACGAAGCTCAACGAGAGAAGTCGGAAGCCCGGAAACGTACGGACTCTCAGAGTGAGGGCGATGATGCAGAGGGGGAACCAAGGAAGGGACTTAATAGGACGAGGTTTGTTTTAGAAAATTGTTTTTTTAAATATAAGATGTAGACTAAGGAAATATCATATACAGGGTTATTTTTCAATGACCAATGTGCCCTGATCAGAACATGAGTGACACTTAGGTAGAACTACATGGGGCACTCGTGGGCTACGTACTGATCACCGATCTGGGCGCGTCGGTATTCATACATTTAATTTTTATATGGCAACTGGCCTTTAAGAACTATATTAGATCCACGCTACGCGATTCTACATACAAATTAGGCGTGGACCACGTGTGCGTCGGTCTAATATAGTTCCCGCTATAGAATAGCCCCCAGTCCCAACAGGATTATGTTTTAATGGCCAACAATTTCTTTTTTATTTACAACCACGGCTGGTCCTTGAAAAATATTCCTGTATTTTATATAGGCTGTCAAAATGGCAAAAAATACAGTTTTCACACCACCTGCTCGAAAATGTCAAATTATATGTCAAGCAACCTTAACCTAAAGTGAGTCATTAGTGGCCGGGGGCACAGCCGGTCAATAATGTTTTCATTATGACCCGCTGGTCCATAATGTGACTATTATTTTCTCACAGTAGGTGTAAAAAGTAGAGTATCCTCCTCTAGGCTAAAGGTGTCTTTGCCTTGGGCTAGCTTGAATCCCTCGCTGCATTCAGGATTGTTGTATTAACTCCCTCGCTTTGCTCGTGAGTTAAATCCCGAATCCTTCATTGCGCTCGAGATTCAATATGACGCCCGTGACATAAGACACAACTTTAGCCCCTCGGTGCATAATCTACTATTATAAGATTTTGAGGCAATTATTTGACTATGTTCAATAAAGTGGAAAGCCGGGTTTTCGCGAATACCATTTTTTTATTATTATTTAATAATGTTCCCATACGCTGAAAACCTACGCCACCGCCACGGCCACAGTCGGGCTTGTAAATTTCACTATAATATAAATACGATTAGCAAAATTTTTGATGCGATATGAAACAAACAGATACTCAAATTGTTTTGTGTTTATGAATTAGGTTATTTTATTTATAAAGTGGAAAACGAATGTGTATTATCTAAATCTTTTCTATTGGTGGCGGTACTGTATCTCTTTTTATTACAAAACTATTTCAGATCGGAACAGGGGAGGGAGGATTTCACCGCGCAAGTGAAACGGACGCAGTACGATTGAGTTTTATATGTTTTTGAATGTTTCTTTTTAATAATACGTACTATTATTTATTATATTATTATTGTCTAACAGTTTTCGTACTATTATGGATTATTTTTCTCTTAGTATTTCTTTGTGGTGGGTTTTAATTACTGGTTTGGTGGGTAAATTTATTAAAATTATGTTTAATCGCATCGGGATTGAGGATGATAATATTTTTATCAATTCTTATTAAAGACAAACTTTTGCCAGCGGCTTCGCCCGCGTAAAAGTAGGCTTATATCACGATATCCACTAGAAATTAATTTGCGAATAATTAAAACAGCGACTCAAAAATCAAACCAAAAGGGAACTGAATCCTATGTACTAGTCCAGCACATGGTCTAATCGTTTGCCAAACATTGTTTGTAATACTAGCGGTCCTGACAAACGTTGTCCTGTCGAAAACTGGGAATAATTGAGACCCTTAATTGGTATTTTCAAACCATCCCAGGATACTCAAATATACATACAAAGTTACATCCTTATCGGTCAAGCCGTTTGGGAGGAGATAGGAGACAAACAAACGTGCAATAGATTTATGAATGTATGTTTGTTTGTTTGGGTCAACTCTTGTAAATGAATTTTAACACAGTTAACCGATTGTGCATGCTTAACTAAATGACGTCATTTAAAATGGCTGTCTAGTTATTTTTTTATGCACTGATATGGCTATCAAATAAAATGTTTTTTGTACAAAAAAAACACAATAAATCCGATATGGCGGACAATTTTTAAAAAGCTTGTTTTTTTAATGTTTTATTAACAGCTTTAAGTGTGAAAGTAAGGCCTACTAACCACGGACGCGTAGCTTCATAGACGCGTATTCGTCATTATATGCTTGCGTGAAGCTTACATACAAAACTATGAAACTATGTCGACGATGGCACGACGTTGCCGCTTCCTAGACAGAGACACTAAGCGTATACGCCTCGAACACGCATCTATGAAGCTACTAGTCCGTGGACAGTAAATCTAAGGTCTATATTTCTCAGGGACAATATCGCGCAGGCATGTCTCGGTGAAATATATCCCCAAGCCACCAAACTAGACACCATACAGACGCCAGAGTCGCCACACGTCCGAGCTGGTCGCGCCACCAATTTGGTGGCGAACCCGTTTGATTGCTCAACCAATTTGGTGCTGATAACTCTCTAGAAGAGTAGCTGGCCGAGTGGTAACAGCCCTGACTTACGAGTTGTGGGTCGCGGGTTCAAACCCTGTCAGACGCGTAATTTATTTCATCACCACTGCTCTCTAACCGGCGAAGGAAAACATCGTGAGGAAACCGGCATGTCCTAAAACCAAAAATTCGAAGACATGTGAAGACATTCACCAACCCGCACTGGGCCCGCTTAGTGTATTACAGCCCTTTCTTTCTCCTGGAAAGGAGGCCTGAGTCCCAGCAGTGGGAACATTAAAAAGGCTGATGATGATGATGAAATCTCTATAGAGCTGTATACATTTTGTTGGTAGCGGCGACTGGTCGGATCACCATGGTGTCTTGGTGAAATATAGCCCTGTCTGTCTGTATGTTACGCTTTCACATTTATACTACTAAACCGATTTTGCTAAAATATGACACGAAGTAAGCTTGAATCTCAAGAATATAGGCTACTTTTTATCTAGCTTCGACATTCAAGCGAACGAAGTCGAGGGCAAAAGCTAGCTCATAACATTTGTTTGATAAACCCATCTAACCGTTAATCGATAACCCACTACAATTACGTCATGTGATCTTATAGTTAGGTGGTTTTAACTCGAATAACTTGAGAGACACTGTCTCTATAACTGTGTATTATCTACTACTTATTTATTATGCATGTTCTAACAATGATATTGAGGCTCCATTGTGAATTTATTTCTGCGTGAAGTAGTGCTGGCAACACTGAAACAACTCATGACTTATCGACTGAAGGACTCTGTATCCATTGTCAATGAAATTGCCAAAAAAAAAAATCATGACTTATCGTTTACGTAAAACAAACTTGCCCCTTTTTTATGGTGGGAAAAATCATCCAATGACAACCCCAGCTCTTGGGCGGAGCGGGAGATAGTGTCAGACTCTTACTAACTAGAAAACCCACCCCGTTCCTTCTAGCCTTTATACTGGTGCCCGAGTTACTGTTTCGAAACTAACCCTGGCCCCAGAATAAACTTGCGCTAGGCTGAGTTTCAAATCTCTGCCGTAGTCTGTGTTTCTTGCCCAGCAGGGATAAAGACTACTGGAGTCACGAGTTCGCTCATACGACAACCCTCGCTCTTGGGTGGAGTGGGAGATAGTGTCAGACTCTTATTGACTAAAAACCCATCCCGTTCCTTCTGACTCTGGAATGCAAGGCAACGAAGGAACATAAGAGTGGGTTTTTTAGTCAGTAAAAGTCTGGCATGCCCTCGTGCTTTGCCCAAGGGTGGGTGAAGTCATTAGATGATTTCCCACTTAATAAAAAAAACTGGGTTTCCTGATGGCTATATTAAATGAGTTCTTAAATCAAGAATGAATAGGTTACTTCTAGGCAAGTGTGCTCTATCGTTGATGAGATTATCGCTTACCATCAGGTGATATAGTTGTCAAGTGTGAGCCTATAAATGATAATATACTTGTCAAATTAGCTGTCCTAGGTATTTTTGTCGAAATTACTCTGGAGCCTCAAAATATGATTGTGTATGGGATTCTAAAAGCATGCATCTACCTGTTATTGAATGCATTCGTTCATTCAATCGTTCGTTCAAGGTTTTCTAATGTGCTGTAAGTGTGAAATACAACATTGTTAACATGTTTGTGTAATTACTTTAACAAAATTTTACAACTTTAACGCCTCTTGCAAAAGATAACCTGCTGCTAAATCATTTTTAATCAATTGTCGAGTGGTAACAACCCCGACTTACGAGTTATAGGCCGCTGATTCTAAACCCAGCCAGGCGCATTACTTTCTGTAATTTTTTTCATCACCACTGCTCTCAAAACGTTGAAGGAAAACATCGTGAGGAAACATGGGAGGCATGACTTACAAAAATTCGAAGACATGTGACATTCACCAACTCGCACTGAGCTCGCGTGTGGATTACGACCCTCACCTAAAGAGAAGGCCTTAGTCTCAGCAGTAGAAATATTATATGGCGTATTATGAACCGGCCTCATCTAGCTTAAATAGACCAAAAAAAAAATTGACGTGTAAAAGTGTTTTTTTAAACCTATTTGCAAAAATAAATATCATTTATCATTTATCATTTATGCGTATTAACCTAAAATTTAAACATCAGTTCCTGTTCGTTAGTCTTACTAAAAGTCGTAAATGGCTTGACCGATTTGAATAATTCTTTTGAAAAATTGGATAATTGAAAATTAATCATTTTTATAACAATCGCCTCTTAATTCATGAATCCCCAAGCGACACCCGGTGGCCGCGCATCTATTGTCTTACTATTGTGTCTCTAATTGACGGTATCTGAAGGGTTAAAGTAGGAAACCATTATTTTCACGAGAGTGGAGCCACAGACGGCAGCTAGACAAGCATTGAAATTAACTCAGAGGTCAAAGTCTCTTTTAATTCATGAATCCCTAAGCGAACGCAGGCGTTTGCGCATCTATTGCCTTACTATCGTGTCTTGACGGTATCTGAAGAGTAAAGTCCGTACAGCAAACGTGTAATCACCAAATCATATGAGAACCATGCAGATTATCGATTTCCATACAGATTCGAGTGGCCCCGTCCAGTTAGTGCAAGCATTTATTTGTCAATATTCGTGTAACTCAAATCAAGGCCTTTCGCGAGAAAGAGGGATGGAGCTATACACTCTATATAACTCTATCCCTTTAACATTTCAGTTTAGGTCGTCAAATGTATTGCGTTAAAAACTTGTGGTAGGGCCTCTAGACTAGAGAAGCTCAACGACTGTTTAATGTTGTATTTCACACGTAAAATTATATGCTGTTCGAATGTATTACAAAGATTTCATGTGTATGTGTCCAACAATGCTGTTTGTGTGCACAAGGTTTTATTTAATAACCCTTTCTTAATAGTTCCTCGACAAGGTAATGGTATCTTCTCATACCAAGAAGATATTTAGTCATACCACTCTTCATCTTCATAATCTTCATAATAGCGGGGACTCACTCTAAAACCCCACTGTGAAAAATATTCCATGATTACCATATCAAAAAGTTTGTCTAGAATGGTGGTCGAGTTCAATAGTCCAATAATGATAAAATTCTAAGTACAAAAAATTTACTTTTTTGGTTTCTCTTATATCGAGAAAAAATCTGGTCTAAGCAGCATTTAATTACACTGGAATTCGACCCAGTGATGAAACTGGATAGTACATAGAGTAACTGCGTTATCATGATGCTTCTTTTCAAGACTGGTGACATGTACTACCACTGTGCCTTTCATTTGAAGTTCCATAAAGGCTTATTCAGTGGTCCTTCGAGCCGGATGGCGGTGCGTAACTTGGCGAGGCATGTACCCAGTGTCCTGCGCCGGCCGTTCTGTGACCACATTTTGATTTTTTAATTGTTAATGCAGAGAGTAATTTATAATAAATTAAATACAGAAGAGACAATTCATACAAGTTTACAAGACAGATATTTCTCCTTCATCTTGATGAAGGAAGGTCCCTGCGTCCCACACACACTGGCCACGCGAAGTGGTGCGCCGCCATAATATTATTTTGACACACCTTTGTTTGTTTTACTACGCTAAGAGTAATTTGTTAAAAAACAAAATACAGTAACGACAATTCACACGACGTCTACAAGACACAGATATTTCTTCTTCTTCTTCTTCGGACCTAAAGCCTTGTGCATACAATCAGCGGTTTTACCTTGCCTCCAGCTTATCAGTACTGTCTGTTCCAGATCTATCAACCGTCAGCGACTGGTGGCGCACTCCACGGCGATGGAGAGCATACAGGCTGAGAGTGAGCCTATCGATGAAGAGGACGATGTGCCGTGAGTATTTACTTGACACTAGTGAACCTCTTCTGCGACACATGACTTCAGCAATAGACATACTTCTTCTTCTTCCTGCCCTTATCCCATATTACTTGGCGTCGGCGCAACACGTTTTTTTTCTTCCATTCTGTCCCCCGTCAAACTATCACTAACTCCCTTTTCTTCGCACCGACTGGACCAAATATGCTGCTGCGTCCTGCTGTGCCTACGACGCAGCTGTATATTTCACGTCTACATTGCTCTACGAAGGTTGAGGAAGTCGTAGAGTATATGAAGATAAAAAGCAACTGGACTCTGAGGGTCGAAAGGCTGGATTCGCGCCACGACACCAACTTCAAGTCGTTCGTGATACGAGTTCCAACCCACCATCTACAGACCTTTTTGAGAGAGGACTTTTGGCCGAAAGGTGTCGTGTATCGACGTTTCCGAGGACGGCTACGCGACACCACGCAGCGGAACACGACGCCGATGTTACATGTTAAATTATAAATAGTTCAAGTTTTGTTGTTATGATATTTATTAGTTTATTATTTTATAAGATTATTTTATGTATTTTTTCTATGGGCCTTCGATGCCTGAAATAAATGGTTATTATTATTATTATTATTTTCTTTCATGTCACTTCTCACTCAATCTATCCATCTTTTCTTCGGCCTTCCTCTCCCTCTCAATATAAAATAGACGTACAAATAAGCAATCACATGTCAACATGAATAAAATTGTCGAAGGCTATTTTTTTTTTGAACTGTACAATACCTATCCGTATTCGCTCCCTTACAACTTTTCAGTCACTGGCGCCACTTTCAAACTTCCTCAAATATACTCATTTCTCACTTTAACCATTCTTGTCACACCACACATCTATCTCAACATTCTCATCTCCACTACATGCAATTTATTTTCCTCCGACTTTTTCACAACCCAACATTTTGATCCATACAGTTGATCTTATCACGGACTTGTAGATTTTACCGTTTAAATTCTTCAACATCATCATTTCAACTGAAAGACGTCCACTGTTGGACATAGGCCTCCCCCAAGTGTCGCCATAACGATCGGCCTTGTGCGTCTCGCGTCTATCGGATTCCCACAACCCTCACTAGGTCTCGGTCCACCCAGCGTCTTCTGGTACGTGGTCGCCACTCCAGGCACTCGTGTTATAATTATATTTCGTATTTATGCCCTCAGTCCTGGCGGCATTCCTGCAAGGAACGCGCGCGGCGAGCGTCTCCTCCTTTTCCTGGGTATCATCGACATCCTACAGTCGTACCGCCTCCGCAAGAAGTTGGAGCACACGTGGAAGAGCATGATACACGATGGGGTAAGTAGCTGAAGACCAACCTTGGGGTCTTTAAATCAATAGTGAATAATAATAATAATCTCCTCGTACGCCTTCCAAAAGACCAGGACCTCAGGGTCCTGAGATAAATAAATATATATATAAATAAATATATAAAAAATAATAATAATAAGGGAAGGCAAGCGTGCTCCATCGTCCGCCACATCATCGCTTAACATCAGGTGAGATAGTGGTCAAACTCGAGCCTATCAATAATAAAAAAAAGGACGAGGGGTACGCGAACACGCCTCGTTCCGTACCATTCCACACTAATGCCAAAATCGAGATGAGGACACAAAAATGAGCCTTATATCGATGCTGTAAAGATCAAAATGATCTGAAATCTTTTCATTGACATTGTACAGGGTCGATAGAAGACTTATTTTTGAAACCTTCTGTATCCTTATCTCGGTTTTGTCATTTGTGTGGATTTTATTTTTGTTTTCGGTGGGTAAAAATCATCCAAATGACATCCCCTGCCCTTGAGCGGAAAAGGAGATAGTGTCAGACTCTTACTGACTAAAAAACCCACCCCGTTTCTTCGTTGCCTTTCATACCGGGGCCAAGCCTCCCTTTCGGAGCTACACCCTTGGCCCCAGTGGGCTTCGACCCTGCTGGACCCTTACGGTTGCTGACAACTTCTTAGGCGCGCGGGAACAGTGCGCGCTGTCGACCACTGGGGCTTGGTCCGGACAGTTGCCGGACGGTCGGACAGCGAGCTACCATTGCTCGCCGTCCGCAAGCCCGCGCCTACGGTGGCCCGAAATTGGGATCGAAATCCCGGCGGCGGCTGGGGCGTGAGCGCCGTTGCCTGATGCGGTCGGCCTCCTTTGCTAGCATTACTACTTCGCACGCGGAGGCTCGCGCCTGCCACTCCGCCTCGCTCCGGACCATGACTTGTACGCGAAGCCCGGTGCGATAGATCGCCGCCGCCGCCACAAGGCCACGGCGATGCTCTGCCCAAGCGGGGCACACCTCTACCGTGGGCTCCTTCGCATTTGTCTGGATTGGTTCCTGTTAGCATAGGTAGATCCATATTAGTCTACGCTACGCCTCTATGTCTACTAAACTAAAACTTTAAATTACAGGTTATCTGACTGATATAATTTTAAAACGTACGTTCTTTCCTAATTTCAGGATACAGTCTCAGTGCACAGACCGAATTTCTACGCGCAGAGATTTTTAGATTTCATGGCTAAGACCGTCTTCAAGAAAATACCTTCGTGTAAGTATTACTCTATGCTTTCAATAAAATCTATCTACTCTATGACCAAAAAGGTTCCATTCACTATGGTATTAAAATGTTGCCATCTACAACTCAGTGTTACTAGTCTAAATAGAAATTATTTAAATTTTCTCTTTTTCTATTAAAATCCTATCATTAGTAAGCTCTAAATCATGTCGCTATTCTCTTATAGATAATTACCAAATAGTAAAGTCCTAATGTTATTAGATATATGTGTTTTGAGGTCAATTTGGAGATGGGTAGGCGGTAGTTTTTTTATTTGAGTAAATTGGGAAATGTATGTTATGTGAATTCTTTTGTTAGCATAAATGGTACGTTAATTTTACACTGCTGGTATTCATAGGATTCTATGGAGAGAATAGGCCATCATGTAGGTCAAGTGGGGTTAGCCCTATGATAAAGAAGTGACAATTTTTATTTATTTCTGTAATACCAATCTATAAATATGATGAAACTAATTTTTGTAATAGCCATATATCGACTTCCCATCTCCAATTGAACCTAATATCTATTGAGAAAGGTCCCATATAGATCCATAGTAACTATGAAAGTTTGAACACACAGTATATAAGTACCATATAATAGGAGGCCAAGACCATTGCTTACCGGGCGTAGGTCCAGAATCTCATAAAAATATTAAATCACTCTCTAATAAAGTTTACTCGAATGTCGCTTATATCATTTTGCCTTTCAAGCGTCGATTCTCTCAACGCGTCGGTCTGTCTGTATGAATGCAACAACCTCAAAAACTGCCGAACGGATTTTCATACAGTTTTCTCCAATAGACAGAGTGATTCATGAGCAAGTGTTAGAGAAAAGACTGATGAAGAGATGAGAATGTTAAGATGGATGTGTGGTGTGTGGAATGGATAAAGTGAGTAATGAGTATATTAGGGTAAGTTTGAAAGTGGCGCCAGTGACTGAAAAGTTAAAAGGGAATCGTTTGTCTTGATATGGTCATGTGAAAAGGCGGGACGAAACGCATGTTGCTAAAAAGTTATGAGCTTACATGTGGATGGATGGAGGGGGAGAGGGAGGCCAAAGAAAAGATGGATGGATTGTGTGAGAAGTGATATGAAAGAAAAGGGAGTTCGTGATAGCGTGACGAGCGACAGGACAGAATAGAAGAAACGTATTGCGCCGACCCCAAATAAAACGGGACAAGGGCAGAAAGATGATGGTGAGTAGAGAAAAGACGAGAATTTCAAAGATTGTAACACAAGTGCGAGGATGGGGCGGGAAACTAGTTGTACAAAGAAAATGTGTTCAAACATTCACAGTACTCTCGATCTCCGATATATGCTAACTTTGTGTCTAACGTCCGATTGTTACCTTATATTTAGGGGGCTGTGTATCGACATAGTTATAACACTCCATACAATTATTTTATTTTAAAAGTTCGTTATAAAATAGTACATTTTGATGTAAGGGGAGAAATTTGAGTGCTGCAATAACAGATTAAAGAAGTTAGTGAAAATTGGGACCTTTGGTGTCCTGATCAACGGTTAATATGGGACGACTGGCAAGACCCCTGAAAATTAGAAGCCAAATTGCAAATTGGTACACCTGGCAACACTAGTCATGGTATAAAGTTGATTTTACTGCCAAAGAGCGGCAATTATTATCCATCAGATGAGATAGCGGCCAAGTGCGAACCTATAAACAATTAAAAAAAAAAAACGTATCACAACAAAAAGTTCGTCCCAAGGAGATATATAAAAAACTTGGTCCACGAATCACGCTTAATTTTGTCTGCTGCTGAGTAGTATTATGGCAAAAAGTACAGCCAAGGAGTGGAATTCCCTGCCGGAGTCTGTTTTTCCTGATAGCTACAACTTAGGGGTCTTTAAGTCGCGATTAGGCTACTTCTAGGCAAGCGTGCTCCATCGTCAGCCACATCATCGCTTACCATCAGGTAAGATGGTGGTCAAACGCGAGCCTATCAATAAAAAAAAATATGTAAATCTCGTCTTCGGCTGCATTCGGTTTGATGGGAAACTTACGTTGAGTAAAATAAATCTGGACACTTCTTTTTTAATTTACTGTCTTCAAATGGAGTTTTAAAACTATGTCAATGAAAATGCTACTAAAAATATTGTAGCCTTATGTGTTTTAAACAGAATAAAGATAATTCCCCATTTCTTTTACAAAATTACATTCTTGTTCCGTGGTGTGGTCTTGATATTGTGATAAAAGACTTTATTTCGCGTTTGAACGTTAATTCAATAGACAGCAGATGTTCTTTTCAAAAAAATTCTGCAGGGATTTGACATAATTATCTTATACATGTTGTTTGCAAAATTAACCCACTATTAAAATATCAATTAGCAATAAACATGGCCGTCTTTTGGACTTGGACAGGTTGTTTTTAAACTGCTATTTATTCCAAATAATGTTTATTCAGTTTTATTCACAACTGAAAAAACCTACATCGTCATAAATTAATAAATGACAAAATATTGTTGTCTTAGATAGGATGTTTATTTATTAATCTTTAAAATCATAAGTATATCTAAACGAATGAATATTATAGCTTATCAAGTATATACAAACTAAAAATAATAATATGAACAAACTACTGTTCCCAGCGGCTTCGCCCGCGTGATAGCAGAAAATTATCCCTAGGGAACATACTTCCGGATAAAAAGTATCCTATGTCCTATTCCAGGACATGGTATATCCGTTTACCAAGTTTCATCAAAATCGGTTTTGCCATTTAGGCGTGAAGACTTAACAAACAAACAAACAAACTCACTTTTGCTTTTATAATATTAGTAAGGATGGGTAAAAAAAAATCTCATTGAGGATCAAAAAATTCATCCACATCAATGTCAATGGGAAATGTACCCAGAATGCTGGCAACATGTTGGATAGCAATGCTGAGTCGTTGACCCAGCCCTCTGGGCTACCAAAATATATTGTTACAAGTAAAAGTCACGAGCTTTGAGTAAACACAATTTTCAATTTTGAATCATAAAGATTTATACAATAAAGGCTATATTCACATAAAACTTTTAACCTATCTCAAGACCATGCGTACAAATAACAAAGTTACTAAACAACCAATCTATGTGCTGCATCAGTGGACCTACCAGAGATCAAGGGGAACCATCGCAAGTTCCGAACGCTAGTCACATCTTACATAGGTACCGTAGGGATTACTTGGTTTACTTGTATTATATGATGTGTGTGGATGTGATTGGGGGGGCGGGTGTTGGTGTCACTCGGTAGGAAATAGTAGACCTGCCTGCCTGTCTTCCCGTCTGATTATAATTTAGGTGTGCTCAAAGTAAGAGTGAATAGGCTCTTAATAAATTAAGCTTACCATCAGGTGGGATTGTAGTCAAGTACTAGTTTATATAAATTAAAATAAAATCCAGGACCTAAGGTTTAGCTCAGTAAATGTTGATACACATGACAACAAGTTGCGCAATATTTTTGTTGCAGCATCATGTTATGTTGCTGGTTTTGTGTTACTAGTAGAACCAGAACGCCGGTCAATAAAAGTACCGTGACAAAAGTTGCGCCACATTTTTGTTGCAGTATCGGTTATGTTGCTGATAATTGTATTATTGTAGTTTCTAAAACTACTAAACTCAAATGTTTATTTATTAAACACTTTTGTTCTCAAACCGGTCAATAGAAGTTACAAGTCAAAATTTGCGCCACATTTTTGTTGCAGTATCGGTTTGTGTTGCTGGTAATTGTGTTACTGTAGTTTCAGAACAAACATATTTAATAAAACCGGTCAATAAAAGTTTTGCCGCCTAGTCCCAAGCTAAGCAGAGCTTGTGTTATGAGTACTAGACAGCTGATAAACATACTTATATATTTTTAAATACATACATATTATAGATAAATAACACCCAGACACAGAACAAATGATCATCACGTAAACATTTGGTTCCCGTGATCCCCTGGGTGGGGATCGAACCCACGACCTCCGGCATAGCAGTCAGGGCTACTAACCACTAGACCAACAGGCCAGTCAACTGCTGCTTTTCATATATGAAAAACGCCAAGGCATTTTTGGGGCGATAAAAGACATCCAAAGATTATTTAAATTCAGTTAATTACCTAACACCGGTTTAAGGTAAATACCTAATTGTGAACATTTTTAAATAACATTTTTAGACAATTTTTCTAGATAAAATACTTATTAAGATTGATTACATTAAGTTAACTACCTAAACAAATGGAGTTTTCAGTGAGTACAATCAGGGCATCTGTCTCGGCTTTACCTACAGAGAAATAATAAAAAAATGCGTAGGGACACAATTTAATATCGTAAAACAGCAGATACGTTGTTAAAGTGTGTTACTTAGATGAGAGATGTGTTACTTAGATAAAAAAGCATGGTGTGTTAAATATTATAATTTTGTGACTAAAAACGTGTTATTGATTACACTAAAGTCAAATTTATTTTTGATTTAGAAGTAGGAAAATATTCATAGAAATAGACGGTATATTATTTATGTAGTATACAAGGTGTAAGGGACGGCCCTCCGCAAACTTTAAGGGCTTGCTCAGTAGACGAAACTGAACAAGCTTCCACAAAAAAAATTTTCAGGATACTAAAAAGATATCGGCCTCTCCATACAGTGTCCAAACAAGTTTATCATTTTGTATGGTGAAGCTGATTTTTTTTTTCGTTGCCTGAAAAAAATTCTTGTGGAAGGTTGTTCAGTTTCGTCTACTGAGCAAGCTCTTAAGAGGGTCCTTCTCCACTCGCTTATCGTAAATATCGAAAATGATTTAAAAGCTTGTTACTTCATTTAATGCAATCCAACACCATGTTTGACGAAAAGGCAACGCAAAAAAAGAGAGATAACGCCTGGAAACTCTGTTAGTATTCGGTAATTCCGAGATTTACTCGAAAATTTCACAAAACTTGCTCCAGGAAATATCTGTTTTTTTTAAACTCTTAAAAGTTTTTGGAAAAAGTTGTCATCATTTAGAATCTTAATAAAATTTGCAAGGTCTCTAGAGGATTACTTTTTTGACTTTTTAAATTTTTAGGCAAATTATGAAGTGTCAAAGTTCATACAAAATAGGACATTTTCAGAGGTTTTTACTGGATTAGTTTTACACAAATTTAGAAATTGGTTTCTTTAGAAACCTAGATAATATCCACAAGATACTGTGTTTCCAAAATATCTAATGAAAAGTGTGTAATAACGTCATAATCAGTTATGAGCGGTTGTATGAAAAACAGTGAAAAAGTGAGTCGTGATGCACCACCTTAAAGCTTGCGGAGGGCTGTCCCTTACACCTTGTATTTAAATACAAAGTATAGCTCAAGTTTACATTTTATTTATGAAAAGTATATTACTATATATTTTTTGTCACCGCCTAATTTTTTCAAGGCATTGTGTTATCAATCGGAGTACACGATTATTGCATATGAATTACTCTAAATATGAAAATAAAAATTAGCTGTTTTTTTGTTTGCATAAATTGACAAAAAGTTGGAAGGGTCCTAACAAGGTTGATCCGTGACCTGGTGAGGGTCACGGGAATTCGATGAATGCGAGACCCACAGGATCGTTATAGCGACACTTGGGGAAAACCCATGTCCAATAGTGGACGTCTTTCGGCTGAAATGTTGATGAGCGGGTGCTTTATTTTTCTTATAATGCCTTTTAATGTTCCCACTGCTTCAGGCCTCTCTAGGAAAGGGAATGGGCCGTAATCCACCACGCGGGCACAGTGCGGGTTTTTGTTTCTTAATAAAGTAATTTTCTGCATAAATCTTTATTTGATACATAAGACCTGGAAATACTTTGACGGTGATAAAAAATCAGCAAGAATGAAATAAAAAAATATATTTTTGTAGTAAGTTCTCTCAATTGTATCTGTTTTGAGTAGAAAAAAAAATATTACAGAGTTAGAAAGGGATAAAACACCAACACCTAAACCTCATTTTTGTAGGAATTAGCTGAATAACGTGGTTTTTATTTGAAACTAAATATTTTAATTTCGTTTTGATTTTATTATTAATTTTTCGTTCGGAGCAATATAATCAGGCATGTATTTAGACACTTTTAATTTTATTTTGGTTTTATTTAAAAAATAAATATATATATATATATATATAATTGCAAATAGCATGACGATATAACGGTGATCATGCACGCCCCTGAATAATATTGCCAGCCGAAAATAATATCTGTGTTTTTTTCCATTTTTTTCCCGACAATTGTCCGTAATCGGATTCTCACGCGGGTCCGTGGAGGTCTGAGTAAGTCCCAGTTGTTTTGGGGGTCCCGAAGCATGACGATGTGACCTTGTGACCCCATTGTGTCCCCCATTTCATGTACCTGAATGACCCCTCGATGTTTTTTTTGGATTGTTTCTCCAGTATTTTGTGCGTGGTGTTGTTGTAAATATGTTTTTTTTAAGGAGTCTGTGTGGGTATATTTTAGTAATTAATTATATAAAAAAACAAACAAACTGACAGTTCAAATAATGTCAGCAGAAGTACTTTAACATCTAGTTACTAAATTGGGAATTTGATGTTAAAAAAAAACATCTTTTAACCGCCTTCTTACGACGGATATATCTGACAAACTATCGCGTTTATTCCGCCAGGGTCGCACATCCACGACCAAATACTCCATCTCGTCAGCTCTTCTGTCACCTATGGGATTGAAGAGCTAAACGAGCGAAATGGAGTACTCAGTCGCTAATACACGAGTCTGGCGAATAGGACACGAAAAGAGTTATCGGACCAATCCGACGCAAGTGGCTAGAGGATGCTAAAGTTTGAAAAATTTAAATTCTAAACTCTAATTTGTCAAAACATCGAATGTAGGTTTTTGTTACCATAAATTCAACTTTGAACATGTCTATCTACCAAGTACCCGATACTCCTATAAATATTTACGACAGCTACCCGCGAATGTGTTGTGGTTTTGTACAGTAGTACCCCGACATCGCCAGTGGCTCCATCAACCGAGTTCACTCTCATCATAACCCTACAAGTAGTTAGCTACGTCTCTATGGTTTCTTTCGACCTTCGACGAAGCACGTGTTGTCTATGTTTCTTCTTCTTTTTTTTTCGTTTGACAGATGTCATTTCGCTCGCTGTTCTCTTTTTTTCTTTCTCTGGATCTGAATTTCAATTTGGAACGTGTTTTGTTTTTTATTTTTAAATGGTGAATGCGAAATGATGTCGTTTGGAGTTTTATGACGTTTATTGGTTATAAATATGATCGGTTTTGTTTTTAGTTCTATTTTTTTTTTTACTTTATGGGAACAGTAATATCAGATTTTTGGGTGTGTTTAAATAATATAGAAATAACATGTGCATGAAGATGCATTTCCATTGTGATGTACTAGAATTTTGTGAAATACCTATTATATCTGATGTTAATATCCCTATTTTACTATTACTGTTTTAACATATTTTCACAAAATTCTTCACTGTTTTAGAATGCTTTTTGAGAACATTTTGACAGTTATGTTGCGAAATTAAGCGTTCACGCTGACATTTTTTTTGTGTTTTTGAGAAAAAAATAGAGCTTTTTTTTTCAATTAGTGAGCTGATTTTTAACTTTTTTTTTACGTTTTGTAAATAGTTTGGAGTATTATTGTGGTTTGCTAAAAGTATTAATTCAGTTTCAATCAATTGAAGAAACAGATCAATTTGAAACTGAATTTAAAATCAATATTCTTGTGGATCCGTATTTTTATCCGGATTTTTCTTTTACATTTATAAATTCGTTTTTTTTTTACCTTAAATCAACGTTACTGTAGCAATAAAAAAAAAATACCAAAGATATTTTGAATAAAAAAAATATCCTTTATGACTATTGTATGTCCCAAAAGCGGGCCGTAGCTGATTAACCTCTTAGGAACCAGTGTACCGAATATGGTACACCTCAAACGAGCTAACTTAAACCTTATTACGTTAAAACAAGGTATAACTTAGCTAGTACTGAGGTGTACCGAATTCGGTACACTGATCCCTGAGAGGTTAATCCTTAATAAATAAGACCTTATATTATTTAAAAACCTATGATCCACAATAAAGTTATTGAAGTATAAGTTTCCTTAAAATGAATTAGTGAGTCTGATCGTTTGTCTCAAGCGTTAAGTCCGACTCTGGACAATTTTAAGACAAAATTCAAATTTTAAAACTCAAACCACAATAGCACTCCTCTCTCCTCCCGTCACTCCTCAAGCTAACCTCCGAACCTTCGCTCCCACAGCCCTGAAACACTCGCCGTCTAAGAGAAAGAGCATCGCCAAGCCGTCGAGACCGCAGGAGGAGATTGATACACCAGGTATGATGGAAACCGTTGATTTTAGTAGTTTTACTTATCTATGGTTTTTTTTTTCGAAGCGAGTTGACGATTTTTTTTTAAATTTGAAAATTGTTGTATAACAATATTTTTTTTAAACCCATGTATGTTTTGTTTAAATAAAATAAATACGTTTAAATTTTTATTATGATCAAGTAATAGTAAAAGCCTAAGATATGTTTGGGGACAAAATGTCCCTAAACCTGACGTTAAGTCTACGTGACGTTGCACAGTGTCCCGTGACTTGCCCTCCAATATTTTACGATGCATTCTCGTGACGCGAGACATGTTTTTGGGCAATTTGATAGTGTTGTGCGTCATGTTGGGGGACATTGTGTCCTCTTATGTATCTGATGCTTAAAGCTAATTTGTATCCTTTAAAGAAGTAACATAAAATATTTTTTATTTAAATTGTTTCTGTCAGTTTAATCGTCAACTCGATTCAAGTGAATGCTCGATTAAAATCTAATATTAGTTTTACAATTATTTAAACAAAGTAGTTTCACCCCAACTTACCCTAACATTGAATGCGAATTATGTTGGTACCTATATATTATTATACATTTCAGTTTATTTTATCCCCCTCCCTTCCTTTTTCCGGTGTTTGTTACCCCCCGATGTTGTGAACCGTCCTACTTTTTCGTTTCCTTATCTTTGTAGTTTTTTTTTTCCAATTTTTTATACCCGCGTTTTGACGTTTTTACAACAAACAAAAAAAAAATGTGATGTGTTTTTTGTGCTAACGGTGATGGTGGTCAACATGTTCAAAGCATGGTTTGCCGACGGGGGAGCGAAATAAACTGAAATGTACCAAAAAAACGTCCAAAAAAAAAAAAACAACTCGACAACCATTTTGACAAAGACGTTTTTTATCCAGGACGTATCTACATCGGCAGACCGATTAAAGATTACAACCCTGACCTCTTGAGGCAGTCGAGACTATCGCCTAGGTCTTCAATAAGATCGAGTATGAGCGATTTCACTGACACCACCATATCTACATGGAATCAGAGGCATCCGAGTGTACAGCCGCCTACTGAGTACCCCTCCGTCCTATCTGACAGACTAAAAATAGACAGAGATAGGACATTCCCTAGACGTATAGAATTTGACACGTCAAACCTAACTCGAGACCCAGGCCCGTCGTACAGCAACAACGTCTACAGAGCGTCAATTCAAGACAGAATGGATACCCTATCCGACCAACTGACGAAAGTCCTTAGCACAGGAGCTGGAAGCTCCCATATAAACGGCAGCCTAGCCGACAGTGGGATACAAACTGACAATACAAGCACCAGCGTACCTCAAATATACGTGGAAGCAACCACCAACTTCCCTAAGAAAAAGGACGCGGCCGTAGACACAAGAAATGAAAACAATCTCCAAGATATACCCTTCATAGACGACGAAGATGAAGATGGTAAATGGAAAAGACGTTCGAATGTTCTAGAAAAACACAAAAGCACTTCTAATATACCAGCTAGAATCGACGAGCTAAAAGAAGAATCGAACGAGCGACTAACAAACAGTTTGAACCGAGCCAAATCCCCGACTTTCGTAGAAAAATTCAAGAAATTCTTCATAGATATAGGCTTGGTAAAGACGGACAGCACTCTACAACCTGAAACTTCAAACACGTTACCAAAAAGCTTAAGTTCTAGCTATAGAAAGTCAAATACGCCCAGTTTAGAAGCAAGAGAAACTGCGACGCTACCAAAAGACATGAGATTTCGTAAAGTACGATCGACACAAACGGTTTATATTAAACCAGAATCTCCAATAATGATGGAAAAGAATCTACAGTTGTCTGAACATGTCTCCGTAGTACAACTGAACGGCGATGAGCATATACGGGACTCGCAATCGAGAGAAGAATTCATCAAAGAAGTTGTCTACATCAGGAGCATAGAAAAAGCTGAAATATATTCTGGCAAAGACAGCGGCAGTACCATCATAGTCGTACCTCCAGCGGATTGAGGATAAAATATCGATATTTTGGTACCACACAAACATCGATAGATTTATCGATCGTCTCAAATATCGTCACTTACCTCTATCGATAATTGTTGCTGATAGAGATATTACTGTCCTAAGTTATTGTTAGAAAGTGTGTTGTAAAATAGGGATGTAATGTTAGTCGATGAATGTAGTGAAGTGTATTTGTGTATTGATTTAGCGATTATTTATCGAAGTAGCTCAGTTAAAAGACATAGGTCATAATAGCTTTGTGTTGTTATCGCTTATTATAGTACTAGTACTTGTTTAATCTTTTATATCTTGACTAGTATTTGCAAAAACAACCTTTGCTATTTTACATCGAGTATCGATAAAGTATATCGATATTTTTCTATGTCTAGAAAACATTATATAAAGAAATAAATATTGACAACACACATTTTTAATATAATTATGTCAATATTTTAACTAAATATGAGGCCTTACATTTTGATATCGAGAAAAATAAATTAAATTCGATTAAGCCCCAAAATGTATACTTATACATTATGCAAAATGAGAATGTTATACATTTGTTTGAAATATTACCATAATTTTGATGGTAAATCATCTTATTTCGACCTTTCTTCTTTTAAAATCGCTAAACTACTTTTTAGACTGAAAAATTAGATGAAAAAATCGAATTAAACGAAATCATAGTCGATTTGTTACCTACATTTATTCCTATCTAGTGTTATAATGTTTAAAAAGAATGTAATATATTATGCAGTATTTTATTTTGAACGAATGTTTGTGCGGTTGGGTTCTTTTTGAGGTCAAAGCAGGTTCTAACAAATTTTGGTGCACTGTTTTACTATTTATTAGAAGAATATCAAGTTTTAATACACTGATCAAATGAAGTTTCGATCTTTTTACTCATGGTATATTTTAGTTATATCATCAGGAACTGTAAGATGTCGTTTTAACCCTTTAACCACCCGTGCCGGATTTTTCCGACGAGTGTTTTCGTGTCCTTATCGCCAGGGTCGTGTGTTTGCGACTGGGTACTCCATCTCGTTTAGCTCTTCAGTCCCCATAGGTGACAGAAAAGCTGACGAGATGAATTATTTAGTCGTGGATGTGCGACCCCGGTGGAATAAAAGCGGTAGAGTTTGTCGGATATATCCGACATAGTCTGTTATAAGGTTACTACAATATTGGAACGTCAGGAATATGTTTGACTGCCTTGAGTATGACGCTGGACGTAAAAATAAGACCCTTATGGTATACCAAATACTTAAAATAGGGTTGTCTAAAGCCTAGACAAGTCAGAAATCGTACTGAAAGTGTGGCGATTTTTTCCCTATGAGTTAGTTTATGAAGACTGCCCTAATTTATATAATAAAATGGCTTTTTATGGTAAATATGTGTCTCATTTAATAAAGACGTGAAATAATATCTGTATGTAAGACACATCTTGGAATTGATTTCAACAAAAAAGAAAAATATGTATTATGAAATCATACATAAATAAAATATAACTAATAATGCAGTCTTCTAAAAGATTTGAACTGAAATGTTGTTAAACAGTATTTTCCCAACCTATGGTCCCCAAGACTTAAAATATGGTGCGTGAAAAGCGTAACAAACTTAATAATAAAAAATACAAAGTGGTCCCAAGAGGTTGGGAACATCTGTTGTGAAACGTTTGTATGAATTGATTATTATTATTTATTAGAAAAATATTATTTTTATTGTTTTATCGTAATTTACTTGTGGTGTCTGACTTTTTTTTTTAACCTGTTAACCGCTTGTGTCGGATTATTCCGACAAGTGTTTTCGTATACTATTCGCCAGGGTCTTGTGTTTGCGACTGGGTACTCCATCTCGTTTAGGTCTGCAATCACCATAGATGACGGAAAAGCTGGAGAGATGGAGTACTTGGTCGTGAATGTGCGACACTAGCGGAAAAAACGCAATAATGTTTGTCGGATATATCCGACAAAAGCTGTTAAAAGATTAATCCAATAAACTGGTTCCTAATTGGTTTAGGAGTTGAAAAATAATTATAATTACGTATTATTCAAGCTGCCATTCGGTTTACGAATGGCAGAATGTGAATTGATTCCCTCTTTAGTTTATGGCTGTACTTGTCTAAAAAGACAATGTCACAAAGTATAGAAATGATTTTTTTAAACTATTATTGATTGAGATTTCTTATTTGTCAGCAGTTTGAGTATTATAAAACCATTTGTCATCCAAAATTCTAGTAAATTTATGGTACATTTAAGTTTTTTAATACTCACTCTATAGTACTGAGTTATTTCTCCTCAAATTCCTAAAGAAACTTCAGTAGTTTTTGTTTGTATTACAGGAATGTTCCTGTAATACAAACAAAAAGTATTTATATCTTGTCACAAAATAAAACCCAATATCACTCATATAATATTTTATTGTAGATTTCCATTAAATCCTCAAATACTCAAGGGGACAAAATGTCCCTGAACTTGACTTGCAACGTGATCCACGTAACGTTGCAAATTTGCCCAGTGTCCCCAACATTTTATGGTATCACGTGACGCGAGACATGTTAGATAATTTGACAGCATTGCGCGTCAAGTTGGGGGATATATTGTCCCCTTGTGTATCTGAGGGTTTATTTTTTGTTAATAAAACAAGACTAGAAGACATTTTTCTGTATAATTTAATAAGACACCCTTCACAATGTAATGAGATTAAATGAATGAATGTTAGTTAATTTACTTTAGTTTTAAGTGACTGATTAAACTTTTGTCCGTGACTGTACATTTTTGTGATGGAATTGTAGAATTTTGAAGAAAAAATGAGAAAATTACAAAAAGAAATGAAAATTGTTTGACTTTTTGTACAATCGCGAACAAAAGTTTTGTCGTTTATTTAAAACTGGACCAGTGTAAGTTATAGTGTACTTGTTTGGTAGACTGTTAAGTATATTGTATATCGCTTGAGCTGTTTGACCAAAATTTTATGTATATACAATGGTAATAAATGTGAATTTGTGGCTGGAATTTATTGGTTTTATTTTTTATCTCTACAATATTGAAATATTACAGTCGATATTATTGAAGGCCTCGCAGCAATTTATGTGTTGACAAGTCACGCCAGTTGTTATAGCTAAAATAATGTCTCAAGGCCGGTTGTACACGTTCTGGTGCGTCCAGATCTGGCGAGTGCGACTCTCGCGAGCCGCTTGCAAACTGCGTGCATGCATTTCATGTTCGACCGAAACGCGCGCGGCGCAGGGGCTTCTCACAAACACGTCACGACAAAATTTCGTGCCTAGGGGTCTACTCGCCTTCTCCGAAACGAAACTTTCGTAAACGAACGATATTCATTTGACGTTAAAATTGCAAAAAAACTTCTGTCATAATTATATATTTTTTTTCAAAACATAACTAATTAGAGTAGGCTTAGAGATTCGGTACGTCAAACAATTTTCGTTCGTGCGAAATTTTGGGGACGAAAGGAACCGTGGTAGGGAACACGCGAAATTTCAATCGAAACTTCGTTTTTCGGAGAAAGCGAGTAGACTCAGATCTGACAAAATTCATACCGTGTACATGATAAATTGGTCTTACCTGCCGCAGACAAAATTTCTGAGCGTGTATAAACGCCCTTACTCAAGTTATTGTGTATACGACTAGAGTGTCTAAAAAGTCAAACGATTTGGGTAATTATTAGGGCAAAATGAAATTGATGTATATAATTATAATCAAGGTTGATTAAGAGATCTTGATCATAGTTTAATCTTATAAAAAGTATCGAATACAAGTATTTTTTAAATGATTCAATATTATTGTTTTTTTTTATTGCACACTTGGTTCGCAATGTTTTGACTTTGGCTTTGACTTATACAAAATTCCCAAGTCGTTTAATTTTTTAGATAGACTACACGTTTTTTGGGGTATTCATGCATCCGTGAAATATATTTCATGTGCAAGTAGATTAGATTTGAAAAAAAAAATGGGTCAATTTGTATTTAAACCATGTCAAAAATTTTATAGGACTTTTTTTTAAACTTAGAATTTAGAAGCGTGGCAGTGCTTTAGCCAAGTTCGGAATCATTTTTCCTAATTTGACTTTTATTTTTTATTAAATTTATTGATTGAATAAATTCTAACTGTTTATTGCTCACAAATTTCACGTAATATTTTCACGCTATCGAACGGATAGGAGCAGGATCGAGTGGGGTCGCGAGCGTCAAAGCAGGTGAGACTGAATGTAGTATTGTGTTCTGTTGTTATGTGACAACTGTTGTTTATACACTACGACGTTTAAAAAGATGAGAAATGTGAGAAAGTAAATTGAAATTAAATGACATTACATTTATTTGGTAAATGGAAGTACAGAGTGAACATAAAGACTGCCTCGATCGTATAGTGCGGAGCGTGAGAGAGCGTCATAAAATTGGATCCACTTATGTAAACAGCAACCAATCCATGCATATGCTAAAACCAAGATATGGGCACAAAAATAAGCCTTCTATCGACTCTGTAACGATTAAAATTATCTGACAATGTCAATGAAAAGATGTCAGATCATGTTGATCTTTACAGGGTCGATAGAAGGCTCATTTTTTATACCTATATCGTAATCTCGATTTTGGCATTTGTGTGGATTGGTTATTGTTTGCATAAATAGGTCCAATTATTCCTTCAGTAATTTGACGGCATGGTTGGTGCAGTGGTTGAGCGATTGGCTGCTGCTCTACATGTCACGGGATCAATTCCGCACGTAACAAATATTTGTATGAGCTATAGTCATACAAATATTTGTTACGATATGTAGTTATGTTGATAGGTGTTCCGAGTCTGGGTGTCTTGTGTATGTTAGCTTACATGTTTGTAAACGCACCCATAATACAGGAGGTATTCGTGGTGTGGCGCAGCTTTTTATAAAAAAAAGGAAATCTAGGTCTGGGTTCAATCGCATTTGAAAGCTTGTTCTTTATTATATATAAATTTAAAAAAAAAGTAGCTATACATATGTAGGTTAACAAATACTCATTTTTCCTAGTTCTTCGAGAAGTCAACTACATATTATTTTAGAATACCGTTTTCTAAAGTGGTCAAATATATATAAATAGCAGTCTAATTATAAAACCGTTCTGTACTTTCATAACCAATGATACATTCTATGAATTTCTACTCACAAAATAAAGTACTATCTACAATTAAATATAAAACAAAAAGTGTAGCAAGGCGTACACTTTTCAACCTCAAATTGATAAATAAATATTTAAATAAAGATTATAAACTGTTCACCCATTAATCGCTTGAATCAATCAAATTAAATAATCAGAATTCATTAACCTTTTTACCGTTTTCGTCGGATATGTTCGACAAACATGCGTCTATTCAGCCAGAGTCGCATATTCACGACCAAATACTCCATCTCGTCAGTTCTCTGTCACCTCTAGGGATTGAAGAGCTAAGCGAAATGGTGTACCCAGTCGCAAATACACGAAACTGGCGAATAGGACCCGAATACACTCGTCGGAAAAATCCGACGCCAGCGGTTAAAGGGTTGAATCAATCAATTGGCTAAATGTAGATTTAAATTTATTTGCTGCTTTGTCGTCGTCGGTGCCAATAATGTTGCTTGAGCTTAAACTGTCGAATCAATTAACTGGATATCACGCGAGAAATATTATTCCAAATTTTTATTCACACTTTTTCAAATTTTTTCGTCATCACAATCAGTTTGACGACCAATGTCAAAGGTTTGAATCCCTTGCTACGCTTTTTGCTTAGTAAATAAAGGCTATTTAAAATCTTACCAGAAATGTAGTTTTTTTACTACATAAAAGATTCAATGCACAAAACATACAAAAGTGACCTAATTGTTTTGATGAACATTCATTCTTTTAGCAGTAAAATTCCTAAGTTTTTGGTAAAAATTTAAATCGTAGCCGTAAATTATAACGTTAAAAAATATATAAAGAAACTTATGGTCATGTTATCTCTCCTTTTTCATGCTGCTGTGGCCTTATTGGAACTTTTTTCTTATTGGGTATACCATCAATCTTCGCTTTTCTTTTTACTCCCTAAATCTGCATGCTGTAATTTATTTTTAATATCTAATACATAAACTTGATGCACCAATAAAAAATACGTTATTTAAACGGTCAAGCTCCATCTAAAAAATATAAATTCAAACACGCCATTTTGGATATTTAACGATATTACGTAAAACCCGTCTATTACTGTAACTACGCTTCCAATGATACACAAATCTTTTAATATTTTTATTGTTATAATCTGTTTTTTCTAATGTGCCAAATTTTTTCGTTTATACATTTTATTATTGTGTATTTTAATTATTAATAAACCTATACAAAATTTTGAGCGTTTTTGTCGATCGCCAGTTTCTTTATCGGATGTGACAGCGCATATAACACCGATCTCGGTGACGTCACCGGTGTCGACCGCCGCTAAAGTCACTATGTCGTCGGCAAAGACGACAGTCGCCGTGTCAGAGCCCGACATCGCGTTCCCCGCCGTCTTGAAAGGCTCCCAAAAGCAGAGAGTCCCCCCTCCGGTCCCTCCGAGAGGGTCTCCTAAAGCTAAACGTGGAGGCGCCGCCTCCCAAGCGTCTAGCATCGACACGAAAGGTGACTATCCGAATTTAAACATTTCTGTGAGTGACATTCCTCCGCAGACACCCATCACTAGTAGTGATGATGATTTCTGCTTTTACGGGCATGATTTTAAGTTTAAAGAACCCACTGCATGTCGCATCCCACCGTCTGTATCTGACAGTTCTGTTAAGATCACCAAATTAGTTGCTTCGAACTCTTTCCTAGACTTCGTAGAAGAGGCAGATAGTATCACGGAGAGATCTTATCCTGGTAAAGATTTGATTGCTCAAACTTCAATGATGGCTAAGTTCAACATCGATAAAGTATTGAGAGAACATTTGGACTCGGGAGATTACGATGACACGTCTCTTACTGAATCCAGTAGCGAGGAACGGATTGCCATTGACGAAATTCGCGAAAATGTTGAAGATGTAAAAGCTAAACAACCAAAAAGTCCATCGCAATTTGTTAAAGAAGTTGTCACCCAGATAGGTGATAAATTGACCGGAAAAACTCAAATAAACTTAGATTCTTCCGAAGAAAAAGTGAGCGTTCACAACGTTAAGTCATCAGATCTGATATCAGCAGCCAGAACATTGCGAAAAGTAGCTCCTGCTGAGACAAAGCATGTGGAACAAATTCCTAAAGTAGAAGAAAAGCAAACGGAAGCTAAAATAGAAAAGAACGGCTCAAAACCGGGAATAATTTCTGGTATATCGAAAAAACTAAACTTTACTCAATCTAAAAGAGACAAGAACCGTATGCAAGAGAAAAAGCCTAAGCCAAAAGTAGAAATAAGAACTTATCAACGCGGCATGACGAAAGACGAAGCTATATGTCACAAGAAAGCTAAAACTAAAATCGATATGTTCCAAAAACATATATTTAAAGTCCAAACGGATTCAGACAGTTCAAGAAGAAGTTCCATATCTTCATCACAGGATAGTAAACAATCAGAAAAGAATATTGATACTCAGAGATTGGTCAAGGAAACTAAGAAAATGTTCGAGCCTATTGAATATACTCACGGCAGTCTGCCATCAGTTGACAAGAAGCATTTCTCATTAGCAACAACAGTTGTCAACCCAGTAGTTTCAAAGTCAATAAGTGGCAATGTCCATGAGAAGATAAAACAGTTTTCTGAGACGCCATTGACGAAAACGCCAAATAAGATACCGAGACAGAAAAAGAAGGGTAGTTTTAAGAAGAAGTCGGACAAGAGAAAAATGATAATCAAAATGAGGAAAGAATTTGAAGAGATGTTGTAGACGAAACTTAAGAATGAGAAACAATAGATAAAGTAATAAACTTATAAAAAGAAGAAATTAATGAAGTCTTACTAATTGGAAAAAGAACAAATTAATAGAACAAGACAATAATTTAGAGAGTTGCATTGAAAATATGTATTAAGAAAGATGGATCTAAGATATATTTCGTTGAGGCTCAAAGCCATTCTAAATACTGTTGTTCTTATTAAAGCATGTAGTTGTTTCTAGATTGTGTTGTGATCCGTTATGACTGCCATTTTTTCTATATTTACCGTTATAATTGCTCGGTCGTTGAATTTTCATATTTTATTAAATACCTTTTCTCCTTAACATAGTGCATCCTTTTTAAATAACTCTTTGGTTTTGTCTATTTGTATGTATTTAGTTGCTACATTATCAATCACTTTAGTATGTACTTTAGAATTTGTGTAGATATCATTATATTTTTCATGTAGCTTCCTTTTGTAATTCAGAAAGTCGCTTTCTCTCGTTGAAGGTAAATTTTAGTCTTTAATGAGTCGTTTGAGTAAAGAAAGAACTCTATACCATAACAGTTTTAATTAAGTAATTTTGAATATCGAAATCTTATGGGAGTTTTTTTTCTACAGAAGTATATTTGCAATACTTTAAGCTGGGCGATGCTTCAAATGATATCTAAGCAGTAGATATTTTCACTCTGAAGTTTTGTTAACAATGACAGAAGAAAAATATACTTTTTATCCTGGCTTCATCTTCTTTAACTTCAATCTTTATTGAAAACAATTAACTTAAAATTGCAGTTTCAACAAGTTTCACTGTAGTTAAATTAGAAAACAGCAAGTCTTATTCGCTTTAGTTTTACAGTAAAACTATACTGCAACTCACTAATGTATAGCTTATCTACTCCATTCGGATTAAGATTAGACATTTAAACAAATCTCCTTTACTGCCCGTTCAACCGATATTGGCTTTTATTCCGTAGGCATAAGGATGGCATTAAAAGCAAAAAAGTGGTTACAATACCAACTATTTACTGCAGCCGTCATTTGTTACGCCACCAATGCAATAAAATTCAAAATCGGTTGAACGGACAGTAATAAAAGTTTCTTTAAATGCCTATTCTTCTTGAGAATTGAGTATAGTATATTTATATATGTACCATAGAAAACTTAACTTATTTTAAACTAGCACCTTCGTACAGTAAGGTGCATTTCAGTGGTAACAATTTAACCTTGAGCCGACCTAGCGTAGAATTTCGATAGATTGTGAGACCTACTGGCGTTGTTACCACAGAACTGCGCTCATTAGACCCTTTTAAAATCTCACTAGCTAGAATTTGAATCAAACTAGAATTTATTATCACACCATTGACCAAAATTCGCCTGAACGTAGAAATAGATTGGATATCTTGAATCACAAAACTGCTCACAGGTGTAGATTATTTTGTAATTGGTCTTCTGACTAACCTACTTATACACTAATTTAACTGCGTACAAGTCTGTGCCACTTCAAACTATGAACTGTGACAGATACACGTGACATAATCACATATTTCTAGAAATTAATAAATCACAAATCAAACTTAAGTCTAGTAATGTAACTGGCTGTTGAAACAATTTTTTCACCCCCATAATCTGAGCATCCTGACGAAAAACAGCCAAAACCACGGTCTTCATCAAATTGTAAACAGTACCGTGTCTCCCAGATAAACTTTGATATATTGAAAATGTATACGCTTCAGTATACCTTAAAATGCCAAGCACAAGTAGAGCTTGAGCCGAGTTCAAATTCGTGTAGTGTCACTCGAGCTCCGTCGCTCAGTCAGCCTCCAGAGTCGATCCACACTTGTGCTCCGCTCATGCTTGGCACCTCTAACATAGACCCACATTTATACTGACGCAGATTCGAAGGGCGTATCTAAAAGTTTACATACTTTATTAACTCTTTGAATGCTTTAAGTTCCCCAGTGCGTCATAAGTGTACTAATTACCGGTGATTAGCATTCAATAGGTTAAACCTTTACTCAACGTTGTACGTTACAACGTTCTTGCGAAAGAAGCGTGCGTATTCAGTTCAATTTTGTGCCAGTGTACCGAATCTAACCTAAGTGTATATTCTATCAGTCTACAAACTCAAAAATCTACACCTGTGCTTGCCATCAACATTGTTACCACCACCATTATGCCTTTACCCTCACTCCTAAGACAAGTTATCTTGCTAGTTCAAGTAGTAACGCTAGCTTACCACCAGGCGGCGCTCCGTTATCGTGTTGTTCGACGCCCCCACCACCATTTGAAGAGGCGCCACCGCCGCGGACAAGTCGTACCAACTCTTCGTCTACAACGTCTTCAAGTGCGTCTGGGAGACGTAGGGGGGCTTCTAGCGCGGCTAGCGTGATGACCACGTCTTCTGCTTCGTCTTTGGCGTTAACGCCGGCCGCGTTGAGTAGTGCACGCAGTAATGATGCCAGGTAAAGTTATTTTTTATTAATTTTAAATGTAACATTAAATTTTTTTTAATTTCAAGAAATTGTACATAAACTTGGTGGAACACACTACCGTGCTCCCTTATGGGAGTACAAGCGGTAGTGTTAAACATATAAAAATCTTAAAGGTACAGTGTTTTGGTTACATGATAATTATTATCTTATTTATTTACAATATTCAAAAGCTAGGATGACTAGTTAATGGGTAACCTCCTAAATCTTTATAATGTCTTTTATACTGGTACCGGCTAGGGCAAAAGCCGGTTTTCTATCGTTTACATTTCGGGGAGTAGTGTGCATTGGAATTGCACAATTTAATAACGCCAAATCTGTTCCATCATCGGACTACAAGACGTACGGCGCTCGGCGTTGCACCAACGGTACATGGAAGACCCATACAAAGCGTTTTAGGAACACATTAATTATATATGTAGTTATGCGTACAGCTAAGGAGTGCTGTACGCATAACTAAGCAAGCGTGCTTCATCGTTAGCCACATCATTGCTTACCATCAGGTGGCATAACGGTGAAGCGCGAGCTTAAACGTAATAAAAAAAGCCTTAAAAGACGTGACAATATTAAGATTATTTAACAACCATAAATAATTGAAGTAATATTGATGTGATTTTTCCAGTGTGTGCTGGACGCCTCCCGCGTCTGTCGAAGGTTCCACTCCAACGTGGACGGAGGGCACGCCCAGCTTTACTGAGTCCAGTAGTAGTGAACAAGGTATGTTACTAGCACGTTAAATATGGAAAAACAGCATAAAAAGAAACGATATATGGGAACATTTCAATGGATATTAAGATAAAGAGTTATGCTATTTTTTCTGTGTATATAAGTGTGTGTATCTCGCAAGTCTCAATATATGAGCCAAAGACACGTTTATGTGAAATAGTTTTTGAGTTATGAGGGGGTCAAAAGTGGCTCCAAATGGTTCGTGTAATAAATGGTGCTGCTCACCAGTTCTGTTACTTGAACTTGGCTTAACACGCTACCGCGTGTCTAGATAAAACAAATGCTAACAATTTTATTGGATACAAATAAGACTTAAGGCCGTGCCTTTAGTCTTGAGATACAATTTACACCAATTTTACATCACAATATCCACTAGCAATCAATTTGCGAATAATCATAGCAGCACTAAACTTCACTCGAAGAAGTTCCGCTAAAAACTTCAAATACTTATTCGTTTGTTGTCCCACAGGCTACCCAATAACTCCAGCACGGGGCGCCACGCCGTGCGACAGCCGCGAGGGCCGCCGCTCCCCGCGCCCCCCGGCCCCGCCCGCGCGCGCCCTCCCTCCCACCACCATCAACTGTCTTACCAGCGAAGTGGTGAGTCTTTGTTATGCTGGCTGGTTGATTCAGCGGTGATTGGTTCGATTTTGGAGAGACGAATTGATTGATTCAAGTTTGATTGATTTTTGCTTAAGTTGTAGATCTTTTGCTTTATTTACTACCAGTTTCTCGAACGAGTATTATCGCAGAAATATACGTATGTTACATAATTGATTGTTAACGATTTATCTGACTAATCACTACAGTTTACGTGTACTAGACAATTTACCACATTATATTTATTTTATGAATACATAATTATCTTTTACACATGGAGGTAGGCAGAAAATACAATGTACCATCTGCTACGACCCTCAAAAATAGTTTTTTATAATATAAATAAAATATTTGAATTATTTAGTATTAGTATCTTACTTCAGAAAGATGACTTGCAAAAATATATAAAACGAGGTCTAAAAGTACATATCAATTGTATGTTTTAAATATAAGGCTCAAATGTATCTAATTTATTATCTTGGTGTACAATAAAGTGTATATAAATAAATAAATAAATATCAAAACGATTCTTTACACAAAAGTTTACTATATAAATATCATATAAATTATTATCTTTTATTTTCAATAATCACATATAAATTACATTTTTAAATATTTCAATATAAAAAACAAAACATTTAAAAATATGAAAAATAGTAGCCCACCGGTATCGGGAACAGGGTCCAAGCTACCGGCGGTCAGAGCTCCAGAGAAAGGAACCTCCTAACTATACGAGCCGTGTCCAGAAGTACCGCTTTCTGAATCAAGCCCTTGATCCAGCCGCCTAACGCGAGCCTCCTAAGGTGTTGGTTGAGGCTCTTGGCTATTAAGCCATTACCCGACACGACTATCGGTACAATGATCGCAGTATCCACATCCCACATGTCGACAACCTCGCGAGCCAAGTCAATAAAAATATTCGTGAGCAAAGTACTTAAATATTATTATATAATATAAATTATTATTATTATATTTATAACATCACTGTTTTATAATTAAATAAATAGCTTGCAGATAAACCCTGGAAGGTTTTCGTTGTATGGCAATAACAATATTGTAATATAAAGTATTTTAGGAAATAAACATAAAAACATCGTTTGAGAAACTTGGGGTTGGTATTGAATTTTCATTTATATCCTAAAAATGCACTCGCTTTTTTTATACTGCAAGTTGTAACTAGCATTTTTATTTTTAAATTTCTGTATAAAGTTATCAATCGGCGTCTCTCCAAAATTTTAGTTATAATTCATTAATACAGGGCACTGGTAAGTAAATAATATCACAATGTTTGGTAATGGATTTAATAATATATTAACCACACTGACAAACATTTTACACGCTACAGCTTTTTATACGATTAAAATGAACGATATAAAGTTATTTTGTACTTGACTTGGCGATGGCACTACCGTGCACCCATGTTTTATATTTCACTCAGTTTCGTATATATTTTGTTTTCTGTTTTATCGTTCATTTTAATTCAAGGTAGTGTTGCCAGAAATTATTTCTTCTATCTTTAAAAAATAATTAACATTTTTAAAATTAATAATGTCGGATTGTTCCGACGAATGTTTTCGCGTCCTATTCGCCAGGGTCGTGTGTTTGCGACTGGGTACTCCATCTCGTTTAGCTCTTCAATCCCCATAGGTGACAGAAGAGTAGGTGAATATTCGGCCATGAATGTGCGACCCTGGTGGAGTAAATGCGAGAGTGTTGTCGTAAATGTCCGACGTAGTTCGTAAAAAGGTTAATTACTGATAATTTCCTAATATCTTTCTCAGAATTTTGTGTGATAATAATTTCTGGAACAGCACAATTGCGCACACGCTTACATACTACTTTATATTGTAACATATACTATGCATTACATATTTATTTAATTAGCGCATAAGCCATATTAATGAATGCCCCCTTTTTCTTTGGACGCTGCTTACGGTGGGTTCTAGTTGCATCTAAAAGAGAGAGTAGAAAAGGATTACAAATGATTAAAATATCAATAAACATATTTATAAACGCTTAAAAATCTGTTTTTACGACGCTAGCTTCTTAGGAACGTTTTTTGTCATGGCAATCACAATATTTAATAAAAAAAAAAAAAAACACAAAATTGGGTGCTTCCATTTTGAGGAATGCGAAAAAGAAAAGCTTTTTGAAAAAAAAAATGGCGCCGGAATGTCTTGTTTCAAATAAAATTAAGCAATAATAGCTGTTGCGTGAATATTGGCTGGAAACTTTTTAAAACTAAGTGTTGCCGTTTGTATTGTTGAAAAAAAAATATCGTAAATGAAACGCTAGTTGAAACGAATGTTTTTCTAAATATTTAATAATTGCCAAAAAAACGGACCCATTTTTTTAAAACAAAAAATGTTTTTAGACTATGTAACTTAGCTATTGTGTAGTAAGTAATAATTTTAATATAATTTTCGTACTTTGGGACTTATTTGATAGTATTATTTTTGACATAAAATCTGTAACCATTAAACTATATCTTTCCACCAATATTCTCTTCCGATTTCTGGATAGATGCTATCCACGCATTTTAAAGGAATCGCAAGCTTGATCAGTCTGAGATCTTACTAGAACATCTTAGCGTAACCATCTTCTCACTAGATGGCGCTGAATTAAATATTTGTCAGTAAATGGCTATACATAAGAGCGTCCAACACAAGATTAATTTCCATATTACTCTTACGTAACTATGAAGTTATTAGACAACTTTCTCTACATAATTTGAAAATACAGATATTTGTGAATTAACGTTAAATAATATCTATATAATTTATGTTTTAAATCCATTAAATAAGTCCCAAAATAAAGGTTTCGACTGACTTCATCTAATCATATTCAGCAATCGACTGATCTCGACACATTTTAGTGAAGTTAGCGACAAACAGGGTGTTATGATGAAACAAGTATGTGTGAATAACGTGATTAAACGAATATCTATATAACACAACTGCACACCCTGTGTTTAAATACCGGCTTACAATCGCTCAACGATTAAAAAAAAACTTCAACTTTAATCAGTTGTCATATCCAGTACGACTATCGATTAAACTTAGTAAATCCAATAAGACGCACATAATAAACACTGCGAAAACTGTTTCGTAGATTTATTCATATTTATCCAAAATTAAAGATTTCATAATAAGGTTAATGCGTTAAATAATAATATAACATCAATTCATATTTAATAAAGCCGGTATTGTTCGTAGGTATTTCAACAACACATAGTCTAACAATTTAGTTTTTTTGTAATTTTGTGATATGCAGACGAGAGTATGCGCGTCCAGTCGTCCGTAAGAAGTCATATCAACAATTCGTTGCTAAAGTACAAATTAAAAAAAAAAAACAATTAAAACAGGTTTTTTTATTAAATAACTGTCACGAGATCCAGTGTTTCCAACACTAGTCGACCAAAAACAACTACTTTCGTACTTATAAACTTCCGTTTAATGTATTGCTATTAATAAAATGAAGGTTGTCAGTTAACAAAAGCAATTTGTTGTTCGCTTTTGAAATACATATAATCCGCTTTCATGTGAGTGTAATAATATTTATGAAATTGTATGAGATCTGTAAGTATTTTTACCGAAAAATAAATTTATAAAATATTAATGTTAATACATTTCCGACGGCTTTAAAATATAACCATTTAATTGACCAGCTGCTTATAGGCAAGGTTCAGGTCAAATATATGCATTATCTAAATTAACAAATATTATCAAAAATACATACTAATAATAATACATTTTAATAAAAAATAAAACAAAACTATAGTTAAAAAAACTGACCATATTAACGAGTAGAATAGATTTGTTCGTTATATCCAAATATTGTAAAAGTGCTTACAGATCAAAATCTAAATTAAATCTTTTTGTAAGAGGTGACCTTTCCTTAATAAGAGTTAATTAAAAAAATAATTAATAATAAATGTGTTCATTGTAGGATCACTGGTACAGTACAAATTGTATATCGATTAGTATAGTAGTCGTTCAATTTAAATACACTTAATTTAATGTTAAAATTGACTTAAATGCATTACCTACTTACGTAGTAAACTTATTCTTTGTAGGCCATATAAATATGTGATATTCACATATTTTTATTTAAATTTTAACAATTTATTACAAGTCATAAAAATCGACATGCTGAGATGAAGAGTAAGAGAAAATCTTTCTCTTTAAAAATAATTCTGGTTAAAATTCATTCCAGCGACTACAAATACACAATGATCTCTAACATGTTCTGACTACCTGCAAAGCATCTGATATAGCTGACAGTAGGTGCAGGTGAAATTAAAACCATATTATAACAATCAAAACTCGAGGATACAAGTTAAACAGTGAAAAGATAGTATAATTAACTTTGTTATTCAAAGATAATGAAGTTACAGATTTTCCATTTCATGAAGTCAAGCTAGTTATTGCAATATGAACATTAGACTTTATAAAAGTAACAAGCTAAGACCTCGTGGGATGGTAGATCTAAATGATTTCTCTCCACCGGTCACCCTTACAAAAACGTATCTGGTGTGTATAAACTGTTACGTTTCTCGTCGTTGTTACTATATATCAATATAATGTATATTTTGTTGTTGTTAACTATTTAAAACGACCGACATGTAGAATAAACATTTGAAAAGAAATATGCTGAATATTTTTAATCCTTTTTATGACCCAGGTATACGAATAGAGTAGAGGGAAAATACTGTAAAAAGACGTGTGGCACTCAGAGACTGCCGCGGTAAAGCTATTGCATAGCATTTTTTATCAACTTTTAATTCTTTATTAGGTGATCATTATTTGTGATTGAAGTTGACAAGTTGCCATGACAACCATTTAGTGGGGGGTGTTAGGTTTTTTTTCGTTACGGAATTTCTGGATTCGGTCTCCACGCTCAAGGCCCGCGATAGAAACTATGCAAAAACTTAAAAAAAAAAATTAGTCTTTAAATGCTAAATTAGTTCAACCTTTCATCCAAAATATGCATTGCGAGTGTTTCATAACAACGGCAACCCTTTTTTATTTACCGTAACAAAATAAATCATTTATAGTGGATACAGTCGATCGCAAGTTGGATGTAACACTTTGGCCTTGAGCTGGCTTAGCGTAGTTCAGTACTACAATAGATTAATCTGCTAACCTCTAATAATTTTGTAACAACTAATGTGCGACGTACTATGCTTTTACTTTGTGTTCAAATAGTCATATTATTAACACTTTTTAAGTAGAAAAAAAAAACCATTTTGGACGGGTATAACAGTAGTTACAAGTATAAGATGCGTACTACATAAATACTTAAAAAAAACTCCCTGTATTCTCCCGTAGTGTTTGTATTAATCTACTCTAATTATTCTTTTAAGGAACGTTTTAATACATAATGACCGTAACGTTAATTTAGTTGCCTGTACTCAATTTCTACCATTTAGTCTTACCATATTAAACAAACCTACTAAAATAGTAGAAATCATGCTTAAAGCTTACCCATGACTGGCTTAAAACGGGTATCCCTAAATTTACTTTATTATGGATAACTGCTTGTAAAAGGTAAGAATTTTATACTGAACGTTATATTTTATAAGTATGGTTTATAAGTCAAAGGTAAATTATAAATAACGGTAAAAACGTAATTCACAAGATATTTTTGATCAAATTCTGTGACATCTACTTTAATCCACTTCGAAATATAAAAACCATTTTTGTATTAAGTAATTTTATAATTACCCTACGACTTCACTATAGTCTGTCTTAAAAATCAAACGACTTGGAAATTTTAAACGAATTAAAAAACCTGTTATATTTATATTACATACAATACTTTTTATAAGATTCTATTAGTAAACAATGATCATCTCTTTGCAACCTTAATTGTGCAACCATTGTTGACTACATCCGATTTCAAGAATATGATTATTTGACTAGGTTACCCAAATCGTTTGACTTTTTAGACAGACTCTAACATGGAATTAACGCTAACTAAAATTGATTAAACTTTAGTAATAGTTAGTGAATAAAAACACTAAACTAGACACACAGGACGACCTCGTTTTTATTACATACATGAAAAGGTCTCAACATAATGCCTCAAAAGCAATTTATACATAACTCATCATAATTATCATCTTTCTTTTTACAATGGAGGTAATGCAAGTCAACCGAAATCTCAAAATGAATCTGTGAACTAAATAACAAAAAAATAAGTTGGTTTCATTCATTGATCGATAAAATTAGCATGTTTTTTAACAAAACTTAAATTGAAAAAAAAAAACATTATTTCACAATAACATCTACACACACTGATTATAATTTTTCATAACAGGTGGAAATAACGCACTTAAGATCTGAAACTTCAAGAATAACAATATCAAGTTATGAAATACACACAGATGCAGACGAGGAAGCACCGTGTTAGATAAGTGAATTACGCAGCTATTTTTGTATAAATTTATTGCAGTATAATTATACGAAAGAAGTAAAAAATCTTTGTAGAGTAATACAAAGCTGACTTGATTAAAATTATATTGCAATAAATTCCTTCAAAAAATATACTATATCCTGCTATTATTTATACTATTAAAATGTGACTGTTACGATGCTTAATGTAAACGTTCAAATCAGTATTTTAATATTGGTGCTTTACCAATAAAAGATGGCTACTGGAGATCTTTACTAAATAAATTAATGGTACATGTACTTAAATGAATCTCTTTTTCTTAATAAATATAGTATAGTGACTACAAAGTCCACAATATGAGAATACGATAAATCAACCACATACGGTCTTCGAAACGAGTACTCTTATAAGAAAATGAATACTTCAGTCTCCAGTTAATGTAGAAAGTCAACTTAAAATGTTTCTTAAAACCCCATGTATCCAAATATTCTGAAAACATATTAATGTTGCCATCTTTATAGTAATTATATCAATAAAATTATATTAATCGATATATTATTATTAGAATAAGAATCTACCCACTGCCATTGTTGTTAATTTTAATGTTAAAGAGAATAAAATATGAATGGCATCTAAAAATTACGTGTAGTACCAGATAATACAACTGATTTATAAATGTAAATGTATTATACTACAGTCAGTTTAATAAATCAAATCAAAATATACTTAAATTATTGACTTATCTCATTAAATCTCAATTACACTAGAATATTATAAATTATAAATTTAAATTGAACAATTTATAAACTTTCTTAAAAAAATATAGAATCTATTTCAAAATTAAAACTAAGGTGCCATTCATAAATGCCTAAATTAATTTACTTTAGTTAGAATAAATATACAGTATACTATTATTTGAATGATGAAGGTGCAAAAAAGTTTTTACTCTTTACTTATTATTTATAGCTCCAATCAGTATTTTTTAATCTCATATTTTAGGCAACTATATTTTCTTACCTATGTCATATAACACACTAGTGAGCTAGGTTCATGGTCAATCATATACATATTAATTTTCTTCTCGTCATTGACGTGACCCACAGCTTGATTCAGCCCACTGATGAGCACTGGTTCCCCGGGTTTCTTGTGCCAATCTCTACGTACTGCTCCCTCACCCAAGGTATACTCTAGGTGGCAAAATATGTTGATACCCACATCGGTCCGTTATTGCTTTACTACAGGTCTAAGCCTTCTTCCTATTATTCGATAGACTTCTTTTTAGAAGGTGAATGCAATATGGTGATGAGACGGTAAGTTTTTAGGTAGTAATTTCAGCCGAAAGACGTCCACTGTTGGACATAGTCTGCTCTAAGTATTACTACAACGACCGGTCCTATGAGTCTCGCATCCATTGGTTTCCTACGGCCCTGACCAGTCAGGTCATCAGTCTACATGTGGAAGGCTTTCCAATCTTCCGGTACACGGTCAGCACTCCAGAAATTTTCGGCCCCATCAACCATTCGCTCTACGAGCAATGTGCCCTGCCCACTGCACTGACTTTGACTCAAGCAGCTCATTTTGAAGATAAAAATATGGCAGCCAATCAGCTCTCCCCAATGGGTGCGCCGAACCAACGCATATAACAATTCGTGGAGGCTTCATTTTACCTTACCTAGCCTCTAGTGTGTTTTAGCTGTAATTTAATCGATATTTTGTTTTTTTGAGATTTTAAGTTATTAAATTACAATAAAATGTTATAATGATTACATTAACTTGTTATACTGGTCAGATAGATGTATTTAGAGGCTTTCTGATCAATCAAAACATTTCTGAATTATTTTTCCTCTTATTTATAAAGATCTGTAAACAAATTAGTTTTATTTGCGCCAAATATGAAGGACGCAAATTATCTAGTTTCTGAGTTTCTGTTGAACTTTAAAACATCTTCTTATCAAAGGTAATATAAATGGTTAGTTTGAGTAGAAATAAGAGGGCAATAATCAACTAGCTCAATTAAAAGAATAGAATTTCACTTGTTCTCTAATTTTATCTGTTTTTTTTTTTTCGTTTCTTTTTTCTTTTGATAGACTGATTATATCTTAGATCTGATTTTTTATTTTACTTTTTAAAACGAAAATCTTTTTTTTTAATTTTTAATATTGTTTGATAAGGTAATCATTTTAATTTTTAAGTAGACAATTTAATTTTATCTTTAGTAAATTATTGTAATCATGTTCATTTTATTTTCATCTATTTTATAATATCATTTCAATTATAACAGTTACGCTTAAATTATTATATTTATATGAATAACTCCTAAATGTATGGTACAAAACAAAAACGAATATGTTTGGAGGTGTTTATTATCGTGTTTTGGAGCATGTAGCTATTTGTGGTAGTGTCTATTGTTTAGAAATGAAATATTCAATATGAGAAAATTTTACTGAGATAAACTTATCAAAATATCTGAACTATAAGCGTTTGTAAAGTTTATTAGCCGGCTTCTGTCCCTTTCCAGACCCACAAAGGTCTCAATTACAAAATATTCAAAGAAACTTACCCTAAAAAAGGCAACTTAAAAAAAAGTCTTAACTTGGGCAAATGCTGTCTTTCACTCTGGCATATATATTTCAATATGGCACTTTAAGAGAGGTTAATTAAAACAACATTAAACCTTTACCAATACTTTTCCGAGACAGAGCCAAGAAATAAACTAACGTGAGACACACATTTACAGACATTAAAATGTCGTATTCTAAAACATTATAATGCGTCAATGCAGTTAATGGACAAACCACAATTATGCACGGTCACATATTAGACTTTCACATGCTAATATATTAATGTTTTAGAGACTATCCAGGCAGTGTTAAAATTTTCGTGACTACTAAAGCTTCGTTCTCATTTGTGACTTCATTCTGCTCGAACCTGTATCCACAAGTAGGTCTCCTTCATTGCACGTTACTTTATCCGTTCTTGTGCCTCCCATATTCAATCCTTGACTGCAATCTTTACCAGGCCATTGTAACGCCTAATTAGTGGTCTATCTATACTCTTATGACCAGTTTTAGTCTCAACTCTAAACATCTACCATTTAGTTACCGAACATAATTCCACGGTACAAGTTATGCTTAATGCGATAACATTATTTCTCATGAGATCTTGGATTAATTCGTTATACGACAATAGATTAAATTTTCCCCTGTATATTTTGTAACGAATTGTCTAGTTCGTTGGAAGGTTACTAATTAGGACGCAGCATCCATATCACGCATAAGCATAATCAGCCTTTTAATGTTCCCACTGCTGGGACTCAGGCCTCCTTTCTAGGAGAGGGAATGGGCCGTAATCCACCACGCGGGCCCAGTGCGGGTTGGTGAATGTTACATGTCTTTGAATTGTCCACATCACGCATGTACGTATAAAGAAAAACTGTTACACACATCCAAATAAAAGTTAATTGACTGAGGCAGACTTAAATGAAGCTCGCGTGTTATATCATATGTAACCTACCTTGGTAACGTACCTTACTAACTTTTCATTTTGTAAGATGCCATATCTCTGACATCACGTATTCACCTTCGCGATATAGAAAGTGAATTTTAGCTTTGATATTTTAATGTAGTGGAAAGTTTAAGCAACAATTCGAAATCATCTTTCTAACCTTTTCCCATGAATATTGGGCTTAGATTCCAGTCTGAATTAATGGAGATGTTACATCACGCGACAATTTTACGGTTGCCTGGTCTTATTATACTAGATTTTTAAAAAGAGGCTTCTAAACCCTATAGTATTGGTACCTACAACATGTGAAAGTCTACCGTGTGATCGCATTGTAGGTCCTGCAGCTCAGTGTAACTTTAACTAGAAATAAGTTGTCCTGTTCAATTCTATACACAGTGTGTAGCATATTTTAGTAATTTTAAGAACACAAATGATAAAACAAATCAATATTAGGCTCAGATTATACATATCCCATGCCATAAACTGTGCTATATCATTGTGGATAGAAAACTTTTATTATAAAGTAATTTATAATACAAAAATTAATTTATTTTTAGTTATTGTATGTTGCGGCAAACTATCGTTTAGAAAATGTACGACAAATACGTACATAAATAAAAACTTGAAAAATAAATCTTATCCAACGTGTTATAACAGCTATTTACGATAGTCTTGTAAAATATACTTTTTTTGCTTTAAGAAATAGTACAGCTATATTTCTTTTAAACCATACGACCATTTAACGCGTATACGACATTTGGTTAATAAATACTTTGTCGTACAAATTAATTAATCATTTGTCGTAATAAATTCATTAACTTAAATTGAAGTAAAATATCCAAACCATTTCAGTTATTCCACCGATATAATCAATGTATAGAATTAAGTATGATGCCATCATATTTAGCTTACATAAATGGAAGAACTTAATCTAATTATTATTGATATATCCTCAGGCTTATTTTAGTATCGAAATGTGTCTATAAAAATATATGATACGATAAACCTAGATGCCGACGCCATTTCGTATCGCCGTATTACAAGTTGGCGCGCCGGATTGAAAAACACCGCTGTAATGTAATGTGACTAACTTACTTTCAGACAGATTACTGAGATAGAATAACTATATCTCATTGCGTTTTAAATTCGTTACAAAGCAATCCTGTCTTGCCTTTTTTTTGTGGTGGGAATATATCAAGTGACGCTCTAAAATGAAACGAGAGGGTGTGTGTCAGAGTTTTATTGATTAAAACCCACTTGTTTTCTTCAGTAGTCCTTTGCGTTCTATCGAATATTCGAAAAATCTTTCGTCTACAATTTTCTGGTAACATTAAAGCTAGAACTACATTAGACCGATGCACACGTAGACCACGCCTGATTTGGACGTAGAACGACGTCGCGTGGCGTGTATCGAGTGTAGCTCTACAAGTCTAGTTTCCATATAAAATGTATGGAGACCGACGCGCCCAGATCGGCGTGTGTGGCACACGTGTGCGTAGTGTAGTTCTAGCTTAATACACGCATATATTAGTAGAGAAAAGCAGACAATTTCAAATATTTGTGAATTTTTTTCAGTGTGGGTAAGAGATGGCGCTAGACAACCTGTATAGCTCTGTCTCTTACCCACATTGAAACAAAATTAATCTTACTTTGAACGTCTTGGTAACCCAACAGGTTGATAGTCTTTATCAATAATACTGTAAGCTAAAATTGATATCATCATTGAATATAAATTGTTGTTGAATAATGTAATTGTACAAAACGTTTGTATCTTGTTGAACTTTGCTAGTGCTGTACCTTGTTTATCGATAAATGTATTTGTATAATCCTGTGTACTTATCTGTATATCGCGAGAGATATTTGAATTAAATGTGTATTTCCAACGTGTTTTTTTATTTATTATTTTTTTATTACAAAAAAGTTTTAACTAAATAAATTAAATCAGAAACCGGATTTTGAATATAGTCATTCAAAATCCGGTTTCTGATTTAATTAATTCTGCAATAATTTTTGTTGCAAAATTAATGACCTGAATGTACCTACCGTAAGTTCGGGTTACTTTGGCCCAAGCTCAATAACCAGGGCCCACTCCGGGCAAAGATAATTTTCGCCGCCCTTAACATACAGTATGCAACGTGTAACGTTAAATGCGCAAAACCTCAGACACCCCAAATGATTTTTAATTTAATTTACCTAATTATGTGTGAAAAAAAAACATTTAAAAAACTTATTAAAGCTTTTATGTGCAATTTTAGTTTGTTTAAAATTCATACCTGCATTGAAATAAGAACTTTTATCATCCCGTTTATGAGAAAATTTGTTTGGACTACAACTATTTGTATTTGTTTACCTATTTCGGCGGGTTTGCGCACGTGATGGCTTGGCCTATTCATAAATAGACAGGTCGACGTTTTTAATGAATATTTTTTTTGAAAAATGTAACCTATATTAAAAAGTGGTTTCATTGATTCTGCTCGTTATTCTGATCAAACTAATTTCAGGTTTTGCGCATTTAATGTTACCCTTTGTATACAAAACTGTATAAGTCTTAAACATTTCCACCTTCCAACCTGAACTAGGTTGGAAGTTGGCTCACAAAATTCTCAACCTGCCAACTTGGGTGTAGATGGCTAAATTGAAAGATAGAATAAGTAAGCCGCCCCTCATTTTTTGCCGCCCTAATAACCCATAGAAACATAGTATAGTGTCCTGTTTTTTTATGGTTTAGGCCAAAGATATACCTCAGAATCAAAGTAACCGACTGTCATCATCATCATCATCATTTCAGCCGATACACGTCCACTGCTAGACATAGGCCTCCCCCAAGCGTCGCCACAACGAACGCACCCGTGCGTCTCGCATCCATCGGCTTCCTGCAACCTTAACTAGGTCATCAGACCACCTTGTTGGAGGCCTTCCAACGTTGCGTCTTCCGGTACGCGGTCGCAGTCGTTGAATAAAACCACTATTTTTTTTTTTTTAATCCTACACACATTTAAAAAGAAACCCTCAATTTTATTATCTCACAAACCACCTTTTCACACTGCGGGAAAATTCTACAGATATAAATTTCGGACTCAAAGCAATATGAACCTTTACTCTTAGGCACAAAAGTTCACTTTTATTCACAACCGTCCGGCACTTATTGTCTTTTGTGTTAACCACTGGTGATTGGTGATCTAAGGTAAGCTGGGAGTGTTTATGTTGCATGGATTTTTATGTTTTATGTATAGCTACAAATTTTTTTTTTTGTATTGTTCAAATGCTTAAGTTCGTTATATTTTTTTTAGTAAGGCAAGCCAGGTTTTCGGCACAAAATAGATAGGTACAGAAGACAATCTCATGTACTTATGTACTTCACTTTTTATACCTACACGCTCACTAGGTGAACGCACACTAATTAGCGTTTGAGCCGGAACTGTTTGACAAGTGGGCTGAGACGCTACCGAGATATCGTGTCCGTGAGCGGTGTCTATGTGTGCGTTGCCCGAGCTCGCTTTGTATGTAGATTGACTTCTGTACCTATATATTTTGTGTTTTTGGCTTCTAAACATACGTGACATTATCAATCGTTTTGTTGACCGCAAAGTTCAGGTTTTTGTTTTACATAGCATGGGTAGGATGACAGCAGGATGAAAATATGCATCTTTAAGCCTTACTGTCCACACTGTTTCGGGCCTCAAAAAAACGCCACTACAAAAACCGCTAGAAGCCGCCGCAAAAAACAGCTGAAGCGCGCCACAGCGTGTGGCCGAAGAAGTTTGAAGCGGCATTTTTTTTGAGGCTCGTGCGGGGGTAGGCTTATATTCCCTTGAACATCTGGTCGGAACTAAATGGACACAACAGTCGTACCCGCCTAGGCGGCAGTACTAGTATCTGTGCATTTAATTCCGGCCATCTGCGCCCGGACAGAGCTCCGCTGACCTTTAAATCCATTTTCTTTGATTTACATATGCTATGTTCACTTCGAAGATTATTTAACCACCAATTTTTATGTGTAAAAAAGTTTCTAAAGATCCAAACCGTTTCGAAGGTGTAGGCAATAGCTGCGAAATTGCTATTTTTTTTTTTTGCAAAAAGTACTAATCGCACAAAACAATCAGTAGTTGATAATGTTCACGGATCTATAATAAACATATATTTTTTCAAACCTATTGACCCTGGCCGTTACTGAGGAGTAGGCTTCAGAAAATAACTGTTTTAGCGAGGACGCACACATTCGGTTTCCGGATTAGGTTTCCCGATCAGGAATTCAGATTTGGAAACCTAAATGCGCTTATCACACGTTCTTACTTTTGTTGAACGGAAAAAACCTGACTCTCATGGAATCCCGTATCTGAATTCCTGATCGGAAAACCTAATCCGGAAACCCAATCTGAATTCTTGATCGGAAAACCTAATCCGGAAACCGAATGTGTGCGTCCGGCCTTAAGGAACTGCTCGGGCGCTTGTGCCTTAAAATGAGAGAAAGGGACAGGTTGCTACATTGTATGAATCTGACAGCTGTCACCCGCACCTTTAGTACTGCATCCTATAGCAGTTGTATTGTAGGTCAGATTAAGATTTACTTATATTAAGTAAGCTTTAGTGTTTATTAAATAAATGTTTGTATTGTATAAAACTTTAATTTGTATCACTTTACACTTTCAGACTCGGCTGTGAGAAGACGGATGCAGTGCTAACTTCATGCCAAAGGAAATTATCTCTTATTTTATATTGTCTAAAGCATTTTATTAAATGCTGCTCCTATTCTTAGCATTTATATTTTAGCTCAATTTTATACAATGTATGCCAAAAACTATTCTGAAGACTTATGTATCCAAAGTTAATGGTGGTTCTGAACGTGAAGTGAGTGCACAGTAGCTAATCCATGTGACTGAGGGGGTGCCCGTGAGGGGTGGGGTACTGTGCAGCAAGTGGCTAACTTCACACCCGCCATTAGGTAGGTATCAGGCCTTGTTTAGAGTAAACATGCAGTGATTCAGGCGGAGGTGCAGGCGTAATTAGGTGACCAGAGCGATTCGTTGCAGTGGTAATTAGAGGTGAAACGTGTTTCCTCAAGGTAATACCGTGGAGTAAAAAAGAAGATTATCACTCGCCAGCTCGCGCGGTCCATCTATTTATTACTAGACGCCCGCCATATGGGTTTGTTTGTTAATCAAGGTTCGAAGAAAACCACAAAATATCGCAAATGGTAGGTGGAAGGGGTCGAAAAAATCACAAAATTAACAAATGGTGGCGGAAAGGGGTTCAAAAAATCACGAAATATCACAAAGCGTAGAGGGGATTGGGTTCGGAAAACTCATGAAATATCATAGAGGATAGGGGGTTCGATAAAATCACGAATATCGTAAGGGGAAGGGGTTCAACAAAATCACAAAATATCGTTAGGTGTAGTGGGTAGTGGGTTTGAAAACATCACGAAATATGCTCATGCTAAAATGACAGCATAGATGCAACGTGCCGTTTTATGTTTGATATAGGTATCGGCATGGATCTTGAGCGCTCGGCGTCAGAGTGGGGATTGCTTTGCGCATTTCATACATTGGCGAGCAATTCGTCGTTGTTTTAGATATATGCAGCAAGCGCAGGGAACGAATCACGAGTGACGTCTACGGCGCGGCGAGCCGATCACTGACGCTCCCCGCTCCCGCGTCTCACTTCATACCACTGAATAGGCCCGATATTTGACTTCTGCGTAAGTTGAAGCCAGCGCTCAAGATCCGTGCTGGTATTTATACTTCGCGCCCGCCTTAGCACCTACACAATCTCCACACCCTGACCACGGCCTGGCGCTTACTGTACCAACTTAATTATTTTAATTACTTTAGTGTTTTTTTAAGAATTGAATGATCTTTAATAATACTTAATATTATATTAGTTACTACAATATTTGTAATATTTTCGCCATTTTGCTATGTTACAAAATGACAGAAAATAATAAGATATTTTACGCGCTGTCGAAAAAGCGTGAAGAGGCTACATTACGGCCGGACGCACACATTCGGTTTATTTATTTATTTATTTATTTATTAATGCTTATTGCACAAACACTGTACAAAGGCGGACTTAATGCCTTAGGCATTATCTACCAGTCGACCTTAGGGTGGTGCAGAAACATAACATGGTAGGTGCTAACTTCAAAGTAAACAAAAAAGAAAAAATAAAATCAAAATTAATACATAATTTTAAAAACTTAACTTAAACTTAACTTAAGACTTAACTTAACAAAATTAATACATAATTTTAAAAAATTAACTTATATAAATACATACAAATAAACAAAATTATTATGAGAAATGAGTATAATAAATCACTGCTATGAAGATTCTGCCAATTTCTTCCGAATGTGTTCACGTGCCATTACCTTAAAAGAGAACCGGCTGGATGCCATCCTGATGTTCAATGGGAGCGCATTCCAGAGAAAACCGTTTCCGTTTTAGGTTTTCCGATCAGGAATTCAGATTTGGGATTCCGTGAGAGACGCGCGGAAAAAATTTCGAAACGGATGTCAAGGTTTTTTCCGTTCGGAAAAAGTAAGAACGTGTGATAAGAGCATTTACGTATCCGAATCTGAATTCCTGATTGGGAAACCTAAGCCGGAAACCGAATGTTTACGTCCGGCCTAAAAGCTAATTATTTCCGTCCAAGTCGTTGCCAATTCAGCACGTTATTTTATGTAAATATACTGGAACCTTTATATTACCGTGGATTAATTATCTGCCGAGTCTTTTTGCGGTTTCGAGTCCAACCGAATGCAGCGTTTCACTGTACCAGCTGGTATTTTATATGGAACGACTGATTTAAGTGATCAGCGCTTTCCAGACAGCCTTTAAAGCATATTGAGTGAAAATGTATCAGCGTTTAGTGGTGGTAGCGTGCGGCGGCCATCGGCGTCAACTGTGAGCGGCAAATCCATTTTAGTGTTTGTTGGTGTTTGGTGGCACGTGTACGGCGAGTCGGCGACCCTTAGGCCGGACGCACACATTCGGTTTCCGGATTAAGTTTTCCGATCAGGAATTTAGATTCGGGATTCCGTGAGAGACGCACGGAGAAAATTTCGAAACGGATGTCAGGTATTTTTCCTTTTGAAAAAAGTAAGAACATGTGAAACCTAGGGGTCTACTCGCTTTCTCCGAAAAACGAAGTTTCGATTGAATTTTCGCGTGTTAATTGTAATCTTTTCGTTCCCGAAATTTCACACGAACTAAAAATGTTTGACGTACCGAATCTCTAACCCAATTCTAATTGGTTGTTTCCAAAAAAAAATATAATTATAACAGGATTGTTTGCAATTTTAACGTCAAATGAATATCGTTCTTTTACGAAAGTTTCGTTTCGGAGAAAGCGAGTAGACCCCCTGATCCGGAAACCGAATGTGTGCGTCCGGCCTTAATGATGGTTAAGATTGTTGCGTATTATTTAGTGATTTTAGAGGAAAGTTTTTAAAGCGCGCCAAACTCACTAGTTTAACGAATTCGAAAATGGAACAGATTTTTTCTTTTGTATGTCTTTCGTTCCTGTTTTTAATTAAGATCAAAAAAGTCATTCGGACCTATTTAGGTTTGGGCACTAAGAAATCGTAAAAAAATCTGGAAAACACTACAAAGTGTAGTTTTTTTTATTAATTGTCCAGGTATTTTTTTTAAGATTATATTTTTGTTTTCAAAAATTATGAATTTTGTTCGCAATTACTCAAAAATATAGTCAGTATCTTATGTATGGTTTCTCGTAGTACATATTATATAACACGATGGTGACGCTGCTTTGGGCTTGCCTCAATTTTACACCCTATATCAATGCAATTATTTTTTAAATACTACATAGCATCGATATTGCAGCGATATCAATGTCTTACTGTGAATTTATTAATCGTAAAGTTATAATCGAATATTTTATACGAATTTTATGAAAATATTAAGTATAAGTATATTTTAATATTAAATCGTGAGTTATGTCGCTCCCCACTCAACACCAACGCAATAAATATTAGTTTAGATAAACAGCAAAAAACACTATAGTTGTTGCGTTATAGTATGGCAGTAGCGGTCATTGACCTACATTTACAGGGTTATTTGTATAGTGCGTTTTATTTAAGAAGTTGCTTCGCCGTAATGTTGGCAATACGGAAAAACAGTGTTGCTATATCTTTAGCAATTAAATTACTTAATATTAGGGAGATATTTCGTTACTTTTAACAATTGCCTTATTATATAAAGTTTTTACAGTTTCTATGCCAAATGCCATAGAAACTGTAAAAACTATTTTCTAATAAAGTATAGGACGCTAGGCTCTATTTCGATTGTTCTGCAATTTTTTCAAATACCGAAAACGCCACGCCACAATACCGTACCTCTCCATTAACGACTTCCTTTTAGACCTGCTTTTTTTTTTAAATAAAATCCCATTCCCCTCATAATTCTCCAAAAAGTGTTGTTTTAACTACCGTTAAAATAGGCAATATAAATACCTAAATAAATGCCACTAGAGTAGGCAACTCTTCTCGTTTTTATTTTCTTTTTTCTGTAGACAGAAAGTAGGGGAGCCAACATTACGCCGGAGGAGCTTCTTAAGTGAAACGCACTGTAAAACACTGGCAACCTCTCAGGGCTTGTTAGAGACATCGTAAACAACAACATTTGTTCTATGATATTTTAAAATTTATCATAATTTAGTACATTATGACATGATTTTCATATAAAATAAAAATATTTAAATTGAACCCTGTAAAAATTACGATTAATAGTACAATAGTGGAGGGGAGCGGGGATCGGGCAGCGGGGGTACTTGATGCGCTTGCGTTGCGTCATACAAACGTAGGCAGGTATAGCAAAATAGGTACAGAGTTGAAATATGTTAGATAGAACAATGAAATCTTGAAGGTTTATTTTTGGTAAGAACCAAGTAAATGAATTGTTTTGTAAAAAGTCATACAACAAATATTTTTGATTAAGATGTTGGTAATGCAGTCCTGCAAGGTTGTTAGTGTCTCACAAAAAACACTACCTATATTATCATTCTTGTACGCTGCATATTTTATACCTACGCTCGGTGGACGCACACTAATGAGCGTTTGAGCCGGAACTGTTCGACGAGCGGGCCGAGACACTACCGTCACGGTAATAGTATCATACAGTATTGTAACTCGGCCGTCTTTTTGAAATAAATACCTACAGCCGCGCGGTACGTAAACATGCGATAGGGCTGCCCGCCTCCAGCATTCTAATTGCGTTTGTCTAGTTTGTTTCCGTTTTTATTTGTGATAGTAAATATACTTACTTTTATATATAAACAAAATACTTTGTGGATTGAATAGGAAGTGTTCAATAAAAATGCGTGTTGTTTTTTGATTGGTAGATTTAAATAAAATGCTTTTTTTGTATTATTCATACACATAGTACAATAAACCACTATTATTAATAATAAAATACCACGTCTTTACTTTGAATTATACAAACTAACAATAATCGCGCGATAGTTGTAAAAAAAACCGTCGTGTCCGCTCGTCACTGCGGCACAGACTGTCTACATGCCGAGACCATGCTACAACCGAGGCGCGTAGGTATAGCTCGCGTTTCATCCGTTTGTATGAAGTTGGAATACTGTATGATATTATTACCGTGCTACCGTGGTATCGTGTCCGTGAGCGGTGTCTATGTGTGCGTTGCTCGAGCGCGCTTTGTATGTAGATTGACTTCTGTACCTAAATATTTAGTGCCCTTACCCTGCAGCTATTTGCTCAATGTCAACCACATCAACTGGAAATTTAAACCGTTTTGTTGCTGCAGCTATGCAACCGTTGAGGGTAATTTTAAAAAAGTTGATAGTTTTATCAACAATAGTTGGTTGTACCAACTCTCAGTCTCTAGTATTCAATAAGATGTTTGTGTTAAGTATTTCCATGATCTTGAATTTTCTAGTGATCGAATGTAATTAGTTTTATTTTGTATTTTTTTTATGATTTATATTGTGGATTTAATAAAATAATCTTTTTACAGAGTATGCTTTTCATTTGTAATACTATAATACCGTTCACAGATTCAGGGCCAAAACACTAAGTGCCTCAAAAAAACGCCGCTTCAAGCTTCTTTTTGAACGCTTGAACCCGCTTCAAGCTTCTCCGGCCACAAGCTGTCGCGCGCTTGAATGATCAAGCCTCGTCCCCACTAGGAACATTTGTCGAACGACATGTGTCCCCGGTGACATCGGGCGATGTCGGGCGACGTCGGAAGACATCGCCGCGACATAGTTGAAACGGTTCCTTGTCGCTCAGTCAATGAAGAGTAGTGATAGAGTGTGGACGTGCGTGCAACCTGCGACAATGTGCTCGAACGACGTAGTGCTGCGACTTATTGAACTATATCGCTCCTATGAGTATTTGTGGGATGCAAAGAATAATTATTATAAAAATTTAAATAAGTAGCATGACGCGTGGGAAGAAATGTGGAAAAAATATTAAATATTCCGCGAAGAGAAATTAAAAAAAAATCATAATTTACGATCTCAATTCTTGAGAGAAGTAGTTCGCAAGTACTGTTTAATCCACCATCTTCTCTTCTTTTTTGTTCTTGATACATTCATCATTATATAAGCCGTACTGTACAACACTACCTCTTCCGGAGACATGATAGGTTCGACTAAACTGATGAGGAGCCAAGACATCGGGCGACGTGGAGCGATGTAGGGCGACATCGCCCGATATCACAGAGGACACATGTCGCTCGACAAATGTTCCTAGTGGGGACGAGGCACTCATGCTCATCACATAAACTTTTGTCCTGGGTGGGAATCGAACCCACACGACCTCCGGCATAGCAGTCAGGTCCACTAACCACTAGACCAACAGGCCAGTCAAAATATACAATCAGTCAAAATACAATAAAACAAAACATAAAAAACAATAACTGTATTTTCCAAAAATAAGAACCTAAACAATCTACACAGATTCCCATATAAGACAATAAAAATTATCAATCAAATTATCTCTTGATAGCCATCATAATAATATTTTTTTTACAAACAGTTTTGTATGTGTTATTCGCCATTGCTTCGTAATTCGCTTGAATTTCTTGTTCTCTGTCATACACAAACTTTGGTAATTTTGCCACTAAATGCTCACCTTTATCCGAAAACGCCTTCTCGGCATAAATCTCCAAAACGGCTTTTTTCGCTTCATAAGACTGCAGAATATCTGAAGCGTTCTTCTTTGTCTGTATGTCTTTCCTCTCGTCCTTTCCTCTCTTATTACTGGTCGATAATCGAGTTGAGTGTCCACTGAGTAATACAATTTTTTCTTCGTCGGATATACTCAGAATTGCGTTTCTGTTGCGCTTCCTCATTTCACATTCCCTGACATGGCACCTTTCAGGAGATATCGACTTCCTCAAACTGAATTGTGTAGAATCTACGTTTAGAATACCCGATTCCAGTCTTGCCTCATCTCCAATGTTAAAGCTAGCGTGTACACTAGGTCCAATGCTGCTGTGTACGGATAAGTTGGTGCTATTAATTTTGCTTGTCAAGTATCTAGAATTTTGTGTATGTACATCGACAAATTCTGTTGTTTTGTAATCAATTTGCGTGTAATCCGATTCTCTCTTTAAATCGCAAGTGATTTCTTCGCTTTTTTTACTTATTTGCTTATTGCCGCCGCAGCAGCAGCCGCCTCCGTCGCCTATTCTTGAAGCAAGTTTTAGTCTTGCAGCGAGTGTACTGCACATGCAGCCTCCTCCTCCTCTCTTGGATTCGGCGTCCGATGATAACACGTCTACACTGCGGGCACTGTTACTGCAATCACTATTATTCTCCGCCGTGGGGTACACAACTTGCCTGTTAATTGTCACTTCTGAAAGCACTGTTTTGCTCTCCATTTTATAGTAGTTGTTCATGCTGTCAGTATCTCTAAAATAGTTGGGTTTCAACGATGCGTATGTGACATCCTTAGCGAGATCGCTTCCCTGTACTTTAGAATTGTCGTGATCACTGCTATCCGAAGTTAATATTACTTTTAGCATATCTTTTAGTTTCTTCATTCGTGTCTTGTTCTTGTATTTGGTATCATGTACTTCTGCCATCACGTGTTTTAACATTTCTTTCTTTTCTTCCATCGTCCGAGGTTTGACGAAGGAGTCTAAACTCAGTGATTTCTTTATTTCTGGCAGCGTATCTGGTTCGTCAGTATCTGTGGTAGACATGAATGTATCATACTTTTTACAGGGTGGTTTCTCCGTATCTGTCTCAGTATCATACTTGGGTGGGTCAACTTGTCTATCCGTATCTGTTTCTTCCGTGTCGTATTTAATTGGTTTCTCTGTATCTGTATCCTCATTATATTCGTATTTGTGATCTGTCAGTTGTGTGTCCGTTGTTTCATCTGCATTATCGTGAATGTCTTTAATATTAGTGTATTTTTGGCTTGGAAACGACTTCGCTTCAGTATCTTCACTCTTCTCATCCTCAGTGTTGCATTTACATACGGAAGGTTCAGAGGAGCCCATTAAAATTGCCTTGCCGATTTCATTTGCTGGTTCGCTCATTATTTCCACGCTCCTGTTACTGTGTATACTGCTATGAACATGCATGCTTTTATCAGTATGCACACTCTTGTTAGTGTGAACACTCTTGTTAGTATGCACGCTCTTGTTAGTGTGAACACTCTTGTTAGTATGCACGCTCTTGTTAGTATGAATGCTCTTGTTAGTATGGATGCTCTTGTTAGTATGGATGCTCTTGTCAGTGTGCACGCTCTTGTTAGTTAGCATGCTCTTGTTGGTGAGCATGCTTTTATTAGTTAGCACGCTTCTGTTGTTAGGTGTACTGCTGTTAATGTGCACGTTTTTGTAGCTGTGCACGCTCGTGTTGCTGTGCACACTCGTTTTGTTCGCGATAGTATTATCAACTGAAGTTGTTAGGTCCACAGTAGCTCTATGAACTGAAAAAGCATTCTCATCATGAAAAATATCACTGTATCCAGTGGAAACTGTGTGGAACTTAGCAGATATCTTCTTAGAAAAGTCGTTGTAGTTCTCGTTTTGTAGATTCATGGATTTTTTCTTTCCCGATTTAGATTTAAAGTTCTTTATTACTATGCGTATGTTGATATCATTCTTTTGATCTGAATGGTCAGCGGCTTTTTCGTTTTCATTTTTTACTACGAAAACTTCTTGTTTCGATAGTTTTAATGGCTGTTTGAGCTCATGGCTTCCTTCATTGACTTTTTCACCATCGTTCGCTATATCAATTTCAGTAGTTTTTTCTCCTTGCGTGACTTTGAGTTTAAATTGAATTTCTATCAGATTTGCTATACTAGCATCGCTTGCAGCTTCCTCTACTTCTTTTTCTTTTTCTGCTCCTATGGCTTGAGAAGAGTTATTTGTATTTACTCTGCGTACTTCCGATGCTTTGTACATTTCACCTAATAAGGAAGGCCGGCTACTACAGCCTGCATGTTGAAGTCTGTAATCTTTTCTCTCAAATAAAGTACAACCGTCTTCATCTTGTACTTTTATATTAAGACCTTCTCTTATCTCTTCCGTACTTGGTGTTTCTTTTTTCAGTCGTATAGTAATTTTTTCATGGGAATTCAAACTTATGCAGCCGTCATTATTATCTACGCCTTCCCAAGCTAGACAATCTTTAGAACACGTATTTTTTTTAGGCTTCATTTTGAGGAAAAGCCCGGCTAATCTAGATCTGCTCTTGATTGGACCTGGGCATGGGGAACATGTTTTTATACATGGTTCCGCGGGAGGTGGAGCACGAGGCGGCGGGGGGCACTGCATCCCTGGTATCTTAGTCAAACAGGGTAGCCGTGGGGACCCCTGATAATTTGGACAACTTGGCTTGCAATCTATCTTTTTTGCTGATGGTACCGTTTCACATGACATTTTAGGCATCATTGGACAATCTTTCTTACAATGTCCATAATAATCGTCAGTGATAAGTGATGTAGTTGAGGACGGATTAGACAACTGATTTTTATTTGGCCATGGGTAGTCATCATTGAAATCACTACATGGTGATGTTTGACACTGATCTGGCTTCTTCTTAGGCTTAGGTTCAGGTTTCGGCGGACAGGGGTGAATGGGCGAGTAATAAAAGGGTGCGTCAGGACGGAATGAGTTATACGAAACCGATGTCAAGGAATGCTGGCACGCTAGTGATCTACAGAAAGGTTCACAAGGCATTGGTTTGGATGGGGATGAACCTGAACCTTTTTGGGTCGACACTTTTTTAGACGAAAATAATTTCGTACGGAGGCTACTCGTTTTTTGGCAAGGTGGGGGAAGAGAAGGACATCGATCAGGGTCACTGCAACACGATGTAGGCGATCCTGGGCAGGACGGGGGAGCCATAGGGCAGGGCTTATTCGATTTGCTGCAAGGTGTTTGTGGTGGTGTGTTTGGACACGTTTTGGGAGCTGGTGGGCTGGTCGGTGGACTTGGTGGAGTAGACTGAAGACAAGGTGGTGGGGGCTTTGGCGTACAAGGTGGTGGGGGCTTTGGCGGACAAGATACTGGTGTGTTAGTGCACGGAGGGGGCGGTGGGGGTTCTTTTGGTTCGCACGGACAAGGTAGTGGTTTTGGACAAGGTGGTGTGTGAAGACAAGGAGGAGGCGCCTTTGAAGGTGTTGTTGGCGTACAGCAGCACGTTTTTTTTGGTGGATCAGGCGGTGGTAGGCAAATTTTTGGGAGTGTTGAGATTGGTGCGCTAGGAGGAGGTAGTGGACGTGAAGGTGGTGGGCAAGGAGGTGGCTGGGGTGGTTGGATACACCGAGGTTGGGGTGGCGGGCTTGAAAGGCAAGGCGGTGTGTGAGGACACGACGGTGGTGGCACTGAAACAATGTGAATATGTGGGCACGATGGGTGTGAAGGACAACGTATTGGCCTCATGTAGTAACAAGGTGGAGGGGGGGACTTTGGTTGCTTGCAACAAGGCGGACTGGATCTTGGACTTCTTACTGGTGATGTCCCTGATGTAGGTGGACAAGACGTTACCTTACCGCAGCAAGGTGGAGGGCCTTGTGCACGAGGTGGCTGTTTTGGCGGACATGGTGGAGAATGGGGGCAGGATCGTGGCTTTTTCGGTGGACATGGGGGAGAATGGGGGCAAACTGGTATTTTTTTCGGAGAAACGGCACATGGTGGCGAAGAAGGACTTGGCTTTTTCGGTGGACACGGGGGAGAATGGGGGCAAACTGGTATTTTTTTCGGAGAAACGGCACGTGGTGGAGAAGCGGGACAAACAACCTTCGGTTTAGGTGGAGACGGAATACAAGGTGGTGAGGCAGGTGGAGACTTCCTCGGTTTAGGTGGACACCGTGGAGGACTTGGAGGACACGATGCAGCCATCCTGCGAGGTGGGCTCGGAAGACAAGAGGGAGGGCGCTTCGACTCTGATGATACGCAGCATTTTGGTGTAGGCGGGCACGTCGGCGGCTTCTCGCAAGACTGTTTAGACGCAGAGCAAGGCGGCTTCTTCATTTTTTCACATGAATCCCTGCAAGGGGGGTGTGGGATCTCGCAGGATGCCCTCGGGTTCACTTTCGCGTGCTTAGCACAGCAGCCGCTGGCACTACCACCACCTTTAAATGCCAGAATACTATCTGGCATCTTACTTTTTAACTGCCGTGCTAGATATTCGTTCATTGTATCACAGTCAGGCAGGGACACATGCTTCTCTCTCCCTCTTTTGCGTCTGGTTGGCTGCTTAGACTCCATCAGCCTGCAGCAAGGTTTCTTTATCTTCGGGCACTCAACTAGCGGTGAAGTGCTACCCTTACCTTCATAATCACCGCCTTTGCTCTCAACATCGCATTTACTCTCAAAACTCGGTGAATTTGAAAAGTCCGGATTCGGGCCCACCCATTTGGACTTAGCACTCATTGCGTAAATCTTTCTTCTTTTAAAAACTTCGATGGAATCCTTGGGAAGTAGTCTTTTATCTGGGTTATCATCTTTTCCACTTTTTTTGGATTTGTTTAACTCTGCTTTATCTTGTCTATATTGGCATTGGCTGCAAGAAGACGCGCCACAAGATGAGACCATGGCTGACGTTTGGAATTCTTCGAAAATATTGGGACAGGATTTTGTTCCATCACCTTGGTTATGGTAACTAGCTCTGGAGTGTTCTGAGCTACACTTAAGCTGTGAATCACTGACACACCAGGAGTACAAGTCAATGCCCAGAGGCGTCCAGTGACGGTAGTATTCTTGTAAGTAACTCTCAGCAAATTCGCACTTCTTCGTGTGAGGCCTCAGAAGGTTGTGTTCCGATTCTTCGTCTGAAAAGTCATCTTGGATCTTCAAGCTGCAAACAGTAATGTTAGTATAAACAAACATCCTCCAATATGGCTGAAAGTAGGCATTACTATGACGTGTTAAAATGTCGGCGAGTGAGCGAGAAAGAAGGATGGAACTATACATCTTATATAGCTTAACCACTTTAACATTTTAGGTACAGAAGTCAAACTACATACAAAGCGTGTTCGAGCAACGCACACATAGATACTGCTCACGGACACGATATCTCGGAGCGCCTCGGCCCGCTCGTCGAACAGTTCCGTCTCAAACGCTCATTAGTGTGCGTCCGCCGAGCGAAGGTACAAAAAGTGAAGTACATACATGAGATTGTCTTCTGTACCTACTACCTATCTATTTTGTGGTTTAGGTCATTAAATAGATCGCGTTAAGAGGTCGTCCGACCTAATTTATGTATTGTTGAAGGTCCTTTCAACAAGAAATGTAAACTCAATTCAAAATAAAAAGCAATGAGGTAATAAATAAGTACACTCATTAAACTAAAGGAAGCTACAACATGCTTGTGTGTAATTATAAAGGCAGCGGGGCGGGTAGCGGGAGTTTATCAGGTAGAGCGGACAACGCTCATTTCAATGGAACAACACAGTAGCAGTACACTTATTAAATCTTTAGTTGGCCGAACAAATTGAGCAGGAAACTCAAACTGACTTGCGTCCACCCGCTTGCCCTGATACGATTCCCGCTCAACCCGCCCGACCCGCACTTGGAGCGCCTTGGCCAAAAACCATGTGTTTGCATTACGCGCCAGCGGATTCCGCTGCCACTGTAATTACTCACTTTGAATACTATCTTTACTCTCATATACTAACACAAAATTAAATTTACACTTACATTGGCTTCCGTATTTGGCTCAGATCTCGATGCGTGATGATCCCGACACCGATGACATCGCATCTCTTGGGTATGTAGACTTTACTGCCTTGCACCACCACGTCTCGATGCATCGGCTTCTTAGCCGTCGACTCTAGTACTTTCGAAACAGATTTCTTACTTTCCTTCACACTGACAGTTACTTTTATCTTATTTTGTTTGTGATCTATGTTTAAGTTACGAGTTGGTTTATCCTTCTTCAAGTCACTGCCTGTTTCATATTCAACAATTTTAAAAACCTCTTCATCACTCGATTGATTATTAGCACGTTTGTTGACTTCATCACAACTAGAATCAATAAAGAACCCTTTCGGTATATCAATTCTTAGATATTCTGAACTTTCTTGCTTATTCGGTTTGCGAAAATTCTTCGAATGCAAAACAACCTCTATTTTATGTGAGAATGCTTTAGATTTATCTATAAACCATTTCTGGTTTGATATTCGTACTTCCATATTATCATTTCTGTCATCATCTGATTTACATGTAAGTTGTGGTTTGAGCTGCTTGACTGGCTTCGGTCTGTCTGGTATAGTTTTTGGGATCATCCAAGCTTCTATATTCTGTCGCATGAAGTTTACATGTTGTCGTGTATAAGATTTGTATGATGACTGAACTGTGACTTGACTTTTTGATCTAAAAACTGCGCTGGTATCTTTGTAGATATTGTCCATCAATTCGAAGACAGTACTGCTGCTAGGAGCATACGTTTTATTATTCCATCGAACTTTAACGCTGTTACGAGAATCAATGGAAGGTGTAAGGAATTTCTTAAGCCACGCTTTCCTTACAATATCTTCATAACCATTTGGCTTAACCTCTGGTGGTGGTTCAATTTCTGCGGCGTCATAAACATTACCACCAAGTATATTAATCACCAATCCATCCCTTACTTCACAGCGTCCTGCAGTAACACCTTTCTTAGCTTTATAAGGTTTTTCTTTGGTCTTCTTTTTATTTTTAAAGAAAAAGAACTTTCTACCCTCCTTTTTCTCTTCTGGTTCTGGTTTACTACTCGGCTTTTCTTGTATTTTTGGTACCTCAGTGTTCTTCACGGGTTCTTTCTTTGTGGAGTGATACGAAGGTTTCGGAGTGCAGCGTCTTTTATAAGTATCTTCTTCCAAGTTGAACTTTTTCCCCCATAACTTGAACATACCCTTGACGCCTTGTGTTTCACTGTCATCATCAGCTGCTTTTGAAGACCAATCAGCACTACCTATTTCTTTTTTGTTACTTGTCATAGATCGCCTATAGTGGGAAGTTCTTGGATTAAATGTAGTTTTGTCTCGACTGTACTTCGTCGCAAATGGACTATAAGGTTTTGTGTTGGAAAAGGATCTTCCTTCTAGAGATGGTGGATCAGAATTTATAGAGACATCCTTTCGGCTCTGTGTGCTAATATGACTTGAAACCTTATTGATAAGAACGGCGTTCTTCCTGGAATCATCCTTCTTAGCTAAACCACGCCGAAGTGCTTCAAATCTTCGCTTCAAAGTTGAAGTGCTCTTTAAGTCAGATGTATGTGAACTATATTTTGAATCTTTGGACTTAGACTTGGCTGCAAATATATTTCGGTACTCCATCTCAAGTTTATTTTCCATAACGTCTTCGGCCTCTATGGATGCACGGCTATTTCTGTCATTACTGGGATTCTCAAGATTATGGACGTGTTGTAGCAATGAGTCTGAGGAGAACGCTTTATCTGCTGGGTTTTCTTTTGTTCCTGGAGCTTTCCGTGGCGCTACGGATACAGTTGTCATCTCTTTCTTCTCTACCTGATCTATTTCGATCGTTATTGGTGGAAGTACTTTTATTGGTGGAAGTACTTTTATTGAATGAACTACTTTTACTGGTTGAACTATTTCAACTACTTTAATTCCAGAATTAATTTCAGTGTCTTTATGTATTGGATTCTCGACTTGTGTTGTTGTATTCGTTAAGCTTTTTTCAACAGCACTGCTTCCTATTTCAATGTTTTTATTAAATCCGGTTTCGCTGTAGCTCGTAGATCCTGATATAGTCTGTACTATAGGAGAAAGTTTCTCATTGATGGCGCAACCTATATTATATTCTAATATTCCTCCTACGCACTTAGATGATGTTTTTTTATTGTCATAATAACTAATAGGCCAATGTTGTCTGGTGGTTCGTTCTGAAAAAGAAAATATATATTTGATATTTTATTCTAGTTTGTACGGACTGTTCTATTAGAGTATATTAGAGGAAGTTCGAAAGTGACGCCAGTGACTGAAAAGTTGAAAGGAAACCGTGTCTTGGTATGGCCATATAGAGGAGGGATAAAACGCATGTTGCTAAAACAGTTAAGAGTTTACATGTGAATGGATGGAGAGGGAGAGGAAGGCTGAAGAAAAGATGGATTGTGTGAGAAGTGATATGAAAGAAAAGGAAGTTAGTGATAGCGTGACGAGGACAGGACAGAATGTAAGAAAAAAATGTGAGAAGGGCAAATGGACTGTTCTAGGAGTATATAGGTACTGTTTTGAGCAGTTGCTTTGTGCGAAAGAGTTACTGTCGCCTTGGAGCGCAAAGGGCAACTGAAGGAACACAGGTTTTAGTCAGTAAACGTTTCCACTCGTCCTACCCAGGACGGGAGAAATCATTTGATGATTTATTACCTCAAGAAAAAAAGGAGTAATATAGTGAAATTAACACACCATTGTCAAATGGAGATATTACATATGTGCTAACTTATGGTGCGGGCCTTTAAAAGATGTATGTTACTTTTAAATAAAGGATATATGTAAGTTTAATGTCATATTCGCGTGCGAGTTGTCTTTGGCTTTGTATTCACCGTGGCATGCGATCGAGTTCATTTGTTATTTGAAATCCATGTAAATATGACATCTAACTACATCAAAATCGAATTTCTCAACACATGAATATAACTTAGGCCTCCCCCACACATTAGGCGTGCGCGCTCGCGGTGCCCGCGCTACTCACACGCCCGAGGATCGCGCACGCCTAGTGTGGGATCAGTACCCCTAGCCAAGTTGCTAATCTGCAATAGTTAACGCTAGTAGAAAGCTTCAATTGTACGGGAATTACGTCATCTCAACGCTCAGTCACGTGGTCAGAACAAAAGAATTGGCGGCAAGGTCAACTCGAAGCGTTCGACGCAAGCCAAACGGTTGCAACTTGGCTAGGGTGGCTGAGCCGTATAATTGCAGGTCATCACTGAACACTGGTTCTACATTCAATCATAACTTACGATAAATATTCGAAGACAAATCGGAACTGCCGACTCCTCTATCAACAGTTTCCGGCAGATATATCCTTTTAACTTTCTTCCTCTGCAGGGCTTTCACACTACCGACGCCTATATCGGTGAAGCTCCTAGACCCTTGGTAAGCGTAAACTTGTTTTGGTGAGCCGAAGTATCTGACCTCCTGTCTTCTCCTGGGTGGTGCAAGATACCTACAAGTGCATATTAAGTTATCCCGTTTACAGTCGTATTGGCAACCCACTTCTTGGGTTTTCTGATCATATCTTGAGAGAATGGGGGGATATTCTCCGTCACTGACGATTTTCGTGGCGAAGAATTGATATTCTCTATTCAATTCTGTGTTAAAATCACGTTTTCTCACATTAACAGCTTTACTCTCTTTCATTTCTTCTTATATATCATAATTTGTTTTGTGCGCTTGCATGTTTCTTCACTTTTAACTAAGTTTTCGATAAGATCTGAATTTTATCTGCAACAATTTTTTTAAATTTATTTTGTAATCTTGCGTTTGACTACTATACATGTAGATGGATGGAGAGGGAGAGGAAGGCCGAAGAAAAGATGGATAGATCGTGTGAGGAGTGATATGAAAGAAAAGGGAGTTAGTGATAGTCACTATCTCCCTTTTCGACTTCCCGACCTCAAGCAATATGGCATAAGGGCAGGAAGAAGAAGAAGCGTTTGACTACTATCTCACTCGATGGTAAATGTTGGTGTGGTCGACAATGAAGCACGCTTGTCTAGAAAAAGTCATCCAAGTGATATCCCCCGCCCTTGAGCAAAGTGGGAGGACTAAAAACTTACATCGTTCTATCTTGCCTTTCATACCGGGACCGAGCCTCCCTTTCGGAAACAGACCCTAGCACCAATAGGCTTCGACCCAACTCAGCCCCTCCGGTTGCTGAAAACTCCTTGAGGCGCGTAAACATTGGCAAAAAGTAACTGAACAGTCATCCATCAAGTACGACAGATTCTAGGCAAAACTGACATCTGAACGGTTGTCAAATAGAAGAAAAGCGACGCCATGGAAGGACCAGTAAGTACCCCTAGCCTAGTTGATAATCTACAATCGTTAACGCTATTAAAAAACTTCAAATGTACGGGAATGACGCCATCTCAACGCTCAGTCACGTGGTCAGAACAAAAGAATCGGGGGCGTGGCCAATTGTAACTTGGATAGGGAAGCAGGTGACGATAATGGTGCGATAATCTATAACTTGAATGGATAAACTTAGAGATCATTGCAATCCATGACCAGCTAACAACGGTTGCGCTATTGTCTACTGCGCTGCGTGATATGAAATATTTGTACAGCCTAATAGCAGGGCAGGACCCGATCTAGATATTTTGCCGCTCCGGGCAAAGATAATTTTCGCCGCCCTTTACATGCACAAAACCAAATATAAGTTGAGTCTTAAATATTTCCACTATCCAACCTACAGTAGGTTGGAAGGTGGTACATAAAATTCTCAACCTGCCAACTTGGGTGTGGATGGCTAATGGCTAGGTTGGAAGATAGGAATAAGTCAATTTTGCCACCCCTCATTTTGCCGCTCTGGGCAAATGCCTGGCTTGCGCCCTCTTAGATCGGGCCCTGCCTAATAGATCCTGTTAGGATTGCGGGAACTTTGTGAAGAATTACCGTGGTCCTAGAGCGCAAAGAGTTTCAGAAGAACTCAAGTGGATTTTAGTCCTGGAGTGAAACTCCGCTGCCACGACAAATCGCGACACGGCAGACAGAGCTCCGGCAGGATCTCATGGTGGTTAAGGAACAGCAACTGTGGAACGTGGTGCTGGACATGCTACTATCGAGGCGTTAAGACCCCATTGGCGTGCAGCTAAGGAGTGGAATTCCTTGCCAGAGTCTGTTTCCTGATAGCTACAGACCAGGAATCTTAAGTCGAGAGTTTCTTCGAGGTAAGCGCGCTCCATCGTCGACCACATCGTCGCTTTCCATCAGGTGAGATGGTGGTCAGAAAAAAGGCGTGGCTACAGAGGCGCCATAGCGTCCTCTCTTTCCACATGACGTAGACCCTTAACGGATACGGTTGTTTCGGGCAGTTCTTGGGTCGAATACAGCAAGAAGAAACGCTCAGGTGTGGTTATGCGGATCGCCCGGAGGACATGGAAGAAGTCCAGCTTGGGCGTAGCGCAGCCGTATTCTTGTGGAGGCGATCGGCGACGGGGGTCTTTCGCATCTGGCTCTGGTTCAGCCCATGGTATAGAGTGAGAGGGAATGGCAGGTTCTCTTTCTGCGAAGTTCAATGCGTTGATTCTGCAACGCATTTTGAAGACTGCGTCGACGGGGCTGTGACGTGTAAAATATTTCGCATAAAAGTTTTTCGAAATTAACTTCATATCCAAGCAAAGTGGAACTCAGGAACGTATGTGAAATTATGAAACTCAAACAATAAAGGTTCGCACTGACAGGACCAGGCCACCCAACTTCCAAGGCGTTATGGTTATTTCATTTAGACTCGGAATACTTACTTGTTTTGGCAATTTTCTTTCCTTTCAAGTTTTAAACCAAAAGCTTAATTATTTTTTGGTATCAATTTTGATATCATTAAAAAATTTAAACTGTAAATTTAAAATTTTTACGAAGAATTTTTTTTCCGAATCTTTCACTTTATTCGATTTTATTGACACATTCCTTATTGTTTTCTAATTGACAGTTTTTGAGGCATCCAAGTCAAAACGTGGATGCCTCGGAAAAGAAGAATCTATTCATAGACTTTTGAAAAAATCCCCTAAACACAAAATAGTACATACATTATGATATAAGAGTGTAATGTTAGTGATTACCGTCGAGGCGGTATTTAGACCCGAGCCATGGCGAGGGTCTTAAGTGAGCTGAGAACAGTAATCATTAATGCTCACGTGTATCATACGACGTTTTTCAATACACTTGTGAAGAAAATAATTGTAAAACTAGTAAACTTTTGTGGCGGTAAAAATCGGTTTTCATATGCGCGCCCACTTTTTTTTTTTTCTTTTCCTCGTGAGGGACGACACGCGCCCAGCCTGATACGATAAATGTAATATTATGACTATTTATGAAGATCTGTTCAGGTGTTCAAGGCCTCAGCTCGTTTGTTGGCTGAGGCAGGGATCTTAAACCCTTAATGGATATATACTTTACAAATAAAGACATATATATAACCTAATGTTTGAAATATCTACTTATGTAGGTATATACCTAGATGTATACCCCGGCGCTATCAAGTGGGACTGATGGTGGAGGTGGGAGGTTAGAGACGTAACCTTGGATTGCCTTTTAATAAACCCATCGAGTTTGGGCTCATTAGATTCATCTTAACCAGTTTTAAACATTTTTCATGATGACGAGGACCTGATGCTAGAATTGGGAGGTGGTTAATGTAACCCTGGAATGCCTACTAGTACAAACGTCGACACGTCGAGCTTGGGCTTATTAGACTTGCCATAAGCAGTTCTTGTATACTTTTTATAGATTGCATGCGTCGGAGGATTTATAATTTTTTTAATTTTGCTATTATCTTAGTTAAAGAAATTTTTTTCGATGACCATAAAGAAATTACAGACTCTGGACTCAGACTATTTATAAAAATGTTCTTCTGTCAAATTCAAATACATATTCTTTGACGTTAGCCAAAAATATTTAATTTTAATGTCGTATCTTTTTTTATTTATAGTTTTTTATGAATTTATTCAAGAACATTTGCTGAAACGAAATATGAAAAGGAATATAATTATTCGTGCTCATAAAGTAAGGCCTTTCTCACAATTTTTTTTCATAACGATTTGTCACAAAGTTTTCGAGTTAACCAAAGCATGAGAGAAGAGACTATAGTCCACGGTTTTGACTTTAGAGCCAGAGAGAATAGGTAAACCATACGCCATGCCATTTTATATAGTAAACTAGCTACCGACCGTCTCTCGACCAACATGAAATTATTAGGTAGGTACTTCCCACCTTTATAAATTATGGCAATGTGTTAATCTACAGTATAAGCTATCCTGGTGCCAAATCTCTAAATCTGTTCAGTCGTTTAGAAGTGAAGAAGTAACGAACATAAAAAATATAACAGAAGTATTAGTGGAACTTATAACTGCAAACTAATTCGGGCCATAAGTCTGTTTTGCATTCCGAAACACCATGTACAAGCATTGTTAGGAAAAAGGCTGTTAGACAAAGAAGTTAACTGATCACAAGTCTTCTTCAATTTCAGAGTTTCATATGATATCAGGAGCCAGAAGAAGACGTATTCGTATAAACATAACAACTTACAAAAATAAAGAATACCCAGAAAACAAAATGGAGGAGAGGGCAAACAAGAAATGTTGCAGCAAGGCCCATCATAACAAGTTTGTTTGTGCGATATGCCTGAACCCAAAACTTGACGACAGGAATTGCGAATGTTGTAAAAAAATACCAAGAACTTGCCCTATTTGTCAGAATTCAAAAGATTGCTATGCAAGAATCAAAGAAAAGGGAAAACTTGTAGCTGAAAAAGAAACGTTTTGTATGATGAGAAATAAAACTGTAGATTGCAGAGATAAAAGTCCAATCACAAAAGATAAGAGCATAGATTGTAGTGGGAGCATTAATGGAAGAGTAGTGATAGAACAAGAAAATCCAAGAAGAGATCCAAATGCTAAGACTGTGCAAACTTCCGACACAAACGTAGCCCAAGGCCTGTCGCTCCTAAACGAAGTACTAACAGTATTCCAAAATAAAAAAGGAGACATTAATAAAGAGAAAGTAAAAACCGGACTTCTCAAAGACGTCGCAGTATCAACAGCTGACGAAACCGATGACAAGAACCAAAAAGACAAATCAAGACTCTCTGTCAGCACCTTCCAATATTCTATCGATGATAAGAAAAATAAAATCGAGAACGGGAAATTCACGGTCATGAATTGCAGCCAACCGGTGTACCTCAAGGCGCAAAATTCACTCGACCTAATCAAACACAAGTCATCTTCTATACCTCAAATGAAATTGGAAGAATTGAAATATTCTTTGAAAGAGAAATCGAGGTCCAAAGATGCAATCGAAGAGGTTAACAGGATGTTTGCTACTGTTAGAAAAGGAAGTAAGTTTATAGAGAACTCCAATAGACCTGTGGTCAGAAATGGGCCTAGAGTGTTGCCTTTAGTTAAAAGCCCAAACAAAAACGATTTTGGCACCAAACAAAATGAGATTCACAGTTGCAAATGTTGCCAGACTTGCATGTCTAGTGGGGACTCCTTTGCGAAGCCGGAGTGTGGCCACAGTACGGATCAAGTGAAGTGTGACAAATGCGTCTATATGTTGTGTTGCCATTATGAGAAAGCACACAAAGTGCAGACTGGGGTATTGATTTGTGAGCATTGCAGGGTTTTGAATGACGAGCAGTGTTGCGTGAACTGTGTGGATGATAGCGGGTAGTTCTTAGCCGATGAAACTATGCAGGTAGCAGATTGTAGTGTCAATATTTTTTTAGTATTGTCATTGTTTTTTTATTTGTTTATGTTTAACCTTTATTTTTGATAAAGTTGTTTTATTCTGAAGTAAAGGTGTATATTTTTTTCACAATTTTCTCTAATGCCAAGCCACCTGTTCTGTGTAAGGTAAGTCCCCTCTTTGAGGAGTGGCTGGAGAGGCAACACGGTGTCTTCACCGGACATGGCAAGTGCGGGAAGTTCCCGGGTATCACCATTGTGTGGATCGCCCAGAGGACACGGTGGAGCCGTTTGATACACGTGGAAATTTACCACTGCAGCTCTTGGCTCCATAACAACACCACACCCTCGCCTGCGGCTCGGACTAATTCCACTTCGGTCGCAATGACAGACTCAACTTGTATCAAAATGTACAGCAGCATTGCAGGTCTGAACCTAAAACTGAAGTACCTGTACAGGTTTTTAATACCGAAGTTGGACTACTTTTCTGGTCACTAAACGTCGATATTGTTAGCAAGAACATTCCAAAAGGCTCAAACATAGTAAGTTCTGAGTTCCTATGCCCATCCATTATCAGATTTGTTCCATCATCAGATCAGCCTCCCCCTTGCCTCGTTTATCCTCAATGTTGAGGTTCGTGACCGAGGTGACCTCGAGCAGATCAGCTCCATGTCATAATTGCATTGTCATCTGATTTAGAGATTTTTCTGAGAAGTGGATCAAAAATTTGCAAGATTTGATTACAGACAAGCAAACATCGGGACAGGTGAAACTATATAAAATCTTGTAAATTTCTGTAATTATTACGTAAACACAATCTCCTCGCACTCCTAACTGTCCCCGCACACGGACTTCACAAAACCGCCGCCACATAAAAACACTACAAGCGGCCACAAAAAAAAAGTTAGAAGCCGCCGCATAAAAACAGCTGAAGCGCGTGACAGCTTGTCCGGCCGGAGAAGCTTGAAGCGGTTTCAAGCGTTTTTTGTGGCGGCACCGCCTTACACGAGCCACAAAAAAGGCCGCCTCAATAAGAAGCTTGAAGAGGCTTTTTTTTGGGGCCGTGTGCGGGGGCAGTTAGCTAGTCTACGATAAAAACACAATTAATATGAAATAACAAATTTAATGTTAAAGTATCTTAAAACTGTTCACAAATTAATATTATAAATTAGAAGTAAAAACTCTCTGCTGAAAACTTGTCACCCCTGAAACAGTGCATAAAAATATTAGTTCAAACTCTTTTTTATATGGCAACCCAACCACTCCATTCCAAACCATTTTTTTGTTTTAAGTGGAGATTGGTTAGATAACTTCTCTTGCTATAAGATCTAGAGCGTTTCAGATTTTTATCGACTTAAAGTCATCTGCCCCCCTAGCCAAGTTACAACCGTTTCGCTTGCGCCGAACGTTTCGAGTTGACCTTGCCGCCAATTCTTTTGTTCTGACCACGTGACTGAGCGTTGAGACGACGTTATTCTCGTACATTTGAAGCTTTCTACAAGCGTTACCTATTGCAGATTAGCAACCTAGCTATGGGTACTGTTCTTCTTCCTGCCCTTGTCCCGTGTTATTTGGGGTCGGCGTAGCATGTTTATTACTTCCAATCCGTCTTGTCACACGTCATGCCATCACTTTCATATCGGTCTTCTCGTAATCCATCCATCTTTTCTTTGGCCTCACTCTACCTCTTCATCAACCAAACCAACCCATCACTCACTAAAACCAACCTATGTTGTGTAAGTCTACAGGGTTAATTATAAAACACTAGCAGCCTCTGAAGACTATGTTACTAACATCATAAACAACAACTTTTGTTCTATGAATGACCTAATTTTGAAAACCGTATTCATTGATCGACCCGTACCTACAGCATTTTTTGTTTCATCACCATCATCATTTCAGATGGAAGACGTCCACTGTTGGACTTAGCCTCCCCCAATGTTGCTACAACGACTACTCCTATGCGTCTCATATTCATCGCATTCCCACGACTTAGAAAGAAAGAAAGAAAGAAAAACATTTTATTTACGCGAAATAAGACGCATACTTAAAGCTAAATAACAACCATAACATAACATCAGTCGATAGGGAAGATATGCGTCTCATCCGCGCAAAACGGCCCAACGCTCAGCATAAAGCTTTGACCTCACGCATAATGCGATGAGCTCACAGCGCTGGTTTTCAGCGTCGGCCGGTCGCTACTTAAGTCATCGGTTCACCTTGCAACGCTGCGTCTTTAGATACACAGTCGATACTCCAGAACCTTTGGCCACAGCGACGATCTGCGGGTAACGCGCCCTGCTGCTGCCAATTAATATTGGCGATTCGGGTTTTGACCGTAACCTTTTTTAGGTGGGAAAGTCATCTAAATGACATCTCCCGCCCTTAGACGGAGCCGAAGGAAGTGTCAGACTTTTACTGACTAAAAACCCACCCCTGTTCCTTCTTTGCCATTATTCCAGGGCACCGGGGATCTCTTTCGTACAACTGATGACCCCTGTAGGCTTTGACTCTGCTGGGCTCCTACGGTTGCTGACGACTCTGAGGCGCGCGTGGATCACTACGCGCCGTCGAAGACTTGGGCTCGGACCGGACGGTTACCGGACGGTCGAACGGCGAGCTACCCATTGCTCGCTGTCCGCAAACCCGTGCTTACGTTTGACGGTAACCTTGGTTCTCCTGTTTCTGTTTAATTTAGCGAATTGACTTACTTGTCATTCTCCCCATATCTGCTTCTACGGGTGTCCATTTGTTCGCTGTGAGCTCGGTCCCACGGGGTCATCCGGGGCGTGTTCCTATTGCTTGATAAAAATAAAATTATTATTAATGAGGCGTTTCAACTCCAATCACGAACAGATTTTGCCAAATACGCCCGTTTGAAAATTTCACCCTGTATATCAGTTTTAACGTGATTTGCAACTTGGTAGACTAATTGAAAAGGTAACGCCTTTTGTAGATATGCACATTAAAATTGGCCAGAGTATTAATAGGTTTCGATTTGAAGGGTGTATTTGAACTGGTACGTGGCATTTCAACTTTCGTCTTTAGGTACCTAACACATCTACGATGCCTCTAGGTCCAAAAAAAGCTTATACAGGATAGATTTTTCAAATAAGTGGCCGCAACCGAAAAGTGAAAAATACCAAATCCAGGTTTGATAAAAATTAAAATGAGACTTTTTTTCTAGACATTAGTGGCCCGCTGTCACTGCTGGGAAAAACTCGTAAAAGCATAAAAAAAAACACTGGATCTACTCACTCTCCTAAACACAAATCGAAGAAAGGCTGCTCAGAAACCGATCGCTCACGGACGGCATGCTTCGAATCAAACTCTTTAGCAAGCACCTTCTTCAAAGTATTTGAAGAGTCCACAAACTTACACATGCACTCGTTCAAAGTCTGCATTTTACCCATGAACTCATCCTTATCGCACTTATCCAACGGGTACTTTATCAATTTTTCCAACTCTGCAGTAATCATGCGACAGTTGTTCTTCAAATCTGGGATATCAGACCACTGAATATCAGTGTTCGTTGCGGCATGCTTCAATATCTTTATTTTCGGTGTCACAGTTTCTATAACGAATTCTCCCTCATTTAAGATTTCGTCTTGCAGCCTGTAGTAAGGTTGTCTGATGCCGTAGAGAGACATGTTGGGGGTATCTTCAGATAGGCCTGTTTTTGTTTTCGCCATTACAAGTTTGAGAAGGTTCTCAAGACCAATTTTGTGGTGGTTAAGGAGATGCCTGTCTAAAGCTGTTATTCTGTAAAGAAAGGATGGTGTTTATTTATATATTTCTTAATGTGGGGACACGGGCCACAAAAAAAGCTAGAAGCGACCACAAAAAAAAGCTGAAGCGCGCGAGTTTGTGGCTGGAGAAACTTGAAACGGCTTCTAGCTTTTTCGGAACCGGCGCACACGAGCCACAAAAAAACAACCGCCTGTTTTTTGTGGCTCGTGTGCGTGGACACTTAAATGCTTTATGCACACAAAGTACAGAGGCGGACTTAATGCCTTAGGCATTTTCTGCCAGTCAACCTTTGGGTGACGCAGAGAAAAATAGTGGTAGGTGCATGACGGGTAAATGGATTTGTATGAAATTTGGCAGACTGGTGGACCTTGTCTTGGTGACCTGAAATAGCACATAGGATACTCTTTCATCCAGGATACGTTTTCTTGGTATAATTTTCCACTTTCACACAGGTTGTACATTGCTCACAGAGCAGATGGCCATCGGGGCCGAAATTTTCTAGAGTGGCCATCGCAAACCGGAAGACGTTGATATGCCTCCCACGAGGTGGACCTATGACCTGGTAAGGGTCTCGGGAATCTGATGGATGCGAGACGCACAGGGCCGTTAATTGTGGCGATACTTAGGCAAGCATATGTCAAACAGTTGACGTCTTTCGGCTGAAATGATGATGATGATGTGGGCTTAGCCACTGACAGAAGGTAGTCAGTAAAAAATAAAACAATAAATTACCTATCAGCATCAAAAGAGCATAAATGACACCCAAATGTCTCTTTATCATCCACCAGCTTCTCATTTAGTAACTGGTTGACATTGATATCATCCATATTGGATATTGAGGGCTCAGCTTTAATAGGTTTTTGAGAACATTCCGCCCTTAGTGATGCCTTCTGAAAGGACAAAAGAAAAATTAATACGCTCAATGAAAAAGCGAGCCAAGAGTTGGTCATGATGCACTGGTACTGATGCACCCGTCGATTCAAAGCTTCGGAAGCTTCAGGCTTGAGCATCGACGCCGAGTTGCTAGCCGGTTGCATTTCGGGAAGTGTGCGGCGGAATCGCATAACCTTATTCCGCCAAGGCTGTTCCATCAGCGGACCACTAGATGTATGGCGATGCGCCAACGGTTCATGGTGAACATACCATCCATATATATGCACCCAACGTGCAGGGAACACATTAATCGTGCGTACAGCTAACGGTCGGACCAGTAATGGACTAAACGGTTGCAAAATAACGTTCCAACCAAGGTTACGTTGGTTTGTGTTGCAGCTACATGGATGTAAACCACGCGCCAATACGTTCGGTGGTTGGGAAAACGCGCCTCCCAACCGGGGAGCATTGAAGGTCATGGATTACAACTGCTGTCTATTCGGATTGAAACTAGCAAGGTCACCTTGGTTGATACGTTAGTTTGCAACCGTCAGTCACCCCCTTTAGGAGTGCCTCAAGGAGTTGTCAGTAACGGCAGAAGCCCAGCTGGGTCGAAGCCTACTGGGGCCAGGGTTTTTTTTTTTTGTCGACGGGGAAAATCATCTTTGACGAAACCCGCTCTTGGGTGGAGCGGGAGACAGTGTCAGACTCTTACTGACTAAAAACCCCGCGCCGTTCCTTCTAGCCTTCATACCGGGGCACGAGTTCCCTTTCGGAAAACCCTGTCCCCAGTAGGCTTCGACCCAGCTGGGCCCCTCCTGCTGCTGACAACTCCTTGAGGCGCGCGGGAACAGTGCGCGCCGTCGACGTCTTGAACTCGGTCCATTACCGGACGATCGGACAGCGAGCTACCCATGGCTCGCCGTCCGCGAGCCAGCGTCTACGGTGGCCGGAAATCGGGATCGGAATCCCGGCGACGGCGGCGAGGGCGCCGTTGCCTGATGCGGTCGGCCTCCTCCTTTGCAAGCATTACTGCTTCGCAGAAGGAGGCGACCGCCTGCCATTCCTCCTCGCTCCGGACCATGGCCTCGACCAGGGCCCACACCTCGACGGTGTGCCCCACCGTGTCTTCCGGGCGTTGCGCACAATAGCGACACCCGGGCGTCTCTTCCGCTTGAATCCGATGCAGGAACCTTCCGAACTTGCCATGTCCAGTGAGGACCTGCGTCATGCGGAAGGTAAGGACGCCGTGAGGTCTTTCCAGCCACGCCTCAAAGAGGGGACTTACCGCCATAATCGTGGCGTGCCCAACTGGGGCCAGGGTTAGCTCCGAAAGGTAGCTCACCCCTGTTTGAAAGGCAAGGAAGAATGGGGTGGGTTTTTTAGTCAGTAAGAGTCTGATATCAATTGGATGATTTTCACCCACCAAAAAAAAACTCCTTTAGGAGTTGAATTCCCTGCTGGAATCTGAGGGAGGAGTGGGATAGTAGGTACTCACAGCTCCACCAGGATCATTAACTGTAGTAGCAGAAGCATCCAAGTCTTCTTCAGGGTGCGAGAACAGCGTCCTGCTCTTGCAGATGCGCGCGCGCAGCTTGTCTAGAAGTCGCGTCGCTGAAGATGTCCGGCTTAGCGCTGTGTGCGAGGAATGTTGGACTATCAAATGCAGGGTCAAATTACACGTACAGAACAACGGCGAGGAAAATATTGATGAAATTATTAAGTGTCTACAATATCACCATGATATTATGTAAGTAACCTAATTTTTAGTATACAACGTGTAACGTTAAATGCGCAAAACCTGAAAATAGTTTAATCAGAATAAGGAGCAGAATCAATTAAACCACTTTTTAATATAGGTTACATTATTCAAAAAAACTTTATTAAAAATTTCGCTGTCTATTTATGAATAGTCAAAAAAGTCAAAAGTTAAAAACGTTTATTTCAAATAGACCAATTACAGGCACTTTTGAATTGTCAAAATGTCGGTCAGTCAAACAAACAAGTGAAGCTAAAATGCAGGTAATAGTAATAGGTCAAACCATCACGTGCGCAAACCCGCCCAAATAGGTAAACAAACACAAATGGTTGTAATCTAATCAAATTTTCTCATACACGGGATAATAAAAGTTCTTATTTCAATGTAGATATAAATTTTAAACAAATTAAAACTGCGCATAAAACCTTTAATATTTTTTTTTTAATTATTTTTTAGTCAGGTTTCGTGAAAATCAGGAACCTCCTGGGTTCCTGATTCTCGCAAAAACCGAAGAAACTTTTACCTCAGTTTTCCCGAAAATTAGTGACTCAGGTTCCTAATTTTTACGAGAGCTGCAGTAACGGTTTCGCCACCAAAATTGGAAAAAAAACTGATATTCCCCTGAACCGGTTTTACGTCCGTTACGTCACAACCACAGGTTCAGTTGAAAACCAGCGTCAGGCACTAGTTGTCTGGCAATCATGCTGAACTGGACCTATTTTGGTGCAGCTATGAGGCACACATCACTTTATTTTTTTTATTTTCTTGTATTTGTGTTTGGCCTTGCTGTATCAAATAAATTATTTTTCTTTCTTTCTTAAGAAGTACTTACACTTCATTTCTTTAACATTAGTCTTCAAATGAGACAATGTTGGACTCAACGAGGGGGACCGCGGAACAGTGTTAGCCTTCTTCTGAAAATTAAAACATTATAGGTATGTGAGTAAGGCCCCTCGCCCTCGGCGTCGTTTTGTAGCGATGCTGTAGCGCGTTCGCGTTGATACAGTCGCGATGCTGTAGAGCATTAGCATTTTATTCTATAGCGCTTGCAAATGCGATTAACGCACGTTAGTAGCGATGCTGTCGCGAGCTTTCGAAACGCGCGGTAGCATTGCAACAAAAAGTATTCATGGGCGAGGGGCCTAAGGCATTACAGTCCGCCTTACTTATTTTTTTCATTTTGATACCCTTTTGACCCCCACTCATATTTCCTGGCGGCGTACGCTGTCTTGCACTCTCTTTTTCACTTTTTAAAGACTATTTGGGCATGAAGAAGTTTGATTATTTCCTTGGATAAACTAAATAGAATTCATAATATTTTAATAATGTATGCTCTGTCAATTTGTTTTTCGCTTTGACATTTAATTTCCGCGCAATCGCGGTGTGCGCGGAAGCTGGCTTCCGCTAGGAGGACTTTTACAGACTAAAACCCGTGTTCTTTCAGTTGCCCTTTGGGTTCCAGGGCTACAATGACTCTTCCGAACACGCTTTCCAGCAGGTCTTTGTACACAAGGCAAATAGGGTCACGAGTTCACGACCAATTGGAACCGTTCGCTAGATTCTGACGTTTTATAAGTGCTCATGTAGGCCTATGTAAAATAATAATTTTGAGTTTGAGGAACTTTGTTGTTTCGGTCAAGAAGCGTTCCTAATAAAATAATTGGTTGATGAAACTTTGCAATAGTACGCATGACCCAGGGTCTCACCGGACATGGCACGTTCGGGAGGATCCTGCCACTGTGCGGAACGCCCAGGAAGACACGGTGGAGCACACAGCCGAGGTGTGCCCTGCCTGGGCGGAGCATCGCCGTGCCTCGTGGGGGCGGCGGCGGAGACCTCTCACGCCGGGCCTTGGTTCAGACCATGGTCCGGAGCGAGGAAGAGTTGCAGGCGGTTGCCTCCTTCTGCGAAGCAGTAATGCTAGCAAAGGAGGAGGCCGACCGCATCAGCCTACCCAGCCTACCTGTAAACGTCTGGTAGTCCTAAAGGCTGGTAGTATACAAAGCAGTTTGCAGTCTTACCACAGACAATCTGTTTGTCTTGCCGAGCACGGAGCGAGTGTCTTTAGTGTCGTGATGCAGCTGCCGGTGCATCTTCAGAGCACTCTCGAACTGTGCCGTGAACGTGCAGCGGGAACACCTGGAAATAATCATGTACTGGCTAGTACCAGCAGTTTCACCAGCGCCAAAATCGAAAATTGGATTGGACCATTTGTACCATCTTCATCTATTTATTTATTGCTCGCAGAACAGCTGGCTGTTGGGGCTGAAAGGTTCTGGAATTGTGACCGCGTACAGGAAGACGAAGCGTTAGAAGGCCTTCTACAAAGTGGACCCATGACCTGGTGTGCTATTCTATAAAGAAAACAGTCTTGAGCGCAGCGCTGGCCGCTCCGACGAAATCCGGATAGGAACATTGGATTAACAACCCAATGTACCTATACATTTGGTTGTTAATTCTACATACTTCGCTCTCGACTCGTCGCTGCGGCCAGCGCTGCGCTCAAGGTTGTTTTCATGGAGAATAGCACCGCTGGTAAAGGTTGCGGAAATCGATGCGAGACGCACATGACCGCTCATTGTGGCGACACTTGGGGGAGGCCTATGTCCAACAGCGGACGTCTATCGGGGCAATGATGATGATGATTATGATTTATTTATTTAGTACAAAAAAATAGCCATTAACTTTCACTATGTCTTCTCACAAAAGTGAATTAGAGCGGAGCTCCCACCTTAGCCTACCCTAACCTGTCCGGGTCGGAGTGCCCTAAAATATGTCAATTCTTCATGTCATCATCATCATTTCAGCCGACAGACGTCAACTGTTGGACATAGGCCTCCCCCAAGTGTTGCCACAATGATCGATCCTGTGCGTCCCACATCCATCGGATTCCCGCAACCTTCACCAGGTCATCGGTCCACCTTGTAGGAGGCCTTCCGACGCTGCAATTAAAATACACAGGTGTCGTTGTAGTCAGTAAAAGTCTGACACACCCTCTCGCTCCACCTTACATAGAGTGGGAGAAGTCATTGCATGATGTCCGACCTCAAAAAAAAAGAACATTTGAATTCACTGCTGGGTGTAGGCGTCCCCCAGTATCTCCAAGGCTACAGTGACCGTAAATGGTGTCTGATGTGTGTTGATCAATGCCCCCTTAGCGCCTGATACCGATTTAGATAAACTTTCTTACTATTTCTCAAAGGACAGAAAGAAGTAAAGAAAGTGCCTGTTAAGTTTTAACAACAAAAAAATCGAGTTTATGTGCTGCGTGTTGCGATCAACGCGTGGCAGGCGCTTAGCCAACTTTTGGCTCGAATAAAACTGTTTAAAAAAAAAAAACCAACTTCACTAAAAAATTGAATTGAATTTGAGGAGTTCCCTCGATTTCGCCAAGATTCCATCATCAGATCTCAACTTGGTGACTATGGGACCATTTGGGAAGTATAATTATACCCTTTCCAACAAAAAAATAATTTTTCAAATCGGTTGGCAAGCGAAGAAGTTATGCGCGAACAAAAATAAAAAATAACATACAAACGTCCGAATTGAGAACCTCCTCCTTTTTTAGAAGTCGGTTAAAAACGACCAACTACGTTACGTGAATACCTATGTAACGTATTTGGTCCTTTTTCGTCGGCCATCGACAGGCTTTCAAAACGGTGAAGGAAAACATCGTGAGGAAACCGGCATGTCCTAGAACCAAAAATTCGAAGACATGTGACATTCACCAACCCGCACTGGGCTGGCGTGGTGGATTACGGCCCATTCCCTCTCCTAGTGAGGAAGCCTGAGTGCAGTGGGAACATTAGAAATAAAAATAAAGGTTGGAGGTATGCGGAACAGAGAGTAAAGTCCCGCAAACCTCCATTGAAAAGGGAGGTTTGCGCGATGCAGGATTAGTTCTTATGTGACGCCATAGATGTCGCTACAATACCTATAAAACTTGGCCCTTGGTTTGATCATTTCTGCGCCCCTTCAGGGTCTGCGCACTTTGCCTGGGTACCGCTGACACCGCCCTAGTAACGACACTGCTCTAAACAAAATCAATTTAAAACCTGTCCTCAAAATTACTAACTCATTAGCAAATACTCATTCTATTATGATTAACAAATCATTACTTACGAGTAGGTCATTACAAACTAAAATTAAAATAGTACAAATATTTGTAAATGTTCAAATTAACGTTATTATTGCTGTGACAATTTAGTGTCTAATGCCAAATGTCACAGCAACGAAATTATAGAAGAATTGAAAAAAAAAATAGTCTGTGGTTGTAAGAAGTTTGAAAGTAATAGTAAAAATATAACAATAGTGAAGTTGGAAAGTTTTTGGCGGGTTTTTTTTCGTGTGAAGCTCAATGGCTGTTTTAATTTACTCAAAAAAATAAAATCTGTTTATTTTTTATTATTATTGATAGGCTTGCGTTTGACCACCATCTCACCTGATGGTAAGCGATGATGTGGTCGACGATGGAGCACGCTTGCCTAGAAGTAACCTATTCACTCTTGACTTATAGACCCCCAAGTTGTAGCCATCAGGAAACACAGACTCCGGCAGGGAATTCCACTCCTTGGCTGTACGCACAATAAATGTGTTCCCAAAACGCTTTATGCGTATGGGTGGGATGTCAACCATGTACCGGTGACGCAACGCCGTACGTCTTGTGGTCCGATGATGGAACAGACTTGGTGGAAAAAGTTTATTTTTTATTTATTTATTTCTTCATCTTACATCTATCTTTACAGGTTTTTTTTTTAATCCCCAAAGCGATAAATGCGCTTATCCTAACTTATAAACTAACATCTATAACTAATTATAAATAATGCATTTCTTGTGAATTCACCCAGAGTACAACAAAATAAGTCCGTCTCATTAGCTATCTGGTTAAGCGTGTGAATCGCGCGCGTAAGTGGCGCCTCCCTTAAAAGGTTGGTCCGGCCACGCGGCTCGACCAGCAAGCGTGGTCGTCGTCGTCGCCACACGTACCTGTCGGGAACACACAGGCTCAGCTGTCCTAAAACCATTGGATTGTGAACCTTTCCTCTCAGTATTTTAAATATATATGAGGCAAGTGCTAGATTCCTCCTAACCCTTAATTCGTTGTATCCTACCATACCCAAGATAAATAGAGTAGGATACATCAACGGATACATTGGATAAACCCCGTAAAGTGTGTTGTGTGTGGTGTTTAAAGTGCATGAAGAGTTTTTCTTTGTCATTATACAATACAACCTTGATGTACACAGGTGTTTCAGGTTTCACATAATTATAATCGTATTATACTAGAATGTATTAGAACTTTTTCGATAATTAACTTTCATTAGTAATTTATTCATTGTTGTCTGTACTTTCTTTCTCGATAGATTTTTTTTTAATCTACGTGTGGAGGCTTGTAATTAGAGATTTGAAAACATCACACTTTTTAATATAATATAATAATATAATAATAATATTTATTAATGAAAAGAGGTTACAGGGTGTGGGTATTGCTAAACATTTTGTTTTCATTAATCAATTAACATAGTATAAATTTCCGAAGACTTCCTGCACTAGGCTAGGCCTGTCCCGCAGGAAGCATGCAAGTTTTCTTTGGAGTTACAAATTATAAGTATGTATGCGCGTATTAACAAGGTGAAACAGTGATGTAATATGTCTATTTTATCTGATATTACAAAGATACTAATTAGAGTAGATACAAGCTAAATTATTGGAGAGTAACTATAAAGGATTTCTATACATAACAAATTACTAATATTATCTATAGAATATAAATAAACAAAATCTTAGAACTAATGGCATTTAATGCTTATTATTTATTTTAAAACTATGAGATCATACCTTATTATAACAATTGTCTTATAAAAAGTTCTGTTCTATCATATGTCCAATCAATCAATTCTTTGGTTATTTTAGTTTTAGCGTCACGAAGCGATAGTTTACTTAAGCTAAGAATTTTGGTAAGGTTATTGTAAACCAGGGTTTTCATATAGGTGCTGAACCTTTTGGCAAATTCTGTTTTGACGGGAATGATATTTTTGACGGGAATTTATTTTATATCAATTATTATAAAATAAATATGAAACCTGAAACTTTCACTTCAAAACTTTATTATAAAAAATCACAAAGTTATAAGCCCATTATGTATGGTACCTGGTTAGCCGACTAAAGGGTTGTTTTGCTTCCGCACCCAGGGCGCCTAATGCCAGCTATGACTTTCCGTGACCTGTGTTGTACCTGCTTAGTGTCAGTGGTGTCCAACTTGTAACCTTTTTAAATATTTGTGGGTAAAAATATAACATGGTGTAAAAGTTATTGGAAGCGATCTGTTTGTCCGTCTTCACGGCAAAAAGGAGTGACGAATTGGCGTGATTTTTAAGTGGAGATAGTTGAAGAGATAGAGAGTGACATAGGCTAATTTTTCTCTTTCTAACTCCCCACTTTCCAGGGGAACCGTGTTACCCCGAATTTAACGCGAGCGAAGCCGCGGGCCAAATCTAGTGTTGTTTAGTCAATTTTTTTTTACTAACTGTATAACTTACGTTTTAAGATATGAAGAGTCTCAGCCGTGTCTAGTTCGAAATATCAAGAATAACAGCTAACATCGATGGAATGTTCATAGAGGTTACGAACCCATTGTTATGAAATGGTCCAATCACGCGACTCCTATCTTTTGTCTGCTAGCCGTGACATTTTACCCAACAACACGGAATTACGGGGACAGAGCCTCAGACGTATTGTTGTCGGGGTGGTTGTCCCCCTTTGAGGAGTGGCTGGAGAGGCGCCACGGAGTCTTCATTTCTTCATTTGACGCAGGTCCTGATTGGACATGGCCAATTCGGGAGGTTTCTGTTTAGGATTTAGGCAATTTTCCTTCATGAGAAAGCTCATGGTTGTTGGAAGTTCAGATATTATTTCATGAATCCCCAAGCGACCACCGGTGGCCGCGCATCTATTGTCTTACTATTGTGTTTCTAATTGACGGTATCTGAAGGGTTATGCATCATCATCATTATTTCAGATTCCCCCATGTGTCGACATAACGCCCGGTCCTTTGCGTCTAGCATCCATTGAATTACCCTCACAAGGTCATCGGTCCATTTGTGCATGGTGCTCTGTTATGTGCATATCCTTTCCTTATAACTTTGGTCAAAAAACTCCGAGAACAGAGCGGTCATGTCAAAACAACGCTAGCGACAATTTTTGTTCTCACTTGGATGGTGACGTTAGAGCACACTTGTCTAGAAGTAACCTAGAACTACTACTACTTACCTAGGGATTTTTAAGCCAATCGTTAATAGGTTACCAAGATTTTTCTCACCACTGCCAAGTTTTGCCACACCTCTGCCGAGTTTTGCCATACCAAGGGAAAGTTTTACTACACCTTTAACAAGAGTCGACAATACCAAGTTTTGCTTCACCACTGGCAACTTATGCCACACACCAGTCAAGCTTTGCCACAACCCTACCGAATTTTACACCTAGGCAAAGCTTTGCTACGCCTTTAACGAGATTCACCAATGCAAAATTTTTCCACTCCAATGAAAATTTTAGTATACCTTTACCAAGATTTTCCACACCTTTGCAAAGTTTGGCCATACTTACGCCAGCAAAATTTAGCCAAACCCTTGTCAATTTTTGTCATACTCCTGCCAAGATGTGCCTCAAACCTAAGTTTTGCCAAACCCGTGCTAAGTTTTGCCACACCTGAACCAAGTTTCGCCACACTCCTGCCTTTTAAAATGTTACTACATAGGTTTCCTTAAACTACCTTCCTCAAATTAAAGGATTTTAGATTGCCGTGTGTTTAATTAATCCTAAAGCAATATTTATAACGTCTCAACACAAAATAGATAGGCACAGAAGACAATCTCATGTATGTACTTCACTTTTTATACCTACACTCGGTGGACGCACACTAATGAGCGTTTGAGCCGGAACTGTTCGACGAGCGGGCCGAGGCGCTCCGAGATATCGTGTCCGTGAGCGGTGTCTATGTGTGCGTTGCTCGAGCGCGCTTTGTATGTAGATTGACTTCTGTACCTATATATTTTGTAGTCTCAACATGCATGTGCCTACAGTCAGGGACTTCTTAAAGCCTCTTATCAAAATGTAAGCTTGAATGTAACATAAGCCTTTGTAATCTTATCTTGAACACTGAAATTACATTACAGGGTGAACTATACTAAATCCTATATCAACAGCAAGTGCATTGACATCATTTTATATGAAACTAGCTTTTGCCAGCGTCTTTGCCTGCGTCAAAATAGAAAAATTTAATATGTAGGCATATTGGTGGTCAGGATACCCTTAGCCGTGGGTGCTGGCTATATGGCTCGTTGCTCGAAAGCTTGAGGAAGTGATGATGACGTCACGAAGTAGTAGATGCACGAAGGCAGCGCTGACGTTTTTTGTCGAGGGTCACCAGTTTGGAGGAAGGCGGAACAGAGAGTAAAGTCCCACATACCTCCGTTGAAAAGGGAGGATCCTCCGACCAGACAAGTGTTATAGTCTGGTGGGCGACTACCCGATAGTTGTTGGCGGGCTGTCGTATTATGTTCAATCAAATTGCGCGGAGAACTTTGATTGCGCGATGTAGGATTTCGCTTTTTCTTCGTAGTTCTTATGTGGCTTATAGATGTCGCTATAGGCCTATGTTACTCAGTGATAAAGTAGCTTTCTACTGGTGAAAGAATTTTCAAAATCGGTCAAGTAGTTTTTAAGTTAAATCGTAACATACAAACAAAGAAATATAATATAAAATCACACAAAACGTCCGTCACAAAAAAATATACTTTTTTGTGATTTGGAAAAATCATCGATACTCCATTCAGGAATTGTAGTTTGCACGGAACCCGCAGTGCGCGAGTCCGACTCACACTTGGCCAGTTTTTTTTCCACAACTTGCACACACCATTTTAGTCTCAAACTAAGCAGAGTTTTTTTTCGCAGTGGGAAAATCGTCTAATGGCATCCCCCGCTCTTGAGCGGAGCGGGAGATAGTGTCAGACTTTTACTGACAAAAAACACACTTCTGTTGCTTTGGTTCCTTTCGTAACGGGGCTTGAGCCACCTTTCGGACTTTGTCTGGCCCCAGTAGGCTTCGACCCAGCTGGGTCCCTGCTGCTGCTGACAGCTCCTTGAGGCGCGCGGGAACAGTGCGCGACATCGACTACTTGGGCTCGGCCCAGTAGTAACGGGACAAACCCAGCCAGGCGCATTACTTTGTGTTTTATTTGAAACAGGAAATTATGTCCAAATTCAGAACATTGTGTCTCTCTCTACGTTTTAACCCTTCAGATACCGTCAATTAGAGACACAATAGTAAGACAATAGATGCGCGGCCACCGGTGGTCGCTTGGGGATTCATGAATTAAATATCATTCGAACAACACCTCGCTGACTAATTATAAACGTAGGTACAGGGTTACACAAAACAAATCATAAATTAGGTACTAAAGACTCTGAAAGGATTTTTTTTATGTGGTAAGTTCCTAAGTCATCAAATAAGTAACTTCTCCTGCTTTGTATGAAGCGAGAGACTAGTGTCAGACTTTTACTGGCTAAAACATTTGCAGACAGACATCAGTCATTCAGTCATCCTTTAGGCACAACGGTCACACTTAGAGATGTGCCGTTGCGAGCAATATTACCCGAAGTGGGAATTTTGCTGGCAATATTGCCACCAATATTCATAATTCAGGCAATATTTCCGGCAATATTGCCACTAATATACATACTTCGGGCAATATTCCCGGCAATATTGCCACCAATATTCATACTTCGGGCAATATTGCCACCAATATTCATACTTCAGGCAACATTCCCGGCAATATTGCCACCAGTATTCTCACTTCGGCAATATTGCTGGCAACGGCACATTTCTATCACACTAACTTTTTCACCTCCTGCTGACCCTGTACATATAGGTAGGTATGTACCTACTTACTAGGGCAGCAGGAGTCTGCCTGAATTGTACTTATGGTTGTACTAAGTTATGGATAGCACGTACTGTACCTACCGTATGTATATAATATTATTATATTATATAGGTATATTAGTCACATTCGTATAAGGAATATCGCGTATAAAGTTAAAATAAACGAATAAAACGGTATTCTACATTAGAATCGGTACAAAATGTGTTATAAATCGTTGTGTTTCGCACTGAGCATATCCGTTACAAACCTTTAGTATTTATGCAACGCAACTGGGAACGAAGCTACCTGCGGGTCACCGCTTACCACCTGTTTTAGGTGTTGCCAAGTTATAACGTTTGCTTGTTTTGTGGTAAAATTGTAATATGCGTTTTTGGTAAATTTTTTTTACTTTTAATGAGCGTTGCTTGTACCTATATGTATGCTTGTTTTTTAATTGCTTGGTGGATAAAAAAATATACATATAATAGTATAATATGATATTCCACAACTTTCACACAACGATATCTAGTCCCAAACTAAGTTAAGAGTAAAGTAAGACAATTGATAAACATACAAAAAATTGTTTTTTTTTTTTGTTTAAAGGCGTTGCTTCACACTAGGAATTACTCCTGTATCCCGGATGTGTTAATAATCTTGTAACTCGAAACTACTTTCCGTAAACCATGCAAATATTTGTTCCGTGCAGGAATCGAACCGGTGGCACGCAGCGCAGTCAATCGTTCAACTACTGCGCCGACAGCACCTTCTACTGATTGATTATTTTGGTTTATTAGCTTCGTGAAAGAAATGTTTGATAACTACTAACCTGTACTGTACTATCGTAGAGGGTAGTGCGCTTTTGATTAATTAATTACATGTGAATGGATGGAGAGGGAGAAGAGGCCAAAGAAAAGATGGATGGATTGTGTCAGAAGTGATATGAAAGAAAAGGGTGTTAGCGATAGCGTGATGAGTGACAGGACAAAATGGAAGAAAAAAACGTGTTGCTCCGACCCCAAATAAAAATGGGACAAGGGCAGGAAGATGGTGACATATGGCTAAATTAATACAACAGCAGTCGCATGTTTACTAGAAGAAATTTCTTTTGATTATGTAGGTAATGGTAATGGTACCATGCAACTGTAGGTAATTTTATTTTCGTTTGATGCGTTTGTGTGTACGTAAATAAATTAAACAGATTTATAAATCAAATAGCGATTCAACCAAAGAGGTATTTTGGTCAAGTTAATCCCAGTGGTTAGATAACTCAACTGCGTCGATAAATTCTAGGTATGTACCTATATCATTTTCCTTCTAACGATTTTTTGCCTCGAAAACGCTTTTATGCATTCGGCAACCACTAAGTGATCAATTTGAAACAAAATAAGCAAAAAAATTGGAAATAGGCATCTACATCGAAGAAATTCAAGACTGGTTTTTTAATTCATGAATCCCCAAGCGACACCCGGTGGCCGCGCATCTATTGTCTTACTATTGTGTCTCTAATTGACGGTATCTGAAGGGTTAATAGCCGAGTCATGAGAGTCTATGTACGTAGCGATTTGGCTTGCACACTTTTATCAAATGCAAGCAAAAAATAACACAGATTATAGCTGAAAAGCTTACAGACATAGTGGCAAAAACATGTTATTAACTAATGAAGATAAGATAGCCTTTTTGCGTCTAAATCATAACAAAATGGCCATTAATACAGCGCTAAGTACTAATTATATCGATTCTCGGTACTTAAACAACATATAATGAATAATTATTAACTTATCAACACATAGGACTAGGCCGAACGTGTGAAATCTTCGCATTTTTTATTCCTTTAATGTCATTCAATTATGATTTTTTTATTCGTTTTCGAAACGATAAAATACTCTTTGTACGAGTTCTATCACGATTATGATTAGAAACAAACTTTTATTTTCATGTAGAATTGAAAGATACATTTGATATTGAGTCTTATCTCCGGACAGTAAGGAAGTAATAGATTTATCGAAATGTAATTCTAAGTATGTGTCTAAGCAAAACCTTCTTCGGGCACTGGTAACACCACTCAAGCTGGAAGTCAGTCGAGTGCGGGGGGTCATTGCGATCGCGCGTTGCGTACCTTTCTCCATTTTGTATTTCAACACGCCAACAAAATCTTATTGTAAAACAAATAAATAACATTGACATACTAATTCTATTATTAAACAAACATAACTGTGCGTTTTGCAAATTAGATTCTAATATCTACCCTCGATAGAACCGGTTGAGTCTATAGGAAGTAAGTAACAGTTATATAAAGTTAGTTTTCTTTAGCAAGTATACGGTTTACGCCAAGTTTTTGTTTGTGATTTTTTATACCAAACAGTTTTTATTGTTGTTCTGAAGTGTATTTGAGAAGTTTTGTCTGTGGAACCGACGACAACTGAAACAGGTGAGTTTTTTTTCTTATCTAGAGCAATGTTTCGGTCGCTTTCTCTTGTTAGTGCAGGGTTGAATAATTATCTGTTACTTCTAAACTACTCTGTGCAAACTATTTGAAAGAAACGTTCGTTCGTGTTTACTCACTAAGTTCTGTGTATAAATATTAAGTAATATCTTGCGTAATGTACCGGTTTTATAATGTAATCAAATAGTATTGTTTTCGCACAGTGATTGGCGTGTTTAAACTGTGTGTGAGTAATTATTCTTAGAAGGCATCGCTTCCGGCTGAATGGGGCCCACAAGCGGCCGTTAAACGGCACAAAAACAAGACGAATGTTCCATCATGTCACAAAAAATATCCAATGGAAATATTGAAGTGGTGATTACTCATTCGTACGACAAAGTTACATTGTTTTACAAGACAACTAAGACCTACTTTTACATATCAGGCTGAACGAGATTTGACATTTGCCAACGTAGTGCTTCTTATAAAAAAAAAGACTAATCGGAGCAGTTTTGTTAAATTCTATCTATTAAAATCACAATAATCTTAAACGTTTATTGACAAATAACGCTAAATTAATATGTGTAGTTTGAATTTGAAACGGTTTCTAGAAATCTTAACTGTATTAGGATTTTACAGTTTCTGTGTTACTAAATTATAAACATTTTTAGACTGTCTTCTGTTTAAAGTTTGTTAATGATTATAATAAAAGTTTGGTAAAATTGCTGACTTGAAAATATGTGGGTAGGTACATACGTGTACTTAGATTACCTGCTTATTAAGAAGGACATTAAATTTATTTTCTGTAGCTTCCTATCTATTCCACTTTGATTATATAACATCCTATTTCATTATAAAAAAAGTTACGTAAGTCGAAACCATTGTACTCTTAAAACTTCTAGAAAAATCCCACCAGACATTTTTTTCCTTCAAATCGCGCGCCATTCTAAAGTTTTTATTTTCGTCGCCGCCATTTTCTGAGTCATACTGTCATTTTGTGGTGAAAACTTAAATAGGCATCGCTTTATAATGAGAGGTTGCCAACCCATCGGTTACTGCCTGCGCGGTTACTTTTCCTTACTGATTTATGATTGAGTTGGAATTATAAATAGCTTGAAACCTACCTACAGTACCTACATTCTAGCCGTTTCGATTAATTGACGGATCTTTAGACTTTAGAAACTGAAATATCTATTCGTGGCTAGTTGTCAACATCTTGAACTGCTTATTTATGGTCAATTTCTTCTCTAAACTTGATTGAACCTAATACCTAAATACAATGCGTTCCAATTAGAGATGTGCCGTTGCCGGCAATATTGCCGTGAAGTGGGAATATTACCAGATGTATGAATATTGGTGGCAATATTGCCAACTAATTTTCCTCATCTCTGAGTTCTTCAATTTTGCTTAATTCGTGCGATCTGACAGTATGACGTGACATCACAACATGGCCGTCAATCCTATTCTTATTTCAAACGTATTAAACATAGGTTGTCAAGTTTTTTTTGTCAGCCTCAATTCTCAGGGTTATAATTCCTATTGCTGATTGGGGCGAACAGAGGGATCATTCCAATCCCTTGTTTATTCGGTTAGATACTTGTGTAAGTCGATAATCGAGGGCCGAGATACAATATGCCCGCATAGATCCTACACCGCCTTAACTGACCTGACCGATTAGTTTTGTAACTTCTTTGAATGGCTGATTTAAGTATCGCCGCTTCAAGCTTCTTTTTGAGGCGGCCTTTTTTTGTAGCTCGTGTGTGGTGGTGCCGCCACAAAAAAACGAAAGTTTCTTCGGCCACAAGCTTTTGTGCGGGTACAGTAAAAGTTAAGTTACCACCAATCAAAAATCTAGAATATTAAGTCTGTCCGCCAATTCTTGTCTTGATTAGCATTTCAGTAAAAAACTAGAGTTTAAAAGACATCAACTGCTAGACATGGCCTTCCCCAAGTCCCACCCGTCAAGTTATCACATTGACGGATGCTGTGCTTCTCCCATCTATTTCTTGTTTAAACTTTTTAGCTTCGTCCACTGTCCGTTCTGCAAGGTTTAAACCTTTCATTTTAGAATTTAGTGTAAATGAAGCAGAAGAAATCCTCTGCTCGTTCCAAGATTGAGGGGCATTTAGCAGACAAATCTGTCTTTATCACAACTGTGTCTAACATTTTTATTAAACAGAGTTGTCGTGACGACGCACTCGACATTCTGAAGCTACCATAGTCAGTGGTGTTTGATGTATTTGTACATTTCGTCACCCTCCCCCGGTTTTTATTTTATGGTAGGGAAAAACATCCAATACAACCGGCTGCGCCCAAGAAGTGGAGCGGGAGATAGTGTCAGACTCTTACTGACTAAAAACCCACCCTGTTCCTTCGTGCCTTTATACCGGGGCTCGAGCTCCCTTTCGGATAACCCTGGCCCCAGTAGGCTTCGACCCGGCTGGGCCCCTGCTGTTGCTGAGAACTCCTTGAGGTGCGCGGGAACAGTGCGTGTCGTTAACGACTTGGGCTCGGTCCGGACAGTTACCGGACGGTTGGACAGCGAGCTACCCAATGCTCGCCGTACTCTCCCCCGGTCAAGTATTGTCCTGCATGGATGCAAACAATACGTCACCAATTTGTCGTCATCGCAATATTTCCTGCCCATGCCTACCTCATAAGTCACAATTTACTCAACATAGCTTGTACGTAACCCGAAGAAATTACACTGTGCATAATTGAATACATCACAAAAGTAAATGCATGTGTTTACATATCATTAATGCCATTAATTAAAGTCGTAATCACTTCCTTGTTTCTCTGTTTTCTTGTTCTGTACAAAACATTCATAACTGGTTTTTAAACCTTCTAGCATCTATATTGGTAAACCAAGAGGTGAAACAGTCAAATGACGTGGGAATTTTGTTTTTTTTTTCCCTAGCCATTACTGTCCCACTGAAAGAAAAAATTACGTTTATTTGGCACACAGTACACACAATGAGATAGCACTATAATTATGGTATACAAACTTAAACTTAGAATACATCTACATTGTATGTCTCACGGCTGTGCCAAATAGGTCCAGTTCAGCATGATGCTCTGACTCTATAAAACGGTTGATTTCTTTTTTTTATTATTAAAAAATGTTCGCGCTTGATCACTATCTCACTTGATGGTAAGCAATGACGTGGTCGATCTTGACTTAAAGTCAGAATCAGACTGCTTTGGTGTACGCATAATGAATCTGTTCCCAAAACTCCACTATGTACCGGAGCCGCATCGCTGTACGTCTAGAAGTCTAATGATAGGACAGACTTGGCGGAATTAAACTGCAATTCCGACACACACTCTCCGAAATCCAATTGGTAGAATGGCTAGCGTCTCAGGCATCGATGCTCAAGACTAAAGCCTTGACTCGATGATCCACTTGGCTCTTAGAGCATTAAATGGCTAGTTTCTCAATATCAGCGTGATGATTACATCAGTATAATCGTTCTCTTCCCCATACAATTAATTTAGGGTGTTAGCAACACGCCTTTTTCCTCAGTTAATATTAAACCCCTTTCCCGGGATACAATCGTTCATGAATTACCCATCCATAGTTGCCTTGGTCCATCATACACATTCATGCTCGAACGAAACCATCCTTCATTTCTCATATAAATGTGTTATGAGAATTGTTTTCTGGTTGACTAGCAGAAAATGCCTAAGGCATTAAGTCCACCTCTGTACTTTTGTGTGCACAAAGCACACAAAATAAATAAATAAAATGCCTTTCTCTTATTTTTATGACTTTTATTTATCTTAGCACCTTGGGGTCCTTGGGGTCCTGGAACCTTTAGAAGAAGGATGAAGGGCCAAAGCAAACTCGCAGAGGTCCAAAGATGTTTTTCTTGGAATGTAGTACAAATCAGCGATCGATAAGCTAGGGCACCCAAGGGGACATTTGGAGAGAAACAAAACTTTTGTGACATATGGAAAATAAAGATGGCCATGGTTTTGGAAGGTATAAGTCAGCTGCTTGCCAAGAATATAAGACTATGGCTCCTGTTTGAACACTGACCTTATTAATATCGAAAAATGGAAAAGGGTGACTTGCACACTCAATAAATGGGCCTCTAAAAGCGGTCGTTAGTACGAAGCACGTTGCAACAAAAAGGAAACATTATGAGATGCCTGAGGAATTAAGAGGTCAGGTCAGGACAATCCTGAAAGTACGGGCAAGATCCATCGACCAGGATCTTAGCTATTGGATTAAACATTCATCTCCCGAGCACATTTGCTCTTGTGAATCTCTACTTAAACTAGCCTGTTGCGGTAAGAGAGAGGTGGGAGATCCATTCTTTGTTTTTTGCTACGCTCAGCCAATAAAGCCAACCGGAGATGAAGAACAAGAAATCTCTCGGGAGATCGTATCGGGTTGCTACTGCCCAACAGTTCACCACAAAAGTGCCCTATGGATTGTGTCTCTCTTAGTCTAGCCCCTTAGGCATGTTATGGCAAAGCAAACTCTACAGGTACAAACCCACTGTTCATTGGAGCGCGTAAGCCCCACCACGACGTCAGTGACGTCAAACGTGGAGAAACAGCAGTAAGATTTATGATTATTATTATTACGCCGAATAGTTGTTACACCGAATAATATTCGGCCGAATATATTGCCGGATAATTCGGTTCGGCGGCAAAACTGGTTCCCCCTTTCATAGTTTTGACGCGAAAACTAAGTTGGTTTTCCTACGCAGGAAATGTGTATGTTTGAAAAAGAAATATGCTTCTGTTAGGCAGAGCTGATAGCTTGGTCTTCTTGCATCATAATCTACCGCTACTTCATTATAAGTACCTAAATATTAAATTTTAATTAAGTACAAATATTCTTGATTTATCTATGTTTATTCATTAGGCATAACTCGCTATGTAAATCTTTCCTGTTACAGTATGATTGTTAGAATGTGGGATTTCTTTAATTTATTTTGTTCTAAAGGACTTAAAGATTTACAATGATCATTCGGCATTTCAACCGAATAATTCGGCCGAATACGAATACCTCAAAATGGTGCCGAATACACCGAATATAAAACGGATATTCGGCTCATCTCTAATTATTATTAAAGACGTCAATGACAGATTTATTATTAAAAATTCTGTGTTAATCAGCTGTTGTAAACCAGTTGATTTGTCATTGATATTGATTATTAATGAGATGAGCTCTAGGTTATTATATTTCAAGATGACCACGACCTTGTCAAAATCTGCGATAATTTTTTGAGCAGCTGTGTTTCCACGAGCACTTGAGGCGACCCATTTACGATCTTAACCGTAAACGAGTGCTCATGCACTTTTTAAACAATTATCTAAACGTCTTGTTGACACTTCGCGTGACCCAAGTCCTGGCTTTTACCTTGGTCAGAGGCAAAGATTTTATATATCCTACTAGAGTAGACTAGATTGACTACGAAGAAATATTACACTGTCTAAAGTGTTCTTTATTCTCATTAGCATTAAGTTCATGTGTGTTATTGACACGCAAAAGGGAAAAATGGCCTGGAGTAAGACACTGAGATAAATCCTCTCTGTCCCTTTCGCACATACTACCAGAAAAAAATAAGAAACAGATGGTAGTTTTTAGATTGTTCCAGTTATCGTTAAATAGTCCGTGTTCATGCATTTTGATAGGTTTATGCAACATAAAATGAATTGCAACTAAATATTTTATTTTAAATATTGCTTCTTGAAATTTTATACGCATTCTTCTTGTATTTAATGATGATTTCATTTAGATTTAGTAGCTATTCGTAGTAATTTTCAAATTATAAAAGGCAACATTTAGGGGGTTTCAATTTGACAGAATTTGACATCAATAAACAATATGGCTGATGCTTCATAGGACTAAAGTTGTATTTTTAATTGTTACAAGTTTTTATCTCAATGTTTAGTAAAGTATAAAGTGTGTAAGATGTTCAAAACGATGCTGTGTAAAGTTTCGCAATAGCGATGGATATTCCTGGTTGTGGAATTTCATTTTTTTTGGTAAGTTTTCTATTTTGTTTACAAAAAATTTATGTAGGGTGACAACAAACATCGTTTTGAATTTTTTTTGACTAGGATAAAATTTTATAAAATTCGATTGTCTACTGTTCAAGTTTTATATTATTATAAGCAAATTTCTAAATATCTGAGAAGGCTCAATTTTTTTTTTTTTTTATAAATTTAGCGCCCGCCAATTTTACTAATTTTATCTTTTCTGTTGATCGGGCGCCTTTGGCCGCTCGGCGATCTTCGGCTGCTTTCATGACACAACGGAAAGCGGCGAGCAGCGGCGGCCAGAGGTGCGGCATGCGGGACGTGTCTTCGGACCTATTCAGTATTAGTTATCTGTGACCACTTCTTAAAACGACGCGCGTGCGCTCCAAAATTTTCTCCACATCGATATAGTACATTCGAGAATTATATTCATTTTAAATCATAGTCTTTGACTTTAGTCCTTAGGTAGGTCCCTAATAAATGCCGCACGCAATGCTGCATGTATGTGGCTTAACCGTTAACTACTAGAAATATATTATTTTTTATGTTTTGTTGTAGATTTCCAAGAAACGAGAACCATCAGCAACAGTGGCTTTGAAGTTGTGACATTTAAACATTTTATTTTCAGCAACAGTTTTATTTGTGGTTGCCACATTAAGTCTGAAAATGTAAAGTTAAATCAACACTAAAACGTAATTCTATTCCATCTATATACCCTTTTGTAAGTTCATCCGTTTTTAAAAATCCATTCAGTAGTTTTTGAGTTGATTGCAAACAGATATAGACAAACGAACATAGTAGGAGACTTTTTTTGATGTGGTAAAATCTCCAATAACTTATCCTGCTCTAAGGTAGAGCGCCATACGCTCCATCCTAAAGCGGGACAAGTTATTTGAGGTTTATACTGAATAAATCTACCCGTGTCCTTCAGTTGCCCTTTGTGTTCCAGGACCATGGTTTCCCTTTCGGAAATTCCCTGTGGCGCGTTAATGTATTATTTATTTTTTAGTTAATACGTGCAATTTGACGAAATAAAAAATGTACAATTTTATGTCACGCATCAGTCTATTTTTAATAAAGTAAAAATAAAAGAATAATATTAGTTTTATTATAAACTAACTAGTTTTTTCTTTCAGACAAACCTTATTCTGATAGGTGTAGATGTTCAGAAGTGATCTTCTTACGTAGGTACACACACATTAGGCATTTTTTTATCAGTGTAGGTATTTCATACTAGCATAAGAGGATATTGCTATTATAATATATACGGACATCATCTATTTCCTAGTCATTACAGAGAAAACTCTGTTCCCTTTTGGTAAGTGCATGTCTATTTTGATGTATCAAAAATATCTTTAACTAACTTTTGAGCAAAATTGTCCCGCAGTATGTAGCTAGTGTATGGACACACTAGTAGAACGAGATGACAGGACTCTTTCTGACTTTCCTTTTCGGGTACGCTTTTGAGGTAGCCGTAGTCAATCTAGTACTAGGATATATAAAATCTTTGGTCAGAGGTTAAGCGTTGCCATACAACGTGGCAATGCCGCCAGTATTTTGGGCACACTTCCAGTCGACAGCGATGCGGGGGAATTTTTTGACGCCATATTTTAAGTAAGAGTTATTGTGTATAGTATACATTATGTAGTTTAGTTTTCATGTTCTTTCTATGTTTAAATACATAAAGGCTGTATGCCATTGTTAACCGTAAACTAAAATGTTAAAGGATACTAAAAATAATATTCCATAGCTTGAATTTAGCATTCATATGCCCAAAACTAATGTCCCGACTTTTTTTTCAGCAGAAAGAATGCAAATTACTGTTGCCATTGCTAAAGCTACTAAGATGAAACTTTACAAGCACGAGATCCTATGTTGTATAACATAAGGTGCATGTTTAAATTACAAAAAACAGAAATAAAATACATACTTAAAACTTTTTTTTACGGTGGGCAAAAATCATCTAATGACAGCCCCCGCTCTTGGGTGGAACGGGAGTTAGTGTCAGACTCTTACTAACTAAAAACCCACCCTGTTCCTTTCCAATCAATTCCTTAAGCCGCGGGAACAGTGCGCGCCGTCCACGTCTTGGGCTCGGTCCGGACAGTTACCGGACGGTCGGACAGCGCGCTACCCATGGCTCGCCGTCCGCGAGCCCGCAAATAAATAAATAAAACTTGTAACTTGATAATTACCCACCACAAAAAAAAAACATTCTCCACAGCGAAAATTCCTGTCTACCCCACAACCATACCTTGATGAATGGAATCAGCTGGTACCAACAACAAAATAGCTAGAATTCAGTTAACGGTAAACGCAGTTTACCGCGAACGTGTGAGCGAAACAGCGATAATATTCGCTCAAGAGTAAAAGAGACAGAGTGACGTTTGTCGGCGCACAGAATGGACTTAAAATTGTTGTCTCCGGTTCTGTTTTGCTGATGTCATTATCTTGACTATTTAGATTAGGACAAAACGGTGTGGGCTACTTGTTTGGCGCTGGTTTGCGAGAATTTTAGTCAACTTTAACTCTTAATTAAAAAGGCCATTCCTTTGTGGAAGAGACACCACCATTTTGCCAATAACACGTGTGGACTGTTAATAAACCATCAAATTAACGTTGGAGAGTATTTAGCGTGGATTAACAGTAAAAAAATATCTTTCTATAGAATGAAAATACAAAATAAAAGTATTTCTTGCAGATACAGAATTACAGACTAACAAATTCTATGACCACAGATTATTTATCTATTCCATTTTAAAGAAGGCTTACAGACTAACAAAATAATTGATATAAGAAAAGTGTGATATTTTCAAATTGCTAATTACAAGCCTCCACACGTAGACAAAAAAAAATATATATTAATTCATGAATCCCCAAGCGACCACCGGTGGCCGCGCATCTATTGTCTTACTATTGTGTCTCTAATTGACGGTATCTGAAGGGTTAAGAAGGAAAGTACGTATTACAATTAATTACAATTTAAATTTTTATTTAAAAAAAAATGTCTGTGCTATTGTCTGTAGTATGTATTCTGTGCTATTGTCTGTAGTATTGTTGTATTGTCGTCGCAAGGACGCCACATTGGTGCAGAACAAGTCAATATCAAGTTCTTATCTTTCTTTATGACCATTCATTCTTTCTTGTTCTATCTTTATGACCAGTACAATGTACATGACAGCAACTTGTAAGACTTGTAAGAGAGAAAAAAAAATGGGCCGAAACCTGCGGTAAGTTCGTATTTAGTAAAACTAACTACGCAACTCGTACTGGGCCCGCGAGGTGGATTAGGGTCCATTTCTTCTCCTAGAGAGAGACCCAGCAGTGAGAACATTAAAAGGCTGATTATGCTATAAAAAAGAATACACTGCTGGTAGGAAATGCCGACGGCAGTAAGTCCGCATTTGTACAGTGTTATGTGCATAAAGCTTTAATAAATAAATAAATATTGTGAATTTGTGATATCGAAGAAGATGGCATGGGAAACGGCCATTTGCTGGCTAATAAATACCAATATGTCAATTCTGAAAGAAGTGCTCTTTGACTGGCCTGTTGATCTAGTGGTTAGTGCCCCTGACATCTATACCGGAGGTCGTGGGTTCGATTCCCAACCAAGAAAAATGTTTATGTGATGAGCATGATCATTTGTTCTGTGTCTTGGTGTAATTTATCTATAATATGTATGTATATAGAAATATATAAGTATGTTTATCAGCTGTCTAGTACTCATAACACGAGCTCTGCCTAGCTTGGGACTAGAGGGCGTTGTGTGAAAGTTGTGGAATATAAAAAAAATCGGTGAAAAATTTTAGCTACCGGTGGGCCGGTTGCTAAAATTTTTCACCGACTTTCAGAGATTACCTCCTACAAACAAAAAACACATAAAAACAAACTTTACCTCTTTATAATAATACTAGCTTTTGCCCGCGCGGCTTCGCTCCCGATATTCCCTACTCTAATCTACCCTACTATACCCTAATCTACCCTACTCTACCCTACTACACCCTACTCTACCCTACCAAACTTCACATAAACCATCTACTAAATAGTCCGAACAAAGCCTAAAAATTTGGTTCAGATAGGTGAGCTCGTTCTTGAGTTATAAAATAACAACAAAAAGTGGCATTGATTTTTATATATATAGATGTAATGAAATGACATTTCATTAATTCAAATTTGCCGCGTTTCGCGCGTTGAAGTTGTCACTGGAATTTATGTTCTGTGGAACGGGGTGACGTGTGATTGAATGGCAGATGATGTTTAGATTATTTTGCATATTTTATTGTTAAAAATTCTATTGTAAAGAGATAAAATAAAGGGATATAATTGAGGAGGCGATATTAGTATAGATTGAGTTGGATGAAACAAGCTTTTAAACTATGTTTTCGTTGACAACTGACGGATGGAAAAAGGCCCTCTTAATGCACTTTTATATCCAATCACAGATGTAATAGGTTTCATTACGTTCAAAGAGTAACTTTGCGTCTTGAGGTCGGAGGTCAAATTCCATCACTCTTGGTAGATTAACTAACTGAACAAAAACATGTTTGGCATAGTGAATGGTGCAAAACAATAAGAAATTACATAGGCTAGTTAATGGCTACGTGTCTGAAGAAAATTACGTAGTAACTTGTATCTTAAAAATCATTCAACAATTTCGTAGTCATCGTCATCATTTCAGCCAAAAGACGTCCACTGTTGGACATAGGCCTCCCCCAAGTGTCGCCACAACGACCGGTCTAGTGCTTCTCGCATTCATCGATCTCCCGCGACCCTCAGCAGCAGGGCCAGCCAAGAGCCTGAGTCGCTCGCTCGTTCTACCAAAATTGTAACTTGACTACCATTTATGTTATAAAACGTCGGATTTAGTAGTGAAAGTCTGAGAAGCCCTCCCGCTCCTCCCTAGAGTGAGCGAAGTCATTGGATGATTTCGAACCAAAAAAAAAAAACTAGTAAAATTCGTCGACGGCGCGCACGGTTCCCGCGCGCCTCAAGGAGTTGTCAGCAACATTGCCAATGGGTAACTCGCTGTCCGACCGTCCGGTAACTGTGCCGACCGAGCCCAAGTCGTCGACGGCGCGCACTGTTCCCACGCGCCTCAAGGAGTTGTCAGCAACAGCAGTAGGTCGAAGCCTACTGGGGCCAGGGTTATCCGAAAGGAACTCAAGCCCCTGCATGAAGGCTAGAAGGAACGGGGTGGGTTTCTAATCATTAACCCTTCAGATACCGTCAATTAGAGACACAATAGTAAGACAATAGATGCGCGGCCACCGGTGGTCGCTTGGGGATTCATGAATTAAGAGTCTGACACTATCTCCCGCTCTACCCAAGAGCGGGGGTTGTCATAGGATGATTTTTGCCCACCGAAAAAAAAGGCAATCTTCAAACGATCTACTTAACAAAAGCTTCAACAAACAGTAAGTTTGTCCTCCAGTCCCCAGGCGGCTAGGTGACGTCACCCCGACCTGAGACCTGCACTGCACTTACATGCTTTGCCTATGACTCACCGAACAGGCTTTCTGCTAAGCACAAAGGTTTTAAATTGTAGGTGCTCACGGATCGAGCTTAACCCTTCAGATACCGTCAATTAGAGACACAATAGTAAGACAATAGATGCGCGGCCACCGGTGGTCGCTTGGGGATTCATGAATTAAACCACTTTGGTGTATTCTGTGCACATCATAGCGTTTAGAATTAGGACTAACCTGTTCCCCTAGCCAAGTTCCAACTGTTTTGATTACGTCCAAAGAGATTTTTTTTCCTAGTCATTACTGTCTCACTGCTGGGCAAAGGCCTCCAGACATTCTTCGCCGTCTCGACTCAGTTCTCGTGATACGGGTCCAGATCATCTCGCCACCTCTTTCTAGGGCGACCACGATGGCGCTTTCCCTTTCCCACTGCGTGTCAAAAGTTGCCCAGCAGTCACTGCTCATACGGCTGACGTGACCCGCCCAATCCCATTAGAGCCTGGCAGCTTTTTTGCCCACGTTGACGTGCCGTTATGCCCGTTTTGGAGCTCAGCGTGTTATTCCGAACTCGGTCTGTTCTTTTTACAACCAGAATGCTGTGCTCCATAGCAAAGAGAATTAAACTAGTTAAATTGGTTGAACGCTTCGAGAGTTTACAGGCGTGGCCACGCCTCTAAATCTTTTGTTCTGACCCTGTGACTGAGCGTTGAGATGACACAAATGTACGGGCATTTGAAGCTTTCTAGCGTTAACTATTGCAGATTAGCAACTTTGCTAGTGGTACTGTTCGGTCCTATTAGGACTATAAACGAATTACCACGGCCCTGGAACGCACAAAGTAACTGAAGAAACTAATTCAACCTGATTTTTTTTTTCGAGCCGACCGTTTTGCCCGGCGTTGGTCATATAGCCAATTTTAATAAAATATCGCACCCTTAAAACAAAGTAGCACAACAAATAGGTGATTTTTAAGCAGTCATAAAGTTTTCAGTGTACTACTTATTTATTATTTTTTTAAAGATAAGGGGCTATGCATCTCCCATAGTGTAGGAGATGTAGTCACTGCGACCTAAAAGATCTATTGTGACTCGCCACCTTGTTAGGGTAACTCTTTTAGCCGGGAGGCTTCCAGGAAGTCTAGAATACTCCTAGCTTTAAGAGTTTTAATCTCCTCTGGGCGAATAATGTGTCGACCCAAATGGATACTTCGTTTGTGGATAAGGGGCCCACATTCACACAACAGGTGCATAGGCGACTCCCTCTCCTGATTACAGTACCGGCAAACATCAGTGTCACTCAGTACTTATTTAATTGATAACATTAACAATTGGAACAAGACTGACAATCAGTGAATGGGTTATGATCATTATGATAATCAGATTGAAAAAGATTTACCAAAAAATTGCATTACAAGCACAAGTGCTATATAGTGCCACTTTTGTTATAAAGGTGCGATATTTTTTCATGGTGTTCTCTTTTATTTTTGATTGTTTCCAGAGGTTTAAAAAAGTTCAAAATGATTAGAACCTGGGCTTAAGGTCATTTGCATCACGACTCACATTTTCACTGTTTTTCATACAACCGCTCATAACTGATTATGACGTTATTACACACTTTTCATTAGATATTTTTGAAACACAGTATCTTGTGGATATTATCTAGGTTTCTAAAGAAACCAATTTCTAAATTTGTGTAAAACTAATCCAGTAAAAACCTCTGAAAATGTCCTATTTTGTATGAACTTTGACACTTCATAATTTGCCTAAAAATTAAAAAAGTCAAAAAAGTAATCCTCTAGAGACATTGCAAATTTTATTAAGATTCTAAATGATGGCAACTTTTTCCAAAAACTTTTAAGGGTTTAAAAACAACAGCTATTTCCTGGAGCAAGTTTTGTGAAATTTTCGAGTAAATCTCGGAATTACCGAATACTAACAGAGTTTCCAAGCGTTATCTCCCTTTTTTTGCGTCGCCATTTCGTCAAACATCGCGTTGGATTGCATTAAATGAAGTAACAAGCTTTTAAACCATTTTCGATGTTTACGATAAGCGAGTGGAGAAGGACCCTCTTAAAGAAAAAAAATAAAGGTCATTGACGATATCCACAGATGATTTACAATAAATACAATCCTCGCACGCAATTTAACAACGTATTGAGTATTGACCTCTTTTGATTGTAAACGCTTATTTCCTAACCAAGGTCTTAATAGCCTAGATCGTGTTATGATGCTCAAGCGTTGACCTAAGCCTGTTATTGTCTATCTTACCTACATACATTACTTGGCTAGTAAATTATTTGTTACTAGCTTTTGCCCGTGTCTTCACTTGGGAATAAAGCAGCTTTCTATCGGTTTCGGTAAATTTTTGTATATGACTGTTTGATGCCAAAATAAAAGAAAAAAAAAACATTTTAGTAATCAGAGCAGTACTCTCAGAGATTCAGAGATTGCTTCCTACAAACATATAAACATACAAAAACTCCATTTACGTCTTTATACCATTAGTAGATGTATGTATGTGTGGTATGTATGGATGGACCAACTTCGTACAAGGATGCATCTTTACGTGATAGAGAAAATGTATAAATAATGTCTAATAATAATAATCATTCATTTCAGGAAATTATTCTCATACTAGCTTTGCGCCCGCGGCTTCGCCCGCGTGGACTACAGTTTATATCGCGCGGGCAGAGACACGTGCTCAGCAGTGTAATTATATGTAGCCTATGTGTTATTCCAGTGTCTTTTCTACCTACCTACCAAATTTGATCTAAATCCGTTCAGTAGTTTTTGCGTGAAAGCGTAAGAGTTACTTTCGCATTTATAATATTAGTAGGGATTTTATATTAATACTTGACGGTTTTTTATTTGCTTTGATATTGATTGTAAGTCCATTATGCGAAATCTATCTCCCTAAACAGTTAACTTTTTTGACTACCAAGAAATATTGGATCAGACAAGCATAGCATAGACGGCTTTATAATGTTCCCACTGCTGGGACTCAGGCCTCCTCTATAAGAGAGGGAATGGGCCGTAATCCACCACGCGGGCCCAGTGTGGTTTGGTGGATGTTACATGTCTGCGAATTTTTGGTTCTAGCCGGTTTCCTCACGATCTTCATCATTTATTGTGCGTACAGCCAAGGAGTGGAATTCCCAGCCGGAGTCTGTGTTTCGTGATTGCTACAACTTGGGGGTCTTTAAGTCAAGAGTGAATAGGTTACTTTTAGGCAAGCGTGCTCCATCGTCGACCACATCATCGCTTACCATCAGGTGAGATGGTGGTCAAACGCGGGCCTATCAATAATAAAAAAAAAACGATCAGAGATGGCCTGAAACTCATATTAAACGTATGATTTACAAACGAACCTTTAGATTTAAAATCTACGTACGAAAATGTCATGAAGATGATTTGGCATGCAATTCACGACCTGCTCAACACAGCTTTTAATGTTCCAGCACACTGTTTATAAGATAATGCATATTGCTTAGCGGTCTTATGTCACGATTGTTTAGCACAGTTGTTCCTAACTTGGGGCCTTACCATCAATCGTGTGAGCGAGAAAGAAGAACGGAGCTATACCACAAAATAGATAGGTACAGAAGACAATCTCATATATCGCACCCTTAGAATTATAGTGATCTATTCCAAAAATACAAATTTTTGGGAAACGTTAAATAAAGTTTTATACACGTAAGTTTTTTGTAAATGAAGGTTATTACAATGAAATTTCATACAACTTATACAAATAATAGTTGAATTTGTTTCTTAACTTAGTTGTCTACATGTATTATGAGAAAATAAATTAATCGATTTTGATAAAAAAATCATGATTTTTTTAAATTAGGTCCCTATAATTCTAAAGGTGCGATATGTACTTCACTTTTTATACCTACGCTCGGTGGACGCACACTAATGAGCGTTTGTGCCGGAACTGTTCGACGAGCGGGCCGAGACGCTCCGAGATATCGTGTCCGTGAGCAGTGTCTATGTGTGCGTTACTCGAGCGCGTTTTGTATGTTATTTTGCGGCTATACACTCTATGTAGCTCCATTCCCATAGCTTTTAGACTGACCTGTTGTTCTAGTGGTTAGTGGTCCTGACTGCTATACCGGTAGTCGTAGTTTCGATTCCCACCCAGGACAAATGTTTGTGTGATGAGCACAATTTGTTCTGTGTCTGGGTGTAATTTATCTATAGTAAGTAATTATGTACGTATTTAGACATATAAAAGTATATTAAGAAGTGGCGACGCTTGGGGGAGGCCTATGTCCAACAGTGGACGTCTTTCGGCTGATATGATGATGATAATTAAGAAGTTTTGTATAGGATTGCCAATTATACTGTTAAAAAAAACCTTTTCCAAAAAAATTTCAAACCGACTTCATCGTAAAAGACGCTGAAAAGTACAACATAACTTTAATTTCGGAAGTCAGTGTTTCTATAATAGATACCTAATTTTGTTTTTTATTTTTCACTTTTTAGTTATGATACCACCCACTAAAAAGTAGGTACCCTTCAGCCAAACTTAAATATCTTGTAGCCAGAGTGCATCTCATAACGATTCTAATAATCCCAAATACGGTTATATTACATTAAGTTACCTTCCGGCTTTATCACCAGATCAGTTCGATACGTCCTCTTTTTTTCAGTCATTCATCGACTAATACAAACAAAGCAATTTTACTTGTTACGACAATTCTACTATGATCCTATGAGGAGTTCTGTTCTTTTAAGTTCATGATCAGATCATAACAATATTTATATGGTGGTCACTTGGAGTATAAGCATTAAACAAAAAAAAAAAAAAAAAAATCAAAATCGGTCCACAATTGACCGAGATATCGGTGAACATACATACAAAAAAAAACATACATTGAGGCGAACATAGAACCTCCTCCTTTTCGAAGTCGGTTAAAAACAGTACAGTACCTACAGGTCCAAAGCTCAGTTTAAATAATACATAGTGTATGCGTGATTATAAAATCACAGAGTAGGCCACCTCATGACAATTTTGTCTAACTGTTTAGAAAACAAAAAAAAATACGACCTAGCGAAAGTCAAAGTCATAGACAATTAGAGAAAGCAAACGATTGTCGTCCGCCATTACGCTCCGACCAATTACGGGTCAGAGTTAGTTTGTGAAGCCAATCACGTCCGTCGAAAGTGTTCAGCGCCAAAATTGGCGGCCGCTGATTGGGTGGCGCGTTGCGAATCTGAATTTCTATTCTTTTTTTGAAATTTTAATTGTGGGAATGTGGTTTTTTTTTGTGTTCGAGGGACTGTGCTTGATTGTTATTGCTTTGGTACATATAGTTCTCGCCAAAAGTACGAGTCATAAAATGCTACTTGAAAGGTCTTGTTGTACTTTTATTTTAGGTGCGTAATCATCAAATAACTTCTTGAGCACTGGGTGGAGCTAAAACGCGTCAGATTTATAAGTAAGTAAATCCCACCTGTCTCTTCAGTTATCCTTTGTGTACCAGAGCCTCTCCCGAACAATCCCAGCACCCGTACTATAAACGTGCGTACGTGCCCCCCTCCCCCCCCTCCCCTTAATCCGCCCTTGAGCATGCGGTCACAGTCCGGCTAATAACATCAGCAAGTTTAGACAAATGAGCAAGGCGGGTTTTGTCTGACATTCTCTCTCGCTCCATCCAGATACACAAATGGGGTGCGATGTCCACGACTGTATGTTCCGAATTTCCGATGATGGACTGGGTTTGGCGGAATTAACACAGGACAGATGAAAGAGGTTAGAATGACCTTGTGGGTGCGGTCAGGCGTGCCACAAAGTAGGGCAATGCTCATAGTTCAACTACCAATAACAAACTTGGCATCTAAGTGTGCGTGGTCTGTTAGTTGCGTAATGCGCGTTCGTATTGGTTTATTGCCTGTAGTGGAGTTAAAGGGTGGGAGACAAGCGGCGACACTCGTTGTAGTACAAATCGGAAAGCATTTCCTTTCTAACCTCTTTCATCTTTTCTGTGGGAATTAAACTATCAGATTCCGACGCATTATCCCCGAAATGTAACGTAGTGAGTGAATGTGCTTCCAAAATGTCACGTTGTCAATTCCACAGACATTTAGTTTTCGTTTTTTACAGAGCTGTAGGTATCCATTGCCATCCAATTGCACTGTACTTAATGAACACAACCAAATGAATGTAATAACGAAAGCAAATGTACCATAAAGTAACCCCAACGGATATAGACCAGTGAAACTTGTACGTGTCACAAAGACATACAATATCTATGATACGTGCATAGACTATCAACAGTCCATAGACTATGATTGACACTTGATATCTCTATGAATGAAAGTGTATAATCTATGGTAGACGTGTAATCTATCGATGCATTAACGCTTGGATTTCGAAACTGTGATTATGCTGCTTGATAGAAAGATGTTATTTCTGTTTCATCGTAATCGAGGTGTTTTGTCGGTGTTAAAATAATGTCCAAGATTAACATAACATACATAATCAGCTTTTTAATGTCCCCACTGCTGGGACTCAGGCCTCCTCTCTAGGAGAGGGGATGGACCGTAATCCATCACGCGGGCCCAGTGCGGGTTGGTGAATGTCACATGTCTTCGAATTTTTGGTTCTAGGACTTGCCGGTTTCGTCTCGATGGTTTTCCTTCACCGTTTTGAGAGCAGTGGTGATGAAATAAATTAGGTAGGTACACAAAGTAATGCGCCTGGCTGGGTTTGATGAATGAACCCGCGACCTATAACTCGTGAGTCGGGGACATTGCCACTCGGCCACCACTGCTCATGTCAGGGGTCCGGTTAAGTAGTTTTTACTATTTTAGTAGTCGGACGGACAAGCCGCTAGGTAGTAAAAATACAAATGTCAAAACGAGTCTTTTATTTTTTGCTAATTATATTTGTGACGAAATTAGAAAAAACAAAATGGTGGACTTATTCAGTAAAGTTTGATACTCCCTCTCGCTCTATCTAGAGCGGGAGTAGAGTGTGATTTGTTATGAGTTATCTTTTTTTTTTCTTCACACTAAATTGTATGGTATTTTCTTTTTTGTATTGTAATTCTACTGTTTTTTTAATTTAAATGTAAGTGTGAGGTACAAATAAACGTTTTTCTTTCTTTCTATTTGCCACAAATATGCAATTACATCAATTCATTCTAAATTCTGTGACGAGTTTTTTTTTGGTGGGTAAAAATCATCCAGATGACTTGCCTCGCTCTTGGGCGGAGCGGCAGATAGTGTCAAACTCTTACTGACTAAAAAACCCACCCCGTTCCTTGGTGCCTTTCGTACCGGGACCTTCCCTTTCGGATAACGTTCACAATAACCCATTTACGTGTCTGGTTACGCATTTGGCCGAATTTTTTATTATCGCCATTCCCCACAACGGCCGCAACACATAATATTATTGTTTCACTTCTTGTATCTTTCAGATAAATTGAGAAGCGATAATTCCGGTTTTTTTTTTGTTTGTTTTCGTTCTAAAAGTTAACGAATACCCATATTTAAAAAATAAAGATCATTTATCATTTACGTCTTCTAAAAGTTGGGCATTCTTATCTTTATTTTGAACTCTGTAGGAGAAAGGTGATGATGGTATCTAATGACTAATAAAATAACTAACAAATATAATAATGAAAATAATAGTAAAATTAATTATTTAATGTAATGATGTAGGCACACAAGTTCACAGAACACAGGAATCATACAATTCTAGGTTCTGTGGAGTATGTAGGGAATAACTAGCTGCTCCCAGCGGCTTCGCCCGCGTGATAGCAGAAAATTATCCCAAGGGAACATACTTCCGGGATAAAAAGTATCCTATGTTCTATTCCAGGACATGGTCTATCCGTGTACCAAGTTTCATCAAAATCGGTTTTGCCATATAGGCGTGAAGACGTAACAAACAAACAAAAAAACTCACTTTCGCTTTTATAATAATAGTAAGGATATCGAATGACTCAGTATTGAAATTATAATAATTTGTATAATATTTGTATTTGTTGTTTTTTATAATATTAAAATTAAAAATATATATATTAAAATCCCTTTAATTCGGACAACAATGATCCATATTATGTTAGTATTACACACAACTTATATTCTAGTGTTAGTAACATCAAAAGTGAATAAGAAGTAATTTAAAGCTAGAATGACCAGGTAGGAAAGCATGTTCCCTACCTAATCACCCTTAGCACAAAATGTCTGATGTTTGGCGTATAGCTCTCCGCCACCGCTCTCAGGATATAGTTGCGACTACTCCGCACTCTGCGTAGCAGCGAAGCCGTCTTTTTGCGCATGATGGCTTGAAAGCCATCTGTCTGTAACTCTGCAAACATTTCCGAGGCGCTACAGAAACGGGGCAGTCGCAACAACATCCTGAAAGCGTTATTATATTAAAACGTACTTAATTGTTAATTTGAATAATACACGCAATCGTCTGTCGGGGTCCATGTTTGAGACATTGCAATAATGAAACAACTATTCACAATATGAGTGCAAAATAAATAAACAATGACGAATTTATTTTCTGAGATTACTATTCGAGGAAAAGTTACACAACACTTACATGAAAATATGTGCCTGATCTGTTACGAAAACAACGGTGCAAAAATATGTAGTTATCACTACATAGTATAAAACAATGTCGCTTTTTCTGTCCCTATATCCCTATGTGCGCTTAAATCTTTAAAACTACGCAACGGATTTTGATGCGGATTTTTTAAATAGATAGAGTGATTCAAGAGGAAGGTTTATATGTATAATATTGCACCCAAGCGAAGCCGGGGCGGGTCGCTAGTTTATGTATATTATGATGATGAGAAGACTGGTACGTTTTAAAACTTTTATTTGTAAACTAGCTTTTGGCCGCGACTGCGCCTGCTAAAAAATAAGTTTCTTCATAAAAAAAATTAAACCCCCTTTCATCCCCTTAGGGGGTGAATCTTGGAAAACCCTCTCTTAGTGCCAGCCTACGTCATAAAAGGAAACCTTGTGGAAAATTTTACTTTCCTAGTCCCAGTAGTTTCGGCTGTGCGTTGATGTTGATATATCAGTCAGTCGGTTCGACTGGCCTGTTGGTCTAGTGGTTAGTGGCCCTAACTGCCATGCCAGAGGTCGTGGGTTCGATTCCCACCCAGGACAAAAGTTTATGTGATGAACATGATCATTTGTTCCGTGTCTGGGTGTAATTTATCTATATTATTGTATGTATTTAGAATTATATAAGTATGTTTATCAGTTGTCTAGTACTCATAACACAAGCTCTGCTTAGCTTGGGACTGGACGGCGTTGTGTGATTGTTGTGGAAATTACTATTATTATAGTCAGTTTCTCCTTTTATAAAAAGATAAGTTTATCTTTACTAAAACTAAATGACCGTCTTTGTTTGTTTACGCGGATATGACGTCATTTCCCGGATTACTTTTCCAGAACTCCCGAATTACGCCCCCACTCCGCCCACCATAAACAAAATACTAGGTAAGAGCCGCCCCTTAAATGTTCTGCGTGGTTTTACCCGAAAACGCGGATGACACGGCGTGGTACAACACTCGAGATTACTAGTGACGTAGCGGATAGGTTATGTGATATGGAGCCAAGAATGTTGATATTATTTTTTTTATTATTCTTTTTATTTATTTATCTACTCTTTTGATACAGGATATCCTAGTACAAGAGCCAGAGCACCACTGAAATTTGTATCTACTGTTGTGTATAAATAAACTATTATATTACTAGCGACCCGCCCCGGCTTCGCTCGGGTGTTTCTCCAATATTTAATTCATGAATCCCCAAGCGACCACCGGTGGCCGCGCATATATTGTCTTACTATTGTGTCTCTAATTGACGGTATCTGAAGGGTTAATGGATGTTATTATACATATAAACCTTTCCCTTGAATCACTCTATCTATTAAAAAAAAACTGCATCAAAATCCGTTACGTAGTTTTAAAGATTTAAGCGTAACATAGGGATATAGGGACAGAAAAAGCGACTTTGTTTTATACTATGTAGTGATAAATTATTATATTATCTACACCATCCTCTTGACTTCAACTATCATCATTGTTTTAGCCAAAAGACGTTCATTATTGGTCATAGACATCCCCCAATTACCATGTATCCATTAAGTTTCCGCGACCCTCACTAAGACGGTCTACCTTACTGTAGAACTCAGCAATTTCAGGTGCTCGGCCGCCACTACAGAACCTTTCGGCCCCATCGACATCTGTTCTGCGAGCAATGTGCCCTGCCCGTATCCACTGCCACTTAAGTTAGGTAATTCTTCGGACTACGTCAACCATATTGAAGAGCGTGGGCTTGCGGACGGCGAGAAATGAGTAGCTCGCTGTCCGGTAACTTTCCGAACCGAGCCCAAGTCGTCGACAGCGCGCATTGTTCACGCGCGCTACAAGTAGTTGTCAGCAACAGCAGGGGCCAGCTGGGTCGAAGCCTACTGGAGCCAGGGTTAGCTCCGAAAGGTAGCTCAGCCCCGGTACGAAAGACAATGAAGTAACAGGAGTGGGTTTTAAGTCAGTAAAAGTCTGACACTATCACCCGTTCCGCCCGAGGGCGGGGGAGGTCGACAGATGATTTTCCAACCGAAAAAAAAAAACATATTGACGGTATTTAATATTTACAATACGTACATAAAAACATACACAGGGGTTTTAATAACTTATATTTAGAGTCGGCAACCAGTTAAATCATTACCAAAATGATCTAATTAATATTAATGAATGCCAAATTAATAAACAGTAAGTGTGTAATCCACGCGTCAGCTGCTCAAAGATGGCGGCAATAAAAAATTGCGTACATTTTTAATTTTCACTTTCGTTTTGTTTTTATATGTGCATATTTATATACTTAGGTTATTGGAGCATCAAAACCATTTTGTTTCGGTAGAGATAATTAATTTAAATAATCTTTTATGTATTACTAGCTGCTCCCAGCGGCTTCGCCCGCGTGATAGCAGAAAATGATCCCAAGGGAACATACTTCCGGGATAAAAAGTATCCTATGTCCTATTCCAAGACGTGGTCTATCCGTGTACCAAGTTTCATCAAAATCGGTTTTGTTATTTAGGCGTGAAGACGTAACAAACAAACTCTCGCTTTTATAATATAAGTAAGGATAAAGTGTAGAAAGATCCTACTGGGGCCAGGGTTAGCTCAGAAAGGTATCTCAGCCCCCGGTACGAAAAGCAACGAAGGAACTGGAGTAAAATGACATCCCCCGCTTTTGGGCGGAGCAGGATAGTGTCAGACTTTTATTGACTAAAAACTGCCTTTCGTACCGCGGCCGAATTTTCTTTTTTCTTCTTTGTTTCTTTCTTCCCTTTCAGAAACAAATCCTTAGCCCCAGTAGGCTCCGACCCTGCTGGAAAGACCAGTCCTGCACGTCCCACATCCTTCGGAATATTACGACACTCAGTTTACCAGATCATCAGTCCTTCCGGCAGGCCTTCCAATTCTGCATCATAAAGATCGTAACCACGTGTGCACATTTTCTGCTTACCACCAACAAGAAAAAAGGCACAAGATTATACACGTATGTACATACGATTACGCCTTCTAAAGCCAGATTTCTGAGTAGTGCTATCGTTGTATCGCCGAGCGATATCACCGATTTGTTTTGTTTTGCTCAACGCTGCAGTGTCGCGCACCGGGCTCGCGAGCTAACTATGCGTGTATAGAGTGCGGGAAAACCCAGCATTTTACTTTTAAAACTGGCTTAGTTTTTTTTTTTATGGATATAAACTAGTGCTTGACTGCGATCCTGCTAGGAAGCAGTGATGCAATCTCTGATGATTAGGCGGTTTTAAAGAGCCTGTTCACTCTAACCTTGAAGACACCCAAATTGTATACGGACGGGAAGACTGTAGCAGGTAAATTGTTCCAGTCCTAGTTTTTTTTAATTATTATTTATAGGCTCGCGTTTGACCACTATCTCACTTGATGGTAAGCGATTATGTGGTCGACGATGGAGCACGCTTGCCTAGAAGTAACCTATTCACTCTTGACCTAAAGACTCCTAAGTTGTATCTATCAGGAAACACAGACTCTGGCAAGGAATTACACTCTTAGCTGTACGTACAATAAATGTGTTCTCAAAACGCTTTGTACGTATGGGTTTTTTTTCCGATGGGGAAAATCATCTTATAACAACCCCCGCTCTTGGGTGGAGCGGGAGATAGTGTCAGACTCTTACTGACTAAAAACCCCACCCCGTTCCTTCTAGCCTTCATACCGGGGCTCGAGTTTCCTTTCAAATAACCCTGGCCTCAGTAGGCTTCGACCCAGCTGGGCCCCTCTTGTTGCTGGCAACTCCTTGAGGCGCGCGGGAACAGTGCGCGCCGCCGACATCTTGGGCTCGGTCCGAACAGTTACCGGACGATCGGACAGCGAGCTACCCATGGCTCGCATTCCGCGAGACCTTTGTACGTATGGGTGGGATGTCTACCATGTACCGGTGGCGCAACGGCGTACGTCTAGTGGTCCGATGATGGAACGTTTTAAACAAAACTGGCCATTCATTACGTCTGATTGTCTAGCGTTTTCTACACCAAAACCCGTTGTGCATACTAAGAATCAGCTGCCCTACTCGCTTTACTGTTTTCCTAAACTTAAGGCTTATAGTTCCTTTGGAAATCTGGCCGGAATTAAATGGACACAACACTCTTATCCGCCTGAGTGGCAGTACGAGTATCTGTGCATTTAATTGCTTCCAGCTGCGCCCGGATAGAGCCCCGCTGACCTTTAAATCCATTTTCTTTGACAAATATTGATTGATTTACATAATATGCTATGTTCACTTTGAAGAAAGAAACACCAATTTTTCTGGGTAAAAATTTGGGTAAGCCTTTTCGAAGGAGTAGGGAAAAGTTGCGAAATTACTAAATTTTTTTTGTAGACAAAAGTATTAATCGCACGAAAAAATCAATAGATGATAATGTTGTTCATGAATCTATAATAAACATATTTTTTTCAAACCTATTGAACTGGCCGTTACCGAGGAGAAGGCTTCAAAAAGTCACTGTTTTATGGGACTGCTCGGGCGTTTGGACCTTAAATAAATCCGGAAATAAGTATATATGTGTGTGTGTCGTATTACGTGAACAACTCACTCGGGTATACGCCCAACATAGGTATTCGGTCAGCTTATTAAGTAATACATTAAGTGGGCCAAAGTAGTGGGCAGACACAACTATTGTTTAAAGAAATAAAAACTGTTTTGTTCTTGATTTTATTAGTACTACTGGTTTGTGACATGTGACATTCACCAACCCGCACGGAGGCCTGAGTCCCAACAGTGGGAACATGAAAAAGGCTGATGATAATGAGTGGTTTGAACGGAGTTCTGAAACAGGATGTTCCTATAAACTTAAGTAAGATATTTGAAAGGTCAGTGGGACTGCGTATGAGACATTTTTAAATAATGATTTTATTTTCCATATAAACTAGTGCTTGACTGCGATGCCACCTGACGGTAAGCAGTGAAGCAATCGTTGATGGTGAAACGCACTAGTTTATTAACCCTTCAGATACCGTCGATTAGAGACACAATAGTAAGACAATAGATGCGCGGCCACCGGTGGTCGCTTGGGGATTCATGAATTAAGAGCCTTTTCACTCTAGCTTTGAAGACAGCTAAATTATATATCGGACGGGAAGTCCGCTTTTCTAACTATCTTTTTTTTATTAAACTATAAAATTTTAATTTATTAAAAAAAATATTTGATCATAAAATTAAATTAAATGTATGTTGTGATTGTAATTTGTACCTACTAACTTAGTTTATAAGTTCCAATTGGTACTAACAATATTGGATCATTGTTATCTGAATAAATTTATTATTATTATTATATGAAGACTTACAGGTAGGTACAATAGTCGAAGATAACTTGGGCCATACTATCTACAAGCTTTTGCCCGCAGCTTTGCCCGCATACATAAAATATAGCCTATGTCACTCAGGAATAAATCAGCTTATTATCGGTGAAAAAATTTTAGCAATTGGACCAGTACATCCAGAGATAACCTCCTACAAACAAAAAAGCAAAAAAAAAAAAACAAAGAATATATATTTTACTTTATTATTCATAACTAGCTTTTGCTCGCGAATTCGCCTGCGTACACAAAATATGGCCTATGTCATTCAGGAATAAATCAGCTTTCTATCGATGGCAAAAATTTTACAATTTACTTCCAGAGATTACCTCCAACAAAAAAAAAAAAACAAAAGAAAACACTTTTTATTTATTACATAAAGAATTTTTTTTTTCATTAATATTAGTGTAGATGAATTATCAAGTCGTAAATTGACAAAACAAAGAAACATAACAATGAAAAACATATGAGAATAAATATTCGATTCTCGTGATGTAGCATGCGTCAGCCTTGCATAAACCTATCCAATTATCAGTGCCACAACAGAGTCCAGTCCAGCGACCATCACACGTTATCTTTGTATGAGCGTCCATCATTATATTAGCATCAATAAAATAATCGTAGAGTAGAAACGTTCAGTGCATCGCCGAACGCCGCCGAGACGGGTCGTGCGCGCAAAAAACAGTTACGTTAACCTACGATATTTACCTCAATAAAAAGTTATTTCGCGTTTTAAAAAGTGTTTAATAAAAAATGGCGGAAGGCGACGTGCCTTTGGTTACAAGTTTTGGCGGCAGTGAAATTGAATTTGGAGGGAACGGATCTAAAATGACAAAGGCTAATTCAAGGTTTGTTTTTTTTTTTGGCTAAGTTATTTTGTGTTCAGCCTGAACTGTCACTGTGTTTTTTTTTTTGTAGTGACAACAGAATATTTATCAAGAATTTTCCTAGTTATTTTGTTTTCTAAGCAGTGTTTAAACATTAATTATGAAATAAAACACAACGCAAGCAGAAACCTTGAATCTTAATCATAAGTTGACTTAGCAAAACTTTATGCTCACTTTGTATTCAATGCTAAATCTTTGTTTTTTCTCAACAACCTTTTTTAAACGATTTTCGACTTTATGAACGTCAACGAAGCTACGATATCGATATTTACATAGATCCAATTGGAAGTTTTGTAAATATGCGAGCATCGAACGTGCACAATCATTTCGAGATGAAAGGACAATGTAGTCATGTCAAAACAAAGATCGCATGATGAAACCGGCTAGCACCAGCAAATAAACAGTACATCTAGTCACAGACAAAACATTCAAGTACCTACTGAATCTTAAAAAAAAAAATAACAATTTAATAAAACATACTTATTCTACCAACTTTATCAACACTATAGTACATTTACAAAATCGATCGACAATTCTCAAATGAATTGATTTTACATTTTTGTCTTTAAATATATCGCAAAAACACAAATCGCTACAAATCTTCAAACCTGTTTATAGATGAACTGTGTTATTTTTGTTTAATGTCATCCTACCTCCTTCGTAAAATCATAGACAATTTCTTTTTTAAGTTTGGAAGTCAGATTTAAAAACAAAAAAAGCAAAATGGCGTCTAATGCAACGATTAAAATTGGTGTCATGTCGCATATTAATTTAACTTAAATGGTCAATTTATTAAAATGTGAGAATATAATTATAATATCTGATATCAGCTGATCGCGAATGACGGGAAACCGTTATCGGCGACAAAAGTTTGCTATATTGGTAATATTTAAACATATGTTTTGCTTTGTTCATAACATTATATAGGTATGTACATTATATACCTAGTTACCTACTTATTGGAATCACGCTAATATTTATTGAAAAAAATAAATAAAACAATGAAATTGTTATTGAGTTTTGCATAGGTTTGATATTGTAGTCTATGGGTCAGTGGGTCGTCTTAGGAGCGGATTTTTAGGAGTTGGAGTATACGCTTAGGGGCACTATGAGCAGCAAAGAAAACCATAATTATTTTTATTTATTTTTTGTTTAAAAAGATTTTTGGGACTTAGAAAATTTGTCTTTTTCCCTATCTGCGATTTCTTTTTTCATGGCGATATTTATGACAGTAAACCAAAATAGTAAAACAATCGTAAGAATAGACCGCCACACTTATAAATTTCACTACGTTGTGTACAAACTTCAAACCCAGGCAGGCGCATTACTTTGTGTAATTTATTTCATCACCACTGCTCTTAAAACGGTGAAGGAAAATATTGTGAGGAAACCGGCATTTCCTAAAACCAAAAATTCGAAGACATGTGACATCCATCAACCCGCACTGGGTCCGCGTGGTGGATTACGGCCCATTCCCTCTCCTAGAGAGGAGGAATGAGTTCCAACAGTAGGAACATTATAAGGCCTACTATGCTGTACTATATGGTAACTAGCCGTGTGCTAAGGGGCCCTTAGCCCACCTGCCATTCACCAATCTGTCCTGGGTTTGCGTGGTGGTGGTCCTTTTCTCCTCCTAGAAAGGAAGTCGTCCCAGCAGTAAAAACATTATAAAGCTGACTATATGAATATTTGTACCTAATTAAAAAAGGAATCATAATTTATCAGCTATATTCGCAACAATATAAAAATAAACTGGAAAAGGGTGGTTGACATCTTTATCAGGGGTTGATAGCCTGTCACAATTATTTATTGTTTTTTATCAATGAAATGAAAGTGAAGGCATGCCGTGCATATTTTATATAAAATTACGTACATAAAATAAGCCTATGTCACTCAGGAATAAAGCAACTTTCTATCGGTGACAAAATTTTGGCAATCGGACCAGTACTTTCAGAGATTACCTCCTACAAACAAAAAAGAACAAACTACCTCTTTATAATTAGATTGCTCACGACTATCTCGTTGTCAAAACGAGGAAAGTTTAAAGCGTGGGTAGAAGTAAATAATATGAAAAAAGAGCACCCGCATTAGCACTGAGATAAAAAATGCTTGACATTATTTTTCTAAGACTGGAAGAAGTCCCTAACACATGTAGAAGAACTATTTTTATAGTTGCAACCTTTTATAGTATTAATCCGCCTTTAAAGGCAATTTTTCCTCATCCTTGCATTTTTAGCTCATCTTGGTATTCTATGCAATTATCCCCTTCCATTTTTATTAAAACTAGTAATAGACAGACATGCCCTGGCATATTTATTTTGACCAGGCATAATTATTTTGATATATCGACGAATAATTATGCCCAAATAGCACTACTTTCAAAAATTTACGGTTCGATTTTCGAATTTGATGTTTAGAGTTCTAACAAAACTGACAGCTGTCAAAGTTGTTGGTCCCATAGTCCGTCTGAACTTACAAACACATCAACTAAATTGAAAAATAGCTCTTTAAGTAGGTCGCCAATGGCTACGGTCCATGGCTCACAGCATTGTAGATAGTAGCCCGGAATTAAAAGATTATAAGTTTACATGATCTGTATGTATTTTACTGGGAATCAAATGGGAAGTTCCGTGTTTACCATTTCAATTCCACGAATTTTATTCAACGCTGTAAAGTACTTAAATAGATAAGTGTTGTTTGTTTATAATTATAAATATATTACTCTTAACTATAATTATAATACTCTTAGCAGTGTGTTTATATAGTGTTTTTAATTGATGATGTTGTATTTATTTTATTTCTGGGTTTTTTAATGAATTTCATCATGGAATTTTATGCTAGAGAAGAGAATAGACAACTAAAACTTTTAAATGTAACAGATACATACGGCGGCGGCTTAGATACATACGGGTTTGCGCCAACCTCGACTAACTTGAGACAAGGGTAGGAAGTTCATAATTTTCCTATCTATAGTTGTGTCAAAAAACATGGATATATCCATCACATATTTTATTTATTTATAATAATAATATACCACAACAACTATCACACAACGCTGTCTAGTCCCAAGCTAAGCAGAGCTTGTGTTATGGGTACTAGACAACTGGAAAACATACATATATTCCTCCGGCATAGCAGTCAGGGCCACTAACCACTAGACCAACAGACCAGTCATTTATGGGCCTCATCAGAAGGCTTCAAGTCACCCAAAAGGCTATGCTCGGAGTTTTCGTGCGTGTGCGACTCAGAAATGAAGATATCCGCAGGAGAACCAAGGTTAACGACATAGCCCGAAGAATCGGCTTCAAGCGGCAGTGGGCAAGGTACGTTGCTCATAGAACAGATTGTTGATAGGGCCGAAAGGTTCTGGATTGGCAACTGGAAGGAAGTTGAAGGGCTTTCCACAAGATAGAGACCGATGATTTGGACGGTGAGGGTCGTAGGAATCCGAAGGGTGCGTGACATACAGGACCAGTCGTTGTGGCGACGCTTGTGGTAGACCTATGTCCAGCAGTTATATTTGAAACGATGATGAGGATGATATTATTTATCTAGCCTTGTGTGTCGAAGCTAAAAGGGAGCAACATTTTCGGTTATTTAACGGTAAAGTTCAGTGAGAATCTACGCAACAAATAATTGTCAAGTTTTAAATACGATACCGGTCGGTGTATTAGCATAATTATCTCGTAAGGTCGTGGTCGCTTGACGCAATCGACCATATGTTGTTAAGAAATACCCATCAGATTTTTGCTGTTTGGTTTTCTTCTGTTTTTTTTTTGTTTTCATGTTTTTTTGAAAAAAGTATCCTTATCTGTCTATTGTAAATTGTCGTCAGATATTGCCTACGTCTATGCTGTGAATAAAATTAATCGTCGTTTTTTTTTAAGTAATTTGTGGTACAGATAGAAGAATGCTACTTTCCCTTTTCAAAATATGATGCCATATGAACATGACAGTAGAGATTTGAAAATGGAATGCTCTTGAACGTTTCGATGTATTTTAGTCATTAGAAATACTGTTTTATTTTTATTTGTTTATATTCGTGTTAGTTAACTATTTGAACGGTAATTGAAGTAGACATTTGTCCTTTTACTCAAAACACACGCATGGCCATATGAATGTACTTTTTTAGCGTTCAATAAATGACCCGCAAAATAATTCATTTGTGTATGTGGTCTAGATTCCGTGTGTTGTCTGTGGTTTCGTTTCCCGCCTTATGTGATAGTGAAACAAAAATGTTCAGGCACAGATGTTCCGCCGTGTCTGGTCTATGCGTTCCAAATATGAGGTGAGAAATACCATACTTCTAAAAAGTATTCACTTATTGCAAACCTTTTTCAAAACAATTGTTTATTTTTGTTCTTTCTTTTTAAGATTTTTTTTTTGTGTTAATCAGACATTGATTTAGTAAAAGTCGAGTATAAAAAAAAACATCTATTCAGGACATTTTTGCTTGTATAACACGACAAAATTCTGGGAGTTTAGCAAGTCGTTAGACCTGATATTAAAAGTGGTTTCACGACTGCGTGATTCATTTTGAAAGGCCAAAACTTCAATACCTATATGTATATAGACAGAACTCTGCTATTATCTGTTTTGATACTAAGATGTAAACAACTATGACAAACGGTTGCCAAAAAATATAATAAGTAGGTAAATGTTTGAATTTTTTTAAAGAAAAATAAGATTATTTTTTTCTAATTTATACACACTGTGTCTACATATCTCAGCTAACTGTCCTGTCGCAGGTCTGCTGAAGAAATTTCGTTTGAAATAAGCAGGTCCTTTGTACTCTTTTTTTTTAATTCGTATAAACTAGTGCTTGACTGCGATCGCACCTGATGGTAAGCAGTGATGCAATCTCTGATGGTGAGGCGCACTAGTTTATTAAAAGCCTATTCACTCTAGCCTTGAAGATACCCATATTATAATCGGACTTTTATCCTTATTTGTTCTTTCCGAACGAGGAAGATGGATAAAGAGGAGGGATGAGATGCATATTACTAAAAGAGTTATGAGTATACATATGGATGGGTGGAGAGGGAGAGGGAGGCCCAAGAAAAAGATGGAAGGATTGTGTGAAGAGTGACATGAAAGAAAAAGAAGTTACTGAAGTTAGTGATAGCATGACGAGTGACAGGGTAGAATGGAAGAAAAAAAACATGTTGAGCCGACCCCAAATAAGATGGGACAAGGGCAGAAAGGAGAAGTCTCATAGAACTCATGTTTGTACGACAATCTCTTTCCAAAGCCTGTACCCCGATTCACTTTATCAAAACCGTAACGATATCGTAGCGACTTTATGTCATTTTCGTATTCACATCCATCAATCGAATTTGAACGACACCGATTTTGAAATCGTTCGATCGAAGAGTCGTTCTAGCGTATTCAGCTATGTGAATCGTCGTTCACTCTTTAACTTGAGGTATTCTACGAGAATACCCCAAGCTAAAGAGTGAACGACGATAAACGTTGTTTGATCGGGTCGCTTATAAAAATTAAGTCTGCTTTACTATCCTAGTAAAATACATAATAATGTAATTGACAGTAGTATCTGGCAACAACTCGTTGATAGAATCGTTTAGTTTCGATCCAGTTCAATTGTCGTTCTATCCAATCCCTATTAAAGAACACGTGAATACCGATTTTGGATAGGACTTCGATCGAACGACTATAAAACTTCAACGATATTTGGCTTGTTTGATTTTACGCTACAGGCTACTGATGTAGTTACAATAACGGGTTATGTATCCACAAATATGTGTATTATGTTGTTAATATACAGTAGAGGTATTTAGTTATGTATTTACCAAACTCGCGTGTAACATACGATGTGTCGGACACGAAGGTTACATTACCGACGAAGCTGAATGGAATCAATCATTCAAGGATTCCGTATGGCTTGTATGGAAACCGTTGAGCGTTTGACAAATTACAAATTTGTTTTGCGTTGTATTTCCGCTTGGTTGTGCATATTTTAGTTGGTAATGTTTAATTTTACTGTCTTTTCTGTATTTTTTTTAATATTGCACACTATCTTCTCTGCTCTCACATAAAAAGTGTTTTTTTTTTTTCAAATTAAAAAATATTGTAGTGTAGTCAATAAAGACCAAGAAATAAAACATAATATTATAATGTTATTTTTTTATTAAGGAGGATGCACTCGAGGTAGATCTAATAACAATCAATAAATAAATAATAATTAAAAAAAAAACTACTTATGTACAAGTAGATTTTTAAAAAAAAATTTCAGTCCAACCAGTCAATCTTACAGTGGTAAAGAAAAAAATGCGAATAAAAATACTTACACAATTATTTACAAATATACATACAAACAATGTAAATAATGATGATGTGCTTCTTTTTTACTTTAGTCGTCAATTTGATACTGAACAGTCATTGGGTAACCATCTCTGGAATCAGTACCAACTTAGGTATACAAATGACCTCTTATTTACAGAACCCAAAGTTTATAAACTTAATTTAAAACGATTAACATATTTTTCTGATAATTGCACACGAAAACATTGAATTTGCAAGATTTTAAGGTTATTTTCGTACATTACAAGGTTATTTTTAAGTGTTACATATGCGGGTCAAATGTTTTAAATATATTGCAGGATAACACGGATATTATTTGGCGTAAAAACGAATATAACGCATAAATTTAAAATCTTGTAAATTATTGATGTGGGGCACTTTGGGCAAACTAACCCTAAGTTTTCTGAATTGGGGTAATGATGTCACAAATTCCAGTTTAATGCCCAATTCTGACTGTTTTTTTTTACATCATATAAACTAGGAAGTACTAGACTGCGATCTCAACTAATAGTAAGCAGTAATGCAATCGTTGATGCTGAGGCGCACTAGTTCATTAAGAGCCTATTCACTCTAGCCTTGAAGATACTGCACTACTTTTGACGTTTTATAAGTGCCCATGTAGGCCTATGTGAAATAAAATATTTTGACTTTGACTTTGATACCTACTAAATATTACTATCGGACGGGTTTTCAAAACTAAAGTAAAATTTGAGAAATACTAAACTTCAACTACTAAAATCAAAAATCGAAGGTAAGTTTACAAGACTTACTAAAAGAAACAAAGACTCTAAATTCTTTAAAATCGTAACTACAATAACATAATTATGTTTTTATGAGTCAGAAAAAATCGCAAGAGCTGTTCAATGTTCATATTATGATAAATGACATAGGTGTTAATAAAATGAACACATGAAAGGCAGTGATGTCACATTTAGAACAACTGTTATAAGTGTTTACTTCAAGCTTTACTTGGGGTCATGTACAAATGGCATCTAGCTAAAGTTCAAGATCATAAAATACGCACTGTTATTTGTGACAATTGAAATGACATTGATCATATTTTAATGTCAAAATAATACAGGTGTATGTATCGACGGTTGAAAGGCAAAATGATCTAAGCGACATTGAGTAAACTTCACAAAAAAGTGATTTAAAAGTAAAATATTTAGAGTTCACATTTGTAAACTATAGTCAAAGTCGCTTAGACCATATTGCCTTTCAACTGTCGGTATAGTCTGTCTAAAAAGTCAAACAACTTGAGCATTTTTGAAGGAAATGAAAAATCTGTTGGCGACGCGAATTTTAGTTATCATTCACTTGTTTCTTGAGATGATAGGGGTAAAAGCTTTAGAATCAGATTTCTCTTACGATCCTCCAGATGTTATTACTTTAAACTTGCTTATGACACTATTATATCTTGCAAATGTATCCTACTTTTGTAATAAAGTGTTGTCAGGTGGGATTAGAGATGTGCCGTTGCCGGCAATCTGGGAATATTGCTGGCAATATTGCCACCAATATTCATACATCGGGCAATATTCCCGGCAATATTGCCACCAATATTCATACATCGGGCAATATTTCCACTAATATTCCCACTGCACGGCAATATTGCCGGCAACGGCACATCTCTAGGTGGGATCGCAGTCAAGCACTAGTTTATAACAATTAAAAAAAAATAAGAATATCATTAATTAGACAGAAATAGGTTTAATCTAAAGAAATCGTTTTATTGTTAAAAAGTCGCCTAATAATATTAAATCATTTAAAACATAACATAGTTATATTTGATACTTTTTTTGATACTTTCATTTTTACCCAAACAATTACCCTTGTCATTTGACTTTTTAGACAGACTATTCTCACACACGCAACACATTTTGGTGATTTATGGTTTGAGTATGTTATAGGGCGAGCCGGGCAAAATGACAGATTAAACGTCATTTATCATTTTATTCAATGAACAATGACATTGAACTTAGTCATAACATATTATTTATTTTTGATCCTAATATCAGATTATTATAATCAGCAGACATGGCTAACCTATTATCCAGAACTAGATCACAGTATCCAGGTTTTACGAAACCACTGCCCTGTTAAATAATTATAGATTGAGAGGGGATGGGTGAATGTCACATGTCTTCGAATTTTTGGTTCTAGGACATGCTGGTATTCTCACGATGTTTTCCTTCGACGTTTTGGGAGTACCTAATGAAATAAACTACACAGAATAATGCACCTGGCTGGGTTTTCGTCGGGTACGTTACTACTTGGCCAACACTGCTCTAATCAAATAATTATAAATTAACCCTTCAGATACCGTCAATTAGAAACACAATAGTAAGACAATAGATGCGCGGCCACCGGTGGTCGCTTGGGGATTCATGAATTAAATCCGGTAATTTTTCAGAAGTAGTTATATCAGAATTGAACTACTTAAATGAGCTGTAAGGTCAGTGGTTAAGCGAAAGTACATCCTAATGTGACGTCATCCAATGTCGAGTATCTAAACTTAAAATATACAAACTCATTGTTAATGTAAAAACTGCATTTGAGTGTCCACCTTATGTATTGAGTTTTAGAGTACAAAGTTCATTGACGTATTGGAAGTAAGGATATTGTTTTAACAATATCTTTAGGTGATACTAATAAGCTTGATTAAGCAGGCTTTAAAGTGTTTGTAGATACTTAGTGCAAGTATTATGAATCTAGAATATCTCGACTTCTGGGCAAACCAAATGTAGTCAGGTATTTCTTCTCAAGTATTTTTACGAACCATGTAAGTGGGATAGCTCCCTTCTACGTTTTCCAAATCAAAGCATTTATTTCAAATAGACTATTGCAAGCACTTTTGAATAGACAAATGTCGGTCATTCCAAGAAAAAAGAAGCTAAATTGCACGTTCCAAAGCGTAGATCTCTATGGAGAAGAACGTGCAAGAAACTCCATGGACACTCTTATAAATCATATAATCTGTTACATAAAATCCTTGGTTCTTGGTTCTTGGTTCTTGGTTTCTTGTTGCTTCTATTATGTGAGCACAATGTAGATAATAAAATAAAAATAAAAAATAATTCAAAGATAGAAACTGAATTAAGCCACTGGCAACTAAGAAATTCCTGAAAAGGAAATTTCTAAGTTCTATTTAACTACGTAACTTATTATGTACTAAAACAAATAGAAGTCGATGTTATGCGTAGATGTATCTATACTATAATATTATTGTACCTATACTAAGAACAGCATTACCTAAGTACGGTACGCCTATATTTTACCAGTTACCTCTTATCATTTTCGATTAATTGGGCACAATTCCTGATTGGGACACTGCTACTGACAACAAAAAAATATGTACCGGATGGTAAAACCTAAATACTTTTTGTAAATTAAACCCCACTTTTAGCAACAATTTAGCAGTCGCAATTGCGACCACAAGCTTATCCAACAAAACAGTTTCAGTTTGGTATCTAGTAGTTTACTTTGAATAGGGAACAGTGGGCATTCTGCTAACAGCAAAATTCCCAAAAGGGAATTGTGGGTATTTTGCTAAAAATAAAATGCCCAAAGTTCCCCTGTTATTGTAATAAACTTTGGACTTCACGGGGCGTTTTTTTACCTCCATTCTATATGATAATCGATGCGTCAGACGGAATGAGTCTGTTGTCGCAACATTTCCTGACTTGAGTTCATATTTAGAACATGGAAATGAGCGCGATTTTTAAACCATGGATTATCTACAACACAGAAGTCATGTTTTAATTAATATTATTTTACCTGCTTTTAGTTAATAATTATATAACCAATGAAATCGGACAAAAGGAAAAATATGATGACCGCAAGTATTCCGGTTTAGTTTGATAAAATAATGCGAATGTCTTTTACAGTGGTCATTCAAAAACAAACTGATTTTATTTTAATACTAAAGTTGCGGCATTTGAGAAAGTTCTTATACAATGTAAGGGCTTGCGCTCATTTGAAACAAGACGTCTTAGACAAAACTGTCTAAGATGTTTCAGACCAGTCAACAATTTATCAACAGCCCTAGCGCCCCGTGTCTCAGACAAAACTATTTTGTCTGAGATGTCTCAGACTAGTCTGTGACGTCTCAGACAGTTCTGTCTAAAGCACCGGCCACACAGAACAGACGCAAGGCACGGACCCGTCGCAGTCGCGGCGGACACAATACAGAATAGACGGGACGTCGTCTTTTCTGTATGTTTTACGTCGCGACGGCTGTATACATTTTATATGCAAGTAGATTAAACGGGCGCCGCGACTGCGACGGGTCCGTGCCTTGCGTCTGTTCTGTGTGGCCGGTGCTTTAGATGTCTCAGACCAGTCAACAATTTTATCCACAGCCCTAGCGGCCCGTGTCGCAGACAAAACAGTTTTGTCTGAGATGTCTTAGACAGGTTTTAGACGATTTAGACAAAACTATTTTGTCTAAGATGTCTCCGACTAGTCTGTCTAAGACGTCTTGTCTCAAGTGTGCGCAGGCTCTAACTTGGAACGAAACTGAAAGATACAACGAAGCAATAATTAGGGGTCCGGTGTAGTAGTAGCTATTTTAGTAGTAGCTACAATACACCGGACAAGCCGCTAGGATGTCAAAATACAATTGTTAAAATGGGTTTTTTATTTTTTGACATCTTTAGAACAGTAAGTTTAGTTTCAGTAAAAGTTTGAAAATCGCTCTTGCTCTACTCGGAGGGGACGAAGTAATTTAATGATTTTCCACCTCAAAACAAAAGGGAACCACAGCGCGTCATAAGTAAGCCCGGGCATGGAATTAGTAAGTTACCAAGTACTACAGCACTAATAGTCGGGCTTTTAAGCCCAAGTACTATGAGTACTGTGACTATGGTTTTTATTCTTGAATGTGTCGCAATATTTGGCTTACCGTGGGAAGTAAAATGACTTTATCAAATTGGACAAATTGCTTGCCTATGATGCATGAACAAATTAAGTATGAAATTGCTCAAATGTTGAAAACTGTGGTTGAGTCAGAGAGGAAATTCCATTTTGCTTAGCTTTAAATACCTTTTATGTAGGTATGTAGAATTATTCTCTTCCTAATAAATAAGCCGACTCGTTTATACCGCGTACATTAAAGGACTGGAACAATTTGCCTGCTGTGGTCTTCCCATCCAATTATAATTTAGGTGTCTTCAAGGCTCTTAATAAAATAGTGCACCTCACCATCAACAATTCCATCACTGCTTACCATGGTGGGATCGCAGTAAAGCGTTACCTAGTTTACGTTAAAAAAATCCATTCGTTTCTGAACTAACCATAAACTAAAGCAATTGTTTAATTTATTCACCAAGCAAAGGTCTTAAATCATACAGCCTTGTCTATCTTGATCTTGTCTTTATTTTGCTTACGAAAGTCCACTGACATTTGTGGAGCGTTTGACATTTCGGCTGTATATTGATTGTCAGGCAAACATCCCATACTATAGAGAAAATGGTTAGTCAGTGTGTTTGTACTAGCTAATATCTAGAAATACCGATCCATTGTAGGGTAAAATGTATGTATTGAATCAGGAATTGCAATAATATTAAATATGACATTGTTTTATGAATTAATTTATTGCTTCAAATATTATTGTCTAGATTGATAATTATGAAAAAGTTTTTTTTTGTTGCAAATAGGTTTTATAAAAACACTTTTACACGTCAATTTTGTTTTCATTCAGTTTAAACTAGATAAGGCCGGTATTTTTTTGCTGACTAACCTGAGAAGAAACACCGAAAGGAAAGGGTCAAAGTCTCTTTTAAAGTCCATACAGTAAAGAACATGTAATGGTCGAACCATATGAGAACCATGCAGATTAGTGTCTGAGGTGGTCTTTTGAGGCAAGAATCACACAGATTTGAGTAGACCTGTCCAGTCAGTGCAAGCATTTGTCAGTATTCGTTTAGCTCAACTGAGGACTACTAAGGAGCTCAACGATTTGACGAACAATACAAAGGAATTTATTATTTGGCACCGGATTATTGACGATTGTGTTGCTTCCCAAGCAAGCATTACTTGATAGTAAATATCTACCTCTCTTTATTGCAGTTTACCTCAGCGGTACCATTTAGTTAACAATTGTGGTTGCAGCTCGATTGAGCAACCAACTTTCTCGCTTGTTATGCAGAATTCTGTACCATAACCAACAGCTGGCATAGACAAATGACTTCTGTTAGCGTTCCCGCCAAACGATACAAATGTATGGCAATGACTTTACCTGCGGAGAAGTGACGTGACATGTCATTACACTGTCAATGTCATTATTCTTCAGGTTTTGAATATACGGGATCTATTTATTTATTCAAAACTAGCGATTCACCCCGAGTTTGTACAGGTGCTCATTAAATACATAAATATTGCTCGTTTATTGCTCTTTGTACTAATGAAACATGCAACAAAATCCGTTCCGCGGCTTCAGAGAGAGCGAATAAACAGACATGCGTAAACCGACTTAATTTTATGCTATGTCGCTTGTGTACGTAAAGATATGACTAGATAATGTAAAAAATAAAAACAGGATTAGCTAAACTGAGAGGGTTGTATTGATGATTTATAATTTCGTAAATAATTGTGTTACGACCGGCAGTCATATTGTAATCAAACATAAAACTTTGAACTTAGCTGGCTACCCTAGCACTTGCATCTTAAAAAGATATGATACAGTCTCAGATGTAGAAAATAATACACATATTTTATCATTATTGACAATACAGTACCTTTCCGGTATACAATGATTCATAAAATACAACATCTATATCTTTGTCCAGCAGGTAAATACATTCACTATTTTGCACAGATAACCTAAAAGGTCAACTTACGATTTCCATAGAATTTTATATTTATAATCTGTTTTTATAAAGCTACCCATTCACGCGTTTCATTTGCGCTCAGATTTCTAGAATCAATTTGAATTTGTTACGGTAATATCTAAATTTGGACTTATTACAAATATTAAACTGACAGTGAGATTTTTTTATTTCTTTGGATAGATCCAAAGAAATAATATTGAATATTGAAAGTTAGTCCGTTGCAGTTGTTGACAGCTGCAAATGTAAGTTTGTCAACTGAATTGAATGACTCACTTTCCAAAGCACCCGGAAGGAATTGTGCAAGAATATATATTTTTTATTGTGCAAAGTAAAAGTTTGAAGTAGGTAATTTTTATTTTATAGCCATTTTAGATTTTTTTATTGGTTTTAGAGTGGTATTTATTCGATCTGCTTGCGTAATATTAAAGCACTGAGTTGACAAATATTTAAGAATGTACGTTTTTTCTTATTATTCAGTTTTTTGAACAACGGTTAGTACCGTATTGTTGTATCCTGATTTTTTTTATTTTGAAAGCGCTCTGTAGTATAGTTAAAGTTTTGTTATCTTTAAAACCTTTTAACAGAGTATGATTCTTTTGTTTTCACAACAACGAAGGTTGCAACAATAAATTAAAATTAGATTATGAATAAAGCATTTTACAGCTCAAATATCAGTGTGTCTGAAACAATTGTTGCAGTTCACCGCTAATATCCTTGAATGTCTATCAAAATTTCAAGTTCCCTTCTCTTTTTGTTATTTTAATTGTAAGTATTTGTTGTAATCATTTATTATCAGCTTTATTATTATATATTTTTTTCGGCTTCGCGTGGCTTGTACATTTAGCTAGTGTCAAATTTAGAAAGTATTTAGTTTTTGATACAGAATACGGCACCTTGTTTTGTTTTTAGTATTTTGCAGCAAATGTATCCAATCAGCCATCTCGGTAAGCTTCGCTGAGGTAGGCAAAACTACAATAAAATTCTCAGCCCTCTGTTTCAATGATTCCACATATTGACCAGATGCTATGCATCTGACACTTGAAATACAAAACTACACCAATTATTATGTCATACTGTCCAGTTTGAATAAAACAGCAGCTGAACGTCATACGTTTAATTACCCTTGTATGGATTAGGTATTTCTACCTACTTATTCCTACATTGATGACCCCGCCGTGGTTAATGTTGTCATGATGTAGTAACTGCACGAAGGCTGCACTAACTTTTATAATCGAACAGAGGGAGTCGTAGAACAGTAGGTTGTGCAATCTGGCCCGGGCACGAGTTTGTTTGGTTCGGAGGATTGTCACATTTCAACGTTTCCAAAATTTTACACTCTGTTTCGTATATTATTAAATCCTCCTTGAATATTTTAGTCCCACGTTATGCTATATAGATGAATTAAATATGGTTGTTAACAAAAGGTCTTGCTAGAAAATTGCAATTAGAAAACGCAACGAGAACAATAACATTCATTTGATTGGGCTACAAAATTACCTTCATTACTTATTAATCACCGAGAATATTAAGATTTAACGCTAACTTTAATACTCATAATAATATAATGTACAAAATGAGATTATATTTTGTACCTACACGTAATTAAAATGGTATTTATTAGTAATTTAGTAACATTCGCGCGCCCATTGGCAAGTTTACATTTCAAGTGCCTCAAAGTTTTGGACTTTAGTTCATATTACGAGAGTTTCTCTTTTTTTAAGAAAACCTTAAATGACTCCTCCCACTCTAGGTAGAGCGACAGGGAGTGTTAAACTGTTCCTTCAGTTGTCCTTGTCATTTCAGAGCTACGGTAACTCTTTAAAAAAATCCCGTTTATAACTGGCAAAATCTAGAAAACTTTTCATTTTATCATCATTTCTGCCGAAAGACGTCCTACTACTGAATTAGTGCTCCCCAAGTGTAGCCACAACGACCGGTCCTGAGTCTTACTTCCATCATTTATATTCATTCAGTTTCATGTTATATTCCTTCAAATTTATCATTAGTAAGAAAAATTCCCTCACCGATAAGACTAAGGATCAAGTTATTATTTATAATAACCCTAGACAATGTTATTGCATACAGATTGTTATCTGAATCCGAGAGAATTTTGCAACTCATCCTCACCTCGCTGCAAATGCAACGAGTAATGTTGTGTGTCAGCAACTCGGCTCGTTGTTCTAATAAGTAGCTTTTGTTCTATGTATTGTATGTCTAGTCTAGGTAATGTTTATTGTTTCCTTTACCGTATTAGAACTGTGAGTTCGAAAGAGTTACCAAAGCCTTTGAACGCTAAGGACATCTGAAGGGTTACTGGTGAGATTTAGACTCTAAAAATCTGATGCTCACTCTCGTTCGTGCGAGATGGACAGGACTGTAATTGTGGCAACACTTGGAGGAGCCCTATGTCCAACAGTGAACGTCTTTCGACTGAAATGATGATCATGACCCTCTCCTTCTACCCAGGGGGTACACAGGAGTTAGTAGATGAATATCCTCTAAAAAAAAAGGTCCTGACTGTTACTGCCGATAATTTCAGAGATAAGGCAGTATGAATAGCTAGACTAAGCCTTTTAGACTGACCTGAAAGTTGTAAAACTTTCTGTTACTTCACTTTTTTTCTGACACGTCGCGTCGAACACTCATTTAATATAGTGCCCATTGTCTTTGTTTTAGATTATAAAATTGAGTCGACACTGTCCTTTTACAGGGGGAAAACGTTGACCTGGATTTTCAATGTATTTGGCACCCTTACTAAATTAAACTGAACATGAAAGTAAGTCTACTAAAGATCCATAGACTTTCTGATCGTTATAGTAGCGTTCTTCTCTATAGAGATCTTCGCTTTGGAATGTGCAGTCAGCTCCGTTTTTCTGACGGACTGACTTCTTGTCTATTTGATAGTCTAAATATACTCTAATAGAATAAAGAGTTAAAGTTTGTTTTTTTATTGTTTTGTTTGTATGAGGTAATCTCTGGAAGTACTAGTTCGATTGCTAAAATTTTTTCACCGATCGAAAACTGCTTTATTCTTGAGTGACAGGCTATATTTTATGGACGCGGGCAAAGCTGCGGGCAATAGCTAGTTCCTTATAAAGAAGGAATCTTTATATGGTTCATACAAGACCCCAAGCGAACTGCGTTCGCTCTCTGTCTTTCTATGTCTGTAATTACGGTATTCGAAAGGTTACAAGAGTTGTCACCATTCTTTACACGATGAATTTCATTTAAAATGCACTGTTCATAATTTGTGTGTTCCAATTGTCTTAATTGCGCAGCGTCTGTCGTGCAATCTTCTAAACGGAATCGTTTAATTCTCGTATCGTGAGTGAGACAAATATTTATGGAATCTAATGTAGTTTGCTCTTTATCCGAATGCTATCTGTGTTTATTGTTATTTGTCTTTCTGTTGATTATTGTTATATTGCCTTTTGCTTTTCGTAGGTTGGCTTTCAGTCTACTGATATGTATTAGTTCTCCACCTAGTACCTTACTTGGGGCAACACTGACTCTCACAGCCATATAAAATATTAAGTAGTACTGCCGAAAATCCTTTTGTGTTATGAGAATAAAATGAAACGCCTGTAACTAAAAAAGTTCTGAGTATACTCGTACATGTAGATGGATGGAGAAGGAGAGGGAGGCTAAAGAAAAGATGAATGGATGGTGTGAGGAGTGATATGAAAGAAAAGGGAGTTAGTGATAGTGTGACGGGTGACAGGACAGCGACCCCACGTAATATGAAATAAGGGCAGGAAGAAGGAGATTAAAAGAGAATAAAAGAATATGAGAATAAAAATTTCTAATAGCAAAATTTCTTCATGAATTCGTGTCAAACTTTGATATTTCGAGTGTTTACTTTTTGGCAAACTGATAAGTTATTCTGTTATCTTTTCATCAAATTTTGCATTGCATGGGTACAGAAAAGAAATTAGGCCATCTGTCTTTTAGAAAAAAATACTGTTCATGACGAAAACAACAATAATTTTCGATGGTCACAAATCACAATTATTGTCTTATGACACGAGCTGACGCTGTCTTCCGAATCATCATAGAATTATATTAAACGTTAATACTGTAGGAAACATAGGTCAGCAACCTGAATTCATTCTCAAAATCAGGTTAAAGCTAGTTTAGATTGAAATTATTTTTAACTTAAAATTAACAAAAAAAAAATAGAACCTGTTCCTCGGCTTATCATTTACCGAATTCGTTCATCAAAAACATAATTCCTTGAAAGCAAATTACGACTTTGACATTGCACACATTATTTTTTCACAAAACATTGACTTTAGCGAGGTCATAATTACAATTTGTGTTCTTGCAAACAGTATTGAGCAAGTCTCATACGTATGCACGGTTCTAATTGTTACAACGCGCGACTCCGCTTATGCAATACAATTATAAATTTATTTAGCTTCAGACTGAGGCTTTGCCTGCGAGAAAAAATATTTGAATAAACTCCATGGACACTCTTTTTATTAAATCATATTATGGATTTAAAAAGAGTGTCCATGGAGTTTCTTGCACGTTCTGCTCCATAGAGATCTATGTTTTGGAACGTGCAATTTAGCTTTACTTTTCTTGGACTGACTGACATAAAATGTTTTAGATTTTTGCCCAATTCTTCAGGGTCGTTATTGTACCCATGTTCCTCTGCAATGCGCTATCAAATGCAAAAAAAAAAACTCAAAATATGATGGATATATCCAATAATAAACTCGTTCAAACAAACAATCGCTAGCTTTAATATATTAGTATTTTGCAAGAGAACAATAATCGGTGTACAAAGAATATTTACTATTGGATTTAATTACTCTGTTCTGTCATTGAATGACAAAAACCTAACTAAATGGCTTGAGGTGCTTAACTAATAAATTGTTTTGAATACTTTGCATAAATACTGCAAAGTTTCTAGTGCGTGACGTCAATTGGTAAACAGTAAAAGTAAATAAATAAAAACAGCTTGTTAATCGTTGTGTATGTGCGCACTGTCTGCTGATTTCATAGGTTAGACAAATGTCATGACTAGACGAATAGAATAGGCTGTTTGGAAAAAAAACATGTACCTGCTCAGTACTGCTGTGTTTAATTTTTAATAATAATAATCAATTGCCATTTTTTTAATAACTATGTATAATAATATAGTTATTAAACATAGTCATAGTCCTGGTGAAGGTTGCGGGAAGCCGATGGATGCGAGACGCGCAGGAGCGTTCGTTGTGGCGACGCTTGGGGGAGGCCTATGTCCAGCAGTGGACGTGTATCGGCTGAAATGATGATGACATAGTCATTAAAAAAGCCAAGGTGAAAAATGCGGGCCCAAGCGTGACCATGTTCTCACTAGATGGAGCTGAACTCAACCTTTTTAGTTAATTTTGGTTTTAGTGTATAAGAGCATCTGTAAATTAAAAAAAATAGTATTTGCGAAAATTGGATATCCCACTTTATTCAATTAAGTAAAATTATTGCCTCAAAATCCACCCAATTCTAGACAGTTCATGTCTCTAAATATAATGCTTTTATAAGTATAGCCCGAACCTTTCACCTTAAGCCGCAGTTGTACTGCATAGTAATCCATTGGATTTTCAATTCTCGACACTGAACGGAGCGTTGAAAATCAAACAATGAAAATTAGTTTAAGCATTAATTTAAGTATCCGCCTAGTGTAAGTAAGTATAATCAGGCAATAGATACCTCTTTGGAGACTAACAAAACAGTTTGATCATAATTTAAATACCTAGCAAGTTCTCATTTATTATCCCGACCCACATTATTAATCAATGAACACGAATGCGATTTACAATAATAATGTAATACCTTTATCGCATAAAGAACTGCATAGATAATCAGACAACAAAAACAAAGGGTGTTATGTCGCTTATGCCCAAGACAAATCGCCTTTGTCGCATTGCCTTTGTTGGCGGGTGTATACGGAAGTCGGTTCATTCCGGAATCGTACGTGAATGGGACGCTTTATATCTTCAATATGAATTGATGTTCTATAAATTTGATGTCGATAATGGCGCTAGTGTCTTCTTAGAGCATAGACTACAGAGTGACATAGATTTTTTTCTTTTTACTACATTAAGGAAGTGTCGAGTTTAGAAATTATTTCGTTTTTGATACAACATAATATTATAATCAACTTGTGTAGCAGAATACGGATGTAACATATTCTAAGGTTTTTGAAATAGATATTTAGCAACAAATATAGTCAGCAAGCTAGGAATATTATCAAAGACAAGCGTCGCTGAGGTAGTCAACACTAAAATTTAATCGAGATTGGGCCTTTTTCAACGATTCTACATATTAATCACAATGTCTAGGTTAGGTACTAGAAATCAATTTGCGAATAATTAAAAAAACAATTGAACTTCACTCGAAAAAATTCCGCCAAAAAAAACCTGACCTAGTTGTAGAGGTTACGTTTTTTTTTCGCGCGCTATTTTTAATGGCGGCGTTGATTCTTGATTGAAATGTCACCGGAGCGAAAGGATTTGTTCAAAACGGTCAGCAACCCGATTATTTTGTGTAGTAAACACTACGCATACTTCATTATAAATATTAATATTTTTAGTGGGGTATTTCACTTTGTGAAGTTTGTAGTAAGTATAAAAATAAATCAATATATAATATATTGATATTAGGTACCTAGTTACTTTAATCACAGGGTCCTTACCATGATGTGCTAAAATATAAGGCGTGAGAGAAAGAGGGATGGAGCTATAGACCCTACATAGCTCCATCTCTTTCTCAGTTCCCTTTAGGTCGTCAAATGGATCGCGTTAAGAGCTCGTGGTAGGGCCTCTGTTTACTCGTCCGCTGTAAACTTTGAATATGGGTACCATCGCGGTCTACTTGATCACTTAAAAAATATTTCGCTTGAATCCTCCGGCGCGGTGCCAAACCAAACCCTTTGAAAATTTCGTTTCTAGAGCAAGCAAAAATGAACTTAGCTGTGGTCAGGCGGAAGTGTCTTTGATGGTACATAATCGAGTACTCACGACGTAACCTTGTCAGTGCAATCTTAAAAACCGATATATTGCTTTACGTGACTTAGAATTGTAATTATTTTACGTACATTTTGATAACGTTTAATTAAAATTTTACTCCACACATTATTTTCGCGTTATCGTCACGGTTCGTGTTTTGTGAGATCGAAAGAGATTTATAGTTACTTATATTACAAAATATATAGGTACAAAAGTCAATCTACAAACAAAGCGCGCTCGAGCAACGCACACATAGACACCGCTCACCGACACGATATCTCGGAGAGCCTCGGCATGGTCGTCGAACAGTTTTAGCTCAAACGCTTATTAGTGTGCGTCCACCGAGCGTAGCTATAAAAAGTGAAGTACATACATGAGATTGTCTTCTGTACCTATCTATTTTGTGCAAATAGGTTCAGTATATTGCCAGATATGAGAAAACCACGTAGCAGTTGCTTTCGTGTCCTATTCGCCAGGGTCGTCTGTTTGCGACTGGGTACTCCATCTCGTTTAGCTCTTCAATCCCCATAGAAAGAAGAAAGAAAGAAAGAAAACCGTTTATTCGAACCTCACACATATTAAAAATATTAATTAAAAAATAGGTACAATAAACATAGAAGAATTTGTGCAAGGTCAGAAAGGCACCTAACTCAGCATATGCTGCGATATCTATAAAAATAAATAACGCAGCGCTGGTATTCTGTTAGGGCCCGCGGTGACCGAAGAGCTGACGAGATGGAGTATTTAGTCGTAGACGTGCGACCCTGGTGGAATAAACGCGAGAGTCTGTCGGATATATCCGACGTAGATGGCAGAATGGTTAAGAAGAGTGTAAGTGCCATTAAAATTACACGCACATGTGCCGTTTTAACTGACATTATCCTAGTCGTGTTTCTAGTGTCTTTCTCTCATTTCTTCTCTTCTTATTTTTACGTCTTTGGGATTAATTTATTTATTTTTTGGAAGTACTAAATCGCCATATAACACCTCCTGATCTGGGTGGAATGAGAGGGAGTACCACACTTTAATTATACCTACTACCTACTTAATACAATATACCTGAGTTACTTCACTAGCCCTTTGCGCTCCAGGGCTACGGTAACCCTAGTTGACATCGGCTCTATTGGGGTCGGGGCTATGGCCTTTCCGGGTGGCCGGACGGCAAACTACCTATTACTCGCCGGCCACAAGCCCTGCGGGGGTTAAACCTATGGTACCCCAAAATCGCCCAGCGGCTGTTAAATTCCAGGGCTTCTTCTGCTGAACGATGAAGCATAAATAGGTTTAAATAAGTTGTAATCCTGTCAGATATGTATAGTTAATGTCGTTTTTTCCTTAAGATAAATTAAACTATTTATAGGTGTATCCGACGTCCGGTATGATTAATTACGCTACGGTATTGACCGACAGTTATCTTGCGGTCACGTGATTCTTTAATACTCCATTTTCTGTTGAACTTTTCGCCCATGCCGTTACTCATGGGTGAAAATTATTACATAAGCATTTCTTGTTTTGAACACGCCGTAATCATGGCGGTAAGTTCCTTCTTTGAAGAGTGGCTGGCCTGGAGAGGTGTCACGGTGTTCTTACCTTCGGCATGACGCAGGTCTTTATGGGACATGGTAAGTTCGGGAAGTTGGTGAATCTGATTCAGGCGGATGAAACGCTCGGGTGTCACCATTGAGCATTTGAGATGAGCCCACTTGGGCGGAGCACTGCCATGTCCTCGTGGGAACATCTCTCGCTGGGTACCCTGGTGCAGGCCATGGTCCGGAGCACTGGGGAATGAGCGGCGGTGGACTTTTGCGAAGCAGTAATGCAAGCGAAGGAGAGGTCCGCACGTGTGATACAACAGACATCCTCAGGTCCCAGGCGCTGGGACCCCGATCCCGACTCCCAGCCATCGTAGGCCTGGGTTTGCGGACATCGAGCAATGTGTAGCTCGCCGTCCGTGTGACAAACTGAGCCAGAGCTGTCTCTGTGCCACAAATAATTAAGAATTGAGGCAGTACTACAATAGCTTTTTGTAAACCAAGTGTTTTACTGTGAATTGTATCGCCCTAGTTTATATAAGGTTTCATTGTTTCATCAATGCATCGTGTTATCTAATACGACTCCATCATGCCCCAATTAGTTTGCTCTCGTTCATTTTAATTCATCAATAGACAAAATTGATAACACACTGACCTATGTGTGTAACCTTTTCGTAATAACCTTTGTACATATGTGGGTCATTGGATCTATACGTTTTTTTTAATATATTTTTATTATTATTATTATTGATAGGCGCGCTGTGGAGACGCTTGGGGGAGGCCTATGTCTAGCAGTGGACGTCTTTCGGCTGATATGATAATGGCGATGATGAAGATAGGCTCGCGTTTGACCACCATCTCACCTGATGGTAAGCGATGATGTGGTCGACGATGGAGCACGCTTGCCTAGAAGTATAGTTGCCTATTCACTCTTGTCTTAAAGACCCCCAAGTTGTAGCTATCAGGCTACATATAGTATATTTGTACATAGTTTTATTATATGTTATCTCCTTTGGTATTTTGTGTGTACATAAATTATAAAATAAATAAATAAATATAAAAGCGAAATACCACTCACTAATTAATCACAAAATCTCAGAAACTAACACCTACAAGCTTAAAATTTGGCAGGTAGGTGCCTTATAGGGTGTAGAGACATCCGCTAAAATCGGATTTTACGAAACTACATCCCTAAAAATGTCAAAATACGGGGTCAACCCTGTATTCCCGTACGTGCAAATGTAACAATCCCGTATTTTGAGGCTCCTCCTTAGTTCTCTATTCGCCTCCACCATCAGACCAGCTCCATTATACCATATTAGTGCATTGTCATCTAAGTTACATAGGTATACCAAACTTCAGCTCAATCGGTTCAGGGTAACTATTTAAAAATCCAGTTGCAAAATTCGCCCTATTTGAAAATATATACAAAAATGGCTAGTTAAATAAAAACTGAAACTTGTAGAAAGTATAACAATAAGTATCATTTTTTTTATGGTGGGGAAAATCATCCAATGACAACCCCCGCTCTTGGGCAGAGCGGGAGATAGTATCAGACTCTTACTGACTAAAAATCCATCCCGTTCCTTCTAGCCTTTATACTGGGGCTCGACCTTTTTTTCGGATAACCCTGGCCAGTAGGCTTCGACCCGGCTGGGCCCCTGCTGTTGATGACAACTCCTTGAGGCGCGCCGTCGAACAATAAGTACCATATTCAAATACAAAATCATTTATTCACAAATGTGAATAAATGATTTACTCTATTTAAATAAATAGAGTAAATAAATATACATATATAGGCAAATTGCGCCATAGTTACCTTAGTTAACCTGACCCATTTAAATGGCTGCCGTTATAACTGCATGCACAAACGCGCGAATTTGCGTTAGAATTAAACACGGCCAGGTATTGTTCTGTCAACGGGGCGTTGACCCTTGCAGCAGCGCCATCTTGTAAACATCTGTGTTTGAAAATCGAATACCGAAGTGTTGCGAATTTTTCACTGTGTTATTGTGACTTTTTTATTGTATTTTCGTGCTCCTTTATACTTAGGTACATACTAAAGAGGTTAGTTTTATTTATTAAGGTGTTTATGGTCCTGTGTTCAAAACAAGCTTTTATAGCTCGGTATACCTATATAATTAATACTCGTCAAGACGAATCATACGAGCCCAAACTCGATGGGGTTGTGTCGTTTAACTACCAAGTTCCTATAGCCACCTTCCGGTTCCATCATCAGATCAGCTCCTTGTCATAATAATTTTGCATTGTCATCTGATTTACACATGCATGCAAAATTTCAGCTCAATCGGTAACCTCCCAAAGTGGGTCAAATTTACACACACAGGACAGGTGCAACGAAAAAATAAAAGCTTTTAAGAACTGTAGAATGATTGTTATCTGAGTCACTTTTTCGAGGAAAATAACAGATTTTCAACCAATTGTAGGTGACTAAAAGATGTACCTAAGTATAACAACTTTTATCCTGTCAATCGAGACGGAACATCATCATTTCAATTGAAAGACGTCCACTGTTGGGCATAGGGCAACCCTAAGTGTCGCCACAACGACCGGCCCTGACCGTCTCGAATCCATCCGAAAGGCTTAGCTTGTAGGAGGCCTTCCAACACTGGGTCGTCTAGCGGTCCAGTGGTCGTCACCCTAGAACCTTTCGGACATGGGGCTGAAAGTTTCGACCATCTGTTCTGCTAGCTATGTGCCCTGCTCATGTGTGGTTAATACGGTAGAGGTGTGCCCCGCTTGGGCAGAGTATGGCGGTCCTCGTGAGGGCGATCGACGGCAACGATCTTACGCGTCGGGCCTTGGTACAGGCCATGGTCCGAAAGGAGTAGTAGTGGCATAGAACTGGATGAAGGCAAAGAAAAAACAGGAGTGGGCTTTTAGTCACTAAAAGACTGTCTTGTCCTCGCGCTGCGCCCAAAAGCGGGAAATGTCATTGGATGATTTTCCACCTACAAAATAAAGTCACTAAGTAATGAATTTACGACTTCCTTTCACTACAGTTTCATTATGTATCATAAAATTTAGGAGATCCATTCTGTCTGACAGCAGTTGATTCTTCCATAATCAACCTGTCCATCCGTATGCACAAATTAACCTCAGAAACGGCTGTCCCGCCTGAATTACAACCTTCTTGATTACTTGAACAGTGAGCATCCTTATTGGTTCAAATTGGGTGAGTCATGTGTAAAGATAGATGCTATATTATGAGGTACAGGTACGCCGTTCATCTTCGTTAGATTTTTTGCTGGTAAACGGGAAATGGTCATAAGTCTGTCTAAAAAGTCAAATGACTTTGTTAAAATGAATTCTGATGCAGTCAACACTGGTTCAATAATCAAGGTCGATTAAGAGATCTTGATCATTGTTCACTTAAATCTGATGTAGTCAACACTGCTTCAAAAATCAAGGTTGATTAAGAGATCTTGATCATTGTTTTACTAATTGAAAAACCTTTTAAAAAGTATTGAATGTAAGTATTTTTTTATTGGTTTAATATCAGATTTTCTCTGAGCCCACTTTTAGCTAATTCCTAAGGTAAACGTCTCAGTCGTCCCTCAACGTAGTCTTGGATACTCTTCATCTTCAACGTAGTCTGATAATGAATAGCTTCTAACATCTCTTTGTTATAAATAAGCATTTATATCATACATATAATGCTAAGGTATTTGCTATTTATAACCGTTGACTCAGCCTCCTAGCTTCTTGCGTAAGATAACCTACTAGAGGCGAATAATCTTGGTGCATATTAGTTTAAGTTATCCGTTGGTTTGTGTGCCAGCTTACTGACTAAAACGTTATTATAAAACTTTATTTTTAGTATATGCGAAACCTGAATATAGTTTGTTCAGAATCAGTAACTGAATCGATTCCATTAATTTTTACACCATGTTATATTTTTACCAAAAATATTTTTAAAAGGTCACAAGTTGGACACCACCGACACTAAGTACAACACAGGTCACAGAAGGTCATAGCGGGCATTAGGCGTCCGCGCACAGCTGGGTGCGGAAGCAAATCAATCTAGCAGTCGCCCGGGTGGCCCGGTGACTATGTATTTATGTCGCCAACCAGGTACCATAAATGGCTTAGGTATAACTTTGTGATTTTTCATGATACAGTTATGAAATTTTGTACATAGATTCTTTACATAAAAATACTAGACACGTGTTACGGTTTTTTTTTTAATTATTGATAGGCTTGCGTTTGACCACCATCTCACCTGATGGTAAGCGACGATGTGGTCGACGAAGGAACACGCTTGCCTAGAGCAGCCGGCGAGAGGGTTTCGCTTAAAAGTAATATTGTATAGATTGTGGATTCTGTCCTCACCCTTCTCAAACACGGAAACCAGACTTACTAACACTCGTGTAACAAAAAAAAGCTGATTAATCGCAACTCTGAACGCATAATATCCTCACGTCGAGGTATTAGTATTACGATAGAGGAAGAAACAGCTATTGTGCGTGCGCTTGGCGTCTAATCGGTTATTTATCGAGTATTATATGAATTATCTGATGAAAAGTATCAAAATAAACCTTAATTGTTACATGTAGCATGCAGTATGTTAATTATTAAAATAAATAGACGCAATTAAAATAAAATACCATCGATAAATTATTTAAAGAACCACAAAATTTAAATTAAGAATAGAAGTTAACAGTTGTCTTTGTCACTATTTCTGTCTATTACAAAGAACCACAAAATTCAAATTACGAATAGAAATTGACAGTGTTTTCTTTGTCACAATTTCACATCAGTGTTGGCTATGGTTCGTTATTTAAATGCAGTGGTACATACTAATTCCATGCAGTTATCTCTTGTGATTTTTTTTTATAAATTGAGCTTCTTATACCAACTACAGTGCGTTTCACTTAAGACGTTCCTTTGCCGTAATGTTGGCAATACGGAAAAACAGTGTTGCAATATTTTTAGCAATTAAATTACTTAATATTAGGGAGATAACTTATATTGATGTAACTAAGATATTGAAGGATCTTTTGGTGGTGCAGCAGGACATTAGCCGTATCAAGGAACAGTTTGCTACTGCTGAACAGTTAGATATCTTAAAATGTGAGATAGAGTTGCTGAAGCATACTTCCCCAATAAACACGTATGAATGCAATGTAAACACTCGACGTGGAGCGGGTCGAATGGAGAGTTTTGAAGGCGCTGATGACCCTCTGAGATCGTACCTGGGTGATGTAAGAGTGGGCAATCAGAGTCATACATTATCATCCCCAGAAACAGTTTATTGCGAAATTGAGGATGAGAAACTTCCAGCTGAGGGTATTTGTGACTCAATATCACAAAATACGAAACGGTCGCCGACTATTCAAACTGGTGTCGACAACCCAACAATAAGTAAATTTCAACCTTATGCTGAACATGATAGATGTCATAATCATGTTGTCTCGAAAAGCGGCGACTCCGGGCTTAAGCGAGCGACTAGCGCCGGTATGATGAATCACCCAACTCAGCTGACCGCGCGCCCGACAACCGGTATCTCGAGACACACAGATAGCGCGCGCGGTGAGCACGCTACGATGAACGTGCATAAAACGATGGCGGACGTAGTCAAGGATGGCGAATGGAAGCGTGAGGAACGGAGTGATGGCTGGATTACGGTGCAAAGGCGAAGGTATAGAAACCGTTTTGCGGGAAGCAGGGGAAAAGCTGCGGTGGAAATAAATACGAATTTCAAGGCTGCCGAAATAAAGGTACCGATTTATATTTATAACGTGGCGAAGGATGTGACCGTGTGTGACATTAATAAGTACGTAACAAGTAAGTCGAATTTAATTGTCACTGTTGAAAAGATGAAGATGAGACTGGAAAAAGAATACAATTCTTTCAAAGTTTTTGTGCCTAAAGATAAAATAGATTTATTTATGGATGCTGACTTTTGGCCTATCGGGGTTGCGTACCGACGTTTTGTTGAATTTAGAAACAAAACTGACTTACGGGATAATAGCGAGATAAATACCAACAATTCAACATGACGACGACCAAAATGATAACATTTAATTGTAAAAACGTTGTCAGGTCAGTAAATTGTATACGACAATTTTGTCAAGAAGCCGATTTGATAGCGCTGCAGGAAACTTGGTTACTGCCACATGACCTGTCTTTTCTGGGTACTATAGACGACAACTTTGCTTTCACGGGTACCTCGGCAGTGGACACCTCGGCTGGTGTGTTGCGGGGGCGACCATACGGAGGAGTTGCCCTTCTCTGGCGAAAAAGTGCGTTCCCTGCGGTGACCGTAATCAACTGCACTAGTGTGCGTCTTGCAGCTGTTAAGATAACGCTCAGTGACCGGTCATTCATGGTGCTTTCAGTGTACATGCCTACTGACTGTAGTGATAATTTCTTAGAATTCACAGAATGCTTAAGTGAGATTAACGCGGTGATTGAAAATAATAGTGTCGAGTCGGTTTTTATTCTTGGTGACTTTAACGCACATCCGGGTGAACTGTTTGCTAACGAGTTACTTTCGTTCTGTTCGGAGCGATTATGGTCGTGCGTTGATATGAACACTCTTCCGTCGGACACCTATACATATGTGAGTGACGCACACGGGTGCTTGCGCTGGCTCGATCACTGCGTAGTGACAGATGCCGCGCTGTCCGCTGTTCTCGGTGTGTCGGTATTGTATGACTCATACTGGTCGGACCACATACCTGTTATGTTAGAATGTAAGTTTAATAACATCAACAAGTACACTATGTTGATAAAGCCGGATGCACATGTAAACAAAGTGATCTGGGGTGAGCGTGATGTTAAACAAATAGCTTATTATCACGATTATTGTCACTCCGAATTAAAGCAAATTGATTTTCCTAGCGAATTTAGTCAGTGCGCAGACAGGATGTGTAATGATACCTGCCACTTACCTGTGTTGGATGATATGTATAACGACATTGAACGTATATTAATGAACGCTGCGCAAAACAGTTATTGTCAGAGAAATATAACGAAGCATAGGCATGTGACTGGCTGGAATAAGTATGTACGTGACGCTCACGAGAGGGCGCGACTTTACTATAAAATTTGGTTAATGTCTGGTAAACCTCGTTCTGGTCCGATGTTTGATAATATGAGCGAATCCAGGAAAAAATTTAAGTGTAAATTAAAATGGTGTCAAGCTAATCAAAACCAAATTAAAATGGATATAATTGCTAAACACCACTCGAACAAAGATTTTGGTAAATTCTGGAAGTCAACAAACAAGTTAAATCATAAGCCGAGCCTTCCCGTGAGCGTTGAAGGTGAACATGACCAAAGTAGTATTGCTGATCTGTTTCGGCAGCATTTCAGAGTGCAATCACCCTTAAATAATGAGCCGCAGTTGCTTGTGCCCGGTTCTGAGGCCGTTTGCTCCTCGCGAAGCGTCACGTTTACTACGAAGCAGATTGCTACCACCATTAAGAACATGGTTAGGGGAAAATCGCCTGGGCATGACGGTCTTAGCATCGAGCACTTGCAGCATGCTGGAATTCACTTGCCACGAGTCTTATGTATGTTTTTAAATTTATGTCTAGGTCATTCTTATTTGCCTGAAAAACTTATGCGTACAATTGTTGTGCCGATAATTAAAAATAAAACAAGTGATTCATCTGTGTTATCAAATTATAGACCTATTTCTCTAGCAACTATAATTGCTAAGGTGTTGGACAGTCTGCTTGTAGGCCAGCTTGATAAACACCTTAAAATAAACGATGCTCAATTCGGGTTTCGGCCCGGTTTATCTACAGAGAGCGCCATCCTGAGCCTTAAGCAGACTGTTCAGTACTATACTGCTAGAAAAACACCAGTATTTGCGTGCTATCTAGACTTGTCAAAAGCTTTTGACCTTGTCTCATATACTGTGTTATGGGATAAACTGCAGCATGGGACGGATTTGCCCAAGGAAATTATACATATATTTAAATTTTGGTATGCGAATCAACAGAACCGTGTTCGTTGGGCAAACTCCTTTTCAGCTGAGTACAGGCTTGAGTGTGGAGTGAGGCAGGGGGGGTTGTCCTCGCCTGTGTTGTTTAATCTGTACATGAATAACCTGATCGATGAGCTGAGCAGAACGGGAATAGGCTGTCATATTGATGGTGTATGCATTAATAATATAAGTTATGCCGACGATATGGTTCTGTTGAGCCCATCGATTAGGGCCTTAAGAAAATTGATTGACGTGTGTGAATCTTACGCTGGGACTCATGGGCTCAAATATAATGCAACAAAGAGCGAACTTATGGTGTTCAAAGCAGGTAGCAAATCATATAACACAATCCCACCAGTTATGCTCTGCGGTAGACCTCTAAATAGAGTTGCTAAGTTCAAGTATCTGGGTCATTGGGTCTCAGACGACTTAAAGGACAACGCTGATATTGAGCGGGAGCGCAGGTCGCTGGCTGTCCGATGTGGGATGCTGGCCCACAGGTTTGCACGCTGTACGGCTCAGGTAAAGGTGACGCTTTTCAAAGCCTACTGCCAATCCTTTTACACGTGCAGCCTGTGGGTGAGCTTTACGCAGAGGGCATATAGTGGCCTGCGCACCCAATATAACAACACGTTCCGGGTGTTGATGGGGCTGCCGCGTTTTTGTAGTGCGTCCGGCATGTTTGCCGACGCCGATGTTGATAGTTTCTCGACCATCATGCGTAAGAGATGCGCATCTATGCTTCGCCGGTTTCGCGACAGCCCCAACACCATTCTCGGAGCGTTGGCTGAAAGGTGGGACTCTCCGATCCTGGGGCGGTGGATACGACTGCATGCAGTCAAGTAGACATTCCCAGGGTCGGTGAGCCTCACGCTTATAATTAAATAATGTTACTAACACTAGTTTATAAGTTCACACTGTTACTAACAATAATGTAGTTACTAACACTAGTTTATAAGTTTGTACTGTTACTAACAATTATGGAATTTATTCCGAAATAAATGTTTATTATTATTATTATTATTATTATATTTCGTTACTTTTAACAATTGCGTTTTTTTTTTTGTTTTTCTTTTTACCATCTTTGAATAAAGTATAGGGCGCTGGGCTCCAATCCGATTGTCTTGCAATTCTTTCAAATACCGAAAATGCCATGCCACAATATCGTATCTCTCTATAACAACGTCCTTTTAGACCTGCTTTTTATAAAGTCCCATTCCCCTCATAATTCTCCAAAAAGTGCTGCAACTACCTTTAAAATCGATTTCGTTGTGCATTTTGGGGAACAATTTTGGTAGAGTAGGCAACTCTTTCCTTTTCCCTTCTTTTTTATGTAGACAGACAGGGTAGCCAACATTACGCCAAAGGAACTTCTTAAGTGAAACGCACTGTAGCTAACCGGGTTCCACAGACAAGAAGACATATTTTAGTATTATAACCTCATTCCGTTTGAAGCCATAAAGGCTCATGTGCCCAATTCTTTTCATAATTACCTGTTCATCTACTCAACATTTTATTTATTTGTATTTTCTGTTTGTTTGCAGGTAATTTCTTAGTCTACGTTGACCTGATACAGAGGAGGTTTGAAGGTAACTTTTATAAACTCTATGATACAAATAGGTTGCGCGGCCATTTTGTTTAATAAACAACTGCTATTCTATTCTTTGTCATTTTGTTCTAAAGAGAACTTTTTAATTGTAAATTAATTTTATTTTATTTAATTAATCACAGAGCTTTCGCAGGAGCGTTCGTTGTGGCGACGCTTGGGGGAGGCCTATGTCCAGCAGTGGACCTGTATAGGCTGAAATGATGATGATGAATCATAGAGCTTTAATGATGGCGTAATTACCGTAACACGTTAAATTTTGTCATAACCAACTTAAACTTTAACGGCCTATGTCGGATATATCCGACAAACACTCGCGTTTATTCCGCCAGAGTCGCACGTCCACGACAAAATACTCCAATCTCGTCAGTTCTTCTGTCACCTATGGGGACTAAGAACTAAACGAGATGGAGTACCCAGTCGCAAACACACGACCCTGGCGAATAGGACACTAAAACACTCGTCGGACCAATTCGATGCGGGCGGCTAATACTCACAATAAAAAAAAAACGCGAACCAATGACATTTTAATAAAATATCATTGACGATTGATTTAATAAAATATTATTGACGCGAAACATTAACCCAATCGAACCCAAATTGAAAATAGAACGCGAGATACTTTTTAAATGGCTACCAACGACTTGCACGGATGACACATTCATTCAGCCTTAAATCGATTACGGACATCGATATTGTTTCGTCGCAGTGACGAAACGATTCATTATTACATTGTAAATTATGTTGTTGGTAATGTCATCGAGTTATGCAGATAAATAATTTGTTGTTTGTAAACATTGTGTCATACATACATCGGTGTTATGAAGCATTCTGTGCCTGAACTTTAAATAGGTTGATTTTAATTTATTGACAATTTTTCAGGGCTGAAAGTACGTGAATACGAATATCTAATATGTTTTTCGTTTCTTGCAAGAACATAGGGGAACAACAGATCTTTTTTCATCGATGTATTTTTTTTTTGTCTCATTTATGAGAAATCACCACTCACAGTGGACCAGGCTTACCCATTCAACGGTCACGTCATCATGCTTGCTAAACCATTTGCTGTTCGACATTGCAATAGTCTGATGTGCACTCATGCAATTCACTATAATCTGTGGCAACGCTAAAGGAAAAAGTAGAGAGATAATACTTAAGCCTACTGAAGTACAGACCGAGACCACGGACGCGTAGCTTCATAGACACATATTCGTCATTATACGCTTGGTGTACGCCTGCGTGAAGCTTGCATACAAAAGTATGAAACTCTGTCAGCTGCCACGACTCGACGGCAGGACGATGCCGCTTCGTCGACGGAATGGAGGAACACCTCCACCTCACACCTTTTTTTATCTGGTATAAACTAGTACTTGACTGCGATCCCACCTGATGGTAAGCAGTGATGCAATCGTTGATGGTGAGGCGCACTAGTTTATTAAGAGCCTATTCACTTTAGCCTTGAAGACACCTAAATTATTATTGGACGGGAAGACCACAGCAGGCAAATTGTTCCAGTCCTTCGATGTACGCGGTATAAATGACGCTGCAAAACGCTTTGTCCGGACTAAAGTGATTTCAACAACGTAAGGTTGTATATTCGCCGAACGTCGGTTTGTCCGATGGTAGAAATGAGATGGCTGAATCAAGTCATGCAATTCAATGCTATATTTTTATTTGGCATGTTTTTATATAGGCTCGCGCTTGACCACTATCTCACCTGATAGAAAGTGACGATGTGGTCGACGATGAAACACACTTGGCTAGAAGTCATCAAGCAAGAGAGGTTATCTACTGCTAGGCAAGCGTACTCCATCATCGACCAAATCATCAGTGTTCAAACGCGAACCTATAAAATTGCGCACTGTTCCCGCGCGCCTCAAGGAGTTGTCAGCAACAGGAGGGGCCCAGCTGGGTCGAAGCCTACTGGGGCCAGGGTTATCCGAAAGTGAACTCGACCCCGGTATGAAGGCTAAAAGAAACGGGGTGGGTTTTTAGTCAGTAAGAGTCTGACACTATCTCCCGCTCCCCCAAGAGCGGGGGTTGTCATTGGATGTTTTTTGCCCACCATAAAAAAGCCTATAAAATTAAAAAAAGTACTTATTCAAACAAGTTAATGACTTACATCACAAATCACAACATAGTAGAGGAGTTACGTATATATTTAAACACATAATCGACCCAGTTGTCCGAGCGTCTGTCCCTAGTAAAGAAAGTTGGCCGAGCATTACGTTAAATACAATTTCTATTCTGGGTCCGTGTCATGTGCTCGGGTCGGCCATGTTTGTAATAGGCGCGTTGCGAATATAAAACTTGTTTTTAAGAAATAGTGAGATAAGCGTCTTTTTAGACTTTGTTGGGGAGTAGGAATAAAGAAAAAAGAAAGAAAGAAAACATGTTTATTTGGCACACAATGAACAAAACAATTATTTAAAAAAAACATTAAAGCTTAAATGATGTTAAAAAAAAATTAGAAAAAAACAACAGCAACAATGTGTCTCACGGTAGTGCCAAATAGGTTCAGTTCAGCATACTGCCAGACAACCGCAGCAGTTGCCTGACGCCGGTTTTCAACTAAAAAAAGTTTTGAAATAAATGTGTTTCAATTCAACCACTTTTTTTTTAAAGAGTAACCTTGGAGTTTCTTGCCGGTTCTTCTACGTTTAAACAGTCCCAAGCAGAGCTAGTGTTATAAGTACTAGACAACTGATACACATACTTATATATTTCTAAATACAAACATATTATAGATAAACTACACCCAGACACAGAACAAATGATCATGCCTACCACACAAACATGTTGGTGTTGTTGTTAGTTTTAATTAATTATAAATCTATATCTATATCTATCTTCTTCTTCTCTTTCTATATTATAAAAATGAGCCCCGTTTTCCGTTGTCACGACATGGCATGAAAACGGCTTGACCGATTTGGCTGTTTTTTTTTTTTGTTGTGATTGTTATTGTGAGGATAAGGTTCTTATGGAAAAAAAATAAAATTAGGGTAGTCTAGGGTAGAGTAGGGTAGAGTAGGGTAGGGTAGAGTAGGGTATAGTAGGGTGGAGTAGGGAAGAGCGGGAGTGAAGCCGCGCGGGCAAAAGCTAGTAAATAAATAAAATTCAGCCATCTTGAATAAAATAGCAAATAAACCCGAAGTTAAAACTGCAATAAAGTTTTCCGTAAATAGCTTCAGATTGCTATCTTTTAGCGCGGTTGACCGGGAAAAACCAAGTACGAACCAAGTAACCTAACTGAAATTATTCACCACGTCAATATAGTAGTTTCAGAAGCAATAATTTTTATAATGATGACTGAAAAAACTATGACAAAAACATTATAAGTTTGTTTTCAGTGGATCTCTTTTGGATTTTTATTTATTTTTGATGTGCGTCTCTTTGACTACACAACATTATTTTTAGTCTATGCGAAAACTGAATATAGTTTGTTCAGAATCAGTAACTGAATGGATTCCAATAGATTTTACACCATGTTATATTTTTTCTAAAGTTAGTTATCCCATTTGTGTCGCACTGCTGGGCGAAGGCTTACCTCTCCCTTTTGTCACGGCTGTCCTCGGCCATTGCAGGCCAGTCCCTATGGTACTTATCAAGCTCATCTCTCCACCTTCGCCTTGGTCTGTCGCGATGTCCCATTGCATTTAACGAAAAAAAATAAAAATTCTAAGAATATTTACAAAAGATCACAAGTTGTACACCACCGACACTAAGTACAGCATAGGTCATAGCGGGTATTAGACGCCAGTAAACAGCTGTGTGCAAGTGGAAAACAACCCCTCAGTCGCCTGGTTGACCTGGTGACTATGTATTTTTGCTGACATAACAATCAAGCTTATAACTTTGTGATTTTTCATGATACAGTTATGAATTTTTGTACATAAATTCTTTACATAAATATACTACACACGTGTTTCGGGTTTCGCATATAAAACTACTAGCTTTCCGCCCGCGGCTTCGCCCGCGTGGACTACAGTTTATATCGCGCGGGCAGAGACCCGTGCTCAGCAGTGGAATTATAGGTAGCCTATGTGTTATTCCAGTGTCTCTTCTACCTACCTACCAAATTTGATCTGAATCCGTGTAGTTTTTGCGTGAAAGCGTAACAGACAGACAGACAGAGTTACTTTCGCATTTATGATATTAGTAGGGATAGTAAGGAAGTAGGGATAGGGATGTTTGTCTATTTTAAAGTCGCGACCCATCCTAGCTTCGTACGAGTGTTACAAATCCGCTTTTTTTTCTCAACTATAATAAGCCCGTATTATAACCTAAAAGTAGTCCTGGGTTGAGCTAGACGAATACTGACAAATTCTAACACTGACTGGACAGGTCCACTCAGAACTGAACTGGTTCTTTCATCAAAAGACCATCTGCAATACTAATCTGCATGGTTCTCATATGATTTGACCATTACATGTTTCCTGTATGGACTTTAAGAGTCTTTGACCCCTGAGATTGTTTCGGTGTTTCTTCTATGGGTAGTCAGCTATGAAACACCGGCCATTGACGTCAAAAAGTGTTTTTAAAAACATATTTGCAAAATAGGTTTCAATTATCATTTAGATCTTCCTTATTAATAGCGATTAATGAGAAAGGTTTAAATTGGATTTTCATTCGATTTTCAACAATAGATAGAGCGCTATCTATTGTTGAAAATCGTATGAAAATCTGGTACTTTTTAAGTTTATCGCGAACATACAGACAGACAGATGTGATGGGTGCTTTTTTATAATATGTAGGTAAAGATAAATGTATGCATTTGGGAAAGGCATTTGCCCAGCAGTGGGAAAGTATGAGCTAAACAAAAAAAAAATGTCTACCCTCATTTCTGCAACAATGAACTAAAACCAACAGCTTAAAAGTAATCCAATACTAAAGCGATTACTAGCGAAAATTTTCTAAACATACACTTCATTTTAGACCCTATATCTTTACTTAAAAGTCTAAATTCCATTGCTCTAAAATTACCTGCCTTACAAACAGCTCAGTGAATTATCAACTCTATTTTGGGTTAATAAGGTCGAAAGTTCTTTGTAAACGAAATCTAGATAATTTAGCTTATTCAGCCGTGTAGATATCGGATACTCTACGTTTAAAGTGTTTCGTTACTTTCATTAAAAGTAATACGAGATGAGAATATTAAGTTTTCTTAGATTAGAAAATTGTAAATTATCTTTTCCTTCTTTCTAGCAAAGTGTGAGAAATATTGCATTATGTTGGTTGCTTTGCAAATTATGCAATATGCCTGCAACGATCTTCCCGTCCGATTATAATTTATGCAGGGTCAATTTGACAATATCATGGCAGCAGTCTTCCCATCCGATTATATTTTATACAGAGTCAATTTAACAATATGCCTACAGCAGTCTTCCCGTCTGATTATAATTTAGGTGTTTTCAAAGCTATATTAGAGGCTCTTAATGAACTAGTGCGCTTCACCATCAATGATTGCATCACTGCTTACTATCTATAAGATGGAATCATTTTTTTTTAAATCATTTGCTTTTGAGAAAATTAATTTAAATTAATAATACATAATTAGTTCTAGTGTTTAGCCTCACCCTTGAAATATAGTTTGTCAAACAAAATATTTCAATACAGTCGGAACTTGTTTCCGTTATATTACTGAAAATAATATTTTAGGTTAAATTTTATCTTTTTATAGAAAAAAATCGGAAAAAGCAGATCTCAGGAAGAACGATTTTTATCCCCGAATAATGCACAGATCTTCTCGGAAGAAAATGAAACCGCGGCGAAATGGCCAGTGTAAAGATACCACGGAGTATTACTCCGTGAAAGATACCCAATTCTATAACTTTATTAATTATTTAGCAACTCAGATGCCCCATTTAACAATATGGCAAATCAATCAATAATTAAAATACACAATATCCGTATTCTGGAACGCAGCGCAAAGGTCATGTAAAACAAGATGGCGCTGGCGGCCGGAATGGCGCGAAAATGGCAATCGTTTGAGGTTAAAAGTGAAAGAGATCACGCCCGCCATTGTTACTATGAGAATTTGTCAGGCATTCTTGTTATTGTAGTGGTGGAAAGGTTATTAAGTGAAGCAGATTGTCGAGAAAAATACTTAAACTAGTTAACACCTGCGAGCAATTAGTATCTACTTCCCACCTATATTCATATCCAAGCTATACTTAAGCCATACACTGGAACTTGCGAAATATAATCGCCAGAATAGTGTAGTTTCCAGAGTCAAAATAACTACCTACATTTTATTTAGTCCGTATTTTAGATTATATACAAATATTGGACACGTATTTTTTCTTTTTTGGATTAAACAAAAAATAACAAAGATATAGCCCATTAAAGTTACGTGTGACGTCACCCCGTGCGAAAAAAATGCAGCACGACTTGACGTTACACGTAACTTTAATGGACTATATCTTTGTCATTTTTGGTTTAATTTACAAATAAAAAAAACATGTCCCCCTTATTTTTGAATAATCTAAAAGACGGACTAAATAAATTTTTTCAGGCAACTAGCCTATAATCGGACGGGACTAATCTATAATCGGACGGGATGACCACAGCAGGCAAATTGTTCCAGTCCTTCGATGTACGGTATGAATGACGAAACGAAACGTATAATCTTTTATTTATGTTTGTAATCTATTAAATATAAAATGCCATTTTTACATCAATACACTTGAACAGCGCGCAGCGGTCAGCATTCAACTTCCATTTGTTAATTAATTACTCACCTAGGTACCTATTTGGTTTTACCTCCGCACTAGGACATTCCCAAGCAATTTGTTGCAAATTGCTGTAAAAATTATTAATAAAATTGTGCCAAGTGTGAGGCGGTCTTGCACACGAAGGGTTCCGTATTACAATATAAAAATCGAGAGAGAAGAATAAACTAAGAGTTGAAACTTGTTAAGAGAATAGAATAAACTTTATTGTACACCAAAATAGTAACAATTTCACAGAAACTTAAATCTATGGGTACAATGGCGGTCTTATCGCATACAGCGATATCTTTCAGACAACCTTGGGATGGAATAAAAGAAGTTAAACTAAAAAAGGGGGTAGTCTGCGGTGTACTGCAAGCTATATTAATCAACTGAATAAAGGGAAATATAAAATAATAATAATAATATATGGGTGCAAAATATTATAATGGTAGAAATATTATCGTTAAAAATTTCAACTGTCTAGCTATCATGGTTCATGAGATACAGCCTGGTGACAGACAGACGGACAGTAGAGTCTTAGCAATAGGGTTTCATTTTCACCTTTTGAGTACGGAACCCTATAAACAATTAGTTGCAGCATCATTAAATGTTAACAACGTACAATTTTACTAATCTTGTGAGAAACCAGAACTTATTTTTGGTGTCTAAGTGAAATAATAATTGAAAACAATAGACATTGATGAGAACAGAAACGTGTTGAAGACACATCAAGCAAAAAATAGTTTTTTCATTACTCATACTCTGAAAGTAGGTCTGAACTTGCCTGAGGAGCGGGCTGAAAAGTATTTCACTTTTCATCCCTAGGGAGTTTTACTTTCAACTAACAGCTGTTAAATCGTTAAAAAAAAACTAGGTTTATCTTCTTGTATTCGTAATGAAAAGCACAATGCTTACCTCGGGGTTAAAGTTACTTATTTAGTCCCTCGAATTAGCGACCTCGCTACGCTCAGCCGCCAACTCCTTCTCGGGACGAAATAAGTAACTTTCACCCCTAGTGTAACAATGTACTATTTCATTACTCATACTCTGAAAGTAGGTCTGAAGTTGCCTGAGGAGCGGGCTGAAAAGTATCACACTTTTCATCCCTAGGGAGTTTTATTTTCAACTTACAGCTGTCAAATTATTTAAAAAAAAAACTAGGTCTATCTTCTTGTATTCGTAATGAAAAGCACAATGCTTACCTCGGGGTTAAAGTTACTTATTTCGTCCCGAGAAGGAGTTGGCGGCCGAGCGTAGCGAGGTCGCTAATTCGAGGGACTAAATAAGTAACTTTCACCCCCTAGTGTAACAATGTACTATTACAAGACCTACAATGCCTTCAGAGGTAAAAAAAAACTGCTTACATACTTTTTTCCAACAACTTTCACATAACGATGGATGGTTTGTGTGAAGAGTGATATGATAGAAAAGGAAGCCAGTGATAGCATGACGGGTGACAGGATAGAATGGAAAAAAAAAACGTGTTGCGCAGACCCCAAATAACACGGGACAAGGACAGGAAGATGATGAACTTTCACAACGCCATCTAGTCCCAAATTAAGCAGAGCTTGTGGTATGAGTACTAGACAACTGATAGACATATCTACTTATAATATATTTCTAAATACATATTATACTATAGATAAGTTACACCCAGACACTACAAATAATCGTGCTCATCACGTAAACATTTGTCCTGAGTGGGAATCGAACCCACAACATCCGGCATAGCAGTCAGAACTCAGGACCACTGACCAATAGACCAACAGGCCAGTCATATTCCGAAAACTATAACGTGTAAAACTGAACTAAATATAAAATCAAGTGAAAATGAAAATTACAATCGCGTGGATGCTACGATTCTTTGAAATTCTTGGCTTTTCTATACTTTAATATGCATGTATTACACTCTTAAACTTTTCTCGTGAATCACTCTCTCTATTGGTGAAAACTCCATTAAAAAACCGTTCAGCAGTCTTAAGGCCTCAGTATTTTCTTAAAAAATACAGCTATATTTTATCAATATTGTAACGGTTTTACTGCTAGAAAAAAAAAACATCTTTCAAACAGATGTAACAAGTATAAATCACCCAACAATTGAACAACGTACCGACATCATCAATTAAAACTAATGTCTATAAATTACATAGGAATTCCTTAATTACCTAACGTAATAAAAACAACAAACAGAATCTAATTCTAAATTTAAAACTTCCCTGAACGCAGTTTTTGCATTGTTTTTTTTTTCGCAATGTCATCGCGTTAGTCTTAGTACACACATGTGAACTGTCAAAGTCTTTAGTCTTTAGTTCTTGACTAATTGATTTAGTTGAGTCGTGCAAAGTTAATTACTGCTGAAGTGTTTGTAACCTCTTTACTTTGGCTGAAACATGATAATTAAGTATATGAGGCATTCATCTCTCACTTAAAGTTGACAGCACTGACAACTCGATATTGACGTCTAAAAAATAGACTAGCATCCGAATCGGGCACATCCTGGAAGCCCGATGACTAAAATTGGAAACAAAAATGTTCCGAAACTATGTATATTTGTGCCTAATCCTGCGGATGGATTATTATTATTCTCCGGATACAGCGAAACACCCCTTCCTGATGATAGAAGAGTGGGCGTTCGCTGATTCATTGTGTGATAACGAGTAGGCAGTATAGTCTAATAAATATTTTTAATGTAAAATACTTCATTAATTGCGGCCTTGAAACGCAAAGGGCAGCTGAAGAAACATAAGTGGGTTTGGTCGACTTTACTGCCAAAATAAAAGCATCAGCCTTCTGTCTCTTGCTTGTAGTCCTAGGTAACTAGTTAGAACATTTCAAGGCTTTTGACAAGTAGCAAAAACTTGAAACTGAAATTGGAAATCAAAGTCCACGAAAGTAAGTACCACGAAAAATATAAGAAAAGAAAGAAAGAAAAGTAATTATTCTCATCAAAAATTTAAGACAAATACAAAACAAAAAAGAAACTAACATTATTGTGTGTATATTGTTGCTTTCGTAGTTTCGTGGCAATTTTTATCTGTAATGTATCAAACAAAATTTATTTTCTTTCCATCTATAAATAAACCTAAATTTTGACAACAAAATTACCGACTAATAAATACTATTTCTTTCATCCTAGGCTTTGTATTACAAATGTGTTTGGCTACAGGTCAACCATCTAGAATCACGCAAACCTTGTGACCGGAAGTCGTTGACCGCAGCTTTGGCCTACAGTAGCTTTAATTTAATATTTCTGATCGTTAAGGAATGGAAAAAAAACCACAAATGGAGTTCAAGACATTGTCATGGCAAAAAGTCATTAAAACTACCCATAAGAACATTATGAGTCCAAAGTCCTCTTTGAGAAGGCGTTAAACGGAACTGGAGTTGCCCATGGTCAACTAAGGAATGTTCAAAAGTGTTACCGTGGCCCTGGTAATCCTGGTATGCAATCGGCAACTGAAGTAACACAGGTGGGTTTTAGTCAGTGATATTCTCCTGCTCAAGGTAGAGCGAGAGCAGAAGTTCATCATCATCATCATATCAGCCGAAAGACGTCCACTGTTGGACATAGGCTACCCCCAAGCGTCGCCACGACGACCGGTCCCGCTCTTATTCCGACGCAGCGTTGGAAGGCCTCCAACAAGATGGACCGATGACCTGGTCAGGGACGCGGGAATCCGATGAATGCGCGACATTATAGTGTTGAAAAAAAACAACATAGGTACCTATTTAAATTATAAATAACCGTACTATATTACTTCACAAACGATTAAATTAGTCCATTCAACCTATCAAAATCTGAATGAAACCATTATCTCGTATTTTCTATAACCAATCTCGACGCCATCTTAAAACCAACCATTAAACGTCTCACATCAAACTGTCAATAAAACTTTCAACCAATTCACACCACTAAACGGTAATGCCATTAAAAATCATACATCTTCATACAACTGGCCTTAATATTAATATTTCACGTTTAGCACCTAGCGTCTTTAGTTAGCGATTCGTACTGAGCGATGACCTAGACACACTTTGTGTGTACTATGCCTTACAATGCATTATATGCATAGGCCAATGCCGCTGCCGGCCAGTTGTTTAAGAAAAATAATTTTATTGTTTATGATCTTCTTTTTTTGAAATTGGTAAAGGATATTTTATCATTTAATGATTCAATTATTTAATTGAATTTGACATTAAATGTCCTTTTTTTTTATTAGGACAATAATTAAACAAATAAAATTATAAAATAAACTTAAATAATTAAAAATAAAGTTAAAAACTAAAGGCCTAGCTAAATATGACGTCATAAAACTCCTCCGCATCGCTGTCGACTGGAAGTGTGTCCAAAAGGCTGGCGACATTGCCACGTTGTATGGCAATGCTTAATCTCTGACCGAGGTAGAAGCGAGACTTGGGTCACGCGAAGAGTCAACTACTTAGGATATTTTTAGTTTTCCTGCTTTTTTTTTATTAATGTACTAAAATGGTGCTTGAATGCGATCCCACTAGTAAGCAATGATGCAATTGTTGATGGTTTTTTTTTAAGAGGCTATGATATCATCCAATGACATCTGATCAGAGTTCTTTACCGACTAAAACCTACTCTTGTTCATTCTTTGCCTTAGTTCCAGGGCCCCGGGGTGCAATTTCGTACAACTACGGCCTTAATAGACTTCGACCCTGCTCCTACTGGCCCCTACGGTTATACAATCCTTGATGGTGGGGCACACTAGTTTATTAAGAGTCTATTATTCACTCTAGCCTTCATGACTGTAACAGGCGAATTGTTCCAGTCCTTCGATGTACGCGTTATATTATTATATACGACTAGCTTTAGCCCGCGGCTTCGCCCGCGTACATAAAATATAGCTTATGTCACTCAGGAATAAAGCAGCTTTCTGTCGGTGAAAAAATTTTAGCAATCGGACCAGTACTTCCAGAGATTACCTCCTACAAACAAAAACAAAATAAAAAACTTTACCTCTTTATTATATTAGTATGGACGACGCGAAACGCTAAGATGTATATCAACTTAAGTACTTCAATATTTGAGAGACTGTCTCTCTAAACAAGCTTTTAACCCTTCAGATACCGTCAATTAGAGACACAATAGTAAGACAATAGATGCGCGGCCACCGGTGGTCGCTCGGGGATTCATGAATTAATGAAAATCATTTTTTCATAGCAAGCTTTTATAGCTCGGTATAATTATTACTCGTCAAGGCGAATCATACGAGCCCAAACTCGATGGGGTTGTGTCGTTTAGCTACGAATTTCCTATAGCCACCTTCCGGTTCCATCATCAGATCAGCTCCTTGTCATAATAATTTTGCATTGTCATCTGATTTACACATGCATGCAAAATTTCAGCTCAATCGGTAACCGGGTAGTGGGTCAAATTTAATTGACAAGATTTGATTACAGACAAACATCGGGACAGGTGAAACTAAATAAAAGTTTGTAAAAACTCGAAAATTACTGGGTTTCTTCTTAAATCTATTTAGATAAAGGCTGCGTGCACTAATTTATAAATCTTTAAAAATAATTATTGCAGTTTTTTCAACCGAATTTGGACTGATTCATGATCCATGATCCATCAGATTTCCGCAACCTTCACCATTTGGTGCGGGACGCACAGGATCGATCATTGTGGCGACACTGGGGGAGGCCTATGTCCAACAGTGGACATCTGTCGGCTGAAATGATGATGCTGATGATGAGTTTTTTCAAGCGTTAGAGAGAGATCCATCAGGTTTTAATTTAAGAAAAAAAAAACCAAACAAAGTACTTAGGTACTTACTACTACCATACAATGATGTGTATCGCAAAAAACTAAATAGGTAACTAAGTATTAGCAGCATTTGACAATGGACAAGTATGGGCGTACCAAGGCCGACCGTTAAAAATGGCAGTACTTACACAATAAAAACAACATGGATTCTCTATCATGACCGGTGTAATTGACAAGTTGTGTTTAAATTCTATGGCGTTATTTGCCTTCAAAGAGATGAGGAACAGGAATCTCTTGAAAATAAAAACAATGCATGTATATATTTCTGTGTTCTTTCTTGGTATTGGGTTGCTGTATGCAGGCAAAAATCATCCAATGGCAACCCCCGCTCTTGTGTGGAGCGGGAGATAGTGTCAGACTCTTACTGACTAAAAATCCACCCCGTTCCGTCTAGCCTTCATATCGGGGCTCGAGCTCCCTTTCGGATAACCCTGGCCCCAGTAGGTTTTGACCCAGCTGGGCCCCTGCTGTTGCTGACTGCTCCTTGAAGCGTGCGGGAACAGTGCGCGCCGTCGACGTCTTGGGCTCGGTCTGGACAGTTACTGGACGGTCGGAAAGCGAGCTACTCATGGCTCGCCGTCCGCGAGCCCGTGGCGGCGGCGGCGAGAGCGCCTTTGCCAGCATTATTGCTTCGCAGAAGGAGGCGTACGCCTGCCACTCCTCCTCGCTCCGGATCATGGCCTGAACCAAGGCCTGGGGCGAGAGGTCTCCGCTGCCGATGGCCCCCACGAGGGCACGGCGTTGCTCCGCCCAAGCAGGGCACACCTCGACTGTGTGCTCTACCGTGTCCTCCGGTCGTGCCGCACATTGGCGACACCCGAGCATCAAACACGCCGATCTAGGCGCGTCTGTATCCATACATTTTATATGGAAACTTAGACTTGTAGAGCTACACTTGTAACACGCCACGCGACGTCGTTCTACGTACAAATCAGGCGTGTTACACGTGTGCGTGTTAGCGACCGAAGTCGTGGGTAAACAGGTAGCCTAAAAATAACTAAGGCTACAAATGAAAGGACCTCCGACCTTCCACTTACCCGGTACTGCCTCGAACGGAACTGAACTTCGACCGTAACGACCAACAAATTGTCCCTATAACATTTGGTCGAGTGACCCACAGATGACCTTAATAGGATCATCGTTCTAGAGGGGAACAAATTGGTTTGAATCGTTCACAACACTTCGGACGTGTTCCTCTAAGTAACAAATAGTTTCTGAGAAACTGATCGTAGATACAAACTGCTCAAGTGGGGCCGTCCAATCGGGTAGTTTCCAGGGTCTAAATAACTACATTTAATTTAGTCCGTATTTTAGATTATAAAAAAATATTGGACATGGACACGTATTTTTTCTTTTTTCAATTAAACAAAAAATAACAAAGATATAGCCCATTAAAGTTACGTGTGACGTCATCCCGTGCGAAAAAATGCAGCACGGCGTAACGTTACACGTAACTTTAATGGGCTATATCTTTGTCATTTTTGATTTAATTTACAAAAAAAAAATACGTGTCCCTTATTTTTGAATAATCTAAAAGACGGACTAATTACATTTTTTACGGCAACCAGCCTATTCTTAGTAAGCAGTTTTTTTTTTAAATATTATGAGCTCAACGTTATGAGCTCCTTTCCTAAGTTGAGCTATACCACAAAAAAGAGAAAAGAGGTTAGAAAGGAAATCTGTATTATAAAAATGAATCGCTAAATATGTTGCTAAGCGCAAATCTCGAGAACAGCTGAACCGATTTCGCTAATTCTTTTTTTTTTTTGTTGTGTTTGTTATTGTGAGGAGGTCTTATGCAAAGAAAGGGTAGAGTAGGGTAGTGTAGGATAGTGTAGGGTAGAGTTAGGTAGAGTAGGGTAGAGTAGTGTAGAGTAGGATAGTGTAGTGTAGGGTAGAGTAAGGTAGAGTAGAGCAGTGTAGGGTAGAATAAGGTAGAGTAGGGTAGTGTAGGGTAGAATAGGGTAGAGTAAGGTATAGTAAGGTGGAGTACCTAGAGTAGAGCGGGAGCGAAGCCGCGGGCAAAAGCTAGTAAGTACTTTAAGTAACCTAAGAGCAGGTTTATGCATACGGAGACTTGAATTCCTATCATATATATATACAGAGTTTCATAGTTTTGTATGTAAGTCTCACGCAGGTGTACACAAAGCGTATAATGACGAATACGCGTCTATGAAGCTATGCGTCCGTGGTCTTACTTTAACCGACCGTAACTCGTACCTCACAGGTTCGTACTGACTATGACGCACAGTGTGACTAAAATAGATCATACTCTACATAACAATGTACTGTATGATAGTCACTTTGGCCCATTGATATAGATCTACTACATTTTACTACGAGCTTGGGAAATTAGGGTTTCCTGTAGTGTACAATATGTACACTAGCTTTTGTCCGCGACTTCGCCCGTGTACATTAACCCTTCAGATACCGTCAATTAGAGACACAATAGTAAGACAATAGATGCGCGGCCACCGGTGGTCGCTTGGGGATTCATGAATTAAATATAGTATATGTCACTCAGGAATAAAGCAGCTTTCTAACGGTGAAAAAATATTAGTAATCGGATCAGTACTTTCAGAGATTACCCTTGGACAGTCGAACAAAGAGAAACTTCATAGGTATATATTATTGTTATACAACTTTAGTGATAGCGTGACGAGTGACAGGACAGAATGGAAGAAAAAACGTGTTGCGCCGACCCCAAATAAAACGCACAAGGGCACCTTAACTTAATATAGGACAAACATTTACAAAAATAAGTGTACAGTGCGTTCCAAATGAGAATAGGATCGATTGCATGTTGTGACGTCACGATTTACTGTCAAATCTAAGAAATTTGGTCAAAATTGAGGAACTTGGAGATGAGTAAAATTGAAGAACTGAATTCTGATTAAACTTTTTTCGTTCACAGTTCGTAAATAAATTAAATTTTTTGTAAAATAGTTTAAGTTTCAAAATTTCTTTCCTCGATTTGACAGTAAATCGTGACGTCACAACATGCAATCGATCCTATTCTCATTTGGAACGCATTGTACTATAGGCGGTCTTATTGCCCAAGGCAATTAAATAAAAATAATATAATATAAATTGAAATTGTATGTACTGGTGTGACTAGAATGGATAAAGTGAGAAATGAGTATATTAGGGGAAGTTTGAAAGTGGCGCCAGTGACTGAAAAGTTGAAAGGAAATCGTATGTCTTGGTATGGTCATGTAAAAAGGAGAGATGAAACGCATGATGCTAAAAGAGTTATGAATTTACATGTGGATGGATGGAGAGGGAGAGGGAGGCCAAAGAAAAGATGGATGGATTGTGTGAGAAGTGATATGAATGAAAAGGGAGTTAGTAATAGCGTGACGAGCGACAGGACAGAATGGAAGAAAAAAACGTGTTGCGCCGACCCCAAATAAAACGGGATAAGGGCAGGAAGATGATAGTATGTAGAGTACATACGCGTTTATTGGGCATCAAAAAATCATCCACATTGCTGTCAATTTTAACAATATTTTGCTGAGGTTTGATATTGTGGAGCGAGATGTCAGACTTTTACTGACTAAAACCCATCTGTGTTCCTTCAGTTGCCCTTTGCGTTCCAGGGCCGCTGTAGCTTTTTCGAACAATCCTACAGCCTAAATATTATATACCATACATTTCAAATCAGTTTCCTTGACTCCTTTCACTTCTGTATTGTGTTTTGGCTCCATTTCGTAATCGACGCTCAATCGAATTTAAAAAGTAAAATGAAATGCAAACTTCTTTGTAATTTAATCTATGCTTTTTTTTCAGGTAATATAAACTGGTATTTGACTGCGATCCCACCATGGTAAGCAGTGATGCAATCGTTGATGGTGAGGCGCACTAGTTTATTAAGAGCTTATTCACTCTAGCCTTGAAGACATCTAAATTATAATCGGCTGAGAAGACGGCAACAGGCAAATTGTTCCAGTCCTTCGAAGTTCGCCGTATAAACGACGAGGCGATGCGATGTTACATAATCACTACATAGTATAAAACAAAGTCGCTTTTTCTGTCCCTATATCCCTATGTACGCTTAAATCTTTAAAAACACGCAACGGATTTTGATGCGGTTTTTTTATTAGATAGAGTGGTTCAAGAGGAAGGTTTGTATGTATAATATTGCACTCGAGCGAAGCCGGGGCGGGTCGCTAGTATACCTATAAGAGTAACACATGGAATAACTGCAGCTATTTACCGAACTTGGATTTTCTTTCTCTAGGGTTTATTTCGGTGTTTCTTCTCTCTCAGGGTATTGTACGAAACACAGGCTTCATTACCGACTTCCCAAAAAGGAGGAGGTACTACGTTCGGCTGTTTGTATGTTTTTTTTTTTTTTTTTTTTTTTTGTATGTTTGTTCGTCGAATACTCCCCCAAATGTGGACGGATTTTCAAAATTCTTTTTTTGTTCGAAAGTAGATAGTTCTGATGTGGTCCCATTATCACCAAATTAGGATCTGATGATGGGATCTTGGAGAAATCGAGGGCAACCTTCAAATTTTATAGGCCCACTTATTGATTTTCGCATATTTTATGAAGTATCTTGTGTATTTGCGTATGGTCGTCACCATCTCAGGTAGCTGGGCTGATGATGGAAGGTACAACTCCTTAACAGTAAGAAGTTACTCGAACAGGCAAGGACTGTTTTAGTAAATTGTTTTGATGTTTGATAGGGCATTTGCCATATTTGGTCTCATGATCATCAAGTCATGACCTGATGCTGCAGTCAGGATAGTCTGCAGAGTACCTAAGTCCTCGACAACAAACAGCAGATGTATCGAGTTTAGGCTCATTGAAAACGGCTCGATGTGTGGATAAACGTACTGCTAATAAAGAACACCGAAGTACATAGAGACCTGATGCTGAAGCCAGGAGCATCAGGAAAAGTACAAACCTTGAAATTACAGCACCGTAGTCGTGTTTGGGCTCATTTTAAACAGGATTAAATTTTAAGTTCATTGCAATGTTGACATAAATCTGACCTGATGCTACAGCCGGGATTATCAGCATCTAGTCTAATGACTGATTGAAAGATTTACCTTTCGGCTTCATCATCAGATCAGTTCGATATATCCTTTCCCTCTCCAGCATCTAGTCTACTGACCCCCTCTTCTTTCAAACAGTCAAGAGGATATATCGAACTGATCTGATGATGAAGCTGTCGGCTTCATCATCAGATCAGTTCGGTAAATTAATGTAATCTAACCGTGTTTGGGATTATTAGAACCGTTATGAGATGCGAAACTTTAATACCTTATAGTCAGAGACTATAAGGTATTTAAGTTTGCCTGAGGGGTACTTTTTAGTGGTGGTACCATAACTAAAAAGTGTAAAATAAAAAAAACTTTTTACAAAAAAAATATAACCGACTTCAATGATAAAAAAACACTGAAAAGTATCAAATAACTTTAATTTTGGAAGTCGGTGTTAAATAACGAAGAGACTAAACTATTATAGAAACACCGACTTCCAAAATTAAAGTTATTTGATACTTTTCAGTGTTTTTTTATCATTGAAGTCGGTTATATTTTTTTTGTAAAAAGTTTTTTTATTTAAATTGACGAAAAAGTTGCGAAATTTGTGACATATTTGCAAAATAAACAAAATAATATAAACATTTTAAATCATTGGAAATTCTGAAGCGTAAATATAGATAAGTGACAATGAGACCAAAAAAAAACTAGGACAAGTACGAGTCGGACTCATGCACGCAGGGTTCCGTACCGTCCTTAGAAAAAAACGGCAAAAACATTCACGTTTGTTGTATGGGAGCTTAAGGGGGGCTCCCATTATTAGGCTCCCATATTTATTTTATTATTATTATTTTTTTTTTTTTTAATTCACAAAACTGATGTACAATCATACAATCAAAAAAAGTAAATCTTATAAAATAATATATCTGATTGACACCTACTAGATGTGAATCTTACATGCATATTTAAGAAATAGTCACTTACAATTAAAAATTAATTAATATTTAACATAAACTTAAAGTACGAATTCCTCATGTTAAGAAGAAACCTAAAAGAACCATTAATCAAACACTAATTATGTTGTAAGCCTGGTAATAAACAGACGGACAGACATCGAAGCCTTAGTAATAGAGGCACGATTTAACCGTTTGGGCACGGGACCCTAAAAATAGTGTATTGGGTGAGAGATGATAAATGACTTGAAAAGGTAAAAAATATACATTTAAATAGTAAGTTCTAAAAGCTAATATTAATAATACCTATTCTAAAAAACTGCAGCCAAGGAAAAACAAACGAAAATACAAAAATTCTCTCCTTGCGAACAATAGTGTTGGGACCAATTCACAGATTATAAATAGTTTTCTCACGGCTCGACTACTCTGTGAGTGCGAAAGACAATGGGTTCTCAGTGGTGTGACGAAAAAACACATTTACGCAACGTCCTTTTTGTTTTGAGTCTAACGAGTTATTTTGATATTAAATAGCTTATCATGACTAATATTGGAGAGGCTAGACAAACTGGCGTTGTGTCAGGAATAAAGATAGATAAAAAGTTTATATCTGGGACAGATATGCGTGATCTGCTAGGTACTTTACTTATTGTCACGTCCCCTTCCAGATTTATTAAAAAAACTAGCTTTTACCCGCGGCTCCGCCCGCGTTTATTAATATACTATATTCTTTCTTTCTTTGCCCTCACTTAAAAAAAATAGCCTATGTCCGTCTCCAGCGTCCCAACTATCTCTGCACCAAAATTCATCAAAATCGATTTTGCTATTTAGGCGTGAAGACGTAACAAACAAATAAACAAACTACATTCGCTTTATAATAACATAAGTAAGAATTATACCAATTTTTTTTTTAGGTTCATTAATTATCCAGTGACTTCCCCCGCTCTAAGGCGAAGCGGGAGGACATGTCAGATTTTACTAACTAAGAAATGTTTTGTTTTATTTTTAACAAGTTTTGGAAGTCTTAATGTAAGTGATGTCATGTCTTGTGTGTAGAGCGAATAGATTGCTTCAAGCAAGCAAGTTCCATCATCGGCCTCATACTCGAAATCGCTTACCATCAGGTGAGATAGTGGTCAATGGTGAGCCTATTAAAAAAAGCATAATACTACTACCACTACTACCACACCGCTACTACTACCTATACTACCACCCTACCTATACTTTAGGGGATGTTTAATTATATTTAACTATGTTCTTTTTTTATGTGCTTTAGTGATCGTAAGCTTTCTATAATATTAACTATTTCTACCCGTGAGAACCTGTAATTGGCTGTATGTTTATTATACTATTGTTATCCTTTTGTTGTAGCTGTTGGTTCTCCTAATAAATAAATAAATAAATAAATAATAAAAAAAAAAATTAAGTACATCCGCATCTAACATCATAATCAGTCTTGCGGGGCTGTTTGAAAGAATAACCGTGACCCTGGAAAGCTAAGGGCTACTAAAGGAAGACTAGTGGTATTAGTCAGTAAAAGTCTGACAATCCCTCTTATTCCACGTAAAGCGGGAGGAGACATTGGATGATTTCCCGTCTCCAACACCATTTTTAGCTTAAAACAATCTTTAAAAAATGTCACTCGCTCGTCATCACGCTTAACTTTCTTAGTTATTTAACACAAATAATTTCCCTTTTCAAGATACAGACAGTAAAACCACGATGTATTGTCCATTAGCAGTAAATCAAATATGGGAAAAGTAATCACCATTATGCCAACATCTACCGACTACGTTCCATTCTTCGACATCACGATCATAACACATGATTGCAGCTAAAATCATCATAATTAATCTAAAGGTATGCACGACAAAGGTTATATCACTGGTAAATACATGCATAATTATTTATTTATGTTGTTTAACATGCGACACGTGTGTTCGATTAGATATTCATAATATGAGTTATCGATAATGAGGTGGTGCATCACTATTGCGCAGTACTGTCAGCTGTTCAGTCGGGCGCCATCTTGGAAAATTTTTGTTTACACTTTTACTGTAATAGTGTTTTGTGGTTACTTTATTTCAAGTCATCATTGAAAGGAGTGTATACTTAGGTCCTTCGGCCTAGGCGATGTTTTTTATTTAGTTTTTTAAAAATTTCTACAAAATTAAAAAAAAATATGATTAGAAAAATTATGCTTCAAAAATTATGCGTAAATAATATAATGCGAAAATATAATTAGGACAAAAAAAGTATGCCCAGTTATATTAGGTCTTAAAGTTTTATGCAAATGAATATGGAACCTTAATTATAAGTTCCCAAGTAATTTTTAATGTTGGTGTACAATATAGAATACTAGCGACCCGCCCCGGCTTCGCTCGAGTGCAATATTATACATATAAACCTTCCTCTTGAACCACTCTTTCTATTAAAAAAACCGCATCAAAATCTGTTGCGTAGTTTTAAAGATTTAAGCGTACATAGGGGTATAGGGACAGAAAAAGCGACTTTGTTTTATACTATGTAGTGATATAAATCTATATCTATCTATCTATACTTATAATAAATCTGTAGAGAGGTCAATTCTGTACATGAAATATATTTCCAAAATAACTATCAGGGGGTGATTAGTGATCGATACTGATGCCAAAAATGCAAACAGTACAATTTTTGTCTGTCTGTCTGTCTGTCTGTCTGTCTGTCTGTCTGTCTGTCTGTCTGTATGTTCTTTATAGAAACAAAAACTACTCGATTGATTTTAACGAAACTTGGTACAATCATTCTTCATACTCCTGGGCAGGTTATAGTATACTTTTCATCACGCTATGATCAATAGGAGCAGAGCAGTGAAGGGAAATGTTGGGGAAACGGGAGAAATTACTCGACGGAATAAGCAACAGGATCCGCGTACGAAGTCGCTGGCAGAAGCTAGTATTTAATATGTTCTCATTTGAAACAGAATCATGCCAATTATATCAAACAAAGAGAAATACTTACATGAAAATTTAGACGTGGCCCAATTTAGTCTTTTACGAAATTCATTATTAACCCACAACACGTTGGATTTTCGACTCTATCTTTGTGGGTGAAGGTTTAATTTTGTGTGTGTGCAATTGAGCTATGATTCCGGTTTTGCAATATGCTTTATGTATTTTCGCGGTTAGTCGCAATTTGAAGATAGTTAAATCTAAGTAGGGTTTGGTAACTTAAAATGAGGTTTTATGTGAAACTCTAGTGTATCTAATCTGGATAGAATAAACTTAATTCTACACTGAAATAATAACAAAACTTTTAAACAAAAAAAAAGGAATCAAAAAGAAGAAAAAGTATAATATAAGAAAAAAAAAGTATAAAAATAATAAAAGTATTTTTTAAGAAACTTTTTTGTAACTTTAAAGTATTAAAAATATTAATTATTTCACATTTCTAAAACCCAAAGAATCAGTATTTACCGTGGCAATACTGCCAATCTTATTTATTTATTACTAGCTTTTGCCCGCGGCCTCGCTCGCGTTAAATTCGGGGTAACACAGTTTCTCTGGATTAGAAAGAGACAAAAAGTAGCCTATGTCACTCTCCATCTCTTCAACTATCTCCACTTAAAAAAACACGTCAATTCGTCACTCTGTTTTTTCGTGAAAGACGGACAAACAGACACACACACTTTCCCATTTATAATATTAGTATGGATTAAAATTTTCTTTTTTTTTTCTCCGTTTAAAGTATTTGTTTATCGTGCAAACCTACCACAGTGTTGTCTTTTTAACCCAAAGGTTGACTGGTAGAGAAGGCCTTGTTGCATTAAGTCCGCCTATGTACAACTATTGTACATGAAGTTTAACCCTTCAGATACCGTCAATTAGAGACACAATAGTAAGACAATAGATGCGCGGCCACCGGGTGTCGCTTGGGGATTCATAAATTAATGGATATATAAATTAAATGCTTTGTGCACACAAAAGTACAAAGGTAGACTTAATATCTTAGGCATTTTCTACCAGCTTACCTTTGGGTCATGCAGCTACCCATTACTCGACATCCGCAAGCCTGCGTCTACGGTGACCTGACCAATCATGGATTACAAGCGTGATATCCATATAAATAAAACGTATTTTAGCGACCTTTGCACCTGATAAAGAAATAGCGCATAAAATAGTTCAATTACTAATTAAACTAATTATTTCGTATACTTTCAACACATTGATAACCCAATTTTTCTGTTAAGTTCAAGACCTAATTGATAACCTTTCTCCATTTTAAATAATGCCGACGATGCGCAAAAACATAGATTCTGATAAAATTATATTATATTAGACTTTTCTTGATTATTAGATTTACATGTTTGTTAACGCCCCAACGGCACAGGAGTAATTATATTCCTAGTGTGGGACTATCTTTTCTTTTATTTTTCGTTACCTTAAATCTTTTGGGCTCTTTTTACCTTTCGAATACCGTCAATTAGAGACACAATAGAAAGACAATGACAGCGCAAACACAAAATAGATAGGTACAGAAGACAATCTCATGTATGTACCTACTTCACTTTTTATACCTACGCTCGGTGGACGCACACTAATGAGCGTTTGAGCCGAAACTGTTCGACGAGCGGGCAGAGACCTCCGAGATACCGTGCCCGTGAGCGGTGTCTATGTGTGCGTTGCGAGAGCGAGCTTTGTATGAAGATTGCATTCTGTAACCTACATAATTTTGTACTTGGGGTTTAATTAATTAAAATATCTAGTGATCATCCGCCATATTTCCTGATTCTCTCATTCCTATTTCTCAGAACGGAAACTTTATCTAGACTAACGACATATTACGTGTTAAATAAGTTTATAAAAACGTAACATCGTTAAGAATTATGTAAAGTAACGTAACCGACGCAGTTAAACTTAACCGATACTAAATGTACCCGTTTAGTAGCTTACGAACGTGAGTCAGCGATGTTTTTTGTTAGTAAAATAGGGATGACGAAGAGTGGGAGAATGATGACGAGGCAAATGAGAATTGGAATGGTCTAGAATGTAGATTCCCAATGGCGGCGGTACCGCCCCCTAGTGGGCGCTGGATCTTTTCGTGGGGGGCGGTAGCGGGTCCAAAGGCAAATGAGGGCGTTATGTTAACATGTTTTAATATTTTTAACCGACTTCGAAAAGGAGAAGGTTCTATGTTCGGCTGAATGTATGTTTTTTTTTTTTGTATGTATGTTCACCGATATTTCGGTCAATTGCGGACCGATTTTGAAAATTTTTTTTTTGATTGAAAGGTTATGCTTCCAAGTTGGTCCCATAGAAATATTGTTATGATCTGATTATGAACTTCGAAGATAAGGAACAGAACTCCTCATAGAATCATAGCAGAATTGTCGTAACAAGTAAAATTGCTTTGTTTATACGTGTAGTCGATGACTGACTGAAAGAAAAGGGGGAGGGGAAAGGGGGAAGGGGTAAATTCATGTAATATAACCGTATTTGGGATTATAAGAATCGTTATGAGATGCACTCTGGCTATAAGGTAATTTATGGTTAGCTGAAGGGTAGGTACTTTTTAGTGGTGCTACCATAACTAAAAAGTGAAAAATAAAAAACTTTTTACAAAAGTCGGTGTTAAATGACGAAGAGACAAGATTAGGTATCTATTATAGAAACACCGACTTCCGAAATTAAAGTTATTTTGTACTTTTTGAAGTCGGTTTAATTTTATTTTTTTTGTAAAAAGTTTTTTATTAAATAATTAATAATCACGACTACGACCACGAGTAGGACGATTACACACATAGAGAGAGAATTTATTTTTAATTTGTGATTATAATTAGATAATAAAATTGAGTATAAAGTTTACGAAAATTATATTAAATAATTATGTCAAACACTCATTTAAAAAAAAAATTCAAATTGTAAAACAAAAATATAATGTCAAATTGATTGTAAGAGGTATTCTCTGAAAGTACTGGACTGGTCCGATAGCAAACATTTTTTCACCGATAAAAAACTGCTTTATTCCTGAGTGACAGCCAGGTGTTATTTTATGCACGCGGGCGAAGCCGCGGGCTAGAGGTAGTTGAAAATAAAAACAAAAGAAAATAAAAAGAGTTAGAAGTAGGTTTAACAGTACAGTATTCATATTAATACCAACGCTTCAATAAGTCCAAACAAAAGTGAAAACCCATGGGAAACATGGTGGTCCTATTACTTCAATAGTGCACTTTTTCCTTGCTCGATCTGCAATGGTAAAAAGAGGATAATGTGTTTTGCGTGTTACACTGTAGAGATATGTTTCAGACAGGATTAGGTAATCTATTGCAATGAAGTGTAGTTTATTAACCGACTTCGAAAAGGAGGAGGTTCTATGTTCGGCTGAATGTATGTTTTTTTTTACATACAAAAAAAAAGAAAGGATAACGAAGAGACAAAATTAGGTATCTATTACAGAAACACCGACTTCCGAAATTAAAATTATTTTGTACTTTTCAGTGTTTTTTACACTGAAGTCAGTCAAATTTTTTTTGTAAAAAGTTTTTTATTTACTCGCTTATTAAATAGGTATCAGTTGCGTGATATCAGCTAACAGCTGGACGACTGTTCGCGTGGCCAGAGGGCTGGGCTTTTCTTCGGTCAACGAATCAGCATTGCTAAATGTTGGAAATATTGTTTATTTTTTTACCAACAGATGGCGCTGTTAGGTGAGCGATGTTAAGATTTTTCGCGAGATGTTGTCCGGTGTTATTTGGAGTCGGCGCAACACGTTTTTTCTTCCATTTTATCCTGTCACCCGTCATGCTGTCACTAAGTTCCTTTTCTTTCATATCACACAATCCATCCATCTTTTCTTTGGCCTCCCTCTCCCTCTCCACACATCCACATGTACACTCATAATTCTTTTAGTAACATGCGTTTCATCCCTCCTCTTTACATGCCCTTACCAAGACAAACGATTCCCCTTCAACTTTTCAGTCACTGGCGCCACTTTCATTCAAACTTCCTCTGAAATACTCATTTCTCACATTATCCATTCTCGTCACACCACACATCCATCTCAACATTCTCAACTCCGCTGCATGCAATCTTTTTTCATCCGTCTGTTTCACATATTAAAATAAGTTCTTTATTTAAAATATAGGTAAAAAAGAACTTACTGGGCATCAAAAAATGGAACATTTTCTTTGCATAGCGACAATAACCAACAATAATAACTATCAGATTACGTTTCTAAGTTACAATTACATCAGTTTTATAAATAACGTGGGAATACGCGTTGATATCCGATTCTCAGCTCAGTACTAATCAATGATATAATTAGAGGCTTGTTCAAAGTCAGATGAAGAAATTAGGTTAGTAGATTATTATGATCATAGTTTGAGAGCTGTAGTGGCCTAGTAGTAGCAGCCCCATCATCATCAGCCTTTTAAATGTTCCCACTGCTGGGACTCAGGCCTCCTTTCTAGGAGAGGGAATGGGCCGTAATCCACCACGCTGGCCCGAGCAACGTTGCGTCCTTCAACGCTGCGTCCTCCGGTACGTGGTCGCTACTCTAGAACCTTTCGTCCCCATCGACCATCTATTCTGCAAGCAAAGTGACCTGCCCACTGCCACTTTTGGCGATTCTTCGGGCTATGTCGGCGATCTTGGTTCTCCTGCGGGTATCTTCATTCCTAATGCGATCACGCAAGGAAACTTATAGCAGAGCTCTTTCCATTGCTCTTTGGCTCTAGACTTTACTAGTAATTTGTTTCATCTTCACTGCTCTCAAAACGGTGAAAAAAAAAACATGAGCAAAAACCTGACACTGGCTTAAAAAATGCAAAAACTTGAAAAAAAATGAACTTCGCGGGCTACGCGTTCGGATGGAACCCTTAATCAAATTCAAAATTCAAATACACAATCCGCGCGCGAAATCTTAAACGTCAAACTATTCAAATTTACTGTTCTTAAAATTACTTCATACATTTCCAGTTATTTTACTATTTTAGAACTAAAAGTGTGTTGTTTTAAGGAACAATTTTGGATAATCGACTAAACAGTTGAAAGTTGTGTTGACATAGTGACTCAGCATTTAAATATGCATGGAACGTTTTGGGATCGTGAGATAAACCAATGCATGTTGTGTTCTGTCACTTGAGCTGTCGAGGTTGTGAAATGGCTGCATGGATTTGATACTTTTGCCTAATACAGCATTAGTTTTAGTATTATGCGAAACCCTAAATACATGGCTAGTATTTTTATGTAAAGAATCTATGTATAAAATGTCATATAACTATGTCATGGAAAATCACGAAGTTGTAAGTTTGTTATGTCAGCAAAAATACATAGTTACCGGGCCATCCAGGCGAGTGTGGGGTAGTTTTGCACTTGCACCCAGCCGTTTGACGTCTAATGCCCGCTATGACCAGCCGTGACCTGTGTTGTACTTAGTGTCGGTGGTATCCAACTTGTAACCTTTTAAAATGTAAAAACTATTGGAATCCATTCAGTTACTGATTCTGAACAAACTATGTTCAGATTTCGCATATAAGTACTAAAAATAGTGTAAAGTAGGAACCATAGAGCATTGAAGACTTTGATAGTTATGTCAAACGTAATTTTTGACACCAAACAAGCGATTTTAGCGTCTCTGTGGTCTTAATTTTAGCTTTGTCTGAATAATATTTTAAATTGCAGATCAGGTTAGCCACCCAATAAAGTTAACACAACAAAAATGCTTGAGATGCATTCTAATTATAAAATAAACAATATTTTTTCCGCTTCGAAACTATGTTAGTATTTCAGTTATTCATTATAAAATCGTTGCAAAAACATCATTTTTAATTAGATACTTGTTGTAGTTTAGTTAAGAAATCGCACTCGACCTTGTTATACATAGTTAAGAATTCCGCATATTTTGAATTATACATTGATTTTTGTATAAATATTCATTTCAGTCAATGACATTTTAATAAACAGACATGTTATACACTCACAAATCAACCGAAAAATGTGTTCCGCGCAGCAGCGGCAGCACTTGTGGTATAAGATCCCCAGTGTTTTATTTACTGAAGTATCATAATTGGTACACTTTCTTTACGTACACGAAGGCAATTTTTTTTTAAATTTAAATTTGTAGCAGCGCGCAGCGTATGACTAGATTCGATATGTGACGCCTAAAGGCAAGGATCCCAATTAGGATCCTTTTGAGTCTTCACGAATGCGCGCTCATAGCAAATCTGTTTATTTAAATATCATTGATTTCAGTGCATAATTTATTTACTATATATACTTATAAAATGCTTTGTCCTGATCCTAAATGACTGACGGATCAACGCTCAGCCTAAAGCGCTGATCGTAAAGACTTGAAACTTCTAGGGTATGTTCTTTGTATGACGTAGGCATTTGATAAAAAAGGATTTTTCGAAATTCCTCCCCTAAAGGTATAAAAAAGGGAAGCAAAGTTTGTATTGAAAAACCTATTTTACCGCGGGCGAAGCCGCTCTCAGAAGCTTGTAGCAAATAAAAAGCCATAAACAAATGACATTCTGTCAGCGCTTAGATTATATACCTCTAGACCATGTAACTGTAGAAAAGTGCGGAAGTGAGAAACATATATAAAAAACTAGCTTTTGCCCTCACGGCTTCGCTCCCGCTCTTCCCTACTCTACCCTACTCTACCCTACACTACTCTACCCTACTCTACCCTACACTACTCTACACTACTCTACACTACACTACTCTACACTACTCTACTCTACACTACTCTACTCTACACTACTCTACTCTACACTACTCTACTCTACCCTACTCTACCCTACTCTACCCTACTCTACCTTAATCTACCCTACTATACCCTACTCTACCCTACCAAACTTCACATAAACCATCTACTAAATAGTCTGAACAAAGCCTAAAAATTTGGTTTGGATAGGTGAGCCCGTTCTTGAGTTATAAAATAACAACGAAAAGTGGCATTGATTTTTATATATATAGACTAGCTTTGCCCGCGCGGCTTCGCTCCCGCTCTTCCCTACTCCACCCTACTATACCCAACTCTACCCTACTCGACCCTACTCTACCCTACTCTACCCTACTCTACCCTACTCTACCCTACTCTACCCTACTCTACCCTACTCTACCCTACTCTACCCTACTCTACCCTACTCTACCCTACTCTACCCTACTCTACCCTACTCTACCCTACTCTACCCTACTCTACCCTACTCTACCCTACTCTACCCTACTCTACCCTACTCTACCCTACTCTACCCTACTCTACCCTATTCTACCCTACACTACCCTACTCTACCCTACTACTCTACCCTACTCTACCCTACCCTACCCTACTCTACCCTACTCTACCCTACTCTACCCTACTCTACCCTACTCTACCCTACTCTACCCTACTCTACCCTACTCTACCCTACTCTACCCTACTCTACCCTACTCTACCCTACTCTACCCTACTCTACCCTACTCTACCCTACTCTACCCTACTCTACCCTACTCTACCCTACTCTACCCTACTCTACCCTACTCTACCCTACTCTACCCTACTCTACCCTACTCTACCCTAAACTACCCTATTTTTTTTTTCCATAAGAACCTTCTCCTCACAATAACAATCACAACAAAAAAAAAATCAGCCAAATCGGTCAAGCCGTTTTCATGCCAAGTCGTGACAACGGAAAACGGGGGTCATTTTTATATAGATACTAGCTTTTGCCCTCGCGGCTTCGCTCCCGATCTTCCCTACTCTACCCTACTCGACCCTACTCTACCCTACTTTACCCTACACTACTCTACACTACTCTACTCTACACTACTCTACCCTACTCTACTCTACACTACTCTACCCTACTCTACCCTACTATACCCTACTCTACCCTACCAAACTTCACATAAACCATCTACTAAATAGTCCGAACAAAGCCTAAACATTTGGTTTGGATAGGTGAGTCCGTTCTTGAGTTATAAAATAACAACGAAAAGTGGCATTGATTTTTATATATATAGATAGATAAGTAAGAAAATTGAGACAAAACGTTACATGCTCTGTCTCATTCGGCGCGGCCGGTTTGTTGTTTGGCTCACTTTGAAAAGTGAGCCAAACAAAGGCCTGTCACTGTCACTGAGAGGTCGGCTCGAGTAAATTGTGTTTTAGAATAATTTCGGCAATTAAAATAATACTTTTAGTGTATGTATAAGAAATAGACTCCAATAGATAAGTTTATAGTGTACTAGCGACCCGCCCCGGCTTCGCTCGGGTGCAATATTATACATATAAACCTTCCTCTTGAATCACTCTTATCTATTAAAAAAAACCGCATCAAAATCCGTTGCGTAGTTTTAAAGATTTAGGCGTACATAGGGATATAGGGACAGAAAAAGCGACTTTGTTTTATACTATGTAGTGATTTCAGTGGTCATATTTAAGGAAAAGTTTACGTAATGACCTCATTCAAGTTGTATAGTGTTGTCTCATGTGCGGCTACGAGGTGGCCTATATCTACAGTGTGTTTCACTTAAGAAGTTCTTTTGCCGTAATGTTGGCAATACGGAAAAACAGTGTTGCAATATTTTTAGCAACTAAATTACTTAATATTAGGGAGATTAACTGATATTTCGTTACTATTAACAATTGCCTTTTTTTGAATAAAGTATAAAACGCTGGGCTCCATTTCGATTGTCCTGCAATTCTTTCAAATACCGAAAACGCCACGCTACAATATCGTATCTCTCTATAACAACGTCCTTTTAGACCTGCTTTTTTTTAAATAAAATTCCATTCCTTTTATGATTCTCCAAAAAGTGCTGCAACTACCGTTAAAATCGTTTTCGTTGCGCATTTCGGGGAACAATTTTGGTAGAGTAGGCAACTCTTTCCTTTTTCCCTCCTTTTTTGTGTAGACAGACAGGGGAGCCAACATTATGCCAAAGGAACGTCTTAAGTGAAACCAAAGATTTTAGTAGAATATATAAAATCTTTGAGTGAAACGCACTTGTATAGGTGTTTAATCTAAGTGTCAGCGTTACTGTAGACGGTTGAATTTTTTTTTTAAATTCTTTTTAATAAGATTCAGCTTGATTTGAGAAGTTCGTGTCAAAGTCATAATACATTTTGAACCTTTTGACAATGGTTACCGCTGAAAGATTTAGAGAAACACTTTGTCTTGAGTCATAATTCCATTTTGTGTTTTTTTTTGTTGTCCAGTACATTATTTTTTACAAAAATAAACATAAACCAGTTCCTAATTAGGGGCCTTCCTGTGTAACATTCGATATTCTTAGAACCATTTACGAAATCAATACCTACAACATAATATTATCCTCATATGAGCAAAAACAATCAATGTTTAACGCTCCGTCATAGACAAATGTACTTTTTATTATAAAACCTGTTTGCTTGCGTCTTGTTTATAAAAACTTCGGCCTTACCATAAAGTTTGAATGTCGACGAACCTATTGATATCGGTTCTGTGTATTTAGATACCAGATATCATCATTTTAGCCGAAAGACGTAAACTGTTGTACATAGGCCTCCCCCAAGTATCGCCACAACTTTAACATTTAAAAAAATCCTCATGGAGAGTTCCAATAAAGTTAGCAGGGGCCTTACCCATCATCTTCCTGGACTGCCCTTGTCCCGTGTTATTTTCGGTCGGCGCAACACGTTTTTTCTTCTATTCTATTCTGTCACCCGTCATGCTCTTCACACAATCCATCCATCTTTTCTTTGACCTCCCTCTTCCTCTCCACCCTTCCACATGTATACTCATAATTCTTTTAGTAACATGCGTTTTATTCTTCCTCTTTACTCCTTCCACTTTCAAACTAGGGCCATAACCATGACGTAATAAAATGTCAAGCGTGCGAGCGAGAAAGGGATGGAGCTATACCCTCTATATAGCTCCATCTCATTTTAACAGTGCAGTTTAGGTGTTAAGAGCTTCTGAAGACCTTTAAAAATAAATTTGTTATTTGTCCTTATAAAATTCAACGGAATCAAAGTAGGAAAATGAAATTAATATCGGCAAAGGAATCTTTTTAAATAGCAACCAAAATACTCCAATATTTATTTTCCTCATACCTTTGTACCTCTCACGCTTTTGTTTTTTAGGGAAGTTTTGTTTAGTTAGGGAACACATTCATTGTGCGTCCACAAAATAGATAGGTACAGAAGACAATCTCATGTATACAGTACTTCACTTTTTATACCTACGCTCGGTGGACGCACACTAATGAGCGTTTGAGTCGGAACTGTTCGACGAGCGGGCCGAGATGCTCCAAGATATCGTGTCCGTGAGCGGTGTCTATGTGTGCGTTGCTCGAGCGCGCTTTGTATGTAGATTGACTTCTGTATCTATATATTTTGTGGTACAACTAAAGAGTACTCTTTGCTGAGTCTGTTTCCTGAGAGCTACTAAATATATCTCAGAATACGTGACTTTGTGTAAGATGTAAAGTAGCATGTGACTGTTAGTGATAGTGTAATAGCCATATTAGAAGATTCCGCCAGAAAAGACTCTGTACAAATATAAAACTTTATCCATTGTACCTACAATTTAGATATACTTAGTTGGCCAAGCAAAACCGACGGTGTCTACAAAGTGAATTAAAAGAGCAAGAGTGCATTAGTAATTTAAAAAAAAACTGCAATCACAAAATAAATGACACAACGTTTGACAGATGTTTTGGCGCGCTCGCTAGACAAAAAGACATGTTCTAATTTTAAACAGCTGTCAAAATTTTAGTTTCGTTTTGGGTTGATTCGAATTTTCAAAAGAATGAATGACGCTAACAATAGAAATAAAAAAAAAACTTCATTGAACTATAAATTCAAATTACATCAAGTGAAGACCTTTTAGTGTTTCATTTGATAGAATGTGACCTAATTACTTACCGGTAAAGTGCAAGTAGGATCCTTCTAATTTCAAACGATGACAGATCTACACATAGGTTCTACATAATATGCATGGACCATCGTCAAATTCAGGGCCACACAAAGATTTTATATATCCACACACATTCAAATTTTAATGACAATTTTTACAATTATTTTATTTTATTTTTTATTTGTGTTTTTTTTTGTAATCTTCTGACATTATGTTTTTTTTTATTTTTATTTCATCCTATTTTCATGACATTTTTTTTTTTGTTTTTCATAATTTGACATGCATGTACTTTTATCTTTGATTTAGTTAATTCTTATATATAAACGACATGGATAAATACTGGAGACTAACTTCATAAGACTGATTTTGTATGCCTATCGGCGGGACATGGTTTGTACAAAAATATTGGAAAACCACCTGTAATCACCTATGTTCACAAAACGAATAAATGAATTTGAATTTGAATTTGAATTCATTATGCGTACAGCTAAGGAGTGGAATTCCCTGCCGGAGTCTGTATTTTCTGATAGCCACAACCTAGAGGTCTTAAAGTCAAGAGTGAAAAGGTTACCTACATCTAGTTAAGCTTCTTTTATGTGTCTTTGCACTTATAAAACATCTGAAGCTAGGGCACGGTTCCAAATTGTTACTTTCGAATGGAGAAGAACCGGCAAGAAACTCTATGGTTACTCTTTTTAAAAAAAAATGGTATCATGTTAGACATTCAACCCATACGCACAAAGCGTTTTGGGAACACATTTATTGTGCGTACAGCCAAGGAGTGGAATTCCCTGCCGGAGTCTGGGTTTCCTGATAGCTACAACTTAGGGGTATTTAAGTCAAAAGTGAATAGGTTACTTCTAGGCAAGCGTGTTCCATCGTCGACCACATCATCGCTTACTATCAGGTGAGATGTGGTCAAACGCAAGCCTATCAATAATTTAAAAAAAATTGGTAGATGTTACAATATTTCCATATTACAGAGGAATTATGAGCATGTTTTGTCATTGTATCTTTTAAAAAACTGCTTATCTCCAGTCCATTCCTTTAGTAAAGGATAGTTCGCAATAACCCAGTCTACTCGGCGTCCGGTGGCTGTGTGCGTATGTGTTATGCAAGCCGTAGTGATGGGACTTGTCGATCGTCGTCGGTAACTTGAGATCGAGTTGGAATGTCATCAGTGTATGACATTGTATTGATAACTGCAACTGTCAAAATTTAAAGGTGGAGTAAAAGAAAAAAGAAAACTAAAGCCTACCTAGAAAGAAAGAAAATCATTTCATTTGTCGGAACTAGGCGCAAATACTTTTTTTTTACCTGTGTTCCTGAGTCAGCCAGTCATTCTTTCGAACAATTCCTTAGTTAAACCACTAATATTTGCTCGATTACTATTGTTCTAAAAGGATGATGAAAGTACCTAGCCAGCGGCTTCGCCCGCGGGAAAGTAGGTGTCTCAATATAAACTGTAGAACCCCGCTTTATCCCTTTAGAGGCTAAATTTTAGAAAATCCTTTCTTAGTGATCGCCTACATCATAAAAGCAAACTTTGTGCCAAATTTCACGCACGGCAGATTCGGCTGTGTGTTGATATGTCAGTCAGTCAGTCAGTTTCTCCATTTATACTTAACGATGTATACGTATTATAGTGTGTAGCTCACACTCAATAAAACTAAGTGTATGAAGCCAATTATTTTTATTTTTATGGCATTTATTACTTTTTTGATTGAATGTCGGTAGATTGCGATGTTCAATATTAATTTTTATTTTCTATTCATGTTAATTATTGTTGTTAATTAACTTTGATTGTGTTGTTTTAAAATACTGTCTGTTTTCTCGTGGAATGTCTCGTTTTTATGTTATTTTTGTTTGATGGAGTTTTTATTCAGGGTAGTATTCAATCCGATTCAATCTAATCAATTGTTTGATTATTTACATCTTAAATATTAAATATTATAAATTAATAGGTTGATGTGATTGTTATTGTTAAAATGATATTCAGTTACATGGATGAAAGAATCATCATATCAGCCGAAAGACGTCCACTGCTGGACATAGGCCTCCATCAAGCGTCGCCACAACGACCGGTCCTGTGCTTCATGCATGCATCGAAAATATACTCGGCCGCAAAAAGGGAATATGTTTTGTTGGAAAAAGGCAATTTGCTTTTTTTTAATACTTACATATTTTTTATTGGTCCAAAACCATCGGCCACTTACACAAACACAGCTTTGGACAACATTGGTTGGGTGTTTTCAAAGCCTGACTTACATAGGAGGTCAAAGATATATTTTTTGTATTTCATACATAATAGATTACATTTAGCACAAAAAAATAGTGGACTTGGTCAGAGCATAAGAACTTCTATCTGAAAAATGATATTAAAAATAATTTAGGAACCAAATCTTAATGCTTAAACCCGATGACCTCACAAATGCCACTAGGTAAGTAATATAAATAAAACACAACACAGTTATAAGACTGGCCAACTAAATCGTTATAATACCAGTTTATATTAAAAAAAAAAAAAAAACTATAATAAAATTACAATAAAAATGTTAAAAAGAGTTCCAGTTGTATAAGAAAGAAACAATAACAGTAAGGTCATTGAACGTTTGCATAAGATTGAATATTTACCAGAAATATCTAGAATTCAAAGGTTGTTGCATAAATCAAGTTAGTTTAGATTTGTACGAAAGATTCAAAACGACTCTAACAGTTTGAACTTTGAAACGTTATATAGACACATCACTATGTTTTTTTTCCTAGGAAGAAAGCATGAAAGAAAACATATTTATTCTGCCTGAATAGACGCACAAATCATTACAAAAAAATCCCCGCCAGGCCGTATATACAGGGCTTAACTGTATTGAGTATCAATGTACTCTGTATATTGCACCATACACCATAGACAACACAGTTGTCTAGGTTTTCTATTGCAACTAATCTCTGTTGTCTGTGACACTTTGACGCTGGCCTACATGGATACTAAAAACGTCAGAGCCTAAGGCAAGGCTCCAATTACTCGTCTTCTTTGGAGAAGAACCGGTAAATAACTCAGGAATACTCCATCATCATCATCATCTTCCTGCCCTTGTCCCGTTTTATTTGGGCGCAACACGTTATTTTTTTTCCATTCTATCCTGTCACTGGTCACGTTATCGCTAACTCCCTTTTAACTCTATAAAAAGTATATATTTTACAACATTTCCATATTACAATATTAATAGCTATGAGAAGACTGTGTAGACCAGTCCATATTGTATTCTAAAGATAAAAATAAAATGGATCGAAATAGAAAATAATCTATGAGTCTGCGAAGTCTATTGTGTTCTATATTACAAGTAAGATTTTATCAGTTTCGTACTTAACTTATCAATAGAATGACTTGCTCACAGAATTGTGTCAAGGCAACAGACTATATATTTATTGACAAAGCAGTTTTGGTATTCAAGTAAATTGAGAATATTTTCCAGTTATAGATGGGCATTTACTGCCGGCAATTTTTTTTTTGTTAGCCATTACTGTCCCACTGCTGGGCAAAGGCCTCCCCCAATTCCTTCCAAAGTTTCTTCTCCTGCGGTGTCTCTAACCAGTCCTCGCGGTAGGCGTCCAAATCATCCCGCCACCTCTTTCTAGGCCGGCATCGGCGGCGCCTTCCCTCAGTAGGAACCCACTGTGTGGCGATGCTTGCCGGCAATATTAAACATCAATAATATAATAATAATATTCCACAACTATCACACAACGCCGTCTAGTCTCAAGCTAAGCAGAGCTTGTGTTATGAGTACTAGACAACTGATAAACATACTTATACATTTCTAAATACATACATATTATAGATAAATTACACCCACACAGAACAAATGATCATGCTCATCACATAAACATTTGTCCTGGGTGGGAATCGAAACCACGACCTCCGGCATAGCAGTCAGGGCCACTGACCACTAGACCAACAGGCCAGTCAAGTCAGTCAATATTTGGATAATGAAGTGGGCTGCAATATTGTAAACTCGTTTGTACTGGTTTTTCTTTTTCTATATGTATATTGTATCTGTTAGTGTTTATTGTCCCACAAATAAATAAAATAAAAAGCTTGTTTTCCAGAAATAAAACTAGAATAAAATCACTACCAATTCATTTTTTTTTTCTATTATATCTTTACACTGACAAAAAAAAATAGACCCAAACAACAAAATTCAAATTTTGCTAATTCTATAACTCTAATGACATTTTGATCGCTGACAGCGATGTCTACCAAAAACTAATCAAAGAAAAGGGCTCGTTCTTCGCTCAAAGAATTAGCATTGCCATCCAGCGTGGTAATGCTGCCAGTCTTCTGGGCACATTCCCGGATGACAGCGATGTGGAGGAGTACTTCGACGCCTGAGTGTACTTTGTGTTTTTGTATTTTATTTAAGTACTTTATGTTTTAGTATAAGTAAGTAGTTTTTTTATATACATATGTAAATTCTATCTATTGTAGGCAATAAATATTAATTGAGTATTAGATCAAAACACGTCAACTATTACAAATGTCAAGCATCGAGCATGTCCCATCACTACTACTCTTGACAAGTGTGAATGAACGGCGTTTTGCGCATGTGTGCGTGAACGCCGTATCAGCCGGTACTAAGTACGGAACTTCGACGCCATCCGCATTGCTATAACGTAACAACCGCTACGCCATCATTAATTGAATCTCGACCTTATTTCGTATGCATAGAGTTCTATTCAGATTTAAGTTTACAAAGAAACAATGACAAAAATTCTTTTGTTCATTCCAACTTTATTTCCTTTAGCGTAAGGTCGATTATCGCATGCGTCTCGTAAGTTGAAGACTACTGCTGGTCTACAAAGGAGTTTGTGATCTATTTATAGGGTAATAGGGTAGAGTTTAGAATGAGGTGATCTTGTTAAAACCAGATCCTTCAAGTAAAAACAGATGAACTGAGTTTTAAATAAATCAGCTATGGTTGGTGTTTTTCGGGGATATTGGATTGCAATCTGTTGATACAATACTAATATAGCCTAATCAGCCATTCCCACTGCTGGGACTCAGACCTCCACGATAGTTGCATCATGCAGTTTTCATCCCAAGACATAATCATGGCGGTAAGTTCTCGGGAGTAGCTGGAGAGGTTGAGAGGTTTCACTGCGTCCTGACCTTCCATGACGCAGGTTCTCACCGGACACGATAAGTTTCGGATGCTCTTGTATCAGATCCAGGCGGAAGAAATTATCAAGTCTCCGTGTAACCGCCCGGAGGATACGGTGGAGGTGTGCCTCGCTTCGGCGGAGCACCGCCGTGTTCTAGTGGAGGCAATCAGTGGCAGCGATCTCTTATGACCGGGGCGTGGTTCAGGCTATGGTCCGGAGCGAGAGGGAATGACAAGCGGCCGCCTCCTTCTGCGAAGCAGTAATGCTAGCAAAGGAGGAGGTCGTACGCGTGAGGGAATGAACATCAAATATACGTACCTAGTAGAGAAACCCGAGGATATCAAAAATATAAATATAATACTCCACAACTATCACACAACGCCGTCTAATCTCAAGCTAAACAGTGCATGTGTTATGAGCACTAAACCACTACTTATATATTTCTAAATACATACATACATACATATTAATACTACTCTGTCAAGAAAGTACCGGGAAAAGATCAATAATGCACAAAATGTCTGTTATTCATCCAAATTTATTTTATCACCTTCAAAGTATGCTCCTTTAGAAACGATACACTTGCGCCAACGAATAATCCATTCATCAAAACATTTTTTAATTCATGAATCCCCAAGCGACCACCGGTGGCCGCGCATCTATTGTCTTACTATTGTGTCTCTAATTGACGGTATCTGAAGGGTTAAACGCTGCTTCCTGAATTGAGTTCAGTTCTCGCCGCGAATTTTCCTTTATGTCTTCTATCGATTGAAAACGGGTGCCACGAAGTGGTAATTTGAGTTTAGGAAAAAGAAAAAAGTCAGCAGGAGCCATATCTGGTGAATATGGTGGTTGCTGGATGGTATTTGTTGAGTGTTTGGTCAAAAATTCACACATCTCGACCGCTTTTGAACGCTTTGAACCACTCATAAGTACGAGTTTTTGATAAAGTCGATTCACCGTAAGCCTTCTGTAACATTTTCAGTGACTCCGAACACGAAATTCCATTGGCGATGCAAAATTTAAGACAAACTCTTTGTTGGATATTTTTGTCCATTATGAAATTCGCAATACACACTATAAATGATATTACTAAAACCAGCACTGTATTTAATATAAATAACAGATGCAACTCAAACTCCGCGCCAAAATGGAAAACAGTTGTGCCAATCTAACAACTACAAAAAAACTAAAATTTGAATTTGGAACCATAAACAAATCATCCATTCCCGATACTTTTTTGACTGAATGTATAATACAGAAATTACACCCAGACACAGAGCAAATGATCGTGCTCATCAGCATCACGGTCTATTAACACCCCCTGCCATTTATTTTTTTGATATTTTTAATGTACAGAATTTTCACTTCTACAGATTTATTATAAGTATAGATATAAGATAAATTAAACCCAGACGCAGAACAATGATCATGCTCATCACATAAACATTTGTCCTGGGTGGCAATCGAATCCACGACCTCCGGCATAGCAGTCATGGCCACTAACCACTAGACCAACAGATTGCAAAACCCATGCAAAGCTGGGGTGTTTTACTAGTTTAGTTTAATTAGTAGTTACACAAAATGATAGACTAATTGGTTGTGTTTTCCGACATTTTGTTATTATCTTAAAATCTTTTTATTCTCAGTGTTGCCGTCATAATAATTAAATGTAATTTTAGTTAGCAACCCCGATTAGGCGGTACGACATGACACAAGGAAGTGATTGCATCACAGTCCTGTGTGTGTGAATTATAATCACGCTAAGTCCCTAGTGTGTTAATAACACATACACTACACATACACAACATCTTTGAACAATGAAGACTTAAGATTAAAAATTCACTACACATACAGCACAAAATAGGTTGGTACACAGCGCAAAATAGGGTTTGCGGACGGCGGGCCAAGGGTAGTTCGCTGTCCGACCGTCCGGTAACCGAACCAAGCCCAAGCAAGAGGTCGACGGCGCGCACTGTTCAGTTGTCAGCAACAGCAGGGGTCCAGCTGGGTCGAAGCCTACTGGGGCCAGGGTTATCTGAAAAGAAGCTCGAGCCCCGGTATGAGGCTAGAAGGAACGGGGTGGGTTTTTAGTCAGTAAGAGTCTGACACTATCTCCCGCTCCACCCAAGAGCGGGGGTTGTCATTAGATGATTTTCGCCACCGAAAAAAAAATTAAAAAACAATGTATATACTTCACTTTTTATACCTACGCTCGGTGGACGCACACTAATGAATGAGCGTTTGAGCTGGAACTGTTCGACGAGCGGTCCGAGACGCTACCGAGATATCGTGTCCGTGAGCGGTTTCTATGAGTGCGTTGCTCGAGCGCGCTTTGTATGTAGATTGACTTCTGTAAATACCTATATGTGTTCCTAGTGTGTTTTCCACACATAGACTACACATACACAATATCTTTGAACAATGGAAACTTTAAGATTAAAAATTCACTACATATACGGTCTCAAAAGCAAAGAATATTCAAATAAATAAAGAAGTAACGGAACCGGACATAAAAAATATACGTGCTACCAATAATATAAAGTTAAAATCCGCTTAAATATGCAATGTCGGACATGTCAAGGTTGCAACCTGACCTCACCGAAGTGACGCGGCGTCTGCGATCATGTTTACCAACATTCAGATAATGACGTTGCTAAAAAAACATGGCGACGATTTATTCTTTAACTTTGATAATATGGCCTTTTTGAGGAGTTTTCTCGATTTCGCCACGACTCCATCATCAGATCCTGACTTGGTGACTATGGGACCATTTGAAAAGTTTGCCTTGCCAACAAAAAAAAAAAGAATTTTTCAAATCAGTTGGCAAGTGACGAAGTTATCCGCGAAGAAAACAAAAAATACAAAAATCCGAATTAAGAACATTTTTTTTAGAAGTCGGTTAAAAAGCATTCATTTCTCTATGCGGTAGCAACAAGCAACTTAATTGGTACCTATCTTCTCTTCAATGGCGTGACTGTGTCCAACGGCCCAGGGTCGCGGGAATCCGATGGATGCGTGACGCACAGGACCAGTCGTTGTGGCGACGCCAACGCTTTTGGGAGGCCTATGTCTAACAGTGGAAGTCTTTCGGCTGAAATGATGATGGTCATGGTACCAACGTAATAAAAGTCAAAATCGGTTGAACGGACAGTAATAAAAGGTTTTCATAAATTTCTAATGTTATTTTGAACAGAGTATAGATACGCAGAACTCTATGGTCAGCACGTCTACGACTAACAAACCCATGAGTTAGCTAATAAATTTGAATGTTTGATTTGAGCCAATTAATATTTCTGACGAACTTGACCGATTTATTTATCAAACATCATTAAGCTGATTGCGAAAAAATAAACAACACAATGACGAAACGCTACGAGTAATATACTTGGCAGCAATAAAAAATGTTATTCCAAATTATTTTTCTAAAACATAATTTCCTACCTACTTTTTTAGGCAATACTGCCGGTGACAGATGAGTATATTAGAAGAAGTTTGAAAGTGGCGCCAGTAACTGAAAAGTTGGAAGGAAACCGTTTGTCTTGGTATGGTCATGTAAAGAGGTGGGATGAAACGCATGTTACTAAAAGAGTTATGAGTTTACAAGTGAATGGGTGGAGAGGGAGAGGGAGACCAAAGAAAAGATGGATGCATTGTGTGAAGAGTGATATGAAAGAAAACGAATTTAGTGATAGTGTGACGAGTGACAGGATAGAATGAAAGAAAAAACGTGTTGCGCCGACCCCAAATAAAACGGGACAAGGGCAGGAAGATAATGACTGCCGGTGACAGCAGTTTCCATTTTCATGAGTTATAATCATAATCATGTCAGAACTGATATCTTATTGAAAGTACATAAGCAATGTTCTTCTAAGATTTTTTTTAATAATATTCCACTACTAAACTACACAACGCCATCTAGTCCCAAGCTAAGCAGAGCTTGTGTTATGGGTACTAGACAACTGATAAACATACTTATATATTTCTAAATACATACATATTATAGATAAGTTACATCCAGACACAAAACAAATGATCATGCTTGTGGTATACAAATTTAAGATTTATCATGATTTTGTCAAAATAGGTAAATTTAAAAAATACTATCTATTTCAAAAGCAGTTTTAATCGATTTAGTATCCGTTGCTGAATATATTATTACTTTCAGGATGTGCATTTATTATATGTTATAATATGTTGTATAATTTAGTTTGACAACACTCCAATTAGGACCTCAAGTCACAGTAATACCAACATCCACATTTCACAGTCAATGACGTATGCTTCCTCTATAGTCTATGGTTTCGTCACCATCCTGTACGAAGAAGTGATTGAGTAACTATCGTTTAATAGGATTTATTTGAAGGAAGTCACCGGGCAGTTTTAGGCAAATATAAAATAGAATGTACACGGAAATTACGAAAATTTTAAGAAATATGAGAGACATATAATGTGGAAACTTTTACTAATGTAAATTAATTAATTTATTAAACGAAAAACTCGCCATTAAACCTATGTATATAAACACTATCTCAAGAAAAGAAATAAAAAACTCTTCCCGACCTGTCTATCGTCAATCTGAGCATGGATTAAAAGCTTGTTGTTTCATCCAACATATTTTTTTTTTTATAATTGGTAGGCTCTCGTTTGACCACTATCTCACCTGATGGTAAGCTATGATGTGGCCATTGTAATCCATTCATAAAGAAAACGCGAAAAAAAAGAGATAACACCTGAACGCTCTTTTGGCATTCAAAATTCCGTGATTTACTCAAATATTTCACAAAACTTGTTCCAGGAAAAAACTTCGCCATTCAGAATCTTGATTAAATGTGCAAGGTTTCTAGAAATATACTTTTTTTTCGATTATTTAGTACTAGCTTTTGGACGCGACTTTGCCCGTGTACATAAAATATAGCCTATGTCACTCAGGAATAAAGCACCTGCATATCGGTGAATAAATTTCAGCAATCGGTCCATCACCTCCTACAAACAAAAAAAAACAAAAAATAAACTTCACCTTCTTTTTTTTTTATTACATTAAGTATAGATTTTGGAAATATCATAAATTGTTTTGATTTAGGCCGAAACCGGAAAGCAGGCCGAATATTCGGTAACGGTTTCGGCTGCAAATCGTGTTTCGAAAGTTCGATATTCAAAAGCCAGAAGCACAACGGTAGGTTCTCAGCTAATTCTTTATATAATACTCATCTTATTAATAATATCACAAGTTCGTGTTGCCAGCACACGATTGTGTACGTATATTATATATTAATTGGTCTTTACGGCTGCTATCGCTTCATCAGACACGCCAAGGTCTCCCGTGATGCCTGCTGTATCATTGTAATTATCACTAACTACGGATTTATTTGTGAGCTTATTGGAGAGTAAAGATCCCTTATTATTACTAGCTTCTTCCAGCGGCTTCGCCTGCGTGAAAGTTAGTTTCGTGATAAAAACTTTAGACCGTACTTTATTCTCAAAAAAGCCCCTAAGGCTTTTTTTTCGGTAGGAAAATGATCTAATGTCCCGCTCTTGGGCGGAATGGGATATAATGTCAGACTTTTACTGACTACCTGTTGCTTCGTTGCTTTTCGTACCGGGGCTGAGCTATCTTTCCAACTGACTCTCGCTCCAGTAGGCTTAGGAGCTGAATTTTGGAAATTCCTTTCTTAGTGCTCGTCTACGCCATAAAAAGGAAACCTTGTTCAAAATTTCACGTTCCCAGTCCCAGTAGTTTCTTTCGGCTGTCCGTTGTCCGTCAGTAAGTCAGTTTCTCCTTTTATATAAATAGATTATTCATAGGCTCGCGTTTAATTCCACCATCTCACCTGATGGTAAGCGATGATATTATCGAAGATGATGTACGCTTGCCCGCGGTCTCCGGCAGGAAATTCCTCTTCTTAGCTGAATGCACATTAAATAGATCTTCAAAACATTTGTACGTATGGGTGGAAGCTCTACAATATAGCGGAGGCATATCGTCTAAAATCCGATGATGGAACGGATTTGGCGGAATTAAATTCGTCTGTCTTTAATTTGGATTGTTTATGGCAGTCAGGGAGTTGTTATTTCCAGATTTCGGTTATCTTTTTTTTAAATTGTTGATATGTTTCCGCTTGACCGCTGTCTCACCTGATAGAAAGCGATTTTGCAGTCGACGATGGAGCGTGCTTACCTAGAAGTAACCTATTTACTCTTGACTTATAAGATTCCCGGGTTCTATTCTAGCTTTTCAAAATCTGCCTAGAGTGCGTGTGTATTTTTTATTTCATAAGGTGAGGGGTGATTGTGGTTGTATATTTATATGTATGTATCTATATATCATGCTAAGGTGTCAAGATGGATAACGGTTATTTACTGTGTATCAAAGTTCCTATATCTGGTGTGTAGGGAATGGGTTTTATTAAGAAAAGCACAGAAAGACACTAAATATATACAAGGTGTAACGTTAAATGCGCAAGACCTGAAATTAGTTTGATCAGAATAAAGAGCAGAATCAATTAAACCACTTTTTAATATAGGTTAAATTTTTCAAAAAAAAAAAATCTTACTTCTCTAAAACTTTGACCTGTCTATTTATGAATAGGTCAAGCCATCACGAGCGCAAACTCGCTGAAATAAGTAAACAAACACAAACAGTTGTAATCCAATCAAATTTTCTCATATACGGCATAATAATAGTTCCTTTTTTTCGATGCAGATATGAATTTTAAACAAACTAAAACTACTCATAAAACCTTAAATTTTTTTTATGTTATTTTTTTCACATAATTAGGTTAATTGAATTAAATATAATTTGGGGTGTCTGAGGTTTTGCGCATTTAACGTTAGACGTTGTATAGAACACGTGTGTCAAATAAACATAGTTGCTTTCTTTAATTCATTTAGGTATTCCACCTTTAGCTTCGTCATAAAATATACAAAACACTTCTCATTCTATAAATATTCAATTTTAGTTTGTTTGGTTCATATTAATATAGCCTTGGAAGTTCGTTGACAATAACTGTATATAATAATTATGATTGATTAGTTAATGATGACATTTATGGGAGAGAACCCAATTTAATGGGATTACTGAATTGAAATGTCAAACGATACGCATACTGAGTTATTATTTCTATTATTGTGCGAAAATAGGGTAATCTACATTTACATTAATACAATAAAAGAGGAAAAGTTTTTTTGTTTTTATGCTTTTTTGTTTGTAGGGGGTAATCTTTGGAAGTACGGGTCCAATTGCTACGATTTTTTCGGCTTAGTGCCGTTTGGGACACTTCATGTTCGGACACAGTGTCCCAATTGACACTATTTAATTTTAATTTTTTTTTTTTTTTTGGTGACGATTCGTACACCGATAAAAAAATAACTGTTTTGGACGGTCACAAACAACAAACGACAGTAAGCCATTTTTTCACAGACTTTAAAAAAATTATCATATTTTTGTTCATCAGATTTTCATCATCATCATCATCATCATATCAGCCGAAAGACGTCCACTGCTGGACATAGGCCTCCCCCAAGCGTCGCCACAACGACCGGTCCTGTGCGCCAATGCAATGTGTGTGGCAATGGGCAGGGCACATTGCAGATTTTCATACAAAAATAAAAATAATTGAATTAATGTTCTAAATATTACGAATTCTATGCGAAGCAAGCGATAATACAAAAGCGGAGAGGAGGCGGTTTGGTCGGCGGGGATGTTTGATGCGCTAGCGTCGCGTCAAGCACCCCCGCCGAATAGAACAAGGAAATATTGAAGGATTGTTTTTGGTAAATGTATAATGTTTTGAAAAAAGTCATAGAACAAAAGTTGTTGTTTTTATGTTAGTAATACAGTCCTGCAAGGTTGTTAGTGTTTTACAAATAACAATGTATTTGTCAATGATTGTAGTATAAAAAGATAAAATTGACATTAATAATCACAGCTATTCCCAGCTTCCTCATTCACGATCATAAATGCACATATTATGCGCATCATTAAACATTATATTTCGCAATACTATCATGGAAATCTTCATAGCAATTATCATATATAATATTCCACTATACCTACTGTATCTTACATATCGTAAATAATAGTAAATAATTATGTGTAAAACAAGTGCTATAAAAAAACATAAATTGATTTTCCATATATGTAGCACGCATGTAGATACTAGCTTTTCTTAGCGACTTCGTCCGCGACATTATCATAATTTATAATCCACTGTAGGCCTTTCCCAAGTGTCTCCACAACGATCAGTCCTGTGCGCAAACATGTAAACCTTCCTCATGAATTACTTTGTCTTTAAATTATATTTTGTAAAAAGTCATAAAACAAAAGTTGTTGTTTATGATGTTCTTAACTAGCACCTATAATTTCTTCCACCAAGCCTACTTTACTCTTTTATTCCTCCCTTTTTTAATGAAATTGTGTTACATATTATATTATAATATATATATAGTTATGTATTGTGTTTTATATACAGTTAATTTGTTAGCAGTACACCACAGACTACCCCCTGTATTATTTTAAGTTCTTGTCCATCCTAAGGTTGTCTGGAAGATATCGCTTTCAGCGATAAGACCGCCATTGTACCCATAAATTTAATTTTATGTATAAGCTGTGATACTTTTTGGTGTACAATAAAGTTTATTCTATTCTATACTAAAAGGTTGCTAGTGTTTTACAAATAACCCTTCTTCTTCTTTTCGTGTCGATGCTCTCAAACTACACTTTTTCTGAATAATATTTTGGGGGATGAGCTGCTCGCGTCCGTAGGATCTACTTGAGTTCTGACCACCCTACACGTGTCCCCTGGGTAGTGCTAAACGAGCAGTAAACGCGGTGGTAGGCCAGAGCATCGGCTGTCGGCTTTTAAGTTACCACCCACCAGTCAAAGCCATGCCGCCAAGCGATTCGTCGTGTTCCGGTGTGATGACTGGTGAAGCCGTACGGTGGAAGTTGGGTCTGAGCAGTTGTGTTGCGATGTTTACCGGTTACGATGCACCAGCTGTTGTTGCGTCGGACGTTTGATCATGGAGGGTAGCGGGATCCGAAGCACGGTGCTCCGCTGGCCGACCGTAGGTAGTTGGGGGCCCAAGTAGTGTGCCAGCCATACACGAAAGGCTGCCCCGCCAACTGCGAAAAATCCCAGGGTGGCCCCATCGTGCCGGTTGGCGACCGGGAGAGAGGACCCGATGGCGATCCCTGGGGGGGTTCGGGCGTCCCCGCAGTCTCCAGATCAACCCTCCACTGACGCGGCAACTCTGGTTGTGTTGTCGGGTTTAACGTCGCATCATCTCGCTCAACTGCCATCTTCTACCAACCCTATTCACTCCAATTAAAACAAATAATAATAATGAAAGTTAAAAAGAGAAGCAAGTGTCAACAGCGGATGCACGTCCTCTCATTCAAAGTGCACCTCTCAAACATTAGAGGACTGCACTCCAATCTCGATGCGGTCCACCACCATCTAGAGACTGACAAGCCACACTTGCTTTTCTTGACGGAGACGCAGATTAGATGTCCGTCAGATGCGGCGTACCTCAACTACCCGGGATACTCATTGGAGCATCATTTCCTGCAGCGTGCCGGGGTCTGTGTGTACGTCCGTAATGACATCTGCTGTCAGCGTCTCCGTCACCTTGAGGACGCAACACTTTCTATGCTATGGCTGTTGGTGGACACTGGCATGGACAAAATTATCTATGCCTGTGTCTACCGTTCGCACAGCGGTGATCAGGAGGCGACTCGAATGTTTGACCACCTTGGTGAGGCCGCCGATAAGGCTCTGCATCGGCACCCTGATGCGCAGCTCGTCGCTCTGGGGGACTTTAACGCCTGTCACCAGGACTGGCTTTTCCCGTACCAGAAGACCGACCACGCTGGGAGAGAAGCACGAAACTTTGCGGTGTCGATGGGCCTTTCCCAGCTGGTAAAGCAAGCGACTAGGGTGCCTGATGTAACTGGTCATACTGCAAACTGTCTGGACCTTCTGCTGACCACCGACCCGGATAGATGTATTGTAACAGTTTCTTCACCACTTGGAACTTCAGATCACTGTCTGGTGAAGTCTGTATCGTCCTTCTCCCCACTTGACTGCGACTCTCGTGGTGAACGGCGAATGTGGCGTTACAGGTCAGCAGATTGGGATGAGATGCGTCACTTTTTTGCGTCTTATCCTTGGCAGCGGGTCTGCTTCTCTTCTGAAAATCCGTCGATCTGTGCGGATGCTGTATCCGATGTGATACGTCAAGCTATGGAGTATTTCATTCCTTATAGCGACGTACCCATTGGAAGCTCAGCTCACCCATGGTTCAACGCTGATTGCGTTAAAGCTGAAGAGCATAAACATTCAGCGTTTTTAACCTGGGTTGACGCTCGTGACCGCAAATCCCCGGATCTGAGCTCAAAGAAGAGAGCCTTTAACCGTGCTGCCAAGTCCTACAAAAAGGCACTAAAGAATGCTCGCTTTGACCGTATTGCCCATATTGGCACAAAGCTCTCTGTACAGCCATCCGGTAGCAGAGCATTCTGGTCCCTTGCCAAATCGGTCGAAGCGAACTTCTGTCGGCCCACATTGCCTCCGCTGGTTAAACCCGACGGAACACTAGCTCATACGGCGAGAGAGAAAGCAGGTCTCTTTGCATCTCTCTTCGCCCATAATTCTCGTCTTGATACTGTCAGTGCTACTCCACCGACTCTACCTCACTGCGAAACTTCGATGCCCGAAGTTCGCATAAGGAACAAAGAAGTTCTGAGAGCACTGTGTCGTCTAGACGTGAATAAAGCTAGTGGACCAGATGGTATACCAGCGATTGTTCTCAAGGCTTGTGCGCCCGAGTTGTCTCCTGTATTGACGCGCTTGTATCGCCTCTCGTTTAGCACTGGGATAGTGCCCAAGTCCTGGAAGCTTGCCAACGTGCAACCCGTGCCCAAAAAGGGCAGTCGTGCCGATCCTGCCAACTATCGGCCGATTTCGGTAACCTCCATACTCTGCAAGATTATGGAGCGTGTGCTGAACTCGCGTCTCATGGCATACCTAGAAGGTAACGACCTCCTCAGCGACCGACAGTACGGGTTTCGCCGCAATCGGTCTACTGGGGACCTACTAGTGCATGCCACTCACTTATGGGGCGAGGCCCTCGAGAAGAATGGGGAAGCGATTGCGGTCTCCTTGGACGTCTCAAAGGCCTTCGACAGGGTATGGCATGCTAGTCTCTTGAGTAAGCTTCCAGCATACGGTATTTCCCCTGGTCTGATCAACTGGGTAAAGGATTTCCTGAGAGAACGGTCTCTTCGTGTTGTTGTCGACGGATGCTCATCAGAGCCCATGACAACTAATGCCGGAGTTCCTCAGGGGTCAGTTCTCTCTGCAACTCTTTTCCTGTTGCATATTAATGACCTGCTGATGCCCGGTATCTATGGGTATGCAGATGACAGCACAGTTGTAGAGAGATACCTGCCAGGTGCTCGGGCTAGTAAGGAGCAAATCCGGTACGAACGAGAGTCTATGGTAGAGCGTATAAATATTTCACTTCAGGCAGTCTCCAAGTGGGGCGAAACCAATTTGGTGGGATTCAACGCCGCCAAAACACAGGTGTGTCTGTTCACCGCCAAAAGGAGCCCATTCACCTTGGCTCCTATTTTTCAAAATGTATCATTGGATTGTACCGACCGTCTTCAGCTCTTGGGTGTTGAAATTTCCTCCGACCTCAACTTTGGGCGGTTCATCGAGTCCAAAGCCAAAGTTGCTGCTAGGAAACTAGGCGTTCTTGCAAAGGTTCGGCGGTACTTCACACCGGGACAGCTTTTAATGTTATACAAAGCACAGGTCCGATCGTGTGTGGAGTACTGCAGCCACATATGGGCTGGAGCTGCAAAGTGCCACCTGGCAGCTTTGGACTCGGTGGAAAGGCGTGCGAAGAGGCTGATTGGTGATCCAGATATAGTTAAGTCCAATCTTCAAAGCCTTGAGCACAGGCGTAGGATAGCCAGCCTTTCGGTGTTTTACAGGTTGCATTTTGGAGAGTGTGCGCAGGAATTGCATGACTTGATTCCGCCATCTCATTTCTACCATCGGACAAACCGACGTACGGCGAGTATCCACCCTTACGTTGTTGAAACCTCTACGATCCGGACTAAGCGTTTCGCTTCGTCGTTTATACCGCGTGCCTTCGAGGGACTGGAACAATTTGCCAGCTGCGGTCTTCCCGTCCGATTACAATTTAAGCGTCTTCAAGGCTAGAGTGAATAGGCTCATAATAAACTAGTGCGCTTCACCACCAACGATTGCATCACTGCTTACCATCAGGTGGGATCGCAGTCAAGCACTAGTTTATATCATATAAAAAAAAAAAAAAAAAAAATATTTGGCAACCTGTACGGCTCTATTGTTGGCCTCATATAGATCCAAATAACCCTGTATACGATATTGTATACTACGCCATAATTTATTACACACTTAGCACTTAGCTTAAGTTATTTCTAGCACGTGTGTGGCATATAACAATAGAGTTTCCTAATGTATAGAATTTGCATGGAAATTACGAATCGGTGTCACCAAATATGTCTTTGTGATTCGATGTTGCCCATTTTTTATTTGTTTATTTTTAACTAAACGTATTTTTTGGTTTTAGGTAAAAGTTTATTTATTATTTTAATTAGCTTTTGCCTGTGGCTTCGCTCGCGTTAAATTCGGGGTAACACGGTTCCCCTTTCGGCTTATTTTTTGCCGACATCTTCAACAAATATCTTTAATGTACTCAGAAATAAACACAAAAACTTAACAAATTATACATATACTAAAACCTTCCTCGAGAATCACGCTATCGAGTGGTAAAAACCGCTTGAAAATTCGTGCAGTAGTTTTTGAATTTATCGCGAACAGACAGACGCGGCGGGGAACTTTGTTTTATAATAATTATTGATTAATATACATTACTAGTTTTTGGCACGACTTCGCCCGCGTGAAAATCTGTTTTTACATACAAACATTGGACCCCTTTTCCCTTAGGTGTGAATTTCGGAAAATCCGTTCTTAGAGGATGTCTACACCCTATAAGGAAACTACCTACCTGTATCATCCAAATGACATCCCACTTTTGGGCGGAGCGGGAGATAGTTTCAGAGACTCTTACTCACTAAAAAACCCACCCCGTTACTTCTTGCTTTTCATACCGGGGCCGAGCCTCCCTTTCGGAGCTAAACCCTAGCTCCAGTAGGCTTTGACCCAGCTGGGCCCCCGCTAAGTTTGTAGATGTTATAGTTTATGAGATATCGTGATTAAACATCGTCGTATTTCGCTTTTATAAACATCTATTCAAGGTGTAAGGGAAAGCCGTCCGCAAACTTTAAGGGCTTGCTCAGTAGACGAAACTTCCACACTTCCAACCTTCACAATTTTCTTTTTCAGGAAACGAAAAAAAAATGGACCTCTCCATACAAACTGTCTAATGAAGTTTATAATTGTGTATGGTGAGTCGATATCCGTGGGTGAGGCTGATTTTTTTATTCGTCTACCGAACAAGTCCGTAAGTAAGAAAGTTTGCGGAGGGCTGTCCCTTATACCTTGTATATATATATAGATAAAAGATGAAATGCAAGTTTGATTCTCCTTACAAACGACATATACAGACAGGCATACATTTTGCTTTTTATGTAACAATATACAGACAGATATATATAAAACGATTATGTTAAATTACTGGAATGTTCTGTATTGAATTTACAGACTTAATCGTAGTTATTTAATTGCGGAGTATGATATATTGTTGCGTCAATGCATTATTATCAATAGGATGCGCTTTGTAAAAAAACTCCACGAGTAACGAACAACACATTAATTAAATGTATGTCGGGCGTATCCTATTTATTTTTTTTTGGTGGAAAACTATTAAATAACACCAGAGAGGGAGAGATAATTTTAAAACTTACCACTTCAAAAAAATTGGCCTAAAATAAGCATTTGAAGTTGAGTACATATTTTTCAAAGTCTACTTTATCCTGAAAACCTATCGAAGTTTAAAATTTAAGAAGGGTTTGAGACGTACCTAAATACACATTTCAGAATTTCGCGGACCCTAATCAGTTTATTTCTTAAGTTTGATAAGACCAAAACCTTGTACTGGCCAGAGCTTTGTTGAAATTGAAACACACAGCATCATGAAGTAACCTATTCACTCTTGACTTAGACCTCTAGATTGCAGCTAGCTTTACTAATTAGACTGATCCATAAATCTGGTCTCAAAACGGTGAAGGAAAACATCTAGAACCAGAAATTCGAAGACATGTGACATCCACCAAACCACATAGGGCCCGCGTGGTGGATTACGGCCCATTCCCTCTCCTCGGCTTGAGTCCCAACAGTAGAAACTTTATAAGGCCAACTATGATATGCTATATGCTCGATAACTGATAACTCTTAACTGTCATCATAAACTGACAGCCAGACTTTAGCAAACTTGTGAAGACTTCTATATCTTTATTCATTTGTTTCCTCTCCGTTTGTTTCAGGATGTCGACCCTGCTGTTCTGGCAGGGCAAGGGCAAGCAGAACGGCGCGCCCAACGGCAGGACGTGGATCCACGCGCCTGATGCCCTTGTGAAGGGACATGTCGCGTACCTTGTTAAGGTATGTATTTTATTTAAGAGCGATCGAAAATTCGACTTCGGCCGGTTTCGGCAAAAAATACTCCGCTGGAGTTCCGGTTTCGACCAAAAAGTGGCCGAGTATTTGGCTCGGCCGAATTTTATGTCTGAGCTGACGTCTAAGAGCAGTGATGGCTCAGTGGTAACGGTCACAGGTATGTAGTGCAGTGCTAGGATTTATTTAAAATAAAAGCACTCGTACCTTTTAGTCTTTGATGTTCTTTGTTTTTACAAGCTTTTATTTAGTTTCACCTGTCCCGATGTTTGTCTATAATCAAATCTTGCAAATTAAATTTGACCCACTTCACGGTTATCGATTGAGCTGAAATTTTGCATGCATGTGTAAATCAGATGACAATGCAAAATTTTTATGACATGAAGCTGATCTGATGATGGAACTGGAAGGTGGCTTTAAGAACTTGGTAGTTAAACGATACAACCCCATCTATAAAAGCTTGCTATGAAAAAAATATTTTCATTAAAAGCTTGTTAAATTAGTCGAATTAGAGTTTAGTTACTTCTTTTATGTATAGTCATATAGTGCCTTTCTATTTTTTTTTAAATTGAATCCGAAACAATAAAATAACGCCCCCGCTCTTGACGAGGCGAGATTTCAATCTTTTACTGAGTACATCCCACCAATTTTCCTTCAATCAGCTATTGCGTTCTACGGTCACGGTTATTTTTACGAACTATCCAGTTCCCCTTGATGATAATACCATGAGTCTATAGACATATTTTCTATAGAACAGGCAGACTAGCCATAAAACAAAAGCCAGTAAATCTAACAACAAACAGTAGATAAGGCTATCAATGCACGTGGTAATGCCAGATGGTCGGTATCAGTCTGTGTTTTGCGGAATGCAGGGGGCGTAGTTGTACGTCACCTCGCTGTTCTGCCGTGTTATCACGCCACTGGTAATGCCTGAAAATAAAGCTCTCTAAATATTGGTGTGCGGAATAAGTACTGATTAGACTATGGTAGTCGCCAGATAATTATCACATTGTAATAATAATACAAAGGTTATTTGGAAATTAAAAACATTGCTCAGGCGGAAACCATAGTCTTAACATAGTTCCTGGTAACCAGTTCACTTAAGACCTCAAATACCATAGCATTATTAGTTTTCCACATGTTGCAATAGTTTCTCTTCAACCGGGGTTTGTCCTTGAATGCACTAGCATAGCACATACAGGGATAATCACCGATTGTTACCACGTTTCATTAAAAGCGTCTAAAAGGGCCTCTGCGAGTTGGTTTCGGCTCCTCGTACGCCTTCCAAAGGTCCAGGACCTCAAGGCCCTGATATAAATAAACACTAAGGTTAAAATTAGTACGTATATACCTCTTCATGTCCAAACATCTGAACGGATTTTGATGAAACATTACACACGGGCAGACCATGTTCTAGAATAGAATTTTTTTTTTTAGGTGGGAAAATCATCCAATGATAATTATCTTCGCTCTTGGGTGGAGCGTGAGATGTCAGACTTTTACCAACTAAAAACCCACTCCTATTCCTTCATTGCCTTTCGTACCGGGACCGAATCTTCCTTTCAGAAACAAATCCTTGGCCCCAGTAGGCTTCGACCCTGCTGGGCATCTACGGTTTGCTGACAACTCCTTGAACCGCGCGTGGAACGATACGCGCCGTCGATGTCTTGGGCTCGATTCGGATGATTATCGGACGGCGAGCCACCATTGCTCGCGTCTTCTGTGGCCGGAAATAAGATACTTTCTAACCCGGGAGTATGTTCCTTTGGGACAGTTCTCTACCATCAGGCGGGAAAAGCCGCTGGCAAGCTAGTACCCACACTAACATTAGAGAATATGATCGAAAGGTCATAAAGATGTATTGATTAACTGAGCTCTCACGGCCCCACCCTGACCCGTATCTTTTAAATCAATAATTAAACAAATCAGCCATCATTACTGGCTTTTATTTTGCCTGCAATGTTTGATATAATATAATATTCCACAACTATCCCACAGCGCCGTCTAGTCTTTTTTTATTATCAAATAAAACAGAAGAATTGTACAAAGGCGGACTTAATGGCATTAGCCTTAGGCATTATCTGCCAGTCGATCTTAGGGTGGTGCAGAAACATAACATGGCAGGTGAAAATTTTAAGTTGGCGCTTGGCCCGTAAATGTGGTCGAAACCAGCCAGAGAGCTGAGAAAAGAAATTGTACGCGAAAATAATAATCAAAATATTATCAATGATAATATCAATAATAATATAATATTTAAAATCTGTAGACCGTAAAATAATCCGCGCAGGAATCGAACTAACGTCACTTAGCGCAGCAGCTAATCACTCAACCACTCCTCCAGTTGCGTCGTTAAACTTAATTTTCGCTATCTACTGTTCACACTTCACAAGCCATTGTTTTTCATATAATTGTCTGGTATCGTTTAAATCTTTAGGTATTTTAAAGATAACGTTTCTTTTCTCACTGTCACGCACTTCTTTATGAGGTGATCTTTGATCTTTTTAGACTGACAGAAAAGAAAGATAGATAAAATCGTCACTACTAGCTACTGGCATCGGCTTCACCCGCGTGAAAGTACAAAATTATCATAACATAAACAATTGACATGAATTGACATTGACATGTTATGTCATGAACATACTCCCGGGATACAAAGTATCCTATTTGCTATTCCAGGGTATGGTCTACCCGTATGCCAGATAGATAGAAACAAACATGCACACAACCTTTCGGCTTTAAAAATTTGTATACAAAAAAGATAACAAAACTGACTTAAAAAACTACAGACCTATAGCGAAAATCTGATTTTTTTCCAAAATTTCTCTCTCCTACAGAGGAGGCCTGGCTCCCAGCAGTGGGGACAGTAAAAAAGCTGATTATGGTTATTATGCTATAACTTTTATAAAATACTAAGTAGATAATCGAAAAAGTCAACAAGGTTTTCGGTCTCTATCGCACACAACTTATATTCGGCCCGCTTTTGGCCGAAACCTAAACTCCAGGCCGAAACCAGTTTTTTTTGCCGAATATTTGGTCGATATGTACTTATTTGTATATTCTCTTCTTCCAGTTCCTCGGCTGCACGCAAGTAGACCAGCCCAAAGGCATCGAAGTAGTAAAGGATGCGATCAAGAAGCTACAGTTCACACAGCAGCTGAAGAAGTCGGAGGCCAAAGATGGCGCCAAGTGCAAGAAGGTCGAGATTACCATATCCGTTGATGGAGTTGCGATACAGGTCAGTTGATTATTTATTTATTTAAACTTCATGCATAGACGCGTATTCGTCACTTATACGCTTTGAACTTTATTGTCGTTTTGGCTACCTCAGCGAAGTTTCATCATTATCATATCAGCCGAAAGACGTCCACTGTTGGACATAGGCCTCCCCTAAGCGTCGCCACAACGACCGTTCTCGTGCGTCATGCATCCATCGGATTCCCGCGGAGGTCATCCAATACTGCGTCTTCCGGTACGTGGTCGCGACTCCAGAACCTTTCGTCGCCATCGACCATCTGTTTTGCGTGCAAACGTGTCCTGCCCATTGCCACTTAAGTTTGGCGATTCTTTGAGCTAGATCGGTTCTCCTGCGGATATCTTCATTTCTCATGTGATCACGCAAAGAAACTCGGAGCATAGCCCTTTCCATCGCCCTTTGGGTGACTTTGAGTCTTCTTATGAGGCCCATTGTAAGCAACCGAGGTTGAATTGATACATTTCATACATTTACTGCCAAATACTTTATAAACATTAAAATGGTTACATCTATATTCTAATGAATTATTCATACAAAGACATGGCCTAAAGGGCTTGGTATCCAAACCAAAAACAATAACAAAAAAAAAAGCGTTGAACAGCCGTGCTACGAACAATCGCTACGAACTCGATAACCTCAACAAAGAAAAAAAGCACACATTCTCATCCCACGGCACTTAGGAACAGACACAGCTTGAAATCAATTAGTTTACACACTACCCGTAGATATAATACTTTTACTTTCGATCCAACCGTTCTCTGATCTGTGGTCGTATTGTACTTTTTGCACGCACGCACTTTATTCTGTAATGTTGGCTAAACTGATTGGTAGCCATGCTTGCAAGTTGGTACAATTTAGTAAGTACCATTTTTTTTTTGAGGTAGGTAAGAATCATTTAATTTCTGTCGCTCTGGGTGGAGCAAGTAGTGTCTGATTTTTACTGACTGAAACTTATCTGTGTTCCTTCAGTTTCCATTTGCGTTCCACGGTCATGGTAACTCTTCTCAATAATTCCGCAGCTCACATTTGAGTGCCATAATAGCGGGGTTTCCAAATTATTTTCCTTTACCACTAGTATGCCTAGACACGTAGCCGTTTTTGCTAAAACCGAATCTAATAATAATGTTCCAAAATATTAAATGAATGAGCGAAAACATGGCCTAAACCATTAGGATTATCGCTGATTGTCCCTCCTTTAATACTACTATTAGGCTTCCACACAAAACTGCCGCATCTCAGAAACCTGCGATGCAAATTGCTGCGATGCGATTTGCTACAGCAAAGCACCGGTTCAGGTGGCCATACAATGTGCAACGAATCAATTCGCAAGTTCTTACGATGCTTCGTGCAAGTTCACAGATTATAAAAATGTGATGTTGCATGGCAATTTTCTATTTGAGCCCATATTACAATTACTGCAAATCCAAAGAAAAATACAAGGCGTTTTAAACTTTTTACCCTACTGCTCTACATTGCGGATAATGTTTTAAAAGCAGAAAACGGTATACTACCACTCGCTCCATAAAAAAATATTTGAAAAGCACTAGTTTATATCAATAAAAAAAAACAACACGATAAAAAATTGACAAGCTAAATATTAACACAGTTTACGCAACCCTTCAAAATCAAAGTACCTGTGCGTAACACCCTGAACACCAACCTCTTTCGCGGTGTGTACATTTGATTTCACTTTTAACCGTTGATTGTGTGAGCAATCATTGTTTACATACGTGAGGAATACGTATGCGTTACGCTTGTTAATTGAGGAGGGTAGGCTGAGCCGTGCTTCTCGACTTCTCGTGTCGACACGAGAAAAACTCGTCATCATCATCATATCAGCCGAAAGACGTCTACTGCCGGACATAGGCCTCTCCAACGGACAACGACCGGTCCTGTGCGTCACGCATCCATCGGAATCACGCGACCCTGACCAGGTCGTCGGTCCACCTTGTTGGAGGCCTCCCCCAAGCGTCGCCACAACGACCGGTTCTGTGCGTCATGCATCCATCGGATTCCCGCGACTCTGACCAGGTCGTCGGTCCACCTTGTTGGAGGCCTCCCCAAGCGTCGCCACAACGACCGGTCCTGTGCGTCACGCATCCATCGGATTCCCGCGACTCTGACCAGATCGTCGGTCCACCTTGTTAGAGGCCTTCCAACGCTGCGAAAAACTCGTGCCTTAGTGAAAATATTAGTCTAATAGCAATACACCCGTACTAGTAATCAATTCAAAATTGTGTTATTCAGTGCCTCGAACTGTCAACGTACGCAAAGTTCGTGCAGGAACCCTGTTCGCACTAAATGCATGCCGAACAAATTCTGGCTTACGTTGCACGATCCATAGAATATCGGAATCTTACAACTTGAATTTCATTGACATTGATATATTTGCATGTTCTAAATTTAAGTTTAAAACAAGTATTATAAAAAAGTTTAATTGCAATTGAGTCATTGATATTATTGGTATACATTTAATTCTTATGATTTCAGTTATTTATATGAAAATGTTCCACCAAATATTTTATTTTTATATTAAGCAGGCCTTACAGTGTATAATATATATATATATATGTATTGCACGATAATGTTCATCTAGTGGCAACCAATGTATTTGAACAATGTTTAATCTGTGGATAATGCAGTTGGCTGCAACATTACCACTTACCTCTAATATTATTTATATGCATAAGCTTTATGTTGTAGCTGTTTCTTATCCCTCAATAAATAAAAAAAAAAAATCGAAATATTCACTGCTTACCTTCAGGTGGGATCGCAGTCAAGCACTAGTTTATGTCTTCTTCTTCCTGCCCTTATCCCATATCACTTGGGGTCGGCGCAACACGTTTTTTCTTCCATTCTGTCCTGTCACCCGTCAAACTACTCCTCCCTTTTCTTTCCTACTAACTCCCTTTTCTTTCATATCACTCCTCACACAATCCTAAAAAAAAAACTTAAGGTTGATTTTTTCGACGACGACGGCCAATGAATAGCTCGCCGTCCGGTAAAGACCGAGTTTGAGTCGTCAACGACGACAGCGAATAGCGTACCAAGCGCGCCTCAAAGATTTGGTTATAAAATAGTCGGTTTTTTTTTATATTCCACAACTATCACACAACGCCGCCCGTCTACTCTCAAGCTGAGTAGAGCTTGTGTTATGAATACTAGACAACTGAGAAACATATTTATATATTTCTAAATACATACATATCTATAACATAATAAAAATGAATCGCAAAATATGTTGCGATTCATTTTTAGAATTTTAAACGCCTGGACCGATTTGGCTAATTCTTTTTTTGTTGTGATTGTTATTGTGACGAAAAGGTACTTATAGAAAATAAAATAGGATAGTGTAGGGCAGGGTAGTGTAGGGTAGAGTAGGTTAGAGTAGGGTAGAGTTGGGTAGAGTAGGGTAGAGTAGGGTAGAGTAGGGTAGAGTCAGGTAGAGTAGGGTAGAGTAGGGTAGAGTCAGGTAGAGTAGGGTAGAGTAGGGTAGAGTAGGGTGGAGTAGGGAAGAGCGGGAGCAAAGCCGCGCGGGCAAAAGCTAGTTATAGATAAATTACACCCAGACACAGAACAAATGATCGTGCTCACCACACGAACTTTTGTCCTGGGTGGGAAGCGAACTTACGATCCTAGAGAGGAGGCCTGAGTCCCAACCGTGGGAACATTATAAGGCCGACTATGCTAAGCTATGCTATACCTAGTAATCTCACTTTTGCACATACTGTCAGAGATCATACTAATCATAGCATGTTTCATTCCGTGCTACTCAGTAAATAACGAACATTATATACTCAACACGTACATAATTCACTACATAACTACCGTAATAGCTTCCTGCGATCATTCCGTTAACCAACTTTGAAGATAAGAAGAGGTTATGATTTTTATTTGTGTGTAAGTATGTTGTTTTAGGTGTAGTTTCCAGGGTCATAATAACTACATTTTATTTCGTCCGTATTATAAAAAAATATTGGACACGTACTTTTTCTTTTTTCAATTAAACAATAAATAACAAAGATATAGCCCATTAAAGTTACGTGTGACGTCACCCCGTGCGAAAAAATGCAGCACGGCGTGACGTTACACGTAACTTTAATGGGCTATATCTTTGTCATTTTTGGTTTAATTTACAAATAAAAAAATACGTGTCCCTTATTTTTGAATAATCTAAAAGACGGACTAATTAATTTTTTTACGGCAACTAGCCTGTTATCGATGTGGATTCATGAAGGATCTTACAGATGACTGGAAATTTGACATTAATTGTGTAGAAGTGTGAAGGAAAAACCAATTAAAACCTCATTTCAAAGGTATCTTAAATTAAACAAAGAGAAGAGACTGTCAATGTTATCAGTTTTTCTATTGATTTACCATTGTTTATATTGCAAAGTAATCTACATAAAAATTATACATACACAGGGTGTAATGGACAGCCCCCAAAAACTTTAAGGGTTTGCTCAGTAGATGAAACTGAGCAACCTTCTTCAAGTTTTTTTTTTTCAGGAAACGAAAAAAACATCAGCCTTACTATATAAAATTAAAAACTTGTTGGGACAGTTGTATGTAGAGACCGATTTTTTTCGTTTCCTGAAAAAAAAAGGCTTGTGGAAGGTTCTTTAATTTCGTCTACTGAGCAAGCCCTTAAAGTGTGTGGAGGGCTGTCCCTTACACCTTGTAGATTAGAGGCTGTCCCTTTCAGGCAGTGCCGTAACCAGCCTTTTACGCGCCCGGTGCGTGCTACCATAACTGCGCCCCTAGAAAAAGTACAATACAAACAAAAAGGACTAGGTATATAATTTTTGCGCCCCTTCGGGGACTGCGCCCTGTGCCTGGGCACCGCTGGCACCGCCCTATTTACGGCACTGCTTTCAGGATCTGTGTTTACTATGTTAGATACATGTGGTGTAGATTGTAAACACACTACTCTCCTTTATGTCTCATAGACATGTAAAAAAGAGCTACTATAGCTGATAAAAAAGTGCGAAGTCACAATATATTAAAACCTCCTTTCAAAGGTAGGCGTCAATTAAACAATTATAAGAAACTGTCAATGCTGTCACTTGTTTCATTATTTCCTACCATTGTTTATTTTGCAAAGTAATCCTTACATCTTTAGATATAAAACAAAGTCGTGTTACACCATTTGTAACTCAAGAACGGCTGGACCAATTTTAATGATCTTTGTTTTATTAGTTTCCGTTACAAATAGTAGAATAACTTTAAGTATATTTTTATGTAAAGAATCTATGTACAAAATTTCATAACTGTATCATGAAAAATCACAAAGTTATAAGCACGTTATGTCAACAAAAATACATAGTCACCGGGCCATCCAGGCGACTGAGGGATTGTTTTATACTTGCACCCAGCTGTTTGCTGGCACCTAATGCTCGCTATGACCTGCGATGACCTGTGTTGTACTTAGTGGCGCTCATTGTAGGTCGTGTCCAAGTTGTGACCTTTTTTAAATATTTTTAGAAAAAAATATAACATGGTGTAGAAACTATTGGAATCCATTCGGTTACTGATTCTGAAGAAACTATATGTAGGTATTCAGGTTTCGCATAAACCAAAAATAATGTTGTATGCTGATGGTACCTAAAGAACCTGTTACACTACGCGATATTCAGACCATTTTAGTCTAAGTTTCGACGCATCGCGTTCGTAGTGAAATAAGGGTCAGACGGTTAGACTGTCTTACTCGGGAAGAAAAATAAGACGAGTCTGAATATCGTACGCGATATTCAGCTTAGTAAGCGAAGATTTAGTCGACGATGGAGCACACTTGCCTAGAAATAACCTATTCCCTCATTCAATACTCTCATAAATCCGCAATTCCATCAAAACATCAAATCATTACACAGAAACACTAATTAGAAAGGGTAAACAAAATAGCCGCGCAATCACACAGCTGTACCTAATCATGGTGGAGCGTTCGGGCTCACTCGGCCGCGCTCGGGCGTTTCCGCCGCTTTCACGTCACGCTGTGCGGGCGCAAGGTCGCGGGCGAAAACCGTCACCGCTCTCTATTGTCAAAGCGGTCATAGGCTTGTGTTGTGATCGTTTAATTCATGAATCCCCAAGCGACCACCGGTGGCCGCGCATCTATTGTCTTACTATTGTGTCTCTAATTGACGGTATCTGAAGGGTTAAATGTTTCAAGAGGGTCAGCTGTTTAGGTGTTTTATTTATAAACTAACGACCCGCCCTGGCTTCGCTCGGGTGCAATATTATAAATATAAACTTTCCCCTTGAATCACTTTATCTATTAAAAAAAACCGCATCAAAATCCGATTCGTAGTTTTAAAGATTTAAGCGCACATAGGGATATAGGGACAGAAAAAGCGACTTTGTTTTATACTATGTAGTGATAAAAAAACTGGGCAAGTGCGATTCGAACTCGCGCACGCAGGGTTTCGTACCGTCCGTAGAAAAAAACGGCATAAAATAGTTTTTTTTTGGCCTTAAATATTTATTTTATTTTGTTTTTTTATTAAAGCTTACTAGCTGCTCCCAGCGGCTTCGCCCGCGTGTTAGCAGACAATTATCCCAAGAGAACATACTTCCGGGATAAAAAGTATCCTATATCCTTTTCCAGGACATGGTCTATCCGTGTACCTAGTTTCATCACAATCGGTTTTGCCATTTAGGCGTGAAGACGTAACAAACAAACAAACTCACTTTCGCTTTACAGGGCACTTTGGAACCAACGACATGCTCATGAAAATGGGTCTAGCCGCGACTCCCACGTGCAGGTTGTGTGAGGAACATACAGAACGCATGGAGCACCTGCTGTGCACATGCGATGCTTTGACTAATAAGCGAATGAGTCTTCTAGGGGTAGGATATCCAAGACCAGGGGGCCAACCATAAGACCTTAAAGCAGTATTGTTTTAATCTTACTTAGGCTTTTCGTACCATGACGCCTTCAAAACAACCTTATTACAATCTTAAAACAAGCTTGTTTTCTTAATGGTTTTGTGACGTCAATCTTAAAAAGTTCATTCTTTTAGTACTCTGACGGCATTTTTGACCGCTAGCGGTATTGTTTTTACGTCAAATTAGCTGGAGTAAAAAAGTTGCTCGGACGCAGCGGATTTATTATTGTTTTCCAAATAAATACTATTTAAAGTGTTTTTCGTGACTTAAAAAGTATTTAAAACTTATTTTGATGCCTAAGGCCTCATTTACGGAGACGCGGGGCGTCGCGCGTTGCGTTGAGCGGCGCGGCCCGCACTGAATATATGGCGTTGAAGCGATTTTAGACGCGTTTGTTTGAATTAGGGAGTTTTTTGCGGCCGAGCCCGCGGATGGCACCGACGCGTCACGCTCGGCGTTTATCGCGGCGGCGCACGCAGCGGCAATTCTCGATGAAGCGACAACAGTCGACACGTGCGCTCCCATCTCTCGCCAACATAAAACTAGTCGATTTGATCGAGGCGAGCGTGCGTTGCCCGCCGCGTGCTTCGCTACACGCTAGAGGATTCGCCGCGGGCGCCGCGGCGGGCACCGCCACGCTTCCCGTCTCGCTTCTCTATGAACATGGTCGTATATTGCTATAAGTTTGTGTTTACGCGTGCGATGATGCGTGCCGCTTCACGCGCCGCCCCACCGTAAACAGAAAAAACGTCCGACGCGCCGCGAGACGCCACGCCACACGCGACGCGAGACGCCCCGCGTCTCCGTAAATGAGGCCTAAAGGTGTCCATTAGTGCACGAACAACAAGTTTAGTTCACTGGAATACACTGTTTAATTTTATCTTGATTCTATGATGTCCATTTACAATAAGTTTTTTAGCTTATTCGCTTCGAACACCAACCACTTGAAGGCAGATTACTCTAAATATAAGCACTTGAAAACTATTTTAATAATTTAAAATCGGTTCGTACTCAAGAATAGGGATGAAACGTATTTACGCTACCAGGTTTTCATACCAGGTATTTACTTCCAAGTACGTACACCAGGTGCCGACCCGAAATACTTCCAAGACTTTAAAATATTTTATACGGCTACTCGGATTCGGTCCGATCGGGGCTAGACGCGCGCCCGCCCGAGTCCCTGATTCGAGTCATGACGTAACTTCGAACGTTGCGCGTCGGCTCGCTTCGGCCGCGTTTGGGTCTCGATTACTCTCGAACGATTATGCTCCTTATTTGTAAGGTTTTACGACACAATGTGGCATGAAAGTATTTTACTTTAATGGTTTATCTTTGCAAGTATTTATTTGTATACGGGGTTGTGCCCCAAATTAAATTAAACGCTATGGCCTCCAGCGTGCCATGTGAACGATTGTTTTCTGTTGCCGGGAACATATTAACAGAGAGAAGATCCCGACTGGGAAGTCGCAAAGTAAAGCAACTCTTGTTTCTACAACAAAATAAAAATAATTAAAAAAATATATAAATCTTTTAACTACGCCTGCTAAGCCACACTACATTTTTAAACAAAATATCGTAAAAACTAAAACAATCGTAAAAATAATTCTCTTAGCAGCCAGTCCTAAGCCTGTGATTAAAGTAGGAAGGAAAGATTTCATTTTCATGTACAAAAGTATAAGAATGTCGTATGGTACGAACTAGAAATATACTGAAATACGCACTTGGGCTTAAAATACTTTCAAGTATTTTAATACCTGGATTTCGTCCCTGATATTTTTACATACTCGTACTTGCAAGCCCTGGTATTGATACTTGCAAGTATATCTCATCCCTACTCAAGAAATCAACACTGACAAGCACTGACAAGAATCTTGTTATGTAAACATACGTTCCGATTCACACTAGCGTGCAACTAAATTAAATGTTAACGTAGTCCCCCGTAGCTATTTTAAATTGTTTTCCTACATTATTAATGTAAATTTTTGAAAATTATTACTTCCTTTTTATAAAAGTTACTTAGATCCTTTTAAAAATATATTTTAACAAGACATTTTTTGAGTTAAATGTATTCTATTGGTTTACAATGAACTTGCGATACGGACAAACATCTGAAAGAGACAACGTATATACAGATCTATATAGCGCTTATCTTTTCTGTTTAGCAGGGAATAGACAAAATCTTTAAAATTGTTCGTTCTTTCCTAGCCCCTAGCAAGAATACAATCATACTGAGTGATTAAGTTCATGGTACGAAATGAAGTAATATTACTTTATTATGGAAACAAAACGTTCCTGCAATAAGATTGTTTTGTAAATCTTTATGGTCGGCCCCCTGATGATTACAGGCTCTTATCCCCGCATCTCGTTGTGAAGCTTATGAAGGAGATTTTCAACGAGGTTGGGGAGGAGTAATCTATCAAGGGGACCACAAAATATCCATATGGTCGAAGTGTCCGAGTTATTTCTCGGCCCCTCAAAAGATAAGATAAGATTAGTAAGGATTTGACAAGAGCTGACGAGATTTAGTATTTGGTCGTGGATGTGCCAACCTGGCGGAATAGACCCGAGAGTGTTTGCCGGATATATCCGACGTAGACGGATAAAGGATTAAAAGTATCTTAGCTATTCCAGGACAGGATTCTGGAGAGAACTCTCCACGTCTTTTCTCCATTCTATTTATAAGACACAAGTCTAGATGGTGACAATAATTTTAACAGTAGATAGGACTAGAGATGTGCCGTTGCCAGCAATATTGCCCGAAGTGGGAATTTTGCTGGCAATATTGCCACCAATATTCATACTGCGGGCAATACTGTTGGCAATTTTGCCACTTTTCGGCGAAATTGCCGGCGACGGCGCATCTTTAGATAGAACTGGAACAATTTGCCTACAGTGATCTTCTCGTCCGATTATAATTTAAGTGTCCTCACGGTCCTCAATAGACTCTTAATAAACTAAGGCGGCTCACCATGTACGATTGAATTACTGCTTACCATCGCAGTCAAGCCTAGACTGCGTTCCCACCCTTGGTCGATTCCAACTTTGTGTTATTATTATTATTATATCTAGCCCCTTGTCCCACTGCTAGGCAAAGGCCTTCCCTCCACGCCTTCCAATGTTCCCGGTTTTGAGCCACTTCTTTCTAATTCCCAAGGAAGACATCCAAGTCGTCCCGCCATCTCCTTGGTCTGCCGTGACCCCGTCGTGCGATTTCAGGCACCAATTTTGCGTTTTACTGGCCCACCGCTCGATCGGCATGCGACAAACATGTCCAGCCCAGTCCCACTTAAGCTGGGCAGCCTTCTGAACCACGTCAATGATTTGCTAACTTTGTGTTAATTTAAAAAAAAATATACACACTTACCTTCCGTTTTTCCCATTTCAGGAGCCGAGAACAAACAACATCATGTACCAATTTCCTCTCCATCGGATATCGTACTGCGCCGACGACAAAGGCGCCAAGAAATACTTCTCGTTCATCGCTAAAGGGGGCAGCACTGTCAACGCGGTGAACGGCCATGATGGGCCAGCGGAGAAACACGAATGTTTTGTGTTTATTTCTACAAAATTGGCATCAGAAATCACGCTCACCATTGGACAGGCGTTTGATTTGGCTTACAGGTGAGTTTATAAACAAACATACAGATTTTATTCAGGCCCAAGCGCCCGAGTAGTGCCTTGACCACTACCTCACCTGACGGTAAGCCACAGAACACAGGAATCCTATTCTACATTCTTCTGTTCTGTGCGGTAAGCGATGATGTAGTCGACGATAAAGCATTTTTCATTAGATATTTTGGAAACACAGTATCTTGGGGATATTATCTAGGTTTCTATAGAAATCAATTTATCAATCCAGTAAAGAAAGACCTCTGAAAATCTGCTATTTTGCATGAACTTTGACACTTAATAATTTACTCAAAAAATTAAAAAGTCAAAAAAGTATAACAATAGAAGCCTAGCAAATTTTATCAAGATTTTTTTGCACGCTTGCCTAGAAGTAACCTATTCACACTTTACTTAAAGACCCCAAAAGCTTATCGTCAAAATGACAAGTTAACAAAGATATTTTTTTGTTTTGTTACTGCTCGCGTTTGACCACTACCTCACCTAGTCCCCTCTTTGAGGCGTGGCTGGAAAGACCTCACGGCGTCGTTACCTTCTGCATGACGCAGGTCCTCACCGGACATGGCAAGCTCGGGAGGTTCCTGCATCGGATTCGAGCGGAAGAGACGCCCGGGTGCCGCCACTGTGCGGAACGCCCGGAGGACACGGTGGAGCACACAGTTGAGGTGTACCCTGCTTGGGCGGAGCAACGCCGTGCCCTCGTGGGGTGATCGGCGGCGGAGACCTCTCGCGCCGGGCCTTGGTTCAGGCCATGGTCCGGAGCGAGGAGGAGTGGCAGGCGGTCGCCTCCTTCTGCGAAGCAGTAATGCTAGCAAAGGAGGAGGCAGACCGCATCAGGCAACGGCGCCCCCGCCGCCGCCGCCGGGATTCCGATCCCGATTTCCGGCCACCGTAGACGCGGGCTCGCGGACGGCGAGCCATGGGTAGCTCGCTATCCGATCGTCCGGTAACTGTCCGGACCGAGCCAAGGCGTCGACGGCGCGCACTGTTCCCGCGCGCCTCGAGGAGTTGTCAGCAACAGGAGGGGCCCATCTGGGTCGAAGCCTACCGGGGTCGGGGTTATCCGAAAGGAAACTAGAGCCCCGGTATGAAGGCTAGAAGGAACGGCGCGGGGTGTTTAGTCAGTAAGACTCTGACACTGTCTCCCGCTCCATCCAAGAGCGGGTTTCGTCAATGATGATTTTCCCCGTCGACAGAAAAAAAAAACCACTTGAGGTAGCGGTTTTTTTTTACGATAAGCGATGATGTAGTCGACGATAAAGCACTCTTGCTTAGAAGTAACAATTACAGTCATGACTTAAGAGGCTGCTTTTCCACTCGCCTATCGTCAACATCGAGCATGGTTTAAAAGCTTATTACTTCATCTAACTCATTCCAGCTCGATGTTTGACGAAAAAGCAACGCGAAAAAAGAGACATAACGCCTGAAAACTCTGTCAACATCTGGTAATTCCGTGATTTACTCGAATATTTTACAAAACTTGTTCCAGGAAATTTGTGATTTTTTTAAACCCTTAAAAGGTTTTCCAAAAAATTATTATCCTTTAGAATCTCGATAACATTTGCTAGACTTCTATTGATATACTTTTTTGACTTTTTAAGTAAATTATAAATTGTCGAAAGTTCATGCAAAATAGCAGATTTTCAGAGGTCTTTACTGGATTAGTTTAACAGAAATTTATAAATTGATTTCTATAGAAGCCTAGATAATATTCCCAAGATACTGTGTTTCCAAAATATCTAATGAAATATGTGTAATATCGTCATAACAGCGAAAGAGAGGTTGTATGAAAAACAGTGAAAATGTATGTCGAGTTGCGTCCCCTCAAAGACCCCTAAGTTGTAGCTATCAGGAAACAGACACATTAAGTGATTCACACAATAAACTCAATATTATAAATTTGAGTCATGTCCCTACATAAAAATGCAATGTTGTCCCCCCTGAAGCCATTACATGCAACTCTTTGTGTGTCTTTGTGCAGAAATCACACAAAATGACAATGGTAAAAGATATCATTGTGTAAGTGACCTTGTGGGACAACGGACGACCCTTCGGCATAATCCGCTTATTTCTGTGAATTTACTCAGACTTTAAAATGGTCGTAAACAGCAGTGACAACTGCAACTCATGTTTAAGGAAAAAATCTTTAGTTCTGAGGAAAAAATACGAATAAACTCAAGTAGATTATGTGACTAGGGGATAAAGCAGTGTCTTTAGCGCGGGCGGCATGTTGAATTCCGAACCAAACAAAGGTTAATTTTAATCCCGAACGTCAGTGAGGGATTTATATAACTAACTCCCGAACACCGCGAGGGAGTTAATAAAGAAACCTGAGTGAAGTGAGGAATTCAAGGCGGCCCAAGACAAGGACAGCTTTATCCCTGTGTTGGATACTCTACTTTTTACACCATCTGTGAGATAAATAAAGCTCTTGGTCTTCAACCGGGGTACATCTCAATAGAGAGTTTCTCACCTGGTGTCCGTTTGGTTGCGCAACCAATTTGGTGGCGCGACCAGCTCGGACGAGTGGCGACTCTGGTGTCTGTATGGTGTGTCTGGTAGCTTAGAGCTAGTAAAAAAATGTCTGTATGTTTTTGATACATAATTTTATGTTAGTGATTGTATGTGTTCTTTCCAGACGGTTCTTGAACGACAACGGCAAATACATCGAGATGCAGAAGATGCAGCTTCAGAATAAGAAATTAGAGCTCCAGATGAATGCTTACAAAAGTCGTTTACAGGTGAATATTACCTTCTTCTTCTTCCTGCCCTTATCCCATATTACTTGGGGTCGGCGCAACACGTTTTTTTCTTCCATTCTGTCCTGTCACCTTTCATATCACTCCTCACACAATCCATCCATCTTTTCTTCGGCCTTCCTCTCCCTCTCCATCCATCTACATGTATACTCAGAACTCTTTTAGTAATATGCGCTTCATCCCTCCTCTTCACATGACTGTACTAAGACAACCGATTACCTTTCAACTTTTCAGTCACTGGCGCCACTTTCAAACTTCCTCTAATATACTCATTTCTCACTTTATCCATTCTCATCACACCGCACATCCATCTCAACATTCTCATCTCCGCTACATGCAATCTTTTTTCATCCTTTTTTTTTTCACAGCCCAACATTCTGATCCATACAGTATGTCAGGTCTTATGACCTGTCACGAGGGTTTACGAACCTGGGGGTTTACGAACGACTTTTGGGTTCATTTAGCACCCAGCCTAATACTATACGTTGTTGGAGCGACCGAGAACTTTTCCGCACTAATGCGATAATAGTATTTTGGTTTTCGAGTATTGAAAAATTTATTTCTAAACCCAATGCTGTTTCCAATTGCAGGAGTTATCAAAGATCACATACAAGGATGATCTGTCGTCGTACCTCTCGCGCAACAAGCTGTCAGACATCACGGAGTTCAAGCCGCCGCCGGAGCTGGAGAAGCAGATCGCCTCGCTGACCATGGCCAACGGCTTCGCGAACGGCACCAGCATGGGCAACAGCAATGGCAACGGCAACGGCAACCATGGGCATTCTGAGATGGGTAAGTTTGATGAACGACGTTTTAATAAAGTAACTTTATAAGTTACAAGTTTGTTGAAAAACGTCGTTTTCTAAAAGTGGGCAATAGGGTAGTTTCCAGGGTCAAAATAACTACATTTTATTTAGTCCGTATTTTAGATTATAAAAAAATATTGGACACTTATTTTTTCTTTTTTCGATCAAACAAAAAATAACAAAGATATAGCTCATTAAAGTTCCGCGTGACGTTACACGTAATAATTTAATGCGCTATATCTTAGTCATTTTTGGTTTAATTTACAAATAAAAAAATACATATCCCTTATTTTTTAATAATCTAAAAGACGGACTAATTACATTTTTACGGCAACTAGCCTATTGACTCAATTTTTAAAAGAATAACCATATCGAAAAGTAACTTAATCCAATATGGCTCCAATTAGGATTGAGCCTGAGTCGTCGCTTTAAAGATTTGTCAGCAAAACCGTAAAGGTAGGGATGCCAGGTCCTGAAACTGAAAAGCCGGACAATCTATCCTATTTAGCCGGACATTTATTAAAAAAAGCCGATATTTTTTTAAGTCTAATAAAATTCATAAAATCTTTTTGAATTCTAAAGAAAAAACATTAAAATTAAGTGATATTATTGTTAGACTATTGCATGTCCGCTCTACTTGTGCTAGCGATACAAGGTAAGGCAAAACTCTAATGACAATTCTAAATAAAATGGTCTTTAAAAAGCCTAACAAAAGCCAAAAATGTTCAAATTTGGCCGGATACGCAACTAAAAAGCCTGACTCTGTCTGGCTTTATCCGGACACCTGGCAACGCTAACTGCAGGGCCGTAGCCCCTCGACTGCAATGACGAACTTTGCTCACTCGCATTAAAATCTACTTTTTGCATTGTCCTCAGGCACAGACGCGTTGTCAAACAACTCGACGGACACGTTCAACTCGAGCAACGACAACAACCTGTTGTTGTCGACGCCGCCGCCGCAACACAACGGGAAACACAACTTTGGCACTGGGTAAGACATATTCACCAATTTTTAGGTCAAAGCTACGGGTCCGAGCTTAGCCTTGTTGTCGCCAGATGGCATTGAAATCAACATTTTAAATTTTTATTTATAGGAGCATTATTAAGCTAGATACATAAATGAAAAAAAAAAAATCAGCCTCTCCATACAAAATTGTAAACTTGATTGGACAGTTTGTATGGAGAGGCCAATTTTTTTTTCGTTTCCTGAAAAAAAAAATTGTGAAAGGCAAGCCCTTAAAGTATGCGGAGGGCTGTCCCTTATACCTTGTATATATCACTACAGTGGCGAAGCGTGAAATATTGAGAGAGGTCAGCCGGAGCAAAAAAAAAAAGCTTACCGAAAATCTGAGATTGGCATCCTGGCTTCAGTCTTGTATAGGCAGATGTATCTTTAGTCCACTTTTACTATACGTGTAAGCACTGAGATATTGAAACAGTGTCTTGCAAACATAATAGAAGTGGCTTTGATAAGTGCAGCAGAAATCGTAATATTTTAATTTCGCTATAACTTCAAAACCAAAAGTCCAATTTTAATCATTCAAAGACCAAATATTATCTACATAAACTGCACTTAGTGATGAAATAATTTATTTTGATAAGGGTTAATAGCATGAGTAAAATAAATGCGTTTAAATGTAGTCCAAAAAAAATTCAAGATTATTAGATAAAAAAATGGTTGTTGTGCCTCACTCGACATAGATAGGTATACTGTTTCGCGGACTTTTTTGTAGATATTTATAAGAACTACCATTAATTAGAACATTTTATGGTTCTACTTTTATAGTTTAGGCAGCGTACGCAAAACAAGTAACTTTTCTGGTTGATTTTTTACACCTTGTGTCCGAAAAACCCAAATATCTTACGGAGCCCTATTTTTTTTCCAAAATAATATTTATCCTATGTTACTCGTGGATAATGTAGCTTTCGAATGCTGAAAGAATTTTTAAAAACAGTCTAGTAGTTTTTAAGCCTATTCAATACAACTCTATCAAATAACCCGAAAAAAAACCGGCTTACTGGAGCGATAATAAGCGCGTAAGTTTATTGACCTTTATGTCACGTCATGACGTATAAATTGTAAAGCTTTAAGCCGATAGCGCCTGCGGCTTATCTTATAGCAACATGTTGTTGAAATGCAAATTTTGTTGATTTAATGTCCATCCATAATGTAGGCGTTTTGTAATGTTTCTCTGTACAAAAGATTGATAAAAGATAAAGAAAAGATTGATTGATTGTGCCATTTCTCAATTACGGTGGAGAGTGGTTGTGTTCTAAACTTGTGAAGGGAAGCCGGTGGGAATCGAGTTGTATGGAACCTTCGTCACTGTATCACCACATAGTATAAAACAAAGTCGCTTTTTCTGTCCCTATATCCCTATGTACGCTTAAATCTTTAAAACTACGCAACGGATTTTGATGCGGTTTTTTTAATAGGTAGAGTGATTTAAGAGAAAGGTTTATATGTATAATAACAAACATTAAATAGTGGAGAAACACCCGAGCGAAACCGGGGCGGATCGCTAGTATATAAATATAAAACGGATTAATCACGAAATCTCTGAAAATATAAGACCTACAAATTTTAAAATTTGGCAGGTAGGTTCTTTATAGCCATCTGGTAAGAAAGAATTTTACGAAACTCCACCCTTAAGAGGATAAAACGGGGGCTCAAAGCTTGTATGAAAATACTTACTTCCACGCCTTAATACGAGTAAGAAATTCAGTATTATTGTTTTCTTTTTCCAGCAAACTCCTGGGTGATTTGTCGTCAAACAAGAACCCCTCTGTAGGCACGAAGCTTGAAGGTCTGCTGCTCAACTCTGATTCAGACAGCGGTTAGTATGTCATTATTACTGGAAATGTATTAGAAAGAAAGAAAAGAAAGAAAACTATTTTATTTGGCATACACACTTGTAGATACACACAATGTAGTAACAACATGTAGACACTAATATTTTATAAAAGAAAGAAACAACTAACAATGTGTGCCTTACGGTGGCGCCAAACAGGTCCAGTTCAGCAAAAATGCCAGACAACTACATGGTAGTTGCCTGACGCTGAAAAGAAATACAATAAAATATTTCTTGTAAAAAAAATTACTACACCATTTATTTTTTACACTAGCAACATTTTTCAGAACTACTAAACAGTGTTGCCATCTTGAATTAAACATTTCTACCATGTATTGCAGACTTCGACCCGCGCGCGTTCGAGTCGGAGCCGATGTCTCGATTCTCAGCGCCATCACACGACAGCGCGCTCACAACCACGCCGCCGCTTTGTAAGTATTACATCTTAGATGCGTTTGTCTGTTTGTTACGCTTTTACGCCTTAACTGCTTAACGGATTTAGATGAAACTTCTCGCAAGGGTCAGACAACTTGACCTTGTGGAGTTGCCTTTTCCTACCGGGGCTGAGCTATATTTCGAACTAACTCTGGCCCCGGTAGGCTTCGATCCTGCTGGGCCCCTGCTGTTGCCGACAGCTCCTTGAGACGACTTGGGCTTGGTCCGGACGGTCGGACAACGAGCTACCCATTGCTCGCCGTCCGCGAGCCCGCGCCTGCGGTGGCCGGAAATCGGGATCGGAATCCCGGCGGCCGCTGGAGTGCTGTGAGCGCCAAGGAAGCGACCGCCTGCCACTTCTCCTCGCTCCGAACCATGGCCTGTACCAAGGCCCGGCGCGAGAGATCGCCACCACCGATCATCCCCACAAGGGCACGGCGATGCTCCGCCCACATGTCATGGGTTTACAGTAATCATGAATTTTTGAAAAATAAAACGTGTTTATTTGTTAAAGAATGAACAAACAAATATAACATAAAAAACAACAACAGTGTGTTTCACGGCTGCGCCAATCACTAAAATCACATTTTCCCTTCCAGTGGCGCCCCCACCAAAAGCGTCGAAGCGTCACACACCACAACAGCCAGCGATGAACGGCAGCGACCTATTCGGTTCCACCCCCTTTTCTGTCCCCAGCCAGCAGCAACCCGCCCCCATCTCTCACCCCCAGACCCAGCCCTTCGCTGCGTCCACCAAACCGACCCAGAACGGGCCCTACCCTAACGGGATGAACCCTAACGGGCCCAATTATGACATAAGCGACTTCAACCTACAAACGTCAGTTTTCAACACCACATCATTTACAAATGGCCTCAGTGGATTCGACCCATTTGACACACAGAAGAGTGGCAACATTTTCGGCAATGGATTCAACTCTACATTTAATGGATTCGGCAATCTCAGTGAGAAACCAGTTGTGGAGCTGGACAGCAATTTCAATGGGTTCCTAGATAAAACTATTTCTGAAATGAAGGTGCGTATCTTGTGATTTTTAGTCTGTGGTAGAATGGGGTGTCCGATTTCGTGAATAAAGATGGCGTTGGTGTTGCCAGTGCTAAGATTTTAAAATACAACTATAATGGTTAGATCTTGGCTAATCATAGCTAGAAAAAAATTTAGCAATAAATAGTATTTAATTTGATTTTAAATTAGTTTTCACTTGGTTATTTATTACTAGGTGGGCACCTTATTCTCATTAATATTATGAATATCTTAATTTCTATTTTACAATAAATGATTTATTTATTAGTCATATCAAAAGAACAAATACCAAAAATATTATAAGTTTTTTTTTTTATTCATTTTGACAGCTCGGGGATCGGTAAGTCTAAAAACACAATAAAAAACGTGTGTGATCGTCCAGGGCTAATGTGTTTGTCAAAGATAAATGTATTGTGTTTGTTTTATGTGATGTTGTCATATTTACACAGTGCTCAGCATTTAAGAAAAAAAAAATTCGTAAATTTGTAGGCATTAAAGTCATTTCTGCCCTTAAGCCATGTTACTTGTGATCGGCGTAACATATGTTTTCTTCCATTCTGTCCTGTCAAACGTCATGCCATCAAACTCCCTTATCTTTCATATCACTCCTCACACAATCAAATATTTTTTGATACAGGACCATCTACCCCACTAACTTTGACCTCTATAACACGTACAGACATCGCGAGGCGTGCGACGCGAATGGTTCGTCACGCATGCCTCAACCTGAGGTGTATGACGGTACATTTATGCGTGCGTCCCGAACGACACATGCTCAAGCTGAGCATGCAAACCACTACGCAAGATGTTCGTCGGTAGAAAACGCAAACAACCCGTCCCTCCACACGGAGTGCACCGCTCGTACTGAGGCAGCGTTCGCAACGATCGTATGACGCGAATGTTTACTGTGAGCACGCACGTCCACACAGCCCGAGGCATGCGAGACGAACCATTAATTTTTTGGTGCAGCCATGAGGCACACAACAATTTTATTTTTATTTTTTGGTATTGGTTTTTGTATTTGTGTGTGGGCCTTGTGCTGTACCAAATAAATAATTTTTCTTTCTTTCTTTTTTCTTTCATTCGCGACACACGCCTCGCGATGTCTGTACGCGGCTCAAGAGGTTACGGGCGTTTGTTTTGTCTTAAAAAAAAAAAAAACAAATAATATGCTGGGCACTCGGTAATCTGTATAATATTTTTGGAAAAGCATGAATAACTGCTAAATGTGTACCTAACTGATCATTATTTTAGTTCGCTCTCATTAATAAAATGAATTTGTGTATGTTTTACATGACGGTAGACAGTTTTGAGGGTGTAATTTGGAAATGGAAAACAAGGCATTTTGTGAAGTGTTCCTCTTTATTTCCCCCTTTTTTTCGATAGTGAAATCTTTAAAAAAAATATATTTTGGTTGGAATGTCATTAAAAAAGTTTTAATATGGATTTCGTCATCGAAAAAAACAAACAATGTAATAAACAACTATGCCAAGTACAGTTAGCCACAAAAACATGTCTACAAGTACCCATAACCTTAAAAAAAACCTAGTTTAACTTATTATTTTTTTAATTAATTAATTTCTTTACTGGACACAAGAATACACTAGCTATTAAAGTGTGCGGATTGCTACAGTACAAACGTTTGGAAAGACACGGCGTTCCCACACCTCTGTCCCCCTAGCCAAGTTGCTAATCTGCAATAGTTAACGGTAGTAGAAAGCTTCAAATGTACGGGAACGACGTCATCTCAACGCTCAGTCACGTGGTTACAATACAAGAATTCGACGAAAGCTTGCGTCGAAGCGTTCGACGCTAGCGAAACGTTTGTAACTTGACTAGGGGGGCTGTTGTGTTGTGCGAATATATGTGTGTCACATAGTGTCACACTGTTTGTGAGACGTAAAACCTTCCCAAATGAAAGACATGTTTTTAGAGAAAATCACTGTACCATATATTTAATCCTGTGACTTATTTTAGCTTATTTTGTTTGCAGGACGGATTCAGCCGAGGGATCACCTTTGGAAACGATGATTTTTCAATAGATAATCTCGATCCCCTGAAGAAAAATTAAATAACAACGTTTATCGTAAAATTAAAATCGAATACATAGTTAAAAATTTAGGTAAATTAAACCCTTATTTTAGCTCATACAGCTTAGTGTAGACAAATGCAATAAAATTATACATTTTTGGAACGAATTTGTATTTGTGGAATAATGAAATATAGTTTTTAAGTGCTGTTTGAACTAAAATTAATGATTTTAAACACATGTGTTGCCATGTTATTGGTTACAAATATTTTGATGCGTTCGTGATAATAGATTAGAAGTATAAAATATTCTGTCATCATTTTTCCTAACTAAGAGCTTATACACGAGCGACATGTTGTCGACGGCAGAGGTGACTGCAGCAGCTGCTAACGCGTCGACATTCCAACTTTGAAAATCAGTGGCAACCGTTGTGCGTGATGTGTTACTGTAGATCACTTCTACCGTTCGCAACATGCCGCTCGTGTATATGAGCTCTAAATCTAAGAATCTCAAAATTATAACCAGTAATATGACGAAACATATAAATTTTAATGAAAAAAATCTAAATTTTTTCGGTGATATTTGTAGATTACGCGCTCAATGTCATTCCAAAAGTGCCTTTATAAAAGTTTTTACAATTTTTAATCAAATTATTTAAAAAAATTACACATTTCTCCAATAGATTTTTTAGGACTAAAAATGTATTTTGGTAGAGATTATGACTAAAAATGGTTTTAGGTAAAAGTAAATTTTTACAAATCGATTATCGAAATTTGAAGATCGCCTCATAAATATTCTGTGATAATTCTTTTCAAGTTGAGGTTCTTCAAATTGTATTAAAAGAAAAAATGTCCAAATTCGACTGAATCGAAAATGATTAGAATCGTCTAACAGGGTGTGTAAATAAACTAACCTTTAATGTAAATTAACGTCATTAATATAAGGTTGAAACTGGCAACTTTGATCACCACTACACACAAAAAAAAAACTAACTGCCCATAGAGTATAATTTTTCGTATAATTTTCAAAGAATCAATGCCAGTTTAAAAAATACGGTTACCGATGAATATTAAAAAAACATTCGCTTTTCAAACGGGTGATGAAAACGTCAAATTAAAAAAAAAAACAAAGTTGCCAGTTACAACTCCAAAAATCGTAGTTATACGGATGACATTGCAGCACAGGGGAACATTCCAAGAACATACCTATTATAAAATTAACTATTTTTACTCCTGATTATTATAAATAAATAAATAAAAATGTTTTATTTTTAAACGTGTATGATAGTGGTCATAGAACTGTTGTATTGAATATGTGTCATTAGTGTTATTATTTGTTTTAGTATTGTGTACACTAATGTTACTTTAAGGCCAAAAGATATACATAATTGTGTATTTTCAATAATAAATTTATATTTATAATAGCTTTTTTTGTTTTATTTTCACGAATGTATTTACAAAAAACACTCCTTTTCCAAAGAGCTAGCTAGAACAGTAGAAGTTACACACAATCTTATAAGATTTTCTTTTTTGACTCATCGAGGCCTTTTTTTTCATAAATGCAAAAAAATAAACACCACTAATTTTAATTAGTACAAATACGTTAAGGGCTTATTAGAAAGGTCTTGTTAATGTATAATTAAAGTCTCAATAAATAATATACATAAACAGCAAAGTTTTAAATTCATGGAAAATTTTTATTATTTTACAAGAGTAACGCGTAGTAGCGCGTAGTACTTTCTAGTAGTAATTGATATAATAATAAAAATAAAACAAATTTTCAGACCACAATGAATCCATTTAATATTGTTAGTAAAAATCTGCCCCCGTTAGTAAAAAAAGACGCATCTAACATTTTTTCCAGATTTGACATTACCGGAATCAGGAAAAAAAGGCGCGTCTGCCTGTATTTTTAACATTTTGCTAACTTTCTCCAGTGCAGTTTTAAGACAAGATAAAAGTGCCGATTGCCCGTTTCATTCATTAACCCTTCAGATACCGTCAATTAGAGACACAATAGTAAGACAATAGATGCGCGGCCACCGGTGGTCGCTTGGGGATTCATGAATTAAAACATTTTTTATCCGTTTCTGTTAGATACGTCTTTAACTATCAGGGGCAGAAATATAAAAAATGATATTATAGTGTCTTTTACATATTATAATAATAAATATAGATCGAACCCCACACTAGCCTTTTAGACTCTGTGGCTAGTGTGGGGTCCAATTTCGATTCGATGAATTGAGTGGCATTTTTGGGATACTTAATAATAAATGAAATGAGTGCAAAACTTTGTTAGCAACCGTACCTACACCAAACTCACAGTTTCTTAAAAAGCCTGTTGTTCACAAACGTTTTTCGTCATAGGTAATATCTAAGATGGAAACTTTACTGTGCTGCCATTTGTATGCACCATTCATCACTACATAGTATAAAACAAAGTCGCTTTTTCTGATCCTATATCCCTATGTAGGCTTAAATCTTTAAAACTACGCAACGGATTTTGATGCAGTTTTTTTTAATAGATATAGTGATTCAAGAGGAAGGTTAAGGTTAAGGCACCAGAGCGAAGCCGGGGCAGGTCGCTAGTTATTACTAAAAAAAAACTGATGACCGGTTCATTCAGCACACGCCATACGATCAAGGCGCGCCGAGTGCGTATAATCGTATAATTTTATTATATTTGAAAAAAAAAAAAAACATTAGAAAGGGTAAGCTCAAACTAGTAAAAGCCGAAAATAACAAATCTCTCAGGTCAATAAACATTAATAAAATTGAGCATATCGTCCTTTTGCACCTCACTGTCCCACTAAATTAGTAAACCGAAAAGACTAGTATCCGAAACAGATAATCGATAAAAAAACTTTAAAACTTGTTGTCGTTTGCGTTTGCTATTTTGCGGATCAAAGATTTTGATGAATTTGTTGGGAAAACAGCTTTTATTATAAAGAAAATGGTATATTTTATGATCTGAATTTGTGAATTGATGGTTTTATCGGAGTATTAGGAGGGAATATCTCAGTATTAATTAACTATGGTTGATCTAAGCGGCGGCTCTGAGGGCCCATTGGAACATGCATTTTCTAACAGTGTTTTTATTGTTCCTGGAATTATTGTCATCAGTTTATCTGGTAAGTCTATTTTATAATCAATATTCTATTAGTTTACTACCCACAGTATGGATAACATAAGTTTCTCTTCGTTGCAAAGTAAAATTATTAATTATAATAATTTACTTACTTACCCATAATATTCGCGGAATTTGTCGCATCAATTTATTTTATTATATTTAAAAAATAAAGAACGTTTAAGGTATTAATATTTACACAGATATTAATAAAAGTACGGTGTACGGATAAACTATTGATCAAAATAATCGGCTTAAATATACATTTTGAGGATTTTTGACTGTAGGTAATTTAAAAAAAAATGTTTACTAGATTCTTGTAAGTACCTACTGTTTCAATTATAAAACATGTGACATAGACAAATTTTTATTCTTCTGGAAATATTGAATGCCTGGTTGTGTGGAGAGAAGTAACAAAACATAGGAAAATGTAATTAAATAACAGGCTCCTACATAAAATATTACTGCAATAAGTACAATTGCTTCGACTCCTAAATGGTTTTATTTTCCTGTGGGAAAATCATCTAATGACATCTCCCGCTCTTTGGCGGAGTGGGAGATAGTGTCAGGCTTTTACTGGCTAAAACCCACTCCTGTTCCTTCGTTGCCTTTCGAACTGGGGCTGAGCTATCTTTCGAACTAACCCTGGCCCTAGTAGACTTCGACACAGCAGGGCCTTTGCATTTGCTGTTGCTGACAGCTCCTTAAAGCGCGCGGGAACAGTGCACGCCATAGACGAATAGGGCTTGGTCCGGACGGTCGAAAAGCGAGCTTACCACTGCTTGCCGTCCGTACTCCTAAATGGGTGATTTGTATTCTTATGTTAGTGAGTTATTTTGCATGCACCCTATCATCATGCTGGCCAGAAAATGTGATCACAAGGTTGTCTTAGCTGATGAAAAGGAAAGATCATTTTAAAATAGTATCAGGAAGTCAAGAGTAAAGGGACACTTTTATGCAAGCACGCTTTTTTGGCAAGAATATTATCGCTTACCATCTGCTGAGAATAATCAAGCTCAGCCTAAGCCACTCAAATAAAAAACTTTTTACAAAAAAATTAAACCGACTTCAAAAAGTACAAAATAACTTTAATTTCGGAAGTCGGTGTTTCAATAGATACCTAATCTTGTCTCTTCGTTATTTAACACCGACTTCCGAAATTAAAGTTATTTTGTACTTTTTGAAGTCGGTTTAATTTTTTTGTAAAAAGTTTTTTATTTTTACCGACTTCCCAAAAAGGAGGAGGTACTACGTTCGGCTGTTTGTGTTTTTTTTTTTTTTTTTTGTATGTTTGTTCGTCGAATACTCCCCCAAATGTGGACGGATTTTCAAAATTCTTTTTTTGTTCGAAAGTAGATACTTCTGAGGTGGTCCCATTATCACCAAATTAGGATCTGATGATGGGATCTTGGAGAAATCGAGGGCAACCTTCAAATTTTATAGGCTCACTTATTGATTTTCGCATATTTTATGAAGTATCTTGTGTATTTGCGTATGGTCGTCACCATCTCAGGTAGCTGGGCTGATGATGGAAGGTACAACTCCTTAACAGTAAGAAGTTACTCGAACAGGCAAGGACTGTTTTAGTAAATTGTTTTGATGTTTGATAGGGCATTTGCCACATTTGGTCTCATGATCATCAAGTCATGACCTGATGCTGCAGTCAGGATAGTCTGCAGAGTACCTAAGTCCTCGACAACAAACAGCAGATATATCGAGTTTAGGCTCATTGAAAACGGCTCGATGTGTGGATAAACGTACTGCTAATAAAGAACACCGAAGTACATAGAGACCTGATGCTGAAGCCAGGAGCATCAGGAAAAGTACAAACCTTGAAATTACAGCACCGTAGTCGTGTTTGGGCTCATTTTAAACAGGACTAAATTTTAAGTTCATTGCAATGTTGACATAAATCTGGCCTGATGCTACAGCCGGGATTATCAGCATCTAGTCTAATGACTGATTGAAAGATTTACCTTTCGGCTTCATCATCAGATCAGTTCGATATATCCTTTCCCTCTCCAGCATCTAGTCTAATGACTGTTTGAAAGAAGAGGGGGAGAGGATATATCGAACTGAACTGATGTTGAAGCCGAAAGGTAAATTAATGTAATCTAACCGTGTTTGGGATTATTAGAACCGTTATGAGATGCGCTCTGACTATAAGGTATTTAAGTTTGACTGAGGGGTACTTTTTAGTGGTGGTACCATAACTAAAAAGTGTAAAATAAAAAAAACTTTTTACAAAAAAAATATAACCGACTTCAATGATAAAAAACACTGAAAAGTATCAAATAACTTTAATTTTGGAAGTCGGTGTTAAATAACGAAGAGACTAAACTATTATAGAAACACCGACTTCCAAAATTAAAGTTATTTGATACTTTTCAGTGTTTTTTATCATTGAAGTCGGTTATATTTTTTTTGTAAAAAGTTTTTTTTATTCACTTTTTAGTTATGGTAGCACCACTAAAAAGTACCTACCCTTCAGCTAAACATAAATTACCTTATAGAAAGAGTGCATCTCATAACGATTCTTATAATCACAAATACAGTTATATTACATGAATTTACCCCCTCCCCCTTTTCTTTCAGTCAGTCATCGACTACACGTATAAACAAAGCAATTTTACTTGTTACGACAATTCTGCTATGATTCTATGAGGAGTTCTGTTCCATATCTTCGAAGTTCATGATCAGATCATAACAATATTTCTATGGGACCGACCTTTCAACCAAAAAAAAAATTTCAAAATCGGTCCGAAATATCGGTGAACATACATACAATGAGAGCTTTATGGAAATGTAGGTTAGGTATTCAATTTTTTTTATGATGTAGCCTTCTTTCATGTAGGGTATAATTTTTATTTTGATGAATGGGCCCATTTTTGCTGCGAAAGAGAACCCCGGGTGTCTGCAAGCAGAGAGGAAACAGGAGTGAGGTTTAAGCCAGAAAAAGTCTGACACGAAAAGGGCGGGAGATGTCATTACATGATTTCCCACCTAAAAAAATCTTGTTGTAATTTGGCATGCAAACCTGGATTTATAGACATAAGATAATTTTTGACCCAATAGTAAGTTGTCTGAAGCTAATTCACCAGAACTGCTCAGAAGATCAAAAGGAGACACTTTTATTTATGTAAAAATCATAAAATTTTTCAAATCCGTTATAAATTTAAAAACTTAGAAACCCTTTAAAATCTGGTGGTAAGGGAAACTGTCAAATAACAGAAAAACTGGTGAAGTATGAGTCGGACTCGCGTAGGAAAAGTTCCGTACCGCCCATAGCAAAAAAGGGTAAAACACGTTTGTTGTATGGGAGTCCCACTTAAATATTTATTTTATTCTGTTTTTAGTAGGTATTATAGCGGCAACAGAAATACGTAATCTGTGAAAATTTCAACTGTCTAGCTATCACCGCTGTGCCCTCGTGGGGGCGATCGGCGGCGGAGACCTCTCGCGCCGGGCCTTAGTTCAGGCCATGGTCCGGAGCGAGTAGGAGTGGCAGGCGGTCGCCTCCTTCTGCGAAGCAGTAATGCTAGCAAAGGAGGAGGCCGACCGCTTCATGCAACGGCGCCCTCGCCGCCGCCGCCGGGGTTCCAGTCCCGATTTCCAGCCACCGTAGACGCGGGCTCGTGGACAGCTAGCCATGGGTAGCTCGCTGTCCGATCGTCCGGTAACTGTCCGGACCGAGCCAAGACGTCGACGGCGCGCACTGTTCCCGCGCGCCTTAAGGAGTTGTCAGCAACAGGAGGGGCCCAGCTGGGTCGAAGCATACCGGGGTCGGGGTTATCCGAAAGGAAACAAGAGCCCCGGTATGAAGGCTAGGAGGAACGGCGCGGGGTTTTTAGTCAGTAAGAGTCTGAAACTATCTCCCGTTCCACCCAAGAGCGGGTTTTGTCATAAGATGATTTTCCCCGTCGACAAAAAAAAACTGTCTAGCTATCACGGTTTATGTGACAGACAGACAGACAGTCAGGCGGAAGGACGGACAGTGGAGTCTTAGTAAACTTCTTCTCTGTCGGAATCACTCTTGACAGAGTGGTCGTGGTCATTACTTCAGGTGTTGTTGGCAAGCTTCACAACACGCCGCCACTCCTCTCCGATGGACGCCTTCTTCGTGCAGTCGTGTAGCGATGATGACCCTTTCACAGCAGCTTTTGTCTTAGTAATATGGTCCCGTTTTTCCCTTTGGGTACGGAACCCTAATGTAGTCCACTACCACGTCTTGTCTTGCAAGCTGTAGTCCGTAACAGAACCACCTTCGGCACGCTGGCACCGGCGCCACCAAGTTCCTGTATCAAAGTCGACAGATGCTCAATAATGAGCCATTTGTAGAGTTGTGTTTGAAAGGAAAACTCGGGGCCCAGGGGCGACGGCGAAGGGAATTTCTGATAAGGAAACCCGTAGCCCTTGTATGCAAAGGGCAACTGAAGGACACAGGTATGGTTTTAGTCAGTAAAAGTCTGACCCGCCCTCTCGCGCCACCCAGAGCGGGAGAAGTCAGGATGATTTCCACCCTTAAAAAAGAGACGACGCGGCGACGGTAAAAGAATGAACAGAAGTAGGATTTTTGTCAGTAAAAGAACAAAATATATAAGTACAAAAGTCAATCTACATACAACGCGCGCTCTCACTACGGACAATACACAAAGCGGGCTCGAGCAACGTACACACCATAGACACCGCTCACGGACACGATATCTCGGAGCGCCTCGGCCCGCTTATCGAACAGTTCCGGCTCAAACGCTCATTAGTGTGTGTCCACCGAGCGTAGGCGTAGGTATAAAAAGTGAAGTACATACATGAGATTGATTGTCTTTTGTACCTATCTATTTTGTGCTAAAAGTCTGACACGCCACGATGATTTTACTATTGAAAAAAAAAGGCATTATGGTCACCTTGAAAATAATGGATCATCTTTTATTTTTACGATTTATCCTTGAATAAAACACTTAAGAACACGAATATTCAACTTTAAAATAAATAAATAACATCTTAATTGCCAATCATCAGTTGTGGTCAAGTTAGTGACCGTTCACATAAACCGGCGCATAGAGCAAAGCATTTATTTTTATAGAATTTAAAATGTGTTGACAAGAAAGAATATACACGGTTTTTTTTATGTTGGGCAAAAATCAGCCAATGACCACCCCCGCTCTTGGGTAGAGCGAGAGATAGTGTCAGACTCTTACTGACTTTAAACCCTTCCCGTTCCTTCTAGCCTTCATACCGGGGCTCGAGCTCCCTTTCGGATAACGCTGGTGGGGCCAGCGTTATCCGCAAGGGCGGCCCCAGTAGGCTTCGACCCAGCTGGGGCCCAGCTGTAGCTGATAACTCCTTGAGGCGTGCGGGGACAGTGCGCCGTTGACGTCTTGGGCTCGGTCCGGACAGTTACCGGACGGTCGGACAGCGAGCCACCCAATGCTCGCCGTCCGCAAGTCCGCGCCTGCAGTGACCGGAAATCGGGATCGGAATCCCGGTGGCTGGCTGACGTCATCTCAACGTTCAGTCACGTGGTCGGAACAAAAGAATTGGCGGCAAGGTCAACTCGAAGCGTTCGACGCAAGCGAAACGGTTGTAACTTGGCTAGGTGGGGGGGGGGGGGGGGAAACGGTTTACTCGCGCAGGATCGCGAGGTCGCGCGCATGCTCGAGCATACGCGATTCGTTAGAAAACTGCCCGAAATCTCGCGAGAATTATTTCTCGCAGTCTACGCCGGCTTACGGCGGCGAGCAACCAATCTGGTGGCGCGACCAGCTCCGACGTGTGGTGAAATATAGCCCTTAGGGTGGAGCGAGAAATCGTGTCAGAATTTAACTGATCTAAACTCTTTCGAAGCTTTGCGCAGATCTAGTTGGCATTGGTCCTATTGTGCCACTTCAGTTATGCTGACATCTCATTCACCAGAAGCCCGCGTCTATCGTGTCCGGGAATCGCGCTTCAGCTCCCGACGCTTGGGGCATCTCCTGAGGCACATTACTGATCCGACTCGGCTGGGCGGTGTTCGGGAAGCTGCGCGGTGTCTTCTCTTCTAGTATGACCACTGCGTGTTGCTAGTAATGACATAAGGCTCCGAATCGTGTTCCGCATCCAGCTGTGCGTTAGCGCCTAATGCCCGCTATGGCCTGCCGTAACCTGTTTTGTTCTTAGTGTCGGTGGTGTCCAAATTGTGACCTTTTAGAAATATTTTTAGGAAAAATATAACATGGCGTAAAAATAATTGAATCTATTCAGTTATTGACTCTGAACAAACTATATTCAGATTTCACATATATACTAAAAATAATGTTGTATAGCTGTATACATTTCTGCCCCTGATAGTTAAAAAGACGTATCTAACAAAAAGTAAAAACGGATAAAAAAAATTTTTAATGAATGAAACGGGAAATCGGGCCTTTTTTCCTTGTGTTAAAACCGCACTGGAGAAAGTTAGCAAAATATAAAAAATACTGGCAAATGCGCCTTTTTTTCCTGATTCCGGCAATGTATATAATTCATGATGATTCAGATGCGTCTTTTTACTAACGGGGGCAGATTTAACAGTTCAGTTTAAGACGTGAAATGGATCGCGTTACGAGCTCGTGGGCCGAAAGGTTCCGCAGTGGAACTAAAGGAGGATGATATGTGAAGTTAAAAATAACAACCTTCTTCTTATTTTGTTTAGATCCGGTCCTTGTGAACGGACGCTAAGATTGATGATAATGAAACACTTGTGTAATCAACGCTTATTATAATAAGGTGTAAGTTACAAGCGGTCGAGAGAGCGATGAATTTGAAGAGTTTACTCAATTTCGCCAAGATTCCATCATCAGATCCCAACTTGGTGACTATGGGACCATTCGGGAAGTATACCCTTTCCAACAAAAAATAATTTTTATAATCGGTTGGCAAGCGACGAAGTTATGCGCGGACAAACATAAAAAAAAAAACACAAACATACGATTTTTTTTTTAAACTTATCAAAGGTTTGACAGAATTGAGAACTTTCTCCTTTTTCAGAAGTCACTTAATAAATTTTATATTTGTTACCTTGGTTATTCGTCACTAAATGATAAATGATATTTATATGTTAATATGTAGGTTTAAAAAACACTTCAACAAGTCATTTTTTTCGTGAGTACTAGATGGAAACACCGCTAGGAAACACCGGCCGGGGCTGAGAAGAAACACCGAAACAAACTCAGAGTTCAAAGTCTCTTTTAAAGTCCATACAGTAAAAATGTAATGGTCAAATCACATGAGAACCATGCAGATTTGTCTGAGATGGTTTTTTGAAGAAATAACCATACAGATTTGAGTGGGCCTGTCCAGTCAGTGCAAGCATTTGTCAGTTTTCGCAAAGCTCAACTCAGGTCTACTAAGGAGCTCAACGACTTGATGAACAAGGAAAGGACATTTGGCTAGGCCGCAGAAAATACTCAAATTGCCAGATTTGTGTTAAAATTACTGAAAAGAAAAAAAAAACAATCAACATGGTATTTCAATCACACACTGATTACATACATGCTCGTATATACAAGAATTTAAAATTCGCGGGCTGCGCTGTACCTTGGGCAGTTGAGGTACCTTGATATGAAAAAGCAATCAATGAACAAGCCAATTACCACACAAGAAATATACACGACTACTGAATTAAAAATTATCGGCGCCACCTAAGACCCAGCCATATCTCTAAAGCTTATCAATCCGCTGTAATCTCACACTTGGCACCGCTCCTTTCCTACAACGTGGAATCCACGTTTCATTACAGATAGTGAACTCGGAAACATATCGTTGAATTTCTTTAATTTGACGTCAATATTCGCTCAAGATGGACACTCTAGACAAAGCAACATTGGACAAGCTTCAAGAGTTGATTGAAGCGAGTTCGGAACCAGGAAAACCACCTTCGAGGAAAGTGTTGATGGAATTGCTGGATACAGTGGACTTGGCTGATGATGTGAAGGAGAATCTAAAGGCTATGTTGATAGGAGATGTGCCAAAAGTGTTTGGAGGTTACGCTGGAGGGACCTATTTGGCTATTTTGTTTATTTTCCTGGTATTCACGATGATCCGTAAGTTTTTCATAGTATTTTTTTTACGGTGTTGTTATTGAATTGGTGATTGTGATCAGAACTCCTATTTTTTGACGTTTAGGCTGTTACATATCAATGATATCGCTCGATATTATTCGGCGCACTTTGTACTTTTGTTATTTTTTACTTTGTGTTTACAACTGTTCTATTATATCTATATATATAAAAATGACCCCCGTTTTCCGTTGACACGACTTGGCATGAAAACGGCTTGACCGATTTGGCTGATTTTTTTTTTGTTGTGATTGTTATTGTAAGGAGAAGGTTCTTATGGAAAAAAAATAGAGTAGTGTAGGGTAGGGTAGGGTAGGGTAGAGTAGGGTAGAGTAGTAGGGTAGAGTAGGGTAGAGTAGGGTAGAGTAGGGTAGAGTAGGGTAGAGTAGGGTGGAGTAGGGTAGAGTAGGGTAGGGTAGGGTAGAGTAGGGTAGAGTAGCGTAGAGTAGGGTAGAGTAGCGTAGAGTTAGGGTAGAGTAGCGTAGAGTAGGGTAGAGTAGGGTATAGTAGGGTGGAGTAGCGAAGAGCGGGAGCGAAGCCGCGCGGGCAAAAGCTAGTTCTAAATAACAATAAATCCCTATTTCCCTTGGTCACGCCATCACGCGTGAACGGCTGGACCAATTTCGCAAATTCTCTATAGAGTAAACATGTAGTCGATCGTAGAACCATGCAGAAAAGTGTCTGAGAAGACCTTTTGAGGACACACAGATTTGAGTGGACCTGTCCAGTCAAGCAAGCATAGCATTGAATTTGTCAGTATTCGAAAAAACCCCACCTATGTTCCTTCTTTACTAGCGTTGCAGGATCCCAAGTTTTCTTTTCAGAAGCCAACCTCTGGTCCCAGTAGATTTCGGCTCGGCTGGGCCCCTACGGTTTGCTTAAATCTCTTTGAACGACTTGGGCTCGGACCGGACGGTCAATGGATGGCCGGACGACGAGTTACTCTGCTCGTCGTCTGCAAGCCCACGATGATTTCGCACCTCATAAAACTTAGTGTCAATTTCATATTTTTGTGGAATGGGAAGTTATTTTAGTGAAAGAGGCGTGTTGATTTTAGATAAAGTTTTATCTTGATATAAGGTCAATATATTTTGCGTCGAGTGGTTTTCGGCTACATAGACATAGCAATTGATTGATATAAACATTGAGAGTGATAACAATATATTGTGGTAACGGGATTTGGCTTCGATGAACGCGAAAATATACCTCATTAAAGTGTTATTGGGTTTTTCCTAATGGATGTCCTTGGTTGCAGCCTAGCCCTCCTAGCCAAGTTACAACCTTTCTCTTTCCTCGATCGCCTCGATTCCACGCCTCTTATTCCTTTGTTCTGACCACGTTACTTAGCATTGAGATGACGTCAGGACAAAGGAATCGGAGGCGTGGTCTACTCGAGGCGTTCGGCACCACTGAATCGAAACGAAACGGTCGTAACTTCACTAGGCCTATAGAGGCGGACTTGTGGATGAACTGGCGAAATAGCATACTAACTTTTTTTCTTTTTGCTGGCTCGCGTTTGACCACTGTCTCACCTGATGGTAAGCGATGATGTGGCCGAAGATGGAGCACGCTTGCCTAGAAGTAAAATCGCTTTTCCTATGTTTCGTAAACAAACCCGGATCGTATACATCTACAGGCATATTGTAGTAGAAAAAAACTGATTTCAAAGATTTGTAACATCCGTGCGAAACAGTTGCTAGTAAAAAATAATAATATTCATAAAATCTGCAAAAAAAAGCATCTTTCAAGTCCTTCCAGACATTTTTCTCCTGCGCCGTTTCAATCCAATCCTCGCGGTACGCGTCCAGATTATAACATTTTCTACAACTCTACATTTTCTAAGGCCTGCCTCGGCCACGCTTTGACCAGCCGTGGCAATAACAGCTAGGAAAAAAAAATTGCAGAGCGGTTCTTCAGCCACCTAAGGCGTGGGCTTGCGGACGGACGGCGAGCAATGGGTAGCTTGCCGTCTGACCGTCCGGTAACCGTCCGGACTAAGCCCAAGTCGTCAACGGCACGTAGTATTCCGCGCGCGCCTCAAAGAGTTACTGGAAGAACTAGAAGCCTTCTGGGGGCCATGGGTGATGCAAAAGAGATCCCAGGGGTCCTGGAACAATGGCAAAGAAGGAACAGGAGTGGGTTTTAGTCAGTAAAATTCTGACACTATTTCCCGCTATGCTCAAGAGCGGGGGATGTCATTGGATAATTTTTCCACCTAGAAAAAAAAAGCGCTGTTCTAGGCTTATGAATATTAACATATTAGCTTATCGATTCTATTATTAACATTTTATAATGAATCATTATGGAAATGCGTGCGGTTTTAATTAAAAATAACTTCGGAATCGAATCCATTTGATATGGAACCAAGTTCTTATGATTAAAAGTGTAAAATACTCGTATTATTGAATTTATTTCACCACACTGATGCTAATCAGATTAAATATTTGACGAATGAGGTTAAGGCCATGTTCTACTTATTTTGAACTTTTTAAACCTCTGGAAATCGACAAATATACACGAGTACACCATCAAAAATTATTAATATTAAAATTGACTCATCATCATCATCATCAGCCTTTTTAATGTTCCCACTGCTGGGACTCAGGCCTCCTCTCTAGGAGAGGGAATGGGCCGTAATTCACCACGCGGGCCCAGTGCGTGTTGGTGGATGTCACATGTCTTCGAATTTTTGGTTCTAGGACATGCCGGTTTCCTCACGATGTTTTCCTTCACCGTTTTGAGAGCAGTGGTGATGAAATAAATTACACAAAGTAATGCGCCTGGCTGGGTTCGAACCCGCAACCTACAGTTCGTAAGTCGGGGCCATCACCACTCGGCCACCACAGCTCTAAAATTGACTATTTATGAAAAACCCCCGGGCAAAAATCAAAACATGATATAAATTAGTTGGCTCGATTAAACAAATCGTGAATCTGACCCTAACTTAGGCGAACATTACACGGTCATGCAAGCGTCAATCAATACCATCAATCATGAATGATGGTGAATTATGGTCCGGGCCTTAGTTGAGGCCATGGTCCGGAGCGAGGAGGAATGGCAGGCGGTCGCCTCCTTCTGCGAAGCAGTTATGCTAGCAAAGGAGAAGGCCGACCGCATCAGGCAACGGCACGCTCGCCGTTGCCGCCGGGATTCCGATCTCGATTTCCGGCCACCGTAGACGCGGGCTCGCGGACGGCGAGCCATGGGTAGCTCGCTGTCCGACCGTCCGGTAACTATCCGGACAGAGCCCAAGACGTTGACGGCGCGCACTGTTCCCGCGCGCCTCAAGGAGTTGTCAGCAACAGGAGGGGCCCAGTTGGGTCGAAGCCTACTGGGGCTGGGCACGCCACGATTATGGCGGTAAGTCCCTTTTTGAGGCGTGGCTGGAAAGACTTCACGGCGTCCTTACCTTCCGCATGACGCAGGTCCTCACCGGACATGGCAAGTTCGGGAGGTTCCTGCATCGGATTCAAGCGGAAGAGACGCCCGGGTGTCGCCACTGTGCGCAACGCCCGGAGGACACGGTGGAGCACACCGTCGAGGTGTGCCCTGCCTGGGCGGAGCATCGCCGTGCCCTCGTGGGGGTGATCGGCGGTGGAGACCTCTCGCGCCGGGCTCTGGTCGAGGCCATGGTCCGGAGCGAGGAGGAATGGCAGGCGGTCGCCTCCTGCGAAGCAGTAATGCTAGCAAAGGAGGAGGCCGACCGCATCAGGCAACGGCGCCCTCGCCGCCGTCGCCGGGATTCCGATCCCGATTTCCGGCCACCGTAGACGCGGGCTCGCGGACGGCGAGCCATGGGTAGCTCGCTGTCCGATCGTCCGGTAATGGACCGAGTCCAAGACGTCAACGGCGCGCACTGTTCCCGCGCGCCTCAAGGAGTTGTCAGCAGCAGGAGGGGCCCAGCTGGGTCGAAGCCTACTGGGGCTGGGCACGCCACGATTATGGCGGTAAGTCCCCTCTTTGAGGCGTGGCTGGAAAGACCTCACGGCGTCCTTACCACACAGACAGGGTTGTCCGAAAGGGAGCTCGTGCCCCGGTATGAAGGCTAGAAGGAACGGCGCGGGGTTTTTAGTCAGTAAGAGTCTGACACTGTCTCCCGCTCCACCCAAGAGCGGGTTTCGTCAAAAATGATTTTCCCCGTCGACAAAAAAAAAAAAAGCCTACTGGGGCCAGGGTTATACGAAAGGAACCTCGAGCCGCAGTATGAAGAGGCTAGAAGGATCGGGGTGGGTTTTTAGTCAGTAAGAGTCTGACACGATCTCCCGCTCCACCCAAGAGCGGGGGTTGTCATTGGATGATTTTTGCCCACCGTAAAAAAAGGTGAATTATGGTTTTCGTCTATCAGTAATACAAACCGTCATGCAATGCATTAGTCGGTAGGTTTTTCGTCAGTAAAGGCCATTCCCTCTCCAAGAGAGGAGATCTGAGTCCCAACAGTGGGAACATTATTAGGCCAACTATGAAACTGCTTGCAGACGCTAGTTATAATATCAAGACGGCACTGGTGGCGCAGTGGTTGACCGATTGGCTGCTGCGCTTCGTGTCGCGGCAGCTACGGTCCGGACTAAGCGTTTCACCTCGTCATTTATACCGCGTACATCGAAGGACTGGAACAATTTGCCTGCTACGGTCTTTCCATCCGATTATAGTTTAGGTTACTGGGGCCAGGGTTATCTGAAAAGAAGCTCGAGCCCCGGTATGAAGAGGCTAGAAGGAACGGGGTGGGTTTTTAGTCAGTAAGAGTCTGACACTCTCCCGTTCCACCCATGAGCGGGGGTTGTCATAAGATGGATTTTGCCCACCGTAAAAAAAAAATAGTTTAGGTGTCTTCAAGGCTAGAGTGAATAGGCTCTTAATAAACTAGTGCGGTTCACCATCAACGATTACATCACTGCTTACCATCAGATGGGATTGGAGTCAAGCCCTAGATAATGTAATAAAACATTAAAAAAAAAACAATTTCCTTACATCTGCATATAGGTCACGTATCTATCAATATTGTATCTTAGCTTGTTCATACAATGTTTTATAATATAAACAGTAATATATTGTTTATCGTTATATCCAATGAGATTATTACGTAATTGCGATAACATTTATATAGGTTGGATTACGTGTGAAATTGTTATTGATTATATAAGTATTAACTTCTATTTTTCAAGAAAAAATATTTGGTGTATATATATACCAAATATTATACAAGATCAAAAAATCAAAATCAAAGCATTTATTTCAAATAGACCATTTGCAGGCACTTTTGAATAGTCAAATGTCGGTCAGTCCAAGAAAAGTGAAGCTAATTTGCACGTTCCAAAGCGTAGATCTCTATGGAGAAGAACGTGCAAGAAACTCTATGGACACTCTTTTAAATCATATTATGTGTTACATATAGTGTTTGGTTACATATTTCTTGATGCTTCTATTATGTGAGCACAATGTAGATATTAAATAAAAATTAAAAATAATAATTAAAAGATAGAAACTGAATTAAGCCACTAAGGGACAGCCATCCGCAAACTTTAAGGGCTTGCTCAGTAGATGAACTTGTTCAGTTGTTGGTTGTTCAGTTTCGTCTACTGGGCAAGCCCTTAAAGTTTGTGGAGGGCTATCCCTTACACCTTGTATAGTATCGTGTCAATATTCTTGCGTCGTTGTTTACTAAGGTCGCTGTTCCACGGCGCCGTTTTGTAGCGATGCTGTAGCGCGTTCGCATCGATACAGTCGCGATGCTGTAGCGCGTTCTATAGCGCGTTTTTGCTGTTTGTCTGTGAATCTTTTCCGTGGACTTTCAGAAAAGCCATAAAATATCTGAATGATCTTTAAAAAGCTATTTAATAATATTCGTAGTGGAAAAATTAATATAAGTAGGTGTTTAGTGTTTATCAATTCCTTATCACTGTTTATTACGACCAGGTTAATTTGTTGTAGCCGATTACCTAAAATAGATAGCGTTTAATATCAGTAAAAGTAGTCTAGTTAATTCGCTTCTAGTCTTTAACCCTTCAGATACCGTCAATTAGAGACACAATAGTAAGACAATAGATGCGCGGCCACCGGGTGTCGCTTGGGGATTCATGAATTAAAATACCCTCTAGTTTCGTCCTTCCCTCGTGTCCTCGTGGAGGCAATCGGATGAGGTGAGTGACCTCTCGAGTCCCGCCCTGGTCCAGGCAATGGCACGGAGCGAGAGAAAATGGGAAACAGTCGCCTCCTTCTGCCTAATAATGCGCTGATATGTGCGACGGAGATGACAATCCCCACACTATGGCTCCCGCAGTAGACGCCGAGGGCATCAGGATACTTGGGCTTAGAGCTACCTAGCATAGTGTAGCATAATCAGCCTTTTAATGTTCCCACTACTGGGACTCGGGCTTCCTGTCTAGAAGACAGAATGGGCCGTAAACCACCACGCGGGACCAGTTGGGTTGGTGGATGTCGGATGTCTCAAGAGTGTGAGTTTCTTGTACGTTCTTCTCGATAGAGATCTATCTACGCTCTGGAACGTGCAACTTAGCTACATTTTTTTTGACTGACCGACATTTTGACAATTCAAAAGTGCCTGTTACGCTGCTCGCCCACGTCCGAAAATCGGTGGCCGATTTTTTGTAGGAGAAAAATAGAACACACTGATAGCAATAGTACAACGCACACATCCTACAAAAAGTCGGTCAGAAATACAGAACAATGTTACAAATATACAAAAAAACAAATCGGCCCGATTGTCTGTCCTACAAAAAGTCTGACGTGGGCGAGCAGCGTTATTGATATAATTTCAAATAAAGTTTCCGATTTCTGAGTTCTTATGTGACTCCATAGATGTCGCTACATATGTATAGAAAAGTAAATAAACTAAATTGAATTATCAATACTGTGTAAAAAGTCTATTGCGAAATCAAAGAAAACGATATGCCAACTCCATTCTTGAACCAGTTTCGAAATTCAGATAGGTATTATCAATGTTGAGATAAATAATTTTCCAATTATATGGGCACACGTAATATGGCCGGCGATAAGTCTTTGTCTTCATATATTTACAATATATATATCAGTTTATCATAAGGTGCGAAACGAGCTGGTGAGTCCACTATGTTTTTGCTAGGCTTATGTACTTTACTGAAATATGAGTTTTGAGTCCTTAATTTTTGAAATGGACATCGGTCTGGTGGTGTATTGTATGCAGATGCTGTATATATTTACAAAAATGTATCCTTTATCTAACCAATTCGGCAAACGGGTTCTGAAAAAAAAAATCGGGGTGTGTGGGTAAGAGGTTAAAAATGTTACCTATTCTCCGACCTACCAAATATACACAAAAAAAAAAATAAAAAAATCGGTCAAGCTGTTTCGGAGAATGAAATATCGCGATTAAAAATGGGGTGTGAGGGTAGGAGGGTGAAAATACCTTACAACCTAATCTCAGACATACCTATACAAAAAAAAATCGTTCGGTAACAACTTCTGCCATATAAAATTATCAAAGAAGAATCGCGATTAAAGGGATAAAATTCTTACAACTTATTCTCATACCTACATAAAAAAATCATAAAAATCGGTCAAGCCGTTTTGGTGGAATTCAATAAAAAAACAGAGTGACACGTGATTTTTATTTATTAAAAAGGAGATTTCATTTTGATATTTAAAAAAGATATTTGACCCATTGTTTTCTTGTTCAATTTGACAATAGAATTGTTTAAATACAAAACAATAATATCTTCTTCAATAATACTTTGACTATAACTTTTTTTATCGTTATCGTTGAAGATAACGCCGCCGCCTTGTTATATAAACATAATAACAAATAACATTTGCTCCAAAACATAATATTCCAGTTATGTAAAATATCCCAACTTGCTCCAATAAAGGACATTCCAGGATGCTATGTATTTAAGATCTTGAATATCACATTAATATTTATAGACAAAAAGAAAAGTGCTATTGGACACATTCTTAGTAAAGACATATTTATTAATCCCTACTAATATTATAAATGCGAAAGTAACTCTGTCTGTCTGTTACGCTTTCACGCAAAAACTACTGAACGGATTTAGATCAAATTTGGTAGGTAGGTAGAAGAGACACTGGAATAACAAATAGGCTACCTATAATTCCACTGCTGAGCACGGGTCTCTGTCCGCGCGCTATAAACTGTAGTCCACGCGGGCAAAGCCGCAGGCGGAAAGCTAGTTTAGGATATAATTAAATTGCTTATTAGTCTATTATATAATTCTTCATCCTTTGGATGTTCTCGAGGACTAGGGAAAACACATTAATATTTATATACTAGCTTTTACTTTAATTCCTCTCTCCTTTTCTTCCTCTTTTCACACTTTTTTTTAAAATCCAACCTATATCCGTCTCCAGGGTCCCAACTATCTCTGTACCAAAATTCATCAAAATCGGTTTTGCCACTTAGGCGTGAAGACGTAACAAAAAAACAAATAAACAAACAAACTCATTTTCGCTTTTATAATATTAGTAACGATTAACCCTTCAGATACCGTCAATTAGAGACACAATAGTAAGACAATAGATGCGCGGCCACCGGTGGTCGCTTGGGGATTCATGAATTAATATTATAAAGACGAAAGCTTGTAAGTGTATCTGCATGTTTGTGACTCCTTCACACTCAAACGTCTCAACGAATTTGGATGAAATTTAGCTCACGTGTAGACCATATTGACTGGCCTGATGGTCTAGTGGTTAGTGGCGATAAAAGACAAAAATAATGAATGTAGGTAGCTTGCAAAACATTGGTAATAGTTTATCCAATTATACGGGTTCTAAATTATGCGAGACCGTTGTTGAATCGATAGAAAAAGTTTTCCGATCGTATTTTGTACACTCTGTCACATAAATTAAAAAAAAAAAAAATTGTATTATCCAAATATAGTAATTCTTGACATTGAAAATTTCAAGCATAACTATAATATTTACACTATTTTGCGAGGGACATAAGCAATTGCTTTAAAAAAGAAAATGGTTTACAAGCTTCTATTTAGTTTCACCTGTCCCGATGTTTGTCTGTCATCAAATCTTGAAAATTAAATATGATCCACTTCCCGGTTATCGATTGAGCTGAAATTTTGCATGCATGTGTAAATCAGATGACAATAAAAAATTATTATGATATGGAGCTGATCTGATGATGGAACTGGAAGATAGCCTTAAGAACTTGGTAGTTAAACGACACCACCCCATCGAGTTTGGGCTCGTATAATTCGTCTTGACGAGTATTAATTATACAGGTATACTGCGCTATAAAAGCTTGCTATGAAAAAAATATACTCATTAAAAACTTGTTTACTTATACATTTTTATTTGAGACCACGAAATCCTATATTACATTCGTTAATGCTTAAATATCTTCATAAACCCCTAAAACGAAAACCGAATCAAACACTAAACTAACTAGTTACCACTTATCACACCAGACCGATGCGCCAACATTCTCAAAATAAATTAAATACAGTACAGTATTTTTGGATGACATTATGAAGGCGACACTCGGCGACGCCACCCGTCGTAATGCATCACAATCAGAAACTATAGTGTCCAACTGTCCATAATTCCTTTCCCGCGCTACAGAAAATGGCGGACCAAGAAGACCAGGACCCTGGCTTAGACAGGCTATCACTGAGCAAGGTCATCGGCGAAAAACTGACGGAATCCATTCAGAACATGGACTTGCTAAACACGCTGCAGAAAATGGTTGCCACTGAGGCTGGCGATGAAGAATCATTAAATATCCAGGATAAGTTAAAAGGAGTTTTAGAGCAGTTTAAAGCAATGAGTGCAGAAGATAAAGCCAAGTTTGCAGCGAAGATTAAGGAGGGTCTAGCAAGTAAATTGAGTATGAGGCTTAAAGACAATGCTATGTTAGCTGGAGTCGAGGAGGCTATAAGAAGTGCAGTGATGACGAAGCTCTATATCGTGGCTGCTGTGGTGTTACTCGTCTTGTTCTTGTTAGGTATGTGTACAGTTTTGAGGATCGTGGGGATGTTTTTCATGTGTTTTCGTAAAGAGCCGTTGAGAAAATTTTAGACGATCGGGCAGGTTTGTGTAAAGGTTGATTGCTCTTGGTGCGTCTGATGAATTTAAGGAGGTATTGTCAATCATCATCATCATTACAGCCGATACACGTCCACTGTTGGACATAGGCCTCCCCCAAGCGTCGCCACAGTGAACGTTCCTGTGCGTCTCGCATCCATCAGTTTCCCGCAACCTTCACCTCCACCTGGACCTTGGACGCCACTCCAGAACGTTTCGGCCCCAACGGCCATCCGTTCTGCGAGGAATGTGCCCTGCACATTGCCACTAAAGTTTGGCAATTCTTTGTGCTATGTCGGCAACTTTAGTATTGTCAATAGTGGAGTATTAAATACTAGCTTCTGCCGGCGGCTTCGCTTGCGTGTAACTAGGTTTCTCCATACAAACTTTGGACCCTCGTTTCATCCCCTAAGGGGGTGAATTTACGAACATCCTCTTTCAACACAAAGGAAACCTTGAGCAAACCTTGAGCTTGACCGGTACCAGGATCGGCTTCGCTAGTAATATAATAAACTAGCTTTTGCCCGCGGCTTCATTCGCGTTAAATTCGGAGTAACACGGTTCCCCTTTCGGCTGGTTTTTCCCCAAAATTTGCAACAAATATCGTTAACTAGCTGTTCCCAGCGGCTTCGCCCGCGTGATAGCGGAAAATTATCCCAAGGGAACATCCCTCTGGGATAAATAGTATCCTATGTCCTATTCCAGGATATGGCCTATCCGTGTACCAAGTTTCATCAAAATCGGTTTTGCTATTTAGACGTGAAGACGTAACAAACAAACTCACTTTTATAATATTAGTAAGGATAAATAGAGTACCTAATATTCTTGTAAATTTGTTACAAATGAGCATCGATTAGCGTTATCTCAATAGATCCGTATCTTATTTTGACACTGATTTCAAAATGACGTGCGCCGTGTAAAAAACAAATAATAATTCTAATCTAGAAATTTTCGATAAATTGTGGAGAATTTTAAGAGGATTCATATTTTTCATAATATTCCTTTTTTACAAGCTTTTATTTAGTGTCACCTGTCCCGATGTTTGTCGGTCATCAAATCTTGTAAATAAAATTTGACCCACTTCCCGGTTACCGATTGAGCTGAAATTTTGCATACATGTGTAAATCAGATGACAATGCAAAATTATTATGATATGGAGCGGATCTGATGATGGAACCGGAAGGTGGCCATAGGAACTTGGTGGTTAAACGACACATCCCCATCGAGTTTGGGCTCGTATGATTCGTCTTGACGAGTATTAATTATAAAGGTATACCGAGCTATAAAAGCTTGCTATGAATAAATCGTTTTCATTAAAAGCTTGTTTAAAGATATATCATAAAAAAACTCCTTCCCGCGCAGGGTGGAGAGTTGCAGTTTGGTTTACAAACCAACCATTTCAACCTGAACCCATTTTGTTCCTTCATTTTATTTTACAGTCCTGGGTAGCGGTGACTATTTCGAACGATGCCCCAGCTCGAGCAGAAATAATTAGTATTTTTTTTATAATTGATAGCTTGACCCCACTATCTCACTTGATGGTTAGCGACGATATGGCCGACGATGGAGCACGCTTGCCTAGAAGTAAACTATTCACTCTTGACTTAAAAACCCCTAGGATGTAGCTCTCAGGAATCACAGACTCCGGCAGGGGATTCCACTCCTTAGCTGTACATACAATTCCCTTACCTACATGGGAAGTCGTGGAAGCATTTTTTTTTTTAAACATTCCCTCGAACCACAAACATGCAAACATGTATACACAAGACATGCAGACCGGGTACAACTTCCCCCGGCCATACAAATATTTGTTCCATGCGTGAATCAAAACTAAATTTTAAAATGACTGTAGCTATTGTAAGTGTATCTATTACTACCCACCAATACTATAGCCAATTTTTTTTTTGAAATCTGTTTCTGAAAGAAAGATTCGACCCCGGTCGAAGGTAACGAAGGAACAGGAGTGTGTTTTTATTCAGTAAAAGTCTGACACTATCTCCCGCTTCGCCCAAGTGCGGAGATGTCATTGGATGACTTTCCCGCCGAAAAAAAAAAGCCAAATTTTTTAAGGTAGGAAAATTATCTAATTATCTCACTCTTAGACTGGAGAGAGCGAGAAGGCGTGTCAGACTATTACTGACTGGAACCACACCTATGTTCCTTCAGTTACCTTTTGCGTTCTGAAAGCACGTGTATTATACTACTACTGCCTAGGTTTTTAGTTCAGAAACAGTCCATCACATAAATTCGAATACCCCTCGGTATTTCCTGACCTACGCTCTAATGTTCACGAAGAGAAACTTGTGTGATCTGCGCCCTTAGACTAATTACTTCTTTCTTGAATGAATTGGTTTTGAGGATAAAATTGCTGTTTTTTTTTTATTGTTGTTGTTATTAATTCATGAATCCCCAAGCGACCACCGGTGGCCGCGCATCTATTGTCTTACTATTGTGTCTCTAATTGACGGTATCTGAAGGGTTAATATATTATGATTAAAAAAAGTGTCCATGGAGTTTCTTGCACATTCTTCTCCATACAGATTTTTTTATGGTGGGATAATCATCTAATGACAACCCCCGCTCTTGGGCGGAGCGGGAGATAGTGTCAAACTCTTACTGATTAAAAACCCACCGTTCCTTCTAGCCTTCATATCGGGGCTCGAGTTCCTTTTCAGATAACCCTGGTCCCAGTAAGCTTCGACCCAGCTGGGCTCCTGCTCTTGCTGACAACTCCTTGAGGCGCGCGGGAACAGTGCGCGCCGTCGACGTCTTGGGCTCGGTCCGGACAGTTACCGGACGGTCGGACTGCGAGCTACCCATGGCTCGCCGTCCGCAAGCACCGTAGACGTCTACGGTGGCCGGAAATCGGGATCGGAATCCCGGCGGCGGCGACAGCGCCGTTGCCTGATGCGGTCGGCATCCTCCTTTGCTAGCATTACTGTTTCGCAGAAGGAGGCGACCGCCTGCCCCTCCTCCTCGCTCCGGACCATGGCCTGAACCAAGGCGCGGCGCGAGTGGTCTCCACCGCCGATCGCCCCCACGAGGGCCCGGCGATGCTCCGCCCAAGCAGGGCACACCTCGACTGTGTGCTCCACCGTGTCCTCTGGGCGTTCCGCACATTGGCGACACCCGGGCGTCACTTTCGCATGAATCCGGTACAGGAACTTCCCGAAATTACCATGTCCGGTGTGGACCTTCGTCATGCGGAAGATGAGGACGCGGTGAGGTCTTTCCTGCCACGCCTCAAAGAGGGGACTTACCGTTCTCCATACAAATGGAATGTGCAATTAGCATTATTTTTCTGACTGACTTCTTGATTTTTCTAAAGTACCTGTAAATGGATTATTTGAAATACATAAATGCTTTTTTTTCTCATTCCTGTCAGTTTTAAGTATTTGTAGATTATACCGAATTACTAAATACTCCATGAGCTCCCCAGTCTTATCACAACTGTCTCCTCCAACACAATTTACTAATGATATTATTTTCTCATCATTCCAGTATTCTTCGGCTACAAACTCTACAAATCGATAAAAGAAAAAGAAATCAAACGTGAAGAAAAGAAAAAGGCGAAGCAAATGAAGAAAAAGAAATGATGTGACGACCCGGCGACAACTGTGTGAGGCTAAATGGCGTTGTGTGTGGAAAATTATGTAAATATTATTATTTGTAAAGAGTTTTAAGGGCAACAGAAAAATTCTTCAAAAAAAAAAAACTAGATGTAAACCTCTTTTCTGAAACTCGGTCCAGTAGCATAGACTAAGACCTAGACCATGACTTTTAAAGTAAGATTGTTTTAATCTCCTTTCAGTGTGGGTAAGAGACAGCGCTTATCTAGCGCCATCTCTTACCCACACAGAAACAAGATTATAACAATCTTTGAACGTCATGGCAACCCCGTAAAGTAGGCGCCAGATAACCATGGATGGTCATTCGTCCCTCGTAAATTTGTTGACATTCATAATTCCAAAAACGAAAATAAAGACATACAGCTGTCTTGAATCGACATGTATTGTGATCCTTTGCATGATCTAGTAATGAAAAGCAATTCATTGTTTGTTTTTTGGTTACCTACGCAGAGATATTAGGAAAAGACAATGTAATTTATTCCACAGTTATATGGCGCCTTCTATAGGAAAATTATACTTACCTAAAAATTTCAACCATAGAGTGCTAGAAAGAACTTTTGGCGCGTAAAGGCGCCATCTTCTTTTTTTTTTAAATACGAGTTTTCAAGATTATTTTACAAATGTTTTCCAATTATTTAGACGTGTGGAATGGTCTGTGGTTTCCTTATAGTAAAAGTGAAAATTGACAGAAAAATGTGAGAGAAACAAAGGTTTTGTGCGGTCAATTGATGTCTTGTTCTAGAATTTGATTGGAAAATAATAATTACACCATGTCTCATAAATTTATGATCAATAACACTCCCTGCATATCGCATCTCCGCCGCTCAAATAGTGTCACAACCCAAACATTTTTTTTTTGCTTAATTTGCTGATAATTATGCTATTAATATCAGAATTCATCATACTTTATGCTCATGTAGTGTAGTGTGTGTATTTGAAGTTCAATTATTTACCCACAGGAGACCCATTTTATTTATTTATCCCTAAATTTATTACAATTTAAAGTCCATTTTTCCATAATTTGATTTTTGAGTATTTGTTCAGAGGCGGCGATATGTCTTATGCGTCAAAAGATCTTGGTAGCATTGTTCTATAAATGTGTAGAATTATTTCCGGTGTGCGTAGTCCATATTACGTTTAGATAGATAAATATATTATTTATTCGAATTAAATAACTTATATACATTACATTTTAAATGTAGGTATCCTGTATGTGTCATTATATCGAGTATATCTAGAATTCTTCCAATAAGATTGTGCAATTATTTTTTAAATATAACTATAACCCATTGTACTTTTTAATTTAGAGATTTTTACTAAAATAATTCTCAATTATTTACCCATTAACCTATGTCGGATATATCCGACAAACAAGCTCCTATTTATTCCGCCAGGGTCGCACATCTACTAACAAATACTCCATCTCGTCAGCTCTTCTGTCACCAATGGGAATTGAAGAGCTAAACGAGATGGAGTACCCAGTCGCTAACAGACGACCCTGGCGAATAGGACACGAAAACACTCGTACGGATGTGCGATGCAAGCACTTAAAAATCAAGTTTTGGAGTTAAATATTCGCTTCATAATTTTCTTTAGAAAAATGATGAATATCATAAAATATGTGATTGTGTTTTTTAAAGCAATGGGGTAAAACGTGAATTTAACAGATTGTAATTAAAATACGTAATTTTCCGAACACAACCCTAAATGACTGATTAAAAAATATTTAAGATTTAAATTTTTTATTTATTCCTTTTGTATGTATTGATGAATTAAAAATAATATTGTAAAGTCACTGAAATATTGTTTGCTGGTAACCCTTGTTTTCGAACGCACAAATTATTAGAATTCAGTTCTTTACGAGGCCAAAAAGCGTTGCTCAAAAAAAAAAGTTATAATTTTGGAAAATTATAGTTTATAAGCAAAAATATCTTTGTATGAAGTTTAATATTGCATGTTGAAATAGATCTAAAATACTAGTTTACTTTACATCTTCCTCGCGTATTCTCAGTGCTGAGGGTCGTGATCTCGACAAATGACTTTCTAGTGGACTATATCTTTTTTTTTAATTTATATTACTAGTGTTTGACTGCGATCCCGCCTGATGGTAAGCAGTGATGCAATCTCTGATGGTTAAGCGCACTAGGTCATTAATTCATGAATCCCCAAGCGACCACCGGTGGCCGCGCATCTATTGTCTTACTATTGTGTCTCTAATTGACGGTATCTGAAGGGTTAAGAGCCTATTCACTCTAGCCTTAAAGACACCCAAATTATAACTATGTTGTCCTATCGTTTAGTCTGATAAAAGTATTAGACTCTTGCTACTAGGTCTTTTCCCATCTACTTTTCCTGTCAGCAGTAACTTTTCCTGGTTATCACTTCTCTTTCTGGCAATGTAGCCAAAGAAATCTAAAGATTCTATTTGGTCCTTAACTGACGAAATGTGTGTAATAAAATTACCATCGCAGTCATTTCTGCCTGATCACCTAAACAATTTTCGCTTGAATCTGGCGACGCGGTGTCAAACCAAACCCTTTGAAGTTTTTGTTTCGAGGGCAAGCAAAATTGAACTTAGCAGTGGTCAGGCGGAAGTGTCTTTGAGGGTACATCCCTGCAATGAAATAAGTCAAAAATGTGTACTAATAAAACATTGACAAAAAAATAAAATTATGTTTAGGTATATCTTACCTGCACCCATTAGGACATACACGCGGAATGTTTTCTTATTTTAAAAACCCTCTAAACAATCTATTAACAACATGCAATGTCAAAACCAAAGCATCACAATGAAAAATCAAAATGTTTTCAATTTATATTAATGTATTTATTATGTTAGACTAAAACATTCCATAAAAGTGAAATTCCTACAAATTGTGTTATTACTTCTTTATCTTTGTTAATGTTTTATTTTTTGTTTATTTTTATTTGATTTTTGTGAGGTCAGCTGATTTTTTGTTGATAATACAATTATTTTTACATGACTGTGCTTTGTTTTATTTTATTCATCATAAAAATGGTACCGTAAAACGGGGTGAATAGAAACTCAGGGGTGAATAGAAACAAAACTTTGGTTTGGTTTTTCACTTTGATACCATACTATCGGCTTCAAATAAAGCATCAACTTTTTAGAATAACAATTCATTAATACATTTATATAGTTAAATGCTGCAAAAAAACATTTAAATATCGAGAAAATACCCTTTGAAGTTTTGTTTCTATTCACCCTTGAGTTTCTACTCACCCTATTTTACCCGGTACCTATTTTTTTTTACAAGCTTTTATTTAGTTTCACCTGTCCCGATGTTTGTCTGTCATCAAATCTTTTATATTAAATTTGAACCACTTCCCAGTTACTAAGAGCTGAAAATTTGCATGCATGTGTAAATCAGATGACAATGCAAAATTATTGTGACAAGGAGGTGAACTGATGATGGAACTTGGTAGTTAAACGACACAATCCCATCGAGTTTGGTTGGGAATTGGGGTCATATTCATATGATTCGTCTTGACGAGTATTAACTATAAAGGTATACCGAGCTATAAAAACTTGCTATGGAAAAATAATTTTCATTAAAAGCTTGTTTAGACCTACTTTCAGTTTGAGACACTGTAATGATCGAGAATCTTGTTTCATAATTTTAAAATAGATGGCGCCACCAGGCTCGCCACTCGCCAAGTGACGGTGGCGGGAAAATAGTAAGACCGCGCGTAAGCTGGTGCAAAAAGAACAAAGAGACTCGAACGATCGTGTAAAACTGTTCCACATTATTATCTTATTTTGGGTAATTGAGTAACTTTATTGGAATATACCTAACGTAATATGTGATATACGAGAATCAGTGGTGTATTGAGCAGTTGTAGTACCTTTTGAGTGCGAGTTGTGAAGGAAACGGGGTAAGTGTTTGCGTCTATTTTACAAAAATGGTTCTTTTGTGATCGTGCACGGTTCCACATTGCTGAAGCATTTAATATTGTTCTCAACTTGCGGAAACGCCCCTGTACCTGGACATTGATCAAGGTTTTCGACTCCAAAATCCAAATCATATTACAACAGTACCGCTAGCGAAGATGCTAATCTGCAATAGTTAACGCTTGTCGAAAGCTTCAAATGTACGGGAACGACGTCGTCTCAACGCTCAGTCACATGGTCAGAACAAAAGAATTGGCGGAAAGGTCAACTAGAAGCGTTTGACGCGAGCGAAACGGTTGTAACTTGGCTACGAGGCCAGTACCCCTAGCCAAGTTGTTAATCTGCAATAGTTAACGCTTGTAGAAAGCTTCAAATGTACGGGAACGACGTCGTCTCAACGCTCAGTCACGTGGTCAGAACAAAATTGGCGGCAAGATCAACTAGAAGCGTTCGACGCGAGCGAAACGGTTGTAACTTGACTAGCTTCCCTAGCCAAGTTACAATCGTTTCGCTTGCGTTGAACTTGAACGCTTTGCGTTGACCTTGCTGCCAATTCTTTGGTCTGACCACGTGACTGAGCGTCATTCCCGTACATTTAATTCATGAATCCCCAAGCGACCACCGGTGGCCGCGCATCTATTGTCTTACTATTGTGTCTCTAATTGACGGTATCTGAAGGGAGCTTTCTACTAGCGTTAACTATTGCAGTTTAGCAACTTGGCTAGGGGGGTAGGAGGGCAGACTCGTTGTTCGACTGATAAAGTGGCAACTGTCATATTCGCCGCAGTTATCAAGGAGCGATCAGCTTCTAGGCAGAGCCTGCTGCGGACTGGGATTCCCTTAGCCACGGGTTCGAACGCGACATACTTACTCGTATGATTAGATTATATTTAAGGCGTGCGAAGAGGCTAATTATTGGTGATCCAGATTTAGTTAAGTCCAACCTTCAAAGCCGAAAAAACACTATGAAATCAAAACTTATAGGGTACTTCCAGTTAACCCAGAATCCTGAGATTTGGCATAAAGCAAGGTCATATAGCACAGGCGTAGGGTAGCCCGTCTTTCGGTGTTTACAGGATGCTTTTTGGAGAGTGTGCGCAGGAATTGCATGACTTGATTCCGCCATCTCAATTCTACCATCGGCCAACCCGCCGTACGGGGAATATCCACCCTTACGTTGTTGAAACCTCTACGGTCCGGACTAAGCGTTTCGCCTCGTCGTTTATACCACGTACGTCGAAGGAATGGAACAATTTGCCTGCTGCGGTCTTCCCGTCCGATTATAATTTGGGTATCTTCAAGGCTAGAGTGAATAGGCTTTTAATAAACTAGTGCGCCTCACCATCAGAGATTGCATCACTGCTTAACATCAGGTGGGAACGCGGTCAAGCACTAGTTTATAAGAATTAAAAAAAAAAAAATCTTATCGTTTTAAGGATTCTATTTTAGTTGATAAGTTGTTATTATTTTAGTTTGTTGAACCTGGTAATCTGTGCATAAATTGTTATACCGACCTTGTTCATCTTTTATTTGGTTCATCTGGAACCCTGTGCATTACAACACTATGGTATGTTGGACAAGAAAATACTGCGCAGCTTCCCGAACGCTGCCCAGCAGAGTTGAATTCGACGTTTGACCTCTTTCTCGAAGTTAGTCTTACTTAACTGGATCACAAAATAGAAACAGAAGACAATCTCAGGTATGTACTTCACTTTTTATACCTATGCTCGGTGGACGCACACTAATAAGCGTTTGAGCCGGAACTGTTCGACGAGCGGGCCGAGACGCTACCGAGATACCTAAGTGTCTGTGAACGGCGTCTATGTGTGGTTTGCTCGAGCGCGCTTTGTATGTAGATTGACTTCTTTACCGTCCTATATAGTTTTGTGACTGGACTGTCCGTCTCAGGTAAACGTAGTCGTTCACAACTTCAAGTGTTGAGTTTCCAACGTTCCAAACTTAAGTGGCAGTGGATAAGGTACTTTGCTGGCAGAACAGATAATCGATGGGGCCGAAAGGTTCTGGGGGTCTACTCACTTTCTCCAAAAAACGAAGTTGCGATTGAAATTTCGCGTGTTTCGTTCCCGAAATTTCGCACGAACGAAAATTTGTTTGACGTACCGAATCTCTAAACCTACTCTAATTAGTTATGTTTCGAAAAAAAATATAATTATGACAGAGGATTGTTTGCAATTTTAACCTCCAATGAAAATCGTTCGTTTACGAAAGTTTCGTTTCGGAGAAAGCGAGTAGACCCCCAGGAGTGGCGACCGCGTTCGAGACACGCAGCGTTAGATGGCCTCTCATAAAATGGCCGATGATCTCCCACCCCTAGCGAAGTTACCACCGTTTCTATTCTATTCTGTAGTGTCGAACGCCTCGAGTTGGCCACGCCTCTACGCACACACGCCATTTCCTTGACTTTATTTATGCTCCCATACACTAAAAGTAAAATAAACTGAAAATGTGTTCAGCGCCATCTTGCGACAACATGGCCACACACGGGCGCGTATCCCAAGCGTAACCTTATGACCGTATTATGACGGCACTGTTAACAAAGTTGAAAAATATAAAAACGAGTTTACGGCCCAGTGGTTAAGCGATTAACTGCTGCGCTGAGGATCACGGGTTCGATTCCCGCACGGAACAAATAGGTGTTCCGGGTCTGGGAGTCTTGTGTTTACGAGTTTTCATGTTTGTGACTGCACCCACGATGTAAAGTTCCTAGTGTAGAGATGTATTGATATTGCATTTTTTTTTTCTTCACACAACGCCGTCTAGTCCCAAGCTAAGCAGAGCTTGTGTTATGGGTTATAGAGATTATAGATAAATTACACCCAGACACAGAACAAATGATCATGCTCATCACACAAACATTTGTCCTGGGTGGGAATCGAACCCACGACCTCCGGCATAGCAGTCAGGGTCACTAACCACTAGACCAACAGGCCAGTCTATATATAATATTGGTGGCAATATTGCCAGCAATGGCACATCTCTCTTCCTGAATGACATGGGCTATATTTTATGTACGCGCGTTTTGTATAAGCTAGTTTGGTGTAAAATAAAACATCAAATATTTACATGAGAAACTTTTTATTTGGTATCTATTTGGAACATTCATATCAACAAATTATCATAATAGGATAGTGTAGGAATAGATTAGATATTCGAGGATTTAGTGGACTAGAATATACTACAATATCTTACTGGCATTCTTGATAATGAAAGTTTACATTTCGTTCTGAGCTATTTCATTTCCTAGCACAAGTTTTGTTCTAAGCAGGTACAAAATACAGCCTACATACTATCATCAATACTGCCCCTGATAGTTAAAAAGACGTATCTAACAAAAACGAAAACGGATAAGTAAGTAAGTAAGTAAGTAAGTAAAACTTTATTTGTTTAATTCATGAATCCCCAAGCGACCACCGGTGGCCGCGCATCTATTGTCTTACTATTGTGTCTCTAATTGACGGTATCTGAAGGGTTAAACATGGTGTACATTATACATTGCATGCAAGATAGTAGGTAAAAAAAGTTTTAATGAATGAAACGGGAAATCGTGCCTTTTTTCCTTGTGTTAAAACCACACGGGAGATAGCAAAATATTAAAAATGCTGGCAGATGCGCCTGTTTTTCCTGATATTTTTTTTAAATTATTATTATTGACTATCTTTTGCCCGCGCGGCTTTGCTCCCGCTCTTCCCTACTCCACCCTACTATACCCAACTCTACCCTACTATACCCTATTCTACCCTACTCTACTCTATCCTACACTTCCCTATTTTTTTATTTCCATAAGAACCTTCTCCTCACAAAAACAATCACTACAAAAAAAGAATTAGCGAAATCGGTCCAGGCGTTGTTGAGTTATGCGCTTACCAACACATTTTGTGATTCATTTTTATATTATAGAAGATAGGCAATGTATAACTCAAATCTGGAAAAAATGTTAGATGCGTCTTTTTTACTAACGGGGGCAGAATATTACTATACAGTTTTAACAATATTATTATATACTTTTAACAATAATAGGTACATCCAAAAAAATACTGCTAGCGTCGATTTGGTCCGACGAGTGTTTTCGTGTCTATTCGGCAGGGTCGTGTGTTTGCGACTGGGTACTTCATCTTGTTTAGCTCTTCAATCCCCATAGGTGACAGAAGAGCCGACGAGATGGCGTATTTGGTCGTGGATGTGCGTCCCTGGCGGAATAAATAGGAGCGTGTTTGTCGGATATATCCGACATAGACTGTTAAAAATCCGAATCAAGTACAAATCTGAAGTTTCTTTATTGAATATTATAATACATGTTTTATAGTCATAATTGTCATTAAATTAAACAAGCTTTTAATGAAAATATTTTTTCATAGCAAGCTTTTATAGCTCGGTATACCTATATAATTAATACTCGTCAAGACGAATCATACGAGCCCAAACTCGATGGGGTTGTGTCATTTAACTACCAAGTCCCTATAGCCACCTTCCGGTTCCATCATCAGATCAGCTCCTTGTCGTAATAATTTTGCATTGTCATCTGATTTACACATGCATGAAAACTTTCAGCTCAATTGGTAACCGGGAAGTGGATCAAATTTAATTTGCAAGATTTGATTACAGACAAACATCGGGACAGGTGAAACTAAATAAAAGCTTGTAAAAAAATACTCCTTATCTGTCCGATGTTTTAATTCTATCATCATTTAAATCAGTTCTAACACGAGTTCTGAACGCGATCTATTTGTCGACCTAAACTCAACCTTTACAGGGATGGAGCTATACAACATTAGTTTTCGTAGCGAAACCAAAAACACGAGTCTAGTATTTTTATGTAGAGATTCTATGTACAAAATTTCATAACTGTATTATTAACCCTTCAGATACCGTCAATTAGAGACACAATAGTAAGACAATAGATGCGCGGCCACCGGTGGTCGCTTGGGGATTCATGAATTACGTAACAAGCTGGTTGTCCGCAAAAATATATGGTCACCGAGCTATCAGAGGGACAGAGGTGTTGTTTTGCTCCCGCACCCAGCTGTGTGCTGGCACCCAATGCCTGCTATGACCTGTATTATATTATGCTAAGTGGTGTCCAACTTGTGACTTTCATAGATATTTTTGGGAAAAAATATTTCATGGTGTAAAAGTAATTTGTTATACTAGGGGTAAAAGTTACTTATTTCGTCCCGAGAAGGAGTTGGCGGCCGAGCGCAGCGAGGTCGCTAATTCGAGGTAACTTTCACCCCTAGTGTAACAATGTACTATTTTATTACGAATACAAGAAGATACTTAGTTTTTTTTTTAATAATTTGACAGCTGTTAGTTGAAAGTAAAACTCCCTAGGGATGAAAGTGTGATACTTTTCAGCCCGCTCCTCAGGCAACTTCAGACCTAATTTCAGAGTATGAGTAATAAAAAAACTATTGTTATCGATTCAGTTACCGATTTTAACAAACTATATTATTCAGGTTTCGCACTTAAACAAATTTTGTATAGTGTATAGCTACCTCCTACTTTCTTCCTGACATTTTACACGTCATTAGGCCTCAGATCTAAACCTTCCACATAATGTCGAAACAGCGTATCATCATACGTTTTCCATACATTTTATACCATATCACAGTCTTCATTTCAGAGTCACTTCGCTCACATTCGATTAGTTGTTCATTTTCCATGCCTTTTAAGAATTAACTTGTACTTAAATGGATAAAAACTTAATGTTAGATTTATATTTGTCGTAGCCAAATCATTGACTTGGGCATTACATGAAGTGGTCGGTCATTTCGTATAATGGTTTACAATGTCATGAAGTGGTCGGATATTTCACATAATGGTTTACCATTTCACAAAGTGGTCAGATATTTCACATAATGGTTTACTATTTCATGAAGTGGTCGGATATTTCACATAATGGTTTACCATTTCATGAAAAGGTCGGCTATTTCACATAATGGTTTACTATTTCATGAAGTGGTCGGATATTTCACATGATGGTTTACCATTTCATGAAGTGGTCGACCAATTCGTATAATGGTTCACCATTTCATGAAGTGGTCAGTCATTTCGCATAATGGTTTACTATTTCGTGAAATTATCGGCCTTTTTGAATAATAGTTGACAATTTCATGAAGCGGTCGACCCTTTCACAAATTAATTGGACATTTCATTCGATTGGTCACCTCAAGCCTAATTAAACCCTCGGCCACATCATAAAATAGTCAATCCTACGATCAGGTTACAACAAATGTATTAACAATTAATGAATTAACAACATACTACTTTTTATACAAGGTGTAAGGGACAGCCCTCTGCAAACTTTAAGGTCTTGCTCGGTAGACGAAACTGAACAACCTTCCACAAGACTTTTTTTCAGGTAACGAAAATAAAAATCAGCCTCACCATACAAAATTATAAACTTGATTGGACAGTTTGTATGGAGAGGTCGATTTTTGGTTTGGTTTCCTGAAAAAAACTTTGTGGAAGGTTGTTCAATTGCGTCTACTGAGCAAGCCCTTAAAGTGTGTGGAGGGCTGTCCCTTACACCTTTTATATAAACTCTTCCGAATTCTCACTTTTAGTCATTTATCACTACATTTATAGTATATTCTATGTTTATGATTATCATACGTTTTGGAAACTTTTCATCTTAATCATTAATTATGTATATTATTTATTAAACAATAATGCCATAGTATACAAAATTGTGCTATTGATATATTGTTTCTATTTTTAGTTATTAATTATAAATGCAATTACCTAAACTGATTTGTTATTAAATGTTCCTGTATTTCACTCAAAGGTGGAACAGATAACAATGATAATATTCCACAACTATCACACAACACTGTCTAGTCCTATGCTAAGCAAAGCTTGTGTTATGGGTACTAGACAACTGATAAACATACTTATATATTTCTAAATACATACATTTAACCCAGACACAGATTTAAGTCATATAGGAACACTATTGTCACAAGTTTACACAAAGTCCTGCTTTTCACTTACAAAACTACATATTTCAAAGCGTGGCAATGTCCTGAACAATGGCGTTGAACTAAATATTTTTAGTCTATTTTGTTTTTAGTGCAATCACAAAATATATAGGTACAGAAGTCAATCTAAAAATTCGCGCTCTCACAACGCACAGATAGACACCGCTCACGGACACGATATCTCGGTAGCGTCTCGGCCCACTCGTCGAACAGTTCCGGCTCAAACGCTCATTAGTGTGCGTCCACCGAGCGTAGGTACAAATAGTGAAGTACATACATGAGATTGTTTTCTGTACCTATCTATTTTGTGGTGTAACCGACTCTATACTCTATCCAAAATAACATTAGACATTTCAAAAAACGTTTTCAGTTCAACCGATTTTGACTTTTATTACGTTGGTGGCATGACAAATGGCGGCTGCAGTAAATAGTTGAAATTGTAACCACTTGTTTTTGCTCTACTGGGGCCAGGCTTAGTCCGAAAGGTAGCTTAGCCCCCGGTACGAAAGGCATCGACAGAACAGGAGTGGGTTTTTAGTCAGTAAAAGTCTGACTCTATCTCCCGCTCTATGTCATTAGATGATTTTCTCACCGCGAAAAAAAAGAACACTTATGCTTTTAATGCCATCCTTATGCCTACGGAATAGACTTTAAAATCGGTTGATCAGACTTAACGCTCATCGAGTATACCAACGCCACGACGAGCCACGCTTGGAGGCATAACAGTCACTTTAACACGAAAAACGTCTTCAATTCACTCAAGAACAACATCCATCACTAATTTCACTTCATCACTTCCTGCGTCTCCAACTCCTGCAAAACCTTCTTTCCACCAGGGTTTAATGTTCCCCAAAAAAGTCATACATCGGGTAGAACAGATCAGCCATTTGTCATTCATCCGTCAGATCTGAAGTGAAGGGAGGCAGGGACACCTTGAAAGAAAGAAAGAAAATATTATTAATCAACTTATATTATATATTATAGATTATATACCCTAAGTGCAGTGCAAGAAAAGTCACTTTATGAGCAAGTGTATTGAAAAATATTTCTAAATATATACATTTCTATATATGTAAAAATGAAACCCGTTTTCCGTTGTCACGACAGAGCATGAAAACGGCTTGACCGATTTGGCTGGTTTTTTTTTGTTGTGATTGTTATTGTGAGGATAAGATTCTTATGGAAAAAAAATAAAATTAGGGTAGTGTAGGGTAGAGTAGAGTAGGGTAGATTAGGGTAGAGTTGGGTATAGTAGGGTGGAGTAGGGTAGAGTTGGGTATAGTAGGGTGGAGTAGGGAAGAGCGGGAGCGAAGCCGCGCGGGCAAAAGCTAGTTACAGATAAATGACAAGGAGGCGACTAGGCCGGCTGCCTCCTCCGCCCGAGGAGCCTGGCGCCGAATGGACGGTGGTCGGCGCCAAAAGGCAGGCGGGCAAAGTGGCCAGGGCGGCTAAAAAGCGCGCGAGGCAGCAGGAGCGTAAGAAGCGGGCCATGGCGGCGCGAATGAAGGCTACAGCCTGAGGCGGAAAAGAAGGACGTGACGTACGACTACGTCATGGAGAAGGCGAAGCAGGCGGTGTTGCCCCACCTAGGCGAGCTCGGAGCCGCTGTGGGCTTTCGCATGAGGCGCACGATCACCGGGACCCGAATTCTCGAGGTCCCCGGTGCGGCCAGCGGCCCTGCAGCGGACGCCCTGTCCGCAATCAAAGCGTCTTTGGTGGGCTGGGTCTCCGCTCAGGTGAAACTGCTGGAGGCCAGGCCTCTGCGGTGCTACCGCTGCCACGTGGGGCACCATGTGGGAGCCCACTGCGCCGCGGAGGATTGCAGCGACTGCTGCCACCAGTGTGGCCAGCCCGTTCACAAGACCGCAGAATGCCGAGCTACGCCGCACTGCTACGCATGTGCGGCGGCAGGCAAGCCGGACGACCACCGGGCTGGGGGCAGGTCCTGCGACCCCTCCGCCAAGGCCAAGGGCAAGGCCCGCAGGCCCATCCCCGTCGACACCCTCACCGCCGCAGCCGCCTCCTTGGCCGCCGTCGCTCCCACCGCCGCGGCAGTGCCCTCTAGTGGGGCTCGGCAGGAGACCGTAATGGAGTGTCAATAACGGCCCCATTACATCTCCTCCGCGTGCGGGGGCACGCGGAGGAGATCAGGATCTGTTGCTCCATGAGCATGGCGCAGTGGTTGATCACCGAGCCGTATTACGTCCTGCCCCGTGGTGACTAGGTTCAAGACCTGGACGGCTCAGAGATCTTAATTTCGTCGGCCGCCGCCGGTACCCCGCCCCCCGAGTTCATCACGAGGGGGCGGGGTTACGGGGCAGCACGGCTCGGGCACATCGCCGTAGTAGGCGTCTACCTGTCCCCGAACAGATCTCTCGACGAACTCCACGTCTCCCTTATGGAGTTAAATACCGTCGTCGCTGGGTTCGGTTGCCTCCCCGTAGTCGTTTGCGGAGACTTCAACGCCTGGAACATGGCTTGGGGTTCTCGGTACACGAACCGACGGGGTCGGATGGTGGAGGACTAGGCTTTGGAGCTGGGCCTGATCGTTCTGAACCGGGGTTCTATCTCTACGTTGGTGCGGATGCGGGGTGAATCAGTGGTGGACATTTCGTTCGCCAGCCCCGCTCTGTCGCCGCGTGTCGTCGACTGGCGCGTGATGGAGGAGGTGGAGACGTACTCCGACCACCGGTACATCCGGTTTGACGTCTCCGCCGAAACCTCGGCCGCGCCGGTCCGACAGAGCCCTTGCGGTCCACGGTGGGCGCTTAAGCAGATGGACCGGGAGCTCCTCCTGGAAGCCGCGATGGTACAGGCCTGGGTGCTAGCACCGGTCAGGCCTGTCGACATCGACGTCGAGGCGGAGTCCGCCGGAGATAGCTGCACTGCGCAACGCGTGCAATCACGCGCGACGCCGCTATGCCAGGCACTGCAGGCGCCGCATCCGCCCGCCGGATGCAGAGGCCAGAGAGGCGGAGCTGTATGAGGGATACAGACAGGCAAAACGCACCCTCCGAACGGAGATAAAGCCGCACAAACTCGAGGCCCGCAACGTGTGGCTGGGGTCTCTGAACGCGGACCCTCGTCCCTCGCTGACTCAGAGTCTCCGGCCCCAACTCGTGGAGGGTGTGGTCGCTCTAGCGACACGCGGGGTGCTATAGTCGTTGGTAGGATTCAGGAGTTGAGACTCGAGGTGGCGCTGCATAAATCCGAGACTATGTATTTCCACGGCCCTCGGAATGCGCATCGGCGGCGGGTCGACGATGAAGTACCTGAGACTCGTCCTCGACAGCCGGTGGAATTTCGGAGAACATTTCCGACGTCTGGCTCCCAAACTCAACCGGGCTGGGGCTGCTCTCAAGTGGCTCCTGCCCAACCTTGGGGTTCCAGACGCCTCCTGCCGGAGGCTCTACGCGAGGACCGTTCGGTCCATGACCCTTTACGGGGCGCCATCGCTGCAAAAGCGACCGGCGGCCCAGTTGAACGCCTGCCAGAGGGTCATCGCAATACGGATGGTGCGGGGATACCGCACGATCTCCTGCGAAGCGGCGAGCCTTCTGGCTGGCCTACCATTGTGGGATCTGGAGGCAACAGCACACATGTACGATAAGCGCGTGGAGATGCAACGCCGGGGTGAAAGTCCACTACCGCGACAGGTCGAGGTATGGCGGACAGAGCTCCGGCGGGATCGGGATCTCATGGTGAAATGGCGCCAGCGACTATCGGAACGGGGTGGGTCAGTCAGTAAGAGTCTGACACTATATCCCGCTCCACTTAAGAGCGGGGGTTGTCATAAGATGATTTTTGCCCACCGTAAAAAAAAAGGACCACGTTGTCCATTTTGTAAGTAACAATGTTTGTATAGCACTAGGCAGTAGGCTGGTAAATAATATGGGCCTGCATTACCTCCATCTCCTGCACTTCCACGTCCTGTGCCTCCAGGCGGTCATCAGCGGAAGCGTCTGCGAGGTCTCCCAACTCTCCCAGCTCCTCGCCTTGGGACTCGTCGGAAGATGACGGCGGTTCTGATTCCGTGTCGGTGCCGTCTTTCTGTGGACGGGTAACAATTGGTTCGTTAGAGAATAATTGTTTTTTTAATGTAAAATAGGCTCTTAGTAAACTAGTGCGCCTCACCATCAACGATTGCATCGCTGCTTACCATCAGGTGGGATCGCAGTCAAACACTAACTGTCCCCGCACACGAACCACAAAGAAAACGTAATTACATTGTTTACGGCAACTAGCCTATTAGGTTACCTTAAGAGTAAATACGCTGTAGATGGGCGGGTCGGTGTGGTAGCGGCAGTTGGCGGACGGCAGCGGCAGCTTGGCGATGGGCTCGCGGCACGACGCCACGCCGCGGACGTCGCCGCACGCGTTGAACAGCACCTGCAACCATACAATGTCTTATTTTAACTTTGATACGGGCAGCATTCCTAATCACGTGCTCACTCACACAGGTCCATCAAATATTGACGAAATTGACCTGAGCATGGTCATTACTGGACGACGAATTACCTATTGCTCGTCGTCTGCAATCCCGCACCTACAGTGGTCCGAAATCGTACTGCGAGTCCCGACGCTCGGGACGTCTCCTGTTAAGAACCCCCCGATTAAGAACGACCTTCACCAGTCTGTTTATTGGATGAAACGTATTTTATGGCTAACCTAGTATATCACTACATAGTATAAAAGAAAGTCGCTTTTTCTGTCCCTATATCCCTATGTACGCTTAAAGCTTTAAAACTACGCGACGGATTTTGATGCGGTTTTTTTAATAGATAGAGTGATTCAAGAGGAAGGTTTATATGTATAATATTGCACCCGAGCGAAGCCGGGGCGGGTCGCTAGTTAGATAATATAACGCGAGTGGGTTGCCTAAGAAATTCCTCCGTCCACCGAGCGTAGGTATAAAAAGGGAAGTACATACATGAGATTGTCTTCTGTACCTATCTATTTTGTTGTACAGCTGAGTAGGCTATACTGAAACCTAGATACGCAAAGAGTAACTGAAGAACACAGTAAAATGTCTGACACGCCATCTCACTCTACCATAGCAGAGTAATTATTTGATGATTCTTTATCTCAAAAAAATGTCTTTAAATATTCCAGAACTATCACACACCGCCGTCTAGGTCCATGCTAAGCAGAGTTTGTGTTATGGGTACTAGACAACTGATAAACATACTTATATATTTCTAAATACATACATAATATACATTTATTATACCTAATAATGATTCTATTATATATATTGGAGGGAAGTCAGTAAAAAAATCACAATAGGGAAGATATTTGATGATTTTACACTTTTTTTTATCGTTGATAGGTTCGCGCTTGACCGCGATCTCACCTGATGGAAACCGACGATGCGGTCGACGATGAAGCGCGCTTGCGACATCATCGCTTATGCCTTGATCTTGACATTCACAACTCAAAAAAAAAAGTCGTCAACGTCAGGTATGTTTTATTTTTTATGTTGGGCAAAAATTATTAAATGACCTCACTCTTGGGTGGAGCGGTAGATAGTGTCAAACTCTTACTGACTAAATACCACCCCGTTCCTTCTAGCCTCTTCATACCGGGGCTCGAGCTTCCTTTCGGATAACCCTGGCCCCAGTAGGCTTCGACCCAGCTGGGCCCTTACTGTTGCTGACAACTCCTTGAGGCGCGCGGGAACAGTGCGTGCCGTCGACGTCTTGGGCTCGGTCCGGACAGTTACTGGACGGTCGGACAGCAAGCTACCCATGGCTCGCCGTCCGCGAGCCCGCGTCTACGGTGGCCGGAAATCGGGATCGGAATCCCGGCGGCGGCGGCGAGGCGGGAGGGGTAACGGCAGATATGTGGTTACCTGATGTCGATCATACAGGATATGCTTGAGGCAGTGCTTGGCAGCGGGCAGCACGTGGGAGGGACAGCGCACTCCGCCCTCCGTGAAGGTGCAGCGCCCCTGCGACGGGATCGGCCGGTTGGGACACGGGTCGTTCAGCTGGGAACACAAATATCTATGTTACTTTCTTTATCAAGCAACGAAAACCGTTGATTGTTATCAATTTATAGTTGACTATAATTTTTAGTTTAATATTTAAAAATCTCGTGGAACAACTTATGACGCAGAACATATGCCCCTCAAGTTGAATGGCATAATCTACAAGTCCGTGTTTTTTTTTTTAGCGACTCTCGTTAATCGTTGAGTAACCATTGAGTTTTTTGCCGATTCTTCTCCATAGAAAACGACTAATTTGGAACCGTGCACTAGCTTCTGACGTTTTAAGTGCCCATGTAGACCTATGTGGAATAAAAATATTTTGAACTAGCTGCTCCCAGCGGCTTCGCCCGCGTGATACCAGAAAATTATCCCAAGGAAACATACTTCCGGTATAAAAAGTATCCTATGTCCTATTCCAGAACATGGTCTATCCGTGTACCAAGTTTCATCAAAATCGGTTTTGCCATTTAGGCGTGAAGACTTAATAAACAAACTCACTTTTGCTTTTATAATATTAGTAAGGATAGTATTTCCTTTCTACCCTCTTTCATCTTTTTCAGGATCGATTGTGTGAGGAGTGATATGAAAGAGAAGGGAGTTATTGAGTACCTTAGCTCTCTTGTGGTGCATCTTGCGCGCTAGCACGGCGTCGTTGCCGTGCCTCCTGTGGTAGCTCGCGAACGCCTTCAGCTTGCGAAGCTGTCGCCTCTCGCGGACTGTTAGTGGACCGCTACGGGATTGGGCGTTTATACTGCCTGCAAAACAAATATTTCAAGGTAAATGAGAAATTCTCTATTTTAATAATATAATAATAATATTCCACAACTATCACACAACGCCGTCTAGTCCCAAGCTAAGCAGAGCTTGTGTTATGGGTACTAGACAACTGATAAACATACTTATAATTTCTAAATACATACATATTATAGATAAATTACACCCAGACACAGAACAAATGATTATGCTCATCACACAAACATTTGTTTTGGGTGGGAATTGAACCCACGACCTCCGACATAGCAGTCAGTACCACTAACCACTTTACCAACAGGTCAGTCTAGAGTTTAATTCAAAAATCTCCACCGACTAATCCCCACCAGCGGAGATTGTTATTTTTTTCCAATCAATAACCAATTTTAGTAAGCTCGTCCTAAATTTTATTATTGTTGATCAATAATAAAATTTAGGACGATTTATTTATAGTTAGTTTAGTTAATTATTTTTTATTTTTTTATTGTTGATAGGTTTGCGCTTGACCGCCATCTCACCTGATGGAAAGCGACGATGCGGTCGACGATGGAACGCGCTTATCTAGAAGAAACCTATTCGCTCTCGACTCCGGCAAGGAATTCCACTCCTTAGCTGCACGCAGAATGAATGTGTTTCCAAAACGTTTTGTGCGTGTAGGTGGGATGTCCACCATGTAGTATGTACCGGTGGTGCATTTTTTTTTGTACGAACTAGTTAGTATGGCTTCGACTTCGCGTCCGTACTAACCTTTCACTTTGATTATTTCTTCTCCTGGCTTAATTACATATTTGATATTTATTAGTACCTATATTTTGTAATGTATGTAGTATTTGTGTTGTTATTTCTTATCAGTATTATTTTTGAAGTTGTACACTGACAGCGTTAAATCTTTCTCCTTTCTTTCCGTCCATCCAAAGGTTGTCTGTATGAGATCGCCCTGTGCGATAAGACCGCCCATTGCACACTTATTTTTTTTTTCAGTGGGCAAAAGTCATCCTATGACATCCCCCGCTCTTGGGTGGAGCGGGAGATAGTGTCAGACTCTTACTGACTAAAAACCCACCCCATTCCTTCTAGCCTTCATACCGGGGCTCGGGTTCCTTTCGGATAACCCTGTCCCCAGTAGGCTTCGACCCAGCTGGGCCCCTCCTGCTGCTGACAACTCCTTGAGGCGCGCGGGAACAGTGCGCGCCGTCGACGTTTTGGGTTCGGTCCGGACAGTTACCAGACGTTCGGCCAGCGCTACGCATGGCGTCTACGCGGCGGCGACGAGAGCGCTGTTGCCTGGTGCAGTCGACCATTACCAAGCATTACTGCTTCGCACGCGGAGGCTCGCGCCTGCCACTCCTCCTCGCTCCGGACCATGGCCTGAACCAAGGCCCGGCGCGAGAGGTCTCCGCCGCCGATCGCCCCCACGAGAGCACAGCGAATAATGTTTGTCCATTATTTTGTGTGTATGTCGGGTATTATGACAATTTAGCGATAATAAGACACTCAATTGATTCAGTAGTACCTGAGTGGGGTGGAACGTTGTGACGTTGTCGACGTCACGTGAGCGTAATCGTTTGGAGGGGAGACATTGCAAAAGTCAGTCTAGGGCGATCCGCCGAGCAGTGCGGACGCTTCTAACAAATTCAGTTCTCTTAGATTACGATATACCTAAGTCTGTAATGGCCTAATAATGTATACTGTGAAATTAATAAAAGTGATTGTGAAGTGAATTGTTTTTTTTTTTTTCATTCTACGCCAAGAACCTTCTACCAGAAAACCTTACTGATGCCGGCTTGCCGCTAATCTATTGCTGTCGCCGTTATACAACGTGTAACGTTAAATGCGCAAAACCTGAAAATAGTTTGATCAGAATAACGAGCAGAATCAATTAAACCACTTTTTAATTCATGAATCCCCAAGCGACCACCGGTGGCCGCGCATCTATTGTCTTACTATTGTGTCTCTAATTGACGGTATCTGAAGGGTTAATATAGGTTACATTTTTCAAAAAAAAATCTTCATTAAAAACGTCGACCTGTCTATTTATGAATAGGTCAAGCTATCACGTGCGCAAACCCGCCGAAATAGGTAAACAAACATAAATGGTTGTAGTCTAATCAAATTATCTCATACGCGGGATAATAAAAGTTCTTATTTCAATGCAGATATTAATTTTAAATAAAGTAAAACTGCACATAAAACCTTTAATTATTTTTTAAATGATTATTTTTTTTTCACAGAATTAGGTCTTTTAAATTAAGTCATTTGGGGCGTTTGAGGTTTTGCGCATTTAACGTTACACGTTGTATATGTGGTGTATAATAAAAAATATAAAATAATAACAGACTTCCACGCGGGTGAAGCCACAGGCTGAAGCTAGTATGTAAGGAAAAAGGATAAGTACGTCAACTACTACTTACTACTTTGTACTAGCCTGTTGGTCTAGTGGTTAGTGGCCCTGACTGCTATGCCGAAGGTCGTGGGTTCGATTCCCACCCAGGACAAATGTTTATGTGATGAGCATGATCATTTTTTCTGCGTCTGGGTGTAATATACCTATAATATGTATGTATTTAGAAATATATAAGTATGTTTATCAGTTGTCTAGTAACCATAACACAAGTTCTGCTTAGCTTGGGACTAGACGGCGTTGTGCTATAGTTGTGGAATAATATTATATAGAGGCAGAGTCCAAACGCTGAACGAGGAAATGCCTGTCGTGTCCCGCTCACAGCCTGGACGACGAGCAATGGGTAGCTCGCTGTTCAATAAATACTAAGCACGGGGCAACAGGTGTCAATGACATTAGTTGTGTAATAGTTGTGGAATATTATTATTATTATTATTAACTCACAGTACTGCTCCCTCTCCGCCTTCAGTTCTCTAAGGTAGAGCAGCCGGGCAGTCTGCAGCAGCACTCGCAGGCGGCTCATCTGTTTGATGTACGCATTCTGCAGGTACTTCATCGCCGAGCGCGCCACGCTCACCGCTTCCTCGGCCGTGTACACTCCTGCGCGCCTGTAAAGTTGCCAGTTGACCCAATGTATTTTTATTACAATACAAGGTCACAATCAATACAAGGTACAATCCTTGACTGTTCAGGCTACCCGTCTGTGGAATGCATTACCGGATGCTATCAAACGCGCTCAATCGTTGCCTGCCTTCAAGAGACTTGTTTAGGAACACTACTTGTCGCTGTGATTATTTAAAGTCGCCCTGATGATTGCTCATATATTTGGTATTTATGTATGTACTAGCTTTGCCCGCGCGGCTTCGCTCCCGCTCTTCCCTACTCCACCCTACTATACCCAACTCTACCCTACTCTACCCTACTCTACCCTACTCAACCCTACTCTACCCTACACTACCCTAATTTTTTTTTGCATAAGAACCTTCTCCTCACAATAACAATCACAACAAAAAAAAAAACAGCCAAATCGGTCAAGCCGTTTTCATGCCAAGTCGTGACAACGGAAAACGGGGCTCATTTTTATATATATAGATTATATTACATATGTATGTATCTGTGAATCTATTAATCTATACTTATAATAAATCTGTAGAGAGGTCAATTCTGTACATGAAATATATTTCCAAAATAACTATCAGGGGGTGATTAGTGATCGATACTGATGCCAAAAATGCAAACAGTACAATTTTTGTCTGTCTGTCTGTCTGTCTGTATGTTCTTTATAGAAACAAAAACTACTCGATGGATTTTAACGAAACTTGGTACAATCATTCTTCATACTCCTGGGCAGGTTATAGTATACTTTTCATCACGCTACGATCAATAGGAGCAGAGCAGTGAAGGGAAATGTTGGGGAAACGGGAGAAATTACTCGACGGAATAAGCAACAGGATCCGCGTACGAAGTCGCTGGCAGAAGCTAGTAATTATAATAAATCTAAATTGTAATAAATTTCGATGCTTTTTGTTAAATTTATGACAAGCCCATATCATGTTCTGACAATTTCTGTCTATTCTAGGTTGCCTGGAAGAGATCGAGGAATGCGATAAGGCCGTCCATTGTACGTGTTTTAGATTTAAGTTTTTCTTTGTTATGTTTTTTTTTTATGTAACTAGAATCTATATATATATAAAAAACAATGCCACTTTTCGTTGTTATTTTATAACTCAAGAACGGGCTCATCTATCCAAACCAAACTTTTAGGTTTTGTTCGGACTATTTAGTAGATGGTTTATGTGAAGTTTGGTAGGGTAGAGTAGGGTAGAGTAGGGTATAGTAGGGTAGAGTAGAGTAGTGTAGAGTAGTGTAGGGTAAAGTAGGGTATAGTAGGGTAGAGTAGGGTAGAGCGGGAGCGAAGCCGTGCGGGCAAAAGCTAGTAAAGTATATAATAAATAAATAAAAATAAAAAACAAGGTGTAAGGGACAGCCCTTCGCAAATTTTAAGGACTTGCTCAGTAGACCAAATTTCAGCTTTCTAGTGCTAATGGTCACTGAGATTATCCGCGGACGGACAGGCAGACAGACTTGGCGGAACTATAAGGGTTCCAAGTTGACTAAGGAACCCTAAAAAGACTACACTGTGGTAGATGCGCTCAATAAATCTATACTTATAATAAATCTGTAGAAGTGAAAATTCTGTTCATTGAAAATATCAAAAAATTAAATAGCAGGGGGTGTTACTAGACCGACACCAAACCCAAAAATGTGATTAAAAAAATGTTTGTCTGTCTGTCTGTTTGTTCAGGCATCACGCAAAATCTACCGGTTCGATTACGATGAAACTTGGTATAATTATTCTTTAATATCCTGGGCACCACACTGGGTATTTTTTTATCCCGGAAAAGTATATACAATAAAAAACAAACTTAATTTTGCGGTTCGATCCCTAGACCCATTCGATCCCACAACCAACCGAAAATAATAAGTTTGTCGTAGGTAACGTCACCCGCAGTGGAGTTTACTAAAATAAGCCGAAAGGGGAACCGTGTCACCCCGAATTTAACGCGAGCGAAGCAGCGGGCAAAAGGCTAGTAAATAAAATAAATTACAAATATAATGAAAAATCATAAAGTGGCTTATTAGCTACTGCCAGTGACCTCGCCCGCATAATAGTAGAAAATCGTCCCAAGAGAACATACTCCCGGGATAAAAAGAAGTCTATATGTTATTCCAGGACATGGTCTACCCGTGGCCATGGTCCGGCGCGAGGAGGAGTGGCAGGCGCGAGCCTCCAAGTGCGAAGCTTTCATGCTAGCAAAGGAGGCCGACCGCACGAGGCAACGGCGCTTACGCCCCAGCTGCCGCCGAGATTTCGATCCCGATTTCCGGCCACCGTAAGCGCGGGCTTGCGTGCGGCGAGCAATGCGGTAGCTCGCTGTCCGGACCGAGACGAAGACGTCGACGGCGCGCACTGTTCCCGCGCGTCTCAAGGAGTTGTCAGCAACAGTAAGGGCCCAGCAGGGTCGAAGCCTACTGGGCCAGGGTCAAGTTCCGAAAGGGAGGCTCGGTATGAAAGGCAACAAGGAAGGAAGTGGGTTTATTAGTCAGCGTTAGTCTGACAGCTCCGCCCAAAGGCTCATTTGAATGATTTTAACCCACCCAAAAAAACCCCGTGTACCAAGTTTCATCGAAATCCGTCAGTATTTTTTTGCGTGAAAGAGTAAAAAACATCCATCATCCACAACTTTCCCGTTTATAATATTAGTAGGAAAATCAATCTAGTGATGACCAGCTCAGAAGTCAAGGTCACAGACTCTACTGCACTGTACTCACCACAGCGGTATCTCCTCGCAAGGAGCGTCTTCAGTATCAGACAGGTCCTCGTGATCACCAGCTCGGCAGTCCCCATCGGGCCCCAAGGTGACCGACTCGCCGTCAGAGTCGCTGCAACTAGCGCATTCCATCAGAGAGGTGGTGAAGGCGTGGTTTATTGCGGTGGCGTCGATTTGTTCTGGAATTTACATATAATATTCTTGTTAACAATTAGTTTAAGGCAGGGCGCAAACGTGGACACTTTTGTGTCTTCTGTGAGATACAAGCTACCGATGAATATTTGATTTCTATAGAACCACTATGAAATCATCCTTAAATTTTTTTTGGGTTCAGTTGCTTCCACTTAACACATACTCATGACGATCAAAAAGTGTTCCGTGTCGGTAACTGGAGCAAAAAGTCTCTCCGTTTGCGCAGCGCCTAAGGGTCGCCGCACATAGGTCACCGGCCACAATCACAAAATAAAGGCATATTTCATATAGTTCCAAGGATTATATGCAACACATAATATGATTTAAAAGAGTGTCCATGGAGTTTCTTGCACGTTCTTCTCCATAGAGATCTACGCTTTGGGACGTGCAATTTAGCTTCACTTTTCTTGGACTGACCGACTTTTGACTATTCAAAAGTGCCTGCAAATGGTCTATTTGAAATAAATGCTTTGATTTGTTCTCGTACATTTTATATGTAGTAGGGCCTAAGGTCCGCTCGTGTGAGTTCTGCAGCCACATACTATCCAGTCAACAAAGAGTAATGTAAAATGAGATGAGGTACTCACTAAAGGGATCCACAGCCTGTGGCTCCACTTGTTCCTGTTCGCCGGGGTCGCTGACGACGGACACCGATGATGCACACGACGTGGTGCGCGGACGTTCTGGTCTGAAACACGGTATTATTATTTTTCATTACTCAAACTCTGAAAGTAAGTCTGAAGTTGCCTGAGGAGCGGTCTGAAAAGTATCACACCTTTCATCCCTAGGGAGTTTCACTTTCCACTAACAACAGTCAAATTATTTAAAAAAAAACTAGGTCTATCTTCTTGTATTCGTAATGAAAAGCACAATGCTTACCTCGGGGTTAAAGTTACTTATTTAGTCCTTCGAATTAGCGACCTCGCTACGCTCGGCCGCCAACTACTTCTCGGGACGAAATAAGTAATTTCACCCCTAGTGTAACAATGTACTATTTCATTACTCATACTCTGAAAGTAGGTCAGAAGTTGCCTGAGGAGCGGGCTGAAAAGTATCACACTTTTCATCCCTAGGGAGTTTTACTTTCAACTAACAGCTGTAAATTTTTTTTTAACTATTTCTATCTTCTTGTATTCGTAATGAAAAGCGCAGTGCTTACCTCGGGGTTAAAGTTACTTATTTAGTCCCTCGAATTAGCGACCTCGCTACGCTCGGGCGTCAACTCCTTCTCGGGACGAAGTAAGTAACTTTCACCCCTAGTGTAACAATGTACTATTTAATTTAAAAGAAAAGCCGACATAGCCCGAAGCAGTGGCGTAACTAAAGGGTGGCAATGCTGGCAAAATGCCACGGGCTCCTAGCCTAGTGGGGCCCCCACAGCCCCGGCCCAAGAGGCCTTGAGCTCTGAAGCAGTACGTAAAGTATACAAATTGAAGTAAATTATTATGATTTACTAAAGGCATTCATAAGAAAAGGATCAATTTCCCGTAGTACTTTGCCAGCCTTACCGCCTTATAGAGACGTAACAGGAAAGCCAACTTTCAGAGAATATAAGTCCTCATATTAGAGACTGGATGACTGCCAGCAGGCAAAAGGGGCGGGAAGTCGTGCGGCGTACCCTGACGGCTTCCGGAGAGCTACCTTCGTGATAACCACGACCACTTTGGCAAGAGTGAAACGACCAAGAAGAGAGATATTTAAAAACTTACCGAATTGTTCATAATAAAGAGTATTTTATGTCTGTACTTCAGTGATTTAACCAAATTAAGTTTTAAGTTGTCGATTTTCCTGGGGCCCCATCCAATAATTTTGCCACGGGCCTCGGATGGTATAGTTACGCCACTGGCCCGAAGAATCGCCAAACTTAAGTGGCAGTGGGCAGGGCATATTGCTCGTAGAACCGATGGTCGATGGGGCCGATAGGTTCTGGAGTGGCGACCACGTAACGGGAAAACGTAGCGTTGGCGCGGCCTCGCACAAGGTGGACCGACGACCTTGTGAAAGTCGTGAGAATGCGAGACGCGTGGGGGTTGTTGGGGGAGGCCTATGTCTAACTGTGCATGTCTTTTAGATAGAGATAAGAAAACACATCTTGTCACCTTCGCCACGACAGATGTAGTACTTACCTAACGACGAAATTGATTGTCCTCACTGAGGGTCATGCCACAAAATAGATAGGTACAGAAGACAACCTCATGTATGTACTTCACTCTTTATACCTACGCTCGGTGGACGCACGCTAATGAGCGTTTGAGCCGGAACTGTTCGACGAGCGGGCCGAGGCGCTCCGTGATATCGTGTCCGAGTGCGGTGTCTATGAGTGCGTTGTGAGAGCGCGCTTTGTATGGAGATGGACTGGACTTTGGATGGACGACTGACTTCTGTACCTAAATACTTTGTGCCAAAAGGCTGGCGGCATTTACCAGGTTGTATGGCAATGTTTAATCTCTGACCGAGGTAAACGCCAGACCTTAGGTCACGCGAATTGTCAACTAAGCGTTTGGATAATTCTTTAAAAAGCCGTAATTCTTTTAAAAGTATGTAGATTGACTTTTGTACCTATATATTTTGTGCCTATGTCTTGAAAGAAAGCTTTGTGCAAAATTTCACACTCCTAGTCCCAGAGGTTTCGGCTGTGCGTTGATATGTCAGTCAGTCAGTTTCTCCTTTTATATGTATACTCACTTGACATAATGCTGCAGCTGGTTGAGCAGCGACTCCGTGGTGATGACCGGCGGCGGGGCGGCCGCGCTCCGCTGGCGAGCGTACAGCGCCGCGCGGGCGTGCTCGAAGCATAGCCTGGAATGACGCAGTGACAGAGTAAATGGAAAATGTTCATTGATGGCACAGTGTCCGGCCTGTTGGTCTAGTGGTTAGTGGCCCTGACTGCTATGCCGGAGCTCAGCAGGGGCCCAGCCGGGTCGAAGCCTACTGGGGAGGGTTATCCGAAAGGGAGCTCGAGCCCCGGTATGAAGGCACGAAGGAACGGGGTAGGTTTTTAGTCAGTAAGAGTCTGACACTATCTTCTGCTCCGCCCAAGAGCAGGGGTTGTCATTGGATCACTTTCCCCACCATGAAAAAAATAAAGCCGGAGCTCTGGGTGCGATTCCCACCCAGGACAAATGTTTGTGTGATAAGCATGATCATTTGTTCTGTGTCTAGGTGAAATTGATCTATATAAGTATATGTATGTAATTAGAAATATATAAGTATGTTTATCAGTTGTCTAGTACTCATAACACAAGCACTGCTTCGCTTGGGACTAGACGGCGTAGTGTGATGGTTGTGGAATAAAATTATATAGAGACAGAAGCCAAAAGCTGAACGAGAAAATGCCTGTCGTGTCCCGCCCACAGCCCGGACGACGAGCAATAGGGTAGCTCGCTGTCCAATAAATACTAAGCACGAGGGGACGGGTGTTGTCAATGACATTTAAACAAACAGACATGTCATACACTCACAAATCAACCGAAAAATGTGTTCCGCACAGGAGCGGCAGCCCTTGTGATATGAGATCCCCTGTGTTTTATTTAATTTCGTAGCAGCGCGCAGCGTATGACTCTAGATAGATAGATAAATTCTTTATTGTACACCAAAAATAAAAATTACATAAGAAACTTAAAATTAATAGGGTGGGGGGTAGATCTAATGCGTGTCGCCTAATGGCAAGGATCCCAATTAGGATCCTTTCGAGTCTTCACGAGTGCGCGCTCATAGCAAATCTGTTGATTTAAATATCATTGGGTGTTGTGTTCCACGCGCGCCTCAGAGATTTCTTAGAACTTCAATTCTCGGGGCCCTCTAGGACTGATGTCTGCCAGGGTAGAGTAATTTTTTGATACACTTTAGGAATATACATAGATTTTAGTCAGATAAAGTCTGATACTTCCCCTCTTTATCTAGAGAGCGGCAGAAGTCGCGCCTAAAAAAATGCTACAAGCTCACCCCAGATCCTTGGACTCGCTGGGCGCGGGCATGGTGCAGCGCTCGACGTTGCCGTACGTGTGCGCGTCGGGTCACACGTAATGGGGTTTCCTACTTGTTTTCGAATGTTGATGATTCGATTTTTATTATATCGAACACGGTGTGTCGATAATTCATTTGTACTATGTTTTATTCCGTCGATGCGTTATTGGTGCGATGTAACGTTTGTGCGAAAAATCCTGTTACAAAAAACCCTACAACGATTGCTCATTTGTTCGGTAATTTATATTTCTTCGAAAGTATGTAGGTTTGAAAAGCCTACTGTTGTCCGTGACATTTAATTAATAATCTTATGTTGATATTAAATATTTTTACAAAACATAGAACAAAAATATTTAATATCGTAATTTTAATAAAAAATTTCAAACCTACATACTTGTAGGCTTTTCAAACCTGACAACTGAATTATCGACACACCGTGTTCGATATAATAAAAATCGAATCATCAAAATTCGAAAACAAGTAGGGAACCCCACGTAATGTGCCGGTAGCAGTGTTGAAGAACCGATGTCGTCGCTAATGTGCCGGTAGCAGTGTTGGCGAACCGATATCGTCGCGAATGTGCCGGTAGCAGTGTTGACGAACCGATATCGTCGCGAATGTGCCGGTAGCAGTGTTGGCGAACCGATATCGTCGCGAATGTGCCGGTAGCAGTGTTGACGAACCGATATCGTCGCGAATGTGCCGGTAGCAGTGTTGACGAACCGATATCGTCGCGAATGTGCCGGTAGCAGTGTTGACGAACCGATATCGTCGCGAATGTGCCGGTAGCAGTGTTGACGAACCGATATCGTCGCGAATGTGCCGGTAGCAGTGTTGGCGACGAAATATCACAGGGAGAGGACAATCCCCCTTGTAGACTTTCACCTCCGTAATATTTCTGATAAATACTGTACAAGCTCACCCCGGATCCCTGTGGTCCCTGGACTCGCTGGGCGCGGGCATGGTGCAGCGCTCGCCGTTGCCGTAGGTGTGCGCGCACTGGCGGTACGGCGCCGTTGGGTCGCGCGTGATGTGCCGGTAGCAGTGCTGGCGACCCGATATCACCGGTAGAGGACACTCGTAGCTCTTGTAGGCGCATACGCGGGAACGGGACACTATTTCTTTCTGGAGCTGTGAATAGAAAAAAGAAATGAAATTAGGTCCCATCCTGTAACCCTAGCCAAGTTGATAACCTGCCATCGTTAACACTAGTAGAAAACTTAAAATGTACGGGAATGAGTTTAGACTGGCCTGTTGATCTAGTAGTTAGCGACCCTGACTGCTATGCCGGAGGTCGTGGGTTCGATTCCCACCCAGGACAAATGTTTATGTGATGAGCATAATCATTTGTTCTGTGTCTGGGTGTAAATTATCTATAATATGTATTTAGAAACATATAAGTATGTTTATCAGTTGTCTAGTACTCATAACACAAGTTCTGCTTAGCTTGGGACTAGACGGCGTTGTGTGATAGTTGTGGAATATTATATTATTATTATTATTATAATGACGTCATCTCAACGCTCACTCGCGTGGTCAGAACAAAAGAATTGGGGGCGTGAACAACTCGAGGCGATCGGCGCAAGAGAAACGGTTTTAACTTGGCTAGGGGGGCTGTTATAGGTGTCTTCAAGTCTAGATTAAATTGGCACTTAATAAACTAATACATTTAAGAGCGTCTAGTTTGTGCCAGGTCCAAGATGTTAAATTAACGGATCGAGTTCGAAACACTTTACTGCGCTCCAAAACCAAAATAGTTGATGTGGCTCATAGTCTGCCAGGCTAAACTGGAACTAGGCAGGACACGTCTGCCACATGCCCGACAATCTGTGGGCCAAAGTAGCACAAAGTTGGTGCCCAGAAAAAGTGCGTTGCGGCCGCGGTAGACCGTAAAGGAGATGGCGCGACGAATTGGATAGATTCCACCAGAATTGGCAAGAAGCCCGGGTGCGCGAAAGATGGAAGGAGTGGAGGGAGGACTTTGCCCAGGAGTGCGACAGAACAGGTTAACAAAAAAACATTTAATTTGCGAAGTCGAAACAAGGCACAGTTACTAGTAGGTACGTATATAAAAGCAGAAAATGACAGACTGACATAAGGCTTTGTAGGCGAGCACTAAGAAGTTTTTGGAAAAGAATTTTATTGTAGAAATATACATAAGCACAAATAGTAACTTAAGTAAATAATAATGTCATTATTTGTTTTCAGAACTACCTGCAATAGAACCACTTAGTGGGTTTTAAAGATTGTATGGTAGATTTTTATTTCTTGGAAAACTTAAATTCATGAATCCCCAAACGAACGCGGCTCGCACTGTCATTGTCTTTCTAATGTGTCTCTTATTGACAGTATCTGACAGTGACGAAGGTTGCATACAACTCGATTCCCACCGGCTTCCCTTCAGATGTTTAGAACACAACCACTCTCTACCGTAATTGAGAAATGGCACAATCAGAAATTATAAAACTACAAAGCTAACATTACATAACGGCTACACTAAGTACACTATGAACATTAAATCAACAAAATTTACTTTTCAACAACTTGTAGCACTATAACATAAGCCGCAGGCGCAATCGGCTTTTTAGCGTTTAAATTTCTATACAAGAATACGTCATGACGTCACATAAAGGTCGATTAACCTGCGCGCTCTAAAGCGCTCCGGCAAGCCGGTTTTTTTTTCGAGTTATTTGATAGAGTTTTATTGAATAGGCTTAAAAACTACTAGACTGTTTTTAAAAATTCTTTCACCACTCGAAAGCTACATTATCCACGAGTATCATAGGCTAAATTTTATTTTGGAAAAATATAGGGTTCCGTAAGATAATTGGGTTTTTCGGACACAAGGTGTAAAAAATCAATTAGAAACAATACTTATTTTGCGTACGCTGCCTGAACTATTAAAGATAGAACCGTAAAATGTTCTAATTAACCCTTCAGATACCGTCAATTAGAGACACAATAGTAAGACAATAGATGCGCGGCCACCGGTGGCCGCTTGGGGATTCATGAATTAATTGTAGATCTTACAAATATCTACAAAAAAGTCCGCGTAACAGTATACCTATCTAAGTCGAGTGAGGCACAACAACCATTTTTTTATCTAATAATCTTGATTTTTTTATGGACTACATTTAAACGCATTTATTTTACTCATGCTATTAACCCTTATCAAAATAAATTATTTCATCACTAAGTACAGTTTATGTAGATAATATTTGGTCTTTGAATGATTAAAATTGGACGTTTTGTTTTGAAGTTATGGCGAAATTAAAATATTACGATTTATGCTGCAAGCGTCACCAAGGCGGGGCCCGGGAGTGCGCGTGGGGGAGGGGAGTTTAGATCTATGAGAAAGGTCGTGCGCGAAGTCTAATAATTTTCGTGCGATTTTTTTTAGATTTCGTTCTTAAAACTACACCAACGCAAAAGTTCTTCTCAGAGCTGGTTTTTTTTTAAACATTTTAATATATCCCTTTACAATAAATATCAACATGCGTAATGCTCAAAAACCAGAACGATTATCTGATCTAGCCATTCTTTCTATAGAAAAACGTTCTTTACTAAAAATTAAGAATCTTCCCGGCTTTTATGATAATGTCTTAGCGCACTTTGTAAGAAAGAATAGACGAATAGCTTTAGAGTATAAGTAGTATTATTAGTACTTAGTCGATTAAGTTTTGTTTAATTTACATCATATCATCATTTCACCACAAACGGCTTTTATCAAAGCCACTTCTATTATGCTTGTAAGTAGCGTTGCCAGGCGTCCGGATAAAGCCGGACATAGTCAGGCTTTTAAGTGGCGTGTCCGGCCAAATTTGAGCATTTTTGGCTTTTGTTAGGCTTTTTAAAGACCATTTTGTTTAGAATTGTCATTAGAGTTTTGCCTTACCTTGTATCGCTAGCACAAGCAGAGTGGATATGTAATAGTGTAGCAATAATATCACTTAATCTTATGGTTTTTTCATTAGAATTTAAAAAGATTTCATGAATTTTATTAGACTTAAAAAAAATGTCGGCCTTTTTGACCAAACATCCGGCTTAATAGGATAGATTGTCCGGCTTTTCAGTTCCAGGATCTGGCAACCCTACTTGCAAGACACTGTTTCAATATCTCAGTGCTTACACGTATAGTAAAAGTGGACTGAAGATACATCTGCCTATACAAGACTGAAGCCAGGATGCCAATCACAGATTTTCGGTAAGGACTTAAGACTGCGTGCCCGCGCTCGGAGTAGGCAAGCATTTTTTTTTGCTCCGGCTTACCTCTCTCAATATTTCACGCTTCGCCACTGGTATCTGAAGAGTGAATTTATAAACTTGAAACTTGGCACACAATCAAGATGAATAAAAAAAAACTGACATTACAATTTTTTTTGCAAAACTACCCTCAAAGTACGATTTATTCCATTTTAATACCAAAAAACTAATACCACTGGTATTTGTTTGTACTCATTTTTATTTTCTATTTTCAACTTGTAAACCTTTAAAAAAATTAAATTTATGTCTGAACAAATACCAGTAACTTGAACTTGGTACAGGCAGCTCAGTTAAACCTAATCAAATTAAATTTGTTTCCTATTATTTTAATATGATCGTAAAATACAATGCCAAAACTTTACAAGTTCACATTATTTCAATATTTTTATCAAGTTAAAGACAACAGTAGTTTATGTGAATCGTTTTGCTGTTTTTTGTTTACCTGCGAAAAAGGGTGAGTTTGCTCTATTGTTTCATAATTAGATTTTAATGCGACCGGAATTCCTAGAAGTGTTTATTGCCTTAGTGGCCCACACATAATGCTATGGAACCAAAGTCGTTTCTATTTTAGTTATCTGATAATTATTATTTCTTTTGTGCTTTTAACCAAGAGAGAAATTGTATCTACATAAATTTCTCAGTAGATTTTCGTGCTTTGGCAGTGAGTGACGAATACGTATTACAGTGATAGTGATTTTTATTTTATTTATAAAGTGAGTATGTTTGTTCTTTTGTGTAATTTAGTTCTCTTTATTGTATTCTATTTTATGTGCTTTCTTTGTTCTTTTTAGTTTAGGGCCTTATTTCAAATTAATTCGACCTAAAACGTTATATTTTTAGATTAGATCTGTTCAAATTAACCAAAGTAAATTAAAATATACAAATTAAATTAATCGACTTATCACATTCTTCACGTAGGGCGTGCAAATATTTGTTACATAAAAATATTAACCTAGAGATTAAATTAATTTTAATTAAGTATTATTAAATGTAAATAACAACACCAAACCACCAGTATTTGAATCAAGAAAATTAAATCCAACAGACTGCCGATATTCAGTTATAAATCTAGAAGCTCTTTCAATATATTTCAGAATTTAAAAAAACTACCAATTACTTCGTTTTTTTTTAATGTGTGATAAAAAACCACAGTTCAAATTCAAACTGTTTTAAAGGGTTATTGTAAACTCGTCACAGAATTTACAATAAATTTATTGTATTTACCAATTTGTGGCAAATCACATTGTGATAAGTTTAAAACAGTTTATTTTAATCACGCCAACTCTGACGTCACGCACACTTTTCGATTACAAAATCTCTGTTGTCACTTTTTAGAAAAATTAAGTGTTTAGATAGTAATTTTCTAAGTATAAGAAATGATTTAGACGGGATTGAACTCTGCAATATACTTAAAAAAGTTGTTATATTAAAAGAAAATTATTTATATTTGGTGTTTAAAAAAAAAAGATTTGCTGTTTCATTACTTAAGTCAGTTGACAATGAAAAATTATACAAAAGATTAATTTTCTATGATATTTTACAATTGCTCAATTGTGAAAAAACCTGATTAACTGGTAAATCTAATTGCCCTAATATTTTTATAGGATCGTAATGTAATGAAACACTACAAAATGACTTTATTCAAATATTTTTACAAAGTTATAGAATAGTAAGAGTAGTTTACCTCAATCGTTTCGCTTTTTTTTTTTTACTTGCGAAAAAGGGTGAATTTACTCTTTTGTTCCCAAAACAATGAATAGGCTGGAATTCTTAAAATATGTTATTATCTTAGTGGCCCACACGTGAGTCAATGGAATCAGGTTCGTTTTTGTTTTAGCAAAGCCATAATTATTATTTTTATTGTGCTACGTATTGACTGTGATTTTTATTTATTAAGTATGTTATATTTTTTTTTGTATAATTTACTTCTCTTTATTGCAGTTTTTGTTACTTAAAATATTACTTGATAATTGTTTAGTAGTAAATTGTTATGCCTCACATAACAAACTAAAGTTTTAGAGAATTCATTCAATTCATTTCTAGGGTTAGTAAACTTGAAACTTAGCACATATCTAATCAAAATGAATAATAAGAACTGACATTTTTAGTTTTTCAAAACCACGCTCGAATTATGATTTATTCCATTTTAATACCAAACAACTAATACCGGTATTTGCCTGATCTCTTTTTTATTTTCTATTCTGAACATTTACATAATTTTACGTGAGAATAAATACCCGCATCAACATTTTATTTATTTTTTTACCTGCAAATAAGGGTGACTTTGCTCTATTGTTCCAAACGAAACGAATAATCTGATTTGAGTGGGAGCGAAATTTCCAAAATATTTTATTGTCTAAGTGGTCCCATACGTAAGTCAATGGAATAAGGTTCGTTTCTATTACAAGAGAAATTGTATCTACATAAATTCTTTAGTACATTTCTGTGCGTTGACGTATTCGTATCACAGTGACAGTGATTTTTATTTATTACGTAAGTTTTTTGTTCTTTTATATAATTTACTTCTTTTTATTGCAGTTTTCGTTGTATAAAGTATTACTTGATTGTTTTTTATCATAATCCAATAAAATCTAAAGTTACATACAACGTTGTCTAAACAGCAATTCGTAGATCACATACATAACTAACTTCTTAATTATAAAATCTCCGTTGCCATTGTTTACAAAAGTTAAGAGATTTTACACTGTATTTAGAGGTTTTTACAGATCATTTAACTGATTTATCAAAGAAAATTACTGTGAAACCACGTGTTATTTTTTATATCCCATAACTCAAGGTTTATATTTTATAAGGATCAATAACACTAAAAGTCCTACAATATTTGTTCCAAAAATGCATGGTTTCGAAGTTATCATTGATAAATAATTAATTTAGATCAAAAATTGTCACCCCCATGAGAAACCTTTACTTTTGCGACGTTACATCGTCTGTTGTTACATTACTTCCGTTCACTAATTTTACAAAAGTTGATTTTCTGTGATATTCTACAATGGCAATATCATAAAGAAAAAAAAATGAGACATTGTTATTAATAGATAGATAGACATAAATAATTACGTACCTACCTATCTAAATAAAACGCAGGTTAATTTTAATATAAAATAAGAGTTGATTCAACGAGTTTAAAGAAGTTATAATAAAGCCGATTATTATTAGTAAAATTTTATTATTGAACTACACATTTATCAAAGAACTTTTTTTATTTAATTAACAATATGTTTATTTTTCGATTAACCTTTTGAACGCCAATCACTTGTATACAAGTTTGAGATTTTCATGCCCTCAGCGCCACTACTTGATTAGAAGTAATAATAGTATAAAATCAATTTAGGACCTTTACAAGACCTTTTATTTTGTTTTTATGGAAAATTGCCCTGTATAACAGCCATATTTTTAATTTTTTCACACACAATAAGTTCTTGTTTGTTTCATATTCAATAGAAACATTTGTTAGTTAAACATAGAAACAATTTGTTGCGTGGCGCTGGAGGACACATCGCGTATTTTATAGATGGGCGTCGAAAAGGTTAAAGTTTACTTAGGTACAAGCAAAGCATTTTTGCTGACTCCATTTTTATCCTTGAATTTATTTTAGTACTAACTTTTACCCGAGGCTTCGCCCGCGTTTATTAATATACTTTACTCTTTCTCCCCTTTTTCTCACTTTTTATTTTTATATTAGCGTATGTCCAGAGTCCCCCCAACTAACTATCTCTGTACCAAAATTCATCAAAATCGGTTTTGCCATTCAGGCGTGAAGACGTAACAAACCAAATCACTTTAGCTTTTATAATATTAGTAAGAATTACTTTAAGTAATGGTACCTATTCGGAATCTAACATAAATGCGAGTTCAAACAAATACCATTGGTATTAGTTTGTTAGTGTTACAATGGAATAAATCCAAAATACGGTTTACGGCAACATTCTCGTAAACGAAGTCACTTGTAAAGTGCTAGTGCTATCAATATTTGATTATTTGCAAACATAGCTTGAGACGTCCCCCAAGTAGGTGGACAGACGATCATGCCATGGGAGCCCGCGAAATTCCGTTTTATAAATTTTTTGTTTTTTGCAAAAACGAAACTCTGACCTAATGTGCTATTCTTTAAAGAAAACAGCTTTGAGCGCAGTGCTGGCCCCAGCGACAAAATCCAAATAGGTACATTGGATTCACAATCTAATGAGCCTATAAATTGGGTTGTTAATTTTATGTATTGCGCTCTCGACTCGTCGCTGCGGCCAGCGCTGCGCTTAAGGCTGTTTTCTTAGAGAATAGCACCCCATGAAAATTAGAAGTCTGCTGTTTTTGCCATTTCGCTATAATATCCTAAAAATTAAATTAGACTGAACATGAAAGATGGCAACACTTGATACCTAAAGTTAGCAACCCCAAAAACCCACAGATATTCAATAAAATAAATCAAAATACCTGAGCCCTTAACGCATCCTCTTCTTGCTTTTTCACAGCCTCAGGGTCTGGTGGTTTGATAGACTTGACATTTGTGATGCGAAGACCGGAGGGCATTCGAGCTCCGCGACTGAGCATCCTGACTTTAGGCAGATGGATCACTTTCCTAGGAGGCTGCGACATTGTTGACGTTGATGGATTAACTGGAAAAAAAAATAATGACCTGTTTAAATTTTGCGCGCGAAACGACAAATTTTGGAAATACTTATGCAAAAAAAGTAATAAAAATTGGTACCGTTATTATTCTAGGTGGTAATTTAAAATATTCAGAAATAAGAGTAAACAAAACATTGGATAGCCTTGAAAAATAAATGTTTAATTAAACAAAAGTTTGCATGGTGTTATCAGCTTGGTCGTAGTAGGTAGTGTAGTAAGTCGTAAAATACGATTGAATGCATAGGTGCAGGTGCTTCTATTATTTACGCAGTCATGGTCTATGCAAAAGTAATCTAATGCGTATTTTTCACTATGTATGTTGAACTTACGTTCGGTAATCCTTATATTATGAGCATAGAGCGTTTTGCAATTTTCACTTCTAAACGAAAACATATTTGTTATTGAAAGAAGAGTATTAAGCGTTAATAAACCAATTTAATAAATGCACACAACACAAAAATACGTTTACACCAAATTATACCACTAATCACTGTATTATTACATAATAATTAGGGCAGAACAAAAAATTTTTTTCGTATTTTCGTCTCTACCGTGCAAATTCCACGTAGCCGCGCAAAATTTCACTTCATCGACTCGATAGTACATTGTCAATACTCATTCTCATTAACTAACTACCGATATTTCATTAATCCTGATTACACTAAAATGTCTAAAAAAATAATTAACTAATTATGGCATCATTAGTGGTTACTTATGTTATAAATTTAAGTTTTTTCACTAAAGAAAAAGTACAGTGTATTGTAAACAGTGGTGGGTCGGCCATTTGCACGGTGTGACAGAGTATTTAGGTCCGTATTTTTAAAGTTGAAAATTATCGTTCAAAAGTTAATGAACCACATTAAAAATATGCACAAAAGAAAGAGAAATGTCTATACTATAAAATAAAACATAGTGATACAGTGAAACATACCTGTGATTGTTGCAGATCCACATTCTGTCACCGGAGACCTCACTGCGTTAACCACCAAGTTTTACAATGGCGTCCGTTTGAGAATACCTATCAAGAATTTATGTTGAGCTGACATTTTTTCAGTCGTTATAGAATTAACTTGTTGTTTTCAAAAATCGTAGTTAATTTTTAGTTCTTAATTAGTGACTAATATCAGTGTTGTACATTCAAAATGTTAAATTATTAGTTTTAAATCTCTCAAATGTTAACGTGGTCTACGTCCGGTCGCCGCTGTCATAGCGCTATCCCTTTCCCACTCACGCACTTAGACGGAGCTCTGCTCTCCGTCGTGCTTTCTCGCGCGCAGTCGGAACATCCGCTCAATGGCTGGAGGGCAAGAAAAATGGTATTTTACAAAAGAACAATTGCTGAGTTCTCCAAGCAGAAAATGCGGTTTAGATGCAGATAAAGAATTAGCATATCGGCAGCAGGCCGCAAATTTAATACAGGACATGGGGCAGAGGCTTCAAGTGTATCCTTTTTCAAAATGTGGTGTTTTCAGCTCAATGTTTTTGTCGAGTCATGTGCTAAAAGTGCGTAAAACACGCTAGCGAAATGTGTTTTTATTTGTGTAATTATCGTTAGCGTGCGTTTAAATGCATAAAGAAGTGTATAAAGTGTGTTGTGACGGTGAAATATAGTGAAAAGATGACGAAACTTCGACTGTGGCTCGCGGCGTCATTACGGCCACTTTCGCTCGGTAATGTGGGATTTCCCGCCTGACACAGTGAGTAAGAGCTCGTTTTCTACAGGTAAGACAGTTATAATATGTATGAAATGTCCTAAAATGTATGAAATGTTTGTATTTAGGTTAGGGTCACGCATGATAGCGTGGTTTTTCCTCGAGGTCACTGATCCTACAGCTGTGAGGCGACGGGACGCTTGCGCGGGTGACGTAGGACTCGTGTGAGTGATCGACCTGCATGCCCGAGCTAAATTTACTCGATACAAACGATTTTTACATGGAACACGCGCGTGGCGTTTATTTCTACGTAATTTGGTCGTGATCTTCACCTTATCACGTTTTCCTGGTATATACAAGTTATAAACTCAGATAACGTGCGTAATTTCTACCACTTGGTTCGAAAATTGACGTATTACAAGTTATCTCTTCATCATAAAGTATCATAACATATTTCTAAACACATCTTAGTCTCTGTCATAAATCATAACCTTAAAATACATTTTGCCTGGGCGGAGCATCGCCGTGCCCTCGCGCCGGGCCCTGGTCGAGGCCATGGTCCGGAGCGAGGAGGAATGGCAGGCGGTCGCCTCCTTCTGCGAAGCAGTAATGCTTGCAAAGGAGGAGGCCGACCGCATCAGGCAACGGCGCCCTCGCCGCCGTCGCCGGGATTCCGATCCCGATTTCCGGCCACCGTAGACGCGGGCTCGCGGACGGCGAGCTATGGGTAGCTCGCTGTCCGATCGTCCGGTAATGGACCGAGTCCAAGACGTCGACCGCGCGCACTGTTCCCACGCGCCTCAAGGAGTTGTCAGTACCAGGAGGGGCCCAGCTGGGTCGAAGCCTACTGGGGACAGGGTTGTCCGAAAGGGAACTCGTGCCCCGGTATGAAGGCTAGAAGGAACGGCGCGGGGTTTTTAGTTAGTAAGAGTCTGACACTGTCTCCCGCTCCACCCAAGAGCGGGTTTAGTCAAAGATGATTTTCCCCGTCGAGAAAAAAAAAGAAAAAACCTACAACACTTTAGTTATTATTACAAAGATGCAGTCACAGCAACAATTTATTGTTATTATTTTCCTGTTAAACTGGAACCGGAGTATCAAACAAAATGTTTGTTGTGGATAATCCAACATCTGTCTGTATTCAAGACATAAGTGATAGAATGGGAATTTATATAGAAACAAATTTCTCCAAGTCAAAAAACATGACATACCTGTCTGTCCGTTTTTAATAATTGTTCCAACTTATGTATAAAAACTAGCTTTTGCCAGCAACTTCGCCCTGTACATATAATATGTAGGAACTTAGCGGTGGTCAGGCGGAAGTGTCTTTGATGGTACATAAAATACAGCCTATGTCACTCAGGAATAAAGCAGCTTTCCACTGGTGCAAAAATTTTAGAAATCAGTACTTTCAGGGATTACCCTACATACAAACTTACAAAATTTACCTCTTTATAATATTAGTATAGATAAAATCCTATTCTAAAACATCACTATAACTTAGAAGTTTATTTCAGAAAATAACTTGTACAACATACAGAAATTACACTAACCTACTTTCTCTCCAGTTACAATACAAAATGTATGATGTAACAGTCGTAAGGATTTCTTTCTGAGTATTGAACTTTCAACTTACTAAAAAAGTGGATTTCAATTAAAAAAAATCTGTTGAAAGTTTATTGCTTCAATTTGATTATGTTTGACTTAAAAGAAATCGTAGGTTTGTAAAACTTGCACCGTGAATGATAACTTCTAGAAAATAACATTCAAAACTAGTTTTATTAGCTAGAACATGAAAAAAAGGCCTCCTGTATGCCCATCTTGTGATTGTAATTTATGACTAGCTGCCTAGCTGTATTCGCGGTTTTTGGACGGCGAGCAATGGGAAGCTCGCCGTCCGACCGTCTGGATCGAGCCCAAGACGTCGACGGCGCGTAGTCTTCCACGCGCACCTCATGGAGTTGTCAACCCTTGGGGCCTCGAAGCATACTAGGGCCATGGGTGGTGCGAAAGAGATCCCCGGGGTCCTGAAACAATGGCAAGGAAGGGACAGGAGTAGGTTTTTAGTCTGTCTCTATCTCCCGCTCCTCCCAAAGGCGGAAGATGTCATTTAGATGATTATCCCACCTAAAAAAAAGCTGTCATGTTTACCTATTTCAATAAAATCATTACAGGCACTTAAGAATTGTAATTATGTCAGTAGATTATTTTTAAAAGTAATTTCTCTAAAGATTGATGCTAAACATAGGGCTTCTTATCATGATTATCTCCATGTCCTTGTCCCATGTTATTTTGGGTCAGAGCAACACGTTTTTTTCCTCACACAATCCCTCCGTCTTATCTTTGCCCTCTCATTCCATCTCAATCCATCCACATGAATACTTATAACTCTTTTAGTTATTTGCATTTCATACCTCTTAATCACATGGCCATACCAAGACAAACAATTCCCTTTCAACTTTTCAGTCACTGGTGCCACTTTCAAACTTCTTCTAATATACTCATTAGTCATTTCACTTTATTCAAGTAGCATGACATGATCACTGACTGCATTCAGAAATTCAGACCATTTACAGACATTTTTGAATTGTCCAAATTGCAGTCAGACGGTCAAAAAAAGCGAAGCTAAATTGCATGTCCCAAAGCATAGATCTCTATAGAGAATAAACTGTTAGAAACTCCATGGACACTCTTTTAAATTGTATTATGAGCATCAAATCTTGTGACCACAATGTAGATAAAAAAAAAATAGAAATTGAAATAAGTCACTGGCAGCCAAAAGATGACCAATTTCAAATGACATCCATTCACAAGTACGATGCTTGCATCAGCCCCACTCAGCTCAACCATTTTAAAGGGAACCGAATTACCCTTTTCTTTCATATAACTACTCACGCATGATGCTGTTGTGTGTGCAGACATTGAAAGGTTAAAACAGGTCTCCCCAATAAAACTTGACCATTTTTTAACTTAAAATTATGTCTATTGTATGTAAGACCTTGCATTGTGAATGCCAAGGCAACACCCCTGACCCTCATTGGTTAAATAACTAACCTTGACAACATTTTTACATTGAAACTTTTGTTTTTCATGGTAATTTGGTGTAAAGATGTGTAGATTATTACGCCTTCAAGACCGTACTGTTACAATTTTGTGACCTTTGCCTGGTTAATAAAAGATATACAGATTATTTTCTAAGGCTACAGATTATTTCTAACTATACTTTGCAATTACTGTAAATGTTATGTAATGATAAATTATATTTGTTTTGTAAATAACTCTTAAAAACACTTGCAAGTTTTGTTTTTGGTGGGTAAAAATCATCCAAATGACATCCCCCGCCCTTGGGCGGAGTGAGAGTTTGTGTCAAACTCTTGCAGACTTAAAAATCCGCCCCTTTCCATTTGGCCTTTCATACCAGGGCTGAGCTACTTTCGGAGCTACTGCACCCTGCTGAGCCCCTACAGTTGCTGGTAACTCCTTGAAACGGGCGGGTACAGTGCGCGCCGTCGACGTCTTGGGCTCGGTCCCAACAACACTTTTAAGTGTCAATTTTATTGTCAGTTTAAACTAGATTAGGCATTAAGAAACACCAAAACAAACTCAGGGGTTAAAGACTCAAATTCCATACAGCAATTGTGTAATAGTGATATAATATGAGAATAATTCCGATCAGTCAGAGATTGTCTTGAAGAAAGAACCACACAGATTTGAGTGGACCTGTCCAGTTAGTAGTCATATACTTAGCTCTCGCTTTTTAGTAGTCAACTCAGGATTACTAAGGAGCTCAACAACTTGACAAACAATATCAAGGAAAGGACATTTGGGTAGGCTGTAGCAAATGAACTTTTATTCATATTTGACCATAATCTCAGATTGACGGAGCACGCTTGCCTAAAAATAATTTGTTCACTTGTGAAGTAAAGTAAAGCTTGTTATAACTCTGATAACTTCTGGGTATGGAATTCTCTCTTAACTTTCAAGTAAGAAAACTTATTTCTCTTTAACTGCCAGTAGCAACAATATAATCAGCCTAGAATCTTCTAATAAATAAAAGAACAAAGAAAGATTACAGTTGCTAGTGTCTTCAAATTCAACACAACCTCTAGCGTGCTAGGCTAGCTTGATATCCAGTATCAGGAGATGATCCAATTTGATAAAACTACAGTATTTTGAGTAATCTTGATACTCAACACAAAGCGTGCTTATCAGATCAAACTTCCAATTGAAGTGTGTGTTTTTTTGTTTTATGATCATTTTATTTATGATAACAATACATAATTTTTATTGCCTTAGCTAATCATCAACATAATTATATTATAGTATTAAAACACGCTCAAACTTGATACAATCGGATCACGAATTAGGTTCGCTTCCAAACCAAATCAGGAGCCTTACCATGACATACTAAAATGTCAGTTATACAAGCAAAAAAGAAGGATGGAGCTGTGTTCATACATCCTACACAATATCCATCCATTTAACAGTTCATTTTATATTGTAAAAAACCTTTTTATAAAAAAAAAAACCGACTTCAATAAATTTAATTGAATTGGATGAGTTCCATCGATTTTGGCAAGATTCCATCATCAGATCTCAAATTGGTGACTACGGGACCATTTGGGAAGTTACCCTTTTCAACATAAAAAAAATAAAAAAATATTTGATTTCTGTGTTGGACTGAAGAAACACTAACTGAAGGTGTTCCAAATGAACTGGCTCATTTAAATTAACGAAAAAAAATACAGTGTTATTTTAACCTATTTGCAAAATCATCATCACCATCAGCCATTTAAATGTTCCCACTGTTGGGACTCAGGCCTCATCTCTAGGAGAGGGAATGGGCCGTAATCCACCACGCAGGCCCAGTGCGGGTTGGCGAGTGTCAATATGCAAAATAAACATCAATTATAATAGAAAGTGATAAATAAGAAAGGTTTGTGAGTTTGCACCTGTATAAGTCTAACCACAGTAAAATGTAATTCCTATCTTTCTTCGAAACAGTCGGGCAAGGCTATGTACTCAATACTCTATTTCACAATGTATTGCAATAAATAACATTAAATTAATTGCAGTCCGTGTTGCAGTGGAGGTAAACATGTTTTTGATTTTCTAGTAATTTCCTTGTTAAAATGGATGTACTTGTCTAATCATTTAGTACAGTGGTTCCGGTACAAACTTATTTTGTCTACTGCCCACTTTGAGAATAAATATTTTTTTAGCGCCCCCATTTTTTCACCTATTTAAAAACCACTATAACTTCAAATTAAATTAATTAATTATTGTGACCTAGATATGTATATTATGTATATTAACGGAGAATTCTATACGAAACTTTTACTATAACCCGCAACTTGAAACCTGAGCGCAGTAGGTAACATACAACGGCGCTTAGGTCTCAAGTTAACTCTTACGGGCTCCACCTGCCAATAAGAATGATTATTGAAACGCAACTTTATAGTATTAAAACAGAGTATCCCCCTCTACACAACGCCTCCATTTTCTTTCTGGGTCTCTTCCCGCCACCCTTGAGACCTGCAGCGCCCACAAGGGGGCGTTATCGCCCACTTTGGGAAAGACTGATTTAGTACAATACATTGTTTAGTATTCATTTAGATGACCAATATACATGCCGATGCCACATATGAGTCGAAAGTATGGAGGTATGAATGTTTTTTTTTTATTATTGACAGGCTTGCGTTTGACCACCATCTCACTTGATGGTAAGCGATGATGTGGTCGACGACGGAACACGCTTGCCTTGAAGTAACCTATTCACTCTTGACTTAAACACCCCTTACTCGTTTAGGCTCAACCTGCTGTACGAATTTGTATAAAAGTTGGCTTACAGGTAGAATATGTCCTGGAATACAACCTAAGATACTTGTTTTTGTTGTATTTTCCTTTGGGATTAATTTCTTATTTGGTGAAACTGCTAGCAGCCCATGCCCAAGGAAAGAAAGAAAAACGTTAATTTCTACCTCACAAATTTACATAATACATTTTCTATCGTTTACATTTCGGGGAGTGTGCACTGGAATTGCACAATCTGATTCCGCCAAGTCCGTTCCATCATCGGACCACAAGACGTACAGAGTTGCGTCACCGGTACATGGTTGACATCCCACCCATACGCACAAAGCGTTTTGGGAACACATTTATTGTGCGTACAGCCAAGGAGTGGAATTCCCTGCCGGAGTCTGTGTTTCCTGATAGCTACAACTTGGGGGTCTTTAAGTCAAGAGTGAATAGGTTACTTCTAGGCAAGCGTGCTCCATCGTCGGCCACATCATCGCTTACCATCAGGTGAGATGGTGGTCAAACGCGAGCCTATCAATAATAAAAAAAAAAAAAAAAAAAAAAACAGTAAAATTAGGAAAAAAAAAGGAGATAACTAACTCAGCATGTGCTGCAATAGCTATAAAAATAAATAATGCAGCTTTGTTTCATATTACTTGGGGTTGGCGCAACACCTTTTTTTTTTTTTTCATTCTGTTGTCACCTGAAACACAATTCATTAATCTTTTCTATGGCATCTGTCTCCATCTATCTACATGTATGCTGATAACTCTTTTAGTAACATGTGTTCACCTCTTTACATGAACATATCTAGCTAGACAAAGCCTAATATTTTTGGCTTGGGTACAAAGTCCTTTAAACCACGTTTTGGCATGAATAGTTAATTTGTTTACTATTAGAATATGGAGTTTTTATTGTAGTCATCATATCAGCCGAAAGACGTCCACTGTTGGACATAGGCCGCGCGCATAGCTCACGCATCCACCGGATTCCCGCGACCCTGACCAGGTCATCGGTCCACCTTGCTGGAGGCCTTCCAATGATGCATCTTCCGGTACGTGGTCGCCACTCCAAAACCTTTCGTCTCCATCGACCATCGGTCATCTCTGTTTATTGTAGTATTTGGCATTAAATGTGACAAATTAACCTTCTCGGCAGACTTTGCTGTGGTATGGATGTTCTTAGCTACATTTTACAGAAATCGCGCCTGTTACAATGATTCCATTATTACATTGTGTATTGTTACATACATTCCATACATTGTCCAGTTGTGCAGACACTTGAGATACAAAATGACACCGATTTTACATCACAATATCCATTAGGAATCAATATGCGAATAATTAAAACAGCTACTGAACTCCACTCAAAGATATCCTGCAAAAACCTCCCTTATCTATCTATAAGTAATATAAAAATGAATCACAAAATGTGTTGGTAAGCGCATAACTCAACAACGCCTGGACCGATTTCGCTAATTCTTTTTTTGTTGTGACTGTTATTGTGAGGAAAAGGTTCTCATGGAAAAAAAAATTAGGGTAGTGTAGGGTAGAGTTGGGTATAGTAGGGTGGAGTAGGGAAGAGCGGGTGCGAAGCCGCGCGGGCAAAAGCGAGTCAATAATATTTTCTTTAAAATGATAGCGTTTATAGGTCACTGACCCGTGACTTCTATACCTCGTAACGTAATGTCAAAGTCAGTGACGCATTTAACATGCAGTCACGTTATTTTGTTTATTTATGAGACAAGCTACAAAACGTTACTTACATAAGTATAAATGGAAGTTTTTGAATAGCATCATAGACTAGTTGATTGGTTATGTCTTTAAATTACCAAGTTTAAGTAATACCTCCTTTTGGTGTTACTATACACGTGTATTGTAGTACACTCTAATTCCTACAATAAAACAACCTTGAGGTCAGTAGCCTTATTCACGTAAAATCAAACAAGCCAAATATCGTTGAAGTTTTATAGTCGTTCGATCGAAATCCTATCCAAAATCGGTATTCACGTGTTCTTTATATGTATATGAAAACTAGCGACCCGGCCCCGGCTTCGCTCGGGTAACAGTATTTCTCCACTATTTAATGGATGTTATTATACATATAAACCTTCCTCTTGAATCACTCTATTTCAGAATCGGTGTCGTTCAAACTCAATTGATGGATGTGAATACGAAAATGACAAAAACGACTAAGTCGCTACGATATCGTTACGGTTTTGATTACGTGAATCGGGCTACAGGGCACAGGTTTTGATCTTCCATTTTGTTTGGTCATTCGTTGGGCGGTCAGTTTACTTCCTTTTGGTTATATTCTTTTACAATACTGAATGTAGAACTACACTGCGCACACGTGTACCACACACGCTTATCTAGACGCATCGGTCTCCATACATTTTATATGGAAACTAGACTTGCAGAGCTACACTAGATCCATTCACGCGACGTCGTTCTACGTACAAATCAGGCGTGTTACACGTGTGCGTCGGTCTAATGTAGTTCTAGCTTAAATTGACACCTGTCAGCAGTTTCATCCTTTTTTTTTCCGTGGGCAAAAATCATCTTATGACAACGTCCGCTCTTAGGTGGAGCGGGAGATAGTCAGACTCTTACTGACTAAAACCCCACCCCGTTCCTTTTAGCCTCTTCATACCGGGGCACGAGCTTCCTTTCGGATAACCCTAGCCCCAGTAGGCTTCGACCCAGCTAGGCCTCTCCTGCTGCTGACAACTCCTTGAGGCGTGTGGAAACAGTGCGCGACGTCGACGTCTTGGGCTCGGTCCCAGTTTCACCCTCGAAAATAACCCCAAGGGAACAATACTTGCTGGATATAATATGCCTTTTGTCCAATAAGTTGGTCCCTTGCGAGACTCGTTATCATTGTTCACGAATTAGGCACGTGTAGATTTCGGGGTGTCAAATTATTTCGGTCTCTTGACTGGGGCGCGACCCCCTTTACATAAGCCGGTCACGTGGCCTCACCACAATTGAGTCGACTTCAGACATTTGTATGGTAGACGGTTTTTGTGAACGACGCGATTTTTCTGTACAAAGAAAGAAAAAACGTTTGTTTTTACCTCACACATACATTAACTTAAAACAGTTGAGTAAGGATACAAAAAAAATAATAATACATATTATTTCGTATTTTCATACGAAATAATATGTATTATTTTTTTTAACAAAAAGACCACTAACGTCAAAAAAGGCGCCTAACTCAGCATATGCTGCGGTATCTATTGAGATAGATAACGCAGCGCTGGTATTCTGTTAGGGCCCGCGGTGATGCCACGGTCACACTCACGGAGCTTAACAAACAATATAGTGTATAATTATGTAGTATCCCTATCTAATCTGTGGAGTAAATACACATTTATACAACCATTTTTTTCGTATTGTTTTTTTTTTTCCGGCGGTATCTGTCGAACTAACCCTGGCCCCAGTAGGCTTCGACCCAGCTGGGTCCCTGCTGTTGCTGACAGATCCTTGAGGTGCGCGGGAACAGTGCGCGCCGTCTATCATCGACGGCGATACACCTGTCTAATATTTTTATGTAAAGAATCTATGTACATTTGAAAACCGTATCATGAAAAATCACAAAGTTATAACTTGTTATGTCAGCAAAAATACATAGTCACCGGGCCATCCAGGCGACTGAGGGGTTGTTTTACACTTGCATCCAGCTGTTTGCTGGCGCCTGATACCTGCTATAACCTGCCATGACCTGTGTTGTACTTAGTGTCGGTGGTGTCCAAAATGTAACCTTTTTAAATATTTTTGGGAAAAAATATAACATGGGGTAAAAACTATTGGAATCCATTCAGTTACTGATCTGAACAAACTATATTCAAGAGCAGTGCCACCACTGCTGCCGAGAGGTAACAGCCCCGACTTACGAGTTGTAGGTCGCGGGTCACCCAATGCGATACTTTGTGTAATTTATTTCATCACCACTGCTCTCATAACGGTGAAGGAAAACATCGTGAGGAAACCGGCATGTCTTAAAACCAAAAACCTCCTAGAGAGGAGGCCTGAGTCCCGACAGTGGAACATTTAAAAGGCTGATGATGATATTTATGTTTCGCATAAACTAAATTATAATGTTGTATTTTTTATCTTGTTGTATTGTTGACAACACAAAAATATAGCTATTGTTGTGATTGCGTCACTATTACTCAACTTTATTAAGTGTGCTGCAATATAAGCATTAGTTTATGTTAAATGCGTTAACATTTGCTAATTATTATTAATAATTCACTCGCTCTCTCTTCTAGAGAGGTCCGTGTTCCAGTAGGGGGGGGAACATTATAAGGCTGGTTATGCTATGCATTCCTCTAATGACAACTCCCGCTCTTGGGTGGAGTGGGAGATAGTGTCAGACTCTTACTGACTAAAAACCCACTCCGTTCTTTCAAGACTTCATACCGCGGCTCGAGCTGTCTTTCGAAACTAACCCTGGCCGCAGTAGGCTTCGACCCGGCTGGGCCCTTGCTATTGCTGACAACTTGAGGCGCGCGGAAACGGTGCGCGCTGTCGACGTCTTAGGCTCGGTGCGGAGAGTTACTTGACGGTCGGATAGCGAGCTACCCATAGCTCGCCGTCCGCAAACCGAGCTTTAGGGGGCTCTACTATTGCTCCATTCAAGCTTCATGATGGTTGAAAAAGAAGAAAATTCTCAGTACCTAATACAAGACATTTCACAAAACAAAGTTAGTTAGCCTATTTATGTCCCAATGCTGGGCGAAGGCCTCTCTCTCTCTTTTCCACACCCGTCTGTCTTCGGCCATTACGGGCCAGTCCTTCCGGTACATATCAAGCTCATCTCTCCACGTTCGCCTTGGTCTGCCGCGATGTCGCCTTGCGTTTAATGGGACCCAATAAGTCGCTCTTTTAGCCCTCAGCTCATCCGACATGCGGCAAACATGACCGGCCCTATCCCACTTTAGAGTGGCAGCTTACAAAACAAAACAAAAAACAATTATCCTTATCACAAACAGTTTTTAAATTAAAAAAATAAGCTTGACGTGGACTCTACATGAACAGCTATATCAAAGTACTTATTTGTAACAAAAATACAGTAATTTTCTCTAAGATTCAACCGTGCAAAATACGTGCTCATGATTCATACGTATAGATAAATTCGTTATAGGTATTTTGCATTGCGCGACAAACAGTTGCTGGAAAAATGCATGACTCATGTTTTGTAGTAGTGCAGTCAAGTCAATTACTAAATGTATGGCTGTTAGAAACACGGATTTCCTTGTTGTAATATTACTATATTTGGATTGTTGCTTAGGGCCTTAGCAGTCTTCAGAATTCTTAGGAGTCTTTAAGTCAAATGTGAATAGGTTACTTCTGGGCAAATGTGCTCCATCGTCGACCACATCATAGCTTACCTTCAGCCCTGTGTTCAAAAATAACCAGAGTCGAGTACAGTAGCAACCTCGGGTCGTTTTTTTATAACTCGTGTAGCTACCCTAAAGTTAACCCAACTAACTCTGAGCAGGGTAGGTCGGAGTAAGCGGCCAATGCTTGACATTGACAGTTGAACTCCGTTCGCGTTCAAAAATGCCAGGGTAGAGTAATTACCTTATGACGTCATTAGAGTTAACTCTAAACTCAAATTTGAACGCAGCTCAGGTGAGATAGTGGTAAAGCGCGAGTCTGCCAACGATAAAAAAATACAAATAGAAACTAAAGTCTAACCACATCTGACCTTCAGAGAAATAAATGCAGTCTTTGATCAAGGAAACAACCAAGTTTACATTAGTTTACATAATACCTTCACATAATCTGATTAATTGCTTAACTTTATTCCTAAGGCCTTTAGCAGACTTGCTTCTTTTGTTCTTGAGCATAAGCAATTGTCTAAACTATTCTACAGTTGGCGCGTCATTTGCGTTAATCTGTCCACAGAACAGAACTTTTATAAGACATCTTTTTGCAAACGTGCTCCAACGTCGACCACACGGACGTTGGAGCACGCTTGCATAGAAGTAAGCTATTCAATTTTGATTTAAAGATCTCCAGGTTGTAGCTATCAGGAAACACAGACTCTGGCAGGAAATTCCACTCCGTAGCTGTACGTACAATGAAAGTGTTCCCAAAACGTTTTGTGCGTGTGGGTGGGAGGTCCATCATGTATCCGTGGCGCATCGCCGTACGCCTAGTGGTCCGACGATGGAACAAGTTTAGCGGTACAGACATCTTAAAAATTTTGCAACCAGGACAAGTAGATTTTCGGACTGAGAGCCCGGACATTGTAATTTTGGTTTTAAACTTGTTTAGCGTAATGAACAAGCTTTTAATGAAAATCATGTTTTCATAGTATACCTATGTACCTAATATTCGTCAAGACGAATCATACAAGCCCAAACTCGATGGGGTTATGTCGTTTAACTACCAAGTTCCTATAGCCACCTTCCGGTTCCATCATCAGATCAGCTCCATATCATAATAATTTTGCATTGTCGTATGATTTACCCTTGCATGCAAAATTTCAGCTCAATCGGTAACCGGGAAGTGGTTGAAAATTTAATTTACACGATTTGATGACAGACAAACATTGGGGCAGGTGGAATTAAATAAAAGCTTGTAAAAATACGGTACAGATAGGCCGCTGCAAAGACAACCTGGCGAAATGAGGTTTTATAGACCCGTCGGATACACATGAATGCGGTGCCCCTGTTCAAAACATGAGCAACACGTTAAAATGCTCCAAGTGCCTATACAGCGGCACTTTGGAGGATTGGATGAGTCATAAGAGTGCCACCGATGTTGCAGTTAAAATTTTTGTTGTCGTGGTTCTTCCCGTTACCTACAACCCTTAGACAGAGCGCGCACTGGTGACCTGTCACGGTGACAATAATTTTTCTACTCATTTTTTGTAACTGTCACGTTTTCAAGTGCGCGCACTAAATGTTGGGTTTTTTTTCGGTGGGCAAAAATCATCCAATGACAACCCCCGCCCCCTTTTTTTTTTTCGACTGGGAAAATCATCTTTGACAAAACCCGCTCTTGGGATAAGCGGGAGATAGTGACAGACTCTTACTGACTAAAAACCCACCCCATTCCTTCTAGCCTCTTTATACCGGGGCTCGAGTTTCCTTTCGGATAACTCTGGCCCCAGTAGGCTTCGACCCAGCTGGGCCCCTCCTATTGCTGACACACAGCGAGCTACCCATAGCTCGCCGTCCGTGAGCCCACTACATGTTGAGTTCATAAGCACGGTGACTTTTTTTGTCAAAAGTCGCGGTGACAAAGTCACCAGTGCGCGCAATGGCTTACGCCTGGTATCCCTCACGCCATAGACGACCCCATATCAAAGTAACTAAACTGTAGCCCATTTTAGAAAGTCCGTTACATGGTTTACATTTACTTTCACCAGTGAAAGTAAATCTCCCATCACTAACAGTACTAACAATTGTCCATATACTCTAGAATGTTTCTTAGAAACAGTTTCGCAAAGGCCTAGAAAAAAGTTGAGCAGTTAGTGTTTGAGTGACGTAAGCTCTTCAAATGTTCAGTAGGTATTTAAATACAGGTTCTTTAGCTACTACTACTTCCATTACGGTTTATAACACGTCATCTATTTTGTTAAACCTATTTTAAATTCATTCATTTGCTGACTGCACAAAACTGTTAGGTATTGCGAGAGATGAGAGGGTTAAGGTACACTGACAGGAAAAATTTTACAGGCTAACCTTTAGACTTTTACTTACTAAACCAATAAGTAGCCTTTTCTTAAATGAAAATTGGCACTAAGAAAGTATTTATAGGGTTGAATTGCATTTGTTAGTACCGATTCTCACTTTATTATGCTTCTATTCTTTTCGGTTATTTAGAACCGTGTATTTACTAGAGCGAGAAAGAGCGAGGATGCGACCCCACGTGCACGCATTCGGTAACACTTCTTAAAATTCGTTAAGTCAGGCGTTTGGCGTCTTGCCAAATAAATTGTTACTAAAATGCCTCCTAGGATGATTCGACAACTTTAACTCCCTTTGTTTAATTCATGAATCCCCAAGCGACCACCGGTGGCCGCGCATCTATTGTCTTACTATTGTGTCTCTAATTGACGGTATCTGAAGGGTTAATAGAAAGCGTTATTTATTACTGAGTGTTGGATTTAATCCCCCCTGAAAGAAACAAAGATAAAAAGAAAAAATCTCTACGGTCTAAGCGTTTCGCTTTGTTTATACCGCGTACATTGAAGGACTGTACTGGACCGTCCGATTATAATGTAGGTGGCTTTAAGGCTAGAGTGAATAAGCTCTCAATAAACTAGTACGCTTTACCATCAACGATTGCATCACTGCTTACCATCAGGTGAGAGAGCAGTCAAGCACTAGACACTTAAATCATTAAAAAAAAGAACGAGAAAAATAATTGCGAGAACTGGTTTGAATGTGTCTCAGCAAAGCCCCCAATGACGTTGCAGGTAGCTAGTATTAAAATAAAGACACAAGTGTAACCTAACCTTTTTTCTGCTGTGCTAAGATCACCAGTTTGCATAACAGGATGCAGCTGCATACCAATTTGTTACATAGAGCGACTGTATATAGGTAATATCTGATGTCAGATATTCGTAACTAGCTGTGTCTTGCGGTTTTACTCCCGTCTCAGGTTGCGGCTCCACTTCCGTGGGTCGTAGAGTGATGTTATAAAAACCCAACAGCTAAATGGCCCAGACTATTCTGGCTATCCCATAGGGAAAGACTTTTTTCCAACCTGAGTGGTAGCTCCAGATATTCATGCGTTTACAAACAACAATTCAATCAGTATCGCCTGCAAGGAAGTAGATAATTGTCAAAGGAAACATACTTCTGGGATAAAAAGTATCTTATGTACTTACTATTCTAGGACATGGTTTACCCGTGTGCTAAATTTCATTCAAATCTGTTTAGCCGTTCGGGCGTGAAAAAGTAACAAATATACACACACTCACCAACTTTCGTCTTTACAATATTACTGTGTAGTGTGTATAGATTGAACTAACAATGTATTTGTAATGACGCATACAAAGTAACAACGTTTTTTTTTTCCGTCTCCAACGTTTATTTTCCTTTTTTTTTTCTCAATATGTAAATAAGGTCATTGTCTTTTGAACACAGACTAGAGTGCTAGAGGTTAGCACCTTTTTGCCTTGACATTCATACTATGTCGCGTCTACTGGTACTGTTTTATTAAACACCTAATTATCTAAGGCGATTGTTTAGACATAATAACTTATTCATTAATGTAATAAGTGCACTGTTAATTGTTATCAATATTAAGGTAGCCCATACACACTTCGGTTTACCAGAACAACTTACCTGTACAGGCAAACCTGTCAGGTATCCGGTATCATATCAGGTATCCTACCGTGCATGGTGGGCATAAGGCTGACCCTATTTTGCCCTGCGGCGTGTGTGGAGAGTGCACGCGGCTTGAACGCGGCGCGCACGCTGCGTGTACGCGGCCCTCGAGTCGCGTTCTTACCCCTTCAGCCGCGCATTCACTGCACGTACGTCACACGGCGCAACACACCACGCTTACACAGCGTGCCTAATGTGGGGGAGGCCTTAGACCTTTTTTAACTAAGGACCTAGTCATAACACCAGTATTCTTCTTTGGTAGTCAAAAGTGCAGTAGGCTGATACCAGGGATTCAAGAGTCAAGTTTTAGAAAAGGATACCAGGAATCTGTGATAAAGTGTAAGATGTTAGAACGACTGAAATTATTTTGTAACCCTTTCAAACTGTGGTTAACTAACTTCTGTAGAATTTTAGTAAAAAAATCTCAATAACGACGAAAATAGATGAGGTGGTTCATTATGACGCAGTACCATATCCAGGATTCCACATTTAGGCAAACGCAACGAGGTAGTCGAATGTTGAAAAATAACCAAAACTTAAAATGCTTGAAAGAACGTAAGTAGGTAGATTTGAATTATAACTTTTTTGCAAAAAAAATAAAGAAAAAACTATAGTAGGTAATAAAGTGTACGTTAAAGTCGTAAACTACGCTGAAACTACAATGTTATCAGTTATCAATGAAGTAAGAAATAGTCGAGATTTTATAGCCGCCGATCAGTGACCTTGAATTTCATGCTAAATTACAAACATTCCATACACAGGAATTTTATAATCATTCGTTTTTATATCGACGCCCTCACAACACACAATTAGCGACATCTATCGGAAAACAATAGAAACGACAATGTCATTTATATGACCTGACACGCGTTCATTGGCTGATTCATATTTCGAAGCCGCGCATGAGTCGATTGAGGTCAATGAGAGCGCGAAATTCTCTTCACGAACGTCTTCCTGCTTGAAGTACCGGTTTTTCCCTCGAAACTAAATCGAGTCCAAATTCCAAGGAACGATTGGCCGTTCCGCGAAACCTGCCATCAAAATGGCCGCCAGTTTCTTGTAAATTTTTCCTGTGCGCCCAAAATGCAAACTGTGCAGTTGAGCTTCATGTGAAAGGGATAACGGGGGTCAGGTTTAACATCTTACCGACTTGCGGAGTTCCGGTTCGAGAGGTGTCGGTGAAGTTACGGATGAGACATGCTAAGATTGGAATTGGAAACGCATCCGTAAAAACTTTATCAGACCCAATAATCCCACTGCAATGTATCAGGGATAAACGTACTTGCTCACAGTAATTTGCCAATAGTAAATAGAAATCCATAACTAAAGGTGGACCTGATCTACCACCCGATCAAACGTCGTAAGTAGAAATGGATTCGAAGCCTACTGAGGCCACTCCACACAATAGGCATCACAGACAGTTCCCTATGCAAAGCATGCTTGAAGGGGGAGGCGACAATTGCGCATGTGCTCCTAAACTGCACAGGTGTCACTGAAATACGCTCACGAACCTCAAGACCCCTGAACTCTCTTATTGATGCCCTGAAAAACCTGAGAGGCCTAATCTGTTTTTGGAGAGAGGTGGGCTGGTTGGAATAAGTCCACCTAAAGTTATGGCCGGTATGGCCCACGTACAATGGTCCGCATAAGACTAAGTGTGGAAACCATACTCAGACATAGTCATAGTATGTAATTGCGATTATGTTTGAAGTTGACTATGTACGTATATACTTTCCACTTAATTGCACTTTGTTTGAAGCACATGACTCGACTGTATTTCTGTGTACATGTATGTTTTCAGCCAAAACTTATACAAATAATTCCTTAACCAGTTCCTAACAGCTCTCAACTATGTATCAACACAGCGATAGTGTATATGCACAGGTTCTACGCCTTCCACTCGTTCACACAGTTCCACAGGAATGCTATTGCAGCAGCAGCGCTGTTCCTCGCCGCAAAGGTATGTAGATCCTTTTTTTTTATTTTCTACTGTTAAACATTTTATCCCCCTATGTCGGATATATCTGACAGACAGGCTCGCGTTAGTTCCGCTTTCGCGGTTGCACATCCACGACCAAATACTCCATCTCGTCAGCTCTTTTGTCACCTATGGGGATTGAAGAGTTGAACGAGATGTAGTCGCGAACACTCTGGCGAATAGGACGTGAAAACACTCTTCGGATCGATCCGACACGGGCGGTTAAAGGGTCAAGAGAGAGCAGTGGAGCACAAGACATATAGGTACAGAAGTACCCATATACCTATGTACCGTTCCTTGTATGCTGGAATCTACATATAGATTCCTGTTCTAAGCAACAGATTCATGAATTTTCCTGCAGCAATATTTCGTTAATGTGGCACAACTTACTTCTTTTCTTCTTCTTCCTACTCTTATCCCTTATTACTTGGGGTCGGCGCAAGACGTTTTTTTTCTTCCATGGAAGAAATCATCCCTCCTCTTCACATGACCATACCAAAACAACTGTTTACCTTTCAACTTTTCAGTCACTGGCGCCTCTTTTAAACTTCCTCTAATATAATCATTTCTCACTTTATCCATTCTCGGCTTACGCTAAATTGTGTTGCGCTGACCCCAAATAAAACGGGACAAGGGCAGGAAGATGATGATGATACATTCTCGGCTTACAACTTACTGTGACTATTATTTATCATTCACTATATGTATAAGAAACAGTTCGTTAATTTCGAAGTCCTTTTAATAAACAGAGGTAATGGCTTTCCGCGTCATTTTCATTAAAAAGTTACCGTGCCAAAATTTACCAGACCGGCAAAAAAACGCGCCACACGCAAGCAAGCTATTTCAGAAACTCTGGAGAATATAAAAACTGTATGTAAATTCTTTGGATACCCAAATTTTGGCCCCTTTCAAGATCCACAGATGTCAAGGTTTATTTCACTTGTATAAATAGCAACAGACTTCAACTGGCGAACCAATTTCGCCCTTATTTCATGGCTCCTGACTATAGCCTATGGCTCTTCCATTCCTGGACAAAGGCTTCCTCTACTGCTTCCATCTTTCTAGGGTCCGCGCATTTTCTAACCCAGTTTTGGGGATTTTCTCCCGCCATCTTTTTCTTGACCTGCGGTGACCACGTCTCGTCTCCCTGTGCCATTTGGTAGGGATAGAATAGAATAAACTTTATTGTACACCAAAATAGTAATTTGTGTTTGTGGGATGGTGATTTGATATCGAAGAATCGATTTTATAGGTACAGATAAACGATTTTTAATTGATCTTAAACAATGATAGAGCCTGTTAATCGATTTCAGAAATTTGAAATCGAGGTTTGAGAGAGATATACATTTTGTTTCTGTTTAAAAAGAACTATTTTCCTCAAGCTATTTTTTATCTGAATGTTGAACGCTCGATTACTCACCATTCATGAAACAGAAACGTGCACTGTAATGTATTATAGAAGTGTAATTTATTACTCAATCGATGCTGTAAACCTATGACAGCCCCATTTCTTGTCCAGGCAATTACTGTCCATTCCAGGTTGCCTGGAAGAGATCGCGGAATGCGATAAGGCCGGCCATTGTATGTATGTGTTTTAGTTTTAAGTTTTCTTTTGTATGTGTAACGGTGTACAATAAAGTATATAATAAATAAATAAATAAACTTCAATTCGAATCGATTTAGAAATCGATCCTTTTTTTGAAAGAAACGCCATCTCTACCATCTGAGCACCAGTTCGCGATATTTTGACCCACAATTCATTCGGCATGATTGTCTTGCCTAATAGGTCCAATTTGACATTATCATCATCATCATTTTCCTGTTCTTGTCCCATTTTTATTTGGGGTCGGCGCAACACTATTTTTTCTTCAATTTCGTCCTGTCACTCGTCACGCTATCACTAACTCCCTTTTCTTTCATATCATTTCGCACACTATGACTGGCCTGTTGGTCTAGTGGTTAGTGGCCCTGACTGCTATGCCGGACGTCGTGGGTTCGATTCCCACCCAGGACAAATGTTTATGTGATTAGCGTGATCATTTGTTCTGTATCTGGGTGTAATTTATCTATAATGTGTTTGTATTTAGAAATATATAAGTATGTTTATTAGTTGTCTAGTACCCATAACACAAGCTCTGCTTAGCTAGGGACTAGACGGCGTTGTGTGATAGTTGTGAAATATTATAATTACAATCACAATCCATCTATCTTTTCTTTGGCCTTTCTCTCCCTCTCCATCCATTCAAATAGTGTAAAAAAAATCCAAAATAAAAAACTAAATTCTACATAATTTAGTAAATTAATCATTGTCACAGACGGCCTTGATTCGGCAGACGGTGTCTACTAAAACGATCTATTTATATAAGTCTACTGTTTATTAGTTGACACGAATATTTTGAATCCAGACATAGGTACCTACTAGTCGAAATAATTGGGTGCTTGACTGAAATTCCATTCTGCTGTCCGTCTGTCTGAAATACTAAAATACAAAATAAAAACAGAGTAAAATAAATATCTAAGTGGGGCCCCCATACAAGAAACGTGTTTTTCATTACTCATACCCTGAAAGTAGGTCTGAAGTTACATGATGAGCGGGCTGAAAAGTATCACACTTTTCATCCCGAGGGAGTTTTACTTTCAACTAACAGTTGTCTTGTATTCGTAATGAAAAGCACAGTGCTTACCTCGGGGTTAAAGTTACTTGAAATAAGTAACTTTCACCCCTAGTGTAACAATGTACTATTTTTACTATAGACGGTTCTAAACCCTTCCTGCGCCAATCCAACTCGCATTTGGTTGTTTTTTTTTTTGTACTAAGCAACAAATAACACTAAAAAGTATTTTAGAAAACTGCATTAAAATCGGTTTATAAAATTAAGCATCAATTAGCATATCAAATATGTGTAGTTGCTGGTTGCGGGTTCGATACCCGCACGAAACAAATATTTGTATGGCCTACAGATAGTTGTTCCGGGCACAAAATAGATAGGTACAGAAGACAATCACATGTATGTATGTACTTCACTTTTTATACCTATGCTCGGTGGACGCACTCTAATGAGCGTTTGAACCGGAACGGCGTCGTCGCTCCGAGATATCGTGTCCGTGAGCGGTGTCTATGTGTGCGTTGCTCGAACGCGCTCTGTATGTAGATTGACTTCTGTACTATTATATTATTTTGAGTTACAAAATATACTGTGTAAGATGTGAATACATAATCTTTTATATTAACCATTAATTTAGCATCTGTTATTTTCAGGTGGAGGAACAGCCAAGGAAATTAGAATATGTAATAAAAGTGGCACACGTGTGCCTCCACAGAGGTGAGAGCCTCACCGCCCTGACGCCGGAACAATACCAAGAACAGGTAATTGTTCATATATTACTATTTACATTAATAACAAACCGCAAAGGCGAGAGGAGGTTCTCAATTCGGATGTTTGTATTTTTTTATTAACCGACTTCTAAAAAAAAAAACAAACATTCCGCCGAACATAGAACACGAAAACACGTTACAGCGGAACAGGCTTTACAGATCATATTTTACAAATAACTATGTGTCACGAATTTTGTAGAGCTCTAGGCAGACTCGTTGGTGGTGTTAGAACATGTGACCCTTTCGTCTCGGCAAACAAAAACTGTTAGGCCACGCCCCTATTCAGTTAGCAAACAATGTTATTCTGTTAGCAAACACGAAAACATGTTAACAGCGGACCCAGCTTTACAGATCGCATTTTACAAATAACTATATTGTGTTGTTTTATCAACGAATTTTATAGAGCTTTAGACAGACTCTTTGGTGGTGTTAAAACATATTATCCATTCGTCTCGGCAAACAAAAACTGTTAGGCCACGTCCTTATTCGGTTAGCAAACAGTGTTATTCTGTTAGTAAACACGAAAACATGTTGCAGCGGACCCGGCTTTACAGATCGCATTTTAAAAATATGTAACTATGTGTGTCGTTTTATCAACGAATTTTGTAGAGCTCTACGCAGACTCGCTGGTGGCATGGCGCTTATCGCACTGTGGTGTGTGACTGACGCATGTAGACAGACCGATTAGCAGGGTTCAAAGGACATGATTTGCGGTCAAAATTATCTAGGGAATTCCCGGGTATAGTTGTTGTTTTAAAGTACATTTCTGGCACAGCTCGGATACTTTTTTTTACGGTGGTCAAAAATCATATAATGACAAAACTCGCTCTTGGGTGGAGCGGGAAATAGTGTCAGATTCTTACTGACTAAAAACCCACCCCGTTCCTTCTAGCCTCTTCATACTGGGGCTCGAGTTTCCTTTCGGATAACCCTGGCCCCAGTAGGCTTCGACCCAGCTGGGCCCCTCCTAGCTCAGATACCGAGTTTGTGCTCGTTTCATATTGGGTATTCCCCGTTTTTCTGGGGCCTATTAACTTTATGTTATTATCTCTAGGCCCTAGGAAGTCTAGAGGTAAGGCCTCGCGGGTGCAGCCCAATACGTTGGTCCGATTAAATCCGCACCGCTCTTGACTCTACGATGTACAATGCCCTTCACACCGCCAGAGACAGGAACAGATGGAGGAATATCATAAGGGTTAGAGTGATGAAGCAGGGAGGTCACGACCCTCAGCATTGAGGAATACGACGCTAAGAAGGGAATTTTCTCTAGCCTGTACTGTCTGCTGGGCAAAGTCTGCCTACCACTTTTACCATAGTTCTCGCCTCTATGCCACTTCTTGCCAATTCCAATGGAAGACATTTAAGTCGTCCCGCAATATCCTTCGTGGTTTTGCCGCCACCCCGTTTCGCGACTTCAGGGAACCAATTTTGTATTTTATAAGCACGCGGCAGACATGCCTAGTCTCTCTTAGGGTTGCTGTACACGGGCTACCGACGACTATCATAAAACGCCGCCAACGGCATATTTCCTTTAGTTTTCATACATTTTATATGGACTCGCCGCACACGGTTGAAGCCGGCCGGCCGGCCGAAGGCCGCGACATGCTACAAATCGTCGCTGCTCGCTTCTTGTGGCTCGCACCGGTTACAAAACGCCGTTACACGCCAATCGCGCATTTAAATCTTCTTCGTTAGAGTCCATTATGATACTGCGCGCATAGGTTAGAAAAAAATGCATTCACCGGCTACAAGTGACTGCCGCTCGCTTCACTTGCCTTTGTGGCCGCTTCTAGCTTCTTGTGGCCCGTGTGCCACCCTTAAAGTAATTGCCTATTAATAGATTAACTCCCTGCCCTCCTAGCCAAGTTACAACCGTTTCGTTTCGATTTTTTTGCGTCGAACGCCTTGACTTTGTCTCGCCCGCCATTCTTTTGTTCTGATCACGTGACTGAGAGTTGAGATGACGTCGTTCCCGTACATTTGAAGTTTTCACTAGCGTTAACGATTGCAGATTATCAACTAGGGATACTGCCCCCCTAGCCAAGTTACAACCGTTTCGCTTGCGTCGAACGCTTCGAGCTGACCTTGCCGCCAATTCTTTTGTTCTGCCCACGTGACTGAGCGTTGAGACGACGTCATTCCCGTACATTTGAAGCTTTCTACTAGCGTTAACTATTGCAAATTATCAACTAGGGGTACTGATCACATAAAAAATGTGGACATAACATAGTTGGTAACTAGACCAAAATATTGCTATCGCATGTCAGTTACTATTTAAAGCCCAGTTTTACGCGCGTCATATGGGAAGCCTGCGTTATCCAATACCTTTGCGTGTCATATAGTGCTTAGTTCTTAATCGCCCGCGTTCGGTGTTATGTTACGTGCGTACTCGCACGCAATGAACGTGATGTTTGAGCTTGCCATTTCGCTCGACATAGCACGAAGAATCGTTAAACTTAAGAGGCAGTGGGCAAGGCATGTTGCTCACAGAGCAAGCAGATGGCCGTTAGGTCCGATAGGTTTTTTTTTTTTACGGTGGGCAAAAATCATCCAATGACAACCATCGCTCTTGGGTGGACCGGGATATAGTGTCAGACTCTTACGGACTAAAATCCCACTCCGTTTCTTCTAGCCTTCATACCGAGGCTCGAGCTCCCATTCTGATAACCCTGGCCTCAGTAGGCTTTGACCCTGAGGCGCGCGGGAACAGTACGCGTCGCCCGTCGACGTCTTGGGCTCGGTCCGGACAGTTACCGGGCGGTCGGACAGCAAGCTACCCATGGCTCGCTTACGGTGGCCAGAAATCGGAATCGGAATCCCGGCGGCGGCGGCGAGAGCGCCGTTGCCTGATGCGGTCGGCCTCCTTTGCTAGCATTACTGCTTCGCAGAAGGAGGCGACCGGCCGAAAGGTTCAGGAGTAGCGACCGTGTACCGTATTGGTGATCAGACAAAAAAATAATTGTCTGGTCGGAGCATCCTAACTTTTCAATGGAGGTGTGCGTGGCTTTACACCCCTTTCTGCGTACCACCAAAACCGCATCGGCATCAAGATTTATCTAATGCGGGCATCAATAATCACTACATAGTATAAAACAAAGTCGCTTTTTCTGTACCTATATCCCTATGTGCGCTTAAATCATTAAAACTACGCAACGGATTTTGATGCGGTTTTTTTAATAGATAGAGTGATTCAAGAGGAAGGTTTATATGTATAATATTGCACCCGAGCGAAGCCGGGGCGGGTCGCTAGTATAATAATACAAAAAAGCACTTAGGTTTTTAAGCGCATGGAAGTCAGTTTAAACAGGATACAAATGTATAATACAAGCAGCTAATATTACTATATTCGAGATATACTCACGCAGTAGTTCCGTGTAGGTCTACGGCAGAACTGATAACATTATTGATAACGGTTTATATCTCTACTGAAATAATTATCATTTTTAGCTAGAAAATTGGTTATTTATTTGTAATAGTGACGCCATCCAACAATATATGCTGATATCAAAATAACAATGAAGATTGAAGGATGATTTGAAGTTTTAATTGGTACACTCCTATATTAAAACGCAGAGTAATTAATCTTTTGACTGCCACAGTCATCGCAAAGTAAAATGTGCCCACGACGCCACGGTCACTATTACATGACAGATTACTAAAGCCAAAAAATTGATGACATGTGACTTCTAGTAATCCACTCTGGCCCTCGTGGGTCCATAAAATCCAACAAATGGTCAAATGGACTTTTTTTTAGCACAGGCTCCCACTTTGACTGGCTTTATTTAAAATTAAAATGCCGGAATTAATCTCTGCCCTGAGAATGCAATTCGACATACATTTTCACTGCTTTTCATACAACCAGTCTTGGTTATGACGTTATTACATTTTTCATTTCACATTTTGGAAACACAGTATCTTGTGGATATTATCTAGGCTTCTATTGAAATCAATGTTTTAAATTTGTGTAAAAGACCTCTGAAAATCAGCTATTCTGCTTGAACTTTGAAACTTCGTCATTTACTCATAAAAATATAACAATAGAAACCTTTCATTTAATTTTTTTCAAAAGTATAATAACACGTATTTCCTGGAACAAGTTTTGTGAAATATTCGAGTAAATCAGGGAATTACCGAATGCTAACAGAGTTTCAAGCGTTTTCTCTTTTTTTTTTTTGCTATCCCTTTTCGTCAAACATCGCGTTGGATTGCGTTAGATGAAGTAACAAGATTTTAAACCATCCTCGATGTTGACGATAGGCGAGTGGAATTCATTTCATTCGTATGCTAAAACACATGTTTTCTCTATTGTTACAGGCGCAGGACCTAGTTTTCAACGAGAACGTACTCCTACAGACATTAGGGTTCGATGTTGCCATCGATCACCCCCACACGCACGTCGTACGGACCTGTCACCTTGTCAAAGGTGAGACAAGCGTCCTATTGAGCGGTGACACGCGACACTTGCGTCCGATGCGTTGCGTGCGAGCGACGCGACTGCGTTCAGGTCGGCTTGTTCGGGCCTTTTAAACGGCTGTGGGTCGGTTACAGAACGGTTTTGTGTTCGAATTTCGAATTTTGTCGCGTGTTTTATTTATGTATTCTGTTATGCCAGTTGTAATTTTGGACTTTAATAGTACTGTCAGCAAAGGAGTTTGGTCAATCTGTGTTTTAGGAGATGACCTGTATTTCACGATCAGGGTAACTTACAGCTGTAGGTTTGCCTGTACATTTAATTATTTTGCTGTATGTACTGTTTGAGGATATTTTAAACAATCTTTAATTTCATAATTGCATGTGGTCTAACTTTTTATTATATACAAATACAGTGTTTGACTTCTATTCTTTGACTATTTAAATTGTAACAAAAAATATTGTAAAAATTATAAATATAAATAAAAGTTGATATCAGGAAAATCAAAACTTAATTATTAATTTACCCTTTCAGTAGATGATTTAATTTTGTTGAAAATTTCTAACATCTAGCAAAAATTTTGCTTATTTCAAAATTATTTTTTTTTAGTATATTTCTCTAATAATAACCATCCTAACTAAAATAACACCTAGCAAATCCTTCTCACAATAAAAAAAAATTCTCAAACACAATTTTTCATCTCTATATATCAAACTCAAAGGTATGGAAGTCAAACATTGTAAAAAAAAAAACAATAATGACACGAAACCGCTACTGTACCCGCTAGCCGAACCGAACTTGAACGCGGTCAAAAAAATATGGCCGCGATCAACAGGCAATGTATACATAACCACATAAGAAACTAGAGGTATGTAAATAAAACAAGAAATTATTGTTTGAGTGTCACCCCCTATCACGTCCCTAACATCTGCAGTTTGGTCACCATTCTTCGTAATAGTGCACTTCTACTCATCCTGACTTGTGTTTGAAGAATTAACCTTTTAACTGCATTATCGCACCTTTGGTAGAACAAGGGCATAATTGTAATTGTGTATTAATAGTTTTTAATATTTGTAAACGATACACCTAAAAGAATATAATATATAGTTTATGTCATACAAAGCAGAACAACCTTAGAACATTATTAACATAGCCAGACCACATTAAGTACAAAAAATATCTTAAAATGACTCTCCTGTAAAATTGCAAAAACTGCAATTGTGCCCTTGTTCTAACAAAGGTTAGTCGGATATATCCGACAAACACTCTTCGCCAGGGTCGCACATCCACGAGAAAATACTCCATCTCTTCAGCTCTTCTGTCACCTATAGGGATTGAAGAGCTAAATGAGATGTAATGATAAAATGGAGTGAATAGAAACAGAACTTCTTCAAACGGTATTTGCACGATATTTGAATACTAGGTTTTACCCGCGGCTTCGCCCGCGTTTATTAATATACTTTAATTCAATAATAATATTTGTACTTGACTTCCCTGTTTCTCGCCATTTTCTAACAAAAAAAAAAAAAAATAGCCTTTGTCTGTCTCCAGGGTTTTGCCACTTAGGCGTGAAGACGTAACAAACAAACATACTTTCGCTTTTATAATATTAGTAAGGATTTTTTGTAGCATTTATCCATATCAATTTACTCATTAATTGATATTTTAAATAATCGATGCTTTGCTTTAAGCCGATAATATGGGTATCAAATCGAAAAACGAAACCAAAGTTTTGTTTCTATTCAACCCTGCGTTTATATTCACCGCGTTTCATGGTAATACCCAGTCTCAAACACACGTCCCTGGCGTATAGGACACGTAAACACTTGTCGGATAAATCTGACATAAGCAGTTGAAAGGGTTAGTGCCCGTTTTCACTAACATTAGTTGATGCAGAATCCGACCCTTAGGTGACCCGCGAAATTCAAACTTTCTTAAGTTTTCTGCATTTTGCAGATCTGTGTTAAGTTCTGTTTTTTTTTTTTAAAATTTAAATTGCAACTGTAACAAGTACCATCCAAAACACTTCCGCCTGACCACCGCTAAGTTCATTTTTGTTTGCACTCGAAACGAAAACTTCAAAAGGGTTTGGTTTGGAACTGCGCCGCAGGATTCAAGCGAAAAATTTTACCTACGAAATTATATTCATCAATACATAGTTAGTCTGATCCTATCGAGTGACTATTTCATTAAATAGTCATTCATCAGTGTTCGCTGAACTGTAGGGTTGTATTGATGATTTTATTGATCATAACTCAGTAAAGCTATTTTTGGTCGCATATCATATTTTAATAAACTGAATTTGAGACTGATCTGCAAAGTGCAAAATAACTTAAGAAAATTAGAGTTTCGCGGACTACTTAGAGCTTTCTTTTCCCCGAGTATGCTTCAAGGTGGCCATGCCATTGAGAGATGGCGCTGAGCTGGGTTTAATTAACTTGCACAGTCAGAATTCGGCGGATTTTGAGGCCAATATAGTGAAATTCTCCGATTTTTGCAAATACCTTGACTTAATAATGCTTCCATACACTAAGAATAAAATAAACTAAAATTTTTGAGTTCAGCGCCATCTAGCGAGAACATGGCCATAGTTGGGCGTGTAGCTTTTACCTTAAGAAAAAGCGCGTTGTTAGAAGAACGTTGATAATCAGTTCAGTAATATTTTGACGCACATTTCGATGTTACCTATAGCGTATACGCTTTAAGTAAATAGTGACGTCATCAGTGCAACTGAAAAACATAGGCATATATACATTTATACTGGGGTAAAAATAAAACAGGAAATATTATCACACGGTATTTTTAATGTAGTGTTGTTCTATTTTTTTTGTAATTGTCAGAATTTTATTTATTTAAAGTTCATGTACAGTAGTAGGACAGTATGCTACAAGGCATTGTCTACCAGTCAACCTTCGGGTTTAAAAAGACAAAACAATAATACAAACTAATTAATAATAATAATATGGTTCATTTTAATTTTTACCAATAGGTCATTTTTAAAATCGATAAATATCACGCGCGTTCTGTCTGAAGTGTTTGCTTTAAAATTTTTAATGGTCAGTAGTGAAGACGGCTTTCTAATTGACTATGATTTAATTGGTCAAGGAACGTGAATATGCCGAGTTACAACGATGACGTCACTATTATCTTACCGGGTATAGAGTAGACTATAGTGTCATTGGAAATGTTAAACAAAATTTAAAGATAGCTTTGCAAATGAAAAGTTTAAGTACCAAGGTTGCGTCACTCATTTATTATTTAATCAGTTGAAAAAACAGGGTAGTTCATTGTAGGTATCATAATAGACAGGAAATTATTTTTTTGCACTTATGCAAAATAAAGTTATTTCGAGCTCTAAAGCTAGTTTGCTAGTTAGAGCCTTTGTTTTAAAGAGTTCTGTATTGTTCCAAGAAGTTCCCGTAGCAAGGGCAAGTGTAGGAACACTGTGGGCTTTAATCAGCAAAATTCTGCCACCCCCTCCCTCCCACTCCATCAAAAGCGGGTGATGGCATTTGATTTATTGCCCACGTAAAAAAGGAACATTAGAAAGAGCATTCTCCTTCTTCCTTCCCTGGTCCCATTATTCGGGGTCGGGTCTCCTCACTTTCCTGCGCCCAGTGGCTCTATCTTGGGTTGTCAATTTTGGCAACTGGGCTTTCTTGAAGTCCCTCTTTATATTTGACCACCAAGTGAACTACTAAATTGGAAAGAACTTTATACAACATTATTTTTAGTTTATGCGAAACCTGAAAATAGTTTGTTCGGAATCAGTAACTGAATGGATTCCAATAGTTTTCATACTACGTTATATTTTTTCCGAAAAATATTTAAAAAGGTCACAATCACAAGTTTACTACCACCGACACTAAGTACAACATAGGTTACGGCAGGTCATAGCGGTCTTTAGGCGCCAGCAAACAGTTCGGTGCAAGTGCAAAACACCGCTATGCCAATTAAAAAAAAAAACAAGTTTTTATTTATGTGAAATAAAAACTTGATTTTTTTTTAATTGGTCTAAGTGGGCACTTTTGAAACGTCAGAAAAGTCGCTTGGATGACCCGGTGGCTATGTATTGTTGCTGTCATAACAAGCTTTGTGAATTTTCATGATATAGTTATGGAATTCTTTACATAAAAATACTAGACACGTGTTTCGGGTTTCGCATATACCAAAACTAAGTTGTATTAATATTTTTCTATGGAGTTTTCTTTGTTTTGAAAGCTCTTCGATATTTGGAAACAAAGTCGACCTTGAAAGGTGGACAAGTCCAGTTAAATATAGAACAGACACTTTGTGTAAAGGAAAATTCTAACAACAGTAGATGTGTTGATCACGTGCCAATTACTGTTACATCTTAATGACTTGGCGCCGCTGACGACAAAATGATAAGTGAGTGACGACACTTGGGTACAATGAGAACGAAATGAGGGTAGGACGAAATTGTGAAAATTTGAATTAGGAAAATGTATGGGCCAGACAGTAAAGAAGATTTCTTTAAATTTCTATTGTTAATGCGAATAGGGTCTAGAATTATATCCTGCCTGTCCTGCTTTCACCTTTAAATTCATTAGTTTTATTACTGTACTCTGTGCACTGGTGATTTTTAACTTATATTCTTGGGTTAGCTATGAAAAAGAGCATGATATACACCGCTAAATTTTGATCGTCTTAATCCCGTGGAGGGTCGATCTGGTACATGGAACACTATCGATTTGTAACGATAAAATTAAAAAAATACGTGTAGTGCGTTGGGATCGGCATTGGGGTAAGAACGTATAAATATAAATTATACCACTTATTTAGTTTTATTTTTAATGCTAGTCATATTGCGTGCCGCGTCATTATGTTCCACCTTGCCCTTGCCTCGGCTGACATTTAAAAAAAGCTAAATAATTTGTATAATTTATTTATACGTTTTTACCCGAACGCCGATCTTACCCCAACGTACTTTGTGTACGAAATTAATTTCGACTTTGACCCCTGAGTTTGTTTCGGTATCTTCTCAGGGTAGTCAGCTAGGAAACACCGGCCTTATCTCGTTAAAATTGAATGAAAACAAAATTGACAATTAAAAGTGTTTTTTGAAAACCTATTCACAAAATAAAGATCATTTATCATTTGATTATATGCTTAATAACCCAAGAAATTATGTTCAAAATCGTCAAATCGTTTAACATAACTCCGTCCTTATTATCATTAGCAATATCTTCATCCTCAGCGCCGAAGGACCTCGCGCAGACGTCATACTTCATGGCGTCCAACAGCCTGCACTTGACGACGATGTGTCTACAGTACAGACCTACGGTCGTCGCCTGTTTCTGTATACATTTAGCCAGCAAATGGAGTAATTGGGCTGTGAGTAATGTATTGTTAGTTTTTTTTTTTTAAAGCGCGCTCTACACTCGCTCGCGATTCTTGCTGTGAATTCACGCCGCGATTCGCGCCGTGCACTTCGCGTTTAAATGTGTCTCTCCACACTCGCGAAGCCTCGCAGTCTCGTTCGCGGCCTCAAAGAAGATGGATAACAACGTGATTGTCGCTGCTGCGGTGACGCTCTGTGCTATATCGTATTACAATTAACTATGTATTAAAAATAAGACACAAATAAAAATGAGATGAAAAAGATGATGGTGGATGACTCGTTACTAAGTACGCAATAATGCACAACCACTTTCGGTGGCGTCTTCTCAGCTACTGCGAAAAACTGCGAGTGTAGTTGCGTTCGCGCGCCGTGAACCAAACGCGAACCTTTGTCTCGGGACTAAAAACCGACAACGAACGGAGAACGGCGCGAAGCGTGAACGTGAACGCGCGAAACCACCTACACACGCGTTTCGCGGCGTACATTATTAAAAGTTTCCAGTGGTTTGCTGCGGCAACGTTTGTAAGAGTTATAGGTATAGGTACAACGGTCGGTTTTCCGCAACTCCACGACCAAAGCGCGTATTTTGCGTACGGGTGGGACAAATGTTTCATTCGGTCCACCCCAGCTCCTCAAGGAAGGCCAGCAATGCCTTAATGTTTCTGACCATTTCATGGAGGGTACCCGGGTTACCGAAGTACTTTGCCCTGTATCCAGCGACCACAGGGCAGCTTAGAAGCAGGTGAGGTGAGGTGAGGTTTCGTCCTCCTCCATGCAGGCTCTGAGTGGCCCAGCCTCTAAAAAAGTGTGACCTTTGTGAGTTTTTTTTTTTCTGTCGACGGGGAAAATCATTATTGACGAAACCCGCTCTTGGGTGGAGCGGGAGACAGTGTCAGAGTCTTACTGACTAAAAACCCCGCGCCGTTCCTTCTAGCCTTCATACCGGGGCTCTAGTTTCCTTTCGGATAACCCCGACCCCGGTAGGCTTCGACCCCGATGGGCCCCTCCTGTTGCTGACAACTCCTTGAGGCGCGCGGGAACAGTGCGCGCCGTCGACGCCTTGGCTCGGTCCGGACAGTTACCGGACGATCGGACAGCGAGCTACCCATGGCTCGCCGTCCGCGAGCCCGCGTCTACGGTGGCCGGAAATCGGGATCGGAATCCCGGCGGCGGCGGTGGGGGCGCCGTTGCCTGATGCGGTCTGCCTCCTCCTTTGCTAGCATTACTGCTTCGCAGAAGGAGGCGACCGCCTGCCACTCCTCCTCGCTCCGGACCATGGCCTGAACCAAGGCCCGGCGCGAGAGGTCTCCGCCGCCGATCACCCCCACGAGGACACGGCGTTGCTCCGCCCAAGCAGGGCACACCTCAACTGTGTGCTCCACCGTGTCCTCCGGGCGTTCCGCACAGTGGCGGCACCCGGGCGTCTCTTCCGCTCGAATCCGATGCAGGAACCTCCCGAACTTGCCATGTCCGGTGAGGACCTGCGTCATGCGGAAGGTAAGGACGCCGTAAGGTCTTTCCAGCCACGCCTCAAAGAGGGGACTTACCGCCATAATTGTGGCGTGCCCAGCACTGGGTTGCGATAGTCGCTGACGCCATTTCACCGTGAGATCCCGCCGGAGCTCTGTCCGCCATACCTCGACTTGTCGCGGTAGTGGACTTTCACCCCGGCGTTGCATCTCCACGCGCTTATCGTGCATGTGTGCAAGGACTGTTGCCTCCAGATCCCACGGTGGTAGGCAGTGTGACCTCACGCACTGGTCTGTCTCGGTTTTGTCCCCCTAGCCAAGTTACAACCGTTTCTTTTGCGCCGAACGCCTCGAGTTGGCCACGCCCCCGATTCTTTTGTTCTGACCACGCGACTGAGCGTTGAGATGACGTCGTTCCCGTACATTTGAAGTTTTGTATTAGCGTTAACGATTGCAGATTATTATACTTGGCTAGGGGTACTGAAAAGGTAAAAGGTGGGTTTTACCCGGTAAGTCTGAAATGCACTCGCGCTCCGTCCAGTGGCTTCACAGGTGTGAAGGTTAATGATTACACTGAAACCTACTAATCATTCCAATTCGCTATTAATATGGGACTGCCAGCTGTACAACACATCTTCCTCTCAATTCGTTGGTATGGGGAGGCTGAAAAAGATTGGACTTTGATCTATAGAAGAGTTCTAAGTCAGACAACATTTCCGAAGAAATAAAGAAAAGACAAAAATCGCTGTTACAGGGCCGCGAAATGTACATAAACCCGGCCCAGTACCTACAAAATACTCTGACTACTAGTGACGTCCGCGAATATACGCACATTTTTACATTCGCATTATATCCGTTCAGTCAATACAGAAACCTTTTTGTTTGTAAAAAAAAAATTGCCAAATATTCGCATTTTTCTTGTGAGTCCTGCGAATATTTGCGAATGCGAATATTTGTTACATCACTAGTGCCTACAACCGGCTCCTAAGAAAATTTGATTTTCGTTGGCTATGCCGCTTTAATAATAATAGATATTAAAATTTAAAAATTCTAAAACCATAGCCCTATTGTTTTTGTTTCTGTATGTTGCAATAGTTTCCCACCAAGAGCCTGTCCTTGGATGCACTAGCGCAGCGCGTACAGGGATAATGGCCGGTTGATACCACGGTCCATTAAAAGCGTCAAAGGGGCTTCTGCAAGTTGGTTTCGGCTCCTCGTACGCCCTTCAAAGGTTCAGGACCTCAGGGTGCTGATAAAAACAATTACATAATTGTGGCTTTCAGCTTAATGTAAAAACAACTCTCTCGGCGCAGTTTTTTTTAATTTTTATGTTTCTCTTGTTATCTAATAGTGCTTTAAGTTCCCGGTCTAAACCTAACCCGGCTTGAACAGATACCACAGTCGAACGAGGGCCGGCACTGGTTCTCGTACGTGGACCGCTCCGTCACGACCGACCTGCTGGAGAAGCTGACGGCCGAGTTCCTGCTCATCTTCGAGAAATGCCCCTCCAGGCTCAAGAGGAAGATGATGAATGTTAAAGCTGGTGAGTGTCTTTTTTTTAGGGCTCTGTACCTCAAAAGGAAAAAAACGGATCCCTTATAGGATCACTTTGTTTTCCGTCCGTCTGTCTGTCTGTCTGTGAAGACACTTTATCTCGAGAACGCGTGGAGGTATCGAGTTGAAATTAAAACCATATACTCAGGTCTGCGGTCCCTTTAAGCTGTGAAAAAAAGCAAACTTCTAAGTTAACGAATAAAAAAGATACGGCCGTTTATGTCGTTTAAACGTATATTTTTTATACGCTCAAAGATCGTAATTCATAGGGTATTCCCGTTGACCTAGAATCCTGAAATTTGGCACAAAGCAAGGTCTTATAGCACAGGTACAGGAATAAATCTAAAAACAGTAAATTTGTTGTTACCTACGTCACAAAAATATAATTAAAATTGTCGTCCACAGCAGACGGCAGTTCGCCTCACTCGCTGCCGAACGCGTCCGGCTCGGGCGTCGCCAACTCACCGTTTGACAAGAAACACACGGGTGCCGATGAAATTGACAAGTCATTTGATAAAGGTACGTCTACTTTATTTTACAGTGAATTTTTATCAGGGTATTTTAACAGTTGCCGAAAACGTCCTGGACGTCGAGCGACGCCTCGGTCAACGTAGGCTTGCGGACGGCGAGTAATGGGTTGCTCCCCGTCCGATAATGACCAGAGAGATCCATTTGACGAGCTAAACTGAATTGTTTTTTTTTTATTAGTATTGATAGGCTCGCGCTTGATTTAAGGTCAAATTAAATCTTAAATCAAACCATTTCCCCACAGAATATGAAAGGGAAAGAAGACGTCAACCAGTCCCTGGCGGTTACGTACCAGCGACAACTGCAGCGCCGCCACAACCTCAACCACAGAAAATAGACTATACCTTGTACAGAGAGAAGAGAGAGAGGGAAGAACGGGAGCGACGGGAGGAGAGAGAGAGACGGCAACAACAGGCCTTGCAGCAACAACAGGCTAGGCCAGGTGCGCCTCAACCGAGACCTAACGCTCAAGCGCCGCCCCACCATCAAAGACCAGCAGACCAGAGAGGTCAGCATCACCACAAACAACACCATCCTTGGCCGCCTCACAAACCCCACCATCAAAAGCCGCCACACGACCACAGACACCACCGCCCTCCCATTCCTGGACCTTCAACGGCCACGGCGACCGCTACGTCTGCCACAGTAGCGCCAGCGCCCTCCCATCCACCGCCGACTGTTCAACCCGAAGTGGTTCCGCAAAGAACGCGTCCTCCTTCCCTCTTCTCGCCTGAGAACGCGACCACGCCGACCGCGGCTGCCGCGCAGGCCCCTCGAAGGCCTCCCCAGCCCACTCAACATCGGCCAAAACCCGAAGTCAGACCTACCCCGCCCCCCGCACCGCAAGTACCTCAACCTCCCGTACAAACTCAGGAACAAAGGCCGCCCAGTCCGCATAGAAAACGGCCGGACCCCACGACGGCGATCAGAGAAATGCAACCACCTGCAATCCTATCCCCGTTCTCCTCTCCTCCTTCCAAGGAAGTGCAGAAACCTAGGCAAAGGCAACAGTCTAGTTCAGAACCAGAACTAGTACCGGTCGTGAAGAAAATTGACGAAACGCCCGGATATGAGAACGTTATACGTGACTCTCAAAGGGGCAATGCTATCAAGACTAGAGGGCCGGAAAGAAAGCCTGAAGCGCCGGCCAGACCGGTCAATGGCATAGAAACCGATCCTACATTAGTATCTAACTTACTAAAGGAGAGCTTAGCCAAACCAGCCCCTATCACGGTGGCAACAGAACGCAAATCACCTGAAGTGAAACGCGAACCACCGGCGGAGCCTCCTCCCGCGCCAGTCGTACCTCCTCCCCCCGTCGTAGAACCCCCTCCGACTGTAGAAGAAGTGCCTGAACACAGGCATAAGAAAGAAAAGAAGAAAAAGGAAAAACACAAACATAAAGACCGGGACAAATCTAAAGAAGAGAGGAAAAAACATAAAAAGGACAAAGATAAACGAAAAGAAAGTCCTGCCCCTCCTCCTGTTGTGGAACAACAGCCACAGCAACAGCAACAACAACAACAAGCACAAGACGGGACTCTAAGGATAACAATTCCGAAAGAGAAGTTGTCACCAAGTCCCGGTCTGAAGATTAAGATTCCCAAGGAGAGGCTGGCGGCGCCTCCGCCGCCGCCGCAGACGTCGAGCCTGAAGATCAAGATCTCCCGCGACGTGCTCGACGCGTCCCGCAAGCGCGCGCCGCCGCCGGACCTGGGCCCGCCGCCCAAGCTCGCGCGCCACAACGGAACTCCGCACCACCCCAAGGTAGGCAACTGGAATGTACCTCCTCCTTTTAGACCACCTCTACCCTATTACATGGTGCGGCCTCCCCCGCCTCTGTACTATGGGATAATGGACGGGTATTACTATGGCATGGGTATGTACCCGCGGCAGTGCGTGCCCCCCGGGCCGCCGCTGCCCCGGGCCCCGCAGCCCCCGCAGCCCCCACAGCCCCCACTGCCTGCCATGCCCCCGCCGCCCGTGCCCCCGCCACCGCCGGAATAATGTCACAAATACTTTAGTTAAGTAGTGATTAACGCTAGAAACAATTTGTTGATTGGTTGGTAATATTTTATATGTGTGTATATGTGATTGGGAGACTATTGTCAGATATTTAGGCCCATTACGTGATGCGTCTAGCTTTTCAACGATTTTAAATAATTGTTCTGACTTTGTTATCTTCGAGAGATTAACTGAAATAGAATAATCATTTAAATATTCTACAGTTAATTTTTGTCAAAGTTGTAAGCATGATGTGAAGTGGTCAAGGTAAAAAATTGCCAAAAAGTAAAATGTTTTATTGAGTGCCACTCTTTAACTTATATTTAGGTATTCATTAGTATTTTAATGAAATATTAACATTTTTAATGTACATACAAATCTTATTCTAATTATACAATTTAATCAAGCTACTTTTCAAGCTTGTATTTATTGAAATACCAAAATGTATGGCCACTTACACCATAAATCAACAGTATTGGTATTCAACCTTTTCAGTGACACATCAAAAAGTAAAAATGTACTTGTGCCAAAAGGTTACTCAGTAATTTCATTTTTTAACGACACAAATGAGAGAATTTATCATCTCGCAGGGTCACCTTCCACTCTAACTGGATGAGGCTGGATATCCTTGTTTTATATGGAGTGACTGTTTATTAGAACTCCACAACCCAGTCACTGGGCAACATGAATAATATTTAAAAAAAAATAGTAAAAATAATACTTTCTTATAACGATGGTGAAGTGCCAATAACTAACTGTCTAATTTGTAAATTTTACCAAAAATTACAAAGATATAGCCCATTAAAGTTACGTGTAACGTCACGCCGTGCTAAATTTTTTCGCACGGGCTGATGTCACACGTAACTTTAATGGGCTATATCTTTGTTATTTTTTGTTTAATCGAAAAAAGAAAAAATACGTGTCCAATATTTTTTTATAATCTAAAATACGGACTAAATAAAATGTAGTTATTTAGACCCTGGAAACTACCCTATTAGAATATATGTCAGTCACGTAGTCATGACCATGGCGCGGTGGACACATTGTTTATCATGTATACAGTCTTTTTATGTGGTTTACATTTTATATAAATATAGAATTTTGATAAGATGTTTATGCACGCATTCCAGTAATTTATGCTACTAGTGGACGTAAGTATCTGACAATAGAATTTCAGTTAACAGCGAGCTTTGGAATTCTTTACCATGTTGTATTTGCATGCAAGATAATGTATGTGCAATTTTATATAAGGGATTTGGTATTTTTAATATGTACGAGTATGTCAGATCAATATGAGACTTTCCCATCATGATAAGTACATAGTTTTAATGTTACTAGGTGTTAAAAATAAGTACTGAATATATTTTGTTGAATTATTTTAGTGTTCAAATTGTGCTAGTTAAGACTTACAGGGAAATGGTCTGTGGTCATAGCCAGCCTTTTTTGGTGTACTTAAGAAACAATATTATATGTAGCGCCGATAATGAAATACTCGTAAAGGCGGCAGTTGACACTTACCATCAAACTATAGCTTAAGAAAATAGTGACTCATCGGTACATCAGAAAGTTATTTCTTCAGATACCGTCAATTAGAGACAATAGTAAGACAATAGATGCGCGAACACCGGCGTTCGCTTGGGGATTCATGAATGGAAATTGAATTGAAATTCATTCCATTCCATCATCGGACCACAAGACGTACGGCGTTGCGTCCCGGTACATGGTTGACATCCCACCCATACGCACAAAGCGTTTTGGGAACACATTTATTGTGCGTACAGCCAAGGAGTGGAATTCCCTGCCGAAGTCTGTGTTTCCTGATAGCTACAACTTGGAGGTCTTTAAGTCAACAGTGAATAGGTTACTTCTAGGCAAGCGTGCTCCATCGTCCACCACATCATCGCTTACCATCAGGTGAGATGGTGGTCAAACGCGAACCTATCAATATTTAAAAAAAATGATATTTTGTGGTTAAGGCCTATTCATACTGGGGTACAAATTAATTCATTAAATCTCAAGCGAACGCCGCGTTCTCTATCATTGTCTGTTTATTGTGTCTCTAACTGACACGATTGTAAGATTAAACCATTATAAAACTAAACTTTTTAAACAGTATTATCAAATATTAGATAACGAAGTTATTTTAAAATTGGATCTTCGAAATTTTTATTAACCTTTTTACCGCTTGCGTCAGATTAGTCCGACGAGTGTTTTCATGTCCTATTCGCCAGGGTCGTCTGTTCGCGACTGGGTACTCCATTTCGTTTAGCTCTTCAATCCCCATAGGTGACTGAAGAGCTGACGAGATGCGAGTATTTGGTCGTAGATGTGCGACTCTGGTGGAATAAAAGTGAGTGTTTGTCGGATATATCCGACCGATGCGGTTAAAAGCTAACATTTATAATAAAAGAATTCTGTTTTGCCTTAACATTCTTTAAGTCTCACATGTTTTTTTCTTCACTAACATGGGTCACAGCATCTCTTCCATTTTTTCTATCGATGCTCTTGCGTCACAAAACTGCTTTTCTACATCTTTACTTTTCAATGTTTAGTTGAGGTGCGGTATTCATTTTCACTTCGACTAGTCAATGTGATCACAGGGTTTCTAATTTACTATGATCTGATTGGTCAAGAGGCGTAGGTTAGCTGAGTGCCAACGATGACGTCACTATTGTCTTAACGCGTGTAGGCTATAAATATGAATATAGTGTATTCAAATTTATATAGAGGGTTATTTGTAAAACACTAACAATACAGGACTGTATTACTAACGCCATAAGTAACAAATTTTCTTTTATTTTATATACTTAAAAAAAAAAACAAATCTTCAAAACTTCGTAGTTCTATCTAACACGTTTCAACTCTGCCTACCTCAGTCTATGCGTCTATATGACGCGACAGAAGCGCATCAAGCACCCTCACCGCGCGATTACCGCGCCTCCTCCGCTATTGTACTATCGCTTGCTTAACTTAGACTCCGTAATATTTAGAACGTGCAATTTAAATATTTTTATTTTTGTATGAAAATCTGTTGAATTAAAATATTATATATTAAAAAAAAAAAAGTTATTTATGATGTTAGTAACATAGTCCTGAGAGGTTGCCAGTGTTTTACAAACAGCCCATAGAATATCACTGTACACCTCTGCCAAGCCCTTCAGAGTATACAGGCGTGTTGTTATACAGTATTTTTATATACATTTTTAATGGAGCTACGACCACAGGACACCTTTTACCCTGACAAGGAACAGAATTGAAGTTTATAAGGCAACTATTTACAAACCTATATCACATATAATGATCACATAATACGAATATACTATATATTTGACTATAGCTACATGTATCTAACTTATGTACAAATTATACAGGACTAAAACATATTTACAGGGCCGAAATTTATATATTTTACATTTACACTGCCTGATTTGTTTAGGGGAAAAAAGAACTTAATATCAAAATTTAAAAAAAGAACTACCTTTTACGGTTTTTTTTTTAATACAATTAAGGGCATTACAAAACGAGAGTTTTATTTATGCCTTGTATTTGATAGCAGATACTAAATAAATAAATAAAAATGGAGTAACATAGACTGGTCTCAGATACAGTGCGTTTCACTTAGGAGGTTCCTTTGCCGTAATGTTGGCAATATGGAAAAACAGTGTTGCAATATTTTTAGCAATTAAATTACTTAATATTCGGGAGATTAACTGATACTTCGTTACTTTTAACAATTACCTTTCTTTTTTACTATTTTTGTATAAAGTTTAGGACGCTGGGCTCCATTCTGATTGTCCTGCAATTCTTTCAAATACCAAAATCGCCACGTCACAATATCGTACCACTCTATTAACAACTTCCTTTTAGACCTGCTTTTTTTAAATAAAATCCCATTCCTCTCGAAATTCTCCAAAAAGTGTTGCAACTACCGTTAAAATCAATTTCGTTTCGCATTTCGGGGAACAATTTTGGTAGAGTAGGCAACTTTTCCTTTTTCCCTTCTTTTTGTGTAGACAGACAGGGGAGCCAACCTTACGCCAAAGGAACTTCTTAAGTCAAACGCACTGTACCTTGCTTCCTGTCGGTAATGATTGTCAAAGATTTACAAATGACAGCCGATCTGCATCATGGGCATAGTTACCTGCGTATTAACGGTACGAGGGCCCGATTTATCGAAGTATGAAGTCGAAAATGTCCATAAATGCCAATTTTTATTCATGAGAGGTACTCAAACTGGTCTAATGTCACATTTAGGTGCTAGTTAGGCCAATTTTGTAGCAAAAAAATGGAGGCCCATTTTTATCCGGCTGTGAGATAGTGGTCAAACGCGAGCATATCCCAAATAAAAAAAAAAAAGTGTCAAGGCTATCATCAAAGTAACTGCAAGGCTAGAGCCTCACCATCACAGATTGCATCACTGCTTACCATCTGGCGGGATTTGCCACTGCCCGCCACTGATGACCATATTAACCTTTTAACGACTCGCGTCGGATTTTTCCGACGAGTGTTTTCGTGTCGTATTTTCTTCGCCAGGTTCGTGTGTTTGCGACTGGGTACTCCATCTCGTTTAGCTCTTCAATCCCCATAGGTGACGGAGAGCTGACGAGATCGAGTATTTTGTCGTGGATGTGAGCCCCTGGCGGAATAAACGCGAGAGTGTTTGTCGGATATATCCGACCATTGCTTAGCCACGAGTTCTTCCACACCCTCGTACTATTTCCCCTAATCATATCGGGCACAATATATTAAAATTTATACATTTATTATGTAAATAGAGACTAGTAAATACAAAGCTTTTTAGCTATTCTAAATCGCTTGACAGCTACTATATTTCATATATACGAATATACTATTAATATATACGGTTTTAAAGGAATATTTACATTTTTTTTACTATATAGTAGTTTGAAACATCACATTGAGTGATACTCTTTATTTAGTTTTAAGTCTACATGTATAACTATTTATCGTGATTTTCACTATTATAGCATTCCATATATTTATAAAAACATTTTTATAATGTTTTTTATACTGTTTTTTCTTCAAAGTATAGTTTATAACATATTTTATATATATTAAACAAATGGTTGCTAATCAAACAACTAATTTTAAGCAACTGTCTGAACACATTACCATTTCAGCTTTAATTATATTTTTAATGAAAATAATAGATTTTCCTCTAGAAGTTGATTTGTTACTAAATATTCTTTTTTAAGTTGTAAAAATATGTAAATAAAGAAATGCTTGCTCAAAAATGATCAAAAAGTAAAAAAAAAAATTATATACAGGGTTTATCTTTAATGTTCCTTAAAAGTTAAGCTTTCAAGTTTCAAAGCTAAATCCAAGAATTATAGACTTATTGTTTTTATACAAATGTTTTCGTAGGTTTTATGTATATAAAAAAAAATGACAATTAGTTTACCACTTTAAATCTTCCGCGTCGGATAAGTCCGACGAGTGTTTTCGCGTCCCATTCGGCAGGGTCGTGTATTTGCGACTGGGTACTCCATCTCGTTTAGCTCTTCAATCCCCATATGAGTATTTGGTCGTAGATGTGAGACCCTGGCGGAATAAACGCGAGAGTGTTTGTCGGATATATCCGACATAGGAGTTAAATATAAAAGCTCCTATGGCAGACTTTTAATACAAAGTTTTTATTAGTTTTTCTGAAAAATAACTTAAAAATCGACTTTTTAAAAATCTATGGAAACAAGTGTATGTTAAACATTTTCTTTTTTGTTGTAAATTTTGTAAATAATACGAATCCTCTGAATATGGTGCCATTGCTGTTACCATTATACTGTAGTAGAAATAATAAATAAAAACTTATATTTTTGATATATTTTCTCAAACAAAAGTACTTAAATCTTGTTCATTACTAATAAATGACAAGAAATTATTTTTAGTTTTTGTATGTTCATAGTTTATTATAGTTTTGTCTTAAAAAATATAAGATTGATTTTGTGAAAAAAAAAAATATTGTGATTATTCAGATTTTTTTCTATAAATGTTGACATGAAAAAATCCTCATACTGTATCATTATTTTTAAGTTATTTGAGGCTAATTCAGTAGTAGTATTTTTGACTATCTCTTTTCTAAAAAATGGTTTTGTTCTAGAATAATCATGCCAGAACCGGCTTTGACTATTTCTTTTCTAAAAAATGGTTTTGTTCTAAAATAATAATTTCAGAACGTTTCTCTGTCAATGAATATTGTCAATAAAAAGTACCAATTTTGTAAAATAAAACCTTTTTAAATAAATATGTATATTTATTTATAACTGGCAACATTTTTGAACTTTACTGACAGTACTTAATGATAGTATGACGCGGTGTTAACTGTAAGTTTGAATTGTTAATTTAAAAACTACGCTTAATCATAATTCGACACTTGGTTTTTTCTTTAATGGTAATATTAGTACTATTTTTCTTTCGTTCTTAGTTTTGTAAAAAAATTTCGTTCTTTCTTAATTTCTGAAAATCAAATTCTTTTTTTAATATTTGACTCTCCTGATTAAATTATAAAAAAAATAATGCAATTTTTATCATTATTAGTAAATGATTCATGGTGTTTACCTAAAAAGAAATTTTGTTTTATAAATTCTGAAGTAGTATGGATGCTGTATTTTTACCATCACAAAAAATCACGAAAATATAACACAATAATTTTAATATAATTTTAAAGTCATCGCAAAAAGTACAATACAATAATAACACTAACGTTAATTTATTAAATGGCTATCTATAGCTAACATACTGTTTCTTTTTCAAAACTGTATACAGTGTGGCCAAAATATCTTGACCGTTCCGAATTTCGAACCATTAACTGCGAAGCAATTAATCAAAATTCACTTTTAACCCTTTAACGGCGCACGTCGGATATATCCGACAATTATTCGCCTGTTTATTCCGCCAGGGTGTCTCTCATCTCGTCATCTCTTCTCTCACCAATGGGGACGGAACAGCTAAACGAGATGAAGTGCCCAGTCGCGGTCGATACAAATACAAAATCATTTATTTCAAATAGACCAAATGCAGGCACTTTTGAATAGTCAAATGTCGGTTAGTCCAAGAAAAGTGAAGCTAAATTGCACGTTGCAAAGCGTCGATCTCTATGGAGAAGAACGTGCATGAAACTTCATGGACACTCTTTAAAATCATATTATGTGTTACATATAGTCCTTGGTTACGATGAAAGTCCTGCGTATTATTTTTTTTGCAAGTTTGCGCGTGTGCATTCGTTCGAAACGGCATTTTAAGAGCAACAAATACATTTTGACCGTACTGTAATGTCGAATTATGACTAAACGTATAAACTGAGATTACCCAAACGAATTTCATAAATATTTTTGTAAAATAGACATAAAAACTATGTATAAGATGAATCTATGCATAAGATGAATCTATCGAATTTATTATGTTTTCATAACGATTTTATTTAATTAAAAAGTATGATTTCGTAATTTGACGAGTTTTGCATTTTATTTTGAGTTTCGTTATTACCAAGATATGTCCGTATTATTAGAAATCAAATATATGGTATCCCTGTCTTATAAAGGGATACCATATATTTGGTATATTTGACTCGGAAATACAATCAAGATATTATGTTAATAATAGATAAAGGCTTTCGTAAACTTGTTTTTTTTTGCAAAACATTGTAACTCCTCAAAAGGTTGTAACATTAGTTAAAGCTACTCATAACAACACTTTTTTCTACATTACTCACTACTACCTTACAAATGCTATAGGATGGTGCGGATGACAGCTGTCAGAATCATACAATATAGCTATCTATCCTTATCTCTCATCTTAAGAGATGCATATTTTCATCCTGCTGTCATCCTATCTATGCTAAGTAAAACACTGGACACAGTCTTGCAAAATGTCCATTGTTCAATTCATTTTACACAAAATAATACAAGAAATAATTCGTAGTTTACGAAAGTTAATAAATTTACTTATAATAACTTAACGAAATTAACAATAGTTTGTTATTTATCTTACTAATAAACACGAAAATCGTAAAATATTACATGGATAACCTATTAAAAAAAAGTTTTTATGTATGTATGTCCGCTGTTCTCAAAAACTGCTGAACAAAATGTGTTGATTTTTTTTAACCCTTTAACCGCCTATGTCGGATATATCCGACAAACTCTTGTGTTTAATTCGCCAGGGTCGCATATCTTCGACCATATACTCCTATCTTGACAGCTCTTCTGTCAATAATCCGACGGCGCACAGAGGAGTATTTGACATAAAAAGTCGATCAAAATTATTTTGTGTTAATTATCGATTGGATATATAATAAAAAGTAGTTTAAAATGATAATTTTATATTTAAAACACCATACACAGGTACAATTTTACACAAAAAGTTTTTACACAAAAAATTTCTATTCTGATTCACTTTCACTAGATCCATCGTCCTCCTCATTGTCAGACTCTGTAGATGAGGTGTGCGATGTCTCCAGGAGCAAGAGTCCTAATGCCTCAATGGAAAATGGCTTACTTTTTTTCCGTTGCCTTTGTCTGGTACTGCTCAAAAAAGGATCCGAAGTTAACAGAAGTCTGTTTAACACGTCTTTGTTACAGTCTTCGCGCGAAAACTTTCTGGAAAAATTCTGTCTATATATGCGGAAGTGTTTGTTTCTGGCCTCAGCCGCCTCTTCCGACAACTGGCCAATAGGCAGAATAGCGTGATCAATTACCGTGGCCCCATGTCTTAAAATTTTGTGCATTGTAGGCGACATGGGGTGCCACCCATACAAATCTACATAAAGCTTTGCAGTTTGTTCAGCAAAGTTTTCAAATTTCTGCGTATTAATTTTTAAACCACTTGACAGGGTCTCTAATATGACACTGCATTTATTAATTAAATTAATGTCAACCCCTGTAATGCGAGAAGACATTTCGGGATTTGAGAAAAATCTCCTTGATGTGTTCCCGTCATTAGTGTTCCCAAACCCTGCCTTCGGAATATCCACTAGCAGCCCCATTTCCTCTCTAAAAGCTTCTTGAATTTTCTTTTTTCTATCTGCCACTATATTTTTATGTTCTTGAGTTCTTGCCTGCCATTTTCTTATAGGTATTTTATAAGATAAATGAAGGAGTGATTCAAAAAATCGAATTCTGGCATGTAGTGTCGACAACCCAAATTTAAGAGTATCGGGATTATCTATGTTTTTTTTAATCAAGTTGTTGAAGTCCTTTGATGTTTGCCCACATATATAGCACCTCATGGTAGATGACGTATTTGTTGCAGCATTGCAAACCTTTGCATCAATCATAGTAAAGGCTAATGTGTGCTTTATTATTAATATAACACCATTTGTTCTCGTTATTTCACTTTTTTTCAGATTTTTTATTTGATTCTCTATGTAGGAGATTTCGTCATTTGTGATGTCCTTTGTTTCGTGAACAAAACGGATTCGTATGGGTCGGCAGTATCTTGCAGAAGAAGGTACTGGGTTTTGCCAAATAATCTTATTTTGGTCACCAATATTGCTAATCAATCGTAAGGGCACAAATGAACTCTGAAATATTGATGAATCACTGTCTGTACTGTTACCAAATTTTTGCTTAAATTGTTGTTGTTGGGAACCATCACAACCCCATTTTGATAATAGCTCTAAAGAACTTATTTCTTCTTCATTTAAACTTTCGAGTACTTCATCTAAGTACATACATAACCGTGCAGATGTATGATCTAAAAGATCCTGCAAGTTTATTTCAGCACATGTTTCTGTAACTCTCATCGACTCTTCACGCGGATAACAGTCTTTCTTTGCCTTTTTAACAAGTGAATAACACGGATAAATGTTTTTGTTCGCAGTGTGAATAACTTCGTATTGTTTTCTTGTCAAATCAGCTTCCACGAAAATAGCTAATGCTTGTGATGGTGTATGCTTTTTTACCTCGTTTTGAGTTGAACTATAACGTGTTCTGTACTTTTTGGCTCTTGTTGGTGTTAAAGTCATATCTTTCATAACTTTAGCCGCGTCACCATGTCCTGCAGCACGTTGACTCATTTGGGCTGCATAGGTTAACTGTTCACAGGGTATTTGTTCCCTCAAATCCTTTGTTTTACGCCTCTTTGCTTGATCGCTCAATTCCTTGAATTCTTTTGTTGGTCTGCCGGCCTTTTTTGTTGTCCACGCAGGCAGTGTGATAAAAGTATTGAGCCAGTGTTCATTTTTTGTCAAGAAGCGTTCTTCCTTGTTATTAGCAGCTGCCCATTTTTGTTTATATTGGTACTTAAATGATTTTACGGCAGCTCTCAATAAACCTTGTTTGTTTTCAGGGCATTTCGTGATTATTTTAAGACGATTTTCTAAAAACTCAAACTTTTGGTCTATTTTTCTGTCCGAACATTGTTTTATGACTTCATAGAGTGATTTTCTAGTCATCTCCATCGACGTCATTGGTGATTCTGGAATAGAGAAATAAAAATAAAACATTGTTTTATAAAAGCTAATTTCGACTAATTACGCAAAAAAATGAAATAAAAAAATGGCATGTATATGCGGGACATTTTCTTTTAAAAACCTTATCTAGGATAATGAAACTATAAGTTAAATCCAGAATCATAAGTTAACTAGGCTTAACTCATAAACAAAAACACCTTTAATTATAGAGTTTACTAAAAAAAAAATGAATGTTTTATGGTGTGCATTTAAGGCATAATATGTCACTTAAATTAAATGTAATATCAAAATAAACATGCTTCTATAAAGTAACTACATACCTTGTTCCAAAATATCCATAATGATTATCACACAATTTCACCAAACATAGACTAAATGCAATTTAAAGATCACGTTTTAACTGTAGTGCCGAAAACAAAGACATACGATTCACGCAACGACTGGGTTCCGACTGCTGCTATGGTTTATGGAGAGGCGGTGTGTGGCCAAGCTGGCCCTTTAGTGACGTAATAGCTATTAGGCTTTCACGATACAATAGTTGTAAAGCAATATAATAAAATTTAAGTTTTCGACTTTTGATCGGTTTTTTAGATCAAATACTCCTCTGTGCGGCGGTTAAAGAGTTAATAACGAGAAATGGTGTCAGCGTTTAGTAGTAAGGACCAATATACAGAGTGTAAGAGACAGCCCTCCGCAAACTTTAAGGGCTTGCTCAGTAGACGAAACTGAACCACCTTTCACAATTTTTTTTTTATCACGAAACGAAAATAATCTCGGCCTCGCCATACAAATTGTCCAATCAAGTTTATAATTTTGCATGGTGAGGTTGACTTACAGATTTGCCGTTGCCGGCAATATTGCCGTGAAGTAGGAATATTGCCGGGAATATTGGTGGCAATATTGCCAGCAATATTCCCAGATTGTCGGCAACGGCAAATCTCTAGGTTGACTGTGGGTGAATTCTTATGGAATGTTGTTCAGTTTCGTCTGCTGAGCAAGCCCTTAAAGTTTGCGGAGGGCGGTCCCTTCACCTTGTATATAAATAACACTATTATTACAATGTATTGCATGACGATGTTGCTTCACATATTTTCATTACACTGGTCTGTCAATTAGCACCCCTTTTTCTCTTTTTATTTAGCTGTTATATTTATGTTACTGCAATTGTTTTCTATTTTTGTAATAAAAAAAGATGATTTTTATCGTTTTATTTGCTTTTTTGAGTAAACTCTAATTTTTTTTTTGTGATGTGTTTTAATAAATTGTCAATCTTTTTGTTTCATTTAATCGATATTTTTGTAATATTTTTTTTTTTGAGACATCTTTTTTATTTTCGTGTACAAGATATGTCTTCAGTAATTTTGTGTACTTTTTTATAGCTGGCAACTTATTTTATGTGGTTGCTGACTTCAGCCGAAAGACTGAACAATACTTGACAATGTCTGACGGCAATTTTTTAACAGTTTTGGGCTATTTTTAATGTTATTATTATAGAATAAGTAGCGAGTCACTAAGAAAAAAAATAATTAAGCGACAGTTTGTATCGCAACTATCGCTTAACAGAGGCGCAACAGTCGCGCAACTGTGGCCCAACAATCGTGCTACTGTGGCGCAACAATTTTGTTGAAATTTTTAGAATAAAAAATTACATTTCCTGCTTATTTCATTATAATAAAAAAAACTTAGTCCCAAAACTGATCGATGTGTAAATGTAACAGCTAAATAATAGCTTGCGCGCAGCTGTGTATATCGTGACCTCCTGGGGCTCAAGGCTTTTTCAAAAAACCTCTACTTTGAAAAAGTCCCATTCTTGGGTTGCAAACGCACATTATTCGCTGGGTACCCTCGCTTTTTTTAAAACCCTGGTGGCGGGAGGCACATCGCACTTCGGATTTGTTAGAAGTACAGCACCCTGACTCCGTAACACATGGAATTTGAATCCCTGTCATATTGACACAAATTAAGTCTAGTACTTCAAAAAAGCATGAAAGTAGATTGCATGCTGTTCTGACATACAAACAATTAGATGTTATGTCACAATGACTGCATATTTTTGTGTATATGTGCTTTGTACATGTTTTAGAACAGAAGGATTTTTCAAAAACTAGATATTGTTATCGTTAAAATGAAAGGGATTGTTATTCCAATTGTGTTACATTATAAGGGTGCTTGCTTCTATGACAATCCGAGATGTAAATGTGTATAAAAAAAACACACAGCGGTGGGATATTTCTTTGTTATTTTTTTTTCATACTGTCTGAAATTCTGCTTTAGTTGGAATTTAGTCATTTTTGTTTGAAGTTCTCCTTTCTTTATTTCTCATAAATAGCTGAATTCAGACAAGCTTAATATCATCAGACAGATCCCCGAGGCCCGTTTCAGAAAGGTAGACATAATCTCAAATGTTAAATCTTTACTTAACTTCTGGGTTTGATAAAAAAAAAAAAACACATCTTTGCTCTATTCGCGTTATGATTAGACATTTAAACAAACTTTTTTACCGTCCGTTCAACCGATTTTGACTTCTATTCCGTGGTTATAAGGATGGTATTAAAAGCAGAACAGTGGTTACTGTACCTATTTACAGCAACCGCCATTTATTATGCCAATAATGCAATGAAAGTCAAAATCGATTGATCGTACAATAAAAAAAGGTTTCTTTAAATGTTTAATCATAACGCGAATGGAGCAAAGATTTGTTTTTTTTTTTGTCAAACACAGAAGCTAAGTAATTTGACATTTGAGCGATCAGAGATATAGTCTGCCATTTTGAAACAGGGGGGGATTATTTTCTTTAAAGCCAGTCAATTTACTGTAGTTGTTCTCGTCCCATTGCTGTGCGTGACCCTTGCAGCCTCATTAGGAACGACGACACACGGCTGTGCGCTCAATTGGTCGAACGTTTGCAGGTCGTCGAGCACTCGATGGGCAACGGTCACGTGGCCAAGTGACATCTGCCCCGTCCGCGGTAGCGCTGCGTGTGTCGACGTTCCTCAAGCAACAACTATCGGACCTCAATAGTGTAGTGTACCTACGGTTAAAACCTTTTTTTTAATCAATAATCACCTGTTTTTTTTTTCTCTATCTCTTCTTTTTTTTTATTGACGCACGGTTTTGGAATTTCGAAATTCGAATGTCTAACGTCGCAGCTGATTCGAAATTTTAAAATTTAATATGTAATTTTTTATTTTGAACAGCACTTTTGTAAATAAATACGTGCAGCTGTGACGGTGTTTCCAAACGGACTGATTGATTCTAGAGCCTAAATCGTGTGTCTCAATTTTAAATGGCGGGATCTAGGTGCGGGGTTGCTAGCTATACTAATAAAACGGCCTTTGACGCCGTCACCCACCCTGGGGATGAATGGGCTTGGAATTTTATGTATATTAGTGCCAGTTTTTTTTTTTTAGGAGTTGATAATTCATCTAAAAAGCTAGAATGACTGGGGCAATCAATTTTCTGAATTGTGCTTTTAGTAAAATAAACATCTTAAATGAATCCTCCTTTAATCTGACACTGATATACAAATTTTTCAATAAAATCAACAACCAACCAGAAGTTGCTAAACTAAAAAAAAAAAAAACTTAAAAAATGACAAAAATTGTAACTAATCTGATTGGTTGGCGATAGTGACTGTTGTTTGTAAAATGGTGAGATTTTTGTTTTAAATAATTTTAATGTAAGTGTATATTTTGTAGGTATTAGGGCCTGTCTAGATTCTTATAGTATTTTTTTCCTATTTCTGGCTGGCCCAAGACTTATCGTTCAGTACGGATGCAGTGACATCGGCGAGCTACTTAAAACGAACGTTTCCGATCCCAATAGAAATATTATATGACGTCATCAATTGACGCCAATGTCACTGCTACCCGCGCTGTTGAAGTGTCGATAAATTATTATTCTATAGATATCGATACTCTACGATAAAAAAGCTTACTTTATGTATATGACGATTCTTATGAATAATTCTGATTAGGTGTTAAAAATAAATTAAAAAAATACAAAACAAAAAATATTATGACGTAGCGTTGAGTGATTGGACGAATGAATTGCAAAAATAAAAATATTAAATTAAAAAGAAAAAACGATATAGGTATCGAAAGTTAGTTTTTAAGATGTCGTTAGTTAGAAAATTGTGAATTTTTAAAATAGTATCATTTTTAGGGTTGTTGCATATCGGCGATTAGTCTCTGCGACTTTTTCGTGCGACTTTTATTTAGGTTACTTTGGAATGAATGGAAATACTGTAAATTCAACGAATAGTTTTTAAGTTTGTGTTGTCTCGCATTTACTGTGAAATATATGAGGAATACATTTTGTACAAGAGAAGATGCAAATTCGTGTAATTTTATAGATCCCCCCTTTCTCTTAATAAAACCATGGAAATTTTCAAAGACTAAACAAGCTTTTCACTGTCAACTAAACTTGAAACAGGCTTTAAATGTAGAAGGTAAGAAATATATTGCTTTTAGTAGCTTTTAAACAAGCTCAGAACTTAACACTTGATTGCGATTAAACGCAACTGCGATTTAAAAAAAAACTAAAAATTAAGATAATTTTTTATCGATCTGTAGGGTAATATGAAATTAGGGACTAAAAAATTCTAGTAAAAAGTCATTTTTAATATCTTACCTTGAAACTAAATCTTACACCTCAATTCTATATTATATTATAAAAGATACAAGTATCCCATTCCTAAGGTGGATGGTCCAAGGTATAAGTCCATAAATCGTGTTACGGTCGCAAATCATATTTTAATAATAACTTGATACCTGACCTGCAAAAAAAATTAAGAACAAGCTTTTAATAAAAATATTTTTTTTCATAGCTTTATAGCTCGGTATAGCTATATAATTAATACTCGGTAAGACGAATCATACGAGCCCAAACTCGATGGGGTTGTGTCGTTTAACTACCGAGTCCCTATAGCCACCTTCCGGTTCTATCATCAGATCAGCTCCATGTCATAATAATTTTGCATTGTCATCTTTACACGTGCATGCAAAATTTCAGCTCAATCAGTAGCCGGGAAGTGGGTCAAATCTAATTTGTGAGATTTGACTACAGACAAACATCGGGACAGGTGAAACTAAATAAAAACTCGTAAAATTGAACCTCGTTGGTTACCTTGGAGTATCTCCCATAAGCCTTCCTAAAATTTGGGTGTACATTGAGAGAAAATCGCGCGAAAAGGTCACGCAAAATGTCAACAGCCCGACTTTTTTTTTATTTAGTTAGACATTAGCAATTTGTTAAAAGTAAATAAAGAAAACTTGTTAATTTCTTTCCTAAGGCTAGGTATTGTTAAGTGTACATAATTTTTGTGTAATTTCAATGTAGTTGGAATTCTAGCCTTCGCACCTAATCCGTTTTGAAACTGAACGGCAAGCCGCTAATACTCGTCATTTATAATTTACACAAGAGTAGTTTATTAGACCATTGTGACATGTCTAACATAATCAGTCCGATCTGGACCTTGATCACGCCAAAACGTCTACGTGGACGACTCATCGAGACTGGGGTTACAAATCGATCCGATGCGGTTCACTCGAACAACGCGATGCTGTGGCTTTGTCCTGCGTGCGCGCAATATCGCCGCTTCAGCCGCTATTTATATAAAACAAGTCACCGCACCGCAAGAGTTCGCGCGAAAATATCAAACTGATCGCGACCGCATCGCTTCGCTTATCACTGCACCACACCCACGTGCGTTTGGTTACGTAGGCCACCGCAATAGAGTATCAATTGTCTGTTCATTTGCGCCGCGTCGCTTCGCAATCGTGTTGCATCGCTAGGAATGAGAATATGTCTGTTCGTACGTTTCAGACTGATGGGGAAAGGAAATATAGACGCCAGTATAAAGTTCGATACTTTGTCTGTGCACATGATGAATGCGGAGAAAAAGTACTGATTACCACTGGTCGGGATATCAACAAGGTAGACAAAAGATCGTGGTTGGGTCTTCAGAAGACCGACACTTTCGATTGATGAATGTCACAATGATAAAGTTGCCTACTTTTGTGTCAGTTATAAGTTTTCGTGTAACGCGGTTTAAGTTTCAAAGTGTACCGCCCGTGAACAAAGGGTGTGTTCAGATTGTTAAGCTTGTGATTGCTGGGCCCAGATTGGCTAACGCTTTTTATAATTACGCAAGTGGTGTATGAATAAGACAGTGCGTTGTTATTAGAGAATTTCGCTTAGTTTAGTTCTGAAAAGGATTTTAGTTTTGTTTATAATATAACACAATAAAAACAACAGTTGCCTGTCAATCGCGCCACAGTGGCACCACAGTGGCGCCACAGTTGTCCCACTATCTGAACACACTCCAAATTAGTCAATGTATTTATGAAATAAAAAAAGAAAGTAATTTTGTATAAAGAAAAACATATTAGCGAAGAATCGGCCAGGTTTCTTAATATGTAAAAAATGTGATATAATAAATGTTTTGATTCAGGTAAATAATGGTTGTAAACTTATATATATATTGTTGTATTGTCTATACGTAAGTTGGTTTTATAACGACATTTATAGTTATTAGTCCAGTTTTCTTTTCAAAATAGCTTATTATGAGACCTCTGCCCGGTAAAGGTCTCAAAAACCATATCCCATTTTTTAATCTGTCATCTCTATTTGAAAAAGTCCTTCAATAGAGTTAACTGAACTAAGAGGGTTGTATTGATGTCTTTAGTGATTATTATTCCGTAAATAAATAGGTGTCATGGTCGCCAATCATATTTAAATCAACATATAACTTCACACAGACCTGCGAAATGCAAAAAAAACTTCAGAACCATTTGATTTCGCGGGTTCCTTTGCGTCATCCATCTTTGCTTGCAAGATTAGTACTAAACACAAACTACTTACAGCGACATCTATGGCGTCACATGAGAACTAAACTAAGAAATCCTTCATCGCGCAATTGAATTCCCAGCGCGATTTAAACATAATCAACTGCTCGAAATCATCTATTGGGCAGCTGTTCAAACCAGACATAACACCCGTCTTGCCGGATGATCTTCCCTTCTCACAGACTGAATACAGACTCCAATCAATACTCGGTGTACGCACATAATGAGCGTTTGAGTCGGAACTGTTCGACGAGCGGGCCGAGGCGCTCCGAGATATCGTGTACCTGAGCGGTGTCTATGTGTGCGTTTCTCGAGCGCGCTTTGTATGTAGATTGACTTCTGTACCTATATATTTTGTGCTGAATACCTCTAAATTGGTGACCCAGACGTGAATCTGAGATTACTGTTTGAAATTGAAACTGGACTAAAAATTATTTAACGCAAGACTTACCCCCCAAAAACTTTGTGGTAGAAGAAAGCTTTCTACAAATAGTCAATTTCTGTAGCTTTTTGTAAAATTGACCTAGGCGTAGAGATTTGCCGTTGCCGGCAATATTGCCGTGAACTGAGAATGTTGCCGGGAATATTACCCGATGTATGAATATTGGTGGCAATATTGCCAGCAATATGCCCAGATTGCCGGCAACGGCACATCTACTTAGGCGTACTGTCCAAGGACGCGTAGCTTCATAGACGCGTATACGTCATTAACTCTCTAGCAACACGACGCTGCGGTGCCGCTTTGTCGTCAGGTTTTCATAGTTTATTATGTAAGCTTGACGCCAAGCGTACACCAAGCGTATAATGACGAATACGCGTCTATGAAGTTACACGTCCGTGAACAGGCCTGCAATGTTTTTGATAGGATTCCCATCTGATTTACACACACACAATCTTTATTAACTTGATTGGATAGTTTGTATAGAGAGGCAGATTTTTGGTTTTTTGTTTCATGAAAAAAAAATCTTGTGGAAGGTTGTTTAGTTTCGTCTACTGAGCGAGCCCATAAAGTTTGCGGAGGGCTATCTCTTACACCTTGTATATGGATAGTAATTGTCTATAACGAAAATAAGTTATGCGCAAGTTCAGAATTGTAAGTCGGCGATTAAGTTTCTCCAATATACATTTCCAGGCCTTCAATTGCAGAAAAAGGTTATTTTTACAAAAGCTACAGAACTCAGCTTACAATATAGTGTTTATAAAAATGTACTTGGCATTACTCAGGTTATGCGTAATACAAAAAGTGTTTCTTTAAAGTTGCTGGTCGTATAGGTGACAATTTTGATTAGCAAACGATTTTGGGTGAACTCGTCTAAAATAAGTCTAAATTTCGACGAAAATTGTAAACTATGTATGCTTTGATATATGCTGTTGCCGGTAATATTGCCGAGAAGTGGCAATGTTGGTGGCAATATTGCCGGTAAATTTGCCCGAAGTATGAATATAGGTGGAAAATTTCCGGCAATTCTGCCCGCAGTATGAATATTTGTGGTAATTTTACCAGTAAAATTCCCACTTCAGGCAACATTGCTGGCAACGGCATATCTCTATGTATGCTATGTATCTATCTAGTAATCCTTTTCACAAAATGTCGCTTAAAAATTCAAAGTGATTTAAACCTTTTACCGCTTGTGTCAGATTTTTCTGACGAGTGTTTTCGTGTCCTATCCGCCAGGTTCGTGTGTTCACGACTGGGTACTCCATCTCGTTTAGCTCTTCAATCCCCATAGGTGACCGAAGAGCTGACGAGATCGAGTATTTTGTCGTGGATGTGAGCCCCTGGCGGAATAAACGCGAGAGTGTTGGTCGGATATACCCGACGTAGGCTGTCAAAAGGTTAGAATGTTTAATACCTCAAAAATATAACCGAAGCATAAATGTAGCTTGAGATATTTATTTATAATCTCTGGAATTTTGCAACACAAATTTGTATACTGAGGCTTTTGGCGTCATTTTATTGAGTAAAGTTTGGAGACTGTGTTAATTGTTTGCAAATTGACTCCTAAGATATCGCGATGTAACACTAGTATAGATTTGTATCTCAAGTGTATGCACAACTGGACAATATATGGAAACATAGAAACAGGTGCGATCTAAGTAAAATGGAGCTCAGAATTCTATTGGAGTATTGTTTACCACAGCGAAGCTTGCTGAGATGGTCGACTTGAGACATTGGCTGCCAGATACTACAAAAAAACATTACAATGTGTTACATCCGCATTCTAAACAAATTGACAAGAAGACATTGCTTAAAAAACTTGGTATCCCTGCCAAAATTTTATATAAAAAAAAAATGTGCTTGAAATCGTAAACTCGTTGAAAGAAGAATCAAATGCAACCTGTTCTTTATATGCCTGTTGCGTTGACTTAGAAATGTAAAGAATCAGAAAAGTAATTAAGGAATGTATTATAAATATTGTAAATGTGATAAAAACGCGAATGTTTAAGTGAAATAAAAATTTCGCGTTGTTATTTTTGTGTCTCTCTTATTCACACTCCTTTTTCTTTTGCAATGGATTACGGCCCATTCTCTCTCCCAGAGAGACCTGAGTCCCAACAATGGGAACATTATAAGACTATGCTATCCTACGTCGGATATATCCTACAAACACTTCCGCGATTATTCCGCCAGGGACGCACGTCCACGACCAAATACTCCATCTCGTCAGCTCTTCGGTCACCTATGGGGATTGAAGAGCTAAACGAGATGGAGTACCCAGTTGCGAAAACACGACCCTGGCGAATGGGACGCGACAACACTCGTCGGACCAATTCGACGCCGGCCTAGAGTTAAGTCATTCTGATATTAGATAGTTAAGTGCAAAATATTAGAAGATTTTTGAAGATGAGTTCACCCAAACTCTTAATATAGCCATTTTATAAAAATATATATCTTATAAGCAAACTTAAGACTTTTTCCAAATATTCAACCGTAATATCAAAAAAAAAAATACTAATAAAAATATATTTATTAAACAATATTATTATAATTAAAAAATTGAACTAAGATTCACCCCTTACTTTTAAGTCTTGAAAAAAATGCTAGAAAATTTCCTGCAGCTTTTTCAGTATTTTTTTAAGAAAACTAAATATACGAAAATATTGTTAATTCTAGATTTCCAATTCATATTGAATTTTTAATAAAATAGCAAAATAATACACACGATTCATCACGCAGTGTTCGCTAGCAAACATACGCAGATCTATAAGTACTCCATTCTGAGTAAGATTAGATATTAAAACAAACCTTTATTACTGTCCGTTCAACCGATTTTGACTTCTATTCCGTAGGCATAAGGATGGCCTTAAAAGCATAACAGTGGTTACTATACCAACTATTTACTGCAGCCGCTATTTGTCATGCCACCAACGCAATAAAAGTCAAAATCGGTTGAACGGAAGGTCAAAAAAGGTTTGTTTAAAGATGTAATCTTATTGTGAATAAGGTATAGAGACAATTTCACCTTTAGTATCGATTTCATTGACTTGTACTTCAAAATATACTAGAATATTGACAGAATGAGGCTCAGACCATACATGCAAACTTCATTAGACTGACCTGGTTTGTACGTAGAACGACTTCGCGTGGCGTGGATCTAGTGTAGCTCTACAAGTCTAGTTGCCATATAAAATGTATGGAGACCGACGCGCATAGCCCCCCTAGCCAAGTTACAACCGTTTCGCTTGCGTCGAACGCTTAGAGTTGACGCCAATTCTTTTGTTCTGACCACGTGACTGAGCGTTGAGGCGACGTCGTTCCCGTACATTTGAAGCTTTCTACTAGCGTTATCTATCGCAGATTAGCAACTTGGCTAGGGGTACAGATCAGCGTACGTGGCACACGTGTGCGCCGTGTCGTTCTACCTTTATGCAGCAGATTCTCCATAAAACCTCAGAGCAGAGCAGTCTTGTGAAAGTTTCTAACAAAAAAATAGAAAATAATGGTAGCCATTCACGTTAGGGTGTACCTTTCAGGTGAGCTTGTATGGAAACCTGCACAGTTGTGCAACATACACGCTCCGGTATACCTGTAAAACTCAACTGTACAGGCCAAGCTGTCAGGTATACCCTAGCGTGTTTGGCGGGCATTAAAGTAGATAGACAAATTTAACTTATAAAGTTGTGGGAAAATTCTAGTATTTTCGTTATTGGCTGTTTTTTTTTTTATATCATACAAGCGTAGTTCTTTACACACCAATATAGGCACCGCGCCTTCGGTGGCCGGAAATCGGGATCGGAATCCCGGCGGCGGCGTGAGCGCCGTCGCCTGATGCGGTCGGCCTCCTCCTTTGCTAGCATTACTGCTTCGCAGAAGGAGCCAACCGCCTGCCACTCCTCGTTCCGGACCATGACCTGTACCAAGGCCCGGCACGAGAGGAGCTATAACCTTCATCGCGTTGGAGTTTATCTGGTGGTTGCAGTAGTTGAGAATAGTGAGACACGGTTGCATTAAAAAAATAACCACGCTTGTGTGAAATCCTTGACAAAACATGGTCAGATTATAAGACTAAAATTAAAATACTTCTAAAGTCATTATTTCTCTAAAGAATTATAATTGTAATCGTTTTCTTAGTTTCTCTTCGCACCTTTTTAGCATATATTTATATATTTAGCGTATCCTGTTATCCTTTTCAAGACAATATTTTGGACATAAAAAAAAAGAAATTACTGTACATGTACACACGGGCCTCAAAAAAAACGCTAGAAGTGGCCACAAAAAAAAGCTAGAAGCCTCCGCGAAAAAACAGCTTATGGCAGGCTTGAAGCCGCTTCAAGCGTCTTTTTGTGGCGGCACCGCCGCATACGAGCCACGAAAAAAGCCGCCTCAAAATGAAGCTTGAAGCGGCGTTTTTTTTAAGCCCGTGTGCGGAGACAGTTACGTTTACTTACCAAACATGATTTAGTGAATTTATGGGTTGAAATCTCAACCCTATGTACCATTTAGACTCAATTGTAATCAATTTAGGATTTATTTTTAATTTTTGCCTATGGGGGTGTTAATATTAGCTCTTTTTCCGGATATTTCACCGACTATCGGCCACGTTTTAAGGAATAACTAGGTACACTGCTAACAGGTGTGCCACGCCACGCCGATGTGGGCGCGTCGGTCTCCATACATTTCTTATGGAAACTAGACTTTTAGAGCTACACTTGTAACACGCCACGCGACGTCGTTCTACGTACAAATCAGGCGTGTTACACGTGTGCGTGTTAGCAGTGTAGTTCTAGCTTTAATGTGACATATTATGAAAGCTTTATAACGGCTGAAAATCTCATATTAATAAGCCCCCATGATATATTCTGTTCTTATTATGTACTAAAATGCTTTCTTTATGGTAGAAATATTCTACTGTACCCTATTTAAATGTATCATATTTGACACTCAAGATGAAGAGCTCGTTCACGTTGACACGCGTGTGCGGTGGCGGGCGCGGTCACGAAATCATGGCGTAGTTCACGTACGAAACGCATGTGCGGTCTAAGTAGCGGGCAAGCTAGCGAATGGCGAGCTCGCGACTTTTTGTGTGTGTTTTGACGATGAACTAGCGGCGGAGCGCGCGATCCATCCGCGTCGTCAGTACCTAAGTTCAAATGGTATGTCGCTAGGCGTTTGCGCGTCACACCCGCGCAAACGCCTGGCGACCAATATGACCACGAACTCGCCATATCTTCGCGACCGCAACCACCACCGCGCTCGCGCGTTTCAACGTGAACAAGTACAGTGCGTTCCAAATGAGAATAGGATCTATTGCATGTTGTGACGTCACGATTTACTGTCAAATCGAGGAAAGAAATTTTTAAACGTTAACTTTTTTACAAAATAAATATAAATTTTCTTATATTTATTTACGAACCGTGAACGAAAAAAGTTTAATCAGAATCCAGTTCTTCAATTTTATTCATCTCTGAGTTCCTCAATTTTGACAAAATTTCTTTGATTTGACAGTAAATCGTGACGTCACAACATGCAATCGATCCTATTCTCATTTGGAACGCATAGTACTCAGCCTATTTCTTACCTTAATTTACCGTAAAGAAAACAATTTTGATTCCCTTTTCATATAAAGCTAAAGGCACTAGTAAATTACGGTGTACGCAGCCTTCTTGGCTTATAATTCTTGAATGCTTGTAAGCGTTACAAGCTCCTAAATGTGAAAATTCTGTGATGAGATTACGGATGTACGAAATTTTCGTACTCAATATGCACTGTTCCGAACATTTGCTGCTATCTTTATAAAACTAAAGAGGCCTTACTATGTGTTAAAATGTCAGGAGTGCGAGCGAGATAGAAGTATGGAGCTGTACAGTATATAGCTCTATCCCTTTTACACCCCAGTTTAGGACGTCAAATGGATGGTCAAAACTCGTAGTAAGACCTCTGATAGTCATTCAAATGATGGTACAACCGAAACTGCGTAGTTCAGCAAAACACCATTTTTGTACGCTGAGTCGTGTAATCGTGCTACGCCAATTCGTAGTTTATTTTTTAATGGCGTACACAAATATGCTGTTATTAAAAAAAATTGGCAATAAAACCCTATGACAAAAGTACTCGCAATAAAATTTAGAAAAATGAATATAGATAACCGTAGATTATTTATAATTATTTTGAGTTAGAAAAAGTTCTGCAGTGCATTTCACATCTTAGCATTACTTGTTTCGATGTCGGTCAAATGACCTCTGGTATGATTTTTTAATCAGTCTGTCTTATCATTACAGACTAACAAGATTTTATTTAAAACCACGATTATTATTGAAGATTAGTTTTTTCCAAAGATGTACGCTCTGGATTATTTTTTTAGAAAAACGTCGGGAGGAGTGCTGCCAGTAATGTTGTAAATATAGTTTTTAATGGAAAATAAAAGCATTCTTTCTGTAAAATGTGATTTTATTGCTCCCTACTCTTTACAGACAAAAAAGTACAGCCATGGATGTGAGATCTGCACTCCCGCAAGTACGCGCGTAGGTGCGTTGACACAACATGCAGCGTGATGCGTGGCAGTGTGATAACCTCATGAATAGGTTCGATTGTTATCTGGTGACGTCACGACATAAAATACTGTCAAATCAAAGTTTTTTTTTTTAAATTGAATTTATTTACGACCTGTCAACGAAAAAAATTCAATCAGAAAGTTCTTTTGCCCCAATTTCTAGCAATTTGACTGTATGACGTGACGTAACAACATGGCAATCAATCCTACAGTGACGGCGTAAGGGCCACTGACACCCCGGGCGAAAATATTGTGGCGCCTAGGTGGAAGTATCGCACCAATCGAAAGCGTACATAAGCGCAGTGTGAAAAAATCCATCTAAAAATATGCATATGCACAGAGCGTAGAGCATAGTTTTGAGGGTTTGTACTAGGGAAGGCAGTAGACTCCAACTCCAGACCTTGGCGCCCCCCTGAATTTGTTGTCCTGGGCCGTCGCCCCATCGTGCAAAGAAACGCACTACAATCCTATTTCTCATTTGGAGTACATTGTAGGTACACAATTCGTGTGTAGAAAAGACGCAAATTTTCGCACAGGCCCGGCGACTTTTCTAAACGAGTATGTACAAGCGGCCTTGGACTTAGCGACGGAACCCTGCAGGATCTATATATTTTTTATAATAAGCCAAAAATTTCGCTCTGTTCTTGGCGCTGTTGTAGTTAATAGCTGTTGTGGAGGTTGGACCTGTAGTGGTTGACTGGTCGATATCATCTGGAACAATACATAGGTTTATTGTTTTTGTTTTTGTTTAGATATTGCTACTTATAAACAACTATAATTACAGTAAAAAAAAAGAACCCTACGCTATAAAACAAATTAAAGTATGGCGTCAAAACCTTTTCTTCAACAATTCCAACAATTTTTTTTTTTATTTTGTGGGTAAAAATCATCCGAATGCCATCCCCCGCCCTTGGGCGGAGTGGGAGATAGTGTCAAACTTTTACCGACTTAAAAAAACCCACCCCATTCCTTCTTATCTTTCGTACCGGGGCCTGGCTTCCCTTTCGGATAACCCTGACCCCAGAAGGCTTCGACTCGGCTAGGCCCCTGTTGTTTTTTATCACAAACTATTGCTTGACAGCAAATGTTGCTGACAACTCCTTGAGGCGCGTGGGTACATTGCGCGCCGTCGACGACTTGGGCTCGGTCCGCACAGTTACCAGACGGCCGGACAGCGAGCTACCTATTGCTCGCCACCAGCAAGCCCGCGCCTACTGTAGGTGGACCGGTGACCTAGTAAGGGTTGCGGGAATTCGATGTATGCAAAACACACAGAACCGGTCGTTTTCGCGACACTTGTGGAAGGCCAACAGTGGACGTCTTTCAGGTGAAATAACGATGACGAATATACTTACCAGGCTTCATTGTAGGCTGGTATCTCTCTGATATCTGTAGGTTGGTATCTGGAGTTTTATGAGAAGCACGCCTTGCTATTGTCGTTGAACAAATGGCAGTAAGTAACAGGATCACAAGTACGATTCTCATTTTGGTAATGTCTTTCTTATTGGACGTGTTCACAATGAAGAGCAGGTCGTGGATGTGTTATCAAGAGTTAGGTACCTTCTCCCATCTATATACCCAGGATAATATCGCTAGAAGCATAATGATACCTACCAAAATAGGAGTTGTACTATGATATATCTAGAACGTCATTGGTATAATCCTGTTTCGATTGTATTGTTTAGACAAATGGGTGACTAAGAGTTGATATCTATACAACACTAGCTTTTGCCCGCGCGGCTTCGCTCCCGCTTTTCCCTACTCCACCCTACTATACTCAACTCTACCCTACTTTACCCTACCCTACTCTACACTACTCTACCCTACTCTACCCTACCAAACTTCACATAAACCATCTACTAAATAGTCCGAACAAAGCCTAAAAATTTGGTTTGGATAGGTGAGCCTGTTCTTGAGTTATAAAATAACAACGAAAAGTGGCATTGATTTTTATATATATAGACTAGCTTTTGCCCGCGCGGCTTCGCTCCCGCTCTTCCCTACTCTACCCTACTCTACCCTACCCTACTCTACCCTACTCTACCCTACTAATTAAATTTTATTTTTTTCCATAAGAACCTTATTCTCACAATAACAATTACAACAAAAAAAAAATCAGCCAAATCGGTCAAGCCGTTTTCATGCTATGTCGTGACAACGGAAAACGGGTTTCATTTTTATATATATAGACTAGCTTTTGCCCGCGTGGCTTCGCTCCCGCTCTTCCCTACTCCACCCTACCCTACCCTACTCTACCCTACTCTACCGTACTCTACCTTACTCTACCCTACTCTACCCTACACTACCCTAATTTTATATGTTTTCCATAAGAACCTTATTCTCACAATAACAATCACAACAAAAAAAAAACAGCCAAATCGGTCAAGCCGTTTTCATGCTATGTCGTGACAACGGAAAACGGGTTTCATTTTTATATATATAGATAGATATAGATTATTATAATATTCCACACTACAACTATCACATACAACGCCGTCCTAGTCCCAACCTAAACAGAGCTTGTGTTATGGGTACTAGACAAACTGATAAACATACTTATATATTTCTAAATACATATTAAGTATAGATAAATTACACCCAGATACCAGAACAAATGATGATCACATAAATATTTGTCCTTGATGGGAATCGAACCCACGACCCTTATGGCGGTAAGTCCCCTCTTTGAGGCGTGGCTGGAAAGACCTCACGGCGTCCTCACCTTCCGCATGACGCAGGTTCTCTCCGGACATTGCAAGTTCAGGAGGTGTGCTCCGCTTGGGCAGAGCATCGCCGTGCCCTCGTGAGGGCGATCGGTAGCGGCGATCTCTCGCGTCGGGCCTTGGTACAGGCCATGGTCCGGAGTAAGGAGGAATGGCAGGCGGTCGACTCCTTCTGCGAAGCAGTAGTATCAGTACGGCGGCGCTCACAGCGCCCCAGCCGGCGCTGGAATTCCGATCACGATTTCCGGCCTTCGTAGGCGCGGGCTTGCGGATGGCCAGCATTGGGTAGCTCTCTGTCCGATCGTCCGGTAACTGTCCGGACCGAGTCCAAGTCGTCGACGGCGCGCACTGTTCCCGCGCGCCTCAAGGAGTTGTTGGCAACAGCAGGGGCCCAGACGGGTCGAAGCCTACTGGGGCCAGGGTTATCCGAAAGGGAGGGAGCTCGAGCCCAGGTATGAAGGCTAGAAGGAACGGGATGGGTTTTTAGTCAGTAAGAGTCTGACACTATCTCCCGCTCCGCCCAAGAGCGGGGGTTGTCATTGGACGATTTTCCCCACCATAAAAAAATATAGTGTTTATGTGGAAATCCACATATAAGCGATCGAACTAATTTTAGGAATTAATTGGATAATTACTTATGCCCATTTGGATAAACCAAAGAATCTGGTTTATCCAAGGGAAGGAAAATAAACAGTGGCTTACGCAATTTGACGTATTTTTTAATAATTATCCTGTTCTGTGGTTTCGCATATTACTTAAACATAACTCGTCAGTATATCGAGTCATATAACTAAATATATTCTTTTCTAAACCATACATATACTTAGAGGAAAGATTTGATTTTTCTTTGTTGGTAAAACCGTACAACTTTGCCCAGATTTTTTGCAATGTTGTATTCCGCACTTGATAATTTAAATAATAATGGTCTTTTAATTAGTATTTGTGGGATATCATCACCCTGACTCACTGGGACATCATCCTGACTCACTGGGACAGCACCACTCAATTTATCTGGCTCTCTGTCAATCATTAAAGGCCGGCGCTCATTTGAGACAAGACGTCTTAGGCAGATCTGTCTAAGACGTCTCAGATCAGTCTGAGATAATGATGTAACAAATGTCTGATTTCTCACATTCGCGAATGCAAATATTCTAATTCAATATACGCAAATGCGATTGCGAATATTGGATTTTACTGATAAAGAAAGAAAGAAAGAAAAGTATTTATTTTGGCGCACAAAACATGTAGACAACTAAAAACTTAAGATAAACACAAAACAGACAAAAAAATTTAATGATGTAATAATAATAAGAAGAATCAATTATAATATAATGAAATGTAATAATCTTATGTATAAAATTTGCAGTGCCCTTCCAGGGTGCATGTTAATACTGTGTCATGAAATTTTAATGCATGCTTCACATCCAGTGTTTTACATGTCAGCAAATAAGTAAATAAATAAATAAATGTAACGCATGTCCGATTTTTCACATTCGCGAATGCGAATATTCAAATTATATTCGCGTATGCGAATGCAAACAAAGTGCGCGCAAAATGTCATACAAATTTCACAATTCGTGTCAGCTAAGTTTAAACTGAACATAACAGAGCCATAACAAACTTGATTGAACGAAGCTTAACACAAACAGGAAACACAGACTCCGGCAGGGAATTCCACTCCTTAGCGGTACGCATAATGAATGTGTTCCCAGAACGCTTTGTACGTATGGGTGGTAGGTATATCCATCATTCAATTATGAATTAGTCGTGGACAATTTGAGACTGGCCTGTTGGTCTAGCGGTTAGTGGCCCTGACTGCTACGACGGAGGTCGTGGGTTCAATTCCCACACAGAACAAATGTTTATGTGATGACCATGATCATATGTTCTGTTTCTGGGTGTAATTTATCTATAACTAGCTTTTGCCCGCGCGGCTTCGCTCCCGCTCGACTCTACTCCACACTACTATACCCAACTCTACTCTACTCTACCCTACTCAACCCTACTCTACCCTACTCTACCCTACTCTATCCTACTCTACCCTACTCTACCCTACTCTACCGGCATCAACCGGGATTTCGTGAAATCCCTAGGGATATCACGAAATCCCTTATCCTCATTTCCCTGCGACATATTATTTATTACATACAAGTACTTTTTATAAGATTGTACTGGTAAACAATGATCATCTCTTTGCAACCTTAATTGTTCAACCCCTGTTGACTAATATAATAATAATAAAAATAACCCCATCGTCGTATCTCTACGTTGACGTCGTGGTGGGGCTTGTGTGCTCCAACATGCCCTGGGTCTGTATCGGTAGAATTTTCTTTACCTAGGGTGAGGGGCCAGACTAAGAGAGATACAATCCGCAGGGCAGTTTTGTGGCGAACTGTTGGGTATTAGCGACCCCACGGACCCGATCTCCCGGGAGAATTCCTGTTCTTCATCTGCGGCTTGCCTTTATTGGCCGGCCGTAGTGAACACTGACGAGGAACAGAGCTCCCACCTCTCTCTTGCCTTTATTGGCTGGCTTGAGTGGAGAGTCGCAAGAGCAAACATGCTCGGGAGATGGATGCATAATCCAGTAAGGTGCTGGTAGGGATCTTGACCGTACTTCCGGGATTGTCCTGATAGCCGTGGTATGCCTCTCCACTCCACAAGCGCCTCGGGATATGTTGCCCCCTTGTTGCTACGTCACTTCGTGCTAGCGGCCGTTTTAGGGGGCCCATTTATTGAGTGTGCAAGTCACCCCCTGCCTTTTATCCATGGATATTAATAATATTGTTCAGGCAGGGGCCATAGTCTTAACATAGCTCCATATTACCAGTCCACTTAAGACTCCAAAAATCATAGCCCTATTATTTTCTTTTTCATATTATGTCGCAATAGTTTTTCAAACCGGGGGTTGTCCTTGGGTGCATTAGTATAGCGCGTACAGGGATAATCGTCGGTTGGTATCACGTTCCATTATAGTAACAAAAAGGGCCTCTGCGAGTTGGCTTCGGCCCCTTGTACGCCTCTCAAAGGCCCAGGACCTCAGGGTCGTGAGATTAATAAACAGATAAAAATAATAATAATAATAAGTTTATTTCCAAATTTTTTTAAAACATTACATCAATGTGGTCGTGTGGTGTTGACTAATATGAAATGATTATTTGATATTTTTAATTTATTTATATCTGTATATATAAAAGAAAGTCGTGTTAGTTACACTATTTATAAATCAAGAATGGCTGTATCGATATGGCTGACAATTGGTGGGTAGGTAGCTTAGAGCCAGGTGACGGACATAGGATACTGTAGAGTAGGGTAGAGTAGGATAGAGTTGGGTATAGTAGGGTGGAGTAGGAAAGAGCGGGAGCGAAGCCGCGCGCGCAAAAGCTAGTATAAAATTTATATATGTGTAATGAAATGACATTTCATTAATTCAAATTTGCCGCGCTTCGCGCGTTGAAGTTTTTTTTATTTTTTTTATTTAATTTTAAGACATACACAGTTCAAGACATACACAGTTGTCAATGGAATTTATGTTCTGTGGAACGGGGTGACGTGTGATTGAATGGCAGATTTGAATTAATGAAATGTCATTTCATTACATATGTACATAAAAAAACTTAAAATACTCACTTACTTATTACATAAATAAAATACAAAAAAAAAAACAAAGTACACTCAGGCGTCGAAGTACTCCTCCACATCGCTGTCATTATTAAAATTTGATTACATTACCCAAGTCGGTTGACATTTTAGACTGCAGACTCTATCAAGAATTGAAATCGCAGTCAAGCACTAGTTTAATTGAGGTAAAAAAAAAATGGAGCAAATTCAAATGAAAACCGAAAAGGAAAAGAAACTAGGCAAGTGCGTGTCAGACTCGCGCACTGAGGGTTCTGTATAAACTTACCAATCAAAACAGTAAGTTTAATTTCCGAATAGAGTTACGAAGATTTTTCCAAATAGCAAATTTTTTTTTTGTGACGTAACGTGAGACCTTGCTTTATTTAAGATTCTGAGAGAATTTTAAGATTCTGGGTCAACGGGAAGTGCCCTATGAATTTTGATTCCCTTGAGAGAGTCGAAATATACGTCTTTTGAGACAATGTCGTGTCTTTTTTTTTGCGTTCTACTCAGAAATTTTATTTTTTCACTGCTTTAAGGGACTGCAGACCAGCCCCCCTAGCCAAGTTACAACCGTTTCGCTTGCGTCGAACGCTTCGAGTTGACCTTGCCGCCAGTCCTTTTGTTCTGACCACGTGACGGAGCGTTGAGAAGACGTCGTTCCCGTACATTTGAAGCTTTCTACTAGCGTTAACTATTGCAGATTAGCAACTTGGCTAGGGGTACTGAGTATATAGTTTTAATTTCAACTCGATATCTCTATGCGTTCCCGATATAAAGGGTCTTGACAGAGACGGACAACAAAAAAAGAAAGAAAGAAAAATAATTTATTTGGTACAGCACAAGGCTCAAAGACAAATACAAGAAATAATAGTAGTTTATGTGACTAGGGGATAAAGCAGTGTCTTTAAGTCGCGGGCGGCATGTTGAATTCCGAACGAAACGAAGGTTGTTGATTTTAATCCTGAACGCTAGTGAAGGATTAATATAATTAACTCCCGAGCATTGCGAGGGAGTTAATAAAAAAACCTAAGTGAAGTGAGGAATTCAAGCCGCCCAAGACAAAGACAGCTTTATCCCCGTGTTTGCATAGTCTACTTTTTACACCATCTGTAAGATAATTAAAAGACAATTTGGTCGATCAAATCATATATAGAGATATATGTATAAGTATTATATTTACAAGTTAATAAAACAAACAAAATTCACTACTTTAAGATTCTATAGGTACGATCGCAGTTCGCAGTCAGTAAGCAGGTTTTATTCTATTTTTTTTTGTTAGTGGCCAGTTTGAATTTCGAGTCAACTTGTTCGATGCACGTACATTTTAATTCACAATGTTGACGATTTTTGATGTTCCAAATTGAAATCTCATTATTCCCTAGGGTTTGGCCATACTGCATTATTTCCTTAGAGAATAATGAGTTGCTTTAAGTGAGGTTTGTATGACGTATAAAACGACATTTCGAGCAGGTGGTGTAAAAAGAATAAAGTGGTTGTGTGCCTCATGGCTGCACCAAAATAGGTCCAAAGTGGTCCTATAAGAGTTCCACTTTATTCCTTTTGAGGCACGGAACCATTGACGGATTAAAATTAAGCTATTTGCCTAAGGCGTCACGTCTTCAGGAGTACAAAAATAAACCGTCCTTAGGGCAAAATATCGATTTTATACATAGAGTGAGAGTCCAATATGTTAAAAATGTTAGGCGTTAATACTATATCTTGCGTGAATTCAATGCCCGAAAAAGCCGCAAAGCGCAATTCAATAAATAAATAATTTGTGCTTTGGTTTTTATTGCTGTCGCACCTACTCCACTTCTAAGGTACACATCTCATCTCATTTTACAAAAAAACTAATGTTTTTAGGCGGTAAAGGTTTAAAGACTGATTCTAGTTGACATACGGATAGGGGGGCCCACAGGCGTGGATTGCTTAGGGCATCAAGTAGTCTTAAGATGATGCATCTCGACACACATTTTCACTGTTTTTCATACAACCGCTCATAACTGATTATGACGTTATTACACGTTTTTCATTAGATATTTTGGAAACACAGTATCTTGTGGATATTATCTAGGCTTCTATTGAAATTTATTTCTAAATTTGTGTAAAACTAATCCAGTAAAGACCTCTGAAAATCTCCTATTTTGTATGAACTTCATAATTTGCCTAAAAATTAAAAATCGCAAAAAGGTAAATTTTAGCCTTGCAAATTTTATTAAGATTCTAAATGATGACAATTTTTTTCAAAAGCTTTTAAGTGTTTAAAAAAAACAGCTATTTCCTGGAGCAAGTTTTGTAAAATATTCGAGTAAATCTCGGAATTACCGAAAACTGCAGAGTTTTCAGTAGTTATCCCTCTTTTTTTGCGTTGCCTTTTCGTCAAATACTGTGAGTGGAAAAGGACCCTCTTAATTCGTCACTGCAAGGAACCCTAAAAACATGAAACCCTAACGGGTAGTCAAGTAGAAATAAATTAAAATTATTTCGAACACTTTTCTTTGTAAGTATACCGATACAATATAAGTACATTATAAATAAATAAATCGTAAGCTCTTTTCCTCATTAATACAAATTTATGTCAAGAAGTACAACATTAATTGCAACAATAATATTAATAAAATTTAGAAATGGAAAAATTAGAAGTGTGGAGAGAATTCATATTTTTAGTACTAATAATGTTTAAAGCTGAAGCAAGTCTTCCTGGTAATGGTAAGAAATATTATATAACTGCATATTAATAAATTTGCCGTGCCTCGTAGAGGTTACAATATTTGTGTACCTAGTCAGTAGTAAAAATAACGAAATCCCAAAATTGACCACGATTTGACATAATTGTTAAATTCATTATAGGCTAGTTGCCGTAAAAAAATTAATTAGTCAGTCTTTTAGATTATTCAAAAATAAGGGACACGTATTTTTTTATTTGTAAATTAAACCAAAATTTTGCACGGGGTGACGTCACACGTAACTTTAGTGGGCTATATCTTTGTTATTTTTGTTTAATCGAAAAAAGAAAAAATACGTGTCCAATATTTTTTTTTATCATCTAAAATAGGGACTAAATAACATGTAGTTATTTTGACCCTGGAAAATACCCTATTGAATTGGTAAAATCATTTAAAACAATTGCTAGAAAATACTACAGCAGTGATTTTCGATTTAGAATCGCAACTTTTTTCGATATAAATGAATAATTCATTATAATCAATAGCCTGTACCATATTTCCATAAATTGAGTGACATTTTGTGATACTTATAAAAAAAAACGATAAACTTTATAAATATTCAGAGTTGATCTGATTAAGAAGACGTTTTAAAATAAATGTTTAAAATAATGTTTCAAACAGTTTGAATTTAAACCGTGTTTTTTTTTATAAACACAGATTAAAACGAGTTTTAAGCAATTAATAAAACAATAAAAAATAACTGGGCCAGTGCGAGGTGGACTCGCGTACTGAGGGTTCCATAAAACAGTTCAATTTCCGAATTGAGTTACGTAGATTTTTCCGAATTGCTATTTTTTTTTACGTTACTACAAATTTACAGTTTTATTCCTATGCTTGTGCTATAAAACCTTGCTTCTTGCCAATTGTTTAGGATTCGAATATACACGTTTTTTGCGCCATAAAGGGTTATTTTTAAGGTGGGGAAAATCATCCAATGATAGTGTCAGACTCTTAGTGACTAAAAACCCACTCCGTTCTTTCGTGCTTTCATACCGAGGCTCGAGCTACCGGGCTAACCCTGGCCCCAGTAGGCTTCGACCCAGCTGAGCCCCTGCTGTTGCTGACAACTCCTTGAGGCGCGCGGGAACAGTGCGCGCCGTCGACGTCTTGGGCTCCGTCCGCAAGCCCGCGTCTACAGTGGCTGGAAATCGGGATTGGAATCCTGGCGGCGGCGTGAGCGCCGTTGCCTAATGCGGTCGGCCTCCTCCTTTGCTAGCATTACTGCTTCGCAGAAGGAGGCGACCGCCTGCCACTTCTCCTCGCTCCGGACCATGGCCTGAACCAAGGCCCGGCGCGAGAGGTCTCCGCCACCGATCGCCCCCACGAGGGCACGGCGATGCTTCGCCTTAGCAGGGTACACCTCGACTGTGTGCTCCACTGTATCCTCCGGGCGTTCCGCACAGTGGCGACACCCGGGCATCACTTCCGCACGAATCCGCTGCAGGAACCTTCTGAACTTGCCATGTCCGATAAGGATCTGCATCATACGGAAGGTAAAGACGCCGTGAGGTCTTTCCGCCTAAAGAGGGGACTTACTGCCAAATCCTATAAGGGTGGAAAGTGAGGACTCCTTAGCACCTCTAGCCACTCCTGAAAGAGGAGATTTACTGCTGCGATAGTGACGGGCCCAGTGCTAGGTTGCGATAGTCACTCCCTCCCATAGAAATATAAATAACTTCCCTCCATACCGCCATGAGAATGCGGGCGTCGAGTTTTGTCCCGGCGTGGCACCTCCACGCGCCACTCATGCGCGTAAAGTGCAAAGACTGGCCTGTTGGTCTAGTGGTTAGTGGCCCTGACTTATACTTATACTTATTTATTTATTAGGCTTATCCTAATGCAAATAGAGAGGAAAAATATACACTTAAAAGTAATAGTACATTGTTACACTAGGGGTGAAAGTTACTTATTTCGTCCCGAGAAGAAGTTCGCTAATTCGAGGGACTAAATAAGTAACTTTAACCCCGAGGTAAGCACTGTGCTTTTCATTACGAATGTACAAGAAGATACTAGGGATGAAAAGTGTCATACTTTTCAACCCGCTCCTCAGGCAACTTCAGACCTACTTTCAGAGTATGAGTAATGAAAAAATAGATTGTCGAGTCGATACACATCCTTGCTGTGAGTAGGCTATGTTAGGCTTATTTGTAAAACACTCACAAAATTGCAGGACTATATTACTGATATCATCAACAACTAATTTGACTGCTACGCCGGAGGTCGTGGGTACGATTCCCACCCTGGACAAATGTTTATTTGATGAGCATGATCATTTGTTCTGTGTCTGGGTGTAATTTATCTATAACTAATATGTATGTATTTAGAAATATATAAGTATGTTTATCAGTTGTCTAGTACCCATAACACAAGCTCTGCGTAGCTCCACGCCGTCTAGCCCCAGACGGCGTTGTGTGATAGTTGTGGAATATTATTATTATATTAAAGATTTTAACAAATTTTATTTTATTATAGATCCAGTGAAGATTACTTTTAGAATCTATATCGCGCAAAGAAATACCCTGACTTGTGACCACAGTGTTGATAAGAAACATCAAAACAAATATACAGTACTGGAAGGACAACCATTTAAAATAGTCGCGGAATATGAAAAACCCATCGATCATTTTATGTAAGTAAATTTCCCCGTAAGGCTTCAAAAAAACGTCGCTTCATTTTGAGGTGGCCTTTTTTTGTGGCTTGTGTGCGGCGGTGCCGCCACAAAAAAACGCCTGAAGCCGCTTTTTTTTTTTCTGTCGACGGAGAAAATCATCATTGACGAAACCCGCTCTTGGGTGGAGCGGGAGACAGTGTCAGAGTCTTACTGACTAAAAACCCCGCGCCGTTCCTTCTACCCTTCATACCGGGGCTCTAGTTTCCTTTCGGATAACCCCGACCCCGGTAGGCTTCGAGCCAGATGGGCCCCTCCTGTTGCTGACAACTCCTTGAGGCGCGCGGGAACAGTGCGCGCCGTCGACGCCTTGGCTCGGTCCGGACAGTTACCGGACGATCGGACAGCGAGCTACCCATGGCTCGCCGTCCGCGAGCCCGCGTCTACGGTGGCCGGAAATCGGGATCGGAATCACGGCGGCGGCGGCGGGGGCGCCGTTGCCTGATGCGGTCTGCCTCCTCCTTTGCTAGCATTACTGCTTCGCAGAAGGAGGCGACCGCCTGCCACTCCTCCTCGCTCCGGACCATGGCCTGAACCAAGGCCCGGCGCGAGAGGTCTTCGCCGCCGATCGCCCCCACGAGGGCACGGCGTTGCTCCGCCCAAGCAGGGCACACCTCAACTGTGTGCTCCACCGTGTCCTCCGGGCGTTCCGCACAGTGGCGGCACCCGGGCGTCTCTTCCGCTCGAATCCGATGCAGGAACCTCCCGAACTTGCCATGTCCGGTGAGGACCTGCGTCATGCGGAAGGTAAGGACGCCGTGAGGTCTTTCCAGCCACGCCTCAAAGAGGGGACTTACCGCCATAATTGTGGAGTGCCCAGCCTGAAGCCGCTTCAAGCTTCTTTACTGTCGCGCGCTTCAACTGTTTTTTGTGGCGGCTTCTAGCTTTTTTGTGGCCGCTTCTAGCTTCGATTTGAGGCGACCTTTTTTTGTGGTTCGTGTGCGGCGGTGCCGCCATAAAAAAAAAACGCTTGAAGTCGCTTCAAACTTCAAGCTGTCGAGCTCTTCAACTGTTTTTTGTGGCCGCTTCTAGCGTTGTTTTTTGGCGGCGTTTTTTTAAGCCCGTGTGCGGGGACAATTAGTCACATAATATTCTACAATAACTAGAATTTCTAACTCAAATATTTTATTGTTTGGTTATCTTAGGCAGTTATCACACTGCCACGCATCACGCTGCATATAGCGTTTCAACGCACCTACGCGCGTGCAGTCCCGCAAGATCCTAAATCATCGTGCGGGTTTTTTACGCACTCACGCGCGTAGATCCGTATTGTAAATTCACGTAGGCACGCACCATACAAAATCACGCATGGTACTACGAGACTCAGTGTGCCATACCTTTCGTGTCGCCCCGCACCCACGCGCGTGAGTGCATGTTTCTCCGCATGTAGGTGCGTGATCTGCATAAACGTCCGCACGGGATGCATTTTCTGTGTGTTGGACTGCGTTTTCTATACAAACAGAGATACTTATCTTATCTCATCTTGTTGAGGGGCCGAGAAACAACTCGGACACTTCGACCCATATGGATCTTTTGTGGTCCCCTAGATAGCTTAATCCTCCCCAACCTCGCTGAAAATCTCCTTCATAAGTTTCACAACGAGATGCGGGGATAAGAGCCTGTAATCCTCTGGTCTTGGATATCCTACCCCTAGAAGAGTCATTCGCTTGTAAGCCAAAGCATCGCATGTGCACAGCAGGTGCTCCATGCGTTCTGTATGTTCCTCATACAACCTGCACATGGGAGTCGCGGCTAGACCCATTTTCTTGAGCATGTCGTTGGTTCCAAAGTGCCCTGTAAAGGCACCCATCAGGTAGCGGATTTGCCCGCTGCTCATATTCCAGATACATTCCCGTGCCTTGAACGTAGAAACGGAGATACTTACAAGCAACGTTAAAATACACATTGACGCGCTTCGCTGCGTGGTGCGTGTAGAGATGTGCAGTTGCCGGCAATCTTGGAATATTGCCACCAATATTCATACATCGGGCAATATTTCCGGCAATATTCCCACCTCACGGCAATATTGCCGGCGACATCTCTAGGTGCGTGGCAGTGTGATAATCGCATTATGGTAGATAATGTTTATTTTTAGTGGCTAACGCTATGCGTATGCTATGCTAATGAAACCTATATTCATTTAAAATATTTTACAGATGTCGTGCCTACACCAATAACAATGTTTATTTTCACTACAATAGTACATTCATGAAAAATGAAATCACTGTAAGTATTTTTACATAGTCTTGATCTGTTACTCATGTCTATTAATTTGTAAAGTAACTACAGTGCATTTCACTTAAAAAGTTCCTTTGGTGTTATGTTGGCTCCCCTGTCTGTCTACACAAAAAAGAAGAGAAAAAAGGAAAAAGTTGCCTACTCCACCAAAATTGTTCCCCGAAATGCGAAACGAAATCGATTTTAACGGTAGTTGCAACACTTTATGGAGAATTATGAGGGGAATGGGATTTTATTTAAAAAAGCAGGTCTAAAAGGAAGTCGTTAATAGAGAGGTACGATATTGCGGCGTAGCGTTTTCGGTATTTGAAAGAATTACAGGAAAATCGGAATGGAGCCCAGCGTCCTAAACTTAATACAGCTAAAGTTTAAAAACAAAAACAAAAAAGGCAATTGTTAAAAGTAACGAAGTATCAGTTAATCTCCCTAATATTAAGTAATTTAATTGCTAATAATATTGCAACACTGTTTTTTCGTATTGCCAACATTACGACAAAGGAACCTCTTATGTGAAACGCACTGTACTGTACTATGCGTTCCAAATGAGAATATGATCGATTGCGATATTTTAACGTGACGTTCGTACTGTCAAATCGAAGAAATTCTGTCAAAATTGAAGAATTCGGAGATGAGTATAATTGAAGAACTTCTGACTAAACTTTTTTATTAAAAGTTCGTAAATAAATTAAATTTTTCGTATATTAATTAAAGTTTGGGTGTAGGCGTAACAGAGAGTAAAGTCTCGCAAACCTCCATTGAAAAGGGAGGATCCTCCGGCCAGACAGGATGTTATAGTCCGGTGGGCTACTGCCCGATAGTTGATGTCGGGCTGTCATATATGTTCAAATCGCGCGGAGAACTTTGACTGCGCGATGCAGGATTTGGTATTTTCTTCGTAGTTGTTATGTGGAGTCATAGATGTCGCTACAAAAGTTTAATTTCTATCCTCGATTTGACAGTAAATCGTGACGTCACAACATGGCCGTCGATCCTATTCTCATTTGGAACGCATTGTACTAATTTAATTCTTTTAACAGTTTATGGCTGAAAAGGGTATGGGTACTTTTTGGGAATGTACGCTTCTGACCTTTCAAAATATCCCGATACTGAAACCTGTGGTTTACTACAAGAACGCAACCTATGCAGCGGCGCATTGCTTCATGAAAATTCACGTGAGGCAAAAAGGTATTTATCCCTCCTATTTAAAAAAATACAAACATCCGAATATAGAACCTCCTCCTTTTTTAGAAGTCGGTTAAAAACACGCTTAAAAGATGGGATGCAATTAGATGACTTTCGCACCGCGAAAATAAAAAGGTAGGTAGATAATGATGATGATGGTGATGGGGACAGGGTTGTCCGAAAGGGAGCTCGTGCCCCGGTATGAAGGCTAGGAGGAACGGCGCGGGGTTTTTAGTCAGTAAGAGTCTGACACTATCTCCCGCTCCACCCAAGAGCGGGTTTTGTCATAAGATGATTTTCCCCGTCGACAAAAAAAAAAAATATGATGGTGATGTGTTCTCCTAAGAGAGTGAAACGTATGAACGTAGAGAATTTTACCACGAGCCACTCATAGCCACGCCCGCCCCCACAGCCGATCCCCGGAAACCTTGTAAAACGACCAAACAACTAGATTTATGATTCGGTGACCAACTTAAAAAGTCTTTCTTTATTATTAGCAGAGTCGGCCTTATAATGTTCCCACTGTTGGGACTCAGCCCTCCTTTCTAGGAGAGGGAATGGGCCGTAATCCACCACGAGGGCTCCGTGCGGGTCACATGTCTTCGAATTTTTGGTTCTACGACAGTGCCGGTTTCCTCACGATGTTTTCTTTATTATTGTGACCTTCAAATGAAGTAATCCCACAGAGCCACCGCAAACGATGCTCGTGAACAATATGATGTTAGCAGCCGTTCGTGAAGAGCTGTCGGAGAAGGACGTCGACTTCATGACCGAGTACCAATACGCCGACGGCGATGTAGTCAACGTCACTTGCGCCAACTTCTTGACGAAAACACCGCTAACGATGGAATATGAAATGGCAGGCATAACGAGCGGTAAGTTTTAAATACTAACCCCTAGAGTCTTCCCAACCCATAAAGTGTACCTAAGTTAATTTACGCCCGCGTTCGCACGGAGGGGTAGGGCGGCCCGCGTGCTGAAGAGCAGTGGTTTCGCCGGCAAGCTGCGGTAGTGAGCGTTAAAACCATCTGCGACGATAAATGACAGAAACAATGCTTGCTGCATGTTGCATGCCTGCTTTAATACTGCATGCCTGCTGCATGATGCATGCTTGCTGCATATTGCATGCCTACTTGCATGTTGCATGCCTGCTTCCATAGTGGAAGCCTGCTAGCATGCTACATGCCTGTTTGCATGCTGCATGCCTGTTGCATGTTGCGTGCCTGTTTGCATGTTACATAGGTACATGCCACCCAGAAACAGGAGGACCTGCATGGGGCCTCTGTCGTATGTAAATCAACAGTCTTTTGTAACTAATTTTAGGTTACCTACCGTTTTGATTTTACTTCCACCGCAACTAAGGACTATCGATATAAAATGTATGCCACAAGACGATTCTGACTGTGACATTTCTACTATATGATGGTTCTGCTTTTTAATTATTATGGATATGAACTGTACAGTCTTAAACTGACTGAGTCTCGCACCCGACGTGCGTCATTTTATTATTACTATAAATATACATAATTAACAATAAATCGATGAGTGCAATTACTGCTACACGGTGACTAACCTTAGAGAAAGGAATCGTCAACAGTTCTCTTTGTAAACAAATATTCTTATGGAATAAACCTTACGGAAACTACGTGATCTTTTCTCTTCGTGCTCCATCCTCAACAACAACTACTCTTCAAGTGTACGAACCGTACATTTTATGGTCCTTCGAGCCGGATCTTGGTGCTTTTGTGTCAATTTACGATAGCGGATCGGTTTAACTGGTCTCCCAGAAGCGGGTCGCCTCAGTTAAATTGAGAAGAATACCTGAATTCTCTGGAAACTACGGGCAGTGGATCTCCTTCAAGGATCTTTTCCTGGAAGCAATACACAAAAATCCAATGATCAACAAAGCGCAGAAGATGCAGCACTTGAAGACCAAGCTGCAGGAAAAGCTGAACGTTTAGTGCAACATCTGACTATCATCAGCACTGAAAACTATAACGCATGTTGGGATATACTAAATCAGCGCTACGACAACCGTCGCCTGCAGTTCACCTCCTTCATGAACAACATGTCATGTAAATCTACCAATCATACAACATGCAGATTCATTCAATCTGAAGAAGATGCATGACGTCATTACGGAATGCATGAATGGCATCACCAACATTGGTATTGATACATCAACTTGGGACCCGATCTTGTGTACATCATGTCACAAAAGTTGGACTCCTCTATTTTAAGTGACTACATGAAGGAACTCCAAGATCATAGAGAAATACAAAACCTCCAGGACTTTCTGTAGTTCCTTGAGACACAGTTTAAGGCATACGAAACGATGAAATCAGCTAAAAAGGAAGTCCTGCTGTTCCAGAAGAATCATCCAACTGGAAAACATCTAACAAGCAAACCCAGATGAAGAAACATAACTATAACGTCAATCAAAATAAAACAAACAACTATACCATAACCATACCCATACATGGAAAATGTCCATTTTGCAACGGCAGTCACGTATTGCGTCAATGTGACAAATTCCTTCAAATAGACGTTGGCAAACGAAACGACACAGTTTCGAAATTGCAGCTCTGTAAAAACTGTTTGTACAGCCATGGAAGTGACGAGTGCAAATCAACGAAAACATGCAGAGAATTTAACTTGAAGCACCACACACTATTGCACAATTCGGACAAACAAAACATAACGTCATCAACTAGAAAAAACAAAATTGATCACCGCTCTTCATCTTCAGCTCAACAGCCAACATCCAACCATTTGTTTAAAGACAACATGGAAGTCCTGCTGACGACGGTCCTGCTGAGGGTCAAATCTGCAGATGGGACTTACGTAAAACTACGCGCGCTACTCGATCAAGGATCACAAGTGAACTTGATAACAGAAAATGCTGCACAACTTTTACGCCTTCCTCGGAGCGGAATCAACGCATCAGTATCGGGAATCGGCTCTGTTTCCAGAGAATGCAGAGGGAAACTCAAAATTACCTGCCAATCGATTCACTCCGATTATAGCTTTGAAACTCAAGCTCTGATCCTGACGAAGCTAACAAACAACTTGCCTACAAGGACGTTCGAGAGAGGCGCATGGACGCACTTGGAAAACTTGAAGCTTGCAGATCCAGACTTCAACATATCTCGGCAAATCGACTTATTACTAGGAGCCGACATATATTCCAAAATCATCCTAGAGGAGGTACTAAAATGGCGATAACAGCTCCCCAGTTGCACAACATACGCACATTGGGTGGATTTTATGCGGGAAAATGAAGCAAACGTTTGACTGCCACGCTACTCTACTTAACTTAGAGGATCTCACAAAATTTTGGGAGAATGAAGAAATTCAAACTACGAAAGATATTCCCAAGGACGACCAGTGCGAACAATTTTATAAGGAAACTGTAAAAAGAACATCTGATGGGAAGTACATCGTCAAAATGCCTCTCGTTCCAGACTACGAACAGAAACTGGAAAAATCTAGAACAATCGCTGTATCGCAGTTTTTCCAGCTAGAGAAAAGGCTGAAAAAGAAAGAAAGACTTTCTTTAATGTACAAGCAATTCATGGAGGAATATGCAGATCTGGGTCACATGAAACCCGCTGCTCAGATACCTACTGACATCTACTTTTTACCTCATCACAGTGTCTTGAGAGAAAACTCGACAACAACAAAGTTGAGGGTCGTATTTAACGCCTCTCAGCGGACTACAAGTGGCCTCAGTCTGAACGATGTCATGGAAAAAGATGCCAACTTACGAAAGGATTTAAAGACCCTTATCCTTAAATGGCGAACTTACAAATATGCATTTACGGCCGACATTGAGATGTACCGCTGCATTTGGATCTCAAAAGAACAACAATATCTACAGAGAATCGTGTAGCGGGACTCACAAGATCATCATCTTCAAAAGTACCAGCTCTGCACCGTAACCTACGGAACCAAATGTGCACCATGGCTAGCTATGCGAACATTGAAGCCACTTGCTATTGACGATGGTCACAAATACCCGGAAGCTGCCAAGATTCTCATTGAAGAAAGCTACGTCGATGACGTCATTACCGGCCATAACGATCTCACAAAAGCGAAAGAACTGCAACAATCCTTGATTCGTCTATTGAAAGGAGGAGGCATGAACTTACGAAAGTGGACAGCCAATGACCGAGCTATAGTGGAAGACTTACACGAGGATCAAATTTCAACTCATGTTTGATTTCAAAGGTGAAGAATCAATTAAAACTTTAGGACTCGGCTGGAATCCAAACAGCGACGCCTTCCACTTTAACTGACCTGCTGAAAACTCCAAACAAATGACAAAGAGGTCCTTACTCTCAGCCATATCAAAATTCTACGACCCACTGGGATGGCTCTCCCCAGTGACTGTCAAAGCCAAGCTACTATTCCAGAAACTCTGGATGAGTAAACTTAGCTGGGATGACGTAGTGCCCAGCGACATCGAATCAGAATGGCTGAAACTGAAAACAGAACTGCCGTACGTTAGCAAAATAACTATAAATAGATGGATTGGCGACACCCAAAAATGTGTAGAGTTATTAGGCTTCTGTGACGCAAGTGAAAAGGCTTACGCTTGTGTCATCTACAGCAAGGTGTTCAACGAACACGGCCAACCGATAATAACTCTACTAGCAGCCCGAACAAGACTGGCTCCACTAACACAGAAGACAACATTACCTAGACTGGAACTGTGTGGCGCTCAATTACTGGCTGAGCTTATGGAGAAAACCAAGCAAACTTTCAGTGGATATTACACATCAACTCGTGCCTCGTCGGACTCGCAAGTCGTCTTAGCGTGGATTCAAGGCGAAATATCAAGATGGGAGACATACGTAGCCAACAGAGTTACAAAGATCAAAAGCATCATACCAGCTGCACAGTGGCGTTATGTGAAATCAGAGCAGAATCCCGCAGACTGTGCGTCAAGAGGACTATTGCCAAGCAAGCTAAAGGACTTCACCCTATGGTGGGAAGGCCCTGAATTTTCAACAAAACAAGACCTATCGGAAGACCTCCCCTGAGCTTTCCAAACAAATCTTGGCTGTATAAATCACGTTCAAATCGAGAAACCTCAAGTAAACAACGAACAGGGCATAGTAACAAAATTATTGTACAAATGCAGTTCATTGACACAAGTAAACAGAGTCATCGCATCGCGCTTCATTACAAATATGCGTAATAAAACGAAATCGGAAACTCCGTACCTAACCACAAGTGAACTAAGCACAGCGCATAAAAGTGTAATAATTCATGCGCAGCAATTGCAGTCCGAATCCGAATACAAACAACTTGCAAAAAATGAAAGCATGTGAAGAAAAGCGCAATCTACAAACTGAATCCATATCAATTCAAAATCCATCAATCCATAAACAAAGATGGATTGATTTGTGTCGGAGGTCGACTCAAGCACTCAAACTTACACCCGGGAAGATGAAGAATCCAATCATCATACCACATAATGGACGCTTTACACAACTTCTTATAGAACAAGCTCATTCAACGACGTTACATGGAGGAACTCGGCTAACGCTGAACTATATAAGACAACAGTACCAGAACCAACTACGAAGATGTGTACGCTGTCACCGCTTCAACAAGACGGATGACTATCAACTAATGGGTGACCTACCACAGCAAAGGATCACTCCATGCCGACCTTTCACACACACAGGAGTAGACTTCACCGGCCATGTAGATGTCAAACACAACAAGGGTAGAGGCGTGAAAACTTCCAAGGGATATGTCGCCATATTTATATGTATGGTGACAAAAGCAGTTCATATAGAGCTCGTGTCCGACCTTAGCACAGAAACGTTTATGGCAGCCTTCCAAAGACTATGTGCGAGGCGGGGCACGCCCAAGCACATGTACTCTGACTGTGGTACAAACTTTGTCGGCGCTGTAAAGGTGCTTCGTTAAGAATTCGAAGAGTTCAAACAACTACTGAAACCTGACCTCTTCAACGAACCGGCCAAACTAGAAGTGGAGTGGCATTTCAACGCCCCCGCTTGGCCAACGGCTGGTGGTTTGTGGGAAGCAGCCGTTAACTCGATGAAGCATCATCTGCGACGAGTACTAGGGGATCAAAAACTAACGTACGAGAAGTTCATAACGATGTTAGCGAAAGTAGAAGCCTGCTTGAATTCAAGACCTCTGTGCCCGCTGACTGAAGATTCAGAAGAGTTTTACAACTGTCTCACCCCCGGACACTTCCTAACAGGAAGCCCAATATTGTCTATGCCGCTCTCGGATTATAAAGATGTAAATAACATCGATTTACGTCGTAGGTGGCAGCTGACTGAACATATGTTCCAACAATATTGGAAGAACTGGTCAAACGAGTACCTTACTACTCTACAAACACGTAGTAAGTGGAACAAGCCTTCTAGAAACATCAAAGAAGGCGATGTAGTTCTGGTGAAAGACAATAATCTACCGCCGGGAAAATGGGCCTTAGGCCGTATATTACAGTTACGCTGATGATATGGTCTTGCTGAGTCCGTCGCTCAGTGGGTTAAGGAAACTGCTCGATATCTGTGAGTCATATGCTGAGGCGCATGGTCTGAAGTATAACGAGAAGAAAAGTGAATATATGGTAATAAGAGGTAAGAATAAGTCACCGGAACATGTGCCTCCCGTCAGTCTAAACGTTGTACCTCTAGACTTCTAGAGCGTGTCTCTCAATTTAAGTACCTAGGACACATAGTAACTGAGACCCTAAATGACGACGCGGATATCGAACGAGAGCGAAGGGCGTTGTCGGTGCGTGCTAATGTATTGGTTCATAGATTTGCGAGGTGTAGGTACACTAGAAGTAAAAGTGACACTGTTCAGGGTCTACTGCCAAAGCTTTTACACCAGTGCTCTGTGGACCGACTACTCGCAACGGGCCTACAACGCTCTTCGTGTTCAATATAATAACGGCTTTAGGGTTCTGTTGGGGCTCCCACGTTTCTGCAGCGCTTCAGGAATGTTTGCTGACGCAAGGGTCGACGACTTTTATGCTCTAATGCGTAAAAAAGTAGCATCGTCTATGCATAGGATTCGGGGGAGCGCCAACGGTATCCTAAAGATGATATGAGAAAGGCCGGAGTCTGCAGTGCTGGGGAGGCTTATCCAACTGCATGTAAGGTAACGCTTTTTTTGTATTTTGCCATGACATTTGAGATATTTTGACATTGTTGACATTTTGAAACCATGAATGCTGTAATACTAACATAGTTTTAAGACCATTGTTACTAACAATATAACATAGATTTTAAGACCTATTTACTAATAATTCTAAGGACATTATTTTTTAGTCTGAAATAAAATGTTTTTTTTTTTTTTATTATTAGAGAAAGGAATCGTCAACAGTTCTCTTTGTAAACAAATATTCTTACGGAATAAACCTTACGGAAACTACGTGATCTTTTCTCTTCGTGCTCCACCCCCAACAACAACAACTCTTCAAGTGTACGAACCGTAGCGCCCCCGCCGCCACCGCCGGGATTCCGATCCCGATTTCCGGCCACCGTAGACGCGGGCTCGCGTACGGCGAGCCATGGGTAGTTCGCTGTCCGATCGTCCGGTAACTGTCCGGACCGAGCCAAGGCGTCGTCGGCGCGCACTGTTCCTGCGCGCCTCAAGGAGTTGTCAGCAACAGGAGGGGCCCATCTGGGTCGAAGCCTACCGGGGTCGGGGTTATCCGAAAGGAAACTAGAGCCCCGGTATGAAGGCTAGAAGGAACGGCGCGGGGTTTTTAGTCAGTAAGACTCTGACACTGTCTCCCGCTCCACCCAAGAGCGGGTTTCGTCAATGATGATTTTCCCCGTCGACAGAAAAAAAAAAGTGTACGAACCGTAGTACATGAACATTATGCCAAAAGATGATTCTGACTACCTAACAAAATTATGATGAGTTTTGAATGTATGACAAACAAATGAGTGTATGCGAAACGATTTTCTGCGAAATGAAATTTGTATAAAAGGTAGACCCGTGATGAGGTCATTGAGAGTCGAAAGACATAATATAACGCGTTCCAAATGAGAATAGGATCGATTGCATGTTGTGACGTCACGATTTACTGTCAAATCGAGGAAAGAAATTTTGAAACTTTAACTATTTTACGAAAAATTTAATTTATTTACGAACTGTGAACGAAAAAAGTTAAATCAGAATTCAGTTCTTCAATTTTACTCATCTCCAAGTTCCTCAATTTTGACCAAATTTCTTAGATTTGACAATAAATCGTGACGTCACAACAAAAAATCGATCCTATTCTCATTTGGAACGCACAGTTAAAGTTAGAAGAAACGAAATCACCTGCTTTTATTATTTATGTCTCATCAGCTGTCGCAGAAGTGTAACTATTTGCTGTAAATGTAAAAGCCTGGGCTCAAAATAGATAAGTAGGTACAGAAGACAATCTCATGTATGTACTTCACTTTTTATACCTACGTTCGGTGGACGCACACTAATGAGCGTTTGAACCGGAACTGTTTGACGAGCGGGCCGAGACGAGACGCTGCCGAGACATCGTGTCCGTGAGCGGTGTCTATGTGTGCGTTGCTCGAGCGCGCTTTGTATGTAGATTGACTTCTGTACCTATACATATATTTTGTAGCCTGGGGCACTCTAGCTTAATGAGTCCGTGTTTTAAATAGCCTACTGTAATAATTTGCATTATTTCAGATATCAATATCATGAGAAATATATCATCAAGCAAAATGATTGGTTTTGTAACAAAATTGCATTCTGGACACAACAACAGTTATATGATGTGTATTAATACAGAAACAACTGACTACACCAAAGTGATGATGAGATTTGTTATGCGGACTAAACTCAGTAAGCTTCTTTTGTTTTTTATTTTTGTAAAAGGTACAGTGCGTTTCACTTAAGAGGGTCCTTCTCGACTCGCTTATCGTAAACATCGAAAATGGTTTAAAAGCTTGTTACTTCATTTAATGCAATCCAATGCGATGTTTGACGAAAAGGCAACGCAAAAAAAAGAGAGATAACGCCTGGAAACTCTGTTAGTATTCGGTAATTCCGAGATTTACTCGAAAATTTCACAAAACTTGCTCCAGGAAATAGCTGCTTTTTTTAAACCCTTAAAAGTTTTTGGAAAAAGTTGTCATCATTTAGAATCTTAATAAAATTTGCAAGGTCTCTAGAGGATTACTTTTTTGACTTTTTTAATTTTTAGGCAAATTATGAAGTTATTTTTTTATAGTTATTACACACTTCATTAGATATTTTGGAAACACAGTATCTTGTGGATATTATCTAGGTTTCTATAGAAACCAATTTCTAAATTTGTGTAAAACGAATCCAGTAAAAACCTCTGAAAATGTCCTATTTTGTATGAACTTTGACACTTCATAATTTGCCTAAAAATTTAAAAAGTCAAAAAAGTAATTCTCTAGAGACCTTGCAAATTTTATTAAGATTCTAAATGACGACAACTTTTTCCAAAAACTTTTAAGGGTTTAAAAAAAACAGCTATTTCCTGGAGCAAGTTTTGTGAAATTTTCGAGTAAATCTCGGAATTTCCGAATACTAACAGAGTTTTCAGGCGTTATCTCTCTTTTTTTGCGTTGCCTTTTCGTCAAACATCGCGTTGGATTGCATTAAATGAAGTAACAAGCTTTTAAACCATTTTCGATGTTTACGATAGGCGAGTGGAGAAGGACCCTCTTAAGTGAAACGCACTGTACATCGCCACGTCACTTCATATGGCGTCAAGGTAAACCGTTTGTCTCTAAATAGCCACATACCCACAACTAACTTGTAAGTATGTAACGCGTTTATCAAAATATATATATGTTACAGTCAAAACTCATAACCAGTCAAAACCACTTTTGACTGCAAAATTTGTTTTTGACAAAAGTGGTTTTAACTAAGGACATCGATCAAAAGTAGTTTTAACTGAAAAAAAACCGTCAAAAGTGGTTTTGCCTGATTTAAAATTTAGATTGTCAGTCAAAACTCATAAAAAGTTGAGGTGGTTGGTGAAACGCCGGGGTGAAAGTCCACTGCCGCAACATGTCAAGGCATGGCGGACAGAGCTCCGGCGGGATCTCATGGTGAAATGGCGTCAACGGCTATCGCAACCCAGTGCTGGGCACGCCACGATTTTGGCGGTAAGTCCCCTCTTTGAGGCGTGGCTGGAAAGACCTCACGGCGTCCTTACCTTCCGCATGACGCAGGTCCTCACCGGACATGGCAAGTTCGGGAGGTTCCTGCATCGGATTCAAACGGAAGAGACGCCCGGGTGTCGCCACTGTGCGTAACGCCCGGAGGACACGGTGGAGCAAACCGTCGAGGTGTGCCCTGCCTGGGCGGAGCATCGCCGTGCCCTCGTGGGGACGTGAGGCGGCGGAGACCGAAAAACCGAAATTTGAGTCGATTTTTTTATTTTTGGTTTTTTGTCTTTGCCATAACATTTATGTGGGAATGTTAACATGTATACATCTCGGTGAGATACACCAGTTACCAAACACCCTGTAGTATTCGTTTATGGGGGTTTTTATGTAGATTGACTTCTGCATCTATATATTTTGGACACAAAATATTTTATGTTGTTATATGTTGTTGTTGTTTATGTATGTTGTGGTGTGTGTGTGCATATGTTTGTTGTTATGATATTTATTAGTTTATTATTTTATAAGATTATTTTATGTATTTTTTCTATGGGCCTTCGATACCTGAAAATAAATGGTTATTATTATTTCCTTTATTCATTAAACATACATACAAATTATATTTTTAAATATTTCAATAAAAAATAAAAAAAACATTTAAAAATATAAAAAATAGTGTCCCACCGGTATCGGGAACAGGGTCCAAGCTACCGGCGGTCAGGGCTCCAGAGAAAGGAACCTCCTGACTATACGAGCCGTATCCAGGAGTACCGCTTTCTGAATCAAGCCCTTGATCCAGTCGCCTAACGAGAGCCTCCTAAGGTGTTGGTCGAGGCTCTTGGCTATTAAGCCATTGGCTGAAACGACTATCGGTACAATAATCGCTGAATCCACCTCCCACATGTCGACAACCTCGCGAGCCAAGTCAATATACTTGATTTGTTTATCTTTCTCGGCTTTCACGAGGTTCTCGTCATGCGGAACTGATATGTCAACAATCATTGCACGCCTCTCGCATCGGTCCACCACCACTATATCAGGCTTATTGGCTACAATAGTCCTGTCAGTGATGATGGACCGATCCCAGTACAACGTGATATCGCCATTATCGAGAACTGGGTCGGGCACATACTTGTAGTATGGCACCTCCGATTCCACAAGAGAGTACTTCAGAGCAAGTTGCTGATGTATAATCCTGGCTACAAGGTTATGTCTATGCAAGTATTCCCCGTTAGCTAGACGAGAACAACCAGAGATAATGTGGCGGATTGATTCACCCGGTCGGTGACATGCCCGACAGATGTCAACCGTGCCGTCCTTCACAATAAATCTCCGGTAGTTATTCGTCATGATAACTTCGTCCATAATTGCACAGACAAAACCTTCGGTTTCCCCAAAGAGGTCACCGACGCGCAGCCAGGCTACGGACGCTAGTTGGTCTACATCGGGCCCATGAAGGGCCCGGAAAAAGCGTCCGTGAAGTTCCTTACTCTGCCATACTTCCTTGCGTACGTTAGTGTCAAGCACTACAGGTTTGCGCCAGTTCTCGTTAGCCAAGGAGAGCGGGGTGAGTCCCTTGTCCACTGCCACTACATCACGATGCATACCCACGTCGGCGGCTAGGAAGTATTCCCTGAGACTGCATACCTCGCGATTGTGTAGGGTCTTAGCATTTAAAAAGCCTCGACCCCCACACTTCCGCGGGATATACAGTCTCATTACCGACGACCGAGGGTGATGCATTCGGTATGCAGTCAACAGTGTACGAACCCTCCTATCCAGGGCGTCAAGTTCCGTTTGAGTCCATTTGAGTACACCGAAAGCGTACATCAATACCGGCATGACCCAACCGTTGAAGGCACGCACCTTGTTTCCACCTGACAGAAGGCTCTTAAGTACCTTCTTCAGGCGGCCAAGGAAGCGCTCCCTCAACGATTGCTTCATGTCAGTGGCATTGATGCCTAACGCTTCCGACATACCCAAATACTTATAGGTTTCGGTTGGAGAGAGGGATCTCAAGTTTATGGAATCCGAGAGTTGGGTACCCACGGATTCCACAATCTCCCCTCGCTTTATATGCATGATCGCACATTTGTCCACACCAAACTCCATCCTGATGGCACTACTGAAGGTTTCAGTTACCTTCAGTAGCCCCATCAGTTGCAGATTGTTGGGGGCAAAAAGCTTCAAATCATCCATATAAAGGAGGTGAGATATAACCTGACCACCTCTCTTCAACCGATAGCCTAGGCCTGAATTCTCCAGCAATGTGCTCAGAGGATTCAAGGCTAGGCAGAACCAAAGCGGACTCAAACTATCACCCTGGAATATACCTCGCTCAATCCTTACCGGTTCGCTGTTCCTCTGGATATTTCGACATCCTGGATAGCGAAGGACCGTCCTCCATTTCCTCATACATGACATCAGGAAGGTGCGAAGAGTTGCATCAACTTTATACAACTCTAGCACCCTCATGAGCCATGTATGAGGAACTGAGTCATAGGCCTTCTTATAGTCTATCCAACATGTCGACAGATCCTTTCGGGAACGCCGAACCTGTTGGTTAATGGCCATATCGATGAGGAGTAGCTCCTTAGTACCGCGGGACCCATTCCTACATCCATTTTGAGAGACAGACATGATAGTGTTATTATCAACATGTTGGTTAATTTTTTCTCTCAAAATGGATGTAAGAACCTTGTAAACTGTCGGCAAACATGTAATCGGCCGATAGTTTTTGGGTTCCGCGGTGCTACCAGATTTGTGGAGTAGGTGGGTAACTCCTGTTGTAAAAAACTCGGGTAGCGAACCAGACTCTAAGGCGGTCTGATACTGAGATGCCAAACGAGCGTGCGACCTTATAAGCCACTTTATCCAGAAGTTGTGCAGTCCGTCCGGCCCTGGAGATTTCCAATTAGGCAACGGACGGACTGCACGGGCCACATCTTGGGGGCTGATTGTGATTGCCCCCATTTCTGGTATTGATTCGCACGCTCGTTCTACCTCTCGAGTCCAACCACCTTCAGTATGACTGACAGGCACCGACCAGATGTTGCGCCAGAACGAACACATGGCGTCATCATCCGGAAGGCGCGTGTCAGTCACACCTTGGTCCGGTTGCTCCCAAGCCCTGTATACCCACCTTTCATTATTCCGGAATGTGCTATTCTGGATGTACCGCTCAACCCGCCGCTTATACCTTCGTATACGGTTTGCCCATGCATATACCTTCTGCTTCAGGAAGTCGATGCGCTCTGTGACATGGGACATATAGTCTCGGGGGCTGATGTCAGTCCCCGAAAACGCCCGTCTCACAAAGCGCATCACTCGTGGGCGAGTGTTGCCCTCCCTGAAGCAGATTAGTTTGCCGATGAGTGCTCTGGCCCCACCAATACGACGCTCGATCCTGCACTGCCAGGCCGGCACAGCTGGTTTTGGTCGTGTAGCTACGTCGCTGTTTGGAAATTTGACGTGAGCTACACGACATGCCGCTACGGCCGCGCAGTACATGATCGAGTGTGTATCGGTGAGATCTTCGCAGTCATCAAAATAGTTTGACAACTGCGAGTCCAGAGCAGCCACCAGCGCCTTATTCTTATTACACATGGGCAAACGAGGTAAACGCGGCCTAAGTTCAAGCGGCATGTTGCGATACTCCCGAATAGCACACTCCAAAGCACTCCTCAATTCGTTAGTACTTACATGTGTAACAATGTCAGTGCTCTCCTCGTCAGCGTGGATGGGGAGATGGTTGGACGGTGATACCTGTAAAGGTAACGCCGTCTGTGACGAGGAAGCAATGACATGGCTACCCATTTCCGTTCGGAGGCGATCAAGTACAGTATCGTCCAACATATGATTACGCTGGATGACCCGTACCTGATCCGATAATCGTTGTGCCGAAACGTTGACGGCTGGCTCAAGCACCTGAAACAAAGAGAGCATCCGAACACGGTACGCGGTCAGGTTGTTTCCTCCCTCTGTAGCCCCATAGTATGCGCGCATGACGTTTTCATTGGTCGATTGTGTCCATCGCATGCGCGGCACACTTCCGCCGGTAGCTGGGACCCTGTCAGAGACCGGTGGGCCTCGAGGTCCTAAACACGCCGGCGGCCGGCGTCCTCCCCGACGACGCACAGGTGGTGGTGTCGTCGGCGGCGAGTAGTACTCGTCGCTCGAGCTCGACGCAGCTGCCACGGCCGGTATCACAGCACTCTCGGTGAGGCTGGGTTCCGGCGGCGGCGAGGCGGAGCTGAGCGACGAGGCCGGAGGTGGTGGGCGTGCACTTCGAGCAGCAGCTCTTGTCAGCATTGTTGTTATAGCATTGTTGTCGTATTATTGCATCATTTTATATGTGTGACATAAAATGTCATCTGTCTGATTTAAAATTTTCTTTTCTTTCCATGTTTTGGCCTTTATTTATTGAAGAGAAGTTTATATTTGATTTATTAATTATTTAATGGACTTCTGGGATAAGAATTTGTAGGATTGTGGCTCCAAAACTATTAATTTATATAAAAAAATTTTCATGAACGACACAACACTTTTGACATCCAGAGTTGCCAGTTATTATTACCTACGTACTGAAATTACTTTGTATTACAGATATTATAAGTATTACAATCAATGGGATGATCCTACGACCACCCGTTACTGCAGGCAATAGTTATATTTTTGACTGCAAGTTTGATGCATTCCGACTTATAAACGTGAAGATTGAAGTAGTGCAAACAGATGTGAAGTTGCAGTTCAATCATGACTTGATCAAGTTTGACACTAAAAACACAGGTAATACTTATCAGATTGTATAGTAGGTTGTGTTATATTAGAATAGTACATTGTTACACTAGGGGTGAAAGTTACTTATTTCGTCCCGAGATAGCGCTGATTCGAGGGACTAAATAAGTAACTTTAACCCTGAGGTAAGCACTGTGCATTACGAATACAAGAAGATAGACCTAGTTTTTTTTTTTAATAATTTGACAGCTGTTAGTTGAAAGTAAAACTCCCTGGGGATGAAAAGTGTGATACTTTTCAGCCCGCTCCTCAGGCAACTTCAGACCTACTTTCAGAGTATGAGTAATGAAAATGCTTTTTTCATCCTCGCTATCTTGGTATCACCCTAGATCGGTCTCTAACTTATAAGTTCCACTGTATTAAAACGAAAAAGGAAATCGGTTCAAGAAACAACATTCTTCGCCGCCTAACATCCACTAGCTGGGGAGCATCACCACCGGTACTGCGCACAACCGGCCTGTGTCTTTCATGTGAGTATGCATGCCCAGGGTGGTATCATACCGCTCACGCTTTGTAGGTTGACATGACACAGCGTTGAACGATACCTGTCGCATCATAACAGGTTGCTTAATGCTTAAAACCAACCCCACTTACAATGCTGTATCCACTGGCGGGTATAGCTCGTTCGCCGCGAAACAGCCAGCCGCATTGAAAAAGCAAAACAGGAACGAGATAGCTGTCACCCTACACGCCCTACACGGGCACCAACTCCCACATCCACGCTTAAAGAGCCGCAAAAGTTTTCTGCGAACTACGACCTCCGGTCGGACATTGAGATACCCATGGCTCGCCGTCCGCGAGTCCGCGTCTACGGTGGCCGGAAATCGGGATCGGAATCCCGGCGACGGCGGCGAGGGCGCAAAGGAGGAAGCCGACTGCATCAGGCTAAGTGATGCGGTCGGCCTCCTCCTTTGCAAGCATTACTGCTTCGCAGAAGGAGGCGACCGCCTGCCATTCCTCCTCGCTCCGGACCATGGCCTCGACCAGGGCCCGGCGCGAGAGGTCTCCGCCGCCGATCGCCCCCACGAGGGCACGGCGAGCCATGGGTAGCTCGCTGTCTGATCGTCCGGTAATGGACCGAGTCCAAGACGTCGACGGCGCGCACTGTTCCCGCGCGCCTCAAGGAGTTGTCAGCAGCAGGAGGGGCCCAGCTGGGTCGAAGCCTGCTGGGGACAGGGTTGTCCGAAAAAGAGAGCTCGTGCCCCGGTATGAAGGCTAGAAGGAACGGCGCGGGGTTTTTAGTCTGTGAGAGTCTGACACTATCTCCCGCTCCCCAAGAGCGGGTTTTGTCATAAGATGATTTTCCCCGTCGACAAAAAAAAAAAAACATCAATTGCGATCTATTTATTGTACAACATCTTTTTTTTTTATTACAGAAGTAACGCCAAAGAAGACTGAAATAAGGTTTTATTTAAATCCCAGGGATGACAAGTTATTAGTTTATTCAGCTTTGTATTATACGGGGGGGCCGGCAGAATCATTGTATATTCGGTTTACCACAGCCAATTTCCCTGTCGGTAAGTAAAGTGTCGGAATCTGTCTGACGTTATGACGTTCCGCACTCTGATTGGCCCGCTCCGATCTGTTAACCAATCAGAGAGCCAAACGTTTACCGCAAACGTTTCGATCGTGTTTACGTAAAAACAACTTACATTTACTCAGCGCACTGAGCTGGTGTGCTATTTAGCTATACCTAATAAAAAGAGAGGCAAAGGGAGACCAGTTTCTACGTGGTGGACAACCGTGAATAGGGATACCAAGCGGGCACAACTTGACATACAGCAACATACAGACAACCCGGGACCGAGCGTCCTGGCGCCGCGGTAAGCCGACCCCAAATAAAGGGACAAGGCTAGGCAAAAGAGAGAGAGAGAGAGAGAGAGAGAGAGAATGAGCTGGTGTGCTATTCTCTAAAGGAAATCCAAATAGGTAAATTGGATTAACAATCCAATGTTCCTATACATTGGGTTGTTAATTGTATGTACTGCGCTCTCGCCTCGTCGTTGTGGCCAGCGCTGCGCTCAAGGCTGTTTTCTATAGAGAATAGCACACCAGCTCAGTACGCTGAGTAAGTGTGAGTTCAGAGTTGTTTTTACGTGAACGCGATCTAAAGGTTTACCGCGTTTGGCTCTCTGATTGGTTAACAGCTCGGAGCGGGCCAATCATTTTTCCTCTGTGATGGTTGCTGTCGACCTAATGTTGCCATTTGTTATATACCTACATTATTATATCGTATTTATTTCCTTGTTATTTATATATTCGTTATTGATTCTTTATTTATTTTGCATATTTTTCTTTTTCTCTATAACAATTTTATTTATTCTATTTTACTTGTTTAAATTTTTTTGGCACACAGCACCGCGTGCCGACGTCTTTGTCGATATTTTTACGGCCCACGCTGAAAACCAGCGCCGTAGACTCACCGCTTTTAACGCTGTGGACTCGGCATTATGCTGAGCATTCGGCCCTTTTGCTCGGAAGTGGCGTGTGCTTTTTGAATGCACTTAAAAAAAAAAAATGTAATACTTTTTGGCCATAAAATGTTTTTCTTTCAATCAGAGTGCGTTAGAGAATAGCACCGCTGACAGCTGAGAGCCACTGAGAGGTGACCTTCTTTACATAGCGATCACGTCTGTCTATACGTACTATTGCTCACAAATAGATACATAATAATAATAATATAATATTCCACAACTATCACACAACGCCGTCTAATCCCAAGCTAAGCAGAGCTTGTGTTATGGGTACTAGACAACTGATAAACATACTTATATATTTCTAAATACATACATATTATAGATAAATTACACCCAGACACAGAACAAATGATTATGCTCATCACACAAACATTTGTCCTGGGTGGGAATCGAACCCACGACCTCCGGCATAGCAGTCAGGGTAACTAACCACTAGACCAACAGGCCAGTCAAATAGATACATAATTGGATTTAGTGATTAAAAAACGAAATCTCTCCCTCAATCTTAAATTTCTTTTTAGACCATTATCCATCAGTGCACATTGAATTGCCATCAAGTGGTACAGTAATGGAACTCTATAGCTATGGAAGATACAAACGCACTGTTGTATTATATGAGTTCAAACAAGATGATACATTGCAGTTAACTTGTGGGCCTCTTAGTCTTCATGGAGATCTAGGACCTATAATATACCTGGAACTTGATAATACTGGTAAGTTATAAATATAGGGTAACTAGCTTTTTCCCGCACGGCTTCGCTCCCGCTCTTCCCTACTCTACCCTACTCTACCCTACTATACCCTACTATACCCTACTCTACCCTACTATACCCTGCTCTACCCTACCAAACTTCACATAAACCATCTACTAAATAATCCGAACAAAGCCTAAAAATTTGGTTTGGATAGGTGAGCCCGTTCTTGAGTTATAAAATAACAACGAAAAGTGGTATTGATTTTTATATATATAGACTAGCTTTTGCCCGCACGGCTTCGCTCCCGCTCTTCCCTACTCTACCCTACACTACTCTATACTACTCTACACTACTCTACCCTACTCTACCCTACTCCACCCTACTTAACTTCGCATAAACCATCTACTAAATAGTCCGAACAAAGCCTTTAAATTTGGTTTGGATAGGTGAGCCCGTTCTTGAGTTATAAAATAACAACGAAAAGTGGCATTGATTTTTATATATATAGATTAGCTTTTGCCCGCGCGGCTTCGCTCCTGCTCTTCCCTACTCCACCCCACTATACCCAACTCTACCTTATTCTACACTACTCTACCCTACTCTACCCTACTCTACCCTACTCTACCCGACTCTACCCTACTCTACCCTTCTCTACCCTACCCTACACTATCCTATTTTTTTTTTCATAAGAACCTTTTCCTCACAATAACAATCACAACAAAAAAAGAATTAGCAAAATCGGTCCAAGCGTTGTTGACTTATGCACTCACCAACACATTTTGCGATTCATTTTTATATTATAGATAGACTAGCTTCTGCCCGCGACTTCGTCCGCGGAAAATTTCTTGTTTTAAAATAAGATTACACTCGATTAGACGATGCGCACGTTCAGCGCTAGATTCCTGAGCACGGGCCTGTGATGTTATGGCATTTTGCCTAGCGAGCCGCTGCGAGCGCTCAGCGCTAGTCTCCCTATCCCTTGTCTCAGAGACATGCTGCCTTAAATGAGATAGACGCTGCGCACGTTCAGCGCTAGATTCCTGAGCACGGGCCTGCGATGTTATGACATTTTGCCTACCAAGCCGCTGCGAGCGTCTAGCGCTAGTCTCCCTATCCCTTGTCTCAGAGACATGCTGCCTTAACTCAGATAGACGGTGCGCACGTTCAGCGCTAGTTCCTCGAGCACGGGCCCGCGATGTCCTCACATTTTGGCTAGCGAGGCGCTGTGAGCGCTCGGAGCTAGATTCTCTAGCGCGTGCTTGCGAAATATATTCTCTATTTCTCGAGAGGCGCTGCTCATTTTCAGGGGCAGATTCTTCCGTACGGCGTACTCGAGCGGCTCTTGTCTGTGATGTCTGCCGGGACAGTTGAGATTTCCTTTTAGACATGCTCTCAAAAAACTACGCACAGACTTGAAAACAATTATGAACAAAAGGAGAGCGACTCGAACACCGTCCGCCTTTACAAAACAAAACAATCGTAATATCGAATAACTCGTATCGATTATTACGATAGAACGAAGTATGAAACTACGAACATACAAAAACGTACAACGAAATTACGATATTTTCGATTATGAGGTATCTATCAACAACAACAACCATACGAACGAAACAACCGAAACCAATAAGCAAGTGACAGAAGAACTCCAACTAACGACAACGTGGGCATAATAATTCGAGAGGGTCATCAATCCACAGAAAGTCTTAACACCGCGATTCAGAAAAATTACGTAATTGCAGAACGCCATCTATGGGCAAATAGGTGAAACGTTGGGCACGCCACAATTATGGCGGTAAGTCCCCTCTTTGAGGCGTGGCTGGAAAGGCCTCACGGCGTCCTTACCTTCCGCATGACACAGGTCCTCACCGAACATGGCAAGTTCGGGAGGTTCCTGCACCGAATTAAAGCGGAAGAGACGCCCGAGTGTCGCCGCTGTACGGAACGCCCGGAGGACACGGTGGAGCACACAGTCGAGGTGTGCCCTGCCTGGGCAGAGCATCGCCGTGCCCTCGTGGGGGCGATCGGCGGCGGAGACCTCTCGCGGCGGGCTCTGGTTGAGGCCATGGTCCTTAGCGAGGAGGAATGGCAGGCGGTCGCCTCCTTCTGCGAAGCAGTAATGCTAGCAAAGGCGGAGGCAGACCGCATCAGGCAACGGCGCCCCCGCCGCCGCCGCCGGGATTCCGATCCCGATTTCCGGCCACCGTAGACGCGGGCTCACGGACGGCGAGCCATGGGTAGCTTGCTGTCCGATCGTCCGGTAATGGACCGAGCCCAAGACGTCGACGGCGCGCACTGTTCCCGCGCGCCTCAAGAAGTTGTCAGCAACAGCAGAGGCCCAGCTGGGTCGAAGCCTACCGGGTCCAGGGTTATCCGAAAGGGAACTCGTGCCCTGGTTTGAAGGCTAGAAGGAACGGGTCGGGTTTTTAGTCAGTAAGAGTCTGACACTATCTCTCGCTCCAACCAAGGGCGGGGATTGCCATAAGATAATTTTTGCCCACCATAAAAAAAAAATAGGTAAAACGTCTGCACAATGAAAGTTACGCTAGGGGCATTTTGCGTTTTAGTAGTTTTATATTATCTCCGAAACTGTATGACCAATTGCTATGCTGTAAATGGCAAATCTTATCTGTATAATGTTCTTGTGATACTGAAATAATTTATTGTCATAAGAATTAATATTTTGTTGCTCAAATAATCAACCAAACGTAAGTATGCCGAAAAAAATATTTTTAATGCAATAAAAGAAGTATAAAAGATAAAATATAAAAGATAGAGATATGGTACCGCGGACTTTTTTGTAGAAATAATTAAGACGAACCAGGTAGCCATACATTGTTTTTAATTTTAAGCAACTGTTTAGGCAGCGCACGCAAATAATTCTATTTTATGAGGTATTTTTTTCCGACTTGCTAGACAAAAGTTGTGATAGCTCGGTTAATATACATGCTATAGAAACAATTTATAGCCTATAGCACTCAGAAATAATGTAGCTTTCTGAGTGCTATAGGCTATAAATTGTTTTTAAAAAAATTTTAGAATTGGATTATTAGTTCTAGAGATTACCCCCTACATACAAACTTACAAACTTACAAATTTTACGTCTTTATAATATTAGTATAGATTTGTGAAACACTAGCAACCTTGCAGGACTGTTTTACTAACATAATAAACAACAACTTTTGTTCTATGACTTTTTACAAAACTTAATACCTTTACCAAAAACAAACCTTCAACATTTTGTTTTACTATTTAACATACTTCAACTCTGTATTTTGCTGTATCTACCTACGCCTTCTGCACACTCTTCTCGTAGTAATAGTAAGCAGGCTTCCGAAACGTTGTCATCACACCTACCTAGCAACAATTCACACTATTTTCGTGTACTCATCACACTAGAAAATTGATACGCCAGCATAGACTTCGTAACATTTAGAACGAACAATTTAAATAAGTACTATGCGTTCCAAATGAGAATAGGAAAGCAAATGAACTCAATCTGTCAAATTTTGATGGAAAAGTAAAGTTTCCAAAAAAAGCTTATTTGCGTTTAAATTGTTTTGTTTTTGTTTAACTGAGCCTTATTAAGAAATAGATAAAAAAGTTATTTATAACTATATTTTTTTTTTGAAAACTATACTTTTCAATCAAAATTTGACAGATCGAGTTCATTGGCTCTCCTATTCTTATTTGGAACGCACAGTATTTTTATTTTTGTATGAAAATCTGATGAACTAAAATATGAGATTCTTTTAAAATTCATAGAACAAAAGTTGTTGTTCATGATGTTAGAACCATAGTCCTGAGAGGTTGCTAGTGTCTTACAAATAATCCTGAATAGGGTGACTGGTAATTAGTGACCGATACTTATACACGTGATTGTACTCATGATTACAAACAACTTTCCCAAAGAAACTTTTTTTTTATACTCATTAGTTTTATCACAGCAACAAAACAGCTGTTCGCGCAATTTCGCGCGCGCACGTCTGCGACTTCTCAGCTGTTAGCCGCGTAACGCCGTCGTCTCATGTACCTTACCTACAATAATGATAGTGCACCCACGCGCTTGCAAACCCATTGGTGTATTAATCAGCGTAAGTACCAACATGTTCCGAATAAATAATGTAAGTTAAATAATGAGTGTAAAAAAAAAGTGTTTTTTGGGAAAGTTGTCTGTAATCATGAGTACAATCACGTGTATAATTATCGGTCACTAATTACCGGTCACCCTATATACCTACTTGAGCTGCTGCTGTTGTTGCTTGTTGAAAATTATTTTCACGGAGTAAGTAGTGATTATTTTACACTTTTTAGTTTGGTAAAAGTACTATGAAAGTGGGTTGTTTGTTTGATAAACTATATTTATTTTTCACTTTTTAGTGAATAGCCGCCGAATGAGATAAAAATATTAAGCGGATAAATATTAAGTCATGTGTGCAAATCAAAAAGCAGGTCGATATGAAACCATAACGGTATATAACCATTATGCGCAGATTGCGCATAATGGTTTTGAAATTAAGCTCTAAATTCAAATATCTAAATTTTTCTACTGGTCATTTTATTTACACGTTAAGAATTATTTTCTGCCTATATCAATATTGTTTTTTTTATTTATTTGGTCTAATTATTGTCATTGGTATTTGATGGGTGTGCAAAGTTTAAAGAAAATCGATAAAATCGACGAAGATCGCTCAAAGTTGGGAAAACTCGAGTACAAACGCGGTGGTTTCAAACAAACAAATAAGCTAACAAACAAGCTAACAAACAAGCTAACAAACAAGCTAACAAACAAGCTAACAAACAAGCTATCAAACAAGCTAACAAACAAGCTAACAAACAAGCTAACAAACAAGCTAACAAACAAGCTAACAAACAAGCAAACATTATATCGAACTAACGTGCGTTGGTGACTACAAGGAACGCCGAGAACTGGCGTCCGTTAACAAAATCACATTTAAGGGCCTCGGTGTTAAAGTGTAGTGAATACAAACTGTAGCGACATCTATGACTGACGCCACGTAAGAACTACGAAGAAAATACGAAAACCTGCATCGCGCAATCAAAGTTCTCCGCGCGATTTGAACATATACGACAGCCCGACATCAACTATCGGGCAGTCGCCCACCAGACTATAACATCCGGTCTGGTCGGAGGATTCTCTCTTTTCAACGGAGGTTTGCGGGACTTTACTCTCTGTTCCGCTTACTTCCAAACTGGTGACGAGATAAACCAGTGTCGCACAGCATGTATGCAGTGAAGGCAGAGATCTCTTCTATGTATCTCGTAATATAAGGCAGTTTATCATAGCATTGCTTCAGTCAAAACATAATTTAACGTTCGTAACGTACGTTTAATACCTAACTGATTTACTTCACTTTCAGAAAAATGCCAATTTCATAATTGCAATGTTTCTAAAACATTGCAGCTCGCAACTCGTAAATACAGACCAATAGTGTGTTACTTAAAAGAGGCACAGGATCCTGATCTTTCATTATCTGCAATGGATATTGTTGGGAAAGAGATCAGAGTGATCCTTCTCGAGAGAGTCCTGGCTACTGAACCTTGCAGCGCACTGAACACTACAGCAGACCTATTATCAAGTAAGTTGTTGGCACTCAATTTATACACCGCTAAATTTTGATCGTTTTAATCCTGTGGAGGGTCGATCCGGTACATGTTACACTATCGATTTGTAACGATAAAATTAAAAAATAAAGTTTTTTTTTTTAATTCGTATTTTACGCATGTACGAAATTAATTTCTTTAAGAAAACGTCAGCTGAGCGAGTCCAATGACCTGTAGGTAGTTAGTACGCAACCACAGTATAAAATATCCATATTTATACTGTGACGCAACGCCGATTTGGGTTTTTGAATGATTTGTATACCGCATAAAAGCACAAGAAGGCATTTTAATAACCTTTATCTTACTTAAAACAAAAAATAATATTTTTGCATATAGTCGGTCTAAAAAGTCAAACGACTTGGGAATTTTGTATAATACTAGCTTCTGCCCGCGACTTCGTCCGCGGAAAATTTCTTGTTTTAAAATAAGATTACACTCGATTAGACGCTGCGCACGTTCAGCGCTAGATTCCTGAGCACGGGCCTGCGATGTTATGGCATTTTGCCTAGCGAGCCGCTGCGAGCGCTCAGCGCTAGTTACCCTATCCCTTGTCTCAGAGACATGCTGCCTTAAATGAGATAGACGCTGCGCACGTTCAGCGCTAGATTCCTGAGCACGGGCCTGCGATGTTATGGCATTTTGCCTAGCGAGCCGCTGCGAGCGCTCAGTGCTAGTCACCCTATCCCTTGTCTCAGAGACATGCTGCCTTAAATGAGATAGACGCTGCGCACGTTCAGCGCTAGATTCCTGAGCACGGGCCTGCGATGTTATGGCATTTTGCCTACCAAGCCGCTGCGAGCGCTCAGCGCTAGTCTCCCTATCCCTTGTCTCAGAGACATGCTGCCTTAAATGAGATAGACGCTGCGCACGTTCAGCGCTAGATTCCTGAGCACGGGCCTGCGATGTTATGGCATTTTGCCTACCAAGCCGCTGCGAGCGGTCAGCGCTAGTCTCCCTATCCCTTGTCTCAGAGACATGCTGCCTTAAATGAGATAGACGCTGCGCACGTTCAGCGTTACCAAACAATCGTAATATCGAATAACTCGTATCGATTATTACGATAGAACGAACTACGAAACTACGAACATACAAAACAAACGTACTACGAAATTACGATATTTTCGATTATGAGGTATCTATCAACAACAACAACCATACGAACGAAACAACCGAAACCAATAAGCAACTGACAGAAGAACTCCAACTAACGACAACGTGGGCATAATAATTCGAGAGGGTCATCAATCCACAGAAAGTCTTAACACCGCGATTCAGAAAAAATACGTAATTGCAAAACGCCGTCTATGGCAAATAGGTAAAACGTTGGGCACGCCACAACACTTATGGCGGTAAGTCCCCTCTTTGAAGCGTGGCTGGAAAGGCCTCACGGCGTCCTTACCTTCCGCATGACACAGGTCCTCACCGGACATGGCAAGTTCGGGAGGTTCCTGCACCGAATTAAAGCGGAAGAGACGCCCGGGTGTCGCCACTGTGCGCAACGCCCGGAGGACATGGTGGAGCACACAGTCGAGGTGTGCCCTGCCTGGGCAGAGCATCGCCGTGCCCTCGTGGGGGCGATCGGTGGCGGAGACCTCTCGCGCCGGGCTCTGGTTGAGGCCATGGTCCGGAGCGAGGAGGAATGGCAGGCGGTCGCCTCCTTCTGCGAAGCAGTAATGCTAGCAAAGGAGGAGGCAGACCGCATCAGGCAACGGCACCCCCGCCGCCGCCGCCGGGATTCCGATCCCGATTTCCGGCCACCGTAGACGCAGGCTCGCGGACGGCGAGCCATGGGTAGCTCGCTGTCCGATCGTCCCGTGCGCCTCAAGGAGTTGTCAGCAACAGCAGAGGCCCAGCTGGGTCGAAGCCTACCGGATCCATGGTTATCCGAAAGGGAACTCGTGCCCTGGTTTGAAGGCCAGAAGGAACGGGGTGGGTTTTTAGTCAGTAAGAGTCTGACACTATCTCCCGCTCCACCCAAGGGCGGGTGTTGTCATAAGATGATTTTTGCCCACCATAAAAAAAAATAGGTAAAACGTCTGCACAATGAAAGTTATGCTAGGGGCATTTTGCGTTTTAGTAATTTTATATTATCTCCGAAACTGTATGACCAATTGATATACTGTAAATGGCAAATCTTATCTGTATGATGTTCTTGTGATACTGAAATAATTTATTGTCATAAGAATTAATATTTTGTTGCTCAAATAATCAACCGAACGTAAATATGCCGAAAAAAAAAAATTTTTTAATGCTATAAAAGAAATATAAAAGATAGAGGTATGGTATCGCGGACTTTTTTGTAGAAATAATTAAGGCGAACCAGGTAGCCATACATTGTTTTTAATTTTAAGCAACTGTTTAGGCAGCGCACGCAAATAATTCTGTTTTATGAAGTATTTTTTTCCGACTTGCTAGACAAAAGTTGTGATAGCTCGGTTAATATACATGCTATAGAAACAATTTATAGCCTATAGCACTCAGGAATAATGTAGCTTTCTGCCAGTTAAAAATTTTAGAATTGGATTATTAGTTCCAGAGATTACCCCCTACATACAAACTTACAAACTTACAAATTTTACCTCTTTATAATATTAGTATAGATTTAATAATTTAAAAAAACCTTTTTATAAAAAAAATAATAACCGACTTAACTAAAAAATTGGATTGAATTTGAAGAGTTCCCTCGATTTCGCCAAGATTCCATCATCAGATCCCAACTTGGTGACTATGGGACCAATTGGAAAGTATACCCTTTCTAACAAAAAAATAATTTTTCAAATCGGTTATGTGCGAACAAACATAAAAAAAAAACATACAAACATCCCAATTGAGAACCTCCTCCTTTTTTAGAAGTCGGTTAAAAAAATACTTATATTCAACACTGTTTATAAGGTTCTTCTATTAGTAAACAATGATCAAGATCTATCAACCTTGATAATTGAACCAGTGTTGACTACATCAGATTTCATTTTGCCCTAATAATTCAAGTCGTTTGAATTTTTAGACAGACTCTAACGCGCCCGTTCATGTCACTCGCCGATTGCGGCTGTTTGAAATTCGGCTACCTGCGGACCTGGGGCTCAAGTCTGCTATTTTTATAAGTTCGTCATTCCAACACGATCCCATTGTCATATTGCTAAAAGTTTGTAATCTGCTAATTCATAATGATCGATCAGTGATCGGTCAATGGTCTTGTAATAGAATTGTGATAGAATGACTATATCGAGCTTATTAAAAGCACTAGCTGCGTAATGACGTCGTAATGGTGGGCCACTGATCAAAGGAATTGTCAAAATTTTAGCAGATTAAGTACCACATACGTCAGATATTCATTAGTCATTGTGAACGAGATTAACATTCTATGCCGTTTGTTTGCCATTGGAAAGTCTAGTTTATTAGTAGATTACCAAAACTTTTCAAAATCAACAGTTATGAAATCAATGATTGACCATTCTGACACTATTTTAATAGCAGACCCTTAGGGCCCTTAGGCCCTTAGGGCTTGCGGCCCTGATTTCAGCGGACCACGCACTAGACTATCTTCCGTTGTTTTGTTTTAATCTATTTATTATTATTATTCTGAAGATAAGGGGCTATCCAGTGTAGGGGATGTAGTCACTGCGACCTAAAAGATCTACTGTGACTCGCCACCTTGTTAGAGTAACTTTTTTAGCCCGGAGGCTTCCAGGAAGTCTAGAATACTACTAGCTTTAAGAGTTTTAATCTCCTCCGGGCGAAATGTGTCGGCCCAGATGGATACTCCGTTTGTGGATAAGGGGCCCGCATTCACACAAAAGGTGCTTAGGCGTCTCCCTCTCCTGATTACAGTACCGGCAAACATCAGTGTCACTTAGTTGTTTTCATCTAAAGCTTTGGTTTCCTAGGAAAGCGGTGCCGTCATATAGCGGTCGTAATATTACGGACGCAAAAAGGCTGCCGTCTTTACGGTGACGACATGTGGAAAGTTCCACAGCCGTTTTAACACACCGTCAGTAATTTTTTTCAAACAAACGTCAAACGAAAAGTATCCAAGATAGAAAATGGACGACCTTGATTTAGCTTTAGTAATTTACTTGGAATTAAACAGAAAAATCAGAAAAGGAAAATAGTCGTTGTTCCGAAAAAAAAACACAAGTAATAAAAATAGCTTCACCGCTATCAATGAAACGTTCACGAAACCATCTGACACCGGCAAGACGGCCGTCATGCAAATGGCGGCACCACTTTTTGACGTTACGGTGTCAGTTACCGCTCTCTAGGAAACCGCGCCATTATGTTTACATAGACAACGTTCTAGTGACGTCATTCACCGCTGTATTACGGCCGCTATATTACGGCACCGCTATCCTAGGAAACCAAAGCTTAAGGTTATTCGAGCCTTATTAGGAAGAACATCGTAAGCGACAGTGAGCATTTTTGCAGTACTAGTAGGTTTTCTCTTCCATAATTATAAAGTACTAGCTTTTGTCCGCGCGGCTTTTAACCCAAAGAAGGCCCCGGGTGCTGATGGTTTCACTGCAGATATCTGCGAGCGAGTGGTCTCGCAGGACCCAGGGACTTTCCTGGCGATCGCCAACAAGTGCCTACAGCTGGGCCACTTCCCAAAGCCCTGGAAAGAGGCGACTGTCGTCGTCCTGCGAAAGCCCGCCAAGGAAAACTACTTCCAGCCGAAGTCGTACAGGCCAATTGGCCTTCTCCCGGTCCTAGGCAAGGTACTCGAAAAGATGATCGTGGGGAGATTGAAGTGGCACCTTCTCCCCAAAATGAGCGCCCGCCAGTATGGTTTCGTACCGCAGAGAAGCACCGAAGACTCCCTCTATGACCTAATGGGACACGTAAGAGGTAAGCTAAACCAGAAAAAGCTGATGACCATGATCTCATTGGACATAGAGGGAGCCTTCGATAGCGCATGGTGGCCGGCCATAAAGGTTAGGCTAAGGGAAGAGGGCTGTCCCGGAAACATCCAGAAAGTAATCAGCAGCTACCTTCAGGACAGGAGGGTCGAGGTGAGGTATGGTGGGGAAACGCACTCCATAAGCACAACAAAGGGGGGGCTCCATAGGAGGCCCCATTCTATGGAACCTCATCCTCGACCCACTGCTGAAGGAGCTGACTGCAAGGGGCATCTATTGCCAGGCGTTCGCCGACGACATAGTCCTGGTTATTGACGGAGACACTGCGTTGGAGGTTCAAAGACATGCTAATGCTGCCCTCGCCTATGGGGGAGTGGGGAGTCAAAAACAAGCTTAAGTTCGCGCCCCACAAAACACAAGCTATGGTGGTCACGCGAAAGCTTAAATATGACGAACCACTCCTTAGCATGGGCGGGGTCAGTATTGGCATGTCCAAGGAAATAAAAATCCTTGGCCTAACCATTGACAGCTGCCTGACATTTAACAAACATAAATGTATGTAAAAAAGTAGTTAACATGTACGGGCAGCTATCGAGGGTGGCCAAAATCAGCTGGGGCCTCCACGCAGATGTCATCAGGACAATCTATAATGCAGTCATTGAACCAGTGATTATGTACGCGGCGAGCGCCTGGGTGCCGGCAGTGGGGAAGCTGGGAGTCAAAAAGCAACTGAATACGGATATCGTGTGGGAGTATCCCGGCGAGGTGCAAAGGAACTTCTGCGCAAATCCGCGCCTGTCCAGCGCGAATTTGCGCAGAAGCTCTGCAAAGCCTACCGCACGGTCTCTTTGAACGCAGCGCTGCACCTCGCCGGGATACTCCCACACGATATCCGTATACAGGAAGCAGCCGCTCTTTACGAGGCAAAGAGGAGAGTGCCCCGGCCGGATCTGGCGGGCAGGCATATGCACCTGGAGTTCAAAAGCTTGATAGACGAGGACGAACTGAATGCTAATAGTGACTTTGCCGTCAAGATATTCACAGATGGCAGTAAGATTGACGGCAAGGTGGGGGCCGCAATATCTTACTGGGAAGGCGCGGCCGAAACCAAGGCCGTCAAGCTTAAACTGCCATCTTACGGCACCGTCTATCAAGCAGAACTCCTGGCCGTATGCAGAGCCACGGGTGACATCGTTCGAGGTGCTCAGCAGAGCTTCGCAATTTACAGCGATTCTAAATCTGCGCTGGACACGGTTGTTAATAACGGCTCCCTGCATCCCCTGGCCGTCGAGGCCCGCAAAAACCTCCGGACGGCCTTTAACCAGAATAAAACTGTGTCCTTGTTCTGGTTGAAAGCCCACGCGGGGCTTGCGGGCAACGAACGCGCCGACTGTCTGGCTAAAATGGCTGCCCTCACTCTGAAACGCGCCCATGACTACGATAAGTGCCCGGTCTCATTCGTCAAGGGCTAAATCAGACGGGAGTCTCTTGGCGAATGGAACCGGAGGTATCAGTCAGGGGAAACTGCTGGGATAATCAAAGTCTTCTTTCCGGATGCCACCGTGGGATACGGAATCATTAGAAAGATGACCTTCGACAGTATCACGATGCAGATACTGACAGGGCACGGTGGGTTCTCCGAATATCTGACCAGATTCAAGTGTAAGGAGGACCCATCGTGCGCTTGCGCCCCGGGAGTCGATGAATCCGCTCTGCATGTCTTGCTCGACTGTCCGATCTTTGGTCGGGCAAGATATAACTGTGAGCAGGAGCTTGAGCAGCAAATAAATAGGGGAACGGTTAAAGAGATAATGGCTAACAACAAAACAAGAAATGCATTTTTGAAATACGCAAAAGAAATAGCCGTGGTCATAATAAACAAAAATAAATAAAGTAATCTACTAAAACATGCAATATTCCTATAATAAATGTAAAATAAAGGACAAATAAATAACAAATATAAAATGTAAAACTATATGCTACGTATTAAATACACAAATTAAAATAAAATAATAATTAAATAAACAAAGTATAATAGCTATATACCAAGACAGGGAAAGAAGAAAACAGTATCACTAGAAGAAAAGCCTCAAGAAAGCGCAAAATATTGGGGAACCAAGCGTTTGCGCAACCCTTGAGGAAAGGAAGGAATTCAGAATGGAATAAATAAATATATAGCAATACATCTTTGTAAATTACAAAATACTAATTAAATATTATATAATAAATTAAATATAAAACGTATCACAAATACATATACCATAAAACTACCAAACATGAATATTAAAAATAAATACAAATTAACAGGAAATAATAAGAAAATACACTAAACCATTCATAGAGAACTCAGATAATCAATAACAATAAAGTAACAAACATAATTTGATATATTAAAAACAATATAAATAATTACAAAACCAATACACCTAAAATAAAATTATGACTTATAACGACTCTGCTTAGAGCAGGGAGTGGCGTGTCTAAATATTAAAAAAATACCCTACTCTACCCTTCTCTACCCTACTCTACCCTAATCTACCCTACTCTACCCTACTCTATTCTACCCTACACTACCCTATTTTTTTTTTTTTTCATAAGAACCTTATCCTCACAATAACAATCACAACAAAAGAAAAATCAGCCAAATCGGTCAAGCCGTTTTCATGCTATGTGGTGACAACGGAAAACGGGTTTCATTTTTATATATATAGATAGATTTACGAAAATATGTAGTAGCAACAATTCTATTAGATCGGTAGTTATATGAAGTTATATTTTTTTATTTTATTTATTATCATGAATTAATACTTTTTAATTATGGAAGAGAAAATCTACTAGTACTGCAAAAACGCTCACTGTCGCTGACGATGTTCTTCCTAAAAAGGCTCGATATGTATTGTATTGCACTATAACAAACTAATCCAAGTGTCGTTCTTCAGGTAAAGCCTGTAAAGTTAGCAGTTACAGTAGCACGCTTGTGTATTCACTGTTAGCTTTCGGTGGAGTGATCATAATACTAATATGGTTGGTGAACAGTTATATCTGCATCAAGAAGATATGCTGTGTAAGACCAAAACCACCGAAACCAACGCCAAGAGTCGACGTAAGTATTCAACTTGTTTAAGCGTGACTGTAATAGATCATGTTCGAATCGAAACACAACACTGCGCTCCAAAACGCAAATCGTTGATGTGGCTCAAAAGGCGGCCCAACTTAAATGGGACTGGGCAGGACATGTCTGCCGCATGTCCAACGAGCTGTGGGCGCGTAACACGCTGGATTGGCTGGATTGGTGCCCGGACACAGCAACGCGGGGCCGAGGCAGACCACGAAGGAGATGGCGGGACGACCTGGATGGCTTCCTTACGAATTGGAATGAGAAGGCGAGGAACCGTGATCGTTAGAAGGAGTGGAGGGAGGCCTTTGCTCAGCAATGGGGCAATATGATAAAAAAAAGTGTGACTTAAACAGCACTTTTGAGACTTTAAAGAGCAGTGGTGGCCGAGTGGTAATGGCTCCGACTTACGAGTTGTAGATCGCTGGTTCAAACCCTGTCAGTTTGTGTAATTTATTTCATTACCACTGCCCTCAAAACGGTGAAGGAAAACATCGTGAGGGAACCGGCATGTCCTAGAACCAACCAAAATTTTGAAGACATGTGACATCCATCAACCTGCACTGGGCCCGCGAGCTGGATTACGGTCCATTGCCTTTCCTAGAGAGAAGGCCTGAGTCCCAACAGTGGAAACATTATAAGGCCGACTATGCTGATGTAGATAATATAAATTACTAGCTTTTGCCCGTACGGCTTCGCTCCCGCTCTTCCCTACTCTACCCTACTCTACCCTACCAAACTTCACATAAACCATCTACTAAATAGTCCGAACAAAGCCTAAAAATTTGGTTTGGATAGGTGAGCCCGTTCTTGAGTTATAAAATAACAACGAAAAGTGGCATTGATTTTTATATATATAGAAGATAAAAGATATAGATATAGATATATGTAGATATATATATATAGATTTATTTAGATGCTTGATTTTATTTTCAGCCAGCATCTGTTTACTACGAAAATCTCCTGTCGGTATTCGAGCCCATCAACGAGCGGGAGGCGGCAGAACAGCAAAAAAATATTTATGAAGAAATACGAGCTCATTAGTTTGCAACACTAGTAGAGTCTGTCTAATGAAAGCGTAACCTGGAGTTTTTTTTTTTAATTAAAGTGGCAACATTATTTTGCCGCCAAAATCACGTCTAAGTCTATGATTGCAATTGTCAGTTTTTTGAAACAGATATTTATTTATCAACAATAACTGCTTTATCATGGGTAAAACAATATAAAGTTATGTGCGAAAGCTGCTACACACTATCACCAGTGAGTTTAAACAAAAACAAGAAGAGAAAGAAGTTGTTTTCTAAAAAAAACAACAATGTTTATACACGATCTTGGATTTTTAAGTTAGTGTGACACTATAATCTTGATCATTGTTGACTGACCACTAGATATTTTTACGGTATGAATGATGACTATTTTAATTGATTATCGCAGTTTTGTGCTCTTGGTATTCTTGTCGGAAGGCCAAAATGCCAAATTGTAAATAAAGAATATTATATACGGCATTTGAGAGAACAGATAAAATCAATTTGGAATAATAACTAACATTTTGTGTATTATTAACCTTTACCATACATGTACCAATAAATAAATCTACACAATTTTATGTTCTTATACAACTATTGTACAATCGTCATATATAAAAAAATACTCAAGTACCAAAACTTTTTTCTCCTACTATTTCAATAATACCATATTCAAATTTTTGGGTTTCAACCTCCTTTTCTCAGGTCACGCTTTCAGTAGACGGACTCTATTTCATAAGAATGGTTCTCCTGATGATGGTCGTTGCACACTTTAATGACTCAACATCAGCTCAACCACAAAATAGAGGCTTACTGTCCATGGGCGTACCCAGCTTCTGGTCTAGGAGAGGGCAAGTCAGATTTTTAGGTCGGATCGTCCGCGGCTATTTTGTCATACACACTACACAAACACACCTACTTACATGAAACATTAGGTATATGTAGTGTAGTGTGTAGAGCAAACAGCCGCAAATGATCCTGCTTCATAGGTAGTTAAATAAATAAAAGTAAATTTGACTATGCATGCATTTTTATTTTATTTAAATCGCTTCTACTTGCAAAGTAATTTTCGAGGATCTTCTGCAAAACGGTTTCGAGCTCCTTCAAAACAATAACATGTCAAATAAAATAAATGCTAGTCGCTCGCAACCAAAGATTTTAAATATCCTACAGTGCGTTTCACTTAGGAGGTTCCTTTGCCGTAATGTTGGCAATATGGAAAAACAGTGTTGCAATATTTTTAGCAATTAATAATAATAATAATAATACAATAATAATGATACAATTCTACGCACCTTCCTGATGTCGTGTATGAGGCAATGGAGTACGGTCCTCCGCTATCCAGGATGTCGAAATATCCAGGGGAATAGCGAACCTGTTAGGATTGAGCGAGGTATATTCCAGGGTGATAGTTTGAGTCCACTTTGGTTTTGCCTAGCCTTGAATCCTCTAAGCACACTGCTGGAGAATTCAGGTCTAGGCTATAGGTTGAAGAGAGGTGGTCAGGTTATATCTCACCTCCTTTACATGGATGACTTGAAACTGTTTGCCCCCAACAATCTGCAACTGATGGAGCTACTGAAGGTAACTGAAACCTTCAGTAGTGCCATCAGGATGGAGTTTGGTGAGGACAAATGTGCAGTCATGCATGTAAAGCGAGGGGAGGTTGTGGAGTCCGTGGGCACTCAACTCACGGATTCCATAAACCTGAGGTCCCTCTCGTCAACCGAAACCTATAAGTATTTGGGTATGTCGGAAGCTCTAGGCATCAGTATCACTGACATGAAGCAATCGTTGAAGGAGCGTTTCTTTGGGCGCCTGAAGAAGGTATTCAATAGCCTTCTTTCAGGCGGAAACAAGGTGCGCGCCTTCAACGGTTGGGTCATGCCGGTACTGATGTACTCTTTCGGCATACTTAAATGGACTCAAACGGAACTTGACGCCCTGGATAGGCGGGTCCGTACATTGCTGACTGCATACCGAATGCATCACCCACGATCGTCGGTGATGAGACTGTATATCCCGCGGAAGTGTGGGGGTCGAGGCTTTTTAAATGCTAAGACCCTACACAACCGCGAGGTATGCAGCCTCAGGGAATATTTCCTAGCTGCCGACGTGGGTATGCATCGAGATGTAGTGGCAGTGGACAAGGGACTCACCCCGCTCGCCCTGGCTAACGAGAACTGGCGCAAGCCTATAGTGCTTGACACTAACGATCGCAGGGAAGTATGGCAGAGCAAAGAGCTTCACGGACGCTTTTTCCGGGCCCTTCATGGGCCCGATGTAGACCAATTGGCGTCCGTAGCCTGGCTGCGTTTCGGTGACTTCTTTGGGGAAACCGAAGGCTTTGTCTGTGCAATTATGGACGAAGTTATCATGACGAATAACTACCGGAGATTTATTGTGAAGGACGGCACGGTTGACATCTGTCGGGCATGTCACCGTCCGGGAGAATCAATACGTCACATTATCTCTGGTTGTTCTCGTCTTGCTAACGGAGAATACTTGCATAGGCACAACCTAGTAGCCAGGATTATACATCAGCAACTTGCTCTGAAGTACTCTCTTGTAGAATCAGAAGTGCCATACTACAGGTATGAGCCCGACCCAGTTCTTGATAATGGCCATATCACTTTGTACTGGGACCGGTCCATCATCACTGACAGGACTGTTTTAGCTAATAAGCCTGATATAGTGGTGGTGGACCGAAGTGAGAGGCGTGCAGTGATTGTTGATGTTTCCATTCCACATGACGAGAACCTCGTGAGAGCCGAGAAAGATAAACAAATTAAGTATATTGACTTGGCTCGCGAGGTTGTCGACATGTGGGATGTGGACACTGCGATCATTGTACCGATAGTCGTGTCGGGTAATGGCTTAATTGCCAAGAGCCTCGACCAACACCTTAGGAGGCTCTCGTTAGGCGGCTGGATCAAGGGCTTGATCCAGAAAGCGGTACTCCTGGACACGGCTCGTATAGTCAGGAGGTTCCTTTCTCTGGAGCCCTGACCGCCGGTAGCTTGGACCCTGTTCCCGATACCGGTGGGATACTGTTTTTTATATTTTTAAATGTTTTATTTTTATTTTTGAAATATTTAAAAATGTAATCAATATGTGTACAAAATAAATAAAGAAATAATAATAATAATATTTATTAATGAAAAGAGGTTACAGGGTGTGGGTATTGCTAAACATTTTGTTTTCATTAATCAATAATTAACATAGTATAAATTTCCGAAGATTTTCTGCACTAGGCTAGGCCTGTCCCGCAGGAAGCATACAAGTTTTCTTTGGAGTTACAAATTATAAGTATGTATGCGCGTATTAACAAGGTGAAACAGTGATGTAATATGTCTATTTTATCTGATATTACAAAGATACTAATTAGAGTAGATACAAGCTAAATTATTGGAGAGTAACTATAAAGGATTTCTATACATAACAAATTACTAATATTATCTATAGAATATAAATAACAAAGTCTTAGAACTAATGGCATTTAATGCTTATTATTTATTTTAAAACTATGAGATCATACCTTATTATAACAATTGTCTTATAAAAAGTTCTGTTCTATCATATGTCCAATCAATCAATTCTTTGGTTATTTTAGTTTTAGCGTCACGAAGCGATAGTTTACTTAAGCTAAGAATTTTGGTAAGGTTATTGTAAACCAGGGTTTTCATATAGGTGCTGAACCTTTTGGCAAATTCTGTTTTGACGGGAATGATAGGTAGCTTGAACACACGCCTCCTCACCATGTTTTCATAGTCTGGTAATTTTAGTACTTCTTTATGGGTGAGAAGAGTGATTTTTAATAGGTATAGTTTTCTAACACTAAGTACCTGAGTTTCTTTGTACAGGAGAACGGTAGGGAAGCGGAAAGGTTTTTGATCATAGTCTTAAGGACTGCACGTTGTGATCTTTCTAAGCCTACGAGATGAGAAGAAGAGGTACCACCCCATGCCAGGATACAATAAGATAGAATCGACTGACACAGTGTGGTATAAATTTTCCGAAGAAGATTTAATGGAGCCACGTCTCTTAGCTCTTTCATTACAAATACGATCTTTCTTACCCTTGCAGATGTTGCCGCAATATGCTCACTGAAGTTAAGTTTTTCGTCTATGAGTACTCCTAAATATTTTGTGCATGTTACTTTATTTAGCTGTTTGCATTCACATGTTGGTAAGTTTAGGTCAATATATGTTTCGGCAGATGGTTGGCAAGTATGCACTATAAACTTTAAGTCAGGTGGTGGTGCAGAGATAGCAGTTTTGTGAAAGCAAATAAAATTTGTCTTTGTGGTGTTTAGGGTTAATAGGTTGCTATTTAACCATTCAACAACACGTTGGAGTCCAGTTTGTGATGAATATTTTACACTATTCCATGTTTTATTGTGAAATATTACTACTGTATCGTCTGCGTAGTTTATAATGTCTGCATTTTCAATGTTAATTGAGGACATATCGTTTAGATAAACTAAAAAGAGCGTGGGTCCAAGAATGCTGCCTTGAGGTACACCAAAAGCTATATCGTGTGTGTTACTTGTATAGGAATTCGTTTTAGTACATTGTTTTCTGCCAGTAAGGTAGCTGCAAAACCATTCAAGGCAAATTCCTCGCACTCCGATTGCTTCTAGTTTTTTAAGGAGAATTAAAATTGAAACTGTATCAAAGGCTTTCGTCAGGTCAAGACTCCGATGCATGACAATCCTTTGTCGAGATGATCAGACACGATTTTCGTCAAGAGTGATACTGCATGCTCGGTTGACTTGCCTTGACGAAAGCCAAACTGTTGGTTTGATTTTTTTTTTCGTCGATTCTTCGTTACTTTTAACAATTACCTTTCTTTTTTACTATTTTTGTAAAAAGTTTAGGACGCTGGGCTCCATTCTGATTGTCCTGCAATTCTTTCAAATACCAAAATCGCCACGTCACAATATCGTACCTCTCTATTAACAACTTCCTTTTAGACCTGCTTTTTTTAAATAAAATCCCATTCCTCTCGAAATTCTTCAAAAAGTGTTGCAACTACCGTTAAAATCAATTTCGTTTCGCATTTCGGGGAACAATTTTGGTAGAGTAGGCAACTTTTCCTTTTTTCCCTTCTTTTTGTGTAGACAGACTGGGGAGCCAACCTTACGCCAAAGGAACTTCTTAAGTGAAACGCACTGTACAGTGCGTTTCACTTAAGAAGTTACATTGCTGTCATGTTGGTAGTATTGAAAATAATGTTGCCATATTTTTAGCAATTAAATTACTAGATATGAGGGAGATTAACTGATACTTCGTTACTTTAACAATTGCCTTTTTTTATTGTTACTATTTTTGTATAAAGTATAGGGCGCTGGGCTCCACTCCGATTGTCTTACAATTCTTTCAAATAACGAAAACGCCACGCCACAGTATCGTTCCTCTCCATTAACAACTTCCTTTGAGACCTACTTTTTTAAAATAAAATCCCATTCCTCTCATAATTTTCCAAAAAGTGTTGCAGCTACCGTTAAAATCGATTTCGTTTCACATTTCGGGGAACAATTTTGGTAGAGTAGGCAACTCTTTCCTTTTCAGTCACTAATTACCAGTTATCCTATGTCCGTGCATCACTGTGTACCAGCTGAAAATCAACGCTGGGTGTGTAACGCCCGGCAAATGCTGAGGTGGTCCACCACTCGGTGCGGGCACGCTCGGTGCAGTAAGCACTTTTGTTCTTTGTGATACATCTCAGGCCAGTGGTGGGTTGTTTTCTGAGGGTTAGAACCAGAAACCCCATAGTTCTCGGTCGGAACTGTCTGCGGTGATAGCCCGGTGAGGCAGAGTGGTGCTGTCCCAGTGAGCCAGGATGATGCTCTAGTGAGCCAGCATTATTATGACTGGCGTGTTGGTCTAGTGGTTAGTGGCCCTGACTGCTATGCCGGAGGTCGTGGATTCGATTCCCACCCAGGACAAATGTGATGAGCATGATCATTTGTTCTGTGTCTGGGTGTAATTTATCTATAACTAGCTGACCCGGCAAACGTTGTTTTGCCTTATAAATTATTTTTTTCTATAAAAAAATAGGGGTTGGTGATAAAAAAAAGTAAAAATTTAGGGTTGTATGTATTTTTTAATGCCACATTATAAAAAAATAAAAACAAAAAATTTCGTCCAAAAATAAAAAATAAAAATTTAAGGATGAACAACCCTTATCACTTAGGGGTACGGAAAATAGATAGTAGCCGATTCTTAGACCTACTGAATACGCATATAAAATTTGGTAAAAATCGGTAAAGCCGTTTCGGAGGAGTACGGTAACTAACATTGTGACACGGAAATTTTATATATTAGAGAAGATATGCATGTATTTAGAAATATATAATAAGTATGTTTATCAGTTGTCTAGTACCTACACATAACACAAGCTCTGCTTAGCTTGAGACTAGACGGCGTTGTGTGATAGTTGTGGAATATTATTATTTTTATTTAAAATATCCATTGCGGAATACAAAATCTCAAAAAATCTGGGCAGTTGTACGATTTTACGGCAACCAACAGACGAAAATCAAATCTTTCCTCTTTATAATATGTATTGGTTTAGAAAATAAAATATTTTTTTACACCACCTGCTCGATAATGTCGTTTTATACGTCATACAAACCTCACTTAAAGCAACTCATTATTATCTAGGGAAATAATAGAAAGAAAGAAAGAAAGATAAACATTTTATTTACGTGAATTAGACGCATACTTATAGCTAAATAACAAACGTAACAAAAAATCCGTCGATAAGGGAAGATATGCGTCTCATCCGCGCAAAACGGCCCAACGCTCAGCATAAAGCTGTGACCTCACGCATAATGCGATGAGCTCACAGCGCTGTTTTTCAGCGTGGGCCGGTCGCTGTGTCGACGTAAACGATGCAGTTAAACAAAAGATGTATATAATAATACTATATATAATAATAATAATATTAATAATAAAATACAGATGATGTAACTAAAATATATAGATAACGTGATAAATACATACATTTATATAAAGTGGCAACACCACGACACGCCCGTAGCACAATTTGTGCAACCCGTTTTTATAGTCTGTGGCGATTTCCATAGACTGGCAGTGGCATAGACTCACGCTAATGCCTTGAACAGCCTGCCTGTAGTAGAATATATAAAATCTTTGCCTGCCTGATACACGTTTAATGCATTTTACCAGAAAAAGAAACTTGTACAAAATATACCTAGGGTTGGGTAAAATTAACCAGGATTTATCGACATCGATATTAGTTAACCCTTCAGATACCGTCAATTAGAGACACAATAGTAAGACAATAGATGCGCGGCCACCGGTGGTCGCTTGGGGATTCATGAATTAAAGAAATAACCAGAGAAGCCTATGTTTAGCAAAGAACATCTTATAGGTTTATATTTTAGATAATGATATCAGATGATTTCATAATTAGTATGTTTTGTTATGATAAATTTCCTTGCATGTAATGTTATAGTAGGTTGATTGAAAGCTTAAAATAAATTAATTGAAAAAATTTTGTTCGTTATGTATGTTATTTTTTTACATTTTATAATACATAATTATGTAATTTATAAGTAAAAATAACTCATCACCCAATTTTTAGGTGTAGGGAATAAATGTAAGTACTTTTACATATTTTACTTATATACTTCACGAATGCCTTTTCCTTTTTTTTTACATTTTAACCTGTTGTTACAGTACCCTCTACATCGACTTCTGACCCTAATCTGATTTCCCCAAATAGAAGATTTTGCAGTCCTAGTGAGTATTGTATACATTTTATTTAAGATTACGAGTAATAATAAAATAATTTGATTTTTAACACCGACTTTTTTATGTTCCAGAACCATTAGTATCACCACGAAAACATCAAGAGAGACATGGTGTCCCAATGACACTTTGGAAGCGAAAGTTAATTAAGAAACTTAAATCAAGTCGAACTATTATAAAAAACTTACAACAGAAAGTTTACAAGATAGAAAATATAACATCACCAGTCTGGAAAAGTGCAATCATCAGTGCAAGTTGCATTAAAATCGGTGCAGTAATTTTTGAGATGAGTTAAATGATGTGTTAGCCACTAGACAACTTGTTGTTGACTTAAGTTATTATTTATTGCCATTTCTAACTATTTGTTTTCTTAAACTTACCAAATAAATAAATAGCGAGGGTAAATTTAATTCGTTGAATAATATGTATTAAAACAATCTAAGTTTCGAATTTTTATATTTTTTTATTTCCTGAAAATAAAAAGAAATCCGTTAAGAAAAATTACCGATATCGATAAAAAGTTTTGCGCAACCCAGTACATCACTAGTAATGTCATTATGTTGGCAGTATGTACTCCGCCATAGTTGTGTATTTCTGTTGTGTTGGTATTGATCGAGGACGCACGCAGCGTTGCCAGACCGTACCAAAAAGTACGGTTTTTCGTACTATTCATCACACAACCGTACTTCAGTGTAGACCGTACCTTTTTTATACTGTAGTGATTTGTTTTTCACTACAAACTACAAAGGGTAAAAAACACAAAAAATCGCCTTCTTCTGAAACATTTTAGATGTAATTTGATGTTTTTAGATCTAAAAAGACTTTGTAAATGAAATGTTTTTTTTTTTTAGAAAAATCTACATTTGTTAAAATAAAACTCAATCTATTCAGATAAACTGAGATCTACAATTCACTTAGATCTGAGTAAATTTAGTAAAATTGAAAAATATCTAAAAGGATCTAATTAAATGTAAAAAAAATCCTATTATTAAGATCTAATTTAGATCCAAAGTTTCAGAGCTAATGTATATATATAAAAATCAATGCCACTTTTCGTTGTTATATTATAAGTCAGGAACGGGCTCACCTATCCAAACCAAATTTTTAGGCTTTGTTCGGACTATTTAGTAGATGGTTTATTGAGTTTCTGTCACGTTGTCCGTAACTGATACTACTTGGTGATTGTCTAAGTCTTGAGTTGTTGGTGCAGTTAGCTCTTTGTTCTCCTGTGATCAGGGGTAATAGGCATGCCTAATAATGTTCTAATGTCAATGTTTGTCAGATCTATATTGTCCGATGATGTGCTAGGTTGAGGATTTTCTGTTTGTGTTGTTACTAACTTCGTTATGGTGTATTATTTGAACTCTTGAGTGCGTTTGTGTTAGCCTTACCTTTTTTATATTGCACATCGTAATTATATTCTGCTGATCAGCGCCAGCGTGTGAGTTTGGAATTGGGGTTTTTTACGGACATGATCCATCCAGTAAGCGGACGGTGATCTGTGTAGATTGTAAACTTCTTGCCGTATAAGTACGAAAGTATTTGATAGCCCATACATTGTGATGCGTATGCAAACAACGTGATGCGCGAGACGATTAGTGACATGCAAGATCTCTCCCTTCCACTTACGCGGGTGACAGTGTGCACACACCTCAGACATTGTGCCAATGTCTCCGTGTTCGATGTTATTAATAAATGGATTATAGGAAAACGCGCTCCTTTCTTTATTACCAAAAAGTGTTCCCATAGCGCGATCTAACTCGATGCCTACGCCATCTAGTTAGAAAATGGAAACTACATGTTATTTACCCAAATATTATAGTACCTTAGCCGTGTGCACTGTGCAGCACTCCTTAGTGAACTCTATAGCGGGTGACGTAACCTACGACAAAATGATTATTTGCGGTTGGTACAATAATCGGATCTAGGGATCGAACCGCAAAATTACGTTTTTTTTTTATTCTATGTACTTTTCCGGTATAAAAAGTACCCAGTATGCCCAGCATATTAAAGAATAATTATAGCAAGTTTCATCGTTATCGGAGCGGTAGTTTTTGCGTGATGCCTGAACAAACAGACAGACAGATAGACAAACAATTTTTGGTTCGGTGTCGGTCTAGTAACACCCCCTGCCATTAATTTTTTTTGATATTTTCAATGAACAGAATTTTCAATTCTACAGATTTATTATAAGTATAGATAGAATAGATAAATTACACCCAGACACAGAACAAATGATGATGCTCATCACACAAACATTTGTCCTGGGTGGGAATCGAACCCTCCGGCATACCAGTCAGGGTCACTAACTCATGGTTGCTCGTTGGTGGATCGCCATCTGGTTAAATTAATGTCCTGTTTACGTAACGGCCGCCCCACGCTATGCTACTGCTTTGTGCGTAAGATCAAATGTATGAAAATGTTTGAAGCACGCCACGAGACGCCGCCGCGCCGCTCATAGCGCCGCGCGCCCGCTCGCCGCGCCACTCGCCGCTTAGACTGAAGCCGTGAACATGCTGTAACTACAGATGACAATCTCATGTATGTACTTCACTTTTTATACCTACCCTCAGTGGAGGCACACTAATGAGCGTTTGAGCCGGAACTGTTCGACGAGCGGGCCGAGGTGCTCCGAGATATCGTGTCCGTAAGCGGTGTCTATGTGTGCGCTGCTACAGCGCGTTTTGTATGTAGATTGACTTCTGTACCTATATATTTTGTGCCGTAACCCAGGCCGTTAATGTCGGCAACCAACTAAATGGCTGGAAAACAACTAGCCAGGTAATTGAGCGCAACGTTTAACCAAATGCTTGAATGTGGTGTAGTCACTTGATGAGTTTGTGATTCAAAGTCAAAGCCATGGGGGCGATCGGCGGCGGAGGCCTCTCGCGCCGGGCTTTGGTCGAGGCCATGTTCCGGAGCGAGGAGGAATGGCAGGCGCGCACTGTTCCCGCACGCCTCAAGGAGTTGTCAGCAGCAGGAGGGGCCGAGCTGGGTCGAAGCCTACTGGGGCCAGGGCTATCCGAAAGGAAGCTCGAGCCCCGGTATGAAGAGGCTAGAAGGAACGGGGTAGGTTTTTAGTCAGTAAGAGTCTGGCACTATCTCCCGCTCCACCCAAGAGCGGGGGTTGTCATAAGATGATTTTTGCCCACCGTAAAAAAAAGCTAAAGCCAATTATTTGCATTAAATGCGGTACAAGAGATGGTAACTTATAATTTATTAGTGCAGACACATTTTGCCATGAGTTGGCAGGCAAATAAATATTAAAATATGTTAGGTATGTGATGCTCATAGTAGGTAAGTACAACTACAAAATTTTCATTTAAGAAAAATATTAAATCTACAGTACAGGCCCCCTAGCCAAGTTACAACTGTTTCGCTTGCGTCGAACGCTTCGAGTTTACTTTGCCGCCAATTCTTTTGTTCTGACCACGTGACTGAGCGTTGAGAGCGCGTCATTCCCGTACATTTGAAGCTTTCTACTAGCGTTAACTATTGCAGATTAGCAATTTGGCTAGGGGTACAGAACTCAGGACAATCAAATATTATTTTTAAGACATTTTTACAAAAAGAAACAAAAAAAAACTTTACTCATATTGACAATTAGAATTCTTTTAAACCAATAATAAGTTTTATAATCTAATTACTAAATTAAATAACAGACTTTAAAATATAATACAAGGTGTAAGGGACAGCCCTCCGCAAACTTTAAGGGCTTGCTCAGTAGATGAAACTGAACAATCTTCCACAAGATTTTTTTTCAGGAAAGAAAAAAAATATCAGCGTCACCTGGATATCTATGGCCTCACCATACAAAATTATAAACTTGATTAGACAATTTGTATAGCGAGGCCGATTTTTTTTCGTTTCTAGAAAAAAATACTTGTAGGTATTTCAGTTTCGTCTACTGAGCAAGCCCTTAATGTTTGCGGAGGGCTGTCCCTTAAAGTGAGTATAGACTACACCATTTTCTGGAGCATTTCTGTGTGATGTAACATTCTTACGAACAATACAGGCAAAAGCTCAGTTACCTAAGCATTTACATGTAATGTAACGTTCCTGCGAATGCTCGGCGTTATGTTACGGGTAAATGCTCACAGCGAGTGTGTATTTACCAACATTTCGTTGTACCTTGCGTTCATTTTTTTTAAATTTCACCCTGCAACCGCGCATCGCCCGCCCTCGTGGCTCGACGAAATATTACACCAATACGCTCGACGAAATGTTACACCAATATGATCGTTGGTTTGGAACAAAGAGGCGAGCGTGCTCGCCGTTTAGTTCGTAAAAGGAACACTAGAACATATCATAGAGCGGCTCGTTGTTCTGTTACAAGTAAATGTTGTAGTTTATACTTACCTTTACACCTTGTGTACCTATAACATAACTATTTAAATTAGATAAATAACCACACAAAATCGCAGTGGGTTCTGCAACAGCAAAACAGCACCAAAACGTTCTTAACACATTTCTGTAATGATAGGATTGACCTTCTAAATGTTAAAAGGGGATAACGGGGGCTAGAGCGAACGAGCGAATAAAGCTCTCGTTAAGTCTGCAATACATGTTGGCCGAGCTTAGGCCAATGCGAGCATAGGCAAATTCAGGCTAATTTGACACTGGGCAAGCAAATATTAATGCTTCTCCTCTTCATCTTTGAATGCTAACTCCGAATATTCAATCACCACACAGGTCCCTTTTGCTGTGCATCTCTTATGAATGGTCACAACTGACGCTGGACTCCAGTCTTTGTTATACACATCTGAAAATGAAAAAGGTGGATTAAGAGGGTCCTTCTCCACTCGCCTATCGTAAACATCGAAAATGGTTTAAAAGCTTGCTACTTCATTTAATGCAATCCAACGCGATGTTTGACGAAAACGCAACGCAAAAAAGAGAGATAACGCCTGGAAACTGTTAGTATTCGGTAATTCCGAGATTTACTCGAAAACTTGCTCCAGGAAATAGCTGTTTTTTTTAAATCCTTAAAAGTGTTTTGGAAAAAGTTTTCGTTATTTAGAATCTTAATAAAATTTGCAAGGTCTCTAGAGGATTGCTTTTTTGACTTTTTTAATTTTTAGGCAAATTATGAAGTGTCAAAGTTCTTACAAAATAGGACAATTTCAGAGGTTTTGTGTAAAACTAATCCAGTAAAAACTGGATTAGTTTTACACAAATCTAGAAATTGGTTTCTTTAGAAACCTAGATAATATCCACAAGATATTGTGTTTCCAAAACATCTAATGAAAAATGTGTAATAACGTCATAATCAGTTATGAGCGGTTGTATGAAAAACAGTGAAAATGTGAGTCATGATGCACCACCTTAATGTCTGCTCTTCATAATGAGGGTTTCTTTGAGGTGGGACTGGGAAACCATCAAATTGAAAAACGTCGAAGATAAGACGACTTGGAGTTACTTTGTCATCTACTCTCAATTTCGGCTCATACATCGAGGCAAAGGCTCCAAAAATTTGGAGGTCTTGGCAAGGGTGAGACGGTACTTTACGCCAGAACAGCTGCTTAATCTTTATCAAGCCTAAGTTCGATCGAGTATACTCAATACTTTATTGCATTCCATATGTGTTTATGATGGTATAAAAAAAAAGAATAAAAATGGACCCTGTCGGGCACAGCAAAGCTAGGAGAGAGGACGAAGGCTAATTTGTCATCATTATTAAAAAAAAAAAATATAAATGTATTCTGTAAATTAATTACCTATTTATTTAAATTAAATTGTGTATGCATGTTATTATATTATTATGTCTCTGCATAAGTATTGGTATATTTTATTTATTTATTTTCGTCATTATTAATACATTTTATTATCATTGAAATTAATTTATGTATGTGTATTATTTATATAAATTGTCAGATATTTTATTTATATTTTGTCATTATTAAATTATGTCATTATTCAAATGAATTTATGGAGTACTGTTCTCATCTTTGGGAGGGGTCTGCCAAATACCAGCTTGATGCCCTGGAGTCGATTGAGAGGCGAGCCAAGAGAATCATCGGCAATGATGCACTTGTAGAGTCGAAGTTTCAAAGTCTTGAGCATCGTCGTCGAGTTGCTGGCCTGTCGGTTTTCTATCGTCTGCATTTCGGGGAGTGAGCACTGGAATTGCACAATCTAATTCCGCCAAGTCCTTTCCATCATCGGACCACAAGACGAACGGCGTTGCGCCACCGGTACATGGTAGACATTTCACCCATACGCACAAAGCGTTTTGGGAACACATTTATTGTGCGTACAGCCAAGGAGTGGAATTCCCTGCCGGAGTCTGTTTCCTGATAGCTACAACTTAGGGGTCTTTAAGTCAAGAGTAATTGGGTTACTTCTAGGCAAGCGTGTTCCATCGTCGACCACATCGTCGCTTACCATCAAGTGAGATGGTGGTCAAACGCAAGCCTATCAATAATAATAAAAAAAAGATAAATTCCTACACTGGGGAGTCTAGAATCATGTCGGTACTGGATCTATGGTACAGGTTTAGTGCATCGATGTTTGAGAGATAATAAATATACAAGTCAATAGTTACCGGACGGTCCGCGAGCCCGACCGTCAGTGCCAAGCGTCCCTGGACCCAGGGTTTAACTTTCAGATGTCACCCCATGGCTTCTGGCTTCTTTGCTGACCACTCTTTGAGACGTGCGTGGAACACAACGCACAGTCGACGACTCGGGGACAAAATAGATAGGTACAGAAGACAAACTACACACAAAACGCGCTCAAGCAACGCACAGATAGACACCGCTCACGGACACGATATCTCGGCTCAATCGCCCGATCGCACTAGTACAGTTCGGCGCAACAATCTGACCCTATGCGATCGTCTAGCGTAGGTATAAAAAGTGAAGTACATACATGAGACGGGCTCTCCGGTTAACGGAGGGCCGGATGGGGAGCTACCTATAGCTCGTCGGAGGATAAAAGTTAGACACTTACTTTTGTGATACAGAGATAAATAGCTTCCATCTTTAGCGGGCGGGGTCGTGGTGGTGATGACGTCTCCTGCAACTACAAATAAGATGGTGTTTGATGTCGTTGTTATATACGTTTATTGTATCACCTTGTATGTATATCGTCCCCGGGCTCTTAGAATTCGACATCAGACGTTTCAGATCTTTGATTTTGACGATCCCGTTGTCGCTGGCATAAGCAACAGGAACCGCGTACGAAGTCGCGGGCAGAAGCAAGTATTGAAATTGATTCAATTTTTGAATTTACCAAATATGACTATTCTTTGTTTACTAAGACTAAGTTTTGGGATTTCATTTTTTTACTTTTGACTGCATAAATATGATAAGGGATGACAGATAGAATATGATGAATAATGGGCGCCATCTTGATAATATTTAGAGTAGATAAGTATGGAACCCTAATTGCGACTGTTAGGCGGATCAGCGGATGATAACTTCTGAACTTTGCTATCATCATCGAAATAACAAAACGGAATTATAAAATGAAATTTCATCAAACGCATGTCACTTAGTACTTGTTTTAGTCGTACAAGATGGCCGCTTTTAAAATATTTTTTATTTTGGTTTTGTTCGTTGCACTCGCGTGCGCGCGGCCGAGTATTAACGAAGAAGGACCTAATGGTATGTTTGTTTTCTTATGGTTTGGTTGGTTGGCTGGCTTTCTTTCTTTTCCTTCTTTCTTTGGATGGCTTTCCTTTTTTAAGGGCTCCGTACCTTAAAAAGAAAAAAACTGACCCCTTATATTATATAGGATCACTTTGTTGTCTGTCTGTCTGTCTAGACCAGTGGTTCCCAAACTTATTTTGTCTACTGCCCACTTTGAGAATAAATATTTTTTAGCGCCCCCATTTTTTCACCTATTTAAAAACCACTATAACTTCAAATTAAATTAATTAATTATTGTGACCTAGATATGTATATTATGTATATTAACGGGTCTTTCTGGGTCTCTTCCCGCCCCCCTTGAGACCTGCAGCGCCCACAAGGGGGCGTTATCGCCCACTTTGGGAAAGATTGGTCTAGACCCTTTTGTAAAGGCATCGCGTGCAGGTATTAAGTGGAAATTAAAAATTAGAACCATATAAGTACTCAGACTTACGAGTGAGAGCAGTGGTGGCCGAGTGGTAATGGTCCCGACTTACGAGTTGTAGGTCGCAGGTTCGAACCCAGCCAGGCGCATTACTTTGTGTAATTTATTTCATCACCACTGCTCTCAAAACGGTGAAGGAAAACATAGTGAGGAAACCAAAATGTCCTAGAACCAAAAATTCGAAGACATGTGATATCCACCAACCCGTACTGGGCCCGCGTGGTAGATTACGGCCCATTCCCTCTCCTAGAGAGGAGGCCTGAGTCCCAGCTGTGGGAAGATTAAAAAGGCTGATGATGATGATAATGAAGTACTTAGGTACTCAGGTCTGCGGTCCCTTGAAGCTGTGAAAAAGGAACACAGGGTGTAAGTAAAAGTCTGACCCTCCCGCTCCGTCTTAGACCGGGAGAGGTCATTGGATGATTACCCACCTAAAAAAAGGCTTGGCTTGACAGAAGGACTTTTTTTATCTGATATAAACTAGTGCTGTGCAGTGATGTGATAGTATTAATGTCATAAAATCTTGTGATTGCAGAAAATATCAGCAACATCCAAAGCCCTCTGGCTAGAGACGGCAGCTATTTATACGTTTATAACAAACGTAAGTGCACCTAGTATCTAACGTTAGGTCATGAGGGTTCTGGGATCGATTCTCATGTCGGGCAGTATTGCGAGGCTTTTAAGATTGCGATTGCGACAGACGCTGTCTCCAATTTATGAAAGACAAAGGTCTTGCTGTTGGTGAGGTAGACCGGGACGTAACACATTGGATCAACGCAGGATGGATGAAATGGCGACCGGTCACGGGAACCACTCCAGGGAACACCCACGGATGCCACTCAAGTTGAAGGGTAAAATCTACAAGTCCATGATAAGGCCTGTTCTACTGTATGGATCAGAATGTTGGGCTGTGAAAAAGACGGATGAAAAGAGATTGCACGTAGCGGAGATGAGAATGTTAAGATGGATGTGTGGTGTGACGAGAATGGATAAAGTAAAAAATGAGTATATTAGAGGAAGTTTGAAAGTGGCGTGAGTGATTGAAAAGTTAAAAAGGGAATCGTTTGTCTTGGTATGATCATGTGAAAAGGAGGGACGAAACGCATGTTGCTAAAAAAGTTACGAGTTTACATGTGGATTGATGGAGGGGGAGAGGGAGGCCAAAGAAAAGATGGATGGATTGTGTGAGAAAGGAAAGGGAGTAAGTGATAGCGTAACGAGTGACAGGACAGAATGGAAGAAAAAAACGTGTTGCGCCGACCCCAAATAAAACGAGACAAGGGCAGGAAGATGATGAAAGGTCTTGCCATTGCGCCTTCGCCCACGTCTAAATTAGTACACGCTACGCCTCTGTGTACAGTGCGTTTCACTTAAGACGTTCCTTTGGCGTAATGTTGGCTCCCCTGTCTGTCTACATCTACATAAAAAAGAAGGGAAAAAGGAAAGAGTTGCCTACTCTACCAAAATTGTTCCCCAAAATGCGCAACGAAATCGATTTTAACGGTAATTGCAGCACTTTTTGGAGAATTATGAGGGGAATGGGACTTTATTTAAAAAAAAGCAGGTCTAAAAGGACGTTGTTATAGAAAGATACGATATTGTGGCTTGGCGTTTTCGGTATTTGAAAGAATTGCAAGACAATCGGAATGGAGCCCAGCGCCCTATACTTTATTCAAAAATAGTAAAAAGAAAAACAAAAAAAACGCAATTGTTAAAAGTATCGAAATATACCAATATTAATCTCCCTAATATTAAGTAATTTAATTGCTAAAAATATTGCAACACTGATTTTCCGTATTGCCAACATTACGGCAATGGAACGTCTTAAGTGAAACGCACTATACAACAGTAGTTTGACAAACAATAATTGAAGGGCTAAGTGGACAAAGGATTATCTAAAAAAAATCAAAAAATCCGACTATCTTGCATGAACATAGGTTTTAACAGATGGTAAATCGATCCATGGATTTAAAATGTGCCAACAGCCAAAATATTACCAGAGAATCGTAATAGTAGTTAACACCTTTGTCCACTGGCCCCTTTAATTGTGTAACTTCTACTTGTGTGAGTTCTGTAATTTGACAGTACGTTGGCGCAGTATTATTACAGTAGTTTAACATAACCCTACCTGCCAAGCTAGCTCGCCGGAGCCCCGCTCGCTGGGGCTCTTGCTACTGGGTAGTTATAAACAAATTACCACGAAGGCTAAGGCGAGAGCTCCGCTCTCCTTCGCTCCTACCTTAGCCTTCTACCCTAACCTGTCCGTGTCGGGGTGCCCTAAAATATTTAATTCTTCATGCCGCACTATACAGGCTTATTTGTAAAACACTAACAATCTTGCAGAACTGTATTACTAATATCATAAACAACAACTTTTGTTTTATGACTTTTTACAAAACTTAATTTATTTACCAAAAACAAACCTTCAAGATTTCGTTTTTCTTTCTAACACAATTCAACTCTGTATTTTGCTATACCTACTTATGTCTATATGACGCGACGCAAACGCATCCAGCACACCCACTGCCCATTGCCCGCTCCCTTCCACTATTGTACTATCGCTTGCTTCGCATAGACTTCGTAATATTTAGATAGAACTGCAAATTTAAATAATTTTATTTTTGTGTGAATATCTGATGAACTAAAATATGATGCATTTTTAAAGTCTTAGAACAAAAGTGGTTGTTTATGATGTTCTTAACAGCTCTGAGAGGTTGCTAGTGTTTTACAAATAACCCTGTCTACAGTAATGTCGAGCGTCAGTGTGTCGCAGCAGTTTTGTCGCACAAGCGTCAACCGCAGATTCATTTGACCAGTGACCAGAATTCGGTCAGAGAAAATTAATGTAGGTATTTATTTTATTTCACAGATGTATATAATAGGGATTGGAGTCCTATTTCGAGCGTGACAATTCACAGAAAGTGTACCGTGGCCGGGGTCTGTAAGGATATCCAGTATTCGGAGTCACAATTTAAAGATGAATAAGATAATAAAAATTGTGTTCTAGCATCGTATTTGTAATTCTACAATACTAATATTTTTTTCAATACACTTGCTCATAAAGTGACTCTTATTGCACTGCACTTAGGTATCTATATAATGGCACTTGTTTCCAAACTGTGACATTTTGATTACCATTACGCTCTAATGCTATAATGTAGTTAAAACCTTTTTGTTTGCATGCAGAAAAGTAGGCGAGTCATAAAATTAGGTTGTAAGGTTCCCGTTAATATTTTGTTAATTAGGGCAATTTTGACCACAATTTGCTAAGATAATTTTGTTAGGCACGTAAAAATAATACACGTATCGATGATTTTAGCTACATCATCCCATGAAAACCTTCAAAATAAACAAAAGTCAATCGCGTCTGAGTATTTCGAGGCGACGTGTTTTTTTTTTACTTTTTTGAACATTCTTACTCGCTCTCCCCACCACTAAAATGGAAACTTATCATAAACTTTTTTCGTTTCAGAACCTACCTTCTCTTGAAAGAACGACATTATAATTGGCCATGTGAAAAACACTCAACGAACGCTCAAATCTAAGCCTATGCAACGCTACCGCTTTCTATTTTTTTGTCTTTTTTATTTTTTTGTTATTATTATGGTGTTTGTCTCAGTCGGTCTCGAGGTAGGATAAAAATGTTTACTGAAAAAAGTCAAAATCAAAGCATTTATTTCAAATAGTCCATTTGCAGGCACTTTGGAATAGTCAAATGTCAGTCAGTCCAAGAAAAGTGAAGCTAAATTGCACGTTCCAAAGCGTAGATCTCTATGCAGAAGAACGTGCAAGAAACTCCATGGCCACTCTTTTAAATCATATCATGAGTTGCATATAATCCTTGGTTCTATATTTCTTGTTGCTTATTTTATGTGAGCACAATATAGATTAAAAAAAAAAATTAAAGTATAGGTACTGAATTAAGCCACTGGCAGCTAAGAGATGACCATGACTGTGCGTACAAGATGGCCATGTGCCATCGCGGACTTTTTCCTTGAGCTTGTTGAGAGGAACAATTCCTTCATACATAGTTGTCGTGCAGCTAGCGCAGGAAGCTCTCGGAAGGCAGCGCTCTCTGCTGGCGGCGACGGTGACCAGCGGGCGAGGCGGACTGGAGTGGAGGCACAAATAAAACAATGCTGTGAAACAGAATGGTCGCTTTATTCACAATTTCCTTGGTTATTCAACAATGTTGTGTTGCACGACTGCACGGGGTCGCTCACACGACTGTGAGAGCGCATCCGCGGGCGCGCTCGCGCCTGCTCGCGTGCTCTGCTCATGAGTCGATGCTCGCGATACTAAACAATAATATTTACAACAATGTGTCTCTGTCGGCTAAAAAGAAACACAGCGGGATAGTCTAAACTAGAATTCAGAAACTTATGAGGTACATCATCCTATCCACTTCACTAAGCGTATGTCCGAGGCCCCAACGACAACATGAGGCCTAGCGTTTGTTTTTACATTTGCAGCCCAAATTTGCAGCCTTTTTGTACAGTATATGATACTTACTAATTATATATGTATAGACATAGTTATACCGTTAGTTATTTTTTTGTTGCGAGCTCTTTTTCCTAACAGCTCATTGCTCATCCAACGAACCGCCATGAAAAACATGCTCACGAAATTTTTTGTAATGCACAACATGACAACAGGACACGACCGATATCATGTTTATATACGAGTGTGTAGCTAGACGAAACCCTCGGCGAAACGACACGTGCGCGACGCCGACACGAGAACACGTGCCCAACCGTACGTCCTCCACGTACTCCACGCACGTCATGTATCGCGGTGTAGTAGCGTCAGGGGCGCATGCGTACCACGACTCGCACGTCATCCACGTTCTCCACGCACATCATGTATCGCGGTGTAGTGGCGTCAGGGGGCGCATACGCACCACGACTCGCACGTCCTCCACGTACTCCACGCACGTCATGTATCGCGGTGTAGTGGCGTCAGGGGCGCATGCGTACCACGACTCACACGTCCTCCACGTACTCCACGCACATCATGTATCGTGGTGTAGTGGCGTCAGGGGGCGCATACGCACCACGACTCGCACATCCTCCACGTACTCCACGCACATCATATATCGCGGTGTAGTGGCGTCAGGGGGCGCATGCGCACCACGACTCGCACGTCCTCCACGTACTCCACGCACATTATATATCGCGGTGTAGTGGCGTCAGGGGCGCATGCGAACCAAAACTCGCACGTCTTCCACGTACACCACGCACATCACATATCGCGGTGTATTGGCGTCAGGGGCGCATGCGAACCACGACTCGCACGTCTTCCACGTACACCACGCACATCACATATCGCGGTGTATTGGCGTCAGGGGCGCATGCGCACCACGATTCGTATGACCGCCACGTCCTCCACGCACATCATGTATCGCGGTGTAGTGGCGTCAGGGGCGCATGCACACCACGACTCACACGTCCTCCACGTACACCACGCACATCATATATCGCAGAGTATTGGCGTCAGGAGCACATGTGCACCACGATTCGTATGACCGCCACGTCCTCCACGCACATCATGTATCGCGGCTTCGTGGTTGCACATGCGCCACGAGTTGCACGTCCTCTACGTCCTCCACGCACTCGGCTCGACTAGCGCCCGTGTCGTCTCTGTCTAGCTACGATGTATACAGACACGTTCATTTCTAATCGTCTCAATGGACACACTCCTAATATTCTACAATATTATCATACCGATTACGTTTACAGTTATTACAGTGAAGTGTATCTGTATCGACTTGTTTAATATCACTTTTAATCATTTCCTATTATTGTATACTCGAGCAGTACGAGTGGTGCGTGCTGCAGCCGCGAGGCGAGGGATCGTGAGCTCTATCTCGACCGCATAGAGTCGAGATTCGCGCGCACATGTCGTCTCTAGCGCGTATGATAATTAATCCCTCTGCTCAAAGTCACTTCCTCCACTCGACTGTTATTTATTGAAATCAAACGAAGGCATATTACCGCAGTGGAGGAAGCCGTCTTCTCAGAAGCTGCAGCTCAAATCAGAAGAAGGCAGCCAAGCGTCCCCTCGCCGCGGCAGAGTGTACACACTCGCCTGCTCTGTCGACAGACTCCAGCCGGGCGTCGGACTGACTCACTCGGGCGGCTTGTACGCACTGTACTTCAATTCACAACTCGAAATAACTTCTATACTGATGATACTTCTGTCAAATCATCTTTAATTTCTAAATACAGACGTGTTGCAATAGAATTTGAACCCTGTCTCAACGACATAGGGTCTCTTGTTCCAGGATCCGCTAATTATCTCGAGTTCTGAATTCGAACAAAAACATTACAATCATATAAACAGAATCTCACTTGCGTGTGTTGTGTCAACTACATTATATTTGGCGCAGCACAGTCGAGACTGCCAGACAAATGTCGACATTGCTGCTAAAGGAATGCAGTTCAAAATAAATTAACACTCACAAGCCGTCAAAGCGAACAGCGGTATTACATTTTCGATCTTATTGCATAGAACACTAAGTCGGCATTTGTCTGGCAGCGAATACTTAGCTCACAGACATCTGATGTGACTGATACAGTCCTTATCTAGAACGGAACGAATGAACTAAACAGGCTCGTTCACACGCCTCCAGTGTCGCTGTGATGGGACAGCCGTTGAAGACCTGACCCAGGAATCGAACCCGTGACCTCATAGTCAGGAGTAGCTCAAATACAAATATGTATCCTAGTAAGGGCCTGGGCTCGATTCTCGGGTCGTGCAAACTGTCGAGTTCGGCGCTGGCCGGGACTAGACACTGGAGCGTGTCGACGCGCCGCCGAGTGAGACTCGGTTACATTCGCCCCGCAACGCTCGAACGCTACATGCAACATACATTATGTAGGTGAGTATTCAGCACATTTGTATATAACAGACACTGGACATCATTATATACAATGTCTCACAATAAATTAATGGTACAAACACAAAATAATACTAAGCTACATGGGATCTGTCCACAAGTTCGGACCGCCTGACTACAAGCGCCCGCTCAACTGGTCCGGCCAGTGAACCAAATTATTAAGTAAATATTTTCATTATTTATAATACACATAAAACTATATGATACACAGTAATGCGGTTATTATTTTACACATTTTTTAAACATTTTTATTTCATTTTTTTATGCTCATACATACATATTTAAAATATAGAGTCGACGTCGTCGGTCAGTGCCGGTCAGCAGGAGGTGGAGGTCCCCGGGCGCGGTCACGTGAGCTTGTCGGCCTCGGGCGGCTTGGGCTTGGGCGCGGGCGGCGCGGGCGCGCGGCGCTTGAGCACGGCCGGCACGGGCAGCAGCGCGCGCGGCTTGAGCGCCAGCGGGTGGCGCACGGGCAGCGCGGCGCGCACCAGCTGGCGCCCGTCCAGGCTCAGCGCCACGCGCCGCGCGCCGTCGCCGCGCGGCGCGGGCTGGCGCAGCACGTTCACGAGGTGCGGCCCGCCCTTCAGCTCGAACAGCTGCGCCACGGCCGCCGGGCCCGCCTTCAGCAGCGCCGGCTTGTTGTCCAGCGCCGCCAGCGACACCACGGCGGGCAGCCCCTGCAGCGCGCGGTTCTGCGCCAGCAGCGCCGTGCGCTGGCTCTGCGTGAGCGGGTGCGCGTGCAGCACCTTGAGCTTGGACGGCGGCACGTGCTGCAGGTGCTGGTGCTGCACCACGAGCGGCGCGGGCGCGTGCAGCACGTGCTTGTGCGCCAGCGACACGAGCGGCGCCGCCACGCGCCGGCTGTGTCCGCCCACGCTCGTGCCTGAGGACCAACGGAGCGCATGTCAGACGAGCACACCCACGTCGACTACAACGCGACGTCAATATCGAGTTCCATCATGGTACTAGGCATGCCTTTTAAGTTCTGTCGTTTAAATATCTCCCGCTAATTTTGAATTTAGAATTGCTCATTTTTCAAATTTGTTTCAATTTAGAATGGCAAAACCATTGAAATACTCAAGATTAATGTAACTAATTAGTCACACCGTTGTTTTAATCTATCAAGTCGCGCACAAAAATGAATCTCTCTAAGAAAAACGTTAGTTTTTTACAACTTTCGGAGAGGCCTAACTCCGATTCAATGTTTTGAAGAGTTAAGATCTGTATTTTGTGATGAAACTCCTTGTCTGTGGACTGCCGAACGCTGGTATTTAGAATTCCGGCGTGGAAATACTAGTTTTAGTGACAAATCTCGTGAAGGATGTCCAAAATCCGCCTTTACTGAAGAAAACATCGTTGCAGTGAGTCCTAACGATTTCTTTACATTTCCTAAAATTAAGAAAACTCTTCGTTGGCAAAGGTTCCAGTCCAGTGAAGAATGAGTCAACGCTTTCAAGTCGGCCATTTTGAACATACTGAATTTGGAGTGAAATAAGTGTTTTAATAACTGGTTTGAGCGAATGGAAAACTTTTTAAAACTTCGAGGTGAATACTTTGAAAAACAATAAATAATACTTTAAGGTTCTAGTTGTGTTTTTTTCCTCAAACGACAAAATTTAAAAGGCATCCCTCGTACCAAAAGGAACTTCGCTTTTCTGTCATGGTTGTCGGGAATGTTAATAATAAAAATAGGCCGAAATTTCAAGATATTGAGAAGAAGCGCTAACTACTAAAAATAATCCTACTAATATTATAAATGCGAAAGTTGGTATGTATGGATGGGTGTATGGATGTTTGTTACTCTTTCACGCAAAAACTACTGAACGGATCTCGATGAAACTTGGTACACGAGTAGACCATATCCCAGAATAAAACATAGGATACTTTTTATCCTGGGATTATGGCCGCGGGTGAAGCCGCGGGCAAAAGCTAGTATGTAATATGTTTGATACAATTTACAAAAAGAAACCATATAATAGAAAACAACAATTGGCGGCGATCATTGTTGTGTTGATGTCGATCATTGCTATTCAAAATGATTAGGCGTTTTTTTTAAATCTTATTTAATCATGTCTCTCGCCTGTTCTCTGATCATAAAACTTAAACTACTGTAAAGCCGTATCTTTAAGCTTTAATACGACGTACCGTTTGTCTGTGTACATGAATATTTTTAGCTTGGGCACAGCTCCCTAATAATTCCAGCCATGTCATTTAAGAACTAAATCGTAACTTGGTGTCGAGAGCAAACTTTTGATTTTTTACTTGGCGATCAACAGGTACTTTCGTTAACTATTAAGCTACCTATACAAGGAGCAGTTTTGAATCTGCACAAAAGTCCAGAAGATTGTTATAAAACTTGTAAATCCCTACTAATCCCTACTCCCTACTAATATTATAAATGCGAAAACTACTGAACGGATTTAGATCAAATTTGGTAGGTAGGTAGAAGAGACACTGGAATAACACATAGGCTACCTATAATTCCACTGCTGAGCACGGGTCTCTGCCCGCGCGATATAAACTGTAGTCCACGTGGGCGAAGCCGCGGGCGGAAAGCTAGTAATTATATAAAGAGCCGATATACTTGTTGCTTAGCTCTTCTTCTTAGCGTGTCGATGACAAGAGTTATTTGTTATACAAGATTGCTGAGTTGCTTTTTGACCGCGTGCTCAATTTTGATGACCGTGCAATCGAAGGATTCTAAAATTGAATCATGAGCACAGCAAGTGATGCAAAAATAAAGTCCTAAGCGTTAGCGAGAGAATCAAAAGAGCGCGAGGTGTAAAGTTTTTGCACTCGAGTTGCACACGTAACTTTTCACTCCACCACAGCGAGGAAATGACTAAATGCCCAAAACAAAAAAGTACACCAAGGAGATTAAAAGTCTGAGTTTTTAACAAATTCAAAAAAGTTGTATGATAAAATGACACTATGGAGGTAGACGTAAATAGGTTTAATTCATGAATCCCCAAGCGACACCCGGTGGCCGCGCATCTATTGTCTTACTATTGTGTCTCTAATTGACGGTATCTGAAGGGTTAATGATGTTTTCAATTCAGAAACTTAGTGCACACGATGTTCTAAATTAAATTAACTTTTTACACTACCTGCTCGATAATGCCCTTTTATACGTCATGCTTACCTCGCCTATATCAAGTAATTCTGTCCCTAGAGAGATATTGCAGTATGGGCGATCCCTAGGGAATAACGAGATTTGAATTTGGAACATCAATAATTGTCAACATAAGTGAAAATGTACGTGAATCAAAACAGTTTTTACACCACCTGCTCGATAATGTCGTTTTATACGTCATTCAAACCTCACTTAAAACAAGTCATTATATCCATAGGAAGATAATGCAGTAGGTATGGCCGATCCCTAGGAAATAATGAGATTTGAATTTGGAACATCAATAATCGTCAAAATATGTGAAAATTTATGTGCATCGAAACAGTTTATTCAAAATTCAAACTGTCCATTAATAAAAAAAAAAAAAAAAAAACAGAATTAAACGTGCTTACTGACGGGAGCTTTATAGCAAATTGAAACTATAGAATCTTTGAGTATTGAAGTTTTATTTGTTTTATTTGTTTTATTAACTTGTAAATATAATATGTACTCATATTTCTTTATTATATGATTAGGTAGACTAAGTTGTTTTTAAATTACCTCACAGATGGTGTAAAAAGTTAGAGTATCCAATACGGGGATAAAGCTGTCTTTGTCTTGGGCGGCTTGAATTCTTAACTTCACTTCACTCAGATTTCTTTATTAACTCCCTCGCAGTGCTAATACTTTTAGTTAATTATATAAATCCCTCACTGACGTTCAGGATTAAAATTAGCAACATTCGTTTCGTTCGAAATTCAACATGCTGCTCTTAAAGGTGCTGCTAGTCACATAATCTACTATTTATTTTTAACTCAAATTCCTTGCAGTGCAGTACACGGCCACGGTAATGCCCCTGACACTGTTATTAGATCCCTACTAGAACAGGTAACAAGACACGTGACGCAGGACCGAAGGTGGGACATGGTCTGCGGAGAGACGCCGCATAAACACTGAAGATCGGAACCGTCCGAGCACCCCCCACCTGTGGAGATTGTCTTTGCTGCGGCCAACCTTGGTGCGGAGTCTGTTTAGTTTTCCAGGTTGGCCATGACCACTCGTGTACAGACGAGAGGTTCTGCGACGTCTCGATAAAATCATCAGGAAGGGGAAAGGTTCTAGAGTGGTATTTGAAAAACACAACCTTGCAACCCTGTATTACTGACATCATAAAACACCTTTACTTCTATGACTTTTTACAAAACATTCATTTACCTAAAACAAACCTTCAAGATTTCGTTGTTTTAAAACATTTCAACCCTGTATTTTACTATACCTACCTACGTCTGCATGACGCGACGCAAGTGCATCAAGCACCCCCACCGACCGATCGCCTTCGCTATTGTACTATCGCTTGCTTCGCATAGACTTCGTAATATTTAGAACGTTCAATTTAAATATATTTATTTTAACAAAAATATGATAAATTTTAATCATACAACAAAAGTACTTGTTTATGATGTTAGTAAAAAAGAGGTTGGCAGTGATCAACTGACAAGCCAGTAAAACATAGCTAAGACATACCTGTGGCATCTCTGGCTTGCTGCATGGGCACGGCGACGACGGGCGGGAAGGGCCCGTTCTGCACCAACACGCCCGACTGCGTCGACAGCAGGTGGTTCTGTAGACGGACCTGCACCAGCAAACACCACATGTTAAGAACTAGTCAGCCATGGATATTGGAAACAGCCTGATCAGACATTTAGCCTAATTTTAGAGGGTTTGGGACGTTTTTAACTCGAAATACTCAATTAAGGTGACTACGCCCAGGGTCTAGCGTACTCTTTTAAACAATGAGGTAGTTCTGGCAGGTATCGGAACATGTCTATGAAGTACTCTTAGATCACAGGGACCTCCCGAAACACCCGGGTCCGGTAGGGCAGGGTCAGGCGAGAAGTAAGGACACCGTGGCGCCTCTGTGGTCACTTCTCAAGATGAATTTACAGCCACGACTCGGAAGCCAAGATTTTAGGTCGTGGAAGCGCAGGCAAATGCGTGGCCGACGTGATGATGTGCTTCTTCAGCGGCGAGTGGCGCGTCTGCACCGTCTGCAGCTGCAGCCGTGAGGTAACGTCACTAGACGGATGATGGCATACCTTCAAGCTGTCGGACACGGCGACGGTGACGATCTGCGGCTGCGTGGTGTGCGGCGGCGCGTCGGACACGGGCGCGGCGCCGGCCACGTCGCTGGCGCGTCGGTGCGTGGCCGACGTAATGATGTGCTTCTTCAGCGGCGAGTGGCGCGTCTGCACCGTCTTCAGCTGCACTCCGTGAGGTAACGTCACCTCCTCGATCGTGTCCTCCTTTCTCTTTTTCTCTATTTTGATGGTTGGTATTTCGTTGACCTCCTCGACGATGATGTTGGTACTCGGAACGGGTGTGGTGTCGGTTGGTTTCTCTTCTTTGGGTTTGGGCGTTTCTATCTTGACGACGGGGGGAGGCGGTTCGATCTTGACCATTTCTATGTATATCGGTTCTTCATCCACGTTCGTTACGTTTACGATGGTCGAACCGAACGCTTCCGCCTGCAAAAGGAGAGGGAATATTTAAACAATGGATTTCTATTAAGAATTTATCTACTACATCAGTGCTTGTCTGAAACGATGTCATTACTCCTTGAAGAATGAAATTAAGAGGATGCATTTCGACTCACATTTTCAATGTTTTTCATACAACCGCTCATAACCGATTATGACGTTATTACACATGTTTCATTAGATATTTTGGAAACATAGTATCTTGTGGATATTATCTAAGCTTCTATAGAAATCTATTTCATAATTTGTGTAAAACTAATCCAGTAAAGACCTCTGAAAATCTCCTATTTTGTATGAACTTTGACACTTCATAATTTGCCTAAAAATTTAAAAAGTCAAAAAAGTAAAACTATTTTATTTGCCTTGCAAATTTTATTCTAAATGGCGACAACTTTTTCCAAAAACTTTTAAGGGTTTAAAAAAAAAACAGCTATTTCCTGGAGCAAGTTTTGTGAAATATTCGAGTAAATCTCGGAATTACTGAATACTAACAGAGTTTTCAGGCGTTATCTCTCTTTTTTTGCGTTGCCTTTTCGCCAAGCATCGCGTTGGATTGCGTTAGATGAAGGAACAAGCTTTTAAACCATGCTCGATGTTGACGATAAGTGAGTGGAAAAGGAGCCTCTTAATTTATGAGCTCCCTCAATCTATTTATTCTTATTGTTAAATTGATTTTGTATTTGATAGATATCGCAGAGTTTAGCCATTAAACGGTAGGTCGTGGAATATTATTAAAAAAAAACTACAGGTATAAAATACAACGACCAACAACAACAACGCATTTAGGATGTTATTGCGGCTCCAACGGTTTTGCAGCGCATCTGGTATGTTCATGGAGGCGCGTACAGACGGATTCGCAGCCATCGTACGCAAGAATGTGGCCTCCTTATTAAACAGGGTTCGTGCGAGCGGCAATTCATTTCCTTTGCAATTTTTTTAGAATATTATTATTATATTTATTTATCTCAGGATTCTGAGATCCTGGACCTTTGGGAGGCGTACGACGGCCGAAACCAACTCGCAGAGGCCCTTTTAGATGCGTTTAATGGAATGTGGTATCAACCGGTGATTATCCCTGTACGCGCTATGCTAGTGCATGCAAGGACAACCCCCTGGTTTGAAAAACTATTGCAACATAATATGGAAAACAAAAGAATAGGGCTATGGTTTTTGAAATCTTAAGTGGACTAGTAACATGGAATAAAAAAAAGGCCGCTGCCTGAACAATGTTATTAATACCCATCGATAAAAGGCAGAGGGTGACTTGCACACTCAATAAATGGACCCCCCAAAAACGGCCGCTAGCACGAAGTGACGTAGCAACAAGAGGGCAACATATCCTGAGGCGCTTGAGGAGTCGAGAGGCATACCACGGCTATCAGGACAATCCCTACCAGCACCTTACTGGATTATGCATCCTTCTCCCGAGCATGTTTGCTCTTGCGAATAAAGGCAAGCCAGCCAATAAAGGCAAGAGAGAGGTGGGAGCTCTGTTCCTCGTCAGTGTTCACTACGGCCGGCCAATAAAGGCAAGCCGGAGATGAAGAACAAGAATTCTCCCGGGAGATCGGGTCCGTGGGGTCGCTAATACCCAACAGTTCGCCACAAAACTGCCCTGCGGATACATTAGTATTATTATAAAAGAGTGTCGTACCTGTGTGTTGCTCGGGCCAGAGTCGGCACGCCCGTCCGAACTCTGGCCGTGCAATAAAAAAGAATCCTTGTCGTCTTCTTCGTCCACGTTGTTGACGAGCTCGTCGAGCATGTCGTCCGTGAGCGCCATCTTCTTGTCGTCGTCCTCCTCCGCCAGCGCTTTCAGGTCCGTGTCCGACAGGATGCTTTCTACTTGCGCTTCTGTAAGACCTGCAATGACGGTCGATGCATCATTACTATATGATATGATATTCCACAACTACCTAGTGATGTTCAATTCCGCTATAAACTCTAGACGCGCTGTAGACTATCTATAATATAAAATTGAATCGCAAAATGTGTTGGGAAGCGCATAACTCAACAACGCCTGGACCGAAAAGGTTCTTATGGAAAAAAAATAAAATTAGGGTAGTGTAGGGTAGAGTAGAGTAGTGTATAATAAGGTAGAGTAGGGTAGAGTAGGGTAGAGTAGGGTAGAGTAGAGTAGGGTATAGTAGTGTAGAGTAGAGTAGGGTAGAGTAGGGTAGAGTAGGGTAGAGTAGGGTAGAGTAGGGTAGAGTAGTGTAGAGTAAAGTAGAGTAGGGTAGAGTAGGGTAGAGTAGGGTAGAGTAGGGTGGAGTAGGGTAGAGTAGGGTAGAGTAGGGTAGAGTAGGGTAGAGTAGGGTAGAGTATGGTAGAGTAGGGTAGAGTAGAGTAGAGTAGGGTAGAGTAAAGTAGAGTAGGGTAGAGTAGTGTAGAGTAGGGTAGAATAGGGTAGGGTAGAGTAGGGTAGAGTTGGGTATAGTAGGGTGGAGTAGGGAAGAGCGGGAGCGAAGCCGCGCGGGCAAAAGCTAGTTGAATATATTTTTATAGCGCACTATTTTATACGCTATCATTATATCACGTTATAATATAACTCGGCAATCAACTGAACGCGGAGACGTTATCATTATATTTGGCAAGTAAACGGACATAATAAACGTTATATAGCTATCCCGCTTTGATTCCGCTCTTGACGTTTGTAAATAACACATTTTTTTACAGTGCTATCTATATATATAAAAATGACCCCCGTTTTCCGTTGTCACGACTTGGCATGAAAACGGCTTGACCGATTTGGCTGTTTTTTTTTTTTGTTGTGATTGTTATTGTGAGGAGAAGGTTCTTATGGAAAAAAAATTAGGGTAGTGTAGGGTAGAGTAGGGTAGAGTAGAGTAGAGTAGGGTAGAGTAGGGTAGGGTAGGGTAGAGTAGGGTAGAGTAGTAGGGTAGAGTAGGGTAGAGTAGGGTAAAGTAGGGTAGAGTAGGGTAGAGTAGGGTAGAGTAGGGTAGAGTAGGGTAGAGTAGGGTAGAGTAGGGTAGAGTAGGGTAGAGTAGGGTAGAGTAGGGTAGAGTAGGGTAGAGTAGGGTAGAGTAGGGTAGAGTAGGGTAGAGTAGGGTAGAGTAGGGTAGAGTAGGGTAGAGTAGGGTAGAGTAGAGTAGAGTAGGGTAGAGTGGGGTAGAGTAGGGTAGAGTTGGGTATAGTAGGGTAGAGTAGGGAAGAGCGGGAGCGAAGCCGCGCGGGCAAAGCTAGTTTAATATAAAATTAAAATCCGATGTTAAAGCATAACAAGTATAATCAGTCTATTAATGTTCCCACTGCTGGGATTCAGGTTTTCTCTCAAAGGTATGGGCCGTAATCCACCACGCGGGTTTAGTTCGGGTCGGTGAATCCAATCTTTAAATATAGAAATGTATTTATCGATACACATCCTGAGTATCTAAAGATTTGAGCATAGAGAGCAGTGGTGATCAAGTTCTGAATGCTCCGACACACAAGTTGTAGGTCATAGGTTCAAATTTAGCCGTATTATTTTGTGTGATTTATTTCATCAATGCTGCTCTAAAAATGGTCAAGGAAGGGAGGTACATCTTGAGGAGGAAATTGATATGTTTCAGAATCAAAACATTCGAAGACGTATAATAACTATCGACCCGTGCTGGGGTTGTCTCTCCTAGAGAGGAGGAACAGGTTTGTGAGGTTCCCAGCAGTGGGAACATGACAAGGCTGAGTAAAGTATATAAAAGCTGACCCGTAAAGTTGTCCGTCATCAAGTCGTCGCCGCTGATGTCTGTCGAACAGCCGTCGGCGGGCAGGTCGGGCAGGGCGGGCAGGGCGGGCAGGGCTCGCGCGGCCAGGCCGGCCAGCGTGAACTCGCTGGTGGTGAAGGCGTGCGGGGCGGCGGCGCGCAGCTGCACAAGCAGCGGCGTGTCGGGCGCCACGCGCGTGCCGGGCGGCGGCGCCGGCGCACGGGGAGGCGACGCCGGAGGGGTTTTTGGTCGGAAATGTAACCTGCAATGGGATTAACCGTACATAAATATCATGATATTAAAGCTTCAATTTTATCTCTGTACTCAATGATTGGACTAAAAATTACTTGTGTTCATAAAAAAATACAGGGTATAAGGGACAGCCCTCCGCAAACTTTAAGGGATTGACTCAAAGGACGAAACTGAAAAACGTTCCACAAGATTTTTGTTCAAGAAACGAAAAAGTAGTCGACCTCTCCGTACAAACTGTCTTATCAAATTTATAGTTTTATATGGAGAGGCAATTTTTTTTAGTTTCCGAAAAAAAATCTTGTGGTAGGTTATTCAGTTTCGTCTACTGAGCAAGCCCTTAAAGTTTGCGGAGGGCTGTCCCTTACATCCCGTATAAATCATATACTATATCATATGCCAATCATGTTGGCAAAATTACGTAGAATACAGGTTGACCCAGTCTCATTTCATCAATAGAAATAAATACTGCTTACTATTTAAAATCCATAGAATTGTCTTTTCCACTTTCTATATGATAAACAATATTTATTTTGCAAATAAGTTTTCAAAATACTTTTGCATATAAATTTGAGCCAAATAAAACCAGTTTTGCCCAGCTAATTTGCTCTGAGAATACACAAACTTTAGAGGTCAATTGTCTAAACATATAGATAATGATCATATTATTATTATTATATATATTAAATCATATGAAAAGCCTAATGTCTGGGGACAGGCTTTTGAGGAAAGAATCACAAAGATTTAAATGGATCTGTCCAATCAGTGGCAATATTTGTGTAGCTCAACTCAGTACTACTAAGGAGCTCAACGACTTGATGATAAATCAGCGCCGTCATCAGATCAGCTCCATGTCATAATAATTTTGCATTGTTATCTGATTTACACATGCATGCAAAATTTCAATTCAATCGGTAACCGGGAAGTGGATCAAATTTTATTTGCAAAATTTGATTACAGACAAACATCGGGACAGGTGAAACTAAATAAAAGCTTGTAAACAAGCTTTTAATGAAAATATTTTTTTCATAGCAAGCTTTTATAGCTCGGTATATCTATATAATTAGTACTCGTCAAGACGAATCATACGAGCTCAAACTCGATGGGGTTGTTTTGTTTAACTACCAAGTTCCTATAGCCACCTTCCGGTTCCATCATCAGATCAGCTCCTTTATACAATAATTTTGCATTGTCATCTAGTTTACACGTGCATGCAAAATTTCAGCTCAATCGGTAACCGGGAAGTGGATCAAATTTAATTTGCAAGATTTGATTACAGACAAACATCGGGACAGGTGAAACTAAATAAAAGCTTGTAAAAAAAGATGGTCTAAATGAAGAACTTACCATTTTTTATTAACCTCGTTGATGAACTGTTCGAACTCCTTCTCGACGGGCTGCAGGCTCTCGTCGGAGTCGTAGCTGGTGTCGGAGCAGCCGCTCCAGGCGCGCTTCCTCATCACCCTCTCGAGGTTGTCTCGCACAGCACCGTCTATTGTCCTCGCACTTAATCTAATATCACTTTTAACACTGTCTTGAATAACGTCGGGCAGGTCAGACCTGTCGGGAGGTAGGTCGGCTTTGTCGGGCATGTCGGACATGTCGCTCGACTCTTGCTTGATGTCCGGCTTGGCTTCCTCTGTGCTCGTCCACAGGTCCGGGTTCTTGGAGAGATGTTTCCTGAAGGCGTGCCGCCAGGGGTACTTGCCGCTTGTGTGGTAGTCTCTGGACATTTCTTTTGGTGTTCTGTGGGCTTTTGTTTCGAGCTCCACCTGAAATTTAGACGTTTGTAAATATTAGTTTACTAGCTTTTGCCCGCGGCTTCGCTCGCGTTAAATTCGGGATAACACGATTCTCCTGGGAAGTAGGGGGGTTAGAAAGAGACAAAAAGTAGCCTATGTCACTCTCCATCTCTTCAACTATCTCCACTTAAAAAATCACGTCAATTCGTCGCTCCGCAGACACACACACTTTCCTATTTATAATATTAGTATGGATAGCATGAATATTACATTTCGAGGAATTGCATAACCAAATTCCACCAAGATGGTTCCATTATCAGACCACCAGATGTACAGCGGTACGCCACTGTGTCATGGTAGCTACAAGCTGGGGATCTTTAAGGGCTACTGCCCACGGAATCGTAGCTTCTTAGACGCGTATTCGTCATAACACGCTTGGTGTACGCTTGCGTGGAGCTGAACATACCAAACTATGATATTGCGTAACGCGGTTGAACCTATATGCACAAAATAGATAAGTACAGAAGACAATCTCATGTATGTACTTCACTTTTTATACCTACGCTCGGTGGATGCACACTAATGAGCGTTTGTTCGACGAGCGGGCCGAGGCACTTCAAGATATCGTGTCCGTGAGCGGTGTCTATGTGTGCGTTGTGAGAGCGCGCTTAGTATGTAGATTGACTTCTGTACCTATATATTTTGTGCTATATGACAGTAGGTCCTAGTCAAGAGTGAATAAGTTACTGCTAGTCGAGTAACACCACGTACGCCTTGCCTAGTAACGTTCCAGCAGGAATTCGACAAACCGCGCTCGTTACCTGAACTCGGTGGGTAACCCAGGGCCTCCTTTTCAGTTTTTTGGGTTTTAGGGCCGCGGTTACTCTTTTGACAAATTCTGGAGCCCTGGCAACTAAAGTACAAGGCAGCATCATGAACCCAGCGAAGGGTTCACAGAACAAAGTAAATCTTCTTAGGGTATTGATGGCAAAAGTAGTCAAATTCCTTGGTCGGCCCAGAATTCAGCCACGGCAATGCCGTCCGCCAATGCTGTCATTAGATCCCTACGTGAGCAGGTAACCGGGCATGTGATGCAGGACGGAAGGTGGGACATCGTCTGCGGAAAGACGCCGCACAAACACTGAAGACCGGAACCATCCGAGAACCTCCACCTGTGGAGGTTGTCGTTGCTGCGCCCAAGCTGTGTGGATGTCGATGCGTTACCTCCTCGTCCTTCTGGTTCTTGAAGTCCGTGGAGTTGGGGAAGCTGAAGGGCAGGGTGGCGAAGAGGTCGTCGAGCGGCGTGCGCCTGCGGTCCAGCGCCACGCGCCCGCCGCGGGTCACGCGCCGCCGCGCGAAGCCCACGCAGCGCCCCGCCCCACTCGCTGAACCCAGGGACGTCAGCGTGTACCTGTGGACATACATCAGTACTTCTGATTAAACATGCATTATTTGTATTCCCTTATCCCGTTTTATTTGTGGTCGGCGCAACACGTTTTTTTTTTCCATTCTATCCTGTCACCCGTCATACCATCACTAACTCCCTTTTCTTTCATATCACTCTTCACACAATCCATTCATCTTTTCTTTGGCCTCCCTCTCCCTCTCCACCCATCCATGCATTATTTGTATTTGCTAAATAAATATAAAATGTAGCTTGAAAAAGAAATGTGATTTGGAATTTGGTTGGTTTGATAGGGTTGGCAGGTACCATAGGGTAACTAGATAGGTAAGTTAACCAGGTAGCGTAGGATAGCTAGATAGGTAGGGTAAGCATGTAACGTAGGGTAAGTAGGTAGGGTTGGCAGGTAGCGTAATTTTAGTAGGTAGGGTTGGCAGATAGCGTAGGGTAGGGTAGCTTTGGTAGCTAGATTGGTAAGGTAAACATGGAGCAAAGAGTAAGTAGGTAGGGTTAGCAGGTAACGTTGGGTAGCTAGATAGATAGGTTAAGCATATAGCGTAAGGTAAGTAAGTAAGGTTGGTAGGTAGCGTAGGGTAGTAGGTAGGTAACTAGATGGGGAGAGTTAGATAGTCAGTTGACGGACGGCAAAACCTAGTTGATGAATAAAATAGAAGTGTACACTTACCTATACCTCTCATCGACCTCATGCTGGAACAGTCCTTCCTTAGAGGGATCGTCTGGGTCCAGGGGATCGCCGTACAGGGTTGACGTGGGCTACAAATACAACAACTGACATTACATACAAGTTAAATATTAGTCTTAGTACAGTGATGACAGTATGATGGTAGTACAGTAACGATTTTCCTTAATAGCATAATAGGAGTTAGAAATACCACGCTAACCAGCCCACTCTCACTTCATCCTGGCTGGTTTTTCCCCGATATCTGCAATTTGAGTTATGGAGCGCGGCGTGGTATTTCTAATGCGATCTATTCACTTCACACGTTGAACGCCACGCTAAAAACCACGTTTAGCCCAGGGGGCCGCGGCGGAAACCGTGTGACCGCCGACCTGTCGGGTCCAGGGGGCCGAGGCGGACACCGTGTGTCTGCACGGTCTCGATCAAAGGTGTCTCTTAAAGTCCATACAGTTAATCAAAAAGAAATCTCACCATCTCGTAGTAGCAGCCGGGCTTGCGACGGAAGGCGAAGGGCCCGTCGTCCGGCGGCGTGGCGGCCTCCGCGCGCCCGCTGCCCTCCTCCTCCGACGACGTGTACACGCCAGAGTCTGAGGGGGCGCCGTGCCACAGATTAATGATCGGCCCGCTAGTGGCTCGTACTTTATTTATTTACTTTATTCTTCAAACACAAATGAGTACAAAGGCGGACTCAATGCCATAAGTTTTTGTTGTTTTTGTTACCAGTTAAAATTCCTAAGTTATCCCTACACGATTTTAAAGACAGAATAAAAAAGGGGGGGTAACTAGTTGTGATCAACTGGTTATCCCCCTGATTTTTGAATTATTAATTTTACAGCGTGATCGCTATAAAATTAAAAAATCACGCGCTCTGGTTAAGAATTGGCGTTTAAGGGCTGAACCAGATTTACCCGCTTAGATTAGGCAATTCCCGTAAATTGAGAGCAAAGGAGACATCAAGCACAGCCCTCAGGGATCATAACAACATAACAGGGGACAGTATCCAGTACAAGAGATTGTTACGGGAAACACAAACTATTATTTTTTTATATACAGGATGTAAGAGACAGCCCTCCACAAACTTTAAGAGCTTGCTTAGTAGGCGAAACTGAACAACCTTTCTAAGACATTTTTTTCAGGAAACGAAAAAAAAATTCAGCCTCACCAAACCAAATTAAAAACTTAACTGGACAGTTTGTATGGAGAGGCCGATTACTTTTTCGTTTCCTGAAAAAAATCTTTTGAAAAGTTGTTCAGTTTTGTCTACTAGCAAACCCTTAAAGTTTGTGGAGGGCTGTCCCTTACACCCTGTATTTAAAGAGTTAAGTCACTTTGTATACTTATGAGTCATCTAAGGCGTACTGCTAGCTGCACGCAGGCGTAGCTTCATAGGAGCGTAATCATCATTATACGCTTGGTGTACGCCTGCGTGAAGCTTATATACAAAACTATGGGCTACTGTCCACGGGCGCGTAGCTTCATAGACGCGTATTCGTCATTATACGCTTGGTGTACGCCTGCGTGAAGCTTATATACAAAACTATGGGCTACTGTCCACGGACGCGTAGCTTCATAGACGCGTATTCGTCATTATACGCTTGGTGTACGCCTGCGTGAAGCTTACATACAAAACGATACGACGCTGCCGCTTCATCCAATTTTTTTTTAATTGTTGATAGGTTCGCGTTTGACCACCGTCTCACCTAATGGTAAGCGATGATGTAGTCGACGATGGAGCACGTTTTTCACGACATAGTTTGGTATGTAAGCTTCACGCAGGCGTACACCAAGCGTATAATGATGAATACGCGTGTATGAAGTAACGCGTCTTTGGATAGTAGGCCCTTGCACTGGTGCAGGGATCGTCGCGACGCGTCATTTGTTTCATCTCTAGCATATTCGTCTCTATTTTCTCATTTTCAAGGTACAAATTTCTGCTATGAAAATATTGAATCGCGCGATGAGCATGTAAACTGACATACACAAGACACCCAGACATCTCTGCCCCCGTTAGTAAAAAAAACACATCTAACATTGTTTCCAGATTTGCCACATTGCCGGAATCAGGAAAAAAGGCGCATCTGCCTATATTTTTTTATATTTTGCTAACTTTCTCCAGTGCGGTTTTAAAACAAGGAAAAAAGGCCCGATTTCCCGTTTCATTCATTAAAACATTTTTTATCCGTTTTACTGTTTGTTAGATGTCTTTTTAACTATCAGGGGCAGATCTGTATGCCATACAAATATCTGTTCCGTGCGGGAATCGAACCCGCGACATGCAGCGTATCAGTCCATCGTTCAACCACTGTGCCAAGCGTGCCATAATAATAATTATTATTATGTGGACTCGGCTGTCGTTGTGCCGATTGTCGTGACCGCCAATGACCTTATAGCCAATTTCGACGACCATCTGTCAATGCTATCGTTGCGCGGTTGGATCAAGGGTCTGATACAGAAGGCATTACTCCTCGATACGGCTTGTATTGTGAGAAGGTTTCTGTCTAAGGAGCTCCAACCACCGGTAGTCTTGGACCCGTCTCCCAAAACCGGTGGATTACAATTGTTTTTTTATGTTTTTTTTTAAGAAATATATAAACATCATCATTTCTGCCGAAAGACGTCCACTGTTGGACATAGGCCTCCCCAAGTGGCGCCACAACTGACGGTCCTGTGCGTCTCGTATCCATCGCATTCACGCGCCCCTCACCAGGCGTGCTATTCTCTAAGAAAACAGCCTTGAGCGCAGCGCTGGCCGCAGCGCCGAAATCCAAATAGGTAGATTGGATTAACAATCCAATATACCTCTACATTGGGTTGTTAATTCTATGTACTGCGCTCTAGACTCGTTGCTGCGGCCAGCGCTGCGCTCAAGGCTGTTTTCTTAAGGTGCGAACAAACTTTATAACATAACATGTTATACAACATTGTTATATAACATGTTTTAGATAATGTGGACACTGAATGTTATAAAACATGTTATAATAACATGTTATTCATATGTACAACAATGTTATATAACTTATTCCCTTGTACTCAAAAGCGCGGGCCCAGCGGCTGGTGGCGAAGTAATGGCTGGCAGTCTGTTATATAACATTGTTATATTGCATTGTTATTCTAATGTGTATAGTATTGTTTTATGTTGCAATGTTGAATAACAAGGTTACACAAGTTATATAATATGTTAGATAGTCTGTATGCACCGTTAGAGAATAGGGTAGTTTCCAGGGTCAAAATAGCTACATTTTATTTAGTCCGTATTTTAGATTATAAAAAAAAATATTGGACACGTATTTTTCTTTTTTCGATTAAACAAAAAATAAACAAAGATATAGCCCATGTGACGTCACACCGTGCGAAAAAATGCAACACGGCATGACGTTCCACGTATATCTTTGTCATTTTTGGTTTAATTTACAAATACCCTGTCCCTTATTTTTGAACAATCTAAAAGACGGACTAATTACAATTTTATACGGTAACTAGCCTATTGCACGGCTGGTCATCGGTCCACCTTGTGGATGGCCGCGCCAACGCTATTGTAAATAAGGGATAATAATAATATTAAAGTCCCGCCAAGTCCGTGTTATAAAGAGATACGTACCTCTCAGGCCCGGCACGGAGCCGACGACGGGATGCCTGTGTTTCCGTCTCTTGTACGGACGCTTTTCTCGCTGGAAGGCAACAGACCATCATGATATCTTACTCGCTTTCAATTTGTATTTGTACGTGTTTTTTTTCTGTTTGGAAACGTGTTTTATGCGAGTTTTAGAGCTCTCGGTACATAATGGGCCACGTTTTACTAGATCGTTTTGGTTAAACAAATCTTAACACCCTACACAAATGGCAACATTGAAATGTAACATACAATAGTCAGATAACTTTTCTCTAACTGACCCCGCACACGAGCCTCAAAAAAACGCTAGAACCGGCGACGAAAAAAACCTAAAAGCCGCCGCATAAAACAGCTGAAGCGCCCGACAGCTTGTGGGCGGTGAAGCTTGAAGCGGCTTCAAGCGTTTTTAGTGGCGGCGCCGCCGCACTCGAACCACAAAAAAAAAACCTCAAAAAAAAAGCTTGAAGCGGCGTTTTTTGAGGCCCGTGTGCCGGGACACTAAAGAATAAATTTGTCGGTTTGACATGGTTTTTATAAGCTGTCAAACCACTATTTTTATTTCTCACTAGCTGCCGCCCGCGGCTTCGTCGCCCTGAATTTAATACTTTCTAACTTGTATGTGAAGAATGATTTTTAAAACATTTTTTTATTAACATCAGTCGATTTTTAAACAGGGTTATTTGTAGAACACTGGCAACCTCTCACTCTCACACACTATGTTACTAACATCATAAACAACATTTTTTGTTCTATGACTTTTAAAAATGTATCATTTTTTTTTCATCAGGTGTTCATACAAAAATAAAAATGTTTAAATTGAACGTTCTAAATATTACGAAGTCTATACGAAGCAAGCGACAGTACAATAGGGCGGCGGGGTGCGATGCGCTTGCGTCGCGTCATGCCGACGAAGATAAGTATAGCAAAATACAGAGTTGAAATGTGTTAGATAGAACAACGAAATCTTTTTGTAAAAAGTCATAGAACAATAGTCGTTGTTTACGATGTTAGTAATACAGTCCTGGAAGGTTGTTAGTGTTTTACAAATAACCCTGTCTAATTAGTAGCTGCGCCTACTTTCCTATGTAACTTTTAAGTTAACATTCTACCAGTAAAAGCATTTTTAAAATCAGTTCAATAGGTTTCAATCAGTTCAACAAACAACAATACAAATATTTAATCTTTATAATATTACTAGCTTTTGCCCGCGCGGCTTCGCTCCCGCTCTTCCCTACTTCACCCTACTATACCCTACTCTACCCTACCCTACCAAACTTCACATAAACCATCTACTAAATAGTCCAAACAAAGCCTAAAAATTTGGTTTGGATAGGTGAGCCCGTTCTTGAGTTATAAAATAACAACGAAAAGTGGCATTGATTTTTATATATATAGATAGAACAGATATTATAGATGTAAATTTAAAAGTTATCTGACTATTGAACTATGGGTTCTTATCAAAGTTATACACCGCTAAATTTAGATCGTTTTAAGCCCGTGGAGGGTCGATCTGGTACATGGAACATCGAGTCCAACGACCTGTAGGTAATAGTCGGCGTTGCGTACTAACTACCTACAGGTCATTGGACTCGCTCAGCTGACGTTTTCCTAAAAAAAAATATTTTGTACATGCATAAATTAATAAGAGTTTAAAAAAAGGTACTTTATTTTTTCATTTTATGGTTATAAATCGATAGTGTTTCATTTTCCTGATCGACCCTCCACGGGATTAAAACGATCAAAATTAAACGGTGTATAGTGCGTTTCACATAAGAAGTTCCTTCGCCGTAAAGGTATGATTCCGAACCACGCTACTGTGCTGCCGCGACACTACTGGTCCCCATACAATTTCTATAAGCTTATATGAGACTACATTCCGAGCTAGGCAGCAATGTCGCGGCAGCAATGTAGGCAGTGTGGCAATGTGTGGCAGCACTGCGGCAACAACACTGCTGCTTGTTGCCGAGTTCGGAATCATACCTTAATGTTGGCTGGGTAGCCATATAGACAGACAGGGGTGTCTGTCTAAAGCGAAAAGAAGATAGTTGCCTACTCCAGCAAAATTGTTGCACACTTTATGGATAATTATGAGAAGAATGGGATTTTATTTTAAAGAAAGCAGGTCTAAAAGGGAAGCAAGGTCAAAGCCTACTGGGGCCAGGGTTAATTTCGAAAGAGTAGCTCGAGCCGCGATATGCAGGCTAGAAGGAACGGAGTGGGTTTTTAGTCAGTAAGAGTCTGACACTATCTCCCACTCCGCCAAAGAGCGGGGGTTGTCATTGGATGATTTTCCCCACCATAAGAAAAGGTCTAAAAGGGACTTGTTAATGGAGAGGTACGATATTGTGGCGTGGCGTTTTCGGTATTTCAAAGAATAGCAGGACCATTGAAATGGAGCCCAGCGTTGTATGCGTTATTCAAAAATAGTTTTTACAGTTTCCAAAAAAAAAGGCACTTGTTAAAAGTAACGAAGTATCAGTTAATCATCCCTAAAGCTTTGGTTTCCTAGAATAGCGGTGCCGTCATATAGCGGCCGTTTCCCGGAACAACGACTATTTTCCTCTTCTGATGATAGTTCATCCTCCAAGTAAATTACTAAAGCTAAATCAAGGTCGTCCATTTTCTATCTTGGATACTTTTCGTATGATGTTTGTGACGGTTGTTTTGAAAAAAATTACTGACGATGTGTTAAAACGGCCGCTATATGACTGCACCGCTTTCCTAGGAAACCAAAGCCTAATATTAAGTAATTTCATTGCTATGAATGTAGCAACACTGTTTTTCCGTATTGCCAACATTACGGCGAAGGAACTTCTTAAGTGAAACGCACTATACACTACTCGTGTCATTTCTAATGCTTATTGAAGTTGTTGTCAAGACATTCAGACGATTTATGAACATGAACCAATTTTTTTTTATTTTTTATTTTCGATCATAAAATGTAGGTCATTGTATACGCAGAGCTATTTAACATTAAATTGTGACTTAGTATAGTTCGGGACAAACAAACACCCATACACATACAAGTTGCCTCAGTTAGTCTGTGTGTAGACTCTAACAATATAATATTAAAATTGTTAGTTTTCCAGCCTTCATTTTACGATATTTAGTTCTTACTTTTCCCTCATTATATTGTGGAATAAGAAATGTTCCATTTGTGTAAAAAGTTTTACTAAGTTTTTTCTGAAGCCCCCCCTGAAGGATTTGAGATCGAATCGGACTTGACCTGACTTTGGGGGCGCTCAAGTATTACATAACGCAATTTGGGGGGAGGGGGGTCTCTTAAAACGTTACGATGCGTTAGAGGGGCGGGGCGGGGGGTCTCTTACAACACGTTATGCAACATTATTTCTTTATTTAAATAAAAAATTCAATTAAAACTATACCAAGGATAAAAAATATATCATTACTTTTTGCGACTTCAGGGTAAAAATGATCACTTGAGTGTTACATAACGTTTAGAGAGGGGGGGGGGGTATAGAAAAACGTTACGATGCGTTACAGGGAGGGAGGGGAGGGTTAAAAATCTTCAAAAATTGCGTTACTTAATACTTGAACGCTCCCTTTGCAGTGGACATAAGAAAGTATTTATTGACATTAAGCTTGATACAATGTTGGTGTTAAAACGGCTCTGTACCATTATTAGTGCATATGTATAGGATGTTTGTACCCTATTCGCGTCATTCATTCGCGTATTAAGGTGAGTATAGACTACAACATTTTCTGGAGCATTTCTGTGTAATGTAACATTCTTACGAATGGTACAATACAGGCAAAAGCTCAATTTCCAAAGCATTTCCATGTAATATAACGTTCCTGCGAATGCTCGGCGTTATGTTACGGGTAAATGCTCACAGCGAGTGTGCATTTACCAACATTTCGTTGTACCTTGCGTTAATTTTTTTTTTAAATGTCACCCCGCTACCGCGCATCGCCCGCACTCGTGGCTCGACGAAATATTACACCAATACGCTCGACGAAATGTTACACCAATATGTTCGTTGGTTTGTAACAAAGAGGCGAGCGTGGTCGACGTTTAGTTCGTAAAAGGATGATACACTAGAACATATCATAGAGCGGCTCGTTGTTCTGTTACAAGTAAATGTTGTAGTTTATACTCACCATTATTAGTGCATATGTATAGGATCCTTCATTCGCGTATTATGTCCAAACAATTTTGAACCTAATACAGTTAGTCCGTAAGGTAGATAATGCAAGTGAGCTTACCTGTCTTGGCTGATCGACGGGTGTGGGCGGCGGGCGGGGCGGGTAGTGCGGCACGTACGCCTCGCGCCGGAACGACGACGACGTGAGCGGTACGGCCGTGTAGGCTGGTCTGTGGACACGGATACACACATATTTAATTACGAGTCTTTAGCGGGATTTCTTCGGGTCAAGTCACAAAATATATAGTTGCAGAAGTCAATCTACATACAAAATGCGCTCGAGTAAAGTGTGTACATAGACACCGCTCACGGACACGATATGACGCCGCGTCTCGGCCCGCTCATCGAACAGTTCCGGCTCAAACGCTCATTAGTGTGCGTCCACCGAACGTAGGTATAAATATTGAAGTACATACATGAGATTGTCTTCTGTACCTACAGACGCCGCCGTGACAACGCGGCGCAGGAGTCGCGTTGTGGCGGTATATCGGTAAAAGATTTCCACAAAATTACTTTCTCTAAACGATAGATACACTACAGACAAATGTAGCACTTTTGTAAAACCTAGATGATAGTGATTTTTTGCATACTCCGTGTAATCAAAGATTTAAAGGTGAGAGAAATTAAAAAACCGAAGTGATCTCAAAAGTGAACACCTGGGGCCCCCAAACGCGCGGGGCCTGTAGCATTTGCTACTCTTGCTCAACGGTCGCATGACTGCTTATCATTAGGTAGGATCGCATGGGCAGAGCTATGTCATGTTGGTTGGGTCGTACCTCGGCGGGGGTTCGGGCAGCAGCTGGTTGGCGAAGTCCCCGGCGACGTAGCGGCGCTCGGCGATGAGCGCGGTGAGGCGCACCAGCTCGCGCTTGGCACTCTCGCGCCGCGCCACCAGCTCCAGCAGCGTCAGCGCGCGCGCCAGGTCCCGACGGAGTTTCAGCATCTTCTCGTATGAACTCTCGTCGTTTTTTCTGCAATTTTAAAATATCATGATTTAAATGTATATTCGACTACATTTTGCCAGCGGCTTCGCCCGCGTACATAAAATATAGCCTATGTCACTCAAGAATAAAGTAGCTTCTTTCTACTGGTGAAAAACAGTTTTAGAAATCGGACCAGTATTTTCAGACATTACCTCCTACAAACAAAAAAAAATCTGAAATCGCCTGAAATGTCTGTAGAAACTCTGTGTGTATGGTGATTCCATAATTTACTCGAATATTTTACAAAACTTGTTCCAAGACATACGTGTTTTTTTGAAACGCTTAAAAGTTTTTGAAAAAACATTTTTGTCATTTAGAATATTGATAAAATTTGCAAGGCTTCTATTGCTATCATTTTTTTTTTTTAGTAAATTATGATTTTCAGAGGTCTTTACTGGATTAGTTTTACAAAACTTTATAAATTGATTTCAAAAGAAGCCTAGATAATATCCACAAAAAACTGGTTTCCAAAATATCTACTGAAAAATATTATTGATTACATTTCTCAGTAAACTAATTAAGAAAATTAGGAAATTATAGGTATAATAATCTCTTGCACTAATTTATCTTCGTTTCATTATTATATATATATTTTTTTTATCATTATAGTAATAGCTTATTCTACTAAAAGAATATTTCTTTTAAAATTTGAATTAAAATAGATTTATCCTTTTTAATTCGATATTTATCTAGCGCCTACCACAGTTATTTAGGATACAAATAAGTCCACTATTCCAAGCAAAACAATGTTACCTGTTTTTTCTGGTCTGCATCTTTTCCGTTCGCCGCCTGAACGCTAAGTAAGGGTTGTTTGACGACTGGCCCGGCCTGTTCTCTGTTTTAACTGACAGGATCAGCGGGTGTTGCTGAAACATATACATTGTACTATTAAAAACTAGTACTGCACTGTAGACAGGGTGAACAAGAAATTCATGTATTATTTCAGATTATACAACACTAGCTTTTGCCCGCGACTTCGCCCGCGTACATAAAATGCCTGCTATGGCCCAGTCGTAAGGGAAGTTACTTACGAGTTTATAGGTCGCGGGGTTGAAACCCAGCCCAGCGCAATACTTTGTGTAATTTATTGCATCACCACTTGTCTCAAAACGGTGACGAAAAGAGACATGCTCCAAAACCAAATATTCGACGTCATGTGACATTCACCAATTTGCGCTGGGCCCGCGTGATAGATTATGCTGCGGCCTACAATCTCTTTGTCGCGGCGTCTGCGCTGCGTATAGGTTTATGGAACGCTTACGCTGGACAAATTCCAGTGTGAAGAGGCTCTCAAGCAGGGTTGTTGCGAATATCAGCATCAGCATCAGTGGAACATCAGCATTATTTTCCACATCAGCATCAGCATCCGCTGATGTGACAAAACTCTGCATCAGCAACAACCCTGCTGTCAAGTTCATAAGAGACAACACCTGAAATATCAGCCGAATATCATTTTAATTAAAACACGCTCGAGGGTTTAAGGGAGTTAATTAGAAAGGCCTATTCTCGGCACTCCCAGCGAAGGGAAAAATGGTTTTTTTTTACACTCACCGTGTATTTTTTTTTTTGTCGACGGGGAAAAGCATCTTTGACGAAACCCGCTCTTGGGTGGAGCGGGAGACAGTGTCAGACTCTTACTGACTAAAAACCCCGCGCCGTTCCTTCTAGCCTTCATACCGGGGCACGAGCCCTTTCGGACAACCCTGTCCCCAGTAGGCTTCGACCCAGCTGGGCCCCTCCTGCTGCTGACAACTCCGTGAGGCGCGCGGGAATAGTGCGCGCCGTCGACGTCTTGGACTCTGTTTATTACCGGACGATCAGACAGCGAACTACCCATGGCTCGCCGTCCGCGAGCCCGCGTCTACGGTGGCCGGAAATCGGGATCGAAATCCCGGCGACGGCGGCGAGGGCGCCGTTGCCTGATGCGGTCAGCCTCCTCCTTTGCAAGCATTACTGCTTCGCAGGAGGCGACCGCCTACCATTCCTCCTCGCTCCGGACCATGGCCTCGACCAGGGCCCGGCGCTAGAGGTTTCCGCCGCCGATCGCCCCCACGAGGGCACGGCGATACTCCGTCCAGGCAGGGCACACCGCGACGGTGTGCTCCACCGTGTCCTCCGCGCGTTGCGCACAGTGGCGACACCCGGGCGTCTCTTCCGCTTGAATCCGATGCAGGAACCTCCCGAACTTGCCAAGTCCGGTTAGGACCTGCGTCATGCGGAAGGTAAGGACGCCGTGAGGTCTTTCCAGCCACGCCTCAAAGAGGGGACTTACCGCCATAATCGTGGCGTGCCCAGCACTGGGTTGCGATAGCCGTTGACGCCATTTCACCATGAGATCCCGCCGGAGCTGTGTCCGCCATGCCTTGGCATGTTGCGGCAGTGGACTTTCACCCCGGCGTTGCATCTCCACGCGCATGTCGTGCATGTGTGCAAGGACTGTTGCCTCCAGATCCCACGGTGGTAGGCCAGCCAGAAGGCTCGCCGCTTCGCGGGAGATCGTGCGGTGACCCCGCACCACACTCACCGTGTTTAGTCAGTAGTCGTACACGGCGATGACGAGGTCGTTGTTCCTCTCCAGCAGCAGCTTGGCCTCGGTGAGCGTCACCACTGTCTGGCCCGAGCTCTTCTCCAGCTTGTCCATCATCTGCTCCAACTTTAACTTACACTCACCGTGTTTAGCCGCTTGTTGAGCCAGTAGTCGTACACGGCGATGACGAGGTCGTCGTTCCTCTCCAGCAGCAGCTTGGCCTCGTTGAGCGTCACTACTGTCTGGCCCGAGCTCTTCTCCAGTTTGTCCATCATCTGTTCGAACTTTAACTCTGCAAGTAAACAGAAGGGTTTCATCAGAAGCGGTCACTAGTTCGGTGTGCCTAATTCTAAATCCATACTAATATTATAAATCTGAATGTAACTGTCTGTCTGTTACGCTTTCACTATTAAACTACTGAACCGAATTTGATGATATTTGATATGGAGTAAACTTGAACTATAAGGAAGGTCGAAGATAGGTTACTTTTTATCTGGCTTTGCCTTCCCATCCGCAATAGACGGCATTCACGCGAACGAAACCGCTGGCATAAGTTAGTCATACTAATCTAACAAAGGCCAAAGTCTGTGAGTGTATAAGTTTGTTACTTCTTCATGCTCGTACGGCTGAAGGAATTCCGATGAAATTTGGTATACGTAGCCGCATAACAGGTATATAATTTCAGCTGAAAGACGTCCACTTTTGGACATAAACCTCCCCGAAGTGTCGCCACAACAATTTTACACAACGATTTAGGTCATCAGTCCCACCTTATGGGGCCTTCATTGATTTCTATGATTATAAAAGGTCTAAATAAAATTGGCCAAACGAGGATTGAAATATCATCAAACATTAACGTTTATAACGATCTGGCCAATTTAACTTAGCCATATGGCACCATATCATGAAGTGATCTATTTCTAAGATAGCCACGACATGATAAAAGGAAACTGTGCAATTTTTCAGCGTTCTAGGTCCAAGAGCGGGGCTTTGATCAGTCAGTGAGGCGGTTATCACACTGCCACGCACCCGGCAGGGTAGTGCGTGAATGCATGTCTTAACATTGCTTGTATCTCCGTTTGTATAGAAAACACGCACAGTCCAACACACCGAAACAGCATCCACGCGCAGATCACGCACCTACATACGGAGAAACATGCACTCAAACGCGTGAATACGGGGCGAGACGCAAGGTATGGCACACTGAGTCTCGTAGTACCGTGCGTGATTTTGTATGAAATGAGTGAGTTCCTGCGTGAATTTACCAAACGCACAAACACGCATAAACCCGCACGATGATGCAGATCTGCACTCCCGCAAGTACGCGCGTAGGTGAATTTTCACGCGCTACGCTGCGTGGTACGTTTTTTTTTTCTCGACGGGGAAATCATCATTGACAAAACCCGCTCTTGGGTGGAGCGGGAGATAGTGTCAGACTCTTACTGACTAAAAACCCCGCGCCGTTCCTTCTAGCCTTCATACCGGGGCTCTAGTTTCCTTTCGGATAACCCCGACCCCGGTAGGCTTCGACCCAGATGGGCCCCTCCTGTTGCTGACAACTCCTTGAGGCGCGCGGGAACAGTGCGCGCCGTCGACGCCTTGGCTCGGTCCGGACAGTTATCGGAAGATCGGACAGCGTGCTACCCATAGCTCGCTGTCCACGAGCCCGCATCTACGGTGGCTGGAAATCGGGGCTGGAACCCCGGCGGCGGCAGCGGCGAGGGCGCCTGGAGCGGTCGGCCTCCTCCTTTGCTAGCTTCGCAGAAGGAGGCGACCGCCTACCACTCCTCCTCACTCCGGACCATGGCCTGAACCAAGGCCCGGCGCGAGAGGTCTCCGCCGCCGATCGCCCCCACGACGCTGCGTGATGCGTGGCAGTGTGATAACCGCCTTAGTCAAGACTACTTTTATAAATAAGACTAGCTTTGCGCGCGACTTCGCCCGCATACATATAAAGTGCCTATGTCACTCAGGAATGAAGCAACCTTTTTGTTGGTGAAAAAAATCGACATCAGGACGGCCACCAGTTTTTAAAAAGTAGTAAAATGGATATAGTATGTTAAACTTAAGAGATAGACATATGCCACCGCAGACGTTTTAGTAGACCTATATACGAGTAAGATACACAATTCTACCATACATTATTTTGTTATATCTCAAAGGGTTTAGGCAGCGTTTTCGTTGAAAGCTCCCAGACGGCTTACTTTTTCGTTAATGTACACAGAAATATATAGAAAAACCTAACAAATTATATACTAAAACCTTCCACGAGAATCACGCTATCGAGTGGTGAAAACCGTTTGAAAATCGGTGCAGCAGTTTTTGAGTTTATCGCGAACAGACAGACAGTCAGACGCGGCGTGGGACTTTGTGTTTATAATATGTATTGAAGTAGGGAGGTCACGGCATTGAGGAATACGACGCAAAGAGGAGGTGAAGAGTTTATGAGTGGCCTCTCGCAGGTGGACCTATGAGGTTGCCTGTTCCTCCAGCCGGGACTTATATAAAACTATATTGAAGAAGTGTTTACATACTCGTGTGTGTTTATACCTGTGAGCTCGGGATGCCGCTGCTGCTTGAGCCAGCGCTCGTCCTCCGTGTCGATGTCGTACTCGGGCGCCTCTTGTTCCTCCCATAGCGCTGTAACAATACAAAATTATTTATAAATACGGTGTTCATATCTGTGAGACGATATTCTTTTGTACATATCCGCCGAAATATTCTGCAGCGCCCACGACTAAATACATACGTACAGAGCCCGATCCTAGCTATTTAGCCGCTCCGAGCAAAGATAACTTTCGCCGCCCTTTACATGCACAAAACTATGCAAGTCATGAGTCTTAAGTCTTAAATATTTCCACTATCCTATATACCTGAAATAGGTTGGAAGGTGGCACATAAAATTTTCAACCTGCCAACTTGGAGATGGCTAGGTTGAAAGATAGGAGTATAAGTCAATTTTGCCGCCCGACTTGCCCTCCCCTCCCCCCTTAGATCGGGCCTTGGCTAAGTATGACGACTTTACCCACCCCGTTCCTTCTTGCCTTTCATACCAGGGCCAAGCCTCCTTTTCGGAACTAGACCCTGGCCCCAGAAGTAGGTATGACGACTTGACTAAGGCAGTCAAATTGAAGAAGAAATCCACAAATATTTTTTTATTTACCTGTCTATGATCTCTTAAGTCTGTTCTAATCCTTACTTAATATTATAAAAGCGAAAGCGAGTTTGTTTGTTTGTTACGTCTTCACGCCGAAATGGCAAAACCGATTTTGATGAAACTTGGTACACGGACAGACCATGTCCTGGAATAGGACATAGGATACTTTTTATCCCGGAAGTATGTTCCCTTGGAATAATTTTCTGCTATAACGCGGGCGAAGCCGCTGGGAGCAGCTAGTTTACTCATATACCACCGATTAGAAGCCAGGAAACTAGAATGTTCCTTTCTGAAGCTTACAAAAAGGAACTTCGGAGATGGTGGCATAATCTATTGTATTAATAACTAGGTTTTGGAGATAAAATATAGCTTATGCCAATCCTTACTAGTATTATAAAAGTAAAAGTGAGTTTGTTTGTTACGTCTTCACGCCTAAATGACAAAACCGATTTTGATGAAACTTGGTACACGGATAGACCATGACATGACTATGTCCTGGAATAGGACATAGGATACTTTTTATCCCGGAAGTATGTTCCCTTGGGATAATTTTCTGCTATCGCGCGGGCGAAGCAGCTGGGAGCAGCTAGTCAAGAATGTCGAATCCGTTTTAAAAAAAAAATGGCAAAAAATCACGTTTGTTGTATGGAAGCCACGTTCAAAATTTATTTTATTCTGTTTTTTTATTTTTTACATATCGCATAGTATATCGCACCTTTGTTAGAACAAGGGCACAGTTGCAGTTTTTGCAATTTTACAGGAGAGTCATTTTAAGATATTTTTTGTACTTAATGTGGTCTAGCTATGTTAATAATGTTCTAAGGTTGTTCTGCTTTGTATGACATAAACTATATATTATATTCTTTTAGGTGTATCGTTTACAAATATTAAAAACTATAATTACACAATTACAATTATGCCCTTGTTCTACCAAAGGTACGATATGTTGTTATATCGGCAACAGAAAAACATTATCTGTGAAAATTTCAACTGTCAAACTATCACGATTTATGAGATACAGCCTGGTGATAGACGGATGAACAGCGGACTCTTAGTAATAGGATCCTATTTTACCTTTCGAGTATGGAGCCCTAAAACCGCTCCATCCGCTCCGGACCATAACATCAAGGAGTAATCCAAAGGAGGAATCCAGAGACGACTTTAAAATTGAAGTTTATTTTAAATTAAAACATCCCCAGCTAATAAAAATAAAGTGGGAGGCAGGTAATCTCTGCGGCCTGATTGAATCACGTTCCGCAGAACCGAGCCACAAAATAGATAGGTACAGAAGACAATCTCATGTATGTACTTCGCTTTTTATACCTACGCTCGGGGGACGCACACTAATGAGCGTTTGAGCCGGAACTGTTCGACGAGCGGGCGGAGGCGCTCCGAGATATCGTGTCCGTGAGCGAGACGTCTATGTGTGCGTTGCTCGAGCGTGCTTTGTATGAAGATTGACTTCTGTACCTATATATTTTGTGACCGAGCAGACCTCTTAATTTTCCTCCTTCCTTGTTTTACGATAAACGCCACACATAGCGTTTAATCGTTCTTTATGGTGTTTCATAATGAAAGGGTAACTCGTGAATTCTTATTAATTTACACTGTTCAAGCTCAAAGGTAGCTCTTGAAATTATTAACTGAATGGATTCCAACAGTTTTTACACCATGTTATATTTTTTCCCAAAATTATTTTAATAGATTACAAGCTAGACACCACCGACAATAAACACACAGGTCATATTGGCCATTAGGAGCAAGCAAACAGCTGGGTGCAAGTGTAAAACAACCCTTCAGCCGCCTGGATGGCCCGGTGACTATGTATTTTTGCTGACATAACAGCTTATAATTTTATGATTTTTCATGATACATTTTCTTTTGGTACATAGATAGATAGATTATAGTGTTTCGGGTTTCGCGTACCTATACTAAAACTAGTGTTGTATATTATGCACTGTAGTAACCTATCATTAATAAAATATTAATTCATGAATCCCCAAGCGACCACCGGTGGCCGCGCATTTATTGTCTTACTATTGTGTCTCTAATTGACGGTATCTGAAGGGTTAAATTATATCGTAGGTCCTGTACTGTTATCACGCACACGACCGCTACAGACGATGTCCATCATCATTCTACGAATTCAAAGAGCGAAGGCCGAGCCTGGCTCGAGGGCTCACAGCTGACGGCGCCGACTAACATAATCGAATCACCAGACGCATTCGAACACTGAGAAACGCACACGGATGTCTTCGGGTACTTGGTAAAAATTTAAAAAATCAAAAGACATTCCACCCATACGGATCGGGGTTATCCGAAAGGAAACTAGAGCCCCGGTATGAAGGCTAAAAGGAACGGCGCGGGATTTTTAGTCAGTAAGAGTCTGACACTATCTCCCGCTCCACCCAAGAGCGGGTTTTGTCATAAGATGATTTTCCCCGTCGACAAAAAAAAAAGCCCATATGCACAAAGCGTTTTGGGAAAACATTTATTGTGCGTACAGCCAAGGAGTGGAATTCCCTGTCGGATTCTGTGTTGCCTAATAGCTACAACTTAGGGGTCTTTAAGTCAAGAGAGAATAGGTTACTTCTAGAGAAGCGTGTACCATCGTCGCAGGTGAGATGATGGTCAAACGCTAGCCTATCAATAATAAAATAAAAAGAAGTAAAACTATAGAAGCCTTGCAAATTTTATTAAGATTCTAAATAACGACCATTTCTTTTTTAAACTTTTCGGCTAGAAGGAACGGGGTGGGTTTTTAGCCAGTAAGAGTCTGACACTAGCTCCCGCTCCACCCAAGAGCGGGGGTTGTCATAAGATGATTTTTGCTTACCGTAAAAAAAAAGAAAAAAAACTTTGGATTGCAGTAGATGAAGTAACAAGCTTTTGAACCATGCTCGATATTGACGATAGACGAGTGGAAAAGCAAAAAAAAACTACTCACATACACGTGTTTAAATCGACTAATTACGCGTAAACAAAAGGGGTGGACAGCGTGCTAATAAATCCGACATGTCTACGTATATATACGAGCGAGGCAGGGTAAGTGCGATAGACAGACAATTCAATAATAGAGTGCGTAGACAGACTGTGGTCGGGGGCACTCCAACCGGATTTAGTCGACAATAAGGTACCCAAGGGCGGAACGTCGCTAGCAAACTTTAATCAAATTATTATAATGAAGAGAGAGGATTTTTTTTAAACTATGAATCATACATAGACTATTTTTACAAGCTTTTATTTAGTTTCACCTGTCCCGATGTTTGTCTGTGATCAATTCTTGCATGTGTAAATCAGATGACAATGTAAAATTATTATGACAGATTCAGATATTTTTATTTGTAGAACATAGGTAGGTAAACAAAATTACAGATGCGATGACATGAAGCTAATCTGGTGGTGGAACCGGAAGGTGGCTATAGGAACTTAGTAGTTAAAAGACACAACCCCATCGAGTTTAGGCTCGTATGTTTCATCTTGACGAGTATTAATTAGATAGTATCGAGCTATAAAAGCTTGCTATGAAAAAAATATTTTCATTAAAAGCCTGTTTATGTTCGCGGGCAAAAGCTAGCAGTCGATAAAAGCCTGACACTCCCACTCGCTCTGCCAAGAGCGAGAGAGTTATTCGACATAAATAAATCACGTGTTTCTGCGACCCATTTCTGATGGAAAATTCAACCATTCAGCTTCCTTCGTGTGGTTTATTTTCAACGATTTATAATGCTTTAGTGTACCCACACACGGGCCTCAACAAAAGCCGCCACAAAAAAAAGCTGGAATTGGCCACGAAAAAAAAGCTTCAAGCGCGCGTCAGCTTGATAGATAGATAGATAGATAAAGCATTTATTGGCTACAACACAACGCATGCATGGCCGCATATGCATGATTTTAATAAATTTAGATTTTAATTTAGTTTATTTTAATTTGATTTTAATTTATTGACTTTATTGTTTTGTGAAATAATTAATTTAAAGTGAATTCAACTAAGATATAATTTGTAATGTGATTAATAAATGTTATTGTATGAATATGTTTGTTTGTGTTTCTGTATATTTTTATTGTGTCAATCTATGGGTATCTCACAGTATCATAATGGGCTCTGACAAAGAAGGATTAAATACGCGAATGGCATGCGGTGGCGCGATTATTATAAAAAACGCCGCCAAAAAAAGGCCACCATAAAAAAAAGCTAGAAGCAGCTATTTTTGTATCCCGTGTGCGGGGACAGTTAAGCTTTGTTCGAAATCAATGAAGGGAACGAAAGAACGAAAACAAGTAGAATTTACTTTTTTCACAGAGAAAGTTTTAACGCTAATTGTGTTACTTATGGTTTTATATTGTAAACAAAATTATGAAAAGAACTTAAAATAGCTCTAATGTTGTGGGTTGTAGAGGTGGGCAAGGTGACCGTATCCAATCCCTCTCTATCCTCGAACCATGGTTCGGGGCGAGAGGGATGGGATACTTCAGGGGGAACTCCAGGTTTCGTTATTCTATCTAACACATTTCAACTCTGTATATTGCTATACGTACCTACATCAGTATGATGCTACGCAAGCGCATCAAGCACCCTCACCGCCCGATCTCTGCTCCCCTCCGAAATTGCACCATCGCTTGCTTCGCATAGACTTCGTAATGTTTAGAAGTGCAAGTTAAATATTTTTATTTTTGTATGAAAATCTGATGAACTAAAATATGATAATTTTTAAAAGTCATAGCATCAAGCACCCCTGCCAACCAATATAGCTATTGTACTATCACTTGCTTCGTATAGACTTCGTAATATTTAGAACGTTCAATTTAATTTTCATTTTTGTATGAAAATCTAATGAGAGGTTGCCGGTGTTTTACAAATAACCCTGCATAAGGACCGCGAACCCCGCATTGAAACACACAAGCGCAAGTCTTAGTAGAAGCTTTCATACGACAACTTACAACCTATGAAAATTGTTGATCACATTCAAATGAATTCACGTACAAAGGCGAATTCCGAATTCAATTTCGTGCCATTTAGAACGTTGAATAACCGTCAAACAGAAATACTGCAAAAATAATCTTTTCATTTGTCCCCCTCGTGTTTTTTTGTTGGAAGCAGGGGTGGGAAATGTTTCATGTTTTTGTAATATTAATTATATTTCGGAAGCATCGTGAGATTTTCAATTAACGCTCAGATTGTACCGACCGCGTTATTTATTTAAGGTTCTACTTTCGGTGAAATTAATGTTCAGCTCAATAAATATCACTTAAAAAATAATTAACATCACCAACAATTATTCTGACATAGGGTGAGCAAACTTGGTCTTTAATTAACATCCAAAAGTCCAAACTAAGGGCGCCTGCAAATTAGCCGCAAAGTGCCGCGCGACTGCTGGCCTACATCCGCGCTGCAGCCGCGCGATTTAATTTATATGAAACAACAAAGCAGCGCGACGGCAGCACGGCTGCAGCGCTACCGTCGCGCGTCGACATGTCCTACCCATCTCGTTAGACATGGGCAGCACATGTCTGCCGCATGTCTAACGAGAATGGACCCGTAAAACAAAGGATTGATGTCGAGACACACCGAAACAGGGCCGTAGCAGAGCACAAAGGATATGTCTCGATGGCCAAGAAGTCTTCCTTAAAAATTGGAAAGAGGAAGCAAGGAATCGTGATCGTTGGAGGAAACCCTTTGTCCAACAGTGGGACAGGACAATCATTATAATACCAACAAAATTCCTAGTCATCGCATTCTTAAGATATCACAACGAGACGCGGAAATCTTCCTAATATTTACCACGTGTCCGTCAGTCACAATCATTTTCACAGACATACAAGTTACGCACACACTCACACGATGAGCGCACACACATAAACAAGATGGCTTTGCTTGGTTCCTACAGTAATTTATCTATCGTTCGCAATTGGCTCTACAGAATATTCTATTCTACAATGGGATATTGTTTCCTCTCTCAATAATATTCGAGAACATTTTTCTTTGAGAACTGTGATTTATTAAAACTTCGTAATAACACGCTGCGCTCCAAAACGGGCATAATAGACGTGGGCAAAAAACTTGCCAGGCTCAAATGGGATTGGGCGGGTCACGTCAGCCGTATGAGCAGTGACCGCTCGCTGGGCAAATGTCGCCATGCAGTGGGTTCCTGCAAGGGGAAAGCGCCATCGAGGTCGCCCTAGAAAGAGGTGGCAAGATGATCTGGACGCGTATCACGAGAACTGGTTCGAGATGGCGCGAGAGAAGAATGTCTGGAAGGACTTGGGGGAGGCCTTTGCCCAGCAGTGGGACAGTAATGGCTAGGGAAAAAAAAATGGACATTCCAGTTTTATTTTTGGAGATTTACACGAGAACGGGTTTTGCGGGGAAACAAATCTAGCACTTAATTCATTTACTTCATCATTTTTATATTTGATTGCTTTTTTCTAGAGATCGACCGAAGATTCTATTTTGGTTTCAGCCAGTTTCGGACATAAAAAAATATTTTATCTCGTATAGATCCTGAAACTGCAGGTGGTAATGCAGGATGGGCAGCATAGCAGGTGGCGCATGTCCTGTGAAGAGGCTCAACACTGGCACTGTGCCAGAGATGGGTCGAGGAAGCCTTGGGTTCGCAGTCGGTTTAGAGATTTCCAAATTGGCCACTGTAGTTCGCGTCCAGGGGAAAGATTTTCCGATGGGGTGATAAAAAATGGAGGAGATGGATGTTTCTGCCTCCACAGCGCGCATCTCTCGTCCTCTGCACTGTCTTTCAAGGAGGTCGTAAATAGCATAAAACTTTTAAGGCGCTTATTAGTGTGATGATTATTTTATACAACAAATTCATCTAAAAAACCCAATATAAGAGGGTGAGTCACCAAGTTTTTCTCAGAAATACTAACAGTCTTACTATTAAAGTTAATGAGATCGTAAAAATCGATCCGTTATGGATGAGACGAGAGTTTTAAATGGCTGCTTTCTGAACACTTAAGAGGACTACTCGTACAAGAACTAGTCGCGACTTATAAAACTCGCCATTAGCTCTTGTAGTCCTCTGCGTGCATGCGTAAAAGTGTAAAAATCCACTACAGATGGGCAAAGACACAATGTCTTTTTTGCGCATCTCTAAAGAGATTCTTACAAAATAAATTTCGTATGCAGTCTGAGAATGACTGCGCTTTAAGTGCTGTATTCCTCTTAAGAGGGTCCTATTCTACTCGCCTGTTGTCAACATCGAATATGGTTTAAAAGTTTGTTACTTCATCTAACGCAATCCAACGCGATGTTTGACGAAAAGGCAACGCAAAAAAAGAGAGATAACGCCTGAAAACTCTAGTTAGTATTCGGTAATTCCGAGATTTACTCGAATATTTCACAAAATTTGCTCCAGGAAATAGCTGTTTTTTTTAAACCCTTAAAAGTTTTTGAAAAAAGTTGTCGTCATTTTGTCAAAATTTGCAAGGCTTCTATAGTTTTACTTTTGTGACTTTTTGAATTTTTAAGCAAATTATGAAGTGTCAAAGTTCATACAAATTAGGAGATTTTCAAAGGTCAACTGGATTAGTTTTACACAAATTTAGAAATTGATTTCAATAGAAGCCTAGATAATATCCACAAGATACTGTGTTTCCAAAATATCTCATGAAAAATGTGTAATAACGTCATAATCAGTTATGAGCGGTTGTATGAAAAAACAGTGAAAATGTGTGTCGAGATGCATCACCTTAAATGTGACTCGTGCCGACACTAACACTTCAGGAACCATTTAGAAACGTTGAGAAAGCCATAACTGTTCAAAGATGAACTGATGAAAATTACTCCGCTACCAGAATTTGTTTTGGCAGAATGTTCGGAAGAGTTACTATGGTCCTGGAACACAAAGGGCAATTGAACGCGAAGGAACACAACTGAACAGGTGGGTTTTAGTTCATTTAACACTCCCTCTCGCTCAACCCAGAGTGGGTTATGATTTCTCCTTTCCCAGGATTTATGATACTCCAAATTACTGTGGCGCTTTGAATATATTTTGAATAAATTATTATATTAAACAAATTGTTCTCGATACCAGTGGGATACTTTTTTTGTATAAATATTTAAAAACATAATTTATATTTATAACTGGTAGATTCTTCGCGTGACCAGAGGGCTAGGCTTTTCTACGGTCAACGAATCAGCCTTTATTCGCCCGGAGAAGATAAAACTCTTAAAGCTAGGAGTATTCTAGACTTCCTGGAAGCCTCCCGGCTAAAAGAGTTACTCTAACAAGGTGGCGAGTCACAGTAGATCTTTTAGGTCGCAGTGACTACATCCTCTACACTACGGGAGATGTATAGCCCCTTATCTTCAAAATAATAATCAGCCTTGCACTTTTCCCATTGATATCGATGAGAATTATTTTTTTGATGTCCAATCATTAATTTTTCTACCCATTTGTAAGAACTATTGTTTTTAGATTCCATACCTATTAAGTTATAAAATTATACATGTATTTAAATGAATATAGAGAAAAATAAAATAAATAAATCTCGTATACAACATTATTAACTTAATGGTCCATCAACCCTACATCAAAACATTCAACCATATCAAATATCAAAACATTTAAAAAGTATCAGGTTTCGAAACGCACCCCAATTTTGAACAGGTTAAAATTGAGGGTTGAGATACCCCCCTTGTCAATAAATAACACTTGATCAACTCGAACAAAGGAACCCTAAAATTATAAAAAAATGCAACATTATTATAACAAAGGGTTTCCAAAGTACGGTTTCAGGTATCAATTTTAATATCCGGGGGGTGATGGGATGGGATAATTGCGATTGAAAATAGGTCTTATGACTAAGGAAACAAAGTTCGTTTTAGGTTGTTTTCTTTACTTATGAGTGGGTGGTCAGACAAAGCAGATGGTCAGTAATGTTTTTGCAAGATAAGTTAAATTGGTTTATGCTAAAATGGTATGTTACTGCCTCCTACAAGTTTTAAGCTATGAGTGAATAAAGAATACGAGGTAATTGTCATAATTAGTCATCTGTGTTCTGTCTAGTGTCTATGGTGCAACTCAGTTACGCCCGGTTCACTCATGGCTCAACAGATTGCTGTATTTCATTGTGCAAATTCAAAATCATTTATTTCAAATAGACCAAATGTAGGCATTTTTGTATAGTCAAATGTCAGTCAGTCCAAGAAAAGTGAAGCTGAATTGCATGTTCCAAAGCGTAGATCTCTATGGAGAAGAGTGTGCAAGAAACTCCATGGACACTCTTTTAAATCAATGCGTATATTCGGGCAAAATAAATGTTTTATTTCTTTTTTCTTTTCATAATTTTTCACAATAAACTCTATGTTATTTACTTCTATAGACGTATGCGGAATAATATGTAGAGTCTCACCAACCTCCGTTAAAAAAGAAAGACCCTCTTACTAGACATGCGATGTGTCTGGTCCGGGCAACTGCTCAATTGTTGATTTTAGGCGGATATGTTCTAATTGCGCGGAGAGCTACAATACCGCGATGCAGCATTTTGAAATTTAGTTCTAGGTGGTGTTGGCGTCATAGATGTCGCTACACCTCTATCTACATAGGTACTTCCTTAGATTTTAGGCCAATACGAGAAAAGAAATTAGATTCACACAGAGCCACAAACTGACACTTTTTTCCTACAGGATTTGTAAAAATGACGGTACGCTCCATATTAATACTACCACGTTCAGTTTATTGGCCCCTAATATCGCAAATAGACGACCTAACGTACCCGTAAATGTTCAAAGGGATGAATAAGGGGTAGCTGGAAGGCGGGCAGACCCGTCTGTGAGATTTTATTACGTAGAACGAGATAAAAGATAATCCGGCTATCATTTCAAGATCTTTGACAGTCGTTGCGGGTAGTCAGATATCGGAAAGTCTATAGCACAAAATATATAGGTAAAGAAGTCAATCTACATACTGTGCGCACATCACAACGCACAGATAAGACACCGCTCACGGACACGATATCTCGGAGCGCCTCGGCCCGCTCGTCGAACAGTTCCGGTTCAAACGCTCATTAGTGTGCATCCACCGAGCATAGGTATAAAAAGTGAAGTACATACATGAGCTTGTATTCTGTGCCTATCTATTTTGTGCAAATAGTCTCACTATTGGGTATCTGTTGTTGGGGGAAGGATAGGAAATCATTAACTGCTCCCGCTCTGGGTGCTCTAGGTTCACCCATAGCGGGAAGAGAGGACGAGAGGTAGTGTCAGACTTTTACTAACTTAATAATAATAATTATAATAATAATAACGCAGTGACTCTTGTAAACAATCTTGCAGGTCTACCAAAGGCTATTAATTATTCAGTGATAATAGGCACTTATACGAAGTGCATTTTATTTAACACATAATGGTAAGTCCCCCAGTCCGAATGATACGATGTCAAATCGATCTGTCAGATTTTGTCTCGATAAACGAGTGGACTTTTGGACAGATCAGGAAGGACATTTAAATGTCCATAAATCGTTGATGAGGGTCAGAGGAAATTGTCTATAGACCAGATCACTACAATCATCCGGTTTGGGAAACAGACGCAATAGACAAAACCGGAAACGTGTGATTATTTATTTTCCTCTAGCATCAGCCAGCGACTTTGATCGTGTGATCTTCGGAACACATTCTTCAAAAATTTCTAAAATGCTAACACCTATCATTCGCGCAAGCACGGGCTTGATGACGGCGAGTAATGGGTAGCTCGCTGTCTGACCATCCGGTAATTGTCCGGACCGAGCTCAAGTCGTCGACGGCACGTACTGTTCCCGCAAGCCTCAAGGAATTGTCAGAAACCGTAGGGGCCCAGCAGGATCGAAGCGTACTGGGGCTAATGGTCTGCTTCTGAAAGGAAGACTTAGCCCCGGTATGAAAAGCAACGAAGGAACGGGGTGGATTTTTTAGTCTGACACTATCTCCCGCTCCGCCTATAGGCGGGGGATGTCATCTGGATGAATTTTAAGCACCAAAAACAAAACACCTATCATACAGAAGAATATAAAAAAGTTGAGCGTTATATTTAAAGGAATTTAGGGGGCTCTCAATCTAACAGATCTTAGAAAATTTTCGCCTAACCCATGCGACAAAAGCGTAAGTATATGACCTCTAAAACCATCTTCTGAACTTTCACAAACAAGTTCCTAGAATCGCGAATCAATTAATCTTTTATAGCACATTCTATTCGACCTTGTTGGCGCGTCTGTCAGGCCGGCTACAGCAAATTGATGTCAAATGATACGTCACATTGGTGTCAGATCTTGCGTCCATTGTCTGATGAGAATCAGGGGCTCGGAAAAGGAAACACGAGAGATATTTGGTTCGTCATATCTGTCTACTAGTATCTGCCAGAGTCGGAAATGACCCCAAAGAAACGCGTCGGTATTTATTTATTTATAAGGTAGGTGGTATTTAGACCCGAGCCATGGCAAGGGTCTTAAGAGAGCCGAGAACGGTATTCATTAATTACTCACGTGTATTATACCACGTTTTTCAATACAATTGTGAAGAAAAATATTGTAAAACTAGTAAACTTTTGTGGCAGTAAAAATCTGTTTTCGGACGCGCGCCCATTTTGATACGATAAATGTAATACAATTATGGCGGGGGAGAGGTCGAACAAAAAGGTTTTAATTTAATTACATTATAGCACTAGTGCGTAATGGTAATCAAAATGTCACACTTTGGTAACAAGTGCTATTATAGTGCAATAAGAGTCACTTCATGAGCAGGTGTATTGAAAATTATATTTTCCTCTAGCACATCTTTAATTGACCACAAACGAACGCCGTAGCTTTCTCATTATCTTTCTAAATTGTGTCTCTCATTACAGTACGCCCGTCGGATCTTGGCGAGCCTGAATATAGGCTCTGCGCATCTCTCTCTCTCTCTCTCACAACGTTTGCCATGAGCGACGTGAGACGTTTCGAATACAGTACGGTATTCGAAAGATTAAAGATTATGATTTTTGACCTCCGATCCCCCACTTAAATCGACTCAGGTGTAATGTAGTCCGTACACATTGAACATTACACTATGTTGAACGAAACGCATAAGTGCCACGAAATTAATGGCCCTTAAGACATTTTGATAGCGAAAATAGTATCGTCTAAAAACTATCTTACTTAGCGCTGCAGCGAAGTTTTGTTTTAACTTTTCAGTATTTTGACAAAAAGTTTCCATGAACGACAACGTGCTTGTCTATTACTAGAATATAAGTCAATGCCGAAGACAGATCAGTGTCAAATCTATCATAAGAACCATTTGAATAGAAGATGTACCCACTTGACTCATTTCCAGTCGTTTAGCTCCGTCTACAGCGTGTTCGAAGCCTATATAGAATTAAATGGAGTGTAAGACTTTCAAACAATGGAAAATTTATTGAACTGTGCATGGGTTGTCCGTTTTCCGTTAGTTTTAGACAGTAAAGGCCTACTTTCGAGAATTAACACAAGCAAAACTTGAGAATAGAACATTTTAATACAAGTGAAGAAAGTTTGTCACTGCAAGCGCGGCGGAATTTGCCTGAGCCGCAGGAGAGGGTATTATGGAGCAGAATGTTGCAAAATAAACTTCGAAGAAACAAATGGACCGGGATTGACGTGCGATTCGTGGGGGTCGCTTAGCACCTAGCTTGTATGGGGGGCAAGCTCGCGCACTTTTTCGCACTAGTGCGAAAATCAGTACATTGCGTGCCTAAACGAGGTAGGATAACCCTTTTAAACCGAGGGTTTTCTTTACCATTTTGTATCCAGGCAATCTCTGTCCATTCCAGGTTGCCTCGAAAAGATCGCAGAATGCGAAAAGGCGTATCGTTTTTATTTTGGTTTTAAGTTTTTCGTATTGCTTACTGTCTGCCTTACTTTTAAGTATATTTATATAGATAAATCATTGACCAGACTGTTTAAAATCTTGGAAACGAAAGCTGCTTGGGAAATTCAATTTGGACGTACGAGCGCTGAGCGCAGTTAATATTTGATTCGTTTAAAGCACCGTGATTCGTTCATCATGTTTTATTATTCAATGCGACTTAGGATCCCTCATTTCATAGTAATAATCTTCTAAACATTAATATACAGGGTTATTTGAAAAACACTAGCAACCTCTCCTTCCATCTACATGTTTACTCAGAACTCTTTTAGTAATATGCGCTTCTTCCCTCCTCTTCACATGACCATACCAAGACAATTGATTACCTTTCAACTTTTTAGTTGATAATGAGAATCTACAATAAACATATTTTTTTCAAACCTGGCCGTTGCCAAGGAGTCAGAAAGTCACTGTTTTATGGCTCAAGTGCTTGAGACTTAAGGAATCGCATCTTATTTTTTAAATTTCTTATTTTACAGTAGTTTTTTTTTGCCTGACAGCGAAAACCTCTCAGGGTTTATCTGTGTAATGGCGAGCGATCTAAGTCGGTCAATCAGTATTTAGTATAATATGTCTAGAGCAAATGCCTCCGATATTACGAACAAATCCCCCACTAAGCTGCTCAGTATGGAAATCCTACTTGACCGATTTCTATTTAATAATGGAAATGGAAACGTCGATCGCTCTGCGGTTTCGGATATCGGATCCGACTGTGTTGTTAGCAGATTGTTCATATTTGTTTGCTGCATTTTCTGCGGCCCTTTTTAATTTCAGTATCCATCCATTTGTGTTTGCGGTTGCTACGAGTGTTTTTGTTTGAGTGAAATAAAACCACGGAACCGTAGCTCAAATTCGATTATCGAAAACTAGGCAGGGCCCTACATAGCTTCGCACGGGTTTTACAAGGCTTATCACTACTACAATATGCATGTATTATTTACTACCTAAACCTTTCTTATATATCACTCTGTCTATTAGTGAAAACTGCATGAAAATCCGTTCAGAAGTTTTTGAGTTTATCGCGTGCAGACTGACAGGACAGACACGGTGGTGACCGTTATAACAAAATGTAACGCTGTGGTGACCGTTGTTTTATTACCTACATGTAAGGATAACAATGAACATCCGTCTGCAACGTCTGTAACTCCTCAAAACCTCTTGAGCCTGTTATACATGTTGGCCGAGCTGAGAACCAATGCGAGCCTAGGCAAAATGACACAATGCTAGTTCTTCTCTCTACACGTTCGGCAAGCTTAAAGGAAACCCAATACAAATGGCCAACATAGACGAATTTTGAGGATACGCGCACATTTTGGGCGCGAGCGCCTTTGATTTGTGCAGAAAAACCGACTCCACTCCGGAGTGAGGCAAGTAATCGCGAGTGGCTGCGAGTTATGACAAGCTACGCCAAATGAGGTCTATACACGTTGGCGCATGTCTTTGCTCAACTAACAAGGGGAGCGACACCGAGGGATAGCAAGACAAGGCAAATATACTGTCCAGATGTTGGTTTTGTTCTTCACTCGGCAACGCTCGGCCAACGTGTATTGCAGGCTTTACGATAATAGGGCAAATAATTAGACGATTTCTCACCTCAAGAAAAAAAATACACCTCTGGAAGTAACAATTTTACCCGTCTCTACTAACTTTATCTGTCTCAGTGTCTCTGTCTGTATGCCTCTGGGCAAAACATAGAGGATCTACCTATCTTTAACACCCCACACTCTGTTGTAATCAGACCTGTGTTTACATATAAATTATTAACATTCTTAATGGCTTTTTTTTCTCTACCAAAAACTTGTTTCGTGTCTGGTAATCCTTTCCTCTCGATCCTATCGGCATTAACTTTTATAAGGATAATTCTTCGAGTGGAAAAACCACAATTTATAACAGTCAGCCGGGTGGAAATAGGACCTAACCTAGGGTTAGACTTATGTTAGGTAAAGGTATCATCATCAACCTTTACCCCAATCTAGTGCGGGTTCGGGGCAGTATCTCTTCTAGCCGACTTTAACCCTCAATTTCAAATAATTCAATCTATTACTTTATTTCTGTAGAAGATGTTGTGTAGGCTGGTACGTTTAGTGTGAGATGGTAGAGTCAGTCCAACAAGTCAAGCGACTTTGGTATTTATGAGGGTAAAATGAAATTGTAAAATGTAGTCGACATTGTTCCAATAACAAGGTTAATTAAAAGATCTTGATCATAGTGTACTAATAAAGTTTAAGATACCTGTAAATATTTTTTAAATGATTTAGTATTATTAGGAGACTTTTTAATAATAAAAAAACTGGGCAAGAGCGAGTCGGACTCGCGCACTAAGGTAAGGTCGACGACGGTGCACGCTTGCCTTGAAGTTTGTACGGAGCAAACTTCAAGGCAAGCGTGCACCATCGTCGATCACATAATCGCTTACCATGTGGTGAGATGGTGGTCAAACCAAAGCCTATAAATAATAATAAAAAAATGCTATTTTTTCTCTCACCCACCATTTTTACTTTGATATACTTTATATGGCAGAACAACCATTGCCGGGACAGCTAGTGTATTTGTAAAAAAAAAACCAATATATTTCCATTTCACGAATGACGGACAGTCACGGACAGTTAGCAAAATGCTATTAATTCCCCTCAAACTGAACAGTAATTTTGAATGATGAAGTAAAACCTGGGTGGACGATCCATCAGCAGCAATGAATAGGTGTGTTATATACCTACACACAGTGGCACGCCTCGTGTTGCCAACGTGATTAACTGCGGAGACACTGCCAGCTATGAGTAACGGGTTGCTTTGGAAACATCAGTTATTGTTGTTATCGAAGCTATGAAAATGTCTACTAGGCAAAAATGTACCCCTAACTTTGAGACACGGTAAAATGTCAAGTTTTTATTAAAATGGCACGTTTTTTTCTCTAAGTTATAGAGTTCTGTTGATGGTCATCATCATCATCATCATTATCAGCCTTTTTAATGTTCCCACTGCTAGAACTCAGGCCTCCTCTCTAGGAGAGGGAATGAACCGTAATCCACCACGCGGGCCCAGTGCGTGTTAGTGGATGTCACATGTCTTCGAATTTTTGGTTCGAGGACATGCCGGTTTCCTCACGATCGGATCGGTTGATGGTATAGAGAGTTTTAGGGTAGTTTCCAGGGTCACGATTTATACTAGTCAAGACGAATCATACGAGCCCAAACTCGATGGGGTCGTGTTAAAAGCTTGTAACAAACGAACTGGAATCTTTTACTTCTATACAGCCACGTGGCGTAACGTAACCTTTAGGTTTCTACGTGGCGTAACCTGTAGGTTTCCACCTAAACTATCTATTATTTAGAACTAGACTCGGCACGAACCATTTTAATTAGGGTAAATGTGGCTTTTATTTAAGGCGCATACTCCCTTGAACCGCTAGCCGGTGTTAAATGCACTCGTAATGCCGCCTGCGCCCGCATAGAACCCCACTGAACTTTAAAACCAATTTCTTTTGCTAAATATAGATTGATAGCCTGCTTCCTTCTTAGCTGTCTTCTTCTTCCTGCCCTTACCCCTTGTTACGGTGGGCAAAAATCATCTTATGACAACCCTCGCTCTTGGGTGGAGCGGGAGATAGTGTCAGACTCTTACTGACTAAAAACCCACCCCGTTTCTTCTAGCCTCTTCACACCGGGGCTTGAGCTTCTATTTAGATAACCCTGGTCCCAGTAGGCTTCGACCCAGCTGGGCCCTTCCTGCTGCTGACAACTCCTTGAGGCGCGCGGGAACAGTGCGCGCCGTCGACGTCTTGGGTTCGGTCCGGACGGTTACCGGACGATCGGACAGCGAGCTACCCATGGCTCGCCGCCAGCGAGCCCACGTCTACGGTGGCCGGAAATCGGGATCGGAATCCCGGCGGCGGCGGCGAGGGCGCCGTTGCCTGATGCGGTCGGCCTCCTCCTTTGCTAGCATTACTGCTTCGCAGAAGGAGGCGACGGCTGCCCTCCCCCTTAGCTGTACGCATGATAAACGTGTTCTCAAAAGGTTTTTTTTCCTTTTGTTTTTTTTACTTTAACTGGCATGGGATCATATAAATCCTAGTTCACCAGTCTTGATTTGCCTTCAAAATACTTCATATCGACGATGAAGTGACAAGAACTCCTAAGTGACATTTTTGGGATTTTATTTTTTTTACTTAGATAGACTTTAAATAATCGTTTGCGTGAGCTGGCAAAAGCAGCTAACTTTATATCTTATTTTTTAACGAGTTAACTATAACTGACAATAACTATTAAGCAACTATGCATCCAATTTGCTGACAAGATCACCTAATGAACTAATAACAATAACAAAATTATGTTCTGGTAGATAAAGGTTCTTGTCACTTCATCGTCGATATTTAACATAGCACTTATAGCCTCGACCTCCAACTTTGACTTGCTTCATAAGACGGAGGATTTCTAAATAATTAACTATCTTAAAGACTTTAGGCAGTCGGCGTCGAGTCTGGCTTAAAACGAACTTTAATCCTAATTAAATAGGTTTTCTGAATAATCCCTTTATTTATAGTCGTCGGCGATATGGATGGATTTTCTTTTTGACTGGCCTGTTGGTCTAGTTGGTTAGTGACCCTGTCTGACTGCTATGTTGGAGGTCTTGGGTTCGATTCCCGCCCAGGACAAATGTTTGTGTGACGCATAATCATTTCATTTCATTCATGTTCTGTGTCTGGGTGTAATTTATCTATAGTATGTAGATATGTATTTAGAAATATATATGTAAGTATGTTTATAAGCTGTCTAGTACCCATAACACAAGCTCTGCTTAGCTTGGGACTCGATATCCGTGTGTTGCTGACAACTCCTTGAGGCGCACGGATTATAAATCAGGGGTCAGCGTGAAAAAGACTAGGCATACGGAACCATGATGCTAGCAGAGCCAAAATATAACAGACACGATTTGCCATTTAGTGTTCCCGTCCCGTTAAAAGAACCCAAAATGGCGGGTTAATTCATGTATCCCTAAGCGACCACCGGTGGCCGCGCATCTATTGTCTTACTATTGTGTCTCTAATTGACGGTATCTGAAGGGTTAAATTGATTCAAATTGTATTTAATAACCAAACCCTTTACGTTCAGGGTACAATTTTAAAAAAACAACCACGGTGGAGGGCGTCGGAAGGGCGTTGCTTGGCTGGACGCTAATTTAATTATGAGTTACTGAGTAAAATGGACACGACATTATTTACATTTATTGGTTTACTTCGGGAGTGACATAAATGGTGATGTTATTATACTGTGTACCTTTTTGATTTATCCATGTTTTTTTTTACAAGCTTTTTTCAACTTACAATTTTTGTACGTATGTATATGGCGTAGCCGTCTCGTATGACACGCCGTTTTACATATTGGCGTGCAGGATTGAAAAACGTCCACGTTAAGGTTTTTTTTTATAATGTGTAGGCTCGCGTTTGACCACGATCTCACCTGATGGTAAGCGATAATGTAGCCGACAAAGGAACACGCTTGCCTAGAAGTAAATAATTTACTCAAACACCCCTAGGTGTAGATGACTGGCCTGTTGGTCTAGTGGTTAGTGACGCTGTCTACTATATCGGAGGTCGTGGGTTCGATTCCCAGGACAAATGTTTGTGTGGATGAGCATTATAATTTGTTCTGTGTCTGGGTGTAATTTATCTATATATGTATGCATCTAGAAATATATAAGTATTTTTATCAGTTGCCTAGTACTCATAACACAATCTCTGCTTCGCTTGAGACTCGACGGCGTTGTGTGATAGTTGTGGAATATTATTATTATTATTATATTATAAAAGGTTGTAGCTATCAAGAAATAGACTCCGGTAAGGAATTCCACTCCTTAGCCATACTTTATATAAACAACCAAAAATTAAGTAAAATATAATGTAACAAAAAAATACATCCTACCTCTATGAAAATCTTTTGATGAACATTTCATATAATAAAATACAGTTGGTATACACTCATGATGACACAACAAAAAACTGACCTAAAAAAGAACTTTCAAAAGGTTTTACTGCTGTATAAGGGATATTTAAAATTAACATGTGTAAGTACGATAGGTACGTTCGTTTACCGAATGCTTGACGAGATTCCGACGATGTAGAATGTTGCCTGATGACTAATGGAAACCGCGAAATGTATAAAAAATACGAGATCGTGAGCTTCGGGTCGAGTATAATATGATAGGGTTCCGTAGCGATTGCTCACTTACCTCCTTGTCACATTTGTGTGTACGTGTGTGTACGTATCACTGTCTTTGTATTGAGTCTCTGACGATATTCGAAAAAGTAATTAGATGACTTCCCACCTCAAAAAAAGTCCCTTCTCGTCCCGTCAAGATTCATTCTATAAGTCTATAACAGAGTGCCTAATTGCCGGTCTTTAGTTAAACGTTATTTTTAGTATATACTAAACCTGAACAGTTGTCTTGTAATTTTATACTAAGAATCTATGAACAAAATCTCAATACTCTTTGTGAAATATCACAAAGTTATAAGCCCGTTATGGTACTTGGTTGGCGACATAAATACATGGTCACCGGGCCACCGCATCCCACTGTGCGCTGGATTACGCGCCAACAAATAGCTGGGTGCGAGTGCAAAATAAGCGCTTAATCGCCTGGATGGCCCGGTGACTATGTATTTTTACTGACATATACTAAATATATGAAAAACTAACTTTTGCCCGCTGCTTCACCCGCGTACATAATCCCAGGATAAAAAGTATCCTATGTGTTATTCTGGGATATGGTCTACTCGTGTACCAAGTTTCATCGAGATCCGTTCAGTAGTTTTTGCGTGAAAGAGTAACAAACATCCATAGATACATTTATAATATTAGTAGGATATACTAAAACTAAGGTGGTATAAGACTTACAAGCAATATTAGTCTTATAATGGTGTGATCCAAGTCTTTTGATTGCTATAAATCTTTCGATGGGTCGTATCCTCATGCCAATAACTCAACTTGGCCGATGCCGATTTAGAAATGTCAAAATGGACAGACATTTCCGAACCGATGGCAATCTTTAATCCCCGTCTCGTCCTGTCAGAGGTTTTGTGGGTCGGACCGGCAGCTGTTCCGTGTAAAATACGAGGTTTTATCAGCGTCAGGTTATCCGACGAAAAGACGACGCAGATCGATTGAGGGCCTCTGGAAGAGACGGCACGTTTGGCGCGCTGTAGGTCGCGGGTTTGATACCCGTACGGAATAAAATTTGTATGGATTACAGATTGGTTTTCTGGGTGTTTTGTGTATGGGCACAAAATATACCGATACTGACGACAACCTTCATAAAAAGCGCGCACGAGCAACGCACACATAGACACCGCTCACGGACACGATAGCTCGGTAGCGTCTCGGCCCACTCTTCGAACAATTCCGGCTCAAAAGTTCATTAGTGTGCGTCCACCGAGCGTAGGTATAAAAAGTGAAGTTCATACATGAGATTGTCTTCTGAACCTATCTATTTTGTGATGTGGGTATACATAAACGTATCCAAGATACAGGATTCATTTCTAGGGTAGGTAAACTTTCTTTAAAAAAAAATAAAGAAAATGATTCAAAAAGAGACAAATTACAGTGGGGTTGGTTGATTCACCGCGGAACCCTAACTAGATACGAGTATGAAATACTTGCGGTTTTCATAGTGGCGACTGCTGGCTACAGTAAAAAGTTGATATCTCAGTATAACTTTTTTTAAAGACAACAATGTATAGCAGGGGTAAATAACCGGTCAGTGTTATTGCAGTGGGTAATAAAACAATGACTGTTACGCAAGCTACAATAGGTAGCGCCCCAGTCACCGCAGGGATTCCGATCCCGATTTCTAGCCACCGGAGGGCGCAGGCTTGCGGACGGCGCGCAGTGTGTAGCTCGTTGTCCGACCGTCCGGTAACTGTCCGGACCGAGCCCATATCGTCGACGGCGCGCACTGTTCCCGCGCGCCTCAAGGAGATGTTAACAATGGCAGAGACCCAGCTGGGTCGAAGCCTAGTGGGGCCAGAGTTGGTCGGAAAGGGAGATCGAGTCCCGGTATGAAGGCTAGAAGGAACGGGGTGGGTTTTTAGTCAGTAAGAATCTGACACTATCTCCCGTTTCACCCAAGAGCGGGATTTGTCATTGGATGATTTTTCGCCACCATAAAAAAAGGTTGTTTTTAGACAGTAAAATTTTAACACGCCAACTCGCTCCACCGTAGAACGGAATTTAATTAGATGTCTTCCCACCTCAAAAAAACTCCAATTTCGTTCTAGACTCTCTAATTGCCGATTCTATTTATAGAAATTCACAGGACTTAGTCTAGCGGATACTAAATTATGTAAACAAAAACCATTCTTAAAGACAGAGCATACACCTGTGTTCAAACAGGTATCGATCGTCTGTCTGCGAACTTCAAACCCTTTAATTAAACACACACACTCATATAGGATTCTCATTTAGTCCCCTTTTCATACGCTCTAGTCAAATAGCCGATGGCGAAGTAGGTGTATTGTATACCACTATAGAGCATTCATATGTACCGGGACAATTTATCTATGCCTGCCAATGTAGGTATATTTGTCAGCCGACAAGTTGCAGTGCACAAACGTATGAATGGGAGCCGAATATTACAACCTGGGTTGGGTAGAGGTATGGCCTCTTCTACCTTTATAGCCAGTGTGGGTTTTAGTAAGTAAAGCGTGACTCCACTCTTACTCCATCCAAAGCGGGAAGAAGTTATTTGATGATTAAGCAACTCAAAAAAAAAAAAAATTGGACTCGCTAATAAAATACCGCTGAGTGGAGTTTCTAGAAGGTTTCATTCAGTACAGCACCGGCCCTTTTAATGCCAATAATATTTTGGCAATGGGTCTTATCAGAAGGCTTAAAGTAACCCATAGGATAATAGAAAGGGCTATGAGTTACCTTACGTGATCGCATCAGGAATGAAGATATCCGCACGAGAACTAAGGTTACCGACATAGCCCGAACAATCGTCATAAGTGGCAGTGGGCAGGGCACATAACCGGAAGAAGAGATCGTCTTTGGGGCCGAATAGCCCTGGAGAGGCGACCACGTACAGGAAGACTCGGCGTTGGACGGTCTTGCACAAGGTTGACCGATGATCTGGTCGTAGGAATCCGATGGATGCGAGACGCACGAGAACCGTTCGTTGTGGCGACACTTAAGGGAGGCCTGATGATGATGAATATTATTTTGTCGTGGTTTTAATACCCGTATATTAGCTTTAACTCTGTCTCATGTTTCGACTCGTCCAATTAAAATCGGAGAACCTGCATTCATTTTCAGGCAACGAGAGCGGAAAATTTTCATCCACGTGTACCTCCCACGCTGAGGCACTGTGGTTGAATATTGGTATATATTTGCACCAAAGCTCGCATGAATGTTTATATAACCCGGTAGGAATTGAAATTGTAGCAAACAGCCATATTATTTTCATGCTAGTACAATAATTGATCACAACACTGTGGTTGGTCCAGTGGTTACGGTCCGGATTTACGAATCCTAGTTCGAGGATTCAAACCCAGCGAGGCGCATTACTTGGAGTAATTTATTTTATCACCATTGCTCTCAAACCGTCACCGTCCGTCCTGTCTTAGAACCAAAATGCAGAGACATGTGGCATCCACCAATCCGCACTGGGCCTGCGTGGTGGATTATGGTTCATTCCCTCTCTTAAGGTAGCCATACACGCTAGGGTATAGCTGACAGGTTTGCCTGTACAGTTGAGTTTTACAGGTAAACCGGAGCGTGTATATTGCACAACTGTGCAGGTTTCCACACAAGCGTACCTGATAGGTATAACTGTGCAGGCAAATCTGTCAGATACACCCGTGTGTATGGTGACCTTTAGAGAGTGGGCCTGAGTGTAGCATTGGGAATATTATAAGGCTAATTCAAATTCAAATTCATTTATTTCAAGTAGACCAAATGTAGGCACTTTTGAATAGTCAAATGTCGGTCAGTCCAAGAAAAGTGAAGCAAAATTGCACGTTCAAAAGCTCTATGGAGAAGAACGTGCAAGAAACTCCATGGACACTCTTTTAAATCATATTATGTGTTACATATAATGTTTATTTACATTATTTCTTGTTGCTCCTATTATGTGAGCACAATGTAGATAATAAAATAAAAAAATAATTAATAGATAAAAACTGAATTAAGCCACTGGCAGCTAAGAGATGACCAGTCTCAACTGACGGCACCTATTCACGAGCATGACGCGTGCATCAGCCTCACTCAGCTCAACCATTTTCAAGGGAACTGAATGACCCGATAACACGTGCCAGCGAGACATTTGAGTGAGCATGACAAACTCTTAACTGCCATGCTCGTAATGTCAAAAATAAAAAGTATAAAAAGTCGTAACCTAATAAAAATGCTCCATGGTACTTCACATTCATAAATTGGAGGCCGATTATGTTCATGCTTATACTATAGGTGATCTCAGTTTTTGTCAATTTAAGAGCAAGGGCCTTACCATTTTGCCATGCCGTGTTAAAATATCAAGCGTGCGTATTAGAAAGAGAAACACCTTATATTATAGCTCCATCCCTTTCAACAGTGCAGTTAAGGTCGTCAAACGGATCGCGTAGCTCATGGTCGGGCCTCTGAACAACAAAACCTACCTATTCTTCACTGTAACACAACCAATTACAAGTGACACGTAGTTTTTCTCTGTGACTAATGTGGCTATTTAGTTTTAAACTCATTAGTAACCTCGTACTCGTACGTTTTGCTATTCCCCTGGCTGTGGGCGTGCTCCGGGTTCAATACTCTACAAAATGTTACGGTGGATTTTATGGTGAATGTCATTGAATCTACATGCTGTGGGTGAATTCAATGTTATCTACACTGTTATAACTGTTTGTAGAAGGTAATCTCTGAAAGTACTGGACCGATTTCTAAAATTATTTCACCAGTAGGAAGCTGCGTTGTTCCTGACATAGTCTATATTTTATGTACGCGGGCGAAGCCGCTGGCAAAGGCTTGTCGTCTAATAAATCTGAATGAATACTTTGCTAGTTTATGACAGATGAGGATTAGAGTCTTTTTACTGGATGTTCTATTAAAAGCAGTGGTGGCCGAGTGGTAACGGCCCCCGACTCACCGAGTTATAGGACGCGGGCTCAAACCCAGCCTGGCGCATTACTTTGTGTAATTTATTTCATCACCACTGCTCTCAAAACGGTGAAGGAAAACATCATGAGGACACCGGCATGTCCTAGAACTAAAACATCGAAGATTCTTTTATAGACATTCACCATCCCGCACTACGTCTGCGTGATGGATTACGGCCCATTCTCCTAGAGAGGAGGCCTGAGTCCCAGCAGTGGAAAAATTAAAAAGGCTGATGATGATGATGATGATGATGATGTTGTTTTGAATTTTACGTTTGTGTAGATGTCAGCGATGTTATCAAAAACTAATGCTAATACGGGTGGGATGGTGGTTTTGTTATTTAAATACACGTCTTTCAGGGGAGGTTTTTTAAATTCCACTACATTTTGGTCACTGCAACAGAATATTAGTAACTTGCATGTATCAAAATTTGTTTATCGAGACAGCTGCCAGTACTATTGAATGGTAAAACAGAATATAATAAGACCTTATTGGACACTATAATAATAACAAAAACATACTAGATACGGTATACGGTACTTAATTATTATAACGTGTAGTTCCATTACTCCAGAGTATTCAGTATCAAACTAGGTTTGTTACCTCACTATTGACTATGAATACGAACAATCTGTAGTTGGCATCCTATGGGAGTTCCCGTGGCAGAATCAACACAGTTTCGAGTTTCTACTAAGCGTATCTGGATTACCGTAGTTTAATTCCGATGCGAATAGTGTATGTTGAATATTCATTTTGCTATACTTAGTATGTTCTAGTTCACGTTATTTCACTAGCGGACTTTACCGGGGCATTCAAATGGCAACACTTAGTAAACAACATAGTTATAGCACCCGATATTCGGCCACCGTAGGCGCGGGTTTGCCGACGGCGAGCAATGAGTAGCTAGCCGTCCGACCGTCCGGTAACCGTCCAGATCGAGTCCTAGTCGATCGAGTCCGGCCACGCGTGCCTCAAGGAGGAGTCTGCAAAACCTTAGGGGCCCAGCAGGGTCGAATCTTACTGGGGCCGAGCCTAATGGGTTCGCGCTTCTGAAAGGAAACTATAAACAGAAACCTAATTGTTATTCTTATTTACATGTATGTATAGCTTTAGTCGGCTGCAAGTAGACACAGTCGAAGGTTTGTTATCAAAATAAAAAAAACATTTTCAACCACTGAAACCAAAACCCGATAGTTTTCCTTATTCCCAACGCCCGAACGGTACCCATTAAACAAAAACTCCTGCATGCTAATGAAAACTATAGAGTAGCTTCGTGTATGAAACTTTCCGTTAATGTTTTCCGAACTTTATAACTAGTACTTACTACGGTAATGTTTATGCTTAAAACTTTATTTCGTTAGCATTTAAAGTTGCTACGTTAACAACAGTTATATTTGGTGTTTTTGTTGCCTTACGTGTTCATATTATTATCGTAGCTGTTTATTACTTGACTAGCATATACCAGTGGCTTCGACCGCGTAAATTTTGGTTATTGCGGAAGCAAAATCGAAGCAAGATAAAAAGTAAGCCATGGCCTTTTTTTTTTTATTATTGATAGGCTTGCGTTTGACCACCATCTCACCTGATGGTAAGCGACAATGTGGTCGACGATGGAACACGCTTGCCTAGAAGTAACCTATTCACTCTTGACTTAAAGACCCCTAAGTTGTAGGTATCAGGAAACACAGACTCCGGCAGGAAATTCCACTCCTTGGCTCCTTTCTGGGGATAAAAAGTAAGCCATGGCCTTTCTGGGGTACAGTTTATTCCGTACCAAAGTTCAATAGTTTCAGAATTCAATACTCAATATTTTATTGGATTCCATATTATGTACTTAAGTGGTATAAAATATTGTCAAGATCAATATGGACCTTGACGGGCACAGCAAAGTTAGAAGAGAGGTTGAAGGCTAAGTTTATAAGTAATTTATTCTTTTTGGCCGATCTTATATGTATAGATGTATATGGTGTATGATGTAATTCGGTAAATTATATTATATTATTCAGTTCAGTACGCGCATTACTTAGTGTAATTTATTTTATCACCATTGCTCTCAAAACGGTGAAGGAAAACAACGTGAAGGAACCGGCATGTCCTGGAACCAAAAAATCGAAGACATGTGACATCCACCAACACATACTGGGACCGCGTGGTGGATACGGCCCATTCACTGTCCTGTAGAGGAGGCCTGAGTCCCAGCAGTGGGAACATTAAAAAGGCTGATGATGATTCAGTTCAGTATTCTAATCTTGACAGACAGAGTTGTTTTCACATATACCTAATACTCGTATTAGTATGAATTGCTTGGTTAACTAAAATCCACGAGGATGAAGAGTAATTTAGTGTATTTGATACCCGTATGTAGATTTTGAGTGAAGTCAAAAATCACAATTTATAGTTGAGATTCAGAACTCTGTGTTCAATGGTTGTAAATAGAGAGTAAATTGTATATGGAGCTAAAGTTTCAAGTCGCGTGAGTGTCAGTGGGGAGCAGAGGCGCAATTCCTGTATTATTGGGGAACGTTCATTTTCAAATCTTAATCTAAATATGAAAATCGTCCGTAATTTACCAGACGAAATTGCAAATTGAATTTGAACACATTTTTGAGTACCTATGAGAATGGGCTAGTTGCCTAAAAAAATTTAATTAGTCCGTCTTTTAGAGTATTCAAAAATAAGGGACACGTATTTTTTTATTTGTAAATTAAACCAAAAATTACAAAGATATAGCCCATTAAAGTCACGTGTAACGTCACGCCGTGCTACAGTTTTTTCGCACGGGGTGACGTCACACGTAACTTTAATGAGCTGTGTCTTTTGTTATTTTTTGTTTAATCTAAAAAAGAAAAAATACGTGTCCAATATTTTTTTATAATCTAAAACACTGACTAAATAAAATATATTTATTTTGACCCAGGAAACTACCCTATTAGGTAGATTTATAACCAAAATCTCCCATAGAGTTTATTGAAACCGTTTAAAACGCAATAAGTTAGACACAGCGACCAGCCCACGCTGAAAACCAGCGCTGTGAGCTCGTCGCATTATGCGTGAGGCCGCAGCTTTATGCTGAGCGTTCGGCCGTTTTGCGCGGATGTGACGCATATCTTCCCTAACAATTGATGTGTTAGGTTTGTTAGCTAGTTTTAAGATTGCGTCTTTTTTCGCGTAAATAAACAGTTTTTCTTTGTCTTTTTTTCTTTTAGAAACGCTAAGTTAGACCTAGGTAGGTTTTAGTCCGTAAGGTTAAGGGCTATATTTCACCGAGACACCATGGCGGCGCGACCAGTCGCCGCTATCAACAAAATGTATACAGCTCTATAGAGACTTCCTCATCTGGTGTCCGTTTGGTTGCGTAACCTATTTGGCAGCGCGACCAGTCGCCGCTACCAATAAAATGTATACAGCTCTATAGAGAGTTACTCATCTGGTGTCCGTTTGGTTGCGTAACCTATTTGACGGCGCGACCAGTCGCCGCTACCAACAAAATGTATACAGCTCTATAGAGACTTACTCATCTGGTGTCCGTTTGGTTGCGTAACCTATTTGGCGGCGCGACCAGTCACCGCTACCAATAAAATGAATACAGCTCTATACAGAGTTACTCATCTGGTGTCCGTTTGGTTGCGTAACCTATTTGACGGCGCGACCAGTCGCCGCTACCAATAAAATGTATACAGCTCTATAGAGAGTTACTCATCTGGTGTCCGTTTGGTTGCGTAACCTATTTGGCGGCGCGACCAGTCGCCGCTACCAATAAAATGTATACAGCTCTATAGAGAGTTACTCATCTGGTGTCCGTTTGGTTGCGTAACCTATTTGGCGGCGCGACCAGTCGCCGCTACCAACAAAATGTATACAGCTCTATAGAGACTTACTCATCTGGTGTCCGTTTGGTTGCGTAACCTATTTGGCGGCGCGACCAGTCGCCGCTACCAACAAAATGTATACAGCTCTATAGAGATTTACTCTTCTGGTGTCCGTTTGGTCCAACCAACTTGGTAGCGCGACCAGCTCAAACATGTGGCGACTTTGGTATTGTCTAGTCTGATACGTTCTCTTGCTCCACACAGAGCGGAAGAAGTTATTTGATGATTAGCCACCTCAAAACGCTTTACCTCCTCTAATGCGCCTAACAAACATCACGATTAAAATCACACGTATCTATAGCTTTATGCTAACACACACATTTTTATATTTTATATACATACATATTATCCAAAAGCTTTTAACCGACGCATTCAACCAGAACTGTTGACAGCCTGTCCTTTGGGTGCGGCCAAATTAAATATAGCTCCAGGTATTTAGGTGGTATTTTCGGAATGTGCAGCCAAATATACGGATAAAATAAATAATATTGAATAAATACTTGGGAACGGAACAGGTATGGTTGGAATCAGTTCTGCATTCTGTTTGTGAAAGTTGTGTATGGACGGATGAAACGCATGACTAAAAGAGTTATGAGTATACACGTGGATGGGTGGAGAGGGAGGCCAAAGAAAAGATGGATGGATTGTGTGAAGAGTGATATGAAAGAAAAGGGAGTTAGTGATAGCATGACGAGTGACAGGGTAGAATGAAAGAAAAAAACGTGTTGCGCCGACCCCAAATAACACGGGACAAGGGTAGGAAGATGATGATGGTGAGAGTTGTGTATTTTAATTTTAATTGAAACTAACTTCTATAATTATTTGTAGTTACGTAATTATTTGTGTGTCTATTCGGGCAGCATAAACATGTTTTCTTTCTTTCTTTCTTAAGCGGTTTCGCCTACGTGAGCGACTTCGCCAAACTTTGGAGCCCTGTTTTTTCTTTTTCTATTATTGATAGGCTCGCGTTTGACCATGACCTCATCTGATGGTAAGCGATGATGTGGCCGAGCACGCGTCTTAGTGACACGGGGTCAAAAAAATGCCACCACAAAAAAAAAGCTAAAAGCGGCCACAAAAAAAAAGCTGAAGCGCTCGTCAGCTTGTGGCCATGCGTGCAGTATCATAATGGACTCTGACGAAGAAGGATTAAATACGCGAATGGCATGCGGCGGCGTCATTATTATAAAAAACGCCGCCAAAAAAAAGCTAGAAGCGGTTTCAAGCGTTTTTTTGTGGCGACACCGCCGCAAACGAGCCACTAAAAAAAGCCGCCTTAAAAATAAGCTTGAAGGGGCTTTATTGTGGCCCGTGTGCGGGGACAGAATGTATTCACCAATTATCGACAGCACCGTTTCCGAGTAACAAGCAGTACTTACATACAGACAAGCAGATGGTGCGCGGCATATGGCGTTCAATTGCACCGCAAACGTCCGGTGCACTGGAGCTTTCTTTGAATTAAGATTAATAACAGTTTCGGAGTGAAAGGCAAGGAATATGGTGCAACAGGTGTATTTCATGCATAAGATCAAAAAGGACACTAACTATAGAGCTATTAGCGATACAACATTGTTGTAACAGTTATCGATATTTATGTAGCGCGACATCTATAACGCCACATAAAAACTAAGAAGAAAATATCAAAATACTAAATGCTGCATCGCACAATCAAAGTTCTCCGCGCGATTTGAATATATACGACAGCCCGAAATCAACTATCGGGCAGTCGCCCACCAGACTATAACACCAGTCTGGTAGGAGGATCCTCCCTCCTAGCAAAAACAAAGCTGAAAAGCCTTTCAAAAACCAAAGGTCAGTATCTACACACTACACAGATTACCATTAGATCCAAAAATGACAAATGTCCTACTAATGACATGCCTCGTTTGTCTCGGTCGTCTTGTCTACTACAAATCCGAGGGGACGAGACGAGATGACATATTATTCATTAATTTCTCACCACACCCCTGTCATTGTAATGGAAGATGTGTTTTGACATGTTTATTCGTGGAATTATTTTTTGTAACCTCAAGCACAAAATACATAGGTACAGAAACCTACGCACGGTGGACGCACACTAATGAGCGTTTGAGCCGGAACTATTTGACGAGTGGGCCGAGGAGCTCCGAGATATCGTGTCCGTGAGCGGTGTCTATGTGTGCGTTGTTAGAGCGCTCTTTGTATGTAGATTGACTTTTGTACCTATATATTTTGTGCCTCAAGGCATGAAGAAATATTTATGGAAAATACAGCTTTATTGTTTTTAATTTTAAGTTTTTACAAGCTTTTATTTAGTTTCACCTGTCCCGATGTTTGTCTGTCATCAAATCTTGTAAATTAAATTTGACCCACTTCCCGGTTACCGATTGAGCTGAAATTTTGCATTCATGTGTAATCAGATGACAATACAAAATTATTATGACAGCTGATCTGATGATGGAACCGGAAGGTGGTTATAGGAACTTGGTAGTTAAACGACACAACCCCATCGAGTTTGGGCTCGTATGATTCGTCTTGACGAGTATTAATCATATAGGTATACCGAGCTACAAAAGCTTGCTATAAAAAATGGATTTTCATAGCTTGTTTAATAATAACTGACGAAGCCGCTAGCAGTAGCTAGTTTCCTGTATTTATACTTCTCTCGGCGTACATATACAACGTGTAACGTTAAATGCGCAAAACCTCAGACACCCTAAATGATTTTTAATTCAATTGACCTAATATAATGTGAAATAAAAAATCATTAAAAAAAATTAAAGGTTTTATGAGCAGATTTAGTTTGTTTAAAATTCATATCTGCATTGAAATATAACATTTTATTATCCCGTGTATGAGAAAATTTAATTGGATTACAACTATTTGTGTTTGTTTATCTATTTCAGTGGGTTTGCGCACGTGATGGCTTGACCTATTCATAAATAGACAGGTCGAAGTTTTTAATGAAGATTTTTTTGAAAAATGTAGCCTATATTAAAAAGTGGTATAGTAGATTCTGCTCGTTATTCTGAACAAACTAATTTCAGGTTTTGCGCATTTAACGTTACACCTTGGATACATTTAAGTTCTTCTCAGTAATCTCTTTGATCTAAACTAAGGTTGAGAACCTTTAGCTTAGATCTACGTCAGACTAGGTGGCACCTGGGTGGCTGCGGTCACTAACCCGCTTGTATTATAAGGAGGACACCGACATCGCATATTTTTAAATTTGTGGTTTTTCTTCTCTCTGGACAGACTGAGGAGAAGTTTTGTAAGTCAATGACTGAAGCTTATAAAGGTTTTATTTACTCGTAGGTACTTATCTATCTATATGTAATGAAATGACATTTCATAACGCGCGTTGAAGTTGTCAATGGAATTTATATTCTGTGGAACGGGGTGACGTGTGATTGAATGACAGATGATGTTTAGATTACTTTGCATATTTTATTGTTAAAAATTCTATTGTAAAAAGATAAAATAAAGGGATATAATTGAGGAGGCGATACTAGTAAACTTTAAATGTCGTTTCTTTGATTTTCAGGTAAGTTATAGGTGTAATGGTCATAGTTAAACGTTGTAATATGGTAAAGACGTATTAAATAAACAAATCTTTGATTTTCAGAGAAACAATTTGTGGTTTATTTGGAAAATCCTCAATAACATACCTTATATATATTATAAAAGGAGAAACTGACTGACTAACATATCAACGCACAACCGAAACTACTACTAGGAGCATGAAATTTACGTAAATACAGCTTAAATCTTTACTAGCTTTTGCCCACGGCTTCACCCGCGTACATAATCCCAGGATAAAAAGTATCCTATGTGTTATTCTGGGATATGGTCTACTCGTGTACCAAGTTTCATCGAGATCCGTTCAGTAGTTTTTGCGTGAAAGAGTAACAAACATCCATACATCCACAAACATCCATACATACACACTTTCGCATTTATAATATTAGTAGGATTTCCGTTTTTTAAATTAAGAATATAAATAAATGTAAGAGGGCCAATGATCTGGCTTCTGGCTTACTTCGTGATACTTAGTAGGTTTCTCCATACACACTTCGGACCCCCGTTTTACCCCTTCAGAGGGTGAATTTTGGAAAAATCTCTTAGTGAATAGCTACAGCTACGTCATATAAGGAAACCTTGTGCAAAATTTCATATTCCTAGTCCTAATAGTTTCGGCTGTGCGTTGATATGTCTGTTTTTTACTTTAGGGACCTGGATAAGTGAGAAACCTCCATAACTGGAACTCATGCTGAGGTCCCAACACTTTGGCACTGAATTACCTCTGTTAGTGGGACGAGGTAAGCCTCTATATCTGGGATTTGTTCTTTCGATTTATCATCATAGTTACCTCTATAGCTGAGACAGCGAGTAAATTTTATATGCATAAACCGCTGTAACTGAGATAACACTATTTGTTTACTCATTCTCAACTGAAATAACCTGTATTCTCACCTCTATTAATGAAACCCTCTGTAAATGAGACAGATATTATTTATACCTGTATATCTGAGACACTGGGTAAGTGGAATACCTCTATAAGTGAAACGACATTGCAGGTCCCTTGATGTCTCACTCAACCAGGTTTCACTGTATATACCGAGTGCGATATTATTTTCGATTCCTGAAAAAAAAATCTTGTGGAAGGTTGTTCAGTTTCGTCTACTGAGTAAGCCCTTACAGTTTGTGGACGGCTGTCCCTTACTCCTTGTATAAAGATAAACTATTTACAGACACTTTTGAATTTGTCAATAACACAACCCTGTTTACCCGTCTTTTCCGTTCATATTCTAGACATTATTATCATCTTTGACAAGATCCCATTAATCATCTCGTTGTTCCATTATAAACAACGTTATATTTTGGGACTGTAGAGGGTATGTGAATTAAAACCGTATAGAATCATCTAGACTTGACCCGCCGCGAGGATTATGTGGAATACGTACAGAAATGGTTAAGTCCAGATTACCATATAGAATACTTTCGTAGCTTAACGAAAAGGTTTTGATTGATAAAGGTTTCGGCGACGAAGGTCGATCCGCTATCCTTCCAATGTATCGAAAGCTTAACTGGGTTTTACTTGTAAATACTGCGATATACGCACAGGACCGTTCGTTGTGGCGACACTTGCGGGAAGGCTTATCTCCATCAGTGGACGTCTTTCGGCTGAAATGATGATGATGACTGCGATATTGCGAAAATTACTAGAGTTTCGCTTCGCTCTCGAAGTAGAACCGTGTTTTTTTAATTGTTAATAGGTTCGCATTTGACCGCTATCTCACCTTGAAAGCCACGATGCAGTCGACGATGAAACGCGCTTACCTAGAAGAAATCTATTCACTCTCGATTTAAGATTCCCGGGTTGTAGCTATCAGGAAATACAGACTCCGACAAGGAATTCCATTCCTTAGCTGCACGCACAATGAATGTGTTCCCAAAACGTTTTGCGTATAGGCGGGATGTCCACCATGTACCGGTGGCGCATCGCCATACGTCTGGTAGTCCGATGATAGAACGGGCTAGGCGGTATTAGGTTATGCAATTCCGACGCACACTCCCCGAAATGCAACCGGTAGAAAACCGACAGGCTAGCAACTCGGCGCCGATGCTCAAGAGCTTCTGGCTCGGCTCTCAATTGCCTCAAGTTTTTTTTCCGCAATAAGTTTTAACGTAATTAAATACTTCTAGAGCTGGTTTTCCTGTTTTCCTGAATATAATAAGGTTTTAATGTTGAACTGAACCTTACCTTTTACGTAGCATTTTTTTTCAGGGTTGGAAATTAATAAATAACTCTTCCAACCCTGAGTAGAGTGACTAGTTTTAGTCTGTAATAGTGTGACACTCTCTTGTTCTACCTTAAAGAGAAGAAGAAACGGAACCCCGGGAGAATGCATTGGATGATTTCCTACCTCAAAATAAGCTTTTTTATGAAAACCATTTTTAATTAAAGAGCTTTCATAGCTCGGTATACCTATATAATTAATACTTGTCAAGACGAATCCATACGAGCCAAAATTCTGTTGTTCAAAATGGGGTTGTATCGTTTAACTACCAAGTTCTTATAGCCACGTTCTTTGTTGAGTTTTGCATTGTCATCTGATTTACGCATGCATGCAAAATTTCAGCTCAATCGGTAACCGGGAAGTGGGTCAGATTTAATTTACATGATTTGATGACAGACAAACATCGGGACAGGTGAAACTAAATAAAAGCTTGTAAATAAAAAATAATACGTCTACTTCCTCTCTTTCAATTGCCTTGTTACATAATCGCCATACAAAATCTACGACATTGACTTTCCGTCGCGAAAGCAAATATTAAATGTTTGACTATGATATAATGTTTGCACACGTACGTAGGGTTATCATCTGAGCAATATTAGATGGCGCTACAAATAAGAATTACTTAGTTGACTCAATTCGTAGAAAGTCATTATATCCAAAGCACAAATAGAATTTTGTTTTTTAAATCTCTCCAATATTGGAAATGGCCTAAAGCTAGGCACCCAAATAAAATAATAATATTCCACAACTATCATACAACGCTGTCTAGTCCCAAGCTAAGCAGAGCTTGTGTTATGGGTACTAGACAACTGATAAACATACTTATATATTTCTAAATACATACATATATAGATAAATTACACCCAGACACAGAACAAATGATCATGCTCATCACATAAACATTTGTCCTGGGTGGGAATCGAACCCACGACTTCTGGCTTAGCAGTCAGGGCCACTAACCACTAGACCAACAGGCCAAATGGCAATGGAAATGGCTATGCTCAGTGTTTCCTTAGGTTGAGCAACGCCGTGTCCTCGTGGGGGTGATCGGCGGCGGAAACCTCTCGCGCCGGGCCTTGGTTCAGGCCATGGTCCGGAGCGAGGAGGAGTGGCAGGCGCGAGCCTCCTTCTGCGAAGCAGTAATGCTAGCAAAGGAGGAGGCAGACCGCATCAGGCAACGGCGCCCCCACCGCCGCCGCCGGGATTCCGATCCCGATTTCCAGCCACCGTAGACGCGGGCTCGCGGACGGCGAGCCATGGGTAGCTCGCTGTCCGATCGTCCGGTAACTGTCCGGACCGAGCCAAGGCGTCGACGGCGCGCACTGTTCCCGCGCGCCTCAAGGAGATGTCAGCAACAGGAGGGGCCCATCGGGGTCGAAGCCTACCGGGGTCGGGGTTATCCGAAAGGAAACTAGAGCCCCGGTATGAAGGCTAGAAGGAACGGCGCGGGGTTTTTAGTCAGTAAGACTCTGACACTGTCTCCCGCTCCACCCAAGAGCGGGTTTCGTCAATGATGATTTTCCCCGTCGACAGAAAAAAAAAAGTGTTTCCTTAGGTGATCGCATCAGGAATGCAGATATCTACAGGAGTACCAAGGTCGCCGTCGTAGCCTGAAGAATCGCCAAGTTTAAGTAGCAGTAGGCAGGGCACATTCCTCGTAGTAGAGAATCTGTAGTGGTGACCGCGGAGCGTTGAAAGGCCTCCCACAGAATGACGATGATCTGGTGGGAGTCACGGGAATGCGATGGATGCGAGACAGAACTGTTAATTGTGGCGACACTTGGGGTAAGCCTATGTCCAATAGTGGACGTCTTTCGGCTGAAATGATGATGACCTGGGCGAAGCCTAGAGCAGCAGTTTAGTGTTTGACTGGCCTGTTGGTCTAGTGGTTAGTGGCCCTGACTGCTATGCCGGAGGTCGTGGGTTCGATTCCCACCCAGTACAAATGTTTATGTGATGAGCATGATTATTTGTTCTGTGTCTGGGTGTAATTTATCTATAACATGTATGTATTTAGAAATATGTAAGTATGTTTATCAGTTGTGTTTTACCCATAACACAAGCTCTGCTTAGGACTAGACGGCGTTGTGTGATAGTTGTGGAATATTATATTATTGTTACAATACTTGGAGATCACGTAGAGTTAGCTTCCGTATATCCAAATGTGTCACGTGACCCAATAATTCAATTAACCTAGATCCTCGTATGACCTATTTCGAAACAGGCTGTATCGATTGCAGCTGCAACGTCCTTGACACAGCTCTAGGCTAGCAACTAGGTATAGTAACTGCCGCACTCAGAGACGCCCATTAACGCTAATCTCTGATTTACTAATTTTGTCATTGAATAATAGTCTATATCTTTATGATGTTAAGTACCTTAGGTTTTGCTATAATTGACATTAAAGTAAAATGACGTCTCTGAGTGCGGCAGTTAGTGTAGCACAGACGTAATTAAACCTTTGTTCTTCTGGGGCCACTTAGTGCTTCTACCATTGTGATGTTGCGCTACAATAACGTTCGGTTAAGTAAAACTTTTTTTTTTATAATTGATATAAACTAGAGTTTAACTGCGATCCCACCTGATAGTAAGCAGTGATGCAATCGTTGATGGTGAGACTTATTAATTTATTAGTAGTGGATGATTATTACTAATGCAACAAGGCATTCTCTACCAGTCAACCTTTGGATTAAAAAGACAACACTCTGGTAGGTTTGCACAAGAAACAAATACTTTAAACGGAAAAAAGTAAATTATCACTACATAGTATAAAACAAAGTCGCTTTTTCTGTCCCTATATCGGGATATGTACGCTTAAATCTTTAAAACTACGCAACGAATTTTAATGTGTTTTTTTAATAGATACGAGTGATTCAAGGGGACGGTTTATATGTATAATATTGCACCTGAGCGAAGCGGGGGCGGGTCGCTAGTATAAAATAAAATACATATATATGCTAAAATAATAAACTAATAAATACTATGAAAAATATCAAATCATTAAGAGAACTTAATAACAATTCTGACGAAGACCAAACTAAGGTTGAGAAGACTTCAAGTACTACTACTTCCGAATTTTACGTTTGAAGGAAAATTTACTTAGACTAAATCTTTTCTACATACCACATTATTTTTAGTTTCTGCGAAACCTGAATAAATCTATTTATTAATTTATGAATCAGTAACTGAATGAATTCCAATAGTTTTTACACCATGTTATATTTTTTCCCAAAAATATTTAAAAAGATCACATGATGGATACCACCTATACTAAGTACAGTACAACACAGGTCACGGCAGGTCATAGTGGGTATGAGGTGCCAGCAAACCGCTGGGTGCAAGTTCAAAACAACCCCTCAGTTGCCTGGATGTCCCGGTGACTACGTATTTTTGCTGACATAACAAGCTTATAACTTTGTGATTTTTCATGATACAGTTATGAAATGTTGTACATAGATTCTTTACATAAAAACACGTGATTCGGGTTTCGCATATTACTAAAACTAACGTTGTACTACTCTGTCAAGAAAGTACCGGGAAAAGATCAATAATACACAAAATGTCTGTTATTCATCCAAATTTATTTTATCACCTTCAAAGTATGCTCCTTTAGAAACGATACACTTGCGCCAACGAATAATCCATTCATCAAAACATTTTTTAAACGCTGCTTCCTGAATTGAGTTCAGTTCTCGCTGCGAATTCTCCTTTATGTCTTCTATCGATTGAAAACGGGTGCCACGAAGTGGTAATTTGAGTTTAGGAAAAAGAAAAAAGTCAGCAGGAGCCATATCTGGTGAATATGGTGGTTGCTGGATGGTATTTGTTAAGTGTTTGGTCAAAAATTCGTTCACAATAATAGCCTTGTGCGAAGGCGCATTGTCGTGGTGCAAATTCCAAGAATTTTCTTTCCACAAACCTGGTCTTTTTCGTCGAATTTGCTCTCTTAAACGCCGCATAACGCTCAAATAATATTCTTTATTTACCGTTAGACCTTCCGGTAAGAATTCAGAGTGCACAACACCGCGATAGTCAAAGAAAACAGTCAACATGACTTTGACTTTTGATCGACTTTGGCGTGGTTTTTTCGGTTTCGGATCAGTTGGAAGGCGCCACTCCGAAGCTTGTTGACTAGTTTGCATGTCAAACTCGTAAACCCACGTCTCGTCACCAGTAACAATGCGTTTCATGAATGTTGGGTCCGAACTGACTCGTTCTAGCATGTCCTCAGCGACTTTCATGCGATTGAGTTTTTGGAGAAAATTCAGATCTTTTGGGACTAGCCGAGCAGCAACATGTTTCATACCCAAATGATTAGTTAAAATGGTACGGATCGACTCGTGAGATACAGAAAGTTCGGCGGCTATCTCTCTCAGAGTTGAATGGGGATTTTCAGTCACTATTTCCTTCACTTTTGCGATGTTAACTTCAGTTGCAGACGTTGACGGTCTACCAGAGCGAGGCAAATCTTCCATCACATCTCGACCGCTTTTGAACGCTTTGAACCACTCATAAGCACAAGTTTTTGATAAAGTCGATTCACCGTAAGCCTACAAACATTTTCAGTGACTCCGAACACGAAATTCCATTGGCGATGCAAAATTTAAGACAAACTCTTTGTTCGATATTTTTGTCCATTATGAAATTCGCAATACACACTATATATGATATTACTAAAACCAGCACTGTATTTAATATAAATAACAGATGCAACTCAAACTCCGCGCCAAAATGGAAAACAGTTGTGCCAATCTAACAACTACATAAAACAAAAATTTGAATTTGGAACCATAAACAAATCATCCATTCCCGATACTTTTTTGACTGATTGTATATGTATTTTTTAGCATAATTGATAGTTTTCGATAAAATTACTACATGCTATGCATGCTACATACAGACCTAGTTAATTTTTTTCATTTTGTTAGCGGCACCATAATTGACCGACACATCTCAAAGAGTGAACTAATAAGCAGAGTTCTGTACAGTAAAACTGCTACCGAGATACTGAATAAACAAGCTTTTAATGAAAATATTTTTTTTTCATAACAAGCTTTTATAGCTCGGTATACCTATATAATTAATACACGTCAAGACGAATCATACGAGCCCTAACTCTCGATGGGGTTGAGTCGTTTAACTACCAAGTTCCTATAGCCACCTTCCCGTTTCATCATCAGATCAGCTTCTTGTCATAATAATTTTGCATTGTCATCTGGTTTACACATGCATGCAAAATTACAGCTCAATCGGTAACCGGGAAGTGGGTCAAATTTTAATTTACAAGATTTGATGACAGACAAACATCGGGGCAGGTGACACTAAATAAAAGCTTGTAAAGGAAAAGTTATAACACCAAAATTGTACTTGGCTACAAGGCCATTCAGAAATGCTAGAAGGGCCACAGAGTATAGCTGCTGTAGCATATTTTGTGTGAAAGTGAATTTGTTACGGATGAAAAACCATTTCCCGTAAAATTCATGCAATATTTGTGAAGATTGGCTGCCTTAGGCGGACTTGAAATATGGCGGTATCGTAAATAAAGTATACATGAAACATTTATCACGTTTAAGATAGAAAAAAGTGTTAGTGTTCAATGCTAATATTGGAATAAGTATCGATTATCGAAGTATATGAATCTCAGTCCCGCCGGGATTCCGATTCCGATTTCTGGCCACCGTAGACACGGGCTCGCGGACGGCGAGTCATGGGTAGCTCGCTGGCCGATCGTCCGGTAACTGTCCGGACCGAGCCCAAGACGTCGACGGCACCCAATGTTCCCGCGCGCCTCAAGGAGTTGTCAGCAACAGGAGTGACCCAGCTGGGTCGAAGCCTATTGGGGCCAGGGTTATCCGAAAGGAAGCTCGTGGCCCGGAATGAAGGCTAGAAGGAACGAGGTGGGTTTTTAGTCAGTAAGAGTCTGACACTATCTCCCGCTCCACCCAAGAGCGGGGGTTGTCATAAGATGATTACCCCACCGTAAAAAAAAAATCTCTTTTAGTCAAGAGTTAAGGTTTAGGCAAGCGAGTTCCATCGTCGACCACACGTCCCATGACCCTATTAGGTTAAAAAGAAATTCAAACTTTTCTCAAGGCCCAAAGCAATTGTAAATATTGATCTTCATACCCAGAATTTCTTTAAAATGGCCACTTGGCTCGTATTAACATCTCAGGTAATGGGGGTTCAATTTAAAAGCCTTTGCGGTGATACCGAGCTTTGCATTAGCCATGAACCAAAACGATTATGTACAGGAATTCAACCCTAACTATCTATCTAGCCTATTAAGGCCCCTAATGGCAGGGCTCATAATGTATTTACCTCAGTCAAGAGCGAGTCATCAGCTATAAACCTAGCCGCACACGGGCCACTGATCGTAACGACAAAAAGCTGCCAACAAAATATTTCTCTCAGTTTTGATACATTTTACAGGTGCGAGTGGACGCCACACGCTACAAATCGCCGCTGTTCGGTTTTTATCCGGCACCAACCACTATACGACGGCACTCGCCACTCGCTAGGGTATAGCCCCTCTCTCCCTTCATCTCTTCGCTTCATCTAACCATTTCAAAACAAAGGCAAGGCCCGCAGGTGGTCCTTTTTAACGTTGACTGGAATAATGGAATTGGATATAATAGAATTGCTTAAATCAGAAATTCAATATCGTCAAGCATGGGTTAACCCTTCAGATACCGTCAATTAGTGACACAATAGTAAGACAATAGATGCGCGGCCACCGGTGGTCGCTTGGGGATTCATGAATTAAAAAAAACGGCCACTCACCGTAAGCGTTTACAAGTCCACCGACTACAAGTGGTTTGCGCCTGTCAGCTAGTTTTATAATCGCTTCTAGCTTCAAATTGCGGCAACTGTGGCTCGAGTGTGGCCCGTGTGCAGCCTGACCGCATAACCCACCTATCAGAGGTCCACAGCCTGTCTACATTAGCCTACCTAGAGTTATTATTTTTGAAGAAAAGGGGGCTATGCATCTCCCATAGTGTAGGAGATGTAGTCACTGCGACCTAAAAGATCTATTGTGACTCGCCACCTTGTTAGAGTAACTCTTTTAGCCGGGAGGCTTCCAGGAAGTCTAGAATACTCCTAGCTTTGAGAGTTTTAATCTCCTCCGGGCGAATAATGTGTCGACCCAGATGGATACTCCGTTTGTGGATAAGGGGCCCACATTCACACAACAGGTGCTTAGGCGTCTCCCTCTCCTGATTACAGTACCTGCAAACATCAGTGTCACTCAGTTTCATGTGAAATTGGTGCCTGTTTAATTTGCAGTGCCCGGTTAAGGCGCGGGCTATCGCACAAATGTTCGTCCTGCTAAGCTCAAGAAGCTCGGCAGTTCGTTTTTGTGAGTAGCCTTCTATTAGAGATTTGGCGTGTAGCAGTCCTGGTTGTAACAACCAGCGCTTTTTTGAATCGCCAAATAGGTTGCCCTTAAGGGTCTGCATGGCCATGCATACCTAGAGTTAGTACGCGGGCTTAGAGAGTATTGTCTGACTTTAATACCACCAACCACTAGTGGCTGTCGCGCCGGTCAGCTAGTTTTGTTATCGTTTCTAGCTTCAAGTAGCGGCAACTGTGGCTGTCGAGTGTGGCCCGTGTGCAGCCTGGCTGCATAACCCACCTATCAGAGGTCCACAGCCTGTCTACATTAGCCTGCCCAATGTGTACGCGAGATTAGGGAGCATTGCCTGACTGTTTAACACCACCAACCACTAGTGGCTGTCGCGCGCATCAACTAGTTTTGTAGTCTCTTCTAGCTTTAGGTAGCGGTTACTGTGGCTCGAGTGCAGCCTGGCTGCATAACCCACCTATCAGAGGTCCACAGCCTGTCTACATTAGCTTGCCCAATGTGTACGCGAGATTAGGGAGCATTGTCTGACTGTTTAATGCTATTGTCTCCCCGCGCCACCTGGGTTTTCGCTGATTGAATAATACCGTGTGTCACTTTGTCGTGTTTAATTTTCATTATTTAATTTATCTATAATATGTATGTATTTAGAAATATATATGTATGTTTATCAGTTGTCTAGTACCCATAACACAAGCTCTGCTTAGCTTGGGACTGGACAGCGTTGTGTGATAGTTGTGGAGTATATTATATTATATATTATTATTATTTACTATGTCAATGGCCTTTTAAAGTTTTAAATGATCAAACAAAACAAGGTTAAATAGTAGATAAACACTAGAAGAGTCATCTATATTTTGATAAATGCTGTTTATTTGGCAAATAAGGTATAAATGACACTTTTACATATAATTTTTTTTATTATTTTTAATTAGATGAGGCCGGTGTTTCCTATTTGACTATCATGATAAGAAACACCGAAACAAACTCGAGAGGTCAAAGTCACTTTTAAAGGCCATACAGTAAATATGTAATGTTAAATCATATGGCCTCCAACAAGGTGGACCGATGACCTGGTCAGGGTCGCGGGAATCCGATGGATGCGTGACGCTCACGACCGGTCGTTGTGGCGACGCTTGGGGAGTCCTATGTCCAGCAGTTGACGTCTTTCGGCTGATATGATGATGTTGAAATCACATGAGAACAATACAGATCAGTGACTGCGGAAACAGCCACACAGATTTGAGTGGATCTTTCCAGGCAGTTGCACTGACATTTGTAGTAATCATGTAGCTTAACTTAGTCAACTATAGTTGTTTGACTATTATTGTATAGTTTTGTGCATGGCCAGCTATAGATCTATAGAACACAGAATTATCGGCACGTGTAGGATCCAGTCCCCTCCCTCTCAAACGAGGTCGCCCTGTGTCCTAATAATGAAAAACAGCCTTCAGGTAAGCTAATAATGAAAAACAGCCTTCAGGTAAGCTTTTGAAACCTTGAATTAGAAACTATAAGACCCAAATGCTCTTAATCCTTCTCAATGGCTTGATCCGAAGGTCTAAGCGTATTCATTTGTTAGGATATCTCGAGAATCTACGTAATGTTTAACATAATGCTTCTAATGTTGTTTGTAATGTTGCTTTTCATATAAATCCGAGGAATGTATTACCGCTGAAAGGAGGACCAACGACCTCATGGGTCGTTGACTTTGTCATAGTATATTTGGTTTGTAATGGAAAAGGTTTGACTACTGAAACTGAGCGCTTGATGACTTTTAAGCTAAGTGAGCTCTTCTGATTCTGAGTCGGTACACTCTTGCCAGAGTGGTCGTCGTCATCAATGTCAATCACGATGAGTGATCATCTTTGTAATGCGGCGCCATTCATGGCGGACTGCAGCTTTCCGGGTATATTCATAAACCGAGCACTTAGTTGCGGCCTTGATCTGGCCTCAACTTTGCCCTGCACTACGAGACGCTCTATGGAGTCATTACTGCGACGCGATACATGACCGAAGAAGGTTAAAATGCGCGACTGCACTATGGATGATAGGCGCTGTCTGATGCCAAGTTCTGTTAATATGGAATCATTCGTGCGAAACTCTATCCACGATACTCCAGCAACACATCTCCAACTTGTCAAGTTTCTTCTTCTCGGATTCACGAAGAGTCCATGTCTCCGATGCATAGAGGAAAATGGGGAATATTAGACAATAAACGAGCCTGGTTTTCAGTGAGCTAAACAGTGACAAATATATGTGGATCTACTTTTAATTCATGAATCCCCAAGCGACCACCGGTGGCCGCGCATCTATTGTCTTACTATTGTCTTTCTAATTGACGGTATCTGAAGGGTTAACTTTCGTATAGTATTTTTATCAGACACAAATTTTTAAACACGTGTTTCTTTATCTTTAATTCTTAGCCTGAAACTTGGTTTCAGGCTAAGAATTAAAGATATACAACATTATACATATATACCACATTAGTTTTAGTATATGCGAAACCTGAAAAACATGTCTAATATATTTATGTAAAGAATCTATATAGGTACCTACTTAATTTTATAATATCATGAAAAATCACAAAGTTATAAGCTTTTTATGTCAGCTAAAATACATAGTCACCGGATCATCCAGGCGACTGAGGGGTGGTATTGCAATAGCACCCAGCTGTTTGCTGGCGCCTGATTCCCGCTATGACCTGCCGTGACCTGTGTTGTACTTAGTGTCGGTGATATCAACTTTTTTTGTGATGACTCTTTTTTCTGATGACCATGTATTTATGTCGCCAATCAGGTACCATAACGGGCATATAACTTTGTGATTTTTCATAATACAGTTTTGAAATTTTGTACATAGATTCTTTACATAAAATACTAGACACGTGTTTCAGGTTTCGCATATACTAAAAATAGGGTTGTAGAATATTATGAACGCAAGTTTCGAAATGCTCTCAACAACTAAGGAGCTTATATTCTCATGTTATAAACTTCCCAGAGCACTATTTACCATCGTTATACTGCTTTGAAATGCGAATATTATATTTTAACGTCGTAGAGAGAGAGCCTGAAAGTAATTGAAGCTTACTTACATAATATAACTTGTTATTTCTATATACATGAAGTTTTCTCCTTAAAAGGGTCCTTCTCCACTCGCTTATCGTAAACATCGAAAATGGTTTAAAAGCTTGTTACTTCATTTAATGCAATCCAACGCGATGTTTGACGAAACGGCAAAGCAAAAATAGAGAGATAACGCCTCGAAACTCTGTTAGTATTCGGTAATTCCGAGATTTACTCGAAAATTTCACAAAACTTGCTCCAGGAAATAGCTATTTTTTTTAAACCCTTAAAAGTTTTTGGAAAAAGTCAAGAAAAAGTCATTTAGAATCTTAATAAAATTTGCAAGGTCTCTAGAGGATTACTTTTTTGACTTTTTTAATTTTTAGGCAAATTATGAAGTGTCAAAGTTCATACAAAATAGGACATTTTCAGAGTTTTTACTGGATTAAGAATTGGTTTCTTTAGAAACCTAGATAATATCCACAAGATACTGTGTTTCCAAAATATCTAATGAAAAAGTGTGTAATAACGCATAATCAGTTATGAGCGGTTGTATGAAAAACAGTGAAAATGTGAGTCGTGATGCACCACCTTAACATTATAAATGTGAAGGTCTGAATGTAATGTATGTTTGTCAATCTGTCACACCTCGTCGTCTGAACTGTTTTAAATCAAACTTGGGAGATGAATAGGTCTTAAACTTGAATTACCCAGGGTACCGTGGATTCCTCGAAAGAGTCACCGCAGCTCTGGGACGCAAAGGGCATTTAAAGAAACAGTAAAAGTCTGACACACCTTACTCCACCCAAAGCGGGAGAAGTGATATGGTGATTTCCAATTACATGGTTACTTTAGGTTGATTTCCTATGTGCAGGCGAATCCCCTGGAACACCCTACTGCTGATATGGACATAAGGGAACAGTGTACCCCAGAAACCAACATGTCTAACAAAGGTCGTCATGTTAAGATGTTGAGAGGCAAGTTGCAGGACGCTGGGTAACGTTGCAGAGGCTCGTAGAAATTGTCTCCCTACATGAAGCGCAACGCTCAACGCTTTCTGTAGAGAGAAATTTTGTCCCCTAATGTTTGTAGGGCTTTAAATTAAGCTCACACACTCAAGGCATTCGCATAAAAAAGTAAGGCCGAACGCTGCGTTATGCGGACACCCGCGCGGGCACCTATTGCGAGCCGCGGCGCCCCTCGGCCTTTCTGCTACGTAATAATACATTAAAGTTCTCCATCGACACGACTACATGCACACCATTAAAGTTAAACTAGCTACACTGCGCAGGTAATAATCCGGATTCCGCAACGGGGACCGCTGCACACGATACACGCGCGACGTCAAGCGACAAATGCGCGCGAAGGAGCCCGCGCTGTCTCCCGCTTAACGCAGAGTTTGCCCTTACACAGCGGAAATTTTAAATCATAACTCAGATGAAAAACACGTTACGACAACGGCAAATGTTTGAATTATACGGGCTGAGACGTGTGACATGAGGTGAAAATATTTAATATTTTGAGGGTGGAAGCACCCATGAATAAAAACGGTATAAGAGATGTATGAAACTCGTTACGTACAATTGGTTTTTGTTCAGGGCTGTTCATTGATGATGAATCGACTTATCAAAATAAATATTTTCATACATTTATCATACTAGCTTTTGCCCGCTGCTTCGCCCGCGTACATAAATTATAGCCACTGAAGTACTTATATGTATACTATAGTAGTATGTATGTCACTCAGGACTAAAGCAGCTTTCTATCGGACAAAAAATTTTCGCTATCGGACCAGTACTTTCCGAGATTACCTACTACACAAACTTTACCTCTTTATATTTGTGTAGATTATATCTAGCCAACACTATCCCACGGCTGGGCAAAGACCTTCCTCCATTCCTACCATTATTCCCGGCTTTGAGCCACTTTTACCAATTCCTAAGGAAGACATCTAAGTCTTCACGTCATCTTTTTCTTGGTCTGTAAATGTTTGCCAACGTGTTATGGAGAGCAGTAGGTACACAAGGTGTTCACGCTCTAAAACACAGATGGTAGCTCAGAAGGCTGCCAGGCTTAACTGGTCTGGACATGTCTGCCGCATACCGATAGAGCGGTGGGCCAGTAAAACACAAAGTTGCACAAAGAAATCTCACGACTAGGCCGCGGCAGACCAAGAAAAAGATTTTCATATAAGAAATCACTAATTAGAAGCGAATTTTACTAATAAAACTAAACATGATTAGCACAGCTCTTGAAATTAGTCCCTAAAAGTAAAGGCTTCGGTTTCTAAATTCAGTATTTTGAGTTAGGTTACGTGTCAAACCCTACATATTATGTGCCTTTTGACAGCTTTTCAGTCTAGATTATAAGAAACACTAAACTTAAATCATAAATCGGGGTAAGAAAGACCATCTAAATAAACCAATATTTCACACAGACAGATCGATACTACGTGAAAGAGTTAGCATTGGCACTCAACGTTGCAAAGCTGCCAGTCTTCTGAGCACATTTCCGGATGACAGCGATGTGGAGGAGTACTTCGACGCTTGAGTATATTTTGTGTTTTTGTATTAGATATAGGTTTATGGTTAGGTTCGACAACTTAAATAGTAACTAAAACATATTTAGTTTAGTTTATATTTAGGTTGTCTGGATTTAATAATAAAAAGATGATGTATCTATTAAAATCGCGGCTAACAATATCTTATTAAAATATTCGCAACCGGCTCGATGGCCATAAAAAAATTGAACGTAAAACATAACGGTAATTCCTTCTCCCGATAAGGAGATTCTGTCTAGTAGTAGGAAAATTACCGACAGCATAAATACTAAATTACGTAAGATGAAAAAAAAAAAGCCTTATCAACCAAACGACATCGCGAAAACGTCTGCATAATATCACGGTCCCCAAAAAAACAAAGTCGTGCTATTATACGTCAAAATTGTATGGTTCGACTTACGCTGCATATGTATGTGCTGCTTGGGCATTTTGTAATCGGGCGGGTAACATCGCTCGTAGAACTCTAGGTCGCTGACCTGGCATACCTCAGGCGTTGGTATTATCAGACCAGTGCCTGATATCGCTCTCTGGAGATGGTGTTCCTGTGGACAAGAGAAAAATATCTGTTAGTTTGGGTTTTGAAAGGATATTGGCACAGACAAAGCCATAATGATATGGAAACCGGTGTGTGCCAAAAACTGAAGAATTGTGGCATCCACCATCCTGCGTTGGGCCTGAAGGGTTGATTACAGCCCACTCTCTCACTAATATGGACCAGTGTCGGTTGTCGTGGGCACAAAAAGTCAAGGTTGCCAAGATCGAACTAAATTGCCCCTTTACCAAAACTTTACCGCTCTGGGTGGAGCAGGACGCGGTATCAGACTATTACTGACCACTTATGGGAAGTGTCCCTTCAGTCGCCCTTTTTGCAAGGGCTACGGCAACTCCGCCAATCAATTCGCAGCCTTGACAGGCATCAGCTCTAACTGGCCCCGTCATCTTTGCTGACATCTTTTTGAACCGCGCGTGCAACACAACGCGGCGTCTAACCACGCTTGGTCCTTGTCCTTACCGGACGGCAAGCCTACGCCTACGCCTATATATATGGTGGCCGGTAATCCTCCTATGGCTCCTGACGTACCACAGTTGGCGAATTACCTAAAACGTAAGCCATACACGCTAGGGTATACACAGGCATACCTGTCAGGTAAGCTTGTATGGAATCATGCACAGTTGTGCAACATAAACGCTCAGGTTTGCCTGTAGAGGTCACCTGTACAGGCAAACCTGTCAGCTAAACCCGAGCGTGTATGGCGGGCATTAAGTATATCCATAAAAACGATACCGACTGTTAATGGGAGAATGCTGTGACAGCTCATATGATTAAACCAAATATTTATAAATCTACAACAACAAGAATTGTAACATCTCTTCCTAGCGACCACAATGAGGAAAACAGTATGTCGGTTCCCTATTTCTTTCATCTGTCAAGCTTTCTCCGAACTGGGTTGAGTCCCCAGTTGCGGTAAAATTATGTTTATTTCCACAAAATATAGGTTAACAAAATACAACATGGAATAGCTACGTACTCATACGTAATATGGGAAAAGCTTCCCAGGAAAATGTCCGTAGCATTTGCGCCAATGAGAATCATAAGTAGTCTTTTGGTTGGTGAATGTATGTATAAAGGAGCTTTTGTGTTCCGAGATTATATTTCAGTGTGGTTGGTTTGTTTGTAGCATTTGATGAGAGTACGTATAGTAATGAGCCTTCTACAAGACTTTTTTTGCACATCACTACATAGTATAAAACAAAGTCGCTTTTTCTGTCCCTATATCCTTATGTACGCTTAAATCTTTAAAACTACGCAACGGATTTTGATGCGGTTTTTTTAATAGATAGAGTGATTCAAGAGGAAGGTTTATATCTATATAATTGCACTCGAGCGAAGCCGGGGCGGGTCGCTAGTACATACTATATGATACCTTATAGACACGTATGGGTTTAATGAATTTTTTTTTTTTTTTGTGCTTCAGTTCTAAGTATGGGGAACACCAAAAATTTATTGTTTTTTTTCCATTTTTGAGTGAAAATCTTAATGCGGTTCACAGATTACATGTTACTTACATAAAAATTTCGGTTACACATATTTATTTTATTTTTTGTTAATTTATGTGCTTTTTTTTGTAATTTTATTGTGCTTTTGTATTATTACTTGTTTGCTTTGCTGTTTGCATCAAATAAATGCTTTATCTATCTATCTATCAAAAAAGCACCAAATCTTAAATATGTGTCTTAGTTTTGCAAGTGGGGGCACATTGCCGACTGGAGCATGTATTCCTGATTTACCTTAGATACTAAATTATAACCTTAGTTTTTAATATTTATTGTTATAGTGGCAGACAGACTGTCCAGCTGTCACGGTTTATAAGATAGACCCTGGTGACAGACAGACAGATGAATAGTGGAGTCTTAGTTTAACGTTTTTATCATTTGGATACGGAACCCTAAACACTAACGAGATTAAAGAAGCTTTACGATAGACAAAGGGTTTTCGTTAAAAAAAAACCGATACTGATATTAAATCGTTAATCTGAGAAAAAACATTTCAGAGATCGCTTTGAGGATTTAATAGGGTCATTAAACGGATAATTATTTGGTAAGAGGCTTATTATTTTGTGTACCGGGATTGAAGATGAAGGAAGCCTTAAAATGGAAGGTCTTTAATATATCATTAACTTTATATCAGCGAATAAAATAATAGGGTGTAACGGAAGATGGTGGTCATATTTTAAATATTTACTTTTAGGGTGGGAAATCACTAATGACTTGTCTCGTTCTAGGACGGAGCGGGAGAGCAAGTCAGACTTTTACTATTTTGTTAGTAAAAGTCTGACTACAGTGTTTCTTCAGTTGCCCTTTTTGCAGTGGGGGATTTAATGACCCCTAAGTACGGTGATTATCCACTCTCACTTTGTTGAAACCTCTACGGTACAAACTAAGCATTTATACCGCGTACATTGAAGGACTGGAACAATTTGCCTGCTACGGTCTTTCCGGTCAATTATAATTAGGGTTTCTTCAAGGTAAGAAATAGGCACTTTATAAACTAGAGCGCCTCACCATCAACGATTGCATCAATGCTTACCATCAGGTGAGATAGCGTTCAAGCACTATTTTATACAGGGTGTAAGGGACAGGTTCCCGCAAACTTTAAGGGCCTGCTCAGTGACGAAACTGAATAATCTTCCTATATTTGTTTTTTTTTCTTTAAAACGAAAATTTATCAAGTTATAATTTTGAATGGAGAGGCCGATATTTCATTTTCGTTTCCCGAAAAAAAAAACCTTATGGATGGTTGTTAAATTTCGTCTACTGAGCAAGCCCTTAAAATTTGCAAGAAATTATCCCTTACACCCTGTATAATAAAAAATAAAAAAACGCCAAGCAAGCAACACCAGTATTTCACACAATCAGATAGCCAATTTATGTCCCACTGCCGGGAAGGCCTCCCTCCCCCTTTTCCACACACGTCTTTCTTCGGCCATTGCAGGCCAGTCCCTCCGGTAGTTATCCAGCTCATCTATCCACCTTCGCGTTAGTCTGCCGCGATGTGGCCTTGCGTTTAATGGGACCCAATAAGTGACTCATTCAGCCCACAGCTCGTCCGAGACTCCCACAATCAATCTAATCAATTACCGCCACGAGTCGACGATAACCTATCGATATTACATATTACCGCATTGTCATAAGCTGTGACTCTGTGACGTAACGCTGCGGATTCGAGATGTTGCCGACTTGTGGGAACGTTTCCAAATCGTGTGGATGAATGTATGCAGCGCAATGGTTTTCCTTGAAATCTCGTGCTACAAACTGTACGGTAATCATAACTACCTGTACCTAAGAAATAACAGCCTCCCGATTTCTAGCCACCCTAGGCGTGGGCTTTGCCCTGATCACACGTAGCGAGTAAAAGGGCGAGACAGTAAAATGTGGCTCGTCCGAGACAGTGATGTAAGTGATGCCTTGATCACACGTACCGAGTAAACGGGCGAGACAGTGCTCTCGGCCGAATACTCGGTACGTATAAACAAAGCGCCGAGCGCTCGGCCGAGCGCCTATCTCTACAACTCGCTAACATCACTGTCTTAGCCAAGCAACATTTTACTATCTCGCCCTTTTACTCGGTACGTGTGTTCAAGGCATTAGTTGTAGAGGTAAGCAGACTCAAAAGCTCATTAGTGTACGTACACACTAATGAGCGTTTAAGCCGAAGGCCGGAACTGTTCGACGAGCGGGCCGAAACGCACCGAGATATCGTGTCCGTGAGCGGTGTCTATGTGTGCGTTGCTCGAGCGCGCTTTGTATGTAGATTGACCTGTATATTTTGTGCTCATGTATTGTGTCGAAAGAGATTAAAAGAGACAAAGTAGTATTAAATATCTTTGGTTAGGTCTGTGTCAAATAAACGTCAAATATACATAAATAAAATATTATTTCTATTTAAAATTTTCACGTTTTTGTTTCGGAATTATAACTATCATAGCTGTGCATTCGTACTTGCCATTGACGTTCCATTTATTCTTAATCTATGTCGTAGTAATAAAACATTTCACTTCCCTTGCCTCCTTTATAGTTTTCTAGCCAAGTTACACCGTAACAAAATTAATGTTTACATTCATTCACATTATTAGTAAGATACTCTTTGCAGAAGCGTTTTTCCAAGAAACCCCTCGGGAACGCTGATATGGAAATAAAGTGGAGGAAACACTTAGGAGCCATTTATTTCAATAAGGCATCGTCTGACTTTGGCAATAGTGGAGAGGCCAAACTTTAGCGAAGTATAACTAGATATTTTTCCAACAAACTTTCGTGGCATGTCATCTAGGCCAACCAAACTTATGTGATTGACCCACGGTTTACGAATTTTGTTAAACTTTAGTATTTTTCACGTGTATGTGTATAGGTAGATATATTTTTTTTTATTATAGATAGGCTCGCGACTGACCACCATCTCACCTGATAAACGTTGATGTGGCCGACAATGGAACACGCTTGCCTAGAAGCAACCTATTCACTCTTGACTTAAAGACCCCTAGGTTATAGCTATCAGGAAACACAGACTCCGGCAGAAAATTCCACTCCTTAACTGTACGCATAATTAATGTACTCCCTAAATGCTTTGTATGTGTTTCTGGAGCAGTGGTAAAGCCTCCGACTTATCGAGTTCTGTAGGTCATGCGTTTAAACCCAATCAGGTGCATTACCTAGTGTACTTTATTTCATCACCACTGTTTTAAGAAGATGAAGGAAAACATCTTGAGAAAACCGGCATGTCTTAGAACCAAAAATACGTAGACAGGGACACGTCACATCCGCCAATTCGCACTGGACCCGCGTGATTGATTACGGCCTATTCCCACACTGAAAGAGGAGGCCTGAGTCCAAGCAGTGGGTACAGTAGAAGGTTGATTATGTTATTAAGCTATGAGTATTTTTCAAGCTTTACTTTAGCTTGACGATCAGTCAAATTTTGGCATTAATTCATGAATCCCCAAGCGACCACCGGTGGCCGCGCATCTATTGTCTTACTATTGTGTCTCTAATTGACGGTATCTGAAGGGTTAAAGCAAAATTTGCCAAGTTCATAACTAGAAACACACAATTCAGAAACCTAATTGATTATGAGGCGGTCATTATTGATTACGATTGTAATCATCACCTCATTCAATATAAGCAAGCTGCTCTAATTACAAGTTTTTATTTAGTTTCACCTGTCCCGATGTTTGTTTGTCATCAAATCTTGTAAATTAAATTTGACCCACTTCCCGGTTCCCGATTGAGCTGAAATTTTGCATGCATGTGTAAATCAGTTGACAATGCAAAATTATTATGACAAGGAGCTGATCTGACGATGAACCAAAAGTTGGCTACAGGAACAAGTTTCTATGTAGTTAAACGACACAGGGCCATCGAGTTTGGGATCGTATGATTCGTCTTGACGAGTATTATTTTAATAGGTATACCGAGCTATAAAAGCTTGCTATGAAAAAAATATTTTCATTAAAAGCTTGTTTTCACAGTACATACCTATAAGCTATTATAGAAAACTTCAGTTTATCATCATGGAAGAAAAGATTAATTACCGTGATGATAAACGCAAACTTTATAAAATTTTAAACATTTTACCAGAAGTTTTTTTAAGCCAATACAGTCAGAATATCGTGCCAACGCCGCATACAATTTCTTTAATACCTAAATCTGCATAGAACCATTACAATAAATCTTCGTCCCCAATTTTTCTAAATAAATCTAGACACGAAATGACCGTAGTCTATATTTTAATCAAGTCCAAGTGCAGTCCGAATCGCACTTGGTCAGTTTTTTCGATACTAGCTACCTCACTTCACTTCACTGGGCGTCAAAAAATTGTTGACGTAAAAAAAACTATCAATCATAATCACAATCAAATACGGACTGTCACTCAAGAATAATAATAATAATCCTTTATTTTCAGGCAAACAAGGCCCGTAGATAAAATACACAAATAATCTTACAAAATAATAAACTATTACATAAAAGATCCTATAACTAATTTTTAATTCATGAATCCCCAAGCGACCACCGGTGGCCGCGCATCTATTGTCTTACTATTGTGTCTCTAATTGACGGTATCTGAAGGGTTGAACTAAACTATTGTACACGGAGTGACGGCGTCGTGTTCCGCTGCGAGGTCGGTATCCTTCCGCGTAATCGTCGATACAAAACAAATGAAGAATGTGTCCAAATGATGAGTCGGCACCCGCACCACAAACGACTTGAAATTAGTGTTACGGCGCATATAATGTAGCTTGTAACTGGTGAAGAGGTAGACGGCTCGAACCGCGACTTGAAGCTTGTGTATAGGGCTTGAGTCGCAGCTCGAGCTTACAATAAAAGGTCCTAAAGGCCTTTAGCTTCGAGCTTAAGCTTAAGGCATAGTGGCTCAAGCTTTTTAACAGCATAATAGTAGATTATGCACCGAGGGGCTAAAGTTGTGTCTTATGTCACGGGCGTCATATTGAATCTCGAGCGCAATGAAGGATTCGGGATTTAACTCACGAGCAAAGCGAGGGAGTTAATACAAGAATCCTGAATGCAGCGAGGGATTCAAGCCAGCCCAAGGCAAAGACACCTTTAGCCCAGAGGAGGATACTCGTACTTTTTACACCTACTGTGAGAAAATAATAGTCACATTATTGACCAGCGGGTCATAATGAAATCCATTATTGACCGGCTGTGCCCCCGGCCACTAATGACTCACTTTATGTTAAGGTTGCTTGACATATAATTTGACATTTTCGAGCAGGTGGTGTGAAAAAAATCTTACACAGCCGAAGGTACATTCAAAACAGTTTCGATCAAAATCACCCCACCTTAATGCAATTTCCGTTGATCACAAACAAACAAACAACCTAACTAATCAGTAAACACTACAAGTTCTCCACGCCCAAGTGATCATGTGAAAAACATCTACTCGGCTCCCTGCTCATGTTGGCTCATTAGCGAAACGGGAAGAAACCGAATTAAGTAACAGCCTATAGAAAAACAAACAGAGGATTGTTGTTACATGGTAATTAGTCTAGATGCTAGAGAAAAAAACAGGGCAAGGGCGAGTCGGACTCGCGCACTTAGGGGCTGACTCCAGCGACATCCTTTTGAAAATGCAAACTTATGAACTCTACATTCGATATAAAATCTAAAATGATTTTTTTTAAGGATGTCGCTTACGATAAGTCGGTGGTAAGGGCTCGCATAATAACTACAAAACAGTTTCCAGATTTGGTGCTACACTTCTGTTATGAGACCTTGCCTCATGCCAAATTTCAAAATTCTAGGTCAACGGGAAGTACCTACCCTATGAATTTTGATTCCCATGAAAGCGTCGAAATACACGTTTTTTTTTTGCGACATAGAACGGTCGTATCTTTTTTATTCGTTAATTTAGTAAATTGATTTTTTCACAGCTTGAAGAGAACGCAGACTTGAATATATGGTTAGAATTTCTCTCGATACCTCCACGCGTTCCCGAGACAAAGGGTCTTACAGACAGACAGACAGTCAACAGGACAACAAAGTGATCCTATAAGGGTTCCGTTTTTTCCTTTCTAGGTAACGGAACCCTAAAAATAGAAATCACTATAAAAACCCCTAAAAATAGTTGTCACTATTGTTAGGGTTTGTACTCTAAGGTTCGGACTAAGCGTTTCACCTCGTCACTTTATACCGCTTGGCGCTTACATCGGAGGACTGGAATAATTTGCCTGCAGCGGTTTTCCCGTCCGTTTATACTTAGGGTGTCTTCAAGGCTAGAGTGAACAGGTTCTTAATAAACAAGTGCGCCTCACCATCAACGATTGCATCACTGCTTACCATCAGGTGGGATCGCAGTCAAGCACTAGTGTAGTTGTGATAAAAAGAAACCTTTATTTCCACCAAAACAACGAGCTATTAAATCAAATGAATCACACAATCACAAAATTGAAAGTAGCAATTCATTCGAATTCGGTTTTATCAATGGAAATTAATGGCTGTCTATAAACCACAGCGTGCCACAGCGATGTAGGCGATCCCCTGAAACTAACCCCTAGTCGATAAATTGACGTGGTTCCGAGTTATTTACCCTTTTGTGCCGTTTAATTAATCATTTAGTTGTCTATTGTTTGTTTGTTTTCTGCTTTTGTGGACCACCATTTGTCTTTTGAAGGTAGGCGGAACAGAGAGTAAAGTCCTGCAAACCTCCATTGAAAAGGGAGGATCCTCCGACCAGACAGAGGGTTATGTTCTGGTTTGCGACTGCCCAATAGTTGATGTCGGGCTGTCGTATATGTTCAAATCGCGTGGAGAACTTTGATTGCGCGATGCAGGATTTCGTATTATCTTCGTAGTTCTTATTCGTCATAGATGTCGCTACAGTCTAAAACAGCAAGTTGGTGAGATTACTTACTTTAATTTGTTTTAGGACTATAGATTTTTTTGTTCTGCGATCCTTATCTTATCCTAAGATAATGATACTTATTTATTATTTATTTATTATATTCTTTATTGTACACCACATAAAAAAAAAAGAAAAATAGAGAAGGTTTATGCTGTATATACAAGGTGTAAGGGACAGCCCTCCGCAAACTTTAAGAGGGTCCTTCTCCACTCGCTTATCGTAAACATCGAAATTGGTTTAAAAGCTTGTTACTTCATTTAATGCAATCCAACGCGATGTTTGACAATAAGGCAACGCAAAAAAAGAGAGATAACGCCTGGAAACTCTGTTAGTATTCGGTAATTCCGAGATTTACTCGAAAATTTCACAAAACTTGCTCTTGGAAATAGCTGTTTTTTTTTAAGCCCTTAAAAGTTTTTGGAAAAAGTTGTCGTCATTTAGAATCTTAATAAAATTTGCAAGGTCTCTAGAGGATTACTTTTTTGACTTTTTTAATTTTTAGGTAAATTATGAAGTGTCAAAATTCATACAAAATAGGTCATTTTTAGAGGTTTTTACTGGATTAGTTTTACACAAATTTAGAAATTGGCTTCTTTAGAAACCTAGATAATATCAACAAGATACTGTGTTTCCAAAATATCTAATGAAAAGTGTGTAATAACGTCATAATCAGTTATGAGCGGTTGTATGAAAAACAGTGAAAATGTGAGCCGTGATGCACCACCTTAAGGGCTTGCTCAGTGGACGAAACTGAACAAACTTCACAATGTTTTGTTTCAGGAAACGAAAAAAAAATCAGCCTCTCCATACATACTGTCCAATCAAGTTTATAATTTTGTATGGTGAGGCTGAATTTTTTTTCGTGCCTACTGGAGCCAAGGTTATATGAACAGGAGCTCGAGCCCGGTATGAAGGCTAGAAGGAACGGGGTGGGTTTTTAGTCAGTACGAGTCTGGCACTATCTCCCGCTCCACCCAGGAGCGGGGGTTGACATAAGATGATTTTTGCCCTCCGATGGGCAAAAACCATCCAATGACATGGTTTTTGCCCACCGAAAAAAAAAAGACCGGAATGATAAGTATCAACCTATTTATACCAATACACCATTTTGTTCTACATAATCTTCAAATCATTCAAGCTACATTGTAAGCCTGGCGTCTGTCATTATTGTAGAGTAGATATTTTACTATCAAAACATTGTAGAGTAGAGATAAGAGCATATGAATGGCGAACGTACTAATACTTTATCATCCCACGCAAGAGTCAATTGAGTTTAATAGGTAGCGGTCATGAGAGATAGGCTTGACATTACTTATGGCATGTTATGTATGGTAGTAAGGCCTAGGCGTTGCTTACTTTTATGTGTAGATGCGCAAATCAGTGCCTACAATACTATACCTATTTCTTTATTATATTATGTACCCACCCCAATTTCTCACGGGGGTTATAAATCTTTGAAATTTCGGCGTATCTGTTTTATAATATATCTACCTGTATACAACGTGTAACGTTAAATGCGCAAAACCTGAAAATAGTTTGATCAGAATAACGATCAGAATCAATTAAACCACTTTATAATATAGGTTACATTTAGAAAAAAAAACCATTAAAAATGTCTCTCTGTCTATTTATGAATAATAAGTCAATCAAGTGCGTAAACCCGCCGAAATAGGTAAACAAACACAAATGGTTGTAGTCCAATCAAATTTTTTCATACACGGGATAAGAAAAGTTCTTATTTTAATGCAGATATTAATTTTAAAGAAACTAAAACTGCACAGAAAACCTTTAATTTTTTTTTAATGTTTTTTGCTCACTGTTTTAGGTCAATTAAATTAAAAATCATTTGGGGTGTCTGAGGTTTTGCGCATTTAACGTTACACGTTGTATAAACATAAATTTTCTTCATGAATCAGTCTGTCTATTGGTAAAAACTGCATGTAAATCCGTTCAGTGGTTTAGGAGTTTATTGCGTTCATACAGACAGCAGATGTGGTAGGGGACTTTGCAAGGATATAGATACTTTCTTGGAAACCAATAAGTAATTATGTACCTAAATCTTTAGTGGCTACAAATGTAACGACAAGTCTTTTTTAATTAAAATAAAATAATCAAGAACCAAAAGGCCTCCAACAAGATGGACCGATGATTTGGTCAGGGTCTAGGGAATCCGATGAATGCGTGACGCACAGGACCGGTCGTTGTGACAATGCTTGGCTGAGGCCTATGTCCAGCAGTGGACGTCTTTCGGCTGATATGATGATGATGAATCAAGAACAATCTTGTGAACTGTCAAAAGAAGGTTCTCGATACGAGTTTACTGAACCTAGCGATTTGACCTTTTTCGAATAATATTTTCGACCAAACTAATAAGTTAGAGTGATATTTCTCGTTCATTGACCGACCTTAAACTAGCCTTTATTTTCAATTATTTAGAACGTTTTTTTTTTGTGTTCCTCCTAAAATTGTTTTAAGAATTTGATCTGGAGTGGCGACCGCGTACTGGAAGACGCAGCGTTGGAAGGCCTCCTACAAGGTGGACCGATGACCTGGTGAAGGTTGCGGGAATCCGATGGATGTGGGACGCACAGGATCGATAATTGTGGCGACGCTTAGGGGAGGCCTATGTCCAACAGTGGACGTCTGTCGGCTGAAATGAATGAATGAATGAAAGAATTTGAAATTCCAAATACTTTTTAAAGTCCTTAAAAAACATAGAAGAACGCATATATATATCAAACTCCTCGAGACGTAAATAGGACGTCGCGAGCAGACGAGATGAGAAACGAAATAGTTCCGAACAAACTTTCCTCAACTTGGGACTTGAATCCAAAAACACGCGTCTGGTAATAATACGTCCAAATTCCCTCCCGCCGGGGAGGAGGACTGATATAATAAATAACGTAAGTACAGTGTAACCAGCCTCTCGAAACGTCTCAAGAGGGAGTCTAATATTAAGCGAACTACAGGAGATAATCGCGAGTTTATATGATCCATTGCAGTAAACAGAATCAGAAAAATATATATTATTAGCTGCTCCCAGCGTAATAGCAGAAAATTATCCCAAGGGAACATCCTTGCGGGATAAAAAGTATCCTATGTCCTATTCCAGGACATGGTCTATCCGTGCACCAAGTTTCATCAAAATCGGTTTTGCCATTTAGGCCTTCACGCCTAAACGTAAAAAACAAACAAACAAAGTCACTTTCGCTTTTATAAAATTAGTAAGGTTTCTTCAGAATAAATGCTAGATAGATGGTTTGTTCAAAACCTAATACAGTTCATTTAGTAGGATAGGAAAAAATATAAAGATGCATCTAAAAACATTAATTTGACTGGCCTGTTGGTCTAGTAATTAGGCCCTGACTGCTATACCGGCGCTCGTGGGTTCGATCCACATCCAGGACAAATGTTTGTGTGATGAGCATGATAATTTGTCCTGTGCCTGGGTGTAATTTATCTATATATGTATTTAGAAATATATAAGTATGTTTATCAGTTGTCTAGTACTCATAACACTAGCTCTGCTTAGCTTGGGACTAGACGGCGTTGTGTGATAGTTGTGGAATAATTATATTATATAACTAGCTTTTGCCCACGGCTTCACCCGCGTACATAATCCCAGGATAAAAAGTATCCTATGTGTTATTCTGGGATATGGTCTACCAAGTTTCATTAAGTTCCGTTCAGTAGTTTTTGCGTGAAAGAGTAACAAACATCCATACATCCATCCATACATAAAAACTTTCGCATTTATAATATAAGTAGGATACTAATAAATGTTTCCAAATCGCAACTAAGAAAAAGATAAATTTTGTATTAGAAAGGTAATTCACTTGAATAAAGCAACACAGCAGAGCATAGGTATCTGTGGTCGCACGCAAATAGCTCTTAATTTATTTCAAGAACCCTCTTCTCATGGTAGAACTTCTTCTCTAACAAGCTCTTACAAAATGAGCTCAAATTCTGCTCTGTTTTCGTGCATATAGAATTCTAATTTGTAGTTCCTCGCAATAGAACTCAAACTCTACGCTATTTCGGAACATATTAAATTGTTATTACCTACGATATTTGTGGTTTAGTTACTCGCAATCACAACCTCAAGTCTCTTAGATCTCTCGTTTACAGAGACACAGGACACAAAATAGATAGGTACAGAAGACAATCTCATGTATGTACTTCAGTTTTATACCTACGCTCGGTGGACGCACACTAATAAGCGTTTGAGCCGGAACTGTTCTACGAGTGGGCCGAGACGCTACCGACATATCGTGTCCGTGAGCGGTGTCTATGTGTGCGTTGCTCGAACGCGCTATGTATTTAGATTGACTTCTGTACGTATATATTTTGTGTACAGAGTATCAAGCCGTCAAGCGTCGCGTCGAACGTGGCGTCTAGAGGCGCGTCAGGCGTTCTCATTGTCTAAAGAGAAGCGGCGCGTGTATGTTCATAAGGCCCCCTCACACGGCGCCATTTTGTAGCGATGCTGTAGCGCGTTCGAATCGATACAGTCGCGATGCTGTAGAGCGTTGGCATTTTTCTATAGCGCTTGCAAATGCGACTAACGCGGGTTAGTAGCGGTGCTGTCACGCGCAACAGCATCGCTACAAAAGTCGTCGTGGGCGTCTGCGGGTGCCGCTACGTGTTAAGGTGAACGTAGAATTGCAGAGATAGCTCGCCAAAACTACTAAAAATCGCCATGCGTGCATATGCCGCGGTGCCATTGCGGTAAAATCGCTTCTCCGTAAACGCTCCCACACAACGTCATATGTTTGAATTTAGAGCGCGACGTCCCGCGTCTCCGTAAACGAAGCCTTAAAAGCTAACAAAAGGTTCAGACGAGCGAAATTTATGAATAAATACCAAACAAATTTCATAGTCCTTCCACAACTCCAGAAGCAGACCGGACCTGACTAAGTCACAGTCCTCAAAAGGTTCGTTGAAACGTGTCGGTAATTGAACCAGGCAGACGGCACGCTCCGACGCATACAGTCTTCAAGTACGACAAAATTACTCTTGTTTGGGAGCTTGCGATATTACTGGACGGAAATGAGACTTGAACCTTGTTAGGGATACTTAGGTACTTGGATTGGGTTTGTAAGAATGACTTCTGTTTATTATAAACAGACCAGGTTTTGCTAGTGGTCTTTTCCGCGTGAGAAAATAGGTTTTTCATATAATGATAACTTCCACACAACGCCACAAAATCCCAAACTAAGCAGATTTTGTGCTATGTATACTAGACAACGGATAAACATACTTATATACTTCTAAATGCATACCTAATTATAGATAAATTACACCCAGATACAGAACATATGATCGCGCTCATCACACAAACATTTTTCTTGGGTGGGAATCGGACCCACGACCTCCGGCATAGCAATTAAGGCCATTAGACATTAGATCAATTACAGGCCAGTCAAAAAATAACCTTTATTAAAGATTAAACTTTAGGCCCTCGTTTCATCCCCTTAGGGGGCTTATTTTGAATAATGCTTGTTTTCTTATTCGTTGTTTTCATAAAACAAACTTCTGAGCAAAATTTCAGCGTGCTAGGTCCAAGGGGGTGGGCTGTGTGTTGATGAGTTTGTGAGTGAGCCTGGACTTTGTCCTTTATACAAGGTTATTTATAAAACACTAATACTGCAAGGTTATTATTACCGCACTAGCATCAGGAAACTGATATACGCCTATAAACCTCAGCAATGTTCAGCTAGTTTAAAAAATAATTAATTTTAGCGTCACTTTAATGTGCACACCAGTAGATTGTCCCATAAAATTTGTTACTATAAAGAAATTGCTTTTAATTTTATAGCTTAAATAAAGTTCCAGTATACGGTTCACATAGCAGTGAGCCAGTAATTGAGACATAGCAAAATGAGTCTGCTTCGCCGATAAGAATATATATAATAATAATAATAATAATAATAAAATCTTTATTAAACCCTTTACACAATATTTTTTACATATTTTTGCAACAAGTAAATCTTAAATTAATAACTATGCTAGTATCCAGCAAATAACTATGTGTAAAATTAACTATATATTAGGACTTATAAAACTAATACTTTAAACCTAAAGTTATGTAAAATTAGCGACTTTCCTGAGCTAGGTTTATAAAAACCTGTGTTTCAGGTCACCACTCGACGAGACTTATCATTTAAGGTGCATGTATGTTTACAGACTTAAGAATAACAACTTACTAACTTAACCCTACACTCATACTAAAACTTCCAAAAGTTTCTCTGTGTCTGTGTAATTTAATTTTAGAAGGTACTCTGATATCAGTGTACTACATTTGAAGTTATTTACGCTATATAAATCTAATAATTTGTTCAGCTTGTTGTACAAAAAAGGTCCTAAAAATACGTAAAATCTTTTAGCAAAAGCGTGTCTAGTCTGTTGTTTTTCGCATACCATATCTTTCCTCCTCCTGGTTGAAGATTCTGGGCGATAGGGAAGCTCAGAGTGCTTATGAAGTATGATGTGCATTATAAAAAGTTGCCGTACTGTTAGTATTTTGCATGCTGTGTATAACTCGTGTGTGGGAAACCTGAAAGGCCGGAAGGTTGCAACCTTTAGAATTGCTCTTTGAGCACGTTCCAGAGGAAGTAAAATAGTCTTTGCTGCACCACCCCATGAAGTAATACAGTAGGTAAGAACAGATTGACACAAAGCCAAATAGACCTGTTTTATTAATTTGTAGTCGGCTATGTGACGTAGGTTCTTAAAAATATATATTAATTTACGCACTCTTGTGCACAGTAGCTCAATGTGTTTACGGAAATTTAGATTTGTGTCAATTGTAACACCTAAGTATTTTATGTGATCAGCTTTAACTAAACTAGGGCAAGTACAAGCAATGTCAGCATGCTTGCAATTGTGTGCAAATATGTTTAGGTTAGTAAGCGGTAAGTTAATGTTTCTCATTGAGAATAAAAGATATTTAGTTTTATCTATATTTAGTGTTAGAAGATTTTGCTGTAACCAATTTGACACAATATTAAATCCATTTTGAGCATGTTCATATGCTTCACCTTTAGACTCAGCAGAAAACAACAGGGCCGTGTCATCCGCATATGATATTATTAGGCCATTACGAAGGACTAAACTACATAGGTCATTAATATAAATTAAAAATAATGTCGGTCCCAAAATACTACCTTGTGGTATTCCGAAATCACTGTTTTCCATCTCAGAACTTGAATACTGCCCTATTTTAACACATTGCTGACGGTCTCTAAGATAATCGGAGAGCAATAGAAGTTGCTCTCCTCTTATCCCGAGTGCTTCAAGCTTATGCATTAATATAGAGCAAGAAATTGTGTCGAAGGCTTTGGCGAGGTCCAGAAAGATCCCAATGGTATACATCCCTCCATCTAGTCTCGTACTAATGTATTCAGATAGCTTGTGAACTGCTTGGTTAGTTGATCGTTTAGGCCTAAAACCAAATTGATTATCGGAAAGTAATTTGTTAGCTTCAAGATAATCTATTAATCTGCTATTTATAATTTTTTCTAAAATTTTAGAGAGTCCTGTTAGTACTGAAATGGGTCTATAATTGTTTACACAGGTCTTATCTCCCGCTTTGAACACTGGCGTAACTACTGCTTTTTTAAGCAGTTTCGGGAATATACCGTTAGATAAACATGACTGGAAAATGTGTGTTAAAGGGGGGGCAAGAAGGTGTTTAAACCTTTTTAGTATGTTGTTAGAAATGTTATCCCATCCCACAGCGCAGTTATCCTTTAACTCTGTTATTATTCTTAAAATTTCATTGACATCAGTGTCCAATAAAACAAAAGATTTTGATGTTGTCGTAGGTATATTTACAGTCGATGTTTGGTGGGGAGAACTAATATGGGTTAAGGATTTTTCAGCCAAGTTTTTGCCAACATTAACAAAAAATCTGTTTACTTTATTTGCGGCTTCGACTGGGTTTATCTCTGTTGACAGTAACTCGAGTGGAGGTTCAGGATTTTTTGATCGAAAGGTATTTGTTTTAATAAATTTCCAAATAAGTTTACTGTTTTTACCTGCCTTCTGTAGTTCGTTCTTCTCATATTTATTTTTAATTTTTTTTAAAAGATTATTGCAAAAGTTTCTATACCTTTTGTATGAAACAAAAAGTATTTCATTATCAGGTGCAAGTTTCGATTTTTTATGTAGTTTATCCCTATGACGTATACATCGAACAAGACCCGGAGTGATCCACGGTTTAATTGAACTATACCGTCTAGACATAGTTTTGGTAATTGTATTTTTGCTTATTGCATGTTGCATCAAACATATGAAATTCTGTAAAGAAATATTTGCATCATCACTTTTGTAAACTGGGTCAAAGTCAATTGCGCGAATGTCGCATTCAAGATTAGTCATATTAATTTTTGTATAGCATCGCATGCAGTTTATTCTAGGTGAAGATTTTTGTATCGTTAGTAAAATAGCTTGATGATCCGTAAGCGTAGAATTAGTCACCAATGTTTTGTTAGGGTGTCTTGTTTTTAAGATGAAATGATCTAAACATGATCCGCTTTGGTGTGTGGGATAGTAGTGAGTTGGTAAAAGACCATGAAATGAACAAATATTTAAGTAATTATGTACATGTGAATCTGATCTCCCGAAAGCAATATTAATATTTATATCACCCATTACAACTATATTCTTAAAAGTTGATAGAAGTTTTAGATTTACATCAAGAAAATCCAAAAATCTGTCTATGTTTTGAGACGGCGGCCTGTAAATGGCCATAATTACAATATCCGGACTGATTTTAATTATTAAACAATTACTGTCTTGAGCTTTGGGCTCTTCTACAAGTGCTTTTAAGTTATTTTTGATGTAAACCACCACCCCATCATTTTGATTAATGTTTGAATTTGTTTTGTGAGTGCAGTAGCCGTCAAGGAAAGGTAAATTGGCTGTCTGACTAGACAGCCAACATTCTGTTAGGACAATAATATCACAATTAATGTCAAGACTTTGTAACAGAACTTCAAACCCATCCATGTTGCGATTAATGCTACGAATATTTTGTGAAAGCAGTGTAAGCGTATTTTCCCCAGAAGGAAGAAGGAGTTTACAGTCCTCTACACTACAAGTATTGGCTTCAGACACAGAAAAACCATCCAAATCAGCGATTAACTGACTGGACATTACAACTAATAATACAATAATAGGTAAAAAAAGAAAAACAAATAAACTAAACCTAAGTACCTGTAATTTAGTGCTAGGTGCTACTAAAATAAACTCTTCGTGGGCGCTCTTAGGCGCCTTCATAGTCTATTGAATTTATATAATTCACCTCGGCGTATTTACGCGCTGGGCAGTCTCCGTCACCGGTCGGATGGTCACACTTTCTCTTGAACCGCTTGCACGTCGCACATTGTGGTGGAGAAGATTTACTACCACACTCCTTGTGGGAATGACCAGTCTCTCCACAGTGGTTGCAAGTTGGACTGGTTTCTCTGCAAAACTTGGCTGCATGGCCGAACTGCTGGCAATTGAAGCATCTTGTGACGATTGTGAAATCCTTCACGGGGCATGATGTCCAATTTATAAAAATTCGGCCTTGATTTATTAGGACTTTTCTAAGGGTAGCTGGTAATTCTAAAATATAATTGCAGGTAGAAAGACCCTTCTTACCCGACTTATGGCTCAGTTTGACAGTAGCAAGAAAGGATTCACGAGTAGTGTCTGCCAATTTCCCTGAGAGGTTTTGCTCGTAAATGCAGTCAAATACTTCACTTTCAGTCAGTGCTACTGGAACTCCAACGATAGCAATTCTCGGACGCCGTTTAGGAGTTTCTTCTACTGTAAGGCCTGACGATACCAGCTTTGTGGAGTTCTTAAGCTTGTCGATATCGCCTTTGCTTTCGGTGCTAATAAGAACACCCCCTTTTTTCACTTTCTTTAGGCCACGGACATGAAGCTTCAGTTCTTCAGGCGATATTATTTTCTGCACAAGTGTCTTCGTGTCTTCGCTAGATTTAGTTTTGTCGCAAGGATAAATGGCCACAGAGCTTAGATTTGCAGGACGTATGAAGGTTTCGGAATTTTTTTTAACCATACTAGCGTAAGAAGAAGGTGTAGCGTCAGAAGGTGTTAATTTATTAATTACGGCCTCTTTGATCTCCTTAATAGAATCAGCGAGTTCCAGCTGATCATTTAAGTGCAGTACTGTGCTGTGCGCCTGTATAGTTTTCTGCTTTAGCGCTTGATAAAGGACGGCCATCTGAGATGTTCCATTTAAAACCTTGCGACAGAGAGTGGAGACACGGAGCTTTTGATCGCTGTTCATTTTTCCCTCCGAAACTATGGCGCAGACTTCATTTAGTATGCCGTCTATTGATGTCATCCATCTCTGGATCTCTGCCGTTGAAATAACTTCTTCTGGTAGCTCACCAGACGACACGGGTGGAGCTCGAGGTGAAGTTTGCTCCCTAGGATGGACTGGTACAGGTTGGGTTGGAGTCGGTGGAGGACTACGTCGCAAAAGTTGGCTACGCCCAAAAGGGCTAGCTTCTTGATTAGCCATAACTACCACAATATACTATGACTATATAAAATGTTTAGTTCATATTGCACAACATTTATGTAAGTAAAATCACACACGACACACTTTACTTTTGAACTACTTAAGTTGTTTTTCAATTAATACATCAATAATAAATGCGAAATACACGTCTACTAAGTCTCGCGTCTCGCCGAAGAGTCAAATATGAAGTTAGTTTATGTATTACTATATGTATAGCTACTCCCAGCGGCTTCGCCCGCGTGATAGCAGAAAATTATCCAAAGGGAACATACTTCCGGGATAAAAAGTATCCTATATCCTATTCCAGTACATGGTCTATCCGTATACCAAGTTTCATAAAAATCGGCTTTGTCATTTAGGCGTGAAGACGTAACCAACAAATAAACAAACTCACTTTCGCTTTTATAAATTAGTAAGGATTCTATAACAAATATTTAAATTGCAGTTCCTTTGATATATAAAAAAAAAATTACAAAAAAAATTAAACCGACTTCAAAAAGAACAAAATAACTTTAATTTCGGAAGTCGGTGTTTCTATAATAGATACCTAATCTTGTCTCTTCGTTATTTAGCACCGACTTCCGAAATTATAGTTATTTTGTTCTTTTTGAAGTCGGTTTAATTTTTTTTGTAAAAAGTTTTTTATTTTTCACTTTTTAGTTGTAGTAGCACCACTAAAAAGTACCTACCTTGTAGCTAAACATAAATTACCTTATAGGCAGAGTGCATCTCATAACGATTCTTATAATCCTAAATATGGTTATATTACATGAGTTTACCCCCTCCCCCTTTCCCCTCCCCCTTTTCTTTCAGTCAGTCATCGACTACACGTATAAACAAAGCAATTTTACTTGTTACGACAATTCTGCTATGATTCTATGAGGAGTTCTGTTCCATATCTTCGAAGTTCATGATCAGATCATAACAATATTTATATGGGACCAACTTGGAAGCATAACCATTCAATCAAAAAAAAAAATTTTCAAAATCGGTCCACAATTGACCGAAATATCGGTAACCTACATACAAAAAAAAAAATAAAAAAAAAATAAACATACATTCAGCCGAACATAAAACCTCCTCCTTTTCGAAGTCGGTTAAAAAAACTAAGTGGCAATCGTAATGGAAGAAAAAGATTGAAAAAATAAAGAGCTTAGAAACGAAGCCATGTTGCTGCAAGACGATGAAGAAATACTTTATTTTTTTATTAGGCACGCCAGGTGTTTCCTGCAGCTCTACCAAGGTGTGAAGTTTTTATTATTACTGGGCTTGAAATCTCTTTTGTGTCTGTTATTATTATTTTACTAGTTTTTGCCCGAGACTTTGTTCTCGTAAATTTAGGTTATTGCAGACGCGAAAAATGCGAAGCCTGATAAAAAGTGGCATATTTTTTCCAACTTTCTATTTATACCCTTCCTGAGATTCATCTAAATAGGGCGAGTCATTTTCGAGTTCACAATATGCATTTTTGTTTTTTTTTTTATCTCAATTAAACTAGTGTTTAACTGCGATCCCACCTGATGGTAAGCAGTTATACAATCGTTGATGGTGAGGCGCACTAGTTTATAATGTTTTAACTTTTTTTAATTTAAAAAAATACATTTTAATTTTATTCATAAATCAGTCAAGACGTTTCAGGAAGTAACCGAAACAAAGAGGCAGACAGACAAAAATGTTTATATTCGTCTTTTGTTAACAGTATATACCGTATATACTTCCATATGCATTTATTAAGGAGGGATGAAGCGTATCTTACTAAAAGAGTACTGAGTATACATGTAGATGGATGGAGAAGGAGAGGAAGGCCGAAGAAAAGTTTGATGGATTGTGTGAGGAGTGATATGCAAGTAAAGGGAGTTAGTGATAGTTTGACGGGTGACAGGACAGAATGGAAGAAAAAAACATGTTGCGCCGACCCCAAGTAATATGGGATAAGGTCAGGAAGAAGAAGATGCATTTAGTTAGAAAAAGTACTTTAACATTACTAACAGATAATTAAATTGTATTTATTTGTATGGGTAGATAAAATAATTAGACTCTGACGCATAACTGATAACAAGGTACATTTTCACTATCAAAGCGTTTACTACGATAACCTTATCTTGGGAATGGCTTCAAAGCATTTGGAAAACGATGTCACATTTGTGTAGTTATTAAAATTTTAACAAAAATGAACCCACGTTCATTATTGTTAAAATTGTATAAGTGAAAGAAATGAAGTTGACTGACTGGTAGAGAATGCCTAAGGGTGTTATTAACATCATGCTGATTTCATCACGTATGCGGGATTTCCTCGACCCTCACGCGACCTGCGAGCGTATTCCCCGCATAACAATAAATACTTGTATGCGAAGGAAGGAGTTAGAAATCCGCACGGTATAAAAAAAAAAACAGTCTGACGCTGCCTATCGCTCTACTCAGGTATTATATCAACGGCACTCACAGAGCCCCAGCCGCCGCCGGGATTCCGGGAGGGCTTGCGGACGGCGAGCAATGGGTAGCTCGCTGTCCGACCGTCCGGTAACTGTCCGGATCAAGCCCAAGTCGTCAACGGCGCGTATTGTTCCCGCGCGCCTCAAGGAGCTGTCAGCAACAGAAGGGGCCCAGCTGGGTCGAAGCCTACTGGAGCCAGGGTGAATTCGAAAGATAGCTCAGCCCCGGTACGAAAGGCAACAAAGGAACAGGAGTGAGTTTTTAGTCAGTAAAAGTCTGACACTATCCCCCGCTCCGCCAAAGAGCGGGGGATGTCATTGGATGTTTTTCCCACCAGAAAAAAAAGGTCTGTAAACTGTATTATTATTGGTTTACAATGTTAAGCTTCCTTACGTGATCGAATCAGGAATGAAGATATCCACAGAAGAACTAAGGTTACCGACATAGTTTGAAGAATTGCCAAAATTAAGTGGCAATAGGCATGGCTCGCAGAACAGATAGCCGTTGGTGCTGAAGGTTCTGAAGAGGCGATCGCGTACCGGATGACACAGCGCGGGAAGGCGTCCTACAAGGTGGACCGATGGCTTGGTAACAGTTGCGAGAATCCGATGGATGCGAGAAGCACAGGACCGTTCATTGTGCCGAGACTAGGGAGAGGCCTATGACCAACGGTGATGAACAAGTTTGGGCCATAGTAACCCGACATAACGATAGGTTGTTTAATTAAAATAGTGAGATCCATATCGCTCAGAACGAAACATAATATAACTTTATCATTGACACTTTTAACGCTGAAACGTGATATCGCTTAATTGGCGACTTAATTTAAGTGTACCAGCTATACCCAAGGACAAGGAATGACGAAGAATGTCGAACGCCTGTATATATTAGGCAGGGATGACTACGCTTATTAACATAGATAATAAGTAATGAAATAAGGTGGTCCCTAAGCGTCACTGTTTGAAAGAGTTCCAGCAACGCTGGAACGCGAAGGGCAACTGTTGGAACATGGTTTTTTTTTATGGTGGAAAAATCATCCAATGCCAAAACCCGCGACGGGCGCAGCGGGAGATAGTGTCATCCCGTTCCTTCGTGCCTTCATAAAGAGGCTGAGCTATCTCTCGAAACTAACCCTGGCACCAGTAAGCTTCAACCCAGCTGGGCTCCTGCGTTTGCATACAACTCCTTGAGGCGCGCGGGAACAGATCGCGCCTTCGACGACTTGGGCTCGGTCACACACAATTAGATGAGACCCTGCACGTAGAATACCTACTTTTTACCCGGGAATATTATGTTTCCTTGGGATAATTTACTACTATTTTCCTTTTATAACTATAATTCTTTCGATTAAACCGTATTCTAAAAAAACAGAACTAAGATAACTTTTATTTTGTTGTTACAGAGCCCTACCACGAGCTCTTAACGCGTTCTATTTGACGACCTAAACTGAACTGTTAAAGAATAGAGCTATAAGGGTGTATATATACCTCCATCCCTCTTTCTCACTCATCTGAAATTCTTAACAAATCTTAAGGTTTCACATCCCATAAACTCAGTTGTCTATTCCTATAACAAAAATCCTTATAAAACCCAAGCATACCACAATCCTAGTCTACACTCAGCAAGAAAGTACATCACATCCAGCCCTGCAATGTCATCGACCTACGTCATCGGAGTGTAAACCGCGGAATAAGGCTGCGGAAGGGGCTTCACGCTCCGCTACTCCTCTCCTGCACCATATTGAGTTACATCTATCTAGTTTTTTTTCTTGAGGGAACTTGGAGATGGGGCTTTTAAATTGAATGATGTTGTTGCTTGCAGAGGGTAATGTAGATTGCAATAAATCTCTTTAGGTTATTTAGGTTACCGCAAATTGCAATGACTGAACAGGTCCACTCAAATCTGTGTGGTTCTTTCTCCAAAAGACGATATCAGACAAATCTGCGCGGTTCTCATGTGATCTGACCATTACATATTTACTGTATGGACTTTAAAAGAGACTTTGACCCCTGAGCTTATTTCGGTGTTTCTTCTCAGGTTAAGTCAGGTAGGAAACACCGGCCTCATCTAGTTTAAACTGACGAAAAAAGAAATCGACGCATAAAATTGGTTTTAAACCTATTTGTAAAATTAATATCATTTCTTACTTAGAATTTAATTTTGTTTCATCCAAATCTGTTGACTATATCGAAAGATACTACATTCATTGACTGTTAGGTGGTACGAAGTTTGCCGTGTTAGTATATAATATAAACGTTACATAGTTTTCTGGTACACGTGTTTCTTTTGAAAAATAGCTTTCATTCCAAGCCAACAGAATTAAAAAGAAATGAATTAGAGCCGGTTTGCGGCACGAATAAAAAATATAACATTTTTATACCCAACGGGATAAGAGAAAATTGTTTTGCAGCTGTGAAATAAGTAAATAACATTGTAGCCTTATTGTACAACTTTATGTTGTGGACTTTCTCTAATCAGAGTTTATTTAGTTTGAACAATAGCCGAGGATTTATTTCATTACTTATATTTATTAAAACGGTCTACAATATACCTGGGAACACATTCATTATACGTACAGCTAAGGAGTGGAATTCCCTGCCGGAGTCTATGTTTCCTGATAGTTAAAACCTGAGGGTCTTTAAGTCAAGAGTGAGTGGGTTACTTATAGGCAAGCGTGCTCCATCGTCGGCCACATCATCGCTTACCACTAGATCAAACGCGAGCCTATCAATAACAATAAAAAACCGATATTAATGCTTTCCAGATAAATGCTTTTGTGAAACGTTGCAATGAATTCGGATCCAAATCCGATCACATTTGTAATGGAAGTACCAACAGTACCTACAGTTATATTATAACTAAATTTTCGCGAGCCGCTTGCGAACTGCGCGCGTGCACATCATTTTCGTACGAAGCGTGCGCGGCGCAGGGGCTTCGTACGAACGAGCCGTACGCACGGCTCGCAAGCGGTTCACGAACGGCTCGCGAGCGGCGTTTCAAAGAATGACGATCGCAGTTATTAACAGGTGTACAGAGCTTTTCCGAGCACTCAATAAAAGATAAAGATTTGCTTCAATGGACAACATTTCCAGCCGAAATATTACTCGAATATCAAGATTTCCTTTGAGGCCTCGTTCACCAATGCTTTTTATCAATAGGAAGCTGAAGAAATAGCAACATAAAGCCGTATTTATATTAAGAACACACGAGTGAACACGTATTCTCAAAATATTGCCGCCTTCAGACGTCCTTGCGGACGGACGCCTTTCAACCTAGACAGAAAACGGTAGTCAGGCTGCGAAGGCCACTAATATAAGCTCCCTCTCTTTGAGGAGTACTATCATACAGAATCAAACAGAAGGTTGATAAATTGTAGATATTGTCCCGTATTTCTTTTTTGTACAATATTAAATACTATAGACGTACAGCAGGGGCCCAGCCGGTCGAAGCCTACTGGGGTCAGGGTTATCCGAAAGGGAGCTCGAGCCCCGGTATGAAGGCTAGAAGTAACGGGGTGGGTTTTTATTCAGTATGAATCTGACACTATCTCCCGCTCCGCCCAAGAACGGGGGTTGTCATTGGATGATTTTCCCATCCATAAAAAATAATAATAGACGTACGGCTTGGCGTTGCGCCACTGGTACATGATGGACATCCCAGCCATACGTACCAAAGCGTTTTGGGAACACATATATTGTGGATAGAATTAAACAGCTAAAGAGTGGAATTTCCTGCCGGAATCTGTTTCCTGATAGCTACAACCTATGGGTCTTTAAGTAAAGAGTGAATAGGTTACTTCTAAGCAAGCGCACTCCATCGTAGTAAACCTAGCCTTAATAAAAAAATTACTTTTTTTCTGGAAACAGCATCGGACGATGAGCAATGTTCCGACCGTCCGGACCGAGCCAAAGACGTTGACGGCGCGTATTAAGGTGGTGCATCATGACTCACATTTTCACTGTTTTTCATACAACCGCTCATAACTGATTATGACGTTATTACACACTTTTCATTAGATATTTTGGAAACACAGTATCTTGTGTATATTATCTAGGTTTCTAAAGAAACCAATTTCTAAATTTGTGTAAAACTAATCCAGTAAAAACCTCTGAAAATGTCCTATTTTGTATGAACTTTGACACTTCATAATTTGCCTAAAAATTAAAAAAAAGAGAGAGAGCAAGTTTTGTGAAATTTTCGAGTAAATCTCGGAATTACCGAATACTAACAGAGTTTCCAAGCGTTATCTCCCTTTTTTTGCGTCGCCATTTCGTCAAACATCGCGTTGGATTGCATTAAATGAAGTAACAAGCTTTTAAACCATTTTCGATGTTTACGATAAGCGAGTGGAGAAGGACCCTCTTAAGCACACGTGCCTCAAGGAGTTGACCGCAAACCTTAGAGGCCCAGCAGGGTCGAAGCCTACTGGGGCAAGTGTCTGCTTCTGAAAGGAAGATTCGGCCCTGGTACGAAAGGCAACGAAAGTACAGGAGTAGGTTTTTAGTCACTTAAAGTCTGACCCTATCTGCCGCTCTGCCCAAGTGTGCGGAGATGTCTTATTGATTGGATGATTAGATTTTCCCACTTACAAAAAAAAAATCCTTCTAGATGTCAAATAGAATGAAGTGTAAATTAAGTATCATTTACCTGTCTCGTGATGGGCATGCAGCTGAAATAAAAAAGCCCTATAAAAAACTATGCGTGTGCACCTGTTTTCCCTTGTTGTACGGAACCGACCTTCTGTAGTTATTCAGTAGGTACCTACAGTTTCCAAAGGAATTAGAAGTAATTACGACGAGATGAGAAGACTTAAGAGTGTTTTCATCATAGCTTATTTTGTGTCATTAATAAAAACCTTGGGCGGGAACGAGATTATATTAAAAATGTGATTAGATTAAAATTCTTAAGCATATCGTTTAGTCGAAGATGGAAATTAAGATTAATGTGCCTATTTACGGTTTCTGGCAAACAGGGAGGTTAAGTATAATAAGATGTTTAAAAAAACATTAGAATGTAGCAGTACACGTTTAATAACATAATTTTTCAATAAACTTACTCATAAAGTGACTCTTATTGCACACTTAGGTAAATTTATAATGGCACTTATTACCAAACTGTGACATTTTGATTACCATTACGCATTACTGCTATAATGTGGTTAAAACCTTACTGTTCAACCTCTCCCCCGCCTTAATTTTATTACATTTATCGCATCAGGAAGGGCGGGCGCGCTTCGGCCCCACGAGGAAAAGAAAAAAGAAATGGGCGCATATGAAAACAGATTTTTACCGCCACAAAAGTTTACTAGTTTTACAGTTATTTTCTTCACAAGTGTATTGAAAAACGTCGTGTGATACACGTGAGTAATTAATGATTACCGTTCTCGGTTCTCTTAAGACCCTCGCTATGGCTCGGGTCTAAATACTACCTGGACGGTAATGACTTACGTGAACACATAAATCATAATGTACTAATAATATACTCAATACTTTATTACATTCCATATTGTGTACATAGGTGTATAAAATATTTTCAAGATCAATATTTCATAACTATCACACAATGTCGTCTAGCCTCAAGCTAAGCAGAGCTTGTGTTATGAGTACTAGACAACTGATAAACATACTTATTATAAATACATATTATAGATATGTAAATAACACCCAGACCAGAAAGAGGACAAATGATCATGCTCATGACACAAACATTAGTTCGTTGTTGTGGGTTTTTTTTTCGGTGGGAAAATCATCCAAGGATATCCCCCGCTCTTGGGCGGAGAGGGAGATAGTGTCAGACTTTTACTGACTAAAAACTCAACCTGTTACTTCGTGTCTTCATACCGCGGCTGGACTGCCTTTCGGTGCTAACCCTGGCCCCAGTACGCTTCGACCCAGCTGGGACCCCACTGTTACTGACAACATTTGTCTTGGGTGGGAATCGAACCCACGACCTCCGGCATAGCAACCAGGGCCACTAACCACTAGACCAACAGATCAGTCGAAACATATTTCCAAGATAAATTACACCCAGACAAAAGACAAATGATCGTACTCATCACACAAACATTAGTCTTGGGTGGGAATTGAACCCACGACCTCCGGCACAGCAGTCAGGGCAACTAACCACTAGACCAACAGGCCAGTCAGCTGTTAGTAATGTTAGCACAGACACGATGGCCCTGAACATGTTCACACTGGATAAGTCTTTCAAACGCTAACCATGACTCAATCTGCAACGTATACTTATCCACGTTTTCTTATCTCGGAAGGTTGATCACGACGGCAGTAAAGGGCTTCAAAAGGAGCGATAAAATTAAATTGTTAAGTTTTATTGTAGCACGATAGGTGTAACCAGTACCGTAACCAGCCTTTTATGCGCCCGGTGCGTGCTACTATAACTGCGCCCCTAGAAAAAGTACAATACAAACAATAAAAAATTTTTTACAAAAAAAATTGAACCGACCTCAAAAAGTACAAAATAATGTTAATTTCGGAAGTCGGTGTTTCTATAATAGATACCTAATCTTGTCTCTTCGTTATTTAACACCGACTTCCGAAATTAAAATTATTTTGTACTTTTTGAAGTCGGTTCAATTTTTTTTGTAAAAAGTTTTTTATTTTTCACTTTTTAGTTATGGTAGCACCACTAAAAAGTACCTACCTTTCAGCTAAACATAAATTACCTTATAGCCAGAGTGCATCTCATAACGATTCTTATAATCCCAAACACGGTTATATTACATGAATTTACCCCCTCCCCTTTTTCTTTCAGTCAGTTATCGACTACACGTATAAACAAAGCAATTTTACTTTTTACGACAATTCTGCTATGATTCTATGAGGAGTTCTGTTCCATATCTTCGAAGTTCATGATCAGATCATAACAATATTTCTATGGGACCAACTTGGAAGCATAACCTTTCATTCAAAAAAAAATTTTTCAAAATCGGTCCATAATTGACCGAAATATCGGTGAACATACGTACAAAAAAAAAAAAAAAACATACATTCAGCCGAACATAGAACCTCCTCCTTTTCGAAGTCGGTTAAAAAGGACTAGGTATATAATTTTTGCGCCCCTTCGGGGACTGCGCCCTGTACCTGGGTACCGCTGGCACCGCCCTATTTACGGCGCTGGGTGTAACCTTTTGAAGGTAACAGGGATTTTCTAACACCGTTTCTAAGGTTCTATTTTAAATGGCATAGACTTGAGTAAACTTTATAATAAAGCAACCTAGTAACATAATTCAATTCAATTTCTTTATTGTGTATCATAGATTTGTACATAATACAGGTCTTAAATAAATTAAACAGATCAGCTACGTCCCGCCCTTTTTTTGGTCGACGGGGAAAATCATCTTATGACAAGACCCGCTCTTGGGTGGAGCGGGAGATAGTGTCAGACTCTTACTCACTAAAAACCCCGCGCCGTTCCTTCTAGCCTTCATACCGGACGTCCCGCCCTTGGGGCATACAATAGTCACTTAGGAATATAGGTATATTATTTTTACAAATCGTTACAAATAAAAGGATACAACCACACAACGAATAAAGGTAAGCAGGCACATAATAGTGGACTACTGAACACATCATGACTGAGAGGGACTATATTTGAGCAGAGATTTGTCTAATAAAAAGACTTTATACATAACTTTTCAACAAACTCGGGTACAATGGCGGTCTTATCGCTGACATCGATATAATGTTTTAGTTCTTTTTTTTTTTCAAACAATAGCTTCTGCCTACTGGTTCGCTTGCTCTACTGGTGAAATAATTTTTAAAGTTAGTCCAGTCCAACAGACAGTATTCTTATTGCTTTATCTGGCTTTAATCTACACTAATATAATAAAGAAGTAGTTTGTTTTTTTGTTTGTAGGAGGTAATCTCTGGAAGCTGGTTTATTCCTGAGTGATGTAGGCTGTATTTTACGTACGCGGGTGAAGTCGCGGGTAAATGCTAGTATTAAATACAGAAGTATGTATAGATGTAGAAATATAGAATATATATCTTAAGCCTGCTGCAGTTGTAGAAATGTATTTTTATCTATATACATGCTAATGTCCGCGACTTCGTCTGCGCAGGGTTAGACAAAAGTGAAAAAGTAATCATCATCGTCGGTTTTTTTTTAATGTTCCCACTGCTGGGACTTAGGCCTCCTCTCTCTAGGAGAGGGAATGGGCCGTAATCCACCACGCGGACCCAGTGCGGGTTGGTGGATGTCACATGTCTTCGCAATTTTGGTTCTAGGACATGCCGGTTTCCTCACGATTTTTTCCTTCACCGTTTTGAGAGTAGTGGTGATGAAATAAATACACAAAGTAATGCGCCTGGCTGGGTTCGAACCCACGACCTACTACTCGTAAGTCGGGGCCGTTACCACTTGGCCACCACTGCTCTCAAAACGTAATAAATATCAATAATCGCCTCTTAAAATACTAATTTCACGGAGACGGAGCCGAGAGAGGAAGCTAGTCTATCATATTCTATACAAATAGGTACCCATGACTTTTGATCTATCACGTCTAAAGTTTTTATTGATTCTTTAGAAAAACCAAACCAGAAGCTTAGATTGTTGATTTTTTCCGCACAGTCTGTCACGCTGTATTTATGATAATCCCGTTATATTTGAACATTATAATTAATCATCACTAGTGGAATCAATTAATCATTCTTTTTTACATTAATTAAAATGATTATTTCGGCGACGTTAGCAGAACTTGTAGTCAAAGTGCAATCATTACTAGTTTACCTATAAACTAGTCTCTAACAAGGTGGACCGATGACCTGGTCAGGGTCGCGGGAATCCGAGGGATGTGTGACACACAGGACCGGTCGTTGTGGCCACACTTGGGAAGGCCTATGTCCAACAGTGGACGTCTTTCGGCTGATATGATGATTATAATGATGACATAGGCTATATTTCATGTGCGTGGGCAATGCCGAAAGCTAGTAGGTATTTATAAACCAAAGATTTTCTTTTTACAACAATCGGATTATCAATTTCACAATTAAAGCCTTTGAAACTGTAAAAGCTTATCTCCTGAACTAAAAACAAAATCATCTAGTTTAACATTTTTCAATCGGAGTGGAAAGGATCATTCGTGCGGGCCGATGGTTGTAATAAAAAAAAAACTTGGGTTGCACAACGAAAACTGGCTATTATCTATTCCAAACCACTGGTTTTTATGTTACAGGCTTGTGCTGACAAATAACAAGGATTTATTGAGTTTCAGTGTAGTCTGTGGGTTTTCAGAATGATTTAAAATACTTAAGTTGCGAGGAGAGTGATCGTTCGTTGTGGACTTGTCGCATTCCTTGAAAGAATACTATATTAAGCAGTGGTTTTCGGCTGAAATGATGATAGATATTGGTACTCAATTTTAAAGCCCACCACACACGCTAGGCTATACCTGACAGGTATTATTATATGTATATATACCCTAGCATTTATGGTTACCATAACAGGAGTTTCATGTATAAGCTGATGGTACTGGTATGGATGGACCCAAAAAATACAGTATTTTTTCCACAAAAAAATAAGCCTCCGAGTTTTTCAACCAATCATATTATACATAACTAAGCACTGGTCCTCAAGGAGTTGTCAGCAACCGTAGGGGCCCAGCAGGGTCGAAGCCTACTGGGGCCAAGGGTCTGCTTCTGAAAGGAAGGCTCGGCCCTTGTATGAAAGGCAACGGAGGAACGGGGTGGGGTTTTTAGTCAGTAAAAGTCTGACACTATCTCCCGCTCCGCACAAGAGCGAGATATATCATTGGATGATTTTCCCACGATAATTTAAGGTCTACTAGGGCCAGGGTTAGTTTCGAGAGGTAGCTCAGCCCCGGTATGAAGGCACGAAGGAACGGGGTGGGTTTTTAGTCAGTAAAAGTCTGACACTATCTCCCGCTCAGCCTAAGGGCCGGGGATGTCATTTGGATGATTGTTACCCACCGAATAAAAAGCTAAGCGCTGATAGAAACGGATTCAAGTATGTTTTTTATACAATAGCTGGTCACGAGTGGTATAGCTACGTAAAGTGCAGTAGGCGCCCGTGTCCTGTCGATACATCGCAAAGCTCGAGCTGTGGAGGAAAATCCTCGCACAAGCTCAACTACCTTGCGACAGTGCATCTTCATAGCATATCCTATTCGCACTGCTATATAGCTTTGCATCAGTGGAAACGGTTACATAATTTCGTAGCTTAGCTTTCACATCCTAGCAGCATAACACATTTATTGTGCGTGCAGCCAAGGAGTGGAATTCCCTACTAGAGTCTGTATTTCCTGATAGCTACAACTTAGGGGTCAAGAGTGAGAAGGTTACTTCTAGGCAAGCTTGCTCCATCGTCGACCACATTGCTTACCATCAGGTGAGACGGTGGTTAAACGCGAGCCTATCAATAATAATAAAAAATAATAAGTCAAGAACTCAAGAGTGAATAAGTTATTTCTATGCAAGCGTGCTCCATCGTCGACCATATTATCGCTTACCATCAGGTGAGATAGTGGTCACACGCGAGCCTATAAAATAATAAAAAAACTGCACAGCACATCTCTGTTGGAAATGCGCCCTATTGAGTATAATACTAGTAACATAAAAAAATCTAGCCAAGTGCGAGTCACACTCGCTATAATCGCAAAATCCGGCCGTTGATTGAGATATAGGTTTAATTACGTCATTATGTCCTAAGGAAAATCGTGTTATTTCTCAAGTCTATAGAGACGGAGCTTAGCTATTTGATTGAGTATAGCAATTTATTCTCGTGTTGTTTCTTCATTACCTTTTGAGAATAATCTACAGATCTGTTATCCTCTATGAAAGTGGGTTAATAACGAAAAAAGTGTGTCGGAATCGCCCTAATTCATGTTATGTTGACTCTCGTAATTCCGCTGTGTAATATATATTTTGGGGTAAAAACGACTATTCATAAAGAATAATGGCTGTACTGTTCCGGGAAAACGCAGTTAGATTATAAATAACAATTTGTGTTTTGCTGTAGTGGATTTTTAACATACTTTGTGAGTTTTTTTTTTACTTTTTACCAGTGTTTTATTGCAAGAGTTCTTACTTTTTAGGGTGCCAACGAGTTCTATTACTAAACGTCCGCTGTGCGTCCGTCCGTCCATCTGTCAACGGACAGTATCTCATAAACCGTAAGAAGTAGCAAAATATTTTTTTTTCCAAAATTTGTGTTTTTACAGCCACCAAATACAACAACAAAAAAAAATACAGTTAAAAAAATAAAGTGGTTTTCCGTACAGGAAACTTTATTTCATCGGAGTTTCCTCATCCTCATCATCATGATGAAATCTGTGTGGCGAATAAAGAACAGACGCATTAGGCAATTATAATTGATCCTAAACAGCAGCCTTTATGCAAGGGTAGGCTGCGGGATCGTTCGAAAGAGCTATGGCGGCATCATGATGATGAAATCAGTACCTACCCCTAGCCAAACTTCTGCAAACGTTAACGCTAGTAGAAAACTTTAAATGTACGGGAATGACGTCATCTCAACGCTCAGTCACGTGGTCAGAACTAAAGAATCGGGGGCATGGCAAACTTAGGCGCTCGACGCAAGAGAAACGGTTGTAGCGTGGCTAGGGGGGGGGGGGCTGGATAGAAACAAGAGAAGTTTTTAGTTGTGCAGACATCATAAAAAAATACTAGATAACTTTTATACATTAAAATTGTATGTAACTTGATAAATTATTTAGGCTTTATTTCATTGCAATCGGTTGACTATATCGAAAGATATACTACATTCAGTGACTGTTAGGCGATAGAAAGTTCAGCGAGGTAAGCTAGTTTAACAATCATTTTGATAGTAAAAAGCTTTTGAAAGCCGATCAACACAAAGCTTTTACCATTTTGTGTGATTGACACGATTTCGATATTAAACGCAGTGCGCGTAAAGTGCGCTTTCACATAAGCTCAACAAAAAGTAAGCTACTTATATTTAAATAAATCACAAATATACGTTAACTGCAGTCATATATTTAACATTACCAGACGGGAGCACAGCATTATGTTGAATAGTTGGATCGTTACTTACCTGAAAACAAATAAATAAAATATTAATAACAAACCAAAACATAATAAGCGAACTTACACAGAAAATTTAATTATCATTTCAGCCGAAAGAAAGAAGAAAAAACAACATTTTATTTGCCGGAAAAGGCAAACATAATATAATTTCAAACATTTTCCATGACAAAATAAAATTCAAAATATATGCGCCATGTCCGACCAAAAGACGTCCACTGTTGGACTTAGGCCACGGTGGGCAAAAATCATCTTATGACAACCCCCACTCTTGGGTGGAGCGGGAGATAGTGTCAGACTCTTCTACTGACTAAAAACCCACCCCGTTCCTTCTAGCCTCTTCATACCGGGGCTCGAGCTTCTTTTTAGATAACCCTGGCCCCAGTAGGCTTCGACCCAGCTGGGTTGGACTAAGGCCGCCTCCAAGTGTCGCCACAACAACCGATCCTGTGCGTACCATCTGATTCCCGTGAATCCCACCAGGTGGGACTATAACCTTGTGAGAGGCCTACCAATGTTGTGTCAGTACGCGGCCGCCACTTCAGAACATTTCGACCCTATCTGTTCTGCGAGCAATGTGCCCTGGGCTACTGCCACTTAAGTTCAGCCGTTCTTATGACTATGTCCGTAAACTTGGTTTTCCTGCAGATATCTTCATTTAGAGTGGTCACTTAAATCCAGATTTAATAGACACATATTGTTCTCTTTTTTATTGTTGATAGGTTTGCATTTGACCGCTATCTCACCTGATGGAAAGCGACGATGCGATCGACGATGGAACGCGCTTACCTAGAAGAAACCTATTCACTCTCGACTTAAAGATTCCCGGGTTGTAGCTCTGGAAACATAGATTCCGGCAAGGAATTCCACTCCTTAGCTGCACGCACAATGAATATGTTTCCGAAACGTTTTGTGCGTGTAGGGATGTCCACCATGTAACGGTGGCGCATCGCCGTACGTCTGGTAGTCCGATGATGGAATGGGCTAGGCGGAATCAGGTTATGCAATTCCGACGCACACTCCCCGAAATGCAACCGGTAGAAAACCGACAGGCTAGCAACTCGGCGTCGATGCTCTAGACTTTGAAGCCTCGAATCGACGAGAAAAAAATCTCTTTAAACACCCTAACCATTAAACAAGACGTAATAAAAATTTACATTATGTAAAGTATTGCTAGACATGCCTGAGGACCGTACGACACCTATTAGCATTCTGGAATGAGCTTTATTTTCCTTGAATATTTCGAGCTAATTTTATGTGAATTTATAAGATGTTAATTAGTGTCGTTCTTTTAAAGACATACAAAAATATTCTAGATTTAGTTAAAAAAACTAAAGACTCCTTGGCAAGTACGTGAAGCTGTTGGTTGCGACTGACATTTGTAGATCTTTACACAGTCGTTATCAGACACTCAGACCAACAAAATATTGCAAACAAGTGTTATTTATGTTAGGCAGGGCGGAAACATGTGTCTTGTGACAGATACAAGCTACCGATGAATATTTGATTTCTATAGAACCAGTATGAAATCATCCATTCTCTGCGCATACACCAGCATCTTCCTGCCCTTGTCCCGTTTTATTTGGGGTCGGCGCAACACGTTTTTTTCTTTCATTTTGTCCTGTTAAAAAAAAACATTGTCTGCGCATACGTTAACATTTTTTGTACAGTTGTAGTCCAGTACCCCTAGCCAAGTTGATAATCTGCAATCGTTAACGCTACTTCTTCTTCTTCTTCTTCTTTTCGTGTCGATGCTCTCAAACTATACTTTTTCTGACCAATATTTGGCTACCTGTACGGCTCTATTGTTGGCCTCGTATAGATCCAATGTCGATGTTCGATGTCTCATACTCAACGCTAGTAGAAAAAACGAACGGGAATGACGTCATCTCAACGCTCAGTCACGTGGTCAGAACAAAAGAATTGGGGGCGTGGCCAACTCGAGGCGTTCGATGCAATGATCTGCGGTTTGTAGTAGTGTTTTAAACGCGATCCGTTATTTTAAACTTACCATGACTTGTTGAAATGTCAGGCGTGCAAGCGAGAAAGGGGAATGGAGCTAAACACCCTATATAGCTCCATCCCTTTAACAATTCAGTTTAGCGGTGCTATTCTCTAAGAAAATAGCCTTGAGCACAGCGCTGGCCGCAGCGACGAGTCGAGAGCGCTTATAAAGAATTAACAACCCAATGTATAGAGACATTGGATTGTTAATCCAGTGTACCTATTTGGATGTCGTCGCTGCTCTTTAGAGAATAGCACACCAGTACCCCTAGCCAAAATGCTAATCTGCAATAGTGCTAAACGCTAGTAGAAAGCCTCAAATGTATGGGAAAGACGTCGTCTCAACGCTCAGTCACGTGGTCAGAACAAAAGAATTGACGGCAAGGTCAACTCGAAGCGTTCGACGCAAGCGAAACGGTTGTAACTTGGCTAGGGGGGCAGTTCGCATTATGAGGGTCCTTTTCCACTCGCTTATCGTAAACATCGAAAATGGTTTAAAAGCTTGTTACTTCATTTAATGCATTCCAACGCGATGTTTGACGAAAAGGCAACGCAAAAAAAGAGAGATAACGCCTGGAAACTCTGTTAGTATTCGGTAATTCCGAGATTTACTCGAAAATTTCACAAAACTTGCTCCAGGAAATAGCTGTTTTTTTTAAACCCTTAAAATTTTTTGGAAGAAGTTGTCATCATTTAGAATCTTAATAAAACTTGCAAGTTTTCTATAGTTTTACTTTTTTGACTTTTTTAATTTTTAGGCAAATTATGAAGTGTCAAAGTTCATATAAAATAGGAAATTTTCAGAGGTTTTTACTGGATTAGTTTTACACAAATTTAGAAATTGGTTTCTTTAGAAACCTAGATAATATCCACAAGATACTGTGTTTCCAAAATATCTAATGAAAAATATGTAATAACGTCATAATCAGTTATGAGCGGTTGTATGAAAAACAGTGAAAATGTGAGTCATGATGCACCACCTTAAGAGCTTGTGGTAGAGCCACTGAGCGCTGACTACCTTTCAAGGGGGTGTCTCGACGTAATTTGCTCCGCTTAAAATGAGTTCAATTCACGGAACGTGAACGCTTGTCTGGCACAACAACCCTTAGCGGAATGTTCAATTTCGAGAATTCGTTTTAGTACTTGTACTTCCAAAACTAATGTATTATACGACTTTGCGGCTTTGCTTCTGATATTCGCAGAGATACTTGTTACAACAGTAGCAAGTTAATTTCTATACCAGAAAAGTCATAACCTTCCGCAGTCGGGTAAAAACTGGGCAAGTGCGACTCGGACTCGTACACTCAGGGTTCCGTATTGTCCGTAGAAACAAAAACAGCAAAACAAAAAACGCGTTCGTTGTATGGGAGCCCCCTTAAATATTTATTTTAATTTGTATGTTGTTATAGCGGCAACAGAAATACATAATTTGTTAAAATTTCAACTGTCTAGCTATCGCGGTTCTTGAGATACAGCCTGATGACAGATGGACAGACAGCGAAGTATTAGTAATAGGATCCCGTTTTTACCCTTTGGGTACGGAACCCTAGAAATGAGATGCTTATTTAGAATTTCTGAAGACCTCTCCAATTCTTGGAATTGGCACACTCAGTTATTGGAAAGGTGGATAGTTAGTACAAAATCCTGCTTCCCGGAAGCTTATCAATTGTTTTTCCAAGCATCTTTAAGCACCTGCTATATCTTCACTACTCTTAGTATACAGAGAAGTATCTAGTTACAAGGTATTGAGAATTTGATGGCACGGTTGGAGCAGTGAAAGAGCGGTTGGCTGTTTCGCTGCGTATCACGAGTTCGGTTCCCGAAAGAAGCAAATATTTGTATGGTCTAAAAGATATTTGTTCCAGGTCTGAGTGTCTTTTGTATGCGAGTTTACATGTTTGTGGACGCACCTAGGATTCAGGAGTAATTTCTAGGGTAAGGGAAGGTTTAAAATTAAAACAGGGTTATCACCCGATAGCATTGAATCGTAGAACTAAAATCATCCCTAGGATCACTAGCACTAGCAAAGAATTTCGAAAACCTCCTCCTAATTTCTCGTAGAATGCCATTAAATGGATTTAGTGTCTCACGTTCAGTAAACACGAAGAAGTTCTAAAGGTGCTAAAATCTGCTGAATAGACTAACGACCCATTTCACCAAACAAACTATAAAGGTAGAACTCCAAAAACAACACCAGCCTCCATTGAAACCTATAGCAATAACTCAACCTCCCACATCTATCACACAACGCCGTCTAGTCCCAAGCTAAGCAGAGCTTGTGTTATGGGTACTAGACAACTGATAAACATACTTAAATATTTCTATTATATATTTGATAAATTACACAGAACAAATGATCATGCTCATCACATAAACATTTGTCCTGGGTGGGAATCGAACTCACGACCTCCGGCATGGCAGTCAGGGCCACTAACCACTAGACCAACTTATAGGCCTGTCAATCTGCTATAGGATGGTGCGGGTGACAGCTGTCAGATTCATACAATGTAGCTAGCTACCTATCCTTTTCTCTCATCTTAAAGATGTTTTTTTTTTCGTCTTGCCGTCATCCTACATAATCCTACCCTTGCGTTGTAAAGTGTGCTCATCACATAATCCTTTGTCCTGGGTGGGGATCGAACCCTTGACCTTAGGCATAGCAGTCAGGGCCACTAACCACTAGACCAACAGGCCAGTCAACAACATTGTAACTATGTAACAGTCAATAAAATAATATTCATAGTCCGTCTTTTCCCCGGCCACGTATCCTTAAATTCGGGTGTTACGTAACTCCGGGGTCAACGCTCGGAGGCCCGGCCGAACCGCGTGCCTTGTCGCGGACTAAAGTTTAGTGCGGATCGTGCTCAAATTATTTTGCTGATGTTTATTTTTTGTGTCGTGTTAACGATTTTCGTGGAGCCAGGCTTTCCGTGTTTAGATATAAGACTACTAGCTTCTGCCAGCGGCTTCGCTCTTGTGAAAGTTGATTTCTCCATACATCCCTACTATAATATTATAAATGCGAAAGTAACTCTGTCTGTCTGTCTGTTACGCTTTTACGCAAAAACTACTGAACGGATTTAGATCAAATTTGGTAGGTAGGTAGAAGAGACACTGGAATAACACATAGGCTACCTATAATTCCACTGCTGAGCACGGGTCTCTGCCCGCGCGATATAAACTTTAGTCCACGCGGGCAAAGCCGCGGGCGGAAAGTTAGTATGTAATAAACTAGTGCGCCGCACCATCAACGATTGCATCACTCACAACTAACCATCAGGTGGGATCGCAGTCAACCACTAGTTAAATCCCCGTTTCATCGAAGGTGAACTTCGTAAAATTCTCTTAGTGCTCGCCTACGTCATAAAAGAAAGCCTGGGGCAAATTTTCACACTCCTAGTCTCAGAAGTTTTAGCTGAGCGTTTGATATGACAGTCAGTCATTTTCTACTTTTAATATAATCTAGAAAGATTATGAAAGAAGTGATTTAAAATAATACTAGCTGGCAAACGTTGTTCTGCGTCATTTATTTCTTTATTGCAATCTTTTTTTTTAATAAGTGTGCGGAGGAGTTTTATTACAAACACTGCGACAAGAGAATTTTATGAATTTTAAAATTTTGTTCAAAAAGAGTGGAATAATGGAAGGGAGGTCTTTGCCCTGTAGTGGGACACCAACGGTCACATAATAAAAAAAAAAAAATTCAAATTGAAACCAAATTGAGTTTATTTCCATTTTCGTATTTATCTACCTTCCATCAAACAGAACGGATCTAGATACCAAGATATCTCCCACGAATGCGGTCGCATTCAGGCACGACCGCACGTTGCCTCCGACAATGATGCTACAGTGCATCAACGACTTCTTGAATACGTCTTCCGTAGAAACACTTTATTTTCGGATGGTCGATTCACAACCCCGTTCCATCATGAGTCTGTCGAACTCTTAAAGCGACTTGGTACCTATCAAATTGTTTTTTTACCATTTTCCTATACGACAATAACTAGGTGGCACAACTATTAACTGTTTCGTTGGTCTTGTGATGGTAAGTTCGACTGCTGATCGTGAGGTTCTAGTTAACCGACTTCTAAAAAAGGAGGAGGTTCTCAATTCGAATGTTTGTATTGTTTTATGTTTGTTCGCGCTTAACTTTGTCGCTTGCCAACCGATTTGAAAAAATCTTTTTTTGTTGAAAAGGGTATACTTCTCAAATAGCCGTAGTCACCAAGTTGAGATCTGGTGATGAAATCTTGACGAAATCGAAGGAACTCCTCAAAATCAATTCAATTTTTTTTAGTGAAGTCGGTTATTTTTTTTTATTAAATGGTTTTTATTTTGATTCCTACATGGGACAAAGAGTGCTATCTGCTAGTTAGTTAGGTAGTGCTGGTTTTTCCATTAAGTAGTATCTTCGGGCCTCAGAGAGGACGTAAAGCCGTTGATCCTACGCCTGATCTCTCCCGGTCGTGTCGGATTGACATGCCGCACTATCGGACTATGAAAGAAAATTGTTTTTGCACCGTTGAGTTCGGCGAACATGATCCATTTTAGGTCTGTAGGATTATTAGGTGGCACAATGACTTTATTACTGGCCGAATGTGGGAATTCTGAACGCAGATATATGAATGAGATGGCAAGTGAGAGAAAGAGAGAAAGGATAACATTAAAATGCTATGACACATTACGACGACGGCATGGGTACGATTAACATGTGCTACTACAAAATATAAGACGTTGTTAAGAAGACTGTTTTATTTTCCAAGCCTTAAATCCCACATTTGTCCATTATAAACAAGAGTGAGTAAGCTATTCCTCGTCGAAGCAGTCTACTTATTTTTTACACGACTGGCCAAAAAAAAGAGTGTTATGTTTTTTATTATTATGGACAGGCTTGCGTTTGACCTCTATCTCACCTGACTGTAAGTGATGATGTGGCCAACGATTGCCTAGCTAGAAGTAACCTATTCACTCTTGACATAAATATCCCTAGATTGTAGCTATTGGAAACAGACTGCGGCAGGGAATTCCACTCCTTAGCTGTTATACATAATGAATGTGTTCCCAGGTATATGGTATATTGCAGACCGTTTCTTTTAAGCACGCTTCCTGGACGTAACGTATTGGAGGGAGAGGGAGGCCAAAGAAAAGATAAAAGGAAAGTGTGAGAAGTGATATGAAAGAAAAAGGAGTTATTGCTAGCGTGACGAGAGGACAGAATGGAAGAAAAAACGTGTTGCGCCGACCCCAGATAAAACGGGACAAGGACAGGAAAATGATGATGATATTGTAGCTACTAGAAAAAAAACAGACACTTAAGTAAAGATGACTCGATAGCTTATATAAAAACACTTCTCATCGAAGAAACAAAACAAAATGTGAAGCCACAATGATGTTTCCTTTGTCATGTCCTTGCAAAACATACGGTGGGCAAACCAGCTGACGTTACAGACGGCTTGCAAGCGATCTCGTGCCCATATGATTGAATTCTTTACATCACGATTCACGATACAAATTCTTGCTAAGAACCAACGATGTATGTTGAATAATATAACAATGTATGTTGTTAGATCACAGATGAAGTTTATTTCTGTTCTCTTACCTAGGTTTATGTAATATCACGTCCTTTATGGACCGAAGTGTTGGTCAGAGGTGTCGCTATAGTACGTCTCGTTGGTCTCGAGGCCGCAAGCGGGACTGCTGATCCTGGGGTCCTGGGTTCGATTCCCAGGTTGGAAAATAAGTGCTATTGGGTTTTTTTTACTAAAACTTACTTTGTAATAGATACATTTTACGTCATTGGTTACTACTTCGCATCTTTTGGTCCTAGCGCGATGTTATATAGCTTTAGCCTTTCTCAATAAATGGGCTATTTAACATTAGTAGTACCTACATTATGATACAAGTGAAGAAACTTTGTCATTGCAACCGAGGCAAAATTCGCCCGAGCTGCGGGCGAAGGTGTTATGGAGTCGAGTTTTGGCGTATAATTATGTATTGTTGCAAAAGTTAACTATATACAGTGCACATATGTATTTCAAGGAAGCAGGACCGAAGTCCTCTTCTTCTTCCTGCCAAACTATCACAGAAGCAGGGCGAAGTAAGTTTCGTAAAATAAATATCTAGATATAACTTAAGCAAAAACATAATATGACGGTAAACCCAAAGTTCAAACTATGGTGGCTGGTACTTTAGTTTGTTAAGGTCTATCAATCAACTTTTAACCGTCTAACTTTTCTAAAGGCGAGTAAAGGAAACCTACATTTTCCCTTTACCAAGAAAGGTTGTTATTATTCGGACCCTTTTTATATAGGAAAGATAGATTTTTTTTACTGTTTGAACTAACAGTTGAAAATAATATTTTTTTATTATTGATAGGCTCGCGTTTGACTATCATCTCACCTGATGGTTCTGTTTAATTAAGTTTCTCCAGCTCTAGGATGAAGGGGACGGGCGTGTCAAACTTTTACAGACTAAAAACCACTCCTATGTTCTCTCCTATACCTTGCGTTCGTGGACCCTGGGATTCTCTTTCCGAAGAGAACTCCAGTAAGCTTCAGCCCTGCTGGGCTCCTACGGTTTTGTTGAAATATTTTTGAAGCGCTCGTCGTAGGTACACTACGAGCCGTCACGACTCAGGCTCGGTTCGGACGGTTACCTGACGGCCGGACGGCGAGCTACCCATTGCTCGCCGTTCGCAAGCCGACGCCTACGATAGGGATAGGGGTAGGTTGTTCTCTTTACTATCGATTGACTTATTAAGAGCAAAGAGTCGGGTAGAGAATTCCAATTCGTAGCTAAGAATTGGAATTCTCTACCCGACTCTTTGAAATTATTCTCAAAACGATTTGTTCGTATAAGCAGGGTGACACCAGGCTCTGAATATGGACGGCAATGCAGTAAGAAAAGTCCAAAAGAACGATGAATGGAATCATCATCATCATCATTCCAGCCGAAAGACGTCCACTGTTGGACATAGGGCTCCCTCAAGCGTCGCCACAATGAAAAATCCCGTGCGTCTCACATCCATCGGCAACCCTTACCAGGTCATCGGTCCACCTAGATGGAATGATGAATGAAAAACGACTTTCGTACGAGTAGTAAACCCTGGATTAATAAATGTCACATAGAAGAAAAAGTTCAGACGCTAGATGGAGTCTTAATTTCACAAATGACATGAATTTTTATAATCAATCCTACACTCTTCAGAGACAAAGAAACTTCGAGCGCACCTTCAAGTAGCAAGTTCGGGACAACAACTGCAACAAACTTGTGCTTTTACAGAAAGCAAGTTTATAGTTTGCGAGTTAATAAACTTTTAAAAGTTTTAACTTTATATTGTACTTTCGATATTCAAAGCCAGGGTAGAATTTAAAACTAAGTGTATCAGAAATAGGAGTTTGAAATGTGACTATAGGAATAAGGAATTTCGTAAAATGTTAAAGAACGAAAGTTAAGAGAAAAAAGTGAGACTTGCCAAGCATCGGGAGTCTGTAAGTCGCGGGCTTGCGGACGGGAGCAATTGGTAGCTCACCGTCCTATAAGGATATGCTTCAAAGAAATGTCAGCATAATTGACGAGATCAGCTAGGGCCAATGCCTACCAGGGCTGCAGAATTGTGCAAAAAATTACGCAGATTAAGAAATTACTGCAGCCCTGGAACCACCTGCAGTTTTCAGGGTCGATACGAGGCCAACAATAGAGCCGTACAGGTTGCCAAGTATTGGTCAGAAAAAGTATAGTTTGAGAGCATCGACACGAAAAGAAGAAACCCTGGAACGAAAAGGAGAACTAAATTAACACCGGAGGGTCTTATTCAGCAAAAGCCTGACACTCTCTCTCACTCCACTCAGTCTCAAAGCCCTCGTTTTCGAAGAGCGTATTAAGAAAATACAGTTACACTGGAGCTATAGGTATGTATATGTAGATACGGCTAGTCAGTCTAACACGATACAATTGATTTCAAGGCATTAGCAATAAGCAAACCAATCTAATCGGACGCAGTTATTTGAGTCACGTTCGCACATTCCGCGAAACCAATAGCGAATGCTGAAGTATTCAATACTAGTAATCTGTCCCCATGATGTGGTTGAATGGTTATTGAGTGGCGACCGGAAGACGCAGCGCTAGTAGGCCTCCTACAAGGTGGACCGGTGACCTGGTAAAGGTTGCGAGAATCCGATGGATACGTGACGAAAGGGACCGTTCATTGTGGCGACACTTGGGGGAGGTCTTTGTCCAACAGCGGAAGTCTATTGGCTGAAATGATGATGATGATCTGTCCTCGCGTCGCGTCTCAAACAAATCAAAATAAATAGAAACTACCAAACTGTTAATATGATTAAGACGAAAAACGTGTTGAAGTTGTAATGCAAGCATTACAAACAAAGTAATCCTTTCGAGAATAGCAACACAGCTGTTCCCTCTGTAATAGGGTTGTCTTAGGGACTTAGTTTTATACAAACATTCCAGCTTTTAAAGTGTGCTGGAAAGAACACCGATTACAAGCGCTTTTTAATGCTACTATAAAACACTTTCTTTGTAATTCATTAATTAAAGCGTAGACTTTTCTTCCCTGCGTTTGGGATCAGTGTTTAGTAAAGCCGGATGCCAGCTAGATACCAGGTATTTTAAATGAAACGGTTGCCTATCTGACCTCCACAACTTTATTTTTTTATGGAAAGTTGTCAGGCGAGGTGTTCCACGCGCACCTCAAAGAAATGTCAGCAAAACTGAAGAGACACAGCAGGGCCACAGCAGGCCTATTGGGGCCATGAGTCCGCTTCTGAAAGGAAAACCCGGGGTTCTGCAACGCAAGGTAAAGAAGAAACATGTGAGTAAGGTCTAGTTAATAATTCTCGACAAACCTTCCCGCTCCGCCCTAGAGCGCGAGAAGCCATTAGATGATTTCCCACCTTAAAAAAAAACCTATATGCTCTAAAATAAATCTTCTGAAAATTCTTACTAAGTTCCCTTTTCGATCCCTCAAAAATTCTACTGCGAAATACATTGATACTACTCGTATTCTCTTATCAATGGCTATTGATAAAAGTCTATTATCACACCACGCTCAGCCAAGCCTCGTGTATTGATAATAGTAATTCGTAGTATGACACATACTACACCCACACACATCTTTGTTATTACATAGTAAATATCTATAAAACAAAGGCGTTTTCCGCGCTGAGAAGATTAAAGTTAGAACTACATGGGAACGCGTGTGCCACACACGCCGAACTGGGCGCATCGGTCTCCACACATTTTATATGGAAACTAGACTTATCGAGCTAAAGTTGATCCACGCGACGTCGTTCTACGTACCAACCCAGGAGTGTTACACGTGTGTGTCGGTCTAAAGTAGTTCTAGCTTAAGAAGCGAGACTGTACAGAACAACATAGTCGCTTCCTCTTTTTTCCCCCTTTTTGTGTGGGAAGTCATCAAATAACTCCTTTCGATCTGGGAGAAGTGAAAGAGAGTATTAGACTAACTGATAAAGCCCACTCGTGTACCTTTAGTAGTCGGGACGCGCAAGCAACGGGAATTATTTCGGATAATCCCACCAAACCTGAATCTCTGTTAGATTTCACATAAATCTGTGCTTGATTTTTTATCTAAGTATGTAATGACTTAATTCCGCCAAACCAGTTTCATGATTGACCACTACGTAACGGTGGTACATCGCTGTACTTCTGAGTTTTGTGCGTATGAGTGGGATGTCGGTGGACATCCCACTCATACGCACAAAACATTTTGAGAAAACATTAATTGTGCGTACAGCTAAGGATTGGAATTTCCTGACGGAGTCTGTGTTTCCCGATAACTACAAGTTAAGGGTTTTTCAGTCAAGAGTGAATAGGTTACTTCTAGGCAAGCGTGCTTCATCGTCGACCACATCACCACTTACTATCAGGTGAGATGGTGGTCAAGCTCAACCCTATCTACACTAATATAATAAAGAAGTAAAGTTTGTTCATTTGTTTTTATGTTTTTTTGTTTGTAGGAGGTAATCTTTGAAATTACTGTCCGATTGCTGAAATTATTTCGCCCATAGAATGCTGCTTTATTCCCGAATGACATAGGCTATATTTTATGTACACAAGCGAAGCCGCGGACAAAAGCTAGTCAAGTTCAATAAAAAAAACTTTTTCTCACACTACGAGACCAACGCGTAAAATGTTACTACAATCGTAGGCCCGTCGACCTTGTAAAGGCAAGACACCTACGTAGGTACCTATCAGCTACATAGCAAATCACGGTCGCGCTCACCATGAACAATTTATTTTACATTGTATTAGCTCCATGACACACATTATTTATAATTAACTGTATAAATACCTTATCTGTCGCTTCAGCATGATCGTTAAATACTAGTTATTTTTTTTAAATATATAAACTAGTGCTTGACAGCGATCTCACCTGATGGTAAGCAGTGATGCAATCGTTGATGGTGAGGCGCACTAGTTTATTAAGAGCCTATTCACTATAGCCTTGAAGACACGTAACTTATAATTGGACGGTAATAAATGGTAGAGAAACCATGTTGTGCCAACCCCAAGTAACATGGGTAATGACAATGGTAGGAAGTTGATGATGACTGGTATTCAACTCTGCAGTATCAGGGTTCCGTACACGAAGAATACCAATGAGACCTTATTACTAAGCCTGCGGTGTCCGTCCGCCTGTCTCTCTATGTCTGCCAGCAAACTGTATCTCATAACCCTTCAGATACCGTCAATTAGAGACACAATAGTAATAGATGCGCCGCCACCGGTGGTCGCTTGGGGATCCATGAATTAAATAGCAAGAGGTAGAGAATTGAAATTTTCACAGATTATGTATCTGTCTCTCTATCTGTCTGTCAGCGGACTGTATCTCATAAATCGTAAGAGGTAGAAAATTGAATTATTCACAGAATATTTATTTATTTAAACTTCATGTACAGTAGTGGTACATAGGCGGACTTAATGCAACAAGGCATTCTCTACCAGTCAACCTTTGGGTTAAAAAAGACAACACTGTGGTAGGTTTGCACAATAAACAAATAACAGATACTACAAACAAAAAAATATAAAATAAACTAATAACTGTGAAAAATATCAAATCATTAAGATAACTCAATAATAACAATCCTGACGAAGACCGAACTAAGGTTGAGAGGACTTCAAGTAGTAGTTCCGAATTTTACGTTTGAAGGATAATTTACTTTCAGAGTTTTTTGAAGTCAAGGGGAAGCACATTCCAGAGTTTTATGGTGGAAACAGCGTAAGAATTGGACATAAAGCCAGTACGATGAGAAGGAATATGAAGAAGCATGTTTTTGGATGCTCGAAGGTTAAGAATATGTATCTCTATTTGTCGCTACAACGACTACAAATTAACGGGGCTTCGCAGACAAGACACGTTATTTTGTCAGCGTTGTTTGCTCGTTGTTAACATTGCAGTACGGAACCCTTCGTTTGTAAGCCCAACTTGCACTTGCCTGGTGTTTTAGTACCGAGAGACGTAGCTGCGAATACGATCGTTTTAATTCATGAATCCCCAAGCGACCACCGGTGGCCGCGCATCTATTGTCTTACTATTGTGTCTCTAATTGACGGTATCTGAAGGGTTAAAACATTTAGGTATGTAAAAATCGTAGTTAGATAACTGTTTTTCGGGACTGTCCGGACACTCCTCATGACCTTGTAGCGTTATCGGATAATACAAAACCCAAACCAAACGGTTAAATCCCGATACATAACAATCACACTAATATAATAAAAAACCGGTCAACAGCGTGTTGGGTGACGCTCGGTGTAGGGTTCCGTAGTATCCCGTCCGTCACAATAAGAGTCCCCCACTTAGGACTTAAACAAGATATTAAATTTTACCCACAATATAATTTAATTAAACCCTTGAAAGTCTTAGTAACAGGGTCCACTTTTACCCTTTCAGAATGGAACTCTAAAGTTGGCTGGGGCCAGGGTTATCCCAAAGGAACTCGAGCCCCGGTATGAAGGCTAGAAGGAACGGCTTGTGGTTTTTAGTCAGTAAGAGTCTGACACTATCTCCCGCTCCAACCAAGAGCGGGGGTTGTCATAAGATGATTTTTGCCCACCGAAAAAAAAACCCTAAAATTGGAACGTCAAACATAGTTAAGTAGGTATAGCTCATTTGTAAATACTATTTTTATACATCTATTTACCGGTCCTGATGAGAAAAGTTTCTGGCAAAGCACGACTGGTCATAATCAAGTGGAAGTTGTGAAACAACCTGTACATGCGGTTAACAAGAGGGAGGGGAACTATTTCTCTCCGGGGAGATGGAGGTGAATAAATACCTACGCTGAGCTGATTGCCTGGTGTTTCAAAAGGGATAGAAGTGGGGTTTACAGCTTCGATAGGAGACGGTTGCAGCGTTGACAATTGATTATCCACTTTTTAAATAGATCTTTTCATTCACGCCTTAAGGTGGTGCATCACGACTCACATTTTCACTGTTTTTCATACAACCGCTCATAACTGTTTATGACGTTATTACACACTTTTCATTAGATATTTTGGAAACACAGTATCTTGTGGATATTATCTAGGTTTCTTAAGAAACCAATTTCTAAATTTGTGTAAAACTAATCCAGTAAAAACCTCTGAAAATGAATGAATGTATGATGAATGATGATGATGATGATTTTGTATGAACTTTGACACTTCATAATTTGGCTAAAAATTAAAAAAGTCAAAAAAGTAATCCTCTAGAGACCTTGCAAATTTTTTTAAGATTCTAAATGATGACAACTTTTTACAAAAACTTTTAAGGGTTTAAAAAAAACAGCTATTTCCTGGAGCAAGTTTTGTGAAATTTTCGAGTATATCTCGGAATTACCGAATACTAACAGAGTTTCCAGGCGTTATCTCTCTTTTTTTGTGTTGCCTTTTCGTCAAACATCGCGTTGGATCGCATTAAATGAACTAACAAGCTTTTAAACCATTTTTGATGTTCACGATAAGCGAGTGGAGAAGGACCCTCTTAAGGTCCAGAAAAACCTGCAAAATTCATTTTTTTTTTAATTTTTAGGGATCCTCAAAAGGATTTTTTATTGTCATTATCTTTTTTATTCTAGGCTTGCATTTGACCACTATTTCACCTGTTGGTAAACGATGACGATAGTGCATAGTTACCTGGAAGTAACCTATTCACTCTTAGGTTGCAGCTATCAGGAAACACAGAGTCCAGCGGAGAATTCTACTCCTTAGCTCCTTTTGTAGACGAAAAATTTATACAGTTGTCATCCACAAAAGCTTGCTTTGGACATGGGCTAAAATACGCAACCCTTAATTTTTTTCGTTGTGTAACAACCACCTGCCTTTCAGCAAGCGACCCCACCCCACTTGCAATCAATTCTACTCAATTGCGTTTACATTTTAAGGTTATTAACCTTGTAGGTACGTACCCTATAAATAAATCAGCAAAATATTTTGAGGATAATCCTGTTCGAGAACTACTAATATAATACAAAACCGTGTACCTCCTATGTTAAGGTACAGTCACGTAAAATAAGATAGATATATGTATGTATACATTGCCACATTTTCTGACTAGCTTAACTTCTACCATTCTATATATGAATGTACGGCAATATGTTCGAAAACCATGCGGTTTCTTGCCGGTTCTTCTCCTTGGGAAACAACCATTAATTTGGAACCGTGCAATAACTTCTAACATTTTATAAGTGCCTATGTAGGCCAGTGAATTAAAAGTTTTTGATTTTTTTAAATTACCAAATAACAAACAAAAGGAAAAAAAATCTCGTACACTTATTTCTTCAATGGCAGATGTTGAGTTAGATGGAAAATGTGACCATGTATTGCAACCACATTAATTTTAGTTTAGTTATGCGAAACTCGAAACACTTGTCTAGTATTTTTAATGTAAAGAATCTATGTACAAAACTTCATAACTGTATCATTAAAAATCACAAAGTTATAAGCTTGTTATATGTCACCGGGCTATCTAGGCAACTGACGGGTTATTTTGCACTTGCACTCAGCTTTTTGCTGGCGCCTAATATCCTCAATGACCTGACGTGTGTGAGTGGTGTTCAACTTGTGACCTTTTAAAATATATTTGGGAAAAAATATAACAACATGGTGTAAAAAATAATTGGAAACCATTCAGTTACCGATTCTGAACTAACTATATTTAGGTCACAAGTAAAAATAATGTAGTATAACTAACTTCATGCTCGTGACTGTACCTGTCAGTCGCCCCGAAGTTGTACCGACAAGGAATACAAAAATAGATATTTTTCCTTATGAGCCAAAGTGTATAAGGATTCAGGAGGAAAACTGTGGGATGAAAATGGAGCCGTATCTTGGTTGGTATATACATATAAAAAACGGAAAATATCACCATGGAGAGCCGTTTATGTATCAAATTCCCCGAATGCCATATTTGAAGCTTCCTCTATCCTAGTGTATGCTATTTTGTTGTGCACGACCGGTCCATAATGATCTCACTATGTTTTAAATTACGGATAAAGTACAAGTTGAGGAATAAATAATTAACCTATACTCCTATTATCAAACGTGAAAGTAACTCTGTTCAAAAACTGTGACACCAATGTCGAAGCCGAAAACATTAATTTTGACAGCCGTCAAAATCAGAAAACATTTATTTATTTATTTATTTATTTTCTTCATCTTACATCTATCTTTACAGGTTTTTTTTTAATCCCCAATGCGATAAATGCGCTTATCCTAACTTATAAACTAACATCTATAACTAATTATAAATAATGCATTTCTTGTGAATTCACCCAGAGTACAACAAAATAAGTCCGTCTCATTAGCTATCTGGTTAAGCGTGTGAATTGCGCGCGTAAGTGGCGCCTCCCTTAATAGGTTGGTCCGGCCACGCGGCTCGACCAGCAAGCGCGGTCGTCGTCGTCGCCACACGTACCTGTCGGGAACACACAGGCTCAGCTGTCCTAAAACCATTGGATTGTGAACCTTTCCTCTCAGTATTTTAAATATATATGAGGCAAGTGCTAGATTCCTCCTAACCCTTAATTCGTGATACATGATTCGTACATGATTTTTTTAGCTGTCAAAATTAATGTTTTCGGCTTCGATTGGTTTGTCGAAATAAACTTAAGTATTTTCGAGCTGATTCTAATTTCAGAAACGGGGTTTCAGCATATACTTAGCTAAATATTTTCGTAACCAAAATTATATCATACTAGCTGTGGCCACAGGCTATCGCCCGTGATAGTAGAAAATTATTCATACTCCGGAGAAAAGAAGTCGTGTTATTCCAGGACATGGTCTACCCGTGTACCAAGTTTCATCGAAATCTGTACAGCTGTTCGAGCGAACAAACATACATACACACTCACAAACATTCACTTTTATAAGTGTGTTTTTTTTTTTTCAAAAAGTTTATCATGTATTCTATCCACGGGCAGTGCGAAAATGAGACCCGGGGACGAAAACAAGGAAGGAACAGGAGTGGGTTTTTAGTCAGTAAAAGTCTGATAATATCTCCCGCTCTACCAAAGAGCGGGGGATGTCATTGGATGATTTGCCCACAAAAATAATCATGTATTCTTTTCAGCCGATATACGTCCACTGTTGGACATAGGCCTCCCCCAAGTGTCGCCACAAAGAACGATCCTGTGCGTATTCTTTATACAACAAAATAATTAAGAAACGTGAACAAATAAAACCATTAAATAAAATCGTATCACTCAGAGTTGTAATCGTTAAATGTCGTCTGTCGTAAAGGAACAATTTACCATGTTTATTGCAGACTACGAAGGCAGCACTGTTTTATCGTTTTAAAACCTACAAAGATACAGAAAGTGTTTTAGGGGCCTCACCATGACGTGATAAAATGACTGGCCTGTTGGTCTAGTGGTTAGTGGCCCTGACTGTTATGCCAGAGGTCGTGGGTTCGATTCGCATCCAGGACAAATGTTCATGTGATGAGCATGGTCATTTGTTCTGTCATGTTGTATTTCGAAATAAATAAGTATGTTTATCAGTTGTCTAGTACCCATAACACAAGCTCTGCTTAGCTTAAGACTAGACGGCGTTGTGGAATATTAAAAATATTGATATACTGTTGCTAAAAAAGAATAGCGTTATCGGTCATGTACAGTTATGTCACTTCCTAGCATTGTAATTATCTGACCTCCAGACCTGACAATCAGCACACAAGCTCGACCATGAGCAAAAGCTGAAAACACTCGACTGGAGGAAATGAATTAGTGATACGCAGACCTAATCGATGGCCTGGCCCTGGCATATACCTACATGGATATCAATTACACTACGTATAGGCGATTCTGACACATTTCTCCGATGTTCCTTCGTCTTTGAACGGTTCACCAACAGAATGACACACGTTCACCGATAGCACGTCATAATTATAAGTTAGGCAATACATCATCATCATATTCCTGCCCTTGTCCCGTTTTATTTGTGGTCAGCGCAACACGTTTTTTTCTTCCATTCTGTCCTGTCACCGTCACGCTATCACTAACTTCCTTTTCTTTCATATCACTTTCTCACACAATCCATCCATCTTTTCTTTGGCTAGGCAATACATATACAACATCATTTTTAGTTTATGCAAAACCTGAATATAGTTTGTTCAAAATCAGTAACTGAATGGATTCCAATAGTTTTTACACCATTTTATATTTTTTCCCAAAAATATTTAAAATGGTCAAAAGTTGGATACCACCCATACTAAGTACAACGCAAGTCATGGCAGGTCATAGCGGGTATTAGGTGCCATCAAACAGCAGGGTGCAAGTGCAAAACCACCCCTTAGTCGCCTGGATGGTTCGGTGAAATTTGTGATTTTAAATGATACGATGCCTGAAATGTTGTACATATATTCTTTACATAAAAATACTTGACACGTTTTCGGGTTTCGCATATAGATACTAAACCTACTGATGTATATATCAATACTACATAGGCTAGGCAATACATACGAGTATATAGTCGAGATCACGTTTGGCAAACATACTGCGAATGGCACAGGCCCGCCGTTCATTATAGCTGTCTGGGAAAGACGTAGGTTTAGTTCTGGACGTTATTCTAACCTAATTTGTTGAATTATTGATTTATCTTCATCTCAAGAAATATGCCACCAAAAATATTTAATGTTAAATGTTGCCAAGACGACCACATAAAGTTTGCCCTGTGAAAAAGATATCAGATCTCATGTAGAGCCAAGCTTCTGAATCTAGACGGCCTAACTCTACCGACCCTAACTTAACAAATTCTACATATCAGTAAAAATGTATGGCTTCGCCGTTTCGCTACCGTCGTGGCGGTGATGCGAATATTTAGTTCATGAAGTAAATAATGAATGAAAAGAAATCTTGTTATTACTATATTGATAGATATTATGTAAAAACAGTTTAGACTAGTCAACATTGTACTCAAAAGTTCAATAAAAATATTCATCACTACATAGTATAAAACAAAGTCGCTTTTTCTTTTCGTATATCCATATGTGCGCTTAAATCTTTAAAACTACGCAACGGATTTTGATGCGGTTTTTTTTAATAGGAATTTAATAGAGTGATTCAAGAGGAAGGTTTATGTGTATAATATTGCACCCGAGCGAAGCCGGGGCGGGTCACTAGTAATTAATAAACAAATAAAAATTAAGTCGTAATAGGAAGTAATCTAAGAGTTCGTGGATTATACAGTGTTCTCACATTCACATTGCAAAAAAAAAAGTCGCTATAAATGTGGTCACCTAATAGAAAGAAAACCATCGATTCGAAGAGAAGAAAGAAGAAGTAATATCACTCCAGATTTAATTTAAACTTCAAAAGCTTAAACAGCTCTCCTCCCTCAATAAGCCCTCTTACAGTTGCTCAAAATAATTGCTTTACGACGCAACCGAAGTCAAACTCCCGAGACAATCCTGCCATAGACATAACCATATGTATACAGTCTGAAAGCGTCGAAAACAAGGAAATGAGACGTCTTAGTTCCGCAGAACTGGTTTGAAGGAGCATCTGCAAGTGTACGAGGCAGTTGCGGTTCGTGGCTTCGTGAACTAAGCTAGTTTAAGACCTTTGCAACAGGTAATTTTGATGCAATACTAGGGGAGAAATTAGGAGCTTCTTTATTGCTTATTTTTTAAAATTTGGGGAAGCTTATAAGAAATTCTAAGCAATTTCTTTTAACATCATAATTGCGTTGATATTTTGGAGTACCTACAAGTACTTGTCACTATTTCTCATAATTTCGAATTGCATATCTATGTATAGCGAAAGCATTGCATTTAAATAATAATAATCACTGATTTCACAGCTCCTCATATCCCTACCAAAGGTCCAGGACCCCATGGTTTTGAGATAAAGCTATATTTGTTTCTGTGAAAATTATAATCTAGTTTCTTAATTAACAAACACACGCAATGATCTATAGGTACTCTACTTATTATAAAGAGGTAGTTTGTTTTTTTGTTTGTAGGAGGTAAACCTCTAGAAGTATTGGTCCGATTGGTAATTTTTTTTCACCGAGAGAAAGCTGCTTGACATATGAGTGACATTGGCTATATTTTAAGTACGCGGGCGACGCCACGGGCAAAAGCTAGTATTAAGTAATTTGTACAGTCCCACCCCTTCGAACAAAAGCTTCTGAAAAGACTGCCAGTAATGTTTATTGCTGACAGTCTTCGAACAACAGTGTCAGGCCGTGTTTATTCAGCTTTGACCTGCCATTTCGATTACCTCATCTACCCATCTAGCGCTTGGCCTGCTTTTGCTTCTAGTGTCTTGTGGTCCAGGCCATTACATTGCTCTCCTTCTCCATCTATCATCTTCAAACCTGACAGCAAGGCTCGCCTACTTCAATGTCCTCATACTTCAGAGTAAGGTCACAGCTCTAGCTTTACTGCAGTCATAATATGAAGTAGAACAATCGATTAAAAACAGCACATACAGCCTTTTGAATCTGTCTCAGCCAGAAACATCATGTTTTGTCGTCGCAAGCATTCGATTCTATTTCCTAAAACCTAAGAATTAAGATACATTTTCGCTAGCGTCACAAAAAAAAAACAGTTTTGGTAAAGCAATCATAGTTTGCTGTAGTGTAGTTTCTTGTGAACTAAGTTTATTGTGTTGGCTTTTAATAAAACCTCGTTATTGTGATATAATAGCTTGAGTTTAATGTCCTATATAACCGATTTTGCGACCATTTTGGTGGCTACTTTTTTTCAATCAAAATCTCTTTGTTGCAATAAAAAAATATGAGCAACGATCGTTTTGTTGACCATTATGTATTTCAACGTTGTTGTATTTGTTGACAGGTTGTCACTGTCCCCTTATATCTATTAAATACTAGCTTTTGTCCGCGGTTTCGCTCCCTCTCCCGCTCTACCCTACTACTCCACCCTATTATACCTTACTCTACCCTATTCTACCCTACTTTACCCTACTCTACCGTTCTCTACCCTATTTATTTACCCTATCTATTTTCTTTTTCATAGGAACCTCAAAATAACAAACAACAAAAAAGGAATTAGCGAAATCGGTATAGCTGTTCTCGAAATTTGCGTTTAGCAACACATTTAGCGATTAATTTGTATGATAGAGAAAATTCTAAAATATTGTAATTTTTTTTTTTTATTTATAGCCGTATTAGTGTGTTGCCGATTCTTCTAGCACCAAATGAAACCGTGCTTATTATTATATTAAAAAAGATAGGAATAGTATAAAGTATTTTGAATTTGATTTCATTCACATTGTGTAGACGCCGGACGCCTACCTCGCCGTTATAAAACTGATTTAAGCTAGAACTACACTGCGCACACGTGTGCCACACACCGATCTGGGCGCGTCGATCTCTATACATTGTATATGGAAACTAGACTTGTAGAGCTACACTTGATACACGCCACGCGACGTCGTTCTACGTACAAATCAGGCGTGTTACACGAGTGCGTTTGGTCTAATTTAGTTCTAGCTTCATATTCGTCCAAACGTCACACATTACAAACTCAGGTCAGAATCAGGTCCAGTTGAAAACCAGCGTCAGGCACTAGCTGTTATCTGGCATTTGTGCTGAAATGGACCTACGTGAGGCGTATTATTTTAGCTCCGTTAATACCTAAATAGTGTTTGTCTAAACCGTATTGTTCCAAATAAATCTATTTTTATCTTTCTTTAAAAATACGGTAAGTTTTTTGATACCAAGAAGAGTTGATGCTCACAAAGATGTTTCGATACCGGTATCATTTCCGATCAAGTTCCGGAAAGAAACCGTACCGTAGAAAACCGTATCAAGAGCAAGCTATACGAATCGATTCTCAACATCTTCATTTTATATTCGAAGATATAAAACTATAAAAATCCTTTGGGTAGATTCTAAATAACTTTGTAGTTGAGTGGTGAAGACAAGCGAGTAAGTAGATATTCGAAACTTAGGATATTAGTTAAGTGAATTTGTTGTCTAAAGGTGAGTATAGACTACAATATTTTCTGGAGCATTTCTGTGTAATGTAAAATTCTTACGAATGGTACAATACAGGCAAAAGCTCAGTTTCCTAAGCATTACCATGTAATGTAACGTTCCTGCGAATGCTCGGCGTTATGTTACGGGTAAATGCTCACAGCGAGTGTGTATTTACCAACATTTCGTTGTACCCATTTAATGTCTTCCACCTTACTTTACTCTTCCCTATTTTATTGAAATTGTGTAACATATTATATTATAATACATTATTTATATATTTATAGTTATGTATTGTGTTTTATACGCAGTTAATTTGTTAGTAGTACACCACAGACTACCCCTTGTATTATTTTAAGTTCTTGTCCATCCTAAGGTTGTCTGGAAGATATTGCTTTCAGCGATAAGACCGCCATTGTACCCATAAATTTAATTTTATGTATAATCTGTGTTACTTTTTGGTGTACAATAAAGTTTTATTCTATTCTATTCTATTTTTTTTTTAAATGTCACCCCGCAACCCATAGTCGTTCGATTTTCGCTGAGAGCAGTTGTGTTGCATGCGATCGCGCGCGTACCACAGTGTAAAGTGCTTACTCATCAAAATAACGCCGTCGAGTCCGATGCATCGCAATGACCTAGTTTTTGCGCAATGATGACGACTGACGGCGAATATTATTGTTAAGGCGAAGCTAATACTCAATTATATTTTACAATGAGTTCGAAAAAGGAGACTCTGGGTGATACCAGAATAATCTTGAATACACAGACTGAACATTTGTTATTTAAATATTTTTGTGAAGAACAGAATCAGCGTAAAAAACTGGAAAAAGACTTAAATGACCTGAAAAGTCAAATAGAAATCCTCCAGCAGCAACTGAAAGTTCAAGCGGTAAACTCACCGCAATCAGCATCTACCACCAATGAAACTTCTCTCCCACCTGTTGAATACAGCACAGATGAAGAGGAGCTTGCTCGAAAAACAGGTTGGATAAGGCAAAAAAGCAGGAAAAAAAGGAAATTGAACACCTCTCCCGCCCAACCTACTCAAACTGAACACGAAATTAAAGAGAACAAAGGTAAGGAAAAATATATCAGAACTCCTATGCCACCACCTATTATCGTAGATGGTATCCAGGAATACCAAAAATTCTTCGATTTCCTATGCGAAAACCAATCTGCTGACACATTCAGCATCAAAATGATGAACGGGGATACCGTCAAAGTAAATGCTAAATGCGAAAAATCGTACAGAGCAATCACTAATGCTCTTAAAAACAATAATTGTCTTTGGCACTCCTATGAGAATAAGCAGGAGAGACCAATAAGAGTTGTGGCGAAAAAATTGCATCATACATGCATCCCAGAAAGAGTAGTAGAGGACTTGCGAAGCAAAGGCTATAAGATTTTAGAAGCAGTCAATAAATTGAGTTGGAAAACTAAAGAGCCACTCAATATGTTTATGTTGTCTTTTTCAAACGATGAAGAAACCAGTAAAATTTATAATATAAAATATATAATGGGATGTAATGTAGAAATTCAGCCCCTTAAATCTACAAAACTGGTACCACAGTGCAAAAGATGCCAGGCATACGGCCATACGCAAAAGTATTGCTCAAAAGAACCGAGGTGTGTAAAATGCACTGGTAAACATCTCACCAAGGATTGCAAAAAATCAAAGGAAGAGAAGCCAAAATGCGTCCACTGTGGAGCTCCACATCCTGCCAACTACCGGGGTTGCATTGTTGCTAAAGAAATTCAGCAGATTAGAAACAATAAATCAAAAAACCATCATACCACCCCTCAACAAAATGCACCTACTGAAAAAGGTGAAGGTCCTTATTTGAACAATCCAAGTCAAATGACGAAGAAAACCACCACAAAAAACATTTCATACGCCCAAGCAGCTGCAAGAGGTGTAGCAAAGGCGCCAATGGTTGATAAGAATAGCGACAAGAAGTTGGATGAAATATTAAAGTTAATGTCATCATTCGACGAGAGGCTGAAGAAAATTGAAAATAGCAACAAAATTGCTACTCTTAAGCTTAAAAAATGACCATTACACTGAAGTTTATGACATGGAACTCAAATGGGTTATTAAAACACCAGAACGAGTTACAAGTAGTATTAGACCTAGAAAAAATAGATGTGTGCCTTATATCAGAAACACACTTCACAAAACAATCTTATATTAAGTTTAAAGGGTACAAAGTATATCATGCACTTCACCCAGATAATTCTGCAAGAGGCGGTAGTGCCGTTATTGTAAAAGAAAATTTACAGCACTATGAAGAGCTCAAATATGAAGAGAAAGATATTCAAGCAGTGGCGATTTGTCTCCAAACTAAAAAGTATCCACTAACAGTGTCTGCCATCTATTGTCCACCTCGGTATATGATAAAAAGAGATCACTATATACGTTTCCTTAGCAGCCTTGGTAGTCGTTTTATCTTAGGTGGAGACTTTAATGCTAAAAATACCCATTGGGGCTCCAGACTAACTACCACTAAAGGCAAAGAACTACTGAGTGCCATAAAAGAGATGCAATGTGAAGTTATATCTACAGGAAAGCCCACCTACTGGCCAACAGATCCGAATAAAATTCCAGACCTAATAGATTTTTTCGTAACCAAAAATCTATCAACTAATTATATAAAAACAGAACAAAGCTATGACATGAACTCAGATCACTCGGCAATCTATTTAGAAATGAGTGAAAACATTTTGTACAAACAAAACAGGCTCACTCTTGTCAATAAATACACAGATTGGGAGAGTTTTAAGACCACATTGGATGATCAAATAGATCTTAAAGTTTCTTTAAAAACACCCGAACATTTAAATATCGAATTAGAAAAGTTTGTAACGCAGATTCAGCAAGCAGCGTGGGAAAATACACCCAATATCAACAAGAGAACGAAGGGAAGTATCTATCCCTTCAGTATCAAGCAACTCATTATGGATAAAAGAAGACAGAGAAAAACGTGGCATCAGTCTAGGTGCCCTGATGACAAACGCAAACTAAACAATCTAACAAAAAAAGTAAGAAGACTAATTCAGAACTTTAAAGATGATTCAACCAAAACCTATCTTCAGGAACTAAGTAACGACCTAAAGACAGACTACTCACTTTGGAAGGCTACCAAGCATCTCAAAAGACCGATCACACAAATTCCTCCCATCAAGTGTGAAAACGGGCAGTGGGCAGTCACTAGTAATCAAAAAGCCCAGAGGTTTGCTGAGCATCTAGAAAACATATTTCAACCAAACGAGGGGGAAATTATACAGAACTGCACTTCAGTTAACATGACACCAGAATATGAAGATATTAAACTAGTAACACCGAGAGAAGTCGCAAGAGAAATAAAACAAAATATAAACCGTCGAAAATCACCAGGTTATGATTTAATAACAGGGGAAATACTACATAACATACCAAGAAAGGGTCTAGTTAAGCTGACAACCCTTATTAATGCTGCACTAAAACTTAAGTTTGTACCAGACTTATGGAAAGTTGCTGAAGTGATCATGATAGCAAAGCCTGGGAAACCTGCACATGAAACAGCATCATATAGGCCAATCTCCTTGCTACCTATAATGTCAAAACTATTTGAAAAGCTGTTACTTAAACGGCTCAAAACAATAATACAAAGCAAGAACATAATACCAGAGCACCAGTTTGGTTTTCGAGAAAAACACTCAACTATCGATCAAGTGCATAGGATCACAAACGTAATAGAACACGCCCTTGAAGACAAGAAAGTTTGTTCTACTGTGTTCCTAGACGTGGCACAAGCTTTCGACAAAGTATGGCATGAAGGTCTAATATATAAACTAAAGAGCCTGTTACCGAAGCAGTTTGCAGATATCCTGGAATCTTACATTCTAAACAGAGTCTTTAGAATAAGGCAAGAAGATGCCTACTCAGAACTGAAGCAAATAAAAGCCGGCGTACCGCAAGGAAGTGTATTAGGTCCGGTCCTGTACCTAATATACACTTGCGATATTCCAGAATCAGAGCATAATACCGTTGGGACCTTTGCTGACGACACAGCCCTCATGGCTGTAGGAAACAGCCACGAAGAAGCAGTTGAAAAGGTTCAAATGGCTGTCAACCAAGTTTATGACTGGACTAAAAAATGGAGGATTAAATTAAATGAATCCAAATCTGTACACATAGACTTTAGTAACAAGAAACACCAGTATTCTCCAGTTTATATAAATAATAAACAAGTCCCATATGAGAATACAGCCAAATATCTGGGTATGACTCTTGACGCTAAGCTACGCTGGAAAGCCCACGTGAAGAAGAAAAGAGATGAACTCAACTTACGATTTAAGAGAATGTATTGGCTGCTTGGAAGAAATTCCACGTTGTCTGTACAGAACAAATTGCTATTATACAGACAAGTCCTGATGCCAGTTTGGACTTATGGTATTCAGCTGTGGGGCTGCGCCAAACAGACCAATATAAATATCATACAACGATTTCAGAACAAGGTACTAAGGGAAATTGTAAATGCACCTTGGTACATACGAAATGATGACCTCCATCGGGACCTAAAAGTTGAGTTCATCGATAAAGTGATAAAAAAATTTGCAGAAGCTCACGAAAAGCGACTTCATCAGCATGTGAACATCGAGGCAATCCAGCTTCTCGACCACACGCATATAGTGAGAAGACTAAAAAGAACAAAACCGTTCGAGTTAGTGTTTAGTGATAGTGAATAGTGAAATGTAGCATAATTGCTACCAAATAAATACAAGAACGAAGTGTATTCGCCTTAATAGAGACAATAAGAAAAGTGCTATTGGACACATTCTTAGTAAAGACAATTTATTAGTTTAGGATATAATTAAATTACTTATTAGTCTATATATAAGGCTAGATTGTAATAAAAACTAGGGTTCATCCTTTAGATGTACTCGAGGACTAAGGAAAAAAAAAAAAAAAAAAAAAAAAAACCCCGCAACCGCGCATCAGCCGCAATCGTGCCTCGACGAAATGTTACACCAATACGCTCGACGAAATGTTACACCAATATGTTCGTTGGTGTGTAACAAAGAGGCGAGCGTGCCCGGCAGTGATACACGACGTCGAGGATGATACACTAGAACATATCATAATGCGGCTCGTTGTTCTGTTACAAGTAAATTTTGTAGTTTATACTTACCTTAATGTTATTTTTGTCTAATTCGGCTGTGTAAGCTAAGCTGTGTAACTACTGCGAACGAGGAATACTGTCCCACCGTAATACCACGGTAATAGTATCATACAGTATTGTAACTCGGCCGTATCTTTGAAATAAATGCCTACAGCCGCGCGGTACGTAAACATGCGATAGGGCTGCCCGCCTCCAGCATTCTTAATATTCTAATTACATTTGCCTAGTTTGTGTTTCCATTTAGTTTTGTGATTGTAAATATACTTACTTTTTTATATAAACAAAATACTTTGTGGATTTAATAGGGAGTGTTCAATAAAAAAGGCGTGTTGTTTTTTGATTGGTAGATTTAAATAAAATGCTTTTTCTAGTATTATTCATACACATAGTACAAAAAACCACTATTATTAATAATAAAATACCACGTCTTTACTTTAAATTATACAAACTAACAATAATCGCGCGATTATTGTTAAAAAAAACCGTCGTGTCCGCTGGTCACTGCGGCACAGTTGCGACTGTCTACATGCCGAGCCCATGCTACAACCGAGACGCGTAGGTATAGCTCGCGTTTACCGTGGTAATACAGTTCTAACTAGTACGGGGGTGAAGGTGAATCGGTTTCGTAACAACCAAAGGTTTGTTGTTAATTTGTGGAAATAAATTGGATTTGAATTGAAAAAAAAAAAAAATATTAAAAGGAAACCAAATTGCCTCGAGTTTTTGAGAGTTGTTCCTTTTAAATCTATTATGATACCTTAAAGTTATATTTGAAATAGGTAAAAGTGAATAGGTTACTTTTAGGCACGCGTGCTCCATCGTTAGTGAACCATAGGCATGCGGATTATCCGAAAGAGTTATCGTGACTATGGAGCGCAAAGAGCAACTGTAGGAACATAAGTGAGTTTTAGTCAGTAAAAGTCTGACACGCCCTCACGGTCTACCCAAAGCAGTAGAAACTAGTAAAGACATTTACGACGCCACAACTAGTATCTAAAATTCAAAATCCGGTATTAGAGTCCGCTACGCGATTAGAACATCGACAACCCGAAATCAACTTTAGGGCAGTTGCCCGGACCAGGCTCTACATCTGTCTGTTCGGAGGGTTCCTGCCTTTCAACGGATGTTTGTGGGATTTTATTTATACCCTGTTCCACCAATCTCTAAAAGCATCACATTTAGCACCTCAAAAAAACTCATTTTGACTTCTGTAGTCGTGCGCAGAAGTGACAACGAAGTAACAACAGTCAATCAAATCACTTGACACGGCATTAGCCGAAAGACGTCCACTCTTGGACACGTGCCTCCCTCAAGTGTCACCGAACGACCTGTTCTGTGCGTCTCATATCCATCGGATTTACGGGACACCACGCAGCGGAACACGATGCCGATGTTACGTGTTAAATAATAAATAATTTAAGTTTTGTTGTTATGATATTTATTAGTTTATTATTTTATAAGATTATTTTATGTATTTTTTCTATGGGCCTTCGATGCCTGAAATAAATGGTTATTATTATTTATTTTTATTATTTATTAAGCAGGTCATCGCTCAACGCTGTGTCTCCCGGTACGTGGTCGCCACTCCAGAACCTTTCGGCCCTATCCACCATCTGGTCTGCGAGCAATATGCTGTGTCCACTGATACTTAGGTTTGGCGATTCTTCGGGCTATGTCGGTAACCTTGGTCCTCCTGTGAATATCTTCATTTCTAATGTGATCACGCAAGGAAACTCCGAGTATAGCCCATCCGTTACTCATTAGGTGACTGCAAGCCTAGATGACAATTTAATAGGCTTTCAGAAACCGGGGGTAGCTGGCAGATAATTAATCTGCCGGCCAATACAGATTAATCTAAAACCAATACTAATAAATTCATCATAATCACGATATCGGTCGAATATACACGGACACGGTTCCATTTATTTTCGGTACAAATACGATTTAAAGCTCGGTTCATCTGTTTGGGCACGAACGCTGATTTTATCAAACGCTATCGGAATCCTCTTTACCGATACAGCTTTATTCTAGGAACCTATAAAATAAAAGGTTTATTTTTGTTTATGATAGACTAGCGGCCCGCCCCGGTTTCGCACGGGCAATAAATATAGCCTATGTTACTCAGGGTGAATGTAGCTTTCTTCCAATGGTGAAAGAATTTTTGAAATCGGCTTAGTGCAATAAGAGTCACTTTATGAGCAAGTGTATTGAAAAAAGAGATGTGAGTTTACATGTGGATGGATAGAGACGGAGAGGGAAGTCAAAGAATAGATGAATGCGAAGTGTTTTTAAATTTATTCATTACAAACATACACACAAAAATACAAATTTTCCTTCTTTATAATATTAGTGTAGATTACGTAGAAAATGGGGAAAGAAATCGTATTCAGTGGCGAATTTCTTAAGTAAGCTTAACAGCTACCTAGCGGTGCTCGTTTGAAAGAGTGACCGTGGGCTAAAACGCAGAGGGCAATTGAAGGAACACAAACGTGTTTTAGTCAGTAATCAATATCAGATGACTTCCTTAGCTCAAAAAAAAAGCTCATCAGCTACCTTACAAAGACGTTGACATCTGATGATGCCAATAATCTGTTGTCGAGTTCTCCGATGGTCCCGGTTGCCATTCGAAGAGTTTTGACAACCTATACATCAAGAATCGTGTTGTCGCGCCTAGTATTTATTATTATTATTTTGAAGATAAGGGGCTATACATCTCCCGTAGTGTAGAGGATGTAGTCACTGCGACCTAAAAGATCTATTGTGACTCGCCACCTTGTTAGAGTAACTCTTTTAGCCCGGAGGCTTCCAAGAAGTCTAGAATACTCCTAGGTTTAAGAGTTTTAATCTCCTCCGGGCGAATAATGTGTCGGCCCAGATGGATACTCCGTTTGTGGATAAGGGGCCCGCATTCACGCAAAAGGTGCTTAGGCGTCTCCCTCTCCTGATTACAGTACCGGCGAACATCAGTGTCACTCAGTTTCATGTGAAATTGTTGCCTGTTTAGTCGCGCCTAGTAACTGGGTTGAGGAGTTTTGCCGCGACGAGTTAGATTGGAAGCCGACCCCAAGCTAGTTGTTTAAAGATTTTTGATTATATTCTTTCCCTTCCCTATTCCCCATTAATTTTGATTCCCAAGAGTGTTGAAATATACGTTTTATGCGACATAAATGCTCATATCTTTTTTCTTCGTTAACTTAGAAGTTTGGATTTTTTTCACAGCTGCAGAGGACTGCAGACCTGAGTACATGGTTTTAATTTCAACTCGAAGCCTCCAAGCGTTCTCGAGATAAAGGGCCTTGACAGACAGACTGACGAACGGACAACCTATATCCTCCTATATATCCTATAAGGGTCCCGTTTTATCCTTTTTGAGTTACGAAACCCTAAAAAAAGTTAATTAAATCTATAAAAGCTTGCAATATTAAAACAAAAATGGTTAGCTTTGCACCTTTTACTTTATATGCATTATAATAACATGGAGACTCGTGAGGCCGACGATCCCTCTTAAAAACTTGATCGCGTTTGGAAATACGAACCCCCTTTACACTTGCTCTTTGAGGATTAGATTCCAATCCCGCCAAATAAAACGGAACGAGATAAGTTTTTGCGGGTTTTTTTTTCGATTGAATTTCAGTCAAAGTTGTTTTACTCTTAATGGTTCGCAAAATGATTCTAAATAGAGGTGTCTCAATGAAAGATGCACGATTTCGGTAAAATAAAGCTAAGTATTTACACAGCCCAATAGTACCTATATTTTTTTTTATTAATATTTTTTTTTTTCGTTGTTGATTGGTTTGCGCTTGACTGCTTGAGAACTGTGGTAATAAAATGAATTACACGTAAAGTAAAGTAGTAAAGCAGGTACATGCTTAGGTTTAACTCACAAAGTACAGTTTTTTTTTATTGTTGATAAGTTCGTGCTTGACCGCTATCTCACCTGATTGAAAGCTACGATGCGGTCGATGACGGACGCGTTTACCTATAAGAAACCTATTCACTCTCGACGTAAATGATTCCCGGATTGTAACTATCAGGAAACACAGACTCCGGCAAGGAATTCCACTCCTTAGCTGCATGCACAATGAATATATAAATACTAGTGCTTGACTGCGTTCCTGATGGTAAATAGTGACGCCAACATTGATGGTGAGGTGTATTAGTTTATTAAGAGCCTATTCACTCTAGCTTTGAAGACAACTATACTCTGTTCAAAATAACATTAGCCATTTATGAAAAAAAATAATACTATCCGTTCAACCGATTTTGACTTTTTAGTCTTGTAACCACTATTTGCTTTTAATGCCATCCTCATTATGCCTACTAACTTCTGTAAGAAGTTAAAATCGGTTGAACACAGTAAAAAAGGTCTAATCTTAACGCGAATAGAGTATAAATTATTTCATGGAAATGTACATACACATGCCAATGGAAAATGTCCACAATGTTTGGCACGGACCGTTGAAAATAAGTAGGGTGTTTTATGACATGGGCGGGCACGGGTCACAGGGAATGCCAGATCGATGACTAGGAAACACGCTTGACGGAAATTCCAAGTAGTTTATTTATTTAAGGGTTCATTATGGTTTTTTCCCGGTAATTTGGGGTGTTTAATAATAGTTATCGAGTTTTGTACACCCCTTTTTACCGTTACATAACGTAACGGTAAAAAGGGGTGAATAGTAACTCAGGGGTAGAAATAAAACTTCAAAGGGTATTTTCAAGATATTCTAATATTTTTTTGCAGCAGTCGAGTTAACTATATCAATTTATTAATTAATTGATATTTTAAATAGTCGATGCTTTGTTAGAGGCCGATAATAAGGTTTTAAAGTGAAAAACGAAACCAAAGTTTTGTTTCTATTCACCCCGTTTTACGGTATGTGACTAGAAGATATCTTTTAGTTCGTTTTTTACAAAAGAACAGTCAGAATAAGAAACACTTGCTTTGCTTAACCCCATTTTTTAGTTTAAGTTCTTATATTCCATCCCAAGGTTATCTGGAAGATATCGCTGTCAGCGATAAGACCGCCATTGTACCCATAGATTTAAGTTTCTGTATCCTTGTTACTATTTTGGTGTACAATAAAGTTTATTCTATTCTATTCTTAATTTTTTTTTGCATATATTTAGAGCAATATTCTTTATCATGATGGATAATAAGTAGCTGTCATCCGAATCAAAAGTTATCATCACGGCCGCATTGCTGGATGACGAATTTTGCAATATAATGCAGTGCACTAGGTTTTCGTAATGATTAATCTTATCAGATTATTGTTGTGCATGCATGACACCTACATTTTATTTGATTATAATTATTATTACCTTAAAAAACCTCCAAAACTTTATAATTAAGGTTTTCTAAGGGTTTATTTTTATTCGTTGTTCATCTATATATATCTCTCTACATCGACGCACAAACGAATACCACGGATCCAGCACATGATTCTGGACCTCTCAGTGGTAGAATTTCTCGTCAGCTTACCCAGGCGCGGGCTTGCGGACGGTGAGCAATTGGAAGCTCGCTTTCCGACCGTCCGGACCGAGACCAGTCGACGACGGCGTATACTTTTTCCACGCGCCTCAAGGAGTTGTTGGTAGCCGTAGGAGCCCAGCAGGGTCACACCAGCCTATTGGATCCAAGGGTCTGTTCCCGAAAGGGGGGCTCGGCCCCGGCATGAAAGGCAACGAAAGAACGTGGTCGGTTTTTTTAGTCAGTAAGAGTCTGACATTATCTCCCGCCATCATCTGGATAATTTTTACCCACCTAAAAAAAAATGACTCACAGCTGAGGCTCAGCATTACGAGCCGAGATTCGAACTTATAGTCGATCCATACAACACGACTTTGAGTTCGGGTCAAGCTCCGCTCGTCCTCGGCTCCTCCAGCGTAGACCTAACTTTACAAAATATTTCCATCACAAATTCTCTCTCATACAATTTAAATTCCACCCTGTACATTGCGGTTTATAACCGTAAACTAGAGCGTGTTCCTATTATAATCAGGGACCGTACAACCCCGAATATGAGTTAACTCTTTCGAAAGGGTTACAGGTTGAACGCCTATAGCAACGGAAAGGGTTACCTCTTGATAGTGCTAGCCCCTTCATAACCCTAACGTTAGGGTAACCCTTTCAATAAGTTAACTCGTTCAAGAGGTTACCGGTTCTTGTATGATATCCAATTGAAACAATAACCCTTTGAAAGGGTTCGTCGTCCAAAACCCTTTAAAACCCTTTGATAACCATAGGGTTTTAAAGGGTTTTGGAGAGCAGGAATAGATTTTGACCTTGAAAGTTTGGAATCGTATAGAATTGTCCATAAGTGTTTTTTACTCGGTTTGATAGGACAGTGTTTTCTTTTTAAATTTTAATAACGTCTGAATATTTTTGCTAGGATTTTTGTTGTATTTGTACTAGTTTTGATAAAGATCATTGGGCATATCTGACCCGCTTTGTGAAGCACTTGTAGTGACCTACATATTGTTAATATTATATTAAATTAATTAATTATATAAAATCAAAATAAAATAATTAATTTACATAATGTACATACACTAACAACTAGTATTATATAGAATCAGGAATAAAATAAACAAACAATGTCCTAACATCAACGAACAAACCGACCGAGTCAATTTCGCCTTAGTAGCTAATTTGTTATTAGTTGACCGGCCGTAGCTATACGATACATTTATCGTCCAGCGCCCGGCGGGTCAGTCGCGCTACCTGAACCGCGCGCGCAAGCGAGACAGCGCTATCTTAGTGTTGCGCTCGCGCCCGCGCATCGGTCAGCCGGTATGCATGACCGGGCAGTACGTTTTGCCGAGTCTACCGCCTAACGTATGTCTGTTCCGCGATATCTCGCCGCGCATAAGTTTATATTGTATTCCGCTTACTTTCGTCTATCTATCTTTCTACCACTCCTTCTATCTCTTCTTAGTGGAATTCTTGTATGTACGTGAACTGTAACCTGTGACTGTGTCCAATAAACTTTCTTCTTCTTCTTGTGTACTTCGGACTTTTACTCATCTCTTCACACTATCTTCCTCTTCAATCACTCACACACTCATTCTACATTGGTGACCCCGACGTGCAGATATTAATCAAAATAGTTTTGAACTAAGGGGAAAATTATAACCTTTAATTGTATATAATTATTTAATTAAATATCAATGAAGGAAAATAAATATAAATGTCTGAAGGCCGTATTTTTGTAACGGACCACCATTCGAAAATGTTATTTTAATAGACACCGGTTCCGATTTATGCGTTTTCGCGTTAGAACACCATTCACGAGCACAAAACACGGCTTAACAGCTTTTTTTTATGGTGGTCAAAAATCATCCAATGACAACCCGCGCTCTTGGGCGGAGCAGGAGATAGTGTCGGACTCTGACTAAAAGCCACCCCGTTCTTTCTAGTCTTCATACAGGGATTGAGCTCCCTTTCGGATAACCCTGGACCCAGTAGGCTTTGACCCAGCTGGGCGCCTGCTGTTGCTGACAACTCCTTGAGGCGTGGGGAAACAGTGCGCTATTTCGACGTCTTGGGCTCGGTCCGGACAGTTACCGGGTGGTCGGTCAGTGAACTATCCATGGCTCACTGTTCGCAAGCCCACGTCTACGGCGGTCGGCCTCTTTCTTTGCTAGCATTACTGCTTCGCAGAAGGAGCCGACCGCCTGTCACTCCTCTTCGCTCTGGACCATGGCCTGAACTAAGGCCCAGCGCGTGAGGTCTCCTCCGCCGATCGCCGATGGCACGGCAATCCGCCCAAGCAAGGCACACCTTGACTGTGTGCTCCACCGTGTCCTCCGGGCGTTCCACACAGTGGCGACACCCGGGCGTCTCTTCCGCCTGAATCCGGTGCAGGGACCTCCCGAACGTGCCATGTCCGGTAAGGACCTGCGTCATGCGGAAGGTAAGCACGCCGTGAGGTCTTTCCAGCCACGCCTCAAAGAGGGGACTTACCGCTATAATTGGCGTGCCCACGGCTTAACAGCTGCGATTGGGTCAGCCATCAACACATACGGCCCGATACGCTTTCCAACGCTACGATTTTAGTCCATCCGCGTTCTAATGCTGAGCTTTCTTTGATAATTCTTTCTTTTAGATCTGTTTGATTTTTCTTTCTGAATTTCAAATTTTGTGTAATCTGTATGGTATTTAATGTGAATTTCAACTTTTTTATTTTTTATATTCACCTAGTTATATGTGCATGCTGTGGTCTCCTGTAACTGAAGGAGCACACGTTAAAGGACCCCATGCCTAGTGATTTATACTATGTCTGTGTAACCTTTGTTGGAGATCCAAATAAATAAATAAATAACAAATGCATCTGACATGTCAATAGGGGCCTTGCTGCAGCAACAAGATGTTAAGCAATGGGTATCCTCCTCCTCCTTGAGTCGTATTCCTCATTACTGAGGGTCGTGAAGTTACCGCTGGATTAGCTTCTTAGTAATGGTATCTCGCCATCTGTGACGGTTCTTAGCGTCATGAAGTGCGACGTGCAATTGGGTGTCCAGTGTGGAGCGGACCTGATCTGCCCATCTTATTGGGCTGCGGCCCCTTGGTCGTTTGCCATCAACCATGCCAGTTACGATGAGCAGTTGAAGGTTGTGGCCATTTTTCCTGGCAATGTGGCCAAAGAACTCTAGTACTCTGCGCATGCAGGTAGTCGACAGTCTGATCTTGATGTTCAGTTCGCGTAAGATAGAGCTGTTTGTACGGGAGGCAGTCCAGGGAATTTGAAGCATTTTCCTCCAGCACCACATCTCGAAGGCATCAATGCGGTCGCGGTCAGCCTTTTTTAAAGTCCAAGTCTCAGCCCCGTAGCTAAATATGGAGAAGACTACACTTTTGACCAGTATGGTTTTGGTTTTGCGTGAAATGTTACGATCCCTCCATATGCCTTGCAACTGCGACATTGCACTTTTGGCCATTTGTATGCGCCTCCGGATTTCTTTTTCACAAGAACCTGTATTGCTGATGTTTGCACCGAGATAGATAAAGTTATCAACCACCTCAAGCCCAAGAGTTCCCGTGAGTTGCAGCTTTCTGCTTCGGTCTACTACCATCATCTTGGTTTTGCTGTGATTGATCTTGAGACCCATTTCCAGGCTATTGCGCTCAATTCTATTCAGTATCTCCACCATTTCTGCTTCATTGGCGGCCGGAAGCGTGGTGGCGTCTGCGTACCGGAGGTTAGAGATCTTGGTGCCTCCAACGGTGACTCCTCCATCTCAGTTTTCTGCAATGGGAATCACTGGGTTTCTTTTCCAAGAAGCTGAACTCAGCACAGAAAAAATATAGTTCGTACGACCGTGAGTTGTTGGCAGTGTACGAGGCTTTAAGGTATTTTCGTCACATGGTAGAGGCACGAAACTTCGTGGTCATCACAAACCATCGCCCACTCACGTACGCTTTTACGACAGTACTATACATATATTTTGTTAAATCCAACACAACAAGGACGACCAAGTATAGAAGAGTACTACTGCTCATGTATACTCGGCCGCCGCACTGTAGGGAGCTGCGCCCATATCGCTAGCATAATATCTATCTGTCTTGGGCCAGACATCAGGAAGCAACAGACGCGCCCGCTGCCTTTTTATCGATCTTATGCTTGATTTGGATCAAATTTAATAAAAATTATAAATGGATTAGCATTTTATTCATATTTCCCAAATCAGTTTATGACACTTGAATTTATCTAGATCCCCGTGGCTCACATTAATGAGGCTACTGCCATAGGAAATCAGAGCCTTATATCATTATATACTGCTATATTTCGTTTGTGTCTGCCGTGGGTATGGTTTCCATACTTAGGTGCCCAATGATCTTTAAATCTGTGTTTTACAAAAAACTTTAGACGTCTGCAATGCTTTTTCAGCAAAATATTGGCGAAAAACTAATTTTTCACAGTTTCTATGGCGCGACCCTGGTGTTTTAGCCTTAGTGCTCCTAAAATATAAATACAGGATTATTTTAAATATATTTTTGTATTTTTTTTTTATAAATTCTATCTGCTATTTTCCTAAATTTCAGGTCTCTGCAATCATCATCTTCCTGCCACTATCCCGTTTTATTTGGGGACGGCGCAACACGTTTTTTTCTTCCATTCTGTCCTGTCGCTCGTCACGCTATCATTAACTCCCTTTTCATTCATATTGTTACGTACGTGGGTAACAAAATGCCGATTTACCAATAAAGAACTTTATTTACCACAAACAATAAGTAATTAGTCCAGTCAACAATAATCCAAAATCACAATTAGCACTAGAGTTCTGTTACACTATCGCCTCGGTCGTTAGATAAAATCACTTTGCACACTTAGGTAGATCGCTCTTGATCGCAGTCGAAATCAAAACAGACTCACTACCGTTCGGGGGCTCGTATTTATACGCGGAGCAAAGAAAATTCTAGATACTGACGTCTTAGGATAGATCCAGAACAATAGAGTCGCGTCGCGGGGCCATAAATCAATTTTATTACTTTGTCCTTCGCGAGTCACTTTCACGCGAATTTCGACTCTATTCTTAATGGCGGAAAGTACCATTTCCCTTATCCACCTATAGATACCTACAGATTACATACCTACTAAATAGTAGGTACAACGAGTACTTATGAAGGAATGTTCCAGATCTTGCCAGGCTAGGTAGGTACTTTGGTTCTAGAGCTTTCGAACAGCAATGCGTTTTAATTATTCGTTGCCACTCTTTATTTTGTCGGAAATATGACGTGTTGAAGTTTAACGGCGTACCAATATCACTTCTCACACAATCCATCCATCTTTTCTTTGACCTCTCTCTCCCTCTCCATCCGTCCACACATGTAAATTCATAACTCTTTTGGCAACATGCGATTCATCTCTCCTCCTTACATGACCATACCAAGAAAAACGATTCCCTTTCAACTTTTCAGTCACTAGCGCCACTTACAAACTTTCCCTAATCTACTCATTTCTCACTTTATCCATTCTCGTCGCACCACACATCCATCTTAAGATTCTCATCTCCGCTACATGCAATCTTTTTCATCCGTCTTTTTCACAGCCCAACATTCCGATCCATACATATACGTACAACAGGCCTTATCACGGATTTGTAGATTTTACCCTTCAACTTGGAGGGGCATCCGTGGGTCACAAGTTGTTCCCGTGACCTGTCGCCATTTCATCCATCCTGCGTTGATACGATGAGTTACGTCCCGGTCTACCTCACCATCCCCTTGGACAAGCGACCCGAGGTACCGAAAGTCGGAACAGATCGGTATGGGCGTTCCGGCGAGAGCTAAAGGCACTGGAGTGGAGAGACCGCCGAAATCGCAGCACAAGTACTCCGTTTTGGTTCTACTCAATTTCAACACTTTCCAGTCTGTGCCACCACACCTCCGATCTGTTCTGGACCTCTAGGCCACTCTCGGCAACCAGCACAACTTCCACTATTTTTCTGTGTTCCGTGATCGTATGATTATGGACTGTGGAGTCGCTAGGTCCTTGACTGCGTGTTGCGACTTGACGCATACTTACCGAATGCATGCAGTTTAGTACTTTAATTAATAATTGAATTACATAGTAATTGAGTTACATTGTAATTAGATTACTTTGGATGTGCTATGAAATTAATTACAATGTATTTAAATACAAAGTAATTTAATTACAATGTAACCTAATTACATAGTATTTAATTATATTGTAATTATTGCTTTGAATATGAAAGGTCGCATACTTGCACCGCTTGGTTACGATATTGGTACCTGTAAGGACATAGAAATAAGGCTGGGACATCACAGAATCTCTGGTGGTAAGTAGTGATGCAATCTGATAGTGAGGCCCACTAGTTTATGAGCCTATGTCCAACAGAAGACGTCGGACACTATAGCGTGAGGGAGGCCTATGTCCAACAGTGGACAGCAGTAATTATAGCGCCTAAATGGCGATACTTGGGGGAGACTTATGTCCAACAGTGGACATCGGTCATAATAGCGAAAAGAAGTTCTATGTCCAACAGTGGACACAAGTCATTATTGCGAGGGGCAGACTTATGTCCAACAGTGGGCATCAGTCATTATAGCGAGGTGGAGGCCTATGTCCAACAGTAAACATCGGCCATTATAGCGAGGGGCAAACTTACGCCCAGCAGTGGGCATCAGTCATTAAAGCGCCTAAATGGTGACACTTCGGAGGAGGCTTATGTCCAACAGTAGACACAGGTCATTATGGCGAGGAGCAGACTTTTGTCCACCAGTGGGCATCAGTCATTATAGTGCCTAAACCGCGACACTTAGGGAAGCTTATGTCCAAAAGTGGGTACAGGTCATTATAGCGAGGTGGAGGCCTATGTCTAACAGTGGACATCGGCCATTATAGCGAGGGGTAAACTTATGCCCAGCAGTGGGCATCAGTCATTATAGCGCCTAAATGGCGACACTGGGAGAGCTTTATGTTCAACTGTGGACACAGGTCATTATGGCGAGGAGCAGACTTTTGTCCACCAGTGGGCATCAGTCATTATAGCGAGGTGGAGGCCTATGTCCAACAGTGAACATCGGCCATTATAGCGAGGGGCAAACTTATGCCCAGCAGTGGGCATCAGTCATTAAAGCGCTTAAATGGTGACACTTTGGAGGAGGCTTATGTCCAACAGTATACACAGGTTATTATGGCGAGGGGCAGACTTTTGTCCAACAATGGGCATCAGTCATTATAGTGCCTAAATGGTGACACTCGGGGAGGCTTATGTCCAACTGTGGGCACAGGTCATTACAATGAGGTGGAGTCCTGTGTCCAACAGTGGACATCGGTCAATATAGCGAGGGGCAGACTTATGCCCATCCACCAAATAAAACCGAAATATTCGAAAGATTCTTATTTTTTTTCCCCAAGTGATTTTTTCCGCAAAATTTCAATGCAACATGTAAATAAAAAACGGAAAAAATGTGTAATTACATTTTATCAGATTACTTGTGTAATCTATTATAATGTTATTAGATTAACTTGTAATTTAATTACTTTGTATTTAATTACAGTGAGTACTCATTGTAATGAATTACTTAAGTAATCTGTTACAAAGTAATTCAATTACCAATTACAATGTAACTGTAATTTGTAATTGTTAATCTAATTACTTTTTGCCCATCACTGCTTTAAATTAAGGTACGAGCGATAATATTTATAATATTTGTAGTCTGAAAAAAAGGGTTTTTAATAGGGTTTTGACAAAGGGTTGTTTTAAAACCCATTCCGTATTGGTTACACTTTTTTACGAAAACCCTCATCAATGGATAACCTCTTCAAAACCCTTTCGATTTGCTTACCTGTTTATTCAAAAACCCATTCTGAAGGGGTTATATTTTTTAATGGCTACACGTTTTTAACGGGTTACCCCTTCAGAATGGGTTTTTGAATAAACAGGTAAGCAAATCGAAAGGGTTTTGAAGAGGTTATCCATTGATGAGGGTTTTCGTAAAAAAGTGTAACCAATACGGAATGGGTTTTAAAACAACCCTTTGTCAAAACCCTATTAAAAACCCTTTCAATGGGTAACCAAAATGGTCCCTGATTATAATAAAAGACCAAGTTATAATGTGTTTGCATCAAAAGCGCAGCAGACGGTATGGCATTCTAAAAATGTTTGCGAGAACAACTCTAGTACACATTTACGCTTCGAGTAGTATGTTGTTTTGAATAAATACAAAATTTATAGACCAGGGTCAATAATTGTTGAAACGAAATAAAATCATAGGATGAAACAAAGTGTAAAGACAAAAGTTGTAGATCTTTTTATTATCTACAACTTTGCAATTTAACTTTTTTACATAGGACTTGTAGTTTTCTCGGAAATCGAGACAAACTGTTTTTTACCATTAAAAACGCACACCCATCCATTTCCCGACCTCAGATCGCCCGTAAATTATTGTTCCTTTCATTTTTGATATATTGTTTTCCTTTTCCAATAGGTTTCAACTTACTATGATTTTATTTCACTTTTTACCATTTTTAACGGCTTCAGCACTGGTCTATTATATAATAATGTTTGTTATTAAAAATCTTTTGAAAGCTGCTCTACATTTGTGTAGAGCAGCGTTCAAAAACTTTTACCATTGTCTTGGACGCAAGTTCGCGAAAAGTAAACATTTAACAATCGTATAAAAAAGTTGACTATAACTATAGGTTTAACATTACCATACGGGAGCACTGCATTATGTGGAATAGTTGAATCGGTACTTACCTGAAAGCAAATAAATAAATATTAATTACAAACCAAAAAGTAAACAAGAGTACCCAGAAAATTTCTCATCATCATTTCAGTCGAAACACGTACACAACTGTGCATAAGCCTTCTGCAAGTGTCACCACAATGTCTGATCCTGTACGTGACCCATCCTCCTTCCTACAAGTCATCGGTCACACCACCACTGCCACACCAGAGCCTTCCGGCTATTTCCAGGAAGTTTGTCGTCAGCCTGTCCGGTGAGGAGCAGGTCCAAGTCGACGGCGCTTAGTGTTCCACGCCTGCCTCAAAGAGATGTCATTAAATCTATAAGGCCCAGTAGGGCCGCTGCCTAGGTTGTGGAAAGGTTTGAAAGCGTGGCAGTGGCCCTAGAAAGAAAAGATATATGGGTTTTTAGTAGAATTCTGCCACGTCCTCACGCTCTCGCACCTAGAGTGGAAAAAGTCATTGAATGATTTCCCATCTCATAAAAAACTAAGTCACCCAAAAAACAAATAAGGGTGTTATGCTCAGAGTTTCCTTGCGTGATCGAATCAGAAATGAATATATCTCCGCAGGAAAACTAAGGTTGCACACAATGCCAGAAGAATGGGATGTGTGGCTATTTAAAAAAAAAAAAAGGAACATGAATAGGTCATTTCTATTAATAAGTTGTACTATAACATTCATAACAGATAAAACCAAGTAACAGTTATCTGCATTATAAATACGTTATCAATACATTACATTATTATCGGTTACTTTATTTCTTATCATTTTATCTATAGTCTGGGTAACGATAAAATAATAACATTAAGAATTTCAACATTTTCCCACGATCTTCTACGGTCAAAACCATAATTCTTCACTGTCAGAAATCGCGACGTCCCCTGAGGGCTGATAGAGGATTATTTTAATAATTTATATTCCACAGGTTAGAGGTTCAAATATAGCATAGTATAGCTATAGCATAACCAGCTTCATAATGTTTGGACTGCTGGAACTCAGGCGTCCTCTCCAGAGGAGGAGTTGCAGGCGGTCGCCTTCGCAAAACAGTAATGCTAGCAAAGGAGGAAACCGCATCAGGCAACAGCGCTCTCGCCACCGCCACAGGGATTCTGATCCCGATTTCCGGCCACCGTAAACGCAAGCTTGCGGACGGCGAACCATGGGTAGCTCGCTGTCCAACCTTCCGGTAACTGTCCGGATCGAGCCCAAGACGTCGACGGCGCGCACTGTTTCCGCGCGCCGCAAGGAGTTGTCAGCAACAGTAGGGGCCCAGCTGGGTCGAAGCCTACTGTGGCCAAGGTTATCCGAAAGGGGGCTCGAGCCCCAGTATGAAGGCTAGAAGGAACGGGGTCGGTTTTTAGTCAGTAAAAGTCTGATACTATCTCCCACTCCACCCAAGAGCGGGGATTGCCATTGGATGATTTTTCCCCACCATAAAAAAGGCCTGCTCTCCAGGAGAGAGAATGGGCCGTGAGACTATAACCCACCAAACAGGTCCAGTGCGGGCTAGTAGACGTAACATGCCTTCGTCTTTTAAGTTCTAAGATATGCCAGTTCCCTCACGATGGTTCTCTTCAACAATCTAAGAGCAGCGCTGATGAAATAAATAACAGAAAGTGAGCGCCTGGATGGTTATTAATCCTCGAGCAACTCGCAAGTCGGGGACGATACGGCCTCATCTAATTTAAATTGACGAATAAAACAGTTATTTGTAACCTGTACCCCTAGCCAAATTGCTAATCTGCAATAGTTAACGCTAGTAGAAAGCTTAAAATGTACGGGAATGACGCCATCTCAACGCTCAGTCACGTGGTCAGAACAAACGAATTGTATGCATGGCCAACTCGAAGCGTTCGACGCAAGCGAAACTGTTGTAACTTAGCTAGGGGGGCTGTTTGCAAAATAAGTACCATTTATCAGAACTGTTATTAATTTCTTGACTTTTACTAATTTAAGCCAAAACAGGAGTCTTATATGACATGTTAAAAAGTCAAGCGCGCAAGCGAGAAAGAGGGATGGAACTTTACACCCTATATAGCTCCCATACCATAAACAGTTTAGGTCGTCAAATGGCGCGGAGTTCGTGGTAGGGCCTCAGTACGAAAAGATACGAACGAAATCCATCCATATCGCCGACAACTTTAATTAAAGGGATTATTCAGAAAACCTATTTAATTGGGATTAAAGTTCATTTTAAGCCAGACTCGACGCCGACTGCCTAAAGTCTTTAAGATAGTTGATTATTTAGAAATCCTCCGTCTTATGAAGCTAGTCAAAATTGGAGGTCGAGGGTATAAGTGCTATGTTAAATATAATTGAAGTACTTTGAAGACATATTAAGGGCGTATACATCGCTGTAAACATCGCTAAATACTCCAGCATTACTTAAAACTAGTTTCAAGCGATTTGATTGGTTGAAACTAGTTATAAGTAAAGTTTGAGTTTTGAGTGGCGTTCTTTAATACGGGCCTTAGACTGGTGAACTAGGGTTTATATGACCCCATGCCTGTTCCAGTGCTACTGCTCTCAAAACAGGTGAAGGAAAACATCGTGAGGAAACCGGCATGTCCTAGAACCAAAAATTCAAAGACATGTGACATCCACCAACCCGCACTGGGCCCGCGTGATACATTACGGCTCATTCCCTCTCCTAGAGAGGAGGCCTGAGTCTCAGCAGTGGGAACATTAAAAAGGCTGATCGATGATGATGATGCCAGTTAAAAAAACACCAAAAGGAAGTAACCTTTTCAGAACACTTTTATTATGCGTACAGCTAAGGAATGGAGTTCCCTGCCGGAGTCTGCGTTTTCTGATAGCTACAACCTCTTTAAGTCAAGAGTGAATAGGATACTTTTAGGGGAGCGTGCTCCGCCGTCAGCCACATCATCGCTTACCATAAGATGAGATAGTGGTCAAACGCGAGCCTATCCAAGTATCCGTAATAAAAAAAACGTGTTTTCTATACAAAATGTATCCCGGGAGTAGGTATTTTCCCTTGGGACAATTTTCTATCATTTGAGGGAATCCGCTAGCAGCAACTAGTCCAACTATAAAAACCACAAAGCACTCAAAATCATCATCCCCAATTAACGTTCATACTAATAATTCACGATAAAGCCAATTTCTACCCTCTTCAAATTTCATTTAATTTTCAACATTTAATATGGATATTCGAATCTCAAAAGATTTCACATCCGAGTAGGGTTACCAGCTTGATATTAAATTTGTAAAAAAAAAAATGTTTTCATAAAAAAGTTTTGCAATTTTGTCGCAAACGTTATCTATGACACACCTTAAAGAGATGTCAGGTAATTGACGATGCCTGCCAAAGCAGTGTCAGCCAAAGCCGTCCTGGAGTGCAGAGGGGAACTGGAGGTACTGTCAGACACAGACACAGGGAGGGTCTCTCTCGCTCAACTGGAGACAGTTATTTGATGAATTCGCACTCACGTGAAAAGAAAAAACTTGAGTCTTTAATCCAAATCCAGGTCTATTGATTTACAAAAAACGGACAGTTACACACACACGGACAGTGGTTGACATCCCACCCATACGCACAAAGCGTTTTGGGATCACATTTATTGTGCGTACAGCCAAAGAGTGGAATTCCCTGCCAGAGTCTGTGTTTCCTGATAGCTACAATTTGGGGGTCTTTAAGTCAAGAGTGAATAGGTTACTTCTAGGCAAGCGTGCTCCATCGTCGGCCACATCATCGCTTACCATCAGGCGAGATGGTGGTCAAACGCGAGCCTATCAATAATAAAAAAAAAAGTTAGTGATAGAGTCCCGTTTTTACCCTTCGGGTACAGAACCCTAAATGTTAAAATGTCTGTTATTGAAAAATCGAGTGATCCAACCGAAAATTTTTTCATGGTATTATAATATGACATTCATAAACTGTACTTACGTAGTTTTAAGTTTCAGTCGCTAACATTATGTTATAACAAGCTTTTATTTAGTTTCACCTGTCCCGATGTTTGTCTGTAATCTAATCTAGCAAATTAAAGATCCATTTCTCGGTGACCGATTGAGCTGAAATTTTGCATGCATGTGCAAATCAAATGCCCCTATCGTGTTTGAGCTTACCGCGTTACAAAAGCTTGTTATTAAAAAATATATTTTAATTGCTTTTTAATTATTATTTTTTTGTTAGCCTGTTCTGTCCCACTCCTGGGCAAATGCCTCCCTCCACTCCTTCCATCTTTCGTGCGCCTGGGCTTCTTTATTTTTAATTAATAATTCAGAAACTTTTTTAGATTTGTTAACCCTACATCCGATCAATATGGCACGTAAAGATGGCACACGAGGGGATCGTCGCTATGGCAACCAGACTAAACTGCTAATATAGCTACCTATATATCGTGAATCAGATTGGGGGGTATTTTGTACCTCAGTGCACTTGCAAAATGTGTTTTCGGAAAAATTGTTTATCGGATTTTCCGGCGAGTGAATATTGAAAATTCCTGGATGCGTGTTATTTAGTTTTTATCCATGCTGATAGCTGAAAAACTGTGAAAATGTTTGTAAACTTTCGTCAATTATTCACTATGAGGTACATTATGAGCATGAACTCTTTGAATGCCAAGCGCAGCGCGTAGGGAATACGCTCTCTACGTTATTTTAAATGCTATGACTTCCCCTCACCGACACTAGGCTGATAAATTTTTCCATTTTCCTGAATTATCCTATGAAGGTCGGCTTCCCCTAAGGAGAAGGGGTTTTTTTTTCGGTGGCCAAAAATCATTTAATGACAACCCCCGCTCTTGGGTGGAGCGGGAGATAGTGTCAGACTCTTACTGACTAAAAACCCACCCCGTTCCTTCTAGCCTCTTCATACCGGGGCTCGAGTTTCCTTTCGGATAACCCTGGTCCCAGTAGGCTTCGACCCAGCTGGGCCCCTCCTGTTCCCGCGCGCAGCCGTCGACGTCTTGCGCTCGGTCCGGACAGTTACCGAACGGTCCGACAGCGAGCTACCCATGGCTCGCCGTCCGCGAGTCCAAGGTCGAGCTCCAAAATGCTAGAAAATGAATAACTACAAAGTTCTAAATATCAAGTTTAATTTAATAAACTATTTTTTATAATACCACGTTGTAATTTAGGACATCTATTTATCCCTTAAACTTGTCTAAGAGAGAGATTATGTTTGTCGCTCGCTCGTAAGCGTCGCTGGCGTCTAAAGGTTAATTCATGAATCCCCAAGCGACACCCGGTGGCCGCGCATCTATTGTCTTACTATTGTGTTTCTAATTGACGGTATCTGAAGGGTTAAAAAAAATTACCACTAGCTTTTTCTAGCGACCTCGCCCGCATTTAAAGCGAAAATTATCCCACGAAAGTACTACTTCCTTGATAAAAAAAAAACATCTAAACAAAAAGGTGTATCCGCATTTACGATTTTTGAATAGAATAGAATTACTTTTATTCGGTACAGACACAGCACAACGATTATACACAAAGTATTAGTAGTAGTATTTTATGTATAAGCTGTGTTACTTTTTGGTGTACAATAAAGTTTATTCTATTCTATTCTAAAGTAAACTATAACTTGGGGGTCTTTAAGTCAAGAGTGAATAGGTTACTTCTAGGCAAGCGTGCTCCATCGTCGACCACATCATCGCTTACCATCAGGCGAGATGGCGGTCAAACGGGAGCCTATCAATTATAAAAAAAATAAAAAAAAATAAGTAAACAAACACAAAGTACGCTGAGCGTGCCCGCATCGAAAGGGTGACCATCTCAGCATTTGCAGGATATCTTCATATTTCACCAGGTTAATTTCATAGATTCCCTAGAAACTGCAGGAAACATGACTAACTTAAGTTTACGAGTGAATAGTTCAGTATAACCAAGGGAATAATAAATCGTAATGGAGAAATAATGTCTGTGAGCTTAGTTGTAGTCGTATAAAAATGCTTTAAAGGGTTTTGTGGTACTCAAGTACCCGGTTCGTCCTTAAAATGTTTTTAATAAATTCTTTCTTGCTTAGAGACAAATATATTTCTAAATACTGTCAAAAACCCAACCGCTGGACTGAACAAAATTGCTGGCAACATCAGGGTTTTTTATGGTGGGGAAAATCATCCAATGATAACCCCCGCTCTTAGGCGGAGCGGGAGATAGTGTCAGACTGTTACTGACTAAAAACCCACCCCGATCCTTCTAGCCTTCATAACGGGGCACAATCTCCCTTTTGGATAACCCTGGCCCCAACAGGCTTAGGCCCGGCTAGGCCGCTGCTGTTGCTGACAACTCCTTGAGGCGCGCAGGAACAGTGCGCGCCGTCGACGAGGGTTGACATAAAAGTTGACATTTGTTTTTTTAACCTATTATTAAACTAGCTGTTCCTAGCGGCTTCACCCGCATGATAGCAGAAAATTATCCCAAGGGAACATACTTCCGGGATAAAAAGTACCCTATGTCCTATTCTAGGACATGGTCTATCCGTGTACCAAGTTTTATCAAAATCTGTTTTGCCACTTAGGCGTGAAGTCGTAACAAACAAACAAACTCACTTTATCTTTTATAATATTAGTAAGGAAGTAAGGATTGTCTCATCTATCAGACGCGATTCTATGGCGGCGCGGACACGAAGCTGATTTGCCACTTATAGAGAGTCAAGTGCCAATACCTTCTAAATGACAGTTTTTCGAGTAAATTACTTTTAAGCGCTTACATTTAAATGGTTTTCCCGCAAGTTTTAGTGTTTCCGAAACTAATATGTTGTTGCAACTGTTTCAAATTAAATTGTGTTAAACACCTAACTAAACCAAGGTGTAAATTGATTGTATTACCACCTAACTTATTTGGGATACTAATTTTTTACTTCGACAGCATGGTTGGGTTATGTCGATTGCGAAGTTTCGTTGTCGATATATGAAACACCGATCGTAACTTTCAGCTGCCCACCGAGTCTATTCCTCAACATTTTTCAAACCAATAATATTAGGCATCTCAAGATACAAAAAGATACTCAGTTTCAAATTACAGGGATCATTTAGCTCAGCCTAACGAGATGAAAGACGATCTTTCTTTTGTTGAGCGCCATGTTGAATCGATTTGGCTCATCTAGCAACTTGATTAAGACCTAGATCCATAATGTGTAGTTGCCAAGTTTAGTTTAAGATACTGGATGGATTCGCCGCAGTATCTTGCAGGGGCGCCGACTCCGTGGGTTCGGACACGATATCTCGATAGCGTCTCGGCCCACTCGTCGAACAGTTCCGGCTCAAACGCTCATTAGTGTGCGTCCACCGAGAGTAGGTATAAAAAGTGAAGTACATACATGAGATTGTCTTCTGTACCTATCTATTTTGTGCTTTAACTGTCCTGGTTTTGGAACGCAGCACAGTCTTTCGAACTGCGTCAACCTAGTAAGTATAATGCGCTCCATTGCTTCTTAGCGATCCTAAAGTTAGAACTTCTGAATTTTAGTCATGATTTTGATGAAATTTAGCACACGGGTAGGCCACTTTTTGGAATAGCATATCATCATCATCTTCCTGCCCTTGTCCCGTTTTATTTGGGGTCGGCGCAACACGTTTTTTTCTTCCATTCTGTCCTGTCACTCGTCATGCTATCACTAACTCCCTTTTCTTTCATATCACTTCTCACACAATCCATCCATCTTTTCTTTGGCCTCCCTCTCCCCTTCCATCCATCCACATGTAAACTCATAACTTTTTTAGCAACATGCGTTTCGTCCCTCCTTTTCACATGACCATACCAAGACAAACGATTTCCTTTCAGCTTTTCAGTCACTGGCGCCACTTTCAAACTTCCCCTAATATACTCATTTCTCACTTTATCCATTCTTGTCACACCACACAAAAATGCATGTATTGGAATAGCATATATGATACTTTTTATCCAGAGAGTATATTTCCTTGGGATAGTATAAATAAGCCTCTGGCAGCAGCTAAAGCATAAATCATAGACTAAGACTATCATAAATCCACTTATGGAAACACCAAGTAGGGATTAAGTTTTAAGAGGGTCCTTCTCCACTCGCTTATCGTAAACATCGAAAATTGTTTAAAAGCTTGTTACTTCATTTAATGCAATCCAACGCGATGTATGACGAAAAGGCAACGCAAAAAAAGAGAGATAACGCCTGGAAACTCTGTTAGTATTCGGTAATTCCGAGATTTACTCGAAAATTTCACAAAACTTGCTCCAGGAAATAGCTGTTTTTTTAAATTTTTTTTAATTTTTAGGCAAATTATGAAGTGTCAAAGTTCATAATACAAAATAGGACATTTTCAGAGGTTTTTACTGGATTAGTTTTACACAAATTTAGAAAATGGTTTCTTTAGAAACCTAGATAATATCCACAAGATACTGTGTTTCCAAAATATCTAATGAAAAGTGTGTAATAACGTCATAATCAGTTATGAGCGGTTGTATGAAAAACAGTGAAAATGTGTGTCGAGCACCACCTTAACCCAGCCGTTCGCATAAAACATGAGGGCACGTTATAATTTCCTGCCACACTAAAGTAAAGCCACCAAATAGATAGGTACAGAAGACAATCTCATATATGTTAATTTTTTACATACTTCAAATTTTTATATCTACGCTCGGTGGACGCACACTAATGAGCGTTTGAGCCGGAAATGTTCGGTGAGTGGTTCGAGACGCTACCGAGATATCGTGTCCGTGAGCGGTGTCTATGTGTGCGTTGCTCGAGCACGCTTTGTATGTAGATTGGCTTCTGTACCTATATATTTTGTGGTAAAGCCTACTTGGAAAAGTTCCGTCGACCTCATGACACGCACTTTGTTCTATTATTAGTAGAACAATGTCGTCATTGTGGGGGCTCGGGCTTTGACTGACCGATGAGCAAGAGAAAGCAGAAACATGCAGGTACTATCATCGCTATTGTCTGAAAAATGTTACGTTAAATGTGTCAAATGTATAAAATCCTTCAAAGAAAAACCTGCAACTGATAAACCTACTTAAACATTTCTAAATACACACATCATCATATCAGCCGAAAGACGTCCACTGTTGGACATAGGGCCCCAAAGCGCCATTGCCACAGCGACCGGTCTTGTGCATCACGCATCCATCGGATTCCAGCAACCCTGATCAGGACCTAGACCATGACGTTTAAAGTAAGATTGTTTTAATCTTATTCCAGTGTCGGTCAGAGACAGAGCTATACAGGTTGTCTAGCGCCATCTCTTACCCACACTGAAACAAGATTACAACCGTCTTACATTGAACGCCATGGTAGCCCTGCAGGTCATCGTTATATACACACATATTGTAGATACAGGCCAGTAGATGGAAGAAGACAGTTCTCACTGCCCACAAATAATTGCGATTTCGGTAAACGGCAAGATCATGAATAAATACACCAAGGAGTTTGAAACTCGAAACAAAGCGCTGAAAACCTACAAAAAGTAATACATAAGAGTGTTTAACGAACAGCAACTGTTAAAAACTAACAAAAGCCACGCTTAAACTCCAATTTATCTTTTCAAAACTCTCGTTTGTAGCGAGCTTCACGACAATGTGAGCAACTAGCGATGCGCAATGGCGACAGGTTTTATTCGATTGTTTCGAACTTCTCGATTGCTTCGGCTTTGAATCGAGTCCGACTCGGTGTGTTAGGGCCAGCGTACACTTGAGACAAGACTGTCTTACGTCAGACTTGACTACTACGCCTGCGACTTGTCTACGACTTCTACGACTTGTCTACTACGTCTGCGACGACTGCGACTTGTCTACTACGTCTGCGACGACTGCGACTTGTCTACGACGACTGCGACTTGTCTACGACGACTGCGACTTGTCTACGACGTCTGCGACTTGTCTACTACGCCTGCGACTTGTCTACGACTTCTACGACTTGTCTACTACGTCTGCGACGACTGCGACTTGTCTACGACGACTGCGACTTGTCTACGTCTGCGACTTGTCTACTACGCCTGCGACTTGTCTACTACGTCGTCTACGACATCGATTTGTCTACGTCTGCGACACGGCGCACAAAAGTGCCCGCTTTGTGCTCAGTTTCGTAGACAAAACCGTCTTGTCACAGATGTCGTAGACAAGTGTATCGAAGACAATCTGTCAAAGACAAATCTGTCAAAGACAGTCTTGTCTCAAATGTGCGCAGGCCCTTATTGCGACTGACTGACCCCTCACCCCTACGAACGAACGACTCGGTGAGTGAGAGTAATATATTCAAACAACCGAAAAGTAGCGATCGATTCCGTTGACGTGAAATAATCGAATAAAATCTCGATTATTTTGTAGTACGGCGAGTCGATGGTTGACTCGATGGTTTATTTTAACGACTCGATTCTTTCGATTGTTAAAACATCTAGGAATCACTGACGCTACGAGCAACTTCAATGGTCTATCTCTATTATTTTATTTGTAGGCGCAGACCGGAATTCGAATCCCGTGTGCCGAGTAACGCTTGAAAAAGCCGGCTTTTTTGTTGAAAAAAGTTGTCTAATTTGTAAAGGAATCAAACGAGTGGATTCGACAGATGAAACTCGTTTTGGGTGATTTTGAATGGTGATTAGTTTTTCTATCTTGCTTGGTCGCAGAGAAATGTTTTTGTCATTCAACACGGTAACATATTTTTAGAACTTGCAATTGGAAACTAAGTTTTTGAATAATAAAAACGACGACTTTAACAACTCGGTTGGCGATTGACTCTGCTGTGCTGCGTTTTGTGGGTTCGATTCCCGCACGTAACAAATATTATGACACAATAAAAAAAAGACGGTCAGAGAACATAAGTCTGGTATTAGTTAGCAAAAGTTTTAAGCTTTGGTTTCCTAGGAAAGCGGTGCCGTCATTTAGCGACCGTTTTAACAAATCGTCAGTAATTTTTTCAAAACAAACGTCACAAACGTCATACGAAAAGTATCCAAGATAGAAAATGGACGACCTTAATTTAGCTTTAGTAATTTACTTGGAGGATGAACTATCATCAGAAGAGGAAAATAGTCGTTGTTCCGGAAAACGGCCGCTATATGACGGCAAAGCTATCCTAGGAAACCAAAGCTTAACACGCCCTCCTGCTCTACACCCTAAAGCGTAAAAGTCATAAAATTATTTCCTACCTCAACAAAAAAAATGCTCTGTAATTTTTCAGGCTATCTATCTATAGACAAAATAATTCTTAGAAAGTCTTAAAACTAATGTGATGTTGCTGATGTTATTAGCCGTCTAAGAAAAACCTGGTTTTAGCTGGGTCATGCTGCGCAATTTGTGTTCTCTCGGAGAGATTGATGACTGTGGGATTGTCGAAACAAAATAATACTACAGAGCTTTTGAAAGCGACTGCATGTTTGGGGTTTAGTGCAAACTTATATCAGATACTAGCTTTTACCAGTAGTTTCGACTGCGTGAAATTAGAAAAGTATCTGATGTAATAAAACGAGAAATAGTACATTGTTACACTAGGGGTGAGTTTGTGCTTTTCATTACGAATACAAGAAGATACACCTAGTTTTTTTTTTTTTTTAATAATTTGACAGCTGAAAGTAAAACTCCCTAGGGATGAAAAGTGTGATACTTTTCAGCCCGCTCCTCAGGCAACTGCAGACCTACTTTCAGAGTATGAGTAATGAAGTAACTATTTGTATTATAAGTTTTATTACTTGTTTATAAAGCAGTGACAGAAATGTACGGAAAACCAGAAAGAAGAAGCGAACTATGTTACCAGAGTAAACGCAACAATAATCTATGACATTAGGGTTGCTCACATCCTTCATTATCATCATTTCAGCCGAAAGACGTCCACTGTTGGAAATAGTCCTCCCCAAGTGCCGCCACAATGAATGGTCCTGTGCGTATCGCATCCATCGGATTCCCGCAATCCTTACCAGATCAACGACCTACCTTGTAGGAGGCCTTCCAACGCTACGTCTTCCGGTACGTGGTCGCCATTCCAGAACCTTTCGGCCCCAACGGCCATCCGTTCTGCGAGCAATGTGCCCTGCCCACTGCCACTTAAGTTTGGCAATTCTTCGTGCTGTGTCGGTAAGCTTGGTTCCTCTGCGGATATCCTCATTCTTGATTCGATCACGCAAGGAAACTCCGAGCATAGCCCTTTCCATTGCCCTTTGGGTGACTTTAAGCCTTTCAGAGCCAACAACAGAGCGAGCCCCGGTGTGAAGGCTAGAAGGAACGGGGCGGGTTTTTAGTCAGTAAGAATGACACTAACTCCCGCTCCACCCAAGAGCGGGGGTTGTCATTGGATGATTTTTGTCCACTGGAAAAAAAGAGTCCCAACTATCTCTGTACCAAAATTCATCAAAATCGGTTTACATACACACGCATACGTAAACTTTTCACATTTTTATCGCGGGGGTATGTTCCTTTGGGATAATTTTCAGCTTTCACGCGGGCGAAGCCGAGGTCAGCAGCTACTATACACTAATTTTATAAAGAGGTAGGTTTTTTTTTAACTTTTTGGGTTGTAGGAGGTAATCTCTGGTCCGATTGCTAAAACTTTTTCACCGATTGAAAGCTGCCGAACGAAGCCGCGAGCAAAAGCTACTATTTTTATAAAAACGAGCAGCATCACGGAACGCATATAAAACACTCAATCGAAAAAACTTAAATCAAGTTAAAACGATGCTCGGGACTTCGTGACTAAATTCTGTAGCTTTTATATACGGACTGATTCAATTATATTAATTGCATTAATCCCTGGCAGTGCGTGTGCCACGTGTTTGGCTGTGCTCGGAAAACCGGGGGATTTGTAAGGTAACCAATTGTCTATTCAGGAATGGAACGATACGTTTAATATGTTTTTTTTTTATTCATTAAAGCCCCGTGATCAGGTCCGCTCCACACTGGACACCCAATTCCACGTCGCACTTCATGACGGTAAGAACCGTCACAGATGGCGAGATACCATTAACAAGAAGCTAATCCAGCGGGAATTTCACGACCCTCAGTAATGAGGAATACGACTCCAGGAGGGAGGAAAGCCCCGTGAACGCCAGCGTTCGCTCTCTCATTGTCTTTCTTTTGTGTCTCTAGTTACGGTATTCGAAAGGTTATAGTACATACGTAAGTGCGATCATCATCACCATTTCACCCGAAAGACGTTCACTGTTGGACATAGGCCTCACCTCATAGGCGTCGCCAAAAAAGTAACGATGGATGCATCTCACATCCATCGGATTCTCGCGACCCTCACCCAGGTCATCAGTACACCTTGTAGGTCTTCGAACGCTGCGTCTATCAGTATGTAATCGTCACACCGGTACCTTTCGGCTTCATCGACCATCTGTTCTGTGAACAATGTGTCCTGCGTGGAGTGCCTTCCCAAAAACGTGAACTCATACAAAGAACGCCCAGCCCTGGTACAACTATCGTTAGACCATACAAATGTTCGTTCCGCACAGCTCAGCAGCCACCCTCTCAACAACTGCACACATCGCCGTCTAATTTTGTTACGTATGAGCATGTTTTATTAATTACAGGTCAACACTCATTGTAAAGAGTTAGTTTGGGTATAGGAGCTTAGTTTTGAAAATTCGAAGGGGTTACTATGGCTCTGCAAAAGGCAAGTGAAGGAACACAGGTGGATTTTAGTCAGTAAATGTCTGACTCTCCTCGATCCACACAGAGTAGGAGGAGCAATTGGATGGTTTCTCGAGTTAAAACCAAAGCAACACTTTTATCCCGGTAAAGTGCACTTTTTATATTGATTATTAATCAAAATGTGAGAAAACCCTGAGTCGATTCAGTTTAATAGCTAAACAGAGGAACATGGCAGCAGCGAAGCTGAAGCGCTGATCAAAATGAATATAGAAACAAAAAGGAAAGAAGATGTACACTGTATAGTCCTCGCAATGTATTTGTACTTTGGTAATCTAATCGCAAACAAGGATGCGGGTCGCCTAATGTTAAACTAATCATCCACCGCCGCCCATGGGCATCCGGAACACACGAGACTAAGCGTCAGCGCACATCAAACGCAGAGCAGAGCATTTTCTGAGAATACGGAAAAATTAATCTTAACTTTGAGCGCAATCGGCGATGTGCAAATCCACTCGATTCTAATCGTGTGTCGTCGCGCGTCACCAAGCGATGCAATATTTGTTTCCTCATCTAGGTATTTATTTTTTTAATATATAATCGAAATAATGAAATCGCGGAATATAAATAACTAGGTTTTGCCTGCGGCTTCGTTCCCGCTCTACTTTACTTCACCCTACTATAGCTTACTCTAACCTACTCTACCTTACTCTACCCTACACTACCCTAATTTTCATTATTTTTTCCCATAAGAACTTTTTCCTCACAATAAAAAACGCAACAAAAAAAAGAATTAGCGAAATCCGTTCAGCTGTTCTCGAGATTTGCGCTTAGCAACACATTTAGCGATTCATTTTCACTACATAGTATTAAAAAAAGTCGCTTTTTCTGTCCCTATATCCCTATGTACGCTTAAATCTTTAAAACTACGCAACGGATTTTGATGCGGTTTTTTTTAATAGATAAAATGATTCAAGAGGAAGGTTTATATGTATAATATTGCACCCGAGCAAAGCCGGGGCGGTTCGCTAGTTATATTATAAATATCAATCTATTTAAAAAAAAATAGAGATGATTTTATACTATAGGTGAAAGACGCTTCGATTCTGTCATCTATGCCAGTGTGAGTTGACCTACCATATTAGGTATCATAGGGATTATCTATCCTTATCTGTGTTTCGGTATGTCACGTAGACGTTCGAACTGAACGTATACGGGAGGCAAATTGAGAACGTCAACAAAGGGAGGGACGTTGGTTTAAACTACTATCATGTCCACACGACGCCAACGCTGGTGTATCCACAGCGTCTATGCGACTGTAATCAATTCGCTCGTCGAGACGAAGCTTCAGTCTTGAGTATGTTCCTGTTTGGTAATTTTCGGCTTTCACTCGGAATAACAAAATACAAGCCAAAGGACAGCCCTCCGCAAACTTGAAGGGCTTGCTCAGTAGCAACTGGACAACCTTCCACAAGACTTTTCAGAAAACGAAAGAAAATCAGCCTCACCATACAAAATTATAAACTTGATTGGACAGTGTATGGATAGGCCGATTATTATTTACGTTTCCTGAAAAAAAATTTTGTTGAAGGTTGTTCAGTTTCGTCTACTGAGCAAGTCCTTAAAGTTTGCGGAGGGCTCTGTCCATTACACATATATCTAGTTTCTGTTCTGCATTAGTGGTCTACAAAATTCATTTTCATTCACAAATAAATCGTAACCTAGCTAACAAACAGTACAAATAGGGCTTTAAACTAAGCTAATTCGATTTCCAATCCACACGGGCGAACCATAAGATGCAAACATTTTCTAGACCAGAATCGTGTTACTACTGAAAGCTGCCGAGCTTATAATCAAGCTCCATTTATCTCGACATTGATAAATAAATAGTACTCCCACGCTTTAGTTGAGATAACGTCACCTCGGTACGTCATAGCTTCGAATAGATGGTTTCGACAAGGCTGTTTTGATCAATCAATCCGATTTGTCTTTTTACCCGACTGCGCCAGAAGGCGTGTCATGTTTTTCGATTGTATGTGCATACATACACTCGACGTGGTGACACCTAGGGAAGGTTTATGTTCAACTGTGGACGTCTTTCGGCTGAAATGATGGTGAAATGATGATGATAAATCCAACAGAAATGCAAGAATTAAACTCTATCTGGGACGGCGCCTCTAAACCGCGGGCTGTCAGTAAGTATGACGACACCTGTTCGAGATTTACTGTGGTCTTAGAACCTAAAGGTTTCTGTTATAGTTTAACACTATCTGTCGCTCCACCCAGAGTGGGAGAAGTTTCTTTGATGATATCCAACCCAACAAAATAAACTTATTAGACCAATACAACAAAGACTAATTCATCGACCACAAAAAACCCTTTCAATGCCTTTAAAAACAAGTACATACTTTATAAGGCAAATGTATTTAAAACAGAGGGTAGTAAGAGGTACTCGACTATCTCGGTTCTACGATTCGTTTTATTGATGACAAACACAGCAATAAAATCGTTTGAGAGACACTCCAGCGATTGTTAAATCAAATTAAAATCGAGACGATAAAAGCACCAAGTGATTGGCAATTAGACATTACCTTAGTGATCTACGAGTGGACTTTTCTGGCTTCTGCAGAAAACGTGAAAGAGAAAATAAATATTTCACAACTATCAAACAATGCCGTCTAGCCCCAAGCAAAGCAGAGCTTGTGTTATGAGTACTAGACAACTGATAAACATACTTATACATTTCTAAATACATACATATTTTAGATAAATTATACCCAGACACAAAACAAATGCCAAAACTCGGGATTTAATGATCAGGTTTATGATTCTGCGATTTTTTGAGAAGGTACCTATTAAGCGAATTAATACACCTCGCTGCGCTCTATAACTCGCCTCGAAAAATTAGCCAGACTGAAGTGGGAGTGAGACAGAGGCGAGAATGGTCACTCTCTGGACATAGGTCGATCTCAGCGAAGATGTGAACATCTGATCATGTCTGCGGGGTAAACTTGGCCAGAAAGAAAGAGGTTTGAAAGGAGAACGGGGAGGAGGCCTTTGCCTAGTAGTGGGACGCATGAGTCTATTAAAAAAAAAACAACTGTACTGACTTCCACGAGGTAAATACGTGCCTATTCTGACCTTCTGTGCCGCACTTTTGTCTAATATGTTATACAAAAGCGTGATGATCATAAAAACGGTAAAAACCACGCTACATACTAGAGATGTGACGAAAATGGTTATATCGGAACCGGAATCGGAGGTGGAGAGAGAAGCGTCAAATAAAACACGATTAAAACTAATAAGTGAAATGAAGACCTAACTCACAACATTCAAAATATGAAACAAAACAACAAGTGAAAGAGTAATCAACACGGCATGGGCGAGGAAGGTTCCCCACGCGACAAGTATAAAACTGTTTGCACCTCCAATAGAAGCAAAATTTATTGGAACCGAAATTGGAATCGAAACTTGCAAAATCAAGCGAAAGTTCCGACCTATCGAAATCAGAAACTTTCTTTCTTTACCAATAACAGGCAAATGTCGGTGAGTCAAAAAAAAAAAAAAAAATGAAGCAAACTTTCGTAATCAGAATCGGACCTACTCCGTAACGTTTCCGCTACATACTCAACACACACCAAATGTCGCAAGGGCAAGAGAAATAATCCAGACCAATGTAATATATGAACAAGATTACAATCCATTAAAGATGAATGTGGAACAACTGGACCACATTACACACAGTTAACAGTAGAACAACTAAGTATAATCACCTGAATAGATGCATCAACTCAGGACGTTTCAGTTGTCCACTTCAAGAACGAGGTAGTTAGTATCAAGTATTTGAGAAGCAGAGCATACACACATATGGTACGTGAAGTTCATAAATTCTACTAACTTCGGCTAAAGATTATACCAAAGTAAGAATGGTACTCCTAGAATAAAAAGCTGTTATATGCTCTTGAAATAGTGTACCTACTAGCGTAAAAAAGTAATAAATATACACACAAAGTTTTGCTTGCTCTGCACCTGTCTCAAATGGATACCGATCGATCAATTTCGACGAATCTCTGAATGTCTTTTTCGATAGCATTGCGAGCATATTTCATACGGAGACTCTCAAGTAACTGCGAAGTAGGCAATCATTAGAAATAGCCTAGTTGATCTACTGTTGCACAGGTATACTGTGTCCAAATCTGTTTGCATCATACTTCGTAGAGCGTCGCTTCTTATAAAGGGCTCGAGATTCTGTTTAAAATAACGACTTACTGGAATCACAGTTAGTATTCTCGGATATCTCCTTTGCGATTTTTAAAGGATGTTCCATGAACTAATAAATATGATATGAATAAAGCTGTAGCAAGAAAAGCAATTATCTCCGAGCTTGGGTCACTAAATATACAGGCACAGAAGTCAATCTACATACAAAGCGCGCTCGAGCAGCGCACACATAGACACCGCTGACAGACACGATATCTCGGTAGCGTCTCGGCCCACTCGTCGAACAGTTCCGGCTCAAACGCTCATTAGTGTGCGTCCACCGAGCGTAGGTATAAAAAGTGAAGTACATACATGAGATTGTCTTCTGTACCTAACTGTTTTGTGTCTGGGTTGAACAATTTCATCTTTACAACTTAGACAATATAGTCATGTGATTATGTCTATCTTGAACAATGCACCTTTGAAATGGTAATGACTCAAAACTAAATGGTACAATAGCTCTACTACATTTTTTTTTGTTGTTGCTTCTCGAAAGATTTTTTTAAATTGCTGTGCTTGATTGCGATCTCATCTGGTGGGAAGCAGTGATGCTATCGTTGATGGTGAAGTGCACTAGTTTATTAAGAGTCTATTCACTCTACCTTGCCTGAACCTGCGCCTTGTAGACACTTAATTTTTTATCTTTCTCTATCTTCTCTCTAGTATCTATTTTTTTCTCCAAGTTTGTTACACCAGCGGACATGAAAACGTACGGCGATGTGCCATCGATACATGGGTTTACCACCCGTTTAAAGCCCAAAACGATTTGGGAACACATTCATTGTCCTTGGCAGAGACGATGTTTCCATTTCCTGGGATTCAGGCTTTTTCTTTAGAAGGGGTAATAGGCTGTAATCCACCATGCGGCAGAGTGCGATTTGGTGGATATTACATATTTTTGAATTTAAGGTTCTAGGACATCATGCCGGTTCCTCACGATATTTTCCTTGACCGTTTTGAGAGCAGTGTTGAGGAAATAAATTATACAAAGTAATGCGCCTGCCTGGGTTTGAACCTGCGACCTACAACTCGTAAGTCGAGGTCGGTACTACTTTTCCTGATAGCTTTAACATTTATTTATTTATTTATTTATTTATTTATTTGTTTATCCTCGCATCGGAACGCCTTGCAGCAATTACACCAATGGAGCACTTAATTCAGAATCGGCTACCGCAGTGGAGTGGTAGTCATCGCAGGAGCGGCGCGGCGGTGGGTCACGTACGCTCGCTTCCGCAGCATCAGGCCAGCGCTCCTCCAGGATTCCACATCACATTTTTAAAATGTGACATATAAGTCATGCGTAAATAGATTAACTACCAGGCATGCATTCTCATCATGAGGTGAAACGGTGTTCTATCGCGATTCATTATATATAATTAAAAATACTAATACAACATTACCGTATCGTAGCGCTGTGTTTCGTAAAATAGTTAGCTCGGTACTTACCTGAAAACAAATAAAAGTAACATTAATTCATGAATCCCCAAGCGACCACCGGTGGCCGCGCATCTATTGTCTTACTATTGTGTCTCTAATTGACGGTATCTGAAGGGTTAATAACAATAAAAAACAATCAACAAATACTTCATACATATTATTAAAACAAAGTATTTAATAGTACATTGTTACACTAGGCGTGAAAGTTACTTATTTCGTCCGCGAGGTCGCTAATTCGAGGGACCAAATAAGTAACTTTAACCCCGAGGTAAGCATTGTGCTTTTCATTACGAATACAAGAAGATAGACCTAGCTTTTTTTAAAATAATTAACACTTTTTTTTAAACAGTTGTTAGTTGAAAGTAAAACTCCCTAGGGATGAAAAGTGTGATACTTTTCAGCCCGCTCCTCAGGCAACTTCAGACCTACATTCAGATTATGAGTAATGAAAATATATATTATAATTAGTAAACATTTTTTTAAAAGAAAGTGGCGCTTATAAAACTCTATTTTCTTATTTTTTTAATGGGCCGCTTTACTAAATTGCTCTCTTTAAAAAAAAAAAATTAAAACTTAGTGTTTAACTTAGCTCTACTGTCAAAGTAACTACGCACATTTGCAACTTTACCATACACGTGCCGAGTATATCTGTCACAAATCTCTTTAGGTGACAGTACAACATCTGTATGTACAACATAATCAAATAGAACGTTCATCTTGCTTGCCTTGTGCATCCAAAAACATCGTGAATAAACAGGAAAACAGCTGATAAATTAAAAATTATGACATATCAGTGTTTTATCACTATGAGTTTTTGAAAGAAGAAGTTACACAATATTTTGTAAGTTAAAGATAGTGACAGTTTGTTTATTGTAGTATTAAGACAAGAATCACACCCAAGGTGGACCAACGACAAGTCTGATGGATGCGAGAGGCACCGGACTGGTCGTTGTGGTGACACTTGGGGGATCTTATGTCTAGCAGCAGGATGCAAGCAGCGCAATCAAGAGAAAACTAGCTCAATTTGGAGAGGTTCCTAAAGAATAATTGGATTACAATCTTCATAAAACTGTAACTACTAACACTATTAAAATCATAAACTACTATTTTCTTTATATTAACAAAACGGTTAAATTTTGTAAAATAGCATTTTACAAAAATAAAAGGCTTTTTATTTTATTTTTATATCCAGCAGTGGACGTCTTTCAGCTGAAATGATGTTTAATGATGACTCAATGCTAATCACTAGGGAATACAATCCCGCAAGTGTGCGAAATCGTTTTTTTTTTTATTATTATTAGATTTAGAGGCATTCGAAAGCCAGGACTCAGGGAGTCACGTTCGTGACCGCGTGAGAATAACTGTTCCCTCACGCGTGCAGCCGCCTCTTTTGCTAACATTAGTGCTTTGCAGGTGACCGCCTTCCATTCTCTCACTCTCAAGACGTGGTGGGACAAGACGACGCATGTCCAGCCCTAAGTTACTATCCGTTTGTTTTTTAAGAGCATGAGAAGGCAGCCAAACCTAAACCAACTCAATAGAACGAACCACAGAGGTCCTATAAAAAGAACATCATCACGAAATCAGCGGAAGTCTACACATTAATGCTTGTCCCCGTGGTGCAATATAGCTACTGGAACGCTGCCCGGTTTTTTTTTTCTTTTAGATTTTATACGGGTTCGTCTCCCCAAGTCGCATCGGCGATTTACGTAACGTCTGGGCTTCAGACTTTGAAGGTTTAATTAAAAGCAGATGCTTTTTATGTTGCGAATATGATTGCTTTTTCTTTTTCTGAACTTTTAAGAATGTTGATGTCTTTGAGGGCCTTTGGTAAAGTTGTCTGGCAAGCTTAATTTTTTTAAGAGCCGATTTTTGAATCATGAGTAATTAATTTGATCTGAGTAATATATAAAGAAAAGTCGTGTTAGTTACACTATATATAACTCAAGAACGGCTGAACCGAGGTAGCTTAGAACCAGGAGGCGGGATAAAAAGCCTATATATATCCTATAGATGTAGGATATTTATAGGGTTTTATGTCACGTTCCCAAGGCGTTCCAAACGTGACATAAAATGTGGTATAACAAAATGCAACTGACAGCTAAACGACTAGATAGAGCTAGACAGGCAGGCACACTCATTTCATACAAAATAACAAACGGTACCACGAGACTTTGTGTGGCATACCATGCGTAATGATGTGCCGTTGCCGGAAATATTGCCGTCAAGTGGGAATATTGCCGGGAATATTGCCCGAAGTATGAATATTGGTGGCAATATTGCCAGCAATATTGCCATATTGCCGGCAACGGCACATCTCTAACCATGCGTGACGCCCTAACCCGCGCGCGTGAGCTCCGCATGTAGGTACGTGATCTGCATGAACGCGCGTGGATGCAGTTTCAGTGTGTTGGACTGTGCGTGTTTTCAATACAAACGGAGATACTTACAAGCAACGTTAGGACACGCATTCACGCACTACGCTGCGGGGTGCGTGGCAGTGTGGTAACCGCCTAAAGTCTAATGAAACTTATTGCCGTCACTATTCCAATTATCGATGTAAGATTTGTTAGTCGGTCTTCGTATGGCGCAATCAACGGGATCTAGGGCACCTCCGGTGTGGAATTGAATAATGAAGTTTCGAACTTGTCAAAGTTACCAGTTAGCACTTTAGCAAATTGAAGTCACCTGCAAGTCCTACTAGTTATGTTAGCGCTGTTGCAAAACGATGCTGTAAACTTTCTGTCAGCAAACGCCGGCGTTCACGCATCTATCGTATTACTATTGTGTCTCTAATTGACGGTATCTGAAGAGTTGAAGAATTTTCAGAAATGATACATAGTATTTATTTTGCGTAAAACTAATATAATAAAATGGTATTTTTTTTTGTAGAGGTAATCTCTGAAAGCTCTGGTCCGATTGCTACATTTTTTTTTTCACAGATAGAAAGCTGCTTTATTCCTGAGTGACATAGGCTATATTTTATATAAGCAGGCGAAGCTGTGGGCAAAAGGTAGTTGCTAATAAATAACACTTTTAAAATATATTTCGGTTATGTAAACTAGATGGGGCCAGTGTTTCTTAGCTAACTACCCTGAGAAGAAACACCGAAATAAACTCTGAAATCAAAGTCTCGTTTAAAGCTCTTAGATGATACATGTAATGGTCAAATTATATGAGAACAATACTGATTACTGTCTGAGATGCCCTTATGAGAAAATAATTACAGAGATTTGAGTGTGTGTTATAAACAGTCATCATCATCTTCCTGCCCTTGTCCCGTTTTATTTGGGATCGGCGCAACACGTTTTTTTCTTCCATTCTGTCCTGTCACTCGTTCTACTATCACTAACACCCTCTTCTTACATATCAATTGATCACACGTGCACAGCACTCGAATAATTAGTTGACAGGAATTATGTTAATGAACATTTAAAAAAAATGGCTAAAATCAAAATCATCTAGGCTTTTGCAAATATAATATTTTCAATTGTATTGTAAAAATCCCGCATATAATTAACAGATCAGATTAGGAAAAACCACGGGATAAGAAAATTATTACTTAGATACGTACTTGAATAAGCCAGTACTGTTGATTCTGATTTTGATTCGGGCTTGTTGGTCTAGTGGTTAGGTTAGGTTAGGTTAGTAACCCTGACTACTATACCGGAGGTCGTCGGTTCGATTCCCACCCAGAGCCAATGTTTGTGTGATGAGCATGACCATATGTTGTGTCTAGGTGTAGTTTATCTATAATATGTATGTATTTAGAAATATATAAGTATGTTTATCAGTTGTCTAGAGTACTCGATAACACAAGCTCTGCTTAGCTTGATACTGGACGGCGGCGTTGTGTTAGTTGTGGAATATATTATATTATTACTTAAAGTAATAATACAGAACTGCAACGTGACACTTCAAGTGAAAAGTAGTTAAATAAAATTAATTCAAGTGACTAGGTACCAAAAACCAGTTATACGTTACGTCATACATTTCATTAGTAATTCTCCTAGTTCACATTGACCTAGACGGAATGTCGAATTGGTACTGAAGTTAGACGCTTGTGTAAATCCGTGTATTACTGTATAGCTCAGTATTTATAAGTACATATTCTTGGCATGTTGTGAATATCTTGTTCTTGGATACGGGTCAGTGGTAGTATGCATTGATTGAATATTAACAAGTGAAAGCTAAAGATAAACAAGCTTTTAATGAAAATCATTATTTCATAGTAAGCTTTTATAGCTGGGTATACCTATATAATTAATACTCGTCAAGACGAATCATACGATTCCAAACTAGATGGGATTGTGTCGGTTAACTACCAAGTTCCTATAGCCACCTTCCGATTCCATCATCAGATCAGCTCCTTTTCATAATAACTTTGCATTGTCATCTAATTTACACCTGCATGCAAAATTTCAGCTCAATCGGTAACCGGGAAGTGGGTCAAATTTAACTTGCAAGATTTGATGACAGACAAACATCGGGACAGGTGAAACTAAATAAAAGCTTGTAAAAACAGGAATTATTTATATTTTCAGTTGTCGTAATGTCGCGCCGCCTGTCTGCGCGAGCAATCAAACAAATACAATATCTGCCAGAAAATGTAATAATACGTTTTCCCTCCAAATTGATGTCGATTGCACAATGAAATCTGTCTAAAACCTAGTTAAATTTCCAATAGCTTTCAACAGCAGACACAAGGGTCCAATGGAGAAATTAATTGGATTCAATTAATACAATGAAATCCGTTCCGATGAAAATTCAAAACCAATATTGCATGTCGTGTATCAAGTTTTATGAAAGATAAATAAGGAATACGTGTTGAAGTATTTGTTTTTATGTCCTGTATGTATGATACTAATATTAAAATATTAGTATCTAAGTTTTTCTGTATTAGTGTTTAGATTTTCAAGACTTATCATTTTCTTCCATTGTATCAACTTAAGCCCTGCAAGCGGGTTCGCGTGTGTGAAAGTAGGTTTCTCTATACAAACTTTAGATCCTAATTTAATCTTAGGGGCTGAATTTTGGAAAATCTTCTCATAGACTTCGTTTAAAGGAACCTCTGTGCTAAATATCAGCGTGCTAAGTCCAAGAGTTTGAGCTGGACTAGTCCAAGCATACCGTTGGAGAAATACTTAACTTTAATACCCTACCGGAGCCTGTTGCCTGATAGCTACAACTTGGGATCTGTAAATCAAGAGTGAATAGGTTACTTCTAGGTAAGAGCGCTTCATCGTCGACCATTTCGTCGCTTTCTATTACGTGAGATAGATGATGGAGATGGTCAAGTGCGAGCCTATCAACAATCTCTCTTTGCCTAGCCTTATCCCATACCATTTGGAGTCGGCTCTCCTCGTCATTTTTCGCCAGTCATTTCGGTTCTGGGTCGTGGAATCATTCACATCGACTTTCATTAGGTCATTGCTAATTACGGACATGCAAGTTAGAAGAGGACTACCACGCTTTTATACTAGGTTAAACCTTGTAATAGTCCCGGAACTACACCTAGATCGCGTTTTGGAATAAGGCAGAAAGTTTTCTTTCTCTTATCGAGTTCAAAATGAAACCACTTTACCAATAAGACATAACAGAAATCAGTATTCATTAACACACACAAATGCGATAGTACTTTGCAACATATGTGCAAAATTTAAATGTATCGCCAAACGACTAAGGAAAACTGATGAGGAAACCCAGCACCGTTAATAATATATTCTGACCACGTAATATTGCCCTGACAACGGCTATAGGTGTATTTATTGGCTTTGGAACTTACTACAATATTCACGGTGTTAGGTCTCGGTTTGATCTTCCAGGTCGGGTGGGTTTTTCCGCAGAAAAGATGAAAGAGGTTAGAAAGGAAATTTGTAGTACAACGAGTGTCGCTGCTTGTCTCCCACCCTTAAACTCCACTATCTTTCCTAATATTATAAAAGCGGAAGTGAGTTTGTTAGTTACGTCTTCACGCCTAAATGGCAAAACCGACTTTGACCATGTCCTGGAATAGGACATAGGATACTTTTTATCCCGGGAGTATGTTCCCTTGGGATAAATTTATGCTATCACGCGGGCGAAGCTGCTGGGAGCAGCTAGTAGACAATAAACCAATACGAACCCGCACACAACTAACAGACCACACTCAGATCGCAAGTATGCTATCGGTTGTGTCAATTATGAGCATGATTATATTTTGAGGCTCACCTGCTTCTCTGTGGGTATTTCCGTTAAGAATCTCTTAGGCGATTATCACACTGCCACGCACCACGCAGCGTAGAGCGTGAATGCGTGTTTTAACGTTGCTTGTAAGCATCTCAGTTTGTATAGATAACACGCACAATTCAAAACACAGTAAATGCATCCACACGCGTTCATGCAGATCACGCGTCTACAAGCGGAGAAACATGCACACAGGCGCGTGATTGCAGTCTGATAATCGCCTTAGTAACATAACGAGCGTTTTAAAAGTTTAAAGTTTGATGATTTTTCAATCTTTATTTGGCTTACTTTCTTTAGACCTTTTATTGTCATAGAAATCCTACACCAAGGATATGACCAAACGAGGATTACCTTATAATCAAATGTTAACGTTATGAACGATCTGGCAGTTAGTTGGCCATTTTAAGAAGTGATCAGTTTTTTTTTTATAATGTGTAGGCTCACGTTGGCCACTATCTCACCTGATGGTAAGCGATGATGTGGCCGACGATGGAACACGCTTGCCTAGAAGCAATCTATTCACTCTCGACTTAAAGACCCCTAGGTTATAGCTATCAGGAAACACAGACTCCGGCAGGGAATTCCACTCCTTAGCTGTACGCATAATGAATGTATTCCCAAAACGCTTTGTACGTATGGGTGGGATGTCCACCATGTACCGGTGGCGCAACGCCGTACGTCTTGTGGTCCGATTATGGAACGGACTTGGTGGAATTAAATTGTGTAACTCCAGTGCACACTCCCCGAAATGTAAACGATTTCAATAACAGTTTCTAAGATTTGGCCACTACATCTCCACAAACCTGCCAAGCGCTTCCGACGTAACACGCTTGGTGCTAAGTCACACTGCCGACTTCAAGACCGTATTTCTTAACCCGAAGAAAACTTGGTCTTTCACATTCTAGGTTTCCTGGCCCACTGCCAGTCTTTTAGCTTAAGGAACTAGTTCTGAGCTTCGTAGGCAAATTTACGGGTCTTCGCGTTCATTTCCATACTTCTAGGTCGAATTTTACGACAGAGTGAATACCGAACCGAATTCTTGAATTCAAGATCTCAAAGGCTTTTTTTTATTGATGTGAATTTGACACGCAGGCTTGTCTAAATATCTCTACTTGGTATTGCGCGAGAAATTTATGCTAAAATTTTTCACTACAAAAAAAAAAACAATTTTTTGCAGTGAAAAATCATCCAATAATTTCTTCCCACATTAGGGTGTAACGATAAGGCGTTTCAGATTTTTTCTGAGTACAACCTACCTATGTGCTTCAGTTGCTCTTTGGGTTTTAGGGTCACAGTCATTCTTTCAAAGCCTCCTCTTGTATACCTCCCCACAAGTTTGCCAGTGGAGTTGTATCCGTAAATTTTCAGTAGGTACCAATATTTCTAAAAAAACAAAGCAAGCCGATAAACGCAACAGCATTTAACAAAAATCCAACTTTCCCAAAGGCACAAAAGCTACGTGCGCATTCCTCCCTTTTAATAACGGCAATAACGAACCTGGAGCCGATCCAATAGTTCGGAGCGAAACGGTCACAGTTGTTTTGTATCGAGCCCTTGATAGCCTTCTAAACGTCTGGCCTGGACGCTTTAGTGAAATTGTGACAATACTGTCATCGACAGTGCTCTTATACAGACATGGTGTTGACAACCGATGATTTTGTTTTTTTCTACACTTGCAATGGAAAGTTCTGTCCTTGCAGAAGAGAGCTTTGTTATAACATTTGAGTAGTGTTTGTGTTTGACTACTACCAAAAATGTATTAAAAATATTCAAAAGATGTTAGGATGTGTGAACTGTTTCAAGTGTATACGTACTCCAAACAAAATCGGTTCACATTTGGCGAAGATATCGAGCCATTACCATGGACTTATCGTAAGCGACATCCTTTTAAAAATGCATTTTAAAATCTTATGGTCTAAAATTTAAGATACTCGTACAAAATAGCTCACGGAAGGTCGCACTGTCAGGGCCCTTCAACATCACAACTCGACTGCCTGTTACCACTGTAATTTATGGAATACTAGCGACCCGCCCCGGCTTTGCTCGGGTAACAGTATTTCTCCATTATTTAATGGATGTTATTATATAAACATATAAACCTTCCTCTTGAATCACTCTATCTATTAAAAAATAAACCGCATCAAAATCCGTTGCGTAGTTTTTAAGATTTAAGCGTAGGTACATAGGGATATAGGGACAGAAAAGGCGACTTTGTTTTATACTATGTAGTGAAGTAAACAAAATATCGAATGTAGGCTATGATTTAGTTCATAAGTTTGCATTTTCAAAAGGATGTCGCTTACGATAAGTCGGCGGTAATGGCTCGATATGAGCTGAATAGGAAAAAAAAACAGCATTCAGCTGTATTCAGAATCTGGTTATTTTTTGTAGTAAAGACAAATTTAAAAGTTACTAGTGTTCGGATATTTTTCTATTCTTCTATCCTTATCAGCTTAAACGTCATTAGTACCAAACCACAAGAAGTCGGTATGGAATGTTTCTATTGTGACGTCAGATGATTGCAATGTTGTCTCTGTTTATCACAGACTAGTTTCTACTAGAGGTGGAAAATATTTGCCTATGTCATTCAATGATGTAGCATTCTACTAGTAATAGATTTATTAACCCTTTAACCGTTGTGTTGTGTAGATTTCGTGTCCTATTCGCCAGTGGCGTGTATTTGTGTGTACTCCATCTCGTTTAGCTCTTCAATCCCCATAGGTGTCTGTGGAGCTGACGACATGGAGTATGTGGTCGTGGATGAGCGACCCACGCGTTTATTCCGACGTAGGCGGTTAAAGATTAAAATCGGCCCAGTTGTTTTTAAATTTATTCATTACAAACAAAAACAAAACTTTCCACTATATGATATTAGTATTGATTATAGGCATTTTTCTGATCTAAAAATAAACCCCATTTTGGTGGGTAGATGTAAATTGTTGTTATCGAGCAGAAACTACTGCGTATAAGCGAGACAGACGTTGTTTTCAGCACTCTCTAAAATGGAATTGTTTGGGTGTTACGTATTTATTGTCTGCGTCATATAAATATTCTGAACATTTCTTGTTTAGATTATTGCGTTTTATTGGCTGTGTTGAAATCTATTATCTCCTTCAATGATTATTTAGTTTACGTGCATAGGGTAGATTGCAACAAGATTTTAGTTGAGATTAGGTTATATTATGTAGTATTTTGGGCACAAAATAGATAGGTACAGAAGTCAATCTACATACAAAGCGTGTTCGATAAACGCACACATAGACACCGCTTATGCACACGATATCTCGGAGCGTCTCGGCCCGCTCGTCGAACAGTTCCAGCTCAAACGTTCATTAGTGTGCGTCCACCGAGCGTAGGTATAAAAAGTGAAGTACATACATGAGATTGTCTTCTGTACCTATCTATTTTGTTGTATAAGCGACGCAGACGTTGTTTTCAGCTCTGTCGAAAATGGAAATTGTTTGGGTGTTGTTACGTATTGTTGTGTCTGCGTCATATAAATGTTCTGAACATTTCTTGTTCAGGTTATTGCGTTGTAATACAAAGTTGTATTTATTGCCTTTGCTGAAATCTATTATCTCCTGCAATGAATATTTAATTTATGAGTTTATGGTCGATCATATCAAGATTTTAGATGAGATTAGGTTATATTATGTAATATTCTGGGTTATGGATACTTCAAATGGTTGTTATTTGTCGAAATACGGCTCTATCACATGCCTTTGCACTAATCGATTATGGTTTAGGCTGCGCCAACACGTCCGATAATCGGTGACCGATTTGTTGTAGGAGAAAAATAGAACACAATGATAGCAATAGTGCAACGCACACGTCCTACAAAAAGTCGGTCAGAAATACAGAACCATGTTACAAATATACAAAATCGACCCGATTATCTGTCCTACAAAAAGTCTGACGTGGGCGAACAGCGTTATAGAAACAAAGAAAGATCTCTATAGCTAGAGAGGTGAATACTGCCATGAAACTTAACAAAGATGGGCTGACCCTAAATATATTAGGATAGTGGAGGATGGCAGTAGCAGTGGGCAGGGCACGTAGCTTGCGGAACAGATAGTCGATGGAGTCGAAAGGTTTTGGAGGGGCAATTATGTACTGGAAGATACAGCGTTCGTAGGCCTTGCTCAAGATCGCGGGAATACGGTAGATTCGACAGATACACCGGACCGCTCGTTGTGGCGACATTTGGGAGAGGTCTACCAGTCTTTCGGTTGAAATGAGAATGACGATGAGTGGAGGATAGAATTAAATTCTAGTACAACAGATAGGTTTCTCGGCTTCTATCTATCACGGTACTTATTGCACTTACTTATATACATATAATTGTGCCGTGAAAGGAAAAAAACAACAAGCACTTAACCGCAAAATATATAAGTACTAGGTACAGAAGTCAATTTACATAAAAAGCGTGCTCTCACAACGCACACATAGACACCGCTCACGGACACGATATCTCGGGACACCTCGACGCGCTCGTCGAACAGTTCCGGCTCAAACGCTCATTCTTGTGCGTCCACCGAGCGTAGGTATAAAAAGTGAAGTACATACATAAGATTGTCTTCTGTACATATCTATTTTGTGACGTCTTAAGATACGTACATTTATTAGAATGTTTTAGGGGCCTACGATTCTGAGAAGACACTAGAATGTTATCTCAAAGTCAAACAAACTCGATTACAATTCAAATTGTATTGCCATCGTTCTACATTTACATTTTCGACATGTTTCGCTCATCTCCCAATTCAGAGGTTCAGATAGTTTTATTACAAGCTGTCGTTTCTACATTAGAGAATTATTCTCAAGGACACTTTAGGATTCTACAAAAAAAAAAGATTTTTTTGTGGTGGGAAAATCATTTAATGACATCCCCGCTCTTGGGCGGAGCGGGAGATAGAATCAGACTGTTACTGACTAAAACCCACTCCTGTTCCTTCGTTGCCTTTCGTACCGGGGCTCGAGCTATCTCTATATCTATCGAAACTAACTCTGGCCCCAGTAGGCTTCGACCCAGCTGGGTCCCTGCTGCTGCTGACAGCTCCTTGAGGCGCGCGGGAACAGTGCGCGCCGTCGACGACTTGGACTCGGTTCGGACAGTTACCGGACGGTCGGACAGCGAGCTACCAGAACCCACTGCTTGCCGAAATATAAAGATGGAAGTCAATTTTCGGAGTAGTATTTACGAAAGAAATACAGGGACAATGGGTCTTAACAAGACCCAAAACAAATGAGTTGGTCTTCCATATTGTAGCTTTGGAATTGAGATATTGGTTCGGATATTGATGAGTTTCAAACAGAAAAGTAGGTAATAACTTACTTTTTGGGCTTAATTTCAATGCAAAACAAACAAAACGATGCTGATAAAATTGTCAAAACAACTGCTGTTACATCGGAAAATATTTCGTAGGACCGGTTATTTTATCACAGCAGTTTCGAACAACAATTAAAATGTCATATTTCCCGAAAAATAACTGCTGTAGCTCCGTTTGCAATGTTTTGCTCCCCAGGGTATGCAGTCTCGCGCATACGGGGTCATTGAAATTGTTTTCACAAAACAAAGGAGCAGCGATGACAGCATGAGCGATGTTCACGGTGATGAGCATGACAGCTGAATTGTAATGTATGCTGGGTACTGACTAGAATGATAAAACCTTTAGATATATGGAAGAGAAAATTGTGATCGTTGAAAGGAATGGAGGAAGGCCTTTGCCCAGCAATGGAACATTACGGGCTAGTAATAATAAAGATAAATCTTTACTACGAATACAATTCAGGCTAGAGTGAATAGGCTCTTAATGAACTAGTGCGCCTGACCATCAACGATTGCATCACTGCTTACCACCAGGTGGGATCGCAGTCAAGCATTCGTTAATATATATATATATGTAGCGACATCTATGACGCCACATAAGAACTACGAAGAAAATACGAAATCCTGCATCGCGCAACCAAAGTTCTCCGCGCGATTTCAACATATACGACAGCCCGACATCAACTATCGGGCAGTCGCCCACCAGACTATAACATCCTGTCTGGTCGGAGGATCCTCCCTTGTCAAAGGAGGTATGTGGGACTTTACTCTCTGTTCCGCATACCCTCCAAACTGGTGACCCTCGACAAAGAACGTCAGTGCAGCCTTCGTGCAGTTACTACTTCGTGACGTCATCATCACTTCCTCAAGCTTTCGAGCAACGAGCCAAACAGCCAGCACCCTCGGCTAAGGGTATCCTGACCACCAATATGCCTACCTGGGCATACCTGGTCATCACCTCAGCCGCATCAGCGACCTTGACTTAGCACACCGCACCTTCGGCCAGTAATATGAAGAGCCATGAAGAACCTCTCCTGGTCGACGCCAGCAATCAAGCCCAACGTCGCACAAGCACCGCTCCGACTCACTGGAGCTAGCAGCACTACTCCGACTCACTGGAGCCTGCAGCATCGTCCCGACTCACTGGGACAGCACCACCCCGACTCACTGGGGCATTATCCCGACTCACTGGGATAGCAACACCCCGACTCACTGGGGCATCACCGCAGACAGTTTCGATTCACCGAGAACTATGCGGCATCGGTTCCGACTCACTGGAACCAACCTACCGCTGGCCTGGCACACATCAAGAAGCATCAAGAACCATCGATCTCCGATCTCCGGAGGGGAGTGATGTAGCGACATCTATGACGCCACATAAGAACTACGAAGAAAATACGAAATCCTGCATCGCGCAACCAAAGTTCTCCGCGCGATTTCAACATATACGACAGCCCGACATCAACTATCGGGCAGTCGCCCACCAGACTATAACATCCTGTCTGGTCGGAGGATCCTCCCTTTTCAACGGAGGTATGTGGGACTTTACTCTCTGTCTCGCCTACCTCCAAATATATATAAAAAAAAATATCAGTAGATTATAACACTGAACTCTTATGTCTGGGGTACTCTATTATAAGGGCAACGGCCACAATTTTACAACATCAAAATAGTAAAAACAAAAAACAATAATATGAACAAGTTTAACAAAATATAAAATTTCTTTATAATTTTCTTTGGGAATGTATAGAAATCTGCCTAAAGATAAAAAAATAATAATATGGGACTCATATAAAAGAGGTTTCTGTCGTGCCGTGCGGAGTTAATTTCCAAACTGCTAATTAACTTGACCAGAACCATCAACAAACAACTCTAATACAATAAACCGCAGAATGAGAATTAAATGTTCATTAGTTAAGTACAAGGAATTTTTACAGTACAAGTGGAAAAAACCACACATCGGCTTACAAATGATATGGACACGAGTGTCAATCGATAGTGTGATTTTCTCTCTATATTTATTAAGGACGCCGCATCATATCTTTAAAAGTAGTATACACGCTAGGGTATACCTGACAAGTTTGCCTGTACAGGTGAGTCGTACCAATGTACAAGTAAACCTGAACGAACGCCCGAAGCATGCTCGTTCGAGGCTTGTAAGTTGGCCCACACTATAGGAATATGACATGTGTTGGCTCGTAACTGACTCCTCGAACGTAGACCGACCTTTACGTATACAGAATTTATAACCCTTTTTTGATACCTAACATGAGCCTGGCCGACCGTATCAGGCAACGGCGCTAACAGCGTCCCAGCCGTCGCAAGGGATTTCGATCCCGATTTCCGGCCACCTTAGGCGATGGCTTGCGGATGGCGAGCAATGGGTAGCTCGGCTGTTCGACCGTCCGGTAACTGTCCGGACCGAGCCCAAGTCGTCGACTGCGTGCATTGTTCCCACGTGCCTCAGGGAGCTGTCAGCAACAGCAGGGGCCCACAGCTGGGTCAAAGCTAACTTGGGCCAGGGTTAGTTTCGAAAGATTGCGCAGTCCCGGTACGAAAGCCAACGAAGGAACAGGACTGGGTTTTTAGTCAGTAAAAGTCTGACACTATCTTCGGCTTCGCCCAAGAGCGGGGGATGTCATTAGATGATTTTCCCACCGGAAAAAAAGGCTTACAGGGCCTGCATCAATACAATCTGTAGTGCAGTGATATGTCGAGATAATCTCACATGTCTACACTGCATCGACAGCAGACTGTCCATTTGTCTAATGGTTTTCCAGTAAAGCTCGATTGTGTTCATCGATACTGTCAAGCGAAGTAGAGAGCAGTTGTGTTTAAATTTACTCGATTCTGATTGTTACAAGCTCACTACGTTTAGTCTACGTATATAAATGTTACATGGAGTTTATTTTGTAAGTTATATCATCTATAATATAAAAATGAATCGCTAAATGTGTTGCTAAACGCAAATTTTGAGAACTGCTGATCCTACTTCGCTAATTCATTTTTTGTTGTTTGTTATTGTGAGGAGAAGGTTCTTATGAAAAATAAAATGAAAATTAGGGTAGTGTAGTAGGGTACAGTAAGGTATAGTAGGGTGGAGTAGGGCAGAGCGGGAGCAAAGCCGCGGGCAAAAGCTAGTTGGTTATTAATAATCATATAGGCACCATATGTGTGGGCTATGTGTCTACTATGACGGGTTAAAATGTCAGTCATGCGAGCGAGAGAGAGATGTATTCCTTTAGCAGTTCAGTTTAGGTCGTCAAATGGATCGCATTAAGAGCTTGTGGTGGGCCTCTGGTCTCACCTCGCGTCACGTGTCCTCTTACTTGTTTATGTAGGGATCTAATGACAGCGTCAGCGGACGACATTGCAATGACCAAATACTGGGCTATACAAAGAAATTAATTTCAAAAAACAATTTTTTGCTATCGACAAAGATCTTGTACCTAACTCAAAACGTAAGAAGCTCCGAAACTCTACGAATCCTTACTTAAAAGCGAAAGTGAGTTTGTTACGTCTTCTAGCCTAAATGGCAAAACCGATTTTGATAAAACTTGGTAAGTACACGGATAGACCACATCCTGGAATAGGACATAGGATACTTTTTATCCCGGAAATATGTTCAATTGGGATAATTTTCTGCTATCACGCGGGCGAAGCCGCTGAGAGCAGGTAGTATTACATAAATATCATAGAATATTTAGTTAGGCAATCTTGAATCTATTTCTACAAAATATGGAGACTGAAAAAGATTGTTTTCCAATATCATTTAAGCCCTATTTAGGTACCGGTCGGTGAGTAAAGATGTCTCAAGAAAACCGAAGATATTTCTAGATTATTTTTTGTCACCAACTTCGACGGAATCTGCGCCAGACAAAACAGAATCACCATATTTTTCATCATAAACCTGTTCCAACTTTTTCTCATTTAATATAATCGGTAAACTACTCTATCGCTTCCATGTTTTATGTTAATTTGAGCAATAATATTCTAAAAAACTTGCTTTCGACGATGGCATAAGAAACTCCATATATGGTGTAATATTATGGGACTTGATGCAATCGTAACCATTAAGGAACTACACTGCGCACACGTGTGCCACACATGCTGATCAGGGCGCGTCGATCTTCATACATTTTATATGGAAACTAGACTTGTAGAGCTACATTAGATCCACGGCACGCGACGTCATTTAACGTACAAATCAGGCATGTTAGACGAGTCATAATCATCATCATTTCAGCCGATATACGTCCACTGTTGGGACATAGGCCTCCCCCAAGTGTCGCCACAACGAACGATCCTGTTCGTGTCGCATCCATCGGTTTCCCACCAGGTCATCAGTCCACCTTGTTGGAAGCCTTCCAACGCTGCGTCTTCCGGTACGCAATCGCCACTACAGAACACACGTTACACGCGTGAGTCGGCCTAATGTAGTTCTAGCTTCAGTGACATTTATTCTCGAAATATTCAACATTAAAAATGATTCCGTCCTTTTTTTTGTCAGACAAAGTGTGAATAATCAATGAATAAGATACGGTCATCGACACAAAGTGAAGTAGGTTCTAACTTAAATACAGAAAAGTCCAAAAAAACTGATGGCCCTTAACGCGCAATTAGACATGGTCGACTGCCCAGCCACAAAATATATAGGTACAGAAGTCAATCTTCATACAAAGCGCGTTTGAGCAACGCACACATGGACACCGCTCACGGACACGATATCTCTGTATTGTCTCGGCCCACTCGTCAAACAGTTGCGGCTCAAACGCTCATTAGTGTGCGTTCACCGAGCGTAGGTATAAAAAGTGAAATACATACATGAGATTGTCTTCTGTACCTATCTATTTTGTGGCCCAGATCCATGCACAATCATTTGCGTTACGACAATAGAAGATAAAATTGTTTGTAAAAGAAACTCGGCTGATAGCCCTCTGCAATCAATCCTTAATTAGAAAACCATGCAATGAAGACGAGGAAATGTATTGTTCAACACACTCGATCGAAAGACCGCTCCTACCCCGATCGTTTTTAAACACGCAATTTACTGGTTTTCGCGGAAAAGTGCGTCGGTGAGCACCCGCCACAATTTATTGTATTTGTGTTGTAGCGCGTGGGGTTACTTTTGAGCCCCCACTAGGCACCGGGCAGGCTCCGTTTATTTATTTCTTCACAAGTGTATTGAAAAGTATAATACACGTGGAAATTGACACTGCAGCACTCTGCTCCATAGCACTCTCGCCTGCAGCTCGGGCGAATTCCGACCAATTTTCCCCACTTATATCAAAATTTACTATTTTACATAACGTCCATTAGTTGGTTTACCGGACAGTGGCGGGTTTTTCCATTTGGAAATCCCCAGTACCAACCCGGGGTCTTGTGTTTGCTACCCTCTCCCCCTGTTAACATAGCACCGGCGAAACGTGTGTGTATTATAAATTCTCTTCCCTTCAGAGAATAGTGGCTTGATGTTATTTTTGTATAACACAATAGTGCTTCATTAGTTTTACACCCACGGAACAGTATTCCGCTTTACCATAAACTCTCTATTTTGCGTAGGCGACGAGCGGCGAAGGGATCTGAAGCGACTCATTCATACACTATTCAAAATGAAAATTGTTATTAGTCTGGTCCCAAATACTTTGCTAGCTCATACCTATTTTAGCATAAAGTACCAGGGCGTTAGAACAAACTAAGAATTATGTAAGACTTCTAGAATAATTTAACCAAAAACTTGTACAGCCCGTGCAGACCACAAAATGCAGAGATAAAGCATGGTGGACGAGTGTAGTAAATTAGAAAGAAGATCGCATAGTTGGCATACAAAAATAAAATTACAGTAAAAACTTGAAATTATCAGGGTTTTTTTTTGAGTGGCCTCTCGCATGTCAACCTAGGAGGTTTTCGTTTGCTTAACCGGACTTGCCGGTGGCGGCCCTGATGTAAAATCAAAGCCTCCAGCCAGGGCTTACTAAAACTACTAAATTATCAGGGTGTCACAATGGGCGGTTTTATTGCTAAAAGCGATTTTTTACAGAAAACTTAGGGTGGATTTGACTGAGAAGAAAACAATTTTTTGTTCGGAAAATCCTCTAATGACATACCCGGCTCTTGGGCGGGGCAGGAGATAGTGTCAGACTGTTACTGACTAAAAACCGTCTCCTGTTCCTTCTTTGGCATTGTTCCAGGGCCTCGGGAAATCTCTTTCGTATCGCTCATGGCCCCAGTAGGCTTTGACCCTGCTGGGTCTCTACGGTTGCTGATAACTTCTTGAGGCGCGCATAGAATACTACGCGCCGTTGACGACTTGGGCTCGGTCCGGAGGGTTACCGGACGGTCCAACGGCCCATTGCTTGACGGCCGCAAAGCCCGAGCTTACGATGGCCGAGAAAAAGAGATGCAGTTAGTAGCACTGTGACTGGTGCATATCCAGATGATGATGTCACAGTGTGACCTTGGGGAAGGAAGGTTACTTAAAGGTTGTAGTAATAGTAGTAGTAGTTTCGAAAGACATTTACAATTTGAACAGTAGACATCGAAAGATTACCGACGACTGAAAAGTGTGCATTCACACGAAACCAGTTCAAAGCGGCGCAGACTGGCTAGCGGCCAGAATTCCAACCAACGTAATAATATTTCATAACTATCCAATTCTCTTTTAGTGATTATTAATTTTGTGGCGATGTATTGGTTTAATAGTTTTTAATTTTGTATAAAAAGAAGGCACAAAGTGTAGGTATAACTATTGAGATGACAACAGAACAAAGCTAGTCGACTTGATTGCGTATAGGCAAATGAGATAAAGATATTTATGGTGTATCACAGGTAGGCCGAAAGTTTTTGTATGTTTGTTACTCATTCACTCTGAGTATTACCATGAAACTGCTAAATATGTCCTGGAATAGCATATAGGGTACTTTTTTATCCTAGGAATACATTTCCTTGGATTATTTTTCTTCTATCACCCGGGCGAAGTCACTAGTAGTAACAATAAGGGCAAAATAATGATAATTAATAGTATCTAATTACACACACATATATTACAGTACACACACACACACACACACACACGTACATTATAGACTCAAAACCTTCACAATGGTACCTCGCCCACGGCGACTTTTTGTAGCGATTTTGTAGCGCGTTCGCATCGATACAGTCGCGATGCTGTAGTGCGTTGGCATATCTTCTATAGCGCTTGCAAATGCGACTATCGCGCTACAGCGATGCTGTCGCGCGTTTTGTTAGCGTCAAAAGAGTCGTCGTGGGCAATGGTTCTAAGACAAGTGATTTAAGCTCCAAGGCTACCATACACTCTAATTGTCGCCTGCTACTAGATATGTTAGGGTCAGTTCTAGTTTAACCAGAATGATGGAATTGAAAACCGGAGACCGTACCACGAGCTCTAACACGATCCATTTGACGATCTAAACCAATTGTTAAAAGGATGGAGCTAAAGAATGTATAGCTCCATATAACTCTTTGTCGCTCGCTCGCTTGTTTTGACATTTTAACACGTAAATAATGGTCAAGACCCAGTATTTTTATAGTCCACATAGAGCAGCTACCAGTCATAGGCAGGCCAACATTAAGACACACGTACCGAGTAAACGGGCGAGACAGTGCTCTCGGCCGAGTACTCGGTACGTGTAAACACAACGCCGAGTGCTCTCCGCAACTCGCTAACATCACTGTCTCGGCCGAGCAACATTTTACTTTCTCGCCCTTTTACTCGGTACATATGATCAAGGCTTTAGTGTCATGCGCGTTTAACTCTATTAATTGTTAACTTGACCTGCCCTGTCAATGATCATGGTACGGCCTCTGACGCCGAGTCGCTAATAACGCAATGCGCAAGCGTGGGTTCACAGAGCAACGTTCAAGATACTCATTCTCTGAATGAAGAAGCCTTTGTACTGCATTGAGCATCTGGCATCACTTAAACGCGAAATTGCTAAGCGCTAAACATAAATCAGTTCATTTTCTCTACAAACTTCAAAATCAATAAAATACTGAGATACAAGAATCGTATAATATACGCCTATACGACATTCCAGTCATAAATTGTCAGTCAGCCAAATGTTTTACAAATAGAACTCCTGATCAAAGGTCAGAATTTCCAATACCTAAGCACGGAAAATTTTTTTTAGGGTTTATATTTTCTATTGTGCCTTTCAGCTTTGAAAGTAAGTAAATTAAAAGGAACAGATGTATTATTACAGCCAGTCAGCCAGTATCTAACAATAGAACAATTTTAGTGTATTCAGTAACAATAGAGAAACCTCATTGTTAATATTTCGCAACATTCGGCCAGTTCGCATCAGCTGTGTGCCTGGTAAACGCGTATTGTGTGCGCCGGCGGCGACACGAACCACGTGATAAAATATAGATTAATGTGCAGAATGGAATTTCTTTTCACAGGAGCTATGCATTTTTCTAATTTAATTCTTTACTATTTAATTATGGCAGAATGGATAGCCCATAGAGCCGACAGCACAAAAATATATAAGTACAGAAGTTAATTTACATACAAAGCGCGGTCGAGTAACACACACATAGACACCGCTCACGAACACGATATCTCGGAGCGTCTCGGCCCGCTTGTCGAACAGTTGATGAACATGGATGACGACTGTCAACTGGACGCGAGAAGCAAAGATTACGTTGTTGACACCTCTACGGTTTGGACTAAACGTTACGCCTCGTCATTTATATCGCACACATCTGAAACACTTTGCCAGCTGTGGTCTTCCCGTCCTATTATAATATTTGTTGTCTTTAAGACTAGAGTAAATAGGCTCTTAACAAACTAGCGCGATTCATTGTCACCGATTGCATCACAGCCATCAGTCACTAGTTTAAATCGTTTAAAAAAGGACCTGTACACTGTGCAGGCGTCGCTTCGCTCATTTCCATCAACAGATGTCTCATGGAGGAAATGATAGTGGTTGGACCTGGAGGTGTCATTAATAAAATGGTCTCACTGGATCTGATAAAAGGATCATTTTCTTAATGAATAAAGCAATCACGTGTTTTGTTAACAATGTAATGATCAGCTGATAACTTTATAGTGACGTGCAATGACGCATAATAACAGAGACCATTAATGCATTGTTATCAATCATTTGTCCATAAAAATTGACATTCATCATCGAAATCAATTTTCAAAAGTGTTTCTTATAACCTTTATTCTTTTTTTTATGGTGGGGAAAATCATCCAATTACAATCCCCGCTTTTGGGCGGAGCGGGAGATACGTCAGACTCTTACTGACTAAAAACCCACCCCGTTCCTTCTAGCCTTCATACCGAGGCTCGAGCTCCCTTTCGGATAACCCTGGCCCCAGTAGGCTTCGACCTGGCTGGGCCCCGCTGTTGCTGACAGCTCCTTGTGGCGCGGGGAACATTCTTTTTTTTTTATCTGATATAAACTAGTACTTAACTGCGATCCCACCTGATGGTAAGCAGTGATGCAATCGTTGATGGTGAGGCGTACTAGTTTATTAAGAGCCTATTCACTCTAGCCTATTCTAGAAATTACCATTTCTTCAACAATGATGACCACGTAATAAACACCTGATCTTATTAAAACACTTCCCAAATAACATCGACCTCTCGATAACCTTTCCAACCTATCGACCCGTCTGAACCGTCGGTACTGTATTTAGTCTTTGGTGCGTCTACACGCTACATACCACGTGACTGTCTGACTCACAATGTTCATTCAGACATTCAACGATAAACGTTCGTGGCTCATCGTCAGCTGTTGCGAGTTGTGAGCTCGTTTATAAAGTACGTACGTACGTTCGGGATTCTGTAATTTGTGTTCGTTGCGTTATCTTGAAGCGGGGGTTATCGTGAGAGTAAGGTAGAAGTGTGAGTATGAAATGGGTTTCGAATTTGTGTAGTGTTACAATATGTACCTTGTTTTATTTGGTACAGCAATGAGATGATATTGAGTCGAAAATAAAAAATTAATTTGCTGCAAAAGAAATATAGAAAGAAGATATTACTGTCGCATCTAAGAACAGTGGAGGCCGAGTGGTAATGGCTTCGACTTACGAGTTGTAGGTCGCGGGTTCAAACCCTGCTAGGCGTATTATTTGTGTAATTTATTCCATCACCACTGCTCTCATAACGGTGAAGGAAAACATCGTGAGGAAACCGGCATGTCCTAGAACCAAAAATTCGAAGACATTTGACATTCACCAATTCGCACTGGGCCCGCGAGGTGAGTTACGGCCCATCTCTCTCCTAGAGAGGAGGCCTGAGTCCCAGCAGTAGAAACATTGAAAAAAAAACGCTGATTATACTGCCGCATCTCGCAAAGAGAAATAAAATTAAATGCTTTCTTTCCACGAGACTAATGAAGTTTTCTTTAGAATGTTATTAGGCGTAGTCCTATGACCAGCAGAGCCTAATTTTTCCGCTGACATAATGATAAATATTTTCATTGCTTATTTATTTTCCTGGTAGAGAGTTTACGGACAGCTAGCAACGAGTAGCTCACCGCTCGATAACGACCAGACTGGGGCATAAAAAAAATTACAGCATGACTGACATTACCTATACGATACAATAGTGTGAAATAGTTACTGCTGCCTTGAAAATCAAAGGTAACTGAAGGAACACAGTAGGGTTTTATTCAGTAAAAGTCTGACACTCACTCTCACTTTATCCAGAGCGGGATGTAAAGTTATTGAATCATTTCCTACCAAAAAGAAAAAGGTAAGTTTTCTAGCGACTTATTTCTACGTAAACCTTTATCAATATAAGATCTGTTATAGTATATATAGTATATGTGGGTTTCCAACCTTCTCATGCAGAGTAACACTTTACATAATAATCTTTAAAGTTGGTATCAAACAGAACTCAAAGATTAACGTGCGTCTAGGCCACTTGATGAAAGTTTACTTCGGTTGATTTTTTTACTTTTAAAAGTAAATGTTTAAAACCGAAGCGTCTGGTCACAGAATATATAGGCCTACAGAAGTCAATCTACATACAAACAACGACATAGACAACGCTCAAGGACACGATATCTCGGTAGCGTCTCGGACCGCTCGTCGAACCGTTTCGGTTCGAACGCTCATTAGTGTGCGTCCACCGAGCGTCGGTATAAAAAGTGAAGTACATACATGAGATTGTCTTCTGTACCTATTGTGTGGTCTGAAGGTTAGTTTGAAAAGAATTTGGTAAGTAATTAATTGACGCTTATGAACATTTAGAAGCAGGATGCGATAACGACAATAGCTGCACCAATGGAAGACTAGCAAAAACAGCAACAATACCTATGACATAACTATGTAGATACAAAGCCCATTAAATGTGACGACGCTTGACGGGGCTGCTGCAGTGCAGACTGTCTTGTTTGAAAGATTGATACTCTCGATCCACTCAGAGCGGGAGAAGTCATGACATGACACTAAGTAATCTACGAGTTTTTTTTTTAAGAAACTAGCTGATTCTGCAAACGTCAGTCTGCCATACAAAATATTGTTATAAAAAAAAGCATTTAATTCAGGCAAGCAAAGGCACCCATACAGCAAATACACAGAAATAAATTCAGTCGAACACATAACCGATCATTGTGGCGACACTTGAGGGAGGCCTATGTCCTACAATGGACCTCTGTCGGCTGAAATGATGATGATGATGATGAACACAGAACCTCCTCCCATTCGAAGTCGGTTAACACAACCAAAAAAAAAAAAACTCATTCACACTTACGGACATGTGCGGACATACTGTAGCAACATGTCTGCTACAGCAATGCCCGATATAAGGACAAAAACTGCCGGCAATCAACGCCAGAACTGTATTGGAGCTGGTGACACTGGAAATCCAATCCCGCATCAAAAACGCGATTATTAAGCCTGCGGGATTGAAATCATAAATCCATATGTATTCTATAAAAAAAAGTCATGAATACTATGTAAACAAAGTTGTTACATCACTGTGCTGGGTCTAATAAATATGTACATATTCAGAACGGTGCGCTGGGTGCGTCGTCTGAATTCAACAAAAAAGTTTAATCCCGCAGACGTGCAGGATCCCGTATTTGCGGGATTGGATTCCCTAGTTATAGCTAGCCTGTATTCTGCCACTGCTAAGCAAAGACCTCCCTCCATTATTTCCCAGTATCACGGTTAATCGCTTTGTCATTCCAATTCTCAAAGCTGCCAAATAAATTCTATCAAAGGAAAATGTGAAGTGGGGGGTAGGAGAATACAAAATAGCTTACGACCTTTTCTTAGACCTACCAAATATTCACCAAAAATCATAAAAAACGCTAAAGATGCTTCAGAAGAGTTCCGATAACAAACACTGAGACACAAGATTTTTATTTATTACAAGAAGATGAATAACTATGCTAAGAATAATACCTTTGAGTCAGCAATTTATAAAACCACATAGAATTTCTGTACCGCATCCGAGAAAAAACAGATCGCGCTTGCGAAACAGCGAGAATTCCTTTCAGCAAAGAGAATGTTAGACGTAAGAAAAATGCTTTGAGAAACAGGAGTAATTTTTTATCATGTTGGCATTCCCGAGCATGGCGGTATCGGTTTCAAGTACTACCAGATGCAATCCAGCTGAACAGTATTTAACTTCGAAACAGTACAAAGGCTTTCTTTTTAACACGCTTTTATTAGCTTCACCTGTATGTTTGCTTGCTTGTTTATTTGTTTGCTTGTAACCCCATCGCCTTTGAGCTCGATTTTGCCGAACTTTGGGCGATCCGATTTTCTTTAAACTTTGCACACCCATCAAAGATCTTCAGAGAATCCGATTAAAATATTCGATTATTTTAAAATATTATTGTGAAAAAAGCGTCGGGTATTCGAGTTACAAAAAATAATAATTTTCGCTCATTATTTAGCGGTTTTTTTTTAGTTTTTTTTAACTATATTTTTTTATTGTTGATAGGTTTGCGCTTGACCGCTTGACTCGCTTCTCATCTGATGGAAAGTGACGATGCGGTCGACGTTATAAACTTGCTATTGTTATTAGATCTTTTTTTATTTAGAAATTCGCAGTAGCAGCTTGCGTTGTGTGTGTGATATTTGTCCGTTGAATTGGGGTTGGTTCGCCCCTATTTGTCTAACAGGGCAATTATGGCGGCGAATCAATAGAGACTGGTCAAGCATGCAGAATGAACAATTTAAAGTAGGCTGTTAGTTTTAGAAATAAATAAGAGTTGCTAGAGATATAAAATACAATCGGACAACCTGACGTACGACGGTCGACGAGTATCCACCCATACGTTGTTAAAACCTCTAGGGTCCGGACTAAGCGTTTTGCCTCGTCGTTTATACCGCGTACGTCGAAGGACTGGAACAATCTGCCTGCTGCGGTCTTCCAGTCCGATTATAATTTGAGTGTCTTCAAGGCAAGAGTGAACAGGCTCATAGCCTAGCTAGTGCGCCTAACCATCAGAGATTGCATCACTGGTTGCCATTGGGTGGGATCGCAGTCAAGCACTAGTTTATATTAAATATATATATATATATATATATTGATGGAGAGCAAGGAACACAGGTCTGAACGAAATATTCAGTAAAAACTTGCACAAATCATGAAGAAACCATTACAATCGTAGTTACTACGTTTTTACTACGTTCTATTGCGTATTTGAACGGCTAAGTACTTGCGTTTCGTTGTTCAATTTACTATTGAAGGTTCTTTTTATTATGTACTTCGCGCGAGTGTTTCTAACCTTGAATTTCTCGGCTTTTCTCCAATAAAATACGCGTGTGTTACACACCTAAACATTCCTCATGAATCACTCAATCTATTGGTGAAAGTGAAAACTGCACGAAAATCCGTTCAGATTTACTTTTCGAGTTTATTACTTCAATAAAGCAAATAATAAAAAAGTTAAAATCCAAATCACCATAATTTATTCAAAATAATGATTTTAAAAGATGTCCAAAAAATGTGTATAATTATGCATTTATAATATTAACTAGCTTTTACCCGCGCGGCTTCGCTCACGCTCTTCCCTACTCCACCCTACTATACCCAACTGTAGGGACAATGCCTGTGTGTGTTGACAATTATAGTATTGTATAGGTGTGTGCATAGTATATGGTATAGAGGCGGCTGCGCCCGCCACGTAAGCCAGTCGCAATAAAACCCAGTTTACGCGAACACATATGTCTTATTATTTCGTGAACCCAAGTTGGTGACCTTATACATAACCTATACATTACCCTAAAGTGGTGACCCCGCGAGTAAACGGTATTGGTTTTATTCGGAAAATAATCCGGGACGATGGCTACGGGCACGAATCAACCTGCCATGCGTGCTCCGGAGCCGAGACCCGAGCCACGTGCTGAAGACGTGTCAGCGCTGGCTAGCATCACAGTGTCGTCGCGCATACCAGACTTTTACTACCCTACTCTACAGTATCTTATGTCCGTCACCTGGCTCTAAGCTACCTACCTTCCTACCCACCAATTTTCAGCCATTCTTGAGTTATAAATAGTGTAACTAACACGACTTTCTTTTATTTATATAGATAAGTATGGATTGTTTAATATTCCGTTTATTTTGGAATACTTTTTTGAGGTCTTCAAATGACTTCTTCCACAAAATTTAACTAAAGACCGCATCGCATCTAACTTACCTCACTTAACCCACTTTTATTCTTTGATTTCTGTCAATAGCATCAATCTTTACATCGCCAAAAATAACTTACACGATTTTAGAATTTTACTGACGATAAAATATACCGAGATAATTGCGTGATCGAGCAGACGTTTTATCAAACGTATTAAGGGCTCTACGATAGTTAGTTTTAGACGATCCGAGATATCTATAATATAAAAATGAATCGCAAAATCTGTTGGTAAGCGCATAACTCAACAACGCTTGGACCGATTTCGCTAATTCGTTTTTTGTTGTGATTGTTATTGTGAGAAAAAGGTTCTTATGGAAAAAAATAAAATTAGGGTAATGTAGGGTAGGGTAGTGTAGGGTAGGGTAGGGTAGGGTAGAGTAGAGTAGGGTAGAATAGGGTAGAGTAGAGTAGGGTAGAATAGGGTAGGGTAGAGTTGGGTATAGTAGGGTGGAGTGGGGAAGAGCGGGAGCGAAGCCACGCGGGCAAAAGCTAGTTATCAATATTGTCACATATTTAAAAATATATCTATACTAATATTATAAAGAGGTAAAATTTGTAAGTTTGTAAGTTTGTAAGTTTGTATGTAGGGGGTAATCTCTGGAACTCATAATCCAATTGTAAAAAAATTTTAACTGGCAGAAAGCTATGTTATTCCTGAGTGCTATAGGCTATAAATTGTTTCTATAGCATGTATATTAACCGAGCTATCACAACTTTTGTCTAGCAAGTCGGAAAAAAATACCTCATAAAACCGAATTATTTGCGTGCGCTGCCTAAACAGTTGCTTAAAATTAAAAACAATGTATGGCTACCTGGTTCGTCTTAATTATTTCTACAAAAAAGTCCGCGATACCATATCTCTATCTTTTATATTTTATTTTTTATACTTCTTTTATTGCATTAAAAATATATTTTTTCGGCATACTTACGTTTGGCTGATTATTTGAGCAACAAAATATTAATTCTTATGACATTAAATTATTTCAGTATCACAAGAACATCATATAGATAAGATTTGCCATTTGTAGCATATCAATTGGTCATACAGTTTCGGAGATAATTTAAAATTACTAAAACGCAAAATGCATACTAAATAGCATAACTTTCATTGTGCAGACGTTTTACCTATTTTTTTTTTATATTTTTTTTTATGCTGGGCAAAAATCATCTTATGACAACCCCCACCCTTGGGTGGAGCGGGAGATAGTGTCAGACTCTTACTGACTAAAAACCCACCCCGTTCCTTCTAGCCTTCAAACCAGGGCACGAGTTCCCTTTCAGATAACCCTGGACCCGGTAGGCTTTGACTCAGCTGGGCTACTGCTGTTACTGACAACTTCTTGAGGCGCGCGGGAACAGTGCGCGCCGTCGACGTCTTGGGCTCGGTCCATTACCGGACGATCGGACAGCAAGCTAGCCATGGCTCGCCGTCCGCGAGCCCGCGTCTACGGTGGCCGGAAATCGGGATCGGAATCCCGGCGGCGGCGGCGGGGGCGCCGTTGCTTGATGCGGTCTGCCTCCTCCTTTGCTAGCATTACTGCTTCGCAGAAGGAGGCGACCGCCTGCCATTCCTCCTCGCTCCGGATCAAGGTCCGGCGCGAGAGGTCTCCGCCGCCGATCGCCCTCACGGGGGCACGGCGATGCTCCGCCCAGGCAGGGCACACCTCGACTGTGTGCTCCACCGTCTCCTCTGGGCGTTGCGCACAGTGGCGACACCCGGGTGTCTCTTCCGACTTAATCTGAAATAGGTACCTCCCGAACGTGCCATGTCCGGTGAGGACCTGCGTCATGCGGAAGGTAAGGACGCCGTGAGGCCTTTCCAGCCACGCCTCACAGAGGGGACTTACCGCCATAATTGTGGCGTGCCCAACGTTTTACCTATTTGCCTATAGATGGCGTTCTGCAATTACGTAATTTTTCTGAATCGCGGTGTTAAGTGGTAATCGCGATGGTAATCCACAGAAAGTGGATTGATGACCCTCTCGAATTATTATGCCCACGTGGTCGTTAGTTGGAGTTCTTCTGTCAGTTGCTTATTGGTTTCGGTTGTTTCGTTCGTATGGTTGTTGTTATTGATAGATACCTCATAATCGAAAATATCGTAATTCCGTTGTACGTTTGTTTTGTATGTTCATAGTTTCGTACTTCGTTTTATCGTAATAATCGATACGAGTTATTCGATATTACGATTGTTTTGTTTTGTAAAGGCGGACGGTGATCGAGTCGCTCTCCCTTTGTTCATAATTGTTTTCAAGTCTGTGCGTAGTTTGTTGAGAGCATGTCTAAAAGGAAATCTCAACTGTCCCGGCAGACATCACAGACAAGAGCCGCTCGAGTACGCCGTACGGAAGAATCTGCCCCTGAAAATGAGCAGCACCTCTCGAGAAATAGAGAATATATTTCGCAAGCACGCGCTACAGAATCTAGCTCTGAGCGCTCACAGCGCCTCGCTAGCCAAAATGTGAGGACGTCGCGGGCCCGTGCTCGAGAAACTAGCGCTGAACGTGCGCACCGTCTATCTGAGTTAAGGCAGCATGTCTCTGAGACAAGGGACTAGCGCTGAGCGCTCGCAGCGGCTTGGTAGGCAAAATGTCATAACATCGCAGGCCTTGCTTGGGAATCTAGCGCTGTTCGTGCGCAGCGTCTATCTCATTTAAGGTAGCATGTCTCTGAGACAAGGGATAGGGAGACTAGCGCTGAGCGCTCGCAGCGGCTTGGTAGGCAAAATGTCATAACATCGCAGGCCCGTGCTCGGGAATCTAGCGCTGAACGTGCGCAGCGTCTATCTCATTTAAGGCAGCATGTCTCTGAAACAAGGGCTAGGGAGATTAGCGCTGAGCGCTCGCAGCGGCTCGCTAGGCAGAATGCCATAACGTCGCAGGCCCGGGCTCAGGAATCTAGCGCTGAACGTGCGCAGCGTCTAATCGAGTGTAATCTTATTTTAAAACAAGAAATTTTCCGCGGACGAAGTCGCGGGCAGAAGCTAGTTAAATAAATAAATGGAATAATAATAATATTCCACAACTATCACACAACGCCGTCTAGTCTCAATCTTAACAGAGCTTGTGTTATGAGTACTAGACAACTGATAGACATACTTATATATTTCTAAATACGTACATATCTATATATATAAAAATCAATGCAACTTTTCGTTGTTATTTTATAACTCAAGAACGGGCTCACCTATCCAAACCAAATGTTTAGGCTTTGTTCGGACTATTTAGTAGATGGTTTATGTGAAGTTTGGTAGGGTAGAGTTGGGTATAGTAGGGTAGAGTAGGGTAGAGTAGTGTAGAGTAGAGTAGGGTAGAGTAGGGAAGAGCGGGAGCGAAGCCGTGCGGGCAAAAGCTAGTTATAGATAAATTACACCCAGACAGAACAAATGATCATGCTCATCACACAAACATTTCGGGCTCGCGGACGGCGAGCCATGGGTAGCTCGCTGTTCGATCGTCCGGTAATGGACCGAAGACGTCGACGGCGCGCACTGTTCCCGCGCGCCTCAAGGAGTTTTCAGCAGCAGGAGGGGCCCAGCTGGGTCGAAGCCTATTGAGGCCAGGGTTATCCGAAAGGGAGCTCGTGCCCCGGTATGAATGCTATAAGGAACGGGATGGGGTTTTTCGTCAGTAAGAGTCTGACACTATCTCCCGCTCAACCTAAGAGCGGGTTTTGAAAAAAAAATAATCACACAATCATTTGTCCTAGGTGGGAATCGAACCCACAACCTCCGGCATAGCAGTCAGGGCCACTTACCACAAGACCAACAATTCGGTCAATTATGACTTTGGTTCTCAAGCGAGGGACAACCATTTCAAATGTCTTCCGCAATCTCACTGCTATTGTTTACAAGAAAATATAACTAAATCTATTTATAATTCGATTCATTCATGCTTAGCATGTGAACGCCACGTGGCGACTGTGGGCAGGGAAAGCAGAAACAGCGTAGTAGATAGAATAGTATTTACAAAGTTTTTAGATACTGTCTACGCATTGGACCAGAACTACGGTTTATCTTCGATTTGAAGCTTTACAGAGGAAAATGCCGTAAGAAAAAGTATAACAATACTAGCTTTTACCCACGGCTTCATCCGCGTTTATTAATTTATGTACTTTAATTTAATAATAATATTTGTACTTGACTTTCCTCCTTCTCTCCCTTTTCTCACATGTCGGTCTCCATGGTCCCAACTATCTCTTTACCAAAATTCATTAAAATCGGTTTTGCCATTTAGGCGTGAAGACGTAACAAACAAACAAACTCACTTTCGCTTTTATAATATTGCACAAATGCGCCTGACTGGGTTTGAACTCGTAATTCGGGCCCGTTACCACTTGGCCACCACAGTTCTATCTATTCCTACCTAGGTTAGTATAACCTGTGTTAAGGAGTAGGCCTCGTACGGGCGAAGCAGGGGGCAAATACTAGTTGTGGATAAGGAAGGGAACAATGATAATGAAACAACACAGTTTAGATATCTTCAGGTTACAGCAGAACCGGCCCAGAGGCCCCAAATTCTTAAAGGATGATCCTATCTTGATTCTATTATGGAATACGACAGCGATAGGACCGTTATGTTACTATTTTGTTGTCCTTAAAAGTTTATTTTTATCCTGCCAGGCGCATTACTTTGTTATTTCATTACCACTGCTCTCAAAACGGTGAAGGAAAACATCGTGAGGAAACTAAAAAATGTCCCAAAACCAAAAATTCGAAGACATGTGACCAATCCGCACTGGGCCCGCGTGATGGATTGCGGCCCATTCACTCTCATAGAGAGTGAATGTTTCATGTTAAGTCATCATGTCATGTCATGTCGTGTTTTTAATGTTCCCAGTTGTGGGAACATTAAAAAGGCTGATGATGAAAAGTTTATTATATGCTAAAGATGCAGCATTTCAAGACGATTTCCTTGTATTATGCGTACAGCTAAGGAGTGGAATTCCTTGCCGGAGTCTGTGTTTCCTAATTGCTATAATATAAAAAATATAAAATATGGGTGTCTTTAAGTCAAGAGTGAATAGGTTACTTCTAAGGAAACGTGCCCCATCGTCGGCCACATTGTCGCTTATCATCAGGTAAGACCGTCTACCTGATGCATATTAACCCTTCAGATACCGTCAATTAGAGACACAATAGTAAGACAATAGATGCGCGGCCACCGGTGGTCGCTTGGGGATTCATGAATTAAAAAAAGTATATTTTAATACGCTTACTCGAAAACCCGCTATTATCCCACCGCTTTTAGGCACGCAAAAGACTATCTTCCGCAATAGTGCAGAAAAGTGCGCGAGCTCTCCCCCGCCACAATTTTATTCATCATCATCAGCCCTCCGCTTCATAAACACCTCGCCGTACGAGTTCCGCCTCGGTCGCAACAATGACAAACTTTCTGCATTTGTTTCAAAATGTACTATTTGTCTACAATATACACAGCCGCACATAATATTGCTACAAGCAATTATCTCAACAAATAACAAACGATTAAACATCACATACAGGAAGATTACTAAGAACAAAGCAACGTTTCTTTAATTAGAACAACAATAAATAGAATACAGTATATATACATTTCTCGGCACACCTACTTTTCAAGATACAGAAGTTCTATTGCATATAGTCTTTGAAACAAACGTGTTCTTTTTTGTTTAAATTGATATAAACTTGATGCTTGACTACGATCCCACCTGATGGTAAGCAATGATGCACTAGTTTATTAAGAGCCTATTCAGTCTAGCCTTCAAGAAACTTAAATTATAATCGGATGGGGAGACCGCAGCAGTAAAATTGTTCCAGTTTTTCTATGTACGCGGTATAAACGACGAAGCGAAACGCTTAGTCCGAAACGTAGAGGTTTCAACAACCTAAGGGGGATACTCGCCGTATCTCGGGTTTTCCGATGGTAGAAATGAGATGGTAGAATCAAGTCGTGCACACTCTTTTGACCATGGATGTAAGACATTGTTTTCTGATAACTGACTGATTTATGTCATGCTATCATCAGGTGAAAAAGTGTTTAATTTTTTATTTTATTATTTATACTTACATAAAAGAGTACAAAGGCGGACTTAATGCCTTAAGGCATTTTATACCATTCAACTTTTGAGCGAGGCAGAGATAAAATGTGATAGTTCGGTATATTAACCATTACATATTATAAAATTCTTCATACAAATACATACCTATAAAATACAAATACACTATATAAAAAGAGAAAAAAAAATTGAAAAGAAGTATACACGAATCTAGTGAAATAAATAATAAGGAAAAAAATTTTATCGCGAGTCAATAGATATAAAAATATTAAAATAATACTATACAACATTACCGTAAAGTAGCAGTGTTTTGTGTAATAACTCGGTACTTACCTGAAAACAAATAAAATAAACATTAATAACAATTTAAAAGACTTCAAAAAGCACTTATTTTGTGTAGTACCCCACCGCGCCTGTCAAATTCACGATTAAGTCAAAAATTCCTGAATGGCTGTTCATGTAGTTTTACCAAAAGACAGAGTGGTTTATGAGCAAGGAAGAATCGCAAGTATATGGCAAGGCCTCAGCTTGCTTCACTCAATTCTGACGTTTTATAAGTGCTCATGTAGGCTTATGTGAAATAAGAAAGAAAGAAAGAAAAATAATTAATTTGATACAGCACAAAATCTAAACACAAAAACATACAATAACACGTGTCAAAAATAAAATAAGCAGAAAAAAAAACAGTTGTTGTGTGCCTCATGCCTGCACCAAGCTCCAGTCCAGTTCAGCATGAATGCCAGACAACTAGTGCCTGACGCTGGTTTTCAACTGAACCTGTGGCGGAAATAAAAATATTAAAAAATAAAACATGAAGGAGTTGATCTTCTGCAAGTTTCTTCATGTTCAAAGTGTGACAGTTGGCGTATTCAGTATATTCCGGTCCGCTGGTTCGTATCCGACGCTCGGCCGTGATTACACTGAATCCTTTCTTTAATTAAGGATTTACCTGCGTTAGGTAAGGGTCGAGTTTTTGCGCCATTAGGAATTTATGTAAGTGGAGTTTAATTCAAAGGCATTTATTAAGAGATGTTTTAAATAAATCTCTTTAAGCCGCGGGAAGCAAACGAAAGTTTTAGAAAACATTATTATGTTAATGTATTATACTGTGCAATTTGCCTGCTGCGGTCTTCCCATCCGATTATAATTTGGGTCTTCAAGGATAGAGTGAATATGCTCTTAATAAACTAGTGCGTCTCACCATCAACGATTGCATCACAAGTCAAGCACTAGTTTATCTATAGATACTAATATTATAACGAGGTAGTTTTTTTTTTGTTTTTATGTTTGTAGGAGGTATTCTCTAGAAGTATTAGTCCGATTGCTAATTTTTTTTCATTCATAGAATGCTGTTTTACTCCTGAGGGACATAGGCTATATTTATTTACCTACGCGGGCTAAACTGCGGGCAAAAGCTAGTACCAAATTAAAAAAAAAAACTGCTCCAAAACCAGAACAGTTGATGAGGCTCAAAAGGCTGTCCAACTGAAATGGGACTAGGCAGTAAATGTCTGCTGGATGCCCGAAAAACTGTGGTGTGGGTCAAACAACAAGAACACAGGTTGGTGGCCTGAAGTAGTGCAACGGTGCCGCGGCAGACCACGAAGGAGATGGTGGAAGGAGCCAGACCTATTTCGCTAGAAGTGGAAGGACGAAGCGCGGGCCCGCAAGTCATGGAGGTAGTGGGGGAAAGCCTTTGCCTGGATTGCGATAGAATAGATAAATAAAAAATAAATTATAGTATCTTAACTACGATGGTCTGACCAGATCCGCACCGCTCTTGACTCTACACTATACAATGCCCTTCACACCGCCAGAGACAGATGGAGGAATATCGTTCGAATGAAAGTGATGAAGCAGGAAGGTCACGACCCTCGGCATTGAGGAGTACGACGCAAGGAAAAGGATCTTAACTACTTCTAAGATTTCTAGAAGTACTCATTCGAATCCAAGAACATTTTTACCTATAGAAAAAAGCTACAGAGTAAAAAAAAACATGGTTGAGATAGACATGGCAAAGATATAGACTTATAGAGGAAGTAAACGCTGATATCGATGGAAGGAAGAAAAAGACGTATCATCGCGTCCCCTAATAAATTGGTATAATGGCATGTGGATGATGAATCACTAGCAACGCCCCCAAAGGTCGATGGATCGCCGACCCCAACGAGAATAGATACGGGAGCCAGGGAAAAAAGGGAAAACAAAAACCTTTATTGTTCGAGTAGATATATGGAATACATTTTACTATGTACGCACGTCATAAATACATGGTATCGACCTCAGTATCCTTTACTAAGCGTACATTTTATTTATTTCAAAATTGTATGTGACGCTCAGCAACAGTGTAGCTACCTATCATCATCATCATTTCAGCAGAAAGACGTCCACTGATGGACATAGGCCTCCGACATCCTGTGCTTCTCGCATCCATCGGATTTTCGCGACCTTCACCAGGTCATTGGTCCACCTTGTGGGAGGCCTTTCATCGCTGCGTCTTTCGGTACGTATTATTCGCAACAATACTTTTTTTCTGCCTATCTCGCTGCTGTAAATACACGCTAGGGTATAGCTGACAGGTTTGCCTGTACAGTTGAGTTGTACAGGTAAACCGGAGCGTGTATGTTGCACAACTGTGCAGGTTTCCACACAAACTTACCTGACAGATACACCTAACTGCAGGCAAACACCACCTTAACGCCAACAATCTTTCTACCAGTCTTTTGACACTCGGTCCCATTCTACTTTCACGCGGGCTAAGTTGCTGGCAAGCAACTAGGACTAAATGAAATTATTAAAGGGGCGCTAGGACAATCGGAAGAATAAACACCAGAGCGAATAAGTATAAAATACTTTGTATGGAACAGCTGATTTCTTTTTTTTATGACCGGTACTCACACATGCTCAGAACACAGGGCAAGGCGAGGTGACATGGTGGAGTAAGAGGATCTGACGCAGAATGTACCATTCGCACAAAGTGCCATTTGGGAGTACCGGTCATAAAAAAAACTAAAATATGTTGCTAAGAGGTTGCTAGTGTTTTACAAATAACCCTGTATACTTCTTCGACAAATGTCTAAATACAACACTAAAATAATGTTTCATTTCGAATGAGTTTTATCTGAGATTAACGTTGAACAAGCGAACGCTTCAGCTTTACAATATTAAAGCCTAGATATAGATATGTAACATAGACATTGGCAGGAAACAACCTATCTCAAAAGGATTTTCGTCCATCGATAACTAACGAAGTAAGGACGACATTCCTATGTACCAGAACCAATCCTAACCCTAATTACCTCAGCAACCATTACGAATAAGCCTTTAAGTACCTACGTAGCCATAATTTAACGAGTCCTTGTAGATAATAACATAATTAGTGACAAATAACCACCACAAAACAGTTACGTACAGAAGACAATCTTATGTATGTATTTCAGTTTTTATACCTCCGCTCTGTGGACGAACACTAATAAGCGTTTGAGCCGGAACTGTTCGACGAGTGGGCCGAGGCGCTCCGTGATATCGTGTCCGTGAGCGGTGTCTATGTGTGCGTTGCTCGAGCGCGCTTTGTATGTAGATTGACTTCTGTACCTATATATTTTGTGTCACCACTTTGTTCAAGCAGCCAGCGTAAATAGCACTCGAGGAGTTTCTTTTGTACAACAATTTGTGAGGGATGTAGGTAGGTTATTCGCAGGTAACAATAAAAACTAAATCATGACGAAAGTTAAGTGTGCTTTTGTTATAAAATGAAGGTAAGGATACAATATAAAAATCAATGCCACTTTTCGTTGTTATTTTATAACTCAAGAACGGCCTCACCTATACAAACTAAATTTTTAGGCTTTGTTCGGACTATTTAGTAGATGGTTTATGAAGTTTGGTAGGGTAGAGTAGGGTATAGTAGGGTAGAGTAGGGTATAGTAGAGTAGAGTAGGGTATAGTAGAGTAGAGTAGGGAAGAGCGGGAGCGAAGCCGTGCGGGCAAAAGCTAGTTTTTTATGTTTATCTAGGACATTACTGAAACCCTGTGCCTCGTAAAGTCATTGGTCCCGGTTCTCGTTTGTAGATCATTGACCGTCGTTACAGGTATTCTCGGAGTCTGACCATCAGCCTATCCAAAGAGCGTCATGTTGCCCAGTAAATGGGTTGTGTAGGTCTGATAGGCAGACGCTCCATGTAAAACACGGGTGCACAACCGGTTAGGCTGAAAGCCGAACTCAAACTAGTTGGGAAAAAGCTAGGGAGGTGATAGATTGGACCTTCAAGGGAGAATTGACGAAACAATACTAAGTATAATTAGATTTAAATTATGTCTCAAATATGAGATCCTAAGAATGAAAGACGACTGAGATGACGAATTATAAAGAAGTAGGTATGGATGGGAGAGGTATTGCACGAACCTCAAATAAATAAGAATAAAGATATGAGGCTCAATGCTTTTTTTTAATACCATTTTATGTTCAAAACTGACAAACGAAAGGAAGTTCTCAGTCAAACCACTGTCATGTCTTAGTTAAACAGACAGATACTTAGCAAGCCTAGCCTAAAAAGGCTAAAAAGTCGACCTGACATTTCAGGTAAGTAATTGAGTCGTGGCCTCGCTGCACGAAGCCCTCACTCGGTTCGAATCCGGATCTAGTCGGTCTCCAAAAACTATAGCTGTGTGTCGTGCAACACACTAAACCACTGTTTTTTGTTAAAAAAGTATTATTTATTAGCTTTTGCCCGCGTACATAAAATATAGCCTATGTCACTCAGGAATAAAGCAGCTTTCTATCGGTATAAAAATTTTAGCAATCGGAACAGTACTTTTGGAGATTACCTCCTACAAACAAAAAAAAACAAAAACAAAATACCTCTTTATAATATTAGTGTAAAAGTGTAGAAAGATTAGGTCCTGTCAGTGGTGTCGCCTGCATGAAAGGAATTTACTACCGGGATAAAAAGTATTTTGTGCATTTCTAGGACATGATTAGTTTAAGCATTCGAGAGTGAAGAAGTAACAACTATACACTCACAAACTTTCGCGTTAGTGGGATACTTGTGTTTTTAATACGAAATCATTTCGTTCAATCCAACACCAACTCCAGTATAGATTCTAATATATTGTGTATTTTAGGTTACTTTTTTAAGTAACCATTAAAAAGGCCCTAAAAAGCATAGATAGCAATCGAATTTAAACTTTGTCGTGACGGAAATAGAATTTGTTGTTCCCGAAACCGATATTATTTTCGAACTCTGAATTCAAGCAATAATGCTAAAAGAATGTCGTTTGGGTTTTTCCTAAGTATTCCAGTCCTAGGAATGAGACGTTCTAAACTTAAACAAGAAATGCGTCATTCGTAACGTGGGCGATTAAACGCGATTGCGGTTGAGAAGCGATACGATGCAAATCACGCGAAGTTTGAGCGACAATACCAAACCAACAAATCGCGACCGTTTCGCTTCCATCGCCATACGCCACACCCACGTGCGGTTGGTTACGTAGGCCACTGCAACAGAGTATCAATTATTTATTCAATTCGCGCCGCATCGCTTCGCATTCGCATCGAATCGCCGGACATGGCTTGCAAACACAGTATTTTTTTTAGTTAGCAGTCTTCAAAATAACTCGCTCTGCGTAGAGCACAAGGGAGTGTCAGACATAGTTATTGAAGCCTATCCATATCCACTCAGTTCCTCTTTACGTTCCAGGGCCGCAGCCTATCGAACCTCTTTCGAAGTAATCCTTCAGCCCTGGCAGGCGGTAAACATAGCTAATTGTATGCAAAAAGAGCAAGATAGATTTCAGAGGAAAGATTTAACGGTGGGTCCTCTAGCATAGGCTAGAGGAGTCGAGCACCAATTCGTGTAGTGTGGACCGACATACAAGCCTCGAACGAGTGCGCTTCGAGCGTTTGCTTCGTACTCGACTGCTCCACCATTTGTCGGTTTTTTGACCAATACAAAGGGTTTGGTGCAAAACCCTTTGTATTGGTCAAAAAACCGTTCAACCGGTCAAAAAACGTTCGAGGACAGTGATAGTTGGAGGCTCGTTGTATGTCCCCACTTGACACCGGGAGTAGAGTTGCTCGGTTTGTGCTTTTACTCTAGCATAGACCCGCCTTTATAGTAGGTACATGAAAGTAATGGAAAAAAAAATAGCATAGAACTTCACCGAGCGATAAAACTATTCCGCTAAAAGGGTTCGGCGAGTTTGCGCAAGAGATTGACCGATAACACTGATACGTGCTATCAGGCGGTCAATAAAACGTATGACGTCATTGTGTGTACCTAATCAGTAGATATTAATAATGATGATAGAATTAATTATGTCATAAGAAGATACGACCTTACCACAAAATAGATAGGTACAGAAGACAATCTTATGTATGTACTTCACTTTTTATACCTACGCTCGGTGGACGCACACTAATGGGCGTTTGAGCCGGAAATGTTCGACGAGCGGGCCGAGACGCTACTGAGATATCGTGTCCGTGAGCGGTGTCTATGTGTGCGTTGCTCGAACGCGCTTTGTATGTAGATTGACTTCTGTACCTATATATTTTGTGACCTTACTGTCACCGCTAAAGATAGGTCTTGAAGTTACTATTTATCTTGCAGTAGTGTTGTAATTACAATTATTTACTCAATTACGGCGTATAAAAACGGGCAAGTAATTTGTATCTTTTCTTTTTATGTAGACTATTTCTAATATAATATATTATATGGACATTGCTAACTGCGATCAGACCGTGATTATGAATTAGTAAATGATGATGAGAACAGTGGTGACCAAACGGCCCCGATTTAGCGAGTTGTAGGTCGCGGGTTCAGACCCAGCCAGGCACATTACTTTGTGTAGTTCTAGAACCCAAAATTCGAAGACATGTGACATCCACCAACCCGCACTAGCATCATATATCTTAATCACAAACAGAAATACCGTCCGGCGACTGAAATAGGTCATACTGCTGATGATGAGGTAGATTTCATAACGACAGAAACCTCTGTGAGTAATGAAGCGATCCTATCGTCAGTTTTTGGGCAAATGTCCAAACTAAAACCATACGAATTTTGGAAACGAACCGGTAATAATACGTTTACCAGATCTGAAACCCTACCACAAGCTTTTAACGCGATCCATTTGGCGACCAACTAAACTGTTTAAGAAAAGGAGCTATATATTTTTTTAATTGTTGATAGCTTCGCACTTGACCGCTATCTCACCTGATGTAAAGCACCGGCGCCGATGCGGTCGACAATGGAATGCGCTTACCAAGATAGAAGAAACCTATTCAACTTAAAGATTCCTGGGTTGTAGCTATCAGGAAACACAGACTCCAGCAAGAAATTCCACTTTTTAGCTGCACGCACAAAGAATGTGTTCCCGAAACGATTAGTGCGTGTAGATGGGATGTCCACCATTTACAGGTGGCGCATCGCCGTACGTCTGGTAGTTCAATGATAAAACAGGCTAGGCGGAATAAGGTTATGCAATCCGACGCTCATTCTACCAAATGCAACCGACAGGCTAGCAACTCGGCGTCCATGCTCAAGACTTTGAAGCCTCGACTCGATGACTGTATCGCCTCTCAATTGCCTTATGTGCATCAAGCTGGTATCGGGCAGATCCGTCACAAAGATGAGAGCAATACTCCATACACGGTCGAACTTGCGGATGGTAAAGTTTGAACAGCTGTTCCGGCGTGAAGGACTGTCTGACCTTTGCGAGGATTCCCAGCTTTTTATAGCCTGTTGAGCCTTTGCTTCGATGTATTTTTTTTCCGGAGGGCAAAAATCATCTTATGTCAACCCCCGCTCTTGGGTGGAGCGGAAGATAGTGTCAGACTCTTACTGACTAAAAACCCACCCCGTTCCTTCTAGCCTCTTCATACCGGGGCTCGAGCTCCCTTTCGGATTACCCTGGCCCCAGTAAGCTTCGACCCAGCTGGGCCCCTCCTGTTGCTGACAACTCCTTGAGGCGCGCGGGAACATTGCGCGCCGTTGCTTCGATGTATGGGGTATATTGGGTGTATAGCTGGCACGTTATAAGTTTTATCACGTCATGGTAAGGCGCCTGGCAGTCGAACTCAAAGTCCATCGCCACACTGCCACCAGACTAATGACTTGGTATAATTAAACACAAGGTTACTTATTATGCGAGAAATTATTACCTACACTTACGTAATATTTTAAATATTTTTCTCCAAAGAGAGCAACGAGCAATGACCTTTGTGTCCGCTACGTTAAATTAGCTACGCCAACATTTTAATTATATGTAAAATAAAAATTAAACAAATTGTGTCTTCATTTACATTGTAGACGTCGGCATTAAAATAATATTCCACAACTATCACGCAACGCCGTCTAGTCCCAAGCTAAGCAGAGCTTGTGTTATGAGTACGAGACAACTGATAAACATCTATATATATAAAAATGACCCCCGTTTTCCGTTGTCACGACTTGGCATGAAAACGGCTTGACCGATTTGGCTGATTTTTTTTTTGTTGTGATTGTTATTGTGAGGAGAAGGTTCTTATGGAAAAAAAAATTAGGATAGTGTAGGGTAGAGTAGGGTAGGGTAGGGTAGGGTAGAGTAGGGTAGAGTAGGGTAGAGTAGGGTAGAGTTGGGTAGAGTAGGGTAGAGTTGGGTATAGTAGGGTGGAGTAGGGAAGAGCGGGAGCGAAGCTGCGCGGGCAAAGCTAGTACTTATATATTACTAAATACATACATATTATAGATAAATTACACCCAGACACAGAAAAAATGATCATCCTCATAACACAAACATTTGTCCTGGGTTGGAATCGAAGCCACGACCTCTGGCATAGCAGTCAGGACCACTAACCACTAGACCAACAGGCCAGTATTATATTTATATAGTAAGTAGTGTTGTAGTGAGATACAACAAAATAGCTGATATAAAATACCTAGAAAACTAGACTAGACTGTGTGCCAAGATTTTTTGCGGTGACAGACTTAAATCTTTACTTTTTCCACGAGGGGAACAGTGTTTTAAACTTTGGAACCTTTCTTTCATTACCAAAGAGGTTTTACTTAGCATGTTTATAGTTCGCCTGTGGTAAGTGTTTATTATAGCATTATGATAATGACTTTTAATGATAAATAATTGACTGGCCTGTTGGTCTAGTGGTTAGTGATTTCTTAGATTTGTTTTTTTTTTTCACTACAGCTATGTTTATTTATCTGTATGTATCTAAGTATGTTTTTACTATTGAATTTGTTTCTCTTTTAATTAAGTTGCACCACCCTAAGGTCGACTGGCAGATAATGCCTAAGGCATTAAGTCCGCCTTTGTACAATTTTTGTGCATAAAGCTTTAAATAAATAATGACAATGTAGCGATGCAATGAACTTTTGTTTTAACTTTTCAGTATTTTGAAAATTAGATTCCATGAAAGGGCTTGTCTATCACTAGTTTATAAGTCGATGTATGTGACCAGTTTTACTTGATTTAACTCTATAGATAAACGATTTCTACGAACATATATTGGCGTCGCGTTTTTGTCTTATTTTCCTGTCGCGCCGTTCTGATAATGTTAACGTCTTAATGACATTCTTAATGGCTTCTCAAATCAATATTCAATAAAAGGTAATCAATGTTACATTAAATTAAATATTATCGTGAAACATATCAAGTTTATAATCGCATAAACTCTTTGGTATTTTACTGGCATAAAAAAAACTTAACACACATAAAAAAAAAACTACAAAAAAAAAACACGCCCATTATAGCTAATGTCACTCGGTTTTAATTATCCTTTGTGTTATAAAACTTTTTCCTAATTAATACGCGCAAATGCCTTTTGGCGTCGGAGTTGCCATAAAATTAATGTTACCAGCATAAAAACGTTTTAATAAAATTACTCACTGTGACTCGTAAAATATTTTCTAACGAGCCGAATTATTGGTTTAAGAAACGGGTCTCATGTAGTACGTAATCTGAAATTCATATCTGATAAGTTTATTAGAGTTTACGACATCTAAATGCGGCTTTTTGATGTTGAATAACAAGATATTATAGACGGTCGTTGAATTTAAAACATAATAGAGGCACATTAACAACTTATGGATGTTTAAGTCAAGAGTGAATAGGTTATTTCTAGGCAAGCGTGCTCCTTCGTCGACCACATCATCACTTACCATCAGGTGAGATGGTGGTCAAACGCGAGCCTATCAATAATAAAAAAATTAACCACCTACGTTGGATATGTCCGACAAACACAATCTTGTTTATTCCGCCAGGGTCGCACATCCACGATCAAATACTCCATCTCGTCAGCTCTTCAGTCACTTATAGGGATTGAAGAGCTAAACGAGATGGAGTACTCAGTCGCAAACACACGACCCTGGTGAATAGGACGCGAAAACACTCGTCGTACCAATCCATCGCCACGGTTAATAAGTTAATAATTATAGCGGTTTTGTGCATGTGTTAAACAACGTTTGTCAAGATCAGAGGCCCTAGCCTATAACTAGCTCTTAACGTGATCCATTTGACGACCTAAACTGAACTGTTAAAGGAATGGATCTTAAAAGGTCCATTCAAAAGGTCCAAAGGCGCCTCAAGGGGTTGTCAGCAACAGCAGGGGCCCAGTTGGGTCGAAGCCTACTGGGGCCAGGGTTCCTTTCGAGAAGTAGCTCAGCCCCGGTATGTAGGCACGAAGGAATGGGGTAGGTTTTTAGTCAGTAAAATCTGACATTATCACCCGCTCAGCCCAAGAGCGGGGGTTGTCATTGGATGAATTTCCCACCAAAAAAAAATACTGTTGCTAGCAAGGTCACTTTAGTTGGGAAGTTGGTTTACATGTATCTGGCTGCCCCTTTAAAAATAAATCTAGTAATTTTATATAGCAGGCCTACGGTTGCAGCATCTACCGTAACGGTGGAGCGTCGCGGATGTGTGCACCGGCGCACTTTTCCCTTTTGTAGAGTGAATAGAATAAAACTCCCAACGGTATCAAAACTGAGTGCATCAGTTGTGCTTGAAAGTAATTCCGTTGCATTTTGTTGAAATTTTACCAAAGGTAGTTAATTAAATAAGTGAAACACGAGTGGGAGCTTAGAACAGAATGTTTATTTGGTGGTTTGCTTAGCCTATATATACAATTGTGAGTACACGCAAAACTCCTAAAATAATTGCGGACCAATCGCAAACGAGCTAGTGCGCGGGTCCGCCGTCATATCAAAATATGTCGCTGCTGTCGCCTCTTCGGTTAACACGGTACACAGATTCCAAATTACATATAAACCATACACGGCCGGCGCGCGCGCCCTAGTGATCTATGAGCGCGCTGCCTGTAGGTGTCTGGTACAAAATTATATTAAGTTATAAAAAATGTAAAGAGAACAGGATTTACTTAAAAGCGGTTCTCTTCCAGGGGAGCCTTGTGTAGTGAGGACCGAGCCTCCGAGCCTCGAACGAGCGCGAATACTACAGGAATTTGTGCTCGACTCGTGCTCCTCTCATGCTTGGCACCTCTAGCTTAGCCACCAAACTAAAATGTAACTAAGCAAGCCACATATGCTGCATGTCGCAATAAAAATGGTCGAAGGCAACCACTGATTGAACACCAAACAGCAGGAGCCGGCGAGGTGGCCCAGAAGTAGTTATGGACAGAGAAGAGTTAAATAATGGAAGGAAGGCCTTTGCCCGTCACGGAACAACAACACATGCAAAAAGCAGCAGAAGAGCAGTGAAACAATCAATTAATTAAACAAACACTAATAAGCCATCATCTTCCTGCCCTAGTCCCGTTTTATTTGGACAGTTAATTGGTTTTATTTGTTCCATTCTGTCTTTAATTCTTTATTGTACCTACTCCATGATAATTAATAAAATATGTGGATATCAGAGTTCATGTACATAGGCGAGCTTAACAGGCAACCATTCAGTGATAGATAGTGTTCTGTCCTGTCATCCGTCACACAATCACTAACTCTCTTTTCTTTAAATATTAATTCTCACATAATCCATCATCTTTTTTGACCTCCTTCTCCCTTTCCATCCATCCACAATATCCACAAATACATAATAAGTGTAAGACAAAATGCAATTAAGTCAGCACGTCAAATAACTGTCAACACTTAGATAATGACACCCTCGACATTGTAAAATGAAATGACTCAATTATACAATTTTTGCGCAAACAAAGCTAAATAATGTCAAACTCATCAAGGAAGTACCTGAGTTTAAAGAGAAAGGAGGACACTGTTCTTCAGAAACATGAGGAAAATATGCAAAAAATATTACGTAAACGAATGGAAAAATCCAGATTTCTAAACCGTATAATCAAAACAAAAAATATGTTCCATTTGAGTCAGAAAACGTGAAATAAAAGCGATTCCAGTTCTATTGAAGCGGCAAGATAATTTCAGCTACAAAAGATCTTTTAGAGGTATGCAGAACAAAATATTAAGTCCCGCAAACATCCGTTGAAAAGAGAGGATCCTCCGCCCAAACTCGTGGTGTTGTTGGATTGGGCAATTGCTTGATAGTTAATTTCGGACTGTTCCATACGTATGTTCTAATCACCTGGAGAACTCTATCACTGCGATGCAGAATTTTAAATTTTAGTACCACGTGGAATCTCGAGTCGTTACTTTGGATCATCTTTCTTCAGCTGGCACCAGTAGCGATATTATAGGGTGGAAACGCTGGCAAAATGCCACGGGCCCCCGGACTAAGGCCGCAATCTCAGAAGCGACCCAACATATGATATAATTACGCCACTGGCTGGAAGACGACCTTATAAAACCACATATTTCACAATCCGTGAACAACATACTCCAACCCAGGGCTTTTAGACACACAGAATTAGGTCGCATTATAAAATTACACGATAAGATAAGGAACTAAAAAACAAATACGATGTGTAAATGTTACAACGTAAAAACGTGCTCGCATTTTCCTTCCAAATTTCCGTGCAAATGATTTAATTAAAATACAGTATTTAATATGGTAACGTATTCGCAATGTGCCCTAATTTTGCCTCAATGTTGTCGTTATGGAGAAAATTGGGACGTTAGAGGAGATACATAAAGTTTACGTCGAATGATATTTTAAAGTTATCTTGAATGTTGCACAGTTGCGCGATGTGACTGTAGACTGCCTGTGCTTGCAAATATTATGGAGCAATTGTGTAGGTTGTATTGTATTTCACTAATAAAATTGTGCTATAAATTATTTTATAACGAATAGGATCTATGTTTTTCCTGACGCAGTCTTTATTTTCTTATTCCACTCTCTTCTGTTAACCATCACGATAAGTGGAGTAGATAGTTAATTATAGTAGTCCTAATGGGGCCCCTTGTTTATCCAACTAGCTCTGGATTGCCACAGCAAGCCAATTTGAGACCTTCTCATTAATAAGAATTTGAGTATAGATAGCTTCTTCTTCCTGCCCTTATCGCATATTACTTTGGGGTCGCGCAACACGTTTTTTTCTTCCATTCTGTCCTGTCACCCGTCACACTATCACTAGCTCCGTTTTCTTTCATATCACTCCTCACACAATCCATCCATCTTTTCTTTGGCCTCTGTCTCTCCATCCATCTACATGTCAAAGGCACATGTGAATTATAAAACCTAATAAGGTCTCCATACATTTACCGTTATTATAGGTTGCCTACCAAGATAATAACAGACTTCATTTCTATGCGACCCTACGTTCATAATGACGTCAGTCACATTAAGTACTTAATATTGAATTAGCCGTTCTAAAAATAGCCTTCAAAGAGAATAATAAAGTTGAGTTGGCTTTATTTGCTTTGGAAATAGATTCTGGGCCGAATTTATCAATGTTAACTTAGTGCATTTATTGGTCCAAAGGATACGGGACGAGCATGTGAAATGAAGACCAGAGGTCCTACCACGAGCTCTTAACGCAATCCATTTCTGCAATGACTGGCCTGCTGCTGGTCTAGTAGGTAGTGGCTCTAAATGCTAAGTAAGTGGTCGTGATTTCGACTCCCACCCAAGACAAATGGATTGAAGTGGAGCGGTAATCCAAGATGCGGGTGAAACTGTGGGGTACATACAGCTAGTTACAACAAAAACATTCAAAAATATACTGACTACTTAGGTACTGCTTATCAAGGCATGACACGTGTTTACCAAACTACCTACATGCTTAGTCACTTAAAATAATATACATAGTCATGTAGGTATCTACGTATCTACGGTGTTACTGAATCATCGTAGCCTGATAAGCCTTCTATTGACCGATTCAATTAACATAACTACCTTCATTTGCATTACAGATTGGTGTGTTCTTACCACACGGAGAGATGCTGCAGACTACCGTCTTTAAAAAAAACTTATACTACCAACGATAGTGACCAAGACAATTATACGAATTTGGAACACCGTCCTTAAACACCCAATACCCTTTTTAAAACAAAAATTATACTACCCGCTTGAACGGTTGCGCGTTCAAGACATAATTTGAATTTGGAACACCGTCCCATGCTCCTATCATTATGGGGGTTAGTTTTCATAAATCTATCGTCATCAATTCAATCGAAACACAAGCTTCACCAATAAAAATCATAAAACTTATAACTTTCGCCCCCCATTCCCTAAAATCATGGGATGTGGTGGATGAAAGATGAATGGATCATGTTTAGCTTTTACACAGGGCAAATCTTATGTGGTCGTCTTGGCAACATTTTACATGAAATGTTTTTGGTGGGATTTTCTTTTAAATTATAGTTTAAAAGTAAGTAAAATGTAACATTCTGTATTTATGACTTGTAAGAATCTCTTACCAATCAATTTTTATAGTCATAGTCTATAATATAAAAATGAATCGCAAAATGTGTTGGTAAGCGCATAACTCAACAACGCCTGGACCGATTTCGCTAATTATTTTTTTGTTGTGATTGTTATTGTGAGGAAAAGGTTCTTATGGAAAAAAAAAATATTAGTGTAGTGTAGGGTAGAATAGGGTAGGGTTGGGTATAGTAGGGTGGAGTAGGGAAGAGCAGGAGCGAAGCCGCGCGGGCAAAAGCTAGTAAGTAGACTATAAAAATAAGCAAGTAAAGCCTACATCAATTCGTCGAACATAAATGATTCTGCAGACACAATGTGCACGATGAGTTAACAAATACGACCCTTATAATTACCGGTCACAAGATCCGCTCCCATGGGTGTCAAGGGAGAGATTAAAGGCCTGTATTAGCAAGATGGGCAACCGTGCCCACCCACGGCACGTTATTAATTCTATCTTACAATGTAATCAACGCTTGCCAAGGATTATGGTCGGATCTCGTAATTGGAGGGGTCTCCAACGGAACTCTTTCAGCGTGGTAATATTGAGGAAATGTTTCAAAATATTTATACACTCTTGGGTTTTGTTGCTTTAATGGTGAAATCCTTTCGGCAGAGCCACTTAAAGAGTCTTTTAAGTATATTTTTTCCGTTTAGGATTTTTTCTAAAAACAAGTAATTTCGCGAGCTAATCGTAAGACTGCTATATAATCACCTGCTGGTAAGCGATGCTGTGGTCGACCATGGAGCCAGCTTGCTTCTAAGTAACCTAAACCTATTCACTCTTGACTCAAAGACACCTAAGTTACGGTTTTCTCTCTGAATCAACATTTTTTAATACTTCTCATTTATGGAATTTCAACAAATGGTATAAGGAATCGTTTAAGATCTTTTAAATTATTATTCAGGAATAGACTCGCGCTTAGTCACTATTACACCTGATGGCAAGCAATGATGTATGTGGTCGACCCATGGTGGAGCACGTTTGCCTAGATATGCCCATTCACTCTCGAAGTCTCGATTTAAAGATTCCTAAGTCAAGATTTTCACTGTGTGTAACATTTACGAATAATTGTTTTTTAACCTTAACCGACTTTTAAAAAAGGAGGAGGTTCTCAATTCGAAGGTTTGTATTTTTTTTTATGTTTGTTCTGCGCATAACTTTGTTGCTTGCCAACTGATTTGAAAAAATATTTTTTTTTGTTGGAAAGGGACACACAAATGGACCCATACCAAGTTGAGATCTGATGATGGAATCTTGGAGAAATCGAGGAAACTCCTCAAATTCAATTCCATTTTTTATGAAGTCTTATTTTTTTTTATAAAAAGGTTTTTATCTGATATAATAAACTAGTTGACTGCGATCCCATCTAATGTTAAGCAGTGATGCAATAGTTGATGGTGAGGGACACTTGTTTATTAAGAGCCTATTCGCTCTAGCCTTGAAGACACCCAAATTATAATCGGAAGGGAAGACCGGAGCAGGAAAATTGTTCCAGTCCTTCGATGTACGCACGTAACTTTTCATTTAGTCCCTTTCAACTTATGGTATTTATACTGTACAAAAGCTCTAAATATAGGTTTTCCTGTACCTCATAACAAAGTTTTTCCCTGAGGTTAACCGCAATTTCAATTTTAATTAACTATTGAAGACTAAAGGCACAACAAGGTCCTCATAAAATCTTGAAGGCTTTTAAAAAAAACTTCTACTTTTTTATCGGCCTGTAACGAAATTAGCATTTTTATAAGGTAGGTAGGCTGTTGGTTTCTTGTTAGAAGAGGTGCTCTTAGCAATATCCGTCAATCATGCATTTTATAACCATTTTTAATTTATATAAAAAAAAAATATTGTTTTTGATGCAACTATTTTTCTGAATCGCTAATAGACTCATCATCATCATCGTATCAGCTGAAAGACATCCACTGCTGGACATAGGCGGAGGCCTAGCGAGCCCAAGCGTCGCCAACAACGATCGGTCCTGTGCATCACGCATCCATCGGATGACTAATATTATTTTGTTGTTAATATTTGGAGAATTTTAGTTTTAAATGTAGATGGATGGAGAGGGAGAGAAAGGCCGAAGAAAATATGGATGGATTTAGTGAGGAGTGATATGAAAGAATAGGGAGTTAGAGATAGTTTGACGGGTGATAGGAAAGAATGGAAGAAAAAACGTGTTGCGCCGACCCCAAGTAATATGGGATAAGGGCAGGAAGAAGAAGATTTGGCGAACTTTATGAAGTATCGAGAAAATGGTTGAATCACCACAAAATACCAAAAATAAGACATAAAATAGAACACACACAGAGATATAAGTAATGTCTGCATAGGTGTATAGGTGGTAAAAAAAGTTATCTGTTAGCTAAAGCCTCGCCAATTTCAGAGATAACGTTTTATATACCTGTGTCATCGAAATCCGATCTGCCATTTAGAATAGAATAGAACAACTTTTATTCGAAATAGACACAGCATAAAATAAAGTAAAAAAGAACGAAAGTACAGAATGCACAGAGCATCCGTACCGAACGGGTGACCACCTTAGCATTTGCATTTAAGCTTACCATATTTAACAGTAGCTTTTGCCCGCGGCTTCGCTCGCGTACATAAAATACCTATGTCACTCAAAAATAAAAAAGCTTTCTATCGGTGAAAAAATGTTACCATTCGGACCAGAACTTCCAGAAATTACCTCCTATAGATAACACCAAAGGACGCTCCCAAATCAAGTAGTGTGCAAAAACCAAGCCTCACAATCTTGAGCATAAGTTAAAACGGTCCCATTTTTAGAGGATCAATCAAGAATCATCAAACAACTTCACCCGCGCTAGACGGAGCAAGAACGCATGTGTTCCATCAGTCACCCTTAGCGTTCCAGGGTAACGATAACGCTCAAAAAATCAATACATCGTTTTACATTACTAGTACTGGGGACACAGTCTCAAGGGACATACGCCTCTCTTAGGACCGTATAGAGGATCCTTTTTTAAAACGGTAGAAGGATTTCAATCTGTTTCCTTTCTTCTAATATGAGAAATACTTTAAAAATAGGATCAGATAGGCAGCGGGCTTGCGGACGGCGAGTAGACGGAAGCTCGCTGTCCGACCGTCCGGTAACTGTTCGGACCAAGCCCAAGTCGTCGACGGCGCGCACTGTTCCCGCGCGCCTCAAGGAGCTGTCAGCAGCAGCAGAGACCCAGCTGGGTCGAAGCATACTGGGGCCAGGGTTAGTCCGAAAAGTGGTTCAACCCCCGGTACGAAGGGCAACGAAGGAATAAGAGTGGGTTTTCAGTCAGTAAAAAACGCGCGTTTTAAAAAGTTGTCGTGGGCGAAGGGCCCTTGTCTTTTACTAAACCACCAAAAACAATACTCGAATTTCTGAAAGTCATAATAATAACAATGTAGATTTTATTTCACTAACAGCCGAGTTTTGGGTACAAAGCGGTTTTATCCTAACCAAATTTCATTAGATGAAAATAGACTTTACATAAAAACCGGTTACTCAAGCAAAAAGAAAAAAGAAAATAAGTACTTTATAAAACCTTTTTTCTTTTAAGCTCACATTCGTTCAACCTTGCCCTACATTCAATATATACCTATACATAATATAAAAGGACAAACTGACTGACTGAGATATTAAAGCACAGTCCAAACTATTGGTTCTAGGAATTTGAAATTTAGAAGGCTTTCTTATAAGGTTGACTGGTGGAGAATGCCTTAAGGCATTAAGTCCGCCTTTGTACTCTTTTGTGGATTCTGCAACCGTTCTCCGACAGTCGTTTCTCCTTTGGACTGTTCACCGACAGGACATTTCGTTTTTGAGAGATTCGTCGATAGAACGTTTCACCTATGGATGTTTCGCCGACAGAATGGTTCGCATTTGTTAGTTTCGACGACAGGACTTTTCAACTATGGAATATTCGCCGTCAGATCGTTTTGTCTACGATTGTTTCGACATGGCTTTTTCACTATTAAACTACAAAGCCACCAAATAGCTACTAGCTTGCTACAAAGACATGAAGAAAGAAAATGTTTTAATGGAAGACCGCTTTACTTTTAATGAATGGTATTTATCTATTACCTATCCATATTCGTTTATTTTGTTATTGCAAACATTGGGGAAATAATAAAACAAAAGATTAATGAAACGTATTCACGGCTCCATCAGCTTTCACAAACCCTACCTTAGCCTACCTTTGGCTTTGGTTCTAAATAAATACGTTTTTTAGCGTCGTCGTTAGCTTTTTGGTGGCTTTGTAGTTCAATAGTGAAAAAGCCATGTCGAAACAATCGTAGACAAAACAATCTGACGGCGAATATTCCATAGTTGAAAAGTCCTGTCGTCGAAACTAACAAATGCGAACCATTCTGTCGGCGAAACATCCATAGGTGAAACGTTCTATCGACGAATCTCTCAAAAACGAAACGTCCTGTCGGTGAACAGTCCAAAGGAGAAACGACTGTCGGAGAACGGTTGCAGAATCTCTTTTGTGCATGAAGAATAAAATAAATAAATAAGGACGCAGGCGAGTATTATTAAGGTTTTTAATTAACCCAATAAAGGGATGATAAGGTCTCTATCTTTGTGGCAATATACTTATAAGATAGCACAAATAACAACCTAATAAAATTACAACGGTAAAATTTATTTTTTTCAAACTACCTTCAATGAAACAATTAGAAGTGTTATACATTATATGCATGATTATTATTTCTTGAAATAATAAACGTGAAACTTAACATCAATACTAATTAAAATGAATAATAAAAGATTTCATTACTACCCTCAAAATACGGTTTAAGTTTTTATGAAAACCATTTCTCGCGAACAAAGTCGCGGGCCAAAGTTCTAGTAATACCACAAAAATGTTTCGGAAAGTAAAGAAAACCTTTTATAGCGATAATAACAAGGGCTGTATGGAAAGCAATATGTCGTAAATCATACTTTCAAAGACTGTCAACTTATTCGTTACGAAGAAGCGATGGAATTGGAAATACGCTGATATTAAAAGGTACTTATTGGAATATTTTATAACCAATAAGCCTGCCCAATAACGATTGGCTTGAGTAGTACGTAAGTAACTGTTTCTGAAAATTTATATGCCGTATTTGAGTACCATAATAATTATCTTTACACTAATATGTATACAATGCGTTCCAAATGAAGTATCGATTGCATGTAGTGACGTCACGATTTACTGTCAAATCGCGTTACAACAACAGAGTCGAACCATCATCATCAATTTCTCTCAATACTAATAACATTACACGGTTGCCATCAATATACCCCAGCAGCGACAATATCCATCAAGATCAAAGCGGATTCCTCTCAGAATTGTTCACCGTACCGGACTACACGGAAAGCTTACAATATTTATAAGCAGTTATGATGGAAACGGTAACTTAATCTTATTTGAAACGGTAAGAAATAACGTTATATAAAAAATACGTCTTTTTGGGAATTGTTTACTGAGAACAGTTTTTTATTTGATACAGAATTCTACATCAATGAATAGAGAATAGGCAATCCCTTAGGGGTTCTATAAGTGTATTATAATATATTTTAAGCAGCTTAAGACAGATTTCGTATGTGGGTAGTTTGAGAAAGTCGCTGTTATAATACGAAGCTAATACATATGTAGTGAAATGTTAGTGTATTACAGGTAACACCTCTGAGTACCTAACCCTTTGGAGTAAACAGGTGTGTTGACATCGTTTTTGTGAACATTTTAAGAATCGTTTACTTATGTTAAAAGTATGATAGATTAAGGCTTATTGTTCACGGCGACGTGAGAGAGAGAGAGAGAGAGAGAGAGGAACATTCCAGCAGCCCAGTCTTCTTAAACTATGTCTAATGAGATATCTATATATTGATCTGTTTTATCTTGGCAAGCTAACGGCGACTTCACGAACGAAGACATGAATTTAACTTTACATGTGTAAATGGGTTGAATAGAATTCCAAGTAGTAATTGGTATCTTGATACAGCAGTTTTTTTCAACCAAGTTTAATATTTATGACATTTGTAGAAAGTTGAAGACGACTGCCCCATTATGAAAAGAAAAGCCGAAGACTGATTGCGTAGGCTGCGCCGAAAGCATTTAAGTACCGTCATTTGAGAAAGCTTACGGCAACCTCCAACCACAAAATAGATAGGTACAGAAGACAATCTCATGTATGTACTACACTTTTTATACCTACGCTCGGTGGACGCACACTAATGAGCGTTTGAGCCGGAACTGTTCGACAAGCGAGTCGAGGAGCTCCGAGATATCGTGTCCGTAAGCGGTGTCTATGTGTGCGTTGCTCCAGCGCGCTTTGTATGTAGATAGACTTCTGTACATATCTATTTTGTGCTCCAACTTTGTAAAAAAACAAAAACATGTTTATTCTAAAGCCCGTAATCCATACGAACACAAACATCCGTCTCGCTTTACGTGAAAAATACCTCCCACATACCTTAACGGAACAAAGTTCGTACCTCCCCTTTATCCGGTATTAAACGACGTTTTACTACACATTGTTTCCGTTAAACGGTCCCTTCCGAACCCTTTATGCGCTGCTTACGTCATCGCTTATATCGCTCAGACGGTCAGGCAATTTCATTTCATTAGATATATAGGGATACAATTTGCTGCGCTGTATTGAAAAAGATTTGGTAAGGAATATACTACAGTTCGAAGTATTGTTTCTTTTTTATTTTGGGAGAAATTCATCAAAATAACTTCTTTCACTTTGGGTGGAGCAAGAAGGAGTCTCTGATTTACACCGACCAATACCCACCTAGGGCCTTATCATGACGCGTAAAAATTTCAAGTGGGCTAGCAAGAAAGACGGATCGAGCTATATAGCTTTTACAGTTCGTGGTAGCGCCTTTGTGTTTCTTCGTTTATCTTTCGCATGCCACGGCCGCGATTCTCGCAGCCTTGGATCTTTGCTTATTCTAATTAATGATGAGAGGAATAGTTATTTCTTTTGTTCGATCCAAGGATAACGTCTAACGTTGTTGTACCTGGTGATTAAGGCTTCACCCATAATGCTTTAGGTTATTAGTTCAATTCTTGACAAGGACCAATGCGAGTAAGCGATGCAAATAGTGCGACTCACCATCAACGATTGCAACACTGCTTACCATCAGGTGGGATCGCCGTCAAGCCCTGGTTTACATTTTATATATATCTCATTTAAAAAAAGTAAGAGTATGAAATTTGCCACTCGCCTTCAGCAAGCCTAGTCATGAAGCTTGTGCATTTTCTAAACGAAAGAATGCCTTTGCGAGAATTCTGTTTTCAAATCGGCGATACAGCTTACTACAAAAATCATCATCATCATCATGATGATTTTCATCATCTTCCTGCCCCTATCCCGTTTTATTTGGGCTCGGCGCGATACGCTTTTTTCTTCCATTCTGTCCTGTCGCTCGTCAAGCTATGACTAACTCGCTTACTACAAAAATCTTTTAGCTAAAATAGTAACAGAGAACCCAGGATGCAAAACAGACGATAAAACTGGCATTAATGGTCAAAACGACAGTTCAATCGATACAATGTCGTATGCAAGAGCCACGTTATTTATTGTCATACTTGTTGTTCGACGAAAAATCAATCGTTTACCTGAACGAAATACAAATGATGTAGCGTTCCAAAGTTCAGGTGGTTTTAAAATAATATTAGTGTGTTTTGGGCGATGGTAGCAAGTTCTTTAACCGGATTCTGAGGTATCATTAGCTTGAGTTTATCTATTCGAAGTGTAGGTACTCGTATTGTGTTATTGGTTTGATAATATGACTTCACGACTGTTTATATTCCCTGAGGACTTGGGCAGTAGGGGTTTGTAGTTGTATCTTTATTTAATATAGAAATATGGTAAAATCATACTTTTTTTATAAAAAGAGGAACCATGATCGCTTTTTTTCCATAAGGAACCAACTCGAACCGAAGCTTTGCAAGTACCCAGCCCATGTGTTGCGAATTGAGCCAAGTTGTGGTTTGATCAGTACTCATTTGCTTATTGAGGTGGAAAACCCTCAATTTCTTCCGCATTGAATGGAATGAAAAAAACTTATACTGACGAAAGTCCACCCGTATTTGTCCATTTGCGTTCCAGAACCTGCGAAACCGAAGCTTAAACGAGCAAATTTATGATCGATAAGATAATTGAATTGACGGTAGAATAGAAAAACATCTTGCCACTGGATCTAGAAAGACAAAACCAAAAAAACATCTCCTTGTCATTTCCGTAGAAACAACTAGCTTACGTCACTCAAGTCCTCCATAGACAACCAGTTATTTTTTTTACAGCCGTCCTTACATAGACACAGGGAGACGGATACGAATAAAATTATAATCCATCTATAGCATTTCTACCGGCAGTGCGGTTCTCAGACGAGACTCTGAATACAAATTGAAATATTTATGTTGTTTTTATGGTAACATGGTCGGGGAAAAAAGGGAGCTTGATAACGTATGTTTAAAGATGGGTTTTTCAAGTTATTTGTTCTGTCGTTCTGGTCACTTCTAGGCTTCTTTTATTTATTGTATTCATCACTATCTGACCCAACAAACAATATATTGTAACAAGCTTTTAATGACAATCATTCTTTCAATAGCTCGGTATACCTAACGATTTAATTAATACTCGTCAAGACGAATCATACGAGCCCAAACTCGATGGGGTTGTGTCGTTTAACTATCAAGTTCTTATAGCCACCTTCCAGTTCCATCATCAGATCAGCTTCTTGTACTAATAATTTTGCATTTTTATCTGATTTACACATACATGCAAAATTTCAGCCTAATCGGTAACCGGGAAGTGGGTCTTTAATTTACAAGATTTGATTACAGACATACATACATCGGGACAGGTGAAACTAAATAAAAGCTTGTAAAAAGAAAGTGTTATTAAATCTACATATAACCTAAAGTAGCTACAGTAATGATAGATAGGTAGGAAAGGTTCTAATGTAATAACGAAAAATGTTTACTATGGTTTTCAATGCGTTTTTTCAATTTTCTCTTCATAAGATCCTTATAGATTTCACCAATAGATAATAATAGTGATTCATGAGGAAGGTTTAGGTGCATAATTCAAGAATATTTTAGTAGAGAAAAAGCCAAGAATTTCAATATTTTTTAATACCCGTGCGACGCTGAGGCAGGTTCTATTAGTTCACTCATAAATTGGAGGAATCTTGTGACAAAGTTGCATTTTTTACGAACAATTTTTGTTAAATTCCTCCATAACTTAGCGGGTGGATGGCAAAACTAGATGTTTTCTGTCAAGTTAAATTCCTTGTCTAGCCCAGCCCACGGCAATGCCATCCACTGACGCTGCTATTAGGTCCCTAAGTGAGACATGGGCCGCGGAGGGACGCCGTACAATCACTGAAGATCGGAACTGTTAGAGAACCTGTGGGTTCTCTGACAGTCTGAAGAGATTGCCTTCGCAGTATCCAAACTGGGTGCGGAGTCTGTTTAGTTTTCCAGGTTAGTCTAGGCTACTCGTGTCCAGACGAGAGGCTCTTCGATTTGATAAAATCATCAGGAACAGCAATTACAGCAATAATTACTCTTATTATGACTGTTTTTATTTAATATGTATACAAGGACTTATACACTCGCGTTTGACACGACACTATCTCACCTGATGGTAAGCGATGATGTAACCGAAGATGGAGCACGCTTGCCTAGAAGTAACCTACTCAATCTTGAGTTAAAGCTGTTAGGAAAAACAGACTCCGGCAGGGAATTCCACTCCTTAGCTGTACGCAAAATGAGTGTGTTATCGAAACGCTTATTTCTATGTATCTATCTACATTTATATACTAGTTGCGATATATTGATATAATACAGTAAACGGTCAGAATTCAGGTTAATTTTACCAGTAAAAATATTCAATTTCATAAAAGCAGCTTTTACAGGTCTTTGTGCTCGCTTGCAGGTAAATGATTTATTAATTGGATGTCAGCGGAGAATGTTGAACTCATTTTTATGAGCACTACATACGTTTTAATCAACAAAGTAATTTTGTTGAATTCACTTCGCAGAAAATGTTACAAAAGTTGAGTTGAAAACAACTCAACTTTTAAAAACAAATATGGCAGAAAGCAAAACTTCTGTTGACCGGATACAGATAGGTATTTGTCCTGTATAATTATTTTTGTACAATACCTATATATAAAAAGAGAAACTGACTGACTGACTGACTGACATATCAACGCACAGGTGAAACTACAGGGACTAGGAACGTGAACAAGGTTTCCTAATGTAGGTGAGCACTAAGAAAGGATTTCCAAAATTCGTCCTTTAAGGCGAGCTCCTGTGTAAATTTCTATGGGGAAACCTATTTTAATAAGCTAGTTTTATACTAAACAACAAATGACAGTACAAAGAAATCGATTTCTGAAAGCACCATTCCAAATAATGGTAGGAGGAAGAGTGATGGGGATATCTTGCTACCTATTTTGTACACAAGTAACCTACAGGAGCTGTCGTCACTGAAATACAAGATAAATATCGCCGTGTCTCAAGATAAAAATTGTGGCAAATGCCTACACTATCCCAGGCAAACTTTCCTTCATCTCCAGAATGCATCTGTAGGCCATAAAAATATTTATTCCGTGTAAGAATCAAACTCACGACACGCAGCGCAGCAGGCAATCATTTAACCACTGCACTAACCACCCTAAACATACCTGAGACGTAGACATAGTAGACGAAAACCAAAAACTTGATTCGTAACAACCGACCAAACAATCAAACAATTATCTCACTTAAAAATCCAGGTCTCTCTAACGCGGTCAATAAGTACCAAGTGAAGTAAAAAACAAAGTATTATAAAACATTACCTAGATAGTAACAGCACTCTAAACTCGAGGAAGTATATACTCCAGTCGCTACGTAGTACGTACTCAATTCTAGACGCAAGCGTAATGGTCCAAATAAAAAATGTTCCCCAAGAGACGTTCGGTCCGAGATGAGTAATATAGTAACAGTATAAAATGTAACGGTTTATTCGTCTGCGGTAGATCTACCTGAAATTTAAGTTACAGACAACCTTTTTTTTAAAAATCATCCAATGACAATGAGCGGGAGATAGTGTCAGACTCTTACTGACTAAAAACCCACCCCGTTTCTTCTAGCCTTCATACAGGGGACTCGAGCTCCCTTTCGGCTAACCCTGGCCCCAGTAGGCTTCGACCCAGCTGGGCCCCTCCTGCTGCTGACAACTCCGTGAGGCATGCGGGAACGGTGCGCGCCGTCGGCGTCTTGGGCTCGGTCCGGACAGTTACCGGACGGTCGGATAGCAAGCTACCCATGGCTCGCCGTCCGCGATGTTATAGACAACCTTGGTAGTGAACTAACCACTTTTTTTTTAGGTAGAGACGGTGGGTCAGGCTTGTATTGACTAAAACCTACCTATATTCCTTAGGCGCAGGCCAGACAGAAGAGACGTAAGACTAGGACGCGTCGCGGACAGGACGGAGACGAGACACGAACGCGACTTTTAAATTATATTGAAGAGACGGGACGCAGTCGCGCAGTCAGGACTATTTTTCATTCAACTGTCTGATTTTGACACGAGGACATGTCTTCTTCTGAAGATGAAGATGTAAGTACTAGCACTGGTGCATCTCGCTAATATACGGAGGGTGATGAAATAAATTACACAGTTTAAGGTGCCTGGCTGGGTTAGAGCCGCGATCTACAACTAATATTCCACAACTATCACACACAACGCCGTCTAGTCCCAAGCTAGGCAGAGCTTGTGTAAACGTACTTATATATTTCTAAATACATATATAACCTCAACAAAAAAATACATATTTATAGATAAATTACACTCAGACACAGAATAAATGATTATGCTCATCACACAAACATTTGTCCTGGGTGGGTGGGAATTGAACCCACAACCTCCGGAATAGCAGTCTGGGCCACTAACTACTAGACCAACAGGCCAGTCCAGCTTGTAAGTCGGTGGTCGTTATTTTCTTTGTGATAACCACTGCTACAGACTACTATCGTTATGCAATACATAAAACAATGATAATCACATAAATACCGTTACTCGGCAAGCATTATACAAATTCACTAATATATCAAACAAAACTGCCGTATCATTCATTAAGGAAACGCTAATGACGTCATTAATTATGCTTGTTTAGCATCGCTCGTAATTAGGATTACATGATTATGTTGTTCGTTTCGTTATTTGAGGCTTCATCATTTATCTAGCTCACATCTGTACGAAGAGTTATTATTTTTAACCGACTTCTAAAAAAGGAGGAGGTTCTCAATTCGGTTGTTTGTATTTTTTTTTTGTTCGCGCATAACTTCGTCGCTTGCCAACCGATTTGAAAAGTTATTTTTCTGTTGGAAAGGATTTTCTTCTCAAATGGTCCCATAGTCACCAAGTTGGGATCTGATAATGGAATCTTGGCGAAATCGAGGGAACTTCTCAAATTCAAATATTTTTTTTAGTGAAGTCTCAGATGGTTCTCATTCACGGATGGTTCCGATCTTCAGTATTTGTGCGACGTCACTCTGCAGACGATGACCCACCTTCCGTCCTGCATCACGTGCCCGGTTACCTGCTCACGTAAGGACCTAATGACAGCATCAGCGGACGGCATTGCCGTGGCCGAATTTTGGGCCGGGCTAGGAATTTGACTAGTTTTGCCATCGATACGCTCAGAAGTGCGTTAGTAGACGCGATGCTATTAAATTATGATAAAAAGGGACTACTTATTGAGAATTCGCAATTGCGATCACTCGACGAACGAAGCATATTATGTCGTAGTTGGCTAGCAACAAATGACTACACCAATTGAGAAATAAAAACTTGATCTTATGATTACTCACGACCGTATTGACTAGTGGAAATATGCCATCAGCTGTTTATCGTACCGGGTACACTTAAGCATGAGTCAGTCGTGTTAATAATGTTTCTGTATATATATACATGGACTTTGAACGTAACTTTATCTGTTTATTATCCTTATAAGGAGCTCGTGGAAAAGTAATAACAAACAGGTCGATCGCCGAGGTTATGCTGCGGCTGCTAAGGGCGGTCTGTAGAACCATCTTAACATATCGAGGTTCCTCCGAGCCTCATCATCATCCTTTTTGATGTTCTCACTGCTGGGACTCAGGCCTCCTCTCTAGGAGAGGGAATGTCACATGTCTTCGAATTTTTGGTTCTAGGACATGCCGGTTTCCTCACGATGTTTTCCTTCACCGTTTTGAGAGCAGTGGTGATGAAATAAATTACACAAAGTAATGCGCCTGGCAGGCCATTGCTCTCAATCTCTTCCGAGCCTCGGATATCACATAAAGCCGTTAGTTCCAGCTGTCATCATCACCTTCCTGCCCTTGTCTCATGTTACTTGGGGTCGGCGCAAAACGTTTTTTCTTCCATTCTGTCCTGTCACCCGTCACGGTATCACTAGCTCCCTTTTCTTTCACATCACTCCTCACACAATCGTTCCATATTTTCTTTGGTCTCCCTCTCCTTCATCCAGTCACATGTATACTTCCTACTAATATTATAAATGCGAAAGTTTGTATGTATGAATGGATGTATGGATGTTTGTTACTCTTTCACGCAAAAACTACTGAACGGATCTCAATGAAACTTGGTACACGAGTAGACCATATCCCAGAATAACACATAGGATACTTTTTATCCTGGGATTATGTACGCGGGTGAAGCCGCGGGCAAAAGCTAGTATAAAATACATTAGTCCCGTAAATATTGGTCCCAGCTGTCAATTGTACATTTGACATTCGTTACGATTAGTCAAGCCAGGAAAACTGATACAAGTCTTGCCAAGAAGTATCGTGTTTGCACGATTTAAAAGTGTCCATGGAGTTTCTTGCACGTTTTTCTCCATAGACATCTAAGCTTTGGAATGTGCAATTAATTTACCTTCGCAAATTTTACTGAACCACATTTTGACAATTCAAAAGTGCCTGTAAGTGTTTTATTTGAAATCTATATATATAAAAATCAATGCCACTTTTCGTTGTTATTTTATAACTCAAGAATGGGCTCACCTATCTAAACCAAATTTTTAGGCTTTGTTCGGACTATTTAGTAGATGGTTTATGTGAAGTTTGGTAGGGTAGGGTAGGGTATAATAGGGTAGAGTAGGGTAGAGTAGTGTAGAGTAGAGTAGTGTAGAGTAGTGTAGGGTAGAGTAGGGTATAGTAGGGTAGAGTCGGGTAGAGCAGAGTAGTGTAGAGTAGGGTATAGTAGGGTAGAGTAGGGAAGAGCGGGAGCGAAGCCGTGCGGGCAAAAGCTAGTAAGATAATATTATTCATTCGTTTTTTTTTATGATTGTAAACTAATGCTTGACTATGATCCCACCTCATATGCAGTGATGCAATCGTTGATGGTAGTTAATTAACTCTAGTCTTGAAGACACCCAAATTATAATCGGACGGGAAGACCGCATTTGATTGATGGGTTGTGGAGGTCAGATAGGCACACGCTCCATGTAAATTACTGATAGCTGGGTTGATCCGGTTAGACAGAAAACCGACCCAACATAATTGTGAAGAGGCTAGTGAGATTAATCCGGTATTGTATAAAAATCAATGCCACTTTTCGTTGTAATTTTATAACTCAAGAACGGGCTCACCTATCCAAACCAAATGTTTAGGCTTTGTTCGGACTATTTAGTAGATGGTTTATGTGAAGTTTGGTAGGGTAGAGTAGGGTATAGTAGTGTAGAGTAGGAAAAGGTAGGGTATAGTAGGGTGGAGCGGGAGTAAAGCCGCGCGGACAAATGCTAGTATTCTTAAAGTTTGTAAACGACTTACCAAGTATACTTCGTGAGTTAAACCTAAGCAGGTACCTACTTTACTTTGTGTAATTCATTTTATTACCACTGCTCTCAAAACGACGAAGCAAAGATACGTGACATCCATCAACCCGCACTGGACTCGCGTGATGAATTACGGCCCATTACCTCTTGCGAGACGTACAGAACCGGTTGTTGTGGCGACATTTGGGGCGGCCTATGTCTAATGCCTTGATCACACGTACCGAGTAAAAGGGCGAGACAGTAAAATATTACTTGGCCGAGGCGGTGGTGTAAGCGAGTTGTAGAAATAAACGCTCGGCCGAGACAGTGGTGTAAGCGAGTTGTAGAGATAAGCGCTTGCCCGAGCACTCGGCGCTGTGTTTACACGTACCGAGTACTCGGCCGAGAGCACTGTCTTGCCCGTTTACTCGGTACGTGTGATCAAGACATAACAGGGGACGTCTTTCGGCTGAAGTGATTATGTTACGCTAATCTTTTATTAGTCAGGCATTGGAAGAAGACATGGTCTTGATACTCTAGTTTCAAGTTTACTTTGGTCATTTATAAACAAGCCGTGAATATACTTTCTAATTTGGCTGAGATGGACCGCATAAAGGCTTAAATTACGACTAACTTACGACGAAAAATAATACTAATAGTCCACGGCTGTCACACAACGCCGTCTAGTCCCAAGCTAAGCAGAGCCTGTGCTATGAGTACTAGACAACTCATAAACATACTTATATATTTCTAAACACATACACATTATAGATAAATTACACCCAGACAGAATAAATGATCATGCTGATAACACTGACATTTGTCTTGGATGGGAATCAAACCCACGACCTCCAGCATAGCAGTCCCCTGACTGCTATGCGGGTTAGTGGCCCTCCACTAACCACTAGACCAATAGGCCACTCACTAAAAAAAAAGTTCGTTTTAAGAATTCGGCCCTTAGTAACCCTTTTCGTGATCCAACAAAAAAGCATTGTCTTCAAAGCCCTATAATTTTGTCAATTCACGTCATACTGGCCGGATGGTGAGTTGAGTGTACAAAGTGACGAGTTGGAGGTCATCAACCCGACCTAGCGTGGTGATTACACGACTGTTATTATTACTAGTCATTTTTGATAGAAAGGTAATATAGAGACGTGTCTGAATTACACCAACATTTCAGAACCGTCATTATAACATCTTACTTATAGCGCGTTTACATTGAGTCGATCACCGAATGTGGCCACCGTATTCGGTTCCAGTTGTCAATCCTGATTCAGTGTCTGTATTCAGCCGAGCTGCGTACACTTGTGTTGAAAGCATCATGAATGATGAGTATTCAGCTATCTTCACTCGATTAAACTAAAACCTGATTATGCTAGTCTATGACCGAATACGGGCTGCAACCGAATCGGTTAAAACGACCTAATGTAAATGAGCCATTAGAGACAAGACAAAACGTCAAGCTTTTATTAAAATTAGGTACACATTTTATGCCTTCTCTAAGCTAGAAACTTAATGTTAATGGTTTGTTTGAAAATACAAAGCAGTCAGGGTCACTAACCACTAGACCAACAGGCCAGTCAATAAATATCTTTAGGTCATACATTTGTTAAGTGCAGGAATCGAACAACTGTACAATAGTGACGATATTCATCAAATATTCTCCAACTAGTAAGAACCATTAATATTTGAACGACATTGGCGTAAACAAAAAGTTATTCCATGACAGAAGCACTTTAGAAATTATTGTTTTACTAATATCGCTTCTCTTATCCTTGTCTGAACCAAAAGTTGACATCATAAAATTTTATTTGTTTGTGCTACGGAGAAAATGACTAATATTTTTTTATGGAACGTAGGTATATTGAGTGTGTACATTCATATTCAGATATTTTACAATCGACTTCCTTAACGGAAAAAGACTGCTAGCTAGGTTTGAACAAATGTGAAAAGGATCCCATCTATAAATTACATCATTAATGAATTTTTGGCCCCCTCACTCTTTGTGCATGCCACAACTGGTCACATCTGTGGGATTTCCCCTCCCTAGTGTAACATGTTTTGCAATTTTACATGTAAAATATTTTGTTTATAAAATCAACATCATGGATAGACTTTACAAGAATCAATATTTTTGGACTCTGTAAAACATATGATATTGGAATTTGTAATACAATCCTCTCTTTTCCAATGTCCGATAAAGCTAAACAATTGTTAGAGTTAGCCTTAAGATAGATTGTAAGTTTTTCTTGTTTTCTGTACTGGGCGATGTGGTCGCTAAGCGACAAAGCCCTTTAATTAAATAAAAAATGGATAGACTTGTAATATACTCAAGTTTTTCGTTAATATGCATAAAATTTCACGTTTTAGTATTTAGATAGATTTTGAAAAATCACGTCGTCACGAAAAAAATGACATCTAGGCCCGTGCCTCACTGAGATGCCATAGCGGTATGATGCCATGCAGCTCTACAGGGTGTAAGGTACCTCACTTGGTTGGTCATGCAGTCAAACTTCTAATCCTCGAAAGTGTGAGTATCCGAGTTTTACGAATAAACGTCAATTACATGATAAAAACTAATAAAAACTGGGAATTAAACCCAAAACAAAATGTTCATGGGTTGAGCTTGAGATCACTTCATTAATAACAAAAGTTTTTAGCTTATCCTCGACTTTCAATAAAAAATAAGTTAACTAGCTAAACTGACGAAAAAAAAAAAATTGACTTGTAACAGTGTTTTTTAACCCTATTTGCAAAAATAAATATCATTTATCAAAAATAAACGAGTTTGGTCGGTGTTTCTTTTTAGGGTAGTCAACTAGGAAACACCGGCCTCATCTAGTTAAAATTTCCAAAAAAAAAATACATGTCAAAGTATTTTTTAGAAACGTATTTGCAAAATAAATGTAATTTATCATTAAATGCATGACGACCACCAGTTCCAATAGCGTATGAAGCAACCAATCGCCACGAATACTACATCATCACATCTCGGCGAGTTTTATAACTTTTTCATCGTAAACATTTGCATCTCTGCGTTGTAAACATCAACATAGTGAGTGTAGATAGCGTATGAGTCACATAGCAGCGATAAGCCTCGGGAACTATAGAGACGGTATTGTCGAAAACTGTCATACAAATGAAGTCAATAAATATCACCATAAATGTGACAATGCTGAATATAGCTTTATCCTTTCTTATACATCTCATCATTTCAGCCGACAGACGTCCACTGCTGGACATAGGCCTCCCCAAGTGTCGCCACAACGATCGATCCTGCGCGAAAAAGATATCCGCAGGAGAACCAAAGTTGCCGACATAGCACGAAGAATCGCCAAACTTATACACTAATAATATAAAGAGGGAAAAATTTGTATTTTTGTGTGTTTGTAAAGAATAAACTCATAAACTACTGTGCCGATTTCAAAAAATCTTTCACCATTGGAAAGCTACATTCACCCTGACTAACATTGGTTATATGTATAGCCCGTGCAAAGCCTGGACGGGCCGCTAGTCTTCTATAATATAAAAGGAGAAACTAAATATCTAATCTATCAACGCACAGCCGAAACTACTGGGACGAGGAGCGTGAAATTTTGTATAAGGTAGTTTTTATGACGTAGGCGAGCGGCGAGCACTAATTCAAATTCAAATTCTAAATCATTTATTTCAAATAGACCAAATGTCAATGAATGCAAATGTCGGTCAGTCCAAGAAAAGTGAAGCTAAATTGCACGTTCCAAAGCGTAGATCTCTATGGAGAAGAACGTGCAAGAAACTCCATGGACACTCTTTTAAATCATATTATGTGTTACATATAATGTTTGTTTACATTTAATAATAGTAATAGAGGGTTACCTCTCCTAGAGAGGCCTGAGTCCCAAAAGTGGGAACATTAAAAAGGCTGATGATGATGATGACGATGAAGAGAGGGTTTTCCGAAATTCACCACCTAAAGGGATGAAACGGGGGTCCAAAATTTGTGTGGAGAAACCGACAATCACGCGGGCGAAGCGGCTGGTCAGAAACTAGTTAAATGTGGTGTTCACTAGAATCACACGTTAGGGATTTGGGTTTATAAATGAAACAATTAAATTATCAGTAAGCAGGTACAACCCAAGAGCGACGTGTAGACGTTCCCCATGAGGAATCGAGACTGCAATGACGTCAACTATTTGACTTGTGAATACCACACATATTATTAAACAAAGTCCCCCACCGCATCTGTCTGTCCGTATTCGATAAACTCAAAAACTCCTGAACATCTTTATGCGGTGTGCACCATAATACAGAGTGATTCATGAAGGTTTAGGTGTATAAAAAATACAGTATCCCTACTAATCCCTACTAATATTATAAATCGACGGGTGCAAAGTAAAAAAAGTTATCTGCAACTTTGCGATTTTCTGATAGTTACAGTAACTTAACAAATATTTAATATTCTAAGACATGAGAAACCTTTCAAGTGTCAAAAACGAAAAAATAATAGTTTTATTTTTAATAATATTTTTGAAAAAAAAATTACCTACTAAATACCTAACTGCTTATTGTTACTAATTCAATAAAGATGATAGAAAATCACAAAATTGCAGATAACTTTTTTTACTTTGCACCCGTCGAAATGCAAAAGTAACTCTGTCTGTCTGTTACGCTTTCACGCAAAAACTACTGAACGGATTTAGATCAAATTTGGTAGGTAGGTAGAAGAGACACTGGAAAAACACATAGGCTACCTATAATTCCACTGCTGAGCACGGGTCTCTGCCCGAGCGATATAAACTGTAGTCCACGCGGGCGATGCCGCGGGCGGAAAGTTAGTATTACATATAGAGAAAAAACGAGAATTTAAAAGCTTTCTTACAGCCATGCGAAGCTCAGGCGGGTCGCAAGTAATGGACAAAGCTTGTGTACCGCGACCATTTTTTGTAGTTGCAAACAGTACACCACGGACTACCTGCCTATTTTTTCTCCCCTGTCAGAACCACCCAAAGGTTTTCTATAAAAAAAAAAACGGGCAAGAGCGAGTCGGACTCGCGCACTGAGGGTTCCGTATAAAGTTTTCTAAGAGGACAGTTCAATTCCCGATTTAAGTTACGTAGATTGTTCCGTTGCTTCATTACAAATTTCAGGATTATAGATCAACGAGAAGTATCCTATGAATTTGCGAAATAAACGGCTGTATATATAAAAAAAAGATACATATATCTTTTTTCGTTTACTCAGAAGTTTGATTTTTTCATAGCTTCAAGAGACCGCAGACCTGAGTATATGGTTTTAATTTCAACTCAATACCTCAACGTGTTCCCGAGATAAACGGTCTTGTCTGTCAAGACCATTCATCATCATCATCATTTCAGCCGATACACGTCCACTGTTGGACATAGGCCTCTCCCAAGCGTCGCCACAACGAACGTTCCTGCGACCGATTAGACGGATTAAAATGCGATCCTATAAGGATTCCGTATTTCCTTTTGAGGTACGGAACCCTAAAAATGCTTTTTCAACGTTAAGACCAGGCATCGCTACACCCTATTCATATCAAGCTCCGCATTATAATTAGTTACGGTGTACAAAAAGATTATTTCTTTTCTGTTTAAAACTAACCTTTTACAGGGGCTTCGCTCACGTTGTCTATACCAAAAAAACCGTGCAATATTTGTTGTATCATCAAATAACTTCTCCCGCTCTAAGTGGAGCGAAAGCGTTGTAAAAAACGATAAAGGAAAACATCGTGAGAATCGGCCATGTCCAACAATCAAAGTACGAAATCGTAGCATCCCAACATATGCAATTTAGCTTCTCATTTTTTGAATGACCAACATTTTGACAATTCGAAAGTGTCTGTAAATAGAATATTCGAAATAAAAGTTTCCGATTTCAACCGCACTGCATGCGTCCTTATAATGGTTTACGACCCTCTCACTCTTAATGAAAGGAGGCATGTGTCCAAGCAGTGAGATTGTACTTTGAGAAACTGATAATTTCATTAACGGTATTAAACGGTAGCATTTAATATACCTACATTGATTCATGCTTGGTAAAATCTAAGGACTTTGCCAAACTTGACGGAAATACATGCTAATAAAATTACAAATAGCAGACACATTACGCGGAAGATCGTTCACTCCACGTAATGTGGCAAAAGCCTAAATCCAGCATTATCAAAAATTTTCTATGGATGGCAACATCCACATTTTTCATGGTTAGATAACACCATAACCATACTCGTGGGCGGATCCAAGATAGCAACATGATATCTTAGGTTCAATGCCATCGAAGTGCCGGCGAAACGATTTAACTGACAATTGAAAATATACTTATGACAAGTTAAAATAAGGAATAAATTTGCATAACAGTATAGAATTTTGCAAGCCCTTAATTGACTTTACGGCAAAAAGTGTATGCATATTTATGCCATCGTAAATCATTTTAGCAATAACTTTGAGATGTTATAGTCACAAAAGTATAGGTACAAAAGTCAATCTACGAACAAAGCAGGCTCGAGCAATGCACACATAGACACAGCTCACGGACACGATATTTCGGTAGCGTCTCAGCCCACTCGTCGAACAGTTCCAGCTAAAATGATCATTAGTGTGCGTCCACCGAGCGTAGGTATAAAAAGTGAAGTACATACATGAGATTGTCTTCTGTACCTATCTATTTTGTTATAGTTGTTAAATATTGAAGGGAATCGGTTAGAATCAAAATATGATAAAAATAATGAAGAATCCTACTTCGTTCGGGGACGTCCAGCTTGTAAGCTAGCTTATTGTCAGAATAAAATATTGATAACTCAATTGCGCCAAACACAGAGTTGCACCATCTAATGTATCGCGAGAGAGGCGACTCGACTGAGACATGACCACAGGGTACAACTTAGAAGAGAGAACCCAATTGCAGCTCCACCTATCGGTTTCAATTATATTTTCAAGCCATCCAGCAACCCACTCAAATATTCACACTTTTTTTTAGGTGGGAAAATCATCCAATGACATCTAACTGACTAAAAACCCATTGCTGTTCTCTCTTTGCCACTGTTATAGGGCCCCGGAGATTTTTTCCTCACCATACATGGCTCCAGTAGACTTCAACTTTACTGGGCCTCTACAGTTACTGACATCTCCTCGACTCAAATATTCACTTGGAATTTCATCAAAGTCGGTCAAGTCATTTCAATGAAGTTCCGACAACAAAACACTGTGATACGAGACAAAAGACTAGCTTTTGCCCGCAGCTTCGCCCGCATAGGTAAACAAAATATAGCTTGTCACTCAGGAATAAAGCAGCTTTCTATTGGTGAAAGAATTTTAGCAATCGGACCAATATGTCCGGAGATTACCCCCTACATACAAACTTACAAATTTTACCTCTTTATAATATTAGTATAGATTTTCCTACTAGTATCAACGTAATATATTTTTGACAATGACACAACTAATAGTTTTGGTGATAACATAATGTATAGTGCTTACAGCCTGCATGAGGTCACCATAACAAAAATAACTAATACATGAACTCAATAGGAGGTAGGTACTGACTTAAATTGTAGTTTCATACAGGAATGTTAACTACCTTTGAATGTAAAATAATTATTTTAATCTGAGTGAGGAAAAAGTTACAGAAAAATACTTTATTTCTGTCTCGACATATAAATACAATAAATATGCCTACGAGTAATAAAATAAATTATAAGAATAAAGGATTTAACTTGTTACCCTGCTAAACTTAATTACCTATTCAAATACAAAGCAAATAAATTTAAATAAAATTTACAAAACTCACTAAATACAGACTTCACCTAAATTGGTTTAATTGTGCAATTGTATTATAAAACTTGTACCTTTTTCCATGAGAACAGGCATAATTAATTTTTTTTTTTAAATTTAGTCCTACTTATAAAACATCCAAAGCTAGTGCACTATTCTAATTGGTTGTTTCCTATTAACTTGCAAGAATCTCAACGGTTACTCACTCGCAATCACATAGCTTGCTGTCGAAATTTTTTTTAGAATAAAATCTCATTAGAGAAAAAAATTGTATACGATAACACAACACAACGCAACTAAAGTTCCTAAAACAAATCTCAACTGATGAATGCTTTTTATCAGTTGAATCTAAGGATTTTTTAAAACTTTTAACGCATTGATATTTTATTAATGACAAGCTGTACCGCACCCACAGCTTGCCTCCCATTCTACTCTACACCACCCTACTATACCTTAATCTACCTTATTCTACACTACAATACCAACCTTCTCCTCGTAATAACAAACACAACTAAAAGAGAATTAGCAAAATAGTTTCAGCTGTTCTCGAGATTTGCGCTTAGCAATACATCTGGCAATTCATTTTTATATTATAGATTAAAAGAATACCATGAGTGCTTTCAAACAGATTCAGAAGCTTGTGTCATATCGAGGTTATTCAATTGTAATTTGCATTGATTTTTGTTAGATGTCAAGTTGGAATGCAATTGCATAAAACTTAAAAATCACCTAGCTCATAGCTGTTTAAAAAAAAATAGAATATTCATTAAATGTTGCATTTTAAATACGGTCAAGTTCAAGATATTGTTAGTTAATTTGTGTAATTTCAATAGGTTTAATAAGATATACTAATTAAAATTATCAACACAAACAAAAAATATTGTTGTGTCAAGTTTTAAAAATTTAAGGAGAATTTCAAATAAGAATTACAAACTCACGTAAAACGTTAGTTAGTCTTTATAAATATTGATGTTTTAATTTGAATCAAGATGAAGAAATGTCGATAAGTAATAAATTAAAATGATGCGCGTGCCGGCACCCATTGTTAGTAAACAAATAACATATGACACGGCTGCCGGTAAGCTATCATTTTTATACTAACTACAAAATCGTCATAATATCGCCAAAAATACACAAAAAAATCAGCAAAATCCACTCGGAAATAACCGAGAAATCAGTATTGATATGATACGAAGTAACTAAGTTTTAATCACCATGTGGTCGATTATCGCGCCAAAATTTGACAATAACTTTCGCATTCAAGATATCGAAGAGATATTTTTTGTCATACATTTATTACCCCCAGAAAATGAATTATAATAATTCTTCCTTGCAGGTAGAAGCCAAATATTAAATACTTTTCGAAATAACTCAATTTCCTACGAAATAATACCGCCCCTAGCGGTGAGAATAAGAAACATAACGTAATGGCCGACACACAGTAGTTTCCGATGACTTAACATCTAAATGCGCAAAATACTTACGCTTTCCTCCTCTTTTTCCATTCCAGAAGGCATCTGAGGTACTGCACGGTTAATCGCCGAGTAGTCCGGTAAATCCGGAAGCTCCTCGGCGAGGTATATAGGCATTGGTTTCGACGCATCCAGGGCCCTCGCCCTAAACGAGAGCTTCGACATTTTGTTGACAGAACAAAACACGCTAGCGTCGACACAAAAACGCACTTATAAAACACTTTATAGCTCCACTAGGAGGTCCCAAGGGACCTTAAACTGAACTTTGCACACTCTAGTTCGTTCCCATGATTAATTTTTGCACGCACTCAGTCACAATTAATGAAAAACAATAACGAAACTTTACATATTGAGCGTACTTTACAGAAAGCCATCATGGCGGCTTTCCGTTTGGCGGACGACCATGACCAACTTCCACCTAGTACGACGTGCGCGGGAAGGAAACACGCGGGATCAATTCCAACATTTTTTGTACTCTTTAGTTAAATCTCAAAAAAACTTAATTGTTTTTCACGAAATACTAAAATAAAATTAAAAATCAAATATTGAAATTAAGATATTAATTAAAAAACGATTTTTAGATTAATTTCTTGAAAAAGTACAGAAATGACGCTGGAAGTTACTTGTCAAATCATAGACTAGACCATTCTATGTTTTACGTTTCTTTCTATGCAATATAATTTCAGCCTAAGTTTGTCTTATATAATTTATGAAATAGAGTTGAAAATTAATTGGTTTTTGTGCCTACCTGTATTAAAATAATTAACTGCTTTACTAATTATTGGTTTCTAGAATTAGCTTGATTATTTATATATATTAACCGAAACCATAGATATAGATTTTTGGCAAGGGAAAAATTTCCATAAGAATAAAACATAATAACTATTTAAAATAAATATTCATACAAAATTATATACTGCTAACCATATTTAATCATTGATTAATTTTGTTAATACTAATAAAATTACTTGGACAATCTTTTATTTTTTTAAATAAATTCTCATAGCCGCAATTTTAGAAATGAACATTTCCTATTGAAACTACCTTCGAATCGGTACCTGTACCTACCGTGTATAATGCGATACCTAATTTATAAATTACTGATCACAAAAAATGTATAGTATTCAATTTGATCATAAATATTTAGAAGGTATAATACTACAAATGAGTACCTAATATACCTAATCAGAATTTTTGTAATGCATAGCCCAGGTACACAGCATGCTAAATAAGAGTGTCCATGGAGTTAATTGCAAGTTCTTCAAGATGCACGCTATGAAATGACCAATTATCTTGATCTTTGAACAGTTCAAAAGTGCTTCATAAACACTTTGACTTGTTCTGATAATATGTTTCTTAACTGCCAAAGTCGAAAAACGGAAAAATCGGATTCTGAACAAATTGTCTGTGAGAGTGGCTGCCATAGAAAATCTCCCCCTCCAAGTTGGTCTATTTCGACGACTCATCCGAACTTGCGAATGATTCGTCGCCTTACAATTAGAGGGTAACATTCATCCGCGAATGAAATATTTTGCGGATGAGTGGTCACCTAAATCCTATTTTTACCTGCGCTGGTTTGGACACTGAATGAGAGAAAACCGTTTAAAACTGTATTATGAGTATTACCAACCACATGTACCTACAAACGTTAAAACTGAGAAGCTTGTGCATGTGAACTGGTATGTCCAATAATTCGAGGTAGGTAGCGAGGCTAAACGTTCATTTTTCGATCCAAACGAGTCCAGCAACCCTTTTTTCTAAAGAATTTCTTTTTTTAAAGGGTAAGTGTAGCCCGCCCGCAACACTTTGAAGTATGGACTAGTACCTACCTACCTACAGAGGGCTGGCTACTGGCTTCGAAAAATCATTCAAAAATCATTCAATCATGGATTTAGGTGACCACTCATCCGCAAAATATTTCATTCGCGGATGTTACCCTCTAATTGTAAGGCGACGAATCATTCGCAAGTTCGGATGAGTCGTCGAAATAGACCAACTTGGAGGGGGAGATTTCTTTCTTTTTTTAAAAAAAAGTTCTCTCTTTTTGAAACTCCGTCTCGCTACGTCAAGAACGGGAGAAGTATTATTTTTCCACAACTTTCACACAACGCTATCTAGTCCCAAACTAGTCAGAGCTTGTATAATGACTAGGTACAGTAGGTACTAGACAATTGATACCAACAACGCCGTCCCAAGCTAAGCAGAGCTTGTGTTATGGGTACTAGACAACTGATAAACTAAGTTTGTAATTTATCATAACCCTTCAGATACCGTCAATTAGAGACACAATAGTAAGACAATAGATGCGCGGCCACCGGTGGTCGCTTGAGGATTCATGAAATAATGTACATAGTTTTGAAATTTAGTACATAGAATCTTGACACAAAAATACTAGACAGGTGTTTCAGGTTTCGTATATACTAACAATAAGGTTGTGTACTCGACTGGCCGATTTCGGCTACGGTGACTGGTTATTGCAACAAAAATTTATTTTTTGGTACGTGGGTGCGATGCAGCAACGAGCAAAGCGAAGCGGCCGAGATCAGTTGGTTTGATATCTTCGCGCAAACTCTTACGGTGCGGTAACTGGCGGCTAAAGCGGTGACTTGCGCGCAAGAAGGCCACAGCCACGGCCTCGCGTTCAATTCGCGTGATCGGCATTGAACCGCTATATGAAGAAACACATTTGGAGGTAGGCGAAACAGAGAGTAAAGTCCCGCGAACCTCCGTTGAAAAGGGAGGATCCTCCGACCAGACCGGGTGTAATAGTCTGGTGGGCGACTGCCCGATAGTTGTTGTCGGGCTGTCGTATATGTTCAAATCGCGCGGAGAACTTTAATTGCGCGATGCAGGATTTCGTATATTCTTCATAGTTCTTATGTGGCGTCATAGATGTCGCTACATCACTCCCCTCCGGAGATCGGAGTTCGATGGTTCTTGATGCTTCTTGATGTTTGCCAGGCTAGCGGTAGGTTGGTTCCAGTGAGTCGGAACCGATGCCGCATAGTTCTCGGTGAGTCGGAACTGTCTGCGGTGATGCCCCAGTGAGTCGGGATAATGCCCCAGTGAGTCGGGATAATGCCCCAGTGAGTCGGGATAATGCCCCAGTGAGTCGGGGTGATGATGTCCCAGTGAGTCGGGGTGGTGCTGTCCCAGTGAGTCGGGATGATGCCCCAGTGAGTCGGGGTGGTGCTGTCCCAGTGAGTCGGGACGTTGCTGCAGGCTCCAGTGAGTCGGAGTATTGCTGCTGGCTCCAGTGAGTCGGAGCGGTGCTTGTGCGACGTAGGGCTTGATTGCTGGCGTCGACCAGGAGAGGTTCTTCATGGCTCTTCATATGACTGGCGGAAGGTGCGGTGTGCCAAGGTCGCTGATGCGGCTGAGGTGGTGGCCAGGTATGACCAGGTAGGCATACTGGTGGTCAGGATACCCTTAGCCGAGGGTGCTGGCTGTTTGGCTCGTTGCTCGAAAGCTTGAGGAAGTGATGATGACGTCACGAAGTAGTAGCTGCACGAAGGCTGCGCTGACGTTCTTTGTCGAGGGTTACCAGTTTGGAGGTATGCGGAACAGAGAGTAAAGCCCCGCAAACCTCCATTGAAAAGGGAGGATCCTCCGACCAAACAGGAAGTTATAGTCTGGTGGGCGACTGCTCGATAGTTGTTGTCGGGCTGTCGTATATGTTCAAATCGCGCGATGCAGGATTTCGTATATTCTTCATAGTTCTTATGTGGCTCATAGATGTCGCTACACACATGTGGTTTTCAATAATAGCCCGACACTGCCTATTATTTAAGAAGACTTAAATTCATCCAAGGGGCAATGGAAAGGGCTATACTTCGAGTTTCCTTGCTTGATTTAATCAGAAAAGAGGATATCCGCAGGAGAACCACATAGGACACACGGAGGTTACCGACAGCACGAAGAATCGCCAAACTAAATTGGCAATGGTTAAAGCACATTGCTCACAGAACTGGCGGCGGTTGGGGCCGCAAGGTTCTGGAATGGCGTCCACACCGGAAGACGTAGCGTTGGCAGCCCTCCTACAAGGTGGACCGATGACCTGGTAAGGGTTACAGGAATGATAAGGGTTACAGGATGCGAGACGCACAGGACCGTTCAGTGTGGCGACACTTTGGGGAGGTCTATGTCCAACAGTGGACAAAATGATGAAATGATGATGATAATGACCATCTCTCGCTCCACTCAGAGCAGGAGAAATGATTAAAGTAAAAAAAGGGGTTTCATCTATATGTCGCTATGTAATTAAAACCAACAAATAACCAATGTCATGATATTTATTGTATAAATTATAATACAGCGGATAATTTAACGTTCATTAAATACAGGCGAGTTTATCCTAATGCGGTTTCATTACCAAACAATAGTTTTATATCTATAGTGATTTTAAAACGTAGAAGATTTTGCTAGGATTATTTTTTCAACTGGTGAACTGCACTGCAAAATTTTTACATTACTTATGAACTTCTTAAATGTTGTAGACTCAATATTTCATCGAGTTATTTATGGTTTATTTATACATAAATTCAGTAACGCGAAGCTAGGTTTAAATAAACCTAAATACTGGTACACTATTGAATTTTCAACTCTAAGTTATTACACAGAGTGGAGAAAATTTAACAATGCGCTTATATGATGGCATTCATCTAGATATTTTTGTATAAGTAAATTCGGAGACCAATACCACAAAATATATAGGTACAGAAGTCAATCTAAATACAAAGCGCGCTCGAGCAACGCACACGATATCTCGGTAGCGTCTCGGACCGCTCGGCGAACAGTTCCGGCTCAAACGCTCATTAGTGTGCGTCCACCGAGCGTAGGTATAAAAAGTGAAGTACATATATGAGATTGTCTTCTGTACCTAGCTATTTTGTGCCAATACCCTGTATTATGGGTAAGAGTCTAGCCGCTGTTTGTTATTTAATGGATAATAATAAAAAAATGTAAATAATTTTGCTATGCAATTCACTCCAGAAGAAAATACAGTGAAAAATATATATCATTTTAGTGTGTGCAATAATATAGTGACTTAAATTTAGTAAATTCGCTTATATATAGTGTTCATGTTTGCATTAATAAAACTTAATTTTGTTCAGTTAAAATAATTAAATAAATTAAAATCCTGATAGGTGTAAAAGCATTAGATAATTTCATTTTAATATAAAAAAAAGTTTGATATTCTAAACATGGCATCATTACCAACACATAATCTTAAAAGATTTTTTTAACATCAGTTTTAAAATATTATTTTCACTAATAAACCAAGAAAACAAAATTTTATAATTTCTATCATTTCAATTTCATAATGTATGTTGCCATGTAAAAAAAAAGGAATCAAAATACGTAAATCAGAGTATAAAAAAAACCGTAGATTTTGTACAAATTAATGGTATCTTAACTAGTAATATGCATAAAATTCAAATGTAGTATGCGAGTGATATATCAAATCTTCAATAGATATCCGTTTAGAAAAAGCTCGACGCATCAACACCCAATCCTTTGGACCTGTAAAGCTGTTTTTTTTCCCCCCAGATATTATTTTAGGACGTAGACAAGAAATACGAGCGAATTGTCGAAATTTTACATTTGAGGGGTATGAAGAAGGGTTTTATATACGAGCGAAGTCGCGGAGATAACCTAGTTCTTCTATATAGCCCAGTATTGAGTCTGTAAGCTATCTTCCTTAGAGCAATTTTCTCTGTTACCACCTTAGTGCCTCGCTAAATAATCTCCAAAACACAAAGCGATTAGGATTTTCTTCAAATTACTTCAGAATGTCATACAGTTGTGTTCTGCAAAATTATTGGGTCCTAATAAACGCTAGGCGATATCGCGACAGACCAAGGAGGAGATGGAGATGAACTCGACTCTTACCGGAAGGACTGGCCCGTAATGGCAGAAGAGTGAGAAAGGGAGAGGGAGGCCTTCGCCCAGAATATCTCTCGCATACCACCTTCACAATGTTAACTAAACTATATCTTAACATTCACAAAGTAACAAATCGACCACACTAACATACAATCATAACATAACAAAACATACTATTTAACATTACTTATATTTTCTCCACACCATGCATTTCTTCCTCAATTTTATTTTTTTAAACTACCGTCTTCTGAAAGCCTTATTGCCAGAAAGAGAAAGGATTACGCATTCCGTCTAGCTCCCTCTCTTTTTCACCTAGGAATAATGAGCTGAGATTTTGATAGCTTTCAGAAATCGGGTTTTTTTAATTGTTTTTAATCAGTCGTTTAAAATAAGCCTGTAAAATTTACTTTTCTAGATCTCTACAGTTAGTAAGGATTGTCAAAATCACCGTGACTGCTAAAATAAATGGTGATAAATTTATACTTTTCACCATCATAAAAATCCAGCCAAAAAACAAAAGAATATTGATTTTTTTCGCGGGATTTTTTTGAGTGCAGGTCAGTTGCTATTTGATCTCAAATGTACTAGTGAATAGTTTTGTATCTCAATTGTCTATGCTACTGAAAATTATGGAATCATTAAAACAGGCGCCATTTCGTTAAAATTGAGATGAGAATGAAGTAAAAATGGATGTTGTAGTGATAGTATGGTGTTTGAGAATTCACCAATGCACAGTCTTCTTCTCAGCGTGTCGATGGCAAAGCTAATTAAATTTCTAGCCTGGCCCAGTATTTGGCCACGGCAATGCCGTCCACTGAGTTGGTAATAGGGCACGTTATACAGGATGGAAGGTGAGACGCCGTACAAACACTGAAGGTTGGAACCGTCCAGGAACCCCCACCTGTTCTGATTGTCTTTGAATCACCAGGACAGGTAGGTAAAAATGGTCACTCACTGGACGCCTCAGGGAGGACGATGCCGTCGAGGTCGACCGCGGCGAAGGTAGTGTGACGATCACATCATCTTCGCGGGGCCAATTTGTCCAGAGAAGTTTGGAAGGAGAAAGGGAGGGGAGGCTTTTGCCTAGCAGTGGGACAGAATATAGGTTAATAGAAAAAAAAAGTGAATTGTAAAGTTTTTAGAGCCAATCGTAGTGATTTTGGTCTACCATCTTGCAAAGATGAATAAAAAAAATGGTTTATTTGCAATTCCATATAAAAACCGACTGATTAAAACCAAACAAATGTCATTGCCATATCAAAATAGTGATTTTTAGTCTTTCTTTATCAAATACGTTCCTAAAATACGTACCTATAGTAAACACAGGTATCTATATCGGTTCTAATAACCTCTCCAGTTTTAATAGGACGAAACTTAGAATATTTTTCACAAATTTATTAACATTTTTGTCTTATGCACAAAGCCACAAAATATGTAGGTACAGAAGTCAAACTACATACTTAGCGCGCTCGAGCAACGCACACATAGACACCGTTCACGGACACGATATCTCGGCTCTATCACCCGGTCGCACTCCTACAGTTTGGCGCAACGCACTGACCCTAGCTCGATTGCCTGGCGTAGATATACTTCTGTACCTATCTATTTTGTGACAAAGCCTTGAGACACCGCGATAGCAACCGCTAGAGATGGTATCGCGACAACTTTTTTTTTATCTTTACCCTTCTATTATGAAAACAAAATTCCTTTACGCGTCTGTCTGTGTGACCGTGATAAACTCAAAAACGGATTTTCATGCAGTTTTCATCATTAGACAGAATGATTCTTGAGGAAGTTTTAGGTGTGTAATATATGCATATTATAGTAGAAAAAATGTAATTAGTCTATCTTTTTCACCACACGTGGGTGCGGTGAAAAAGCGAAGCGGCAAAAAACGATGCGAATTGGACGCGGTCAGTTGGTCAGATATTTTTGCAGTAAGCTTGCTCTTGCGAGTAGTATATTTTAATAGATATTCTGCTATCCGGGGCAAAGACAAATCCAAGTGACCTCTCGATCACCAAGCGAACGCTGGCGTTCGTTCTCTCTGTCTTTCTATTGTCTTTAATTACGGTATTCGATAGGTAGCAAATATCATTAAAATCGATCCATCCGGCCGGTCTTCAATATAGATGGTGTAACTAACATGGCTTTGTTTTATGTATTTTGATTTATTTAAACATAGTGTCAGAAATCTTTGAAATTCTTGACTTTTCTCAACACTATATGCATGTATGATACAACAAAACCTTCCTAATGAATTTGTCTGTCTATTAGTGAAAACTGCATGAGAATCCGTTCAGTACTTTTTGAGTTTATGGTGAACAGATAGATGTCGTGGGGAACTTTGTAAAGATGTCTCGCTGTCGGCAAGATGTGCTCTCATCATTTTTGGACATTTTAAGCTTTCTATCTCGCTTCTTCAATAACTGTGCAAGCGAGATGCAAATAGTGACACCGCAAATACGGTATTTTGACGACTTTCCCAGTACTTCAGACATAATAAAAATAACAATTTGAGCAGTTACGATAGACTCATGTATTCTCGTAAATATTAATATTATGCTATTTTCAAGCTTAGTAAAGCGTGCCTGCCGCTTTAAAAACGACTAAGTTATGTATTATAGGTATATTTATTTGATCTAACCCATAGTGTAGACAAAGCAATATGGACGACGATATTGATAATGATACGGTTTTATTTAATTAGTAGAGGTCGGAAAAGATAACGAGTATAATGTATATTTACCTAACGTTCCTGGAATAATTTATTTGTCGAATTATGGGATGTTGGAAATTCATCATCATCAGTCTTTTTAATGTCCCCACTGCTGGGACTCAGGCCTCCTCTCTAAGAGGGAATGGGCCGTTATCCACCACGCGGGCCCAGTGCGGCTTGGTAATGTCACATGTCTTCGAATTTTTGGTTCTAGGACATGCCGGTTTCCTCACGTTGTTTTCCTTCACCGTATTGAGAGCAGTGGTAAATTAATTAACTAAATAATGAAGAATATTGTTTTAGAATACCATACTGAACTGTTTAACCATTTAAATACCTTCGTCGCGTTTGTTCCGTCAGGGACGCACATTTACGACCAAATACTTTATCTCGTCAGCTCTTTAGTTAGAAAAGGAGTACCTAGTCGCAAACACACGACATTGGCGAATAAGACTCGACAAAACTCGTCAGACAGGTCCGACGCAAGCGGTCCTGGTTGCATCACATGTACACGACAACTACTATTTTTATTGATAAAAAATGTGTCCATTAAGGTGGATGTTTCGCTGGCCTGTTCATACATTTAACCCTTCAGATACCGTCAATTAGAGACACAATAGTAAGACAATAGATGCGCGGCCACCGGTGGTCGCTTGTGGATTCATGAATTTAATGGAGAAACATAACTCCGTACATAGACACTTTTTTCTCAAAACGATTACTCTATCACTTTTCTACAATGAAATAGTCCCGCATTCCACTTTTTGGTAAATAATCCCTACTAATATTATAAATGCGAAATTAACTCTGTCTGTCTGTTACGCTTTCACGCAAAAACTACTGAGCGGATTTAGATAAAATTTGGTAGGTAGGTAGAGACACTGGAATAACACATAGGCTACCTATAATTCCACTGCTGAGCACGGGTTTCTGCCCGCGCGATATAAACTGTAGTCCATGCGGGCGAAGCCGCGGGCGGAAAGCTAGTATGCATTATATATTGAGAAAAACAGTCTTGAAAACCGGGCAAAATACGACATTTTATTTACTAGTGTGAGTGCGATTTGACAACCGAACCAAACCGCCATGATTATTTACGCCATAATTATAAACGCCAGTTTAAGTTAACCCTAACATAACGACATGCCATCAGTTAAGTTTCGCTAGCTAACTTAATTTGACCCAACCTTACTTTGTACACACTACAGGAAAGATCAATTAAAACCAACTACATTACATGTGAAGAAAAATGCCATTAGCTTAGTAAAAAGTTTCTATATTATTTTAATTTTACATAATTCGGTAAAAATGTGTTTGTTATAAAGAAAAAGTATCAAAATTTTAATAGTACTACTTGATGTCCTGAATAAACCATTCAACGTGGATGCGATTGCGAAGCGATGCGGTGTGGATAGCACAAACGTGACCAATACGTGGGTGCGGGTGATGCGGTTTGATATTTTTACGCGATTTCTTGCGATGCGGTGGCTTGTTTTAACCACCGTTTTTTTCCTACGTCGGATGTATTCGACAAACACTCGTTTTTATCTAGGGTTGCACATACACGCGGTTAAGGTTATATTGCAGCTGTAGCGGCGATTTCACGCGCACTTAGTATAAAGCCGCTACATCGCGTTGAGATCGCATATCAGTACGTCGGAACAGTTCGCAATCGCTTTCTTGTTGAATCGCCTAGGACTTCGCGTTATTTGTTTTTTTTTTGGGCTTGTTTGAAACGAACTACGCCGAAAGATATAATCGTTCTTTCTTACTATCAATAACTGCTATACCATAGATAGCATTATTCCAAGGGTTTCAAATGTATTGGGCAAAATACGCTTCCATCGCACTATTTTGTCTTGATCGATTGTCGATAGAAAATAAGAACGATTCACATCCTTTTTCCAGACTTTCCTGCAACCTGCCAGTCAGCTGTTACACAGCAATATTTCCGCAAAACTTCATCAAAATCGGTTCAGCAGTTTTGTAGTAATGTTGTAGAACACTGACATACTTGGATAGTTTGTTATCTGTTATAATTGGTTGACTAAAACATATAAGATGAATTTGACAACTGTATAAATAAAATCTTGATACTTTATCTTCACAATAGAGGCGTAATTTTGATACTTGATATTTCTGTCTAACAGTACATATACAATTTTAGGCGCATATCATATTTACAATATACATATAGCAAAAATGCGACAATTGTGTGGTACAAATATGATTAAAATAAATATTTGTTAATTATAAGAGGAATGTGCAAAATCGTATTTTATATTTTAGTTAGGTTTCTTACGCACGTACGATTTATTTCAAAATAATGGTAAAAATAATGATTAGGCCAAGCTGTTTAAAAATAGTGTAAAATAAAATGTCGCTCGTGTGAAAAGATCCTAAGTAATGAATGAATATTTTTAAAATGATTTCCTTTTCATCATTTACAATTTTAATTGATATGTTTCTAAATTCATATAAAAACAAAAATAAATAAAAGAAAAAACATTAACTAATTTCTTCATTTTGACTGCTAGTAAGAATTCATAGACACAAAACAAAAAAAAAAAATATATTTTCAAATCAATTGAAATTGTAAACAATAAAATATATGAGAAAAATGAATTAAAAAGAAATAATTTAATGGAGTTAAAAAAAAATTATAATAATACGATTTCATATTCCTACATCGTTGAGTATCATAATTTCATAATTTTTAAAATTACATACACTTTCATAGAAAACTCGTTTTTTCATAGGACTTTTTATTAGTTTCACAAAATATCTACTAAACTTCATTTTGTAAGGTGTTAAAAACTTTGAACCTTGCTTACAAACCGAGACAAAAAAATGTGAAAATTAACAAGAAATCTATACTTTACTTTTTCACCGCCGATGTCAGATATATCCGACACACACTCGCGTTTATTCCGCCAGGGTTGCACATCCACGACCAAACACTCGCATCTCATCAGCTCTTCCGTCACCTATGGGGATTGAAGAGCTAAACGAGATGGAGTGCCCAGTCGCGAACACACGACCCTGGCGAATGGGACGCGAAAACACTCATCCGATGCAAGTAGTTAAAGATTTAATGGTAAAAGTTGTTATGTAAACTAACAAAGAAAAAATGGGGTGTGGGGGGGGGGGGGGTAGGAGGGCGAAAAATAGATTTCAATCAACTAAATACATAAAAAATATGTTAGGAAAAGCTAAGCAACTGATTAAACTATTTTAATGAATATGTTCGCGCTTAACCACTCTTCGACTTGAAACACTCTCAGGTTATAGATATCATGTGTAATTTCACGCCATTTATCTTGGAATGTAAGCAAGATTATACAATATAACATTGGATTATTACAAACGCCGTTCTTTAAAAAAAATTGTCGTAACTCTATTATTGTCTTATTTAGAAGAAAGATTTTACAGTTCACGTAATTTATTGATGTGAAACATCTATAGGCGCGTCTTGGCAGTTAAAACGACTCGAATGATGTCACATGGCAAACGGCATGATGCATCTATGCCACCGCTCTCGATTCCCTTTCGTGAGGGCGCGTATACTAACATAGATTTTTCACATCTACCTGGTGTTCCTTCGCTTGTACTGTTAAGAAAAGCCGGACCTATGGAAGAATTCGGTCGCTTCTACACACGAAATGTGGACACTGTTTTGGCGCTGACCAAGTAAATAAAAATCTTGGTCAGCGCCAAAGCAGTCAAGAGTCTGCGCTAGACACGACGCGTGAAGTTACTATGGTGCAGCAGAAGGCATGGTAGGTGAGAGGAGGTGCCACAATACATTTTTAGATTTATACACTTTAAGATTAGACATTTAAAGAAAGCTTTTATACTGTCTGTTCAACCGATTTTAACTTCAATTTCGTAGGAACAAGGATGGCATTAAAAGCAAAAACGTGGTTACAATACCAACTATTTACTGCAGCCGCCATATGTGGCACCTACGTTATAAAAGTCAAAACATGTTGAACGGACAGTAATAAACGGTTTTCATAAATGTCTAATCATATTTTGAACAGAGTATAGAACCAACAAAATCATTTGTACAAGCGCTCAGTCATGATTTTTTTGTATAATCACGGTGTTTGTAATGGACCAGGTGACAGATACATAGTTTAGTAGATATTTCGTGTCTAGTAGTAATCTAGGGTGAATGTGATCAGCTCTCCACTATGGAGTCATCAGATCGCTCGGTGCTCATGCAGTCTCCTTTTGGGGCCACCTTCGATGGCTTCGCTGTCTTGCCCACGAAGATTTCTACCTCCTGTAAGTAGAGAAGATGTTTTATTAGTTTTTTTTTTCGGTGGGCAAAAATCATCTTATGGCAACCTTCGCTCTTGTGTGGAGCCAGAGGAGATAGTGTGCCCCAGTAGGCTTCGACCCAGCTGGGTCCCTCCTGTTGCTGACAAGTCCTTGAGGCGCGCGGGAACAGTGCCAGCCGTCGACGTCTTGGGCTCGGTCCGGACAGTTACCGGACGGTCGGACAGCGAGCTACCCATGGCTCACCGTCCGCGAACCCGCGTCTACGGTGGCCGGAAATCGGGATCGGAATCCCGGCGGCGGCGGCGAGGGAGCCGTTGCCTGTTACGGTCGGCCTCCTCCTGCATGCGCGCGGTCATTATGCAAGTTTTGCCGGAGTTGCGCTTAAGAGGTGCACGAAACGCTAGCAACAATTACACGCGCGCAGTGCACGAGCAGGTCGGCGCATGGCGGTGAAAGATAAGTAATGTTCTAGTATCTACCTGACTGCCTTCAATGCCCATGTCTCTGTTGTCGTCGCTGCTGGTGCCGGGCGCAGCCGCGCGCGCCGCTAGCTGTCGCTCGCGGGCCACGCGTCTGGAACACAAGCAGGACAAAAATTACAATCATTTTCAATACACTTGCTCAGAAAGTGACTCTTATTGCACTGCACTTAGGTACATAACAGTAACGTACATTTAGACAAGCTTTAGGTACATAACGGCTCTTGTCACCAAACTGTTACATTTTGATTACCATTACGCACTAGTGCTATAATGTGGTGAAAACCTGTTTATTCAACCTCTCACCCGCAATAACGTTATGACTTGTATCGCATCAGGCTGGGCGCGCTTGGAACATTATGCGCAGTACACGACTCGGGCTTAATCCAGACAGTTACCGAACAGCCCGACAACGAGCTACTCATTGCTCACCGTCTTGCGGTGGATTGAAATCGGGGTCGGAATCCCAGCGGCCAAGTTTGGGGATGCCTTTTTAATCATTACCTCCTCAGTTCCAGCATGGCCTTCCTGTCCGCCTCCCGCTTCTCGGCCGCGAGGCGCGCCTTCTCGTTCTTGACGACGGGCGTGAGGCGCGCGCGCCGCGGTGTTGACGTCACCGGCGTCGACGGGATGGGCTTCACGGGGGCGGCTACCTGGAAACCATACAATACTCTAATGTATACTTTAAAAAAAATCAGAGATAAAGATAATATGTCGGCTCAGAGTGCTGATCACAATGGAAATACTTTCCATAGACCTTATTTTGTGGCCGATGAGTGGTTAACGAGCATCATCATCATCTTCCTGCTCTTGTTCCGTTATATTTGAGGTCGGCGCAACACGTTTTTTTCTACCAGTCTGTCCTGTCATTCATCACAGTATCACAAACTTCTTTTTCATATCACTTCTCCGACAATCCATCCATCTTTTCTTTGACCTCCCTCTCCATCCGTCTACCCACATGTAAACTCATAACGTTTTAGCAACATGCGCTTCATCCCTCCTCTTCACATGACCATACCAAGACAACCGATTACCTTTCTACTTTTCAGTAACTAGCGCCACTTTCAAACTTCCCCTAATATACTCATTTCACACTTTATCCGCTCTCGTTGCACCACACATCCATCTTAACAATCTCATCTCCGCTACATGCAATCTTTTTATTAGCCCAACATTCTGATCCATACAGTATGACAGGCCTTATCACCGACTTGTAGATTTTACCCTTCAACTTGAGGGGAATCCGCAATTATCCCAAAGGCACATACTCCAGGATAAACATATCACATCATGCATGAGGACACCAGATGGTCACCCATCCTAAACGTAAGCTCGCGCAGTAGTCGCTTACCTCCTGCCAGTTGTTAGCCTTTAGTTCAGCTATCTGCTGGTAGATAGCGTCCACGTTGGCGACCTGGAGACACACCATGTCCCAGAAGCCTTGCAGGTCCTCGACCGTGGTCGGGAAGGGCTCGTCCATGCGTTCGTTTATGTTGTTGTAGCATAGACCTGGAAATTTATGGAATTTTGGATTAATATTGATTATAGATTGAAATATTGGTCTACTAGTCTTTTTCTGTTCAATTAATAATAATAATATTCCACAACTATCACACAACGCCGTCTAGTCCCAAGCTAAGCAGAGCATGTGTTATGAGTACTAGACAACTGATAAACAACACAATACATATTATAGATAATACAAATTACATCCAGACACAGAACAAATAATCGTGCTCATCACACAAACATTTGTCCTGGGTGGGAATTGAACCCACGTCCACCGGCATAGCAGAGCCACTAACCACTAGACCAACAGGCTTGGCGGAATTAAACGATGTATCATTTCATTCATCCGAAGAAAGACATCCACTGTTGGACATAGGCCTCTTCAAGTGTCGCTACAATGAATGGTCCTGTGCCTCTCGCAACCCTCGTATTCCAACGACCCTCACCAGGTCATCGGTCCACATTGTAGGACACCTTCCAACGCTACGTCTTCCGGTAGGCACTCGACACTCCAGAACCTTTTGGGTCCTATCGACCATCAGTTCTGTGAGCAACGTTGCTTGCCCGCTGCCACTTAAGTTCGGCGATTCTTCGATCTGTCGGTAACCTTGGTTCTCCTGCGGATGTCTACATTTCTGATTCAACGCACAATTCACAAAATATCGATAGGCTAAAAAGTAAAAACTGGTCATTGATGCTATCATCAGCACACGAGACCTCTCCTTTCTCATTAGAATTAATGATACTAGACAGTCATCATCTGTCTAACCTTTCTTTCTGCTGCAACTCTTTCGGACCGGAGTTGTCAGCAACAGCAGGGGCCCAGATGGGTCGAAGCCTACTGGCGCCAGGGTTATCCGAAAGGAACTCGAGCCCCGGTATGAAGGCTAGAAGGAACGGGGTGGGGTTTTTAGTCAGTAAGAGTCTGACACTATCTCCCGCTCCACCCAAGAGCGGGGGTTGTCATAAGATGATTTTTGCCCACCAAAAAAAAAGTCCGCAGCATCTCTATTCAGCATTTACTTACATATTTTAGAGCTTAAATATGGCGGCTTCCAATCTAACTATAGAAAACGCCAGATAACCGAGGAATAAAGCACATTGACATTTTCCTAATATCTCTGCGTAGGTACCCGAAAAACAAACTATAAATTGCTTTTCATTACTAGATCATGTAAAGGATATATGTCGATTCAAGACAGGTTCTCTATTTCCGTTTTTTAAATTAAGAATGTCAATAAATGTACGAGGGTCAAAATGATCGTTATTCCATCGGTTACCTGGCGTCTACTCTAGCTGCAGACCAGTATTTACATGGAGCCAGCACCACGCATGTCTGTTCCCCAAAGACCGATTTTAGACATTTGAACCCTTTAAGCGCCTGGGTTGTATTGCTCCGACGAGTGTATTGAAGAAATGTTACCTTCAAACTGCTGCATTTTCTGCGTGGCCAACAGCCTCGCTTTGCCGGATGCGGCGCGCAGGAAGCCTAGGATCTCCTCGCTCACGTCCTCTCGATTCTGAAAACATCACGCCACATATTTTTTAGACAAGAAATACATAGCATCTTAACTTATATTATACAGCTGAACAAGTTATCATAGGAACTATTGCACACTAATTCGAATTGAAAAATTCTTCCTAGTATCGGATAGCCCCTTTATTGAGGAAGGCTATATAACATCAAGACAAGAAATTAGAATTATTATTCATCATCATCTTCCTGCCCTTGTCCCGTTTTATTCGGGGTCGGCGCAACACGTTTTTTTCTTCCATTCTGTCCTGTCACTCGTCACGCTATCACTAACTCCCTTTTCTTTCATATCACTTCTCACACAATCCATCCATCTTTTCTTTGGCCTCCCTCTCCCCCGCCGTCCATCCACATGTAAACTCATAACTTTTTTAGCAACATGCGTTTCGTCCCTCCTTTTCACATGACCATACCAAGACAAACGATTTCCTTTCAGCTTTTCAGTCACTGGCGCCACTTTCAAACTTCCCCTAATATACTCATTTCTCACTTTATCCATTCTTGTCACACCACACATCCATTCTCATCTCTGCTACATGCAATCTTTTTTCATCCTTCTTTTCGCCCGCGTGTTAGGAGAAAATTATCCCAAGAGAACATACTTCCGGGATAAAAAGAATCCTATGTCCTATTCCAGGACATGGTCTATCCGTGTACCAAGTTTCAATAAAATCGGTTTGTTCATTTAGGCGTGAAGACGTAACAAACAAACAAACTCACTTTCGCTTTTATAATATTAGTAAGGATTAGCAGAGCATATAAAATTAGCAATGCCGTCTCACCAAATCCATGAAATTGGAAACACCTGCATCAATAAAATGACACTACATTCTTGAGTATAATATTTGAATATTATAATAAGGTATTTACTAATTTGATACGGTCTAAGGTCATTTAATATAAATATATTATCCTTGTGTTTTTGTGATCAATGTCAAATTTTATTATAATATTATTAATATTGGTTGTGGACTTTTTGTTTCTGTGCGTTATTTATTATATCAATCCATTAATTTTTACTGCTTAATTATATAGACCACTCAATATAGAGGTTGTCTGTTGCATACCAATCATATTTTTAATTTATTTATTCCTAGTTTCTGCTGGCGGCTTCGCCCAAGTGAACATTCTCTATACAAACTTTAGACCCCCATCCATTTCATACCCTTAGACCCCCGATCGGATCGGCGGCGAGAGCGTCAGCGTCGTTGCCTGATGCGGTCGGCCTCCTTGTTTCCTAGTATCGGGCAGTCGCCCACCAGACTATAACACCTGTCTGGTCGGAGGATCCTCCCTTTACAACGGAGGTAAGCGGGACTTTACTCTCTGTCCCACCTATCTCCAAACTCACGCGCTGCTTCGCAGAAAGAGGGGACCGTCTGCCACTCCTCCTCGCTCCGAACCATGGCCTGTACCAAGGCCCGGCGTGAGAGATTGCCGCACGGCGATGCTCTGCCCAAGCGGAGCCTCCCGAACTGACCATGTCCGGTGAGACAGACCTCGGCTTAGGGTGTCGCTGGGGGAGGGCAGCAAGGGACGAGAATTTTATAGACTGTCAGAAGAAAATATTGTAAGGAAAGTTTTTTTTTGTGGTTAGAAATCATCAAATGACTTCTCTTGGTCTAAGGTGAAGCAAGAGAGCGTGTCTGACTTCTACTGACTAAAAACCGCCTATGTTTCTTCATTTGTCCTTTACATTCTAGGGCCACGATAACTCTGGCAAGTGGGGAATATTTTTTTTTTTCATAATTTATTTATTTAAACTTCGTGTACAGTAGTGGTACATAAGTCAAAGTCAAAGTCAAAATATTTTATTTCACATTGGCCTACATGGGCACTTATAAAACGTCAGAAGCTAGTGCACGGTTCCAAATTGGTTGTTTCCTATGGAGAAGAACCAGCAAGAAACTCCATAGGCGGACTTAATGCAACAAGGCATTCTCTACCAGTCAACCAATCATCCTATGACTCTCTTGCTCTAGGGCGGAGCGGGACTTGCAGCACAGCAGTCAATTGCTCTTTCACTGCGCGTGCCAACATCGTGTCGTCAAAAGTATTTATTTTATTGACCTTAAGCTGCATAAATCAGACATTCAAATATGCTAATACATTCAAAATGAAGAAATAAATATTTCGTAAGCGAGAAAATTGAATTCTCCAAACAGAATAGGTATGCATGGAAACACAAGAGTTATAAATATTTTTGATTATTCTTGTTATCACAAAAAACTGAAGAAGTGCAGACAGGGCTCGTAAAAAATGATCTAATGACTAGTTTTGGTTGCAAACTGTATTCTATGGGTATATTTAGAAATTCAATATTAAGCTAGGGTTGTCACTGTAGGAGTCAGATTAAACGATGAACAATGCTCAGCATAACCAACATTAAATAAAAAAAATAAAAAAATTAATGTAATGTCGGCCGACTAGACGCAGTGGTGGCCGGTAACAGGGGGACTTACGAGTACTAGGTCGCGGGTTCAAACCCAGCCAGGCGCATTACTTTGTATAATTTACTTCATCACCACTGCTCTCATAACGGTGAAGGAAAATATCGTGAGAAAACGTGTCCTTGAACCAAAAATTCGAAGGCATATAATATGACATCCACCAAACCGTAATGGTCCCACGTGGTGGATTACGGCCCATTCCCTCTCCAAGAGAGAAGGCCTGAGTCTCAGCTGTGAAAACATTATAAGGCCGACTACGCTGGGGCCAGGCTGGGTTTGAACCTGCGATCTACATCTCGTAAGTCGGGGCTGTTACCACTCGGCCACCATTGCTTTCCCACCTTGGATTCATGAAAATCAATTCATAGTAATATTAAGTCGAGGCTGTGAGTTTGTTCGAGTTACCCCAGCCTTGGCACACGAAATGGCTGAAGAAACACAGGTGGGCTTTAATCAGTAAAAGTCTGACACTCTCTCTCGCTCCACTCAGACCGGGAGGGGAACAGACAGGAAAAAGTAACTACACTTTAGAATCTCCATGCGGCTTCAAAAAAACATATCTACCTCTAAATCAGGTACACCGATCAGATGGACCGATGACCTGGTCAGGGTCGCGGGAATCCGATGGATGCGTGACGCACAGGACCGGTCGTTGTGGTGACGCTTGGGGGAGGCCTATGTCCAACAGTGGACGTCTTTCGACGGATATGATGATGATGATGATGAAAATCAGATAAATTTCCAAAATATTTGGACCAAAAAACCAACCAGATCATATCAAGCAACCCTAATCACTCGCAAACCAGTTTGGCAGACCGAATTTAATTGTTACAACAAAACTATAACAATTAGACACGCCTTTAACGGGCGAGATCTTCAAACCAATATAGAAGAGAGGTCATCCAGATTTAGTGATCCATTCGAGGATTAAACTCTTATGTTATGCCGGAATTTTCAATGTGGGTAGATCCGAAAGTAAAAAACTGAGGCACATTTTATCACACTTCATGTGCTTTTGGCTGCTTCAAAGTCTTGACCGAAATATCACCAAACTTAAGTGGCAGTGGGCAGGGTACATTGCTCACAGAACAGATAGTTGATAGGGGACGAAAGGTTCCGGAATGACGACCATGCACTGGATGACGCAGCGTTAGAAGGCCTCCCACACCCAGCCGAGTCGAAGTCTACTGGGGCCAGGGTAATCCGAAAAGAAGCTCGAGCCCCGGTATGAAGGCTAGAAGGAACGGGGTAAGTTTTTAGTCAGTAAGAGTCTGACACTATCTCCCGCTCCGTCCAAGAGCGCAGGTTGTCATTGGATGATTTTCCCCATCCCACCATAAAAATGGCCTCCCACAAGGTGGGCCAATGGCCTAGTGGAGGATTTTGATTTCTGAAAAGCCTAACTACACACTGCGATCGTATGTCAGACACTTTCAGCATATCCCTACTAATATTATAAATGCGAAAGTAACTCTGTCTGTTACGCTTTCACGCAAAAACTACTGAACGGATTTAGATCAAATTTGGTAGGTAGGTAAAAGAGACACTGGAATAACACATAGGCTACCTATAATTCCACTGCTGAGCACGGGTCTCTGCCCGCGCGATATAAACTGTAGTCCACGCGGGCGAAGCCGCGGGCGGAAAGCTTGTTTGAAATAAACTCCAGAAAAACCAGATATATTTATCGGAGTTTGAACCTTTGAACAGCTCTTATAGGAGTTAGGAAGTATATATGAAAACTAATTCGCTTGCGATAGCTTCCCTAAGTTTTAAATTGTATAACGATGATGACATCTTACCTGTAAGTCCTCCAATTCCTTCTCCGCAGTAGCGGCGAGCGCCAAAAGCCTCTCAGTCTCCTTCTTCTCCAAATTCAAGAAGTAATGCGCATCCTTCACCACCTCCACACCATTCGTACCACCATTTACACTAACTAACACGGGCTCCTCACTTCCACCATCAAGTTTTATCACAGATACACCATTTGTCACCGACACAACACTTTTATCTTCCACTTTTTCAGTCTTTTCCACCTTAGGAATGTCTTCATCAATCTTCTGCGGAGACAGATCACTTTTCAAACACTTCTTTGGCGATAGGATAGGCAGCTGAGCTCGGAACTCAGGCCTTAAATGCCTAAGGACGGGTAGAGAGACGCTGGAGTCCATTTCTCCGTTTGGACTCGTGTACACCTGATCTATGTCCGTTTCTTCATATTTTTTGGGCAACCTTTCAGGCGTATTCAAAGACTTTTCGGTCAAGACCTTTGGTTCGTCGTCTTCACTAGAGCTTTTGAGTTTGTGGCGCTTCTGGTTGAAGAACCCTTGAGCCAAAGCGCCAGGACCGTAAAGCCTTTCCACTCGCTGCTGAATGAAACTCTTCATAGGACTCGTGAGCTGTTCCCCATTCTCCTTCGTGATTTCCACTCGTTTGGAGACCCCATTGGATGAAATGGTGTAAGACTCGGAGCTAAACCGGGTCTCTTTGCCATTCGTAGTGACAGTCTTCCTGAAATTCGTCTCCGAATAACTGGACTTGAAGGTAATCTCTTTAGCATTGTCTACTTCATCGGTCTTATGAAGCATTGAGGTCGCGAAGTTCTTACTTTCGCTAGATATGTAGGGACGGCTGGTAGTCGTCATGTTTCCTAGAAAGTCGTTCTTCAACTGCTTATTTTCGGCAGCCATGTAGACATTAAATGGTGAGGTTGCTAGGTAAGGATCTGTGTGCGCCTTAGTAGGCGCTTTCTGTGTCAAATCGGCACGCGTATCATGAGGACCAAACGTTGGGACCAGCAGTTTATTCGCGCTGACAGGAACTGGGACCAATAGGGAGTTATTTTCGCTTCTGTATTGGTAAGTATGTGTTATAGGTCTTATAGGGGATGCTTCCCGACTTTTGTTGATGTCCTGCCTCAATTTCGAATCATAGGTAGTTAGATTCGTATACCCATTTACAGAGCAAGCAAGGTTGAGATAGCTCGGCTTTTTGTGGGGTAAATCGTCTCTCTTCTTATGGTGTCCCCTGGATCTGTGGCTTGAAGAATCTACATACACTTTTGGAGGAGGTTTTAGGAGATTCTCAGACTTCCTGGGGGTTGGTGTGGTGTCTTCAGGGGTTCTGACTGGTGTAGCCACAGGGGTGGGGCTGGCCAGGTAGTTAGGCTGTAGGTTGGAGCACGCCCTCTCTTGCAGGCGTGACGTGAAGTCCCGGATCCGACTGGTGGTGGATGACGGTGTTAGGAGATTCAAGCTCCCCGATGTGGTATCTGGAATGAGAAGAATTTTGATATTTAGTTTATTTAGACAGATAATGTTTTTAGTTCAGACAAAAACTCTCTTTTTTCTAGGCTACCATATTGTTAAGTAAATGGAGCAGTTTATAATTTAAGAGCGTGTAATCCTCAAGGTATTTCATACTAACTGTCAAGTTCTTGATACGAATGAACCGAATATAATTGAACTTGGTACACATATGTACGCAAGATCAAAACTTTGGTGTTTCAGCAAGTGTATCATAATCGTCCAACATTTGATAACGATTTTCTCATACCTAGCTAAATTATGGAGTGAACAACTGTCATCAACATAAACTAACAACCACTCCCCCCCCTCTATATAAGACTATTTATTTAACAGGAGCTAACAACCTCAGTAAATAAAACTCAAGATAAGCAGTTTAAACTTACCTACATCTTTAATAGGTATTGTTTAACATGACCTTGAGGATTTAGATATCATACCTATCAAAAATATTTGTATGAAATGCAAAGGAATTCATTGATATCTAAATCTGTATTAACATTTAATTTATGGAATAATCCTGTACCTAGAAGATTTTTCTTCAACTGGCTTATTACATTAAAATATAATATTGTAAAAAAAAATTTTTACTGCTGAAATAGAGTATCGAAGTATTCTATGTTAGAAAAACTTTCATTTGATAATAACATTAATGTCAGATACAAACACACAACAAACGACATATTGTTGAAAAGAAAATGCTATTTTAAACACTAATATCAAAAAACAAACACAACTGACACATATCCAACAAAAACAAAGCAGAAATCCAACATTATCTACAGAACAGAGATAATCCATAGATTAGTGCCATAGTCACAAAACTAAAGAGTTCCAAGTTTAAACATTGCTTAAAAACTTTTTAATCACTCACAAGCATGAAAAACGAAGTAATAATCGCACATTTTGAATTTAGAACCATTACACACACAAAATATGAGAGGAAAAAGGTATAAATAATTATAATTACCGCAGAGCATGTTTTCAGTGTATCTTATCAAAGAGATGCTAGATTACAACGTGCATGGGTATATAATGATGTAAGAGTAGATAATAATATGATTATGTGTGTGTGATTGTGAGTGTTGTCATTGAACTGATAGGGGGGAGGCTTGAACTTCAAGATATGGGTGAATGGGGTATGGCAGAGGTTGCCAAGTCTATTTTATTCTGTAAATAAATAACCAATTTACAGGTTCCCTTTCTACTTTACATGGTTAACTTTTGAAGGTAAAAAGTCTTTAAATTTTTTGGAAATCTGAGCTCCTACTACGAGCTTTTAACGCGATCCATTTCACGACCTGAAATTAACTGTTAAAAGAATGAACTATATTGGGTGTATAGCTCCATCCCTCTCTCACGCTCGAGCGCCTGACATTTGAACACGTCATAGTAAGGCTCCGGATGACCTAGAAACAGGTCTCCAAAGCCTGAAACTAGAATATAGTCAAAACTATAATTGTATGCATGTCACCAAAGTCTGTAATGTTTATCGTGGTGAGATAATAAATATTGATTCTTCTTCTTCCTGCCCTTGTCCCGTTTTATTTGGGGTCGGAGCAACACGTTTTTTTCTTTCATTCTGTCCTGTCACATTATCACTAACTCCCTTTTCTTTTATATTACTTCCCAAACAATCAGGGCCCCGATCTAAGGGTAGGCAAGCCGGAAATGAGGGGCGGCAAAATTGACTTATTACTATCGTCCAACCTAGCCATTAGCCATCTACACACAAGTTGGCAGGTTGAGAATTTTATGTGCCACCTTCCAACCTCCTTCAGGTTGGGTAGTGATAATTTTTTTTATATATATATATTTATTTACTACAATCTGTCTCCTTCATGGGACATTCAGAAGTATGTCGGTTTGTGCTATCGCAGACTCGCTCAGTATGTGACCTGTGCCACATCATCATTGTTTAAACAGTAATTATATTTACTGTGATTGGATTAGGTCTTGTAGTATTTTGCGCTTTAATCGTCGCTCTTTGTTGTGATTCTCCATTAGTGACCGAGCCAGAGTACTTGGGTGTTGTTGGATTCGTTCTTTATAGGACTTGGTATGGCGTACAAAAAAGCTAGATCTGGCACTTCACACAATCAAATATTGTCAAATATTGTTGTGCGTGTGTGTAATTGTATTGTTGTCGTAATGTATGATGTTAGTCTTAAGTTTCGCCTCTTCGGGCAAATAAAATGATTTTATTTCTTTCTTTCTTTCAATCCATCCATCTTTTTTAGGCCTCCCTCTCCATACATCCACATGTATACTCATAACTCTTTTAGCCCTTCAGATACCGTCAATTAGAGACACAATAGTAAGACAATAGATGCGCGGCCACCAGTGGTCGCTTGGGGATTCATGAATTAGTAACATGTGATTTGTCTCTCCTCTTCATCCATCCTTTATCTATCTTCTATCTATATATATAAAAATGACCCCCGTTTTCCGTTGTCACGACTTGGCATGAAAACGGCTTGACCGATTTGGCTGTTTTTTTTTTTGTTGTGATTGTTATTGTGAGGAGAAGGTTCTTATGGAAAAAAAATTAGGGTAGTGTAGGGTAGAGTAGGGTAGAGTAGAGTAGTAGGGTAGAGTAGGGTAGAGTAGGGTAGAGTAGGGTAGAGTAGGGTAGAGTAGGGTAGAGTAGGGTAGAGTAGGGTAGAGTAGGGTAGAGTAGGGTAGAGTAGGGTAGAGTAGGGTAGAGTAGGGTAGAGTAAGGTAGAGTAGGGTAGAGTAGGGTAGAGTAGGGTAGAGTAGGGTAGAGTAGGGTAGAGTTGGGTATAGTAGGGTGGAGTAGGGAAGAGCGGGAGCGAAGCCGCGCGGGCAAAGCCAGTCTATATTATAAAAATGAGCCCCATTTTCCGTTGTCACGGCATGGCATGAAAACGGCTTGACCGATTTGGCTGTTTTTTTTTTGTTGTGATTGTTATTGTGAGGATAAGGTTCTTATGGGAAAAAAAAATAGGGTAGTGTAGGGTAGAGTAGTGCGTAGTAGCGAAGCCGTGCGGGCAAAAGCTAGTAGGTAAATAAATATGAATTAAATTATTATTATTATTATTTCACAAGTGTAAAAGAAAATAGGTAGCCGATGAATGAAGTAGGGATGTTACGGAGCTTCGACTCCGGTTCCGTTAAGTCGGAACTTCCGATTATTATTACACCTTCGGTTCCGACTTCGGCTCCGACACTTTTAAATCGGAGGTTTTAATCGGAGGTCGAAGCATAACATAACGGCGACGGCGGCCTGTGTCGACTGTTATGAACAGGTTCATAGTTTTAATATAATGTGTGTTCTTGTTTATTTGGAAATAATATGCTAATTTTTTTTCCGTGTTTGTGTTTTATTTTATAATTTAAAAAAAAATGATTAAAGAATGTTTTATTTGTACGTAAATAAAAATTCTTTCTCATGCCACCACTTCTGACCCTGCCTCCGACTCCGATTCCGATTCCGATAAATCAAATTTAAAAACTCCGACTCCGACTTCGGGTCCGATAAAACTACCTCCGTTACATCCCTAGAATGAAGCAAGATAAAAGTGCAAGTAAACGCTTATGCTAATACAATCTCTAAATAAGAAGTTGACCAGTCCAAGTCTACACCTACACACTACATGAGTCATATGTCAATGTTGTCTGTATGTATGTCAGCTATTTCTTTGTGTGTTTGTTTATTTCTTAAGGCATTGCAATCACATTTGCAATTTTGATTTGTAATCTTTTTTTATGTAATACCAGTTGAGGCTGGGGCTTCACTTATGTTTGAGGTTTTTTATCACTTAATTCATGAATCCCGTCCCGTCTCTGTCTATAATCAATTAGAGACACAATAGTAAGACAATAGATGCGCGGCCACCGGTGGTCGCTTGGGGATTCATGAATTAATGTAGGTCGGGAACAGTAATAGAACTTTTAGAAATAAGGTAGTTTTGAGATAATAACTAGATTAAATATGGTTAAATAAATACTTTATTTTATTTTTCGCCATCTTAATGCAATCTGTCATAAGATATTTAGCAACAAGTATATGGTGTTATTAGTGATCTTGCACGGTATGGAGTCATTGCCCACCCATTCTTAACCTTACCATGAGCTAAGGTTACACTGACAACTCATGAATGTCAAAGTAAAATAAAAAAATGTTAAGCCTAATATCCTTCTTGGTGTTCAAGCTTACTCTATACCAAATATCATCAAAATCGGTTCAGTAGTTTAACTGTGAAAACCTAACAGGCAAAAAGAGTTACTTTCACTTTTTGTAATATTACGTGGAAATACAAATAACACATTCTTATGACAATTAAACTGAATTGAAAATATGAATGTCAAAGTAATAAAAATGGTGAATTAACTAGCTGACTTTGAAAAGAGAATGCTGAGGGAATGTACAAAACATGCATGTTGCATGTCATATGCATATTACATAACTCAGTAACGCAAATTCAAGAGACTGGCTGTATGCAACTGTTGATAATATAATGCTACTACTGTCCGTCACATATGGATGAGTGACATAGACAACACTGACCATAGATTGACACATGTGGATCCATGACATAGACAACACTCAAGCAAACAAACTTTAAGATAAATTATAACATTTAACTTTTCAACTCTTTGATCGTGATAATTAGAGACACAATGTGAAGACAATGGGTGCGCAAACGCCGGCGTTTGCTTGGGATTTAATGAATTAATACATTGAAGTATTATTGGATAGTAAGATGGATGGATTGTGTGAGAAATGATATGAAAAAAAAGGGAGTTAGTGATAGCGTGACGAGTGATAGGACAGAATGGGAAGAAAAAAATGTGTTGCGCCGACCCCAAATAAAACGGGACACGGGCAGGAAGATGATGATGATGACATTGAAGTATTATTTGCACATTGTCGTTAACGGCTCTCTTGTATTCTGGTAGCTACAACCTAGGACTCGTTTCAGTTATTGAATTAATAGGTTACTTCTAGTAATACTATACATTTATACCATTTTTATTTTTTCAAATCAACATATTGTTGTCTTAAAGCAGGTTAGAGGTTTCTTCTAATATAGAGATAGAAGAAATAATTATAGAAGAAATAATTATTAGCATGCTTGCTCATTAACACAAATTGCAATTATTTGAAGACATGTGACATTCACCAACCCGCACTAGGCCTGCGTGGTGGATTATGGCCCAATTCGACTCCTAGAGAGGAGGCCTGAGTTCCAGCAGTGGGAAAATTAAAAACGCTGATGATGATGATGATGATGATGCTTGCTCACTGCAAGTTGAACATTTCTGACTGTCTAAACTCCAATGATAAATTTGACCAGGCCATAAAAAAGTTGTTGAAATAATAATCTTAGTGTTATAATAGTAATCTTATGTCATATCTTCTTCTTCTTCCTGCCCTTATCCCATATTACTTGGGGTTGGTGCAACAGGTTTTATTCCTCCATTCTGTCCTGTCACCCGTCAAACTATCACTAACTCCCTTTTGTTTCATATAACTCCTCACACAATCCATCCATCTACATGTATACTCAGAACTCTTAGTAATATGCGCTTCACCCCTCGTCTCCACATGACCATACCAAGACAATCTTTCAACATTACAGTTACTGGCGCCACTTTCAAACTTCCTCTAATATACTCATTTCTCACGTTATCCATACTCTGATGTGTGATCTTATGTCATGTAATGTGTGATTATTTTAGATAACAAACACAAATTATTTCAATCAAGAATAACCCATTCTATTAAGATCTAATTTAAAAACATTTGAGATCATTATAAAAGGTAAAGCATATGTCATAATAATGGAGTATCATCATCATCATCATATCAGCAGAAAGACGTCCACTGTTGGACAAAGGCATCCCCCAAGCAATATAGTATACTATATTTAAAAAGTTATTAATTTAAACAAAATCATCTTTGATTATATTGGAAAGAATGACAGAATACTTGTGTCTGTAATTATTTTAAAATTTAATATGGGTGCCTAAAGATGATTATTATATAATATAACGATTAAGAAAGCATGAGGGTCAACTAGAAAATGTAAAAATAAAGACCGAAATCATGCAAAGAAATTGATATGAAGATGAATCGTTTTCTGTGAACTAATATAAATAATCGCATTAGTCATCTACGTTAAGCCAATTGTAAAAAATATACTACGTCATGCAGTTTTAGGGAATTTCATCATAGTCTTATATTAATTACAAACTCTCGATAAAATAAATTGCTCTTACAAAAAGTACGGTAAAAGTAAGTCTTTTAAATCCTTTTTGACATTGAAAACCGGCTCAAAACACTTACCGATCGCTTTCAACACACCTAAACTGAATTACACAATAATTATAATGTTAATTTATTCAATTCAACCACTATTTAAAACACCTCACATAATTTTTCACTAAACTATTTTATGACAATATGACATCAGTTCACAAAGAAATGTCAACGTTTTTATTTTTTTTCCTCCAGTCGACGACGCACACCCGTTTGCGGCCAGTCCGCTCCGTTCCGTTTCACGGTCAGCAAGTTACAGATGTGTTATTCACAGATTGTTTATAGATATGCGTTGTTAAAATTTTGCGAAATAATTTCATCTCAGGTGTGTTTAGGTGCGTATTCAAAAGCAGTATGACGGCAATGACCGAGCTATAAACCGTGCGTGGGCAGAAAACGAGGTCGATCCATAGATTATCCTAATGTGTACGTGTATCCGATTGTCTTTTTGTTTGTGAGTTGCATTTTGCAATGAGCATTGTTTGCAATTTCTATGCATATGGCCTAGATTTATAGAATTTTATAAAAACAAAAGATATTTTTCTCGTTTTTGTTAAATCGATCGGTTTGAGTAATTTTATATTAAATATTAATTGCTTCCGCTGGGAATGAGTAACGTTTTATTATGATTGAGGTCATTTTACTTGATTGCCTAGTATACTCTACTACATCTACTAATAGAAATAGGTACTGAATATTTAGCTACGCTAGCTAGATGACTACATTACACAACCGATATTTTTTGAATATAAAAAAAAATGTAAACGAGACGTGTGAATTTCGTAAAAGAAAAATATATTCCTTTATTTTTCAACTTGTACGAAGTTCGCGCGCTGTTTCGGTTTACGTTCGGTTTCACACAAAACTTTCAACACATTTACATGTTCTTGTGAAAACAGAACCAAACATTTGAAGCTAAAAATAAAAGTGCTCTTCACGGTGATTTACGAGCCGAAGACGTCTATACTTAAACAGAAAGCAATCAGAAGATGTCGTGGAAGAGGGAAAACAGACTCAAAATGAAAAGAGCAGCGAAATTCCTCGAAAGTACTGGAGATTTATGTTTTACATGCTAACGAAAGACCTAGAAGTGTTTCCATGCTTTCCAGTCACATGAAAATGTGTAACCAAGTAATAGTGACGTAAATAAATGGTATTAATAGCATATTTTAAATTTCGAAATGAAAAGAAAACACCACTATCACGATACAGAAAAGGAAAAAAGAAAACACAGATTACAGATAACAGTAAAGACATTTATTAATATGAAAATAATAATTATAGTATGATAAGAGATACTGAGTTTATTATAAAAGTTAATAAAAAATTGCAATCAATTTAATAAAAGTATAACAGAATAAGTACTGACTGGAAAAATGAACTATTTAGAATAAACTCATTTAAAATCGATCTAATAAAATGAACTGAAGATAATTACAATCACTCATGCAAATAAAATAGAAAAAATTCAGAAAAAAAAAATTTCGCCAAAAACGAAACGATAACTTTTTTTTTCTGAATCGAAAGTAACTACAACAACAATATAAAAAGCCAGGAACACATTGACCACACTCTATTTACCTGAAAAGTCTGTACTTGCGTCGACATCGAGGGAGCAGCTGCCTATAGAATCCACTGACTTATCCATAACTTTGACTGTCAAATCCTTCGCCACCTTCACCAAATCCGACTCCTTCACTTCAATTTCGTACGCTCCTATACTATCAAAATCATCTACATTCGATTTAGGAGACACTGTAGAACTTGGTAATCGTATATCCGTCTCGTCAGTGTTTATAGTCAGAATGGAGTCAGGTTTCAGTTCTTCAGGAGCGTTTTTGTCCAAAATAAGTGTGCTCTGACTTGTAAATGTGCTCCGTATAGGCTCAATGTATTCTACATCCTCATCAAAGAAAAGATGATTTGTATGCCCACTAGGACCTTGCACGTTAGTAGCGTCTTTAGGTACAGCGTCAATAACTGTCTGAGGCTTATGAATATTCTTATAGTAATGATTTTCTAACTTTTCCAACTGTCTCCGCGTATCCGACTGCTTTTTCCTTACAGAGTCTATTATTACTGGTAAATTGAGGAGGTCAGGAGTTTTCTCTCCGTTGTTTTCTCGTTTAAAGATAGGAGAATCATCACTTTCAAGCTCAAACCGTTTGTATTTTGACGAGCAGTAGTCATCTATGGACGAGGTGTCAGACTTTTTTGAATCAAAAAAAGTATCGAGGGAGAAAAATGATTTCCGTTTCTTTTTTGGCTGGGTTGGTTTATTAAAATTTGGTGCCACCAAGGCGTCTGCTTTATAAGGTTGTACACAAATATTGCTTGTATTTACTAAAGATTTAGGCCTCGTTTCTTTGGGAAGGCTTACCACACGATTAGTCTCTACCTTTCTGGAATCTAAACTCAAAGTCTTTCGGAATCTTTCATTGAGGTTCGCTAGTAAAAAATGTCTCCTTTCCGTTGATTTAGGGGTGACGTTGTAACTCTGCTTACTACTCGAAGGCTGGGAATGAGGAATGTGTTCTGTATACTTGAATTCGATGTCGTTTTCCGAAAAGTCTTTGGGTTCTTCGTAGTGTTGTGTGCCAGGCTCTGGTCTTTGAAAAGAGAATGACCCTCGAGTGGAACTCTCTTTTCTGTCACAAATACAGCTACCAACACAACTGAGCTTCATGCATCTTTCTTCCGGTTCTAAGGAAACCTCGTGATCATTAGGAATGTATGTATCTGGCTTGCTTTTATGGATTAGGAGGTCCTGCCTTATTTTTTCGAGCCTTTCGTCTCCATGGAGGCCTCTTGTGTATTTCGACTTTAGAGGTCGAAAAAACCTTATGGAACCTGAGGTGTGCGGTTCTATGGATCGTCTTCTGATGAAGGATGGTGAGTCTGAGATCTTGTTCACGCCTAGGAGTAGGACAGGCGATTTCTTGTCCTCCTCGTCTGGTAGATCGCTGTAAAGAAACAGTGCTGGTCAGATAGTGGTCGTTGACTATTGTGTAAGGTGATAATTGTTCCAAAGTGATATCTAAGTAAGCCAATTTTCATTATTTCTAATATTTGGTTCGCAAAAATATTCCAAACATCTTTTTTATTGAATTTCTATTGTGTAAAAATCTCATTGTTTGAACTCAAAAAAAAAAAAAATAGCGAATGATAGGTCACTTTAAAAACAAAGTTTAAAAAAAGAATTTAGTTTTAAAAAAATAGAGAATAGAGATCTAACTTTTTGCTTTATTGTGGAACATTTATCACGAAAAAGCTTATGATTAATGGATATGTTTCAACATGAATAGAAGATGATATTGTCGCTTAGGCCAGTGTCATTCTTTGCAAGCATACAGAGTGCCCATTATATCTTTATACGGCTCTTAGTTTTTGCTAAGAAAATTGTTTTTAGATAATTTGTCAACCACGCGGAAACAGCTGTAATTGGCTACTTAACCTTTATTTTTAACCGACTTCGAAAAGGAGGAGGTTCTATGTTCGGCTGAATGTATGTTTTTTTTTTTTTTTTATGTTTGTTCACCGATATTTCGGTCAATTGTGGACCGACTTCGAAAATTTTTTTTTTTATTGAAAGGTTATGCTTCCAAGTTGGTCTCATAGAAATATGTTATGATCTGATCATGAACTTCGAAGATATGGAACAGAACTCCTTATAGAATCATAGCAGAATTGTTGTAACAAGTAAAATTGCTTTGTTTATACGTGTAGTCGATGACTGATTGAAAGAAAAGGGGGAGGGGGTAAATTCATGTAATATTTACCGTATTTGGGATTATAAGAATCGTTATGAGATGCACTCTGGTTATAAGGTAATTTATGTTTAGCTGAAGGGTAGGTACTTTTTAGTGGTGCTACCATAACTAAAAAGTGAAAAATAAGAAACTTTTTACAAAAAAAAATTAAACCGACTTCAAAAAGCACAAAATAACTTAAATTTTGGAAGTCGGTGTTAAATAACGAAGAGACAAGATTAGGTATCTATTATAGAAACACCGACTTCCGAAATTAAAGTTATTTTGTGCTTTTTGAAGTCGGTTTAAATTTTTTTTGTAAAAAGTTTTTTATTAGTTGAGAAATCATCAAATAACTCCTTCCGTTATGGATAGAATAAGATAACTCCTTCTTGTACCACAATTTTATATTTTTGTCAGTAAGTCTGACATCTCTCGAGTCCTCGAGTCCAACCTCGAGTCTCGCGCTATCAAGAGTGGTAGAAGAAGATATTAGAAGATATTTTTATATGATGATGATATTTGATGACCTCAACAAAAAAGGGATAGGTACCTGTTTCTTCAAAGCGGAAAAGTGCGTACAAGATGAATTTTTCAAGTGACTTTGCGAACCCTATGTACATATTTTGATCAGTAATCAGTATACCAACTAATTGTACTGGTCAATTGATCGCAAATGATATGAACCTAGAGAAATATTATTTGTTAATTGTTTCCTTAGCTCTGCACTTAGCGAATATAGACAGGCACTTTAAAATGTAAATTCCGTGACACCGACATTAGATATACTGGGCACACTGTTTAAGCTGATAAATTTTGCACGGCCAAATAAAAAAATTGTTCGTGTTGTTGTCGTAACATCTTATGAATTATGTCGAAATTAGTTTCGTAAGACAAGGTTAGTAAAAAACAACAAAAAACAAGCATCAAGCACATAAAAACACAAAAACTTACTTACGCGTAAATAAAAAGAAATTCAATAGAAATGTATAGATAGGTACTTTTTTTCTGAAATATAGTAAAAGAAAGATAGATTCGAAAGTTGTAGCCAATTTTATAATCAAATAAATGATTAATTCGGTTATGTAAAATATGTATAGAACAGTAGTGTTGTGACGGGATATATCGATAGAAAAACAAAGGTAGACTACCTCGTAGTTGTCTGGCATTTCGCTGAAGTGGACCTTAATTTGGCGCAAACGTGAGACATACAATGTTTTTTGTTTTGTGTTTGTCTTAAGTTTTTAGTTGTCTACAATGTTTTGTGCGCCAAAATAAATACTTAGTTTCTTGTTATTTGCCGAATATAGTTGGTACCGGGTAAAATGGGGTGAATAGAGACTTAGGGGTGAATAGAGGCAAACCTTTAAAGGGTATTTTCTCGATATTTGAATATTTTTTGCAGCATTTAACTATATTAATAATGAATTGTTATTTTAAAATATCGATGCTTTGTTAGAGACCGATATTATAGTATCAAAGTGAAAAACTAAACCAGTTTTGTCTCTATTCACCCCTAAGTCTCTATTCACCCCATTTTACGGTATCTACTTAATTAATTTTAAATTTGGTACAAAATTATTTATGGGTAAATTATTGTAGACGTCACACGTCTGTGGTAACAATTTGACATTAACAGCATTTTTAAATCGTATCAGTAATGCTGATTTTCATATTGCAAATATTACCGTTGATGTACATACGATTGGTTGAAATATTCTGGTATCAAGAAAAGGGGGAGTGGTGGGAGTAGGTATATCATTCTCTTGTAGCTCGCTATTTCATATCCTTTAAATTCTGTTAATTCACAGTTTCTCCTTCCACTAGATTTTTAAGGTTACCAATTTATTTATTTTTAAAACGTAAGATTTTAAATTTTTTTTTCTAATAATTTGCGATATGTAGGATTGGATAAAGTGTCTTTTTAGCACAAACAATAACACAAAAAATAAGTGAACTACCCAATTATTTATTTATTCTGATAATGCCATAAACAAACGTTTTTATGTCAACTAGTTCCGTTTTCGGTACACAGCACGGTCTGGCACGCCCTTACCCTACACCTTTTATTGGGAAAAGCACGCGACCGCGACGTTTTTGTATACTTTTGCAATGCACGATATGAATGAAAACTCAAAAAAAAAAAACAAACAACTCAAAACTCGATAGCTGTATGGGTTTTCAAAGCAAATTGTAATAGGAGATTTGAAAGAAATACAAATAAAACATAATAAACTAGCTTTTACCCGCGGCTTCACCTGCGTATATAAAATATAGTCTATGTCATTCAGGAATAAAACAGCTTTTTATAGGCGAAAACAATTTTAGCGATCAGACAGCAGTACTTTAAAAAAACAAACTTTACCTCTTTGTAATATTAGTGCGTAGTGTTCAATATTGAAAGGTTTTTTGCGGATGAGACAGACCCAGACACAAAACAAATGATCATGCTCATCACATAAACATTTGTCTTGGGTGGGAATCGATTCCACGACCTCTGGCATAGCAGTCAGGGCCACTAACCACTAGACCAACAGGCCAGTCGAACTTTGCTTCCGAAAATTCGCAACAGGGGGGCTACTCGCTTTCTTCGAAACGAAACTTTCGTAAACGAACGATATTCATTTGATGTTAAAATTGCAAACAATCCTCTGTCATAATTATATATTTTTTTTTCGAAACATAACTAATTAGAGTAGGTTTAGAGATTCGGTATAATTTTCGTTCGTGCAAAATTTCGGGACGAAAGGAACGGTAGTAGGAAACACGCGAAATTTCAATCGCATCTTCGTTTTTCGGAGAAAGCGAGTAGACCCTCAGTTCTGATAGAAACTGATAGAAACAATATGTACAGTTTATATCTTATAAACTGTACATATTGTTTCCGTGGCGGTGGTCTGATTCTGCCGACAATATCGCACGCTGCAGGTAACGCGTCCGCACAAATAACAGTAATGCCGATGAAGCGTACCGAACGCAATGAGTTGACGATGCTCTAGTGATGGGACATAGATGAGATTTTATCGGTGGTCGATATTTTATTGGCTATACAAAGTACTCATTTCAGAAATGTTAAAAATGCCCCAAACCCTACATAAATGCCTTTACAGTTTTTCAAACTAAGGGAGAGATACTCAACTTTAAATTAATTAACTTTAATTATAATCTAGGTGTCTTCAAGGTTAGAGTGAATAGGCTCTTAATAAACTAGTGCATCTCACCATCAAGGATGGCATCACTACTTACCATCAGGTGTGATCGCAGGCAAGCACTAGTTTATTTATATCAATAAAAAAAAAAAAACTTAAATCAGAAATCGCGGGTTAGTCAAGTTTAAGCGTCTTAGGCTCGGGTTTTAGGTTTCGGGGTTTCTAATGTTACTAAAAAAGGTTCAATTTAGCGAAAAACCCTGTAATAATTCAACATTATCGAAATTATATTTTTTAAATACAGAAATTATCATATAAATTCTCATACTTTAGTTGGGAATGCGAGGGAGTGTCAGACATTTACTAACTAAAACCAACCTGTGTTCTTTCACAGAGCAACGGTAATTTTTTGGCAAACACTCAATCAAATCATCGACTCAAGTAACATCACTACCCGTCCCGTTGGCCTATCAACCACAAATTGCTCCATTGCACGCAAAAGCTGATTACAGGCGGTCAAACGGATTGACTTCTTATACACACACATACATTCATAGAATCTTAGTAACTGTAACAAAAGCATGAAGATTGGCATCTTGGAACAACTGTTTATCATTTGCGCTGTGGAAAAGAACTTGGGGTCTTGACAAAGTGATTTTCTTTCAGCTATAACGGTGATAACCAGTCTAAATTGCTAGAAGACTAAAGCTAGAACTACATTAGACTGATGCACACGTGTAACACGCCTGTACCCCTTTTTTATGGTGAGGAAAATCATCCAATGACCACCCCCGCTATTTGGGCGGAGCGGGAGATAGTGTCAGACTCTTACTGACTAAAAACCCACCGTTCCTTCTAGCCTTTATACTGGTGCTCGAGCTCCCTTTCGGATAACCCTGGCCCCAGTAGTTTTCGACCCGGCTAGGCCCCTGCTATTGCTGACAACTCCTTGAGGCACGCGGGAACAGTGCGCGCCGTCGACTTCTTGGCAAGTTAATAATCTGCAATCGTTAACGCTAGTCGACAACTTCAAATATACGGGAATGACGTCATCTCAACGCTCAGTCACGTGGTCAGAACAAAAGGATCGGGGGTGTGGCCAACTAGAGGCATTCCACACAAGGGAATGAAACCGAAACGGTTGTAACTTGGCTAGGGGGGCTGCTTTGTATGTAGAACGACGTCACGTGGCGTGGATCAAGTGTAGCTCTACAAGTCTGGTTTCCATATAAAAAAATATTAGGTACACAAGTATTATGAACATATGACTTCTTGTAAAGCCTAGAAATAAATCGTAAAGAAATAAAATACCTGCTTGAATCTGTGCTAGTAAAAGATAGCATGACGTTTATAATAGTACTAACTTTCCGCCCGCGGCTTCGCCCGCTTGGACTACAGTTTATATCGCGCGGGCAGGGACCCGTGCTCAGCAATGGAATTATAGATAGCCTATGTGTTATTCCAGTGTCTCTTCTACCTACTTACCGAATTTGATCCAAATCCGTTCAGTAGTTTTTGCGTGAAAGCGCAACAGACAGACAGACAAACAGACAGAGTTACTTTCGCATTTATAATATTAGTAGGGATCATTATGTGTGTCAAACTAACGTGTGTAAACGACTAAGCATCAAGTCGCACTACGAATGTGCGGCGAAATTCGTGTCAATCTTCACACTTAGATTTTATTCTCTTAATTTCTATTTTATCTCCTCTGACAGCATATTACAGTCTTTGTGTCTATTTTCTCCACGAGGGGGGTATCCTAGTGCAAGACACTACACCAAAAATAATCATAGTGGTCCTAAGACTAGGTGCGCACGAATTTATCCCTGATTCACTATAAAAGACTCCGCACCCAGGTTGGGCGCAGCAACGACAATCTCCACAGGTGGGGGTTCTCGGATGGCTCTGATCTTCAGTGTTTGTGCGACGTCACTCCGCAGATGATGTCCCATCTTCCGTCCTGCATCACGTGCCCGGTTACCTGCTTACGTAAGGACCTAATGACAGCATTAGCGGACGGCATTGCCGTGGCCGATTTCTGGGCTGGGCAAGGAATTTGACTGATTTTGCTTTCGATACGCTAAGAAGACTATAAAAGCAGTACCTAGAGTTAAAGTTAAAAGTTTGACGAAGAGGCAACGCAAAAAAAGAGAGATAACGCCTGGAAACTCTGTTAGTATTCGGTAATTCCGAGATTTACTCGAAAATTTCACAAAACCTGCTCCAGGAAATAGCTGTTATTTTTAAACCCTTAAAAGTTTTTGGAAAAAGTTGTCGTCATTTAGAATCTTAATAAAATTTGCAAGGTCTCTAGATGATTACTTTTTAAACTTTTTTAATTTTTAGGCAAATTATGAAGTGTCGAAGTTCATACAAAATAGGACATTTTCAGAGGTTTAGTTTAGTTAGAAATTGGTTTCTTTAGAAACCTAGATAATATCCACAAGATACTGTGTTTCCAAAATATCTAATGAAAAATGTGTAATAACGTCATAATCAGTTATGAGCGGTTGTATGAAAAACAGTGAAAATGTGAGTCGTGATGCACCACCTTAATCAACATACCTCCCCTTACCCTATGTAGTATTTTTTGTTTTCTTTTTTCGGTGGGTAAAAATCATCCAAATGACATTGCCGCTCTCGGTTGGAGAGGTAGATAGTGTCAGATTATTAACTGACTAAAAAACCCACCCCGTCCCTACGTTGCCTTTCATACCGGGCGGGGTCGAGCCTCCCTTTCGGCCTCAGTAGGCTTCGACCCTGCTGGGGCCCTACGGTTGCTAACAACTTCTTGAAGCGCGCGGGAACAATGCGCGCCGTCAACGGCTTAGGCTCAGTCCGGACGGATACCGGACGATCAGACAGCAAGCTACCCATTGCTCGCCCTCCGCAAGCCCGCGCCTACTGACCCTATGAAGTATTTATAACTTATCCGATAATCAACATCACAGTATTTGTATGTCTACACTTAAAATACAATCAGCGCTAACATTTACCATTTACAAGCTTCAATTAATTGAATTCAACGAAGTACCTCATATTGTATTAATTAAACAACAGCTAATAAATTCCAATTAAAAGAACTGTCGTTTTCATCCGGTAGCCAGTTCATAATGCTTACACATTAGGTTACTGTGCGTGGAGCTATGCTGTGGGTTACTGACAGCATATTTGTATTGTTATTTATATGCTTCATCAGTTTTACTGTTACCGGCACCTCTAATGGCGAGGTACCGATACGTCAATGAATTCATCTATACTAATATTATAAAGAGGTAAAATTTGTAAGTTTGTAAGTTTGTAAGTTTGTATGTAGGGGGTAATCTCTGGAACTAATAATCCAATTCTAAAATTTTTTTTACTGGCAGAAAGCTACATTATTCCTGAGTGCTATAGGCTATAAATTGTTTCTATAACATGTATATTAACCGAGCTATCACAACTTTTGTCTAGCAAGTCGGAAAAAAATACCTCATAAAATAGAATTATTTGCGTGCGCTGCCTAAACAGTTGCTTAAAATTAAAAATAATGTATGGCTACCTGGTTCGTCTTAATTATTTCTACAAAAAAGTCCGCGGTACCATATCTCTATCTTTTATTTTTTATCTTTTATACTTCTTTTATTGCATTAAAAATATTTTTTTTCGGCATACTTACGTTTGGTTGATTATTTGAGCAACAAAATATTAATTTTTATGACAATAAATTATTTCAGTATCACAAGAACATTATACAGATAAGATTTGCCATTTACAGCATAGCAAGTGGTCATACCGTTTCGAAGATAATATAAAATTACTAAAACGCAAAATGCCCCTAGCGTAACTTTCATTGTGCAGACGTTTTACCTATTTTTTTTTTATGGTGGGCAAAAATCATCTTATGACAACCCCCGCCCTTGGGTGGAGCAAGAGATAGTGTCAGACTCTTACAAATAAAAACCCACCCCGTTCCTTCTATCCTTCAAACCAGGGCACGAGTTCCCTTTCGGATAATCCTGGACCCGGTAGGCTTCGACCCAGCTGGGCCTCTGCTGTTGCTGACAACTTCTTGAGGCGCGCGGGAACAGTGCGCGCCGTCGACGTCTTGGGCTCGGTCCATTACCGGACGATCGGACAGCAAGCTACCCATGGCTCGCCGTCCGCGAGCCCGCGTCTACGGTGGCCGGAAATCGGGATCGGAATCCCGGCGGCGGCGGCGGGGGCGCCGTTGCCTGATGCGGTCTGCCTCCGCCTTTGCTAGCATTACTGCTTCGCAGAAGGAGGCGACCGCCTGCCATTCCTCCTCGCTTAGGACCATGGCCTCAACCAGAGCCCGCCGCGAGAGGTGTCCGCCGCCGATCGCCCCCACGAGGGCACGGCGATGCTCTGCCCAGGCAGGGCACACCTCGACTGTGTGCTCCACTTTGTCCTCCGGGCGTTCCGCACAGTGGCGACACTCGGGCGTCTCTTCCGCTTTAATTCGGTGCAGGAACCTCCCGAACTTGCCATGTTCGGTGAGGACCTGTGTCATGCGGAAGGTAAGGACGCCGTGAGGCCTTTCCAGCCACGCCTCAAAGAGGGGACTTACCGCCATAATAGTGGCGTGCCCAACGTTTCACCTATTTGCCCATAGATGGCGTTCTGCAATTACGTAATTTTTCTGAATCGTGGTGTTAAGACTTTCTGTGGATTGATGACCCTCTCGAATTATTATGCCCATGTTGTCGTAAGTTGGAGTTCTTCTGTCAGTTGCTTATTGGTTTCGGTTGTTTCGTTCGTATGGTTGTTGTTGTTGATAGATACCTCATAATCGAAAATATCGTAATTTCGTTGTACGTTTTTGTATGTTCGTAGTTTCGTACTTCGTTCTATCGTAATAATCGATACGAGTTATTCGATATTACGATTGTTTTGTTTTGTAAAGGCGGACGGTGTTCGAGTCGCTCTCCTTTTGTTCATAATTGTTTTCAAGTCTGTGCGTAGTTTGTTGAGAGCATGTCTAAAAGGAAATCTCAACTGTCCCGGCAGACATCACAGACAAGAGCCGCTCGAGTACGCCGTACGGAAGAATCTGCCCCTGAAAATGAGCAGCGCCTCTCGAGAAATAGAGAATATATTTCGCAAGCACGCGCTAGAGAATCTAGCTCCGAGCGCTCACAGCGCCTCGCTAGCCAAAATGTGAGGACATCGCGGGCCCGTGCTCGAGGAACTAGCACTGAACGTGCGCACCGTCTATCTGAGTTAAGGCAGCATGTCTCTGAGACAAGGGATAGGGAGACTAGCGCTAAACGCTCGCGGCGGCTTGGTAGGCAAAATGTCATAACATCGCAGGCCCGTGCTCGGGAATCTAGCGCTGAACGTGCGCAGCGTCTATCTCATTTAAGGCAGCATGTCTCTGAGACAAGGGATAGGGAGACTAGCGCTGAGCGCTCGCAGCGGCTCGCTAGGCAAAATGCCATAACATCACAGGCCCGTGCTCAGGAATCTAGCGCTGAACGTGCGCATCGTCTAATCGAGTGTAATCTTATTTTAAAACAAGAAATTTTCCGCGGACGAAGTCGCGGGCAGAAGCTAGTATTATTATAAAATTGAACCATTTTATAACGGTTGACTTGTGGTTTAAACTCTTAAAAAAATAAAAGGCCTTGGAGTAACTTGGAATGAAACTGAAAGAAGCAATAAAATAATTAGGGGTCCGGTGAGCCACCGTAGACGCGGGCTCGCGGACGGCGAGCCATGGGTAGCTTGCTGTCCGACCGTCCGGTAACTGTCCGGACCGAGCTCAAGACGTCGACGGCGCGCACTGTTGCCGCGCGCCACAAGGAGTTGTCAGCAACAGGGCCCAGCTATAGCAGATTGACTGGCCTGTTGGTCTAGTGGTTAGTGGCCCTGACTGCTATGCCGGAGGTCGTGGGTTCGATTCCCACCCAGGTCAAATGTTTGTGTGATGAGCATGATCATTTGTTCTATGTCTGGGTGTAATTTATCTATAACTAGCTTCTGCCCGCGACTTCGTCCGCGGAAAATTTCTTGTTTTAAAATAAGATTACACTCGATTAGACGATGCGCACGTTCAGCGCTAGATTCCTGAGCACGGGCCTGTGATGTTATGGCATTTTGCCTAGCGAGCCGCTGCGAGCGCTCAGCGCTAGTCTCCCTATCCCTTGTCTCAGAGACATGCTGCCTTAAATGAGATAGACGCTGCGCACGTTCAGCGCTAGATTCCCGAGCACGGGCCTGCGATGTTATGACATTTTGCCTACCAAGCCGCCGCGAGCGTTTAGCGCTAGTCTCCCTATCCCTTGTCTCAGAGACATGCTGCCTTAACTCAGATAGACGGTGCGCACGTTCAGTGCTAGTTCCTCGAGCACGGGCCCGCGATGTCCTCACATTTTGGCTAGCGAGGCGCTGTGAGCGCTCGGAGCTAGATTCTCTAGCGCGTGCTTGCGAAATATATTCTCTATTTCTCGAGAGGCGCTGCTCATTTTCAGGGGCAGATTCTTCCGTACGGCGTACTCGAGCGGCTCTTGTCTGTGATGTCTGCCGGGACAGTTGAGATTTCCTTTTAGACATGCTCTCAACAAACTACGCACAGACTTGAAAACAATTATGAACAAAAGGAGAGCGACTCGAACACCGTCCGCCTTTACAAAACAAAACAATCGTAATATCGAATAACTCGTATCGATTATTACGATAGAACGAAGTACGAAACTACGAACATACAAAAACGTACAACGAAATTACGATATTTTCGATTATGAGGTATCTATCAACAACAACAACCATACGAACGAAACAACCGAAACCAATAAGCAACTGACAGAAGAACTCCAACTTACGACAACATGGGCATAATAATTCGAGAGGGTCATCAATCCACAGAAAGTCTTAACACCACGATTCAGAAAAATTACGTAATTGCAGAACGCCATCTATGGGCAAATAGGTGAAACGTTGGGCACGCCACTATTATGGCGGTAAGTCCCCTCTTTGAGGCGTGGCTGGAAAGGCCTCACGGCGTCCTTACCTTCCGCATGACACAGGTCCTCACCGAACATGGCAAGTTCGGGAGGTTCCTGCACCGAATTAAAGCGGAAGAGACGCCCGAGTGTCGCCACTGTGCGGAACGCCCGGAGGACAAAGTGGAGCACACAGTCGAGGTGTGCCCTGCCTGGGCAGAGCATCGCCGTGCCCTCGTGGGGGCGATCGGCGGCGGACACCTCTCGCGGCGGGCTCTGGTTGAGGCCATGGTCCTAAGCGAGGAGGAATGGCAGGCGGTCGCCTCCTTCTGCGAAGCAGTAATGCTAGCAAAGGCGGAGGCAGACCGCATCAGGCAACGGCGCCCCCGCCGCCGCCGCCGGGATTCCGATCCCGATTTCCGGCCACCGTAGACGCGGGCTCGCGGACGGCGAGCCATGGGTAGCTTGCTGTCCGATCGTCCGGTAATGGACCGAGCCCAAGACGTCGACGGCGCGCACTGTTCCCGCGCGCCTCAAGAAGTTGTCAGCAACAGCAGAGGCCCAGCTGGGTCGAAGCCTACCGGGTCCAGGATTATCCGAAAGGGAACTCGTGCCCTGGTTTGAAGGATAGAAGGAACGGGGTGGGTTTTTATTTGTAAGAGTCTGACACTATCTCTTGCTCCACCCAAGGGCGGGGGTTGTCATAAGATGATTTTTGCCCACCATAAAAAAAAAATAGGTAAAACGTCTGCACAATGAAAGTTACGCTAGGGGCATTTTGCGTTTTAGTAATTTTATATTATCTTCGAAACGGTATGACCACTTGCTATGCTGTAAATGGCAAATCTTATCTGTATAATGTTCTTGTGATACTGAAATAATTTATTGTCATAAAAATTAATATTTTGTTGCTCAAATAATCAACCAAACGTAAGTATGCCGAAAAAAAATATTTTTAATGCAATAAAAGAAGTATAAAAGATAAAAAATAAAAGATAGAGATATGGTACCGCGGACTTTTTTGTAGAAATAATTAAGACGAACCAGGTAGCCATACATTATTTTTAATTTTAAGCAACTGTTTAGGCAGCGCACGCAAATAATTCTATTTTATGAGGTATTTTTTTCCGACTTGCTAGACAAAAGTTGTGATAGCTCGGTTAATATACATGTTATAGAAACAATTTATAGCCTATAGCACTCAGGAATAATGTAGCTTTCTGCCAGTAAAAAAAATTTTAGAATTGGATTATTAGTTCCAGAGATTACCCCCTACATACAAACTTACAAACTTACAAATTTTACCTCTTTATAATATTAGTATAGATATGTATGTATTTAGAAATATATAAGTATGTTTATCAGTTGTCTATTACTCATAATACAAGCTCTGCTTAGCTTGAGACGAGATGGGTTGTATAATAGTTGTGGAATATCATCTTCTTCTTCCTGCCCTTATCCCATATTACTTGGGGTCGGCGCAACACGTTTTTTTCTTCCATTCTGTCCCGTCACCCGTCTAACTATCACTAACTCCCTTTTCTTTTATATCATACACACAATCCATCCATCTTTTCTTCGGCCTTCCTTACCCCCTCCATCCATCTACACGTATACTCAGAACTCTCTTAGTAATAGTTGTGTTGTGGAATATATTATTATTGATTGTAGTGTAAATCATACTATCATCACATCATTCTGCTAGGACTGCGGGAGTTCGAAAGAGTCACCGTAACCCTGAAGCGTAGAGGTCAACTGAAGCTACACAGTACCCCTAGCCAAGTTGCTAATCTGCAATAGTTAACGCTAGTAGAAAGCTTCAAATGTACGGGAACGACGTCATCTCAACGCTCACTCACGTGGTCAGAACAAAAGAATTGACTGCAAGGTCAACTCGAAGCGTTTGACGCAAGCGAAACGGTTATAACTTGCTAGAGGGCAGGTGAGTATTAGTAAAACCAACACACAAAACAGGTAGTTTACAAAATGACAAGTAATTTTCACCGTCTCATCATCATCCATCATTCTTGTGACGTCATCCCAATTTGTTTTAGGTCGATGGTCTCTCTTTCCATACGTTTTTAACGTTACCTCGTCATCAGCTATTGTCTGGCATATCATCATTAACACATTTCATTCAGTTTTATGGTCGTCTTCAACCCTTATTTATAACCCTGACACTTCACTACATAGTATAAAACAAAGTCGCTTTTTCTGTCCCTATATCCCTATGTGCGCTTAAATCTTTAAAACTACGCAACGGATTTTGATGCGGTTTTTTTTAATAGATTTTTTTTTAATAGAGAGTTTAACAACCCATAAATTCGTCTTGACGAGTATTTAATTATATAGGTACTAGCTTTTACCCGCGGCTTCGCCCGCGTTTATTAATATACTTTACTTTTTCTTCCCCTTTTCTCACTTTAAAAAAATGAATAGCTTATGTCCGTCTCCAGGGTCCCAACTATTTCTGTACCAAAATTCATCAAAATCGGTTTTGCCATTTAGGCGTGAAGACGTAACAAACAAACTCACTTTCGCTTTTATAATATTAGTAAGGATTATACCGTGCTATAAATCTTTTATATTATTGTTTAAGTATGTGATAATTATGACAGTCCAATGTAATGATTTTATATTTTAGAATTTAATTTAACCTAGTTTTTAAAGACATATTTATAATATCAATCTGTTCGACACAATTTATATTGTTATGAATAAAGATACTACTACTATAAAAGCTTGCTATGAAAAAGATATTTTCATAAAAAACTTGTGTAATTGTCGGTTCTTTATTTTCTAATTACTTCAGACTTTGGCAAAATACTCGGCATCAGCTCTACTTGCCATTAGCAAAAAATAAAATATTCAATATTAAAGAATACTAAATACTAGCTTTTGCTCGCAGCTTCGCTCGCGTTAAATTCGGGGTAACATAGTTCCCCTTTCAGCTTATTTTTTCCCGACATCTTTAACAAATATTGTTAATGTACACAGAAATAAATATAAAAACTTAACAAATTATACAGGGTTAGAACAAAAGTTGTTTTTATGATGTTCTTAACTAGCACCTAAGAGGTTGCTAGTGTTTTACAAATAACCCCGTATGCTAAAACCTTACTCGAGAATCATGCTATAGAGTGGTGAAAACCGCTTGAAAATCAGTGCAGTAGTTTTTGAGTTTATCGCGAACAGATAGACAGTAGACACGACGGGGTACTTTGTTTTATAATATGTATTGATAGCGACCATTTTGAGCTATAGCCAAACTTACGCAATAGGAAGTGATTAAAATAAAGAGTTTTACATAATCCAGTGATATTTATCGATTCCTCATTGCACACGATCATCGATCGATTGTTCTAATTGACCATTACATTTATATTTTATGGCTGTTTTCTAGTTCGTTTATGAAAGTGTAACACGAGTTCGATTTAAAGAAATCGTATATAGTGTGGCGCCAGAGAATGAAAAGTTTAAAAGGAATCGTTTGTCTTGGTATGGACATGTGAAAAGGAGAGATGAAACGCATATTGCTAAAAAAGTTATGAGTTTACATGTGGATGGATGGAGGGCGAGAGGGAGGCCAAGAAAAGATGGATGGATTGTGTGAGAAGTGATATGAAAGAAAAGGGAGTTAGTGATAGCGTGACGAGTGACAGGACAGAGTGGAATAAAAAAACGTGTTGCGCCGACCCCAAATAAAACGGGATAAGGGCAGGAAGAAGTACATAGTGTGATATCAAAGGAGACCGCATGAGAAACATGCTGACTGATAAGACCTATACAGTTTTAAAATGTGTTTTAGAACCTAATACAAAAAACCTGACCAAGTGCGAGTTGGGCTTGCGCACGAAGGGTTCCGTTCCGTCCTTAGGAAAATTCGGCACAAAAATCGCATTTGTTGTATGGGACAAAATAAAATACTTAAATATCTAAGGGCGGGCAAATATTTATTTTATTTTGTTTTTAGTATTTGTTGTTATATCAGCAACAGAAATACATAATTTGTGAAAATTTCAACAGTCTAGCGTAGAGATGTGCCGTTGCCGACAATATTTCCCGAAGTTGGAATTTTGCTGGCAATATTGCCAGCAAAATTCCAACCAGTATTCATACTTCGGGCAATATTGTCACCAATATTCATACTTCGGGCAATATTGTCACCAATATTCCTAATTCTCGGCAGTATTGCCGGCAACGGCACATCTCTAGTCTAGTGTTTTTAACCTTTGGCACGGTAATAGTATCATACAGTATTGTAACTCGGCCGTCTTTTTGAAATAAATGCCTACAGCCGCGCGGTACATGCGATAGGGCTGCCCGCCTCCAGCATTCTAATTAAGTTTGTCTAGTTTGTTTCTGTTTTTTTTTTTTGTGATTGTAAATATACTTACTTTTATTTAAAAATAAAATACTTTAGATTAAATAGGAAGTGTTCAATAAAAATGCGTGTTGTTTTTTGATTGGTAGATTTAAATAAAATGTTTTTTTTTAGTATTATTCATACACATAGTACAATAAACCACTATTATTAATAATAAAATACCACGTCTTTACTTTGAATTATACAAATTAACAATAATCGCGCGATAATTGTAAAAAAAACCGTCGTGTCCGTTCGTCATCGCGGCACAGTTGCGACAACCGCGACTGTTTACATGCCGAGACCATGCTACAACCGAGGCGCGTAGGTATAGCTCGCGTTTCATCCGTTTGTATGAAGTTGGAATACTGTATGATATTATTACCGTGCCTTTGGGTACCCTAAAAAACTTTTTTAATATAATTCGCAAAGTATTATGATGTAATTGTGTCTTTGTTACAACTGAAGAATCACATGGAATCACTAAAACAAGGTGTAGTTTTGTATCTTAAATGTCAGCACAACTGAACATTATCTGGAATTATTGAAATAGGCGCGATCTCTGTAAAATGCGCTTGAGAATTTTAATCACGGAAATCTTAATAGGGTAATAATATATTTATTTAAAATAATTAAATTAGTCAACTCAGTGAAGCTTGCCGAAAAGGCTGATTCGATATATTTGCTCCCAAATACTGAAAAAACTAGAAATGTGTTACATCCGCATTCTAATGGAAAATAAAATGACTAAATACTGTATAAAAAATTGAAATACTTTCTAAATTAGACACTGGCCAAACACGTCCGAAGACCAAAGACAAAATAGACAGTTCAAATTAAAGTCCTATTGCCATACCAACTTACATAAAAGTCTACTATTAGAACCTAGTTGCCAACTAAAAAAAAAAGAACAAACTTTGTTTATTGTTTTGTTTTACTAAGTTACCTAATATTACATGTCACCTTTTATTTATATTTATGAAATTAGTTTATAACTGGTTTATTACGACAGCGTTTCAGGTAAGACCAAGTTATTACACTATCAATTTTATCAATTCGTAGGGTTCCGTACCCAAAAGGTAAAACGGGATCAATTTATTTTAAAACTCCGCTGTCTGTCTGTCACCAGGCTGTATCTCTTGAACCGCTACAAAAAAACTGAATAAAATAATATAATATTCCGCAACTATCACACAACGCCGTCTAGTCCCAAGCTAAGCAGAGCTTGTGTTATGGGTACTAGACAACCGATAAACATACTTATATATTTCTAAATACATACATATTAGGTATAGATAAATTACACCCAGACACAGAACAAATGATCATGTCAAGTCATCACATAAACATTTGTCCTGGGTGGGAATCGAGCCCATGACCTCCGGCATAGCAGTCAGGGCCAGTAACCACGAGACCAACAGGTCAATCAAAATAAACATTTAAGGGGGCTCCCATTTTTTGACGTATTTTGCTACGGAATCCTACATGCACGACGTCGACTCGCACTTGGCTGTTTTTTCTCTCATAATAAATCGTGGAACTTTAGAAAGGAATCTCTAGTTTAGTATTGATAGTTTAATTAACAAAACATGTAATCTTTTTCCACCATCTTTAAAAGCGTGTTGGTATAATACGAAATTTCATTGTTCAAATAAATTCCCACCGCAAAACGCAAAGTCATTGTCTATGGATGTTATATTGTAATAAATATCTACTTAATTGATTATCTCATGTACCTTGACTGTTGAATCAACGTAATGTCATTGTCCTCCTGAATCATTTTTAAATGAACAGACTTTGAAATCATATTTTTTGTTAACTTTTGCGTATAAAAAAAAACATACATAGAATTACACCAATTGTTCAAAGTAACGTAACAAGAGCAGAAAACTGTGACGAAAGTCTTACCACTTTTTTTTTGTTTGCATAGATAAGAATGAACCTCTTTCTTAGTAAGAAACCATAAACAAACAAAGAGTAAGCAAATTTTTGTTGTCTATGGTTTTTTTATGGTGGGAAAATCATCCAATGACAACCCCTGTTGTGTGTGTTGTGGCTGATAATGTCAGACTTTTACTGACTAAAAACCCACCCCGTTCCTTCGTGCCTTCATACCGAAGCTGAGCTTTCTCTCGAAGCTAATCCTGGCCACAGTAGGCTTCGATATTATTGTCGGTAGTTAAAGACCTAAGAGTCTTCAGGAGTGGCAAAAATAGAGCACTTTGCGTATTCATCTTGTCAATGATTTTATCACGATACAAAAACACGATCTCATGAGACTGTTAACCCTGGAGTGGTCGCGTGGACTACATACGTAATCCATACACAAATCAAAAGATCGTGACTATACAAGGAAGCAAAACTTTATAATGACGATCTTCACTTCCTCAGATAGTCATAGAGAAAATTAATAAATATAATTACAGTCTAATCCCAATCCCACGGCCCTTTCGCTTATATCCGAATCCGTCTCAAAAACTTACGTAAAACAATGTAAGTTTTATTACGCGGGGTTAACGAACCCATTGTGCGGTAATTTGTGACGTTTACATGAGGTACAGACGATTACATTGACGGCATAAGAGTATATAATTCTACAGAGTCCGAACTATACAGCGCTGCTCGCCCACGTCCGATAATCGGTGACCCATTTTTTGTAGGAGAAAATTTGAACACACTGATAGCAATAGTGCAACGCACACGTCCTATAAAGTCGGTCAGAAATACAGAACTATGTTACACATATACAAAATCGGCCCGATTACCTGTTTTACAAAAAGTCTGACGTGGGCGAGCAGCGTTAGAGCCTTAATATGATGTGTTAAAATGTCAGGCGTGCGAGCGAGAAAGAGGGATGCAGATCTTATATAGCCCCGTCTCTTTAACAGTTCAGTGTAGGTCGTAAAGGTATCGCGTTAAGAGCTTGTGGTAGTGTTTCGGGGTTTGAAGTTGGTGGTGGATTTATTATACACTTTTTAAGTAGTCGGTTCTACTAACTGTGTTTATGGAAAATGCATGAAAAAAATGTTGTTGGCTAACCAATAATTAAATACAAATAAAGGCTGGCGTTATTAGTTTTCAAAAACTACCTTAAAATTACGGTTTAACAAGTTGCTGGTCAAGTGCGTAAGTAGTATACATAGTTATGTAACACGTCCTCGAATTTTCGGTTCTAAAACATAAGGTTTTCTCACAGTGTTCACCGTTTTGGAAGCAGGACTTTTCCCACAAAAGTCCTATTAGTAACACGCTGAAGTGAGATTCTGATCACATACCTAAACAGGTGTTGGACTGGAATCCTCAAGGGAAAAGAAAGAGTGGCCGTCTTCGACAAACCTGGTAAAGCACCGTACTGGTAGAAGCGACGGCCATCGGTTTGACATGGAGCAGGATGAACCGTAAAACTCAAGACCTATAGCGATGGCTGACGACTGTGGGACTACTACCCCAACTAGGGGATTTAGAATCTTAAGTCAAGAAGAAAAGTGCAGTTACAATCTTTGATTGGTTCCATCTTTGTCATCCGGCAGCATTTGTATAAAGTTAGAAATCCATTTGTTAATTACTCATGTGCGTCAGGTTAATGACTTTTTTATAATAAAATTGTAGTTTCTTCATGTCTTTTTTTTGCATTCAAATCATTTTTTTTCACTCGACGATTTTCGAGTAAATCTCGGAATTACCGAATACTAACAGAGTTTTTAGGCGTTCTCTCTTTTTTTGCGTTGCATTTTCGTCAAACATCGCGTTGAATGGCGTTAGATGAAGTAACAAGCTTTTAGACTATATTCGATGTTGACGATAGGCGAGTGGAAAAGAAGCCTCTTAAGTCCGCCTTTGTAAACCTGTGTTACATCAAGTTTTAATAAATAATTTCTCCACATGTCCCCCACATGTTCTCGAATGGTTCCGATCTTCAATGTCTGTGCGGCGTCTCTCCACAGACCATGTCCCACCTTCCGTCCTGCCTCACGTGCCCTGTTACATGCTCACGTAGAGAGCTAATGACAGCATCAGCGGACGGCATTGCCGTGACCGAATTCTGGGCCATGCAAAGAATTTAACTAGTTCTGCCATCGATACACTAAGAAGAAGAATAAATAAATACCTACTGATCTTTTTTGCATCTTCTTCTTCTTGGCCTTATCCCGTTTTATTTGGGGTCAGCGCAGCACGTTTTTTTTCTTCCATTCTGTCCTGTCATTCGTCACGCTATCATCAACTCCTTTTTCTTTCATATCACTTCTCACACAATCCATCCATCCTTTCTTTGGCCTCAATAGAGATCTACTTTTTGGAACGTGCATTTTAGCTTCACTTGTTTGTTTGACTGACTGAAATTTTGACAATTCAAAAGTGCCTGTAATTGGTCTATTTGAAATAAACGTTTTTGACTTTTGACCTCCCTCTCCCCTTCCATCCATCGACATTTAATTCATGAATCCCCAAGCGACCACCGGTGGCCGCGCATCTATTGTCTTACTATTGTGTCTCTAATTGACGGTATCTGAAGGGTTAAATTGATAACTTTTTTAGCAATAAAATCTTAAAAATTACTAACAAATTTTTGCCCACTGCCAGTGTGTACGTGTAATTACAAGTCTTACAACAAATTACCTCACACTCGTTTCTTATTTTTAAAAGCCGTAATTTGAAGTCAATTGGCCTAATCGTTTCACAATTGGTTGGTATATTAGATTAGCGCCATCTTGGACGAAAGTATCTAACGAATTGTAGGTCAACACAAATGTGTGTATGTGTGCGGTAATCTCCGGAATTGCTTGGCCAGTGCTTTATGGATGTTTTTTTTTTTATCTTAAGAAAACCATAAAAAATAATGGTTTTAGGGTGTGTTGCTTCCGTAATCTAGTTCTATGATATGTTAGGATTGGATTAAGCTACCAATTTCTTTTTTTTTCAATTAAGAAAATAACCATAGACATTTTGTTTTTAATTAAAATGCAAATGTATGCATTTTAATACATGTACTTGATTAAATATTATTGGTTTTGGCATTTGGTTCGACTTCAATAATTGCAAATATATTGCTGCATTCTGACATTTGAAGACTTCCGGAATGTAAGGTGCTAACAGTACGCCAATTATTGGTTTTAAATGTAGTTCTGTTAAAACACACTGAACTTCATTTTAATCCAATACCCTCAAGAAGAAGAAAAGATCTGGTTTGTGCTAACTCTCGGACTAAACATGCTTTTACTAATCGATTTTATATATTTCTGGGACCTTATTTATAAAACCAGTTAAACAGAGTACTGCAGATTTATGGTTTAAGTTACAATAGGTGTAATTTACTAGTCCAAGAATTTTTGACAAAACACAATTATGCAGACACGGAAAAACTTTTAGAAATTATAAAATAAAGTTTGTATATAACTACTATAATATAAGTCTCTATCTTTACCTAATTAATATAGTATCTAGTTTATCGGCTGTATTATTTATTCGTTAATTTGTTTAAACCGAATATATCGTACATAATCTAGTTTTAAAATAATCTATTCAAATTGTTACTTTTTATGTCATTAGAAATATTGTCGTCTTTTCATTTAATTTTTAATGGTATTATTGTTTTCTTCTTTTTAAATGTTTCATGAGAATTGATCGCCTGAAACACAGGTTTTTCATTAACCTAGTTCAGGCAGGTTTATATTACAGTTAGAATTACTTTTTATCTCGGTTGCACTTAATGTAAATCATAATTTTACGTACTAAATTTTATTCAAGTATAACTTGAATAAAATTTTATTATTATTATTTATTTATATTTGTCCTATATTTTTTCTACTTTATCTGTAAGACTGTAACAGAAGTTTATCCAAAGATAACAGTTAACAATAGCAGACAACGAGTTAACTCTGAATTACGGAGGATTTGATACGATTTACAGTTGTTTCCGCCAAGTCTAGCAATTTGAGCGAGTGGCCAATTACTGGCTGGAATTAATGTTGTGGAAAATCTATGGTCAGGATCTTCTTTTTTTGAAATTCAAATTGTCTTTGGCTTCCAACAAATAAATCATCATTTTCTTTGCATAATAAAATTTATCAGATGATGCAGTGGTAAAAAATAAAGTAAATGTGTTATGTGCCATATTTTGTTCAATTTACTTTTATTTAAAAACTAGCTTATGCCCGCGCGGCTTCGCTCCCGCTCTTCCCTACTCCACTCTACTATACCCAACTCTACCTTACTCTTCCCTACTCTACCCTACTCTACCGTATCCTATGTCCGTCACCTGGCTCTAAGCTACCTACCAACCAATTTTCAGCCATATGGGTACAGCCATTCTCGAGTTATAAATAGTGTAACTAACACGACTTTATTTTATATAAGTACTAGCTTTTGCCCGCGCGGCTTCGCTCCCGCTCTTCCCTACTCTACCCTACTCTACCGTATCCTATGTCCGTCACCTGGCTCTAAGCTACCTACCCATCAATTTTCAGCCATTTCTGTACAGCCATTCTTGAGTTATAAGTGTTGTAACAAACACGACTTTCTTTTATATATATGTATAGATATAGATATGAGTATTATCATTACTTTCCAATGACTATAAGAAATACAATTTAATTCAAAACATATTATAATTCACAATATATTAATTTAACTTTTGGAACTCTATTACTGAGTCATGTATTTGAACTGACTGGTCCTGGTTTTCCAAATTCAAATCCTAGTTTTTGAATTTGGTGTTGGCAACCCTAGCATAATAGACCCATCTTTAACCGTCTCTTATACTTGGGTGGTCTGAAAAGTTTCCGGCCTCAATGTGAAAGTAGCAGCACTCGTCAATAAAAGCTAGTGAATGTAGTTGTGCATCTTTTGACGGTTACTCGCTAAAGTTTCAGCCATTTTGGACGCGCAGTTGTTATGTGAGTCGATGTGAGATGCAGAAAAAGAAAATCATTTTTTCACCAAGACATCGAGGCCCCCTCTCACACGTCAGGGAAATTGAATTGCCTCGGCGAAAATCATTCGCCTTACTCACCAGATCTAGCCCCAAGTAACTTCTTTCGGTCTCTTTGATAATAGCTGTGTTCAATCTAATAATTGCGTTTTTTTTGGGTGGGCAAAATCATCCGATGACATCCCCCGCTCTTTGGCGAAGCGAGCGATAGTGTCAGACTCTTACTGACTAAAAGCCTACCCCGTTCGTTCAAGCCTTCATACCGGGGCTCCAGCATATCGAAGTTTCGACCCGGCTGGGCCCCTGCTGTTGCTGACAGCTCCTTGAGGCGCGCGGGAACAGTGCGCGCCGTCGACTACTTGGGCTCGGTCCGGACAGTTACCGGACGGTCGGACAGCAAGCTACCCATTGCTCGCTGTCCGCAAGCGCGCGCCTACGGTGGCCGAAAATCGGGATCGGAATCCCGGCGGCGGCTGGGGCGCTGTGAGCGCCGCTGTTGCCTGATGCGGTCGGCCTCCTCCTTTGCTAGCATTACTGTTCCGCAGAAGGAGGCGACCGCTGGCCACTCCTCTTCGCTCCGGACCATGGCCTGTACCAAGGCTCGGCGTGAGAGATCGCCCCCGCGTTAAAATAACTTGTAAGTAAAAATAACTTGTACCTATATTAGGTTAGCTAAGAAGTGGAATTCCCTGCCGAAGTCTGTGTTTCCGACTTCGGCAGGGAAGAAGAAGAAGACCCCTAGGTTATAGCTATCAGCTATAACCTAGGGGTCTTCCAAGTCAAGAGTGATTAGGTTACTTCTAGGCAAACATGCTCCATCGTCGACCACATCATCGCTTTCCATCAGGTGAGATAGTGGTCAAACGCAAGCATTATTATTATTTTGAAGATAAATGGCTATGCATCTCCCGTAGTATAGGGGATGTAGTCACTGCGACCTAAAAGATCTTATGTGACTCGCCCCCTTTTTAGAGTAACTCTTTTAGCCCGGAGGCTTCCAGGAAGTTTAAAATACTCCTAGCTTTCAAGAGTTTTAATCTCCTCCGGGCGAATAATGTGTCGGCCCAGATGGATACTCCGTTTGTGGATAAGGGGCATTCACACAAAAGGTGATAAGGCGTCATAACGCGAGCATATCCATAATAATAAAGAAAAAAAGTCTGTAACTTTTCCGACCACCTGTTTACCAAGTTGCCAAGTTATCCGCACGCGTATAAGAAAAACGAATGAAAGTATAGAAAGTTACATTCGTTCATATGACGTTTATATCTCGTTTTACGTCTCTCCAACAGTTAATGTTGTGATTCTAGTGTTTCCGGAACTTTATATATCATGCTGGAAAACTTTATGACTCGACTTTACGTAGAGAAACTGCAGCAACATTTAAGAAAAGAAATGCAATAAAAATGGATTTATTATTTAAGCTTTTGGCTGCGCGGCTTCGCTCCTGATCTTCCTTACTCCACCCTACTATACCCTGCTCTACCCTACCCTACCCTTCTCTACCTTACAATACTCTACCCTACCCTAAATATACTTTTGTTCCATCAAAAATACTAATTGTGCAATTTCATCACCACTGCTTTCAAAACGGTGAAGGTGACCCGATGTTTTCGTGAAGAATCCAAAAATTCGAAGACATCGCCTACCATTTCTTGAGCTCTTATGGTGGAATACGGCCCGTTACCTCTCCTAAAGAGGCTTGAAAATCCCAGCAATGGGAACATTACGAGGATTAAGCTATGCTTAATAAAGACACAAAAATTCTATTCTAAATAGAGACGATGTCGACTATTGGATATCCAAATATGTAAATCATTAACACAAGGAATTTGTATGTAATAAAGGTTGAAACAATTGAAGACACAAATGTTCTAAAGACCAAAACATTGAGGTAAGTGAACATTGAGATGACAGCTGATAAAATGTTCTTAGAAAAATCTAGCTACCGATTTACTAAAACAGAATTTAAAAATCTTTTGTCATTAGGACAATTGAAATATTTTCAAAGCAGAGACGACCAATAAGCAAGAAAGAATAAACAACAAAATATGATGAAACAAACGCTCTCAGACACATAAAAAATAAACGTGCAAAACTAATCTCAAGGATTTACTTAAAACTAACAAACAAAGAGAAAAAAATTAACGTGCGAACAAATTATGTAAATGTTTAGAAGACCTGATTTTGTGTGCAAATACTACATTTAAAAGTAATATCTTTATGCTCTATGGTTTCAAAAAATAAGTGTCAAGTTGACAGTTGCTTTTTTTTTTAATTGTCGTTATTAGTTTGGTAAATAGGTGTTTCGGAGAAAATTCTTTCTCATAGATGAATAATGCCTTCTGATGCAAGGCTGAGTACGTTGCAACATAAAAAATTGTGTAAAGGAACATACAGAAGCGGTAAGAACAGATTTCATAGACAATTTTTTGAGCAACTTACAAATTGAGGTGTGGGATGCATTGAAATAGTGACTTGTTTTTAGTTGGGAAATCATCAAATGACTCCTTCAATGCAGTGAGGAGAGGATCAGACTTTTACCGACTAAAACCTACCAATGTTACTTCATTTGTGTTTAATGTTCTAGAACTGCGGCAACTGGGATATTCCCTATTGATGAAAATTGGTAAAAAAAGCAAGCGAGCTTTCGCCAAGAAACCGTTTTCTATGGCGGCCGTACGGTCGTGATGGATGACGTCAAAGTCCATGTCGGATTTTTCTTTCGTATTAGCAGTTTTGAAGCTTCACGTTGTTGATAATGCATTTTAATAATTCTTTCTTATTGGAGCCTATATTAAAAAAAACAGCAAATAAAAAAATGGATACCTATTCACTATTCCTTCGAACAATTCCGTAGAAAACAGTATATACTAATCAAAATTCTCATTAAAGGCAAATCAAATCAGAAAGGCGAGGAGATTAACAATCAATTGGACAAATTCGGACAGGTTGTACCATAAATAATAAAAAACAAGTTCATTGTTGTAAAGAAACAGGTTTTCCTACAGACGATACGTCATAATGAAGTTTATTATTTAATTGTGGTCGACATGTTAATTTGATTTTAGAATTTGAAACAGATTAACTTTTTTATGCTACTAAATATTCATGCAGGTGGTACCCCTGATTGTAAGTTGGTAAAAAACCATCGACATCGCAGGTGATTAAATTAAGAGAGTGTCCAAGGAGTTTTTCTTTAAAGAGATCACACGAGTGGATCCATCCCCTTCAACTTTTTCTACCTTGGCAATCTGTCCAATAGGTCAAACGCAAGAAATATCAAAAGGAACGTTGGTATGTGGAAGATAACTGCAAGTAGATTCAATTTTCTCTTTAATTGAAAACTTATGATTGTTTAACTTTTATTACATAAATTTCCAATATATTTACAACCCAATGTACAAAAATATGTATATATACAAAAACACATTAGAATCCTAATCCTGCACATTGCTGTCATTTGGATGCTCCGAAACCGAGCTCAAAGACTGACAGCATTGCCACGTTGATTTTTATCAATCGCTTTTAGGCACGTAATTTAGTGTTTCCACCCCCGCCACAATTTTATTATATTTATCATATCAAGCTGGGTGCGCGACGAATCCGTCGATCCTTACAAGTTTCGCGTCAACCCCCATTTATTTATGTCTTTGTAAGTGTATTGAAAAACGTCGTTTGATAAACGAGGAAATTTCTCACTCGGTCACAATGACAAACTTTTTCCACTTGTATCAAAATGAACTCCTATACTTAGTTCGTAATGATACGAAAAACAAGCTTTTAATGAAAATATTTTTTTCATAGCAAGCTTTTATAGCTCGGTATACCTATGTAATTAAGACTCGTCAAGACTAATCATTCATCACTACCAAGTTCTCATACCTACCTTCCGGTTCCATCATCAAATCAGCTCCATGTCATAATAAGTTTGCATTGGCATCTGATTTACACATTCATGCAAAGTTTCAGCTCAATCGGTAACCGGGAAGTGGGTCAAATTTTATTTGCAAGATTTGATGGCACACAAACATCGGGACAGGTGAAACTAAATAAAAGCTTGTAATAAGACAATATTTAACAAGACTTGTAGAAACAAAACATCTACGTAATGATGTCTACAGTTGTACATTACTGTTCCCTGACAAGCCTATCAGCTTATTGCATTTGTATATGCACACAAAGATATTAGTGTCACCACGTTTCTTGTGACTTCTCAGTGATGCAACGCTTACTCAAGCATGCATTAGGACATACAAAACAAGTAAGTTATTGCAATAAAGGTCATTTTGGAGTCTGCTAACTTTAACTACAGGTTGGAGAAAATAAATAGTTTGGCGGGAATTTTTGACGTTTACTTGTATCATAGACTCATAGATGATGGTTTGATTTTAAACTAGACTTTTTATTTTGTAGTTATGGATTGTTAAATCCATACTAATATTATAAATGGGAAAGTGTGTGTGTCTGTTTGTCCGTCTTTCACGGCAAAACGGAGTGACGAATTGACGTGAGTTTTTCAGTGGAGATAGTTGAATAGATGGAGAGTGACATGGCTAGTTTTTGTCTCTTTCTAACCCCCTACTTTCCAGGGGAACTGTGTTACCCCGAATTTAACGCGAGCGAAGCGCGGGCAAAAGCTAGTATTATACAAAATTCCCAAGTCATTTGACTTTTTAGACAGACAATATCTTTGCACACAAGTGCATAGACATTGAGTGTTCTATCCTAATAATGATCTAAGATTATCTATACCAGTTTCCAGAATGGGATTGAATCAACAGCTATGTTTTGTTGTCTACTGTTAGACGTAAACGTCTCGTTCTCTCTGGTCCATTGACTCAGAGCATGAATGTTCCTTGAGAAACAAAGAGTCGATATTTAAAAACAAAATGCATTTTTCAAGCTTATGACATAATATAGTGATGGAGGTAATGGCTTCAGTATTTCCTATGTTAAAGAATTCTAAGGTGTATAATTACATAGGCGCCCAGCAGGGTCGAAGCCTACTGGGGCCAAGGGTCTGCTTCTGAAAGGAAGGCTCAGCCCTGGTTTGAAAGGCAACGATGGAACGGCGTGGGTTTTTTAGTCAGTAAAAGTCTGACACTGTCTTCCGCTCCGCACAAGTTGGGGATGTCATTAGATTTGTACCCACCGAAAAAAAGGTATATGTATAATTTTTTTTTTTATCATTACGTTTTTAGAGGCCAAAGTAAATGCATATATTATGTTCGTATTTGAGGTTGAGAGATTTCACTATACCAAGGGTTTAACCCTTCAGATACCGTCAATTAGAGACACAATAGTAAGACAATAGATGCGCGGCCACCGGTGGTCGCTTGGGGATTCATGAATTAAATTTTTTTTTTTTCATCGACAAAAATCAATGCTTGACTGCATTCCCACCTGATGGTAAGCAGTGATGCAATCGTTGATGGTGAAACGCTCTCGTTTATTATAATCAAGAAAGTTTTGAGAATTCTTGCATCAATCTAATATATAGCTATAAAACAAAATGTTGTAAGATAATGGTAGGAATGCAGTGTGTGTACGGACGTTAAACTCCTTATCAAGATCACTGATTGAGAACATAAAAACACAATACTTAGCATAAAAAACGCTGCTAAAGAAAAACGTAAAGGAAATAATGCAGGCTTAGAGAAATAAATTCATGGGTAGAATGTTTTAGAAAAAATCTTCTAAAATAACAATCTTGACCTTAAAAATAAATCTTTACAACCTTGAACGGTATTAATGAAAGAAATTTCACTAAGTCGACCGAAGCCAATGATTCATCAGAAACAAGAACACACTAATTGCAGTCTTAATGACAAGAAAACAGAGTTCAATACACTTCGCATTGCACTCCGTAAAGTGTTTTTAAACTTCATACACATAATCACAAAAAAAGACTAAATTAGTTGCTAGTACTTACACATTTCATTCATTTTGAGTGACAATCAAAGCATTTCTTACGATCGGTTCCCACTGTAGCGAACACTTAAAACCCGTGGGAATCTAATTTCACTTGAGAAAGTGTTCCAAAGAGATTTTATTACACACAAAAAGTACATAAAACAAATGACACTCACACTTTTACGGAAAATGAATTAAGGCCCTAATTTGATACCCTGAGGGACTCTTAACAATTTCTCTTTGAGTTTAGAACTTGTGCGCTCGCGCAACGTCCGCTTACCGTGGGCGGTACAGCCGTATGACGCGTATTCGAAATTGACGTATCATAGCACGGTCGACCTGTTAAACCAACCGGTTTTATCGATGCGCACCGTATCCAATGCTTGTTTGAAATACAAATCAGATTTTTTTGGTAGACGTAAAGCAGCGATGGTTGTATTTGAGTTGAAAGTTATTTTTATTGGATTAAATTAGGTGTAAAGTGGTAATGGGGTAAAAGAGGGGGATTGTAGACCGAACGGTATATGTTTATGTTCGTCGGTACGTATGGCACGTGCCCTATGTCTGTGATGACTATCCCGTAACAGATGGTAGAGGAGAATCTCTTTATTTTTGTTAGGGACTTTTGAACTTGGTTTGGAAGTGTTAATTTTAGTAGTTTTGTTATTGTGTGTTTATTTGGGGGTAGTGATCAGGCTTTATACTTGATTTTGGTGTTTTATTTTTGTAAAAACCATTCAGGAAAGTTGCCTCTTCTTTCTTTAATTCTTTATTGTACAAAAAATAGATAGTTCATAAATATAAAGGCGAGCTTAACTTAACAGGGAGTTTTCTCCCAGCAACACTTTGAGTTACAGCTCACAGTCGGCCTTATAATGTTCTAAGTGTTGGTACTCAGGCCTCCTCTGGGAAAGGAAATGGGCCGTAATCCACCTCGCGGGCCTAGTGCGGGTTGGATGTCACATGTATTCGAATTTTTGGTTCTAGAACGTGCAGGATTCCTCACAATGTTTTCCTTCAACGTTTTGAGAGCAATGGTGATGAAATAAATCACACAATGTAATGCGTCTGGCTGGGTTTGAACCAGTTTGAACCCGCGACCTAGAAATCGTAACAGTTACAAAGAGAGGACAAATTCCCTCATTTATAGATTATTTTGTCAGATCCTGATATTCCTGCAACTTATTATGTTTTGAGAAAGATTTTACAAATGTCTAGCCAGAATTTCTTCAATTTTGATTTTAGAATGTGGCAGTTTTGATATTTTCTACATAATAAAGGAAGAAATCCCTCCTCTGCTTGCTGTGTCTATGACATCCGTCGTGATACAAATTCTTAACCTAGATCGCACGAAGCATATTAATATGTATGTTATTTACATAAAGTATGTGCATTAAATACCGTCATTATGATCGACACACTGTCTGCGACGCAGATTCTGACTAACAATAGATATTGATAAAAATGTTTTAGCTATCTAATGAGTATCTATGCTTCTTTTCCACGCGAAATTCCATACCTTAATGCGCGGGTAAGAGATTTAATTTCTTTAGTTTTTTTGCGGTGGGAAAATCATCTAATGACATTCCCCGCTCTTGGGCGGAGCGGGAGATAGTGTCAGACTTTAACTGACTAAAAATCCTCTCGTGTCCCTTCTTGCCTTTCGTACTGAGGCCGATTTTCCCTTTTGGATAACCCTGGCCTCAGTAGGCAATTTCTTTAGAGCTTATGTTTTCACCTCTGCACCCAGTAGAGAAATCATTTAATGATTTGTCCTGCTTTGGGACAGAATGGGAGGAAGTGTCATACTTTAATGACTAAAACCACGCCTATATTCCTTTTTTGCCATGTGTTCCAGGACTTCGGGTATCTCTTTAGCAAGGTTCCCATTGCCCCAGTAAACTTTTGCCCTGTTGGGCTCCTATGGTTTTCCTGACGTCTCTTTGAGGCGGCGTGGACGGTTACTGGATAGTAGGACGGCGAGCTACCCATTGCGCGTCGTCCGCAACGTGCAGATTAGTGTCCGAGATGGTCTTTTGAGGAAAGAACCACACAGATTTAAGTGGACTTGTCTAGTCAGTGGGAGCATTTGTCATTAGTTTGTCTAAAAAGTCAAACGACTTGGGAATTATATTTAATAGGTATTTAATCATTTAAAAAATAACTTATCAACATCATCATATCAGCCTATCCACGTCCTCTATTGGACATAGGCTTCCCCAAGCGTCGCCACAAAGAACGAGCCTAGTGCGTATCATTAAAATACTTATATCCGATACTCTTTGAGAGATCTTCTTGATGAGAGTTGAGGAGGACTGTCCTACCGTGTACACTAGTACGGAGGACAGTGTGGATTTATTTAAGTAACCGAACACCTTTGTCCAGGTAATGTACATCAACAATTATTACTTATAACTACTATTTTTATTATAAGGCTCTTCTATTAGTAAACAATGATCAAAATCAGATCGAAGATGATCATAATCCAGAACAGAATAAGAATTAGAAAAAGAAAGAAGAAAGATTTCATGTTGCCCTTCTTCTTCTTAGCGTATCGATGGCAAAATCAGTCATATACCTTTGCCCAGGCCAGAAATCGGCCACGGCGATGCCGTCCGCTGATGCTGTCATTAGGTCCTAATAATTACCCAAGTCGGTTGACTTTTTAGACTGACTATCTGAGCTCAATGATCTGGTAATATACCTCTATTGTAACCTACAGCTATCAGTCCGCAACATAGATTAAAATGGAACAATATAGGTGTAATACAATGACTTGGAATTAGCTGAGCAGTAGATTGAATGAAACGATCGTTAGCGCAGGAAACTGTTCATTTACTTGGTAATAATGGCTGGAAGCGATAATGCATTTGTAATAATCGTGTGTTATGATATCATTAGAGTTATTAAGTTTACTAGCTTTTGCCCGCTGCTTCGCTACCGTCAACTACTCTACCCTACCCAACTCTACCATACCTAGTTACCTACTCTATGCTACCTACTTACCCTGCAACCTACCCTGTATACTGGTGAAAAAACAAACCAATATTATCAAAATTAATCCAGCCGTTCTTAAGATATAGCGTGACCAAGAGATATGGGTTCATTTTTAGAGACCTGTACCACAAAAGGAAAAAACGAAACCCTAAAAAAGTCACTTTGTTGTCTGTCTGTCAAGAACCTTCCCTTATTTTTAACCGACTTCGAAAAGAAGGAGGTTCTATGTTCGGCTGAATGGGTTTTTTTTTTTTTTTTTTTTGTATTTATGTTCACTGATATTTCGATCAATTGTGGACCGATTTTGAAAATTTTTTTTTTGATTGAAAGGTTATGCTTCCAAGTTGGTCCCATAGATCCAATATTGTTATGATCTGATCATGAACTTCGAAGATATGGAACAGAACTCCTCATAGAATCATAGCAGAATTGTCGTAACAAGTAAAATTGCTTTGTTCATACGTGTAGTCGATGACTGACTGAAAGAAAAGGGGGAGGGGGTAAATTCATGTAATATAACCGTATTTGGGATTATAAGAATCGTTATGAGATGCACTCTGGCTATAAGGTAATTTATGTTTAGCTGAAGGGTAGGTACTTTTTAGTGGTGCTACCATAACTAAAAAGTGAAAAATAAAAAACTTTTTACAAAAAAAATAAACCGACTTCAAAAGTACAAAATAACTTTAATTTCGGAAGTCGGTGTTAAATAACGAAGAGACAAGATTAGGTATCTATTGAAACACCGACTTCCGAAATTAAAGTTATTTTGTACTTTTTGAAGTCGGTTTAATTTTTTTGTAAAAAGTTTTTTATTGAATAATCTAAAAGACGGACTAATTACATTTTTTACGGCCACTAGCCTATACTCTATTGTTAAATACCTTTGCTACATAATAGCAAGTAGTCCGTCCATAAGCGACAAAGCTATAAGCCTATAACCTAAGCCGGAAAGAAAAAACCCGTTAAGAAATGCGTCACTTCCTGTTGGAGCTGAAAAGCCAATTAACTTTATAGGTCATCATGATGTGTACGGGCATGGTGTTGTTCCATTTTATGTCAATATGCCACATTATCGTTAGTTGTAAGATATTTGTATTGAAAGTTTTATTTATCAACTAGCTTTTGCCCGCGGCTTCACCCGCGTACATAATCCCTGGATAAAAATTATCCTATGTGTTATTCTGGGATATGGTCTACTCGTGTACCAAGTTTCATCGAGATCCGTTCATTAGTTTTTGCGTGAAAGAGTAACAAACATCCATACATACATGCAAACTTTCGCATTTATAATATTAGTAGGATTAATAGGTACGTGGCACGCTTTGCCATAAGACTTCGCCATCATCATCATCATCTTTTCAGCCGACAGACGTCCACTGTTGGACATAGGCCTTCCCCAAGTGTCGCCGCAATGATGCGTCCCGCATCCATCGGAGTCCCGCAACCTTCACCACGTCATCGGTCCGCCTTGTAGGAGGCCTTGCAACTCGTCTTCCAGTAAACGGTCTCCAATTCGTAAGACTTCTATTTTTTTGAGGTCGGCAATCATCTAATGACTTCTTCCGCCCTGACTCCGCTTTTCTCTCTGTGTGTCAGATTTAACTAAAACCACAACTGTATTCCTTCAGCAAGTTTCCCATTCAAAAGTCGACCCATGGCCCCAGTAAGCTTCAACTCTGTTGGTCTCCTATGGTTTTGCTGACATCTTGAGGTGCGCGTGGCACTACGCGCCGTCGACGACTCCGGCTTGGTCGAGACGGTTACCGGACGGTGAGCTACCAGTTACTCGAAGTTCACAAGTCCACGCATACTGTGGCTAGAAATCAGGGTCGGGATCCGGCGGCTGTGGCGTGAGGAAGTCCGTCCCTCACGCATGCGACTACCATTACTGCTTCGCAAAAGGAGGCGACCGCTTGCCACTCCTCTTTAGACCATGGCCTGTACCGGGACCCGGCGCGAGATGTCGCTGCCGCCAATCGCCCCCAAGAGGGCAGAAAAGAGAGTCAGTGATAGTGTGACGGGTTACAGGACAGAATGGAAGAAAAAACGTGTTGCGCCGACCACAAATAATATGGGATAAGGCAGAAACGGTTCATCTTTACTCTATAGCAAGGATTATTCTCGAATATCAAGATCGTGCCTAGAGATGAAGCACGATGGATAATGTTGTCGTAAAAATAACTGCTGTCTCAATGACAATACAAGATGACATTATGCTCATGTGCTAGCGCTAATAACGCGTAACGATTTCAAAACCAATCCTTTGGCTAATTAACAATGAAGTTATAGGGTTGTCTCTTATCGTATCTAAATGCTCCAAGGTAGCTCACAAAATTCAAATTTTCTTTTATTTTTTTGCATTTGGCAGGTCAGTATCATCGTCATCATCATCTAGCTACGTTTTCCCGACTAGTTTTGGGTCGGCGTTCAGTTTAACCTGATCCTGAATACTTGTTTTATATGGAGCGACTGCCCATCAGACCTCCACAGCACAGTTACTGTGTAAAAAGATATACCTAAAATCAGGTTCTATGTTCATTAAAATATGATTATAACTCAGTAAATTTATATTTGTTACGGTCTCAAATCATAAATGTCAATGAAAATACCTGATACACTAAAAACCTAACAAAATTTGAATTTCGCTGCTCTGGCGATTTTACCTTGAAGCGAAAAATGCCTAAAATAACATCAATAAAAGCAATCCTTTTGTAATAAAGAGCAAACAATTGTATAGTAATAATAAAAAGAAAAACATGTAATAAAGAGAAAAATAAAAAAAGAGCAAAGAGTTTGTAGTAAAGAAAAAAAACTTGTAATTAAGATCAAAGCTTTTGCAGAAAATGCACGATTTATACGGAAAAAACTCAAGAGAGTAAAGCCGAGGTAAAAAACGAAAATAAATACATTTCAGGAAGCATCTTGTATGCAGTAGTATTTTGCCACTGCCACCCCTAATTACAAAATAACTCGCATGCGCACGAGTTGAAATACATAACACACAATAGTCAATTATTTGTCTTATGGCATTCTATTGTTTTATCGCCTGACGAACCACACTATTCATTGGATTTGAATACCGTCTGAGGGCAGGACGACAAACTTGAAGGAATGTAGATTTGTTGAAGTTGTAAGTAATGCAGTTTATTTTTTTCAATACACTTATTGGAAAATCTGCTCGTCTCACCGATTTTAGACACGCAATATACTGTTTTCCGCACTAGTGCAGAAAAGTGAACGTGCTCTCCCCCGCCACAATGTTATTACATTTATCGTACCAAACTGGGCGCGCGTCGATCCCCACGAGTCACCGGTCAAACCCCGTTAAATAATTTCCTCGTATGTTGAAAAAAGTCGTTTGATACACGTGCGTTTTTTTTTTCGTTTCGAAAAAAAATCTTGTGATAGGTTGTTCAGTTTTGTCTACTGAGCAAGCCCTCGCTGTATGTATTTGACACGAGTCAGACTTTGTTAACGACTTACGGGATAACCGGGACCAACAACTTACGCTCACGATGCTTTTAAATTTCAATACGGAACATAAATATAAAAAAAATACTGATTTAATATTCAAAAACGCAAACGGCTCATTAATCAAACGTTACATTATTCCTACCGCTAAACGCCGATTAGTGAAGTAGAAAATTGCCGAGTTTTTAACCGAGGAAGCGTAGAAAATAATATATGTCCGTGGTATGTTATTTGTTGAGGTCTATATAGCTTGGAAATTATGGGTCGTGATGATGTGGGGCAGGTCTTAACTGTACCATTGGAAGGTACCTACACTGTGACTGTTGATTTAGGCCTGCTGTCCACGGACGCGTAGCTTCATAGACGTGTATTCTTCAATATACGCTTTTTTTTTTTCGTTGGCATACATCATCCAATGACAACCCCCACTCTTGGGTGGAGCGTGAGATAGTGTCAGACTTTTACTGACTAAAAACCCACCCCGTTCCTTCTAGCCTCTTCATACCGGAGCTTGAGTACCTTTCGGATAAACCTAGCCCCAGTAGTCATTATACGCTTGGTGTACGCCTGCTCACAGCTTACATACAAAACTACCCTTCAGATACCGTCAATTAGAGACACAATAGTAAGACAATAGATGCGCGGCCACCGGGTGTCGCTTGGGGATTCATGAATTAAACTGTCCAAAACGCGGCAACTCGTGTTGCGTCTCATCATTGCTGCTTCGTCGACAAAATTTCATAGTTTTGTCGCTTTAATTACTAAAACACTTAATATTTTGCAAGCATTGTGTCTTTGCGCATCTCTTTCTCTTGTATGCAGTCCAATATTGATTGCGCTTTAGGTCTTAGGCCCTCTTGATGTACAATAATGAGTCTGTGGTAAATCTATTTAAATAAGTACATAACTTGAATATTTACAGCTGCTAAACAAATCAGGTTTGGTATAGTTTAGTCAAAATAATCAGCAGCTATCTATGTAGTTATGATTAGACTGTACATTTTCCAATGATAACAGACGTTTTCAAACTCTACAATAATGAAGCCTAGCAACACTACATGTATGTGCCAGTGTTGTCAGTTCGAATTTAATTACGCGCGCTCAACAGCTCATGTATATTCTCAAACAGATCCATTCAGCTGCTAATGAAGGCATTCAGCTCAGTTGACGGGTTAACAGCAATATTAGTAGTGTCCACCGCATTCGTAACCTTTTGACGCCACGGGCACGCATAACAAATTGGCACTGAGAGTCGAGACCATAGATTAACAGAGTTGAAAGCAAAATGGCGGAACTGTCATTATTCATTTAGCGATGTTTATTTGTTTTTTTTTTTAAAGGAAAGATTTTTTCTTTTATTCTAACGTGTTCTTCTTTTACTTATTTCTTGAAGATTTTTCCATAATTCTTTTCAGTCGTGGGTAGGTCCCTCCTGGCGGAGTGGTCGTGGTCAATCGATGAAAGTCTTTGTTGATGCGAAGATATTTCCGAATGCAAAAGTTAGTGTGGTGAGCAGTCCATTTTATCTTCAGTAGACGCCTCCTGTGCCTCTTTTTAGATACTTTTGTTGGGTCTTCCATGTTTCAGCTTGCATCTCATTAAGCGTCGCGGGTTTGCATACGGTGAGCAATGGGTAGCTCGCCGTCCGACCGTCCGGACCGAGCCTAAGTCGTCGACAGCGTGTAGTGTTCCACGCGCGCCTCAAGATGTCAGCAACACCATCACGCTAAAACTAACTCTCTTTTCTTTCAACTGGTTTACATCAATTACAAAAAAAATTGGATCCAGATATGTTCTGCGACAAAAAATAAAATAAAAGGACCACAATTACAACTGTGGTCAATGTCCTTAAACATAAAAAGATGGCGTCTAAAACTGACGTGGGTAGTTTTATCCATTGGTTTAGAAACCGGAGCCGCACTAAGGCCCCTCGCTCACGGCGACTTTTTGTAGCGATACTCTCGCGCGTTTTGTAAACGCACTGCAACATCACTACTAACGCGCGTTAGTCGCGTTTGCTACACGCTACAGAAGAGATACCAACACGCTACAGCATCGGGTTTGAAGCGAAGCAAACACACGACCGTGACGGATGACATCTGTACCCCTAGCCAAGTTGCTAATCTGCAATAGTTAACGTTTGTAGAAAGCTTCAAATGTATGGGAATAACGCCGTCTTAACGCTCAGTCACGTGGTCAGAACAAAAGAATTGGCGGCAAGGTCAACTCGAAGCGTTCGACGCAAGCGAAACGGTTGTAACTTGGCTAGGGGTACAGGTATGGTCTGAGGAGCCATATACAATGTATGATAACTTTTTAATTTTAACAATATAGGGCTCAAATTTTGTTTACTAACTACTTTAAAATGCTACTAAATCATACCAAATTATGATAAATATTCAACCATGATGTTCGTAGATCTGACGTGGCTCCTCAATCCAAACATTTAGATTGAGAACCCACCTTCATGTTCATTTAAATTTTTAAATATTATACTACAAAATCCAGGATCGAACCTACTAAATTTTTTAACTTACTACTAAATAAGTGTTTAATTTCATTAAGATACGAAATGTGACTCCTCAATCCTTACTTACGGACATGGGAGAAAACAGGAGTGAAACTATATTTTTGCTGAATAAGAAACTAGGGCAAACAGCTAGCGACTGCATCGAGACTGTATCGAGGCGAACGCGCGACAACATTGCGACTGCATCGCTACATAGTCATCGTGGGCGAGGGTCCTAAGGTGGGTCGCCCACACTATCAAGATATCAGACAGAATTAATTGTTAGGGAAGCTATTTAAAAATCCGTAATTGGATTCTGGTATAGTTATTACTTATTATATACGAAGCTTAGCCGCCGGCTATGGTGGTATTGCCAGAGTAAGAGATTGTTAAGAAAAGTTTCTTGATAGGTACAACCTAGGGGTCTTTAAGTTAAGAGTAAATAGGTCGACGGCAAGCAATGGATAGCTCCGACCGTCCAGTAACTGTCCGGACCGAGTCCAAGTCGTCGACGGCGCGCACTGTGTCCGCGCGCCTCAAGGAGTTGTCAGCAACAGCATAGGCCCAGCTGGGTCGAAGCTTTCTGGGGCCAGGGTTAGTTGCGAGAGGTAGCTCATCCCAGGAACGGGGGTTGTAATTAGATGATTTTCCCACCATAAAAAAAGAGTGAATACGTTACTTCTAGGCCAGTGTGCTCTATCGTCGACTACCGATAGAAAGCTGCTTGATTCCGTAGTGACATAGGTTCTATTTTAAGGACGCGGGCGAAACCACGGGCAAGAGCTAGTTTATATCAATAAAAAAAGTTTATACTTATTCAGATTGACAACAATAAATTGTCAGTACTATTCGGTACCACTCAAACTTCGAGAAGGTTACAAACAGTACTCCCAGTAGGCTCTACAATGCCGGTTCTGTAAAAATCGTCACTTTATAACATTTTTGGCACATAAAAAGCATTCGATAAAGTTACCATCGAGCTAAAGTCAGCACGCAGCGGCCATATTGTCATGAAACAGTTTTTATATTTTAAATTAGGTCAAACGGCACTGCATAGCGCTCGAACTAGGAAATTTTCTCATAAATCCAGCTGAAACTGATTCGTAGGTACTTGGAAGATAGCCACGAAACGGCAGTTAACAGAATTTTGGCGCACTGGAAATGACTGAAAATGTGCTATTTCAATTGCATTTGAAGTTATTTACTGTGGTCGGTATATTCGGAATTTGGCGTAGGTACAGCTAAGGAGTAGATTTGCTAGGAGAGTTTGTTTCCTGATAGCTACAACCTAGGCGTCTTTAGGTCAAGAGTGAATATGTTATTTCTAGGCAAATGTTTTCCATCGTCGACCACATCATCGCTTATCATCAGTTGAGATGGTGGTTAAACGCGAGCCTAACAATTAAAAGAAAATAAATTAATGAAGACAACTTTCAAGAAGTTTAGTGTGTTGGATTTTCTTCTTGAAACCCTCATCGAGGACCTTAACGTTAATCTGGCAAAATTTTGAAGTTATCTGCCGTGATTGGAGAATCAGTCTGCTTTAACCCACTTTTTTCTGTCTTGAATTTGAAGCAAACCGTTTCATTGGGTGGGGAATAATTAAATAACAAGTTCTCTCGCTCTGGATGGAGAGAGAGGGAGTATTATTTTTACTGACTAAAACCCACTTCTGTTCAATCAGTTGCTTACAATCCCTCCTCAGAATCAGTTTCTCATTTTTTTTTTCAGCCTAAATACATCAACTGTTGGACATAGGCTTCCCCCAAGTGTCGCCACAAAGAACGTTCATAAGCTTCTGGCATCACCAGGTCATCGGTCTTCCTTAGGAGATCTTCGTACGCTGCGTCTTACGCGGTCGCCACTCCAGAACCTCGTTTAGTTTCTCATTCGTTATGTTAGAAAGTAAAACTTAAGATTATGTAATGTCTGTACAATAGCTTAAAGTTCACTAGTTTGTTGTCGCCATTATCAAGCACTTACAACTGATAAGAGTCGCCCAGTTCCTGTGTGTCGTAATAGTTATTTCCAATATTAATATATCATACACACCGCTTTTTAGGAATGTTTTCATCCAACTCAGAACATTGTACTGTATTTTTAACCGACTTCGAAAAGGAGGAGGTTCTATGTTCGGCTGAATGTATGTTTTTTTTTTTATATGTATGTTCACCGATATTTCGGTCAAATGTGGACCGATTTTGAAATTTTTTTTTTTTGATTGAAAGGTTATGCTTCCAAGTTGGTCCCATAGAAATATTGTTATGATCTGATCATGAACTTCGAAGATATGGAACAGAACTCCTCATAGAATCATAGCAGAACTGTCGTAACAAGTAAAATTGTTTTGTTTATACGTGTAGTCGATGACTGACTCAAAGAAATGTAGGGGGAGGGGAAAGGGGGAGAGGGTAAATTCATGTAATATTTACCGTATTTGGGATTATAAGAATCGTTATGAGATGCACTCTGGCTATAAGGTAATTTCTGTTTAGCTGAAGGGTAGGTACTTTTTAGTGGTGCTACCATAACTAAAAAGTGAAAAATAAAAAACTTTTTACAAAAAAAAATTAAACCGACTTCAAAAAGCACAAAATAACTTTAATTTCGGAAGTCAGTGTTAAATAACGAAGAGACAAGATTAGGTATCTATTATAGAAACACCGACTTCCGAAATTAAAGTTATTTTGTGCTTTTTGAAGTCGGTTTAAATTATTTTTGTAAAAAGTTTTTTTATTAGGAATGGTTTCATCCAACTCGGAACATTTTATTGTATTTTTTTGGAGATTGAAAACCATCAAATAACTTCTCCCGCTCTCAGCCATATCTTTTAGCAATATTTTGTGAGATGATGATGTGTATTAGCTTTTCTCCGCGGTTTCGCCCGCATACATAAAATGTAGCCTATGTCACTCAGGAATAAAGCAGCTTTCTATCGGTGAAAAAAAATTAGCAATCGGACCAGTACTTTCAGAGATAAAAATAAAAAAACAAAACTTTACCTCTTCATAATATTAGTGTAAATGGATGAAACCTATCATGCTTTGTCCACCTCGGTAAATGTTACCAAGTTGATAGGTCCATTCGTGATTACAGAACTTGACTTTTAATTTAAATTTAAAGTAGGTATTTGAGTGGCAAAGCGTTTCGACCCCTTCAGACACCGTCAATTAGAGACACAATAGTTAGACAATAGATGCGCGAAGACATCGTTCGCTTGGGGATTCATGAACTAATATCCGTGGTTTCGTCTCATCGTTTATAAGTACTGCGTACAATAAACGCTGCGTGATATTCAATCTATTCAATCGAAGGACAGGAACAATTTGCCTGCTGCGGTCTTCCGTTCGATTATAATGTAGGTGTCTTCAAGGCTAAAATGACTAGGCTCCTAATAAACTAGTGCGCCTCACCATCAACGATTGCACTGCCTTCCATCAGGTAGGATCACAGTTAAGCACTAGTTTATATCATTAAAAAAAATCAATACTTTGAAATGGCCAATCGATGCATTTGATAATTTGAGAGGGCCGACTAGGAGTAGGTAATCATGCGTTCCTCTTCAACAGATTTGTTATTTTTCGCATTTGTCAGGTATACACCGTAAAATTCATGCATTAGGTACCTAATTAAAATTATTATATTATCTGTTTACACTATACTTGTTAGTCACACACTCATATTTCAGCATTAATTTACCTGTTGAGTTTATAATGAATGAATTAGTGACCAATATACGTCTAAAGTGCGCCAAAATTAGCCAACATGGATGCCATGCCACACAAGGTTATAAAGAAAACACATAACATTTGATAAATCCATTTAATGATGTTAATCACATACAAAAACAGCTTCTATATGAATATTACCTTCTTATCCACCTGAAGAACCGATTCCCCCCTTTCTTCCCGCTATTTTTCTTCTTCTTCCCCATTTTCTACAATTATCATACAGCACAAACACTTTTATACACTGTCTTTTCAAAAAAGTATATCACTTTGAGTATTCACGCAAATACCACTAGGTACACCTTGTCACGTATGTTTCTGACCGATACAGGACCCTCGGAGGCTCTTAGAATAAAAAATACAGTATTAGACACTAAAATTAGTAATTTAATCTCAAAAACAGTTATATACAGAAGCGTTTATTTACAAAAAAGTTAGCTTGTTCCTGAAAATATTTACCAAGATGGCTGATGCTATAATCTATGGTTTAAATCGAAAGTTTAGAAGCGCGCGTTTGGCCGTGCGAGAGCATACTGGCTTGTGCCGTCGACAAAATTAGACGCCAAAAAAAAAAAACTATAGATGCATCTCGAGAAATGCAGCGATGATTTTATTTTGGTACTGACTACTAAAGAGATTATTACGATTCCTGCAGACTGTTTGGTTTGAATTACAGTTTAGAAGGGATATCGATACGGTTTTGATTCGATACATGTTTGATTTTGCTACTACTGTTATGATAACATAATTTCTAGTAACCATCAAATGTTTTTAGGTATTTTTTTTTTTCATTTTAAGTCAGTGTTAATTGTATGTTGGTTAAAATATGATTGCTTGGTCGTAATACGTATTTATTTACGGAAATATTATCATTAAAATCATCAATGCAACTTTCTCTATTTATGTAGCCCTAACTTTTAGCTATTAGCGTATAATATTTTTAGTGTTTTTTTTTTTTTAATTCATATAAGAAGTTTTAACTAGTTAAGTGTTTTTATTTTTCCTGTTTAAAAATTTATACTCCAATAAACTGAAATATATTTTTGTTATAACCCTATTGAATAACTTTTTTTAAATGAAATAGCAATTCCATAGAGTAAGAGGAACCGACAAATAAAAAAAATATTGAAAATTTGAATTTCGAGAACGACCCTAGCGCTTTCACCAAAAAACTGTTCAGAATAGACAAAGGCCTTGCAATCCTAACGCGTAATAATGTTTGGATAAAGTCGTATTTACAAACAAATCACGCGCGAAATATTTCGTTTTTGCATTTTATCTCGTAAACGACAGCTCTGGTAAACAAATACCAGACGTGGTTTCTTTACGTATGTCTTACGTAGATGATGTAGACGAATTTTTATCGTACCTACACGTTTGGCTTCACTCTCTAAAAACGTTTTTTTAAGAAAGCAGAAAAACATCTAGACATCTACGTCTAGTTGTTTTTCTGCTGAATTGGGTTCAGCCTAGACCATTCTTGCGTCAGTTAGGTACTGCCAAACATACAAATGGAACTCAGTTTTTAACCCTATCAAAGTTACGACGAAATAGTATTTTGTAATTTAATAGTACTTTGTGTAAATGTATTTCATCACCACTGCTCTCAAAACAGTGAAGGAAAACATCGTGAGGAAACCGGCATGTCTTAGAATCAAAAATTCGAAGACGTGACATTCACCAACCTGAACTGGACCCGCGTGGTGTACTACATCCCATTCTCTTTCCTAGAGAGAAGGCCTGAGTCCCAGCAGTGGGAACATTTTAAGGCCAACTATGCGTTTGACAGGTCCCTCACTTAAAGGTTTTTTAAGATAGCTGTCTAGATGTCTTTCTGCTGAATTGGATCTAGCCTAGACCATTCTTGCGTCAGTTACTGCCAAACATACAAATGGAAACATACAAATTTTTAACCCTATCAAAGTTACGACGAAATATTATTTTGTAAACTGATATATTTTCTTTTATATAAATGCGAGGACTATGTTGATAACTTATTTTTTCTTTTTTCTTATCGGTAATTTAACGTATGTCTGGCAAATTGAGTATTTTCTGCGGCCTACTCAAATGAAGGTCATTTGAGTAGGCCGAATGAAGGTCCTTGGTAATGTTCGTCAAGTCGTTGAACTCCTTAGTAGTCCTGAGTTGGGCTTTGCGGATACTGACAAATTCTTGCACTGACTGGAGTGGACCTGACTCAAATCTTTAAGGTTCTTTCTTTAAAACACCATCTCAGACAAATCTGATTGGTTCTCATGTGATTTGACCATTACATCATTATTTATTTACTGTATGGACTTTAAGAGACTGACCCCTGAGATTGTTTCGGTATTTCTTCTGAGGGTAGTTAGCTAGTCAACACCGGCCTCACCTAGTTTAAACTGACGAAAAAGAAATGATGTAGAAGTGTTTTTTATTTAAAACCTATTTGCAAAATAAATATCATTGTCAAAGTAGATTATGTGACTAGGAGATAAAGTAGTGCCTATAAGTCGCGGGCGGCATGTTGAATTCCGAACTAAGGTTGCTAAGTTTTAATCCCGAACGCTAGTGAGGGATTTATATAAATTAATATGTTTATTATTCCTTCACATTTATCGACCGAAAGATTTGGCTAAAAAGGAATAGCATAATATATTTTTATCCCGGAAGTATATGAATAGAATTTAATAAAGTCTGTTCGTAAATGATAAATGATAAATGATCTTTATTTTGTAAATAGGTTTTAAAAAAACACTTTTACACGTCAATTTTGTTTTCAGTCAGTTTTAACGAGATGAGGCCGGTGTTTCCTAGCTGACTACCCTGAGAAGAAACACCGAAACAAACTCAGGGGTCAAAGTCTCTTTTAAAGTCCATACAGTTAACATGTACTGGTCAAATCATATGAGAACCATGCAGACCAGTGTCTCAGATGGCCTTTTGAGGAAAGAACCACACAGATTTGAGTGGACCTGTCCAGTCAGTGCAAGCATTTGTCAGTATTCGTGTAGCTCAAACTTAGGACTACCAAGGAGCTCAACGACTTGACGAACAATACCAAAGATAGAACATTTGGGTAGGCCGCGTCAAATACTCAAAACTGCCAGACATCATATAAAAATACAGAAAAGAAAAAAGTAATCCACATAGTTCCCACATTCACAATAATAAAATACTAGTATTTACAAAATGTAACACTCGACATATATAAAATAAAATAAAAAATATTATTATCAATATTTATCAAATCATTAAAATATTATCAAATTAAAATAAAATAAAGAACCTTCTAAGTTCTAAGTCTAATTGTAAAATAAAGTTTTAAACAAGAATCATCAAATGTCAAAATGTAAATAAAAATAATCATTATAATATATATAGTAGTAATCAGAAAATACTTATATAACAACTAATATAGACAGTACTGGAGCAGATCAATCCCAAGCTGTTTTGTCTTCAAGATACTCTTTTACAGTGTAAAAAGCCTTCTGACAAAGTTTCCGCTTTACAAATGATTTAAACTTATTCAGGCTAAGTTCTTGAATGTGACTGGGAAGTTTATTATAAAAGTGTATACATTGGCATCTAAATGAGCCTCCTATTTTTTTGAGCCTGGTTGCAGGAACTACAAATTTGTGTTTGTTCCTAGTATTTACACTATGGATATCACTATATTTTTTAAACATGTTTTTGTTTTTATGAACATACAAAATATTGTCATAGATATACTGAGAAGGTACAGTCAAAATATTAATATTTTTAAATTTATCTCTGAGCGAGTATCTGGGACTCAATTTATAAATTGCACGAATAGCCCTTTTCTGCAAAACAAAAATTGACTGGATATCGGCGGCATTTCCCCACAATAAAATGCCGTATGACATAACACTATGAAAATAGCTGAAATAAACTAAACGGGCTGTTTCTAAGTCAGTTAAATTTCGAATTTTTCTAACAGCATATGCTGCAGAGCTAAGTTTTTTAGATAATTTATCAATATGTGGGCCCCACTGAAGCTTAGAATCTAGAGTTATGCCCAAAAACACTGTAGTGTCTTCAGGTCTCAACTCTTTACCCTTTATTTGTACACTAGTTTCCACTTGTACTAACATGCTACTACTAACATGTGGCATCGTAAATTTAATACATTTCGTTTTTTTTTCATTAAGGAGAAGGTTATTGACATTAAACCAGTGTACTAGTTTAGAAAGAGCTATATTTATATCGTCAGTATCTGATTGCTGACGTTTGAGCTTAAACAAAAGGGAAGTATCGTCTGCAAACAACACTATATCATGGTTATCCTTTATCAGGTAAGGTAAATCATTTATATAAATTAGAAATAAAAATGGTCCAAGAATTGAGCCCTCGGGGACACCCATTGTTACTATAGACCCGGGTGATCTTTTCCCATTCACGTCAACTCTCTGAATCCTATCACTTAGATAAGAAGTAAGAAGATCCAAAGAGGAGTTCCGAATTCCGTAATAGCGGAGCTTCCTGACTAAAGTTTCATGGAGAACACAATCGAACGCCTTGGACAAATCACAAAAAATGCCCAGAGCATCGCATTTGTCTTCCCATGCATTATAGACATGTCCCAAAAGTTCAACGCCGGCGTCGGCTGTTGAACGACCCCTTGTAAAACCGAATTGCTTAGTATGTAACAATTTATGTCTATTAAAAAATCTTTGTAATTGTTCTAAAATAAGTTTCTCAAATATTTTACTAAAAGTGGGTAGCACTGAAATGGGTCTATAATTAGTAGGGTCAGTTGTACTACCCGTTTTAAACAATGGTATTATTTTACTATACTTCATTAAGTCAGGAAACTCACCACAATCAACTGTTAAAAATAAGTGCTAGACTAGGAGCTACTACGTTGATAATCGATTTTACAACATCCACAGAATTTCCCCATAAATCTGTAGTCTTTTTTACATTTAAAGTGTTAAAGGTTTTAATTATATCTAAATAAGTCACATGTTCGAAATTAAAATTGAAGTCGCAAACTTTCACATTTTCTTTAAGCAGAGACTCTACAGCAGAGGGTGATGAGTTAAGAGATTTTGTAGTTAATATGGGGATCTCCGAAAAGAAGTTTTCAAAAGCCGCGGCAACCTGAGTGTCCGATTTAATCACATTGTCATCAATTACAAGGCTTAAGTCACTACAAGGTCTTGTGGACCTTCCAGTCTCATTATTTATAATATTCCAAGTCGTTTTAATGATATTATTACTATTTTTAATTTTAGAACTCAAATAACGCGACTTTGCAACAGAGCATACTTTTTTAAATAATTTGGAATAATTTCTAACATATAAACTAAATTCATCAGTGTTAACATAAATCTTTTCATCATACAACTCATAAAGCCGAGTTCTACTTTTATGAATACCAATGGTAGCCCATTCACTAAAAGATACGTTACTATTGACGGAAATGGTCTTAGGTATAAAGGTGGAATCAAAATGCTCACAGTAGCCATTAAAAAAACTTTCATATTGATGATTGATATCATCTAAAGTTGACAACGTTGGTAAATTATCAATGAGTTTAGTTTTAAAAGTTTCTAAACGACTCACAGTACGTAGGTACGTAGGTTTTAGATACAGCATAATAACATCCAGTCATGTAGAATAATCCACAAAAAGTAAAAGAGCAAATGAAATATATTTAGATCAGCTGCAGTGAGTCACAAAGATCTATACTCGGAGGCGAAGAGATTCAACATCATGTGATGTGGCAAACTGATGATGGTTACTCATGAAAACCATGTTGAAATCGTGAAAGAAATAAACTGCGGTTTTTTGTATGCATGGTCTATGACTCATAGAGATACTAAATTGGAAGAAGTTATAGGCTGGTATTTTTGAGTTCTGTAACTAACAACTGTTCTAAGACTTCGCTGTCCTTCCGTCTGTCACCAGGCTGTTCCTTATGAACCGTCATAGTTATGTGGATCCTTGTTTGGTCATATCTTTGCTGTAGGATTTCTATGATAATGAAAAGTCTAAGGAAAGTAGGCCAAGCGAAAATTGGCGTATCACCAAACTTTAACGCTTAAATGATCTGGCCAGATCATGAAGTGATTACTATGATCTGGCCACGACAAGTCGATGCCTATATCTTTTTTTTTAATTCTATTTTGTTATTTGCCTATGATTAAAATAAATAATTCCTTCAAAAAAAAAAAACACTACCTAATTCCAATTTAATTTAATTATGACTGGAACTTGATTTTCTAATATTTGTGCATTATTTTGACTGGCCTGTTGGTCTAGTGGTTAGTGGCTCTGACTGCTATGCCGGAGGTCCGATTCCCACCCAGGACAAATGTTTATGTGATGAGCATAATCATTTGTTCTGTGTCTGGGTGTAATTTATCTATATTGTGTATGTATTTAGAAATATATAAGTATGTTTATCAGTTGTCTAGTACCCATAAGACAAGCTCTGCTTAGCTTGGGACTAGACGGCGTTGTGTGATAGTTGTGGAATATTATATTATTAAATGGCGTGTATATGTACAAGGTGTGCATTATTTCAGTTTTGTAATGTTGTATAGAGAAATTATGCTCTGAATAGTGAAGAATGGTTTTAAAAGAAACATATGATTGCATCAGAATTAAACACCATTTGGGAAGCTTCCAACACTCTTTTGCAAGCTTTGATGCAGCGAGGAAGTGAAACTAGCCAATATTGGTGTCAAACTAAAAGTTGGCCAAACATGTGCAATTGGATACAAAAGGGGCCCTTGGCAAACTATCTACTAGTTTTATATAAGGGTATATTTGATAGCCTAGTCTACGTTTTTAAAAAATTGGTTAAGTACGAGTCGGACTCGAACATAGAGGGTTCCGTAAATTAAACTCAAGTAAAAAATCACGTTAGTTGTATGTAAGCCCCACTTAAATATTTCTTTTATTTTGTTTTTAGTGTTTGTCATAGCGGCAATTGATATACACCCCATTTCAATTGCTTACTCGTAGTATGCAATTAATATGGTACTCATCTGGGAAAATGTACTATTCCGATTGAAAGATTTGTAACCATAGTCAATAAATAAATAAAAAAAAGACCTGTCTTAACCTGTCGAGAGCATTTTTTCCTAAGCAATACGAAACTTTTATTACAAACTTTTATTTAGTTTCACCTGGGTTAATTTTTTTTGATCTACTTCCCGTTTACCAATTGAATTGAAATTTTGCATGTACGTGTAAATCAGATGACAATGCAAAATTATTATGACATGGATCTCATCTAAAAAAAAGTTTTTTTTTTAAACTTGAATCGGTTTCGATGACTGTTGCGGAGTTCCACAACTCCGCAAAATATTACAAAAAGGGTAAACATAATTACGTCACCGTGATGCAACTCCGTTTGGGCTGCGTCCAACTCCGAGATAAGAATGAGGAAACGACTGAAATAGTCACCAGAGTGGACGCTGGATCTGAACTACCGTCTAATTGTAAATATTCTACGATGACCGCAGTTTACAGCGAAAATTACGCGGTTTTCGCGCTACAAGACGTTTTAGTGAAGTCAGTTGATTCTTTAAAGAGATTGGTATAAAGAAACTCAAAAATGAAGGAGAAAAACCGACCAAGTGCGGGTAAGACTCGCGTACGATAGGTTCCGTAAAATACGAACGTTATCTATACAGCATTAGACGTATTACTTTTTTTTTTAAAACACATTATCTGTGAAAAACATTTTGCACCAAGTGCAACCCCATTTTGTGTCCAGGCAATCTCTGTCCATTCTAGGTTGCCTAGAAGAAATCGCCTGGTGCGATAAGGCCGCCAATTGTGTGTTTTCTATTGTATGGTTTCTTTTTGTAAATTTTTATTCTTGATGTGCAATAAAGAATATATAAATAAATAAATATCAAATGTCTAGCTATCAAGGTTCATAAGATATAGCCTGGTGGCAGACCGACAGATGGACAGTGAGGTCTTGGTAAGAGCGTCCCAAAAATATATTTCTAGTGTTCAATGAAAAAGTCTACGAGTACATCCCTATTGTCAGCGCATCTCATGGTCCCCGCACTAGCTTCTTTGACAGTAGAACAGAGAATTACGGAATTTTTGGCGGGATTAATTGATTCCTAGTAGATATGGTGGTATAAAATTATTGTAGTTTTGCATCTCATGTGCCTGTAACTGAACAATAGGTATACAATGTGGAATCATTGAAACAGGCGTGATCTCTGTAAAATGAAGCTGAGATTTTTTTTGTAGGTGACTACTTCAACGAAGTTTGCCGAGAAGGTCAACTGCATTTGCTGCCAAATACTACACAAAAATTAGAATGTGTACATTCTACTATAAAGGTAAACAAAATATCATACGAAGACATGGCTTAAAAGACTTAGTACCCAAGCCAAAAACATTAACAAAAAAAAAAAAAACAAAAATTCGCGCCATTTTCGCGGTGTTCTAAGCTTTAAAGTTTAAAAGTATAACACCGCGTAAATCTTCGTCAAAATTTGACTAGATTTGAAATTGTAATTAAAAGTATTTGTATGTTATAACTGCGTTTATCTTTAATACCAGTAAAAACCAAAAATAGTTGAGATTAGGGACCGTAAGTGAGTAACTGATGACTCAGTCTATCATCATCATCATTTCAGCCGATACACGTCCACTGCTGGACATAGGCCTCCCCCAAGCGCCGCCACAACGAACGCTCCCGCGCGTCTCGCATCCATCGGCTTCCCGCAACCTTCACCAGGTCATCAGACCACCTTGTTGGAGGCCTTCCAACGTTGCGTCTTCCGGTACGCGGGCGCCAATCCAGAACCTTTCGGCCCCAACGGCCATCTGTTCTGCGAGCAATGTGCCCTGCCCATTGCCACTTAAGTTTGGCAATTCTTTGCGCTATGTCGGCAACCTTAGTTCTCCTGCGGATGTCTTCATTTTTGATTCGATCACGCAAGGTAACCCCGAGCATAGCCCTTTCCATTGCCCTTTGGGTGACTTTAAGCCTTCTGATGAGGCCCATTGTTAGCGACCACGTTTCGGAGCCATATGTCATCACTGGCAACACGCACTGATCATAGACTTTCGTCTTGAGACACTGTGGTATATTGGACGAGAAGACACCGCGTAGCTTCCCGAACGCCGCCCAGCCGAGTTGGATTCGACGGTTGACCTCTTTCTCGAAGTTCGACCTACCTAACTGGACTGTCTGTCCGAGGTAGACGTAATCTTCCACAACTTCGAGTGTAGAGTCTCCGATCTTGATAGGAGTAGGCGCTACATGGTTGTTAATCATGATTTTGGTTTTATCCATGTTCATTTTAAGACCCACTCTTTCGGAAGCTCTACTGAGGTCATTGAGCATTGTGCTGAGCTCCTCCATAGTCTCAGCCATGACTACTATGTCGTCAGCAAACCGAAGGTGAGTGATGTACTCGCCATTGACATTAATGCCTAGTCCACTCCAGTCCAGAACCTTGAAGACATCTTCCATTGCGGCGGTGAACAGTTTCGGAGAAATAACGTCTCCCTGCCTCACACCCCGCTGCAAAAGGATAGGTTTCGAGATCTGGTCCTGTAGTCGGACTGACATAGTGGCGTTTTCGTACAAACACTTCAGCACCTCGATGTACCGATAGTCAATTTGGCACCGTTGGAGAGACTGCAGCACCGCCCAAGTCTCAATCGAATCAAAGGCTTTCTCGTAGTCCACAAACGCTAGGCAAAGAGGCAGGTTATACTCCTCGGTCTTCTGTATAACCTGCCGCAGCGTATGAATGTGGTCTACGGTGCTGAAACCTTTTCGGAATCCGGCTTGTTCGGGAGGCTGGAAGTCGTCGAACCTGCGCGCGAGACGGTTCGTGATGACCCTTGAAAACAGCTTGTAGACATGGCTCAGAAGTGAGATGGGCCTGTAATTCTTAAGCAGGGTATTGTCACCCTTCTTGAAGAAAAGTACCACCACACCTCTGCTCCATGCCTGCGGCGTTTTTCCCTCGAGTATGACGGAATTGAATAACTTCTGAAGGGCCTTCGCAGATTTAATACCGAGAGGATTAAAGACGCGATTGAGCGGAATAAGGGCTCCAAAGTATTTGCACGGGATCTGTCTATTGGGCAGAGCCAGCTCACGAAACTGAAGACCGATGATGGCAGAGTTATATCCGCCAAACCGGAGCTTCTGGGAGAGATCGAGGTTTTTTATGGACAGTTATACACGTCAGTCTCCAAACCCGATACAAATCTAGCAAACGACCCAAGAGCTAGATTGACTCGACACTACACTGAAGATATCCCGGACGTCAGCCTGTACGAGATAAGGATGGCTCTGAAGCAGTTGAAGAACAACAAGGCGTCGGGTGAGGACGGAATTACGGCTGAGCTCCTGAAGGCGGGTGGAAAACCGGTCCGCCAGATATATCCTCATACATGGACTCCACTTCGTCGTCGGGGTGTGCCGAGGTCGGGGCGTAAACCTGTATGACCTTCAGCGAATATCTTGAAGATATTCTGAGTATAAGGTACGCCACCCTGGCCGACACACTCTCGATCCTCACCACATTGTTCACGAGGGACCTGTGGACAATAAACCCGACACCACCTTGGGACTGCTGGTCACCCTCCCGGAAATAGAGCAGGTTACCGGATTCGAGGATTATCGTGTCCTCCCCCTGTCTTCGGACTTCAGATAATCCCACAATACTCCATCGTAACCCGCTCAACTCTTCCTCCAGTTCGGTGATCTTCTCGTCGGACCTGAGTGTGCGTACGTTAAACGTTGCCAGGTCCAGTCGTCGACGGTTAGACGTTCTCGCCCGGAGATTTTTAGCACCCCTGACCCCAGGGTTGCGCCTACGCCCGTCCACGTCAGCACAACCGGTGGAGTCGCCGGGCACTTGGGGCCTGTGCCTTATATTACTAGTCATTGGGGGGGGTTTGGACCATAACCCGCCACGCTGGTCCAGTGCGGGTTGGCGGGTCGCCATAGCCTCGTCTGTTTTTCAGCAGGGTGTACCACGTGCAGGTGAGGTTGGCTTGGGTCCCGACAGATGTTGATTGGGCCCCGTATACACCCCTAACCGACTTTTTTAAACTTAACATGAACCTATCTTTCCAGAAGAGTTTGAATTTTTTTTTCGTTACACTTTTCTTCAGTATTTTAATTATGCAAAGGTACCTCCTGTCTTCACTGATCTACACTGTCTTTTCATATTAATTTTGTAACATAAAAATATTGCAATAAGAATGATTATTTTGAAAAAGTAACTGTGGTTTTATCACCGATTCTTCTCCATAGGTATCGTACAAAAGCATCTGACGTTTTATAAGTGCTAAATCAGGCTTACAAGAAATAAAATATTTTAGATTGAATTTTGAGGTGTATCAATAGTAACAATCCCATTCCGTGAAAAATTATTAAGTTCTCTTCAATAGAAGGCAAGTCTAAACTAGACTGATTTATTATAAGTGTCCTTTGATCTCCAGAATATCTCAGAAATCAAACCAAAGAGCACGTCCGTTGCAAACTTCTTTCGTCATGCAACTAGTTCAAAACAAGCACAAATAAAATAACCAGAATGCATTCATTCCGTGTAAACGTCAAAGATAACCACACCAATTTAATTAGACCTCCTATTACAGTTAATTTTATTGAGTGAACAGGCCATTGTATGGTGGTCAAGCTTTCGCGCGCAGACGAAATGTCATGCCTTCCATTTTGAAAAGCTTTTTCCGTTCCATTTCTTTTTTTTGTTTCGGTATGTATGTTAATTAATTATTCTTAAAATTAATGGTGATCTTTCTTCAAGAGTTTGTTTCAAGTAAAAACATTTTTTTAATCATAATTACTCTTACAGTTTGCTATGTACGGGGCAAATTCGTTGACTCACTTTGAGCGACAAAAATTACGCGTGCCAGTTTGGCTTGATTTTTTGTTTTTAGATTTCTCGGAAGATATTTGAAACAGATTCTTCTCATGCGCCATTTCTTAGAGATGACTTTAAAATAAGCACTCGTGCAAAAGACCATAAAACTGAACTTGTCTTTTTTTTAAGCTCTTAATTTAGCACAAAGAAGATGCTTTGAGTTGTGTATTTTCGTACTTTTTAGGTCCTTGAAGTGAATGCTCCATTTTAAGCTGTCTTAGTTGGTCACTTACAAAATTGATTTCAATGGTTCGCACTTTTTTTCGACAATTTTATTTCAATTCGTAATGTCGTACACATCTAAACAAACATTGCCAAAATCACAACATAAACAAATCACTGTAGCACATTTATTTCATAGTTTACCACCATAGACAATACAAAAACTGTAAACCGCGCGGCCAAAAATAGCACTGCGACCGCGCTATATATATGGCCGCGTTTAAAAATTTGGAATTTTCAAAAAAAGAATAACCGTATAGTACTCGAGCGCTTGTCAAGAGTCCTGTAACGTCAGTCTATCGCAACAAATCCGCGGCAACTGACCTGTTGGATGTTAGAAAATACGTGCTTTTCGGGGAAGTCATATGTTTAATTATAGTACGCTATGAAATGTTTGATACAGTATGAGCGCGGTTCGAGGATAAAATTAATTTATGAAAGAGCAGACAGTTCGAAATATACGGGAGAAAATGTTGATGGTGCAGTTAATTTCTGTTTCATTTTTGTTCTATTTTACTGAAATGTTAAATCTTTAAATAACAGAACGTTGGAGACGGACGATGTGTGTGGAATAGTTAATATCGGGCATTTATAATCTGGGCGAGGATGAATGCGCGAGCGCAGACGCCTCTATTAGTCAGTAGTAGTTAGAAGAAAGCCGTGTATTCTTAAGTGGAAGAAATTCATGGAGTATTTTTTTCACGGAAATGGAAATTTTGTAAAAGAAATGTAGAGTGCACTGTACCACATCTTTATATTAAGTTCCTGGCCTATAATAAATCTTTCCCTTTGATAAATTATGATCTTGAGTCATAACTCATCAAAGACCATATTGTATTAAAATATATTTTATTATAACCTCGAGGGTTTCCTGCACTTCCCGCCAATAAATACTCTACGATACATATCGTACCACAACGAAGACAATGGAACCAAATATCCTTGGAAGCCGTGGCTTCCGATAGCCATTGAAGAGTTATTGTGAATCAACCTTCAAATGAGCTAGCATTGATTTATGGCTTTTAAATGGCAGTGACGAATACTGCGCAAATGTTTTTCAAGAAACCGTAGTTTCGATGCATCTTTTTTTTATTATTGGCTTGCGTTTGACCACCATCTCACCTGATGGTAAGCGATGATGTGGTCGACGACGGAACACGCTTGCCTAGAAGTAACCTATTCACTCTTGACTTAAAGACCCCTAAGTTGTAGCTATCAGGAAACAGACTCCAGCAGAGAATTCCAGTCCTTGGCTGTACGTACAATAAATGTGTTCCCAAAACGCCTTGTGCGTATGGGTGGAATGTCAACCATGTACCGATGGCGCAACGCCGTACGTCTTGTGGCCCGATGATGGAACGGACTTGGCGAAATTAGATTGTGCAATTCCAGTGCATACTCCCCGAAATGTAGACGATCTCTTCATCACCAGCATTTTTTGTGTGTTGTTCCCATTGCTGGGACTAAGGCCTCCTCTATAGGAGAGGGAATGGGTGCGGGTTACCTACTTATTGAGGTACTCTTCGGCCTAGGGCATTTAATTCATGAATCCCCAAGCGACCACCGGTGGCCGCGCATCTATTGTCTTACTATTGTGTCTCTAATTGACGGTATCTGAAGGGTTAAGTAGGTATTAATATGGAATAAATGGAAAGGTTGCTTATTTTCGATGTTTACGAACTACTTTATGAAAAACTTCTTATTTACATTCTTGGGTACATACCCTATAAATAAAACGCTCAATATTTTAATAATCTATGCGGACCCGGCGTTCACTTGACGTTTAACCGAATCTAATGGCGTGATATCACGCGCGAACGCCGGCGTTCGCTTGGGGTTTGAGAGGATGTGTATTGTAGTTGTGTGTTGTGCTCCTTAGTAGTCCTGAGTTGAGCTTTACGAATACTGAAAAATGCTTGCACTGACTGGACAGTTGACAGGTCTACTTAAATCTATATGGTTCGTTCCTCAAAAGACCATCTCAGACACTAATCTGCACGGTTCTCATGTGGTTTGATCATTACATGTTTTAAAAAGTAATAAACAAAATTATTTTTTAGTTGTCAATTGCAAAAAAGAAAAATTAGAGTTGGGCTTAGGTTGTTACCTAAGCTTTTTGAGAAGCTCGGACTAAAATCCAAGCTTTTTCTCTGAAATTTTTAATTTTACTACATTAATTCAATATGTCGTCGCCACTTTCCGGAGATTTTGGCAATGGCTGCAAAATAAATACGAATCGCTTTTAGTGTGCCAGACTTAAAACAATTATTTACTTAATTCAAAACACATTCGAAATAAGAATTGAAACCGAGAGAGAGAATAGTACTACTTATGCAATGCTTAGTTAGTGATTGGGTATGCAAGCTATGGAGTACTTAGTATCCGCAATGATCAATATTAAACTCGACTTTTAATTAAATCTATGAACAATATGGTAGTTTCCATGGTCAAAATAACTACATTTTATTTAGTCCGTATTTTAGATTATAAAAAAAGATTGAACACGTATTTTTTCTTTTTTCGATTTAACAAAAAATAACAAAGATTTTTAAAGTGCCCCCGTGCGATAAAATGCAGCACGGCGTGACGTTACACGTAACTTTAATGGGCTATATCTTTGTCATTTTTGGTTTAATTTACAAATAAAAAAAAATACGTGTCCCTTATTTTTGAATACTCTAAAAGACGGACTAATTACGGCAACTACTTAGCCTATTAAATTTATACAATGGCTACATTTATTGACTAACTTCTTTTTTAAGGTGGAAAATCATCAAACAACTCTTTCCCCTCTCTCAGTATTCTCCATCTAAAACTCTTCAGTGTTCTTTCAGTTGCGTTGTATATCCCAGGGCCACAGTACTGACTAAAATCCCACTCCAATTCCTTCGTTGTCTTATGTAGCAGGGGCTGAGCTACCTTTCGGAGCTAACCTGGCCCCAGTATAGGTTTCGACTCAGCTGGGGCTGCCGTTGCTGAAAACTCCTTGAGACGCGCGGGAACAGTGCGCGCCGTCGACGACTTGGGCTCGGTCCGGACAGCGAGCTAATAAAACCGTAACTAGAGTGAACTAATATTGCACAAATCGCAACACTAGCATCGAAGTACCAACGACAAATCGTAAGATGTAAATCGTAACGACTGCGAAAAGCACTATATTATGGTAATACATACACGACGTACTGCTGAAATTGGTCCAAGGTCAGGTATCACATACTTTGGTATAAAATTGAAAGTCATGACTAATCAGTCTCTTTGAGGGTTATAACATCATCTGATTAGAAGTTTGTTTATGTATTTATAAAGACAAAGAGATGACAGTTGTGTACACTAGAATTTATGGTAATTTTCTTTACTCTATGAATTTTAAACATTGACATTATTATTTTTATTATGAGCCCGTTGTCCCATTGCAGGGCAAACGACTCCCTTTCGTTCTTCCACTCTTTTCTGTCCTTAGCCACTTCTGGCCAGCCCTTGAGGTAAGAGTCCGAATCGTCACGCCATCTCCTTCTGGGCCTACCGCGTCAACGGCTCCTGCTGTTCGGAATCCAGTCAGTAGTTGATTTGGCCCAATTTTGGGGTGACATGCGGCAGATGTGAGTATCTCGCTGTCCGACTGTCCGATAACTGTCCGGACCGAGCCCAAGTCGTCGACGGCGCGCACTTTCCCCGCGCGCCTAAAGGAGTTGACAGCAACGGCAGGGGCCCAGCTGGGTTGAAGCCTACTGGGGCCAGGGTTTGATCCGAAAGGTAGCTCAGCCCACGGTACGAAAGGCAATGCAGGAACTGGTTTTCAATCAGTAGTCACAAGTCAGTCAGTGAAAAAAAAACCTGCCTAGTTCCATTTTACTTTGGCGGCCGAGTTACCTACGTCTGCGATTTGTGTTTTGGAATGAAGAAACGAAACATTGCCAAAAAATAAACTAATTCATGAATGGAAAAAGTTGAAAGAAATGTCACGAAGCATTGCATGTGTGAAATTTTAATTTGTCTCATCACGAAACAGTTTTGTCATAACAAACACGCACAAGTAACCAACACAAAATGCCAACAAACGAAAAACCGGCGTTTACCGCAATATTCGTTCTGAAACTCGCACAAAATAGGACACATCAATGAAAACTCGTCGTAAAGTGTGCGGTTAATATTTCAGACTTTTACGACTCGCACTGCTTATAAATACTTCACAAGAAGTTATTCTAAAGTGTGGCTAATAAGTGAGAAGTCTACTTGTTAGTTTTATTTTGCTGTAATAGGGAGACTGCGAGTCTTATAGGTACTTACACGTTTTCACAACATTACGAAAGACTTTTTTTTTTGCTGTGTACTCTTACGAAGAAATAAAATGACAGAAAGGGCAGACCAGCAGGGCTCGCTGGCATACTTTTCCGCTAGTGCGAAAAAACAGTAAATTGCGTGGCTAAAGTAATAGGGGTAGAAGAAGGTTTTCGAATTATATTTAAAAGTTTTTTGATGGATGGATACTAAATTAGTGAATAGGTATACTTGAATTATTATCCATGTCAAATCAGAAACGTTTATTTCTAATGGACAATTTGCAAGCACTTTTGAATTGCCAAAATGTCGATCAGCCAAAAAAAGTAATGTTAAATTGCACGTTCTATAGCGTACATCTCTATGGAGAAGAACGTGCAAGAAACTCTATGGACACTCTTTTAAAATCATATTATGAGCTAGAGCTAGTAGAGTAGGGTAGAATAGGGTAGAGTAGGGTAGGGTAGGGTAGAGTTGCGTATAGTAGGGTAGAGTAGTGTAGAGTAGGGTAGGGTAGAGTTGGGTATAGTAGGGTGGAGTAGGGAAGAGCGGGAGCGAAGCCGCGCGGGCAAAAGCTAGTATTTTCATAAATTGAGTGACATTTTGATATATAAACAAACTCTAATAACTTTGCTGTTTATGAATATTATTTATTGATACTTTACCTAAATAATAAAGAGACTGTTCTAATAAGCCCTTTAAGTATTTGTATTAATTAAAAATTAGTGATGTATAATCTTGCTTGAAAGATAAATTAGAAAAGCACATTCTATTTTAGAAACAAAAATCCTATAAAACTAAGCAGAGCAGCATTCTACACAAATGATAACTCAGAGCAAGCTGCTAATACTAATGAAATATGGAGGACATCGAGAATAAAGCTATTTTAACATAAATAACTTGCTGGAAATGTTAGTAGACATTTAATCTCTCTTCTACAAGGGCTTAGCCTGGCTATTCTCGCTGACAGGGGTGCTTAACCTTTGAGCCGCTTGTGTCGGACATATCTGACAGTCTTGACTTGGCTTCACGCCTAAATGGCAAAACCGATTTTGATGAAACTTGGTACACGGACAGACCATGTTGTGTGATAGTTGTGGAATATTATTATTATTATTATTATGTCTGGAATAGGACATAGGCCTGCGTGACTGGACTGTTGGTCTAGTGGTTAGCGGCACTGACTGTTACGCTGGAGGCCGTGGGTTCGATTCTCACCCAGGATAAATGTTTATGTGATGAGCATAATCATTTTTTCTGTGTCTGGGTGTAATTTATCTATAATATGTATGTATTTAGAAATATATAAGTATGTTTATCAGTTGTCTAGTACCCATAACACAAGCTCTACTTAGCTTGGGACTACACGGCGTTGCGTGTGTGATAGTTGTGGAATATATTATATTATTATTATTAGTCTTGCGTTTAATCCGCCAGGGTTGCACATCCAAACAGGGTTGCACGGACCAAATACTCACGATACACAGACCCTGGCGAATAGGACACGAAAACACTCGTCGTGTTAATCAGACGCAAGCAGTTAAGGAGTTAAAAGATGAACTATATTAAAAGACCATATCTAATTCAACATAAAAGTATATGAAAAAAAAATGCTTTGTTATGTGTTATACGTAATTTTTCTATTATTGCCAAAAACCCTAACGTCACATCTTTATTTCAAAAGGGGTTCTTTGTTTGTTTTAAAAGGTGTATTTAGGTGTCTTCAAGGCTAGGTTGAAAAGGCTCTTAATAAATTAGTGCGCCTCACCATCAACGACTGTATCACCACCACATGAGTAGATAAACGGATCACTGCTTACCATCAGGTGGGATCGCATAGCATTAGTTTATACTACATAATCTATATATATAAAAATGAGCCCCGTTTTCCGTTGTCACGACATGGCATGAGTAGGGTAGGGTAGGGTAGAGTAGGGTAGGGTAGGGTAGAGTAGGGTAGGGTAGGGTAGAGTAGGGTAGAGTAGGGTAGAGTAGGGTAGGGTAGAGTAGTGTAGAGTAGGGTAGAGTTGGGTATAGTAGGGTGGAGTAGGGAAGAGCGGGAGCGAAGCCGCGCGGGCAAAAGCTAGTTTAATATAAAAAAGACAGACGCTCTGGAATAAAGCAGCTTTCTATCGGTGAAAATTTCAGCCATCGGACCAGTACTTTCAGAAATTACCTCCTACAAACAAAAAAAGCAAACTACCTCTTTATTATATTAGTGTAGATTAGTACCTATAAGTTCGAGAATGGACCTTTGAGTTTGAAATGTTCATATCATTTCAAACTCAAAGGTCCATTCTCGAACATCTCACAGTAAAATATTGCTGACTGGAACTTGATCTGTCTAAATCTAAACAGGTACTATTTAAGTCTATCAACTTCAGAGCTTTAATTACAACATTATGACAAGCAGCTGACAAAACACTTAGCACTTCTTCCTTTTTCATAGAAGTTCAATGTCTTCATCAAATAAAAACCATAAACAACACAGAATCACAGATATCACGTTACACTCAACCAAATGTTCTACATCTCTGCTCCCGCGCCATTTTCTATTAATAACTGTCAAAACAAGTATTAAATTTGAAATTAATATTGCACTTACTAAAATTTATTAGGCGTTACGTTTATAACTTAATTGGATGACCAATTTAATTGAAATCGTAAAGATATATTGTGAGAAGTTATTGTATTTGCTCATTTTATATTGGTACAGAGTAAAATTATGGGGGTATTTAATGATGTCACGTCAACGACTTCAATCATATCGTGAAAAAGGGAGGGAGAGGTAGACCGCAAGTTACTGTACCCCACATGTAAGTTGGTAAGATTTTCACGTAGTGGGGATAAATTCGCGCATGGTGCATTTGTGCGGGGGGCAAAGGTCGACTAACGCACCAATCGCGCGCTCGTATCGGCGCTACCTCATACCCCGCGTCCCGTTTGACCACCAAATAGATCTAAAAAACGATTTTTGCGCAATAACGACTCTTGCCAACTTACGTGCCGGGTACTGTACCTGAATGACAAATATCCGCAAGAACATGCAAAAGCTTAGCCTTACGGATGACGATGCTTTTCAGCGAAATGAATGGCGCCATGATTAAGAAAGCCGACCCCGCGTAACGGGAAGAGAAGAAAAAAGAAGAAGATCGACTTGAAGTGAAACACATTTTCATCAAGCAACATTTTAACTTCTAAATCATGAATCCAAGATAGAGGAGAAAACGGAGTTATGTTAGCGGGTTTTGTTGGGTCGCGCTTGACCACTATCTCACCTGATGGTAAGCAGTGACGAGGTCGACAATAGAACACATTTCCCTATAGGTAGAAGTGTAAATTTTTGATAACTTATACCTGCCTACTAGCAAAAGACTAGAATAAATATAAATAATTAGCTTTCCGCCCGCGGCTACGCCCGCGTGGACTACAGTTTATATCGCGCGGGCAGAGACCCGTGCTCAGAAGTGGAATTATAGGTAGCTTATGTGTTATTCCAGTGTCTCTTCTACCTACCTACCAAATTTGATCTAAATCCGTTCAGTAGTTTTTGCGTGAAAGCGTAACAGACAGACAGACAGACAGACAGAGTTACTTTCGCATTTTTATAATATTATTATTATATTACTAGCTTCTGCCCGCGACTTCGTCCGCGGAAAATTTCTTGTTTTAAAATAAGATTACACTCGATTAGACGATGCGCACGTTCAGCGCTAGATTCCTGAGCACGGGCCTGTGATGTTATGGCATTTTGCCTAGCGAGCCGCTGCGAGCGCTCAGCGCTAGTCTCCCTATCCCTTGTCTCAGAGACATGGTGCCTTAAATGAGATAGACGCTGCGCACGTTCAGCGCTAGATTCCCGAGCACGGGCCTGCGATGTTATGACATTTTGCCTACCAAGCCGCTGCGAGCGTTTAGCGCTAGTCTCCCTATCCCTTGTCTCAGAGACATGCTGCCTTAACTCAGATAGACGGTGCGCACGTTCAGCGCTAGTTCCTCGAGCACGGGCCCGCGATGTCCTCACATTTTGGCTAGCGAGGCGCTGTGAGCGCTCGGAGCTAGATTCTCTAGCGCGTGCTTGCGAAATATATTCTCTATTTCTCGAGAGGCGCTGCTCATTTTCAGGAGCAGATTCTTCCGTACGGCGTACTCGAGCGGCTCTTGTCTGTGATGTCTGCCGGGACAGTTGAGATTTCCTTTTAGACATGCTCTCAACAAACTACGCACAGACTTAAAAACAATTATGAACAAAAGGAGAGCGACTCGAACACCGTCCGCCTTTACAAAACAAAACAATCGTAATATCGAATAACTCGTATCGATTATTACGATAGAACGAAGTACGAAACTACGAACATACAAAAACGTACAACGAAATTACGATATTTTCGATTATGAGGTATCTATCAACAACAACAATCATACGAACGAAACAACCGAAACCAATAAGCAACTGACAGAAGAACTCCAACTAAGGACAACGTGGGTATAATAATTCGAGACGGTCATCAATCCACAGAAAGTCTTAACACCGCGATTCAGAAAAATTACGTAATTGCAGAACGCCATCTATGGGCAAATAGGTGAAACGTTGGGCACGCCACAATTATGGCGGTAAGTCCCCTCTTTGAGGCGTGGCTGGAAAGGCCTCACGGCGTCTTTACCTTCCGCATGACACAGGTCCTCACCGAACATGGCAAGTTCGGGAGGTTCCTGCACCGAATTAAAGCGGAAGAGACGCCCGAGTGTCGCCACTGTGTGGAACGCCCGGAGGACACGGTGGAGCACACAGTCGAGGTGTGCCCTGCCTGGGCAGAGCATCGCCGTGCCCTCGTGGGGGCGATCGGCGGCGGACACCTCTCGCGGCGGGCTCTGGTTGAGGCCATGGTCCTTAGCGAGGAGGAATGGCAGGCGGTCGCCTCCTTCTGCGAAGCAGTAATGCTAGCAAAGGCGGAGGCAGACCGCATCAGGCAACGGCGCCCCCGCCGCCGCCGCCGGGATTCCGATCCCGATTTCCGGCCACCGTAGACGCAGGCTCGCGGACGGCGAGCTATGGGTAGCTCGCTGTCCGATCGTCCGGTAATGGACCGAGTCTAAGACGTCGACGGCGCGCACTGTTCCCGCGCGCCTCAAGAAGTTGTCAGCAACAGCAGAGGCCCAGCTGGGTCGAAGCCTACCGGGTCCAGGGTTATCCGAAAGGGAACTCGTGCCCTGGTTTGAAGGCTAGAAGGAACGGGGTGGGTTTTTAGTCAGTAAGAGTCTGACACTATCTCTCGCTCCACCCAAGGGCGGGGGTTGTCATAAGATGATTTTTGCCCACCATAAAAAAAAATAGGTAAAACGTCTGCACAATGAAAGTTACGCTAGGGGCATTTTGCGTTTTAGTAATTTTATATTATCTTCGAAACTGTATGACCAATTGCTATGCTGTAAATGGCAAATCTTATCTGTATAATGTTCTTGTGATACTGAAATAATTTATTGTCATAAGAATTAATATTTTGTTGCTCAAATAATCAACCAAACGTAAGTATGCCGAAAAAAAATATTTTTAATGCAATAAAAGAAGTATAAAAGATGAAATATAAAAGATAGAGATATGGTACCGCGGACTTTTTTGTAGAAATAATTAAGACGAACCAGGTAGCCATACATTGTTTTTAATTTTAAGCAACTGTTTAGGCAGCGCACGCAAATAATTCTATTTTATGAGGTATTTTTTTCCGACTTGCTAGACAAAAGTTGTGATAGCTCGGTTAATATACATGCTATAGAAACAATTTATAGCCTATAGCACTCAGGAATAATGTAGCTTTCTGCCAGTAAAAAAAACTTTTGAATTGGATTATTAGTTCCAGAGATTACCCCCTACATACAAACTTACAAACTTACAAACTTACAAATTTTACCTCTTTATAATATTAAGTATAGATAGTAGGGACAGTAGGGATAATATACAGAATAAGAAAAAAAAATACAAATTGGGACTGGGCTGGACATGTCTGTCGCATGCCGATCGAGCGGGGGGCCAGTAAAACGCAAAATTGGTGCCCTGAAATCGCACGACGGGGTTGCGGCAGACCAAGAAGGAGATGGCGGGACGACTTGGATGTCTTCCTTGGGAATTGGAAAGAAGTGGCTCAAAACCGGGACCATTGGAAGGAGTGGAGGGAGGCCTTTGCCCAGAAGTGGGACAGTATGGGCTATATAGAACAATCCTTACTAATATTATAAAAGCGAAAGTGAGTTTGTTTGTTTGTTACGTCTTTACGCCTAAATGGTAAAGCCGATTTTGATGGAACTTGGTACACGGATAAACCATGTCCTGGAATAGGACATAGGATACTTTTTACCGCGGAAGTATGTTCCCTTGGGATACTTTTCTGCTATCACGCGGGCGAAGCCGCTGGGAGCAGCTAGTAATATGATAATAATAAGCCTAGTAATTTAATTGTAGCATTCACGCTTTGTTTTAACTGGTATTATAGGTAATGTCTATGCATGACACTTCGTTGACGTTTTCACATAGCATTGTTTTAGTGGATACTCGTAGAATCGATTTCATTTGATATTTGAGATATACAATAGAACTTGCGCTGTAACAAGAGCTAATTGACCAAAGGGTGCGTCCACATCTGGCGAATGTGCCGCAAATGTGCAGCTCGCAAGCCGTTTGCGAGCCGCCCGCGAGCTGCGCGCGTGCAGTCACGGCAATGGTTTGGTGCGCCTCTTTAGCGCAACTCATGCAAGGATCGTAAAAGGCGTGCGCGCGGCTCGCGATCTGCTCGCACTTAATTCTCGCACTTACAGTTCTGTTTTCTGGCTCAGTACTTTCGAACATGTCGGACGACACTAGTGCTTTTAATAATTCTCCTCCATCCACTCCACGACAACACATACTTAGGCTCTAGTAATCAGAAACGAACTGAGCGGGTAAACAATCATTTAATAACTAGGGCGCCGCCCGCGCGCTAATCGCGTACGGCGCTTAAACCGCGCGCGAACTGCGCGCACGCGGCGCAGGAGCGGCGCACGAACAAAAATGCACGCGCGCAGTTTCCGGGCAGCTCGCAAACGGCTCGCAAGCTGAACATTCGCCGCACATTCACCAGATGTGGACGCACCCAAAGAGATTAAATAGATACAATAGAGCGGCCATCAGAAGAAATGTCTTAGAAAAACTGTCATCCTATGCTTCAGTAAAGACGAAAAATATTTACGAAAATAAACTGGAGTTAAGTCCAGTCGTTTTGCTATAATACGATTTACAATGGTGCAATGCGCAACTATTTCATTTATATTTCTCCAAAAAATATTTTCTTTTGGTGCGTATAGCGGACCCAAACGCGACTTGACAGTCAGGTGACAGCGACTTGTTACTACTTTAATAACAAGTCTCAGATTACAGTGCGTTTCACTTAAAAAGTTCCTTTGCCGTAATGTTGGCAATATGGAAAAACAGTGTTGCAATATTTTTAGCAATTAAATTACTTAATATTAGGGAGATTAACTGATACTTTGTTACCTACTTTTAACAATTGTTTTTTTTTTACTGTTTTTGAATATAGTATAGGACACTGGGTTCCATTTAGATTGTCCTGCAATTCTTTCAAATAACGAAAACGTCTCTCTATTATCAACATCCTTTTAGACCTGTTTTTTTAAAATAAAATCCCATTCCCCTAATAATTCTCCAAAAGTGTTGCAACTACCGTTAAAATCGATTTCGTTGCGCATTTCGGGGAACAATTTTGGTAGAGTAGGCAACTCTTTCCTTTTTCCCTTCTTTTTTGTGTAGACAGACAGGGGAGCCAACATTACGCCAAAGGAACGTCGAAAATGTTTAATGTCTTTGTAAATGACTGACTCACTGATTCTATCAAGTTGTAACACAATAGCTGCATTTCAAAGATACAATGGAAAATAAATGTTCCAATTTTGCCGATACAGGATAAGGATAGGCGATTTAATATTTTTATTATGTTTGTAGACATATATTACAAAAACTATGGACAGTTATGAGTATATTAATATCCGGATAGAACGAGTTATTGTGTTCTAAAGCCGTTACATACAGGTAACACTAATTAGGTAACTGAAAGTCATTCTTAACAAGCTTTTAATGAAAATCATTTTTTCATAGCAAGCTTTTATAGCTCGGTATAGTTATATAATTAATACTCGTTAAGACGAATCATAAGAGCCCAAACTCGATGGGGTTGTGTCGTTTTATTACCAAGTTCCTGTAGCCACCTTCCGGTTCCATCATCAGATCAGCGCCATGTCATAATAATTTTGCATTGTCATCTGATTTACACATGCATACAAAATTTCAGTTCAATCGGTAAACGGGAAGTGGGTCAAATTTAATTTACAAGATTTGATGTCAGTCAAACATCGGGACAGGTGAAACTAAATAAATAATAATAAAAGCTTGTGATAATAAAATTTGATCGATTTCAATACCATTCAATATCGAAATAATCAAAACTTCAAAATCGAAAGTTTCAATTACCCGTGCACCCAAATAAAAAAGGTAAGATTCAAATTTAGAAGACGCAAATAAAGTCCGATGTTTATTGTCTATGGCTAGACTTGCTGTATCTTGCACCATGCAGTTTGAGCATTTGAGTTCGCACTCAGTGCAGCGCTGGCCATCGGCCAAAACGGGAGCGTCGACCCTCCTCGTGTATTTCTTTTTTCATGTCTGAGAATTCAAGATAGACACGTAATAGGAGGATTAGTTTATAAATATTTAGGTTTGAAAGCTTGATGTATGACGATTGCAGTTTTTTGTTTGTAGAAAGTTTTTATTTCTGGATCAAAACTAGGTAAAGGCGTCATTGAGGATTGGAGATGGAAACGATCTAATTTTTATTTGATTTCTTTATGTATATTATCATTGTTCTTCTAAGTATTTTTCTTTGTCTTGTTTCTGTGATTATTAATTACACTACGTCTGTTTCAGCGAATTTGTAAATTAACGAAGGTAAAAATTAAAAGAAGAGGGTTGGCCAGTTCTTTGCCTAAAGAATTCGCATTGCCATTCAACGATGATTTCATACTGGTTCTATAGAAATCAAATATTCATCGGTAGCTTGTATAGCTATAAATATATATCTGCCTAAAAATGTGTGCATGTATCTTTAATTTATTTATTTATTTATTTAATACTTTATGCACAAATGTACAAAGGTAAACTTAATGAATTACTTTATATACTCGTACCTACATGTATATTTTTTAAGTTTATTTTTCCAATGCAATGAAATTGAATAATGTAATCAAACTGTAATTAAATGATTTAATTAATTAATTAATTATTATTAATGTGATTATTGTATTTATGTGAATCAAATTGTCTTCAGTACCTGTAGGGGCCTGAGCCTATAAGAACCTAGTCCAGGCACCAGTGTTCCACAAATTAATTTTATTATCGTATTTGTAGACTTTTAATTACTTTCACTGTAATTTGTGGTAAGAAAATAAATAAATTAGATAGATAGATACATAGATAAATTCTTTATTATACACCAAAAATAAAAAATATATATATAAGAAACTTAAAATTAATAGGGTGTTACAATGGGCGGTCTTATCGCTAAAAGCGATTTTTTACAGACAACCTTTGGATAGATTTGAACGAGGAGGAGAAAAAGATACGCAGGTAGTTTGTGGTGTACTATTTACATATATACAATACTGTATACTAATAAATTACATATATTACTAACGATATAATATATATAAATATATGTATATCTATATAATGGTTTTAAGATTTATTTAAGAATATTTAAAATTTACATATGTACAAAAAAAAAAACTTAAACTACTTAATTATGCTACACCTTAAATAAATACATAACGTACATAAATAAAATACAAAAACACAAAGTACACTCAGGCGTCGAAGTACTCCTCCACATCGCTGTCATCCGGGAATGTTCCCAGAAGACTGGCAGCATTACCACGTTGGATGGCAATGCTAATTCTTTGAGCGAAGTACGAGCCAGCCCTCTGGTCACGCAAGGTGTCGATCAGTCGGCGAGAAATTTCCTTAAAAAGGAGACGTGCATTCGGACCCCATGACCCAAGCGTTTCAACCCCAAACGGCTCAAAACTGTAATTACCAATAAGGTTACAGTATTTGCGCCGTTTAAGGGTCTCAGCAGCCGCAGCGGCAGCGCCAGCACAGCCCGCCGTACATGGAATATGGGATGGCGCAAGGGTGTCGACACAGGTTGCGTCCCACACCAGCGGCCTACCCACCTTAAATATAATTATAAAAGCAGAGAAATACTGTACTTTATGACAAACGTTCAGGAGGAAAGATAGTGTTTCATAACCTCATTTTTAAAAGTTGTGAGTGTTTGAGCTTGCTTTATCGATACGGGCAAAGCATTCCACAGCCACACAGCCTGAACTGCAAACGACTTGTCATAAAAGTTGGTGGAGTGACTTAGCATTTCTAAATTAATATTATTATTAAAAAATAAAAATATTATAGCTGACACAAGACATCAAAAAAGTGTTCACCTTTGCACACTATAATTTCTATCACAAAGAACATAGGCAGTAGGTATTTAAAATTATTACTCAACGTGTTTTAATCTACGAGTATAACAATTTTCCAATACTTCGCGCAATGTGACCGCAGGATACATAACGCTGGCGCTGAAGCCACGAGACCACAAAGTTGGCAAGCGTATTAATTATGAGGCAGATCAAGTGGGAAGGCTTGACATCGAAACTGCCCCGATTGTATTTTGGACTAACTAATCTGTAGCTAGCATTATTTTTAAGGGGGACCAAACTATTTACCTATAACTAGAAGCAACGAAAATAAAGTGAGAGTTTACTTTCAGTAATATATCGTACATAATCTAGTTTTAAAATAATCTATTCAAATAGTTACTTTTTATGTCATTAGAAATATTGTCGTCTTTTTCATTTATTTTTAATGGTATTATTGTTTTCTTCTTTTTAAATGTTTCATGAGAATTGTTCGCCTGAAACACAGGTTTTTCATTAACCTAGTTCAGGCAGGTTTATATTACAGTTAGAATTACTTTTTATCTCGGTTGTACTTAATGTAAATCATAATTTTACGTACTTTATACTTGAATAAAATTTTATTATTATTATTATTATTATAGTATCTTTATTAGGTTTCCGTACCTCAAAAGGACCTTATAATTATAAGCCTTACAGTAATCCAAGTCATAAATGAAGTATTTTTTATTATTAGTGGCCGACGATTTATACAGAATTATGAAAGAAGTGAACAGCGGTGGCTCATTGGATTACTTATCTTATGTAAAAAAATAAGTAGTAGGCGTTGCGTACTAACTACCTACAGGTCATTGGACTCGCTCAGCTGATGTTTTCTTAAAGAAATTAATTTCGTACATGCGTAAATTAATACGAGTTTTAAAAAAAGGTACTTACTTAAATTTTTTATTGTATTGTTACAAATCGATAGTGTTTCATGTACCAGATCGACCCTCCAAGGGATTAAAACGATCAAAATTTAGCGGTGTAGAGAGTTCAGTGTAAAACAAGCAGACTGACGACCAAGCTAGCCACTCCATACATTTTTCCACAGTTCCCGGAGAACCGAGCGAAACATATAATTTTCTGCCACGTACACAATGACAGGAAGCCACGGTTGGGAAGGTACAGCCGAGCGAGGAGAGTTGACAAACGTATCAGCTGATCGAATGGCGGCCGACACAAAATAATGGAAATATGTAATTAGTTGTACAGTTGTGGTTACATTGAAGTACAAAAACCGCCCCTACTGCTATGTTATACAGGTGCTGTCATTGTCAAATTATTGTTGACAGGATTGAATGGTTGACCGTACGTTTTATTTGCTGTGTTTACGGTTTTTTGTAGTCGAAAGTAAATGTTTTGCTTTTGTGGTCGAAAAGTACTCGTTTGTGATAGGACTTATTTAAGTTTTATCTGTTTTACCACTAACATATAACTTCAGATTTCGATCCATAAAAAAGATCATTCCATAAGAAAGATATAGAGATTGTAATATTAATAGTACTGTATCAACTATATCACAAGTTTCGCTTAGCTTGATACTAGATGGCGTTGTGTGATAGTTGTAAAATATTATTATTGTTATATACCTTTATTTATCTCAGGACCCTGAGGTCCTGGACCTTTGGGAGGCGTACGAGGGGCCGAAGCCAACTCGCAGAGGCCCTTTTAGATGCGTTTAATGGAATGGGCATCAACCGGTGATTATCCCTGTACGCGCAATGCTAGTGCATCCAAGGACTTATTATTATTATTAATTAAATTTACTACGTTTCTGAAATCTAGTAGGGAGGTATAGTCTGTCTAAAAAGTCAAACGACTTGGAAATTTTTAAACGAATTAAAAAATCTGTAATACCTAGTAACCTAGGTATATTATTACATACAAGGTTCTATTAGTAAACAACGATCATCTCTTTGCAACCATGATTATTCAAGCAGTGTTGAATAATCATCATCATCATATCAGCCGAAAGACGTCCTCTGCTGGACATAGGCCTCAGGCACATAGGACACGGTCCTGTGCGTCACGCATCCATCGGATTCCCGCGACCCTGACCAGGTCATCGGTCCACCTTGTTGGAGGCCTTGAAGAATCTCCGGAAGTACATCAGATTTTAAGGATTAGATTATTTGATTACATTGACAAAGTCGTTTGGATTTTTAGACAGACTCTACCTATGTTGATTAGTACTGGTGCGTAAGTAGGATAAAGAACACACAAACTTAGAACAGAATATATCGGCCAGAAACAACTAGACACAGTCTACTCATGTCCAGGTCATTCAATGTAGCACTTCACTATCAACTCCACTTAGCATAAAATCAGTTTCCACGGTCCAAATCAACAGGCAATAAACACGATATCGAGAAAAAAGTTCAAGAGTAAAATTCATAGACTTTCGCGTACGAACACAACCTACATTCGAAATAAGAATCATTTCATTTCACATTAAAAAAAAACCGTAAACTTTTAAAACAAACGCACTGACGGTTCTCGCGTTCCATTTCGCGCCACTCACTGAACGAAAATATGGCGGGAAACGATGACAAACTAAAATGGTAATGTGATAAATGGTATCAATTAGGATTCACGTTGTGTTCCCGTCCAAATAAGAGTTGGTAACGTCGGAAGAATTTATGAAGCGTCGTCGGAAGCGGGTCAATGGATAAATAATTGGGTTCTCGATTATGGCACCTAGCGTTCGTGGTTGGAGACAGTAAAATATCTACACTTCAACGCTTGAAAGGCAAAAATATGATCTAAACGACGTTGAGTAAATTTTACAGGAGTCAGGAGAGTAGATTTAAAGTTAAAATTATAGAAAAAAATCTTTTTTTTTTTAATTGGATTTAGATACTAATATATTAGGTACCTACAATGATTTATTTATTTATTTATAAAAAATCATGCAATCCAAAGGTACGAAGACGGACTTAATGCCATAGGCATTCTCTACTCTTCTGTAGTGAAGAGAAAATATGGCAGGTGCATAAAAAAAGATTGGTTAATAAGATGATGTTTATAATTGTTGTTATTTTAATTGAAAGAAACTGATCTTCTGTTTTAAACGTTGTTTTATTTTAACAGTAATAGACATTACAGTTATAGGCACACCGGGAAAAAGAGAGAGTTACCAATCTTAAATATCTATGGCTAAAACACCGGACATAGTGTTGCCAACACACATAAGTTAAAACATAATTACATTGCTTATATTTTAACAATAATATCTTAATCCGACTATTTCGTTATTATTAACAATTTCTTTTTCTGAAAAAAATTATAAAATCACTCTCCTGTAAAGTTCAATGTCGCTTAAATCATTTTGCCTTTCAAGTGTCGACATGTTGAACGAGTAGCGAGCAACTAGCGACACTTAGGTTCTAGTACTTACTTGGAATAAAAGATTTATGTGATTCAAATGTAGATGAAAGATGTACTTGGTAAAAGACTAAAAGCTTTCCAAGAGTTGTTCTATGAGTTATGAATATGACTCATGTTTACTGGGTATTCCAGTCCGAACAAGTCATCGGTGAATGAATGATGTTGGTAATACATAGTTTGCTAGCTGAATGACTGGTTCGACATAACAAGATTATTATCATTAAATCAGACATTTTCCCACTACTGGGACATAGGTCTCTTCTTTAAGATAAATCTGTAGTTTCACATTTTACAGATGAAGAAGAGAAATTCTGGAAATTTCTTAAAATATTTAAGAAATTCTTTATTAAATTCCAAAATAAAAATGATTAACACAGAGACAATACTTTTTGATATTCAGACTATGCCTTTTTATACACGCATCTGTTTTACCAATCCTTTACTAATTTCCCTAAAAATCTTATTTTGTTTCGTAAGAATTACAAAAAAAATGGGCCCTAAATCCAGACGTACACGGGAGAGATTAATCCAAATCGCAGACCCAGAGACGATTGCTAAACGTCAAACCTGTCTTGTAATTTTTAGCTGTAGGACATTGTCTAGCGATGTTTTCTTCACCCTATTGAAAGAAGTGGTGGTGAAATAAATTACCTGTCTATACAAAGTAATGCATCTCTTTGGGTTCGAGACAACAACAACAACATCAACTCCTGAAGTCGGGGCAGTAACAACTGGGCTAAAACTGAGGTCTCTGAAACGCTAATAGACCGATTGTCGAATTAGGATAATTAGACGAAGGCCCACACGCACAAAACGTTTTGGGAACGCATTCATCGTGTGTACAGATAAGGAGTGGAATTCCTTGCCGGAATCTGTTTCCTGATTGTTACATCTTTAAGTCAAGAGTGAATAGGTTAATTCTAGGCAAGTGTGCTCCATCGTTGACCACATCTTAGCTTACCATCAACTGAGGTAGTGATCAAATGCGAGCCTATGTTTAATAATCCCTACTAATATTATAAATGAGAAAGTAACTCTGTCTGTCTGTCTGTCTGTTACGCTTTCACGCAAAAACTACTGAACGGATTTAGATCAAATTTGGTAGGTAGGTAGAAGAGAATAACACATAGGCTACCTATAATTCCACAGCTGAGCACGGGTCTCTGCCCGCGCGATATAAACTGTAGTCCATGCGGGCGAAGCCGCGGGCGGAAAGCTAGTAATAAATAAAAGGCTACAAAATCACTCACATAGGTACCACAACATGACATAATTATAGAGTAGCGTAGCGTAGTCGGCCTTATAATGTTCCCACTGCTGGGGCTCAGGCTTCCTCCCTAGTAGAGGAAATGGGCCTCCGTAATCCACCACGCGGGCCCAGTGCGAGTTGGTGGATGTTGTCTTCGATTTTTTGCTCTAGGACATGCCGGTTTCCTCTCGATATTTTCCTTCCTTCACCGTTTTGAGAGCAGTGGTGATGAATTAAATTACACAAAGTAATGCGCCTGGCTGGGTTTGAACCCGCGAAATACAACTCGGCCAGCACTGCTCTGCCACATGACATATTTATAAAAATATTTTGTGTATTTGCAACTGACACAAGGATCATTAAAATCTTAGCAGCATCGTCCAATTTTTTTTTCAGTACCTACTCTGTTCCTATAAAGCTAACATACTATCAACAAACGCATTTGTTTCAGGAAATTATTCATTCAGTCTAATCTCCAATAAAGTCATCAACTTAGTTGTCGCCTTGTCGCAATGTCGCATCGTAAATAAGCAGAATGCAGCAGCCCATGCATCACTGTCTAAGATTAATGTATTTTTCAAGTCTTCAAGGAATGTTAAATGTATAAGATTTTTTTTATTTTTTACTTTGGGAGGAATCCTGTTTTGACAGTCCAAAGTCCAAATGCAGTAAACGAAAATTTATTTGACATGGAAATCCACCCACTGACCTGACACCATCCTCTTTTTTTACACGTAGGGTAAAAATCATCTAATAACAAACCCCACTATTGGGTTGAGCGGGAGATAGTATCAGACTCTTACTGACCAAAAACCCACCCCGTTCCTTCTAGCCTCTTCATGCCGGGGCTCGAGCTTCCTTTCGGATAACCCTGACCCCAGTAGGCTTCGACCCAGCTGGGCCCCTCCTGTTGCTGACAACTTCTTGAGGCGCGCGGAAATAGTGCGTGCCGTCGACGTCTTGGGCTCGGTCCGGACAGTTACCGGACGGTCGGACAGCGAGCTACCCATGGCTCGCCGTCCGCGAGCCCGCGTCTACAGTGGCCGGAAATCGGGATCGGAATTCCGGCGGCGGCGGACCGGACACCATCTGACTGCAAGAATTGTTCATGGTTTTTAAAAAAATATTCTGCACGGAAAACGGTCACTTGAGTGGTACATGTACCTAGGTAGGGACGTCAATCAGCCAACGCTCTAACCGAACTGTCAATATGTTAGATACGGAGCAGTTTATCTAAATCCGCACTATTGATTTTACGTGATGCGATAGTTTTTACCGTCGATGTTAAGTATACTTTGTCTATTACTTGCTAACGCTAGATTTTAATAAATGGAATAATGGGAGAGTAGTGGTGGCCGAGTGGCAATGGCTCCGACTTACGAGTCGCTCACCGGTTCAAACCCTGCCAGGCGCATTACTTTGTGTAATTTATTTAATTACCACTGCTCTCAAAACGGTGAAGGAAAACATCGTGAGGAAACCGGCTTGTCCTAGAACAAAAATTCTAAGACATGTGACATTCACCAACCCGCATTGGGTCCGCGTGGTGGATTACGGCCCATTCCCTCTCTTAGAGAGGAGGCCTGAGTCCCAGCAGTCGGAACATTAAGCTATTATAAAAGGACACTGCCAACCTTTGTATAGCATAGCATAGTCGAGTGTCGACCTTATTATGTTCTCACTTTATTATGTTGGACTAGGCCTCTCTAGGAGAGGGAATGGGTCGTAATCCTCCGCGCGGGTCCAGTACGGATTTTATTTATTTATTTAATGCTTTATGCACACAAAGTACAGAGGCGGACTTAATGCCTTAGGCATTTTCTGCCAGTCAACCTTTGGGTGATGCAGAGAAAAATAGTGGCAGGTGCAATAAATGAGAAAGAGGAAACGAACAAGAATTAACATAAGTACTAATAAACCATATAATATATATTATACAATTAAACAATATATACTCAAAATTAATAAACTACATACCTAATTAATATAGTCAAACAATTGGTCCAGATCGACAATTGGAAAAAAATAACCTTGTGATGATACTACTGCCAACTTCTTACGAATCAGCTCTCGAACTTTAATTTTGAATGCTAATCGGCTTGTTGCCATCCTGATCTCCTGGGGGAGCGCATTCCACAGAGAAATAGATTGGACAAAGAATGAATTGTGAAGAAAGTCAGTACGATGAGAGGGACACTGGAGTAGACGGTTATGAGATGAGCGTAGATTTTTATTGCGGTTTGCGCAAACGTATTGAAAATGAGGGGCTAAATAGCTAGGGGAATTAGAAGAATCAAGAAAAGAAAATAAGGTAGTTAGCGCCCTTTGCTCTCTACGCTGACGTATGGGCAACCACTTCAGAAGGGACCGATGCTCTGAGACATGATCATATTTACGCAAATTGAATACAAATCGAATGCAGTAATTCAGAAGACGGTCAAGTTTGTTGAGGAGATCTGCATTCAGGTCATAATAGCACACGTCACCATAATCGATGATTGGAAAAATCAGAGTCTGTACAAGCATTGCCTTCGTGTTAGATGGTAAAAAGTTCTTCAATCGAAACAGAGCCCGCAGCGTTCCAGTAACCTTCTGACTAACATTGGCCACTTGAGCACGCTAGTTCAGGGTACTATCAATACGCAAGCCTAGATCCTTTACATCGGTGCTGAATGGGACAATCGTACCGTCAAAACGAACTGGGGGCAAAGTTGCCTTGTCCACTCTAGCAATGATTCGAGGACTTCCAATGACAATAGCCTGACATTTATTGGGGTTCACTACAACACCAAATCTGTCGGACCAGGCTTTTATAGCTGTTAAGTACCTATTTAATTGGTCGATAGCACTAGATAATTCGTCGACTTTCGCTTGACAGTACAACTGCAAATCATCAGCATATAGATGATACGAACACTGAAGTACGGTAGTAATGATATTAATAAAAATAGAGAACGGAAGAGGAAAAGGATACCGCCTTGAGGAACGCCAGTTTCCAAACCACACCAGCCAGATGAGGAATCCCCAACGTGAACCAACTGCTGACGTTCCTGAAGATAGGAAGTGAACCACTCCAGCGCCTCAGGTGAGATCATAAAATAGGACAGAAGGGCCAAGAGGATTTCGTGACTGACGGTATTAAAGGCGTTCGAGAAATCTATCAACACTAGGACAGTGACTCTGGTATCCTCCATTCCTGCCCTTATATCGCCAGTCACTTTAAGGAGGGCGGAAACAGTGCTATGTCCCGGCCTGAATCCAGATTGCAAAGGGCTTATGAGCGAATTATATTGCACAAACCTTGAGAGTTGTTTATGGACACAGGCCTCAAGCACTTTGGATAGGAAGGGAAGGATAGAAATTGGGCGGAAATGGGTAGGAAGAGTGGAATTGGAAACTTTGGGTAGTGGACGAACATAGCCTTTACGCCATAAGGAGGGAAATACTCCAGAATATAAGGAAAAATTTACAATATGGGAGATGGCGGGTAGGAGGTGATCTAGGATCGTAACGATCATACCACGTGAGATATTATCACATCCTACCGCCTTGGATTTTATGGACATAATAATTTTCTTGATCTCTTCCGGGGCAGCTGGAACGAAACGAAAAGAATTAATTTGAGGACGCGTTAGACCAGAGATTAGAGATAGAGTTTGTAATTTCGTCAGATGATCTAAGGTAGGCACTGTAGAGAAATGGCGGTTAAGATCATCTAAGTCAATAGAATTTGGAAGGTCTAAATATCGCGGTTTGCCGATACCTAGAGTTCCAAGGAACTTCCAAATATCGGCAGAAGAAGAAGAAGAAATATTTTCAAGAATACGGCGGCATTTAGCATTGCGTATCATCTGGTTACATCTATTTCTATAAGACTTGAACAGAATCCAGCTCTCGTCAGTACGATCTCTTTTATGTTTGCGAAATGCACGGTCTCTACGTCGCATAGCCATCTGTATCTCTCTAGTCATCCAAGGTGCGGGAGGACGTTTCAATTTTACTTTTTTAATAGAAGCATGGGTGTTATAAAGGTTGACCACAATATCATTAAAAATCAACAACTTATCGTCAACTGAAGTGGCCTCCATCATAGGTTCCCAATCAACCATAGAAGCATCCTTCTTGAGTTTTTCAACGTCCATCCTCGCAAAACAACGCCTGTACAGAATCCTGGGTTTAGGTTTAGGAGGTTTAAGGATATAGGAAAGGAAAATCATGTCGTGATGAGAGAAACCAGGAGCGTCATGTTGACCATGGAAAGGGACTAGGGAATATCACATGACTTCGAATTATTACTTCTAGGACATGCCGGTTTCCTCACGATGTTTTCCTTCACCGTTTTGAGAGCAGTGGTGACAAAAAAAAAATACATATAGTAATGCGCCTGGCTGGGTTAGAACCCGCGACACTACAACTCGTAAGACGGTATCTTGGTAATCATTGTATGGAAGTACTAAACAAATGTCATAGGTTTTTTTTATTATGTACTAGCTTTCCGCCCGCGGCTTCGCCCGCGTGGACTACAGTTTATATCGCGCGGGCAGAGACCCGTGCTCAGCAGTGGAATTATAGGTAGCCTATGTGTTATTTAAGTGTCTCTTCTACCTACCTACCAAATTTGATCTAAATCCGTTCAGTAGTTTTTTCGTGAAAGCGTAACAGACAAACAGACAGTTACTTCCGCATTTATAATATTAGTAGGGATAGGCTCACGTTTGACCACTATCTCACCTGATGGTAAGCGATGATGTGGCCGACGATGGAACACGCTTGCCTAGAAGCAATCTATTCACTGTTGACTTAAAAAGGATTTCGGTAAAAGACGTCATAGAGACGATTCTAAGGCAGTATCCTCTCAAGCATGTCACATCATTAACGCCCTTCGACATCATTATTCACTTCCTTTCTTTAACTCTCGTTGACAGGACTAACAAACTCAAGGTTATGCGCGTGCGTCGAAACAATACTCTTTGTACTGCAAATGGTCCATCCGTTTCGTATCTGGCGCTTCACAAACATACCTATGAGTACCTTTTTATTGTTCAGTTGGTTATAAATACTGGCTTTTGCCCGCGGCTTCGGCCGCGTACATAAAATATACTTAGCCTATGTTACTCAGGAATAAAGCAGCATTCTATCGGTGAACAATGACCGACGTTTAAAAAACTCTTAAAATGTTGACAGTATGCCATACGGAGTCAAACTTTGAAAAAAGAATCTTTATAAATCGTATAATTATTCCAAGAGGGCCGAGAAATGGACCTCCGGAAGTCCGGACGGCCCAGCACGTCGAAAACTGATGAAAATGTTCAGAAAGTGAACGAAATTGTGATGAAAAATCGTCGAAATACGATCAGAAAAGTAGGTGACGATCTTAACATATCGTTTGGCTCATGCCACTCAATTTAAATGGAGGTTTTGGGTATGGCATGTGTGTCAGCGAAATTCGTTCCGGAATTGGTAAATTTTGATCAGGATCGTCAACGAAATTTACAGGATCATTTCTTATAACTAATCAAGTGCTGCAACACTTATAGACAATCACTACATTAATATTATAGAACTTCATGCCAATGGCCAAAAAAAAACTGCCATCATGCCTCAGTCACCGTATTGATCAGAGTTGACCCATGCATGACAGTTTTTCTTTTCAAAATTGAAAAACTCCATGAAGGGACGAAGATTTGCGATGTTTGAGGAAATTAAGACTGCTGCATCGCTGAAGGAGCTCCAGGCAATACCCAAAAGTATGTTTCATAAGGGTTTCAATAACTACAAAAAGAGCTGGCACAAGTGCATTATACATTAGAGGTGGATTACCTTTGAAGCGGGTAATCACAGAAAAGATGATTTAGATTAGAAAGGAAATACTTTCCGATTTGTACTATGAGTGTCGCCGCTTGTCTCCCACCCTTACAAAAAATTATTATTTTTAAAAGAAACAAAGTTATTATTATTTTTATGTATCAATATATCTCAGAACCCTGAGGTCCTGGTCCTTTGGAAGGCGCACGAGGAGTCAAAACCATCTCGCAGGGGCCCTTTAGACACTTATAGAACGTGGTACCAACGATTATCCCTGTATGCGCTATGCTTGTGCACCCAAGGACAACCCCCGGTTGGTGAAAAACTATTGCGAGACATACATAATGGAAAACAAAGATAATAGGGCTATGGTTTTTGGAGTCTTAAATTTACTGGTTACCAGGAACTATATTAAGACTATTAAGTTATTATTATTACTTGTTGTCCGTTAATCCACGCACCAAGTTCAAGTGTGTCACGTGCAGCTGGGTATATACAACCCACCTTTGCCCAGGCATTAATTAAATAAACAGATATGAATGGAATTTTGAAGATAAAGTTGCAATATCACATTATCTTGAGTAGATTACGTGAGTTTTGACCTTTATGATCCCTTTACAATTTGCTGCAGAAACATAACTCATCGTCTATGATCCCGGAAGTGTCAGCAGGTGTTTACTTCGGCACTGGCAAGGAGGGTATTTGGATATCACGTATCACGAAATTGGGCGAACGGGCGTTGCGCCTGTGCCAGAAGGAGACGGCTGTACCTAGGGACGGAAAGGAGTGGAATAATGGAAGGGCCTACCTTGCAGTGGAACACAACGGGTTCATGATAAAAAAGACTGGCCAAGTGCGAGTCGGAATCGCACACTGAGGGTTCCGTGAAAACTACAATTCCCAAATCCCAATAGAAAACTTTTTTTTGCAATTCCGAAAAATCCTCGACAGTCTCGAGGATATTTTTTTTTTTTTGTTGGTAACAATAAATCTCTGGTAACAATAAATTTACTGTTTTCAGATTTATTCCTATATACCTGTACCTTGCTTTGTGCCAAATTTCAGGATTCCGGGTCAACAGGAAGTGCCCTATGAATTTCGAACTTTTAGAGTATCAAAATACATGTCTTTGTGCGACATAAATATCCGTTTCTTTTTTATTCCTTAACTTAGAAGTTTGATTTTTTTACAGCTTGAAGGGACAGCAGACCTGCGGGTTTACCATGACGTTTTAAATAAGATTGTTTAAATCTTGTTTCAGCGTGGGAAAGAGATGGTGCTAGACAACCTGTATAGCTCTGTCTCTTATACACACTGGAACAAGATTAAAACAATCTTACTTTAAACGTCATGGTCTAGGTCCTGAGTATATGATTTTAATTTCAACTTGATATCTCCACGCGCACTCGAGATAAAGGGTCTTGACAGACAGACGGGCAACAAAGTGATCCTATAAGTTTTTTTTTTTCCTTTAAACATAAAATGGAGTCCTCTCTGGCAGTTTTAGTATTTTATTTTCTATTGTACAGTACTACTAATCGTTATAAAGTTTGTGAGTGTATGTTTGTTACTTCTTCACGCTCAAACTGCTAAACAGATTTCGATGACACATGATACACAGGTAGATCATATCCTGAGATAGCACTTAGGGTACTTTTTTAGTAGTCACACTCATAGTAGTTTATAGGTAAGGGATTCTTAAAAGGCAAAGAAAATATTTCAAAATACACAATAGTTAACAAATGATTACATTACAGAGTCAAATAATTTAAATGTCAAGCAAATAAAATAAAATACAAGAAAACAAATCGATTGAAGTCAAATTACATGAGATTTAATGCAGGCAAAGCCACTAGCAGTAGTTAGCTAATTTCATTGAACTAAGTAAATACAAATCCCAATAGGTAAGCTAAACCTTAGAGAATGAAGCTATTAACTAATTGTTTTAATTGTATAGCTATGCAATAAATAACTCGCATAATTGTCAAGTATTTGGGTCACATTGCTATCAACAGCGCATGAAGTGCAATGTATGGAACAGCCAAAGTGCCAATAGCTATGTGATAGTGATCAAATTATTATTTAGAGCAGTGGTGACCGAGTGGTAACAACCCCGACTTAGTTGTAGGTCACAAGTTCAAACCCAGCTGGGTGCATTACTTTGTGTAATTTATTTCATCACTCTTAAAACGGTGAAAGAAAACATTGTGAGAAAACACTTGTCTGTCTGTCATGTCTTAGAATAAAAATTCGAAGACATGTGACATTTATCAACCCGCACTGGGCCCGCGTGGTGGATTACGGCCTATTTCATCTCCTAAAGATGAGGCCCGAGTCCCAACAGTGGGAACATTAAAAAGGCTGATGATGATGTTTCGGTATGCTATAGGTTCATTGTCGGTTGAAGAGTTCCGAGGTTTTGGTCAAGTTGTATTATAGTTTGAAAGTTAAAACGTCAATAGAAGAAACACAGGTGGATTTTAGTCAGTAAAAGTCTGATCTTGTCTCTAGCTTTACCCAGAATGGAAGGAGGAATTTGATGAATTCCCACCAACAAGAAAAAGAGGTACACATGTACTCAGGGCTCGATCTAAGGGAGGGCAAGGCAGCATTTGCCCAAAGCTGCAAAAAATAAGGGGCGGCAAAATTGACTTATTCCTATTTTCCAATCTAGCTATCCACACCCAAGTTGCCTCGTTGAGAATTGTATGAGCCACCGTCTAACCTACTTCAGGTTGGATAATAGAAATATTTAATTCATGAATCCCCAAGCGACACCCGGTGGCCGCGCATCTATTGTCTTACTATTGTGTCTCTAATTGACGGTATCTGAAGGGTTAATGACATACATGGTTTTGTGTATGTAAAGGGCGGCAAAAATTATCTTTGTCCAGAGCGGCTAAATGGCTAGATCGGGCCCTGCAAGTACTTGGTGTAAAGATGAGTTACTAGACTAGTTTTCGGTTGAATCCAGTTAGACCGCAAACTGACGTGGCAAATGTTTGGGAAAACTCAATCAAATAGTTTTTTTTTTAATAAAGTTAACCCACACTTTGAGAGCAGTGGTGGCCAAGAGGTAATGGCCCTGACGTTGAGAGTGGTTGCGGGTTCAAACCCAGTCAGGTGTTACTTTATGTAATTTATTTCATCACCACTGCTCTCAAAATGGTGAAGGAAAACATCGTGAGGAATGTCCTAGAACCAAAAACTTCGAAAACATGTGACATTGACCAATCCGCACTGGACCCGCTTGGTGGATTCTCCTAGAGAGGAGTCCTGAGTCCCAACAGTGGGAGCATTATAAGACCAACAATGCAATGCAAATAACCCACACTAGGAATCCTATATTGTGGGTTTGTTCACAAACATATAAACTCAAAAAAAAAACCCATACCTGAACCACATATCTGTGTTCTGTACTTAGAAGCTTGTAAGCCAAAAAAATCAATTTAAATATTTTTTTAACTTTGGGCAATAACTTGGAAGATAATAAAATTAAAAAAGGGTTTGTGTTGAATGAATTTAGTGATATTATTGGTCCAAGGTCATAATAGCCTTGAAATTTTATTTACAATCAGAATCCATTTATTTACTTATACATAACTAATTTCTAAAGCTCATGTTTATCAAAGCCAAATGAATGTATTTACTATGGCAATGCTTCCCATTAAATTAAAAAATAAATATATTAAAAGATATTAATATGAATTTGTGAAGTAACTTTATATTTAGTAATAATAAAATTAATAAGTAAGTAACTTGGTGTTGTTTTGTTTTTAATTATAAATCATTTGAAAAAAATATAAAATAAAAATGTTTCTCCCTTCTTAGCTGGCCAGTAGTAAACTGATTCCCTTTACTTTTTTGTAGAAAGAATTAATCAGCGAGCTTTTCTAATAATAACTCATTTAAAAATTACCTACTTTTAATTTTTAGTTGAAGAAAAAATTCAATGTCATATTTTTTTTTAAATTATTTCTATGCACTGTAAAAAATCAATACCGTCTACCCTTTAGTAAAAATTAAAGTAAAGAATTAAAAAACAAAGAACCATTTAGAAAATAAACAAGAAAGGTACAAAAATAATAAAGAAAAAATGTTTAAAAAACTACGAAAATTTTGAAGAAAACAAATGACGCGACACAAGTTAATTAGAAGAAATACAATCAATAAACTTTAAGAATAGACAATAATATTTAAAAAACGAACAAGAAATACACACAATACGATACAAATGTTTAAAAAATAAAGAATATCTGGAAAAACAACATTGCACTTACCTTAGAACGACGATCGAATTTTGACGCTGTTTATAAAAATGTTAGAAACACAAAACACAAGCGAATATAATTTTCTTTATATTCTCGTATTTATATAGTTTAGAATCATAACTTCACGAAGATATTTATTTTTTTGTAAAATAAGTCTTGTTTACGCACTTCGTTCACATTCACAACATACACCGAAACATTCTTGATTGTCGATTGATTTGATTTCAAATCGGAAGGAAGGAAAAATGTTGTCTATACTTTTTTATTTTCTTGATTTTTAATTATTCACTGATTTTAGAAAATGAAATAAATAAATATGGATTTTTTTTATTTTATCAGCTCTGAACAAATATTTGAAGGACAAACATAAGGATAAAATATCGAAAATTACATTCGCATGTGTAGACAAGAATTGGTGTTTGTCTATGTTGCTGGAAAAGGCGGGAGGTTCAAAAAACTTTGTGAGGTTTATATATTGTAGTCTTTTTCTTTCATTATTTTTTTTCTATAAATACAATAAATAGAATCATGTTTAACATAAATTTATTTACTTTGTAAAATATCAAGGTTTTTCCTACTGTAAATGTGGGGATTACGTAGATTGATTATTAAAATTTGTCTGGAATGACTATAAACTCAGGGATGAATAGAAACCGAACTTCAAAGGAGTATTTTCACAATATTTGAATATTTTTTTACAGTATTTAACTATATCAATTTTTATTAATGAATTGATATTTTAATAAGTAGATGCTTTGTTAGAAGCCGATAATTTGGTATCAAAGTGAAAAGAAAACCAAAGGTTTGTTTCTATTCACCCCGTTTTAGTACAGGACCTACGGCTCGTCCATTCGTTGTCCTTTTATTTGTCGAGTGACTGGAACTACACGAAAACCAACAAATGCTGGCCCCAGCTGGACAGGTCCACTCAAATCTCTGTGGTTCTTTCTTTAAAAATCAACCTCAGTCATCAATCTGCATGGTTCGAATATAATTTGACCAGTATTGACTTATTTTATTTTACCTTTTGTGTTTGTTTTGTTGTTTTTTCTTAGAGTAGGTATTCAACTAGGAAACACTGGCTTGATTTAATTTAAATTAGTATGACGGCCTTTCACAATCTTATAATGCTTTACACAGTTTAAGGCTTATGGAAACAGTATAGTTAGCCTATGTCCCTCTGCTGGGTGAAGACTTCCCCCTTCCTTTTCCACACACGCCTGTCCTCAGCCGTTGCAGGCCAGGCCTTGAAGTAGTTTCCAAGCTCACATCTCCAGCTTCAGCGTGTCTATATGCGCGTTGCTCGAGTGCGCTTTGTATGTAGATTGACTTCTGTACCTATATATTTTGTGACTGTACCCAATGCACCTTTGGAGGTATGCGGAACAGAGAGTAAAGTCCCACATACCTCCGTTGAAAAGGGAGGATTTTCCGACCAGACTGGTGTTATAGTCTGGTGGGCGGCTGCCCAATAGTTGATTTTGGGCTGTCATATATATTCAAATCGCGCGGAGAACTTTGATTGCGCGATGCAGGATTTCGTATTTTCTTCGTAGTTCTTATGTGGCGTCGTAGATGTTGTTACACGCCCGTAACTTCTGTAACTAGAGCGGTGCCACGCTGACCCTAGAGGTGCGCAGATATCAGTCCCGTATACGGAACCTTGAAAAGTAAAATAAAAAACCACAACATAATTAAATATCATTTTTTTATTTACTGTTCATTAACCTATATTGCGTTTTATACAATCTACGTTTAATTAGACATACAGTAACGGATAATACCGTTTATATATTACTTGCGTCCATTTTACATTTAAAATGTTTATGTACAAATCTAATCAAGTGCTAAAATTAATTAAAATGAAATGCATGAACAAAGGTTGGAGCTAATGAGAAAAAGTATAATTTACAGTGTTGCCAGTATATTTTCTGTGTACTTAAATATACTGGTCATACTGTATCTAATTTAACATAGAAAAGTATGAAAATAAGACAATAATAAGTTATATATTAGGATAAGTCGTAAAATTATCAGTATGGTAAGCCAGGTACACATGCCCCAGTCAGTAACGTGCCCCACTTGCGAAACTAAGACACGCATTTATATATTGGTGCTTATTTGAGCCGATCTAATTGATTTATTATGTATGCTGGCGATGTAAACTATACAACGAAAGTTCAATTTGCGTTGTATAGTTTATGCAGTGGCGTAGCTAGCGTGGGGAAACTGGGCCCACGGCCGCGTTTGTAAAGGGGTCTCGCACAAGCGAGGGCTTTTTAAGAACGAAGGTTTTCTATTAATTGAAAGGCTCGCTTTTGACGAGTCGCTGTCTCGTTTTCAAATTTATGTAAGAAATAGACCTTGCTGATGTGCCTCCACCCACGTTTAAATTAGTACACGCTAAGCAACGGTACGCCTCTAAAATGTAATGTTAAATGTGTCTTACGGTAAACAACGTGTAACGGTAAATGCGCAAAACCTGAAATTAGTTTGATCAGAATAACGAGCAGAATTAATTAAACTACTTTTTAATATACGTTATATTTCTGAAAAATCTTCATTAAAAATGTCGCCCTATCTATTTATGAATAGGTCAAGCCATCACGTGCGCAAACCCGCCGAAACAGGTAAACAAACACAAATGATTGTAGTCCAATCAAATTTTTGATACACGGAATAATAAAAGTTCTTATTATTGAAATAAGAACTTTTATTATTCCGTGTGCAGATATTAATACACATTACCGACTGGGGCAAGTTTGCTTGGTTCATCCTATATTAGTATTTTATTTTTATTTAGGGTTACTTTAAATAGCATACAATTGATCCTTATTTAAAGGCACTAATAAGAAGGGAATGTCTAAATGGTAATGAAACAGTGTTTGAATGATATAATTTAGTTGAGACGATAACTCTAATGTAGGTACCTATTTATAATTTTTTTTTTTAAAGATTTTTGCATTTTACAGACCAGAGACAAATTGAATGTTTGTGTGTGCATCATCGATACCACCGTCTCAAAGGTCACGAGTTCGCGATCCATTTGCTGACCCAAACAGAACTGTTTAGGGAGCCTTACATTTTAGGGTATAGCTGACAGGTTTGCTTGCACAGTTCCTGTCAGGTGAGCTGGTATGAAACCTGCACAGTTGTGCAAAATACACGCTCAAGTTTACCTGTACAACTCATCTGTACAGGGAAACCTGGCAGGTATATCCTAGTGTGTATTGCGGGTTTTAAAGGGATGGAGCTATATAAGGTGTACAGCCATCACCATCATCAGCCTTTTTAATGTTCAGGCCTCCTCTCTAGGAGAGGGAATGGGCCGTAATCCACCACGCGGGCCCAGAAGGGTTGGTGAATGTCACATGTCTTCATGTGTACAGCCATATTTACTTCTTTTTCGCTCGCACGACTGATATTTTAACATGTCGTCATGGTAAGACCCTAGTTCAGGTTAGCCTTGGGTTATTACATGAAAAAATCATTCAATAGGGTTGTGAAAGTGAACACTGATCAACAAAATGCAAAAAAAACTTACAAAAAATTGAATTTCGTGGGCTACCCTAGACAATCCACATTGAAATAATTTTACTAATGCCTTTTATAGACAAACTAGCTTTCCGCCCGCGGCTTCGCCCGCGTGGACTACATTTTATATCGCACGGGCAGAGACCCGTGCTCAGCAGTGGAATTATAGGTAGCCTATGTGTTATTCCAGTGTCTCTTCTACCTACCTACCAAATTTGATCTAAATCCGTTCAGTAATTTTTGCGTGAAAGCGTAACAGACAGACAGACAGACAGAGTTACTTTCGCATTTATAATATTAGTAGGAAAGTAGGGATATATCTAAAATGAAGAAATAAATAACGAAACGATTTTCACACAGTCATAATGAATTCTGGTATCAGCATGATATGAGAATTGTTGGTGAAAATGTAGGCAATACTTTTACGAACCCTAAAATAACTATCTAGGGAAATCGGTTCTTGCGACCGCAACATTATTTAAAGTAACAAAACTTTTTGATTTGTTAAGATATTATAATGATGTTTCCTAATTTTATATATATATTTTAACTGATAAAATGGAAACGAATTAGTGTCCAGCATCGCAGACCACGCGGTTGCATTCCAATCAAGACACCACAACTATTGAGCCTAAAGAAAACTACGCATCGCCAATAGAGGAGACAAGTAAATAATTTATTTTACATATTTAGTAAAATTAAGGTTTTAAATAAAAAGTGAACAATTCATCTAATATATAAACACTAGCTGATCCGGAAAACGTTGTTTTGCCTTATAAATTACTAGCTTTTGCAGGCGGCTTTGTTTGCGTTGTCTATGTCACTCAGAAATAAAGCAATTTTTATATCGGTGAAAAAATTTTGGCCTACAAACAAAAAAAAACTTACTTTACCTCTTTATTATATGTTCAAACCAAAAAAATGGGAGGTAGGGGGTAAGAGGATAAAAAATAACCTATTCTCAGACCTACACAAAAAATATCATAAAAATCTTTCAAACTGTTTCGGAAGACTTTAATAACAAACATTGACAGGAGTTTTTTGATATATTATCACGTTTGCTGAATCAGCTAGTATTTTTATAAATTCCTATACTAACGGCTCGTTCACGACCTTGCCTTGTGAGCGGGAGCTAAGCCTGGCGCAGCGAGCGGTAAGATCAAAAGTATGAAAATGTTTGAAGTACGCCACGAGACGACGCGCGCCCGCTAACACCGAAGTCGTGAACAAGCCGTCGTCGTGAATATAAGCAATAATACTAAATATTAAAATTATAATTTGAACTCAAATTAATTATTCTAACGTAGTCCGTTATTTGAAAAATGGTAGAAGCACAAAATAGATAGGTACAGAAGTCAATCTCATGTATGTACTTCACGTTTTTATACCTACGCTCGGTGGACGCACACTAATGAGCGTTTGAGCCGGAACTGTTCGACGAAGCGGGCCGAGGCGCGAGGAGATATCGTGACCGTGGGAGGTGTCTATGTGTGCGTTGTGAGAGGCGCACAGTATGTAGATTGACTTCTGTACATATCTATTTTGTGGTAGAAGTGTACTCTTATATCGAAACTAAATATTCAGCTTAGCTTTTAGCGGAAACTTAGCCAGTTAAGTAATTTGTCTAAGCCTGCTAAAAAATTACCTTTCTACTTCACCATGATCTTTTAAATTCGATTTTTGACAACGCCACTATAAAGTTTTTTTTTTTAAATACATATAATTGTGTAATCTATTTCACCATCACTGCTCTCGAAACGGTGAAGGAAAACATCGTGATGAAACCGATATGTCCTAGAACTAAAAATTCTATTACATGTGACATCCAGCAACCCACACTGGTGCCTCGTGGTGGAAGACTCCAGAGCCTTTCGGCCCCATCGACCATCTGTTCTGCGAGCAATATGCCCTGCCCACTGCCACTTAAGTTTGGCGATTCTTCGGGTTATGTCGGCAACCTTGGTTCTCATGCGGATATCTTCTTTCCTGATGCGATCACGCAAGGAAGTTCTAAGCAGTTGTATCCACTGCCCTTTGGGTGACTAAGCCTTCTCATGAGGCCCATATCAACGGCTTATACGCCCATACAGTACCAATGAAATATGAATTCAACAGTAAAGCTTTGGTTTCCTAGGAAAGCGGTGCCGTCATATAGCGGCCGTTTTAACAAATCGTCAGTAATTTTTTCAAAACAAACGTCATACGAAAAGTATCCAAGATAGAAAATGGACGACCTTGATTTAGCTTTAGTAATTTACTTGGAGGATGAACTATCATCAGAAGATGAAAATAGTCGTTGTTCCGGGAAACGGCCGCTATATGACGGCACCGCTATTCTAGGAAACCAAAGCTTTAGTCTAACATTCTACGTCATAAAAAAATACTACACTACAATTTTAAATAGAATATTGTCATTTTATTATACATGGTTTAAAGTTGATGACAATATTAATTAATATTACTATAAAAGATTCGAAAAGAAATTGATATAAAGACGCTATACTATAATAGACTGTCGCATATATGCGTCCACACATAATTTTTATGTCGTAACTATATTTTTGTAAGTTGTCACTGTGTTGCCACATTAGAAAATTGGGATGAAGGGATTGTGTCAGATTGTAAACACTGAATAACCGAAGACAGGGAATAAATATATAGGGTTATTTGTAAAACACTAACAACCTTGCAGGACTGTATAACAGCAATTTTTGTTTTATGACATTTTACAAATCAAACCTTCAAGATTTCGTTGTTCTATCTAATACATTTCAACTCTGTATTTTGCTGCACTCACCTACGCGTCCCGCGCACGGTACCCTCTCCTCTCCACTATTGTACTATCGCTTGCTTCGCATAGACTTTGTAACATTTAGAATTTTAAATATTTTTATTTTTGTATGAAAATCTGATATACCAATGTATGATAAATATCAAAAGTCATAGAACAAAAGTAGTTGTTTATGAAGTTTTTAACATAGCCCTAAGAGGTTGCCAGTGTTTTATAATTAACCCTGTAATATAGGTAATAAATTAAAAATGAGCGATGCACGATGGCGAGAGGTTTAATTCGATTGTATCGATTGATCGAACATCTCGATGCCTCTCGATTGTTTCGACTTTTTTTCGAATCCGACTTGGTCTGTTTTTATTGCTTCTAGTGCATGCGCGTTCATTCCCGAGTTGAGTTTCTCGATAGTTTACAGTTTCGCTGTAAGACTGAGGGATTCGAACATTCGAAAACTAAGAATCGTTTCCTTTGACTCGAAACAATCGATTCGGGGTTTTTAATGAACTAGTACACCTCATCAACCATTGCATCACTGCTTACCATCAGGTGGGATCGCAGTCAAGCACTAGTTTATATCAATTAAAGAAAGAAAAAAGAATTTTCCTAACGTGGTTTAGAACCAGCCACAATCCGCCCACCAAGTCCACAGCCACGTGACCTTGGGTCCTCCCCCTTGCCCCCCCTCGCCAGTACATCAGCAGGCCAGCAGGTCGCCCAGAGCGCGCGCGCCTCCCTCGCTGGCCCAGTACACTCCACCGCATGAGTTCACCAGGCTCCACACGTACGGAGTGAAGAATTCCTCCGGCCTCTCCTCTTCGACGTAACGGAATTTTAGGTCGGGGAATTTCTGAAAAAGAAATTGACAAATTGAAAAAAAAAAATGAATGACGCGGTGATCTTTTCAACAATTTCTGACCGATCATCTGTTCTGCAAGCAATGCGCTTAAGGTGGTGCATCTTGACTCACATTTTCACTGTTTTTCATACAACCGCTCATAACTGATTATGACGTTATTACACATTTTTCATTAGATATTTTGGAAACACAGTATCTTGTGGATATTATCTAGGTTTCTAAAGAAACCAATTTCTAAATTTGTGTTAAACTAATCCAGTAAAATCCTCTGAAAATTTCCTATTTTGTATGAACTTTGACACTTCATAATTTGCCTAAAAATTAAAATAATCAAAAAAGTAATCCTCTAGAGACCTTGCCAATTTTATTAAGATTCTAAAGGACGAAAACTTTTTCCAAAAACTTTTAAGGGTTTAAAAAAAATTACTTTTTTGATTATTTTAATTTTTAGGCAAATTATGAAGTGTCAAAGTTCATACAAAATAGGACATTTTCAGAGGTTTCTACTGTATTAGTTTTACGCAAATTTAGAAATTGGTTTCTTTAGAAACCTAGATAATATCCACAAGATACTGTGTTTCCAAAATATCTAATGAAAAATGTGTAATAACGTCATAATCAGTTATGAGCGGTTGTATGAAAAGCAATGAAAATGTGAGTCTTGATGCACCATCTTAAGCAAGGTGTTCAGCTTTCCTAAGTAATTTTTCACTTCAAAAACATAAAAAGTAGTACAAAATTAAAAGCATTTATTTCAAATAGACCATTTGCAGGCACTTTTAAATAGTCGAATATCGGTCAGTCCAAAAAAAAGTGAAGCTAAATAACATGTTCCAAAGCGTAGATATCTATGGAGAAGAACATGCAAGAAACTCCATAGACACTATAACAGGTAAGGTAAATTAAATAAATAATCATTATAATCATCATTTCAGCCGAAAGACATTTCAGTCCACAGTTGAACATAGGCCTCCCCGAAGTGTCGCCACAACGAACGGTCCGTCGTATCCTATGTCCTATTCTAGGACATGGTATATCCGTGTACCAAGTTTTCATCAAAATCGGTTTTGCCATTTAGGCATGAAGACGTAACAAACAAACAAACTCCCTTTCGCTTTTATAATATTAGTAAGGATTAATTTTAGTATATGCGAAATCCGAAATACCAGTCTATTATTTTTATGTAAAGAATCTACGTACAAATTTTCATAACTGTACCATGAAAAATCACAAAGTTATAAGCTTGTTATGTCAGCAAAAATACATAGTCACCGGACCATCTAGGCGACTGAGGAGTTGTATTGCACTTGCACCCAGCTGATTGCTGGTGTGTAATGCCCGCTATGACCTGCCATGGCCTGAGTTGTACTTAGTGTCAGTGGTGTCAAACTAGTGACTATTTTAAATATTTTTGAGAAAAAATACAACATGGTGTAAAAACTATTGGAATCCGTTCAGTTACTGATTCTGAACAAAATATATTCAGGTTTCGCATAAACTAAAAATAATGTTGTATTGTTTTTCATACCTTTAGTCTATCGCTGGACCACTGCTCGGCGCCCTTCTTGATGCACTGTAGCACTTCAGTGACGCCCAGGTCGCCGCCCGCGCCTTCCTGCACGCGTTGGAGCCGCGTTGAGAAGTAGCCTATCACCTGGTAATACAAGGAATATGTCTTTCAATACACTTACTCGAAAACCCACTCTTATCCCACCGCTTTAAGGCACGCAATATGCTGTTTTCCACACTAGTGCAGTGCCGTGCGCGTGTTCGCCCCAGCGACAATTTTATTGTGATAAAATAGTTTATCGTGGCAGGCACGCGGCGCGAGTCGTAAGTGTACTGAAAAAAGTAATTTGATACACGAGCAAATTTGTCACTGGAGCCGACACTCGCTTACGGCACGAGCGAATTCCGCCTCGGTCGATAAATTTTCTGCAATTGTATCAAAATGTAATATTTAGGCCTCATTTAGCTCAGACTACTAGACGTATGGCGTTGTGCCACCGGAACATGATGGACATCCCACCCTTACGTACAAAGCGTTTTGGGAACACATTCATTATACTAATGAGTACCGTGTACCGAGTACCCTGCCGGAGTCTGTGTTTCCTGATAGTTTTTACTTGGGGGTCTTTAATTGAAGAGTGAATAAGGTGCCGGTGGTAACCGTTCTTAGCGAATGGCCACACCCTATATACTTTATATTAGTATATAATGATCTAGACCTCTTAATTAACCCTGATTAATCTACTACTCTACCTGGCTTAAGTTTGTAGGTTTTATAGTTTCTGAGATTTCGTGATATTTTTTTTTTTTTTTTTTTCAATTTATCAATCATTTATTTTGTAAAACATAGGTGAATTAAGGTATTACAAACCATAAAATAATTATTTCTAGATATAAACTTAAATTAATTAAAACTAACTTAAAAAATTAAAATAAAACCCTAGAGAACTAAAATAAAAAATAAAAATAAAAATGGCAATTTAATGTAAGGCGTCGAAAAATTCCTCCGCATCGCTGTCGACTGGTAATGTACCCAAAAGGCTGGCGGCATTGCCACGCTGAATGGCAATGCTTATCCTTTGACCGAAGTAAAAGCCAGCCTTTGGGTCACGCGAAGTGATATATTTATTTTTTTAATTGATATAAATTGGTGCTTGGTCACGATTCCACCTGATGGTAAACAGTGATCTTTGATGTTGAGGCGCACAATTTAATTTATTAAGCAAACGCCGCAAGTGTTTGCCCCCTCATTGTCTTTCTATTGGATCTTTAATTACGGTCTTCGAAAGATTAATCAGTGAATGGTATTTCGCTTTTATATCTATATGTATATATAATATCAGCTCACCATGTCAATGTTCTGCGCGACCGGGTGGTGCGTGTGCTGCGTGAAGAGATGCCGCTTGTGCAGCAGCGCGTACACCACGTTGCAGTTGTTGCTGAGCTGGTGCGCCACGCACGAGTTGATGATCTCCAGCAGCATGCGCAGCACCTCGTCCAGGACTGATATGTGGTCCATCTGGGGAACAACAATTTAATGCACTAGCTGCTTCACCCATGTACATTAAATTTAGCCTATGTCACTCAGGAATAAAACAGCTTTCTATCAGTGAAAAAATTTTAGCAATCAGACCAGTAATTCCTGAGATTACCTCCTACGAACAAAAATTCACTTTTTTTTTTAAGTCATCATCATCTCCCTGCCCTTGTCCCGTTTTATTTGGGGTCAGCGCAACACGTTTTTTTCTTCTATTCTGTCCTGTCACTCGTTACGCTATCACTAACTCCCTTTTCTTTCATATCACTTCTACGAGATACAAGCCCCCACGAGGATACGGCGATGCTATGCCCAAGCGGGGCACATATCTACCGTATGTCATAGGTGAGTGTGGTGACACCCGGCCGTCCGACGGCGCGCACTATTCCCGCGAGTCTTAAGAAGTTGTCAGTAACCGTAGGGGCCCAGCTGGGTCGAAGCCTACTGGGGCCAAGGGTCTAGTTCCGAAAGAGAGGCTCTACCTCAGTATGAAAGGCAACGAATGAACGGGGTGGGTTTTTCAGTCAGTAAGAATCTGACACTATCTCCCGTTTCGCTCAAGGGCGGGGGATGTCATCTGGATGATTCCTTGAACATTTAATCGGATTCTAAAAGACGAAAACTTTTAAGATGTTTTAAAAAACACGTATTTCCTGGATCAAGTTTCGTGAAATATTCGAGCGAATGACGGAATTACCGAATACTTGGTCTAAAATTCAGGAACACAGAGATAGATAGACATAGATAACGCAAGTATCATGATCCGTATGAAATCTAAGCGCGCTTTTTTTAACTACCTTTTATGTAATGCGAATGTTTTGTTTGTCTCAAATTTGATATTACCAGGTATTATAAAGGGTATTAGATTACAAATAATAATGATTTAAATTAATTTCGCATATAACTGACGTCTGACTAGCGCTATATACAGATGCAGACTGAGCGCGAGAGTGGCCACTTACGATTTTTGTACGTAAGCTAGGCACGCGAAGTAGTTGCTTTTGCGTTATACATGTGTAAAAAGAATCCTCTCTTACGTCAGTAGCTACCCCCTACCTCGCCTATAAAAGCAGGGTGCTGGCATAGTTGACCCCTTTTTGCTCGATCCAGCCCGTCCCTTTGCTGCCCTCCCCCAGCGACGCCCTAAGCCGAGGCTCGTACCCCACAGGGGGTGCCCTTAGCGTTGTCGCTAAATTTTAAAGTAGTTTGTAAGTAAGCCCTGGCCGGAGGCTTTGAATTTATTCAGGGCCGCCACAGGCAAGTCCGGTTGAGCAGACGACAACCTCAAGAGGTTGACCTGTGAGAGGCCACTCAAAAAAAAAAGTTGACCCCTTTTTTCAGCTCTGCGCTCGAACTGGACGGACGTGCGAGTCATCAGCTTGTCGCAAAGTTACGTAAGCCATTTGAGCTTAGTCTAGTAAAAAGTGATAAAGTGACATTTTGTTTATTTGATTTTAAGTGTTAGTGAATAGGCTAGTTGCCGTAAAAAATATATTTAGTCTTTTAGATTATTCAATAATAAGGGACACGTATTTTTTTTTATTTGTAAATTAAACCAAAAATGACAAAGATATAGCCCATTAAAGTTACGTGTGACGTCACCCCGTGCGACAAAATGCAGCACGGCGTGACGTCACACGTAACTTTAATGGGCTATATCTTTGAAATTATTTGTTTATTCGAAAAAAGAAAAAATACGTGTCCAATATTTTTTTTTATAATCTAAAATACAGACTAAATAAAATGTAGTTATTTTGACCCTGGAAACTACCATATTATATTGATTGTGATTTAAATAAATTATTGTTGAGAAGAAAAAATGGTTCTTTTGTTGTAATTTGTTTTTTTTTTTTAAATAATTTTCCTCTTCTGAAGCTTATACATGTCTATCTATATCTGTGTCCAGGAATCATAAACATAACGGAAAAAGACATTAAAGACAAATGACTCACAATTTCCTCAGTCTTTTCTTCAGCGTGATGTGGAAGCTCTAACGTATTTATATCACCACCTGAAAAAACATTTTTTTATTATGATAATTAATGATATTTAATTCATGAATCTCCAAGCGACCACCGGTGGCCGCGCATCCATTGTCTTACTATTGTGTCTCTAATTGACGGTATCTGAAGGGTTAAAATGTAAATGTAAGTGTTTTATAAAAACTCTTTGCTTAACAATAGTTATTTGTTATTCAAGAGTGCAAAGTTGCTTTGTAGCCGCGTGTTCAATTTTGATGACCGAGCATGCGAAGGAGTCTAAAATTGAATCACGAGCGCTGCGAGTGATACAAAAATTTGAATCCTGAGCGTTAGCGAGAGAATCAAAAGAGCAAGGGGTGAAAAATTTTTGCAATTGAGTGCAACACGTAACTTTTCATCCTACCTCAGCGAGGAAATGACTAAAAAAAAGTACAACAAGGAGGTTCTGAGTCTGCGTTTTAAACAAATTAAAAAAAAAAGTTTTATGACAAATTTGGTACCATGGAGGTAGAAGTAAATAGGTTTAATGATGTTTTGCATTCATAAACATAGTGCACGCGATGTTCTAAATTCAATTTACTTTATCTCTCTAGAGAATAAAAACGGCTTTTGCTCTCAGATATCGAAGAGCAAAAATACTCTTTCCGAGATGGTGGGATGAAAAGAGTTTTTATAAAATATATTCTTCTGTGGAACTTCTTATGTGAAACGCACTATACATCACATAGGCCTACGTGGGCATTTAAACAACGTCAGAAGTGCACTTAGCCATGTATAAGATATTTTTCAATACACTTGCTCATAAAATGACTCTTATTGCACTGCACTTAGGTATATAATGGCACTTGTTACCAAACTGTGACATTTTGATTACCATTACGCACTAGTGCTATAATATGGTTAAAACCTTATTGTTCAACCTCTCCACCGTCATAATTTTATGACATACGTATCGTATCAGAATGGGTGCGGGTCGTCCCCAACGAAGAAAAAAAATTGGGCGCGCATATATATGAAAACAGATTTTTACCGCCACCAAAGTTTACCAGTTTTACAGTTATTTTATTCACAAGTGTATTGAAAAACGTCGAATGATACACGTGAGTAATTAATGATTACCGTTCTCGGCTCTCTTAAGACCCTCGCCATCGCTCGGGTCTAAATATCGCCACGACTCTAATCACTAACATTACACACTTATATCATAATGTTCTATAAAAATTTGTACCTTCTATTTCACTACAAAGTCTTGCTCTTCGTTTCGTCAACGTTTCAAATAGTGATATTAGCCTCTGCGCTACATAAGGATGTAGGTTTCTGAATTCACCTGGAAAAAAAAAATATTATGAACAACAGCCATAAAATTCAACAAAACTAAATTTGAACGTTTACCACCACTATCATCATTTCAGCCGAAAAACGTCCACTGTTGGAAATAGGCCTCCCCCAAGTGTCACCATAACGACCGGTACTGTGCGTCTCACATACATATTTACCATAAATAAAATCATTAGTTTGTAGGTTACAGTTCAAAATAAAAAGGCTGGTGTTGCAATCACGGTTTTTTTTTTAAGGTGGGAAATCATCGAATTCTTTTCTCGCTCTAGGTGGAGCGAGAGGGAGTGTCACCTTTTTCGGTCTTGAAAGGGCAACTAAAGGACACGTTTGGATTTTAGTCAATAACACTCTAATACAGGGAGTGCTTGCTCCATTCAGAGGAGGAGGAATTATATGATGATAACCCTCCGCAAAGAAAAGGGTTATTGTTTTTTTTAGGTGGGCAATCATCCAATGACTTGTCCCGCCCAGGGAAGAGAAGGAGGGCGAGACAGAGTTTTACTGGCTAAAACCATACCTGTTCTGTACTGTTCCTTCAGTTGCCAGAGCAACCCTTCCTCTACACTCATACTTACAGCTCATATTAGCGATGGCGGCGAGACAGATGGTGTGAAGATACTTGTCCCTCACGCGTATCATGGTTTTGGAGGTTTGCGGAACAGAGAGTAAAGCCTCCTTTGAAAAGGGAGGATTCTCCGACCAGACAGGTGTTATAGTCTGGTGGGCTACTGCGCGATAGTTGATGTCGGGCTGTCGTATATATTCAAATCGCGCGGAGAACTTTGATTGAGCGACGCAGGATTTCGTATTTTTCTTTGTAGTTCTTATGTGGCGTCATAGATGTCGCTACATGTTGTACTGAAGAGCGCGCAGTATCACGAGCATCTTGAGTTATGGACCCGAATGGGATCAGATGGGGGAAGGAGGACGGCGACGGACGGGTTTGGAGTAGTGGGGTTGGGAATTGGTTGAGGGCGTTGCGGGTGGGTTAGTGCGATCGACAGCGTTGCGGGTGGGATAGAGGGGTGGACGGCGTTGTGGGTGGGGTAGTGAGTAAAGACTTACAGCTCATATTAGCGATGGCGGCGAGACAGTTGGTGTGCAGATACTTGTCCCTCACGCGTATCATGTTGTACTGTAGAGCGCGCAGTATCACGAGCACCATTAGGCCTCCGAGCGATATCTCCGAGATGGCGCGCTCCGTGTACCAGGTCAGGTTTTTCAGCATCTGTGAACAAAATCAAATCACATTGTAAGGAGTGGAATTCCCTGCCGGAGTCTGTGTTTCCTGATAGCTACAACTTAGTTATCTTTAAGTCAAGATTGAATAGGTTACTTCTAGGCAGGCTTCTCCATCGTCGGGCACATTATCACTTACTATCAGATGACATAAAGATCAAACGCGAGTCTTGCGGGTCTTGACCCCGCTGAACCTGATGGTAACAGTTGAGGTGGTGGTCGAACGAGAGCCTATCAATAATAAAAACCAGTACTTCAGTCATAGTAATACGCGCAGGGCGATTCTCGACCACCGTAAGTGTCCTGCTTGGGCGGAATTGCCGTGCCCTCGTGGGGGCGATCGGCGGCGGAGACCTCTTGCGCCGGGCCTTGGTACAAGCCAAGGTCCGGAGCGAGGAGGAATGGCAGGCGGTCGCCTTCTTCTACGAAGCAGTATTGTTAGCAAAGGAGGAGGCCGACCGCATCAGGCAACGGCGCCCTCGCCGCCGCCACCGGGATTCCGATCCCGATTTCCGGCCACAATAGGCGAGAGCTTGCGGACGGTGAGCCTTGGGTAGCTCGCTGTCCGACCGACCGGTAACTGTCCGGACCGAGCCCAAGTCGTTGACGGCGCGCACTGTGTCCGCGCGCCTCAAGGAGTTGTCAGCAATGGCAGGGGCCCAGCTAGGTCGAAGCCTACTGGGGGCAGGGTTAGTTTCGAGCGGAAGGTAGTAATAGTACATTTTAAGGCCGGAGTCGAAGTGTCGCTGTTTTTCACGTATAGCATATTCTACTCTATTTTCTCGCATTTAAGGTACAAAAAAGGTAATAATACTCACAATTAAGTGTACGCTCTTGATGAGTGCGTCGTCTTCTGTCAGGATGAGGAGTACGATCAGCGACATGTATATGTGATGATTGTTGTTGTCCGGCGCGTTGTACAGCACTTGGAGGATAGGCACTATCTGTGGACCAAACATTTTAAATTATCAACTTATATTCTAGTGATAGATAAGCACATTTATGGAAAATACTAGCTGTACCCCCGCGGCTTCGCTCCCGTTCTACTCTATTCCACCCTACTATACCCAATTCTACCCTACCCTACTCTCCCTACTCTACCCTACGTAGAGTAAGGTAGAGTTATTTTTTTTTTCCATAAGAACCTTTTCCTTACAATAACAATCACAACAATAAAAGAATTAGCGAAATCGGTCCAGGCGTTGTTGAGTTATGCGCTTACCAACACATTTTGCGATTCATTTTTATATTATAGATTTGTCAAAATACTGAAAAATTAAAACTAAAGATTTTTGCTCTTAATGCCATCCAATTCCATTCATGGGCATATGCCCAAGAAATAAAAGTTTAAATCGGTTGTACCGACAGTAAAGGATTTTTAAAATTCTAATCTTGACGTGATCGTAATAAATTAAGTAGTCGTGATTACACTGATCAGTGATCAGTTGATGTAAGCCCTTCAGATAGTTGTGGGTTAATTTTAAAATAGGTATTAATTTTGTAAAAAAATATACAAGATACAGACCAGTTGGTCGATCTGCGCAACGTTGCTGATGTGTCGTTTGTACGCGTTGCAGGAGTGCAGCATCAGATACAGTAGCAGTGTCGAGTGTTCACAGCCCGCGGTCGCGCACAGAGCTTTGTGGAGCTGGAAATAAGATTGAGAATAAGATTATATTTACATAAGGCTTACTGTCTTCGGACGCGTAGCTTCATAGACGCGTATTCGTCAATGTACGCTTGGTGTATGCCAGCGTGAAGCTTACATACAAAACCATGGCCAAACCAAGCTATGCGTTCGAGGAGTAGCCTCGAACGCATAGCTTTGTAGCCGTCCGTCGGTGCGCACACCAGTCGAATCGGCTACACACTGAACGCGTCACCGCGGCTGCCACCCATATTTATAGATTCGCAGTTAACCGCCTCAAAACACTCGGGTAGCGTTATATTTAAATATACGGTATTAGGTTCAAACCCACTTGGTAAAAGTAAGATGACCACTACTTGCGACACCCAAAATGTGAATGTATCTTGAGCGCTCGGCGTCAGACTGGGGATCGCGATTGGCGAGCCTATCGTCGTTGTTAGATACATGCAGCAAGCGCAGGGAACGAATCACGCGTGACGTCTATGACGCGATCACTGACGCTCCTCGCCCCCGCGTCTCACTTCGTACCCCTAAAGAGACCGAATATTTGACTTCTACGCAACTTGAAGCCAGCGCTCAAGATCCTTGCCGATATCTATACCTTTTGTTTACTCTGTAATGTATGAAGTTCTACTTACAGCAGCCATGTCGATTCTTGGTGGCGTTAGTTGTGGACCACCATTTGATTCTTTATGTGGTGTAGGTGCCGATGTTTCTGTAAATAAACAATATTATGATTATCTTTGTATCTAGCTCAAAGTGGTGATTTTGTTGTGTAGGTAGTGTGGTGATTTTGTGGTGTTTGTATCTTGCTCAAAAGGGTAATTTAGTGGTGTAGGTAGTGTGGTGAATGTCTCTGGTCAAAATGGTATTTTAGTAGTATTGTGGTGATTGTATCCTGCTCAAAGTGGTGATTTTTTTAGCGAAGGTAGTATGGTGATTGAGTCTCGTTCAATGTGATGATTTTGTAGTGTGAGTAGTGTGGTGATTGTATCTTGTTCAAAGTGGTGATTTTGTGGTGTGAATAAGTGGTGTTAGTACCTAGTTCAAAGTGGTGATTTTGTGGTGTGAGAGGTGTTGTGATAGTGTCTTGCTCAAAGTGGTGATTTAATTTTTCTCGAAGTAGTTTTAACCAATGTTATTTTCTCACCTGCAGTATCTTCGCAGCACAGCAAAGCGTTTCTATACAAGTTATCGTCGTTCATACAGTGGTTGGCTAGCGTCAGCAGTAGTAGACACGACTGGTTCGCTACAGGGTGCTCCTTTTTCACTCTTTCCTGTAACTCTTGTCTGTCTAGAGGGGGATGCGTGTAGATCGTTTGGCGAGACGTGGAGTTAAAGGTTATCATGTTCCAAAGGCCAGCTGGAAAGAGGAAGATACGTTGTTAATTTACCAACACTATAGGGTGGCAATTCTTTATATTTGTAATTGATTTTCAGTAATAATGTTTTAACTAAACTAATATGGGAAATCATCAAATAATTTCCACCGCTCCAGGAAAGGGTACGTCAGACTGCTGATGCTTTTTTTATACATAGCCTCATTCTGCTTTTTGTATACAAGGTGTAACTTTAAATGCGCAAAACCTCAGACACCCCAAATGATTTTGAATTCAATTGACCTAATTATGTGACAAAAAAAAACTAAAAAAAAGTAATTGAAGGTTTTATATACATTTTTAGTTTGTTTAAAATTCATATCTGCATTGAAATAAGTACTTTTATTATCCAGTATATGAGAAAATTTTATTGGACTGCAACTATTTGTATTTGTTTACCTATTTGTCGGGTTTGCGCACGTGATGGGTTTGACCTATTCATAAATAGACAGGTCGACGTTTTTAATGAAGATTTTTTTTAAATGTAACCTATATTAAAAAATGGTTTAATTGATTCTGCTCGTCATTCTGATCAAACTAATTTCAGGTTTTGCGTATTTAACGTTACACGTTGTATATTTTTTTAAACTTATTAATAACTATAAATAATAATAACCATCTCGTATTCCTTCAGTCACCTTTTGCGTTCCTTTGCCTCTAAGTTAATCAGTACTTACAAGCTAGGTTTATGAGTAGACTGCCACCGCCCGCGTGAGCACCGAACATGTTGGGCGGCGCGGCCAGCATGCTGGATAGGTTGTTGAGCAGAGTCTTCACCAGGAGGGGCGCGTGCATGCCGTAACGGCCTTGGAAGAGGGTCCTGGAAATGTTGAGATAATTAGTGCAGTTTTTCGTTTTTATGTGGGAAATCAACATTACAATACATTCTGACACAAGTGGAGATTCATCCGTAATGAAATCTCTTTAGAACGTTTACTGCTACAGGGTAGAGAAGAGGGCCAACGTTTTCGCGGTCGATCACCTACGAGATGGACGGACCTCATTTTTTTTTTTAAGATGGGCAAAAATCAACCCGTGACAACCCCCGCTCTTGGGTGGAACGGGAGATAGTGTCAGACTCTCACTGTCTAAAAACCCACCCCGTTCTTTCTAGCCTCTTTATACCGGGGCTCGAGCTTCTTTTCAGATAATGGTCTCACTAGGCATCGACCCAGCTGGGCCCCTGTGTTGCTGACAACTCCTTGAGGCGCGCGGGAACAGTGCGAGCTGTCGACGTCTTGGGCTTGGTCTAGACAGTTACCGGACGGTCGGACAGCGAGCTACCCATGGCCCACCGTCGGCAAACCCTCAGCCGGAAATCGGGATCGGAATCCCGGCGGCGGCGGCGAGAGCGCCGTTGCCTGATGCGGTCAGCCTCCTCCTTTGCTAGCATTACTGCTTCGTAGAAGGAGGCGACCGCCTGCCACATGTCTATCGGCGATGGAGCACGCATACCTAGAAGTAACCTAGTCACTTTTGATTTAAAAACCTAAAGTACCTGTATATTAGTGAAGTGTCCACCAGCCGTGTCTGGCCGTGCACTCCAGCGAACATGTAAACTGACATCAGCACCAACATCGTGTTGATACATTCTAGGTGAAGGTAGTATGTGTTGTCTCTGTGGGGGAGAGAAATTATTTATGATAAATAAGTGTTTTCTATGTGTATAGGGGTTATTTGTAAAACACTCCCATACTTGCAGGACTGTATTGCTGTATTGTTACACACCTATATTCATGCAAATAAATATATCATTCATTCATCATCATAAAAATGTGTTCTATGACTTTTTACAATACATTTACCAAAAACAAACGTTCAAGATTTCGTTGTTCTATGTAACATATTTCAACTTTGTATTTTGCTATACCCACCTATGCCTCCCACTGTCCTCCGCTATTGTACTATCGCTTGCTTCGCGTATACTTCGTAATATTTAGAACGTTCAATTTAAACATTTTTATTTTTGTATAAAATTCTAAAATATGATACATTTTTAAAAGTCATAGAACAAAAGTGGTTGTATATGATGTTAGCAACATATTCCTGAAAGGTTGCCAGTGTTTCGCAAATAACCCTGTACTGTATACTCGTTTGTTAAGGAGAAACTGAATGACTGACATATCAACGCACAGACAAACCTACTGGGACTAGGAGCGAGAAATTTTACACAAAATTTCTTTCTATGACGTAGGGCGAGCATTAAGAGATTAGAGCATTTTCCAAAATTCACCTACTAAAGGGATGAAATAGGGGTTCAAAGTTTGTATGAAGAAATCTACTTATACGCGATCGAAGTTGCTCGCAAACCTAGCCAGTGATAGAAGAGTTTATCGCCGCTTAGCAGCGAAGAACTCTTAAAGCACACCCCTCTTTTCCATCGGGGTTTAAAAAACATCTGCATCGTTCAAGCATTCAAAACTAAAATTCGCGAGATAATTCGCAAGAGGTTGGCAGTAGTAGGTATTGCAGCATTATCATGTTGCTTAATTCGTTTAGCTAAATAAAAACTTTTTCGTTCGCGTTAGTTTACCTTTTTCTAATATTATTTTTTTTGATTTGAACTTAGAATAGGAAAATTTGGAGGTTTGACAAGGAAAAATTTTATTTGTCATTTCGGCGACGAAATTTTCTGAGAAAAAGTGCTTGATGAACACGAATTAAAAAGGAAATGTGATTATAAGTAATGATCTAACTGCGAAATGTTTGGTGAAACTCGGTAGTAAATAAAAAACCGATAAGTGATAGTCAATATAAAGAACCGGTATGTATTTTAAATATTTTAAGTTTTGGCTGCTTTGAAGGTTCAGTTTCGTGTCTCATAGTGATAATTTTCCTTTTCTTCTCACGATAGATTATTTGTCAATCGGTTCTTCGAGTATTCTTGGAACATTCTTGGAGTATTCTTGGAGCTTACTGGATATAGACATAGAAATTCACAGAAGTGGACAGTACAGCCCACTGCAATTCATAAATGCGTGCGCCAACTAGCGCATGACGATCATCATCATCATCATCATCTTCCTGCCCTTATCCCGTTTTATTTGGGGTCGGCGCAACATGTTTTTTTCTTCCATTCTGTCCTGTCACTCGTCACGCTATCACTAACTCCTTTTTCATTCATATCACTTCTCACACAATCCATCCATCTTTTCTTTGGCCTCCCTCTCCCTCTCCATCCATCCACATGTAAATTCATAACTCTTTTAACAACATGCGTTTCATCTCTCCTCTTTACATGACCATACCAAGACAAACGATTTCCTTTCAACTTTTCAGTCACTGGCGCCACTTTCAAACTTCCCCTAATATACTCATTTCTCACTTTATCCATTCTCGTCACACCACACATCCATCTCAACATTCTCATCTCCGAAACATGCAATCTTTTTTCATCCGTCTTTTTCACAGCCCAACATTCTGATCCATACAGTATGACAGGCCTTATCACGGATTTGTAGATTTTACCCTTCAACTTGAGGGGCATCCGTGGATCACAAGTTGTTCCCGAGACCTGTCGCCATTTCATCCATCCTGCGTTGATCCGATGAGTTACGTCCCGGTCTACCTCACCATCCCCTTGGACGAGCGACCCGAGATACCGAAAGTCGGAACAGATCGGTATGGGCGTTCCGGCGAGAGCTAAAGGCACTGGAGTGGAGAGACCGCCGAAATCGCAGAACAAGTACTCCGTTTTGGTTCTACTCAATTTCAGGCCAACACTTTCCAGTCTGTGCCACCACACCTCCAATTTGTTCTGGACCTCTAGGCCACTCTCGGCAATCAGCACAATGTCATCGGCAAACAACATACACCAGGGAGCCTCTTCCTGAATGTCCGACGTCAGAGCGTCCATTATCATCAGGAAGAGGTAAGGGCTGAGAGCCGACCCTTGGTGTAAGCCGACAGCCACATTGAAGCTGCCAGTAGTGCCCACTGTAGACCGGACTTGGGTACTGCACCGACTGTACATCGCTCGGATCAACTGCACATACTTCCCAGGCACACCTTTCTCCTTAAGGGCCCACCACAGAACCTCACGAGGTACCCGGTCGTATGCCTTTTCGAGGTCAACGAATACCATGTGCAAGTTTTTATGCGCACCTCTGTATTTTTCGCACAGCTGGCGTATAGCAAAAATGGCATCCGTTGTACCCCGACCTGGCATAAAACCGAATTGGTTCTGTGAAATTTCACTCTCTTCTCTCAGTCGCCTTTCAATAACTTTCTCCCAGGCTTTCATAGTATGTGACATTAGCTTTATTCCTCTATAATTGTTGCACTCAAGCACATCACCTTTGTTTTTAAAAATGGGCACCAAGGAACTGTTACACCACTCATCAGGTATGGCTTCTTCCTGCAACAACTTATTGAAGAATAAAGCTAACCACGTCCATCCATCCACTCGCAATAACTTCCAAACTTCAACTGGTATTCCGTCTGGACCAATGGCTTTACCATTCTTCATTCCACTTACTGCTATCCTAACTTCATCCATACTAACCATTCTCACTAATCCTACATTCACTGGTTTATTCTCTAACACGTTACTCCAATTATTTTCCTCATTCATCAGTCTTTCAAAATAGTCCTTCCACCTCTTTTTGATGTTCTCATCGTCTGATATAACCATTCCAGTTTCATCTCTTATACATCTTACCTGGCAAACATCTCTCGTCTTTCTCTCTCTTATTCTAGTAAGCCGGTATAGTTCTTTTTGGCCTGCAGGACTGTCCAGTGTGTCATATAGTTTATCCTGGGCTTTTGACTTTGCTATTGCCACGGCTTTCTTTGCTTTCTTCTTAAAAATGTCATACTCACTCTTTTTTTCAGCTTTTAAACTAGCGTTTTCAGGCTCTACACGCTGCCATTCCTTGAATTTCATCTTCTTTTCTTTCAATACATTCTGAACTTCTGTCGACCACCACCATGTATCCCTATCTATTATGCCCTTTCCTCTCGTCTCTCCCAAAATATCTTTCGCTGCATGCCTGATACACCCAGCCATCTCATTCCAGCTTTCATTTATACTTCGATCATTCATGTCACCCATCTCTATCATTCTGTCCACCACTCGCTCCCTAAACTTATTCGCACAATCATTCCTCTCTAACATATGCCATTTTATTTTTGGGGGAGGACGCTCTTTGTTTTTGTGAGACAGTATTTTGACGACTGATGTCATAACCAGGAGTCTGTGCTGTGAGACTAGGTCTTCTCCTGGCAGTATTTTGCAGTCTTTGACATGCTTTAAGTTGTTGCGCCGAACTAGAAAGTAGTCAATTTGGGTCTTATGATTACCACTTTTGTATGTTATAATGTGTTCGTCTCGTTTCTGGAACCACGTATTGGCTACTGCCAGGTCAAATGCAGTAGCGGATTGCAGCAGCGTCTCTCCTTCACTGTTCGGACTACCGAAACCCCATCCCCCATGCACCCTTTCATAAACACCTTTCATTCTTCCCACATGTCCATTAAAATCACCTCCAACTATCAATTCTTCATGAACAGGAATGTTCATTAAAGCTCTATCAAAATCCTCCCAAAACTTCTCTTTCACCGTTTCATCACATCCTACTTGTGGAGCATACACACTAACTACATTCAACATCACATTCTCTAACATAACTTTCACAACTATAAATCTATCACTAATCCTTTGTACTTCCATCACGCTTTCTTTCAACTTACTGTCTAACACTATTCCAACACCATTTCTTTTTCCATCGCTTCCACAGTAGTAGAACTTGTATCCCTCACCAATTTCTCTCGCTTTTGTTCCTCTCCATTTAGTCTCCTGCAAGCATGCTATATTTATCCGTCTTCTTTTTAATACATCCGCTAACTCTCTCGCCCTCCCAGTCATAGTCCCTACATTCCAACTTGCATACCTCAATCTCATTTCCCGAGCTTGCTTCTTACGTTGCACCCGCCCGGGATGGTGCAACAACCCTGGTCCACTTCCCACAGGAGCCGGGTGCTGCCCCTGCGCGTCGCCTGTGGGGTACGCCCTAGCCCTATCGCACAATCTATTAAAACCCAACATGTTGCATAAAGATTTGGCTAGTTTTTTAAAGTCGGCCGCCAGCCTGACACCAACCCTCCTTGGGAATGCTTTCGTTGGTGGTTAACCCGCCACCACGGGGTGACCTAAGGTGCTATGGTATGCACAGTCTCTAAATATCCCTTAGTCGCCTCTTACGACACCCACGGGAAGATATGGGATATATAACTAGCGCATGACGATACAAGAGAAAACCCCGGTGGACATCGTGACGTCACTCCACGTGAAGTTTTCATGATCCCTATTTTTCCTTATTCTATAGCAGTAGCAAGTAATATTTGAGTAGTTTTTTTTTTACGCTATCTGTTTTATATGTATAATCACAGCAATTCGTGTAAAAAGGTTGCGGAATGAACTGATTTCTTTGATAGTTTACGAGTCCGCCCCTGAGGTCCCGTGATTGCAATCCCGCACCTATAGGCACAACTTCCAAATTATAAATTTTTATTTTTTTTTATATATATCCATCTCGCCACCTTACTTAAACCCTATTTTTATATATATAAAGTCGCCGAATTTTTTTATTTCCTTTTATAATTTTTTCTATGTTGTTTTTTTTTAAATGCAAAATTATACGTGTACAAGTGGTGATTTTCTTTAAAAAAAGAAATCACCATGAATTCTATGTCTATATCCAGTAAGCTCCAAGAATACTCCAAGAATGTTCCAAGAATACTCGAAGAACCGATTGACAAATAATCTATCGTGAGAAGAAAAGGAAAATTATCACTATGAGACACGAAACTGAACCTTCAAAGCAGCCAAAACTTAAAATATTTAAAATACATACCGGTTCTTTATATTGACTATCACTTATCGGTTTTTTATTTACTACCGAGTTTCACCAAACATTTCGCAGTTAGATCATTACTTATAATCACATTTCCTTTTTAATTCGTGTTCATCAAGCACTTTTTCTCAGAAAATTTCGTCGCCGAAATGACAAATAAAATTTTTCCTTGTCAAACCTCCAAATTTTCCTATTCTAAGTTCAAATCAAAAAAAATAATATTAGAAAAAGGTAAACTAACGCGAACGAAAAAGTTTTTATTTAGCTAAACGAATTAAGCAACATGATAATGCTGCAATACCCCCTTTCTAAGAAAAAAAGGACGAAAGTACGAGTGAGAAAAAAGATAAACTGGAACAGACAAAGACAACAGCAGGAATCATTTGTGAATCATACGATATCGAAGTGCAATAGATACTGAATAAACACGGAGGCCTCCACATCTACACGTTATCCACGCTAACTCACGACATCTCAATTACGAAAATGGAGAATATGAAAGAAAATAACGAACTCATAAATCAAAATGTATATTGTCCAATTTGAGTCAAACACTAACCTACCACATCCTAACAACTGTGAAGAACAATAAGGGAACTATATATCTAAGTAAAGCTAGCCTAAATTAACATAAGACTTAACTATTACCTAACAACATTAAGAAAAAAGCCGGGAATTCCCAAAAAATAAATAACGTCAACACGTAAAGTCCAACCTTAGTTAAAGAAACGAAAGAAATTGGACAAAAAAAACAAACAACTAAGTTTGAAAAAGTTAACTTAAGTCAATTAAATCAAAGAAAAAATTCAAATTGATTGTTAAATGACAAATCATTTGTGTTAAACAAAAGAAATAAAACAACCTAATTACGCAGGCAACCTAAGAAAGCAGGTTGACATAACATAAAAATAAATAAATGTCATTATTAACGGATAATTTAAAAAGTTTTTAACTTAATTAAAAAACTTATGCAAAGAAATATGCCATAAACCAAAGAGGAAAAGGTGTTACAAAGCAAATGTTAATGATAAAATGGAATAAAGAGAATTTAATCCAATTTATTTTAAGATATCTGTCTGCGCCATTCGCATTATTTTATCTATATTTGTTCTATCTGTACCTCATTATAAAAGCATAAACACATACTTGCAACATTATATTACACTTCATTCAATAACTCATTCGAGAAGGATTTTCCATCCAAAATCATTCCATTCCTTCCTGTTCATTCCTTCTGGTGACACGTATCTTCGTGCGCCCGCGCTCCCTCCCAAACAAAACTCTAAAAAGTGAAAATATTGGTGTTGTGTGGTGAAATTCTCAAACTCTCTTCTCTCGCGAATCTTGGAGGAAATATCGCCTGAACCGGCGCGCTTTGGAGGCTGCTATCGAAGGAACCAACGCATCTTTTCATCCTCCGTAAGTCCTTTTTCCTTCCAAGTTTTCTGGTCCTTCTCACCCAATAAAAAACGCATATCTACTACGCATCTACGCTACACTCATCACACACATCATATTTATCATTTTAAATCTATTTATTCGCATAAAAACGCTAAAAACGCACAATTACGCATCCGCCATTACTCGTCTACGTGATACACGAGACGCGCCCAATAGGGCACATTTCCCGCTCAATCTCTCATCAACGCTTAGTTGTTTTTATAAAAACGCATCATATTTTAATATAAACACCCATTATCTAAAGTATTATAATTATATTTTAGTCATCTCACGCATATTTTCACATATATCTCAAAATATAACGCACACGGACAAGTCCATTTTTGTTCACGCACGCTCGCGTACATTCACTCATTTATCTATTTTATTACACGGTTAAAAACTCGAGTAGGTACTTCTCAACGCTTAAAATGACTTCCACGCGTAGTAAGGTTAGGGAATGTGATAAAGAATCCTATGCTTCGACCGAGGAAGATCCTAAAGTTCTTCTATTTGAGTCTAAAAAAGAAAATTTATTTCAAATTGTGCAATCCATTTACGATCTCGGCCTACAAGTTTCCGTAAATAATTCATTAAAATCGCAATTTCTAGCTCGAATTAGCTCCCTTGAGCACATTAGAACAAACTTTATGGAAACTCTTGATGCTTATAATTTAGCATTATTAGAAAGTGGTTCGAAGACAAACCCGAATTACGCCTCACTATCCGCATTTGATGAAATCTATTGTGAAATAAAAGCAATAGAATCTAACATTCAGAAGTCACAAAATACGAGTAATGATAACACTAATAATAAATTCGAGTTTTTAAATCGTAAACTACCGCCTTTAAAACTTGCTTCATTTGATGGCACGCCCAGCAAATGGACAACTTTTCATGAAAACTTCAAAAGTCTTATTCATGATAATTCGCATCTTACTGACGCCGAAAAGGTTCAGTATTTAATTGGTTGTTTATCGGGCAAAGCATTAACTGTTTGCTCAGGTATCATACCTACCGCTAATAATTACCTACTCATTTGGAATGATTTAATAGAAAAATATCAAGATACGCGCGTACAAGCTTCCATGTATTTACATCAAATGATTCAATTTAAACCTTATCAATCTATTGATTCGTTTCTCGAGCAGTTTCATTCGGCACAAGCCGCTTTACGTCGCTTAGACATAAAAGATTTGTCAGATTTTATAATAACTGATATTGCACTCAGTAAGCTAGATAAAGAGGTCGTTAACCTTTTCGAACAATCGCATAGGCATATTACAATACCTACTTTCGATCATCTTTCGCTATTTCTAAAAGAACAAAGTAAAATAATAACGCTTCGTAATCACTCTAATCCCTCTAAAGTTCGTAATAATAATAACGAAAATAATAAATCCTCATTTAAACCTAGAAACAGTCAAGCCCTCGCGAGTACTACCCAGGACACCCCAGTGCGTTCCTGCAAGGTATGTGGAGCCCCTGATTCACATCCACTTTATAGATGTTCTCGTTTTATGAATCAAAACGCAAAAGATAGATCAGATCTTGTAAACAAACATAGGTTTTGTCGTAATTGTTTAGGATTTCATGATATTAAAATGTGCAAGTCAACAAATACGTGTTCGATTTGCCACCGTAAACATCATTCGCTATTACATCTAAACAACTTTAACTTTTCCAACAATCGGGTAGTTGAACATAGCTCCGCTCCATTCGCACTTCGCGCACAACCGTCCGCGTCGGTTGAGAACGGCGCCGGCGCGCCCCGCGCGCCGGCCTCCGCGCCTCCACCGACTGCCTCTCCCGCGACACTCGACTCGCCACGCGTATCGACAGGTGATAACGTTGCGCGCGAAAATTCAAACGCTCCTTATTTATCAATGACTTCGGCTACCTCGTGCGTTGAAAATAATACAACTGTTTTGTTGCCTACCGCTTCCGTATACACTTATAATAATAATAAACCTTATACTCTCCGCGTTTTTCTTGATACAGGCTCAATGAGTCATTTTATTACAAAGGCTTGCTGTAAACGTTTAAACTTAGAAATTACTCCTGACAAATCTTCTATTTTCGGTATAAGTCACGCAAAAATACCCACGTATGGTACTACAACATTTAAAATATTTTCTCGCTTTGATCACCGCTGTTGTTATACAATTCACGCTCGGGTTTTAGATCGTATTACTGACGACTTGCCCAACGTATTCATAGATATCACAAATCTCACTCCATTACGTAATTTACCTATGGCTGATGACGCGTTCCACGTTCCCGGTGAGATTGATTGCCTCCTCGGCAATGATCTTTTCCCGCTTTTGTTGGGAAGTGGAAAGGTAACTTTACCTGGCTCCTCGGTCGTCGCTGTGGAAACCACCCTTGGTTACATAGCCATGGGTCGGGCTGATTGTCAACCTCGCATAACTTCGCGCTCTCGCCCCGCTCAAATAAATAAAAATAAAAGCGAGCAAACTTTTCTGTGCGCTACTAGCACGCTTAGCTTAGACACGCTAACGCAACGCTTTTGGGAGCTGGAAAGCGTCCCTAATAAGGTTCACATGAGTCCTGATGATCAGGCGTGTGAACAAATATTTAATTCAACTTACTCTCGCGATGAAACAGGTAGATACACAGTGCAGCTACCATTTAAGGCTCCGTGTACAGACTTAGGAAATTCGCACTCAACGGCGATGCGTCGCCTCATTAATTTAGAAAAAAAGTTAGATTCTGATCCCGAAATCAGAACTAATTACAACGCTACGCTTCAAGATTATCTTGACAAAGGTTATTTAGCCAAGGTCAAAGATCCCTCTCTCAATATCCCGCATTATTATATTCCGCACCGTGCTGTTTACCGCCCGGATAAACAGTCCAGTAAAACTCGCATCGTGCTTGACGCTAGCTGTAAAACTAGTTCAGGTAAATCGCTAAATGATCTCCTTTACGTAGGTCCGAATCTACAAAGTAACATTTTTGATTTATTAATTAATCTTCGCATGTTTTCCGTTGCTGTAGTTGCAGACATCGAAAAAATGTATTTTCAACTTAATCTTTCCGCTGATCATCACGCATTTCAACGCATTTTATACAGATTCGATAAAGATTCTGAGATTTCAACTTTTGAATTTAACCGCGTTTCTTTCGGTGTCTCAAGCTCGCCTTATTTAGCTATGAGGATAGTTCGCCAACTCGCATCTGATAGTCGGGATAATTACCCGCTCGCGGCTTACGAGGCTGAAAACCATATGTATATGGATGACTACATATGTTCGCTAGATGGCGTTGAAATAGCTGAGCTTACATATCAAGAAATGGTCGCCATGTTCAGGTCAGGCGGTTTCAACCTTGTAAAGTGGATCTCTAATAGTTCCGAACTCTTAAATAAAATTCCTTTAACTCATTTAAGTTCGCAAAATATTGAATTTGACGCGGACGCTAATAATAATACTAAAATTGTAGGTATGCAGTGGAATCCTGTAGAGGACTCTTTTCAATTTAAAATAAATAATAATTCTCTTAAATGTACGAAACGTACCGTTTTATCCGCAACCGCACGGCTGTTTGACCCCTTAGGTCTTATAGGTCCAGTTACCGCGTTCATGAAAGTTTTAGTTCAGGAATGCTGGAAGCATGACCTTGATTGGGACGACGTTGTACCAGCTTACATTGAAAATAAATTTAATCAATTTCACAAAGAACTTTCCTATCTCGAACAAATAAAATTCCCGCGACATGTAGGTATCACCTCGGTTTCTCATGTCACTCTCCTCGGGTTCGCAGACGCCAGTGAGCGCTGTTATGGTGCCGCTGTTTACATAAGGGTTAGTTCTAATGACGAAGATAACGGATCAGTCCTCTTACTTACTTCTAAATCACGCGTCGCTCCGCTTAAAAATACGCCCTTAGCTCGCCTCGAGTTATGTGCTGCTCTTCTCTTAGCAAATTTAATTAACTCAGTTGTAGAAGTTTTAAGTAAACGCTGCAAAATTAATAATATTTTTGCTTTTTCTGATTCAACAGTCACGCTCACCTGGATCCACTCGCCCTCGCATAGATTTCATACATTTGTCGCAAATCGCATTGTTGAAATTAATTCAAAATTACCTGCTAAACATTGGTTTCACATCGATGGAACTGAAAATCCCGCTGATGTAGTTGCTCGTCCCGTAACGCCTAAACAATTATTAGATTTAACTCTTTGGTTTAACGCTCCGCATTGGTTTTCATTCCCCTTAAATCAGTGGCCAATCAAGCCATTTAAGGTCAATTTAAATAAAAATAATTCGGAAGTAATGGAAACTAAAAATATCGCTCTCGCAGTTAAAACAACGCAAGAAGTTTCTCAACCTATTCAATCTTTAATTGACCGCATTTCTAAATATTCTATTTTACTACGTAGCCTGGTTTTAATATTACGTTTCTGCAAGATATTAACTTCGCATGGTTCCATCACCGTTTCTGATTTAGAAGCCGCGGAAATATACCTTATACGTTACGTACAAAGTAGATATTTCTCTGAAGAAATGAACGCTTTAAAATCAAATAAAAAATTAAATATAAGTCTCGCTAAACTCAACCCCTTTCTGGATTCAAATAATATTCTCAGAGTAGGTGGAAGGTTAACTCATTCTCAACTTGATTATGGTCAAAAGCACCCCATTTTAATTCCAACTAAATCACGTTTTACCCAACTCGTAATTGACTTTTATCATGTAACTAATTTGCATACAGGTCCCGCTCTTTTATTATCTATCATTAGACAAAAATTCTGGATTTTATCCGCTCGTAATATTGTAAGACAACGCGTACATAGTTGTAACAAATGTTTTAAACTTAAACCTCAAAATACTTACCCTCCTATGGGTGATCTACCCGACTTTCGCGTTTCACAAGCGAAAGCGTTTGTTAATACCGCTGTGGACTATTGTGGCCCTTTCTATATTACTCATATCCGAAAACGCGGAATTAAAAGCCACAAAGCTTACATTTGTGTGTTCGTGTGTCTAACAACTAAGGCAGTACACTTAGAGTTAGTCTCTGACCTTAGTTCAGATTTATTTCTCGCCGCTTTTAAGCGTTTCATTTCTCGTAGAGGTCCTGTTGCTATGATTTATAGTGATGGAGGCACAAACTTTATTGGCGCAAAGCGCAAATTGAACGAAATTTACGCCCTAATTAAATCCAAATCTCATATAAATTACATAGGCGATCAACTAGCTGAAAATCGTATACGATTTAAACATAGCCCGCCATACGGTCCTCATTTTAATGGACTCAGCGAAGTTAATGTTCGTTGTGTCAAAACTCATCTTTTTAAAGTAATTGGTTCTCAAATATTAACTTACGAGGAGTTTAGTACCGTTCTTGTTCAAATTGAATGTCTTTTAAACAATCGACCTCTAAGCATTTTAAGCTCCGACCCGTCTGATATTAGTGCTTTAACGCCTAATCATTTTTTAAACGTAACTCCGCTTAAGTATTTACCTGCTGAAGATGTCACAGACATTTCAGACAATCGCTTATCGCGTTATCAACTTCTTAATAAAATAACTCATTCCTTCTGGCATCGTTGGAGCCAGGAGTACCTCACTTCCTTGCAACAGCGTGAGAAGTGGAACACACCGTCAAAGCCTATTGAAGTAGGTACGATTGTTGTTATCAAAGACAACAACGCTCACCCGCTTTGTTGGCCTTTAGGTGTCATAGATGCGACTTATCCTGGAAAGGATAATATAGTTAGGACTGTGAAGGTTAGAACTGCTTCCGGTTCCTACATACGCCCGGTAGTGCGGCTTTGTCCTCTACCCACTCAATAATTACTTTACAGTTGCGCTTAACTCTATTTTTAATTAAATTCTTTTTTTTTCTCAATTTAAGTTCTCATAAAATTGTAATTTAGAGGAAAACCTCTAGGCCGGGGGAATTGTCTGCGCCATTCGCATTATTTTATCTATATTTGTTCTATCTGTACCTCATTATAAAAGCATAAACACATACTTGCAACATTATATTACACTTCATTCAATAACTCATTCGAGAAGGATTTTCCATCCAAAATCATTCCATTCCTTCCTGTTCATTCCTTCTGGTGACACGTATCTTCGTGCGCCCGCGCTCCCTCCCAAACAAAACTCTAAAAAGTGAAAATATTGGTGTTGTGTGGTGAAATTCTCAAACTCTCTTCTCTCGCGAATCTTGGAGGAAATATCGCCTGAACCGGCGCGCTTTGGAGGCTGCTATCGAAGGAACCAACGCATCTTTTCATCCTCCGTAAGTCCTTTTTCCTTCCAATATCTTTGATATGATATTGGCCGGAGTGGACTGAATCACAATCCTGTAGCAAATAGGTGGTCCTAGAAATTACTCTTATCACGCGGCACTTAATAAAACGTGGAGCAAGCTTCCCAGAAAAAAAATCATTTCCAGAAGACTTGGAAAAGTTCCTTCTCCATACAGTATCGCCAACATTCAGAGTGATAGCTGATCGATTAGAATTATATGCGCGAGAGTTACGGAGGAAAGCTAAAGAAAGATTATCAGCAACCTTTGCATATACTTCGTTGAGAGAAGATAGGTTTGAAGCATGTCGAGCCCGACTGTCTGCCAAATTAGAGCTTCGAGTCTGACTATATACACGACCGCTATCCATAAGGACCTCTCTACCAAACATAAGAAAGTTAGGCGTAAAGCCAGTAGCTAGATTAACACAAGAATTGAGGTAAAGCTTAACTTTAGGTAACATTTTAGCCCAACTTCTTTGGTTCTCACCAACCAAAATACCTAAACATGTAATAACACTTTGGTTGTATCGCTCAACCGTATTTGCTTGGGGTGTATAATATGGCGGAAAAGTAGGTGATTGAATATGGAAAGATCTGAGAAAATTAAGGAATTGATTACTACGAAAAACTGTAGCGTTGTCGCAAAGAATAGTACGCGGAACCCCAAAATTAAAGAAAATCTCAGACTCTAACGCTTTTATAACAGAAAGAGCGTCAATCTTTTTCAGAGAAACTAGCCATACATACTTCGAAAATACATCGACCATAGAAAGGATATATTTATAACCATAATAAGCACAGGGCAATGGACCAATTATATCGATAGAAATCATCTGTAAGGGCAAGGAAACCTCTTTAGGGTAGCACATCTGACCGCGAGGTTGCGTGTTCGAAATTTTATAGGCTTTACAAACCTCGCATTGACTTAACGTCGAAGTGACGTCACGGAACATATTTGGCCAGTAGAACAACTCCCTAAGTTTTAGATACGTTTTAGTAACACCGGGATGTATCGAAGGAAAACTATTGTGAATTTCCCAAATAGCGTCTAGAACCTTTTCAGCTGGTAACACCACACGCCATGGTTCAGAAGATAAAGGATTAGAAACAGGCATGCATCTCATAAGGATACCATTGTTTATAGCGTATGCTGGGAACATTTGTGGCGAGTCTCGAGCACCTATATAAATCTTCTTATACCAACGGTCATTAGTATGTTCAGGACCCTGGTCAAACGACACAGGATTAGCATGGATCCTGGATAGAACATCGGGGACTATATGTTGCGAACCTTTACGATGCACAATATCAAAAGTATATTGGGAGATAATAGTAGCCCAACGAGCTAAACGACCAGATGGGTTGTTAAGAGTGAGGAGCCACTTAAGAGCCATATGGTCTGTTATGACTGAAAACTTCATCCCATCTAAATAACATCGAAAATGTTTAATAGAATCCAAAACTGACAAGAGTTCACGTTCAGTAGTACTATAATTGCGTTCGGTTTGAGAGAATAAACGCGACTAATAGGCGATCGGATGTTCAACGTCGTCTATCTTTTGTGTCAGTACCGAACCAAGACCAACAGCTGACGCATCGCACTGCAGGATGAACGGCTTCGAGAAAATCAGGACATGCCATGACAGGCGTATCGATTAGCGCTTGTTTTAACTTAGTGAAAGCCTGATCGGCCGCTTCATTCCAACTTATTGGATCATTACCTTTTCTCTTGCCAATAAGGGCAGTAAGCGGAGCAATTATAGAAGAAAACCCTTTAACGAAACGTCTATAGTAAGAACACATACCAATGAAACCGCATAATGACTTAGCTGAAGTGGGAATAGGATAATCTTTAATAGCATCAAGTTTGCCGGGATCGGTTTGAAGACCATTTTCATTAACTATATAACCCAAATATTTTAGTTCGCTTTTGCAAAACTCGCATTTTTTCAAGTTTATAGATAAACCTGCTTCTTTAAGTCGAGCGAGCACCTTCCTGAGCAGCGCCATATGACTAAGGAAATCTTTACTAACGATTATCAAATCGTCGACGTAACCAAAAACACAGTCGTCGCTGGTAGAAGTAAATTCGAAATTAACGATCATATCAGTAAGGCGTTGCATCTCCGAGGCAGCGTTCGTTAGACCGAAAGGCATCCTAACAAACTCAAAAAGACCACGTTGTGGGACAATAAATGCTGTTTTCTCACAACTTTCTCTATCAGCTAAAGGTATCTGCCAGAACGCACTTCTAAAATCTAATGAGCTAATATATCTAGCACCACGAAGGTTGTCGAGGATATCGTGAATACGGGGAAGAGGATAAGAATCTCTGATTGTCACACTATTCAGTTTTCTACTGTCAACACAAAACCGAACGGAACCATCCTTTTTTGTCACCATTACCACAGGACTAGCCCATGGAGAACGAGAAGGACGAATAACACCCATGTCTAACATTTTGTCAATCTCTTCATTGAGAATCTTCAACTTGACTGGGGATAAGGGATAATATCTTTGACGTATAGGGTCTCCTGTAGTATTAATTTTATGGGACAACCAAGAGGTTTTTCCAAGACCAACTTTTTCCGAAGAGATAACTTCATACTCTTTAATAACTTGTTGAAGACAAGACTCTTGGTCCGGCGATAGGATATTACGAGGATGAATATAACGAACCTCAGAAATAGAGGAAACTTGAGGGGGAGAGTGCTGAACAGTAGGAATAAACATATTACCTTCAATATTTTTATCAAAAGCCTGACTAAAAATAGACGTCAAACCGAATTTATTCCAAAATTCGATACCTAAAATAACAGAAGATGACATCGAACTTGCCACTAAAAACTGATGAATAAAAGTTTTACCATTAAATTTAACTGGAAGATATACAGAACCAAGAATATCAATCGGTGAATTATTAGCCGATATAACACGGGGACAAGCTTTTTTTGATGTCAAAGAAATACCAAGTTGCTGAATAAAATTATCGCTAATAAGTGACATCTGAGCACCAGAGTCAAGTAATGCTTTAACGACTCTACCGCATAATAATACTTCTATAAACGGTCGGTTATCAAATGAATCTGAAGTAAACACTGGTGATACTTTAAGGAAAGAAGCGTATCGCCTATCTATGCATTTTTTTGGATTACATTTCGAACATTCTCTAGTAATAAATCCAGGAGTACGACACTTAAAACAAATTATGCCTGAGATCTCTGGACAAGAGCGGTAAGAATGACCGACTTTATTACATTTTAAACAAAGCTTAGACTGACTACAACTAAGACAAATCCGAGGCTTACTAGTTTTTGGTCGATGGGAAGTTTTGTTCGGCCTGGGTTTTGACGAGTTAAAAGCCTGAGAAGTCGACTGGTCGACAACACAATCGAGACTGGCTACCGCCTTTGAAGGTTTTAAAAAGGACTCGAAATGAGTAACAGCTTCGATTAAATTATTAATGTCATGAAATCTCTGGATAGATAAGCAAGGAGTGTATTTTGGCAACATATTGTGAGTAATGATTTGCAACAATTCCGGTTCTTCAATGGGCTTATACAGTTTTGCATTTAAATAAGACACTTCGATAATAAACTCTCTAATCAATTGTTCCGGTCTCTGCTTAAGGTTACGGATCTCCTGGCTGGTCTTAAATTCATAATCTGTCGTACCAAACGTATTAAAAAAGGCTTCTTTGATCTCAAAGAAGGAAAGACCCGGGCGACGGATCGATCTAAAATATTGAAGTGCGACACCTGACAAGACTTCATGGAATCGCTTGACTAAATATCCCTCAGACAAATTGTCGGCCTCCCTGCATTCTTCTATACTCGTGAAAAATTCCCGAACGCAGGTCTTTCCATCGAAACTAATCTTCCACTTAGTAAGAGAGAACTGCCTGGTAAATTGTAGGCATTCATCAGATCTTACTGGTGAAGGAACGACACTTTGTGAAGAAGCGCGAGAAGCTCTTGGCGGAATAGGAGGAGGTTGTGGTCGCGAAATGATGGGACTATCACGACATGGTGTCTCACCAATAGGGAACCCCTCTTCTGACATGATGTAACTAATATAGACCTAATAACGAATGAAAGAACAGACTAAAGTCAATTAAATCCTAGCGAAAAAATAGGCACGGCATGAACAACTGGACAAAAATAATCCAGCAACCAACAGTCAGCAAACGCCAAGCTAGAAAGCAAAAATATCGGCTAAATAACCGTTCATACTAAGCTTAGCTTGAAAACCGAAGCCTAAAAATTCATACGTCACCATATATACCCTACGGGTTCTAACTACCGCTAGCTAAGGATATGGAATAAAAATCAGGAAACCTATCGTTATATTTGCTGCGATAAGTGGATAAAATAAAAGGCAGTTATGTGTTATATAGTTCACAAAATTATTTTTCATTAAAAAAAAAATTCTGAGAAAAAGTGCTTGATGAACACGAATTAAAAAGGAAATGTGATTATAAGTAATGATCTAACTGCGAAATGTTTGGTGAAACTCGGTAGTAAATAAAAAACCGATAAGTGATAGTCAATATAAAGAACCGGTATGTATTTTAAATATTTTAAGTTTTGGCTGCTTTGAAGGTTCAGTTTCGTGTCTCATAGTGATAATTTTCCTTTTCTTCTCACGATAGATTATTTGTCAATCGGTTCTTCGAGTATTCTTGGAACATTCTTGGAGTATTCTTGGAGCTTACTGGATATAGACATAGAAATTCACAGAAGTGGACAGTACAGCCCACTGCAATTCATAAATGCGTGCGCCAACTAGCGCATGACGATACAAGAGAAAACCCCGGTGGACATCGTGACGTCACTCCACGTGAAGTTTTCATGATCCCTATTTTTCCTTATTCTATAGCAGTAGCAAGTAATATTTGAGTAGTTTTTTTTTTACGCTATCTGTTTTATATGTATAATCACAGCAATTCGTGTAAAAAGGTTGCGGAATGAACTGATTTCTTTGATAGTTTACGAGTCCGCCCCTGAGGTCCCGTGATTGCAATCCCGCACCTATAGGCACAACTTCCAAATTATAAATTTTTATTTTTTTTATATATATCCATCTCGCCACCTTACTTAAACCCTATTTTTATATATATAAAGTCGCCGAATTTTTTTATTTCCTTTTATAATTTTTTCTATGTTGTTTTTTTTTTTTAAATGCAAAATTATACGTGTACAAGTGGTGATTTCTTTTTTTTAACGCTACAGTATCTTCATAGCATTAAAGTTTTCCAACTGTCGATTTGAACCAATTGTTTGACTATATTAGGGTATGTATGTAGTTTATTAATTTGAGTAAGTATATAATTGTATTATATTTTTGGTTTATTAGTATATCAGTTCTTGTAATCACTTTAAACATCTCTTTCTTTTATTGCATCTACCATTATTTTTCTCTGCATGTCCCAAAGGTTGACTGGAAGAAAATACCTAGGGCATTAAGTATAAAATAAATAAATAAATAATCTCCTCCTTTTTGAAACAGCCCCCCCTAACCAAGTTACAACCATTGCTCTTGCATCGAACGCCTCGAGTTGGCCACGCCCCCAATTCTTTTGTTCTGACCACGTGACCAGCGTTGAGATGACGTCATTCCCGTACATTTGAACTTTTCTACTAGCGTTAACGATTGCAGATTACAAACTTGGCTTGGGGTACAGGACGCGACGCGACGACGCTCTTCGCCAGTGTGAGTTAAGCTAAAGTGATAAGAAACTTACGTCACTGGAACATCAATGATAAGTCCAATCAGGGCATCGATGAGCATTTCCACACGGCTCTCTGTCCCCGTGAGCTTGGGGGATGTGTGGGGCTCGATGACGTCGGGGGTAGCTGGGGACGCAAGCGGCGACGGTGATGTTTCTTGTGAGGGCTGTGAAATGAAAGGAAACAGTGTGAAGGTAAGAGTGAATAGGCTCTTAATAAACTAGTGCGCCTCACCATCAACAATTGCATCACTGCTTACCATCAGGAGGGATCGCAGTCAAGCACTAGTTTATATGATTTTTTTTTAAGTTTTTGACCACTACGTCAAATAGCAAAATCACATTTTCGACGCCAAGCTTTTTTTTATGTGGAAAAATCATCCTTGACATCTCCTGCTCTTGATTGGAGACTTTTACTGACTAAGAACCTAGTCCTGTTCCTTCTTTGCCTATGTCACAGGGCCCCAGGTCTAATTTTCACACTACCCGTGGCTTCAGTAGGCTTCGATCCTGCTGAGCCCGTACGGCTTGCAGACATCTCCTTAAGGTGCGCGTGGAACAGGACGCGCCGTCGAAGATTTGGGTTCAGTCCAGACGGTCGGTCGTCGAGCTACCCATTGCTCGCCGTCTGGCGGTGCTCTGCCCAAGCGGGGTACACTTCTACCTCATGCTTCACCGTGTCCTCCGGGCGGTCCACACAGTAGTGAATGAAACTCGGGCGTTACTTCCGCATGAATCCGGTGCAGGAACTTCCAGAACTGATCATGGTCTCGACGCCAAGCTACGATTTCATCCTTTAATCTGTCATGTAGTCGTCATCGTGGCGTGTTGGACACATTTTACATTGTTATGTATAATATCGTGGCTAGACCTTATAATTAAATAGCTTTCCGCCCGCGTGGACTACAGTTTATATCGCGCGGGCAGAGACCAGTGCTTAGCAGTGGAATTATAGGTAGCCTATGTGTTATTCCAGTGTCTCTTCTACCTACCTACCAAATTTGATCTAAATCCGTTCAGTAGTTTTTGCGTGAAAGCGTAACAGACAGACAGACAGACAGACAGACAGAGTTACTTTCGCATTTATAATATTAGTAGGGATAGGGATAATAATGAACTACTGACCGTATTATCTAGCCCCTCTCTGCTCTCGACGGGTCCATTCCCCACCCTCCGCTCAGCCTGCACGTCCAAATGCCTACACAGTTCATATTCTGGCACCATCTCCACTAGATACTTGCTGACGGCGCGAATCACGAAGAGAGCGTTGAATGTCTGCCAAGCTAGCATTACACTGTAACAAGACAAAGAAAATCATGAGTTTGTTGATGTTTGTGAATATTATAGTTTTTTCTTTTATTTGTTAGGCATACATACAAGTTGAAGATCTACACTAGTATTATAAAGAGACGGTTTGTTTTTTTGTTTCTAGGGGGTAATCCTTGAAAGCAGGTACTAGTCCGATTGCGAAAATTTTTACACAGATAGAAAACTGCTTTATTTCTGGATATTTTATTTATCGTTTCAGAAGCTATTAAGCTGCATTTAGCGTATCAGACTGCGCGTCGACCCCCACGGATTGCCGGTCAACCCCATTTATTCATTTCTTAATAAGTGTATTAAAAAACGTCGTTTGATACATGTGCAAATTTGTCACTGTAACCGTTGGCTCTATAACACACTCTTTTTTCCCAAAATGGTCTTTACGCCCCTTGTAGCGGAAAGAATCGATATTTCCTCTTCATATTACGATTACTAGCTTACTTCCTTACTAATATTATAAAAGCGAAAGTGAGTTTGTTTGTTACGTCTTCACGCCTAAATAGCAAAACCGATTTTGATGAAACTTGGTACACGGATAGACCATGTCCTGGAATAGGACGTAGGATACTTTTTTCCTGGAAGTATGTTGGGATAATTTTCTGCTATCACGCAGGCGAATCCGCTGGGAGCAGCTAGTTTCTTATATTGACGTAATTAACTACACACACGTGGAGATATTGTCATCTGCTAATTGATTTCCCCATTGCGCTAAAAGCTAATATTCTATCAATTTTCCTTGACCAAGGTTAATCCCAGCACTTGTTTTAGTCACAAAATACCTGAGTGTGGTCATGTGGACCATGACGTGAGGATGTTATGAAATACCAGCTCTAAGGGATCTACTCTTCGAACGCCGATTGTACATAAGTCTGTACAAATTGAATGACCTTGAAAAACGCTTACTTGTCGTTTTGTACAGACGTTTGTACGAATTTTTTTTGACCGATTTTGGTTTCTATATCATTGTTTCCTGTATAAAAATCCAGAAAAAGTAATTTATTATTGATAGGCTTGCGTTAGACCACCATCATCAACGATGATGTGGTCGACGATGGAGCACGCTTGCCTAGAAGTAACCTATTCACTCTTGACTTAAAGACCCCCAAGTTGTAGCTATCAGGAAACAGCTCCGGCAGGGAATTCCACTCCTTGGCTGTACGCACAATAAATGTGTTCCCAAAACGCTTTGTGCGTATGGATGGGATGTCAACCATGTACCGGTGACGCAACGCCGTACGTCTTGTGGTCCGATAATGGAACGGACTTGGCGGAATTAGATTATGTTATTATTTAAAAAAAACGCGCAATTACGTAATCTAATACAGTACTCCTCCGAAACGGCTTTACCGATTTTTACCAAATTTTATATGCGTTTTCAGTAGGTCTGAGAATCGGCTACTATCTGTTTTCCATACCCCTAAGTGATAAGGGTTGTTCACCCTTAATTTTTATTTTTTTATTTTTGGACGAAATTTTTTTTATAATGTGGCATTAAAAAAAATACATACAACCCTAAATTTTTACTTTTTTATCACCAACCCCAATTTTTTTATAGCAATAAATAATTTATAGGGCAAAACAACGTATGTAGGGTCAGCTAGTAGTAAATAAAATAAGTCAAGAGTAAATAGGATACTTCTAGATTAGCGCGCTACATCTTCGAACCCATCGTCGCTTTCCATCGAATGGAATAGCGGTCAAGCACGAACCTATCAACAATAATAAAAACCCTACTTTCAAACTTCCTCATATGGGGCTTGCAACACATTGCGAGATTGGGGTGCTCAGACACGTCGGTGGACACAATACAAATGAATTGTTATTGTTTTTATGTGGTTACGCATATGGGTTTGTCCGTTTGTTTTTATGTCATACCTCATGTACACATTGCTTACTAGGTACGTATATTAATATTGGAGAAGAAATATTCCCCGGGGCCTATTCCAAAAAATCCGTTAATTTTTCGGAGAATCTTCAATAGATTCTCATCCCTCCGAAAATTGGATATTGCGCACACACACATACACCCCTACCACATTATACACCCCTATTTTTTAGATGATCATCATTATCATTTCAGTCGATAGACGTCCACTGTTGGACATAGGCCTTCCCAAAGTGTCGCCACAATGAACGATCCTGTGATCCATCAAATTTCCGCAACCTTCACCAGGTCATTGGGCGTCAGGTAAATTTTTTAGCACATCTTTGAACTTAAATGGAGGCCTTTAAAAAAACAATCAATTTTTCTTGTTCATTTTTTTTTTAATATGCATGGGCGTTTGCCCACCTATTTCACCTGATGGTAAGCGCTGATGTGACCGACGGTGGAGCACGCTTGCCTAGATGTACTTAACCTATTCTTCGTCTTCTCTCAAATCGATGGTTTTCCTGGCTATAAAAGTGGCAACTTGCTGGCCCAAAGGTTTGAACCTTTGGGCCAGCAAGTTGCCACTTTTATAGCGGCGTTAGTGACGTTTTTTAGGTCCTCCGAAGTGTAGGGATACTTTGGGCACTCCAATAAGTGGGCCATCGTCTGGTCAGGAGCACCGCACTCGCACTGGATGTCGGAGTGAAGTAACCTATTCACTCTTGACTTAAAGTCTCCTAGGTTATCAACAGAAACCACAGACTCCGGCAGAGAATTTCCTTAGCCGGTTTGGTTATTATCCTTATAGCATTGGTTTAGATCATTTATTATGAATCATGATAAATAAGTAACTGTGGTTTATTTAAAATGACCGGAGCTATGACAGTAAGTTACTCTATGGGAATAAATTGAGAAAGACAGTTGTGTTTGTAAACCTACGTAACTTTTTATTTATCAATAATGAAGATTTTATTTTTCTTATTTTTGTTGGTGAGTGCTGCCACAGCATTCCTGCCTAAAATGAGTCCTTTGCCAAAACCTTCAAAGGGTAAGTGATAATAAACTATTTATTAAGGTTTACTTCAGTGCCGGCGTTAGGGAGGGGGGGGGGGTTGGCACGATGGGGCGACAAATGCAGGGGGGCGCCAAGGTCTGGAGTTGGAGTCTCCTGCCTCCTCTGGTGCAAACAGTCAAAACTGTATTCTACGCTCTGTGCATGCATATTTTTATAGAGATCTTTTTAGATGGATTTTTTGAGGGTTTGTGGTCGAAGAGCGACTCTAACGATATCGTTAGAGTCGCTCCTCGACCACACTGCGCTTAAGCTTACGATTGGTGCGATTATTATTATTATATATTATTACTTGCACCTGGGCGCCGCATTGTTTTCGCCCGGGGTGTCAGTGGCCCTTACATCGGCACTGGTGTACTTATATCTATTTTTCTTCTTGACCGATACTATACTCTGTTTAGTAACATTAGATGAAAACCTTTTATTACTGTCCGTTCAACCGATTTTGAATTTTATAAAACGAGTACAAATATTTTGGAAACGCTCAAGTTTATTTAAAAGCTCCTCGGTGGCATCCAAATAACAGGCATCAGCGTAGTCTATGATGTGCTGAATAAGTGTTTGGGCAAGGGAAATTTTGGTCTTCAAGGGCAAAAAGCTTTGAAAGCATTTTAACGAGTGAAACGGGTTTGCGACTGACTTCAGCGATATGGGCAGTCCACGATAAATTCGAATCTTGGTATGAAATAGTACATTGTTACACTAGGGGTGAAAGTTACTTATTTCGTCCCGAGAAGGAGTTGGCGGCCGAGCGTAGCGAGGTCGCTAATTCGAGGGACTAAATAGGTAACTTTAACCCCGAGGTTAAGCAATGTGCTTTTCATTACGAATATAAGAAGATAGACCTAGTTTTTTTTTTAAATAATTTGACAACTGTTAGTTGAAAGTAAAACTCCCTAGGGATGAAAAGTGTGATACTTTTCAGCCCGCTCCTCAGGCAACTTCAGACCTACTTTCAGAGTATGAGTAATGAAAAAAATATTTTCATTAATAACTTGTTTATTTTCAGATGTTCCTCATATGAAACCTGCTACAGAAATTATTTGCAGTTACAATGGCAACTGTAGTCACAATAAGTACTAAGTAAAATTGCGCAAAATACGAAAACGAAGACATCAAGTGGCCTGATCAGATGTGAAGTGAAGAAAAAGAAACAATACTGACTGACCTGTAGGTCTTGTGGTTAGTGGGCCCTGACTGCTATGCCGGAGGTTGTGGGTTCGATTCCCACCCAGTACAAAATGTTTATGTGATGAGCGTAATCATTTGTTCTGTGTCTGAGTGTAATTTTTGATAGGTATGTATTTAGAAATATATAAGTATGTTTATCAGTTGTCTAGTACTCATAACACAAGCTCTGCTTAGCTTGGGACTAGACGGCGTTGTGTGATAGTTGTGGAATATATTATTATTATATATATTATATTAATAAATAATAAGCAATTAAAATATGGAATAAAGATAAATTTAAAAAAAATTCGTGTTATTTATTATCCTCACTAATATTATAAAAGCGAAAGTGAGTTTGTTTGTTACGTCTTCACGCCTAAATGACAAATCTGATTTTGATGAAATTTGGTACACGGATAGACCATGTCCTGGAATAAGACATAGGATACTTTTTATCCCGGTTTTTATTAGTTATTAGTATGTTCCCTTGGGATAATTTTATGCTATCAAGCGGGGGAAGCCGCTGAGAGCAGCTTAAAATTTATTTTTGTTGATTAATTCTCGTGTTTTCTTTCTTAACCGAAAGGTTGATTTATAGAGAACTAGCTTTTGCCCGCGCGGCTTCGCTTCCGCTCTTCCCTACTTCACCCTACTATACCCAACTCTACCCTACCCTACTCTACCCTAATCTACCCTACTCTACCCTACTCTACTCTACCCTACACTACCCTAATTTTTTTTTTTTTCCATAAGAACCTTATCCTCACAATAACAATAACAAGAAAAAAAAAACAGCCAAATCGGTCAAGCCGTTTTCATGCTATGTCGTGACAACGGAAAACGGGTTTCATTTTTATATATATAGATAGATAGATGCCTCGTTGTTTAGCACACATTCTCTCCGCCTCTAGGCTTCGACCCTGCTGGGCCCCTACGGTTGCTGACAACTCCTTGAGGCGCGTGGGAACAGTACGCGTCGTCGACGACTTGCGCTCCGTTAGCCGACGTTCGGACAGCGAGCTACCCATCGCTCGCCTTCCGTTAGCCCGCGTCTACGGTGGCCGGAAATCGGCACCGAAATCCCGGCGGCGGTTGGTTCGTGAGCGCCGTTGCCTGTTGCGGTCGGTCTCCTCCTTTGCTAGCATTACTGCTTCGTAGAAGGAGGCGGCCGCCAGCCACTCCTCGCTCTGGACCATGACCTGTACCAAGGCCTGGCGCGTACCTCGAAAGGATTAATGTGTATCATGCTGCATACTCAGCACCTCCTATTTTTTTTTCTTGTTTAAGTGTAGCCACAAAACATATAAGTACAGAAATAAATCTACATACTGTGTGCGCTCTCACAACGCACACATAGACACGCCCACGGACACGATATTTCGGAACGCCTCGGCCCGCTCGTCGAACAGTTCCGGCTCAAACGCTCATTAGTGTGCGTCCACCGACCGTAGGTATTAAAAGTACCAAAAGTACATACATGAGATTGTCTTCTGTACCTATCTATTTTGTGGTGTGGTTTTCAGTTTTTGAGATAACTTAGTTTATAAATAATTTAGCTTTTATTATAAAACAAATACAATAAACACAATAGCCAAAAAAACTATACTTTATTAATCTAATTAACGCTTATTGCGAAGCAAGTGATAGGATACGATATTATATTTACATTTAAGCAAGCAAAAATCAATCTTTTGTCATTATATTAAGGTTCATAATTCTAGGTACATAGTGTATCGTTGGTTTATCTACGGGTTACAGGAAGACCCCGGGTTATCTCATGTTTAGTTTAGCGATAGCAAGGTCAAAATAGAAAAAAAAATCCAATTCTGGGGAATTATCAATATTGATAAAAAAAATTGGGAATACCCTAATAAACAGAATATTATCATGAAACAGGGTCAGTGACAAATTTCCACGCACTTATATCAAACGACGTTTTTCAATACGTTTACAAAGACATAGATAAACGGGGGTTTGACGGGCGACTTGTGGTCGCGCCGCGCCCAGCCTGATACGATAAATGTAGGTAGTAAAATGTGGCGGCGGCGAATTCGCGCACTTTTCCGCACTCGTGCGAAAAACCGTAAATTGCGTGCCTAAAAGCGGTAGGAATAAGAGCGGATTGTCGAGTAAGTGTATTGAAAAATAATCATTTAGATTTGTTTATTTATTCAGACATTTATTGTTGTATTACGTTTATACAAAGCGTACTATTGCGCCGACAAATTATTATATATCGATATGTTTATTTGTCATAATTATGTCTATCTGCCTATTTATAGTCTCACAGCACTGAGTATGACATAAAGATATTATATTAGGCTCGGCGCAAACGGGCTACCGACCACTGTGGCTAGCAGTGGCTAGCGACGTCAACTTAATAGGGTGGTTTTCAACTCGCCTATCGTCAACATCGGGCATGGTTTAAAAGCTTGTTACCTCATCTAACGCAATCCAACGCGATGTTTGATGAAGATGCAATGCAAAAAAGAGAGATATCGCCTGAAAACTCTGTTGGCATTCGGTAATTCCGTGATTTACTCGAATATTTCTCACATCTTGTTCCAGGAAATACCTGTTTTTTTTAAACACTTTAAGTTTTTCAAAAAAATTGTCGTCATTCAGAATCTCGATTAAATGTGTCAGGCTTCTATTGATGTACTTTTTTATATTTTTAATATATGACTACATTATGGAGGGCCCAAGTTCACGTAAAATAGCCGATTTTCAGTGGTCTTACTTTACTAGATCGCGCGCGGTCGTTCATGCTGCCTGTAGGTGTCTGGTACAAAAGTTACACAAATTTATGTTTTGATTTCTATAGAAGCCATGAAGAAGAAGATAATATCCACATGAGACTGTGTTTCCAAAATATCTAATGAAAAATGTGTGATAACGTCATAATCGGGTAAGAGCGGTTGTATGATAAACAGTGAAAATGTATATCGAGTTGCATCCCCTTAAAAGGGCTTTTAAGAGGACTTTAACTACCAAGTTCCTATAGCCACCTTCCGGTTCCATCATCAGATCAGCTCCTTGTCATAATATTTTTGCATTGTCACCTGATTTACACATGCATGCAAAATTTCAGCTCAATCGGTAACCGGGAAGTAGTTCAAATTTAATTTGCAAGATTTGATGACAGACAAACATCGGGACAGGTGAAACTAAATAAAATCTTGTAAAAATGAATTTAGAGTGTATAGTTTGATGAGTTAAAAATATGTTGAACGAATGTTAATAGTTATGAGAGAAAAAGAAAATGTGGCGGTAACGCGCGGTAGCCACCGCGATGGCTGTGTTCGGTGGCTCGTTTGCGCCGAGCCTAAGTGTATCACTTGGCTTTTGAACGATTGTGCGCAGACCGAACCTCTCATTGCAAAGACAATCTAGTGGTTTGATATACGTTCTTGTTTACTAAAACAACAACATGAAGATATTATATATAATTTTGTTTGTAATATTTGCGATGGCCGCATCCAAGCAAGTTCCTCTACCAACCCAAAAACCAAGTAAGTTGTTTATTGCACCTTTGTGTTTTATGTATAACTAGAGACTGTTTAAAAATTTAAACGACTTGGGTAATTATTAGGATATAATTAAATCTTATGTGGTCAACACTGGTTCCATAATCAAGGTTGATTAAGAGATGGAGACAAAATTCCCAAGTCAGTTGACTTTTAGACAGACAGACTATTAGACAGACAATATCATTTTCATTTCAACTCTAACACGCCATAAACAAGTGGCGCCAGTGACTGAAAAGTTGAAAGAAAAACGTTTGTCTTGGTATGGTCATGTAAAGAGGGGAGATGAAACGCATGTTGCTAAAAAAGTTATGAGTTTACATGTGGATGGATGGAGGGGGAGAGGGAGGCCAAAGTAAAGATGGATGGATTGTGTGAGAAGTGATATGAAAGAAAAGGGAGTTAGTGATAGCATGACGAGTGACAGGACAGAATGGAAGAAAAAAACGTGTTGCGCCGACCCCAAATAAAACGGGACAAGGGCAGGACGATGATGACGCCATAAACTGTATTATAAGAGCAGTTTTAATTTTAAAAGCCTTTGTTTAGTTTCACCTGTCCCGATATTTGTCTCTACGAAAAAAAAAATCGGCCTCGTTACACAAATTGTCCAATCAAGTATATTTTTATGGTGAGGCAAATTTTTTTTCTTCGTTTTCTGAAAAAAAAAAAAATTGTGGAAGTTTGTTCAGTTTCGTACACTGAGCAAACCCTTAAAATATGCAGAGGGCTATCCCTTACACCTTGTATAAGTAGGTATGTTTATCAGTTGCCTAGTACTCATAACACAAGCTCTGCTTAGCTTGGGACTAGATGGCGTTGTGTTATAGTTGTGATATTATTATTAAATTAGATAAATAAATAATAAATAATTCCACAACTATCATACAACGTCGTCTAGCTCCCAAGCTAAGCTGAGCTTGTGTTATGGGTACCAGAAAACTGATAAACATACTTATATATTTCTAAATACATACATATCTTCTATATATATAAAAATGAAACCCGTTTTCCGTTGTCACGACATAGCATGAAAACGGCTTGACCGATTTGGCTGTTTTTTTTTTTTGTTGTGAGTGTTATTGTGAGGATAAGGTTCTTATGGAAAAAAAATAAAATTAGGGTAGTGTAGGGTAGAGTAGAGTAGTGTAGAGTAGGGTAGATTAGGGTAGAGTAGGGTAGATTTGGGTATAGTAGGGTGGAGTAGGGAAGAGCGGGAGCGAAGCCGCGCGGGCAAAAGCTAGTTATAGATAAATTACACCCACACACAGAACAAATGATCATGCTCATCACACAAACATTTGTCCTGGGTGGGAATCGAACCCACTCGAATTAATATTATTATTAATTGTATTTCAATTCAACACACTGACTAGTGTCAATAAGACATACACGAAAATAAAGTTTATAATACATTTTATTTTCTTTTCAGAAGTTTACATACATCACGCTATGAAAACTTCTTCCCAAATGATGAGGATATACCGAACGGTTTGACCAAAAATATCAGATACAATATGTCGTAAAGATACAAGATATCGAAGAACTGGAAAAAGTTTAGAAGAAATCAACTGGAAAATAAATAAAAATAAAATAAATAACCTAACCTTTATTTTCTTCTTTTTCGCTTCCATTCAATTGTGTAACACATAATAATACAGTATATATTTATATATGCACTCATGTATTATTAAGTTTTTTTTTTTTCCATTTTACCCATAGATTTAAGCTTCTGTGAAATTGTTACTATTTTGGTGTACAATAAAGTTTATTCCATTCTATATGGCTTTTATTTCAGATAACCAATATCACCCATAATGCAATCACAAAACAGAACATACACGCATAATTATATAAAGAAATACATTACACTATCGGAAACAGCCAGCAACGTTTGCAACAATGTCAGATATTAGGGCTATATTTCACCGGGACAAGATGGCGGCACGACCAGTTGCCCCGCTATGGTGTCCCGGTGAAATATAGCTCTAAGCTACCAAACTAGACACCGGAGTCGCCACACGTCCGAGCTGGTCGAGCCACCAAATTGGTTGCGCAACCAAGCGGACACCAGGTGAGTAACTCTCTGTAGAGCTGTATACATTTTGTTGGTAGCGGCGACTGGTCGCGCCGCCATGGGGTCCCGGTGAATTATAGCTCTAAGCTACCAAACTAGACACCAGAGTCGCCACACGTCCGAGCTGGTCGCGCCACCAAGTTGGTTGCGCAACCAAACGGACACCAGGTGAGTAACTCTCTATAGAGCTGTAAAGTTAAGTAGTAAAGCCAGCAATAAACGCTAGAACAGTTGCAACTGCCACTCACCCTGCGCACCAAGGTTTATTATGAACAGAGACCGGAACTAGGTAGAGTTGATCATGTACTTATACCTGTAGGGACACAAAGTGCCTGCTCAGCAGTATGTAAACGTGTGCGTGTGTAGCAACTACGTCGCTGCGTCCACGAAGCTAGGTCGATAAGTCAGTCGCAAATAAACTCGCAGTCAATTCAGTTGTTGAACATTTTATTTCTAAAATCCTACCCTTACATAGTGCACAGTAAATTAATTAGGACATTGTTAGGATCACATAACAAGAGACCCTAAGTACCCTTTTCACGTTAAGATTAAAAAGTTAAAGAAACCTTTTTTACTGTCAGTTCAACCGATTTTAACTTCTATTTCGTAGGCATAAGGATGGCATTAAGAGCAAAAAAGTGGTTACAACACCAAGGTCGCCGTTTGTCATGCCACCAACGTAATAAAATTCAAAATCCGATTGAGCTGAAATTTTGCATGCATGTGTAAATCCGATGACAATGTAAAATCACTATGACAAGGAGCCGATCTGATGCTGGAACCGAAAGGTGGCTGTAAGAACTTGGTAATTAAACGACGCAACCCCATCGAGTTTGGGCTCATATGATTTGTCTTGACGTGTATTAATTATATAGGTAAACCGAGCTATAAAAGCTTGCTCTTCTAGAGAGGAATGGGCCGAAATAAACCCTCTAAAGGGGTGAAATAGGGGTCCAAAGTTTGTATAGAGAAACTTAATTTTACAAGGGCATAGATGGCAGGACATAGTATTATTTTATAGTCGGTCAGCAAGGAAAGGAATAACAGAACAAAGAATACAGTAACACGGGTTATCAGTCGTGGCCTGGGGCCTTATCATGGCGTGTAAAATGGCAGGCGCGCGAGCGAGCAAGACGGATGGAGCTATACACTCTATACAGGGTTATTTGTAAAACACTGGCAACCTCACAGGACTATGTTACTAACATCATAAACAACAACTTTTGTTCTATGACATTTAAAAACTTATCATATTTTGTTTCGTCAGATTTTTCAAAAATAATAATATTTAAATTGAACGTTCAATATATTACCAAGTCTATGCGATATCCTACTAATAGTATAAATGCGAAAGTTTGGATGGATGTATGGATGTTTGTTACTCTTTCACGCAAAAACTACTGAACGGATCTCGATGAAACTTGGTACACGAGTAGACCATATCCCAGAATAACACATTAGGATACTTTTTATCCTGGGACTATGTACGCGGGTGAAGCCGCGGGCAAAAGCTAGTAATTGAATAATTCAGAGTGCATATTGGTTGTATTTTAAAAAGAAGTTGTGTTCCTTAAATTAGGAATATAGTTTGTTAGATAACTATTATACGATTGTCGTAAATAAAAAACAATCTCAAATATCAAAACGTTTTTCTCCTACTATGTCAGTAATACCACACTCAATATTTTTGGTTTTGACCTCATTTTCCCTGTTTACGCTCTGGTTGGACAGACTCTAAATAAAAACAACAGCAACAATGTGTCCCACGATAGTACCAAATAGGTTCAGTTCAGCATACTGCCATACGACCACGTACTGGTAACCGCCACACGTCCGAGCTGGTCGCGCCACCAAATTGGTTGTGCAACCAAGCGGACACCAGGTAAGTAACTCTCTGTAGTATACATTTTGTCGGTAGCGGCGACTGGTCGCGCCGCCATGGGGTCCCGGTGAAATATAGCCCTAAGCTACCAAACTAGACACCAGAGTCGCAACACGTCCGAGCTGGTCGCGCCACCAAATTTGTTGCGCAACCTAACGGACACCAGGTGAGTAACTCTCTATAGTAGAGCTGTATACACTTTTTGGTAGTGGCGAGTGGTTGCGCCGCCTTGGTGTCTCGGTGAAATATAGCCCTAAGCTACTAAATTAGACAAGTAGACATGACACCATACAGACACCAGAGTCGCAACACGTCCGAGCTGGTCGCGCCACCAAATTGATTGCGCCGTCTTGGTGTCTCGGTGAAATATAGCCCTAATAGCAATCAAATCTCCCGTCAATCATCGCTAGAACTTACAATTGCCGCAACTGCCCCGCACCACCCACGAGCCACGCTCCGTATTTACGAGTGTGTATGCCAAATAAAATAGTTTTCTTTCTTTCACCCTGCACACCAGGGTTTATTTTGAAAAGAGGTCGGAATTGGATCGGAATCCCGGCGGTGTGAGCGCTGTTGCCTGATGCGGTCAGCCTAGTCCTTTGCTAGCATAACTGCTTCGCAAAAGGAGGCGACCGCCTGCCACTCTTCCTCGCTCCGGACCATGGCGTGTAGCAAGGCCCGGCGCGAGAGATCACCGCCGCAGATCGCCCCCGAGAGGGCACGGTGATGCTCCGCCCAAGACCACCGCCGTATGCTTCATGCAGTACGAAAGCGACTTGCAGGAACCTCTCGAACTTACCATGTCAGGTGAAGACTGCGTCGTGCGGAAGGCGCGGACTCCGTGACTCTCCAGCCCCTCCTCAAAGAGGGTACTTACCGCCATGATTACTGCTATCGTGTCTTACGGACACACTATTTTGTTTTAACGTCTACTCACTTAACTAATAGGATTGGAAAACACCGACTCCGCTAGGGAGTTCCACATTTTAGCTTTTACGTAAAACAAACCTAATTGTTGAAGAAAAATAAGGAAACTCTAGAGGCTATGAAATTCCAACAATGAATACGTATGTTAAGATGAATGCAGCATATTATATAAGTACAACAGTTTCCTGTAATATAATATACTACATAGTAATACCTTGAACTGTGCAGACGTTTTGAGTAAAACAATAAAAATAAAAATATGGAGATGTTGTGGGCATTCTATGTTTTAGTGTTGGTTACAGCGGAAATGGACTCGGAAACAAGTAAGTTTTTTTTTTCAATACACTTCCTCTTAAAGTGACTCTTATTGCACTGCACTTAGGCATATAATGGCACTTGTTACCAAACTGTGACATTTTGATTACCATTACGCACTAGTGCTATAATATGGTTAAAACCTCATTGTTCAACCTCTCCGCCGCCTTAATTTTTGACATTATCGTATCAGGATAGGCGCAGGTCCTCCCACACGAGGAAAAACAAAAAAAAAATGGCCGCCTATATGAAAACAGATTATTACCGCCACTAAAGTTTATAGTTTAACAGTTATTTTCTTTACAAGTGTATTGAAAAACGTCGTATGATATACGTGAGTAATTAATGATTACCGTTCTCGGCTCTCTTAAGTCCCTCGCCATCGCTCGGGGCTAAATACCACCTCGACGGTAATCACTAACATTACACACTTATATCATAATATACTATTGTTATGTATTGGACAATGTGGGGTGTTTGGGTGGCATACAATCACCCAAAGCATAATGAAAACGGGCTAAGCTCGGAGTTTCCTTGCGTGATCACATCAGAAATTTTTGACTAGCCTGTTGGTCTAGTGGTTAGTGACCCTGACTGCTATGCCGAAGGTCGTGGGTTCGATTCCCACCCAGAAAAAATGTTTCTGTGATGAGCATCATCATCAATCATTTGTTCTGTGTCAGGGTGTGATTTATACATATTATGTGTGAATATACAAGTATGTTTATCAGTTTTCTAGTATTCATAACACAAGCGTATTAATTTGCTTGAGACTAGACGGCGTTGTGTTGTGTGAGTTTAGTAATATTATTATTATTATTTTTCACCACTGCATTATTATTATTATATTTTTGGAATTTGTAATTTGTTATAAGGGCAACAGAAATATATCATCCGTGAATATTTTCACTGTCTGCATCTTATGAAACGCGTTAGCGTTTCATAATATGCAGCCTGGTGACAGATAGACAGACGGACAGCGGAGTCTTAGCAATAGGGTCTCTTTTTACCCTTTGGGTACGGAACCCTAACAAAATTTTCCAATATAAGATTTATAAGTCTGTCGTGTGATCGTGACCATGGCGTGCCGGACAAATTTAATTTTGATATGATTGTGGCGGAGACTTAAGAATTACTTATTCTTGTTACAGCGATACCTTCGGCAGAAGAAACTGACTCTATCAAATTCAAACCAGCTACGACTATAGTGAAAGACTATGATACAGGGTCTACCCCGACAGAATCATCAACCACAACGACATCTTCATCATCATCATCACCAGATTCCGAGAAGAAAGAAAAACAATGATGAAGCAAGGAATCATCATCATCAGCATTTCAGCCGATACACGTCCACTGTTGGACATAGGCCTGAAGCAAGGAACAATTTCCTGTAATACGGAGATGTGCCATTGATGGAGAGCCAAACGAAAATTTTCTACCAGCCCACCTTAAGATAAATAAGAAATAGAAAGAATAATCTTCATATATACGAGTATACAAGGTATAACGTTAAATGCGCAAAACCTGAAATTAGTTTGAGCAGAATCAATTAAACCACTTTTTAATATAGGTTACATTTTTCAAAAAAATCTTCATTAAAAACTTCGACCTGTCTATTTATGAATAGGTCAAGCCATCACGTGCGCAAACCCGCTGAAATAAATAAACAAACACAAATAGTTGTATTCCAATCAAATTTTCTCATACACGGGATAATAAAAGGTCTTATTTCAATGCAGATATGAATTTTAAACAAACTAAATCTGCTCATAAAACCTTTAATTTTTTTTTATGATCTTTTTCTCACATAATTAGGTCAATGGAATTAAAAATCATTTGGGGTGTCTGAGGTTTTGCGCATTTAACGTTACACGTTGTATAGCATATCAACATTTTAACGTTCCCGCTGCTGGAACTAGGGCCATCTCTCTAGGAGAGGGAGTGGACCGTTATCCACCACGCGGACCCAGTGCGGGTTATTAGCTGCATATCTTCGAATGTTTTAACTCTAGGGCATACGGGTTTACTCACGACGTTTTCCTTCACCGTTTGGAGTATGATGGATATATACATTTCTATATATATATAAATGAAAAGCTGTTTGTTAGTCTCCCTAAATACGACAACGGCTGGACCAGTGATACTGCAGGGGAGGTTTTGCATAATATAGTAAAGAAATACCGAGAATTTTAAAGAATTGTAAATAAACGAGCGTTAAGTAGGATTGTTATTGTTATTTTGTGTTTAGAATTATGAATTAATAAATATTTTTTAAAGAATATCTTGTTTGCTTTGAGGAAAATATGGAGTAAAACTTTTGGGAATAATATAATAATAATAATATTCCATAACTCTCACACAACGCCGTCTAGTCCTAAGCTAAGCAGAGCTTGTGTTTATGAGTACTAGACAACTGATAAACATACTTATACATTTTTAAATATGTATACACATATTATAGATAAATTACTCACAGACACAAAACAAATGATCATGCTCATCACATAAACATTTGTCCTGGGTGGGAATCGAACCCACGTATTCCAGCATAGCAGTCAGGGCCACTAACCACAAGACCAAGAAGCCAGTTTAACGGAATGAATGTGGTAAAAGAAAAAATCCATTATATGGTTAAGTCCAATCTTCAAAGCCTTGAGCACAGGCGTAGGGTAGCCAGCCTTTCGGTGTTTTACAGGTTGCATTTTGGAGAGTGTGCACAGCAATTTCACCCTTACGTTATTGAAACCTCTACGGTCCGGACTAAGCGTTTCGCTTCGTCATTTATACTACGTACATCGAGGGACTGGAACAATTTGCCTGCTGCGGTCTTCCCGTCCGATTACAATTTAAGCGACTTTAAGGCTAGAGTGTATAGGCCCTTAATAAACTAGTGCGCCTCACCATCAACGATTGCAGCAACAGGAGGGGCCCATCTGGGTCGAAGCCTACCGAAGTCGGGGTTATTCGAAAGGAAACTAGAGCCCCGGTATGAAGGCAAGAAGGAACGGCGCGGGGTTTTTAGTCAGTAAGACTCTGACACTGTCTCCCGCTCCACCCAAGAGCGGGTTTCGTCAATGATGATTTTCCCCGGCGACAGAAAAAAAGAAAAAAAAAACCATCAACGATTGCATCACTGCTTACCATCAGGTGGGATCGCAGTCAAGTACTAGTTTATATCAGATAAAAAAAAAAGATTACGAACAGCGCAGGGTGGGTCAGGTTTCCCAACATAAAAATATTAAGTATTTTTTTTGTGACGGAACTACACAGTTTTCATATTATTTTATACTTGTGCTATCAAGATTCTAGGTCAAAGAGAAGTACCCTATGAATTTTGATTCTTTTGAGTGTCTTTTTCATTACTCATACTCTGAAAGTAGGTCTGAAGTTGCCTGAGGAGCGGGTTGAAAAGTATCACACTTTTCATCCCTAGGGAGTTTTACTTTCAACTGACAGCTGTCAAATTTTTAAAAACGAAAACTAGGTCTATCTTCTTGTATTCGTAACGAAAAGCACAGTGCTTACCTCGGGGTTAAAGTTACTTATTTCGTCCCGAGAAGGAGTTGGCGGCCGAGCGCAGTGAGGTCGCTAATTCGAGGGACTAAATAAGTAACTTTAACCCCTAGTGTAACAATGTACTATTTTTATGACATGAAAGGCCGTATCTTGTTTTTTTGTTAACTGGGAAGTTTGCTTCTTCCACAGTTTTGAGGGACCACAGACCTGAGTGTATGGTTTTTTTTTTTGTCGACGGGGAAAATCGTCTTTGACGAAACCCGCTCTTGGGTGGAGCGGGAGACAGTTTTAGACTCTTACTGACTAAAAACCCCGCCCCGTTCCTTCTAGCCTTCATACCGGGGCACGAGCTCCCTTTCGGACAACCCTGTCCCCAGTAGGCTTCGACCCAGCTGGGCCCCTCCTGCTGCTGACAACTCCTTGAGGCGCGCGGTAACAGTGCGCGCCGTCGACGTCTTGGACTCGGTCCATTACCGGACGATCGGACAGCGAGCTACCCATGGCTCGCCGTCCGCGAGCCCGCGTCTACGGTGGCCGGAAATCGGGATCGGAATCCCGGCGACGGCGGCGAGGGCGCCGTTGCCTGATGCGGTCGGCCTCCTCCTTTGCAAGCATTACTGCTTCGCAGAAGGAGGCGAACGCCTGCCATTCCTCCTCGCTCCAGACCATGGCCTCGACCAGGGCCCGGCGCGAGAGGTCTCCGCCGCCGATCGCCCCCAGGAGGGCACGGCGATGCTCCGCCCAGGCAGGGAGTGTATGGTGTTAATTTCAACTCGATACTTCCACGACTTCTCGAGATAAAGGGTCTTGAAAGACAGACGGTCAACAAAGTGATCCTATAAAGGTTCCGTTTTTCCTTTTGAGGTATAGAGGCCGGATCTTGAGCGCTCGGTCAATCTCGTTGTTAGATATATGCAGCAAGCGCAGGGAACGAATCACGAGTGACGTCTATGACGCGGTGAGTCAATCATTGACGCTCTCCGCCCCCGCGTCTCACTTCATACCCCTAAATAGGCCCGATATTTGACTTCTGCGCAACTTGAAGCCAGCGCTCAAGATCCGTGCTGGTATCTATACGGAACCTTCAAAAACATTTGTGGTTAGGCCAAGAGAATGACGAACATGAGCTAGTTTGTCTATACTATTTTCCTCTTACGTCGGGAATGTCCCCGAGACAATGGCGCGGAATGCTCCACGTGTACTTCGCCAGGAGAATCTGCGGTTGCGGGACAACGGGATACACCGTCAATGGTGACCGCAACGTACAATCCCTACTAATATTATAAATGCGAAAGTAACTCTGTCTGTCTGTCTGTCTGTTACGCTTTCACGCAAAAACTACTAAACGGATTTAGATCAAATTTGGTAGGTAGGTAGAAGAGACACTGGAATAACACATAGGCTACCTATAATTTCACTGCTGAGCACGGATCTCTGTCCGCGCGATATAAACTGTAGTCCACGCGGACGAAGCCGCGGGCGGAAAGCTAGTAACTAATACGTTAGTGCTACGTAATAGAGCCACTATTCTGTCCGTATACTTACAAATACGTAAATATACTCTGTTCAAAATAACGTTAGACATTTATGAAAACCTTTTATTACTGTCCGTTCAACCGATTTTGACTTTCACCTAGTCAAGTCATAAGTATTGTCACACAGTAATAGTACATTGTTACACTAGGGGTGAAAGTTACTCATTTCGTCCCGAGAAGGAGTTGGCGGCCGAGCGTAGCGAGGTCGCTAATTCGAGGGACTAAATAAGTAACTTTAACCCCGAGGTAAGCACTGTGCTTTTCATTACGAATACAAGAAGATAGACCTAGTTTTTTTTTTAAATAATTTGACAGTTGTTAGGTGAAAGTAAAACTCCCTAGGGATGAAAAGTGTTGTACTTTTCAGCCCGCTCCTCAGGCAACTTCAGACCAACTTTCAGAGTATGAGTAGTGAAAAAACTTTTTTTTGGAATGCTGGTCACAAAAAAGTTTATTGAATAAGAATTTCGAATTGTTCATGTAAATAAAAATGTGTACTTTTAAGAATTTTACTCATTTTTAACACGTTCTTTTAGTTTCACCTGTATGTTTGTATGTTTGTAACCGATCCCTTTGAGCTCGATTTTGTCCTACTTTGGACGATCAGATTTAATTCAAACTTTGCACACCTGTCAAAAATCGATGACAATGCAATAATCCGATCAAAATATCCGATTATCCTAATTAGATTCGCCGGGATTAATTAATTTATTTCTACTAAAACTAAAAAAACACGCTTTTATAGGAAATCAAACTAAAAAACAGGAAATAAAATTGAATAAATTTGGATTAAGAATAGTGTAAAAAGGAAATAAATGTATATTATTGTAAAAAAGCGTGGGGTGTATTTTTTTTAGATTTATGACGTAGGTATTAAAAAAAACTACTTGCTAGATCTTGTTCAAACCAATTTTCGTTGGCACTTTGCATGATAATGTACATCATATATTTTTTTGTTTTATTATTCTCTTATTTTAGAAATTGTTATTATTTTGGAGATTTTAGAAGTTACAGGGACACACATTTGACCAGTTTGGAAGTGTCTCTTGCGCAAAATATTCAGTTTAGAAAAAAAAAAAATTAGAAACCTCAATATCATTTTTGATGAAAAAATTTTTTTTTGTATTTTAGTTCTAAGTATGGGGAACTCCAAAATTTATTGTATTTTTTTCTATTTTTGTGTGAAAATCTTAATGCGGTTCACAGAATACATCTACTTACTAAGTTTCAACAGTATATGTCTAATAGTTTCGGAAAAAAGTGGTTGTGACATACATGTTAGCGATTCTTATGAAAATGTTACATACACTGATTATTTTCTGTATTAGCAACATTAAATGTACTTTTGCACTGACAACTGGAACGAACTGTGACTGACAGCGCGGCGCTTTTTGACAGTTTGAGAGATTATAAAAAGACACGCCGCGCTGCCTCGAGGCTCTTTCAAGTCCAGTTTTCGGAGTAAGCAACATCTTACAGTAAGTGCTAGTATATAAGTTATTGATTCCAACTGTTGTTGATTGATGTTATTTGTGATATTTATGTGTGCTGTCAAGGCAAAGTTACAAAGGGTGTTACCCGTTTTGGTCGTTTTATTTAAATAACCTGATAACAATCCCCGAAGGTACACTAAATAACTTTCTTAGTCAACCTTTTCTGTAAAGGTAACACATAGATTACATACAGACAAACATACATGACGAATCTATAAGGGTTCCGTTTTTTACAGAACCCTAAAAACACTACACAATTATTTACAAACAAGGTAAACAAGTGCATGTTTCAATTTAACGCGTTTAAAGTACAGGGTGATTAGAAATGGAGATACTATTTTGTAGTCCTTAAAAATACTCATTAGATTTTTTTACAAGCATTTATTTAGTTTCAGCTGTCCCGATGTTTGTCTGTAAAAATCTTGCAAATTAAATTTGATCCATTTCCCTTAAACCCATTGAGTTGAAATTTTGCATGCATGTGTCAATCAGACGACAATGCGAAATTATTATGTTATGGAGTTGATCTTATGGTGGAACCAGAAGGTGGCTGTAGGAAATTGGTAGTTAAACGACAGAACCCCATCGAGTTTGGGCTCGTATGATTTGTCTTGACGAGTATTAATTATATAGGTATACCGAGCTATAAAAGCTTGCTATGAAAAAATGTTTTTCATTAAAAGCTTGTTATTGTTATTATTTTCTATCAACCTGTATAAAGACTCGGAACGGTCGTTTATAATCAAGGAAAACTTAGTTTATAAGACATTGCTAATACAGACACCTGGTAGAAACCAAGTGTAGTTAAAAATATGAAAATAATATTTTTACTGTTTTTACTGCTGGTTGCTGTGTTCGCACAGCCAACGACGAAGCCACCACAAACCCAAAATGGTAAATATTTATCCAGATATATATTTTTTGTACACCCCTTAATTAAACAGGACAAATATATTTCAAAAAAATTAGTCTCATCTCAATTCTTTAAGAAAAAAAAAAATATGCTAAAAAACGTTTATTTTTTTATAAATCGCTTTTATTAAAATAATCAAACATTGATTAAAATTACTTTAATATTGAAAAACTGTATTTAAGTATAGTAAGTTATAATCTAATTTGAGTCATCATCATCTTCCTGCCCTTGTCCCGTTTTATTTGGGCTCGGCGCAACACGATTTTTTCTTCCATTCTGTCCTGTCTCTCGTCATGCTAATCTATTTGAGTATAGTCAGTTATTTGACATTCATATTTATTTAATTTTGACATTGCATTGTTATCCTAATTTCTATTCATTGACTTATATTGTTTTGTTATAATCCTTAATTTTATTTGAATTTGTTGATTATTATTATCTACAATAACTACTGAATTATAAAAAAGAGTATACACCTTCTAGGTAGATTTTTGAGGACCTAATTTATTTATTACTAGCTTTTGCCCGCGCGGCTTCGCTCCCACTCGTCTCTACTCTACCCTACCCTACCCTACTCTACCCTACCCTACCCTACCCTACCCTACCCTACTCTACCCTACCCTACCCTACCCTACTCTACCCTACCCTACTCTACCCTACCCTACCCTACCCTACTCTACCCTAATTTTTTTTTCCATAAGAACCTTATCCTCACAATGACAATCACAACAAAAAAAAAACAGCCAAATCGGTCAAGCCGTTTTCATGCCATGTCGTGACAACGGAAAACGGGGCTCATTTTTATAATATAGACTAGCTTTTGCCCGCACGGCTTCGCTCCCGCTCTTCCCTACTCTACACTACTTTACCCTACTGTACTCTACCCTACTCTACCCTACCAAACTTCACATAAACCATCTACTAAATAGTCAGAACAAAGCCTAAAAATTTGGTTTGGATAGGTGAGCCCGTTCTTGAGTTATAAAATAACAACGAAAAGTGGCATTGATTTTTATATATATAGACTAGCGTTTGCCCGCATGGCTTCGCCCCGCTCTTCCCTACTCTACCCTGTTCTACCCTACTCTACCCTACTCTACCCTACGCTACCCTACTCTACCGTACTCTACCCTACTCTACCCTATTCTACCCTACTCTACCCTACTCTACCCTACTTAACCCTACTCTACCCTACTCTACCCTACTCTACCCTACTCGACCCTACTCTGCCCTACTCTATCCTACTCTACCCTACTCTACCCTACTCTACACTACTCTACCCTACTCTACCCTATTCTACCCTACTATACCCTACTCTACTCTACCAAACTTCACATAAACCATCTACTAAATAGTCCGAATAAAGTCTAAAAATTTGGTTTGAATAGGTGAGCCCGTTCTTGAGTTATAAAATAACAACGAAAAGTGGCATTGATTTTTATATATATAGATTAAGTTCTCATGTAAAATGTACCAAAAATCACACCAATAAATGAATTTTGAATTTTTTAAAACGAAGAAACGAAACCAGAAATGGTAGTTTTAACTGTAGTTCCACACATTTTTTTTAAGTAGTGACGGGGAAGAGTTCCAGGTTCCCCGAAAGTGTATCCGTGTGACCGGGGTATCTACGTACTGACAAAGTAGCAAAGTGTTTCTTTAAACCAAGAATACTAGCTTTTGCCCGCGCCTTCACCTGAGTACATAAAATATAGCCTATGTCACTCAGGAATAAAGCAGCTTTCTATCAGTGAAAAATTTTTCGCAATCGGACCAGTACTTCCAGAGATTACCTCCTACAAACAAATAAACAAACTTTACCTCTTTATTGTATTAGTTTAGATGTAGATTATTAATCAATAGGTATTTTATGTTAACTACAAATGCATGAGTACAACTCCAAAGTGTCAATTTCAATTAATTTTTTTTTTAAACGTTTAAGTGTTTTCTGACCTTTTTTGACGATTTTCACGATATACGCAGTATAAACGACAAGGCGAAATCAATGTCCCTTAATATGATGTAACGTTAAATGCGCAAAACCTCAGACACCCCAAATGATTTATAATTTAATTGAACTAATTATGTGAGCAAAAATCGTTAAAAAAAAAATTAAGGTTTTAAGAGCAGTTTGTTTAAAATTCATATGCATTGAAATATGATCTTTTATCATCCCGCATATGAGAAAATTTGATTGGACTACAACCATTTGAGTTTGTTTACCTATTTGGGCGAGTTTGCGCACGTGATGGCTTGACCTATTAATAAATAGAATGGACAAAATTAATATGATTTTTTTTTTTAAAGTGGTTCAATTGATTCTGCTCATTATTCTGATCAAATTATTTTCAGGTTTTTCGCATTTAACGTTACACGTTGTATATGTATTTTATTTTTATAAATGCAGGAGTACAACTCCCAAGTGTCAGTTTGAAATCTTTTTTTTAAGTGTTTTCTGACTTTTTTTGTCAATTTTCACAATATACGCAGTATAAACGACGAGGGGAAATGCTTAGTCTGGACCGTAGAGGTTTCAACCACGTCTCAACTCACAATAACAAACACAACAAAAAAAGATTTAGCGAAATCGGTTCAGCCGTTCTCGAGATTTGCGCTTAACAACAGATAAATCTGTTCATATTTATATGATAGATCCTTTTGTTTTAGACACGACAACTGAATTTGAACTCCTTGATAGAGATGGCGAAGGTATTCCTGCATCAGCCATCATACGTTTTTATAACCCAAAGGGTGGATAAGAAACCAGTTTTGTAGACCAGTTATAAGTTTTCTTTGACCAATCAATCAAATAAATGAACAAACTTTTATATTCTATTATTATTATACACCATTCATGTTAAAATTGTACATTACAACCTTTTCATAAAAAAAAACAGACTTTACAAAAAAAAAAAAAATTTTTGAGGAGTTCCCTCGATTTTGTCAAGATTCCATCATCAGACCCCAACTTGGTGACTATGGGACCTTTTTGGGAAGTATACCTTTTCCAACAAAAAAAGAATTTTTTAAATCGGTTGGCAAGCGACGAAGTTATGCGCGAACAAACATAAAATAAAATACAAACATCCGAATTGAGAACCTCCTCCTTTTTTGGAATTTAGAAGTCGGTTAAAAACAAACTCTTTAGCATTTTTTTTTCTTTTTTCAATTAATTCATTAAACCCCAAGCGTCGCCGGCGTTCTCGCCCCTAATTATCACTATTGCAGAGTTAAACAAAAAATGACAATGATATGGCCCATTAAAGTTACGTGTCACGCCACACGTAGCTGTAATGGGCTATATCTTTGTTAATTTTCGTTTAATCGAAAAAATAAAAAATACGTGTCCAATATTTTTTTCATAATCTAAATTATGGACTAAATAAAATGTAGTTATTTTGACCATGGAAACTACCCTAAGCAGAATACGAACTTTTAGCAAAATAACGATGGGATCGTGTCGGAATGACGATTTTATAAAAATAGCAGACTTAGGCCCCTGCAGGTGTGTTGCAATGATTACCGAGTGCTGTCCGATAATGAACTGAGTAATTTACATGCTAGTGTTCATATTTTAAAGCACAGTAAGGCATGCATATATGAATGTAAAACCGGTAAAACATAGACCAGCAACAACTAGATCTACATATGAAAAACTGGCTAAGCGCGATTTGAACTCGCGAGCAAAAATCCGAGCACAGCACTTGCTATTGCCCTTTAGGTGAATTTATGATTTCTGATGAGGCCCATTGTCCTGGTTACACACAACTTTTAAAAATAATAAAAATATGACAAGCTGATGTAGACGGGCGAGCTTAACCTACAATGGTTTTTTTTACAGCAAAATGTCAGTTCATAATGCTGAGGCAAAATAGGCAACATAATTGCAACCAGTGAAAAATAAAAGCTGAATTGAAACAAGAAAAACATGCAAAATATTAATTGTTTAATGGCGTTTATTGCACCAAAAAGGAATTTGTATAATTTATTTTAAGACACGTATGGAATATTTCCAATCAACCTGTACGTGAACCAGTGCCGTAGCTAAGCTTTTATACGCCCGGTGCCAGTTTCTGTAACTGCGCCCCTAAAAAAATTCCGAGGTGGGTAAGTTTAATCCGACGCAGGTCCTTACCGGACATGATGTTTCGGGAAGTGCCAGTTTCAGATCTGGCGGAAAGAAAGTCTCGGGTACCATTGTGCGGATCGTCCGGAGCACACGTTGAAGCATATGGAGGAAGTTTGCCCCGTTTCCACGGAGCCCAGCCGTGTCCTTGTGGAGGCATTCGACGGTGGCAACTTGAGCAGCTCGGTTCAGACCACAAAGGACAAAGCATGAGCATAGATCATGGATATTAAATCCTCAATGATGAAGAACAAGTGAACAAGATGGTTAAACTTCCAGATTTGGATGTAGAGATCCACGTCTGAGTGAGAGTAAGGTAGGGCAATGCTCCCCCCCTAGCTACGGCCGTGGAGAGTAGGGCCGCTTAACGTGTACAACACGTTAAGAAAAGTCGCCGGGCCTATGCAAGAATTTGTGTCGATTCTACACACGAACTGTGTACACTGGTATAGAACTGTCCAAGAAAAAAACCTTGTCTGCGCTAGACACGACTTGTGAAGTTGCTATGATGCATTAGGGAAGCGAGGTGGGTGAAGAGGTGCCACGATTCACTTCTCGTGCCTAGATTTTTTTTTATTATTGATAGGCTCGCGTTTGACCACCATCTCACCTGATGGTAAGCGATGATGTGGTCGACGATAGAGCACGCTTGACTAGAAGTAACCTATTCACTCTTGACTTAAGGACCCCCAAGTTGTAGCTATCAGGAAACACAGACTCCGGCAGGGAATTCCACTCCTTGGCTGTACGACCAAATTCTTATCATGTACATGCTGAATTGGTCCTATCTGCTGCATACACGGTAAAATTTCTTAGCGTGTACAAGCGCCTTCAGTGAACTTGTAAGGTGCTATTGTGATAACTTCCTTCTGATGAAATTAATGACACAAAACTTATCCTTGATTTGATTATTTCTGCGCCCCATTGAATGGTGCACCCTGTGACTTGGCACCGCCATAGTTACGGTACTAATGGGAACCTAATCCGCTATTTATAGCCAAGGTACACGCAGCCCCCAGGGCATTGCCGAGACATACGCGTAGTGGATCATACGTTTAAGTGAACAACATGAAGATACTATTATTTGTGTTATTTTTAATCTTTGCGTTTGTTTCTGCGCAAACGCAGCCTGTAATGGAATTGGCGACATGGCCACCGAAGGTACCTGAGGCGCCGCCAATGAAGGATGTTAAACCGCCAACGAAGGATGGTAATTATAATAGTTTTTTTTTTAATATCATATTGCATGCCAATGACGTGTTACACTTTTTACTTTCTGGTGTGTCAGTGTCATTTTGATTCTCTCGTGAAGGCTCGTAGTATTTTAATTGTAAATGAAACGAAATATTACAAAGATACAGAGTTAAAGTTTGCGATATACGACTGGGATGGCGCTCTGCTTCTCCGCTGGTGAATATGCCTGTCCAGTATGGAGTCGCTCCGCCCACTCCAACTTAGTGGGTACAGCACTTAACGAGACATGTCGGATTGCCACTGGTTGTCTTAAACCGACTCCGGGACGAATGCTGTATCCACTAATCGTTATTGCGCCCCCAGAAGTTCGCAGGGCTGTGGCTAACCGCATAGAAAGGGCTAAACAACAAAGTGACCCACGCCATCCAATGCACAATTACTGCTCCGTGCCTCGGAGACTTAAAAGTCGTAGAAGCTTTGTTGCAAGCGTGAGCCCATCTCAAAGTAACGCGACGTCGGAGAGATGCGACCTCTGGCGGGATAAGTTTAGACCTGCTGAAGATTTTATCGAGCCATCGGAGAGCCTTTCTTCTGGACACGAGTTGGCCTGGAAAACCCTAAACAGACTCCGCACCCAGGTTGGGCGCAGCAAAGACAATCTCCACAGGTGGGGGTTCTCGGATGGTTCCGATCTTCAGTGTTTGTGCGGCGTCGCTCCGCAGACGATGTCTCACTTTCCGTCCTGCACCACGTGCCCGGTTGCCTGCATACGTAAAGACCTAATGAGAGCATCAGCGGACGGCATTGCCGTGGCCGATTTCTGGGCTGGGCAAGGAATTTCACTGATTTTGCCGTCGATACGCTAAGAAGAAGACAAAGATATAGCCCATAGTTACGTGTAACGTCACGCCGTGCTGCATTTTTTCGCACGTGGCAACGTCACACGTAACTTTAATGGGCTATATCTTTGTTATTATACTGTTAAATCGAAAAAAGAAAAAATACGTGTCCAATATTTTTTTATAATCTAAAATATGGACAAAATAAAATGTAGTTATTTCGACCCTCGAAACTACCCTATTATCTTTTATATGTTTTTTCCAGGACCAATGCCCGTCTTCCCTATATCGGAGTTGCTGCCAGCACCAACGATTATCAAGTTATATAAACCTGGTGGATCAGGGGTCAAGGAAGAAGAGACAGAAATGGAAAAGACAGCTAATTAAACTTCCAAGGCTAGAAACCAAGTCTATGCAGGGTAACTTAATTCATTGGTTATTTACACTGTCTGCAATATAATAATAATATAATATTCCACAACTATCACACAACACCGTCTAGTCTCAAGGTAAGCAGAGCTTGTGTTATGAGTACTAGACAACTGATAAACATATTTTATATTTCTTGTATAGGTAACGAAGCTGCGAGCAAAGGCTACTGTTGTATATTTATCAAATAAAAATTAGCAACTGCCCTGTCTATTTTATTAGTTTTTCTGTCTTTTAGTGTTTTCCAGCACTTTATTAATCACTGTTCTATTTTTAATTTTGATTTGATTTTAATTTGACTAATATTGATCGTTTTAATACTCGTATGTTATTCATTTATTTTATGTTCTTGTTGATATTATCCACTATTTCATATTTTTTAAATAATTACTTTTGTATTTTTTGAATTTTTTTTTGTTTTAGTTATTGATTCCCTCGCCCTGCTCGGGAGTTAATGATATAAATCCCTCACTGGCGTTCAGGATTAAAACTCAGCAACTTTCGTTTCGTTCGGAATTTAACTAGCTCCCCGCGACTTAAACATACTGCTTTAACCCCTAGTCACATAGTCTACTATTAATTACGGAAGTCGGTAAATAAATAAAACTAAATTATTGATAAAATATACTGAAGTCTGAAACAACGGTGTTTTTTTATATTTTGTGATTTAAACGAGTGCTTGACTGCGATCACACTTGATGGCAGTGACGAAGGTTCCATATAACTCGATTCGCACCGGCTTCCCTTCAGAAGTTTAGAACACAACCACTCTCTACCGTAATTGAGAAATGGCTCAATCAGTAATTATAAAACTACAAAGCTAACATTACAAAACGCCTACACTAAGTACACTATGGACATTAAATCAACACACGCACAACATGTAGCACTATAAGGTAAGCCGCAGGCGCAATCGGCTTTTTAGCGTTTAAATTTCTTTAAAAGAACACGTCATGACGTCACATAACCTGCCCGCGATTATAGCGCTCCGGCAAGCCGGTTTTTTTTCGAGTTATTTGATAGAGTTTTATTGAATAGGCTTAAAAACTACTAGACTGTTTTTAAAAATTCTTTCACCACTCGAAAGCTACATTATCCACGAGTAACATAGGCTAAATTTTATTTTGGAAAAAAATAGGGTTCCGTAACATATTTGGGTTTTTCGGACACAAGGTGTAAAAAATCAACCAGAAACGTTACTTATTTTGCGTACGCTGCCTAAACTCTTAAAGATAGAACCGTAAAATGTTCTAATTAATTGTAGATCTTATAAATATCTACAAAAAAGTCCGCGTAACAGTATACCTATCTATGTCGAGTGAGGCACAACAACCATTTTTTTATCTAATAATCTTGATTTTTTTTTGGACTACATTTAAACGCATTTATTTTACTCATGCTATTAACCCTTATCAAAATAAATTATTTCATCACTAAGTACAGTTTATGTAGATAATATTTGGTATTTGAATGATTAAAATTGGACGTTTTGTTTTGAAGTTATGGCGAAATTAAAATATTACGATTTATGCTGCACGACCCAAGCGTCACCAAGGCGGGGCCCGGGAGTGCGAGTGCGGGAGGAGTTTATATCTATGAGAAAGGTCGTGCGCGAAGTCTAATAATTTTCGTGCATTTTTTTTAGATTTCGTTCATAAAACTACACCTACGCAAAAGTTCTTCTCAGAGCTGGTTTTTTTAAACATTTTAATATATGCCTTTACAATAAATATCAACATGCGCAATGCTCAAAAACAAGAACGATTATCTGATCTAGCCATTCTTTCTATAGAAAAACGTTATTTACTAAAAATTAAGAATCTTCCCGGCTTTAATGATAATGTCTTAGCGCACTTTGTAAGAAAGAATAGACGAATAGCTTTAGAGTATAAGTAGTATTATTAGTACTTAGTCGATTAAGTTTTGTTTAATTTACATCATATCATTTCACCACAAACGGCTTTTATCAAAGCCACTTCTATTATGCTTGTAAGTAGCGTTGCCAGGCGTCCGGATAAAGCCGGACATAGTCAGGCTTTTAAGTGGCGTGTCGGGCCAAATTTGAGCATTTTTGGCTTTTGTTAGGCTTTTTAAAGACCATTTTGTTTAGAATTGTCATTAGAGTTTTGCCTTACCTTGTATCGCTGCTTGTGCTACAAGCAGAGGGGATATGGAATAGTGTAGCAATAATATCATTTAATCTTATGGTATTTTCATTAGAATTTAAAAAGATTTCATGAATTTTATTAGCCTAAAAAAAAATGTCGGCCTTTTTGACCAAACATCCGGCTAAATAGGATAGATTTTCCGGCTTTTCAGTTCCAGGACCTGGCAACCCTACTTGCAAGATACTGTTTCAATATCTCAGTGCTTACACGTATAGTAAAAGTGGACTGAAGATACATCTGCCAATACAAGACTAAAGCCAGGATGCCAATCACAGATTTTCGGTAAGGACTCAAGACTGCGTGCCCGCGCTCGGAGTAGGCAAGCATTTTTTTTGCTCCGGCTTACCTCTCTCAATATTTCACGCTTCGCCACTGCTTGATGGTAAGCAGTTATACAATCGTTGATGGTGAGGCGCACTAGTTTATTAAGAGCTTATTCACTCTAGCCTTGAAGATACCTACATTATAATCGGATGGGAAGACCGCAGCAGGCAAATTGTTCCAGTCCTTCGATGTACGCGGTATAAACGACGAGGCGAAAGCTTAGTCCGGACTGTAAAGGTTTCAACAACATAAGGATGGATACTCGCCGAACGTCCCATGGTAGAAAGGAGATAGCGGAATCAAGTCATGCAGTTCCCACGCACACTCTCCAAAATGCAACCTGTTAATCACCGACAGACTGGCTACCCTACGCCTGTGCTCAAGGCTTTGAAGATTGGACTTAATCTAATCTGGATCACCAATTCGTCATCGGAGAGGCTCTCTCCTGGACACGAGTTGCCATGGCCAACCTGGAAAACTCTAAACAGACTCCGCAACCAGGCTGGGCGCAGCAAAGACAATATCCACAGGTGGGGGTTCTCGGATGGATCCGATCTTCACTGTTTGTGCGGCGTCACTCCGCAGATGATATCCCACCTTCCGTCCTGCATCACGTGCCCGGTTACCTGCTCACGTAGGGACCTAATGAGAGCATCAGCGGACGGCATTGCCGTGGCCGATTTCTGGGCTGGGCAAGGAATTTGACTGATTTTGCCATCGATACGCAAAGAAGAGACAAATTCGTATGCCATTACACCGATTCCAAAGCTACTAGGTGGCATTTAGCAACACCAGCCTAGGATTGGGCACGCCACGATTATGGCGGTAAGTCCCCTCTTTGAGGCGTGGCTGGAAAGACCTCACGGCGTCCTTACCTTCCGCATGACGCAGGTCCTCACCGGACATGGCACGTTTGGGAGGTACCAGTTTCAGTTAAAGTCGAAGAGAAGTTAAGGAAGAGACGCCCGGGTGTAGCCACTGTGCGCAACGCCAGGAGGACACGGTGGAGCACACAGTCGAGGTGTGCCCTGCCGGGGCGGAGCATCGCCGTGCCCTCGTGGCGGCGATCGGCGGCAGAGACCTCTCGCGCCGGGCCCTGGTCGAGGCCATGGTCCGAAACGAGGAGGAATGGCAGGCGGTCGCCCCCTTCTGCGAAGCAGTAATGCTAGTAAAGGTGGAGGCCGACCGCATCAGGCTACGGCGCTCTCGCCGCCGCCGCCCGATCCCTATTTCCGGCCACCGTAGACGCGGGCTCGCGGACGGCGAGCCATGGGTAGCTCGCTGTCCGATCGTCTGGTAATGGACCGAGCCCTAGACGTCGACGGCGCGCACTGTTCCCGCGCGCCTCAAGGAGTTGTCAGCAGTTGGGTCGAAGCCTACTGGAGCCAGGGTTAACCGAAAGGGAGCTCGTGCCCCGGTATGAAGGCTAGAAGGAACGGGATGGTGTTTTTAGTCATTAAGAGTCTGACACTGTCTCCCGCTCCACCCAAGAGCGGGTTTTGTCATAAGATGATTTTCCCCATCGACAAAATAAAAGGCCATATGTGGCTGCATCTTTAATTTCGTGGTGCATGTTCAAACCAGTTTTTTTTCTTGTTAAATTACTTGGAGATGCGTCAATGGATAAAATAAAATATGAATAATTTTACACTACGTCCTCGTATTTACAAATACAGGCTGATTGGAAATACCCTTGCCATTTTCTTTGAAATATTTTTTTATACGTAAAACAAATCTATAAGTAAACTAGTTATATAAAAAAAAAACCTTGTGTTTATTTTTACCCAAAAATTTTCACGTTTTAGTGTTTTTTTTTATTATTGATAGGTTTGCGCTTGACCGCTATCTCACCTGATGGAAAGCGACGATGCGGTCGACGATGGAACGCGCTTACCTAGAAGAAACCTATTCACTCTCGACTTAAAGATTCCCGTTATACTTGGATTTCCTTTTTTACAGTTTTTAAATTATTTGTACACCACCGTTTTAAGACATCGACGCATAAAGTCATACACATGTACCATGGATCTAGTACCTGATTATGGACCCCAGTATTCCTAATAAAAAATAATCTTTACCTCAGTCTTGAAAATAAATAGTCTCTAAAAAATTATGTTTATCACGAGCTCTTAATGCGATCCATTTGACGACCTAAACTGAACTGTTAAAGGGATAATATATTCCACAACTATCACACAACGCCGTCTAGTCCCAACCTAAGCAGAGGTTATGTTATCGGTACTAGACGACTGATAAACATACTTATATGTTTCTAAATACATACATAAAGATAAATTACACCCAGAACAAATGATCATGCTCATCACATAAACATTTGTCCTGGGCGGTCATCGAAACCACGACCTCCGGCATAGCAGTCGGGGCCACTAACCACTAGACCAACAGGCCAGTCTTAGAGCTATATAGGGTGTATAACTTCATCGTCTCCAACAACTGACGTTTTAACACGTCATTGTAAAACCCCTTTTTTATTTAATGTCATTAAATACAAAAGGAGACAATAACATTGGCTCTCTCGAGAGGAGCGATATTTTCCCAAAAAAAAAAAAAAAAACTAGGAATCATATGCAGGATGTAAGGGACAGCCCTCCGCAAACTTTAAGGGCTTGCTCAGTAGACGAAACTGACCAACTTTCCACAAGGTTTTTTTTTTTTACGAAACAAAATAATAATCAGCCTCACCATACAAATGATAAACTTGATTGGACAATTTGTATGGCGAAACCGATTTTTGTTTTCGTTTCCTGAAAAAAAATCTTATGAAAAGCTGTTCAGTTTCGTCTACTGAGCAAGCCCTTAAAGTTTGCGGAGGGCTGTCCCTTACATCCTGTATACCAACCATGTGTATAACCATATTACTTTATTTTTTTATTTTTTTTTATCTAATACAAACTATAGCTTGACAGTATCCCAACTGATGGTAAGCAGTGATGCAATCGTTGATAGTGAGGCGCACTAGTTTATTCCCTATTCACTCTAGTCTTGAAGACACCCAAATTATAATCAAATAGGAAGACCGCAGCAGGCAAATTGTTCCAGTCCTTCGATGTACGAGGCTAAACAGTTTTAATTTCTTAGTCTTTATTTAACAACCTGTATATAAAGAAGAGTAGCAATTTAAAACCACGACAAAAACTCTTCGAGACATTAATAAGAAATACTCGTTGAAGTCAACTCGTGCAGTTAAAACATGAAGATATTATTTTTATTATTTTCTTCAGTTATTTTGTTTGTGTTTGCGCAAACGCAGACGACAGAAGACCTGCCAAAAGTGCCGCCAATTATTAAACCGATGTATAATGGTAATTATAGTCATAATTAAAAATTGTTGCTTATGATGTTAGTAACATAGCCCTGTGAGGTTGCTATTTTGACAAATAACCCTGTATACAATTAAACCTTACTCATGAATAACTCTGTGTGTCTATTGGTAAAACCTGCATGAAAATCCGTTATTTTTCAGTTTATATCTTCATATGGACAGATAAATAGACGCAGTGGGAGATTTAGTTTACTATTTTGTAAAGCTTATAACCACAGATATAGATAGACATAGATAACGCAAGAGCAACTTCTTCGCGTGCCTAGCTTACGTACAAAAATCGTAAGTGGCCACTCTCGCGCTCAGTCTGCATCTGTATATAGCGCTAGTCAGACGTCAGTTATATGCGTAATTACCGGAGGACACGGTGGAGCACACCGTCGAGGTGTGCCCTGCCTGGGCGGAGCATCGCCGTGCCCTCGTGGGGGCGATCGGCGGCAGAGACCTCTCGCGCCGGGCCCTGGTCGAGGCCATGGTCCGGAGCGAGGAGGAATGGCAGGCGGTCGCCTCCTTCTGCGAAGCAGTAATACTTGCAAAGGAGGAGGCCGACCGCATCAGGCAACGGCGCCCTCGCCGCCGTCGCCGGGATTCCGATCCCGATTTCCGGCCACCGTAGACGCGGGCTCGTGGACGGCGAGCCATGGGTAGCTCGCTGTCCGATCGTCCGGTAATGGACCGAGCCCAAGACGTCGACGGCGTGCACTGTTCCCGCGCGCCTCAAGGAGTTGTCAGCAGCAGGAGGGGCCCAGCTGGGTCGAAGCCTACTGGGGACAGGGTTGTCCGAAAGGGAGCTCGTGCCCCGGTATGAAGGCTAGAAGGAACGGCGCGGGGTTTTTAGTCAGTAAGAGTCTGACACTGTCTCCCGCTCCACCCAAGAGCGGGTTTCGTCAAAGATGATTTTCCCCGTCGAGAAAAAAAAAAAATATGCGTAATTAATTTTTAAAATATTATTTTTAATCTAATACCCTTTGTAATATCTGGTAATACCAAATTGAGAAAAACAAAACTTTCGTGCTACATAATAGATTATTTTAAAGTGTTGGACAGTTCTCATAATCTTAACCTTCGTGCATCCAAAAACTGGCTTCTTCATATTCATAGTCACCGTACTGGTTTTATGTCCAATTCTTTCGCTGTTTCCACCATAAAGCTCTGGAATGTACTTCCCCTAGACATAAAAAAGGCCGAGAGTAAATTTTCCTTCAAGCGTAAAATTCGGAACTACTACTTGAAGTCTTCTCAACCTTAGTTTGGTCTTCGTCAAAATTACTATGAAGTTCTCTTAATGATTTGTTATTTTTCATAGTATTTATTAGTTCATTATTTTAGCATTTTAATATATGTATTTTATTTTATATAATTTATTTATTTTCAATTTTAAGTATTTGTTATTTGTTTATTGTGCAAACCTACCACAGTGTTGTCTTTTTTAACCCAAAGGTTGACTGGTAGAGAATGCCTTGTTGCATTAAGTCCGCCTATGTACCACTACTGTACATGAAGTTTAAATCATCATCATCATCATCAGCCTTTTTTATTGTTCCCACTGCTGGGACTCAGGCCTCCTCTCTAGGAGAGGGAATGGGCCGTAATCTACCACGCGGGCCCAGTGCGTGTTGGTGGATGTCACATGTCTTCTAATTTTTGGTTCTAGGACATGCCGGTTTCCTAACGATGTTTTCCTTCACCGTTTTGAGAGCAGTGGTGGTGAAATAAATTACACAAAGTAATGCGCCTGGCTGGGTTCGAACCCGCGACCTACAACTCGTAAGTCGGGGTCATTACCACTCGGCCACCACTGCTCTCAACGCCGTCTAGTCCCAAGCTAAGCAGAGCTTGTGTTATGGGTACTAGACAACTGATAAACATACTTATATATTTCTAAATACATACATAATATAGATAAATTACACCCAGACACAGAACAAATGATTATGCTCATCACACAAACATTTGTCCTGGGTGGGAATCGAACCCACGACCTCCGGCATAGCAGTCAGGGTCACTAACCACTAGACCAACAGGCCAGTCATTGACAAAATCTTTTCTTTTTCAGGATCAGTTTTGTTTCGGACTACAAATACATATTTACCATTATCAAGGATAATTAAATTATATAATAAACTACTGTAGCGACATCTATGACGCCACATAAGAACTACGAAGAAAACACGAAATCCTGCATCGCGCAATCAGAGTTCTCCGCGCGATTTGAACATATACGACAGCCCGACATCAACTATCGGGCAGTCGCCCACCAGACTATAACACCCTGTCTGGTCGGAGGATCCTCCCTTTTCAACGGAGGTATGTGGGGCTTTACTCTCTGTTCCGCATACCTCCAAACTGGTGACCCTCGACAAAGAACGTCAGCGCAGCCTTCGTGCAGCTACTACTTCGTGACGTCATCATCACTTCCTCAAGCTTTCGAGCAACGAGCCATACAGCCAGCACCCACGGCTAAGGGTATCCTGACCACTAGTATGCCTACCCGGTCATACCTGGTCACCACCTCAGCCGCATCAGCGACCTTGGCACACCGCACCTTCGGCCAGTCATATGAAGAGCCATGAAGAACCTCTCCTGGTCGACGCCAGCAATCAAGCCCTACGTCGCACAAGCACCGCTCCGACTCACTGGAGCCAGCAGCACTACTCCGACTCACTGGAGACTGCAGCATCGTCCCGACTCACTGGGACAGCACCACCCCGACTCACTGGGGCATCATCCCGACTCACTGGGACATCATCACCCCGACTCACTGGGGCATTATCCCGACTCACTGGGATAGCAACACCCCGACTCACTGGGGCATCACCGCAGACAGTTCCGACTCACCGAGAACTATGCGGCATCGGTTCCGACTCACTGGAACCAACCTACCGCTGGCCTGGCACACATCAAGAAGCATCAAGAACCATCGATCTCCGATCTCCGGAGGGGAGTGATGTAGCGACATCTATGACGCCACATAAGAACTACGAAGAAAACACGAAATCCTGCATCGCGCAATCAGAGTTCTCCGCGCGATTTGAACATATACGACAGCCCGACATCAACTATCGGGCAGTCGCCCACCAGACTATAACACCCTGTCTGGTCGGAGGATCCTCCCTTTTCAACGGAGGTATGTGGGGCTTTACTCTCTGTTCCGCATACCCTCCAAACTACCATTTATAACGGATAGAGACGTGTGAAGATCTGAAATCTTGAAACGGAGAGTCTAGTTCGAGTTTGTTCAAAGTGAACACGATCGACACGTTTATGACGTCCGGTGTTCCGATTGGTCCACTCCAATCTACTATTTTGAACCTCTAGAAATCCACAAACGTAAAAAAACACCATTAAAAATCATCATCATATCAGCCGAAAGACGTCCACTGTTGGACATAGGCCTTCTCCAAGCGTCGCTAGAACGACCGGTAATGTGCGACACGCATCCATCGGATTCCTGCGACCTTGGTCATCGGTCCATCTTGTTGGAGGCCTTCCAACACTGCGTCTTCCGAATTCCATTAAAAATGATTTTATTCAAATTGATCATTTGGGCAAAATTCATGAAAATGACAAACATGCTATAAATTAGTTGGCTCGATAAAAAAAAAATCACAAATCATAGCCTAACTTACGATGTGAAACGTGTATATCTACGAGATGACGTCGCGAAAATATTCGAAAGTTACATAAAATAATAAAGCATGTTTTTAAAAAGGGTCTGAAAATACTAAATATTGAATAGTTACTAGAATATTAAAAAAAAAAAACCTTTTTTTATAAAAAAATAACCGACTTCACTAAAAAAATTAATTGAATTTGAGGAGTTCCCTCGATTTCGCCAAGATTCCATTATGAGATTCCAACTTGGTTACTAAGGGACCATTTGGGAAGTAAACCCTTACCAACAAAAAAATAATTTTTCAAATCGGTTGGCAAACGACGAAGTTATACGCGAACAAACATGAAAAATAAAAATACAAACATCCGAATTGAGAACCTCCTCCTTTTTTAGAAGTCGGTTAAAAATACCGCTGTTACAGGGTCACTAAATCCCTAAAAAACACTATGTGACTATAACCGACTCTAAACCAATCAGAGAGCCAAACGAGGTAAACGTTTCGATCGCGTTCACGTAAAAAGAACTCGCACTCATATCACACAACAGTGACTGATTGAAACTTCAATGGCAGCAGATGTACATTAAAAAATATGATATACTAGCTTTTGCCCGCACGGCTTCGCTCCCGCTCTTTCCTACTCTACCCTACTCTACCCGACTCTACCCTACTCTATCCTACTCTACCCTACACTACACTACTCTACACTACTCTACACTACTCTACACTACTCTACACTACTCTACACTACTCTACACTACTCTACACTACTCTACACTACACTACACTACTCTACAATACTCTACACTACTCTACACTACTCTACACTACTCTACACTACTCTACACTACTCTACACTACTCTACACTACTCTACACTACTCTACACTACTCTACACTACTCTACACTACTCTACACTACTCTACACTACTCTACACTACTCTACACTACTCTACACTACTCTACACTACTCTACACTACTCTACACTACTCTACACTACTCTACACTACTCTACACTACTCTACTCTACCCTACTCTACCCTACTCTACCCTACTCTACCCTACTCTACCCTACTCTACCCTACTCTACCCTACTCTACCCTACTCTACCCTACTCTACCCTACCCTACCCTACACTACTCTACACTACTCTACCCTACTATACCCTACTATACCCTACTCTACCCTACCAAACTTCACATAAACCATCTACTAAATAGTCCGAACAAAGCCTTAACATTTGGTTTGGATAGGTGAGCTCGTTCTTGAGTTATAAAACTACAACGAAAAGTGGCATTGATTTTTATATATATAGATAATAATAATAATATTCCACAACTATCACACAACGCCGTCTAGTCCCAAGCTAAGCAGAGCTTGTGTTATGGGTGCTTAGACAACTGATAAACATACTTATATTATATTTCTAAATACATAAATATCTATATATATAAAAGAAAGTCGTGTTTGTTACAACACTTATAACTCAAGAATGGCTGTACAGAAATGGCTGAAAATTGGTGGGTAAGTAGCTTAGAGCCAGGTGACGGACATAGGATACGGTAGAGTAGGGTAGAGTAGGGTAGAGTAGAGTAGAGTAGGGTAAAGTAGGGTAGAGTAGGGTAGAGTAGGGTAGAGTAGGGTAGAGTAGGGTAGAGTTGGGTAGAGTAGGGTAGAGTAGGGTAGAGTAGGGTAGAGTAGGGAAGAGCGGGAGCGAAGCCGCGCGGGCAAAAGCTAGTTATAAATGAATTACACCCAGACACAGAACAAATGATCATGCTCATCACATAAACATTTGTCCTGGGTGGAAATCGAACCCCTCCCGCATAGCAGTCAGGGCCACTAACTACTAGACCAACAGGCCAGTCAAATAAAACTGATGTTGCAAATGTTCGAATATGGAAATAATTTGACAAAGAAATATAGAGGTTTCGAATAAAAGAATGTCTTTTAATTATCATCATCATCATCATCATTTCAATCAAAAGACGCCCACTGTTGGACATAGGCCCCAAGTGTCGCCACACTGACCGTCTTGAACGTCTCGCAGCCACGGATTCGGATCAGCCTCACCATAAAAATTTAAAAACTTGACTGGTCAGTTTATAGGAGAGGTCAATTTTTTTTTTTGCTTGACTGCGATGCATGCAGTGATGCAATCGTTGATGGTGAGGCGCACTAGTTTGAAGACACCTAAATTATAATCGGACGGGAAAACCGCAGCAGGCAAACTGTTCTAGTCCCTCGATGTAGGTGGTAAAAACGACGAGGCGAAACGCTTGGTCCGGACCGTAGAGGATTCAACAACATAAGGGTGGAAACTCGCCATTCGTCGGCTTGTCCGATGGTGGAAGTGAGATGGTGGAATGAAGTCATGTAATTCCTGCGCACACTCTCCAAAATGCATCCTGTAAAACACCGACAGGCTACCCTTCGCCTATGCTCAAGACTTTGTAGATTGGACTTAACCAGATCTGGATCACCAATGAGTCTCTTCAGTTCAGTAGATTGTTCAGTTTTGTCTACTGAGCAAGCCCTTAAAGTTTGTGGAGGGCTGTCCCTTACACCCTGTATTTTAATGAACGCGAGTAACGCCGCCAAAGCTAGTATTTTATGTACGCGGACGAAGCCGCTTGCAAAAGCTAGTGTAAGTAATATATGTCTTATATGTATGCTTATTAGCATATATATGCTCAGTTTAAGTTAGAAATAAGGATAAATCGTTTGGATCGAAATCTTCCTCATAACATATGAGCCAGCGTGATGACTCCGGGTCATCAGTATGCAGAGAACCTTCTGTCATGCAGTGGAACAGTTACAAAGTGTTGACTCTTATGTAAGGATGCTTCTCCATTAGACACGAGCTATACGTAGGCGATACGCGAGGAAAACTTCGACCAATGGGATCGCTCCAATTCCCAAGCCTGGTTTAAAGCTGGGCTTTCTACAAAGAAACCTATTTAAGAAATGCAAACTCCTTAAAAGTATATTTTTCATTACTCATACTCTGAAAGTAGGTCTGAAGTTGCCTGAGGAGCGGGCTGAAAAGCATCACACTTTTCATCCGGGAGTTTTACTTTCAACTGACAGCTGTCAAATTATTTAAAAAAAAAAAAAAACTAAGTCTATCTTCTTGTATTCGTAATGAAAAGCACAGTGCTTACCTCAGGGTTAAAGTTACTTGCCGGGCCTTGGTTCAGGCCATGGTCCGGAGCGAGGAGGAGTGGCAGGCGGTCGCCTCCTTCTGCGAAGCAGTAATGCTAGCAAAGGAGGAGGCAGACCGCATCAGGCAACGGCGCCCCCGCCGCCGCCGCCGGGATTCTGATCCCGATTTCCGGCCACCGTAGACGCGGGCTCGCGGACGGCGAGCCATGGGTAGCTCGCTGTCCGATCGTCCGGTAACTGTCCGGACCGAGCCAAGGCGTCGACGGCGCGCACTGTTCCCGCGCGCCTCAAGGAGTTGTCAGCAACAGGAGGGGCCCATCTGGGTCGAAGCCTACCGGGGTCGGGGTTATCCGAAAGGAAACTAGAGCCCCGGTATGAAGGCTGGAAGGAACGGCGCGGGGTTTTTAGTCAGTAAGACTCTGACACTGTCTCCCGCTCCACCCAAGAGCGGGTTTCGTCAATGATGATTTTTCCCGTCGAGAGAAAAAAAGAAAAAAAAAAAAGGGTTAAAGTTACTTATTTAGTCCCTCGAATTAGCGACCTCGCTACGCTCGGCCGCCAACTCGTTCTCGGAACGAAATAAGTAACTTTCACCCCTAGTGTAACAATGTACTATTGCAAGCCAGTCCGTTACCAATATAAAAACAAGCTTTTAATGATAACCATTTTTTTACAGCAAGCTTTTATAGCTCGGTATACTTATATAATTAATACTCGTCAAAACGAATCATACGAGCCCAAACTCGATGGGGCTGTGTCGTTTAACTACCAAGTTCCTACAGTCACCTTTCGGTTCCATTATCAGATCAGCTCCTTGACATAATAATTTTGCATTGTCATATGATTTACACATGCATGCAAAATTTCAGCTCAATCGGTAACCGGGAAGCGGGTCAAATTTAATTTGCAAGATTTGATGACAGACACACATCGGGACAGGTGAAACTAAATAAAAGCTTGTAAAAACAACTCATGCGATCTTGTTTCGATATCACACCAGTGCTTTGATGGGAATGCACCTTAAAACAGGAAAAGTCAATAAATTATGATACACACTGTGAATTCGTATACGACCAATGGTAACTTATAAGCTAGGAATATAAACACTTGAAGACAGTCTTAAGGGAGACGCCTAGTAGATCACTCGTGCAGCGAAAAACATGAAGATATTGAGTATTTTGTTCATGATCTTTGCGTTTGTGGCTGCGAAACCACAGCATTTCAACTGGCAGAAACGAAATGGTGAGTTGTTATCAACAAAAACCGCAGCAAAATCAAAAGCATTTATTTCAAATAGACCATTGTCAGGCACTTTTGAATAGTCAAATGTCGGTCAGTCAAAGACATGTGAAGCTAAATTGCATGCAGCGGTCCGATGTCCGAAACATAAACAAAACCAATCTTAGGCCGGACGCACACATTCGGTTTCCGGGTTAGGTTTTCCGATCAGGAATTCAGATTCGAGATCCCGTGAGAGACGCATGGAGAAAATTTCGAAACGGATGTCAGGTTTTTTTCCGTTCGGAAAAGTAAGAACGTGTGATAAGAGCATTTAGGTTTCCGAATCCGAATTCCTGATCGGGAAACCTAATCCGGAAACCGAACGTGTGCGTCCGGCCTTATGTGCTCTTTTTCTGTTTCTTTTTTATCATTATACCCTATTCGCGTTAAGATTAGACATTTAAAGAAACTTTTTTTTTACTGTCTGTTCAATGGATTTTAACTTCTATTTCGTAGGCATAAGGATGGCATTAAAAGCAAAAAAGTGGTTACAATACTAACTATTTACTGCAGCCGTCATTTGTCATATCGAGCCGTTACACAGTTTGTTATAGCACAGAGTCCTCTGTATGACACTACGCAAGCGCATCAAGCACCCCCACAGCCCGACCCCCGTTCTCTTGCGCTATTGTACATTTTTAAAAGTTATAGAACAAAAGTTATTGTTTACAATATCTATATCTATACTTATAATAAATCTGTAGAGAGTTCAATTCTGTACATGAAATATATTTCCAAAATAACTATCAGGGGGTGATTAGTGATCGATACTGATGCTAAAAATGCAAACAGTAAAATTTTTGTCTGTCTGTCTGTCTGTCTGTCTGTCTGTCTGTATGTTCTTTATAGAAACAAAAACTACTCGATGGATTTTAACGAAACTTGGTACAATCATTCTTCATACTCCTGGGCAGGTTATAGTATACTTTTTATCACGCTACGATCAATAGGAGCAGAGCAGTCAAGGGAAATGTTGGGGAAACGGGAGAAATTACTCCATTTTTTAAGTTTCCGTCGCGTTTGCAGCCTTAATGGTTAAAGCTACACAGAAAACAAAATGTTCTCCTCAAAATTATATAAAAAACGTCCCACGACAGCATACGTCTATCTTTTATGGTTAACTCACAATAACACGTGTAACTCCCGATAGCTTAGCAGTTCTGAGCTTTCTGTTTTTTGTCTACTCTTACGTTTATAACACTGAATGTCGCTGGCATAAGCAACAGGATCCGCGTACGAAGTCGCTGGCAGAAGCTAGTTAGTAATATAATCCTGAGAGGTTGCCAGTGTTTTCCAAATACCGCTGTATACAGATTTCAGGCTAGTGAAAGCTGTGCTAAAATATTATACAGCTATTTTAGAATAGAACCGACCTAGGAATCTATGCTCAGTAGCAGACCAACGATGAATAGGGTATTTTACTCTATATGAGAAAAAAATCTAGAAATATACTATTTTAGTTAGTTTTAGTTCATAAAGTAACAAAATATTTTTTTAAATTCAATTTAAAGTTTTCAGTTTTTATTATCTGTACTTTTATCACCATGAAATAATCGCCATGTTATTACGTCATTCAGCAGTGTAAATTAAGGTGACAGCTGTCAACTGTCAACTGATCGGCCATACTGAGCGCATATGTTTACACAGGCAACTGACGTCATGACCTCAGAGTAAATATGGCGTCTACTGCGTTCTGCATTTCGCGCGAAATTTGAAATTGTAAATTTGAAATGTATTTTTAGGGTACTTAGCGACTAAATAAAGATTTTGTGTATTTTTTTGTGGTAATAAACCAAAGCACTATAGAATCTAATTGAGACTTTTCAAAAATATGTGTAATACCCTATTCAGCTTTCTTTTTGTTCAGGAACGTCCGTGTCAGCGAGTTTCGGCCCAGGAGTTCACCTGCCAGCATCGGAGATTATTCATATATACAAGAAGCCGCCAAATAATGGATAGGTCGGAAGTATCCATGATTTTCTGATGAAGCAGAAGAAAATAATCAGCACCGGTGATATGGGAAATTGAATAAATTGTATTAACCTGCATATGTCTGTTATTTATTTCGATTAATTTGCAATACCATTTAGGGTACATTCAAATTAGCCGCGAAGTGACTGGCGTAGTGAAAGAAAGAAAGAAAGAAGAAAAAGAGTTTATTTGCGTCCAACAATTTATCTATCTATCTATCTAACATGACGCATATCCTAAAAATAAATAAATGTAACAAGTAACAATATCGTACTTAAAACTATCAGATAGATAGTATATGCGTCACATCAGCGCAAAACGGCCAGTGCTCAGCATAATGCTGGGGCTCGTGCAGGACAGAGCCACAGCGCTGATTTTCAGCATCAGCCGTTTTCGACGATGAGAGTACACTGAGGTGGTGCGGAGATTTTGTGCAATCCTATTGGTTAATATTTTTTCTCCGCACCGGTGGACAGGAAGCCTAAAGCAGGAAAACATGTAAATAAGCCGTGATACATAGACGTACTACAAAATCGTATACGACAGTAATTTATAAGCAAGGAAAATTGAGTCTTGAAGACACTTTTAAGAACGACACCTAGTGGATTACTCGTGCAGCAAAATGAAGATATTGTGGTTTTTGTTCTTAATCTTTGCATTTGTGGCTGCACAGCAACAGCCTTCGAAAATGGGGAAAGGAAACGGTGAGTACAAATGGATTGTCACAATACCCTCAGTTTATTCAGTTCACCAAAAATTTATTTACAAATTTTCACTTGACAAACGTCGATTGGCAAAAGCAAGGTTCCTACATTTCCTGCATAATACAGAGTTGAAATGTGTTAGAAAGAATAACGAAATCTGGAAGGTTTGTTATTGGTAAATGTATTGTGTTTTGTAAAAGTTGTTGTTTATGATGTTAGTAATACAGTCCTGCGAGGTTGTTAGTGTTTTACAAATAGCCATGTATATACTTTACTTGGTTTGCGATGCGCATGCGATCTTTCGTTTAAGTTTATTCTATTCTATTCTATAAGTAATAGTATTCTTTTAAAGATAGAGCGACCTAGAGCATGAAAAATTTCTTGATGATTTCCTACTTAATAATAATATTCCACAACTTTCACACAACGGCGCCGCTTAGTCCCAAGCTGAGCAGAGCTTGTGTTATGGGTACTAGACAACTGATAAACATACTTATATGTTTCTAAATACATACATATTATAGATAAACTAGCGACCCGCCCCGGCTTCGCTCGGAAGTTTCTCCACTATTTAATGGATGTTATTATACATATAAACCTTCCTCTTGAATCGCTCTATCTATTAAAAAAAAACCGCATCAAAATCCGTTGCGTAGTTTTAAAGATTTAAGCGTACATAGGGATACAGGGACAGAAAAAGCGACTTTGTATACTATGTAGTGATTACACCCAGACATAGAACAAATGATCATGCTCATCACATAAACATTTGCACTGAGTAGGAATCGAACCCACGACCTCCGGCATAGCAGTTAGGGCTACTAACCAATAGACCAACAGGCCAGTCAATTAGTGAAACCTTTTTTATCTTCAGGAACGGTCCCAAAGCTTCCTTGTCCAGGATGTCGCCTGACTTCAGGGACGATTGTTCATCTGTACAATAAGACGCCAAATAATGGATAGGATGGACATATCCGTGATTTTCTGATACAACAGAAGACTAATCAGCATCGAATGTATTTATTTACACACCAACAGCATTACATACAAGATTATTATAGAAAACAATATTAAAATCTGGACACCGGTATCACAAAATATATAGGTACAGAAGTCAATCTACATACTGTGCGCGCTCTCACCAAGCACACATAGACACCGCTCACGGACACGATATCTCGGTAGCGTCTCGGCCCGCTCGTCGAACAGTTCCAGCTCAAACGCTCATTAGTGTGCGTGCTAAGGTGATTCTCGTTAGGGGTGAAGCACAGGTGCATAACTTGCTTCAAATTGCATGACTAATGCTCGTAATTGTATTTGTGAAACTACTTTTGTTACCCTTACATGTAGCCTTTATCACTTACTTTAGCGTTTTTAATTTATATCTTTTGTATCCTAGAAATAAGTCTCTTAATAACATGTTATACGTAAAGCATGCTCACCAAACACTAACATTAAGAAAACCCATCTTGTGCAAACTCTCGACTCTACTCTCAGAAAATCAAAGTCAAACTCAAATAATAACAACTAGTTGCTTACACAAAAAAAATACACTCACATACTCATTGAAGATCGTGACACAAAATATGCGAAGTATTTACAGTAATTTTGATGACTTGCAGATGAATCTGGCCCTGTTTAATTTTAATGTGGATGTGCTTATTCTTACTGAATGTAGATTAAATAATAGGAAACAAATACCGCTCTTAAACAATTACTCTTCTTTTTTTACCTCAAATCAACTTAACCAAAACGATGGCGTGGTAATCTATGTGGCAAACAATCATATGCCTTTGGTGACAGAACTAAACGTTACTCATGCTTCTGCTCTGCAAATTACTGTGTCCAATTATACTATAATAGGTATATACCGTTCCCCATCTAATATCTGTGCTGACAACTTCATTAGCTCATTAAACAGCCATCTTGAGTCATGTAATACGAGCAAAAACATTTTGGTTATGGGTGATATTAACATCAATATAATTGAAAGAACCACAGAAACATCACAACAAAGAGCGAACAGGCTAAATTATCTAAATATGCTGTCTGTTCACGGCCTCCTCCCGGGACATTGCTTACCTACTAGAGAACAAAACTGCCTGGATCATATCATTCTGAAGCTTGACAAAACCAACAATTCAGCCTTTGTGGCAGTGCTAAATACAACAATCACAGATCATTCTATGGTTCTTTTAAATTTAAATTTAACTAGCTCAAATAATACTCAGAGATCATGTTCAAAATCCAAAACTGTGACAGACTTTGAAAGTGCTTATAAAAGCCTTATTGATATAGACATTTCAATCTTCGATGCATACACACTCCCTGACAGCTTCGCTAGCAAACTCGTAGAGGTGTTAAAGTCGTCTCTTCATAAAAACTCTAAAACTAAGTCTATAACTTGTAATAAGAGAACCCTAAAACCATGGATAACTGCAGGTGTACTGAGATGTATAAAACTTAGAAATAAAATGCAGTACCGGACTAGATTAGATCCCTATAATATCATTTTAAAAATAACGTATAAACGGTTCCGTAACTTTTGTTCAAATCTAATAAAAAAAGTGAAGAGGCAATATCATAGAAAACTAATAGAAGACTCGGCCAATAATCCTAGGCACCTTTGGTCAACAATAAATGAAATTACACAGTTTAAAACACCTAAAACTACAAATTCACCTTTACTTAGAATCATTCCTCACCCCCTTGACTCACTAAATCGAGTCAACCAGTTTTTTATCACTATAGGCAAATGTTTAGCAGAAAACATTATAAGCCAGACTGCATTGCCGACTGTGACCAGTGATTTCGGTAACTCTTCCGTATCGTCGTTTGTTTTGTTGGACACCGATCCGCAGGAAGTGGATGGTATACTTATGGGTCTTGATTCCGGGAGTGCACCTGGTTGGGACCGTATACCAATAAAATATTTAAAAATGTCTAGGGATTTTGTAGTTCCGCTAATAAGCCAGCTAGCTAATTTATGCTTTAAAACTGGAATTTTTCCAAATGATCTAAAGCGATCAGTTATTACACCGGTGTATAAGGGCGGGGATGTGAACGATGTTAACAATTATAGGCCCATATCTGTGCTACCATCGATTTCGAAAATTTTAGAAAAAATTATCAACAAGAGACTAGTTAGTTATTTACAAAAATATAACATTCTATCAGATGCACAGTATGGGTTCAGAAAAGGACTTTCAACACAAGATGCTATAACGGCTTTGACATCCGAGATTGTTGAAAAAGTGGATAAAGGTCAAAAATGCGTAACAGTGTTCTTAGATCTTAAAAAAGCTTTTGACACCGTTTCCATCCCAATCCTTCTGCGCAGATTGGAAAAAATAGGTATTAGAGGTACAGCATTTTCTCTTTTTGAAAGCTACCTAAAAGATAGACGGCAGCTTGTAAAAATAAATAACTTGTGTAGCGCTGAAGAGAATGTCTGTTACGGAGTTCCGCAAGGAACTGTTTTAGGTCCGCCACTCTTTTTAATTTATATAAATGGTCTGTGCAACATGCAACTCAATGGTGGCAGAATTTTTTCGTACGCTGATGACACTGCGGTGGTTTTCTCAGGTAAGACATGGAATCATGTGAAAACTCTTGCTGAAAATGGTTTGGCTGAGATAGCTGGCTGGCTTAAGACAAATCTCCTGACCCTTAACGCTGATAAAACCAATTTCGTTTGTTTTTCAACAAACCAACGGTCCCAACCTGGTGCAACTTTGCACTTACGATTCATGTCTCTTGGGATGCCTTCCATAACTGTGGTGGTGACTGCCAAAGCATTAAGCAGGTCGGTTTCGTAAAATACTTGGGCATAATTGTTGATCAAAGACTGTCATGGCACCACCACATTGAAATTCTCATGAAAAGGATTAGAAAGTTTGTTTGGGTTTTTAAAACTTTACGGCATGTGATGTCAGCGCAGCTTATAAATAAAGTATATACAGCACTGGTGCAATCGTTAATAACTTATTGTATTCCAGTATGGGGCGGCGCAGCCAAAAGTAAATTTCTCGATCTGGAGAGAGCTCTGCGATCGCTTATCAAGGTGATGCATTTTAAGCCCTTTAGGTTTTCTACTTCAGAGCTGTATAAAGATAGCAATTTGCTTTCAATAAGAAAGCTTTATATATTAAATGTAACCCTAACCCTGCATAAATGTTTATTTTTTGATCCAGCTACACAAACCAGAAGACGTAGTGACATAGTGGCTCACTCCCCGAGAGTTCGAACAGTATTTGCTAGACGTCAGTATGTTACACAATCCGCCTATATATATAATAAATTGAATTACAAACTTAATATATATCCTCTGCTACTATTTGACTGTAAAAAAACAATAACTGTTTGGTTAAAATCCATGACATATGAAGAAACAGAAAACATACTGGTAAGAATAAATTAAAGAAATAAAACATTGCACCATACACACACACACACACACAAACACACCTACACACATACTTTCACACCATCATACGAACACACCCTTCACACTGAGAGCTGCTTAAGTATATAATTGTATTATTTTGTATTTTTTTTTTTTTTAAATTTATATTTTCTCTCTTTTTATTTTTTGATTTATTTTATGTAACAAGATCATGTTCAGTTAGCTGATAAGGGAAGTGCGCGACAGCCCCAACACAAGTACTACTGTAACTTACTGGGGCTGCCTCAATTTATTTATGCTTACAATGTTTTAAGATGAAAAATAAATATTTTGTATTTTTTTTTTTTTTTGTCCACCGAGCGTAGTTATAAAAAGTGAAGTACATACATGAGATTGTCTTCTGTACCAATCTATTTTGTGCCGGTATGCATGTCTATTATAGGAATGCACAGCTAACATTGTATTAAGTATGACAAGTGATAAAATGATTATTACCGCAAATATTAAGTATACGACATGTAAAAAAAAACACGATTATTGAAATAAAAAATTTCAAGTAAACTAAAATAGAAGAATAAAACATTATAAAAGAGGGTAGGGTATTATATACCTAATATTGAAATATACTCGTGCAATTAAAATAATTATACTGTATATGCTATTATATGGGAACGAGAATAAATTGTATTATAACTTGCGAATAAGTCTGTTATTTACTTTGATTCATTTGATCATTTATCCCATATATCCATGATGATCCCTTTTAGGTGGCAAATCTTCCGCTCTAGAGTGAACCGGAAGCGCGTGTCAGACTTTTACCGACTAAAACTACACCTACCTACCTACCCGAAGGTTTCTTTAGCTGGCCTTAGCGTTCTAGTACCACCAATAACCAAAAAACTAAAAAAAAAAAAATACATTTCGTAGCCTAATTTTGAGCATATACTATGGAGATAAAATATAGAGCAAGCAATTACAAGCTTACAAACTCGGTTTATGAGATACATCTCGCTAAGAAACGAACGGACACACAGACAATCGGACAATAATAGGGTTCTGTTAGCACCGTTGGGCTACAAAACCTTAAAAACCAGAGATGTAAACGAGGACTACGAGTGAAGAATATGACGAATGTGTACGGGGCAAGTGCACAGTTGAAAATAGACCGCTAAGCATCCTCGCATCACTTAGGGCTATATTTCACTGAGACATCATGGCGGCGCGACTAGTCGCTGCTACCAACAAAAAGTATACAGCTCTAGAGAGTTACTCACTTGGTGTCCGTTTGGTCGCGCAACCAATTTGGTGGCGCTATCAGCTCGAACGTGTGGCGACTCGGGTATCTGTATAGTATATAATTTGGTATCCTAATGCTATATTTCGCCGGGCACCATGGCGGCGCGACCAGTTGCCGCTACCAACAAAACGTATACAGCTCTATAGAGTTACTCACTTGGTGTCCGTTTAGTCGCGCAAACAATTTGGTGGCGCGACCAGCTCAAACGTGTGGCGACTCTGGTGTCTGTATAGTATCTGATTTGGCATCTTAATGCTATTTTTCGCCGGGACACCATGGCGGCGCGACCAGTCGCCGCTACCAACAAAATGTATACAACTCTATAGAGAGTTACTCACCTGGTGTCCGTTTGGTCGCGCTAGCAATTTGGTGGCGCTACCTTCTTGGACGTGTGGCGACTCTAGTGTCCAATTTGGTAGCTTAGGGCTAGCAGCAATGGTGTTCCGGTGAAATATAGCCCTTAGCTTCAAAGCTCTTTTTTATCTGATATAGACTAGTGCTTGACTGCGATCCCACCTGATGATAAGCAGTGTTGCAATCGTTGATGGTGAGGCGCAGTAGTTTATTAAGAGCCTATTCACTCTAGCCTTAAAGACACCCAAATTATAAAAGGCCGGGAAGACCGCAGCAGGAAAATTGTTCCAGTCCTTCGATGTACGCGGTATTAAAGACGAGGTTTTGCTACGCTTTCTCGAATAGCTTTAGTAGGAATGCACGCTAAAGCAGGAAAACTTGTGTTCAAATCGTGATACACTTTCGTAAGTATTATAAAATCGTATACGACTTGCAAGCAGTAGCTTATAAGCAAGGAGGATACAGTATTGGTGACACTCTTGAGGAAGACTGCCAGTGGAACACTCGTGCAGAGAAAAACATGAAGATATTGTTTATTTTGTTTCTGGTGATTGCGTTTGTGGCCGCGCAAAGTGTGCCGGCGAAATCGGGAAAACGTAATGGTAAGTAGAAATGAGGTACACCTACCTCACAAAACGTTTTTGCAACACATTTAGGTACAGCAAAAGAGCGAAATTCCCTGCGGGAGACTTGTGTTTTCGGGTAGGTTGAGGATCTTTCAGTCAAGAGTGAATAGGTTTCTTGTAGGTAAGCGTGCTCCATCGTCGCTTTCCATCAGGTGAGATAGTGGTCGAGTGCGAGCTTATAGTATTAAAATTAAGTATTATAGGCTCGCGCAAATCTACACTAATATTATAAAGAGGTAAAATTTGTTTTATGCTTTAATGATTTTTTGTTTGTAGGAGGTAATAATCTCTGAAAGTACTGGTACGATTAAGATAATTTTTTATCTCCGATAGAAAGCTGCTTTATTCCTGAGTGACATAGGCTATATTTTATGTGCTCGGGCGAAGCCGCGGGCAAAAGCTAGTATATTATTTTTTTAAATCGTTCGGACGTCCGACGCAGGAGACGCCTCGGCCGTTGGGTGTTCGTAGCTACCGTAGGCGCGGGTTTGCGAACGACTAGCAATAGATAGCTCGCCGTCCAGCCGCCCGGAGAGGACGAAACCGGAATTAAGTTTTTTTTTATTTCAGGAACGCAAGTTAGTGCTCAAGGGCTGCCTGCATCCACGATTATTCATTTATATAAACTTCCCCCAAATAATGGATAGATCACCATCAACGATTGCAACACTGCTTACCATCAGGGGGGATCGCAGTCAAGTACTGGTTTATCAATTAAAAATAATAATTGTAGTTTACTTAATGTTAAGAAGATCGTAACCAAAACAACAAAAATATGAGAAAGTGAATAAATAGTACAACTTCGTAATCCGTCTGTTATTTACTTTGATCCATTTACAGAACCCATGTCATCATCATTTCAGCCCAAAGACGTCCACTGTTGGACATAGACCTCCCACAAAGTGGACCGATGACCTGATGAGGGTCGCAGGCATCCGATGCATGCGAGACACACAGGCTCGGCTGTTATGGCAACACTTGGGGGAAACTTATAATAAAAACTTTGGATTCATTCATTCAACCTTAGCGCTCTTGAAAAGAAAAATCAAAAGTCCCCTTTTCGAACGCATACGCGTATGTATTCTTTTTAATCTTATTTCCAAAACAAAATTCTCTTTTGTGCGCCTACCATATTGTCTCTTCACCTCCCTAGGTTGAATGGTAGAGAATGCCTAAGGCATTAAGAGGGTCCTTCTCCACTCGCTTATCGTAAACATCGAAAATGGTTTAAAAGCTTGTTACTTCATTTAATGCAATCCAACGCGATGTTTGACGCAAAGGCAACGCAAAAAAAGAGAGATAACGCCTGGAAACTCTGTTAGTATTCCGTAATTCCGAGATTTTCTCGAAAATTTCACAAAACTTGCTCCAGGAAATTGCTGTTTTTTTTTTAAACCCTTAAAAGTTTTTGGAAAAAGTTGTCGTCATTTAGAATCTTAATAAAATTTGCAAGGTCTCTAGAGGATGCATCATCATCATCATCTTCCTGCCCTTGTCCCGTTTTATTTGGGGTCGGCGAAACGCGTTTTTGTTGCATGAAGATTAAATAAATAAATAAATAAACGCATCACAGCTTAGAGTAGTATTTTAATTTATTAAACCCCAAGCGAACGCCGGCGTCCGCTCTCTCATTGTCATTCTATTGACTATTGTGTCTCTAATTCCGGTATTCGGAAGGTAAACAGCTGAAGCGCGCGACAACTTAAAGCGGAGACGCTTAAAGCGGCTTCAAGCGTTTTTTGTGCCACAAAAAAAGGCCGCCTCAAAGAGAAGGTTGAAGCGGCTTTATTTTGTGGCCCGCGTGTGTGCTCGCCTACTCCTATAACTACGTTTAAAATTTCACGTTCCTAAGCTGAGTAGTTTCAGCTGTGCGTTGATATGTCAGAGTTGAATTATGACAATTTATCATTCGTATTTTAATTTTACTATTCTAATTATTATTATTTTATAAATTGTGACCTTAATAATTGCTATTAATTAAAATATCATAAGATTAATTCAAATTGACCAACGACTAATATATCCCTTTTGACCTTTGTATCTTGACCCTATTTTTAGTTTTAATTTGACATGATTAATTGCAATGTGTTTTTTGTCTAATCTGTTTGATATTTTTTGTGAATATCAATTTTTTTTTGTATTCAAAATCAAAATCAAAGCATTTATTTCAAATTGCCCATTTGCAGGCACTTTTGAATAGTCAAATGTCGGTCAGTCCAAGAAAAGTGAAGCTAAATTGCACGTTCCAAAGCGTAGATCTCTATGGAGAAGAACGTGCAAGAAACTGCATTTGAACTAGTTATATGTGCATGCTGTGGTCTCCTGTAACTGTAGGAGCACACGTTAAGGACCCCATGCCTAATGATTTATACTGTGTCTGTATAACCTTTGTTAGAGATCCAAATAAATAAATATACATTTAAAGAGATATATGAATTGAGCTGAAATCGGACGGAATTTTAATACGCACTTTCCGATTTCTGGCACGTCACCAATCACCATGCGACCAGGAAAATCTCATAAGTAAATCTTGATACGTACCTACACTAGTTTACATAAATTATAAGATCGTACCTTACTCAGTAAGTATATAAGCAAGAAAACGCAGTGTTGAAAACACTTTAAGGAAAAACTTCGAGTACACAGTTATAGACATGAAGATATTGTTTATTTTGTTTTTGGTATTTGTGTTTGTCGCTGCGCAAAACCAACAGCGCAGGAAGAAGTGTAAGTACAAATGAGTTATTCCATTTCATCATCATCATCATCATCATCATCATCATCATCATCATCATCATCATATCAGCCGAAAGACGTCGGGCCTCCCCAAGCGTCGCCACAACGACCGGTCCTGTGCGTCACGCATCCATCGGATTCCCGCGACCCTGATATTCCGTTTATATGCCCTAAAAATCCACCTTAGTAAACACGTAAGTTAAGAGCTTGCAACCCAAGTTACATTTCTATACAACCGCTGTAGACTGTCTAAAAAGTCAAACAACTTGGAAATTTTTAAATGAAATAAACAATCTGTTATACCGGCAGTAAGGGACAGCCCTCCTCCACAAACTTTAAGGGCTTGCTCAGTAGACGAAGCTGAACAACCTTCCACAAGACTTTTTTTCAGGAAACGCTCGCTGTCCGACCGTCCGAACCGAGCACAGGTTGTCAACGGCGCGTACTGTTTCCGCGCGCCTTAAGGAATTGTCAGCAACCAAAGAAGCCCAGCAGGGTCAAAGCCTACTAGGACAAAGGGTCTACTTCAAAAAGGAAGGCTAGGCCCCGGTATGAAAGGCAACGAAGGAACGGGGTGGGTTTTTTAGTCAGTAAAAGTCTGACACTATCTCCCGCTCCACTCAAGAGCGAGTGATGTCATCTAGATCATTTTTACCCACCGAAAAAAAAGCCTTATAGCATCACTTTGTTGTTTGTCTGTCTGTCGTTCAAGACCCTTCATCTCGGGGACGCGTGAAGGAAAACCACTGGTCGAGGGCGACTCGAACTTACCCAGTCTTTTTTTTACACCAGAGTTATCAGCGCTATACCATAGGACTTCCAGTTCATTAACCGCCGTTATGACTACAAGACCATCAATGCAGTCAGTTCATATCATACTTTTTGTTTTCAGTACCTTATCGACCAGCTTCGCAAATTGGAGGACATCTGCCAGCGTCGCAGTTTATCAAGTTATACAATAAACCACTGGGTGGATAGAATGGAGACTTACGAAGGTTCCCTAAAGAATGGATGTGCTCGGAAAATATGAAGAACAGCTTCTTAAGGCATGGAAATCATCATCATCATTCATCATTTTAGCCGAAAGACGTCCACAACTTGGCGTAGGCCTCCCGGATGTTCACTACCGGGTTCCGCATCCATCGGATTCCTGTGACCCTCACCAGGTCATCGGTCCACTTTGCTACAGGCCTTCAAATGCTGCGTCCACTCAAGAACCTTCGGCTATCTAATCTGCGAGCAATGTGCCCTGCCTATTGCCACTTAAGTTTGGCGATTCTTCAAGAAAATATATGTCATTATCGTCATCATCACCATTTCAGCCGATAGACTTCCACTGTTGGACATACGCCTCCCTTAAGTGGTCGCAGAAGTGGCCGTTGAAGCCGAAAGGTTCTGGACCGCGACCGTGTACCGGAAGACGCAGTGTCAGACCGCCTCCTACAAGGTGGACCGATGACCTGGTGAAGGTTGCGGGAATCCGATGGATGCGGGACGCACAAGATTGATAATTGTGGCGAAAATATATGTATCACTAAATAATACAAACATTTTTGTTGCCATAATCTATTTTATAAAAAATGTGCTACTTTTAAATAAAGCTTTTTTTTTTGTATTGGCTTTGTTTTTTTTGGAATTTCCATAAAATACGAGTATATTTATCTCCCTAGCGTTTTCCCAAATAGCTTAAAGTCAGTTTTTTTACATGGCTGGACCGCCTATCAGACCTCCACAACCCAGTTACTGGGCAACACGATAGTCCTATGATATACTGATCGTTAGATTTTTTGGGATCTGACTACCTAATTACAGAAAATGTTACTGTTTACTAGACTGGCCCGTTGGTCTAGTGGTTCGTGGCCCTGACTGCTATGCCGGCGGTTGTGGGTTCGATTCCCACCCAGGACAAATGTTTGTGAGATGAGCATGATCATTTGTTCTGTGTCTGGGTGTAATTTATCTATATTATGTATGTATTTAGAAATATATAAGTATGTTTATCAGTTGTCTAGTACTCATAATACAAGTTCTGCTTAGCTTGGGACTAGACGGCGTTGTGTGGTAGTTGTGGAATATTATTATTATGTGTGAATGTTTACTGATATTGAGAAAAAAATCCGTAGCACACTTGTAAGTATATACAGGGAAGTGACAGCCCTCCACAAACTTTAAGGCTTGCTCAGTAGACATAAGTGAATCACCTTCCACAAGATTTTTTTCAAAAAAGCCCAAAAAAGTGAGGTCACCGCCGCCGATCGCCCCCACGAGGGCACGGCGATGCTCCGCCCAGGCAGGGCACACCTCGACTGTGTGCTCCACCGTGTCCTCCGGGCGTTCCCCTCAGTGGCGATACCCGGGCATCTCCTCCACTTTAATCCGACACAGGTACCTCCCGAACGTGCCATGTCCGGTGAGGACCTGCGCCATGCGGAAGGTAAGGACGCCGTGAGGTCTTTCCAGCCACGCCTCAAAGAGGGCACTTACCACCATAGTCGTGGCGTGCCTAAAACACACGACCCTGGCGAATAATACACGAAAACACTAGTCGGACCAATCCGAGGCTAGCTGAAAGGGGTGGTGCATCACGACTCACATTTTCACTGTTTTTCATACAACCGCTCATAACTGATTATGACGTTATTACCCATTTACTCATTAGATATTTTGGAAACACAGTATCTAGGTTTCTATAGAAACCAATTTCTAAATTTGTGTAAAACTAATCCAGTAAAAACCTCTGAAAATCTCCTATTTTGTATGTACTTTGACACTTCATAATTTGCCTAAAAATTAAAATATCAAAAAAGTAAAAATATCCTTGCAAATTTTATTAAGATTCTAACCGACGACATCTTTTTTAAAACACTTTTAAGAGTTTAAAAAAAAAAAACAGCTATTTCCTGGAGCAAGTTTTGTGAAATTTTCGAGTAAATCTCGGAATTACCGAATACTAACAGAGTTTTCAGGCGTTATCTCTCTTTTTTTGCGTTGCCTTTACGTCAAACATCGCGTTGGATTGCATTAAATGAAGTAAGTGTAACAAGCTTTTAAACCATTTTCGATGTTTACGATAGGCGAGTGGAAAAGGACCCTCTTAAGCGGATGACGCGTAAATGCGAACGCAGAACAGGAAAAGTATTTGTCACCGTTATAGAACATGTTTTTCCATATTTTTAACGCGTAAACGCTACCTTGTCTATACGTATTCCCGATATTAGATGACCTCATTGAAGGAACAGAATTTAAAATAAAAGCATTAGAACAACGTATTGCATAGAGAATCGTCGTGTGCTTTTTGTTGAACTGGTTTTATAATAAATTAATTTAATATGAGTATTTTTAGAATTATTTTCTTGTTTCTTGTTTTCGCTGCAGGATTGAATATGGTCAGCCTTGGTACGTATTTTTTTATTATTATTATTATGACCTTTATTTGTATTTTACACTTATTTTTAAACTAGCTTCTAGCGTACATAATCCCAGGATAAAAAGTATCCTATGTGTTATTCTGGGATATGGTCTACTCGTGTACCAAGTTTCATCGAGATCCGTTCAGTAGTTTTTGCGTGAAAGAGTAACAAACATCCATACATACATACAAAACTTTCGCATTTATAATATTAGTAGGATATTTCTTAAACACATACATATAAAAAAAAACATTTAACCATTATTATTATTTATTTAGACAAAATATTTTATGAAGGACCTTCCCAATCTGTCTAACTCTATAGTCAACGTGAGCTTGGTGTATGAGGCAACTTTTCCACTCGCCTATCCTAAGTTTTTTAAATAAATTGTCATCATTTAAAATAAAATAACTTTATTTAAAATAATTTTAGCATAAATTACATGCCGAGGAGTCTCCATTCAGGCATAGAAATACCTGTAGTTGAAGGCTCCGCTCCTCCCTTACTTTATAAATATACAATGAGGCAAATGACAAACAGGTAAAAAGTAACAAATAAAATTAAATAAAAAGTAACAGAGGAAAAAAAACATTATAAATATTATTACTAATATTATAAAAGCAAAAGTGAGTTTTTTTGTCTGTTTGTTACGTCTTCACGCCTAAATGGCAAAACCGATTTTGATGAAACTTGGTACACGGATAGACCGTGTCCTGGAATAGGACATAGGTCACTTTTTATCCCGGAAGTATGTTCCCCTGGGATAATTTTCTGCTACCACGCGGACGAAGCCGCTGGGAGCAGCTAGTTAAAAAATAAAGGACCTTTTTTTAAAAACTCGAATTAATTTACGCATGTACGAAATTAATTTCTTTAAGAAAACGTCAGCTGAGCGAGTCCAATGACCTGTAGGTAGTAAGTACGCAACGCCGACTACTAGTCATGCAATTTCTGCGCACACTCTCCAAGACACGTCCTGTGCTGCTTTATGATAATCTTACTGATGATTCTGTGTTTTTTTTGCAGGACCAGTCACCCGATGGAACACAAGAAAGATGCTCACCAGGAGCAGGATGATACATGCGTATCATAAACTGGACCCGAAATAAACACTACAAAGTGAAATTATTACTCGTACTTACTAGCGACCCGCCCCGGCTTCGCTCGAGTAACAGTATTTCTCCACTATTTAATGGATGTTATTATTCAAGTAAACCTTCCTCTTGAATCACTCTATCTATTAAAAAAACCGCATCAAAATCCGTTGCGTAGTTTTAAAGATTTAAGCGTACATAGGGATATAGGGACAGAAAAAGCGACTTTGTTTTATACTATGTATGTAATGATTAAAATTGAAAATATAAGTTTACTCCTATTAATAAGGCATGGTTTAAAAGTTGCTTGGTTCATCCAACGCTAGGTTGAATTACCTAATGTTTGAGAATGGAAGAGGCAACGCGGAAAAAGAGATAACACCTAAGCACTGTTGGTATAGATATCGGCACAGATCTTGAGCGGTCGGCGTCAGAGTGGAGATCGCTTTGCGCATTCCATACATTGGCGAGCCAATCGTCGTCGTTGTTAGATACATGCAGCAAGCGCAGGGAAAGAATCACGAGTGCCGTTTATGACGCGATGGCGCGGCGAGCCAATCATTGACGCTCCCCGTCCCCGTGTCTCACTACGTACCACTAAAGAGACGGAAATATTAGACATCTGCGCAATTTGAAGCCAGCGCTCAAGCTCCGTGCCGGTATCTATATTCGGTAATTCTGTGATTCACTAGAATATGCATATTTAATGTCTACGATGTTTTCCTTCTCTGTTAAAACACAATACATAATAATATTACTAATGATGTTTTATTAATTATGACATGCAATAATAACCTTTAAAACAATAAATTATTATTATAAAATAAAACTTTAGTTATTATTATAATACTCGTATTATTTAAACACATTCCAAATTAGGTAATTATTTACCATATACATGTTTGGTATAGGAGCTTAGGTACTGATTGATTTCGACATCTAGGTATGACGTCACGTAAGAACTAATCCTGCATCGCGTAATTAGTTCTCCGCGCGATTTGGACATATAGAACAGCCCTAAATCATCTGCGGGGCAGTTGCCCACCAGACAAAACCCCCGTCTGGTCGGAGGATCCTCCCTTTTCAACGGAGGTTTGCAGGACTTTACTCTAGTTCCACATTTCTCTAATGGTTAAATATTTTTTTAATAACTTAATGTGAAACGAAATGATGTCATTTTTATTTTATTTGAAAATTATATATACAAGGTGTAAAGGATAGCCCTCCGCAAACTTTAAAGGCTTGCTCAGTTGACGAAACTGAACAACTTTCCACAAAAATTAAAAGATTATAATTTAGTATGGTGTGGCTGATTTTTTTTTTCGTTTCCAAAAAAAAATATCTAGTGGAAGGTTGTTCAGTTTCGTCTACCGAGCAAAGCCTTAAAGTTTGCGGAGGGCTGTCCCTTACACCTTGTACGTCTTTAACGTTTTGTGTTATATCGTCGTTATTTTTATAAATTACCTTCATTACACCGGCTAGAAAACTGTTCAAACTTACCTGTAACAAAAAAGAAACACATTACTATATATTACTTCGCTCACGACTTCATACACAGATATTTTAACCAAACAAGCTTATAAAACGCAGGAATGAAATTATTCATACAAAACGTTTTTCCCATATTCACTTAGGTGTAGCTACAACCTGGGGACACAAAATAGATAGGTACAGAAGACAATCTCATGTATGTACTTCACTTTTTATACCTACGCTCGGTGGACGCACACTAATGAGCGTTTGAGCCGGAACTGTTCGACGAGCGGGCCGAGGCGCTCCGAGATATCGTGTCCGTGAGCGGTGTCTATGTGTGTTGCAAGAAGCGCGCACAGTATGTAGATTGACTTCTGTACCTATATATTTTGTGCTGGGGCCCTTTAAGTCAAGAGTGATTCATTGTACTTCAAGGCAAGCGTGCTCCATCGTCGACCACGCTTCGCTTACCATCAGGTGAGATGGTGGTCAAATGAAATATTATACACGGTTAATTGGAAAACACTAGCAACCTCTCAGGACTATGTTACTAACATCATAAACAACAACTTTTGTTCTATGACTTTTTACAAAACATGATACATTTACCAAAAACAAACTTTCAAGATTTCGTTGTTCTATCTAACACATTTCAACTCCTGTATTTTATTGTACCTATCTACGCCTCCTGCACACCCTCGTAGTATTAGGAAGCTTGCTTACTTATACTACGAGAACAGAAACATTGTCATCATACCTACCTAGCAAGCATTTGCATCATTTTCGTGTACTTAACACACTAGGAAATTGATACGCCAGCATAGACTTCGTAACATTTAGAACGTTCAATTTAAATATTTTTATTTTTGTATGAAAATCTGTTGAACTGAAATATGATACACTTTTAAAAGTCATAGAACAAAAGTTGTTGTTTATGATATCCCCAACATAGTCCCAAGAGGTTGCTAGTGTTTTACAAATAACCCTGTATAATAAATAATAAAAAAAACTCGATGAGGGTTTTTTTTTGTCGACGGGGAAAATCATCTTATGACAAGGCCCGCTATTGGGTGGAGCGGGAGATAGTGTCAGACTCTTACTGACTAAAAACCCGATGAGGGTTCGACGGATGGAAGTCAAAAAGTGCATTGTAGACCAGTATCACAACATAATCGGAAAATTCCGAAACGTAACGGGAAAAACTGTAAACAATATATAAATTTCGCAACGTTATCTGAATACGAAACAGTTATAAAATACCAATCATCTTACATAAGAATCTATTCTTGGATATAAGGATAAAATCTCAAATTATATGATGCAGTATGTAAATAATTACTGCGGTAATCCTTACTAATATTATAAAAGGGAAAGAGAGTTTGTTTGTTTGTTTGTTTGTTAAGTCATCACGCCTAAATGGCAAAACCGATTTTGATGAAATTTGCTACACGGATAGATCATGTCCTGGAATAGGACATAGGATACTTTTTATCCCAAATTTGAAATTACATATTTTTGTCATGTTATCTTAGATTGTAATAAAAAAACTTGATGCTGGTCTGATAATACAAACATTCAGGAGTGACATAAAAAAAAACAGAACGAGAGAAAGTCACCAATTGAAGAAATGGCAGCTGATTTCGTATGAGTAAGTTCGAGTTTTATTTAAAATATCAAAAATATCAATAATTTGGACATCCATGGGCATATGGTTATATAAGTGGGATAAATGATAGATGATTATCTGGCCAATCAAAAGTTTCAGGGATATCCATTATTTACGCCACAACCTGTATATTGATTACCATCCGACATGTTTTAGGGCCTGCGCTCACTTGAAACAACAACAACTGTTTTGACAAAACTGTTTTGTCTAAGACGTCTCAGACAGGTCTGAGACGTATCAGACAAAACTCATTTGTCTGCGTCACGGGGCGCTAGGGCTGTTGATAAAATATCGATATATCGATATTACCGCAGTACTCAAACAGCTAAACATATAAACATGTATCTGTAAACCTCTTGAGAAATATTGGTACGCATAATATTTTATTAAAATTGAAGAATAATTACTGAGAATGTTACATTTTCATACATTTATAATTTTATTTGTTTGATAAATATCATGAATTATAAATTGAGTAAATTATTTTTGAGCAGACTTAGATTGTTTTTTTAAGACAAAGCCGATAAAATAAATTCGAATAAAATATCGATATATCGAAAATATCGATATATTGATATTTTATCAACAGCCCTAGCGCCCCGTGTCGCAGACAAAACAGTTTTGTCTGAGACGTCTCAGACTGGTCTAAAACGTCTCGGACAGTTCTGTCTAAAGACGTCTTGTCTCAAGTGCGCGGAGGCCCTTCTTTGGTCAACGAACTAGTAAGGTCACGAGATAATTATCAAGTTGGAGTACTGGAAAACCGAGGTTTTATAAAAAAGGTAAATGTCACACGAATCCTTTATCTTTAAATGCAACTACTTAAATTGTTTCTTTGCATGGAATCTCGCAACAGTTTGTTTAATTTTAGTTGGTAGAGGTATATTTTTTAATGTTTTGAAATACATTTTTATTTACAGTTGACAGTTGATTAATATTATATCTATCTTCTATCTATAGCATAGCGTAGTCGGCTTTACAATGTTCCCACTACTGGGAGTCAGGCCTCCTCTCTAGGAGAACGAATGGGCCGTAAACCACCACGCGGGCCCAGTGCGGGTTGGTGGATGTCACATGTCTTCGAAGTTTTTGGTTCTAGGACATGCCGGTTCCATACGAGGGCCCAGTGCGGCTGCTGTTTTATAGTAGGCATAGTATAAAACAAAGTCGCTTATGTCCCTATATCCCTATGTGCGCTTAAATCTTTAAAACTACACAACGGATTTTGATGCGGTTTTTTTAATAGATAGAGTGATTCAAGAGGAAGGTTTATATGTATAATATTGCACCCGCAAGAAGCCGGGGCGGGTCACTAGTAGTAGATAAACGGAATTAGCCAATTTCGCAACCTAAAACAGTAACGCGATAAAAAAAACAACTAACTAGCATGTCCCATACACACCCAGGTAGATATTCAAAGGCTGATGCCGTCTACCAGTTTAACCAGGTATAACGTCACCAACCTTTATAAAGGCTTGCGCAGACCGGGACGGTGTCATGACAAAGGATTCTGACGTCAATCACCGCACACTGAGACCGGCTTACGAGTACAAGTTGTAGGTCGCGGGTTCAAACTACTACTAACAGGTACTTTGTGTAATTTATTTCATCAAAACTGCTCCCAAAACGATGAAGGAAAATATCGTCAGAAAACCGGCATTTCCTATAACCAAAAACATGTGACATCCACCAACCCGGACTGGGCCCGCTTAGTTTTTTTTTTAATCCTGTCGAATGTAATCAGGTATTTTAATCGAATTATTATATTGTCATCGGTCTTTGATGGGTGTGCAAAGTTTAAAGAAAATCTCGAACGCCCAAAGTCTGGCAAAATCGAGATCAAAGACGATGATCAAGCAAGCAAACAAACAAACAGGTGACGCTAATAAAAAAAATACGGCGTGTAAAAAAAAACCGTGCCTTTCCAGTCTGTATAGGCCTTTACACAGCAAGTAACAAGTACTGATGGCTCACTAAGTAGTCAAGTAGGTACGCACTCTCATTTACCAAGTTGTATATACTATTTAAAGTCATAGTCGGAGAAGACAGCGTAAAGATCAGTCGTATTGAAAAATGAAGGTTTTATATTTTTTGTTGTTTATCTTCGCTTTTGCTGCTGCGATCCCTGTGGATGAGAAGAAACCTAATCTAACTGGAAATGAAGGTAAATTGTTTATCGAGGGCTTCTTAACAAATGGGAGCACGTGCGTTAACGCTATCTTATGTTTTAAGTTCTTTTTTTTTTGCTATTTGTAGCTTGGTTTAAAGTGTGCCGGACATGTTACCTTATGTTTGGGCCGGACATGTTTGCCGCATGTCGGATGAACTGTGGGCTAAAAGAGCCACTCATTGGGTCCCATTGAACGCAAGGCGACATCGCAGCACACCAAGGCGAAGGTGGAGAGATGAGCTTGATAAATACCGGAGGGACTGGCCCGCAATGGCCGAAGACAGACGTGTGTGGAAAAGGGAGAGGGAGGCCTTTGCCCAGCAGTGGGACATAAATGGGCTAACTAACAAACTATTTGTAGCTTAATTTTGGATAGTAAAGGTCATATTAATAAATACAGAAAAGAATCTCATAGTTAAGCAGCTTGTTATGTACTTAAAAGAACTAAAAATGGCATTTTCGCATGTACTATCAAAGATGTTGATAAAAGTCTTTGCTAGTACATTTAGGGCTTTTTTTTACGGTGGGCAAAAATCATCTTATGACAACCCCGGCTCTTAGCAGCGCAGCGGGAGATAGTGTCAGACTCTTATTGACTAAAAACCCACCCCATTCCTTCTAGCCTCTTCGTACCGGGGCTTTAGTTTCCTTTCGGATAACCCTGGCCCCAGTAAGTACATTTAGGATTGGAGGAATCGTTTGATGATTTCCCACTAAAACACAAATAAATGTTACTCTCACAAAGTTTATTAAAATGTGTTATACTAGCTTTTGCCCGCGGCTTCACCCGCGTACATAATCCCAGGGTAAAAAGTACTCTATGTATTATTCTGGGATATGGTCTACTCGTGTACCAAGTTTCATCGAGATCCGTTAAGTAGTTTTTGCGTGAAAGGGTAACAAACATCCATACATCCATCCATACATACAAACTTTCGCATTTATAATATTAGTAGGATGTAGAGCAGAGGCGACTCGGTTGGAGGCTCGTGTCCCGGTATGAAGGCTAGAAGGAACGGAAAGGGTTTTTAGTCAGTAAGAGTCTGACACTATCTCTACACTCCTCACTATTTTTGTCATAAGATGATTTTCCCCATCGCAAAAAAAAAAGTGGCGACTCGGTTGTAACGACTATAATCAACGAGTTGTACGACGTGGGTTCCAAGCTTGCGCTTTACCTACTTTGTGTAATTTATTGCATCACCACTGAAAGAAAAAAAAAACGTTTATTTTTACCTCACACATACATTTTAACTTAAAACAGAAAAACAAAAAAGACAACTTTAAAATCTGTGTAAGGTCAAAAAAGGCGCTTAACTCAGCATAACATATCTATTGAGATATATAACGCAGCGCTGGTATTCTGTTATGGCCCGCGGTGATGCCACGGTCACACTCACTGCTCTCAAGATGGTGAAAGAAAACATTGTGAGGAAACAAATTTACTTTAAGCAGGTGCTCGCAGCACAGATGGTCGATGAGGCCGAAAGGTTCTGGATTGGCAACCGCATACCAGAAGACGTAGCATTGGAAGGCCTTCCACTTGGTAGACCGATGACCTGGTGAGGGTCACAGGAATCCGAAGGATCCGAGACGTATAGGACCTGTCGTTATGGCGACACTTAGGGGAGGCCTATGCCCTAAAGTGGAATTCTTTCGGCTAAAATGATGATGATGATGATGATGAAAACACATTCTCTTTTTTTTTCTTTTTCAGATCAATTGTTGGTAGAAATTTACGGATTACCATCATCGAAGATTATTAAACTCTACCATGGAATAGAAAACCGGCCTCGGAATGATAAAAGTGGATAAAATAAACGGTACATTCTAAATCCTCATTTAATACTACTAGCGGCCCGTCCCGGCTTCGCACGAGCAATAAATATAGCCTATGTAGACGCCGACAACTACCTACAGGTCATTGGACTCGCTCAGCTGACGTTTTCTTAAAGAAATTAATTTCGTACATGCGTAAATTAATACGAGTTTAAAAAAAAAGTTACTATATTTTTTAATTTTATCGTTACAAATCGATAGTGTTTCATGTATCGGATCGACCCTCCACGGGATTAAAACGATAAAAATTTAGCGGTGTATAAGTATGTTTATCAGTTATCTCGTACCCATAATACAAGCTCTGCTTAGCTTGGGGCTAGACGGCGTTGTGCGATAGTTGTGGAATAAAACACTAGCAACCTATCAAGGCTATGTTACTAACATCATAAACAACCATTTTTGTTCTATGACTTTTAAGAAAACATAACACATTTACCAAAAACAAACTTTCAAGATTTCGTTGTTCTATCTACCATATTTCATCTCTGTATTTTGCCGTATCTACTTACGGCTCCCACACACTGTTCTCGTAATAATAGGAAGCAGGCTTCCGAAAAATTGTCATCACACCTACCTAGCAAGCAGTCGCACCATTTTCGTGTACTCATCACACTAGAAAATTGATACGCCAGCATAGACTTCGTAACATTCAGAACGTTCAATTTAAATATTATTATTTTTGTATGAAAATCTAAAAAATAATCCAAGACGCAAGTGATTGTTGTTGGTAGTTCCCGAACTTTATGTAAGATAGATTGGTCGACACTTCCCCAGGTTTATTTCAATAACACTATAATTCCTCTAACACACACGGTGAAGAACTTGGGGATTTATATCGACAGCAGTCTTTCCTGGACTAAGCAACTGCAAGAAGTTAGTCGTAAACTGTTTGCTTCGGCGGGCTCCTTGAGGCGCCTTCGCAATTTTCTTCCCATCACTACTAAAATTGCAATAGCACAATCTCTTCTTCTCCCAATCCTGGACTATGCTGATGCCAGCTATCTTGATCTCAACCAAGACCAATTGGATAAGCTTGAGCGACTTCAAAATCTTTGTATTAGGTTTATATTTGGCTTGCGCAAGTATGACCATGTTTCTGAATTCCGTACTCAGCTCAAATGGCTTCCTATTCGCCTTCGCCGGAATGTTCACATACTTTCTTTACTTTACAATGTACTCTTCAATCCTTCGACGCCTTTTTATCTTAAAGAACGCTTTCAGTTCCTCTGTGACACACATTCTAGGTCCTTGAGGTCATCGGAAAACCTAAAACTTAGTATTCGTATGCATTCCACTTCCTTTTTTGATAAATCATTCACAATACAAGCAGCTCGTTTGTGGAATGCATTACCTATAGAAGTGAGGCGAGCCCAAACACTACCAACGTTTAAGAAAATGGTGAAAGAGCATTATCTATCACTTTAGTTTTTCTTCTCCTTTCAAATTGTAATTATATGTTATATTTATTAGTTTATTATTTGGTTTTTATTTATGTATTATATTATATTCTTACAATGTTCTGTTTGTTGTTGTACACTGTCAACCCGAAATCTTTTTCCTTTCGATTCAGTCCATCCAAAGGTTGTCTGGTAGAAATTGCCCTGTGCAATAAGACCGCCTATTGTACACTTATTTTTTGTAAATGTTTGTCCTCTACTAAGTTAAGGTGTGCAATAAAGTTGTATAATAATAATAATAATAAATAAATAAATAAATCCGCAGGGCAGTTTTGTGGCGAACTGTTGGGTATTAGCGACCCCACGGACCCGATCTCCCGGGAGAATTCTTGTTCTTCATCTCCGGCTTGCCTTTATTGGCCGGCCGTAGTGAACACTGACGAGGAACAGAGCTCCCACCTCTCTCTTGTCTTTATTGGCTGGCTTGAGTGGAGAGTCGCAAGAGCAAACATGCTCGGGAGATGGATGCATAATCCAGTAAGGTGCTGGTAGGGATCTTGACCGTACTTCCGGGATTGTCCTGATAGCCGTGGTATGCCTCTCCACTCCTCAAGCGCCTCAGGATATGTTGCCCCCTTGTTGCTACGTCACTTCGTGCTAGCGGCCGTTTTAGGGGGCCCATTTATTGAGTGTGCGAGTCACCCCCTGCCTTTTATCGATGGATATTAATAACATTGTTCAGGCAGGGGCCATAGTCTTAAGATAGTTCCATGTTACCAGTCCACTTATGACTCCAAAAACCATAGCCCTATTATTTTGTTTTCCATATTATGTCGCAATAGTTTTTCAAACCGGGGGTTGTCCTTGGATGCACTAGCATAGCGCGTACAGGGATAGTCACCGGTTGATCCCACGTTCCATTAAACGTACAAAAAAGGCCTCTTCGAGCTGGTTTCGACCCCTCGTACGCCTCCCAAAGGTCCAGGACCTCAGGGTCCTGAGATAAATATACGTATAAAAATAATAATAAAATGGACGAAGTTATCATGACGAATAACTACCGGAGATTTATTGTGAAGGACGGCACGGTTGACATCTGTCGGGCATGTCACCGTCCGGGAGAATCAATTCGTCACATTATCTCTGGTTGTTCTCGTCTCGCTAACGGAGAATACTTGCATAGGCACAACCTAGTAGCCAGGAGTATACATCAGCAACTTGCTCTGAAGTACTCTCTTGTAGAATCAGAAGTGCCATACTACAGGTATGAGCCCGACCCAGTTCTTGATAATGGCCATATCACTTTGTACTGGGACCGGTCCATCATCACTGACAGGACTATTTTAGCTAATAAGCCAGATATAGTGGTGGTGGACCGAAGTGAGAGGCGTGCAGTGATTGTTGATGTTTCCATTCCACATGACGAGAACCTCGTGAGAGCCGAGAAAGATAAACAAATTAAGTATATTGACTTGGCTCGCGAGGTTGTCGACATGTGGGATGTGGACACTGCGATCATTGTACCGATAGTCGTGTCGGGTAGTGGCTTAATTGCCAAGAGCCTCGACCAACACCTTAGGAGGCTCTCGTTAGGCGGCTGGATCAAGGGCTTGATCCAGAAAGCGGTACTCCTGGACACGGCTCGTATAGTCAGGAGGTTCCTTTCTCTGGAGCCCTGACCGCCGGTAGCTTGGACCCTGTGCCCGATACCGGTGGGATACTGTTTTTTATATTTTTAAATGTTTTATTTTTATTTTTGAAATATTTAAAAATGTAATCAATATGTGTACAAAATAAATAAAGGAATAATAATAATAATAATAAAAAATACGATAAATTTTTAAAAGTCATAGAGCAAAAGTTGTTGTTCCTAGTCCTAAGAGGTTGCTAGAGTTTTACAAATAACCCTGGATACATAAATTACACAAAGTAATATGCCTAGCTGTGTTCGTACTCGCGACCTACACTCGTAAGTCGGAACCATTACCAATGGACCACCACAGCTATACTGACCATTACCACTGACCTTCGGGTAAGCAACCTTAAAAAACACGAAGTTTATTTTTGCAAGCTTTTATAATTTAGTTTCACCTGTCCCGATGTTTGTCTGTAATCAAATCTTGTAAATTAAATTTGACTCACTTCCTTGTTACCGATTGAGCTGAAATTTTGCATGCATGTGTTAATCAGATGACAGTGCAAAATTATAATGACATAAAGCTGATCTGATTATGGAATCGGAAGGTTATTGATAGTTAAACGATACAACCCCATCGAGTTTGGGCTCGTATGATTCGTCTTGACGATAATTAATTATATATGTATACCGAGCTATAAAAGCTTGCTATGTAAAATATATTTTCATTAAAAGCTTGTTTTAATTTTCATTTGCAGAGCCAGTAACAGAGAGGCCACTTAAACCGCAACTGGAACCCATCATCCCTTATTCGAAGATCAAGGATTTTTACTCCAAAATTTCTACTAAACCGCCTCCGCTAAAGTATATGGGGTGATAAAATTAATAATGTACACATAAAGGCATTTGTTTTATTTAATCTTCTTTAGATATGTGAATGGATGGGTGGAGCGAGTCCAACGAAAAGATGGATGCATGTTGTGAGGGGTGATATGAAAAAAAAAAAAACTGGTCAAGTGCGAGTCAGACACGCGTACTAAGGGTTCCGTGCAAACTACAATTCCCGAATGGAGTCCCGAAGATATTTCCAAATTGCAAAAACAGTTTTTTTTGTGACGTAGGTAACATCAATTTTACTGTTTTTTTTTAAGTTATATAAACTAGTACCTACACCTAATACCTAGTATACCTGTGCTATAAGACCTTGCTTTGTACCAAATTTCAGGATTCTGGGTCAACGGGTGAAATTCCATCTTTGAGAGTATCAAAATATTATTTTTTTGCGACATAAATGGCTTTAACTTTTTTATTCCTTAACTTAGAACTTGGGGGAGGCCTTTGCCCAGCAGTAGGACAGTAATGGCTAGTAAAAAAAAAAAAAACTTAGAAGTTTGATTTGTTCACAACTTGAAGGGACCGCAGACCTGAGTAAATGGTTTTAATTTCAACTCGATACCTTAACGCGTTCTCGAGATAGACGGTCTTGACAGACAGACGGACGGACAACAAAGTGATCCTATAAGGGTTCCGTTTTTCCTTTTGAGGTACGGAACCTTAAAATGCAATCATAATTCAATAGTGTGACGAGTGACAGGACAGAATGGAAGAGTGTTGCGCCTACCCCAAATATCACGGTACAAGGACAGGAAGATGATAATGATGATCCCCGAACGCGGGCTCGCGGACGGCGAGCTATGGATAGCTCGCTGCCCGACCGTCCGGTAACTGTCTGGACTGAGCCCAAGACGTCGACGGCGCGCACTGTTCCCGCGTGCCTCAAGGAGTTTTCAGCAACAGGAGGGGCCCAGCTGGGTCGAAACCTACTGGGGCCAGGGTTATCCGAAAGGAAACATGAGCCCGGTATGAAGAGGCTAGAAGAAACGGGGTGGGTTTTTAGTCAGTAAGAGTCTGACACTATCTCTCGCTCCACCCAAGAGCGGGGGTTGTCATGATTTTTGCCCACCGTAAAAAAAAAAAATATCCCCGAACCATCAAGTCGGCAGAAATTCACAACTTACTATAATTTGATCTTTAGAAGAGCTCATTTTAAGGAGGCAGGAAAGCATATAATGACTTTTTTTGCTCTACGGTGGAGCGAAAAGGCGGTTGTCCGAAAGGGAGCTCGTGCCCCGGTATGAAGGCTAGAAGGAACGGCGCGGGGTTTTTAGTCAGTAAGAGTCTGACACTGTCTCCCGCTCCACCCAAGAGCGGGTTTCGTCAAAGATGATTTTCCACGTCGAGAAAAAAAAAAAAAAGGTCAGACTTTTACTGAGTAATACCGAATTTGTGTTCCTTTAGTTCAGACATTCGCCATGGCCCTGACGGACATCGACTCTATTGGACCCCTACAGTTCTGTTGACATATTTAATTATTAAAACTTCATGCAACATAGTACAAAGGCGGGCTTAATGCCTTAGGCATTCTCTACCAGTCTACCTAGGGTGGTAAAGAGAAAAACGTGGCAAGTGCATAAAAAAAAAAAAAATAAAAATAAAAGTTTATTAAGAAAAAAAAAGGACTCAAAAAACAAATATATAAACATACTAGCTTTTGCCCGCGGCTTCACTCGCGTACATAATCCCAGGATAAAAAGTATCCTATGTGTTATTCTGGGATATGGTCTACTCGTGTACCAAGTTTCATCGAGATCCGTTCAGTAGTTTTTGCGTGAAAAAGTAACAAACATCCATACATCCATTCATATATCTATCCATACATCCATCCATACATCCATCCATACATCCATCCATACATCCATCCATACATCCATACATCCATCCATACATCCATCCATACATCCATCCATACATCCATCCATACATCCATCCATACATCCATCCATACATCCATCCATACATCCATCCATACATCCATCCATACATCCATCCATACATCCATCCATACATCCATCCATACATCCATCCATACATCCATCCATAATAACAGAATACCAGCGCTGCGTTATTTATTTTTATAGATATCGCAGCATATGTTGAGTTAGGTGCCTTTTTGACCTTGCACAAATTCTTCTGTGTTTATTGTACCTATTTTTTAATTTATATTTTTAATATGTGTGAGGTGAGAAAGAAAGAAAAACCGTTTATTCGATAAACGGTTTTTCTTTCTATCTTTCTTTCTTTCTATCCATACATCCATCCATACATACAAACTTTCGCATTTATGATATTAGTAGGATTAGTAGGATATCTGTGACGAGCGCGGAACACTCCGCAACGTCATCAAAGTCCCTGTGCTGACTCGAAGGAGCCAATTCTATGAACAACAAAGTAATATTAAAATAGACATAGGGATAATGTTTACTACGCAATAATACAATTTTGCGTCGTATTTTATCCGTATAGGAAAAACCGGTTTTAACTTCTAAGTTATTATTATTTTGAATATAAGGGGCTATGCATCTCCCGTAGTGTAGGGGATGTAGTCACTGCGACCTAAAAGATTTATTGTGGCTCGCCACCTTGTTATAGTAACTCTTTTAGCCCGGAGGCTTCCAGGAAGTTTAGAATACTCCTAGCTTTAAGAGTTTTAATCTCCTCCGGGCGAATAATGTGTCGGCCCAGATGGATATTCCGTTTGGCATTCACACAAAAGGTGCTTAGGCGTCTCCCTCTCCTGATTACAATACCGGCTAACATCAGTGTCACTCAGTTTCATGTGAAATTGGTGCCTGTTTAATTTGCAGTGGCCGGTTAAGGCGCGGGCGGCTATCGCACAGATGTTCGTCCTGCTGAGCTCAAGAAGCTCGGCAGTTCGTTTTTGTGAGTAGCCTTCTATAAGAGATTTGGCATGTAGCTAACTTCTTAATTCATGAATCCCCAAGCGACCACCGGTGGCCGCGCATCTATTGTCTTACTATTGTGTCTCTAATTGACGGTATCTGAAGGGTTAAGTTGCGTACGGACTATACACCGCTAAATTTTGATCGTTTGAATCCCGTGGAGGGTCGATCCGGTACACGGAACACTATCGATTTGTAAAAATAAAATGAAAAAATAAAGTAACTTTTTTAAACTCGTATTAATTTACGCATGTTTGAAATTAATTTCTAGAAATCGTCGGCTGAGCGAGTCCAATGACCTGTAGGTAGTAATCGGCGTTGCGTACTAACTACCTACAGTTCATTAGACTCGCTCAGCTGACGTTCAACGACGTAATCGACCCTCCACGGGATTAAAACGATCAAAATTTAGCGGTGTATTTATAACATAGCATGTTATACAGGATTGCTATATAATATGTTTCAGAAAATGTGGACACTGAATGTTATAAAACATGTTATTGATATGTACAACAATGTTATATACGGATAGCACTGAAGAACGACAAACGACAATGGTTTTATGACATTGTTTTATTGCATTGTTATTCTAATATGTATAGTATTGTTTTACGTTGCAATGTTGAATAACAAGGTAACATAATATGGACATGTTGTAAAACATAAGTTATACAATATGTTACATAGTCTTTGCGCACCTTTACAATATTATGCTTTATTTTAGTGCAAATGCTAATAAACAACGATATCATCATCATCATCATCATATCAGCCGAAAGACGTCCACTGTTGGACATAGGCCTCCCCCAAGCGTCGCCACAACGACCGGTCCTGTGAGTCAGGTGCAAATGCTAAACAACGATATACAACATTATTTTTAATTTATGCGAAACCTGAATATAGTTTGTTCCGAATCAGTAACTGAATGGATTTTAATAGTTTGGAATCCACGTTGTAAAACATTTTCTAATGCTGCGTCTTCCGGTACGTGGTCCTAACTCTAGAACCTCTCGCCCCATTTTTTGGTTCTTCTGAGGATCATCATCAGCCTTTTAAATGTTCCCACTGCTGGGAAGTGCCGTAATCAAACCTCTTATTGAACTACTAAAAAGTCAATAAAAGGTTTGGGAGATAGTGGTCAAATGCGAGCCTATCCATAATCGGAGGACACAGTGGAGCACACAGTCGAGGTGTGCCCTGCTTGGGCGGAGCATCGCCGGGCCTTGGTACAGGCTATTGTCCGAAGCGAGGAAAAGTGGCAGGCGGTCGCCTCCTTTTGCGAAGCAGTGATGCTAGCTAAGGAGGAGGCCGACCGCATTAGGGCGCTCTCGCCGCCACCAGGATTCCGATCACCACCGTAGACGCAGGCTTGCGGACGGCGAGCTATGGGTCCGACCGTCCGGTAACTGTCCGGACCGAGCCCAAGACGTCGACGGCGCGCACTGTTCCCGCGCGTCTCAAGGAGTGGTTAGCAACAGCAGGGGCCCAGCTGGGTCGAAGGCCCAGGGGTTTGTCATTGGATGATTTTCCCCACCATAAAAAAAAGCTTTCACAAAGGATAGATACATCAATAGTTACTTTCAACCTTTGTACCTTTTTGAAAGAAACAAATGATAAAATATTGTTATTTCATTTACAGTTGTATCGTTTTGCGTCAATAATACGCGCGTAAACCAACCTTATCAACCCAGGTTGTCTATACTGTGCGTACTCCATGCTTACTTAAAAAATTGCATCGGTGCAATGTCCAACTCCACACCCAAATGAGTAACAAACGAGAAAACCCCGTCAATAAGGAAAACGCTAACTTGTTGAATTATTCATTCATTCTTATTTGCAACACTTAGTACAAAACAAAATATAAACAGAAGTCCTGTTTGGTACTAGTCTGTCTAAATAGTCAAACCACTTGGGTAATTCATCATCATCATTTCAGCCAAAGACGTCCACTGTTGGACATAGGCCTCACCCAAGTATCACCACAATAAACGGTCCTGTCCGTCTCGCATCCATCGGATTCCCGCAACCCTTACCAGGTCATCGGCCCACCTTGTAGGAGGCCTTCCATCGCTACGTCTTCCGGTACGTGGTCGCTATTTCAGAACCTTTTTGCGCCAACCGCCATCTGTTCTGCGAGCAATGTGCCCTGTCCATTGCCACTAAGTTTGGCGATTCTTCGAGCTATATCGGTAACCTTGGTTCTCCTGCGGATATCTTCATTACTGATGTGATCACGCAAGGAAACTCCGAGCATAGCCCTTTCCATCGCCCTTTGGGTAACTTTAAGGCTTGTGATGAGGCCCATTGTAGGCGCACGCACTGTAGCCTGATTCACGTAAAATCAAACAAGCCAAATATCGTTGAAGTTTTATAGTCGTTCGATCGAAGTCCCTATCCAAAATCGGTATTCACGTATTCTTTCATCGAGATTGGATAAAACAACAATTGAACTGGATCGAAACTAAACGATCTATCAACGACTTGTTGTCAGATACCACAGAGTACTACTATGTTACAAAGTACTCTGTGATTTGAACTGCAATATTTGACATTTAGTCGTTGGCAGTCCTTTGGGTGACTTTGAGTCTTCTTATAAGGCCCATTGTAAGCAAGTGTAGTTTTAATTAGTTGAATGTATTTAAATGCCCCTATTAGCCCTTTTTTTTTTGTCGACGGGGAAAATCATCTTTGACGAAACCCGCTCTTGGGTGGAGCGGGAGACAGTGTCAGACTCTTACTGACTAAAAACCCCGCGCCGTTCCTTCTAGCCTTCATACCGGGGCACGAGCTCCCTTTCGGACAACCCTGTCCCCAGTAGGCTTCGACCCAGCTGGGCCCCTCCTGCTGCTGACAACTCCTTGAGGCGCGCGGGAACAGTGCGCGCCGTCGACGTCTTAGACTCGGTCCATTACCGGACGATCGGACAGCGAGCTACCCATAGCTCGCCGTCCGCGAGCCTGCGTCTACGGTGGCCGGAAATCGGGATCGGAATCCCGGCGACGGCGGCGAGGGCGCCGTTGCCTGATGCGGTCGGCCTCCTCCTTTGCAAGCATTATTGCTTCGCAGAAGGAGGCGACCGCCTGCCATTCCTCCTCGCTCCGGACCATGGCCTCGACCAGGGCCCGGCGCGAGAGGTCTCCGCCGCCGATCGCCCCCACGAGGGCACGGCGATGCTCCGCCCAGGCAGGGCACACCTCGACGGTGTGCTCCACCGTGTCCTCCGGGCGTTGCGCACAGTGGCGACACCCGGGCGTCTCTTCCGCTTGAATCCGATGCAGGAACCTCCCGAACTTGCCATGTCCGGTGAGGACCTGCGTCATGCGGAAGGTAAGGACGCCGTGAGGTCTTTCCAGCCACGCCTCAAAGAGGGGACTTACCGCCATAATCGTGGCGTGCCCACCCTATTAGCCCTTGAGCAACAGTACGTATTTAACAATATTACTTAGTTCATCATCATCAGCCTTTTTTTATTGTTCCCACTGCTGGGAGTCATGCCTCCTCTCTAGGAGAGGGAATGAACCATAATCCACCACGCGGGCCCAGTCCGGGTTGGTGAACGTCACATGTCTTTGAATTCTTGGTTCTAGGACATTTCCTCACGATGTTTTGAGAGCAGTGGTGATGAAATAAATTACACAAAGTAATGCGCCTGGCTGGGTTCGACCCGCGACCTACAACTCGTAAGTCGGGGCCATTACCACTCGGCCACCACTGCTCTGCACGCTCTGCTCTCTCTTACTAAGAGCTTGACCAGAAGGAGCGAATTCGCCGCGATTCTCTCGTGCGTATTACGCGCGACCGTTTCGCCCAGAAAGAGCGTAACTACGCGCGAATCATCGATCAAAATTTTGGCATTCCATTTCTCTGGATACGTGCACTCGCTCTGGAGTTCGCGCGTTAACTGGGCGCAACAAGGCGTCCCTAGTATCTCGACTCGCGCGCATTACGCGCGCATCACGCGCGATTCGAGTCTGGCGTAGTGCACGCGATTTACGCGCGTATTTTGAATTCGCGCGATACTTGTGGGCGTGATGTATTGGTGCTTAGTATGTTAGACTTCTTTTATTTTTTTCTTTTGTACCACAAACAATACGTATTAAAAGTCTACACCGCTCCTGCCTCTAACACAACACAATAACACTCCTTGCAGTAAACACTTGTAATAAATCAACATGAAACTATTATATATATTATTATTGTGTTTATTCATCGCATCAGTTGCAGCTGGTAAAGATAAACTAAACGTTAATACGAAGGGTAAGTCTGTTTTTAATTATTACATTTTATTTTTAACTGACTTCTAAAAAAGGAGGAGATTCTCAATTCGGAAGTTTTTTGTTTAATGACAGGCCTGTTGGTCTAGTGGTTAGTGACCCTGACTGCTATGCTGGAGGTCGTAGGTTCGATTCCCATTCAGGACATATGTTTATGTGATGAGCATGATCATTTGTTCTGTGTCTGGGTGTAATTTATCTTTAATATGTATGTATTTAGAAGCAGTACTACGGCACTGCGGGGCATAAAAGGCTGGTTACGATCAGCTTTTTCGGGTTTTAGGCCGGTCCTACGCGTCACGCATCCATCGGATTCTTCTCTCGAAAAAAATTAAAAAATGTCAGAGCAAACAATAAACTTGAAATTTTTATGTTGATTTTTGACACATTTTTTTACCCTCCCCCTTCTTCCTGATTGGTCCGACGAGTGTTTTCGTGTACTATTCGCCAGGGTCGTCTGTTAGCGACTGGGTACTTCATCTCGTTTAGCTCTCAATCCCCATAGGTGACAGAAGAGCTGACGATATGGTAGTATTTGGTCGTGAAAGTGCGACCCTGGCTAAATAAACGCAAGTGTCCAATATATCCGACATATCCAGTTAAAAGTGAAGAAAAAACTCTTTAAGCCAAGAGTGAATAGGTTATTTCTAGGCAAGCGTGCTCCATCGCCAACCATATCATCGCTTACCATCATTTGAGATGGTGGTCAAACGCGAGTCTATCAATAATAATAAAAAAAGTTACTTTTTTTCACATGACACATCTATTTAACAATATCTGTTTCTCTTTTTTCAGATGTAAAAATCAACATTCACAAGAACATACTACCGCGCAGTCGACTTATATCCAGTTACAAAGAGGCAAATAAACATAATAATGACAGGCATGGATAGACACAACGAAGAAAATAACAAAACACAACGCTTGAACATTTAGGCGGTTATCACACTGCCACGCACCCCGCAGCGTAGTGCGTGAATGCGTGTCTTAACGTTGCTTGTATCTCCGTTTGTATAGAAAACACGCACAGTCCAACGCACTGAAACTGCATCCACGCGCGTTCATGCAGATCACGCACCTGCATTCGGAGAAACCCGCACTCACGCGCGTGGGTGCGGGGCGACACGCAAGGTATTATTTTGTATGAAATGAGTGCGTGCCTGCGTGAATTTACAAAACGCACCTACGCGCGTGAGTGCGTAAAAAACCCGCACAATGATGCAGATCTGCACTCCAGCAAGCAGGTGAGGTACGTTTTCACGCGCTACGCTGCGTGGTGCGTGGCAGTGTGATAATCGTCTTATTCCTTCATTCATCAAATTTTGTTAGTCCGCGCCATCTATGTCACCATAAACGAACTACAAACAATCTGACGTCACATAATTCTACATCGCGCAATCAAAGTTCTCCGTGCTCACATAAATTTTTTCAAAAGGAGACCTTGGTCCTAGAACGTAAAGATGTGTGGTGTGGTTCAGTAAAAGTCTGACACGCCCTCAAGCTTCACCGTAGAGCGGGAGAAGTCATTGGATGAGTTGCCACTTCAATAAATTTGAAGTTACTGCTGCAGCGCGACAGAAAATATCGTCTGGTCGTTGAATGGTCCAGTTACCAGATGGAGAAAGAACGACACTCTGTTCTGAATATCTCTATTAGTACAGATTCTTTCACAGACCTTATGAAGCTAACATCACAAAATACAATCTCATGTATGTACTTCACTTTTTGTAACTACACTCGGTGGACGCACACTAATGAGCGTTTGAGCGTTTGAGCGGTGTCTATGTGTGCGTTGTGAGAGCGCGCACAGTATGTAGATTGACTTCTGTACCTATATATTTTATGCTAACATGAAGTCAGACTTAAGAAAAAAGTACATTCTTTAGCAAGAAAGGTATTAAATGTCAAACTCACAAAAAAAAGAGATATTTGTACCTGCATGAGAAACTAAAATACCAAAGACAGTAAAATAACAAATTCTGCATATTATCTTTAATGTAAATAAATTGTTTTTAATTACGTAAATTGTTTTAATTTTTTACTAATCTGCAGTTTTACCCACGTAGAAAATTGTCTCAAAGACACGATAAAAAGTATCCTATGTGCTATTCCGATAGGACGTGGTGTACCCGTATGCCAAATTTTATCCAATTCTCTTCAGCACTCCTTTGACTTAATAATCCCATCATACACTCATAATTTTGAGCTCAGCGCCACCTAGCGAATATACTACCACTCTCGGTAACGTAACGATCTCCTTAAAAAGGCCTGACCCGTGTATCGTCATCCTGAGCGTGTTTTTGTCTGTAAAAAATCGCTTTTAGCGATAAGACCGCCCATTGTAACACCCTATTAATTTTAAGTTCCTTGTGTAATTTTTAATTTTTGGTGTACAATAAAGACTTTATCTATCTATCTACGCACCCCGCAGCGTAGTGCGTGAATGCGTGTCTTAACGTTGCTTGTAAGTATCTCCGTTTGTATAGAAAATACGCACAGTTCACCACACCAAAACTTTGTTACTTTTTAACAACCAAAGTTGCGTTAAAATTATCAAGAAAAACTAAATTTTGTTGAATCATAACTTTTTAATGACATTTTATTTCTGTTTCCTCACAGACTAAAATAATAATAGGATAAAACGATTTCATGTTTAATTTTGGACGTACAATATTAATACCCCCCAAAATTGGTAAGGGTAAAATAGTGTAATATACAGGGTTATTTGCAAAACACTGGTAACCTCTCAGGACTATGTTACGAGTACTGACATCATAAACAACAACTTTTGTTCTATGACTTTTTAAAATGTATCATATTTTAGTTCATCAAATTTTCATACAGAAATAAAAATATTTAAATTGAACGATTAATTAAGAAATCTATGCGAAACAAGCGAAGTACAATAGTGGAGGGGAGCGGGCATTACGAGAACAGTGCGCGGGAGGCGCAGATAGGTACAGCAATACAGAGTTGAATTATTTATAGATAGAACAACGAAATCTTGAATGTTTGTTTTTAGTAAATAAATTATGTATTATAAAAAGTCATAGAACAAAAGTTGTTGTTTATGATGTTAGTAATGTAGTCCTGCAAGGTTGTTAGTGTTTTACAAATAAACCTGTATAGTAATAGCCTTACGTCCTTAACCTTAAGTAGCCTTAAAGCTTTGGTTTCCTACGAAAGCGGTGTCGCCATATAGCGGCCGTAATATTACGGGCGCAAAAAGGCTGCCGTCTTTACGGTGACGACATGTGGAAAGTTCCACGCCCGTTTTAACACATCGTCAGTCATTTTTTAAAACAAATGCCAAACGAAAAGTATTCAAGATAGAAAATGGACGACCTTGATTTAGCTTTAGTAATTTACTTGGAGGATGAACTATCATCAGAAGAGAAAAATAGTCGTCGTTCCGGAAAAAAAAACTCAAAAACGTATTAAAAATAGCTTCACCGCTATCAATGAAACGTTCACGAAACCATCTGACACCGACAAGACGGCCGTCATGCAAATGGCGGCACCACTAGTCCGCCAAAATAAAGCGGCAACGCTTTTTGTATGCGCAATAAACATATTGCTTTGTCTTCACATTTCTTTTGTCTCTACAAATAATTCCCACTTACTTGTCACTGTTGGGCGCTGCTAGCAGCTCTGTGGCCCTGGTGATGAAGACCTGGACCAGGGACCCAAGGTTACCGGTCTGAGGGTTGTTCTGCAGGAACTTCTGGAGGAGAGACTCCGTGCTGCCATCGAACATCAGTTGTTCCTCACTGGAATTGAGAAAAAGAGAAGTTTATGCCTTGCATTTTTTAATACAGCAACGCGCCTCGACTTCATCATTTCAGCCGATAGACGTATTGTTGGCCTCGTATAGATCCTGAAAACTGCAGGTGGTAATGCAGGATGGGCAGCATAGCAGGTGGCGCATGTCCTGTGGAGAGGCTCCATACTGGCACTGTATTAGAGATGGGTCGAGGAAGCCACATTTGGCCAGATTGCTTTTACAGCGGCCACCACTGCTCTACTGCCTTACGCTTGCTATCTATTGGTTGTTTCAAAATGTTTAACAAGGAAAAATGTCAAACATTAATATCTACAACATAGTAGGTACAGTAATTAAAGTTTATCAGATCCCACAGCAATCATTTAAACTGTTGGAACTATTAAAATGTAATTGATAACAACAAATAACGTGTGTTTAGTTAAGTGCAATTTTAAATTAAGATCCTGTTTGATAATTTTATATATTCACACGCACAATATTCACTAAGGACGGAAGGCCTGACCTGGTGAAGGTTACGGGAATTCGATGGATGCGGGACGCACAGGATCGATCGTCGTGGCGACACTTGGGGGAGGCCTATGTCCAGCAGTGGATGTCTGTCAGCAGAAATGATGATGACCATCATATCAGCCGAAAGACGTCTACTGTACATACAACAAAAAAACGAACAATAGGCGGAGCACATTCGAGTACGAACCGAACGCTCGTTCGAAGCTTGTAAGTCGGTCCACACTACATGAGTCTGTGCTTGGCTCTTGCTCCGCTCCTCAAGCGTACATTCTCCTTAGAACCAAAACGACGTTAAGCGGACGCCCGCGCGGTCCGTGCTCCGTTACTCGCGCGGGCATCCGTCGCATGGAGTCGGGCTTCGCGCCCCTTTTTTGCTACGTAATAAATATTAAGTTCTCTAACGACACGACTACATGCACACCGTTAAAATTGAACTAGCGACACTGCGGAGTGCAGTGTTCCTGTTTTCTTTTTCGTGAATTTCGTTTCATTTGAATTTTAGAAAACATGCCTTTTGTCAATGATAAAAATGTCAGAACGCACACGCGCAAACGCGCGCTTTGTGGGTGCCAGTCGCGGGCGTCCGTTTAACCCAGTTTCGACCTTTAAAATAATTAACAGTACTTACGCACTAGCCGGTGGGTTAATATTGAATGCTAGAAGCTGATTCCAGAATGGGTCATTGGGACAGATGACTTCGGACGAACAGAACCGCATCAGCAGCTCATTGGAAGACAGCTCCGAGTATCTGCTCACTGCAACGCCCATGTTGATCTGGAAACACATGGTTTTATGCATTGTTATTCAGAAGTGTTGTGAAAACTTTGAAAACATTGCACTGCATCATAAGAATATTATACACATAAAAAGTATATAATAAATAAAAATTAATAAACCGAATAACAATAATTTATTAATATATATTTTTTTTCTCATTTGATATAATCAGTACCTTTGTGCTCTGCTATCGTATTTATTCTTTTAATTTTTATGTCTAAACCAACAAAAATTCGACCATTGGGGAGGTCCAGAATCATGTACCGGATTCATAGTATTTGTTTGTGACACGATGTCAAAGACACACCATATAATTTTTACAAGTATCTCTCAAACTATATTAATATTACAAGTTATCTAATGAACAATTTAAATCCTAAAGTAGACCACTTGACACCAATTTAATCAAGTACAGTCATTGAACTACTTTGTGTTTTTACAGCACTAACTGTGCACAAATGAAAAAAAATAACAAAACTGCACCAAGCATATAAAAATAGATACTAAGACTTACCAACTGCATGATATTATGAAACTATTTATGAAAGTAAGAAAACACTTATATATTCGTTATAGTATCACAGCAACCAAGAAAATAGAAATTCGATAACAAAACTATAGCTTTCTACCAATAGGAAGCTACCACGAATTTTTCGAAAAAAATTGTTTAAGTACAAAGCAGATTTGCGTTTTGAAGCTATAATGTGAAAGCACAATCATGTTACTAAATAACAAAACCATAACGCAACACTATAAACAAAGGCATCAACAGAATTTGTTATAATCAAAAACTGATTACCGCTATTGAAAATATTCACTCAATTATCGCATTTAATTGACATTTAGCTCAATTAAACGGTAATATAGGAGTACATTCATCTTACCTGTTAATTTAGCTAGTTGTAGAGAAAATATAACATTCAACAGCGTCTAATTTAATATTTTATTTCACAATTTGTTTTCAGCAGCCACGAAATCATTGCCGACTTGTCAAATTTGACGTTTACGTTTGCTACGGTGATGACAATTTGAAAATTTGAATGCGTTCAGAATGAAAATATTCCGAATTTTTTGGCTTATTCTCTTAGGCCGGACGCACACATTCGGTTTCCGTATTAGGTTTCCCGATCCTGAATTTAGATTCGGAAACCTAAAGGCTTTTCTTTTAAACAAAGTGTTCAGAAAAGCGTCATTCCGAACGCAGTGCTCGCGAACAAGTTGATTCGGACGCCGCACACGAACAGAAATTTTCGTACTAGTCATATAAAATCCGAATGCAAAAAACCGAAAAATCTGCGCTGAATATAATTATAAGCCTTATGCGGATTTCGTACCGCATTTCCGCAAATTCTAAGAATCTGCAGACGCACGGGCCCTTGATATTATAACAATCAATTCTACGAGAGGTTCCTTTGCCGTAATGTTGGAAATACGGAAAAACAGTGTTAAAATATTAAATTAAATAAATGCAGCAGTATTAAATTACTTGATATGAGGGAGATTAACTGATACTTCGTTACTATAACAATTGCCTTTTTTTATTGTTACTATTTTTGTATAAAGTTTAGGACGCTGGGCTCCATTCCGACTGTCCTGCAATTCTTTCAAATATCGAAAACGCGACGCCACAATATCGTACCTCTCTATTAGCGACTTCCTTTTAGACCTGCTTTTTTTTTAAATAATATCCCATTTCCCTCATAATTTTCCAAAAAGTGTTGCAACTACTGTGAAATCGATTTTGTTTCGCATTTCAGGGAACAAGAACAGGAGTAGGCAACTTTTCCTTTTTTCCCTTCTTTTTTGTGTAGACAGATAGGGGAGCCAACATTACGCCGAAGTAACTTCTTAACTCATGAATCCCCTCATGAATTAAGTGAAACGCACTGTAGGTTTTGCTGTCAGTTTTGCAACGGTAACACTTTTGATTGGCGAAAAACCTACCGTCCTAATGCGATAATTGACGTTTTCTAGTACTGATTGACAAAAACCATCATTCATGATTGATGGAATTGATTGACGCTTGCATGACCGTGTAACACTCGCCTTATGCACATCAGTATTTAATGTAACACTTTAGATTTTGGTGCTACAGGACCTTTGGAGATTTTTGATTTGCCGTATATAAGTTAAGGTGCAGCAGAATGCAGGTGAACATCATACATCCTCTGGTTTATGATGTTCAGGCATCACACAAAAACTAGAGGTTCGATTACGATGAAACTTGGTATAATTATGCTTTAATATCCTGGGCACCACACCGGGTACTTTTTATCCCGGCAAAGTATATACAATAAAAACCAAACTTAATTTTGTGGTTCGATCTCTAGACTCATTACTGTACCAACCGAAAATAATAAGTTTGTCGTTGGTTACGTCACCCGCAATGGAGTTCACTTAAGAGGCGCTGCACACGGCTAAGATACTTTAATATTTTATCTTAAGATACAATATCGCTCGCCATATTATCTTCAATGGACTATCACACACGACAAAGATAATAAATTATATTTAAAATATTTTATATTTTAAAATGAATTTGAATGGCGAGCGATAATGTATCAATACATATTATAAAACAAAGTTCCCCACCGCGTCTGTCTGTCTGTTCGCAATAAACTTAAAAATTACGGCACCGTTTTTCAAGCGGTTCACTCGATAGCGTAATTCTCGAGGAAGATTTTAGTATACAATTTGTTAAGTTTTTGTATTTATTTCTGTGAACATTAACGATATTTGTTGAAGATGGCGGGAAAAAATAAGCCGTAAGGTGAAATGTGTTACCCAGAATTTAACGCTAGCGAAGCCGCGTTCGAAAGCTAGTTATGTAAATAAAAATAAACAAGAGGACAGAACTTGGCACCTATTTCGATCTTATTTCTTTTGTCGGATCGTAAAACTTCGCTTTTGAGTTTTGATTTAGATTTAGTTTTGCCGCCCCAATAACCTTCAGGCTTGGTCCACCATTCAAGAAAAAAAATAACTCAACTTTGAAATTGATCATTATGTCTTTCCACTAAAATAAATTAGAAAAATGCAAGAACATAAATCACACTGCTTTAAAAAACGGGTGCAAGTAAATTGTTGTCACTAATTGCGTTGAAATTGAAATGAACGCTATCAGATGAGTTTCCTATCACTTGTAAACGCTACCGGTGCTTTTTATTGATCGATTGATGTGATATATAAACAGCTATGAATTTATGACCCAACCCCTGCCCTTTCTTTTTTCATTGCCCAACCCCCTTTTGCGTCTAGACGTTGCCGGGGCGACACGGCTTGCCGCAACGTCGCACCGAACATCACTAGAGGTACTGAGGTACCCGTTTCCTTTGTCTATTCTTCATTTGCATTTTACTGTCGTTCCGTCGCTGACCATGTTTTCGAATTGTTTGCCGACTTGTTGTGATTAGATCTATTAAAATTTTCGTGAAATACAAGTTGTATCAGATATGGGGTTCGTTCAATATAAGGTGGACGTCCTCCATTACATCAATCCCCATTTAATTTGGGTGTTGGTTCAGAAAGGGAGGGATGAAGACGCGTTTCACTTTGAACAAATTGGAATATATGGAATTCTTCCCCAAAATGTGACTTTCGGGGGTATAGACTGCGTGTTGAAGGTCGAACGGTGTGAAGAATGGATGCCGGCGGCTTCTGTGGCTATGAAGAGATGCTTTCTTCAAGCCGCGGAAGTGTGGTTTTCTCCTACCTACGTTGACAATATGTAAGTTGGTTTATTTTTACGGACTTATTTTTCAGTTGCCGGCAATAATCAGCGTTATTTTTTATGCTCGTAGACTACTGAAAAAAAAAACTACGTATTCATTATTGTGTCCTTAAGATATTGGCGCCGCCCAGTTTGGGGACCACCGTATATTAAATTACTGAAGCCAGCGAATAGTTACATACCTACCTACAGTGCGTTAAGATTATTTTATTTAAGATTCTACTTGTAACAATGGTTCAATAAATTTATCATTATTTAATTCATGAATCCCCAAGCGACCACCGGTGGCCGCGCATCTATTGTCTTACTATTGTGTCTCTAATTGACGGTATCTGAAGGGTTGTACTAGCTTTTGCCCGCGGCTTCGCTCGCATAGGTACGTTAAATATAGCCTATGTCACTCAGGAATAAAACAGCTTTCTATTGGTGAAAGAATTTTAGCAATCAGATCAATACTTCCAGAGATTACCCTCTACATAGAAACTTACAAATTTTACCTCTTTATAATATTAGTATAGATAATAGCCCATTATGTGGCTGCTTATTTAGAAATATCTCCACATAGCCGAAATATATTGATACCAATAGATGCAGGTAATATAAACATACTCTGATACTTCTTGTTTGTTATCAAGTGCTTTTAGAATGCATACACACAAGGAAAGTGGTTTATTTAACAATAACAATTCCAATTGTCTTTGATTCAACAATTTATTGTTAACCCTTCAGATACCGTCAATTAGAGACACAATAGTAAGACAATAGATGTGCGGCCACCGGTGGTCGCTTGGGGATTCATGAATTAATACATTATTTAATTAACTTACCGTTTATTGTTGTAAGAATTGAAACAACGGAACTGAATAACTTAGCATACGGTTCATACAGTAATTGAAAAATCGTAGTGAGCTAAGCATTCTTATATTTTACTTTTCGACATTTTCTTCAGTTAATTTACAACAATGACTCGGGAATCGAGTTCACGCTTTTGTAGTTTGTATCATCATCATCATTATCATCCCCCTTTTTAATCTTCCCACTACTGGTATTCTGGCCTCTCTAGGAGAGGGAATGGGTCGTAATCCACCATGCAGGCCAAGTGCGAGTGAATATATATTGTATGTTTTTTACAAACAGTATAAAATTTTTTGTCTAAAAACATTAACCATTTAATTCATGAAGCCCTAAGCGAACGGCGTTCTATTGTGTCTCTTATTGACGGTATTCGAAAGCTTAATTCATTAAACGCCAAGCAAATGCTAGTATTCATTCTATCATTGTCTTTCTATTGTAAGAGGTTAAGGTGTCTATCTCAAATACACTACGCACACACTTTAAGTCAAGAGTAAATAGGTTACTTCTAGGCAAGCGTGCTCCATCGTTGAGCACATCATCGCTTACCACCATGTGAGATGGTGATCAAACGTGATCCTATCAGAAAAAAAAACTTGTGTTTATTCTGCCATCATCCACAACCAAATACTCCATCTCATCAGCTATTTAGACTGGCCTGTTGGTCTAGTGGTTAATGGCCCTGACTGCTATGCCGGAGGTTGTGGGTTCAATTCCCACCCAGGACAAATGTTTATGTGATGAGCATGATCATTTTGTTCTGTGTCTAGGTGTAATTTATCTATAATATGTATGTATTTAGCAATATGTAAGTATGTTTATCAGTTGTCTAGTACACATAACGCAAGCTCTGCTTAGATTGGGACTAGACGGCATTGTGTGATAGTTGTGGAATATATTTTGTTATTTATGGGGATTGAAGAGCTATATGCGATGGAGTATCCAGTCGCAAACACATAGCCCTGGCGAATAGAACGCAAAAACATTTGTTAAACCATCTGACACGGCCAGTTAAAAGTTTAACAAACATAGCCTGCACACGAGCACACTAAGTATGAGTATTTCAAATTAAGCATTGTGTTTTATGTCGTATAAGTATTATTTCAGATGTTTGTACACTGACATCCCTAAATCTATCTCCTTTTTTTCAGTCCTTCCAAAAGTTGTCTTGCCACTAAATAGATAGGTACAGAAGACAATCTCATGTATGTACTTTACTTTTTATATCTACGCTCTGTGGACGCACACTAGTGAGCGTTTGAGCCAGAACTGTTCAACGGGCGGGCTGAGGCGCTCCGTGATATTGTGTCCGTGAGCGGTGCCTATGTGTGCGTTGTGAGAGAGCATTGACTTCTTGTGGCAGATTGACTTCTTTACCTATATAATATGTGTACACTTATTTTTAACATGCTCCTCCCAGCGGCTTCGCCCGCATGATAGCAGAATATTATCCCTAGGGAATATACTTCCGGGATAAAAAGTATCCTACGTCCTGTTCCAGGACATGGTCTATCCGTATACCAAGTTTCATCAATATCGGGTCTGCCATTTAGGCGTGAAGACGTAACAAAGAAACAAACTCACTTTAGCTTTTATAATATTAGTAAGGATATTATCCTTACTAATATTATATGTTTGTCCTGTATTTATGTGGTGTACAATAAAAAAATAGAAAATAAATCTATACTAATATTATAAAGAGGTAAAATTTGTAAGTTTGTAAGTTTGTAAGTTTGTAAGTTTGTAAGTTTGTATGTAGGGGGTAATCTCGGGAACTAATAATCCAATTCTAAAATTTTTTTTACTGGCAGAAAGCTACATTATTCCTGAGTGCTATAGGCTATAAATTGTTTCTATAGCATGTATATTAACCGAGCTATCACAACTTTTGTCTAGCAAGTCGGAAAAAAATACCTCATAAAATAGAATTATTTGCGTGCGCTGCCTAAACAGTTGCTTAAAATTAAAAACAATGTATGGCTACCTGGTTCGTCTTAATTATTTCTACAAAAAAGTCCGCGGTACCATATCTCTATCTTTTATATTTCATCTTTTATACTTCTTTTATTGCATTAAAAATATTTTTTTTCGGCATACTTACGTTTGGTTGATTATTTGAGCAACAAAATATTAATTCTTATGACAATAAATTATTTCAGTATCACAAGAACATTATACAGATAAGATTTGTCATTTACAGCATAGCAATTGGTCATACAGTTTCGAAGATAATATAAAATTACTAAAACGCAAAATGCCCCTAGCGTAACTTTCATTGTGCAGACGTTTTAGATATTTTTTTTTATGGTGGGCAAAAATCATCTTATGACAACCCCCGCCCTTGGGTGGAGCGAGAGATAGTGTCAGACTCTTACTGACTAAAAACCCACCCCGTTCCTTCTAGCCTTTAAACCAGGGCACGAGTTCCCTTTCGGATAACCCTGGACCCGGTAGGCTTCGACCCAGCTGGGCCTCTGCTGTTGCTGACAACTTCTTGAGGCGCGCGGGAACAGTGCGCGCCGTTGACGTCTTGGGCTCGGTCCATTACCGGACGATCGGACAGCAAGCTACCCATGGCTCGCCGTCCGCGAGCCCGCGTCTACGGTGGCCGGAAATCGGGATCGGAATCCCGGCGGCGGCGGCGGGGGCGCCGTTGCCTGATGCGGTCTGCCTCCGCCTTTGCTGCTTTACTGCTTCGCAGAAGGAGGCGACCGCCTGCCATTCCTCCTCGCTAAGGACCATGGCCTCAACCAGAGCCCGCCGCGAGAGGTGTCCGCCGCCGATCGCCCCCACGAGGGCACGGCGATGCTCTGCCCAGGCAGGGCACACCTCGACTGTGTGCTCCACCGTGTCCTCCGGGCGTTCCGCACAGTGGCGACACTCGGGCGTCTCTTCCGCTTTAATTCGGTGCAGGAACCTCCCGAACTTGCCATGTTTTCTGAATCGCGGTGTTAAGACTTTCTGTGGATTGATGACCCTCTCGAATTATTATGCCCACGTTGTCATTAGTTGGAGTTCTTCTGTCAGTTGCTTATTGGTTTCGGTTGTTTCGTTCGTATGGTTGTTGTTGTTGATAGATACCTCATAATCGAAAATATCGTAATTTCGTTGTACGTTTTTGTATGTTCGGTGTTTCGTACTTCGTTCTATCGTAATAATCGATACGAGTTATTCGATATTACGATTGTTTTGTTTTGTAAAGGCGGACGGTGTTCGAGTCGCTCTCCTTTTGTTCATAATTGTTTTCAAGTCTGTGCGTTGTTTGTTGAGAGCATGTCTAAAAGGAAATCTCAACTGTCCCGGCAGACATCACAGACAAGAGCCGTTCGAGTACGCCGTACGGAAGAATCTGCCCCTGAAAATGAGCAGCGCCTCTCGAGAAATAGAGAATATATTTCGCAAGCACGCGCTAGAGAATCTAGCTTCGAGCGCTCACAGCGCCTCGCTAGCCAAAATGTGAGGACATCGCGGGCCCGTGCTCGAGGAACTAGCGCTGAACGTGCGCACCGTCTATCTGAGTTAAGGCAGCATGTCTCTGAGACAAGGGATAGGGAGACTAGCGCTAAACGCTCGCGGCGGCTTGGTAGGCAAAATGTCATAACATCGCAGGCCCGTGCTCGGGAATCTAGCGCTGAACGTGCGCAGCGTCTATCTCATTTAAGGCAGCATGTCTCTGAGACAAGGGATAGGGAGACTAGCGCTGAGCGCTCGCAGCGGCTCGCTAGGCAAAATGCCATAACATCACAGGCCCGTGCTCAGGAATCTAGCGCTGAACGTGCGCATCGTCTAATCGAGTGTAATCTTAATTTAAAACAAGAAATTTTCCGCGGACGAAGTCGCGGGCAGAAGCTAGTATATAATAAAAACTGTATGCTAATGCTTCTTATTCTAAACTACCTGGCAAATAATTTTGTGGACAAACTTCCAAGCATATAATTCAAAAGAAAAGAAAGAAAAATATTATAAACAGAGATACGAAGAACATTTAGAAACTTAAGTTTAATAAAAAAGCATTACAGGAAAGTAGGAAACCATATCAACAAAAGATGCCACTAAATTATTTTTATTCTCTTTATTTTTGGGGACTTAAATCTCAATGAGCAAGTCAGCCTAAAATAAATTTACAAAAACAACATAACTTAATAATCAACACAATTGTTTTACCAATTTTGAGCAGTCTTTGCAGCATCCCTTATAGGATTATACTTACTATTCCATACGTATATTATAAATGGGAAAGTGTGTGTGTCTGTTTGTCTGTCTTTCACGGCAAAATGGAGTGACGAATTGACGTGATTTTTTAAGTGGAAATAGTTGAAGAGATGGAGAGTGACATAGGCTACTTTTTGTCTCCCTCTCGCGCGTTTCTCGTACACCCGTGTGTACGAGAGAGTTGAGTGCCCATCGCGCAATTGTACACACGGGTGTACGAGAGTGACTTGCACCGATTGGATATTTTTTCTGTGACGTATATTTTCAAGTTGCAACCCGTTCTTTAGTCGATTGAACAGAATAGTTCATTCGCTTTCTATTAAAATATTTTCCATTGGCAATATCGATACATGGAATGAAGAAGATTGAAAAAAATAAAGTGATCCGTCATTCAGCTATCTGTCACTTTTTGGCGTCATTGTTGCGTGTGGTTGCGTGCGGACGCAAATCATGTTTCCAATTAGAAAACTGTGAATAATCTTATAAGATTTATATAGAATTACTGAGAAATAAGTGTAGATTACGTTGCAAGTGTTTGTTTTTGGAAAAGTAATAAATATGCCAGTGAAAAAGTGACGAAACTTGTGAAGATGCGTATTTTTTTCCGTCATGACCGTCGTGTTTCGACTTGTTTTAGTGCAAAATTTATCTCGAAATGCTTTGAAATCTACATAAGTTGTTAGTTTATTTACCTACTAGCTTCTGCCCGCGACTTCGTCCGCGGAAAATTTCTTGTTTTAAAATAAGATTACACTCGATTAGACGATGCGCACGTTCAGCGCTAGATTCCTGAGCACGGGCCTGTGATGTTATGGCATTTTGCCTAGCGAGCCGCTGCGAGCGCTCAGCGCTAGTCTCCCTATCCCTTGTCTCAGAGACATGCTGCCTTAAATGAGATGGACGCTGCGCACGTTCAGCGCTAGATTCCCGAGCACGGGCCTGCGATGTTATGACATTTTGCCTACCAAGCCGCCGCGAGCGTTTAGCGCTAGTCTCCCTATCCCTTGTCTCAGAGACATGCTGCCTTAACTCAGATAGACGGTGCGCACGTTCAGCGCTAGTTCCTCGAGCACGGGCCCGCGATGTCCTCACATTTTGGCTAGCGAGGCGCTGTGAGCGCTCGGAGCTAGATTCTCTAGCGCGTGCTTGCGAAATATATTCTCTATTTCTCGAGAGGCGCTGCTCATTTTCAGGGGCAGATTCTTCCGTACGGCGTACTCGAGCGGCTCTTGTCTGTGATGTCTGCCGGGACAGTTGAGATTTCCTTTTAGACATGCTCTCAACAAACTACGCACAGACTTGAAAACAATTATGAACAAAAGGAGAGCCGCCACAACACCGTCCGCCTTTACAAAACAAAACAATCGTAATATCGAATAACTCGTATCGATTATTACGATAGAACGAAGTACGAAACTACGAACATACAAAAACGTACAACGAAATTACGATATTTTCGATTATGAGGTATCTATCAACAACAACAACCATACGAACGAAACAACCGAAACCAATAAGCAACTGACAGAAGAACTCCAACTAACGACAACGTAGGCATAATAATTCGAGAGGGTCATCAATCCACAGAAAGTCTTAACACCGCGATTCAGAAAAATTACGTAATTGCAGAACGCCATCTATGGGCAAATAGGTGAAACGTTGGGCACGCCACAATTATGGCGGTAAGTCCCCTCTTTGAGGCGTGGCTGGAAAGACCTCACGGCGTCCTTATCTTCCGCATGACACAGGTCCTTACCGAACAATCCAAGTTCGGGAGGTTCCTGCACCGAATTAAAGCGGAAGAGACGCCCGAGTGTCGCCACTGTGCGGAACGCCCGGAGGACACGGTGGAGCACACAGTCGAGGTGTGCCCTGCCTGGGCAGAGCATCGCCGTGCCCTCGTGGGGGCGATCGGCGGCGGACACCTCTCGCGGCGGGCTCTGGTTGAGGCCATGGTCCTTAGCGAGGAGGAATGGCAGGTGGTCGCCTCCTTCTGCGAAGCAGTAATGCTAGCAAAGGCGGAGGCAGACCGCATCAGGCAACGGCGCCCCCGCCGCCGCCGCCGGGATTCCGGTCCCGATTTCCGGCCACCGTAGACGCGGGCTCGCGGACGGCGAGCCATGGGTAGCTTGCTGTCCGATCGTCTGGTAATGGACCGAGCCCAAGACGTCGACGGCGCGCACTGTTCCCGCGCGCCTCAAGAAGTTGTCAGCAACAGCAGAGGCCCAGCTGGGTCGAAGCCTACCGGGTCCAGGGTTATCCGAAAGGGAACTCGTGCCCTGGTTTGAAGGCTAGAAGGAACGGGGTGGGTTTTTAGTCAGTAAGAGTCTGACACTATCTCTCGCTCCACCCAAGGGCGGGGGTTGTCATAAGATGATTTTTGCCCACCATAAAAAAAAAATAGGTAAAACGTCTGCACAATGAAAGTTACGCTAGGGGCATTTTGCGTTTTAGTAATTTTATATTATCTTCGAAACTGTATGACCAATTGCTATGCTGTAAATGGCACATCTTATCTGTATAATGTTCTTGTGATACTGAAATAATTTATTGTCATAAGAATTAATATTTTGTTGCTCAAATAATCAACCAAACGTAAGTATGCCGAAAAAAAATATTTTTAATGCAATAAAAGAAGTATAAAAGATGAAATATAAAAGATAGAGATATGGTACCGCGGACTTTTTTGTAGAAATAATTAAGACGAACCAGGTAGCCATACATTGTTTTTAATTTTAAGCAACTGTTTAGGCAGCGCACGCAAATAATTCTATTTTATGAGGTATTTTTTTCCGACTTGCTAGACAAAAGTTGTGATAGCTCGGTTAATATACATGCTATAGAAACAATTTATAGCCTATAGCACTCAGGAATAATGTAGCTTTCTGCCAGTAAAAAAAATTTTAGAATTGGATTATTAGTTCCAGAGATTACCCCCTACATACAAACTTACAAACTTACAAACTTACAAACTTACAAACTTACAAACTTACAAATTTTACCTCTTTATAATATTAGTATAGATAAACATAATGAAGTTACTACAAAGTGATATAATTGCATATTGTTATCATAATCGTTGTTGAAAGAAAGTAAACCGGTAAAAATGGCGCCAAAGTTCTGGCAACAGTACGCCGCGATGTACCTATCTCGTCAGTGTTTACATTATGCGCGCCAGTAATGGCGCGGCTTTTTGTTGAGTTCCGGAAAAAGTGATTGTGTCGTGTAATTATTGTGTTTTGATGTGATATGAGTAATATTGTTTTTGCGCAAATATATGGACTATCGTATTCAAGTGTTTTTTTCGAGAATATGTGTGTGGTTTTGGTGTAATGTGAGAAAGTTAAAGGTTATGTGTAAGAAAATTTGCAAAATGCCAATTTATCTCGTCGCTACGAAGTCAGGTCAGTTTCATCTATACTAATATTATAAAGAGGTAAAATTTGTAAGTTTGTAAGTTTGTAAGTTTGTAAGTTTGTAAGTTTGTATGTAGGGGGTAATCTCTGGAACTAATAATCCAATTCTAAAATTTTTTTTACTGGCAGAAAGCTACATTATTCCTGAGTGCTATAGGCTATAAATTGTTTCTATAGCATGTATATTAACCGAGCTATCACAACTTTTGTCTAGCAAGTCGGAAAAAAATACCTCATAAAATAGAATTATTTGCGTGCGCTGCCTAAACAGTTGCTTAAAATTAAAAACAATGTATGGCTACCTGGTTCGTCTTAATTATTTCTACAAAAAAGTCCGCGGTACCATATCTCTATTTTTTATATTTCATCTTTTATCCTTCTTTTATTGCATTAAAAATATTTTTTTTCGGCATACTTACGTTTGGTTGATTATTTGAGCAACAAAATATTAATTCTTATGACAATAAATTATTTCAGTATCACAAGAACATTATACAGATAAGATTTGCCATTTACAGCATAGCAATTGGTCATACAGTTTCGAAGATAATATAAAATTACTAAAACGCAAAATGCCCCTAGCGTAACTTTCATTGTGCAGACGTTTTACCTATTTTTTTTTTATGGTGGGCAAAAATCATCTTATGACAACCCCCGCCCTTGGGTGGAGCGAGAGATAGTGTCAGACTCTTACTGACTAAAAACCCACCCCGTTCCTTCTAGCCTTCAAACCAGGGCACGAGTTCCCTTTCGGATAACCCTGGACCCGGTAGGCTTCGACCCAGCTGGGCCTCTGCTGTTGCTGACAACTTCTTGAGGCGCGCGGGAACAGTGCGCGCCGTTGACGTCTTGGGCTCGGTCCATTACCGGACGATCGGACAGCAAGCTACCCATGGCTCGCCGTCCGCGAGCCCGCGTCTACGGTGGCCGGAAATCGGGATCGGAATCCCGGCGGCGGCGGCGGGGGCGCCGTTGCCTGATGCGGTCTGCCTCCTCCTTTGCTAGCATTACTGCTTCGCAGAAGGAGGCGACCGCCTGCCATTCCTCCTCGCTAAGGACCATGGCCTCAACCAGAGCCCGCCGCGAGAGGTGTCCGCCGCCGATCGCCCCCACGAGGGCACGGCGATGCTCTGCTCAGGCAGGGCACACCTCGACTGTGTGCTCCACCGTGTCCTCCGGGCGTTCCGCACAGTGGCGACACTCGGGCGTCTCTTCCGCTTTAATTCGGTGCAGGAACCTCCCGAACTTGCCATGTTTTCTGAATCGCGGTGTTAAGACTTTCTGTGGATTGATGACCCTCTCGAATTGTTATGTCGTTAGTTGGAGTTCTTCTGTCAGTTGCTTATTGGTTTCGGTTGTTTCGTTCGTATGGTTGTTGTTGTTGATAGATACCTCATAATCGAAAATATCGTAATTTCGTTGTACGTTTTTGTATGTTCGTAGTTTCGTACTTCGTTCTATCGTAATAATCGATACGAGTTATTCGATATTACGATTGTTTTGTTTTGTAAAGGCGGACGGTGTTCGAGTCGCTCTCCTTTTGTTCATAATTGTTTTCAAGTCTGTGCGTAGTTTGTTGAGAGCATGTCTAAAAGGAAATCTCAACTGTCCCGGCAGACATCACAGACAAGAGCCGCTCAAGTACGCCGTACGGAAGAATCTGCCCCTGAAAATGAGCAGCGCCTCTCGAGAAATAGAGAATATATTTCGCAAGCACGCGCTAGAGAATCTAGCTCCGAGCGCTCACAGCGCCTCGCTAGCCAAAATGTGAGGACATCGCGGGCCCGTGCTCGAGGAACTAGCGCTGAACGTGCGCACCGTCTATCTGAGTTAAGGCAGCATGTCTCTGAGACAAGGGATAGGGAGACTAGCGCTAAACGCTCGCGGCGGCTTGGTAGGCAAAATGTCATAACATCGCAGGCCCGTGCTCGGGAATCTAGCGCTGAACGTGCGCAGCGTCTATCTCATTTAGGGAAGCATGTCTCTGAGACAAGGGATAGGGAGACTAGCGCTGAGCGCTCGCAGCGGCTCGCTAGGCAAAATGCCATAACATCACAGGCCCGTGCTCAGGAATCTAGCGCTGAACGTGCGCATCGTCTAATCGAGTGTAATCTTATTTTAAAACAAGAAATTTTCCGCGGACGAAGTCGCGGGCAGAAGCTAGTTTATTTATAATCTTACACAGTTCGATAGGAAAACTAATGGGCTTTCCGGGAAGGTATAATTTATTGCATATAATTATCAATATAACCACGAAATTTGCGTTTTTCTCAAGGTCAAACCAAAAAAAAAGAATAATCGAAAAATCCTCGCCGCGGGGGGCATTTAGGGTGAAAGTTCGCGAACGAGAGACAAAAACCCCCACTTCTCAGGGAAACCGTGTTACCCCAAATTTAACGCATGCGAAGCCGCGGGCAAAAGCTAGTAATATAAAAGTGAAAGTGAGTTTGTTTGTTTATTTGTTTGCCGTTTGTTGACGTCTTCACGCCTAAATAGCAAAACCGATTTTGATGAATTTTGGTACAGAGATAGTTGGTACCCTGGAGATGGATATAGGCTAATTTTTTTTTTAAAGTGAGAAAAGTGGGAGAAGTAGTAAAGTATATTAATAAACGCGGGCGAAGCCGCGGGTAAAAGCTAGTATAGCTATAAATGATTATAATATGGCATTTCAATGGATATTGTTCCATGCCGGACCAAATTAACAACTTAATATCCCGTTCAGTGTTGAATCAACAGACTAAGCAACAGACAGAGAAACTAGTGCGCCTCACCATCAACGATTGCATCACTGCTTACCATCAGGTGGGATCGCAGTCAAGCACTAGTTTATATCAATAAAAAAAAAGAAGATAAGGTTAAAAAATAAAACTGTCATTCAAATTCTTTATCAGTATCAGATATTTTTATACTTTTACTGGATGTTGAGTTCATTGCCATTGGTACATTATCTACAAATTGAAATTTTTTTTTTCATTTTTACAAGCTTTTATTTAGTTTCACCTGTCTCGATGTTTGTGTGTTATCAAATCTTGTAAATTAGATTTGACCCACTTCCCGGTTACCAATTGGGCTGAAATTTAGCGTGCATGTGTAAATCAGATCTCAATGAAATATCATTATGATTTGGAGCTGATCTGATGATGGAATAGGAAGATGGCTACAGGATCTTGGCAGTTACAGGACACAACCCCGTCGAGTTTGGGCTCGTATGATTCGTCTTGATGAATATTAATTATATAGGTATACCGAGCTATAAAAGCTTGCTATGAAAAAATGTTTTTCATTAAAAGCTTGTTTTTAACCCTTCAGATACCGTCAATTAGAGACACAATAGTAAGACAATAGATGCGCGGCCACCGGTGGTCGCTTGGGGATTCATGAATTAATAGTATCATTTCCAATTGGTTTCTGCAATAGTGTATGTTTGTCCTATATATTTGTTTATGTGGTTTATAATAAAGAATATAATAAATAAATAAGTGCTTAAGCAGCTTAATGCAGAAATCACTGAAAAAAATCATCTATTTTATGATTTTTTTTTTGCACTCAAGGACTGCTCCCGCTCTAGGCTAGAGTGGGCGTGGCGGAATTCTACTCACTATACTCACTTATGTTCCTTCAGTCGCCTTCTGCGTTCTAGGACCACGAGTATCCCTTTCATACTTTTCTCTATGGCCCTAGAAGGTATCAGCCCTACTAGGCTCTGGTTTGCTGAGATCTCTTTGAAGCACGCGTGGAATACTACACGCTGTCAACGACTTGGCCTACCCATTGCTGACCGTTCGCAAGCCTGTGCCTACGGTGGCCGAAGAGCGCCCTGCGATACCCATCGCCTGGAGCGTCTTCTGTCGCGGTAGTTGTGGCATGAGAACATACGTTCCCTCACTCTTGCGGGCACCTCCTTCGCTGGCATTACTGCTTTGCAGAAGGAGGCGACTGCCACCCATTCCCTCACGCTACGAACCATGGCTTGAAGCAGGTCCCGGCGCGTGAGGTCTCGGTCGCTGATAACATTAACTAGGACATAGCGGTGCTCTGCCCAAGCGTGGCTGCACCTCCACCGTATCCTCCAGATGGTCCGCACAATGGTGTGTGGGTGTCACTTAATCCAAAACAGCAATCTCTTGAACTTAGTATGTTGGTGGTACTCTAAGATAATAGAAGAATTATGCAACACAATTCCTCAACTTAAATCCAATATCTATTGTTACAGAACCACGGTTTTCGACGACAATACCCACAAATTTGGAGATATAATTGTAATAAAAAAGAACGGTGAAAAAGTAAATCTTCTTCAAGAAATTGTGAACTCCGACTTTGCATGTGAAGATGAGCACCTGTTCCATCAAGAGTTGAGATGCAATAATCTTAAAACAGAATTGAACCACGTCATGATGCATGAAGTTTTGAAAACTATTGAGGAGGCACACACAACCAGAAATATACCAAAGACAACATGGCTGTCGTTTTTGAAAAAGCATCATGATCTTCAGAAGGGAAAACAATCTTCAAGGCTGGAAGTATGTGACCAAGAGAGTGTGGAAACGTTGACCAAGAACAAGCTAAACGTTTTGAAACTTTGCCAAGATGTCGATGAAGTGTCTGTCGGTAGAGGTTGTGCTACAAGAAACTCTTTGATCTCCGGCAGTTCCAGCATTGTCAGTGTGGCATTAAAGAAGAAGTTAGAGTGGTTGGAATCTCAAAGCATTGCCAATCAAGCAAAACCTGCTCAACCTGGCACACCTGCCATGCATGCAGACAGTATTACAAATGCCATTAACTCCGATAAAAAGAAGAGAACTGATGATTGTGAAGTTGAACAGAATAATAACAAGATTTCTCCTAAAAATCTTTTGTCTAGATTTAACAAAAACGATAATATTACTAAAGGTAATTTTTATTTTATTTTCTATCGTCTAGGTATTTCAACGGAACATATTTTATTACCCAGGATTAAAAAGTACTCTATGTTCAGTATGTTCTATTCCAGGACTTGCTTTACCTGCAAATTTTATTGTTTTTCCACCATCAGGTGAGATGGTCAAACGCGAGCCTATCAATAATAATAAAAAAAAATGGCAGTAGACTTGCTCTCTTTTACATTACTTAAAAACAACTAAACGACGCTGTTAGCGCAGCATGTGAGCGATTGGCTGCTGAGCTGCAGAACTAATTCTGTTTGATGATTTTAGGTGATAAGCCACGCAAACCTGTTAGCAGCAGTGAAACCCTGGTCGCCTACGGACCAGCGGGGCTGCTACCAGACAAATTCAGCATCAAAGTCATCAAAACCACACCAGAAGTAGAAAAAGCACCGGTCAAAGAAGAAATCTATGCGAACACAGATTCCGAGGTAAACTTAAAGATAACTAACTTAGAGATACTGAAACGGATAAAGTTTATTAGTTCTAAACAAAACAATACCGTTACTAATAAGTTGAAAACAAAAAGTGAAGAACTGAGTTCTTTAAAAGGTAGAATTAAATATTTAGAAGAAAAACGGTTGAAACTAAATGATAGTCTTTCTTCTGTGTCAGACAAAGATAGTTCCAAGTGTGACTTGGATTCCGATGATGAAAGTGTAACAGGGTTGGAAGAAAAATTAGGTTTACGTAGAATTAAAAAAAGTGTTAACCTAGAACCGCAAACTGACAATTTTGATGTCAACGTAAAAACATTTAATGTTAATCCATTCAAGAACATTGACGGTACTATTTCTGTATTTGTTGATAAGCTAGTCAGCCCAATCCTAATGGTCCATACAAAGAAAAACAATCGCATAGAAGCTGTAAGCAATATGAGAGACATTCCATTTGGTAACGATATTCATGTAGTTTTAAGAAATATGGGTGTGCAGAAACCGATGAGGCCTCAAACGGTTTCATGGCCTACGATTCTCCGGGGACATAGCTTCTTCCTCGTGGGTCCGTGTAACAGTGGTAATACTATGGGGTACTTGCCAGCAGTTTGCCGTTTGGTTTATGATTTTAAAAACACTCCAGATAAGTTTGGTCTGAGCTGTATTATAGTTTGTGCTACTTCTCATTCTGTAGCCTCAGTCGAATATCAGTGCAAAATGTTTTTGCACAACGCGAAAATTTTCGCTTGTTACGTTGGTATGACTGATATGCATATTACAACGTCACTCTTGAACGGCTGTGACCTTTTAATCTGCACCCCTTCAATGCTAGTCCGTCTGATTCAGGAAGACTTCAGTCTTGACTTGAAAAGTCTATCTACATTCGTAGTTGACGACTGCGAACATATCTCTTCGATCTATCCCAAAGAACTTAAATTTTGCCTTCTAAAAATCAAGGATGTAGTCAAAAATCGCGCTCATAAAGAGTGGAAGGTCCAATACGTAATCATATCTAGGATGTGGTGTGATTTCATGTCGTCTTTAGCTAGGAAAGCTCCCGATTCTGTTGTCTGTATCAGTGCTTTCGAAGAGTGTGTCCTCTATTCCAAAGCTGCAACTTCGGTCGAGTTTGTAGCTCAAGAAAATAAGTTGACTACGGTTATGAACTTCTTGGAAGGCATTGATAAGTCCAAAAAGACTGTGATAGCTTGCAGATTCGATGACGAAGTCAAATTAATAGAAAAAGCTTTGGTTAAATTGAACTATGTAGTGTTTCCTTGTGACAGCACGATGAATGTGCAAGAATTGTACCACCTGGATAAAACCTGGAAGGATTATGAAGAGCCTGTTTTAGGACCGATTCTAGTGTGCTGTGACGGGAATTTGACCCATTTGAACGTCACAGATGCTAGTTACTTGATTCATTATTCCTTGCCAGATCTATTCTCTATGTTTTGTAAACGATTTGCTGTACTTATAGATAACTATCCGTCTATTTTTAAACGTGAAGAAAGCGATATTAAGATTAAAATTTTGTTAGACAGTAATAACATTGAACAACTGCCAAAGATTCACCAATTCATTAAAAGATGCACTCATGATGTTCCCTCGTTCTTAGATGAGATTAGCTCAAGAGTTCTTAACGAAAAGTATTTGAAGAAAGCTCAAAACTTAGTACCTATCTGTAGAAGGCTATTGACTTTAGGTAAATGTCCAGACTTTTGGAATTGTATCGAAAGACACGCTATATTCAAAGAATTTGACTCCCCAAAGCCTTGGCTCCCAAAGGAGGGTGTAATTACTTTCAATATATTACACTATCATTCAGCAGTGAATTACTCAGCCAGAATATTATCGTGTACGATTAAAAACAATGTTACAAAATACCAGCAAACTTACAGTTTGCTCTCCATTAAAATGGGAATGTATTACAGTAAAGAGGCAAACCGTAGATTACACGGTGTTCCTAAAGTAGGTGACGTGTGCGCAGTTACTCTGAAACAGAACCTATTCGTTCGCTGCCAAGTGGCTAAAATATTAGGACGTGAGAAAAACCGGGCTACATTTTTACTCATAAAACTAATAGACGAAGAAAAATACGAGACAGCTCGCGATACTAGTCTATACTATTTGCCCGACGAATTAAAGAGTATTGAAACCCACGTAGTTACTGTCATTTTAGCCAATCTTATGCCCCAAGACAAAGATGTGACCTTCTCGAAGTTAGCTGAAAACCAGCTGAAACGTATCACAGATGAAAATGATGAGATTGAAATGAGAGGTCAAATAATAATGGTCGTTGGTAACACAGTATTCGTAGACGCGTTAGAAGCATGCCAGAATTTGTCTTCATTAGAAGAAGTAGTTGTTAAAAGCGATTTCCGAAAAGAACTTTTAGACAGTCATGCAATACCTAACCCTGATCATATTATTAATTTAAGAAAAGTCAGTGATTTTGATAATGATAATGACATTCTTGAAGAAAATCAAGAAAATGTACAACTTGTAGAAGTTGCTAACCCTGTCAAAGCATTACCTCAAGGTAGATGGGCACATTTAGAAAGCGGAGGATTTTCTTCAGTATTCTTTATTCAAGCTGAAAATCCTAGTCAATTCTTCGTGCGGCCCGTCAAGTTTGACAAATGTCTGAATGCGTTAATCAAAGATATACAAAAACACGTAACGGAAAACCCGAAGCCGATAGAAAACATATCTCTAGGAGATATTGTCTTAGCCGAGTTTCCTGACGATGCTACACCTGAGAGAGCTCGAATTGACACTGACATTAAAAACGATAAGGTTAAATGTTTCTTTGTAGACCAAGGAGAATGGAGAGACGTGTCTATAAAGAAAATCTATCCTATAACTGAAAAATTCATTACTCAATTACCATTCCAAGCTATTGAATGTAGACTGGTAGGTATAAAACCTTTCGGAGATAATTGGACTGACTTTAGCACTAACTTTTTTGCTGATTCGTGTTTCGACTCTGTGGATAAACAGAAGCAGTTATTTATCAAATATTTTACTAAAGAAATGGCAAAATGTACCGAAGGGCACAAATATGGTGTAGTTTTAATTGATACGTACTCAGCTGAAGACGTTATTATTAATCTGATGATGGTGGATAGGGATTTAGCAGAAGAAAACGATGAGATAGAACTTTTAAATGATTTGGGTTTTGAAAGAATATCTGAAAATTCATCTGATACTGATACAGATGAAGACCCTGATCAGCCAGCTAACAAAATAAACAGATCATTTCTAGTCAACGATACAAATAGACAGATACAGCACATCTCAAATAATATGTCAAATAATTTGCTAAGATCTGTGCCGTTGATCGATTCAGATAGTAGTATGGACGATTTCGAATTTATAACTGACGATGCAGGTCATCTAGGTGCCGTACCAATAACCGAGGTAGTTTCGATTAAAGAACTACCGGATGATATAGAATGGAGTGATAAAGTTTTAGCTTCGCCTGTTACCAGTTATGTAGCTCCATCAAGCGTTACTTCGTCTCCTAACAGTTCTGTGCGACCATCAGACGTAGCGTCGTCTACTGACAGTTTTGTGGGTCCATCAAATGTAGCTTTATCAACCGACAATTTTGTGCGTCCATCAGGTGTACCTTTTTCAACCGATAATTTTGTGCGTCCATTAAGCGTAAGTTTAACAACCGACAATTTTGTGCGTCCATCAGGCGTATCTTTATCAACCGATAATTTTGTGCGTCCAGCAGGCGTACATTTATCAACCGACAACTTTGTGCGTCCAGCAGGCGTAACTTCAACAACCAACAATTTTGTGCGTCCATCAGGCGTAACTTCAACAACCAACAATTTTGTGCGTCCATCAGGCGTAACTTCAACAACCAACAATTTTGTGCGTCCATCAGGCGTAACTTCAACAACCGATAATTTTGTGCGTCCATCAGGCGTGCTTTTATCTACCGAGAATTTTGTGCGTCCATCAGACATCAGAACACTTAGCAAGCCTAAACTACTGTGGCGGCAGAATAAGCATACTGTGACAGTTCATATCAAACTAATAGTAGATGATTATGATCTTACTATCAAAGATAGATACATTAATTTTTCTGCAGAAGCTAACGATACCGTTTATGGCTTTGATTTTGAACTATACGGCGTTGTAGATCTGAAAAAATGTTCTCATTCAAATAAAGGACAATACATACAAGTTAAGTTATGGAAACTCATGGCTACGAATTGGCTGACGTTGACAAGACATAACGATTTAAAGAAATGGATTGTATATGATGTAGAAAGTATTGGTGTGTCATCAGATGAAGAATCTGAACTGTATGATCATAGAAAGAGTTTCATTAGAAATTATGCTGATAGTGATACAGATGATAACTTGCAAGATGATACTGTAGACTACAAATAATAAACAAAAAAATAACCGACTTCACTAAAAAATTGAATTGAATTTGAGGAGTTCTCTCGATTTCACCAAGATTCCATTATCAGATACCAACTTGGTGACTATGTGACCATTTGGGAAGTATACCCTGTCCAACAAAAAAAAGCATTTTTTTAAAATCTGTTAGCAAGCGACGAAGTTATGCGCGAACAAACATGAAAAATAAAAATACAAACATTCGAATTGAGAACCTCCTCCTTTTTTAGAAGTCGGTTAATAAAACAATGAAGCTAGAACTACATTAGATCGACGCACACGTGGACCACGCCTGATTTGTACGTAGAACGACGTCTCGTGGCGTGGATCTAATGTAGCCCTACAAGTCTAGTTTCCAGCGCCCAGATCGGCGTGTCTGGCCCACGTGCGCGCTGTGTTGTTCTATCAATGCAATCAATGCATTAAAAAAGTACATTCGAGTATTATTTATATATATTTTTATGTAATATTTTTTTAAATATATTAAATTGTGTGATGTTATAAATTTGCATGGTTTAATAGTTATTTTGTTCAAAAAAGTTATTATTCATCTGTGATTTTTTTTAAATGTTACATACTTATGAATGAGGAAATTATACAGGTTGTCACTAAAAAAAGGCACAAATAATACCTAATATTTTATTTATTAACCTAATGGTCTTATGATAACGTAGTGGTTAAGGCAATTACTTCTCATGCATGAGAGGCGGGTTCGAAACCGAGCAAACACACGGTTGGCGCAGTGGTTGAGCGATCGGCTACTACACTACGGATCGAGGGTTCGATTCCAGCACGCAACAAAACTTTGTATGGCCTATAGATATGTGTTCTGTGTCTATGTGTTTTGTGTATGTGATTTTAAATGTTTGTGAACGCAACCATGATATAGGAGTAATTCCTAGTCTGGGGTAACGTTTTTTAAAAATGAAACTTTTTAGAGTTTCGTATCGCAAGGGTAAAAACGGTACCCTATTTCTAAGACTTCACTGTCTGTCCGTCTGTCTGTCACCAGGCTGTTTCTCAAGAACCGCTATAGCTGGACAGTTGACATTTTAACAAATTGTGTATTTCTGTTGCCTCTATAACAAGAAATACTAAAAAAAAATTAAGGCAGGCTCCCATACAACAAACGCGATTTTTTGATGTATGGGTTCTATATTAATTTGTCCTAATAGTATGATTTCTGATGTTTATATATTGAGAGTCCTAAATATTATCCGCTTTCGTTCAGTGTATACGATTTTGTTTTGTAAGAGATTGTCCTCTGCGATAAGACCTCCCATTGTGTACCTACTTGTTTTCTTATATATTTGTTGTTTATTTTCTCTCCCTTGCGTCGTATTCCTCACTGCTGAGGATCGTGACTTCCTTGCTTCATCACTTTCACTTGTATGATATTCCTCCATCTGTTTTTCTCTGGCGGTGTGAAGGGCATTGTATACCGTTGAGTCAAGAGCGGTGCGGATTTTTTCAGACCAACGTATTGGGCTGCGCCCACGAGACCTCTTCGCATCTATTTTACCGGTCACGATGAGCCTTTCGAGTTTGCCACCGTATTTCATTGCAATGTGATCGACGTATTGCAGAATCTTGCGAAGACACTCGGACGATAACCGTGAGGAGATTTTAACTCCTCGCAATATGGATAGGTTGGTCCGAAATGCTGTCCAAGGGATACGGAGCATCCTTCTTCAGTACCACACCGAAAAGATACAAAAGACTAGAGTCCGTTCCAGTTTGGTATTGGTCTTTACGGAGATATTGCGATCCGACCAGATTTTTTAAAGCTGAGACATGGCGTTCTTGGACAAACCAAATCCATTCTCGCAACAGACGAATGGATCGGAAAGTTGTTGCTTTGCGTACTACCTACACAGATTCAAATAATAATAATGGTCGCCGGAGGAATATAGATAGATCGATTTGGTTCGGAAGCAAACCAAATTCGTGGTCCGATCGTACCTAGTTCGAGTGTTAACACAATTAAGTTTGTAAATTATTCTGGCTATGTCTGTTATGCCCCATGCCACGACTAGAACTGATAACAGTATTACTAGACTTGCTAGCTGGTCGTTCCGTGTTGCCATTTAACTATACCCTATTTTTTTAAATAAGCGCCATGTTTGACGCGAATAAACTCTTTTTCTTTCTTTCTTCTATTTGCGTTAAGAATAGAAATTTAAAGAAACCTTTTTTACTGTCAGTTCAACCGATTTTAACTTCTATTTCGTAGCCATAAGGATGGCATTAAACGCAAAAAAGTGGTTTCAATACTATTTACTGTAGCTGCCATTTGTCATTCCACCAACGTAATAAAAGTCAAAATCGGTTGAACGGACAGTAATAAAAGGTTTTCATAAATTACTAATGTTATTTTGAACAGGGTATGGGTTCATATATGAGGCCGATAAGATATCAATTAACAAATTGTCTTCAAATCTTTGGTGGTAATTTGTGAATTCTCGTTACAATAATTCAAGTGAGATCTCGTTTATTATTAGTGATAGGCTCGCGTTGGACCACCATCTCACCTGATGGTAAGCGATGATGTGGTCGACGATGGAGCACGCTAGTTTTTAGAAAAGTTAAGCAACCAAGGAGTTTTACCTAGTGCAGTATCTCTAATGTAATTTTTTTTTCTTTTTAGTGTTTAAGTATTTTTTTTTGTGAAGTATCCTTATGAGATCTATCCCCCACCTATGGACGGGGTTGAGACTGATCATCTCTCAGCCAGTGCTTATTATTAATTTCTGTACATACACTTAGTTTTATTGTTTTTTTTTTTCTCAAAATCTCATAATATAACAACAAGATGTCTGTTGAAGCCAGCGTCAAAATGCCAAAGACAACAAAGAGTAGTTGCAACAGATAACCTGGACAACTCTTTTGTCTATGGTGTATGGTGCAATACACTGAGTACATTTCTAATCAATACAGTTAAGCTCTGTATACACGGCCTGGCGAGGAATTTTTTTGTCATGAGTTGTGCGTCTATTCAGGCAGAATAAACATGTTTTCTTTCTTTCTTTCTAAGATTAAATGTAACGAGAATATTGTAATAATTACAATCAAGAGAATCTATAGTTTCTTTTTTTTATTGTCGAAAAACGTTCTTGCACGTTCTTGTCCATAGAGATCCGAGTTTTGAAAAGTGTAAATAGCTTCTTTCAACGAATTGACCAATTCTTTAAGCTTAAGTTAGCTTCGCGTTTAGGAATGGAGTGTTTGCAGATTTTATAACGATGATTTTTATATTCTTTTTTAGTATTTAAGCTTTGTTTGTGGAGAAATCCTCGCGTGTACAGACTGTAGCCAGCATTATCTGACCCACCGGAATTATAATATCTTATTAAGTCTTAAGAATTGGAATGAGAAAGTGAGGAACCATGATCGTTGGAAGGAGTGGAGGGAGGTCTTTGCTGCTGGGCAAAGGCCTCCCTCCCCTCTTTAGGACAATATGGGCTAACTATAATAATAAAAATATTAAGCCTGTTGTTACTGTTTGTCTTGTTATCTTGTTGGTTTATCAAGAGGGTGGGTCAAGCAATTCTGGGTCAATTCTCAGTTCTGATAATGTCAGACTCCCACCGACTAAATTCCTAATCTAAGTCTGATTATTTATCTGAAGGCCAATTCACGTTGTTTGAAATCGCTAAAATAAATTACAAGTCGCAATGTTGTCAGCGAAAAAAAAAAAATAAAAGGTAGAAGGAAAACACGGTACAAATTGACAAAAAATTACAACACTCGTTAAAAAATTCTGCCGGGACTGTTCGTCAGCGTGGTTCTAGAGCTCAAAGGTCAACTGAAAGAGCCCGGGTGGTTTAGTCAGTAAAGCCTCTCAAAACCCCTTAAAAACGGGGGTTAGGAATAATGTGGTATAGTGGTTCCAAGGCTTTCAAATACTTTTAGGTTTACTTGACAAATCCTTTCCATTTTATGGAAGAAAAAGAAAACTTTGCGTTATATTGGGGGCTTGGGGTCTTCACTTTCGCTGATGTACTAAAAATAAAAGAAACTAGTAAAAACTTTGTGAGTTGATGTATCAGAGGTATGTATGAAGGGTCGTAGCGTCATCTATTTCGCCACAACATCATCATCATATCAGCCGAAAGACGTCCACTGTTGGATATAGGCCTCCCCCAAGCGTCGCCAAAACGACCGGTCCTGTGCGTCACGCATCCATTGGATTCCCGCGACCCTGATCAGGCTGATCTTCCAATGCTGCGTCTTCCGGTACGTGGTCGCCACATAGGAACTAAAATACAGAAATCTTGCAACGCTATATCAGAGTTCTCTTCGCGATTAGAACATATACAACAGTCCGAAAACAACTATCGGGCAGTTTTTAAGACCAGACACAATACCCATATTATTGGACATAGGTTCTCCCAAGTTTTGCTGTAATGACCAGTCCTGTGCGTCTCGCATCCATCAGATTTCCGCGACCCTCACTAGGTCATCAGTCCACCTTGTGGGAGACCCTCAAAGTTAAAACGCTGCGTTTTCCGGTACGCGGTTGCCACTTCAGAACTTTTCGTCCCCATCGACCATCTGTACTGCGAGCAATGTGCCCTGCCTATTTAAGTTCGGCCATTATTCGGGTTATGTCGGCATCCTTGGTTCTACTGCGGATATCTTTATTCCTGATGTGCTCACGAAAGGAACATCCGAGCACAGCCCTTTTCCTTGCCCTTTGGGTGGCTTTAAGTATTCTGTCTAAGCTTTTGTTGTTAGCTAAAAGTAATACTTAGTTAGGGTTGATACCCTGTTTCATTAAACAAAATGGAACGGTCCAGACAAATACCTACAGTACATGTGTTCTTTCTCATGTTCATCATCATCATCATCATTTCAGCTGATATACGTCCACTGTTGGACATAGGCCTCCCCCAAGCGTCGCCACAACGAACGTCTCGTATCGCGTCTCGCATCCATCGATTTCCCGCAACCTTCACCAGGTCATCAGTCCAGCTTGTCGGAGGCCTTCCAACTCGCGTCTTCCGGTACGCGGTCGCCACTCCAGAACCTTTCGGCCCCACGGCCATCTGTTCTGCGAGCAATGTGCCCTGCCCATTGCCACTTAAGTTTGGCAATTCTTTGTGCTGTATCGGCAACTGTAGTTCTCCTGCGGATATCTTCATTTTTGATTCGATCACGCAAGGAAACCCCGAGTATTCCATTGCCCTTTGGGTGACTTTAAGCCCACTTACTTACTTTAAGCTCACTTTGGGTGGCTTTTTGCCCATTGTAAGTGACCACATTTCGGAGCCATATGTCATCACTGGCAACACGCACTAATCATAGACTTTCGTCTTGAGACACTGTAGTATGTTGGACGAGAAGACACCGCGTAGCTTCCCGAACGCTGCCCAGCCAAGTTGGATTCGACGGTTGACCTCTTTCTCGAAGTTCGACCTACCCAACTGGACTGTCTGTCCGAGGTAGACGTAATATTCCACAACTTCGAGTGTAGAGTCTCCGATCTTGATAGGAGACTTCTCATGTTGCTAACTCCCCATTTCTTTATTGACCTTCAGTTGCAGAGCTTTCTACTGATCGTAGCGAAGCTGAGCTGAGCTGCAATGCGACAACTCCTTTCATCGTACAAATTGAACCGGCTTTTGATCACTAGTCCGACGACTGTATAGAAATCGAGACTAATAATAACGTATTAAAATTCATTGTAGCATATTGTGTATACACGTGTAACTGCAATTTCTCATGGGACTGGACAATGGTCACGTGCAGACATCAATAGAATCCGTTCGTTTTTGGTCCCCCATTCATGCAAAATTTAATAACAGATTGGATACTTAGCGTCAGCTGCCAACCGTCCGGCATCTGGCAATTTTTCAAGGGCACTAATACCCTATTTTTGAGAGTCCCCTCCATATTTCCACTCCGATACGCAAATAAATCCTTTTATTAGTCGTATTTAATTTCATGGTACACTCGCCTATTTTGCTTTATAATGGCCAGATGGTCAAATCATTCGTGGATGTGTGGAGCTTTGAAGAGCGGACAACAGTTGAGATTATTAACTATAGATTCTCGGTAACAAACGGCTAAGTGCATATTATTATCAAAATCAAAACATTTTGCGACTTTTTTTCATGATTTTCTTCACGTGATCACGCGGGCGAAGCCTCAGGGAGCAGCTAGTACCTACGTCATAAATCTAAAAAAAAATTAAACATCGATCAAAGTTACAACGAACTACAAAAACTGTTACTTGATGCTACGGAACCCTTCATGGGCAAGTCCGACTCGCACTTGGCCAATTTTTTGTTTACTGTTAATAATATTGACATGATTTTAAAGTTTTGATATTCATCCTAATAGATAATGACTTATTGCCCCCAATATTCCTCATTACCAATAGAACAAACAATAGTCGTACAATTGTTTACCATTAAGTTTGCATATAAATATTCTATGAGTTGCAGTGTACACGGTGGCGCTAGGAAGCATGCTATCTGGTTGCGCCACCGATTTTGTTAAATATCTCGCGAATCTTTCAAGTACTATTTTTAATTTATTTGGTACAATAATGAACATATTATGTACATTTACTCTCATTACCTCCGATTCAAAATGCGACTGTGCCGCGGCCAGAAAGTACCACGCAACGGTTTTAATGGGGCGATGTAGCTAAAACCATCAATAAGTGTAAAATTTTCAACGATCCTAACAAAATTCTAAATCTTAAAATCTTAGCAAAGAGTGCTTCAGTTTTTCCGAGGATCAATTTTTTTACTAATCTAACGAGCTGCCTTCAACGAACCCCAGCATATTAAGGGTCCATTATGTAAGTGGTAGGGGTACATTACAAGGTGCAAGGTTTCTTCCATTTCAAGGTTGATTTTCTGATGCGTTCAAGTATCCCGCAAAAACCATCCAACCATCTTGTAGTAGTCTGAATGTCTAACCATCTATCTTATAGTAGTCTAAAAGTCTAACCATCTATCTTGTAGTAGTCTGAAAGTCTAACCATCTATCTTGTAGTAGTCTGAAAGTCTAACCATCTATCTTTTCAAGTAGTATTGTTTTGCCTAGTAAGTGGGTTGTGGAGGTTGATAGGCAGTTTTTCCATGTAAACCACAGGTTTTCAGCCGCATCAGGGTAGACAGGAAGCCGACCCCAAGCTAGTCGAGATAAGGTTAGGGAGATGATCATTATTATTGAGATAAAGCGCTTGACAGTTTGTAACATTACTTGATTTTTTGTTTTATAAAATACATTCAGCTGAATATAGAACCTCCTTTTTTTCTTTTTGATGTTGGTTAAAAATAAGAATTTACGTGAATTGGCCGTCTCAAACTAATGCCTTGATCACAGGCGAGGCGGTGCTCTCGGTCGAATACTCGGTACGTATAAACAAAGCGTCGAGTGCTAATCTCTACAACTCGCTAACATCACTGTCTCGGCCGAGCAACATGTTATTGTCTCGCCCTTTTACTCGGTACGTGTGATCAAGGCATAAGCGATTATAATTTTTGGTATTATTTCTTTTTATTGTTTGTTTTTAAGTTTTTGTTAAAATTAAAATAGAATAAAATAAAAAAGACACCAAATAAACAAAATTTGTTAAGTTTTTTTTTTTTTTTAATTATATTTTTGTACTGTTCAGCCACGGCTGTTATTTTTTTTCCAAATTGGAAATTCTCATATGTCGTAGTTTGTTGTTTCCAATTTATGTAAGTTGCAGTTAATAAATTGGTTTATTTTTTATTTTATTTTGTTTTAATTTTTTTACTAATTGTTTTACAAAAACTACTAATACTAACTATTTGGATAACGTTAAACTTTTAACCGCCGGTGTCGGATATATCCGACAAACACTCGCGTTTATTCAGCCAGGGTCGCACATCCACGACCAAATATTCCATCTCGTGCTCTTCTGTCACTTATATTGAAGAGCTAAACAAGGAGTACCCAGTCACACACACGACCCTGGCGAATAGCACACGAAAAGACTGGCCGGATTAATCCGACGCGGGCTGTTAATGGGTAGCATGCGAAATAGCATTGCGTGGTCGCATCAGAAATGAAGATATCCGCAGGAGAACCAAGATTACCGACATAGCCCGAAGAAACGTCAAACTTAAGTGGCACTAAGGGCACATTGCTCACAGAACTGGTCGATGGGGACGAAAGGTTCTGGATTGGCGACCACGTAGCGGAAGACGCAGTATTAGCAGGCCTCTCACAAGGTGGACCCATGACACCTGGTAAGGGTCGCTGGATTCCGATGGATGCGAGACGCACGGGACCGGTAGCTGGTAGTTCTGTCGAAGCTTGGGGGAGGCCTGTGTCCAGACACAAAATAGATAGGTACAGAAGACAATCTCGTGTATGTACTTCACTTTTTATACCTACGCTCGGTGGACGCACACTAATGAGCGTTTGAGCCGGAACTGTTTGACGAGCGGGCCGAGACGCTTCGAGATATCGTGTCCGTGAGCGATGTCTGTGTGCGTTGTGAGAGCGCGCACAGTATGTAGATTTACTTCTGTACCTATATATTTTGTGGTCCAGATGTGGACGTCTTTCGGGTAAAATGAAGATGATGAATAATAATAATAATATTTCACAATTATCACAACGCTGTCTAGTCCCAAGCAAACCAGAGCTTGTGTTATGAGTACTAGATAACTGATAAACACACTTACCTATATATTTCTAAATACATACGTATATAGATAAATTACATCCAGACACAGAACAAATGTTTATGCTCATCAAACATTTCTCCTGCGTGGAATCGAACCCACGATCTCCGGCATAGCAGTCAGGGCCACTAACCACTAGACCAACAAGCCAGTCAATGTCAAAGTATAAGTGATGAAGAAAAAAAAATTCTTAAAGTTTTTATTAGTCCCTCGCTACACTCGGCCGCCAACTCCTTCTCGGGACTAAATAAGTAACTTTAACCCCGAGGTAAGCACTGTGCTTTTCATAACGAATACAAGAAGATAGACCTAGTTTTCTTTTTTAATAATTTGACAGCTGTTAGTTGAAAGTAAAACTCTCTAGGGATGAAAAGTGTGATACTTTTCAGTCCGCTCCTCAGGCAACTTCAGACCTACTTTCAGAGTATGAGTAATGAAAAAATTATTTAAGTTTTAGTGAAAATAGTGACTGGGCGGGATAACTCTGTTGGGTCCGCTAGTTAATAATAGGTGTTTTTATTATCTATACAACGAACTCCATGGATAATATGATTTACCTGCATTTGGGCTGGCCTTCAGCACCGAAACTACAGCACATGAGTAGACAAACCGTACAGAGGCAAAACTTCAAACAACCGCTCGAATCGGTTGCACTTGCACTACATAAAGCGCGCGGGGAATGTGTGAGTGACCACCGTCCGCTTGTTGCGTACGCGTCGAATACGCAACTAACCGATTCGAGCGCTTGTTTGAAGCTTTGCCTCTGTACGGTTTATCTACTCATGTGACTACAGTTTCCTCATCTTATTTATATCTCGTTACAAATTTACAAATGCTAAATAAACATTGTCACAAACATGAACCATCGCACTTTACAATCAATTATTTGAATTTCCACAAAACCATCTTGTTGTCACATGCGGTCATATCCTTTTTTGACGTCAATAGCAATATAGCATCACGCTCGCGTCCAATCCAAAGATTTTATATATCCTACTAGAGTAGACTAGATTGACTACGAAAAAATATTACACTCTCTAAAGTGTTCTTTATTCTCATTAGCATTAAGTTCATGTGTGTTCACGCAAAAGGGAAAAATGGCCTGGAGCAAGACACTGAGATAAATCCTCCGTGTCCCTTTCTCACCTTCTGCCAGAAAAAAATAAGAAACTGATGGTAGTTTTTAGATTGTTCCAGTTATCGTTAAATAGTCCGTGTTCATGCATTTTGATAGGTTTATGCAACATAAAATGAATTGCAACTAAATATTTTACTTCAAATAATGCTTCTTGAAATTTTATACGCATTCTTCTTGTATTTAATGATGATTTCATTTAGATATAGTAGCTATTCGTAGTAAATTTCAAATTATGAAAGGCAACATTTAGGAGGTTTCAATTAGACATCAATATAAACAACATGGCTGATGCTTCAGAGGGCTGAAGTTGTATTTTTATTTATTACAAGTTTTTATCTCAATATTTAGTAAAGTATAAAGTGTGCAAGATGGTCAAAACGTTGCTGTGTAAAGTTTTGCAATAGTGATGAGTATCCTGGTTGTGGAATTTCATTTTTTTGGTAAGTTTTGTTTTGTTTACAAAATATTTATGTAGGGTGACAACAAACATCGTTTTGAATTTCATGCGGGAATTAAAACATTAACTGCCTGTAAAAATCGATAGAGAAAGGGGGGGGGGGCATCATAAACGATTCAGAAGACGGACTGAGTGCTGCAATTTAATAAATTTTTGTTGTGTACTGTTCAAGTTCTGAGGAGGCTCAATATTTTTTTTTAAATTAAATCAAGCACCAACCAATTTTACTAATTTTATCTTCCCTGTTGATCGGGCGCCTTTGGCCGCTCGGCGATCTTCGGCTGCTCTCGTGACACAATGGAAAGCGGCGAGCAGTGGCAGCCAGAGGTGCGGCATGCGGGTCTTCGGACCACTTCAGTATATAGTTATCTGTGACCACTTTTTAAAATGACACGCGTGTGCTCCAATAGCTTCTCCACATCGATATAGTACATTCGAGAATTATATTCATTTTAAATCATAGTCTACTGTCTTTAAGTTTAGTCGTTAGGTATAACTTATCCTGCTCTAAGGTAGAGCACCTTACGCTCCATCTTAGAGTGGGACACGTTATTTGAGGTTTATACTGAATAAATATATCCGTGTCCTTCAGTTGCTCTTTGTGTTCCAGGACCATGGTTTCCCTTTCGGAAATTCCCTGTGGCCCTAGTGGGCATCGGCAATAATTAGTAGTAGTAGTTAGTATAAATAAGTTTATAAACCAGTCGAGGATCATTTATTGAATGTATTATTTATTGTTTATTTGTTAGTTAATAAGTACAATTTAACGTAATAAAAAATGTACAATTTGATGTCACGCATCAGTCTATTTTTAATAAATTAAAAATAAAAGAATAACATTAGTTGTATTATAAACTAAATAGTTTTTTCTTTCAGACAAACCTTATTCTGATAGGTGCAGCCGTACAGAAGTGATCTTACGTAGGTACTCACAAATTAGGCATTTTTTATCAGTGTAGGTATTTCATACTCGCATAAGAGGATATTGCTATCGTTATTGGTAGCAAAATAAAGGGCACGCTGGCATAAGAATAGGCTTATTTATAATTAACCTTTTTTGTAATTGTTATAAACTAGTGCCTGCTCTCTCACCTGATGGTAAGCAGTGATGTAATCTCTGATGGTTAGGCGCACAAGTTTAACCCTTCGGATACCGTCAATTAGAGACACAATAGTAAGACAATAGATGCGCGGCCACCGGTGGTCGCTTGGGGATTCATGAATTAAAACCTATTAATGTCCCCTCTGCTGGGACTCAAACCTCCTCTCTGGGAAAAGGAATGGGCCGTAAACCACTACTCGTGAATTGTGCGGATTTATGCGATGTAATTTATATCTTCGAATCCCTACTAATATTATAAATGCGAAAGTAACTCTGTCTGTCTGTCTGTTACGCTTTCACGCAAAAACTACTGAACGGATTTAGATCAAATTTGGTAGGTAGGTAGAAGAGACACTGGAATAACACATAGGCTACCTATAATCCCACTGCTGTGCACGGGTCTCTGCCCGCGCGATATAAACTGTAGTCCACGCGGGCGAAGCCGCAGGCGGAAAGCTAGTTGTTAATAAAAATGTTATCCTCCTGATTAGGCGTCTGGGATAGATGAATTTCATGACAACATCAATTAGTAGGTGGTAATTCAAGCATTTTTTATTAATCGATGCAACTATACGACACCAATATAAAGTATAGACATCAGCTATTTCCTAATCATTACATAGAAAACTCACAGTTCCCTTTTGGTTTTGAACTTACATGCCTATTTTAATGTATCAAAAATATCTTTAATTCATGAATCCCCAAGCGACCACCGGTGGCCGCGCATCTATTGTCTTACTATTCGCGCATCTAGTGTCTCTAATTGACGGTATCTGAAGGGTTAACTAAAATATCTTTAACTAAATTGTCCCGTGTATGTAGCTAGTGTATGGACACACTAGTAGAACGAGATGACAGGACTCTTTGTAACTTTCCTTGTCCGGTACGCTTTTGAGGTTGTCGTAATCAATCTAGTACTAGTATATATAAAATCTTTGGTCCAATCACGCATTAGCGTGAGTCTATGCCAGTCTATACAAATCGCCACAGACTATAAAAATGGGTTGCACAAATTGTGCTACGGGCGCGTCATGGTGTTGCCACTTTATATAAATGTATGTATTTATCTATTTATTGTACTCATCTTTATTTTTCGGATTACATCGTTTGGTTTAACTGTATCGTTTACGTCGACACAGCGACCGGCCCACGCTGAAAACCAGCACTGTGAGCTCATCGCATTATGCGTGAGGTCACAGCTTTATGCTGAGCGTTGGGCCGTTTTGCGCGGATGAGACGCATATCTTCCCTATCGACTGATGTTATGTTATGGTTGTTATTTAGCTTTAAGTATGCGTCTTATTTCGCGTAAATAAAATGTTTTTCTTTCTTCTTTCTTTCCTTGTAAACAGTAATCCTTACAGATGGACCATACGTCGCATCTTGCACCATCATAACCTGCTGTGCATTAGTAGTACGTTTATCCACACATCGAGCCCTTTTCAATGAGCCTAAACTCGATATATCTGCTGTTAGTTGTCGAGGACTTAGGTACTCTGCAGACTATCCTGACTGCAGCATCAGGTCATGACTTGATCATTAAAACAATTTACTAAAACAGTATCAAAGATCAAAACAATTTACTAAAACAGTCCTTGCCTGTTCGACTAACTTCTTACTGTTAAGGAGTTGTACCTTCCATCATCAGCCCAGCTACCTGAGATGGTAACGACCATACGCAAATAAATAAGATACTTAAAAAAATATGCGAAAAACAATAAGTGAGCCTATAAAATTTGAGGGTTGCCCTCAATTTCTCCAAGATTCCAACATCAGATTCTAATTTGGTGACAATGGGACCACCTCAGAACTATCTACTTTCGAACAAAAAAAGAATTTTGAAAATCCGTCCACATTTGGCGGAGTATTCGATGAACAAACATACAAAAAAAAAAAAAAAAACAAACAGTCGAACGTAGTAACTCCTCCTTTTTGGTAAAAAGCAACAATTGCACAACGATGTTCTAATGGTAGGACACTGATCAAAGGTACTGTAAAAATGTTCGCAGATTACCGCAAAGTTCGTCAGTCATTCATTTGTCATTATGTACGAGATTACCATTCTCAGCCATTTCTTTTAATGGAGTGTCAGTGGTTGATCATTGGAAAGTCATAATGACGCCATTATATTAGCAGATTACCAAAACTTGTCAAAATCACCATTCTGACACTATTGTAATAGCAGACTTGAGGCCCTTGTGACTAGACCACTGCTGGTGTTGTCACAGTTTTGTAACAAGTGCCATTATATACATAAGTGCAGTGCAATAAGAGTCACTTTATGAGCAAGAGTATTGAAAGAACACGTTTTATCTGCATGTAGGTTGTCCCTCAGCATTGAAACTACACTCTCCTTGAATGCAATAGTTCTGACAGACTGATACTGTAGACTCACTCTTCAAGTTACACGGCATCAGACCTTGAAGAGCATCGCAGCTCTTTATTCCCTGAATTTGTTCTTTTATTGTGTAGTTGGTTTCCATACGATTATATTCCACAGTCTGATCTAAACATTGAGTGTAGTTTTGTTTTCACAGTTCCTTATAGTTCTGCCAGTAGATGAAGTCTTTTGACAGGGCCAATGAAAGTGTGTTTCTTACAATATATAGTATTGTACTGTTCTTTCCATTAAAATTGGCACTTTCAAACGACCACTGTTTATCATTGGGTATTATGTATTTTAATTCTTTATTGTACACCATCCATGATAATTTACAAAATATGTGGCTATCAGAGTTCATATACATAGGCGAGGTATTCTGATCCCGATTTCCGGCCACCGTAGACGCGGGCTCGTGGACGGCGAGCCATGGGTAGCTCGCTGTCCGACCGTCCGGTAACTGTCCGGACCAAGCCCATAACGTCGACTGTTGCCGCGCGCCTCAAGGAGTTGTCAGCAATAGGAGGGGCCCAGCTGGGTCGAAGCCTACTGGGGCCAGGGTTATCCGAAAGGAAGCTCGAGCCTCGGTATGTAGAGGCTAGAGAACGGGGTGGGTTTTTAGTCAGTAAGAGTCTGACACTATCTCCCGCTCCACCCAAGAGCGGGGGTTGTCATTAGATGATTTTTGCCCATCGTAATTTTTTTTTTTAAATGCACATAGGCGAGCTTAACTCAAATTTGAGTTTTCTTCCAGCAAACCATTAAGTGATAGATCACAGTTGAGGGTTGGATCCAGTGCACAATTTAATATGAATAAAAAAATACATAAACATACCTACATACATAAATACATACTTAGGGTCAGGGAGGAAACAGTGACTCGGATTTTTTCGATACGCTCAAAAATGTAGTAAATAATAAATAATCAAAGTGATTTTTTTATATCTTGAAGTCAGGTTACTACATTTCACTATTGTGTCATTATATTTTCATTACACTTTAAATTAATTAAACTAAAAAATAAAATATAAAAAAATAGATTTGGGTCACTGTGTACCGGTGGATGTATACAGCGACTCAATAGTGTAGTACACAGTGACTCTAATAGAATACAGTGGCTCAGTGAAAATAAAAAAGATATACTTAATCAAAATTCTTTATTATCTCTCATAAAATGACTAATACAAATGTAGGAACTTCAATATATGAATTAATATAATCAGTCTTAGAATTATATTTTAATTATACTCTGGTTCACACTTTAACTTCTTACGCTATTACTTTTTAAAATTATGAGATCACAATGTAGGTACTAGACAAATTTTCTACAAAAACTGAAATAATTCCTAAAAAAATAATTAATAAATGTTAAAAATTATAAAAAAAATCAACTAAATAATCAAATGAGATCAAATTTCACCAAAAAAAAAAGATATCTAATATCTAATCGTCGTTAACTAATTCACAGTAATAAAACTAAAATCGATTGAAAAATAATAAAATGGTCTCGAAGCTGTTCCAATCATTAACGGTTTAGGTAGAATAAATTTTAAATCGTCCTCTTTTACAATAGACAGATCGGGCTTATTTGGCATAATAAACTTATCAGAACCAGGCTTTCGCCTCAAAAATGATATGTAAAATTCCATGTTCTCATTTCGCTCCTCTAACACTTTTCCGATATATAAGGATCTCTGTTTTTTGGTAGCTAATTGGACAATAACATATTCGCCTTCTCGAGGTGAATGAGGTAAAGGTTTCTTTAAATCTTCATCCGTTAAAATAATGTTTTCGTTATCAGTGTCAGCGTCATTTTCATATTCATGATTGTTATCTGTTGGCCATTCCATGTCGTCGTCCGAATCTTGTAAAAATACTTCTTCATTTTCCATTTCTTCATCACTGCTTAATATTGTTCGAGTAATTTTACTTTTCTTTGCGTCATTTTTTCTTTTTTTTACTGTCTTTTCTTGTTCCAACAACAATTTTTCAGGTGTGTCGGTAGCAATTAGGCTGCGTCTTGGATTCCTACGTTTTCTGTCATTTTGTATTTATTGGATCTCTGAACTCAAACGGACTTTTAAAGAAACTTGTGAGGATGAGATCGGTGGTATGTTGACGAATGAACTCGATGGTATGTTAATGGATGAGGTCGACGATAAATTGATAAATGACGTTGATGGTATGTTATTAGATGAAGTCAATGGTGTGTCGATAAGCGAAGTTGAGGGTATATTAATGGATGAAGTCGATGTCATGTTGATGGAGGCTGAAAATGCGTTTTCTGTGATAATGTTTGCATTCGGTTGGTTGTCTTCTACAGTTTCTTTGAAAAATAATGGCTCTTCCAAGACACATAATCTAAGTGGTTCAGTAGACTCATTTGTCTTGAAATTTATAGGTTCGTTAGGGAAATCAAATATTTCTAAATTAGTTTGTTCAGACATCTCAAGTAAGCTTGGAGAAATAGGACTGCGAGTAACTTCATCTTGACGAAGGCTTTCCGGGCAGGGACGATCGGTGACTGAGCTTGGCAGAAAATCTTCGTCTGAAAAGACGTGCCTGTCAAAAGGATAAATTCCACACTTCGCGAAGGAATTAACTATATTTCTTGGCGTCATTGCTTTCTGAAATGCAGTTCCTATTATTTCACCTAAGTCATAAATAGTGACTGGCCTGCCAGGATTTCTCAGAAGCCAAGAATCAATGGCAGCATTATAAAACGTTTTAAATGGTCCGTATATGCCTACGTCAAGTGGCTGTAGCATAGCAGATGTATGGGGATGTAAAGTCAATACATTCACCCCTGATTTTTTTGCCAAGTCTAAAGCTTCCAGACACAAATGTGATTCATGGTTATCCATAATTAAAATACATGGATTTTCCTTTGATGCGTTTGTGTGTTTGATAAAATGCTTTATGACTTCTGGGAAAATCGAAGAATTCATCCATCCAGTCGGTGTCGCCAGCCCAAGAGTTCCAGGTGGTGTGTTTTTAATCATGTGGTCTTTGAATGTCTTCCTAGGAAATACCATCACGGGGGGCAAAAAATTCCCACTAGCACTCACTATACAACAGGTTGTTACTAACGTTCCTCTTTCTCCGCTTGTCACCTTCCCGATAGTTTTCTTACTTTTTGGCGCCATCACTTTTTGAGGTTTTTGTACAGTGGTAGTAGAAGTTTCATCCAGGTTAAATATTCGTGTGCCATCCGCAAAGGCAGGACTACATTTCATTAAACTCTCCAGGTTATCATAAAATTTATTGACATTGTTTCTATCCGGCCACCACCACACTCCATGACCACCGGTGGCCGCGCATCATTGTCTTAATATTGTGTCTCTAATTGACGGTATCTGAAGGGTTAAAAGCTGTAGCCCTGGCAAGACTGCATGGCTCAGGTTTTTTCAAGCTAATATCATGTCTACGCCTGAACGACATCAACCAGTCTTTGCCAGCCATTTTATTTGCTTCCCACGAGGCAGGCATTTTCAAATTATTTATTTTAGCACATTGATATGCTACTTGTCGGCTTTCTTTGGCAGTCAGCCCATAAAACAAAAGAGAACAATGAGTAAAGTACTCTTTGAGGACTTGTTCTTGTGCCGCTGTGAAAATTTTATTAATCGCGTAATTTGGCTCCAACTGTTGATCGTCAAGAGTTTCACAGTTTTTTGTCTTCCAATAATATCTTTTAAGGGTAGCAAATGCAACACCGACCTTCTTAGATGCTTGTCTTATCAAGTCTCCATTTCTTATTAAAAACAACCCTTTAATGTTTTCATGTGTTGCTTTTCCAATTTTTCGTTCTGCAGATTTTTGCCGTGGCATTCTATCAACAAAATATAATAATTAAACAAATTACCAAAAAAATCAAAAGGAAGTCATAGAACTGCAAAATATAAACTGAAGTAGGTACACAGTGGCTCACGAGTCACTGTACACAACTCCGCCATTTTGATTATTTCATATTCAAATGGATCGAGAAATCAATCAATAAACTGAATTAAACACACAAAGGCAATCTGCATAAACATAACTATAAGACAGAAAAAATGATTACAACATTTATTATATACTTTAGATATTAAAATCAATCAAACTTACGTTGAAATGTAATTTTGTGAGCACTAAAACAAAAACACGTGGTGGCACCACTGTTCGGCGCTTGAGACGCCGGCTGACTGGTTTGTACAAGTCCGAGGACCGTTAGCTTCAAACGAGGGAGGGAGATAACAACTGTGTACGTCTTATTCTAGCCGAAGTAGTAATGAGTCACTGTAGCCGCCTGAGTCACTGTTTCCTCCCTGACCTATACGTGTTTTCTTAGTCCAGTATATTTTTTGTGTTTGTTGATCGATGGCCAAGCTCAGTCGATAATAAACAGGGCCGCCTATCAATACTTCTCTCTCGGAGGCATCTAACCGAGCCCTCTTTATCTCAAAGCCTGTGACCCAGTAACTACAAATTCAAAACGAATTCAGCTGAGCATAAACCTGCTCACAAGGGCAAACATAGTGAAACATAAATAAATAAAATAAAATAAATTTTATTTAAGAATCTTAATAAAAAACTTTTAAATTTTTTGTTATTTTCATGAATCGATTTATTGGAGATGCAAGTCTTTTCTTGGGTTTCTAAAAGTTCTACGATAATTTCAATAAATGCCTATAGCAAGCTTTTTTTATGGTGGGAAATTCATCCAATGACAACCCCCGCTCCTGGGCAGAGCGGGGGATAGTGTCAGACTTTTATTACTAATCTTACTCTTTAATATTTCTATGTTCAAGTTCGAGTAAATATTTCAACTAAGATTTCAAAGCGAAAGTAATTTTGTATAATTTTAATACTTCAATATGTTATATTATTATTGTCTCTTGCCATCTTATCAGCCTAACTTAATCAATATAATCAATAATTATGTTGGAACTTTGTTCGACTTTGAGTCTGTTACGAGATTCCGTAAAGATAGGTAATCTTTTTAATATTTCCACAATCAAGTTCGAGTAGATATTTCTTCTTCGATTTCAAAATGAAAGTAATTTTTATAATTCTTGCAATATTCACAGCAAAGAGTACTTAGCAAAGAGAACTTATCAATAAATTGAAAAAAGAATTGTTGTTTATTTTTCGAGTTTCCTGCTCGTCTTAGCGTCGTCTCAGTCCCTGACATGGCCAAGCATGTTTAATATTTCACTTCTAAATGAAAGTACCTAATTATTATATTTGTTTTCGAATTACTTGAGCAAAGAGCCGCTTTTATATCTAGGTTAGTCAGATTTTCAAATCAATTTCAACAATTTCCAAATCAATTTCAACAACTTCCAAGTCAATTTCAACGATTTGCAAGTCCATTTCAAAGCTTTCCAAGTAAATTTCAAAGATATTCAAGAACAATCACTTAAATATTTGTATATTCTAGTTAACATTTCGATTTCAATGTGAAAGTTGTTTCTTGGTCTCTTGTCAGCAAAGAGTGACTAACTTTATCAATACTTTTAATCAATTGTTTTGTGGTAGCGTTGCTTCTATCTTAAATAGGTCGTTTTAATAAATGTTTGTTTGCGTTCACGTTCGAATGCGAAGACATTTTTCCATTTCGAAAGATTTCCAAGTTAATTTTAAAGATTACCAAGTAAATTTCAACGATTTGCAAGTTAATTTTAAAGATTTCTAAGTAAATTTTAAAGATTTTCAAGTACATTTCATAGATTTCTCAATCAATTTCAACAACTTCCTAAACAATTTCGAAGATTTCCAGGTCAATTTCAAAGATTTGCAAGTAATTTAAAAATTTTCAATTTAATTTCAATTTCAACGACTTCAAGTCAATTTCAAAGATTTCCAAGTCGATTTTAAAGATTTCAAATTTAAAGATTTTCATCGATTTCGAATTCTTTTTTAATTATTTGCAAATCAGCAAAGACCGTCTAACTTTATAGATATTTATAATTTGAACATGATTGGTGAGCATGACCTGCCCCACATTATGCTGAGCATGACCAATGGTTGCAGCACAGCCTTCCATTAACAAGAAAAGACCAGTACGTAATTTAAAAAGTTTCCAAGTCAATTTCAACGATTTGCAAGTGAATTTTAAAGATTTCCAAGTCAATTTCAAGGATTTCCAAGTGAATTTAAGAGATTTCAATCATATCTAAGTAAATTTCAAAGATAACCAAGTCACTTTCATAGATTTCCAAGTAAATTTTTAAGATTTCCAAGTAAATTTCAAAGATTTTTAAGTAAATTTCAAAGATTTCCAAGTCAATTTTAAAGATTTCAAATTCAAAGATTTTCAATTCGATTTCCGATTCTATTTCAATTATTTAAAGGTTTCCAAGTCAATTTCAAGGATTTGCAAGTAATTTTCAAAGATTTCCAAGTAAATTCCAAAGATTTTCAAGTACATTTCATAGATTTCGAAATCAATTTCAACGACTTCGTGTCAATTTCAAACATTTCCGAGTCGATTTTAAAGATTTTCAGTTCGATGTCGAATTCTTTTTTAATAGTTTGCAAATCAGCACAGACCGTCTAACTTTATCAATATTTATAATTTGAGCACGATTGGTTCTGTGGTAATCGCCTTGTCCAGATTTGGGTGACAAGAGTACCACTGATATGGACCTCTCTGTCAGGTTAAACTAAAAAAGACCAGTACGTAATTTAAAAGATTTCCAAGAAAATTCCAAAAATTCCCAAGTAAATTTCAAAGACTTCCAAGTCCATTTTAAAGAATTATAAGTCAATTTTAAAGATTTTTAAGTACATTTCATAGATTTCGAAATCAATTTCAACGATTTCAAGTAAAATTCAAAGATTTCAAATCCAAAGATTTTCAATTCGATTTCCAATTCTATTTCAATTATTTGCAAATCAGCAAAGACTGTCTAACTTTATCAATATTTATAATTTGAGCACGATTGGTTCTGTGGTAATCGCCTTGTCCAGATTTGGGTGACGAGAGTACCACTGATATGGACCTCTCTGTCAGGTTAAACTAAAAAAGACCAGTACGTAATTTAAAAGATTTCCAAGAAAATTTCAAAAATTCCCAAGTAAATTTCAAAGACTTCCAAGTCCATTTTAAAGATTTCTAAGTCAATTTTAAAGATTTTCAAGTACATTTCATATATTTCGAAATCAATTTCAACGATTTCAAGTCAATTTCAAAGATTTCCAAGTCGATTTTAAAGATTTTCAAGTACATTTCGTAGATTTCTTAATCAATTTCAACGACTTTCAAGACAATTTCGAAGATTTCCAAGTAAATTTCAACTATTTGCAAGTCAGTTTCATAGATTTCCAAGTAAATTTCAAAGATTTCCAAGTACATTTCATAGATTTCTTAATCAATTTCAACGACTTCAAGACAATTTCAAAGCTTGCCAAGTCAATTTCAAAGATTCCCACGTAAATTTCAAAGATTTCCAAGTAAATTTTAAAGATTTCAAATTCAAAGATTTTTAATTCGATTTCCAATTCTATTTCAATTCTTTGCAAATCAGCAAAGACTGTCTAACTTTATTAATATTTATAATTTGAGCACGATTGGTGCTGTGGTAATCGCCTTGTCCAGATTTGGGTGACGAGAGTACTACTGACATAGACCTCTCTGTCAGTTTAAACTAAAAAAGACCAGTACGTAATTTAAAAGATTTCCAAGAAAATTTCAAAGATTTTCAAGTCCATTTTAAAGATTTGTAAGTCAATTTCAAAGATTTCCAAGTACATTTCATAGATTTCGAAATCAATTTCAACGACTTCAAGACAATTTCAAAGCTTGCCAAGTCAATTTCAAAGATTCCCAAGTAAATTTCAAAGATTTCCAAGTACATTTCATGGATTTCTTTATCAATTTCAACGACTTCAAGACAATTTCAAAGCTTGCCAAGTCAATCTCAAAGATTCCCAAGTAAATTTAAAAGATTTTCAAGTAAATTTCAAAGATTTCCAAGTCAATTTTAAAGATTATCACGTCAATTTCAAAGATTTCCAAGTCAATTTCAGTGATTTTAAATTCAAAGATTTTCAATTCGAATTCCAATTCTTTTTTTATAATTTGCAAATCAGCAAAGACCGTCTAACTTTATCAATATTTATAATTTGAGCATGATTGGTGAGCATATCTGCCCCACATGAGACATAGCATGACCAATGGTTGCAGCACAGCCTTCCATTAACAAGAAAAGACCAGTACGTAATTTAAAAGATTTCTAAGTAAATTTCAACGATTTGCAAGTAAATTTCAAAGATTTTTAATTAAATGTCGAAGATTTCCAATTGAATTTTAAAGATTTCCAAGCAAATTTTAAAGATTTTTTAGTATCTTTCATAGATTTCTAAATCAATTTCAATAACTTCCAAGACAATTTAAAAGATTTGAAATTCAAAGATTTTCAATTCGATTTCCAATTCTTTTTTAAAAATTTGCAAATCAGCAAAGACCGTCTAACTTTATCAATATTTATAATTTGAGCATGATTGGTGAGCATATCTGGCCCACATGAGACATAGCATGACCAATGGTTGCAGCACGGCCTTCCATTAACAAGAAAAGACCAGTACGTAATTTTAAAGATTTCTAAGTAAATTTCAACGATTTGCAAGTAAATTTCAACGATTTTTAAGTAAATGTCGAAGATTTCCAATTGAATTTTAAAGATTTCCAAGCTAATTTTAAAGATTTTTTAGTATCTTTCATAGATTTCTAAATGAATTTCAATGACTTCCAAGACAATTTAAAAGATTTCAAATTCAAAGATTTTCAATTCGATTTCCAATTCTTTTTTAAAAATTTGCAAATCAGCAAAGACCGTCTAACTTTATCAATATTTATAATTTGAGCATGATTGGTGAGCATATCTACCCCACATGAGACATAGCATGACCAATGGTTGCAGCACAGCATTCCATTAACAAGAAAAGACCAGTACGTAATTTTAAAGATTTCTAAGTAAATTTCAACGATTTGCAAGTAACTTTCAAAGATTTTTAATTAAATGTCGAAGATTTCCAATTGAATTTTAAAGATTTCCAAGCTAATTTTAAAGATTTTTTAGTATCTTTCATAGATTTCTAAATCAATTTCAATGACTTCCAAGACAATTTAAAAGATTTCAAAATCAAAGATTTTCAATTCGATTTCCAATTCTTTTTTAAAAATTTGCAAATCAGCAAAGACCGTCTAACTTTATCAATATTTATAATTTGAGCATGATTGGTGAGCATACCTGCCCCACATGATACTTAGCATCACCAATGGTTGCAGCACAGCCTTCCATTAACAAGAAAAGACCAGTACGTAATTTTAAAGATTTCCAAGTAAATTTCAACGATTTGCAAGTAAATTTCAAAGATTTTTAATTAAATGTCGAAGATTTCCAATTGAATTTTAAAGATTTCCAAGCTAATTTTAAAGATTTTTTAGTGTCTTTCATAGATTTCTAAATCAATTTCAATAACTTCCAAGACAATTTAAAAGATTTCAAATTCAAAGATTTTCAATTCGATTTCCAATTCTTTTTTAAAAATTTGCAAATCAGCAAAGACCGTCTAACTTTATCAATATATATAATTTGAGCATGATTGGTGAGCATATCTGCCCCACATGAGACATAGCATGACCAATGGTTGCAGCACGGCCTTCCATTAACAAGAAAAGACCAGTACGTAATTTTAAAGATTTCTAAGTAAATTTCAACGATTTGCAAGTAAATTTCAAAGATTTTTAATTAAATGTCGAAGATTTCCAATTGAATTTTAAAGATTTCCAAGCTAATTTTAAAGATTTTTTAGTATCTTTCATAGATTTCTAAATCAATTTCAATGACTTCCAAGACAATTTAAAAGATTTCAAATTCAAATATTTTCAATTCGATTTCCAATTCTTTTTTAAAAATTTGCAAATCAGCAAAGACCGTCTAACTTTCTTTATCAATATTTATAATTTGAGCATGATTGATGAGCATATCTGCCCCACATGAGACATAGCATGACCAATGGTTGCAGCACAGCCTTCCATTAACAAGAAAAGACCAGTACGTAATTTTAAAGATTTCTAAGTAAATTTCAACGATTTGTAAGTAAATTTCAACGATTTTTAAGTAAATGTCGAAGATTTCCAATTGAATTTTAAAGATTTCCAAGCTAATTTTAAAGATTTTTTAGTATTTTTCATAGATTTCTAAATCAATTTCAATGATTTCCAAGACAATTTAAAAGATTTCAAATTCAAAGATTTTCAATTCGATTTCCAATTCTTTTTTAAACATTTGCAAATCAGCAAAGACCGTCTAACTTTATCAATATTTATAATTTGAGCATGATTGGTGAGCATATCTACCCCACATGAGACATAGCATGACCAATGGTTGCAGCACAGCATTCCATTAACAAGAAAAGACCAGTACGTAATTTTAAAGATTTCTAAGTAAATTTCAACGATTTGCAAGTAACTTTCAAAGATTTTTAATTAAATGTCGAAGATTTCCAATTGAATTTTAAAGATTTCCAAGCTAATTTTAAAGATTTTTTAGTATCTTTCATAGATTTCTAAATCAATTTCAATGACTTCCAAGACAATTTAAAAGATTTCAAAATCAAAGATTTTCAATTCGATTTCCAATTCTTTTTTAAAAATTTGCAAATCAGCAAAGACCGTCTAACTTTATCAATATTTATAATTTGAGCATGATTGGTGAGCATATCTGGCCCACATGAGACATAGCATGACCAATGGTTGCAGCACAGCCTTCCATTAACAAGAAAAGACCAGTACGTAATTTTAAAGATTTCTAAGTAAATTTCAACGATTTGCAAGTAAATTTCAAAGATTTTTAAGTAAATGTCAAAGATTTCCAATTGAATTTTAAAGATTTCCAAGCTAATTTTAAAGATTTTTTAGTATCTTTCATAGATTTCTAAATGAATTTCAATGACTTCCAAGACAATTTAAAAGATTTCAAATTCAAAGATTTTCAATTCGATTTCCAATTCTTTTTTAAAAATTTGCAAATCAGCAAAGACCGTCTAACTTTATCAATATTTATAATTTGAGCATGATTGGTGAGCATACCTGCCCCACATGATACTTAGCATCACCAATGGTTGCAGCACAGCCTTCCATTAACAAGAAAAGACCAGTACGTAATTTTAAAGATTTCTAAGTAAATTTCAACGATTTGCAAGTAACTTTCAAAGATTTTTAAGTAAATGTCGAAGATTTCCAATTGAATTTTAAAGATTTCCAAGCTAATTTTAAAGATTTTTTAGTATCTTTCATAGATTTCTAAATGAATTTCAATGACTTCCAAGACAATTTAAAAGATTTCAAATTCAAAGATTTTCAATTCGATTTCCAATTCTTTTTTAAAAATTTGCAAATCAGCAAAGACCGTCTAACTTTATCAATATTTATAATTTGAGCATGATTGATGAGCATATCTGCCCCACATGAGACATAGCATGACCAATGGTTGCAGCACAGCCTTCCATTAACAAGAAAAGACCAGTACGTAATTTTAAAGATTTCTAAGTAAATTTCAACGATTTGCAAGTAAATTTCAACGATTTTTAAGTAAATGTCGAAGATTTCCAATTGAATTTTAAAGATTTCCAAGCTAATTTTAAAGATTTTTTAGTATCTTTCATAGATTTCTAAATCAATTTCAATGACTTCCAAGACAATTTAAAAGATTTCAAATTCAAAGATTTTCAATTCGATTTCCAATTCTTTTTTAAAAATTTGCAAATCAGCAAAGACCGTCTAACTTTATCAATATTTATAATTTGAGCATGATTGGTGAGCATACCTGCCCCACATGATACTTAGCATCACCAATGGTTGCAGCACAGCCTTCCATTAACAAGAAAAGACCAGTACGTAATTTTAAAGATTTCCAAGTAAATTTCAACGATTTGCAAGTAAATTTCAACGATTTTTAAGTAAATGTCGAAGATTTCCAATTGAATTTTAAAGATTTCCAAGCTAATTTTAAAGATTTTTTAGTATCTTTCATAGATTTCTAAATGAATTTCAATGACTTCCAAGACAATTTAAAAGATTTCAAATTCAAATATTTTCAATTCGATTTCCAATTCTTTTTTAAAAATTTGCAAATCAGCAAAGACCGTCTAACTTTATCAATATTTATAATTTGAGCATGATTGGTGAGCATACCTGCCCCACATGATACTTAGCATCACCAATGGTTGCAGCACAGCCTTCCATTAACAAGAAAAGACCAGTACGTAATTTTAAAGATTTCTAAGTAAATTTCAACGATTTGCAAGTAAATTTCAAAGATTTTTAATGAAATGTCGAAGATTTCCAATTGAATTTTAAAGATTTCCAAGCTAATTTTAAAGATTTTTTAGTGTCTTTCATAGATTTCTAAATCAATTTCAATAACTTCCAAGACAATTTAAAAGATTTCAAATTCAAAGATTTTCAATTCGATTTCCAATTCTTTTTTAAAAATTTGCAAATCAGCAAAGACCGTCTAACTTTATCAATATTTATAATTTGAGCATGATTGGTGAGCATATCTGCCCCACATGAGACATAGCATGACCAATGGTTGCAGCACGACCTTCCATTAACAAGAAAAGACCAGTACGTAATTTTAAAGATTTCTAAGTAAATTTCAACGATTTGCAAGTAAATTTCAAAGATTTTTAATTAAATGTCGAAGATTTCCAATTGAATTTTAAAGATTTCCAAGCTAATTTTAAAGATTTTTTAGTATCTTTCATAGATTTCTAAATCAATTTCAATGACTTCCAAGACAATTTAAAAGATTTCAAATTCAAATATTTTCAATTCGATTTCCAATTCTTTTTTAAAAATTTGCAAATCAGCAAAGACCGTCTAACTTTATCAATATTTATAATTTGAGCATGATTGGTGAGCATATCTACCCCACATGAGACATAGCATGACCAATGGTTGCAGCACAGCCTTCCATTAACAAGAAAAGACCAGTACGTAATTTTAAAGATTTCTAAGTAAATTTCAACGATTTGTAAGTAAATTTCAACGATTTTTAAGTAAATGTCGAAGATTTCCAATTGAATTTTAAAGATTTCCAAGCTAATTTTAAAGATTTTTTAGTATTTTTCATAGATTTCTAAATCAATTTCAATGATTTCCAAGACAATTTAAAAGATTTCAAATTCAAAGATTTTCAATTCGATTTCCAATTCTTTTTTAAACATTTGCAAATCAGCAAAGACCGTCTAACTTTATCAATATTTATAATTTGAGCATGATTGGTGAGCATATCTACCCCACATGAGACATAGCATGACCAATGGTTGCAGCACAGCATTCCATTAACAAGAAAAGACCAGTACGTAATTTTAAAGATTTCTAAGTAAATTTCAACGATTTGCAAGTAACTTTCAAAGATTTTTAATTAAATGTCGAAGATTTCCAATTGAATTTTAAAGATTTCCAAGCTAATTTTAAAGATTTTTTAGTATCTTTCATAGATTTCTAAATCAATTTCAATGACTTCCAAGACAATTTAAAAGATTTCAAAATCAAAGATTTTCAATTCGATTTCCAATTCTTTTTTAAAAATTTGCAAATCAGCAAAGACCGTCTAACTTTATCAATATTTATAATTTGAGCATGATTGGTGAGCATATCTACCCCACATGATACTTAGCATCACCAATGGTTGCAGCACAGCCTTCCATTAACAAGAAAAGACCAGTACGTAATTTTAAAGATTTCTAAGTAAATTTCAACGATTTGCAAGTAAATTTCAAAGATTTTTAATGAAATGTCGAAGATTTCCAATTGAATTTTAAAGATTTCCAAGCTAATTTTAAAGATTTTTTAGTGTCTTTCATAGATTTCTAAATGAATTTCAATAACTTCCAAGACAATTTAAAAGATTTCAAATTCAAAGATTTTCAATTCGATTTCCAATTCTTTTTTAAAAATTTGCAAATCAGCAAAGACCGTCTAACTTTATCAATATTTATAATTTGAGCATGATTGGTGAGCATATCTGGCCCACATGAGACATAGCATGACCAATGGTTGCAGCACAGCCTTCCATTAACAAGAAAAGACCAGTACGTAATTTTAAAGATTTCTAAGTAAATTTCAACGATTTGCAAGTAAATTTCAAAGATTTTTAAGTAAATGTCGAAGATTTCCAATTGAATTTTAAAGATTTCCAAGCTAATTTTAAAGATTTTTTAGTATCTTTCATAGATTTCTAAATGAATTTCAATGACTTCCAAGACAATTTAAAAGATTTCAAATTCAAAGATTTTCAATTCGATTTCCAATTCTTTTTTAAAAATTTGCAAATCAGCAAAGACCGTCTAACTTTATCAATATTTATAATTTGAGCATGATTGGTGAGCATACCTGCCCCACATGATACTTAGCATCACCAATGGTTGCAGCACAGCCTTCCATTAACAAGAAAAGACCAGTACGTAATTTTAAAGATTTCTAAGTAAATTTCAACGATTTGCAAGTAAATTTCAACGATTTTTAAGTAAATGTCGAAGATTTCCAATTGAATTTTAAAGATTTCCAAGCTAATTTTAAAGATTTCTTAGTATCTTTTATAGATTTCTAAATCAATTTCAATGACTTCCAAGACAATTTAAAAGATTTCAAATTCAAATATTTTCAATTCGATTTCCAATTCTTTTTTAAAAATTTGCAAATCAGCAAAGACCGTCTAACTTTATCAATATTTATAATTTGAGCATGATTGATGAGCATATCTGCCCCACATGAGACATAGCATGACCAATGGTTGCAGCACAGCCTTCCATTAACAAGAAAAGACCAGTACGTAATTTTAAAGATTTCTAAGTAAATTTTAACGATTTGCAAGTAAATTTCAACGATTTTTAAGTAAATGTCGAAGATTTCCAATTGAATTTTAAAGATTTCCAAGCTAATTTTAAAGATTTTTCAGTATCTTTCATAGATTTCTAAATCAATTTCAATGACTTCCAAGACAATTTAAAAGATTTCAAATTCAAAGATTTTCAATTCGATTTCCAATTCTTTTTTAAAAATTTGCAAATCAGCAAAGACCGTCTAACTTTATCAATATTTATAATTTGAGCATGATTGGTGAGCATATCTACCCCACATGAGACATAGCATGACCAATGGTTGCAGCACAGCATTCCATTAACAAGAAAAGACCAGTACGTAATTTTAAAGATTTCTAAGTAAATTTCAACGATTTGCAAGTAACTTTCAAAGATTTTTAATTAAATGTCGAAGATTTCCAATTGAATTTTAAAGATTTCCAAGCTAATTTTAAAGATTTCTTAGTATCTTTCATAGATTTCTAAATCAATTTCAATGACTTCCAAGACAATTTAAAAGATTTCAAAATCAAAGATTTTCAATTCGATTTCCAATTCTTTTTTAAAAATTTGCAAATCAGCAAAGACCGTCTAACTTTATCAATATTTATAATTTGAGCATGATTGGTGAGCATATCTACCCCAAATGAGACATAGCATGACCAATGGTTGCAGCACAGCATTCCATTAACAAGAAAAGACCAGTACGTAATTTTAAAGATTTCTAAGTAAAGGTGAATGACCAAATTAGTATGGGCACTGGACCAAAAAAAAAATTGCTGCCCCCAGGGTTGACTCTTTGTTGGTGGGTTAATACTGTTGGACTAACTATGTGTGCAAATGCGAATCAAATTCCAACCCACAGTTACAAAGTCATTCGACGTTATATAATACTGCAACAATACACTTTCGCTTGCACCAATTTTTTTTTTTTTGTATATTATTTCTGCTTGTTAAAAATGTTGTTAGAAGGATTCACTAAATAAATAGATGAATAATGAATTAAAAAAACGACATAGTTATTTAATAATTGTTTATTTTCGAACAATTTATTTTAAATGTTATTCATGACTCACTATTCTGCACAGATGGTAATATAGAATGCGTATTATAAATCATTTTCATCTATTACAATACTGTCTAAAAACTGTGCTGGATGGTCTATATTTTCGTACCGCGCATATGCCAAAAACCATACTATAGACATTACATGAGCACATGTGCCCAAAGTACGTCTGCCACTCTTACACGAACAATAATAATGATTTAAAGCCTCCAACCCAAGGTGGTCTGAGTTTACAAGTATATATGTATGATAAATTCGGCTTCGGGTATGCCTAGATTGGACTTTACCTCTTAATAGCCAGAAGTTATTACCAGTTATATTATAATTATTTAAAAGATTATTCAAATCATCATTTTCTCTGTACACTTCTATTGTATATACGCCATTACGAGCGTGTTCACTATAATAACTCCTGGCTAGTTTTATTTGGTACGTTCCTAACGCAAACATAACAAGTTCTTCCTCAGACAACCTTGGAAATCCTCTTACATCAGGTAACTCGGCAGACATACTTTGAAACGGAATTCGCCGGCTATTAAGATTATAGTCAATGACATACTGTGCGAGACAGTTTTCCATATTGACCCTATTATTAATTCTCTCCATAAAACCAGAAGCATTAACATTATCAGTGATTGGGTCGTGGAAAGCATTTGTGATGGCCGCGGCATTCCTAAAATCGTCCTGCATGTGAGGCAGAGCCCTGTTAAAATAATCTTGCCTGAAAATCTTAAAATCTCTCTTGAAGCGGCCATTTACTACTTCCACGACCCATCGACAAATCGTCACTAATCGAGACTTATTGGCGTCAGCCGTTGTTAATTGAGTTTCGCCCCTTGAAACAGATTTAGGCATATGGGCATCATAGCCACAAGACTCTACGTTTGGTACGGCATCTCGGAAACCTCTATCCAAAATGAGAACATCTCCTTCTTGGAAAAACCAATTAAAAACACTGTCCGCACCATCAATTAATTTATTTAAAATGCTTGCATCGGATGTAGTCGCTGAATAGGGACCTGCTACTTCAATTATATAGCCATCACAACAGACTATTAGGAATGGTTTTAGTAGATTTAAGAACTTGTGATGGCTATACGTCAATCTTTGGAAGAGGAAGTTGCTACTTTTTTGTATGTATACATAGGTACCATCAAGTATAATTATACACTTGTTTTGTTCTTGGTTTCCGAACAGAGTTTGAGGTATAAAAAGGTTTCGCCTAAGCACTTGCTCCCTTGTGATGTGATCCCAACCCAAATGTAGAGGTGTAAATTCTTCTTTTATACAGTCTCTTGCGGTTTTCATTTCTCTTTCTAAAGTTGTTCGGCTTATGTGAAACATATCTGCCAGTCTTGTATTGGGTTCACCAGTTCTTAACTTAATCAAATATGCTGCTAAAGCGGTTTTGGGTCTTTTGCTCCTTCTAGACAAAGATGGCGTTTCTACAAACATTCTGTTGAACTGTTCGAAACTTCGACCAGTCAGAAAGTAAACTTCATTTGGATCCATGGTTTCTATATTTTCAAAATCCACCCTTCCCTCTTGCGGCATAGTTTTCAAAATCTGCATCATGTCCATGATGTGAGCTTCGTTAAAGTCATGACTTACATTTCTGGCTGACAATAAAATCTCAAAATCATTTAAAAGCAAATGTTCTTCACAAACGCGTGCAAAAGGTGGGGCGTAGTAGTTAAAATCTTTCAACAAACGGATTTTCATGTGCTTTGGTATTCGATGCCTTGTCTCGCCTGTACATCCGAATATAATGCAAGAGTTTGAAGTGTTCGGTGCCCGACTAATATGTGGTAAATGTATAATAGAATGTTGAATGTCTTGTTCGTCAACTACTGCTCCACGTTGATCACCAGCATGCGGTACCACAGCTGAATGTTGAATGTCTTGTTCGTCAACTACTGCTCCACGTTGATCACCAGCATGCGGTACCACAGCTAGATCTGGTTGTACCTCGGCTTGATCTGGTTCTATCACAGGTTGATCTGCTGGCTGCTCAGAAGCGCGTACTGGTGGTTCTTGTTCTCGTTCACTGGACGTACGACGTCTTGGTGGGTACGCCTCGCGTCGCCAGCAACGCTGACAGATAAACTCGGCGTTGTTAAATTGTATCTGAAACAAATAGTTTCAGATACAATTACACATCACAAATACACATCTTTTTAACAAATGTTATTCAGTACATGAATATACCAATGAATGAATAGCGCCGCTACTGAAGTCCCTTTGACGCGGCACTAGTGTCTATGTCATTACATTACATTGCATAAAAAAATGTAGTTCCACAATTTCCGCGGGCTTTCATTCGTGATATGCACTCTATGCATTGTTACATGGTTAAATAAGTCATTATTGCAATTATTTATGTAAGTACTCACATGATAAGGAAGAACTCGTTCAGTTATATTATTTGCAGCGATTGGATATTCTTCAAAAAGCTGCGTAGTTAGTGTTCTTCTTCTGATCGACCGCACTGATCTACCACACACTAGACACACTTGTCCAGCACATGCACGAAACATCTTTAAAACTGTATCCAAATCACAGGGCTTAAAATCAGGTCCAGGTAACGTAATGCAAGGGTCAAACACGTAATCACAGGATATCCACAGAAAATATTCGCACAGTACACAACTATAAGCGAAGAGAGTTACAGAAGGACTGCACAGTTGCAATGCAAAGCGCATACATGTGTGAGCGAGAACGTAGCTCTATCGCCTTCTCGCTCACACAACTATTGAACAATGTTCAAAGAAAACAAACTCGCGTGTAAGCTCATTATCTGCGATAAGAAAAGGTCACCTACCTGTGTAAAGAAGTAAAATATGCAACTTTTTCATAAAATCACATTTTAGGTTATATTTATGTTTCTGTGGGACAGATTTTTTCGGTTCCATAGAATAAAATGTTGCATTTGAACTCTTCTTTCAAATGAGCTATGTGGCAAATCTGGGGGCAGACTTTGACTTTTTTTACCAATTTTTGGTCCAATTTGGTCATTCTCCTTTCAACGATTTGCAAGTAAATTTCAAAGAGTTTTTAGTATCTTTCATAGATTTCTAAATCAATTTCAATGACTTCCAAGACAATTTAAAAGATTTCAAATTCAAAGATTTTCAATTCGATTTCCAATTCTTTTTTAAAAATTTGCAAATCAGCAAAGACCGTCTAACTTTATCAATATTTATAATTTGAGCATGATTGGTGAGCATATCTGCTCCACATGAGACTTAGCATGACCAATGGTTGCAGCACAGCCATCCATTAACAAGAAAAGACCAGTACGTAATTTTAAAGATTTCTAAGTAAATTTCAACGATTTGCAAGTAAATTTCAAAGATTTTTTAGTATCTTTCATAGATTTCTCAATCAATTTCAATGACTTCCAAGACAATTTAAAAGATTTCAAATTCAAAGATTTTCAATTCGATTTCGAATTCTTTTTTAATTGTTTGCAAATCAGCAAAGACCGTCTAACTTTATCAACACAAAAGACCAGTACGTAATTTAAAAGGTTTCCAAGTCAATTTCAAGGATTTGCAAGTAAATTTTATAGATTTCCAAGTCAATTTCAAGGATTTCCAAGTCGATTTCAGAGATTTCAATCATATTTCAGTCAATTTCAAAGATTTCCAAGTAAATTTTAAATATTTCCAAGTCAATTTTAAAGATTTTTAAGTACATTTCATAAATTTCGAAATCAATTTCACCGACTTCAAGTCAATTTCAAAGATTTCCAAGTCGATTTTAAAGATTTCAAATTTAAAGATTTTCATTTCGATTTCGAATTCTTTTTTAATTATTTGCAAAGCAGCAAAGACCGTCTAACTATCAATATTTATAATTGCAGCCGGTAGAGTTAGGCCGTGTAGATTCAGAAGCTTGGCTCTACATGAGATCTGATATCTTTTTCACAGGGCAAACCTTATGACTGTGGTCGTCTTGGCAACATTTTACTTGAAATGTTTTTAGTGGGATTTCAGTTCTTTTTGTAAGTTGCTAGGCAGTTTCTATTTTTTTCTTCTTTATTTCGTCTTTCTAGCACTATAGGAAGTACCCTAACATTTTCAAGTCTCATACATACTTCAATCCCCCCATTTTAGGGGATGGGGGGCGAAAGTTACAAGTTTTTGATATTTTTTTTGGTTGTATACTAAACTTAGATTACATATCAAATGTTAGCTTTCTAGCACTTCAGGAAATAGCAAAACATTTTGATGATCATCAGTGTGTCAGTGAGTGTGTCAGTGACAAAATCAGTGTATTTTAGATACCAATAAAATCTAAATTATTAGATCTATTCAATTGAGACTTCGTATGTTTAATTAGTCTATTATCGACACCATATCCTGAGAATTTAAACTATCTGGTACATCGGAAACCAACTCTATGAGGGTCTAGTCAGTATGGCTTCAGAAAAAGCAAATCCATAAATATGGCAATTTACAACTTTTTACAAAAGGTAATGCTAACTTGGATAAAGGACTGCCGGCTGTCGCGTTATAAATTAACTCTTCTTGAGAAAGATGTATGCACATGGTGTAAGGGGTAATGTGTACAAACTCATAGAATCATACCTTAGCAACAGACAACAATACACAGAAGTAAGGACGTTAAATCCCATTACAAAAACCGAAGAAATATATACTTCTGAATCTGGAACTTCTAAATTCGGCGTTCCTCAAGGGACCATCGTAGGTCCATTATTCTTCCTTTTTTATAAAAATGACATGACTTCGGTCACAAATCATGACATTAAACTATTTGCTGATGAAAGCACTGTTTTATTTGTCAATGATAGTACAACTGACTTAGAATCTGACATTAACCAAACAATATTATCAATAATAGAATGGCTTGAAATAAACAATTTAATGATAAACATTGACAAAACTAAAGTAATGAATTTCGAAATACGAACTCAGCGCACGGGTAATTTAAAAGTCAGTTACCTAGATAAATGACATTAAAGAAACTGAAGAAACAAAATTTCTAGGGTTACATATTGAAAATAAACTTAATTGGAAACTTCATATTGACCATTTGTATGCAAAAAGCTGGGACAGTTTCCATACGCACTTCACAGATTGGGGAAAATAGCAAATCAGGCTACTTTACTAACAGCCTACCATGGTTACGTTGGCTCTATCCTCAGATATGGCGTAATATTTTGGGGCAACAGTACAGACAAAGAGCGCGCTTTCATTGCTCAAAAACGCTGTATTAGAGCCATATTTAACTTATGTGAAACTGACTCCTGTAAGCCATATTTTAAAAAGACAAACGTACTTACACTGCCGGGTGTCTGCATATTTGAGGCCGCGGTGTTTGTAAGAAATAATATTAACATGTACAATTACTACACGCGTATACGACGTAAAGACCAATTGCGTACAGTAACTAGTAAGACTCATCTTATGCATGAAAGTATCTTTTTCATTACTCATACTCTGAAAGTAGGTCTGAAGTTGCCTGAGGAGCGGGCTGAAAAGTATCACACTTTTCATCCCTAGGGAGTTTTATTTTCAACTGACAGCTGTCAAATTATTTAAAAAAAAAAACTAGGTCTATTTACTTGTATGTATTCGTAATGAAAAGCACAGTGCTTACCTCGGGGTTAAAGTTACTTATTTCGTCCCGAGAAGGAGTTGGTGGCTAATTTGAGGGACTAAATAAGTAACTTTCACCCCTAGTGTAAGAATGTACTATTGTATTGCTACACGCATTTTTAATAATATTCCGGGGCCTATTCGAATAATTGATGTCATCGACATATTATGTTATGCTTCTGTGCAAAGCAAATCAGTTCAAAAGCGTCGAAAGGGTAAGAGTGTGGCAGGGTGGAACAAGTATGTGAGGGAAGCTCACAGGGTAGCTAGGCAGGCTTATCGTAGGTACGTGTCTTGTGGTAAACCAGACAGTGGGCCTCTGTATGACGACATGTACACAACACGTAAAGTATTTAAGTCTAGACTAAAGTTTTGTCAAAATCACAGAAAGCAACTTGAAATGGACACCCTAGCAGAACATGTTTCTGGGAAAAAGTTTCGGGAATTTTGGAGGGGTACTAGGAAATTGAAGGGTAAAGTTAGCGTACCCGTCTGTGTTGAGGGATGTAGTGATGCGCAGGGCATAGCCAACTTGTTCAAGGATCATTTTAAAGTTATACCACCGTTGTCCTCTGGTACTGCGACGCGTGTTGCAAGTATCTCCAAGCCGGAAAATTTGATAGGCTTTTCCAGCAAAGGCGTGGAGAAGGTTATCAGAAACATGGTAAGAGGCAAGTCCCCTGGCAACGACGGGCTCAGTATTGAGCACTTGCAGTATGCGGGCAAGCATCTTTTTAGGGTCCTGTCCATGCTGTTCACCTTTTGTATGCGACACTCTTACCTACCCCCAAAGCTGACAGAAACTATTGTGGTACCGATAGTAAAAAATGTAACTGGGGATGTCACGGATAAAAACAACTACAGGCCGATATCTCTGGCGACTGTGATTGCGAAGGTTTTTGACAGTCTAGTTGACGCTCAACTCAGCAAGCATATTCAGCTGCACGATGCGCAGTTTGGTTTCCGTAAGAACCTATCCACTGACTGTGCTATTTTGACACTGAAGAATACTGTAAAGTACTATGTTAAAAGAAAAACACCTGTCTATGCTTGTTTCCTGGATTTGTCAAAAGCTTTCGACCTAGTGGATTACGACAGGCTTTGGAGTAAGCTTGGAGGGGTGGGGGTTCCCACTGAACTTATTAACATCCTGTCTTTCTGGTACAACAATCAGAAAAATCGTGTAAAATGGGGTAATGTGTTTTCTGATGAATATACACTTAAATGTGGTGTCAGGCAGGGTGGTCTTTCCTCTCCAAGACTATTCAACTTTTACCTTGATCAGCTGATCGAGGGACTCAGTAACAGTCATGTGGGCTGTCATGTGGATGATGTATGCGTGAACAACATCAGTTACGCTGATGATATGGTCTTACTGAGTCCGTCGCTCAGTGGGTTAAGAAAACTGCTCGATATCTGTGAGTCATATGCTGAGGCGCATGGTCTGAAGTATAACGAGAAGAAAAGTGAATACATGGTAATAAGAGGTAAGAATAAGTCACCGGAACATGTGCCTCCCGTCAGTCTAAACGGTGTACCTCTAGAGCGTGTCTCTCAATTTAAGTACCTAGGACACATAGTAACTGAGACCCTAAATGACGACACGGATATCGAGCGAGAGCGAAGGGCGTTGTCGGTGCGTGCTAATATGTTGGTTCATAGATTTGCAAGGTGTACAGTAGAAGTAAAAGTGACACTGTTCAGGGCCTACTGCCAAAGCTTTTACACCAGTGCTCTGTGGACCGACTACTCGCAACGGGCCTACAACGCTCTTCGTGTTCAATATAATAACGCCTTTAGGGTTCTGTTGGGGCTCCCACGTTTCTGCAGCGCTTCAGGGATGTTTGCTGACGCAAGGGTCGACGACTTTTATGCTCTAATGCGTAAAAAAGTAGCATCGTTGATGCATAGGATTCGGGGGAGCGCCAACGGTATCCTAAAGATGATATCAGAAAGGCCGGAGTCTGCAGTGCTGGGAAGGCTTATCCAACTGCATGTAAGGTGACGCTGTATTTAAATTTCCATGACATTTGAGATCTTTTGACATTGTTGACATTTTTGAAACCATGAATGCTGTAATACTAACATAGTTTTAAGACCATTGTCACTAACAAGACTAACATAGATTTTAAGACCTATCTTACTAATAATTCTATGGACATTATTTTTTTTAGTCTGCAATAAATGTATTTTATTATTTATTTTATAAATCGTGGTGTGGGCGAGAGCAAACTGCTAGCAAACTGTATTGTATCGATGCGAACGCGCGACAGCATCGCTACTGCATCGCTAGGGGCCTAATCTGGGGCCAGGGCTAGCTCCGAAAGGTAGCTCAGCCCCGGTATGAAAGGCACAAAGGAACGAGGTAGGCTTTTTAGTTAGTAAGAGTCTGAAACTATCTCCTGCTCCACCCAATGGCGGGGGATGTCATTTAAAGGTTGCATATTAGAAAATCAAAACTTTCCTGAGCAAATTTCAAAAGAACAACGTACAAATCAACAGAGTTTAAAATAACGATGGTCATTTGATCAAAAGTTCAGCTGACTAAATTCTGGAATATCAATGTTTAAATTATTTATTACACTATAGACCAAATCGTTTAAAGGTCAAAATGGATGGATCCCGAAGATTCATATCCCTAAGTTCAACATATCCTACTCGTTAAAATATCGAAAAAAAAAAAATGATGTGTATTATTTTGAGAAGTAGCACTCGCCGGTTGGTCACTATTCTAACCTAACCTATTTCAGCCAGTTCAAAATGACAACTCATAGGTACAGTGCGTTTCACTTAAGAAGTTCCTTTGGCGTAATGTTTTCTCCCCTGGCTGTCTACACCAAAAAAAAGGGAAAAAGGAAAAAGTTGCCTACTCTACCAAAATTGTTCCCCGAAATGCGAAACGAAATCGATTTTAACGGTAGTTGTAACACTTTTTGGAGAATTATGAGGGTAATGGGATTTTATTTAAAAAAAAAAGCAAGTCTAAAAGGAAGTCGTTGATAGAGTGGTAAGATATTGTGGCAAAGCGTTCTCGGTATTTGAAACAATTGTAGGACAGTCGGAATGGAGCTCAACGTCCTAAACTTTATACAAAATAGTTAAAAAAAAACAAAAGGGCAATTATAATAATAATAATAATATTTATTCATTGTAAAATTTGGTAAAATGGTTACATAAAAACTTAAGACCAACCTGTATCACAGGCGGTAGAACCTCTTATACTATAGTTTTGTAGGACATTAGAATTAATTACAATATTTAAAAAGTCCATAAATAGTAGTTAATATAATATAATTAAATTATTTATAATGTTATATACCTAGTTTACTTAATTCATGAATCCCCAAGCGACCACCGGTGGCCGCGCATCTATTGTCTTACTATTGTGTCTCTAATTGACGGTATCTGAAGGGTTAAATAATAATGTTCACAATATATTATTTTGTATTTTAACCCTTCAGATACCGTCAATTAGAGACACAATAGTAAGACAATAGATGCGCGGCCACCGGTGGTCGCTTGGGGATTCATGAATTAAAACTGTCTCTTGCACTTTATTCTCTAGTTAACACATTTTTACGAGAGATTGTAGGTACAGTGCGTTTCACTTAAGACATTCCTTTGCCGTAATGTTGGCAATACGGAAAAACAGTGTTGCAATATTTTTAGCAATTAAATTACTTAATATTAGGGAGATTAACTGATACTTCGTTACTTTTAACATTTGCCTTATCTTTGTTTTTTTTTAAACGGTTTTTGAATAAAGTATAGGACGCTGGGCTCCACTCCGATTGTCCTGCAATTCTTTCAAATACCGAAACGCGCCACGCAACAATATCGTAATTCTCTATTAACAACTTCCTTTTAGACCTGCTTTGTTTAGGTAAATAAAATCCAATTCCCCTCATATTTCTCCAAAAAGTGTTGCAACTACCGTCAAAATCGATTTTGTTTCGCATTTCGGGGAATAATTTTGGTAGAGTAGGCAACTCTTTCCTTTTTTCCTTCTTTTTTGTGCAGACAGACAGGGGAGCCAACATCACGCCAAAGGAACGTCTTAAGTGAAACGCACTGTATATGGATCAGAATGTTGGGCTGTGAAAAAGACGGAAGAAAAAAGATTGCATGTAGCGGAGATGAGAATGTTAAGATGGATGTGTGGGGTGACGAGAATGGATAAAGTGAGAAATGAGTATATTAGGGGAAGTTTGAAAGTGGCGCCAGTGACTGAAAAGTTGAAAGGGATTTTTTTGTCTTGGTGTGGTCATGTAAAAAGGAGAGATGAAACGCATGTTGCTAAAAGAGTTATGAATTTACATATGGATGGATGGAGAGGGAGAGGGAGGCCAAAGAAAAGATGGATGGATTGTGTGAGAAGTGATATGAATGATAAGGGAGTCAGTGATAGCGTGACGAGCGACAGCGTGGAAGAAAAAAACGTGTTTTGACTACCCCAAATAAAACGGGATAAGGGCAGGAAGATGATGATATATTTCGTTTATTGTTCTTTTTTTGCTTGAGAAAGTTTTGATTTTCTAATATGCAGCCCATTTAAATGATTTTTACCCACCGAAACAAAAAAAAGGGGGGGGCCTAATGTTTAGTAGCAAACTTATGACAAGGAGCTCTTAATATCGTTAGTAATACCACTGTAAAACGAATAATGATTTCGTTTGATCCACGAATAGGTTAGAAAGCGGAGTTTTTTTTTTTTTATTGATAGGTTTGCGCTTTACCGCTATCTCACCTGATGGAAAGCGACGATGCGGTCGACGACGGAACGCGCTTGCCTAGAAGAAACCTATTCACTCTCAAGATTCCCAGGTTGTAGCTATCAGGAAACACAGACCCCGGCAAGGAATTATATTTCTTAGCTGCACGCACAATGAATGTGTTTCCAAAACGTTTTGTGCGTGTAGGCGGGATGTCCACCATGTACCGGTGGTGCATCACCGTACGTCTGGTAGTCCGACGATGATGGAACGGGCTAGGCGGAATTAGTTTCTGCAATTCCATCGCACACTCCCCAAAATGCAACCGGTAGAAAACCGACAGGCTAGCAACTCGGCGTTGATGCTATGGATATTTTATGGATATGAAAAGATACGTTTAAAATAAATGTATGGAGCTTGGGTTTAAAATAACTAAAAAAATTGAACAGCAATCTGACTTTATACAACATTCGTTTTTGTAAGTAAGTATATGTGAAACCCGAAACACGTGTCTAGTATTTTTATGCAAAGAATCTATGTACCTACAAAATTTCATACTTGAAAAATCAACTGGCAAAACTTTGAGTTAACTATAAAAAGATACATCCTACTAATATTATAAATGCGAAAGTGTGTATGTATGGATGTTTGTTACTCTTTCACTAAACACAAAACAAAAACGACTGAACGGATCTCGATGAAACTTGGTACACGAGTAGACCATGTCCCAGAATAACACATAGGATACTTTTTATCCTGCGATTATGTACGCGGGTGAAGCCGCGGACAAAAGCTAATATTCTATATAACTGGTAAGCTGGTTTGGTTAAGTCCAACCTTCAAAGCCTTGAGCACACGCGTAGGGTTGCCAGCCTTTCGGTGCTTTACAAGATGCATTTTGGAGTGTGCGCAAGAATTGCATGACTTGATTCCGCCATCTCAATTCTACCATCTGACAACCCGACGTACAGCGAATAGCCACCCTTACGTTGTTGAAACCTCTACGGTCCGGACTAAGCGTTTCGCCTAGTCATTTATAACGCGTACGTCGAAGGACTGGAACAATTTGCCAGCTGCGGTCTTCCCGTCCGATTATAATTTGGGTGTCTTCAAGGCTAGAGTGAATAGGCTCTTAATAAACTAGTGCGCCTAACCATCAGACATTGCATCACTGCTTACCATCAGGTGGGATCGCAGTCAAGCACTAGATATATCAATTTAAAAAAAAAGCCTTTTATGGAATACGGGCGCTATGTTATGTTGTATTTGCCAAAATATACTATATCTTAGACGCTGCTTGTTTTTTTTAGTTTGCTTTTCTTTTTTTTTTTGCTACCAGGTTGACGTGCCAAGGCATATAACATCCAAAAGCTTGCTTCTTAGACTGAGACGAGAGGTACGTTTGCACAAAATATAATACACTACAACACCAAATTGCACCCACCGTCGCCCTCCCCGCTAACTGTCCTATCTCACAAACTGGCGTATCTGCACAGATGTTACCATCGTATTCACCACATTATTTCGAATAAGTTCTCTCTAATCGTCGTATCTGTGTCGTTTATCGTTTAGAAGATAATCACGTATTTTGTTTTGCGTAAGTGCAAAAAAAAAGGGAAAAATACCTTTACTACCTTCGTACCTTAGGGCTTTAAGGCCACTACTAACTTAAAGAATAAGCCAAGAGCAATATAAAACTCTTATTGATTCATTAATAAAGCTACAGCTAACGCAACTACAGGAACATGATTATAACGCTCGATTAAAAAACGGTTGCCCTGGAAAAATATCAATTGCTAGTTACGACAGTTAGCGGGGAGGGTGACGACACTACCTAACTGGCCACTGAGTGCGAGTTGTTTTTATGTCAACTTAAACGAAGCTCTCTGATTGGTTAAGAGCTTATTGGAGCGGACCAATCGGAACGCCGAACGTCAAAAACGTGTAGTAGCGTTGATGTAAAACAAACTTGCACTTACTCAATTTTTATTGGTACTAACTGGGCATAAAAGACACAAAAATTATTTAAATTTAGTTATTTAAACATCGGTTTAGGTAGAGAACTAATTGTAAACATAATATTTGATGAAATTTTTAGACAATTTTTGGATAAAAGTCCATCGAATATCGTCAAGATTATTTAAATGCAAGGTGTAAGGGGCAGCCCTCCGCAACCTATTAGGGCTTGCTCGGTAGACGAAACTGAACAACCTTTTATAATTTTTTTTTTAAGAAACGAACAAAACGTCGACCTCTCCATACAAACTGTCTAATCAAGTTTATGATTTTGTATGGCGAGGCCGATTTTTTTTTAGTTTCCTGAAAAAAATTTATGTGGAAGGTTGTTCAGTTTCGTCTACTGAGCAAGCCCTTAAAGTTTGTCGAGGGCTGTCCCTTACACCTTGTATGTAAATAATCTTGACGATGTCTTTTATCCAGAAATTGTCTAAAAATTTCATCAAAAAAATTTTACAATTACCATTCATTCATTTTTTTTTTATTTTTTTTTTTTTTTATTTTTCATTTTTTGCCATTTTTTATTTTTTTTGTTACCTGAACCGATGTTTAATTAGCTAAATTTAAATAATCATTGCATGTTTTTAATACTATTTTTTTAAAATAAAAAGACAAAAGTATCAAGATGGTTATGTGATGAATAAAATTCGAAAGAAACTGTTGGAATATAGCAGGGGTTAATCGATCATCGTCGACTGATGGCATCGACCAGCAATCGATCGATTGGTTTGTCGACCGGTATCCGTTGATCAATTCAAGCTACCACAACAATCGATCAATCCTATTCTTATTTGGAACGCATAGTACTCGTGACAGTCAAACAGTTTTCGGTGTCGGTAACTGAAAACTAAATCGACGGTTGAAAGGCAAAATGACCTAAGCGACATTGAGTAAACTTTACAAAAGTGTGATTTAAAGTAAAAATGTTGAGTTCACTTTTGTAAAGTTTACTAAATGTCGCTTAGATCATTTTGCCTTTCAACCGCCGAATACGTCTACATCTGCGCAGCGCCTTAGACAGCTTTGGTCGTCTTGTTTGAGAACATTGAGGTTTTAAAGATTGCATGTTACCTGACAATGGGTTAAGTTGGTGGTAAAAATTCGGATGCACAAACAAAAACAATGGTGGGAGATGAATCTTTTACTTAGGCCTACTGTGCACGAACGCGTGGCTTCATAGACGCGGATTCGTTATTATACGCTTGGTGTACGCCTGCGTAAAGCTTACATACAAAACTATAGCCTGTTGCCTTCGAGTAGCTTCATAGACGCGACATGGCGGCACGACGCTGCCGCTTCATCGACTGATCGACTTCAACGACTTTCATAGTTTTGTATACAAGCTTCACGCAGGCGTACACCAAGCGTATAGTGACGAATATGCGCCTTCAAAGCTAAGCGTCCGTGGACTAAGCACAATATAGATAGGTACAGAAGTCTATCTCATGTATGTACTTCACTTTTCACATCTACGCTAGGCGATCGCGCTAGGGTCAGCGCGTTGCGTCGAACTGTAGGTACGAGTGCGACCGGGCGATTGAACCGAGATATCTTGTACGTGATGTCTATGTGTGTGTTGCTGGAGCGCGCTTTTTATGTAGATTGTCTTCTGTACCCAATGATATTTTAATAAACAGACATGTTATACACTCACAAATCAACCGAAAAATGTGTTCCGCGCAACAGCGGCAGCATTTGTGGTTAAGATGGTGTGTTTTATTTACTTTGGTGTCATAATTGGTACGCTTTCTAAACACACACGAAGGCATTTTTTTATTTAATTTCGTAGCAGCTCGCAGCGTATGACTAGATCCGATGCGTGACGCCTAAAGGCAAGGATCCCTATTAGGATCCTTTCGAGTCTTCACGAGTGCGCGCTCATAGCAAATCTGTTTATTTTAATTATCATTGTCTATACCTATTTATTTTGTGCTTAGATACTAGAATCTTGCGTAGTATATGAATGAAGTTTTTGCTTGTTGACTGTATTTTGACTGTATTATTAAAATATGACATAGTTTGTAAGTATAATAATTAGAGAGTACTTTATAACTCATGTACACAAGGTGTAAGGGACAGCCCTCCGCAAACTTTAAGGGCTTGCTCGGTAGACGAAACTGAACAACCTTCCACAAGATACTTTTTCAGGAAACGAAAAAAAAAATCAGCCTCACCATACAAAATTATAAACTTGATTGGACAGTTTGTATGGAGAGGCCGATTCTTATTTTCGTTCCCTGACAAAAAAAAAATAGCGGAAGGTTCAGTTTCGTCTACTGAGCATGCCCTTAAAGTTTGCGGAGGGCTGTCTCTTACACCTTGTTCATGAAAAAGTCTGATATTAACCCTTCAGATACCGTCAATTAGAGACACAATAGTAAGACAATAGATGCGCGGCCACCGGTGGTCGCTTGGGGATTCATGAATTAAGAAAGTAGTATTTTGAGGCACAATCGACAGTCATTTTTAACTAAACCAAATCGTCTAAGATTTTTGTTCATAGGAATATGAACCTTAAGATAACACACACACGAACCTTAAGATAAGATAGCATACATAAACATAACTGCTCACACGTGTGCCACACACGCCAATCTGGGCGCGTCGGTCTCTATACATTTTATATGGAAATTAGACTTGTAGAGCTACACTAGATCCACGCCACGCGACGTTGTTCTACGTACAAATCAGGCGTATTACGTGTGCGTAGATCTAAAGTAGTTCTAGCTTTAAGATAGAAAATACATTGCTCACACGTGTGCCACACACGCCGATGTAGGTGCGCCGGTCTCCATACATTTTATATGGAAACTAAACTTGTAGAGCTACACTAGATCCATGCCACGCGACGTTGTTCTACGTACAAATCAGGCGTATTACGTGTGCGTAGATCTAAAGTAGTTCTAGCTTAAGATAGAAACTACATTGCTAACACGTATGCCACGCCGATATAGGTGCGTCGGTCTCCATACATTTTATATGGAAACTAGATTTGTAGAGCTACACTAGATCCACGCCACGCGACGTCGTTCTACGTACAAATCAGGCGTGTTACGTGTGCGTCAGTCTAATGTAGTTCTAGCTTTATTCTTTTTAAACTAATATGACCATTATATTTTTTTACATAATGTTTTTAAAATCGTATGCGATGCTTGGTTAGCACAATTTGTTTAGTACCTCAAGTATTCTGGCATAGTAATCAGGTATGAGTATATAAAATTTCGGATCTGATTACGAATATATAGGAATAATATTATACCGGTTCCGAATACGGTTACAGGTATGAAATTATTTCGGATTATCCGCTAGTTTCGGATAGTTTGGGTCACGTATTTTATAATCTTGAAATTAGGTATAACTAGATTTGATTTTTATTTCTAGGTTAGATTATCATTTGTTTTTATAATCAGGCAAATTACCTATATTATCATAGCCACTTTAATACTAGAAGCGGGGAATATCAATGTAAATTTTGGCCATTTTATTTTTGCTACTTACACAAATGAAACTGGTAATCATAATACAATATTTTTGTTATGTATTTACACATAATATTTTGGTGTACTTTGAGATTCTACGCGTAATAAAATAAAATTAGGAATGGGTCAAATTTGGGACAACCGTTTTTCTAGTATAATCGAAAGCACAAAATAGATAGGTACAGACGACAATGTCATCTATGTACTTCACTTTTTATACCTACGCTCGGTGGACGCACACTAATGAGCGTTTGATCCGGAACTGTTCGACGAGTGGAGCGAGACGCAACCGAGATATCGTGTCCATGAGCGGTGTCTATGTGTGCGTTGCGCTCGTTCGTTGTTTGTACAAAGTTTTGAGACAGTTTCGATACAAAATATCTATTATATCTTGTTATCCGATACTGAATTTCTCAATTGTTTAATTGAATTTGTTAATTAACTGTTGGGAAAAGAATATACTTAAAATTATGAAAGTTTTGCTATAGCCAAAAATTATTAGTAAGTAGTTCTAGTAACTCAAAAGGCCTATAATATTGTAATGTAAAACCCTTTCTCTGAGAGAGAGAGAGAGAGAGAGAGAGTAGGCCACAGGCCTGCATACGTTGGTTTATTTATTGTGAAAAGACTGTTTAAATCTACGACATGTAAAAATTAAAAAAGCACGTCCTGAAAATAGTATGTTCAGAATGGACTACAGATTTTTTAAATAAGTAATTTTTATGCTAAAATATTAAGTACTTAATCTTGATTATATTGGGATAAAAAAAAAATGGTGGCTGACAATTAGAACTCAATGTTCGAATGTACACATTTTATTTTCAAGATTTTTTTACTGATGATTGGACACCGCTTTTAATGAAGCGGTTTAGTATAGTCAGTTTTTTTTTTACCCGACTCCTTGCGACAGTTGCCCGCGCGGTTCACCGCGACGGAGTACTTTTGTATGGAACCGCGCGGGTGCCCGTTTAACGCAGTGTCGGCCCTAAGGGTGTGCATTAGTGCTGTTACATTTTTTTTTTTATTATGGCTCGCGTTTGTCCACTATCTCACCTGATGGTAATAGATGATGTGGTCGACGAAGGAACACGATTGCCTAGAAGCAATCTATTCACTGTCGACTTCAATACCCTTAAGTTATAGCTATTAGAAAACATATCTTGTAAATGTTTTTGTATTAAAATTTGGTGATAATAGTCTGTCTAAAAAGTCAAACGACTTGGGAATTTTGTATAATATTTAATCGTTTTTAAATGCTTATATTCGATACTTTTTCTAAGGTTCTTCTATTAGTAAACAATGATCAAGATCTCTTAATCAACCTTGATATTGAACGGACTACATCAGATTTCATTTTACCCTAATAATTACCTATGTCGTTTGACTTTTTAGATAGACTCTATTACACTATTGTAGAATCACCTCGATATTGCATGTTAAGATTGTATTTTTTATACAAAAAGTTTTTTTTTTATTGAAACCTAATTAGTAATTTGAAATACCGACCTATTAATTAAGAACACTTAGAAATAGGATACTATGTATAATAAAGCATCAGTAAATACGAATTTAAAGAGAATAAGTTATTTTTCTTCTGAAGAAATTGTTTTTTGTTCTATCCAATGACATTTTATTAAATAGACATGTTATACACTCACAAATCAACCAAAAAATATGTTCCGCGCAGCAGCGGCAGCACTTGTGGTATGTGATCCCCTGTGTTTAATTTACTTTGGTATCATAATTGGTACACTTTCTAAACACACACAAAGGCATTTTTTTATTTAATTTCGTAGCAGCGCGCAGCGTATGACTAGATCCGACGCGTGACGCCTAAAGGCAAGGATCCCAATTAGGATCCTTTCGGGTCTTCACGAGTGCGCGCTCATAGCAAATCTGTTTATTTAAATATCATTGGTTCTATCTTTATTATGTTGAGGTTTTTTGAAATTATGTAACTCTTTTGAAGATTTTTTTTGTGTGATTATTGATAAGGAAAAATATTGTAACCGTAGATAAATCATTTGACTGAAAGACAATATGTGTTGGGTATGATGTGTTTACTATACCCTATTCGCTTTAAGATTAGAAATTAAAAACCTTTTTACTGTCTGTTCAAGCGATTTTAACTTCTAAGTAAATGTTTGACCAAAACATTTCTTGGTGGATCTTGAAGTGAACCACTGTGGCAAAAAGAATTTTGTATTATCGTTTTCTAATATTAAATAACTAAATATTTTCTAACAATTTCGTTTAATTTTTATCCTGAGAATCTCTCCTTCTTCATCTTCTTCCTGACCTTATCCCATATTACTTAGGGTCACGGGAACACGTTTTTTTCTTTCATCCTGTCCTGTCACCCGTCAAACTACCACTCCCTTTTCTTTCATATCATTCCTCACACAATCCATCCATCTTTTTTTCGGCCTTCCTCTCCCTCTCCATCCATCTACATGTATACTCAGAACTCTTTTATACGCTTCATCCCTCTTCACATGACCATACCAAGGCAACCGATTACCTTTCAACTTTTCAGTCACTGGCGCCACTTTCAAACTACCTTTCTTTTATCCTAAGAATCTATTCGTGCGAAATGGGATTTGGTACACGTGGAAGTGGAATCCTGGTGGAATGCTAGCCTGATGCTGCAGAAGCGAGCGTGTGTGAGGAACGCCGCGGCGCTCCTTTGATGACAACCATTCCAATGCGCACATGATGTAACCTTTTGAACGCCAATCACTTATATACAAGTTCGAGATGTTCGTACCCCCAGCGCCACTACTTGATTAGAAGTAATAATAGTATAAAATAAATTTACGACTTTTACAAGACCTTTTATTTTGTTTTTATGGAAAATTGCCCTGTTATAAGCCCTATTTTTAACATTTTCACACATAATAAGTTCTTGTTTGTTTTATATTCAATAGAAACATTTGTTAGTTAGTTTAACATAGAAACAATTTGTTGCGTGGCGCTGGAGGACACATCGCGTATTATGTAGATGGGCGTCGAAAAGGTTAAAAACTAGCCGAATCTGAACTAATTGTGCTCGATTGGTGTAATTGCTGCAAGGCTTTCCGATGTGAGGATAAATACAAGTACATTATGATATAAGTGTGTAATGTTAGTGACTACCGTCGCGGCGGTATTTAGACCCGAGCCATGGCGAGGGTCTTAACCCTTCAGATACCGTCAATTAGAGACACAATAGTAAGACAATAGATGCGCGGCCACCGGTGGTCGCTTGGGGATTCATGAATTAAGAGAGCCGAGAACGGTAATCATTAATTACTCACGTGTACTCGTATCATACGATGTTTTTTAATACACTTGCTCATAAAGTGACTCTTATTGCACTGCACTTTAGGTATATAATAATGGCACTTGTTACAAAACTGTGACATTATGATAACCGTTACGCACTAGTGCTATAATGTGGTTAAAACCTTTTTGTTCAACTTCTCCCCCGCTATAATTTATCGTACCAGGATGGGCGTGCGTCTTTCCCCACGAGGAAAAGAAAAAAAAAGGGCGCACATATGAAAACAGATTTTTACCGCCACAAAAGTTTACTAGTTTTACAGTTATTTTTTTCACAAGTGTATTGAAAAACGTCGTATTATACACGTGAGCAATTAATGTTTATCGTTTTCGGTTCTCTTAGGACCCTCGCCATGGCTCGGGTCTAAATACCGCCTCAACGGTAATCACAAACACTACACACTTATATCATAATGTACTATTCCGAACAGAACATTTTAAAAACTTCATACTTCCTAGAAACAGGCGATCTTTTTGATGGTAAGTATATCTACCGCAAGGATGCCTCCTCTGTCTTTTTGATGGTAAGTATTCACTGGCTATGCAAGGATGACTTTTCTAAATAGAGCACATGCAGCGTATTTGGATTGAAATACTGCAGTGCAGGTAATTTGGTACACTAGAATGTCGTTGTGCGTAAACAGTTGTGAAATATTTCGAGTTAACCCTTCAGATACCGTCAATTAGAGACACAATAGTAAGACAATAGATGCGCGGCCACCGGTGGTCGCTTGGGGATTCATGAAATAAATAATATAATACTAATAAATAATAATATTCCACAACTATCACACAACGCCGTCTAGGCCCAAGCTAAGCAGAGCTTGTGTTACGAACGAGTACTAGACAACTGATAAACATAGGAAAGCAGGTCTAAAAAGGTGTTAAGAGGGTCCTTCTCCACTCGCTTAACGTAAACATCGAAAATGGTTTAAAAGCTTGTTACTTCATTTAATGCAATCCAACGCGATGTTTGACGAAAAGGCAACGCAAAAAAAGAGAGATAACGTCTGGAAACTCTGTTAGTATTTGGTAATTCCGAGATTTACTCGAAAATTTCATAAAACTTGGTCCAGGAAATAGCTGTTTTTTTAAACCCTTAAAAGTTTTTGGAAAAAGTTGTCGTCATTTAGAATCTTAATAAAATTTGCAAGGTCCCTAGAGGATTACTTTTTTAATTTTTTTAATTTTTAGGCAAATTATGAAGTGTCAAAGTTCATACAAAATAGGAAATTTTTAGAGGTTTTTACTGGATTAGTTTTACACAAATGAAATTGGTTTCTTTAGAAACCTAGATAATATCCACAAGATACTGTGTGTTTCCAAAATATCTAATGAAAAATGTGTGATAACGTCATAATCAGTTATGAGCGGTTGTATGAAAAACAGTGAAAATGTGAGTCATGATGCACCACCTTAATGGCGAGATACGATACTGTGGCGTGGCGTTATCGCTATTTGAAAGAATTGTAGGACAATCGAAAGTCGCCCAGCGTCGTGTACTTTATTCAAAACTAGCTTTTGCCCGCAGATTCGCCCGCGTACATAAAATATAGCCTATGTCACTCAGGAATAAAACAGCTTTTTAACGGTGACAAAATTTTAGTAATCAGACCAGTACTTCCAGAGATTGCCTTCTACAAACAAAAAATAAAAACAAACTTTATTATAGTACTAGCTTTTGCCCGCGCGGCTTCGCTCCCGCTCTTCCCTACTCCACCCTACTATACCCAACTCTACCCTACTCTACCCTACCCTACTCTACACTACTCTACCCTACTCTACCCTACTCCACCCTACTATACCCAACTCTACCCTACTCTATCCTACTCTATCCTACCCTACTCAACCCTACTCTACCCTACTCTACCCTACTCTACCCTTCTCTACCCTACTCTACCCTACTCTACCCTACTCTACCCTACCCTACTCTACCCTACCCTACCCTACCCTACTCTACCCTACTCTACCCTACACTACCCTAATTTTTTTTTCCATAAGAACCTTCTCCTCACAATAACAATCACAACAAAAAAAAATCAGCCAAATCGGTCAAGCCGTTTTCATGCCAAGTCGTGACAACGGAAAACGGGGGTCATTTTTATATATATAGATAATTAATGTAAGTATGTAGTATTTACAATCTCCGAAAAAAAAATGTAACGAAATATTAGTTATCTAAAAAATCAAACAACTTGGGAATTAAAAACATTTATATTCGATACTTTTTATTAGTTTTTTGATTACTGAACCAGTGTCGATTACATTAGATTTCATTTTATCCTAATAATTACCAAAGTCGTTTGACTTTTTAGACACACTAATCTCCCTAATATTAAGGAATTTCATTGCTAAAAATAAAAACAGGACTGCTAACCCTCTTTTTCCGTATTGCCAACATTACGCCAAAGGAACTTTATAAGTGAAACTCACTGTAGACTACCCGCATAAAATTATGGAAAGACATTTCTGTGTGTACCCCGCATTTTCAATGGCGTCCTTGGTGTTCTGCTCAAGATGCGTCCGCTCTCAATATTAGAAAATGAAGTGCAATTTGGTGTTTGTGCGCTGAAAGTAGCGAGATCGTGCGTGCTAAGAGATGCCTCGGATGACCAGGTAGGTGGTACTATGTAAATCTTCTCTAAACGAGACGTGGCATGTAGAAAAATAGGTCAGAATGACTTTCTTAATTATTTTTCCACATGACACGTCAATTCCATACCCGTACAACAACTACAGGACCTCCAACCCCCCGTAGCCAAGTCACAACCGTTTAGCATGCGTCGAACGCTTCGAGTTGACGTTGCCGCGTTGCCACCAATTCTTTTGTTCTGACCACGTGACTAAGCGTTGAGAGGACGTCATTCCCCATATTTGAAGCTTTCTACTAGCGTTAACTATTGCAGATTAGCAACTTTGCTAGGGGAAACTAGCCAAGTTACAACCGTTTCGCTTGAGTCGAACGCTTCAAGTTGACCTTGCCGCCAATTCTTTTGTTCTGGCCACGTGACTGAGCGTTGAGAGGATGTCATTCCCCATATTTGAAGCTTTCTACTAGCGTTAACTATTGCAGATTAGCGACTTTGCTAGGGGTACAGCCCCCCTAGCCAAGTTACAACCGTTTCGCTTGAGTCGAACGCTTCAAGTTGACCTTGCCGCCAATTCTTTTGTTTTGACCACGTGACTGAGCGTTGAGAGGACGTCATTCCTCATATTTGAAGTTTTCTACTAGCGTTAACTATTGCAGATTAGCGACTTTGCTAGGGGTACAGCCCCCCTAGCCAAGTTACAACCGTTTCGCTTGAGTCGAACGCTTCAAGTTGACCTTGCCGCCAATTCTTTTGTTCTGGCCACGTGACTGAGCGTTGAGAGGATGTCATTCCCCATATTTGAAGCTTTCTACTAGCGTTAACTATTGCAGATTAGCGACTTTGCTAGGGGTACAGCCCCCCTAGCCAAGTTACAAACGTTTTGCTTGCGTCGAACGCTTCAAGTTGACCTTGCCGCCAATTCTTTTGTTCTGACCACGTGACAGCGTTGAGAGCGCGTCATTCCCGTACATTTGAGAAGCTTTCTACTAGCGTTTACTATTGCAGATTAGCAACTTGGCTAGAGGTACCTACTGGTTTTTCTATTTTGCCTCTAATTGTTAAGTTAAACCCCAAGCGAACGCCGCCGGCGCCGCCAGCGTTCGCTTTCTCACTCTTCTGTCTTTCTATTGTGTCTCTAATTACGGTAATTCGAAAGGATAATTAAAAAACATGAAGATATTTTTTTAATTAAGAAAAAACTGGATCCATGGTACTCGTATTTGTTTGTATATCGATGTAGATGTCGTAATAAGGCCTGTCATAGGTAACATTCTGATAATGTTGGGCTGTGAAAAAGACGGATGACAAAAGATTGCATGTACCTGAGATGAGAATGTTACGATGGATGTGTGGTGTGACGAGAATGGATAAAGTGAGAAATGAGTATATTAAGGGAAGTTTGAAAGTGGCGCCGGTGACTGAAAAGTTGAAAGGGTCGTTAAAAAAGTTGAAATCGTTTGTCTCGGTATTGTCATGTAAAGAGGAAAGATGAAACGCATGGTGCTAAAAGAGTTATGAGTTTACAATCGAATGGATGGAGAGGGAGAGGGAGGCCAAGAAAAGATGGATGGATTGTGTGAGAAGTGATATGAATGAAAAGAGAGTTAGTGATAGCGTAACGAGTGACAGGACAGAATGAAAGAAAAAAACGTGTTGCGCCGACCCCAAATAAAACGGGACAAGGGCAGAAAGATGATGATGATGATGTCAAAGAGAGTGTCTTTTGTACACTATTTAGCATTACACTACGCTCTGACCAATAGGAGCGGAGTAATAGCCAAATATAGGTATCGGCATGGATCTTGAGCGCTCGGCGTCAGAGTGGAGATTGCTTTGCGCATTCCATACATTGGCGAGCCAATCGTCGTCGTTGTTAGATACATGCAGCAAGCGCAGGAAACGCGCACGAGTATCGTCTGTGACGCGATGGCGCGGCGAACCAATCACTGACGCTTCCTGCCCCCGCGTCTCACTTCATACCACTAAATATGCCTGATATTTGACTTTGCGCAACTTGAAGCCAGCGCTCAAGATCCGTGCCGATATCTACACGCGAGTGTAACCGACGTCCTCTGCTGCACATAGGCCTCCTCCAAGTATCGTCACAACGACCAGTCCTGTGCCGGTGTGTCTCGCATCCATCGGATTCCTCCTACCATCGGTCCACCTCGTGAGAGGCCAGTGCTGCATCAGCTGATCGTGAGTTAAGATCTTATATATATAAAAATCAATGCCACTTTTCGTTGTTATTTTATAACTCAAGAACGGGCTCACCTATCCAAACCAAATGTTTAAGCTTTGTTCGGACTATTTAGTAGATGGTTTATGTGAAGTTTGGTAGGGAAGAGTAGGGTAGAGTAGTGTAGAGTAGAGTAAGGTAGAGTAGGGTAGGGTAGGGTAGGGTAGGGTATTGTAGGGTAGAGTAGAGTAGTGTAGAGTAGGATATGGTAGGGTAGGGTATAGTAGAGCGTAGTAAGAGCTATAGCGAAGCTGCGCGGGCAAAAGCTAGTTCATTATAACTTTAGTGCCATCAAATCCCCTTTTATGTGGATTGGTTTCGACTGTGCGTTGTTTTCAGTCAGTCTATACACTAGCGGCCCGTCCCGGTTTCGCACGGGCAATAAATATAGCCTATGTTACTCAGGGTGAATGTAGCTTTCTAATGATGAAAGAATTTTTGAAATCGGCCCAGTAGTTTTTTCATTACAAACATACGTACACAAAAATACAAATTTTCCCTCTTTATAATATAAATGTAGATATTTACCTACTGTAATAGTAGTTTATGTGACTAGGGGATAAAGCAGTGTCTTTAAGTCGCGGGCGGCATGTTGAATTCCGTTCAAAACGAAGGTTGCTGATTTTAATCCCGAACAAAAGTGAGGGAGTAATATAATTAACGCCCGAGCATCGCAAGGGAGTCAATAAGTAACCTGAGTGATGTGAGGAATTCAAGCCGCCCAAGACAATGACAGCTTTATCCCCGTGTTGCTTACTCTACTTTTTACACCATCTGAGAGATAATTTAAAGACAAGTTGGTCAACCAAATCATATATTAGAGATATATAAGTATTATATTTACTAGTTCATCAAACAAACAAAATTCACTACGCCAAGATTCCATAGTTATAATTTTCTATTAACGTAAATACGACTGTAAAAATGCAACAAGGATGTTTCACCTGCGCTCATAATAAAATAAGTTATGGTTTCCTAATCTTAATTTGTCCAAAAAATGTGGAACGCTTCACGATTTTGCGTGTCATCCTTGCGCAGGGGCCATGCTAATCTTCTCTGTATCGTTCCAATTTTAGTATATGTACTGCCGAAGCAAGTACATCTATTATAACAAATTAATGAAACATATCTTTTCTAACATAAAAACTTTACTTGCGCGATGTAAAACTTTTGTATAATACCAACACATTGTCCAATTTTCTACAGATTATTTTTATTAATAATAACAATGCACTATTGCTAATTGTAAAAAATGACATATAAATATGAAAATAGTGTTGTTTATTCAAAAAATAAAAGAAAATAAAAATATTTAGCCTTGCACTGACGACAGCGCCATCTAGGTTTTATATAATGAACTAACTTCCATTGATATAAACACAATTATGTACTTCAATGAAACCATAAAAAGTTGTTTTATCATTTATTTATACATTTATTTAGAAAAACTCTCTTTAGATTATTTAATTTCAAAAGGAATGTAAAAAAAAATGATGCAGTTTGTATGGTCCAAATTTGTTCAATAGTTTCTCTATGCCACACATAGATGGCGATATATTCGCCATGAAATGGAATGGAAGCGCCATTTTATTGTTTATATCGGCTCCCGATCTAATCAGATGCTGAATGTGAGTATTAACAACCCAGTAACTGGCAACGCAGCATGGAACGAAGTATGCTTAACATAACACTACGGGATCGGTGGACAACATTAAAAATAAGGGAAAGAACAAAGGTGACAGATGTACTACAGACAATAAGGAAACTTAAATGGAATTGGACTGGTCATATAATGAGGACAAACAGTGGAAAAAAAATGGAGGAAGGACGTAATGGAATGGTACCCTAGAAATGGAAAAAGACTGAAAGGACGTCAAATCAAAAGATGGGAGGATGATCTGCCGAAAGGATGGAGGAGGATAGCTCGTGACAGAGATAAATGGAAGGAAATGGGGGAGACCTATGTCAAAAGACAACCTGACTAAGTGGTTGCAAAAAAAAAAATGTCTAACTAAAAATAAAATAAGATTAAGAATTTTCATTTTATATAAGCAGTACAAACAAAAACTGTAATATAGTCAGCGAATAAAGGCTTTTATTATTATTATTATTAACTGGGTAACACGTATCCTTGGTAAAACTGGTGTCACATTGTATGGCTTCTGACTAGGTCTTTCAATCCGGAGTTCCGGAGCGATTTTAAGCATTTTTCAAATCCGGAGTTGAAACTGGTTTTCAAAAACCATGTAAATCACAGCTATCTTTGGTATAAACATTATTTACAAAACGACGAAAAACGCATCATAATTCTTGAGCGTAACCCGTTGTTTGATTCCTTCTTGCTCGGTGAATGACGCATACAACATGAAAAGACGACATACTAGTTGACATGTATTCAAAATTTGTTTGTGGAAAATTCCTATCTCAGATCTCTGTTTATCAAAACGACGGAGTAACGGATTGACGCAGCTGTATATGTGACTAATAATATATGCTTTTCATAATATAAAAATGTATAATAGTAAAGCGTTTCTTGGAAATAAAATTACAGCTCTGATTTCTCAACATATTAATTCATGAATCCCCAAGCGACCACCGGTGGCCGCGCATCTATTGTCTTACTATTGTGTCTCTAATTGACGGTATCTGAAGGGTTAAGATAACGCAATACGTCATACAAAGGTGGTCTTGGGGTCAAATCGAAAAATGTTATCGAGCCGAGTGCTTTTTTCCATAAGTAGGAAATCATGCAATGACTTCATGCGGAAGGTGAAGACGAGTTTTAAGTCTTTTCAACCACTTCCCAAAGGGATTTACCGCCCTGTCGGACGTGGGGTAATTTTCTATGGAAGTTGCAACTTCTCCTTTGGAATGTCAAAAATCAAAGACATTGAATTTAAATGTATGTGCCTCCTGCCTCATATAACTTTGTTAAAAATCGAACTGGCCATTAGCAGAAAAAAAAGATATTAATGTGGTTACTGACAAGATAAGTCTCTAAAAAAAGTAACGAATGAGTGGGAGCGTTATAGAAAATTAAAACTATAGAATCTTAGTGTACTGAATTTATTGAACGTAGAGTTTTAGAAGATTAACTTGTAATTATTACTTTTATTTTTCAAAAAAAAAGTTTGTTTTTGTAAATTGTCTTTTTAATTATAAGCTGTCTTTGTCTTAGGTGGCTAGAACGCCTCACTTTACTCATATACTAGGATTTAATTATATTAATCCCTCACTGTCGTTCTGGATTAAAATTAGCAACCTTCGTTTCGTTCGGAATTCAACATGCCGCCCGCGACTTAAAGACACTGCTCTATCCCCTAGTCACATAATCTACTATTAAACAGCTGTCTAGAACTAGTTACAAGAAATTTAACCCTTCAGATACCGTCAATTAGAGACACAATAGTAAGACAATAGATGCGCGGCCACCGGTGGTCGCTTGGGGATTCATGAATTAAACTATTATAAGATTTAGATAATTATGTTTATCACGAAAAAAAAACAAATAATAATAATAATAACTTTATTAGGAACTCAACTTACAATTTACAAAAATAATAGTGAAAGCACACTAGGCAGAGCCTGAATCGTGGCTATCAATAAAGTGTCCGATGAAATATTTTCATTTATCCTTGTCTTTTTATTATTTATTATCAATAGTTGTTGTAGCGGTTAGCGATGGCCTGTCTGTGTATCGCTTGCATTCTAGATCTTGACGCTAATCTATCTGTGCGAACTTTGTATACCCCACCTGAAAAAGAAAAATAAGTTTATAAATCTTTGGTCAGTGTTAAATAACAAACAAACAATACTAGAAACACCGTAATCCGAAATTAAAGTTCCCGAAATTAGGCGACCGCCTGCCAATTGCCATGCCTCCTCGCTCCAGACCGCCTGAACCACGGCTCGGCACCCTGGGCACGCCACAATTATGGCAGTAAGTCCCCTCTTTGAGGTGTGGCTGGAAAGACCTCACTGCGTCCTTACCTTCCGCATGACGCAGGTCCTCACCGGACATGGCAAGTTCAGGAGGTTCCTGCACCGGATTGAAGCGGAAGAGACGCCCAGGTGTCGCCGCCGGGATTCCAATCCCGATTTCCAGCCACTGTAGACGCGGGCTCGCGGACGGCGAGCCATGGGTAGCTCGCTGTCCGATCGTCCTGTAACTGTCCGGACCGAGCCCAAGACGTCGACGGCGCGCACTGTTCCCGCGCGCCTCAAGGAGTTGTCAGCAACAGGAGGGGCCCAACTGGGTCGAAGCCTACTGGGGCCAGGGTTATCTGTAAGGAAACTCGAGGCCCGGTATGAAGGCTAGAAGGGACGGGGTGGGGTTTTTAGTCAGTAAGAGTCTGACACTATCTCCCGCTTCACCCAAGAGCGGGGGTTATCATAAGATGATTTTCCCCATCGAAAAAAAAAATAGGCCCGGCGCGAAGTCGTGCACAAAACCATTTACTAAACTGTTATTATATTATATTTTTAGTGATAATAAGGACGGACGGACGGAATGTCGTTATTTCCATTGAAGATTGAAGGCCTTTATTATAAGACGCTACTTGTGTCGATACTCTTGCGCCATCCTATCTCCCTAGCATGTTATGCTGGTGCTGCCGATGGTGGTGATGACCTCAAGCGGCGGAAATAAGTACAGACGAGCAGCACTTTATTGTCGACAGAACGAACTTTAGCTGTCGACAGAGGCAACTGCAGCTGCCGCCATTGGTCGGCGTTTGCTGTCGACACGTGGACATCAAACGCCAAACAATGGCGACAGCTTAGTACCTATGTGCGCAGCACACGCGCTGCCTTGTCAGTCGACTTCAAATAGACATAAGTACAGGCAGGCGCACATAATACAACAATGCTGTCGACATGGTGGGCAGCAGTTGGCGTGTCGAATACTGCAGCAGTTGCTTTTGTCGACAGTAGCAAATGCTTCTGTCGACAGTAGCAAATGGTTCTGTCGACAGCTAAAGTTGGCTCTGTCGACAGCAAAGTATTTCTCGTCTGTTTGACGCCTAACCTTGTTTGACTTTGAAGTTACATTCCCGAACCATTAAGTACGTGTTGAAATTATCGAATCCTCGGCTGGGAAAATACCTCGGACAGAGGATAAGCAATGACATACAGCGTGACAATGCCGCCAGTCTTTTGGGCACATTACCAGTCGATAGCGATGTGGGACAGTTTTTTGACGCCATATTGTTGTTTGATTTTAGTCAGTTGTAATAAAATGAATATCGGATTTTTAAAATTGTAATTATAGTTAGTTTATTAAACGCAAATTATTCGTGTAGATAAGTAATAGTATATTGTTACACTAGGGGTGAGAGTTACTTATTTCGTCCCGAGAAGGAGTGGACTAAATAAGTAACTTTAACCCCGAGGTAAGCACTGTGCTTTTCATTACGAATACAAGAAGATAGACCTAGTTTTTTTCCTAGTTCATCATGACTGAGAGGGACTATAATTGAGCAGTGATTTGTCCAATAAAGTCTTTTATAGAGCAGTAGCACTTGTCTACTAATAGATCATGGAGACTTTTATTTTTATTTTTTTCATTTCCGTAATTATTCGAATAGGCCCCGGAATATTATTAAAAATGCGTGTAGCCATACAATAGTACATTGTTACACTAGGGGTGAAAGTTACTTATTTAGTCCCTCAAATTAGCCACCAACTCCTTCTCGGGACGAAATAAGTAACTTTAACCCCGAGGTAAGCACTGTGCTTTTCATTACGAATACATACAAGTAAATAGACCTAGTTTTTTTTTAAAATAATTTGACAGCTGTCAGTTGAAAGTAAAACTCCCTAGGGATGAAAAGTGTGATACTTTTCAGCCCGCTCCTCAGGTAAGTTCAGACCTACTTTCAGAGTATGAGTAATGAAAAATATATTTGATACATACTCTTTACGTAACCGTGCTACGTTGTTGTTTTATCCAACTTGTTATTCTATATGTCGAAGCGTTGGCGCATATCAGTCGGTCTGCATCAGCGCCACCTATCTTTCACTGGAGGAACTATGTAGTTAGATTGAACAGCTTACGTTTGGGAACGTCAAGTATTAACTTGGGGATGGTTAGCGTGGAGTAATAGCAACACTGAGCGAATAGTCGAGTCAAATGTCGATCCGGAGGTATAATCGATTATTCGACATTGACAGGTACTGACGTTGACCGGTAAATTGGCTAACCGGCAATAGGGCCACGTGTCGGGTGTCCGTGGATTTGGAGGACACTTTGAATCGGTCCGGCGGTCAGGGAAGACATTGGTTACTCCACGCTGAACTTCCCGCGTTCCTAAATTCTTAATCAAGCCATATCTCAGGCATCCTTGATTATTTTGTACTGAGTGTGTATTACGAGTAATTAAAAGTGTTATCAAAGGTTTTTGTGAGTGTTATTTCTGATGTCGCGACCCACTGATATCGATCCTCCGTCATATAAATATATTCGTTGAATAGAAATGATTACGTTTTATTCTGTTTTCATTAATATTGTATAAAAAAAAAAATGATAATTTGTTATCATTTTGTTATCGACTACTGAGTCGACAACTTATTTTTGTGACCTATGTCACAGTGATAATTGGTTTATTTGTGTGAATAAGTGTCAATGACAATTATTATTGTCCTAGCTTTTGTTCGCACGGCTTCGCTCTCGCTCTTCCCTACTCTACCCTAATATACCCTACTCTACCCTACTATACTCCACTCTACCCTACCAAACTTCACATAAACCATCTACTAAATAGTACGAACAAAGCCTAAAAATTTGATTTGGATAGGTGTGTGTTCTTGAGTTATAAAATAACAACGTGGCATTGACTTTTATATATAGATTAAAACTACGATCGACCGAATGCGTTTGTGTGAAATTTGTGAATGTTATTTCTAATTTAGCTTATTTATACTCTTACTTACTACACAGAATAAGTACTTAGGTAATATTATTATTAAATAGAACAAACTATACAACGTGTAACGTTAAATGAGCAAAATCTCAGACACCCCAAATAATTTTTAATTCGATCGACCTAACAAAGTGATAAAAAAAAACTTAAAAAAAATAATTAAAGGTTTTATGTGCAGTTTTAGTTTGTTTAAAATTCATATTTGCATTGAAATAAGAACTTTTATTATCCCGTGTATGAGAAAATTTGATTGGATTACAACTATTTGTGTTTGTTTAACTATTTCAGTGAGTTTGCGCATGTGATGGCTTGACCTATTCATAAATAGACAGGTGGAAGTTTTAAATGATTTTTTTTTTGAAACATGTAGGTAACCTATATTAAAAAGTGGTTTAATTGATTCTGCTCGTTATTCTGATCAAACGAATTTCAGGTTTTGCGCATTTAACGTTACAGCTTGTATATTCTATCCCCTAGAAAGACACCTCAACTCGCGAGTCTCTGTGGAGCTGACCGGTGTAGGAATGCTTTCTTGTTTCGCGCCATTTTGAATAGCGGAAGAATGGATTATTAGATGAAGTAAGTTGTGGAAGTTATGGTCATGTAAAAAGGAGGGACGAAACGCATGTTGCTAAAAAAGTTATGAGTTTTCATGTGGATGGATGGAGGGGGAGAGGGAGACCAAAGAAAAGATGGATGGATGGATGGTGTGAGAAGTGATATGAAAGAAAAGGGAGTTAGTGATAACGTGACGAGTGACAGGACAGAATGGAAGAAAAAAACATGTTGCGCCGACCCCAAATAAAACGGGATAAGGGCAGGAAGATGATGAAGTTGTGGAAGTTATTATCAGTTAAAACTGTTTTGTGGATAGTTTTAAGTATCGGCAATCAAAAATCAGACGACTTGAAACGACTGTTATTTTGTTAAACGTTGATAGGTTTACCTCAAAACAAGCAACTGACACACATCAGTTCAGTAGCTTGAAACCGGTTAGGTTTAAACCGATGAACGAATAGAGCTAATAGCACGAACTAGTTTACTGACTGAACTGAACTAGTACGGAGCGATCTTTAAAATGACCGAGCAGGCACGAGACTACTCCTCCTCGCTCCGGACCATTTTTTTTTTGGTGGGCAAAATTTATCCAATGACAACTCCCCCCTTGGGTGGAGCGGGAGATAGTGTCAGACTCTTACTGACTAAAAACCCACCCCGTTCCTTCTAGCCTCTTCATACCGGGGCTCGAGCTTCTTTTCAGATAACCCCAGCCCCTGTAGGCTTCGATACATCTGGGCCCCTGCTGTTGCTGACAACTCCTTGAGGCGCACGGGAACAGTGCGCGCCGTCGACGTCTTGGGCTTGGTCAGGACAGTTACCGGAAGGTCGGACAGCGAGCTACCCATGGCCAGCTGTCCGCAAGCCCTCGTCTACGGTGGCCGAAAGTTGGGATCAGAATCCCGGCGGCAGCGGCAAGAGCGCTGTCGCCTGATGCGATCGGCCTCCTCCTTTGCTAGCATTACTGCTTCGCAGAAGGAGATGACCGCCTGCCACTCCTCGCTTCGGACCATGGCCTGAACCAAGGCCCGGTACGTCGACGGCGTGCACTGTTCCCACGCGCCTCAAGGAGTTGTCAACGACAGGAGGGGCCCAGATGGGTCGAAGCCTACTGGGGCCAGGGTTATCCGAAAGGAACTCGTGCCCCGTTATGAAGGCTAGAAGGAACGGGGTGGGGTTTTTAGCCAGTAAGAGTCTGACACTATCTCCTGCTCCACCGAAGAGCGGAGGTTGTCATAAGATGATTTTTCCCACCGGAAAAAAAAACCTCCTCTCACTACTTTCTCTCACTCTGTGTATTGTGTAATGTGCATAGAGCATTAATAAATAAAATAAAATATTATAATAATTTGGAATAACACAAACTTACCATCATACGAAGGATCAATATCGTCTTCTAAATCCATATAACCTTGAGCCGTAAGAACCGAAATGGAAATGAAGATCAAAAACAAAATAAGGTATATCTTAGCGGCCATTCTGGAGACGTACTCAACGACGAATGAACTTTTGCTAATGTAATGCAAAAATATTTTATAACGCTGACACTGTTAAGTTCTTATCATTCATTCATATGAATGAATGATAAGAACTCATTCATTTGAATGAATGATAAGAACTTATCTAAAACAATTTGGAGCCGTTCAAAACATACAACATGTAACATTAATGCGCAAAAAGGTTGTATAAAATCTTTGGCAAAACCGCAGACACCCCAAGTTATTTATAATTTAATTGACATAATTTAGAGAACAAAAAACATTAAAAAAATTAAAGGTTTTATGTGCAGTTTTAGTTTGTTAAAAATTCGCATCTGCATTAAAATAAGTACTTTTCTTATCCCGCGTATGAGAAAATTTGATTAGACTACAATCGCGGGCGCGGGCTTGCGGACAGCGAGCAATGGGTAGCTCGCCGTCCAACCGTCCAGTAACTGTTCGGACCTAGCACGAGTCGTCGACGACGGTTTCCCAAAAATTTACATTTTTGGAATAGGTCACTATAATTCTAAGGGTGCGATATCTAAATTAGATTTGATAAGAGAAACACAAGTTTGAAATGTAACATATTTATTGAATAACATCGATTATAGTGCTTACAAGATACAAATAATAACAACATCAAGTTCAGGCGGTTATCACACTGTCACGCATCACGCTGTACGTTGCGTGTCAACGCACCTACGCGCGTACTTGCGGGAGTGCAGTACCCCTAGCCAAGTTGTTAATCTACAATAGATAACGCTAGTAGAAAGCTTCAAATGTACGGGAACGACGTCGTCTCAACGCTCAGTCACGTGGTCAGAACAAAAGATTTGGCGGCAAGGTGAACTCGAAGCGTTCGACGCAAGCGCAACAGTTGTAACTTGGCTAAGGGGGCAGATCTGCATCATCGTGCATCATGGTTTCATACACTCGCGCGCGTGCAGGAGCATTTTGTAAATTCAAGCGCAGGCCACACCGCCAGCTAGCGGGCGGGCGGGCTAGGCGGGCGAACATCGTTTCACCTCTTTACATACTTCGGTTCACACCGCGAGCTACCGACTAATCTAACGAGCTAAGCTAACGAAATATCCGACGATTCCAGCGAAGCTACTCGTTCACCTCGGTGGCGCACCCGGTTCGTTCGCCCGTCCTCCCCGTTTCGAGTAGACTAGTCGACGCTCGTCTTTCGAATAGCAGTGTAGTGTTTAGTTTTTGAACGATGAATATGTCATATCGACGAAAGTCGCTCGTCTGTCCGTAGTTTTCGGTGTGAACCCCATGGTTTAGCTCGCCAATATTTCGCGTAGTTTGTATAGTTTCCTTCGTTCGCTTCGCCCACCCGCCTAGCCCGCCCGCCCGCTAGCTGGCGGTGTGGCCTGCGCTTCACGCATGTTCAGGCCAGGCGGGTTCAGGGCATTTCATACAAAATCCCGCACGGCACTACTCGTCCCATCCCGCACTACCTCGCGTAAGACCCGGGACGCATGTGTGCGCATATTTCTCCGCATGTAGGTGAGTGACCTGCATAGAGATGTGCCGTTGCCGGCAATAATGCCCGAAGGGGAAATTTTGCCGGAAAAATTGCCCGAAGTGGGAATTTTGTTGGGCAATATTGCCCGAAGTGGGAATTTTGCTGGAAATATTGCCCGAAGTGGGAATTTTGTCAGCAATATTGCCCGAAGTGGGAATTTTGCCGCCAATATTGCCCAAAGTTGGAATGTTGCCGGCAATATTGCCCAAAGTAGGAATTTTGCCGGCAATATTGCCCGAAGTGGGAATTTAGTTGGCAATATTGCCCGAAGTAGGAATTTTGTTGGCAATATTGCCCGAAGTGGGAATTTTTGTTGGTAATATTGCCCGAAGTGGTAATTTTGACGGCAATATTGCCACCAATATTGATATTTCGGGCAATATTGCCGGACATCGCAACGGCACATCTCTAGACCTGCATGAACGCGCATAGATGCATTTTCTGTGTGTTGGACTGTGCGTGTTTTCTATACAAACGGAAATACAAGCAACGTTGAAACACGCATTTACGCGCTACGCAGCGTAGTGCGTGGCAGTGTGATAACCGCCTTAAATAATACTTCATAATAATCTTTTAACATCACATTTTACATTAAATCAAAGAAAAATGCAATCTTTCAGCATAAAATACAAAGGTACAGAAGACAATCTCATGTAAGTACTTCACTTTTTATACCTACGCTCGGTGGACGCACACTAATGAGCGTTTGAGCCGGAACTGTTCGACGAGCGGGCCGAGAGCGAGGAGATATCGTGTCCGTGTGCGGTGTCTATGTGTGCGTTGTGAGAGCGCGCACAGTATGTAGATTGACTTCCGTACCTATATATTTTGTACCTTCAGCGTTAACGATTCTGTTCAAAACAGAATTCAAATAATTTCTTATAACTTCGGAATAAATAGATTTACATTAATTTAATACAGTGGGGTTATTATAGTTAGCATTCGTTTATTTTTACATTTACACACATCGAATAATTTACAAATACACAGTTTTATTTTTTATTATTATTGACGGAGAAAGGCATTTTCCATTATGATAGTAAGGCCTACTGTCCACGGACGCGTAGCTTCATAGTCGCGTATTCGTCACTATACGCTTGGTGTACGCCTGCGTGAAGCTTACATACAAAACTATGGCCTACTGTCCACGAACGCGTAGCTTCATAATCGTTTCATCATCAGAGTTTCAGAGGTCTGGTCATTTTGTAACAGGCCCCACAGAGTACTTGTTCACGTTGAAACGCGCGGGCGCGATGGGGTGCGGTCGCGAAGATATGGCGAGTTCGTGTTCATATTGGCCGCCAGGCGTTTGCGCGGGTGTGACGCGTAAACGCCTGGGGACAAGTTTATACCATTTGAACTTACTGACGACGCGGGTGGATCGCGCGCTCCGCCGCTAGTTCATCGTGAACACACACAAACATTTCAAGGGTTTGATATAGTTGGAAGCTCGCCGCGCGCGCCACTCGCTAGCTCGCCCGCTACTTAGCCCGCACGTGCGTTTCGTACGTGAACACTCTGATATTATTGGTCTGGTAGAATCTGTCGATCGACGTCGACTTATCCATTCTACCATCGATCGATGATTGATCGACTGGTGTGGTAACACCCTGAGGGTCGCGGTAATCCGATGGATGCGAGACGCACAGGACCGCGCGTTGTGGCGACACTTGGGGGAGACCTATGTCCAACAGTGGACGTCTTTTGGTTGAAATGATGATGAGTTTTGACTTTATTGAATCAACTAAACAAAATAAGTAAAAATCGAAGAAAATATCTTTGAATTTCTACGTTTTCTAAATATTAGGTGATCTACATAATATATAACCATTAGATAAAAATTTGCTTTTTTAACTTGTATTTTTCAAATTATACAATTTAAGCTCCATTTTTTTTTTATTCTGCACTCTTATAACTAAAATATTATAAAGTAATATAATAAATTGACTATTCATTATATTATAATTATTGATGATGGTAACATTTTTTCAAACATTATTGATATTTTCGATTACATACACACAAAAAAATAAAATAGCTTTTTTATATTCGTGAAGTTTATAAATAAACCTTATTGTCGATGTCAATATATTTAAGAAAATATAAACTTGGCAAAATACGGTAGAAATAAATAGGAGTTTTACGTTTTTTTAATTTCTTTTTAAACAAAATGCCGTCAAAAACATAACTTATAACAAAACCAAGGCCCGCAACTCGCGGAAGAGACGCCCGGGTGTTGCCACTGTGCGAAACGCCCGGGGGACACGGTGGAGCACACCGTCGAGGTGTGCCCTGCCTGGGCGGAGCATCGCCGTGCCCTCGTGGGGGCGATCGGCGGCGGAGACCTCTCGCGCCGGGCCCTGGTCGAGGCCATGGTCCGGAGCGATGAGTGGCAGGCGCCTCCTTCTGCGAAGCAGTTATGCTAGCAAAGGAGGCCGACCGCATTAGGCAACGGCGCCCTCGCCGCCGCCGCCGGGATTCCGATCCCGAATTCCGGCCACCGTAGACGCGGGCTCGCGGACGGCAAGCTATGGGTAGCTAGCAGTCCGACCGTCTGGCAACTGTCCGCACGGAGCCCAAGTTTTCGACGGCGCGCACTGTTCCCGCGCGCCTCAAAGAGTTGTCAGCAACAGCAGGGCCCAGCCGGGTCGAAGCCTACTGAGGCCAGAAAGGCAAGAAGGAACAGGGTGGGTTTTTTTAGTCAATAAGAGTCTGACATTATCTCCCGCTCCGCCCAAGGGCGGGAGATGGTATTTGGATGATTTTCACCCACCAAAAAAATGGCCTCATACAAGTGGACCGATGGGTTGCAGGAATCCGATGGATGCGAGACGCACAGGCGACTTGGGGGAGGCCTATATCCAACAGTGGACGTTTTTCGACTGAAGATGATCAAAAAATAATTTCTACACTATTTTACCAAGCCTTCATTTGAAATCGACATAAACATAGCAACTAAAAATACATAATTCAATCGGTCTTTATATTTTTACAGCGACCATTTTGCGCGTTAAGTTAATTTGGACTTCATTATTTACACGTTAAACCTGGTTTCTGAGCCGTCGGCTAGCATCAGGGTGACTGTCCTGGAGTTGGTCCATACCAGGCGAGCTAGTCTGGCGGGGTTCAGTCTGGCTACGTCCGCCATGGGAGCTGTGCTGTAGCATTTGACGCAACGGGTTTGTGCTGCGCCTAAGCCGAACATACCTGTAAAAAAAAGGGGAAAGAATTAGTATTTTTAATTTGCTTCTAACGGTAACCACACCAAACTTTAGCTTTTATGATAGTGTGATTGCCTAGATCCGTTGTTGGACCGTTTATTACAGAGTCCAGTATTCAGGTCCAGCTATGGGAATATTATAAGGCTGCGCTATGCTTACAGGACAGGCTGTGGCGTAGGACTCGAGGTAGCGGCCGTCGGGGCTGAAGGCGCACGCGGGCACGGGCCCAGCTCGTACATGCTGTAGCTGACCACATGATGATGAGGGACTCACCCGCAGTACTCTGCCAGAAGGACAGCCTGTTGTCGGCTGTGGCGTAGGACACGAGGTAGCGGCCGTCGGGGCTGAAGGCGCACGCGGTCACAGGCCCCGAGTGAGCTGCCAACGACTGGCAGCGCCCGGCGCGCAGCTCATACATGGCCAGCTGTCCGGTGTGACTGCCAACTGAGGAAAATTAACATGAAGTTAGCTGTAAGTCATCATCATTTCACTGTTGGATACAAGTCTCCTCCAAGTATCACCATAATGAACGGTCCAGACCCTCACCAGGTCAACTTTAGTAAACAGCATACGCTTTTATAACAAGCTGTTTAAGTCGGTGACTGAACTTAGCGAGAGAAAGCTCAAAACCCATATTAAGCGTGTCCTAACCAAAAAAGAATATTACAAATTTAAAGACCATGTCGAAGACACGCTTGTTTGCAAAAAAAAAAGCGTAGTTGCACAAGCGCACGAGTAGAGCAGTGGTGGCCGAGTGGTAACGGCCCCGAGTTGCGAGTTGTGTAGGTCGCATGTAACATTGGACCCGCGTGGTGGATTACGGCCCATTCCCTCTACTAGAGAGGAGACTAGAGTCGTTGGGACTCTCATCATCATTATCATCATATCAGCCGAAAGACGTCCATTGCTGGACATAGGCCTCCCCCAAGCGTCGCCACAACGACCGGTCCTGTGCGTCATGCATCAATCGTGAGTCTATGAGTCCCAACAGTGGGGACATTATAAGGCCGACTAAGCTAATGGGGAAAATGATGAGAACCATGCAGATTGGTGTCTGAGATAGTCTTTTTAGGAAAGAACCACACCCTAAAGATTACTGGGGTCAGGGTCCGAAAGGAAGCTCGAGCCCCGGTATGAAGAGGCTAGAAGGAACGGGGTGAGTTTTTAGTCAGTAAGAGTCTGACAATCCCGCTCCACCCAAGAGCGAGGTTTGTCATTAGATGATTTTTGCCCACCGTAAAAAAAACACCCTAAAGATTTGAGTGGGCCTGTAAGAATTCTGAAAAAAAAACACCCTTAGCAAGAGGCGAGACGATAGAAATATAGCCATCTCTCACATAATTATATCAACATACCTGCGATCCTCCTCGTGGCTGGACAATGCGACACCTGGTTATATCTGCAGATGGCTGGGAACACTTCGTTGAGGCCTTTGCTCTTCAGATGAGACTGGTCCACGCAGTGTAGAATTATGTCCATAACCTAGAAACACATTGGATAAAAATGTAACCAAGATTATATGTAACTCATAATATGATTTAAAAGAGTATCCAAGGAGTTTCTTGCACGTTTTTCTCCATAGAGATCTACGCTTTGGAACGTGCAATTTAGCTTCACGTTTCTTGGACTGACCGACATTTGACTATTCAAAAGTGCCTGCAAATGGTCTATTTGAAATAAATGAGGAGCTCGATGCCTGGCGCGGCACTTCTGCAGCGCCAGGTAGGCGGGCGAGGGCTAGGTAAGTATGAGGAGGTACCTCCACCAGTAGCTCGGCGACCTCGTTGTGCATCCTGTCTATGAGGAGCTCGATGCCGCGCAGCACTTCGGCGCGGCCCTTCTGCAGCGCCAGGTAGGCGGGCGAGGGTTGTCCAGACTGCGCGGCTGCGGCACAGCGGGCTACTTCTCGCGCCATCGTTGTGATGAAGGCCGCTGGTCTGTGGGTGGAATACGACTGATTTATTAGCAGCACAGTCTTATTTTGAAGCCCCAGCTTGATTAGGCAACGGATAAGGCCAAAGTTATGGTGCAAAGGAGGAAGCGCCGAGCGTAAGCCAACCGGAGTCGTTGTGGCAAAGCCCCAGTAACACCAAGTGCGTGCCGCTCAAACAAACACACCGGTGTACCATCGCGGTCATTTCTGCCTGACCACTAAAAAAAAATTTTGCTTGAATCCTGCGGCGTGGCGCCAAACCAAATCCTTTGAAATTTTCGTTTCGAGTGCAAGTAAAAATGAGCTTAGGTCAGGTGGAAGTGTCTTTGTACATCTCCCGCCTGCATTACACCACAACAGCGGAGGACATTGTTGAATATGTACGCCAGAAGAGTTCCTACAGTTGCTGGAGTCACACCGGAACTAAAATTTTAAGTTGTTCGTATATGGTGCGAGTACCGAACCGTTTTCTGCAACTTGTTCCATCGTACCACAAGTCTGCACCAAGTGTTGCTAACGCAGTTCTAAATAGAAATGTAATAGAACTGGCTATATCGGAACCGGTATCGGAACCGGTATCAGAACCGGTATCGGAACCGGTATCAGAACCGGCATCGGAACCGGTATCAGAACCGGTATAGGAATCGGTATCTGAACCGGTATAGGAATCGTTATCGGAACCGGTATCGGAACCGGTACCGGAACCGGAATCGGAACCGGTATCGTAACCGGTATCGGAACCGGTATCGGAACCAGTATCGGAACCAGTATCTGAACCGGTATCGGCACCGGTATCGGAATCGGAAATAGATCCGGAATCGGTACTGGTGCCGGTATCTGAGTCGGAGGAGAGGGTCGACGTGTCAAATGCGACACACGTAAGTATAGGTTATATATATAATTTGTAACCGGCCAACTATTTTTAACACTAAATTTAGCAATCGCTTTACTAAGTTTCTTGGACCACACATTTATAATAAAATTAACAAAATTTTACACATATACCCTCTTACAAAAGGTGAATGCAAGATAAAAATTTCTGAGTATCTTCAAAAACTTGATTATGATGAAACTGAACTTCTTCTTCACATAACACAATAGTACCTCATAAGTAACACTCACATGTCACTAACACTTCACAAGTTACACTTTCACTCTCACACTTTCATATACAACCCTCTTACACTCATTCCCATACATTTTCATATCACACAAAAAGGGGGACTGCATGTTTTATCATAAAAAAGTATTTTTTTTTGTTTATTATTATTATTTTTTGTTAAGTATTTATTATGACTACTTTGTTATTAAAGGTAATAAGCTATTCGAGGGGAATTGCTCTGATAGCCAAAATACAGGCCTTGCCTAGTTTGGCTACAGATGCTACTTATTGTTTAAGAATTTACTTACCGCACCACATAAAATTGTAAAAAATTGGATGTAATTTTTTTTGGCAAATAAAATATTATTATTATTATTATATTATAGGTATCAGCATGGATCTTGAGCGCTCGGCGTCAGAGTGGGGATCGCTTTGCGCATTCCATACATTGGCGAGCCAATCGTCGTCGTTGTTAGATACATGCAGCAAGCGTAGGGAACGAATCACGAGTGACGTCTATTATGCGATGGCGCGGCGAGCCAATTACTGACGCTCCCCGCCCCCACGTCTCACTTCATACCACTAAATAGCCCGATTTCTGCGTAACTTGAAGCCAGCGCTCAAGATCCGTGCCGGTATCTATAAAGAAGAATTAAATAAATATATAAAGATAGATCACCTGGCAGTAGCTATGAGCGTGAGGGCGTGTCTAGCAGTGCGGCAGGAGTCTGCCTGCGGAGTGAGAGGGAGGCCGTACGTCATGGAGGGGACCAGCTTGTCGGCGTCGCAGCACATTTCCAGGAGACCTGCAAACAAAAATTATGAAGTGGGTAATTCATCATTTCGGGGAGTGTGACAAGCCGACTTATCAATAAATAGACAGGGCAACATTTTTAATGAAGATTTTTTTTTAAATACAAGGGAAAACTTTAAGGGCTTGCTCAGTAGACGAAACTAAACAACCTACCAAAAGATTTTTTTTTTTGGACACGAAAAAAAAATTATCCTCACCCTTCTATACTTACGCCGTGGCCTCACCATACAAAATGATAAACTTGATATACGATTTGTATGGAGAGGCAGATTTAATATTATCAATTCCTGAAAAAAAAAAATTAAAGAAATTTGTTCAGTTTCATCTACTGAGCAAGCCCTTAAAGTTTGCGGAGGGCTGACCCTTACACCTTGTGTAACCTATATGAAAAAGTGGTTAAAATATATTCTGCTCGTTATTCTGATCAAACTATTTTCAGGTTTTGCGCATTTAACGTTACACGTTGTATAAATTTCTTACCCAGAAGCACGTGGCTGACATCTAGATACGGCTCCCACACCGTGAAGCCTCGTCCCAGCAGGTCCACGGCCGCCCTCCGCAGCGGGGTGTGCGCGGGCAGGCGCGGGCACGCGGGGCTCAGGAGCAGATGGGTGAGCGCTAGGGCAGTGAGGCGGGCCAGGTTGTTGGACGAACTCAGGGTGAAGCCTGGAATGGAAATTTTGTATGATTAGAATAAGTATTTTTGCGACTAAATAAAATAAAATAATTCTTCTTTTAATTATGTTGTTTTTTTTTTAATTCTTTATTTAAAAAACTTTTTCGCTATTGCGAATATGACAGATATAAAACATCCTTTCTAATATTATAAAAGCGAAAGTGAGTTTGTTTGTTACGTCTTCACGCCTAAATGGCAAAACCGATTTTGATGAATTTTGGTACAGAGATAGTTGGGACCCTGGAGACGGAGCTAATTTTTTCTTTAAAAAAGTAAGAAAAGGGGGAGAAAAAGTAAAGTATATTAATAAACGCGGGCGAAGCCACGGGCGGTAAGCTAGTAATGTATAAATCAGATTCCTAACTTTTTGATTATTTTAAGCCATCCCATACTTTATTCAACGTCTCCATTTTTAGTTTTAGTCCATTCTTTTTCACTTAAACTACCTACCTACCTCTAGATATACCTAGGTATTAGACGTACCTTCAACCACGGAGCTCTTCCGACTGTCCCCATCCTTCCGCCTCTTATTGCCGGCAGCGCCTAAAACAAGCAAGCCAAGTGGTGCAAATCATATCAAAACAAATAAGCAAGCATATACATCACATAAACATATACATTTGATTATAAAAAGCATTTTTAACCGACTTCTAAAAAAGGAGGAGGTTCTCAATACGGATGGTTGTATTTTTTTTTATGTTTGTTCGCGCATAACTTCGTCGTTTGCCAACCGATTTGAAAAATTCTTTTTTGTTGGAAAGGGTATAATACTTCCCAAATGATCCCATTGTCACCAAGTTGGGATCTCATGATCAGCATCTTGGCGAAATCGAAGGAACTTTTCAAATTCAATTAAATTTTTTAGTGTAGTCGGTTATTTTTTTTTTTATAAAAAGGTTTTTTAATACAATGAAGTTATGCAGTTGCTCTGATGTTTACAAGCCTACCGAAAAGACAATAACAGCTGATTATATCTGTAGCAAGCATTTTTTGTTTTAAGGTAGAGATGAAACGGATAGTGGTTTGGCCGGATACCGGATATTCGGCAAGCTACGAGGCAGGAGAGTCGGATATTCGGCTACCGGATATTCAGCCCATTTCGCATTTCATGACGCGACTAGTTTGATTTGCTAGAATTTATTGTTCAGCTCCTTACGGTAGCATTTACAGCAAAAGGCTATTTTCAGAGGTTGGTCTAGTTTACGAAGCCAAAAGGAGTCGTTTCTTACAAAAAAAATTGGAATAGGTATTGTTTGGTGTGTATTGTTGTTGTATTTGTGTACGGATCAGATCAACACTCTTCGTATCATACTTGAGCAGGCATCAGAATGGCAGAGGGAGATCTACTTAACTTTTGTCGATTTCGAAAAAGCGTTTGATACGTTGAAGTGGTCCAGCATTTGGTCTCGCCTATTGAGCATTGGCGTACCACCAAAAATTATCCGTCTTCTGGAGGCTATTTACAGGAAGTACTCTTGTAAGGTTACGCACGATGGTCTTGTCTCTGATGACATCGCAGTGCATGCTGGTGTCCGCCACGGGTGCCCACTTCTCTTTCTTGTGGTTCTTGACGGAATAATGCTTCGCATTTTGGAAAACAGACGCCGTGGGATTGAGTGGGGATTATGCAACGTCTTGGAGGACCTAGATTACGCCGATGACTTATGCCTCCTGAGTCATACCCACGCCGACATGCAATCTAAGTTGGAAGATTTAAGTCGGGAGGCCGCAAAAACTGGTCTTAAAATAAACATCCGGAAGACACAGGAGATGAGAGCGGGTGTGAGGAATCCCTCACCGCTGATGTTGAACTCAGAAGTAGTGGAACGGGTACACAAGTTTACCTATCTGGGAAGCGTCGTTTCAGAAACCGGGGGTAGTGAAGAGGACATCACTTCACGGATCGCCAAAGCCCGAGCAACTTTCGCGCAGCTGAGACCTGTTTGGCAGTCGCGGAAACTGACCCGAAGAATAAAACTTAAAATCTTCGGGTCCTATGTCAAATCTGTGCTGCTCTACGGGTACGAAACGTGGAAGGTCACAAAGGACATCTCACGCCAAATCCAAGTTTTCGTCAACCGCTGCCTGCGTTGCATCCTCGGAATTTACTGGCCCGAGACAATATCCAACATAGAGCTGTTGGAAAAATGCCACGAGAGCCCGATCGACCGCCAGATCAAGCGTCGCAAGTGGAGATGGATTGGCCACACGCTCCGAAGGAATGCCGATCACATACCCAAGCAAGCGTTGGACTGGAACCCGCAAGGAAAAAGAAAGCGTGGCCGTCCCCGCCAAACCTGGCGTCGCACCGTGTTGGCAGAGGCGGCGGGCAGCGGAATGTCGTGGAGCGAGGTGAAGCGTGAAGCTCAGGACCGTTCGCGATGGAGGATTACTGTGGACGCCCTCTGCCCCATCTAGGGGACATAGGACATTAAGTAAGAAAGTAAGTATTGTTTGGTGTTGGAGGCAAATGCTTGGAATCCACTGGACAGAGCATCGGACCAACGACTCCATAATAGCTGAACTCAAGTCATCCATGAGACTCACCACCAAATGCAAAATAAGAATCATTGATTTCTATGGCCACATTGCCAGAGAGAGAGGTGATAGCCTGAAGTTGTTTTTGACAGAAAAAGTAGATGGAAAAAGACCCAGGGGCAGGAGTCCGATACGTTGGTCAGACGACATCCGTGTTACTTTGGAGACCACAGTCTTCGAGGCCATCCATATCGCCGAAAATAGGACAACATGGCGAAACTATAGTCCAGAAGTAAGTTATTCGTCGAGGTCATGACCCACGTCGTTTATTCACCATTGAGGATAAACGACGCAAGAAGGATAACCTATTGTGATATGATTTGCCTTGAGTAAAATAATAAGAATTGTTTGAATTTTATGATCCGGAATCCGATCGGATACTGAATTACTATCCGGTATCCGGCCGGATACACAGCTGCATACACCGAACACAGAGTTGCATGGCGACGTATCGCGAGAGAGGCGGTGGTGCGAGACTCGACCGAGACATGACCACGACCACTCTATCAAGAGTGTACGACTGAGGAGAAGATCCGGCCGGATAGTCAAAAAATGCTGATACCGGATAGTTACCGAATATCCGTTTCATCTTTATTTTAGGCCTTTAACCGCTTTCGTCGAAATAGTCCGACAAAGATAAATGAGTAGTTTCACGATCATAATACAATATATAATAGATTGACTTCTGTACCTATATATTTTGAATTCTAGGCTAAGCAAGGAATTGAATCAGTTTTGCCATAGATACACTAAGAAGAAGAAGAACCCATACCTTCACTAGTGATGTCCTGGCCGAATTCGGCGCCTATCACGCCGAGCAGTACGACCGCTGTAGTCTGCTTCCTCTTGAGCTCGGCCAATGAGGACGGCTTGCGAACTATCTCCTCTTCTTCTTCTTCAAATTCTTCCTCTTGCTGTGAAATGATGATGAGGGAAGAATTAGGAAATATAATGTAATCAATACATATTTTAAAACAAAGTTATAATAAGACAGACGCGGCGGGCGCTGTCTGTCTGTGTGTCCGTGATAAACTTAAAAATTACTGCACCGATGGTTTTCACCACTGGACAGCGTGATTCTCGAGGAAGGTTGTAGTATATAATTTGTTAAGTTTATGTATATATTTCTGTGTACATTAACGATAATTGTTGAAGATGTCGGGAAAAAATAAGCCGAAAGGGGAACCGTGTTACCCCGAATTTAACGCGAGGGAAGCCGCGGGGTAATAAAATACAGGGTTATTTGTAAAACACCGGCAACCTCTCAGGACTATGATACTAACGTCATAAACAATAACTTTTGTTCTAAGACTTTTTAAAATTTATCGTATTTTAGTTCAACGGATTTTCATACAAAAAAGTAACATTCTAAATATTACGTAGTCTATTCAAAGCAAGCGATAGTACAATAGCAGAGGGGAGCAGGGATTGAACGGTGGGGATGCTTGATGCGTTTGCGTCGCATTATACAGACGTAGGTACAGCAAAATACAGAGTTGAAATGTTTTAGATAGAACAACGAAATCTTGAAGGTTCGTTTCTGGTGTTAGTTGTTGTTTATGATGTTAGTAATACAGTCCTGTAAGGTTGCTAGTGTTGCACATTATATTTATCATAATCAAATAACAGATGGGGATATAGACACAAAATATATAGGTACAGAAGTCAATCTCCATACTGTGCGCGCTCTCACAACGCACACCGCTCACGGACACGATATCTCGGAGCGCTTCGGCCCACTCGTCGAACAGTTCTGGCTCATTAGTGTGCGTCTACCGAGCGTAGGTATAAACAGTGAAGTTTTTTTTTCGGTGGGCAAAAATCATCCAATGACAACCCCTGCTCTTGGGTGGAGCAGGAGATAGTGTCAGACTCTTACTGACTAAAAACCCACCCCGTGCCTTCAAGCCTTCATACCGGGGCTCGAGCTCCTTTTCAGATAACCATGGCCCCAGTAGGCTTCGACCCAGCTGGGCCTCTGCTGTTGCTGACAACTCCTAAAGGCGCGCGGGTACAGTGCGCGCCGCTGACGTGTGAAGTACATACATGAGATTGTCTTCTGTACCTATCTATTTTGTAGTAGAGATTTCTTCGACGGATCTTAGATCATTACATGAAACACACTATAGACTATAAATCGATTGTTGTTACTTACAACTTGAGGGGGTACTTTCTCAGCGGGTTCCTTCTGCGCTGCGTGAGGGTTTATGCTCTCCGTGTGCGTATACAGGGGAAGGAACTGTGCCCAGTTGTCTACCAGAGTCTTCCGACCTTTTGGACCTAGTCTGTAGGGAAAAAAAAAATAATGATAATATTCCACAACTTTCACACAACGCCATCTAGTCCCAAGCTAAGCAGAGCTTGTGTTATGAGTACCAGACAACTGATAAACATACTTATTATTACTTATATACTTCTAAATACATACATATCTATATATATAAAAATGACCCCCGTTTTCCGTTGTCACGACTTGGCATGAAAACGCCTTGACCGATTTGGCTGTTTTTTTTTTGTTGTGATTGTTATTGTGAGGAGAAGGTTCTTATGGAAAAAAAAATTAGGGTAGTGTAGGGTAGAGTAGGGTAGAGTAGGGTAGAGTAGGGTAGAGTAGGGTAGAGTAGGGTAGAGTAGGGTAGAGTAGGGTAGAGTAGGGTAGAGTAGTAGGGTAGAGTAGGTAGAGTAGGGTAGGTAGAGTAGGGTAGAGTAGGGTAGAGTAGGGTAGAGTAGTAGGGTAGAGTAGGGTAGAGTAGCGTAGAGTAGGGTAGAGTAGGGTAGAGTAGGGTAGAGTAGGGTAGAGTAGGGTAGAGTAGGGTAGAGTAGTAGGGTAGAGTAGGGTAGAGTAGGGTAGAGTAGGGTAGAGTAGGGTAGAGTAGGGTAGAGTAGGGTAGAGTAGGGTAGAGTAGGGTAGAGTAGGGTAGAGTAGGGTAGAGTAGGGTAGAGTAGGGCAGAGTAGGGTAGAGTAGGGCAGAGTAGGGTAGAGTAGGGCAGAGTAGGGTAGAGTAGGGCAGAGTAGGGTAGAGTAGGGCAGAGTAGGGTAGAGTAGGGCAGAGTAGGGTAGAGTAGGGTAGAGTTGGGTATAGTAGGGTGGAGTAGGGAAGAGCGGGAGCGAAGCCGCGCGGGCAAAGCTAGTTATAGATAAATTACACCCAGACACAGAACAAATAATCATGCTCATCACATAAACATTTGTCCCGGGTGAGAACGAACCGACCCGGAGGTCGAGTACGATAAAAGTACATTTTTATACAAGTGAAAAAGTTTATAACGACCGAGGTGGGATTCGCCCGAGCCGTAAGCGAGGGTGTTATGGACTCGAGGGCTGCAGTGACAAATCTGCCCGTATATCAAATGTAACATTGTGGCGGGGGAGACCACGCGCACTTTTCTGTACTTGTGAGGAAAACCGTCTATTGCTTGCCTAAGAGCAGGTTTTAGAATAAGTAAATTTTGATACGATTGGAGTATCTTCAACATTGCGACTGAGGCGGGATTCATCCGAGCCGTAGACGAGGGTGTTATGGAGCAGAGTTGCTGAAGCGATAAATTTCCACGTGTATTAAACGACGTTTTTCAATACACTTTCGTACACATAAATAAACAGGGGTTGACACCCGTCTTGTAGGGGTCGCTCCACTATCAGCCTTATTCGATAAATATAATAAATTTTGGTTGGGGCATGCACAGTTTTCTGTACTAGTGCGAAAAACAGTAAATTGCATGCCTAAAAGCGATTTGTTTGCATTTTTTTACAAAGTGCAGGTATTCTTTACAAATATGTATCAAAAAGTTAGTCAAAATGTCGGACAATGGTGACCGACGCGTCATCTCTCTTCGACTTACGTTTGCAGGTAGGGGATTGGTCTCACATGCATCAAATTACTAAAAAAGGCGAGGCGTTAAAATGGCGAGCGTGTCCGACAGAGTGACCCCCGGGAGGCTATTCAAATATTTCGGTACAGGCCATGACTGACCCACGTGACCACCAGTAGTAGACTAACTAACCTGCCAAGTTCAGCCAACAGCAGCGCCTGGGCAGCCTCGCGCACCTCTAAACAGTGGTGTTGCCAACGTCGGGCCAACATTTCTACTTGTGGACGCTTGAAGCTCTTTGCACCTGGGAAGAAAAATAAGCGTGATGTGTTTTTTGTTTTTTTTTTTTCCGCCATCTAGTCTTAAACTAAAAAAAAGCTTGTGCTATGAGACAACTGATAAACATATTTATATATTTCTAGATACATCTACACTAATATAATAAAAAGGTAAAAATTGTTTTTTTTTGTTTTTTTTTTGGTTGTAGGATCCCTGGAAGTACTGGTCCAAATGCTAAAATTTTTCACTAATAGAAAGCTGCTTTATTCTTGAGTGACATAGGCTATATTTTATGTATGCGGGAAAAGCCGCGGGCGAAAGTTAATACCTAATGGGGATAAATTACACCCAGACACAGAACAAATGATGATGCACTGTTCGAGCTTGGCTTCGAGTCATCAAACGCCTGCTCTTTGTTACTGAGCAGATCAACGGCGCAATGTCTCATGATCTTAATTAGTTGTAAGGTTGAATTTTCGTGTAAATCATCGCACTCCATCTCGTACATTCATTCAGAACAATATACCTGACTAGCTTACAGCAATTTTTGAGTTTCCTTGAAGATTCCCTAAAATTCCTCAACATGCACATCACACAAACACTTGTACTGGGTGGGAATCATAGCAGTCAGGGTCACTGACAACTATACCAACAGGCCAGTCAAACAATCGTCTTTAACTCATACTAGGAATTACTCCTGTATCGTGGTTGCGTTCACAAACATGCAAACTACATCCAGACCTGGAACTATCTACAAGCCAAACCAAAAAAAGTCAGCACACGAGATTGTCGACATGTGGAATGTGGACTGGGCTCTCATTGTGCCGATTGTCGTGACCGCCAATGGTATTATAGCCAAAAGCTTCGACGACCATCTGTCGAAGCTGTCGTTTTGCGGTTGGATCAAGAGCCTAACACAGAAGGCAGTACTCCTCAATACGGCTCGCATTGTGAGGAGGCTCCTGTCTCTGAAGTCCTAACTGGTAGCTTGGATCCTGCTTTCGACATCGGAGAACTAAACTATCTATCTATACTTAATATTATAAAGTAAAGTTTGTTTTTATTGGTTGTAGGATCCTTGGAAGTACTGGTCCAATGGCAAAAATTTTTCACTAATAGAAAGCTGCTTTATTCCTGAGTGACATAGGCTATATTTTATGTACGCGGGTAAAGTCGCGGGCAAAAGCTAGTTTTATATATTTTTTTATGTTTTTTTAAAAGTACTTAAAAATACCAAAAATTAAATGAAATAATAATAATAAAAAAGTCCTCACCTGCAGCCACCACCTTATCAGGCAACAGGACACAATGTAGCGTGGCCAGCAAGGACCAGCCTTGCTTGATGTGCGCCTGCTGGGCCGCCAGCTGTTCCTCTCGCTCCTCATCTGCCGCCCATGATGCGGAGCTCCTGGTGGTCGACCTGGGGACAGCAGGAGAGCGAGTCTTCTTATTATGTTTAAAGATTTTAAGACAATTTTAGGGTGCGTTTTTACTGAAGCGGAGCTGGGCGGAGTGGACACCAGCTATATTGACCAATCGCATATTATGAAGTAATTACAATAGGAAGTTTGGTTTTCATATAAATTCTTTATAACCAAGTCGGATGTAATGACTTTGCTTATAGTGACATGTCGGTTATATAACGTGTAACGTTAAATGCGCAAAACCTGAAATTATGTAGTTTGATCAGAATAACGAGCAAAATCAGTTAAACTAATTAAAAAAAAAAAAAATTGACGTGTTTAATAAAACCTATTTGCAAAAATAAATATCATCATTTATCAATTACTTTAGATGACATCACAATAGGCTAGTTGCCGTAAAAAATGTAATTAGTCCGTCTTTTAGATTAAAAATTTAGAAGAAAAAATACGTGTCCAATATTTTCTTATAATCTAAATAAAATGTAGTTATTTTGACCCTGGAAACTACCCTATTTTAGGCGATTAGTTAAACACTATGTTATCACCTGTGCAGGCGCCTGATGACCTCCTGCTCGGGCACGAAGCTGGCATTCGACATCGACATGAGGGTGTTTGCCAGGGCTACGATGGAGAGGAGGTGGTTCGTCGTCAGAGTGGTGCTCAGCTCCCAGTGGAGTTTTGATGAGAAGAGTCTGGGAAGTTAAGTGGTTTTATTAGGTCTAGGTTCGTTTAGCAATAGGATATTTTACTCTATATGAAAAAAATCTAAAACTATATATTATTAAGATAGCTTAGGAAAAAAGTAGTCGGTAAGTGTTAGTTTTAGTTAATTGAGTAACAATAGTACATTGTTACACTAGGGGTGAACGTTACTTATTTAGTCCCTCGAATTAGCGACCTCGCTACGCTCGGCCGCCAACTCCTTCTCGGGACGATAAGTAACTTTAACTCCGAGATAAGCACTGTGCTTATCATTACTTGCAGCTCAATTTGACAGCTGTTAGTAGAAAGTAAAACTCCCTAGGGATAAAAAGTGTGATACTTTTCAGCCCGCTCCTCAGGCAACTTCAGACCTACTTTCAGAGTATGAGTAATGAAAAATAAATTCTTAAATTCAATTCAAAGTTTTCAGTTTTTATTATCTGTACTTTTTTATTATCTTTACATAGTCACCATGTTATTACGTCATTCAGCTGTGTAAATTAAAATGACAGCTGTCAACTGTCGACTGATCGGCCATAATGAGCGTATTTGTTTACACAGGCAATTGACGTCATGACCTCAGAGTAAATCTCCGACTTACTTAGGTCGCAAGTTCAAATGCAGCTGGGTGCATTACTTTGTGTAGTTTATTTCATCACCACTGCTCTCTAAACGGTGAAGGAAAACATCGTCCTAGAATAAAAAATTCGAAGACATGTGACATTCACCAGCCCGCGTGGTGGATTATGGTCCATTCTCTCTCCTAGAGAGAAGGCCTGAGTCCCAGTAGTGGGAACATTGAAAGGCTGATTATGCATCAGCCTTTCAATGTGCAATATGCTATGCTTTGGAATTGCACAATTTAATTCCACCAAGTCGCAACGCTGTGCGTCTAGTGGTTGAACGGCATTATCGAACCACTGTATGTGGTCTTGGCTAAATAAAAAAATAAAAAATTCCACAACTATCACACAACGCTGTCTAGTCCCAAGCTAAGCAGAGCTTGTGTTATGAGTACTAGACAGCTGATAAACATACTTGTATATTTCTAAAACATACATATCCTTACTAATATTATAAAAGCGAAAGTGAGTTTGTATGTTTGTTTGTTACGTCTTCACGCCTAAATGGCTAAACCGATTTTAATGAAACTTGGTACACGACTAGACCATGTTTTGGAATAGGACATAGGATACTGTTTATCCCGGAAATATGTTCCCTTGGGATAATTTTCTGCTAATACGCGGGCGAAGCCGCTGGGAGCAGCTAGTTATAGATAAATTACAACCAGACACAGAACAAATGATTGGGATCATCACACAAACATTTTTCTTGGATAGGAATCGAACCCACGACCTCCGGCATAGCAGTCATGGCCACTAACCAATAGACCAGAAATGTTCACTCCTTACCTGGTCAACTTCTCCTGTCTCAGCAATTCCGGTGGCAGATCCGAGGTGATCAGCAAGGGGTCGTCAGGGACCATGGCACAGGCTGCAGACCAGCTTCCCAGCCCGGTGGGCAGCTGCACCGCCATGTGTCCATGACGGGAGACCACGCCGAAGCAGATTGGTACCTGGGAAATACGATTGAACTTAAGTGGTAGTAGGCAGGGCAGATTGCTCGCCGAACAGGGCCTTAACCCTTCAGATACCGTCAATTAGAAACACAATAGTAAGACAATAGATGCGCGGCCACCGGTGGTCGATTTGGGATTCATGAATTAACCGCTCCGAGCAAAGATACTTTTCGCCGCTCTTTACATACACAAAACCATGTAAGTCATGAGTCTTAACCCTTCAGATACCGTCAATTAGAAACACAATAGTAAGACAATAGATGCGCGGCCACCGGTGGTCGCTTGGGGATTCATGAATTAATTGACGGTATCTGAAGGGTTAAGGTGGTGCATCACGACTCACATTTTCACTGTTTTTCATACAACCGCTCATAACTGATTATGACGTTATTACACATTTTTCATTAGATATTTTGGGAACACAGTATCTTGTGGATATTATCTAGGCTTCTATAGAAATCAATTTCTAAATTTATGTAAAACTAAAGGACATTTTCAGAGGTTTTACTGGATGTAAAGACCTCTGAAAATCTCCTATTTTGTATGAACTTTGATACTTCATAATTTGCCTAAAAATTAAAAACGTCAAAAAAGTAAAACTATGAAAGCCTTGCAAATTTTATTAAGATTCTAAATGACAACAATTTTTTTCAAACACTTTTAAGAGTTTAAAGTAGACAGCGCAGGTCCTGGAGCAAGTTTTGTGAAATATTCGAGTAAATCTCAGAATTACCGAATACTAACAGAGTTTTCAGGCATTATCTCTCTTTTTTTGCGTTTTCTTTTCGTCAAACATCGCGTTGGATTGCGTTACATGAAGTAACAAGCTTTTAAACCATTTTCAATGTTTACGATAGGCGAGTGGAACAGGACCCTCTTAAGTCTGCTATTACAATAGTTTCAGAATGATCTATCATTGTTTTCATAATGATTGATTTTGACAAGTTTGGTAATCTACTAATATAATGGCGTCATTATGACTTTCTTATGATCTCCATTGAAAGAAATGGCAGAGAATGGTAATCTCGTACATAATGACAAATTAAATGTCTGACAGGCGGTAATCTACTAAAATTTTGACAGTCCCTTTAATAGTGATCTATCGTTAGCACGTCATTGCGTAGTTATTGCTTTTATTTCGTTACAAGACAGTTCGTACCACAATTGTATTACAAGCCACTCACCGACCAATGATCGGCCATTATGAATTAACCCTTCAGATACCGTCAATTAGAGACACAATAGTAAGACAATAGATGCGCGGCCACCGGTGGTCGCTTGGGGATTCATGAATTAACACTCGGGCCCCTGATAGTGAGCGATGATACGGTCGACGATGGCGCGCGCGTACCTAGAGCTTACCATCAGGCGCCTGAGTCTGCTAGTTTTATAAATTCGTCATTCCAACACGATTCCATTGTAATTTTGCTAAAAATTCGTAATCTGCTAAATCATAATGATCGATCACTGATCGGTCAATGGTCTCGTAATAGAGTGGTGGTAGAATGACAATATCGAGCTTATTAAAACCAATAATAACTGCACAATAACGTTCTAATGGTAGGTCCTGATCAAAACAACTGTCAAAAGTTTTGCAAATTACCGCATACGTCAGATGTTCATTTGTCATTATGTACGAGATTACCATTTTAAGCCACTTCTTTCAATGAAGTGTCAATTATTGACCATTGGAAAGTCATTATGACGCCATTGTATTAGCAGATTACCAAAATTTGACAAATTCAACAATTATGAAAACAATGATAGACCATTCTGACACTATTGTAATAGCAGACTTGAGGCCCAGGTGAGATAGCGGTCAAGCGGAAACCTATAAACAATTTAAAAAAAGATGGTCAATAGGGCCGATAGGTTCTGGAGTGGTGAAGGAATATGTAGCGCTGACCTGGTGAGGGTCGCGGGAATCCAATGGATGCGTGACGCAAAGGATCGTTCGTTGTGGCGACACTTGGGGAGGTCTATGTCCAACAGTGGACGTCTTTCAGCTGAACTGATGATGATGAAATAAGATTGTTTTTCTAATATCAAAGGATGTTCGAGGAGGAATGTCAGGCGGTTACCTACTTCTGCGAAGAAGTAATGCTAGCTAAGGAGGCGGCCGCCCGAGCAAGGGAACGCCCCTCACGCCCCAGCTACAAAATATATAAGTACAGAAGTCAATCTACATACAAAGCGCGCTCGAACAACGCACACATAGACACCACTCACGCTCAAAAATTTTTCCTATGCTCAGAAATAATAAATTTATAAAGCCAATTTTATTGTAACCCACTTACCTACTTATTTTTTAGTATGGATGGATGCTTTTTTTTTAAGAATATATCTACCTTGCTTTTATAAATATATATTTTTTACTTGATATTACCCTTAAAACCTCCTACTGGGGTCAGGGTTATCCGAAAGGAAGGTCGAGCCTCGGTATGAAGACGCTAGAAGGAACGGGGTGGGTTTTTAGTCAGTAAGAGTCTGACACTATCTCCCGCTCCACCTAAAAGCGAGGGTTATTGTCATTAGATGTTTTTTGCCCACTGTAAAAAAAAAAACCCTTAAAACTTCTAAACAATCAATTCCTAGGTAAAAAAGTTAATGTATCAATTTTAATCCGACCTGCAATCCCTATGACCGACCTTCTTAGGAACCGGGACCAATGTGCGGTGGCTGGAAATCGGAATTGGGATCCCGGCGGCTGGGCCACAAAATATATAGGTACAGAAGACAATCTCATGTATGCACTTTACTTTTTATACCTACGCTCGGTGGACGCACACTAATGACCGTTTGAGCCGGAACTATTCGACGAGCGGGCCGAGGCGCTCCCAGATATCGTGTCCGTGAGCGGTGTCTATGTGTGCGTTGCTCGAGCGCGCTTTGTATGTAGATTGACTTCTGTACCTATATATTTTTGCCGATACTGACAGGGTTAAATTAAACACAATATGATTCAAAATCTCGTACGCACCTTCTTTTTGAATATCCATGGCACAAAAATATCACAAACAATCAATTTCCGAGAAAAACAACACCTTGAAAACGATAGAAACGGTGAAAAGATAACGCTAAAGATCACTAATGAAGTTACCACGTCGGATGCACTAAATTAAATGTTCCATGTACGTTAATGCAATTTGTTTTATACCTGAGGGTAGAAGGGTTATTTGTGTATCCTATGAAAATGACATCATAATTTGTTTTTTTTTTTTATTATTATAAATTTTGTGCTTTTGTGTACAGTGTTGACTGGTCTACACTGTTCTTACATAAATCAATGAATATTGTAATAAACACATTTTTTAAAAGAGTAACCATGGAGTTTCTTGCCGGTTCTTCTCCATAGGAAACGACCAATTTGGAACCGTGGACTAGCTTCTGACGTTTTATAAGTGCTCATGTAGGTCTATGTGAAATAAAATATTTTGACTTTGACCGGCTTAACTGTTGTTTGGGACACGTCATGTTAGAACACAGTGGCAAAATTAAAACTTTAATTTTAATATTTTTTTTGCTGACGATTCGGGCACCGATAAAAAAAAAACTGTTTTGTACAGTCACATGAAAAAAAATCGTTTGATAAATATTAATTTATACTACCTAATCTTAGTGTAAATTCATTTGTGGATAGTGATCCCTGGAGTCTGTAGGACGGTGCTTGCAGACTTCTGGGATCATTATCCACATTTGCGAAAGTATCTTAAAGCTATTGAAACTGGAATACGACAATCTAGAAACTTACCATAGACCTTAAGAGTTCCAGCTTCGACTCCCGGACTGTATCCAGATCTAGACCTAATCCCCTAAAGCCTTAGAAGTCCAAGCTTGGACTCACAGACCCTATCCGAGTCTGGATTAGGTCCCCTGGCATGAAGCAATGATATCAGGAGCTGCGCCAACTCTTTGTTTTGAGGGAATTCCACCAGGGTCACGCCACGTGGTTACTGATATTCATCTTTACAGCATTCGAAGACCCCCTAGATCACTGTATTTTTGAAGAAATCTTGAAGAATTCCTCCCTCTTCAAGAGAGGAGACCTGAGTCCCAACAGGGGGACCATTATAATGGCGCAATTTCATTAGTCGATAGGTCCCGCATGCCGAGTGCGAGAGATTTCTAGAACGCCTGCATGGCTCGCATTCGGGTAACCGTTTTCATGGCCGACTATGCTATGCTTATGCGTTTAGAAACTTACCATAGGCCTTAGTAGTCCAAGCTTGGACTCGCAGACCCTATCCAGGTCAGGATCAAGCCCCCAGGCATGGAGCAGTGATATCAGGATTTGCGCTATCTCCATGGTGTGAGGGGGTTCAGCCAGGGACATGTCACGGGGCCTCTGTCTCTTGCCTTGGTTTGCTTCATCTGTAACAATAGAAATATGTTGTTAGTCGATTTGTTTGAGATTGGGCTTTATCAGAAATTATTTGGATGGCATACACAGGGTTGGAAAAAGTACATACACATCCTTACTAATATCATAAAAGCGAAAGTGAGTTTGTTTGTTACGTCTTCACGCCTCAATGGCAATACCGATTTTGTTGAAACTTGGTACACGGATAGACCATATCCTGGAATAGAACATAGGATACTTTTTATCCCGGAAGAATGTTCCCTTGGGATAATTTTAGATTTACTTGGTGTTTATTTAATGGATTATTTCTGAATGTTATAAATTAATTACTTAATGTACGACAAAATTCAAACACAATGCAAATTGTTATATCTATAAATAAATGAAATGAAATGATCCCGATCCCGATTATAATTACGGGTAGGCGCGGGCTTGCGGACGGCGAGCAATGGGTACTTAGCTCGCTGTCCGACCGTCCTGTAACCGTTAGTGCCGAAACCAAGTCGTCGACGGCGCTTACTGTTCTACGGCCAATTGTTTGTTTCTAAAAGGAAAACTCGGCCCTAGTATGAAAGGCAACTAAGAAACAGAAGTGGGTTATTACTAGTCAGTAAAATTCTGACACACCCTCTCGCCCTGCCCAAGAGCGGGAGATACCATTGGATTTCCCACCTTAACAAAAATATCACGAACAGGACAGTTCTCAATTCTCCTAACAGATGGCGCTACCGTCTTCCTCCGTCTTACACTCGACATTACCGCAGACCGACATTGCAAGTACCTGTGAATGTCACAACTCTGTCCAGTACATCGGTAGGTAGGTCCGGAGCACTGCGCCGTGATTCCTATGTCTGTGTTGCAAGTAACATTAATGCCTCCGGTGTTGTGCGGAATGTGTCCAACTGTTATGATATTACACTTTATTGCTAGTGTGTTGGGTGTTTGCTCTTAGAAAATATCTATGGCAGGGTACAAACTATTAAAGTATCGCCAAGTTGATAGCCAGTCGGTTTTCTATCCTTACATATCCTTACTAATATTATAAAATCGAAAGTGAGTTTGTTTGTTTGTTACTTCTTCACGCCTAAATGGCAGAACCGATTTTGATAAATTTTGGTTCAGAGATAGTTGGGACGCTGGAGACGGACATAGGCTATTTTTTTTTTTAAGTGAGAAAAGGGGGAGAAAGAGGAAAGAATATTAATAAACGCAGGCGAAGCCGCGGGTAAAAGCTAGTCCTTACTAATATAATAAAACCGAAAGTGAGTTTGTTTGTTTGTTTGTTACGTTTTCACGCCTAAATGGCAGAACCGATTTTGATGAAATTTGGTAGGTACACGGATAGACCATGTCCTGTAATAGGACATAGGATACTGTTTATCCCGGAAGTATGTTCCCTTGGGATAATGTTCTGCTATCACGCGGGCGAAGCCGCTGGGAGCAGCTAGTCATTTATATTTCGGGGAGTGTACACTGAAATTGCATGACCTAATTCCGCCAAGTCCGTACCATCATCGGACCACTAGCCGTACGGCGTTGCCCCATCGGTACGTGGTGGACATTCCACCTACACGCACAAAACGTTTTAGGAAAACATTCATTATGCGTACAGCTAAGGAGTGGAAATCCCTGCCGGAGTCTGCGTTTCCTGATAGCTATAACCTAGGGGTCTTTAAGTCAAGAGTGAATAGGTTAGTTCTAGGTAAGCGTGCTCCATCGTCAACCGCATTATCGACGACCGCATTAACGAAATAAAAAGAGATTTGAGACTAGACGGCGTGGTGTGATAGTTGTGAAATATAAACTAGCTTTTAACCCTTCAGATACCGTCAATTAGAGACACAATAGTAAGACAATAGATGCGCGGCCACCGGTGGTCGCTTGGGGATTCATGAATTAATGAAAATGTATTTTTTATAGCAACCTTTTATAGCTCGGTATACCTATATAATTAATACTCGTCAAGCCAAATGATATGAACCCAAACTCAATGGGGTTGTGTCGTTTAACTACCATGTTCCTATAGCCACCTTCCACTTCCATCATCAGATCAGCTCCTTGTCATAATAATTTTGCATTGTCATTTGATTTACACATACATGCAAAATCTCAGCTCAATCGGTAACCGGAAAGTGGGTCAAATTTAATTTAGATGTTTCGATGACAGACAAACATCGGGACAGGTGAAACTAAATAAAAGTTTGTAAAAAAATAACAATAACTAGAGATCGCGTCGGCGCAAACAATTTTTTCTTCGATTCTATTCTGTCAGCGGTCACGCTACTATTGACTTCCTTTTCTTCTATATCGCATCAGTGCCAATTTCAATTTCAATAGACTCCTAAAATTCTTTATCAAATAACACCAGTGCCAATTTGACTAAACTCTTAAAATTAGAACCGCCGGCAAAGTTGCTCAACTTCGCAGTTTGGTCGAGTGGCAAAGTAGCTCTACCACACCATTAATAACTATAATTATGTTGTTAAGATCAGATATTCTGGTTATTTTACGATCGTGATCTACCGATAAACAACTTCCACTTCCTTGTACGTACATTCATTTGATATTTTGTGAGGTTTGATACGTTAATTAGTACTGTAGTATAAAAAATAAAACTATTTATTTATATTTATGTCTGACATAACCCGCAGAATCGCCAAACTTAAGGTTTTTAGCAAACAGTGACTTCATGAAGCCTACTCCTCGGTAAAGGTTAGGTTAATAGGTTTAAAAAAATATATGTTTATTATAGATTCATGTACTATCAACAGATGATTTTTTCGTAAGACTAATACTTTTGAAAAAAAAAAAATAGCAACATGATATTTTTTCGCTTGTTTTCCGTATTCCTGTCAAACGGTCTTGATCCTTAGAAATATAGTATTACACAGAAAAATTTGCTGGTTAAGTGTTTATCAGAATGTACACAGCATATGTGAATTAATCAATATTTCAAGAAAAAAAACGGATTTAAAGGTCAGCGTGGCTTTATCCGGTCAGATATTCAAAGAACTATACGCTTCAAGTGGCAATAAGTAGAGCATATTGCTCGCACAACAGACAGTCGATGAAGCTGGTTCTGGAGTGGGGACCGCTTGTTAGAAGATGCAGCATTGGAAGGCTACAAGGTGGACCGATGACCTGTTGAGGGTCACGGGAATCTGATGGATGCGAGACGCACAAGACCAGTCGTTGTGGCGACACTTGGGGCAGGCCTATGTCCAGTGGCGGATTAACCATGTAGCAAGAGTAGCAAATGATACAGGTCCCGCGCATTTAGGGGCCCCGCGCGTTCGTTATCACACTCATGAACGTAAAAATAAATATGTAGTCAATGTATTTATACTGCATAAAATCTAAATACAGCTTATTTCTTTGGATGTCTACAGAATATATCTTTTAGAATTCCCCCATTATCGAACTCCCGCAACCGATCTTATAATCCACGGAGTTATATTAGTGTCCACTGTTATTTTTTCATAGACACATAAAATAAGTATGTAGTTCGATTAGTGCCCAAAAAGCCTTGTTCAAGCTTATTCTTAAAATGGTATTAAGAATAACACAAACATACGTTTATTTATCTCAGGACCCTGAGGTCCTGGACCTTTGGAAGGCGTACGAGGAGCCGAAACCAACTCGCAGAGGCCCTTTTGGACGCTTTTAATGGAACGTGATACCAACCGGCGATTATCCCTGTATGTGCTATGCAAGGACAACCCCTGGTTGAAGGGAAACTATTGCAACATATGGAAAACTAATATAAGGCTATGGTTTTTGGAGTCTTAAGTGAACTGGTTACCAGGAACTATGTTAAGACTATGGTCCCTGCCTGACCAATGTTTTTAATTTCATCGATAAAAAGGCAGGGGTGACTTGCACACTCAATAAATGGGCCCCAAAAACGGTCGCTAGCACGAACTAAAGTGGCGTAGCAACAAGAGGTAACACACAAACATTATTTTCACCAAATATTTTATTTTATTTATTTTAATACAATAGCTCTTCGCAGAGGCCCTTGGATTGGCTACAGGCCCCGCGCTGGCCTAATCCGGCACTGTCTATGTCTAACAGTGGACATGTATCGGCTGAAATGATGATGATGATAATATAATTACCTACTATTTTACTTAACAAAGAGATACAAATCAAGGAACACATGTAACTAATGAAAACACAACGGAAAACTAACAAATTAAGCTAACGGCGTTTAACTTAATTTAATTATTCCGCAGAAAATGTATTAATTAATACGGAAGTCTACTTTGAAAAGAATTTATTGACGGCTGCCTAGCATTAGTTGATGAACAGGCCCCTTACTTTGACGTGTGAAGTTGTGAACATGTCAAACATGCGTGCGAGAAAGAGGGATGGAGTTCAGAGGCGTAGCTACCGCCTCTCTGCCGTATCAATAATACGGGGCCCAGTACCGTAACCAGCCTTTTATGCGCCCGGTGCGTGCTACCATAACTGCGCCCCTAGAAAAAGTACAATACAAACAAAAAGGACTAGGTATATAATTTTTGCGCCCCTTCGGGGTTTGCGCCCTGTGCCTGGGCACCGCTGGCATCGCCCTATTTACGGCTCTGACGGGGCCCCCAAGCTGCAGGGGCCCCGACTTAGGCCAACATTTTTAACATGTTGTCCATAATCTTAAATTCTCATGGACAGGAATGAATAAATATTGACTACTCATAATATGATACTCTGTAAATAGCTTTTAGCACGTTCCTTTATTTTTAGCAATTTCCACATACTCGTACATACGACAATAAAAACGTCACTAATGGAGCTATACAAGGTGTAAGGGTCAGCCAGGTACACAGCCCTCCGCAAACTTTAATTCATGAATCCCCAAGCGACCACCGGTGGCCGCGCATCTATTGTTTTACTATTGTGTCTCTAATTGACGGTATCTGAAGGGTTAAGAGCTTGCTCAGTAGACAAAACTGAACAACCCTCCAATATATTTTTTCAGGAAACGAAAATAAAATCGTCATTTTTTACTGAGGGCAAAAATCATCTTATGACAACCCCCGCTCTTGGGTGGAGCGGGAGATAGTGTCAGACTCTTACTGACTAAAAAACCCACCCCGTTCCTTCTAGTCTCTTTATACCGGGGCTCGAGTTTTCTTGCGGATAACCCTGGCCCCAGTAGGCTTCGACCCAGCTGGGCCCCTCCTGTTGCTGACAACTCCTTGAGGCGCACGGGAACAGTGCGCGCCGTCGACGTCTTGGGCTCGGTCCGGACAGTTACCGGACGGTCGGACAGCGAGCTACCCATTGCTCGCCATCCGCAAGCCCGCGTCTTCAGAGGCTAGAAATCGAGATCGGAATCCCGGCGGCTGCCAGATGCAGTCGGCCTCCTACTTTGCTTTGAGCATTGCTCGCATAACTGCCATTTTAACGTCATGGTAAATCCCCAGCAAAGGAGTACAGTTCTGACTACCTCACCAAGATATGCCGCAATGACACACGTATTCAGACAGAAATCTCGGTTATGTAAGGACCGATAGTTATGCTATCCTTGACCCGGTACACACCAGTCCGGTGCAGCCGGTACGGAGGTCGCGTTACACATACATACGTACATACATTTACAGTCGTCACGGTCTGACGGGGGTTGAATTCCAAATATGCATGATTTTGACTGTGTGTTTTTAGTTGAGTTGCTAGGTTTGATGAAGAGGCAACGTGAAATGGGAGAGATAGCGTCTGAACGTTCGGTTGGCATTCGGTAACTTCCGTCATACACTCGAATGTTTCACAATACCTTAAAAAGTTTTAGAAAAAAAATCTACATTGAGAATCTCGATTTAATGTGCAAGGTTTCCACAAACAGGAGTTGTCAGCAGCAGGAGGGGCCCAGCTGGGTCGAAGCCTACTGGGGACAGGGTTGTCGTGCCCCGGTATGAAGGCTAGAAGGAACGGCGCGGGGTTTTTAGTCAGTAAGAGTCTGACACTATCTTCCGCTCCACCCAAGAGCGGGTTTTGTCAAAGATGATTTTCCCCGTGGACAAAAAAAAAAGGTTTCCACAAATATAGTTTTCTTTACTTTTCTAATTTATGAGTACAATATTAAAAGCTTAAAGTTCACGTAAGTGCAAAATAGCAGATTTTCAGAGGCCTTTACTGGATTCGTTTTACACAAGTTTATGTTTTGTTTTCAATAGAAACCTAGACAAAAACCACAAGATATCTAAGTTTCCTAAATATCTAGAGAGAGATGTGTAATGACGTCATAATCACATAAGAGCAGTTGTATGGGAAATATCACGGGTTAGGCGCTCTTAAAGATTTTTCCGACGGGTTAGGCGCTCTTAAAAACTTTCCCGGCGAGTTAGGCGCTCTTAAAGATTTTCCCGGCGAGTTAGGCGCTCTTAAAGATTTTTCCGACGAGTTAGGCGCTCTTAAAGACTTATCTGAACTAAAATCAGGAGTTGTAAGACGTAATGAAGTAGCAACCGCAAGAATTTATTTCATTGACCGCACCGACGCGACGACGGCACGAAGCTAATCGGACATGCCTATCTCTTTCTATATCTGAATCTCTAAATTGAATTGTTCTAAATCGAGAGGTAGCAATTATTACGCCACGTCTACGAACATAGACATAGCCTGATACAATAGATCGCAATAATAGGTACTATGAAGGCTAAGCATTATCTGGGCTGGGTTAGGTCATAAAAAAAATATAAACAGAAGTCGCACGAAAAAAGTGTAAGCTTTTTACAAACTTTTATTTAGTTCCGACTGTGCCGATGTTTGTCTGTCATCAAATCTTGCCAATTAAATTTGATCCACTTCCCGGTTACCGATCGAACTGAAATTTTGCATGCATGTGTAAATCAGATGACAATGCAAAATTATAATAACAGGGAGTTGATTTGATGATGGAACTAGAAGGTGGCCATAGGAGCGTGGTATGGTTAAACGACACAACCGCATCGAGTTTGGGCTCGTATGATTCGTCTTGACGAGTATTAATTATACAGGTATGAAAACTTGCTATGAAAAAATATTTTTCATTAAAAACTTGTTTATAATAGGCCGCGGGTGATTGTAAAAATATATCCCAAGGAAGCATATTCCAGGAACAAAAAGTATTCCATGTGCTATTTCTGAACATAGTCTTACCGTATCCAAAATTTCATCCGACTTTTACAATACCCAAATAGAAATTAGCTAAGACAAGCAAGTCAGTTAGTGTACCACTAACTGTCAAACTACGGTTTACAGAATTTGGCAGTAAAAGTTCAAAAGCTACATAGAGCGTGTCTTTAAAAAAAAGCGTGTTACATGGTTTAAGACTACGTTGAAGACACGCTTGTTTCGTAATAAATATTTTTTATTTTTATTTGAATCATATGGACCTTCTGCTTTCAAATTTTACGTATACAGACACAATCTAGCCCTGTACGTCTATCTGACCGCTGTCTGCCTACATAATTATTATATCACGCCGTATATTTAACTAAATAAAGGATATTGAGGTTCGTGGAATAACTAGGTTCACTTCAGGGTCGAGGGAAGGTAGTCTGTGGGTATATACGTAGTTTACAGTCAGGTTAAATAGAGCTAGAAGTTCGCCATCATTCTTTTTATCTTCTACCAATTGGGTTTACTCATGTCTTTTTACAAGCTTTTATTTAGTTTCGCCTGTCCCGATGTTTGTCTGTCATCAAATCTTGCAAATTAAATTTGACCCACTTCCCGGTTACCGATTGAGCTGAAATTTTGCATGCATATGTAAATAAGATGACAATGCAAAGTTATTATAACACGGAGCTGATCTGATGATGGCACTGGAAGGTGGCTATAGGAACTTCGTAGTTAAACGACACAGCCTCATCGAGTATGGGCTCGTTTGATACGTTTTAATGAGTATACCAAGCTATAAAAGCTTGCTATGAAAAAAATATTCTTTATTAAAAACTTGTTTAAATATTTGTGTAAGGCCACAAACACATACCACAGTTTGAACGCTACTTATTTTGAAAGATGTCTATTAAAGCATTGAGGCGTAATTAACAGGCCTTCACTCTGACATTGTTCTGCTATTACTGGCAAATGCATTAGATTCGCGAATTATTCAATTTTGAAATAAAAATTGTACGAAGTAAATAGTTGCTTAAATGTGACTGGGCAGGACATGTCTGCCTAATGTCTAAGGACCTGTGCACACCACGTTGTTAAACGCGCCGTTAACGCCCGTTTGTAGCGATACAGACGCGATACGCAGGCGAGTCAAACGCAGCCTATAGAATTTTAATAGGGTAAAAGCGCGCCGACAACGCACGTTTCTAAAACGCGCGTTAACGGCGCGTTTTAATAACGCAGTGTGCACAGGCCATATGGCGAATGGCCCGCTCGCAAGCCGCTTGCGAACTGCGCGCGTGCATTTCATGTTCGTACGAACGAGCCGTATGAATGCGCTGCTCGCGGGCGTCTCGCGAGCGGCGAATTCGCTAGATCTGGACGCACCACAACCAGCAGTGCGCCCGTAAAGCACAGGATTGGTGTCCTGACAAAGTGACTCGGTTCGCGGACCACGAAGGCTATTTCAGGACGACCTGTAAGGGTTCTTTATGAATTGGAATGAGAAAGCAAGGAAACGTGTTCGTTAGAAAGAATGGAGAGTGGGACCATACTTAGCTTAGGCTATTCCGCCTTTTAATGTTCACACTGCTGAGATTCAGGCCTCCTCTCTAGGAGAAGGAATGGGCCGTAGTTCCAGGTCGTAGGTTGCGGATTCAAACCCAGCCAGACGCTTTCATCACCACAGCTCACAAAACGGGGAAGAAAAACATCGTCAGGAAACCGGCATGTCCTAGACCCAAAAATTCGAAGACATGTGACATTCACCAACCCGCACTGGGCCCGCGTGGTTTTTTTTTAAAAAAAATCACCTTATGACAAAACCCGCTCTTGGATGGAGCGGGAGATAGTGTCAGACTCTTACTGACTAAAAACCCCGCGCCGTTCCTTCTAGTCTTCATACAGGGGCTCTAGTTTCCTTTCGGATAACCCCGATCCCGGTAGGCTTCGACTCAACTGGGCCTCCCCTGTTGCTGACAACTCCTTGAGGCGCGCGGAAACAGTGCGTGCCGTCGACGTCTTGGCTCGGTCCGGACAGTTATCGGACGATCGGACAGCGAGCTACCCATGGCTCGCTGTCCACGAGCCCGCGTCTACGGTAGCTGGAAATCGGGATTGGAATCCCGGCGGCGGCGGCTAGGGCGCCGTTGCCCGAAGCGGTCGGCTTTGCTAGATTGGGTCCGCGTGGTGGATTACGGTCCATTGCCTCTCCTAGAGTGGAGGCCTGCGTCCCAACAGTGGGAATATATATAATTAGAATATACATTCATAGGCTGATTATGCTTATACTATTAGGTAGTTATAGTAAGGCACAATAATGAAATGATATCAGAATGCGTAGCAAACCTTGACATTAAACATAACAGGTTTATACGCATGGCGGTTACGCGCATGCGTGGTGGCACGTCATCGACGGCTGACGCGAACGCGCATATTTTACAAGGGCGTTTCTGGGTGTATGACGATGTGGCCATTTGAAGGTCGATAGGCATGGGCTGAGCCTGACAGGGTACGAGGTTTTCATGTTGTTAATCTATTATTTCCAGAATATTTTTTTTTTTTTTATTATTGAAAGGTTTGCGCTTAACGGCTATCTCTCCTGATGGAAAGCGACGATGCGGTCGACGATGGAACGCGCTTACCTAGAAGAAACCTATTCACTCTCGACTTAAAGATGCCTGGGTTGTAGCTATCAGGAAACACAGACTCCGGCAAGGAATTCCATTCCTTAGCTGCACGCACAATGAATGTGCGTGCCGCGTTTTTTCCTTAAACTTTGGTACTTGAAATGAATAAATAACGATAAGATCACGCTACGACTCATAAGAATGGAACAGCCCCCCTAGCCAAGTTACAACCGTTTCTCTTGCGTCGAACGCCTCGAGTTGGCCACGCCCCTAATTCTTTTGTTCTGACCACGTGGCTGAGCGTTGAGATGACTTCGTTCCCATGCATTTGATGTTTTCGACTAGCGTTAGCATAGCATAGTCAGCCTTATAATGTTCCCACTGCTGGAACTCAGGTCACCTCTCTAAGAGAGGGAGTGGACCGTAATCCACCACGCGGGCTCAGTGCGGGTTGGTGAATATCACATGTCTTCGAAGTTTTTGTTCTAGGACATACAGGTTTTCTGACGATGTTTTCCTTCACCGTTTTGAGAGCAGTGGTGATGAAATAAATTACACAAAGTAATGCGCCTGGTTGGGATGAACCCGCGACCTACAACTCGTAAGTCGGAGATGTTACCACTCGGCCACCACTGCTCGCAAGCGTTAACGATTGCAGATTATCAACTTGGCTAGGGCAAGCACAGCACCGCAAAAGTGTAACCGACGGGGACACCTAAACTAAAATCATTCACGCTTGACGTTCAATTTCTGTACTTGTATTAATATATTAAACTTGTATGTCACACAACTTTTAAGTGTAGAAGCACAAAATATACAGGTACAGAAGTCAATCTACATACAAACCGCGCTCTCACAACGCACACATTGACACCGCTCACGGACACGATATCTCGGAGCGCCTCGGCCCGCTCGTGGAACAGTTCCGGCTCAAACGCTCATTAGTATGCGTCCACCGAACGTAGGTATAATAAAAAACTTTTTACAAAAAAAATTAAACCGACTTCAAAAAGTACAAAATAACTTTAATTTCGGAAGTCGGTGTTTCTGTAATAGATACCTAATCTTGTCTCTTCGTTATTTAACACCCACTTTTTTATTTTTCATATTTTTAGTTATGGTAGCACCACTAAAAAGTACATACCCCTTCAGCTAAACATAAAATTACCTTATAGCCATAGTGCATCTCATAACGATTCAAAATCCCAAATACGGTTATATTACATGAATTTACCCCCTCTCCCTTTCCCGTCTCCCTTTTCTTTCAGTCAGTCATTGACTACACGTATAAACAAAGCAATTTTACTTGTTACGACAATTCTGCTATGATTCTATGAGAAGTTCTATTCCATATCTTCGAAGTTCATGATCAGATCATAACAATATTTCTATGGGACCAACTTGGAAGCATAACCTTTCAATCAAAAAATTCAATTTTCAAAATCGGTCTACAATTGACCGAAATATCGGTGAACATACAAACAAAAAAAAAAAAAAAAACATACATTCAGCCGAACATAGAACCTCCTCCTTTTCGAAGTCGGTTAAAAAGTGAAGTACATACATGAGATTGTCTTCTGTACCTATCTATTTTGTGGTAGAAGTCTAGTGTTATATGCGAGTCGTCATGCCAGTGGTATGCGTTCACTTGACCGGCAAGTGAGCCGTCAAGTTATTTGACAAGTTGTCACCTGAACTGAGGGCGGGGAATAGGGAGGGGCCGAGTCGATAGTAATGTTATCGATATTCGGTCCAACTATACTGGATGAATTCTCACCCAAAGAAAAGTATGTTAAAATCCTTACTAATATAATAAAAGCGAAAGTGAGTTTGTTTGTTGGTTTGTTACGTCTACACGCCTAAATGGCAAAACCGTATTTGATAAATTTTGGTACGGAGATAGTGGGGACTCTGGAGATGGACATAGGCTATTTTTTTTTTAAGTGTGAAAACTGGGTGAAAGAGGGAAGTCAAGTACAAATATTATTATTAAATTAAAGTATATTAATAAACGCGGGCGAAGCTAGCGAAAAGCTAGTAACTCATAATGCATAATCAATTATTTGCTAATTACATAGAGTTGTTTAAAAAATAAAATAGCACAGTCTATCCATATTACACCTATGAAAACGCTTCGATGCAATTTCCCATCCCTATAGACCAGTGCGGGGCCTTGCACTTTGAGAAAGTAGTCGCCACCTACTCAGTGACCATACAAATCATAGCAGGCGACATTGTGCGGCACCACAGTTTTATTACATTTTCCTTAAATAGAATGACTACATTCGAAATGGAATTCTGTGGGCAGTTTTTAAATTGAATATTTTGAGTTCAGAATGTCTCAAACCCCACTTGAAAGTAAAAATGTTGACTGGTCTTCAGATTACAGGAAAGTTTAGCTAAAACTTAGGGGTCTTTAAGTCAAAGAGTGAATAGGTTACTTCTAGGCAAGCGTGCTCCATTGTCGACCACATCATCACTTACCATCAGGTGATATAGTGGTTAAACGCTTATCTATAATAAAAAAAAGGTATTCAATTCACAACGAGCAGAGAGACAGTTCCTGGGCACTGTTGACTGCACAGAGAGTCCAAATAGTAGATTATGTGACTAGGGGACAAAGCAAGTCGAGGGCAGCATGTTGAATTCCGAACGAAACGAAGGTTGCTAATTATAATAACGGACGCTAGTGAGGGATATATATAATTAACTCCCGAGCATCGCGAGGGAGTTAATAAAGAAACCTGAGTGAAGTGAGGAATTCAAGCCGCCCGCGATAAAGACAGCTTTATCCCCTTGTTGCATACTCTACTTTTTACACCATCTGTTAGATAATTTTAAAGACAATTTAGTCGACCAAATCATATATTAGAGAAATATAAGTATTATATTTACAAGTTCATCAAACAAACAAAATCCACTACTACAAGATTCTATAGTTTCAATTTTCTATAACGCCCCCGTCATTATGCACGTTTTATTGATTTTCTTTTTGTTTAAAAAAAAAAAAAAACAGATTTTATTAAACTCCACCCCTAAGGGAGTAAAACAGGGTTTGGAAGTTTTTAAGATGAAACCTACTTTTACACTGCTGAAACCGCTGGCAGAAGCTAGTATGTATAATTTGCATCCGTGCGAAGACAGGGTGAAAAATAAACATATAATTTCCATGATTTCCTTCCACCTTTTTAATTCATGAATCCCCAAGCGACCACCGGTGGCCGCGCATCTATTGTCTTACTATTGTGTCTCTAATTGACGGTATCTGAAGGGTTAATCAACACACGGAACGAATTAAGTAAGGAATTACCCTCAAAATGACATAGCATTGTGTCTCAAGTAACAAAGTGGTCAAGGTAGAAATATAATCAGCTTGACATTAAGACCAAACACAGAGTAGTTGACTTTAAAATTATGTGGTATATAGAGGACAATGTCAAACCTACTGATTCGTAAGCTAGGTAGCTTTAAATGGCGACAACTTTCTCAAAAACCAGGGTTGTGCACTTTGGGCACGCCACAATTATGGCGGTAAGTCACCTCTTTGAGGCGTGGATGTAAAGACCTCACGGCGTCCTTACCTTCCGCTTGACGCAGGTCCTCACCGGACATGGCACGTTCGGAAGGTACCTGTATCGGATTAAAGCGGAAGAGACGCCCAGGTGTCACCACTGTGCGGAACGCCTGGAGGTCCGGAGGACACGGTGGAGCACACAGTCGAGGTGTGCCCTGCCTGGGCGGAACATCGCCGTGACCTTGTGGGGGCGATAGGCGGCGGAGACCTCTTGCGCCGGGCCTTGGTTCAGGCCATGGTCCGGAGCGAGGGGAATTTCTCAAAAAGACCGGGCGAAAGCGAGTCGGACTCGCTCACTGATATTTCCGTACATTATCTATGTAAATAGTGCAATTCCCGAATCGAGTCTCCAATTTTTTTTCGAATCGACATAACTAGAAAAGTTTTTAGATTTTTTCTATAGGTACTTGTGTTACGAGACCTTGCTTTATGCCAAATTTGAGGATTCTAAGTGATCGGGAGGTACTCTGTAGGGTTTGGATTTCCTAGCGACTCATCATCATCTTCCTGCCCTTGTCCCGTTTTATTTGAGGTCGGTGCAACACGTTTTTTTTTTCATTCTGGCCTGTCACTCGTCACGCTATCGCTAAGGAGGCGTTTCCACCTGCAAGCAAATTGCATGCAAGTCGAATAATATTGCATGGTACGAACGACCGCTTGATCACATCATACCTCAGTACTCCGCAATGTATCGTAACTTGCATGCAATTTGCTTGTTAGTTGAAACGCGGCTTAACTCCCTTTTCTTTCATATCACTTCTCACACAAATGGACTGTGTGAGAAGTGATATGAAAGAAAATCTTTGATTTCCTAGCGACTAGAGTTCTTAACTTAAAAAAAAAAAAAACAACAATACAATTACAAAAAGAACAATTAAACCAAATCATTTACTGAATAATTATTTAATCTGTTTTTAATTTTCACCGCTCCACCGCTAGTGATGTACCGATGCATCGATAAACAAAGGTTATCGAGAATCTGTCGTAATCGATTCGCGTCGAGATAATGGCGCCTGTAATTGCATGGGAACTAGACACAAGGATATTTTAGTAAAATACTAGGTTTTGAAAGTTATAATAATTGTAGCTATCTGTGTTATTAGGCGTACATGTAGGTCTGTTTTTTTAAGCCAGAGCTTCTAGAGATCTGCAAGTCCGTGATAAGGCCTGTCATACTGTATGGATAGGAGTATTGGGCTGTGAAAAAGATGGATGAAAAAAGATTGCACGTAGCGGAGATGAAAATGTTAAGATGGATGTGTGGTGTGACGAGAATGGATGGATGAAATGAGTTTATTAAAGAAAGTTTGAAAGTGGCGCCAGTGACTGAAAAGTTGAAAGGGAATCTTTTGTCTTGGTATGGTCATGTGAAAAGGAGGGACGAAATGCATGTTGCTAAAAAAAATATGAGTTTACATGTGGATGGATGGAGGGGGAGAGGGAGGCCAAAGAAAAGATGGATGGATTTTGTGAGAAGTGATATGAAAGAAAAGGGAGTTAGTGATAGCGTGACGACGGGATAGAATGGAAGAAAAAAACGTGTTGCGCCGACCCCAAATAAAACGGGACAAGGGCAGGAAGATGATGATGATGAAGCTAGAGCTTGACTGCGATCGCATGGTAAGCAGTGATGCAATCGTTGGTGGCTAGTTTATTAAGATCCTATTCACTCTAGCCTTGAAGACAGCCAAATTATAATCGGACGGAAAGACCGCAGCAGACAAATTGTTGCTACCCTATGAGACAACACATTTCCGCACAACTTTTATAACAAAAATTATGATGTGAAAATAGATGATCTATTGATATTCTTACCCAAAGATCGTTCAAGCTATGTGAACATCAATTTGATCACTGAGAGAGTCTAACCGTGAGAGCGGCGCGCTCTACTTCACATAGTAGGAAGGTAATATATGAAAAATTAAAATAATATTAGCTCTAGAGCAATTTAGTAGTTTTGTGGTATCTGGGAAGAATGTATGACAATGGAGGGCCTTGGAATGTGAACTAATTTTTGCATGTAGACCTCTGTTTAGACAAAATTAAGTGGGTAAGAGCGTATAAACGAGACTCGAGAGGCATGTTGCCAACGGCAGAAGTCACAAAATAGATAGGTACAGAAGACTATCGGATCTACATCACACATGGACACGATATCTCGGAGCGCCTCGGCCCGCTCGTCGAACATTAGTGTGCGTCCACCGAGCGTAGGTATAAAAAGTGAAGTACATACATGAGATTGTCTTCTGTACCTATCTATTTTGTGGCTTAGGAGTGCGAAATTATGTACAAAGCTTCCCTTCATGAAGTTGGCGAGCGCCAAGAGAGGATAACTCAGAATTCATCCCCAAAGGGAATGAAACGGTCATCCATTAATTGTATGGAAAAACTTATTTTCACGCGGGCGAACCCGCTGGCAAAAACTAGTCGGATCATAAAAGGACAATTAAACATTCTCATGGATATCATTTGCGTGATATAACTTAGATTCTGTGTATAATGTGACTAAGTATTCAATATCGTGTAACTGGAACGAATTGGTCAAATCTTATTTGAGCTGATTTGGTTGAATTGTTACTGAGAATGCAACGTAAAAACATTGGACAAAAAGTGATCATCGGCGTCAAGGTTCCTGCTAGATTAGTAACAAGGGACATTCACCTACTACCCAGAAATTAAGCTTCATTTTTAACTCTTAATCTCCTATTAAAATGGCGTAATAAGCCTTGTAAGAGCTATTGGCGGTGCAACTGGACACCAGTTGAGTAACTCTATAGAGCTGTATACATTTTGTTGGTAGCGGCGACTGGTCCCGCCGCCATGATGTCTCGGTGAAATATATCCCTAAGCTATCAAACTAGACACCATACAGACACCAGAGTCGCCACACGTCCGAGCTGGTCGCGCCACAAAATTGTTTGCGCAACCAAACGGACCAGGTAAGTAACTCTCTATCGAGTTGTATACATTTTATTGGTAGCGGCGATGTTCCAGGTCCCCGGGGATCTCTTTCGCATCGCCAATAGCCCCAGTAGGCTAGTACCCTGCTGGCATGAAACTCCACGCGTTGCCGGCTTGGACTCGGTCCGGACGATTATCGGACGGTTGGACGGCGGGCTACTCATTGCTCGCCATCCACAAGCCCGCGCCTAAGGTGGCCGGAAATCGGGATTAAAATCCCGGCTGGATTCCGGCGAGGGCACGAGGCCCATTGCCTCGCGCGTGCGGCTGCCTCCTTTGCTAGCATTACTGCTTGACAGAAGGAGGCGACCGTTTGCCACTCCTCCTCGCTCCGAACTATGGCCTTTTTTTTGCCCCGGGCAAAAATCATTTAATGACAAACCTCGTGTCAGACTCTTTTTCTTTCTTTCTCTTTACTGAGTAAAAACCCAACCCGTTCCTTCTAGCCTTCATACCGGGGCTCGAGTTTCCTTTCAGATAACCCTGGCCCCAGTAGGCTTCGACCCAGCTGGGCCCCTCCTGTTGCTGACAACTCTTTGAGGTCGACGTCTTGGGCTCGGTCCGGATAATTACCGGACGATCGTACAGCGAGCTACCCATGGCTCGCCGTCCGCGAGCCCGCGTCTACGGTGGCCGGAAATCGGGATCAGAATCCCGGCGGCGGCGGCGGCGAGGGCGCCGTTGCCTAATGCGGTCGGCCTCCCCCTTTGCTAGCATCATTGCTTCGCAGAAGGAGGCGACCGCCTCCCGAACTTACCATGTCCGGTGAGGACCTGCGTCATGTGGAAGGTAAGGAGGCCGTGAGGTCTTTCCAGCCACGCCTCAAAGAGGGGACTTACCGCCATAATAACGGCGTGCCCAATAGACATCTCTGAAGTATACCAATTTTTTTTTTCTTGAAAACGCGATATTAGATTATATTTCTGTCTGATTGTTTGCCAAGTTTCGTAACATTTGTTTCACTGTCAAAAACGAAAAATAAAGTTCTTTTAGTAAAAGAGAACAGTGATATTTCTCAACTGGGTACCATATTAGACACTAAGTACTTACTTAGTACGTAATAGGTTTAGATACTATCTCTTGTCTCCAAATGGGCATTAACCTATTAACCGCCTACGTCGGATATATCCGACAAACATTCTAGCGTTTATTCCACTAGGGTCGCATATTCACGACCAAATACTCCATCTCGTCAGCTTTTCTGTCATCTATGGGGATTAAACAGCTAACCGAGATAGAATACCCATTCGCAAACACACTGCCTTAGCAAATAGGACGCGAAAACACTCATCGGACTAATCCAACGCGGGCGGTTAAAGGGTTAAAATAATGGTCTAAGTATATTTCTTTTTCTCGTCCAACATACCACAGTGTCTCAAGATGAAAGTCTATGACCAGTGTGTGTTGCCAGTGATGACATATGTCATCACAGTCACTGTCATCTTGAGACACTGTGGTATCTGGTATCTGTGGAATCTGGTGGCTCTGAAACGTGGTCGCTTACAATGGGCCTCATCAGAAGACTTAAAGTCACCCAAAGGGCAATGGAAAGGGCCATGCTCGGAATTTCCTTGCGTGATCGAATCAGGAATGAAGATATCCGCAGAAGAACCTAGGTCGCCGACATATGACGAAGAATCGCCAAACTAAAGTGGCAATGGACAGGGCACATTGCTCGCAGATTAAAATCCCGGCTGGATTCCGGCGAGGGCACGAGGCCCATTGCCTCGCGCGTGCGGCTGCCTCCTTTGCTAGCATTACTGCTTGACAGAAGGAGGCGACCGTTTGCCACTCCTCCTCGCTCCGAACTATGGCCTTTTTTTTGCCCCGGGCAAAAATCATTTAATGACAAACCTCGTGTCAGACTCTTTTTCTTTCTTTCTCTTTACTGAGTAAAAACCCAACCCGTTCCTTCTAGCCTTCATACCGGGGCTCGAGTTTCCTTTCAGATAACCCTGGCCCCAGTAGGCTTCGACCCAGCTGGGCCCCTCCTGTTGCTGACAACTCTTTGAGGTCGACGTCTTGGGCTCGGTCCGGATAATTACCGGACGATCGTACAGCGAGCTACCCATGGCTCGCCGTCCGCGAGCCCGCGTCTACGGTGGCCGGAAATCGGGATCAGAATCCCGGCGGCGGCGGCGGCGAGGGCGCCGTTGCCTAATGCGGTCGGCCTCCCCCTTTGCTAGCATCATTGCTTCGCAGAAGGAGGCGACCGCCTCCCGAACTTACCATGTCCGGTGAGGACCTGCGTCATGTGGAAGGTAAGGAGGCCGTGAGGTCTTTCCAGCCACGCCTCAAAGAGGGGACTTACCGCCATAATAACGGCGTGCCCAATAGACATCTCTGAAGTATACCAATTTTTTTTTTCTTGAAAACGCGATATTAGATTATATTTCTGTCTGATTGTTTGCCAAGTTTCGTAACATTTGTTTCACTGTCAAAAACGAAAAATAAAGTTCTTTTAGTAAAAGAGAACAGTGATATTTCTCAACTGGGTACCATATTAGACACTAAGTACTTACTTAGTACGTAATAGGTTTAGATACTATCTCTTGTCTCCAAATGGGCATTAACCTATTAACCGCCTACGTCGGATATATCCGACAAACATTCTAGCGTTTATTCCACTAGGGTCGCATATTCACGACCAAATACTCCATCTCGTCAGCTTTTCTGTCATCTATGGGGATTAAACAGCTAACCGAGATAGAATACCCATTCGCAAACACACTGCCTTAGCAAATAGGACGCGAAAACACTCATCGGACTAATCCAACGCGGGCGGTTAAAGGGTTAAAATAATGGTCTAAGTATATTTCTTTTTCTCGTCCAACATACCACAGTGTCTCAAGATGAAAGTCTATGACCAGTGTGTGTTGCCAGTGATGACATATGTCATCACAGTCACTGTCATCTTGAGACACTGTGGTATCTGGTATCTGTGGAATCTGGTGGCTCTGAAACGTGGTCGCTTACAATGGGCCTCATCAGAAGACTTAAAGTCACCCAAAGGGCAATGGAAAGGGCCATGCTCGGAATTTCCTTGCGTGATCGAATCAGGAATGAAGATATCCGCAGAAGAACCTAGGTCGCCGACATATGACGAAGAATCGCCAAACTAAAGTGGCAATGGACAGGGCACATTGCTCGCAGATTAGATGACTGTTGGGGTTGGGTTAACCCAGCATTCTAGATCCATTAGTTGCAAAGATTCTTCTTCTTAGTCGGGCACTCTTGTCAGAGTGGTCGTGGCTGTTGATGAACAGGCCTGCGGCGTGCCGCCGTCGTTTGCCTCCAAGGCCGCGGCATGTCGAGCGATGTCTCTCCATTTCTGGCGGTTGTTGACATTACGCGCACACTGTACTGCTGTCGACTGCGTAGCCCTGGTGATGAGATCGATCCATCGAGTCGGGGATCGACCGCGGGCTCTCTTGCCTTCAACGCGACCGTGGACCACAAGTCTCTCCATCGAATCCTCGTTTCAGGAGATGTGCCCAAAGAACACATATCAATATAGAATATAGATGTTGCAAAGATTACAGCTTGTCAAAGTACTTAGGCATTATTATTATTCACAACAAGTTTGTTTTTTTGTTTGTAGGAAGTAATCTCCGAAAGTACTGGTCCGATTGCTGAAAATTTTTCACCGATATAAAGCTGCTTTATTCCTGAGTGTCATAGGCGTATATTTTTTTTTTTTTTTTTTTGGGAAAATAAACGGTTACACATTACAATATGGTTAAGAACTGAAAACTAAAATGGTAATATAAATGTATAACCAACAACATTTTCCACATAATACAAAAAAAGTTAAACTAACATGAACATCGTGCGATGTAAAGTAGATAGACTACAAAGTATGAATAAATGTTAAAATAAAACTAAACTAAAAGTTATACATGCAAAAAAAAAGAGAAAGAATTGAACCATGATTTTAAATTATTATGTACTTAAGTCTGCTATGGTTTTAGGAGCAATACTTCTAAATTTCCCAGCCGAGACAGCAAAGAACTCAATATCCTGGAAAATCCTATTGAACTGAGTGGTAAGACGTCGTAGGGGTGCTCGCGCGCCCGCGTTTGATCGACAAGAGGTTACAGCAAACAGCGGTCGCGCGCGCAAACCCCGACATATAGTTTATTTACTCAGGCGAAGCCGCGGGAAAAAGCTAATCCTTATTATAAAAGCGAAAGTGAGTTTGTTTGTTTGTTACGTCTTCACGCCTAAATGGCAAAACCGATATTGATGAAACTTGGTACACGAATAGACCATGTCCTGGGATAGGACATAGGATACTTTGTATCCCGGAAGTATGTTCCCTTGGGGTAATTTTCTGCTATCACGCCGGCGACGCTGCTGGGAGCAGCTAGTATTGTATAATTTTAGTCCTTCCTCATGTGGAAGGTAATAGTTTCGTCACATAACTAGAGCGACCGAGGCTAGACGTGTTAAAAAACTTGCGCCGCGCGCCGCGGACTTGCGTCACTCGAACTTGCACTTGAGACGAAACACCAGGGTTGGCGATTTACCATTTTTACTGTTAATAAATAATAAATGATATTTATTTTGCCAATAGTTTTCTTTTTATTTCGCCAAGATTCCATCATCTGTACCCCTTGCCAAGTTGCTAATCTGCAATAGTTAACGCAATTAGAAAGCTTCAAATGTACGGCAACGACGTCGTCTGAACGCTCAGTCACATGGTCAGAACAAAAGAATTGGCGGCAAGGTCAACTCGAAGCGTTCGACGCTAGCGAAACGGTTGTAACTTGGCTAGGGGGGCAGATCCCAACTTGGTGACTATGGAACCTGCTAAATAAAAGACGTGCCTGCGAGCCAAGCGTATAATGAACTGAAGACAGTTACAAAGACAATGGCGCGCTGTGATGACGAGGTGTGATGGCGAGGAGCCAATGTACCAGATGTCCTTAGCGAAGTATAGACCATTTGGGAAGTACACCCTTTCCAACAAAAACTTTTTTTTTTTAAATCGGTTGGCAAGCGACGAAGTAATGCGCGAACAAACAATAAAAAAAAAATACAAACATTCGAATAGAGAACCTCCTTCTTTTTAGAAGTCAGTTAAAAACATCCACTGACTTTTTCTAATTCACGGGCGGAGCGCGAGGGCTTGTCAGATTGTTACTGACCAAAACCCACTCCAGTTCTTTCATTACCTTTATACCAGAGCCCTAGGATCAACCCTGGCACTTTCACCTTCTTAAAATAGTGATGTAATCCTAAAAGGTACGCAAAATATCGGTCAAAAACGTGACAGGGCGATTTCCTATAATGAAGTACAACAGGTCTGTTGTAGGACAAAGCTCAGTACAACAGGTGTCGTAACAAGACCTATTGATCGTGTGTCCACGCCTTATTTGTTGAGCTGTTGTTAGGAAACCTGTCCTTTACGTATGTGCAATATACAAACCAGTACCCCTAGCCAAGTTGCTAATCTGCAATAGTTAACGCTAGTAGAAAGCTTCAAATGTACGGGAACGACGTCGTCTCAACGCTCAGTCACGTGGTCAGAACAAAAGAATTGGCGGCAAGGTCAACTCGAAGCGTTCGCCGCAAGCGAAACGTTTGTAACTTGGCTAGGGGGGCAGGGGCCTAAGTCTGCTATTTTTATAAAATCGTCATTCCGACACGATCCCATCGTCATTTTGCTAAAAGTTCGTAATCTGCTAATTCATAATGATCGATCATTGATCGGTCAATGGTCACGCAATAGAGTTGTGGTACTATGACAATATCAAGGTTATTAAAAGCAATAACTGCACAATGACGTTCTAATTGTAGTTCAATGATCAAAGGATATGTAAACATTTTAGCAAATTGCCGCATGACGTCAGATATTGATTTGTTATTTCTTTCAATGGATTGTCAGTGGTTGACTATTGGAAAGTCATAATGACGCCATTATATTAGCAGATTACTAAAACTTGTCAAAATCAATCATTATGAAAACAATGATAGACCGAAAAGGTATCGAATTGAAATCAAAATCATGTACGAAAAATTTAAACTATTGAGTTAACCAAAAAAAAAGTTAGTGTTAGTGATTACCGTCGAGGCGGTATTTAGACCCGAGCCATGGCGAGGGTCTAAAGATAGTCGAGAACGTTATCATTAATTACTCACGTGTATCATACTACGTTTTTCAATACACTTGTGAAGAAAATAACTGTAAAACTAGTAAACTATGCGCGGCCATTTTTTTTTCCTCGCGGTGGACGACGCACACCCACCCTGATACGATAAATGTAATAAAACTATGGTGGGGGGAAAGGTTGAACAAAAAGGTTTTAACCACATTATAGCACTAGTGCGTAATGGTAATCAAAATGTCACAGTTTGGTAACAAGTGCCATTATATACCTAAGTGCAGTGCAATAAGAGACACTTTATGAGTAAGTGTACTGAAAAATCATAATTATTCAATTCCTCATTGTGTGACAGCCCTACCAAGATAACCAGTGCCGCGTCAATGACGCAATGAGCTCCATTACCCACTTAATTCAGATAGCCTTTTTATAACAGCATTGTCTTTAGCGCGTACGCATATAATTTTTTATGTGCATGGGTATTTACTTTAAACTTCTTAAGCAAGCTTTGTGAGATTTAGAAGTGACTGTTGAGGATCTACTACGAGCTCACAATCCATTTGACGACCCAAACTGAACTATAAAAAAAAAAAAAAAAAAAAATATTCAAGTATGAAGTACGTAAAATTATGATTTACATTAAGTGTAACCGAGATAAAAAGTAATTCTAACCGTAATATAAACCTGCCTGAACTAGGTTAATGAAAAAGCCTGTGTTTCAGGCGATCAATTCTCATCAAACAACTGTTACAGAGATGGAGCTACATTGGGTGCATAGCTGCATCTCTATTTCTCGCTCGCACGCCTTCTTTTTTAGATGGGAAAATCATCTAATGACATCCCCCGCTCTTGGGCGGAGCGGGAGATACTGTCAGACTTTTACTGACTAAAAACCCAGTCCTTTTCCTTAGTTGCCTTTTATACGGAGGCCGAGTCTTCCTTCCAGAAATAGATCCTTGGCCCTGTAGGCTACGACCCTGCTGGGCTCCTACCTATGGTTAGCTGACAACTCCTTGAGGCACGCGTGGAACAATACGTCGACGACTTGGGTTTGGTCTGGACGATTACTGGATGATCGGACGGCGAGCTACCCATCGCTCGATTTTATTATTTTATTATTTTGTTTGTTGTTGTAATCTCAGAAAGTACTGGTTCAATTGTTAACTTTGGGTGTCTTCAAGGCTAGAGTGAATAAGCTCTTAATAAACTAGTGCGCCTCACCATCAGCGATTGCATCACTGCTTACCATCAGGTGGGATCGCAGTCAAGCACTAGTTTATATCAATAAAAAAAAAACTTTCACCAATAGAAAGCTGCTTTATTCCTAAGTGATACAGGCTATAATGAATGTACACGGGCGAAGCCACGGGCAAAAGCTAGTCTACACTAGCTTGTTTTTTTGTTTGTAGCAGGTAATTTCTGAAAGTATTGGTTCGATTGATAATATTTTTTTTCACCAGATAGAAAGCTGCTTTATTCCTGATTGACATCCTTATCCTTACTAATATTAAAAAAGCTAAAGTGAGTTTGTTTGTTTATTTGTTTGTTTGTTACGTCTTCACGCCTAAATGGCAAAACCAATTTTGATGAAACTAGGTGCACGGGTAGACCATGTCCTGGAATAGGACATGGGACACTTTTCATACCGGAAGTATGTTTCCTTGGGATAATTTTCTGCTATCAGGCGGGCGAAGAAGCTGTGAGTAGCTAGTAGGTTATAATTTATGTGTGTGGTGAAGCCACGGGCAAAAGCTAGTAAGTAATAAAAAGCCTAGTGAAAGGTAAACAGCGCATATTTGTCAAGACTTCTTGCATCAAAAGTCAGGCAATCCAGCATATCTTTTTAAAGTTAGGCATTTGACTACTTATTTCACTTCGAATTTAATCGAGTACATTTCAATTAAATTGTCGAAATAAATAAGTGGTTTTTTCATGATTTCTTTTAAATAAAAAATAGTAAAAGGTGAACATTAGATTTGTCAGGCTAGAAATTCTTGCATCAACCATCGGCAAATCTATTACGAATTGCTAAAGATTTAAGTCTAGTAATTTCACTTAAACTCAAATTGTTATTTTATCTTGTTACTATTATTTATTCAGCAACATTGGAGTAATAGAACAGCATTATCAGCCTCTTTTTCAGAACCTTTCATAAGATTATTTTTTCAGAATAAAAAAAAATCGGCCTCTCCATACAAACTGTTTTTAATTTTGCATGGTGAGGCTGATTTTTATTTTCGTTTCCTAAAAAACAAATCTTGTGGATGGTTGTTCAGTTTTGTCTACTGAGCAACCCTTACACCCTGTATATATCAATGCTTAGAACCTACTAGAACTGTACACTGAAAAAGATATGAGGACTAAATATTACTATTTAGAATTCATCATCATCATCATCATCATCATTTCAGTCGAAAGACGTCTACTGTTGGACATAGGCCTCCCCCAAGTGTCGCCACAATGAACGGTCCTGTTCGTCTCGCATCCATCGGATTCTGGCAACCCTTACCAGGTCATCGGCCCACCTTGTAGGAGTACGCCGGTACGTGGTCGCCATTCCAGAACCTTTCGGCCCCAACGGCCATCTGTTCAGCGAGCAATGTGCCCATTTAGAGTTATATCTATTTATTACTAAGACCATTAGAAACACCATTAGTTATTAAGTTGGCAAGTACACTGGTTAGAATGTCAAATACAGATGATATTCAGAGATAATTGAGATACATCGGCATTTCGACGAGCAATTTGGTTTTAAAGTTCGATCTGATTAGGTTTAGTTCATTAGGAGACTGTGTGAAGGATAGAAGAATGAAAAACTAGTTCTATATCAATATCAGAAGTATAAACGAGTAGGCTCACAGCAAGGGCCCATCTGGGTCGAAACCTCCTGGGGCCCAGCTGGGTCGAAACCTCCTGGGGCCAGGGTTAGTTTCGAAAGAGTAGCTCAAGCCCCGGTATGAAGGCTTAAAGGAACAGAGTGGGTTTTTAGTCAGTAACAGTCTGGCACTATCTTCCGCTCCGCCCAAGATAGGGGGTTGTCTTTAGATGATTTTCCCACCAAAAAAAAACATAATAGGATAGCAATCCGAAAGCCCACCATCAGAGGCCCTATCTCCCTAGAGGAACTCTTATCGACCTAAACTGAATTGTTAACGGTAGCCTTATTTAGTATATGCGAAACTATAAAACCTTATTTTTAGTATATGCGAAACTTGAAACACCTGTCTAGTATTTTACAAGCTTTTATTTAGTTTCACCTGTCCCAAAGTTTGTCTGTCATCAAATCTTTAAATTAAATTGATTGGATTTGGCCCACTTCCCGGTTAACAATTGAGCTGAAATTTTGCATGTATGTGTAAATCAGATGACAATACAAAATTATTTTGACTTGGAGCTGATCTGATGATAGAACCGGAAGGTGGCTATAGGAACTTGGTAGTTAAACGACACAACCCCATCGAGTTTGGGCTCGTATGATTCGTCTTGGTGAGTATTAATTATCTAGGTATACCGAGCTATAAAACTTCCTATCCTTACTAATATTATAAAAGCGAAAGTGAGTTTGTTTGTTTGTTTATTACGTCTTCACGCCTAAATGGCAAAACCGATTTTGATGAAACTTGGTACATGGATAGACCATGTCCTGGAATAGGACATAAGATACTTTTTATCCCGGAAGTATGTTCCCTTGGGATAATTTTCTGCTATCACGCGGGCGAAGCCGCTAGGAGCAGCTAGTGAAAAAATATTTTTATTTAAAGGCTTGTTTTAATATTGTAATACGGAACCGTTCGTCTGTGAGTCCGACTCGCACTTAGCCAGTTCTTTTATATTCCTCGGTCCATACTGAATTAACAGCCTCCTTGATAAAGCCTAGCGATAAGGTACCTTTCACTATGGGCACTTATGATATTCGATGACGTATATAACAACTCTAGTCCACACCGGATCTTATATCAATCAATGTACATATACGCCCTCCTTCCTTATATATAATCTATACTTGGAACTAGCCTCTTAATCACCAAATTTACAATACACCTGAAAAACTATTCACAACACCCTAATTTCCAACTGAAATAGAGTCGAAATTCGAATGAGAAATTTTACTTTGAACGGTATGAAAAAAATTGTTACAGATCTGATATACCAATTTAAGTAAACCGTTCGAAATTATTTCAATAACTCTTATTGTTCTAGACATAAAGGTGATTATTTTTATTGTGTAGTGGTATTAAGGTGGTTTCGTGGAAGCCAGTGTCCCCTGTCGAGGTCGAAGCTTATATCATTGGGTCCGGTAGCTGACCATGATGAGGAATGTGGGGTGAAAGGCGGCGTGATGACAGGGTTTGAGGGGGAGGGGAGGTGGAAATGTGCTGCCGGAAATTATAATTACAGGTTTGATTTTAGGCCTGTCATGGAATCTGGGTTTTAAGATGTTTAGTTATTGGACATTTTGTGAGACAAAGTAGTTAGAGATTGAATGAATAAATTCATTGTTCCATCGTCGGCCACATCATTGCTTACCACCAGTACTCGTAGCCAGGTTGATAATCTGCAATCGTTAACGCTAGTAGAAAACTTCAAATGTACGGGGATTTTTTTTTTCGATGGGGAAATCATCTTATGACAAAACCCGCTCTTGAGCGGAGCGGGAGATAGTGTCAGACTCCTACTGACTAAAAACCCCATCCCGTTCCTTCTAGCCTTCATACCGGGGTACGAGCTCCCTTTCGGACAACCCTGTCCCCAGTAGGCTTCGACCCAGCTGGGCCCCTCCTGCTGCTGATAACTCCTTGAGGCGTGCGGGAACAGTGCGCGCCGTCGACGTCTTGGACTCGGTCCATTACCGGACGATCGGACAGCGAGTTACCCATGGCTCGCCATCCGAAATGTACGGGAATGGCGTCATCTCAACGCTCAGTCACGTGGTCAGAACAAAAGAATCGGGGGCTTAGCCAACTCGAGGCGTTCGACGCAAGAGAAACAGTTGTAAATTGGCTAGGGGGGCAGGTGAGGCAGTGGTCAAAGCCAACCTATCAAAATAAAAATAAAAAACTGTCGACATTTCGGCGTTATAGTTTGTAGGTTCAAACCCAACCAGTCGCATTACTTAGTGTATTTTATTTCATCGCTACTCCTCTCAAAACGGTTAAGAAAAACATCGTGAGGAAACCGGCATGTCTTAGAACCAAACATTCTTAGACAAGTGACATCCACTAACTCGCACTGGGCTCGTGTACTAGATTACAGCCCAATCCCTAGGGAGGAGGACTAAATAATACCCATCAGTGGGAACATTATTATACTTTACCTATATTATGCTTTTTTATTACGGCAAATCTCAGCGGAGACTGGTTATCTACCGCGAGTTTCCTTTAGAGAAACTCCCCTCAGCCTCAGCGAACATCGGCCCTGCAGGAACCCAGCAGGGCCGATGCCGGGAAAAATATTCGGGAGTCGAAGCCTCTTATCTTATATTTGGATTCTTTTAAACCTGCAAGAAGTTTCCAGCGGGTTTTTCACATTTCCAAATTATTCAGAAGACAAGTATTCACATTTCGAAAAAGGATACAAAATCATGAATTTCCTTTCGTTATGGTAACGAATACGCAGAGGACCGGTCGTTGTGGCGACGTTTGGGGGAGGCCTATGTCCAACAGTTGACGTCTTTTGGCTGATAATATAATGATGATTATGATAGTTGCGAGCTGCTTGCAAATGGCGCCCGTGCATCTCGCTCGCAGTTCGTTCATACGAAGCTCCTGCGCCGCGCGCGTGAACGAACATGAAATGCACGCGCGCAGTTCGCAAGCGGCTCGCGAGCAGCGCATTCGCCAGATCTGGACGCACCTTAAGAATCCTAAAAGCTGGTGGCTATAATTCAGCACACGAACTAATCACATTTATCAATATTGACAGTATTTATGAATATTCATTTTCATAGTAACTGCCTCAAATAGCCTACAGTGTAATTAGGTTCTCGGTGGAGCATGGTCTAGAACCGCTGTCGCTACCGCTCATGAAGTGTCCTTACCCGTAGTAGAGCAGAGTGAATGGCGGAAGGCGTGTCTATAAAACAAATGAAGAACGCAGTAGGATTACTTGACACGGCGTTCCAAATGGCGATAAAAATGAAGAAGCATTAAAATTTTAGTTGTGGTGTTTTGGAACAGTATTTTCATGTCGCAGGAGATCGCACGAGAAATGGCCTTTGTAACTATAAGGGCTTTAATACACTAGCGGTTTTCGAGCGGCTGCGGGGCGGGGCGGGCGCGTAGCGAATAAGTCGCGACTGCACCGCGAAGACGTCGCAGCCGCGTGACAAATTCGAAACGTTTTCAACGCGTGTTTGTAGCAAGTCAACGACGTACAATACACTCAGTAATAAAATAGATTGCGACGAGGAGACACTGATGTTGGCTTTGTTACTTTGAAGACGCCGCAGACCCGCGCCTCATTGTTGGATCTAGTTGCGCATTCGCTGCGCATGTGCAGCGTGATCGTTGCGCGCCCGTAACGTATTCGTTGCGTACCCGCTCGCAATCCGCTAGTATAAGGCCCTACAGAACAGGTCTCTGCAAACTATAAGGGCGGGCTTGCTCAGTAGACGAAACTGACACACACCGAAACTGACAACCTACCACAAGATTTTTTTTTTCAGGTTCCATCAAGTTTATGATTTTGTATGGAGAGGCTGATATTTTTCAGGTTCCATCAAGTTTATGATTTTGTATGGAGAGGCTGATATTTTTCAGGTTCCATCAAGTTTATGATTTTGTATGGAGAGGCTGATATTTTTCAGGTTCCATCAAGTTTATGCTTTGTATGGAGAAGCCGATATTTTTTTGGTTCCTGAAAAAACATGTGAAAAAACAACCTTGTTCACTTTCGTTCATATTGTATGGATCCGAATGTTGAGCTGTGAAAAAGAAGGATGAAAAAAGATTGCACGTAGCGGAGATGAGAACGTTTAGATGGATGTGAAGTGTGACGAGAATGGATAAAGGGAGAAATTAGTATATTAGAGGAAGTTTGAAAGTGGCGCCAGTGACTGAAAAGTTGAAAGGTAATCGGTTGTTTTGGTACGGTCATGTGAAGAGGAGGGATAAAGCGCATATTACTAAAAGAGTTCAGAGTATACATGTGAAGAGGGAGAGAGAAGCCGAAGAAAAGATGGATGAATTGTGTGAGGAGTGATATGAAAGAAAAGGGAGTTAGTGGTAGTTTGACGGGTGACAGGACAGAATGGAAGAAAAAAACGTGTTGCACTGACCCCAAGTAATATGGGATAAGGGCAGGAAAAAGGAAGGTTGTTCAGTTTCGTCTACTGCAGCGAGTCCTTTAAGTATGTGGAGACCTGTCCCTTACATCTTGTATAGGCCGATAAATAATAAACTTTTCGAAATACCTGGCAGTTGGCGTGACCTACTCACTTGGCCATAGACAATAGATGCTAGAGTTTATAATGTAATTTGTTAACTGTCTTTATGATCTGAGAAGCGAAACGAAGAACAATGCATATCAGTTACTTTACAGAGATTACTTAATTAGGATGTTAATGATATGGCTATGAGCTTCCAGCTATCTTGTTTAAAAATCTAGATTATTATTTTAGTTTAAAAAAAAAACATAATGTTTTTTGATTAACTCTTTGTTTGAGATGTGAAATCATCCAATGAGTTCTTCCACTCTTGGGTGGTTCTGAACACGCCATTGCGTGTTAAACTTTTATTGACTAGAACCACACCTGTCCTTCAGTTGCCCTTTGCGTTCCAGGACCTGGGTATCTCCATCCGAATTTTCCGTGGTCCTACCCAGAGCCCAGTAGTGCCCCTACGGTTTTGCTGATATCTCTTTCGAGGTGCAACTCAGGCTCGATCTTTATAGGACAGCTGGACGGCGAGTTATCCGTTGTTTGTCGTCCACAAGCCCGCGCTATAGTAGCTGGAGATCGCTTTGCCTGCAATTCCCGACTTGGGCGTTTACTACTAGCAGTGGCTGGGGCGTGAGAATGTACGTTTCCTCACTCTTGCGGCACCTCCGTAATGGTGACATTCGGGCATGTCTTCCGCCTAAATCTGGAACAGCCCCACTAGCCAAGTTACAACCGTTTCGCTTGCGTCGAACGCTTCGAGTCGACCTTGCCGCCAATTCTTTTGGTTCTGACCAAGTAACTGAGCGTTGAGACGACGTTATTCCCGTACATTTAAAGCTTTCTACAAGCGTTAATTATTGCAAATTAGCAACTTGGCTAGGGGTACAGGAATCTCCCGAACTCCTCACCCTCTGTCACGCGAAAGGGTAGGACGCGCGCGTTTAGTTATACTGGTGCAGACCAAATTGACATTACACCAACACTGGGGGAGTGTATTAAAACTAAGTTTTCACACGACACCAGCTAAAAACTAGATCTATTCAAATCACTTTGTCAGGTAGACCATCTAATGTCGAAAGAACTACACGACAATTATCTAGCTAGATCAATCTGTCTTATTAAATTTAAAGCAATTATATCTTTTGTATGTCAGTCTTATTGTTTTTTGTAATTAATTATATGCTGTCGCAACGTTCGTGTGCCTGTGTGCACAAAATAGATAGGTACAGAAAACCTTCTCATGTATGTACTTTCCTTTAATACCTACGCTCGGTGGACGCACACTAATGAGCGTTTGAGCCGGAACTGTTCGACGAGCGGGCCGAAGCTCTCCGTGATATCGTGTCCGTGTGCGGTGTCTATGTGTGCGTTGTGAGAGCGCGCTTTGTATGTAGATTGACTTCTGTACTTATATATTTTGTGTCGTGTGTCTAGGTTACTGTGTTGGTTCGAAGTCTGGGTTGTGCAAATTCATCTGATTAAATATACAAGTTTTTTTATTTATTTTAATAACACATACATTTAATATGTATGGACCTAATAGTCGGTCAATTTAGACATCAGAGGTTACAAAAATTCGTACCCAGCTGAAAATTGGTAGGATTGTTCAAAACACCATCATAAATTATATGATTTATTTATTTATTTATGATATCTAAAAAGTCCTCATCTTTCAAAACCTTTTCTGCGTATGGCTTGATCAATCATTAATCTATAATTTATTTGCTTAAATATAGAAATCAATGCCATTTTTCATTGTAATTTTATAACTCAATAACTGGCTCACCTATCCAAAACAAATGTTTAGGCTTTGTTCGGACAGACACAGACACGGTAGTAGATGGTTTATGTGAAGTTTGGTTGGGTAGAGCAGGGTATAGTAGGGTAGAGTAGGGTAGAGTAGGGTAGAGTAGTGTAGAGTAGGGTAGAGTAGGGTAGAGTAGTGTAGAGTAGGGTAGAGTAGGGTAGAGTAGTGTAGAGTAGGGTATAGTAGGGTAGAGTAGTGTAGAGTAGGGTAGAGTAGTGTAGAGTAGGGTAGAGTAGTGTAGAGTAGTGTAGAGTAGGGTATAGTAGTGTAGAGTAGGGTATAGTAGGGTAGAGTAGGGTATAGTAGGGTAGAGTAGTGTAGAGTAGGGTAGAGTAGTGTAGAGTAGGGTAGAGTAGTGTAGAGTAGTGTAGAGTAGGGTAGAGTAGTGTAGAGTAGGGTATAGTAGGGTAGAGTAGTGTAGAGTAGGGTATAGTAGTGTAGAGTAGGGTATAGTAGGGTAGAGTAGTGTAGAGTAGTGTAGAGTAGGGTATAGTAGGGTAGAGTAGTGTAGAGTAGGGTAGAGTAGTGTAGAGTAGGGTATAGTAGGGTAGAGTAGTGTAGAGTAGGGTAGAGTAGGGTAGAGTAGTGTAGAGTAGGGTAGAGTAGTGTAGAGTAGTGTAGAGTAGGGTAGAGTAGGGTAGAGTAGTGTAGAGTAGGGTAGAGTAGGGTATAGTAGGGTAGAGTAGTGTAGAGTAGGGTAGAGTAGTGTAGAGTAGGGTAGAGTAGGGTAGAGTAGGGTAGAGTAGTGTAGAGTAGGGTAGAGTAGTGTAGAGTAGGGTAGAGTAGTGTAGAGTAGGGTAGAGTAGGGTAGAGTAGTGTAGAGTAGGGTAGAGTAGGGTAGAGTAGGGTAGAGTAGTGTAGAGTAGTGTAGAGTAGGGTAGAGTAGTGTAGAGTAGGGTAGAGTAGGGTAGAGTAGGGTAGAGTAGTGTAGAGTAGGGTAGAGTAGTGTAGAGTAGGGTAGAGTAGTGTAGAGTAGGGTAGAGTAGGGTAGAGTAGTGTAGAGTAGGGTAGAGTAGGGTAGAGTAGTGTAGAGTAGGGTAGAGTAGGGTAGAGTAGTGTAGAGTAGGGTAGAGTAGGGTAGAGTAGTGTAGAGTAGGGTAGAGTAGTGTAGAGTAGGGTAGAGTAGGGTAGAGTAGTGTAGAGTAGGGTAGAGTAGGGTAGAGTAGGGTAAAGTAGGGTAGAGTAGGGTATAGTATGGTGGAGTAGGAAGTGCGGGAGCGAAGCCGCGCGGGCAAAAGCCAGTTTGCTACAAATTGGTACAGGAGTTGTTACTGTGACAGTTATACCGAAACATATTTCACCTAAGTTACAGGAATGCAAATATTAAAAAAAAATAACTTATAAATACATGAATTAATGAAAATTTATTAACATATAACTGAAGTTTACAAAATTGATTACATAACAATGTCACAATAGATAAAAATTAAATCTATATATATAAAAATGAAACCCGTTTTCCGTTGTCACGACATAGCATGAAAACGGCTTGACCGATTTGGCTGTTTTTTTTTTGTTGTGATTGTTATTGTGAGGAAAAGGTTCTTATGGAAAAAAATAAAAATTAGGGTAGTGTAGGGTAGAGTAGGGTAGAGTAGGGTAGAGTAGGGAAGAGTAGGGTAGAGTAGTAGAGTAGGGTAGAGTAGGGTAAGGTAGGGTAGAGTAGAGTAGGGTAGAGTAGGGTAGAGTTGGGTATAGTAGGGTGGAGTAGGGAAGAGCGGGAGCGAAGCCGCGCGGGCAAAAGCTAGTATGAAATAATTTTATGCATCCTTAAAGAAATGATGCGAGAGACATGCAATATGACAACATTCATGTAATATTATTGATTGATTTAAGTAAAAACTTGATCAGGCTTTTTGCTTAACCTAACTAGAGCCGCACAAGAACCTTATTAAGTACTATAAAGTCAATGAAGCAAGACTGTTGAGCCAGTGAGTGTTAAAATAAAGCTATATTGTAAGTGAATGCAGCTAATAGGTTCAAGAGCTGACGCTAGGAAACGCAATGCCGTAAGAAATATTCAGTCCTGGTATACGCGGGACTGGCAATCAGAAATCAAAAACATTTATTTCAAACAGATCATTTACAGGCACTTTTTAATTGTTATTATGTCGGTCAGTCAAAAAGCGTGAAGAAACTCGGTATTTGCTGGATCCCGCATGGTCGGGAACAAATCACACCAATATTGTAAAGGTGAAAATGTGTAATGTTTATAACTCGATTTTATGATTTCGATGAAACTTGGTACACGGGTAGACACACGGTGAAATAGCACATAGGATACTTTTTATCCTGGGAGTATGTTCTTTTGGGATCGTGTTGTGTGTTGTGTTATTATTATTATTTCCTTTATTCACTATGCAAACATATAAATTATATTTTTAAATATTTAAAATTTATTTATTTATTATTATTTATTTATTAAAACTTCATGCAACATAAAAGTACAAAGGCGGACTTAATGCCTTAGGCATTCTCTACCAGTCTACCTAGGGTGGTAAAGAGAAAAACGTGGTAGGTGCATAAAAAAAAAAAAAAATAACATAAAACTAAGACTATGAAAAAAAAGGACTCAAAAAACAAATACAAAATAAACATACATATATAATTTAATATAAAATATATTATTATATATACATATATATATATATATATATATATAAAGTACAAGAAAGAGGTTTTGAGACGACTTCACTATCTATTTAATAAATAATTCCGCAACATCCGCTTCGTCGGCTTCGTCTCTTGGATTCGAAGACATTTGGATGATTTTTACCCACAAAAAAAGAATAATCACTGAAGTTTGTTTTTTAAAAATAACTTTCTAATATCACGCGGGCGAAGCAAATAAATTATGAAAAATTGTGTCATTTAAAAGGACTTTTCATTACTCATACTCTGAAAGTAGGTCTGAAGTTGCTTGAAGAGCGGGCTAAAAAGTACAACACTTTTCATCCCTAGGGAGTTTTACTTTCACCTAACAACTGTCAAATTATTAAAAAAAAAAACTAGGTCTATCTTCTTGTATTCGTAATGAAAAGCACAATGCTTACCTCGGGGTTAAAGTTACTTATTTCGTCCCGAGAAGAAGTTGGCGGCCGAGCGTAGCGAGGTCGCTAATTCGAGGGACTAAATAAGTAACTTTTACCCCTAGTGTTACAATGTACTATTGCTTTGCAAGAAAAAATCTGTTCGGCGAGCAACGTGCTCTGTCTCCTGGCGGTTAAGTTTGGAGATTCTTCGGGTTACGCGTGGACCACTTTGGGATATCTTCATTTCTGATTTTATCATGCAAGGGAACTCTGAACATAACCTTCTCCATTATTTTATAGAATACGTGTCACTCGGTGTCACTTATTATATCAAATTTCAATAACACGCTTATTCGAAAGTCAATAAAATTTAAACATTCGTGAAATCAAGTAGCTTCATAAAATATTTATTTAAAACCTAGTAAGTACCTATAACACGGCTGAACTCAGCCAGTCTTTTAGTATTTATCTGGATCTAAGTTCACGACTAACTCACGCTCACTTGTATACAGGGTGTTTATTTTAAAAACATTTTATAATTTGCAAAAGTGAATAGATAACATAGTATAGGAAAACATCGTGAGGAAACCGGCATGTCCTAAAACCAAAACTTTGAAGACATATGACATTCACCAACTCGAACTGGACACGCGTGGTGGATTTCGACCCACTCCCTCTCCCTGAGAGAAGGCAGCAGTGGGAACATTAAAAAGGCTAATGATGATAATGAAATATAAATGCGGCAGAGAAATACAATAAAGTTTATTCTATTCTATAAGTGTTTTAAAATTGTTGATAGGATCGCGTTTGACCTGTGGCCAACGATGAGACACGCTTGCCTAGAAGTAACCTATTCTCTCTTGACTTAAAGACCCCAAGCTTGAAGTTTTCTGGAAACTCGGACTCGTAGAGAATTCCACTCAAATGTACGTACAATAAATATGCAAAACGCCTTCTGTACCTTTGTACAGAAGTCAATGTTCATACAAAGCGCGCTCTCACAACGCACACATAGACACCGCTCACGGACACGATATCTCGGAGCGCCTCGGCTTCCTCGCCGAACAGTTCCGGCTCAAACGCTCATTAGTGTGCGTCCACCGAGCGTAGGTATAAAAAGTGAAGTACATACATGAGATTGTCTTCTGTACCTATCTAAGTGATTTGGGTGAGATGTCCACCATGTACCGCCATTTGCCATGTTGGCAATTAAACACCCTGTATAACAAAACTAGAACTATCAGCTCAACAAAAGGTTACGTAAACTCAACTGGTTTTAGGTTTAAGTGTAAAGTTACGTACATTTGAGACTTACAAATGTTATTATATTTCGTTACAGTTGGGACTTAAGAACTGTATCGAATTCTCTAAGAAACTGGTTCTGATATAGACCACGGACTTTTTGAGATGGTATATCATCCGTGACAGCATCATCTATACCGCTCTAGGTGAAGCGAGAGGAAGTGTCAGAATTTTACTGACTAAAACCCATTTGTCCTTTTTTTGGTGGGTAAAAATCATCTCAATAACAACCCCCGCCCTTGGGCAGAGCGGGAGATAGTGTCAGGCTCTTACTGACTAAAAAACCCACCACGTTCCTTCTTGCCATTCATACCGGGGCTGAGCTATATATGTATATATATGAGCCTTATATTTAAAACATACAATTGGCGGCCTTACCGCATTCCGCGATCTCTTCCAGGCAACCTGGTATGGAAAGAGATTGCCTGAACACAAAATGGGGTTGCACAAGGAGCATTACAAAACATTGGTGAAGAGGAAAAAAAAACAAAGAAAAAATATGGTGTAGTAAAAGCAAAAACTAGTAAAAAATCGCCTTGCATCCCTACTAATATTATAAATGCGAAAGTAACTCTGTCTGTCTGTCTGTCTGTTACGCTTTCACGCAAAAACTATTGAACGGATTTCGATCAAATTTGGTAGGTAGGTAGAAGAGACACTGGAATAACACATAGGCTACCTATAATTCCACTGCTGAGCACGGGTCTCTGCCCGCGCGATATAAACTGTAGTCCACGCGGGCGAAGCCGCGGGCGGAAAGCTAGTAATAAATGAATGACCCAAAGTGCTAGTTAAATTCAAATGAATAAATTGTTTCATTCAATACAACAGTCATAGATTAATTAACGATACCAAAGTTTGAAGCCATTTTGAATTCAATTAATCAGTTGCATTACTTTCAAATCAATACATGTTACAACTTATTGATAATAATATAATGTAATTCAATGTGGTCTGTTGAGGTGCTATTTTTAAATTCAATTTGGCGCAGTATCTTTTTATTTATTACTGAAATTGTTTTAATGTTGTCAAACTGGTTGTACTTGTTTTTTTTTTTTTGTTAGTTGGGAAATCATCTAATAATAATAATATTCCACAACTATCACACAACGCCGTCTAGCCCCAAGCTAAGCAGAGCTTGTGTTATGGGTGCTTAGACAACTGATAAACATACATATTATAGATAAATTACACCCAGATAGAACAAATGATCATGCTCATCACATAAACATTTGTCCTGGGTGGGAATCGAACCCACGACCTCTGGCATAACAGTCAGGGCCACTAACCACTAGACCAACAGGCCAGCCAATAACCTCTCCCGCTCAAGGGTTTTATTTTTCCGGTGGGAAAATCATCTAATGACATCCGACGCTCTTGGGCGGAGCGGGAGAAAGTGTTGGACTTTTACCGACTAAAAACCCACTCCTGTTCCATCGTTGCCTTACGTACCGGGGCTGAGCTATCTTTCGACCTAACCCCAGCCCCAGTAGGCTTCAACCCAGCTGGGCCCTTGCTGTTACTGACAGGGTGGAATGAGTGAGCTTATTAGACTTTTACCGACAAAAACCCACTCCTGTGTTCCTTCTCTGCCTTGCTTTCTAAGACTCCAGGTTTCCCCTTCGGAAGTGAACTCATAGCTCCAGTAGGCTTCGACCCTGCTGGCCCCCTATGGAAATGCTGACATCTCTTTGAGGGGCGCAAGCAACACTGCACGCCATCGACCCCTCGGGCTCGATCCAGACGATGAGCTACCAATTGCTTGCCATCAGCAAGTCCACACCTACGATGGTTCGAAACCAGGCTTTTTTTGGTCGGTAAAAATCATTCAAATGACATCCCACGCCCTTGGGTGGAGCCAGACTATTGCTGACTAAAAAAACCCATCCCGTTCCTTCTTGCCTTTCATACCGGGGCTGAGCTACCTTTCAGAGCTAACCCTGGCCCCAGGGGATCCTGGCGGCGGATGCGTGAGGAAGTCCATTCCCTCACGCGTGCTTCTTCGGGTGGGGGTAAGCAGTAATGACGGTGATTGCGACATTGCGACATTGTACCACTTATTGCTGCGCCTGCACTGACCATGGTATCCGTGAGTATTTCGTAAGTAATGGTGCTTTGATTATAACATGCATATACAAGGACTTGTGAGGCCGACCGCATCAGGCAACGGCGCCCTCGCCGCCGTCGCCGGGATTCCGATCCCGATTTCCGGCCACCGTAGACGCGGGCTCGCGGACGGCGAGCCACGGGTAGCTCGCTGTCCGATCGTCCGGTAATGGACCGAGTCCAAGACGTCGACGGCGCGCACTGTTCCCGCGCGCCTCAAGGAGTTGTCAGCATCAGGAGGGGCCAAGCTGGGTCGAAGCCTACTGGGGACAGGGTTGTCCGAAAGGGAGCTCGTGCCCCGGTATGAAGGTTAGAAGGAACGGCACGGGGTTTTTAGTCAGTAAGAGTCTGACACTGTCTTCCGCTCCACCCAAGAGCGGGTTTCGTCAAAGAGATTTTGTCTTTAGTAATTAAATTGGCCTGTTGGTCTAGTGGCTAGTGGCCCTGACTGCTATGCCGGAGATCGTAAGTTCGATTCCCACTCAGGACAAATGTTTGTGTGATGAGCACGTTCATTTGTTCTGCGTGTGGGTGTAATCTATATATATAAAAATCAATGCTATGTTATTTTATAACTCAAGAACGGGCTCACCTATCCAAACCAAATTTTTAGGCTTTGTTCGGACTATTTAGTAGATGGTTTATGTGAAGTTTGGTAGGATAGTGTAGGGAAGAGCGGGAGCGAAGCCATGCGGGTTTTGCCCGCATGGCTTCGCTCCCGCTCTAGTCCGCTCCCGCTAGTTTATTTATAACTAGCTTCTGCCAGCGACTTCGTACGCGGATCCTGTTGCTTATGCCAGCAAAAAAAAAAAAAAAAACAACGGGGTCGTCAAAATCAAAGATCTGAAACGTCTGATGTCGAACTCTAAGAGCCCGGGGACTGGAAAACAACGTGATGCGCGAGACGATTCGAGACGTTCCAGATCTCTCCCTTCCACTTACGCGCGTGACAGTGTGCAAACACTTTAGACATGGTGCCAATGTCTCCTTGTTCGATGTAATTAATAAATTTATTCCCTAAAAGTGTTCCCATATAGTGATATAACTCGACACCAACGCCATTTACGAAATGTTTAGAAAATGGATGGCTTATTAGCGCATTTCATGTATAACTTAGGTGTTTCTATACCGATTTCGATGATTCTTTTTTTATTAAATAGATAATAATGTTAACTTTTTTTAATTAGAGATGAGTGAGAGTGTTATAAACGTAAGAGTAGACAAAAATAAACAGAAAGCTCCGAACTGCTAAGCTATCGGGAGTTACACGTGTTATTGTGAGTCAACCATAAAAGATAGACACATGCTGTCGTGGGATATTTTTTATATAATTTTAAGGAGAACATTTCCGTTGTACATGATTTCTGTGTAGCTTTAACCATAAAGGCTGCAAAAGCGACGGAAGCTTAAAAAATGGAGTAATTTCTCCTGTTTCCCCAACATTTCCCTTCACTGCTCTGCTCCTATTGATCGTAGCGTGATGAAAAGTATACTATAACCTGCCCAGGAGTATGAAGAATGATTGTACCAAGTTTCGTTAAAATCCATCGAGTAGTTTTTGTTTCTATAAAGAACATACAGACAGACAGACAGACAGACAGACAGACAGACAGACAGACAAAAATTTTACTGTTTGCATTTTTGGCATCAGTATCGATCACTAATCACCCCCTGATAGTTATTTTGGAAATATATTTCATGTACAGAATTGACCTCTCTACAGATTTATTATAAGTATAGATAATATTAATGTATTTAAAAATATATAAGTATGTTTATCAGATGTCTAGTACTCATAAAACAAGCTCTGCTTAGCTTGGAACTAGACGGTGTTGTATGAAAGTTGTAGAATATTTTTTTTTTTTAAGAATTTAGATGAGGGCTACTTACCCCTGTAGCGACATCTATGATGCCACATAAGAACTACGAAGAAAATACAAAATCCTGCATCGCGCAATCAAAGTTCTCCGCGCGATTTGAATATATACGACAGCCTGAAATCAACAATCGGGCAGTCGCCCACCAGACTATATCACCTGTCTGGTCGGAGGATCCTCCCTTTTCAACGGAGGTATGTGGGACTTTACTCTCTGTTGCACATCTAAACCCTCTTCTCCTCGTAATGACAATGTTTGCGACAGCGTACCAGACTTATTACAGCGCCTGCGCCGACCGCGGTATCCGTGAGTATTTCGTAAGTAATGGAACTTTGATTATAACATGCTTATACAAGGACTTATCAATGTCTTTAGTAATTACTTAATTAGAGGCTGTTTGAGTATCTACTATAGTTGTTTAATCACCTATTGATATAAATAGACTAGAATTGCCCGCGCGGCTTCGCTCCCGATCTTCCCTACTCTACCCTACTATACTCTACTATACCCTACTCTACTCAACTCTTCCCTACTCTACCCTAATCTACACTACTCTATCCTACTCTACCTTACTCTACCCTACTCTACCCTACACTACCCTACTATACCCTACTCTACCCTACTATACTGTACTCTACCCTACTCTACTCAACTCTTTCCTACTCTACCCTACTCTACCCTACCAAACTTCACATAAACCATCTACTAAATAGTCCGGACAAAACCTAAACATTTGATTTGGATAGGTGAGCCCGTTCTGGAGTTATAAAATAACAACGAAAAGTGGCATTGATTTTTATATATATATATATAGAATATAGATAAATCATTATTAGGGGCCGTAGGTACTTCAAAAGGAACTAGCTTTTAATACATTTTTTCATAGCAAGCTTTTATAATTCGGTATACTTATATAATTAATACTCGTCAAGACGAATCATACGAGCCCAAACTCGGTGGGGTTATATCGTTTAACTACCAAGTTCTTATAGCCACGTTCCGGTTCCATCATCAGATCAGCTCCATGTCATAATAATTTTGCATTGTCGTCTGATTTACACATGCATCCAAAATTTCAACTCAATCGGTAACCGAGAAGTGGGTCAAATTTAATTTGCAAGATTTGATGATAGACAAACATCGGGACAGGTGAAACTAAATAAAAGCTTTGTAATAAACAATGGTACCCTTATAGGATCGCTTATTGGCAGTCCGTCTGTATATCTGTCTGACTGTCAAACGTCTAGGCATTGATATGTCTTGACTGGCCTGTTGGTGTAATGGTTAAGTGACTCTGACTGCTATGCCGGAGGTCGTGGGTTCAATTCCCACCCAATACAATTTCTGTGTCTGGGTGTAATTTATCTATAATATGTATGTATTTATAAATACGAGTAAATAAGTATGTTTATCAGTTGTCTATACCCATAACACAAGCTCTGCTTAGCTTGGGACTAGACGGCGTTGTGTGAGAGTTGTGGAATATTATTATTACTGTATTTTTAGTCTAATTTAATTTTCTTGTACAAATTATACAAACTATGACTCCTCAAGCACTCAGCGAGATATTAAACTAATAAGTTATAGCTGAGCGCAATAAGAACATGCACTTTAACTACTCCACACAAAACTAAACTCTATTCTTCATTATTTAAGTTCAAATTCCTTTCACAACAAACCTGGCTGTTATAGTAAGGGGAAAAAAGACTTTATAGCGAAAGTTTTAAGGTGCAATTTAGAGTGGTATAACAATGAAGTGGTATCCAGTGGGTCAGTAGCAAACTATTGCGAAGTTCTGAGATAGTTGATATATACAGCTTGTACGTCCGATTTGTAGGGTGACTACAAAATTAGATAAAATTAATAATAATAATATTCCACAACTACCACACAACGCCATCGAGTCTTTTTCTTTTCGGTGGGCAAAAATCATCTCATGACAACCCCCGCTCTTGAGTGGAGCAGGAGATAGTGTCAGACTCTTACTGACTAAAAACCTACCCCGTTCCTTCTAGCCTATTCATACCGGGGCACGAGCTTTCTTTCGGATAACCCTGGCCCCAGTAGGCTTCGACCCAGTTGGGCCCCTCCTACGCCATCTAGTCTGAAGCTAAGCAGAGCTTGTGTTACGAGTACTAGACAGCTGCCGTCTGTTAGCTGGTCAGTATGGCCTGTTGGTCTAGTGGTTAGTGGCCCTGACTGCTATGCCGGAGGTCGTGGGTTCGATTCCCACTCAGGACAAATGTTTATGTAATGAGCATAATCATTTGCTCTGTATCTGGGTGTAATTTATCTATTTATAATAGGTAATTATTTAGAAATATATAAGTATGTTTATCAGTGGCGAAGCGTGAAATATTGAGAGAGGTAAGCCGGAGCAAAAAAAAAATGCTTGCCTACTCCGAGCGCGGGCACGCAGTCTTGAGTCCTTACCGAAAATCTGTGATTGGCGTCCTGGCTTCAGTCTTGTATAGGCAGATGTATCTTCAGTCCACTTTTACTATACGTGTAAGCACTGAGATATTGAAACAGTGTCTTGCAAGTAGGGTTGCCAGGTCCTGGAACTGAAAAGCCGGACAATCTATCCTATTTAGCCGGATGTTTGGTCAAAAAGGCCGACATTTTTTTTAAGTCTAATAAAATTCATGAAATCTTTTTAAATTCTAACAAAAAAACCATAAGATTAAGTGATATTATTGCTACACTATTACATATCCACTCTGCTTGTGCTAGCGATACAAGGTAAGGCAAAACTCCAATGACAATTCTAAACATAATGGTCTTTAAAAAGCCTAACAAAAGCCAAAAATGCTCAAATTTGGCCGGACACGCCACTTAAAAGCCTGACTATGTCCGGCTTTATCCGGACGCCTGGCAACGCTACTTACAAGCATAATAGAAGTGGCTTTGATAAAAGCCGATTGTGGTGAAATGATTATATGATGTAAATTAAACAAAACTTAATCGACTAAGTACTAATAATTCTACTTATACTCTAAAGCTATTCGTCTATTCTTTCTTACAAAGTGCGCTAAGACATTATCATAAAAGCCGGGAAGATTCTTAATTTTTAGTAAAGAACGTTTTTCTATAGAAAGAATGGCTAGATCAGATAATCGTTCTTGTTTTTGAGCATTACGCATGTTGATATTTATTGTAAAGGGATATATTAAAATGTTTAAAAAAACCAGCTCTGAGAAGAACTTTTGCGTTGGTGTAGTTTAAATATTGTGTCTCTAATTGACGGTATCTGAAGGGTTAAGAACGAAATCTAAAAAAAATCGCACGAAAATTATTAGACTTCGCGCACGCACGACCTTTCTCATAGATCTAAACTCCCCTCCCGCACGCGCACTCCCGGGCCCCGCCTTGGTGACGCTTGCAGCATAAATCGTAATATTTTAATTTCGCCATAACTTCAAAACCAAACGTCCAATTTTAATCATTCAAAGACCAAATATTATCTACATAAACTGTACTTAGTGATGAAATAATTTATTTTGATAAGGGTTAATAGCATGAGTAAAATAAATGCGTTTAAATGTAGTCCAAAAAAAAAACAAGATTATTAGATAAAAAAATGGTTGTTGTGCCTCACTCGACTTAGATAGGTATACTGTTACGCGGACTTTTTTGTAGATATTTGTAAGATCTACAATTAATTAGAACATTTTACGGTTCTATCTTTAATAGTTCAGGCAGCGTACGCAAAATAAGTAATGTTTCTGGTTGATTTTTTACACCTTGTGTCCGAAAAACCCAAATATCTTACGGAACCCTATTTTTTTCCAAAATAAAATTTAGCCTATCTTACTCGTGGATAATGTAGCTTTCGAGTGGTGAAAGAATTTTTAAAAACAGTCTAGTAGTTTTTAAGCCGATTCAATAAAACTCTATCAAATAACTCGAAAAAAAACCGGCTTGCCGGAGCGCTTTAGAGCGCGCAGGTTCATCGACCTTTATGTGACGTCATGACGTATTCTTGTATAGAAATTTAAACGCTAAAAAGCCGATTACCCCAGCGGCTTATGTTATAGTGCTACATGTTGTTGAAAAGTAAATTTTGTTGATTTAATGTTCATAGTGTACTTAGTGTAGCCGTTATGTAATGTTAGCTTTGTAGTTTTATAATTTCTGATTGTGCCATTTCTCAATTACGGTAGAGAGTGGTTGTGTTATAAACATCTGAAGGGAAGCCGGTGGGAATCGAGTTGTATGGAACCTTCGTCACTGATGTTTATCACTTGTCAAGTACTCATAACACAAGCTATGCTTAGCTTGGGACTAGACGGCGTTGTGTGAGAGTTGTGGAATATTATTATTTATTACTATTACAATCAAGCGTTCTGGATGGATGGATTGTGTGAGAAGTGATATGAAAGAAAAGGTAGTTAGTGATAGCGTGACGAGTGACAGGACAGAATGGAAGAAAAAAACGTGTTGCGCCGACCCCAAATAATACGGGACAAGGGCAGGAAGATGATAATGATGATGATGACAATCAAGCGTTCTTCATCGTCGACAACATCATCGCTTACCATCAGGTGAGATGGTGGTCAAACGCCAGCCTACCTATAATAAAAAAAAGGTGGAGATCCCATCTAGGCGCACATTTTGGCAACATATTGCGCGTACAGCTAAGGAATGGAAATCCCTACGCGAAGTCTGTGTTTCCATAGCTACTACCAGGGTCAAAGTCAAAAGTTTGTATTTCACATAGGCCTAAATGGGCACTTATAAAACGTCAGAAGCTAGTGCAGGGGATTTTTAAATCAGGACTGAATGGGTTACTTCTAGGCAAACGCGCTCCATCGTCGACCACATCGTCGCTTTCCATCAGGTGAGTTAGTGATCAAGCGCAAGTCTATCAACAAAAAAAAAGTCGAATCTCACCAAATGCCATCATGGACACACTACATCTACACTGCCGTCCACTAACTAAAAGGCCGTTAAGCCACAGTTGGTCGTTTTTCACTTTTTAATGTAGTCTTATACAACTTTCGATGCTCTATCTTTTGGGCTAAGACTCATTTTTCTATGATTGATAGTTTTTGAGATACAGAACATTAAATCACAATGTCTGTGTTTAATTCATGAATCCCCAAGCGACACCCGGTGGCCGCGCATCTATTGTCTTACTATTGTGTCACTAATTGACGGTATCTGAAGGGTTAAATTGCTTAGCTAAAAGTTAGAAAATGAATTTAAATAAAATATAATAAATATAAATGATTAAAATATATCACATATTGTGCACAAAGACTATGCCTACATATAACTTGTAACCTTGTTCCTAAGTAGCATACTTTTCAAGAGACATCAATTCCCAATTTTTGTGTTTTCACGAAAAATACTTTTTGCACTTAGCTGCCTTTTAGTTAGTGGACGGCAGTACAAGACTCACGACCAGCCATGCCCAAGTTTCGCACGCCTCAACGTACCTCAACTCCGTAACGACCCATAGACGATAAAAGTTGACATTTTTACACGATTCCACACAATGACTTTATATTCTTTACATTTACGGTTAAACGCAAGAAGGTCGGCTTATAATTATAATATCTGTTATCTGTGGTCATCTCGTGTCTATGAGTATACGACCTCTTTATTTGCAGCGTTCTTATTTTGAACTAGCGACTGCCCCAGGTTCGCACTAGTGTAAGAAATAATTGAAATCGCCTTTTCTCTACTATCTACACTATATTATAATTGTTTTTTTTTTTTGTTTGTAGAGGGTAGGAGGTAATCTCTGGAAGTACTGGTCCGACTGGTAAAATTTTTTCACTGATAGAAAGCTGTTTTATTCTTGAGTGACATAGGCTATATTTTATGTGCGAAGACGATGCCGCGGGCAAAAGCTAGTGAAGTAAAAATCTAAAGGTGTAAAGTCTTTGCAATTTTCGGATCTTTTTTACTATAATATCTACCTATACCTTTACTTTACTCACGAATCAATCTGTGTAATGAAAACCGCATTAACTTTCGTACATTTTTTTTTTTTGTTTTTGTGTATATCGCAAACGGACAAACAGACAGAAGCGGTGGGCGACTTTAATATATAATTAGTTAACAATAGTATGGACCAAAATGTGTGAAATAAAAGGGATTTTTTATTTTTTTGTTACGATGTAGGTTCTACCAGCGATTTCACCTTCGTGAAAAATATTTTCTCATCCCAAGGAAACACCACATTGGGATAAAATGTGTTTTTTTAATTCGATACACCTATGTATCAAAATCCATCAAAATTGGATCAGCGGTTTAGGAGTCCAAACGTGATAAACAAACAGAAAAACAGACACAAGTGACTAGCATTTTATTATAATACTAAGGACTTTTATTGTCGGTTGCAAAATTGAATGGATTGAATTAGTTTATTGTCGAGTTAAGATTTTCATTGATATAAGATTATAAATAGATAGTAGATCGTATTTTTAGTAACATGCAAGAAGCAAGAAGAATTATGCAAGAAGTACAGCGTGCCCACTGTGCCCAGTGGGTGTCCGAGACTTGCATAATGTGGCGTCTGAACTAGCTAATGTTAACAATAGCCAATACATTACCTGTTAAATGTAATTTAATGTGAAAAGTATTGGTTAACATCGAAATACTTATTGATTCTGTGTAAATTACTCTGTCTTAGACCTTACCATCGCTTACCATCAGGTAAGATAGTGGGCGAACGCGAGCATCAACATAATAAAAAAAAAAAAACAAAAATCAATCTCACATACGCGGTCAAATTGCTACATTAGAAAAAGAAATCCTATTCTACTTTTTAGATTATTTTATTTCTCATGTCATTCAGGAATAAGGTATAAAAGATATTTATACCTATTCGATTTCGTACATTTTGCGTTTTACATCTAAAAACTTCCATAGATTTATTTATATGTATAGATAGATAAAGAATACAGAGTAAATATTATGATAAAAATTCCATCCCATTTGTAGGCAGTAGGTTTTTTACAAGCTTTAATTTAGTTTCATCTGTTCCGATGTTTGTCTGTAATCAAATCTTGTAAATTAAATTTGACGCACTTCCCGGTTACCGATAGAGCTGAAATTTTGCAAGCATGTGTAAATCAGATGACAATGCAAAATCGTTATGACAAGGAGCTAATCTGAAGATGGAACCGGAAGCTGGCTATACGAACTTGGTCGTTAAACGACACAACCCCATCGAGTTTGGGCTCCTATGATTCGTTTTAACGAGTATTAATTATATAGGTATTCCGAGCTATAAAAGCTTGCTATGAAAAAACGATTTTCATTAAAAGCTTGTGTTTAGGGTTCTTCAGTATTTTTTATTATGGATAGTATCGTGTTTGACCACTATCTTAGATAGGTGATTTAGAATCACAATAGCCCTGGGCCTCAAGTCTGCTATTACAATAGTGTCAGAATGGTCTATCATTGACTTCATAATTGTTGATTTTGACAAATTTTGGTAATCTACTCATATAATGGAGTCATAATGACTTTTCAATGGTCAACCACTCTCGTACATAATGACCAATGAATATCTGACGTATGTGGTAATTTGCAAAACTTTTGACAGTTGTTTTGATCAGTGACCTAGCATTACAACGTTATTGTGCAGTTATTGGTTTTAATAAGCTGGATATTGTCATTCTACCACCACTCTACTACGAGACCATTGACCGATCAATGATCGAGATTTAGCAGATTACGAACTTTTAGCAAATTGACAATGGGATCGTGTTGGAATGACGAATTTATAAAAATAGCAGACTCGGGCCCCAGGAATGTAAAGGGCTTTCGTTGCCCTTTGGGTTCCAGGGCTGCAGTGGACTAGGCTTCACCAGGTCCTATTACAATAAGATATCTAGGTATTGCTCACACCTGCACACAACGGCCCATATAAAGTTCCGGGTACGCAACCTGCTTAGTAAAATGTAGCAACTTCTGAGAGACCTATGAATCACAGGCCTTTCCCAAGCGCAGCCGAACCCACTTCTCCGACTTCCGCGTACTGTTTACCCTAGTGGTTTAATTAAGAATCGTTTAAGGTTATTGATCTTATTGTCCTGTAGAGAGGACTAAATGACGTGGTAAAATGTCAGGTGACGAGCGAGAAACAGGGATGAAGCTATATACTCTATATAGCTCAATTCCTTTGACAGTTTGCAGGCTCGCGGACGGAGAGCGATGGGTAGCTCGCCGTCCGACTGTCCGGACCGAGCCCGAGTTGACGGCGTGTACTGTTCTACGTGCGCCTCTAGGAGATGTCAGCAAGCTGTAAAGTTTCAGCAGGGCCGAAGCCTTCTGGGGCAATGGGTTGTGCGAAAGGGAACGAAGGTAAAGAAAGAACAGGAGTGGGTTTTAGTCAGTAAAAGTCTGACACTTCCCTCTCACCTCGCCCAATGTACGAGATGTCATTGGATGATTTACCACCTTAATAAAAAAGCTAAACCTCTTTTAAGGGCTCTTATTATATTACTGACTAGCTTCTGCTAGTGCTCTGTGCGATGATATGTCAGTCAGTCTGTTTCTTTTTATATATTTATATATATATACAACGTGTAACGTTAAATGCGCATCTCAGACACAGACCAAATGATTTTTAATTTAATTGACCTAAAACAGTGAGAAAGAAATCATTAAAAAAAAAAAGGTTTTATGTGCAGTTTTGGTTTGTTTAAAATTCATTGAAAAAAGAACTTTATTATCCCGTGTATGAGAAAATTTGATTGGATTACAACCATTTGCGTTTGTTTCCCTATTTCGGCGGGTTTGCGCACGTGATGGCTTGACTTATTTATAAATAGACAGGGCGTCATTTTTAATGAATATTTTTTAACCGACTTCGAAAAGGAAGAGGTTCTATGTTCAGCTGAATGTATGTTTATTTTTTTGTATGTATGTTCACCGATATTTCGGTCAATTGTGGACCGAAAAAAAAAATTCAAATTATTTTTTTTTTTTTATTGAAAGGTTATGCTTTCAAGTTGGTCCCATAGAAATATTGTTATGATCTGATCATGAACTTCGAAGATATGAACAGAACTCCTCATAGAATCATAGCAGAATTGTCGTAACAAGTAAAATTGCTTTGTTTATACGTGTAGTCGATGACTGACTGAAAGAAAAGAGGGAGGGGATGTATCAAACTGATCTGGTGATAATGCCGGAAGGTAAATTCATGTAATATAACCGTATTTGGGATTATTAGAATCGTTATGAGATGCACTCTAGCTATAAGGTAATTTATGTTTAGCTGAAGGGTAGGTACTTTTTAGTGGTGCTACCATAACTAAAAAGTGAAAAATAAAAAACTTTATACAAAAAAAAAATAAACCGACTTCAAAAAGTACAAAATAATTTTAATTTCGGAAGTCGGTGTTAAATAACGAAGAGACAAAATTAGGTATCTATCATAGAAACACCGACTTCCGAAATTTAAATTATTTTGTACTTTTCTTTGAAAAATTTAACCTATATTAACCCTTCAGATACCGTCAATTAGAGACACAATAGTAAGACAATAGATGCGCGGCCACCGGTGGTCGCTTGGGGAGTCATGAATTAAAAAGTGGTTTAATTGATTCTGCACGTTATTCTGATCAAACTATTTTCAGGGTTTGCGCATTGAACGATACACGTTGTATTATATCGAGTAATTGAGAAACACGATACAACTACTACAAAACAGGCCTAAAATACAAATCTATAAGTATCACCATTCTACTAACCCCCTCAAACCACTCTTAAAACCCAAGTACCTCCATAATGTCAGTGACAGGTAGTCAGGCCAGGTCGACGTAATGACACATTTCCTCCGACTTTACAACTATGAGCTACAAGCCACTCTGCGGCATACAACACAGGAAATACAGAAGGTTTAGCAGGCAGTAGGTAGGTCGTCGTCCGCCCGTCCGGTAAGGACTAGGCCCGAGTATAAGATGCGTCGAAGAGATGTCAAACTTAAAGGGGCCCAGTCGGGCTGATGACTGCTAGGGCTGTGAGAACGTTTGAAAGAGTGACCGTGGCCCTAGTACACAGGGCAACTGAAGGATACAGGTGGGTTTTAGTCCACCTCTTCTCCCAGTCCACCCTGAAGTGGGAGAATTAAATTGATGCTTATTTATTAGACTAGTGATCCTTACTAATATTATAAAAGCGAAAGTGAGTTTTTTGTTCATTTGTTTGTTTGTTTGTTACGTCTTCACGTCTAAATGGCAAAACCAATTTTGATGATTTTGGTACATAGATAGTTGGGACCCTGGAGACGGACAAAGGCTAATTTTTTTCTTTAAGTGACTAAAGGGGAAGAAAGAGTAAAGTATATTAATAAACGCGGGCGAAGCCGCGGGTGAAAGCTAGTTATAAATAACTCGGTACATTCTTTCTGGCGAATCTATAATTTTCATCATATGGAAATTTAAAAACATTATGTTGCTATTGTATAATCAAAGTAAAATTTAACTGATTAACTTCAACACCCATTACAGACTAGTCTTTCTGCAGAACCACTTCGTCCAGCACCAACAACCCACTCATATTAACATATACTATGTTCACTTCAAGCGATTTGTGTTAGTCATGGTATTTCTTGTCTCGGTCTAGAAGCCAAATAGTAGCTTAATGATATTATCATTCGACTTGATATCCTGATTATGATTGTCTTATTTCATCATCGACTAAACTGCATTGGGCCCGCGTAGTGAAACGGCCTATTCCCTTACCTAGAAAGGAGGGCTGAGTCCCAGCAATTAGAATATTATGACGCTCGTTATGAGTATATATATGACTAGCTTTTGCCAGCGGCTTCGCCCGCGTACATAAAATATAGCCTATGTCACTCAGGAATAAAGCAGCTTTCTATCGGTGAAAAAATTTTAGCAATCGGACCAGTACTTCCAGAGATTACCCCCTACATACAAACTTACAAACTTACAAATTTTACCTCTTTATAATATTAGTATAGATTATGCATTACTAGCTTCTGCCAGCGGCTTCACCCGTGTGAAATTTGGTTTCTCCATACAAACTTTATAACCCCATTTTACTCCCTTAGGGATTTTTTTTTGTTCGGTGGGTAAAAAACGTCCAGATGACATCCCCCACCCTTGGCCGAAGCGGGAGATAGTGTCAGATTTTACTCACTAAAAAAAAGCACATGACCATACCAAGACAAACTTTTCAGTCACTGGCGCCACTTTCAAACTTCCCCTAATATACTCATTTCTCACTTTATTCATTCTCGTCACACCACTCATCTTAACATTGTCATCTCTGCTGCATGCATTGATATACAAAAAAACCAGGGTTTTTATAATTCAATGGCTACATGCAACCTTTTTTCATCCGTCTTTTTCACAGCATCCATACAGTACGTCGACAGGCCTTATCACGGACTTAGTAAATTTTATTATCATCATCATCATCATTTCAGCCGATACACGTCCACTGTTGGACATAGGCCTCCTCCAAGCGTCGCCACAACGAACGTTCCTGTGCGTCTCGCATCCATCGGTTTCCCGCAACCTTCACCAGGTCATCATACCACTTTGTTGGAAAGTCGCTGCGTCTTCCGGTACGCGGTCGCCACTCCAGAACCTTTCGGCCTCAACGGCCATCTGTTCTGCGAGCAATGTGCCCTGCCCATTGCCGCTTAAGTTTGGCACTTAAATTTTATATTGTTATGAAATTAAGTGCCAAAAAATTTGAAATAATTAATTTAATATTAATTGTTCTATTTACGAAACTTCACACTTATTAAAATTCATAAGTTGCAAATTTTATTTAAAACTAGATTTGCGCTAATTACTTAAAACTTCCACGAACGTATATATTAAAATCGCAAACAGATACAGACTATTATAATATAGATTCCACAACTATCACACAACGCCGTCTAGTCCCAAGCTAATGCGTAAAAAGGCGTGCTATACTGATCTATCTGTTTCATCTAAATTGAACACTTTTTCTTTATCATCGTAGATACTTAACTTTCTAAATATAATATCATAATACTTTTTTGACAGGCCTGTTGGGTTCGATTCCCACCCAGGACAAATGTTTATGTGATGAGCATAATCATTTGTTCTGTGTCTGGGTGTAATTTATCTATAATATGTATGTATTTAGAAATATATAAGTAAGTTTATCAGTTGTCTAGTACTCATAACACAAGCTCTGCTTAGCTTGGGACTAGACGGCGTTGTGTGATAGTTGTGGAATATATTATTATTTATTACTAGCTTCTGCCAGCGACTTCGTACGCGGATCCTGTTGCTTATGCCAGCGACAACGGGGTCGTCAAAATCAAAGATCTGAAACGTCTGATGTCGAATTCTAAGAGCCCGGAGACTGGAAAACAACGTGATGCGCGAGACGATTCGAGACGTTCCAGATCTCTCCCTTTCACTTACGCGCGTGACAGTGTGCACACACCTTAGACATGGTGCCAATGTCTCCGTGTTCGATGTAATTAATAAATGGGTTATAGGAAAACGCGCTCCTTTCTTTATTCCCAAAAAGTGTTCCCATAGCGTGATCAAACTCGCCGCCAACGCCATTTAATTCATGAATCCCCAAGCGACCACCGGTGGCCGCGCATCTATTGTCTTACTATTGTGTCTCTAATTGACGGTATCTGAAGGGTTAAGAAACGTTTAGAAAACGGAAACTACTTATTATTTACCCAAATATTATAGTATTTTAGCCATGTGCAGCGCCCCTTAAGGAGAACATTTCCGTTATACATGATTTCTGTGTAGCTTTAACCATTAAGGCTGCAAACGCGACGGAAGCTTAAAAAATGGAGTAATTTCTCCCGTTTCCCCAACATTTTCCTTCACTGCTCTGCTCCTGTTGATCGTACCGTGATGAAAAGTATACTATAACCTGCCCAGGAGTATGAAGAATGATTGTACCAAGTTTCGTTAAAATCCATCGAGTAGTTTTTGTTTCTATAAAGAACATACAGACAGACAGACAGACAGACAGACAGACAGACAGACAGACAGACAGACAGACAGACAGACAGACAAAAATTTTACCGTTTGCATTTTTGGCATCAGTATCGATCACTAATCACCCCCTGATAGTTATTTTGGAAATATATTTTATGTACAGAATTGACCTCTCTACAGATTTATTATAAGTATAGTTAGATTAATATTAGTACACAGGTGTGGTTTTAACCAGTAAAAGTCTGACACGCCCTCGCACTCCACTTTGACCGGGAGAAAACATTAGATGATTTACTATGTGGAAAAAATGCGTGTAACGTGTTTTTAGGCGTGTGACGTGGTCACACGATGTCACGGTGTAGGTACACATCTGGTTATTTTTTCAATGACACGGTCGACGATGGAGCACGCTTGCCTAGAAGTAACCTATTCACTCTTGACTTAAAGATTCCCGGTTTGTAGCTATCAGAAAACACCACTATTATCAACAAGAAAAAATATTACGGTCATTATTTCAATGTCACCGTTGGACGCTAAGAAAAGACATCAACGCGCGATAGCGTTGCGTACGTACAGAAGTAATTATTATTTCTTCTATTATTATAAATTCATCTAAAGCAACCTTTTAAGACCTATTTAGGCCTTTTTTAAGCGAAAATCAACGAATGAATTCTTCCACTCTAGTTGGAGCGAAAGGAGAGAGCGGGTGATATTAATTTTGCAAATAGATTTTCATCATCATCAGCCTTTTTAATGTTCCCACTGCTGGGACTCAGGCTTCCTCTCTAGGAGAGGGAATGGGCCGTCATCCACCACGCGGGCCCAGTGCGAGTAGCTTAAATAGGTTTTGTAAAACATTTTTACAGGTTTTTTTTTTGTCAATTTAAACTAGATGAGGCCGGTGTTTCCTAGCTGACTACCCTGAGAAGAAACACCGAAACAAACTCAGAGGTCAAAGTCTCTTTTAAAGTCCATACAGTAAACATGTAATGGTCAAATCATATGAGAACCATGCAGATTATTGTCTGAGATGGTCTTTTGAGGGAAGGACCACACTGATTTGAGTTTACCTGTTCAGTCAGTGAAGTATTTGTCAGTATTCGCAAAGCTCAACTCAGGACTACTAAGGAGCTCAACGACGTGACGAACAATACCAAGGCAAGGACATTTGGGTTGGTCGCAGAAAATACTCAAATTGAAGAGTTAAAATCACTACATAGTACTACTTTCAGAATGTACGTTTATTATATATATCATAACTAGCTTTTGCCCGCGGCTTCACCCGCGTACATAATCCCAGGATAAAAAGTATCCTATGTGTTATTCTGGGATATGGTCTACTCGTGTACCAAGTTTCATCGAGATCCGTTCAGTAGGTTTTGCGTGAAAGAGTAACAAACATCCATACATCCATCCATACATTCATACATACATACAAACTTTCGCATTTATAATATTCGTAGGATGGGACTAGACGCTTAGCTTGGGACTAGACGGCGTTGTGTGAGAGTTGTCGAACATTATTATTATTATTATAAGCTGCTCCCAGCGGCTTCGCCCGTGTGATAGCAGAAAATTATTCCAAGGGAACATACTTCCGGGATAAAAAGTATCCTATGGCGTATTCCAGGACATGGTCTATCCGTGTACCAAGTTTCATCAAAATCGGTTTTGCCATTTAGGAATGAAGACGTAACAAACAAAGAAACTCACTTTCGCTTTTATAATATTAGTAAGGATTATAACTGCAAAACTATCAGTAAGTTATCACTTTAAACATTTGTAGAACGCAAAAAAATGTATCTAGGCCGTATATGTAGCTGCCTTGGCCGACTTGTGTGCAAAAGTCACGTGGCGCCGGTGGATAGGTGGAACGCAACCCAAGTGCAATGATGACTCATGTATTTTCTTCGTAAACAGTCACTGTTTGCACAATAATTTTCAATACTTACACTAACTCGAAAAACCGCTGTTATCCATACCGCTTTTGGACACGAAATTTATAATTTTTCGCACTAGTGCGGAAAAGTACTGGTGGCCCGGGCCACAATTTTATTACATTTTGCGTATCAGGCTGTGCGCGCGTCAACCCCCATGAGTTGCGCATCAACCCTCGTTTATTTATGTCGACAAAAGTGTATTGAAAAACGTCGTTTGATACACGTGGAAATTTATCACTGCCCTCTACTCCGTAACACCCTCACCTTTGGCTCGAGTGAATCATTTTGCGGATCAGGCTGTGCGCGCCTCGACCCTCAAAAGTCACGCGTTAACCCTCGTTTATTTATGTCGACGAAAGTGTATTGAAAAACGTCGTTTGATACACGTAGACATTTGTCACTGCAGCCCTCTGCTCCATAACACCTTCGCCTGTGAATCGAGTGAATGCCGCTTTGGTCGCGATGACAAACTATCTCCACTTGTATCAAAATGTACTATTTCGATGCAAGTTAAGTATTCAAAGTTATTTGCTTAGCTTGGGACTAGACGGCATTGTGTGACAGTTGTGGAATATTATTATTATGAAGCACACTAAAATTACCACTCAGCCACCACTTACAAGATATAGGTCACGGGTTCAAACCTAGCCAGGCGCATTACTTCGTGTAATTTATTTTATCACCACTGCTCTCAAAACGGTGAAGGAAAACATCGTGAGGAAACCGGCATGCCCTAGAACCAAAAATTCGAAAACATGTGACATCCACTAACCCGCACCGGGCCCGCGTGGTGGATTACGGCCCATTCCCTCTCCTAGAGAGGAGGCCTGAGTCCCAACAGTGGGAACATCATAAGGCCGACTATGCTATGCTATCCTAAAATTCAATCACACTAGATTAGCTTGAAAGAACAGGTTTCGAAAAAGGGCCTATATAAGTACGGTGTATTGACTGTCTGTTGCAATTTTCTATTTCCTTTGAGAATGTAGTTCTATAAATTCGTTTGATCAGAAGTTACTGCAAGTTATTCAAATCTGGCTCGTGTTTTCTTTTTTATTATTATTGGCTTGCATTTGACCACCACACTTTTTTTCGGTGGGAAAAATCATCTTATGACAACCCCAGCTCTTGGGTGGAGCGGGAGATAGTGTCAGACTCTTACTGACTAAATACCCCACCCCGTTCCTTCTAGCGTTCATACCGGGGCTCGAGTTCCTTTCGGATAACCCTAGCCCCAGTAAGCACCACCATCTCGCCTGATGGTAAGTGATGATGTGGTCGACGATGGAGCACGCTTGCCTAGAAGTAATCTATTCACTCTTGACTTAAATATCCCCAGCAGGAAACACAGACTCAGGCAGGGAATTCCACTCCTTGGGTATACGCAAAATAAATGTGTTCCCAAAACGCTTTGTGCGTATGGATGGGATGTTTCTTCAATAGACGGTTGGAGGACCAACCCAATTTAATGCTCCTTGATGCAGAACAGCGACAAGACTGGAAAGGATATAAACTTGTTACGTATATACTAAGCTAGTAAGCTTCTACCAGCGGCTTTGCCGGCGAAAAAGAAGGTTTTTCCTTACAAAACTTTCAAACCCCATTTTACCCCCTTAGAGGTGGAGTTTCGTGGAATCCGTTCTTAAACTCAATCGGTAACCGGAAAGTGGGTCAAATTTAATATGCAAGATTTGAAGACAGACAAACATCGGGACAGGTGAAACTAAATAAAAGCTTGTAATAAAAAAACTTCGTACATCTCACAATTATGTATATAATCTAACATTCACAGGTACTACGATCTTCATTTAATTCATTCATCTCTCAACATATTATTAGCATACCGGTATAATTTTATGAGACGGACGCTTTTCAAATAGCTATTTAGATGCTCACGTTATGTTTAACATACTACAAAATTACAAATACTACTGTTGCGAATAGATAAAAACGAAATTAAAACAAAAAAATATCATCCTGTTTTTTTTTAAATACATATTCTACTGTAAACGTTGTTGATTTATTTTGTTACTAGCTTTTGCCCGCGGCTACGCTCGCGTTAAATTCGGGGTAACACGGTTCCCCTGAGAAGTGCGGGGTTAGAAAGAGACAAAAAGTAGCCTATGTCACTCTCCATCTCTTCAACTATCACCACTTAAAAAATCACGTCAATTTGTCACTCCGTTTCGCCGTGAAAGACGGACAAACAGACACTCTCACTTTTCATTTATAATATTCGTATGGATTGATATTGGATTACCATCTCACCTGATGGTAAGCGATGCTGTGGTCGACGATGGAGCACGCTTGCCTAGAAGTAACCCATTCACTCTTGACTTAAAGACCCCTAAGTTGTAGCTATCAGGAAACACTGACTCCGGCAGGGAATTCCACTCCTTGGCTGTGCGTGCAATAAATGTGTTCCCAAAACGCTTTGTGCGTATGGGATTGGAATCTTGCAATAACTTCTGACGTTTTATAAGTACCCATGTAGGCCTATGTGAAATAAAACGAATTTGAGTTTACAAGGAACAAAGTCAAAGTCAAAATATTTTATTTTTTATGGTTTGTTTATGGAGTAACAAATATTTATACCGCGTACATCGAGGGACTGGAAAAATTTGCCGCGGTATTCCCGACCGATTATAATTTAGGTGTCTTCAAGGCTAGAGTGAATAGGCTCCTAATAAACTAGTGCGCCTCACCATCAACGATTGCAACACTTTCTTTTTATCAGGTGGGATCGTAACCAAGTACTAGTTTATGTTATTAAAAACAAGTTTTTAATGAAAATATTTTTTTCATAGCAAGCTTTTATAGCTATATAATTAATACACGTCAAAACGAATCATACGAGCCTAAAGTCGATGGGGTTGTATCGTTTAACTACCAATTTCCTATAGCCATCTTCCGGTTCCATCATCAGATTAGCTCCATATCATAATAATTTGCATTGTCATCTGATTTACACAAGCAAGCAAACTCTCAACTTAATCGGTAACCGGGAAGTGGGTCAAATTTAATTTGCAAGATTTGATTACAGGCAAACATAGGTGAAACTAAATTTCATAAACACATTTTTTCCAGATTTGAGTTATATACATTGCCGGAATCAGGAAAAAAAGGCGCATCTGCCTGTATTTTTTATATTTTGCAAACTTTCTCCAGTGTGGTTTTAACACAAGAGAAAAAGGCCCGATTTCCCGATTCATTCATTAAAAAAAATATATATCCGTTTTCGTTTTAGATACGTCTTTTTAACTATCAGGGGCATAGTTACTAAAATAATTGCAAAGCCCCGCAATAGAATTATTTGCAAAGACCAAACCAGTTACCAGGAGCACATAACCTAAAAGGACCAAAGTACATTGCCCGCATAGATATTAGATACATTGGCAAATAAAGGCAGAAACACATACATTAAAACAAACCGGTTTTAGTCCAGTGTTACAGGATATTACCCAAGCGAGAGAGAGGAACATGATCGTAGGTTCCGTGAACTTTACCTTAAATACATAGACAGATATGTGGTTAGATGTTTCGGTAATTTACTGTTTGGTTGGTAATCGTTGGATAGTGATGTTTGTTTTACGAATCTTTTATGGTTTGACCCGTTTTACATTAATAATCGTGAATTATTTATGTATGGAAAATGAAAACAAAAAAAAGATAATTGAAAAATTGTTTACATGCCAGTTGATTCTTTAATATGGTAGAGTAACTTTTAGTTATGGTACGAGTATATCTAAAATTCGTAAAACGTTATATAAATGATATTTATTTTGCAAATAGATTTTATAAAAACACTTTTAACACGTCAATTTATTTTTTGTCAATTTAACCCTTTTTTTTTTTTTTGTCGACGGGGAAAATCATCTTTGACGAAACCCGCTCTTGGGTGCAGCGGGAGACAGTGTCAGACTCTTACTGACTAAAAACCCCGCGCCGTTCCTTCTAGCCTTCATAACGGGGCACGAGCTCCCTTTCGGACAACTCTGTCTCCAGTAGGCTTCGACCCAGCTGGGCCCCTCCTGCTGCTGACAACTCCTTGAGGCGCGCGGGAACAGTGCGCGCCGTCGACGTCTTGGACTCGGTCCATTACCGGACGATCGGACAGCGAGTTACCCATGGCTCGCCATCCGAAATGTACGGGAATGGCGTCATCTCAACACTCAGTCACGTGGTCAGAAACATTAAAATTGTGTGTAATATATTATTGTATGTATGTGTTTTAGTCTGTTTTAACCCTTCAGATACCGTCAATTAGAGACACAATAGTAAGACAATAGATGCGCGGCCACCGGTGGTCGCTTGGGGATTCATGAATTAAACTAGATGAGGCTGGTGTTTCCTACCCTGAGAAGAAACACCGAAACAAATTCAGGGGTCAAAGTTCCAAGACGTCGACGGCGCGGACTGTTCCCGCGCGCCTCAAGGAGTTGTCTTCCAAGCTGGGTCGAAGCCTACTGGGGCCAGGGTTAGTTTCGAAAAAGTAGCTCGAGCCCCGGTATGAAGAGGCTAGAAGGAACGGGGTGGGTTTTTAGTAAGTAAGACTCTGACACTATCTTCCACTCCGCCCAAGAGCAGGGTTTGTCATTGGATGATTTACCTAACCATAAAATAAAGACAAAAAATCAAATAAAAGCCTTTTATTTCCAGTAAATTTACATTTCTTATAATCTGTGTATGTGTTAGTTTTATTTAGTTTATGTTAGTTGTTGCCAATTATTGCGCTCTTACTTTAATTCATGAATCCCCAAGCGACCACCGGTGGCCGCGCATCTATTGTCTTACTATTGTGTCTCTAATTGACGGTATCTGAAGGGTTAATATAATTTTATGTATAGCCTATGTATTATATGCTAGTATTTAAAGGGCTATGCTCAGAGTTTCTTTGCGAGATCGAGTCAGGAATGAAGATATCCGCAAAGGAACCAAGGTTACCGACATAGCACGAAGAATTACCAAACTTAAGTGGCAGTAGGCAGGGGCACATTGCTCGCAGAACAGATGGCCGTTGGGGCCGAAAGGTTCTGAAATGGCGACCACGTACCGGAAGACGTAACGTTGGAAGGCCTCCTACAAGGTGGGCCGATGACCTGGTAAGGATTGCGGGAATCCGATGGATGCGAGACGCACAGGACCGTTCATTGTGGCGACACTTTGGGGAGGCCTATGTCCAACAGTGGACGTTTTTCGGCTGAAATGACGATGACGATGATTTAAAGTTACTTATCAGACCAAACATATCCTTGGGATAATTTTCGACAGTTTCAAAATCTCTAACAGTTTAGCTAGTTTCAATTTAACCAGAACGACAGAATGCCAATTACACTGATTACAATAGGTACAAATTATGTAAAAACAGATTAAAGAAAATATAACAGATAATATAACTAAACCTCTCATGCAGTCTTCTCGCAAATCGCCAGACATTCAGTCAATATCTCCTTCCATTCATCAGCGAATAGATCTAGTCTAGGACTAGATTCAAGGAGAGCGTTGAGTGTAAAGCATAAAACAAAGAAGCTAGTACAGTATATACACGTAATTAGGCACTTACTGTTTGCTTGTTTTTAGTTCATTGCCAAGAGTTTCAATTAACACATTTTCCTTACTAACGAAGCAACCCAAATACAGCATATGTCTAGGCGAGCGTACTCCATCATCGACCACATTATCGTATCCAATCAAGTAGCCAGCATTGCATTTTTTTGAGAGTGTGCGCGGGACTTACATGTCTTAATTCCGCCATCTCATTACTACCATCGGACAACCAAGTACGGTGAGTATCCACCCTTACGTTCATGAAACCGCTACGGTCCGGACTAAGCGTTTTGCCTCGTACATCGCTCGCGTTTTTCCACTATCTCACTTTTATGTGATATTAACGCGCTTGACTGCGATCCCACCTAATGGTAAGCAGTAATGCAATCGTTGATGGTGAGGCGCACTTCGTTAAATAACGAATAGTTCCGAAATTAAAGTTATTTTGTACTTTTCAGTGTTTTTTTACAAGTCGGTTTAATTTTTGTATAAAAAGTTTTTATGTATATTTCGTTGATACCATGACAGTTACATATTTCGCAACAATAATCAAAATATCTTACTTCAAATTAACTATGCATTGATTTATTATATTAATATGTGCGGTCGAAAGGCATAATTTACGACGGCATCAATTGACATTAAAATTAGTAATTTTATTAGTAAATTAACTTCACTATCAAAACTAAAGGCTTGTGCTGTCATTTCAAAAGTTCAGCTAAGTTCAATAACCAATCTAGATTACTAAATACGATACAACATAATTTTTAACCGACTTCTGAAAAAAGCGGTTATCAATCCGGATGTATTTTTTTTATGTTTGTTCGCGCATAACTTCGTCGCTTGTCAAAAAAATTAAAAAAAAAAAATGTTTTGGAAAGGGTATACTTCCCTAATGGACCCATAGTCACCAAGTTGGGATCTGATGATGGAATCTTAGCGAAATCGAGGGAACTCTTCAAATTCAATCCAATTTTTTGTGAAGTCGGATATTTTTTTTTTTTTAATAAAAAAAAGTTTTTATTAGTTTTTTTTTTAATTGATATAAACTAGTGCTTGACAGCGATCTCACCTGATGGTAAGCAGTGATGCAATCGTTGATGGTGAGGCGCACTAGTTTATTAAGAGCCTATTCACTCTAACCTTGAGGCACCTAAATTATATTCGGACGGGATGACCGCAGCAGGCAAATTTTATGTGAAACCTAAACATAGTTTGTTCAGAATCAGAATGGATTCCAATAGTTTTTACTCCAAACACACCCGTTCCTTCTCTCATTATCTTTTTATTGTGTTTCTAATTACGGTATTTGAAAGGTTTGACTGTTATGCGGTACGAAGTTCACCGTGTGAGCTAGTTTATTAATAAAATCATTCTCGATACTAAAAAACCATCGTCCAATATTAAAGCGCAACAAAAAAACCTATGACCATAATTGACAATTCAATTCGAACGTTGATTTTAATAAAACGAATGCAACTTCATTTTAAAAAGTTGTCGACCATTTCCTCGACATACAAATCTATCAGTCAAAAATGCCCGAGCTTCCTATTCACCCTTCGCGCCCTTGAAAAACAGACCACTTACTTTTTTTACGTACAGAGCTCGGGTAACGTGCAATGGTATAAAAACTCGCGGCGACCAATCGAGAGCAGTCAGTAGCCTTCAAGCAGTCTAACACAGAAGTGCAAGATGAGAGTTCTGGTGGGTTCGCTTACTTACTCAACTCTAGTGCTTTTAAATAAATAATATTCGAAATTTAAAAAATAGTGTTTGCGTGTACAGTGCTGTGATTAGTGATGTGATCCAAGTTATCGATATAGGGTTTGCGTTTTGTGACATAATCGATGTTTCTAATCGATCTTTTTTAACAGATTGTCGCCGCCGTCCTCGCCTGCGCCGCAGCCGCGCCCTCCGGCTTGCTGGCAGCACCCTATGGCCATGGCCTCGCCGGTCTTGCGGTCGGTCATGCTGGTCATGCTGGTCTTGCGGTCGCCCACGCGGCGCCGTATGCCGTGGCCGCTCCCGTCGCCGTAGCGCACGCCGCCCCCGCTCTCCCCACCATCTCGCCCGGAGACCTCCAGGGTGCCGCCATCGACGCCCATGTTGAAGCTTCCGACCACGTCCGCGCCGCCTCTGACGCCGCCCGCGAATACCACGACCAGGCTGCCGAGCTCCAAGGACAAGCCATCAACGCTGCCGAAGACCACTCTTGGCAGGCTGTTGACGCCGTGAAGACCGCTGAGGCTCAGTTGGACGGTGCCGCCGCTGGTGTAGCCCCCGTGCTCGCTAAGCAGCTGGCCGGACACGCTCCCCTGGTCGCCGCCGCGCCCGCCGTGTACGGCGCTGCTGGCTACGCCGGTCACGGTTACGCCGGTCACGGTTACGCCGCTCACGGTGTGGGCCCCGCCGTCGCCTACTCCGCCCCTGCCTACGCTTCCAGCCAAACCGTCGTGAGCCAGTCCCTGTCCCAGTCCCACCCCGCCCCCGTGGTGCACGCGCCCCTGGCCGTCGCCCACGCCGCTCCCTACGGCATCGCCCACGCCGCCCCCGTCGCTTACGGACATGGACTCCAAGGTCATGGATGGTAAACTGTGATACAAATTTAGATACCAAAAAAATAATACTCAATTTTGGATTTTGTAAATAAATTATGTAAAAAAAAAATACAGGCTAACAGAGGCGAGGATGTGTGAATAAATGAAATAGTAATTTTATACATTTTGTCGTTTCCTTTGATCTGTATCTCGACATTACACACACATACATATTTATCACTTCCCACAATCTCACGAACATTGACTTCACAGAGAAACAATTCACGATTACATACACACAATGAAAATCGATCGAATCGAAACGGTAGTTACATCGATTATTTTAAACAAATACACGACATAATCGCAAGCTATTATTCGATTCAAAATGTCAAGTTCAATATTTAAGCTGTCGACCTTAGCACAGTGACATTCAATGACTCAATATAAAAATAATATCGTTATTTTTGATACACTTGTACAACTCTATCTTATAAAAGTAAAATATCATTTTTCATTACTCATTGTTGACAGGCCTGTTGGTCTAGTGGTTAGTGGCCCTGACTGCTACGCCAGAGGTCGTGGTATCGATTCCCACCCAGGACAAATGTTTATGTAATGAGCATGATTATTTGTTCTGTGTCTGGGTGTAATTTAACTATAATATGTAAGTATTTAGAATTATATAAGTATGTTTATCAGTTGTCTAGTACCCCTAAACACAAGCTCTGCTTAGCTTGGGACTAGACAGCATTGTGTGATAGTTGTGGAATATTATATTATTACTTTAGCAAATAAAAACATAAAAAGCAAACATAACACTTCCGGACAGCCAATACTGTCAATTAAAACCTTTTTAATAACACAAAAAAGTTTTTATAGTCACCACACCTTATTCTGAATGCGTGATTAGTTTTTTTTTTTACCTTATATAAAGGTATCCAAGGTTATATACTTATAATAAACTTCCGCTTCAATTTAGTAAGCACATAAAAATAATTATTTACGTTCCAACACATATGTTTTTTTTTTTTTTTTTACGGCGGGCAAAAATCATCTTATGACAACCCCCGCGCTTGGGTGGCGCGGGAGATAGTGTCAGACTCTTACAGACTAAAAACCCACCCCATTCCTTCTAGCCTTCAAACCAAGGCACGAGTTTCCTTTCGGGTAACCCTGGCCCCGGTAGGCTTCGACCCAGCTGGGCTTCTGCTGTTGCAGACAGCTCTTTGAGGCGCGCGGGAAGAGTGCGCGCCGTCGACGCCTTGGGCTCGGTCCATTACCGGACGATCGGACAGCGAGCTACCCATGGCTCGCCGTCCGCGAGCCCGCGTCTACGGTGGCCGGAAATCGGGAGCGAGGGCGCCGTCGCCTGATGCGGTCTGCCTCCTCCTTTGCTAGCATTACTGCTTCGCAGAAGGAGGCGACCCCCTGCCATTCTTCCTCGTTCCGGACCATGGCCTCAACCAGAGCCCGGCGCGAGAGGTCTCCGCCGCCGATCGCCCCCACGAGGGAACACATATCTGTTAGTTTTTTTGAAGATGTAGAGGTGTTTTGTGGAAAAAATATCCGAGTAAGGACAAAGGATATTAACAGGGTCAATTATTATTAAAATAATTAGCAAGGTTATTATTATTATACACGTTTATAATCAAGGATTTAGTATCTAGAATGTTAGATGGAAAAATAGTTTTAAAAATAATATTAACAAATAGAACTAATGTGGAATGATAAACTAAACGTTACACAAGCTTTAAATGAAGCATTTTTTCATAGCAAGCTTTTAAAGGTCGGTATACCTACATCTATAATTAATACTTGTCAAGATGAATCATACGAGCCCGAACTCGATGGGGTTGTGTCGTTTAACTACCAAGTTCCTATAGCCACCTTCCGGTTCTATCATCAGATCAGCTCCTTGTCATAATAATTTTGCATTGTCATCTAATTTACACGTACATACAAAATTTCAGTTCAATCGGTAACCGGGACGTAGGTCAAATTTAATTTACAAGATTTGATGACAGACAAACATCGGGACAGGTGAAACTAAATAAAAGCTTGTAAAAAGGTAAATATATATATGACTTTTGGGCTCATCTACATTAATATTATAAAGAGAAAAGATTTATATATATTATATTTATATTTTTGTAAGAATAAACTCAAAAACTACTAGACCGAAATAAAAATAACTATCATCAGTAGAATAGTTTATCACTGAATGACGTTGGCTAAATATTTTCTAATTCAATACAAGCCGCAGGAAGGAAGCAAGTCATTTAAAAACTGCAATAAAAACTGTTTTGTTACAAATTCAATTACGCAACTTATTTTAAAACTAGCTGAACTAGCGAACTTCGTACCACCTAAAAGTCAATGAATGTAGTATATCTTTCGATATAGTCAACCGATTGCGATGAAACAAAGCCTAAGATTAATAAAACTGGCATTTTATTTTTGTTTGCAAGTAAGGATCATGATAATAGCAGGTTATTGTTTTATTACTTATCATTATTGATAATTAGAGATACGAGTACATCTCGTTTCTGTCGGAGCTGGGTTTTTTTTCTATGGAGCAAGAGAAAAAAATGATGAGAATGTTTAAAAGTTATTTACGTCAATTTCGTATATTTTACGTGATGCGTGCACAACTAAAAACTTCTACAGACTTATTATATGTATAGATATAGATATGCCTCCTTACAAGGTGGACCGATGACCTGGTGAAGGTTGCGGGAATCCGATGGATGCGGGACGAACAATATCGTTCATTGTAGCGACACTTGGAAGAGGCCTAAATCCAACGGTGGGCGTTTAACGGCTGAAATGATGATAATGATAAATAGATAGATATAGATTGCTTTGCTCCTTTATATTAAAAAAATGTCCCATAGAAGTATCATTTTCCTGCCCTACTCCCCATACTAGTTGAAGTCGACTCAACACTTTTTTCTTCTTCCATTCTGTCCTCACGCTTCTACACACAATCCATCCATCCTTTGACCCTCTCTCTCCATCCATCCACACGTAAACTCATATCTCTTTTAGTAACGTTTCATCCCTCCTCTTCACGTGACCATACCAAGACAAATGATTTCAGTAATAAGAGAGACATTACAATAATACCAAACTAAATAATTCTACTATGAAATGGGGCACTCGATACAAAATGGCCTCTTCCCACAACAATTAGACTCGTTATGAAATCGGTCTATGTGGCAACTAAATAGATATAAATTAAACTAAATGGCAAATGCTGGGCCGTAAAGTTGTGTGCACAGTAAAGAAATATTGTCGTTTTTTTTATTTGACTGGCCTGTTGGTCTAGTGGTTAGTGGCCCTGACTGCTATGCCGGATGTCGTGGGTTCAATACCCATCCAGGACAAATGTTTGTGTGATGAGCATGATCATTTGTTCTGTAACTGGGTGTAATTTATCTATATTATGTATGTATTTAGAAATATGTAAGTATGTTTATCAGTTGTCTAGTACCCATAACACAAGCTCTGCTTAGCTTGGGACTAGACGGCGTTGTGTGATAGTTGTGGAATAAATATTTAAAAAAATTTAGAGGTCTTTAACTGTCCATAAAAAGCCTAGATCTCTTCCAGAAGCTCCGATTTGTCTGTCGGTCTTCAGTTTTGTGAGCTGGCTTTGCCCAATAGACAGATCTCGTGCAAATGCTCCTATGAAGACCGGAGACTCTACCCTCGAAGTTATGTACGTTTACCTGGGACAGACGGTCCAGTTGAGTAGGTCTAACATCGAGAAAGAGATCAATCATCGAATCCAATTCGGCTGAACGCAAAGCGTTAGGGAAGCTGCGCGGTGTCTTCTCGTCAAATTTACCACAGTGTCTCATTGCGAAAGTCTATGACCAGTGCGTGTTGACAGTGATAACATAAGGCTCCGAAACATTTGCTTACAATGGGCGTCATCAGAAGACTTAAAGTCACCCAAAGGGCAATGGAAAGGGCTATGCTCGGAGTTTCCTTGCGTGATCGAATCAGGAATGAGGATATCCGCAGAAGAACCAAGGTTACCGACAAAGCACAAAGAATCGCAACTTAAGTGGCAATGGGCAAGGCACATTGCTCGCAGAACAGATGGCCGTTGGGGCCGAAAGGCGGCTGGAATGGCGACTACGTACCGGAAGACGTAGCGTTGGCAGACGGATCGATGACCTGATAAGGGACTGGAACAATTTGCCTACTGCGATCTTCCCGTCCGATTATAATTTGGGTGTCTTCAAGGCTAGAGTAAATAGGCTCTTAATAAACTAGTACGCCTCACCATCAGAGATTGCATCACTGCTTACCATCAGGTGGGATCGCAGTCAAGCACAAGTTTATATCAATTTAAAAAAAAAAGGTTTGCGGGAATCCGATGGATGCGAGACGCACAGAACCGTTCATTGTGGCGACACTTGGGGGAGGCATATGTCCAACAGCGGACGTCTTTCGGCTGGAATGATGATTATTGTGCGTGTGTGTCTGTGTGTTGTGTGAAGTAGTAAAAATTATGATAGGTAACGATAGTTTGGTCTCGAGGTAAAAAAACTTTGCTAGTTTTTTTACATCCAATAACAATGGCGATTGCCTACATAATACAAAGGTGTCAATTTCTTGTATACATGTCTCTTTGTTGACTGTACCTATGAGCTGTATTGTCTTGGTTTTGTCTTACTACTGCAACTTGGGTTAAATGGTATCCCCATTTATATCCTTGAATGCTGAAGTCTACCGTCAAATCATATTTAGTGGCTTAGTTTTATAAATGCCCAAATAGGTATGTAAAACAATTTAATAAAAATCATTTTTTCATAGCAAGCTTTTATAGCTCGGTATACCTATATAATTAATACTGGTCAAGACGAATCCAAAGAAAAGATGGATGGATTGTTTGAAGAGTGATATGAAAGAAAAGGAAGTTAGTGATAGCATGACGGATGACAGGATAGACTGGAAGAAAAAAAAACCAAATAGCACGGGTTGCGCCGACCCCAAATAGCAAGGGACAAGGGCAGGAAGATGATGACTCGTCAAGACGAATCATACAAGCCCAAACTCGATGGGGTTGTGTCGTTTAACTACCAAGTTCCTATAGCCACCTTCCGGTTCCATCATCAGATCAGCTCCTTGTCATAATAATTTTGCATTGTCATCTGATTTACTCATGCCTGCAAGAATTCAGCTCAATCGGTAACCAGGAAGTGGGTCAAATTTAATTTACAAGATTTGATTACAGACAAACATCGGGACAGGTGAAACTAAATAAAAGCTTGTAATAATTGCATTTCTAGTTTGAGTTTTGAGTATAACTCAATAATAAAATATATTTTTTGACTGGCCTGTTGGACTAGTGGTTAGTGGCCCTGACTGCTATGCCAGAGGTCGTGGGTTCCATTCCCACCTAGGACAAATGTTTGTGCGAATGCACGATCATTTGTTCTGTGTCTGGGTGTAATTTATCTATACATTTATTTAAAAATATATAAGTATGTTTTTCAGTTATCTAGTACTCATAACACAAGCTCTGCTTAGCTTGAGACTAGACGGCGTTGTGTGATAGTTATAATAATAGTCAAACTGAACATTATAACGTAGGTCATATAAAAGACTTTGCTGAATAAAATTAACTCCTAAAATAGTCGTAAACTTAGGTCCAAACAGCTAGGCCATTCTGCTCACGTCTTTACATACATTCTAGTCTAGTCTGCCTCACTATATCCTAGATATTATGGTCGCCATATTGGATTGTTACGCCAACAATCAAACTGGAATGGGTACTATTTACTCTACCTTTGTAAATTGAGTTTTTGCTAGTATGAATTCGTTTTAAAACTCTTGGGTAAATTTAAAAAACTCTTTTTACAAAAAAGTAATAACCGACTTCACTTAAAAATTGAATTGAATTTGAAGTTTTCTCGATTTCGCCAAGATTCCATCATCAGATCCCAACTTGGTGACTATGGGACCATTTGGGAAGTATACCCTTAATAACAAAAACATATTTTTTTCCAATCGGTTGGCACGCGACGAAGTTATGCGCGAACTAACATAAAAAAAAAAACATACAAACATCCGAATTGAGAACCTCCTCCTTTTTTAGAAGTCGGTTAAAAAAAACCTCTACTGGTTTGCGTCCAGAATAGTTTTTTTGTAAAGTTATTTAATTTTTTTTTTAAGTTTTAAGTTTTTTTTTTGTTTTTTGTAGTTTGTGCGACCTTCGAGCGAGAAGATGTGTCAGACTTTTACTGACTAATACTAACCCGTGTTTCTTCAATTGCCAAAGAACACCTTACAGACCCTGGAAAGCAAACGCATTCCAGCATTTTTTATTAAAATGGGAAATCAATATATGACTTTCCTGCTTTACCTGAAGGAGAAGAACGCTCTTTTAGTCATACTTTTACTGAATAAAACAACACAAGTGCTTCAATTGCCCTTTGCGTTCTGTGTTCTAAGACACGGATTTCCTTTTTCAAAAAAAATCCTGCAGGCGCCGCAGGCATTGGCCCTGCTAAGCGCCTAAGGTTTACTATTATCTATTTGAGGCACGCGTGGAATACTATCTGTCGACGACTTAGGTTATAAAAATATTCCACAACTATCACACAACGCCGTCTAGTCCCAAGCTAAGCAGAGCTTATGTTATGGGTACTAGACAACTGATAAACATACTTATATATTTGTAAATACATACATATTATAGATAAATTACACCCAGACACAGAACAAATGATCACAAATCATGCTCATCACATAAACACTTGTCCTGCGTGGGAATCGAATCCACGACCTCCGGCATAGCAGTCGGGCCACTAACCACTAGACTATCAGGCCAGTCAATTGTCAATAAATTACTCCTTACACCAGTAAAGCAGTGCCAGTGCAGTAGCCTGTAATAAGTCTAACTGACGCTAAGTGCGTTCGCCTGCAGATTTGTAAGTAGGTTAGCAACGCTCCGAGATACACACAGCATCTTAATGATAGAACCAGTTTCTTTGTAATCTGATTTAGAGAAAGTGTGATGAAATTGTTACAATTGGTAAACCGTAACACACCAGATACAAGGGCCTTGCAAAAGATTAATAGGCGAATAATATACAAAAATTGAGAGCAGCGGTGGCCGAGTGGTAGCGCCCCGACTTACGAGTTGTAGGTCGGGTTAAAACCCAGCCAGGCGCATTACTTTGTGTAATTTATTTCATCACCACTGCTCTCAAAACGATGAAGCAAAACATCGTAAGGAAACCGGCATGTCCTAGAACAAAAAATTCGAAGATATTCGACATCCACCAACCCGCACTGGGCCCGCACGGTGGATTACGGCCCATTCCCTCTCCTAGAGCGGCTTGAGTCCCAACAGTGGGAAAATTATGAGGCCGACTTTGCTAATAGACTAAAAAAGGACCACCAAGATCACAAGACATATAGCGTTGCGCCGCCGGTACATGGTGGACATCTCACCCATACGTACAAAGCATTTTGGGAACACATTCATTATGCGTACAGCTAAGGAGTGGAATTCCCTGCCGGATTCTGTATATCCTGATAGCTATAACCTTGAGGTATTTAAGTCAAGAGTGAATAGGTTGCTTCTAGGCAAGCGTGTTCCATCGTCGACCACATCATCACTTACTATTAGGTGAGATAGTGGTCAAACGCGAGCCTATCCGCAATTTAAAAAAAAGTCTCAATATGGCCCTTTACAGCGTATAATTTAAATTATATTTTTGAAGATACGACTGTTGCGATGGCAAGAGCGGTTGCAGTGGTACCAGTACGAAGCCAGGGCGGGTCACTAGTATAAAAATAAACATAACGCCTGCACGAAATACAATACTCAGTTGCTTGAAAGTCAAACAGAACTGATACGCCTAGATGAATAATTACAGCAACGAGTCAAGAAGCATATTGCATTCATAAAATAGATAGGCGTACTCGTTACTACTCGTTTTATACAACAAATGGATGGGTTTAACTTATGTTTCTTCTTTGCCTTGTGGTCCAGGACCCCAAGGTACCCTTCGGACTAACCATGGCTTTGGCCCAGGAACCTGGGCCCCTAAGGTATTGCTGACAACTCTTTAAGGTGCACATAGATTACTCGGCGTCGACTACACGGGCTCGGTCGGGATTAGAGACGGCACGTTGCCGGCAATATGGGAATTTTGCTGGCAATCATCATCATCATCATCTTCCTGCCCTTGTCCCGTTTTATTTGGGGTCGACGCAACACGTTTTTTTCTTCCATTCTGTCCTGTCACTCGTCACGCTATCACTAACTTCCTTTTCTTTCATATCACTTCTCACACAATCCATCCATCTTTTCTTTGGCCTCCCTCTCCCTCTCCATCCGGCAATATTCCCACTTCACGGCAATATTGCCCGCAACAACACGTCTCTAGTCGGGATGATTACCGGACTGCCGGAAGGAGAGATGTCTATTACTCGTCGTCCGCAAGCCGGGCTACCCTTGTACATTCACATTAAGCTGCCTGAGCTAACTTCTGAAGATATCTTTGTTGTACTCACCCCTTTCATGGTCCGAACAATTCATAACTCATATCATCATCATCATCTTCCTGTCCTTGTCCCGTTTTATTTGGGGTCGGCGCAACACGTTTTTTTCTTCCACTGTGTCCTGTCACTTGTCACGCTATCACTAACTCCCTTTTCTTTACTTACTCATTCTTCCATAGTCAAGTATCAACAAACACATCTTACATAATACCTACTCATCATAACAAAACATTAACAGATACAAACCACAAATTACATCATCCAACATGGAATACGTCAAGATCATCAATCACAGACGTCATGAGGCGCATCATAGACAGACACACACACACACCATCACATCTATATATATAAAAATGAAACCCGTTTTCCGTTGTCACGACTTAGCATGAAAACGGCTTGACCGATTTGGCTGATTTTTTTTTGTTTTGATTGTTATTGTGAGGATAAGGTTCTTATGGAAAAAAAAATTGGGTAGTGTAGGGTAGAGTAGGGTAGAGTAGGGTAGAGTAGGGTAGAGTAGGGTAGAGTACGGTAGAGTACGGTAGATTAGGGTAGAGTAGGGTAGAGTAGGGTAGAGTACGGTAGAATAGGGTAGAGTAGGGTAGAGTAGGGTAGAGTAGTGTAGAGTAGTGTAGGGTGGAGTAGGGAAGAGCGGGAGCGAAGCCGCGCGGGCAAAAGCTAGTTAGTAATAATTATGCATCTATTTATCTCAGAATTACGTATGTATGGTTCCTGTGAGATAGAACACTAGAACAATGGAAAAAGTACGAAAAAGGTGTGGGAAATATTATAGCTATCCTTTCTTTTCATTTCTTAAAAAAATAATGAAAGCATTTGTCTCAAAACGATCAAAGAAAACTTCGTGAGGAAACCGAAATATCCTAGAAATAAAAATTCGATAACATGTCACATCTACCAACCCGCCCTGGACCCATATGGTGGATATCGGCCCATACCCTTTCCTAGAGAGGAGGCCTGAGTCCCAGTAGTATAATTATAATAAAATATAATATTCCACAACTATCACACAACGCCGTTTAGTCTCCTGCTAAGCACAGCTTGTGTTATGGGTACTAGACAATTAGACAACAAAAATATTTCTAAATACATACATATATAGATAAATTACACTAGTGGGAATCGAACTCACGACCTCCGGCTTAGCAGTCAGGGTCACTAACCACAAGACTTACAGGCTAGTCATATGGTGTCATATGGTGAATATCGGCCCATTCCGTTTTCTGGAAAGGAAGCCTAAGTCCCAGTATTAGAAACATAAGGCTGATTATGCTTGGGCTCGCGGACGGCGAGCCATGGGTAGCTCGCTGTCCGATCGTCCGGTAACTGTCCGGACCGAGCCCAAGACGTCGACGGCGCGCACTGTTCCCGCGCGCCTCAAGGAGTTGTCAGCAGCAGGCGGGGCCTAGCTGGGTCGAAACCTACTGGGGCCAGGGTTATATGAAAAGAAGCTCGAGCCCCGGTATGAAGAGGCTAGAAGGAACGGGGTGGGTTTTTAGTCAGTAAGAGTCTGACACTATCTCCGGCTCCACCCAAGACCGGGGGTTGTCATAAGATGATTTTTGCCCACCGTAAAAAAAAACAGTCCTGAGTCCCAGTAGTAGAAATATGATAATGCTGATTGTGCTTTTTTTTTGTCGACGGGGAAAATCATCTTTGACGAAACCCGCTCTTGGGTGGAGCGGGAGACAGTGTCAGACTCTTACTGACTAAAAACCCCGCGCCGTTCCTTCTAGCCTTCATACCGGGGTACGAGCTCCCTTTCGGACAACCCTGTCCCCAGTAGGCTTTTTTTTTTTTTTTTTGTCGACGGGGAAAATCATCTTTGACGAAACCCGCCCTTGGGTGGAGCGGGAGACAGTGTCAGACTCTTACTGACTAAAAACCCCGCGCCGTTCCTTCTAGCCTTCATACCGGGGCACGAGCTCCCTTTCGGACAACCCTGTCCCCAGTAGGCTTCGACCCAGCTGGGCCCTCCTGCTGCTGACAACTCCTTGAGGCGCGCGGGAACAGTGCGCGCCGTCGACGTCTTGGACTCGGTCCATTACCGGACGATCGGACAGCGAGCTACCCATGGCTCGCCGTCCGCGAGCCCGCGTCTACGGTGGCCGGAAATCGGGATCGGAATCCCGGCGACGGCGGCGAGGGCGCCGTTGCCTGATGCGGTCGGCCTCCTCCTTTGCAAGCATTACTGCTTCGCAGAAGGAGGCGACCGCCTGCCATTCCTCCTCGCTCCGGACCATGGCCTCGACCAGGGCCCGGCGCGAGAGGTCTCCGCCGCCGATCGCCCCCACGAGGGCACGGCGATGCTCCGCCCAGGCTCCCCAGTAGGCTTCGACCCAGCTGGGCCCCTCCTGCTGCTGACAACTCCTTGAGGCGCGCGGGAACAGTGCGCGCCGTCGACGTCTTAGACTCGGTCCATTACCGGACGATCGGACAGCGAGCTACCCATAGCTCACCGTCCGCGAGCCTGCGTCTACGGTGGCCGGAAATCGGGATTGGAATCCCGGCGACGGCGGCGAGGGCGCCGTTGACTGATGCGGTCGGCCTCCTCCTTTGTGCTTGTAAGGGCGAATTTGCCGTAAAAAGCTCAAGAAACTGCAGTACACAATACAGCGTCAGACGTATCATCACAAATACAAACGCACACATCTAAACACAACTAGGATTACGTCACAAGATCATCGTCCGCAGAGGTCGGCGGCCGCGCATCTTCACAGTTCAAGGTCAACGGAAAGTAACAACCGTAACGTTGCTACGTAAAAAACGTCATGATTGTGGTGTTGCTTGCGGTTTTATAACTTAGTTTGAAATCGGTATCATCACACCAATATATACCAATATTTTTTAAGGAAGGATATCATCCAATGACTTCTTTCACTCAAGGGTAGAGCGGGAGGACGCCTCAAACTTTTCAAATCAAATTTAGCTTCACTTTTCTTGGACTGACCGACTTCTGACTATTCATAAGTGCCTGCAAATTGTCTGTTTGTCTATTTGAAATAAATGTTTTTGATTTGATTTGATTTGAAAAGTTTGAGGCGCCCTCGCGCTCTATCCTACTCTACCTTATTCTGCGCTACTCTACCTTATTCTACCCTACCCTACACTATCCTACTCTAACCCACACTACCCTACTCTACCCTACACTATCCTATTTTTTTATAATGCTCTTCTCCTAACAACACCAAACACAACAAAAAAAGAATTAGCGAAATCGCATGATGGCGTGACCAAGGGAAATAGGGATTCATTATTATATATATAGATTTTTTCAGTGGGTAATTATCTAATAAAACTTCCAGCTCTGGCTGGAGCGAGAGGAAATGTATCTAGGGTTTCTCTTAAAACTAAAGTTCACTAAAAGATCATCGCCCTCCCATGTGAAGTTCAAGGTGATCAGAAAGTGAACGTCACTGATGAACAGGTTTTGCTGAGCATCTTTGTGATCTGAATAAAATGTGGCTTCCGCTTCACGAGCGAAATGTGAACTGGGACATTATAGATATAATTTTTATTGTTTTACGGCCTTTCAGGGAAATGTTGCTAAAAGAGTTATGAGTTTACATGTGAATGGATGAAGAGGGAGAGGGAGGCCAAAGAAAAGAAAAGATGGATAGATTGTGTGAGAAGTGATATGAAAGAAAAAAAAACTTTTTACAAAAAAAATATAACCGACTTCAATGATAAAAAACACTGAAAAGTATCAAATAACTTTAATTTTGGAAGTCGGTGTTTCTATAATAGTTTAGTCTCTTCGTTATTTAACACCGACTTCCAAAATTAAAGTTATTTGATACTTTTCAGTGTTTTTTATCATTGAAGTCGGTTATATTTTTTTTGTAAAAAGTTTTTTTTATTTTACACTTTTTAGTTATGGTACCACCACTAAAAAGTACCCCTCAGTCAAACTTAAATACCTTATAGTCAGAGCGCATCTCATAACGGTTCTAATAATCCCAAACACGGTTAGATTACATTAATTTACCTTTCGCCTTCATCATCAGATCAGTTCGATATATCCTCTCCCCCTCTTCTTTCAAACAGTCATTAGACTAGATGCTGGAGAGGGAAAGGATATATCGAACTGATCTGATGATGAAGCCGAAAGGTAAATCTTTCAATCAGTCATTAGACTAGATACTGATAATCCCGGCTGTAGCATCAGGTCAGATTTATGTCAACATTGCAATGAACTTAAAATTTAGTCCTGTTTAAAATGAGCCCAAACACGACTACGGTGCTGTAATTTCAAGGTTTGTACTTTTCCTGATGCTCCTGGCTTCAGCATCAGGTCTCTATGTACTTCGGTGTTCTTTATTAGCAGTACGTTTATCCACACATCGAGCCGTTTTCAATGAGCCTAAACTCGATATATCTGCTGTTTGTTGTCGAGGACTTAGGTACTCTGCAGACTATCCTGACTGCAGCATCAGGTCATGACTTGATGATCATGAGACCAAATGTGGCAAATGCCCTATCAAACATCAAAACAATTTACTAAAACAGTCCTTGCCTGTTCGAGTAACTTCTTACTGTTAAGGAGTTGTACCTTCCATCATCAGCCCAGCTACCTGAGATGGTGACGACCATACGCAAATACACAAGATACTTCATAAAATATGCGAAAATCAATAAGTGAGCCTATAAAATTTGAAGGTTGCCCTCGATTTCTCCAAGATTCCATCATCAGATCCTAATTTGGTGATAATGGGACCACCTCAGAGCTATCTACTTTCGAACAAAAAAAGAATTTTGAAAATCCGTCCACATTTGGGGGAGTATTCGACGAACAAACATACAAAAAAAAAAAAAAAAAAAACGTACAAACAGCCGAACGTAGTACCTCCTCCTTTTTGGGAAGTCGGTAAAAAGGGAGTGATAGCGTGACGAGTGACAGGACAGAATGGAAGAAATAAACCTGTTGCGCCGACCCCAAGTAAAACGGGATAAGGGCAGGAAGATGATGGCCTTTCCGGGAAATATGTTGAGTTAATACTTCGCTATTTTTAAATCATGAGCCATATGGATATAGCGTTGCCAGGCAATCGGATAAAGTTGGATATGGTTTCTTTATTCTTTACTGTACACACCTACACACAAATTAAAGATACCTACGGTTTTTTTAACCGGTAATTAAAAATTCTGGACATGTCTTCTTCAACCGTTTGCCGTGTATCTCGGTTCCCAGAAAATCTCAATCTCTTTTTTTATTATTGATAGGTTCACGCTTGACCACCATCTCACCTGATGGAAAGCGACGATGCGGTCGACGATGGAAATTACCTAGAAGTAGTCTTTTTTTTGCGGCGGGAAAATCATCCAAATGACATCCCCCGCCTTTGGACGGAGCGGGACATCGTGTCAGACTCTTAGTGACTAAAAAACCCACCCCGTTCATTCTTGCCTTTCATACCGGAGCCGAGCTTCCCTTTTGGAAACAAACCCTAGCCCCAGTAGGCTTCGACGGCGGTTGCTGTCAACTCTCGTCGACGACTTGGGTTCGGTCCGGACAGTTACCGGATGGTCAGACTGCGAGCTACCCATTGCTTGTCATCCGCAAGCCCGCGCCTACGGTGGCCTGAAATCGGGATGTTTTAGGTTTGAAAAAACTGGCACGGCTATTCTTTCAGCCTATTAACCTGACCGTTACCGAGGAGTAAGCTTCAGAAAGTCACTGTTTTATGGCACTGGTGGACCTTAAAAATTCCTACGCAGCATATAGCCATGTTTTTCAATATAACATTAAAAGCATTGCGGAAGGCAATTTATGTAATTACCGATTTTAAGATCAATATTAAAGGTTGTATTAACAAATTATTTACGACATAAACACAGGCACCTTTGGTATTTGTTAATTTTCTTCCTGCCCAGAAATAACACTAGACAATTTACATAATGAGGAAAACATGCTTAGGCGACACATTGTAATTTGACTGAAGGGTTCAGTACACAAAACAACTAAAGATAAATAGTCCGTTTATGAAAACTGCTCTATAATGATTATGGAGAGTCCTCGCCTTTTTAAATATTTTTTTTCGTGGTTAAAAAGTCATCAAATTACTTCTCCCGCTCTGGGTAAAGCGAGAGAGTGTCGAACTGCAACTGACTAAAACCCGCCAGCGTTCCTTTAGTTGCCTTTTCACATTCTTGCAACTCTGGTAGACATCGGCCCTCGTGGAACTGTACTCGACGTCAACCCAGGCAGGCTTTACCTGACGGCGAGCTACCTATTGCTCGCCGTCGTCAAGCCCGTGCCTATGGTAACAGATATTCTGAAGAAAAGTGGCACTGCTCGACGTTTTTCAATACACATACGCAGAAATAAATAAACGAGGATTACTCGGCGATTCGTGATGGGGTTGCGTACCGCCCAGCCTGATAACGATACATACAATCAATAGTGGCTGGGGCTAGCTTGCGTACTTTTCCGTACAAGTGCGAAAAACAGTAAATTGCGTGCTTAAAAGCGGTAGGAACAAGAGCAGGTTTTTGAGTAAGTGTATTGAAAATATTTTCGTTGTCTCCGAATCATGTCAGAGCCGGACTGAGCCCGGAAACTCTTGCACCTGATATTATATAGGTACCTATGCGGATAACCCCTAAAATGGTACCTGACGTTTCTCACGCAGGTAGGTGAAATACCCTGTACAGACCAAACCCGACAAAAAGATTTCTTGTCGCCGCCGCGGTGTTAATTACGCTTTAAAACGCTTTTTTCCAACTTATTGCAATTATAAAAAAAAATTGGTCAAGCGCGAAACGTTATTGAAATAGAGGTTCTGTAGCCACATACCATTTTGTATGATTTTTGGGTTTCTTCAAGGCTAGTGTGAATAGGCTCTTAATAAACTAGTGCACCTCACCATCAACGATTGCATCACTGCTTACCATCAGGTGGGATCGCAGTCAAGCACTAGTTTATATCAGATAAAAAAAGAATAAGTGTACACGCATACGGGCTTCAACAAAACGCCGCCTCAAGCTTCTTTTTCAGGCAGCTTTTTTTTGTGGCTCGTGTGCGGCGGTTCCACAACAAAAAAAAAGCTTGAAGCCGCTTCAAGCTTCTCCGGCCACGAGCTGTCGCGCGCTTTAGCTGTTTTTGCGGCGGCTTCTAGCTTTTTTTTTGTGGCCGCTTCTAGCGTTTGTGGCGGCATATTTTTGAGGACCGTGTGCGGGGACAGTCAGGTACTTTTCATTTTTAAAATTTTGTATTACTTTTTCATTGGTAAAACTGCACGAAATCTAGTACCTATTGTCTAATTCTCTTATAGCACAGCCGAGCAAGCAATCTCTATTTTATGCCACTACAGAGTACTGCATCACTTACCGGGCACATGAAGTCCACCGTTGCAATTGCCACCGTAACTCGGAGAGATAAAGTTCAAAAATCCCTGATGGGCACATGAGATTTCCCAACTTCATCTCCAAGTCACTAGCACGTTTAACCAGCTGCTTGGCGGCAGAGGAAGGTATGTTGGTTTCTATTAACATCAAAACTATCTGCAATAAGCTCTAGCATGAAAGCTCTATGGTAAACTACAAAAGAATAAGAATAATAATTTGGGTATCTTCAAGGCTAGATTGAATAAGCTCTTAATAAACTAGTATCTAACCGTCAGAGATTGCATCACTGCTTACCGTCAGGTGGGATCGCAGTCAAGCAATAATTTATATCAATTAAAAACAAATTTGAGAGAGAGCGCTGGAGTGCTTTGAGAACCGAGCCAAGAAGATTAGCGGCTCATCCCTAGGAGAGAGAATGCGCTTTAATTCACCACGCGGGCTCAGTGTGAGTCGGTGGATGTCACATGTCTTCGAATTTTTGGTTCTAGGACATGCCGGTTTCCTCACAATGTGGTGATGAAATAAATTACACAAAGTAATGTGCACTGGAATTGCACAACTTAATTCCGCTCAATCATCGAACTACTAGAGACGTCAGCAAAATTGACGGGGCCAGTTAGGGACTGCGGATTGTTCGAAGGAGTTACCATAGTCCTTGCCAAGGGAAACAGAAGAAACACTGGGGCTGCTACTAGAGCTGTAAGCTTGAGTCAAGAAATATCTGACTCTTCAAGCTTCATAGCGGAGTCGAGGCATCCGAAAAAAAACGTAATATATTGTTTTAAGCCCCATAAAATATGTATTTATGTACACACAAACGGCCAGCCGCCGACTGTGAGCAGGCTCACGGCGAGCCCCAGTGTAAACGTGAAAATAAAAGGTAGTTTTCGTTCACAGTATGCTGACAATACGCTATACAATATATAATACGCGTCCGCGGAGTGTAGTGACACGCTATGTATTAATTGGCTGCCGAATGTCAGCGTCTACGCATAGCGTAATAACGTATCGTCGGTTAGATGTGAACGAAAAAGTGAATATGTATGGAAATACAGTAAACTGCGTAACGTTCGCTCACTTTCGGCGGCTGACAGTCAGTTTGGTTTGAACACAGCCTTAAAATCGAAAAGAACAAATAAGGATAATAGAGTACATAGGAACTGCTTATTTCTAACGAAATTTCTTCCAGCAGACCTGTGACAGGACTGTTGGATAGATACGTAGACACAGCGTGTAAATATTTTGCAATTAGGCTCAGGTTTTACCTCTATACACACAGAACCCTAGAATCTTGCACCGTTGACATTTACCCACCAACTCGAACCAGATAAAGCGAGTAATGAGAATTGAATATGAGAAGAATTTACATAAAGAAAACAAAGCTATATGTCTGGCTGTGCGAATAAATATGAAAATATTAATGACTAGCTTTTGCCCGCGGCTTCAGGCACTCAGGAATAAAGCAGCTTTCTATCAATGAAAACATTTTAGCAATCGGAACAGTACTTTCAGAGATATTACTCCTACAAACAAAAAAACAAACTTTACCTCTTTATTATATTAGTGTAGATGATCAAGCTTTTTTTAAGGGTGGACATCATCTAATGACTTCTCCCGATTTGGGTAGAGCAGGAAGAGGAACAAGCGTGTTCAGTTGCAAAGCTAGATTCAAATAGTTAAGAAAATAAACCAAAATTACGTGGAAAACAATTTTAAAACGATTGTAACAGAAAACTAGCTTCTACCAGCGGCATTGCTTGTGTGAAAGTAGCAAATTATCCTTAGGGAACATACTTCTAGGATAAAAAGTACCCTATAAGCTATTCCAGGACATGGTCTACCTGTGTACAAAGTTACATCGAAATCCATTCAGTAGTTTTTGCGGGAAAGAGTAACAAATATCTTCATAAGTGATCGAATCAAGAATGAAGATATCCGCAAGAGTACCAAGGTTATCGACATAGGTCATAGCACGAAGAACCGCCAAACTTAAGTGGCACATTGCACGCAGAACAGATGGCTATTGGAGCCGAAAGGTTCTGGAGTGGTGACCGCCGGAAGACGCAGCTTTGAAAGGACTCCCACGAGGTGGACCGATGGTAAGGGTTGCGGGAAGCCGAAAAAAGCGAGATGCACAGGACAGTTCATTGTGGCGACACTCGAGGGAGGCCTGTGTCTGGCAGTGGACGGCTTTCGGTTGAAATGATGATGATCATGAACTAACACCTAGTTTAAGATTTATTATTGTAAGTTAATTTAAATTGCAAGAAATATAAGGCTTTTTTTATTTATTTATTAAAACAAGTTTTTAATGAAAATATTTTTTTCATAGCAAGCTTTTATAGCTCGGTATACCTAATCATACGAGCCCAAACTCGCTGGTGTCGTTTAACTAAGTACCAAGTTCCTATAGCCAACTTCCGGTTCCATCATCAGATCAGTTTTTTTTTTTTTTTTTTTTCGGCAGGAGTGGGAAATCCTCATGGACGGCCAGGCTGCCTCACATACGAGCCAGTCTGGGCAGTGTCAGACTCCTACTGACTAAAACCGCACTCCTGCCTTACATTTAAACCACAGACATGGCGTCCGTGCTCTTTTTTGATTTTACATTGTTTGCTTCTGGGCAACTCCACGTGCAAGTGGCGTCACTCCAGAGCACCTTCCAGTAACTATAACAAATCCCGTCAGAATTTCAGAGCTGAGAGGCCACCAATCCGAAGCGAAACTCAAGCAGCAACGAGCCATACATGCATAAAAAATTGGGGAAACTCCCAACCTTCAACACACATACAACCCTCCGCCCCCCATCAAATGGCCCCCCAGCTCCAGACTTAACTATAATTAATTCTATATAATACATATTAATAACCTTAAATATCAATAACTTAAACTACAATATGCTGTAAATAGTGTTTTTTTTTTCAGTTTTTTTTTTTTTTTTTTTTTTTTTTTATTATGTATAATTTTTTTTTTTTTATTATTATATATAATTTTTTTTTTTTTTTATTATTATATATAATTTTTTTTTTTTTTTTTTTTTTTTTAATATATCTATGTATTTTTTAGGTAACGCTATGTTAAATTTATAACTATGGGTTTCCCCATAGTTATAAATTTAACATAGCGTTACCTAGCATCAGATCAGTTCCATGTCATAATAATTTTGCATTGTGACCTGATTTACACATGCATGCAAAATTTCAGCTGAATCGGTAACCAGGAAGTGGGTCAAATTTAATTTACAAGATTTGATTACAGACAAACATCGGGACAGGTGAAACTAAATAAAAGCTTGTAAAAAACCGCAAACTTTTATACAGCGCACTAAAAGGTATTTAACCATAAACTAATTACCTCCCATACGCCAAAGGCCAATGCATTCATCACCGCTTGATCAGATTCCATTTAAAAAATAAAACCAACCACTTTTTGCCAAACTTCTTTTGAAAAAAGAACTCCAGTTTGCACCAATGGCGGTGCAGAACCGGTTGAATGCATAGAGCTAAAATTGGAGCAAAGATATACTAAGAAATGCCAGGTTGAAATTTAAAATAGGTTTTTAATTAAATCCGCCTACAGGATTCGTTGGAATCTGTGCTGTTTTAAATAAGACAATATACATACATATTCATATGTCATAGAAAAATATTGAACTGACTATTCTAATATACCGTAGTAGAGTGTCCATGGAGTTTCTAGCACGTTCTTCTCCATAGAGATCTACGCTTTGGAACATGCAAATTAGCTTCACTTTTTTTGGCATACCATTTGACTATTCAAAAGTGCCTGCAAATGGTCTATTCAAATTAATGATTTGATTTTCATTTTAGTACTAAGATTGATAGAGTGGTGACAAGTGAATTAGAGGTCGTCTTCTCTTATTCAAATATATTCGCAGTCACAAACATTATAGACATTATGACACTCCCTCTCGCTCCACCCAGAGCGGAAAGGCTTGCAGACGACGAGCAATGGGCAGCTCGCAGTCCAGCCGTCAGGTTAACGTCTACGCGTAACACAAAGAGGTGTCAGAACCTTAGGGGCCCAATAGGGCCGAAGCATACTGAGGCCATGGGTTACCGGACGGTCGGACAGCGAGCTACCTATGGCTCGCTGTCCGCAAGCCCGCGTCTACGGTAGCCGGAAAAAAGCAGTGGTGGCCTAGTAGTAACGATGTCGACTTACGAGTCGCAGGTTAAACCCAGCCAGCCGCATTACTTTGTGTAATTAATTTCATCAACACTGCTCTCAAAACGATGAAAGAAAACATCGTGTGGAAACCGGCATGTCCTAGAACCAAAAAAATCGAAGACATGTGACATCTACCAGCCCTACAACTCTCCTAGAGAAGAGGCCTGAGTCCCAGCAGTGGGAATATTACGAAGCTGATTATGTTATATTATGATATTTTGTAAGTTCAACTCCTTCAGGCTTGAACACCTGAATAAAATTCCTGAAATAATACACAGGATACTTTTATCTTGGGATAATCCATTGGGATAAATTTTCTATAATTTCACACAGGCGATGCCGTTGGCAGATGCTAGTATCGGAATATATGCAACAGAATAAAGAATTTTTATGTTAGGCCTGCACTATCTAACTTGCATCATGATAATGACGATAAAAAATTGAAATGTACCGAAAAATGGCGCCAAAGGTTTCTCAAAAAAAGCTATCAACCGTGAATTAATAAAAAATTCAAACAAAACCCAATAACGCAACACGTTCATAACTAATGATAATGACGCAATGATAACACGAAATTTATTAACTCAAAATCCAAGATGGCGCCCGCTTGTCAATCGACGCTTCCTGCATTCTTTGCGCCCTCGCCCGACCGCCCGGTTCGGGGTACCGCGGAGAGAAAACTGGTTAAGGAAAACCCTTAATTTACAGTAAATTTAAATAGTTTTAATTTTAGTAAGAAATATTGTCTTTTAATTACTGATAGGCTCGCGTTTGACCACTATCCCACCTAATAGTACGCGATGATACGGCAGTCGATTATTTTAGTTCATCATCATATCAGCCGAAAGACGTCCACGGTTGGACATAGGCCTCCCTACCCTTAATATAGTTACTAGGGTTTATTCGAAATTGTTTGGTAGCTTTGAATAACTAGCATAATCAGCCCTTTATAATGTGCCCACTGCTGGGATCCAGGCTTCCTCTCAAGGATAGAGAACAGGCCGTAATCCACCATGCAGCGCCAGTGCGGATTTAGGACATGGAAAAATTATCAGAACACCAAATGTTGCTGAATGGCCACAATTGGAGATTAGACAAAAGAATTTTGCTGACAATATTGCCACCAATATACCTGCTTCCCGGCAATATTGCCGGCAACGGCACATCTCTAGACACAATAGTCATAGTTAAAAAAAATAGAATTATAGAAAATACACTTCAGTATATTTACTTTACTTTCAGTATATTTGTAGAAGTAATAAATATAATAGCAGGAGACAAATTAAATATTCTATTGTCTTATTGAATGTTGGTAAATCATATTAATCACACAATCCATGTCTTAAGAAATAGACAAGAAATTATACAGTTTTTTTTTTGTAACGCTGAGCTGCATTACTTTATGCATCTATAGAAATATTGAAAATATATGGAAATCAAATTCAACAAAGATGGTTCTGTAAGGACACCAACACTTGCCCTTTGGAAAATCGTGACAAGAACATACATAACTTAATATTAAATATTATTATTTATTTAAACTTTTTATACAGTAGTGAAACAAAGGCAACACAACACTACTTCGCCACTAGATGGCAAAGACAATCGACAACAGCAAAATTAATTATTATTATTATTATTTATTATTATTATATCTAGCCCATACTGTCCCACTGCTGGGCAAAGGCCTCCCTCCACTCCTTCCAATGTTCCCGGTTTTGAGCCACTTATTTTCAATTCCCAAGCAAGACATCCAAGTAGTAATTAATAAAAAAAAATTGTTAAGTTACGGAACCCATATGTATAGTATAAAATTATACTTCACTTGACATTTTTTATTTTATTTTATGTGCTACATTAAACATCGGACTATCCCAGCTGCTCTATATAGCGGTCGTATAAATAGCCTAGGTAGGCAGCAGTGGTCATCAGTAGCCATCCGCAGCTTCCAGGGTCAAGAATAGTCGAGATGAGAGTTCTGGTTAGTGTTTTATATTTTTTTTTTATTGAGTGAAAAGTGATTTTGAGGAGGATTTTAGTGAAATTATTTTTTGGTTCGGTTTTTTTTAAAGGTTTTTTTTTATAAGATTAATTTGTCAACGTTCTCAATTCTTTATTGTGGCTTCTTCACAGTGATTTGACAATTAATATACAAAGGCGAGCTTAAGTCAATAATTAATTTTCTCACAGGAAACCTTTGAGTGATAGAGACAGATCACGTTCGGGGGTCCGACCATTGTTATGATGGATAAATTTTAATAAAAGAAAAAACAAATGACTTGGATATAGTCTCGGGGCTAGCTCTTTTGGTGTTAACAGATTTAACATTAATTAATATTATGGTTTCCTTAGTCAATAGTTAACGGATTTATACGGAAGATAAACATGAGGTATGTCATTTTAAGGAACAAGTCTTGGTATAAAAATAAAAGGTTTTGTTTCTCTCCACCTGATGGTAAGCAGTGATACAATCGTTGATGGTGAATCGCACTTGATTATTATTTTTATAATCTAATAATAATAAAATTTCTACGGAACCATCAATCCGGATGCACATAAATTACTCTCAAACAGTTTTTTGTGCATTTTTTTATTCTTTTCATTTGTTTTGAAGGCTTGTAGTCCCGACTGATCTATATAGCGGTCGTATAAATAGCATGGGTAGGTAGAAGTGGTCATCAGTAGCTATCTGCAGCCTCCAGGGTCGAGATGAGAGTTCTGGTTAGTTCATGTTTTTACAAGCTTTTTAATCAATGTAATTTTCGGTCTTGTGCAGTGACTATGTATCTGTTTGGAGAAAGTACTAGTTTATAAGACAATTCAAAGAATCGATTAATCATAATGAAACGTGGATAAGTGCGCGGTTGGCACAGTGATTGATTGCTGCGCTGCGTATCGCAGGTTTGATTCCCGCACGGAACAAATATTTGTATAGACTACATATAGGTGTTTCGGGTCTGGGTATCAATTGTGTATGCGAGTTTAAATGATTGTGAAGTCATCCACGATACAGGAGTTATTCCAGATGCGGGGCAACAATGGTTTAAAAAAACAAGTAGTAATCAAGAGATCTAAGATTAACTTGGTCTATAATCAATAACATTTTAGTTATTTTCTATTTTGAGTATTATTTAAAATAATTCACTTAATTAAACCCTTTTCAAAACAAGCTTTTAATGAAAATCATTTTTTCATAGCAAGCTTTTATAGCTCGGTATACCTATATAATTGATACTCGTCAAGACGAATCATACGAGCTTATGCTCGATGGGGTTGTGTCGTTTAACTACCAAGTTCCTATAGCCACCTTCCGGTTCCATCATCAGATCAGCTCCTTGTCATAATAATTTTGCATTGTCATCTGATTTACACATGCATGCGAAATTTCAGCTCAATCGGTCACTGGGAAGTGGGTCAAATTAAATTTACAAGATTTGATGACAGACAAACATCGGGACAGGTTAAACTAAATAAAAGCTTGTTAAAACCAGTGCCAATGACAGTCAGTCCAAATAATAAACAACCAGTCAAGTGCGAGTCGGACTCGCTCACAGGGTCCCGTATAAACTAATATGTCATTCAGTAAGTTTCTCAGAATGAAGTTTGTTCAGAATCCGTAACTGAATTGATTACAATAATTTTTACAACATGTTATATTTTACCCCAAAAAAAGTTCACAAGTTTTACACCACCGACACTAAGTACAAGCCACGGCAGGTCATGGCGGGCAATAGGAGCCAGCGCACAATCGGGTGCGGACGCAAAATAACCCCTCAGTCACCCGAGTGGCCTGGTGACCATGAATTTATATCGCCAACCAAGTACTATAACTGGCTTATAACTTTGTGATTTTTCATGATACAGTTGTGAAATTTTGTACATAGATTCTTTACATAAAAATACTAGACAGGTGTTTCAAGTTTCGCATATATTAAAATTAATGTTGTATACAGGGTTCGAAGATAGGAGGAGGTTGGAATTGGACCAGAAGTGTGATGAACTCAAAGCTAGACCACCAACAGCTATAATTTATAATGTCGTTAATGGTGTCCTGACATGTCCGCTTTGTGCTCGGAGTTTTTCGGCCAAGGTTGGATATGCAAGCCACATGAGGGCGCATAAAAGAGCTGCAGATCTGAGCTCACAACCACTATGAGAGGCCAAAGAATGCGGTCGCTGTGGCCGAAATCGGCTAGATGGCATCACTGGCATCACATACAGGGTTATCTGTAAAACACTAACAATCTTGCAGGACTGTATTACTATCATCATAAACAACAACTTTTGTTCTATGACTTTTTACAAAATATAATTAATTTACTAAAAACAATCTTCAAGATTTCTTTGTTCTATCTAACACTTTTCAACTCTGTATTTTGCTATACCTAGCTATGTACGTCTGTATAACCTGACGCGAGCGTATCAAGCCCACAATCCCCGCTCCCCTCCGCTATTGTAATCGGTTACTTCGCATAGATTTCGTAATGTTTAGAACGTTAAAATCTGACGATTTAAAAAGTGATAAATTTTTAAAAGTCATAGAACAAAAGATATTGATTATGATGTTAGTAATAGGGATGTGTCGTTGCCGGCTATATTGCCGTGAAGTGGGAATATTGGTGGAAATATTGCCGAAATGTAGCGACATCTATGACGCCACATAAGAACTACGAAGAAAATACGAAATCCTACATCGCGCAACCAAAGTTCTCCGCGCGATTTGAACATATACGACAGCCCGAAATCAAATATCTATAACACCTGTCTGCTCTGAGGATCCTCCCTTTTTAACGGAGGTATGTGAGGCTTTACACTCTGTTCCGCATATCTCCAAAAAAAAATTGCCCGAAGTATGAATATTGAAGGCAATATTGCCCGGCACTTCTCTAGTTAGAAGCACAGTCCCGAAAGGTTAACAGTGTTTTTCAAATAACCCTGTATATGAGAACTAGTATTAGTCTTTTCCTACGACATAAAAGCTACTATTTACATCATACTTAGTTATAACTTGTTCTAAGATCAACATAACAATCCACTCGATATTCATTACACACTAATCAATACGTATTTATTCACTACTAGTTTTATATATGCAATAAATAATAAGTTCACCTTCAGTACTAAGTGTTGGAATCATAAATTATTTAAAAATACAGAAGCTAAAACATTGGATAATCAATCTTGATTGAGCCGAGACCGATAAAGACGTCTATGATAATAACATTGAATGTAAAACTCCGCCTTTTTGGGGTTCAGTACCTCAAAAAGACAAAACGGAACCCATATGGGATCATCATAAACTAATGTGCCTAACCATCGGATATTGCATCACTGCTTACCATCAGATTGGATCGCAGTCAAGCACTAATTTATAAAAATTAAAAACAAAAAACTCTTTAAAAATATTTCTATTTGTCAAGTCCCTTTATCTCGGGCACGAGAGGAGGTATCGAGTTGAAATTAAAATCATATACTCAAGTCTGCGGTCCCTCAAGCTTCAAAGCTGTGAAAAAATCCAACTTTTTAGTTAGTTAGTTAGTTAGTTAGCCCATTTATGTCCCACTGCTGGGCGAAGGCCTCCCTCTCCCTTTTCCACACACGTCTGTCTTCGGCCATTGCGGGCCAGTCCCTCCGGTACTTATCAAGCTCATCTCTCCACCTTCGCCTTGGTCTGCCGCGATGTCGCCTTGCATTCAATGGGACCCAATAAGTGGCTCTTTTAGCCCACCGCTCATCCGACATGCGGCAACTTTTTAACTATCGTAAAAAAAGATACGGCCGTTTAAGTCGCAAAAAACGTTTTGACACTCAAGGGAAACAAAATTCATGGGGTATTTTCTGTTGACTCAAAATCCTGAGATTTTGACATGAAGCAAGGTGTTAGGTTATTTGTATAGAAATAAATCTGAAAAGAGTAAATTTATTGTTACGTCACAAAAAAAAACCTTTTCTTGCGATTCGGAAAAATCTTCGAGACACCATTCGGGAATCAGCTTAGGTAAGTTTGTACGGAACACTCAGTGCGCGAGTCCGACTCGCATTTGTTCATTACCTATTTCGTGTTTTACTTCTCACTAGTTTGTTAAGTAGAGTAAAGCTTTTCAAAGCGAAAAATTTGCAAGGCTTCTATAGTTTTACTTTTTTGACTTTTTTAATTTTTGAATAAATCATGAAGTGTCAAATTTCATGCAAAATAGCAGATTTTCAGAGGTTTTTACTGGATTAGACACAAAATCAGAAATTGATTTCAATAGAAGCCTAGATAATATCCACAAGACACTATGTTTCAAAAATATCTAATAACTTCATTATCAGGTAAGAGCGGTTGTATGAATAACAGTGAAAATGTGTGTCGAGATGTATCCCCATAAGTGTATATTCCCTTGTATTGATTTTCTACTTTGACGAATGAAGCCGCTAGCAACAGATAGTGTTAAAAAATTATAGTCTGAACTAGGAAATGCCGCAAGCCAAAAACATTATATTGGATGCCTATAGGTACTAAACCAGATAACCTTTGCAGAATTAGATAATTGCGAATTGCGACAAACAACTTCAATAATAATTCAATTAAAGATTTTAAAGGTTAACGTGCTAATAATAATATTTTTAGACAAACAAAAACGTGGAAGTCTGATAATATGATCAACTAGCTTTTGCCCGCAACTTCGTCCGCTTACATGAAAGCCCATGTCACTCAGAAATAAAGCAGCTTTCTATCGGTGAAAAAACTTTAGCAATCGGACCAGTACTTCCAGAGATTACCCCCTACATACAAACTTACAAATTTTACCTCTTTATAATATTAGTATAGATAAGGAAGGACAAAAAAACTAATGAAATGTCAAAATTTTAGATTAAGTATTTAAAATAAAGCAGCTTTCTGTCGGTGATTTAAAAAAAAAATAAGAACTAATTTTAGCAATCGGACCAGTACTTTCAGAGATTACCTTCTACAAACAAAAAAATAAAAAAACAAACAAGCTAAACTTCTTTATAATATTATAACAGTGTAGATAAAAAAGAAATATAGTTTATTAGTATAAGGTAGATCAATACACCACATTTCCAGTCGCTTTTAAATGTGTTCCATCATATCAAACGCCTTGGAAAATCCTAAACTTTCTTATGGGTTTAATACTTTTTTTTTAGCTGGGAAATCATCCAATGTCTTGTCAATAAAGGGCGAGGCAGTTTACTGACTAAAACCCACTCCTATGTTTCTTCTGTGCCTTCATTCTAGGGCCTCAGTGTTCTCTTTCACACAACCTATAGCATTGGGTTAACACTTGACTCCATTACCCTTGTAATATAGTTTGATCATAATTATGAACTAACATTCAACCAACCTATTCTTTACGAGTACCTATAAACCATGGTGGGTCGGAGCCCACCATTACAACATAATATGAGCTAATCCATACCACCATACTCAAGCACTATCTCTCTTTTCCAGATTGTATCCGCCTTCCTCGCCGTCGCGGCCGCGGCTCCCTCCGGCCTCTATGCCCCCGCCTTAGTTCCACTCGTCAGAACTGTGGCAGTACCATCTGCAATTCCAACCATCTCACCCGGAGACATTCAAGCAGCAGCCATCGACGCCCAAGTACAAGCCCAGGACCAACTACAAGCAGCCGCTGACAAAGCCAGAGAACTAGCCGATCTGGCTACCGACAATGTCAACGAGAAAGTCATTACAGACTCAACTGTAGCCAACGAACAGAATTTGGAAGCCTTCTGGTCAGCTCAGGACAAGCAATGGCAAGCAGTTGATGCTTTAAAGACAGCTGAAGCGCAAATCGATGGTGCTGTTGCCAGCAACGCCAATTTGATCGCTAAGTCCGCTATCAATGGCGCCATTCCTTACGTTGCTGCTGTAGGGCCTGTCTCGCCGATAGTAGCGCCAATTCCTCCAGTAGTCTATTCACCGTACCTCGCGCCTTCAAGCTATACCACCCAGACCTTGGTCACTGGTCAAGAAATCAAAACTGAAATTAAGGCAGAAAACACAGAAGCAGCAGTAAAAGCCGCTGAACCAGCCCCAGCTGCCGAGCCAGCACAGGGAGCCGAGCCAGCACAGGGAGCCGAGCCAGTACAGGTAGCTGAGCCTGCGCCCGTTGAGAAAGCGGCGGAAAAGCCCGAAGCCACAGTATCTCCTGCTGTCAAAGCCGCTGAGAACTTAAACGAGAAGCCAGCACTGATCACTGCACCTCTGTTCTCAACAGCGCACCTTGCCCTCCCTAATCTCTACAGATATGATGTGGCCGTTCCTCAAGTTGGACACGTGATTGGTCAGCCTATCTTGAAGTACGCCACAACAGTGCAACAGGTGCATGGAGTGTTGGCTCCTACTTTTGTTAAGGCTTGGTAAGGAGGAGTAGAGGCGGATTAATTAAAATGATAATTTGACGACGACTTCCTTGTTTTATTTGGCGCTAGACGTCAATTAATCCTACGCCCTTTTAGTTCGACCTTTGATTATTTGAGCGCCTATGTAGGAAAGTACTCATATATTTCTATAGACGCAATCAACATTTTTATTGGTTTGCACCCACCTTACAAAAAGTGGTAGCTTTTTGCTCAAGCTCATTAATCAATCGATAATCAGAGATGCCAAATAGAGATCAAGTTGTCATGTCTAATGTGTCCGGAACACCAGCGCTAAATGATAAATGATATTTGTTTTGGTAATAGGTTTTTTTAAAACACTTTTACATGACAATTTTTTCGTCAGTTAAAACTAAATGAGGCCGGTGTTTCCTAGATAACTTACCCTGAGAAGAAATACCGAAACAAACTCAGGATTCAAAGTCTCTTTAAAGCTAGGTTTACATGTGGGCCCAGCTTCGGCCAATTGGTATTGTGTAGCCATTCTGCCCACGTTTGTAAAACAAAAGCATCTAAAATTTTTCAGAGTTGGGTTATATACATTGCCGGAATCAGGACATAATGGCGCATCTGCCTGTATTTTTTATATTTTGCTAACTTTCTCCAGTGCGGTTTTAACACAAGGAAAAAAGGCCCGATTTCCCGTTTCATTCATTAAAACATTTTTTTTTTTCCGTTTTCGTTTTTGTTAGATACGTCTTTTTAACTATCAGGGGCAGCATTGTATAAGCGGTGAAAATCTAGTTAACACAATGGTGATTGGCCGAGGCTGGGCCCACATGTAAATAGGGCATTAAAGTTCATACAGCAAACATGTAATGGTCAAATCATATGAGAACCATGCAGATTAGTGTGCCCGAAAGATAATTTTCGACTTTTTTATATGTTTTAATTGTGCGGTGAATTCTGATACTGTGATGTAGGATTTTGTATTTGTATTTTTTATGTTGTTACATTCCTACATCATCTTCTTGCTCTTGTTTCTTTACTCCATTACTTCGGGGTCAGCTCACCATGTATTTTCCTTCCATTTTGTCCTATCACCCGTCGCGCTATCACTAAGTGTCCCCGCACACGGGTTACAAAAAAACGCCGCTTCGTTTTTTTTTGAAAAATGTATATGTAATGTAATCCATATATATATAAATCAATGCCACTTTTCGTTGTTATTTTATAACTCAAGAACGGGCTCACCTATCCAAACCAAATTTTTAGGCTTTGTTCGGACTATTTAGTAGATGGTTTATGTGAAGTTTGGTAGGGTAGAGTAGGATATAGTAGGGTAGAGTAGTGTAGAGTAGTGTAGAGTAGAGTAGTGTAGGGTAGAGTAGGGTATAGTAGGGTAGAGAAGGGTAGAGAAGGGTAGAGTAGGGTAGAGTAGTGTAGAGTAGGGTATAGTAGGGTAGAGTATGGAAGAGTGGGAGCGAAGCCGTGCGGGCAAAAGCTAGTATAGGTATATTAAAAAGTGGATTAATTGATTCTGCTTGTTATTCTGATCAAACTATTTTCAGGTTTTGCGCATTGAACGTTACACGTTGTATACATATTTTTTATTTATTGATAAAGCCTAAACAATTTATGGGCTCCAGTTTGTTTTTGCTCCAGGGCCCTTGGTCACCTAGCCTATAAAGGTGCAAGGTAAGTAAGGCATGTCCAATTTATAGAAGCGGTCATTATACAGCCTCAAATCGACTCTCCAGCCAGACGGCGGAAAACTAATTAAGAAATTTAAAGCCTTAAAAGTACTACTCGTGACATTTACAGAGTGACTCGACAGGTTCCAAGCTGTCCAGGAAAAAATAACCACTTAGTTCCAAAGGCTTTGTCGTGCTAACTAGTTTGCGGATTGCTTTTTTGCAGGCGTAATGAAACTTAAGATTGTCAAGCAAAACATGCAAACCAAAGTTTCATTTCAAAGTAATAATAATAATATTCCACAACTATCACACAACGCCGTCTAGTCCTAAGCTAAGCAGAGCTTGTGTTATGAGTACTAGACAACTGATAAACATACTTATATATTTCTAAATACATTCATATTTTAGATAAATTACACCCAGACACAGAACAAATGATCATGCTCATCATGGTGACAATCGAACCCACAACCTTCGGCATAGAAGTCAGGGCCACTAACCACTAGACCAACAGGCCAGTCAAAAAAAAAGTCTGTATTACCACCAATCTTCAACTTTTTTTTTTATTGTTGATATGTTTGCGCTTGACCGCCATCTCACCTGATGGAAAGCGACGATGCGGTCGACGATGGAACGCGCTTACGTAGAAGAAACCTATTCACTCTCGACTTAAAGATTCCCGGGTTGTAGCTATCAGGAAACACAGACTCCGGCAAGAACTAACTATAACATAGACTAGCAAAATTCATCGAAATCGGTTTTGCCAAGTTCCGAAAACTTTACTTAATCATAATTATTATCACTGAAAGAAGACCACTGTTATAATAATAATATAATATAATAATAATCATTTATTAGGAACTAAAAACAAAATACAGGAAGCAAAAACGATGATGGCTGCAAAAGTTAAAACTTTGGCGCAGCCATCAACGCCCGAGTCCAGCGAGAGGGATAGTTGTTCCAGATTAAAGAAATAAAAATTTGAATTGAAGTATTTATTGTTTTTTTTGGACATAGACCGTCATGTGCCGCCAGAAGGACCGGTCCTGTAAATTTCGCATCCATCTGTATCAAACTTTACAAATATGGATAAAAAACCAAGCGCTTAGGAAAATTTTATTAGTTTAGGTCACTTGAGATACAATGTAATTAATTGCTCAGTAGGCATAAAATACTACCTTTTACGTTTATGGCTATAACGTAATCGATAGGCGTCTATATTATAACCAAGATAATATTAGCATAGCATAATCAGCCTTTTAATGTTCTGCTGGGACTCGAGTCAGGAGGCTCGAGTCCCAGCAGTGGGATCATTACGAACTTATTGAGGACTCTAGGAGAGGAATTTGGCCGTAATTTATCACGCAGGCCCAGTGCGGGTTAGTAAGATAATATTCAAAAACAAAGCTTCTAAAAAAATTGTCCGCCATATTTATACTGTGAAGAAATTGTATTTTTGTATTCTTAACCATCAACCCTTTTAATTGATATCTACAATAATTGAGGTGCTAAAAAATGTAATTAAGTCAATATTTCAAGCAATTCAAGACTTCGGTTTTGTTTAGTTACTGTAATTGGTTGTTTAACCGTTGTAAAGAATTAAAATAATCAAGATCTCATAATCAACCTTGATTATTGAACCAATGTTGACTACATCAGATTTCATTTAGCCCTAATAATTACCCAAGTCGTTTGTCTTTTTAGACAGACTCTATGCAGAGTGCGGTGCGGAGTAGTCGCCAGTAGCGTAGCTATATGTGGGCGAAATGGGACCACGTCCACAGCCTGGGGCCAAAGGGGCCTCGCACAAGCAAAAGGTCTCTTTAAGAAAGAGGGTTATATTTATAATTGATAGTATCAATTTGATAGTCTAGCTTTTAACTACTATTTCTACCGATGTAGCGACAAAGTTTAAAGGGGTTTTTTTTTTCTTGAAGTGGGTAAATATCCAAAAGTTCTCCCGCTCTAAGGGGCGCAAGAGGGCGTGTCAGACTTTTACTGACTGAAGAATAGAAATACTATTATTCGGGGCAGACACAACAGAATAGTTACAAACACAATGTAAGATATAACAAAAGCACTAAGTGTGGTCACACTCAGATAGATAGATAGATAAATTCACTTAGTGCTTTAGGTGGTCACCTCAGCATTTGCTGGACACCCAGCGCTGGTTTTCAGTTGGCACCCCGCATTGACCTTTTTTTTTTTATCTGTCGACGGGGAAAATCATCATTGACGAAACCCGCTCTTGGGTGGAGCGGGAGACAGTGTCAGAGTCTTACTGACTAAAAACCCCGCGCCGTTCCTTCTAGCCTTCATACCGGGGCTCTAGTTTCCTTTCGGATAACCCCGACCCCGGTAGGCTTCGACCCCGATGGGCCCCTCCTGTTGCTGACAACTCCTTGAGGCGCGCGGGAACAGTGCGCGCCGTCGACGCCTTGGCTCGGTCCGGACAGTTACCGGATGATCGGACAGCGAGCTACCCATGGCTCGCCGTCCGCGAGCCCGCGTCTACGGTGGCCGGAAATCGGGATCGGAATCCCGGCGGCGGCGGCGGGGGCGCCGTTGCCTGATGCGGTCTGCCTCCTCCTTTGCTAGCATTACTGCTTCGCAGAAGGAGGCGACCGCCTGCCACTCCTCCTCGCTCCGGACCCCGCATTGACCTGATCTGTGTCTTTTGATTGTCCTTTGTACAAGGACTACGTGTTTCCTTTTCGAAAATTCTTCCTGGCCTGGGACCCAGCAGGGCCGATGTTACTAGAACATCGGCCCTGCTGGGCCCCGACAGTTTGCTGACATTTCTTTCAGAGTGTGGAACACTACGCGAGTTCAGTCCTATCGGACAGGCGGACGGCGAGCTGCCTATTGTTTGTCGTCTGTAAGCCCACGCTTTCGAGATTAAGAAATTGGACTTGTCCAAAATACCATGCTTTCGATAACTGCCAGCAACATATAATTAATACAGCATGCTACAGTTCCATCGTTAAGGCTTGCACACATTTGAGACAAGACTGTCTTAGACAGACTAGCCTACGACACGTCAGACTTGTCTGCGACAATACTGTTTTGTCTACCACAAAACAAAACTGTTTTAATTACAAGCTTTTATTTAGTTTCACCTGTCCCGATGTTTGTCTGTCTTCAAATCTTGCAAATTTAATTTGATCTACTTCCCAGTTACCGATTGAGCTGAAATTTTGCATGCACGTGTAAAAAAGATGAGAATGCAAAATTATTATGACTTGGAGCTGATCCGATGATGGAACCAAAAGGATAGGAACTTGGTAGTTAAACAACACAACCTCATCGAGTTTGGGCTCGTATGATTCGTCTTGACGAGTATTAATTATACGGAGCTATAAAGCTTGCTATAAAAAAAATATTTTCATTTAGAGCTTGTTTATTATGTACCTAATATCCTTTCTATTATAAAAGCGAAAGTGAGTTTGTTTGTTTGTTACGTCTTCATGCCTCAATGGCAAAACCAATTTTGATGAAACTTGGTACAGGGATAGATCATGTCCTGGAATAGAACATAGGATACTTTCTATCCCGGAAGTATGTCCCCTTGGGATAATTTTCTGCTATCACGCGGGCGAAGCCGCTGGGAGCAGCTAGTAATAAATATATGAAGACAAGTCTGCCTAAGACAGTCTTGTCTCAAGTGTGCGCAGGCCCTTAAACATTATAATACCTGTTAACCTTTACAGGTATGCGGTACAAAGTAATGATCCTTTATCATACAGGGTGCGCTATATTTTACTTTTTATTGTTTTAATAAAATATCAGACTGTTTTTATGGGAGTCGATGTTATGAACGATGGAGATAACAGTTTTATGAGAATTTATTTTAAGTATTGAACAGTTCTCTTATTATAAGGACATTGATATTTCTTTTATTCATCCGTACTTATATATCACACAAAAGTTTGTAACTGTGTGTATAAGTTTGTAACTTCTAACTTGGTACACTTTTAGACCATACACTCAGGAACTTACACATTCTAGAAAGTCTAAAAAACTCTGTGTATTTCGTGACAAACTTATGTGCTCTACCAAGTCCAAAGAACTTTGTATATCCTCGGGACAAACTTACTATTCCCGGTACGAAGTTAAGTGCTCTACGAACTCCAAAGAACTTTGTATATTCCCGGGACAAAGTCATGTGCTCAACGAACTCCAAAGAACTTCGTATATTCCCTTGACGAAGTTACGTGCTCAACGAACTCCAAAGAACTTTGTATATCCCCCGAAATGAACTTATGTGCTCGAGACGAACTTGCGTGCTCTTCAAAGTTTAAAAGGCTTTTTATATCCAAAGAACTTTGCAAACTTAAGTGCTCTTCAAACAAATTCCAAAGATTCTTGGGACAAACTTACGTACTCTACAAAATTCATAGAACTTTGTATGACCCCGGGACGAACTTACGTGCTTTACAAAGTCCAAAGAACTTTGTATATCCCAGGGACGAAGTTACGTACTCTAAAGTCCAAAGAACTTTGTATATCCCAGGAACGAACTTACGTGCTCTAAACTCCAAAGAACTTTGTATATCCCGTGCTCTACAAAGTCCAAAAGACATTGTACAAGGAAAACGGTAACCCATCTTTAGATTAAGTGGTACAAGACCACAACCTAACCTTGTATATCAATCGATCCATGCCGTTATGAACATATCACTTCTACAATAAATGTTCAACAGAACATATGTTTTTAGTAAGTATTATTACTGGCAACAAATCAAAAGAAACGGCAAACTAAGCTAATATGGTACTCATAAATCATTAGTAACCAATATCTTTATGTAACGCGATGTGTTAATGAGGGAACAGCTCTATATGGCTTGGAAATATTTATAGTTGTAACTTTTATGTACTAGGGTTTAATAAAATAGCAACGGACGAAGGAACTGCAAAGGACTGATGCATTTAAGGCTAACTATTTTATGTGGTCTATTTTTTTTTTGTGTTTAAATATATGAAAAACCGGCCAAGTTCGAATCGGTTTCGCGCAAGAAGGGTTCCGTACCATTATCTATAAAACATCGACCAAAAAACACCAAAAAAATCACGTTTGTTGTATGGGAACCCCATTTAAATGTCAATTTTATTAAGTTATCATCTTTTTTTTTAATATACTATATTTAATGCATTGATAGTAAAAGCACTAGTTTTTTTAAAAGCCTATTCAGTCTTGCCTTGAAGACACCTAAATTAGAAATGGACGGGAACAGGGAATTTCCCTGCTGCGGTGTGCAGCAGGGAAATTAAGGATTATGGCAACAGATCATGTATCTGTCACAAGTGCAGCTTTCACGGTTTATGTCATACAGACAGACGGTCAGTGGAGGCTTGGTAATAGGTATTTACACTTTTAAAAATTCCACTACTGGGGTACTAAAATTATGTACTGGATCCCAGGTACATGTATAAACATTAGTCGATATCTCCGAATATAACATAGAAAGCATTAAAAGAATCCTAATTTGCCAAGTTCCTGGTCCATAGCTAATGTCACTGAACAATTACAGCTAATAGCTAGCTTAATACTCGTAGCTAAAGTCTAGGTCATCCAGCGGCTAGCAACCATTTCCTTAAGCCTCGCCCACATCATTTGTCAATTACCAACAATTATTATATGTAATCTATGTATCGCTTACGAGAAATTCTTGCATTATTTATTGGAATAGGAGTACACGCCCTGGTACAGTGTGGTGTTTTATTTTATAATATTGATAGACTCGCGTTTGACCACTATCTCACCTGATGGTAAGCGATGACGGGATAAGAAACCAATGACATCTCCCGCCCTTTGGTGGAGCGAGAAGGCGTGTCAGAGTTTAGCTAAAACCCATTCCTGTTCCTTCTTTGCTTTCGTTTCAGGGCCCCGAAATTCTCTTCCGCACTACTCATGGCCCCTCTTCCACCTTCTACCCAGTACCCCTAGCCAAGTTGCTATAAATCTGCAATAGTTAACGCTAGTAGAAAGCTTCAAATGTACGGGAATGACGTCCTTTCAACGCTCAGTCACGTGGTCAGAACAAAAGAATTGGCGGCAAGGTCAACACGAAGCGTTCGACGCAAGCGAAACGGTTGTAACTTGGCTAGGAGGGCTGGCTTCGATCCTGCTGGGGCCCTATTTGACCGACGATGGAGCACGCTTGTCTAGAAGCAATTTATTCACTCTTGACTTAAAAACCCCTCGGTTGTTGTTATTATGAAACAGACTGCGGCAGGGAATTCCACTTAGCCGTTCGCAGTACAGAGCATTTTGGGCAAAATGCTCTGTACTTATGGGTGGGTTGTCCACCATGTAAAATATGTTTAGTGTTGTTACTCCTGCTAACTATCATAAAGCCACCATAAGACAACCATAAAAACCGTGGGGGCCAAGCAGGGTCGAAGCCTACTGGAGCCATTGAATGTGCGAAGCCCGGAATCCTGGAGCGAAATCAAAGAAGAAACAGGAATAGGTTTTAGCCTGCAAAAGTATGACTTGCCCTACAGCTCCGCCCAAGGGCGGGATATGTCATTGGATGATTTCCCTTTCAAAAAAAAAATCGTCGGCCACATCATCACTTACAATCAGGTGATGTAGTAGTCAAATGCGAACCTAACCATAATAAAAAAAAAATGCCAGCGTCACTCGCAAAAAAAGGACACTTCATCAACTTACTAAGTCAAGGTAAAATACCTATTAGTCTTTCTAAAGAATTATAAATGTGTTTACAAACTGTGAAAGACATGTCTTGTAGCACTAATTAAAATAAATATGTAGTAATTATGTTTGATATATTTTAGGGTTCCGTACGTTAGTCGGAAAATCATTATTTCAGCCAAAACACATCCACTGCTAGACATACTCGTATATCGCCACAACGAACGGTCCTATGCGTCTCGCATCCATCGCATTCCCGCGACCCTCATCAGGTCAACGGTCCATCTTGTACGAAATCTTTCAATGCTGTGTCTTCCGGTAGGTCCATGGTCGCCTCTCTAGAATCTTTTGTTCCATCGACCATCTGTTCTGCGGACAATGTGCCCTGCCTACTGCCGCTTAATTTTGTCGATTTTTGGGCTTTCCTTATAAGATTACTTTGTTATATTTCTGTCCGTTTGTCACTAACTATTTTCTCAGGAGTGCATGGAAATGCTATGCTAAAATTAATAACAAATACTCAGGTCTGTTACCCCTTATGGGTGTGAAAAAATGAAACTTCTGAGTCGCAATTTAAAGCTAAGGCCGTTTATAATTTATTTAGACGCATATTTCGCCATTTACCAGAAAATCTAAACTTATTCTATTCTTCCCGTTGACCTAGATCCCTGAAATTTTGAAAGAAGCAAGGTCTCATAGCACAAAAAAGGAATATCTAAAAATTGAAAAAATAAATACTTTTTAGCGATTAGACAAAATTTGCGAGAGTCAATTTGAAAATCGACCAAAAAACAAATTTAAATTTATACGGAACCCTCAGTACGTGAATGCGACTAGCTCTTATCCAGTTTTTTTTTATTTGGACTGTCATTGGCACTGGTTTTTTTGTTAGAAATTGTGCAACATTCATTTATTTGCCTTGTCAAAATTACTTGAATACCTTCATGTGTGCATGTTATATGCATTCCAATATAACTTTTTTTTTAAACCAAAGTAGTCGGAAAAAGTAGTTATTTTAAAGGTTAATTAAGTTAGTTTTTAGAGTAGTTTAAAGTACATTTGATAGATGTATCTCGATATAACTGTTCCCGCACCCGGACTTCAAAAAAACGCCGCTTCAAGCTTCATTTTGAGGCGGCCATTTTTGTGGCTAGTGTGCGGCGCTGCCGCCACAAAAAAAAACGCTTGAAGCCGCTTCAAGCTTCTCCGCTGTCACGCGCTTCTAGCTTTTTTTGTGGCCGTTTCGAGCGTTTTTTGAGGTCCGTGTGTGGGGACAGTTAAACGTTTTAAAATTGTTTGGCGGGATTGTTCATGAGTTACCGTCCAAGTTGTCCGAGTTGGCTGATTTTTCTACCTAAAAAAAATACAGTACTGAAACATTGACAGCTCTTGCACCTCTTACACCTCTGCTGACCACAAAACTGCCAAACTCAGTAACATAACCTCAGCACCACGCCCCAGCAAGCCTGGTGCGTTCCACTGTGACCACACCGCATACCTCCACTAACGCCGGCGCGAGAGCTATTAATTAGCTGTTACCTATCAATAAATCGAAGCCTGTCAACTCTTGACTGGATACTACAGATACTTACCTAGATTAATCTAGAAGTCTGGTTTTATTGCGATTTAAGTTGGTAGTAATTTCCTCTATCTATCTATATATATAAAAGGAGAAACCGACTGACTGACATATCGACGCACAGCCGAAACTACTGGGACTAGGAACCTGAAATTTTTACAAAATATTTCCTTTTATGACATAGGCTGGCACTAAGAGAGGATTTTCCAAAGTTCACTCTCTAAGGAGATGAAACGGGTATCCAAAGTTTCTATAGAAAACCTATCACGCGGGCGAAGCCGCTGGCAGAAGTTAGTCTATACATATAATTATATACTAGCAGTACCGAAAGCCGCTGTGCTATTCTAAAGTTGACTATTCGTTAGAAAAAAATTAGAGACCTTATTGCAGCACCACCTTCCGCTTCCAGATATATTTGTCAAAAAAAAAAAATTCGCATTATGCATTCTAATACTACGGATTCAAGATTCTTTTCCTAGTGAGTGTCGCGGTTGTTCGTTATGGCGACACTTGAGGGAGGCCTATGTCCAGCAGTGGACATGTTTCCAATTTTATTATGGAATGGCCAGGACATATAACGGTAACATAACCCCAGCACCACGCCCCAGCAAGCCTGGTGCGTTCCACTGTGACCACACCGCATACCTCCACTGACGCCGGCGCAAGAGCTATTATTTAGCTGTTACCTATCAATAAATCGAAGCCTGTCAACTCTTGAGTTGATACTACAGGTCGATTAATTTAGAAGCCTGGTTTTATTGGGTTTTAAGTTGGTATTAATTTTATTGGCTATAAGCTTTTGTCTGCAGGTTCGCATGCAAAATATAGCCTATGTCACTCAGGAATAAAGTTTTTTATCGGTGAAAAAGTTTTCGTAATTGGTTTAGTAATTTCAATTTCAATAAAATCTTCTCTTCAAAAAGTACAAACTCTATAAAACATTATTAGTGTAACCTAACTGCCGGACATATTTGTCAAAAAAACTATTCTAATTCTACGGATTCAAGATTTTTTTTCCTAGTGAGTGTCGCGGTTGTTCGTTATGGCGACACGTGAGGGAGGCCTATGTCCATTAGTGGAAATGTTTTCTAACTACTACTATCGGGTTCATCCGCGTGCTAGTAGAAAATTGTACCCAGGAAACCAGTTCCCGTGATAAAAAGTCCTTTTCCAGGATATGGTCTACCTGTGTACCAAGTGTCATCGAAATCCTTTCAGTCGTTCGAGCGTGAAGAAGTGACAAACACACACTCGCAAACTTTCGCTTTTATAATAAACTAGCTGCTCCCAGCGGCTTCGCTCGGGTACAATATTATACATATAAACCTTGAATCAATTTAAAAAAAAACGCATTAAAATCCGTTGCATAATTTTAAAGATTTAAGCGTACATAGGGATATAGGGACAGAAAAAGCAACTTTGTTTTATACTATGTAGTGATATTACTGTAATAAACTAATAGATTAAGGAGATCTCCTGAGGCATTTGATCGAAAGATGTATCGTGACCGGAGCAGTCACCCTCTGCTCTGAAATAACACAGATGTATTTTAGTCAATAAAAGTCTGTCGTTGTCTGCCGCTCTGGGTGGAGCGGGAAATTGAAGAAAAAGATCAGCTCTATACAAATATATAAACTTGACTGGACAGTTTGTATGGAGAGGCTGATTTTATTTCCCGAAATAATTTATCTTGTGATTCAGGTCGTCTAGTTTCATCCAAGTTTGCGGAGAGCTGTGTGTAAAAAAACTAGGGTATACTCTCAAAGACTCAAACGCACAAAACGACTCACGCGCAACGTTCACGCACGATCGCGTTCACCTGGCTACAGGTGACAGCTGCATCTTTGAGATACGTTCACATCTATCATTAGCGCGGTGAGGAGACTGTGTCAAGAGCAAAGGAAGCCATGGACAGTGAGGGGCTGAATTTATTTATTGTCAGTTGCTATTACAGTTGACATGATCAGTCAGAAGTGCCTTCAATTGATACTTAGGTTTTTTTTTTGTCGACGGGGAAAATCATCTTTGACAAAACCCGCTCTTGTATGGAGCGGGAGATAGTGTCAGACTCTTACTGAATAAAAACCCCGCGCCGTTCCTTCTAGCCTTCATACCGGGGCACGAGCTCCCTTTCGGACAACCCTGTCCCCAGTAGGCTTCGACCCAGCTGGGCCCCTCCTGCTGCTAACAACTCCTTGAGGCGCGCGGGAACAGTGCGCGCCGTCGACGTCTTGGACTCGGTCCATTACCGGACGATCGGACAGCGAGCTACCCATGGCTCGCCGTCCGCGAGCCCGCGTCTACGGTGGCCGGAAATCGGGATCGGAAACCGGCGGCGGCGGCGCGGGCGCCGTTGCCTGATGCGGTCGGCCTCCTACTTAGCTAGCATTACTGCTTCGCAGGAGGCAGCCGCCTGCCACTCCTCCTCGCTCCGGACTATGGCCTCGACCAGGGCCCGGCGCGAGAGGTCTCCGCCGCCGATCGCCCCCACGAGGGCACGGCGATGCTCCGCCCAGGCAGGGCACACCTCGACGGTATTGATACTCAAGTTATAATTATTATATCATCTATATACTACATTGTTTTCAGTTTATGCGAAAACTGAATATAATTTGTTTAGAATCAGTAACTGATTCCAATGATTTTTACACCATGTTATATTTTTTCCCAAAAATATTTAAAAATATCACGGCAGATCATGGCAGGTATTACGCGCCAGTGAACTGCTGTGTGCAATTTTAAAACAACCCCTAAGTTGTCTGAATGTCCAGATGACTATTTATTTATGGTAACAAAAAAAACTTTGGACCCCCATTTCATCGCATTAGGGGTTAATTTCGGGAAATCCGTTCTTAACGGATGTCTACACCCTATAAGGCCAGACGCACACATACGTTTTCCGGATTAGGTTTTCCGATCAGGATTTCAGATTCGGGATTTCGTGAGAGACGCACGGAGAAAATTTCGAAACGGATGTCAGGATTTTTTTCGTTCGGAAAAAGTGATAAGAGCATTTAGGTTTCCGAATCTGAATTCCTGATCCGGAAACCGAATGTTTGCGTCCGGCCTAAGGAACCTACCCGCCAAATTTTAATTTTGAAGGTGACATAGTTTCTGATATTTTGTTATTAATTCATGAATCCCCAAGCGACCACCGGTGGCCGCGCATCTATTGTCTTACTATTGTGTCTCTAATTGACGGTATCTGAAGGGTTAATCAGTGAGTGGTATTTCGCTTTTATATACCACATTAGTTTTAGTATATTCGAAACCCGAAACACGTATCTAATATTTGTATGTCAAGAATCTATGTGCAAAACTTCATAACTGTATTATGAAAAATCACAAAGTTATAAGCTTGTTATGTCAGCAAAAATACATAGTCACTGGGCCATCCAGGCGACTGAGGGGTTGTTTTGCAGTTGCACTCAAATGTTTGCTGGTGCCTCATGCCCGCTATGACCTGCCGTAACTTGTGTTATACTTAGTGTCGGTGGTGTCCAACTTGTGACCTTTTAAAAATTTTTGGGGAAAAATATAACATTGTGTAAAATCTGTATGTATTGTAACTGCGATTAGACAAGAGTATGTCAAGAGCAAAGAATTGATCTCGTTGGGGCAGGTCGTCAGATAGTACTTACGGGCAGCTATGGCCATAACTGCTTATTATATCGCGTTTATTGAAACTTGGGATTTTAAATACCTATAGACTGTTATGTCCTTTCGTATTATTAGTCAATTCTAAAAGGTGGAAAAAAAATACGTATATATCAGTGTTGTCATATTTATATCTACGTCGCGCTGTTTAGTATTCCAAGATAACAATCACATTTAGCATAGTCGGTCTTATAATGTCCTCACTGCTGGGACTCAGGCCTCCTCTTTAGGAGAGGGAATGGGCCGTAATCCACCACGCGGGCACAGTACGAGTATAACAATAAAATTAATTTATTATAATACTTAATTATATGACGCGATCACAATTATAATAAATGATTTCGGGCCACCCTTTTCACATAGGGGTATAAAAAATAGGTTTCGACGGTTCGACCTAATCTCAGACCAACCACAAAAGCTTTAAAAATAAGGAATTCAAACGCAAAAAACTGTGAAAAGAGAATTTTATATTAACAATAATATCTATAATATAATATTCCACAACTATCACACAACGCCGTCTAGTCAGAGCTTGTGTTATGGGTACTAGACAACTGATAAACATACTTATAGGTATATTTCTAAATACGTACATATTATAGATAAATTACACCCAGACACAGAACAAATGATCATGCTCATCACATAAACATTTCACCTGAGTGGGAATAGAACCCACGACCTCCAGCATAGCAGTCAGGGCCACTAACCACTAGACCAACAGGCCAGTCAATAAAGTCGACAGTTTGCGTGTTTGTCACTCTTTCAGGCTCAAACGGCTGAACAAAGGACGGAACTTGGCACACAGGTAGGTCATACCCTGTAACAAGACAGGATATATTTTTAAATATTTTATGAAAAAAATATTTTCATTAAAAGCTTGTTTCTGTCTCCTTCTTCTTTTCTTTTACTTTAATAATTAAAGTAGTTACATGAATAATTAAATAAATTAATGGCTTGTAACTAACCTACATAGTTTACCAAGGCAAAAAGTATCCTTATTTTCCTGCATCTACTAGCTGGTTAAAATAGTTCTCAAATGAGTCAGTTAAAATATTTGCATACGGCTGGTACACAAAATATATAGGTACAGAAGTCAATCTACATACTGTGCGCGCTCTCACAACGCACACATAGACACCGCTCACGGAGACGATATCGTGGAGCGCCACCGCCCGCTCGTCGAACAGTTCCGGCTCAAACGCTCATTAGTGTGCGTCCACCGAGCGTAGGTATAAAAAGTGAAGTACATACATAAGATTGACTTCTGTAACTATCTATTTGGCTGGTATGTGAATAGATTATCAAGTACAACCAGGTTAGGTTACTGATTGACAGATTAGCACACCGCAAAACATTGTTGTCTATCGCAAATGTCAATCATGATGACATCTCTATGAGGCGCGCCTTTGGTATCGGACTGCGAGCTAGCCATTGCTCGCCGTCTACAAGGCCAGGTTACTTGCCGCATGAAAAGAATGGAAGAAATCTCTGCAAAAATTTAAAGAGATTGCAACCTAGTGTGTTTACTATGTTGAGAAATTGGCACAGTCCCGATGCGAACGGCGAGCAATGGGTAGCTCGCCATCCGACCGTCCGGTAACCATCCGGACTGAGTTCAAGAAGTCGACGGCGCGTATTGTTCAACGCGCGTCTCAGATTTGTCAGCAAACTGTTCGGGCCCAGCTGGGTCAAAACCTACTATGGCTTGGGTCTATTTCCGAAAGGAAGGAACGGGGTGGCTTTTTTAAACAGTAAAAGTCTGACACTATCTCCCACTCCGCCCAAGGGCAGGGGATGTCATTAGATGATTTTCCCAGGTCGAAGCCTACTGGGGGCTAGGGTCTGTTTCCGAAAGGGAGGCTCGGCCCTGGTATGAAAGGCAACGAAGGAACGGGGTGGGTTTTTTAGTCAGGAAGAATGACACTATATCCCGCTCCGGCCAAGAGCAGGGGAAGTCATTTGGATGATTTACTTTTGCCCACTGAGAGGAAAACCAAAAAAAAGATGGATGGATTGTGTGAAGAGTGATATGAAAGAAAAGGAAGTTAGTGATAGCATGACGGGTGACAGGATAGAATGGAAAAAAAAACGTGTTGCGCCGACCCCAAATAACACGGGACAAGGGCAGGAAGATGATGAAGGTAACATGTAACAACACATGTCCATACATCTCATATTTTATGCAACGTGTAACGTTAAAAGCGCAAAACCTCAGACACCTCAAATGATTTTTAATTCGATTATTAGGTAAATGTGAGAAAAAAACACATTTAAAAAAAATTTAAGGGTTTATGAGCAGTTTTAGTTGGTTTAAAATTCATATCTGCATTGAAATAAGAACTTTTATTATCCCGTGTATAAGAAAATTTGATTGGATTACAACTATTTGTATTTGTTTACCTATTTCAGCGGGTTTGCGCACGTGATGGCTTGACCAATTCATAAATAGGCAGATCGAAGTTTTTAATGAAGATTTTTTGAAAAATGTAACCTATATTAAAAAGTGGTTTAATTGATACTGCTCGTTATTCTGATCAAAATAATTTCAGGTTTTGCGCATTTAACGTTACACCTTGTATACATTAATAAAATAACAATAATTTTAACAAAGACTTGTCATATAATTATATTTTTTTTTTTGTCGACGGGGAAAATCATCTTTGACGAAACCCGCTCTTGGGTGGAGCGGGAGACAGTGACAGACTCTTACTGACTAAAAACCCCGCGCCGTTCCTTCTAGCCTTCATACCGGGGCACGAGCTCCCTTTCGGACAACCCTGTCCCCAGTAGGCTTCGACCCAGCTGGGCCCCTCCTGCCGCTGACAACTCCTTGAGGCGCGCGGGAACAGTGCGCGCCGTCTCATATCATCATCGTATCGTATCATAGTTATGACCGTTTCTTTTATTGTTGAGTGTCCATTTATTGCACTTCCTGTCTGCAGTTTTTGTTATAATCCGTAGTTATTATTATTCTATTGTTATTATATTTCTGTGTTTAATAGAGCAGTTAGGTTTATTTCATAAATATTACCAATTTATATACTGATAAAATAAAGCTGAAGAGTTTGTTTGTTTGTTTGTTTGAACGTGGTAATCTCAGGCACTATTCTGGCTTACCATGAGCTCTTAACGGGATTCATTTCACGAAATAAAGTGAACGGTTACAGGGAAAGCTATACTCGGTGTTTTTGACATCGACGTACAAAGGAATATCACGCATTCAGTACATGATTTCGAAAGGAATTTTTTTTTCTCAAAAAAATATTAGGAGAAAGAAAATTCAAAAAACCGACGCATTTTTTCACACGGGGTGACGTCACACGGAACTTTAGTGGGCTATATCTTTGTTATTTTTTGTTTAATAGAAAAAAGAAAACATGGCCAATATTTTTTTATAATCTAAAAAATAATCAGTTAAAGACAATCTCCACAGGTGGGGGTTCTCGGATGGTTCCGATCTTCAGTGTTTGTGCGGCGTCACTCCGCAGACGATGTCTCACCTTCCGTCCTGTACCACGTGCCCGGTCACCTGCTTACGTAAGGACCTAATGACAACATCAGCGGACGGCATTGCAGTGGCCGATATCTATAAAAATAAATAACGCAGCGCTGGTATTCTGTTAGGGCCCGCGGTGATGCCACGGTCATACTTACGGAGACTAAATAAAATATGAAGGAAAACATCGTGCGGAAAACGGCATGTCCTAGAACCGAAAATTCGAAGACATGTGACATACCATACCAACCCGCACTGGGGCCGTGTGGTGGATTACGGCCCATCCTTTCTCCTAGAGTCTGAGTCCCAACGGTGGGAACATTATAAGGCCGACTGTGCTATGCTTTCACATGGCAATACTTATATTTATGAATTACTTTCACTATTGGACTATCAGGAGGGCAATGGAAAGGGCTATGCTCGGAGTTTCCTTGCGGGATCGAATCAGAAATGAAGATATCCGCAGGAGAACCAAGGTTGCCGACATAGCCCGAAGAATTGCCAAACTTAAGTGGCAATGGGCACATTGCTCGCAGAACAGATGGCCGTTGGGGCCGAAAGGTTCTGGAGTGGCGACTTCGTACTGGAAGACGCAGCGTCGGAAGGCCTCCTACAAGGTGGACCGATGACCTGATGAGGGTTGCGGGAAACCGATGGATGCGAGACGCACAGGATCGATCATTGTGGCGACACTTAGGGGAGGCCTATGTCCAACGGTGGACGTCTGTCGGCTGAAATGATGATGATGATGATGATTGGACTATCACCTAAATCACAATTTTATTTTCATCGTTTATGTTTATCCAAAATGGGATTGGACAGGTCACATCATTCGCATGCACTATGACCGTTGGGCAAGAGTTTCCACAAAGTGGGTACCCGAAGATGGACAACGCAGCCGAGGTCGACCAAGGAAGAGGTGGCGAGACGACCTGGATTCCTACCGCGGAGACTGGTTCGAGGTGGCGCAGAAAAAAATGCCTGGGAGAAGTTAGGGCAGGCCTTTCCCCAACAGTGGGACAGTATAGGCAATTAAAAAAAAAGTTGTTTATCCAAGATGTGCTCGACGATGGAGCATGCTTGCCTAGAAGTAACCTATTCACTCTTGACTTGAAAACCCTTAGGATGTATGCCTGCCCTTATCCCATATAACTTGGCGTCGGCGCAACACGTTTTTTTCTTCCATTCTGTCCTGTCACCCATCACACTATCATTAACTCCTTTGTCTTTCATATCACTACTCACACAATCCATCTATCTTTTCTTTGGCCTCCCTCCTCTCCATACCTACTCAGAACTCATTTACTCATTTATGCGTTTCATCCTTCCTCTTTACATGACCACACCAAGCAAACGGTTCCCATTCAACTTTTCAGTCACTGGCGCCGCGTTTGTATATAGATGACTTATGTACCTATATATTTTGTGATTCTACCGATCAACACCTAATATTCAAATACCAAATCAATTTGCATACAAAACAAATGCATCCGGACGTTTCGCAGAACGTCTTATTTCACAACATGCCTGCAGCATTAGCCAAGAACGAAAGTGATCTACTTAAGTTCACTTGCTCGTTCATTCCGTTCACGATTTGAACGAAATCGGGTGACCGGGACAGTATGTTATGTAATTGTATGTGATTTGAATTTAGAAGGTAATATGCTAAATTGGGCAGTGTGAATAACCGAACTCTTAGACAGGGCGCCACTGTAAGTCTTGTGTCAGATACAAGCTACCGATGAATGTGCCTTGGTACAGGCCATGGTCCCGAGCGAGTAAAGCTAGCAAAGGAGGAGGCCGACCACATCAGGCAACAGTGCCCACGCCCCAGCCACCGCCGGGATTCCGATCCCGATTTCCGGCCACCGTAGGCGCGGGCTTGTGGACGGCTTGCTGTCCGACCGTTCGGTAACTGACCGGACCGAGCCCAAATCGTCGACGGCGCACACTGTTCCCGCGCAGGAGTTGTCAGCAAGGGCCTAGCTGGGTCGAAGCCTACTGGGGTTAGGGTCTACTTCCGAAAGGGAGGTTCGGTCCCGTTATGAAAGGCAAGAAGGAACGGGGTGAGTTTTTTAGTCAGTAACAATCTGACACTATCTCCTACCGATGAATATTTTATTTGGTTGTAGCTATCAGGAAACACAGACTCCGGCAGGGAATCCCACTCCTTTACCTCGTACGTATAATGAATGTGTTCCCAAAACGCTTTGTACGTATGGGTGGGATGTCCACCTTGTACCAGTCTTCTTCTTAAAGTGTCGTTGGCAAAACTAATTAAATTCCATGCCCGGCCCAGTATACAGCCACGGCAATGTCGTCCACTGATGTTGTCATTAGATCCCTACGTGAACAGGTAATAGGGCCGTCCAGGAACCTCCACTTGTGGAGATTATCTTTGCTACACCCTGGGTGCGGAGTCTGTTTTGAGTTTTCCAGATTGAGCAAGCCAACTCCTGTCCAGAAGAGAGGTCTTCCGACGGCTCGATAAAATCTTTCAACTTAATGTACCGGTGGCTCAACACCGTACGTTTAGTGGTGCGATGATGGAACGAACTTGGCAGAATTAAATTCATCAACTAATTCCATCTATTTCAGCACCACACACAAACAAAATGGGCGCCAATGTCAATCATTTTTTTGTTCACTTTAATGTCATAGACACGATTGATAGAGAATAAATTAGCTGCATTTTTTGTTGACACCTTCCATTGTAAACATATTAAAGAGTTTAATGTCAGTAGCAACCGGATGTAGCTTTGTAATGATCTTCAAGGACATGTTTAACTAAGGTATATAGTTTAGAGGTCATTTTCAACGTCTCGTCAATACCTAACTCTCCTGTCGAAGGTAGCCAAACAAATGACTTTTCTGTGAACATTTCCGCCAAAAGCTAAGTAAAAACTGACCGGTCCGTTAGTCTATTGATGTGGCCCTGTCTGCTATGCCAGAGGTTATGGGTTCGATCCCCATCCAGGACCAATGTTTGTGTGATAAGCACGATCATGTTCTGTGTCTGGGTGTAATTTATCTATAATGTGTATGAATTTAGAGGCCGGTTGTATAGTACTAACACAAGCTCTACTTAACTGGAGAAAAGATGGCGTTGAGTTATATTTAAAAAAAAATACGGTGCAAAAAAGGAATATGTCTAACCCTGTTGCTTAAAGAAATTTCTTTACTATCTGTATTTATTCTTTTCGCCTTTGATTGTTATTTGTAAAACTACATTACTTTAGATCTTCTTCAATGCTTCATTGACTTTACTAGAAATTACTCCTATATCGAAATTGTTTTTTTTATTGTTGATAGCTTGAAAGCTATCTCACCTGGTGGTAAGTAACGATGCGGTCGACGATGGAGCGCGCTTACCTAGAAGTAACCTATTCACTCTTGAATTATAGATTCCCGGGTAGTACCCATCAGGAAATACAGGTACGTTGACAACCTTGTAAACTCACCTACATAAGATATCCAGACCCACATAAACTCTGTAGGCCTTACAAACATTTGTTCTGTGCGGAAATCGAACCGGCGCCCTGGCAGCAGCCAGAATCATTCAACCACTGCGCCAATTATGCCATCACAAAATATATACATACTAACATATAAAGAAACATAATCATGAATTACAGTTGAAAGGAGATTCAATTTCTTCGCCATTCAATCTTGATTTGTTACGCTTTCACTACCTGTCTGCAACCGCCATAAGTGCAAAGATATAAAAACATGAACAGTGACCAATCTGGAAAACTTTTAACCTACTGCGGACCCTGGTCGGCCGCAGTAAAAACCATCTGGTCAAATGGGGCTTCTTCGATCCATCTCTGACACAGTACCCGTTTTGAAGAGAGACGTGGTAACGGCCCGAACTCGAGTTGTAGGTCGCGATTTCAAACCCAGCCAGGCGCATAACTTTGTAAAGTTTATCATCACTGCTCTCAAAACGGTGAAAGAAAACATCTTGTGTAAGCCGTCCTAAAATTCGAAATGTCCTAAAACCAAAAATTCGAAGATATGTGACATTCACCAAACCGCATTGGCCGTAATCCACCGGCGTGGTGGATGACGGGCCATTCCCTCTCCTAGAGAGGAGGCCTGATTCCCAGCAGTGGGAACATTAAAAGGCTGATTATGTATCACTACATAGTATAAAACAAAGTCGCTTTTTCTGTCCCGATATGTGCGCTTAAATCATTAAAACTACGCAACGGATTTTGATGCGGTTTTTTTTAATAGATAGAATGATTCAAGAGGAAGGTTTATATGTATAATATTTCACCCGAGCGAAGCCGGGCGGGTCGCTAGTATTGTGTGTATGCCAGTGTGGAGCCGCTGCACAGGACTTGCTTCACCTGCTATGCTGTCCATCTGCACAACCACTTGCACTGCAACCGCACGGCACGCTACTTTGTTATTTTCATGGAGTAACAAAGCAGCGCAGAGGCAGCGCTGCAGCCGCATTTGCGGCTAATTTGATGGCGCCTTAAGCAGACCACCAATAAAGGTCTCTGTATGTCCTTCTTGAACAGATATGAGCCATCCATCTTAAACCAGTCTGACAAAAAAATAAGGTCACTAGACGTCCTCAAGGAAACAAACAGATTGATAATACAACTTTCTTTGATCAAGTCCAAGCCAGTTAAAGGTGAACCTCACAGTATATGGAATGTCTCAATAAGATACTGCGACAAAAAGAAATTATATTGTCGGTCATATGCAAGACTATATTTGGTTACACGTCTGGTCCGAATAACAGGTCGAGCAGAAATTGTATCATTTTTATGATCGCGGGGCGGTGACAATTTTTATAGGATGACCAAGGTTGAAATATCCTTGTCCTTACCAATATTATAAAAGCGAAAGTGAGTTTGTTTGTTTGTCTGTTACGTCTTCACGCCTCAATGGCAAAAGCGACTCTCATGAAACTTGGTACACGGATAGAACATGTCCTGGAATATGACTTAGGATACTTTTTACTCGGAAGTATGTTCCCTTGGGATAATTTTCTGCTATCACGCGGGCGAAGCCACTGGGAGCAGCTAGTATAGGTATAAATGCAAATTAACCAAAATTAAGAGTGTTCATCACACCTTACGTCGCCCTAGAGCAATGGCACAAAATATATAGGTACAGAAGTCAATCTACATACTGTGCGCGCTCTCACAACGCACACATAGACACCGCTCACGGACACGATATCTCGGTAGCGTCTCGGCCCACTCGTCGAACAGTTCCGGGTCAAACGCTCATTAGTGTGCGTCCACCGAGCGTAGGTATTAAAAGTGAAGTACATACATGAGATTGTCTTCTGTACCTATCCATTTTGTGGCAATGGGTCGTCCGGTAACCGTCCGGACCGAGCCCAAGTCGTCGACGCGCGACGGCGCGGACTGTTCCACGCACTCCTTAAGGAGATGTCAGCAAATCGTAAGGGCCCAGCAGGGTCGAAACCTACTAGGGCCATGAGTTAAGTGAAAATGAACCCGCGGTACCCCGAAACGCAAGGTAAAGAAAAAATATAGGAGTGGGTTTTACTCAGTAAAAGTCTGATGTCCTCCCTTGAATTGGATGATAGGGCACTTAAAAAAAATCTTAAAAATCTACTCAGTAGATAAGACTTCAGCTAGAACTACATTAGACCGACGCACACGTGTAACACGCCTGATTTGTACGTAGAACGACGTCGCATGGCGTGAACCAAGTGTAGCTCAACAAGACTAGTTGCCATATAAAATGTATGGAGACCGACGCGCCCACACGTTTGCCACGTGCGCGCAGTCTAGTACTGCCTTAAAGCAAAAGCCGGCAAAAGCTGAGTCGCAAGTATTTGTTATTATTTTTTGTAATTAAATAAAGTTTTTTCTTTTTTTTTAAAGCCTATACTGTCCCACTGCTGAGCAAAGGCCTCCCCCGACCTCTTTCACGTATTAGTTTTCTTGATCCACCTCGAACCAGTCTCCGCGGTAGGCATCCAGGTCGTCTTGCCACCTCTTCCCAGGTCGACTTCGGCGGTGTCAAACATCTTCAGCTACCCACTACTAGACTCTTGCCCAACGGTCAGAGTGCTCGCGACTGATGTGACCCACCCCATACCATTTTAGCCTAGCAGCCTTTTTTCCTACGTCTATAATATAGCAAGTTTATTCTATTCTACTTAGTGTTACCTTAAATACGTCCGGTAGTGTAACCTAACAACAATATCTCCACGATTCGGAAGGTCGACCAGAACGAAAGCTGATGAAATACCCGCCTCAGATTGCGGGGAGTGGGCGCGTTTAGAGAGGGAGGGGAGGGGAGGTATCGACGTCTTTATGCAGGTCGCTTTCGGGTGGAAATGCTAGGGTTCGGACATTTATGTAAATTAAGAATTATGTACTATTCAAATATGAGATAAGATCACAAAGTAGAATTGTGATCTAATATGAACAGAGTAATAATTTCATTGCTACCTGTTGCCTGTGACTTGCGTGTCTGCATGTACTGTGCAGTTCATCATCTATACCAGTCTTTCCCAAAGTGGGCGATAACGCCCCCTTGTGGGCGCTGCAGGTCTCAAGGGGAGCGGGAAGAGACCCAGAAAGACCCGTTAATATACATAATATACATATCTAGGTCACAATAATTAATTAATTTAATTTGAAGTTATAGTGGTTTTTAAATAGGTGAAAAAATGGGGGCGCTATAAAATATTTATTCTCAAAGTGGGCAGTAGACAAAATAAGTTTGGGAACCACTGATCTATACCATAGTTTCCTAACCTTTTATAAACTACTACCTCCTTTACAAGAAAACAAAATTCCAACCATTCCCCTTTACACTATACTTAATCATACCAATTGTATATGTCTGTCTTATCTATTAACAAGACTAGTGGCCCGTCCCGGCTTCGCGCTGACAATAAATAGGTATAGTCTATGTTAGTCAGGGTGAATGTAGTTTTCCAATGGTGAATGAATTTTTGGAATCGGCACAGTAGTTTTTGAGTTTATTCATTACAAACATACATACAAAAATACAAATTTTCCCTCTTTATTATATTAGTGTAGATGGACGGCAGGGGAGAGGGAGGCCAAAGAAAAGATGGATGGATTGTGTGAGAAGTGATGTGAAAGAAAAGGGCGTTAGTGATAGCGTGACGAGTGACAGGACAGAATGGAAGAAAAAAACGTGTTGCGCCGACCCCAAATAAAACGGGACAAGGGCAGGAAGATGATGATGATTATATTAGTGTAGATAATTACAAATTAATTCACTCTCTCTCAGTGTGTGTAATAGTACTACTCGTGGTCGAAGTTGAGGGTCATGATTATTAATTAATTGATTTGCCTTTGGATCCGCGACCACATCCCACGAAAATCTCCAGCGCCTAGGGAATCTATGATCTACACTAATATATTATAACTCTGAAGTGACAGCTCAACAATTTTGAAGGGAACCGAATGATCCAACACACGTACCATACCACCATCGGTGAAACATTTGAGTGAGCATGATAAACTCTCAATCGCCATCCATGATGATAAAGAAGATGGACTATGTGCCGATATCATCACGCATGCGAGATTGCTCCGCACGCGTACCTCCCGATAATATCCATTTCATACAAGTATTTATTGTAATGAGCGGAATACGCACGCGGGACGGGTTTTTTTGCATTCTGAAATTATCTGCTTGCGGATCAAATCCGCATGCGTGATAAAATTCCCATGATATTAAAAACGCCCTTTATAATAAAAAAAGTTTAATACAATATTGGTTTTGTGGGATATTTTATTTTAGTGGTAATGTATATGTTTTTTATTATTATTATTTCTTGTATGCGTTGTACAGAAACTACTGTACAAGTAAATTGTAAATAAATATTACTATACAGAGAAAGTCCGAAAATACAAACGAACAATAAGCCAAATTCTATTCTAGACCACACACATACCTACCAATCCCACACTACCACAGCTAATGCATTCCTCTTCAAAAACTACCGAAAAAATCTTTCGTATCAGTCTGAAGTAGGTAAGCAATAGACTTGAACAATCTTCGAAAGGCAAATGACAGCATATTAAAATTCTTTATCACTTAATTCAGGAATCCCCAAGCGACCACCGGTGGCCGCGCATCTATTGTCTTACTATTGTGTCTCTAATTGACGGTATCTGAAGGGTTAAATGAGACATGCTTGTTCTTTAATATTACCATCCTTATGAGAACATTCAAATTAAAAGATTAAGTTGTTAAATGACCAGTTTATTTTGAGCTCCAGTGTAATATGCGTTACACTCAAATTCGCGTGTGTTGATAGCCTCGCGTTTGACCACAATCACACCTGATGGTAAGCGAAAATGTGGTCGAGGATTGAAAACGCTTGCCTAGAAGTAGATATTCACTAGCCACACACAATGCGACGAGGAGCCCTGTATGCCCGATGTCTACTAGAGCATTGTTTCTAAAAGGGATACCGTGATCCTGGAAAGTAGGACACAAGTGGGTTTTAGTCAGCAAAAGTCTGACACGCCCTCTCGCTCCACACTAGAACGGGAGAAATCACTGGATGTTTGACTATCTCCAAAAAGGGCGCGCATTCAAAAGAGATGGCGTGAACATTTCGCCACCGCTCTTTATTCTAACAATATTTATAAAATACAAAATTTGATGCTATTGTCATAAAAAAAACTTTTAGCATTTTCGTGGTTTTATTAAAATAAACATAGGAAACTACCCAATTGCCCATCGGCAGATTATTACTTTTTTTACCACTACAATAAACCAAGACAAACTGGCCATAAGATAAAACAATTAAAAATACAACATAACTGTTGTCCTTAAAACTAATCGAGTTGATTTCCTTATGTCACACCGTCATGAACGAATGGCATTGATCGGTATGTGTATATTACGAGCAAGATTACTTCTAAATATTTGCGGTCAGGTCTAGATTGCAAATATTCAACACCTTTCTAAAATTAGATCACTGTATATCCTTGAAAAAACATGTAAATACTGGAAATTGTTTTTAATTTTACATGACCTAGCGGCTCAGTCAAGCTTACTTTTTTGTAATTTGTTTCATTAACACTGCTCTCAAAACCACAAAATATGTAGGTACAGAAGTCAATCTACATACAAAGCGCGCTCTCACAACGCACACATAGACACCGCTCACGGACACGATATCTCGGAGTGCCTCGGCCCGCTCGTCGAACAGTTCCGGCTCAAACGCTCATTAGTGTGCGTCCACCGAGCGTAGGTATAAAAAGTGAAGTACATACATTAGTTTGTCTTCTGTATTTATCTATTTTGTGCTCAAAATGGTGAAGGAAAATGTTATATGGCAACCGGCACGTCCTAGAACCAAAAAATTTGAAAACATGTGATGTCTATCAACTATCATTGTGCTTGCCTGGTAGATTAGGACCCTTTCCCTCTCCTAGAGAGGAAGCCTGAGTCCCAGCATTGAAAACATCATATGGCTGATAAGCTTATTACGCTATGCTAGTTTCTCATTTCCCTTGAGAAGTAGACATTGGACATTAGTCTGTCTTTACTTTTCTACTACTAATTTGTGAGTACACGTTAGACCAGAAATGCCGCCCAGCAGAATTGAAGCCTATTAGGGCCATGTGGGATGGATAAGAGATCTTCGGGGCCCTGGAACAATGGCAAAGATAAACAGGAGTAGGTTTTTAGTCAGTAAAAGTCTGACACGCTCTCAAGTTTCACCCACAAAAAAAAAATTGACTAGCGTACCAGTCGGCAAGATGATTCGGGCACGCCAAAGTAACACCGCCTCTGTACTTTTTTTGTTGCATGAAGTTGTAATAAATTAATAATGTATTATAAAAAACTAGCTTTTGCCCGCACGGCTTCGCTCCCGCTCTTCCCAACTCTACCCTACTCTACCCTACTCTACCCTCCTCTACCCTACTCTACCCTAGACTACTCTACACTACTCTACTCTACACTACTCTACCCTACTATACCCTACTCTACCCTACCAAACTTCACATAAACCATCTGCTAAATAGTCCGAACAAAGCCTAAAAATTTGGTTTGGATAGGTGAGCCCGTTCTTGAGTTATAAAATAACAACGAAAAGTGGCATTGATTTTGCGCCCTCGCCGCCGCCGCCGCCGGGGTTCCAGCCCCGATTTCCAGCCACCGTAGACGCGGGCTCGTGGACAGCGAGCCGTGGGTAGCTCGCTGTCCGATCATCCGGTAATATCCGGACCGAGCCAAGGCGTCGACGGCGCGCACTGTTCCCGCGCGCCTCAAGGAGTTGTCAACAACTGGACGGGCCTATCTGGGTCGAAGCCTACCTACAGTTATCCGAAAGGAAACTAGAGCCCCGGTATGAAGGTTAGAAGGAACGGCGCGGGGTTTTTAGTCAGTAAAAGTCTGACACTATCTCCCGCTCCACCCAAGAGCGGGTTTTGTCAATGATGATTTTCCCCGTCGAGAGAGAAAAAAAAATTGGCTGAATATTCGCAACCCCAATTGCCATAAAAATAAATCTTTTTTTTTTTTCATGACACCCTCGGATCTTTCACATTATTCGCACTTTCATCACGCTCGCTACGGTGTGAGTGGCACCCGAGCGTATTCCTCTCGCCTTAAATGCCAGTACATACTGTGACAGTATTTTTTCTCATTTGATATATCAAAATGCTTCCTGCTCCACCCAGGCGATCAGCTGTTGTTATAGAGCTACTGTGCTTTAGAGGGGACGTGATAATGTAGATAATGAGACGACAGAAAAAACATATAGAACAAGAGAATGGTAATTATGTTTTCTATACATTACAAAGAAAAAAAATTTTGCGTCTGTTTGTTTGTATAATAATATCAAAATAACACTTTTTTACTAAATGCTACCAACCTATTGCAAAAATAATTTTTTTATTTGTGTGTGTGTTTGTTTCTTTCGGCTAATCTCCGAAACGGCTGGACCGATTTTGACGGGATTTTCACTGGTAATGAGTAATTCGAATCTTCTTGAAATTAATAGTCCGATTAGGACGAAGTCGCGACAATAGCTAAGTAAAATGAGACTTTTTCTTTGTTACCGATCGCTTGGCCCTTGGAATTATGAAACTACAAAGGCCTATTCCAGTATGGTCTAGCGTCCACTCAAATATGAGCCCCTTTGGATGCGAGGCTCCTTTGGGCCCGAGACCCTGGGCAGGGGCCCACTTCACCCAAGCCTTTTTTTATGGTGGGGAAAATCATCCCATGACAACCCCTACTTTAAGGCGGAGCGGGAGATAGTGGATTTTTTTTTTTAGTGGAGCCTTCATACCGGAGCTCGAGCCCCCTTTCGGATTACCCTGGCCCCAGTAGGCTTCGACACGGCTGGGCCCCTGCTGTTGCCGACAACTCCTTGAGGCACGCGGGAACAGTGCGTGCCGTCGACGTCTTGGGCTCGATCCGGACAGTTACCGGACGGGCGGGCAGCAAGCAAACCATGGCTCGCCGTCCACGATCCCGCGCTTCATCCAAGTCTGGCTACGCTACTGCACCCGTGCTCTTTCCTTAGCTCATTGCATTCCAGGGTCTTTTGCTAACAAGCACTTATGACTAAGTGAGATAATTTCATCACGATGACATTGTAGTTGTACGCATTACGCCCATTTTTTGCACAATGCGCAGAATACTAATCAGTTGAAATGTCAAAGCGTTGAATATAGAGCGATATGACGAATGATGGCATTCACTGATTCAGAACTTTGTTTGCTTTTTTATTTTTACTAGCTGCTATCAGCGACTTCATCTGCGTAAAGTAATAACCGGGCAAGTGCGAGTCGGACTCGCGTACTGAGGGTTCCGTACAAACTTACCAGTGAAAACAATTCAATTCCCGAATTGAGTTACGAAAATTTTCCCGAATCGCAAAAAAGGTTTTTTGTGACGTAAGTACAAAACAGTTTTCAGATATTTTTTTTATACTCGTGCTATGAGACATCGCTTGTTAAATTAACCCTTCAGATACCGTCAATTAGAGACACAATAGTAAGACAATAGATGCGCGGCCACCGGTGGTCGCTTGGGGATTCATGAATTAAACCCCCTACAGAAATTACGAAACTAGTTAGAGGTTTGCGTATATAAAGGTTTACCAAGTTTCGACATACGGGGTTTAATTTTATCACACTTTGCTTCCCATTTCCTGCTTTGGTCATTATGGCGACACTTGGGGGAGGTCTATGTTTAACAGTGGACGTCTTTTGGCTGAAATGATGATCATGATGATGACACTTTGCTCTTTTATATATTTTTCATTAACTTGTATCTACATTTATAATTTAAAAAAAAAATTGTAGAACTGCATAATGTCATAAAAAAAATAAAAAATAAATTATGGATAAAAAATTGCAATAAAACAAATGAAACACCTACGAAGTGGGTTCATCAACTCAAAGACATTTTGTTCTGACCCTGTCTATACTTTATGAAGTCTATCAATAATTTATTTATAAATAATACAAGTTTTATAAATAAATTCTTTCCGCTCATGACGTAAATTGCGTCAATTACAGCTCGATAACACGGCAACATAATATTTCATAAAGGAATTGTGGAGTACTATTTCATTGTGTCATTGTTTGTTAGTGCTTCACGCTCAAACGGCTAAACGGATTTCGATGAAATTTGCTACACGGATAGACCATATCCTGTAATAGCATATAGGATAGTTTTTATTGCATGAGTATGTTTCCTTGGGATGATTTTTTAATTTCACGCGAGCGAAGCCGCTGGCAGAATATTTTTATTTTTTTATTTCCACAACTACCACACAACGCCGCCTAGTCCCAAGCTAAGCAGAGCTTGTGTTATGGGTACTAGACAATTGATAAACATACTTATATATTTCTAAATACATACATATCTACATATATATATAAAAATGACCCCCGTTTTTCGTTGTCACGACTTGGCATGAAAACGGCTTGACCGATTTGGCTGATTTTTTTTTTGTTGTGTTTGTTATTGTGAGGAGAAGGTTCTTATGGAAAAAAAAATTTGGGTAGAGTAGGGTAGAGTAGGGTAGAGTAGGGTAGAGTAGGGTAGAGTAGGGTAGAGTAGGGAAGAGTAGGGTAGAGTAGGGTAGAGTAGGGTAGAGTAGGGTAGAGTAGGGTAGAGTAGGGTAGAGTAGGGTAGAGTAGGGTAGAGTAGGGTAGAGTAGGGTAGAGTAGGGTAGAGTAGGGTAGAGTAGGGTAGAGTAGGGTAGAGTAGGGTAGAGTAGGGTAGAGTAGGGTAGAGTAGGGTAGAGTAGGGTAGAGTAGGGTAGAGTAGGGTAGAATAGGGTAGAGTAGGGTAGAGTAGGGTAGAGTTGGGTATAGTAGGGTGGAGAAGGAAAGAGCGGGAGCGAAGCCGCGCGGGCAAAGCTAGTTAAAGATAAATTATTACATCCAGACACAGAACAAATGATTATGGTCATCACACAAACATTTGACCTGGGTAGGAATCGAACCCACGACCTCCGGCATAGCAGTCAGAGCCACTAACCACTAGACCAACAGGCAAGTCTATTTAATAGAAAGCTGAAGAGTTTGTTTGTTTTAACGCACTAATCAGAAACTACTGGTTTAATTACGATTTACGAGTAGATCGCGGGTTCAAACCCAGCCAGGCGCATTACTTTGTGTAATTTATTTCATCACCACTGCTCTCAAAACGGTGAAGGAAAACATCGTGAGGAAACTGACATGTCTTAAAACCAAAAATTCGAAGACATGTGACATTCAGCAACCCGCACTGGGGCCGCTTGGTGGATTACGGTCCATTCCCTCTCCTAGAGAGGAGGCCTGAGTCCCAGCAGTGGGAACATTAAAAAGGCTGACGATGATGATGATGACTGGTTTGATTTGCACAATTATTTTAGTGTTCTGATGAAGAATCAAAGAGATATCAGCAAACCGTAAAGACCTGGCAGAGCCGATCCCCTCTAGAATCGTGGGCATTTTCTGAAAAGGGAACCCGTGGTCTTAGCTTAAAAGTCTACTAAAGGATACAGGTGTGGTTTTAGTCAGTTAAAGTCTGCCCTCTCGCTCATATCTTTAAAAAAAAGCGAGGAAGGGTATATAACATCAGCATCATCACCAGAAAAGTAGAATTTTGTAACATTTGCTAGACTGACAAAAAAAAGTCTGACAATATGTAGACCTAACTTGAATGAATTATATTACCATTCACACAATATTCTCGCTTCAGTAATCTTATCAAGTTAGCTAGAGTGCTCATGTATCAAAAATATCGTCATCTAATCAGCCAATGCTATTCCTATACCAAGCGAATATTGGCGATAGTCGTTTGCTTTTCAAACTCTGTGTGACACATGTCTTCGAATTTTTGGTTCTAGGACATGCCGGTTTCCTCACGATGTTTTCCTTCACCGTTTTGAGAGCAGTGGTGATGAAATAAATTACCCAAAGTAATGTGCCTGGCTGGGTTCGAACCCGCGACCTACAACTCTTAAGTCGGGGCCGTTACCACTCGGCCACCACTGCTCTTTAGGTATACTATTTATATAAAAATAAAATTTTTAATCTAATCTTATTTTTAAATAAACACAATTTTTTGCTACCACTTAATCAGGTTGTCTTTTGTCATAGGCCTCCCCCATTTTCTTCCAGTTATTTCTGTCACGAGTTATCCTCCTCCACCCTTTCGGCAGGTCATCCTCTCATCATTTGATTTGACGTCTATTCAGTCTTGAAATATTATAGGTATCTTAATAGTCACCTAATAGTTGAGAAGTCATCGGTATAACAAAAACTACACAAGTTGCATCACAACCTACTCATAAACATTGAGAACTGGGCGATCCTTAGCATCAGGCAAAATAATGCGCGCCAACTCAAAGGAATTTTCTTCCTGCATTCCAAAAGTTCAAAAATTGTCATCGCCGAAAAAAAAAATTAAATGGCATTATAAAATTATTTATTCCATTCTGTCCTGTCACCCGTCAAACTATCACTAACTAAAAATTTTCTTTCATATCACTCCTCACAAAATCCATCCATCTTTTCTTCGGCCTTCCTCTCCTATTCTTCCTGCATTCCAAAACTTCAAAAACTATCATCGCCGAAATAAAGGAAAGGAATTTTCTTCCTGCATTCCAAAAGTTCAAAAATTGTCATCGCCGAAAAAAAAAATTAAATGGCATTATAAAATTATTTATTCCATTCTGTCCTGTCACCCGTCAAACTATCACTAACCAAAAAATTTCTTTCATATCACTCCTCACAAAATCCATCCATCTTTTCTTCGGCCTTCCTCTCCTATTCTTCCTGCATTCCAAAACTTCAAAAACTATCATCGCCGAAATAAAAAAAGGTTAAATGACATAAATATGCGCGCGAAAAATTAAACAATGACGTGTCGGCCATCTTCTTTTAAAAGATTCAGATGTCAACTGAAACGTCAACTACTTTTTTTTTTCAATTTCATTTTTGAGACCTTGTCCGTATCACTGGTCCGCCTAGTCTAATCCTTCATAGTAATATAACAGGTACCTCGCTACACTTTCAATAACACTATACGGCGGTTGTATTCGTATAAAAGACCAGCGTAACACCACCAAAGCATTCAGTAGCTATCCTGCAGTCAAACAAGAAGTGCAAGATGAGATTTCTGGTAATATACCATTTTTTTATTTATTTTGCAAATAGTGATAACAGAACGTTTTCAAAATGGCAGCAGTGATAAGCTTGGAATTTGATAATTTTATAATTTCATTTTTAATTTTGTTTTTGAATAATTTAAAATATCAATTTACTAACATTAAAAAAAAATCCTCAAGTGAAAAATTGGCGCCAAAAATAACATCAAACTTTTCATCTTCATCTGTCAAAGTTTCCCGCCAAAAATGTATTTTTACCTGACCAAGGAAGTGAATCAAACAGCCTAAAAAAACGTTCCGTTACAACTATTTATTTATTGAATCATTTATCTAATTGAACCTTGTCTTATTAATACGAAAGAGCTTAGAATGTTAATTTTTTCCATTAATCTTTTCACATAACTTACACTGGCAATAAATCCACCATTTATGGTATTTAAAACCGCATAGTTAAAAAGTCTTTGCCATCCATATTGATCCAATTAAGAGTAACTAGCAATTTCAATTAGTATGACAAGGTCGAATATCGAATATATTAAAATCTTACACCTATAAACCTGTTTGCCGTAATGTCACCAGTCTTATGAAGACAAATATAATTACTTACTTAATATTTCATGCCTTTTAAAGCATTTTTAATTTGATTACTCATGAACGTTTATTTATAACATTTCTTGTTCTCTCAAAATCCGAATGAATGCACTTCCCTTTTAATCAACTCGTGTCCCATTGTTAGCTAAAGGACTTATTTTCCCAAAAAAAAAACCTGTTCGCAACTGTTGCAGGCCAATACTTCCAATAGATGTCCATTTACTTACATTCCAAACAGTTGTCACTTCGATATCATTATGACACTCAAAATGTCCCAAATTCATAGACAAATATCTCACTACTGCCTACACAAACAAGAAGTCAAAATCAACAATCCAATACGCCTATATAAGTTTCCATTTCTAATCTTATCCCCCGCAGTGACAAGCTATTCAAAATAATGTACCAACATTAAAATTATTATTGCAAAACAATTATCATTCGGTCACATTATCATAATAGTTGTCTATGACTAAGCATTGTTTATCAGTGGCGCGACAATACGCGTATAAAATGTCAATCATCTGGTTTATAATTCTGAATGCTGGTCTAATTTATCGAGAGATTTAGTTACATGATATTGATATGTCAATTTATGTAGCGCGTATGTATACGGTATTTTTTTACTCAATTTACTAAACTACATCGGCTATACCCGAAAAATACTCTTGCGTTTATTCCGCCAGGATAACAAACCTACGACCAAATAGCTCATCTCATCAGCTCTTCTGTCACCTATGGGGATTGAAGAGCTAAACGAGATGGAGTACCCAGTTGCAAACACACGACCCTGGCGAATAGGACGCGAAAGCACATGTGTCAAAATTCAGACAGTACTCCTGTCAATTCCAAAAAATAGTTGCCATCAAAACTCATAGTAGGTCTCAAGTAAATTAGTAATTAATACATAATAACTAATTTCAGCAAAAAATAAATACTTCCAACGATTAATTCATGAATCCCCAAGCGACCACCGGTGGCCGCGCATCTATTGTCTTACTATTGTGTTTCTAATTGACGGTATCTGAAGGGTTAATAATGAAATCTAATCGATCAAATCAAACCACGATTAGATCTTCGTATCGATACATCAATAGACACAATAAAATTGATTGATGTGGGAAAAGTGTAAAATTGACGTTTGTTCTACGTATGCTCGCGTGTTTGAAAACAATAGAATTTTTATTATTTTTGTTAAATGCATGATCGAGTTTGCATTGTTATTATAAAAAAAAATCTTGAACTTGTCTTTTTTATAAATCTACCATCTCTTAGACGCCATTGTATTGGTTTTCTTTCTTTTGAAGATAAAAACATGTACTAAGCTGATAGCGAACACTAAAATCTTCGAAGGCTGTGACAAATACTGTAATTTCCTTTGTTGTCGTCAATTAAAATACTAATAGTTAGACGTCTAGGTAAATTCCAATATCCTGTACTTTTGATGCATGTCCAAGTAATTGTCGTTAAAAAAAACTAAGACCGCCATTATACCATTTATACCCATACATAATTTATGTAAAAGTATTACTTTTACATAAATTATGTGTGTGTTTCTTTTTTGGTGTATAACCAAGTTTATTATATTCTAAAAAGACCATTTGGGCCAAACACTGTCATCTTACATGACTCCTAATACTGGCAATTTGTGAGTGAAATATATTCATTCTTATTCCTCTTACAAGGTACATAGATCACCACGCCCTCTATAAATAACTTCCGTCCTCCATGGTAACAACAAAAAACCCTCTAAAGATAGAAAATCTGATCTCATTCTTGCACAATCCAATCAAATGATTCAATAACCAATCATCGCGCGCAATAACAAAAAATGTCAATCACATTCCGTTCCACGCAATGTCATTATCAAGGCCACAGATTAAAAAAACGTACCATAAACGATATGTAATTATTTTTACGAGGCGGTAACCATTTTTTTTGTATGTGAACCAATATGGTCGTAATTAGTTCGTGGTGAGCATGCGAAATTGCGATTTTGTCGAGGTTTAGTGGTGATTGGAATTAAATAGGCGAATGAACTTGAAAAATTGACACTAATGAGTTTGGTATAGCTCTGTAATAAATGCAAGCATTCAAGCATTTTCTCTGACATTATCTCAATGTATACAGTCTCTACTTGCAGTCTATCTGTGATCATCTTTATCTTTAGACAATCTTTTTTCACATAATCCATTTAATTGGTTTTTCCATTGTCTTACTTACATCTATCCACATTTTACACTCAGTACTTATCTTAATATATCTGACAGATGCTGCATATCCTCTTCTTACATTTATGTTAATCTGACTATCTGTGGTAATTTACATATATCATTGAGCCCTTTAGACTAATATTCTTTCACACATTTCATTTAGTTGATTGATTTATTATTTGTTTAATTAATTATCTCTACACTAATAGCTATCCACATTTCGCCTGATGTTTAGACTCTTGTCTTTCTCCGACATCTGAGAAGTATTTTCTTCATCACTTCAACCATAACGCAACACGAAACTACTTTTCACACGACTAATTTAGCACAGCACTACGGTACACGCACAATATGTCATAACCATAACGCACACGTGGTGTCAAGGTCTCTTATTGTAATTCAGAGTGCAGGCACATCACTATCGTTGTGTTATTGTTGAATCATGCGTTCCGTTGTATTGTGTAGTAGTTGCATATTTGGAATTTAGAGGTCGAATTGAAATTAATTTGTTCGATGTTTTAGATTGTTAGTTAGATCTGTAATCAAACGGTTGATTATTTTTTTGACTTTAAACGATGGATACATACTAATAAAAAAAATTGTGTTCATTGACAAAATGGCGCCCGAAAGAAACCCACCCATACTACAATTGCTTTATGATGGTGCGGATGACAGCTGTCAGATTCATACAATATAGCTACCTATCCTATTCTATCATCTTAAAGAAGCATATTTTCGTCCTGCTCTCATCCTACCCATGCTATGTAAAATACCTAAATTACCTTCTCACTCTAAATCAACAAAAACGAATTATTCAGTAGGTAACCGTTTCAAAAACCAAACCAAATCCATTATTCCGATTCTTTACACGCAAAAACAAAATCATGGCGTCCCTTTGTCCTCCAAATTCAAATCCGTTAAAACATTCTGTCACGTAAAGAAAAGTTTTAGGCCAATGTCAAAAACCATACAGCCTCAACCGTCAGTTTTCATTCCAAGATGGCGACTTGCGAAATATTTTGATTAAATTATTTAAGGCGTTGGCCCGTTCTAGAAATGTTAGTAGATACGGTTTATTACGATATAGTAATTGTAAATGGAGTTCAGGCTAGGTTATTGTATAGATTAGGGATTGGTGAAACCAGTTTTGAAGTTAAGTACCATAGACTATTCAAATGTTTAGGAAATCAGCGACTGTTTAAAGTTCTTTGTCTCTCTACTCTTGAAATACATAAATAAAATTATAAATGCATAAACTAAAGACACAAATTAATTTATTTATTGATCAATGAGTTGCGGGAACTCGATGGATGCGAGACGCTCAGGACCGTTCATTGTGGCGACACTTGGGGGAGGCCTATGTCCAACTGTGGACGTTTTTCGGCTGTGATGATGATGATGATGATTTGCATATATTTAGCTTTATAATTTTTTTTTTATGTAAGATCTCAATGTACCATATACTTAGAAATAAATATTTCTTTCTTTCTAAAATTTTCCTGATATTTTGCTCGCAAAAGTAGCTTAGAACCCATCAATGAAAGTCCAGATCATCTCATTCCACATTTTTTTTTAATTCGATGAGAATGTCTAGAGATTTCTTCTTTACAAAAAAAAAAACTGTCAACCCATTTTAGTTCTAAACGCTATTCAAAAATAGTTTTTAGAGAAATCTGTTTTTCTAGAGCGAAAAAGTCGCGTCACATCGCTAGAAACATCACCGACATACAAACTAGAACAATCGATACCCAGAAACCAACTAGAGCTAGTTTTTACACAATACCAATTGTTGCATGGTTCCTGTTAAGCGATTAACTGAATTAACATTCGTTTCACAATTTAAACGCTGTGCGAAAAAAAATAAACAGACCGGCAACAAAAAAGTTGCTCTGTAAAATATTTACGTTGATTAACACTGACATTAAAAGGAGATTTGTTACACCTAAATGACAGGTTTGGAATTGGAATTGACAGTTTAGTATTGAATCATTTATTGATGTTCTAGTTTGATTAATGGGCATATCGTTTACTGAATAAAAAGTGTTGATATGATAAATGATGTACAATTTAGTGGTCTTACTATTACATGATCAGAAGACAACGTAATTCATACATTTTGGATTTAATTCATGAATCCCCAAGCGACCACCGGTGGCCGCGCATCTATTGTCTTACTATTGTGTCTCTAATTGACGGTATCTGAAGGGTTAATTGGTACAATAAAAAGCCAATTGCGACGATACTTAACATTTGGAATTTACTTAAATTTTGTCGACAATTCAGATCAGCGACAAAAAGTTGCCAACCAGTGGCTCAAGTGTAGCCACTCTACAAATGCAATGCTAATAGAATTTTATCAAATCAACTTTTTTCGGTTAATTTCATTACTACGGCACCAGCAATCATGTTTTTAATTACACGTATGGTAATGAAAAGACCGTCATTATTTGGCCTAGCAAAAAAACAGGAAATTTGCAATGCCGTACAAATATTCTTCTGTATGAAATTCACTTAATCATTCATATTTAACCAATTAACTAAACACACTGGGCATCATGCCCATTGACGACGATGAGACGTCCATTACAAAAAAAAAACGGACACACCCGACCAAACCCGTTATTAACGCGTTAACAAGCAGCTAACTAGTTACTGTAACGGATAACGATAATAACGGAAGTACTCATTGAGTTATTATAACGTTAATTATTTCCTAATCCGCATACGTTATTTCAAGGCGTTAACGCAATGAAGAAATGTTATAAAACTTAGCGAGAACGAATGCTAATGATTTCACGCTTTGTTTCGCTGTTAATTACAAGTTTTCTTCTTTATTAACATAAATTATGTTTATGATCTGATAATAGTTTAAGCAAAATGGTGTTTTTTGAGCAACTGTATGATTAATGGTTTGATTGCTAAGTGTGAATTAAAGATTTATGGACCACTTAAAGTAACTAATAAGCTTCTAGTTTTGTTATTGTTATTGTTGAATCAAGGATAACAGATGCTTAGTCTATTACTTGAATCTTCCATGATATACTTCTTTTTACATCTATTATTACTTCAATTGTCTTCCACGGTCACTCTTTCGAACCTTCCCGCATTCCTTGATAGTCAAGACAAAGCCTATCATAAGTAAGTACATGGGAGCATGTACTAAAAGCCACACCGTCATCACCATAACCGCCTCAACTGAAGACCCAAAATCAATGTTCTAAAACTGTTCCTTCTTCAACAGATCGCCTTTGTTGCCCTCGTCGGCTATGCCTCCGCCAGCGTCATCAGCCCCCTGGTCTACGGGGTCAACGCCGGTGATGCCCAGGCAGCCCACATCGACGCGGCCGTAGCAGCACAGGACCATGCCCGCGCCTGGGGCGAAGGCCAGGCCCGTGCCGCTGAAGCCGCCGTCCAGTACAACACTGAGGCAGTACGTCAAGTTGCTGAAACCAACCGAGACCTCCACGAGAACGCATACTGGGGAAGCGTTGCCGCCAACCAGAACGCCGTTGCTGCTGCCCAGTCCAACGCCGCCGCTGTTAGCGGAGTCGTCGCTGCTCGTGCCGGAATCGCCGCTGGTCTCGCTGCCGTTCCCTACGCCGGATACGGCGCCGGATACGCCGCCCCCTACGGCATTGCTGCCGCTCCCTACGGCATCGCCGCTCCCTACGGCATCGCTGCTCCCTACGGCGCCCACGGCCTCGCTTACCGCGGCTGGTAAACTGGTAACCGATTCCAAAAACCGTTATTTCAAAAATAACAGTTATTTTTAATATAGCTGTTATTTTTTTATAACTGTTTTTGGTAGTACCTTCGTCGGTTGTATCTGGCAAGACTGGTGGTGTGTTTTCTATATCGGCAGTGTTGCCAGGTAATAGTTGGCCAGGGTAGTAACTCCACCTCCCAAATGGAATGAAACATGCTCAAACGAACTAAGGTCTCATATAGTAACTCTCTTTGTAAATAAAAGTAAATAAAACATGCCATCACTGCCAAAGTGTAAATAAACACGTTTTTACAAAACAGTTTAAAGCCATTTGATTTTCGAACACCTTTTCACCTAACCCTAATTTCCTATCATCATCATCAGCCTTTTAATGTTCCCACTGCTGGGATTCAGGCCTCCTTTCTAGGAGAGGGAATGGGCCATAATCCACCACGCAGGCCCAGTGCGGGTTGGTGAATGTCACATGTCGTCGAATTTTTGGCTCTAAGACATGCCGGTTTCCTCACGATGTTTTCCTTCACCGTTTTGAGAGCAGTGGTGATGAAATAAATTACACAAAGTAATGCGCCTAGCTGGGTTCGAACCCGCGACCTACAACTCGTAAGTCGGGGCCATTACCACTCGGCCACCACTGCTCTCAATTTCCTATACATCCCACAGATTCAAAGATTCAAGATTCAAACAATTTTATTTCAAATAAACCATTTACAGACACTTTTGAAATGTTTAAAAGTCAGAGAATAATGTGAAAGAAACTACACACCTATATATCTATACTTATGAATAAATAAATGCAATTTTTATTTTTGGCTATCTATTTTTTCCGAGCAATGTCTGAAAGACCTGGATCGATTTTATTTATTTATTTATTTTCATGGGCACACCAACGACTTATTTACAATATTTTGACGGGACTTTGACTGGTAAATAGCTGATATTATAAATAAGAACTTATAGTACTTTTATATTTTAAAAAGGATTAGGGTTTAACGCAAAATTGTGACCAAATAGCATTGTGCTGTTTTAGGACCAATTTCGGGAACCAGCTAGTGAAATCGGGGATGACAACCCCTGTGTGCGCTTGCTTCGCTCGCTCATTAGACCCCGCCATTTCCTTCTAACTTAACCTGTCCGAGTCAGGGTGCCCTAAGTTTCTTAATAATTGTAAAAAGTCCATTAGTATTTAGTGTACAAGTATTATTTTTATTAGAATATTATAAGATCTGAGTTATTTAGCAGAGTAGGCAGAAACAAACACAGCACAGCTTGTATCACAGGCGTATATTTTTACTGACATTAATACAAATCAACAAGAACCTTAGCAACGCTTATGTCATTGGCATGATGCTGCATTGCTATAAGGAGGTCTACTCTCCATCAATTTTTAATGAAGAAAAAGATTTTTGATGCACATTTAAAAATATCCGTTAAAAAAAAAAGAAAGAATGAAAGAATAAAGAATGTTAAAGAATGTTTTTCAATAAGGAGTGCACTTGATTTCAATAGACTTTCTAGGGAACTTGATATCGACTTGTTCTGCACCAGTGTGCCGTCCTTGCGACGACAAATAGCACAGACATTTTTTTTTTTTTTAATAAAATAGAAAATTGTAATCACACCTCACATTTTCACGTACTTTCCCTCTCGATATAAAATACATTTTTTTTTTGTCTACGTGTGGAGGCTTGTAATTAGCAATTTGAAAATATCACACTTTGTATATCAATTATTTTGTTAGTCTGTAAGCCTTCTTTAAAATGGAATAAATAAATGTATTCAACTGAATCAAGCGAATAGAACTATGAATTCAACATCATCTTCCTGCCCTTGTCCCATTTTATTTAGTTAGTTTTTTTTCTTCCATTCTGGTCTGTCCCCCGTCACGCTATCACTAACCCTTTTCTTTCATACCACTTTTGACACAATCCATTCATCATTTCTTTGGCCTCTCTATCCCTCTCCATCCCTCCACATGTATACTCATAACTGTTTTAGTAACATGCGTTTCATTCCTCCTCTCCATCATCATCATCATCATTTCAGCCGACAGACGTCCACTGTTGGACATAGGCCTTCCCCAAGCGTCGCCACAATGATCGATCCTGCGCGTCTCGCATCCATCGGATTCCCGCAACCTTCACCAGGTCATCGGTCCACCTTGTAGGAGGCCTTCCGACGCTGCGTCTTCCAGTCGCCACCCTAGAACCTTTCGGCCCCAAAGGCCATATGTTCTGCGAGCAATGTGCCCTGCCCATTTCCACTTAAGTTTCCTCCTCCTCGCATGACCATAAATAGAACTATGTATAAAATCGAATTAAATCAAATCAATTAACTAATAGAAACCAATGAATTTAGATTTCAACTAATTATGACAAATTAACCTGTCAGGCTTAATAGACTTTGATGTAAATCGATTAAAACTAAAGCCTTGGAATAGTTTTCAAGCCTTTGTTTTAAGACAAGTAATAAAGGAACCTCCCGCTACGGCTGGAGCGAGAGGGTGTGTCAGACTTTTACTAAGAAAATCCTACCAGGCCCACGAGTACATATCTTAATCTGCAAGTGGTTTAATTCTATTTCTTTTTTAAATTAGTTTTTTTTTTGTTATTATAATATGTGAGCATAATATAATGCTCACATATTAGAAGCGATAAAAAATATTTTCACACCACCTGCAAGAAAATGTCAAATTATATGTCAAGCAACCTTAACCTAAAGTGAGTCATTAGTGGCCGGGGGCACAGCCAGTCAATAATGTTTTCATTATGACCCGCTGGTCAATAATGTGACTATTATTTTCTCACAGTAGGCGTAAAAAGTAGAGTATCTTGATGATATCGTTGAGTGTCTTTGCCTTGGGCTAGCTTGAATCCATCGCTGCATTCAGGATTCTTGTACCCTCGCTTTGCTCGTGAGTTCAATCCCGAATCCTTCATTGCGCTCGAGATTCAATATGACGCCCGTGTCATAAGACATAACTTTAGCCCCTCGGTGCATAATCTACTATTTATTTATTTATTTAAACTTCTATAGGCTAACTTAATGCAACAAGGCATTCTCTTACATTCAATCTTTGTGTAGTGAAATATATAACAAATATTTATGTAATTCATAATATGATTTTTAGTGTCCATGGAGTTTCTTGCACGTTATTCTCCATAGAGATCAACGCTTTGGAACGTGCAATTTAGCTTCACTTTTTTTTACTGACCGACATTTTGACAATAGGGTAGTTTCCTGGGTCAAAATAAATACATTTTATTTAGTCCGTGTTTTAGATTATAAAAAAATATTGGACACGTATTTTATCTTTTTTAGATTAAACAAAAAATAACAAAGATACAGCTCATTAAAGTTACTTGTGACGTCACCCCGTGCGAAAAAATGTAGCATACGTAACTTTAATGGGCTATATCTTTGTCATTTTTGGTTTAATTTACAAATAAAAAAATACGTGTCCCTTATTTTTGAATACTCTAAAAGACGGACTAATTACATTTTTTTGGCAACTAGCCCATTCAAAAGTGCCTGTAATTGGTCTATCACTGCATAGTATAAAACAAAGTCGCTTTTTCTGTCCCTATATCCCTATGTACGCTTAAATCTTTAAAACTACGCAACGGATTTTGATGCGGTTTTTTTTAATAGATAGATTGATTCAAGAGGAAGGTTTATATGTATAATATAGCACCCGAGCGAAGCCGGGGCGGGTCGCTAGTTTGAACTAAACGTTTCTGATTTCTGATGGGTCTACGCTAGAGGAGCCGAATACGAGCGGAGCTCAAAATTGTGTTGCTCAAAAACTCCTCTAGAGTTGATCCACACTACACGAATTTGAGCTTGGCTCGTGCTGCGCTCGTGCACTGCATTTATTATCATTTATTCAATACACTGCTCTAATAGCATAGACCCAACTTTAGTTTACCATAAATACTTTTAATAAATACTTTAAATGATAAATCTAGCGCCATCTATCGGACTATTAAAATTACTAGATTTTTTTTATTACTATTTTTGACAAGCGCAAGCTTGACCACCATCTCACCTGATGGTAGGTAAGCGATGATGTGGTCGACGATGGAGAACGCTTGCCTAGAAGTAACATATTCACTAACCTGTCAGGAAACCGTAGGGGCCTAGTATGACCGAAGCCCGCTAGGACTGCGAAGCAGTAATGCTAGCAAAGGAGGAGGCCGACCGCATCAGGCAATTGCGCCCTCGCCGCCGCCGCCAAGATTCCGATCCCGATTTCCGTCCACCGTAGACGCGGGCTCGCGGACGGTGAGCCATGGGTAGCTCGCTGTCAACCGTCCGGTAACTGTCCGGACCGAGCCCAACACGTCGACGGCGCGCACGTTCAGGCGCGCCTCAAGGAGTTGTCAGCAACAAGAGGGGCCCAGCTGGGTCAAAGCCTACTGGGACCAGGGTTATCCGAAAGGACGCTCGAGCCCCGGTATGAAGAGGCTACAAGGAACGGGGTGTGTTTTTAGTCAGTAAGAGTCTGACACTATCTTGCACTCCGCCCAAGGGCGGGAGTAGTCATTATATGATTTCCCAACGCAAAAAATAGCTTACTTCTGTTATATTTTCTTTGCGAAGTACATGCCAGATTCTAGAAACCTTGAAAAGTATAAAAAAAGGATAAAACCATCAACGACTCCAATCCTCAAAAAACCACTTCCTGAACTAAAATATCGTTCAAAATACCACCAAGAACAAAGAATGCATTCTGGCGTACTCAGCCAAGCCCTGTTAACAAACGACAGGTCATTCTGACCTTTAAGGTAATGATAATAAGAGCCAATTAGGTTTGTGTGTGTGCGGGGAACAAGTTACTTGATATCTGGACTGCCTTGGTGAGGGCGTAGGCTTTTGTTGATCGTGACATATTGGTGGATAGGATGGTGGACTTGTTGGGTTAATCAATCAGTTTTACAATTTGACTGGCCTGTTGGTCTAGTGGTTAGTGGCCCTGACTGCTATGCCGGAGGTCGTGGGTTCGTTTCCCATCCAGGACAAATGTTTGTTTGATGAGCATGATCATTTGTTCTGTGTCTGGGTGTAATTTATCTATAATATGTATTTATTTAGAAATATATGGTATGTTTATCAGTTGTCTAGTACTCATAACACAAGCTCTGCTTAGCTTGAAACTAGACGGCATATATCACACAAAAAATATTATTAATATTACATATATATACATGCTCCTTTTTAGGGTAAAAACGGAACCCTTATAAGATCACTTTGTTGTCCGTCCGTCTGTCTATCAAGAACCTTTATCTCGAAAACGCGTGGAGTAATCGAGTTCAAATTAAAACCACTATACTCAGGTCAACGGTCTCTTGAAGCTGTGAAGAAATCAAACCTTTGAGTTAACCCTTCAGATACCGTCAATTAGAGACACAATAGTAAGACAATAGATGCGCGGCCACCGGTGGTCGCTTGGGGATTCATGAATTAACAAAAACAAAAGATACAGCCGTTTAGGTAGCAAAGAACGCCATGAAGCAAGGTCTCATAGCACAAGTATAGCTCGCCAACTCAGCAATAGCTGGGCGTCAAACACTGTTTTGTAGCTTTATGAAAATTTCTAGAAACTATGACATAAAACGTTAACAAGCTTTTAATGAAAACCATTTTTTCATAGCAAGCTTTTATAGCTCGGTATACTTATATAATTAGTACTCGTCAAGACGAATCATACGAGCTCAAACTCGGTGGGGTTATATACTACCAAGTTCTTATAGCCACGTTCCGGTTCCATCATCAGATCAGCTCCATGTCATAATAATTTTGCATTGTCACCTGATTTACACACGCATGCAAAATGTCAGCTCAATCGGTAACCGGGAAGTGGGTCAAATTTAATTTACAATATTTGATGACAGACAAACATCGGGACAGGTGAAACTAAATAAAAGCTTGTAAAAACTGCAGGTTTTAGCAAGAACTGTATCACCTAACAAGCTAGCCACGCTCGCCATCCTTTAAACCCGTATGTCCGCAAATACATTTGGACGAAATAATTTATGAATGTAGATCACCTTGAGGACCGTGCAGAATAAATAAAACAAGATCTCATTACGCATATATTATTAACGTACTAAATATTTACAGAACCTGTATTAACATTCGCACTTCCTCTATTAATATTTAAATATATAAGTAGCAGTGTCAATATATAAGTAGGCTGAATGGGTTTATCTTTGCTTTATGGTGACTGACGTGCGCTGGCTGTATGGATTCGACCTTTGCCTTTTTTATTCAAATATTTCGACAACGTTCGAGAAAAGTGACTTAGGGCTCGACGCCGAGTTGCTTGCCTGTCCGTTTTCTATCGTTTACATTTCGGGGAGTGTGCACTGGAGCTACACAATTTAATTCCACGTAGTCCGTTCCATTATCAGACCACAAGAAGTACGGCGATGCGCCACCGGTACATGGTGGACATCCCACGCATATGTACAAAGCGTTTTGGGAATACATTAATTATGCGTACAGCTAAGGAGTGGAATTCCCTGCCGGAGTCTGTGTTTCCACAAGCTAGCTAGCTATAACCTTGGGGTCTTTAATCAAGAGTGAATAGATTGCTTCTAGGCAAGCGTGTACATCATCGCTTACCATCAGGTGAGATAGTGGTCAAATGTGAGGAAAAAAAACACATAAACACGTTACGACGAAGCAATGTGCCACGGCACAGCAACGCGACGTGTAGGTCAACGTCACGGTGCCGTGACGTGGACTTTCACGTCGTGCAAGGTAAATAACGTCACGACAACGCATCGTGGCACGTTGAACGACGTCGTATTGACGGTGGCGCAATTATAGAATTGCCGCAGTTAATTTCGAGAAACGGACCACACTAGACGTGTTCTCCTTCTGCTAATATTAAGAAGACGGATAAAGAAGAAATAGATACAAAGAAAACACTGGATCCATCCATATCTTTCAGTCATAAATAACGGGAGTCACTTCGAGAAAAAATATAGTGCACGGTGTGATTTTACGTCACTACGACGTGCCGTGTTACGATGCACGTTGCGGAAAGGGACTTTTTGAGAGTGATTCGTGAAATAATAATAATAGTTTAAAAAACTAAAAAACACGCTTTTAAGTCACGTGACTATTTTTTTCGTATCCCATTCAGCAAACCCTTTCATTTAATACCCATATCATGGGGGTGCATTTCAAATAGCCTGTCCGCCATGTTGGATTTAAGTCACGTGACTATTTTTTTCGTATTCCTGACAGCAAGCCCTTCCTTCCATTTGATACCCATATCATGGAGGTGCATTTCAAATAGCCTGTCCGCCATCTTGGGGAGGCCGCCATCTTGGATTTGTAATGACGTTTCTTAGCTAGTCATGTATTGTCATCAGAACTCAGAGCGTATACAAAATTTCATCCTGATCAAAGACCAGGAAGTGGGTCAAATTAAGATTCCAAGATTTTCTTACATAGTTACAAGTGAAGCTAATATAAGCGTGGTAAAAAGAAAATGGCAAAAAAACATATCCGACATTGTTAATAGGGAGAAGCGATATAGATGGATTCAGTATTTTCTTTGTATCTGTTTCTTCTTTATCCGTCTTCTAAATATTAGGAGGAGACGAACACGTCCAGTGTGTTCCATTTCTCGAAATTAACTGCGACAATTCTACAAATGAGCCACCGTCAATACGACGTCGTACAAGGTGGCACGTTGCGTTGTAGTAACGTGATTATTTACGTTGCTCGACGTCGATTTCCACGTCACGTGGCACGTTGCGTCGTCGTAACGTGTTTGTGTTTGAGCTCTTAGGCCAGGTTTCTGAATTGAATATTTTGAGGAACGTCTCAAACCCTTCTTTCAAGCGAAATTTTGACATGTTTACAGGCTTAAGTAGCGTTTGAGAAATAGCATAGTCGGTCTCATAATGTTCCCACTGTTGGGACTTACGCCTCCTCTCTAGGAGAGGGAATGGGCCGTAATCCACCACGCGGACCCAGTGCGGGTTTGTGGATGTCTACGAATTTTCGGTTCTAGGACATGTCGGTTTCCTCACGATGTTTCCCTTCATCGTTTTGAGAGCAGTGGTGATGAGATAAATTACACAAAGTAATGCGCATGGCTGGGTTTGAACCCGCGACCTACAACTCGCAAGTCGGGGCCGTTATTACTCGGCCACCACTGCTACTTCACCCCGTTCCTCCTTGCCTTTCATATCGAGGCTGAGTTACCTTTCGGAGATTACCCTGGCCCCAGTAGACTTCGCGCCTACGGTGGCCGGAAATCGGGATCGGAATCCCAGCGGCGGCTGGGGTGTGAGCGCCGTTGCCTGTTGCGGTCGGCCTTCTCCTTTGCTAGCATTACTGCTTCGCAGAAAGAGGCGACCGCCTGCCTCTCCTCGCTCCGGACCATGGCCTGTACCAAGGCTCGGCACGAGAGATCGCCGCCGCCGATCGCCCTCACGAGAGCACGGCAATTCCGAAGCAGCTTGACCGTTTTTTTTTTGTGTTATCCTATTTGCTAGTTCTGAAAATAGGTCGTAGTCAGAGTAGGGCATAGTTAACTACTAATTTTGTAATCAGATAACAAATTACGATTAAAAGTAGTTACCTAAAATGCTCTACACTATTGTAATGAACATATCTATGTATCAATAACTCAAATACTCAAAGATATCTGACCATCGAGTCTTAAATCAAAATTATCTTGCTAAGCTGTAATGAAATTCCTAAATGCATGTTGCGGTAGAAGTTAAAACAGGTTTTACACAAAATTTCTATTTTCTTTATTATTTCAAAGGAGAAAGTTTGTCATTGTGACTGAGGTGGAATTACTGTAGTGACCAATTTCCATGTGCATCAAACGACGTTTTTCAACACACGAAGATAAAATTAAATGGGGGTTTAAGCGCGACTCATGGGTCGCTTAGCGCCCAGCCTGATACGATAAATGTAATAAATTGTGGCGGGGGCGAGTAATTACTCTTTTCAGCACTAGTTCTAGAAACAGTAAATTGTGTGTCTAAAAGCGGTAGGGATAAGGGCAGGTATTCAAGTAAGTGTATCGAAAAAGTGTTTTCTGTACTCAGTTATAACTTATCAATACTGCGCGTTTATCATCATCATTTTAGCCGAAAGTCATCCACTATTGGACATAGACCATGCCCAAATTTCGCCACAAAGACCGGTCCTGTGCGTCTCGTATCCATCAGATTTCCGCATCCCTCACCAGGTCTTTTCTCTACCTTGTGGACTGCGGTTTATTTTAGTCCTTTTTTTTAATTCATGAATCCCCAAGCGACCACCGGTGGCCGCGCATCTATTGTCTTACTATTGTGTCTCTAATTGACGGTATCTGAAGGGTTAATGTGAATTCATTAAACACATGGAAAGTCACTGCAACAGTCGGCTCCATAAAACCCTCACCTGCGGCTCGGATACAAATTCTATCTTAGTCCAATAGCAAACTTTCTCAACTTGTTTCCAAATGTACTACTCCGACAATCTTTAAAACAACACAAGAAACTTCTACCGTAACACTGAACGCATAAACGTAGGCTAACCGGTCGTAACAATACAAGGCTGTATACCACGCCTAGACGAGTCTAGACTTGTTATTGTGATGCCTAGCTAGTCTAGGTTATCTGCTCAGCTTGTAGGTAAGTAGCCTATGTACCAAATCAATTTGAATTCATTGTAGGGAATGCGGAACGATGATGAGAGCGAGTTGATAAAAGTTTATAGTCTACTAGCTCTTACCAGCGGCTTCGCCCGCGTATATAAAATATAGCCAACTAGCTGCTCCCAGCGGCTTCGCCCGCGTGATATCATAAAATTATCCCAAGGAAACATACTTCTGGGATAAAAAGAATCCTATGTCCTGTTCCAGGACATGGTCTATCCGTGTACCAAGTTTCATCAAAATCGGTTTTGGCATTTAGGCGTGAAAACGTAACAAACAAACAAACTCACTTTCGCTTTTATAATATTAGTAAGGATGTCACTCAGGAATAAAGCAGCTTTCTATCTGTGAAAAAAATTTAGCAATCGGACCAGTACTTCCAGAGACTACCCCCTACATACAAACTTAGAAATTTGACCTCTTTATAATCTATATATATAAAAATGAGACCCGTTTTCCGTTGTCACGACATGGCATGAAAACGGCTTGACCGATTTGGCTGATTTTTTTTTTGTTGTGATTGTTATTGTGAGGAGAAGGTTCTAATGGAAAAAAAAATTAGGGTAGGGTAGGGTAGTGTAGGGTAGAGTAGGGTAGAGTAGGGTAGGGTAGGGTAGGGTAGGGTAGGGTAGGGTAGAGTAGGGTAGGGTTGGGTAGAGTAGGGTAGGGTAGGGTAGAGTAGGGTAGAGTAGGGTAGAGTAGGGTAGAGTAGAGTAGGGTAGAGTAGGGTAGAGCAGGGTAGAGCAGGGTAGAGTAGGGTAGAGTAGGGTAGAGTAGGGTGGAGTAGGGAAGAGCGGGAGCAAAGCCGCGCGGGCAAAAGCTAGTGTTAGTATAGATTAATTAAAGTAGGTACTTAATCCAGCCCTTGAGGTGCCCCAGGTGTCGTCACTGTGCGGAACGCCCGGAGGACATGGTGGAGCACACAGTAGAGGTGTGCCCCGCTTGGGCAGAGCATCGCCGTGCCCTCGTGAGGGCGATCGTCGGCTGCGATCTCTCGAGCGGGGCCTTGGTATAGGCCATGGTCCGGAGCTAGGAGTAGCAGGCGGTCGTCTCTTTCTGCGAAGCAGTAATGCTAGCAAAGGAGGAGGCCAACGGCATCAGGCAACAGTGCTCTCGCCACCACCGGGATTCCGATCCCGATTTCCGTCACCGTAGGGCGGGGTTACGGACGGCGAGCAATGGGTAGCTCGCTGTCCGACCGTCCGGTAACTGGCCGGACCGAGCCCAAGTTGTCGACGGCGCGCACTGTTTCCGCGTGCCTCAAGGAGCTGTCAGCAGCAACAGGTGCCCAGCTGGGTCGAAGCCTACTGGGGTCAGGGTTAGCTTCGAGAGAAAGCTCAGCCCCGGTATGAAGTCACGAAGGAACGGGGTGGGGTTTTAGTCAGCAAAAGTCTGACACTATCTCCCGCTCCACCCAAGAGCAGGGGTTATTATAGGATGATTTTCCCACCATTAAGAAAAAAATAAAAAGGAGATTGTACTGCAAGCAATCATCATCTGCCTACCCTTATCCCGTTTTTTTTTTCTTAATAATTTGTATGTCAACTGACAAAACATAGCGCACTACCTAATTTTTAAGATCTTGTATAAAATTATCACCTATATTTACGAATAAGTTATTTTGATTCTGATATTTGGTTCGCAATATGTACTAACAAATTAACTCTCTTATCTCTCTTAAAGTATATAGTAAATGCCCACTGATTTATGCGGCAATAGTTTAAATTTGCCAGGCAAAGCAGGCTAATTTATTTACTAAATAAGACAAGTTAAATTACACTTGGAATTTACAAGTATTCAAGATAATAGGTATGTCGACAGTAGTAATTAGAATTGAACTTAACGGCACAAAATATATAGGTACAGAAGTCAATCTACATACTGTGCGCGCTCTCACAACGCACACATAGACATCGCTCACGGACACGATATCTGGGAGCGCCTCGGCCCGCTCGTCGAACAGTTCCGATTCTAACGCTCATTAGTGTGCGTCCACCGAGCGTAGGTATAAAAAGTGAAGTACATACATGAGATTGTCTTCTGTACCTATTTATTTTGTGTTAAAGTGAATGCTCCAACCAGCCCGCGAAATTCATTTTTTTTTACGTTTTTTGCAATTTGCAGGCCAGTGACATGTTGTAACTTTACCAAAAATTATTCGCGGCAATAACAAGTATAATTTTAAATACAAGAATGATCAAAACATTCGCTCCGTCAGCTTTCACATAGAAAAGTTGCATGTAAGTTAGATTTCGGAGATTTTAACAATTTACACCTTTTCTATGTGGAGCGAATGTTTTGATCATTTTTATATTTAAAATTATACTTGTTATTGCCGCGAATCATTTTTGGTAAAATTACAACATGTCACTGGCCTGCAAATTGCAAAAAACTTAAAAAAAAAATGAATTTCGCGAGCTGGTTGGAGCATTCACCTTAACGGCTTGTCGTGCGTAAATGTTTGTTGTTAATGTTTATAAACGTAGAGTTTGGAGAGAAGTACCTAAATAAACCTGGGTTTCTCAAAGTGTGATACGTGAACCCCTGGGGGTTCGTCAATTCATATTATAGACAGATGATACCATAAAAATATAACAACAGGAGAAGTGACAAGGAGGCGTGTGCATGTCCGCGCGAAATGTACAAAATGCGCACATTTGGGCAAACGGCCGACACTTATAAACTTGTGAGACTCGCGATACGTTTACAATATGTACCAACAAATAAGCTCTCTTATCTCTCTTAAAGTTTATAGTAAATTCCCAGTGATTTATGCGCCAACAGATTGAGCAGTTTAAGTCTCCAATACATTTACTAAATAAGTTAAATTATACCTGGAATTTACAAGTATATCAGTATTGTTAAAAGATAATTGGTGTGCTGACAGTAGTGACTAGAATTGAAGTTAATGGCTTGTCGTGCGTAAATGTCTGTTGTATATATTTATAAACGTAGAGTTTGGAGAGAAGTATCTAATAAACCAGGGTTTGTCAAAGTGGGGTACGTGAACCCCTGGGGGTTCATCAATTCATATTATTGACAGATGATACCGACTGGATGACTGACAAGATGTAGTCTCGAATCTACAGATTTTTCGTTATATTGGTTTTAAAGACAACTGTAAAATAAGATGCCATCAAAAACATAACTTGTAAAAAAACCAAGACCTGCAACTCAGTTCTTCTATTATAAAAAGTTGTGAGATCTATGTAATACCAAGTCGGTTAATTTATTCAGTCCGTATTTGACCTTTAGCAACACATGGAGTATTTGGTCGTCCAAGGTCGTCTATCCTGACGAAATAAACGCAAAAGTGTTAAAGTGTTAAAAAATATCTTGTTTTGCTCACCCTACCTTATTTGATTTGACAGTTATGACGTCACAACTTGGCGTTAAATCTATCCTACTTTTTTTTTTACACATATTACTCACTCTCTCAAAAATATTCAGACGACTTAGTCAAAAGAAAGATGAGAAAGACGAAACATTTCTCCCACTTACAAGTATCGTACCGTAATGAAATATCTCCATAAGAGCCGGTTGTAGTCACCGATATTTTGTACGAACTCCACCCGGGTCTATATCGCCTTCGCGACCCCGTGACAGCCATTTTATTTTTATTAAAAAAAAAAAGTAACTTCATTCACATTTTTTTTGCCCTTTGAAAGACCCTTTTAAAAAACAAGCTTGATTATTTTATGTAACTTTCAAATATTTCCGTAATGTAATCTCGTAGATATACACGTTTGAAATCATAAGTTAGGTAAGAATCAACATGGCGGGTACCACAGCGAATTAAAATATAGTATAAAATGTACCTAAAATGTACTATTTAATTAATGAAATTACTATTTTAAAAATTTACGTACTCCCGCCACAACGACGTCAAAATGACGGCTCTTCTGTAATATTTTATTATTCAACCATTACTCATAAAATTATTATAATAATAAAAAAAAAATCATATTATTGAATGCGCTGCCTCTGAATATCAGGATGGCGACTAGCCGATATTCTTTTAAAGTGAAGGCACGAGAGCATATTCGCAGGATGTTGGCAGAATCATCATCGCACTGATTTCTTTTTTTCACTATACCTTTGTTTGTTTATATGTATGTATCTAAGTATGTATTTATTGCATTTATTTATTGCATTTGTTTTCTTATTTATTAAGTTGCACCTGCCATGTTATGTTTCTGCACCACCCTAAGGTCGACTGGCAGATAATGCCTCAGGCATTAAGTCCGCCTTTGTACAACTCTGTGCATAAAGATTTAAATAAATAAATAAAATATACTATTTAGTACCTAGCTGTAAAATATTTGTACCTCCTTCAGAATAAAATTATTTCAAAATTAACGTACTTCCGCCATAACGACGTCAAAATGGCGGGTCTTCTGTAATATTTTATTATTCAACCTTTACTCATAAAATATAATTACACCAAAAAAATTTACCTAAAACGTACTTCAAGTAAAAAAGACCACACAATTGATCAGTCGCATAATTCCTGAGAAATAAAATAATCAAGTCTCTTATACAACGTGTAACGTTAAATGAGCAAAACCTGAAAATAGTTTGATCATAATAACGAGCAGAATCAATTAAACCACTTTTTAATATAGGCTACATTTTTCAAAAAAGTCTGCTTATTAAAAATGTTGCTTTGGCTATTTATTAATAGGTCAAGTCATCACGTGCGAAAATTCGCCCAAATAGGTAAACAAACACAAATGGTTGTAATCCAATCAAATATTCTCATAAGAGGGATAATAGTAGTTCTTATTTCAATGCAGATACGAATTTTAAACAAACTAAAACTACCCATAAAACCTTTAATTATTTTTTTCTGACAGAATTTGGTCAATTGAATTAAAAATCATTTGGGATGTCTGAGGATTTGCGCATTTAACGTTACACGTTGTAGAATGTCGTGTGCCAGTCACGTGACAATCGTCACTGACATTCTAAAAAACTAGCGCCATCTCTGATATCTTTCGAAAACTTAAAAATACCTTCAAAATTAGTACAACCTGGCCTTAAAATCGCGCGTTTGAAGCTAAGACCTGGTGCTGGTGAGTTTGACCGCTATGCTGCTGCTCTGCACCTGTGGAAGCACCTACCTTTCGCGTCGCCATGGCCCTTCAGCTGTTCGGCCTTCGCCTGCAGTTTAGTCTGCATGTTTTCAGCACCCTCCTTCATTTTAGCCAGTATACCTGCAGAGAAACGGTATGTATTAATAATAATAATAATGTTCTACAACTATCACACAACGCCGTCTAGTCCCAAACTAAGCAGAGCTTGTGTTATGATTACTAGACAACTGATAAACATACTTATATATTTCTAAATACATACATATTATAGATAAATTACACCCAGACACAGAACAAATGATTATGCTCATCATACAAACATTTGTCCGGGTTGGGAATCAAACCCACGACCTCCGGCATAGCAGTCAGGGGCACTAACCACTAGACCAACAGGCCAGTCAAATATCAATAAATATAAGCTACAGTGTATTCACACCCAGTAAGAAGTGGTGGTAGTAAGCAGTGGCCCAGTAACAACGGCCCCGACTTCAGAGTTGTACCCAGCCAGGCGCATTACTTTGTGTAATTTATTTCATCACCACTGCTCTCAAAACGGTTAAGGAAAACATCGTGAGGAAATCGGCATGTCCTAGGACTAAAAATTCGAAGACATGTGACATCCACCAACCCGCACTGGGCCCGCGTGGTTTCCCTTCATTCCCTCTCTTAGAGAGGAGGCCTGAGTCCCAGCTGTGAGATCATTAACAGGCTGATTATACTATGCTGTACATGTGCCCTTATTCTTCTAGATATACCTACCGTGTTTATCTTTTTCTTTCAATAACCTTTCCATATCACCAGCTTTATCTTTGACGCGTCCAAAGAAGTCTATCCATGAATGCAAGCATGCGTAAAAATAAATATTTTAGTTTTTTTTTTTTAAACATTACTCCTGTTTCCTAGGTGTGTTTACAAACATGTACATACACAAGACACTTACACCCCGAACACGGAATTGAACCCGCGCCTCGCAGTTCAGCAGCCAATCGGTTTTTGTATGAAATTCAAACTTTCGCCTTTATAATATTAGAAGTCATTTTGTTATCAGATAAAAATAAACCATACGTTTTCAAACATACAGTTCACATTCCATTGTTAGTCCAATACCTTGAGTTTTCCTTAACAAGACTTGTCATTCTAAAAAGAACCTTATGGCTAATGAAATAAAGTTGATAATAAAATAATCACCTGATATTCTTTTGGTGGCGTCCGGACTTGCAGACTGCGTCAGGGCTGCTACCTTCATATACTCGCTCGTTATCAGACCGGCGGCCTATGACAAAAGATACATAGTTATTATTATTATGTCATTATATATTTCAGGACTCTGAGGTCCTGGACTTCTGGAAGGCGTATGAGGGGCCGAAACCAACTCGCAGAGGCCCTTTAGATAATTTTAATGGAACGTGATACCAACCAAACATTATCCCTGTTTGCGCTATGCTCCCAAAGACAATCCCCGATTGGTGAAAAACTATTGCAATATTATGTATATGGAAAACAAAGATATGAATAGGGCTTTTGATTTCTTAAGTGGACTGGTAACCTAGAACTATCTTAGAGCTTGTCCAGAAGGAGCGAATTCGCCGCGATTCTCTCGTGCGTATCACGCGCGACCGTTTCGCCCAGAAAGAGCGTACCTACGCGCGAATCATCGATAAAAATTTTGGCGCTCTATTTCTCTGGATACGTGCACTCGCTCTGGAGTTCGCGCGTTAACTGGGCGCAACAAAGCGTCCCTGTTTCTCGACTCGCGCGCACTACGCGCGAATCACGCGCGAGTCGAGAGTCTGGCGTAGTGCAAGCGATTTACGCGCGTATTTTAAATTCGCGCGATGCTTGTGGGCGTGATGTATTGGTACCTAGTATCTCACTAACGCGCAAATGAATTCGCCCTTTCTGGATCAGCTCTTAAGCGCGCTCTACACTCGCTCGCGATTCTTGTTGTGAATTCACGCCGCGATTCGCGCCGTGTACTTCGCGTTTAAATGTGTCTCTCCACACTCGCGAAGCCTCGCAGTCTCGTTCGCGGCCTCAAAGAAAATGGATGACGACGTGATTGTCGCTGCTGCGGTGACGCTCTGTGCTATATCGTATTACAATTACCTACGTATTAAAAATAAGACACAAGTTCATTATTCCATGTACTACTCATTTTAAAAAAAGAACGTTACTTAGTACGCAATAATGCACAACCACTTGCGACGGCGTCTTCTCAGCTTCTGCGAAAAACTGCGATTGTAGTTGCGTTCGCGTTTGCGCCCGCTGAACCAAGCGCGAACCTTTGTCGCGGAACAAAAAACCGACAACGAACGGGGAACGGCGCGAGCGTGAACGTGAATGCGCGAAACCATCAACACACGCGTTTCGCGGCTTTCGCGGCCTTTCGCGCCGCGAGTGTAGAGCGCGCTTTAGGTTAACCCCACATTAGGCGTGCGTGATCCTAGGGCGTGTGAGTAGCGCGGGCGCCGCAAACGCACCGCGAATTCGCTGCGTAAGCGTCGCGTATTGCTGCCCTGCAACGTGTGTGAAGAGTGCACGCGGCGCTCGAGTCGCGTTCTTACCCCTTCCGCCACACGCTCGCTGCACACACGTCACACGGCGGCAACACGCGACGCTCACGTGTGTGGAGTTATATTGTTTTATTCATACAAAACGCGTGTTTTATTTTGCCGTTTCTTTGCTACGGGATTCATCATGCGCGAGTGCGACTCCCACTTGACCTTACAATAAAGTTTATTATATTCTATTCCAAAATTACCTCCAAACTAGCAGGACTCATGGCAGAATACTCCTCACTGAGAAGTTCCACTATCAGACCCTCGATATCGAAGAACAGGATGTGGCTCTCGGGATCTGGGAAGCAAAAACAAATGGATAATAAACTAGGTATCGTCCCTCGGCAATAAAAACCTGTTATAGAACATTTTCTACAAATAATCCTTACATATTACTAGCTGACCCGTCAAATATTGTTCTGTTATATAGCTTTTGCCCACAGCTTCGCCCGAGTATATAAAACTACTATGTCACTCAGAAATAAAGCAGCTTTTTAACTATGAAAAAATTTTAGCAATAAGACCAGTACTTTCAGAGATTACATCCGAAAACAAAAAACAATTTACCACTTTGTAATATTCTTCTTCTTAGCGTATCGATGGCAAAACTAGTCAAAATCCTTGCCTGGCCCAGAATTCGGGCACGGCAATGCCGTCCGCTGCTGCTGTCATTAGGTCCCTACGTGAGCAGGTAACCGGGCACGTGATGCAGGACGGAAGGTGGGACAAGATCTGCGGAGAGACGCCGCACAAACACTGAAGACCGGAAACATGCGGGAACCTCCAACTGTGGAGATTGTCTTTGCTGTGCCCAATCTGGGTGCGGAGTCTGTTGAGAGTTTTCCTGATTGGCCATGGCAACTCGTGTCCAGGAAAGAGGCTCACCGATGGCTGGATAAAATTAAATTGTCAGGAGGTTACAACATAGCCTACGACAAAGAATGGGGGCGTGAAGGGAATATCACCTTCTTTCTTTAACGCCGCAACGCCCTGACGTCACATTTCAGTATCTGCCCCCTTATTCAGTCCCTTGACGTTTTCAACTTCCACCAGATTTGAGAGGTTTCTAACTTATTTAATACTAGCTGCTCCTAACGGCTTCGCCCGCGTAATAGCAGAAAAGTATCCCAAAGGAACATATTTCCGGGATAAAAAGTATCCTATGTCCTATTCCAGGACATGTTCTATCCGTGGACCAAGTTTCATCAAAATCGGTTTTGTTATTAAGGCGTGAAGACGTAACAAACAAACAAACTCACTTTCGCTTTTATAATATTAGTAAGGATTTAACGAATTTGAAAAATTCTTTCTGTTTTCGGATTTGGATGAAGACTTTTTGATACAAATAATATTTATCATCATCGTCATTTCAGTCGAAAGACGTCTTCTGCTGAACATAGGTCTCCCCTAAGCGTCACCACGTCTTTCGATTGAAATTTCGCGTGTTTCCTACCACGGTTCCTTTTGTTCCCGAAATTTCGCACGAACGAAAAATAGTTTGACGTACCGAATCTCTAAAACTACTGTAATGTATGACAGAGGATTGTTTGCAATTTTAACGTCAAATGAATATCGTTCATTTACGAAAGTTTCGTTTCGGAGAAAGCGAGTAGACCCCCAGATGCGCAGTCACCACTCTAAAACCTTACGGCTCCACCGACCAACCGTTCTACAAGCAGTATGCCCCGCCCACTATCACTTAAGTTTGGCGATTCTTTGAGCTATGCCGATAACCTTAGTTCTCCTGCGGATGTCTTCATTTTTGATGAGATCATGCAAGGAAACTCCGATCATAGGACTTTAAGCCCTCTCATGAGGCTCATAATAAAAATTGAGTCATGTCACTCACCAGCAGGGTTACTCCTGAAGCCCTGGACGGTGAGCTGTGCTCGGCGGGCGCGCGCCGGCTCGGCGAGGGGCCCCGCGTTGCCGGCGGGCCCGCTGTGCTGCAGCGCCGCCAGGCCCCGCTGAGTAGCGGCCCGCATTGCTGTCAGATTGCGGTGGCGGAGTCCTCTGTGGAAATGAGAAGATAAGATAAATTAAGATAAGATAAATTGTCATAAAAAACATGTACAAATACAGTGAGGCCCTGACTCCTGTGCTAGGTGAAACACCTGTGTTACAGGAATCAGTGTCTTCTCCAAATTAAGAAGAATAAGTCACCACCAATAATAATAATCATCGCTTACCATCAGGTGAGATAGTGGTAACATACGCGAGCTTATCTATATATCTTCCTATCCTACTAATCCTACTTAATATTATAAATGCGAAAGTTTTTATGTATGGATGGATGTATGGATGGATGTATGGATGTATGGATGGATGTATGGATGTATGGATGTATGGATGGATGTATGGATGGATGTATGGATGGATGTATCGATGGATGTATGGATGGATGTATCGATGGATGTATGGATGGATGTATGGATGTATGGATGTTTGTGACTCTTTCACGCAAAAACTACTGAACGGATCTCGATGAAACTTGGTACACGAGTAGACCATATCCCAGAATAACACATAGAATACTTTTTATCCTGGGATTATGTACGCGGGTGAAGCCGCGGGCAAAAGCTAGTATAAAAATAAATCCCTATTTTCCTTGGTCACGCGTGGGCCGATTTTATAGATTCATCTCATAGCACATACGAGTAGCAGCAGAGTGGTAACGGCCCCGACTATACAACTTGGGTCGCAGGTTCAAACCCAGCAGGCCGCATTATTATTATTATATTATTATATCTAGCCCATCCTGTTGTAGGCGCATTACTTTTTTTCATCACCACTGCTCCCAAAACTGTGAGTTTGCCTTCACCATTTTGAAAGTGAGAGCGTGAGGAAACCGGCATGTCTTAGAACCAAAAAATCGGGTAACGGCTCTTACAAGTTGTAGGTTGCGGATTCAATTCAAACCCAGCCAGGCGCATTACCTTGTGTAATTTATTTCATCACCACTGCACTCAAAACGGTGAAGAAAAACATCGTGAGGAAACCGGCATGTCACAGAAACAAAAATTCGAAGACATGTGCCATTCACCAACCCGCACTGAGCCCGCGTGGTAGATTACGGCCCATTCCCTCTCCTAGAGAGGAGGCCTGAGTCTGATTATGCTTCTACTATGCTAATAAACTTGGGCTATGGTGAGCCAACTTTATTGTACTCATAATAAATTTACCTGAAGAAATGCACCGCAGGGTTAGCCAGTCCGTCACTGGATCCAGTCGACAGTGACCCGCCGAGGTCGTCAGCAAGGGCTTCATCACACGCCGCCAGTACCTCTTCAGCTATCATACCTGTGGAGAACATTCAAATAACCCTTAGGACTTAAAAAACGAAGTAAAGTTGCTCTTCAATAGCAGGCTCGACTATAATAGTACATTGTTACGCTCGGCCGCCAACTCCTTCTCGGGACGACATAAGCAACTTTAACCCCGAGGTAAGCACTGTGCTTTTCATTACGAATACAAGAAGATAGATCTAGTTTTTTTTTTTAATAATTTGACAGCTGCTAGTTGAAAGTAAACCTCCCTAGGGATGAAAAGTGTGATACTTTTCAGCCCGCTCCTCAACTACTTCAGACCTACTTTCAGAGTATGAATAATGAAATAGTACATTGTTACACTAGGGGTGAAAGTTACTTATTTCGTCCCGAGAAGGAGTTGGCGGCCGAGCGTAGTGAGGTCGCTAATTCGAGGGACTAAATAAGTAACTTTAACCCAGAGGTAAGCATTGTGCTTTTCATTAAGAATACAAGAAGATAGAACTAGTTTTTTTTTAAATAATTTGTCAGCTGTTGGTTGAAAGTAAAACTCCCTAGGGATGAAAAGTGTGATACTTTTCAGCCCGCTCCCCAGGCAAGTTCAGACCTACTTTCAGAGTATGAGTAATGAAAAAGAAGTTTTCAATACACTTGTTCATAAAGTGACTCTTATTGCACTGCAATTAGGGATATAATGGCACTTGTTACCTAACTGAGACATTTTGATTACCATTATGCACTATTGCTAAAATGTAGTAATTTTGTTCAACCTCTCCCCCGCCATAATTTTATTACAGTTACTGGATCAGGCAGGGCGCGAATCGACGCCCACGACAAAAAAAAAAAAAATGGCCGCGCATATGTAAACAGATTTTTACCGCCACAAAAGTTTATTAGTTTTACATTTAAATTAAAAATCGTTTCTACTCTGTAGCACGCACTTTAAGCTATATTTAATTGAAATAAATAGGTTTTCCGATATTAGTAGCAGCTCGGAGTTTGAACGATCTCACTCAAAATGGTATCGCTGGGGCATGCCTATGTCCAGCAGTAGACATCTCCATGATAACTCACCATGCAACACTCTATCCACGTGTCCTGTCTCCATTTGCCACACAAAGACAGTGCCATCTGAACATCCTACGACCATAAAGTCGTCTGCTGGTCTCCACTTAATGGCCAGCACTGGGAACAGGTGTCTGGACGCTAGGGTCACGCATTTACGTTCTGTTAAACCTGTTTGGGAGAGAAAAGAAACATAATTCGGACGTTTTAAAAATGGCTATTGTATACGCGTTAAGAAGATAGTAACGTCATCATTGAGTTACAATTATGACGTCACTATTTTTTTTATCTGATGTAAACTAGTGCTTTAACTGCGATATAGCACCTGCAGTTGGTATTGTAACCACTTTTTGCTTTTAATGTCATCCTAATATCTACGGAATAGAATTCAAAATCGGTTGAATGGACAGTAATAAAGGTATGTTTAAAATGCCTAATGGGCTAGTTGCCTAAAAAAATGTAATTAGTCCGTCTTTTAGATTATTCAAAAATAAAGGACACGTATTTTTTTATTTGTAAATTAAACGAAAAATGACAAAGATACAGCCCATTAAAGTTACGTGTAACGTCACGCCGTGCTACATTTTTTCGCACGGGGTGACGTCACGCGTAACTTTAATGAGCTGTATCTTTGTTATTTTTTGCTTAATCTAAAAAAGAAAAAATACGTGTCCGATATTTTTTTATAATCTAAAACACGGACTAAATAAAATGTAGTTATTTTGACCCTGGAAACTACCCTATTATCAACGAATGCAACACTGCTTGCAATCGTTGATGGTGAAGCACACTAGGTTATTAAGCGCCTATTCACTCTAGCTTTGAACATATTTTTTTACATTGTAAACGGGTTTAAAGTACAGAAGAATATTAACATTTTCACTTACTAAGTAAAGTCACGCTGTGGTCCGAAGCGACGGAGCAGATACATTTTTGAATACGAGGCTGCAACAAAGATGACAATAAATAAATAATAGAACTGTCCATATTGTACCGATTATTCTTTGGACTACAGGCATAATACCAAAATCATTAACACAGAGCCTCAACACTTTACAGATGCCAGCTCAAATACTCTACATGCTTCAAAAAACCACGATCCTCAACACCTGTCGCATCACACAAGAAAGTTCCTGAGTTCTTCAACACTAGGGAATGCAAATCTCGCGAGATTGGGGTTCGAGCGAGATCTCGCGAGATTATGAATACAATCGAGATCTCGCGAGATTGGCAGTTTTGTGATTTTTTTTTTTTGCAAATAATCACAATATTTGAATAAATTAGGAAAAACACAATAAAAATTATAAGTATTATAAGATAACCATAGGCGCGGGCTTGCGGACGGTGAGCAATGGGTAGTTGGCTGTGCGACCGTCCGGTAACTGTCCGGACCGAGCCCAAGTCGTCGATGGCGCGCACTGGGTTGAAGCCTACTGGGGCCAGGGTTAGTTCCGAAGCGTAGCTCAGCCCCGGTATGAAAGGCACGAAGGCAGTAATAGTCTGACACTATCTCCCGCTCCGCCCAAGGGCTGGACATGTCATTTGTATGATTTTTACCCACCAAAAAAAAAGTATTATATGATAAACATTCATTTTCACGAATTTTTTCAATATATTTTCTTGCATTAAACATTGTTTGACGTATCTGTCTTTAATATTTTAACGTCCGTGTCAATCCGCGCTTCGAATAAGACGTTTTTTATGCTCGAGTACAATCTCGTTAATCTCGCGAGATCTCGCCCGTTTTTCGTCCGAGATCAATCTCGCTAAAAAAGGCCGAGATCGAGATTGCATTCCCTATTCAACACTCACATCTACCTTTTCAATTTAAACTCCACCTTATATAATTGGTTCCGGCCCGTGTGTACGGTTTATCTCTCTTAAATGAGAAGAAAAACACAAAAAAATAACAAATAATAATTATAATAATTAATTTACTAGTAGTAATACTTTGGCATAATGCAAAGGATTGAATTATGCCAAAGTATTACTATGCATAATCCTAAATAATAATTATTATTTTGTCTAATTTGTTTTAGCATAATTTGTTACCACATAATTATATACTCACACTACAGTTATGAGGCGGTACGATCAGCTGTGTAATTTCGCCAGCATGCACACAGAATCTGTGCAGTAAAGCGCCGCTGAACAGGTCCCAGAGACACACTGCGAAGTCTATGCCACCTGAGACGAGGTGGGATTTGTCATATCTGTAGGAGAAATTATGAAAATTTAGTCCACATCAAATATAATCTTTTTTTTTTAACATAGGTTTAAAAACACTTAACTAATTATTATTTAAATTAGTTATGTCAATAACTGCTAGCTAAAATATGACGTCAAAAAATTCCTCCACATCGCTGTGGACTGGAAGGGCTATATTTCACCGGGACACAATGGAGGCGCGACCAGTTGCGCCACCATGGCGTCCCGGTGAATTATAGCCATAAGCTACCAAACTACACAATATACAGACACCAGAGTCGCCACATGTCCGAGCTGGTGGCGTCACCAAATTGGTTCGGCAACCAAACGGACACCAGGTGAGTAACTCTCTATTGAGCTGTATACATTTTGTTGGTAGCAACGACTGGTCGCGCCGCCATGGTGTCTCGGTGAAATATAGCCCTAACTGCCGCACTCAGAGACGTCATTTTACTTTAATGTCAATTAAAGCAAAACCTAAGGTACTTAATATCATAAAGATATAGACTATTATTCAATGACAAAATTAGTAAATCAGAGATTAGCGTTAATGGGCGTCTCTGAGTGCGGCAGTAAGTGTGCCTATAAGACTGGCGGCATTGCCACGTTGTATTAAATATTAGATAGGTTTAAAACGAAGGGTGAGACAGAGTTAGATCGGGCCAGGATGAATTCGAACTACCTATTGCTCGCCGTCCTAAAACGACCTGTAGCGACATCTATGACGCCTCATCGGAACTAAAATTCAAAATTCTGCGTCGCGGTATTAGAATTCTCCGCACGATTCGAATATCTTATTATATAATAGAATCAAATCGAGTGACCCATTTGTCCCACCCATACGCAAAATACGCGCTTTAGTCGTGGAGTTGCGGAAAACAGCCCGTTTTACCTATTACCTATTACCTATATAATAGAATAGAAAAAACTTTATTGTAAAACCAAAGGTAACAATAATCCAAAATCAACCATAGGGCAGTTGCCCGGACAGTACCTTTGGTGGACATGGTGTGGATACAGCAAGCAGTTGACACGCCCATTATGACCTAGCAGTAACTGATGTGGAGGCCAATCTGTAACAATAATAAACGTAATGATAAAACCTCCTTTTTTTACGGTAGGCAAAAATCATCTTATGACAACCGCCGCTCTAGGGTGGAGCAGATGATAGTGTCAGACTCTTACTGACTAAAAACCCACCCCATTCCTTCTAGCCTCTTCATACTGGGGCTCAAGTTTCCTTTCGGATAACCATAGCCCCAGTAGGTTTCGACCCGACTACGGTCCGTAACAGGCTAGTTGCCGTAAAAAATGTAATTAGTCCGTCTTTTAGATTCTCCAAAAATAAGGTACACTTATTTTTTTATTTGTAAATTAAACAACAAAATTACAAAGATATAGTCCATTAAAGTTACGTGTAACGTCACGCCGTGCTGCATTTTTTCGCACGGGGTGACGTCACACGTAGCTTTAATGGGCTATATCTTAAACAAAAAAAATATATAATCCTACTAATATTATAAATGCGAAAGTTTGTATGAATGGATGGATGTATGGATGTTTGTTACTCTCTCACGCAAAAAACTACTGAACGGATCTCGATGAAACTTGGTACACGAGTAGACTATATCCCAGAATAACACATAGGATACTTTTTATCCTGGGATTATGTACGCGGGTGAAGCCGCGGGCAAAAGCTAGTATTAATATATAACACTAGTTACACAACACAGTACAGCAACATTAACAGCAGCGGCAGTAACACTTGTTTATTAGTATATATTTATATTATTATTTTTTTTTAATTTGATGACATGTAACATTCACTAACCCACACTGGGCCCGCGTGGTGGATTACGGCCCATTCCCTCTCCTAGAGAGGAGACCTGAGTCCCAGCAGTGGGAACATTAAAAAGGCTGAGGATGATGATGACACTTACCATCTAGTTGCTGGTGATTGCCATGCAACAGTTGCAGTTGCACGGTGTGCGTTGCGTTCACTATGACTATGGAACCGTCTTCTCTGCCGACCACCAACCGGTTGGCAGCTAGCAGATATATTGAGGCTGTTAGCTTTATTTCTGGAACAAATACAACTTATTAAATATATTTTTTACAGATTTTTTTAAGAAAACAAAAATTTAAACTTAATTGTCTACGTTGGATACACTCGACAAACACTCTCGCGTTTAATCCGCCAGGGTTACACATCCACGACCAAATACTCTATCTCGTCAGTTATTCTGTCACCCATGGGGATTGAAGAGCTAAACGAGATGGAGTACCCAGTCGCGAACACACGACCCTGGCGAATAAGACGCGAAAAGACTCGTTGGAACAATCCGACGCGGGGTAACTACATTTTTTCTTTCAAGTTTTCCTACTTTTTATTAAAATGTAAAAATTTAACTGTATGGACGAAATGTCTGAAATAAAAAGATTTTATTTTTATTTTATTTTATTTTTTATTATTAAATAGAAAATACGTTAGAAAAACTTGTTAATGTAAAACCAAAAACTAATTTTTAAGTAAAATTAATTCACACGAAAAACTTCAAACTTTTTAAAAGTTGTGAGTCAAATAACAAAAACTGTTACAGGCCAATTTTTCGATAGTCCAATAAATATTGTTATTTGGCTTATTTTTTATACAAAAGCTTTTTATATATATTGCTCAATCGAAAGCATTCTGGCGACTAAAAAACCGGCCTATAATCAATTATATCACATTCATACATTAATTAAATAAATTATAGTAATGATTTTTTATTATTATTGATAGACATGCGTTTGACCACTATCTCACCTGATGGTAAGCGATGATGTGGTCTACGATGGAGCACGCTCGCCTAGAAGTAACCTATTCACTCTTGACATAAAGAGTAGGGTTGTAGATATACTGTAGATATAATGGACTGTGGCCCTGATTTGACACTCAAATCGTAAGTCAGCTGAAATGAGTTAGGAACAAACGTTTCCTTCATACTTACTACTTTGTACTGTTTTCTTTCTTCTCAACTTTCCTATGTGTAAAATAAAATACATACATAAATAAATAAATAAAAACATTAAAAAATAAACAACTACCGGTATATTCTAGAACCAAAAAAAAATTTATTGAGTCCCCAAAAGTGACCACAAATTTAAATTTAATTCAACCAATAAAATAATTATTTCTAGATATAAACTTAAATTAATTAAAACTAACTCAAAAAATAAAAAAATAAATTAAATTAATAATTTACGTTGATCGTCCAAGTTTTTACTCAATGTACAATACTAAATTACAACTAAATATGTACTCAATTTCAAGTGAATGCATACTAATTTTCAACTAAATATGTACTAAAGTTCAACTGATATTGTACTTAATTTCAACTGAGTTTGTACTTAATTTCAACTGAGTTTGTACTTAATTTCAACTAAATGCTTACGAAATTTCAACTGAGTATGTACTTAATTTCAACTGAGTATAACTGTTTAGTGTGTTTAGATGTTTACTCAATTTTAACAGAATTAGTCCAAGATCAATGGCAAATTGGTTGTGACCTCCGGTTCGACAGACACTAGTGATCCGTCCCATAAGGCCCTGTCATTGCACTCAAAAGTCATATAATATTTAGTTACTAACCTTGTTCATCGGGATGGTGCAACTGGTCCAGTATACCGACGGGACTCGGGTTCATGTCCTCCCACGCTATGTCCAGACTTGTCATCACTATCGGCGCATGTGCTGTGGACAACACAATAGAATTAACCCTTCAGATACCGTCATTTAGAGACACAATAGTAAGACAATAGATGCGCGGCCACCGGTGGTCGCTTGGGGATTCATGAATTAAAATTATATGGAAGTTATTGCTAATTTTGGGGACATGATGTCTAGCCGTTGTAGGAATCATAATTATGTCATCTTTCAGTTTAGCAAACAGACCTGTTGGTCTAGTGGTTAGTGTCCATGACTGCTATGCCGGTGGTCGTGAGTTCGATTCCCACCCGGGACAGGTGTTTGTGTGATGAACATGATCATTTGTTTTGTCTGGGTGTAATTTAGCTATATGTATGTATGTATTTAGAAATATATAAGTATGTTAGTCATTTTTGCCGTTGGGCACACGGCTTGCTAGCTATTGTAAAAGTGGTATTTTTGTGAGTATATGTGTTACTCGTTCCCGCTTAAACGGCTGAACGGATTTGGATGAAATTTGACACACAGGTAGACCGTGTTCTAGAATAGTACTTAAGACTTTTTATCCCGGATTTTATTTGGCGAATCCCCACTTAAAATTTATTTTAATTTAATGAATGTACATAATTGATTTCAATTTGATTGAATTTTAGAAATAAACATTTTAAATTATGTTTATGTTTATTTTTTTACGAATCTATGATGCTTGATTAAAATTATTATTTATTTATTATAAAAACATAAGTTACATTTTTAAATATATCTACCAAAATAATATAAAAAATATATTAAAAAATTATATAGTTTAGATAAAAGATATTCAAACACTCTTACACGTCAAATTTTTTGTTGATTTAATCTAGATGAGGCCGGTGTTTCCTCGCTGACTACCCTGAGAAGAAACCACCGAAACCAAATCAGAATGATTACCCCTCAACTTACTTGGCGTGTTCCGCGGAGTGGGTACCGCGGCATCATCAACATTCCACGCGGAGACCACCCCAGCTGAGTCACCACGCAGCAACAGACGACGTTGTTTCCCACCAACTGAAGTTATCACGAACCGCATGGCGGGAGGACACGAAAGAAGCTGGAAACAATAAAAATACACATTTTCAATGTTTTTCATACCACCGCTCATAACCGATTATGACGTTATGACACATTTTTCATTAGATATTTTGGAAACACAGTATCTTGTGGATATTATCTAGGCTTCTATTGAAATCAATTTCTAAATTTGTGTGAAACTAATACCTCTGAAAATGTCCTATTTTGTATGAACTTTGACACTTCATAATTTGCCTAAAAATTTAAAAAGTCAAAAAACTCTGCCTTGCTAATTTTATTAAGATTTTAAATGAAGACAACTTTTTCCAAAAACTTTTAAGTGTTTAAAAAATACAGCTATTTCCTGGAGCAAGTTTTGTGAAGTATACGAGTGAGCGACAGAAGTTACCGAATGCCAATCGAGATTTCAGTCGCTTTCTCTTTTTTTCCGTATTGCCCCTTTGTCAAACATTCCGTCAGACGAAATAATGAGCTTTTCGACCATATCAAGTTGACAAGAAGGGGAGGGCCCTTCTCGTCCACGTAATACATCATCATCACTGCTGGACATAGGTCTCCCCCAAGCGTCGCCACAACGACCGGTCCTGTGCGTCACGCAACCATCGAATTCCCGCGATACAAGAAAAAATAAAAAGTATCAAAAACCCAACTATACCTTATTATCCGGATGAGCCAGTAATCCAAAGAGTACGGGACTGTCATGGTCCACAGTTGGGCCATGGAAGCCTTTGTGGTCCGGTACGGAACTACAACATAACGAGTATTTAGTTTAACAAACAATCATAATGATACGTCGTTTGGAAAGTCCAAAAAAACGGGTTGATTGAAAGGTAATCAGGACCACATTACACTTAAAAATTTTACAGATATGGTATTAGGGACCATGTAAGTTTAAACATAAATAACGTCATACTAATTTCATGATATTTTTATCCCACCTCTTTATACTTGTCACATTGTATATTTTTAACCCTTCAGATACCGTCAATTAGAGACACAATAGTAAGACAATAGATGCGCGGCCACCGGTGGTCGCTTGGGGATTCATGAATTAAAAGGCATTGCGTAAAACTGTCCCCACTCCCCAACAGATTTGAAACAGGTGTCATTCGAAGTGTCTAGTTGAACAAAGGTTTTTTTTTATTTTTGTTATAGCAATTTACCTGAAAAGTATGCGGTTTAGGTTATCCTTACTAATATTATAAAAGCGAAAGTGAGTTTGTTTGTCCGAAAACCGATTTTGATGAAACTTGGTACACGGATAGACCATGTCCTGGAATAGGACATAGGATACTTTTTATCCCGGAAGTATGTTGGATAATTTATCATGCGGGCGAAGCCGCTGGGCAGTGTCAGTGATTGGCTCGCCGCACCATCGTGTCATAGACGTAACTCGCGATTCGTTCCCTGCGCTTGCTGCATGTATCTAAAAAAGACGACGATTGGCTCGCCAATGTATGAAATGGGCAAAGCGATCCTCACTCTGACGCCGAGCGCTCAAGATTCGTGCCAGTATCTGTAAACGTCTTTATTTGGAAAAATAGACATTAAACATTATTTTCTACAAGTTTTTTTTTTTAATTTAATAAATACCCTTTTTGTTTTGTAGATAGGAGTGAACAAACTGACATGTATTCCACGTCTGTTGGAGGGCGGGGACAGTGGTCATATAAAACATTGCTTCTTTCACATGGAACCTAATACCATTAGGACATATAAACATTTTCAATAAAATTACACAAAATATTCAATAGGAAATAAAATATAATAATTTTGATAAATAAGAAGGTAGATTGAAAATTACTCGGCCTGAATCATGACCAAGAAAATAAACTCTTATGAAATTAATTAAATTTTTTCAATTATTATTAAGTTCAAAAACTTCAATCAATCAAACCATTGAAATAATAAATTTATACAGGGATATTTATAAAATACTAACAACCTTGCAGGACTGTATTGCTAACATCATAAACAACAACTTTGTTCTGTGATTTCTTACAAAACATAATTCGTTTACCTTCAAGATTTCGTTGTTCTTTCTAACATATTTCAACTCTGGATTTTGCTATACCTACCTATGTCTGTATGACGCAACGCAAGCGCATCAAGTACCCCACCACGCGACCTCCGCTCTCGTCCGCTATTGTACTATCGCTTGCTTCGCATAGACTTCGTAATATTCAAAATATTCAATTTAAATATTTTTATCCTTGTATGAAAATCTGGTGAACTAAATTATGATACATTTTTTTAAAGTCATAGAACAAAAGTTGTTGTTTATGATGTTAGTAACATAGTCCTGAGAGGTTGCCAGTGTGACAAATAATCCTGTATATATATAGTTTGTTTGTCATTGCAAACAAGGCTACTGTAGTTGTGATCTGAGTCAGGCCGAGTACTTCACAATGCACCCTCGTAAACAAATATTAATTAAAATTATATTTTCTTTACCAGTTCAATTTTGGGACCCTCTTAACGGGTAGGTAAAAACTAAAAAACTATACTCCAGTTTCAAAAAAACCTTTTCAAATGTGTTACCGCGTTTACACATACGTGCTGGACATTCGCCTCGCCAATCGCCTCGCCACTCGAAAGTACCCGAGGTAAATAGCGAGCCCACTGTTAAAGGCGGATGCAGACTGCGAGGCATGCGCCACACACGGCGCACATTCAATGCTTCGCAAACATATGCCTCGCCACAGACATGAAGACAGACAAATGAAGCATTTACTTCGCACTCCATGGCTCGACCCGAGTATATTTTGGTACATATATTATTTTCAACACGCACACTTCAAGCGCATTCGCTGTGTGCCGTTCGCGACGCATGCCTCGCAAAGTCTGTATCCACCTTTACACTTACGTGTTGGTCTTTCGCCTCGCGACACGCGAAAATGTGTAAATGCGGCGTGTGTTGTGTCAAATCCCATATCAAAATGATTGGTTATTGTATTCTAATCAACCAAAGTCAACATCAAACATAAGATTTGACATCTCACTGACTAGGTTTTCAGAAACCGGAGATTTTCTCTCTAAAAAGCCTCAAATACTTCTGTTGGATCATACATTGTGTTACATATTTCCATTTAAGCCGGTAGCGAGTACTACGCCCCTAATATTTTAAATAACTTACTTTAAAATGGAAGCTGCGGGTTTGAACGTAGCCATTTTATCGCTAGATGGCGTTAAACTCAACATTTTTAATTTTCCATGGAGTTTCTTGCACGTTCTTCTCCATACAGATCTACGCTTTGGAACATGCAATTTAGCTTCACTTTTCTTGGACTGACCGACATTTGACAATTCAAAATTGCCTGCAAATGGTCTATTTGAAATAAATGCTTTGATTTTTTCTAGTCTTTAGTATATTGTATTATACTCCATTCGCAATCTGATGAGACATTTAAACAAACCTTTTTATACTGTGCGTTCAACGGATTTTGACTTCTATTCCTTAGACATAAGGATGGCATTAAAAGCAAACAGTGGTTACAATACCAACTATTTACTGCAGCCGCCATTTGTCTTGCCATCAAAGCAATAAAAGTCAAAATCGGTTGAACGGACGATAAAAAAGGTATTGCTTAAATGTCTTAACGCGTTTTTTTTATTGTTTATAGGTTTGCGCTTGACCGCTATCTCACCTGATGGAAAGCGACGATTCGGTCGACGATGGAGCGCGCTTACCTAGAAATAACCTATTCCCGGATTATAGACATCAGGCAACACATGTAGTATAGTCAAATTATTACCTCAAAATCCACCCGCTTTTTTTATTATTGATAGGCTTGCGTTTGACCACCATCTCACCTGATGATAAGCGATGATGTTTTCGACGATGGAGCACGCTTGCCTAGAAGTAACCTATTCACTCTTGACTTAAAGACCCCCAAGTTGTAGCTATCAGGAAACACATGTAGTACAGTCAAATTATTACCTTAAAATTCCACCTGGTTTTGACTGTTCATAACTGTAATTTAACTATACCTAAAGTTAGAGTCAATAAAAACTAAATAAACCAAAAATATTGAGATTAGCGCCATCTAGCCGTATCTGAGACCCTACCATGAACTCTTAACGCGATCCAATCGACGACCTAAACTGAACTGTTAAAGGGACGGAGCTATATAGGGTGTATAGCTCCATCCCTCTTTCTCGCTCACACGCCTGACATACCACGTCATGGTAAGGCTTCTAGCCCACACCCAAACCCGTAGTTTTCACAAAAATACTTAAAAAAAAATAAAACGATGGATATATATGATAGTGCAAACAGCAAATGAAAAATAATACGCTCTAAAATTTATTTAAATAAACAAAATTTTTCATTAAAAAAAGGAAAGGGCTTTACATATTTTACGAACAGACTAAGGCATTGTCATACTGAAGGCGATAATAATTTGCTACTTTTTTTTCACTAGTCTGTGTAATATAAGAATTCGTCAAACGTTTGCGTCGTGTGTCCAGCCCTCCTAGCTAAGTTACAACCGTTTCTATTGTATTATCTTGTGTCAAAGGCCTCGAGTTGGCCACGCCTCCGATTCTTTTGTTTTGACGTCATCTCAACGCTCGGACACGTAGTCAGAACAAAAGAATCGGAACCGTCGCCAACTAGAGGCATTCGATACAAGAGAATAGAATAGAAACGGTTATAACTTGGCTAGAGGGGCTGATGTCTTCTGATGTAGTGTTACCCAATCAAAGTTCGTTATGACATGATGTAGGCCTAAACAAATTACTTTGATTGGTATATTCTTCTGTTCTATATGCAATAAGAGTTTATTGCATAGACAATATGGATGTACCTGTGGTGTATTGGCTTTGAGAGTAGTATTATGCATTGTGATGTAAAGTATCTGACATGAGTCAGTGGCCATCCGCCAATTGGCTGGATCAATAGCCCGATCCACGTAAAGTCAAACAAGCCAAATATCGTTGAAGTTTTACAGTCATTCGATCAAAGTCCTATTCAAAATCGGTATTCACGTGTTCTTTAATCGGGATTGGATAGAACGACCATTGAACTGGATCGAAACTAAACGATCTATCAACGACTTGTTGCCAGATACCACAGAGTACTACTATGTTACAAAGTACTCTGTGAATTGAACTGCAATATTTGATATTTAGTCGTTGGCATCCGACCCGATAAAACGTTTGTCCACGAGAATACCTCAAGCCAACGATTGAATGACGATTCACATAGCTGAATACGCTTCAACGACACTTCGATCGAACGATTTCAAAATCGCTGTCGTTCAAACTCGATTGATGGATGTGAATACGAAAATGACAAAAACGACTAAGTCGCTACGACATCGTTACGGTTTTGATTACGTGAATCTGGCTACAGTTGTGTTGTGCGAATATACTATACATGTTTGTCACACTCTGTTGGTGAGCCGTAAGATACACCAAAACGCAGTGCAATACAGTACCCACTGGGCAAATATTTCCCTTTAATCCTTCCATCTGATTTGAATTGACAGATCTGTTGGTCTAGTGGTTAGTGACCCTGACTGCTATGCCGGAGGTCGTGGGTTCGATTCCCACCCAGGACAAATGTTTATGTGATGAGCATGATCATTTGTTCTGTGTCTGGGTGTTATTTATCTATAATATGTATGTATTTAGAAATATATAAGTATGTCTATCAGTTGTCTAGTACCCATAACACAAGCTCTGCTTAGCTTAGGACTAGACGGCGTTGTGTGATAGTTGTGGAATATTATTATATTATATTATCTTGATATCAATAGAAACGAACGGCGCAAGCGTTTGACGAATGCTTACACTGATTACACGTTAATACTTTACGTTATTTTTTTTTAATAGAGTCATTAACAAAAAAGAAATTAACGACTATCTAAAAAAACTGCAAATAAAGCTATCATAAGTGCTAGCAAAAAAACAATATAGTCTATCTACATACAAAATACAATAATAAACAGACAAACAGGTGTGCTGACCTACTGATAGCCCGGCCTCGAAGTTTGCTATAAAAGAAATGTTTATATCTTCAAATATTATCGTATAGTATAGCTTTCATTGTAGCTTAGGGTTAAAAGCTATTTCCTTTGGGCAGTTATGTACTTTTAGTGGACGTTTTGGGGTTATTCATAAACAACACGTATCTTTTTTAGTTAATGCTTCTTTTTAACTGGGAAAATCATCCAATGACATCTTCCGCTCTTGGGCGGAACAAAACGGTATGCCAGACTTTTACTGACTGAAAACCCACTCCTGGTGGAGTTTTTTTTTTTCGATGGGTAAAAATTATCCAAATCAAATCCCTTGCCCTTGAGTGGAGCGGGAGATAGTGTCAGACTCTTACTGACTAAAAAACCCACCAGGTTCCTTCTTGCCTTTCATACCGAGGCCGAGCTACCTTTGGAAACTAGACCCTGGCTCCAGTAAGCTTCGACCTAGCTGGGCCGAAGCCTAGGTACTTTGAACATCATAGTAACCCACCAGGGGTGGGTAACGCGGGCTCGCGTACGGCAAGCCATGGGTAGCTCGCTGTCCGATCGTCCGGTAACTGTCCGGACCGAGCCAAGGCGTCGACGGCGCGCACTGTTCCCGCGCGCCTCAAGGAGTTGTCAGCAACAGGAGGGGCCCATCTGGGTCGAAGCCTACCGGGGTCGGGGTTATCCGAAAGGAAACTAGAGCCCCGGTATGAAGGCTAGAAGGAACGGCGCGGGGTTTTTAGTCAGTAAGACTCTGACACTGTCTCCCGCTCCACCCAAGAGCGGGTTTCGTCAATGATGATTTTCCCCGTCGAGAGAAAAAAAAAAAAAAAAAAAAAAACCAGGGGTGGGTAGCTCGCTGTCCGACCGTCCGGTAACTGTCCGGCCTGAGCCCACGTCGTCGACGGCTAGTAGTGTACCACGCACGCCTCAAAGAGATGTCAGCAGGACCGTAAGAGCCTAGCAGGGCCGAAGCCTACTGGGGCCATGGGTTGTCTCAAAGAGAACCCCGGGCACATAGGATGTAACGCAACGAAGGAATAGGAGGAGTGGATCTAAGTAAATAAAAGTCTGACACGCTCTCGCAATAAACCCTAGAGCGGATGGAGTCTTTGGATGACTTCCCAAATAAAAAAAATCGTGTTTGAGTCTTTTGAAATGGTTTTGATGAGTAAAGCTAAATACAAAATAAAAATCTTTTTATAAAAAAAACACAACCGACTTTTCAATTAAAAAAAAAAACCCTAAAATGTGCAAGAAAAACTTTAATTGCGGAAATCGGTGTTTCTATAATAGTTTTGCCTCTTCGTTATTTAACAACGACTTCCGAAATTAAAGTTATTTTGCACTTCAATGTATTTTTTTTTTTTTTATTGAAATTGGTTGTACTTTTTTGTCAAAAGTTTTTTCATTTACACTTTTAAGTTATGGAAACACCACTAAAAAGTACCCCTCAGCCAAACTTAAAGACCCTATAACCAGAGTGCATCTCATGACAACTCAAAAAATCCCAAACACGGTTAGATAACATTCATTTATTGCAGAGTCCCGGTGCCCACCTTCCGGCTACATCATCAGATCATTTCCTCCAACTTTTTGAAAACGGTCAAAATATAATTTTCATTGAAAATGTATTGTTTATGAATAATCCAATGACCACCAAACATTATTTGTGAATAATATCCAAATAAATATCTATAACATAGGCTTATAGTGCTCCAATGAGAATCTAATGATGATAACACTGTAACCAATGACATGCCAATTGAAACTAAACGTTTAGCGTAAGATGACAAGGTTTATATTCGAACACTCGTTTGAACGACATAGTTTTATACATATAATTTTGAATTCTAGTACAAAAAAGACGTTTAAAAATACCACTTGAGTAAACGCCAACAATAACCCTTTCCATTGCTTTTTTTGCCCTTTTGATTGCCTTTTTTAGGTATCCAAAGAGTCGCCGAAGACAGGACATCATCATCATCTTTCTGCCCTTGTCCCGTTTTATTTGGGGTCGGCGCAACACGTTTTTTTCTTCCATTCTGTCCTGTCACTCGTCACGCTATCACTAACTCCCTTTTCTTTCATATCACTTCTCACACAATCCATCCATCTTTTCTTTGGCCTCCCTCTCCCCCGCCGTCCATCCACATGTAAACTCATAACTTTTTTAGCAACATGCGTTTCGCCGAAGACAGGACAACATGGCGAAATATAGTCCTCAAGAAAATTATTCGTCGAGGTCACGACCCTCAGCATTGAAGATAAACGACGCAAGGAGGATCCAAAGAGTCAAAACGGGACCCTATTGCTATCATTCCACTGTCCAGCTGGTGAATGCATCTCATGAACCGTTATAGCTAGACAGTTGAAATTTGCACAGATGATGTATTTCTGTTGCAACTATAACAACCACGAAGCAAGTACAAAGAGATGTTGTAATAAGATTTCCCTAAGTAAAAAAGCGTGACATTTTGCGGGGTGAGGGGTGTTAGACTCCGCCCATTTTTTTATTTGCCATCTGCCGGTCAATAGCAAAACTACTTGCTCGTTCTGTTGATTTTATTTTGTAGTTACGTAACTATCTCACACTAGATGTCATTAAGTGCAGGATGCAACAGGGTCGCACTCAGAATTACCAGGGATATTTGTTTTTTAAATTAATTGTGTAAGTGTAAACCATCCGATACGTATATTTTTCATTGAAATAGTTATACTATTATTTGATGAATGACGAATGAAGATCATTCGAAATTCATCAAAAACCTTTTTATTGTAACATTTTTTTAAATTCTATTTTTATTAGGTTTTACTTTTTTAAAGGCTTATTTTTATAGAAAGAATGATCAAGATTGATTAAAAAGCTAGTTTAAAAAAATACTTTAAATTCCGAAACCATTCAATAATAGTAAATTATGTGACTAGGGGATAAAGCAGTGTCTTAAAGTCGCGGGCGGCATGTTGAATTCCGAACGAAACGAAGGTTTTAATCCCGAACGTTAGTGAGGGATTAATGTAATTAACTCCCGAGCATTGAGAGGGAGATTATAAAGAAACCAGAGTGAAGTGAGGAATTCAAGCCGCCCAAGACAAAGACAGCGTTATCCCCGTGTTGCATACTCTACTTTTTACACCAAATGTGAGGTAATTAAAAAACAATTTGGTCGACCAAATCATATATTAAAGAAATATAAGTTTTATACTCGTATTTACAAGTTCATAAGCCGTGGGACATTCGGTAAAATAATTGGCTTCTAAATACTGCCCTGTATTTTTGCTATTTGACGATAGATGGCGACCTGTTTACAAAATTATATAAAAACTACAAAAATAATATTTTGGCGATTAAAGGACCTTTAGGGATGAATGTTGATCAAATTTCAGTACGTATAATTATTAAAATATATTAATACTGAGCTCTACGTGCCTAAATATATTTAGTTCCCATGACACAAAGTGTCGCCATCTAATGTCGAGTAGAATTATATTTGGAAATGCTGACTTTAAGAGATTGTTCTAGAAGTATTTTAATAAATTATGCCTAAAATTACTTACAAATGAAATGTGATGGCATCCATAGCATCAGAACGTATATCCAAGTAGTTTTTACAAGATAAAATATAACATTTAATTTTTATGTTTTTCTATCGCGAATATAATGCCAAATAAGTAGGTTTACGAAGTTGTGCACAGGACGAACGCCAACAATACACTGATTTAAGCCACGCCCACCGTGATGACGTCAGGACTCAGTTGAGAGTCACAGTGCACAGTTGTTTAGGCCACCTCCTCTTCTATACTTACTCCGTGATAACAACAAATAAAAAACCGAATAAAATAAATATTTAAGTGGGCTTCTCTACATAAACGTGATTTTTTACGTTTTATTTTCTCAATATTAATTTCTTTTATATGCGAGTCAGACTCGCACTTGACCAGTTTTTTTATAAATGCGGCTCATATATTTTATTTTCTATATAATAAACTAAAGTAGATGCGAGACACACAGGACCGGTCATTATGGCGACACTTGAGGGAGGCCTATGTGGCTAACGGCTAACAGTGGACGTCTTTCGGCTGAAATATTGATGATGATACATTTCTTTTTGTTTGAGTTTCAAAATTAGATCTAGAAAACCAAATTCATTCAAGCATTTAGTTCAATATAAACCTCGCCAATATTATCTTCATCTAAAATTTTGATATATTCGTTTAGTTACTAACATTGTAATTTCTTGCAATCTCAAAACTTAGTCAAGCAAAAAAAAGAAACAAATTATTATTTTACAGAAAGTTTTTTATTTTTTAAATCGTTTGAGATCGCAAATATTTTAGAATAAGAGCCCATGACTGCCAGAATTACGTCATTTTATAAAACCTGATAGTTTGTCATTACATGTCCCCAACACCACCACAACCCATCGCGTGACTATGCGCGTCTATCATGAGCGAAAACCGGATAATACCAGCGCAGTGTCACTAGAACTCTAACGGTGTGCATGTAGTCGTGTCGATGGAAAACTTAACATTTATTAAGTAACAACAAGAAGGGAACTTTTTTATGGGACCGTGTGGACATCTGTTTAGCGTAGTTTCGGCACTTATATGTTATTTTAGATGATATTAGTAATCATAGCCATCTATTGCCAGACAGTGTGGTGACAACCCCCCACCAAGCTTCCTACCCTTAAGCTTCAATAAAATGTAATCTGACAGCCATGGGCTCTTAGGCTATTAGCGTTAGTTAGCTTCCATATAAGTGAAAAACAATCATTTTAGCATCCTAGCAAGTCCTCATTTAGTCTAAGAGTCAGTATGAGTAAATTAAGTCATAAAATCATAGTCAATAGTTGTCAAAGAGCTATGTAAGTCAAATTCAAAATGGCCGAAGACAGACGTGTGTGGAAAAAGGAGAGGGAGGCCTTCGCCCAGCAGTGGGACATAAATGGGCTAACTCAAATTATTGTAAAGTCAAGGAGCTATCGACATACTAAGGTAAGAGTCTGAAAATTATTTAATTGTCATCATCTGACTCCCTGACTAACTAGTCACCAAAATCAAGAACCATAGTCAATGTATCACTAAATAAACTAGTCAATACATCTAAAAGTCAGGAAGCTATCAACTCAAATGTCAAGGAATTAGTATCACATAGTTATTGTCAGTTCTACATATTCAAAAAGGAACACATACAATTAATCAAATGGCAGCACAAATAATAAAGAAATCAGTAAGTGAATATCAATAATCACAGTCAAGCAGTCAATAAGTGGCTATAAATAATCATAGTCAAGTAGTCAGTAAATGACTATCAACAACCATAGTCAAGTAGTCAGTTAGTGACTATCAACAACCAAAGTCAAGTTTAGATTAAAAGTTAGCCACATAACACAAAATCTTCCTATTCTATCTCACTTACTTGGCGGGTAGTCTATACAAATATCCTTTGCCCTCAGTGGAGCAAACGAGCACCCTATCCGGTGCCAGGAAGTCGCCCGACATCCAGCGCTCGCCAGAGGGCGCCTGTATCGAGCAGAGGACTGAGAAGTCACCTGAAAAGACATTTATGGCTATTTTAGAAGTGGACCAAAATCATAATCATTTCCACTGTTGGACATTAGCCTCCCCCAAGCGTCGCCATAACGACTGGTCCCACGACCCTCACCAGGTCATCGGTCCGCCTTGTGGGAGGCCGCGCCAACGCCGCGTCATCCGGTAGGCGATCGCCAGTTCTAAACTTTTTTTTAAATTATAGATAGACTCGCGTTTGACCACCATCTCACCTGTAGGTAAGACATGATGTGGTTGACCAAGGGGCACGCTTGCCTAGAAGTAACTTATTCACTCGTTGACTATAAAATAGTACTTAGTAGAACGCAGACAAGTAGAAAACAGTACTTGTCTGCGTTCCCACCTGATGGTATGCAGTGACGCAATCGTTGATGGTGAGGCGCACTAGTTTATTTATTCACTCTAGCCTTAAAGCCGCCTAAAATATACGACTATGTGCCATTAAGTTGTAGCTATCAAGAATCACAGTCTCCGGCAGGGAATACCACTCCTTGGCTGTGCGCACAATAAATGTGTTCCCAAAACGCTTTGTGCGTATGGGTGGGATGTCTACCATGTGCCAGTGGCGCAACGCCGCACGTCTAGTTGTCTGATGATGGAACCTTTCGTCCCGATCGACCATCTGTTTTGCGAGCATCTGTTCTGTTAGGCTTCGACCCTGCTGGGCCCCTGGCAGCCTGAGTCCCAGCCGATTCAGCAGATCTTACCGTAGTCCCCTACGGACTACGGTAAGATCCTACTGCTGAGAGTCAGGCTTCCTCTCTAGGAGAGGAAATGGGCCGTAATCCACCACGCGGGTTCAATGCAGGTTGGTGAATGTCACATGTCTTCGAATTTTTGGTTCTAGGACATACCTGTTTTCTCACGATGTTTCCACAAAGTATTGCGCCTGTCTGGGTTTGAACCCACGACCTACGGAGCTGTTGACCACTCGGCCACCACTGCCGCCGCACTAGTAATAATATAACTCTTACCAGCATCATATATCTGGCAGTACTTGGCACACACGATCAGCACAGTCCTCTGGTTGTAAGCGCAACAGTTCAGAGAGAGCGCGTTCAAACACCGAATCTGTTTGGACTCGTTCTCGTAGATTGGCTCCGATTGTTTGTTTTCATGGCCTAAGAGGGACCAGACCTGGGGAGGAAGTGTTTTATTTAGTTAAAAGATTGTCCATGGAGTTTCTTGAATGTTCCTCTGCATAAAAATGTAGGCAAGGCTTTCTGAAGATCAATTATGAACACAACACGGTTACAAAAATCCACCTTATATACAATCTTATTAGTATATGCGAAACCTGAAACACCTGTCTGGTATTTTTATGTAAAGAATCTACGAGTATATACAAAATTTCAAAACTTTATCACAAAGTTTTGGTTTGCGACCTGATTGGCGACATAAATACACGGGCGACCCGGGCGTTTGAGGGGTTGTTTTGCTTCCGTAACCAGTTGTGCGTTGGCTCCTAGTGCCCGCTATGACCTGCCGTGACCTGTTTTGTACTTAGTATCGGTGGTGTCCAACTTGTGACTTTTTTAAGTCATCATCATCTTCCTGCCCTTGTCCCGTTTTATTTGGGGTCGGCACAACACGTTTTTTTCTTCCACTCTGTCCTGTCTCTCGTCACGCTATCACTAACTCCCTTTTCATTCATATCACTTCTCACACAATCAGTCCATCTTTTCTTTGACTTTTTTAATATTTTTGGAAAAAAAAAAATAACATGGTGTAAAAATTACTGGAATCTTTTTTGACTAGTTTGTATTCAGGTTTCGCATATACTAAAAAAATTGTTGTATTATAGATATAAAAAAAAAATGCTGGAATAAGATTTAAGGGACAGGTCTCCGCAAACTTTGAGAGCGTAGACGAAAAAAAAATCGGTCTCTCCATACAAACTGTCCAATCAAGTTCATAATATTGTATGAAGCAGTTGATTTTTTATATTTCGTTCCCTGAAAAAAAATTTTGCTAGGTTATTCAGTTTCGTCTACTGAGCAAGCCCTTAAAGTTTGCGGAAGGCTGTCCCTTACACCCTGAATTATTTTCTATGATTACCTTCACTGTCCCAGTAATGGATATGGCTAGAACCACATCATCTTTTCTTGAAGAAGGACGGAGGACCTGGAAATTAATACAACAATATTAAAATAAACTCTTATATCTATCTATCTATAGAATCAAAGTGTTAATTTAAATTAAACCATTTACTGGTTCCGAAACGTGGTCGCTCACAATGGGCCTCATCAGAAGGCTTAAAGTCACCCAAAGGGCAATGGAAAGGGCTATGCTCGGGGTTTCCTTGCGTGATCGAATAAAAAATGAAGATATCCGCAGGAGAACTAAAGTTGCCGACATAGCACAAAGTATTGCCAAACTTAAGTGGCAATGGGCAGGGCACATTGCTCACAGAACCGATGGCCGTTGGGACCGAAAGGTTCTGGAGTGGCGATCGCAAACCGGAAGACGCAGCGGTGGAAGGCCTCCAACAAGGTGGACTGATGACCTGGTGTCTGGTGACGGTTGCGGGAAACCGATTGTTGCGAGACGCACAGTATCGTTCGTATGGGCAACGCTTGGGGGAGGCCTATGTCCAACAGTGGACGTATATCGGCTGAAATGATGATGATGATGAAACCATTTACAGACTGAATTATAACTTTTGAATTATCAAGAAGTCAATCAGTCAAAAAGATGATACTAATGCTATATATGCCCTATTGGGGAATAGGGTATGTAACTAGCGCCCTAACGGTGTCAAGTGATAGGCCCGAAAACTGGGTATTAAATGATAAATGATCTTTATTTTGTAAATATGTTTTCAAAAAACACTTTTACACGTCAATTTTGTTTTCAGTCAGTTTTAACGAGATGAGGCCGGTGTTTCCTAGCTGACTACCCTGAGAAGAAACACCGAAACAAACTCAAGGTTCAAAGTCTCTTTTAAAGTCCATACAGTAAACATGTAATGGTCAAATCATATGAGAACCATGCAGATTAGTGTCTAAGACGGTCTTTTGAGGAAAGAACCCCACAGATTTGAGTGGACCTGTCCAGTCAGTGCAAGCATTTGTCAGTATTCATGTAGCTCAAACTTAGGACTACTAAGGAGCGATTCATTCATCAGAAAAACTTTCAAACCATCCATCAAACGATTGAATCACCGCTTACCAGCAGGTGGGATTGCAGTCAAGTACTAGTTTATATCAGATTTAAAAAAAAAAACCAGGAGACCCACTCAAATATATACACAATATCAAGCAAGCAAGCAAGCCTGCGCCAACGGTGGCCGAAAATCGGGAAAGGAATCCCGGCGGCGGCTGTGGCGTGAGCGCCGTTGCCTGATGCGGTCGGCCTCCTCCTTTGCTAGCATTACTGCTTCGCAGAATGAGGCGACCGCCTGCCACTCCTCCTCGATCTAAATCGATCTAACTATTATGAAGAATCAAATTCTAAACTTTTTTTTTTTTTTTTTAATCCGTATAAACTAGTGCTTGACTGCGATCCCACCTGATGGTAAGCAGTGATGCAATCTCTGATGGTGAGGCGCACTAGTTTATTAAAAGCCTATTCACTCTAGCCTTGAAGATACCCAAATTATAATCGGACGGGAAGACCACAGCAGGCAGATTGTTCCATTCCTTCGACGTACGCGGTATAAACGACGAGGCGAAACGCTTAGTCCGGACCGTAGAGGTTTCAACAACGTAAACTTAAATAACTAAGTAACTTAAATTTACTCACGTGTAAAGCTGAAATCCAGTCCGGATTCATCTTCGAACTGAGAGAGAAAAGAATCTCCAGAGAGAATGGGTCCATGATCAGGATCTCAGCATAGTAGCCGTTGCAGAACAGGCGCAGGTCTTCACTGTTACACATATGGTATGCCTGAAAAGAAATAAAATCACACTGTGTATATGTGCGTCTTAGGTAATAATAATAATATTCCACAATCTTAATAACATTGTTCAGGCAGGGGCCATAGTCTTAACATAGTTCCATGATATCAGTCCATCTAAGACTCCAAAAATCATAGCCTTATTATTTTGTTTTCCATATTGTATCGCAATAGTTTTTCAAACCGGTGGTTGTCCTTGGATGCACTAGCATAGCGCATACAGGGATAATCGCCGGTTGGTACCACAATCCATCATTAAAAGCATCTAAAAGGGCCTCTGCGAGTTGGTTTCGGCTCCTCGTACGCCTTCCAAAGGTCCAGGACCTTAGGGTCCTGAGATAAATAAATAAATAAATAAATAAATATATTCCACAACTATCACAAAACGCCGTCTAGTCTCAAGCTAAGCAGAGCTTGTGTTATGAGTACTTGACAACTGACATACATATTTATATATTTCTAAATACATGCATATATAGATAAATTACACCCAGACACAGAACAAATGAATAAGCTCGTCACACAAACATTTGTCTTGAGTGGGAATCGATCCCGAGCTCCGGCATAGCAATCAGGGCCACTAACTACTAGATTGACAGGCCAAACGAGTAGCAGTGGGCAGGGCACATTGCTCGTAGAACGGCTGGTCTATGGGTTCTGAAGTGACAACCGCGCACTAGAAGATTGAGCTTTGTGGAGCCTCCCACAAGGTAGACCGACGACCTGGTGAGAGTCGCGGGAATGCGGTGGATGCGAGACGCACAGGATCGTTCGTTGTGGCGACACTTCGGGAAGGTCTATGTCCAACAGGGGACGTCCTTCGCAGGGCCCGATCTAAGAGGGGGGCTAGCCGGACATTTGCCCAGCGCGGCAAAACATGAGGGGCGGCAAAATTGACTTATTCCTATCTTTCAACCTAGTTGGCGGGTTGAGTTAATGTGCCACCTTCTAACCTACTTCAGGCTGGATAGTGAAAATATATTTGAGACTCATGACCTATATAGTTTTGTGTATGTAAAGGGCGGCGCCTAAAATCTTTGCCCGGAGCGGCTAAATAGCTAGATCGGGCCCTGGGGGTCTACTCGCTTTCTCCGAAACGAAACTTTCGTAAACGAACGATATTCATTTGAAGTTAAAATTGCAAACAATCCTCTCTCATAATTATATTTTTTTTTTCGAAACATAACTAATTAGAGTAGGTTTAGAGATTCGGTACGTCAAACAATATTCGGTCGTGCGAAATTTCGGGAACGAAAGGAACCGTGGTAGGAAGCACGCGAAATTTCAATCGAAACTTCGTTTTTCGGAAAAAGCGAGTAGACCCCCTGGTCCTTCGGCTGATGGTGATGAAGTATTATAGAACTACTAACCTGTATATTAGTATGAATCTGTGACAGTTTGACACTTTCCCTGCACTTTCCATCGACCAGGTCCCAAGTACACATCTCTCCGGCTTCGGATGATGACACTATGAAGTTATTGTCCTGAAAATAGGATAAAATATGGGTATTATCATAAAATTTGCAACAGAATGTCGACCACATCATCACTTACTAATTGGGCTGTTTTTTTTATTCGGTTGTCAAAAATCATCCAATGACAACTCCCGCTCTTGGGTGGAGCGGGAGATAGTGTCAGACTCTTACTGACTAAAAACCCACCCCGTTCCTTCTAGCCTTCATACTGGGGCTCGAGTTCCTTTCGGATAACCCTGTCCCCAGTAGGCTTTGACCCAGTTGGGCCGCTCCTGTTGCTGACAACTCGCGCCGGAACAGTGCGCGCCGTCGGCGTCTTGGGCTCGGTCCGGACAGTTACCGACGGACAGAGAGCTACCCATGGCTCGCTGTCCGCGAACCCGCGTTACTAATGGGCTGTTGGTTATAATGTGCTCAAATGCAAAAAAAAAAAAAACTATCAATGATAAAATAGCGGCCAAGTACGAGTAGGGCTCGCGCACAAGGATTCCGTTCGGTCCGAAGCAAAAAAACGCCCAAAAGACTTTGTTTCGTGTGTAAAGATACATTTGTTGTTGACAGACGGACTGACAGACAAACAGACCGCGGAGTTTTAGTAATAGGATTCCCGTTTTGGTATGGAATCCTGAAAAAAAAACTGATCAAGAAAGGAGTTTTTGAAAATTCCACATAATGCAAAAAGCCTCATAGAGCAGAAAAAGCCTCACTGTACAGAAAAAGCCTCACTGTGCAGAAAATGTGGAATCTCAAAAGGCAGTTTGTAAAATATTATAAATACAATGAATGTAGCTTTGTTGGTAGCACACACACTTTAGAATAGATTTGACAACATTTTTTTTACTATTTTGTTTTATTTTTATATAAAAAAAGGAAAATTCGTAGCTGATTTTGATATCTTGAGACAATGACACAATTAATTAGTTTAATTATCTTTAGTATAATTTGTGACATATAATTTACAAAAAAAAACCCCTTAAAAATAATCCAGAAAACCCACCTGAATGATAGAAGCCCTAGACAAACACGTTACAGGAGCAGTGTGGCCCACAAGCAAACACCTCGGAGTCATCTTTAAATTGTCCGGATCCACCTGCCATATGCATATCTGTCCATCATAGCAGCCGGTGACCAGTGTCTTCTGGTCTCGGGAGAGGTAGACGGAGGAGACGCAGTGGGTGGGGGCATGCTTGCCCCATAACACAACCGGTACGATGAGGTTTGTGCCGGGCATGGCTGTAAAAAAAGAGGTTTTGTTTTAGTTAAAATCATCTTCCTGCCCGTAGTATCATTCTATTTATTCTAGTAGTCATCATTTCAGCTGATAGACGTCCAATATTGGACATAGGCCTCTACCAAGTGTGGCTACAATGAACGATCTTGTGCGTCCTGCATCCATCGTATTCCTGCAACCTTCATCAGGTCATCAGTCTACCTTGGTACTTCTAATATTACTCTAGTGGTATTCTACAAATATTATAAGCATTAACATAGTGCTTACGTTCATCGGTTACTCAAAAAGATTGTATTATGATAACGAGAATACTGTTTACAAACTGAACCATAGTTTGGCAAAAGATTTATGTAATAGGCTGTTGGTTCTGTGTGTATTTACAATAACGTCCACTGCTCCAATTTTTTAACAAAACATGTTATTAAAACATGTTATCCATTTGTCTCGACAAACAAAAACTGTTAGGCCACGCCCCTATTCGGTTAGCAAACAATGTTATTCTGTTAGCAAACACGGAAACACAGCGCAGCGGATACGGTTTAACAGGATTTAATCTATTGGATACCGCAATTAGCAACACAATAGAAAAACAATAAGAGAGTAAGCACTGGCGTTTGCTTGTGAAATTAAAGCCACACACAGATTATAAATAGGATTAGGACATAGGATTGTATTTTACTTTATGCTGATGTAAGTAAAGGTGCAATAGAATAGTCTTGGGCGTAGGATGGGTAAATTTCATTACTACAGCATTAGGTTTCCTTACATGATTTCTTAGTAGCACATAAGAAAACATCTCAGTTAATGTGAGAAGCATATAAAACATTCAATTTGTATCTGAATTATATTGGGATATCTGGAGTAAAATTTTAAGCATGTACTACAGAAATAATTAAAGAGATCTATATATATAAAAATCAATGCCACTTTTCGTTGTTATTTTATAACTCAAGAACGGGCTTACGTATCCAAACCAAATTTTTAGGTTTTGTTCGGACTATTTAGTAGATGGTTTATGTGAAGTTTGGTAAGGTAGAGTAGGGTAGAGTAGGGTAGAGTAGGGTGGAGTAGGGTAGAGTAGGGTAGAGTAGGGTAGAGTAGGGTAGAGTAGGGTAGAGTAGGGTAGAGTAGGGTAGAGTAGGGTAGAGTAGGGTAGAGTAGGGTAGAGTAGGGTAGAGTAGGGTAGAGTAGGGTAGAGTAGGGTAGAGTAGGGTAGAGTAGGGTAGAGTAGGGTAGAGTAGGGTAGAGTAGGGTAGAGTAGGGTAGAGTAGGGTAGAGTAGGGTAGAGTAGGTTAGAGTAGGGTAGAGTAGGGTAGAGTAGGGTGGAGTAGGGTAGAGTAGGGTAGAGTAGAGTAGTGTAAAGTAGTGTAGAGTAGTGTAGAGTAGAGTAGTGTAGGGTAGAGTAGGGAAGAGCGGGAGCAAAGCCGTGCGGGCAAAAGCTAGTTATTTATAAAAAACGTTTAAACATGTTTTGAGAGATTTGGTTGGGTTACCCAATGATTTAGTGTGCAAATGATAGAGGATGCTCATGAACTATAATTAGGTTATTTGATATAAGCTAGTATTTGGGATGACATGTTTTATGTGAAAAGTAAGTGGCAAAGAATCACTATTTTATTTTATGATGTAATATTTTTATTTACTACATATTCAATCATTTTGGAATTTGTTCAGTATTAGACATCAGCCTCTCAGTGACTAATGTTACATTTATCACAGACCAATTAAATGTAATAGGAACTGTAATTACATTTTATTTTGTGTCAAGATTGAAAAATAAAATTATAAGAATTTTATTCAGCCAAATTGTGTTCTGTGCCAATCTTTCCCTTTCTAATGATTTCATCAGAACAAACGCAAAGGAAAAGAAATATTAGGTGAGTAATAAAGAAGAAATGAAGGAATTTAGTAACCAACAGATGTAAAAAACCAAAACCATAATAATACAAAATCAATATTATCTAGCTTGAAGTGAATATCGATAAGGTATTTCAGTAATCTACCCGTTTTAAACCGATTTATAATCTGTTACAGCACTGAAAAAGACAAATAATAAACAATATTTTTTCCATTCAACTTCAAGTCTAAAGCTGATTCCAATTGGATACAATCATGTGACTAAACATATTTTACATTAGATACGTTAGGTAATAGTATAAATAGCACATAAATGCATACGACGATGTTTTGTCAGCATAACAATACGATAAGACTCTGCTTTTAAGGATCATCTGCTAAAACCCAAGGACAAATCAATTTATTACCTGCCTAGTAAACTTAGTAACCGATAAAAAGGTTTCAAAAGCTTCCGCTCTGCTAAACGTCCATGGAAGCTACCAAAACTTGCACTGAAATGCACTTGGATAATTTTAATTTAATAAAAACACGATTACTGCGACAAAATCAAGACAAAATCAATCGTCCCTGCTGTCACTTTTTTGACAGCTAGCTGATTATTTGACGTTGACAGTAAATATCGTAATGTTGGCAGAAATGTCGTTTCGCATTACCCTGTTACACGTAATGAAAATAATCATTTCGGTTTTAAACCGTAACATTTTGATTTGGTGGCCTCAAAACAGTTAAAACTCATTATTTAATGTTTAGTTAAATCTGTCATCAATAATAACGTCTAGAAAATGGCAAAAACGCAGTTGATATTAAATAATGACTTCGATCTGCTTGAAAACTAACAAAGGCGATCTAAAATAATACAAAAGAGGTGTTCAATGAATTTCAAAACTCGAACCATGAATAATTTTTTACACACATGTCGCATAGTGACAATAATTTTCGTTTCCAGTAACGAAATGCTAATATTTTATTTACATTTTAAATTTCACTAAATAACTAGAAACAATGACGGATAAAGGAAAGCTTACACGTTCGAAGCAAAACATAAAAGAAGATAAAGAGAAACTTGTAGATTTAGCCGCAAAAATCGACGAAACAGACGAGATGAAACTCAAGATGCTGGCTGCTTTAGACAAACCTGAGCCTGGAGATAGTTTGTACCCACCTGAGCTAAATGCTCATTTGCTTGAACAACTTAAAGTAGGTGAAAGTTACGTGTACAGCTACCGTTACTCAACATGATCACAAAATTATCAGTAAGATTCTCTAGATCCAAGTCCTAGAAGTAATTCTTGGGAATACTGTAGGTTAACAAAATAACGACGACGTCATAAATTTTATGCTGTTTTGAGCGTAAGAGCAATTTGAAGCTTAAGGAATGGCAATTACATAATAATAATAATAACGTAGACAAAGATAAGTACAGATAGATAGCTGGTAAGATAGATAGATAAATTCTTTATTATTGGTACACCAAAATAAAAAATTATACAAGAAACTTTCACAAAGGGCGGTCTTATCACTAAAAGCGATTTTTTACATACTTAACTTTTATTTCGGATACCAATTCACAAGTTCATTTTATAAATGTTTCAGGTAATGACATGCGATAACAACGAATTACGTAAATGCGTGTACCTTAAAGATCAAAATGCGAAAGAGCTAAACAAAACCATAGCAGACCTAAACCAACGAATACGCGACATCATCTCTGGTACTGGACCCGCAATATCATCCAAATCCGCTGGGATCATAAGCGCAAAAATAACTGATCTTTGTAAACAAAATCGACATTTGGTCGCAGAGATAGAAGGCTATAAGACAAAGAACGCAGCTTTAGAACGAAAGGTCATGCAGCTTGAAATATTGAATAAAGAACATGAGAAATTAGACATATGCATGTGCAAAGATGAGCCTATAGACACAAGCCCCGACGAACTGAAAGAACTCAACAGTAAACTATCCGTAGTTAACAAAAAGCTTTATGAAAGTAAGAATAGAAACCTAGAGCTCAAAAACGAAATTCTGATGGCCACGAAGATTCTTCAGAGCGAGTTAGGAGATAAGTTTACGAGCATCAAAGAGCTGCAAAATGATGTGGCTGGTTGGAAAGGCAGAGCTCAGCAGATTGTGTTGCTGCAGGCTAAAGTTAGTGATCTGGAGAATAAACTGAATGGACCAAAGACATCAGAAGCCCACTTAACTGAAAGCAAGAGGAAGGATCAGAGTCAGGTATGGAATATCACGGGAGCAGTTTCTGCACTTCTTAAATCACTTGGACTGTTTTTTCGGCAACCAAATATTCTTACTGTTTCGTCTATTCATTAAAAACACATATATTTCTATAAAAAAAAACACTTACAAAACAGCAGCCTACCGGTACAAGGTACCAACGGTAGCGTGTTGGTTGATTGATTCTTCTCCCTGACATTGACATGATCGGTGAAAGTAGACCGTGCCATCTATCATTAGTAAAAAAGACGCATCTAACATTTTTTTCCAGATTTGAGTTATATACATTACCGGAATCAGAAAAAAAATGCGCATTTGCCTGTATTTTTTTATATTTTGCTAACTTTCTCCAGTGCGGTTTTAACACAAGGAAAAAAAGGCCCGTTTCAAGTTTGATTCATTAAAACATTTTTTTATCCGTTTTTGTTCGATACGTCTTTTTAACAATCAGGGGCAGCACAATAAATCTAATTATTCATAACGACTGCTTCGGTCTATAGTTCCTCAGACAAAACCTTCGATTTCTCCAACGAGGTCACCAAAACGCTTGCAGGCTTCGGACACAGACCCGTATGGGCCAGAAAAAGTGTCCATGAGATTCCTCACTCTGCCATACGTCCTCACAATTGTTACACAAGTTTTTATTAACTAAAGAAAGTGGAGTATGTCTGTTCTTCACCGGCACCAACCAATCGATGCTTACCACTTGGGTAGCTAGAAACTATTCTCTGAGACTACATGCCTCACCGTTTCTAAGCATTTTTAAAGCCGCAGCCTCTATACTTCCTCAAGACGTACAGTCTCGTCACCTTCGTGTGTGATGATGCATTTGATATGCAGCCAGTGCAAAGCCAAAGCCTTTTTTTCCAACCTAATAAAATAATGATTATAAGTGACAAAGGTAATGTTATTTTAACCAGTGTACCTATTGGGGAAAACCATTGAGTAAAGAATTAGATGAATTGATGCGATTCGCACCGGCGCGTTCATTGAGGCGACACTTGGCGGATGCCTATATCCAACAGTGGACGTCTTTCGCCTGAAATGATGATGATCATTATAATGAAAGAGTTAAATTCTTCCAGCCGTCTCATTTTCGTAGACTGAAAAGTGAAAACATTGCTAAATGGTTTGGTTTTCTTTTTCACAGGTTATTCGAGAGATAGAACAAAGAAGAAAGAAGGAGATTGAACAGGCAATGAAGGAAATGGAAAGTCTGAAAGAAGAGAACCACGATTTGAAGAAAAAGCTAGAAGGCGCGAGATGCAGGATTCGAAATTTGGAATGCGACGCTACAACGATTAGACAGAAGATGCAAACTTTTGTTGAAAAGAGCAGCCATGATGATTTGTTGATTAATGAGCAGAGAGTGAGTAGTTCACTCATATTATAAAGGCGAAAGTTTGAGAGTGAGTGTGTGTGAGTGTGTATTTGTTTCATCTTCACGCTCGAATGGTTGAATGGGTTTCGATGAAACTTGATAGCTACACGGATAGAGCTTGTCCTGGAACATTATAATACTTTAGTTATTTTAAATATAAATAAAACGAGAAACTGACTAACTGTTATATATGAACACACAGCTCAAACTAAATGTAAGCCTCGTAGTTTCAGCTGTGCGTTACAAACATGAAATTTAACACAAGGTTTCTTTTTATGGATAATTTTCAACTATCATGCGGGTGAAGCCGCTGGCAGCAGCTAGTTCTCATATATTTTCCTCGTTCAAGAATAGATATTTTAAGCTTTAAGTACTTATCATTAGTGCAAAACGAAACATCAAATTTTATTTCCCTCTTAATTCACTTGCAGAATCAAATCAAATCTTCAGAACTTTACTATCAGGAAATCCTGAAAGAAAACACATCTAAAATGAATAAGATGCACAGTGAAATCGGTGAATATCAGAAACTCACGAATAATACCGCTGCGAAAATAGACGCCTTACGAAAACAAGCAACTGAAAAAGCAGCCAAAATCGAAGAACTAAGAGCCCAGCTCCTGAGATATGAAGAATGCTCTCTTCAAAGCATATTCTTCACTCCAATGAAGACTGCAACAGACAACGAAATAAAAAAGCTTTCGGAGTTAGTCGTGATTTTAAACTCGAGGTTAGACGCCGAAAGACGCAAATGGGACGAACTGGAAACTACACACAGGAAATTAAAAGAAAAAAAGAGACGTTTGGAAAGAAAAGTCTCTAGTTTAGAAGACGAAATAAAATCGCTGAGGGATTCCAGGAAAGGTTCGAGAATGTCAAAGACTTCTATTATCAAAGAACATAATTTTGACTTCAATAATGGATCTGCGACCGTCGTTAAGAAACAATCTTCAACTGGAGGGACCGGCGACAAACCTAGTGATTCTGGAACAGGTTCAGAAGATCCTGGTGAAGAACTCGATAGAGACGATTTGAAATACAGGCTAGAGTTAACTGAAGAGAAATTGAAAATCTTAGAGGATAAACTGAAAATGATGGAAGAAGAAAAACAGTACGATTACAACCATTTGACAGAGATGATACAAACGTCGAAACAGTTATTTAATGAGGCGCTGGCTGTTCTTCAGAGGGAGAAATGCCAATGTGCGTAATTACTTTTTACATTATTTATTTTGCGTTCTTTTAATTACATAGATTTGAGGTAAACCCGTTTTTAATTACTACGTAACAGGAACTATATTTTTAGCACATTCACATTTTTTATTTATTTTTTATTAGCCTATACTGTCCCACTGATGGGCAAAGGCCTCCCCCAACTTCTTCCACGCATTCTTTTCTCGAGCCGCTTCGAACCAGTCCCCGCAAATTCACATAAACGGTGAAAAAAAAGAAAAAAAGTATTTGAAGGTAGTTGAAAGTCTACTTCATATTTTATAAATTATCGTCTGGCAACATTTTACTGGCTTTTCAATGGTAGTAATATTTGGTTACGTTAGCCACCCCAACCGCCGCCATTTGTCATTTTTTTGGCATGCGCGTACGGAGATGCTACGAAAATCGTGCTCTTGAGTGTTTTCTTACAATACCGAGTTTTAAACTTTGTTTGTGAATCGTGAAAACCCGTGTTGCTCTGTGAAATATCAGTGCTTGGATATATTTATTGTGTTTTTGTGTTAAAAACATTCATCATGAATAAAACTTGCGCAAGGTGTGAGAAAACAGTTTATCCGACAGAGGAATTGAAATGTTTGGACAAGGTAATTTTCTCTTGTATTCCTTTTAAAACCTATAACAAACGGGTTAAATTTATTATTGAATATTTTAACAAGAATTCCGATAAAAATGCCGACTTGAAAGCTGGTTATCGAATGTAATTTTAGGTGTTCTAAATTCAACGGACTAACTTTTTTCGTAACTATTGTCGTGTGCCGGGCACATCAATTCATACAGCCGGACGCGTGACTCATTAAATTATATAAATTGCTGCTGATATCATTGTGAGCTCTCTATAATACCGCATCTGTACTTGCATCGACCTTTTTACCTAATTAGAGTCGTCTTAGCCAATATGCGACCTTGTGTCACATATTGTATCGATTGTATTCAAATGATATCAGTATTCTCTTGGAAGTATGGAGTTATTCCTTTGCTTAATTAGTTAATGAGATGAGATAAAATTGGCGACCATATTCCCGCGAATTGTTTACACGCTCTAATTTAATTTTATCGTTTCATATCACTTGCCTAATACTTTATCTTTTAAGATATGAGCTGAAATTATGTACAAAGTCTCTAAAGATAAGATTATAAATGTTTTGAATGTCATGAAAAGTGATTTTACAGGCCAAAAAAGTATTAAATGAACTTGAAAAAGTTGCGGCCTTCTAAATTCAAACTCTTCTATAGAATCAATTATTTATGTTTACAAAAAAAAAAAAACTTGGCAGTATAAATATTTTGTTTTCGTAGTTTCCTTTTTAAGCATTGTCTATGCTTGAATGCCTGTTTATGTTGCAAAATTCATTGGTGGTAAAAACAACCTGTTTGGAACACCTGTACTGTTTTGAAGACTGGTATTTCCATTGAGAACAATTTTGTAGGAATTTCGTCGCTAACACTAGAAGAACGAAAAAAATATCTTTATTTGGCACAATTTTTTTTAAACCAAATAAATCACACTAATACTATATTAGGTGAAAGTTTGGGAGTGTGTATGTTTGTTACTTTTTTCATGCTTGAATTGCTGAATGGATCTAGAAGAAATTTAGCACAAAAATGAACCATGTCCTGAATAGCACATGGATACTTTTTATCCTGGGAGTATTTATGCTTTATGCACACAAAAAAGGTACAGAGGCGGTTGTGGTATGTTTCCTTGAGACAATTTTCTTTTTTCAGCCAGGTGAAGCCAATGGCAGAAGCTAGTTTATAATAAAACTGAGTTGATCCAAAAAACTATGAACGATATTATTAAATATAATATCATAAAATCTTTACTGTTTATTCCTACATTTGAATATTATTTTAACCTTTCAAATACCATAATTAGAGACGCAATAGAAAGACAATGAGATGTTTGCTTGGGGTTTAATGAATTAATACAATAAAATTTGGGGTACAGCAGTCAATAGCAACTTATAAATTTTGGAAAAATTTCAGACTAAAGCTATGAGATCCAAGTTCAACATTCCAAAATGCATCCATAGCAAATATATTCTGCATGACCTGGTTCTCAACACTGAAACAAGAAATTGCTGCACGTAGCCTAAACAACCAATAAAAAATACAATGAACAAATACTTTTTAGTCAAAAGACTTCATAACAATAATTCCCAGCATCTAACTAAAACTATCTTTAATATTAGGTTTATGAATGGTATTTGTGATGTCAAAATAACAAGACCATAAAACATACGCTTTTATGGATCAAAAAATGTCAAGTTCTACCAACACATATAGGTATTTTGCGAGCTAAGAATGTGCTAATGTTCTCATAATCTGGTTTGCAAATGGGAATATTTGTTGCATGAGGTCTTTTTAACTAGAAAAAATGTTTATTTTTGAAGTTTTTTTTTTTTTTTTTTTTTTTTTTTTTTCTTTTTTTCCTCTAATCTGCAATCAGATTTTCTTTTAGCAGGTGTGTTGAAGTTTGAGATCGTGGCGGTATGAGCGTGACTCCAGTGAGCCATCTACCCAATCAGTTGCTGAGTCCACTTTAGCAGATGGACTATGTTATGTCTTTCCTTTTCAGTCTTTTTAAATAACTTCTGGTTTTAAGCGCAGCTGCCAGATTGTTAGGGTGCCTTTCCAGTCTTTCCTGATATGTTTTTGAGTGTTTTTGTATTTCCTCCGAGACAGTATTCATTTTTAGTTCATCGTGGATTTCGGTGTTGGTAATGAACCAAGGAACATCAGAAATAGATCTCAGGATCATGTTTTGCATTCTCTGTATTATGCTAATACTAGATTTGCAGGCACTTCCCCAAAGTTGAATTCCATAGAGCCACACTGGCTTAAGGATTACTTTGTAGATAAGGAGTTTGTTGTCAACACTCAATATGCTATTGCGTCCCAATATCCAGTGTAGGTTTTTGTATCGAATATTGATCTCGTGTCTCTTGGTCTTTATGTGGTGTTTCCACGTTAAACGGCGGTCGAGGTGTAACCCAAGGTACCTTACAGTATCTCGATGAGGTAGCGTTACGTTATCCAATTTCACGGGAGGGCAATCACCTTTCCGCAGCGTGAAGGTGACGTGGACAGATTTGCTTGCACTTGATTTTATTCGCCACTTATGTAGCCAGGTTGTTATTATATCGAGACCTTCTTGCAACATTTCTGATGCCATAGAAGAGTCTGAGTGGCTTGCTAGTATTGCGGTGTCATCAGCGAAAGTTGCTGTCGTAACACCCTCAACCTGCGGTAGGTCAGAAGTGTATATTGTGTAAAGAATAGGTCCCAAAACTGAACCCTGAGGGACTCCAGCTCTTATGTCATAGAATCTAGACTTTGCTTCTGCTATTTTTACTTGGAATATTCTTTCCGAAAGGTAAGATTTCAGTAGTAAGTAATACTGATGAGGAAGACTCGTCTTCAGTTTACAGAGCAGGCCCTTATGCCAAACCTTATCAAAAGCCTGTTGGATGTCGAGAAAAGCTGAAGAACAGTATTGTTTTTCCTCCAGGCTTTTTCTAATTTTATCACAGACTCTGTGGACTTGTTCTATAGTAGAGTGCTCCTGTCTGAAGCCGAATTGGTGATCAGGAATCACATTTGTTTCCCTTAGAATTGGCAATATGCGGTATTTCACCAACTTTTCAAATACTTTGGACAAGATAGGCAGCAGGCTTATAGGTCGATATGAGGATACTTCTGTGGGTGGTTTACCTATTTTGTGTATCATTATAATTTGGGATACTTTCCACGTCAATGGAAAGTACTGGGTTCTCAAAATACCATTGAAAAGTGACGTCAGGAACACTATAGCCTTTCTAGGAAGATGTTTAAGAATTTCCTTGGTAAGGAGGTCGTACCCAGGAGCTTTTTTGTCTTGTAGCTTTGAAATTACTCTCCAGACCTCACGTACTGATATTGGGCGAGGTGGAAGTGTCATTTGAAAAGCTTGACCGAGGATGTTGTTGATTTTTGAAGTTGAAATAATTATTTTGTTAGTAACAAAACTTAGACCCTGTGACCCTGAACATGGAGAACAAATAGGTGCTCATTCTAAGCTGGGTGAGGCACATTGAACCTGTGGAATGTCTATTTGACTGCATGGAGTTGTATACACTGCCCCAAAAGCGGTGAGCCCACCTGTCCGCCAAAGTTCTGAGAATTGTGTAATAAACTATATTTATTATTATTACTTTGGGTCAGTGATGTATTGCACTGAACCGTGGTGTCATGTAGCCCTCCACAAAAGTGCATGACATCCATCCACACAGGCCCACGTGGTGGATTACGGCCCATTCCCTCTCCTAGAGAGGAGGCCTGAGTCCCAACAGTGGGAACATTATAAGGCCGACTATGTTATGTTATAATAATAACCATTTATTTTCAGGCATCGAAGGCCCATAGAAAAATACATAAATTAATCTTATAAAATAATAAACTAATAAATATCATAACAACAAAACTTAAAAAAAAAATCCTCTCTCAAAAAGGTCTCCAGATGGTGGGTTGGAACTCGTATCACGAACGACTTGAAGTTGGTGTCGTGGTGCGAATCCAGCCTTTCGACCCTCGAGAGTCCAGTTGCTCTTTATCTTCATATACTCTACGACTTCCTCAACCTTCGTAGAGCAATGTAGACGCGAAATATACAGCTGCGTCGTAGGCACAGCAGGACGCAACAGCATATTTGGTCCAGTCGGTGCGGTACCACACAGGTTACGGGAACAGGGCTTCTTTTTCTTCTTCTTTTCCACTCTAGTGAAACCTTCTTCATCAACTTGGCCCGTTTTTGGCAAAGAGCCACGGACCACTGTCAGGGCAGTTTCCCCATCTAGAAAATCTTCAGGCGATGACTTGGTAATCTCTCAAAACATATTTTAATTAATCCCATTGAAGATGGCTGCCCAGTGTAGAAGCTAGCTGCTGTCTTGTCCACCAAGCCTACTCTGCAAGCTTTGCAGAGTAGGCTATCTGTAATGGCTGTATGATCAAGTTTGATTATAAATAGCTTTGAAATTATGACCATTTATGTACAAGGTAGGCAACGTTTTTCCTAGCCATGTGGAAATATGACGTAATTGTTTTTTCATAACCATACCATATTTCAGACTGATACCTGATAAGGTTCAACTTTATTGTAGTTTATTACGATTTATCCTTATTAAAACTAATTACTCATCGCAAGGTGTAGTTATGATTAGGTCATTATTATTATTATCATAGAACATTTACGGGAAATCCATAAGGTAAATGATTTTAATTAAAACTCATTCCATGTACAAAAGCTAGTTTAAATGTAAGCCGTTTTATCTAGTAACTCTACAGGATATTTCTCCATAATTATTTACTACTGATTTATGCAGCCTTTACTCACTACTGATTTAGGAGCAAACCTTAATAATAACTATATTTTTAGTTAGGGGCGTTCCTTCCTGAACAAAATGGAAAAGAAAGTATTATGTTAGGCTAATGTTTGGAATTCCGACGTCTAAAGTGCGTATTATGCGAAAGAAATATGGGTGCTAATCAAACTTCTTAATAGCTTTATTCGCCTATAAAAATTTACCTTGCCTTCTAAATTACCTACCAAGTCAGCCACAATTAACGATTATCTGAATGATATCTTAGCCACTAATTATTTTGTATGTAAGCCACTTTCTGGGTAGTTATAAAGAAAATAACGTAACGAAAGCTAAGACTGGAGCTCCGCTCCACTCCCGCTTTAGCTTTCTAACCCAATCTGTCCATGTCAGAGTGCCCTACAATTCCGAGCTCGCTTTGCTCGCTCTTGTGTAAGAAATTTTAGTTAGCATTGTAAAAAACGAATTAATTTATTAGAAGCTATCTCCGTTTGCGCTGTGGTGACCGAGTGGTAACAGCCCCAACTTACGAGTTGTAGGTCAGGGCATCAAACCCAACCAGGCGCATTACTTTGTGTAATTTATTTCATCACCACTGCTCTCAAAACAGTGAAGGAAATTAGCATGTCCACACAATCCATCCATCTTTTCTTCGGCCTTCCTCTCCCTCTCCATCCATCTACATGTATACTCAGAACTCTTTTAGTAATATATGCTTCATCCCTCCTCTTCATATGAACATAACAAGACAACCGATTACCTTTTAACGTTTCATTCACTAGCGCCACTTTCAAACTTCCCCTAATATACTCATTTCTCACGTTCTCCATTCTCGTCACACCACACATCCTTCTCAACATTCTCATTTCCGCTACATGCAATTTTATTCAGTGACATTATTATTTTATCAGTACATACTACAGAAGTGTTGTATTTAATTCCTTGCCATCCCGGCAAATTATGTACTACAAAAAATAAATTAAAACCTGATTTTAGTGCTACTGGGCTTGATGAATTACTAAAAATAACAATTTCAAAATCAGCTGATAATAAAAAAAATCCTTTGATACTGTATTTTTTTTTTAACAGATTAATCTTTCTGATTTGATAGATTGTTATATAAGTAGTCATTCCTGATATTATCGTCAAATATTGGGTTAGATAAGAAATAAAATCGCTAAAAAAAATCATATCGATCTATAAAAATTAAGAACTTCTAGATATAAACGTAATTATTAGCTATTTTATTATTTTAATCGATACTTTAATACATATGTACCTAAAAAAATAATTATTAAAAATAATTGTTACTAAAAAAACTAATTATACAAATCTTAAAAAACCCAAAAAGATATGATTCCGGCCAGGATCGAACTGGCGGCCTTCTGCGTGTAAAGCAGATGTGATAACCACTACACCACGGAACCAGTTGAATGGTCGCTTCAAATTCGCGAGTACATTCGCCAGCTTTCGTTTTTACATTGAATTGTTACGTCATACTAAAATGTATATATGTACACTAAAATGTATGACTATGATAGTGATTTGTATTCAGACATGCAACATGTAATCATGTGTTTTGTTCGTGCAGTGTTGTGTTGTAATATTCAAATGTTTTATTGATAAGAAAGTACGGTTGGAATAATTATCTTTATAGTGTATCTACTGACGACGTATCTACCGCAGTACGTGATGTTTTCGTGGGTTTTCCGTAGTACAGGCGTGATTTCCTAATTCACAGTATAGTGCCAAAACACGCTGCTAGTAATGTTCTGTGCCATTGGTCAAGTTATTTCTAGTTTCTAGTTAGTCAATAATTGTAGCAAAATTGCGTCGAAAACTTTTTTTTTTTTTTTTTTTTTACTAAAGAATTTATGATATTTTTCTATAATATAATATGTTAACTCGCATACACAAGAACCGGAACAAATATCTGTAATTCATTCAAATATTTTGTTCCGTGCGGGAATTGAACCCGCGACTACTCAACAATTGAACCAAAACCGTGCAAAATAGCAAAAACGAAAGCAATATTCAAAATTCATTTATTCGTGTGATTTTTGGTACATTTTACATGAGATCTTAATAATAAATAAATTAGTTCCTCAAAAATCTACCTAGAACGTGTACACTCTTTCTTATAATTCAGTAGTTATGGTAAATAATAATAATCAACAAATACAAATAAAATTAAGGATTATAACAAAACAATATAAGTCAATGAATAGAAATTAGGATAATAATGCAATGTCAAAATTAAATAAATATGAATGTCAAATAACTTACTATACTAAAAGATAATGATACAATGTCAAAAGTATGTAAATAAATGTCAAATAACTTACTACAATGAAAATAATAATACAATAACAAAATTAAATTAAAGATCAATGTCAAATAATTTATAATTTATCATTAAGGAATTCTTCAATAGTGTAATAGCATTTCTCCAATAACAGATGTCTTAATTGATTTTTGAATTGAATAATATTTAGGTCCTTAATTCCATTTGGTAATTTATTAAATATTTTAGGTGCCATGCCCAATATTGCTTTATATTTTGCGAAAATTGTTTTTCAAGTTTATACATCCTGCCACTATTTTACCACCCACGAAATTTGTCTAGTTTTTTTACACAAAAACCATAAACAAACTCAGGCACATCTACTCTGACAACGTTCCCTAAGACACGTTCCTTACTTGTCAAACAGAACGATACGAGATCCGATTTCCGATACCTTAATATGGCGAGTAATATGCTCAACTCAAACATAATAATGTATCAATGAATAACAACACAGTATTAAGTAACCAACTATTAAAACATTTATCGCAACATTGTAAACAAATAAAGCGTGAAAGCGTACCTCTACAGACCATAGACACATTGTGACGTGAAAAATGGCGGTAATTAGCCTCCATTTTTGACAGTTACGAATTTGACATAATTTTGTGAGCGAAAGTGACTTTCGTAAATCTAAATGTAGCTTGATTTCTGTGTTAGGAGGCGCTCTTATAGCTAATAAAGTATTATTGCAAAGCTAATTCGTGAATCTTTGGCTTGGGTAATCGGCCAATATAGATCCAGTGAGTGAAAGAGAGACCGCTATACATGACCAATAGCGCCATCTCTCCTTTCGCAATTGTATTACGATGGATTTAAAATACAGACGTACCTACCTAATGCATAACACAACCTCACCTCCAGGAAATACAACCGTGTGTTGTAAATTCCTGTGGTGTAATTTCCTGTCGTCCAAAAATATAAGTGCACACTTGTTATAAGTGCACACGAAGTTTCCTTACGTGATCTAATCAGAAATGAAGATATCTGCAGGAGAACCAAAGTTACTGACATAGCCCGAAGAATCGCCAAACTTGAAGTGGCAATGGACAGGGTCCATTGCCCGCAGAACAGATACCAAACCGACCGCGTACCAAAAGACGCTTCCTACAAGGTGGACCAATGACCTGTTGCGGGAATTCGTTGGATACTCACGCACAGGATTGTTCATTGTGGCGACACTTGAGGGAGGCCTATGTCCAACAGTGGACTTCTATCGGCTGAAATGATGATGAGGAATGAAATCATTTTCCATTCATCCGCAAACAGATCCCTTGAAGGATAAGAATCCAAGAGATCATTTAGTGCAGCCAAAGTGCGAGGTATTTGAGACTGAGAAATTATAACTGTGTCTGTGTAAAGAAACGTGCCAGCACAGTAAGCAAGTCAGGCGCCACCACAAAATGTATAGGTACAGAAGTCAATCTACATACAAACCGCCCTCGAGCAATGCACACATAGACACCGCTCACGGACACGATATCTCAGAGCGCCTCGGCCCGCTCGTCGAACAGAACTCAAACGCTCATTAGTGTGCGTCCACCGAGCGCAGGTATAAAAAGTGAAGTACATACATGATATTGTCGTCTGTACCTATTTTGTGTGGTGCCACGGAGCGTCTTACAGGCTATGATGAGCTGGTCTCGCGCTCGTCTTACCTCTAGCGAATTATATCAGATTCAACCCAAAAGAAATTTTGATGATGACTCAACAACACAAAAATCTATCAATTCATTCAAGCAAGAATTCTCATATTGAAATAGTAATCAATTTTTTTATGGTTATTAGTTACCTGGGTCAGTGAGATCCATTACTGGTTTTACGTAACTTTTTAAAACCAAATCCGCGGCGAAACCGTTCGTAAAGTTATCTGAAAATCAGTCATTATGAAATATCTTGTCGAAAAAACATTGAAGAGATTGGGTCCTTTACTCTTTTTAGAGTTCCGTATCCAAAAGGTTAAAACGGAAACCTATTACTAAGAGTCCGCTATCCGTCCGTCTGTCACCAGGCTGTAATCTTATGAACCTTGATAGACAGTTGCAATTTTCATAGATGATTTATTCCTGTTGAACAACAAATACTAAAAAATATAATAAAATTAATATTTAAAGGGACCACATAACAAACGAGTTTTTTTGCGGCTCCCATACAACAGGGTGATTTTCTTTGCTATCTACTCGTATATATATAAAAATGACCCCCGTTTTCCGTTGTCACGACTTGGCATGAAAAAGGCTTGACCGATTTGGCTGATTTTTTTTTTTGTTGTGATTGTTATTGTGAGGATAAGGTTCTTATGGAAAAAAAATAAAATTAGGGTAGTGTAGAGTAGAGTAGGGTAGGGTAGAGTTGGGTATAGTAGGGTAGAGTAGGGAAGAGCGGGAGCGAAGCCGCGCGGGCAAAAGCTAATTATAGATAAATATATCCTATGTCACTCAGGAATAAAGCAGCTTTCTATCAGTGAAAAAGATTTTTTTGCCTTCGGACCAGTACTTCCAGAGATTAGCTCCTACAAACAGAATAACAAACTTTACCTCTTAATTTATTTGTAATAAGGATACCAACAGCGGGAATCCGATGGATGCGTGACGCACAGGACCGGTCGTTGTGGTGACGCTTGGGGGAGGCCTATGTCCAGCAGCGGACGTCTTTCGGCTGATATGATGATGATGATGATGATGATACCAACAGCATAATCATTTACAGTACAAATAAAACTTACATCTAAAAAATGACATTTCAGTAATCATGCAAATAATTTAAGTGTAGATGGTATGGAACCCTTCGTGTGCGAGGCCGACTTGCACTTGCCCAGTTCTTTAGCTTAATGGACGTGTAAAATAATATTAATAAAAAAACAATGTATTTATGAAATAAGTTAATGGCGGCGCTGACATTTTAATATAGTGTGTTGAAAACGAATACATACTTCAAATTGGTTCAGCCATTTTGAATCATTAGTGCGAATGTGAAGAAATGCTTAATCTATTGTGTTGCCGGTCAAAATCGCTTGTTATTTACCAATTAAGAAACAATGTGTGGATTTCAATTTCGTTTTTATTGCTTTGTAGACTGAACACTTGTTTTGTAATTACTTTGTATTGAAAATTCTTGGGTGAGATGTTTTGATAAAAGTCTATATCAAAACAAAATCTATATCAAAGTCAAGTCATCATCATCATGATCATCATCATATCAGCCGAAAGACGTCCACTGTTGGACATAGGCCTCCCCCAAGCGTCGCCACAACGACCGGTCCTGTGCGTCTCGCATCCAAAGACAATATCAGGGGGTTCATGGTTTGTGGCTGGAAAGACCTCACGGCGTCCTTACCTTCCGCATGACGCAGGTCCTCACCGGACATGGCACGTTCGGGAGGTACTTGTTTTAGATTAAATCGGCAGAGACGCCCGGGTGTCGCCACTGTGCGGAACGCCCGGAGGACACGGTGGAGCACACAGTCGAGGTGTGCCCTGCCTGGGCGGAGCATCGCCGTGCCCTCGTGGGGGCGGCAGAGACCTCTCGCGCCGGGCTTTGGTCGAGGCCATGGTCCGGAACGAGGAGGAATGGCAGGAGGTCGCTTCTGCGAAGCAGTAATGCTAGCAAAGGAGGAGGCCGACCGCATCAGGTTACGGCGCCCTCGCCGGCGCGCTTCGCCGGGATTCCGATCCCGATTTCTGGCCACCGTAGACGCAGACTCGCGGACGGCGAGCCATGGGCAGCTCTCTGTCCGATCGTCCGGTAACTCTCCGGACCGAGCCCAAGACGTCGACGGCGCGCACTGTTCCCGCGCGCCTCAAGGAGCTGTCAGCAACAGGAGGGGCCCAGCTGGGTCGAAGCCTACTGGGGCCAGGGTTATCCGAAAGGAAGCTCGGGCCCCGGTATGAAGAGGCTAGAAGAAACGGGGTGGGTTTTTAGTCAGTGAGAGTCTGACACTATCTCCGGCTCTACCCAAGAGCGGGGGTTATCATAAGATGATTTTTGCCCACCGTAAAAAAAAGCACTCAGCGAATATTTGCCAAAAATCACCGCATCTAAAGGGATGAAACGGTCGTCCAAAAGTTTTACGCGGACGAAGCCGCTGGCATAAGATAGTCTATTATAATAATTAACTGACGGGAACAGTCTCCTACATGACGCGTTATCTCTATTTACATAATATAGTTATCAATCGACCTTGCTAGTTGCTATGTCCACAATGACAATGACGGTCGTAAACAATTTTTACGAAAGTTTAAGAACGTGAACTAGTTATTTCATGAATGTCGGTTTTTCTGCTCTATTTATTGGAGAATTTCAATTTTATGCGTGATATTAAAATGTTTGTCTGGCGTATTACTGGTTTGAGCCCATAGAAATATAAATAACAGGAGAAGGGACAAGGGACAAGGACAAGGGGGCGTGTGCATGTCCGCGCGAATTGCATTAGATGTGCATTTTCGGCAAAAATGGCAGTAGTTTCGACTATGATCGCACTTTTCAGCACGTGTGCGAAAATCAGCCACATTGATGTGCTTAAAAGCGATTTTGCGAGTCAGTGTATTGAAAAAGAATTTGCTCCTTCCGCATATTTTCCACTCAATCACCAATCCAACGCCTTGGAGACAGACGACCACGAATTTGAGTCATATTCGTGACAATATAATAAAAATGGGGCTATCCCTACATTTTCCTGCCCATTTCGATCCCTATACAAATTGTACGCTCTCATATTGAACATATGTAGGGTTGCCTCTCGTCCCGGATTCCTCGGATTTGTCCTAGTTTGAAGAACGTCCGTGGTCCTAATTTGGCGTCCAACCATTTTAAACCATTAGACGCCGCCGCTAGGCGTCAGTGTTTTATTTGAAATATAAACAAATTAAGATATCCCGAAGTAGTCATCAAGTACAAAATTTATTTCTTGTAGGACTATTTCGCCAGGACACCATTGACGGCGCGACCAGTTGCGCTGCCATTGCTATCGCCGCATATTTATAACAGACTAGCGTCCTGGCTTAGCATGGACAATAAATATAGTCTATGTTACTCAGGGTGAATGTAGCTTTCCAATGGTGAAAGAATTTTTGAAATCGGCACAGGAGTTTTTGAGTTTATTCATTACAAACATACACACAAAAATACAAATTTTCCTTCCTTATAATATTAGTGTAGATTATGTATGTCCTGATTCTGAGCTCAAAAATCCGGGCTTTTTTCGCTTCTTGTCCTGGTTGCCAGGATTTTAGAGATGACAACCCTAAACATATGCCTCCCCCAAATTTTGACAATGAACAGTTGCAATGCAATGCCGAGGGGAGAGGTGTCAATTAATCTTTATCTAAGGGTGATGGGTTCTATTCTTAGTTGGTTTAGATTAGAACGTGCCGGTTCGGGTTTGGCTTTCAAAACTTTTGAGTTCGCAGTACTTCCGAATTGGTGTAACAGAAATATCTGGACTGGAGACTGGGTTAGCTAGATTTTTTTTTAAATCCGATATAAACTAGTGCTTGATTTCGATCCCATCTGATCGTAAGCAGTGATGCAATCTTTGATGGTGAAGTACACTAGTTTATTAAGAGCCTATTCACTCTTGCCTTGAAGACACCTACTTTTTTATTATTTCACCGGAACACGGACCGGTAAAATATGGCTAAGCTACCAAACTAAACACCATACAGACACCAGAGTCGCCACACGTCCGAGCTGGTCGCGCCACCAAATTGTTGGCGCAACCAAACGGACACGTTTCACCCAGAAACGGAACAGTTATTTGTTGATTCTTCTTCCTGCCCTTATCCCATATTACTTAGGGTCGGCGCAACACGTTTTTTTTTCTTCCATTCTGTCCTGTCACCCGTCAAACTATCACTAACTCCCTTTTCTTTCATATCACTCCTCACTTAATCTATCCATCTTTTCTTCGGCCTTCCTCTCCCTCTCCATCCATCTACATGTATACTCAGAACTCTTTTGGTAATTTGCTCTTCATCTCTCCGCTACACATGACCATACCAAGACAACTGAATTTGATGATTTCCCACCCTAAAAAAACCTATATCGATCGAGAACTGTTCCAGTCATTACCCGCATTCTCCCATCACCCAACCATATATAGACCAGATAAATCCGTTGATTTATATCCAGCTTAGTAACGCAGTGTGTCAACATTGGCGAGCGTTGAAGCGACAAGAGTCATTGTGCCCATGTTTAGAACCGTGACGGAATGACGGTTGTACGGTGACCAGGCGTTCGCGGATTGCGGGACATCGAGGAAGTTCAATAGGGAATAATATTCCACAACTATAACACAACGCCGTCTAGGCCCACCTCTTACCTCTTGAACGAGTTAACTTATTGAAAGGGTTACCCTAACGTTAGGGTTATGAAGGGGCTAGCACTATCAAGAGGTAACCCTTTCCGTTGCTATAGGCGTTCAACCTGTAACCCTTTCGAAAGAATTAACTTATATTCGGGGTTGTACGGTCCCTATGTAGGTTAGGTTATGGGTACTAGACAACTGATAACCATATGTAGGTACTTATATATTTCTAAATACATACATAATATAGATAAATTACACCCAGACACAGAACAAATCATTATGCTCATCACACAAACATTTGTCCTGGGTGTGAATCCAACCCACGACCTCCGGCATAGCAGTCAGGGTCACTAACCACTAGACCAACAGGCCAGTCAAAATGAAAATATGGTTTTAATAATGAATTCGGTGAGGAAAGTTGCAGTGTTCTGCGGTCTACTTACTTGAAAGTACCAAATAAGGTGTCTGATAGTGTTTTCCTTATTTTTAAGTCGGTTATTTCATCACGTTCACTGTTAGACATTGGCCTCCCCAAGTTTCGCTACAACGAACACGACGGTGTGTTTCGTATCCATCGGATTCTCGCGACTCTCGCCAGGTTATTGGTCCACTCTGTGAGCGGTCTTTCAACGCTACGTATTCCGGGACAGGGTTGCCACGCCAGAAACTTTCTACCACCATCCACCGTCACACTCCATCGACCATCTGTCCTGCAAGCAATGTGCCGATAACCGGCGTTTAAACTTTAAGTTGTTTTTTTTTTGTTATCTCTGATCCGATTACTAAAATTTTTTCACCGATAAGAAGCTGCTTCATTTCTGAGTGACATAAGCTATATTTTAAGTACGCGGGCGAAGCTGCGGGCAAAAGCTAGTTTGAAATAAAAACATTTTGAATTATATACATTGTATTTAGTCCGTATTTTAGATTATACAAAAACATTGGACACGTATTTTTTCTTTTTCGATTAAACAAAATATAACAAAGATATAGCCCATTAAAGTTACGTGTGACGTCACCCTGTGCAAAAAAGTACAGCACGGCGATTCAATTCGGGACGTATCCACAATTACGAAGAGCTCATGGTATCCCCATGTCATCGGGCGCTCCTACAAACACTATTATTGATTTAATAATTCAATTCAGTCCACTGTGTCTTGCGGTCACTGCTCAACTCCTCGTTATAATCTCGGTATCTTCACGATCACAACGTTTTAAAACTTTTTTTTAATATTGATAGGCTCGCGTTTGACCACCATCTCACCTGATGGTATGCGATGATGTGGTCGACGATGGAGCACGCTTGCCTAGAAATAACCTATTCACTCTTGACTTAAAGACCCCCAAGTTGCTATCAGGAAACACAGACTCCGGCAGGGAATTCCACTCCTTGGCTGTACGTGTGTAAAGAGAGGGTAGAGAGGAGGCCTGAGTCTCAACAGTGGGTACATTATACGGCCGACTATGCAATGATTTTTAAGACTATAAAAACGTATGAACTAAAAGATCGTCCGATTCTGTTAGTTCCTGAGTTCTAACAAAAGGCTATTATTAAGAGTTCTAAATTTGATAAATATTTAAAATCAAATCGATAAAACTTTATTTATCTCCACAAATTACATTTCAAACATCCAGTAAATTATTTGGTAGAAAAACATTTAAAAAAATCACGGGAGTCCCCTTAAATATTTGTTTTATTCTGTATTTTTCGTATTCATCATCATCATTTCAGCCGACAGACGTCCACTGTTGGGCCTGGATAGACCTCCGTCAAGCGTCGCCATAACGACCGGTCCTATGCGTCACGCATCCATCGGATTTCCGCGACCCTGACCAGGTCATCGGTCCACCCTAGAGATGTGCCGTTGCCGGCAATATTGCCGTGAAGTGGGAATATTGCCCGATGTATGGATAATGGTGTCAATATTGCCAGCAATGTTCCCAGATTGACGGCAACGACACATCTCTAGTTCACCCCGTAGGAGGCCTTCCAACGCCTTGTGATCCGGTACGTGGTCGCCACTCCAGAACTTTTCGTCTCCATCGGCCATCTGTTCTGCGAGCAATGTGTGTTGGCTAATTACGTACTGCCAACCGAAGAAAAGATTACAAAATGCCTATTTACACCAAAACGAAGCCCTGACCTTATTCTCAGCTAAACAACTCCTTGTAAGTCGAGAACAACAGTCATAAACCCAGCTACATACAGATGGTCGCCTTAATATAGAAAGTAGTAAGTATAACTGCGAGTCTGCGACCCGTTCGTGGCGCTTGAGGTTAACAGCCGGTTGCACAATGTTAATCTTTTGTTTAGATGACGCATTTGATAATTATTTTTAAATATCACTCGTTAACCTCTTGTGTCGTGCAGTGGTAACTGCCCCGACTTGGAATTTGTAAGTCGCGGGGTCACTACTGTTTTCAAACTGAAGGAAAACATCGAGAGGACACCAGCATGTTTTAAAACCAAAAAATCGAAGACATGTAACATTTGCCAACCCGCACTGGGCCCGCGTGGTAGATTAGAGCCCATTCCCTCGCCTAGAGAAGAGAAGAGGCCTGAGTCCCAGCAGTGTGAATATTACAAAGCCGATTATGCTTACCTCTTGTATTGTGCTGTTGTGCAGGAGTCAAGGACTAAGGGGTCTAGTCAAAGTGCAATTCTATCAGATAAAATTATTGTTTAAAAAAATCCCGAAATTAATATTAACATATGTTCCATTGCAAACTATTGCACATACTTAAAAATATACTCAATAAACATTCGCCAAACGATTCTTAAAAAGAATTACTACGCAGCCAATTGTCCGAAGTTCCGAGCGGTGAAGATATATCAACCGTACTGTAATTATACATAAACATGCACACATACACTACACACACAGCACGATTTAGTTAGTTATTTTTAGTACTAGTAATTTGTCATATTAGTTTACAAATCTTTTAAAACTATATTATTTTAATCAATTATGTCATCATCATCATCCAAAGATGGTCATTACTGATTAAGCCATCGTTGAACAACCTAAGAAAGGCTACATAGATCGTTCATTTACATATTTTTAACGTGATACATTTGACAGAACATAACTTGTTGAATAATAATACTGCCTATTTATTCCCTTCACTTTCATCACTTGTGTCATTTCCCGCAGATAAACTGTTTAGTTTTCTTTACTTCTTTTCAATAAATTAATTAAAACTAACTTAAAAAATAAAACCCTAGAGAACAAAAAAAAAATTTAAAAAAAATGGCAATTTAAAGTAAGGCGTCGAAAAATTCCTCCGCATCGCTGTCGACTGGTAATGTACCCAAATGGCTGGCGGTATTGCAATGCTTATCCTTTGACCGAAGTAAAAGCCAGCCTTTGGGTCACGCGAATTTTTCAATAAATTCTGTAACATATTTAACAAGAAGCGAAAACGTAAACTTGAAATTTTCTTCATGACTTGTAAGCCTGTGTAATTCTAGTTCACACAGCCCTAATAAAGCGTTAATATAGAAAGTAGCAAATAAAGCATAACTGCGACCCATTGAGGCCTGAGGTTAAGAGCCGGTTGCACGATACTAACCTTTTGTTAACTGACGCAAGTTTTGACAGTCAATTACGGATTTATTGTTGCAGTCCCAACTGTTCTTATGACGTCAGAGTTACATATGTCCATGCAATCATCATCATCATTTGCCTAGCCCTTTTCTAACTGCACTTTCTAATGATACGGTTGCCTTCCAGCCTTACTAGATTAGCTCCAGTCGTCGATGGCTCGTATGTTCCACGCACACCTCAAAGAGATATCAGCAAACCGTAGAAGCCTAGCAGCTTCGAAGCCGACTTGGGCCATGGGTTGTACAAAGGAGAACTCCGGTGTTCTGGAAAGACGGCAAAAAAGGAACAAGAGTTGGTTTTAGTCAGTAAAACTCTGACACGCCCTCCCGTTCCGCCCAAGAGAAGTCCTAATGCTATCATTTTACATGAAGTGACTCTATTTGACCTCCATGACTTAGTTGCAAAAAAATACTGCTGATTTCGAAAAACTTCCTTTTTAAGTTACAAAATTATTTTTATAATTCAGTATCCGGATGCAAATATGCAAAAGTATGAGAACCAGATGTTGCATTTGTCTGAGTCGTATCCACGTTGAACTGAAAAATGAAAATAAAAGAGTTGTGAATCAGCTGTTTAAGTTGCAAGCTGTTTAACGAACACAATGTTCAATGTTAACAGTCATTTCAGTTTCTTTGTTAGAAAATAAAACATGTACCAAAGTAATATTTCAAATAGTTGAGGAATTTAAGAATTACCACCTGATTTAAAGGCTGTCTGTGACTGTTCTGTAAAGGCCGTTTTCATGACCGTTTTTTTTTCCCAATGCTGGGCAAAAGCCTCCCCCAAACCCTTCGAGCTCTCGTAGTAGGCGTTTAGGTCGTCTCGCCAGATCGGCTTCGAAGGCGTGGTTCACCCTGAAGTTTTTCTTTGTGAAGACTTGTCCAGCTGTCAATGCGACATGTAAATTAATGCCAATAATTTTTTGCGCTACTGATTTCTTGTTGGTTAGTGTTGAAAATCAAATATGTACTCTGTTTTTTTAAACGTCACATAGCGATAGTAACTAAACTGGATTCTGTTACCGCCTCTCGCTTCTTCTGTACTACTTCGAAAGAGTGGTTATTCTGTTAGGCCAAAATAAATGTTATCTTTCTTTCTAGGCAAGGATTTTTGATGATTAACAATGAAACCATTGCCTAGCAGAATAACTCAGCAGAAATGGGATCGATAAAGGTGTATACTCGTGAAATAAGAAAACAATCCCATGGGCGAACATACTCCTAAGGGAAAAAGCATAAAGTATCCTTTAACCTACTTATTCCTGAATATGATCTATCCGTATACCAAATATGCAAAACCTTTCAGCCAATGAATCACCGTGATTAATTTCGCACTAACTTTAAAGTTACTAACGTTATGAATGCCCTTTTACAGTTAAAGGGAATATTTTTCCCACTAACTCTTTTTTAAAGTAAAAGCAAACCAGTCTATCGTTAAGATTATTCATCCACGGTCTCCTGACCTCACATGAGTGAAATAAGAGTACATTATGTTATAAGTGTGTAATGTTAGTGATTACCGTTGAGGTGGTATTTAGACCTGAGCTATGGCGAGGGTCTTAAAAGAGCCGAGAACGGTAATCGTTAATTACTCACGTGTATAATACGACGTTTTTCAATACACTTGTGAACAAAATAACTGTAAAACTAATAAACTTTTGTGGCGGTAAAAATCTGTTTTCATATGCGCGCCCATTTTAGTTCCTTTCTTTTCCTCGTGGGGGACGACCTGCGCCCATCCTGATACGATAAATGTAATAAAATTATGGAGGGGGAGAGGTTGAATAATAAGGTTTTAACCACATGATAGCACTAGTGCGTAATGGTAATCAAAATGTCACAGTTTGGTAACAAGTGCCATTATGTACCTAAGTGCAGTGCAATCAGAGTCACTTTATGAGCAAGTGTATTGAAAAATAATTTTTTTATCACTCTTAAAACATTATATCATTCCTCATAACTAGTTGTTCACCTTAACCTAAGTTTACCTCAACCTTATACGGTGCAATCGACGGTACAGTTAGTCACTTTTATCTCGGAATCTAAGTAAACTGTTCAATTGAACGCTACGCGGGTGGAAATTGGGTCAAATCTGTTACTTAGTTGTGTGGTATAGATTATTATATTATGTCTATGCTGGCTTCTGTTTCTCTTTTATGAGGTTCGAACGTACGTAGTTCTTGCTAAAAACGAGGTCTTAAACTCGACCATTTTTTTTTCCGGTGGGAACATCATCTAATGACATCCCCCGCGCTTGGGCGGAGCGGGATATAGCGTCAGACTTTTACTAACTAAAACCCAACTCCTGGTCCTTCGTTGCCTTTTGTACCGGGTCTGAGCTATCTTGCGAAACTAACCCTGGCCCCAGTAGCCTGCTGTTGCTGACAGCTCCTTGAGGCGCGCGGGAACATTGCGCGCCGTCGACGACTTGGGCTCGGTCCGGACAGTTACCGGACAGTCGGACAGCGCGCTACTCATGACTCGCAAGCCCGCGCCTACGAAAACCCGACCTTTAACCTCGACCTTCTAGGCAAACGTGCCGTTTGCCTAGAAGGTCTTAAAAGTTTTCGACCACAACATCATCGCTTACCATCAGGTGAGCTGAGATGTTAGTCAAACGCGAGGCTATGCATAATAAAAAAAGCCAGGCTACTTAGCTAAGATAACAAACAATAGCATCTGTAATAGCTAGTTTAACTGCACAACGGTCAAGTACAGTAAATTGACCTATTTACCTCGGTTAGACGTACAAATTGCGCACGGCGCAGGATGATCGCTCTTAAACCTATGCGGGTATCGCAACTTGGTGACGTCAGAACCTAGGGTCAGTCTATGCTATGGAGTTGCTGGTTGCTGGGAAAAGTGTTTAGCGTAAATGTGCGTGAATAGGCTCCTCATAAACTAGTGCGCCTCACCATCAACGATTGCATCACTGTTTACCATCAGGTAGAATCGCAGTCAAGCACTAGTTTACATTAAAAACAAAAGCAACTATTGCATCTATACATATACACCCTGTAAAGGACAGCCCTCCGCAAACTTTAAAAACTCGCTTAGTAGACAAAACTGAACAAACTATCACAATATTTTTTTTTCAGGAAACGAAAAAAAAACTAAAAAGGCCTATGTCCAACAGTGGACGTCTGTCGGCTGAGATGATGATGATGAAATAAATCGGACTCCAAACAAAATTATAAACTTGATTGGACAGTTTATATGGAGAGGCCGGTTTTTTTTAAGTGCTGTCCCTTACACCCTGATTGTATATATTTCTAAATACACACATATTGTAGATAAATTACAGCCAAACACAGAACAAATGATCGTGCTCATCACACAAACATTTATCTTGGGTGAGAATCGAACCCACGACCTCCAGAATAGCAGTCAGGGCCACTAACCACTAAACTAACAGGCAAGTCGATGAGAGGATGTTACCTACAAAAATCTTTTGATTCAGCCTTTATCTCAGACTTAAAAGATTTTGCTGGTTCTTTTTATAAAATGGGAGAGCACAGATTTCTTTGGCCCAGTTAGCTCGGCCTAGTTTTAGGACTAACTTTCCATTTCCTCTTGGTATCGTGTTACTTTTTAATTATGACTGTTACTGAGGAAGGGCCGACTGCCGGTCCTATTAGTATGGAGCTAGACTATTTATGATTTTCAGTCATGAATTTTAGTGTCTTAACTTCCTTTCGGGAAAAGAATGCCGAGAAGAAGTTGGGAGAGGCCTTTGCCCAGTCGACTACGATAAGGAGTTTAATGACGTTTTTTTTTTGGTGTGTAAAAATCATCCAAATTATATCCCCCGCCCTTGGGCGGAGCGGGAGATAGTGTCAGACTTACTGACTAAAAAACCCACCTCGTTCTTTCTTGCCTTTCATACCGAGGCCAAGCTACCTTTCGGTGCTAACCCTGGCCCCAGTAGGCTTCGACCATTTCGACCCCTGCTGTTGCTGACAAGTGACAACTCCTTGAGGCGCACAGGAACAGTGCGCGCCGTCGACGACTTGGGCTCGGTCCGGACAGTTACCGGACGGTCGGATAGCGAGCTACCCATTGCTCGCCGTCAGCAAGCCCGCGCCTACGAGTTATATGGCGTCATATTTAGCTAGGCCTTTAGTGTATATACTATTTTTCAAGAGATAAGTTTATTTTATAATTTAATTTGTTTAATAATTGTCCTAGGTACCTAAAATTTTTTTTGTCATTGATATAAATTGGACTAGTTGATTAACAATACAATAAACTTGACTAACCAATACAGGCATATTTGTTAGTAACCTGTTTTGCAGCATCCCAGCCACATGCCACCGAGATGGTGATGATTCATAATATGACAGAATATATGAGGTAACTCCAAAGATTTTATATAATTATCTACTCTAGTAGGATATATAAAATCTTTGGGTAACTCCGACGTCAGCGTGGCTTAAATGGCATCATTGACATGTCATGAGAGTAAATGCTGGCTATGCACACTTTCTAAGTAGTCTCAATGTCAAACAGTGCCAAAGAACCTTTTTAGGAAAAATATCTTAAAAGTTAAGGAAAACAAAATGTCTCTTAGATTTTTTTTAATTCTGTATGACAGAATAAAAAAATCTAAGATCTAAAATCTGAACCAAAAAAAATTTTATCTATCTATGAATCTATAATCTGGGTAAATCTGGTTGTCTCTTACACCTTTTATAGAAAAGGTGTAAGAGACACGTCTCGGCAAACTTTAAGGACTTGCTCAGTAGACGAAACTAAACCACCTTCCACAAGGTATTTTTTGCATAAAAGGAAAAATAAAATCGGTGCCCATACAAAATTATAAACTTGATTGGACAGATTGTATGGAGAGGCCGATTTTCTTTTCGGACGTGGTCGCATGGTTCGCGCGCAATTCGTCCACTCTATGGGATTTCTGTTAGATTGCATACAGCAGTCTGGCTCCTCTACCTGGCTTTTCAAATGAAAAAGTGATGAAGCTGAACTGGTGAAGTTTTGCAGGCAAATAATTCAACATCATTTCAGCAGAAAGACGTCCACTGGTAAACATAGACCTCCCGCAAGCGTCGCCACGCCACAAAGACCAGTCCCGTGCCTCTCTCATCCCTAGGATTCCCGCGACTCTCACTAGTTCATCGGTCCACTTTGCGGGAGGTATTCCACCGCTGCGTTTTTCGGTACATTGTCGCTATTCCACAACCTTTCGTCACCATCGACTATCTGCTCTGCGAGCAATTTGCTCTATTAGGCAAATATTTGGTGTTAGGATACACATTTTGGCTACCAGAGCTACAGGCTTGTTCGATAGAGTTACCGTTCCTCAGTTTCAGTCAGTTTCAGTCAGTAAATGTCTGATAACCAGACTGTCCCAAATCTGGCGAATGCGCCGCTCGCGAACGGTCAAGAGCCGTTCACGAGCGGCGCATTCGCCAGTCCTGGACGCATCAATACACTCTCTCCTACTCCACCCAAAGCGAGACAAGTCATTTGATTATTGCCTATGTAAAAAACCTTTTTATAAAAAAAAAATAACCGACTTCACTAAAAAATTAAATTGAATTTCAGGAGTTTTCACGATTTCGCTAAGATTCCATCATCAGATCCCAACTTGGTGACTATGGGACCATTTGGGATGTATTTCCTTTCCAACAAAAAAAGAATTTTTCAAATCGGTTGGCAAGCGACGAAGTTATGCGCGAACGAACATAAAAAAAAACACAAACATCCGAATTGAGAACCTCCTCCTTTTTTAGAAGTCGGTTTAAAAGTATGAAACCTCATAGCTCGCTGACATTTGAAGTATTTCCTATGATCCAATAGTTCTATAATAGACTAGGTTGTAAAATCATGGGAAAGTCGTATAAAAACGAATGGTTCTGCATTGATAAATAAGAATCGATTTGGTTATCTCGAACAACTATTAAACTGTTATTAGCACTAAAAATGCTATTGCTATTTACAGTCTTTTTTACATTAGTTTTAGTTCACGCGAAACCCGAAACACGAGTCTAGTATTTTTATATAAAGAGTCTATGTACAAAATTTCGCATATATTAAACATAATCCCTACTTCCCTACTTAATATTATAAATGCGAAAGTAACTCTGTCTGTCTGTCTGTTACGCTTTCACGCAAAAACTACTGAACGGATTTAGATCAAATTTGGTAGGTAGGTAGAAGAGACACTGGAATAACACATAGGCTACCTATAATTCCACTGCTGAGCACGGGTCTCTGCCCGCGCGATATAAACTAGTCCACGCGGGCGAAGCCGCGGGCGGAAAGCTAGTGTTGTATAATCCTATAGACTTCATCGAAGCAATCGTGATAGGCTCTCTCGAAAAATGGGCTAACACTAAAAGATTTTTTCGATGACAAGTAGCTCTTGAGATTAGCGCGTTCAACCAATTAAACAAACTCTTCTGCTTTATAATATTACTAGCGACCCGCCCCGGCTTCGCTCGGATACAATATTATACATACCTTCCTCTTGAATCACTCTATCTATTAAAAAAAATCGCATCAAAATCCGTTGCGTAGTTTTAAAGATTTAAGCGTAAATAGGGATATAGGGACAGAAAAAGCGACTTTGTTTTATACTATGTAGTGATTATTAGTTAAAAAGCAAACCTATTGAATAAGGGTGTCCACCAAAATGTCTGTCTAGCTCCACTTCAGGAACTACGCGAAGTTATGTCATATCAGCTAAATTATTCTATAGGTCACATGCTCAAAATACCATCGACACAAATCCATCAATAACCGGAAACCCCATAGCAACAAAAGAATTTAAAACTCTTAACTTAAAATTCAGCTCACATAAGACAACACACACAAAATAGGTACAGAAGACAACCTCATGTATGTACTTCACTTTTTATACCTACGCTCGGTGGACGCACACTAATGAGCGTTTGATCCGGAACTGTTGACGAGCGGGCCGAGGCGCTCTGAGATATCGTGTCCGTGAGCGATGCCTATGTGTGCGTTGCTCGAGCGCGCTTAGTATGTAGATTGACTTCTCTACCTATATTTTTTTTGCTAATACCTTGTTAACATTGCATAACGTAGCCAGAATCAAACATAATCTCGTTGGAACGGAAACGCCAATGTTTACATTTACGGAGTTATTTGCGAGACCTGACTCATATAATATTAAGCGGTCCATTTATTTTCAGGGCTATTATTAATTTAACTGTCGACTTTAGAATTAGTTTCATTTGGCCACCAGTTGGCTAGCTGTGCCCGGTAGCGGTTTCCGGTACGTCTTTAGATTGTCGTCGACATATTTAGGCCTTCTGTCCATAGACGCGTAGCTTCATAGACGCGTATTCGTCTTTATACGCTTGGAGTACGCCTGCTTGCAGCTTATATGCAGAGTATAATATAGTCGACCTTATAATGTTCCCTCTATTGGGAATCAGGCCTCCTTTCTAGTCCTGCGTTCAAGAGTTAACTCTAATGACGTCACCGGCCACCGTAGACGCGGGCTCGCGGACGAGCCATGGGCAGTTCGCTGTCTGACCGGACCGGATCCGGACCGAGCCCAAGTTGTCGACGACGCGCACAGACATCAGGACCGATGCCTGCTAGAGCATGAGAAAAAGTATGAAAGGGATACTCGTGGTTATAGAACGCAAAAGGTAACTGAAGGATACATAAGGAGCACAGATGTGAGCGAGAGGGTGTGTCTACAGGTGTTTTGTCGACACTGCTCACGCTGAAACCCAGCGCTGTGAGCTCATCGCATTATGCGTGAGGCCGCAGCTTTATGCTGAACGTGCGGCCGTTTTGCGCGGATGTGACGCATATCTTCCCCATCGATTGATGATAAATTATGTTTGGTAGCTAACTGTTTTTTTTTTCTTCTTCTTAGGTGTGTCAGACTTTCATTGTTCCTCTCAATCTCTTTTACTTCCAAATCTCCTCCCTCCTTGCCTCTTCTAAACCTATAGCTCAATTTACAATCCTTTAAAATCCTACTAAGTATCTGCTACAAAATAACCTATTTATAAACCATGACTCAAACATCGCTCCATTTTATTCTGCCCGTGGTATTATGTTGTTAAGTTTTGTCTGTTTTTAACTAACTAGGTCAGGATAAAAATACGGTTTACCTTAGTCTGTGTATGCTTTATCGTGACCAAATAGACGTGAATACAGACAGAAGAACAGCAGGGGCTTAGTACCGATCCCGTTGGTACCCTTCGCAAAACACTGAAAACAATCACGTAGCCTAACCCTCTTATTCTTAGCGCATCCATGGCAAAACTAGTAAAATTCCTTGCCAGGCCCAGAATTCGGCCACGGCAATGCCGTCCGCTGATGCTGTCATTAGGTCCCTACGTGAGCAGGTAACCGGGCACGTGATGCAGGACGGAAGGTGGGACAAGATTTGCGGAGAGAACACTGAAGATCGGAACCATCCGAGAACCCCTACCTGTGGGCCTAACCCTAATATAGTAGGAAAAAGGCCTACACTTGATTGATGTTCAGCATTAAGTAGTACTTTCCTGGCTATTATGAAAGAATTAGACCGTGACCACTAATCTAATAGATAAGATTGCTGATAGCACGCGTTACTTGTGATGATGTGATGATTCTAAAGTATGGCCATTTTCTATCAGTGCAGATAAACTCTATCAAATTAATATTACCATGCACGCAGAAAACGTCTTTATTTAAACCAAGCCTTACCACGGCATTTGTCGACTGCTGACTTGAACTGGTAAAAGGGATGCAACTATATACGGTAGGGTAATGTAGGGTAGGTAGGGTACAGCTACCCTCTTTCTCGGCCCCTGGAATCTTGATTTGTGCAGTTCAGAATCGCTTGGTGTTTATAAGAGCATAGCATCGTTTGTGCGATGGATGACGCTGGCCTAGAAGTACCCTATTCTATCTTGAATTGGTTTTAAAAAAAAACCTAACCTATCAGTGTCCGAGTGCCCTGCAATTCCAAGCCCGCTTTTGGAATAAAAATGACGAATTAGTAGATGACAATATAGATTTTTAGAAGCTAACTAATTTTTGCCCGCGGCTTCACACGCGTACATAAAATATAGCTTATGTATGTCACTCAGGAATAAAGCAGCTTTCTATCGGTGAAAAAATTTTTAGCAATCGGACCAGTACTTCCAGAGACCTGCTACAAACAAAAAAAAAACAAACTTTACCTCTTTATTATATTAGTGTAGATAATGCTATTATTTCCTTTATTCATTTAACATACATACAAATTATATTTTTAAATATTTCAATAAAAAATAAAAAAACATTCAAAAATATAAAAAATAGTGTCCCACCGGTATCGGGAACAGGGTCCAAGCTACCGGCGGTCAGGGCTCCAGAGAAAGGAACCTCCTGACTATACGAGCCGTATCCAGGAGTACCGCTTTCTGAATCAAGCCCTTGATCCAGTCGCCTAACGAGAGCCTCCTAAGGTGTTGGTCGAGGCTCTTGGCTATTAAGCCATTGGCTGAAACGACTATCGGTACAATAATCGCTGAATCCACTTCCCACATGTCGACAACCTCGCGAGCCAAGTCAATATACTTGATTATTATACATGCTATTATTATTATTAGCCGAACTCGGGTCACCCATGAGACTCACCACCATATGCCAAAGAAGAATCTTTGATTTCTTTGGCCATATTGCCAGAAAGAGAGGTGATAACTTGGAAAAGTTGCTTCTGACAGGAAAAATAGATGGGAAAGGAGGGGCAGGAGTCCATTACGTTGGTCAGACCAAATCCGTGTTACACTGGAGGCCACAGTCTGCGACGCCACCCACATCGCCGAAGACAGGACAACATGGCGAAATATAGTCCACAAGAAAATTATTCGCCGAGGTCACGACCCTCAGCATTGAGGATAAACGACGCAAGGAGGAGGAATGCTATTATAACGCATGTTGCTAAAAGAGTTATGAGTTTACATGTGAATGTATGCAGAGGGAGAGGGAGGCCAAAGAAAAGATGGATGGATTGTGTGAGAAGTGATATGAAAGAAAAGGGAGTTAGTGATAGCGTGACGAGTGACAGGACAGAATGGAAGAAAAAAAACATGTTGTGCCGACCCCAAATAAAACGGGACAAGGGCAGGAAGATGATGATGATGAGATAATGCTATTAAAAAGAAGTCTAAAAGCACCCATTTCTCTACTAACTTTGCAACTAGAAAACCCCACATATGTTGTTTTCCTATGACTTTGAGTGCCCTCTGCAATGTATTGAATCTGCAACAAACAGTATGGTCTAATCGACACGGAATGCATATGTATTGTGTATTGTTAACTAATTGTTTTATTATGCACTGTGAAGGTGCCACAACTTGCCAGATGGTTTGCCATTCATACGATTTATTCGGACTCGTGAAAGGATAGTTTTAAGTGGATCATTCCTTATTAGCCTTTTAATGTTCTAGAAGATTTTTCTGTACTGTAGAAGTACTGTCTTACTTCAAAGGAGTCTTTAGAGGACATTTCTTTGAACGGATTTCTGGCAAGAAGCATACAATAGGCTAGATGCCATACAAAGAGATTTAAAGAGATACAATATGTTTAATGTCTTTGATGCCATATAAAATGTAATATGTCCATCTTTTAGATTATTTAAAGATAAGGGACACGTATTTTTTTATTTGTAAATTAAACTAAAAATTATAAAGATATATCCCACTAGCTTTCCGCCCGCGGCTTCGCCCGCGTGGACTACAGTTTATATCGCACGGGCAGAGACTCGTGCTCAGCAGTGGAATTATAGGTAGCCTATGTTTCTAGCCTTTCTTCATGTATGTATTCCAGTGTCTCTTCTACCTACCTACCAAATTTGATCTAAATCCGTTCAGTAGTTTTTGCGTGAAAGCGTAACAGAGACAGACAGACAGACAGAGTTACTTTCGCATTTATAATATTAGTAGGGATTAGTAGGGATAAGGGACACGTATTTTTTTATTTGTAAGTTAAACTAAAAATTACAAAGATATAGCCCATTAAAGTTACGTGTAACGCCGTGCTGCATTTTTTCGCACGGGGTGCCTGTACGTTTTAAACTCCTCTTAAATACTTACGAACGTTGTTTCCCATCACGACAATCTATCAGTACCAAAAAAAAATCAATTCTCCAACAAACATTGTATACCCGTCGCATCCACTTTAATCGACGCAGAATATGTATTGTTACCTAATTGTTGTATTATGCGATGTGAAGTGGGCCAGCGTTTGCGAAAACCGCTTGTGCAATACCCGATGGACTGGGGCCTGTGGCTCAATGTTTTGTGATGTGATCAGTTTTGAGTACCTATGTGGTAAGAGAAAAAACATAACATTCCCAGCCGGAGTCTGTGTTTCCTGATAGCTACAACTTGGGGGTCTTTAAGTCAAGAGTGAATAGGTTACTTCTAGGCGTGCTCCATCGTCGACCACATCATCGCTTACCATCAGGTGGGATGGTGGTCAAACGAGAGCCTATCAATAAAAAAAAAATTGGATGCATTGAGTTCAGTTGACAGTATCATCATCATCTTCCTGCCCTTGTCCCGTTTTATTTGGGGTCGGCGCAACATGTTTTTTTCTTCCATTCTGTCCTGTCACTCGTCACGCTATCACTAACTCTCTTTTCTTTAAAATCGCTTCTTACAATCCATCCATCCCTTGGGCCTCCCTCTCCTTCTCCATCCATCCACAGTTGACAGTATCTCACCTTTGAAACAAAAGTGGCAATACACTTTTTTTTTGAGTGGGCTATGACTTGTGGCTCGGCTTGTGCCCAACAACTCTAGCCACTTTTATGAACTTATTCAATATCAGCTGTTTAAAGGGGTAACAAAATGGTTACAAACCAACGTTCCCACCAAGGTGACCTTGCTAGTTTCAATCCATGTAGACCGCAATTGTAAACCATGACCTCCAACGGCAATGCCCTTAGTTGGGACTAGAGATGGGCGGTGGGTAAAAACCCATCGGGTAATTACCGGGTAAATACCCAATTTGGGTATAAACAAGGTTTTTACCCGGTAAATACCCAAAACCATGGGTATAATAAACCTTTAACACTTTTTGGGATGATTTATTAAAATACACTTTAGTTGAATTTTAGATCGTTTACAATCATGGAGGTGTTCCCATGTTATAAATTCGGCTCCTTTCGTATATTTTTACGTTTCATCGCCTGATTATTATTTTTGTTAAATGAAGTTTATCCGTAACTTTTGCATAAATGGAAAATTTCAACTGATTTTCAAGTTTGTAACAATAAATAATTTATACAATTTTTTAAATATGTTTTTATCAATTTTTTTTATAAAAACCCTGCTTTTGGGTATTTCGGGTATTTACCCGTTATTTACCGGATAGAAATCCATCTCTAGTTGGGAGGCGCGTTTTCTCAACCACCGAACGTGTTGGCGCGTGGTTTACATCCATGTAGCCGCAACACAAACCAAGCACACATACCAAGGCAAGTTTATCATGGTTGCAACGCTAGTTTGCATCTGTCTGGTCACCACTTTACTGCTATAACATCCTAGCTGGGTGATTGACCAGCATCTCACTTATGATAATTTAATAGACCGTGTAGCACGTGATATCAATTGTGTTACATCCGATGTCAATTGAGGAAAATTGCTTAACAATTAATAGTCTAGCTATCAATTAAGGAAAATTCTTTACAAGTGGGTACTTGACGCTTGTAGTGCTATTCTAGAAACTAGCTTTTACCCGCAGCTTCGCCCGCGTACATAAAATATAATACATACATACATATATATATATATATATATATGTATGTATGTATTATATATATACATATATATATATATATTCCGAAATCCGGATATAACCAGATCCGTCACATCTTACACTAATATAACAAAGAGGTAAAGTTTGTTTTTTTGTTTGTAGGAGGTAATCCCTACAAGTACTGGTCCGATTGCTAAATTTTTCACCAATATAAAGCTGCTTTATTCCTGAGTGACATAGGCTATATTTAATGTACGCGGGTGAAGCCGCAGGCAAAAGCTATTATGAAAATAAGTTACGTCAGACAGCTCTGGGATCTTAGACTAGTAGACCATACAAATACTAGAGAGGGCTCAGCAAATGAATTTGTGGGACCAGAACTATGTGTAGGCATCTCGACGTGCCTCGTGAAGGCCACATTCAGGGAGTTTGCAGATCATAGCCAAAGAACACACTGGCTGTCTAGAACACTCCAAAAAATTCCTGGGCTCTACGTTCAAGGCACGGGACTGTATCTGGAATATGAGCAGGGGCAAAATACCTGATGGGTGCCTTACAGGTCACTTTGGAACCAACGACATGCTCATGAAAATGGGTCTAGCCGCGACTCCCATGTGCAGGTTGTGTGAGGAACATACAGAACGCATGGAGCACCTGCTGTGCACATGCGATGCTTTGTCTAATAAGCGAATGAGTCTTCTAGGGGTAGGATATCCAAGCCCAGAGGATTACAGGCTCTTATCCCCGCATCTCGTTGTGAAACTTATGAAGGAGATTTTCAGCGAGGTTGGGGAGGAGTAATCTATCTAGGGGACCACAAAAGATGGGTATATGGGTCGAAGTGTCCGAGTTGTTTCTCGGCCCCTCAACAAGATAAGATACATATACTTATTCATTAATAGAAGCGACAAGAAATGTGTAACCAAACATTATATGTAACACATAATATGATTTAAAAGAGTGTCCGTCGAGTTTCTTGCGCGTTCTTCTCCATAGAGATCTACGCTTTGGAACGTGCAATTTAGCTTCATTTTTCTTGGACTGACCGACATTTGACTATTCAAAAGTGCCTACATTTGGTCTATTTGGCATTTTTGCTGAACTGGACCTGTTTGGCACCACCGTAAGGCACACATGATTAGTTGTCTCTTTCTTTTATATAATAACTAGCTTTCCGCCCGCGGCTTTGCCCGCGTGGACTACAGTTTATATCGCGCGGGCAGAGACCCGTGCTCAGCAGTGGAATTATAGGTAGCCTATGTGTTATTTCAATGTCTCTTCTACCTACCTACCAAATTTGATCTAAATCCGTTCAGTAGTTTTTGCGTGAAAGCGTAACAGACAGACAGACAGAGTTACTTTCGCATTTATAATATTAGTAGGGAAGTAGGGATTAGTGTCTACATGTTGTTACTACATTGTGTGTATCTACGAGTGGTATGCCAAATAAAATAGTTTCCTTTCTTTCTTTCTTCTTCTATTTGAAATAAATGATTTTGATTTTTTATATTCTATGCGGGAATCGACCCCGCAATACGTAGCGCAGCATCCAGTCCCTCACCCACTACACCAACCGTGCAATCAAACTGATTTATGGTTCTTTCCTCTATTTCAGGTATGGCACAAAGGGTGCTTCAAATGCCAGGAATGCGGCATGACACTCAACATGCGTACCTACAAAGGATATGGAAAACTCCCATACTGTGAAGCGTGAGTATTTTGGCTTTTTATTTAATGAACTAACTGATATTAAGCAGTGGTGGCCGAAAGGTAATAGCTCCGACTTACAAGTTGTAGGTCGCGGGTTCAAAGTTTGAACCCGCAGGGTTTGGACTTCAAACCCTCCCAGTTTTATTACTTTGTGTAATTTATTTAATTACCACTGTTCTATAAACGGTGAAGGAAAACATCGTGAAGAAACCGGCATGTCCTAGAACCAAAAATTCGAAGACATGTGACATCCTCCAACCCGCACTGTTGTACCAGGGGCCGGCGATACCACGGCCTGTTGTACCAGGGGCCGGCGTTACACAGTCACCAAACAGTTTCACTTTCAACCCAGCAATAATATGTAAATTGTGACCATTATCTAATGTTAATAGGTGGTTCTGCCCAGCCTATTCAAAGCACGCACGCTACGCATAAGGTCAAGGTCGAGAACACGTTTTATTAATAGCTTTTAACCAGCTTGCGTGGTGAAAACCAAATTAGCTGGCTAATAGTTAACTAGCTGATGCCCGCGACTTCGTCTACGTCAATCTTTACTTATAAAACAGCAGAATTCCATGCCATTTGGTAAAAATTTCGTTAAGTTTTTTTTATTTGATGTGCTAATTGTTTTGAATAAAAAAACTTTTTATAAAAATAAAAAATAACCGACTTCACTAAAAATTTTATTAAATTTGAGGAGTTCCCTCGATTTCGCCAAGATTCCATCATCAGATCCCAACTTGGTGACTATGGGACCATTTGGTAAGTATACCCTTTCCAACAAAAAATTTTTTTTTTGTTTCGGAGATTAGCAACAGATAGACAGATCTTTGTCCAACTCTCTTCCCAGTTTATCTGGAGTCGGGTCTGCTTATACGTTTACGCCATTCTCTGGCGTAAACGTATTTGGAGATATTATATTCTTTGTTCTGGCTTGGTTGTGCCTCCGTGGGTTGTGCACTCAGACTAGCTTGTTGGATTTCTTTTTCCATTTTTGTTTTCCTTTTTTTTCTTTAGATAATAAAAAATAAACTAGGTAAATACTTTCTTTATATGCATTTAGTAATAAAATGTTATTTCGATATTACAAACAGACACTTTCATTTTATTTATACGTATAGATTACTAGAAAAGGGCGTGATGTGAAATTTCGTCACGACCACACCTTTTATCAGTAATTATGGGGACAAGGCCTGAGGGAATCGCTTTAACAGGGCTAAAATAGCGTGTCAGGAAAGTGGTAGCCGGGCCGACCAATCATGTCCACGGGTTCAGCCCTTACCAATTTGGCGGCAAAGGAAATAGCTTTTTATTTAGACCCCGTTGACATAGGCAAGACAAGAGGTATATTTCAGAGGGCGGCTGGCCCCTGACGATTTTTCACCGGTAGCGCAACATCCTATGGCGGCAAAGGAATTTTAGTCTGTAGCCCGACAACCTGTGAACGCGTGGAGGTATCGAGTTGACATTAAAACCATATACTCAGGTCTGCGGTCCCTTCAAGCTGTGAAAAAAATCCAACTTCTAAGTTAACGAATAAAAAAGATACGGCTAAAGATCGAAATTCATAGGTTACTTCCCGTTGACCCAGAAACCTGAAATTTGCCACACCGCACAATTTGTGTGTGTGTGTATGTTTGTTACTTCACGTTCGAACGGCTGAACGGATTTAGATGAAATTTGGCACACGGGTAGACCATATCCTGGAAACTATTCCAGGACATGAAAAACTTATCCTATGTTTGCACATAGGATACTTTTTATCCTGGGAGTACGTTCCATTGGTATAAATTCCTACATTCACGCAGGCTAAGCCGCGTGCAGAAGCTAGTGTTAATAATAAAAACAATCGAATGAGTCTCTTTTTGTTTGTCATGTTTTCCTACGTCAGAAACAACACGACTGGTCGCAACTTGAATGAAATACATGAATCACTGAATAAAGACGTAGTGCGTAGGTACAAGGTGGGATTGTCTGAGAGTCAACGTCAACGTCCTGGAACGTGAAGGGCTACTGAAAGAATAAAAGGTGGGTTTAGGGTGACCAAATGAAAAAATTAAAGGTCTGAAGAAAAGGCCTGATTTCCATTGAAAAATCCTGAGATTTTTAAATCTTTAAGAATTTTCGAAAAGCCTTTACCACTTGGCCACCACTGCGCCATTCTGCTGTTGTAGGTCGCGGGTTCAAACCCAGCCAGGCGCATTACTTTGTGTATTTTATTTTATCACCACTGCTCATAAAACAGTGAAGGAACATATCGTGAGCCCTAGAACGAAAAATTTGAAGACATGTGACATCCATCAACACGCACTGGACCGGCGTGGTGGATTACGCGGCCCATTCCCTCGCCTGAGTCCCAACAGTGGGAACATTATAAGGCTGACTATGCTATGCAGAAAAGTTGTGCGCCTGGCTGCACTACTTCTTTTCTGCACGTTATCATTAATCTAATTTCACGAATCTGAACCACTGTCCGTTCTCTGAGAGTAACTGAATTTCAGAGTCAGAACAGCCAAAAACCAATAGTTTTCCCCGTCAAATTCCTGGTCAATCCGCTGTTTCTCATTAAATCTTAACTCGCAAAACCAGTGTATATTTATGCGTGGTTGCTCATAGCAATTACTTGCTTACTCACAACATGATACATTGTTACGGTAGACTGCGTAATGTGTGAATCATGCGCTTGCAATGGTGAAGAATTCGTCTTGAGAAAACTATATGAAAATAATCTTAAAGTTACACTATCAGCCTCCATAACATGTGTGGGGCACGCCGTAATCACGGCGGTAAGTTCTCTCTTTGAGTTGGGCCTGGCAGGCATCACGACGTCCTCACCACGCAAACTCGTCCCGCGTGCGTATTCCACGCATTACAATGGAGTGGCAGGCGGTCGCCTCCTGCTGCGAAGCAGTAATGCTAGCAAAGGAAGAGGCCGACCGTATCAGGCAACGGCGCCCTCGCCGCCGCCGCCGGGATTCTAATCCCGATTTCCATGGGTAGCTCGTGGTCCGATCGTCCGATGACTGTCCGGACCGAGCCCAAGACGTCGACGGCGCGCACTGTTCCCGCGCGCCTCAAGGAGTTGTCAGCAACAGGAGGGGCCCAGCTGGGCCGGGGTTATCCGAAAGGAAACTTGAGCCCCGGTATGAGGGCTAGAAGGAACGGCGTGGGGTTTTTAGTCAGTAAGAGTCTGACACTATCTCCCGCTCCACCCAAGAGCGGGTTTTGTCATAAGATGATTTTCCCCATCGACAAAAAAAAGCCTCCATAACATATGTTGGGCACACCATAATCATGGCGGTAAGCCATCTGTTCGAGGAGAGCGGTCGCCTCCTGCGAAGCAGTAAAGCTTGAAAAGGAGGAAGCTGCACGCGTGACACAACGGCCCTCACGCCCCAGCCGCCGCTTCCGATCCGATTCCGATTGCCGGCCACCGTAGGACCGGGCATCCGGACGGCAAGCAATGGGTAGCTCGACGTCCGACCGTACGGACTGAGCCTGAGCCCAAGGCGTATTATTCCACTGCGCGTATCGTTCCACGTGCGCCTCATGAGTGGTCAGCAATCCGTATGGGTCCAGCAGGGTCGAAGCCCACTAGGGCCAAGGATCTGCTTCTGAAAGGAAGATTCGGCCCCGGTACGAAAGGCAACGAAAGAACAGGAGTGGGTTTTTAATCAGTAAAAGTCTGACACTATGTCCCGGTCCGCCCAGGGGCGCGGAGATGTCATTGGATGATTTTCCGACCTAAAAAAAATCTCTGGATAGGTTGGAGAGGTGTCACTGCCTTATCACCGATCATGGCAAATTAGTCCTCCTGAACTTTCCTGCACCGAATTCAGGTGGAAGAAACGCCTGGGTGTCTCCGTTAATGTCTTAGAACCAAAAATTCGAAGACATGTGACATTCACCAACCCGCACTGAGCCCGCGTGGTAGATTACGGCCCATTCCCTCTCCTAGAAAGCAGGCCTGAGTCCCAGCATTGGGACCATTATAAGGCTGATTATCTTATATATATGTATAACTACAACGTACTTACCTACCTAGTCTTGCCATAAATATTATAACAAGGAAAAAAAGGCTGTCTTTATTTTTATACTCACCATAAAATATTTATTACTGTACACAATTAGGTATGAGTGTGTGTGTTTTTGCAACACGCAATATTTCAACGACCAAACGACTCGTCAGTATAACTGACAATGACAATAAAATCTTCCTTTTTTTTTCACAACTATCACACAACGCCGTCTAGTCCCAAGCTAAGCAGACCTTGTGTTATGAGTATTAGACAACTGATAAACATACTTATATATTTCTAAATACATACATATTATATATTATATAAATTACACCCAGACACAGAACAAATGATCATGCTCATCACATAAACATTTGTCCTGGGTGGGATCGAACCCACGACCTCCGGTATAGCAGTCACGGCCACTAACCACTAGACCAACAGGCCAGTCAAAAGTCCTTGTTGGAAGACGCATGAAAATCAGTTTAGTTGTGTTTAAATCAGGTTTTGACTTGGTAGCAGGCCATCCAGGCGACTGAGGAGTTATTTAGAACTTGCACCCAGCTGTTTGCTAGCACCTCATGCCCGCTATGACCTGCCGTTGTGTTGTATTATTACCGTGTTTGTACTTAGTGTCGGTGGTTTCCAATGTGTGAACTTTGGAAAAAAATATAACATGGTGTAAAAACTTTGTCAGTTACTGATTCTGAACAAACCATATTCAGGTTTCGTGTAAACTAAAATTTATGTTGTATACAGGGTGTCCAACAACCTTCCACAAGACTTTTTTTCAAGACGCGACTTGTGGAAGGTTGTTCAGTTTCGTCTACTGACCAAGCCCTTAAAGTTTGTGGAGCGCTGTTCCGTATACCCCGTTTATAAAAATCAATTATTGTTCGTTAGTCTCGCCTCGAGAACAGCTAGCTTAATGCTGATGGTATTCAGGGCACAGGTTCAAAAATAGAAAAAAAAGATATGTAAATAGGTAAGTAGTGTGTGATAGGTAGAGTAGGGTAGTGTAGTCAGTTGACGTGAGTAAAGCCGTGGCCAAAAGCTAGTATAGTATACCACTGAGCGAGTCCAATGACCTGTAGGTAGTTAGTACGCAACGCCGACTACTACCTACAGGTCATTGGACTCGCTCAGCTGACGTTTTCATGAAAAAATAATTTCGTACATGCGTAAATTATTGCGAGTTTAAAAAAACTACTATATTTTTTTAATTTTATCGTTACAAATCGATAGTGTTTCATGTACCGGATCGACCTCCACGGGATTAAAACGATCAAAATTTAGCGATGTATAAATAAAATATGCATATGTAAGGACTATTTAGTGTCTAGTGAAGAGAAGATTCCGGTGTGACGTAAGGCCGCGTAACACACAAACAAACTTGTTTGTTACGAGCATTACGTCAAAACGGACTGATTTCAATGCAAATGACTGACTGGTCAACAACTTGTTAGCAATTATGCAACGAAACGCATATTTTATCCCGCTATGGTCGCTTTGAGTTGGGAGGTGTAGATTCTGTAGTATCGATATTTTTAACGACTTTAACGACTAGGTTAGTCGTGAAAGTCGTTAAAAATTTGCTGAGTAGATTAAAATTGTGTACATAAGTTAACAACAAATTAAAAAAAAAAAACTATAATGTGCAAAATAATTTAGATTTTGGTAATCGAGTATTTCTAGTTTTAACACCGTCCTCCGAAAATTCAAGTACAAGCGTATTAAGAATCTTTTTTTTTCAAGGTTGGTTACCATTCAGCCAATCCTTTCATGTAAAATACTGACATTCAACTGGATCCGGTTGGACCGGATGCCCACCTCAAGATATTTGGGAACCTGAGATGACGGAATTCAGATGATTTCCCATAGTATTATCATAATCAGTCTTTTTAATGTACCCACTGCCGGGACTTAAGCCTTCTCTATAGGAGGGGGAATGGGCCGTAATCCACTACGCGGGTCCAGTACGGGTTTGTGGATGTCTTCGAATTTTTAGTTGTAGGGCATACCAGTTTCCTCACGATGTTTTCCTTCACCGTTTTGAGAGCAGTAGTGATGAAATAAATTACACAAAGTAATGCGCCGTAAGTCGGGGTCGTTACCACTTGGTCACCACTGCTCTATGATTTTTCATCTTAAAAAGAAGAGATAGTTAAGAAAATACTAGACATCGCTACATAGTATAAAACAAAGTCGCTTTTTCTGTCCCTATATCCTTATGTACGCTTAAATCTTTAAAACTACGCAACGGATTTTGATGCGGTTTTTTTTAATAGATAGAGTGATTCAAGAGGAAGGTTTATATGTATAATATTGCACCCGAGCGAAGCCGGGGCGGGTCGCTAGTGCAGAATAAAGTATCGATGCTTTATTTCGCATCCCTACACGCAGTTATGAGGACAACAATCCCGCATTTATTAGTAGGTTTGTCATTAATGGGCTCAGCTACACTGCTCTCATACAGACCTTGGCCTGATTCTCATAGCTGTTACTAGACGGAGTGAGGTAGGCAAAGAATCTATAAAGAATTGTGAAAATGTGGTTGCTTTTTTGTGGTTGAAAATTATCAAATGACTTCAGAACAGATAACCTGCACAGCTCTTTTGTCTATGGTGTATGGTGCAATCACAGAGTAAATTGTTCTTCAATACAGTTAAGCCCTGTATACACCGGCCTGGCGGCCATTTTTTGGTAATGATTTGTGCGTCTATTCAGGCGGAATAAACATGTTTTCTTTCTTCTTTACTTCTCGCACTTTACGGTGTAGCGAGAGGGTATGTCAGGCTTTTACTATCTAAAACCCACCTATGTCATTCAGTTGTCCTTTATATTTTCAAAGAGCAGTGGTGGCCGAATGAACCTACGAGTACGAGTTCCGACCTACGAGTTGTAGGTCGTGGGTTCAAACCCTACCAGGCGCTTTATGTAATTTATTTCATTACCACTGCTCTCAAAACGGTGAAGGAAAACATCGTGAGGAAACCGGCATGTCCTAGAACCGAAAATTCGAAGACATGTGACATTTACCAATCCGCACTGGGCCCGCGTGGTTGATTACGGCCCATTCCCTCTCTAGAGAGGAGGCCTGAGTCCCAACAGTGGGAACATTATAAGGCCAAGTATGCTATGTTAGAAGGAGGTGAACATTTCCCATTATCTCTCGCTCCAGACAATGATCTGAACCAGAACTGGATTGTAGAGGTCGCCACCGCCTTCACGAGGACACGGCGATGCTCTGCCGAAGCGAGATAGACTTCTATTATCCTCCGAGCGGTAGGCACAATGATTTATTTCTTCTTTTTTATTATGGACAGGCCCGTGTTTGACCACTATCTCATCTGATGGTAAGCGATGATGCGGCTGACGATGGAACACGCTTGCCTAGACGCAATCTATTCACCCTTGACTTAAAGACCCCTAGGTTATAACTATTGCACCTTCCACGATTTATTTGTCTCTGCATCACCCAAAGGTTGACTGGTAGAGAATGCCTTAAGGCATTAAGTCTGCCTTTGTACTCTTTTGTGCATGAAGAATAAAATAAATAAATAAATATCAGGAAACACAGACTCCGGCCGGGAATTCGACTCCTTAGCTGTACGCATAATCAATGTGTTCCCAAAGCACTTTGTACGTATGGGTAGGATGTCCGCCATCGCCATCAGGCATCCTCTCCATGCATCCTTGCAACCACCTCCTGGCGCCTCACGAAGGTGTGAAGCTAGTATCATGTTAGTATCTCATTGCGCCAGCTATTTTATTTGACACCATGTTCTCCAAGCTTGGTGAAAAATAGAACAACTATATCTACCTAGCTCGATTGGACTCTTATCGCCTACAATAATGTAGTATTGATGTAGTGCCTTTGTAATCATATCGACGGCATTGTGCAATTATCTGGAGTATTCTAATTTTTGTATTCACCGCTAACCCACGTGTTTTAATCGACTGATAAAAGAGTTTTGTAAACCTAATGGTGTACACTTATTTTTTATGATTAACTAGCTTTTGCCCGCGCGGCTTCGCTCCCGCTCTTCCCTACTTTACCCTACTCTACACTAATCTACCCTACTCAATCCTACTCTACAGTATCCTATGTCCGTCACCTGGCTCTAAGCTACCTACCCACCAATTTTCAGCCATATCGGTACAGCCATTCTTGAGTTATAAATAGTGTAACTAACACGACTTTCTTTTATATATATAGAAGACTAGCTTTTGCCCGCGGCTTCACCCGCGTACATAATCCCAGGATAAAAGTATGCTATGTGTTATTCTGAGATATGGTCTACTCGTGTACCAAGTTTCATCGAGATCCGTTCAGTAGTTTTTGCGTGAAAGAGTAACAAACATCCATACATCCATCCGTACATACACTTTCGCATTTATAATATTAGTAGGATAAAAGGCTCTGATAATAAGCGAAGATGTGGTTGACGATAGAGTACGCTTGCCTAGAGATAACGGACGTGCATGCACCCCACGTCCGTTAAAGAATGTTCTAGACAACAAGAAAGATTTATTCATAATTAGCTTTTTCCCGCGGCTTCGCTTCCGCTCTACCCTACTCCACCCTACTATACTTTACTCTACCCTATTCTACCCCACTCTACCCTACAATACCCTAATTTTATTTTTTTTCCCCATAAGAACCTTTTCCTCACAATAACAAACACAACAAAAAAGAATTAGCGAAATCGGTTCAGCTGTTCTCGAGATTTGCGCTTAGCAACACATTTAGCGATACATTTTTATATTATAGATTTATATATTAGAGAACCTAGCATATCCAGGACAAGGTATAAAGGCTAGAAGGAACGGGGTGGGGTTTTAGTCAGTAAGAGTCTATTTCATACATCATTTGGCTTATGAAAATTATAAAGGAAAATTTCGTAAGGAAACATAGTAGCTGGATATTTGTAAATAGTAGACATTTCCTTTAATTTACAACACGAAATTAAATTAACGTAACCAACCTGAATTGATTTTAATCGGTATCAATAATGTAGTAGAAACATGGACAGGAAAATTTTCAGGATGTTGCAATTACAGCACCTATTCTTAAATATGATAAAGGTTTCGAAAAATTTTGAACCTTGTCCTTTTTTTTACGGTGGGCAAAAATCATCCAATGACAACCCCCTCTCTTCGGCGGAGCGGGAGATAGTGTCAGACTCTTACTGACTAAAAACCCACCCTGTTCCTTCTAGCCTTCATACCGGGGCTCGAGCCCCCTTTCGGATTACCCTAGCCCCAGTAGGCTTCAATCCGGCTGGGCCCCTCCTTTTGCTGACAACTCCTTGAGGCGCGCGGGAACAGTGCGAGCCGTCGACGACTTGGGCTCGGTCCGGACAGTTACCAGACGGTCGAACAGCAAGCTACTCATTGCACGCCGTCAGCGAGCCCGTTGTAGGGAGAGTAACCTCAAAAAGTAATGGTCCGATATTTTATTAAAGCGGGCGAAGGCGCGGGCACAAACTAGTATAATATAAATGTGCTTGACCTTACCTAACATGCGTGTGAATTACGTATTACAAAACATTACGCAAATTAACATGAAATCATAATCAGTAGTGATTGTCGTAATTAGCATACTATAGTTGATACTACGATGTTAGCATCGAATATGGTTTGTTGTGAATCATAATATTCATATCAGCAATGGTCGCAAAGGAGGAGGCCGCACGTGCACGTACGAGGGAGCGACTCTCACGCCCCAGCCGCCGGGATCCTGATCCCGATTTCCGGCCACCGTAGGCGCGGGCTTGCGGACGGCAAGAAATGAGTAGCTCGCCGTCCGATTTCACTTGCACTTGAACTTCATGCGAGCGGCTGACGTATAACCCACCTTCCACCATGCAACTGACTGTTACATTTCATCTCAGTATGATGTAAAATATTAAAAAAAAAAACAAGTTTCAGGCGGCGTACTATGACTTCATTTTTTTTTACCACTTCCGGAACCACTCACACCCGCACCCACCGCTACTTGTGCTGCTGACGGTTGGTTTACTTATTGGTCATATAAGATCAACCATCTTGGCTTACTATAACTTTTTCATTTGCAACGCTACCTCCCGGACTACGGGCTTCCCCTTCGGATAACCGTGGCCCCAGTAGGCTTCGACTCGGTTAGGTCCCTGCTGTTGCAGACAGCTCCTTGAGTAGCGCGGGAACAGTGCACGCCGGCGGTACTTGCTCGTCGTCCGCAAGCCCGCGCCTACGGTGGCGGGAAATCGGGACCAGAATCCCGGCGGCGGCGCCGTTTCCTGATACGGTCAGCCTCCTCCTTTGCTAGCATTACTGCTTCGCAGAAAGAGGCGACCGCTTGCCACTCCCCTCGCTCCGGACCATGGCCTGTACCAAGGCTCAGCGCGAGAAATCGCCGCCGCCGATCGCCCTCACGAGGGCACGGCGATGCTCTGCCCAGACCGACCCATCTTAGAAAGTTTACCATCGTCTAGAAAAGAAGAAGACGATTATCTTTTATTTTGTCACAACAATGTTGTCAATCAGTCTAGAAAATCAGAGTGCGTGACTTTAACACGCCGAATGAAAGTCGTTCGACACGAATTATTCACACTTTTACCGTCTAGATCGCGGAAACTATTGATTTTTTTGCCAACGCTGCGAATTTTACGCATGAAAGCAAATACTTTTGTAATTACTGTGAACTGTGTATTATGTGATATCGATCGTTTTATGAGTCCGTGATAAGGCCTGTCTTACTGGATGGATCAGAATGTTGGGCTGTGAAAAAGACGGATGAAAAAAGATTCCACGTAGCGAAGATGAGAAAGTTAAGATAGGTGTGTGGTGTGACGAGAATGGATTAAGTCAGAAATGAGTATATTAGGGGAAGTTTGGAAGTGGTGCCAGTGACTGAAAAGTTGAAAGAGAATCGTTTGTCTTGGTAAGGTCATGTGAAAAGGAGGGACGAAACGCATGTTGCACTGACTTCACAAAAAATTTTAGTAAATTTGAGGAGTTCCCTCGATTTTGCCAAGATTCCATAATCAGATCCCAACTTGGTAACTATGGGACCATTTGGGAAGTATACCCTTTCCAACAAAAATCAAATAATTTTTCAAATCAGTTGGCAAGCGACGAAGTTATGCGCGAACAAACATAAAAAAAAATACAAACATCCGAATTGAGTACCTCCTCTTTTTTCAGAAGTCGGTTAAAAATGTTTACAATTAGGTATTTACCTAAATTTAAATTAAAAGCTTGTGGTACAATTACTGGTAGTAGATTTAGTCGCCTAGTTACTAAAATGTTCCTCATAATAAAACTACCATTTAAAATTTTCCAGACATGTACCGAAAGCGAAGCACACGACGATGGCGGAGACGCCCGAACTCAAACGAATAGCTGAGAACACGAAGATACAGAGTAACGTCAAGTATCACGCCGACTTCGAGAAGAGTAAGGGAAAATTCACACAGGTATGTAACTCTTTGATAAGTACAGTCGAAGGGCATTTTAGCTAAAGACAAACTGACCGCACATACGCCACGTAAGCTACTTTGGAGGTATGCGGAACAGAGTGTAAAGTTCCGCAAACCTCCGTTGAAAAGGGAGGACCCTCCGACCAGACAGGTGTTATGGTCTGGTGGACAACTGCCCGATAGATGGATTCGGGCTGTCGTATATATTCAAATCGCGCGGAGAACTTTGCTGCAGGATTAGTTCTTATGTGACGCCATAGATGTCGCTACATTACCTTTGCTATGCATAATGACCTTTTAGGTCCCTCGCCCACGGCTACTTTTTGTAGCGATGCTCGCGCTTAAAGCGCGCGACGGCATCGCTTCTAACGCGCGTAGCACTTGCAAGCGCTATGGAAAAGAGGCCAACGCGCTACAGCATCGCGACTGTATCGATGCGAACGCGGTACAGCATCGCTACATAAATTTGCCGTAGTTGAGGGGCCTTAGACTTTTGAATTTGCTTGACCACGTATGCCACGTATATTACCCATTACCAATATTACCATACGTGGCACGCGTGGGCTCAGTTTGTCTTTAGCTTTATTCCTACTACATGCTAACAGACTTCTCTCAATACTCCATATAACCTCCACGTATAACCATACCCAGTAACCAATTTAACTTTATTATTTAAATACTAGTTGATGCTTGTGACTTCGTCCGCGTCACCTCTTAAAACATGCTCTTTGGTCACAATTACAATAAGTTTTTTTTTTTAAATAATTAGCCCTATTTTTTTGTACAATATAAGTAGTCATCATCATCATATCAGCCGAAATACGCCCACTGTTGGACATATGCCTTCCCCAAGTGTCACCACAACGACAGGTCCTGTGCGTCACGCATCCATCGGATTCCCGCGACCCTGACTAGGTCATCGGTCCACCATGTTGGAGGCCTTCCAACGCTGCGTCTTCCGGTACGTGATCGCCACTCCAGAAACTTTCGTCCCCATCGACCATATGTCCTGCGTGCTTTGTGCCCTGCCCATTGCCACTTAAGTTTGGCGATTCTTCGAGCTATGTCGGTAATTTTGGTTCTCATGCGGATATCTTAATTTCTGATGTGATCACGCAAGGAAACTCCGAGCATAGCCCTTTCTATCGCCCTTTGGGTGACTTTGAGTCTTCTTATAAGGCCCACTGTAAGTGACCACGTTTCGGAGCCATAAGTCATCACTATAGGTATACAGTTTTCCCATATTTGCAACTGTCCAAGTTAACCCTTCAACAGTTGCAATTACAAAGACACAGTTATTATCTTCAATCCAGTACAAATCTTACTTACAGGTCGCTGATGACCCTGAGACCCTCAGAATCAAAGCCAACACGAAAATTATAAGCAACGTGGCCTACCACGGGGACCTGGAGAAGAAGGCTCAGATGGAGAAACAGCGGCAGATCAACGAAAATGGAGAAATTGTTGGTGAGTTGGTTACCGATAGATGTGTTGGTGATGTTGGCTTAAATTATATGTTGGGTGATGTTTTGTGGTTATGTTGGCACATTGTGTTTTGGTATTAATCTGGATTATATGTTACCTCTTTGAATATTTATCTTATTATTTTAGGAAATATTGAAAAAAAAAAACATTTTAAAGAGTATCTAATCGTGGTCCTTTTCCATAGGCAATGACCTATTAGAACCGTGCACTAGCTTCTAACGTTTTACAAGTTCCCTTGTAGACATACATGAGAAACTAGCTTTTGCCCGCGGCTTCGAACGCGTAGGTACATAAAATATAGCCTATGTCACTTAGGCCAAATTTTTTTTGCAATCGGACAAGTACTTTCAGAGATTACAAGAAAAATCTTTACCTTGTTATATTATTAGTGTAGATAGGCTCGCGTTTGACCACCATCTCACCTGATGGTAAGCGATGATGTGGTCGACGATGGAGCACGCTTGCCTAGAAGTAACCTATTCACTCTTGACTTAGGACTATATTTCGCCGGGACACCAAGGCGGTGCGACCAGTTGCGCCGCCATGATGTCCTGGTGAAATATAGCCCTAAGTTACCAAACTAGACACCAGAGTCGTCACACGTCCGAGCTGGTCGCGCCACCAAATTGGTTGCGCAACCAAATGGACACCAGGTGAGTAACGCTCTATAAAGCTGTAAACATTTTGTTGGTAGCGGCGACTGGTCGCGCTGCCAGTGTCCCGGTAAAATATAAGCCTTAAAGACGTCTAAAATAACACTTCATAAACTGGTAAAAAGATACTCAATAATTAATAACTTTAGCTGTAATCATTAAGTCGTTAATAATTAATTAAGGATTATCCAGATTCATTCCGAGCACATTAAATATCAATTCACATTGATCAATACAGTATGACGATAGAGCAAGACTAATCCGTATTTGATTTAGTATCTGACACCATTTTTTTGATGAACCATACATTAGTCTACATGTATATAATGTTGTAAAAAAAACCGGAAAGTCGGAATCGCGCACAAAGGATTCCGTACTGGCCGTAGCAAAACACGGCAAAAAATCACGTTTATTGTATGAGAGCCCCCCTTAAATATTTATTTTCTTCTGCTTGTTAGTATTTGTTGTCATATCGGCAACAGAAATACATCATCTGTGAAAATTTCAACCGTCTATCAAGGTTCATGTCATATAGCCTGGTGACAGACGGATAGACAAGCCGACAGACAGTCTTAGTAATAGGGTCCCGTTTTACCCTTTAGGTACGGAATTCTAAAAATCCCTCGTTACCTCGTACTGTACTAGTACGAGGTAATGAGGGTATTTTTATAATTGATAGATTTGCGTTTGCCTACCAACTTGCCTGATGGTAAGCGATGATGTGGTCGACGATGGAGCATGCTTACCTAGAAGTAACCTATTCATTTTTGACTTAAAGACCCCTAAGTTGTAGCTATCAGGAAACAGACTCCGACAGGGAATTCCAATCCTTGGCTGGCCTCACAATAAATGTGTTTCCAAAACGCTTATGAAGTCTTGCTCTAAAGTTTACATATTATAAGTCAAAAAGACACATTCCATGTCGCACAAACACGATCGTATCAATGTGGTTTCATGTCCAATCATAAGGTTTGTGTCCACATGTTGCTAACTTTCATTATATCAAACAGTTTATCGGAACAATAACATTATAAATCGGAAATTATTCACATTTCAAGGGGATGTTCTTTTATCTTCACTTATTATCTTTTTTTGTAATAATACAATTGGTGGTTTGACAGCTTTTATATAGACAACTACATAGCTTCTGCCGCGGCTCCGACCGCGTGAACTTATGTTTTTCCATACAAACCTTGGCACCCCGTTTCTTCCCGGTTGAATTTTGTAAAATCCTTTCTTTTGCAAAACTTCGCGATAAAAGGTAGCCTGCCTTTTTTCAAGCTCTAGTCTATCTTTATACCATCGTTTTTGGTAAAGCGGTTTAAGTGTGAATGTGTCAGACAGACAAACTCACTCGGCGATAAAGTGCCATACTACTGGTAAAAGAATTATGAAAATCTGAACATTAGTTCTTGAGTTTATTCATTACAAACAAACATCCAAAAATACAGATCTTTTCTCTACAAAATATTGGTATAGATAAGCATATAATATGTCAAACAACTACATTTACAACCACATTTAAAATCAGTAGAATAGCGAGTAAATTTTACGGCAACATTATTTTAAAAAACAATGTTATTTTTCCGACCACCCCCACCCATATGTTTCTAATACTCCCTAGAACTACCATCGGACAACTATCACCAGCAAATAGACAACTACGCAACAGAAATGCTGCCTCCAAACGTACCACCACCTCATCTGCCCCCGAAGAACCACTACCAGACGCCTTCGACTCAGTACCACCCACCACCACCGCAGCAGCAACCAGTTCTTCACCAGCAACAGCAGTCTGTGGCCCATCAGCAACAGCCTGTACAGCAGGGGCATCAGCACAACAGACAGTATCAAGAACAGTACTATAAGCCTAAAGAGGAATACTACGCCCCACAGTATCAAGAATATCAAGGTCAACAATACTACCCCCAGTACCAAAACTATCCAGCTCAACAGCCATCGCAACAGCAAAGTCAACAGCAGAAGATTGGGAGGATCCAGGATTATGATCCGATAAGTGATGGGCCCAGAGCACCGCCGAACACACAGAGGGCGTCCGCTACGCTTATTTATAATAGCACTAGTGATGGGAAACGAGGTTTGTGTGCATTTATTTGGGTGTTTGACAATTTTTTTTAATATTTTGGATATTTTGTTAGCCAGTTTAGCTATCTGACCGCCAGTTCCAAGTTTGCATGTCAGATAGGCACCTATTTATTCCATGTAAGAAGTAGGCGACTTCAAAAACAAATTGAAGCAGGCAAATAAGTTTTTTTTTAATTATTATTATTGATAGGCTCGCGTTTGACCACCATCTCACTTGATGGAAATAATATAAATTGTTTTAAGCCTGAATTTATTAAGGTAAAAACACCAAGGCAGACTGTGATTTTTTTTTTCATTTTTCACGTCAATTTTAAGTCATATTATAATCAACATACGTACAAATGTTGATTTGGTAATTTATTTCATTGACGCTCTCAAAACGGGGAAGAAAACATATGTGTGGAAACTGACATGTTCTAGAATCAAAAATTCTAAAACATGTCATCTGAACTTGGATCGGCGTGGTCCTAGCAGGGAATATATTATAGACTTGATTATTATGCACTAGCGACCCGCCCCGGCTTCGCTCGGGTGCAATATTATACATATAAACCTTCCTCTTGAATCACTCTATCTATTAAAAAAACCGCATCAAAATCCGTTGCGTAGTTTTAAAGATTTAAGCGTACATAGGGATATAGGGACAGAAACAGCGACTTTGTTTTATACTATGTAGTGATGTGTACTGGACAAGTTATATCCAAAATTGTAGAAAAAATAGTCAAATATCCAATCTTAATTTTGTTTTTTAATTATTTGCTTTTTTATGTTTTCAAATCTTCATTCATTTTATGTTTACTCATTACTTTTGTGTATCTACACTATATGTTTTGGTTTTGGGTATGTTGTTATATAACGCTTACTTTAATCTATATTTTACAGCACCTTTCGTCTTGCAAATGCTACTTTATTCACTGGAAATAAGATCGAAAATATGATATTTTTAGTAACCCATAGAAAAAATCTGGAACTATAGACCAGCTATGTTCTTTCTCGATAACTTTTGGTTGACTGGTAGAGATTTTTTTTTTTTATTATGGACAGGCTCGCGTTTGACCATTATATCACCTGATGGTAAGCGATGATGTGGTCGACGATGGAGCACGCTTGCCTAGTGACCAAGAAAAGACATGCCTAAGGCATTACGTCCGTTTATGTTCCCTTGTGTTGCATGTAGTTTTAATATTAGATTATTATATATTTCAGCACCTACCTATTTTATCTTTATATATTTTATTAGTATATCGATTTCGGATTTATGTATTTTTTTTTTATTTTGTACACCTACCACAGTGTAGTCTTTTTTAACCCAAAGGTTGATTGGTAGACAATGCTTTGTTACATTAGGTCCTATATAGGGTGACAGGTAATTAGTGACCGATACTAATACACGTGATTGTACTCATGATTACAAACAACTTTCGCAAAGAAACTTTTTTTTTATACTCACTAGTTTTATCACAATAACAAAACAGCTGTTCGCACAAATTGACGCGCGCGCGCCAGCGACCTCTGTTAGCCGCGTAACGCCATTGTCTCATGTACCTTACCTACAATAGAGATAGTGTAAACCCATCGGAGTATGTAATCAGTGTAGGTACCTACTTGTTCCGGTTAAATAATATAAGTTAAATAATGAATATTAAAAAAAGTTTCTTTGGGAAAGTTGTCTGTAATCATGAGTACAATAGCGTGTCTAATTATCGGTCACTAATTATCAGTTCCCCTATATACAATTACCGTATATTAAGTGTAAATATATCTTAAAATACTCAGAAAAAAATCGAAGATATGTGACATCCACCAATCCGCACTGGGCCCGCGCGGTGGATTACGCTTCATTCCCTCCCTTAGAGAGGAGGCCTGAGTCCCAGCAGTGGGAACATTATAAGGCTGATTATGATATGTTTATACTATGCCCAGGAAAGTTAGGAAACAGTTTCCTAGAACCTCCTTCAAAGCCATTTTTTAGTTCCTTCCAGTACAGTATGTTATATCTTCACGCTATACCCCCCCCCCCAGGTTCTCACCAGCAACAAGGGCATCAGCAGCAACAGAGCCGCCAGATCGGTCGCGTGACAGACCTGGATCCCCTCGCCAATGAGCTGCCCAGGCAGACTTCCAACCATCACAACCAGGTAATACATAGATATGTTTTTAAAAACGAAAAAAAGTATTGATAATTTGTAGTACTTATCGAATATTTTCCTTTTGATATCGATAATTTTGTACTCGATACTTTATATTAGATTCTTTTACTCAACAAATACTTTTTACACACACTTGATTATCATTCAAATTTTATTTTCCTTTTTCAGCGAGTGTACGTTGCCATGTATGACTACGAAGCGAGCGACAGCGATGAGGTAAAAATTTACTAATATTTACAACTTGTATTCCAATGTGCGCCTCTCAATCGATAACAGCTACAAAGAAGACACTCAATAAATGTATGGGGTAGGGTTGTAACAGAAATAGTTCTATAACAGCACCAGAAGTGTCTTAAAATTTGTTTTGTCAGGATCGGAACCGAAATTGCAGCCGGGGGTAGAAACGTCAATCGTAAAAAACTCGAATGCTATCAAAAATGTAACTTGTAAAAAAACCAAGGCTTGCAACTCAGTTCTTCTACCGTAAAAAGTTGTGAGATTCATGTAATACCAAGTCGGTTAATTTATTTGGTCTGTACTTAAGGCACCTCAATGACCTAGGTTGACTTGGCAATCGGACTAAACAAACTTATTTAGTTATAATACGTATTACTTGTGATATATATTTGTAAAACACTGGGAAACACCCAGGACTATATTTCTTTTGGTTAGTATGCGGAATAGAGAGTAAAGTCCCACATACCTCCTTCGAAAAGGGAGGATCCTCCGACCAGACAGGTGGTATAGTCTGGTGGGCTACTGCCCGATAGTTAATAATATAATAATAATATAATATAATAATATTTTCGTCTGTCTTTTGGGGTTTAGAGGTAGGTGGAACAGAGAGTAATGTCCCGCAAGCTTCCTTTGAGTAGGGAGGATCCTCCGGCCAGACAGGACGTTATAGTCTGGTGGGCTACTGCCCGATAGTTGATGTCGGGCTGTCGTATATATTCAAATCGCGCGGAGAATATTGATTGCACGATGCAGGATTTCGTATTTTCTTCGTAGTTCTTATGTGGCGTTATAGATGTCGCTACATTACTAACATCATAAACAATAGCTTAACTTATACAGGATTATCTGTACCAAGACACCCTTTACTTATACAGGATTATTTGTAAAACACTGGCAACCTCTCAGAACTGTGTTAAGAACACCATAAACAACGACTTTTGTTCTAATACTTTTAGAAATGTATCATATTTTAGTTCATCAGATTTTTATATAAATTGAAAAGGTTTGGCAACTCTGTGGCAATTGACTTGACAGTGTATATCATAACAAACTAGGAAAGTATTTATTGTATTTAACTCAAACCTATCTCATTTGCAGGTATCATTCCGCGAAGGCGACCTAATCTCGAACGTGACGTCGATCGACTCGGGCTGGATGACGGGCCAGGTCCTGCGCACCGGCCGCACCGGCATGCTGCCCGCCAACTACGTCGAGCTCACCACGCACAACTAGCTGCACTACCGGCTGGCACGTGGCGGAGGTACAAGGTTGTGCTACTGTAGGTGGGGTGGTTGCTGTGTATACACTATACAGGGTAATTTGCAAAACATTGGCAACCTCTCCGGACTAGAGATGTGCCGTTGCCAGCAATCTGAGAATATTGCCACCACTATTCATACATCGGGCAATATTCCTGGCAATATTCCCACTTCACGGCAATATTGCCAGCAACGGCACATCTCTACTCAGGATTATGTTGCCAGTGTTTTACAAATAACCCTGTATATCGATTTATAGGTCCAAATATAGCAGCATATAATTCTGTTTTAATCTGTCAAAATTGCACTCAACTTCTGTAAATGCGCCAAGTCCGTGTTCCAGGATAGATCGCGAAATTCGAATTTTGTAATGTTTTTCCATCTCGGATTATGATCTATCTCGCGAGATTGTAAACTGTCGAAAGATTGTGAACTGTATACTGTTTGCAATTTAACGCATTATTTTCGTTAGATTATAATTTATTGCATGTTGATAATTTAACATGCGATAAATTATAATCTGTCCGTAGGCTGTCCCTGATTGGTCAGTCTGTTCATGTGTCAGTTATTCAACTATACTCATAAAATAACTCTTTACAGAAGAATTATAATGCGCACCTATTTGCTAAATTTTGAATTTCTCTTGAGCGTTCATCTTTACACGAATTTGTGAACAAACTAAAATGTATTTATTGGTTGTGATTTTTTATAAAAATAAGGATTTGAGAAATTTAACTTGTATTAAAAATTTTGTCAGAGCTCTTGAAGTTTCCTAAGAATATTTTAAAGGCTTGGGCCGTATTTACTGAAGCTGGGTGTACTTAAAATATTTGATTAAATCCATATGATTTATAGCCCTGTGAAGATGATAGAGTCAGTCTAAAAAGTCAATCGACTTGGGTAATTATTAGGGTAAAATTAAATCTGATGTAGTCAACACTGGTTCAATAATCAAGGTTGATTAAGAGATCTTGATCATTGTTTACTAATAGAAGAAACTTATAAAAACTATCGAATATAAGTATTTTATAAATGATTAAATATTATACAAAATTCCCAAGTCGTTTGGCTTTTCAGTCAGAGTATCCACGAAAATTTCCAGCCAACCAATTTTCGCTTTTATCACAGAGCAATAAAGTTTAAATCAGTTAATATACATAGCAACCATACTTCACAATCAACATAGTAGTTTCCTAAGCAATTCTACATAGTTATTAAAACTGTCAACGATATTTTAAAAATTACTGCATTGTAAGGTTAGGCAAAAAAATTGAAGAAAATCTAATTAACATTTAACGAAATGTGAAAATGTGCCTTTAGTATCACGAATTAGACTTTTTATAAACTTAAATTGTAATATCATGTTTTTAACTGAAATTAGTCAGAATTTTTGGCACTTTTATGTCTTAAACCTAACCGAAATTTCTACACCCTGTAAATTTTAAGAAATATACATTAAAATTAGCTTTTTCGACTACTCAAAAATCTACCAATGGCTGGACCAGTTTTGTAATATCGATAAAAAATTTCAAGAATTTTCTACATAACAATTTTAGCGTTTTATAAATTGCCACTAGCATTACACTATGTAAAGAATTTTTTATGTATAAATAATAAGAAAGTAAAATATACTTTTTGCGAAATTTATTTATAAAATTAAGTTTAAATAAAAATATAACAGGAAAATAGTTCTACCACCTCTTGAAAAATTACTTGCAAATAATTCAATATCATACTCAAAGTTAGTTTTAAGGGGTGGTGCAATAAATGATTCCGGATTAATTTTTAATATAAAATCATGATTTTTTTCTACATGCATGATTATTATAGAGTCGAATTTTGACTGAATTGCAAAATAAATAACTTATGAAAGGCTGTACCCACTGCTGTATAAGAGGCCTTGAGTTTTATATAACTTTTTAGAAATAAAATAACGTTTAAAACTTGATATTCAAAACCTTTTTATAAAAAAAAATAATAACCGACTGAAATTGAATTGAATTTTAGGAGTTCGCTCGATTTCGCCAAAATTCCATCATCAGATCCCAACTTGGTGACAATGGGACCATTTGGAAAGTCTACCCTTTCCAACAAAAAAATAAATTTTCAAATCGGTTGGCAAGCGGCGAAGTTATGCGCGAACAAACATAAAAAAAAACATACTAACATCCGAATTGAGAACCTCCTCCTTTTTTAGAAGTCGGTTAAAAAGTAATTAAACTACTTACTTGCTTTTACAAACAATTACGGCCTATATTTATTAGGTCAAATAAACTTAGCAGTTTTAAATATTTATTTTTATTTTTAAATTACTTTTAATTTTCCAACGAACAAAATCTGTTTTGTGTACCATATTTTTAACTTTTAAACGCTACGTCGGGTATCTCCGACAAGCACTTTTCTAATTCGCCGGGGTCGCACATCCACGACCAAATAGTCCATCTCGTTCAGCTCTTCTGTCACCTATGGGGATTGTAGAGCTAAACGAGATGGAGTACCCAGTCGCAAACACGACTTCGTCGGAACAATCCGACGCAAGCAGATTAAGGGTTGAGCTTTTAACGCCATTCCATTTTTATTTCTAAACGAAACCGATGCTTTTATAATCATTCCGATTTTTATGTAGAGACTTTTTATCAAGAAAAAGTAATCCCTCACAGCGATTGTGTATCATTCTCATCTGTATTTTAGTTAAAAATACGATTTCTTATGACAGAAGGTGGCTCGATTTTGCCAGAAATGGCATTGCTTTTTTTTAATTAACTATTTATATTTTACTGTATGAGAACGGGCATTTTTCCTAAATAAATACTTGTTTTTTTTTTTGGCTCGAATTTGTTTTTTGACTACCCTCTTAGGACAAAATAGGATGAGATTATATATGTTTATATGTACCATCTAAAATATATTTTAAGATCCATTCCGCTTGGAAAATATGCCCGATATTAAAAAAAATATGAACTATTGTTATAATTTTGCTAAGAATTAACATAAGTACCTGGTTACTCGGGACAAAAGCTTGTAAATACACATTTTTAGTTTATAAATATATAATTATGAGTTTAGAACACACTTATGACTTATTAAACGAAATGTAAGCTCACCTGCATAATACTGGGCACTGTTTTATGTGTAACATTCCATTTTAACTTACTTATGACAATAATTATGAAACAGGTTCTGGATTAAATAGAATAAGAATCGATTAAAATATCTTTGCAAATGTATATGTTTTTTTATTATTAATAATACTCTTGGATTTGCAAATATACATTGTCACTCGTGTATCTGGTTATCATTTGAGACTGGGATAGTGTTAACATTGGTCGGAGTATCACTAAGCTTTCGATAGGGTCAATTTTAATCCTATTAAGGGTAAATTTTTGCCAAAATGGGGGTAAATTTTTGCCCTAGTTGGGTTAATTTTAACCCTAGTTTGGGACAATTTTAACCTTAGTTGGGATTAGTTTTAACCCTAGTTGGGATTAGTTTTAACCCTAGTTGGGATCAATTTTAATCCTAGTTGAGGCCAATTTTAATCCTAGTTGGAGTCTATTTTAATCCTAGTTAGGGTTAATTTTAACCCAAGCCGGAATCAGCCCCACCCGTTTAAGATTTAATTTGTTCATAATTGGGGCAAAACTAACCCCATAGGGTAAATATAAGTCTCATATTAGGAAAATCAAGACCCATTGTTTAAATTATTCTTCCTCAATATAAACTGTATATTTTTCTAAATATTTAATGTCGCTTCAGATGTTAGCCTGTTATAATAGGTAGCAATAACTGCATTGTTGAACTAACTGTTATGTATTTAACCATCACAAATAAACTCTATATATCATATAGGACCAGTATTAAGTTACAGTGCCTTTTGTAATATTTAATAAATTTTATAAGCAATTTTCATGGTTTTATTTGATTTTTTACTACCTCATTTCTACAGAAACCTATCTATTTAAAGAAATACCTCATGTGGATGGATGGAGAGGTAGAGGGAGGCCAAAGAGAAGATGAAAGGATTGTGTGAGCAGTGATATGAAGGAAAAGAGAGTTAGAAATTGCCACAGAAAAAATTAAAGAGGTACTACGAGTGTCGCCGCTTGCTCACACCCTTGCTTCACACAGACTTCGTAATATTTAGAACGTTCAATTTAAATGTTTTTAATTTTTGTATAAAATTTCATGAACTATATGACAAAATTTTAAAAGTCATAGAACAAAAGTTTATGATGTTAATAACATAGTCCTGAGACTGAGAGGTGTCCTGATACTGTTTTACAAATAACCCTGCATATTTCCAAGTTAACAACACATACTATAACTAAACGTAACATACAAATTGACGTGACGCATTGGACACGCGCACTGTCGATGACGCGCCTGCCTTTTTTTTCCCTTCTACCCCCGTTTTACATTCATATTACATTCGTTAATCGTTTCTCACCAGTCACGATCTACGCTGCTCGCTAGACACACGCGCGCTTGCTCCGATATAAATTGTGAACAGACTACCCGCGCTAACTTATCGCTGTGTTTGCAAAGACTATTTGTTATTGCTGCTATAATATACCAGCTTGAGCTGTTATAACTAAGAAATAACTAAGCTATAGTGTTGTAGTGGTGTGTGTGAAGAATATACCTGGCGATTCAGCAAGGACTTCTATTTATTCACCACTACCCAGTAAGTACCTACACCACACATACACCTTCCAAACCACAGAAAAGATGAGAGGTTAGAAAGGAAATACTTTCCGAATTGTACTGCAACGAGTGTCGCCGTTTGTGTCACACCCTTTAATTCAACTACAGGCAATAAAGCAATACGAACTCGCATTACGCAACTAACAGACCACGCACGCTTAGATCGCAAGTTTGCTATTGGTAGTTTTTGAACGATGAGCATTGCCTAACTTTGTCGCACGCCTGCCCCGCCCACAAGGCCATTAACCCTTCAGATACCGTCAATTAGAGACACAATAGTAAGACAATAGATGCGCGGCCACCGGTGGTCGCTTGGGGATTCATGAATTAAGATAAGATAAGATTAATTTATTTTCCAAACATGGGTATAGTACACAGGTGTTTCATCCTCTTTCATCAGTTCTGTGGTCCAATCAACCAAGCCTTTGTTTAGCGTTCCCGGACAACCCATGGTCCATTAGATGCTTCCTTTTACAATTGTTTTAATTACATTTTAGTGTAGATACTTGAATTAAAAAATTCTTTATTTTACAAACAGACTATGGGGCTAACTATTGGATCTAGCTATTTAACCCTTCAGATACCGTCAATTAGAAACACAATAGTAAGACAATAGATGCGCGGCCACCGGTGGTCGCTTGGGGATTCATGAATTAAGTCTTAAATATTTCCACTATCCAACCTGAAGTAGGCTGGATGTTGGCATAAAATTCTCAATCTGCCAACTTGGAGTGGATGGCTAATGGCCAGGTTGGAAGACAGTAGTAATAATTTTTTGCCGCTCTGGGCAAATGCCCGGCTTGCCGCCCACTGTAAGTTGTATGTCCATGCGGGCCCATATCATTTTCTACTCTTGATTAGAGATGGGTTTCTACACGGTAAATACCCAAATGCAGGGTTTTTACCCGGGTAAATACCCAAATGGTGGGTATTTACTTTTTGGTTTTATTTTTGATTTTATAAATTTTTAGCAATAAAAAAAATGTTCATCAAATATGTTTTATGCATGAAATGTACATGGTGTTGGTAAAGAATAGCTTTCTACTCTACAAATCATGTAAAAATTGCACGAACGTATTTTTTTTTATATTTTACATCTGTATTTTATTTCGGACACTTATACAGATACTTATAGAAAATTATATTAACATTAATAAAAACAAAAAAAGAATAAAAAAATAAAAATAAACATTGTATAAGTTATTTATTGTTACTAACTTGATAATCAGTTGAAATTTTACATTTATGCAAAAGTTACAGTTAAACTTCATTTAACAAAAATAATAATCAGGCGTTGAAACGTAAAAATAAACGAAAGGAGCCGAATTTATAACATGGAGGTATTCAAAACATGTAAACGTTTTAAAATTCAACTAAACTTTATTTAATAAATCATCCCAAAAAGTGTTAAAGGGTTATACTCATGGTTTTGGGTATTTACCGGGTAAAAACCCTGTTTATACCCAAATTGGGTTTTTACCCACCGCCCATCTCTACTCTTGATACGTGCTTGGTCCGGCACTGGCTCGGCCGGTCCGGGACTCGTGTGATCTTTTAGGGGGGCTAACTTCGCTCGACGACTAAACATCACCTACATAGTCACAATACACTAATATCGTGCTGCTCTCATCACATTAACCTTCCTTTTTTCTTCATTTTGTTTTTATCGATCTATTTTTTTAATAACTTCTCTGAATCTGTGGCTGCGGAAGAGACCTGGTGACCGTTAAGGGCCTGCGCACACTTGAGACAGTTCTGTCTAAGACAAGTCTGTCTCATATTATTCTTCAATTTTAATAAAACATTTACATGGGTACAAATATTTCTCAAGAGGTTTACAGATACATGTTTATATGTTCAGCTGTTTGAGTACTGCAATAATATCGTTTTTTCGCCCCGTGTCGTAAATAAAACTATTTTGTCTAAGACGTCTCTTGTCTCAAATGAGCGCAGGCCCTAATACAGGTTCGTATGGAAACCTAATTCAGGCACCAGTCTCTCACTTAGTTATACCGCGGTGTGTAGATTGTAAAGTGTTAGCATTAAAGTAACTTTGTGATGAGAAAATAAACGTTTAATTCATGAATTCCCAAGCGACCACCGGTGGCCGCGCATCTATTGTCTTACTATTGTGTCTCTAATTGACGGTATCTGAAGGGTTAATATTGTTACGCCGATAAAATTTCAACACGTCATATCTCCAACAAATTAAAGAGTAGCAACGAATAATTAAAACGCATTACTGTTCGAAAGCTCTAGAACCAAAGTACCTACCTAGCCTGGCAAGATCTGGAACATTCCGTCTTAAGTACTTGTTGTACCTAGTATTTAGTAGGTACGTAATCTGTAGGTATCTGTAGGTGGATAAGGGAAATGGTACTTTCCGCCATTCACAATAGAGTCGAAATTCGCGTGAGTGACTCGCGAAGGACAAAGCAACAAAATTGATTTATGGCCCCGCGATGCGACTCTATTGTTCTGGAACTATCCTGAGTCGTCGGTATCTAGAATTTTCTTTGCTCCGCGTATAAATACGAGCCCCCGAACGGAAGTGAGTCAGTTTTGATTTCGACTGCGAACGAGAGCGATCTACCTAAGTGTGCGAAGTGATTTTATCTAACGACCGAGGCGATAGTATAACGGAACTCTAGTGCTAACTGTGATTTGGATTATTGTTGACTGGACTAATTACTGATTGTTTGTGGTAAATAAAGTTCTTTATTGGTAAATTGGCATTTAATTACCTACGTACGTAACAACTGGTGTCAGAAGTGGAATGCCGTTACCACAGAAGGACGACGAACAGCGACCACGAACAAGGAGGCAAGCAGAGATGGATGCTGCGCGTCATCGTATGGAGGAGGAAGATCAGGTTGGTATGGGAGCAACGGCAGCTGCTGAGGTGCCAACGGGACCATCCTCGGAATTGAACCTCGCGGCTAATCAAGAAGCTGCCCACCGCGAACAAGAGGCTAACCAGCGTAAGCTTCAGGACCTAATCGCAGCTAACCAGGAAGAAGCTCGCCGCGAACAGGAAGCCGCTCGCCGCGAACAGGAAGCCGCTCGCCGCGAACAGGAAGCCGCTCGTCGCGATCAAGAGGCTAAGCAGAACCTGATCCTCGATAAAATCGACCACGGCCTCGTCACGTTGGGCGAGAAGGTAAAGAATCTTACCTTAGAGGTCAAGGAGGTTTCCGCCCGAGCTGATAGCCTCGAAACAAGAATTGATGGCCATGAAGATCGACTGCTGGACATCAATAAAAAAATTGTCAAGCTCGAAGCACGCGAACCCATAGCTGTTGGCTCACCATCGCATACCCACTGTGCATCAGTCGCAAAATTTGATGTGCCGCGTTTTGACGGCACGTCTTCCTGGACGGCATTCAAATACCAATTTGAAACATTGGTTAAGACTAACCGCTGGGATGATGAGCAGTCTTTCGCGGCATTAACTTTGGCTCTACGAGGGGACGCTCTGCTGGTCCTAGAGAACCTTCCTCCGGACGGCAGGACATTGGAGCGTCTCATGGAGGGACTGGACACTCGCTACGGTGACAAACACCTCAAGCATGTTTTCCGTGCGCAACTTCGCGAAAGAACGCAGAGGTCGAACGAGAGCCTCCAGCAGTGGGGAGTCGAGGTTGAACGGCTGGTCCGGCGTGCATACATGTCGATGACACCAGAGACGGTGGAAGTAAATCTGGTGCAAGCATTCATCGACGGCCTACGGGATCCTGAAGTCAGGGCTACGGTGCGACTCGGACACCACCAAACTTTAAAGAGTGCGATGGCACACGCTTTGGAAGTGGAAGCCGTACGACAAGATTCTCGTACGCACAGAGTTCGGGAAGTGGTGGTCTCGCCTACAACGCAGCCACGTCAGCGAGAAGTGGTGGCTTCTTCCTCGACAAAGTCCCGCTATATTCCGACGTGCTACGGGTGTGGGGAAAAAGGGCACATTCGTACCGATTGCCCCAAGAGGAAGAGGGGAAGTGTGGACTCCGGAACTCAAGTTAACGAGGAGTCGTTAAACTAAAAGTCGCCAGGGCCGCGGGGCGGGTGCTGGCTGGTCAAGTGAAGGCCCCAACCATCACCATCAATCAAGTTCACGACGGAAATAGTTTGATCATCGAAGGGACGCTGAATCATAGTACTTGCAATTTTACCGTTGACACCGGAGCGTCGCGAACAATTGTAAGACCTGAGTTGCTGAAACGAACCATCTCGTGGCAAAGAAAGTCTCCATCCTGCCAACTTCAGACAGCAACCGGCCAGCCAGTCTCCGTCCTCGGTGATACAGAAATCGAGTTAAAAATTGGTGATCAAGTGTATACCCACCCTGTGTTAATTGCGAATATTACGGACGATTGCATACTGGGTCTCGACTTCTTGCGGAATAACCGATGTATTTTAGATATCGATAGAGGAGTATTGAAGTTCCCAGATCAAGAAGTTTTCCTGCGAGGAAATAACTCATGCAACCTGTATTGTTTAAAGAATGTTACACTGGCTCCGAGAACAGAAACCTTAGTCGAAGTAAAATTTCCTAAGAAAATTAGGCAACGAAGATGTGTTCTGGTTGAGGATACTGGCCGGTACCCGGAGCTCATCACCGCGAGAACATTAGTAATGACGAAAGGGAGATCCAAGGTAAGGATTGTGAACCTTGGGAAAGAAGAGGTCCAACTGAAGAAAAACAGTGTTGTTGGGAGATGTGAAGGAGTGAATTATCTTCGGCAAATCAATACATCTTCAGTAAAACAAGACGCAATAAAAGGTGAACCTGATCACATCCAGCAACTTCTGGAAAATTCTAAGAGCAATTTATCGGCTTCGGAACTACAGCAAGCCAAGGAATTTCTGCTACGGTTTCGAGATATCTTTGCAACGGGAAAAGACTGCGGAAGAACAGGTCTCGTCAAGCATGAGATAGATACAGGTGACGCTAGACCAATTAAACAGAGACCGCGCCGTATACCCTGGGCTAAGGAAACTGAGGTAGCAGAAATGGTAAAGGATATGGCTGATAGCGGAATAATTGAGCCTTCTACGAGCCCATGGTCCTCTCCAGTCGTTCTGGTGAAGAAGAAGGACGGCAGTACAAGATTCTGTGTCGACTACAGAATGCTGAATAATGTGACGAAGAAGGACAGTTATCCCTTACCGAGGATAGACGATACGCTGGATATGCTCAGTGGTATGAAGTGGTTTTCAACCATTGATTTGAAAAGTGGCTACTGGGCACAGTGGGACAGTTTAGTCCTAGAAAATGATGTGCTTTGTAGGAAATGGGAATCGAACGATGGCAAGGAGGTGACCACACAAGTGATAGTACCACGATGCGAAGTGGTCCCCCTGTTACAAGAGATACACGATGGTGCTTCTGGAGGACACCTGGGAATTAAGAAAACTCTACTGAAAGTGAGACAGCGGTATTACTGGCTCAATTGTAGAGATGACATAGAGCAATGGTGTCGGAAATGTACAGCGTGCGCATCTGTGAAAGGACCACAGACTAGAAGCAGGGGCAGGCTTCAGCTGTACAATGTGGGAGCCCCCTGGGAACGCATTGCCATCGACGTCGCTGGACCTTTCCCAGTTACGGATGACGGAAACAAGTACATAGTGGTGATCCAGGACTACTTCACAAAGTGGCCCGAAGTCTTCGCCATACCCAATCAGGAAGCGACGACAGTGGCGAAGAAGGTGGTCGAGGAAGTAGTATGTCGGTATGGCGCACCTTTGGAAATCCATTCCGATCAAGGCCGTAACTTCGAATCTGCGCTGTTCCAGGAAATGTGTACTCTTCTGGGAATTTATAAGACACGCACAACACCTGCGCATCCTCAGTCGGACGGAATGGTGGAAAGGTTTAACCAAACCCTGGAGAATCATCTGGCTAAGGTTGTCGATGACCATCAGAAAGACTGGGACCGGTATATTCCACTATTTCTGATGTCGTACCGATCGGCAGTGCATGATAGCACGGGACATACCCCAGCAAGAGTGAATTTCGGCAGGGAAATGAGACTTCCAGTCGATGCCATAACTGGCGTGCCACCTGACAAGACTAAGCCAGTTACGGACTACGTAAGTGACCTTCAAGATCAATTGGACGAAGTGCATAAACGAGTACGTGAGAATAGCATGAACACCAGCGTTAAAATGAAAACGAGATACGACCGTAATGCCAACGCCCAGGGATTTGAGGAAGGTGCACTGGTTTGGCTCCACAACCCGCTTCGACGAAAAGGGAAGTCGCCGAAACTTCAAGCTCGATGGGAGGGACCTTACACCGTACTAAAAAGGATTAACGATGTAACCTACCGCATTAAGAAAGGGTTAAGAGGGAAGCCTAAGGTTGTCCATGTGGACAGATTGGCGCCGTATCACGGATCTAATAATGCTCGGGACGAGCATGACTAAGAGGGGGGCACTGTTACGCCGATAAAATTTCAACACGTCATATCTCCAACAAATTAAAGAGTAGCAACGAATAATTAAAACGCATTACTGTTCGAAAGCTCTAGAACCAAAGTACCTACCTAGCCTGGCAAGATCTGGAACATTCCGTCTTAAGTACTTGTTGTACCTAGTATTTAGTAGGTACGTAATCTGTAGGTATCTGTAGGTGGATAAGGGAAATGGTACTTTCCGCCATTCACAATAGAGTCGAAATTCGCGTGAGTGACTCGCGAAGGACAAAGCAACAAAATTGATTTATGGCCCCGCGATGCGACTCTATTGTTCTGGAACTATCCTGAGACGTCGGTATCTAGAATTTTCTTTGCTCCGCGTATAAATACGAGCCCCCGAACGGAAGTGAGTCAGTTTTGATTTCGACTGCGAACGAGAGCGATCTACCTAAGTGTGCGAAGTGATTTTATCTAACGACCGAGGCGATAGTATAACGGAACTCTAGTGCTAACTGTGATTTGGATTATTGTTGACTGGACTAATTACTGATTGTTTGTGGTAAATAAAGTTCTTTATTGGTAAATTGGCATTTAATTACCTACGTACGTAACAATATTATTACTAGCTTTTGCCCGCGCGGCTTCGCTCCCGCTCTTGCCTACTCTACCCTAATTTTTTTTTCCATAAAAACCTTTTTCGCACAATAACAATCACAACAAAAAAAGAATTACCGAAATCGGTCCAGGCGTTGTTGAGTTATGCGCTTACCAACACATTTTGCGATTCATTTTTATATAACAGATAAATATAACGGCGACATGTTTGTATCTGTATGTTTGTTACTTCTTCAATGCGAATGCTGTTAACGACTGAATGGATTTTGATGAAACTTGGTATAAACGTAGATTGGGATAGGTTATGGGATTTTTTCCCCGGGAGTACCTTGGGATTATTTTCTACTATCACGCGGGCCAAGTCAGCAAGCAGCTAGTATATTATACACAGGGTGTAAGGGACAGCCCTCCACAAACTTTAAGGACTTGCTCAGTAGACAAAACTGAACAACCTTCCACAAGATATTTTTTAAGATACGAAAAAAAAATATTGGCCTCTCCATATAAACTGTCCAATCAAGTTTTAAATTTTGTATGGTGAAGCTGATTTTATTTGTATCCTGAAAAAGTCTTGTGCAAGGTTGTTCTGTTTCGTCTACTGAGCAAGCCCTTAAAATTTGTGGAGGGCTGTTCCTTACACCCTGTTTGAGCAAGTTTCACCACAAGTTACTAGCACAGAGTAGTAATGTCTTATCGTCGTCCTTCTAGCTCTAGTGGCTTTTTTTTTCACGGTTGGCAAAAATCATATTATGACAACCCCCGCTCATGGGTGGAGCGGGAGATAGTGTCACTCTTACTGACTAAAAACCCACCCCGTTCCTTCTAGCCTCTTCGTACTGGGGCTCGAGTTTCCTTCCGGATAACCCTGGCCCCAGTAGACTTCGATCCTGTTGCTGACAAAGCTCTAGTGGTTTGGTTCATCAAAAAGAAACTCAAAAATGCGTCTTTTATACATTTATTGACTATATATTTCATACACTGACTAACCTAAATCATGCAACATAATATCTTATTCCAACGCTATATACTATAATTATATAAAATCTTATACAATAATCTTTATGATAATACTCCGTGAAGCAACAGCGCGAACCTCTCAGGTCGTGTTCAGGCACTTATTAAGGCACCATATTTGAATATGTTTCAAGTTTTAGATTTATCTACTGGCTATAGATATCGGCACGGATCTTAGGCGCTGGCTCCAAGTTCAAGAAGTCAAATATTCCGTCACTTTAGTGGTACGAAGTGAGACGCGAGGACGGGGAGCGACAGTGATTGGATCGCCACGCGATCGCGTCAAACGTCACTCGTGATTCGTTCCTGCGCTTGCTGCATGTATCTAACAAAGACGATTGGCTCGCCAATGTATGATCCTGACTGCAGATATCTATACCTCTGTATGTTATAATGATGCCGGTTACAAATATTGTGACCAAATGACATTGGAATAACAAATTTGATTTTACAAACTTGAAACTTATTAAAATAAAAATATCATTTACTTAATTTAACATTATAACAATAAACATGCATGTCGCCGAGGCGCTATATTTAACATTATCACTATTTAAAAACAATTATAATCTGTGATTACATAACGATCGAATTAATGATAATTAACATAATATGGTATGTAGCTGCCTTTATTTTTATGACATCCATTTTGTGACGAGACCTTTAAATGTCCTTTTTAATATTGCACCTTTTTGGGATACGGCAGAGGTGATTTTGGGACAAATAAATATCTAAATATCACTTTAAAAAAATATCGCTTGATTCCTGTAGAGCGGCGCCTAATCAAACCCTTTAAAGATTTCGTTTCGAGTGCAAGAAAAAATTAACTTAGCGGTGGTCAGGCGGAACTGTCTTTGATGGTACACCTCTGCCTTTCAGACTGGTGATAACAGGTCTCGCTCACAACTAAACAATAATCAACACATAACCCTTGGCTATAATTCATCCTTTACCTGGCTACTACAGAAGTACAGACCTGCTGTTTTAACATGGAACACCCTGGAAGACTTTAAACAGACATTTTTCCGTGACGTTTATACATACAGCTTGCGTTTGATTGGTCCGACCAGTATTTTCGTGTCCAATCCGCCACGGTCGTGTATTTGCGACCGGGCACTCCATCTCGTTTAGCTCTTCAATCCCCATGGGTGACAGAAGAGCTGTCGAGATGGAGAATTTGGTCGTGGATGTGCGACCCTGGCGGAATGTACGTTTGTCGGATATATTTGACGGAAAAAGTAATTTATATAAGGGCCCACAACACACATGAACGTCGCAACGTAAAAATTTGCGAGCTCGCAAGATGCATCTCAAGAACTTGCGAATTTAATCCTACAATGGAGCATGGTATCGCAACTTTATGTGGGAGCCCTAAGGGCTATATTTCACCGAGACACCATGCCGGCGCGACCAGTCGCCGCTACTAACAAAATGTATACAGCTCTATAGAGTTACTCACCTGATGTCCAACCAAACGGACATCAGGTGAGTAAGAGCACAACCAATATGGTAGTTTTCAGGGTCAAAATAACTAAATTTTTTTTAGTCAGTATTTTAGATTATAAAACAATATGGGACACGTATTTTTTCTTTTTTCGATTAAACAAAAAATAACAAAGATATAGCCCATTAAAGTTACGTGTGACGTCACGCCGTGCGAAAAAATGCAGCACGGCGTGACGGTACACGTAACTTTAATGGGCTATATCTTTGTCATTTTTAGTTTAATTTACAAATAAAAAATACGTGTCCTTATTTTTGAATAATCTAAAAGACGGACTGATTACATTTTTTACGGCAATCAGCCTATTTGGTGGCGCGACCAGCTCGGTGTGGGTGTCTAGTTTGGTAGCTTAGGGCTATATTTGTGACTTCACTGTTCAATTCTAACTATAATTATACAAGTCATTCGCCAGGTTAACGCACTCAAGTGCAATTTACAAGAATTTATAATACGGAATTATACACTTAATATAATTTCGGTGCCAAGCACATATAATAATTGGTTCGTGAAGCCACAACGCGCCTCTCGAATCGTTTGTTATTGAGTAGTGTTCAAACCAGACTAGTATAGTATGCTTAGCATACATACAACGTGTAACGTTAAATGCGCAAAACCTCAGACACCCCAAATGATTTTTAATTCGATTGACCTAATTATGTGAAAAAAAACATTAAAAAATAAATTAAAGGTTTTATGAGCAGATTTAGTTTTTTTAAAATTCATATCTGCATTGAAATAAGAACTTTTATTATCCCGTGTATGAGAAAATTTGATTGGAATACAACTATTTGTGTTTGTTTATCTATTTCAGCGGGTTTGCGCACTTGATGGCTTGACCTATTCATTAATAGACAGGTCGAAGTTTGAAATGAATTTTTTTTTTTTTTAAACTGGTACCTATATTAAAAAGTGGTTTAATTGATTCTGCTCGTTATTCTGAACAAATTGAAAAACTGGTACCTATATTAAAAAGTGCTTTAATTGATTCTGCTCGTTATTCTGAACAAACCAATTTCAGGTTTTACGCATTTAAGGTTACACCTATGGGATTATTGCACAATCATATGGGTCCTTTTTTTAAGGTGAGATATTTTTCAATGACTTTCCCCGCTCTGGGTGGAGTGGAAGGTCGTGTCAGACTTTTACTGACTAACACCACACCTATATTCCTTCTTTGGTTTGCGTTCCAAGACCATGGGTTTCCGTTTCGGAAGCCAACCCATGGTCCCAGTAGGCTTCGACCCTGCTGGGCTCCAACGGTTTTGCTGACATGTCGTTACTCGGGTTCGGTTCAGACGACGAACTACCTATTGCGCGTCGTCAGTTAACTAACTTACGGTAATATCGACGATGAAGTGACAAGAACTCCTAAGTGACATTTTTGGGATTTTATTTTTTTTACGTAAATAGACTTTAAATAATCGTTTGCGTGAGCTGGCAAAAGCAGCTAATTTTATATCTTATTTTTTAACGAGTTGACTATAACTGACAATAACTATTAAGCAAGTATGCATCCAATTTGCTGACGAGATCACCTAATGAACTAACACAATAACAAAATTATGTTCTGGTAGATAAAGGTTCTTGTCACTTCATCGTCGATATAGGTCCTTGGCACCGAAAAGCGACTAAATTCACAATAATGTAAGCAAATTATTTCAAAGTTTAATTTTAGGCACATTGTACTTCAATATTGAATATCGTTTAATGTCTAATTTGTTAACATTATTGTAAAAAAACTAAACTAAACTATCATAATAATATAGAGTATTTATTATATAACTAAATTCTATGTAAAACTATACATAATTTCTTAAAAACTATACAAATATAAGATATACGGCTTTAAATATGACATATCGATCTTTACCGGCTAAGATGATGCCGAAATGCTTCTAAAATTCGACGTGAAATATTTAAGGCCGGGCTGAGTACATAAAACTAGATTTTTGAGTAAAAATGATTGAATGAGGTGATATTTTTATGACAAGAAATACTCCATGGCCTCTGCTTTCGAAATATCTTTTCTTTCTCATCTTTCTTTTTTATGTTCTTACAAACTCTTCGCAACATACACAACTTTGTCGTCAAATCCTTGAATTTTTTTTTATTTTTATTATTGATAGGTTTGCGCTTGACCGCTATCTCACCTGATGGAAAGCGACAATGCGGTCGACGATGGGACGCGCTTACCTAGAAGAAACCTATTCACTCTCGACTTAAAGATTCCCAGGTTGTAGCTATCAGGAAACACAGACTCCGGTAAGGAATTCCATTCCTTAGCTGCACGCACAATGAATATGTTTCGAATTCATTAAAGTTTAGATAAATCTGGTAACAAGTACCTACAGTAAAAAGACAGATTCAAAATCAGTGTCGATTGGAAAATAAAATTTCGCAAAATTATTTTAGCAACATGAAAATATTGCTGCAATATTGCGCAACTCTATTTCCAAATATATCATATTCCATCGCCGTCTAGTCCCAAGCTAAGCAGAGCATGTGCTATGAGTACTAGACAACTGATAAACATACTTATATATTTCTAAATACATACATATTATAGATAAATTACACCGACACAGAACAAATGATTGTGCTCATCACACAAACATTTGTCCTAGGTGGGAATGGAACCCACGACCTCCGGCATAGCAATCAGGGCCGCTGACCACTAGACCAACAGGCCAGTCAACACAGCTTTATGATATTCATAAGTAAAACTTCTAAAAAGTCAATTAGAATTGACAAATCCGCACTGAGCCACTCCCTCCCACAAAGAGGGGGGCTGTATTCCAGCAGTGGGGATTATGTCATTTTTTGACCGAATATACATTCGATTGTCATACAATACACATTTAAACGTCTTTTGTTCATTTTCAAATCCAGGTTTAAGTTCTCAAGGAACTTTTTTTATTTGGTAAATAATCTCATTTTCTTAAACTAGTTTCCTTTTTCTAACATGGTAACATAATTATGGTATAATACAATATTTTTACACACTGTCACCACATTTTACAGTATGATCATTTCTTATTCATCAACTGTTCTTTTCTAACATCACCATTCTATAACGGAACTGTTGAAAGGTGGCATCGAATTTTCAAAATTTTAAAAATTTGATTGTTTCTAATGTGATAATAAGAACCAATCAAATAATAGCAATAGACCGATTTTTATTAATAAATCGTATGTGTAATTTACTGAGCATTTAATTTTTTTACATGTTAAAATCCGTCACGAAATGGTGTATTTATTAAAGTGTTTTCTTAACGGCTACTTCATGACAGATGACGTCATAGCGAGTCGCGTCATAATCGGGCATGTTACACACCAAAATTGCTATATCTTCGTCATTTTCTGTCCAATTTAAATAATTTCTTTACAGTATTTCCTGTTTTTTATTTTGACGCTATAAGTCTGCACATACTCCACAAAAATGATGACTAATTCTTATCAAAACAGCCATTGATCTTGACTCAAAGAAATCCCGCCAAAGACTTCCGAGTGGTATCCTTCCAAGGTCCTAATTGTTGTTGGTAGCGCATAGTAACAGTGCGCTGCAGTCGTCCAGTCTCTCAAGACGGTAGGTGGAGTTGTCGGGCATGTGCCGCACCAGTTCATCCGTGAGCCGCACGCGAGCGCCGTTGGGGCCCGACACTAGTACTGTTTCGCATTCCTGTGAACAAGGAAATCAATCATTATCATCAACAGCCTTTTTAATGTTCCCACTGCTGGGACTCAGGCCTCCTATCTAAGAGAAAGAATAGGCCTTAATCCACCACGCGAGCCCAGTGCGGATTGGTGAATGTCAAGTGTCTTCGAATTTTTTAAAGACGGCGGCACGGTGATCACGTGCTGCCGTGCACAACGAGGCTCAGGGGAGACTCCTCACAGACTCCTCAGGGATGTGCCCTAACAGGCGTTGTACAGAGAGGGTTCCGGGGTGGTCTTTTTAGAGGTCACGGAGCTCTCTTCCATGTAGGTACTGATGGTGATCACCAGGGTGGTTTTAGTGAGGTAATAATCCCACACTTCCTGGTCTTTCCCCTTGTAGCGACCTCTATGACGCCACATAAGAACTACGAGGAAAGTACGAAATCCTGCATCGCGCAATCAAAGTTCTCCGCGCGATTTGAACATATACGACAGCCCGACATCAACTATCGGGCCACCAGACTATAACATCCTGTCTGGCCGGAGGATCCTCCCTACTCAAAGGTAGCTTGCGCGACATTACTCTCTGTTCCACCTACCTCTAAACCCCAAAAGACAGACGAAAAATAAATACATAAAAAGATGTTGTTTCAGATAATATTTACCTTGGACGAATGTACCAGTGAGTTGAGCTTATGCAGCAGTTCGTGCGCCCTGTAGGCGTGCAGATACAGCGCACTGTATATATTGCTGCCGGCCGGGCACACATACACTGTGAGGCGGGGCACGATGCGTCTGGAAACATACACATTGTAAGTACTGGCTGACTAACAATTTTTTTTTTATTTTTTATTTTGGGCTGAAAGTCGTTAAATAACTTCTCCCGCTATAAAGAGGAGCGAGAGGGCGTGTCAGACTTTTACTAACTAAAACCACACCTATGTTCCTTCAGTTTTGACTGGCCTGTTGGTCTAGTGGTTAGTGACACTGACTGCTATGCCGGAGGTCGTGGGTTCGATTCCCACCCAGGACCAATGTTTATAATAATAATATTCCAAAATTATCACACAACGCCGTGCCGTCTAATCCCAAGCTAAGCAGAGCTTATGTTATGGGTAAGGAAAGAAAAAAAGAAAGAAAGAAAAGTCCTGCGTTCTAGGACCACGGGTTTTTCTTTCAGAAGTCAACCCATGATTTGACCCCCTACCATCGACTTATATTCTAGTGATAGCCCGTAAAACTATTTGACAAAATATCTAAAAGTTAAAACAAAGCATTACTGCTTCGCAGAAGGAGGGTCACACCTGCCACTCCTCCTCGCTGCTGACCATGGCCCGTACGCACGGCCCGGCGCGAGAGACCACTATCGCCGAGCGCCCACACGAGGACACGGCGATGCTCTGCCCAAGCGGGGCACACCTCTAACGTGTGCTTCACCGTGTCCTCCGGGCAGTGCGCACTGTTCCTTCGCGCATCAAGGAGTTGTCAGCAACACAAGAGGCCAGTTAGGTCGAAGCCTACTGGGGCCAGAGTTAGCTCCGAAAAGCAGCTCAGCCCCCGGTACGAAAGAACCGGAGTGGGTTATTAGTCAGTAAAATTCTGACACTATCTTCCGCTCCGCCCAAGAGCGGGGAATGTAATTAGATGATGTTCCCACCGAAAACAAAAAAAAATGGTGACACCCGGGCGTCCCTTCCACACTAATCCGGTGCAGGAACCTCCCGAACTGACCATGTCCGGTGAGGACGCTGTTGTCTTTCCAGTCACGCCTCAAAGAGGAGACTTACCGCCATAATTATGGCGTGCCCAATCCTGGACTATATGGGATACTTTTTAATCCGGGAGTACCTTTCACCGTACTTATTTATATAGCCTAATAAATCACACACACATAGTGACTGCAATTTCTAATTGAGTGACAAGTTCCAAAGCGCCAATTTGGAACAGTTCCAAAACCGACCGCAAATAGATATCAGATACAATTCTATTATTAAAACAACAATCTAAATTAAGTCAGTTTCACTATAGGAAGTTGTAGTGCCAATATACTTTTTTTTTTTAAACTGACCTCCACTCTAGACTCTCCTCCAGTGGCAGGCGGTCGCCTACTTTTGCGACCGCCTGTCGCCTACTTTTGCGAAGCAGTAATGAGGAGGCCGTCCGCATCAGGCCACGGCGATCGCGATTGTGGAATCGATCCCGATTTCCGGCCACCGTAGGCGCGGGCTTGCGGGCGGCGAGCCATGGGTAGCTCGCTGTCCAACCGTCTGGTAACTGTCCGGACCGAACCCAAGTCGTCGACGGCGCGCACTGTTCCCGCGCGCCTCAAGGAGTTGACAGCAACAGCAGGGACCCAGCTGGGTCAAAACCTACTGGGGCCAGGGTTAGCTCCTAAAGGCAGCCCATCCCCGTTATTATGGCACGAAGGAACAGGAGTGGGTTTTTAGTCAGTAAAAGTCTGACATTATCTCCCGCCCCGCCCAAGAGCGGGGGATGTCATTGGATGATTTTCCCACCGAAAGCAGTGGGAACATTAAAAGGCTGATTGTGCTATGCTTATGCTACCTTTTTTTTTACGGTGGGCAAAAATCATCTTATGACAACCCCCGCCCTTGGGTGGAGCGGGAGATAGTGTCAGACTCTTACTGACTAAAAACCCACCCCGTTCCTTCTAGCCTTTAAACCAAGGCACGAGTTTCCTTTCGGATAACCCTGGCCCCAGTAAGCTTCGACCCAGCTAGGCCCCTCCTGTTGCTGACAACTCCTTGAGGCGCGCGGGAACAGTGCGCGCCGTCGCCGTCTTAGGCTCGGTCCGGACGGTTACCGGACGATCGGACAGCGAGCTACCCATGACTCGCCGTCCGCGAGCCCGCGTCTACGGCGGCCGGAAATCGGGATCGGTATCCCGGCGGCGGCGGTGAGGGCGCCGTAGCCTGATGCGGTCGGCCTCCTCCTTTGCAAGCATTACTGCCTCGCACGCGGAGGCTCGCGCCTGCCATTCCTCCTCGCTCCGGACCATGGCCTCGACCAGGGCCCGGCGCGAGAGGTCTCCGCCGCCTCCCGCCCCCACGAGGGCACGGCGATGTTCCGCCCAGGCAGGGCACACCTCGACGGTGTGCTCCACCGTGTCCTCCGGGCGTTCCGCACAGTGGCGACACCCGGGCGTCTCTTCCGCTTTAATTCGGTGCAGTAGCCTTCCGAACTTGCCATGTCCGGTGAGGACCTGCGTCATGCGGAAGGTAAGAAGGACGCCGTGAGGTCTTTCCAGCCACACCTCAAAGAGGGGACTTACCGCCATAATTGTGGCGTGCCCAATGCTACCTCAAATAAATAAGTGAAAATCAGCGTAGCGTTACTTACTTGGCATGGAGAGCGTTGAACAGACGAATACCATCCGCCAAGCCGCAGATCTGAATGATGTCATCGCGGGATAATCTGAATAAATACAGAAAAATAGGTTAATATTTGAAAACTTTGTAGCCAAAATTATCTACACTAATATTATAAAGAAGTTGTTTTTTTTTTGTTTTTAAGAGGTAATCTCTGGTGGTACTGGTCTATATTACATACACAGGCTATATTAGCTGTCGCTGCTGCATTAACTCAGAAGTCTGGTTTTTTCACAATTTCAAGGGACCGGAGACCTGAGTATAGTTGAGTTAATGAGTTTTAATTTCAACTCGATACCTCCACAAGTTCCCGAGATAACTTGACCGACAGACAGACGGACGGAAAACTAAGTGATCCTCCTATAAGGGTTCCGTTTTTTCATTTAGGAACCATAGAGATTTGTTGTAACACCACTTTAAAGGTACACTGCGCACACGCTTGTGAAACGTAAGCCGATCTGGGTGCGTCGGTCTCCATACATTTTATATGGATACTAGTCTTGTAGAGCTACACTAGATCCACGCCACGCGACGTGGCGACGAGGCCTGGTCTACGTGCGCGTCGACCTAATATAAATAATTCTAGCTTAAATATCATTTTTTTTTAAAACGTGGTGTCTCGTTTTAGCCAGTTTTAGTCTGGTTATCTCAGCGTTGGAAGGCCTCCTACAAGGTGTCTGAAGGTTGCGGGAAACCGATGGATGCGAGGCGCATAGGAACGTTCGTTGTGGCGACGCTTGGGGGAGGCCTATGTACAACAGTGGACGCATATCGGCTGAAATAATGATGATGATGTGTCTGGTTACCTTAGCAGATCAGCGCCCGAGAAGTTGGTGAAGGTAGCAGCGTGGTGGCCGAAGCGTTGTCGCGCCAGCCACGCTTGTGTCTCCGATGATGTGGCCTCCTTCGACAGCCCCGAGTTCTGTGAGTGACCATCAAGTGTTATGTTATATGAACCGGCTTTAAACTAGAATGAAAAGAAGAATACGGTTTAATAATTACTAGCTGCCCCCAGCGGCTTCGCCCGCGTGATAGCAGAAAATTATCCCAAGGGAACATAATTCCGGGACAAAAAGTATCCTATGTCCTATTCCAGGACATTGTCTATCCAAGTACCAAGTTTCATAAAAATCGGCTTTGCCATTTAGGCGTGAAGACATAACAAACAAACTCACTTTCGCTTTTATAATATTATAGTAAGGATAATATTCCACAACTATCACATAACGCTATCTAGTCCCAAACTAGACACGAGCTTGTGCTATGAGTACTAGACAACTGCTAAACATCATCATCATCATCTTCCTGCCCTTGTCCCGTTTTATTCGGGGTCGGCGCAACACGTTTTTTTCTTCCATTCTATCCTGTCACTCGTCACGCTATCACTAACTCCCTTGCTTTCATATCACTTCTTACACAATCCATCCATCTTTTCTTTGGCCTCCCTCTCCCCCACCATCCATCCACATGTAAACTCATAACTTTTTTAACAAGATGCGTTTCGTCCCTCCTTTTCACATGACCATACCAAGTCAAACGATTCCCTTTTAACTTTTCAGTCACTGGCGCCACTTTTAAACTTCCCCTAATACACTCATTTCTCACTTTATCCATTCTCGTCACACCACACATCCAGCTTAACATTCTCATCTCCGCTACGTGCAATCTTTTTTTATCCGTCTTTTTCACAGCCCAACATTCTTTCAACAAGAAAATTATTTCTAAGTGATTTAATTTGTTCTTTTAACTACTTTGACTTAAGAGGGTCCTTTTCCACTCGCCTATTGTAAACATCGAAAATGGTTTAAAAGCTTGTTACTTCATTTAATGCAATCCAACGCGATGTTTGACAAAAAGGCTACGCAAAAAAAGAGAGATAACGCCTGAAAACTCTGTTAGTATTCGGTAATTCCGAGATTTATTCGAAAATTTCACAAAACTTGCTCCAGGAAATAGCTGTTTTTTTTTTTAAACACTTAAAACTTTTTGGAAAAAGTTGTCATCATTTAGAATCTTAATAAAATTTGCAAGGTTTCTATAGTTTTACTTTTTTGACTTTTTTAATTTTTAGGCAAATAAGTGTCAAAGTTCATACAAAATAGGAGATTTTCAGAGGTTTTTACTGGATTAGTTTTACACAACTTTAGAAATTGGTTTCTATAGAAACCTAGATAATATCCACAAGATACTGTGTTTCCAAAATATCTAATGAAAAATGTGTAATAACGTCATAATCAGTTATGAACGGTTGTATGAAAAACAGTGAAAATCTGAGTCATAATGCCTTAAACAATATATTTAGCTCCGACCGTGCGGGCGTACGAGGACACAGGGTGGGGCACACCTCTACCGTTAACACTGTGGTGACTGTCCTTACCTTTTCAGGATCCTCGGCGGGTTGTGGCAGGTCGGGCAGGATGGCGCCGGGCGAGTGGCACGGCGGCGAGTTTACTTTCACGTCATTTGTCCTGCACAGACAAAAATAATAGTTTAAAAAAACTAAAAAAACACTCTTTTATAGGAAATCAAACTAAAAAAAAAGAAAATAAAATTCAATAAAATTGGATTAAGAATAGTGTAAAAAAGGAAATAAATGTATTGTAAAAAAGCGTGGGCTATTATTAATTTTTCATTTTTTAGTTTTAGTAGAAAGAAATTAATTAATCCCAGCGAATCTAATTAGGATAATCGGATATTTTGATCGGATTACTGCATTGTCATCGATCTTTGACAGGTGTGCAAAGTTTGAATTAAATCTGATCGTTCAAAGTAGGACAAAATCGAGATCAAAGGGGTCGGTTACAAACATACATACAAACATACGGGTGAAACTAATAAAAGCTTGTTAAAAAATCGTTAGAACCTTATGAAAACACCATCTTATATCTACACTTATATGTAACAAGATATGGCTTGAAAGTGAAACTTTCACTATACATTGGCGTATTTTTTGTTCCTATTAAAAAACAGCACGATTAAAATCTCAAAATGATCTGTTTACTTCAATTTCTTCTAACGCCCCTGGCATTATAAACAGTGCATGCGATACGAATGCTGCCAAATTCTATATTTACGTCATTTGCGAGCGGCCTCCGGAGCTCTGACCGACATTACACTATCTCTGAAATGTGTTTTTATTTACATTTCAAGTCGCTATGCTTGCGTTTTGTGTTAAATTCGGTGTTGCTTATTTTTTGACGGGGAAAAAAACTGATGTAGGATGTACAGTACGCGTCAAATAACTTTGCCGCTCTGAAGTTAGGCTTTCCTTACAACGGCGCAGGTACTATCGAGTGGTATAGGTGCGAGCGGAACACAAGCTGGTATCGGACGTATACGAGCGACTGAGATAGAAACGAAACACTGAGGTTCGCGCATGCGCAGTGCTGTCTTTTTCGTAAAATTGACTAATGCGCAGTGAATGTAGCCAACTTCAGAGCGGCAAAGTTATTTGACGCGTACTGTATCTAGACCAAACTGATCAGGTTTTTCGTTACGCTATGTAAAGAGAAAATTAAAAATATTTGTATGAGTAACTTTATCTGTTCCTATAATCGTTATTTCATTGTGTGTACTGATGTGCCAAATAAACATGTTTTCTTTCTTTCTTTCTTTCTAGAAATAATAGAAAAAATAGGAAAAGGTCAATGTACTTTATTCCACGGTTATCTGGCGCCACAGAACAGAAAATATACGTAGAAAAGCCTATGTCCAACAATAGTGGACGTCTATTGGCTGAAATGATGATGATGAACCACAGAACAGAAAATATAGGTAGAAGTGCCCCTAACGTGGCTAAGCACGGAAACCAGTGTCGCCAAACTCACACATTTGCGTATCAAATTGTACATTACACACATAAAAAACAGTACTATGATTGGCTACGAAGCTACGAATTACAAACTTAACTTTTACAAATCATATTCTTATTGCTTTCATAAATTAGGTCTTATTACAACCTAAGAAAGTTGATATTTGACATGACACGAACATTTAAGAAGTTTTAACCAATTTACAACGAGTTCGGCTACTCAACGCTAGATGGCGCTGTAACCAATTTATTCTATTCAGAACGCTAGTGCCTTTGAAATAGATGCCATATTCACCTGCACTTGTAATAGGCGAATCTCGTCTGCTGTTGACACACGCGCGATATCTAAGAGGCACTTCCTCTACTTTTCTTTATTCCGTGTCTGGCGCCTTCTATAGTAGTAGTAGTAGTAGTAGTAGTAGTAGTAGTAGTAGTAGTAGTAGTAGGACCTCTGTTTTCCTCGAGGTTTTGAATTAAAGCTAGTATAAAAAAAAAAAACAATAAAACAAATACTCACTCTTGGCAATACGACGGTTTCATTTGACTGTTGGAGGCAAGAATAGCTGAAACAATATATTCACCAATTAATTTCTAAAACAAAAATAAAACAACATAGTCTTATAATGCCAACCGCGATAAATCTTTCTTTTTTAACGTGGGCAATTATCAGCCGACTTCTCCCGCTCTAGGCGGAGCAAGAGGGAGTGTCAGACTTATCCTGACTAAACTCCACTAGTATTCCTTTAGTTGCCTTTTGAACAACCCCACAACCTGGGCTAGACATAATGGGCTCCTTCAATCATGCTGACAGCTTTTTGAAGAGCGCGTGGAACACAACGAGCGGTCGATACGAGATTAGTCCTTATCGGGACGGTGAGCCACCCAATACTCGCCGTCCTCAAGTCAGGAATTGCGAGATACTCTGCGGCAGCAGGGGCGTGAGGAATCCTCTCTCTAACATTTTCAGCCACTTCTTTCAAATCAAATCCATTCATTTCAAATAGACCATTTGCAGGCAGTTTTGAATAAGGAATCAAATGTCGGTCAGTCCAAAAAAAGTGAAGCTAAATTGCACGTTCCAAAGCGTAGATCTCTATGGACAACGTGCAAGAAACTCCATGGACACTATTTTAAATCATATTATGAGTTACATATAATCTTGGTTACATATTTCTTGTTGCTTCTATTATGTGAGCACAATGTAGATAAGTAATAAAAAATAAAACTAAATAGAATTAAGCCACTGGCAGCTAAGAGATGACCAGTCTCAACTGACGGCGCCCGTTCACGAGCATGACGCTTGCATCAGCCCCACTCAGCTCAACTATTTCGCTCGCATTACTGCTAAAGCTAAGTAACCAGCTCCCGCGTGGTGTATTACGTATAAACACACTTTCACTCAAATGCCTAAGTCCTCCGCCGGGATTCCGATCCCGATTTCCGGCCACCGTAGGCGCAGGCTTGCGAACGGCGAACAATGGGTAGCTCGCTGTCCGACCGTCTGGCAATAGACGGACCAAGCCCAAGTCTCGACTGCGCGTACTGTTCCCGCGCGCCTCAAAACAACCAACAATTTAGCCAACAGTTGAGTTGTCAGCACCCGTAGGGGTCCATCAGGGTCCAAGCCTACTAGGGCCAAGGGTCTGCTTCTGAAAGGAAGGCTCAGCCCTGGTATGAAAGGCAACGAAGGAACGAGATGGGTTTTTTTGTCAGTAAAAGTCTGACACTATCTCCCACTCCGCACAAGGGCTAGGGATGTCCATTTGGATGATTTTTACAAACCGAAAAAAGAAAACCTAAGTCCCAAGTATAGGAATATAGGCTGTTCCATGATTTTACAGAATAGATTTATTGATTACAGACTGGTTCAGGCTTTCCAATAATTTAGGGTGTTACCACACCAGTCGATCGATCGTCGATCGATGCCATCGACCGAGGGTAGAATGTATAAGTCGACATCGATCGACAGTTTCTACCAGACCAATCGATCGATTGTCTATAGCCGGGGTTAATCGATCAACGTCGACCATGCCATCAACCGGCAATCATCGATTGGTTTATCGACCGGTATTCGTCGATTAATTAATTTCTTAGTTGATTGATTCGTCGATATCGATCGATCGACAATCGATTGGTGTGGTAACACCCTTAGCTAGTTCCAAACTTCCAAGTAAGAATATAAACTCACCATTGTGTGGTAAAACTGGCTTGTTGACCACTACTGGACTTGCAACAGACTTGGGAGCCACACTGTAACAAGAAAAAAAAAAAGGTTTATTTTATCATCGAGGTTGGTTGCGATATTTTTACTAAAAAAATTATGAAATTAATTAATTTTCAATACACTTGCTCATAAAGTGACTCTTATTGCACTGCACTTAGGTATATATAATGGCACTTGTTACCAAACTGTGACATTTTGATTTGTGTGACCATTATGCACTAGTGCTATAATGTGGTTATAACCTTTTTGTTCAACCTCTCCACCGCCATAATTTTATTACATTTACCGTATCAGGATGGGCGCAGGTCGTAACCTACGAGGAAAAGACAAAAACAAAAAAGTTTACTAGTATTACAATTATTTTCTTCACAAGTGTATTGAAAAACGTATGATACACGTGAGTAATTAATGATTACCGTTCTAGGGTCTCTAAACACCCTCGCCAGGGCTCGGGTCTAAATACCGCCTCAACGGTAATCACTAACATTACACACTTATATCATAATGCACTATTAAAAAGTCATGGGGGTTGATAACATCGCTATTATAATAAACCCCGATGACATTTTTAATTTTAAAAGTAATTCATTAATTATTTCACTAAAAATGTTAGAATAACGATTTAAAAAAAATTAATTAAATTTAAGAGAGCAGTGGTGGCCGAGTGGTAATGGCCCCGACTTACGAGTTGTAGGTCGCGGGTTCGAACCTAGCCAGGCGCATTACTTTGTGTAATTTATTTCATCACCACTGCTCTCAAAACGGTGAAGGAAAACATCGTGAGGAAACCGGCTTGTCTTAGAACCAAAAATTCGACGACATGTGACATTCACCAACCAGAGATTATGGCCCATTCCCTCTCCTAGAAAGGAGGCCTGAGTCCCAGCAGTGGGAACATTAAAAGGCTGATGATGATGATGATGATGATGAATTAAATTTAAAAGACGTAATTTTTTTTTAATTAGGAAAAAAACTGACGAAAAATTCCACCACTGAGAGGGTTCAGAATCATGAACTGGGCGTGGTATTCGTTTGTGCATCAATGTTAAATACATCCCTGTAGAGCTCCATCCCGTTAACAGTTCAATTTAGGTCGTAAAATGCCCAATGTAAAATCTTCGTAAAATCGTAAAATGTAAAATCTTCCTGCTCTTATCCCGTTTTATTTGGGGTAGGCACAACACGTTTTTTTCTTCCATTCTGTCCTGTCGCTCGTCACGCTATCACTAACTTCCTTTTCATTCATATCACTTCTCACACAGTCCATCCATCTTTTCTTTGGCCTCCCTCTCCCTCTCCATCCATCCACATATAAATTCATAACTCTTTTAGCAACATGCGTATATAATTTTCCAACATTATAGGTAAAACACTGGCAACCTCTCAGGACTAGTTTACAAAAAAAACTTTTTATAAAAAAAATATAACCGACTTCAATGATAAAAAACACTGAAAAGTATTTGATACTTTTCAGTGTTTTATATTTTATAGTTTTCAATGTTTCTATAATAGTTTAGTCTCTTCGTTATTTAACACCGACTTCCAAAATTAAAGTTATTTGATACTTTTCAGTGTTTTTTATCATTGAAGTCGGTTATATTTTTTTTATAAAAAGTTTTTTTTATTTTACACTTTTTAGTTATGGTACCACCACTAAAAAGTACCCCTCATTCAAACTTAAATACCTTATAGTCAGAGCGCATCTCATAACGGTTCTAATAATCCCAAACACGGTTAGATTACATTAATTTACCTTTCGGCTTCATCATCAGATCAGTTCGATATATCCTCTCCCCCTCTTCTTTCAAACAGTCATTAGACTAGATGCTGGAGAGGGAAAGGATATATCGAACTGATCTGATGATGAAGCCGAAAGGTAAATCTTTCAATCAGTCATTAGACTAGATGCTGATAATCCCAGCTGTAGCATCAGGCCAGATTTATGTCAACATTGCAATGAACTTAAAATTTAGTCCTGTTTAAAATGAGCCCAAACACGACTACGGTGCTGTAATTTCAAGGTTTGTACTTTTTCTGATGCTCCTGGCTTCAGCATCAGGTCTCTATGTACTTCGGTGTTCTTTATTAGCAGTACGTTTATCCACACATCGAGCCGTTTTCAATGAGCCTAAACTCGATATATCTGCTGTTTGTTGTCGAGGACTTAGGTACTCTGCAGACTATCCTGACTGCAGCATCAGGTCATGACTTGATGATCATGAGACCAAATGTGGCAATGCCCTATCAAACATCAAAACAATTTACTAAAACAGTCCTTGCCTGTTCGAGTAACTTCTTACTGTTAAGGAGTTGTACCTTCCATCATCAGCCCAGCTACCTGAGATGGTGACGACCATACGCAAACACACAAAATACTTCATAAAATATGCGAAAATCAATAAGTGAGCCTATAAAATTTGAAGGTTGCCCTCGATTTCTCCAAGATCCCATCATCAGATCCTAATTTGGTGATAATGGGACCACCTCAGAACTATATACTTTCGAACAAAAAAAGAATTTTGAAAATCCGTCCACATTTGGCGGAGTATTCGACGAACAAACATACAAAAAAAAAAAAAAACACAAACAGCCGTAGTAGTAGTAGTAGTAGTAGTACCTCCTCCTTTTTGTGAAGTCGGTAAAAATCATAAATAACAACTTTTGTTTTGTGAGTTTTTACATTTTATCAATATTTCATACAAAAATAAAAATGTTTAAATTGAATGTTCTAAATTATTACGAAGTTTATGCGAAGCGAGCGATAGTACAATACTGCCCCTGATAGTTAAAAAGACGTATCTAACAAAAACGAAAACGGATAAAAAAATGTTTTAATGAATAAAAACGGGAAATCGGGCCTTTTTTCCTTGTGTTAAACTCGCACTGAAGAAAGTTAGCAAAATATAAAAAATACAGGCAGATGCGCCTTTTTTTCTGATTCCGGCAATGTATATAACTCAAATCTGGGAAAAAAATTTGAAAAATGAGTCTTTTTTACTAACGGGGGCAGAATAGAGGAAGAGAGTGGGGATCGGGTGCGTCGCATCATTCAGACGTAGGTAGGTACAGACTTGAAATGTGTTAGAACCACGAATTTTGCAGGTTTGTTTTGGTAGATAAATTATGTTTTGTAAGAAGTCATAGAACAAAAGTTATCGTTTATGATGTTAGTAATACAGTCCTGAGTCCTGCAAGGTTGTTAGTGTTTTACAAATAGCCATGTATAGAGTATTTACTCACTCTACGATATAAAAAGCACTTACAGATAATGCGAAATAAAACTATGATTATATTCAGGAAGTATAATTTAGAGATTAAGTATAACATAATATTTATATTATATGTAATCTATTGTGCTGTGTGGTGATAAGAAAATAGAATGGCTGTTCGCCTGTGCTATTTATAAATGACTGGTATTTACATTACTTCATTATAATATAAAAACAGTTTTAGTATATGCGAAACCCGAAACACGTGTCTAATATTTTTATGTAAAGAACTTGCTTTTGCCCGCGGCTTTGCTCGCGTTAAATTCGGGTAAGGTAATGCAATCTCGATCTCCTTCGATCGACCTTTTTTAGCGAGATTGATCTCGGACGAAAAAAGAGCGAGATCTCGCGAGATTAACGAGATTGTAATCGAGCATAAACAACGTCTTATTCGAAGCGCGCATTGACACGTACGTTAAAAAATTATAGACAGATACGTCAAACAATGTTTGATGCAAAAAAATGTATTGAAAAAATTCGTGAAAATAAATGTTTATCTTATAATACTTTTTTTTGGTGGGTAAAAATCATCCAAATGACATCTCCCGCCCTTGGGCGGAGCGGGAGATAGTGTCAGATTATTACTGCCTTCGTGCCTTTCATACCGGGGCTGAGCTACGTTTCGGAACTAACCGAAGCCAGAACTAGCTATCGAAGACTTGGGCTCGGTCCAGACAGCCAACTACCCATTGCTCGCTGTCTGCAAGCCCGAGCCTATGGTTATCTTATAATACTCTTAATTTTGATTATTTTTTTCCTAATTTATTCAAATATTGTGATTTCCAAAAACAAATTACAAATCTGCCAATCTCGCGAGATCTCGAAGTTAGCGAGATCTCGCGAGATTTGCATTCCCTATTCGGGGGTAACACGGTTCCCCTTTTCGGCTTATTTTTCCCGATATCTTCAACAAATATCGTTAATGTACACAGAAATAAATAAAAAAAACTTAACAAATTATATACTAAAACCTTTCTCGAGAATCACGCTATCGAGTGGTGAAAATCGCTTGAAAATCGGTACAGCAGTTTTTGAGTTTATCGCGAACAGACAGACAGACAGACGCGGTGGGGGACTTTGTTTTATAATATGTATTGATAGCGACGTTACGAATATTCGCAAATTTTTTGACATTGGCATTCGAATTCACAAGAAAAATGCGAATACTTGGCAATTTTGATTTGAAAAACAAAAAGTTATTGACCATATAACCATTATTGTAATTCGAATGCGACTTTTCGTTACATCACTAGTAAAGAATTTGTGGCGGCTCTGCAAGAGTAAGGGAACGTGCATCCTCATTCCGAATTGAGCAATTGGTAGCTCGCCCTCCGCTCGTCCTATTAGGACCGAAACCGAGTCATAGTGTTCCACGCACGCCTCAAAGAGATCAGCAAACCGTAGGAACCCACCAGGGTAGATGCCTGCTAGGACCATGGATAACGTAAATTGTTTATCTATATATATGTATAAAAGGAGAAACTGAGTGACATATCAACGCACAGTCGAAACTACAAGGTCTAGGAGCGTGAAATTTGGACAAGGTTTCCTTTTATGACGTAGGAGAGCACTAAGAGAGATTTAATCAGATTTCACCCCTCAAAGGGATGAAAGGGGCGTCCAGAGTTTATGTATGGAGAAACCTACACGCGGGCGAAGCCGTGGGCAAAAGCTAGTTTGAAAAAATATGCTTTGAATATTTGAATCTCGCCTAGTTAAGGAAGTGATCGATAGAAACGCAATCTTTTGTTATCAAACGGTTTTATCAAAGTGCTATGTAGTTGTATTTTTATCTGAAGTGTTAGGCCTCTTTTCCATTACACGGTTTCTCGCCGTGAAAATCTACGGTTAATTCGCCGCGTGTAGGCACGGTCGTCAGTGTGGTATGGATCACTATATGAGCTTGTCGACATGCACGGTGGCGCCAAGGCACGGCGCCGCGGCCGCGTGCGCCGTGCCTGCCCCTCGGCGCGCCGCGTCTACGCACGGCGCGATTTTCACCAGTGTTGTATGGCAGTCTATCGGGGTGTGTCGACGGTGCCGGACGTACGCACGGATTCGTGACCGCTTATATACGCTGTTTCGCGATTTTATTATAAAATGAACATAAATCAAGAATTATTAATTACGTTGATTCAAGAAAGGCCTGTAATATGGGATAAGACCATCGACGATTATAAAAATAAGCGGCTTAAATATGATTCCTGGAAAGAAATATTTATTCATTTCCAGCCCACATTTGAAGATTACTTAAATCTTGGTGATGAGAAAAACAAGTTTGGTAAGTTACAGATATTTAATTATTAACTTTTTACTTATGCATAGTTGTTTTGATAGGAGAGGCGACCTTCGTTAGATACAAAATATTGTGCAAATCTGTTGCGAACTTCATTAGCCGCCAAACTTCCGCGAACTGCATTCGTGATAGGTAACTGGATTAGTTCCGATTCTGAATCAAGGGTGGACTCATTTTCACTCGCATTGTGAAACTGAAAGTTTTCCTGCTTATGTATAAAATTTATATTTATATTTATTTTTTTTTTAGAAAAAATGAACTAAGTGAAGTTGACATTAGGTTTATGAAGTTTATGGATTCAGCAGAACGAGATGAGAAAAAGAAAAGCCGTAGTATGAACTTTTTTATGGGAATCGCTGATACAGTTGACAAGTTCAGTGATGAAAATATGATAGACTTTCAGTTTCAAGTAATTTCAATAATTAAAAATATTCAACAAAGACAGTGTACTCAGTATATACCTACATCAAGAAACCAATGGGATCAAGGCCATCAAGGATATTTAAGTGGTACAGCATCCTCAAATGCGCAATCGTCAACATATGGATATTCTACAGCTGCTAGATCGGGCTATGGAATAAGTCGTCCACAGACGTCTTCTCATGATTTTGGACACGGTTCTGGTTTAGAGCCAATCCACTACCGACCCGAATCACAATTATCTGTACATAGTGTAAATGCGGAAAGTATCTCGGCAGATTCTCAAGTTTCTATTGAAGACGAATTCGATTTTAGTACCGCATTTGAGTAGCATTTTCAGCGTAGTGTATTTTTTGATTTACTTGTTCTTAAATTAATAATTATTAAAATTCAATTACATGTAATAATTTTGTTTGTGTGCAATAAACAATTTTAAACTAAAATATGTCATTTAATTTTGTACCTACTTACCTCAGAGTTACAGCCAATCTTTCTGCGGGCGATATACTCTCTCGCATAAAAGTATCTTGATGTTTTAGTTTCTGGGATAATTTTTGGAGCAAGTTGTCGAATGTAGTTTTCTGCATTCTAAAATAATTGTAAAACTTGTCTTCATCTTCTCTCAATTGATTCTTGACAAGTGTATGAAACGCGCCATATTCCTCCTTTTTTTCTAAAATCGGATGTATCCAAAACCTTACTTCCCTTTTTTTTTCTATTTTCTTTTTCCTATATATGTAATAAGCAACTATAATCTTTTTTTTCGTAAGAAAATTCATGACGCAGCACGTCCTACACAGCCCGAGTAAAAAGCGCTACTAGCCAGTACTTACCAATGTCTCGCGCGGTGATTTTGCCGTATCATGTACAAGCTAGCACGTTTTTTCAACCGTACGGCTTACACACCGTACGTTTGAACAACCGTGTAATGGAAAAGAGGCCTTATGTTTACACCGTCCATGAAGGTTTTCTGAAATGAGGTGCACCAGGTGGCAACACTAAAGACATTATGCCTGGGAGTCTGTCAAAGCCCTCACATTCCAGGAAGAAAGAAGAGAAAGGCGAGCAAAGAGAATCATCGGCAATGATGCACTTGTAGAGTCGAAGCTCCGAAGCCTTGAGCATCGCCGCCGAGTTGCTAGCCTGTTGGTTTTTCGGGGAGTGTGCACTAGAATTGCACAATCTAATCCCGCCATTTCCGTTCCATCATCGGACCACAAGACGTACGGCGTTGCGCCACCGGTACATGGTAGACATTCCACCTATACGTCCAAAGCGTTTTGGGAACACATTTATTGTGCGTACAGCCAAGGAGTGGAATTCCCTGCCGGAGCCTGTGTTTCCTGATGGCTACAACTTAGGGGTTTTTAAGTTGAGAGTGAATAAGTGCAACCACAGGTGAGATGGTGGTCAAACGCGAGGCTATCTATACCCATATTATAAAGAGGTAGTTTGTTTTTTTGTTTTTCGGAGGTAATCTCTGGAAGTACTGGTCCGATTGGTAAAATTTTTTCGTTGTGGAAAGCTGCTTTATTCCTGAGTGACATAGGCCATATTTTATGTACGCGGGCGAAGCCGCGGGCAAAAGCTAATCCTTACTAATATTATGAAAGCGAAAGTGAGTTTGTTTGTTTGTTACGTCTTCACGCCTAAATGGCAAAACCGATTTTGATGAATTTTTATACAGAGATAGTTGGGACCCTGGAGACGGACATAGGCTAATAAACGCGGACGAAGCCGCGGGTAAAAGCCAGTCAATAATAAAAAATAACTAACAATACAAAAGAAATGGTCTCTAAGGAAAACATTACACAACATACTAAAAATAAATGGGGCTTTCGATGCGTAGTTTGTATTACAACAATAGGCCAGAAACATAGCTGTCATACAAAAGGTCAAATAGATTGATCTCAAGGGTCAAATCTGAAGATGTAGGTCAAACTAGTATTGAGAGCATTTTGTCAAGTAGCAGACATATATTTTACCGTGTTTTTAGGACTATTAGTGGACTAGTAGCCCACTGTATATCAGTACCAGGTTTATTTCATCACCACTGCTCTCAAAACGGTGAAGGAAAACATAACGAGGAAACCGGCATGTCCTAGAACCAAAAATTCGAAGACATGTGACATCCACCAACACGCACTGGGCCCGCGTGGTGGATTACGGCCCATTCCCTCTCCTAGAGAGGCCTGAGTCCCAGCAGTGGAAACATTAAAAAGGCTGATGATGAGTGGCCCACTGGTAGTGAATTTTCTTTTTCTTTTTGGGATGGGTCTATAAACTACTGGGGCCAGGATAAGCCGAAAGGGGGCTCGAGCCCCGGTATGAAGGCTACAAGGAACGGGGTGGGTTTTTAGTCAGTAAGAGTCTGACACTATCTCCCGCTCGCCCAAAAGCGGGGATTGTCATTGAATGATTTTCCCCACCATAAAAAAGATGGGTCTATAAAAACATCAAATAACTTCTTTCTTTAGGCTTCCTTACGGCCCGTTCACGGCTAGCTATAAGGAAACACAGACTCCGGCAGGGAATTCCACTCCTTGGCTGCACGTACAATAAATATGTTCCCAAAACGCTTTGTGCGTATGGGTGGAATGACTACCATGTACCGGTGACGCAACGCCGTACGTCTTGTGGTCCGATGATGGAACGGACTAGGCGGAATTAGATTGTGCAATTCCAGTGCACACTCTCCCCGAAATGTAAATGATAGAAAACCGACAGACTAGCAACTCGGCGGCGATGCTCAAGACTCTTGCAGCCACTGCTTTCAAAACTGGGAAAGACGAAGGTGTCCTTTTACAAATATTGTGATCTTGGTATACAATTAAGTGATATGAAAGAAGAGGAAGTCAGTCAATGATAGCAAGACGGGTAACAGGATAGAATAGAAGAAAAAAACGTGTTGCGCCGGCCCCAATTAATTCATGAATCCCCAAGCGACCACCGGTGGCCGCGCATCTATTGTCTTACTATTGTGTCTCTAATTGACGGTATCTGAAGGGTTAACACGGGACAAGGGCAGGAAGATGATGGTATACCTACATAGTATAAAACAAAGTCGCTTTTTCTGTCCCTATATCCCTATGTACGCTTAAATCTTTAAAACTACGCAACGGATTTTGATTCGGGTTTTTTTAATAGATAGAGTGATTCAAGAGGAAGGTTTATGTATAATATTGCACCCGAGCGAAGCCGGGGCAGGTCGCTAGTTAAGTATAAATCAAAGTAATTGTAAAGATAGCTGATAAGAGTCTGATAATAATACTTTATTCAGGTGGATTACAGATACTGATAATATATTTGGGGTGTGGATGAATGAAATGGTAAGTATGAATACTGAATGGCAGTGGTAAATGAATGAAGGTTGTCCGAGTTGTAAAGAGTCACCAAATAGGTGCTATTAAAGGTCAGATGACATGACAGCTGACCAAAGAGTAAGATAGCAAGAGAAATGTGACTCCTATCACAAATCTATAATATAAAAATGAATTGTTAAATGTGTTGCTAAAAGCAAATCTCGAGAACAGCTGAACCAATTTCGCCAATTCTTTTTTTTTGTTGTGTTTGTTATTGCGAGGAGTAAGCTCTTATGGAAAGTCTGAAGAGTCTGACACTGTCTCCCGCTCCACCCAAGAGCGGGTTTCGTCAAAGATGATTTTCCCCGTCGAGGAAAAAAAAAAAAAGCTCTTATGGAAAAAAAAATGAAAATTAGGGTAGTGTAGGGTTATTTGGACGCATACCGCAAGGACTGGTTATAGAGGGAAGGGATTTACCTTCCATCTTTAAACTCTTCAACCAGTCCTAGAAGTGATCTTATTTTATTTATTAATATAATTTAGTAAACTTTAGATTATTATTGTGTAAGCTTATTCATTTGCATTTGGTATTATTGGTGTTATAATGGCCCAGTAGTTGAAGCTTCCGTTTTTCATGCATTTTTGAAAGCAGTTGCAGGTCAGTGGGTCGTCTTAGGAGCAGATTTTTAGGAGTTAGAGTAAACGCTTAGTGGCACTATGAGCAGCAAAGAAATACATTTTTTTTTATGTTTCAGTGTTTTTCAGAGATTTATGATTTCTGGAATACTTTTCAAAATATCTTTTGGTACTACTATGAAAAAAAGGAATGTATTGATGACATTATTTACCTACTATGAAGTAAATATTTTGCAATTGAGTGCATAAAATTATACTAAACTAGCTGCTCCCAGCGGCTTGCCCGCGTGATAGCAGAAAATTATCCCAAGGGAACATATCCAGGAGAAAAAGTATCCTATGTCCTATTCCAGGACACGGTCTATCCGTGTACCAAGTTTCGTCAAATCGGTTTTGCTATTTAGGCGTGAAGACGTAACAAACAAATAAACAAACTCACTTTCGCTTTTCTAATATTAGTAAGGATAAAGTAGCAACTTTAATTCATTTAATCCCAAGCAACACCGGTGTTCGCACCATCATTTTCTTTCTATTGTGTCTCTAATTGATGGTTTTCAAAAGTTTAATTGACTTTGCAAGCTTCATACAGTCAAACATAACCTTCTGAAACAATAGACAACACAAAACCAAGCCAGTTTTTTTTTTCTTTAGATTCTTCAGGTGCCAGTACTAGTTTGGCTTTTAGACTTGTTATAAAGATAAGCACTTAATAAACTAGTGCGCCTCACCATCAAGATTGCATCACTGCTTACCATCATGTGGGATTGCAGTCAAGCACTAGTTTATAATAATATCAATAAATAAATAAATATTCCAATGATATCTCTTGGATGCTTGGCAAGCAATCAACTCTTTCCTTAAGGTGCATCATGACTCACATTTTCACTGTTTTTCATACAACCGCTCATAACTGATTATGACGTTATTACACATTTTTCATTAGATATTTTGGAAACACAGTATCTTGTGGATGTTATCTAGGTTTCTAAAGAAACCAATTTCTAAATTTGTGTAAAACTAATCCAGTAAAAACCTCTGAAATTGTCTTATTTTGTATGAACTTTGACACTTCATAATTTGCCTAAAAATTAAAAAAGTAAAAAAAGTAATCCTCTAGAGACCTTGCAAGATTCTAAATGATGACAACTTTTTCCAAAAACTTTTAAGGGTTTAAAAAAAACAGCTATTTCCTAGAGCAAGTTTTGTGAAATTTTCGAGTAAATCTCGAAATTACCGAATACTAACAGAGTTTCCAGGCATTATCTCTCTTTTTTTTGCATTGCCTTTTCGTCAAAAATCGCATTGGATTGCATTAAATGAAGTAACCAGCTTTTAAACCATTTTCGATGTTTACGATAAGCGAGTGGAGAAGGACCCTCTTAAGCAATAAACTTAAGAGTCTATCGCTCAGTTATAAAACCGATTTGGACCTATGGGATTCAACTGTGGTCTTCAGCCAGCAAATACAACATGCTTTGCCTCCAAAGAGCCCAAAACAACATCCTAAGGACCATAAGTGGTGCAGCATGGTTTACACGTAACACTGAAATGCATGAGTACCTAAACATGAAGACTGTCATTGAAGAAGCCAAACAATACACAGATAACTACGCTGAAAGATTAAAGCTCCATCCCAACCCATTGACAAACATGCTTCTAATATGAAACCCAATCAAACTTTTATCACATCTCATTATAGTCAACTATGTTATGCTATAAAAAAAATGATATCTCCATCTGTATTGGCTGTGTTTACATTATGTTTACAAACTTATTAAGATGAAGTTGTATAAAAAACCAGTTCCTAAATTGGCAGAATACCAGTTTTGGGCGGAATAGCAGTCATCAAACTACAACAACATTAGGACATAAGCCAACACTGCCTATAAACGGTTTGTCTGTTTATTTGATGAACTATATTCACCTTTTTTAGGTGTATCAATCTGAGGGTTTTCTAACATGTAGAGATTTAAAAAATAGCTGTATTTCCTCAATATTTAAAACATATTATAGGAGAGTTGAAAATATTCGTATTTCCGAACATTTACAGAACTTGACACACAAATGAACAAGTTTGATGTAAATAAGGAAATAACCTAAATATCCGTAACTACCAAACATATTTGGCATCAATTACAAGCTAATTTACCTTATGCCCTAAAAAAACAAAATTTAAAAGTATATTTACACCAATCTCGGGCGTCGGGCGGGTCTCACGTGGACGTTCGCTGCATTCAGCCTCCTTGCGAGTTCCCTGTATGTCACCGGGTCGGCCTCTATCTCGACCTCGGCTTTCAATAGGGAGAATTTCATCCGCCATCCCTGAGCTTCGACGCCGTGCACAAGTCGAGCACTGAGCACGACCCCGCGGCCCAGGTGCCGTGCACTCAGTCTTTGCTCGAGTACGAGCATCTTACTCGTCAGCTATAGTCCTGTCTCGTTAAGTTAAAGAAGATGAATGCACCAGATCCAACACGGTACGCCCGCCCGCGTGCAACCACCATAGCTGGCCTGCAGCTCGCTTCAACAACCATTTGTCACGATTATATTCACACTATATACACCACAACACCAGGCTGTAAGGTCCTTTTACCGTTCCTAGCACCTTTTTACTTGTCCAACATATTTGATCACTCAACTGCCCGCAGAAACTGATACGCGAATGAAGATGATCGTTTCGGCAATGCGTTAGTGCACACGGGATTACACCGGTTCGATAGTGTATAACAAAAAATTCAACGATTTATCAGCGGAAATAAAATGTGAGTAGAAACAAAGGAGTACGTGACAGACGACGGAGCGCGAGCGACTGGGCGTAATGGCCGCTGATTGGCCGCGAGTGAGGCGCGCACCTCGATTGGATCAAAACCGGTTGGAATCGGTTCGTAGAGGCTCCGGCCGGCTCGGGTCGGTGCATCGTGCGCCGCCGCGCTAGTGCTGCGACACGTATGTTTATATCGTATCGATTCGATCTTTTACGTTTTTTTAGTTAACGTATTTGTTTACTTTACGTTTTTAATTTATAATAACAAATACACTACAGTTTCGATACGTAAAATTTACAGAGTTATTTTTAACCTTATGCTCACAGATCAGTATTGTTAGTTTAAAACAGATAAATCGGCAACAAACCGGATATAATAATCGCTATATTCGGTTTCGCCAAATTGAGAGTCAATTTATTGTACACTCATGCAATCCGGTTTTTGCAACTAGAGTTAGTTCATCGCAATTTCCAAATAGATATTAATAAAATCTACATTGTATCATCCAAGCTGTTGTCATGTAAATTGTAACAAAGATTTTATTTCAGAGCATGTCGTTATTCAAATTATTCAAACTACGAGTATACATGAATGCCAACACAATAAATGAACTAAAAATAGCTGAGTATTCTGTTTACAATATCGCTGCGATCTAGACGAGTGCCCCTTTAATGTAATTTAGATTTGGTAAGTGGGCACGATTTAATGATAAACGTGCGGGTATTTCAAGTAGGTATTTTTTACAGGATCTTTTATTTAGAATAGAATGAACTTTATTGTTTACCAAAATAGTAACAATTTCACAGATACTTAAATCTATGGATACAATGGCGGTCTTATCGCTGAGAGCGATATCTTCCAGACAGCCTTGGGATGTAATATAAGAACTTAAACAAAAAAAAATATTTTGAGGTTTTGCGAGGTGGCTTACAAATGTACTTACAGTGTTGTGACGTTACTGTGATTAAAAAATCATATTTTTCGGTTTTAGAAAGCAGGTTATAGTGAAGACTTGGGTATTGCAATTTTACGATGTTTACCGTAACTTAAAAATATTGCAATTTTCTAAAATTTACCTATTTGGAAAACACTATTCTCCAGAAAGCTACCTCTTGTAGAAATAGTTTTTTTTTTTTTGCGTCGAACGCTACAAATGTGCTCGGTATGGGAACAGCGTTGTTGTGGCTACAGAAACTATATTACATACATAAACGAAGCCTTACTGTCTCCGGCTGCAAGACTTGCTACGGTCAACATCAACACAAATGTTATTACAGATGCTTGTAATTAAGCTACACTGCTTGTATCATCTTTCTACGTCTCGTTGTTGAAGCCGAAGTAAATCATCATTCTCTTAACTAGTTAACGTTCTCCTAAATATTAAAAGGACAGCATAATTTTTTTTTCCTATTTTTCCCTTCCTCTCTGGATATCTATCAATACAGCCCATCCATCAATGACATTTTAATAAACCGACATGTTATACACTCACAAATCAACCGAAAACTGTTCCGCGCAGCAGCGGCAGCACTTGTGGTGTGAGATCCCCTGTGTTTTATTTACTTTGGTATCATAATTGGTACCTTTTCTCTAACACACACGAAGGCATTTTTTTATTTAATTTCTTAGCAGCGCGCAGCGTATGACTAGATCCGATGCGTGACGTCTAAAGGCAAGGTTCCCAATTAGAATCCTTTCGACTCTTCACGAGTGCGCGCTCATAGCAAATCTATTTATTTAAATATCATTGCCATCCATCTTAACTTTGGTTGGTGCCAATTTCAAACTTTACAATCGATTTTTTCCACATTCCTATGTCTCAAGCCTTGATATAATAGCACAGAATAGGATATTATTGTACATCAAAATAGTAACAAACCGTTAATACTTAAACCTAAATCTATGGGTACGATGGCGGCCTTATCGCTGACAGCGATAGCTAATCTAACAAATAACCTTTGTAGGAATTGTAAAAACTGACTGGATTTTGTCTGATGGCCGATTTTCATGCTATTTTTTCGTTAACATTATCACTTTCAAGACTTTCTCTTATAAAGTAAGCTAAGATTGATGCTAAGCAAATGAAAAATTAAAAAATCCGTCTGTCGACATTGGTATGCAGGTTTCATTGTGCAAAAAATATTCAAGGTAACACAAAATCTCATAAACAAATCGTTTCTGAGTCATTCTGTTGAATGAACATATAAATAAACAAAACTTTCCTATTGATAAGTTATTGATAACGATATGATATCTTGAGTGTGATATAATACCGAATTCTTCGGAAAAGTTCGGTTAACCCCCCATTTATTATAAGTATGTCATTGCCATAGATAACCTTCACTTATATTTTAAAGGCGAAAGTTTGTATGTACATAAGTGTGTGTGTGTGTGTCTGTGTATGTTACTCTTTTACGCGCAAACGTCTGAACGGACTTGAATGAAATTTAGCAAACAGGCAACGCATGTCCTGAAATAGCACATCAAAAGTTTTTTTTATCCCAGGAGTATGTTCCCTTGGTATACATTTCTACTTTTATGCGGGCGCAGCCACTGACAGAAGCTAGTCTATAAAATATAAAGAACAACAGTATAAAGAGATAATAGAGTGGTACCGGACCTAAGACAACGTCGTAATGATTTCTTCCGACAACATCATACCGCAGCCATTTGCGGAGATAACTGGATACTGAAAAATAACTTCGTGGTTTCTTTTCACACTGCTTCACAAGTTACAGTATTTACAATCGGTATTTTTTGTGAATGCTTGAGTTTTTGTTACACTAAAAATCGGATTGAACTAGTTACATGTTGTTTTATACAAAGACGCTATTTTTTGCCGATATTGGAACTAATATTTGTTTTACACCGTTAGTGTTGTATTTAGTTTTCTTTTTAAGAATTCTCGATCCGTGTAAATGTATCGGTTATTCAGCACAGCAGTAGGTACTCTTTATATGAAGCTTTCAAACGTTTATAACCGACGTATAAAATATTAACTTTCCAATGGTTTCCAGTGCAATTTATATATTGGTCACCCATGGGCCCTCTTAAGGAATTTCTTTTCTATTTACAAGTTTTTATTACGTGTGCACAAAGTTTGAATGAATAAATGAGAAAAATATCGAGTTATCTAAATCCAAAGAATCAAAAAAAAAAAAAAATTCAATTAAACCATTTACGGACTTTTTAATTATCAAGTCAGTCATTCAGAAAAAATATGCTAAATCTGATATCTATGGAGATGTGCAAGAAACTCCATTGACACTATTTAAATCATGTTATTTAAACCAAATATTTCAGTTACATATTTCTTGTCGCTTGTATTAAAAATATGTGAGAACAATATCACTACGTAGTAAATATAAAACAAAGTCGCTTTTTCTGTCCCGCTATCCCTATGTACGCTTAAATCTTTAAAACTACGCAACGGATTTTGATGCGGTGTTTTATAATGGATAGAGTGTTTCAAGAGAAAGGTTTATATGTATAATAACATCCATTAAATAGTGGAAAAATACTGTTACCCGAGCGAAGCCGGGGCGGGTCGCTAGTAAATAAATAAAGGTAATTTGTCCTATACTCTTATGTAACATCAAAATATGACCAATAACAGTCGACCACGTCACAGAATGGTGTCAAGAATAAAATGAACAAATCGAGGGGTGCCCGATATAACCACTGCTTGGGTTAGTGCGTTCTGGTTTGCACCACCTTCACACGACTTTGAAGCAAAAACTAATCGGTTACGCTTTTAGGAGCGTTGAGAATGTGATGGTAACTGGTTGATTAGATGGTCGTGAATCAGATGGCCAAACTTAAGTGGCAATGGGCATTGCTCACAAAACAGATGGCCGTTGGGGCCGAAAGGTTCTGGAGTGGCGACCACGTACTGAAAGACGCAGCACCGGAAGGCCTCCTGCAAGGTGGACCGATGACCTGGTGAAGGTTGCTGGAATCCGATGGATGCGGGACGCACAGGATCGATCATTGTGGCGACACTTTGGGGAGGTCTATGTCCAACAGTGGACGTCTGTCGGCTAAAATAGTGATGAATGAGATAGTAATCATCATCAGCCTCGTTAGTGTTCCCACAGCTGGCAACTCAGGCCTCCTCTCTAGAAGAGGGAATGGGCCGTAATCCACTACGCGGGGTCAGTGCGGGTTGGTCGATGTCACATGTCTTCGAATTTTTTGGTTCTAGGACATGCCGGTTTCCTCACGATGTTTTCCTTCACCGTTTTGAGAGGTGCGTGTGGCAGTGAAGATAGTAATAAGACTAAGAAATCAGCAACGTTTATTTCAAATAGACAAATAATAGGCACTTTTGATTTTTCAAAATGTCGGTCAGTAAAAAATAAAAGTGAAGCTAAATTGCACGTTCCAAAGCGTAGATCTCTATGGAGAAGAACGTGTAAGAAACTCCATGGACACAAACATAATATTTCCTTCATACTTCTCTATTAGTCATACCTACCCTCCCCCGTTTTTAGCCTCACCATCTTTCATATGGTCTATCCAACATTTCGTTGGCAATATCGTCAATATCTTCCTGCTCTTGTCTTGTTTTATTTGGAAACCGCGCAACACCTTTTTTTTCAATGACAAACCCCGCTCTAAGGCGGTGCGGGAGATAGTGTCAGACTTACTGACTAAAAACCCACTCCGTTCCTTCTAGCCTTCATACCAGGGCTCGAGCTCTCTTTTGGATAACGCTGGGCCCAGTGCAACATCTTTTCCTCTTTTCTGGCCCGTCACGTTTTCACTAACCCTTTTCTTTCATACTCACTTCTTAAACAATCAATACATCTTTTCTTTGGCCTCCATCTCCATCTATCCACTTGTATAGTTATAACTCTTTTAGTAACATGCTTTGGCAATATACACCGCTACATGACCGGTATAATCCCTTGTAGGGTCGATCCGGTGCATGGAACACTATCGATTTGTAACCATAATTAAAAAAATAAAATAAGTACCTTTTTTTAAAACTCGTATTAATTTACGCGTACGAAATTAATTTCTCAGTTGAACGAGTCCAATGACCTGTAGGTAGTTAGTACGCAACGCCCGCCGACTACTACCCACAGGTGTGCCTACATAGGCACACAAAACATTCCCCGGCTCATTTTCCTCAAAATTCCGCATCACACGATCTAAACCACTCACCCGGTGAATCGCGCGCGCAACGCACGTGTATGTTGTGTTTCGTATTGCTGCCGAGTGCACAAACTTCTTTTATTTAGTCATTAGTGATGGCAGAAATTAATAGTGATGTAGAAGATGACAGTGATTCGGACTTTTTGAATAACTGTTTACGAGAAAATGAGCAAGCGCAAGGATGTGATTTGAATAGAGATAATACTTTCGAAGAGGGTAGCAGAAATGTGGCGAAAAGAAAAGAGAGAGAAGATGATAATAGTGCTGAAGATGATTTTATTACTGTCGGGAAAAGTAAGCCCAAACGGATTAATAGGAGCGATTCCACTGATGCGGAAAGAAATAAGGGGGTAGAACAAAATAAAAAACGGGATGACCACTCAGAAGAGGTAAATATGTACGAAATATGTGTTACGTCTACGGAAAGCTTACCTAAACAGATGGCTTTGGCAAAACTGTTAAGATCAGAGAATATAAAGGGTATCATCAGAATTAAATATAAAAGTTATAACAAAGTATTAATTCAGTTTAAAGAGGATAAAGATGCCATTATGTTACTAGAGTGTCCTAAATTGAAGGAGATGGGTTTCAGAAGTCAGAAGGTAAATGAACTGTCGTTATCTTATGGAGTGGTAAAAGGAGTTGACATTGATTTGAGTGAAAAGGAGTTACAGAATATAATAAAAAGTCAGACTGAAATTATTTCTATTAATCGACTTAAGCGCTTGAGTACAGAGGGGAAATGGATCGATAGTGAGTCGGTGAGAATATGTTTTAAAGGCAACATTCTACCCCCATACATATATGCGTACGACTGCCGTTTCAAAGTTGAAGCTTACATGTTTCCGGTAACTCAATGCTCAGGATGTTGGCAATTTGGCCACATAATTAAGTATTGTCCAACAAAAAAAAAAATATGCCCAAAATGCGGCGGTAATCATGAAAATTGTGATATACAAGAAATGAAGTGTCTAAATTGTAAAGGGGCACACTTTGTGTTAGACAAAACGTGTCCCTTATATTACAAAGAAAAACAAATTAGAATAATCATGAGTAAGGAACAGGTACCATACCGGATAGCACTACGAATGTTTATTGAGAGGCACGAAAAGTTGGCACGCTTACCCCAAACTTTACCCAATTTCGTTATAAATAAAGATGCAGCAAGAGGCTCACAAACGTACAGTAGCGTGGTCGCTAGAGCGATAGTACATCAAGAACCAACGTCAATGGAGATAATCCCAATGGAAGACACTAACGTGGCATCAGCACGACCTACGCGCACGTCTCAATACCAACCTAGTATGACGCGGACTACGCAGCAGAGAACGGACACTTGGCCTCCTCCAGAACAGGTAGCGGAAGAAACAAAGGGTCAAACACCAGAGTGTGAAAGAGACAACGGCAACACACAAGATGAGCAATTACAGTATAAGTTTGAATTCTTAAAATTTATGATAAAAATGAAAGGTATTTTTTTGTCAAAAGATAATTTAGAAGTTAAAGTGGGATCAGTCATGAAAATCATTTGGGAAGAGTGTAAGAAGTTTATTATAAGTTTGTTTTCTAGTGGTGAGTGTATGGAAAACGTTTTAAATTTTAATAATGGGTAACAATAGTCATGATAATATACGCTTAAACATCTTTCAATGGAACTCACAAAGCTTACGACCCAAGTTAACTTCATTTGTAGAACTTTTAAATCAGGAAAAGATTCATATAGGTATACTTAGTGAGACATGGTTAGACAATGAAACTCACATTAATATTAGTGGTTATAATGTGTACAGAACAGACAGAAACGATTCCTATGGGGGCGTATCAATAATAGTCCATAGGTCCATTCAATCTTACCTAAATCCAATTTCTTTGATTAATCCGGGAATAGAAACAGTTAGTGTAAAATTAGAAAATTGTAAAGATCTAGAATATATCGTAAGCGTTTATTGCCCTTCCTCTGTGCATACACAGCCCTCAGACTGGGAAGAACTTTTTGCATCTTTTTCAAAATCCACGATAATAGCAGGGGATTTTAATGGGCACCATACCAATTGGTCGGTCAAAACCGATACGAGAGGTATACAAATAATGGATTCGGCACTAGAAAATTCATTCATCTCTCTTAACAATGGGAATGCAACTAGAATTAAATTAGTTAATGGTCAATTGCAACAAACTTCGCCCGATGTTACATTTGTGTCGCCCGATATCGCGATTAAATTTGACTGGAAAGTATTTAACGAAAATATCGGTAGTGATCATTTAATTATTAAAATGTCTATTAATATTACAAATAGTTACTCTGTCACTAAAAAAAGAAATTTAAAACAAGCTGACTGGGTAGAATATAGAAAATCATTATCAAATAAATTATCAAACAACTCAACCTTTTACAATAACAGTCATAATGTGCAGGAAATGTATAACTATTTTGTAGCCCAAATTAATGCTGCGGGTGACAAACATATCCCATTTACAAAATATTGTTCTAAACCGACAAACAATTTTAAGCCAAAAGATTACTGGAATTCAGAGTTATCCGAAACAGTTGCACAAAGGAGATTAGCCTTATCCCAGTTTCGCCGTAACCCGACACCAGAAAATTTATGCAAATTAGAGGAAAAAACAAAAGAATCTCAAAAAATAATAAATAAAGCAAGGTCTTTAAGTTGGCAAAAGTTTTGTAATTCAATTGATCATTCAGTTTCGTCTCCTGACATGTGGCGGCGCATGAGGTGGGTAAAAGGTTATAGGCAAACAAAAAGTCATCCACCGCCAGATAAACAATGGACATTACTAAGTTCGCTTACTCCCGATTACGTCGCAAATTCTATGCCCAAGTTTAACTCACATAATGAAACCTTAGAAATCAACTTTAGTATTCAGGAATTAGAAAGCTGTCTGAAGAAAACAGATTCGGCACCGGGTGAGGATGGGACTTCATACTCCATGATTTATAATTTACCTTACGAATGTAAAAAAGACTTGCTCAATATTTTTAATAAAATTTTCAATTCAGGTATTGTTCCCGACCAATGGCGAAATATTTTAATCATTCCGATTCCTAAAAGTAATAATAACTCAGAAATTAAACTTCGACCAATCTCGTTAATGTCCTGTCTCTGCAAAATCTTTCACTCAATGTTGTTAAAACGTTTGGAATGGCACACTGAAAAATATGGTATTCTTTCAAATCGGACTGTAGGTTTCAGAAAATCTCACTCATGTATGGACGCAATTACTCGTTTAGTTACTTATATTCAAATAGGATTTTCTAAGAACATTCCAACTTTAGCTTGTTTTATAGACATTGAAAATGCTTATAATAACGTATCTATTGATGTTGCAATAAAGATATTGGATCAGTTAAAAGTAGGATCAAAATTTTGTATTTATTTATGGTCATTTTTAAGTGAAAGACGGCTAAATATTAAGATAAATAATGATAATGATTCAATAATTACTAGATGTACCAATAAAGGCTTAGCTCAGGGAGACCCGCTGTCCCCTTTAATATTTAATTTAATAACACACGGTTTAAACCGATTACCTTTAGATGTAGAATTGTCGCAATATGCAGACGATTATGTTCTGTATATTAAAGACAAAGACATAAATAAATGTGAAATGTATATGCAAAGAGCACTTAATTCCATAGTTCCGGTGTTAGGAGAACTAGGCTTGACTCTATCTCCTAACAAATCATATTTTTGTGTTTATAGCAGGGGTCGAAGAAGAATATTACCCACTTTGAAAGTAGACGGATGTAATTTGGCTTTTTCTGAAAATATTAAATATTTAGGAATGTGGTTAGACAGAAGTCTGCGCTGGCGCAAACACATTAATGAGGTAGTTGAGAAAAGCTCAAAACTCTTAAATATATTAAAAGTTCTTGCTGGTAGCACTTTTGGAATACATACAAAACATATGCGCAGACTGTACATTGCGTTAATAAGAAGCCGAATAGATTATTGTTGTTTTGTGTATGACTGCAGTGCGAAAACACACACTGCGAAATTAGATAAAGTGCAAAACCAACCTTTAAGGATCATAGGTGGCTTTATTAAGAGTACACCCATTCACGTAATGGAAAGTGAGTTAAATATAGCACCGTTATTATTAAGAAGGCAATACTTAGCGTATAAATATAGTTTAAAAACAATTTCTTGGTCAAGTAATCTAACTACTGAACTGATCTCGGATTTGAGTGCCCTTTGTAATATTAGATACTGGCAAAACAAGAAAAAACCATTATTAGTAAAAACACACAGTGAGGTGAGTCAACTGGAGGTTAAAGCTGTTCACACCCTTAATATGTTTGATTTAGATATATGGGTAACGGGAATAGATATTAAAAATATAATAAATGTAAATTTAAGAAGTGTTACCCATTCTAAAACTTGTTATGAGCCTAGTTTACTAGTAAGTAATGTTATCGCAGAATTAAATATGAGCTATAATAGTTGGCATCGTATATTTACCGATGGGTCTAAAAATGATCAAGGTCGAGGAGCGGGATTCTATGATAAAACCTTTCAGCACAAAGAAGGCTTCCAAATAAATTGTGATATATCAATAATGTCGCTGGAACTTATTGCAATATATCAGGCATTATCTTACGCGGTTAATCAGAATTTAAACAAAATTGTTATCTTTTCCGATAGTAAGAGTGCCCTACAACATGTGGCTCGATGCGCCTCTGGCCGCAGAGGTACATCGATAGCCTATGACATACTTAAATTGATTATTATCTGTAATAAAAGTGGTAAAGATTTAAAATTGCAATGGGTTCCAGCACATATAGGCCTAAAAGGGAACGAGGAAGCTGACCGTATAGCAAAGTCAGCGGCAGTAGATGGCAAGTCTATTAGTTACATACCGGATCACTGGGAATTCATTCCAAAATTTAAAATGATATGCTTTAGTGACTGGAAAAAACATTTCGATAGTAAATCGGTAGATAAGGGCATATGGTATAAAACCATACAGGGTGAGCTTCCTCGTGTACCCTGGTTTGAGGATACCAAATTAAGTAGAAACTATATAAAATTAGCTTTTAGACTTAGATCCGGACACTATCCATCAGCAAAGTTTGCATACTTAATGAAGAAGACTGATTCACCTAATTGTACAACTTGTAATCAAATTGAAGATGTGCAACATTTGCTGATGGAATGTGTCCGAAACAAAGATGAACGCGACTCACTGCTGAGCGAACTGAAAGTAAATAGATTCGATGTAGGTCTGATTCAAAGCATTTTATCAAAACCGAATTCGGAAGCGGCCAGGAAACTATGTCGTATAATAACGGTCTCTCAGCAGTGATTCGTCTTATTCAACATTTATTATGTATGTTAAGCTATGTATAAGTAAGTTAATGTATAAGTTAAGTTAAACATATATGTATATATGTGAAGTAATTTGTATAAGGTACGATGGGGCTGACATATCCTTTCTGGACAAAAGCCCCTAAATAAAAATCTAGAATAAAAAAAAAAAAAAAAAACGATCTAAACCAATAAAAATCAACGATAAGACTTCGAGCACGTATTTAACCTGTAAGCTCCAATAAAACCATAATCGCGCTTGAAACGTGAAACAGATCGTTATTGCATTTACCAAGAAACATTCCAATTTCAAATAGTTGTCACCACCTTTTTAACCCTTATTTCGACAGAGAAGGTGATAGTAAACTTATTAAAATTTTATTGTATAACCTAGTTTCCATGGTTTTTCTGAACCTCCAAAAAAAGAAAAAAAAAATCTACCCCCCACCCTTATGGAGAAAAGCGATGTCCGCCACACCGGACATTATCGAATCTGAGTAAAAAAAGTGTTACAGTGACTTGTCCGTCCTAGCGGACTTAATCGAATACGTGAAAGAAGTTGCATAGTATAAAGTAAAAGAATATAATAGTAAAAGAGCCTTTATTTTTTATAAAAATGCAAAGAAACTAATTATTTAACATGAAAGTTAAAAAAACAGTTGCGAGGATTTTTGCCCGTCACAAAACAAAGGCGTGTATCACATTTCAGGCAGTAAACCGTAGTTTTTTTATTGCAGTACATACAACGACCTTCCTCCTTCACTGACGGAAAGTGAGAAACTCCATCGTAGCGTGAACTGTCTGCCGGTCTTGTTTTACAAGGGTGCCTGATCGTGCTTTCATCCGTTTTCTTATAGGTAACACTTTTGTTTGTGCTGATCAAACTGAGGTACACTTCGTAGCGGAAATCTTTCAGCCGCATGCATTTAGTGGCAGGGTTTGCATGTTTGCGATACAGGATCCACGCATTGTCGACGCAAATATCAATAATTTGTGCGAACATCGCCATGTACCAGCGCTTACTCCTGAATGGAGTTCTATACAAGGCGATCAACATGTCGGCCAAGTCTACACCGCCCATATTCTTGTTATACTCTTTCACAATATTGGGATAATCAACATCGATTTTCCTCTTGGCATTCTTGCAATATCTTTTAATCCTACTAACTGGTTCAGCGTCAGTATAGGAACTGATTAGAGTAGCAGCTTTGTTGTCATGCCACCTCACAACTGACAACTTGTTTTTGTTACAGACGGTTTGACTGAAAGATCCCCTTGGTTTCTTTTTCAGTGCCTTTTCGCTACTCAATTTTTCTTCGGCTCCTCTAAGGCGGTTGCTTCTAATGGTACCTACAGAAAAAATACCATAATTTTCACGCAACAGGTAAACAAGTTCAGGTGATGTAAAAAAATTATCGAAACAAACCGTTGCTGGTTTCCTTTTAATGGTCTGGCAGAGTCCAAGCACGACTTGGCTACCAAATCCTAACGTTCGCTCTTCATCGGTGAACTTGTGATACCTGAATGTATCATCCCCACCGTAGGGCAGAAAGTCGTAAATCATGCCCGAAGTTCCAGCTCGAACGTACATCTTGAAACCCCATTTGACCGGTTTGTCTTTCATGTACTGTCGTCTTTTGCCTGCTTTTCGTCCTTTATACGGCACCATCATTTCATCGATACTGAAAGTGTGTTCGCCTGTAACACTCTCCTGAGCCAGACAGTTTTGTCGTATTCCTTCAAGCAAAGAGCGAACTTTGTAATACCGGTCAGAGCTTTCAAAATTATTGTCTGCAAAGTGTAAATTTTGGCGGATGGCTTCATACCTCTTCAACGACATAACACTAGCAATTTTGTCGTACCGATATTTTTTGGACCAGTAATCTAAATACGATGGTAGCGACACAATGCCCATCAAAATTAGGATAGCAAGAAAGTCGCGAAACTCATCTTCTGTCAAATTTATAGAGCGGCCTGTTTTTAGCACGGAATATGCGTTTGTTTCTTGTACAACATTAGCAATCACATCTTCAGAGAAAAACGTCAAAAAGTAATCTAAAGGTGAACGTACTACGGGAGGATCTTCAACTACTGCAGTATCTTCTATCTGGGCTCTATACAAAAAGGTACTCTGTTTCCATTTGTACGAGAGGGAAAACTTTTGAATTTGCTTGGGTCTCTTTTTTGTCACAACTGATGGTTCTCTGAGTCTTCTTTTTCTATGCACAGGTGTTGGCAACGAGGGTAAAGACGATATAGAAGGTAAGCTTGCAAAATTGGGTTCCTGCGACTGGTTCGGGAAAACTTGCTCTATAATTGGAGTCAAAGGAGTCGGGAAGTCGTTGTTGAGTTCAAAACTTGTTTCAGAAGGGTTTTCATCAGGGCTGTCTGCGATATTCAAGCGCTCTAGCGAAGATGCAATAGACGGTGCAGGTGAACTAAAGACAGAAGGTGGATTAGAGAATGGATGAGGCTCATTTTCGGCGCCGGAGCTATCACCTGTTTCAGACGGTGCACGTTCTGCAGGAACGAGTGCCAATATTTTTTTCGAGCGTGCATGCAGGGAAGACTGAAGCAAAATAAAAGAAATACGTGCTAAGCAAAACACCACCACCAATAAAAAAATAAGAGGGCACACAGATACAGAGACTCATGGTGTACATTATAGAGTCAATATTAGTTTTGTAAATTAGACAGTGAGTAACCAGTTCTTACAAAAGTAAGTAGTTCTTTAGGAATAAAAGTTAGTAGGTACTTAATTTTGAGCATGTAAGTGTAACGTAAAGGCTAAGCAGATAAGTAGTAGGTATATAATATACACCAGTGAGTACCTGTTGAGAATAGGTATAGGGTTCTTTTCACGTAAGTAGGTAGGTCAGGTAAGTAGGTAGACTAACTTTTAGTAATTAGTTTTTAGCATTTTAGTTTTATGTAAAGATTAGGTAGGTAGGTCAGGTAAGTAGGTAGACTAACTTTTAGTAATTAGTTTTTAGCATTTTAGTTTTATGTAAAGATTAGGTAGATAAGAAGTATCTAACAAGTTGGTAGGTACTGAGAATAGATGTAATGTTTTGACAATACCGACCACTCAAATCTTTTACCTTTCATACCATATTTCGACAAGGTCCGCCGTGACGGACAAGCTGTAAGACACAACAAATACAGGTATTTCGACGAGGTCCGGTGTGGCGGACAAGTAAAAAACTCGATAATTATTATGAATAACGTAAGCAAAAGCTATGAAATCGTATTATTTGAACGTTAGTAGACTAAATTCACAAAACACAAATAAAAAATCTACGCAACATAAGCAAAAAATAATATTTTTTAATAAATTACCTGAAAGACTTTCTTAGTGCGCGGTTTCGCCGACATTTTTTCGCCAACTGTCAAACTCTGGGTTGTCACACGCAAAATTTATTTTTCTACTAAAATTTGACCGACCTCCCAATCGCTTAGTAGTTTTTTTGTTGCAAAAATAGAAATAGACGGGGCGGTGGATTTTTTTAAAGTACTTGTCCGGTGGTACGGACAAATTCGAAATAAGGGTTAACACTGCAATCTGTTGGCAAATTTCCAAGAAGTAGTGGCCGAACGACCATGCAGCCGAAACTCTGGCATATTCATACTTCCCTAGGGCCCAATTTAACTTTTTACTAATAAAAAAAAATCTAATCGGATTTCATAACACGTATAATATCAGCATAGTACTAAGCTAGCACTAAACACTAGTTTTGCATGAACTGGAAACCATGAGTCCGTGACAGTCAACGACCTGAACAAACCCCGTATTCTAAATAGGTTACTACAGCTGAGCGCTCACCAATGAGAGCACTAGAAAAGGAAAGAGATACATTGTAATGCTAAAACAAGATTGTATTCATATTTATCTCTTGAATAGATTTGCTTTTCGGATCTTCTCAATCTATAGGCACTACAAATAGGAAAAAAACGAATTTTAGTTTCTAATGAATAAACTCAAAAACTACAGGATCAATTTTAAAAATTCTTTCACCATAATGCAACTTCCTATATAGCTACAACGATCTTAAAGCCTAGAGTGTATAGCCAACTACCTCATAGGCCACCCCAACGCTGTGTCCTCTTCACGGACACCTACCCCTAGCCTACACTCCATCAGCCGCGCCTCCTTGCGGGGCAACAGCGTTTTCTCGGAGACTACCTCATTGTTTACTAACAGGCAATATAATGGTTAAGCACAAGCCTATCAATATTAAAAAAAACGCGACAACCGTGCTCAAAATTTCGTCACGATCAACAACCAAGACTGACTCTTATGAAAGGTCTGACAAACCATAAAAAATGAATAAATCACTAGTCGATCATCATCTTCCAGCCCTTATCCCGTTTTTTTTTCTTCCATTCTGTCCTGTCGCTCGTCACGCAATCACTAACTCGCTTTTCTTTCATATCACTTCTTACACAATCTATCCATCTTTTCTTTGTCCTCTCTCTCTTTCTCGACCTATCCACATGTATACTCATAACTCTTTTAGCAACATGCGTTTCATCTCTCCTTTTTACATGACTATACTAAGACAAACGATTCCCTTTCAACTTTTCAGTCACCGGCGCCACTTTCAAACTTCCCCTAATATACTAATTTCTCACTTTATCCATTCTCGTCACACCACACATGCATCTTAACATCCCTACTTCCCTACTAATATTATAAATGCGAAAGTAACTCTGTTTGTCTGTTACGGTTTCACGCAAAAACTACTGAACGGATTTAGATCAAATTTGGTAGGTAGGTAGAAGAGACACTGGAATAACACATAGGCTACCTATAATTCCACTGCTGAGCACGGGTCTCTGCCCGCGCGATATAAACTGTAGTCCACGCGGGCGAAGCCGCGGGTGGAAAGCTAGTTCTCAATAATAGAATATTACACAACTGACCTGCCACGACCATTCATCCCGCATCATGACGAATGTGAAGTGGTCACAAAGCACCGACCCCATTACTGCCATCACAGTAAATTGTGCCCGACTATATTTAGATCGGATAGCTGCTAGCGAGACTTGAAACTCGTTTGGACCAGATTTGAAAGGATGTAACGATATTGTAAGCAGTGTTTATGACCTGTCATGTTGGTAACCTTTGACTTTCAAGTTTGTGGACGTAATCTGTACGTAATAAAAAGAGAAACTGACTGACTGACTGACATATCAAAGCACAGCCGAAACTACTAGGACTAGGAACCTGATATGCGAAATACAAAGCTTGTCAGTGAGCACTACGAAGGAGTTTTTTGAAATGGTAGAGAATGCCTAAGGCATTAAGTCCGCCTTTGTACTTTTATGTTGCATGAAGTTTTAATAAATAAATAAATAAATAAATAAGGAAATAATACGGAGGTTTGAAGTTCCGAAGTTTATTATTCCCTAAAAAGGGGAAATTACGTAAATTTTATTCCCTAGACTAATATACTTGAAATTTAGCACAAGTAAGACAGTCACCTAAGTAAATTAAAAAGGTTTTTACATTATTTGTTTTCAAAACTACCCTTCTAAAAAGATTTAGGGGGTGTTAAACTTTTTACGTATGAGAGAATCTTATTCTTTGAGTTAAGAAATTTGAAAATTGCCGCAAATTTTAATATAAATGAATAATAAAGACTGTCATTATTCGTTTTTAAAAACTACTCTCAACATAAAGTTTAACAGAGGAGTGCTAAGACTAGCACTCTGTCTGCATAGACACGCACCTCTTATACGTTTGGCAACTATTGCGCAACTCCGCGGAACTGTCACAGTGCGCCCGGACGAACTCGCGCCATTTCTCCGCGTTCACTAAAACTACGATAGCTCCTAAATTAAAGAGCGCAGCTCGACACACCCTATGTCACTGAATTCGTTATGAAATAAGCTCTGTTTGATTTTCTATAGTTTTGTACAGTTTTAACGTGGAATTATTGTTGATTCGAAAGTGAAAGTAGGGTTAGCTACTTTTTCCCAGTTTTTGGTACAAAAGTCGTCATATTAATAAAATAAACGCATTTTTTTTATTTTTTTCCAAAGTTATTGTTTTGTTTACATAATAACACATTATTGTACAATAATCAAGTAAAAGAACACACATTTGTATACATATTTTTCATTTGCAAGCTGAACAAAAACAACAAAAACACGGCTCAGGTGTCCACCCGCACACCGAACAAAACAACAGAAAAACGTTCCGATAAAAAATGTTGTTGAATGTTTAGCATGTGATGTTTTATGCCTTTCTCATTCTTTCACCTACAGTCTGTGTAAGTTAGAGTAAGAAAGGTATACTCTAGACAGGCAATATTTTGCATTAAATCCGACCCGATCCACGATATCTCCAGGAGTCTCCCACCAGACACGCGTTTTTTGACAGATATCTCCTGGAGATATAGTAACAGACGGGAGTATGAAATTGACGTTTTGTTTATAACATAAAACACATTGTGTTTTTGCCAAATAAACTTATTTTCTTTCTTTATTTTTCTATACTTGTAGAAAAAGTCACAAAAAACTAGAAAAATACATTCATTTTTATTTTTATAAACTAGTGCTTGACTGGGATCCCACCTGATGATAGAATAGAATAAACTTTATTGTACACCAAAATAGTAACATATACATAAATAAAAAAATCACAAATGAAAATTACAGAGTACCATAAAAATACAACGCTTGTACTCAAACGAATGTATTATAAGTACCGTTTACCGTTTATAAAACTCGTTATTATCTCATAAAACCATAGCGTGCAACTGCAACTGATGATTACATAACATATACGTACATAAAACAATAAACACGCTATGTTAGTTAAACTCAAAGACGTTAAACATATACTACCAATAGACAGGACATAGCGAACAAAATTCTAATCCGAGACTTGTTACTAAAGTAGTAACAAGTCGCTGTCACCTGTACCTGTCGAGTCGCGTTTGTGTCCGCTATACGCACCAAAAATAAATATTTTTTGTAGAAATATGCCGAGTTGCGCAAATCGTATTATGGCAAAACGACTGGACCTAACTCCAGTTTATTTTCGTAAATATTTTTCGTTTTCACTGAAGCATAGGATGACAGTTTTTCTAAGACATTTCTTCTGATGGCTGCTCTATTGTATCCATTTAATCTCTTTGACTAAATCAGATTTAATTTTACCCTAATAATTACCCAAGTTGTTTGACTTTTTAGACAGACTATAGTACCTACAATTGCCACACAAACGTCGTTGGCTAGTTACACTGTCACGCAAAACATGAGACATCAAGGGAGACAATTGTCCGTCATTGTGCGATCAGCATATTAATTGTACCTAATAGGGACAGCATTGAATTAGCGTGTAGCGGACAAAATTAGACGTAGGGTTATTTTTGTACCACTAGTGATGTAGCTATGTCGATAGTTATTTTTGCGGTTATTACCGGTTTTTTTCTGAAGTATCACGAAGTTATAAAAAAAGCTAGTTTGTATTTTTGTAGCGATATCGATAAATATTTTTGCGGTTATTACCGGTTTTTATGATATTATCAAGGAGTGACCAACAAAAGCTAGTAGTTTAGTATATTTATCATCTGTAATCTGTGATGTTTATAATAAAAATATGGTAGAATAGGGTAGAGTAAAGTATAGTAGGGTGGAGTAGGCTACAGTAAGGTATAGTAGGGTAGAGCGGGAGCGAAGCCGCGGGAAAAAGCTAATTTATATTAAAAATGGCCGACGAATCATGAAATAAACTATTTATCATAAACTCAATGAGACAATGACACTTGCATTTACAGAACCGAAAGATTTTTCCACTCATTTCGTCATTATTTCCAATTAAGTCCAATTTAGCATAAACAGTGTGAAGAAAACGTCTGAAATATTTAATACAGATTGAAACTAAACGAACTGATTCAAATTGATGAGTTTTTTAATGTCTAGAGTAGTTTTATAATGTCAAAATAATGTGATTGTTTTACACAACTGCGCGACGCAAAAGAAGGGGGATTGTGTGTGTGTATCAGTATATTTGTTTGTTCCTTGTAGCCATTGATATAATCAAAACAGCGGAAGATATAATTACCGGCATCGATCTTGAGCGCTGGCTTCAAGTTGCGCAGAAGTCAAATATTCGGTCTCTGCAGTGGTACGAAGTGAGACGCGTGGGCGGGGAGCATCAGTGATTGGCTCGCCGGGCCCTCGCGTCGTCGACATCACTCGTGATTCGTTCCTTGCACTTGCTGCATATATCTACCAACGACGATATTGGCTCGACAATGTATGGAATGCGTAAAGCGATCCCCACTCTGCATAATTGCATTGAAATGAAATTATTGCATTGAAACGAAACTACGACCAAAACCCAAATTACACTCGGGAGTTCTCGCGCTGTGATCGGTTATGTTCGGATACTATAAAATGCGTCAAAAACTTTTCCATCACATACAAACCCACGGAATTGAATTCGCCTTCACACAACGAGCTAAAGTTGTATGACCTCTGCTGCATCGGTATGTGCAGTTAAGTAATGCAATTGAATGAAGCTAGGCTGCGACCTGCGCTAACTAGCGGTCATTGGGAACTAGGATTTCTTTTATTTCAAATACCTAACTCCTCCCGCTCTGGGTGGAGCGAGAAGTGTCACGACTCAGGTTGGCAAAGATAATCTTTTCACTGTTTTTCATACAACCGCTCATAACTGATTATGACGTTATTACACACTTTTCACTAGATATTTTGGAAACACAATATCTTGGGGATATTATCTAGGTTTCTAAAGAAACCAATTTCTAAATTTGTGTAAAACTAATCCAGTAAAAACCTCTGAAAATGTCCTATTTTGTATGAACTTTGACACTTCATTATTTGCCTAAAAATTAAAAAAGTCAAAAGTAATCCTTTAGACACCTTGCAAATTTTATTAAGATTCTAACTGACGACAACTTTTACCAAAAACTTTTAAGGGTTTAAAAAAACAGCTATTTCCTAGAGCAAGTTTTGTGAAATTTTCGAGTAAATCTCGGAATTACCGAATACTAACAGAGTTTCCAGGCGTTATCTCTCTTTTTTTGCGTTGCCTCCTCGTCAAACATCGCGTTGGATTGCATTAAATGAAGTAACAAGCTTTTAAACCATTTTCGATGTTTACAATAAGCGAGTGGAGAAGGACCCTCTTAATGTATGTTTCTTTGAGACCATAAAACTATTATTACTCCAGGACATGGTCTACTCTTGTGCTAAATTCCTTCCAAATCCGTTCAGCCATGGTCTCTATGATACTGTCCCATTAATTGTCTCGTATATTACCAATTGTCATCTATTGTTCTAAATTCATGGCATGTGACGATGATTTTATGTATTGCGTGCTTGATGCTGTGGGTTAGGGGTTAAATTGTATGTTATCTGTTTATGTGCACTCAAAGTTATATAATACTAGCTGCTGCCAGCGGGTTCGCCCGTGTGAAACTATAAATTGGCCAAGTACGAGTTAGACTCGCGCACGATGGGTTCCCTAACGTCCTTAAGAAAATTTGACAAAAAAACCTGTTTGCTACGTATTTACAACTTGATTAACCTTGAAAAACGCTTAGTGTCCCCGCACACAAGCCACAAAAAAAGCCGCTCCGCTCCAAGCTTCTTTTTAAGGCGGCCTTTTATTATGGCTCGTGTGCCGCCGCAACGTTTGAAGCCGCTTCTAGCTTTCTTTTTTGTGGCGGCGTTTTTTATAATAATAATCCGGCCGCATGCTGTTAGCGTATTTTAATCCTTCTTCGTCAAAGTCGATTATGATACGCATGGCCACAAGCTGACGCACGCTTCAGCTTTTTTTGTGGCCGCTTCTAGCATGTTTTATGGCGGCTTTTTTTAGGTCCGTGTGCAGGGCACTTAATTGTCGTTTTATACACGCGTTTTTACGTGTAGCGACATCTATTGCGCCACATAAGAACTACAAAAATACGAAATTCTGCGTCGCACAATCAACGTTCTCCATGCGATTTGAATATATCGAGCCTTTTTAGGAAGAACATCGTAAGCGACAGTGAGCATTTTTGCAGGACTAGTAGATTTTCTCTTCCATAATTAAAAAGTATTAATTCATAATAATAAATAAAATTAAAAATATATAACTTCATATAACTACCAATCTAATATAATTGTTGCTACTACATATTTTCGTAAATACTTTAGTTGGTTACTCTAGTAGTTTTTTTACTCTAGTAGATTTTCTCTTCCATAATTATAAAGTATTTACGAAAATATGTAGTAGCAACAATTCTATTAGATCAGTAGTTATATGAAGTTATATATTTTTTTATTATCATGAATTAATACTTTTTAATTATTGAAGAGAAAATCTACTAGTACTGCAAAAACGCTCACTGTCGCTTACGATGTTCCTACTAAAAAGGCTCGATATACAGCAGCATGAAATCAACGAATGGGGCAGTTGCCCAGCAGACATAACACCCGTCTGGTCGGAGGATCCTCCCTTCCCAACGGAAGTATGTGGGACAGTACTATCTGATCCACATACCTTTAAATACAAAATTTATTTGGCCGAAAATTTTGGTTTCATCCAGAAAAGGTATATTTATTTTTTGTGATTTACGTAAAAACGTGCAATTAAGTAATAATAAAACCCTCGGGGGGTTTGAAATTATAACGTTTACAGCGATTCGTGAAAAGTAGGCCATTGTAAAAAAAACCTATAAAGCTTATTACTACTACTTACCATAGTTCAGGCGAGTATGGCGGGGATGTTGTGACTAAAGATGGCGGCGGCATCAGCGCGTCGTTTGACAGCTGTCAACAAAATAGATAATATTTTATTTGCTCTTACAACATACAGTGCGTTTCACTTAAGACGTTCCTTTGCCGTAATGTTGGCAATACGGAAAAACAGTGTTGCAATATTTTTAGCAATTAAATTATTAAATATTAGGGAGATTAACTGATACTTCGTTACTTTAAACAATTGCCTTTTTTGTTTTTTTTTTTTAAACTATGTTTGAATAAAGTACAGAACGCTGGGCTCCATTCCGACTATCCCGCAATTCTTTCAAATACCGAAAACGCTACGCCACAATATCGTACCTCTTTATTAACAACTTCCTTTTAGACCTGCATTTTTTAAATAAAATCCCATTCCCCTCATAATTCTGCAAAAAAGTGTTGCAACTATCGTTAAAATCGATTTCGTTGCGCATTTCGGGGAATAATTTTGGTAGAGTAGGCAACTCTTTCCTTTTTCCCTTCTTTTTTATGTAGACAGACAGGGGCGCCAACATTACGCCAAAGTAACGTCTTAAGTGAAACGCACTGTACATACAAATATTTGTTCTGTGCGGGAAGAACCAGTAACGTTTTTACTTCACCTACATTTAACTGAGACTTAGTAATACAAAGCAAAAAAAAACCCTTTTTGATACGCAAATAAGTTTTCTTTGCAAACCGTACTTTTCACTCAACATTTGACAGATCGAGGTTATTGGCTCTCCTATTCTATTTTTTTTTTATCTCAATTAAACTATTGTTAGACTGCGATCCCACCTGATGGTAAGCAGTGATGCAATCGTTGATGGTGAGGTGCACTAGTTTATTGAGCCTATTATAGCCTATTCACTATTTGGAACGCATTATATGCAGATATCAGCCGAAAGACGTCCACTGCTCTGCCCCCGTTAGTAAAAAACACGCATTTAACATTTTTTCCAGATTTGAGTTATATACATTGCCGGAATCTGGAAAAAAAGGCGCCTCTGCTTGTATTTTTTATATTTTGCTAACTTTCTCCAGTGCGGTTTTAACACAAGGAAAAAACGCCCAATTTCCCGTTACATTAATTATTTTTTTTTATCCGTTTTTGTTAGATACGTCTTTTTAACTATCAGGGGCAGTGCTGGACGGACATAGGCCTCCCCCAAGCGTCACCACAACGACTGGTCCTGTGCGTCACTCATCCATTGGATTCCCGCGACCCTGACCAGGTCATCGGCTGATATGATGATGATGATATGTAGATACTAGTTAGATATATAACCTTAAGCCGCGGACAGACATCGCGAGGCGTGCGTCGCGAATGGTACGTCTCGCATGCCTCGGGCCGTGTGGACGTGTGTGCTCACAGTGAGCATTCAGCGTCATACAATCGTTGCAATTGCCTCAGTACGAGCCGTGCGCTCCGTGTGGACGGTCATGTGTTGTTTGCGTTTTCACTGACGAACACTGTGCGTGGTGGTTTGCGTGCTCAGCTTGAGCATGTGTCATCATTCTTGCTGTTGTTTTTTTTTTCTTCTATTTTTTTTTAACTTTTACGTTTTTTTTTTATATTATTTTAGATTTACTTTTTTTTTGTGAATAGTTGTTTTGTTCATTGTGTGCCAAATAAACATGGTTTCTTTCTTTCTTTCTTTTCTGTCGTTCGGGACGCACGCATAAATGTTTTGTCGCATGCCTCCGGGCTAAAAGAGTTACTCTAACAAGATGGCGAGTCACAATAGATCTTTTAGGTCGCAGTGACTACATTCCCTACACTACGGGAGATGCATAGCCCCTTATTTTCAAAAATAATAATAATAATAGTGCCTCTGCATGGGTGACGATCCATTCGCAACGCACGCACGACGTCTTTACGCGGCTCTAGGTCCATGAGCTCCTAAGTCATCCAGGGTTCACTGTGTAATGGAGGGTTACTCACCGTGGTGAGGACAGTAGCTTCACATCCAGGCTGGTACTTCTCCAGGTCGGTACGAGGTCTTCTCATCACTTTCTCTCGGTCCTGTTTGTGTTTCCTATCAGCGCCTTTGAGTTTGAAGACCTGACAAAGTATAAGGTTTGGTTAGATTATTTGAGGAACAGGATAGAAGGTCTTTGTATAATCCCACCAAAAATAGGTGTACATATGTTTGATAGAAAACTAGAATTGTGAAAATGAATTTCATTCTCTGCCACTTTATGCGATGTTATTTCATTTTAGTGCACTGTGCTCCGTCCTTTGATAATAAATAATAATAATATTACAAATATTACTATCACACAACGCCGTCTAGTCCCAAGCTAAGCAGAGCTTGTGTTATGAGTACTAGACAACTGATAAACATACTTATATATTTCTAAATACATACATATTATTTAGTTTACACCCAGACACAGAACGAATGATCATGCTCATCACACATACATTTGTCCTGGGTGGGAATCGAACACACGACCTCCAGCATAGCAGTCAGGGTCATCAACCACTAGACCAACAGGCCAGTAATCCGTCAAACACTGACACTGTGGCTGTCTGTCTGTCTATTTTCTACTTAGGGGGACATATTTTTATCATTATCAATACTTACCATCAGGTGGGATCGCAGTCAAGCAATAGTTTATATAAATTTTAAAAAAAATACCATTTCACCCGAAAGACGGCCACTTTTACACATAGATCTCCCCTAAGAGTCGCCACAACGACCGGTCCGGTCATATACGTCATGAAACGTGTGTCTTTGGGCTGATATGATGATGTTATTTACCTTGATCTGACACGCGGCAGCATGCAGCCTCGTATGCTCGTCGCTGGCGAGGTACGTCTCCACTTGGATACGGAACGGAACCCCCTTCTCTCCGCCATGTTTCTTCGCTGTGAACTCTGTTGATATACAGTTTACCTGGGAACGAGGTAACTTGGGTTAATAGGATAGTTTCCAGGGTCGCGGCTTCACCCGCGTACATAATCCCAGGATAAAAAGTATGCTATGTGTTATTCTGAGATATGGTCTACTCGTGTACCAAGTTTCATCGAGATCTGTTCAGTAGTTTTTGCGTAAAAGAGTAACAAACATCCATACATCCATCCATACATACAAACTTTCGCATTTATACTATTAGTAGGATTATAAAAAAATATTAGACACGTACATGTCGATTATTTTTGAATAATCTGAAAGACGGATTAATTACATTTTATTACGGCAACTAGCCTTTTATATTTATTTACTAGCTTCTTCCAGCGGCTTTGCCCGCGTAAAATTAGGTTACTTCACATAAACCCATTCCTTTTTGCCTTTCATACCGGAGCCGAGCCTCCCTTTCGGAAGCAGTTCCTGGCTCCAGTAGGTTTCGACCCAGATACTCTACGGTTGCTGACAAATCCTTGAGGTGCGCAGGAACAGTGCGGGCCATATCTCGCGCCGGGCCGCGCGTACACGCCATGGTCCGAAGCGAGGAGGAGTGGCAGGCGGTCAAAGGAGGAAGCCGACTGCATCAGCCAACGGCGCTCTCGCCCGAACCGCCGCCGACGGCGAGCAATGGGTAGCTCGTCGACGGCGTGCACTGTTCCCGCACGCCTCAAGGAGTTGTCAGCAACAGCAGGGGCCCAGCTGGGTCGAAGCCTACTGGAGCCACGGTTAGCTCCGAAAGGTAGCTCGGCCCCAGTATGAAAGGCAAGAAGGTATGGGGTGGGTTTTTTAGTCAGAAAGAATCTGACACTATCTCCCACTCTACCCAACGGCGGCGGATGTCCTTAAGTCGGGTCTATTATCACTAAGCCAATGTTCTCCAAGAATTACTTACTTTAATGTAAACGCCGACATCTTTGGTGGGGTCCCAGTAGACATGCAGCGCGTTGAGACACGCCGGCTGCTCCACGCGGATCACGCCGTACGAGAGGGGCACGTCCAGCTGAGGTGAATGAAGCATCATTGTGAATTCAACTACTACATCAACTATGTAGCTTACATTTTAGAAATTAAAATAAGTAAATGATTTAATTTTTTTTTACGTTTTTTTTTTATTATTGATAGGCTCGCGTTTGACCACCATCTCATCTGATGGTAAGCGATGATGTGGTCGACGATGGAGCACGCTCGCCTCGAAGTAACCTATTCACTCTTGACTTAAAGACCCCCAAGTTGTAGCTATCAAGAAACACAGACTCCGGCAGAGAATTCCACTCCTTAGCTTCCACTCCACGCACAATAAATGTATTCCAAAAACGCTTCGTGCGTATGGGTGGGATGTCAACCATGTACCGGTGACGCAACGCCGTACGTCTTGTTTTTTGGTTCATTTTAGTTCATCAGATTTTCAAACAAAAATTAAAATATTAAAAGTTTAATTTTTGTATGAAAACGTTCAACGTTCTAAATATTACTAAGTTTATGCGAAGCAAACGATAGTACTATAGCGGAAGGGAGTGGGGATCGGGTGGCGGGGTACTTGATGCGCCTGCGTCGCGTCATACAGACGTAGGAAAGTATAGCAAAATACAGAGCTGAAATGCGTTAGATAGAACAACGAAATCTTGAAGGTTTTTTGGTAAACTTTCTACATTTAGTAAAAAGTCATAGAACAAAAGTTGTTGTTTATGATGTTAGTAATACAGTTCTCCAAAGCTGTTAGTGTTTTACAAATAACCCTTCATATGATAGAGAAAAATAGAGTGTTATGGCCAAAGAAAAGATGGATGGATTGTGTGAAAAGTGATATGAATGAAAAGGGAGTTAGTGATAGCGTGACGAGCGACAGGACAGAATGGAAGAAAAAACGTGTTGCGCCGACCCCGAATAAAACAGGACAAGGGCAGGAAGATGATGATGAGTGTGATATGTCTTACCTCCACAATCCTCTCTCCGGGCCTCTCGTTATGCCACTGCGCAATCTGTTCCCTCTCCATGTACTGAAGGCGACGCTCGTGGAAGCAGATTTTGATCACACTCTGCAGACAAGAATAACAAATTAACAAGGAGTATCAGAGGAGGCATTCCACTGGGTTCAGCACATTGCTCGCAGAAAATGATGGTCGATGGGGCCGAAAGGTTCTGGAGTGGCGACTGCGAAGCTGATGAAGCAGCGTTGGAAGACCTTCCTAAATGTAGGCCTATGACATGATAAGGGTCGCGGAAATTTACTTGAGGCAAGACGTACAGGACCTGTAGATATAGTGACACTTGGGGGAGGCTTATGTCCAACAGTGAACGTCTTTTGGCTAATATGATGATGAAGATGGTGATTCGAATTTCAAGGAGGCAATCTAGTGGGGGTTGGGCACATTGTTCACAGAACAGATGGTCAATGGGGCTGAAAGATTCTGGAGTGGCGGGCCATCCAGGCGACTGAGGGGTTGTTTTGCACTTGCACCCAGCTGTTTGTTGGAGCCTAGTGCCCGTTATGACCTGCCATGTCTTGTGGTCCAATGATGAAACGGACTTATAGTTATGTACTTATAGATACATACCTTGAGTATCTTGCCCTTATAATGCGACAAATCTCCCAGCTTTTTGAGTTTGATCTCGTAGGGCTGGCCCTGGTTGAGGTAGGTCAGGGTTTCTTCGTTCTGTTTCGTGGCTATGGACGTGGCGGCTGCTAGCACGTATTGGAATCTGTTGACAAATCCGGTAAATAAGAGATATGACGTGGATGATATACTGAACTAGCTTTTGCCCGCACGGCTTAGCTCCCGCTCTTCCTTACTCTACCCTACACTACTCTACTCTACCCTACTCTACCCTACCAAACTTCACATAAACCATCTACTAAATAGTCCGAACAAAGCCTAAAAATTTGGTTTGGATAGGTGAGCCCGTTCTTGAGTTATAAAATAACAACGAAAAGTGACATTGATTTTTATATATATACTAGCTTTTGCCCGCACGGCTTCGCCCCCGCTCTTCCCTACTCTACCATACTATACCTACTCTACTCTATTCTACTCTACCCTACTCTACCATACTCTATCCTACTCTACCATACTCTACCCTACTCTACCCTACTCTACCCTACTATACCCTACTCTACCCTACCAAACTTCACATAAACCATCTACTAAATACTCCGAACAATATCTAAAAATTTGGTTTTGATAAGTGAGCCCGTTCTTGAGTTATAAATTAACAACGAAAAGTGGCATTGATTTTTATATATATAGACTAGCTTTTGCCCGCGCGGCTTCGCTCCCGCTCTTCCCTACTCCACCCTACTATACCCAACTCTACCCTACTCTACCCTACTCTACTCTACCCTACACTACCCTATTTTTTTTTCCATAAGAACCTTCTCCTCACAATAACAATCACAACAAAAAAAAAAACAGCCAAATCGGTCAAGCCGTTTTCATGCCAAGTCGTGACAACGGAAAACGGGGGTCATTTTTATATATATAGATAAGAATAAGATAAGATAATATGATAGTAATATATAGGGTTATTTGTAAAACACTAACAACCTTGCAGGACTGTATTACTAACATCATAAACAACAACTTTTGTTTTACGACTTTTTACAAACAATACATTTACCAAAAACAATTCTTCCATATTTCCTTTTTCTATTCGGCAGGGGTGCTTGACGCTAGAGCATCAAGCACCACCGCCGACCAACCCCCTCCTCTACGCTATTGTACTATCGCTTGCTTAGCATAGACTTTGTAATATTTAGAACATTAATTAAATTATTTTTATTTTTGTATGAAAATCTTATGAATTTAAATATAAATTTTTAAAAGTCATAGAACAAAAGTTGTTGTTTATGATGTTAGTAGCATAGTCCTGGGAGGTTGCCAGTGTTTTACAAATAACCCGGTATAATATGACTAGCTGCTCCCAGCGGCTTCGCCCGCGTGATAGCAGAAAATTATCCCAAGGGAACATACTTCCGGGATAAAAAGTATCCTATGTCCTATTCCAGGACATGGTCTATCCGTGTACCAAGTTTCATCAAAATCGGTTTTGCCATTTAGGCGTGAAGACGTAACAAACAAACTCACTTTCGCTTTTTTATTATTAGTAAGGATGATATGGACGCGTCTCATGAGGAACAACGCGTAAGAAACAGCGCGGGAGAAGAATGTCTGGAAGGACTTGAGGAGACCTTTGCCCAGCAGTGGGACAGCAACGAAATTTTACTGACTAAATCACACCTATGTTCTTTTTTTACCTTTGCATTGGGGGTAACCCAATACTTTCGGAAGTGAACCCTAGTCAGTCCCAGTAGGCTTCGACCCTGGTGGGCCCCTACGGTACCAAGGAGTACTGAAATATAAATGGTTTACAGACCTGGTATCATCCTTGAAGCTAGGCTCCGAGCGTGTCTGTATGGGTGAGTGCAGGAATCCGTCCAGAGACCCCACGGGAGAACACATCAGCAGACCAGGATCTGGAAACATTGCGTCAATTAGTTTTCAATACAATTATTCGAAGTTTTCATCTAGATCCCAATATGTATTGGGCTGACATTGTAAAAGTTTTCCTGTCATATAAATTACTAGCTTTTGCCCGTAGCTTCGCCTGCGTACTTAAAATATAGCCTATGTCACTCAGGAATACAGTAGCTTCCTACCGGTGTAAAAATCTTAGCAATCGGACCAGTACTTCTAGAGATAACATCCTACAAACGTAAAAGCAAACTTTACTTCCTTGTAATACTAACTTTAAAAAAAATTATCCCAACGGAACATAATCCCAGGATAAACAGTATCCTATGTGTTATTCTGGGATATGGTCTACTCGTGTACCAAGTTTCATCGAGATCCGTTCAGTAGTTTTTGCGTGAAAGAATAACAAACATCCATACATCCATCCATACATACAAACTTTCGCATTTATAATATTAGTAGGATTAGTGTAGATCAAAGAAAAAAATAGGAGCGTGATCTTTTTAAGGTGGGAAATCATCCAATGACTTCTCCCGCTCTATGGCGAGGTGGGAGGGCGGTTCAAGACTCTCACTGACTAGGCGGTGTGAGGGTTGAAGGGTAAAAAATATTAGCCTACGATCTATTCCCAGACCTATCAAGTATACCAAAAACTTTCATAAAAATTGGTCAAACCGTTTAGGGAGAATTAGGTGACAAACACACGAAAGAAAGAAGAATTATACAAGGTATAATGGACAGCCCTCCGCAAACTTTAAGGGCTTGCTCAGTAGACGAAACTGCTGGCTGTTCCTTACACCTAAAAAAATTCGCCTTCCCTAAAAAAATTGCATTTAAATACAACTGATCTGTGTTTTTCGAGAAAATTGCGAACGTTCAAACTTCTTGAACACAGAACTTTCTTTTTTGCAGATGGATAAAAAGCTTTCTACTTACTTTTATTCTCCTGCGCGTTCGGCGAGTGATATCCGTTCATGGGTATCATAGTGCCAGGAGGCATCGTCGGCTGGCACTGCATGCTCTCTGGGCTGCCTGTGATGGGGAATAGACAATGATCAATTATTTATGGATGATGGATTTCGTTAAGGGATCTTAACGACAATCACCTCTTTCTTGCATTGTATATTTTGTGTTGTTTATATATTCATATGAGCTATAAAATTGTAAATGCTATGTACGCCCTCATTGTCACGTATATCAGACTATAGTAATTTTTCAAAAATAATGATTTTAAAAGATGTCCAAAAAATTTGTATAAATTATTAGTATTTAACACATTTTTTGGACATCTTTGAAATTGTGACTTAAAAAATAAGAAAATGAAACATAATTAGAACTAGCCATGAATACATTTCAAAGATGATAATGTTGCGCTAATTTTCCATTCAAAAGATTTGTAAATTCATTATATTATTGCCATTAACGAAGCTCACAAACATAAGTCGAAATGATGTTGGGCACGAAAGAGCTATGTTTAACGCTTGATTTACCAAACATAATACACCCAAATTGACTTAAATAAAATAACTGGCTACTACTCATACTATGTTTAAATATGTGCTATAATAATATTTCAAGTTGTTTCATTATTTTGTTCAAAAAAAGCATACAAAGATGCGCTAATAAGAATTTTGACAAGACTGTAGCCTTAATACTACAGTGTGTTTCACTTAAGAAGTTCCTTTTGCGTAATGTTGGCTCCCCTGTCTGTCTACACAAAAAGAAGGGAAAAAAGGAAAGAGTTGCCTACTCTACCAAAATTGTTCCCCGAAATGTGAAACGAAATCGATTTTAACGGTAGTTGCAACACTTTTTGGGAAATTATGAGAGGAATGGGATTTTATTTAAAAATGTAGGTCTAAAAGGAAGTTGTTAATAGAGAGGTACAAAATTGTGACGTGGCGTTTATGGTATTTGAAAGAATTGCAGGACAATTGGAATGGAGCCCAGCGTTCTATACTTTATTCAAAAATAGCTTAAAAAAAAAGCGATTGTAAAAGTAACGAAGTATCAGTTAATCTCCCTAATATTAAGTAATTTAATTGCTAAAAATATTGCAACACTGTTTATCCGTATTGCCAATATTACGGCAAAGGAACTTCTTAAGTGAAACGCACTGTAATATACTTTTTGCGCTCTTCACTTTGCACAGAGCACTTCACGCCATCTATCAAAACTTCTTCGTTGTTTAGTTCCTAATAACAGATGGCACTACTATATCATTCTCAGTCCTTGAGGTCTAAGGATTTTAATAACAGATGGCGCTACTTACCGTGCTGTACCATCATGTTCCCATTGTGTGGAGGCGACTGCTCACAACTACCCTCCTCCATGGGATCGCGGTTGTTGTCAAGTACCATGTTGGTGATCTGTGTGAGAAGAAAGAAGATTACAATGTAGGTGCTTTCAAAAGATACTTGAGTAGTTGAGTATTAAAAAACCTTTTAAACGTTATTTTGAAAGCAAATAGACTTTTACAGAAAAGTATAAAGAATTGGTGACTAGTAATTTGTTGACAATCTCTTTAGGGGTGAAATTATTCATGAAAGTGAATAAATTTCGTTCCACAGCGCAAAATTTGTTCATTTTCCGGTAGCAGAAATACTAAGACGTGTTTAACATAGCAACGCAACTTTAACGTAAATGGGGCCATCCCATTAATCACGTGAGGCTTGAAAGGGGGAAGGGGGGGTTATTCGAATTATTGCTTTCATTCTCAGATCAGTTACGGTAATGTTTATATGCCAGTTAAGAATATTAATACGCATTATTAATTCATGAATCCCCAAGCGACCACCGGTGGCCGCGCATCTATTGTCTTACTATTGTGTCTCTAATTGACGGTATCTGAAGGGTTAAGGGTTGGTAAAATCTATACTACAATATTATAAAAAGGAAAGATTTATATTTTTGTTTGTAATTAAAATCTCAAAAACTACATCGTCGACCACATCGTCGCTTACCATCAGGTGAGATGGTGGTCAAACGCAAGCCTATCCCTAAACGCTACATTATAAAAAAAAAAAACTAATAGACCAATTTAAAAAAAATCAACTCCCGCCCTTGGGCGAGGCGGCAAGGAGTATCAGTGTTTTACTGAATAAAACACACTCCTAATTCCTTCGTTGCCTTGTATTCCAGGGCCAAGTTTCCCTTTCAGAAGCGAAACCATGGCCCCAGTAGGCTTCGACCCTGCTGGGCCACTACGGTGTGCCGACAGCCGTCATCAGAATATAGAATGTTACTTTATCACTGAGTGACGTGGATAAATATTTTTTTTATTTTCACACGAGCAAAGCCTGGCAGAAGATACTATAATTAAAGCAAAAGAAAGCTATTACTTGGTCTTTTAGGCGGTTATCACACCGCCACGCACTCCGCAGCTAGGGAATGCAATCTCGATCTCGCGAGATCTCGGCCTTTTTTAGCGAGATTGATATCGGACGAAAAAAGGGCAAGATCTCGCGAGATTAACGAGATTGCACTCGAGCAAAAAAACGTCTTATTCGAAGCGCGGATTGACACGGACGTTAAAAAATTATAGACAGATACGTCAAACAATGTTTGATGCAAAAATGTATTGAAAAAATTCGTGAAAATAAATGTTTATCTTTTAATACTATTTTTGGTGGGTAAAAATCATCCAAATGACATCTCCCGCCCTTGGGCGGAGCGGGAGATAGTGTCAGACTATTACTGCCTTCGTGCTTTACATACCGGGGTTGAGCTACGTTTCGAACTAACCCTGGCCCCAGTAGGCTTCGACCCAGTGCGCGCCATCGGCTCGGTGCGGACAGTTACCGGACGGTTCGAAAGTAATCTACCCATTGCTTGCCGTCCGCAAGCCCGCGCCTATTGTTATCTTATAATACTTATAATTTCTATTATTTTTTTTCCTAATTTAATCAAATATTGTGAATATTTGCAAAAAAAAACACAAAACGTCCAATCTCGTGAGATTTGCATTCCCTATCCGCAGCGTAGTGCGTTAATGCGTGTCTTAACGTTGCTTGTAAATATCTCCGTATGTATAGAAAATACGCACAGTCCACCACACTGAAAATGCATCCACGCGCGTTAATGCAGGTCACACACCTACACGCGGAGAAACACGCACTCACGCGCGTGGGTGCGGAGCGACAAGCAAGGTATGCCACACTGAGTCTCGTAGTACCGTGCGTGATTTTGTATGAAATGAGTGCGTGCCTGCGTGATTTTACAAGACGCACCTACGAGCATGAGTGCGTAAAAATCCCGCAAGATGATGCAGATCTACAATCCCGCAAGTACGTGCGTAGGTGCGTTTTCACGCGCTACGCTGCGTGGTGCGTGGCAGTGTGATAGCCGCCTTAGGTAACCCGATCTTTTTTTTTGTGTAAATAATAATATAATTAATCTTTAAATAAACCTCGAAAGAAGACATCTTGTTTTTAAAAACATGCGATCAATTAGTGTGTTTTCTATTAGTCATAATATCAGTGAATGTAAACAAAATGATAACGACACTGAATGAAAAAATAATGTCGTAAGCGTAACAAACCGATTATTTAGTAGTCGGAAAAATCCGTAGAGTAAAAATGTTACGTCATCAATCTTTAAGTGAAAGCTATGAGCCCGAGAGTGGCCCCACTAGATGGCGCTAAACTAAATATTGTTTAATTTATTTTGTTTTAAGTGTATAGGAGCATTATTAAGTAAGGTAATGATATTTGCTTAAAACAGACATATTATTTTGTTGAACTTAGTGAAATAGTAGCCTCAAAATCCACCTGATTCGCCAAAGATAGCTAAACTAGCATTTAACTTGTGCTTGACTAAAGTCGGGAGTGGAGAAGAGCCGTTACCGGCAATATTGTCCGAAGTGGGAATATTGCTACCAATATTCATACTTCGGGCAATATTGCCACCAATATTCCCACTTCACGGCAATATTGCCGGCAACGGCACATCTCTAGTCGGGACCACCATTAGCCTAGTAGCGAGAATATGGTCGCGCTGTGGTAAAGCTCTCAGTGACCTCTGTTTTTAAATTCTTAATTAAAAAATTTGAACTTTAATATTTTTCATACTCTAACCTGCCCCCTAGTCAAGTTACAACCGTTTCGCTTGAGTCGAAAGCTTCAAATTGGCAACGCCCCCAATTCTTTTGTTCTGACCACGTGACTGAGCGTTGAGATGACGTCATTCCCGTACATTTGAAGCTTTCAACTAGCGTTAACAATTGCAGATTAGCAACTTGGCTAGAGGTATTGAAAACCATTTAAAATTTGTCATTACAGTAGGCTTTAAGAAAGTCTTAACTACAAATATTCAATTTATAAACCGGGTCTTTCTCACGTTTTACTGAAGCTAAGAATAATATAGATTTATAGACATAGAAGTCATTAATATTTAAGAATGAAAATAAAGAAGTTAGTTGAACAGGCATTATTTGAGTGATTTCATACTGTAGTAGTTGAGTGTTGCAGTCATGTTATGATAAGACCCAGAGAGATAGAGATGCAAGACCCTATGCGAGATAAGCCTAAGTGTAGTTCGTAAATAGATTCTAGCTCGACCATTAAAATAATCATGAGTGAAGAGATCATCGAATGATTGGAACAATCTGCCTGCTACGGTCTTCTCATGCGATTATAATTTGAGTGTCTTCAAGGCAAGAGAGAATTATTGGAGTGGAATTCCTTGACGTAGTCTGTGTTTCCTGATAGTTACAACTTGGGTGTCTTTAAGTCAAGAGTGAATGGGTCACTTCTAGGCAAGCTTCTAGGCATGCTCCATCGTCGACCACATCATCGCTTACCATCAGGTGAGATGGTGGTCAAACGCGAGCCTATCAATAATAATAATAATAAAAAAGATTGCATCACTGCTTACCATCACTTGGGATCGCTATCAAAGTATCAAGCACTAGTTTATATCAATTAAAAAAGAAAAGATTACTTCTAGACAAGCGTGCATTATTCTAAACCATATCATAGCTTACCATCAGGTGGTCAATAATGAAAAATGTTTACTAGAAGTAGAATTTCTGATAAATATCAAGATGTAAACAGAGACGCTTAAAAGACGAGAGCTTGAAGATTCAATAGAATTTGAAAGAGAAAAAATACGGAAAAGTCATCGCAAATGAGTAAAGATTAAATTCTAGCAAGTATCAAAGGTGTTCGAGCACAAAGAAGATAAAATATCCACCTCCCATATATTCTTGAAATCCCTGTCAGAAACAGCCTGGCCTTGCTGTACGTCTGTATATACCGCACTGATCTGAGAATTAAAAAGAAAACCATGGTCGATCAGCAGTAGGGTTTGAAACACATTGAAATGTAGACGAAAGGGGGTCAATTGAATTTTGTAGAAGAGCTGCCTGTGGTATGATTTCATTTAACTTATGTAGCGGCTACGAAATAGGAAAAAGAGGAACTTACCATAATACAAAATAATTGGGTAATACCCCTGTTAGCATAAAATTTTAAGGCATAATATAGTTTGGCATAAAATTTTCGCATAACTTTTATTATCGTAGTACTTTGGCATAATGCAAAGGTTAGGTTAGGTTTATAACGGCTTTACGTTCTTTGCGAGGTACGGGGAGGCAGTAATATCCTAGACATACTAAGAAGGACGAGATTGAGAAGTGCTAAGTAGCAGGATTTATGGCAACAAGTTTTATGGAAAAACATTTATGCCTAATAATATTATGCGTAATGATCATTATGCTGAATTTTGTTATACCAATGTAAATTATGACATTATATTTTATGCTAATCGTTAGTAAACCAAATAATTGCGTTGGCCAATCAGGTTACTGGCCGAAGGAATAGTTTTAAAAAAGGTAGCAGTATTCACATACACAGGTATGAAGAAAGAAATTAATGGGGAGACGTACAAAAAGCACTTGAACAAACAATTGGGCACTCGACTCATTTTTTTAATTATTTGTACCAAAAAATAGCTTTATACAAGATTGCATTGCATAGAAAGAACTTAAAAACCGTTCAAAATTAAATAAGCTTAAACCATTCAAATTTGGTGTAAGGAGAAATTGTCAATTAATAGAAAAAGAAAGCAGAATCTTAGATGTGACGTCACCATCGTTACTTGAGTAGAAAAGATATTTGAAGAACAAATAAATAAATATTTGAAATGCAAATTGCTGCTTCATTTTAAAATAATCAATTTCGATGCAGTTTTCAGAAAACGGTTTCTTTTTTGTGCTAAAATATTGTCCAAAAAGAAATACAGGAGAATAAATTCGATTCAGAAAATACTAGACCTAATTCAAGAATGAATATTATTAGGAAAGACGGCTCTCGAGTGGTAACAAGAGCAGCGTTTTGTGATCAATGGAAAGTATTATAGTAGACTCTAAAATCTAATAGCTGCAAGTCAAAGAACAGAAAAAGAGCAAAGCCGTACTAATATTATTCAGTGTGTGTTTACCTGTCTTTCATCAGGTCTTCGCGCAGGCCAAGCCCGTCGCGGAGGGGAGAGCACCGCTCCTCCGCCATTGGGCGAAAGTGCCTCCTGCTTGAACACAGCCAATGACGGCAGCGACAACAGCGCCTCGCTACGGTGAGAAAATGTACTACACGGTGAGTTTTTAGAGGGTTCGATGAGAGATGGCGCTGTATTCAAATATGTGAAACTAAAAACTTATTTTTAGCAGTGCATTTAGGCATTTATTTATGGAATTCTTAGTGTAAGTGGCAATGGGCACAAAAATCAATTGAAATTACGCATATAAAATGTAATATGTAATATAAAATATGCTTGCGCATTGTAAAATTACACAGCAGCAATAATACTGCTCGTCAAACAAAATAAGTACAAATTTTGTACCAAGTATTTTTTTTTTAAACGAAAAACTGCTGTAAGCCGTAAGGAAGTATATATAATGTAACAAGACAATCTACTGTTTGACGCATTCAAATAACAGATGGCGCTTCTTACATAATGCCAACAGCAGCCGTTGAAGGCCGACGTATTATGTAATAAAAGATAGTCAAGTTTTAAATATAGATGGCGTTGTTTTAAACTGCTTCAGATCAGTTTAAGTTTTAGTGATACTCACTTCATGGACAGTTCTCCGGGCAAGTCGAGGTCCAGGTCGTTGACCTGCCAGCCTGGAGACATGTGTGATGATGAGGAGCTGGTGCCGCTGCCGCCCATATCGCTCAAGGCAGCTGGGGAGAAAGGAAACAAGACTATGAGTGGAGGATTTTGATTAAAGCTTGATAGCCCCTACATGATAGGATCGCTTAATCATTGGTAGTAATAATTTACCACCAACTAGATCTCTAGATTTACTAATCACTATGATATTTAAAGAAATCATTACAGTTTTCTTTAATTCCCTAATGATAAGTCGAATGCAGATGTGATACTATGACGAATATTTAACAGAATCTTTGTACCTTGCTTTTGATAAAATAATGTGTACCTTGCTTTTGATAAAAAAGGAGCCATTAAAACTAATTAGTACATATAATGTTTAATAAGTAGAAAAAAAAAAATATTAAGTACCATAAATTTAATTTTATGTATAAGCTGTGTTACTTTTTGGTGTACAATAAAGTTTTATTCTATTCTATTCTATTAAGCTCTACCAGTGGTTCGCCCAAGTGAAATAGATAATTTATAAGCCTATAGCAGTCAAGGATATTGCAGCCACATATTAGTGAAAAAAAAATCCAAAATCTGTTCAGTAGTTTCAGAGATTACCTTTTACATACTTTACTACTTACATTTTATTTTAACTTTTCCTTGCGGCTTCACCAGCGTGAAAATAGAAAATTATCCCAGGAGTATGTTCTCCAGGTATAAGATATCTTACGTGCCATTCCAGGACCTGGTCAATCTGTTCAGCCGTTTGACATACTCATACTCGTTTTCCAATTTGTTGTGCGAGTTACAACTGGTTGTGACTCACAAAAAAAACAACTAATCAATTTATTAAAGAAAAAACTGTCTGCAATTAAACATCAGAAAAAAAATCAATCAAAAAAAGAAAATTGATAGCTACAACTTGAGGGTCTTTAAGTCAAGAGTGAATAGGTTACTTCTAGGCAAGCGTGCTCCATCGTCGACCACATCATCGCTTACCATCAGGTGAGATGGTGGTCAAATGCAAGCCTATCTATCAATAATAATAATAAAAAAAATCAATGATCAATTTTTTTATTCATTTGCCAGAGCCCTAAAAAATCCCCCCACCAGATAACGACACACGAAACGTTCAGTAACAGTAAACAAGATCAATCGGGGGTCAATAAGTCAACTATGTCAAACTAAATTATTCTGGATACGGGAACATTTCATCAAGCTCACACTAGTCTTGTTATTGTTTTATTTCGTTTCATTGATATTTAGAGTTTCATTCAAAGTCAAAATATTTTATTTCACATAGACCTACATGGGCACTTATAAAACGTCAGACGCTAGTGCCCGGTTCCAAATTGGTCGTTTCCTATGGAGAAGAAACGGCAATAAACTTCATGGTTACTCTTTTAAAAAAAAGTGGTTGATGCTACAATATTCATAGATATTATGTAAGAACAAGGTAGACCAATACTGTACGCAAAACCACAAAAAAAAATCGAGCGTCAATAATTAGTAGTACGATACGAGAAGGTGGAGAGGGGGTGTGTGTTGTATGTCTGTTACTCTTTCACGCTCAAACGACTGAACAGATTTGACTGAAAGGCATGGATAATACAAAGCCCTGGATATAGGATCCCCTTGCGTAAGGATCTGCATATCGTCTGCGTAACTGACTACGCTGAAGCACATAGTCGTAAACGATGTCCCACAAGGGCGGCCCCAGAATCGATCCCTGTGGGACACCGCACGACATCTTTCCCTTGAACCACTCTCACCAATAACTGTGGTACATGACAGCCCTGTGCATTAGATACGGCTAGATACCATGACAGAGCTAGGTCGGCATTCGGTGATATCGGAGTGCCTCCCTAATGCAACTCCAAGGCAATGGCAACGTAAATATGTAGACGAGTAATACAGATTGCAATAAGTTCTAGCCCACATTAAAATATCAATAAAGCCATTGAAACATTCGTTAAACAATCGAGCACTATTGGTATCTTATCGGTTAAACTTTGACCGCGCGCGTATTGAACTAGATGTAACTACTTCGAATATCTCTGTTTGAGTTGAGTCTCGAATCTCAATTAAGTTCGATTTGGCGTTGTTTTGTCATGAAACCTTATCATGCAGACTGGTGTTTTTCTTTTCTTTTAATAGAGAATGGTCCCTCACAATTTTTTTACAATCTGTAAGAAATTACAAAGCGAATATGCCATCAGTACTTGTAGGTAGGTAGTAGGACGTAGTAAAGAAGGTGACACTACAAGTTTATGACATGACCCAATCATAATTCTAGAAAAAGGCCACAAACTAATCTCAACATTGCTTTATCTCTATCTCACAATTTTCTCACTCTCTAATTCTAGAAAAAGGCCACAAACTAATCTCAACATTGCTTTATCTCTATCTCACAATTTTCTCACTCTCTAATTCTAGAAAAAGGCCACAAACTAATCTCAACATAGCTTTATCTCTATCTCACAATTTTCTCACTATCATGACTCAAATTTTCACTGTTTATCATACAACCGCTCATAGCTGATTATGACGTTATTACACATTTTTCATTAGATATTTTGGAAACACAGTATCGTGTGGATATTATCTAGGTTTCCAAAGAAACCATTTTCTAAATTTGTGTAAAACTAACCCAGTAAAAACCTCTGAAAATGTCCTATTTTGTATGATCTTTGACACTTCATAATTTGCCTAAAAATTAAAAAAGTCAAAAAAGTAATCCTCTAGAGACCTTGCAAATTGTATTAAGATTCTAAATGATGACATCTTTTTCCAAAAACTTTTAAGGGTTTAAAAAAAAAACAGCTATTTCCTGGAGCAAGTTTTGTGAAATTTTCGAATAAATCTCGGAATTACCGAATACTAACAGAGTTTCCAGGCGTTATCTATCTTTTTTTGCGTTGCCTTTTCGTCAAACATTGCGTTGGATTGCATTAAATGAAGTAACAAGCTTTTAAACCATTTTCGATGTTTACGATAAGCGAGTGGAGAAGGACCCTCTTAAGGCTTTGTTTTTGAGATGTAAAATACTCAAATAACATCTCTAGCTTTAGGTGGAGCGAGAGGAAGTGTCAAGCTTTTACAGACTATAATCCCCTGTGTTCCGTAGCCCATAGAGAGCGTACCTATTGTCATTTATCGGGCTCAAGTATATACTTCGGGTTGTTAGTGATAACGATGTCAGTTGAGCCCAGAACGTACTGCTCAGTAGTAGCGATTGCCACCACAAGACTAACAAGGCAGTTTTAAGACAAATAGTTCAAACCCAATAAAAATCAATTACAGAAAGATGAAAGAGACTACATGGCTTATTGTTTTAGTTATCTGCATGGCAGGCTCTTTAAAGACCATTAATCAGTAAATAAAACTAGTAACGCAGTCGTTGAGTATCAATAGCTCTACAAGAAATGCGGTTTTTACTACTTCTCTGATTATGACAGTCTGACATTTAAGCGAAATGTTTTTTTTTTTTTTCTATTTATATTAACTGGTGTTTAACTGCAATCTCATCTGATGGTAGGCAGTGATGCAATCGTTGATAGTAAGACTGACTAGTTTATTCACTGAGCCTTGAAGACACCAATTATATAGACAACTAGCTGCTCTCAGCGGCTTCTCCCACGTGATAGCAGAAAATTATTCCAAGGGAAGATACTTCCGGGATAAAAAGTATCCTATGTCCTATTTCAGGACATGGTCTATGCGTGTACCAAATTTCATCAAAATCGGCTTTGCTATTTAGGTGTGAAGATGTAACAAACAAACAAACTCACTTTTGCTTTTATAATATTAGTAACGATTATAATATTTGTCAGTCATAAAAATCTATCCACGATTACATGATCTGGTGGGGATTCCATCAATACGCTCAATTGTGCGATCAGGCGTTTTATCATGACGTCTTAAGATGTCAGGCGTGCGAGCGAGTAAGAGGGATGGAGCTAGATATCTAGCTCTTAACGCGAACCATTTGGCGACCTAAACTGAACTGTTACAGGGATGGATCTAGCGACTTAGGCATAGCTTTCGCTAAGGTTGTCTAGTTGACAACATTGGTTTAACTGATGATTGAAGCACCACAGCTATATAGCTCCATCTTTTTAACGGTTCAGTTTAGGTCGTCAAATGAACCACGTCAAGAACTCGTGGTAGGGCCTCAGCTAATGCATGGAATGCTGTCTTGCCAAAATTTGTTTTCCCTGATAGCTATATTCTGAGGGCTTTTATGCAAGCGCGCTCCACCGTCGATCACATGTAATGGACCGAGTCCAAGACGTCGACGGCGCGCACTGTTCCCGCGCGCCTCAAAGAGTTGTCAGCAGCAGGAGGGGCCCAGCTGTGTCGAAGCTTACTGGGGACAGGGTTGTCCGAAAGGGAGCTCGTGCCGTGCGTATGAAGGCTAGAAGGAACGGTGCGGGGTTTTTAGTCAGTAAGAGTCTGACACTGTCTCCCGCTCCACCCAAGAGCGGGTTTCGTCAAAGATGATTTTCCCCGCCGACAAAAAAAAAACCGTCGATCACATCATCGCTTGCCTTGCAATCAGGTGACTTCTTCAAGTGTTCATCTTGAAATCATCTCGCATCAAATCACAGAATCCGGTTCGATATAGCGTCGCATACGTCCAAATTATCTCATTTTACAAAATAAGTACGAAAGCAAATAAGATGACTTCATAGGTCAGAACACTGTAATATCTGACCTGGTACTTGTAATAATGGAAAATTCCCGCTGACACTATCTCTGTAGGCAATGGTACCGAGTTACAATTACGTAAACTTTAGATAAGTACCATTCTGTCACCAAAAGTACCACCAGAGAACGTTTAAGGGCCTATGCACACCACGTGTTTTAAACGCGCTGTCGACGCGCGTTTGTAGCGATACAGACGCGATACGCACGCAAGTCAGACGCAGCCTGTAGACCTTTGCACACCTGTATAAATACAGACGCGCGTGTGTAGCGATACAGACGCGAAGCAAACGCGCCAGTGTAGCGATACAGACGCGAAGCAAACGCGCGTGTGTAGCGATACAGACGCGATGCAAACGCGCGTGTGTTTCGATACAAATGACAACAAACTGCTCCGCAGGATAAAAACGCGCCGGCGACGCGCGTTTGAATCGATACAGACGCGCCGGTGCCGCGCGTTTGTTTTACACACAAAAAACGTGGTGTGCATAGGCCCTAAATGTATCTTGTTGCGACGTAAATTCGAACATTGAACTTTTATAAGCATCCAAATGATTATAAAATGGGTTAATTGACACCAATTAAATTGTTGAAAAGAATTAAATGCTATTTTAAATATAACGGCTTAGACTACTTATTGTATGTAATCTAATTAAGTTATTATTGCCCTCCTTTGTCCCAATTGTATGATAGTCTTGTAATGTCCTATTGCAAAGCCTACATTTATTTATATCTTGAGTTGAGCTAATCCTCTCCCATCTCACCATTTCTGTGAGGTGTAAGAAAAACGATTATTATTATTTTGTAGAGAAAAAATATTCTCATAACCTACAAGACAATTGTATAATCAAACAGACAGCAGAGAAAATTATCTTTTGGAATTGTTCGAATGAAATACCGTGGCCCTGGAACCCAAAGGACAAATGAAGGAACAAACGAAAGGTTGGTTTTAGTCGACAAGAGTGATACTACCTCTCAAGGAGTGGTAATCCCCAGCCTTATTTCCTAACCATGCTGAGGTAAGCTTCTAGTTTAACCGGAAGGAGCTGACTACCAGTGTTTTCATAGAACGACTGTCTATTGTGATTAGACAACCTAATTACTACGTTTACTGTTGTATTTTGATTAACAATAAAGTTTATGCTACTGGGCTTAACGCGAATACCCCTTGGCAGGACTCGTTGGCAGCACCCAGAAAGTAGTCGAAATGAAAACCACTAATTCAAGATCAACGGCAGTAACAATAGCCATTTCTATTGGTTCTTTTATTGTAGCTAATTTGGGACAGCAAAATGGTGTAAAAAGATCAGAAGTTCCAAGTGGCCAGAAGTCATGTTTGCTAATGATTTAGGTTTTAACCATTCTATAAATAAAATAAAAGATTGCATCATATTGATAAACTTAATACAACATTGAGTAATTCTGAATGTCATTTGATATGCGGAAACAAACACAGCAGACGCTAATGACCAAAATAGTGGCCTTATAAAGAAAATTGGTTTCTTCAGCCTTAACCATCCCATCAGAAAATAAGAAGAAATAAAGATAGAAAAAAGTACCGTAAGCATTGTAAGTGATGCTGGCAAATGCATGAGCTCCAAACTCGGTGAATCTCCTCCCCTCTCTTGCTTCTCGTGCAGCAAACTGCAACACCGCAGCAGCGGACACCCGCTCTTGCTGCGGCGTCGTGTCTTCAACCATGGCCGACAGTTTGACGGTAAACACCAAAAGGTGGTGCCACTAGTCTATTAGCAGTTCAGCAACTTCTCGCTAGATGGCACCTCAATTCCCAGTTCAACTTTCGAAAGTTTTGGACTCACACTAATAGATGGCGTTGCTTTTGAAGAACAAGTTTTCGAATAACAGAGGGCGGTAGTATCGAATGAAGTTTTATATGAATTTTATTTACACTTTTGATGAAATATCACAGCCAGATTTAGGTTTTTTGGTCACTGTCAGAAATACCAATTACAAAACACACATTTAAACGTCCATGTACTCGATTGGCTGACTATAATATTTCTGTGGTATTTTGTGGCGCTTCGAAAATGTTCGAGTGTCATTTTATTGAAGAAGATTTTATAGCACTTAACTTTTTCCTTGAATAAACTGTTCTGTTCACTTCACTTATTAAATTTTTGATCGAGATTCATCTTTGGGAACATTATAAGGCCAAAATCGTATACAGTTTTAATTGTTTAGCCCACACAAAATGTAAGTAAGCAAAATATCTTCTACCAAGAATAGTTCTGTGGGTTTCTTTCGCGCTCGACTGTCACTATGTCTCAACTTTTAGACAATACTGTAAATTACACAAATAATTAACACCAATTGCTAGGAAATCACGACGGAAATGTCAATTAGAGCTAAGAAAACTTGTTAGAGAATACTTAAAAGTTGTTATTCGACATTTTGCGATGCCTATACTCAATTTGCAATATACTAGACATGTAAACAAACTTTTTTTACTGTTCGTTCAACCGATTTTGACTTTTATTTGCGTTGGTAGCATTACAAATGGCTACTGCAGTAAATAGTTGGTATTGTAACCACATCTTTGCTTTTAATGCTATCTTTCATTATCATAATTTCAGCCGAAAGACTTCCACTGTTGGACATAGGCCTTCCCCAAGTGTCCCCTTAATGATCGGTCTAGTGCGTCTCGCATCCATCGGATTTCCGTGACCCTCACCAGGTTATCGGTCCATCTTGTGGGAGGCCTTCCAACACTGTCTTCCGGTACGTGGTCGCCACTACACTATACGGTTCTGCGAGCAATGTGCCCTGCCCACTAGCACTTAAGTGTGGCCGTTCTTCGGCAACCTTGGTTCTTCTGCGTATATCATCATTTCTGATGTGAACGCAAGGAAACTCCGAGCATAGCCCTTTCCATCGCCTTTTAGGTGACTAAGGCTTCTGATGAGGTCCATTGTAAGTGACCACGTATAGACACATATTATATGCCATTCTTAAGAATATAAAATAGAATTTAGAATCGGTGGAACGGACGGTAAAAATTTTTTTTGTTTAAATGGCTTATGTTACTGCGAATGGTAGTTTCCAGGGTCAAAATAACTACATTTTATTTAGTCCGTATTTTAGATTATAAAAAAAAATATTGGACGCGTATTTTTTCTTTTTTCTATTAAACAAAAAATAACACAGATAATAATAGCCCATTAAAGTTACGTGTGCCGTCACCCCGTGCGAAAAAATGCAGCACGGCGTGACGTTCTTTGTCATTTTTGGTTTAATTTACGAATAAAAAAATACGTGTCCCTTATTTTTGAATAATCTAAAAGACGGACTAATTATTTTTTTTATGGCAACTAGCCTATTAAGCCTAGCCGTATTTAAAATATTTCACTACACTTTTTGCAGGATGTTGTGTTGTCTTAGATATTGATTAATGAATGGCCACTTTTCAATTACTTGCTTTCAGTCTAAATAAATACACGGTAAAACGTGCTGATGTGATGTAAGATACACGCGTGGTACATTTGCAGAATGGCAATATAAACGTGCATTGATTCAAAAAAGATCTATCAAAGCATTATCTATTTTATCACATAGTTAGTAGGTATGTTTTGCTTTGAACTTAGGTATTACTTGGGAGAGATTAGCTGTGTCACGGTAATAATATCATACAGTATTCCAACTTCACACAAACGGACGAAACGCGAGCTATACCTACGCGCTTCGGTTTTAGCATGGGCTCGGCATGTAGACAGTCGCGACCGTCGCAACTGTGCCGCAGTGACGAACGGACACGACGGTTTTATTTAACAATAATCGCGCAATTATTGTTAGTTTGTATAATTCAAAGTAATGACGTGGTATATTATTATTAATAATAGTGGTTTATTGTACTATGTGTATGAATAATACTAGAAAAAGCATTTTATTTCAATCTACCAATCAAAAAACAATACGCATTTTTATTGAACACTTCCTATTCAATCCACAAAGTATTTTGTTTATATAAAAAAGTAAGTATATTTACAATCACAAAACTAAATGGAAACACAAAGTAGGCAAATGTAATTAGATTCCTGGAGGCGGGCAGCCCTATCGCATGTTTACGTACAGCGCGGCTGTAGGCATTTATTTCAAAGATACGGCCGAGTTACAATACTGTATGATACTATTACCGTGGCTGTGTTTTGTAATTATATAGATTTTATGCGTGGTAGACATTTTCTCACTTTCGTTTTGGGATCATTATTCATACGATATTTATCTACATTCATGGAATGGAATGGAAGAAAAAAACGTGTTGCGCCGACCCCAAATAAAACGGGACAAGGGCAGGAAGATGATGATTATCTACTTCACCGTTTTGAGAGCAGCAGTCTACACTAATATAATAAGGAGATAAAGTTTGTTTTTATTGTTTTTAGGAAGTAATTATCAAGGTGGACCAATGACCTGGTCAGGGTCGCGGGAATCCGATGGATGCGTGAAGCATAGGACCGGTCGTTGTGGCGACGTTTGGGAGAGGCTCATGTCCAGCAGTGGACGTCTTTCGGCTGATATGATGATGACGATGATGAGGTAATTATCTGGAAGTACTGGTCCGATTGCTAAAATTTATTCACCGATGGAAAGCTACTTTATTCCTGAGTGACATAGGCTATATTTTATGTACGCGGGCGAAGGTGCGGGCAAAAGCTAGTGATGTAATAAATTACACAAAATATGCTACTTATCAAAACGTCAGCAATTTTGAAAAAAAGCGGACGGCGAGCCATGGGTAGCTTGCTGTCCGACAGTTCGGTAACTGTCCGGAAGGAGCCCAAGACGTCGACGCCGCGCAGTGTTCCCGCGCGCCTCAAGGAGTTGTCAGCGACAGGAGGGGCCCAGATGGGTCGAAGCCTACTGTGGCCATGGTTATCCGAAAGGAACTCGAGCCCCGGTATGACGGCTAGAAGGAACCGGGCGGGGTTTTTAGTCAGTAAGAGTCTGACACTATCTAGCGCTCCACCCAAGAGCGGGGGTTGTCATAATATGAAAAAAAAAGTAGTGCGACTCATCATCTCGCCTCTACGAGGGGACGGTGGCGCTTCATCCAAGCGGGGGACATCTCCACTATGTGCTCGATGCGTAGTGCGGAAGAGAAAACAAGGAACATAGAAATAAGTTTTAGTCAGGAAAAGTCTGAAACGCCCTCTCGCTCCGACAGAGAGCGCAAGAGGTCATTGGATGATTTCACATCTAAAACAACTTAAAACCGTGGGGTGGACCTCATGCTCCACCGTGTACCCCGGCGGTACGTGCAATTGAGACACCCAGGCGTTTCTTCTGCCAATTCGAAACTCCTGAACTTGCCAAGTCCGGTGACGACCTGCGTCATGCGGAAGGTGAGGACGCTGTAGTGCCTCTCCAGCCACTACTTAGAGTTGGCTTTTTTTGACACACCCTCTTGCTCCTGGGCGGGAGGGTGTGTCAAATTTTTACTGACTCAAATCCCAGGGTTCTTTTCCGCACAACCCATGATCCCAGTAGGCTATGCAGTATGTTTCTGGGCTCCTACGGCTTTCCTATATCTCTTTGAGGCGTGTGTGGAATACTACGCGTCGTTGACAACACGAGGTCTATCTCGAAGGTCACCGGACGGGGAGCTACATATTGCTCGCCGTTCACAAGGTCGCTGAAAGAGCTGACTTACCACCGCGATTGTTAAAGTATTTGCCGATTAGTATTTAACAAAGACAAGAAGATAAGCATTTTTATGGGACGCGAATAAAGCGCAAGTGTGACAGATATGAAAATAAGCAAATATTACATTATTTAGATAAATACAAGTTACGTCAGATGCGATAATTGAACGTGATATCATATCGTAATATGAATTGTGTGCAAAACTCCACGCCTTAAGGATTTCTTAGAAAAAGGTCAATTCATAAAATGTCAATCTATTATACAACGTGTAACGTTAAATGCGCAAAACCTCTGCACCCGAAATGATTTTTAATTCGATTGACCTAAATACATGAGAAAAAAATCATTAAAAAAAAAAATTAAAGGTTTTATGAGCAGTTTTAGTTTGTTTAAAACTCATATCTGCATTGAAATAAAAACTTTTATTATCCCGTTTATGAGAAATTTTGATTGGATTACAACTATTTGTGTTTGTTTACCTATTTCAGCGGATTTGCGCACGTGATGGCTCGACCTATTCATAGTCATAGGTCGAAGTTTTTAATGAAGATTTAAAAAAAAATGTAACCTATATTAAAAAGTGGTGTAATTGATTGACTGCTCGTTATTCTGATCAAACTATTTTCAGGTTTTGCGCATTTAACGTTACACTTTGTATATACAATGTAAGTTTTAGTATATGCGGAACCCGAAACACGTGTAAAGCATAAGGTAGAGGTGTGCCCCGCTTGGGCAGAGCACCGCCGTGTCCTCGTGGGGGCGACCGACAGCAATGATCTCTCGCGCCGGGCCTTGATACAGGCCGTGGTCCGGAGCGAGGAGAAATGGCAGGCGGTCGCCTCCTTTTGCGAAGCAGTAATGCTAGCAAAGGAGGAGGCCGACCGCATTAGGCAACGGCGCTCTCAATTCCGATTCCGATTTCCGGCCACCGTAGACGCGGGCTTGCTGACGGCGAGCCATGGGTAGCTCGCTGTCCGACCGTCCGGTAACTGTCCAGACCGAGCCCAAGACGTCGATGGGGCGCACTGTTCCCGCACGCCTCAAGTAGTTGTCACCAACAGCAGGGGCCAGGGTAATCCGAAAGGGAGCTCGAGCCCCGGTATGAAGGCTAGAAAGAACGAGGTGGGTTTTTAGTCAGTAAGAGTCTGATACAATCTCCCGCTCCACCCAAGAGCTGGGGTCGTCATTGGCTAATTTTTGCCCACCATAAATTCGGCCTTGAGCGGTCCTCACGCCCCAGAGGAGGCATCTGGAAAATGGCTAGGAAGGGACAGTGTACTGCACTTAATTAACCCTTCAGATACCGTCAATTAGAGACACAATAGTAAGACAATAGATACGCGGCCACCGGTGGTCGCTTGGGGATTCATGAATTAAACAAATATTGACTGCATTAACAGTCCTATACCACAAGATCAATCCAAAGATAGCACAAAATAGACACAAACAGCAAAAATAGCAAATGTTTGTTCATTTTATTGTTCAAATTGTCACGTTTGTCACAGAGAGCCGACGTCACCAATATTAGCACTGTCCTATGTACATTTACGTTGTTAATGGTAACAAGCATATTTGTACTATGATCTGAGGTAGAACTCGCTGGCGAATTCTACGATCGACTAGAGCCACCTAAGAATCACTCACAGCGGCGGCGTCCTCACCTTTCGCATGAATCAGGTTCTCACCGAACATGGTCAGTTCGGGAGGTACCTGCACCGGATTCGTGCGGAGGTGACGCCCGGAGGATTCGGTGGAACACATGGTAGAGTTGTGCCCCGCTTGGGCAGAGCATCGCCGTGTTTTGTGGCAGCGATCTCTTACGCAGGGCCAGTGGCGGCGGTCGCCTCCTTCTGCGAAGCAGTAATGCTAGCATAGGAGGAGGCCGACCGCATCAGGCAACGTCGCTCACGCCCCAGCCGCCGCGTCGCCGGGATTCCGATCCCGATTTCAGAATGATTTCCGGCCACCGTAGGCGAGGGCTTGTAGACGGCGAGCAAAGGATAGATCGCTGTCCGACCGTCTGGTAACCGTCCGGACCGAGCCCAAGTCATCGACGGCGCGTACTTTTCGCAATGTATGAAAGGCAAAGAAGGAATGGGGTGGGTTTTTCAGTCAGTAAAAGTCTGACACTATCTCCCGCTCCGTCCATATCAGTTTTCAGACATAAGCAAATCAAAACATGTACATAACACATGAGACCTTATCTCCGGTAACCTATAAATGGCTTCGCATCCAGTATGGCCAGTCTGAGGCCGTGGGGTCATGCAGTATCAGGGCGTTTGGCGACTGCTCCACCGCTGATGGACACGCGCAGGGTCAGAGGTGATTTGTAACGAGATTTCCTATCTGATCTTTTGAGTGGTGTTAAAATTTTGAGGACTTAACCTGCCTGCTAGAAATGGAGAAAAAAAGGCCAAGTGTGAGACGTACTTGAGCACGAAGGGTTCTGTACCGTGTGTAGCAAAAACGGCAAAAATAAAAAAATATCCTTGAACATACCAATATGTATGTCAATCACGCCGACAAAGTGGTAAAATAAAAAATGGAAAAAAATGTACACGAAACGTTTGCTATTGCTATTCAAAATATAGAAATATATTAGGATAAGTTTGTGTAAAGCTATCGTAGAGACGTCACAATGTCGAGACATTAGGCTGAACCACGGAGCAAGTATAGAAGAGGAGGCGGCCTAAACAACTGTGCACTGTGACTCTCAACTGAGTCCTGACGTCATCACGGTGGGCGTGGCTTAAATCAGTGTATTGTTGGCTTTCGTCCTGTGCACAACTTCGTAAACCTACTTATTTGGCATCATATTCGCGATAGAAAAACAAAAAAATTAAGTGTTGTATTTTATCTTGTAAAAACTACTTGGATAGACGTTCTGATGCTATGGATGCCATCACATTTCATTTGTAAGTAATTTTAGGCATAATTTATTAAAATACTTCTAGAACAATCTCTTAAAGTCAGCATTTCCAAATATAATTCTACTCGACATTAGATGGCGACACTTTGTGTCATGGGAACTAAATATATTTAGGCACGTAGAGCTCAGTATTAATATATTTTAATAATTATACGTACTGAAATTTGATCAACATTCATTCCTAAAGGTCCTTTAATCGCCAAAATATTATTTTTGTAGTTTTTATATAATTTTGTAAACAGGTCGCCATCTATCGTCAAATAGCAAAAATACAGGGCAGTATTTAGAAGCCAATTATTTTACCGAATGTCCCACGGCTTATGAACTTGTAAATACGAGTTTAATACTTATATTTCTTTAATATATGATTTGGTCGACCAAATTGTTTTTTAATTACCTCACATTTGGTGTAAAAAGTAGAGTATGCAACACGGGGATAACGTTGTCTTTGTCTTGGGCGGCTTGAATTCCTCACTTCACTCTGGTTTCTTTATAATCTCCCTCTCAATGCTCGGGAGTTAATTATATAAATCCCTCACTAACGTTCGGGATTAAAATCAGCAACCTTCGTTTCGTTCGGAATTCAACATGCCGCCCGCGACTTTAAGACACAGCTTTATCCCCTAGTCACATAATTTACTATTATTGAATGGTTTCGGAATTTAAAGTATTTTTTTAAACTAGCTTTTTAATCAATCTTGATCATTCTTTCTATAAAAATAAGCCTTTAAAAAAGTAAAACCCAATAAAAATAGAATTTAAAAAAATGTTACAATAAAAAGGTTTTTGATGAATTTCGAATGATCTTCATTCGTCATTCATCAAATAATAGTATAACTATTTCAATGAAAAATATACGTATCGGATGGTTTACACTTACACAATTAATTTAAAAAACAAATATCCCTGGTAATTCTGAGTGCGACCCTGTTGCATCCTGCACTTAATGACATCTAGTGTGAGATAGTTACGTAACTACAAAATAAAATCAACAGAACGAGCAAGTAGTTTTGCTATTGACCGGCAGATGGCAAATAAAAAAATGGGCGGAGTCTAACACCCCTCACCCCGCAAAATGTCACGCTTTTTTACTTAGGGAAATCTTATTACAACATCTCCTCTTTGTACTTGCTTCGTGGGCTGAACCCTGATATCGCTAAGGAGTTGTGCATTACGGTACCCCCCCCCAACGTAAAGTGGGGAGTGATATTTTTTTCATTTCAACCCTAACGTGTTATATATCGTTGGATAGTTATTTAAAAATGAAATGGGTTTACTACAATAATTTTTTGATAATGTTAATATTTTCGGAAATAATGGCTCGAAAAGTAAAAAAATATATGTAGAACTTTATAAAGACTTTTTAGAAAAACTATTTTGAATTTGGTGGGTTGAACAGTTTTTGAAAAGTTGTACAAAATAATTTCTGAACTAAGTTTATAATTTAACCGTATATGTAAGCATTTTTTTTAACTTAGTTTACATATTTTATTACGCTGAACGTATCTTCTTTCAAATAAAAAAAGAATTATCAAATCGGTTTACGCAATCCAAAATTACTATCGAAAACCCAACACACATCACCCGTCTAGTTTGTTTAAATTAGTAACCCAATTTCCCGCGAGATAGAGCAGTACTTTGGGCTACTTCACGCTGTTAAGTTTTCCTGAGTTGATGGCATTGTTTAGCATTTGCAGTTTATTGGCATTGTTTAACTCTTAAGTAATAATAATAATAATATTCCACAACTATCACACAACGCAGTCTAGTCCCAAGCTAAGCAGAGCTTGTGTTATGAGTACTAGACAACTGATAAACATACTTATATATTTTTAAATACATACATATTATAGATAAATTACACCCAGACACAGAACAAATGATCATGCTCAACACAAACATTTGTCCTGGGTGGGAATCGAACCCACGAACTCCGGCAAGTGTAACACTCATTGTGACGGACGGGAAACTACGAAACCCTACACTAAGCGTGTCCCGACACACTCTTGGTCGGTATTTTTTTTTCTTTAACTTATAATTTTTTGTTTTCAGAGCTTCAAGGGACCTCAGTCGTGTATATGGTTTAACAAACAGACAGACAGAAGGACAACACAGTGATCCTATAAGGGTTCCATTTTTCCTTTTGAGGTATGTAACTCTAAAAAGGACGTTATGTCGTCCTATCTGATTAGGGGAATCAGATAGGACGACATAACGTCTCAATAAACGAGACAGGCTTCATGAGATAATTATACTCATTTAAATAGACATAACACAAATACAGGTTTATGATAAGAAACTAGGCGATTACCTAATCAATTACTGTACTAATTGGATGATTGTTTTACTTAACGAATAAATCTATAATAATACTAGCTTTTGCCCGCACGGCTTCTACTCTACCCTATGCAGCATTACCTTGCTGCTTAATTCGTTTAGCTTAATAAAAACTTTTCCGTTTGCGTTAGTTTACCTTTTTCTAATATATTTTTTTTTTAATTTGAACTTGGAATAGAAAAATTTGTTTGGTTGACAAGGAAAAATTATATTTGTCATTCGGCGACGAAATTTTCTGAGAGAAAGTGCTTGATGAACACGAATTGAAAAGGAAATGTGATTATAATGATCTAACTGCAAAATGTTTTGTGAAACTCCGTAGTAAATAAAAAAAAACGGATAAGTGTTAGTGAATATAAAGAACCGGTATGTATTTTAAATATTTTAAGTTTTGGCTGCTTTGAAGGTTCAGTTTCGTGTCTCATGGTGTAATTTTCCTTTTCTTCTCACGATAGATTATTTTTCAATCGGTTCTTGGAGCATTCTGGACATAGTCGGGGAGAAATTAACAGATGTGGACTGTTCTCCATTGCAATTGATAAATACGTGCGCCAACTAGCGCATGACAATACTAAACTAGAGAATACCCCGGTGGACATCGTGACGTCACTCCACGTGAAGTTTTCCTGATCCCTATTTTTTTTCTAATTCTATAGCAGTAGCAAAGTATTATTTGAGTAGTTTTTGTACGCTATCTGTTTTATATAATCACAGCAATTCGTGTAAAACGGTTGCGGAATGAACTGATTTCTTTGATAGTTTACGGTAATAGTTAGTTCGCGCCTGAGGCTTAGTAATTGCAATCCCTTACACCTATAGGCACAACTTCCAAAATTATATATTTTTTTTTTTATATCCATTTCGCCACTTTACTTAAACCCTATTTTTTATATATAAAGTCGCCGATTTTTTTTATTCCCTTTTATAATTTTTCTATGTTGGTATTTTTTTACACGCAAAATTATACGTATACAAGTGGTGATTTTCTTTTTTTTTAACGCTACACCTACTATACCCTACTCTAACCTACTCTACCCTACTTTACAATACACTACTCTACCCTACCAAACTTCACATAAACCATCTACTAAATAGTTCGAACAAAGCCTAAAAATTGGGTTGGGATAGGTGAGCCCGTTCTTGAGTTATAAAATAACAACGAAAAGTGGTATTGATTTTTATATATATAGATATATTATAAATTATTATATTTTTGTATTTTTATTAATAAAGTCAGTTATCAGTGTTAAAAGTAGCACAGCTAGTTAGCATAGCAACAATACGTAAGTAAAGATAATGATTTTAAAGTTGAATAGGTTAGAGATAACAACTAGGAAATAATGATGTTAAAGAAATATTAATAGTTGTGAAAAAAACATGCTGATCGAATTATAATCGAAAATTAAGCGAAAATGCATAACTATACAAGGTGTAAGGGACAGCCCTCCGCAAACTTTAAGGGCGTAGCGACATCTATGACGCCACACAAAAACTACGAAGAAAATACGAAATCCTGCATCGCGCAATCAAAGTTCTCCGCGCGATTTGAACATATACGACAGCCCGACATCAACTATCGGGCAGTCGCCCACCAGACTATAACATCCTGTCTGGTTGGAGGATCCTCCCTTTTCAAAGGAGGTATGTTGGACTTTACTCTCTCTTCCGCATACCTCCAAAAGGGCTTGCTCAGTAGACGAAACTGAACCACCTTCCTCAATTTTTTTTTTTCAGGAAACGTTCAAAATATCGGTCTCTTCATATAAATTGTCCAATCAAGTTTATAATTTTGTATGGTAAGGCTGATTTTTTTTTCTTTTCCTGAAAAAAAAATCTTGTGGAAGGTTGTTCAGTTTCGTCTACTGAGCAAGCCCTTAAAGTTTTTGGAGGGCTGTCCCTTAACACCTTGTATAATAATACGGGGTGTCTTTGAAATCGATGCTTAATTCATGAATTCCCCAAGCGACCACCGGTGGCCGCGCATCTATTGTCTTACTATTGTGTCTCTAATTGACGGTATCTGAAGGGTTAAACGAATACCACGGATCCAGTACATGATTCTGGACCCCCCAGTGGTGGAATTTTTCGTCGGCTTTTTCGTAATTAAAAAAAAAAACTGTTCTGTTTTTTATTTAAACTGTGTAAAATCGTTATTTTAACCGACCGTTCGACATATTTTAGTAAAAAAAACAAAAAAATAATAATCCGTCCGTCCTGTTGGTCTAGTGGATAGTGGCCCTAACTGCTATGCCGGAGGTCGTGGGTTCGATTCCCACCCAGGACAAATGTTTATGTGATGAGCATAATCATTTGTTCTGTGTCTGGATGTAATTTATCTATAACTAGCTTTGCCCGCGCGGCTTCGCTCCCGCTCTTCCCTACTCCACCCTACTATACCCAACTCTACCCTACTCTACCCTACTCTAACCTACTCTACCCTACTCTACCCTACTCTACCCTACTCTACCCTACTCTACCCTATACTACCCAATTTTTTTTTTCCATAAGAACCTTCTCCTCACAATAACAATCACAACAAAAAAAAAATCAGCCAAATCGGTCAAGCCGGTTTCATGCCAAGTCGTGACAACAGAAAACGGGGGTCATTTTTATATATATAGATATGTATGTATTTAGAAATATAAAAGTATGTTTATCAGTTGTCTAGTCTGCTTAGCTTGGGACTAGACGGCGTTGTGTGATAGTTGTGGAATATATTATCGAATATTTTTTATTTTTTAATTATTAAAAATATTATACAAAATTCTCAAGTCGTTTGACTTTTTTGTGTTTGACTGCGATCCCACGGGGTGACCCAGTGGTAACAGACTTATGACTTGTAGGTCGTGGTTCAAACCCAGCCAGGTGCATTACTTTGTGTAATTTATTTCATCACCACTGCTCTCAAAACGGTGAAGGAAAACATCGTGAGGAAAACGGTCTTGTCCTAGAATCAAATATTCGAAGACATCCACCAACCCGCACTGTGCCCGCGTGTTGGATTACAGCCCATTCCCTCTCCTAGAGAGCAGGCCTGAGTCCCAGCAGTGGGAACATTAAAAAGATGTTGATTATACTAATCAACATCGACATTATTATTATCATTATTTCCTTTTTTTCTCAATAAACATATAAATTATATTTTTAAATATTTCAATAAAAAATAAAAAAACATTTAAAAATATAAAAAATAGTGTCCCACCGGTATCGGGAACAGGGTCCAAGCTACCGGCGGTCAGGGCTCCAGAGAAAGGAACCTCCTGACTATACGAGCTGTGTCCAGAATTACCGCTTTCTGAATCAAGCCCTTGATCCAGCCGCCTAACGAGAGCCTCCTAAGGTGTTGGTCGAGGCTCTTGGCTATTAAACCGTTGGCTGACTATTATTATTATTAAAAAGTGTAGTGAAACAATAAATACTATTATTACGAAATATCACAACTAAAGAACAATACTATTTAGTCTAGCGATACCATTAGTTTTTCTTCAAATTTAAGTCCGTAATTCCGTATACACACTTAACAATAACACACAGACTTTCGACTTTTCACAACACAGCACTTTATACACGTGCGACAAATTAGTCGCAGACACGTTATTCGATCGCAGCGCGTAGCTAGGCACTGTTTTGTGTATTACGAATCATAACTCAATAGTATATCTATTATCAGTTATGGTCAAAGATCAATATTAACCGACGGTCACGTATTCTGCCTAAAATTGATCTGCCTCTGTGAGGAAAATTTTAAGCGATCATTTTAGCACATTAGGGTATGCTATATTTAGGGTTCCGTACCTATAGGGTAAAACAGGACTACGCTGTCCGTTCGTCTGCCTGTCCTGTTCCCAATAGCAGGGCATGTCAATAGATGACTTTTCAAGCTAAAAAATTAAACCGACTTCAAAAAGTACAAAATAATTTTAATTTCGGAAGTCGGTGTTTCTGTGTTTCTGTTTTTTATTTTTCACTTTTTAGTTATAGTAGCACCACTAAAAAGTACCTACCCTTCAGCTAAACATAAATTACCTTATAGCCAGAGTGCATCTCAGAACGATTCTAATAATCCCAAATACGGTTATATTACATGAATTTACCTTCCGGCTTTATCACCAGATCAGTTCGATACATCCCCTCCCCCTTTTCTTTCAGTCACTCATCGACTACAAGTATAAACAAAGCAATTTTACTTGTTACGACAATTCTGCTATGATTCTATGAAGAGTTCTGTTCCATATCTTCGAAGTTCATGATCAGATCATAACAATATTTTCTATGGGACCAACATGGAAGCATAACTATTCAAACAAAAAAAAATTTTCAAAATCGGTCCACAACTGACCGAAATATCGGTGACTTACATACAAAAAAAAAAACATACATTCAGCCGAACATAGAACCTCCTCCTTTTCGATGTCGGTTAAAAAACAAAATCTGTCGGTCTGTCACCTGTCTAACAATCACGGTTCATGAAATACAGCCCATTTCATGAACCGTGATTGTTAGACAGTTGAAATTTTCACATATGATGTATTTCTGTTGCCGCTATAATAACAAATACTTAATTCAGAATAAAATAAATGTTTTAGTGGGGCTCCCGTAAAGCAAGCGTGTTTTTTTACCATTTTTTGCTACAGGCAGTTCGAAATCTTTCGTGCGCACTCTGACTCGCACACGGCCTGTTGTTTTTTTCTGGAAACCAAAAACCAGCAAGAGGTAAGAAGGTGTAGAAAACCTGTCTTCCAGTTGCTGCGACTTCTGAGTGACCAGAAAAGTGCCGAAATGAGTCTCGAGAGAACGAAAACACATTCTTGTATGTCGAAACGAAATGAGTCAAAATAACAGCGCAGCAGAAAAAATAAAACATGATTTCCACTACCATTTATATGAAGCCAGAGACAAAACAGAGGCGAAGCCTTTGGGAAATGGAGCTTAAATTTATTGAAAATATTGACACCCTATGGACTTTAGTGCGTTGGAGTATAACAGATCTTTCTAGCCCCCTCCAGAGGTCATCCAAGAAGACATTTCATGTTTTTTAAATTTTCGTTTTTTTTACTTTGCTTAAATTCTTGATACTCTCGATACTCAAGCATGCAGAGTTCTAAAGCTAAAAATCACCATAATCGGTGAATATTTAAAGGTTGCACAACGCCAATTAAGTTTTCTCATACAGTCACCAGGAAAATAAATAAAAATTTAATCTTCAGTGAAGATTAAAATCACCATAATCCTCATTAATTTTATAAAAGCAAAAGTGAGTTTGTTTGTTTGTTTGTTACGTCTTCACGCCTTAATGGCAAAACCGATTTTGATGAAACTTGGTACACAGATGGACCATGTCCTGGAATAGAACATACAACTTTTTATCCCAGAAGTATGTTCCCTTGAGATAAATTTCTGCAATCACGCGGGCGAAGCCGCTGGGAGCAGCTAGTCGGTTAATATTTAGAGGTTGCACATCGCCAATAAGAATATTGGCTCTTCTGTCGTGTCTACAATAAAAGCTTAATCTTTGCTCACTCATTTGTGATTGGCAGGCTAGTATCAACAAAACTGACTGGTCGTTAAATAAAGAAGTTTATATCACTTACATTGTATTTTGAATGAAGATATTTAAACATTTCATTAGATAAACTCTCTCGTAGTAACTAGGTTATTGAGTTCACTCAAATATCAACTTTATATTTGTACGTTTAAGTTCATTTTTAGGTGATTCGTTGTTCTAAAGGCCCTTAATGGATGGGTAGCAATGGCGGTTGAATTTTGTGTTAGACTAGATCTATACTAATATTATAAAGAGGTATAATTTGTAAGTTTGTATGTAGGAGGTAATCTCTGGAAGTACTGGTCCGATTGCTAAAATTTTTTCACCGATATAAAGCTGCTTTACTCCTGAGTTACGAAAGATATATTTTTGGTAAGCGGGCGAAGCCGCAGGGAAATAAATAATATATACTTACCTAACGTTATCATAATTATTTTATAACTAAATCGAATTGGATACCAGTGGCTCTATCTATTGTCAAGAGATGGTACTAAAATTGTCTTGAATATAATTTTCTCCATATCAATGAATATTACTGGCTCCATCTATTGTCAGATGGTACTAAAATTGTCTTCATTATAATTTTCTACATATCAATGAATATTAGTGGCTCCATCTATTATCACGGGATGGTACTAAAAACCTCTTCAATTCAATTTTGTCCATTTCAATTTTATATTCTTTATCGTGTTCATATGGTCCAAAATACAACGGGTTCCAAAAAATTTATAAACTTACCTGGATGACGTCATCTACATCATACATCAGAGTTTTTTTTTAGTGGTCATTAGGAAATACCCGTGTCCTTGGAAGTTCACATATACTAACTGCAGGTCATATAAAATATTTGTTTCATGCGGGAATCCAACCCGCGACACGCAGCACAGCAGCCTTTCTCTCAACCACAACGTCAACCGTGTAGGTCAACTCAGGACTACGAAGAAACTTGACGCGCAGCCGTGACCATGGCGTGGTGGACACATTTTACTTTGTCACGTATACAACATTACTTTTAGAATATGCGAAACCTTAATATACTCGTAGTTTGTTCAGAATCTGTAACTGAACCGATTCCAAAAATTTTTACACCATGTTTGGTTTTTCTCAAAGATATTTAAAAAAAAGTCACAAGTTACCACCACCGATACTAAGTACAACACAGTTCACGGCAGGTCATTGCGGACAAATATCAGCGCACAGCTGGATGGCCCGGTGACTATGTATTTGTGCGGTCAACCAGGTAACTTTTTTTTTATTATTATTGATAGGTTTACGCTTAACCGCTATCTCACCTGATGGAAAGCGACGATGCGGTTAACGATGGAACGCGCTTACCTAGAAGAAACCTATTCACTCTCGACTTAAAGATTCCCAGGTTGTAGCTATCAGGAAACACAGACTCCGGCAAGGAGTTAAATTCCTTAACATAACAAGTTTCTGATTTTTCATGATACAGTTATGAAATTTTGTACATTGATTCTTTACATAAAAATACTAGACACGTGTTCCAGGTGTCGCATATACTAAAATTAATTAGGTGTTGTAATGTAGATGACTGTGACAGTAAAGAGACCATGTCCAAATTCATCATCATCATCATTCCAGCCGAAAGACATCCACTGTTGGACATAGGCCTCCTCCAAGTGTCGCCTCTGAACGGTCCTGTGCGTCTCGCATCCATTGGGTTTCCGCAACCCTTACCAGGTCATCAGTCCACCTGTTCAAATTAATTATCAAAGTAACACTCACCCATAATCTTCTTCGGAGGCACCTTCCTCTGCTCTTTCTCTTCACTCTCGTCCCTCCGCATCATCTTCCCCTCCCCCTGCCACTTCCGCTTCCGACCCTCCCTCTCCTCCAAATACATCCCTAGTTCCTCCTCCCTCCCTACCAAAGCCAGCCTCACACTAGACTCCCAGGTATAGCTATCCTCTTTTCTGCTATCATGCATACTAAAGTCCTTGTCTTCTGAATAAAATTCCATCACAAAATGGCCATGCCAACACAAATGTCACTGAATGATGAATGAGAATGAATGAATGATTGTAAAAGAATGAAGGAAACACGTTAAAATAGAACGAAGAATGAGTTGTACAACTTTTTGATTCCTGTTGTTTCTCTTTGGCGGTGACTCTGAAGTAGTTCGTTCTCTATTTTCATGAGCATGTTGGTGTTCCAACGGCAGATTTGGTACTCTATGTGGGGAAGGAGGCCCGGGGAGGTTTTTCTGTAAGGGTTTCGGGTCTGATGTGTGTTCGCGAGGGTGGGCTCCATGTGGCACGAAGGTTTACTGGTGAACCTCTCGATTCTTAGCAGCGTGAAGCCTGAGGCGGTATACTACGGCTCCTGGAATTAAGATATTATTGCTTTAGTTTATTGGGTTGAATAAGGTAGGTTCTAAGAGAGGGTTATTTTTCTCCACAATTATCACATAAGGCTGCCCTTGCGCGTCGCACATACTGTATGGATCAGAATGTTGGGCTGTGAAAAAGAAGGATGAAAAAAGATTGCATGTAGCGGAGATGAGTGTGACGCGAATAGATAAAGTGAGAAATTAGTATAATGAGGAAGTTTGAAAGTGGCGCCAGTGACTGAAAAGTTGAAAGGTAATCGGTTGTCTTGGTATGGTCATGTGAAGAGGAGGGATAAAGCGCATATTACTAAAAGGGTTCTGAGTATACATGTCGATGGATGGAGAGGTAGGCGGAGGCCAAAGAAAAGATGGATGGATTGTGTGAAGAGTGACATGAAAGAAAAGGAAGTTAGTGATAGCATGACGGGTGACAGGCTAGAATGGAAGAAAAAAACGTGTTGCGCCGATCCCAAATAACACGGGACAAGAGCCGGAAGATGATGAGCCATACTAGCTGCTCCCAGTGGCTTCACTGACGTGAAAGAAAAAATTTGTTCATTCCTTTTCTGGTACTTTTCGCTACACGAATGTCCTACCAAAACTTTGCTAGAATAAACCTGCCCTAGTTGAGACAAGGCTCTAACCTCCAGACATAGCTCTCCATCCAATTACCCACAATAACCATAACTCTACCTGTCAACTGTTATTCTCTTCATGACAGTAACTGCACTACCATTCCTAAGGTCCACGCGGTCTAGATCTAAATTATTCACTTAGTTATATATGGCAAGACCTTGGACATCAATTCTATTTGCACTGCTGTGCTCGCGACAATTGAATGCCACGTGATACAAGATGGCGGACTTGAGAAAGAAGACATTTTGTTTCTGTAAAGGTCATCGGGTTGAAAAAAAGATATGTGTGTATTCCGCTGGTGAAGCGGTCTCAACGTGACACTTTTTTTTTTTGGTGGGCAAATATCATCCAATGACAAACTCTTGGGCGGAGCGGGAGATAGTGTCAGACTCTTATTGACTAAAAATCCACCCCGTTCCTTCTAGCCTCTTCATACCGGGGCACGACCTTACTTTTGGATAACCCTGGCCCCAGTAGGCTTCGACCCAGCTGGGCCCTTCCTGTTGCTGACAACGCCTTGAGGCGCGCGGGAATAGTGTCGCCGTCGACGTCTTGGGCTCGGTCCGGACAGTTACCGGACCGTCGCACAGCGAGCTACCCATGGCTCGCCGTCCACAAGCGCTTACAATATGACTATGTTTCCAAAATATCTAATGAAAAATGTGTAATAACGTCATAATCGGGTAAGAGCGGTTTTATGAAAAACCGGGAAAATGTGAGTCATGATGCACCACCTTAGGGATAATGTTGAGTAGGTAACAGTACTCATAAAAACCAATTTCGAATCATGTTTTCTGCACATCGCAATTGTTTTCGATTGACGATGACATCGCTAATAAAGTGCAATTAATTTATTGAAAAAAAGGGTCAAAGTTTCAATTCATCGGTGCCTTGGGCTGCGGAATTTCCACTGCCCTGAAACGCAACGGAAGGAACACAAGTGGGTTTTTAACCAACTTCTAAAAAAGGAGGTTCTCAATTCGGATGTTTGTATGTTTTTTTTTTATGTTTGTTCGCGCATAACTTCGTCGCTTGCCAACCGATTTGAAAAAATATTTTTTTGTTGGAAAGGGTATACTTCCCAAATGGTCCCATAGTCACCAAGTTGGGATCTTTTTTTTTTTTTTTTTTCTTTTTCTGTCGACGGGGAAAATCATCATTGACGAAACCCGCTGTTGGGTGGAGCGGGAGACAGTGTCAGAGTCTTACTGACTAAAAACCCCGCGCCGTTCCTTCTAGCCTTCATACCGGGGCTCTAGTTTCCTTTCGGATAACCCCGACCCCGGTAGGCACCAAGTTGGGATCTGATGATGGAATCTTGGCGAAATCGAGGGAACTCTTCAAATTCAATTCAATTTTTTAGTGAAGTCGGTTATTTTTTTTTATAAAAATGTTTTTTAGTCAGTAAAAGTCTGACACGCCCTCTTGCGCTGCCCTAGAGCGGAAGACATCATTAAATGATTTCTCACCTTAGATTTTAAAAAACCGGTCCAGTGCGAGTCTCAATCATTTCTTGATAATTCAATAGTCCCTTTAAATCGTTTATCTACACTTCTACACTCATCATCTTCCTGCCCTTATCCCGTTTTATTTGGGGTCGGCGCAACACGTTTTTTTCTTCCATTCTGTCCTGTCGCTCGTCACGCTATCACTAACTCCCTTTTCATTCATATCACTTCTCACACAATCCATCCATCTTTTTTTTGGCCTCCCTCTCCCTCTCCATCCATCCACATGTAAATTCAAAACTCTTTTAGCAATATGCGTTTCATCTCTTCTTTTTACATGACCATACCAAGACAAACGATTCCCTTTCAACTTTCACACACACATCTACACTTCTACACTAATATACTATAATAAAAAGTTAAGGTTTGTTTTATGTTTATTTTTTTATATTTTTGTTTATAGAAGGTAATCTCTGAAAATACTGGTCAAATTGCAAAAAAATTAAACTTTATTTCACCGATAGAAAACTGCTTTATATTTTATATATGCGGGCGAAGCTGCAGGCAAAAGCTAGTCTATACTCTATACTTATAATAAATCTGTAGAGAGGTCAATTCTGTACATGAAATATATTTCCAAAATAACTATCAGGGGGTGATTAGTGATCGATACTGATGCCAAAAATGCAAACAGTAAAATTTTTGTCTGTCTGTCTGTCTGTCTGTCTGTCTGTCTGTCTGTCTGTCTGTCTGTCTGTCTGTCTGTCTGTCTGTCTGTATGTTCTTTATAGAAACAAAAACTACTCGATGGATTTTAACGAAACTTGGTACAATCATTCTTTATACTCCTGGGCAGGTTATAGTATACTTTTCATCACGCTACGATCAATAGGAGCAGAGCAGTGAAGGGAAATGTTGGGGAAACGGGAGAAATTACTCCATTTTTTAAGCTTCCGTCGCGTTTGCAGCCTTAATGGTTAAAGCTACACAGAAATCATGTATAACGGAAATGTTCTCCTTAAAATTATATAAAAAATATCCTAAGACAGCATATGTCTATCTTTTATGGTTGGCACAATAACACGTTTAACTCCCGATAGCTTAGCAGTTCGGAGCTTTCTGTTTATTTTTGTCTACTCTTACATTTATAACACACTAGCTTCTGCCCGCGACTTCGTCCGCGGAAAATTTCTTGTTTTAAAATAAGATTACACTCGATTAGACGATGCGCACGTTCAGCGCTAGATTCCTGAGCACGGGCCTGTGATGTTATGGCATTTTGCCTAGCGAGCCGCTGCGAGCGCTCAGCGCTAGTCTCCCTATCCCTTGTCTCAGAGACATGCTGCCTTAAATGAGATAGACGCTGCGCACGTTCAGCGCTAGATTCCCGAGCACGGGCCTGCGATGTTATGACATTTTGCCTACCAAGCCGCCGCGAGCGTTTAGCGCTAGTCTCCCTATCCCTTGTCTCAGAGACATGCTGCCTTAACTCAGATAGACGGTGCGCACGTTCAGTGCTAGTTCCTCGAGCACGGGCCCGCGATGTCCTCACATTTTGGCTAGCGAGGCGCTGTGAGCGCTCGGAGCTAGATTCTCTAGCGCGTGCTTGCGAAATATATTCTCTATTTCTCGAGAGGCGCTGCTCATTTTCAGGGGCAGATTCTTCCGTACGGCGTACTCGAGCAGCTCTTGTCTGTGATGTCTGCCGGGACAGTTGAGATTTCCTTTTAGACATGCTCTCAACAAACTACGCACAGACTTGAAAACAATTATGAACAAAAGGAGAGCGACTCGAACACCGTCCGCCTTTACAAAACAAAACAATCGTAATATCGAATAACTCGTATCGATTATTATGATAGAACGAAGTACGAAACTACGAACATACAAAAACGTACAACGAAATTACGATATTTTCGATTATGAGGTATCTATCAACAACAACAACCATACGAACGAAACAACCGAAACCAATAAGCAACTGACAGAAGAACTCCAACTAACGACAACGTGGGCATAATAATTCGAGAGGGTCATCAATCCACAGAAAGTCTTAACACCGCGATTCAGAAAAATTACGTAATTGCAGAACGCCATCTATGGGCAAATAGGTGAAACGTTGGGCACGCCACTATTATGGCGGTAAGTCCCCTCTTTGAGGCGTGGCTGGAAAGGCCTCACGGCGTCCTTACCTTCCGCATGACACAGGTCCTCACCGAACATGGCAAGTTCGGGAGGTTCCTGCACCGAATTAAAGCGGAAGAGACGCCCGAGTGTCGCCACTGTGCGGAACACCCGGAGGACAAGGTGGAGCACACAGTCGAGGTGTGCCCTGCCTGGGCAGAGCATCGCCGTGCCCTCGTGGGGGCGATCGGCGGCGGACACCTCTCGCGGCGGGCTCTGGTTGAGGCCATGGTCCTAAGTGAGGAGGAATGGCAGGCGGTCGCCTCCTTCTGCGAAGCAGTAATGCTAGCAAAGGCGGAGGCAGACCGCATCAGGCAACGGCGCCCCCGCCGCCGCCGCCGGGATTCCGATCCCGATTTCCGGCCACCGTAGACGCGGGCTCGCGGACGGCGAGCCATGGGTAGCTTGCTGTCCGATCGTCCGGTAATGGACCGAGCCCAAGACGTCGACGGCGCGCACTGTTCCCGCGCGCCTCAAGAAGTTGTCAGCAACAGCAGAGGCCCAGCTGGGTCGAAGCCTACCGGGTCCAGGATTATCCGAAAGGGAACTCGTGCCCTGGTTTGAAGGCTAGAAGGAACGGGGTGGGTTTTTAGTCAGTAAGAGTCTGACACTATCTCTCGCTCTACCCAAGGGCGGGGGTTGTCATAAGATGATTTTTGCCCACCATAAAAAAAAAATAGGTAAAACGTCTGCACAATGAAAGTTACGCTAGGGGCATTTTGCGTTTTAGTAATTTTATATTATCTTCGAAACTGTATGACCAATTGCTATGCTGTAAATGGCAAATCTTATCTGTATAATGTTCTTGTGATACTGAAATAATTTATTGTCATAAAAATTAATATTTTGTTGCTCAAATAATCAACCAAACGTAAGTATGCCGAAAAAAAATATTTTTAATGCAATAAAAGAAGTATAAAAGATAAAAAATAAAAGATAGAGATATGGTACCGCGGACTTTTTTGTAGAAATAATTAAGACGAACCAGGTAGCCATACATTATTTTTAATTTTAAGCAACTGTTTAGGCAGCGCACGCAAATAATTCTATTTTATGAGGTATTTTTTTCCGACTTGCTAGACAAAAGTTGTGATAGCTCGGTTAATATACATGCTATAGAAACAATTTATAGCCTATAGCACTCAGGAATAATGTAGCTTTCTGCCATCTCGTTCCAGAGATTACCCCCTACATACAAACTTACAAACTTACAAACTTACAAATTTTACCTCTTTATAATATTAGTATAGATATAACACATTATCATCTATTAATTTTAAATAGGTAAGTACCTAGGTATCAAATCGGTTATTTCATTCTATTAGACGTAGTTTAGGTACCTACTTATACTTATAATAAATCTGTAAAAGTGAAAATTCTGTACATTGAAAATATAAAAAATAAACGGCAAACGGGCAAACGGGTTACTAGACCGACACCGAACTCAAAAATGTGATTAATTTTTTTTTGTCTGTCAGTCTGTTTGTTTAGGTATCACGCAAAAACTACCCGTCCGATTACGATGAAACTTGGTATAATTATTTTTTAATATCCTGGGCACCACACTGGGTACTTTTTATCCTGGGGAAAAGTATATACAATAAAAACAAACTTAATTTTGCGGTTCGATCCCTAGACCCGATTACTGTACCAACCACAAATAATAAGTTGGTCGTAGGTTACGTCACCCGCTGTGGAGTTCACTAAGGGGCGCTGCACATGGCTAAGATACTATAATATATGGGTAAATAATATGTAGTTTCCGTTTTCTAAACGTTTCGTAAATTGCGTTGGCGTCGAGTTAGATCACGCTATAGGAAAACTTTTTGGGAATAAAGAAAAGAGCGCGTTTTCCTATAACCCATTTATTAATTACATTGAACACGAAGACATTGGCACCATGTCTAAGGTGTGTGCACACTGTCACGCGCGTAAGTGGAAGGAAGAGATCTGGAACGTCTCGAATCGTCTCGCGCATCACGTTGTTTTCCAGTCCCCGGGCTCTTAGAATTCGACATCAGACGTTTCAGATCTTTGATTTTGACGACCCCGTTGTTGCTGGCATAAGCAACAGGATCCGCGTACGAAGTCGCTGGCAGAAGCTAGTTTCAAATAAATGATTTTGTTACATGGTCTATGGCCTCCTAGCGTGCATAATTTCTTCTGAATTCGATTACCTATTGGTTTGATCTCGAAGGAGGTTTAGAGGTAAGCGGAAAAGGGTGTAAAAACCCGCAAACCTCCGTTGAAAAGGGAGGATCCTCCAACCAAACGGGTCTTATGTCTACGTCCGGACAACTGCCCGAAAATTGATTTCGGGCAGTTGTATATGGGCTGTTGCAAATCGCGAGAAGAACTCTAATTGCGTAATGCAGGATTTCGAATTTTTAGTTCAACTGTGGCGCCATAGATGTCGCTACAGAGTTACAATTATATTCCATCATCGGAAGACTGGACGTTCAGCGTTGCGCCGCCGGTACATGGTGGACATTACCCATACGTACAAAGCGTTTTGGGCCCACATTCATTATGCGTACAGCTAAGGAGTGGAATTCCCTGCCGAAGTTTGTGTTTCCTGATAGCTATAACCTAGGGATAACCTAGGTGAGATGGTGGTCCAAAGCAAAAAAAAAAAAAAAGCCTATCAATAATCATCATCATCATCGTCATCTTCCTGCCCTTGTCCTGTGTTATTTGGGGTCGGCGCAACACGTTTTTTTCTTCCATTCTATCCTGTCACCCGTCACGCTATCACTAACTTCCTTTTCTTTCATATCACTCTATCACTCTTCACACAATCCATCATCTTTTCTTTGACTTCCCTCTTCCTCTCCACCCACAGAACAGAAGACTGTAAGATTCCTGTGTTCTGTGTCTCCACTCATCCATATGTATATTCATAGTTCTTTTAGTAACATGCATTTTATCCCTCCTCTTTACATGACCAAGCCTATCAACACTGCCCCCGTTAGTAAAACAGACGCATCTAACATTTTTTCCAGATTTTAGTTTTAAACATTGCCGGAATCAGGAAAAAAAAGCGCATCTGCCTGTATTTTTAATATTTTGCTAACACTCTCCAGTGCGGTTTTAACACAAGGAAAAAAGGCCCGATTTCCCGTTCCATTCATTGAAACCTTTTTTTATCCGTTTTTACTTATTGTTGCGAGTAGATACGTCTTTTTAACTATCAGGGGCAGAATAATAATAAAAAAAAAATGTCGCAAAAACTCCCTGAATACTTTTGCCTTAAAATCGCCAGTACCTATTAAGGTCCAACCAACGTCATGGAGATTTCCTTTCAAACGGTCCTAATTATTTAATTGGCAGGCTAGCACGCTCAGTTAATTGTCTTCACTGAATTTTATGTTGTCGTGGTTGTAAATTCATTGAAACTTGCGAAAAATTTAGGTTTTGATTGAAATCAAATGTTTAAGCACTGGCAATGGATAAATTGGTGGTAGTATTTTTTTGGTGTTAATTTATTGTGTTATAAGCAGAGATCGGAATTAGGTAGAGCTATTGATGTACTTGCATCGAAATGTTGATATTAATATGGATCAAATAAACGGCGTCAATTCGTCGAGATTGAATGTGAAAAAGGGGTGCCCCAAGGTTCAATTTTAGGTCCCTTTTTATTTTTAGTTTATATTAGTTGTTTGCAAAATAAACTTAATATGGTGTTGTTTGCCGACGACACTTCTTTGATTGATAAGATAAATAGAAGGACTAATAATCTAACCGACGAAAATAACGCCCTACTGAAGGTCCAAAACTGGTTCACTGCTAGTGAAATGGGGAAAAAAACTAAGTGTATAAGATTTTCCTTACCGAATGTCAAAAGTAGTGATTGTGACATTGTATTGAACAATGAAGAAATAGAACTTGTTGATAAAACGGTTTTCCTGGGGATTACGCTTGAATCAAGGCTACAATGGGGTCCTCATTTAACATCTCTAGCAGGACGGCTTAGCTCAGCTGCATATGCTGTTAGAAAAATCCGCCAATTTATGGATGTTGATACCGCTAGATTGGCCGTTGGGGCCAAAAGGTTTTGGAATGGCGACCTCGTGCCGGAAGACGTAGCGTTGGAAGGCCTCCTAAAAGGTGGGCCGATGACCTAGTAAGGGTTGCGGGTATCCGATGGATACGTGACGCACAGGACCTGTCGTTGCGGCGACGCTTAGGGGAGGCCTATGTCCAACAGTGGACGTCTTACGGCTGATATGATGATGATGATGATGAAGCTAGTACTACTATAAAATTCAGTTCCATTTTTCCAAGATCATTATCTATTAGGAACCATTGAAACAGGTGCGTTTTAATGATTCCACATAATATTGTTCTTGAGATACAACAGTATACCAAACGAACATCACAATATCCACTAGGATTTAATTTGCGTTAAATAAAGCAACCACTGAACTTTATTCCCTACTACTTAATAAAATCCCGCCAAAATCCTATGAAGAAGTAGAGTTCTTATGCCTCCCCGCACCAGGGCCTCAAAAAAACGCTGCTTCAAGTTTCTCTGGCCTCAAGCTGTCGCGCGCTTCAGCTGTTTTTTGCGGCGGTTTCTAGCTTTTTTTTGTGGCTACTTCTAGCTTTTTTATGTAGCCGCTTTTAGCGTTTTTTTGAGGCCTGTGTGCGGGGGGGACAGTAAGTGCCTGTATTTTCAGTGATTATAAAACAATGCTGATTGTAGATAGAGTCTTTCTGAAAATTCAAACCACTTAGGTAATTATTAAGGTAAAATGAAATTTGAAGTAGTCAACACTAGTTCAATAATGAAGGTTGATTAGGAGATCTTGATCATTGTTTACTGATAGAAAAACCTTATAAAAAGTATCAAATATAAGTATTTTATAAATGATTAATTCATGAATCCCCAAGCGACCACCGGTGGCCGCGCATCTATTGTCTTACTATTGTGTCTCTAATGGACGGTATCTGAAGGGTTAAATATTACACAAAATCCCCAAGTCGTTTGACTTTTTAGACAAACAAAAAAGGTTTTCCCAGATGTTTTTTTTTGGTTAATTTGTTTTTTGGACAGTCGTGGAATTGTCACTTTTTATTGTTTATTTTTGATAATACCTATCAAGCGTCGCCTGCGCAGGGAGAACCATTTTTCATAAAAAACTGCAAGTTCTTGTAATTTGCGACTTTTTAGCCTTAGACTTTTTAGGTGTCAATTATAAGTATTAGTATAAAAAGCAGATAAAATAAAAGGGTAAAATCTACAATTCCGTGATAAGGCCTGTTGTATTGTATGGATCAGAATGTTGGGCTGTGAAAAAGACGGATGAAAAAAGATTGCATGTAGCGGAGATGAGAATGTTAAGATGGATGTGTGGTGTGACGAGAATGGATAAAGTGAGAAATGAGTATATTAGGGGAAGTTTGAAAGTGGCGCCGGTGACTGAAAAGTTGAAAGGGAATCGTTTGTCTTGGTATGGTCATGTAAAAAGGAGAGATGAAACGCATATTGCTAAAAGAGTTATGAATTTACATGTGGATGGATGGAGAGGGAGAGGGAGGCCAAAGAAAAGATGGATGGATTGTGTGAGAAGTGATATGAATGAAAAGGGAGTTAGTGATAGCGTGACGAGCGACAGGACAGAATGGAAGAAAAAAACGTGTTGCGCCGACCCCAAATAAAACGGGACAAGGGCAGGAAGATGATGATGATGAGTATAAAAAGCAGATGAATCGAATTCATTAATAATGTTAGAACGACAGTACATAAAAGAAATACCTTCAAGAATAAAACTTGTGCCACACGAAAAATAACCATAAGTAATCCACATATCCTCACCTTTTAACGAGTCCTTAACAACGCATAAAGAAAAATATCATTCAAAGGGGGTCCAAATAACTCATCACAATTTTTTTTACACAGCCATATTGGCGAAACACATATCCATTATCTCTCTCCAACCGTCTCCGTCCTTCAAAAATATCATATCAGTCCACCATTTTGGATTCCATAAACAAAAAAATAAACAATTCGAAATCGTTAAATCAAATCACGCGCTAAAAAACCGGATATCCGTTCGTACTTTTTTCGAAATTCAAATCAAATTACCGCGGGCGGTCGGCGCGCGCGGACGTCAAGACTCTGAGCGTCTATTGCTAAATTGACGGTACGTACGTAGACGGTCAAACGAATAAGTACGCAATATTGTCATTAATTCCCTGGCCAATAGTGGAGTGGAACGCGAACGTCGTGTGGATGTCGGGAATTGGGTCCACTTGGCAGGCGCAGGGTCATACAACGTCGGGTCAAGACGCTGATGGGTACTGCTTTGTGTGCAGAGGGTTCCATACATTGCTCTTTTAAAATTACTGCGTGATTGCTGTCAGCAGTATCGCAATCAATTGGGAAGTTTATGTGACCTATCAACTTTGAACCCGTGTATACACCTAAATCAATTTGGCTAGCAATTTGATGATCAAAATTGCACTTGTAAAACTTTCTTTGCAAAATTAGTAGAAAAAGAAGGGTCAGGGGGAATCAGTGGAACAGATTAGAGTATGCGATTGAATGCGAATGCGATACAGTGCGATTCAAATAAGAATGGGACTCTATCTGTCAAATTTTACAGTCAAACGGGGTGATTATCAACAAACAATCTAAATTAGCTACATGTCTGATTAGTCATAATTAGTAAATAAAAATTGTTTCTTTCAACAGAAATCTTATTTTGCTCACCTTGCCTTTTTTATGGTGGGCAAACATTATCCAATGACAATCCCCGCTCTTTTGTGGAGCGGGAGCTAGTGTCAGACTCTTACTGACTAAAAACCCACCCCGTTCCTTCTAGCCTTCATACCGGGGCTCGAGCCCACTTTCGGATTACCCTGGCCCCAGTTCATACCGGGGTCGAGCCCCCTTTCGGATTACCCTGGCCCCAGTTGCTCACCTTGCCTAACCGGTCAATTTGACAGCTATGACGTGACAACATTGTGCTAAATAAATCCTATTTTTACTTGAATCGCATAGTACAAAACTGCGCACACGCATGTAGATATTTTTATTCGTCTAATGTTTTAGGAGCCGATTGCAGCAGTGACAAATTTCAACGTATATCAAACGACGGTTTTCAATACACTAACGAAAATATAGATAAACGGGGGTCGACGCACGACTCGTGGGGGTCGCTTAGCGCCCAGTCTGTTACTACAATACAATAAATGGAGGCGGGAGCGAGCTTGCACACTTTTTCGCACTAGTACGGAATACAATAAATTGCGTGCCTAAAAACGGCAGGGATAAGAGTGGGTGTATTGAAAAATCATTAAAATGTGTTCTACATAGGTATCTCTATAGAAAACTTAGTTCTGGTATTCTATACAAAAAATATGAAACTGGCTGAACGCACTAACCGTACGGGAGCGAAAAGAAAAAAAAAATCATTGTCCTGCTTGTCCCGCCAAAAAGAGTCTTTAATGACAGAATATATTAAATCCAAGATGGCCGCCGCTGCGAGCGTGTGCTAGTAATAAACAATTCAATTGCCGCCATTTACTACTAAGTAATGTATTGGAAAAGCTAGACTTTACAATTGTACCATATGCAATATAAAATAATAGCCATAGACATCTCTAGAATAATCTCAGTATTCGCCCCATTTTTTATGGTGGGAAATTCATCTAATGACAGCCCCAGCTCTTGGGCGGAGCGGGAGATAGTGTCAGACTCTTACTGACTAAAAACCCACCCCGTTCCTTCGTGCCTTCTTACGGCTGGAGCTACTCTTTCGAAACTAACCTTGGCCCCAGTAGGCTTCGACCCAGCTGGTCCCTTGCTGTTGCTGACAATTCTTTGAGACACGCGGGAACAGTGCGCGCCGTCGACGACTTGGGCTCGGTCCGGACGGTTACCGAACGGTCGGACAGCGAGCTACCCATGGCTCGCCGTCCGCAAGCCCGCGCATATGGTGGCCGGATATCGGGATCGGAATCCCGGCGGCACCGGCGAGAGCGCCGTTGCCTGATGCGGTCGCTCTCCTCCTAGCATTACTGCTTCACAAAAGGAGGCGACCGCCTGCCACTCCTCCTCGCTCCTGACCACGGCTCCGGAGGGCATTCGCCCCTTTGGCACCCAATCAGTTTAGGTACATAATGTCAAACGCGCAAAACGACGGAGAAATTCAAAGCATCGTCGGTACCATTCAGTGGTCGTTTGATTTTGTCACAGCATCAAGGAACCGCTGACTTTCAATTCGATACCTCCATGCGTGGAGAGCAGTGGTGGCCGAGTAAGGAGAGCATTGGTGGCCGAGTGGTAATAGCCCCGACTTACGAGAACTTGTAGGACGCGGGTTCGAACCCGGACAGGCGCATTAGTTTTGTGTGTAATTTATTTCATCACCACTGCTCTCAAAACGGTGAACGAAAACATCGTGAGGAAACCGGCATGTCCTAGAACCAAAAACACGAAGATATGTGACATTCACCAACTCGCATTGGGCCCGCGTGGTGGATTACGGCCCATTCCCTTTCCTAGAGAGGAGGCCTGAGTCCCAGCAGTAGGAACATTAAAAAGGCTGATGATGAGGCTCCATGCGTTCTCGGAATGAAGGGTCTTAACAGACAGACAGACGGACGGACAACAACGTGATCCTTTTGAGGTACGGACCCCCAAACTTAATTCGCACTTGCACAGTTTTTTATTTCCTTTTGAGGTACAGAACTCTGCTTGGGCGGAGCAACGCCGTGCCCTCGTGGGGGCGATCGGCGGCGGAGACCTCTCGCGCCGAGCCTTGGTTCAGGCCATGGTCCGGAGCGAGGAGGAGTGGCAGGCGGTCGCCTCCTTCTGCGAAGCAGTAATGCTAGCAAAGGAGGAGGCAGACCGCATCAGGCAATGGCGCCCCAGCCGCCGCCGCCGGGATTCCGATCCCGATTTCCGGCCACCGTAGACGCGGGCTCGCGGACGGCGAGCCATGGGTAGCTCGCTGTCCGATCGTCTGGTAACTGTCCGGACCGAGCCAAGGCGTCGACGGCGTGCACTGTTCCCGCGCGCCTCAAGGAGTTGTCAGCAACAGGAGGGGCCCATCTGGGTCGAAGCCTACCGGGGTCGGGGTTATCCGAAAGGAAACTAGAGCCCCGGTATGAAGGCTAGAAGGAACGGCGCGGGGTTTTGAGTCAGTAAGACTCTGACACTGTCTCCCGCTCCACCCAAGAGCGGGTTCCGTCAATGATGATTTTTCCCGTCGACAGAAAAAAAAAAGGTACAGAACTCTAAAAATTAACAAACAAAAAAAATCTAATCAACAACCACCCAACATAACCTCCAAATTTTTTTTCGCTAATCCAAAAATCTCCAAGCCATCAAATTCATAAGGACAGACAGAGAGACAATTAAACACAATGAGAACTAATAAAGAAGCGTACATCGGGTACAGAATCGTTTTAATTGTAACTTATTGAACACAATTAAGGAACTGTCATGGTGGCTTGCGAATTTTATTTAAACTACGGTGGACCGGTAGTTGTGGCGACGCTTGGGGGAGGCCTATGTCCAGCAGTGGACGTCTTTTGGCTGATAACCATCATATCTGATGACGTTAGCAATGGTTCAAAATGGCTGAACCACTGCATCACTAAAGAAAACATCTTTTTTTAGGTGGAAAACTTCCCATATCATCTCCCGCCCTTGGGCGGAGCGGGAATGTCACTTTTACTGACTAGAACCACAAAATAGTAGATAGACACAAAAGAGTAGATGGACTTCTGTACCTATGGGTACAGAAGTTAATCTACATCCAAAGCGCGCTCGAACAACGCACACATAGACACCGCTCACAGGCACGATATCTCGACTCAATCTCCGGTCGCACTCGAACAATTCGGCGCAATGTGCTGACCCTAGCGCGACCATAGAGCGTAGGTATAAAAAATGAAGTACATACATGAGATTGACTTCTGTACTTATAAATTTTGTGCTAAAACTATGGCTAAAACCCTTTCCTATGTTCCTTCGTTGCCTTGCATTGCATTCCAGAGCTTCTTTTCAGGGCAGGGTTTTCTTTTCAAAAGCGAACCCATGGCCCCAGTAGGCCTCGACCCTGCTATTTTTTTTATTTTATTTATGTCAGGCGTCTAGGTCCATATAAATTTCACATACAATATTAACAGTAAATTCATAAAAAATTTAAAATACGATAAAATTCATAATCAATGTCATTAAAGTTAAAAGTAGGTACACTAAAATTCATAATTCATGTCAAAAACTAAATAAATTAAAAATAAAATATCTTAATGACAAAAATAAAAATACTATTAAAATACAAGAAGTTAATGTCAAAAAAGAAAAATCAAAATAAAATACAATAATAATAACATAATTTTAAATATACACTACTGCACAGACACCGGGATTAATAATTCCTGCTAAACGGTCTTGCTTGAACATGTCTGCTGCAGCAATGTAGCATGTAGGCACAGTCCAGCCTGTCAGCAATCATTGCCAGGACTGCGTTGGAGCTGGCCCGTACTCTGCGCACCAGAGAGATACTCCGTCTGCGCATAGTCGCGTAAAAACAGGCGGTGTGATTCTGTGCGAACATGCCCGAGGCGCTGCAGAACCGAGGCAACCCCACCACAATCCTAAACGCATTATTGTAGAGAACGCGGAGGTCACTATAGCACTTCTTTGTATAACGAGCCCACAGGCTGCAGGTGTAAAGGCTATGCTCCTATGGTTTTGCTGATATCTACTTGAGGCGCGTGGCATACTACGCGCCGTTGACGACTTGGCCCCGGTTCGGACGGTTACCGAATCGGACGGCAAGCTCCCTCCTTAGTTAGCATTACTGCTTTGCAGAAGTAAGCCATGGTGGCTTACAGAACTAATATTTGAATGGCCTGCCATATGTATATCACAAGTAATTAAATCATGAAAGTTCCTTAAGTATGGACTGAATAAATGAATCGACTCATGTGGGTACGTGTGGATCTCACAAGTTTTTAGCCTCTGCGCACTTGGCCTTGTCTTGAGACAAGACAGTCTAGGACTGTTTTGTCTCAAGACAAGGCCCTTACGGTAAAAGAACTGAGATGCAAGCCTTAGATAAATTATACCCAGACACAGAACAAATGATCTGGGTGGGAACCGACACCACGACCGGCATAGCAGTCAAGGCCACTGACCATTAGACTAAGACACCTGTCAGTATTGAACAAAAATATACAGAAGCAAGTAACCAACCAGGATTGGGTTGCAGGATACTAAGTACATCAAATTCCACAGAAAACCTCATAACAAAAATTCCTGAACTCATCACAACCTAGTCAAAGCCATATACGACCTTCCACCATTGACCAGCCTCGCCCATCATTGTCCATTGAACCGTTGACCATTGAGCACCATGCCCTTGGACGGGACACCATGATGTCACCTCCTCGTGATTACAAAACTTGTCATTAAATCAGTAGCGTAATTTGGCATGGGCGAAGTGGCCCCGCGCACGGCCTCGCACGCACTCAAAGTGGCCTCGCACAAGCGATGGTTCTTTAAGAACGAGGATTTTTTATAATTGAAAAGCTCGCGTTTCAGCAATATTTCATCTGATGGTAAGCGACGATTTTTATTAGGTGCTAAAGGTAGCTCAGCCCCGGTATGAAAGGCATGAAGGAACGAGATGAGTTCTTAAGTCAGTAAGAGTCTGACACTATCTCCCGCTCCGCCCAAGGGCAGGGGAAGTTATTTGGATGACTTTTACCTACCAAAAAAAAGGAGGGAGAAATATCATCCAATGAAATACCCCACTCTTGTGCGGAGCGAGAGGGCCTGTCTGACTTTTACTGACTAAAAATTTACTCCTGTCTTGTTTTAGAATTTATGATAGACAAGCTTTTGCCTGCGTACATAATATATATAGTCAATAAAATATATATAATACTAGCTTTGCCCGCGCGGCTTTGCTCCCGCTCTTCCCTACTCCACCCTACTATACCCAACTCTACCCTACTCTACCCTACTCTACTCTACTCTACTCTACCCTACTCTACCCTACTCTACCCTACTCTACCCTACTCTACCCTACTCTACCATACTCTACCCTACTCTACCCTACCCTACCCTACTCTACCCTACTCTACCCTACTCTACCCTATTCTACCCTACTCTACCCTACACTACCCTAATTTTTTTTCCATAATAACCTTCTCCTCACAATAACAATCACAACAAAAAAAAAAGTCAGCCAAATCGGTCAAGCCGTTTTCATGCCAAGTCGTGACAACGGAAAACGGGGGTCATTTTTATATATATAGATAGCCTATGTCACTCAAGAATAAATCAGCTTTCTATAGATGAAAAAAATTTCGTAATTGGACCAGTACTTTAACCCTTCAGATACCGTCAATTAGAGACACAATAGTAAGACAATAGATGCGCGGCCACCGGTGGTCGCTTGGGGATTCATGAATTAAAAGCTTACCTCCGACAAACAAAAAAAAACAAACTTTACTCTTTATAATATTATTAATGTGATGACTTATGGCTCCGAAACGTGTTCGCTTACAATGGGCCTTATAAGAAGACTCAAAGTCACCCAAAGGGCGATAGAAAGGGCTATATGCTCGGAGTTTCCTTGCGTGATCGCATCAGAAATGAAGATATCCGCAGGAGAACCAAGGTTACCGACGTAGCTCGAAAAGTCGCCAAACTTAAGTGGCAATGGGCAGGGCACATTGCACGCAGAACAGATGGTCGATGGGGACGAAAGGTTCTGGAGTGGCGACCACGTACTGTAAGACGCAGTGTTGGAAGGCCTCCAACGAGGTGGAGCTACGACCTGGTCAGGGTCGCGAGAATCCGATGGATGCGTGACGCACAGGACCGGTCGTTGTGGCGGCGCTTGGGAGAGGCCTATGTCCAGCAGTGGACGTCTTTCGGCTGATATGATGATGATGATGATGAATATTAATGCAGAAAAGGCCTCGCTTATAAGCTTTCGCCCACGTCTAATTTAGTCCACACTACGCCCCTGCATTAAATTGACTGCAGATCTCTATCTAAGTAAATAGTCTGAATTGAACATGTTAGTGTGAGTGTATGAGTGACTGGTGATTAGTGAGCTGAGTATTTTTTTTGTATCACTATATAATATGGTATGGTCATGTAAAGAGGAGGGATGAAACGCATGTTGCTAAAAGAATAATGAGTTTACATGTGAATGGATGGAGAGGGAGGCCAAAGAAAAGATGGATGGATTGTGTGAGAAGTGATATGAATTTAAAGGAAGTTAGTGACAGCGTGACGAGTGACAGGATAGAATGGAAGAAAAAACACGTGTTGCGCTGACCCCAAATAAAAAGGGACAAGGGCAGGAAGATGATGATGATTACTGTATAATAAACATCATCATCTTTCTGCTCTTGTGCCATATTACTTGGGGTTGGCGCGCACGTTGTTTGTTTTCTGTTATCCTGTCAACCAGTGCCGTAAATAGGGCGGTGCCCAGGCACAGGGCGCAGTCCCCGAAGGAGCGCAAAAATTATATAACTAGTCCTTTTTATTTGTATTGTACTTTTTCTAGGGGCGCAGTAATTGCAGCTCGCACCGGGCGCATAAAAGGCTGGTTACGGTACTGCTGTCAACTAACTCCTTTTTCTTTCATGTTACTCCTCACACAACCCATCCATCTTTTCTTTGGCTTCCCTCTCCTTTTCCATCTACAAACAAGTACCCAATAAAATATGTATTTAAAACAACTATAACAGAGAGAGCAGTGGTAGCCGAGTGGTAATGGCTCCGACTTACGAGTTGGTAGGTCACGGGTTCAAACCCGTCCAGGCGCATTACTTTGTGTAATTTATTACATCACCACTGCTCTCAAAACGGTAAAGAAAAACATCGTGAGGAAACTGGCGTGTCTCAGAAACAAAAATCCGAAGACATGTGACATTCACCAACACGCATTGGGCTCGCGTGGTGGATTACGACCCATTCCCTAGGATTCCTAGAGAGGAGGCCTGAGTCCCAGCAGTAGGAACATTAAAAAAAGGCTGATGATGATCATACAACTACCAGCGGCTTTGCACGCGTGAAAGTAAAAATTGACCCATGGAAACAAACACCCGGCATAAACGGCGAGTCGTGGGTAGCCCGCTGTCCGACCGTCCGGTAACTGTCCGGACCGAGCCCAAGACGTCGACAGCGCGCACTGTTCCCGCGCGCCTTAAGGAGTTGTCAGCAACAGGAGGGGCCCAGCTGGGTCGAAGCCTACTGGGGCCAGAGTTATCCGAAAGGAAACTCGAGCCCCGGTATGAAGAGGCTAGAAGGAACGGGGTGGGTTTTTAGTCAGTAAGAGTCTGACACTATCTCCCGCTCCACCCAAGAGCGGAGGTTGCCACTGGATGACTTTTTCCCACAGTAAAAAAGAAAAAAAAAAACACCCGGTATAAAAAGTATGATTTACTCGTGTGCCAAATTTCATCTAAATCCATTCAGCCGTTCGACCGTAAAGAGGTAACAAACATACACATACATTCACAAACTTTCCTCTTCATAATATTAAGTTTAATAGACGAGATCACAATAACAACGGTCAAAAGTAATTCGCCTAATTAAATCAACTACATAAAACGATAACAACAAATAATGGAAGTTTCCAATGATCCTGTGTGTCTGATTGTCCTACTAGATTAATCGGTAACTGTTTATCGCTCGACAAGATCTGTCGCCGTCTTACTAAGGCGGTTATCACACTGCCACGCACCCCGCAGCGTAGTGCGTAAATGCGTGCCTTAACGTTGCTTGTATCTCCGTTTGTATAGAAAACACGCACAGTCCAACACACCGAAACTGCATTCACGCGCGTTCATGCAGATCACGCGGAGAAACACGCACTCACGCGCGTGGCTGCGGAGCGACACGCATGGTATGCCACACTGAGTCTCGTAGTACCGTACGTGATTTTGTGTGAAATGAGTGCGTGTGTGAGTAAATCTTCTCGATGAGTTTTGCTTCATACAGACGCCGCCTATACAAAGTGTGAATAGTGTACGTTTTTATGCTTCGGTGTGTTTTTGTCTTAGTAGTGTTCTGTATCTAGAGGTGTGTCCAAACACGGCGTGCAACGTGCGCGGCAGCTACGCGCGGCATTCGCGGGATACAAATTTGTCGCGTGGCTAGTTTAGACCTTTTGCGCGGCAGTGCTGCGCGGCATGTTCGAGACACGCCACGCTGTTTATTTCGTATTCAAACCACAATTAAAGCGGCCGCGTGTGTTGTAGCTCTGCTTATTATTCGTAAACTACGTAGAAGAAGGAATAGAAGAAAGTGTATTAAAAAAAGGCAGTGTTGGATGCGACCAGTCTTTCAACAGAGGCCAAAGAATCTGGAAGTAATCTATTACGAAATCAACTACCGAACGCCACAGTTTTTATGATTATCTTTGGAAGAATTCGAACATATACATACATTGGTAGAACCATTTATTAATAATTCCCGTTTCTCTCCCTTCTATAAGAACTCAAAAGACTTTTCATTTTCAATTTTAAAGCTGCTTTTGGTTGTCCGATTTTTTTTGCTATTTCATCCCATATATCTTCTCTCGCGTTATTATTGTGATATACTTTACGTCTAGTATCCCATAATGGACCATGGGAGCCATATATTTCAATAAGACGAATTGCTGTTTTGTTTTCCATTTTACTTGATAAAATACGTCCGTCCACACACAACCATTGGCGAACCATCACTAACACCGTTCGCGGCAGGGTGCTCGCGCGGCAGGTAGCGCGCGGCAGTCGTCCAATCATATTGCGGCTAGCAGCGCGCGGCAGCCGCGCTCGAATGCCGCGTTTTATTTGGACACACCTTAATTCATGAATCCCCAAGCGACACCCGGTGGCCGCGCATCTATTGTCTTACTATTGTGTCTCTAATTGACGGTATCTGAAGGGTTAAGTGTACTGGACAATCTTTTTTAATTTTCTGTCACTAGTTTCTCATTTTGTTAAATGCCATGCCTACCTGTTATTTGCATGATTACTGAAATGTTATTTTTTGATGTAAGTTTTATTTGTATTGTAAGTGATTGTGCTGTTGGTATGCTTATTACAAATAAATAAATAAATTAACAAGACGCACATACACGCGTGAGTGCGTAAAAAGCGCGCACGATGATGCAGATCTGCACCAAATGAGTAGATCAACCGTATGTACTCCCGCAAGTACGTGCGTACGCGCGTTTTTGTTTTTACGCACTGCGCTGCGTCACGGTAATAGTATCATACAGTATTGTAACTCGGCCGTATTTTTGAAATAAATGCCTACAGCCGCGCGGTACGTAAACATGCGATAGGGCTGCCCGCCTCCAGCATTCTAATTACGTTTGTCTAGTTTGTTTCCGTTTTTTTTTGTGATTGTAAATATACTTACTTTTATATATAAACAAAATACTTTGTGGATTGAATAGGAAGTGTTCAATAAAAATGCGTGTTGTTTTTTGATTGGTAGATATAAATAAAATGCATTTTTTTGTATTATTCATACACATAGTACAATAAACCACTATTATTAATAATAAAATACCACGTCTTTACTTTGAATTATACAAACTAACAATAATCGCGCGATAATTGTAAAAAAAAACCGTCGTGTCAGATCGTCACTGCGGCACAATTGCGACGGCCGCGACTGTCTACATGCCGAGACCATGCTACAACCGAGGCGCGTAGGTATAGCTCGCGTTTCATCCGTTTGTATGAAGTTGGAATACTGTATGATATTATTACCATGGCTGCGTGGTGGCAGTGTGATAACCGCCTAAGGGTCGCCGTATACGGGCCACACGCGACTACGCCACCACAAGACGTCTTAGACAGAACTGTCTGAGACGTTTTAGACCAGTTTAAGACGTCTCAGACAAAACTGTTTTGTCTGCGTCACGGGGCGCTAGGGCTGTTGATAAAATATCAATATATCGATATTTTCGATATCCAGTTCTGTCTAAGACGTCTTGTTTTAAGTGAGCGCAAGCCTTAAGACGCTACGCAAACGGAGACACTTCTTGTTCCAGTTATCGACGCCGAACACTAGCGCCAGAGATGCTTACATCGCGCAATCGAAATTTTCCGTTCCAATGTAGTTCGAAAATCAACCCTTCTTAACCCCAACGTATAAATAATACTTTCATATTATGACATTTAGTAAATAAAAATATTTTGATATTACAAACAGATTCCAAAATTTTATTTTTATGTATGTAGCTGGGAGTTGATGCATTTGCTGCTAAATTCTTCAAAAACATTAGAATATGTACATCCATATTCTAATGGTTAACAAATAAACTATGTACATTACGAAGACATGGCTTAAAGGACTTAGTGTCCAAGCCAAACACATTAAAAAAAATGCTTTGATGTGTTTTATGATACAGATAGCGGCACGGATCTTGAGCGTTGGCTTCAAGTTGCGCAGAAGTAAAATTTCGGGATTCTTTAGTGGTACGAAGTGGGACGCGGGGGCGGGGAGTATCAGTGATTGGCTCACCGCGCAATCGTGTCATAGACGTCATAATTCGTTCCCTGCGCTTGCTGCATGTATCTAACAACGACGACAATTGGCTCGCCAATGTATGGAATGCGCAAAGCGATCCCCACTCTGACGCCAAGCGCTCAAGATTCGTGCCGGTATCTGTACATATATTTTTGACATAAATGTCTAAAAATAAGGGTTAGAAATAAAACATAAACTTACCATTAACGACGAAAGCAGTTCTTCAAAATTATCTCCAAAAGTCAGAACAATATCTTGAAGATAGCAAAATTATTCTTCATCACATGCGCAATAGAGGTGCCAATTATTTCCATTAAAGTTCTATCAACAGACGGAGGCGACGAAGTCTTGCTATCTCGCTCTGACACGTGCGTTTCTCGTATATCTTTCTCTTTCAGCAGACGCCGTAGGAGTCACCAATGTAGCTGTGATTTATCTGTAATAGATGAAATGGAGTTTTTAGTTTTGTTTCTAGCACAGAACCATAAGCACAAAATAGACAGGTACAGAAGTCAATCTACAAACAAAGCGCGCTCGAGCAACGCACACATGGACACCGCTCACGGACACGACATCTCGGCTCAATCGCCCGGTCGCACTTGTACAATTCGGCGTAACGCGCTGATCCTAGCGCGATCGCCTAGCGTAGTTATAAAAAGTGAAGTACATACATGAGATTGAAGGTCAAAACGGTGAAAAGAAACATCGTGAAGAAACCGACATGTCCTGGAACCAAAAATTCGAAGACATGTGACATTCACCAACCCGCACTGGACCCGCGTGCTGGATTACGGTCCATTCCCTCTCCTAGAGAGGAGGCTTGAGTCCCAGCAGTGGGAACATTAAAAGGCTGATGATGATGATACATGAGATGGACTTCTGTACCTATCTATTTAGTGCCATAAGCGAATGAGTACAGTGGTCAACCACGACTTACGAATTGAAGGTTCAAAACCAACCAGGCATTACTTTGTGTAATTTATTCCATCAACGGTGAAGGAAAACATTTTGAGGAACTATATCTTCTATAATATGTCACAGGAAAATGAGGATATCAGGAATTTCGCGAAATCCCTAAAGATACCACGAAATCCCGGTAGATGTCGAATATTCTTGTTTACTACGTATGTATTCTTGCTAAAATTATGTAGTGATATAACAAAACACAGGTCAGACATTTTACTGTGTCCACGTGCCTAATCATGTCATGACTGGCTTGTTTGGTTTTACTTACTCCCAAACTAAAATCGAGCGGGCACGCCACAATTATGGAGGTAAGTCCCCTCTTTGAGGCGTCCTCACCAGACGTGGCCATGCCCTCGTGGGGGCGATCGGCGGCGGAGACCTCTCGCGCCGGTCTTTGGTTCAGGCCATGGTCCGGAGCGAGGAGGAGTGGCAGGCGGTCGCCTCCTTCTGCGAAGCAGTAATGCTAGCAAAGGAGGAGGCCGACCGCATCAGGCAACGGCGCCCTCGCCACCGCCGCCGGGATTCCGATCCCGATTTCCGGCCACCGTAGACGCGGGCTAGCGGACGGCGAGCCATGGGTAGCTCGTTGTCCGACCGTCCGGTAACTGTCCGGACCGAGCCCAAGACGTCGACAGCAGGAGGGGCCCAGTTGGGTCGAAGCCTACTGGGGCCAAGGTTATCCGAAAGGAAGCTCGAGCCCCGGTATAAAGAGGCTAGAAGTAACGGGGTAGGTTTTTAGTCATTAAGAGTCTGACACTATCCCCCGCTCCACCCAAGGGCGGGGGTTGTCATGAGAAGATTTTTGCCCACAGTAAAAAAAAAAAAAACGAGTGCAGTAAAATTCATGATAGTCAACGAATATAAATAAGGATTGACTGATTATAATAACGTTTTCTTTATAATAAATATAATCTTACTTATATTATAAATGCAAAAGTTTGTATGTATGGATGTTTGTTACTCTTTCACGCAAAAACTACTGAACGGATCTCGATGAAACTTGAACACAACTTTTTATCCTGGGATTAAGTACGCGGGTGAAGCCACAGGCAAAAGCTAACATCTATAATAACGTCAGGATAGAACAGTCACTGTCCCGTTTTAGATTTTTTTAGGTTTATCTCTTAAAAACGCACACATACATCATCGTAGGTATATTAGTGATACAAGAGCCGGTTAGTTTTATCAAGAAATTGATACACTTCTTACGTCTGGGATGATCAGATGAATAACAGGATCCCCCTAATTATCCTTGAACTCGCTGCGAACTACACCGAGTTCAATCTAGTTTGACTCAGAAATCGCTGCTGTTCGAAGAGGAGACATGTGGCTAGTTTACATTGTTTTTACAAGCTTTTATTTAGTTTCACCTGTCCCGATGTTTCTCTGTCATCAAATCAGTGCGTACAGCCAAGGAGTGGAATTCCCTGCCGAAGTATGTATTTCCTGATAGCTACAACTTAGGGGTCTTTAAGTCAAGAGTGAATAGGTTACTTCTAGGCAAGCGTGTTCCATCGTCGCTTACTATCAGGTGAGATGGTGGTCAAACGGAAGCCAATAATAATAAATAAAAACTTGTAAATTAAATTTAACCCACTTCCCGGTTACCGATTGAGCTGAAATTTTGCATGCATGGTGTAAATCAGATGACAATGCGAAATTATTATAACAAGGAGCTGATCTGATGATGGAACCAGAAGGTAGCTATAGGAACTTAGTAGTTAAACGACACAACCTCATCGAGTTGGGGCTCGTATGATTCGTCTTGACGAGTATTAACCATATAGGTACCTAATTACCTATACCGAGCAATAAAAGCTTGCTATGAAAAAAATATTTTCATGAAAACTTGTTAAAAGTGAACGATGCGGATATACTTTTGACTGGCCTGTAACAGGCATCGTTCGCAGACCAACAGTTGGTCTAGTGGTTAGTGACCCTGACTGCTATGCCGGAGGTCGTGGGTTCGATTCCCACCCAGGACAAATGTTTGTGTGATGAGCATAATGATTTGTTCTGTGTCTGGGTGTAATTTATCTATATTATGTATGTATTTAGAAATATATAAGTACCTACATATGGTTATCAGTTGTCTAGTACCCATAACACAAGCTCTGCTTAGCTTGGGACTAGATGGCGTTGTGTGATAGTTGTGAAATATATATATACCTTTCGGAGCTAACCCTGGCCCCAGTAGACGAAGGAACAGGGTGGGTTTTTTTATTTTTTTTAAATATACTTAATCAGACATAAAGCCACATAACATCACAATCAGCTCCATCACGCATCAAGAGACACAGCTATGTACCTACACTATACCTATCACGTTACATAGTAGCCCAACCATTTTCTAGTTACAAGCTACTGTATCAACTAGATTAATCCTGTTATGATAGACGATGCTTCAAGGTCTTTTTTGCTACTAAGGGATCTACTTTTGAAGTGTCAACGGCTTCTGTCTATCAAAGTCTGGTTTCCGCACTTTGTCATATGCGGAACATAGTGCGTGAGGTTTTTTGGTGGGATGAAATCTTCCAAATGACGTCGCTCGCTCCTGAACTGCACGACAAGCTTTGCCAACTGTTTGCTCCGATTAACTATACCCTCTCGACGTGCCTCGTGAAGGCCGCATTCAGGGAGTTTGCAGATCATAGCCAAAGAACACACTGGCTGTCTATTACGGGTCTGGAACACTCAAAAAAATTCCTGGGCTCTACGTTCAAGGCACGGGAATGTATCTGGAATATGAGCAGGGGGCAAATCCGCTACCTGATGGGTGCCTTTACAGGGCACTTTGGAACCAACGACATGCTCATGAAAATGGGTCTAGCCACGACTCCCATGTGCAGGTTGTGTGAGGAACATACAGAACAGCATGGAGCACCTGCTGTGCACATGCGATGCTTTGGCTAACAAGCGAATGAGTCTTCTAGGGGTAGGATATCCAAGACCAGAGGATTACAGGCTCTTATCCCCGCATCTCGTTGTGAAACTTATGAAGGAGATTTTCAGCGAGGTTGGGGAGGAGTAAGCTATCTAGGGGACCACAAAAGATCCACATGGGTCGAAGTATCCGAGTTGTTTCTCGGCCCCTCAACAAGATAAGATAAGATAACTATACCCGTAATCGGAGGCACCGACTGTTTGCTGTTTCTGGGAGTCGTACCGTCGCCCGAACCCAGTCTTCTATCCCTCGTTCAATTTCCGCGCTCAACGCTCACTTGGATGCCAAACCTGATTGTGACTTGTTCGCGGATGAATGAACATTTTGTCTGTCTGTTTGGAGTTTTGTGAGATGAGTGTATGACTGTAGTGTAGCTATTATTTTGTATTGTTACTTCATAAGTTTTCTAATGTCTTTAACTAATGTATTTGCCTTTGGTTGTGTTAAGTTAAAGTAAAACTAAATAAATAAATAAATTGGACGAAGCGCGAGATAGTGTACTCTTGATCATCATCTTCCTGCCCTTATCCCGTTTTATTTGGGGTCGGCGCAGCACGTTTTTTTTTCTTCCATTTGTCCTGTCTCCAGTCACGCTATCACTCAGTAATAGTGTCAGACTCTTACTGACTACTGGTAAACCGAGCTATAAAAAGCTCGGTTTACCTATACTGGGTTATTTGTAAAACACTAGCAACCTCTCAGGACTGTGTTACTAACATCATAAACAACAACTTTTGTTCTATGACTTTAAAAAATATATCATATTTTAGTTCATCAGATTTTCATACAAAAATAAAAATATTTAAATTGAACGTTCTGAATGTTGCGAAGTCTATGCTGGCGTATCAATTTTCTAGTGTGATGAGTACACGAAAATGGTGCGAATGCTTGCAAGTACGTGTGATAACAATGTTTCGAAAGCCTGCTTACTATTACTACAAGAACAGTGTGCAAGAGGCGTAGGTAGGTACAGCAAAATACAGAGTTGAAATGTATTAGATAGAACAACGAAATTTAGAAGGTTTGTTTTTGGTAAATGTATTATGTTTTGTAAAAAGTCATAGAACAAAAGTTGTTGTTTATAATGTTCTTAACTAGCACCTAAGAGATTGCTAGTGTTTTACAAATAACCCTGTATAATGAATTGAATAGTCGTCAAGACGAATCATACGAGCTCAAACTCGATGGGGTCGTGTCGTTTAACTACAACGCTCCTATAGCTACCCTCCGGTTCCATCATCAGATCAGCTCCATGTCATAATAATTTTGCATTGTCATCTGATTTATACATGCATGCAAAATTTTAGCTTAATTCATGAATCCCCAAGCGATTATGTTCTCTTTGTTAATCGGTAACCGGGAAGTAGAACAAATTTAATTTGCAAGATTTGATTAGAGACAAACATCGGGACAGGTGAAACTAAATAAAAGCTTGTAAAATGGTTACCCTTTCGATAGCGTTTCACTCTAGGCCTTGATTACCCTGTTTTTTTTAGGGTTCCGAGTCACAAACGGGAAATTCGGAACCCTTATAGGGCCACTTTAAAGTAAATACGTAAAAAAAATATTTTGAGTTAATCGTACAGCCCAAAAGTTGTTCATCATCAAATGACAGGATAAAGCTAAAATTGTAGCGTCAATGTGATGTGTTAGGTTTTTTTCGTTACGGAATTTCTGGATTCGGTCTCCACGCTCAAGGCCCGCGATAGAAGCTATGCAATAGCTTAAAATATAGTCTTTCACCGATAGAAAGCTGCTTTATTCCTGAGAGACGTGGATTATATTTCATGTACGCGGGCGAAGCCGCGAGCAAAAGCTAGTAAGTAATAAAGGTTGTCATTATTTGATTTGCTTTTCAAAACTACCCCCATAAGACGATTTACGGTGTGTTAAAGATTGTATGGTATAAGATTGTATGACTCTTATTTTTGGGGTTAATTCACTTAAAACTTGGTACAGTCTATTTTTTTTTTAAACTACCCTCAAAACACCGTTTGCCCAGTTAAAGTTTCAATTAAAATATTCCCGCGAACAGCGGATACAAGTGCAGGAAGTTTGTCATTGCGACCGAGGCGGAATTCGCACGAGACGTAGGCGAGTGTGTTATGGAGCCGAGGGCTGCAGTAAAAAATTTGCACGTGTATTTAACAACTTTTTTCAACACACTTATGAAATGAACAAACGGGGGGTGACAGGCGACTCGTAAGGGACAACCCGCGTCCAGCCTGATACGATAAATGTAATAAAATCGTGGCGGGGAGAGCACACGCACTTTTTTGAACTAGTGCGGAAAACAATCAATTACGTGCCTAAAAGCGGTAGCATAAGAGCGGGTTTTCGAGTATGTATTGAAAAATATTTTTCTGTACTGTCACATTTTGACATAACAGCATGCCTCTAACATTACTTGTCCACGTGAAGGGAAGCAGCTCGCATTTTTAATTTAACGAATGGCAATCAAATATGTACCTTATTCCGTCGTAATAAGACACACTGCCTGTATCTGCGGAAACTAACAACTATGCGCCGTTTAAAGTGCTTGAAAGCAAGATTTATAGTAGGTAATAGAATTCAGTATGAACCAGTTTTTGCTGACTGGATACGGTTCTTTTTATCCGAAGACATTTTCAGACAACATTTTTTTAAATGTTTTTTTTTCTTTGGTAATTAGGCTAGTGTATACACTTTTATTTCGCCAAGCTACAGTTAAAAATTAAGTGACTTTTTTTGCAAAAAAAAAAATTACCTACCTACATCACATTTTAATTTAAAAAAAAAATAATTTAAATTACTTAGGTATATCTTCTAGTTTCCAAAATATTTATTGACTTTATAAAATTAAATAATTAAGATATCTTTATTCTATATTTTAAGTTAATACAAGGAAGTGTTAGGTACCAAAATTAACAAACGAAACAACGATACGACAAACAAACGAAAACGAACGAAACGATAGATTATTTTTAATTTAATTTAAAATAGATTTTAAACCATATAGCGATGCATACGACCATATAGAGACAAAAAGTAGTAGTAGTAGATTCATCAAAATAAGAAAAAAGAAAGAAAGCAACACAGTTTATTTGCGTCAAACATGGCACATAACATAAAAAATAACAACTATCATAATGTATCGGGACTCTCCACAATTTAACACCATATCTGTTACCTACATTATTAGCAAATAAATGATTTCTATTTCTATTTTCTATTTCTACATTGGGAAAATAAGCGATAGTAAAAATCCATCTAACAGAATTACCATCACAAAAAAAAAATTCAAAACATAAAAAAAAACATACCAAAAACCGTCCTCCCCATCACAGACGCGGAGCAAAACGGCCATTTTGAACCCTCTACAACCGTCAAAATAAAAAATAACTTTTTCACAAAAAAAAAAAAAAAACTGTCAGAAATGCAACGCGCACATTGCGTACAAATCCGGCGAGAGTCAGGATTGCAGTGGGCCGGCCTGAGATACAGAGGGGGGATCACAATTGGGAACAAATTCAATGAGCATTTGTGGTAGCCATGTTATTTGGTACACTTTAATATGTAACAAGAGTTTAAATTGACTTTTTAGGCTCCGTCATTGAGTTGTCGAGGTTTGATGGCTCAATCATTGTGGAATTTGACAGGGAAAGATTTTTGTTCGAATAAAATAACTGTGTAAAAGTATACAAGACAAAGACATATGGAAGAAATTCTTTTGTAAAGCACAAGAATATACAAGACAAAAACCTTTTTATAAAAAAAAAAAATAACCGATTTACTAAAAAATTGAATTGAATTTGAGGAGTTCCCTCCATTTCGCCAAGATCTCATCATCAGATCACAACTTGGTGACTATAGGACCATTTGGGAAGTATAACCTTTCCAACAAAAAAAGATTTTTTCAAATCGGTTGTCAAACGACGAAGTTATGTGCGAACAAACATTAAAAAAAAAATACAAACATTCGAATTGAGAACCTCCTCCTTTTTAGAAGTCGGTTAAAAACATTACAAATTTTACAAAAAAGAATGAAGTTTTGCTAGCTCAAAAGGGCATTAAGAGCGTTCTTTTAGAGATACTTACATTTTCATGCAACCGCTCTTACGAGATGGTGATGTTATAACACATCTTTCTCTAGATATTTTGGATACACAGATAGCTATCTTATGTATATTGTCTAGGCTTATAGAGAAATCCTTACTTCCTTACTAATATTATAAAAGCGAAAGTGAGTTTGTTTATTTGTTTGTTTGTTACGTCTTCACGCCAAAATGGCAAACCCGATTTTGATCAATTTTGGTACAGAGATAATTGTGACCCTGGAGACGGACATAGGCTATTTTTTTTTTTTATGTGAGAAAAGGGGAAGTAGGAGTGAAGTATATTAATAAACGGGGGCGAAGCTGCGGGTAAAAGCTAGTTCTTTCATAAAGAACATTGTAGATAAAACATTTAAAATTTTATACAAAAGAATTAGGCAATACTTTTTTGCAAGCTCAAAAGTACATTTTCATACAACCGCTTTTACGTGACCATGATGTTATTACACATCTTTTTTATTTTATTTTTATTTTTTTATTTTATTTATTCGGGAAAAATAACAATTATACATTAAAGCCTTATACTAAGTTATAAATATGCAGAATTTATAAATGTATAACCTACGACATTTTCCACAACATACCAAGAGTTATACAGGGTGAATTTGAATAAATGCGACAAAATGAAATGGGAGCTTCAGTTAAAGTAACATAGTAATTATAAACTGTTTTTTCTACAATCTAAATTGTTAAAAAAATTACGCGATTATTTTGCCTATTTTTGTAAGTATCGCGCGACGTTGCCAAACCTCGCATGAGCGCCAGCGCTGACATCCCTTCCCGGCGACCGGCCCTACGCCTACCGCCCTTCCTTCGTTGGTCGTTCATTATTCGTCCTAAAACGTTTGTAGGTCACGGTCGCGCGCGCCTTCCGCAAATCCATATTCCGCAAATAATTTTTTTTACGATTAAGATTGTAGAAAAAACAGTTTATAATTACTATGTATGTTACTGTAACTGAAGCTCCCATTTCACTTTGTCGCATTTATTCAAATTCACCCTGTATTTAACAGTGCGCTATTCTAGATTGATAAAACAGAAAAGAAGTTCTCTTCTTGTTCTATCTTTCTCTGGATATTTTGGATACACAGCTATCTTATGGATATTGTCTAGGCTCCTATATAAATCTCGAATTTCGATTGGAGTCTCGAAGATATAACCTAGCTTTGTGCCAAATTTAAGGATTCTGGGTCAACAGGAAGTACCTTATGAATTTTGATGTTCGAGAGTATCAAAATTTACGTTTTTCAGCGACATAAACGGCCATATCTTTTTTATTCGTTAACTTAGAAGTTTGATTTTTTCACAGCTTGAAGGGACCGCAAATCTGAGTATATGGTTTTAATATCAACTCGATACCTCCACGCGTTCTCGAGATAAAGGGTGTTGACAGACGGACGGACAACAAAGTGATTCTATAAGGGTTCCGTTTTTTCTTTTTGAGAATCGGAACCCAGAAAAAAAAACCCTCGTTCATAAAGTGCCTTCCTTTCCACAAGGCCCCTTTAGGGTCTAGGCCGTGACCAAGGGCCTACTTCGCCGACACCTTAGCTAGGCATGGGCAAAGTGTAATCTGTCTAAAAAGTCTAACAATTTGGAAATTTGAAAAAGCGAGAGTTTGTTTGTTACGTCTTCACGCCTAAATTGCAAACCGATTTTGATAAAACTTGGTACACTGATAGACTATATCCTGGAATAGGACATAGGATACCTTTTATCTCGGAAGTATGTTCCCCTGGGATAATTTTCTGCTATCACGCGGGCGAAGCTGCTGGGAGCATCTAGTATTCAATCATTTAAAAAATACTTATATTCCATACTTTTTATAAGATTCTTCTATTAGTAAACAATGATCAAGATCTCTTCATCAACCTTGATTATTGAACCAGTTTTGACTACATCAGATTTCATTTTGCCATAATAATTGCCCAAGTCGTTTGACTTTTTAGACAGACTAGGCCCTCAACTGACAGATCCTTCTCAAAGAATCAAAAGCCCTAGAATGATATCACTTCCAACACGCATGATTACATGCTGCAATGTGTATAGAATTACATCAATGACTAACACAAAAGATGATTCCTTACAATACCATAACAGTGGCAAAAGGATTACGTTACATAGACATTATATAACTTACCTACTGACCTATATTGCTATTAAAATAAGGTAAGTCACCCAAAAGGCAATCACCGCGGGGACTTGCAGACTGCGAGCAATGGGTAGCTCGCCGTATTTTTTTTTACTATTTTGGAGTAACATTGCGGTCATTTCTGCCTAATCACTTTAAAAAATGTTTCGCTTGAATCCTGTGCAGCGCCAAACCAAACCCTTTGAAGCTTTCGTTTCGAGTGCAAGCAAAAATGAACTTAACAGTGGTCAGGCGGAAGTGTCTTTGATGGTACAATAAAGTTTATTATATTCTATTCTATACAGGGTTATTTGTAAAACACTAGTTACCTCTCAGGACTGTGTTACTAACATCATAAACAACAACTTTTGTTCTATGACTTTTTTCAAAACAAAAAATGTATTATGTACCAAAAACAATTTTTCAATATTTCTTTGTTCTATTCGGCGGGGCTGCTAGACGCGACGCTAACGCATCAAGCACCCCCTCCCCTCGGAATTTGTATTATCGCTTGCTTCGTATAGACTGCGTAATATTTAGAACGTTCAATTTAAATACATTTATTTTTGTATAAAAATCTGACGAACTAAAATATGACAAATTAAAAGTCATAGAACAAAAGTTGTTGTTTATGATGTTACTAACACAGTCCTGAGAGGTTGCCAGTGTTTTACAAATAACCCTGTATACATAGTTAATTTCTGTCTTCTCCATAAAAACATTTCGCACATCCACGCCATTTAATCAATGTAGCCTATAACAGGCCCGCGCGGAGTGACGCCGACGCCATATTGTCGTGTAATAACCTATTATGTAACTAATAGATGCTAGGTACAACGATTTTTGCAAGAACTCAAGGCTGACTCATTATTGGCGATTGGAATTGGATGGCCTAGTTAGGTAGGTATATAATACATTGCCGGAATCAGGAAAAAAAAGGTGCATCTGCCTGTATTTTTTATATTTTGCTAACTTTCTCCAGTGCGGTTTTAACACAAGAAAAAAAGGTCTGAATTCCCTTTTCATTCATTAAAACATTTTTTTATCCGTTCTCGTTTTTGGTACATACGTCTTTTTAACTATCAGGGGTAGAGTGCGCGTTGCCAGTGATGACATATGGCTCTGAAACGTGGTCGCTCACAATGGGCCTCATACGAAGGTTGAAGCTAGAAATACATTAGACCGACGTACACGTGTAACACGCCGGATAGTACGTACAACGACGTCGTGTGGCGTGTATCAAGTGTATCTCTACAAGTCTAGTTTCCATTTAAAATGTATGAGACCGACGCGCCCATCGGCGTGTGTACCACACGTGTGAGCAGTGTAGTTATGCGTAGTTCTAGCATGGTCTAGCGTGAGCGTCTTTAAACGTGGTCGCTCACAATGAGCCTGATCAGAAGGCATAAGGTAGAACTACATGGCGCACACGTGGGTCACTTACGCCAATCTGGGCGCGTGGGTGTTCATACATTTTATATGGCAACTAGATTTGCAGAGCTACACGAGATCCACGCCACGCGACGTCGTTCTACGTACACATAAGGCGTGGTCCACGTGTGCGTCGTTCTAGTGTAGTTCTCGCTTTAAAGTCACCCAAGTGGCAATCGAAAGGGCTATGCTCGGAGTTTTCTTATGTGATCACATCCATCATCATCTTCCTGCCCTTGTCCCGTTTTATTTGGGGTCGGCGCAACACGTTTTTTTCTTCCATTCTGTCCTGTCACTCGTCATGCTATCACTAACTCCCTTTTCTTTCATATCACTTCTCACACAATCCATCCATCTTTTCTTTGGCCTCCCTCTCCCCTTCCATCCATCCACATGTAAACTCATAACTTTTTTAGCAACATGCGTTTCGTCCCTCCTTTTCACATGACCATACCAAGACAAACGATTTCCTTTCAGCTTTTCAGTCACTGGCGCCACTTTCAAACTTCCCCTAATATACTCATTTCTCACTTTATCCATTCTTGTCACACCACACATCCATCTTAACATTCTCATCTCTGCTACACACAATCTTTTTTCATCCTTCTTTTTCACAGCCCAACATTCTGACCCATACAGTACGACAGGCCTTATCACGGACTTGTAGATTTTACCCTTCAACTTGAGGGGCATCCGTGGGTCGCAAGTGGTTCCCGTGACCTGTCGCCATTTCATCCATCCTGCGTTGATCCGATGTGTTACGTCCCTGTCTACCTCACCATCTCCTTGGACGAGCGACCCTAGGTACCTAAAGTCGGAACAGATCGGTATGGGCGTTCCGGCGAGAGCTAAAGGCACAGGATTGGAGAGACCGCCGAAATCGCTGAACAAGTACTCGGTTTTGGTTCTGCTCAATTTCAGGCCAACACTCTCCAGTCTGTGCCACCACACCTCCAATCTGTTCTGGACCTCTAGGCCACTCTCGGCAACCAGAACAATGTCATCGGCAAACAACATACACCAGGGAGCCTCTTCCTGGATATCCGACGTCAGAGCGTCCATTATCATCAGGAAGAGGTAAGGGCTGAGAGCCGACCCTTGATGTAAGCCGACAGCCACATTGAAGCTGTCAGTGGTGCCACCTGTAGACCGGACCCGAGTATTACACCGACTGTACATCGCTCGGATCAACTGCACATACTTCCCAGGCACACCTTTCTCCTTAAGGGCCCACCACAGAACCTCACGAGGTACCCGGTCTTACGTGATCACATCAGGAATGAAAATATCCCACAGAACTACCCACGGAACAGTAAAAACTACCAAGGTTACCGACATAGCCCAAAGAATGACCAAACTGAAGTGGCAATGGGCACATTGCTCGCAGATCTGATGATCGTTGAGGCCCAAAGGTTTTGCAGTGACGACGCGTACCGGAAGATGCAGCGTAAGAACGCCTTCCACAAGGTGAAACGATGAGACTGATGCTTTAAGGGTTGGGGAAATTCGATGGATGCGAGACGAACAAGACCGGTCGTTGTAGCGCTTGCGACACTTGGAGGAAGCCTATGTCCAACAATAGTGGACGTCTATTGGCTGAAATGATGATGATGAACCAACACCAAGTCAATTTGCACAGTATACATAATCTAATGGTAGTGACGTCACATTTCAGTATGTGCCTGCTATGTACTTGACAGTTCCCTTCCTCCAGATTTAATAGGTTTTTAACTCACTTAATATTGAACGGATTTTAAAAAATCCTTTTTATTTGCGAATTTAGATAATTTTTTGTTTACCCTTTTTTTAATTGAAAGGCTCTTGCCAATTATATACAATCTGATGCCCGTTTGAGTAACATTATTAAGGCCTAAGCTACACGTTTGATTTTCAACTGTCGGCTCAGCGTATACGGTTGAAAATGCAACAACATAAGCTTACAATTATGAATGGCCAAAAATCAATACTTAGAAGAATGTTTAAAAAAAAACGAATTTTTTGACAAAATATACTTTATTGATAGGATTAACTCAATTCACATTATTTTACTTAATCTACAATCAGACAAAACGTCAAACAATCTATAAAAAATCAGTGAACACTTCAAAATGATGGTTCAATGATGGCACACAGTGTAACTTAGTTTTCGAGATTAGAGCCCCCTGGTGGCTGTTATAGAAACAAAAAAACACCCTGTTAGCTCGGGCGTGCACTAAACCCATCGAACACATGATACAAGGCTCCCTCACCATATAAATATAGTACCCTGTGCATAAATAAGGACTGTCCGAAGCATTCATTCTATTTTCATCCAAAACCTCTTTGCTGACGTAATTTCTGGCGCCAAATTTGACATCTGGAAATTTATTTTTTAAATACAGAACTAGACCGTTGTCTATTCCAGGCAAAGGCGAATCTTCACAGCCTGTTGACGTATTCCATGCACCGCCATTTTGTGTTTTAGCTACATTGTCTATGGCTAGCATTGCTGAATGTTGTACAGGATGGTTTTCTCTGTTGTCAAAAGATATGGCCACTATAGAGCATATTGATGGGTCAACAACAACGGTTGCATTGATATCTCTTAGTAAAATATCTGAGAGTTCTAAATTACCGTTTGTTTTGCTTAAATAATATCTTGCTACTTCAAATGCAATGCCCATGTAACAGCGATGCTTCAATAATTCAGCTTCAGGAAAAAAATCGCTCCCACATAATTTTTCCAAATATTCACTCGGATGGAAATTACAGGACCATACCCGGCTATATTCTGTGTGTTGCTTTTTTAATTTAGGAGGCAGTGATGGCAACCCCATAACTTTAAAATACTCAAAGGAGTCTTTAAGCTCATAAACCTTAGCCTCAACATATTCCTGGATTGATTCTTGAGTTATAGAGTTCAGGTAACGTACTGGGCATAGTAAAACCTCCTTTTTCCTAGCTCTTTTTAGGTGCTGCAGTTCTTTTAAAGGTATTTTCTCATTCAAGATTGTAATGATCTTGGATAATTCCTTCACATTCTTCACTTGACCAACATAAACTTTGGTAAATGGTACTGGTTTGATAAATTCATCGCTTACAACTGCTTGCAGGTTCTTTTTGGACAGCATGATTTGTTCTATGAAATTGTCTATGGTTTCCGCCATCTTGGCTTTTTTGAATGGTGGTTCTGTTGTCTCTGACATGGCTGTTTTTTTTTTTGTTTATGATATCCAAATACTCCTTACGCCATGTTTAAAATTACCAGATTTTTGCAGTAAATAAGGTTGATTTTTCTGTACTTAGTTTTTCTTTAATTTTCTTCAGTTTCTCCAATCTTGTTATCTTCAGTAAATGCTGAAAAGAAGCAAACAACAACACTATTCATTACACACACTGCACATGAACTGAATTTCACAAACATAAAAAAACTGTCTAAAAACTAAAAACACAAATCAAGTTATATTATAGTTTTTTTCAGGTTTTAATGCTGGCTTAAAATATTGTTCCGTCTCTGTCAATTTAACAACAATTGCCAAAAAAAGAACAATACTTAAAAATATGATTTGTTTTATTAAATTTTGTTTTTGACTTTTTCATTTGTTCTTATAAATGAGGTGCAAAATGGTTTTTTTTTATACTTTATTTTTTATCAAAACTGTAGATGTTAATTTTAATGTGAAATACATATTTTGTTAGATTAAAAAAATTAGCTGAATAAAGCAAATAATTTCTGGAAAATTTTGGCAGAGTACGTAAGTTACGGAAACCTATGCCTAACAAAATTGTGTTAACAATGTATTGATGTTCACAGCAGTTAAGTTTTTAATAAGCCTTTCAATCGTAATAATTACAGATACAATAGAAAGACGATGGGTATGCAAATGTCAGCACTCGCTTGGGGTTTAATGAATCAATTAAAAAATAATTGTCTATGGAAAGATTTGTTGAAAGAAGTCTAATAAAAAAAAAACTAAAAACATATTGTTTATAGTCTTATCATTCTTTTGAGATTGTGTATCATTATTTATTGGCCTTTATATCTAGTCTCATAATAATGGGGTTTAAAATGATAATCAAATGTCATCATCAAATGTAATGATATTGGTTTATGAATTTTATCTATGGTCAGTAAATTTGAAATCACAAGCAGCATTCAAAGTATTAAAACTCATTTGCAAAGTCTAATAAGACAGCATGATAATGAACACAACTTATACATATTTTTCACATTAATTCTATTTTTAATTAAGTAAACAAGATAGTAGGACATTTATTTGTACATAATCTAGAAGAATAAATTAGGTGTGCAATAGATATTATTTGCGTAGTACGTAATCACGAAATATCAAGATAGTGTAACAAAATGACTGCTGATAAATTGTTGTCGTACGAAATGTTGATTTCTCTGTCCCTACAACACTCAACTACAATAATTGCTTGACGACAGTCTTACTAGATTTCAGAAAATCACCAATTATGGTCCGTTGTTGACAAAAAAACTGATAATCATACCTTTTACGTTAGCGCACTTAGAAACACTTAAAAACATGACGTTTTACTCCTAATAACCAGTCAAACTTAAATTGAAATGCACCGGTAATATTCCTAAACCACGACATAACCGGAATTACATAGATTCTTGACAAAATAAGCGTAAGAAATAAGTAAAATAATTGTAGATTTACCTCGGATTGGACTTCGGTTTAAGACGTCAATTTCTCTCGTAGACGAAACGTTTTCCTATAGCTTGGGTAAGACTCTCGCGTTAGATACTCGGTCAACACACAGCGAATCTTCATTAATTAGTATATTATCAATAGAAATTTAATTTGCCACACACATCAATCGCAAAAATGTAGCAGCCATTAGACAGATTAAGATTTGTTTTCTTAATGGAAACGTGGTTCTTATTCGAATTTTCTTATTGGTGTGATAGAGAGTATATTTTTAGACCACCAATGAAACGATCCGAATTTTTGACGTCTATCATACATTGAGTAGTAAACGTCAAACGTCACAATTTTATCGATGTTTTGTAATTTAGAACGCACTTGTTGATAACATTCCGTTTCATGAAGATGAAACTACAGAAATAGGCAGCTTATCGGTTAGAGAATTGATTGTTTCTAATTTCTTTTTGTCTCACACAGACAGAACTCGAATATTCTTAGGACGTCTGTGGTCTGCCAACTGCTCTTTCTTTCGATCATGTTTACATTGTAATTATAATAACATCTATACCTAATGAAAACATAAAGTAATTAACCAGATATAGTCAGTATTTATAATAAAGGTACAGAGACAGATAACCTTCAGTTATCAATTGCAATAAACTCTGCAAGTATCAACGAGGGGCGTAGGTAGCATTAAGCATTATTTTTCTTGGCCTGATCATCAGTGGACGTTCTAAAATCTAAAATAACTCCTAGCGTAGTGGTCGTGGTCATGGTGTGGTAGTTTGGTTGCCGCTTTTGCGAGACTTCTCCATCTCTTTCTATTCGTGGCACTGTGTGTGCATTCAGTGAGGAAACACTTAGAAGAGGATTTGATTTGGTCTGTCCATCATATTTTTTCCTTTTTTTTGGTGGGAAAAATCATCCAATGACAACCCCCGCTCTTGGGTGGAGCGGGACATAGTGTCAGACTCTTACTGACTAAAAACCCACCCTGTTCCTTCTAGCCTCTTCATACCGGGTCTCGAATTTCCTTTCAGATAACCCTGGCCACAGTAGGCTTCGACCCAGCTGGGCCCGTCCTGTTGCTGACAACTTGGTCTGTCCGTCTGGTAGATGACCGCGAGACCGTTGGCCCTTTAACCTACACTGTACCACTGAACGTTCTAAAGAGCTTTCATTACAGATAAATGTCCAAACAAATTAAAACGTTTGGACATCATCATTCGTAGTTGCACTATCGATGAAAGTCTTTGTTTGATGGGAAAATACACACGCACGAAGGCTGCGCTGACGTTCTTTGTCGAAGGTCACCAGTTTGGAGGTATGTGGAACAGAGTGTAAAGCCCCGCAAACCTCCATTGAAAAGGAAGGATCCTCCAACCAATCCGGTGTTATGGTCTGGTAGGCGACTGCCCGGTAGTTGATGTCGGGCTGTCGTATGGCATATGTTCAAATCGCGCGGTGAACTTTGATTGCGCGATGCAGGATTTGGTATTTTCTTCGTAGTTCTTATGTGGCGTCATAGATGTCGCTACAAGGGAATTTTTTAATTAGATATTATTAAGTGGACACAATTCTGCGTCTAAGTGTCCAATAACCGCTATAAGTTTGGGAAGCCATTAGCCGTAATCCATGTACATAGACGATGCAATCTCAGGGTCTCTTGAGCAATTAGTAGCGTCCCAACTGAGTCTAAGTTGTTGAGTGGGATGATATCTACTTGCTCTGTGAATATGACAAGGCTTAAGGTACGTTTACATTGATAGAATTAGTATCATCAAGAAAGAAAGAAAAGAAATTTATTTAGCACATAGACATACATATGTTTTGTGCGAAAGAGACACCCGGGGTCCTAGAACGAAGGCAAAAAATAAAAAAAACTTTTTACAAAAAAAATATAACCGACTTCAATGATAAAAAACACTGAAAAGTATCAAATAACTTTAATTTTAGAAGTCGGTGTTTCTATAATATTTTAGTCTCTTCGTTATTTAACACCGACTTCTAAAATTAAAGTTATTTGATACTTTTCAGTGTTTTTTATCATTGAAGTCGGTTATATTTTTTTTGTAAAAAGTTTTTTTTTATTTTACACTTTTTAGTTATGGTACCACCACTAAAAAGTACCCCTCAGTCAAACTTAAATACCTTATAGTCAGAGCGCATCTCATAACGGTTCTAATAATCCCAAACACGGTTAGATTACATTAATTTACCTTTCGGCTTCATCATCAGATAAGTTCGATATATCCTCTCCCCCTCTTCTTTCAAACAGTCATTAGACTAGATGCTGGAGAGGGAAAGGATATATCGAACTGATCTGATGATGAAGCCGAAAGGTAAATCTTTCAATCAGTCATTAGACTAGATGCTGATAATCCCGGCTGTAGCATCAGGCCAGATTTATGTCAACATTGCAATGAACTTAAAATTTAGTCCTGTTTAAAATGAGCCCAAACACGACTACGGAGTGTAATTTCAAGGTTTGTACTTTTCCTGATGCTCCTGGCTTCAGCATCAGGTCTCTATGTACTTCGGTGTTCTTTATTAGCAGTACGTTTATCCACACATCGAGCCGTTTTCAATGAGCCTAAACTCGATATATCTGCTGTTTGTTGTCGAGGACTTAGGTACTCTGCAGACTATCCTGACTGCAGCATCAGGTCATGACTTGATGATCATGGGACCAAATGTGGCAAATGCCCTATCAAACATCAAAACAATTTACTAAAACAGTCCTTGCCTGTTCGAGTAACTTCTTACTGTTAAGGAGTTGTACCTTCCATCATCAGCCCAGCTACCTGAGATGGTGACGACCATACGCAAATACCCAAGATACTTCATAAAATATGCGAAAATCAATAAGTGAGCCTATAAAATTTGAAGGTTGCCCTCGATTTCTCCAAGATCCCATCATCAGATCCTAATTTGGTGATAATGGGACCACCTCAGAACTATCTACTTTTGAACAAAAAAAGAATTTTGAAAATCCGTCCACATTTGGGGGAGTATTCGACGAACAAACATACAAAAAAAAAAAAAAAAAAAAACATACAAACAGCCGAACGTAGTACCTCCTCCTTTTTGGGAAGTCGGTAAAAAAAGGAATAGGAGTGTGTTTTAGTCAGTAAAAGTCTGATACGCCCTCTTGCTCCGCCTAAGAGCGGTAGATATCATTAGATGATTTTCTATCTAAAACAAAAAAAGACACACACAATGAAGAAACCACTTGCTCTTCCCGTCTCCCCTTTCTCTCTTTTCATTATTTATTTAAACTTCATGTACAGTAGTGTTATATACATAGTACATATGCAACAAGGCGTTGTCTATCATTGAATCTTTGGGTTAAAAAAGACAACACATTATAGTTAAAGATTTCTCATTAATATTGGAGAGTTCTTTATAGTGGTTATGTGTGGCTTACATAGATTTCTAGAGAATTTTGTCTGCACATACACTGTGTCTACATTAGGAATGGCGTAACGCAGGTACGCCATTCCTAAGGGTGCGTCCACATCTGGCGAATGTGCGGCGAATGTGCAGCTCGCGAGCCGTTTGCGAGCTGCCCGCGAGCTGCGCGCGTGCAGTCACGGCAATGGTTTGGTGCGCCACTTTAGCGCAACTCATGCAAGGATCGTAAAAGGCGTGCGCGCGGCTCGCGATCTGCGCGCACTTAATTCTCGCACTCAGTTCCGTTTTCTGGCTCAGTACTTTCGAACATGTCGGACGACACTAGTGCTTTTAATAATTCTCCTCCATCCACTCCACGACAATACATACTTAACCTCTAGAAATCAGAAACGAACTGAGCGGGTAGACAACCATTTAATAACTAAGGCGCCGCCCGCGCGCTGTTCGCGTACGGCGCTTAGGTCGCGCGCGAACTGCGCGCAGGCGGCGCAGAAGCGGCGCACGAACAAAAATGCACGCGCGCAGTTCGCGGGCAGCTCGCAAACGGCTTGCGAGCTGCACATTCGCCGCACATTCGCCAGATGTGGACGCACCCTAATGTAGACACAGTGTTTAATCTACGTTAGGCTGTCCTAAGCCTTTGGCTATCCTAAACCTGTACCGTATTGCCGCATCGAGAATTATTTAAAAAAGGTTAGAAAAATGGTAAAAAAGTAAGGAAATATGTTAATTAGTAAGTTAATTTAGGTGCCTTCAAGTCTAGAGTAAATAGACTTTTAATAAATTAGTGCGCCTCAGTCACCATCAACGATTGCATACCGTCAGCTGGGATCGCAGTCAAGGACTAGTTTATATCAATATTAAAAAAATAAAAATTAAAGATGCAACTTTACTAAAGTATATAAGATTATTTACGATTACACAAGTATTTGACTAAATAATTAGGATATTATTATCACATCACAAAAGGCTGAATTTTACATAAGTGGGTATGTTCTGGTCATTTTATTTATTTTCTACAGCCTGATACCACGCCTGACAGGTTTCAGCGGCAATTTCGCACAACGCCGACAATGCTCTGCCCGTAGAGTCGTATTCTGAAACAGAAAAAAGGAAAATTAATGATCGGTCAAGTGTGATTTGCACGTGAAATGTTCCGGACCATTATTTTTACTACATTAAACACTATATCATAACTTTTTTTCAGTTTTTAGTATTTGTTGCTATAGCGACAACATTAATACATCATTTGTGAAAATTTCAACTGTCTAGCAATCACGGTTCATGAAGTACAGTCTGGTGACAGACCACCAGGAGCAGCCACCACCACTACCAGCACCAGGTGGTGGTGGTGGTCGCGTTATGGCCTACTTCGGTATCGGTAAGCTGGCGCGGAGCGCTACGAGCGGCGTCTCGTGGGCCGTTGCGGGCTTCAAACATTTTCAGACATTTGATTTTACCGCTCGTCGCCCCGCGCTTAGCTCCTGCTCGCAGCGGCAAAGTCGTGATCGGACCGTTAAACCTAAGAGCACGAGGAAGGGCCTCTGGAACTCAAAGGGCAACTGTCAGTTGAATTCTGACACGGTTCGCTACACCCAGAACGATAGAAGTCATTTGATGACTTTCCTACCAATAAAGGCTGTTATAAGTAAGTCCATACTGTCGAGCTTTAGCCAGATTTACCCACGATTAGCTTTCAAAATCTAGCTTAAATAAAACCCTAACCAGCAACTTTCTGCGACTGGACAGGCAGCCTGCGTCTGGTGGCAGGAACTATCACCGGACACTGCTCCCTGAACAAACACTTCTTCACAATGAATATCACGGATAGCCGTCTGTGCAGAGGGTGCATGGAGTCAGAGGAAACTGTCGCGCATGAGCTCCTCGAGTTCTGCTGCTGCGAAATAAGAGAACGAACCTTGGGAGCACGGAATTCAGTCATAGACGCCCCGAGCAAACTGAAGAGACTAATTTGTTTCTGGAATGAGGTGGGCTAGTTGGACACTACCAGATTCCAAAGATAAGACTTCAAAATCTTCTGACGAAGAAGACTTACCAACAACACCTCGTTTGCCGAAGATGGAGCCGTTGAAAGGTGGCTTCCTATAAGTAGCCTCAGCGGTGTTGATGCACATGACGATGGCGAACAGACACAGAGCTATGATGAAACGCATCGTTGTAGCGATCTGTAAAGACAAATTAATTCATTAAACCCCAAGCGAACGCCGGCGTTCGCGCACCCGTTGTCTTTCTATTGTGTCTCTAATTATCACGATTGAAGAGTTAAAATGATTAGGTACTTTGCGTTCCAAATGAGAATAGGATCGATCGCCATGTTTTGGCGTCACGTCGTACTGTCAAATCGAAGAAATTTTTACAAAATTGAAGATCTTAGAGATGAATAAAATTGAAGAACTGGATTCTGATTAAACTTTTTTCGTTCACAGTTCTCAAATAAATTAAATTTTTCGTAAAATAATAAAAGTTTAAAAAATTTCTTTTATCGATTTGACATTAAATCGTGACTTCACAATATGGCAATCGATCCTATTCTCATTTGAAACACTTAAACTAAACAAGGTAAGTATGTCTATATTAGTTCTAACTTACGATGAAAAGTCCAAACTTACTTGATTTCAAACTGGCAAGTTCTTGAAGACAAAACAGTCAAAGATAAACTGATGCATCAACCCAGTTTCATCTCCCTTTTATACCACAGCTACCCTTATAATTGAGTTTGCAGCCAATCTACTGCAATTTTGTATCGAGACGAAGTTATGACACTAATCCCTACTAATCCCTACTAATATTATAAATGCGAAAGTAACTCTGTCTGTCTGTCTATCTGTCTGTTACGCTTTCACGCAAAAACTACTGAACGGATTTAGATCAAATTTGGTAGGTAGGTAGAAGAGACACTGAAATAACACATAGGCTACCTATAATTCCACTGCTGAGCACGGGTCGCTGCCCGCGCGATATAAACTGTAGTCCACGCGGGCGAAGCCGCGGGCGGAAAGCTAGTTATACATATAAAGGCAAAAGTTTGTGTGTATGTTTGTTACTTTTTTTTAAATACTGACTCCTGTTCCTTCTTTGCTATTGTTCCAGGGCCCCGGGGATCTTTTTCGCATCTGCCATGGCCCCAGAAGGCTTCGACCCTGCTGGGCCACTGCGGTTGCTGATAACTCTTTGAGGCGAGCGTTAAACACTACGCGCCGTCGACGACTAGGGCACGGTCCGGATGGTTACGGGATGGTTAGACGGCGAGTAACTTATTGCTCGCCATCCGCAAGCCTGCCCCTACGGTGGCCGGGAATCGGGATCCACCACCTGCCACTCCCCACTCGGGGCCTGTACCAAGGCCCGGCGCGCTAGAGAGATCCCAATGGGGAAGGCCTATGTTCAACGGTGAACATCTTTCGGCTGATATGATGACTATTCATGCAAACCATCTTTTCTGTTGCGTTTATCCTGAAATAGTTTATAGGTTACTTTTAATCCCGAGAGTATTTTTTTTTCTCTTTATTTTTTAGGGACTTTAATCTCAATGAGCATGTCAGCCCCATCGTAACCTAAAACACAATTGCTTTACCAAGATTGAGCTACCGACACATTGCCATGTCAAATGTAATCTTAGCAGCATCACTTTCTACGATTAGCCAGGATTTAAAAAAGAATCCTATGTCAATTTTATTGAAGTTTTGCAATTTTGTCAGTAGCTCCCTTCCGGTTTGTTTCTTGACACATTCCACCAAAAGATGCTGGACATCATCAATAACTCTACACACGTTATGTATACAAATGTTAGAGTATGTTCCCTTAGCTCAATTTTCTATAATCACGCGGGCGAAGCCGCTGGCATCAGCTAGTTCTGAACATAATGAAAAAGGAATCTTATTAGAAAAATAATGTAGGTTAAATATTTTTTCTTAGTTACTTTGGTCGACCCAATCTCGTTTGGATTTCATTAAGTTATCAATCATACAGAACCCATCGCGAGATACGCAGTAATTTGGTATTTATTGACAATCAAAGTGCTTGTTTTTGTTTTGATACGCAAAAGATTTATAGGCAAGATAGCATAGCAAATTGTGACAAACGCACAAAGCGTTTTGGAAACACATTTATTGTGCGCACAGCTAAGTAGTGGAATTCCTCTGATAGCTACAACTTAGGGGTCTTTTTAAGTCAAGAGTGAATAGGTTACTTCTAGGCATGCCTGCTCCATCGTCGACCACATCATCGCTTACCATCAGGTGAGATGGTAGTCAAACGCGAGCCTATCAACAATAATAAAAAAAACCTAATCAACCTTTTAATGTTCCCACTGCTGGGACTAAGGCCTCCTTTCTAGGAGACGGAATGGGCCTTAATCCACCACGAAGGCCCAGTGCGGGTTGGTGAATGTCACATGTCTTCGAATTTTTGGTTCTATGACATGTCGGTTACCTCACGATGTTTTCCATCACCGTTTTGAGAGGCTGGGTTTGAACCCGCGACTTAGAGGGTCCTTTTCCACTCGCCTATCGTAAACATCGAAAATGTTTTAAAAGCTTGTTATTTCATTTCAATCCAACGCCATTGCCACTTAAGTTTGACAATTCTTCGTGCTATGTCGGCAACTTTAGTTCTCCTGCGGATATCTTCATTTTTAATTCGATAACGCAAGGAAACCCCGAGCATAGCCCTTTCCATTGCCGTTTGGTTTTAATTTGCTTATTTACTGATAATTCGGAATTATTTATTGGCGAAATCGTTTTGTTTTGTACAGCTTTTTCTACCTGTCAAGTATATGTCACACAAGGCTAGAGAACATAACCATGGTAACAAAACTGTGCGAAACGAGATAATATGCTCTTCGGTCGTTGGCATGGCTTGACTTTGGCTTTGGCTTGGTCTAGTATGGTACAGCATGGCACTGCATGCCTCTGCATCGCACGGCATGGTATGGCACGGCACGGCATGGCTTCGCTTGGCTTAACATGGCACGGCATGGCTTTGGTTTCGCTTGGTTGGGCTGGGCTCACAGCGCGAGCGTCGCGTTACAAAAGATAACTATTGAGATAATGAGTCACACGTTGGAGTGTCCTAAATGCCCGTATATACACTTTCGAGGACTTGATGACTGCCACGGATGCTGCAGTCAACGTAGCCACTTAATGGGCCTATAGGTACCGTTTGGAACAAGTCCGTATAAGCTACCAAGCGCCTGCAAATACATTGATAGCAATTATTCGAAGAAGGAACGACGTAAGTAATGTATGTACAGGCGTTTTAATGGCTTTTATTATAGGGGGTTTAGAAATATCTGAACCTCCTCCTATGTATAAAAAATATATGTTATAGTAGAACAGATGGCCGTTGAGGTCGAAAGGTTCTGGAGTGGCGATTGCGTACAGGAAGACGTAGCTTTGGAAGGCCTCCCTAAGCTGAACCGATGACCTGGTGAGGGTCGTGGGAATCAGATGGATGCGAGACACACAGGATCGATGGTTGTGCCGACGCTTGGGGGAGGCCTATGTCTTACAGTCAGTGGACGTCTTTCAATTGAAATGACGAAAGTAGCAAACAGCCACTAAATATACAACACTAGTTTTAGTATATGCGAAACCCGAAATACGAGTCTAGTATTTTTATGTAAAGAGTCTATGTGTAAAATTTCATAACTGTATCATGAAAAATCACAAATTTATAAGCTTGTTGTGTTAGCAAAGATTCATAGTCACTGGGCCATCTAGGTGTCTGAGGCGTTCTTTTGCACTTGCACCCAGCTGTTTGCTGGCACCTCATGCCCACTATGACCTGTCTGAACAAACTATATTCAGCTTTCGCATGAACTAAAAACTATGTTACAATGCATGCAATACTAAAATTTTGAGAACTTGGACGTGGTCTGCGAAACTGATGACAGAACTGGGGCCAGGTTTAGTCCAAAAGGTAGCTTAGCCCCCGGTACGAAAGGCATCGAAGGTACAGGAGAGGGGGTTTTTAGTCAGTAAAAGTCTGACACTATTTTCTGCTCCGCCCAAGAGCGGGAGATATCATTAGATGATTTTAACAGAAAAAAAACTGATGACAGAATAACTACTTTAAATCTTTGATATCTATACAAAGGTAGCAAATATTTCATTAAAGGTAGTACTATGCGTTCCAAATGAGAATAGGAAAGCCAATGAACTCGATCTGTCAAATTTTGATTGAAAAGTACGGTTTGCAAAAAAAGCTTATTTGCGTTTCAATGGTTTTGTTTTTGTTTAACTGAGCCTTATTAAGAAATAGATAAAAAAGTTATTTATAACTATTATTTAACAAATTATATTACTTTCTTTTTTATTTTCATTATTGGCTTCATTTCAAAAGAAAGTAAAGGACATGCCAGCCGCCATTTTATCCGTCGTTGTTAGTGTTTTTTCGTGGGACTGAGTACTTGTGGAGTGATACTGTTTTCGTTAGTTCTATTTGTTACGTGGTTGTTTCCTGTTAAATTTGTTGTTATTTGTTAGTGTTTTTATTTGTTTTTGTTGATATTTGTTTTTGTTTTCACCTCACTGACTTTGCTCGAAAATGAGTAAAGGCTCGAGAAATTGTCTGCAATGTAGACAAGTATTTTGAGAGCGAGAAACAGCAATATTTAGAATTGATACAGCTATTAAAGGCAGCAGTAAGCATTCTCATGACTGTGATGACGCCACTACTCAGACACTTTATTTTTGTACGACACTGTCCACTGTTGTACAAAAATGGTATATTTATAAGCTGGACACTGTCTCTTAAAATACAGGATAGCCTAGTTTAAGAGGCAGGGTTACTATAATTATGTACAGAAATTTTTGCAACACACTGTAATTCCTAGTATAAGTCTACCCACTAGCTATCTACTTGTGTATATTCTGTAACTTTAAGAACTGGATTTTGATCAAAGCTTGTGAAGGAAATTCACGATTCGTTAATAGATTAACCCTTCAGATACCGTCAATTAGAGACACAATAGTAAGACAATAGATGCGCGGCCACCGGTGATCGCTTGGGGATTCATGAATTAAATTTAACAAATTTCTTGTTTTGCTCACCCTACTCAATTTCTTCGATTCGACAGTAAGACGTGACGTCACAAAACTTCCGTCGCTCCTATTTTCATTTGGAACGCGCAATAAATAGTAGCAAATAGGTATTTAACTATACATACCGAGACCATCTCATGTACAATGTTTAGGTACATATTATTATCTCATTAGATCCAGCCATCATCCTGACGGTCGCCCCGAATCCCCGATGGTGTTGACTACATTTCAAAAGCTAAAATTCGCCGTCTGACTGATGGTTTTTTGACGCCATATTTTAGTTTGTTTTTCATTAGTTGTAAAGTGTAGGTTTTTATTATCTATATATATAAAAATGACCCCCGTTTTCCGTTGTCACGACTTGGCATGAAAACGGCTTGACCGATTTGGCTGTTTTTTTTTTTGTTGTGATTGTTATTGTGAGGAGAAGGTTCTTATGGAAAAAAAATTAGGGTAGTGTAGGGTAGAGTAGGGTAGAGTAGGGTAGAGTAGGGTAGAGTAGGGTAGAGTAGGGTAGAGTAGGGTAGAGTAGGGTAGAGTAGGGTAGAGTAGGGTAGAGTAGGGTAGAGTAGGGTAGAGTAGGATAGAGTAGGGTAGAGTAGGGTAGAGTAGGGTAGAGTAGGGTAGAGTAGGGTAGAGTAGGGTAGAGTAGAGTAGAGTAGGGTAGAGTAGGGTAGAGTAGGGTAGAGTAGGGTAGAGTTGGGTATAGTAGGGTGGAGTAGGGAAGAGCGGGAGCGAAGCCGCGCGGGCAAAGCTAGTTTGTTTATATTTTATAGTTGGTTGAGCATTTTTTTTTTATTATTATTATAACCCAAAAGGTCATAATTATATCTAGTAATATTTATATCCCATAATCATTCATTGTTGGTCACTCATTGTTGATTGCCTATTTTGATACATTTTTTTTTAAATTGGGACCGTTTGGAACTTTCGGAATCGGAATCGAACCTCCGTGACATCCCGGCGACCATTATTATATCAACGGTAATTAAAATTAAAAAATAACCACCCTTGTTTCTAGTTTGTTTGTTTGTTTGTTTGAAAACCTACTTTACGTGTCAGTTTAAGACCAAAACTTATTTGAATTGTCGTACTTAGGTATTAACACCAATAATAATATTGAAGGCATTCTATCTACCCCACAGAAATGTGTTCTATCATGAATCCAAGATGGCGTCCCTCCCTCCTATATTTTACTTCGTCCCACACTACTCCAGCTATTAATCTTATGCACTAACGAAGTTATAATCCTTTGAGAATACTCGGGAATCTCTGTCAATATGCGGTCAGTATCCAATAATCCAATAATTGAGTGGACCGCGGCCATGTTTCCTTTTCAGAGTATAAATTGGCGGGAAAATGGTCTCACAGCATCAGTTGACATTCAACCACTTCAGTGTTACCAACAAGAAATACTTCGCTAAATACAAGGTAATTTTTCTTTCGGTATTGTGTTTTCTCTTAAAATTTAAATCAAGTGTATAAAATCATCATCTCATGATGTACTAGTATGTTCTTTAATGACTGAAGATAAGCTTCAGCCACTTAACCCAGTAAAAATGAGAATTTATTGCTTTTAGTTTCACATTTTAGTTTTTCATCAAATCAGATTTACTCAAATGATTTACTTCAATGCTTGTTAAAACATTGTAAATATAAAGTAATGTAAAAAAGTATCAAATTTCCTTGCAATTTATTTAATTGTTTTAGCCATACATTAGACATTTTTTGAGTAATGGCTCGCCTCATTGAAGGTGCGAAATTGTATGAACACTTCCACTGCTGTGGTGTGGTCAATGGCTCCCGTGTCTAGTAGTAAACTCTTCACTTAATGGACTTCAGGTTTATGTTCATCAAGGAACACAAACTCCGGCAAGAAACGAGAGAACGTCTTCTTTCACAATTTCATTCCTACGTTTAAATATCTTCTTTGTGCTTACTTTATAGATGTCCGGAGACATGATGCGTTTCACCATTGGAGTCGTCTGCTTGGTGGCGGTGCTCCTCTCCTTAGCTGAAGTCACCGAGGCCAACTACAAGAACGCGCCCATGAACGGCATCATGTTTGGCAAAAGGGGACCTACTGGTAAGAAACAATATGTAGTAAATTAGTAAAATAAGTAATAATTGTGGTTTTCTTCTTCTTCTTTTCGTATCGATGCTCTCAAACGATATTTTTTCTGACCGATAATTGGCAACCAGTACTGTTGGCCTTGTATAGATCCTGAAAACTGCAGGTGGTTACGCAGGATGGGCAGCATAGTTTGGTACTTAAATGAGCATGTACAAAAATAAGTTTTGATTTGTTTGATTTTCGACTCTCTGTGCTAAGACTAGCATTAAAATTTCAACAATGCACTTCTAGCCAGTCATGGCAGTATATTGTCGTAAAAATGGACATTTGTTTCTTACTGTCGCATAATGAAGCTCCACCGTCACTTCAACAAAGACAAGATGTCTTTCTGTCACTACTATACATCTTCAATTGATGGATATATAAAGTACAAATCTCACGTGAGTGTAAAAAGCATTATGTGACTGAATTCGACCTAAAACTCTTAGGACTTAAATCGTGATAGGAAACGTCCAGCTTGCAATGACCATCTAAATAGCCTGCATACCATATAGTTAGTGCAATGGGTGGAACTATTCGATCGCTAACTGCGATTCTGTTCAATAATATATTTATTAAATCTACTTCTTTCACAGAATACGACCAACGCGGCAAGACCTTCACTGCCTTATGCGAGATCGCCACGGAAGCGTGCCAGGCGTGGTTCCCTTCTCCTGAAAATAAGTGAAAAACTAATTCTTAAGATAAAAATGTAACGACAATAGCATTTGGATTTTGGACTGCGGTAGAATAATGTTAATTTGTAGTTTTTTTTTGTAACGAGCATTGCAACTCTGATGCTTTCGCCATCTTGTAATTATTATTAACGTATTATTTTTTTTTAAATTTATCTATCATAAAGGCTGGGAAATTATGTCTTAGTATGTAGGAATAAATGCTTTTAAATTAGTTGAATTTTTTATTTAATTCTATATTAAAACTCTTTGCTCTGTTTCCTCCTAATTCTCTAAAACTTGGGGTTGAAAGGAAAGTGTAATATACGTGAGAAGGATCATAACTACAGGTATCACAAAGAACCATCATGGGTTGCCGAAAAGGGAACCCCGGAGTCCTGGGACACAAGGCAAAAAAAGAACACCTTAGGAGTGGGTTTTAGACAGTAAAAATTTGGTACGCCCTCCCGCTCCGCTTTAGAGTGGGAGAAGTTATTAAATGATATTCCTGCATAATTATCACGTATCACGAAGTATCACACCATCATAAAGCAATATCAAATACTTAACCCACATTTGTATTTCCAATCATTAGCTATATTACATTTTTTTTTTGGGTGGAAATCATTCTATGAATTCTCCCGCTCTGAGTGGAGCGGGATGGCGTGTCAGACATTTACTGACTAAAACCACACCTGTCTTCTTCAGTTGCCCTTTGCCTCCTAGGACTACGTGTTTCCTTTTCAAAAATTTCCTGCGGTCCTAGTGGCTATATATTCCAATAAAATTAAATATTTATTCACTCTTCAGATAACGTCAATTAGATAAAAAATAGTAAGATAATGACATCGTGAACGCCGGCGTTCGCTTGGGGCTTAAAGAATTAAAACTTTTGTTCTATCTGCATTGCACACGTAAATTTAAGGAACTTACTCGTACTATGGCGACCATTACACGGTCATGCAAGCGTCAATCAACGCTATCAATCATGAATGATGGTTTTCGTCAAACAGAATCAAACGTCAATCATCGCATTAGACGGTAGGTTTTTCGTCAATCAAAACTTTGACTATGGCAAACCTGACAGCAAAACCTGCCGTGTAATGGGTGTTAAAATGTCGGTCGTTCGATTGAGAAACAGGGATGGAGATAGATAGCTTATTATATTCAGCTTAAATCGTAAAAAGGATCGCGTTAATAGCTCGTGGTAGCACTGTAGGTAAAATGCGTGAATGCCTCACTAATTTCTTACACTGCTAAGTGCTACGATCAGTGTTGTCAACAAAAACATTAGATCCAATGTAAGCCTAAGAAAGAAGCCTCGACTCGACGAGTGTATCTTCTCCAATTATCCTTCTGGCTCGCCTCTCAATTGCCTCAAGTGCAACAAGCTGGTATCGGGCAGATCCGTCTCAAAGATGAAAGCAATACTCCATACACGATCAAACTTGCGTTTGATAAAGTTTGAGCAGCTGTTCTGGCGTGGAGTACTGTCTGACCTTTGTTATGATTCCCAGCTTTTTTGCAGTCAGTTTAAAAATTAGCTATTATTGTCCCATTATATATTAGCTATTAATACTAATGAACCAATTGCAACCTATGTTACATTGTCGTTACTAAGTATTGCTATGTACATTGTATTGTTCGACGGATTGAATCCTTTCTTATATTTTTCAAAGTATCGCAACACTGATGAAAAATTTCATAAAAAAACCCCCTACTTAGTGAATATTTTTCTCTAAATCTTAAAATCCAAAACATTGAGAAAATTATATAAAATATTGATCGATTGCTTTCATAAGCTTGCGTGTAATGAACCGTAGATTTGTCCTAAATACGCATATTTTATCATGGCAGCCCCGACCGTGGGAACTTTATAGATAAACGTAACTTTCGATTTGTATTGTTGTCAAATGTTTTTGTCGTTCAATTAGATTCCAATAAGAATCACTTCCTAGTAGAAATCATGAAATACTCCCACAGTGAGAAATCAAACAGTTTCGTTCATTAATTTTATTGTGGTAGTGATAAAAAACTGATAACACTGAAAATAAAATGTCAATAACATTGCAGTGACGTTTCGCATTCGGAAAAATCGTATTTCGAATCTACCTTACTTTATTAAAATGGATTATTTAAGTTCTGAGCTCGTGGTGAAATAATGAGATAATATAAATTATTTATTCAACTAATTAAGGATTTAAAAAAAAATCAACATGACTACGAAGGAGCTATATACGAAGGTAAATTTTTAAGTGAAATGTATTTGATTGTATTTTGTTTTTTGTGGAAGATCCTTTTCGAATTTAGAATGCATTAGAACTTAATTAAACTTTTATCAACGCATGTATTCCTATTGTCCAGCTATCTATTTAGATACTTCATAGATCAATTACTGTAATTAATTGATATCAGATTAAGGGAGTGTTTATGATTGACCTTCTTCACTGAATTTATTGAAGAGGACGTCATTCACATTCGTTTACTCGGCGATCGCTAATTTTTGCAACATTTATAAATATTTCGCGTGTCAAGGAACATCGCAAGTTCCGGGATGACGTCAATCGTCACAGTTCACCCTAGTGTTCCATTTTCAAAAACATTAAACAAACAACACTGGCCATTCTTTCAATCATGTTTCCAGAATTGCTATTTTCCGATTTATCGGAAATCAGTATGGTTTCCAATAATAATCTTGTTAGAACTGTACCTATAATAAATTAACATAATCACTTTTGCTGTCTAGATAAGTGAATATTTAATGCTCATGTTTTATTTATAAATTGCAATTACACAGTATTTAAGCATTCACTGAGTATGACCGAAATAACATAACATTACCGAATTGTTAAAATGTTAAAAAGATTACTATCTTGAAATATGTTATTAAATTACGTTATCACCTGTCTTAATGCAGGTTGTGTTATCTTGATGACAAAAATATGTTTTCAAATTGCCGTATTTGTTTATTGGTGACATTTTTTCATCAAAATTTTATGACTCTGAATATTTTTGTTCAAAGCCTGTTAATTATATAAAAAAAAAATATTTAGTTCTTTACTCTATTAAAGTACTATAACTATCATATCAGCAGAACTAAAAGTAAATTTTAAAGATGCCGCAGAACTGTTTTGAAATCTATTCAGTAAAAATCTGCAACTAGCATAAAATATGCATGTCTCAGCATAGACTATACTTTTATGCCTGCATTATTATGTAGGTCACATTCAACACTATTTTTAGATGCGAAACCTGCTAGAAGACTCATTCGCTTGTTAGCCAAAGCATCGCATGTGCACAGCAGGTGCTCCATGCGTTCTGTATGTTCCTCACACAATCTGCACATGGAAGTCGCGGTTAGACCCATTTTCATGAGCATGTCGTTGGTTCCAAAGTGCCCTATAAAGGCACCCATCAGGTAGCGGATTTGCCCCCTGCTCATATTCCAGATACATTCCCGTGCCTTGAACGTAGAGCCCAGGAATTTTTTGGAGTGTTCCAGACCCGTAATAGACAGCCAGTGTGTTCTTTGGCTATGATCTGCAAACTCCCTGAATGCGGCCTTCACGAGGCACGTCGAGATGCCTACACCTGGTTCTGGTCCCACAAAGTTATTTGCTGAGCCCTCTCTTGCCAGTTCATCCGCCATTTCATTACCATGGATTCCTTTATGCCCTGGGACCCCACATCAACTTTACCCTGTTACGCCTCCCAAGCCTGTTCAGGGCCCGGATGGCGTCCAGAATAAGTTTGGAGTCCACCTTGTAGGACGCCATGGCCTTGATTGCAGCTTGACTGTCACTTAGAATATAAATAGATTTATCTTTGGTTTGTCTTTCTATATTCTCTTGAGCACAGGTTATTATGGCATATGTTTCTGCTTGGAATACTGTTGCCATCTTCCCTAAGCTTCTACTACATTTGTAGCCTTTTGCGTATATTCCCGCTCCTGTACCGGATTCCATTTTGGATCCATCAGTGTACCATACCAGACTATCTTTTTCTGGTGGTTCGAGTCCCTTAGTCCAGTCTTCCATTGTTGGGATCTGGACCTTAAAGGACCTTTCGAATACAAACATGGTTTGCATTTTATCAGATATCATGCTTGTTACCCGATCCAGGTCCTCATTCCTATCGAATCTTGTATGGTTAGTCTTTGGCTTAGAGGCATCCCATAGTCCAGATTTCCCAGTTGCCTTTTCCTCGTGAATGTCACTAGTTGGTTACTACCGACATTAGGTACGACACGGGTCACGGCAGGTCATACCGGACATTAGGCGCCAGCGCACAGCTGGGTGTGGGAGCAAATCATCTCTTCAGTAACCTGAATGGCATGGCCCGGTGACCAAGTATTTATGCAAACTTATCAAGCTTATAACTTTGTAATTTTTCATGGTATAGTTTTGAGATTTTGTACATAGATTCTTTACATAAAAATACTAGACACATGTATAGGTATCGGCATGGAACTTGAGCAATCGGGGTCAGTGTCGGGATCGCTTAGCGCCTTCCATACATTGGCGAGCCAATCGTCGTCGTTGTTAGATACATGCAGCAAGCGCAGGACCGAATCACTAGTGACGTCTTTGAGGCGATGGCGCGGCGAGCCAATCACTGACGCTCCCCTCACTCGTGTCTCACTTCATACCACTAAATAGTATATATTTGACTTCTGCGCAACTTGAAGCCAGCACTCAAGATCCGTGCAGGTATCTATAACATAAAAAAAAAAAAACTGTTAAGGACGCGTTTACGATTTGACGCGCATCAATTTTAGGTATAGAGTCTTACTACTACACGTGCACGGCTCACACACACAGCGAAATGCGCGAAGCGGCGAAATTATGAGTAACTTGACACGACTTGATACTTGAGCTTACTTTTATTTAATTTTTGCCATGTTTTTTTTTTAACTTTACTTTAAATATTTTTCAAAAAGTTCGTAACGTGAAATGGTAACAAAAGTAGATACCATTTACTTAATTTCATTGGACATTGATTGACTGGTAAGCAAGTACTTGCTAAAGTACCTATGTATTTACAATTTGCGCGACAAGCTTTTTGAAAACAAATAATTAAAAACATAAGCTTATTTTATCTGCTGTATTTAGTATTTTTAACCGACTTCAAAAAAGGAGGATATTCTCAATTCGGATGATTATATTTATATATATTTTTTTATGTATGTTAGGGCATAACTCCGTCATAATATAGACGGATTTGCAAAATTCTTTTTTGTTCGAAAGAGGTTTATTCCGAAATAGTCCCTTGTAAAGATCAGACGGGCAATTCTCGTAATTTTTAGAACGTTCACAGTCTAATCTGTCTCAATCTGTCAAAAATACCTCTAATTTCCCTACATTTTGAAAATTGATTGACATTTGTTTGTTGCCGAGATGAGACTGCGAATAGATTTTGAACGTTTTTAATTACGAGAATTGGCCTTCTGATGAGGTCAGAGAGTTGTGGGATTGAAGAGTTTCAGAGACAGACAACGGAACTCTTCAATAAATGCCAGCAAATCAACCGCAATTGCTGCTTTCGCATATTATGTATGCATTGTTTGCGTAATCACACAGTATAAGATCATGCCTTTACCCTCTAAAGGGGTACGCAGATGTGTTCAGTATACCACGGCACACCGTCATTTCTCTCAAAGTTGTTATTGGGGTACCTTTAATCTTGCAAGTAAATTCGGGCAACCTTTTTTGTTTATGAATTGATTTAATTAACCGACTTAATTTAGATTAAGTATTTTTTTATGTAGGTATGTTTAGATGGATTTGCAAAATTCTGTCATTTTTTAATGGATAAGCTATGCGTGCTCCAGGGGTAGTACAATATAAATTTTATGAACTTTGCTTGGCCTACCCAAGCAAAGTTCATAGAGTTCATAAAATGTTGAAATTGATGATGTTAAATTTCCTGACTGATATTCACATAGCAAGTAAAAAGTTTTAGGTACCTATATAATTTTGTTTTGTTATCAAATGGTTCTCGAAAACTAGAAAGAAAATACGTTTATTTGGCACATACATATAACACTGATAAGTACTTACAATTACTTTCAAGGTTAGGATTAGGTTCCAAACATTATTAATTGCTTCATAAAAAAAAAATTTTTACAGAAAAATTAAACCGACTTCAAAAAGTACAAAATAACTTTAATTTCGGAAGTCGGTGTTTCAATAGATATCCTAATCTTGTCTCTTCGTTATTTAACAACTTTTTGAAGTCGGTTTAATTTTTTTGTAAAAAGTTTTTTATTTTTCACTTTTTAGTTATGGTAGCACCACTAAAAAGTACCTACCCTTCAGCTAAACATAAATTACCTTATAGCCAGAGTGCATCTCATAACGATTCTTATAATCCCAAATACGGTTATATTACATGAATTTACCCTCTCCCCCTTTCCCCTCCCCCTTTTCTTTCAGTCAGTCATCGACTACGCGTATAAACAAAGCAATTTTACTTGTTACGACAATTCTGCTATGATTCTATGAGGAGTTCTGTTCCATATCTTCGAAGTTCATGATCAGATCATAACAATATTTCTATGGGACCAACTTGGAAGCATAAAATTCAATCAAAAAAAAAATAATTCAAAATCGGTCCACAATTGACCGAAATATCGGTGAAAATACATACAAAAAAAAAAAACATACATTCAGCCGAACATAGAACCTCCTCCTTTTCGAAGTCGGTTAAAAAAAAGTCGTTTGCATGACAACAAGAACAACCCAATAGATATTGTTTATCTGTCAAATTGGAATGGATTGCCATTCTAAGTGTGTTACGTAATTAGGATGCCGTACGAAGCCAGGTCAGGAGCTAGTAAATGATAAAAGAAATGAGTAAAACTTACGAAAGACATAAAAAAAATATCAATTTTTATTTTTCATTATATTATTATGACAATGACAATTATAATATTATGATGAATGTTCCCGTAGTTCCATATTTCTTTTGAATCTCGTCTTAGGCCTTGGCATCTAAAACAAAAATTTTGTTATAAAAGGTATAAACTATACACACTCTTATCAGCTAGCTCTACTCGTCTATTAGTTCCAGTAGCAGTCTTCGAAGAACACCTGCAGGTATCGCCATCAAGTCCGGAGGTAAGGTCTCAACATAACTAACAAAACGAGCCCAAACTCGGCACACCTAGCTCTACTGGTATACTAGTTCCAGTAGCAGTCTTCGAAGTACACCTGCAGGTCTCTCCATCAAGTCCGGAGGTAAGGTCTCAACATAATTAACAAAACGAGCACAAACTCGACACACCTAGCTCTACTCGTCTATTAGTTCCAGTAGCAGTCTTCGAAGAACACCTGCAGGTATCGCCATCAAGTCCGGAGGTAAGGTCTCAACATAACTAACAAAACGAGCCCAAACTCGGCACACCTAGCTCTACTGGTATAATAGTTCCAGTAGCAGTCTTCGAAGTACACCTGCAGGTCTCTCCATCAAGTCCGGAGGTAAGGTCTCAACATAACTAACAAAACGAGCTCAAACTCGGCACACCTAGCTCTGCTGGTATAATAGTTCCAGTAGCAGTCTTCGAAGTACACCTGCAGGTATCGCCATCAAGTCCGGAGGTAAGGTCTCAACATAACTAACAAAACGAGCCCAAACTCGGCACACCTAGCTCTACTGATATAATAGTTCCAGTAGCAGTCTTCGAAGTACACCTGCAGGTCTCTCCATCAAGTCCGGAGGTAAGGTCTCAACATAACTAACAAAACGAGCCCAAACTCGGCACACCTAGCTCTACTGGTATAATAGTTCCAGTAGCAGTCTTCGAAGTACACCTGCAGGTTTCTCCATCAAGTCCGGAGGTAAGGTCTCAACATAACTAACAAAACGAGCCCAAACTCGGCACACCTAGCTCTACTGGTATAATAGTTCCAGTAGCAGTCTTCGAAGTACACCTGCAGGCCTCTACATCAAGTCCGGAGGTAAGGTCTCAACATAACTAACAAAACAAGCCCAAACTCGACACACCTAGCTCTACTCGTCTATTAGTTCCAGTAGCAGTCTTCGAAGAACACCTGCAGGTATCGCCATCAAGTCCGGAGGTAAAGTCTCAACATAACTAACAAAACGAGCCCAAACTCGGCACACCTAGCTCTACTGGTATAATAGTTCCAGTAGCAGTCTTCGAAGTACACCTGCAGGTCTCTCCATCAAGTCCGGAGGTAAGGTCTCAACATAACTAACAAAACGAGCCCAAACTCGACACACCTAGCTCTACTGGAATAATAGTTCCAGTAGCAGTCTTCGAAGTACACCTGCAGGTATCGCCATCAAGTCCGGAGGTAAGGTCTCAACATTACTAACAAAACGAGCCCAAACTCGGCACACCTAGCTCTACTGGTATAATAGTTCCAGTAGCAGTCTTCCAAGTACACCTGCAGGTTTCTTCATCAAGTCCGGAGGTAAGGTCTCAACATAACTAACAAAACGAGCCCAAACTCGGCACACCTAGCTCTACTGGTATAATAGTTCCAGTAGCAGTCTTCGAAGTACACCTGCAGGTCTCTCCATCAAGTCCGGAGGTAAGGTCTCAACATAACTAATAAAACGAGCCCAAACTCGGCACACCTAGCTCTACTGGTATAATAGTTCCAGTAGCAGTCTTCGAAGTACACCTGCAGGTCTCTCCATCAAGTCCGGAGGTAAGGTCTCAACATAACTAACAAAACGAGTCCAAACTCGACACACCTAGCTCTACTGGTATAATAGTTCCAGTAGCAGTCTTCGAAGTACACCTGCAGGTTTCTCCATCAAGTCCGGAGGTAAGGTCTCGACATAACTAACAAAACGAGCCCAAACTCGGCACACCTAGCTCTACTGGTACATTAGTTCCAGTAGCAGTCTTCGAAGTACATTTCAGGTCACTCCATCAAGTCCGAAATAAATATGAAATTTATAAGTACTTATAAGAAACTGTGAATAAAATCTTACCTTGGTTGTCCGTAGTCCGTGCAGAATGCGTGAAGGATCAAGTTTATTAGGTCAAATATTTTGTATTCGTACAGCGATCTTTTCCAATACGAGGAGCTGCTTGCAAGCGTCACAGTGTCCACTCACAACGGCGGCCAAGCGCAGACTAAAATTTCATTACAAATTTTTGTGCAATAAATCAAGACAGTGACCAGTAAAATAACCCTTATTTCAATCCAATAAGAATCACATGTTACCGCTAAATATGTGAAAAAATAAGACACAATTTTATTTTTTTTCTGTGGCGTATTGTAACATTTTGATAGTTTTTTTTGCTACCTTTTTGAGTTGAACATGTCTTCTTACATAAAATATTTTTAAATACATAAATTTATGTTATTAAATAAAAGAAAAATCTCCCTAAAGTCAGTACGATGTCGTCGAATTTGTGGGAAGAGGTAACGGAAATTATTTTTTACAATATTAAAAACCAAAATTTTCGAATAAAAAATTGCTACCATTTGAAGATTAAGGAGTAATCTATCTGTGGTAATTATTAGTTACATTTGGTTTTGTATCATTTTGCCGCAAAATGCACCGAAAACTGCTTATTTTTGTCAGATTCGTAAACGCGTCCTTAATTCCACAATATAATAATATTCCACAACTATCACACAAGACCGTCTGGTCCCAAGCTAAGCAGAACTTGTGTTATGGGTACTAGACAACTGATAAACATACTTATATATTTAAAAAAAAATGTGTGTGTATGTGTGTGTTGTTTTAATGAAATATGTAGAATAAATTTTAATAAATATTATACCTAGTATACAATCCAATTTATTTCGTGTCTTACTTCACACAGAGCAGGTGGATTATATTTCATCAGGTGAGATAGTGGATAAGTGTGAGTCTATCACAAACAACCACTGGTCTAGTGGTTAGTGGCCCTGATGCTATGTCAGAGGTTGTGGGTTTGATTCCCACACAGAAATAGACTTCCTTCCTAATTAAAAGTATTTATTAAAACATTTAATAAATTTTTAGTTGTATACATCAAGTGATATATTTTAAAGAAAGATATTACAAAATACTTTAAGTTGGGAAAGTAAAAAGCATTTTCCAGCAAAAAATATTCTTTTTAAAAGCTTGCAAGACCATAGATACTGAAGCGATGACAGATTATATATTTGATCTGGCTAGAAATGTTATTTTAGAATATAAATTGTTAAATAACATTTCTCTTGCACAATGAAGTCTAAATACATTATGCAAGTCTTATGCAATATGTTTGATTTAGATTTTTTCAGGTCATTCATAATTAAGCTAATGGATTGTAGTTTCTTTTTCTCAATTAAAACACAATCAGTTATTAGGGGCCATTAACTCTTTGAATGCTTTAAGTTCCCCAGTGCGTCATAAGTGTACTAATTACCGGTGATTAGCATTCAATAGGTTAAGTATTACGTAAGGAGATTTGAAGCCATTTTTACCCGCCTCCCCACCCCTTGAATGTAAAGCTCTAAAGAGCTTATTACACTACGCAATATACAGACCGTTTTAGTCTATTTTTTCGTGTATCGCGTAGGGTAATAGGGGTCAGACAGTTTTTCTAAGAATGAAACAAGCTTTTAATGAAAATCATTATTTCATAGCATGCTTTTATAGCTCGGTATACCTATATAATTAATACTCGTCAAGACGAATCATACGAGCCCAAACTCGATGGGGTTGTGTCGTTTAACTACCAAGTTCCTATATCCACCTTCCGCTTTCATCATCAGATTAGCTCCATGTCATAATAATATTGCATTGTCATAAGATTTACACATGCATGCAAAATTTCAGCCCAATCGGTAACTGGGAAGTGGGTCAAATTTAATTTGCAAGATTTGATGACACAAACATCGGGGCAGGTGAAACTAAATAAAAGCTTGTAAAATAGGACGAGTCTGAATATCGTACGCGTTATTCAGCGTAGTGTAATTGTCCCTTTACTAATTCTCCTTATAAAATAATAAAGAGGTAAAGTTCTTTTTCATTACTCATACTCTCAAAGTAGGTCTGAAGTTGCCTGAGGAGCGGGCTGAAAAGTATCACACTTTTCTTCCATAGGGAGTTTTACTTTCAACTAACAGCTGACAAATTATTTAAAAAAAAAACTAGGTCTATCTTCTTGTATTCGTAATGAAAAGCACAATGCTTACCTCGGGGTTAAAGTTACTTATTTAGTCCCTCGAATTAGCGACCTCGCTACGCTCGGCCGCCAAATAAGTAACGGAACGGGACGAAATAAGTAACTTTCACCCCTAGTGTAACAATGTACTATTTTATCTCTGGAAGTTACTGATCGGTCCGATTGCTAAGATTTTTTTAACCGATAGAAAGCTGCTTTATTCCCGAGTGACATAAGCTATATTTAAATATTCATATTGCTAAGATTTCACTGTCCGTCTGTCATCAGGCTATATCTCATGAACCATAGCTAGATAGTTGTTTACAGATGATGTATGGTGGTGCTGAAAATACTAAAAACAGAATAACATAAATATTTAATATAACCGTTTTTTTTCTCGATGTTAATAACGGCAATATTTGCATTCGCATTCGCGAATATTTGCACATTTTTGGTATTCGAATTCACAAGAAACATGCGAACATTTAGCATTTTTTTTAACCGACTTCTAAAAAAGGAGGAGGTTCTCAATTCGGATGTTTGTATGTTTTTTTTTTGTTTGTTCGCGCATAACTTCGTTGCTTGCGGACCGGATTAAAAATTTTTTTTTTTTTGTTGGAAAGGGTATACTTCCCAAATGGTCCCTTGATCACCAAGTTGAGATCTGATGATGGAATCTTGGCGAAATCAAGAGAACTCCTCAAATTCAATTCAATTTTTTAGTGAAGTCGGTTATTTTTTTTAATAAAAAGGTTTTTTTTGACAAATAAAAAGTTTTTTGAGTATTGAATGGATATAGAATGATAATACAACTAATATGAATTAGTGATGTAAGGAATGTTAAATTTCGACGAATATTCGCTTGTGATGTAACGAATATTCGCGGTTGCGAATGCGAATATTTGTTACATCACTAGTAGACATTTGAAATATTCACAAAATATTTAGATCGCCAGAAACACAGGTTTTTCATTAACCTAGTTCAGGCAGGTTTATATTACAGCTAGAATTACTTTTTATCTCGGTTGCACTTAATGTAAATCATTGCCTGCTGTGGTCTTCCCGTCCGATTATAATTTGGGTATCTTCAAGGCTAGAGTGAATAGGCTTTTAATAAACTAGTGCGCCTCACCATCAGAGATTGCATCACTGCTTACCATCAGGTGGGATCGCAGTCAAGCACTAGTTTATACGAATTAAAAAAAAAAAAAATTTTACGTACTTTATACTTGAATAAAATTTTATTATTATTATTTTATTATTATTTATAGTTGTAAATTAAATTTCAAAATAAAAATAGTTAAATTACAATAAAATAAACATTTAAAGGGGCTTCCATACAGCAAACATATATATTTTTTCAATTGCTTGATAATTATATTAATATTGTAGTACAGAACTCTTCATGTACAAGTTCGACTCGCACTTGCCCAATAATTTTTTGACTTATCACTAACTTTTATTGAATAACAAGTTATTGCTAACTTCAAAAAGATCTTGAATTTTCGTTAAAATTGCGAATTACAACTTGAATCTTATTTTTACTGTAATAGGGTTCAATTTCCATTCACACTTGCACTCTCAAAAAGTCTAAGAATGTTTGATTCAATGATGTCATAGATATCTTTGTAAATACCTAGAGACCATACAGTTTGATTAATGCATTTGTTTAATGCATAAACTTCCTAATTTTTAAATACGCAATGGAGGTCATAGTCATTTTTTTCCTTCATCATTTAGAAAATTAAATTCACGTGCTTGTTCCCTGGTCATAGAGTACCTAAACCAATTCAAAACGGCGGCAGGTCGTGAGAATCCAATTTTCTTTTAAATTACTTCAATCCCTCAGACGTGCGGGATTCCGGATTTCCGTTCCCGCAAAAAAGGTGCGGGGTCCCACATTTCATCATCATCTTCCTGCCCTTATCCCGTTTTATTTGGGGTCGGCGCAACACGTTTTTTTCTTCCATTCTGTCCTGTCACTCGTCACGCTATCACTAACTCCCTTTTCTTTCATATCACTTCTCACACAATCCATCCATCTTGGATGCGCGATGGAATTCCCTACGTACAATCCATCCACCATTTCTTTAATCATCAATACCTAACACAATTCTTTTCTTTTTACCAGGGCGCCCGAATATGGGTGGAGCATCCGGAGAAAGTATGGGAGAGCGCCACGGTGACGTCAGACTACCGGTCTGGCGTCCTCATCGCCAAGATAGATCAGTCTGGAGAGATACGGCAGATCAAGGTTAGTATACTGAAGGAACCACTCGAACATTCAAGCTAGAACTACACCTCGCACACGTATGCCACACACGCCGATCTGGGCGCGTCGTCTCCATCCATTTTATATGGCAACTAGACTTGTAGAGCTACACTAGATCCACGCCACGCGATGTCGTTCTACGTACAAATCAGGCGTGGTCCACGTGAGCCTAGCTTTGTCATTTCAGCTGAAGGACGTCCACTGTTGGACATAGACCTTTCCCAAGTGCCATTCGCGCGACTTTCACCAGGTCATCAGTCCACCTTGTGGGAGGCCTTACATGAACAGTTATAAGTTTGAGGTGTCTGTGTGTCTGTACGTAGCATCATAGCTCCTCGGCAAACGTCAGCTTTCGAATAAAAAAAACCGCATCTAAATCGGTCCATTCATTTAGGCGCTACGATGCCATGGACAGACACCTCAAACTTATAACGCCCCTCTATTCCGTCGGGAGTTAAAAATGCCGCCAAAAACAGAAATCGTACTTGGCCTACACCATAATTTCTTTATTTTCTGTGGATCTGTCAAAATTGACAATTTATCACGTCAACCAATCACAATTGCCATTAGAATATAAGATGAATCAATTATCTGCGTTGGTGGATGCTAGTTCCCAACTGTGGCAGGCGACGGGAAGACAAGATTCACTGGTATTGTTATTAAGAATTATAATTATAGAAAACAAAAAATCAACATTAACAAATGACAACCTCTTGAGTTTGACAGGACTATCAGTCCGGTGGCACAGTTTATTTTTTAACAATTTCGGTAAAGTGCCTTTTAAGTTCATCAAGACGGCTAGCAATGGGTAGCTCGCAATTCGACCGCCCAGTAACTGTCCAGACCGAGCCCAAGTTGTCGACGGCGCGAACTGTTCCCGCGCGCCTCAAGGAGTTGTCAGCAACAGTAGGGAGAGGGACCCAGATGCGTCGAAGCCTATTAGGGCTAGAGTTTGTTACCGAAAGGGAGATTGGGCCCCGGTATGAAAGGCTAGAAGAAACGGGGTGGGTTTTAAGTCAGTAAGAGTCTGACACTATCTCCCGCTCCGCAGGGGATGTCAGTTAGAAGATTTTTACCCACCGAAAAAAAAAAGTCTCACCTCTTGGAGGAAACCAGACAAGACCGCACTAACCATATCATTTCTCCAACAGATCAAAGATGAGAGTAAGATGCCGCCTCTCCGGAACCCCTCGCTGCTCATCGGGCAGAACGACCTCACATCCTTGTCGTATCTGCACGAGCCCGCTGTGCTGCATAACCTTAGAGTTAGGTGAGTGGGAACCAGATTTTATATGTTACTAGCTTTTGCCCGCGCCTTCGCTTGCGTTAAATTTGGGGTAACACGGTTCCCCTTTCGGCTTATTTTTTTCTGACATCTTCAACAAATATCTTTAATGTACACAGAAATAAATACTAAAAACTTAACAAATTATATACTAAACCCTTCCTCGAAAATTACGCTATCGAGTGGTGAAAACCCCTTGGAAATCGGTGTGGTAGTTTTTAAGTTTATCGTGAACAGACAGACGCGGCGGGGGACTTTGTTTTATAATATGCATTTGTCGGAGAAGTCAATAGTACGGAAGCTTGAGAACGAATGAACGAGCTAAGTGACAAGTGACACATGTCACTTGACAGAATCCAGTCTGACGTTTACACGAACCGAGCAGATAAAAGTGCCGAGCGCAGAGGCCCGGGGTTCATTCCTCTGTCGGCAGTCATGCGATGTGCAACGCCCTATTCTCGGGGACTGTCTCACGGCTCGTTATGTAAAGTGAAAACCCAAAGCTTGCATTATAATAAATCAGTTGTGTGATCTGGAAATGTCTGTTTATTGCTCGATACCCAGCCATCGCCCACAAAACAGAGTCTTTGGAAATGGCTTCAAAGATAATCGGCATCCTCAGCCGACATATTGATAAAAGAAGTACTTAGTAAGAACTTCCAGGAAAGTACAATTTTTCTTCTTCGTTCTTTTATTGCTGAAGGTCACAACTACAAGGCTATATTTCACGGAGAGACCATGGTGGCGCGACCAGTCGCCGATACCAAACTTAAGTGCCAATGTGCCCATTGCCACTTAAGTTTGGCGATTCTTTGGGCTATGTCCGAAACCTTGGTTCTACTTCGGATATCTTAATTTCTGATTCGATCACGATAGAAAACTCCGAGCATAGCCCTTTCCATGTGACATCCACCAACACGCACTGGGCCCGCGTGGTGGATTACGGCCTATTCCCTTTCCTAGAGAGGAGGCCTGAGTCCCAACAGTGGGAACATTATAAGGCCGGCTATGCTATGCTAGCCCTTTCCATTGCCCTTTGGGTGGCAAGTCTTCTTATGAGGCCTATTGTAAGTGACCACGTTTCCGAACCATATGTCATCACTGGCAACACGCACTGGTCATAGACTTTCGTCTTGAGACACTGTGGTATGTTGGACGAGAAGATACCACGCAGCTTCCCGAACGCTGCCCAGCCGAGACGGATTCGACGATAAGCTAAAAAAGGTTTTCTACCTTATGTTAGAACAAATAATTTTATGGTAGAATACCCAATTTGTTTTTGGTAGAAAAAAAAATTGTTCTAATTTTAGATGAAAAATAAAATCTAAATAGATTTTTTTCCGGAAACGAAATTAAATCAACACCTCCGTTGATTGCTTACTGGAACGAATTTAATTTTCGCGGCCATTATAAAATTCTTGTGGTGTCAACGCTCCACGGTAGAACCATTATTTATAACCATTGGGGTCAATAGGTGAATAGAAAACAGTTGAGCAGACGACGGGGTACGGAGTTACATTACGGTGCTGGCGCAGAAAATATTTGTATTGAATCTTTATCTTCTCTCGTCGATATCTTGCTGCTAGGGAATGCAAATCTCGCGAGATTGGGGCTCGAGCGAGATCTCGCGAGATTATTTATACAATATCGCGAGATCTCGCCAATTTCGAGATCTCGCGAGATTGGCAGTTTTGTGTTATTTTTTTGCAAATAATCACAATATTTGTAAATTATAAGTATAGGCGCGGGCTTGCAGACGGTGAGCAATGGGTAGTTGGCTGTCCGACCGTCTGGTAACTGTCCGAACCGAGCCCAAGTCGTCGATGGCGCGCACTGGGTCGAAGCCTCCTGGGGCCAGGGTTATTTCCGAAACGTAGCTCAGCCCCGGTATGAAAGGCACGAAGGCAGTAATAGTCTGACACTATCTCCTGCTCCGCCCAAGGGCCGGACATGTCATTTGTATGATTTTTACCCACCAAAAAAAAAAGTATTATAAGATAAACATTCATTTTCACGAATTTTTTCAATATATTTTCTTGCATTAGACATTGTTGGACGTATCTGTCTATAATATTTTAACATCCGTGTCAATCCGCGCTTCGAATAAGACGTTTTTATGCTCGATTACAATCTCGTTAATCTCGCGAGATCTCGCCCGATTTTCGTCCGAGATCAATCTCGCTAAAAAAGGCCGAGATCTCGCGAGATCGAGATTGCATTCCCTACTTGCTGCCCGCCCTTGTCCCGTGTTATTACCCCATGTTTTTGTGTTGTGTTTTACCCAATAAAAAAAAACACTGGCCAAGTGCGACTCGGACTCGCACACTGAGGGTTCCGTACCAATTAACTTACGTAAATAGTTCAATTAGAATAGAATAGAATATCATTTATTCGGAGCAAGCAACACAATTTACCACAACAATTAAAAATAATAAAAACCACAAGAAAAATAAAAAAATAGAGTACAGAAATACAATACAATTGCATTGAATGTGCCTGAACCGAAAGGGTCACCAACTCAGCAATAGCTGGGCGTCAAACACCCAGCGCTGATTTTCAGCTGGCACCCCGCAGTGAATTAAAATAAATATTGATGCTATTTCCAAATCTAGTCACGAAGATTTTTCCGAATATTTTTTTTTCAGGATAGGACTCTAGGACGGACGGTAGGTCGCTTTGTAGCTTCCTTTCAGGCTAGTAGTAACCTGAAAGGGCGTTGCAAGAGGAGACTGTGCAAGAATCTCCCCGGCAAGGTGCATGGTAGCACTTCATCACTCGGCCATCGCTTTCCTTGGATTTACTCTTTTCATCTCCCGGTCCATAGCCACGAAACCTTAGTCAAATTGATGTTACGTCAACATTATTTCAAAAGAGATTCAGTAAGATCTCTTTTTATTATCTGATATAAACTAGTGCTTGACTGCGATCCCACCTGATGGTAAGCAGTGATGCATTCGTCGATGGTGAGGCGCACTAGTTTATTAAGAGCCTATTTACTTTAGCCTTGAAGACTCTCAAATTATAATCGGACGAAAAGACCGCAGCAGGCAAATTATAATAATATTCCAAAACTATCACACAACGCCGTCTAGGCCCAAGCTAAGCAGAGGTTGTGTTATGAGTACTAGACAACTGATAAACATACTTATATATTTCTAAACACATACGTAGTGTAGATAAATTACACCCAGACACTGAACAAATGATCGTGCACTCACACAAACGTTTGTCCTGGGTGGGAATTAAACCCACGACCTTTGGCATAGCAGTCAGGGCCACTAACCACTAGATCAACTGGACAGTCAATTTCAAAAGTGATTTTGTAAAATCTACTGACATAAAGGGGGATTTCCTCTTGACAACTTGTGAAGTCAAAACTCCTTGCTAGCAGCTTGTCTGTTCGTTTTCTATAGTTTATATTTCGGGGAGTGTGCACTGGAGTTACACAATTTAATTCCATCAAGTCCGTTCCATCATCGGACCACAAGACGTACGGCGTTGCGCCACCGGTACATGGTGGACATCCCAGCCATAGGTACAAAGCGTTTTGGGAATACATTCATTATACGTACAGCTAAGGAGTGGAATTCCCTGCCGGAGTCTGTGTTTCCTGATAGCTACAAATTAGGGGTATTTAAGTCAAGAGTGAATAGGTTGCTTCTAGGCAAGCGTGCTCCATCGTCTACCACATCGTCGCTTACCATCAGGTGAGATGGTGGTCAAATCTGCAATATTAGTAGGGGTAGGCTACTAATATTATAAATGCGAAAGTAACTCTGTCTGTCTGTCTGTCTGTCTGTTACGCTTTCACGCAAAAACTACTGAACGGATTTAGATCAAATTTGGTAGGTAGGTAGAAGAGACACTGGAATAACACATAGGCTACCTATAATTCCACTGCTAAGCATGGGTCTCTGCCCGCGCGATATAAACTGTAGTCCACGCGGGCGAAGCCGCGGGCGGAAAGCTAGTCAATAATAATAATAAAAAAAAAATCGCCATAAAAGGGGATTTCCTCTTGACCATTTCAGGATAAACCAACTCGCGCCCAGTTTAATGATAAACCCATACATTTCCGTGCTTTGTATTTCTATACTTCACTCATGACGAAATCATGAATCATGTTGGAGATAACAATTGATAACGCTGGTGGCGGCTGATCGAATAGTCATTGTATGTCAAATCTGTGCCATGATTATTATTGAAGGAATGTAGGACTTGTTAACGACTGGCACTGTTAGTCTAGTGGTTCGTGACCCTGACTGCTATGCCAGAGGTCGTGGGTTCGATTGGGAATCGGGAAAACCCAGGACAAATATTTGTGTGATGAGCACGATCTTTTGTTCTGTGTCTGGGTGTATTTTATCTATAATATGTATTTATAAATATACTAGCTTTTGCCCGCGCCTTCGCTCCTGTTCTACCCTACTCCTCCCTACTCTACCTTAGTCTATCCTACACTACCCGACTCTACCCTACTCTACCCTACACTACCCTACACTACCCTACACTACTCTGCACTACCCTACACTACCCTACACTACCCTACACTACCCTACACTACCCTACACTACCCTACACTACCCTACACTACCCTACACTACCCTACACTACCCTACACTACCCGACACTACCCGACACTACCCTACACTACCCTACACTACCCTAATTTTCAATTGTTTTTCAAGACATTTAGCGATTCATTTTTATATTATAGAAGATAAGTATGTTTATCAGTTGTCTAGTACCCATAACACAAGCTCTGCTTAGCTTGGGACTAGACGGCGTTGTGTGAAAGTTGTGGAATATTATAAATGTAAAGTGTGAAAGGGTATGGTTGTCATTTCTAAGATCTGGCAACCAGCACAAAAAGCGTCAGTCTTTTTTGAGCTCAAAACCGGTCATAAAATATTATTATAGTCATTTTGAGAGTTTGACACTGAAAGGGTAAAACGGGACAGTAAGACTCTGCTGTCCGTCCGTCTATCTGTCTGTCTGTCCGTCTGTCACCAGGCTATATCTCATGAACCGCAATAGTCTGACAGTTGAAATTTTCATAGTTCTGTGAGCAATGTGACCTGCTCACTGCCACCTAAGTTTGGCGATTCTTCGGGATATGTCGGTAACCATGGCAGTAACCTTGGTTCTCCTGCTATCTTTATTCGTGATGCGACCGATGCCCAATATTTATTATTTCTTAATAGAACAACAGTTCGATTTTTTCTGTTTTTAAAACTATTCCATAAATAACTGGACAAGAATTTGAAACACTTGAAACAGTAATTTTCATAATCTCAAAAACGTGCCATTTGTCCAAACACTGATTCACCCATGGCATTGTTTGTTTACAAATATTTGTTAATATGTTCAAAAAGATATCTTATTATGTTAAAAATAAAGTTCAAAATTGATTGTTTGTATAAAAGTTGTGATACGACCTCGTGAATGTGTAGGATTTTAGAGAGATATTGGTTTAGGTCTCTGCCTTCAGTTAAGATGACGTCATCGTTAGGTTATACGAGGATTTTAGTTTTTTTTTTAATAAGCTCGCCCTTGACCACTATCTCACCTGATGGGAAGACGATGGAGTGCGCTTGCCTAGAAGCAACCTATCCACATTTGACCTTAAGACCCTTAGGTTATAGCTATCAGGAAACAAAGACTCCGGCAGACATTGGCATTGTAGGTTTAATGAATTAAAGAGCCCTCGCTTTATTGGGTCTCCAGCAGATACCTTTTTTCATAATGGATAGGCTCGTTCTTGACCACTATCTCACCTGATGGGAAGTGATGATATGGTCGACGATGGAGCGCGCTTGCCTAGAAGTAACCTTTTCATTCTTGGCTCAAAGATCCCCAGGTTGTAGTTGCCTGGATATACAGACTTCAGAAGGAAATTCCACTTCATTCAGATTTATTATTAAAAAATGAAAACAGCTACTTTTAATTTGTACCGACGACCAAACCGACGTACGGCGAGTATCCACCCGGACGTTGTCGAAACCTCTACGGTCCGGACTAAGCGTTTCGCCTCGTCATTTATACGAGAACCGCGTACATCGAAGGGCTGGAACAATTTGCCTGCTGCGGTCTTCCCGTCCGATTACAATTTAAGGCTAGAGTGAATAGGCTCTTAATAAACTAGTGCGCTTCACCATCAACGATTGCATCACTGCTTACCATAAGGTGGGATCGCAGTTAAGTACTAGTTTATATCAGATAAAAAAAAAAGAAGAAAAATCCAGCAGAAAATTCCTTGTATTTTTTTACTGATATAAACTAGTGCTTGACTGCGATCCCACCTGATAGTAAGCAGTGATGCAATCGTTGATGGTGAGGCGCACTAGTTTATTTAGAGCCTATTCAGTCTAGCCTTGAAGACACCTAAATAATTATAATCGAACGGGAAGACCGCAGCAAGCAAATTGTTTCAGTCCTTCGATATACGCGGTACAAACGACTAGGCGAGACGTTTAGTCCGGATCGTTGAGATTTCAACAACGTAAGGGTTAGAAACCACTACCTCCCGCCCTTGGGTGGAGCGGGAGATAGTGTCAGACTTTTACTGACTAAAAAACCCAGCCCGTTCCTTTGTAGCCTTTCATACCAGGGCCGACCCTTCCTATCCTAAGTAGACTCTTGGACCCTGTAGGTTTCGATCCTGCTGAGCCCCTTTGTTTGCTGACAACTCCTTGAGGCGCGCGGAAATAGTACGCGCCGCCGACGACTTGGGCTCGGTCCGGACGGTTACCGGACGGTCGGATAGCGAGCTACCCATTGCTCGCCGTCCGCAAACCTGCACCTACCGTGGCTGGAAATCAAGAATGAAATGAAGGAAGAAATGTTTGTACATTTAAATTTTTCATCCATATTCAAACTATCCATCGGCCATCCAAATATTTGTTTTATAATAATCTTAAGTGGCAATGGGCAGGGCGCATTGCTCGCAAAACAAATGGCCGTTGGGATCGAAAGTTCTAAAGTGGCGATTGCGTACTAGAAAACGCAGCGTTGGAAGGCCTCCTACAAGGTGGACCGATGATCTGGTGAAGGTTGTGAAATCCGATAAATGCGAGACGCATAGGATCGTTCTTTGTGGCGACACTTGGGGGAAATTATGATGATGAATAATAAAATTGTTTTAATATGGCCCTGGGCACTGCCACAAAGTTTTTAGTAAAAACTTAAAAATTGTCGGTTTGTTCACAGATTCTGCGACCGCAACGCCATCTATACATACTGCGGTATCGTGCTAGTTGCCATCAACCCCTACTATGATTTACCTATATACGGTAAGTTTACAAGACAATTTTGAGTTTTTAAATGAATAAATAAACATAATTATTTGACCATTACATGTTTGCTGTATGGACTTTAATAGAGCCATTAACCCTTGTTATCTAGGAAACACCGGCCTCATCTAGTTTAAATTGACAAAAAAAAAAAACGTGTATTTTTAAAAGCCTATTTGTAAAATAAATCATTTATTTTTAAAATTGAAGAAAAAAAAACCCCATTGAAACTTAATTATTTTTTAATAGATTTGTGTTTTAAATTGCTTTTCAGGTGATGAAACAATTATGGCGTACCGCGGCCAAGCGATGGGTGACCTCGATCCTCACATATTCGCCGTGTCAGAGGAGGCCTACACTAAGTTAGAGAGGGAGAGGAGGGATCAGAGTATTATTGGTGAGTTTTAGTTTTACATGTTTATGTTAGTATTCCTTCACGCTCAAATAGCTGAACAGATTTGAATGTTTGGCACATGAGTAGACCTTGTCCTGGAATGGCACAAACGGTGGTTTTTGTTTCAGGAGTACATTCCCTTGGGATAATTTTCTATTATTCATCATCATTTCAGCCGAAAGACGTCCACTGTTGGACATAGGCCACCTCCAAGTGTCGCCACACAGACGCACAGGACCGATCATTCCTGTGCGTCTCGCATCCGTCGGATTCCCGCAATCCTTACCAGGTCATCGGCCTTGTAGGAGGCTTTGTAACGCTACGTCTTCCGGTACGTGGTCGCTGTTCCAGAACCTTTCGGCCCCAACTGTTCTGCGAGCAATGTGGCCTGCCCATTCCTCAGAAATTTGTGAAAGCTAAATATTCAACTACTAGAAGCGGGTTTAGAGGTATGTGGAACAGAGAGTAAAGTCCCGCAAACCTCCTTTGAAAAGGGAGGATCCTCCGACCAGACAGGTGTAATAGTCTGGTGGGTTACTGCCCGATAGTTGATGTTGGGCTGTCGTATATGTTCAAATCGCGCGGAGAACTTTGATTGCGCGATGCAGGATTTCGTATTTTCTTAGTAGTTCTTATGTGGCTACATAGATGTCGCTACACGGGTAAACAAAAGAGAACTTCAAAAGGCAACAGCCTAAAGTCCAACAGTAGACGTCTTTCGGCTGAAATTATGATGAATATTCCGCATTTCACCAGAACTAAGTTTTGAGAGCAGTTGTGGCCATCGACTTTTGAGTTTTAGGTCGTGGCTTCAAAGCCAGGCAGGTGCTTTATTTTGTGTAATTTCATTCATCACCATTGCTCTCAAAACGGTGAAGGAAAACATCGCGAGGAAACCGGCATGTCCTAGAACCAAAAATTCGAAGACATGTGTTATCCACCAATCACACTGGGCTCTCGTCATGGCCGATTATTACCCTTCCTAGAGAGGAAGCCTGAGTCCCAGTAGTAGGAAAATTATAATTCCGATCATGTTCATAATCAAAGACGAAAGACGTCTACTGCTAGACATAGGCCTCCCCCAAGCGTCGCCACTACGACCGGTCCTGTGCGTCACGCATCCATCGGATTCCCGCGACCCTGACCAGGTCGTCGGTCCACCTTGTTGGAGGCCTTCCAACGCAGCGTCTTCCGGTACGTGTTCGCCACTGCAGAACCTTTCGTCCCCATCGACCGATCATGTTAACTTACTTTAATTTCCATTCCCACAGTAAGCGGAGAGTCCGGCGCCGGTAAGACGGTATCAGCTAAATACGCGATGCGGTACTTCGCGGCGGTGGGAGGCAACGCGAGTGAGACTCAGGTCGAGAGGAAGGTGCTCGCCTCCAGTCCTATCATGGAGGTAAGACATCTTTCAAATTCTGTTAAACAAGCGTTCGTGACCGACCCCCGCGCCGCGCCGCTTCTTTTTTATTTCACCGCGCACGTGATGTTAGAAAGTGTAATTGAAAGAAAGAAAGAAAGAAAGAAAAATAATTTATTTGGTACAGCACAAGGTCCAAACACAAATACAAGAAGCAAAATAAAAATAAAGATAAAAAATAAAGTGGTTGTGTGCCTCATGGCTGCACCAAAATAGGTCCAGTTCAGCATGATTGCCAGACAACTAGTGCCTGACGCTGGCTTTCAACTGAACCTGTGGTTGTGACGTAACGGACGTAAAACCGGTTTTGGAGTGCAATATATGTAATATAATATCAGTGATGGTATTTAAATATATATATATGGTTACACATATACCATAAAAATAGGGTTATAGCGAATTTGCATAAGATACCTAGTGTTTGTTTAAAATGTGAGAATAAATAATAGATATATTAAACAAAAATGAAACAGGAGAGAGAAAAATAAACACTAAATAAAACAGTAGAATAAATGCACACAAAAAATAAAAATAATTGCTGTAAGGCGTTCCGATGTGAGGATAAATAAATACATAAATGTTATTATCTTCCTTATCTTTCGCGTTGACCTACGTAGCTTTGAAAGCGAACGGGAAGCGATGCGGTGCGAATAGAACAAACGCTGGATACTCTATAACGGTGGCCCATGTTACCAAATGCACGTGGGTGTGGTGCGGTAACTTGAAAAGCGAAGCGGTCGTGTCTATTTGGTATTTTCTAGCGACCTCTTGCGGTGTGGTGACATAGTTTTTTGCAAGGCTATTTGTAAAACACTAATAACCTTGCAGGACTGTATTGCTAACATCATAAACAACAACACAATGTTTCATGACTTTTTACAAAACATATGTATAACTCTATTACCAAAAAGAAACCTTCAAGATTTCGTTGTTCTATCTAACACACTACAACTCTGTATTTTGCTATACCTACAGCTACGTCTGTATGACGCGATGCAAGTGCATCAATCACCCCAGCCATCGGATCCCACTCCCTCACGTATTGTACTATCGCTTACTTCACATAGACTTCCTAATATTTAGAACATTCCATTTAAATATTTTTGTTTTTGTATGAAAGTTTGATGAACGATATATTTTTAAAAGTCATAGAACAAAAGTTGTTGTTTATGATGTTAATAACATAGTCCTGAGATGTCGCTGGTGTTTTACAAATAACCCTGTATAGATTGATCTCTCTGACGAAATATTATGCTTCTCGAGAGGTTATATTAAATATTTCTACCATAACAATATAGAATTTTAAAACTTTCATTTCCAGGCAATAGGCAACGCAAAAACAACCCGCAACGACAACTCGTCCCGCTTCGGCAAGTTCATCGAGATCCACTTCGACAACGTGTACCGGATATCCGGCGCCAGCATGCGCACGTACCTGCTCGAGAAGTCGCGCGTTGTGTACCAGAGCGCTGGCGAGAGGAACTACCACGTCTTCTACCAGCTCTGTGCAGCGGCCAGGCAGATGCCGGAGTTACATCTAGGTGGGTAGACAGAAGTCGCGCGTTGTGTACCAGAGCGCCGGCGAGAGGAACTACCACGTCGTCTACCAGCTCTGCGCTGCGGCCAGGCAGATGCCTGAGCTACATCTAGGCGGGTAGACAGAAGTCGCGCGTTGTGTACCAGAGCGCCGGCGAGAGAACTACCACGTCTTCTACCTGCTCTGCGCTGCGGCCAGGCAGACGCCTGAGTTACATCTAGGTGGGTAGATAGAAGTCGCGCGTTGTGTACTAGAGCGCCGGCGAGAGGAACTACCACGTCTTCTACCAGCTCTGCGCAGCGGCCAGGCAGATGCCTGAGTTACATCTAGGTGGGTAGACAGAAGTAGCGCGTTGTGTACCAGAGCGCCGGCGAGAGGAACTACCACGTCTTCTACCAGCTCTGCGCTGCGGCCAGGCAGATGCCTGAGTTACATCTAGGTGGGTAGATAGAACTCGCGCGTTGTGTACCAGAGTGCCGGCGAGAGGAACTAACACGTCTTCTACCAGCTCTGCGTTGCGGCCAGGCAGATGCCTGAGTTACATCTAGGTGGGTAGATAGAACTCGCGCGTTGTGTACCAGAGCGCCGGCGAGAGGAACTACCACGTCTTCTACCAGCTCTGCGCTGCGGCCAGGCAGACGCCTGAGTTACATCTAGGTGGGTAGATAGAAGTCGCGCGTTGTGTACCAGAGCGCCGGCGAGAGGAACTACCACGTCTTCTACCAGCTCTGCGCTGCGGCCAGGCAGACGCCTGAGTTACATCTAGGTGGGTAGATAGAAGTCGCGCGTTGTGTACCAGAGCGCCGGCGAGAGGAACTACCACTTACCTCCTAACCAGGGATGTAACGGAGGTAGTTTTATCGGAACCGAAGTCGGAGTCGGAGTTTTTAAATTTGATTTATCGGAATCGGAATCGGAGTCGGAGGCAGGGTCAGAAGTGGTGGCATGAGAAAGAATTTTTATTTACGGACAAATAAAACATTCTTTAATCAAAACACAAACAATGAAAAAAAAATAGCATATTATTAAACAAGAACACACATTATATTAAATCTATGAACCTGTTCATAACAGTCGACACAGGCCACCGTCGTCGCTATGTTATGCTTCGACCTCCGATTAAAACCTCCGATTTAAAAGTGTCGGAGCCGAAGTCGGAACCGAAGGTGTAATAATAGTCGGAAGTTCCGACTTAACGGAACCGGAGTCGAAGCTCCGTAACATCCCTGCTCCTAACTATACGACCCGTGTCAAGCAATGTATTATTTTGAAACGATTTTTATTTGTGTTGTTTTGTTACAGATCATCAAGAATCGTTCCACTATTTGAACCAAGGCGGCAGTCCAAATATAGACGGTGTTGATGACCTCAAGACTTTTAATGAGACGAGAAGCGCTCTCGTCACATTAGGTAAGGAATACGGCATAGTTGTTGGCAAGGGCGGCTCTAGGATTTGTTTCTGGGATATGTACAGAAGACAATTTCATATATGTACTTCACTTTCTATACCTACGCTCGGTGAATGAAAGAAAAAAAAAAACAGTTGATTTACGCGAAATAAGACGCATACTTTAAGCTAGATAACAAATATAACAAGGTACGAGAGGACGCACACTAATGAGCATTTGAGCCGGAACTGTTCGACGAGCGGGCCGAGGCGCTCCGAGATATCGTGTCCGTGAGCGGTGTCTATGTGTGCGTTGTGAGAGCGCGCACAGTATGTAGATTTACTTCTATACATATGTGTTTTATACCTGATAGTAAATGGCGATGTGACCGACGTTCTTACCTAGAACTAACCTGGTTATTGTAGACTTAAAGACCTTTAGGTACACTGAACTGTTAAAAGGATGGAGCTATAAAGGATGTATAGCTCCATCCCTCTTTCTCGCTCGAACGCCTGACATTTTGCCTCTATTTCGACCCATTTTTGATCTCATTCCTCTCGGTCTTCGCAGGAGTAACAGAATCTGAGCAGCGCGACATGTTCAAGATCCTGGCCGCTATCCTCCACCTCGGTAACGTGGACCTGTCATGTGAGCCAGACGAGGCTCAAGGGGAAACAGAACCTGATGATGGTGCTTATATTAGTGTGAGTAACATCTTCTATTTTTCTAGTCATTGGTAAACTGCTTTAATTTTCTGGGTCCAGTAGGTATCTACGTTGACTGCAGCATCAGTGGCACTCGTTAAGTCCTCAAATGATAAATGATATTTATTTTGCAAATAGTTTTAAAAAACACTATTACACGTCAAATTTTGTTTTTCGTCAGTTTTAACTAGGTGACGCCGATGTTTTCTACCTGACTACCCTGAGAAGAAACACCGAAAAAAACTCAGAGGTCAAAGTCTCTTTTAAAGTCCATACAGTAAATAAGTAATGGTCACATCATATGAGAACCATGCAGATTTGTCTGAGATGGTCTTTTGAAGAAAGAACCACACAGATTTGAGTGGACCTTGCAAGCATTTGTCAGTATTCGCAAAGCTCAGAACTATAAAGGAGCTCAACGACTTGAAGATCAATACCAAGGAAAGGACATTTGGGTAGGCCGCATCCAGGGACGTGCGAGCAATACAAGCAAAAAAGCCCGGCTTGCGGTAAAATTTCATGACACCTAACATCTAAGTCATTGAACTTAATAAAATAATTATTTAAAATAAAATCTAAACTTTAAACTTCGCGCTTAATTGAAAATTCATTCATTAGTTACGCTAATACAAGTTCTATGCAACTTACCCAGCGTTCCAAATCGAGATAAAAGTGAATCGCGAATCCGACTAAATTAAATAGTCACAACATATAAGGACAATTGAATAATAATTGTGACGTTGCGCGTTGGTCGGGTTCGCGGTATGGTCACTTTTGTCCGCAATCCGAAACGCACGGGTGATGGAACGTAACAACGTTGCCATCTCCGGTCTCGCTCTAACGCATAGGGCATTTACCGGGCTTGCTTTTCCATTTCACTTTTCCCTATAAAAACACAAAAAATGTGAGTTTGTGTGAGTAAATATTATAATGTGTGAAAACACTCGTCGAACAGATTTAAGGTCAAAAATGCCAGGCTTCGGAAATTTTATCAATGAAATTTTTACGCATGTTACGAAAGCGAGGCGCCCTCTATGACGCGCGTACTATAATCAGTTCAAATTTGCTTTGAGCGGTTATCGGATTATGTTTTGATTGTTTTTTTTAGTTTTATGTCATTTAAAGTGTTTTAATTAGATATTGCTGTAACTTACTTGGTTTTGAAGTGATTAAAGTTAAAGTATCTTTGAAATGAATTCGGAAACACATGCAATTGTTCCTTGTGAAGTTGTGACGGATTAAAATGTGTGGAAAAAATACTTAGCCAGGTAAAACCTTTGAGTTTTAAAGATAAATATGATCTCGTAACTTCACCTAAACCTACCCCTGATTTGAATATTTCTCAGAAAACTAAATCACATAGTAGGCAATTTCATCGCTCAGTTTACAGTGGATTGTAGGTTGCTCGCATTTAAATAAATAATTATTTTGTTGGTGTTGCATATTTTTCTCAAACGAATACTTGGAATACTTCAGGTTATAATGACTTAAATAATTTCGCTGGTGCCATGAAAATACATCAGAATTCTCAAAAGCACTTGAATTCAGTTATTTCGTTCTGCAGTTTTGGTAAAACGCGAATAGAAACTTCTATTTCTCGACAGTTAAAGGTACCTAATTTCTCTTTTTCGACAGTTAAGTGTTATGTGTGTGATAAAGAACGAAAAGCTAATAAATGCTGTTTAAATTGTGAGTATTTGCCAATAATATTACATATCGTAAACAATTATTTTTAATGATGAATTTTTATTAAAAACTACGTACGGATTAATACATTCTTTTGTGCTCCATCTAGTGGATTTTTCTGAAATCAACTAGAATGTTTTGAGCGAGTTGCCAAAAATATCAATAGATGGCTCTTTTTCTCTTTTTTTTAAGTACCAATATATATTTACTTAATTTCTAACAGTAAAAAAATCAAATGTACCCATTAATTCATGAATCCCCAAGCGACCACCGGTGGCCGCGCATCTATTGTCTTACTATTGTGTCTCTAATTGACGGTATCTGAAGGGTTAAAATCAGCATTACAGTAAGAAATTTTGTTTTTTCGGGATATTAGGTGTAGGTAGGTAGATGAGTCAAGATTCCTTGGCTTGCCCCCTCTAAAGGCACCTGGCACGCCACTGGCCGCATCAAATACTCAAAACTGCCAGACATCATGTTAAAGTTACAGAAAAGAAAAAAATTAATCCATATAGTCCCCACATTCACAGAAATAAAATAAGATTTACAAAATGACAATTTAGATGACATTGTGACACCCACTAATTCGCACTTAGCCCGCGTAGTGGATTACGACACATTATCGCTCCTAGACAGGAGACCTGAGTCTCAGCTGTGCATATACTATATTTTTTTTCACACCACCTGCTCGAAAATGTCAAATTATATGTCAAGCAACCTTAACCTAAAGTGAGTCATTAGTGGCCGGGGCATAGAAATATATTATATCTATGGGCCGGGGGCACAGCCGGTCAATAATGTTGTACTGGATTTCATTATGACCCGCTGGTCAATAATGTGACTATTATTTTCTCACAGTAGGTGTAAAAAGTAGAGTATCCTCCTCTGGGCTAAAGGTGTCTTTGCCTTGGGCTAGCTTGAATCCCTCGCTGCATTCAGGATTCTTGTATTAACTCCCTCGCTTTGCTCGTGAGTTAAATCCCGAATCCTTCATTGCGCTCGAGATTCAATATGACGCCCGTGACATAAGACACAACTTTAGCCCCTCGGTGCATAATCTACTATTGTTGTTTTCAGTCGGACGACAAACATCTTTCCATCGTGTGTTCTCTGCTGGGAATATCTGAAACTGAACTCTCTCGCTGGCTCACTCACAGAAGAATAGCATCTGCGCACGAGGTAACTATTTATGAAGTACTAGTTTTTATTCGCGGCTTCACCCGCGTGAAATTAGAAGCTATACAGTGATATTTGTAAAACACTAAGAAAACTCTCTGGACTATAGCTATGTTAGTAACATTATAAACAACAACTTGTGTTCTATTTAGTTCATCAGAATTTCATACAAAAATAAAAATACATACTTAAATTGAACATTGTAAATATTACGAAGTCTATGCGAAGCAAGCGATAGTACAATACCGGAAAGGAGTGGAGATCGGGTGGTGGGGGTTTCTGATGCGCTTACGTCGCATCATACAGATGAAGGTAGGTATAGCAATATAGCAAAATACGGTGTTGAAATGTGTTAGATAAAATAACGAAATTATGAAGGTTAGTTTTTAGTAAATGAATTATGTAAATAGTCATAGAACAAAAGTTGTTGTTTATGATTTTAGTACTACAGTCCTGCAAGGTTGGTAGTGTTTTACAAATAACCCTGTATAGTCTATGTCACTCAGAGATAAAATAACAATTTTTGACTTTTTTTTTTTTTTACTAGCCATTACTGTCCCACTGCTGGGCAAAGGCCTCCCCCAAGTCCTTCCAAAATTTCTTTTCTTGCGCCGTCTCTAACCAGTCCTTGTGGTAGGCGTCCAAATCATCCCGCCACCTCTTTCTACTCATTACAAATCACACTTTGAAATACTTTATTAAACTTATTTATTTTCTTCCTCTCTGTAGGTGATAGTATCCCGCATGGACGTCCAAAGAGCGACGTTCGCGCGCGACGCGCTCGCCAAGCGAATGTATGGCGAACTGTTCGCGTGGCTCGTGCACGCCGTCAACAGGGCGCTCGACACCGGACACGCTAAGAAACATTTTATTGGTGAGCAGCTTTGATTATATACTTGTCTAGATGCCACATTGAACCCTACAAAATGGCCCAAATAAAGTCTACTAAAATTGGTAGACTCGCTTCTCCCTTACGTCAGTGTCATTAGAAACACCCAAGGATTACGTGCTCATGAAAAGTAATTAATTAAGCCGGTTTGTGCGGTCAGACTGGGCCACAATTATGTGGGAATATCGTATAATAATACCAAGATCACTCTTTTTTTTTTTTGTCGAAGGGGAAAATCATCTTTGACGAAACCCGCTCTTGGGTGCAGCGGGAGACAGTGTCAGACTCTTACTGACTAAAAACCTCGCGCCGTTCCTTCTAGCCTTCATACCGGGGCACGAGCTCCCTTTCGGACAACCCTGTCCCCAGTAGGCTTCGACCCTGCTGGGCCCCTCCTGCTGTTGACAACTCCTTGAGGCGCGCGGGAACAGTGCGCGCCGTCGACGTCTTGGACTCGGTCCATTACCGGACGATCGGACAGCGAGCTACCCATGGCTCGCCGTCCGCGAGCCCGCGTCTACGGTGGCCGGCGACGGCGGCGAGGGCGCCGTTGCCTGATGCGGTCGGCCTCCTCCTTTGCAAGCATTACTGCCTCGCACGCGGAGGCTCGCGCCTGCCATTCCTCCTCGCTCCGGACCATGGCCTCGACCAGGGCCCGGCGCGAGAGGTCTCCGCCGCCGATCGCCCCCACGAGGGCACGGCGATGCTCCGCCCAGGCAGGGCACACCTCGACTGTGTGCTCCACCGTGTCCTCCGGGCACCAAGATCACTCCTCATCGGTAAATTTTGTTATTTAGTAGGTAAAGTTTATTGTACTAAGAAACACGATTTTTGTATTCGTTTTTTTGTAGGTTATTCTGATTAGCCAGTGTTGTCAGTTTATTACTAGAGAGGTTTGGCGAAACTATGAGAGATAAAATACAAATATTACGTCATCTTTCGATCTGGAGAACATTATTTATTTGATCAATAAATGATAACTATACCTACAAAATAAATGAAACTCACGACGTCATGTACTAAATAGTGTTTTTGCTAGTTACGGATCCCATACTAGCAAATTGCTAGAGAAACATTATACTGCAGATTCGAAATGAAGACCAGTGGAAACCCAACCAAAAATGTTTCTGATGCTGATTTATATTTTACTAATTATAATTATTTATTTCATTCAACCTATTTTGTTAAAACTTTCGTCATAATAAATAACGGAGAAAAGGAAAGTTAGTCATTTGGAGCAGGCATCCCTATGACGACAATAATTACGCGAGCGGTACTCACACATATCTTGCAATTGGAGACAGTTTTAGTGCATCGTTTGTTCGCATTCCTCTATCTAGACAAGTATATAATCAAAGGTGAGCAGATTACAGTTTAATTGCAGCAAATTTTGAATTGCACTTTTCAAACAGTACCCCATGAAAGAAGAGGCCACTTAAGCCATTCTGAAACTAATTGGTCCTTATTTCGTGTGACATAATTGTGTCTATCGCCTCTTTTGCTAAAAAGATAAAAAATTATTTCACGCACATGATGTTTTCATAGATATATTGACAAGGCACCGTCATGATGGGTCATATCCTTAAACAGTTCTCTCAGAGAATTGCACCGGCGGAGATTGTAAATAGCTCTGATGGCTCTTTCCTGTAGTATAAATATTGAGTCGATGTCTGCAGCCCGTCCCCATAGTAAGATACCGTATGACATGATACTATGAAAATAACTAAAATAGACTAGTCTAGTGGTATCAACATCCGTAAATTGGCGGATTTTTCTAAGAGCATATGCAGCCGAGCTAAGTCGTCCTGCAAGCCATGTTAAATAAGGACCCCATTGTGGTATTGAGTCAAGTGTAATCCCGTAATCCCAAAACCGTTGTATCCACAAACTAGCTCGTATTGGGCTAGCGGACGGCGAGCAATGGGTAGCTAGCCGTCCGGCTTTTCGGTTACCTTCTTCGACGGCGCGTAGTTTTCACGCGCGCTTCAAGAAGATGTCAGCAAAACAGGTGCCCAATAGGGTCAAAGCCTACTGGGGCCAAGGTTTCGCTTACAAAAGGAAAACCCGAGGTCCTGGAAAGCACGGCAAAGAATATAGGAGTGGATTTTCGTCAGTAGAAGTCTGACACGCGCTCCCATTTGGCCCTGGAGCGGGACAAGTCTTTGGATGATTTCCCACATTAAAAACCCGTAAAGGGACTGTAGCGACATCTATGACGCCACATAAGAACTACGAAGAAAAAACGAAATTCTGCATCGCGCAATCAAAGTTCTTCGCGCGATTTGAACATATACGACAGCCCGACATCAACTATCGGACAGTCGCCCACCAGACTATAACATCCTGTCTGGTCGGAGGATCCTCCCTTTTCAAAGGAGGTTTGCGGAACTTTAATCTCTGTTCCGCATACCTCCAAAGGACGAAACTCAGACTTGGACTCTTCAAAGTTGTATAAAGAAACCCACTTTCAACGCGTGTGAAGCAGGTGGTAGAAGGTAGTTATTATTATTATATTAATTGTCCCCAGGTGTCCTCGACATCTACGGTTTTGAGACGTTCGAGATCAACTCGTTCGAGCAGTTCTGTATAAACTACGCCAATGAGAAGCTGCAGCAGCAGTTCAACTCACACGTGTTCAAGTTAGAGCAAGATGAATATATTAAGGTAAGATTAAAGCCGCCGCCGGGATGCCACCGAAGGCGCGGGTTTGCGGATGGTGAGCAATGAATAGCTCGCCGTCCTACTGTCCGTAATCGTCCAGACCGAGCCCAAAACGTCGGTGGGAATTGTTCCACGCGCGCCTCGAGGTATTGTCAGCAAACCGTTAGGTGCCCAGCAGGGTTGAAGCCTACTGGGGCCATAGATCTGTTTCTGAAAGGAAGATACTGCTCCGGTACGAAAGGCAACGAAGGAACAGGAGTGGTTTTTTAGTCGGTATAAGTCTGACACTATCTCCCGCTCCGCCCAAGAGCGGAGGTTGGCATTAGATAATTTTCTAATCCAAAAAAAAATCTGTCCGAATGGTTTCATGTGATATGACCAACTTTTGCCGGAGAAACTTTTACTACAGCTTTCGTGAAAAATAAGGCCCTGAGCACAAAATAGATAGGTACAGAAGAAAATCTCATGTACATTCAGTCAAAAAAGTATCGGGAATGGATGATTTGTTTATGGTTCCAAATTCAAATTTTTGTTTTTTTGTAGTTGTTAGATTGGCACAACTGTTTTCTATTTTGGCGCGGAGTTTGAGTTGCATCTGTTATTTATATTAAATACAGTGCTGGTTTTAGTAATATCATATATAGTGTGTATTGCGAATTTCATAATGGATAAAAATATCGGACAAAGAGTTTGTCTTAAATTTTGCATCGCCAATGGAATTTCGTGTTCGGAGTCACTGAAAATGTTACAGAAGGCTTACGGTGAATCGACTTTATCAAAAACTCGTACTTATGAGTGGTTCAAAGCGTTCAAAAGCGGTCGAGATGTGATGGAAGATTTGCCTCGCTCTGGTAGGCCGTCAACGTCTGCAACTGAAGTTAACATCGTAAAAGTGAAGGAAATAGTGACTGAAAATCCCCATTCAACTCTGAGAGAGATAGCCGCCGAACTTTCTGTATCTCACGAGTCGATCCGTACCATTGTAACTAATCATTTGGGTATGAAACATGTTGCTGCTCGGCTAGTCCCAAAAGATCTGAATTTTCTCCAAAAACTCAATCGCATGAAAGTCGCTGAGGACATGCTAGAACGAGTCAGTTCGGACCCAACATTCATGAAACGCATTGTTACTGATGACGAGACGTGGGTTTACGAGTTTGACATGCAAACTAGTCAACAAGCTTCGGAGTGGCGCCTTCCAACTGATCCGAAACCGAAAAAACCACGCCAAAGTCGATCAAAAGTCAAAGTCATGTTGACTGTTTTCTTTAAGTATCGCGGTGTTGTGCACTCTGAATTCTTACCGGAAGGTCTAACGGTAAATAAAGAATATTATTTGAGCGTTATGAAGCGTTTAAGAGAGCAAATTCGACGAAAAAGGCCAGATTTGTGGAAAGAAAATTCTTGGATTTTGCACCACGACAATGCGCCTTCGCACAAGGCTATCATTGTGAACGAATTTTTGACCAAACACTCAACAAATACCATCCAGCAACCACCATATTCACCAGATATGGCTCCTGCTGACTTTTTTCTTTTTCCTAAACTCAAATTACCACTTCGTGGCACCCGTTTTCAATCGATAGAAGACATAAAGGAGAATTCGCGTCGAGAACTGAACTCAATTCAGGAAGCAGCGTTTAAAAATGTTTTGATGAATGGATTATTCGTTGGCGCAAGTGTATCGTTTCTAAAGGAGTATACTTTGAAGGTGATAAAATAAATTTGGATGAATAACAGACATTTTGTGTATTATTGATCTTTTCCCGGTACTTTCTTGACAGAGTAGTATGTACTTCACTTTTTATACCTACGCTCGGTGGACGCACACTAATGAGCGTTTGAGCCGGAACTGTTCGACGAGCGGGCCGAGGCGCGAGGAGATATCGTGACCTTGAGCGGTGTCTATGTGTGCGTTGTGAGAGCGCGCACAATATGTAGATTGATTTCTGTACTTTTTTTTTATTCTTATAAACTAGTGCTTGACTGCGATCCCACCTGATGGTAAGCAGTGATGCATTCTCTGAAGCGCACTAGTTTATTAAACGCCTATTCACTCTAGCCTTGAAGACTTATATATTTTATGCCCTGGGTCCCTAATTTTCACGAAAATTGAGGAAAAAGTTGCGCCACTAAATTGAAACATGTGTATATTCACCCTAGTATCAGATATTATTATATCGTTTTCTGTCGACAGGAAGAAATCTCTTGGGAAATGATAGAGTTCTACGACAACCAGCCCTGCATCGACCTGATAGAGGACAGGCTGGGAGTGCTGGCGCTCCTGGACGAGCAGTGCCGCGTGCCGGGCGGCAGCGACGCCGGCTTCGTCGCCAAGCTGCACCAGTCCTGCGCTTCCTACCACCACTTCATGAAGCCGAGGTTTGGGAATGCTGGTAAGTAGAAAAAGAAACATACATGAAGGAAATACTAGCAACATTTGCTCATGGCAATACTGACCTTTGGCAATATTGACCTTAGTCAATATTGACCCTTGGCAATATTAGGCTCTGAAAATTATAAATCGTCTCTGACAATATTGGCTCCTGACAATATTAACCCTTGGCAATATTCGCCTCTGAAAATATTTTTCCGCTCTTAAAATATTGACACCTGGCAATATTCACCTCTGACAATACTTTTTGCTTCTGACTATATTGACCCTTGGCAATATTCGCCTCTGACAATATTTTTCGCCTCTGACAATATTGACCCTTGGAAATATTTGTATTTGACAATATTTTTCGCCTCTGACAACATTGGCCCCTGACATCATTGACGGTCGGCAATTTTGCCTCTGACAATATTGGCCCCTGGCAATATTCGCCTTTAACAAATTTTCGATTCTGACAATATTGGCCCCTGGCACTTGAACAGCATTAGCCATAGAAATAGTGATGATAACGATTATTTCTGCTACCTAAAAATGACAAGTTCACAATCCTAAGCTTCTCCATTTTCGTCCACAGCCTTCATCATCAAACATTTCGCTGACAACGTAGAATACCAGTGCGGTGGTTTCCTGGAGAAGAATCGAGACACAGTGTCCGAGGAGCAGCTGGAGTGCGTGAAGTCGTCGGGCACGTGTCGCCTCATACACGTCATGTTCGCGGACAGGGTGTCGGCGTCGGCCACGAGCACTCTGCCGCCGCCTTCCAAGAGGAGGACCACGCCCTCCGTGCCTCTTACAAGCCTCACGGTAATTTAGTTTATAGGATTGTGTTTTCACGAGTTTCTCCATACATACTTTGGAACCTCGCTTTATCTCATTTGGTGATCACTATATACGCGGGCTTGTGAATGGCGAGCAATGGATAGTTTGCCGTCCGACCGTCCGGCAACCGTCTGGACTGAGCCCAAGTCATCGACGGCGAGTATAGTTCGACGCGCGCCTCAAGGTAGTCAGCAAGCGGGCGCGGCGCGCTGGGTCGGGAGCCTGCTGGCCGCCCACCGCCTCCTAAAGCGTACGCTCCGAGCTCGACGCAGTGGAAGCTTAGCATTATTCTTTGCAAACCATATTTCTCAAGTATAATTTGACAGCTAGAGGTCATTGACGTTCCTATTCTTATTCAAATCGCATTGTAAAAGAGATTTATTCTTGATTCACACCGTGTCTTGACGAAACAGCAGTGAACGCTTGAGCTTTTTCGAAAAAAAAACCCGTCAAAAATTCCAAAAAAATGTTCTCATCCTCAGCAACCGCCCCGCCGCACTTCTGGTCAGAAACAAACGGTGGGATCCCAGTTCAGAGCATCTCTATCAGCTCTGATGGCCACCCTGTCAGCGACCACGCCGCACTACGTCCGCTGCATCAAGCCCAACGACACCAAGGAGCCCTTCAGCTTCGACAGCGCCCGGACCGTCAACCAGCTCAGGTGAGACACATACCATCATCACTACTAGCTATGTCCACCTGTCAGCAACCACGCCGCACTACGTCCGCTGCATCAAGCCCAACGACACCAAGGAGCCCTTCAGCTTCGACAGCGCCCGGGCCGTCAACCAGCTCAGGTGAGACACATACCATCATCACTACCAGCTATGTCCACCTGTCAGCGACCATGCCGCACTACGTCCGCTGCATCAAGCCCAACGACACCAAGGAGCCCTTCAGCTTCGACAGCGCCCGGGCCGTCAACCAGCTCAGGTGAGACACATACCATCATCACTACCAGCTATGTCCACCTGTCAGCGACCATGCCGCACTACGTCCGCTGCATCAAGCCCAACGACACCAAGGAGCCCTTCAGCTTCGACAGCGCCCGGGCCGTCAACCAGCTCAGGTGAGGCACATACCATCATCACTGTCAGCTATGTCCACCTGTCAGCGTTCTACGCACGATTTGAACATAAAGAGCAGCCCGAAATCATCTGCCGGGCAGTTGGCCACCAGACATAACACCCGTCTGGTCGGAGGATCCTGCCTTTTCAATGGAGGTTAGTGGGACTTTATACTCTGTTCCACGTATACCCCCTCCTCTTCTCCATAATACATGGAGTCGTCGCAACAAGTTTCTTCCATTCTATCCTGTCAGCAAAATATCGCCTATTTTTTAATGTTTAAAAATGGCGACAATTTGAGAATGTTTGAAAACAGCGCTTATTTTAAAATGTTTGAAAACAGCGATACTTCTGAAACATTGGAAATCAGCGCTAATTTTGGATAAGTTTTTTGGAATCTAGATAAATAAGTCCAAATATCATCATAATATGGCGGAAATATGCTCCAACTGCAAATGATTTTGGTATTACGTCTGTATGGATAATTCATCCGTCGCCGTGCTCTTAATAGTCTAAAGTATACTTATTCTGTTATATTTGTTACAGAGCATGTGGTGTCCTGGAGACAATCAGGATATCAGCTGCCGGCTTCCCATCCAGATGGCTTTATCAAGATTTCTTCTTTAGGTAAGAAGTAGTCGGTAGAACTACTGGGTCGTTTGAAAGAGTTAGCGTGGCCCTAGAACGTGAAGGAACACTGGGTTTTAGTCAGTAAAAGTCTGACACTCCCTCTCACTCCACCCAGAGCGGGAGAAGTTGTAATTGTGACCCTTTCCAGGCTGTAGAAGATTTTTAATGATTTAACACGTAAAAACTAAAAAATAGGCCGCGTTGACTCTTTCGTAAGTTCCCGCAGTAACATCGGGGTGTACTATCCCCCCCTCTGCCTACCCTTTTAATGGATTAAGACTAAATAATATATAGGGTTATTTGTAAAACACTAACAACCTCGCAGGACTGTATTACTAACGTCATAAACAACAACTTTTACATAAAACAAACCTTCAAGATTTCGTTGTTCTGTCTAACACATTTCTGCATTCATTTATTCTTCATACCTACGTCTACGTCTGTATGACGCGACGCAAGCGCATCAAGCACCCCCGCTGATCGATCACACTGTAGTACTATCGCTTGCCTCGCATAGACTTCGTAATATTTAAAACGTTCAATTCAAATATTATTTTTGTTTTATGAAAATCTGATTAACTAAAATATGATAAATTTTTAAAAGTCATAGACCAAAAGTTGTTGTTTATGATGTTAGTAACATAGTCCTGAGAGGTTGCCAGTGTTTTACAAATAACCCTGTAAATGTTCTTCCAACAGGTACCGTCTCCTATGCCTGTACAAGGAAATAGATCGTGGCAACATAAAAGCCACCTGCGGCCGCATCCTCGCGCGCCACGTCAAAGACAACGACAAGTACCAGTTTGGAGCCACCAAGATATTCTTCAGAGCAGGCCAGGTAACTACCTACTTCACTGTAGACGACAAGCAGCAGGTACCTCGTTGTCCGACCGTTCAGAACACGGAATAAAGAAAAGTAGAGGAAGTACCTCTTAAATATGGCGCGTGTGTCAACAGTAGGCGAAATTCGCCTATTACATATTATATACTAGTGCAGGTGAATATGGCATCTATTTCAAAGGCACTAGCGTTCTGAATAGAATAAATTGGTTACAGCGCCATTTAGCGTTGAGTAGCCGAACTCGTTGTAAATTGGTTAAAACTTCTTTATTGTTCGTGTCATGTCAAATAATAACAACTTTCTTACGTTGTAATAAGACCTAATTTATGAAAGCAATAAGAATATGATTTGTAAAAGTTAAGTTTGTAATTCGTAGCTTCGTAGCCAATCATATTACTGTTTTTTATGTGTGTAATGTACAATTTGATACGCAAATGTGTGAGTTTGGCGACACTGGTTCCCGTGCTTAGCCACGTTAGGGGCACTTCTACCTATATTTTCTGTTCTGTGGTTCAGAACGCAGGGTCGAAGCCTACTGGGGCCACGGGTCTGCTTCTGAAAGGAAGGGTCGGCCCCAGTATGAGAGGCAACGAAAGAACGGGGTGGGTATTTTAGTCAGTAAAAGTGTGACACTATCTCCCGCTCCGCCCAAGGGCGGGGGATGTCATCTGGATGAATTTATCCCACCGAAAAATGAAAACAAGTATAGGAAAGGTGTGCTCACTCGGTTGATGGCACACACTTTTATGATCACATTATTTTTTCTTTGTATAAAATTACTTTTAACTTGTTCCTGTAAGTTCATAACAACGTGACAATGTAAATGTATAGTTTCTCAGTAAGTGAATTATTGTTAATTCTCATGAGAAAATAAAGTTCTTAAACCAGAAAAAGTTTGAAAATTGTAAAGTAGTTTGCACAAAAAAATAAATTGCGATTTAGAAAAATCTAACTGCCGCACTCAGAGACGTCATTTTACTTTAATGTCAATTAAAGCAAAACCTAAGGTACTTAACATCATAAAGATATAGACTATTATTCAATGACAAAATTAGTAAATCAGAGATTAGCGTTAATGGGCGTCTCTGAGTGCGGCAGTTAGTAATTCAAGTCGGAATTTTAACTGTTTTCATTTTTCATAGTCTGTACAAAAACTCCGTGCGCGAGTACAACTCGCACTTGCAAGTTTCTTTTTAAATTTAATTTAATCTGCATTTAGTGTAAAATGTGTGATGGGACAAAAGACTCCGTATCCAGGTTTTTTTTTTTTCTCGACGGGGAAAATCATCTTTGACGAAACCCGCTCTTGGGTGGAGCGGGAGACAGTGTCAGACTCTTACTGACTAAAAACCCCGCGCCGTTCCTTCTAGCCTTCATACCGGGGCATGAGCTCCCTTTCGGACAACCCTGTCCCCAGTAGGCTTCGACCCAGCTGGGCCCCTCCTGCTCCGTATCCAGGTTGGGCGCAGCAAAGACAATCTCCACAGGTGGGGGTTCTCGGATGGTTCCGATCTTCAGTGTTTGTGCGGCGTCTCTCCGCAGTCGATATCCCACCTTCCGTCCTGCATCACGTGCCCTGTTTACCTGCTCACGTAGGGACCTTATGACAGCATCGGCAGACGGCATTGCCGTGCCCGAATTCTGGCCCGGGCAAGATTTTTTATTATTATTTATAGGCTCGCGTTTGACCACCATCTCACCTGATGGTAAGCGATGATGTGGTCGACGATGGAGCACGCTTGCCTAGAAGTAACCTATTCACTCTTGACTTAAAGACCCCCAAGTTGTAGTTATCAGGAAACACAGACTCCGGCAGGGAATTTGACTAGTTTTGCCATCGATACGCTAAGAAGAAGTGTAAAATCTTACAGCATTTACTTTTCCCTACAGGTAGCGTACCTAGAAAAGATTCGCGCCGACATCCAGCGCGAGTACTGCGTCCGCGTACAAAGCTGTGTGCGGCGGTTCATTGCAAGGCGCAAGTACCTGAGGATCATGAGTGCCCTGAGGGCGCTGCAGGCGAGGGCCAGAGGGTTCCTCGCTAGGAGGTAAGAAATAAGTAGCAGGCATCGACTTGTATTCTAGTGATAGACAAGCACGATCATGAAAACTTGAAAGCCTTGAACGCAGGCGTAGGGTAGCCAGCCTTTCGGTGTTTTACAGGATGCATTTTGGAGAGTGTGTGCAGGAATTGCATGACTTGATTCCACCATCTCAATTCTATCATTTGACAACCCGAAGTACGACGAGTATACTACCCTTCGTTGTTGAAACCTCTACGGTCCGGACTAAGCGTTTCGCCTCGTCGTTTATATCACGTACGTCGTAGGACTGGAACAATTTGCCTGCCGCGGTCTTCCCGTCCGATTATAATTTGAGTGTCTTCAAGGCAAGAGTGAATAAGCTCTTAGTAATCTAGTGCGCTTCACCATCAGAGATTGCGCCACTGCTTACTATCAGGTGGGGTCGCAGTTAAGCACTAGTTTATATCAATAAAAAAAAACATTGGCATTATGTCGTCTAACAGAACTATTAGAACATACAGCGCTAAGATAGCTTTTAGATATCGTTACACTTAAACGTTTCGTTCAAAATAGTGCAATGTTCATGCTGTACGGACTACATTACACCTGAGTTGATTGAAGCGAGTGTTACGTAGTACATAAACTGAAAAAAATGTCTTGTGGAAGGTGGTTCAGTTTCGTCTCCTGAGCAAACCCTTTAATTTTGAGGTGGTTTCCCTTACTCCCTGTATATCGATGGTAGCAGGTTGAAAACAAAGGAAAGAGTGTTTCTCATCTTTTATTTACACAGGATAGCTACACTACACCACTAATTTTTTATTAGTATAAATACTTAAAGGACTTATTTGAAAACTTTTTGTTATTATTCAAGTAAAATCTCAATAAATAATATTCGTTAACAGCAAAGTTATTAGCGTTTGTCTATATTCCAAAATGTCACTCAATTTATGTAAATATTGTACTATATTGAATGTATAAATGAAGACCAAAATAGAAATAAAAAGCTTTTCACCAAAAAAAATTAAACCGACTTCAAAAAGTACAAAATAATTTTAATTTCGGAAGTCGATGTTTCTATAATAGATACCTAATTTTGTCTCTTCGTTATTTAACACGGACTTCCGAAATTAAAATTATTTTGTACTTTTTGAAGTCGGTTTAATTTTTTTTGGTAAAAAGCTTTTTATTTTTCACTTTTTAGTTATGGTAGCACCACTAAAAAGTACCCTTCAGCTAAACATAAATTATCTTATAGCCAGAGTGCATCTCATAACGATTCTAATAATCCCAAATACGGTCATGGTACATTACATGAATTTACCTTCCAGCATTATCACCAGATCAGTTTGATACATCCCCTCCCCCTTTTCTTTCAGTCAGTCATCGACTACACGTATAAACAAAGCAATTTTACTTGATACGACAATTCTGCTATGATTCTATGAGGGGTTCTGTTCCATATCTTCGAAGTTCATGATCAGATCATAACAATATTTCTATGGGACCAACTTGGAAGCATAACCGTTCAAACAAAAAAAAAAAATTTCAAAATCGGTCCACAATTGACCGAAATATCGGTGAACACACTACACTGTACATACAAAAAAAAATAACATACATTCAGCCGAACATAGAACCTCCTCCTTTTCGAAGTCGGTTAAAAATACTGCGCGTAGTTCTACTAGCAATTGTTATGAATGATTGATACAATTATGAATTTACCAATTTTGTATTAGGAGTACTTCTTTATAATTATTTGTCTTTCAACAGACGAGCCCAAGAAATCCGTCGCAAACGCGCCGCCATCAAAATACAGCGCAACGTCCGCGGCTGGCTCGCAAGACTCAAGTACCAGAGGTTACGTCGCCTTGCCATCGGGCTACAGGCGCACGCCAGGGGTTACATGGCTAGGAACCTGTACAGAGACCGCAGGAAGGTCAAAGCAGTAAGTAATGTTTACGTTATTAAAATTTGTTACCCAGCCATTGGGTTACAAGTGTACGCCAGAGGATACATGGCTAGGAACCTGTATAGAGACCGCAGGAAGTTCAAAGCAGTGAGTAATGATTACGTTATTAAAGTTTATGTTACATAGCCATCGGGTTACAAATGAACACCAGGGGTTACTTGAAACCGTATAGAGACGTCAGAAAGGTCGAAGCTATGAGTATTACATTGATCGCTAGAAGTAACGTTACTTCATCCATCGGTTTACATGTGCACGCCAGAACTTACATGAGTAGGGACTTGTATAGAGACCTCAGGAAGATCGAAGCTGCGAGTATTACATTGATTGCTAAAAGTAATGTTACTTATCCATCGGGTTACAAGTGTACGCCAGGGGTTACAAGGCTGGAAACCTGTATAGAGACCGCAGGAAGATCAAAGATCTGAGTACTAAATTGATCGCTTGATGTTATGTTACTTAGTCATCGGCCTACAGACGCACACCAGGGGTTACATAGCTAGGAACCTCTATACAGCTCGCAGGAAGGTACCCCTACCTAAAGAAAGAAAGAAAGAAACAGGAAAAAGGAACGCACCTTACTAAAGTTTATGATACCTAGCCAATTGGAGATGGGGAATAGTACATTGTTACACTAGGGGTGAAAGTTACTTATATCGTCTCGATAAGGAGTTGGCGGCCGAGCGCAGCGAGGTCGCTAATTCGAGGGACTAAATAAGTAACTTTAATCCCGAGGTAAGCATTGTGCTTTTCATTACGAATACAAGAAGATAGACCCAGGTTTTTTTTTTAATAATTTGACAGCTGTCAGTTGAAAGTAAAACTCTAGGAATGAAAAGTGTGATACTTTTCAGCCCGCTCCTCAGGCAGCTTTAGACCTACTTTCAGAGTATGAGTAATGAAAAAGTCAATTGATAATTTTCCAAGCAAAAAAACGTAGTGAAACCTATTTCAATTATTTCTAGAACTGTGTTTAATGAAGTGTGTTTTGATCACAGGTGGTCACAATACAACGTTATGCGCGCGGCTATCTGGCGCGCAAACGTGCCAAGAGGCTGAGGAGACAGATCGTTATTGCGCAAGCTACCGTAAGTACAACATTTTTAGCACACGGGCCTCAAAAAAACGCCGCCACAAAAAAACCCTAGAAGCGGCCACAAAAAGAAGCTAGAAGCCGCCGCAAAAAACGGCTGAAGCACGCGACAGCTTGTGGCCGGAGAAGCTTGAAGCGGCTTCAAGCGTTTTTTTTTGTGGCGGCACGCCGCACACGAGCCACAAGAAAAGGCCGCTTCAAAGAAGCTTAAAGCGGCGTTTTTTGAGGCCTACAGGATCTATACTGATATTATAAAGAAGTAATTTTTTTTTTTGTTTGTAGAAGGTAATCTCTGAAAGTACTAGTCTGATTGCTGAAATTATTTCACCGATAGAAAGCTGCTTTATACTTGAGTGACATTGGCTATATTTTATGAACGCAAGTAAAGCCGCGGGCAAAATCGAGTAACTAATAAAATACCATGTACATCAAAGGACTGGAACAATTTGTGTGCTGTGGTGTTCCCTTTCGATTATAATTTAGGTGTCTTCAAGGCTAGAGTGAATAGGCTCTTACTACTATTGCACCTCACCATCAACGATTGCATCACTGCTTACCATCAGGTGGGATCGCAGTCAAGCACTAGTTTATATCTGCCGTAGCTGACCGTGTGCTACGCCGTAGCACGTGTTCTACGCCGTAGCATAACGCGGTCTACGCCGTAGCTATACGCGTAGCAAAATAGGTCAACTTGAGATACAAAACTACACCAATTTTATATCATATAATGTCCACTAGGAATCGATTTGCGAGTAATGAATACAGCCACTGAAATTCAATTGAAGAAATCCCTTGACTTAAGGAGACTCCTAAGTGTTCCACACGGGCCTCAAAAAAACGCCGCTACAAGCTTCTTTTTAAGGCGGCCTTTTTTGTGGCTCAAACTGTCGCGCGCTTTAGCTGTTTTTTGCGGCAGTTTCTAGCTTTTTTTTGTGGCCGCTTCTAGCGTTTTTTTGTGGCGACGTTTTTTTGGGGCGCTTAAATTAAGTTGCAGCTTTGGAGGTATGCGGAACAGAGAGTATAGTCCCGCAAACCTCCATTGAAAAGGGAGGATCCTCCGACCAGACAGGTGTTATAGTCTGGTGGGCGACTGCCTAATAGTTGATTTCGGACTGTCTATACTTCGGACTATATGTTAAAATCGCGCGGAGAACTTTGATTGCGCGATGCAGGATTTCGTACTTTCCTCGTAGTTCTTATGTGGCGTCATAGATGTCGCTACAAAGCTATCAGAAAATAAAGTTAACAAATTCTTTCTCATAGATCCGTCGCTTCCTGGCCCGCCGTCAATACAAACGCCTCCGCATTGAAGCGCGCAGCCTGGACCACGTGAAGTCTCTCAACAAGGGTCTGGAGAACAAGATCATCAGCCTGCAACAGAGGCTGGGCGACGCTATGGAGAAGAACAAGCAAATAGAACCGCTGTTGGCGCAGATCGTGGACTTGAAGTGAGTAATCACAGCCTCTTGAGTCTCGGGCTTGCGGATGGTTAAGTCAAGGATCATTCAATTATTGCCTAAATACTTGTATCCACCTGACCAGGGAGGGGCATTACCATACATACATACATACATACTCAGCCTTATAATGTTCCCACTGCTGGGACTCAGGCCTCCTCTCTAAGAGAGGGAATGGACCGTAAACCACCACGCGGGCTCAATGCGGGTTGGTGGATGTCACATCATCATCATCATCATCAGCCTTTTAATGTTCCCACTGCTGGGACTCAGGCCTCCTCTCTAGGAGAGGGAATGGGCCATAATCCACCACGCAGGCCCAGTGCGGGTTGGTGAATGTCACATGTCTTCGAATTTTTGGTTCTCGGACATGCCGGTTTCCTCACGATGTTTTCCTTCACCGTTTTGAGAGCAGTGGTGATGAAATAAATTACACAAAGTAATGCGCCTGGCTGGGTTCGAACCCGCGACCTACAACTCGTAAGTCGGGGCCATTACCACTCGGCCACCACTGCTCCTTGGATGTCACATGTCTTCGTATATTTGGTTCTAGGGCATGCCGGTTTCCTCACGATCGCATGACATCAGCGAAATTATTGCCTCAAAATCCATCTAATACTGACTGTTTGTTTGTTATTATTATGAGCCCGTTGTGTCAGACTGCAGGGCAAAGGCCTTCTGCTGTTTGCAATCCAGTCAGTAGTTGCTTTCGCCCAATTATGTTGTGACATGCGGCTGATGTGACCTGCCCAGTTCCATTTTAGTTTGGTGGCCGAGTTCTTACGTCTGCGATTGGTGTTTTGGAACGAAGTATACTGTTCCTTATGCGATCTGTTTAGTATAAATTCGTCATCTTCCTGCCCTTGTCGCGTGTTATTTGGAGGTCGGCGCAACGCGTTTTTTTCTTCCATTCTATCCTGTCACTCGTCATGCTATCACTAACTTCCTTTTCTTTCATATCACTCTTAACACAATGCATCCATCTTTTCTTTGGCCGCCCTCTCCCTCTCCACCCATCCACATGTAAACTTATAAATTTTTTAGTTACGTGCGTTTCATCCCTCCTCCTGTTTGTATAAATTGTTGTAAAAAAAAGAAACATAATACTCAATTAATAAAACAATCAGTAAAATTATTTATTTTTGTTTTTCTACAGAGCAAAACTAGAACTCCTCAAACTGGTTGAAATCGAAGCTAAAACTCTCCGAGTGGACATATCCAGCAAAGGCGATCTAATCTCCTCTCTCCAAGAAGAGTTAGCGAAGGAAAGAGACAGCAACAAACAGCTGGTGCAAGAGAAGAAGACGATAGAAGCACAGTATGAGAAGAACAGAGTTTCCTGGGAGGGTGAGAGTGAGAAGTTGGCTAATGAGCTGAAGAGTATGAAGGAGCATTATGAGCTGGCAATTGAAGGTGAGTTTTTAGACATATATTTTTAGGAAAACGACCAAAATATATAGATCGCGGGGCTCGACAATCTTGGAGTATTCATCAACACTCCTCATACACTAATATTAAAAGAGATAAAGTTAGATTTTTGTGGTTATGTTTTTTTTTTGTTTGTAAGCGTCACCGCACACGGGCCTCAAAAAAACGCCGTCACAAAAAAACGCTAGAAGCGGCCACAAAAAACAGATGAAGCGCGCAACACCTTCTGTCCCGAGAAATTTGAAGCCGCTTCAAGTGTTTTTTTGTGGCGGCACCGCCGCACACGAGCCACGAAAAGCTTGAAGCGGCGTTTTTTTGTGGCCTATGTGCGGGGACAGTAAGAAGTAATCTTTGGAAGTACTGTACCCCTAGCCAAGTTGCTAATCTGCAATATTAACTATTATTATTACGCTTCAAATATACGGGAATGACGTCATTTCAACGGTCAGAACAAAAGAATTGGCGGCAAGGTCAACTCGAAGCGTTCGGCGCAAGCGAAACGGTTGTAACTTGGCTAGGGGAGCTGGTCCGATTGCTAAATTATAGCCACATAGGCTATAATTGCACTCAGGAATAAAGCAGCTTTCTATCGGTAAAAACATTTTATTAACCCTTCAGATACCGTCAATTAGAGACACAATAGTAAGACAATAGATGCGCGGCCACCGGTGGTCGCTTGGGGATTCATGAATTAAATACAATTAGACCAGTACTTTCAGAGATTACTTCCTACAAACAAAAAAACATAAAAACAAAACCTCTTTATTATTTTATGAAAATTTATTATCCGTATGTTTATTTTGATTGTAGAATGATCTAGAAGATAGTGTAGATAAATGACACCCAGACACAGAACAAATGATTGTTTGAGGTGGTCACCCTTTCGGTGCGGGCACGCTCGGCGTACCTTGTACTATTATTTTTGTTAACTTTGTGTATATAACCGTTGTGATGTGTCTGTACCGAATAAAAGTATTTCTATTCTATCCTATTGTGCTCATCACAAACATTTGTCTTGGGTGGGAATCGAATCCACGACGCAAAGGTAGATAGTGGCCCTAACTGCTATACTCTGGCGCTAACCACTAGACCAACAGGCCAGCCAAAACAATAACATTACCGACCGGTTGGCCATTAAAATAAAAACATTGTTCTTATAACCTTGATCTAATTATAATCGTTTTAAAATGCATGTAGACCTACATTATCTTGTTAAGTTCGTTTGATAATAATAAATATGACGCTCTTTCGTCCAACATTGATGTTTTACAATTGATTAAATTGATTAACAATGAAAATCGATTAACCATTTTGTTTTCGGTTTTTTTTATTGTTGTTAGGCTCGCGTTTGACCGCTATCTCACTTGATGGTAAGCGATGATGTGGTCGACGATGGAGCACGCTTGCCTAGAAGTCCATTCATTCTTGACTTAAAGCTTCTTAAGTTGTAAATAACATGAAATAGTCCTAGTAATTCTAATAAAATATACAGGGAAACATCATGAGGAAACCGGCATGTCCTAGAACCAAAAATTCGAAGATTTGTGACTTCTACCAACCCGCACTGGGCCGGCGTGGTGGATTACGGTCCATTCCCTCTCCTAGAGAGGAGGCCTGAGTCCTACCAGTGGGAACATTAAAAGGCTGATGATGATGATGATACAGAGTTATTTGTAAAACACTGGCAACCTTTCAGGACTATGTTAAGACACACAGACAGACTTTAAAAAAATTATCATACATTTACAGATTTTCATACAAAAATAAAAATATTTAAATTGAACGTTTTAAATGTAGGGAGTATATGCGAAGCAAGCGATAGTACAATAGTGGAGGGTAGCGGGAATCTTGCGCGGGACGCGGAAGTGTGTACAGCAAAATACAGAGTGGAAATGTGTTAGATAGAATAACGAAATCTTGAAGGTTTGATTTTGGTAAATGTATTATGTTTTGTAAAAAGTCATAGAACAAGGTTGTTAGTGTTTTATAAATAACCCTGTATATTATTTTACCATCTGACTCGGCGAACTTTGTATCGCCTAACAGTCATTTGCGTGTGATGTGCTATTTTACTCCTTAAGGTGGTGCATCACGACTCACATTTTCACTGTTTTTCATACAACCGCTCATAACTGATTATGACGTTATTACACATTTTTCATTAGATATTTTGGAAACACAGTATCTTGTGGATATTATCTAGGTTTCTAAAGAAGCCAATTTCTAAATTTGTGTAAAACTAATCCAGTAAAAACCTCTGAAAATGTCCTATTTTGTATGAACTTTGACACTTCATAATTTGCCTAAAAATTAAAAAAGTAAAAAAAGTAATCCTCTAGAGACCTTGCAAATTTTATTAAGATTCTAAATGACGACAACTTTTTCCAAAAACTTTTAAGGGTTTAAAAAAAACAGCTGTTTCCTGGAGCAAGTTTTGTGAAATTTTCGAGTAAATCTCGGAATTACCGAATACTAACAGAGTTTCCAGGCGTTATCTCTTTTTTTGGGTTGCCTTTTCGTCATACATCGCTTTGGAATGCATTAAATGAAGTAACAAGCTCTTAAACCATTTTCGATGTTTACGATAAGCGAGTGGAGAAGGACCCTCTTAAATACTTCAAATACAATAATTCTTCATTGTATTATTCTATTCTTTTCTATTCATATCTTTCAAAATAGTCCACCGATATCCATGAAACAAAGTCTAAGTAATATAAGTTACACAAAATTTTAATGTATAAAAGTTAGATACCAAATTCGTCCCACGTCCGAGCTGGTCGCGTCATCAAATTGTTTTGCGCAACCAAACGGACACCAAGTGATTTATTTTTTTGGATTTTTATGATATGGTCATTTGGACCTTTAAGTCAAGAATACACCAAGTGAGTAACTCTCTATAGAGCTGTATCAGCGTTGCCAGACGTCCCGATTTTTAAATCAAAATTAAAGTTTCCGCAGGGGAAATGCTCAGTCCCGCTTTTCGGGAATAACTCGACCGTGCGTGCAGCGTACAGTACGCGTCAAATAACTTTGCCGCTCTGAAGTTAGGCTTTCCTTACAACGGCGCAGGTACTATCGAGTGGTATAGGTGCGAGCGGAACACAAGCTGGTATCGGACGTATACGAGCGACTGAGATAGAAACGTAACACTGAGGTTCGCGCATGCGCAGTGCTGTCTTTTTCGTAAAATTGACTAAAGCGCAGTGAATGTAGCCAACTTCAGAGCGGCAAAGTTATTTGACGCGTACTGTACTGAGAAAGTGCGGGCGGGTGGCCGCCTGCCTTGAAACGCCATATTTTTCTAATGCATAATAGTTTTATGATTTTGATTTCTTTTTTTTGTTCAGAAGACGAATAAGACTCAACTATTTAACGATAGGGTAAATCTGATTCAAAATATCATATTTTTATTAAAACACATTTTCTATGAATATTTTTATTATCTATTGTCACGTAAACGTAATTTGAACTCAAAAAGATAAATATTCAAATTGTTATTTTTTTATATACGTTTTTATTACTATGTCCCGCTTTCGTCAAAAAAAATCCCGCTTTTTTGTTACTCAAAAAGTTCCTAAATCACGACTTGGCAACAAAAAAAAAAAATCTGGCTACACTCGCTGAGCTGTATACATTTTGCTAGGTGGTACGAAGTTCGCCCGGTCAGCTAGTTGTAAATAGGCTCCTGTATTTTTTATGGTGTGTAATAAAGAATATGTCTATCTATCTATATAACTTCGAAAACTTCCAAAACACTTTATATTTACGATCCTATAATTCAGCCGATAAATGTATTGATAAAACCAAACATTCTGTGAGATAACACTTTGATAATTTCTAAGATAATAATGTCATTAATTACTTCCATGTTCCATCGATTTCTATACCGGCGTGTTGTGTTGGCAAATATTTTGTGTACGTGCAGAAAATACTGTATCAAATTCAGTGAATTTCGTGTAGAAAAGTGATTTTGTTTGCGTTTTTTTGTAATGTGATGAAAAGGGTGCAGGATTTATATGTTTGAGTAGTAAAAGATAGATAGATAAATTCTTTATTGTATACCAAAAATAAAAAATTACACAAGATACTTAAAATTAATGGGGTGTTACAATGGGCGGTCTTTTCGCTAAAAGCGATTTTTTACAGACAACCTTTTAACCGATATAAAAGAAATGAAACTACAATACAGTTGCTATAAAATTATATATTTAGGCAATTGTTTGTATGTGTTTGTGCGTATGTTTATTACTACTTTATGCCTAAACGGCTAAACAGATTAAAACAAGTTTTTTTTTTAATTTAATTAGTCTTGAACATAGAAAGGTGGAGCACACCGTCGAGGTGTGCCCTGCCTGGGCGGAGCATCGCCGTGCCCTCGTGGGGGCGATCGGCGGCGGAGACCTCTCGCGCCGGGCCCTGGTCGAGGCCATGGTCCGGAGCGAGGAGGAATGGCAAGCGGTCGCCTCCTTCTGCGAAGCAGTAATGCTTGCAAAGGAGGAGACCGACCGCATCAGGCAACGGCGCCCTCGCCGCCGTCGCCGGGATTCCGATCCCGATTTCCGGCCACCGTAGACGCAGGCTCGCGGACGGCGAGCTATGGGTAGCTCGCTGTCCGATCGTCCGGTAATGGACCGAGTCTAAGACGTCGACGGCGCGCACTGTTCCCGCGCGCCTCAAGGAGTTGTCAGCAGCAGGAGGGGCCCAGCTGGGTCGAAGCCTACTGGGGACAGGGTTGTCCGAAAGGGAGCTCGTGCCCCAGTATGAAGGCTAGAAGGAACGGCGCGGGGTTTTTAGTCAGTAAGAGTCTGACACTGTCTCCCGCTCCACCCAAGAGCGGGTTTCGTCAAAGATGATTTTCCCCGTCGACAAAAAAAAAAAAAAAAAAAAAAAAACATAGAAAAGGTCGATGTAGTAATTTTTGAGAGATATGAACATTTTTTTTCTCGAAATTAAGGATAGGTTTGCAAATATCTCGCGGTGTAACTATTGGCACATCTATTTAGCTTCTTTTTTTTGGTGTAATTCAGTGTGGTGTGTTTTAAGAAATTTTGAAAACTGTAAGAGATGTTTCTTAATTCATTTAACCCCAAGCGAGCGCGCACTCATTGTCTTTTTATTTTGTCTCTAATTATCACGATTGAAGAGTTAAGGATTCTCCCCTTAAAATAACAGTAAAGCCTACTGGGGCCAGGGATATCCGAAAGGGAGCTCGATCCTAGGTATAAAGACTAGAAAGAACGGAGTGGGTTTTTAGTCAGTAAGAGTCTGACACTATCTCCCGCTCCGCTTAAGGTCACGACTCACATTTTCACTGTTTTTCATGCAACCGCTCATAACTGATTATGACGTTATTACACACTTTTCATTAGATATTTTGGAAACACAGTATCTTGTGGATATTATCTAGGTTTCTAAAGAAGCCAATTTCTAAATTTGTGTAAAACTAATCCAGTAAAAACCTCTGAAAATGTCCTATTGTCACTGTACTTGTAACTGTCAAAAAAGTAATCCTTGAGAGACCTTGCAAATTTTATTAAGATTCTAAATGATGACAACTTTTTCCAAAAACTTTTAAGGGTTTAAAAAAAACAGCCATTTCCTGGAGCAAGTTTTGTGAAATTTTCGAGTAAATCTCGGAATTACCGAATACTAACAGAGTTTCCAGGCGTTATCTCTCTTTTTTTGCGTTGCCTTTTCGTTAAACATCGCGTTGGATTGCATTAAATGAAGTAACAAGCTTTTAAACCATTTTCGATGTTTACGATAAGCGAGTGGAGAAGGACCCTCTTAAGAGCGGGGGTTATCATTGGATGATTTTTGGCCCTCATAAAAAAAGTAACAACATATAGACACTAATGATTATAAAAAGAAAGAGACAACGAACAATGTGTGTCTCACGGCGGCGCCAAATAATTAGAGACCTAAGAGATTAAATAGATACAATAGAGCGGCCATCAGAAGAAATGTCTTAGAAAAACTGTCATCCTATCCTTCAGTGAAGACGAAAAATTTACGAAAATAAACTGGAGTTAAGTCCAGCCGTTTTGCCATAATACGATTTACAATGGGGCAATGCGCAACTGGGCATATTTCTCCAAAAAATATATACTTTTGGTGCGTATAGCGGACACAAACGCGACTCGACAGGTACAGGTGACAGCGACTTGTTACTACTTTAGTAACGAGTCTCGGATTAGAATTTTGTTCGCTATGTCCTGTCTATTGGTAGGATATGTTTATTGTCTTTGTTAGGAGACACAATAGAAAGACAATGGGGAGAGGTTTAACCCTTCAGATACCGTCAATTAGAGACACAATAGTAAGACAATAGATGCGCGGCCACCGGTGGTCGCTTGGGGATTCATGAATTAATGAATTAAAGGATCAAATTACTTTTGGAAGCCGGGCATAGTATGGTAATCCTATAGAAAGTTTTGAACTTGGTCACTAACCCAAAGAGTGACCAACAGCAAAATAAATATTGAAGTGCAAGCAATGTGTAAACAATAATAATGACGATGGTAATGTCAGAAGTGATAAGTGACGTGTCAAGCAAATCATATGACAACAAGAGGTATGAAAATGCCTTGGTGGAGTGGTCCCAGGAGTTCAAGAGTCGAGCTCAGTTGTGGAAAGGTACTTTTGAATAAGAAGTTCATTTTAATGAAAATAAATTTATCTCTATCTATATATATTACTAACTATGGGTCAATTAATGCCTGAAATAAACAATTAATAAATAATAAATAAATCTATATATATAAAAATCAATGCCACTTTTCGTTGTTATTTTATAACTCAAGAACGGGCTCACCTATCCAAGCCAAATTTTTAGGCTTTGTTCGGACTATTTAGTAGATGGTTTATGTGAAGTTTGGTAGGGTAGGGTAGGGTATAGTAGGGTAGAGTAGGGAAGAGCGGGTGCGAAGCCTTGCGGGCAAAAGCTAGTATGTTATATTATTAACTTCTTCAACAAAAAATAAATGTAACTTAACTTAAATAAAACTAACTTAAAAAATAAAAATAAAAGGCTGGCTTTTGCTTCGGTCAAAGGATAAGCATTGCCATTCAGCGTGGTAACGCCGCCAGTCTTTTGGGTACATTACCTATCGACAGCGATGCGAAGGAATTTTGCGACGCCTTACTTTAAATTGCCATTTTTTTTTTAGTTCAAAAAATAAAATAATAAAAGCCTTAAAGCTTTTATTTTTTATGAAAATAATAGAATAAACTTTATTGTACACCAAAATAGTAACAAAACTTTTACACGAAAGCATTGATATAATCAAAACAGCGGAAGACAGCAGTGATTAAACGAATTCGTATTCGCATTCGCACGAATATTCTTATTCGCATTCGCGCGAATATTCGTATTCGCATTCGCGCGAATATTCGTATTCGCATTCGCGCGAATATTCGTATTCGAATTCAAACGCGAATCTATTCGCGAATATTCGTCAAAATTTAACATTCTTTACATCAGTTGTATTATCATTCTATATCCGTTCAATCATTACTTAAATACCATTTGTTTGTCAAAAAAAAAATTGACAAATATTCGCACGTTTCTTGTGAATTCTGCAAATATTCGCGCTAATGCGAATATTTGTTACTAGAAGATAGGTGACTCGCCTCTAGCGTGTGGACCGCTGAAATCAGGATTGTTTGTCACAGTTTCACTCAGTCGCAATCGACGAGTGACTGGTATGACATAAACGAGGTTTTTAGTGGGTTAAGTGGTTTAAAGGTTAAAAAAAATGCTTTCTTGTGCTTTTATCATCATCATCATCATCATCATCATCATCATCATTTCAGTCGAAAGACGCCCACGGTTGGACACAGGCCTCCCCCAAGTGTTGACACAATAAACAGTCCTGTGCGTCTCGCATCCATCGGATTCCCGCAACCCTTACCAGGTCATCGGCCCACCTTGTAGGAGGCCTTTCAGCCCAACCTAAAAAAAAAATATATTTATTTATTATTCTCTACCAGTCAACCAAGGGTGGTGAAGAGAAAACGTGACAGGTGCATAAAAAAAATAAATAAGAAAACAAAGGAACAAATGTATATTTAGATAATAACCCAGATACCCTCTGCGTTCCAGTCGCGATGACTCGTTCAAACATTCCCTCAGCTCTTTTACGAATGCCTTGGCTCCCAATCTCCATATCTTGGACCATAAATCATATTTCAAAGTTCAATTTCTTCTACAGAACGCGACAAACAGCATGAACAAGAGAAGAAAGCGCTGAACGCGGAGTTAGAAGCAGAGAGACAGAGTCGACAGAAGTTATTGTCAGCGCAGTATGAGCTGCAGGAGAGAATCGACTCGCTGCAGAGGTAAGAATTGATTTTGATTTGCACTGAATTCAATGAGACCACCTGGTAAGCTCTTAATAAACTAGTGCTCTTCAAAATCAACTGTTCAGAATCAGTTTGTATCATATTAAAAAGACAACCTTCTAAACAAAAAAATAATAATCGGCAAAATCTTTTCACATTTGGCGAAAATATCGCTGACCAAGACCTAAAAAATTTCAAACGTATTGACAACATCTAGCGATAATTTTTACAAGCTTTTATTTAGTTTCGCCTGTCCCGATGTTTGTCTGTAATCAAATCTTGCAAATTAAATTTGACCCACTTTCCGGTTACCAATTGAGCTGAAACTTTGCATGCATGTGTAAATCAGATGACAATGCAAAATTACTATGACATGGAGCTGATCTGATGATGGAACCGGAAGGTGGCTATAGGAAGTCCGTAGTTAAACGACTCAACCCCATCGAATTCGGGCTCGTATGATTCGTCTTGGCGAGTATTAATTATATAGGTATACCGAGCTATAAAAGCTTGCTATGAAAAAATGATTTTCATTAAAAGCTTGTTTTCTTCGGTGAAAAAATCAATCGCTCGATTTACTTACCAATATTTCACATACTGGAATTACATATTGCTTATGTTTCCAGTAAACCAGCCCCCAAGGAGCACAGGAGATCGTTGTCAGATGCCAGCAATAACTCACAACAGGAAACCACTGTCGAAGATGTAAGTTATTTATCAGAATTTTTCTTAAACCTCTTAAATGCATATGGATACTGAAATGTTGTCCAAGAAATGTTACGATTTCTTAAGGAGAGTTTTTTTAAGGAGAACCTTAAAGAAAGTCTATAAAGAAACCGTAACATTCGATCGTAATCGTCGTTGTTGGTTCGGTGTTCAAGTGACTCCAGAAAAAAAGCCGCAATAACGCGACGTCTGCGCCGCGTTGTCGCAGCGTTCAATTGACTCCAGACGAAACGCTGCAACAACGCGACGTCTGCACCGCATTGTCGCGGCGTCTGCGCTGCGTATACGTTTATCGAACGCTTACGCTAGACAAACGCTAGTGTGAAGGCGCTCTTAGATGAAGCAACAACCTTTAAACCATGTCCGATGTTGACGATAGGCGAGTGGAAAAGGGGTCCTGTTTTTTTAAATATTATTGTACACTTTGTTTCACATAGCCAATAGCTACACCAACTTAGTTTTACTTTGTTCTTAGGATTACGGCTACGGGTCGGTCAGATCGGTGGAGTCTACTCGGCCTGCGCTGGAAGCCGTCAACTGGTCGGCGGGCTCACACAATGGTCCCACACAACCGGTAAGTCTCTCTATTCTGATGCACTCGTCGAGTCGAGGCTTCAAAGTCTTAAGCATCAACGCCAAGTTGCTAGCCTGTTGGTTTTCTTCCGGTAGCATTTCGGGGAGTGTGCGTCGGAATTGTATAACTAAATTCCGCCTTGCTCGTTCCATCATCGGACCACCAGTCGTACGGCGTTGCGCCACTGGTAGATGGTGGATATCCCAACTACACGCACAAAACGTTTTGGGAACACATTTATTTATTTACTAGCTTTTGCCCGCGCGGCTTCGCTCTCGCTCTTCCCTACTCGACCCAACTCTACCCTACCCTACCCTACTCTACCCTACTCTACCCTACTCTACCCTACTCTACCCTACTACTCTACCCTACTCTACCCTACCCTACCCTACCCTACCCTACCCTACCCTACCCTACCCTACTCTACCCTACACTACCCTAATTTTTTTTCCATAAGAACCTTCTCCTCACAATAACAATCACGACAAAAAAAAAAACAGCCAAATCGGTCAAGCCGTTTTCATGCCAAGTCGTGACAACGGAAAACGTGGGTCATTTTTATATATACAGGGTGTAAAAAGACCGATCACATACCCGTTAACTACACATTCTGTACATATAACTAAGTCATTTTGGCCAAAAAATATTGCTGGGAAACAAACTTTTTTTTCAACCTTTAAAAAAATGACGCTTTTCCTAGCGCGCAATGTAAAGCGTCCAACTGATTGTGCCGGTGTGTGTGTAGTACGTATACGACAGGCGAGGCGCGGCGCCCGGGCGTCGCGCGCGCTTTGAATGGTGTAGGTATTACGTTAAAGGTTTGCTACACGGTTGCAAACTAGCGTTCCAACTTGGTTCTAACCAAGGTGGCCTTGGTTCATGCTGCGGCTGCATGGATGTAAACCACACGCCAACAGGTTCGGTGGTTGGAAAAACGCGCCACGGATTGCAACTAGCAAGGTCACCTTGGTAGTGACATGGCATTTGGCATTACAACCATGGAGCCCTTTAGTAGGCTCTTGGTAATTAAAAATTTCTGTGTTGTGTTCAATTACTTACGTTTACACGAAATAAGTAGGTACAGTTTTTAAATAGCTTGAGTACTTACCTACACTGTCCGTCGCTTCAGCTGTCATCCAACACAGGTGGCCTCTCGACACTGACGAGCTCCGGTTCGAACTGCCGACCTCCCACGCGGAGACAGATGCGCGCCCTAGCCCGCGTGTTTTCATGAACCCGTTCTAGGATTCCTTCTTGAGCTGACCGCTGCTTAAGTTCTTCAAACACATCAATAATTTTCCGTCGCATTTCAGCAGCGGTCTCGCATGGGCGGTCAAACACCCTATTTTTGACGTAACCTCACAAAAAGAAATCCAGAGAGGTTAAATCAGGCGAGCGAGCTGGTCATGCGTGAGGCCCAAATCGTCCGATCCAGTTGTCTCCGAACAGCATAGTCAGTTGCTCACGAACTGGTCTCACGACATGAGGCGGCGCACCGTCGTGCTGGTACCACAACCCAAGCCTCTGAGCTAGTCGCATCTCTTTTAAAGTGTCGGTTAGGTACCCAGTAATAAAATGGAGGTAGACAGGCCCGTCCATTCTCGGTGGCAAGAAAACTGGGCCTAGGATCTGGTTTCCCACAATGCCCGCCGTAGACACATTGTTTCCACCGTGTCTGGAAGCCTGTTTCCATAGTTTGATTTGGATTGACGAAGCACCAATAATGGGTATTTCGGCGGTTCCACATTCCATTATTTGTGAAAGTACTCTCGTCGGTAAAAATAATTTTATGCTCAAAGTTTCGGTCCTGGCTCAACAGCCACCTGCAGTAATCCATGCGACGCATCGCGTCGCCTGGCACGAGCGCTTGCACACGATGGATTTTGTAATGCCGTTGCCTATCCCTCCTCAACACTTTATGCACAGTTGAATGGGAAACCGTGTGCCGAGCGTGATGACCATGCCGCCTCCGCAATATTTTGGCCCAACCGTGGGTTTTCCCGCATCACAACGAGAATGGCCTCTTCTGCTGCCGGTCGTACTTGTCGGCCGCCTCCCAAAGAAATTGGTACAATCGATTGATTGTCCAGCAATCGTGAAGTGAAGAACCGTGAATCCGTGGGCTGACACGCCCACGAATCCCATCAATCCCGTACACTCGCAGGGCTGCAGTAGCGTTTCCATGAGCCATGCCGTAACAGTAAACCATATTCACGTAAGTAGGTACTCGCGCGCCGAATAAACATGAAAGGCATCTTAACTCGCGAAATGTGCCTACTACCTACTAAAATAATCCTAAAAAGACACTTCACACAACACACTCACAATATCGAAACTAAGCCTATCACTCTAACACTTTCACTAATATCAGTCAGACTATCACACAAAACAACACAAACCTAACAACAGTAATTCACAACAAAAAAAACCACGAGTGCATTCGATGACGCAAGAAATTGAACTAATTCGCAATAAATAAAAATAAAATTCCTATAAATTGTTTGCGGGGATAGGGAGGAGGTCGGACCGCGGGCGGCTCTTTTGATGTCACAGGTGCGCACCGCCACGGTGGGCGGTAACTTTCTTTGAGCACAAGCCGCTCGCATGCTACTGGCTGCTGGCGCCAGCGCCAGCATGGTGTAATAACAAAATATCGCTCTAGTCTATACTTATAATAAATCTGTAGAGAGGTCAATTCTGTACATGAAATATATTTCTAAAATAACTATCAGGGGGTGATTAGTGATCGATACTGATGCTAAAAATGCAAACAGTAAAATTTTTGTCTGTCTGTCTGTCTGTCTGTCTGTCTGTCTGTATGTTCTTTATAGAAACAAAAACTACTCGATGGATTTTAACGAAACTAGGTACAATCATTCTTCATACTCCTGGGCAGGTTATAGTATACTTTTCATCACGCTACGATCAATAGGAGCAGAGCAGTGAAGGGAAATGTTGGGGAAACGGGAGAAATTACTCCATTTTTTAAGCTTCCGGCGCGTTTGCAGCCTTTGTGGTTAAAGCTACACAGAAAACATGTATAACGGAAATGTTCTCCTCAAAATTATAAAAAAAATGTCCCACGACAGCATACGTCTATCTTTTATGGTTAACTCACAATAACACGTGTAACTCCCGATAGCTTTTAGCAGTTCTGAGCTTTCTGTTTGTTTTGTCTACTCTTACGTTTATAACACTGAATGTCGCTGGCATAAGCAACAGGATCCGCGTACGAAGTCGCTGGCAGAAGCTAGTTATAAATAATTACCTAAATTGGGTTTGCGTAAATCAGTTTACGTAAATTACTATTTAAAAAAAATGTTATCAATGAACACAGAAAAATGAAATTCTGACTAAATTCTGATTAGTATTTGTAAAATACGTAGCTAGTAGGTAGTTGTTGTAAAGGCCGCAGTCGGTAAGTATCTTAGTTCAGACTGCTGCAATTGTGCAGCTTCGATTTATTTTGATGTTGGGAAACCATCAAAATTACCTCGCACTCTGATGGGGCGAGAGGGAATTGTAGACTTTTATTGACTGAAACCCAATGTTGTTCTTTCAGTTGCCTTTGCGTTTCAAGGTCGCGATAACTATTTCGAACGTTCTCGCGACCCTTTCAGGCATCGTTTCTTTCGGGACCCATCAGTTTTGCTGACAGCTTCCACATCGCGCCGTCCACCAGGGTTTGGTAGTTATTGAACGGAGAGCTACCCATTGCTCTCCGTCTGCAAGCCTGCGTCTAAGGTGGCTGGTTTCACTTTGTGACTCCCGATCGACAAACAAAGGAATTTACGCAGATAAAACGCGCCGCGTGCTCGTTCCATGTTTTGAAATGTAATTTAGTCGGTACCTACCTACTAAACATTTTTATAAAGTGAGGTAGGTAGGTACTTACGAGATTTATTTACAATCATACCTAACAGGACGGCTTTTTATTGCTTAGGCGTTACAGCCTTATGCATTAGAAGCCATCCTTACTAGAAATCATCCTCAAAAATGCCTACAATGTTCGTTAAAACGACACAAGTACCTAGTGAGGTTTATTACGTTGTTATTTTAAATGTAGGTAGGGCTTGAACCTAGGTAAAAGTTTAAACCTAGGATTTCAAGTTTAGTTTTTAGATAAGTGACCCCTCGCGCTCTGTGTGAAATGAAAGGGAGTGTCAGACTTTTACCGATCTTTAGTCAGTAAAAGTCTGAAGCTCCCTCTCTCTCTCTCCGATCGTTGTTCCTTCAGTTGCCGTTTGACGCGGCCATGGTATACCATCATCATAGCAGCGGAGTTTCCCCTCGGTGGCGTTGCACCTTCACATGTGAGGACTGTCGCCTCCAAAATCCTACGATGACAGGCCGCATTTGGCTCGCCTCGCAGGATGCCGTGCAGTATCCCTGTATCATGAGGATGGCTATAACCCTTTGAGTCATCTTCAGTCCGTGCGACCGAGTCTACACCGGGGCTCCGTTAACGTACAGGGACTGCACAAACCCCGCGTAGAGCCTCCGGAAGGAGACGCCTGGACCTGCCAGATTGGGGAAGATCTGCTTCAGCGCAGTCGCGTTTAGGTAGTAGGTACCTACCTACCCAATTTCAAAATTAAAACAATTTCAAAATTCAATAATCAAAGTTTTTGTTGAAAACGTAAAATCGCGCGCGTCGATCAGCTGAGCCCGTATTGCATTGGTCGTTGAACTCGGAACCTCGCGCGGTAGTGTGCGTGCGTAGTATTTTGTGTTCATTGCATTTTTGTAACTTCAAATGATTAATTTGTTATGAAAAATTAATAATTTTGATAATGTTTGTTCAGAAGAAAGTTTTCTAATGATGTTTAGAATACGATTTTGAAATAAAATTGGTTTTTTTATTTCAACTTTGACCTTGAATATCTCCGAAACTATTGAATTCCCAGGAAAGTTGTAGAAGAAAAAACTGTCCCAGTGATGGGTAGAATACGTAGTTTTCGTTTACGTTAAGGGTCTTTTTACACCCGATATAGATTTAATCTTCATGCAACACAAAAGTACATAGGCGGACTTAATGCCTTGCGTAGCTTGCAATGTGCGTACAGCTAAGGAGTGGAATACCACGCCGAAATCTGTTTCCTAATGGCTACAATCCGGGAATCTTTAAGTCTTTAGGGTTACTTCTAGGTAAGCGCGCACCATCGTTCCTTTCCAGCAGGTGAGATAGCGGTCAAGCGCGAACCTATCAACATTAAAAAAAGTATAAACTTAGTCCTACTGTCCACGGACGCGTAGCTTCATAGACGCGTATTTGTCTTTAAACGCTTGGTGTACGCCAGCGTGAAGCTTACATACAAAACTATAAAACTCTGTCGACGAAGCAATAGCATCGTGTCGCTTCTATGAAGCTACGCGTCCGTAGATAGTAGGACTAAGTTTATACTTTTGTATGTAAGCTTTACGCAGGCGTACACCAAGCGTATAATGACGAATACGCGTCCATGAAGCTACGCGTCCGTGGATAGTAGGCCATAGTGTTGTATTTAAGCTTCACGCAGGCGTACACCAAGCGTATAATGACGAATACGCGTCTATGAAGCTACGCGTCCGTGGACAGTAGGCCATAGTTTTGTATATAAGCTTCACGCAGGCGTACACCAAGCGTATAATGACGAATACGTGGCCATGAAGCTACGCGTCCGTGGACAGTAGGCCATAGTTTTGTATGTAAGCTTCACGCAGGCGTATACCAAGCGTATAATGACGAATACGTGGCTATGGTGCTACGCGTCCGTGGACAGTAGGCCATAGTTTTGTATGTAAGCTTCACGCAGGCGTACACCAAGCGTATAATGACGAATACGTGGCCATGAAGCTACGCGTCCGTGGACAGTAGGCCATAGTTTTGTATGTAAGCTTCACGCAGGCGTACACCAAGCGTATAATGACGAATACGTGGCCATGAAGCTACGCGTCCGTGGACAGTAGGCCATAGTTTTGTATGTAAGCTTCACGCAGGCGTATACCAAGCGTATTATGACTAATACGCGTCTATGTAGCGACGCGATCATGGTCTTACTGTGAAATAATTCACGTACTCATACGCATTTTACGTAAACGTTGTAACAAAACTAAATAAGCGCCATCTGGTGACGAAACTGAGGAACTATTTCTTCTCATACGATTTGACATGCAATTTTATGTGTACCCTAGGTGGCGGATGCTGGCCTGGTACTTCGCATGAGGAACAGGATATCAGCGCTGCAGAGCGAACTGTCCAGGACACAGAAGAGAGCCAGTGACCTTGAAGAGAGGATTATGAGTAAGGGATCTTTAAAACCTTTAACCGTCTCATACATCAGCCTTTTACAGCCACTGCTAGGACTCAGGCTTCCTCTCTAGCCGTAATCTACCACAGCCCAGTGCAGGTTGGTGAATGTCACATGTCTTCGAATTTTTGGTTTTAGGACATGCTGGTTTCCTCACGATGTTTTCTTTCACCGTTTTGAGAGCAGTGGTGATGAAAAAAATTGCACAAAGTAATGCGCCTGGCTGGGTTCGAACCCGCGACCTACAACTCGTAAGTGGGAGCCATCCACCACTGCTTTCTACAGCCTACGTCGGGCATATCCGTCAAACACTCCCGTTTATCCCGCCAGGGTCGCAAATCCACAACCAAATACTCCATCTCGTCAGCTCTTCGGTCACCTATGAAGATTGAAGAGCTAAACGAGATGGAGTGCTCAGTCGCGAACACACGAACCTGGCGAATAAGACGCGAAAACACTCGTCGGACCTCGTTGAGCATTCTTTCCTGTAGTGGTATTCAAAACGTGGTATTCAAATTTATGAGTCGTGACTTTACGGTAGGTGCAGTTGTTGAGCAATTGGCTGCTGCGCTGCGTGTCTCGGGTTTGATTCCTGAACGGAACAATGATTTATATAGCCTACAGATATTTGTTCCGAGTGTCTTGTGTGTCAAACACACAAACACATAAACATTTACCTATCTCTATATCTATACAATATTATTTTTAGTTCATGCGAAACCTGAATATAGTTCGTTCAGAATCAGTAACTGAATGGTTTCCAATTATTTGTACATCATGTGAGAGTTTTTCCCGAAAATACGTCACAGTCACGGCAGGTCATAACGGGCATTAGGCGCCAGCGCACTGTTGGTTGCGGAAGCAAAACCGCCCCTCAGTCGCCCGGGTGGCCCGATGACCATGTATTTATGTCGCCGTCCAGGTATCACAACTGGATTATAACTTTGGGATTTTTCATAATACAGTTTTGAAATTTTGTACATAGATTCTTTACATAAAAATACTAGACAGGTGTTTCAGGTTTTACGTCATATACAAAAAATAAGGTTGTATAAGTGTGATTACCAAATCTCATGTAGCTTGAGTGTTTTCGGTTCACTCACTCAATCAAATTCGGTTCAATCACTAACAGGATATATTGATAACAGACTTAATCCAGATTTCAGAAAACATCAATTTCTGTTATCTGAAGGGCTCGTGCGTTCGTGCTCAATCAATATCAGATCGAAAGTTAAGCTACGCTTGTAGAGGTTGGCTTGTGGATAGGTGACCTTTAAGGTGTTTTATATTTTTGAAATATTCGATTTTTGAGTTTTACTTGAGTTCTTGATGCACTTTTTTGACACGGTGTTCATATACCAAAAATCACCAAAATCTACATCAACACTGATATAATAAAGAGATAAAGTTTGGTTTTTTTGCTTTTATTTTGTTCATATTACTACTATAAGTATTACTTGTAAATAATACTTATATTTCCCTCATATATGATTTGGTCGACCAAATTGTCTTTTAATTACCTCACAAATGGTGTAAGAAGTAGAGTATGCAACACGGGGATGAAGCTGTCTTTGTCTTGGGCGACTTGAATTCCTCACTTCACTCAGGTTTCTTTATTAATTAAATAAATCCCTCACTGACGTTCGGGATTAAAATCAGCAACCTTCGGTTCGTTCGGCATTCAACATGCCGCCCGCGACTTAAAGACACTGCTTTATCCCCTAGTCACATAATCTACTATTATCTATTAGTATAGTTTATGTTTGTGTATTAGTATAGATTACTAATGTTATCCCCTTCTTCCCCAGACCGCCACTCATCACCTCCAACAAACCCGAATATAGATCGCTATAAGTTAGAAGAGTTGGAGATTGAGAACAAGAAGTTACGAGAGCACCTGGAGAGGCTGCGAGCTGCTGGAGACACCATGCTGGTCTCCAAGGAGGTCATAGGTAAAGGCTGAACCTTGACATGAAAACTGCGGTTCCGAGCTTAGCCTTGTTTTCACTAGATGGCGCTGATCTAAACTTTTTACTTTTGTTTTTAGTTTAGGTGCATTACAGAGTAATACAGAACGCTTTTCTCAAGTGTCGCCATTTCGAAGGCTTTTTTAAACTCGATAAAGTTATGGTTAACTTAACTATCGATTATTTTTAAATGATATATGCTAGTTCTTGACTACACAATAAAAGTAATTACAAGTGGATCGAAATAGAAAATCATCAAGTGTTAGAATCACTCTGTTACTGTCTTATACCCACCCATGTTCCTTGGGCTTACGGACGGCGAGCAATGAGTAGCTCGCTGTCCGACCGTCCGGTAACTGTCCGGACCGAGCCCAAGAGGTCGACGGCGCGCACTATTCCCGCGTGCCTCAAGGAGTCGTCAGCAATAGCAGGGGCGCAGCTGGGTCGAAGCCTACTGAGGCCTGGGTTAGTTTCGAGAGGTAGCTCAGGCCCGGTATGAAGGCACGAAGGAACGGGGTGGGTTTTTAGTTTGTAAAAGTCTGACACGCCCTTCCGCTTCCCCAAAGGTCGGGAGATATCATTAAAAAAAAAAAGCCCGTGTACGTTCAACTGCCCTTTGCATTCTAGCGTCGCGGCAATAGGCTAGTTGCCGTAAAAAATTTAATTAGTCCGTCTTTTAGATTATTCAAAAATAAGGAACACGTATTTTTTTAAAGCTACGTAACGTTACGCCGTGCTGCAATTTTTTCGCACGGGTTGACGTCACGCGAAAGTTTAATGGGCTATATTTTTTGTTTAAACGAAAAAAGAAAAAATACGTGTTCAACATTTTTTTATAATCTACAATACGGACTAAATAAAATTTAGTTATTTTGACCCTGGAAACTACCTTATCCTTTCAAAGAATCCTACAGCCCAGTCGAACCAATCTTAAATTGTTGCTATTTTGTGTTCTAGAACAAATGAACGTGATGCAGAAAGAACTAGACAGAAGAAGAGACGAGTGCATACAGCTCAAGAGCGTCCTCACCAACCAGGTATGTATTCTAGAAATAGCTTTCTATAAATACGCAAATGGTCTACCGGTATCGGGGACAGGATCCAAGCTACCAGCGTTCAGGGCTACCGACAGGAACCTCCTAACTATACGAGCCGTGTCCTGAAGAATTACTTTCTAGAATCTTACCATGACCTGGTAAAAAGACAGGCGAGCGAGAAAGAGGGATGGAGTTCAGTTTAGGTCGTCAAATGGATGGCGTTAAGAGCTCGTGGTCTCTGGGCTACAGAGAGGAACCTCTTAACGTTTGGAGTAAAGTGAGATGAAAAATTCAAACAGATAAAAAAAAATTATTCGGTAACAAAGTTGGTTTAACAATACTGAGGTTTGATCTCTCCTTTTAAGTGTGAAAACTCCTGAACACTACCGTGCGGATCTCGGATAAACAAAACACCGGATACCTTGATAGTGGTATATTTGTATCAGATCGTGGCGTGATCTCGATACTCGATTCAAACTCAAAAAAAATACATTTGTTCACAGCTATAGATTATTGACGGAAAATCTTAACACCGCAATGTAGAAAGTGGGTCTGAACTAACAGCGCCATCTAGTTATAAAAAATGGAACTAAAATTGAAGACATATTTTCTTTGCACAATAAATTGATTGTGAACAACTCCTGTACCATGAGATAAGGGCATGATTGTGGTGTAGTTATAATATTGTATTTTTACTTCATACTTTTTCAAATATATTATGTCTTTAACTAATGTAATTGGCCTTTGGCCGTGTCATCCTTACTATTGTTGTTTGTTTGTTACGTCTTTACGCTTAAATGGCAAAACCAATTGTGATCAAACTTGGTACACGGATAGACGTCCTGGAATAGGACATAGGATACTTTTTATCCCGGAAGTATGTTCCCCTGGGATAGTTTTCTGCTATCACGCGGGCGAAGCCGCTGGGAGCGGCTAGTGTTAAAATAAATAAAAAAGAAAAATAACAATACCAGCCGTAGCCATAAGAACCGGTTTTTTTGAATAAGGGTTAAAGCGCCAGGGTAGCTTGCAAAATTAAAATTATATAATATCATAAGTCAATAAATGATTTATGATATTTACTAGCTTTCCGCCCGCGGCTTCGCCCGCGTGGACTACAGTTTATATCGCGCGGGCAGAGACCCGTGCTCAGCAGTAGAATTATAGATACCGTATGTGTTATTCCTGTATCTCTTCTACCTACCTACCAAATTTGATCTAAATCCGTTCAGTAGTTTTTGCGTGAAAGCGTAACAGACAGACAGACAGAGTTACTTTCGCATTTATAATATTAGTAGGGATTCTTCTAGCCCGTGTGCCATATTTCATCGAAATCGGTTCAGTCCGTTCGAACGTGAACAAATGACAAACATACACTCACAAACTTCCGCCTTTATGACAGTGTGATGTATACATACGTCATACTAGACAAACTGTTATCTAAAAAGGTATTTTGGCTGTCACTCATAAGTCTGTGATAAGGCGTGATAACAATATCAGAGCTGTTTGCTCGTGTCACAGAAATATACTTACACAAAACGTTTGTCCTCTGTTTGTCTGTGGGAGTCCTCTCATAACGGACTGGAACAATTTGCCTGCTGCGGTCTTCCTGACCGTTTGTAATTTAGGTGTCTTTAAGCTTAGAGTGAATAGGCTCTTAATAAACTACTGCTTGTGCTTAATGCTCTTCTGACTCTAACACCAGAGTGTGACTTGTTTGCTGGGAGATGGATAGATGTGTGTCGTGAATGTCTAAGGTTTTGTGAGAGGATGGATGAAAACAGCAAGTAAATCTTATATTACTTGGTTTTGTGGGGTAGTGTATATGTTTTCCTTTTTCTTCTTCTTTTATTTCTTAGTTTCTGTACAACGCATTATTTTAGGCTGTAATGTTGTACAAGTAAATAATAAATAAATTGCATTACTGCTTCACTTCAGGTGGGATCGCTGTCAAGCACTAGTTTATATTAAACAAAAAGAAATCAGAATACAGGGTTATTTGTAAAACACTGGCAATTTCTCAGGACTATGTTACTAACATCGTAAACAACAACTTTTGTTCTATGACTTCATGCTTCATGCCGCGGTACGAGGAGAGCCGACCCCAAATAAAGGGACAAGGCTAGGCAAAAGAGAGAAAGAGAGAGAGACATTTGCTCATAAAGTGACTCTTATTGCACTGCAGTTAGGTATATAATGGCACTTGTTACCAAACTGTGACATTTTGATTACCATTACGTACTAGTGCTATAATGTAGTTAAAACCTTTTTGGTCAATTTCTCCTTCGTCATGATTTTATTACATTTATCGTATCAGGATGGGCGCAGGTCGTCCCCACGAGGAAAAGAATAAAAAAAATGGGCGCGCATATGAAAACAGACTTACCGCCACAAAAGAAAAAAAAACTAGTTTCACAGTTATTTTCTTCACAAGTTTATTGAAAACGTCGTATGATACTCGTGAGTAATTAATGATTACTCCTTTTGGCTCTCTTAAAACCCTCGCCATGGCTCGGGTCTAAATACCGCCTCAATGGTAATCACTAACATTACACACTTATATCATAATGTACTATTACTTACTTACTTTTAATATAATAGTCCATTCGCGGAACAAGTAAATCCGAATAATAACATTAGTATGACACCCAAATATTTTACCTTATCATGACAGTATTTTACTTAGGATCAAAGCTGACACATTTCTTTTATAACAAGCGGAAATACAAAGCGCTAAGTTTATTTTGAAATCATTTTGTGTATACTAAAAATGATGTCAGTTTCAATTAACAATCGTTTTCACGTATATTTGTGATTTAAAAACTTTAGTAAATAATACTGATTGTTTGAAATTCGTTCTTTGTTTTTTGAATTTCGTACAATTGATGTAGCGTTGTTTGTTTACAAAATGTGCCGTGGAACAAAAAATACACTATAGTGAAAATATTTGCTCTTGAGTGATGAGATTTTTAGATGATCTTGTGTTCTTGCATATGTAATTTGTGCCTACTATGGGAAACTTATTAATTTTAATGACCCAGTATCCCAATTTTACAAAAAATAAAAATAAAACTGTGTTTTAAAAAATCAGAGGCAGTATATTTCATTGTATATTTCACTATTTCTGATATTAAAAGCCGTGAACTTGTTTTGTAAGATTTTTTTTGTTGAAATTAGTGTAAATATGTCGTTACCATTGACTGGAGTGAAAATATCGAAACAAATGTACATAGATCAGCCGGTACATAGGAGTAATTATTATTATTGTCAGAAAGAGGTGCAGGTGAGGTTCTTTTTTACCCAAATTCTTCTGAAAAGAAGGATTATGTTTTTCGAGTGTTTGTTTTCTTTTGGCTGCGCTCGATTTGTGCATTTAGCCAGTCTCAGGAAAGTATTATTTATTAATTTAAACTTCATTTACTTACAGTAGTGGTACGTAGGCGGACTGGCAACAAGGCATTCTCTACCAGTCAACCTTTGGGTTAAAAATACAACTGTGATAGGTTTGCACAATAAACAAATAACAAATACGTAAATTATATAAAATAAAATACATATATTATATAACATTGTGTAAAACTATTGTAATCCATTCAATTCATTTGAACAAACTATATTCAGGTTTTGCATAAACTAACAATAATGTTGTATGATCATTGTATCGATAGTCGTTTCAGCCAATGGCTTAATAGTCACTAGCCTCCACCAACAGATAAACAGATAAACAAATTTATTGGTAAACATTGCATTTACAAGTCACAATATGTTTTAAATAAAATGAAGTATTATTAGTTGTGTAAAATTTTGCTACAATTAATTATTTAAATAAATAAAATAATCAATCGATAACATTAAATTACAATTGTTTTCTTTAATTTATCATTTCATTGAGCAAAAAATAAATAATAATAAATTGATTTAGATTTTTTTTGAATTAATTAAAAAGTTAATAATAAATAAATTGATTTATTTATTAATTTATTGATTAATTTATTTATTGATTTATTTATTTATTGATCTATCATTAATTGATTGTAATTGATTAAAATTGATTAGTCATTATCATTATTTATCGTGTTACATGATACCTTAGGAGGCTCGCGTTACCGACACTTTAGGAGGCTCGCGTTACCAACACTTTAGGAGGCTCGCGTTACCAACACTTTAGGAGGCTTGCGTTACCAACACTTTAGGAGGCTCGCGTTACCAACACTTTAGGAGGCTCGCGTTACCAACACTTTAGGAGGCTCGCGTTACCAACACTTTAGGAGGCTCGCGTTACCGACACTTTAGGAGGCTCGCGTTACCAACACTTTAGGAGGCTTGCGTTACCAACACTTTAGGAGGCTCGCGTTACCAACTCTTTAGGAGGCTCGCGTTACCAACACTTTAGGAGGCTCGCGTTACCAACACTTTAGGAGGCTCGCGTTACCGACACTTTATGAGGCTCGCGTTACCGACACATTAGGAGGCTCGCGTTACCAACACTTTAGGAGGCTCGCGTTACCGACACTTTAGGAGGCTCGCGTTACCGACACTTTAGGAGGCTCGCGTTACCGACACTTTAGGAGGCTCGCGTTACCAACACTTTAGGAGGCTCGCGTTACCAACACTTTAGGAGGCTCGCGTTACCGACACTTTAGGAGGCTCGCGTTACCAACACTTTAGGAGGCTCGCGTTACCGACACTTTAGGAGGCTCGCGTTACCGTCACTTTAGGAGGCTCGCGTTACCGTCACTTTAGGAGGCTCGCGTTACCGTCACTTTAGGAGGCTCGCGTTACCAACACTTTAGGAGGCTCGCGTTACCAACACTTTAGGAGGCTCGCGTTACCAACACTTTAGGAGGCTCGCGTTACCAACACTTTAGGAGGCTCGCGTTACCAACACTTTAGGAGGCTCGCGTTACCAACACTTTAGGAGGCTCGCGTTACCAACACTTTAGGAGGCTCGCGTTAGGCGACTGGATCAAAGGGTTAATTCAGAAAGCGGTTCTTCTGGGCACGACTCGTATACAACGTAACGGTAAATGCGCAAAACCTCAGACACCCCAAATGATTTTTAATTTAAACGACCTAATTCTGTGAAAAAAAAAAAACATAAAAAAAAGTTTAAAGGTTTTATGTGCAGTTTTACTTTGTTTAAAATTCATATCTGTATTGAAATAAGAACTTTTATTATCCTGTGTATGAGAAAATTTGATTGGACTACAAACATTTGTGTTTGTTTACCTATTTCGGCGGGTTTGCGCACGTGATGGCTTGACCTATTCATAAATAGACAGGGCGAAATTTTTTATCAAGATTTTTTTGAAAAATGTAGCCTATATTAAAAAGTGGTTTAATTGATTCTGCTCCTTATTCTAAACAAACTATTTTCAGGTTTTGCGCATTTAACGTTACACGTTGTATTTAGAAAGTTCCTTTCTCTGGAGGCCTGACCTGGTAGCTTGGACCGTTTTCCCGATACCGGTGGAGTACTATTTTTTTATATACTAAGTAATATTATTTATTTATGTATAGCTATCGACATGGATCTTAAGCGCTCGGCGTCGGATCGCTTTGCGCATTCCATACATTGGCGAGCCAATCGTCGTCGTAGTTAGATACATGCAGCAAGCGCATGGAACGAATCACGAGTGATTTATAACGCGATGGCGCGGCGAGCCGACTGACGCTCACCGCCCCCGCGTTTCACTTCACTAAATAGACCCGATATTTGACTTCTGCGCAACTTGAAGCCAGCACTCAAGATCGGTGTGTGCCGGTATCTATACATTTATTTAAATGAATAAAGGGAGAATACTAATATTCCACAACTACCACACAACGCCATCTAGTTCCAAACTAAACAGAGCTTGTGCTATGAGTACTAGACAACTTCTTCTCGTGTCGATTTGACTCAAATTTTGTCCGACCAATATTTAGCCACCTGGACATCTGCTCTGTCGTTGGCTTCGTTTAAGTCATGAAGGGTGCAGGTAGTTGTGCATGCTGGGCAGGAAAGGAGGTGACACATATCCTGTGAAGGAGGAAGGAGCTCCACACTGGCACTGTATTTGCAATGGGCCAAGGAAACCCCATTTTGCCAGATTATCTTTGCAGCGGTCAACCTGAGTCCGCAGTAGGTTCAGAGATTGATTACTTGACAACGTCCTTGCCGGAATCTGTGTTTCCTGATAGCTACAACCCGGGAATTTTTAAGTCGAGAGTGAATAGGTTTCTAGGTAAGCGCGTTCCATCGTCGACCGCATCGTCGCTTTCCATCAGATGAGATAGCGGTCAAGCGCAAACCTATAAACAATAAAAAAAACTGATAAATATACTTATATGTATATTAATAAGATTTGTTTCTTATTGAAACGCAGAAGCCGTGGTTCCAAGCTCTGAAAAGCGTCGTGAGTAAAAGAAATGAATGTAGTAGAGATCTATGTTATAATATCAAATGCTTATCTTAGATGTTTTAGTTAATCTTTGTTTTTTATTTATTAAGTTTGGAAAAAAAAACTGACCCCTAATGTATCTAAGACTGAGCAAACAAACCCCTGAAAATCAGATAAATGGTTCTCTATTACTGATTGGTTGAGAATGTCTAAGACATTAAATTTGTCTTTATAGTAGTCAACATTTATTTATTTAATTCTTTATGCACATAAAATACAGAGGCAGACTTAATGCCATAGACATTTTCTGCTTGACTAGCAGAAAATGTCTATAATAGGGTAGTTTGCTGGGTCAAAATAACTACATTTTATTTACTCCGTTTTTTAGATTATAAAAAAATATTGGACACGTATTTTTTCTTTTTTAGATTAAACAAAAAATAACAAAGATACAGCTCATTAAAGTTACGCGTGACGTCACCCCGTGCGAAAAAATGTAGCACGGCGTGACGTCACACGCAACTTTAATGGGCTATATCTTTGTCATTTTTGGTTTAATTTACAAATAAAAAAATATGTGTCCCTTATTTTTGAATAATACAAAAGACGGACTAATTACATTTTTTTAGGCAACTAGCCCATAATAAATAATAATATTTTACAACTATCACACATCGCTGTCTAGCCCCAAGCTAAGCAGAGCTTGTGTTATGGGTACTAGACAACTGATATACATACTTAAATATGTCTATGTCTGGTCTCTGCATCACCTTTGGGTCAAATAGTCGTAGGTGCAATATTAAGCATTACTCGTAAACAATTGGTGCAAACAAATATTATTTATCTTACGTTTGTAATTCATGGTGTTTTACTACATAAATAAAGTTGGAATCTTAATAGGATATTCACTTTCTGTGCATCTGTCACTTAATTTTTTTTTTCTTAGATACAACAAAAATTCTTTTTCATCACTAATTTTTAATTTTGTTTTTGTTTTTCCCATGCCTTCTGTTGCTGTCATTGCATGGTACAAATTTTTTTTTTTTTATAGTTGAGCCTACTATCCACGGACGCGTAGCTTCATAGACGCGTATTCGTCAATATACGCTTGGTGTACGCCTGCGTGAAGCTTATATACAAAACTATGAAATGTTGTTGGCGAAGCAGCTACGACACGACGGTACGACCCTATCGCGTAAGCTTCAAGCTAGAACTACATGAGACCGACGCACACGTGTAACACGCCTGATTTGTACGTAGAACGACGTCGCGATCCATGGAACAAGTGTAGCTCTATAAGCCTAGTTTCTATATAAAATGTATGGAGACCGACGCCCCCAGATCGGCGTGTATTTATTTATTTTTGAAGAAAAGGGGCTATGCATCTCCCATAGTGTAGGAGATGTAGTCACTGCGACCTAAAAGATCTATTGTGACTCGCCACCTTGTTAGAGTAACTCTTTTAGCCGGGAGGCTTCCAGGAAGTCTAGAATACTCCTAGCTTTGAGAGTTTTAATCTCCTCCGGGCGAATAATGTGTCGACCCAGATGGATACTCCGTTTATGGATAAGGGGCCCACATTCACACAACAGGTGCTTAGGCGTCTCCCTCTCCTGATTACAGTACCTGCAAACATCAGTGTCACTCAGTTTCATGTGAAATTGGTGCCTGTTTAATTTGCAGTGGCCGGTTAAGGCGCGGGCTATCGCACAGATGTTCGTCCTGCTAAGCTCAAGAAGCTCGGCAGTTCGTTTTTGTGAGTAGCCTTCTATAAGAGATTTGGCGTGTAGCAGTCCTGGTTGTAACAACCAGTGCTTTTTTGAATCGCCAAATAGGTTGCCCTTAAGGGTCTGCATGGCCTGGTTCTTTGAGATACCACAGAAAGGTTCTGGTCCTATCTGATGACCCTGAGCCCTAGTCCTTGCAAGTTCGTCGGCTTTTTCATTGCCAGTAATTCCAGAATGACCCGGTACCCATCTCAGAATAACTTTATTCCTTTGCCCCAGGTCATTTAGTTTGTTAACGCAGTCTTTTACCAGTTTCGAATTTATTGTATTCGAGTTCAAGGCCTTAAGAGCTGCCTGGCTATCTGAGTAAATCAGAATTAATTGATTTATGTAGTTTCGTTGACGGTTGGCTTCCGCACATTCTATAATGGCGTATACCTCCGCTTGGAATATGGTGGCATATTTACCCAGATTCAATCTTTTGCTGAATTTCGGGCTAATGCCAAATATTCCACATCCTACATTCTCACCCATTTTGGATCCGTCTGTAAACCAGATCAGGCTTCCAGCCTTGCAAGTAATGAGGTTGCTTGACCAATCCTCTCTGCTCGGCAGTTCCACTGTGTAATTTCTTGTGAAGCTACACTGTGGAAGCATGACGTCTGTTGTCATAGCTAGCTGATCGTGTTCAAGCACTGATTCGTGTAGCGATCTCAGTGCTTGAGAGCGCCAGTTTACTTTGCCAGTGCTGTTTATTCTATACATGCCCGCTTTCGCCTCCTTCGCAATTAATAGATGAAGTGGCGGAAGGTTAAGCAGGGCATTTAGAGCAGCTCCTGGGGTTGTAGACATGGCGCCTGTTGATATAATGCATGCAAGTCTCTGCAAACCATTAAGTTTGTTAATGACTGTCACTTGGGATGTTTTCCTCCACCATACTACGCAGGCATACGTTATTATCGGCCTGACTATGGCGGTGTACAACCACAGGGCGATTTTAGGGTTTAGGCCCCATTTCGTCCCTGCTAAGCGACAGCATATTCCTAAAGCTATTTTAGCCTTTTGAATCACATTATTAATGTGAGTGTTCCAGGTTAGTCTCTGGTCGATAGTTACGCCCAGGTACTTGACCTCATTGGAGAATGGTATGCGAGTCCCCTTTACAGTGTCGGCGTGTATGGCACACGTGTTAGCAGTGTAGTTTTTACCTTTACGCAGGCGTACACCAAGCGTATATTAACGATTACGCGTCCGTGGACAGTAGGCCATAGTTTTGTATGTAAGCTTCACGCAGGCGTACACCAAGCGTATAATGACGAATACGCGTCTATGAAGCTACGCGTCGGTTGACAGTAGGCCATAGTGTTGTATTTAAGCTTCACGCAGGCGTACACCATGCGTATAGTGACGAATACGCGTCTATGAAGCTACGCGTCCGTGGACAGTAGGCCATAGTGTTGTATTTAAGCTTCACGCAGGCGTACACCAAGCGTATAGTGACGAATACGCGTCTATGAAGCTACGCGTCCGTGGACCGTAAGCCAAAGTTTTGTGTGTAAGCTTCACGCTGGCGTACACCATGCGTATAGTGACGAATACGCGTCTATGAAGCTACGCGTCCATGGACCGTAAGCCATAGTTTTGTGTGTAAGCTTCACGCAGGCGTACACCAAGCGTATAATGACGAATACGCGTCTATGAAGCTACGCGTCCGTGGACCGTAAGCCATAGTTTTGTATGTAAGCTTCACGCAGGCGTACACCATGCGTATAGTGACGAATACGCGTCTATGAAGCTACGCGTCCATGGACCGTAAGTCATAGTTTTGTATGCAAGCTTCACGCAGGCGTACACCAAGCGTATAATGACGAATACGCGTCTGTGAAGCTTCGCGTCCATGGACCGTAAACCATAGTTTTGTATGTAAGCTTCACGCTGGCGTACACCATGCGTATAGTGACGAATACGCGTCTATGAAGCTACGCGTCCGTGAACAGTAGACCTTAGTCAACTTTTTTTAAACATGGTGCATGGCTGTTGTTAGCAGTGTAAGCACCTTGCTTCTTGTGATTTACAAAATTATGTATCAACAATAATTATATCCAATTAACCCCCCGTAGTGGTTATATTGTAGAACCCATTTGTAAATAATAAAAATAAACCTATACAACGTGTAACGTTAAATGTGCAAAACCTCAGACATCCCAAATGATTTTTAGTTCGATTGACCTAATTAAGTGAGAAAAAAAATCATTAAAAATTTAAAGGTTTTATAAGCAGATTTTGTCTGTTTAAAATTCATACCTGCATTGAAATAAGACCTTTTATTAACCCGTGTATGAGAAAATTTGATTGGAATACAACTATTTGTATTTGTTTACCTATTTCAGCGGGTTTGCGCACGTGATGGCTTGACCTATTCATAAACAGACAGGTCGAAGTTTTTAATGAAGATTTTTTTGAAAAATGTTACCTAGTTATATTAAAAAGTGGTTTAATTCATGAATCCCCAAGCGACCACCGGTGGCCGCGCATCTATTGTCTTACTATTGTGTCTCTAATTGACGGTATCTGAAGGGTTAATTGATTCTGCTCGTTATTCTGAACAAACTAATTTCAGGTTTTGCACATTTAACGTTTCACCTTGTATGTATTCTAAATCTATAGTAGTAATATAAAAAGGTAAAGTTTATTTTTATGTTTTTATTTATTTGTAGGAGGTAATCTCTGGAAGTACTGGTCCGATTGCTAAATTTTTTTTACCGATAGAAAGCTGTTTTATTCTTGAGTGCCATAGGCTATATTTTATGTACGCAGGCGACGCCGCGGGAAAAAGCTAGTTGTTAATAATTTCCTAAACAAAGCTTATTTAATATCACATAATTTAAGCTTAAACTCCAAAGTAGTCCCTTACACTTAAATCCTGAATAACCCAAAACATATTATAAACTTACATTCAATTTTGAACTCTATTCCAACAGACGGTGAACTTAAAGTCGCTCGCCACATCAAACTACGGTTCGGACGTCGATATTATCAACGAAGATGGTGAATTGGCGACCGCCTATGAAGCTCAGAAAGGAATTAACAGGTTATACTAAATAAGTTTACTTATATCTACTTACAATGGGCGTCAAGGCCCTAATTTAAGAAGTGAAGGTCGCGGGTTCAAACCCAGCCAGCCGCATTCATCATCATCATTTCAGCCGAAAGATTGTCCACTGTTGGACATAGGCCTCCCCCAAGTGCCGCCACAATGAACGGTCCTGTGCATCTCGCATCCATCGGATTCCCGCAACCTTTACCAGGTCATCGGCCTAGGCACATTACTTTGTCTAAATGATTTTGTCACCACTGCTCTCAAAACGGTGAAGGAAAACATCGTGAGGAAACCGGCATATCGTCTCTAGGAGAGGGAATGGGCCGTAATCCATCACGCGGGCCCAGTTTGGGTTGATGGATGTCACATGTCTTCGATTTTTTTGGTTTTAGGACGGTTTCCTCACGATGTTTTTCCTCACGATGTTTTCCTTCACCGTTTTGAGAGCAGTGGTGATGAAATAAATAACACAAAGTAATGCCATGGCGGTATGAAGGCTAGAAAGAACGGCGCGGGGTTTTTAGTCAGTAAGAGTTTGACACTGTCTCCCGCTCCACCCAAGAGCGGGTTTCGTCAAAGATGATTTTCCCCGTCGACAAAAAAAAAAAAAATGCCATGGCTGGGTTTGAACCCGCGACCAACAAGTCGTAAGTCAAGGCCGTTACCACTCGGCCACCGCTTCGAGTATAGCCCTTTTTATTGCTCTTTGAGTGACTTTCTGACAACGCCCATTGTAAGCGACCATGTTTCGGAGCCATATATCATCTGGCAACACGCACTGGTCCTATTTCTTACTGTGATCAAAACACTCTGTCTCCGCACACGGGCCTCAAAAAAATGCCGCCACAAAAAAACGCTAGAAGCGGCCACAAAAAAAGCTAGAAGCCGCCGCAAAAACCAGCTGAAGCGCGTGACACCTCTTATGCCCGGTGAAGCTTCAAGCCGCTGCAAACGTTTTTTTTGTGGCGGCACCGCCGTACACGAGCCACAAAAAAGGCCGCTTCAAAATGAAGCTTGAAGCGGCGTTTTTTTTAAGCTTGTGTGCGGGGACAGCTAGAAACATATTCCTGGTGAGCGCTCTATTTTTAAAGTATCTGTATGGTTCTTTCTTCAAAAGACCATCTCAGACTAATCGGCACTGTAGTTAACATGTAATTGACAATAATTACATAATTTACTGTATGGACTTTAAAAGAGACTTTGACCCCTGAGTTTGTTTCGGTGTTTCTTCTCAGGGTAGTCAGCTAGGAAACACGGGCCTCATCTAGCTTAAACAGACGAAAAAAAAATTTAAGTTTAAAAGTGTTTTTAAACCTATTTGCAAAAAAAATATCATTTATCAAAGAATACAATAACTACTTCTTACTATTTCTAGGCAACTACAAGAAGAATTGATAGCAGAAAAGAAGTTTTATTCAGAACACATATCGAGATCAAAATCGGAGATCGAGAAGCTAAGAGAAGATAACGAGAAATATCAAAAGTGAGTACTACATTTTATTTGTTTTTTTTTTCTGTAAATAATTTTGTAAAATGTGTGCGGTTAGTTATAATCTTTAGATGATAGTTATATACGTATCTTAGTTAAAGGTACTGTCTTGTTATGCACCTAATAAAGGTTATAGAGTACTAGCTTTTACCCACGGCTGCGTCTGCGTTACAGGATTCCTTTTTTTCGTTTTTGAGATTCGGAAAAATATTTGCGGCTCGATTCGGGAATCGAACTATTTAGTTTATATATGTAAATTTATATACACTCGGCACGCGAATCCGACTAGCTATTGTATGTAATATCGCACCCTTAGAATTATAGTGACCTATTCCAAAAATTAAAATTTTTGGGAAACGTTAAATAAAGTTTTACACACGTAAGGTTTTTTTGTAAATGAAGGTTATTACAATGATATTTCATACAACTTATACAAATAATAGTTGAATTTGTTTCTTAACTTAGTTGTGAGAAAATAAATTAACCCTTCAGATACCGTCAATTAGAGACACAATAGTAAGACAATAGATGCGCGGCCACCGGTGGTCGCTTGGGGATTCATGAATTAACTGATTTTCAACCAGCGTTACGTAACTACTATACAGTAGTACCACGACTAATGTGAATCGCGTAAACACTTTTACGACTCTTTAGACGTGTAGGTATTAGTTGGTGTTGGTATTTGTTGGGGATTCATGAATTAATCGATTTTGATCAAAAAATCGTGATTTTTTTAATTAGGTCCCTATAATTCTAAAGGTGCGATATCATGAAGTTTATTCTGTGGATAACAAAACTGGGCCTTTGTTAAGCTTACATACCTCATCTTCATTCACAAATCATTCTATTTAGTTTTATTTGAAAAGAGGAACGTCCTAGTGGAAGTTCCTTTTTTATATCGACGATCAATCAGTACAATAAAGTGTGAACGGAGGCGTATTTCGTGAACACTGAAAGCAAAAAAAATATTGAGAATATTATTATTCGATTTAAAGCCTTTGAGTAATAATACCTATAAATAGCGCCAAGGTAGTCCACAATTCAGGTGGAAGAAGCGCCTGGGTGTCACCACTGTCTGAACTGCACGGTGGACACGACAGCTTGGGTGGAGCATCTCCATGTCCTCGTGGAGGCAATCGGCGGTAGCGACCGCTCGCGCTGTGGGTCTTGGTTCAGTTTGTGGTCTGGAGCGAGAAGGAATGGCAGGCGGTCGCCTCCTTCGCCAAAGCAGAATGGTAGAAAAGGAGGGGGCCGCACGCGGGAGGGAATGAATATCACACCCCAGCCACCAAAACCCTGACTACCAACCACGGTAGACGCGGGCTTGTGGACGTAAAACACTAATTTACAATAGGATTCCCAGATCTTAAATCCAAAGCCGGATAGACAATCCTATTAAGCCGGGCATTTGGTCAAAATGGACGACTTTTTTTAGACTAACATGTCTTTTTAATAACAATAAAAATCATAAAATCTTTTTAAATGCTAGACTAATTGTCGTTCTGCTTGTACGAGCGATACAAAGTAATTTAAGGCAATTCTAAACAAAATGGCCAAGTTTAAAGCCTAATATAAAATAATAATTTAAGTCCTAAAATAATAATTTATGTCCTAAAATAATAATTGAAGTCCTAAAAAAATTATTGACGTCCTAAAATAATAATTGAAGTCCTAAAATAAAAATTGAAGTCCAAAAATAATAATAAATTACGCATGGCAAGCTTGAAGCTGGCCTTTGGCCGGACAGGCCGGACTCTACCTAATTTGGCCGGACACGCAACTAAAAAGCCTGACCATGTCCAGCTTTATCCGAACGCCTGACAACACTATTACGATAGACTTGCTCTGTTGATTCTGAATTGAAGTTCAGTGACAACATCTACATTTCAGTGATGAAGATTATACGAATATACAAGTGGAATTCCGAAGATATTGTCGTAACGACTCCACGAAGTATCTGACATGTACTTGCACACAAGTTATTGTACATCTGACATTGACAGTGTTGAAAATTATATGTTTTTAGTTATATATTGTTGATTTGACCAAAATATTGTATGTTATAAGATTAATACTCTAGGGTAGCTTGCGAAATTCAATTTTTCCTACGTTTTTTTTGCATTTTTTTGATAAGTATCGGTTAGTAAGGGTGAAAAATTTGTAGATTAAATGACTAGGGAATAAATCAATGTCTTAAGTCGTAAATTCCATCGTAGTTCGCCGGGCAACCGTCCGGTAACCGTTTGGACCGAGCCCAAATCGTCGGAAGGCGAGTAGTGTTCCATGCGCGCTTCAAGATGGCAGCATACCGTAGGAACCCAGTAGGGTCGAAGCCTACTGGGGCCATGTGTTGTACAAAAGTGAATCCCAGAGCCCTAGAATGAAGGCTAAGAAGGAATAGGAGTGGATTTTAGCCAGCAAAAGTCTGACACGCCCTTGCGCTCCGCTCAAGGGTGGGAGATGTCATTAGATTAGATTACCATCTAAAAAAGTTAAAAAATGGTTAAAAAATAATAAAGTCAAAAATTAAGTCGATAATGTCTTTGAGTGGCTTGAATTTTTCACTTTGTTCAGGTATCTATATATATCATACCTCATTACGTTCGGGATTAAAACTAAGCAACATTCGTTTCGATCGAAATTCGATATGCCGCCCGCGTTTTTATAAATTGGTTTATTTATTTATTTATTTAATTTAGTACAGCCACATCATATACATTTTGCATAAAAGGAAAATACAAAGGTTTATCCCCTAGTCACAAACAGGGCCGTCCTTCACCTATTAGTAGCCCTGGGCACATTGGGATAATAAGGCACGTGTCATAAAAAAAAAAAAAATTGTTAGAAAAAACGTAGAGATGGCTTTATTTTATTTTCTTTACAGACCAGTTTTTTTAAGTAACCAGCTCCACGATTAGTCCTTACATAAGCACCTATCCATGCTGATTGAAGAGTTAGTTAGGTACCCTTCTTTCTAGATTTAAGTTGAGCAAAATAGTTAATCACATCTTCAAAATCTGTGTTTTCGAGCATATCACATTCTATCAACATTAGCGACCATAAAATTCAATTTAAAATTTGCTTAAATTTTACTAAACACTAGCTGTACCCCCGCGGCTTCGCTCCCGCTCTACTCTACTCCATCCTACTATACCTTACTCTACCCTACTCTACCATATTCTACCCTTCTCTACCCTATTCGACCCTACTTTACCACTCTACCATATTCTACCCAACTCTATCCTATTCTACCCAACTCTTCCCTACTCTACCCAACTCTACCCTACTTTATCCTACTCTCCCCTACTTTACCCAACTCTTCCCTACTCTACCCAACTCTTCCCTACTCTACCCAACTCTACCCTACTTTATCCTACTCTCCCCTACTCTACCCAACTCTTCCCTACTCTACCCAACTCTTCCCTACTCTACCCAACTCTACCCTACTTTATCCTACTCTCCCCTACTCAACCCAACTCTACCCTACTTTATTCTACTGTCCTCTACTCTACCCAACTCTACCCTACTTTATCCTACTCTACCCAAGTCTACCTTACTCTGTCCTACTCTACCCTACCCCTTCCCTATTTTTTTTTCCATAACAACCTTCTCCTCACAGGAGCACACCGTCGAGGTGTGCCCTGCCTGGGCGGAGCATCGTCGTGCCCTCGTGGGGGCGATCGGCGGCGGAGACCTCGCGCCGGGCCCTGGTCGAGGCCATGGTCCGGAGCGAGGAGGAATGGCAGGCGGTCGCCTCCTTCTGCGAAGCAGTAATCCTTGCAAAGGAGGAGGCCGACCGCATCAGGCAACGGCGCCCTCGCCGCCGTCGGCCACCGTAGACGCGCATGGGTAGCTCGCTGTCCGATCGTCCGGTAATGGACCGAGTCAAAGACGTCGACGAGGAGTTGTCAGCAGCAGGAGGGGCCCAGCTGGGTCAAAGCCTACTGGGGACAGGGTTGTCCGAAAGGGAGCTTGTGCCCCGGTATGAAGGCTAGAAGGAACGCTCTTCTTTACTCCACCCTACTATACCCAACTCTACCCCTACTCTACCCTACTCTACCTAACTCTACCCTACTCTACCCTACTCTACCCTACTCTACCCTACTCTATCCTACTCTACCCTACTCTACTCTACTCTACTCTACCCTACACTACCATACTCTACCCTATTCTACTCTACCCTACACTACCCTAATTTTATTTTTTTTCCATAAGTACCTTATCAAAACAATAACAATCACAACAAATAAAAAATCAGCCAAATCGGTCAAGCCGTTTTCATGCTATATCGTGACAACGGAAAACGGGTTTCATTTTTATATATATAGAAAAGTCTGACACTAACTCCCGCTCCACCCAAGAGCGGGTTTTGTCAAAGATGATTTTCCCCGTCGACAAAAAAAAAACCTCACAATAACAAACACAACAAAAAAGAATTAGCGAAATCAGTTTCGTTTCATTTTTATATTATAGATAGATAGATGCTGCAATCCGTAAGCCTGATTCTCAGCGAGACTAGAGTAGGTATCGATTATCGTTTGGCAATCGAGTATCAGTAGGGGCCCTAATTAGTGATGTTCAATACCGCTATAAACTCTATACGCGCTATAGACTATTGAATATATTTTTATAGCGCGCTATTTTATACGCTATCATTATAACACGTTATAACAAAACTCGGCAATTAACTGAACGCGGAGACGTTATCACTTTATTCGGCAACGCCTTAAATGGACACAATAAACGCTATATTGCTATGCCGTTTTGGCGCCGCTGTTGGCGCTTTGTTGAGCGAGTATATTATAGCGCGAAGGCAGAGTCAATATAACAAACGCTTTACGCTATGAACAAATAGCGTGTTATATTTTGGCGCTATACGTTATATTAGCCAACACTAGCCCTAAATCATCGCAAGGCCCTGGGTACGTGCCGACTGTGCCCATTGGGGAGCGGGGGGGGGGGGGTTTGGGAGTCAGGCCTGGCTACATAATCATTTATTTTTTTACCCTTACTATCCAATACTGAGATGCAAGTTACAAAAAATACTTTCGAAAATTTGAATATCGTGGGCTATTCTGTAGCATGTTAAGTTTAGAAATGATTTTTATTAAAACAATTATATTTTATTTTTGTTACTTATAAGTTGTTAATTTGACCGTTATATCATTATGTTTTAAGAGTATATTGTTGATTTTATTTTCATGTCATTTAAATAAATGTATTTTTTGTTAATTAGTTGGTATTTGCGCTTCATTCATACCATCCTCATTCATTCTACAAAACAATAGTACCTTGTGGGGTTAGGCAAATGAATTTTTGATGACTTAGCGTTAAAAGCTTAACAAGGCGTGGGCGAAGCGAACCCATTGGACTGGCCTGTTGGTCTAGTGGTTAGTGGCCCTGACTGCTATGCCGGACGTCGTGGGTTCGATTCTCACCCAGGACAAATGTTTATGTGATGAGCATGTTGTTCTGTGTCTGGGTGTAATTAATCTATAATATGTATGTATTTAGAAATATATAAGTATGTTTATCAGTTATCTAGTACCCATAACACAAGCTCTGCTTAGCTTGTGACTAGACGGCGTTGTGTGATAGTTGTGGAATATATATATATATTATTATTATAACCCTAAGGGGACGCCCACGGGCACCGTAAAGGGCCCCGCGCAAACGAGGGTTCTTTAACAACGAAGGCCTATACAACATTGAGCACGCCACGATTATGGCAGTAAGTCCCCTCTTTGAGGCGTGGCTGGAAAGCCTCACGGCGTCCTCACCTTCCGCATGACGCAGGTCCTCACCGGACATGGCAAGTTCAGGAGGTTCCTGCATCGGATTCAAGCGGAAGAGACGCCCGGGTGTCGCCACTGTGCGCAACGCCCGGAGGACACGGTGGAGCACACCGTCGAGGCATCAGGCAACGGCGCCCTCGCCGCCGTCGCCGGGATTCCGATCCCGATTTCCGGCCACCGTAGACGCAGGCTCGCGGACGGCGAGCTATGGGTAGCTCGCTGTCCGATGGTCCGGTAATGGACCGAGTCTAAGACGTCGACGGCGCGCACTGTTCCCGCGCGCCTCAAGGAGTTGTCAGCAGCAGAAGGGGCCCAACTGGGTCGAAGCCTACTGGGGACAGGGTTGTCCGAAAGGGAGCTCGTGCCCCGGTATGAAGGCTAGAAAGAACGGCGCGGGGTTTTTAGTCAGTAAGAGTCTGACACTGTCTCCCGCTCCACCCAAGAGCGGGTTTCGTCAAAGATGATTTTCCCCGTCGACAAAAAAAAAAGCCTGTACAACATTATTTTTAGTTTATGCGCAACCTGAATATAGTTTGTTCAGAATCAGTAACTGAATGGATACCAATAGTTTATACACCGTGTTATATTTTTTCACAAATATATTTAAAAAGGTTACAAGTTGGACACTACCGACGATAAGTACAACACAGGCCACGGCAGGTCATAGCGGGTATTAGGATCCAGCAAACAGCTGGGTGCAAGTGCAAAACAACCCGGTGACTATGTATTTTTGCTGACATAACAAGCTAATAATTTTGTAATTTTTCATAATACAATTATGAAATTTTCTACATAGATTCTTTAGAAAAGTTGAAAGGGAATCGTTTGTCTTGGTATGGTCATGTGAAAAGGAGGGACGAAACGCATGTTGCTGAAAAAGTTATGAGTTTACATGTGGATGGATGGTGGGGGCGAAATTGGCCAAAAAAAAGATGGATGGATTGTGTGAGAAGTGATATGAAAGAAAAGGGAGTTAGTGATAGCGTGACGAGTGACAGGACAGAATGGAAGAAAAAAACGTGTTGCGCCGACCCCAAATAAAACGAGACAAGGGCAGGAAGATGATGATGAGATTCTTTACATAAAAATAAGTTGTATAACTGATAGGCTCGCTAATGCGCCATCGCCCACGTCTAAATTACAAAATGTATAGCAAGGAAGTCAGAAAAGTCATTTCTCTAACCCCACTGGTCAGTAATCCTTCTGTAAATCGTAGTAGTAAAATATTATCAAAATACGAGTAGCTAACAGTTGGACAGCTAGACTGATCGCTCGATGGCCCCAGTGCGAGTTTCCATTGGTCCTGTCTTTTAACAATAGGCAATATGCATGCAATTTGCAATATTTATTATACATCCAAAAAACATTAAAGAACAGAAATATCGTGATGAAACTCAAAATGTCTTAGAATCTAAAAATTCTAAGACATGTGACATTCAGCAACACGCATTGGGCCCGCGTGGTGTATTACGGCGCATTCCCTCTCTTAGAGAGGAGGCCTGGAGTCCCAGCAGTGGCAACATTAAAAGGCTGAAGATGCATAAAAATGTCATGCATAATCCCTATTTATGCTAAAACTAAATAAGCACCATCTAGTGACAATAACGGAAATTTTTCTTCCAAATCTTTTTCTCCAAACGTTGGAAAAACATTGGAGAGCCAAGTGCGAATTTCTAAAAAAAATCGGTCGCGTTATGTTTAAAACTACAGCTTCCAATCGTGGCTTTATTCTCACTAGATGGCGCTGACTTCAATAGTTTTAGTTTATTTGTTTTGCATTTCGCGTGATGGATAACCTCAAAAGAGACTTTTGGCCGAAGAGTGTCGTGTATCGACGATTTTGTGGAAGTATACTGACCTCGCAACGAAATACGGTCACTTCGTGTTTATAATTTGTTAAAATTTAATTTTTATATGTATTAGTATATTATTTGTATATTTTGTCTATGGGCTAGTTACTTAATAAGAAAAGAGATTATTATTATGATTATCATGAATTTTAGTAAGAAAAGTGTGAATTAGAAGTAGTGAAAAAAGGAGTGTAAAGAGATTGTGAAGAAGACACTACGACTGTACAGAATAGTTTTGATATAAATATTAAAAAGATAAGCAAACAGTTAAAAATATTATTATCTTTTCTAACCACTCTTGATGTAATCATAGGAGGCATTATTATAAAGATATAGTAGAATAGTACTAACAAACAAATGAATAAATGTATTTTAACATTAATTTAGAGGAAGGTGGAAACTACGGGCCCGAGCTTGGTCAATTTTCTCGGTAGATGGCGCTGAAACCAATTTTTTATATTTATCTTTTGTGATTAGTAAAATTAAAGCATAATTAAGTAAAGAGATGTTATCCACAGACACAGAATATACTTAAGGCGGTTATCACCCTGCCACGCAACACGCAGCGTAGCGCGTGAAAACGCACCTACGCACGTACTTGCGGGAGTGCAGATTTGCATCGTCGTGCGACTTTTTTTACGCACTCACGCGCGTAGGAACGTCTTGTAAATTCAAGCGGGCACGCACTCATTTCTACTACATACTACGGTACTACGAGACTCAGTGTGTCATACCTTGCGTGTCGCTCCGCACCCACGCGCGTGATTGCTTGTTTCTCCGCTTGTAGGTGCGTGATCTGCATGAACTCACGTGGATGCAGTTTCAGTGTGTTGGACTGTGCGTGTTTTCTACACAAACGGAGATACTTACAAGCAACATTAAGACTCGCATTCGTGCACCACGCTGTGGGGTGCGTGGCAGTGTGATAACCGCCAATCCATCAATCCGACGGGAAATGAAAAGTTGTATTCTCTAATCCGATTATACTGAAGCACTATAATTAGAGTCCGATGTTAGTTTAGAAATACCTAACGAATCAGGGGCCTGTAGCGTTCACCTTCAAAAGCATTTTACTCTATAGAAAACTGAAACTTTAGATGGGCAATTTTCTATATCATTCTTGCCTTCATAAACTGGGTTTAATTTTAATAAACTATTTCTTATTTTTTAAGTTTTTTTAATGAGTATATTTTGTTGTAGGTTACTCAGTGCCGATCTGAGCGCTGAACCCAAGAATAAGACGCAGGAGTTCGCACAGAATGAGATCATCAGGCTGGCGGCCGAGAGTCTGGCGTTACAGGTAAAAAAGAGAAAGAAAGAAAGAAAACATATCCTTCTTTTTATGGTTTCTTTTTTTGTGTTCAATATTTAGCATTGCGTACAGCTCTGCTATTAGGCACGTAAAAATCCTGAAAAGTGTTTGAGTGTGGTTGTGCAGGATGGGCAGCATAGCAGGTGACGCATGGGACGTTGCTCACCCCAGTAAACACCAACTAATACCAACACGTCTAAAGAGTCGTAAAAGTTTTACGCGATTCACATTAGTCGTGGTACTACTGTATAGTAGTTACGTAACGCTGGTTGAAAATCAGTTAAATATTAACTTCAAAGCCATCCCTTTATTCGAAGTTACATTTTAAAATATTTTTATTATTATATTCATCTTGTTTACATAATTAAATTACATTTAAAAATATAAAAAGATAGCAGTCCGCCGGTGTCGGAAGCAGAATCCCATCTACCGTTGGTTAGGGCTCTTCAAAATCCGAGCCGTACTTGTAAGAGAACTGCCTTCTGGCCCTTGATCCAACCGAGCTTTGGCAGATGGACGTCAAGGCTTTTGGCTATAAGACCATCGGCGGTCACCACATCGAATTTGAAATGCCACCCACAAGGTGGACCGATGACCTGGTGAAAGTTGCAGGAAAGAAAGCGTTGGTTACGAGACGCAAAGGCATATGTCCAACAGTGGACGCCCATCGACTGAAAAGATGATTATGATGATGATTATTTGCTTCGTTGCCCTGGGGTTTTAGTTACGGTTCGTCGGGTCGGGTAAAAACTGCTATTAAAATTAGGTTTTTCTTGCCCCAACAGGAGCGTGTGGACAAGTTATCAGAGAGCTGTCGTCGCTACAAGAATCAGATACGTATGCTGGTCAACAAGCTGAAGGAGGTCGGCATCGAAGATGTCAACGATATACTGGATAGTAATGGTAATGATTAGACATATTTATCAACCAAATAAGTTTTTTTTTAAACCGGGCAAGTGCGAGCCGGACACGCGCACTGAGAGTTCCGTACAAACTCTATGAAAACAGTTATATTCCCGAATCAAATTACGATGATTTTTCCGAATCCTAATAATAATTCTAGCCCGAAGATTTGCGAAACTTAAGTGGTAGTAGGCAGGGCACATTGCTCGTGGAACAAATGGTCGAGAATCCCATAAAATGGACCTGGTGCGAGACGCTGACGCTGAGCGAGTCCAATGACCTGTAGGTAGTTAGTACGCAACGCGAACTACTATCTGCTACCTACAGGTCATTGGACTCGCTCAGCTGACATTTTCTTGAAGATCTTAATTTCGTACATGCGTAAATTAACACGAGTTAAAATATGTTTATTCTCTACAGACACGACAGCCCAACCAAATGCATCGATGACGCTAGAAATGGCGGCGGTGACGCGCAAGAAGGAACGCGAGTACCTCGGCATGTTCGAGTACAAGATACAGGACGAGGGGCTCATCATCAAGAGACTTATCTCCGGTAAGTTACCAAATAAATTGTAACGTTGTAGAGTTAGGAGTGGCAAGGGCCGCCTCCTGCGAAGCAGTAATGTTAGCAAAGGAGGAGGCCGCATGTGCACCCGCGAGGAAGCGGCCTTCACGTTCCAGCCACCGGGATCCCGATCCCGATTTCCGGTAGGCACGGGCTTGCGGACGGCGAGCAATGGGTCGCCCTCCAACGGACCAACTTGGGCTCGGTCGCGCGTACTGATCCCGCACGCCTCAAGGATGTCAGAAACCGTAGCGCCCCAGTAGGGTCGAAGCCTGCTGGAGCCATGAGTCTGCTTCTAATAGGAAGACTCAGCCTTGGTATGAAATGCAACGAAGGAACAGGACTGGGTTTTTAGTCAGTAAAAGTCTCCTGCGCTTCCCAAAAGCGGAGACGTCATTTGATGATTTCCTACCTATAAAAAAATTCGCAAGAAAACCCATACCTATGTTAGGAATGGGTATTAATTAGTAATAGTTGATACCGCCCTCTAGCACCGCCCTAGACCGAAAAAACAAAAAACAATCATGTCCGGTAACTGATCAGTCATGAACTAAATTAAACAAAATTCACCTCTATCTCCACAGACTTAAAGCCTAAAACAGCAGTAACCCTCCTCCCCGGGCTGCCCGCGTACATCCTGTTCATGATGCTGCGGCACATGGACCACGTGGACGACGAACCTAAGATGCATCAGCTGATGAAAGCAGTCAGGACAGCTGTCAAGAAGACGCTGAAGAAACGCGCGGAAAGCGTCGAGTATAATGCGCTGTGGCTGGCGAATATGCTGAGGTGAGTTCTATATCTATATATATAATTTTTATTTTTAAAGTATCAACCAAGACAAATGTTTGTGTGATGAGCGTGATCATTTATTCTGCGTCTGGGTGTAATTTATCTCTAACTAGCTTTTACCCACGGCTTCGCTCCCGTCAACTGACTACGTGCCCTACCCTACCTACTACCTACCCTACCCTACCCTACCTACCTACCTACCTACACTACCCTACCCACCCACCTACCTACCTACCTACCTACCCTACCCTACCCTACCCTACCCTACCCATTTATTTTTGCTTTTAAACCTTCCTTGTATGTTGGTGAACAAAAGAAAAAAGAATGACTGAAATCGGACCAGCCGTTCTCGAGTTTTAGCGAGACTAACGAACAGCAATTGATTTTTATATATATAGATAAGTATGTATTTAGAAATATAAGTATACACACATATTTATAGTATAAACATATTTCCAAATACATACATATTATAGAAAAATTATACCTAGACACGTCAAAAATAATTCTGCTCACCACACAAACATTTGTCTTGGGTGGAAATCTTACCCACGACCTCTGGCGTAGCAGTCAAGTTGCCCATGGCATACAGGGTAATCTTAAACACGAAACAAAGACCAGTACAATTAATATGAAAGGGTCTTAGGACTCCCTTTCCTAAACTGAAAAAGTATTCAAGAAATAGTTTTTTTGTGTGTAGTTTTTAATATAGTAAGTGTAAACCTATCTCATTGTATAGTGGTTAGAAGCCCCTCGGTATCACTGCCAGGAATAAAGCTTGCTTAACGGTCCGTTCACGACCTTGCTGCTGTGAGCGGTAGCTCAGCGTAGAGCGGCGAGCGGTATGTATAAAAATGTTTGAAGTATGCTATAAGATGCCGGTCGTAACGCCGCGCGCCCGCCTACCAATACCAACTCACTGTTACACTGTTCCTTATTCTTGCAGGCTTCTGAACAACCTCCGGCAATACAGCGGTGACACAATCTACCAATCGGCCAACACGCCTCGTCAGAACCAGCAGTGTCTGCGCATCTTCGACCTGTCAGAGTACCGGCAGGTGCTCAGCGATATCGCTGTCTGGATCTATCAGGGTAAGTGTAACATCTGTATTTACCCGACTACGGCAAAGCTAAAGGAGGGTTATGATTTTGACGGAAGACCGCAGCAAGCAAATTGTTCCAGTCGCTCATCATCATCATCATCATTCCCGCAACCTTCACCAGGTCATCGGTCCACCTTGTAGGAGGCTTTCCCACGCTGCGTCATCCAGTATGAGGTCGCCACTCCAGAACCTTTCGGCCCTAACAGCCATCTGTTCTGCGAGCAATGTGCCCTACCCATTGCCACTTAAGAAGCAAGCAGTCCTTTATACTCTGTTCAAAATAATATTAGACATTTATGAAAACCTTTTATTACTGTCCGTTCAAACGATTTTGACTTTTATTACGTTGGTAGCATGACAAATGGCGGCTGCAGTAAATAGTTGGTATTGTAACCAGTTTTTTTCTTTTTTTGCATCCTTATGCCTACGAAATAGAAGTTAAAATCCGTTGAATCTTAATGCAAACAGAGTATAGAAGTCTTTTAATAACAATATTTTCCTCCTCTAGGTCTAATCCACCTCCTGGAGCGCCAACTGGAGCGTCTCATAGTCCCCGCCATACTTGAACATGAAGAGATCAGCGGCCTATCAGGCCCGGCCGCGAGGCCCCGGAGTGCAGGCACGGGGGCCCCGAGCGGAGGTGCAGGCGCCCCTGGTGCTGGCGCAGGGCCCCACAAGCTGAAGCTGGAACTGACGGCCACGCATGATCATCTGCATACGTTTGCTGTTGATCAGCCGCTGAGGGTTATGATATTTAAACAGGTATTTATTGCTTATACAGTTAATCTTTTCGACGCCCATCTATATAATACGCGATGTGTCCTCCAGCGCCACGCAACAAATTGTTTCTATGTTAAACTAACTAATGTTTCTATTGAATATAAAACAAAAAAGAACTTATTATGTGTGAAAAAGTTATAACAAAATAAGGCTTATAACAGGGCAATTTTCCATAAAAACAAAATAAAAGGTCTTGTAAAAGTCGTAAATTTATTTTATACTATTATTACTTCTAATCAAGTAGTGGCGCTGAGAGCACGAAAATCTCGAACTTGTATACAAGTGATTGGCGTTCAAAAGGTTAGAACATAATTATTATTTCAGCCAAAAGACTTTCTGCCTCCGTTAGTAAAAAAGACGCAACTGACATTCTTTCCAGAGTTGAGTTGAGTGAGAAGAGAGTGTCCAAAGGTGCATCTGCCTGTATTTTTTATATTTTGCTAACTTTCTCCAGTGCGGTTTTAACACAAGGAAAAAAGGCTCAATTTCCCGTTTCATTCATTAAAACATTTTTTTTATCCGTTTTCGTTATTGTTAGATACGTCTTTTTAACTATCAGGGGCAGCATTGCCTGGCATAGGTTTCCTTCACATGTCGCCACAATGACCGATGCTGAGCAGTGGCGGATTAGCCATATAGCAAGAGTAGCAAATGCTACAACCCCGTGAATTCGGGAGTCCCACATATTTGAGGGTCCTGCGGTGCTATGCAGTATTTGAACTGATATAAATATATCGAAATCTGAATACAGCTGATTATTTCATTGTTTTCCTTTTAAAAGCCGCTTTGTCGACTCAGTTTTATAGTTTTGTATGTAAACAAAATTTCAGGATTTTTAATGGCAATCGGGCCCTTTCTCTAGTCTAGACTTTTGATTTTTTTATCTGGTAACCCTACTCGGGATGGACGCCCTTAAGTAAATCTCAATAATAATATTCTCCTTCTTTCCAGCTGTTCTACTATATCTGCGCGTATAGCTTAAACCAGCTGCTCCTCCGCAAGGACCTGTGCTGCTGGGACAAGGGACTGCAGATCAGGTACAACCTGTCGCACTTGGAGACCTGGATCAAAGAGCACCTAGCCGAGTATGGCCAGAAAAGTGTAAGTAATATCTGTTATAATATAAACTATTTGAGACGGCGAACTTCGTACTGCCTAACAGTTAATGAATCTTTTATATATAAAAATCAATGCCACTTTTCGTTGTTATTTTATAACTCAAGAACGGGCTCACCTATCCAAACCAAATGTTTAAGCTTTGTTCGGACTATTTAGTAGATGGTTTATGTGAAGTTTGGTAGGGTAGAGTAAGGTAGAGTTGAGTAGAGTAGGGTTTAGTAGGGTAGAGTTGAGTAGAGTAAGGTAGAGTTGAGTAGAGTAGGGTTTAGTAGGATAGAGTAGGGAAGTTTTTTTTTTATCTGATATAAACTTGTACTTGACTGCAATCCCACCTGATGGTAAGCGGTGATGCAATCGTTGATGGTGAGGCGCGCTAGTTTATTAAGAGCCTATTCACTCTAGCCTTGAAGACGCTCAGATTGCAATCGGACGGGAAGACCGCAGCAGGCAAATTGTTCCAGTCCTTCGATGTACGCGGTATAAATGACGAAGCGAAACGCTTAGTCCGCACCGTCATCGAGATCGTCCGAGGAGATCAGGAGAAAAGCCGCGCGGGCAAAAGCTAGTACAGTATAATATCTCTTGCATAATTGTCTAATTTCTATGAGTGCAAACATAAAGAGACAGGATTTTCGGTCCCGATATCTCGGTACGGGTCGGTACAATAGGTACGGATCAAACCAAACCATATAGAGATACAGGTAAATCTGTATGTGTCACTTTGGCAAATGCTTGAAACCGTAACACTAATTAACTGTAAAATTTCAAATACTATAAATGTTTTAGGTGGAAGAAATACTAAGCGTACTTCAGCCAATAACTCAAGCGGTACAATTGCTACAAGCGCGCAAGTCGATGCAAGACGTGCAGAGTACCGTGGATATGTGTCCTAATCTCAATGCTATGCAAGTCTGCAAGGTGAGTACATTATGTCTTACATATTAATGCCCAGAGCATTCCGGCCCATTTCCACGATATGCTGGCAAGTTTTGACTCTAAAAACATACATGCCATTCTTGTTTCTGAGTCGTGGCTCAAACCTTGTCTCCCTTCTACAAGCTACGCTCTTCCTGGTTTCGTGCTCATAAGAAATGACCGGACGGTTGGTGGTGGTGGCGGTGTTGCCATATATCTCCGTTCATACATCCCTTTTTCTGTTGTACATGTGTCTGCACAGCCCCCGCCATCAAGTGCTGGTGAACATCTCTTTCTTGAGGTCGAACTTAATCACTCAAAATTGCTACTTGGTGTTTATTACTGTCCCTCTTTACGCATTAACTTTTTTTCATCCTTTGAAAACCTCTTGGAACTTTTAATCCCTTCTTACAGTCATAGCATAATCATGGGTGATTTTAATACTTGTCTCCTGAAAAAGGATCATCGCTCTTCTTCTCTGTGTAATGTTTCGGCTTCTAGCAATCTTTCTATTCTTCCTCTTAGTGCCACTCACCATTTTCCTAATTGTACTCCTTCACTTCTTGACTTGATTTTTGTCTCCTCTCCTGATCGCGTCGCTAAGCATGGCCAATGCTCAGCCGATGCATTTTCTTATCATGATCTGATTTTTCTCTCATACAAAATTCGTCCACCTAAAGCTAAAGCCAAAATTCTCATGCAGCGCAATTTTGGTGGCATGAACGTCGAGGGTCTTTGCGAAGATGCTAGCAACATTGATTGGTCTGCTCTATATAGCTCTACATCAGTCGATGAGCAAGTTGAGATCTTCGCTACCAAACTTGTTGAGCTCTATGATCTCCACGCTCCTGTTCGAGCAGTTAAAGTCAGACATTTTCCGGCACCGTGGTTGACGGATGGAATTAAAGCTCTAATGAAAAAAAAGGCTACAGCCAAGTCTAAATTTAAACGTAACCCTAATGATGCTAATAGAGAAAGATATGTCTCCATCCGTAATCACTGTAATAAGGTGTGTAGGAATGCCAACCGCCAACACATTCATAACTCCGTCCAAAATGGGGACGCATCCAAAGTATGGAAATTTCTTAGATCATTGGGGGTCGGTAAAACTCGACAAGAGTCGATTCCTAAAGATTTAGACATCAATGCGATGAATAATCATTTTACAGCTTCGTCCAATTTTGATAGGACAATAAAATTTAATACATTGGATTATCTTTCATCTCTTCCGACTCCCAGTTATTCTCCATTCGTTTTTGGTCAGTTCTCTGCGTGTGATGTTAAGAAGAGCATACTATCAATAACTTCCAATGCCGTAGGAAGTGACTGTATCAGCCGTAAAATGTTACTGCCGGTGCTGGACATAATCCTCCCTGTCATTTGTCACATCCTAAATTTTTCTGCATCCAGCGGTGTCTTTCCATGCTCATGGAAAGATGCTCAAATAATTCCTCTGCCTAAAAAGTCCAATCCCACATCCTTTTCAGAATACCGTCCAATATCCGTCTTACCATTCCTGTCTAAAGTCCTAGAACGTTTAATCCACAACCAATTAAGTACTTTCCTATCCAAAAATAATCTCCTCAATCCCTTTCAGTCTGGCTTCCGTCCTGGTCATAGCACCACTACAGCGCTTCTAAACATTACGGACGATATAAGATCAGCCATGGAAAACGGTAATCTAACGGTCTTGGCATTGCTAGATTTTAGTAATGCTTTTAATACTGTCGATTTTGATGTTTTACTTGGTATTCTATGCTCTCTTAATATATCTCCACCGGTGATTGACTGGTTTCGTAGTTACCTGTTCGGACGACGGCAATGTATTTGCATCGGAGAGACCATGTCTTCTTGGTGTAGTACTTCTGCCGGAGTACCACAGGGTGGCGTTTTATCACCATTACTTTTCGCAGTTTTTATTAACTCTATCTCCATCGAATTAATTTCTTCCTACCACCTTTATGCAGATGACCTTCAGATATATTCGCGGGCACCTCTTGGGAAATTGTCTGAGGCTATATCGACCATTAACCTTGATCTGGCTCGTATATGCGACTGGAGCAAGAGGTATGGACTTACGGTGAACCCTGTGAAGACGCAGGTGATAGTGGTGGGCAGTTCCAGATTGGTCTCAAAGATCGATTGGACGACTCTTCCTCAAGTGTCTTTTGACAGCTCAGTAATTCCCTTTAGTGAGAAAGTCAAGAACTTGGGGATATTCATCGACAAGAATTTCTCTTGGACTGCCCAGCTACAGGAAGTTAGCCGCAAGTTATTCGCATCTGCTGGTTCGTTAAGAAGACTACGGCATTTTCTGCCGACTGCCACCAAGATCACGCTTGCACAATCTCTTCTTTTACCCATCCTTGATTATGCTGATGCCAGCTATCTTGACCTCACTGAAGTGCAACTGGATAAACTTGAGCGACTTCAAAACTTCTGTATAAGGTTCATATTCGGTTTGCGTAAATATGACCATGTTTCTGAATTTCGTGTTAAACTCAAGTGGTTGCCAATTCGCCTTCGCCGTAATGCTCATATTCTGTCTCTTTTATACAATGTGCTCTTTTCTCCTTTCACCCCTCGTTACCTCAAAGAACGGTTCCAATTTCTTTGCGACTCCCACACGAAAGTTCTTAGGTCATCAGATAACCTGAAACTTAAAATGCCAATGCATTCAAGTACTTTCCTGGATAAGTCGTTTACTGTTCAGGCCGCACGTTTATGGAATGCATTGCCTGTTGAAATAAAGCGTGCGCAAACACTGCCTGTATTTAAAGGGCTTGTGAAGAATCATTACTTGTCACTATGATCTTGCCTTCACTTCTTCACTTACTCTCTTGCTTATATATATTTTGTATGTATGTATATGTGTATCTATTTTAGCTTTAAGTATTGAATAAGTTTTGTTTACTTTTATAATTATTTGCACCAAGTGCAACCCCATTTTGTGTCCAGGCAATCTCTGTCCATTCTAGGTTGCCTGGAAGAAATCGCCTGGTGCGATAAGGCCGCCAATTGTGTTTTCTTTTGTATGGTTTCTTTTTTGTAAATTTTTATTTTTGATGTGCAATAAAGTATATATAAATAAATAAATTATATATAGTACATGTATATTTAGCACACAAAATGAACAATCAGTCCACATAGAGAACAATTGGTGTAAGTATACAGTGAACAAATAACAGACACATAACGAACAATCAGAACGCACAGTGAACACTTACCGCACACAGTGAATAAATCAGAATTCATAGTGAACAGTGAGAATACACAGTGAACAATCAGCACACATAGTGATCGATCAGCATACACAGTGAACAATCAGCACACATAGTGATCGATCAGCATACGCAGTGAACAATCAGCACACATAGTGATCGATCAGCATACGCAGTGAACAATCAGCACACATAGTGATCGATCAGCATACGCAGTGAACAATCAGCACACATAGTGATCGATCAGCATACGCAGTGAACAATCAGCACACATAGTGATCGATTAGCATACGCAGTGAACAATCAGCACACATAGTGATCGATCAGCATACGCAGTGAACAATCAGCACACATAGTGATCGATCAGCATACGCAGTGAACAATCAGCACACATAGTGATCGATCAGCATACGCAGTGAACAATCAGCACACATAGTGATCGATCAGCATACGCAGTGAACAATCAGCACACATAGTGATCGATCAGCATACGCAGTGAACAATCAGCACACATAGTGATCGATCAGCATACGCAGTGAACAATCAGCACACATAGTGATCGATCAGCATACGCAGTGAACAATCAGCACACATAGTGATCGATCAGCATACGCAGTAAACAATCAGCACACATAGTGATCGATCAGCACACATAGTGATCGAACAGCATACACAGTGAATAACCTGCCTACACAGTGATAAATCAGTAGACACAGTGAAAAATTTGCTCACACAGTAAAAAATCAGTACTTATAGTAAATAATCAACATGTACGTTGAACAGTCAGCACATATAGTTCAACCAGTACACACAGCGACCACTCAGCACAAGTGGACAATTGCCAAACACAGTGAACAATTTGCACACACTGAACAATCAGCACACAACAGAGCATCCAAAGTTTATAATCTATCGTCCCTCTAGGAGCAGGTTCGATGCCTGCTAGGACCATGGGGAAAAGTACCAAAGGGATCCTCGTGGTCCTAGAACGTAAACTAAAGGAACAGGTGTGGTTTTAGTCCGTAAGATTTTGACACGTTCTCTCGCTCCAACTTAGAGCTGGTGATTACAATGATTTCTCACCTCAAAAAACCGTTTCCCAAGGTAGTCGGATAATATTATTTACAACTTCGAACCCAAAAAACACTTGAATACTGATTCCTATATTTCTCCTCCAGATCCTGAACATGTACACGCCAGCCGAAGAGTACGAGGTGAAGGTGACTCGCGAGTTTATCCACGAGACTCAGAAGAAAATGCAGGAGAAGGCGGGCACCAACCCCGACAAGGAACAGGTCAGTTAAAGTATAATATAATATTCCACAACTTGTTGGAGGTCTTCCAACGCTGCGTCTTCCGGTACGTGGTCGCCACTCTAGGACCTTTCGTCCCCATCGACGACCTGGTCAGGGTCCCGGGAATCGGATGGATGCGTGACGCACAAGACCGGTCGTTGTGGCGACGCTTGGGGGAGGCCTATGTCCAGCAGTGGACGTCTTTCGGCTGATATGATGATGATGATGATTCCACATCTATTACACAACGCCGTCTAATCCCAAGCTAAGTACAGCTTGTGTTAAGGGTACTAGACAACTGATAAACATACTTATATATTTCTAAATACACACATATTATAGATAAATTACACCCAGACACAGTAAAAATGATCATGTCAACAGTATCTAAGCCACAAATAATAAAAAAAAAATAATTAAATACTTTCTTAACTTGATACAATTTAGTTAGTGTCAGCACAAACAGAAAGCCGAAGCCAAAAGAATAAAAAGCTATCGAGTCTCTATAATCTAACTTTTTTTTGTTACAGCAAAACCTTCTAATGGACTCAAAGATGATATTCTCCGTGCAATTCCCGTTCAATCCGTCATCCATACGACTGGAAGCCGTCGAGTTACCAGAAGTACTAGAACTGGAAGGTCTACTCACCAAAATATAAGAAGACCGAGTAGACCAACTGAAAAGACCGGCGGAAAAAGGTTTTTATTCAAACCTTTAGCAATTATTATTTTATTTATGAACTTTGAGATCATGGTCTACTGTGAAAAATGAGTAGACCGAAAAGACCGTCGTAGAAGCATATGTCAACAATGATTTTTATAATTTATATGTTCATAGTTAAGGAAAGACATAATATTAGAAGACCGTAGAAGTAAGAAGGTAATGTTCAAACAATAGAATAGTATAGATTTTTTTAAGCAATTTTTGGTCTTTTCACTAAAAGACCGAGTAGAAAAATATACCATAAAAATGTAAGGTTATATTTATTTATATTTGTTTTTGTAAAAGTAATAAAAAACGGTCTAATAAATCAAGAAATAGTAGTAACGCGGTGCGTAGGCGTTACAACGCGATCGTGATTGCGAAGCGACAGGACGCGAATAGAACAAACAATTGATACCCTATTGCGGTGGCTAATGGTGCGTCCAGATCTGGTGAATGCACCGCTCGCTCACCGCTTGCGAACTGCGTGTGTGCATTTCATGTGCGTACGAAGCGCACGCAGCGCAGGGGCCGAGTAAGAACGAGACACGCGCGTGATGCCCACGCGCCGTTTGCAAGCAGATCGCGAGCGACGCATTCTTCATAGATTCAAGATTCAAAGCATTTTATATCAAACTAGCGACCCGCCCCGGCTTCGCTCGGGTGCAATATTATCCATATAAACCTTCGTCTTGAATCACTCTATCTATTAAAAAAAACCGCATCAAAATCCGTTGCGTAGTTATAAAGATTAAAGCGTACATAGGGATATAGGGACAGAAAAAGCGACTTTATTTTATACTATGTAGTGATAAACCATTTACAGACACTTTTGAAATGCCAAGAAGTCAGTCGGTCAGAAAAAATGATGCTAATTCCACATTCCAAAGTTTGAAATCTATATGGAGAAGAATGGTTTTGGTCTGGACACACCATCACGTGATTGCGCGCACCGCACGCGGGTGCGGTACGGTAATAAGCGAAGCGAGGCGGTCGCGATCAGTTGGTTTAATATTATCGCGCCAACTCTTGCGGTACGGTTACTGTTTTTTATAAATGGCGGCTATAGCAATAACTTTATATGCACGTGAGACCAGGGACCGTTTTCGGTTAAGGTATAAGGTTACGCTACCGGTATTACATACCGGTACCGCTTTATTTTAAAGGTACACCAAATCCGGTTAAGATTTGCGGTTACGCTACCGGTATAAAATAACGATACCGGTATTTTGAGGTATTGAAATAAAAAGGTATGACGTCATACCGTTAATCGTTATAACCGATATTTTTTCGGTATGCGGTCCCTGTGTGAGACAGAACCGCTGTCGTGCTGAATCCACGTGAACTGCGTCTGCGTTGAAACGCCCACGTACACCACGTAATTGTAGGTTAATATTTTCGCTTTTCATATGTAAAAGTATGTGTCTATTTTTGTGTGATAATATTTTCTGCGCGCGCTCGCTGCACACGCGTCTCACGGTGGCGATACGCGACGCTTACGCAGCGCGCACGCGGCGTCCGCGTCGCTCACACGCCCAAAGCACGCTCGCGCCTTACGGCCCTTTTGCGAGCTTCGCTACGGCCGACACCGCCAAAAGGGCGAATATCAAACAGGCTCAAAAGCACTTTGACGGCCGCCAGTCCAGTGACGTAAATAGATTTTTTTTTTAAATTGATTGGCTCGCGTTTGACCACTATCTGACCTGATGGTAAGCGATGATGTGGTCGACGATGGAGCACGCTTGCCTAGAAGTAACCTATTCACTTTTGATTTACAGACCTCTAAGTTCTAGCTATCAGTAGAGGTCAATGGTTACATCAAAATAGACATGAACTTTTATAAAACATCTTGCCTTTATATTTCCGATTAGCTCAAACTCTTTTCGTTCCTACATTTTAATTGCCATACAAAATAATCGTTCACTATGGTGCCATTTTTATATTCTATTAATTGGTGTTGCAATATTTATTTATTATTATAAACGAGTTACCTTTACATTCCCATAAGAAATGATAATATAAGTCTGTCTAAAAAGTCAACCGACTTCGGAATTTTGTATAATGTTTTATCATTTAAAAATTATTTATATTGGATACTTTTTTTTAAGGTTCTTCTATTAGTAAACAATGATCAAGATCTCTTAATCAACCTTGATTATTGAACCAGTGTTGACTACATCAGATTTCATTTTACCCTAATAATTATCATGATTGAGGGACGAAAGGTTCTGGAGTGGGGTTTGTGTACCGGAAAACGCAGCGTTAGAAGGTCTCCAGCAAGGTGGACCGATGACCTGGACAGGCTCGCGGGAATCAAAATTGAATTACCCAAGTTGTTTGACTTTTTAGACAGTCTCTATGATTTTTGTTTTTAAATATGTTGATTCTGAGAGTTATTTTATGGATTTCATGTTATATAACTCAGAAATCAGAAAGATTGAATTTAAATATACAATTTACAAGCACTTTTGAATTGTCTCAATGTCGGTCAGTCAAAAAAAGTGAAACTAAATTGCACTTTCCAAAACGTAAATCTCTATGGAGAAGAACGTGCAAGAAAATCCCATGTAATAAAATTGTTGGTGACATTAAATCTTATTTATTGTATTCAACTTATTTTTTTATATGGTTGAATCTATAGAAGGTGCCAGATAACCGTGGAATAAAGTACATTGACCTTTTCCTAATATCTCTGCGTAGGTACCCGAAAAACAAACAATGAACTGCTTTTCATTACTAGATCATGTAAAGGATCACGATACATGTCGATTCAAGACAGCTTTATGTCTTTATTTCCGTTTTTTAAATTAAGAATGTCAACAAATGTAGGAGGGTCAATGACCGTTATTCAACGTTTATCTAGCGCCTACCTTAGTTTATAATTATTATCTTTTATACTTTTGAATACTGAAACTGCTTATGAAAAAACATTAAATATAATTTCCTACTTATTAGATTCATCATTATAAAATAAAAATTATAGGACCTGTAGAAAATGAAACATTTACAACTCAATATGCTGAGTACGACACCGCATTTACGTTATTAATCATTTGTCGTATACTATACGACAAATGATTAATAACATAAAGGCGGTGATCGGTATTTAACTATAGACTAAATGATATCGTATTCAAAATTAGACCAAATCACGAATTATTAGAGTTCATTGTGGCTTAATGAGATATTAGCAACCGCAAAAAAAAATAATTATAAGTACATAATAGTTTAGGATCTGTTAGTTGATTTCTATTGACTTTTCAGTTTTGGTGTGCTGAGATATAATAAGCAAAAGCTTTATTTTTGTGGGGTCTTCACCTAATGAAACATTTTCTTTTAATCAACTTTTTATGGTAGCTTCTACTTTAGAGTTCCTAATTTATATGTGTCATCGTTTTGATCATCAAAATTCATATTATTGCATTTTTATTTTTATTTTGAAGAATAGATGGAGGTCTTGTCGTGAAAACTTAACGTGGAAAAGGGCTCTCTAGAAAAACTAAAAGAAAGATTTCAATGTTTATCTTTTTTGTCAAATGTGTCATTAACAGCAGCTTCCTGGAATGAGTCTTCCTTTTAATGAATTGAAAATAAGCAACGATTCTTTTTAGTCATTTTATATATTTTGAAATGTGTTGAGAGTTATTTAAAGTCACAATAATGATACTATGGGCTATATTTAACAAAAATAATCTTCCTATATTATGTTTATAGAACGGTAATATTTATATCAGTTCATCTCAGCCATTCCTATTTAAAATAATCAACGAAATTAGTTTATACATTGTGTTATTATTAATAAACAGATTTTGTTGTAATTTATACTGATTAGTTCAAATTGTTCACCACTGTTGAACACTACATTTGATTCCAAATTTTTATCAACTTAAAATTTCGTTGAAATGCAAAAATCATGCGAACACAGTTCAAAAATTTCACTTCCATTATCGTACTAGTTATTTATGTTATTTATATTGTAAAAAAAAATTGTAATTGTCGTAATGCTTTTAACTAATAAAACTGAAAGGGTTTTAAATGTGATTAGTTTAAACACTGATTAGCAAGTTCTTAATTTAAAATGGTACACACTGAAAAAGAAAAGACGTGGGTGGTCAAGTACTGACCAATCATTTGAAGGAAGTTTTGTCCTATAAATGACAGTTTACTTTGACAGATAAGACGTATCTTATCTTGAATTTAGAACCTACTGACCAGTATTTAAATTAAGCATAAAGTTAGCAAGTTTTATAAATAAGGCTAAAACAAAATTACAACTAAGAGTCGGGTCAAGTCAAAAATAAATATTATTCTACATGACTTAGAAGCCATAAAGCTTCTAACTTTAGCAGTGGCTGTAATTCGGCTTCCAAGATCTAAGAATGTAAATCGCACTGCCGATGTTGATTCCTATGTGGCTCTTGCTTCTAAAAATATGTGTTCGTCGTGTATAGATTCTTTATATGTATATAACGATATTGATATATTAAATGTGGTAAAATTGTGGTGAATTATCGTCGATTTGTCCAAAAAAAGCGCTGTATCTGCTGAAAAATTATGAATTGTTGATATGAAAAAAACTATTGCAGCTGCTTTATTGACGAACGTTTAGTGTCATTCCATTATATTTAATTTAATGTTATTGTAGTTAATAAAGTTTATTAGAGTATTGTTGTATAGAAAATATATACATAGTTAATTTTGGAAATGTTGCAAAAGTATTTAAAACAGCTGATCTGAATATTTCGGATAGAACCTGCATAATACAAATTTGATAGACTTCAGATTTTACATTTTAAATTTTTTAAATACTTTTGCAATTTTTTCCAAAAAAGTATGAGGACTCAATAAACACTAGATGATATATTTAAATAATAATGTAGTAATAAAAAAGTGTTACCATTTGCGCTAGGTGCTTTCGAAGCTACACGATATTTATTGTTATAATCACTGGTTTGAACACATACAATTTTTTGTAGTTCATCTAGTAGAACTTTTTTCAAACCAGCTAGAAATTATCTGCATATTTTGTGAAAATTACACGAGAATCGAAATTGTTTTTGATCAATAAAGGGATTCACAGACCAACAACACTTCATGTTGACCTTCGCGAACGTCATAAGCGACTGTCGTCGATATGAAGACAATGTTGGTTGTCTGTGAGTACTCTAAGCGTTATTTACTACACGTTACATTATATTCGAAGTCGTAACCTGAAATATTATGAAATGAATGGATCACATTTGTCGTACTTGTTAATCGTTTGTAATATTTTTTTTATTACAGCTGGTATTACGTTAGAATAGATATTAAATGATAGAAAAATCGTAGTATTTCAAATAGTCGTTATTACGCAAAGCAGGCACTAAGTACTTATTTAGAAAATTTTATAAATCAGTATTTTGTATGTAATCGTTATTATTTATTTATTTATGTGTTATGCATTTACGAGAGTACGTTAATCAGTTTTATCTTCTTGATGTAATATTGTCGTACTCCTTATTAAATTGTAGTAGTGTGATATTTATTAATTACTACTCCTTGTTGTACTTAATGTATTAAAAATAGAGAATTATATGTATGTTATGTTATATATACGTGAAATTATATTTATTAGGTGCTCAAGTTGAAATTATTCGAGTTTATAAATGCATTCCAAATATATTCAAAATATACAATTGTACTTAATTCGTCAATTTATTGGAAATATTATTATTATATAATTCGTTGAAACTATATCACTGTAATGTAAAATTATTGGCAAGAAAATCAAATAAAATGTAAAAAATACACAATATTTACTATAGATGAGTTATCGTAGTATATGACTAGATAACTACATCTTAAATTAAACAACGTATAAGCTTGTCTTGCTAGCAGCTAAACAAAATCGTGATGCCTCAAAATGAATCCTTCAAAACTACGCATAATTGTGTACTATACCAACAGATTCCAGATTCGTAAAGCTTAGCTAAAAAATAAGGTTATCTGGTGAAACACGTTCGTGCGAGCAACCTCTTTTCTGAATATTTGTACTGTGGCGCACCTTTTTCCCATATAAAGTAAAGCAACGCCCGAAGACGTCACGCTGTGACATCTTAGAACTGTCAATTTTTTTTTTAGGCTACGTGGTGGTTTATCAAATACAATTCAACTGTATTGCGGCACTAAATAGATGCACAATAGGAATTTGCCTATAAAATAGACGTCCAAAGGCGGTCACAATCTACAGGCCGTCACGTGACGTTTCGCCGTTTCATAATTATATCAACACGACATTTTAAGACGTTGCTCACGCAAACTTGTTAATAAGATCCTTAAAATTCGTAACTATTACAGAAAAGAAGTTGGCGTATGTGAAATATTCCATTAACATAGTCTACGTAAAAGGCAATACAATAAATGAAAAATATTAACGCTTTGTCATGAAAAATGTGTCATTAATAACATTTAAAAGTTAAAAAGATATTAACACGTATATTAATATTAGTATATTAAAACGCGAAAAGTAATTGTTTTACGTGTACCATAACACGAAAAGGCTATCGTTGATTTTAATCATTTGTCGTATCTAATATGACATAAGATTAACATGATCTCTGCTGTCGTTTCATTTGAAATAATTATAAAAAGCAATATATCGCATATCTATCTAATTATTTTAGTATTTAATTATTGAAACAATCTTATGATTATTAAGATAATTGTGGATTGGAATGAGAATTATGTTGAAATTATTTTATGTGTTAACTATGCGTCCTGTACTGTGAGCACTATACATTCCTTATAGATGTTACGTTATTAAAATCATTTATTGAATAAATTTTGTTTTTATTTCATTTCTTCGAGTCGAGAGCGCAGTACATTGAATTAACAATCCAATATATAGGATCATTGGATTGTTAATCCAATGTAGTACCTGTTTGGATTTTGTCGCTGCGGCCAGCGCTGCGCTCAAGGCTGTTTTCTTAGAGAATAGCACGCCAGTACGTCCAGAGATTACCTCCTACAAACAAGAAAATGAAAAACTCTATCTCTAATTAGTGTAGATTAAATAGGTACCTATTTAATCTACACTAATTTAAGGTACCTAAACTTGCTATTGAATGCAAGCTTAAATTTGATTCAATTGAGACATAGTACGAAGAAGAGAACAAATTTATTTTCAATAATATTACTTAGGTAGTATAATAGACTATAGAGTACTTTTAAATATATATAATCAGTTTAGAATGTAGCACATCTATTGTCATTACCCACAGAACAGAAAATATAGGTAGAAGTGCCCCTAACATGGCTAAGCACGGGAACCAGTGTCGCCAAACTCACACATTTGCGTATCAAATTGTACATTACACACATAAAAAACAGTAATAATGATTGGCTACGAAGCTAAGAATTACAAACTTAACTTTTACAAATCATATTCTTATTGCTTTCATAAATTAGGTCTTATTACAACGTAAGAAAGTTGATATTATTTGACATGACAGAAACAATAAAGAAGTTTTTCGTCTAAACACCAATTTACAACGAGTTCGGCTACTCAACGCTAGATGGCGCTGTAACCAATTTATTCTATTCAGAACGCTAGTAGCTTTGAAATAGAAGCCATATTCACCTGCACTTGTAATCGGCGAATCTCGCTTGATGTTGACACGCGCGCGATATCTAAGAGGCACTTCTCTACTTTTCTTTATTCCGTGTCATTACCCGTATTTATAAATAAGTTGTTACTTATTGCTAAGTAATTGCTTTATTAAGTCATTACTTATGGTTAGTATTTTACAAAATCTCATTTTAGTTCACTCTTTACCTGAGCAGATGCGACGATCGATAGATCACGATATGTGATTGTTCCTGGTTCCTGTGGTAACATTTCGTCAGTGCGTTTAGTTTCATGAAAAAGCAAACGTAATTTCTAGATTAACTTTACGAAATCTTGCACTAATATCTTTGATATTACTTTATTTTGTATTTATAATAATAATAACGTTTAAATTATAAAAAGTACATTCCAGTCTTTTAACTTTGGTCGGTACAAAACTACGTATGCTTGGAGATACTCTGAAACAAAACGTTTGACATAATTCGACTTGCATAATAAATATTTAAATTTAAATCTGTCAAAACAAAACTGAACACCTGTGGTCAAAATTGCTTTTGTCGGAGAGTTAAATATTTTTCTTGAAGTAATGACCACAGTAATGACTCAAGAAGTTGACAGGAAGAAACCGTTCTCGACTCTAGAAAAAGATTTATTTTTAAATATCATACAAAAATATGTTAGCATCCTAATATTGTAATTCAAAAGGTAAAGAAAGAAAACTAATTTATTTAGTACAGCACAAGGTAAAATAAAATGATTATCAAATGATTATCTGGGATTAAAAAACAAGTTGTCAATGAAAATAAGCTGTAAATAAACCGATAGACGATGAGTTCCTAGCAGCGATTATTCTTCAGGGATTACCTCCTAAGTATGATCCAATGATCATGGCCTTGAAGAGCAGTGTGAGTGATCTGAACAGTGTCTTCGTGAAGGCTAAACTACTTCAGGATAGGTACGAAGTGGTCTGACAATTGCAAAGGTCTGATTGCTGTAATGTCATAGAAAAAGTCTGGTAAGAGACCAAAAACAGAAGAGGTGTTGGGCTTGTGGAAAGTCTGGTCACTGGTTAAGAAGGAGTGTACCCAGAAAGGGGCAGCGATGGTAGCAACTCGGTTCTTGGCTGACACGTGGAACGTAGACTCAGGTGCGTCGAGTCACATGGGACAGCAAGACTGGATACACGATTTTTCTACAAGCAGTGTAGAGGTTAACGTGGTGAGCGGACAGACTTTGAAATGCATTGGTATCGGTAATGTGTGTTTAAAACTCAGAGATAATGTTTTGACTCTTAAAAAATTGATTTATGTTTCCGGACTGAGTGTAAATTTACTTTCTGTAAATAGTTTAGCAGTTAAAGAGTTTAGAGTGGAGTTTATTAACCCTTCAGATACCGTCAATTAGAGACACAATAGTAAGACAATAGATGCGCGGCCACCGGTGGTCGCTTGGGGATTCATGAATTAAGTGTACTTTTAAGATTTTTAGAATTAAATATTGTATAGATAGTGTTAGATCTGTTGGCGGGGTATACAAACTGCATACTAATGCGGTAGATTTAAGTAGTACAAATAAGGAGGTTTCAAAGGAGTCTTGGCACCATAAAACCAAAAATCAAAATCAAAGCATTTATTTCAAATAGACCATTTGCAGGCACTTATGAATAGTCAAATGTCGGTCAGTCCAAAAAAAGTGAAGCTAAATTGCACGTTCCAAAGCGTAGATCTCTATGGAGAAGAATATATAGATTGGGTCATTTAAGTTATGACAGCTTGAAGTCACTGTCACACGTTATTGATTTTCAGAATACAGACGTTGCAAATAATTTCAATGTTTGCATTCTTGGAAAACAAATAAGGTTTCCGTTCAAGAAATCTGGTTGTGATGTAGCGGCTAAGCGGTTAGACCTGGTGCACACGGACTTCGTTCAATTCCTTTTGCATTTTTAATGCCAGTCACATTGCTGGGCAAGTTGGACATAATAACGCGGCACGCAATATGACTAACACTAAAAATAAAAATAAATAAGTGGTATAATTTATATTTATACGTTCTTATCCCTATGCCGATCTTACCCCAACGTACTTTATTCTTGTACTTCTTGAAAAATAAGAGCTAAGTTGCTAGCATCACCAAAGACTTTGTTAGGATAGTGAAAAACCAATGTGAGTCCAAAGTAAAAGATATACGTAATGATAACGGTTCAGAGTATGTAAATAAAGAGTGAGTGCATTCTTCCGAAAGAAGGGAATTATGCATCAGTACTCCTAGCCAAGTTGCTAATCTGCAATAGTTAACGCTTGTAGAAAGCTTCAAATGTACGGGAACGACGGCATCTCAACGCTTAGTCACGTGGTCAGAACAAAAGAATTGGCGGCAAGGTCGACTCGAAGCGTTCGACGCAAGCGAAACGGTTGTAACTTGGCTAGGGGGGCACGAGTGCACCATGCGCGAATTTATCCCCACTACGTCAAAATCTTGCCAACTTACATGGTACTGTATTTCACGCGGGTTTGGATCACAAGTTGTGGGCTGAGGCAGCTAACACTGCCGGGCATCTTATTACTCGTTCTCCGATTAGTATATGAGGTGGGAAGACGCCCGAGGAGGTGTGGTCGGGTAATAGGGTAAAGTATGACCATTTGCGGGTTTTCGGTTGTGAAGTTTATGCACATATTGATGATGTTAAGCGGCCCTCGCCGCCGCCGCACAGTGGTCCGGATTTTCAAAAAGTTAGACATAGGATCGAAAATGCATATTTAACTTAACAAAAAATTGTTTCGTGTAGGAAATTTTACGCTGATTAATACTTATTCCTACAACTTTTCAAAAAAACTGCTCCTTCATGTCAAAAAAAAAAATATTGAAAAAAAAAATGTATGGTAGAAAATCTATTTTTTTTTTCTCCGTTCAGTATCAAAGTATAGCAAGCAAACCTTATATTCTGGTAAGTGCCTATTGTCCTTAATACGACGACATATAAATTGCTTGCGTATCCCTGCGGCCTTGGCGCCTACGATGCTTCAGAGTTTAAAATTTCAATTGGGATTTTTTTTTAATTATTATCGAGTTTTTCAATTATGCTGAATTTAAAATATCATTTTTTAATTATATAAGAATTAAAACATACGCATTCAAGCATTTGGCAAGTATTTTTTTTATTTTATTTTAATAAAAAAAAATTAATAAAAGTCTTCAACTTTAGTTATGTATTTAAAGACACGTGCTGATTCGTTGCTTATTTGTAACTGACTGAAACGACTCCTGTGTTAAAAGAATCATTTACCCCCACCACCGGAGATATCGACGATGCTGATTGGCTGTTGAAGATGTGGTACTAATTTTGTTATTAATATCTGTGCATGAAACAATTAAAGGCGCTTGTTTCTCAACCCTTGAGGAAGCAACATATCTAATTACCCGTGCTGTGTGAAAGTTTAGTGAGTTTCGTTATGGCTGCATTTGTTACAAACTTGGACATCTTTATGTTCCTCCGTGTTGAAGGAGACATGAAGAATTGGGCACGACTCTATGAAGCTATTATTCTACATATCCCAGTTAGAACATGTTCAGAAGATTTAGAAATAATCAAGACCTTTTTGAAGAACTAGTAATATCAATCGCAGATGGGCAAGTGCTTCTAGAAATCAGAAGACTTTCATGAATAGACATGCTGCGTGGTTACAATCAAATATTAGTTGGCCAAATTGCACTACTGTTAATTTATCCGAGATTTTTCAAGCCCAAGATGACGTTATCGAAAACATATCGTCAGACAATACCTCAGTTGACATTGATACTACAGCAGCTGTGATTCCGTCGACATCTAGTACAACAACTGTTGGCACATCTACCGAAGTTCAGATTAGGAAGCCTTATGTTGACCTCAGTAACAAACAGAAGAAAAGACGTTCAGAGTCTCTTTTGGACTATTCGCCGGAAGAACTTACTTTTGGATTAGTCGAAAGACTTAAGACAGACAAGAAGAATGACTTAACTTGTGTTATTGACCATATCACGAAGAACCCTGATAGTGTTGCTATCGTTCAAGATACATTGTTTAAGAAAAATAGGAAAAAAACTTTTGATGAAGATCATGTTCTTGGTCTTTATACATCATTGAACCTGTCAAAATTGAAATACTTGTGTTTAACGAAAGCGCTTTTAGATAGTGAAGTTCCAGTAATAATAATAATAATAATAATAAATTTATTTGCTAAAAAAACATGGTATAAAAGGTGGTAAAAAAAGGTACAAATAAGAACAAACATGTTTCGCTATGAAATAGCATGCAAATATTAGGTAGGTAACTAAATTAAGTTAACATTTTTTTCAAGGAAGTCTTTAACACAATAAATATTATTGATCAATAACCAATCACATAACTTTTTCTTAAATAAATTAATATTAAGAGTTTTGAGATCGTTTGGTAGCTTATTATATAAGCGCACGCACATTGCGACGCAGTTTTTATTATATTTGGTTAAGTAGTGTTACCATCGTATCACAAACTCCTTGAAGCTAAAAAGAGATGCTATCCACATGATTTAGAAATTACTGAGAGAGGAGCCAGAGTGAAGCTTCAAGCCCTATTAGATCTGACAGTCCAGAAGATTCTTCAAATTACCGGTACCCAGATTGATTCGTCAACTGAACGATTGAAGTTAATTAGTAAATAAGGTTTCGATGGAGCTTCTTCACAAAGTACCTACAAGCAAAGGAGTGAAGATGTAGACTTCAGTGATTCATCGGTTTTCATGTCAAGTCTTGTCCCTCTTAAATCAGTTTCTAATAATAGCACCATATGGGAAAACCCAACACCTTCAACATATTATTGCAGGCCCATTAAGTTTGAGAGTTTTGTAAAGAGACAGCGGAATATATCAAGCAAGAAGAAGCTGCATTGAAGGAAGAAATAAAAAACATCAATTCTACAAAATGGGCAGGGCTAGAGATTAGTCACAAGCTTCATATGACATAGATCGACGGAAAAGTGGCCACTATTATAACGGATACTGCATCTGCATCTGCCTGCAATATTTGCCTTGCTAAGCCGACTGAGATAAACAAGCTGTCAGAAGTATTTTCAAGACCTGTTCGAGAAGATGTTTATAAATATGGTCTTTCTACTCTTCACATGTGGATTCGTTGTATGGAGTGTATTCTACACATATCTTACAACATGGACTTTGAGATGTGGACTGCACGAGGTGCTAACAAGCAACTAAAAGCTGCGAAGAAACATTTAACGCAAGAAGAATTCAAACAGCAAATGGGAATACTTGTAGATTTTGTGAAGCAAGGCTTTGGAACCACAAACGACGGAAACACAGCCAGAAGGTTTTTTAGAGATTATGAGAAATCGCCGAAATAACCAAAGTTGACAAAGACCTGCTGAAGCATTTTGCGGTTATTCTTTAACGATTTCATCAGGATGTGCCATAGATATTAAAAAATTCAGGACTTATTGCAGAGAAACAGTCCCAAAGTGGGCGCTGCAGGTCTCAAGGGGGGCGGGAAGAGACCCAGAAAGACCCGTTAATATACGTAATATACATATCTAGGTCACAATAATTAATTAATTTAATTTGAAGTTATAATGGTTTTTAAATAGGTGAAAAAATAAGTTTGGGAACCACTGATCTATACCCATGGTTTTATATGCCCGCAAGTGTGCACAAGCTACTCATACACGGAGCAGACATTTGTCATCACTTTGGCCTCCTACCAATTGGCATTCTTTCCGAAGAAGCGGGAGAAGCAAGAAATAAAGAATTTCGAAGAGTTCGTGAATATCACACAAGAAAATTTAACAGGATAAAGACCAACGAGGACTTGCTCCATAATTTTTTAATTAGATCAGACCCATATTTATCCCATAGACGACCAAAATACAGCAACTCAAGCAATTCGATTTTTTTCCAGATGTTAAAGAGTTTTTGTTGTTGCCTGAGGTAGTAACAGAAGAAACCGAAAATATGGATCTACAGGAGTTGCAGCCTGAACATGATCCATTAATGTAAACGTGACAGATTTAGTGATGTTGTTATTGTTAGAATTGAGTTTGTTAGTAGTTGTAGATAAGTTGTGGTACTTTTCAGGACTACTTAAAATAGTCATTTTCAGGACTTCAGAAAAAGCCCTTTTCAGGGCTAAATCTATTTCTAATTGTTTCTTTTAAGATGCGTCACGCTAGTAGTACAACCAACAATATCAACCATGATTTATCAATAGGAAATATCAACAAACCGAACCCTTAGGGGAATATAAAACGTGATGTTATGATAAAATAAGCATGTTTGCTTATTTTTTTTTAATTTAATCTTCTGTTGATTATTCTTTTCGGTTCGGGTTCGGCAAGGGTTTATACTACACTATTATATTGTAGTATAAACCTTTGCCGAACCCAGTGTAACAGTGTACTATAATACTACACTGTCATTTCGTCAGTTATATTTAGTCCCAAGTAATAGGGGGCGAGCCTAATACACGGATGGGGCGCGCGCGTGGCTTGTTTTATTAAAAATGATATTTTGGATTAATTTCAATAGAAAAACTCTTTAATAATATTAAGAAAATTCGGGTCTACCTTTTAAAGCAGAACTTTTTTCGACATAATATTATTTTGCATAACAACGCGTAGCATAATCTTCATTTCGCAGAAAGTAGTTTGGCATACACCCACTTATCATAAATTCGAAACTCATAATTTTGTTAGTCCGAATCATCTTTAGGCATAAATTTCATGTCCATAATAATCAAAAAGCATCCATCATATCGCAGAAAAATCGTATACAAAAACGTCATGCAAAATTCATGCAGCAAACATGCGACATGCAGCAGGTATGCAGCAGGCATGCACCATGCGACAAGCAGCACGCAAGCAGGCATGCAGCACGCAAACAGGCATGCAGCATGCAGCAAGCATGTCACATGCAGCATGCAGCAAGCATGTCACATGCAGCATGCAGCAAGCATGTGACATGCAGCATGCAGCACGCAAGCAGGCATGTAGCATGCAGTAAGCATGCAGCAGGTATGCGGCAAGCATGCTTCCTGCATACCTGCAGGAATCGACTATCTATCGACAGAATTCGAACATTGTGCGTGCAAATAGAAGTTTAAACGAGTTGTGTAAACAGCATGATATGATCCATTCGTAACTAGTGTGTCCTCGGTCAAGAAGTGCTCAAGCCGTAATTTTTTCATTTAGTAAAGATAATCTTAATATTAAGTTTGTTATGCAATAAGAGCAAAATTGTAACTAATTTGTAGATCAATAGCTATTAAGTCCTGATTCCGGCAATGTTACAATGTATATAGTTCAACTCTGGAAAAAATGGTAGATGCGTCTTTTTTACTAACGGGGGCAGAATTACTGTGATTATTTAGGTAATATGTTTCACCTTCTCTCGCCTGAAACACAGGATGTCCTATTTCAGGCATATAACACTTGTGAAGTTTACATAGAATTAAGAAAAAAATTGTACTGTATTACTTTATTTTTTTAATAAATTTTAATATTTTATTTTATTACTAGCTTCTGCCAGCGACTTCGTACGCGGATCCTGTTGCTTATGCCAGCGACATTCAGTGTTATAAACGTAAGAGTAGACAAAAACAAACAGAAAGCTCAGAACTGCTAAGCTATCGGGAGTTACACGTGTTATTGTGAGTTAACCATAAAAGATAGACGTATGCTGTTGTGGGACATTTTTTATATAATTTTGAGGAGAACATTTCCGTTTTACATGTTTTCTGTGTAGCTTTAACCATTAAGGCTGCAAACGCGACGGAAGCTTAAAAAATAGAGTAATTTCTCCCGTTTCCCCAACATTTCCCTTCACTGGTCTGCTCCTATTGATCGTAGCGTGATGAAAAGTATACTATAACCTGCCCAGGAGTATGAAGAATGATTGTACCAAGTTTCGTTAAAATCCATCGAGTAGTTTTTGTTTCTATAAAGAACAGACAGACAGACAAAAATTTTACTGTTTGCATTTTTAGCATCAGTATCGATCACTAATCACCCCCTGATAGTTATGTTGGAAATATGTTTCATGTACAGAATTGACTTCTCTACAGATTTATTATAAGTATAGATTTACTAGCTTTTCCCCGCGCGGCTTCGCTTCCGCTCTTCCCTACTCTACCTTACTCTATCCAACTCTACCCTACTCTACAGTATCCTATGTCCGTCACCTGGCTCTAAGCTACCTACTGCAGCATTATCATGTTGCTTAATTCGTTTAGCTAAATAAAAACTTTTTCGTTCGCGTTAATTTACCTTTTTCTAATATTATTTTTTTTGATTTGAACTTAGAATAGGAAAATTTGGAGGTTTGACAAGGAAAAATTTTATTTGTCATTCGGCGACGAAATTTTCTGAGAAAAAGTGCTTTATGAACACGAATTAAAAAGCAAATGTGATTATAAGTAATAATCTAACTGCGAAATGTTTTGCGAAACTCGGTAGTAAATAAAAAAACCGATTTGTGTTTGTGAATATAAAGAACCGGTATGTATTTTAAATATTTTAAGTTTTGGCTGCTTTGAGGGTTCAGTTTCGTGTCTCATAGTGATAATTTTCCTTTTCTTCTCACGATAGATTATTTGTCAATCGGTTCTTCGAGTATTCTCGGAGTATTCTTGGAGCATTCTGGACATAGAGATAGAAATTCACAGAAGTGGACAGTACAGCCCACTGCAATTCATAAGTACGTGCGCCAACTGGCGCATGACGATACTAGAGAAAACCCCGGTGGACATCGTGACGTCACTCCACGTGAAGTTTTCATGATCCCTATTTTTCCTTATTCTATAGCAGTTATCATCAGCCTTTTAATGTTCCCACTGCTGGGACTCAGGCCTCCTCTCTAGGAGAGGGAATGGGCCATAATCCACCACGCAGGCCCGGTGCGGGTTGGTGAATGTCACATGTCTTCGAATTAATTAATTGTCTCTATAGCAGTAGTAGCAAGTAATATTTGAGTAGTTTTTTTTACGCCATCTGTTTTATATGTATAATCACAGCAATTCGTGTAAAAAGGTTGCGGAATGAACCGATTTCTTTGATAGCTTACGAGTCCGCGTCTGAGGTCCCGTGATTGCAATCCCGTACCTATAGGCACATCTTCCAAATTATAAATTTTTATTTTTTTTATATATCCATCTCGCCACCTTACTTAAACCCTATTTTTATATATATAAAGTCGCCGAATTTTTTTATTTCCTTTTATAATTCCTTCTATGTTGTTTTTTTAAAAATGCAAAATTATACGTGTATAAGTGGTGATTTTTCTTTTTTTTAACGCTACAAAAATGGCTCTCCGGCAAACAGAAGTAAGTGTTTTTACGTAATAACATTTAAAATTTAAACGATTCTACATAAAAAATTTTTTTTGCCTTATTGAGAATGGTCACTCCCTCTGGGAGCTAATGATTCTTAAGCTTATTGGTTTCAGGACGTGGATTCTTCCATTCAAGAAGGGTATTATAGGATTTATACCACCAGTACAGATGTTTGAAGCTGTTTTTTTCCATGACATATTATTTTTTCATGAAATGTAATGATTTTTAATGAAAAATAATTTTGTGAACTATAAAACACATAACTGCCTTTTATTTTATCCACTTATCGCAGCAAATATAACGATAGGTTTCCTGATTTTTATTCCATATCCTTAGCTAGCGGTAGTTAGAACCCGTAGGGTATATATGGTGACGTGTGAATGTATAGGCTTCGGTTTTCAAGGTAAGCTTAGTATGAACGGTTATTTAGCCGATATTTTTGCTTTCTAGCTTGGCGTTTGCTGACTGCTGGTTGCTGGATTATTTTTGTCCAGTTGTTCATGCCGTGCCTATTTTTTCGCTAGGATTTAATTGACTTTAGTCTGTTCTTTCATTCGTTATTAGGTCTATATTAGTTACATCATGTCAGAAGAGGGGTTCCCTATTGGTGAGACACCATGTCGTGATAGTCCCATCATTTCGCGACCACAACCTCCTCCTATTCCGCCAAGAGCTTCTCGCGCTACTTCACAAAGTGTCGTTCCTTCACCAGTAAGATCTGATGAATGCCTACAATTTACCAGGCAGTTCTCTCTTACTAAGTGGAAGATTAGTTTCGATGGAAAGACCTGCGTTCGGGAATTTTTCACGAGTATAGAAGAATGCAGGGAGGCCGACAATTTTTCTGAGGGATATTTAGTCAAGCGATTCCATGAAGTCTTGTCAGGTGTCGCACTTCAATATTTTAGATCGATCCGTCGCCCGGGTCTTTCCTTCTTAGAAATCAAAGAAGCTTTTTTTAATACGTTTGGTACGACAGATTATGAATTTAAGACCAGCCAGGAGATCCGTAACCTTAAGCAGAGACCGGATCAATTGATTAGAGAATTTATTATCGAAGTGTCTTATTTAAATGCAAAACTGTATAAGCCCATTGAAGAACCGGAATTGTTGCAAATAATTACTCACAATATGTTGCCAAAATACACTCCTTGCTTATCCATCCAGAGATTTCATGACATTAATAATTTAATCGAAGCTGTTACTCATTTCGAGTCCTTTCTAGAACCTCCTAAGGCGGTAGCCAGTCTCGATTGTGTTGCCGACCAGTCGACTTCTCAGGCTTTTAACTCACCAAAACCCAGGCCAAACAAAACTTCCCAACGACCAAAAACTAGTAAGCCTCGGTTTTGTCTTAGTTGTAGTCAGTCTAAGCTTTGTTTAAAATGTAATAAAGTTGGTCATTCTTACCGCTCTTGTCCAGAGATCTCAGGCATAATTTGTTTTAAGTGTCGTACTCCTGGATTTATTACTAGAGAATGTCCGAAATGTAATCCAAAAAAATGTAAAAACCACTGGCGATACGCTTCTTCCCGTACAGTATCACCAGTGTTTACTTCAGATTCATTTGATAACCGACCGTTTATAGAAGTATTATTATGCGGTAGAGTCGTTAAAGCATTACTTGACTCTGGTGCTCAGATGTCACTTATTAGCGATAATTTTATTCAGCAACTTGGTATTTCTTTGACATCAAAAAAAGCTTGTCCCCGTGTTATATCGGCTAATAATTCACCGATTGATATTCTTGGTTCTGTATATCTTCCAGTTAAATTTAATGGTAAAACTTTTATTCATCAGTTTTTAGTGGCAAGTTCGATGTCATCTTCTGTTATTTTAGGTATCGAATTTTGGAATAAATTCGGTTTGACGTCTATTTTTAGTCAGGCTTTTGATAAAAATATTGATGGTAATATGTTTATCCCTACTGTTCAGCACTCTCCCCCTCAAGTTTCTTCTGTTAATGAGGTTCGTGTGCATCGTAAAGGTTTGCAACATAAAGTCCCCGATGTTTTATCCAGGATCCATGCAAATCCTGTGTCGTTTGACCAGGGTCCTGAACATACTAATGACCGTTGGTATAAGAAGGTATATATAGGTGCTCGAGACTCGCCACAAATGTTCCCAGCATACGCTATAAACAATGGTATCCTTATGAGACGCATGCCTGTTTCTAATCCTTTATCTTCTGAACCATGGCGTGTGGTGTTACCAGCTGAAAAGGTTCCAGACGCTATTTGGGAAATTCACAATAGTTTTCCTTCGATACATCCCGGTGTTACTAAAACGTATCTAAAACTTAGGGAGTTGTTCTACTGGCCAAATATGTTCCGTGACGTCACTTCGACGTTAAGTCAATGCGAGGTTTGTAAAGCCTATAAAATTTCGAACACGCAACCTCGCGGTCAGATGTGCTACCCTAAAGAGGTTTCCTTGCCCTTACAGATGATTTCTATCGATATAATTGGTCCATTGCCCTGTGCTTATTATGGTTATAAATATATCCTTTCTATGGTAGATGTATTTTCGAAGTATGTATGGCTAGTTTCTCTGAAAAAGATTGACGCTCTTTCTGTTATAAAAGCGTTAGAGTCTGAGATTTTCTTTAATTTTGGGGTTCCGCGTACTATTCTTTGCGACAACGCTACAGTTTTTCGTAGTAATCAATTCCTTAATTTTCTCAGATCTTTCCATATTCAATCACCTACTTTTACGCCATATTATACACCCCAAGCAAATACGGTTGAGCGATACAACCAAAGTGTTATTACGTGTTTAGGTATTTTGGTTGGTGAGAACCAAAGAAGTTGGGCTAAAATGTTACCTAAAGTTAAGCTTTACCTCAATTCTTGTGTTAATCTAGCTACTGGCTTTACGCCTAACTTTCTTATGTTTGGTAGAGAGGTCCTTATGGATAGCGGTCGTGTATATAGTCAGACTCGAAGCTCTAATTTGGCAGACAGTCGGGCTCGACATGCTTCAAACCTATCTTCTCTCAACGAAGTTTATGCAAAGGTTGCTGATAATCTGTCTTTAGCTTTCCTCCGTAACTCTCGCGCATATAATTCTAATCGATCAGCTATCACTCTGAATGTTGGCGATACTGTATGGAGAAGGAACTTTTCCAAGTCTTCTGGAAATGATTTTTTTTCTGGGAAGCTTGCTCCACGTTTTATTAAGTGCCGCGTGATAAGAGTAATTTCTAGGACCACCTATTTGCTACAGGATTGTGATTCAGTCCACTCCGGACAATATCATATCGAGGATATCTTAAAATAAATTGGATTAAATTCTCTTTATTCCATTTTATCATTAACATTTGCTTTGAAACACTTTTTCCTCTTTGGTTTATGGCATATTTCTTTGCATAAGTTTTTTTAATTAAGTTAAAAACTTTTTAAATTATCCGTTAATAATGACATTTATTTATTTTTATGTTATGTCAACCTGCGTTCTTAGGTTGCCAGCGTAATTAGGTTGTTTTATTTCTTTTGTTTAACACAAATGATTTGTCATTTAACAATCAATTTGAATTTTTTCTTTGACTTAATTGACTTAAGTTAACTTTTTCAAACTTAGTTGTTTGTTTTTTTTTGTCCAATTTCTTTCGTTTCTTTAACTAAGGTTGGACTTTACGTGTTTACGTTATTTATTTTTTGGGAATTCCCGGGTTTTTTTCTTAATGTTGTTAGGTAATAGTTTAGTCTTATGTTAAGTTAGGCTAGCTTTAATTAGATGTATAATCCCCGGATTTTTTTTCTTGTTGTTGCTAGGTAATAGTTTAGTCTTATGTTAAGTTAGGCTAGCTTTACTTAGATATATAGTTCCCTAATTGTTCTTCATAGTTGTTAGGATGTGGTAGGTTAGTGTTTGACTCAAATTGGACAATATACATTTTGATTTATGAGTTCGTTATTTTCTTTCATATTCTCCATTTTCGTAATTGAGATGTCGTGAGTTAGCGTGGATAACGTTTAGATGTGGAGGCCTCCGTGTTTATTCAGTATCTATTGCACTTCGATATCGTATGATTCAGAAATGATTCCTGCTGTTGTCTTTGTCTGTTCCAGTTTATCTTTTTTCTCACTCGTACTTTCGCCCTTTTTTTCTTAGAAAGGGGGTATTGCAGCATTATCATGTTGCTTAATTCGTTTAGCTAAATAAAAACTTTTTCGTTCGCGTTAATTTACCTTTTTCTAATATTATTTTTTTTGATTTGAACTTAGAATAGGAAAATTTGGAGGTTTGACAAGGAAAAATTTTATTTGTCATTCGGCGACGAAATTTTCTGAGAAAAAGTGCTTTATGAACACGAATTAAAAAGCAAATGTGATTATAAGTAATAATCTAACTGCGAAATGTTTTGCGAAACTCGGTAGTAAATAAAAAAACCGATTTGTGTTTGTGAATATAAAGAACCGGTATGTATTTTAAATATTTTAAGTTTTGGCTGCTTTGAGGGTTCAGTTTCGTGTCTCATAGTGATAATTTTCCTTTTCTTCTCACGATAGATTATTTGTCAATCGGTTCTTCGAGTATTCTCGGAGTATTCTTGGAGCATTCTGGACATAGAGATAGAAATTCACAGAAGTGGACAGTACAGCCCACTGCAATTCATAAGTACGTGCGCCAACTGGCGCATGACGATACTAGAGAAAACCCCGGTGGACATCGTGACGTCACTCCACGTGAAGTTTTCATGATCCCTATTTTTCCTTATTCTATAGCAGTTATCATCAGCCTTTTAATGTTCCCACTGCTGGGACTCAGGCCTCCTCTCTAGGAGAGGGAATGGGCCATAATCCACCACGCAGGCCCGGTGCGGGTTGGTGAATGTCACATGTCTTCGAATTAATTAATTGTCTCTATAGCAGTAGTAGCAAGTAATATTTGAGTAGTTTTTTTTACGCCATCTGTTTTATATGTATAATCACAGCAATTCGTGTAAAAAGGTTGCGGAATGAACCGATTTCTTTGATAGCTTACGAGTCCGCGTCTGAGGTCCCGTGATTGCAATCCCGTACCTATAGGCACATCTTCCAAATTATAAATTTTTATTTTTTTTATATATCCATCTCGCCACCTTACTTAAACCCTATTTTTATATATATAAAGTCGCCGAATTTTTTTATTTCCTTTTATAATTCCTTCTATGTTGTTTTTTTAAAAATGCAAAATTATACGTGTATAAGTGGTGATTTTTCTTTTTTTTAACGCTACACTACCCACTAATTTTCAGCCACATCGGTACAGCCATTCTTGTGTTATAAATAGTGTAACTAATACTTTCTTTTATATATATAGATTATTTTCATCCTCATCAACCATCTGATCTGCGAGCAATGTGCCTTGCGCACTGCCACTTAGGCGATCGTTACACGGTAGGTTTTGCTGTAAATTTTGTCACAGTCAATGTTTTGATTGACGAAAAACCTAGTCTAACGCGATGGTTGAAAAAAATAAAACCGACTTCAAAAAGTACAAAATAATTTTAATTTCGGAAGTCGGTGTTAAATAACGAAGAGACAAAATTAGGTATTTATTATAGAAACACCGAATTTCGTCTTTTTAACGACTTTATAATTTCAACATTTGTACGCCTTTACGACAAAACATAGCGGCTATTTAATTAAAGTAAGACCTTCATGTAAACACCTATGTTCCACAAATAAAATTCTGATTCTGATTCTGTAAAAAGTTTTTTTAGTACTGATTGATGAAACCATCATTCATGATTGATGGAATTGATTGACGCTTGCATGACCGTGTAATGGTCGCCATAAGTTTGACGATTTCTCGAGCTGTTTTTTTTTAATGGTGGGTAAAAATCATCCAATGACAACCCCCGCTCTTAGTTGGAGCGGGAGATAGTGTCAGACTGTTACTGACTAAAAACCCACCCCGTTCCTTCTAGCCTCTTTATACCGGGGCTTCAGTACTTTCGGATAACCCTGACCCCAGTAGGCTTCGACCCAGCTGGGCCCCTCCTGTTGCTGACAACTCCTTGAGGTGCGCGGGAACATTGCGCGCCGTGAACGTCTTGAGCTCGGTCCGAACCGGACGGTCAGACAGCGAGCTACCCATGGCTCGCTGTCCGTTTCGAGCTATGTTGGTAACCTTCATTCCACGGTTACCCATTCTGACATTATCATCTTCCTTTCATCTGCAAACACATCAAGTGTTTGACTTCAGAAGAGTGTTTTAATAGTGACTAATGTCTGAGTAGCAATGTTGAGCAGTGGTGGCCGAGTGGTAATAGCCCCGACTTACGAGTTGTAGGTCGCGGGTTCGAACCCAGCCAGGCGCATTACTTTGTGTAATTTATTTCATCACCACTGCTCTTAAAACGGTGAAGGAAAACATTGTGAGGAAACCGGCATGTCTTAGAACCAAAAATTCGACGACATGTGACATTCACCAACCCGCACTGGGCCTGCGTGGTGGATTATGGCCCATTCCCTCTCCTAGAAAGGAGGCCTGAGTCCCAGCAGTGGGAACATTTAAAAGGCTGATGATGAATGTCTGAGTAATAGGCGACTTGGAATATGCAATCTACACTTATATAATAAAGTTTGTTTTCTTGTTTGTAGGAGGTAATCTCTGGAAGTACTGGTCCGATTGCTAAAAATTTTTCACTGATAGAAAGCTGCCTGATTCCTGAGTGACATAGGCTATATTTTATGTACGCGGGCGAAGCTGCGGGCAAAAGCTAGTAGTACTTATTTTAGGTGGGAAAATCATCTCATGATCTCATAATCTCCCACTCTTGAGCAGAGGGAGGGCGTGTCACGCGTGTGACTTTTACTGACTAAAAGCCCACTTCTATTCCTGCTTTGCCATCGTTCCAGGGCCCAAGAGATCTCTTTCGCATCACCCATGGCCCCAGTAGGCTTCGACCCTTCTGGGCCCATAAGGTTGCTGACATCTTGAGGCGCGCGTGGAACAGTACGCGGCGTGGCACACTGGGATAAATGTCTATTGATAATCTCTTCAGTTTAATACTAATCAACACCTCGTAGATATTGTAAAAAACTATTTCGAAAATAAAAATTTGAAAAAAAAAAGAAAGAAAACATGTTTATTCTGCCCGTATAGACACACAAATAATTTTCAAAAAACAAAAAATAAAAACAAATTAAAACAAAAATTAGTTGCCTTATGAGATCACGTGTGAACCGGGCTTTTTATTTGCGCAAAAATAAAAATGTTTGATTCAGTACATAAAAATCGATACCATCACATATAATTAATCCAAAAGTAATGATCATTGAGGTTCATAAAATCAATATTAGAATGTCCATACTTTGCTTAGTTGCAGCCATGATGCACTTTAATTAAACATGACGATTACTTGCAGAATTAAATGTTTATTATTCTCTACTAACTCACGAACGTTATCGGATAATAATGATGTGGGTATAAAGTAAACTTTGAGCTGATGCACTGGACAGCAGACAGCAGGTACTGATTTAGTATTTGTAGAAATTTCACATTAACCCTTCAGATACCGTCAATTAGAGACACAATAGTAAGACAATAGATGCGCGGCCACCGGTGGTCGCTTGGGGATTCATGAATTAATACAATAAACACATTCTTAAGTCTACCCTTACCTAATTTATTTTTTTAAATACCCTCATGTAAATCGAATTTTGAGCATTACGTTGTATGGACGGGTCCCAGTGTGCATCGACGACTTGGGCTCGGTCGGACGGCGAGTTATCCATTAGATTATTGTCCGGAACTCGGGTTTGACACGTCCGACTCGCTCGGTGGCTAGCTTACAACTGAGGGTCGACCACCTTTTTTTACTTTGGGCAATAATCATCTTATGACAACCCCCGCTTTTGGGTGGAGCGGAAGATAGTGTCAGACTCTTACTGACTAAAAAACCCACCCCGTTCCTTCTAGCCTTCATTTTGGGGCTCGAGTTCCTTTCGGATAATCCTGGCCCCAGTAGGCTTCGACCCATCTGGGCCCCTCCTGTCGTTGACAACTCGACGACGACTTGGGCTCGGTCGCGGCCCGTACGGTTACCGGGCGTCTCTTCCGCTTGAATCCGGTGCAGGGACCTCCCGATCGTGCCATGTCCGGTGAGGACCTGCGTCATGCGGAGGTTAAGGACGCTGTGAGGTCTTTCCAGCCCCATGAAGTACATAGATGAGATTGTCTTCTGTACACTTATCTATTTTGTGACAATGTCCAGCAGGAACGTCGCGTGACTACGTGACAACTGACATGTTTGGTAAAGTTGTACACCAAACAACGCTTTCGGTGTTATTCGTTACACAAACGTTTGATAAACAAAGATAAAATATATATGAATACATAATAATATTATTAAAGTAGAACTACATTGCTCACACGTGTGCTACTCACGCCGATCTGGGCGCGTCGGTCTCCACATAGCTTATATGGAAACTAGACTTGTAGAGCTACACTAGATCCACGCCTCGCGACGTCGTTCTACGTACAAATCAGGCGTCGGTCTAATGTAGTTCTAGCTTTAACAGTCAACGATTACAACCTCCTAACAGGAATTGGAACAGCAGCATGTTTGCCACAACTCCGAGTCTGTGATATCTCACATTACCAAGATGGCATTCAGGCTGGCCCACAATCGGCGCACTCCCCGAGAGCAGTGGTTGATCAACTAAATTAACCCTTCAGATACCGTCAATTAGAGACACAATAGTAAGACAATAGATGCGCGGCCACCGGGTGTCGCTTGGGGATTCATGAATTAAACAAAGAAAAACGCCTGCCTTGGAGTGACTCTTCGATGTCCACTGGGCCATCATTACTCCACTGGGCCACTATTGCTGCATTGAGCCACCATTGCTTCACAGGCAACCATTGCTCCACTGGGCCACTATTGCTCTACTAGGCCACCATTGTTCCACTGGGACACTATTGCTCCACTAGGCCACTATTGCTCTACTAGGCAACCATTGCCCCACTGGGCCAATATTGCTCCACTGGACTGCGATTGCTCCTCGGGGTCAACACAGCTCCATTAGGCCACCTGTGCTCCACTAGGCCACCAGTACTTCACTCGGTCACCATACACTCCTCCGTTCAACATGATGCATGCTATGATATCAGTCAATAACTTTATAGCCTTGAGGAGAGTTACCAAATTTTTAATCTATTTGTAAAATATATTGGATATGAGGACACTGTAAAGTTATTAACATAATTTATTAGAATTATTTTTTGTGATAGCTAATCTGTAAATAAGCCACGTGTGTTCTGATAGTATTTATTACTCATAGATAGGTATTAGGTAGATTTTATTAGATATGGTAATAATGTTTTCCTAGTAAACAACAAAGATTTAAAGTAGAAAGGAAAGAAGAGGAATGAAACGCATGTTACTAACTTTTTGAACGCCAATCACTTGTATACAAGTTCGAGATTTTCGTGCCCTCAGCGCCACCACTTGATTAGAAGTAATAATAGTATACAACTAAATATACGACTTTTACAAGACCTTTTATTTTGTTTTTATGGAAAATTGCCCTGTTATAAGCCATATTTTTAACTTTTTCACACATAATAAGTTCTTGTTTGTTATATATTCAATAGAAAAAAAAACGTCAGAAAATATTTTTTTACATTTGTTCCGTGGCGCTGTAGGACACATCGCGTATTATATAGATGGGCGTCGAAAAGGTTAATAGAGTTATGAGTTTACATGTGAATGGATGGAGAGGGAAAGGGAGGCCAAAGAAAAGATGGATACATTGTGTGGGAATGATATGAAAGAAAAGGGAGTTAGTAATAACGTGACGAGTGGCAGGACAGAATGGAAGACGTTTTGCGCAGACCCCAAATAAAAATGGGACAAAGGCAGGAAGATGATGATGAACATAGAGTTAAAGTAGAACTACACTGTGCACACGTGTGCCACACACGCCGATCTGGGCGCGTCGGTCTCCATACATTTTATATGGAAACTGGACTTGTAGAGCTACACTAGATCCACGCCACGCGACGTCGTTCTACGTACAAATCAGGCGTGGTCCACGTGTGCGGCGGTCTAATGTAGTTCTAGCATTACTGCAAAGGGGATTTTTTTAAGGTCGGCGTCGTGTTCGGTAAATTACCCGCTTTGAGTGGGAGAGGGAGTGTTACATTTTTAGTGACTAAAACGATCCCGCAGTTATATTACAATCTAGATTCAAGAGATTCAAGATTCAAGATTATTTATTTTGCTAAAACATGAGTATACACATAAATGCAAGATGTTACATAAAAATAGTCGAGTCACGGTCATGTCACGGTAATAATATCATACAGTATTCCAACTTCATACAAACGGATGAAACGCGAGCTATAACTACGCGCCTCGGTTGTAGCATGGTCTTGGCATGTAGACAGTCGCGGCCATCGCAACTGTGGCGCAATGACGAACGGACACGGCGGTTTTTTTTACAATTATCGCGCGATTATTGTTAGTTTGTATAATTCAAAGTAAAGAAGTGGTATTTTATCATTAATAATAGTGGTTTATTGTACTATGCGTATGAATAATACTAAAAAAAAAGCATTTTATTTAAATCTACCAATCAAAAAACAACACGCATTTTTATTGAACACTTTCTATTTAATTCACAAAGTATTTTGTTTATATATAAAAGTAAGTATATTTACAATCACAAAAAAAAAACGGAAACAAACAAGACAAACGTAATTAGAATGCTGGAGGCGGGCAGCCCTATCGCATGTTTACGTACCGCGCGGCTGTAGGCATTTATTTCAAAAAGACGGCCGAGTTACAATACTGTATGATACTATTACCGTGGTCATGTGTTGGTGTTGTTTCTAGGAATCAAACCAACTACCTAACTACTGAAACAACGATTAACGATTGAAAGAAAACTGAAAGCGTTTAGAATGCTTATATTTATAGTATACATCGCTAAATTTCGATCGTTTTAATCCCTTGGAGGGTTGATCCCGTACATGGAACTCTATAGATTTGTAACGATAAAATTAAAAAATAAAGTACCTTTTTTTAAAAAACTCGTATTAATTTACGCATTGTACGAAATTAAAAACCTCGGAAACGTCAATACACGGCACAGTGGCGTAGCTAGGCCCTCAGGGGCCCCGTATCAAATATATTTGAAAGTTTCTTTTTTTATACGAAATAGCTTCTAATATAGAAATAGTGCCTTGAGAGGCCTTAAAATTGAAAATGAGCTCATTTTATGGATCACTTAGTAGGATGTACTAAAATTGGTTGAGTTTAATTGGTCATTGTCGTCTTTATGTAGAAAATGCTAAAAAGAAAGGAGCGTGCTAAAAGCTATTTACAGAGTATCATATTATGAGTAGGTAGTCAATATTAATTCATTCCTGTCCATGAGAATTTAAGATTCGTGTCACGACACCTTTCGGCCAAAAGTCCTCTCTCAGAAAGGTCTCCAGATGGTGGGTTGGAACTCGTATCACGAACGACTGGAAGTTGGTGTCGTGGAGCGTTGGTTAGTGATAGTCATTCAATACAAGATTGTAACATAAAACGTACATTTGCGGCCAATTTCTCTTATGAGTCATTTCAACTTTCTTTTTTTTTTTTTATTTTTATTTTTTAAATAAAAAAAAAAAAAAAAATAAATAAATAATTTGCGGCCAATTTCTCTTATGAGTCATTTCAACTTTCTCATGACAGAGTTTATGAGAGTTATCTATAGTTAAAGTATCTATACCTAACTAGTTTTTGCTCACGTCTCACTGTCCCCGCATACCGGCACCGAAAAAAAAAACGCTAGAAGCGGCCACAAGAAAAAAAGCTAGGATTCGCCGCGAAAAAAAAAAAAACTAAAGCGCGCGACAGCTTGTGACCGGAGAAGCTTGAAGCGGTTTCAAGCGTTTTTTTGTGGCGGCACCGCCGCATACGAGCCACAAAAAGAAGCTTTTAAGCGGCGTTTGACCAGGTCATCGGTCCACCTTGTAGGAGGCGTTCCAACGCTGCGTCTTCCGGTACGAGTTTGCCACTCCAGAACCTTTCGGCCCCAACGGCCATCTGTTCTGCGAGCAATGTGCCCTGCCCATTGCCACTTAAGTTTGGTAATTCTTTGTATCTAAGTAAGTTAACATAAGTTGTGATAAAACGAGAATGAATCCTAAAGTGCCTTACGTTTAAAAACTATAACTAACTTACCTAACGTTTAAAAATATAAAATAAAAATATAGAAGTTCAAAGTCAAAAAACCAGTTCGTAAAAATCGACCAATTTCAAAACGAGTTAGCTTTACTTTAGACAGCCATTTAATTATGTAGTTTTTGGGTCGAATTTTTTGTTAACGTTTGTTTGGGTCGAAATTTTTGTAACTTTTTTTTATTTACTTCATTTTACCGAAAACAATATAATAATACTACTGTAGTCGTATAAATACTCTGCCATTTTTTTTAAACGCGCCGTTGTCGCGCGTTTTAGGGTCAATTCACACCAAAGGAGCGTCGAAGCTGGGCGCAGTTTCAGTGTTATATGAATTTTAACTTTATTTTCATTACTATAATACTTATTATCGCATGAGAAACTCGAACGAGTCGCGCGGATGGAATTCCAGCGGCGTCGCGGGCATCGGTATTGTGTGAGTTGAAGCTTAGAATCGTGCGTCGACGGCGCGCTTTTAACCCATTGAAGGTCTACAGGTTGTGTCTGACTCGCGTGCGTATCTGTAAAAATGCCCGTCAACGGCGCATTTAAAAAACGTGGTGTGAACAGGCTCACGCAATCTAAAGATACGGCCAGTTATGCTCCGTTTAGGCGCATATTTTGATACGCGCAAAGAAATCCAAACCTATAAAACTTCCCGTAGACCTAGCCGTGATGAGACCGCCATAGTACCCATAAATTTAGGGCGGTTATCACACTGCCACGCACCACGCTGCGTAGCGCGTGAAAACGCACCTACGCACGTACTTGCGGGAGTGCAGATCTGCATCATCGTGCGGGTTTTTACGCACGTAGGTGCGTATTGTATATTCATGCAGGCACGCACTCATTTCATACAAAATCACACACGGTACTACGAGACTCGGTGTGGCAGACCTTGCGTGTCGCCAGTGTTTGTACGGCGTCTCTCAGCAGACGATGTCCCACCTTCCGTCCTGTACATCACATGCCCGGTTACCTGCTCACGTAGGGACCTAATGACAGCATCGGCAGACGACACTGCCGTGGCCGAATTCTGCCGGGCAAGAAATTTGACTAGTTTTGCCATCTATACACTAAGAAGAAGAAGCCCCGTACCCACGCGCGTGAGTGCGTGTTTCTCCGCATGTAAGCGCGTGATCTGCATGAACGCGCGTGGATGCATTTTCAGTGTTTTGGACTGTGCGTTTTTTCTATACAATTGGAGATACTTACAAGCAAAGTTAAGACACGCATTCACGCACTACGCTGCGGCACAAAATAGATAGATACAGAAGTCAATCTACATACAAAGCGCGCTCAAGTAACGCAACATAAAGACAACGCGCACGGACCGAACACGATATCTCGGAGCGTCTCGGCCCCCTCATCGAACAGTTCCGGTTCAAACGCTCATTAGTGTGCGTCCACCGAGTGTAGGTATAAAGTATTACATTTACACACACACACACACACATTTGGTACATACATTTTTTTTTTACGGTGGGCAAAAATCATCTTATGACAACCCTCGCTCTTGGGTGGAGCGGGAGATAGTGTCAGACTCTTACTGACTAAAAACCCACCCCGTTCATTCTAGCCTCTTCACACCGGGGCTTGAGCTTCTTCTCAGATAACCCTGGCCCCAGTAGGCTTCGATCCAGCTGGGCCCCTTCTGTTGCTGACAACTCCTTGAGGCGCGCGGGAACAGTGCGCGCCGTCGACGTCTTGGGCTCGAATGTCTGCCCACCTTTTTCTCGGTCGTGTGATAACCGCCTTACTTATTATGTGCTAGGTATTCTCTCGTAACTTATCTATGAAGTAAATACGTCCCACCGTGTATGCAGCCGTACGTGTGTTGGCTGCTCTTAAACACGCGGAAACTCGTGACTGAATATACAGAGTGTGTTTACCAAATAAGATATTCAAGAAAGAATACACTATACATTGTTTCAGAACGAGTCAAATGACAAAACAGTGAGTCGTTTACAGTTGTGTAAACAATACAAGTGATGGCACTTGTGTCAATATTAAACTGATATATTTAGGGTTCCTTAACTCAAAAGGACAAAACGGAACGCTAATAGGATCACTTTTTTGTCCGCCTGTCTGTCTAGACTAGACCCTTTATCTCGGGAACGCGTAGAGGTATCGAGTTGAAATTAATACCACATACTCAAGTCTGTTGTCTCTTGACGCTTTGAAAAATCAAACTTATAAGTTAACGAAAACAAAAAATAAGGCTGTTTCAGTCGCAAAAAACGACACAATAATAGTAGATTATGCACCGAGGGGCTAAAGTTGTGTCTTATGTCACGGGCGTCATATTGAATCTCGAGCGCAATGAAGGATTCGGGATTTAACTCACGAGCAAAGCGAGGGAGTTAATACAAGAATCCTGAATGCAGCGACGGATTCAAGCTAGCCCAAAGCAAAGACACCTTTAGCCCAGAGGAGGATACTCTACTTTTTACACCTACTGTGAGAAAATAATAGTCACATTATTGACCAGCGGGTCATAATAAAATCCAGTACATTATTGACCGGCTGTGCCCCCGGCCCATAGATATAATATATTTCTATGCCCCGGTCACTAATGACTCACTTTAGGTTAAGGTTGCTTGACATATAATTTGACATTTTCGAGCAGGTGGCGTGAAAAACCTTTTTTGTGACTCGGGAAAATCTGCCAAATTCCATTAGGGAATTGAATTATTTACATATGTAAATTAGTACGGAACCCTCAGTACCCGATTCCGGCTCGCACTTGGCCAGATTTTTTATGTTCCTATGAATCAATGTCATACTGAATAGTTGATTGCTTATTACTGGATTGATGATTCGTTGTTATTAATTACGAACTTAGCGCCAAAGAGATTAATGTGTTCAACAAACTGTAATAGGTGAGAACTTCGTGAATTACACCTTTTTTGGGAAATCATCAAATAAATTCTCCTGCTCTGGGTGGAGCGAGAGTTGTCAGACTTTTACTAACTAAAGTAGACAAACTAAAAACAGATCATAAGACCTTTAGATATGTACCTACATGTTTTTTAATGATTTTTTCTATCCGAATTCATCATCAACATTTCAGCCGAAATACGTCCATTGTTGGACATAGGCCTCCCCCAAGCGTCGTCACAACGACCGGCCCTGTGCGTCACGCATCCATCGATCGTATTAAAGCTAATAAAAAAAAAAACCTTGGACGTAATAAATCAGTAAGTACAGACATCTAACCGGTAATTTTACTGTCTCATATATGTAATTTATTAGTTTATGTATTGTGTATATGTATAAAATAGTACACCACGAACTACCTGCGTATCTTTTTCTCCTCCTCGGTCAAATCCATCCAAAGGTTGTCTGTAAAAAATCGCTTTTAGCGATAAGACCGCCCATTGTGACACCCTATTAATTTTAAGTTTCTTATGTAATTTTTATTTTTGGTGTACAATAAAGAATTTATCTATCTATCTATAAAGAATTTATCTATCTTATCTACAGGAAAAAACTTCGTCTTATACTGAGAATGACGTCTAGTTCATTGCTAGCTTGTTCTTTGACGACTCAATCATGTTTTTTGTTCAGACTTTTTCATTGAAACTATTTAACCTATAAAAAATAATGTACCGGTCCAAGAATCACCATGAAAACTGTTACATGATATGATGATGATGATGATACGTTCAATTTACGCAATAATATAACGGTATAGTATAATAATACTTTCAGCGTGTTTTTTTTTTCGGTGGGCATAAATCATCTTTTGACAACCCCAGCTCTTGGGTGGAGCGGGAGATAGTGTCAGACTTTTACTGAATAAAAACCCACCCCGTTCCTTCTAGCCTCTTCATAGCGGGGCTCGAGCTTCCTTTCGGATAACCCTGGCCCCAGTAGGCTTCGACCCAGCTGGGCCCCTTCTGTTGCTGACAACTGCTTGAGGCGCGCGGGAACAGTGCGCGCCGTCGACGTCTTGGGCTCGGTCCGGACAGTTACCGGACGATCGGACAGCGAGGGCACGGCGATGCTCCGCCCAGGCAGGGCACACCTCGACTGTGTGCTCCACCGTGTACATGATATGATGATGATGATGATACTTCGATTTACGCAATAATTTAACGGTACAGTATAATAATGCTTTCAGCGTGCTGATTGGGCTGCCTCGCTTCTGTAGTGCATCAGGGATGTTTGCGGGAATGTGTATCGATTGCTATTATGCATTACCGCGTAAGATAGAAGAGTAGATTTTTTGAGGTGGGAAAACATGTAATGAGTTCTCCCGCTCCAGGGTGCAGCAACTAGATACTCACCTGTGTCCTTTAGTTGCCCGTTTCGTTCCAGGACCTTGGTTTTTCTTTCAGAAATTCCCCGTTCCCACGACGGTGCGTCGACTACTCAGGCTCGGTCTTTACCGGACGGCCGGACGGTGAGTTATCCATTACTAATGGCACAAAATGTATAGTTTCAGAAGTCAATCTAAATATAAAGCGCGCTCTCACAACGCACACATAGACACCGCTCACGGACACGATATCTCGAAGCGCCTCGGCCCACTCCTCGACGAGTTCCGGCTCAAACGCTAATTAGTGTGCGTCCATAGAGCGTAGGTATAAAAAGTGAAGTACATACATTTTTTTTTTCGATGTTAAAAATCATCGTATGACAAAACCCGCTCTTAGGTGGAGCGGGAGATAGTGTCAGACTCTTACTGACTAAAAACTCCATCCCATTCTTTCTAGTCTTTATACCGGGGCACGAGCTCCCTTCCGGACAACCTTCGCCCCAGTAGGCTTCGACCCTGCTGGGCACCTCCTGCTGCTGACAACTCCTTGAGGCGCGCGGGAACAGTGCGCACCGTCGACGTCTTGGGCTCGGTCCATTACCGGACGATCGGACAGTGAGCTACCTATGGCTCGCCGTCCTCGAGCCCGCAAAGTACATACATGAGATTGTCTTCCGTACAGTACGCGACAAATAACTTTGCCGCTCTGAAGTTAGGCTTTCCTTACAACGGCGCAGGTACTATCGAGTGGTATAGGTGCGAGCGGAACACAAGCTGGTATCGGACGTATACGAGCGACTGAGATAGAAACGTAACACTGAGGTTCGCGCATGCGCAGTGCTGTCTTTTTCGTAAAATTGACTAATGCGCAGTGAATGTAGCCAACTTCAGAGCGGCAAAGTTATTTGACGCGTACTGTACCTATCTATTTTATGTCTGCACTCCGGCAAGACTGTGCGTAGGTGCGTTTTGAACTTTTCACGCGCTATGCTGCGTAGTGCGTGGCAGTGTGATAACCGCCTCACATGAGATTTGTAACTATACTACCACACGTAATACACAATATATTATACTGTACCAATACTATGGAATGGACATTGTCTGAAATAAAATTTAAATTATTATTATTAAGTACAGATTTATGCGGCTGACCTCATCCGTTTCGACATCACAAAGAGCTAAGAAACTGTCAGATCCTAGATTCCAAAGCATGTCAAATGCTAAACGACTATTCTTTTATCTGGATAATTAATTCAAATTGCAAAAAAATGCGAGCCAAGTGCGAGTCGAATTCGTCTACTGAGGGTTCCGTGCAAGCTTACCCATGTAAATAGTTCAATTCCCGAATGAAGTCTGGAATCTATTTATTTCCTAATCGCAAAAAAAAAAACTTTTTATGTCACGTAACCACTTTATTGTTTTCAGATTAATTCCTATACCTGTGCTATATGACCTTGCTTTATGAAACTTTAAAAAAAAAAAGTAGCCATGGAGTTTCTTGCCAGTTCTTCTCCATAGGAAACAACCAATTTGGAACCGTGCACTAGCTTCTGACGTTTTATAAGTGCCCATGTAGGCCTATGTGAAATAAAGTATTTTGACTTTGACTTTCATGCCAAATTTCAGGATTCTGGGTGTGTCCGCAAGTGTCCTATGAATTTTGATTCCTTTGGGAGTGTCAAAATATACGTTTTTTGCGTCATAATGGCTGTATCTTAGAGGTTGGATTTTTTCACAGCTTCAAGGGACCGCAGACTTGAGTATATTGATTTTAATTCATGAATCCCCAAGCGACCACCGGTGGCCGCGCATCTATTGTCTTACTATTGTGTCTCTAATTGACGGTATCTGAAGGGTTAATTTTAAGTCGGGCACGCTTGGTGGTTAACGCATTCCCGAGATAAAGGGTCTTGACAGACAGACAGACAGGCGGACAACAAAGTGATCCTATAAAGGTTCCGTTTGTCCTTTTGAGGTACGGAACTCAAAAAATATTTATTGTTTTTAAAATTCCTTTGCTAATAATTCTACAAAAAGTTTTAAAACCTTCAAAGTCAATGTCGTTCAGAGATATTCATTGATAAAGTAATACAGAATACAGTTGTATAATATCTTATTACTTTGTAATCTTTATTGACACGCGAACTCAACTCAGCATACAAATGGAAAACGCATTTTCGACACGGTGAAGAGTACGACAGTGTGTCTTCGCGATTGGCGCGAAACGGACGGGTCCGCCATATTGTCCATAGACTAAACGAGTGTTTTAAACTTTTTAAATAAAAGTGCGGCAAGAAGATTTTATTTATTAGTGTATTTATTTAAAAAGAGGTGCGTTTATTTCTGTTTTATTTTTATTGATTTTCTTGTTTGTTTTAAAGTGAGATTGAGTGGTTTTGTTATGTATTTAGGGTAAGGATAAAACACGGTTAAATGGTGTGGTAATGGTGAAAGAAACTATGTTATAACTACGTTGTTATTTCAATATTTGCGTAACGATACCTATTGATATTTTGATAGGTCAGGTTTATTTGAGAGCTGAGAACCTAGTACAGGAAAAGCATTTCATTGTCAATAAAAGACACATAATAGATTTACAACTACAGTTCAATACAGGGTATTTTCACCATCGGTAAAAATATAAATATATTAGAAACTACCAGAATATTTGAACGTATCAGTTAGTAAATAATTCAGTTTAAACGTGGTTCGTAAAATGTTCTATTTTATTTTTCTTTTACTGCTTCTCTTTTTTATTTAGATTTTTTTTCCAAAGGAGTATTTACCTTATTTTATAATTAAAAAACAGTCTGTGAGGCCTGGTAATCTGTGTGACAGGATTTCGTAGTGCAGATACCAGTCTCCCAAAAAGGAAAAAGGAAACTATGTAATGTTAGTTTGTAATGTACTTTTTCATTACTCATACTCTGAAAGTAAGTCTGAAGTTGCCTGAGGAACGGGTTGAAAGTGATACTTTTCATCCCTAGGGAGTTTTACTTTCAACTGACAGCTGTCAAATTATTAAAAACAGATTATTCAAAACGGTTCTTTCAGGGTTTATTACGTATAATTTATAGGTATTATTATGTATCTGTAGGCATGGATTAAAAACATTAATTTATTAAATATCTATAACTAATTGAAGTCAAATCATTTCAATAGATAATATGCATAATCTACGTTTCAAGCAAAGACATTAAACATATTATACTGTTTCAAGTAAATATATAATATATAAAAAAAACTGCGCAAGTTTTTGGCGGGATTTCTTCAAGTGAAGTTTTTAATTATTTAAAATGGATTCCTAGCAGATATTGTGATGTAAAATTGGTGTAGTTTTGTATCACAAATTGTCTGTGTAACTGGACGATACGTGGAATCATTGAAACAGGCGCGATCTCAGTAAAATGGAGCTGAAAATTTTATTGCCAATTGTGGTACGTGACTGGTACTTTTTAACCGATTTCGAAAAGAAGGAGGTTCTATGTTCGGCTGAATGTATTTCTTTTTAACCCATACACTCAGTATCATAATGAAAATTGCCAAAGAAGGTTTAAATGCGCGAGTGGCGAGTGGCGGCCTTTTGTATCGGCGTTTAGTGGCCAGTGCGGGCTACTAGAAGCGAGCAGTGGCGATTTGTAGCGTGTGGCTAGAGATGTGCCGTTGCCGGCAATCTGGGAATATTGCTGGCAATATTGCCACCAATATTCATACATCGGGCAATATTGCCACCAATATTCATACATCGGGCAATATTCCTACCAATATTCCCACTTCACGGCAATATTGCCGGCAACGGCACATCCCTACGTGTGGCGGCCACCAACGTCAAATGTGTGCGGCAAATCCATATTATGAGAACTATAGGAAATATGCCACGGAACAGAAGAATGTACAGTAGGGTTCCTGTGTTCTGTGAAATATGCCGGCGCGGTGGCAGCGTTTTAATTATGTAATTACCATCACATAGAGTTTCAAACGGTAACGGTGAAGGAAAACATCGTGAGGAAACCGGCATGTCTTAGAACCAAAAATTCGAAGACACGTGACATTCACCAACCTGCACTGGGCCCGCGTGGCGGATTATGGCCCATTCCCTCTCCTAGAAAGGAGGCCTGAGTCCCAGCAGTGGGAACATTAAAAGGCTGATGATGATGATGATGAGAGTTTCAAAAATTTCCTTAAGACGTTTTCCTTATACATATTACCTTCTGCAACTACTTACAATTACTTTATGGAAAACCCGAAAATAATTTCGAAAAAATACTTCAATGTAGGATCATCCTGTTTTTTTAATTCATGAATCCCCAAGCGACCACCGGTGGCCGCGCATCTATTGTCTTACTATTGTGTTTCTAATTGAAGGTATCTGAAGGGTTAATGTATGAAGTTCCTCTTTATTTTCGGTGGGAAAATCATTAAGGACATCCCCGCTCTTGGGCGGAGCGGCAGATAGTGTCAGACTTTTTAAGGACAAAAAACCCACTCCAGTTCCTTTTTTGCCTTTCGTACCGGGGGCTAACCCCGCTCCAGTAGGCTTCGACCCAGCTGGGCCTCTGCTGTTGCTAACAAAGAACAGTGCGCGCCGTCAACGACTTGGGCTCGGTCCGGACAGTTACCGGACGGTCGGACGGCGAGCTACCCATTGCTCAAAAAATGGATAAAAAAGATTAATAATAATAATGGATAATGGATTAGCTCGAGGAAAATAGGTACCTGCTTTGAATGTTTTTAAATAATAATATGGTTGCATTCCACAGGAAAAAAAAAATCAATGTTGACTTCAAGTTTCTGAGATTGATTCACAGAATTAATCCATTGTTTAAGACTAATTAAATAAATCGTTTTTCTTGACCTCTAAAAATAATTTGTCGATTAATCGATCTCCTCGCAGAAAAAGTATTTTTTTTTAGCTTTGCTATCCAATCACTTGTGACGCTGCCGCTCCACCCCAGAGCGGGAGAGCGTATCTCGTTTTTTATACCGCGTGCATCGAAGTACGGATACAATTTGCCTGCTGCGGTGTTCCCGTCCAATTATAATTTAAGTGTCTTCAAGGCTAGAGTGAATAGGCTCTTAATAAACTAGTGCGCCTCACCTTGCATCACTGCTTACCATCAGGTGAGACGGTGGTCAAACGCGAGCCTATCTACACTAATATTATAAAAAGGCAAAGTTTTTTTTTTTTTCATCATCATCATCATCATATCAGCCGAAAGACGTCCACTGCTGCACATAGGCCTCCCCCAAGCGTCGCCACAACGACCGGTCCTGTGCGTCACGCATCCATCCATGTTTTTTTTACCTCGCTTTTATTATTAGCTTCATTCACCTGTATGTTTGTTTGTTTGTAATCAACGCCTTTGAGCTCGATTTTGCCCAACTTTGGGTGATAATAATAATAATATAATAATATTCCACAACTATCACACAACGCTGTCTAGTCCCAAGCTAAGCAGAGCTTGTGTTATGGGTACTAGGCAACTGATAAACATTCTCATATATTTCTAAATACATACATATTATAGATAAATTACACCCAGACACAGAACAAATGATCATGCTTATCACATAAACATTTGTCCTGGGTGGGAATCGAACCCACCACCACTAGACCAACAGGCCAGTCAAATTTCTCAGATCAGATTTTCTTTAAACTCAGTGCCGGCGCTAGGGGGGGGCACGATGGGGCGACGGCCAGGGCGATAAATTCAGAGGTCTAGGTTCAGAGGCCAAGGTCTAAAGTTGGAGTCTCCTGCCTCCCCTGGTGCAAACCCTAAAAACTATGCTCTACGCTCTGTGCATATGCATATTTTTTATTGAGATATTTTTTTGATGGATTTTTTGTGGGTTTGTGGTCGAGGAGCGACTTACGATATCGTTAGAGTCGCTCCTCGAGCATACTGCTCTTACGCTTACGATTGGTGCAATACTTCCACCTGGGCGCCACAATATTTTCGCCCCGGGTGTCAGTGGCCCTTACGCCTGTTTAAACTTTGTGGTTAGTAGGAGGTTATCTCTGAAAGTACTGGTCCGATTGCTGAAATTACTTCAATGATAGAAAGCTGCTTTATTCCTATATAAATAAGCTATATTTAATCTTGGTACACGGGCGAAGTCGCGGGCAAAAGCTAGTCGATAGTAAAAAACACAACCAAAACTTTAAATTAATCGAGATTCAATCTTTAACATTTCAAAATTTAATTAAAATGATCACAAAAATATGCATTTTGGTAGTCAAGTTCAAGATTGTGTCGAAATTTTATTTCGTTTTTGCAAACATAAAGATATACAGGTTTTTGGCTCGATATAATATATAAGTATGTTTATCAGTTGTCTAGTACTCATAACACAAGCTCTGCTTAGCTTGGGACTAGACGGCGTTGTGTGATAGTTGTGGAATATATTATACTAGCGACCCGCTCTGGCTTCGCTCGGGTGCAATATTATACATATAAACCTTCCTCTTGAATCAATCTATCTATTAAAAAAAACCGCATCAAAATCCGTTGCGTAGTTTTAAAGATTTAAGCGCACATAGGGATATAGGGACAGAAAAAGCGACTTTGTTTAATACTATGTAGTGATCATTATTATTATATTATATGTCGGTAAGGGTCGGTACAGACAGGTTTCGGTCGAAGATGGAGCACGCTTGCCTAGAAGTAATTAAGTAAATTAACTAAAATTACGTTTATTACCTTGTTTTAAGGTGAAAAATCGTCCAACCGACTTCACGCGCTCTAGGGCGAAACGGGAGGGCGAGTCAGACTTGTACTAACTAAAGCCACACCTATGTTCTTTCTTTGCCCCCGCCTGGATTCCGATCCCGATTTCCGGCCATCGTAGACGCGGGCTTGCAGACGGCAAACCATGGGTAGCTCGCTCAAGGAGTTGTCAGCAACAGCAGGGGCACAGCTGGGTCGAAGCCTACTGGAGCCAAGGTTGGTTTAGAAAGAGAAGCTCAAGCCCCGGTGTGAAGAGGCTAGAATGAACGGGGTGGGTTTTTAGTCAGTAAGTGTCTGACACTATCTCCCGCTCTGCTCAAAAGCGGTGGTTGTCATTGGATGATTTTCCCCACCATAAAAAAAGGACCACGAGTTTTACTTTCAGAAGTCAACCCATAACTGCAACTGAAGGATCACAAATTGATTAAATATAATTGAAAAAGTCTAGATTTTCATACAAAAATAAATATATTTTCACACCACCTGCTCGAAAATGTCAAATTATATGTCAAGCAACCTTAACCTAAAGTGAGTCATTAGTGGCCGGGGGCACAGCCGGTCAATAATGTTTTCATTATGACCCGCTGGTCAATAATGTGAATATTATTTAATCACAGTAGGTTTAAAAAGTAGAGTATCCTCCTCTGGGCTAAAGGTGTCTTTGCCTTGGGCTAGCTTGAATTCCTCGCTGCATTCAGGATTCTTGTATTAACTCCCTCGCTTTGCTCGTGAGTTAAATCCCGAATCCTTCATTGCGCTCGAGATTCAATATGACGCCCGTGACATAAGACACAACTTTAGCCCCTCGGTGCATAATCTACTATTAAATTAAACGTTCTAAATGTTGCGAAGTCTATTCTGGCGTATAAGTAGGTGTGATGACAATTTATCGGAAGTCTACTTACTATTATTACGAGAACAGTGCACGGGAGCCGTAAGTAGATACAGCAAAATACAGAGTTGAAATGTGTTAGATAGAACAACGAAATCTTAAAGGTTTGTTTTTGGTAATTGTGTTATGTTTTGTAAAAAGTCATAGAACAAAAGTTGTTGTTTATAACGTTCTTAACTAGCACCTAAGAGGTTATGCTAGTGTTTTACAAATAACTCTGTATACAACCTTATTTTTAGTATATGCGAAACCTGAAACATCTGTCTAGTATTTTTATGTAAAGAATCTATTTACAAAATTTCATAACTACAGCATGAAAAATAACAAAGTTATAAGTTTGTTATGTCTGCAAAAATACATAGCACTGGCGACTGAGGGGTGGTTTTGCCCTTGCACCCAGCAGTTTGTTAGCTCCTAATGCCCGCGGTGACCTTTCGTGATCTGTGTTGTACTTAGTGCCGGTGGTAAAAACATTTAAAAACGTCCTTTTTAAATATTTTTGAGAAAAAATATAACATGGTGTAAAAACTATTGGAACATTCAGTTACTGATTCTGAACAAACTATGTTCTGGTTTCACATAAACTAAAAATTATGTTGTTTAATACATAACTACATGAAAGAAAGAAAGAATGAGAGAAAACTATTGGAACATTCAGTTACTGATTCTGAACAAACTATGTTCTGGTTTCACATAAACTAAAATTATGTTGTTTAATACATAACTACATGAAAGAAAGAAAGAATGAGAGAAATCTATTTTATTTGGCATACACACTCGTAGATCGACTTCTGTACCTATCTGTTTTGTTGTGTATGATAATTATGAGATAAGGAAAAATAAATGAATAAATTAACTGACACTGATTTTACTAAAAAAATCACCTTCAGATGAATCATGAACAACTGGTCAATATATGTTTACTAAGGTTATTGAATTCTAGGGAATACCTGCATTTTTGATTTCGGTTTTTTTCTTGGGTAACTGTCCTTTTTTTACGGTGGGCAAAAATCATCTAATGACAACCTCCGTTCTTGGGTGGAGCGGGAGATAGTATCAATCTTACTGATTAAAAACCCACCCCGTTCCTTCTAGCCTCTTCATACCGGGGCTCGAGTTTCCATTCGGATAACCCTGGCCCCAATAGGCTTCGACCCAGCTGGGCCCCTCCTGTTGCTGACAACTCCTTGAGGCGCGCGGGAACAGTGCGCGCCGTCGACGTCTTGGGCTTTTTTTTTTTTTTTGTCGACGGGGAAAATCATCATTGACGAAACCCGCTCTTGGGTGGAGCGGGAGACAGTGTCAGAGTCTTACTGACTAAAAACCCCGCGCCGTTCCTTCTTGCCTTCATACCGGGGCTCTAGTTTCCTTTCGAATAACCCCGACCCCGGTAGGCTTCGACCCAGATGGGCCCCTCCTGTTGCTGACAACTCCTTGAGGCGCGCGGGAACAGTGCGCGCCGTCGACGCCTTGGCTCGGTCCGGACAGTTACCGGACGATCGGACAGCGAGCTACCCATGGCTCGCCGTCCGCGAGCCCGCGTCTACGGTGGCCGGAAATCGGGATCGGAATCCCGGCGGCGGCGGCGGGGGCGCCGTTGCCTGATGCGGTCTGCCTCCTCCTTTGCTAGCATTACTGCTTCGCAGAAGGAGGCGACCGCCTGCCACTCCTCCTCGCTCCGGACCATGGCCTGAAACAAGGCCCAGCGCGAGAGGTCGCCGCCGCCGATCACCCCCACGAGGGCACGGCGTTGCTCCGCCCAAGCAGGGCACACCTCAACTGTGTGCTCCACCGTGTCCTCCGGGCGTTCCGCACAGTGACGACACCCGGGCGTCTCTTCCGCTCGAATCCGATGCAGGAACCTCCCGAACTTGCCATGTCCGTTGAGGATCTGCGTCGTGCGGAAGGTAAGGACGCCGTGAGGTCTTTCCAGCCACGCCTCAAAGAGGGGACTTACCGCCATAATTGTGGCGTGCCCAGCACTGGGTTGCGATAGTCGCTGACGCCATTTCACCGTGAGGTCGACGTCTTGGCTGTAACTGTCCCGACCGAGCCCGAGTCGACGTCTTGGGCTCGGTCGGGGCAGTTACCGGAAAGTAGGACAGAGTACTGTCCTGGTTCCTGTCCCAAGGAGATTCAGCATAATCAGCGCATGAGCTTGTGATTGAATTTTAGACTACGTCGCTTGCTCGGTCATCAAAATTGAGCAAAAGCAACTTTGCACTCTTGTATCTATCCTTATCCTTACTAATATTATAAAAGCGAAAGTGAGTTTGTTCATTTGTTTGTTTGCTGCGTCTTCACGCTTAAATGGCAAAACCGATTTTGATGAATTTTGGTACCTACAGAGATAGTTGAGACAAAAAAGAAAATTAGGGTAGTGAAGATAGAGTAGGATAGAGTAAGGTAGAGCAGGGTAGAGCAGCGCAGAGCAGGGTAGAGTAGGGTAGCGGGAGCGAAACCTTGGTCGAAAGCTAGTAACGAATAACTATTGCCTCTTTATAATATTAGTGTAGATCCGATAGAATATATAATGTCAATTTTTTAGGTGAGGCTGAGGACGAAGTTAACCCTTCAGATACCGTCAATTAGAGACACAATAGTAAGACAATAGATGCGCGGCCACCGGTGGTCGCTTGGGGATTCATGAATTAATATCGATAGTGTTATTGACCTACACGAAAAACATGAACAATCTAACAAAATGTAGGCCATAGCGTTCCATCCACCTTTTTGTAGTCACATACTTTAGAACTTGATTATCGCAAAGTCAATGTACTGAAGTAGTACCTTAATTACTATCATCTTCGTGTATACGTATAAAAAAACTGGGCAAGTGCGAATCGGACTCGCGCACTGAGGGTTCCGTGCAAACTACGAGTACAATTCCCGAATGGAGTCTCGAAGATTTTTCCGAATTGGATTTTTTTTTCTTTTTGTGACGTAAGTAACCACAAATTTATTGTTTAATTGTGCTTTGCGCCAAATTTCAGTATTCTGGGTCAACGAGAAGTACCTACCCTATGAATTTCGATCTTTGAGAGTATCAAATTATACCTTTTTTTGCGACAGAAACGGCCGTATCTTTTTAGTCGTTAACTTAAAAGTTTGATTTTTTCACAGCTTAAATGGACCGCAGACTTCAGTATATGTTTTTAATTTCAATTCGATACCTCCACGCGTTTTCGAGATAAAAGGTCTTGACAGATAGACAGACAGACGGATGGACAACAAAGTGATCCTATAAGGGTTCCGTATTTTCCTTTTGAGGTATGGAACCCTAAAAATAATATACATGGAGGCGTATGTATAGTATCAGGGTTCCGTACCTGTTTTTTTCTTTATTCACATTGCTCACACATAATAGTAGAGACAAGAAACATATAGCCGAGATATTTGTAAAACATAACATGATAGAAAAGAGTGTCCATGGAGTTTTTTTGCACATTTTTCTCCATAGAGATCTACGCTTTTGAACGTGCAATTAGTATCGTTTTTTGACTGACTGACTTCGTGAAAGGCTTTTTTGGTTAACTAATATTGTAAAACTGGCCAAGTGCGAGTTGGATGCGTACATGAAGAGTTCCGTACTCTAATATCAAGAAATGCGTCTCATGTATTTTATTTTATTATTTGTTGTTGTAGCAGCGATAAAATACACATTTTGTGAAAATTTCAACTCTCTACTTCTTACGGTTTATGAGATACAACCCGTTGGCAGATGGACGGACGACAAACGACGAAAGGCAATTTTTTTTTGTCTATCATAATTAATTAAATAAAAACTACTAAACCGATTTCAAAAATTCTTTCACGTATAGAATGTTTCTGAATCACTGAGTACTGAGTGATATAAACATAGTATGTATATTTTCACGCATTTGAAGCCGCTGGCAGAAGCTAGTGTCGTATAATATTTTAATCATAATATTTATGCAATCAGACGGTGTCATGAAAAATATTATTATTTATATTATGAAGAAATTATATGATACACAGAATGTTTTGATACATTGTACTTAAATATTCTCACGCTCTCTCTCTCTCAATAAAATTTCCCAGGAATTAAATAACGAATCAATATATTGTTATATCAGACCTACCGAAGTACGGCGAGTATCCACCCTTACGTTGTTGAAACTTCTACGTTCCGGACTAAGCGTTTCACCTCGTCATTTATACCGCGTAAATCGAAAAATAGTTTAGTAACTATAATTACAATATAATAAAAAAATTATAATAATAAAAAAACCTACGCTAATTTCAACTACAAATCAAATGTCGACACTGTTAAAAAAATATATAAAAAATGGCTCCCGACTGAAGCCGGGGCAGACAACTAGTATAAAATAATAATTTTCATTGATAAAATAAAACTCTCATAAAAAAAATACCTAACTATATGTATAAAATAAAATTGAATAATCATCATCTGCTGCTGCTAAGACGTCCACTGTTGGACATAAGCCTACCCCAAGTGTCGCCACTTAGCACGAAAAAACCAAACTTAAACTTAAGTGGCATTGGGAAAGACAAATTGCTCGCAGAACAGTTGGCCGTTGGGGCCGAAAGGTTTTAGAGTGGCGACCTCGTACCGGAAAAGTTAGAAAAAGATAAAAGATATTAAAATTTGTTATTAAAAAGTTATTAAAAACAAAACAAAAGTAAAGTTATTAAAAAGATATTAAAAAGTTTTTTTGAATGCAAAGGGAACCCTAAAATGGTTGGTTCACTGACCGAAGTCTGAAACCTTTTTAGGGACATAATAAAATTTACGTCGTAAGAATACAAATAAGGACAAAATTGAGGATAATTGAGATTACCCAAAGAGGTCAAAAACCTTTCCTACCTACTTTAAAAAAACATCATGAAAACGGGTAATTCAGGTTTCCAGGTTCGTCCTAAGAAAGAAACTCTTAAGGTGGTGCATCACGACTCACATTTTCACTGTTTTTCATACAACCGCTCATAACTGATTATGACGTTATTACACACTTTTCATTAGATATTTTGGAAACACAGTATCTTGTGGATATTATCTAGGTTTCTATAGAAACCAATTTCTAAATTTGTGTAAAACTAATCCAGTAAAAACCTCTGAAAATCTCCTATTTTGTATGAACTTTGACACTTCATAATTTGCCTAAAAATCAAAAAAGTAAAACTGTAGAAACCAGGCAAATTTTATTATTATTAAGATTCTAAATGACCACAACTTTTTCCAAAAACTTGCTCCATCACTTTTAAGGGTTTAAAAAAATCAGCTATTTCCAGCTGATTTTTTTAAACCCTTAAAAGTGGTGGAGCAAGTTTTGTGAATAAAAAAAACCTTATTATTATGTATTAAATTAGCTATGCGTTCCGATAGGTACAGGTTTTCTCACTCGTTGCGGAAATGCGTAGGTCAGGGTCAGCATTCGTCAGCTAATCCGGTGAGACCGGCAATTGACTGGCCGGTTGGACTAGTGGTTAGTGGCCCTGACTGCTATGCCGGAGATCGTGGGATCGATTCTTAAACAAGACAAACGTTTATGTGATGAGCATGATTTGTTCTGTGTCTGGGTGTCATTTATCTATAATATGTATGTGTTTAGAAATCTACTCTACACAATGTATAAAAAACACAAAAAGCCAAATAAATAAACAAGAGGTAAAGTTTGGACTTTTTTTTTGCTTGCGAAAAAACAAACTATTTACTTACATAATATTTTAAAGAAGTAGTTTGTTTTTTTGTTTGTAGGAGGTAATCTCTAAAAGTACTTGACCAATTGTTTCTATAATAGATACCTAATCTTGTCTCTTCGGTATTTAACACCGACTTCCGAAATTAAAGTTTGTTTGTACTTTTTGAAGTCGGTTTAATTGTTTTTGTAAAAGTTTTTTATTTTTCACTTTTTAGTTATGGTAGCACCACTAAAAAGTACCTACCCTTCAGCTAAACATAAATTACCTTATAGCCAGAGTGCATCCTCATAACGATTCTTATAATCCCAAATACGGTTATATTACATGAATTTACCCCCTCCCCCTTTTCTTTCAGTCAGTCATCGACTACACGTATAAACAAAGCAATTTTACTTGTTACGACAATTCTGCTATGATTCTATGAGGAGTTCTGTTCCATATCTTCGAAGTTCATGATCAGATCATAACAATATTTCTATGGGACTAACTTGGAAGCATGACCTTTCAATCAAAAAAAAATTTGCACAATTGACCGAAATATCGGTGAACATACATACAAAAAAAAAAAAAAACTATACATTCAGCCGAACAAAGAACCTCCTCCTTTTCGAAGTCGGTTAATAAAAATACCGTCAGATTATCTATCGACACCAGTATTTTAGTATTGCTAACTGATTCTAGAAATACAAAGATAATGAGGAATTATGCAATGAGCGAACAAAAAAACTTAGCGATTGATGATGAGATACTGTTTCTATAATTTGAGCGAATAGTAATTTGAGTAAGTGACATAATTACCTAAACTAACGACAACTTCTTCTTCTTCCTGCCCTTGTCCCGTTTTATTTGGGGTCGGTGCAAAACGTTTTTTTCTTACATTCTGTCCTGTCACTCGTCACGCTATCATCGACTCCTTTTTCTTTCATATCACTTCTCACACAATCCATCGTGGCGTGCCCAGCACTGGGTTGCGATAGTCGCTGACGCCATTTCACCGTGAGATCCCGCCGGAGCTCTGTCCACCATACCTCGACCTGTCGCGGTAGTGGACTTTCACCCCGGCGTTGCATCTCCACGCGCTTATCGTGCATGTGTGCAAGGACTGTTGCCTCCAGATCCCACGGTGGTAGGCCAGCCAGAAGGCTCGCCGCTTCGCGGGAGATCGTGCGGTAACCCCGCACCAAAGAAGTCATTAGATGATTTCCTATCTTCAAATTAAAAAGGTTTACAAGTATCGTCTATTGTTGCTAAAGGTAGGTAAAAGGCTAGGTATAAAGAAGATGAACTGTGACAAAATACGTACTTATGCTATTTCAAAATAGAGAAAGAAAGAAAGAAAGAAAAACATTATATTTGCCGGAATGGCCAAAAAAGTATTTACAAAATCTAAAACACTCACAAACACTCTTTTAGACTAAATCTAAAACTCGTTAGCCTATGATAAAATAATCTGTCTTTTATACCGAACACTGGAAGAATTTGCCTGCTACGGTCTTCCCGTCCGATTATAATTTGGGTGTCTTCAAGGCTAGAGTGAATAGGCACCACTTTCATATGCATTGAATAAAAAAAATGCTGTTTTGATAAATAAACAGACACTTCAGTTTTATTTACAAGTTTAGACAATATAACAGCTAAACATCTTATAAAGGCAAACCAGATTTACACAATCGTCCGAAATGCGAAACGAATGATGTGCAACGAAGTTGTAAATGATTATTAGCTTCGGTTCATAGCGCGAAGGCCTCTAAATCATGGCACAATGAAGAAGCCACGTAAATGGGTAGTTATTTTTTACTCGACTACGGCAAAGCCAAAGGAGAGTTTTTTTTACGGTGGCTAAAAACCCTCCCTGTTCCTTCTTGCTTTTCATACCGGGGCCGAGCTCCCTTTCCGACCTAGACTTCGAACCAGTAGGCTTCGACCCAGCTGGGCACGGGCGCGCGGGAACAGTGCGCGCCGTCAACGACTTGGGCTGGGTCCGAACAGTTACCGGACGATCGGACAGCGAGCTACCCATTGCTCGCCGTTCTCAAGCCTTCGGTGGCTGAAAATCGGGATCAGAATCCCGGTGGCGGCTAGAGCGCCGTTGCCTGATGCGGTTGGCCTCCTCCTTTGCTAGCATTACTGCTTCGCAGAAGGAGGCAACCACCTGCCACTCCTCCTGGCTCCAGATCATGGCCTGAATCAAGACCCGGCGCGAGAGGTCTCTGCCGCCGATCGCTCCCACGAGGAAACAGCAATACTCCGCCCAAGCAGGGCACACCTCAACTGTGTTCTCCACCTTATCCTTCGGGCGTTCCGCACAGTGGCGACACCCTGGCCTCACTTCCGCATGAATCCGGTGCAGGAACCTCCCAAAGTTGCCATGTCCGGTGAGAACCTGCGTCATGCGGATGGTGAGGACGCCGTGAGGTCTTTTCAGCCACGCCTCAAAGAGGGGACTTACCGCTATAATCGTGGCGTGCCCAGAGTTCGATACCTTGAGTTATGATTTTCGCAAATAGAGTGAAGGCTCTTTTTAGATTTGGCCAAAATTTCTTTACATAGATTTGTTGTATTCCATTTTTGGTATCTATTCCATAACTAGCTGCTCCCAGCGACTTCGCCCGCGTGATAGCAGAAGTTTATCCCAAGGGAACACACTTCCAGGATGAAAAGTATCCTATGTCCTATTCCAGGACATGGTCCATCCGTGTACCAAGTTTCATCAAAATCGGTTTTGCCATTTAGGCGTGAAGACGTATCAAACAAATAAACAAACTAACTTACTTTCGCTTTTATAATATTAAGTAAGGATTAAATCCCTATTTGCTGATTTTGTTTTTGAGCAAATTTTAAACGTTAAATTAATATAAACATAAACAGAGTGTTACTAAATAAAGTGCAAACGTGTGACAAATTGTAAAAACTAATAAATGATTTCATTTACAAAACATTTATATTATTATATCACAAAAATAAAACGGTATTCCATATTTGGTTACTTTCCTCTATGTCTCACGACTGCGCCAAATATATCCAGTTCAGCACGATGCCAGGCCACTACGTAGCAGTTGCCTGACGCTGGTTTTCAACTGAAATAAAATTATTATTATTAAGTTTGGCGATGCCTTACGTATTGCACTGCGAAATAAACACTTTCTCACACGGAACGGAATGCTAATCTTATCTACAACAATAAAATCTACAAATTAACATACTATATCTATCTACTAATGAATCTAGCGAGTCATCATACGGTAAACAGGTGTTATCTTATTTAAATTTCAGTGATAACTGAAGTCGTATCACAAAATATTGCAGTGTGTGTCCTGATAGCCAACGGTAAGCACTTATGTAAAATAACATTACTTAGAAAAGAGATCTCGTGCCTCGTGGCGTTGTTATAGTAAAGCTAGTGTAACCTAAAAAATTTTTGTCTTTTCCGCACTTGTGTGGAAAAATCAAATGCGTGCCTAAAAGTGGTAGGGATGAGAACGGTTTTCTAAGTCACTGTTTTGAAAATATATTTGCGGTAATGACATGCATACAAGCATAGTTTTATTTTAGGTAGAACCGAAACACGTGTCTAGTATTTTTATGTAAAGAATCTATGTACAAAATTTCATAACTGTATCATGAAAAATCACAAAGTTATAAGCTTGTTATGTCAGCAAAAATACATAGTCACTGGGCCATCTAGGTGACTGAGGAGTTGTTTTGCACTTACAGCTGTTTGCTGACACCTATTACCCGTTGTGACCTTCCGTGATTTGTGTTGCACTTAGTGTCGGTGGTGTCCAACTTGTGACCTTTTTAAATATTTATGGGAAAAAATATGACATGGTGTGTAAAAACTATTGGAATCCATTTTGTTACTGGGTGTAATTAGTTAATTTGTAACAAACACGCGGTTGAAAACGTTGCGAATTTGCCACGTGAACGCGACGTCTTCGCTGGGCAGCCGCGGCGTGTTCGCGACGTAATCGCAGCGCACTCGCCCCGCTCTACAGCCGCTCGCAAACCGCCTCGGGGCACCATGGTGGCGCGACCAGTCGCCGCTACCAACAAAATGTATATACAGCTCTATATAGTTGCTCACCTGGTGTCCATTTGGTTGCGCAACCAATTTGGTGGCGCGACCAGCTCGCACGTGTGGCGACTCTGCCCCCCTAGCCAAGTTACAACCGTTTCGCTTGCATCGAACGCTTCGAGTTGACCTTGCGGCTAATTCTTTTGTTTTGACCACGTGACTGAGCGTTGAGAGGACGTCATTCCCGTACATTCGAAGCTTTCTACTAGCGTTAACTATCGCAGATTAGCAACTTGGCTAAAGGTACTGGTGTCTGTATGGTGTCTAGTTTAGTAACTTAGAGGTATATTTCTCCGTGACAACATGGCCCGTGTTCCGGTAAAATATCAGCCTTGCCATACAAATTATCCAATCAAGTTAATTTTATATGGTGAGGCTGATTTTTTTTTCGTTTGCTGAAAAAAAATCTTGTGGAACGTTGTTAAGTTTCGTCTACTGAGCCAGCCCTTAAAGTTTGCGGAGGGCTGTCCCTTACGCCTTGTATGTCCCTACGATAGGATCAATGCCCTACTGAGGCTAAAAACCTACCAAACTGACGCTAGAATAGGATTTGGCATGTTTTAAGTGGACAAGGTGGACCGATGACCTCGTGAAGGTTACGGGAATCCGATGGATGCGGGACGCGCAGGATCGATCGTGTGTGGAGACACTTGGGGGAGGCCTATGTCCAGCAGTGGACGTCTGTCGGCTGAAATGATGATGATGATGTTTTAAGTGCAAATTCTCAATTCCCAAATCAGCCATTGACTACTTCTTGCGAAAATGCCATAACTAATTTACTCTTTCTCTCTTTTTCAGATAAAATGGTGCACATAAAGCTAAAACCGATCTCAGCAGCTCACAGGGACTCCGTGTACTTATAAGTTATAAAGACTCTTACTAATTAACATTAATTTATTAAAACAGTGCAGTGAAAATAGGTTCTAGTCAATATTTAGTGAGTTAAAAGTATTTAAAATGGCTAACATGGATCCTGAATCAAGATTGAGCCCGGTAAGTTAATTATTTATAATATTCTTTACTAGCTTTCCGCCCGCGGAAAGAGGTAGTAAATAAGTGGTATAATTTATATTTATACGTTCTTATCCCTATGCCGATCTTACCCCAACGTACTTTATTCTTGTACTTCTTGAGAAATAAGAGCTAAGTTGCTAGCATCACCAAAGACTTTGTTAGGATAGTGAAAAACCAATGCGAGTCCAAAGTAAAAGATATACGTAATGATAACGGTTCAGAGTATGTAAATAAAGAGTGAATGCATTCTTCCGAAAGAAGGGAATAATGCATCAGTACTCCTAGCCAAGTTGCTAATCTGCAATAGTTAACGCTTGTAGAAAGCTTCAAATGTACGGGAACGACGGCATCTCAACGCTTAGTCACGTGGTCAGAACAAAAGAATTGGCGGCAAGGTCAACTCGAAGCGTTCGACGCAAGCGAAACGGTTGTAACTTGGGTAGGGAGGCTGCAAAGACTAACAAACCCTCCGGCTCTATACAGAGCAGGAGGATTTAAGAAGATTTACCAACAAAAATAATGTCGTCCATACTTTTTATTATAAAATTCTTTAAAAATACTTATGCCAAGTTTTACCAAATCAAGGTGATTACAAAGTTATCGCTAGCGATGCGCCAAAACTGCATTTAAATTAGGTACGTTTGTAAAGATTATACCAAATGACCTTCGGATCAAAATTTTCGATAAGGTTATTTACTTTCGATATATTTACTTATAAGGAACTAAGCCACAAAATAGATGGGTACCTACAGAAGACCATCTACACGCAAAGCGCGCTCGAGCAACGCACACATAGACACCGCTCACGGACACGATATCTCGGCTTCGCACTCGTACACAGCAAATACAATCTCCATAGGTAGGGTTTCTCAGATGGTTCCTATCTTCAGTGTTTGTGCGGCGTCACTCCGCAGATGATATCCCACCTTCCGTCCTGCATCACGTGCCCGGTTACCTTGCTCACGTAGGGACCTAATGACAGCATCAGCGGACGGCATTGCCGTGGCCGAATTCTGGGACAGGCAAAGAATTTGACTAGTTTCCCCCTCGATACGCTAAGAAGAAGTTTGGCGCAATGCGCTGACACTAGCGCGATCGCCTAGCCTAGGTATAAAAAGTGAAGTACATACATGAGATCGCTGCCCGACCGTCCGGTAACTGTCCGGACCGAGCCCAAGTCGTCGACGGCGCGCACTGTTCCCGCTCGCCTCAAGAAGCTGTCAGCAGCAGTGGGGACCCAGCTAGGTCGAAGTCTACAGAGGCCAGGGTTAATCCTAAATGTAGCTCGAGCCCCGGTATGAAGGCACGAAGGAACGGGGTGGGTTTTTGGTCAGTAAGAATCTCACACTATGTCCCAATCCGCCCAAGAACGGGATTTGTCATTGGATGATTTACCCCACCATAAAAAGAAAGTACATACATGAGATTGACTTCTGTACCTATCTATTTTGTGACTAAGCTGCGTCATAATCAAAACGGTATCCTTTCGATATTAATTAACATACTTAAGTAGATAAGACAAACTTCTAGATTTTCAAGTATGTTAAGCAGTTATTTATCAATAAACACAAAAGATAAGAATTGTTTTTAAGTTTTCCGGGATTTCCCTGAGGACGATGTATTTAGGGCTTTATTTTTGGTTCCTTGGGTAAAGAATAACAACCGTTAGGGTCGATCTTCGGAAGGTTTATGCCCGTGCATCGAAGAACGGTATACTAAATAATCTTGACTGCGATCCCACCTGATCGTAAGCAGTGATGCAATCGTTAAAGGTGAATCGCACTAGTTTATTAAGAGCATATACACTATCGCCTTGAAGACACCTACATTATAATCGGACGGGAAGACTGCAGCAGGCAAATTGTTCCAGTCCTTCGATGTACGCGGTATAAACGACGAGGCGAAACGCCTTAATATTTCCGTGATCATCATCTTCTTGCTCTTGTCCCGTTTTATTTGGGGTCGGCGCAACACGTTTTTTTCTTCAATTCTGTCCTGTCGCTTGTCACGCTATCACTAACTTCCTTTTCATTCATATCACATCTCACACAATCCATCCATCTTTTCTTTGGCCTCCCTCTCCCTCTCCATCCATCCACATGTAAATTCATAACTCTTTTAGCAACATGCGTTTCATCTCTCCTCTTTACATGACCATACCATGGCAAACGATTTCCTTTCAACTTTTCAGTCACTGGTGCCACTTTCAAACTTCCCCTAATATACTCATTTCCCACTTTATCCATTCTCGTCACACCACACATCCATCTCAACATTCTCATCTCCGCTACATGCAATCTTTTTTCATACCCCCAACATTCTGATCCATACAGTATGACAGGCCTTATCACGGACTTGTAGATTTTACCCTTCAACTTGAGGGGCATCCGTGGATCACAAGTCGTTCCCGTGATCTGTCGCCATTTCATCCATCCTGCGTTGATCCGATCTTAATATTTCCGTGATAACGAGTAAGATTTAATTCAACTAGGTGGTTATCGATTTTGTTTTTATCGTGTAAAACAATTTGTTATTTTACGACAATATACGAGTTCTAACGAAACCAATTAAGTTTGTTTTGGTTCAATACGTAATATTGTAGAACACAATCAATTTTTAAAAATAAGAATGTTTTAATTCGTAGTTTAAACAGAGCTATTTTTCGAAGAAGTAATATTACACCTAGACACAGAACAAATGATCGTGCTCATCACACAAACATTTGTCCTGGGTGGGAATCGAGCCCATGACCTCCGGCATAGCAGTTAGGGCCATTAACCACTAGACCAACAGGCCAGCTACAAGCATTATGAAAGCAAGAATGACGGGGCCAGTTAGGAACGATACCTGCCAGGACTTTCTTTTTGTCGACGGTGAAAATCATCTTATGACAAAACCCGCTCTTGGGTGGAGCGGGAGATAGTGTCAGACTCTTACTGACTAAAAACCCCGCGCCGTTCCTTCTAGCCTTCATACCCCGTTCCATCTAGCCTTCATACCATACCTGTCAGGGCTGACTGTTCGAAAAAACTTCCGCGAAAAAATTACCGAGAAGATCATCAGTAATGATGCACAAGACTTGTCAAGTCAAAACTCCTAAGTCTTCAGCATCGACGCCGAGTTGCTAGGTTTTCTATCGTTTACATTTCGAGGAATGCGCATTGGAATTGCACAATCTAATTCCGCCAACTCCGTTCCATCATCGGACCACAAGACGTACGGCGTTGCGTCACCGGTACACGGTGGACTCATACGTACAAAGCGTTTTGGGAACACATTAATATTGCGCACAGCCAAGGATTGGAATTCCCTGCCGGAGTCTGTGTTTCCTGATAGCTACATCCAAGGGGTCTTTAAGTCAAGAGTGAATAGGTGCTAAAGTTTACCCGAACCCAGTGAGGGATTCATATAATAAACTCCCACTGCAAGGGAATTAATATAGATTTGGGGGGATGTGGAACAGAGAGTAAAGTCCCACATACCTCCGTTGAAAAGGGAGGATCCTCCGTCCAGACAGGATGTTATAGTCTGGTGGGCGACTGCCCGATAGTTGTTGTCGGGCTGTCGCATATGTTCAAATCACGCGGAGAACTTTGATTGCGCGATGCAGGATTTCGTATTTTTTTCTTCGTAGTTCTTATGTGGCGTCATAGATGTCGCTACATAGAAATCTAAGTGAAGTGAGGAATTTAAGCTGCCCAAGCTGTCCACGTTCCATCTTGTATCACGTGTCCTGTTACCTGTTCACGTAGGGACCGAATGCTAAGCCAGGCATTCTTCCCCCTAAGGCATTAAGTCCGCCTCTGTACTTTTATGAGCATGAAGTATTAAAATAAATAAAAACAGCCTGATCCCCGTATTGTATACTCTACATTTACTTATGGTTTTACATTTTATGAGATACTAGCTTTTGCCCGCGGCTTCACCCGCGTACATAATCCCAGGATAAAAAGTATCCTATGTGTTATTCTGGGATATGGTCTACTCGTGTACCAAGTTTCATCGAGATCCGTTCAGTAGTTTTTGCGTGAAAGAGTAACAAACATCCATACTATCCATCCATACATACAAACTTTCGCATTTATAATATTAGTAGGATTTATAACAATCATAATGATATGCATGTTATTTATTGTTTTGATATAATAAGCTGAACATACTGACAAACATATACTGTAATATTTAAATAACAATAAGACCAACTATTTCATTAAACTATGTATACGCGATTCAGTTGACGTTGAGTTCTGAAACGCAGTGGTTGATAAAAAAATGACGTAATATTATTGCGAGTGCAAATGTGTTGAAATAAATAAATAAAATGGAGACTTTAATGGTCGGTGTTACAAATTAATTTTATAGTAAAATTGATTGCCAGTAGAGAAAATTAGAAAACAGTTGTGTAGTTGAGATTGAGACATCTTTTTTTTTTCTATTTGTATCGAAAATTAACTTTTTTTGTATAAAATCGCTATTGGAAATTTAATTCTTGAAATCCGTTCAATATTAGGTAAGTTTAGAAACCTTTCAAATCTGTTGGAAGTCTGTCAAGTAATGGAATATTTAAGGATCATCATTTCAGCCGAAAGACGTCCACTGTTGGACATAAGCCTCCCCCAGGTGTCGCCACAACGACTGGTCCTGTGCGTCTCGCATCTATCGGATTCCCACGACCTTGACCAGATCATCGGTGAACCTTGTGGGAAGACTTCCAACTATAATCTTGCCAGGTCCTTTTGGAAGCATCACCGTGCCCTCGTGGGGGTGATCGGCGGCGGAGACCTCTCGCGACGTGCCTTTGTTTAGGCCATGGTCCGGAGCGAGGAAGAGTGGCAGTAGCCTCCTTCTGCAAAGCAGTAATGCTAGCAAAGGAGGAGGCCGACCGCCTCAGGCAATGGCGCACTCGCCGTCGCTGGGATTCCAATCCCGATTTCCGGCCACTGTAGGCGCGGGTTAGCGGACGGCGAGCAATGGGTAGCTCGCTATCCGACCGTCTCGTGTTCTGTCTGGACCGAGCCCAAGTCGTCGACGCTGCGCACTGTTCCCGCGCGCCTCAAGGAGTTGTCAGCAACATGAGGGGCCCAGCTGGGTCTAAGCCTAATGGGGCCAGGGTTTAGCTCCGAAAGGGAAGCCCGGCCCCGGTATGAAAGGCAAGAAGGAATGGGGAGGATTTTTTTGTCAGTAAGAGTCTGACACTATCTCCCGCTCCGCCCAAGGGCGGGGGATGTCATTTAGATAACTTTTACCCACCAAAAAAAAAGTAACAGAACTAGGATGTAATGTAATTCTGACGTCATTAGTTTGTGGAATACCACACGTTCTTCCGCGAAGCGGCGAGCCCTACCGACCTACCATAATGGGATCTGGTCTATGCACGTATGCACGAATTGCGCATGGAGATGCACCGCGCTGGAGCGGACAGAGTTCTGGCAGGATCCATGGCGATAAGGTGACAGCGACTGTCGCAAACTCGCAATGCAGTGCTGGGCATGCCATAATCAAGGTGGTAATTATGGTGTCGTCCGCATGCACACCGGTCCGCACTGGACATGGTAAGTTCGGGAGGTTCCTGCAATGTATTCGTGTGGAAGAAAATAATGTGTGCCCGGTGGACACGGTGTGTAGAGCGGGTGAAGGCGGAGCACCGCCGTGTCCTCATTTTTTCAATTTATATAGGGTTATTTGTAAAACACTAACAACCTTGCCGGACTGTAGTAGGTAGGTATTACTAACATCATAAACAACAACTTTTGTTTTATGACTTTTTATAAAACACAATACATCTTTCAAGATTTCATTGTTCTATCTAACACATTTCCACTCTCTATTTTACTATACCTACCTTCGAATGTAAGATGCGACGCAAGCGCATCAAGCATCCCTGCGTTGCCACCTGATCCCTACTCCATTCCGCTATTGTACTATCGCTTGCTTCGCATAGACTTCGTGATATACAAAAATAAAAAAATATTTAAATCGAATGTTCTAAACATTCGATTTAAATATTTTTGTATATCAAAATTTGATGAACTAAAATATGACAAATGTTTAAAAGTCATAAAACAAAAGTTGTTGTTTATGATGTTAGTAACATAGCCCTGAGAGGTTGCCAGTGTTTTACAAATAACCCTGTATAAACTTAGAAAAGTACATACGTATGAATTGAAAAATTCATATTGGTACTTGCTCGGTTTTAAACCCGCTACATGCATGAGAGGTTGTCTTATCAACTGGGCAACACCGAACTGAATTGATTGTTTACGTTAATCATGACCAACTGGAAAGAAAATGACATGTCGTTCCAATGATCATCAACTCGTTGAATAATAATCAGAATTAACTTCAATTAGTCAAGGAGTTGATTAGCAATAGATTGATTACATTTGTTCAGAGGAGTTTTTTTGCGGAATTTTATTGAGTGATTTCAGTGGTTATTTTTAACATTCGCAAATAGATTCCTAGTAGATATTGTGAAGTGATGTTCAATACCGCTATAAACCCTAGACGCGCTATAGACTATTGAATATATTTTTATAGCGCGCTATTTTATACGCTATCATTATAACACGTTATAATAAAACTCAATCAACTGAACGCGGAGACGTTATCACTTTATTCGGCAACGCGATAAACGGACACAATATAACGCTATATTGTGCTATCCCGCTTTGACCCTGCTGTTGGCGTTTTGTTGAGCGAGTCGTTATATCGAGGCTTTTCAGGAAAAACATCGTAAGCGACAATTGATTTTTTTGCGGAAATTTTTCTCTACTTCCTTAATTAAAAAGTATTTATGAAATTATGTTAGTAAGTAGCAACAATTTATTAGATCGCTCGATCGGTAATTATATGAAATTATATTATTTTTATAAAATTTTATTATCATGAATGAATACTTTTTAATTATGGAAGAGAAAATCTAGTCCTGCAAAAACTCTCACTGTCGCTTACGACGTTCTTCCTAAAAAGGCTCGATATTATAGCGCGAAGGCAGAGCCAATATAACAAACGCTGTACGCTATGAACAAGTAACGCGTTATATTTTGGCGCTATAAGTTATATTAGCCTCCACTAATTGTGATGTGAAATTAGTGTAGTTTTGTATCTCAAGTGTCTGCGCAACCGAGCAATATGTGGAATCAAACAGGCGCGATCTCGGTAACATGGAGCTGAAAATTTTTTCGCAGTGTTGACTACCTCAGTGAAGTTTGCCGATGAGGTTGACTTGATACATTTGCGGTCAAATACCTACTAAAAAACAATAGAATGTGTACATACTATATTTTAATGGTAAGCAATTCATCAACAGCATCATCAGCCTTTTTAATGTTCCTACTACTAGGACTCAGGCCTTCTCTCTAGAAATGAGAATGGGCCGTAATCCACCACGCGGTCCCAGTACGGGTTGGTGAATGTCACATGTCTTCGAATTTTTGGTTCAATAGACAGTTTCCTCACGATGTTTTCCTTCACCGTGAGAGCAGTGGTGATGAAATAAATTACACGAAGTAATGCGTCTGGCTGGGTTCGAACCCGCGACCTACAACTCGTAAGTCGGGGCCGTTACCACTCGGCCACCACTGCTCTTAATTAAACAATTCTCCATAGAGATCTATGCTTTGGAACGTGCAATTTAGCTTCACTTTTCTTGTACTGACCGACATTTGACTATTCAAAAGTGCCTACATTTGGTATATTTGAAATAAATGATTTTGACTTTGACTTTGATAAAAATGAACTATATTCATACGAAGTCATGGCTTAAAGAACTTTGCAGGGAGAGGTAAGGGGCGTCCATAAATTACGAGAGGTGTTTAAGGGGGGGAGGGGGTCGAGTCAAATCTCATCTAATCTTACGTTGGAGAGAGGGGGGGTCTCGGCAAATATCACGCAATTTTTTTTCTGATTGAAACAAAAACAAATTATACTATTTTGGTCTATTTAATCCAGATTGTACATGCTTAGGATTCAATCTTAAGCGTAATCGTAGTACGATTAAGATCATTTACTAATTCGTTCGAAAGAAAATAATTTTATTCATACTTCGACGTTATACATTTACTGACTGTCAAACCACCATATTTGTTTTATACCAAATAGCTCAATTTAATCTGAATTTACGGTACAGTGTAGCCCGTCCTTTGTTTTCGCGCCACTGTCAGCCGAACGCGCGACTCGATGAACGAGAGCGTACGAGCTGAGTGGCAGCGACACACGGACAGGTTCCAACCTGCTTTGTTTATTAGTTTATAAGAAACTCACATTGAAAAATCCCACGTGAGATTCGGGGATGGGGGAGGGGGTTGAATAAAATCTCACGACATCTCACCAGGGGGGGAAGGAGGGGCAGAAAATTAAATAAAACACCTCACGTAATTTATGGACGCCCCCTAATGAGGTTTCGTGCAACGTGTCCTGTACCTTGACTAGGGTACAGGAGTCAGGACACGTTACACTAAAAGTTGTTTCGGATTTCGCACATTCTCACATCTTCACATCACAATACAAAACTAGTGTTGTATTGTAATATCTACCTGCTGTCTACCTGGGACTTGAGGATGACCTCTCTCTCACGTACGTCCCTTGTTTTTTGGTCGTTGAATATGCAACTAAAGTCTTTTTTTTACAGGGATCAGCGGCCAATGAAGTCGAAATGGATGATGTCCAAAAAAACGGGAAAAATGGCAACGTAAGTACCTATCTAATTTGACTAGACAAACTTTTATTAGAGCAGTGATGAGAAGGGCCTTGACTTACGAGTCTTGGGTTCAAACCCAGTCAGGCGCATTACTTTGTGTAATTTATTTCATCCCACCAAAAATATACCTGTTAAAAGAGGGGCCAAGTAGAGTAGCTTTTCCGCACTAGTGCGGAAAACAGGAAATTGCAATGCCTAAAAGAGGATTATCGAGTACGTGTACCTATTGCAAATATTTTTTTGTTTTGTTGCAGACCATAACCCACGACTTCTTAGAGTACGAGCCCTCCGGCTGGCTGGAGACCACGCTGATGAGGGTGGGCAGTTCCACCGACGACTTCATGAAGGAAAACCGCTCCACCGTGAAGACTGTCTTCATCTTCATATTCAATGGCGTCGTGCTGGGGTTCTTCTTCGGTTGCCTGTATTATTGGCTTACCTATAGTGAGTATATGGATAGTTAATAAATTACACTAGCTTTCCGCCCGCGGCTTCGCCCGCGTTGACTACAGTTTATATCGCGCGGGCAGAGACCCGTGCTCAGCAGTGGAATTATAGGTAGCCTATGTGTTATTCCAGTGTCTCTTCTACCTACCTACCAAATTTGATCTAAATCCGTTCAGTAGTTTTTGCGTGAAAGCGTAACAGACAGACAGACAGAGTTACTTTCGCATTTATAATATTAGTAGGGATAAGTATTAAGCAAGTATCAGGGCCTGCGCTCACTTGAAACAAGACGTCTTCGACAGAACTGTCTGAGACGTTTTAGACCAGTCTGAGAAGTCGCAGACAAAACTGTTTTGTCTGCGTCACGGGGCGCTGGGGCTGTTGATAAAATATCAATATATCGATATTATCGCAGTACTCAAACAGCTAAACATATAAACATGTATTTGTAAACCTCTTGAGAAATATTGGTACGCATAATGTTTTACTAAAATTGAAGAATAATTACTGAGAATGTTACATTTTCATACATTTATAATTTAATAAATATCATGAATTATAAATTGAGTAAATTATTTTTGAGCCGACTTACGATTGTTTTTTAAGACAAAGCCGATAAAATAAATTCGAAGAAAATATCGATATATGGATAATCGATATATCGAAAATGTCGATATTGATATTTTATCAACACCCTAGCGCTCCGTGTCGCAAACAAAACAGTTTCGTCTGAGACGACTCAGACTTGTCTAAAACGTCTCAGACAGTTCTGTCTGAGACGTTTTAGACAGATTTTCTGCTCGTCGTCTTGTCTCAGGTGTGCGGAGGCCCTCACGGTATCACCCACAGAACAGAAAATATAGGTAGAAGTGCCCCTAACGTGGCTAAGCACGGGAACCAGTGTCGCCAAACTCACACATTTGCGTATCAAATTGTACATTACACACATAAAAAACAGTAATATGATTGGCTACGAAGCTACGAATTACAGACTTAACTTTTACAAATCATATTCTTATTGCTTTCATAAATTAGGTCTTATTACAACGTAAGAAAGTTGTTATTATTTGACATGACACAAACAATAAAGAAGTTTTAACCAATTTACAACGAGTTCGGCTACTCAACGCTAGATGGCGCTGTAACCAATTTATTCTATTCAGAACGCCTTGAAATAGATGCCATATTCACCTGCACTAGTATATAATATGTAATAGGCGAATTTCGCCTGCTGTTGACAAACGCGCGATATCTAAGAGGCACTTCCTCTACTTTTCTTTATTCCGTGGTATCAAAAATATTCAGGGTTTTTCGTGACGGGACTATGTTACTAACATCGTAAACAATAGAACAAAAGTTGTTGTTTATGATGTTTGTAACATAGTCCTGAGAGGTTGCCAGTGCACAATTTTTATATCTTCTTCTGAGTCGGTACACTCTTGCCAGAGTGGTCGTGGTCATCAATGTGAATCACGATGAGTGATCATCTTTGTAATGCGGCGCCATTCATCGCGGACTGCAGATTTCCGGGTACATTCGTAAACCGAGCACTTAGTTGCGGCCTTGATCTGGTCTGTCCACCTCATTGGTGATCTACCACGTGGCCTGGTGCCCTCAACTTTGCCCTGCACTACGATTATTATATATTTTTATATAATAGAGTAGAATAATAATAATAGGATAATAGAGTGGAATAGAATAGAATAAATTCGTCATCATCTAACCTGTACTTCTTCCTCCTGCAGGCACCGACCCTCTAGAACTATGCCACGGCTTCGGCAGCCTCATCGCCTTTTTCAGCATCATCTATTTCTTCTTGATCTACTTCTTGGTGGTGAAGAGACTGTTCGCGGCCTGGTTCCAGAGGGTCTTTTGGAGCAAGGTTGAAAACTTCTTTGAAAAAATGTGGACCATGATGTGAGTAGAGTTTATTTATTATTTATTTATTTAATCTTCATGCAACAAAAAGTACACAGGCAGACTTTATGTCATAGGTTTTTTCCCGAACTATGTTATATATAGCACTAGCGACCCGCCCCGGCTTCGCTCGTGTGCAATATTATACATATAAACCTTCCTCTTGAATCACTCTATCTATTTAAAAAAATCGCATCAAAATCCGTTGCGTAGTTTTAAAGATTTAAGCGCACATAGGGATATAGGGACAGAAAAAGCGACTTTGTTTTATACTATGTAGATTGTAGTGATTTATTTAATCTTAAATAGTACAAAAATACATTGTGTACTTTTTTTACAACAAAAAGTAGACAGGCCGACTTTATGTCATAGGTCTTTTCACGAACTATGTTATATATAGCATAGCATAGCATAGCATATATTGTAGCCTTATAATGTTCCCACTGCTGGGACTCAGGCCTCCTCTCTAGGAGAGGGAATGGGCCGTAACCTACCACGCGGGTTCAGTGCGGGTTGGTAAATGCCATATATCTTTGAATTTTTGGTTCTAGGACATGTCGGTTTAACCTCACGATATTTTCTTTCACCGTTTCGGGATATCGTGTCCGTGAGCGATGTCTATGTGTGCGTTGCTCGAGCGCGATTTGTATGTATGTAGATTGTCTTCTGTACATATCTATTTTGTGCCTGAATTCTGATTGTACACACAATATTGAAGATGAGCTCTGGCTTATCTTTAGTAGGTAATTAATGTAGTGTCTGTTAAAAAAATAACAGCGATTTTGTATAGGTAATTACGTCACGAAAAAAGTATTAAGTAGTTAGGTACTTATTTAGATACTTAAGGTGGTGCATCACGACACACATTTTCACTGTTTTTCATACAACCGCTCATAACTGATTATGACGTTATTATACATTTTTAATTAGATATTTTGGAAATACAGTATCTTGTGGATATTATCTAGGCTTCTATTGAAATTAATTTATAAATTTGTGTAAAACTAATCCAGTAAATACCTCTGAAAATCTCCTATTTTGTATGAACTTTGACACTTCATAATTTGCCTAAAAATTAAAAAAGTAAAAAAAAAAAAACTATAGAAGCCTTGCAAATTTTATTAAGATTCTAAATGACTCCAATTTTTTTCAAAAACTTTCAAGGGTTTAAAAAAAACAGCTATTTCCTGGAGCAAGTTTTGTGAAATATTCGAGTAAATCTCGGAATTGCCGAATACTAACAGAGTTTTCAGGCGTCTCTTTTTTGCGTTGCCTTTTCGTCAACCACCGCAATGGATTGCGTTAGATCAGTGGTTCCCAAACTTATTTTGTCTACTGCCCACTTTGAGAATAAATATTTTTAGCGCCCCCATTTTTTCACCTATTTAAAAACCACTATAACTTCAAATTAAATTAATTAATTATTGTGACCTAGATATGTATATTATGTATATTAACGGGTCTTTCTGGGTCTCTTCCCGCCCCCCTTGAGACCTGCAGCGCCCACAAGGGGGCGTTATCGCCCACTTTGGGAAAGACTGCGTTAGATGAAGTAACAAGCTTTTAAAGCATTTTCGATGTTTACGATAGGCGAGTGGAAAAGGAACCTCTTAAAAGTATTAAATAGTTAGGTACCTAATTAAGTACTTAAAAGTAATTACATAGGTAAAACATCTGCAAAGACAATCGCTGATGAGCGTCATTGACCGGGCGATTAACTCAAATACTTCATTATTGTACTCAACAATTCGATCCACTTTATATTTTTTAGGGTACCGTGCCTCAAAAGGAAAAATCGGAAAATCACTTTGTTAGCTGTCTGTCCTTTTATCTCCAGAACGCGTGGAGGTATCGAGTTCAAATTTATTTATTTATTTATTTATTAGGAGAACCAACAGCTACAACAAAAGGATAACAATAGTATAATAAACATACAGCCAATTACAGGTTCTCACGGGTAGAAATAGTTAAAATAATAGAAAGCTTACGATCACTAAAGCACATAAAAAAGAACATAGTTAAATGTAATTAAACATCCCCTAAAGTACAATCAGCACTATGCATTTTTGAAAAATTTGGTATTCAGCTGAGTGCGTGCAGAATAAGTTTTTGTGTTAAACGGGTCAAAAGAGAACTCCTTACAAAGAACATTAAAGTCCTTACTCGGTCGCACCATGTACGAGTTTCGCCTGTAATTAGTAGAAGAAGAAGGAATAGAGATGGGCGGATTAAATCTAACCGATCTCTGGGGAACATTAAAGCGTAGTTTGTGTAAGAGATCAGGACAGTCAATCTCACTAGATATAATTTTTAGTAGGAAAGTACAATCTGCTAATCGACGGCGATTTATAAGTGGCTGTAAATGGAATTTTTTGCAAAGATTTAAGTAATTATCAGAATGGTATGGTATACGCAGCCACTTAAAACTATATTTTCAGGTCTGCGAACTCTTGATGCTGTAAAACAAATCAATCTTGTAAGTTAAGTTTATATGGCAAAAAAACGTACATTTCGACTCTCTTGTGGAAATCAAGATTCATAGGGTACTTCCGGCATGAAGACAGGTCTTACAGCACAAGTATATGAATAAATCTGAAAACTTTTATTGTTACGTCGCATTTTTTTCTGCGTTTCGGAAATATCTTCCGTGATATGAAGATACGGAAATTGAACTATTTACATCGTTTTAGTTTATTTATGCACATAATTATATGTAAATTTTATTTTTATCAATAAATTGAACAACAGATTTTACATAGGTAAATTTGTACAGAACACTCAGGACGCGAGGCCCATCTAGCACTTGGCCAGTTTTTTATCTGGTAAAGAGTTGTCAAGTTTGAATTGTATTCATTGTATATTTCAAATACTATTTACGGTACCTTGAAGCTATAAAAAATAACGGTTCTAAGTAAACGCAATAAAAAAACAGATTTTACTACTTGTAAATAAATCCAAACTCCAAACCTATAAAGTACATACCTCATGATCATGTGCCTACAATAAAAAAAATGCAAATAGCAAGGTCTCACAACACGAAGTACTACTAAATAACGGAACCTTTTTTGAGATGGGAAATTATCAAATCTCAATCAATTATCAAATTAATGATCAAATTTCAATCAATTAACAAATTAATCATCAAATCTCAATCAATTATCAAATCAATCATCAAATCTCAATCAATTATCAAATTAATGATCAAATCTCAATCAATTATCAAATTAATCATTAAATCTCAATCAATTCTCAAATCTTAAACAATCCAAAATAACGGAATCCCCATAGTACGAGCACAAACTTACTATTGGCCAGTAGATAAGTATTTTGAAGTCTGCCGACAAACACTACGTAAAATTGTCTATTTGATAAATTGCGAACAATTAACTATTAAATTGATGGTGATGTCGCATACACAACTACTGTAGTATTAAAACAATATTTTGTACTAAAAGATCTTTTATAATTAATAGTGTATTGTCAACAAGCAAAAAACAAATTAAATGATAGTAAATAGTATAGTCAAATTAGGTCATTTTTTAATAAAGATTGGATTAAATTCTCTGGAGAGGCAAAAACGTTTCTGATGGTTTTGTAGGAATGAAAAATGGTGTATAAAAAATAAAAATCATTTTGCACCCCTACGGAAGGGGGTGAAAACTGTTAATTGGTTATTATTAACCAGACAATACAGGTGTGCTCAGCGTAATTTTTTATATGGTATATTACACCTCAATCTACATTATTACATTTTATTTATTTTAATCGGACCAAAGCAGCGTTAAATAAAAAATAAAATAAATAAAAATGTTATTTTTGGTCATTGCGGCTTTAGGGAAAATAGTGTAGTTTTGCAAACTGAGGAAAGGATTTATACATTTTGACCTAATACATGATTGATTTTGCACCCTAGTGCGACGTACGGAAATTAGTTTTTCACGATTTTTGGCTGTTGTACTTCGGGGGAAATTAGTGTAGTTTTGAAAATCATCACAATCATATTCATTTGGTTTCCTTTATATTTGCACCCTATAAAAAATTAGAATTTTTATAGGGAACATTCATTTTTCTAGTATTGTAGTAATTGTCAAAGAGCCATGGAAGTGACAAGCGCGCGACACGGAATAATACACTGACAAGAAGAGATAAGCGTCGTCATCACGTATGCGCGTTGTGGGATGTGTTGACGAGTACTCACTGATTGTGAATGCTCTGCTAGTAAGTTTTAGTAAAGAAACCTAAAGTTATTTTTTTATAATACAAAAAAAGAAAAAAAAGGTGTCAGTGTCTTCCAAGCATGTCCTTTATTTATTACAAATACTTAAATTAATTATATTTCGATTGTTTTTGGAGCTATATATAGCATCAAGTAAGGTAGAAATAAAACATTTTACTTTATAGAAAAAAATGTGGAGTAAAATCTCAATAAAATATATGAAAATTACTATCGGCTCCATCTTCACTGCTTCAAGAGTCAGATCGACAGAGAAGATAAGATACGCAATACATGGACACGATGGGAAGAAGGGGGCATTGTAACGGTGCGTCAGAAGATCTGGCGAATGCGCCGCTCGCAAGCCATTCGCGAGCGGCGCACTGCGAATTGCGCGCGTGCATTTCATGTTCGTACGAAAATACACAAAATAACTCTAGGGTTTATTAACTACTAGGTAAACCCGAGGTTTCACCCGCGTTTTTAATTACTGCCGCTCAGAAAGTCGATGTCTGTTTATTGGGATTTATAATGCTATTATCGAAGCAATCCATGTATTTACGAAAAAGTATCTGTTTTTTTATGAAAGAACACCTAATGACTTTTACCACTCTAGGGTGGAGCAAGAAGGTGTGTCAGACTAGTGTGGACCAGGACCAAGGGTTTCCTTTTCAGGCATACCCCGCGGCCCCAACGGGCATCGGCCTTGCTAGGCCCCTACTGTTTTGCAGACATCCCTTTGAGGCATGCGTCCGAAATCTTCACGCGCATTTGATGACTCTGGCTTGGTCCTTAAGTGACTAGCGGACGGTGTGATACCCATAGTTCGTTGTCCGCGACACTGTGCTACTGTGGCCAGAAATTGTCCAGCGACTCTTAAATTCCGGGGCGTCTCCTGGCAGCTGCTAAAGTGTAATGTCCGGTTGCGACCATCTTCTACGCCAGTATTACTGCTTCCAGGCTGAGGTGACCGCATCCCATTTTCTCTGGCCCCGGACCATGGCCTGAACCAGGGCCCGGCGTGCGAGATCGCCGCCGCCGAATGCTTCCACAAGGACACGACGGTGTTCCACCCAAGCGCGGCACACAGTCCGCACAATGGTTACATTAATGGTTCATGGCTGCATGGTTACCTGGGCGTTTCTTCTTGCCAAATTAGAAACAGTTACCTCCCGAAACACCTATGACCGTCGAGGACCTGTGTCAAGTGGAAAACGTGAACGCCCGACGCCTCTGTAGCCAGGTTTCAGACTCCTCACAAAACCGTGACAGTAAGTGCATTCTGCCGAGATTGTGGTACCCAGCGTACTCAGGGCTAGGTTGCGACAGTCGCTGTCCCTATATTGACATGAGATTCTTCAGGAGCTCTGTCCACAGTGCACGATTTGTCCCGACGTTACAACCCCACGCACCATTTGTAGTTACGCAATCGCACGTAACGACTATACCACAGATCCAGAAACAGCTAGCGGCAGGTCATTCTGGATAACTACGTCATGTTCATCACGCAGAATGCCAGAAACTTGGTCTACGAGCTACACTTCATGGAACAAACAACAGAGAATTTGTTGTATCAAATCCCGATCCGTCTAAAACTATTTTAATGCTAATGGCATCACCAACCACCGTGATGAGATCGTCACTTTCCTCGACCATCAGCAAGATATCCTCCTGGAGACAATTACAACAACAACAAAACAAGACATCATCCAGGAAACATTCCTCAAATCCCACCGCAAAGATCTTAAAATTGCCAACTATCGCGTAACTCACAATGATAGGACTCACTGTCACGGTGGTGGCATCCTCCTTTACTACAGAATGGAACTGTACTGTATTATTCTAGCTCCACCCGCACCACTATCTCTCCATGAATACTTGGCTTGTCGAGTAGGCATGACTGGTCTTCAGTCGATCACTGTCATCTCCGCCTACTACCCGCCATCCTCTTTCTCGCCTCATATGCCAGACAATTCGCTCTCACCAGCGGACTCACTGCCCTCATTGGCTTGAGTGACTTCGTTATATTAGCGGGCTAAAAGCAAGACCACCAACCCTAGAGGAAGGAATAAAGCTTGACTGTGCTGCGTTCCGCTCGCTGAGACAAGACGCTCAGTCATACATACCCATATCACTTTCTGGCAACTTCATAACTAAAAGGTTGCGTTCTATTGAAAAGTCCTCTGTACTTACCTCCCCGCCCCGATAAGAGTGTCGCTTTTAAAGCCTCTTTTTTTACCCTAGTCCTCGAGTACATCCAAAGGATGAACCCTAGTTTTTATTACAATTTAGCCTTATACTCGTATTTAGACTAATAAGTTCCGGCCAATTCAGTTCGGAGCCAATTCTACCCGGTTCCATCTATCCGGGGTGTGACCGTGTCGATTACCGACCACTTTGATCTTCTTGGGGTATCGCTGTCATCTACTCTCAATTTCGGCTCCTACATCGAGGCAAAAGCTGAAATGGCAGCCAAAAAATTGGGGATCTTAGCAAAGGTGAGACAGTATTTTACGCTGGAACAGCTGCTCAATCTCTATCAAGCGCAAGTTCGATAGTTTATGGAATACTGCTCTCATCTTTGGAATGGGTCTCCCAAACACCAGCTTGATGCACTAGAGTCCAATTGAGAAGCAATCCAAGAACACACACAAGGCAATGATATACTTGTCAAGTCAAAATTCCAAAGGCATCATCGTCATCAAGAGCATCGATGTCGAGTTGCTAGCCTGTCGGTTTTCTATCGTTTACATTTTGGAGACTGTATTGTGTATTGCAATTGCACAATTTACTTAAATCCGCCAAGTCGGCGCGGGCGTTGCGCTACTGGTACATGGTGGCCATCCCACCCATACGTACAAAGCGTTTTAGGAACACATGCGTACATCTAAGGATTGGAATTCTCTGCCGGAGTCTGTGTTCCCTGATACCTACAAATTAGGGGTCTTTAAGCCAAGAGTGAATGGTTGCTTCTAGGCAAGCGTGCTCCATTCTCGGCCACATCTTCGCTAGCCTATCCATAATAAAAAAAAAGAATTAGTAAGTAATTTAATAATATCCTAAACTAATAAATTGTCTGTACTAAGAATGTGTCCAATAACACTTTCAACGACTCTGAAAAAGCGGAATGAGTAGCCGACAGCCTTGAATCCCAATGCTCGCCCAGCTCTCAACTAGTAGACTTAGTCCACATCGACATGATGGACGCTGAAGTAGAACGTACTCGCTGTCCGACCGTCCGGCAACTGTCTGGTTCGTGCCCAAGACGTCGACGGCGCGCACTGTTCCCGCACGCCTCAAGGAGTTGTCTGCAACAGGAGGGGCCCAGCTGGGTCGAAGCCTACTGGAGCCAGGGTTATCCGAAAGGAAATTCGAGCCCCGGTATGAAGAGGCTAGAAGGAACGGCCAACCCGTTTTTAGTCAGTAAGAGTCTGACACTATCTCCCGCTCCACCCAAGAGCCGAGGCTGTCATAAGATGATTTTAGCCCACCGTAAAAAAAGTATAACGTAGAAAATAGTCGCTTAGTTTGTTAGATAATTAAGAATATTCTGGCTCTGAACACTCAAATTTTGTTTCATTTTCTGTAATAATCGTCAAGTACCTATTGTGTATTTTGTTTGTTTGTTTTGTGTATTTTTGGACACAAAGAAATAAATTATTTATCACTGAAAAAGAATATAGATTATATTGATATATTTAAAAATATCGATATATCGACAGTCCGTTAATTTAAAAAATATCAACAGTCCGAATCTAAGCGCATACAATTTGCACGCTAACTTGCTGAGCCCCGCCGCCGCCCGCGCCGCTGCTTCGACCCCGCGTTCGCTCTGCGAACGTCACGTGGCGCAGTATGTATCCACGTTAAATCTACATAAACTTCCAGTTATATATTTCTTATTTTTATTAAGTGCAAATGTAGAATATTTAGAATACATTATATATAAAAAAATCCATGACTACACTAATTTGCCCCGAAGTACAATTTACAAATATTTTAAAATACTGGTTTCCCTGGGGTGCAAAAGGGTGCAATTATAACTGGGTGTTTATGATGCTTTAAAAAGCTTATTATGAGTTTGCACCAACAGGCAAAATTTCCCTTGAGCCGCAAATTAAAAATAATGATTTATTAGTGGTTCATACACCTCACACTTTTTTCGCAAAAAGTAATTATACACCAAAGGTGTATCTACAGATATCTAAACTTACCACAACTAGTTACTAATGAAATTTCAAAATTTTGGGACTTTAATGTTAATACCTAATATTAAACGATGTTCCGTACGCAACAGGAATGGTGCAAACTCAGAGATGACTTATATTAATGTCTTCTAATGATTCCACAAAAAATTACAACTACACGAATTAAGTCCAATCTTTTTGCTAATTTGACTAGACTAAAAGCCTCAGAGAGCAGTGGTAGCCGAGAGAGAGCAGTGGTGGCCGAGTGAGAGCAGTGGTGGCCGAGAGAGAGCAGTGGTGGCCGAGAGAGAGCAGTGGTGGCTGAGAGAGAGCAGTGGTGGCCGAGAGAGAGCAGTGGTGGCCGAGAGAAAGCAGTGGTGGCCGAGAGAGAGCAGTGGTGGCCGAGAGAGAGCAGTGGTGGCCGAAACTTCGTGAAGTTTTTGTTACACGGTGTCTTAGAACCAAAAATTCGAAGACTTGTGACGTTCACCAACCTAGGCTTGCGTGGTGGATTTCAGCCCATTTCCTCTCTTAGAGAAGAGGTCTGAGTCCCAGCAGTGGGAACATTGAAAGGCTGATTATGCTGACCTGCTATATAGCCTCAGATACATTACGGGATAAGCAGAGGAGATGGCCGCATGCGTGAGGGAACGGACTTTCCCGAGTCACCGGGATTCCGATCCCGATTTCCGGCCACCGCAGGCGCAGGCTCGCGGACAGCGAGCTATGGGTAGCTCGACGTCCGACCGTCGGGTAACCGTCCGGACCGAGCTCAAGTCGCCTTAAGGTAGGTCGTAGCGGCCAAGAGGGTAAAGCTTACATCAAGGATCTCCTAGGAAAGCAAGATTCGCCTCCCCAGTAAAACGCTCCTGTCGCTTCTGCTAGCCAGTAAAAGTCTGACACTATCTCCCGCTCCGCCCAAGAGCAGGGGATGTAATTGAATTATTTTTCCACCTAAAACGAATTTTACGTCTTAAACATGGTTTTTCTTCCACAGTTGGTTCCGCTGGTGCCTCTGTTTGTTCGTGCTGGCCATGATCGCTCTGTACCTGTACCTGGATGTACGACACGAGCCGGAGAGGCTCATCTCCATGCTGGGACTCTGTATTATTATGATGCTAGGTGAGTAAAACCACTCCTAGCATAATCAGCCTTTTAATATTCTCACTGCTGGGACTCAGGCCTCCTCTCTAGGAGAGAGATGATCCAGCATGCGGGCACAGTGCGGATTGGTGAATGTCACATGTCTTCGAAATATGCCGTCGTTTCCTCACGATGTTTTTCTTCACCGTTTTGAGAGCAGTGGTGATGAAATAAATTACACAAAGTAATGCACCTGGCTGGGTTCGATCCCGTGGCCTACAACTCGTATTCTTGGCCATTACCACTCGGTAACCACTGTTTAATCACTGTCAGTCACGTGGTCAGAAAAAAGATTCGGGGGCATGGCCGACTCGAAGCGTTCGACGTAAGCAAAAGGATTATAATTTGGCTAGCTGGCAGGCTTGCGAGTGAGAAAGAAGGATGGAGCTGATACACTCTACAACGTGTAACGTTAAATGCGCAAAAACTCAGACACCCCAAATGATTTTCGATTGACCTAATTATGTGAGAAAAAAATCATAAAAAAAATTAAAGGTTTTATGAGCAGATTTAGTTTGTTTAAAATTCATATCTGCATTGAAATAAGACCTTTTATTATCCCGTGTATGAGAAAATTTGATTGGATTACAACCATTTGTGTTTGTTTACCTATTTGGGCGGGTTTGCGCATGATGGTTGATGATGATGACTTGACCTATTCATAAATAGACAGGTCGAAGTTTTTAATGAAGATTTTTTTGAAAAATGTTACCTATATTAAAAAGTAGTTTAATTGATTCTGCTCGTTATTCTGATCAAAATAATTTCAGGTTTTGCGCATTTAACGTTACACCTTGTTTAATGCCCCATTTCTTTAACAGTTTAGGTCGTAAAATGGATCGCGTTAAGAGCTCCTGGTAGAGCTTCTAATATGGTTTCAAACAACCTTTGTGTCCAGGTTTCGTGTTCTCCGCGCACCCTGGGCGAGTAAACTGGCGGACGGTGTCCACGGGTCTTCTAATCCAGTTTGTGTTCGGCATCATCTTCATCAGGTGGACTCCTGGAAGAGTAGCGTTACAGTGCTTCTCTGATAAGGTAAACTTGATAACTGCGCTTAGAGTCACGTGGTAAGAACCATAACATCCCATTTTGTCACTTCGCATCATGACATCTTAGGTCCACCATTTCCATACAAAATATGGCGTCAAAAAACTCTTCTGCATCGCTGTCGACTAGTAATATGCTCAAAAGACTGGCGGCATTGTCGCACAGCACTATAAAGTAAAGCTTATCCTCTGTTCTGGATAAAAGCCAGCTCTTGCGTCGCGCGAAGTGACAACAAGGTATTTAGATAGTTCTTTAAACAGGGTGTAAGGGACAGGTCCCCGCAAACTTTGAGGGCTTGCTCAGTACCTAGACGAAACTGAACAACCTTCCATAAGATTTTTTTCCCGGAAACAAAATAATAAAATCAACTTCTCCATACAAACTGTTCAATCATTTCATAATTTTGTGTGTAGAGGCCGTTTTTTTTTTTTATAAATAAAAAAAAATCTTGTGAAAGGTGGTTCAGTTTCGTCTTCTGTTCAAGCCCTTAAAGTTTGCGGAGATCTATCTCTTACACCCTGTACAATTTGCGAGCATTTGGAACCCATGATCCGATGGTTTCAATCCCAAACGTCACCGAAATATAACTGTAAATAAGGTTGTTATATCGCCGCTGGAGGTTCTTCGCAGCCGCGGCGGCAGCGAAGACTTGACTCTACTGTGTTTCTATATTTCTTCAGGTAGCAACATTCCTGTCTTACGGAATCGAAGGAGCTGCTTTCACTTTTGGAGATCTGCTCGTGAGAACTGAAAAGGTCTTCGCGTTCAGTGTGAGTATTGTTTATTATTCATCATCATCATGACTGGCATTTGACTAGCCTGTTGGTCTAGTGGTTAGTGACCCTGACTGCTATGCCGGAGGTCGTGGGTTCGATTCCCACCCAGGACAAATGTTTGTGTGATGAGCATTTGTTCTGTGTCTGGGTGTAATTTATCTATAACTAGCTTTTGCCCGCGCGGCTTCGCTCCCGCTCTTCCTTACTCCACCCTACTATACCCAACTCTACCCTACTCTACCCTACGCTACCCTACTCTACCCTACTCTACCCTACTCTACCCTACTTTACCCTACTCTACCCTACTCTACCCTACTCTACCCTACTCTACCCTACTCTACCCTACTCTACCCTACTCTACCCTACTCTACCCTACTCTACCCTACTCTACCCTACTCTACCCTACTCTACCCTACTCTACCCTACTCTACCCTACTATTCTACCCTACCCTACCCTACTCTACCCTACTCTACCCTACTCTACCCTACTCTACCCTACTCTACCCTACTCTACCCTATTCTACCCTACTCTACCCTACTCTACCCTACTCTACCCTACTACTCTACCCTACTCTACCCTACTCTACCCTAATTTTTATTTTTTTTCCATAAGAACCTTCTCCTCACAATAACAATCACAACAAAAAAAAAATCAGCCAAATCGGTCAAGCCGTTTTCATGCCAAGTCGTGACAACGGAAAACGGGGGTCATTTTTATAATATGTATAGATATAGATATAGATATAGATATAGATATAGATATGTATGTATTTAGAAATATATAAGTATGTTTATCAGTTGTCTAGTACCCATAACACAAGCTCTGCTTAGCTTGGGACTAGACGGCGTTGTGTGATAGTTGTGGAATATAACTGAAAATTAAAAAAAAAAAAAACAAAAATTAAAAAATTATCATCATTTCAACGGAAATACGTACATCGGCTTATGTCCTACATAGGCCTCCCCAAGAGTCACCATAACGAACGGTTCTGTGCGTCTCGCATCCATCGGATTCCCGCAACCCTCACCAGGTCATCGGTCCACATCGGACCTTCCTACGCTGAAATATAGATATAGAATATAATACTTAAATCTTTGAGTATAATGGTGGTTTTATCGCTGACAGTGATATCTACCAGACAATCTTAGGTTGGATAACAACCTTTTTATAAAAAAAAATAACCGACTTCACTAAAAAATTGAATTGAATTTGAGGAGTTCCTTCGATTCCGCCAAGATTCCATCGTTAGATCCCAACTTGGTGACTATGGGACCATTTAGCAAGTAACCGACCCGAGTAGCCTTTCCAACAAAAAAATATTTTTTCAAATCGGTTGGCAAGCGACGAAGTTATGCGCGAACAAACATAAAAAAAAAATACAAACATCCGAATCGAGAACCCCTCCTTTTTTAGAAGTCGGTTAAAAACGGGTAGACTGCGGTGTACTGCTAGATATTTTGAGAAAGAGTTCAATCGTCAAAGACTCAGCTGGGTCGCGTTCGGGAAGCTGCGCGATATGTTTTCGTCCGTAATACCACCGTGCTGCTAGTGATGAAACATGATCGCTCCTAATGAGCCTCATCAGAAGGCATAAAGAGCAATGGAGAGGGCTATGCTCGGAGTTTGTTTGCTTGATCGAATCAGGAATGAAGATATGTCCAACAGTGGTCGTCTTTCGGCTGAAATGATGATAATGATTCTATCTCTAACTACAAACATCTAATCCTTCCTTCTTCCCTTCGCAGACCCTCCCAGTAATCTTCTTCTTCAGCATGCTGGTGGAGGTGCTGTTCTACTGGGGCGCGCTGCAGTGGTTCTGCCTGAAGTTGGGACACCTCCTTAGGACAGCCACCGCCACCACCGTGTGTGAGAGTGTCATCGCCGTTGGAAATGTGTTTCTGGGGATGGTAAGTTTTCACCGGCCTCATAATATAGTTTGAACTGACTAAAACAGAAATTGACGTGTAAAAGTGATTTATTAAAACATTTATTATTTGCCTACTGAGCAAGTCTTTTAAGTTTGCAGAGACCTCTCCCTAACACCCTGTATAACATGTAATATAATAAACGCATTTCCTGAATTATCAGCTATTTTTAGCCTTCGTCAGATTAGTCGGACGAGTGTTTTCGTGTCCTGTTCGCCAGGGTCGTGTGTTCGCGACTGGGTACTCCATCTCGTTTAGCTCTTCAATCCCCAAAGGTGACAGTAGAGCTGACGAGATGGAGTATTTGGTCATAGATGTATGATCCTTTAAGTTTCCTTTTCTTTAAGTTTCCTTTTGTATGTGTGACGGTGTACAATAAGGTATATAATAAATAAATATGATCCTGGCGGAATAATCGCGAAAGTGTTTGTCGGATATTTATATAGAGTTAAAATAGGTTCTTTTTGTTTATCATAAAATAATCAAAATATCAATAATTTAGATTAAAAAAAATTACCTTTTATGATTAAGTCTTGATAAATCTTGATTGCGTCATTAGCGTGTTTTGGTTTTGTGTGCATATCTATAAATACCAATAAGGTAGAACTTACACTGCTCACACGTGTACACACGTCGATCTAGGCGCGGTGGTCTCCATACAGCTTATATGGAAACTAGACTTGTAGAGCTACAGGATCAAGTCTTGATCCACGCCACGCGACGTCAAATCGGCCCCGGCCCTCTAGCCATGTTACAACTGTTTCTCTTGCTTCGAACGCTTCCAGTTGGCCATGTTCCCTATTCTTTAGTTCTGACCACGTGACTGAGCGTTGAGATGACGTCATTTCCGTACATTTAAAGTTTTCTACTAGCGTTAGCTATTGCAGATCATCAACTTGGCTAGGAGTAGAGGCGTGTTACACGTGTGCGTCGGTCTAATGTAGTTCTAGCTATACCGTAGCGCTACCAGCGTCGTGCGTCAACAGATGCTCATATTATTTGCTTACAATTAGGAAAGGGTTGGGTCGAGTGTCCCATTGTGGGGCACTGGAATAAGGTACACATTTCGGGTGGTGGCCTTTTTACAAGCTTTTATTTAGTTTCACCTGGCCCGATGTTTGTCTGTAATCAAATTTAGCAAATATTTTCAGTGTAATTGATTACTGTTCAGTAATGTGGGAGTCCACAAATGTCTATTTCATACAAGTATGTTGTGTAATGCGTGGAATACGCACGCAGGATGCATTTTTTGCATTTTTCTGCATGCGGAGCAAACCAAATATTAAAAATACCATAAGGTAAAGTCTACAAATCCGTGATAAGGCCTGTCATACTGTATGGAAAAAGATTGCATGTAGCAGAGATGAGAATGTTGAGATGGATGTGTGGTCTGACGAGAAAGGATAAAGTGAGAAATGAGTATATTAGGGGAAGTTTGAAAGTGGCGCCAGTGACTGAAAAGTTGAAAGGAAATCGTTTGTCTTGGTATGGAAGTAAAGAGGAGAGATGAAACGCATGTTCCTAAAAGAGTTATGAATTTACATGTGGATGAATGGAGACGGAGAGGAAGGCCAAAGAAAAGATGGATGGATTGTGTGAGAAGTGATATGAATAAAAAGGGAGTTTTTAGTGATAGCGTGACGAGTGACAGGACAGAATGGAAGAAAAAAACGTGTTGCGCCGACCCCCAATAAAACGGGATAAGGGCAGCAAGATGATGATGATGAAAAATACCATAAGGATGTTTTTAATATCGCCCTGTAGCGTCCTGTAATAATTAAGTGGTATGTTCAAAGTCCTCACTTTTCAGACGGAGTCAGTGCTGCTGATAAAGCCGTACCTCGCTCTGCAGACGCCATCAGAGCTCCACGTCGTCATGTCTTCTGGATTCGCGACTGTGTCAGGTAAGAAAATTCCAGGCCTGCTAAAACTTCACAATCAATATTGTTCTTTTTTACCGTGTCACTAAAAAATATACGATGTTAGTTATATTAAAGTTAAGTTAAGGTTATCTAATATATAAAACTAGCTTTTGCCCGCACGGCTTCGCTCCCGCTCTTCCCTACTCTACCCTACACTGCTCTACACTACACTACTCTACAGTACTCTTCTCTACACTACTCTACCCCCTACTCTACCCTACACTACTCTGCACTACTCTACACTACTCTACTCTACACTACTCTACCCTACTCTACCCTACTCTACCCTACTATACCCTACTATACCCTACTCTACCCTACCAAACTTCACATAAACCATCTACTAAATAGTCCGAACAAAGCCTAAAAATTTGGTTTGGATAGGTGAGCCCGATCTTGAGTTATAAAATAACAACGAAAAGTGGCATTGATTTTTATATATATAGATTTCCATGTCACAATGTTAGTTACCGTACTCCTCCGAAACGGCTTTACCGATTTTTACCAAATTTTATATGCGTATTCAGTAGGTCTGAGAATTGGCTACTATCTATTTTTCATACCCCTTAGTGATAAGGGTTTTTCATCCTTAAATTTTTATTTTTGGACAAAAATTTTTGTTTTTATTTTTTTATAATGTGGCATTAAAAAATACATACAGCCCTAAGTTTTTACTTTTTTATCACCAACCCCTATTTTTTTATACCAAAAAATAATTTATAAGGCAAAACAACGTTTGCCGGGTCTGCTAGTAATTATATATTAAGAGTATAGTAAGTGGATTTAAAGGTCAGCGGGGCTCTATCCGGCCAGACATTGTACAAGGGACTACCTGTACGATGGTATGTTTTATTTTTGCAAAATTAAATAAATAGGTACGTTGTCATACCAATGGTTATCTCGTTTACGGTTAGGCATTACATTGGTATTTGGGACAATAGATAACTGTAAGATATCAGACAAAACTGGATTTTGATGTGAACCGGTTTAAAATAGGTTCTTTTTAAATATATCAACTAATATATAAACTAGTGCTTGATTGCGATCCCACCTGATGGTAAGCAGTGACGCAATCGTATAAAGAAAAAAAAAATTTTATACCGCGTTACACATCAAAGGACCGACAACTTTCCTGCAGCGGTCTTCCCGTCCGATTATAATTTAGGTGTCTTCAAAAACTAGTGCCCCTCACCATCAACGATTGCATCACTGCTTACCATCAGGTGGGATCGCAGTCAAGTTTATATTCATAAAAATCAAAAAAAAAACACTACGCTATGTCTAACCTAGGTGTGAATTTACCTATATATTGCAAAATAGTGTATAACATACTATATATATCAAATTATTTGATGAAGTAATAAGACAAATTATAATATAAGCACAGATATAGATAGACATAGATAACGCAAGTATCACGATCTGTATGAAAACCAAGCGTGCCATTTTTTGACAATAGTTCAGGCGGTACAGGTATTTGAGTATGCATAATGTGAGTACCGAATTTTGCCAACGGATTTAAGTGAAGAAAAGGTCAAAGAATAATAATGTGAATCTTGCCGGTCGATTTTTGGTCCATATTTTTTTACACCCTCTTCTCTTATTCGTAAAGGGAATGTATTGAGTACATGATATGAAATCATTTTAATGATTATTTTTGTAACAATTTATAGTTTTTTGTAATGGTAAAAGTCAGGATTGATTCTTAAATAATAAAAAAAAAATCAAAAATGAAAGTAATAAATTTTTTTATTAATAAAAAAAATTCTTGACTTAAATCCGTTGACGAAATTCGGTACTCACATTGTGCATACTCACTTACCTCTAGCGCCCGGTCTATAACCTATTATGTAGTAATTATGTAATACGATAGTCAGTTTTGTTTTTCTCAAATTTGGTATTACCTACCAGGTATTATAGCGCGTTTCACTTAAGAAGTTCCTTTGGCGTAATGTTGGCTCCGCTGTCTGTCTACAGAAAAAAGAAGGGAAAAAAGGAAAAAGTTGCCTACTCTACCAAAATTGTTCCCCGAAATGCGAAACGAAATCGATTTTTACGGTAGTTGCAACACTTTTAGGAGAATTATGAGGGGAATGGGATTTTATTTAAAAAAAAAGCAGGCCTAAAAGTAAAATAAAACAAAAAAGGCAGTTGTTAAAAGTAACTAAGTATCAGTTAATCTCCCTAATATTAAGTAATTTAATTGCTAAAAATATTGCAACACTGTTTATCCGTATTGCCAACTTATTACGGCAAAGGAACCTCTTAAGAAGGTCCTTTTCCACTCGCTTATCGTAAACATCGAAAATGGTTTAAAAGCTTGTTACTTTATTTAATGCAATCCAACGCGATGTTTGACGAAAAGGCGAAAAGAGAGATAACGCCTGGAAACTCTGTTAGTATTCGGTAATTCCGAGATTTACTCGAAAATTTCACAAAACTTGCTCCAGGAAATAGCTGTTTTTTTTAAACCCTTAAAAGTTTTTGGAAAAAGTTGTCGTCATTTAGAATCTTAATAAAATTTGCAAGGTCTCTAGAGGATTACTTTTTTGACTTTTTTATTTTTTAGGCAAATTATGAAGTGTCAAAGTTCATACAAAATAGGAAATTTTCAGAGGTTTTTACTAGATTAGTTTTACACAAATTTAGAAATTGGTTTCTTTAAAAACCTAGATAACATCCACAAGATACTGTGTTTCCAAAATATCTAATGAAAAATGTGTAATAACGTCATAATCAGTTATGAGCGGTTGTATGAAAAACAGTGAAAATGTGAGTCATGCCACCATAAGTGAAACGCACTGTACAAATGGTGTTAGATTAAAAATAATTAATTACGCATATAACTGACGTCTGACTAGCGCTATATACAGATGCAGACTGAGCGCGAGAGTGGCCACTTACGGTTTTTGTACCTACGTAAGCTAGGCACGCAGTTGCTCTTGCGTTATCTATCTATGTCTATCTATATCTGTGAATATAATCGTTTGGTGTTGTACAGTGCCGCGTTTACTGATCCGATCGCGAAACGTATGATTGATTGTGATCGTAACTTATCTACCTGACATAGTTTAAATAACAAATTGGCTATTTGATAACAAAAATGATACCCTTACATACCTACCTCATTTAAGATAGTTTACGCAATATTATCTACTAGCTTTTGCCCGCGGCTTCACCCGCGTACATAACCCCAGGATAAAAAGTATCCTACGTGTTATTCTGGGATATGGTCTACTCGTGTCCAAGTTTCATCGATTTCCGTTCAGTAGTTTTTACGTGAAAGAGTAACAAACATCCATACATCCATCCATACATACAAACTTTCGCATTTATAATATTAGTAGGATAAGTACTATACAACGTGTAACTTTAAATGCGCAAAACCTCAGACACCCCAAATGATTTTAAATTCAATTAACCTAATTCTGTGAGAAAAAAAAACATTAAACTTTTTTAAACCATTATTTATTTATTTATAGTACTGCCACATCACCTACATTTAACATTATTGAAAAACAATTGTATTACTATGGTCTGATGTACGTGACAATGAGGGCGTACATAGCATTTACAATTTTACAGCTCATATGAATATATAAACAACACAAAATATACAATAAAATTAAAATTTAAGTCAAAATTAATTATAATATAAATGTCGCAATTTAATTAATACAATATAATTTAATTTAATATGATTTAATTTAATGTCAATTAATTCAATGTACTTAATTATAATAGAACTTAATCTTTAAAAAACAATAATCTAATCAAACAATTTACATTCAAAAGCCGAGAATGCCTTTTACTTTTTTCTTAAAGTCACGTGGTTTATCGTGGAACAACCATTCTCAGGTTGACGACATAGGTACGAGTCGGAAAGGGACCTCTTAATTTAAAATTGTGTACTTACATCGGAATGCAATGTATTACATAATCTGTCACATAATCTCCTCTAAGTATACACACTCATATTTTATCAGCACTCATTTTTTTGCTATCATTCCGTTATCATATAATAATATAAATACTTTTCATATCTTAGTTAAGTACATCTCATATATAAATAATTTTGATTATAATCTTAATCTACTAGTGGTAGAAAAGAAAAAACTTTGTAAACGTAAAATAAAACAATAAATTGTATGAAATTCGGAACTGCATTTGGATTAAATTCAGAACAGAAGCATTTCGATAAAGACTGGAACATTAGTATTTGGACGAAATTCGAAACATTAGCATTGAGATCACTGATATTATACTTTAGATGAAATTCGGATTAGCATTTGGACAAAATTGGAATAAGTATTAATATTTGGATGAAAATGGTAACATTAGCATTTGGATTAAATTCAGAACATAAGCATTTGGATGAAGTTCGAGGCATAAGTAGACCATTCACGATGGCCTGATTAAGGACCCTCCTGGTTTATCTCATAAGACTCAGGGTATACCCCTTTAAAGTATCATCAGGGAGGAGCTCTAACAGGCTTAGCACAGAAGAGGTTCTGGAGTGGTCTCGTCTTAGACGGGACCTTTTAGAAGTAATGGGATCCCTTCTATGTGTTGATTAGTGATCACCGTGATGGTTTTAGTGAGGCAAGAGTCCCACAGTGTCTAGTCTTTCCCTAAAAGACCTGGTATACCTACTCGTATTTTAAAGGTCCTACTACCCCAATAAGAAATAACTACTTACCTATTGAATCAAATCAAATTGAAATAAAGTAGTTAGAAGTTATAGTGAAATTGAAAAAGTAATAATGGAATTAAATGGATTCGTTGATTTCAATTCAATGGGTATGAATGAATTATGTTAATTATTAAACAATTGGTAGGAGAACAGTGGTGGCCGAGTGTTAATGGCTCCGACTTACGAGTTCAATCAAACCCAGCCAGGCGCATTACTTTGTGTAATTTATTTCATCACCACTGCTTTCAAAACGGTGAAGGAAAACATCGTGAGGAAACCGGCATGTCCTAGAACCAAAAATTCAAATCTGGGCCCGCATGGTGGATTACGGCCCATTCCTTCTCCTAGAGAGGAGGCCTGAGTCTCAGCAGTGGGAACATTAAAAAGGTTGATGATGATGACTGAATTATAATGTTGATTATTTACTATGAATGTATTTATAAGTATTTCATTTATATCCCTCTATCACTTTCCATGAAAAGTTCAACTACATCTGACGACCCTGGTTACTTATCTCCTTTGTTGACTGTACATTAAATAAATATCACAGACGACAACATAATCTGTAAATTTTTACCACAGAGGTCCTTCACTTCTGATAATCTTTTGTTAAGAGCGCCCGAGATACATTTTCATACTCGTACAACCCTAAATCTTACATGATTATGATGATATTACACATCATTCTCCAGATATTTTGGACATACATATCAGATATCTTATATTATCTAGGTTTTTATAAAAAAAAACATCTTGTGTAAAACTCATCCAGAAAAGACCTCTGAAAATCTGCTCTTTTCCGTGAACTTTGGCCCTCCATAATATAGGTACCTACTCAGATATTAAAAATAAAAAAAAACCTTTGCACATTTAATCGAGTTCCTGAATGACGATTTTTTTTTTCAAAAACTTGGGTTTAAAAAAAAAACTACAAAACACGCTTTTATAGGAAATCAAACTAAAAAATAAAAATTAAATTAAATAAATTTGGATTAAGAATAGTGTAAATAGGAAATAAATGTATATTACTGTAAAAAAGCGTGGGGTGCATGCATAGTGTCAATAGATATTAACATTTCATTGACAGATATGAGAAAATGGATCAACACTTTGATAATATCTTTAAATGCACCCCACGCTTTTTTACAATAATATACATTTATTTCCTTTTTACACTATTCTTAATCCAAATTTATTGAATTTTATTTTCTGTTTTTTAGTTTGATTTCCTATAAAAGCGTGTTTTGTAGTTTTTTTTAACTATTATTTATTTTCATTTTTTAGTTTTAGTAGAAAGAAATTAATTAATCCCGGCGAATTTAATTAGGATAATCGGATATTTTGATCGCATTATTGCATTGTCATCGATCTTTGACAGGTGTGCAAAGTTTGAATTAAATCTGATCGTTCAAAGTAAGACAAAATCGAGCTCAAAGGGGTCGGTTACAAACATACATATACAAACATACAAACATACGCGTGAAACTAATAAAAGCGTGTTAAAAAGAACACGTATTTCCTGGAACAAGTTTTGTGGAATGTTCGATTAAAACACGGCTTACATAGATACTTAATCTACGTAAGTCTCGAAAATGCGGAAAAATCGTCGAGACTCAATATTTTTGAGACCAAGTCTTCTGGGATGAAAGTACTGGCTACCCTATATACACCTGAGCTTTAGCTTAGCCAGGCTTTGTAGCCAGGGCGCGATCTAAGGGGGGACCAGCCGGGCATTTGGCCAGAGCGGCAAAAAATGAGGGGCAGCAAAATTTACTTAATCCTATCTTTCAACCAACAACTTTCAATCCACACCCAAGTTGAGAATTTTATGTGCCACCTTCCAACCTACTGCAGGTTGGATAGTAGAAATATACTCATGACTTATATGGGTTTGGTAAAGAGCAGCGAGAATCATCTTTGCCCGGAGCGGCTAAATAGCTAGCTCAGGCCTGGATTTAAACAAATTCGGATTACAAAAACAAAAAATGCCATCAAGCAACTTTGGACTCGGTGGAACGGCGTGCGAAAAGTTTTACCCTTTTCGCACGCCGTTCCACCGAGTCCAAAGTTGCTAAATGGTATTTTGCAGCAACTTTCACGTGCATAAAACCGCGCTAGCTAGTTGCTTCAATGAAAAAGAACCATGCTCAGAATGACCTCGTTCTTAATCTGTAATTAAATCTAAAATATGTTTTTTTACTTTTCAAGGTAAAACAAGTAATAAGGTAATTATTGTTATCGTACAGTTTGACGTTTGTATCGATTACAATCTCAATCGAAAACATGATTAAATCATGAATTAGAACAATTGCTTATTGTTTAATATTGTCACTTTAATCGACTTGGTTACCTTAGATCTCTAAATATAAATAAAAATGGATTTACCTGTATTTTCAATATACTTGCTCATAAAGTGACACTTATTGCACTGCGCTTAGGTATATAATGGCACTTGTTACCAAACTGTGACATTTTGAATACCATTACGCACTAGTTCTATAATGGTGTTAAAACTATTTTGTTCAACCTCTCCCCCCCATAATTTTATTACATTTATTTATCGTATCAGGATGGGCGCGCGTCGAACCCCACTAGGAAAAAAAAATCGGCGCATATGAAAAGAGATTTTTACCGCCACAAAAGTTTACTAATTTTACAGTTATTTTCTTTACAAGTGTATTGAAAAAACAAATATTGAGGTCCGTTCTGATGATTACCGTTCTCGGCTTTCTTAAGACCCTCGCCATGGCTCGGGTCTAAATACCGCCTCGACGGTAATCACTAACATTACACACTTATATCATAATCTACTATTACCATACAACTTTGTAAAATCTTTATAGCGGATTTCTATTTAAGGAAAAACTTCTTAAAATGTAGAAATGACTGAGGTTTCATGTACCGTGAAGTGGGATTACCTACTTTAGCACCTTAAAAAGGACAAACTAAGATGATTTTTACTTCATCCCATTATTAAACGGTCCTCGCACACGGGCCTCAAAAAAAAATGCCGCCACAGAACGCTAGAAGCGGCCATAAATAAAAGCTAGAAGCCGCCGCAAAAAACAGTTGAAGCGAGCTACACCTCTTGTGCCCGGTGAAGCTTGAAGCCGCTTCAAGCGTTTTATTGTGGTGGCACCGCCGCAAACGAGCCACAAAAAAAGGCCGCCTCAAAATGAAGAACATACATTTGTGTAAAATTAATCCAGTAAAGACCTCTGAAAATCTGCTATTTTACGTGAACTTTGGCCCTCCATAATGTACCTACTCAGATATTAAAAATATAAAAAAGAACATCCATAGAAGCCTTGAATTAATCGAGATTCTAAATGACGACAATTTTTTTTCAAAACGAGGCACAGGCTCCATTATTTTAGTTGCAGAAAATCCCCCTTTTCATACGCCGCTCTACTATAATATTCATACTGTCATAAAACTCAAATAACAGCCCCCAAACCTCTTCATCATCAGGCACAATCCTGGCCGCCTACATCGGCTTCGGCGCGGAGCCTGCTCACCTTGTGACAGCCAGCGTCATGTCTGCCCCGGCCGCTATCTGCTACTCCAAGCTGCTGATGCCAGAGACCAAGAGATCGCTGACCACCGTGGATAATATTCAGCCTGTAGTGGTGTAAGTAGCTAGTAGATTTTAAATGAATTGGCATCTTGGCCCATAGTCCTGCCTACAAAAAAGATGAAAGAGGGTTAGAAAGGAAATACTTTCCGATTTGTACTACAACGAGGGTCGCCGCTTGTTTCCCACCCTTTAACTCCACTACAGGCAATAATAATAATAAAATGAAATTGAAACAAAAGATGGCATTTTTAACTGACTTCTAAAAAAGGAGGAGGTTCTCAATTCGGATGTTTGTATTTTTTTATTATGTTTGTTCGCGCAAACTTCGTCGCTTGCCAACCGATTTGAAAAAATACTTTTTTGTTGGTGAGGGTTCCTAAATGGTCCCATTGTCACCAAGTTGGAATCTGATGATAGAATCTTGGCAAAATCGAGGGAACTCCTCAAATTCAATTCAATTTTTATTGAATTCGGTTATTTTTTTTTATAAAAAGGTTTTTTATAATTGCCATTTTCCTTCCACAGTCAAGACCAATCAGTTCTGTCGGCGGCGACAAGAGGCGCCACAAACGGCATAGCCCTGGTTCTGAACATCATCGCCAACCTTATTGCCTTCGTGGCCTTCATCGCGTTCATCAACGGAGCGCTCGGCTACTTCGGAGGCATGCTCGGCAACCCTGACATCAACCTGGAGTGGATTCTTGGGAAGGTGTTCATACCCCTATGTTGGGTTATGGGTGAGTAAGACCACCAAACATCATCATCATAGCCGAAAGACAACCACTGTTGGACATAGGACCATAATGGCCAGTTCTGTACGTCTCACATTCATCGGATTCCCGCGACCCTCACCAGGTCAGCGGTCCACCTTGTGGGAGGCCTTCCAACGCTGCGTCTATTTAGCGCAGCCGTGAGCCCGTGACGCACAATGTCAATTTTATTTTAGTAGTCAACGTTGCGTACTAACTACCTACAGGTCATTGGACTCGCTCAGCTGACGTTTTCTTGAAGAAATAAATTTCGTACATTTTAAAAAAGAAGAGAAAACTCTTTTCTAAGTTACTAACTAACTTAGAAAAGAGAACACTATCGATTTGTTGTCTATTTGGAGGGCCAACCAACTTGAAATTACTTCCGCACGGCAGAGAAGACTATGTCATTCTTAGTTGCACCGCTAGGAAGACGTACAAGGTAATCGTACGGGGTCTAATAGACCTCGTGACACACTGAACGTGATAGCCCACAAACTTCCCGTTTTAGAATAGACTAGATGTTATGTTTTAAATAATAATAATATTCCACAACTATCACACAACGCCGTCTAGCCCCAAGCTAAGCAGAGCTTGTGTTATGGATACTAGACAACTGATAAACATACTTATATATTTCTAAATACAGACATATTATAGATAAATTACACCCAGACAGAACAAATGATCATGCTCATCACGTAAACATTTGTCCTGAGTGGGAATCGAACCCACAACCTCCGGCATAGCAGTCAGGGCCACTAACCACTAGACCAGCGGCCAGTCAGTGGATGAACAGACAATGGAAGCATAGAGAGCCAAGTTTACGATAATTCGTGTAACACATAAAAATAACAATTGGATACACTGTCTTTTGAGTAAAAGGAAAAACAAACACTGTCAATAGAAATAGTTTATGTTTATTTATTATGTATTTTTATTGCAAAGACAAGGTGTATTTATTTCATTGTTAGGACATGAATGTTATATTAAAATGCTGGTATATAACCGTGCTATATATAGTATATACCCAGTAACAATACTGTTTTTTTTATTATTTCATTGAGGCGTAACTGATCTCTTTATTCTTCAAGTCGTTGTTTTTCACTGAAGACTGAATTTTAAATAGGTGATGTTACAAAGCTATTTATTACTAAGTATTCAAAAGAGTTTTATCTTTATGTCCATAGTTACTTACATACATATGCATCTACATACAACGTGTAACGTTAAATGCGCAAAACCTCAGACACCCCAAATGATTTCTAATTCGATTGACCTAATGATGTGAGAAAAAAATCATTAAAAAAAATTAAAGGTTTTATGAGCAGTTTTAGTTTGTTTAAAATTCATATCTGCATTGAAATAAGAACTTTTATTATCCCGTGTATGAGAAAATTTGATTGGACTACGACTATTTGTGTTAGTTTACCTATTTGGGCGGGTTTGCGCACGTGATGGCTTGACCTGTTCATAAATAGAATGTCAATGTAACCTATATTAAAAAGTGATTTAATTCATGAATCCCCAAGCGACCACCGGTGGCCGCGCATCTATTGTCTTACTATTGTGTTTCTAATTGACGGTATCTGAAGGGTTAATTGATTCTGCTCGTTATTCTGATCAAACTAATTTCAGGTTTTGCGCATTTAACGTCACACGTTGTCTGGTACCCATAACACAAGCTTTGTTTAGCTTGGGACTACATGGCGTTGTGTGATAGTTGTGGCATATGATTATATTATTATTAACTTAAGCTACTTTTACCTATTAAAAAAAAATTGTCGTTAAAAAAAATATATAATCGTAACAGGGGGCATTAGAATAGAATAATATTACCCCCTAGACAATTATAATTTCTACTAGAGTCCAGCTTAATAACTTATATGCACGCCATCTAGTGGTTAATTTTGCTGAATGTTTTTGATTGTCAAGTAGTCGCTCGTGTCTATGTGTGTGTAAACGATACTCTAAGCAGAGTTGGATATTAGTATTTAGAAATATGGCGAATCAGATGGGTTTTGAGGCTATAATTTGACTAATTTCGATAAAGTGCGACCATACCATTTCTGTGACTTAATATGGTTCTGATTATACTCAAAAAAATATAAAAAAATAAAAATGTTGACTTGAACGCCATCTAGCGGGAAAATGGCCACGAACAACCTGTAACAATCACCTCGTAAAATGGTGACGCTTACGAACGCTCCCGTAGGCTGTCGAGCCGTAAACAACCGATGTTATTATGTGCTAAAAATATTTTCATTTCAATTCCAGGAGTGCCCTGGGAGGAGTGTGAGCTAGTCGGCTCTCTGATAGGTCTGAAGACAGTTGTCAACGAGTTCGTGGCCTACCAGAGAATGGGGGAGATGAAGAGTGAAGGACTGTTGTCGGTAAATATTTCTTTAATTTCATTTAAAAAATTAAAAACATTTTATTTTATTTTTTTTATTACTAAATAATAGTAATAAAATAAATATTTTTCTTTTTTTTCTTACTCCTATTTATTTATCAAGAATTCAAAAAAATTTCATAGATATCCCTATTTTAGGAAGCAGGGCTTATTATCTGTGCACCCTTGATTGGTTTTTGGCTGGCCAATAAAATAATAATCTAAACTAGAACTAAAAGACAAATTTTGCTAGGCATATTTTACTTTTTTAAATTCTAATATCCGTAATCGAAAATATCCGGAACCAGCGAATAATCCGAAATAATTTCATTACCATATTTATGAATCAATATTTTTGTACGCTGTAAAACTTATGAAATTGGCATTTGTAATACAATCCTCTCTTCTCCAATGTCCGATAATGCTAAACAATTGTTTAGCCTTAAGGTCGATTTAAGTTTTTGTGTTTTCTGTACTGGGCGATTTAGGTCGCTAAGCGACAAAGCCCTTTAATTAAATAAAATAAAAAAAACACATATTTATCCGGCTCGAAGGACCAAATTTCCGAATCCGGTATAATATTCTTATAGCCGTATCCGAATCTAGATCCAGAATTTTTTATCATAACACCCCTGATTCATACGCAAGTGACAGTACAAAGTACCAGTAAACTTATCATGCTATTTCATTCCAGCCTAGAGCCGAGCTGATAGCCACGTACTCTCTGTGTGGGTTCACCAACCCCGCGTCAGCTGGCATCATGATCGGAGCCATCGCAGCCATGGCTCCCAACCAGAGAGAAGTTCTGTCCAGTGTGAGTACTACATATTCATTGTTTATTCCATCACCTGTTTTCAAAACGGTTAAGGAAAACATCGTGAGGAAACCGGCATGTTCTAGAACGACCCTAGAGAAGAGGCCGGAGTACCAGCAGTGCGAACATTACACAGGCCTACAAAAAAAAAAATTTTTTTTGGTGCAGCTTTGTTTGCGTATATGGTCGATAAAATAGGTAATGCACAGTATATTGACATACGTCATTTGAACTCATCAGCTCTAGTTTAGCTCTAGTTTTTATGTATTGGTGGAAACCAAGACATAAAAGAATAATGCATGTTGTTATGATTATAAAAGTCAATACTTTTTGTTTACAGATAGCCCTGAGAGCATTCTTCACTGGATGCGGTATTTGTTTCATGACTGCGTGCATAGCAGGTTGGTATTATTATATGCTAACGATTTTTTAATTAAGAGATAACTTTACCGTAATAATTACTTCTGCATCATGGGTGCGTTCCACGTGCGTTCACTAACATAAAACTCACTCACGTCCACAAGACACCCAGAGCTGAAATAACGGTCTGTAAATCAAATTCCATTGCGTGGTGAAGAGGGTCCTTCTCCACTCGCTTATCGTAAACATCGAAAATGGTTTAAAAGTTTGTTACTTCATTTAATGCAATCCAACGCGATGTTTGACGAAAAGGCAACGCAAAAAAAGAGAGATAACGCCTGGAAACTCTGTTAGTATTTGGTAATTCAGAGATTTACTCGAAAATTTCACAAAACTTGCTCCAGGAAATAGCTGTTTTTTTTTAAACCCTTAAAAGTTTTTGGAAAAAGTTGTCATCATTTAGAATCTTAATAAAATTTGCAAGGTCTCTCAAGGATTACTTTTTTGAATTTTTTAATTTTTAGGCAAATTATGGAGTGTCAAAGTTCATACAAAATAGGACATATTCAGAGGTTTTTACTGGATTAGTTTTACACAAATTTAGAGATTGGTTTCTTTAGAAACCTAGATAATATCCACAAGATACTGTGTTTCCAAAATATCTAATGAAAAGAGTGTAATAACGTCATAATCAGTTATGAGCGGTTGTATGTAAAACAGGAAAATGTGAGTCGTGATGCACCACCTCAAGGAAGAATTTGAACTTATAGAATAGAATATAATCTTAAATACTTTTTATTCAGAACAGACACAGCTCATACAAAAACGGTTTTAAAAACAACCTAAAAAAGAACAAAATTACAAAGTGCGCCTTGCGTGCCAGCACCGACATGATAACCACCTCAGAATTTACTGGGCGTTAGACACCCAGCGCTGATTTTCAGTTGGCACCCCGCAATGTCGCACGGACTAGGGACAGACATATATTATAATACTCGTATATAATTTAAATAGATATTGATGTTGTGTATTACTCGTGTATACTTTTATTGAAATAAAATACACTTAGTGAGTTTTTATGTGTTTGAACCACAGAACGGAAAATATAGGTAGAAGTGCCCCTAACGTGGCTAAGCACGGGAACCAGTGTCGCCAAACTCACACATTTGCGTATCAAATTGTACATCACACATATAAAAACAGTAATATGATTGGCTACGAAGCTACGAAGCTACGAATTATTACAACGTAAGAAAGTTGTTATTATTTGACATGACACAAACAATAAAGAAGTTATTCGTCTAAAAACCCATTAACAACGAGTTCGGCTACTCAACGCTAGATGGCGCGTAACCAATTTATTATATTCAGAATGCTAGCACCTTTGAAATAGATGTCATATTTACCTGCACATGTAATCTGCGAATCTCGCTTGATGTTGACACGCGCGCGATATCTAAGGGCCACATCCTCTACTTTTCTTTATTCCGTGGTTTGAACGCACCCACTAAACCAGGACTGATTCCTACGCTACAAAAATGTCGTCTCCAGCCCTTATCACAACGGGTTTCCTTTCCTGAAATATCCAAACCCCCGCATCCAAAATGTATTTGGGTTCGGCGCAGAAATGTTTTTTATTATCAACTACTCTTCTATATTTCTAACCGATTTCTTTTTTTTTGCAGCTCTCCTGATGCCTGAAAATGCCTTCATATAGTTAAGTGATATTTATTAATTAGTGTAAATGCCTACTAAATTTTATACAATGTTATTTATTTAAAAATAAAAGATTTTCGTAATATTTTTTGGTTTTATTCTGTTGGACGACTGGACGAGTCAGGGTTTTTAATGGAGCTCCATTACTGTATCTAACGGAAAGAAAGAAAGAAAAAGAGTTTATTTACGAATAACATGACGCTTACCTTAATATATAAAACAAATAACAATAACGACTTTAAAAACAATATTTTTTGTATATGCTAAACCTGAATACCTAAAGTTTGTTCAGAATCAGTAACTGAATGGATTATATCTAGGTACAGGGTTATTTGTAAAACATTATGTTTATCAGTTGTCTATTACTCATAACACAAGCTCTGCTTAGCTTGGGACTAGACGGCGTTGTGTGATAGTTGTGGAATATTATTATTATTATTGAATATTATAATTAAACCATGCTCGATTTTGACGGTAGGCGAGTGGAAAAGGAGTTTTTTAACATGACGGATTGCGTGCCAGGCGTGCGAGCGAGAAAGAAGGATGGAGCTATACATCCAATATACAAGGTGTAAGGGACAGCCCTCCGCAAACTTTAAGGGCTTGATCAGTAGACGAAACTGAACCACCTTCCACAAGATTTCTTTTCAGGAAACAAAAAAAAGAACAGCCTCACCATACAAAATTATTATTATTATTATCTTAATTCGTATAAACTAGTGCTTGACTGCGATCCCACCTGATGGTAAGCAGTGATGCAATCTCTGATGATGGATATAAACTTGGACAGTTTGTATGGAGAGGCAGTTTTTTTTTCGCTTTGAAAAAAAATTTCATCTACCACTGTGGTAGAGATAATTTTCCAAAATTCATCTCGTGGTGGAAGTTTGTATGGGGAACTATTTTCAAACGGACGAAACCGCTGACAGAAGTTTGTATTAGTATAGATTAAAAAAATCAATATCCATCTAGAAAAGTCAAAGGATATATATATATAAAATCTTTGTGAAAAGTTTCAATTTAAATTTTCTTTATATGCGCCTACCATAATGTCTCTGCACCACCCTAGGGTTGACTGGCAGACAATACCGCCTATGTACTTTGTGTTGCATGAAGATTAAATAAATTCTACTAAACCTAATAATCCTACTAATCCTTGTATGTATGGATGGATGTATGGATGGATGTATGGATGGATGTATGGATGGATGTATGGATGGATGTATGGATGGATGTATGGAAGGATGTATGGATGGATGTATGGATGGATGTATGGATGGATGTATGGATGGATGTATGGATGGATGTATGGATGGATGTATGGATGGATGTATGGATGGATGTATGGATGGATGTATGGATGGATGTATGGATGGATGTATGGATGGATGTATGGATGGATGTATGGATGGATGTATGGATGGATGTATGGATGGATGTATGGATGGATGTATGGATGGATGTATGGATGGATGTATGGATGGATGTATGGATGGATGTATGGATGGATGTATGGATGGATGTATGGATGGATGTATGGATGGATGTATGGATGGATGTATGGATGGATGTATAGATGTTTGTTACTCTTTCTTGAGTAGACCATATCCCAAAATAACACATAGGATATTTTTTATCCTGGGATTATGTACGCGGCTGAAGCCGCGGGCAAAAGCTAGTAAATAAAATAAATAAAAAGTCGTAACCTATTTCTAATCCCGGCTGACCAGAAAATAACTTTCTAGAAACACGTAAAAAAAAAATTTATCAACTTCTTTCCGTTTTCAAACAAGACGTGACACCAAAAAATTGACACTACACCATGCACCTATATGAAACAAGACAACATTATTTGAGGAACCATATCTCTAATACCGTAAAGCGGTACAGTTATGATACCATATCGAAATTGCGAAATATTCGCTAGTGTAATTTTCTTTTTTATAGTCAAAATTTTCTGTAGTTTGGCAGTTTGGTATCGCGTTATGTATAAAAAACAACCGACATTAACGAGTATACCAGAACGAAACGAAGCCGAGGATGAGCATCTCACCAACAAATGGGTGCCGAAGAAGAAGCATGAGGTGCTCAAAGCCAAGTATAAATGTTTGAAAAAACTCTTCCAAATTTACGATGCAAGCGTCATTGGCATTCTGCCAGAGTCCACGAGTTACAGCCCTGATGGATATGTCGAAGAGGATACGAAGTTGACGAGTAAAAGAAAAAAACGGTCTCACCGAACGAAGACTGATGCGTGCGCTGGAACCACTGAGCCATCAAGTGGTGACGTTTCTATCCACTCCGATGAGGAGAAGGATTCAATAGCGACGGCTGTCATCAGGGATCTGAAGATCAAGAAGTGTTTGTCGACGTCCACGCAGATGGAGTCGCAAGCGTCCAAAGAGTTCAAGTACGCGGCAACTCAAGACTCGAGAGACAACTTGATGCTGGAAAGAAACATGTCCGCGGAAGGTAATTTATAGTTTTGATACTGTTTCAGTTAATTCATATTTTTGTAGTGGCCGAGTGGTAACGGCCCCGACTTACGAGTTTTAGTTCGTAGGTTCATTCAAACCCAGCCAAGCGCATTAGTTTGTGTAATTTATTTCATCGCAACTGCTCTCAAAACGATGAACGAAAACTTCGTGAGGAAACCGGCATGTGCTAGAACCAAAAATTCGAAGACACGTGACTTTCACTAACCCGCACTGGGCCGGCGTGGTGGATTACGGCTCATTCCCTCTCCTTATCTCAGCCTGGCTGGTCTCAACCACACGGGCCACTGGCCACGAAACGATGCTATCGAACTTTCCCTCGGTTTTCACACATTTTATTTAATGTTGACCCACAGCAGTAGGAGTGGTGGTTACGCTATACGTGTTTTACGAGCTTCAGGAACGATTGCCAAATAAATGTGAAAACTTTCTTCCACCAGGCGACCTCGTCCGCGAACGTCAAGAATGCGAGTTCACACAAACGAGCGACCCTCATCCCCTTCCCTACCTCCTGATAAACGAGAAAAGGGCGCGGCTGAAGCCCACTCGCTTCCAATGCTTTATCCAACGCATCTTCGGGATCCGTCCGGAGAGATCGTATAAGAACTATGTCTTACCAAATGGTCATATCTACGCTGCGAGTGACAATAACATCTCTGATAGTTTCTGCGAAAAGCGCCGTCGAAGAGGGCTGAGGTTTCGGAGGCTGCGGCGCGCTAAGAAGATACAGTCGGAGATCGCGCTGAGAGATATGAATAGCCCGGTGATCCTGACTTATGTGCAGTCGGTGCAGAGGAGCTGTCTGGCGGATACGACACCTCGCCAGTGTCCTATCTTGGGGTGCCTCATGATTTCCTGTGGTGCGTATGTAGTATGGAATTCCTTGCCGGAGTCTGTGTTTCCTGATAGCTACAACTTAGGGGTATTTATTTAAGTCAAGAGTGAATAGGTTACTTCTAGGCAAGCGTGCTCCATCGTCAACCACATCATCGCTTACCAGCAGGTGAGATGGTGGTCAAACGCGAGCCTATCAATAATAAAAAAAAGTTGAAAAACATAGACAAGTATCAAAACGAGGCACATAACCGCAGATCCTCGATTCTAGAGGCCTGTTCTTCTCTTAGAATCTCGGGAATTTTTGAAAGTGTTAACGTGGTCTTGGAACATAAAGGGCGATTGACTCTCATGTAGATTTAGCCAAGACATGCCCTCTTGCTTCACTCTTGCGCGGAAGAAGATATAAGCCTACATTTTAGTCATCCTGTAGAAAAGGTCTAATGACAGCGTCTGCTCACCGACCAATATTGGGCAAAGCAAGCAATTTTGTTAAGAAAATTGTCTATTTTTACCGTTCACACGCTAAGAGGTCCAGCCCATACAATTCGTGGAACAAAATCCAATCATTGTTCATTTTGTCGTTTCCAACATCGAGTGTTTCCTCTATACTTTTTTCCAATTCTTAACTAACGTCTTTATCATTCCAGGGATAATAAACTACAACGACCATCTAAACCTCTGCCACTTCCCTGATAGGAAGTTCATCTGTCACTACTGCCACGAAGGCTTTGAAATCCAATACGACAAGTTTGTCCACGAGAACGAACACATTGGCATCTCCAAACTCGAAGGAACCAACATCTCGGCTCCATCCACCACCAGGCAATCCATTAAAAAGGCTAATAACACTCAAACTGAACCAGAAATTGCCAAATGTGACGTCCCAGAAGACAAGCTGAAGAAAATCGTGTCGTTTTTCGATAAGATTTCGGATCCGGAACAAATGATTACAGAGATAAAGAAGAACAGGTTCTCTGAGTGTAACTTGCAAGGTTCCAAGACGGAAACTGATACAGCTGCGGAGTCCACGGATTCTTCTGATAAGAGGACTGTTAGCTGCGTGAATCTTCATCGGAAGATTGAGAAGAGAGCTTGCTCGTCGGGGTCGGAGGTGACCTCGAGGCTTCCTAATTATGGATCACCTCTCTGTTGTCGCTTGTGTGGAGAGTCTTTTAATTATAGGTAAGCGCCAATAAAACAAGGTCATCGTAACGGTCTTGGCAAAAATGAGGGAACGTACTTGATCACGCCAAGTCGCTGCGACAGGAAACGCGTCAGGAATAGCAGAGCGATCTCTGGCCACCATAGGCGAGGACTTACGGGTGATGAGGCTAAGTATAGCTCGCCGTCCGTTCGTCTTATAAGGGTCGACCGGGGTATTCCACTCGCGCCTCAGAGATATCAGCAAACCGTAGGGGCCCAGCGGGGTCGACGCCTGCTAGGGCCATAACATTGGATATATGTACTCGGGATCCTGGAATGCAAAAGATAACTGAAGAAACATTGGTGTGGCTTTTGTCAGAAGTCTGACGCCCTCGCGCTCCACTCTGCACGGGAGGAAGTCCTTAAACCTCTCCCCAAGTCAAAAAAAAAAAAAATGGAACACCAATAAACTGGTAGTAGGTATATAAGGAAATCCAGGGGTTATCTTACGGATACCATTGGCACAGGCTTCTGGACGGCGAACAATGGGTAGCTCGTCATCCGAAAACATCGAGGGCAAACCGGCGTGTCCTAGAACCAAAAATTCTAAGACATGTAACATTCACCAATCCTCAATAGGCCCTAGTGGTGGACTGAATTATGGCCCATTCCCTCTCCTAGAGAGGAGGCCTTTGTTCTGGCAGTGGATAGGCTGATTACGCTCATATTTATTTTCATTTCTCTTTCAGACGACAGTTAAGCCTCCACGTTGATTTAGAACATCGTGTCCACGGCAAGTTCTCCAAATTCCACAGCTGCGCTGGCATCCTGAACCACAGATCCCAGAACCAAATAGATATGGTCTCCGAAGATGGGATGATCAACGTGCAGAGCGTCGACAGGTCTCGAACAGGGCTACAGAGGTCCTCCTCATCCCTAACCCACGACTCGTATACCGATCTCTCCCGTCGGAGGTCGGAGGAAAGTTTGAGTTGCGATCCATCGACTAATATTGTCTATTATACCTCTATGGAAACTGTCAAAAAGCCGTCTATGGTAAACAATATCGTTCAGAAAGTTAGGAGCGGCATCAACAGTTACAAATGGGAGCCAGGAACAAAAATTATTCGTGTTTAGTCCGTGTGCTATGTGGAGTGGCATTGTGTTTTGTCATTATAGTGAAAAGTCCATTTGCTTGGTTTTATTTTGTCCTTTCTTTGTTATGATATAGCTCTGCGGGATAAGGGCCGACGCTGCGTTAATCGGACGCCCGCCGGCGCGGTCCGTGCTCCGTTGCTGGCAGCCGCGCCCTTTTCGCCGCAGATTGTCTGACGGAGTGTCAGACTGGATATGGAATCATGGGGTCACAAGTCTGACACTCCCTCAACACAGCCAGAGTGGGGAGAAGTTATCTAGAGTGCCTACCCTCAGAAGGATGCTCTCATACTTACGCAACGTTCCTTCAGTTCACTGTGTTTCAGAAACAGTATAAATCATCCACTCCCGCGCATACGTTAACATTTTTTGTCTAGTTGCTTCCACTTAACACATACCTACTCATGACGATCAAAAAGTGTTCGGTGTTGGCAATTGGAACATGTCTCAGTTTGCGCAGCGCCGTCCATCTTGCAGCGTAGATGCATTCACAAATATGTAAACTTACATACAAGACAACCAGACCTAAAGGAATGTAAGCAAGTAGCATAGCGAACACAAACATCAAACTTGAACGTGGTTCGTTCGTATGGACGGCATACCTATTCGAACACGAACGCGAACATAGCTCGAATCGAGTTCGCCCACAATAGTCGTGAACTCTGTTTTAATAGGTAGTTGTGAGCATTGTGAAATACAGTGCGTTTCACTTAAGAAGTTCCTTTGGCGTAATGTTGGCTCCCCTGTCTGTCTACACAAAAAAGGAAGGGAAAAAGGAAAGAGTTGCCTACTCTACCAAAATTGTTTCCCGAAATGCGAAATGAAATCGATTTTAACGGTAGTTGCAAAACTTTTAGTAGAATTACGAGGGGAACGGGATTTTATTTAAAAAAAGCAGGTCTAAAAGAAAGTTGTCAAAAGAGAGGTACGATATTGTAGCGTGGCGTTTTCGGTATTTGAAAGAATTCTAATAAAAAACTTCAATAAAGCAAATAATAAAAAAGTTAAAATCCAAATCACCATAATTTATCAAAAATATTGATTTTAAAAGATGTCCAAAAAATGTATATAAATTATTAGTATTTGTACCTACAAATTTTTTGGACATCTTTTAAAATCATTATCATTAAATGATGAGAATTATGATAAAATTGTGATTTCTGAAATAAGAAAATGAAACATTAGAACTAGCCATGAATGCATTTCAAAGATGATAATGTTGCGCTAAGTTTCCATTCGTAAGATTTTGTAAATTCGTTATATTATGCCATTAACGAAGCTCACAAACATAAGTCGAAATGATGTTGGCACGAAAGAGCTAAGTTTAACGCTTGATTTACCAAACATAATACAACCAAATTGACTTAAAAGTTGTTTCATTATTTTGTTCAAAAAAAAGCATACAAAGATGCGCTAATAATTTGCCGCGGGTGAATTTTTACAAGACTCCAGCCTTAAGAAGTTCCTTTGTTGTAATGTTGGCATTACGGAAAAATAGTTTTGCAATATTTTTAGCAATTAAATTACTTAATATCAGGGAAATTAACTGATATTTCGTTACTTTTAACAGTTGCCTTTTTTTAAAACTATTTTTGAATAAAGTACTATAGGACGTTGGGCCCCATTCCAATTGTCCTGCAATTCTTTCAAATACCGAAATCGCCAAGCCACAATATCGTACCTCTGTATAAATAACTTCCTTTTAGACCTGATTTTTTTAAATAAAATCCCATTCCCCTCATAATTTTTCAAAAAGTGTTGCAACTACCGTTAAAATCGATTTCGTTTTGCATTTCGGGGAACAATTTTGGGAGAGTAGGCAACTCTTTCCTTTTTCCCTTCTTTTTTGTGTAGACAGACAGGGGAGCCAACACTACGCCAAAGGAACTTAAGTGAAACGCACTGTAATAGGAGCGCCGCAAACTTGTTTGACGAACATTGTTCGATGTTCGTTAAGAGGTACACACGTGCAAACAAAGTTGTTACGTATCAATGAACGCCACTTTGTTCGCACGTGCATTCTACTCGAACTACTGCGCCAACCAAGCCTCCACAAGCAATAGGGAACAAATCAACAAAATAAAACAGATATTATAAAAAAAACCACACGTTTATTGTAGTTATTATTTTTATATAATATTCCTAACACATCCCACGCAGTGAGATCGCCGCAAACAAACATCTGGAAGCCAGAGTATAGTGTTACAGAAAACATATAAATATGTTACAACTTAGTCTATGATAACGTAAACTTATATCTAAATATAATATTGATCGTCCTCACTGACATTAGGTAACATCTGAATAAAATCACCATCAGATTTTCAACTCTCTGTTCTAATACCAAAAACTAATACCACTTGGTATTTGTTTGAAATCGTTTTTTATTTTCAATTGTGACGACGAAACGAATACAAACAACTTAAATTTGGTACAGTCAGCTCAGTCAAACGTAATCAAAATAAATTGGTTCTTTTATATTTTAACACAATTTTTATTTTTTCGAAATTGATGTCTTTTTTTTGCTATAAAATATCTTAGGGCTATATTTCATCGGGTTCACCATGGTAGCGCAAGTGGTTGCAATTGGTTGCGCCACCATGGTGTCCCGGTGAAATATAGCCCTTATGATTACACACAAAGCATTTTTACTGACTGTACCTTACATTTTTGGACGTGTCTTTAAATACGAGTCGAAACAAATACCAGTGGTATTAGTTGTTGGTATTAAAATGGAATAAATTGTCTGTGTTTCAATTTTGATGTTATCTAGTATCAGTGAAAACAAGATGTGTGTTAGCTGTCTATTACATAATATAATCTTATTTTTCGCATTTTGACTGAATACAATTGAAATAAATTCTTTCTAATGACGTCGGTAACACAATAGGATTTAAATATAAGCAGTAACAGCTTATCTCTCATGATAACCCTGCTCGGCCACGTCAGACTTTTTGTAGGACAGATAATCGGACAGATTTTGTATATTTGTAACATTGTTCTGTATTTCTGACCGATTTTTTGTAGGGCGTGTGCGTTGCACTATTGCTATCAGTGTGTTCTATTTTTGTCCTACAAAAAATCGGTCACCGATTATCGGACGTGGACGAGCAGCGTTAAATTTATAAAAACAAATCTTGCATAATAAAAAAAAATAACATGTTGGAAACGGCATGCATTGAGGAATATAAAACAATTAGTATTTTATAATTTGTAATAGACAATCAACAACATTCAACTATAATAAAAAAAGAGCCAGTATTTATAAATATTTCAACTTTGCATGCATAGCATCAACATTTTGCAGTTACTTCTAAAAAGTCATCATCATCATCATATCAGCCGAAAGACGTCCACTGTTGGACATAAGCCTCCCCCAAGCGTCGCCACAACGACCGGTCTTGTGCGTCACGCATCCATCGGATTCCCGCGACCCTGACCAGGTCATCGGTACATCTTGTTGGAGGCCTTGGCCGCCACTTCAGAACCTTTCGTCCCCATCGACCATCTGTTCTGCGTGCAATGTGCCATGCCCAATGCCACTTAAGTTTGGCGATTCTTCGAGCTATGTCGGTAATGTAAAGAGTCACATTAGCCCATGTTCTGCGTGCAAAGTGACCTGCCCATTGCCACTTAAGTTTGGCGATTCTGCGAGCTATGTCGGTAACCTATAGAGTCACATTAGCCCAAAGATTTTAGTTAGGCTAGCAATCAGTTTGAAGCGAGTTCGAACTGCCAAAACTGGGCAATGAAAGTGATACTTAGTAACTGCAAAATATTATCACAATGCATTATACATTATTATAATGTAACTTAGAAAAATAACAAGCAAATTCGTTGAAAAGACAACAGTAGTCACCTATTAAATTCCTTATTAAAAAAAAAAAAACTCAGATTGTATGTTTATATTCAAGAAAAATTATAATAGAAATATATTTAAAAAATAACATGTAACTTAATTTCTTCAATTTATTATTTATTTAAACAAATTTATACTGTTTTATTTTATAACAATAGGTTTATAACCACTGACGGCAGAGATATTCAACCTTTCTCGAAGTCTCATAGATAATTTTCATAGACAATCAGATTGTCTTTTTAAAATTGCCAATTTGATAGCTGCTTTTTTTATAATTTTCATACAAATATACTTTAAATTTTCTTTTAGGTTGAATATCGCAGCTTTTCCTAACAAATCCTGAATAAGTGTTGCAATATACAAAAATGTGCTTATCGCGTGTAAGTCTGTGTGTCACTGGAAGCGATCTCACTAAATCTCACGACTAACCAACCAACTAGCACCGTACCACGATATTTACCCTTACTTTGAGAATGTATTTTTTAATTTGAAACAATAATAATTCGATCCCTACATTATTAAAATATTTTTGGTACATAAGAAAACTACAAAGGTTTAAAAAGTAAAAAAATAGTAATTATGGAAGACAAATTATTGTATAAATTCGCAACCTGACAATTTCAATTCAAGATTTCACAACTAGCGTCGGATTTGTCCGACGAGAATTTCCGCGCCTTATCCGCCAGGGTCGTGTGTTAGCGACTGGGTACTCCATCTCGTTTAGCTCTTCATTCCCCATAGGTGACAGAAGAGCTGAACGAGATGGAGTATTTGGTCGCGGATGTGCGACCCTGGCGGAATGAACGCTAGTGTTTATAAGAAAATATTCTTTCAAGGTTCTACATCTAAAATTCTGTCTTACGGTGCGTACAGACTATGTAACATATTATATAACTTGTGTTTTATAACACGTGCACATTATGTTATCTTGTTATTCAACATTGCAACATAAAACAATACTGTACACATTAGAATAACAATGTTATATAACCATTGTCGTTGGTCGTTCTTCAGTGCTATCCACGGAATAAAGAAAAGTAGAGGAAGTGCCTCTTAGATATCGCGCGCGTGTCAACATCAAGCGAGATTCGCCGATTACATGTGCAGGTGAATATGGCTTCTATTTCAAAGCCACTAGCGTTCTGAATAGAATAAATTGGTTACAGCGCCATCTAGCCTTGAGTAACCGAATTCGTTGTAAATTGGTGTTTAGACGAAAAACGTCTTTATTGTTTGTGTCATGTCAAATAATAACAACTTTCTTAGGTTGTAATAAGACCTAATTTATGAAAGCAATAAGAATATGATTTGTAAAAGTTAAGTTTGTAATTCGTAGCTTCGTAGCCAATCATATTACTGTTTTTTAAGTGTGTAATGTACAATTTGATACGCAAATGTGTGAGTTTGGCGACACTGGTTCCCGTGCTTAGCCACGTTAGGGGCACTTCTACCTATATTTTCTGTTCTGTGGTGCTATCCGTATATAACATTGTTGTACATATCAATAACATGTTTTATAACATTCAGTGTCCACATTATGTGAAACATGTTATATAGCAATGTTGTATAACATGTTATGTTATATAGTCTGTTCGCACCGTTACAAATATCTCGCTGCGATCTATACTCAATCAATTCAACGTAACAACACAATATAATTCATTGTTTAACTTTAGCGCTAACGTCGGGAATATCCGACCAACACTCTCGCGTTTATTCCGCTAGAATCGCACATCCACGACCAAATACTCCAACTCGTCAGCTGTTCTGTCTCCTATGAGGATTGATGAGATGGAGTACCCAGTCGCAGACACACGACCCTAGCACACGAAAACATTCGTCGAACAAATCCAACGTAAGCGAGATTTAAATCATATTTAAATGACATAATTTCTGTGATACTGATTGAAAAACAATAATAATAATAATTCATATTTATACAGTGATATAAAAATTCTAAAGATATACATTCTCACTAAACTCTTACTAAGGAAACGACAGCGGTTTTGAAGTTGCCCCAAACACGTTAATAAATCTGACAAAATATTTTATCAATCCAACTGTCAAAACAGCTGTCATTTCTAGTCGAACCGCCATTCTATATTAAACTCCACTACTTATGGTACATGCGACAGAATTGATTGTATGACGGCAAATAACGATCAAGCTCGTGGAATGATCGTGTTTTTTTTTTAAATTGTATCCTGTATTTGTTGGCTCACTCGCCCGTACCTTTTTACGTAAAGACCTGCAAACCTCCGTTAAAAGGTGGGATACTCCGACCAGACGGGTGCTGTGTCAGGTCCGGGCCACTGCCAGATAGTTGACGTGGGACTGTTGCGCAGAAAACTTTCTTATGCTGGAGTGTAAAATCTACAAAACTCCGTCCGTTGAAAAGCGGAATTAGAAAAAGGATTCATCGTTGAAAAGGGAGGATTCTCCGTTGAAAAGGGTCCATTCACTGTTGAAAAGGGAGGATTCTCCGGCCAGACGGGCATTGTGTCTGGTCCGGGAAACAGCCCGATAGTTGACGACTATTTCCATGCAAAACTTTTATACCGCAATGCAGGATTTTTAGTTCCTATGTGGCGACACAGATGTCGCTATACGTTGCGTTGACGCTAGTCACCGCTGAGATTGGCTGCTAGTGCAACATTTGCTTAACAGTGTTTCAACTATGGATTACGGCTCACTGCTTCCTATTAAGAAACATGGAAGCATTATAGCCCGGAATATTCTATGATTTGATCTCATATAGTTCTCAAGAGAATCTACAGAATCTTCCACGAGCTTACACCAGTCATCTAAGCACCAAAAAATTTTGCCGCGCGTCCAAATTAAAACATGTCGAAAATAACCTCTCTTTCAGCTTTTTAAAGTCAATATTAAATATATGTGCCATTACTTCCTACGTGCCAGGGGAAGTGTCTGCGAATCCCTGTCGCGTATATCTCTTAGAAATAACATTGCCAACGGATTCGACGATGCCGCAACATTTTTAAGTGGTCATTAAGAACAATTTGAGTAACCAACGCACGCTGTATTCTTATCGTGGACTACGGGTGGCGTAACTACCAAAGGGCTCACTCATTTTTTCCAGATTCGAGTTATATACATTGCCGGAATCAGGGAAACAACGCGCATCTGCATGTATTTTTAATATTTTGCCAACTTTCTCCAGTGCGGTTTTAACACAAGGAAAAAAGGCCCAATTTCCCGTTTCATTCATTAATTCATGAATCCCCAAGCGACCACCGGTGGCCGCGCATCTATTGTCTTACTATTGTGTCTCTAATTGACGGTATCTGAAGGGTTAAAACATTTTTTTTATCCGTTTTCGTTTTTGTTAGTACGTCTTTTTAACTATCAGGGGCAGCACTGCCCTGCCAAGCTCTTTGGCACTCCCTGGGGCCTTCAAGCTTGGAGGGGCGAGGAGAGGGGGGGTGTAAAACCTAATTAGTATGCCTCTTATTGAACTAGTGAAAAACACTCACAAACTCTTTCGAAATACCTACAAATGACGTGGCAAGTTGTTCTGACATGATTATTGACTCTAGGTTTATTACCTCGATTTACAGTTTCGATGTCAATTTTTGGGATTCCGTACCCCAGTGGGTAAACGAGACCCTATTACTACGGGCTCGCCACGGGTCGCCACGCTACGGGTCCGACCGTCCGGTAACTGTCCGGCCCGAGCCCAAGACGTCGACGGCGCGCACTGTTCCCGCGCGTCTCAAGGAGTTGTCAGCGACAGGAGGGGCCTAGAGATGGGTCGAAGCCTACTGGGGCCAAGGTTATCCGAAAGGAACTCGAGCCCCGTTATGAAGGCTGGAAGGAACGGGATGGGGTTTTTAGTCAGTAAGAGTCTGACACTATCTCCCGCTCCACCCAAGAGCGGGGGTTGTCATAAGATGATTTTTGCCCACCGAAAAAAAAGATCCTATTACTAAGACAGTCCGTCCGTCTATCACCGGGTTGTATCTCATGAACCGTGATAGCTAGATAGTTGAAATTTTCACAGATGATGTATTTCACCGCGGGCCCTAACAGAATACCAGTGCTGCGTTATTTATTTTTATAGATATCGCAGCATATGCTGAGTTAGGTGCCTTTCTGACCTTGCACAAATTCTTCTATGTTTATTGTACCTATTTTTTAATTAATATTTTTAATATGTGTGAGGTTCGAATAAACGGTTTTCTTTCTTTTTTTCTTTCTTTCTTTATTTCTGTTGCCGGTATAACAACAAATACTAAAAACAATTACTATTTGAGTTGACTCCTACATAACATACGTGATTTTATTGCCGATATTGCTACCGAGGACCCTTCATGCGCGATTCCGACTCGCACTTAGCCGGTTTTCCTTGTTAACTTGGTTTTAGACACTTCTGATGTAATTTTTTATCTTTCTGACAACGTCAAATCCGTCCGCAACACACCGAAACGATTGTACAAATCTGTAGATAAATAACCTGCGATATAGACTACGATTATACAATATTTTATAGAAAAGAAATTAAAAATCATTAAACCAAAATGTATTTACATTATTTTTATCTGACCCTCGTATGTTTTGTGTGAATTTTGAAGACATTTTTAAACTGTATATTGTACATACAAGAATATTTCTTTATTTGATTTTTATTTCGATTATAATTTGGGTGTCATCAAGGTTAGAGTGAATAGGCTCTTAATAAACTAGTGCGCCTCACCATTAACGATTGCATCACTGCTTACCATCAGGTGAGATCGCAGTCAAGCACTAGTTTAAAACTATTAAAAAATATATACAGGGTGTAAAGGACAGGTCTCCACAAACTTTGAGGACTTGCTCAGTAGACGAAACTGAACCACCTTCCACAAGATTGTTTTTCCAGAAACGAAAAAAGTCTTTCCATAGAAACTGTCCAATAAAATTTATAATTTTTGTATGAGGAATCAGATATTTTTTTCGTTTCCAGAAAAAATCTAGTACTAGGTTGTTCAGTTTCGTCTACTGAGCAAGCCCTTAAAGTTTGCGGAGGGCTGTCCCTTAGGGTCAACTCACACCGAAAGTTTAAATTCATATGACACTGAAAATGCGCTGCGCTTCGTCGCTCTTTTGGTGTGAGTTGACCCTTACACCCTGTATAACAGTTTTATACGAAAAAGTGTCTTTACAGCATTTATCAATAAAAGCAATTTTCACCACCTGGGAATCGCACCCGCATTCCCACAAAACATACAAGACCACACTAACCACACAACTATAGTTGACGAATAATAATAATAATAAAAAACAACTATGTATACAATACATTGGTTTTCATAACAAAATAAACTTGATAAATGCACGATGCGATGGCGAAACTAAACGAGTAGTAATATTTCTTGTAAAAAAAGATAAAATTGTTCGTTTTGATGACGTATTAACATAATATAAAACTTACGAAACTCACTTGAAATCGTTTTACACTTGGGGCAGTAGAAAGTGCGAGTAGGACAGTAAATATATGACTCTAAAACTATTGGTTGGTAATTATTAGTGGTTTTGCGCATTTAACGTTACACGTTAATATGCCAGCAAAATTTTGTTCGGAATTTTCTGCCCAACACTGCTGTTTTAATCTTTCTCATTCTCTCTCATATCGTGATGTGCTCAGCGGGTAAGGTCCTATATCATGAAATGTCACAATTTCATGACATGCTTGAACGGTTGGTTAAGTTATCGATTCAGATATCACACCGCTATCACAAATTGCCTTTTCAAGCATTACATTCGTAAGTTTTATATTACATCAACTTGCGATATTTGTTGTGTTACTTTTAAAATTTTATGCAAGATAACGAAACATAAATAATTTCGTTCTTTTTACACAGTTATAAAAAGTGGGCTGTGATCTTAAACTTTTGATCGCCAGTCAAATGTAAAATGTGTCTGGCACGCCACAGTGAGGAAAATATCGTGAGAAAACGCCCATGTCCTAGAACCAAAAATTCGAAGACATGTGACATCCACCAAGAAAAAAAAAAAAAAAAAAAAAAAAAAAAACCGCACCGGGCCCGCGTGGTGGATTACGGTCCATTCCTTCTCTTAGAGAGGAGGCCTGAGTCCCAGCAGTGGGAACATTATATGGCCTGCTATGCTATATTGTCCCGGCGGTGGCACTAAGGCTGTGTTCACACCAAACTGACTGTCAGCCGCCGAAAGTGAGCGAACGTTACGCAGTTTATTGTATTTCCATACATACCTATTCACTTTTTCGTGCACATCTAACCGACGATACGTTACTACGCTATGATTAATATAGCGTGCCACTACGCTCCGCGGACGCGTATTGTATATTGTATAGCGTACTGTCAGCATACTGTGAACGAAAAATACCGTTTATTTTCATGTTTACACTGGGGCTCACAGTGAGCCTGCTCACAGTCGGCGGCTGACAGTCAGTTTGTTTTGAACACAGCCTAAGAGCACGATTTTACATTTTGTCGTAGCGATAAAAGTTTAAATTGCAAATTATTGACTATTTTAGCCTTACGAAACTTGAATCCAGTTTTTCCACAGGGCTGAGAGATTTGAAAGAGTTACGGCCTGCCCCCCTAGCTAAGTTACTAACATTTCGCTTGCGTCGAACGCATCGAATTGACCTTGCCGCCAATTCTTTTGTTCTGACCACGTGACTGAGCGTTGAGAGCGCGTCATTCCCGTACATTTGAAGTTTCCTACGAGCGTTAACTATTGCAGATTAGCAACTTGGCTAGGGATATAGGGTCATTCGATCTTAGTGGGGAGCGAGGAGCGGTATCTTGTGGCGTGCTTCAAATCAAACAGTTTCATACTTTTGTTCTTTTGTATAAATAAATACGGTAAAATGGGGTGAATAGTTACAAAACTTCAAAGGGTATTTTCACGGTATTTGAATATTTTTCGCAGCAATTTATTAATGAACTAGCTGCTCCCAGTGGCTTCGCCCCGTTATAGTAGAAAATTATCCCAAGGGAACATACTTCCGGGATAAAAAGTATCCTATGTCCTATTCCAGGATTCCGTGTACCAAGTTTATCAAAATCGGTTTTGCAAATTAGGCGTGAAGACGTCACAAACAAACAAACTCACTTTCGCTTTTATAATATTAGTAAGGATTGATATTTTAAAAAGTCGATACTTTGTTAGAATATCAAAGTGAAAAACAAAACCAAAGTTTTGTTTCTATTCACCCTGCGTTTCTATCCACCCCATTTTATGGTAGTTTAAATATTTTAAGTTACTTTAAATATTTTCTTTGTATTTTCTTTTTTTTATACTGCATTGTGTATTATTCTAAAATTGTATTTAGTGGTGGTATGTTTAATTTTATATCTTTTGCATGCCTGCATGGTAAAATATGGCTGAACTTGTTACCTATATTTTTCTGTCAAAATAAAATTATCTTGATCTTTACCGCCCACCGCCCCGCGTATAGCTTCCGCTCACAGCGGCCAGGTTGTGAACAGGCCGTTACCGTGACCCTGGAATACAAAGGGCATCTGAAGGAACACAGGTGGATTTTAGTTGAGTAAAACTACTCGCTGAACTCAAAGCGAGAGATGTTGTGAATTTTTTTCCTGTGAGATAAGAAATCACCAAATCTGTCCCACTGCTGGTGGAGCGAGAGTCAGACTTGTACTGACTAGAACCCACTAATGTTCCTTCATTTGCCCCTTGCGTTCCAGGGCGGAGGTAACTCTTTCAAACAAGCCCGCAGTAATAGGCATCCTTATAGATTGAAAGCCAAGCATAAAGTAGTTGGAAAAAGGCTGCGTAGAATGAATGAATGTGTGTGTGTGAATGTCTTTCCTCAATAATATGCAATATGAGTTCACAGACCACTTTTTATAATAGTAATAATGACAGCGACATCAACTGGTTACACCCTTGTCTAAAGTATTTTAACACATGTGCGATGCGAAGCGATCTGGCGCGAATTCAACGCAATGCAGCGGCTCTATCTTACGTGCGAGCGAAGTCTGAAACTGATTGCGACCGCATCGCTTCGTTTTTCATCGCACCGCACCCACGTGCGATAAGTTACTTAGGCCACTACAATCAACTTAACTCAAAAACGAGGGCTTTTAAAACTGAAACATATGTTTTGAAGATAAGGTTCAATTTTCAAATGTCTTTTTATTGTTTGTTCCATTCGCTTACGTATCACACCGCGTAAGAGGGGGGTATCCAATTGATGCAGCCGTCAGTACCTTGCATAAATGATGTACTATAGTTCATTTTTCCGAAACTAATACTCTTTGCACAGTAAACTATTTTATTAAAACATTTATATGTATTGCTTATTATCAAATATAGCGCGTAACGGTGGCACTGGTGTTCATAGATTCCGTTATACTTAGTTTATGAATCATGAATCAGTACAATAATTTCGTAGTTTATTAACATTTGATTCTATTTTGTTCTGTGTGCTTGTTTCGACAGTGAACAATCGCGAAAGGAAACGATTAACCCCATTAGCGCGCCTTTCTCCTTATTCTGAAATTCCTTAGGGTGTTTTAAATATCGTGCGTCCGCACGCATGCGGGATTGACCCGCACGCAAATGTCCATTTCATACAAGCATTTATTGTAATGCGTGGAATACACACGAGAGACACGTTTTTTTTTTTTTTGCATTTTGAAATTTTCTGCATGCAGGGCAGTCTCGCATGCGTTATGAAATCCGCACAATATTAAAAATACCTCTAGACCTACTTTCCATGGACAGTAGTATGTTAAGCTTCACGCAGGCGTACACCAAGTGTATAATGACGTATACGCGTCTATGAAGCTACGCGCACCCTTAAGGTGAAAGCACCAGGGTATTACACGAAACAATCCACAAAACTCAACATCAATAAGGTTCAAATTCCTACTTCAAGTAAAATCTACAAGTTTGAACAGAATCTATGAACACTGGAGACACAGTCACTGTAAGCCTACGACTCAAAAATGGAGGTATACATTGTTTTGAGCTAACTCTGTACATTTGTGGTGTGAGTATAACATCTTTTTCTTTTTCTTTGCGAGGGGATCTGAAAGAGAGAGAAGATAATGGTTAATGCGCTGTATCGTTGCTGCAAACATCATCTTTTTTGTCTCATATTATTTAGGGTAGGCGAAACACGTTATTATCTTCCATTCTGTCCTGGTAACCGTCACGCTATCACTAACTCTCTTGTCTATCACTCCTCATACAATCTCTTCATCTTTCTTCCGCCTTTCTTACCGTCTCCATCCTTTCACATATAAACTCATAATTATTTTAGTAACTGCGTTACATCGCTCCTCTTCACATGACCATACCACTTATTTTGTTGCTGCAAACAGGTGTATTTAGTTAGCATTAATTATTATTATATCTAACCTATGCTGTCCTTATGCTGGGCAATAAGGTCTTTCTCCGTTTCTTTCATTGTCCCCAGTTCCGGACCACTTCTTCTTAATTTGTAAGGAAGATATTTCAAGAGCAGTCGTTCCGAGAAACATTACCATACAATTGCTCTAACGTGATTATGATGTTACTACAGTGCGTTTCACTTAAGAAGTTCTTTCGCCGTAATGTTGGGTCCCCTGTCTGTCTACAGAAAAAAGAATGGAAAAAAGGAAAGAGTTGCCTACTCTGGCAATTGTTGAGTAACGAAATATCAGTTAATCTCCTTAATATTAAGTAATTTCATTTCTAAAAATAATGCAACACTGTTTTTAAGTAATTTCAACATTACGACAAAGGAACTTCTTAAGTGAAACGCACTGTACACATCTCATCTAGATATTTTGAAAAGACAGATATCTTGTTGACATTTTCTAGGTTTCTATCGAATTCAAAATATAAATTTGTGTAAAGCTAGTCCAATAAAGATGGTCTGCTATTTTGTGTGAAGTTTGGCCATTTTATTTGTCTAAGGGCTGTTACGGATTCGCACCCGCGCCGCGCTACCCGCCTAGCCGATCATTAAGAAGCTTATCCAGCGGGAACTCCACCACCCTCAGTAATGAGGAAGAGGACTCACCTACAAGATTACGACATAGACGAGCACGGCAGGCGCGGCGAGCCCATCTGCGTGAGGACTCTGTCGAGCCACTGCAGCGGCCCGTTCAGGTGCAGCTCGATCCAGCATGGCGTTGACGTTACTGTTTGACGTCTGTTGACAAGTAAAATTAATTCATGAATCCCCAAGCGACCACCGGTGGCCGCGCATCTATTGTCTTACTATTGTGTCTCTAATTGACGGTATCTGAAGGGTTAAACAATAAGTCGAGTTTTAGGTAACATTTTTTCAAGTGAAATACTATGACTATTTTATATGTTCTTGTGCGCGATGATAAGCCGTGATAGAGTAAAATGAAAGAGATGAGTGGTCTGTATAACAAATATAATGTAAGAAATTAAAGAAATTACAATGGTCGGTTGAAATAAGTGTAGAAAAGAAATGGATGCTAATGAAATGCATATCGCGCAGCCGTGCGTAAAGGCGTGCGACAGCGGCCAGGTGCGGCGAGCGGGGCCGACATCCCTCGCGCACTGCCGCCCGCGCGGCGCTGTTGAGAGTAAGCGTCTCAACATAATTCATTCCTAGTGGAGATTGTAATGTAAAAATGGGAAAATTCTATATATCAAGCGTTTACACAGCTGGAAAATATGTGGAATCATTGAAACAGGCGCAAGAAGGCTGAAACTTGTTTTGGCTACCTCAGCGAAGTTTTTCGAGAAGGTTGACTTGATATATTTGCTGCCGAATACTACAAATACTACACGGCTCAAAGGACTTAGTATCCAAGCCAAAATAATTAACAAAAAAAAATGTATCTGTACTAGCCTGTACTCGGCGCCCCAGCCCTTGACGAAGCTCATGCGTATGGTGCACATGCGCGTGAGCTGGAACACGGCCTCGAAGCCCTGCGACACCGACTGCGCCGCAACTATCTGTGTATATATGTATCTGTACTAGCCTGTACTCGGCGCCCCAGCCCTTGACGAAGCTCATGCGTATGGTGCACATGCGCGTGAGCTGGAACACGGCCTCGAAGCCCTGCGACACCGACTGCGCCGCAACTATCTGTGTATATATGTATCTGTACTAGCCTGTACTCGGCGCCCCAGCCCTTGACGAAGCTCATGCGTATGGTGCACATGCGCGTGAGCTGGAACACGGCCTCGAAGCCCTGCGACACCGACTGCGCCGCAACTATCTGTGTATATATGTATCTGTACTAGCCTGTACTCGGCGCCCCAGCCCTTGACGAAGCTCATGCGTATGGTGCACATGCGCGTGAGCTGGAACACGGCCTCGAAGCCCTGCGACACCGACTGCGCCGCAACTATCTGTGTATATATGTATCTGTACTAGCCTGTACTCGGCGCCCCAGCCCTTGACGAAGCTCATGCGTATGGTGCACATGCGCGTGAGCTGGAACACGGCCTCGAAGCCCTGCGACACCGACTGCGCCGCAACTATCTGTGTATATATGTATCTGTACTAGCCTGTACTCGGCGCCCCAGCCCTTGACGAAGCTCATGCGTATGGTGCACATGCGCGTGAGCTGGAACACGGCCTCGAAGCCCTGCGACACCGACTGCGCCGCAACTATCTGTGTATATATGTATCTGTACTAGCCTGTACTCGGCGCCCCAGCCCTTGACGAAGCTCATGCGTATGGTGCACATGCGCGTGAGCTGGAACACGGCCTCGAAGCCCTGCGACACCGACTGCGCCGCAACTATCTGTGTATATATGTATCTGTACTAGCCTGTACTCGGCGCCCCAGCCCTTGACGAAGCTCATGCGTATGGTGCACATGCGCGTGAGCTGGAACACGGCCTCGAAGCCCTGCGACACCGACTGCGCCGCAACTATCTGTGTATATATGTATCTGTACTAGCCTGTACTCGGCGCCCCAGCCCTTGACGAAGCTCATGCGTATGGTGCACATGCGCGTGAGCTGGAACACGGCCTCGAAGCCCTGCGACACCGACTGCGCCGCAACTATCTGTGTATATATGTATCTGTACTAGCCTGTACTCGGCGCCCCAGCCCTTGACGAAGCTCATGCGTATGGTGCACATGCGCGTGAGCTGGAACACGGCCTCGAAGCCCTGCGACACCGACTGCGCCGCAACTATCTGTGTATATATGTATCTGTACTAGCCTGTACTCGGCGCCCCAGCCCTTGACGAAGCTCATGCGTATGGTGCACATGCGCGTGAGCTGGAACACGGCCTCGAAGCCCTGCGACACCGACTGCGCCGCAACTATCTGTGTATATATGTATCTGTACTAGCCTGTACTCGGCGCCCCAGCCCTTGACGAAGCTCATGCGTATGGTGCACATGCGCGTGAGCTGGAACACGGCCTCGAAGCCCTGCGACACCGACTGCGCCGCAACTATCTGTGTATATATGTATCTGTACTAGCCTGTACTCGGCGCCCCAGCCCTTGACGAAGCTCATGCGTATGGTGCACATGCGCGTGAGCTGGAACACGGCCTCGAAGCCCTGCGACACCGACTGCGCCGCAACTATCTGTGTATATATGTATCTGTACTAGCCTGTACTCGGCGCCCCAGCCCTTGACGAAGCTCATGCGTATGGTGCACATGCGCGTGAGCTGGAACACGGCCTCGAAGCCCTGCGACACCGACTGCGCCGCAACTATCTGTGTATATATGTATCTGTACTAGCCTGTACTCGGCGCCCCAGCCCTTGACGAAGCTCATGCGTATGGTGCACATGCGCGTGAGCTGGAACACGGCCTCGAAGCCCTGCGACACCGACTGCGCCGCAACTATCTGTGTATATATGTATCTGTACTAGCCTGTACTCGGCGCCCCAGCCCTTGACGAAGCTCATGCGTATGGTGCACATGCGCGTGAGCTGGAACACGGCCTCGAAGCCCTGCGACACCGACTGCGCCGCAACTATCTGTGTATATATGTATCTGTACTAGCCTGTACTCGGCGCCCCAGCCCTTGACGAAGCTCATGCGTATGGTGCACATGCGCGTGAGCTGGAACACGGCCTCGAAGCCCTGCGACACCGACTGCGACAGCAGCGCCGCGAACTCCTGGTTGTTGAAGATCTTTAGGTTGCAACCTGGATGACAAAATAATATAATCAGCTGAAAATTTAATCATGTAAGACTGGAAAAGTGCCGATGGCTGGGAAGCAAGCTAACGTGCAGCCTGTGCCCAAGAAGGGCACGAGTCGAGCCGGCAAACTACCGACCCATCTCTGTCACGTCCATCCTCTGTAAGAGTATGGAACGTGTAATTGACAGGAAGCTTCTGGCATGCCTAGAAGCTAACGACATCCTCAGCGACCAATACGGCTTTTGTCAAAATCGGTCTACTGGGGGGACCTTTTAGCGTATGCCATTCACATCTGAGCGAGGCCATTGAGAAGCATGGGGAAGCGCTTGCCGTGTCCCTTGATATCTCGAAGGCCTTGGATAGGGTCTGGCACGAAAGCTTTATTACTAAGCTTCCTTCCTTCGGTCTATCCACTGGTCTGTGTGATTGGATCACGTTCTTGAGAGGTCGATCCATCCGAATGGTTATTGATGGCTGATCATCGGGTTAAATGGATATTATTGCCGGGGTCTCTCAGGGGTCAGTACTCTCGGCAACACTGTTATTGCTGCACATAAATGACCTACTTAAACCCGGAACGTTTGGGTATGCAGACGACAGCACTGTTGCTGAGAGTTACACGACCGGCGTGCGAGCTAGTGGGTCACAAATCCAGTCTCTCCGAGAAGCTGTGGTTGAACGCTTGAACTTTTCTTTAGAGGCAGTCTCAGAATGGGGCGATGCCAATCTGGTCAAGTCATGCCACGAAAACCCAGGCTTGTCTTTTCTCATTTAAACGAAGCCAATTCCACCCGGCTCCATCTTTCCAGGATGTTACCGTGCCAATAACCGTCCAGCTTGAGCTCCTTGGGGTAACGCTGTCATCTACCCTCAATTTCGGCTCTCTCAATGTCTATAAAGCGCTGGGTGGGATGGGTCTGCCAAATACCAGCTTGCTGCACTAGAGCCAAGAAGATCATAGGCAATGATGCCTTTGTCAAGTCAAGACTACAAAGTCTTGAGCATCGACGCCGAGTGGCTAGCCTGTCCGTTTTCTATCGTTCACATTGCGAGGAGTGTGTACTAGAGTTGGATAATTTAATTCAGCCAAATCCGTTCCATCATCGGACCACAAGACGTTTGGCGTTGAGCCATCGGTACATGATAGACTTTCCACCCATACTTACAAAGCGTTTTGGGAACACATTCATTATGCGCACAACTAGGAGTGGAATTCCCTGCCAGAGCCTGTGTTTCCTGATAGCTATAACCTAGAGGTCTTAAGTCAAGAATGAATAGAATGCTTCTAGGCAAGCGTGTTACAACGTCGGCCACATCATCGCTTACCATCAGGTAAGATAGTGGTCAAACGCGAACCTAACCATAAAAAATTAAAAAATTCAATTCTAAGATGAAATAAAATAAATGAATATAAAAAAATAAAATGATCTTATAAGGATATAAGATCATTTTTTAGTCCGCCGGTCAATTAAGTTTGAATTGTTCCCTTGAAGCTGTGAAAAATTCAAACTTCTAAGTTAACGAAAACAAAAGATACGGCAATTTATGTCGCAAGAAACGGGTATTTCTACACTCGCAAGGGAATCAAAACTCATAGGGTACTTCCCGTTGACCTAGAATCCTGAAAGGCATGAAACTAAGTCTAGCACGGTTATAGAATAAATCTGAAAACTGTAAATTTGTAGTGTAGTTAAATCACAAAAAAAAGACTTGTAAATCTTACTCTTCAACTTGAGGTGCATTCGTGGGTCGCAAGTTGTTTCCGTGACCTGCCGCCATTTTATGTGATTTTTAGGCTTACAGTGCGTTTCACTTAAGAGGTTTCTTTGGCGTAATGTTGGCTCCCCTGTCTGTCTACACAAAAAAGAAGGGAAAAAAGGAAAGAGTTGCCTATTCTACCAAAATTGTTCCCCGAAATATGAAACGAAATCGATTTTAACGGTTGTTGCAACACTTTTTGGAGAATTATGAGGGGAATGGGATTTTATTTAAAAAAAGCAGGTCTAAAAGGAAGTTGTTAATAGAGAGGTACGATATTGTGGCGTAGCGTTTTCGGTATTTGAAAGAATTGCAGGAGAATCGGAATGGAGCCTAGCGTCCTGTACTTTGTTCAAAAATATTAAAAAAAGGCAATTGTTAAAAGTAACGAAGTATCAGTTAACCTCCTTAATATTAAGTAATTTAATTGCAAAAAATATTGCAACACTGTTTTTCCGTATTGCCAACTTATTACGGCAAAGGAACGTCTTAAGAGGGTCCTTTTCCACTCGCTTTTCGTAAACATCGAAAATGGTTTAAAAGCTTGTTACTTCATTTAATGCAATCCAACGCGATGTTTAAGGAAAAGGCAACGCAAAAAAGAGAGATATAACGCCTGGAAACTCTGTTAGTATTCGGTAATTCCGAGATTTACTCGAAAATTTCACAAAACTTGCTCCAGGAAATAGCTGTTTTTTTTTAAATCCTTAAAAGTTTTTGGAAAAAGTTGTCGTCATTTAGAATCTTAATAAAATTTGCAAGGTCTCTAGAGGATTACTTTTTTGACTTTTTTAATTTTTAGGCAAATTATGAAGTGTCAAAGTTCATACAAAATAGGACATTTTCAGAGGTTTTTACTTGATTAGTTTTACACAAATTTAGAAATTGGTTTCTTTAGAAACCTAGATAATATCCACAAGATACTGTGTTTCCAAAATATCTAATGAAAAATGTGTAATAACGTCATAATCAGTTATGAGCGGTTGTATGAAAAAAAGTGAAAATGTGAGTCATGATGCACCACCTTAAGTGGAACGCACTGTACAGTTAGGTGACAAACATGCATACAGATATAAATAAAGCTGTACTGACCAGGCGGTATCTTGCAGACGGTGGCGGGGTGCCAGCCGTAGCGCTGGTTGCAGTTGGGACTCTGCACGAATATCGACGAGTCGCTCAGGCACTCCGCGAACACCTCGCCTGCAATATCATACACGTTTTTAGGCTATCTTCTTTTTCCAGCCCTTATCCCATATTACTTGGGGACGGCGCAACACGTTTATTCCCTTAAATACGTCCTGACCCGTCAAACCATCACAAACTCTCCTTCATATCACTCCTCACACAATCCATCCATCTTTTCTTCGGCCTTCCTCTCCCTCTCCATACATCTACATGTATACCTACTCAGAACTCGTTTATTAATATGCACTTCATCCCTCCTCTTCACATGACCATACCAAGACAACCGATTTCCTTTCAACTTTTCAGTCACTGACGCCACTTTCACTTTTTAGGCTGTACGGTATGGTATTATTTAACCCTTCAGATGCCGTCAATTAGAGACACAATAGTAAGACAATAGATGCGCGGCCACCGGTGGTCGCTTGGGGATTCATGAATTAACCCTTGAATCGCTTGCGACGAGTGTTTTCGTGTCCTGTTCACCAGGGTCGTGTGTTTGCGACTGGGTATAGATACCGGCACGGATCTTGAACGCTGGCTTCAAGTTGCGCAGAAGTCAAATATTCGGTCTCTTTAGTACGATACGAAGTGAGACGTGGGGGCAGGGAGCGTCAGTGATTGGGTCGCCGCGCCATCGCGTCATAGACGTCACTTGTGATTCGTTTCCTGCCCTTGCTGCATGTATCCAACAACGACGACGATTGGCTCGCCAATGTATGGAATGCGCAAAGCGATCCCCACTCTGCCGCCGAGCGCTCAAGATCCGTGCCGATATCTATACTCCATTTCGTTTATACATATATCCATACCTCCGAAACTGGTGGACTACCCAAGAGCATTTAGCTTAACTAAATAAAACTACAGACGGTAATCATGAATAAACATGTTTTTAAACAACTCACCACCAATATAATACAGTCTAACTCCCTTGCCGATGTGTCGACGCGTTTGTTCGACCACCTCGTTCCTATTCACATTCGATAGGAGACCCAGGCAAAACCTGCGAAAGATAACAAAGTATTTATCATCATTATCATCATCATGTCAGCTGAAAGACGTCCACTGTCAAAGCCTCCCCCAAGCGTCGCCACAACGACCGGTCCCCGGATACCCGCGACCCTGACTAGGTCATCGGTCCACCTTGTAGAAGGCCTTTCAAAGCTGCGTCTTCCGTTACGCTGTGGCCACTCCAGAACCTTTCAGCGCCAAGGACCATCTGTTCAGCGAGCAATGTGCCCTATGTGTCTATGTTTCATAAAAACTAGTTGGAGGCCTTCCAACACTGCTTCCAAGTCATCATCATCATCTTCCTGCCCTTGTCCCGTTTTATTTGGGGTCGGCGCAACACGTTTTTTTCTTCCATTCTGTCCTGTCACTGCTTCCAAGTATTTATACTAATATTATAAAGAGGAAAGATTTGATTTTTTGTGTTTGTTAAGATTTAATTCATGAATCCCCAAGCGACCACCGGTGGCCGCGCATATATTGTCTTACTATTGTGTCTCTAATTGACGGTATCTGAAGGGTTAACACAAAAACTACTAGACCGATTTTTTAAATTCTTTCACCAGTAGAAAGCTACTTTATCATTTAGTAACATAGACCTATATTTACTTTTTTCACGCGGGCGAAGCCGCTGACTAAAGCTAGTAATCTGTACTAGTATATACTTATACTAATATACCTAATACAGGGTGTAAGGAACAGCCCTCCACAAACTTTAAGGGCTTGTTCAGTAGACGAAACAGAACAACCTTCCACATGAAATTTTTCATGAAATGAAAAAAAAAATAACAGCCTCACCATACAAAATTATAAACTTGAATTGGACAGTTTGTATGGAAAGGCCGATTTTTTTTTTCGTTTCCTGATAAAAGTCTTGTGGAAGGTTGTTCGGTTTCACTCGTACTTACGACAAGTGCAGTGGTGGACTTACGAGTCCATGCACTTGGCATAAATTTTAATCAAAATGAAGAATAACGACTGCCATTGTTAATTTTCCAAAACTACCCTCAAGATATAGTTAAATAAATATACAGGGTGTAAGGGACAGCCCTCCGCAAACTTTAATTCATGAATCCCCAAGCGACCACCGGTGGCCGCGCATCTATTGTCTTACTATTGTGTCTCTAATTGACGGTATCTGAAGGGTTAATGTCTTGCTCAGTAGACGAAACTGAACAACAGTTTTTTTTTTCAGGAAACGAAAAAAACATCAGCCTCACCTTACAAAATTAAAAACTTGATTGGATATTTTGTATGGAAAAGCAGTTTTTTTTTTCTTTTCTTGCGAAAAGTCTTGTGGAAGGTTGTTCAGTTTCACTCCTGGTGGTGGACTTACGAGTCTACCACTGCACTTAAATTGTAATCAAAGTGAATAAGAATGAGTGTCATTATTAACTTTTCAAAACTACCCTCAAAATATAGCTACATAAATATGGTAATTTACCTTTCACTATTGCTAGGGTCTGTAAACCCGTCCACGGTGATGGAAGGTTGTGAAGCATGGAAGGTCTCTCCCACGCGAGTGTTCAGCTCGTAGTAGCTGATGCTGCACCAGAAGGCCGGCTCGTGGTACAGCACGGGGGCGGCTTCTGTCGTCAGCCCTGGGGGTGATGGGGTTAGGCGGGTTAGGTCTGCAACAGAAGGAGTAGCAGTCAATAAAATAGTAACAAATTTTATTAAAAAAAAAAAACTGCGCAAGTGTGATTCGGACTCATTTGCTTTCATTTCGCTAATTCTTTTTTTGTTGCGTTTTTTAACGTGAGAAGGTTGTTGGGGAAAAAAAAAAATTAGGGTTGTGTAGGGTAGAGTAGGGTAAAGTAAGGTAGAGTACGGTAGCGTAGGGTAGAAGAGTAGAGTAAGGTATAGTAGGGTAGAGCGGGAGCGAAGCCGCGGGGGTACAGCTAGTATGTATATAAAAATTGAAACCCTATTTCTCCTAGTCACGATATAACTTAGAATGTCTGGACCAATTTTGATAATTCTTTTTTGTTTTGTTCACTAGCATACAGGGAAACTTGTAGGGTGGGTGGGTAGCGCAGGGTAGGTAGGCTAGAGTTGGGTAGTGAAGGGTAGGGTAGGGTAGAGTAGGATAGACTAGGGTAGATTTGGGTAGAGTAAGATAAGGTAGGGTAGAGTTGGTTAGAGTTAGGTAGTATAGGGTAGGGTAGAGTAGGGTAGATTTGGATAGGGTAGGATAAAGTAGGGTCCAGTTGGGTAGAGTAGAATATAGTAACCAGTTGACGCGAGCAAAGCCGCGGGCAAAAGCTAGTTGAAAATAAAATAAAGTAACAAAATTGTCAACAAACTCACTCATGTTGTCGTTATGGTCCATGGGGTCGCCGTCCTCGCTGATGTAGCCGGGTGGCGGCGTCTCCACTGTGGATGAACTCCTGGGGACAATGTGGATGGGATTATAAGTCTTGTCAAATATGGAATAAGGATTAAAATTGATAGAAGTGCTTTTGACTCGGGACAGAGTAACCATGGAGTTTCTTGCCGGTTCTTCTCATTCTCATTATTCTTCAGCATGATCACTATTTTGTTGTGTCTGAGTGTAATTTATCTATAACATGTATGTATTTCGAAATATATAAGTACGCATAGCACCAGCTCTGTTTAGTTTGGGACTAGATGGCGTTGTGTGATAGTTGTGGAGTATTATTATTAATGATTCAAGATGAGAGAAGACAAAGCTATACTTACACATGCACAGTGGTGTTGCCTGGCACCTGCTGGGCCAGCGTGGCCTCCAGGTACATGGCGCTGTGAGCACCGACGCCCACTCCGACCACACCCCCCGTCTGCATCACCCTGCAACATTATGGCAACATTTATTAGTAACTTGTGATTTACCCCCGTTTCACCCGTGTGCAAATTATATGCATAAACTTCTCCAGAAAACGTATTTTATAGGTGACTAGCTTTCGCTCGCGTATATAAGATATAGCCTATGTCAATCAGGAATAAAGCAGCTTTCTATTGGTGAAAGAATTTTAGCAATCGGACCAGTAAGTACTTTCAGAGATTACCCCCTACAAACCAAAAAATAAAAAATAAAAAACTTTACCATTTAAACGATAGAAAACCGACAGGCTAGCAACTCGGCGACGATTCTCAAGACTTTGGAGTTTTGACATGGCAAGTGCATCATTGCCGATGATCTTGGCTCGTTTCTCAATCGACTCTAGTGCATCAAGCTGGTATTTTGCGAGACCATCCCAAAGATGAGAGCAGTGTACTCCATAAAGCATAAGCAAACGCGAGCCTATCAATAATAAAAAAAAAAAGTCAAAACAGCTCTATGCCATAATACATGACCGATATTACTCACGCGTCCGAATGATCGTGGTGCTGCTGATGCGTTTGGTGCTGGGGATGCGTCTGGTGCTGCGGGTGCGTCTGATGCTGCTGGTGCGGCTGGTGTGGCTGATGCGGCGCGTGGTAGTCCGTGTAGGGCGGCGGCGCGCGCACCTCCGTGTCGCCGCACCGGGGGACTAGGATTGGTGGTAGCGCTGGAACAAGAGATGTTTTATTAATATATTTTCAACTAGCGACCCGCCCCGGCTTCGCTCGGGTAACAGTATTTCTCCTCTATTTAATGGATGTTATTATACATATAAACCTTCCTCTTGAATCACTCTATCTATTAAAAAAAAACCGCATCAAAATTCGTTACGTAGTTTTAAAGATTTAATCGCACATAGGGATATAAGGACAGAAAAAGCGACTTTGTTTATACTATGTAGTGATATTCAACTTGCTTCTGACAGCAGCTTCGCTCGCGTGAAATTTAGTTTCTCCATACAAACTTTGTACCCCCATTTTACCCCCTTAGGGGTGGAGTTTCGTAAAATTCGTTCTTAGCGGATGTCTACACCCTATAAGAAACCTACCTGCCAAATTTAAGTTTATAGGTGTTATCATCATCATCATTTCAGCCGACAGACGTCCACTGTTGGATATAGGCCTCCCCCAAGTGTCGCATCCATCGGATTCCCGCAACCTTCACCAGATTATAGGTTAACACCTATAGTTTCTGAGATTTCGTGATTAATTAGTGAGTGGTATTTCGCTTTTATATATATATACATAGATTTATTCTGTATCATCATTTGTAAATTATAACTCTAAATGAAAGCTATTTTAGTGTGTCAGTCTGTAATAAACTGTCTAGATTGCAGTTCAATGACCTTTTGACAAGAGGTCATTGCATTTACAGAATAGGAACAAGTTTTTGACATCAAACTTGCTTCATTGGTTTTTTTTTGGTGGGTAAATTATCCAATAACTTCCCCCGCTCTTGGGCGGAGCGGGAGATAGTGTTAGACTTTTACTGACTAAAAACCCACCCCGTTCCTTCGTGCCTTCATACCGGGGCTGGGCTGCCTTTCGGAGCTAACCCTGGCCCCAGGAGGCTTCAACCCAGCTGGGTCCCTACTGTTGCTGACAACTCCTTGAGGCGCGCGGAAACAGAGCGCGCCGTCAACGACTTGGTTTCGGTCCGGACAGTTACCGGACAGTCGAATAGCGAACTACCCATTGCTGGCCGTCCGCAAGCCCGCTTTATTGGTGACATTATTGAAGTAAAATTTCTTTAAATTATCTAGCACATAATATTTATCATAATCGAATAACAGATGAGGGACGAGATTTCTTCTACGGATCTCGTACTATAACTAATCCTTACTAATATTATAAAAGCGAAAGTGAGTTTGTTTGTTACGTCTTCACGCCTAAATGGCAAAACCGATTTTGATGAATTTTGGTACAGAGACAGTTAGGACCCTGGAGACAGACATGGGCTATTTTTTTTTTTAAGTGACAAAATGCGAGATAGAGGGAAGAAAAAGGGAGAGGAATTAAAGTATATTAATAAACGCGGGCGAAGCCGCGGGTGAAAGCTGGTGTATAAATAAACGAAGTAGACTTACCAGGCGAATCGATTTTATTGTAATGGTAAGGGTTGATGCAGACTTCGTCTTTCTTCAACTGGTATGCATATTCACAGTGATCAACTGGCTTTAGTTCGTGCTGACTCTGAAACAGTTTTGTAAAAAATAAAGACATTTTTTTTTATTTGCTTAATTCATGAATCCCCAAGCGACCACCGGTGGCCGCGCATCTATTGTCTTACTATTGTGTCTCTAATTGACGGTATCTGAAGGGTTAAAAGGCTTTGTCGCTAAGCGGCCACATCGCCAACACAAGAACTAACAACCTAACAATTAACCTTACCTAACAATTTTTTAGCTTAATCGGATAAGAACAATTAAAAATGATTATATTTTAACTTGATGAAATGGATAAGATAAATTTTGTTTTTCAAAAACATGACATCACATCTGCCGCATGTCGCAACAGAATTGGGCGAAAGCAACTACTGACTGGATTCCAAACAGCAGGAGCCGGCGACGCAGTAGGTCCAGAAGGAGATGGCGTGACGATTTGGACTCCTACCTTAAGGATTGGCCAGACGTGGCTAAGGACAGAAAAGAGTGGAATAACGGAAGGAAGGCCTTTGCCCTGGAATGGGACATAACGGGCTCATAACCCCTACTAATACATTCAGTCAAAAAAGTATCGGGAATGGATGATTTGTTTATGGTTCCAAATTCAAATTTTTGTTTTTTTGTAGTTGTTAGATTGGCACAACTGTTTTCCATTTTGGCGCGGAGTTTGAGTTGCATCTGTAATTTATATTAAACTAGCTTTTGCCCGCGCGGCTTCGCTCCCGCTCTTCCCTACTCCACCATACTATACCCAACTCTACCCTACTCTACCCTACCCTACCCTACCCTACTCTACCCTACTCTACCTTACTCTACCCTACCCTACTCTACCCTACTCTACCCTACTCTACCCTACCCTACCCTACTCTACCCTACTCTACCTTACTCTACCCTACTCTACCCTACTCTACCCTACCCTACTACTCTACCCTACTCTACCCTACCCTACCCTTCTCTACCCTACTCTACCTTACTCTACCCTACCCTACTCTACCCTACTCTACCCTACTCTACCCTACCCTACCCTACTCTACCCTACTCTACCTTACTCTACCCTACTCTACCCAACAAAGGCAACCAACTCGGTCAGTCTCATGACTTGCCGGAAAATTATGCAGTCATACCAGAAGAGACTAGAGACCGAAGAGTTGCTTCAGGAGAGACTGGAGGAGGCAGCGGCAGCCATATATAATAATGCTACCTCCCAAGTCATCAAGGGAGAAATGACTGGTCAATATATGGCTGCATACAACGCCACGTGTGGGTTTATACCGTTGGACGAGTCGATAACGTCACGTTCTGGCCGTATTACTTTTGTGACACCCGAAAGTGACCCAATTGTAGTGGTAGCTCGATGCACTGAGATTATGCTGGATGACAGGATTCTCGAACAGGCGGAAACAATCTCAAGATCGATAGACCAGGCTGGAGGCTGGGTTTTGCCGGGCATCAGCTGGATAAACGGAGTCCCAGGGTGCGGCAAGACCACTTGGGTGATCAATAACTTTGATAGGGACCGCGACGTCATAGTCACTACAACAACCGAGGCGGCGAAAGACCTGCGGCAAAAGTTAGCGCACAAAATTGGTGAAGACAACAGAACCAAGGTGCGCACGATGGCCTCAATTCTATCGAACGGGTGCAAAGGATCACAAAAATGCAATCGCATTCTGGTAGATGAGGCACTCATGAACCATTTCGGGGCCATCGTAATGGCAGTCCGATTGTCGGGCGCTAGTAGCGCGGTCCTTGTCGGAGATATTAATCAACTGCCCTATCTGGACAGGGAAAATCTTTTCCCTATTAGTTACGCTCGTCCGGACTCAGTTGTGACCATCAGCCACGAACTGCCCTGCTCGCACCGGAATCCAATGGATGTTGCGTATGCCCTAGGGGAGGTGTACCCTGGCATATATTCGTCAAAAAACCAGGTCCACTCCCTACAGCTAAGGAGTTTCACGGGCGCGCATATTCCCAACACTCTTCCCAACACGCTTTTCCTGGTCTACACGCAGGGGGAGAAAAAGACCCTCATTGACCAGGGTTATGGGGCTGGGGTTGGATCATGCGTCCTAACCATACACGAAGCTCAAGGGCTTACCAGCGAGTCAGTCATCATCTTGAAGACAAAATCCACCAACATCCGGATTCACAACAGCGTCCCCCACGCAGTGGTGGCAGTCTCCAGACATACTGCCCACTGCGTGTACTACGCTGACAACGCTGACGACGCTATTGGAAGGTTTGTGAGGAGGGCACAGGAGGCGTCGACCAGTGACATTATCAATAACAACATGAAGAACGCCATGCGGCATCGGGACAGAGCAGTCGTCGAGGCACTGATCCGCCTACTTAGGCAGTGATGATCTGAAGTAGCTTTGGATGACGCGGGTATTGCTCGGGGCGGTCGGTTCTTAGCAGGAAACAGTGACCGGTCTTGGGGTGGAAACCCATAGTTATAAATTTAACATAGCGTTACCTAAAAAATACATATATACATTAAAAAAAAAAAATTATATATAATAATAAAAAAAAAAAATTACATATTAAAAAAATAAAAAAAAAAACTGAAGAAAAAAACACTATTTACAGCATATTGTAGTTTAAGTTATTGATATTTAAGGTTATTAATGTGTATTATATAGAATTAATTATAGTTAAGTCTGGAGTTGGGGGGCCATTTGATGGGGGGCGGAGGGTTGTATGTGTGTTGAAGGTTGGGAGTTTCCCCAATTTTTTATGCATGTATGGCTCGTTGCTGCTTGAGTTTCGCTTCGGATTGGTGGCCTCTCAGCTCTGAAATTCTGACGGGATTTGTTATAGTTACTGGAAGGTGCTCTGGAGTGACGCCACTTGCACGTGGAGTTGCCCAGAAGCAAACAATGTAAAATCAAAAAAGAGCACGGACGCCATGTCTGTGGTTTAAATGTAAGGCAGGAGTGCGGTTTTAGTCAGTAGGAGTCTGACACTGCCCAGACTGGCTCGTATGTGAGGCAGCCTGGCCGTCCATGAGGATTTCCCACTCCTGCCGAAAAAAAAAAAAAAAAAAAAACCCTACTCTACCCTACTACTCTACCCTACTCTACCCTACCCTACCCTACTCTACCCTACTCTACCCTACTCTACCCTACTCTACCCTACTCTACCCTACTCTACCCTACTCTACCCTACTCTACCCTATACTACCCTAATTTTTTTTTCCATAAGAACCTTCTCCTCTCAATAACAATCACAACAAAAAAAAAATCAGCCAAATCGGTCAAGCCGTTTTCATGCCAAGTCGTGACAACGGAAAACGGGGGTCATTTTTATATATATAGATACAGTGCTGGTTTTAGTAATATCATATATAGTGTGTATTGCGAATTTCATAATGGACAAAAATATCGAACAAAGAGTTTGTCTTAAATTTTGCATCGCCAATGGAATTTCGTGTTCGGAGTCACTGAAAATGTTACAGAAGGCTTACGGTGAATCGATTTTATCAAAAACTCGTGCTTATGAGTGGGTCAAAGCGTTCAAAAGCGGTCGAGATGTGATGGAAGATTTGCCTCGCAAAGAAAATTCTTGGATTTTGCACCACGACAATGCGCCTTCGCACAAGGCTATCATTGTGAACGAATTTTTGACCAAACACTCAACAAATACCATCCAGCAACCACCATATTCACCAGATATGGCTCCTGCTGACTTTTTTCTTTTTCCTAAACTCAAATTACCACTTCGTGGCACCCGTTTTCAATCGATAGAAGACATAAAGGAGAATTCGCGGCGAGAACTGAACTCAATTCAGGAAGCAGCGTTTAAAAAATGTTTTGATGAATAGATTATTCGTTGGCGCAAGTGTATCGTTTCTAAAGGAGCATACTTTGAAGGTGATAAAATAAATTTGGATGAATAACAGACATTTTGTGTATTATTGATCTTTTCCCGGTATTTTCTTGACAGAGTAGTATTATAAATGCGAAAGTAACTCTTGTCTGTCTGTCTGTTACGCTTTCACGCAAAAACTACTGAACGGATTTAGATCAAATTTGGTAGGTAGGTAGGTAGGTAGAAGAGACACAGGAATAACACATAAGCTACCTATAATTCCACTGCTGAGCACGGGTGATATAAACTGTAGTCCACGCGGGCGAAGCCGCGGGCGGAAAGCTAGTGATAAATAAAAACATGACGTGTTGGTTAGGGCCGGTACTGACTGAAATCGCGTTGCCCCACAGCACGCTTTGGCAGCTCGAAGGCTGCTTTGGTATTATCATCATTAAAGCCGAAAGACGTCTCTTATCCATCGGATACCCGCGATTCTGACCAGGTAATCGGTCCACCTTGTGGGAGGCCTTTCCATGCTGCGTCTTCCAGTACGTCGCACGAGCAGATGCGCCCCGCGCCCGTTTTATAAGCATATAAAAAAGAGAAAATTGGTGGTTTTTCAAATGAAAAAAAAAAAACCACTATGTGGAGTAATGAGGAGATGTTTTAGGAGCGCAATAGATTATGATGGATGGACACAGGATAATATCCTGTGACCTATGTGATTTGCGGGACGCCACGGTGTGACGAGTCACTCACATTTGCCAAAGACACCGCCGCACCCGTTTCAAACCGGCGTTAGGGGGGGGGGGGCATGGTGGGCGCCAAGGTCTGGAGTTGGAATCTCCTGCCTCCCCTGGTGCAAACCCTCAAAACTGTGCTCTACGCTCTGTGCATATGCATATTTTTTATTGAGATATATTTTAGATGAATTTTTTGAGGGTTTGTGGTCGAGGAACGACTCTAACGATATCGATAGAGTCGCTCCTCGACCACACTGCGCTTACGTTTACGATTGGTGCGATACTTCCACCTGGGCGCCACAATATTTTCGCCCGGGGTGTCAGCGGCCCTGGTTACAGCCAACATACCTGTAGCTGCGGCCAGCGCCACAGCCTGCAGTAGACAACATGCGGCAACCCCTTGCGGTATTGACCATTTATCACGTTCTCGTTAGGTTTCACCCTGTGGAATAACAAAACAAAAAATTTATTCAATTTCTTTATTGTGTAGGAGCTGTGGTGACCGAGTGGTAACGGTCCAGTACCCGTAGGTCGCAGGTTCAAACCCTGCCATGCGCATTACTTAGTGTAATTTATTTCATCGCCATTGATCTCAAAACGGTGAAGGAAAACATCGTGAGAAAACCGGCCTGTCTTAAAACCAAAAATTTGAAGACATTTGACATCCACCAATGCGCACTGGGCCCGCTTGGTGGATTATGGCCCATTACCTCTCCTAGAGAGGAGGCCTGAGTCCCAACAGTGGGAACATTATAAGGCCAACTATGCTATGCTATACATTGTGTACTAGCTGAACAGAAGAACTTAGTAGCTCCTAGCAGTCAAAGAATATATAGTATATTTTTCGATACAGTCACCACCAATTGCAATGAAACAAAGCCTAAGTAATATTTATTTATTTATTTATTATATACTTTATTGTACACCGTTACACATACAAAAGGAAACTTAAAACAGACTAAAACACATACATACAATAATATATTACACACAATTTTAATGTAAAAAAGTTATTTATGTCAATTTCGTACATTTTACGTGATTATATAATATATATTAATTCATGAATCCCCAAGCGACCACCGGTGGCCGCGCATCTATTGTCTTACTATTGTGTCTCTAATTGACGGTATCTGAAGGGTTAACTAAGCACTTTCAGTGCAAGGAACTAACAATAGTTTATTTGTGTCTTGACAATCTGCTTTCTGAGTTGTTGTTATACATAGCCATTAATGACATAGAATCATGCCCAGTGCATAAGGCCTAAGCGCCCAAAAAGTGCCATAAAACAGTGACTTTCTGAACTTTTCCCTACTCCTTCGACACGGCTTGGATCTTTAGAAACATTTTTACACATAAAAATTTATGGTTTAATATTCTTCAAAGTGAACATAGCATTTATGTAAAACAAACAATATTTCGAAAAGGTGGTTGTAATGGTTTTAAGAGATCAGCAGCGCACTATTCGGGCACAGCTAGCCACAAATTGCAATTAAATGCACAGATACTGCCACCTAGGCGGGTACGATAGTTGTGTCCGTTTAATTTCGGCCAGATGGTTTAAGGGACTATAAGCCTTAAGTAGTGAATTGCAACTAAATATATTCTTAGATATTTCAACTTTTCAAGAGTTCTTCATATTGATGTGATCTGCCGAGCCTTCACCCTAATATGGAGAAGGCTTCCAGTGTAAATGGTTGCAGCTGCTAGCCACTAGTTTACATACAGCTACTGCCGTTCCGATCATTATAGCCTATCAAAAAACATAAGATCAAAGGCTTTACTATTGAAAAATCTAAAATATTGGTCTAAATTATATATATATCTATATTATCTATTATGCAATTGGATATTTGCTTGTCTTCACTTTTGTCCAATATTTTATATTAAAACTAGTTTCTACCAGCAACTTCACCTGCATCAAAGTAGATTTCTCCGTACAAACTTTGGACCTCCTTATCATCCCCTCATGGAGTGAATTTAGAAAAATCCTCCCTTACATCATAAAAGGAAACCTTGTACTAAATTTCACGCACCTAGTCATTTCGGCTGTGCATTGATATGTCAGTCAGTCAGTTTCTCTTTTTAAATTTATTTTTTTCCTTTTAAATCATAAAACCCCAAACCCGCGTTTGCAGTGTCAGTCTTTCTATTGTGTATCTAATTATAGTCCAGAGACTGACTTAATCCTATCAGTACCTAATTTAACTGAGAACATGAGTAAGGACTTTAATGTTCTTTGTAAGGAGTTCTCTTTTGACCTGTTTAACACAGAAACTTATTCTGCACGCACTCAGCTGAATACCAAATTTTTCAAAAATGTATAGTGCTGATTGTACTTTAGGGGATGTTTAATTATATTTAACTATGTTCCTTTTTTATGTGCTTTAGTGATTGTAAGCTTTCTATTATTTTAACTATTTCTACCCGTGAGAACCTGTAATTGGCTGTATGTTTATTATTTCATGAATCCCCAAGCGACCACCGGTGGCCGAGCATCTATTGTCTTACTATTGTGTCTCTAATTGACGGTATCTGAAGGGTTATACTATTGTTATCCTTTTGTTGTAGCTGTTGGTTCTCCTAATAAATAAATAAATAAACATGATAACAGGCACCAAATCCTGTGCTCAAGCTATTATTTAACTGTTTAGATACCGTCAATTACTTCATGAATCCCCAAGCGACCACCGGTGGCCGCGCATCTATTGTCTTACTATTGTGTCTCTAATTGACGGTATCTGAAGGGTTAAGAGACACAATAAAAAGACAATGCCAGTGTGAACGTGGCGTTCACTTGGGGTTTAATGAACTAAACCATTATTGCATTGATTCTCAAGACTGTTCATAAATGGCTCATGAGGGTGCTGGAATTGTATAAAATTGATATAACACTATACACTTCCCATGTGTCCCAATGTGAGCATATCTCAAAAACTACTGGTTAATAGTAAAATATAACCCTAATAAACAATAATACTGCATGATTATTATTGAAAATTAAAAACAAATCCATTATATTTACAAAAAAAAATAGTTTTGTTAGTGTAAATTCGGCGGCAAATGATCTCTAGATCATCAGGCACTGTCTAATCTAATTATTAATGTCTATGGCATAAGTTAGTCAAATCCAATAGGTTTCTTATTAGCACTAATGACTAAATAATAAATATTTTGGGTTTATAAAGGCTCAATAAACCTCACATTCAAAAAACAACCCCATAGAACGTATATTTATACCCCGGAACTGTAATTTTCGCATAAATTAGGGTTAAAACTCATTCAAAAACATAGAGGAAGCATTCGTGACGTAGTTACCTTCAAGGACGAAAGGATTCGCGGATGTCCTTCAAAACGAGCACTGAACACAGAGAAAACAAAAACACACCTGTTTCCTTTCTAACGGATAAAGAATTTAGCAATTAAGAAATTGCAAGGTTCAAAACACGTCCGCCATATTGACATGGGGATTCGATTTGTTTTGACGGTGTCTTGACCTTTCCGATTTTGCGTCCTGTATGCTATTATGCAACCAAAATGCGATGGTCGTTGCCATCTACCGGGTCAATGACTACGTGCGACCATCGAACTTAGCCGGGTAATAGAACCCACAGAAATAACCCGAGCACGAAAAATGTATTCGTTCGTAAACTGATTAATTTGACGAAATAATATTTTAAAATGACAGATACCACTTATTAGATTCTTATTTGATAGGATAATAAAATTTAAGATACCAGAATTTGGCAGCAGTTTCTTGACGAGATTTACAAACGCCTCTTTGATTAGCTCAACAATTATTGCAATAAAAGTGATTAGCGAAAACGGCTGTTATTAGTATGACGCTAAGGTTCAAAAAGATTGCAAGGATATATTAGCCACCGGAAACGTCATATTCCCAAATGATTGTTATCACGAAAAAATAAATCAATAATGAACTGACCTGGGAATTGTTACGCATTTAGTATGACTGTTCTGGCTTGAAATTGCCTTTTCTAATTCTTCAAGTGCTCCACTTTTCTTTAATTTCTTAACTAAACTCTTCACTGCCTTCTCGGACCATTTATCTTCGGCTGCAGATGAACCCTCAGGGCCCTTTTTCCACCCTAACAACCGTTTCACCACCGGTGGTGTTAAGGGAAACATGCCGCGTCACTTCACTCACTAAGTCATCAATATAAACAAATTATCATTTGAATAGCAAATTATATATTCGCGCACAAATAATACGTTCCGTATTTAGGTAAACTAGCGGCCATATTGCAAATTAATGACAGTTCACTTGTCAATCAACAAATCAAGATAATTCTGTCTCGTTCACACTCGAGGTGACCCCGGTCCATTTGAGATAATGTATCTATAGCTGTCCTTTTCTTGGAAATTACTTTCTTGTAAAGTGCAAAACAAAGGGCATTTCCATAAACAAAAAATATTCAGCCTAATCTAATTATAGTTGCATTCAACCTTATTTTTTTTTATTTAATTGAGTAAACACAAAAATGACTCTTAAATTAGTTGTGGATACAAGAAATTAGGCTATAAAGTCTCACACATTACAAAGTAAAGATAGCATTTATAGATCATTTTGGGAATTTGAACTTATACGATTATTTTCATACAAAAAAAATCAAATCGGTTCTACAGCAACAAAAAGTAAAGTAAAACGTGTATAAATAAAAGTTCTTCATATTTTTCCGTTGATGTTATTGATTAATTTGATGCTTTATACATTGCGGTATGAACAAACTTTTACATAGAACAGCAATGTACGACAAAATATGAATTGTTAAAAAGTGATTACAATGGTCTATGGTAGAAATTGGAATGTTTTTGTTTTGAAATTTGACACAAATGGCGAGAAAAATATTGTTTCATTTGTTTTTTTTCTAAAGAAGTGCCAGTTGTTCTAAGAAAGTGGCGATATTTGTGTGAAAAAAGAAAATCTGGTAAGAAATTCCTCGTTTACTTTTATTTGTTTATTTTTATCGTATTTTTGAGGTCCAAATGGTCAAAAATAAGTGCCGGCAATAAAATTGTCACTGGCCATTTAATTTTATTTTATTTGGTGGCCAGTGTTAGTTTTCATAATCCCGCTTTGGTTTTCTAATGGCTAGGCTGGAAATGATTATTTCGAGGAACGATAAATAAATAAACTACTTGAAGAAAACTTTACTTTTTGAATTTCCCATTTTCATTTCCTACATGAAACTTTTGATTTAGTTTTGTATTGAATTTTGACGCTTTATATTTTAGTAAAAAGATTTGAAATGATTATTTTTGACTAGTTTTACTTATTATTACTTTTTATTAGAATATAGGTACATAATATTGTTGAAGAGAAAATCTGCAAGTTGTTTCATATTAAGTATTTTAATATTTGCAGGGTTTAAATAGTTTAAAACTTTCAAGTGTTCAAGTATGAGAGGTGTCATATCAAATAAAACATTAATAACATTAATTCATGAATCCCCAAGCGACCACCGGTGGCCGCGCATCTATTGTCTTACTATTGTGTCTTTAATTGACGGTATCTGAAGGGTTAATAAACCTAAGTAGGTGGGTCAAAATTTTTTTTTCGGGTTTACTTGGTGTCATCTTGCTAACTAGTCATGAAAAAAATTCTTCATAATAATATTATGTTTTGTTTATAGCTACCAAAAGTTGAATACATTAAAAAATGTTAATAATATTTACTATGTTACTTGTTTACTATAAGCGAGTATGGTGTCATGAAGGTCGCCATTTTCCTTCGCAGCTTGAACAGAAAATTCACTGCCAGTCAATATTGTCAATCATAGTAGTTTATTGACGTGGCTATCTTTGTATGGTCTAGTGCCAACCCCAGGGCTGCGTTCAAATTTGAGTTTAGAGTTAACTCTAATGATGTCATAGGGTAATTACTCTACCCTGGCACTTTTTAATGCGAACGTAGTTCAACTGTCAATGTCAAGCACGGCTGCTTACTCCAACCTGCCCTGCTCAGAGTTACGGTTAGTTGGGTTAACTCTAGGGTAGCTACTCGAGTTATAAAAGAACAACCTGAGGTTGCAACTTCGGAAACCCAAGTACCCGCCGTGAAATGGTCAGTAACATCAAGGCGCTGCTGGCCTTTCTTGAAGAGTTGGGGTAGATCAAATGACTCGTTTGTCCCGCTGCGCTTTAATCGTGGAGTCGGAAAACAGCCCGATATACCTACTATACTATACTAACGCGCGTTGGTCGTATTTGCAAGCGCTATAGAAAATATGCCAGTGCGCCATTAACGCGCTACAGCATCGCTACTGTATCGATGCGAACGCGCTACAGCATCGCTACTGTATCGATGCGAACGCGCTACAGCATCGCTACAAAAAGTCTTGCAGACGCTGACGGGTTTCATGGGACCTCAATGGTCGTGGAGACCGGTTAATTACTTACATTTTTTATTTTTGGTAACCACACCACTGCCGACGCGTAATAAAATATTTCGTTCTGTTTTGCTCTTTATTGGATAAAAAATATTTTTGAAACGCGCGGGCGTCCAACGCCCGGAGGCAGACAACGATGTTCGGGCGCGGGGACCGCCTGTTTGGGACGGATGCCTGCGCCCTCCCAAGGCTAATTTTTGTATTATTAATCCCATCAGGAGATTATTGTTTCTCATTTCCTCTCTCTCAGTATCATCGTCTGAGCCTGGGCCGGACGCTCAGGTCGCCACCTCAGATCGCTTCCACGAGGACACGGCTGGGCTACGCCAAAGCGGGGTAAACTGCCACCCTATGCGTCACCATGTGCTCCGGGTTACGCACAATGGTGGAAACCGGAGCGTTCCTTCTCTCTTGATCCGAAACAGTTACTTCCCAAAACATTCCGGAGAGGTTTTTTTATGGAAACTGGCACCAGGCTATGCCCATGGCTATCCTGAGTTAGGCCTCATTTTGGCCTTGCACAGATTTTAACCTTTCGAATACCGTAATTAGAGACACAAGCGTTGGGGGCTTCGGGCCCCGTATAATTGATATGAAGGTAATTATGCCCGTGATTCCAAGGCCGTGATGACTTTTTTGTACAATCCCGCAGCCCTCTGTTTACGGCAAGTACTAAATTGTTTCATTTTTACAGTAAAGCCAATAATGGTGGAACCGCAGCCACCTCTGATCCTCTGCATGGAAAATGCGACAGGCGAGGAAGTGGCGTTGAGGGTAGAACCTGGTGATAACTTCCAGATGTTTCTAGATAAAGCCAAGTAAGTTTTAGATCCAGATTTCTTTTTCTTTGGGTACTGTAACCACCATTTTATAATAAGTACAGTAAAACCTGGATGACTTGATCCTCTTGACCTGGGATCTAGTCGTCGACGAAGCATAGTGTTCCTCACTCTTCAAATAGATGTCAGCAAAACCTTAAGTGCCCAGCAGGGTCGATGCCTGCTACAGCCACAGGGAAATTTCCAAAAAAGAAACCTTTGCGGTATAGGACATACCTCAAAACAACTGGTTTTAGTCGTCGTGGACATCTGTTTGAGGTGCACGTAGAATACCACGCGCTGTTGACGACTCGGAGTCGGTCCGGTCGGTTACCAGACGGCCGGACGGTGAGCGACCATTGTTCGTCGTCAGCAAGACCACGCCTACGGTGGCGGGTAGTTGGGATCGAGATCTCGGCGACTAGGGCACGAGGAAGTCTGTTCCCTCACGCGTGGCCGTCTTCTTCGCTACTATTACTGCTTTGCAGAAGACCGCCTTGGAAATTCAAAGAATTGAAATTTCCTATTGCAATCTGATTTCTAATCCCTTTATAATTTTACTATTCCAGGTCACTCCTAGGCTATGACGTAGATATAAACTCGATAACCAGAAACCAAACCGTCTCGTTATCAGAAAACATTTACCAATTTCTAGTAACCGCCGAACAAAACTTACAGGCAGACGATTTATCGCAAAACTTTGACCAAATGTTGGACACCAACGATGGAGCCAATGACTTGGTCTACATCTTGGATGATGGCACTCAAATCCGTGCATCACAAATACATTTTGACAACGATGATCCCTTAGTTGATTTGACAGCTGAGAAAATACCGTTCGTTAAATACGCCGACGATCTCACTGATATCGAATTTGATGATGTAATCGTTCAGGAAACGAAAAAGATTAACATTGTTGAAAGCCCTGTATCCCGTTGGTCTAGCAAAAATTCCAGTCCAAAATGTAGCTTTGTCAACTCTTTACCTTTCAAACTTGTTTGTAATAACACCTCTGGTTTCGAAGCGCAATTCACTAAATATTTAGAAGCAAACACAACCAAGACATATGCTACTCTAAACCCAGTGACTACTAGAAATAAATCTCCAAAGAGTTTGATCAAAGATAATTTTAAGAACTACGATGATACTTATCAGAGAAACGATAATTTGTCGTACACTAGAGAGGAGATATTGAACATGTTCAAAGATTCTCCAATGACGTCATTACCTTATGACCAGGGTTACAGTGAACGGAGACATGTCAGGAAGACTGATCCTTCAAGACTGGTTCATAAGACTTGGAGCAAGCCTCTTTCTTATGTCGATATTGATGGAGTGTTGATAGGGGAGAGTGAGAGTCAGATATGTTTTATTTGCGGAAAACATGTAGATAACAACGTGGATAAGTTGTACCTTTTTGATAATGAAGACCAGAGACTGTACAGATGTTCTCCGCAGAAGAAAATGTCGACCCAACTAAAAATCATCTGCGTATGTTGTCTTAATGATAACTTCACGCCATGTCGAATGAAAAGCGCCAATCAGTTCTTAAATCCTGACGAATATCTTGTAATTCGAAATAATCAACAATACATCTTTCAAAAAATTAAAAACTTCAATTTCGCACACCTAGGCAAGGCTAAAGATATCATAAACAAGATAGAGAAGAGAATAGACAAGGAAGAGTTTGTTAAAGTCGAAATTGGTTCTGATGGCGAAATTATTACAAAGCCCATAGACAATCGGTCTGATGACGTCGTTATTGTTAAAGATGAGAAAAAGGACGGTAGTTCGAGTGATGTTGAAATTGTAGAGCCGGATCCGGAAATAGATCATATCATAGACAATTTGGAGGATGCTGATGAGGAGGTGAAGGAGTTTTTGGGGAAATATCAGAGAGATGGCAGTGATGTTACTGAGTTAAAATGCAGGTAAATCAGTTTACGTACTTATTTTTATATGATTTACTAACTTCTGCCAACGACTTCGCCCGCATTAAGGATGCTGTAAGATAGCCCAAAAATTCAAATTATATAATATTTTTTTGCAATTTACAGGGGCCTTACCATGGCGTGTTAAAATGTCAGTCATGCGAGCGAGAAAGAGGGATGGAGCTATACACCTAAGTATAGATGTATAGCATGTGTAGCTATATCTCTTTAATAGTTCTGTACCCCTAGCCAAGTTGATAATCTGGAGTCGTTAACTTAACGCTAATAGAAAACTTCAAATGTTCGGAAATGGCGTCATCTCAACGCTCAGTCACGTGGTCAGAACAAAACAGCGCTGGGCTCGCGTGTTGGATTATGGCCCATTTCCTCTCCTAGAGAGGAGGCCTGAGCCCCAGCAGTGAAAACATTGAAAAGGCTGATGATGATGATGATGATGATGTGATTACTATAATCACACTACACTACAGTTAATGTGATAATTCTTGTTCTGCAGATTCTGCGAGCAGGTCTTTTCGGATCTGGTGGCAGTGTCGGACCATTGTGAGACTCACAAACATGACCTAGAAGACGGCGAGGTGTTCCCGTGTCCTCTCTGCAACTATGGTAAGTTCTGTACTGCTATTTCTGTTCTAAAACTCACCTTCATAACTTTGGTGGGCTTGTGGATGACGAGCAATAGGTAGCTCGCCGTCCGGTAACCGTACGGACCACGCCTGAGTCGTTAACAGCGTGTAGTGTGCCTCAGAGATATCAGCAAAACCGTAGTAGCCCAGCAGATGGTGATGAGAAGTCCACCCTTGGCCTTAATAGGCTGATGCCTATTAAGGCCAAGGGTGGACTTCTGAAAGGGTTACTTATGGTTCTAGAACGCAACTAGAACAACAGAAGTAACATAAAACAGCCCCCCTAGCCAAGTTGCAAACGATAAACGTGAACGCTTAGTAATCTCCAATAGATTTTCAACTTTATACTTAAGAGCATAAAGTTGAAAATCTATTAAAGACTACTGAGCGTTAGCGACCGGAACGAACGAAAACACTATGTAATCTTCGATAGATTTTCAACTTTATATCCAATAACATAAAGTTGAAAATCTATTAAAGACTACTGAGAGTTTACGTTTATCGTTTGTGACTTGGCTAGGGGGGTTGGTTGTCGATTCTTTCTTTGTATCGCTCAGCGAAACTAGAATTTGCTTTAATTTCTTTTCAACACCTTTCTGTCTGTTGCATTCAGTGTCGTATGAGTTAGGCATCTCACAAAACGTGCCTTTACATGGGAGACCCACGTACCACCATCCATCTTTCAAAGTGGGTGTTCCATAGTTTTAACATCTAGCAGTTGTTGGTTTTGGAGTTGGAGCTTCAGACTTTTACTGACTTTTAGTCAGTAAGAATTCCCTTCTACTCCGCCTTAAAGCTGGAGAAGTTATTCGATGATTTCCCAACTTAAAAATGTAGATAATTATGTATATGTCGGAAAATTCATATGTACCTTATTTATTTATTTGTTTATCCTCGCATCGGAACGCCTTGCAGCAATTACACCAATGGAGCAAACTTAATTCAGAATCGGCTACCGCAGTGGAGTGGTAGTCATCGCACGAGCGGCGCGGCGGTGGGTCACGTACGCTCGCTTCCGCAGCATCAGGCCAGCGCTCCTCCAGGACTCCACATGTATATACTTATACCTTAACCTGCCTAAATTAATTCATTTATTTGCAGGCTATGCAAATTTGAAATACCTAAAAGCTCATGTGAAGGCAGCTCACGAGAAGAGTGAATCTTCTAAGATATTAAGTGAAGGAAATGAACCTGTTAAAGAGGAGAATAAAGGTAAATAATCTATATCTCCATATTATGTTGTAGCCAGATCTTAGAATTTTCCTACTTACCTAGGGGTTCTAGGGAGTGTGGGGGGGAGGGGGGGTGGTACGACAGGAAGACTCTTTAAGTCAAGGTGAATAGGTTACTTCTAGGCAAGCGTGTTCCATCGTCGGCCACATCATCGCTTACCATCAGGCGAGATTGTGGTCAAACGCGAGCCTATCCATAATAGAAAAAATAATAATCCTCGTTTCGCCATATCATTGATTTAGGGTTTCAATGCTAGTTATGGAAGGTCTAAAGAAAGGCCATACACTTCCCAGTTACCGATTGAGCTGCAATTTTGCATGCATGTGTAAATCAGATTACAATGCAAAATTATTATTACATAAAGCTGATCTGATGATGGAACTGGAAGGTGATCAAAGGAACTCAGATAACCCTATCGTGCTTGAGCGTTTTGTATTCCAAAACTCTTAATTAAAGAAGTCTTAATGAGTATTAATTAAATAGGTATAGCATAGTCGGCCTTATAATGTTCCCACTGTTGGGACTTAGGCCTCCTCTCTAGGAGAGGGAATGGGCCGTAATCCACCACGCGGGCCCAGTGCGGGTTCGTGGATGATACATGTCTTTGAATTTTGTGGTTCTACGACATACCGGTTTCCTCACGATGTTTGCCTTCACCGTTTTGAGAGCAGTGGTGCACCCGCAATCTACAGCTCGTAAATCGGGGCCGTTACCACTCGGCCAGCACTCTATGAAAAAAGATTTTTATTAAAAACTTGTGTGATTTTAGATGGTGAAGCAGGTCCAACTAAAGCATCATCACCTATTGCCAAACGAACAAGGAGTTCCAGTAAAAAGGGAGATGGTGATGGAAAAGGTATGCATTGCATCTGAACATTCTCTTCTTCTCAGTCGGTACACTCTTGCTAGAGTGGTCGTGGTCATCACTGTGTGTCATGATGAGTGACAAAGTGATGACCAAGTCATCCTGGTAATGCTATGTCCTTCATCGCGAAGCAGCTTTCCGGGTACATTCTTAAACCGAGCACTTAGTTGGAACCTTGATCTGGTCTGTCCATCTCATTGGTGATCTACCACGTGGCCTGGTGCCCTCAACTTTGCCCTGCACTACGAGACGCTCTATGGAGTCATTACCACGATGAGATACATGGCCGAAGAAGGTCAAAATACGCAACTGCACTGTGGATGATAGGCGCTGTCTGGGGTCTGAGTTCTGAACATTTTTTTTTTATAATGTACTTGCTGTTCCTAGCAGCTTCGCCCGCGTTTTAGCAGAAAATTATCACAAGGGATGATACTTCCGGGATAAAAAGTATCCTATGTTCTATTCCAGGACATAGTTTATCCGTGTACGAAGTTTCATCCAAATTGGTTTTGCCATTTAGGCGTGCTGACGTAACAAACAAACAAACTCACTTTCGCTTTTATAATATTAGTAAGAATATGCTCACGTTTGACCACTATCTTACCTGATGGTAAGCGATGATGTGGCCGACGATGGAACAAACTATTTTTACTGAAATAGATATCTTTCACCGCAACCTGTTGAAGTTCACTCTAGCAGTTGTACTCTATTCACAATATACTAGACATTCAAACAATCCTCTTTTACAGTTTGTTCAATCGATTTTGACTTTTATTACGTTGGTGGCATGACAAATGACGGCTGCAGTAAATACAGTCGACTCTCGTTAATTCGAAATCCGAGGGACTCTTAAAATATTACGAATTATCGAGTGTTCGAAATATCAAATGGTTTGAAAAATAATTATTCGAATTAAAACTTAACTAAACCAACCAATTCGTGCGGAAGAGTGTGCCAAACTAAAACAAGGGCTCGTGTACAATGATACAAGTTTGAACTTGTCTCAAAATTAACTTACGTACCTCTGCAAGTTCTGCAATCTTTCTCTCTATAACTTTGAATTGTCGAGTGCTTGACAACGATGAGGTCGAATTAACGCGTGGTTTGGTTACGGAGCGACGATTTTTTCGTTCGAATTACCAAGTGTTGTACACAAATGTATTGATTTAGTTCGAAATATAAAGAGATTTTCTAGGGAACTCGTGATAACTTTGATTTATAGAGAGGTTCGAATTATCGCGAATGATTACTTTTTTGCTTCCATCCTTATGTCTACGGAATAGAAGTCAAAATTGGCAAAATCTAAAAAAGAGGTAGCCAATAATAAATAGTATTTTTAACCGACTTCTAAAAAAGGAGGACGTTCTTAATTCGGATGTTTGTATTTTTTTTATGTTTATTCGCGCATAACTTTGTCGTTTGCCAACCGATTTGAAAAATTATTTCTTTGTTAAAAAGGGTATACTTCCCAAATGGCCCTATAGTCACCAAGTTGGGATCTGATTATAGAATCTTGGCGAAATCGAGGGAACTCCTCAAATTCAATCCAATTTTTTTGTGAAGTCGGTTATTTTTTCTCATAAAAAGGATATTACGATTTACCTATTTCATAATTTAATTATTCAATACATTTTTAGACAGTGAAAAATCTTCGGAAGAAACAAAAGCTGATTCTAACACAGAGGCGGTTTGTTTACTTTTAATTGTCATAACTTCAAGAATCATAGCAATAGTTTACTGTAGTTTTGTAAACATATCGAGAATTGAGTTTTGAAAGTACAATTAAGAGTAAAGTAAGTAGTTCACTTTTAAATATAATGCGTTCCAAATGAGAATAGGATCGATTGCATGTTGTGACGTCACGATTTACTGTCAAATCGAGGAAATAACTTTTTAAAACTTTAACTATTTTACGAAAAATTTAATTTATTTACGAACTGTGAACGAAAAAAGTTTAATCAGAATTCAGTTCTTCAATTTTACTCATCTCCAAGTTCCTCAATTTTGACCAAATTTCTTAGATTTGACAGTAAATCGTGACGTCAAAACAAAAAATCGATCCTATTCTCATTTGGAACGCACAGTATTTGTATTTACGATTTCTGGATTAATAATTTGAAATTGAGTACCTATATTATGTATTAAAGTAGGATTTCACACATTTACTCCAAATAGATCAGCAAACGAACATAAGTAGAGAATAGGCTAGTAGCCGTTAAAAATGTAATTAGTCCGTCTTTTAGATTATTCAAAAATAAGGGACACGTATTTTTTTTTGTAAATTAAACCAAAAATAACAAAGATATAGCTCATTAAAGTTACGTGTAACGTCACGCCGTGCTGCATTTTTTTGCACGGGGTGACGTCACACGTAACTTTAATGGGCTATATCTTTGTTATTTTTGGTTTAATCGAAAAAGAAAAATACGTGTCCTTTGTTTTTTTATTTTAAATTACGGATTAAATAAAATGTAGTTATTTTGACCCTGGAAACTACCCTATTACGTCTAATACATACATAATAAATTACTATTTCATAACTCATACTCTGAAAGTAGGTCGAAGTTGCCTGAGGAGCGGGCTGAAAAGAACAACACTTTTCATCCCTAGGGAGTTTTACTTTCACCTAACATCTATCAAATTATTTAAAAAAAAAAAAAACTATGTCTATCTTCTTGTATTCGAATGAAAAGCACAGTGCTTACCTCGGGGTTAAAGTTACTTATTTCGTCCCGAGAAGGAGTTGGCCGAGCGTAGCGAGGTCGCTAATTCGAGGGACTATAGTGTAACAATTTACTATATCATAAAAATCATTTAGAAATATAATGTAGATAGTGTCAGTAATCTATTACTTCATCAATTTTGTTGTTTTGAACTCTGTAATGAATATTACGATAGTGCAATCATAAGTGTAATTTTGAAGGTGCGAGCCTGGAGTTCTGTCACACAAGTCTTGAACCCAGTATAGACTCCAGCTCTCGCAATGGATAGATGTTGTAATTACTAGTTACTTTCTAAATTAGAATAGAATAGCATTTATTCGGCGCAAGCAACACAATATACCAGAACATAAAATAATAATATTAAAAAAAGAGTACAGAAATAGATTGAAAGAAAGAAAGCATTGAAAGTGCCCGAACCGAAAGGTTCACCAACTCAGCAATTGCTGGGCGTCAAAACACCCAGCATAAATCATAATAGTGATAAAATATTATTATTATTATGATTTATATTCTGTCGCAGATTCAATCTTAATGGCGGCTCGGATCATAAAGGTGAGTATAGACTACAACATTTACTTCTAACAGAACAACGAGCCGCTCTATGATATGTTATAGTGTATCATCCTTTTACGAACTAAACGTCGAGCACGCTCGCCTCTTTGTTACAAACCAACGAGCATATTGGTGTAACATTTCGTCGAGCCACGAGTGCGGGCGATGCGCGGTTGCGGGGTGACATTTCAAAAAAGAATGAACGCAAGGTACAACGAAATGTTGGTAAATGCACACTTGCTGTGAGCATTTACCCATAACATAACGCCGAGCACTCGCAGGAACGTTACATTACATAGAAATGCTTTGGAAACTGAGCTTTTGCCTGTATTGTACCATTCGTAAGAACGTTACATTACACAGAAATGCTCCAGAAAATGTTGTAGTCTATACTCACCTTAAGGCTAGTTGCTTCGTAATAGAAAATACATGTAACGGCAAGTCAGGGGTGAGGTACTGCATAGAGAAAAGGTTACTTCAGAGCCGCCATTACGTTTGCATCGATCTGTATATTACTTACGTTCAAATACATGAATAAAAATCCCAACAGTCAGAGCCACTCATCATAAAAACGGAGGTAAAGCAAGAATGCCTGGACAGCAGTGAGGATGAGATCTGGATCGTTCAGACCGCTGATGCTGAAGCTTCTCAAGAGTTGCAGAAACTGCTGTGTAGTTCCAAGGTAACAAACCAGGAGTTTAAAACGCTCCATACGTACTTCATCATATGCCAGGGTGTCAACACAGTGTGGACCGCCCGGAGGACACGGTTGAGCGTACGGTAGAGGCGTGCCCTGCTTGGACGGAGCACCGACGTGTCCTTGTGCGATCGACGGCGGCGACCTCGCGGCGGTCGCGAAGCTGTAATGCTAGCAAAGGGAGCGGTGCGCGAGGACGGCTCTCACGCCCTAGCCTCAGGGATCCCGATCCCGATTTCCAGCCACCTTAGGCGTTGGCTTGCGGACGGCGAGCAATGTTTAGCACGCCATCCGGTCATCCGGTTACCGTCAGGACCGCAAGTCGTCGACGCGACGGTGCGAAGCGTTCAAGAAGATGTCAGCAAATCGTAGGGGCCCAGCAGGGTCGAAGCCGCCTGAACTTACCTTGTCCGGTATAGGACTTAGGTCATGCGGAAGGTGAGGACACTGTGACGTCTCTCCAATCTCTCCTCAAAGAGGGGACTTACCTATTCCGATCTCTGGTCATTTATCTTCTTTTAACTAAACTCTTGTTTTCAGCCTAAAGAAGATGGACAGGACGGTAGATCCGAGAAAGCACCAAAATGCTTTAATTGTAGGTAAGCAAATTGTTATTATAATAAAATATTCACTAATTAATACACACACACACACACACTCACACATAACGACATAGAGAAAGACACATTTCAATAAATATTAAAAAAAAAACGAAAATCCAACTTTATTAAAAAAAAAAACACCGTAGATATGTGCTTTGGGACGACGAGCAATAGGTAGCTTGCCGTCCAGCCGGCCAGACAGAACGACGACGACGCGTAGTTTACCACTCGCGCCTCAAAGAAACGTCAGCAAAATCATAGGGATCCAGCAGGGTCGAAGCCTATTTGGACAATGGGTCGACTTCTGAAAAAATTACCCGTGGTCCTAGAACGCAAAGGCAACTGAAGGAACATTGGTGCGGTTTTAGTCAGTAAAAATCTGACACGCTCTCTCGCTCTGGGGCGGAGCGAGAGAGCGTGTCACTAGATGACTTCTCACTTTAAAAAAAAAAATACGGAAAAGTCTGACACTCCTTCTCGGTCCGACTTGGAGAGGGCTGAAAAAAGTTATTTGATGTAAACCTACCTCAAATGAAAAGGAGGAAATCAAAAAATATAATATGCTCATGAGTGTACACTTTAAGGTGGTGCATCACGACTCACATTTTCACTGTTTTTCATACAACCGCTTATAACTGACTATGACGTTATTTAGATATTTTGGAAACACAGTATCTTGTGGATATTATCTAGGCTTCTATAGAAATCAATTTCTAAATTTGTGTAAAACTAATCCAGTAAAGACCTCTGAAAATCACCTATTTTGTATGAACTTTGACACTTCATAATTTGCCTAAAAAATAAAAAAGTCTAAAAAATAAAACTGTAGGAGTCTTGCAAATTTTATTAAAATTCTAAATGACGACAACTTTTTTCAAAAACTTTGGGTTTAAAAAAAAACAGCTATTTCCTGGAGCAAGTTTTGTAAAATATTCGAGTAAATATCGGAATTACCGAATACTAACCGAGTTTTCCGGCGTTATCTCTCTTTTTTTGCGTTGCTTTTTCGTCAAACATCGCGTTGGATTGCGTAAGATAAAGCTCAACAAGCTTTTAAACCATTTTCAATGTTTACGATAGGCGAGTGGAAAAGGACCCTCTTAAGGCTGCATGTTCACAAGAGCGGAGCGATCAGAGGAGCGGCGATTTTGTGCAGTCTTTTTGTCCAAGAAATATTGCTAATATTTCTCCGTTCCTCCGCTCCGCAGCCTTGCTCCGCTCCTGTGGACAGGCAGCCCAATCCTTAGATATATTTTGTTCCAAACAGCCAAATCTTCGCGAACGCAGATGGCCTGTCCAGCCATCGCTGTAGAAGACGCACTCGTAAGCGGAAGTCCAAAGACTTGAGCAACCTCATCTGTATACCTACTGAGGAAGACTTTCTGAAGGTACGTGCTCTTCTTATAGTGATAACTAGCTTTCCGCCCGCGGCTTCGCCCGCGTGGACTACAGTTTATATCGCGCGGGCAGAGACCCGTGCTCAGCAATGGAATTATAGGTAGCCTATGTGTTATTCCAGTGTCTCTTCTACCTACCTACCAAATTTGATCTAAATCCGTTCAGTAGTTTTTGCGTGAAAGCGTAACAGACAGACAGAGTTACTTTCGCATTTATAATATTAGTAAGGATGATGATGAGATGATCTACCTCGGTTTTGCACGGCTCCAAATTATACATCACCAGGTTTGCCCCTAGCTTTGCCCGCGTACATACAATATAGCCTATGTCGCTCGGGAGTAATACAACTTTCTATTGATGAAAATATTTTAGCAATCGGACCAGTACTGCCCTACTACAAACAAAAAAAAAACAAAGTTCTTTATAATATTAGTGTAGATAAATGTAGATGACTCGGCTATCGACGGACAAACGTTCTGCCGCGCTAGCGATATTAGCAAAAAGTGAAATTCTCACAATCCTTTTATTCCGTTATTTAAAACTATTCTAATATATACCTATACAACTAGCTTTTGCCCGCGCGGCTTCGCTCCCGCTCTTTCCTACTCCACCCTACTATACCCAACTCTACCCTACCCTACTCTACACTACTCTACCCTACTCTACGCCATCGGCTTGCTATGCGGGGGACCAACCATTATTACTAGTTTAATACAATATTTTTTTGGTACAGAGAGCTCAGGGACGCCCCAGACCAGCTGATACATCTATAGACAATGATCTGCTTGTTATGGTGAGTACAAAGCAAAATAAATAATTAATTATTTAATTCACGGACAGAGATTTCAGTTCGTAATTAATTACCTTAAACCTAGTGTTATATTATTAGTCTTATATTATAATTCGCTCCCGCTTTTCCCTACTCCACCCTACTATACCCAACTCTACCCTACTCTACCCTACCCTATTCTACCCTACTCTATCCTACTCTACCTCTACCCTACTCTACCCTACTCTACCCTACTCTACCTCTACCCTACTCTACCCTACTCTACCCTACCCTACCCTACCCTACCCTACCCTGCTCTACTCTACCCTACACTACCTTAATTTTATTTTTTTTCCATAAGAACCTTTTCCTCACAGTCACAACAAAAAAAGAATTAGCGAAATCGGTCCCTGGCGTTGTTGAGTTATGCGCTTACCAACACATTTTGCAATTCATTTTTATATTATAGAAGATAAGCATTCAGCAAAGATTTCCATCGCCGCAAAAGAAAAAAATCAGATATTCTCAGAATAATTGACGGAGCCCGCCAGGTTCGATGTCAACCAGGACTCTGCGGGATTGTTCGAAACAGTTAACGTGGCCCTGAAACGCAAAGGGGAACTGAAGGAACACAAGTGGATTTTGGTCAGCCCAAGTCCACTACACACATTTGCACTCCTCGAGATCTTCAAAAAAAGGCTTCTCAGGATCTGACTTGTTTCTAAAAATACATTTGCAATATTTGCAGCGTCCTCGAAAACGCCGCAGCCGGGAACCGACTTCCAACCCTCAAGTGGTGACCTGCCACAACTGTAACGAATCCTTCACTTCTAAAGTTAGACTCAAGTTCCATATGTAAGTATCTACACTGATATTATAAAGAGAAAATAAACTAGTGCGCCTCACCATCAACGATTGCATCACTGCTTACCATCAGGTGGCATCGCATTCAAGCAATGGTTTTATAATAAAAAAAAAAACATGTTTTGTTGGTTTCCATTTAACTAAAAAACTCCTTGACCTACCTAAATTGTAAGAATGTAACCCAAAGTATGAATTGCCTACAAAAGTAAAAAAAAATGCATCCAAGCGAAACCTGGGCGGTCAGTTAGTTTTAAATAAAACTTACTATCTTCTGCTGACATAGCTGTGCTCTAGGGAAGGCCCTGAAATTCGAATCACTTGCGTTTTTGCATTTTACAAGTGTCAAATTGTATGTTGATTAAAACATGATTTGCGACCGTAACAAATTTGGCAACTGAGTTCAGAAATCATCAATACAACCCTTTCAGTTCATCTAGCCCTATTGAATGACTATTTCATGAAATAGTCACCACAATTTCAAAAATTACTATTTCTTAATTAAAGTTATCGACAGTCCGGAGAATCGCCATACTTAAATGGCAGAAGGCAGGACACTTTCCTAGTAGAACAGATGGACGATGGGGATGAAAGATTCTAGAGTGGCGAACCTCGTACCTACCTGTAGACGCAACGTTGGCTTTGCACAAGGTGGCCCGATGACCTGGTGAAGATCGCGGTACCAACAAACAAACCTGGTGGTCGCACACGACCGGTCATTATGGCGACGTTTGAAGGAAGCCAATGTCCAACAATGAACATCTTTCAACTGAAATGATGATGATGACAATTTCTTCCGTCTCTTAGGCAGTTCCACGAAACCACCAACCAAGCCCGCTCCGACGGCCGTTACTCTTGTTCGGAGTGTGACGACGCCATCTTCTCGACGGAGACGGAACTCTTCGATCACGTGCACTTCCAGCATGACAAGCAGAAGCGGTGGCAGTGCCCCGTCGACGGCTGTGGGAAGACCTTCTTTCTCAGGTAAGACTTAGGGCCCGATCTAAGAGGGGCAAGCCGGTCATTTGCCCAGAGTGGCAAAAAATGAGGGGCGGCAAAATTGAATTATTCCTATCTTCCAACCTAGCCATTAGCCATCGACACCCAAGTAGGCAGGTTGAGAATTTAATGTACCACCAAAGTCAAAGTCGAAAGTCAAAATATTTTATTTCATATAGGCCTACAAGGGCACTTATAAAACGTCAGAAGCTAGTGCACGGTTCGAAATTGGTCGTTTCCTATGGAGAAGAACCGGCAAGAAACTCCATGGTTACTCTTTAAAAAAATGTGTTTATTACAATATTGATTGATTTATGTAAGAACAGTGTAGACCAGTCAACACTGTACACAAAAGCACAAAATTAATCATAATAAAATAAAAATATAGTAAGTTGTAATAGAAAGTTATCTAAGTGTTTGTGGATTATACAGTGTTCTCACATTCACATTCCAAAAAGAGGCTATATAAATTAAATAATTACAACTGTTAACAAAATAAACTACTAACAAATTGAATGCAGTTGAAGTCTAAATAAAAAAATAAAAAATATTCCAGCCTTCCAGCCTACTTCTGGTTGGATAGTAGAAATATTTAAGACTTAAGACTCATGACTTATTTGGTTTTGTGTGTGTAAAGGGCGGCGGAAATTATATTATCTTTGCCAGGAGCGGCTAAATAGCTTGATCGGGCCTTGATAACAGCTTAGGGGCCTCGTGGCTAAGTAATGGTACATACTGACAGGAACTGAAGTACTTAACTTTTTCGACGCCCATCTATATAATATGCGATGTGTTCTCCAGCGCCACAAATGTAAAAAATTATCTTCTGGCGTTTTTGTTTCTATTGAATATTAAACAAAAAAGAACTGTGGAGTACAGACGCACAAATAATTGCTGCTTTGTACTGCTGACTGCTCACGCTGACGTTGTCCGCTAGGCTCGACACTAGAACGCCCACTGAAGACAGAGGCGCGTGTGCGTTGGTCAGCGCCGACGCGTACGTCCGCTGACCCGTCAGCGCTGACCAATGCATAAGCTAATACTTCAAAATAGGGTACGTATCAAAATCCCGAATTTAAAAATACCGAATTTTAAAACACCGAATGATTGTTTGGTTGAAAGTTTTAAATCCTGAAAGTTCATTTGCCCGAAAGCTTAAAATCCCGAAGATCCATATCCAGTTCAACATGCCTACTCGTTAAAATATCGAAAAAAAAAATGATCTGTTTTATTTTGAGAAGTAGCATTCGCCGGGCGCTGCCGCGGCACCGCTGTCTTCGCTCGCTCGGTTCGCACGCAGTTGGTCACTATTCTAACCTAACCTAACCTATTTCAGCCCAAAATAACAAATCATACCTAAAATCTCTCTTAAAAATGTGTTTACCATTGTCTAATAGTCTAGTCGCAGGTAGGTTGTATTTTGATTGCACTTTGTTCTGGGTGAAATAGGTTAGGTTAGAATAGAACTGTGACCAACCAAGTTGTTTCGTCCATTCGGGATTTCGTCCTTTCAGGCATTTGAACATCGGTATTTTGTGTTTCAATATAACGACTATCGGCATTTAAAACTTTCGGTATTTTGAATTTCGGTGTTTTAGACGTCGGTATTTCAATCAAAGGTATTATGAACTTTCGAGATTTTGATACGTACCCTTTAAATTTTATTTTAAAATGCCTCCTAGAAGTTCATTTGTTTGCGGGCGGTAGCGCCGACGGTCAGCGCGACACTAAAACCAGCCTTATTGCTCGTTACCCATTCAAAACCCGTAAAGTAGGGTCAATCCTGAATCCACATACATTCGAAATTCATCGATCGATTCTCAATAAACAACAGCCTTTCTTTCACAGGGCAACTCTAACAAAACACAGTCGCACACACACAGACACGCGTCGTTACGTGTGCGTGACATGTGACAAACGATTTTTGGACAAACAGACTCTGGATGAGCATGGAGTGACACATTTACAAGTAATGATACTGTTTTATTTATTATTATTATTCTGTTTATTCATTAACATTCACATATCAAAGATATACACATAACATATCTTCAAAGAGATGTCAGCAAACCGTAGGGCCCTGTGCATAGTGCCCTGGAACGAAGCAGGAACAGGAGCGGGTTGTAGCCAATACAAGTCTGATAAACCCTCTCGCTCCGTGGTAGATGGATGATTTGTCACCTAAATAAACACTTTTCATTTTAAAAAAAACCGAATTCACTAAAAAATTTAATTGAATTTGAGGAGTTCCATCGATTTCGCCTAGTTTCCATCATCAGATCCCAACTTGACTACGGGACCATTTAGGAAGTATACCCATTCCAACAAAAAAATAATTTTTCAAATCGGTTGGCAAGCGACAAAGCTATGCGCGAACAAACATAAAAAAAAAATACTTACAAAAATCCGAATTGAGAACCTCCTCCTTTTTTAGAAGTCGGTTAAAAAAAAAACCTTAATCATATTTCTTCGTCCAGATCAAACCTTTCCAATGCCACATCTGCCTCAAGCAGTTAACCCGTCGCTCGCGCCTGCGCATGCACGTGCGCGCGCACGAGGAGGAGCTGGCGCCGCGGCTCGTGCGCGTGTGTGCGGTCTGCACGAGGGCCTTCAGGGATCATCTGCATGCGCAGGTCAGTCGTTGTGTTTTGAGGAGTTATTTCCTTGAAAGTAATTTTTTCGTTCGACAGGCTTCTTAATATTTCCATTGCTAGGAGTTAGACCTGCTCTCTAAGAGAGGCGCTTTATTCCACCACACAGGCATCACTGGCAACACGAACTGGTTCTTCTTGAAGACTGTACACCTGTGAAGTAATAAAAAAATCGGTTTTACATCAGTCCGTCTGGTATGGACCGACCTAATCAACGGCACTTAGTGTTCCATGCGAGCCTCAAAGAGATATCAGCAACACGCAGCCATGGGGAAGTTTTTAAAAAGAGGCCTGTGGGCCTAGACCGCATAGGGCAACTGAAGAACTATAGGTATAATAGCATCAGTATAAGTCTGACACGCCCTGATGCTCTACCCTAGCGCGGGAGAATTCATTATATGACTTCAACCACCTCCCAAAACTATGTTTATTTGAATTTTGTATCATCCTGTACCTAAATTGTCCACCCGTTTGATAGGAACACGCATCAAAATCGGTGGAGTGTATCGAAGCATTCGCGAACGAGTTGAAAGAAGAAGCTGAAGAGGTGTCGGTACAGCTGTCTCCCACCAGTGGGCTGGTCAGGCATACTGTGCAGATTGTAGGTGAGTCTACATTAAAATTCATAGGGTACTTCCCGTTGACCTAGAATCCTAAAATTTGGCATGAAGCAAGGTCTCAGAGCACAAGTATAGAAAAAAATCTGAAATCTGTAAATTAGTAGTTACCTTTTTTTGTGATCGGAAAATTATTCATCGTTCGGGGATTTAACTGTTTTCATAGGTAAGTTTCTACCATACATTTTATATGGAAACTAGACTTGTAGAGCTACACTTATCCACGCGATGCCACGCAACGCGCCGCTACCTACAAATCAGGGGGTCTACTCGCTTTCTCCGAAATGAAACTTTCGTAAACGAACGATATTCATTTGACATTAAAATTGCAAACAATCCTCTGTCATAATTATATTTTTTTTTCGAAACATAAGTAATTAGAGTAGGTTTAGAGATTCGGTACAAACAACTTTCGTTCGTGCGAATTTTTGGGAACGAAAGGAACCTAAAGAGACCAATTGGGGATCCAGATCTGTTTGAGACCAATCTACAAAGTCTTGAGCACAGGCAAAGGGTAGCCAGCCTTTCGGTGTTTTACAGGATGCATTTTGGAGAGTGTGCGCAGGAATTACATGACTTGATTCCACCATCTCACTTTTACAATCGGACAAGCCGACGAACGGCGAGTATCCACCCTTATGTTGTTGAGACCTCTACGGTCCGGACCAAACGTTTCGCATCGTCGTTTATACCACGTACATCGAGGGGCTGGAACAGTTTGCCGGCTGGGGTCTTCCCGTCCAATTATAATTTAGGTGTCTTCAAGGCAAGAGTGAATAGGCTCTTAATAAACTAGAGCACCTCACCATCAACGACTGCATCACTGCTTACCATCAGGTGGGATCGCAATCAAGCTCTAGTTTATAACAATTAAAAAAAAAAAAACCGTGATAGGAAACACGAGGAATTTCAATCGAAACTTCGTTTTTCGGAGAAAGCGAGTAGACCCCCAGGCGTGGCCCACGTATGCGCCGGTCTAATGTAGTTCTCGCTTAATCTTTACCTCATACGTTTTTCTCCACAGAATCCCCAAAACTATCAAAACCTATAAAACGCCAAGTGTCGAACGACGTCGGAGAGCCCCTTCTGTCCCAGCTAGCTGATGAGGCGAGGACCTTGATCAGGGTGGTCGAGATCGAGAAGGCGTTCCGATGCGAGTACTGCGAAGAGTTAGTATCCCTACTAATATTATAAATGCGAAAGTAACTCTGTCTGTCTGTCTGTTACGCTTTCACGCAAAAACTACTGAAAGGATTTTGATCAAATTTGGTAGGTAGGTAGAAGAGACACTGGAATAACACATAGGCTACCTATAATTCCACTGCTGAGCACGGGTCTCTGCCCGCGCGATATAAACTGTAGTCTACGCGGGCGAAGCCGCGGGCCGAAAGCTAGTCATAATATAATTTATTTCGATCAACATGGATCATACAACATTTAGGTGTAGTTAGATACTACCTCTACAACGTTTAACATTAAATGCGCAAAACCTCAGACACCCCAAATGATTTGTAATTCAATTGACCTAATTCTGTGAGAAAAAAAAGCATTTAAAAAAAATTAAGGTTTTATGTGCAGTTTCGTTTGTTTAAAATTCTTATCTGCATCGAAATAAGAACTTTTATTATCCTGTGTATGAGAAAATTTGTTTTGATTACAACCATTTGTGTTTGTTTACCTATTTGGGTGGTGTTGCGCACGTGATAGCCTGACCTATTAATAAATAGAAAGGGCAAAATTTTTACTGTTTTTTTTTTTTTAATGTAACCTATATTAAAAAGTGGTTTAATTAATTCTGCTCGTTATTCTGATCAAACTATTTTAAGGTTTTGCGCATTTAACGTTACACGTATAGAGTCTGTCTAAAAAGTCAAGGGTAATCTAACCAAATCATCAAATTCTTGAAATCTGATATAGTTATTATAGCCAACACTATTACCATTACGCACTAGTGCTATAATGTGGTTAAAACCTTTTTGTTCAACTTCGCTCCCGCCATAATGTAATTACAGTTATCGTATCAGGATGGGAGCGCATCGTCCCCCACGAGGAAAATAAAATAAAATGGGGGCGCATATGAAAACAGATTTACTAGTTTTACAGTTATTTTATTCACAAGTGTATTGAAAAACGTCGTATGATACCCGTAAGTAATTAATGATTACCGTTCTTGGCTCTCTTAAGAACCTCGCCATGGCTATAATCATGGCATGGCACTAACATTACACACTTATATCATATTAATTTAGTGCGCTTTACCATCAACGATTGCATCGCTGCTTACCATCAGGTGGACAGCACTTGTTTAAAGTCGGTATGCATTTAAGCGGAAGTTGCGGAATCATTTTCTACACCAATAGCAGAATCGTTTCAAAAACTTCTTTCCTTACTTTATATAAATATATATGTAGTATATATTTTATATTAAATATATATGTATGTGTATTTTAACTACAGTGCGTTTTACTTAATAAGTTCCTTTGCCGTAATGTTGGCAATACGGGAAAACAGTGTTGCAATATTTTTAGTAATTAAATTACTTAATTGTAAGAAGATTAACTGATACTTTGTTGCTTTTTACAATTGCCTTTTTTTTGTATGTTTTTTAAACTATTTTTGAATAAAGTATAGGACGCTGGACTCCATTCCGATTGTCCTGCATTTTTTTTTTTCAAATACCGAAAACGCCACGCCATAATATCGTACCTCTCTATTAACAACTTTCTTTTCGATCTGTTTTTTTAAATAAAATAATAATAATTCTCCAAAAAATTTTACCGTTAAAATCGATTTCGTTTCGCATTTTGGGGAATAATTTTGGTAGAGTAGGCTATTCTTTCCTATTTTCCTTTCTTTTTTGTGTAGACAGACAGGGGAATCAACATTACGCCGAAGGAACTTCTTAAGTGAAACGCACTGTATATGAATACTTTTTACTCTTGTTATCAAAACAAAATATATTTTTTTGTGCGCCTGCCATATTGTCTCTTCACCTCCCTAGGTAAACTGGTAGGGAATGCCTAAGGCATTAAGTCCGCCTATGTACTTTGTGTTGCATAAAGATTAAATAAATAAATAAAGTTTTTTTACACATTGTTTTTGTTGCAGTGTGTTTTACTTGGAAAGCGGTCTGAACACACACCGGACGATACATAAAGGAGTGAAGAATCCCTTCACCTGCCACATATGTAAAGTTAGCTTCGCCACTTATTCTAGGTTTGTATTTATCTTTTCATTACTCATGCTCTGAAAGTAGGTCTGAAGTTGCCTGAGGAGCGGGCTGAAAAGTATTATACTTTTCATCCCTAGTAATAGGGATAATCGTCATTTTTAACTTATAATACATTTAATTACAACTACAAACTATTCAAAAAGTATAACCCAGTGAAAAGGGCGCTCAATTCCATCTTCGAATGTCAAAGATGCTAGTGCGGGGACGATTATGCGTGACGCCATTAGAGATGCGCATAGTCTCAGACTTTTTAGTCTAACACTAGGGAGTTTTACTTTCAACTAACAGCTGACAAATTATTTAAAAAAAAAAAACTAGGTCTATCTTCTTGTATTCGTAATGAAAAGCACAGTGCTTACCTCGGAGTTAAAGTTACTTATTTAGTCCCTCGAATTAGCGACCTCGCTACGCTCGAAATAAGTAACTTTCACCCCTAGTGTAACAATGTACTATTTCATTACTCATACTCTGAAAGTAGGTCTGAAGTTGGCCGAGGAGCGGGCTGAAAAGTATCACACTTTTCATCCCTAGGGAGTTTTACTTTCAACCACCCCTGAGCTCAGGGTTGACAGATGGGAATAAAGGAGTGCCAAGCGCCACCCCACTGGCAAACTCAGGTCTGGCCGATGGGAATAAACCGCGACACCGTTCCGGAAGACGCAGCAATGGAAGATTTTTCCATAAGGTGGACCGATGAGCTGGTGAGGATCGCAGGAATGGATGCGAGATAAATTATAAACTAGCTTGTAAAAGAGTGTCAAAATAACCGCCTATTTCCCCCACAGATGCACAACTCACAAAACGACCCACGGCTTCTACAAGCGCTCACTAGCCGACGCCAAGAAGCAAGCCGACGGCCCTTCACAGACTGAAGCCGACGGCGCCGTTCGCTCAGCGACCGGTATACTGGGATACGGCGACTTTCCTGTCGTCAAACATTTTCTGTGCGAGGTAACGTTTATTTTTTATTTATTTTTTTCCCTTCAGTTATCTTATTCTACTACTTAACCCTTCAGATACCGTCAATTAGAGACACAATAGTAAGACAATAGATGCGCGGCCACCGGTGGTCGCTTGGGGATTCATGAATTAAGGTTGTCTATAATTTAGAGCTAACTTTGTGGAACTGGTGCCTTATGTACATTCATCATCATCATCATCATTACTTCAGCCGAAAGCCGTCCACTGTTGGACATAAGCCCCTAATAATAATATTTCACCATTTAGTCTCAATCTAAGCAGAGCTTGAGCTATGAGTACTAGACAACTGATTAACATACTTATATATTTGTAAATACATACATAATGATAAATAACACCCAGACATAGAACAAATGCTCGTGCTCATCACATAAACATTTATCCTGGGCGGAAATTGAACCCATGACCGCTGGCTTAGCAGTCAGGGCTACCAACCACTAGACCAACAGGCCAGTCAAGTCAAGTGTCACCATAATGTCCGGTCCTGTGGGTCTTGCTGGAAGCAAGACGTCAGAAATTAAAAATATTTTATTTCATACTAGCGATCACGATAGACCTGTTCTGTCTGAAAGCTGGCTTATAGACAAAAAAAAAAAAAAATTCGATTGCAGAGCCACCTACCAGGTCTAATTATATCTTCAAACCATCCAGGGACCCAATCAAATATACACATAGTTTCATCCAATTCAAAGTTAAGTGTCCCCGCACACAGGCCACAAAAAAGCCACTTCAAACTTCTTTCTTCTAACAAAAAAACGCTGGAAGCCGCTTCTAGCTGTTTTTTTGTGGCGGCCAAAATGCTATGCCATTCGTGCATTTAATACTTCTTCTTCAGAGTCCATTATGATACTACACGCATGGTCACAAGCTGTCGCGCACTTCAGCTTTTTTTTATGGCCGCTTCTAGCTTTTTTTTTGTGGCGGCTTATTTTTGCGGCCCGTGTGCGAGGACACTTAAGTGAGAAACACGTACAGAAGAAAATACTACATGGGCAATTATAAATCGTCAGAAGCTAGTGCACTGTTCCAATCGATCTATTATATCCTAGAAGCCTAGATAATATCCACAAGCGCCGCCATTGTGTCCCGTTGAAATTTAGCCCGTAGTGTTACATTATAAACACAAGCGTATTTGTTGACACCAGGACTGCGGCCGCTCCTACCTGCACTGGACGTACCTGCAAGTGCACAGGCGTATGAAGCACGCCAACGAAAACTTTCTCTACAAATGTAACCAGTGCGAACTCACGTTTCCTAACAGGTAAATATAGCCATGAAAACGTAAATTATTATTGCTAATAACTAATTTTTAGGGTTTCTTACGTAAGTCGACAGAAATGAAACCCTTATTGGATCACTTTTTGTCTGTCTGCCAAGACTGTTTTTCTTAGGAACGCGTGGAGGCATTATGAAGCTAAAATTAATATTAAATACTTTAGGTCTGTTATTCCACGTAGCAATGAAAACGTGAAATTTCAACAGTCAATGCGATCTAAGATACAAGTACCGGCACGAATCTTTAGCGCTCGGCGTCAGAGTGGGGATCGCTTTGCGCATTCCATACATTGGCGAGCCAATCGTCGTCGTTGTTAGATACATGCAGCAACCGCAGGAACGAATCACGAGTGATGTTTATGACGCGATGGCGCGGCGAGCCAATCAATGACGCTTCCCGCCCCCGCGTCTCACTTCATACCACTAAATAAGCCCGATATTTGACTTCTGCGCAAGTGAAGGTCAGCGTTAAATTTATGTGCCGGTACTTATAGGGACGTTTATGTTCCGTTTCGCATATTTGACATTCGCTAAGATATCAAAACCTATAGAATACTAGCCCCCAATCCCACTGACCTAGAATCCTGAAATATAGCGCTAAGCAACGTCCTCATAGTGCAAAATATAGAGAAAAGTCTGAAAACAGTTTTGTAGTTACGTCAGAAAAAAAATCTTTTTTACTATTTGGAAAAATCTTCAAGAGTTGATTCGGGAATTGAATTATTTACATGGTTAAGTTAATTCGGAACCCTAACTTATTCATTAAAAAAATAAAAAATATAATTGTTTGTAATTTTTACTATTTTTACCTCAATACAACTTTTCTTTGCAATTTCAATGATGAATCACTATTTACATAACGTGAGTAGAGTATAGTAATTTTATTGCCGACTACTTTTACTCCATTTCGATTTAACCGATTCTGATGTTTAGTTGGAGTCTCGCGTACCATCGTAAGAAGGTTCACGGTAAGAATGGAGCTGATGACCCTGGAACAGCCGCCAACAAGTCCAACAGAGAAGATTACAGGTAAATAGTCGTACTACTTCCTCAGTACTTACAATGAATAAACTCTGTTATATTCCATGTTGCAAGATTTTTAACATCATTCGACTACACTAATATTATAAAGAGGTAAAGTTTGTTTGTTTGTAGGAGGTAATCTCTGGAAGTACTGCCCCCCTGGCCAAGTAACAACCGTTTCGCTTGCGTCGAACGCTTCGAGTTGACCTTGCCGCCTATTTTTTTGTTCTGACCACGTGACTGAGCGTTGAGACGACGTTATTCCCGTACATTTGACGCTTTCTACAAACGTTAACTATTGCAGAATAATAATAATAATAAATAATAAATCATTTATTATCAGGCATCTAGGCCCATAGACATATACCTTACAGACTAACATATATATAGAGTAATCACATCTTGTCGTTAGTAAATAAGACTTAAATCTATGTTAGTAACACTTCACATTGCACTAAGTTCACTTCGTGCTGTTCTGTGGCACCTGTCCGCGGAAGCGACGGAACACCACGCCCTGCGGCCAAAACTTTCCTTCAACTTGAGGGGCAGAAAAGTGTTCGGGACTCGCACCACAAACGCTTTGAAATTGACATTATGGTGTGACTCCAGCAACTGCACCCTCAGTGTGTACTTCGACTTTTGGCGCACATACTCGACGGTGTCCTCCACCTTTGTGGTATAATGCAGGCGGGAGATATACACCGGCGTGTTCGGCTGAGCGGCACGCACACTCGCACTAGGAGGAACTAGTGCTTTGCCGCAGAGGTTCCGGTTGGCTTGCTTTCGGTGCTTCTTCCTTTGCACCGTAACGAAGCCATCGTCGTTACCAGCCTTGTTCAGAGCCTTATCAGGCAAAGGAACAACAAGAAGAATAGCAACTTGGCTAGGGGTACTGATCCGATTGCTAAAATTTTTTCACCGATAGAAAGCTGCTTTATCCCTGAGTGACGTAGACTCTATTTTATGTACGCGGGCGAAGCCGCAAACAAAAGCTAGTTAGTAAAAAGTTTCCTATCATAATGACACTATTATAAAGTAGAAAGTTTCTGTAGATTTCGATGAAACTTAGTACACACACAGGTAGATCATGTTATAGAATAGTACATAGGATACTTATTAGTCCGCGAGTATGTTACCTTGGCATAATTTTCTACTGCCACGTGGGCGATGCCGCTAGAGCCATGGGTTGACTTCCGTAATAGAAACCGATGGTCCTGGAACGTAAGGCAAAGAAGGAAGATAGCTCTGGCTTTAGTCAGTAAAAGTCAGACAAGCCATCACGCAAAAAATGTGTACAAATACTAATAATTTATACATCTTGTAAAATCATTATTTTGGATAAATTATGGTGATTTAGATTTTATTTTTTTTATTATTTGCTTTATTGAAGTTTTGGCATCAAAATAATCTAATTATGGTGTAACTACGATGCTTAGTTATTATGAAAAAAAAAACATTTAATAAGAGCCAAATGTTGAGAATTTTGATGAAATTGTGACTTCTAAAATAAGAAAAATGAAACATAATTAGAACTAGCCATGAATGCATTTCAAAGATGATAATGTTGCGCTAATTTTCCATTTCTAAGATTTGTAAATTCATTATATTATTGCCATTAACGAAGCTCACAAACATAAATCGAAATGATGTTGGCACGAAAGAGCTATGTTTAACGCTTGATTTACCAAACATAATACACCCAAATTGACTTAAAAAAAATAACTGGCTACTACTCATACTATGGTTAAATATGTGCTAAATAATATTTCAAGTTGTTTCATTATTTTGTTCAAAAAAAGCATACAAAGATGCGCTAATAATTTGCCGCGGGTGAATTTTTACAAGACTGCAGCCTTTTAAGGAGTTTTCAGCAACAGCAGGGGCCGGGAAGCCGGGTCGAAGCCTACTGGGGCCAGGGTAATCCGAAGAGGGCTCGAGCCCCGATATGAAGGCTAGAAGGAACGGGGTGGATTCCGAACAGCAGGAGCCGGCGACGCGGTAGGCCCAGAAGGAGATGGCGTGACGATTTGGACTCCTACCTTAAGGATTGGCCAGAGGTGGCTAAGGACAGAAAGGAGTGGAATAACGGAAGGAAGGCCTTTGCCCTGCAGTGGGACACAACGGGCTCATAATAATAATAAATAAATAATATGCTAGACTCCATTTCATTGTCTTCTAGGATACCATGCCGAGACTGTGACGAAGTGTTGCCGAACAAGACTGCTTTGTACAAACATCGTAAGAAGGAACATAGCGATGGAAGCACTCGCTCCTATACTAAACCAGGTAGGAATGTAGCCTTCACCTCATGACAACAGGCGTGAGGAAACCGGCATGTCCTAGAACCAAAAATTCGAAGACGTGTGACATTCACCAACTCTCACTGGGCCCACGTGGTGGATTACGACCCATTCCCCTTCCTAGAGAGGAGGCTTGAGTCCCAGCAGTGGGAACATTAAAAAGACTGATGATGAACAGGCGATCTAGACATGTGACGTAGTACTGTAGGGGGCGAACAATTGCAAGCTTGCGGACGGTGAGCAACAGGTAGCTCTGCCCGTCCGGTAAGGCCAGAGTCGTCGAAAGCTTTCAATCACGGCTGCGTACATGTTTTTAACGATTTCTATAGTTTCTAGTAATGTATTCATACCCTCAATGGCCCCATAAAGTCTTCTTCCTCCAACATAAATAAAATAGGATCGATAAGCATATTTTTTTTTGTTACCTATATTAATATTTTATTTGCCGACTGTATTTTTTTTTCAAAATCTGTGAATCATCATCATCTTCCTGCTCTTGTTCCGTTTTATTTGGGGTCAGCGTAACACGTTTTTTTCTTCCATTCTGTCCTGTCACTCGTCACGCTATCACTAACTTCCTTATCTTTCATATCACTTCTCACACAATCCATCCATTCTTTGGCCTCCCTGTCCCCCTCTATCCATCCACATTTAAACTCATAACTTTTTTAGCAACATGCGTTTCGTCCCACCTTTTCACATGATCATACCAAAACAAACAATTCCCTTTCAACTTTTTCCAAAATCTGTGAATGCTGTTCAGCATATCTTAAAAAGTTATTTATGGTCTCCTAAGAAAGCTTTAGAGACCCATCTCATAAATCCACCCTGAAAGAACGCCAAGCCTTATGTGCTCGACTCGCTCGATCACGGATCGCGGAGTGTGAAAAACTTGCTGTAACTCACATATCTGTTTCACAGGCATGTACCCGAATGCAGAGTCAGAATCCTCTGGCGGGGCGTGTCCTCACTGTCCCGCCGCGTTCACGCACACAACCGACCTGCACAAGCATGTCAAGTAAGTGCTCAGCATTTATGACCAATCAATAACAACTATAATAAGAATAGGGTAATTTCCAGGGTCAAAATAACTACATTTTATTTGCCCATTAAAGTTACGTGTAACGTCACGCCTTGCTGCATTTATTCGCACGGGGTGACGTCACACGTAATTTTAATGGGCTATATCTTTGTAATTTTTTGTTTAATCGATAAAAGAAAAATTATTAATACCAACCAATATTTTTTTATAATCTAAAATACGGACTGAATACATTTTTTACGACAACTAGCCTATTATGTAAAAATTATGTATTAGTAATTAATAGTTTTTAATACCCTTTTAGGTATATGTCATTCCAACTTAACAAGTCATTCTGTCCTCTTACTTGTAAATAATAATTATATTTCTGTAATATACAATTTGTTTCAGTATATTCTCTTTAAATTATCTCACAGAAAATGTAAAAAGTCCAACACAGAATAAAGCCGTTTTTGTCTTTGGCTGCTTGAATTCCTTACTTCACTCGGGTTTCTACATTTACTCCCTTGCAGGGCTCGGGAGTTAATTATATAGATCCCTTACTGCGTTCGGGATTAAAACTTAGGAACTTTTATTGCGTTCAAAATGGTTCTCATATGATTTGACCATTGCATGTTTGCTGTATGGACTTTAAAAGAGACTTTGACCCTGAGTTTGTTCCGGTGTTTCTTCTCAGGGTAGTTAGCTACGAAACACCGACCTCATCTAATATTTTTTTTTTTTTTATTTATCCTATCCTATTTTCAATTAAACCTAAGACTTTAAGACCACAAACGAAGTATTCATCTGGGCCGACACATTATTCGCCCGGAGGAGATTAAAACTCTTAAAGCTAGGAGTATTCTAGACTTCCTGGAAGCCTCCGAGCAAAAAGAGTTACTCTAACAAGGTGGCGAGTCACAACAGATCTTTTAGGTCGCAGTGACTACATTCCCTACACTACGGGAGATCCATAGCCCCTTATCTTCAAAATAATAAGACTTTAAGACACTGCTTTATCCCCTATTCACATAATCTACTATTGTTTCCATCTGCAATTACATCACAAAATTTTCTAACCTAGAGAAATCCACGGCAAAGACGACTACTCATACGAACCGTGCAACAAGACGTCCGCGGACGCGTCATGTCCGCGCCGCCCGCATGCGTGTCCCGTATGCGGGCACGCGTTCCGCACGCTGTCCATGCGGAACGAGCACCTGCGGGTGCACACGGGGGAGCGGCCCTTCCCTTGTGATGTGTGCGGAGTAGCCTTCAGACGGTGAGTAACTAGATTGTAGAGGTGAGAACGTTTCCCTACTCTAGAGAACTCCACGATAACAAGACGTCCGCGGACGTGTCTTGTCCACGCCGCCCGCACGTGTGTCCCGTATGCGGGCACGCTGTCCATGCGGAACGAGCACCTGCGGGTGCACACGGGGGAGCGGCCCTTCCCTTGTGATGTGTGCGGAGTAGCCTTCAGACGGTGAGTAACTAGATTGTAGAGGTGAGAACGTTTCCTTACTCTAAAGAACTCCACGATAACAAGACGTCCGCGGACGTGTCTTGTCCGCGCCACCCGCACGCTGTCCATGCGGAACGAGCACCAGCGTGCACACGGGGGAGCGACCCTTCCCTTGTGATGTGTGCGGAGTAGCCTTTAGACGGTAAGTAACTAGATTCTAGAATTCAGAACCTTGCCCTACTCTTGAGAATTCCAAGGTATAGACGATGACTCCAAGACGTCCGCGGAAGCGTCGTGTCTGCACGCTGTCCATGCGGAACGAGCACCTGCGGGTGCATACGGGGGAACGGCCCTTCCCTTGTGATGTCTGCGGAGTAGCCTTTAGACGGTAAGTACTTAGTTCTAGAAGTCAGAACCTTGCCCTACTCTAGAGAAATCTACGGTAAAGACAATGACTCCAAAACGGCCACGGACGTTTCGTGTCCGCGCCAAAACTATATTGTTTTATGATAAAATTAGCTCGGACAAAATTTGTAGATCAGATAATTAATTATCTACAAAAGTGCCCAAATACTATTTTTCTTAAGAGCCACCGTTTTTGAGATATGCTTTGCTTTGCTTTTTCGGCCTTATAATGTTCCCACTGTTGGGACTCAGGCCTCCTCTCTAAGAGCGGGAATAGGCCGTAATCCACACACACGTGGATGCCACATGTTTTCGAATTTTTTGATTCTAGGACATGCCGGTTTCCTTACGATGTTTTCCTTCACCATTTTAAGAGCAATGGTGATGAAATAAATTACACAAAGTAATGCGCCTGGCTGGGTTTGAACCCGCGACCTACAACTCGTAAATTGGAGCCGTTATCATTCGGCCACCACTGCTTTGAGATTTAATGATTCAAGAAGTTAAAAATTATCCACTGACTATTTAGTGCAGATTATTTAGTAACTAGGTTATTAGTAAATTCTTTATTAAAAATAAAAACTATCTTTTCCCCTCAGGTCGACGGCCATGCGCAACCACCGCCTCATCCACACAGGAGTCCGCGCGTGGGCGTGTGGGCGCTGTCCCAAACGCTTCCGCATCCGATCCGACCTCCGCACGCATCTTAGGCTTAAACATCCTGCTACCATCGTGGTCGTTGAGGTAGGTTATTTTAACAATGTTTTTTTGTAGGTAGTAAAATCATTCAATGACATCTCCGCGCCCTTGGGCGGAGCGGGAGATAATGTCAGACTTTTACTGACTAGAAACCTAAACCTGTTCCTTCGTTGCCTGTCGTACCGGGCCCGAATCTTTCTCTCAGAAGCAGACCCTTGTCCCCATTAGGCTTCGACCCTGCTGGGCCCCTACGGTTTGCTGACAACTCCTTGAGGCGCGCGTGAAACACGACGCACCATCGATGACTCAGGCTCGGTCCAGACGGCCACCGGACGGTCGAACGGCGAACTACCCATTCCTTCAACCGCGCCATCCGCAAGCCCGCGCCTACGGTGGCCGGAAATCAGGATCGGAATCCCGGCGGCGCCTGGAGCGCTGTGAGCGACGTAGCCTGATGCGGTCGGCCTCCTCCTTTGCTAACATTATTGCACGCAGGCGCAGTGCGAGTTGGTAGATGTCACATGTCTTCGAATTTTTGGTTGTAGGACATGCCAGTTTCCTCACGATGTTTTCCTTCACCGTTTTGAAAGCAGTGGTGATGAAATAAATTACACAAAGTAATGCGCCTGGCTGGGTTCAAACTCGCGACCTACAACTCGTAAATCGGGGCCCTTACCACTCGGCCACAACTGCTCAGTGTGTTTGTCACAGTTAGGGAATGCAATCTCGATCTCGCGAGATCTCGGCCTTTTTTAGCGAGATTGATCTCGGACGAAAAAAGGGCGAGATCTCGCGAGATTAACGAGATTGCACTCGAGCATAAAAACATCTTATTCGAAGCGCGAATTGACACGGACGTTAAAAAATTATAGACAGATACGTCAAACAATGTTTGATGCAAAAAATGTATTGAAAAAATTCGTGAAAATAAATGTTTATCTTATTAACTTTTTTTTTTTTTGGTGGGTAAAAATATCCAAATGATATCACTTGCCCTTGGGCGGAGCGGGAGATAGTGTCAGACTATTACTGCTTTCGTGCCTTTCATACCGGGGCTGAGCTACGTTTCGGAACTAACCCTGGCCCCAGTAGGCTTCGACCCAGTGCGCGCCATCGACGACTTGGGCTCGGTCCGGACAGTTACCGGACGGTTCGACAGCAAACTACCCATTGCTCGCCGTCCGGAAGCCCGCGCTTATGGTAATCTTATAATTTTTATAACTTTTTTCCTAATTTGTTCAAATATTGTGAATATTTGCAAAAAAACACACAAAACTACCAATCTCGCGAGATCTCGAAGTTAGCGAGATCTCGCGGTATTGATATTCATAATCTCGCGAGATCTCGCTCGAGCCCCAATCTCGCGAGATTTGCATTCCCTAGTCACAGTTCAGTTCTTGAGTAACTGACTAATTCGTTTCAGATGGAAGGCCTAAACCCGTCGTCTGAAGAAGTACTGAAGGCGCTGGCAGCACAGAATGTACCTCACGACAAACTTATAGACATTACTAAGATATCTTTCACCAAGGCAAGTTGGTTTGTGATGTACTAAAGTAAACGCTAGATAAACGTGGAATTACGGTCATTGACCCTCGTACATTTGTTGACATTCTTAACCCTTCAGATACCGTCAATTAGAGACACAATAGTAAGACAATAGATGCGCGGCCACCGGTGGTCGCTTGGGGATTCATGAATTAATTTAAAAAACGGATATAAAGACAAAGCTGTCTTGAATCGACATGTATCATGATCCTTTACATGGGATTTTATCAGGTGAGGTAGCCGTCAAGCGCAAACCTATCAACAATTTAAAAATAATCTAGTAATAAATCTTCGGTCTACCAATAATCGACTTCTACGATGTCCCTCACACCGTTCCGGGCTTATCCACTCCTCCTTTTTCGTTCAAGGGATATCCCTTTGGAATGCGCTGCCTCCGAATATCAGGATGGCGACTAGCCGATATTCTTTTAAAGTGAAGGCACGAGAGCATTTTCGCAGGATGTTGGCAGAATCATCATCGCACTGATTTCTTTTTTTTTCACTTTAGCTCTGTTTATTTATATGTATGTATCTAAGTATGTATTTACTATTGCATTTGTTTTCTCATTTATTAAGTTGCACCTGCCATGTTATGTTTCTGCACCACCCTAAGGTCGACTGGCAGATAATGCCTAAGGCATTAAGTCCGCCTTTGTAGAACTTTGTGCATAAAGATTTAAATAAATAAATAAATAATATTATAAATGCGAAAGTTTGTATGTATGGATGTTTGTTACTCTTTCACGCAAAAACTACTGAACGGATCTCAGTGAAACTTGGTACACGAGTAGACCATATCCCAGAATAACACATAGGATACTTTTTATCCTGGGATTATGTACGCGGGTGAAGCCGCGGGCAAAAGCTAGTTTTATAATAATAATATGTCTTTTGTAACCTCTTTCATCTTTTCTGTGCCATTGACCGTCTGTTCTGTACCCCTAGGCAAGTTGCTAATCTGCAATCGTTAACGCTTGTAGAAAGCCTCAAATGTACGGGAATGACGTCATCTCCACGCTCAGTCGCGTGATCAGAACAAAAGAATTGGGGGCGTAGCCAACTCAAAGGCTTCGACGCAAGCGAAACAGTTGTAACTTGGCTAGGGGGGCTGACACGGCTACTTAAGTTTGGCGATTTTTAAGAGTATGTCGATAACTTTCTCCTTCAAATATCAACATACCGTAAAACGGGGTTAATAGAAACTCAGGGGTGAATAGAAAGCCGGGCTTTGGTCGAGGCCATGGTCCGGAGTGAGGAGGAATGGCAGGCGGTCGTCTCGTTCTGCGAAACAATAATGCTAGAAAGGAGGAGGCCGACCGCATCAGGCAACGGCGCCCTCGCCGCCGCCGCCGGGATTCCGATCCCGATTTCTTGAGCCCCGGTACGAAGAGGCTAGAAGGACCGGCGTGGGTTTTTAGTCAGTAAGAGTCTGACACTATCTCCCGCTCCGCCCAAGAGCGGGAGTTGTCATAAGATGATACACACCGCAAAAAAAGGGGTGAATAGAAACAAAACGTTGGTTTGGTTTTTCACTTTGATACCATATTATTGGCCTCTAACAACTTTTTAGATTAACAATTCATTAATAAATTGATATATATCGCACGCTGAGAACGAAAGTGACCGATTTCAAAATTTTGGTTAAATGAGTTAAGTATACAGAATGACTTAAAAAAGTATATTCTATCATAATTATTATCATATTATATTATCTAAAAACTTCTAATACTAAAGTGACCTATTTTTTCGTTTTTTTTTTAAACTTTATTTTATACGAGAAAATCATATTTTTTTGCAAAAACTATTTATAATGTTTCTAAAGCTATTTAGTGAAACAATAAATTTCAACAGAAATTCATAACTTTTGTTACCACGTTTTAGTGTTATTGTAAAATGAACAGAAAATGCTTAATACGACGGACACATTTTCGCTCTTTCCCAAAAATTTGCAATTTTGAGTTGAGTCACTTTCGTTCTCAGCGTGCGATATGTCGGAGAATCAATAATACGGAAGCTTGAGAACGAATGAACGAACTAAGTGACAAGTGACACATGTCACTTGACTGAATCTGGTCTGACGTTTGCACGAACCTAGCATCAAAGATTTTATATATCCTACTAGAGTAGACTAGATTGACTACGAAGAAATATTAAACTGTCTAAAGTGTTCTTTATTCTCATTAGCATTAAGTTCATGTGTGTTATTGACACACAAAAGGGAAAAATGGCCTGGAGCAGGACACTAAGATAAATCCTCTGTGTCCCTTTCTCACATACTACCAGAAAAAAATAAGAAACAGATGGTAGTTTTTAGATTGTTCCAGTTATCGTTAAATAGTCCGTGTTCATGCATTTTGATAGGTTTATGCAACATAAAATGAATTGAAACTAAATATTTTATTTCAAATATTGCTTCTTGAAATTTTATACGCATTCTTCTTGTATTTAATGATGATTTCATTTAGATATAGTAGCTATTCGTAGTAATTTTCAAATTATGAAAGGCAACATTTAGGAGGTTTCAATTTGACAGAATTTGACATCAATAAACAATATGGCTGATGCTTCAATATGGCTCAAGTTGTATTTTTAATTGTTACAAGTTTTTATCTCAATGTTTAGTAAAGTATAAAGTGTGCAAGATGTTAAAAACGTTGCTGTGTAAAGTTTCGCAATAGTGATGAGTATCCTAGTTGTGGAATTTCATTTTATTTGGTAAGTTTTCTGTTTTGTTTACAAAATATTTATGTAGGGTGACAACAAACATCGTTTTGAATTTCATGCGGGAATTAAAACATATTAACTGCCTGTAAAAATACATAGAGAAGGGGCATCATAAACGACTCAGAAGACGGACTGGGTGCTAAATTTTATAAAATTTGATTGTCAACTGTTCAAGTTTTATATTATTATAAGCAAATTTCTAAATATCTGAGGCTCAATTTTTGTTTTTTAATAAATCAAGCGCGTCCCAATTTTACTAATTTTATTTTTTCTGTTGATCAGGCGCCTTTGGCCGCTCGGCGATCTTCGGCTGCTCTCATGACACAACGGAAAGCGGCGAGCAGCGGCGGCTAGAGGTGCGGCATGCGGGACGTGTCTTCGGCCCAATTCAGTACATAGTTATCTGTGACCAGTTGTTAAAACAACGCGCGTGCGCTCCAAAATCTTCTCCACATCGATATAGTACATTCGAGAATTATATTCATTTTAAATATAATAGTCTACTGTCTTTAAGTTTAGTCCTTAGGTAAGTCCCTAATAAATGCCGCACGCAATGCTGCACGTATGTGGCTTAACCGTTAACTACTAGTAATATATTATTTTTTATGTTTTGTTGTAGATTTCCAAGAAACGAGAACCATCGGAAACAGTGGCTTTGAAGTTGTGCCATTTAAAAATGGTTTTTTTCAGCAACAGTTTTATTTGTAGTCGCCTCATTAAGTCTGAAGATGTAAAGTTAAATCAACACTAAAACCTAATTCTATTCCATCTGTATACCCTTTTGTAAGTTCATCCGTTGTTAAAAATCCGTTCAGTAGTTTTTGAGTTGATTGCAAACAGATATAGACAAACGAACATAGTGGGGGACTTTTTTTGATGTGGTAAAATCTCCAATTATTTATCCTGCTCTAAGGTAGAGCGCCTTACGCTCCATCTTAGAGCGGGACAAGTTATTTGAGGTTTATACTGAATAAATCTACCCGTGTCCTTCAGTTGCCCTTTGTGTTCCAGGACCATGGTTTCCCTTTCGGAAATTCCCTGTGGCGCTAACGGGCATCGGCAATAATTAGTAGTTGTAGTTAGTATAAATAAAATTATAAACCAGTCGAGGATCATTTATTGTTTATTTGTTAGTTAATAAGTGCAATTTAACGTAATAAAAAATGTACAATTTAATGTCACGCATCAGTCTATTTTTATAAAGTAAAAATAAAAGAATAACATTAGTTTTATTATAAACTAACTAGTTTTTTCTTTCAGACAAACCTTATTCTGATAGGTGCAGCCGTTCTGAAGTAATCTTCTTACGTAGGCACACACACATTAGGCATTTTTTTATCAGTGTAGGTATTTCATACTCGCATAAGAGGATATTGCTATTATAATATATACGGACATCAGCTATTTCCTAGTAATTACAGAGAAAACTCACAGTTCCCTTTTGGTATGTAAGCATATTGAACTTGCATGTATATTTTAATGTATCAAAAATATCTTTAACTAACTTTTGAGCAAAATTGTCCCGCAGTATGTAGCTAGTGTATGGACCAATGACTATACAACCACTTGACCGCTCATACGGGTGACTCCAGCTCACGACATATAAATGATTTTGCACTTATATTTGATGCCGATATCAGTGCATTTCTTAGTACTGACCAGTTGTTGGATCTGTGCACATTTCGTAATTTTGGTACCTTAAAAAACATTTATTGCCTAAAACCGAAGCAAAAATGAGTTCTTGTGCAAATAAATGTTGCGGGAAATCATCTAGAACATCTAGTTATAAAAAAGATGGCATAAGTTTTCATCGGTAGGTAAAATATGTTTATATTTATTTACATTAATTGGTAATTAGAGAGGTCAAGCTAAACTGGTTGGTTACGAAAAAAGTGATACCGCGTTGATGTCTTTTGAAAAAGTCCTTTACTTTCACTAGAATTTTAGATAAGTCTATCCCTTTCTATCCATAAGTACTTTCTACTGAGTGATGAAGTGATGTGACAACTTCAAAACATAGTTGTAAAATATTATTTTATCGATGATTCTCAATGGTGAATAAAAAAATGTTACCTTTTAATGTTAAAATTTTAGATTTCTTGTTGTTACTTGTAGAGGAACATTAATATTGATGAGGCGAGAGATTGAGTTTGTAAAGCCTCAGAATTTTTCTTTTTTTTTTGTTAGTGGGTAATTGTAGAATACCTTCTCGCGCTCTGGATGGAGCCAAAGGCTCCATCCAAACCATAAGAACATGCCATGCAAGCCAGACTTTTACTGACTAAACCAATGACTATACAATCACTTGACTGCTAGACTCATGCTCACGACACTTATGTGAAAATTGGCCAAGAGCGTGTCGGGCTACGTTCAGTGTAGGGTTTCGTAGTTTCCCGTCCGTCACAATAAGTGTCCCCACTTAAGAGTTAAAACAATGAACGACAAACAACGAGCAAGAATAAATACATAAACAAACCACCAGAGACCAATCGAAAAATTCGACAATATAATAGCTCATACCCGTCCCGACCCCATCAACTCAGGAAAAATCTTAACAGGGCGAAGTAGTCCAAAGTAAAGAGCTATCTCTTGGGAAATTGGGTTACTAATTTATACAAACTACACGGGTTATGTATGTTGGGTTTTCGGTGGTAATTTTGGATTGCGTGAACCTAATTAAATAAATCTTTTTTTATTTGAAAAAAGACACGTTTAGGATAGTAAAATATGTAAACTAAGTTAAACAAATGCTTGCATATACGGTTAAATTACAAGTTAGAAATTATTTCGAACAATTTTTCAAAAACTGTTCAACCCATCAAGTTCAAAATGATTTTCCAAGAAAGTATAAAATTCTACTTTTGAGATTTTTTTTATTTTTACTAAACTTATGGTTCAAAAATTAGAGGGACACATTTTTTTTTACTTTTGGAGCGTTTATTTCCGAAAATATTGACTTTATCAAAACATAATTTTAGTAAACCTCTATGAATTTTTAAATACCTATCCAACAATATATCACACGTTAGGGTTGACAGAAAAAATAAATCACTCCCCACTTTATGTGTACCCTAATAAAACATTTCTTTTTGTTCACTTTTTATTTTACCACTTGGTCGGCGTGATTGATATACATATTGGTATTTACCAAATTTCAACTTTCTAGTGCTAGCAGTCACTGAGATTATCTGCGGACGGACGGACAGACAGACAGACAGCCGTGGCGAAACTATAAGGGTTCTTAGTTGACTACTGAACCCTAAAAATTAGTACCTGTTCGATAAAATGGTGTGGAAAATCGTCTAGAACATCAGTGTTTGATTTGCAGTGATCAGTTCTGCTTTTTTTTTAAAAAAAAGCAGATTTAATCGACGTCGATTTTATCGATATCGATATTATTGTTGCAAAATTTACTTGTCCATCACTATGTTTAGTGACTTTGTTGCATCAGCCAATTACAGCCGCTATATTTTCCCCCGTCCCCCGACCCGCAATGGTGAATCGTGCGCCTAGACAAAATCGGTCTATCAGCTCTCAAGTGGTTTTATTCTCTTTGGTATGGACACACTAGTAGAACGAGATGACAGGACTCTTTTTGACTTTCCTTTTCGGGTACGCTTTTGAGGTTGTCGTAGTCAATCTAGTACTAGGATATATAAAATCTTTGCCTAGCAAACAAAAGTGCCGAGCGCAGAGGCCCGGGGTTCATTCCTCTGTCGGCAGTCATGCGATGTGCAACGCCCTATTCTCGAGGACTGTCTCACGGCTCGTTATGTGAAGTGAAAACCTAAAGCTTGCATTATAATAAATCAGTTGTGTGATCTGGAAAAGTCTGTTTATTACTCGATACCCAGCCATCGCCCACAAAACAGTCTTTGGAAAGAGCTTCAATGATAATCGGCATCCTCTCCCTACATATAATAGTTAAATGCTGCAAAAAACATTTAATTATCGAAAATATACCCTTTGAAGTTTTGTTTCTATTCACCCCATTTTACCCGGTACTGTACTTGAAAAATCACACAACAAAACAAATAACAAACAATTGCCTATGTTACCGGCAGGGCTCCACGAGTGTGATCCCATCGTGCGTGCGCGCCCTGTCCGCGCTCAACAACGTGCCGCGCACGCACGTCGCCTACATCAAGCCCACGCCCGCACGTATGTGTATGTATGCTACTATAAACATAAGCTAGCACAACATGTTATAAAGGTGGAATTTAGTCTGATTCCTTTTTTTGGGGCAGGAAATTGTCAAATAACGAACGGCGAGTATCCACCCTTACGTTATTGATACCTTTACGATCCGGACCAAGCGTTTAGCCTCGTCATTTATACCTCGTACATCGAGGGACTGAAACAATTTGCCTGCTGCGGTCTTCCCATCTGATTATAATTTACGTATCTTCCAAGGCTAAAGTGAATAGGCTCTTAATAAACTAGTGCGCCTCATAATTGTATCACTATCAGATGGGATCGCAGCCAGCACTAGTTTATATCAATTTACTTACTATTGAATTCCTTCAGTTGCTCTTTGCCTTTCAATATCGCGGTGACTAAGTAATTCGAGATGAAAAAACCATTTACACTTTGTCAGACCCAGGCAGGACGCAGTGTTGGCGCAGCCCTCAACGTGGACCGATGACTTGGTGAGGGTCGCGGGAAACTGATGGATGCGTGACGCACAGGACTGTCGTAGTGGTGACACTTAGAGGGGCGGCCTATGACCAACAGGTGGACGTCTTTCGGCTGAAATGATGATGATGAGACTCTGGCACCGGAAAATCTGGAAATGAAACCTCACAATTATCAGTAACACTTGCTACCATTACACCAAAGAGAGCTTGCTTTAAATAAGATAAATATACTTAAAATAAGATAAATATACTTAAAATAAGATAAATATACTTAAAATAAGATAAATATACTTTCCAGTGGATGAGTTACCGGCTCGTCGGGGTCGCGGCATCGCCAAGAATCCGCGGAGACCCAAGATACTGCAGCGAGGAGAACTGGATTCACAAGACAACGCTGACTACCCAATCGATGGTGGCGAGGTGATTGTTACTTACTTATAGTAGTCATAGTATTTCACTAGCTGTCGCCAGCGGCTTCGTTCGTGTCTTATTAGAAAATTGTTCCAAGGAAGCATAGTATAGTCGGTCTTATAATGTTCCCACTGCTGGGACGCAGGCCTCCTCTCTAGTAGAGGGAATGGGCCGTAATCCACCACGCGGGCCCAATGCGAGTTGGTGGATGTCACATGTCTTAATTTTTGGTTCGAAGATATGCTGGTTTCCTCACGATGTTTTCCTTCCCGTTTTATATTTATAAACCAATGTTAATGACATCACGCGTCTTTAAATTTAACAAATCATAATAAACTTTCAATGAAATAGCAAAAACCAACGTCACGCGGTGTTCCCAAGAGGTCACCCATCCAAGTACTGACCGCGCCCGATGTTGACCGTGCTCGATCGAACGAGAACCGGTGTATTCAACGTAGTATGGACGTTGGCTATAGTAAGGATGAAAATACCGAACTGTATCCCCATGGGTAGACACGTAAAATAATAGCCTGTCAGCTGCGCCGTAACTAGGCTTTTTAACCGACTTCGAAAAGGAGGAGGTTCTATGTTCGGCTGAATGTATGTTTTTTTTTTTTGTATATATGTTCACCGATATTTCGGTCAATTGTGGACCGATTTTGAAAATTTTTTTTTTGATTGAAAGGTTATGCTTCCAAGTTGGTCCCATAGAAATATTGTTATGATCTGATCTTGAACTTCGAAGATATGGAACAGAACTCCTCATAGAATCATAGCAGAATTGTCGTAACAAGTAAAATTGCTTTGTTTATACGTGTAGTCGATGACTGACTAAAAGAAAAGGGGGAGGGGGTAAATTCATGTAATATAACCGTATTTGGGATTATAAGAATCGTTATGAGATGCACTCTGGCTATAAGGTAATTTATGTTTAGCTGAAGAGTAGGTACTTTTTAGTGGTGCTACCATAACTTCTTCTTCTTCTTAGCGTATCGATAGCAAAATCAGTCAAATTCCTTGCCCAGCCCAGAACTAAAAAGTGAAAAATAAAAAACTTTTTACAAAAAAAATTAAACTGACTTCAAAAAGTACAAAATAACTTTAATTTCGGAAGTCGGTGTTAAATAACGAAGAGACAAGATTAGGTATCTATTATAGAAACACCAACTTCCGAAATTAAAGTTATTTTGTACTTTTTGAAGTCGGTTTAATTTTTTTTGTAAAAAGTTTTTTATATCACGGCTTTTATACTACCGGTACTAGCTTCTATAACTGCGTTGCTTGAAAAAAAAATGTATACTGACCCAGCTCAAAATCTACTAGAAGAATGTTATTTTATTAGAAAACAAACATTGATTCGATAATTTCTGCGCCCCTTCAGGGTCTGCACCCTGTGCCTGGGCATCGCTGGCACTGCCATGGTTACGGCACTGAGCCTATGTCACTCAGACATAAAGCAGATTTCTATCGGAAAAAAAATATAGCAATCGGACCAGTACTTTCAGAGATTACCTCCTAAAAAAAAAAGTGTAGATAGCATTGAACAAAAGCTTGTAACAAAAATCTTCAAACAACAAAAAGCCAACGTCACGCGGTGTTCCCAGGCGGTCACCCATCCAAGTACTGACCGCGCCCGATGTTGCTTAACTTCGGTGATCGGACGAGAACCGGTGTATTCAACGTAGTATGGACGTTGGCGATAGCAAACATGAAATTACCGAACTGTCTGCCCATGGGGGTACACAAAGAACATAGTTCATTTAGTCAAAGCAAGTCACTTTTGAAGTGATCAAGTGCAGTTAGTTGGTGACATTTAATTTTGGAATGAAATAAAATAAATACTACCAACGAACGCAAATAGCCCACGGCTCATTACCTCCTAAAGAAGAGGCCTGATTCCCAGCCATGGGAACATTAAATAGGCTGATGATGATGATGATGATGATAAACGCAATAGAAAGAACAAAATCCAAGAAAACAAATAATTACATAATTTATAAATATGAATTACTTATAATATACTAGCTTTTGCCCGTAGCTTCGCCCGCTTACATAAAATATAGCCTGTCAGCAGTGCCGTAACTAGTCTTTTATAGGTCCGGTGCGAGCTTCTGTAACTGCACCCCTTGAAAAAAAAACACACCCAGCTCAAAATCCACCAGAAGAATGTTACTTTAAAATATCAGATCAACAAAAATTTGGCCTGATTTGATAATTTCTGCGCCCCTTCAGGGACTGCGCCCTGTGCTTGGGCACCGCTGGCACTGCCCTAGTTATGGCACTAAGCCTGTCACTCAGGAATAAAGCAGATTTCTATCGGTAAAAAAATATAAGCATTTGGACCAGTACTTTCAGAGATTACCTCCTACATACAAGAAAAAAACTAACTTGACCTCTATAAAATATTAGTGTAGATAAAATTGAATAAAATAACAACAAATTACATTGAATAACAACAAATACTAAAAGCAATAAAATAAATATTTAAGTATGACATCAACAAACGCTGTTTTGTCCATGGACAGCACGGAAGCCTTCGTGCGAGTCTTATAAGCTTTTATTTAGTTTCACCTGTCCCGATGTTTGTCTGTCATCAAATCTTGCAAAGTTCCTATAGCCACCTTCCGGTTTCATCATCAGATCAGCTCCTTGTCACAATAATTTTGCATTGTCATCTGATTTACACATGCATGCAAAAGGTCAGCTCAATCGGTAACCGGGAAGTGGGTCAAATTTAATTTACAATATTTGATAACAGACAAACATCAAGACAGGTGAAACTATGTAAATAAAAGCTTGTAATTTTTTTTTATATTTATAAAGTATATCACGCGTCTTTAAATTTAACAAATCATAATTAACTTTCAATAAAAACGCAAAAAAGCCAACGTCACGCGGTGTTCCCAGGCGGTCACCCATCCAAGTACTGACCGCGCCCGATGTTGCTTAACTTCGGTGATCGGACGAGAACCGGTGTATTCAACGTAGTATGGACGTTGGCGATAGCTGTGATGAAATTACCGAACTTTATCCCTATGGCGGTAGACAGTAATAAGGGAGACATTCATCTAATCAAAGCAAGTCTCAAGCAGGTCAGGTGCAGTTGGTGGCACCCCAATCTTGGATTGAACTAAAATAAATGCCACCAACGATCGCAATATACGGGGTGTCTTTGAAATCGACGCACAAACGAATACCACGGATCCAGTACTGATTCTGGACCCCCCAGGCCCCCCAGGCTTTGAAATTTTTGTCAACTTTTTCCTAATTTTTTTTTTCAATGTTTACGTCTTTAAACTAACATTTTTAGTGGAAAAAAATGAATGAATTGCTTTTAAAATTAAAAATATCGTCGGAGTTGATTAGAATAACCATGTTATACAACGTGTAACAAAAAGGGTATATACATCAAAAAGCCCTGAAGTTTACTGGTGGAATAGAATCTCTACACAAAGTTTCAGCTCAAAATAAATTACTCAAAGAATTGATACCAAATTCTTGGTATCCTTGGTATCGTATGATTCTCGAATTCAAATCATAACAAACGTGTCACGACACTACGAGGGTCAATAACATTCCACGTCACTTGCTAATACTAATAAAGACTTCTTCTGTAAATCTGATCGCCTAGTACCTCTCTTCCTAATTCTACCTAATTTCGATACGCGCGGCGCGTGTGTGAATGAAACGCTGTTTGCCTAGTACCTGCCTACTTAAAATTTTGCCTCAAAAAAGCAGAAGGTCACGCGAGGCAAAATATCTGCAGGTGTCAGTTCCTGGATGCGACGGAAGAGGTGCTGACCTTCATTCTGCAACACTCGCCATACCTACTTGCATATGGTTAGAGGTATACAGCGCTAATGCAGCTCGCCGAGTGCGCTAGTACCTACGTGGGTTATTTTCAAAATGCTCGAGTACGGCCTCCTCAAATTCTGGATCGATAGTGTTTGGGCGACCCCCTAAACCAGAAGCGTGGAACCAGTTTGTTGCAGACGATGTACCTTTCAGTACCTATGTTACAAAGTACTCTGTGAATGTACCTACCTACTATCCGATGGAAGCCCGCCACCGAAGAAACTGTCGGCGCTCAGCTCCTTCTAGGTACCCGCGATAAATCGAGGACGATAAAGTTCGCGAGCAGCTCGCACATTACCGGCCGTCCTCTCTTCCGACACACAACATCATCTCATAATATTCACTATTACTTAACACCATCACCATAGAAATGCCATCACACACGATTATCACAACTGCAATAAAATAATGTTTAAAATCCAAATCACAAACACCGGAACGGATAATTATGCCATGCGACTGCATCGTAAGATTATTGGTCATCCACTAATGCAAAATTATATTTATTTATTTACCTAAATTTGACTTTCGGCGCGTACAAAGACGCCGCCAGTACCGCCAAAGAGAGTAGCCGAACGGACGACGAAAACATTGCCATCTCTCTCACATTAAACACGCAGGCGGCGCGTGCGACTGGGACAAAACTATTTTATCGTGTTCAATAACATTTGAGCTTCTCAAAGGAATATTTTTTAGGGATCTGTGAACCGTTTTTTAAAATTATCAATAACAATTCTCGTTTCTTATGGACTCCTAGTACTTTCGCATGTTTTTCATTTATTTTAAAATGATAAATTAAGACTAAACTGTGCTAGTACTGGTAATGTTTTTGTAGAAAAGGCAAAAAGTTACGCAAAGACCTAATTGTGCGCAAACGTATAGTTTTTTTAGAAATAAACGCGAAAGATTTATTGATTTGATTATAATCTCGGGGTAAAATTAAACTCACACGCATTCACGCGTCGTCGTGAATGCGCACACTACATCTAAATAATTAATTTCTTGTTAACTAAGTACATATCCTATGTATAGCAACCGACATAAAAAGAATTAGGTACGTAAGAAAATTCATCTCGACCCTGCAAAAAGTGACAACTTATTGCAGTCCTCTAATTAAATTAAATTCAAGAACGGAACCCACTGGGAGTATATTTGTACCAGGAGGCACATAAGTTGCTTAGAAATGATATTTGGGTTCATTTTAACAGATATGAAATCCTTTTTCGCAGCGTCTAACGCCGAGTACAACGTTCGTTTAGATTTTATGTAGGTAGGTACTTCGTTTAAATTTTTCGTAAATTAAGTATTTGTTACTATCCTATCTACGAAAACAATAAAAAAGTATGTAGATATTTCTTATTGTTTCACGTAAATACCAGATAGGTACCTAATTATTCCATATCCTTACGAATACCATTATCTAATTAGTCTCCTCTAAAAGCGGCGTGAGTCGCACGAAAAATAATATGCGCTGCGCGCTAACGAACACGGGCCTACGCGGCGCACAGGTTTTTCGATGTCCAACGCACGCACTCGCTCTAGTTTTTGGCTTGGTTTGTTGTACACAAACATAATCTTAGTCTTTGTAGGAAAAACTTATTTCTTCTTAAAACTATTTTTCTTAAAAAAAAATGTTAGAAAAAATAAACATGCGGAACCCTTTATCCACTGTTTGAAGAAATACCAGGAGTAAGAGGTTTGTTTTTAGTCATAAACAGTTCCATGACACCGATCAGCTGACTTTTTGCTAGTGATGTATTGGTTTCAGTTTGAAATGTTCGGTTTCTGGTATCATATGTATGGAATAAATCACAACTTCCTACCATGTAAACATAAGGTTAGAAAACCCTTTCCGTATCGTTTGTTATCTTATCAAGAGGCCGTGCACTTGGTATGTATACCCCCTTTTTGTTACACGTTGTATAAATCGCGATAACTTTTAATTATGTAACTAATTTTTTTCTTTGTTTTTTTTTTTTCTAAAATGATTATCGGGTTTGGTTAGAATAACGATTTTATACAGTGAAATTTAAAAAAAGTCATCAAAACAAAAAAAAAAACAGAGGCATTTAAATAAAGCAAGTACATACAGGCCCGGAAGGTGGCGAAACTAATTAGATAAGTTTGTTGTTGTTGTTGATAATCATACTAATATAGCGTAGATTATAGTAACATAGGTTTAGTAATACTAACTATTTTATGGGTAATCTACCTGATTTAAAGATAAATTGCAAATAAAAAATATGTTAATTGCTTGCAATAAAAATATGTTAAAAAAGCAAAAAGCCAACGTCACGCGGTGTTCCCAGGCGGTCACCCATCCAAGTACTGACCGCGCCCGATGTTGCTTAACTTCGGTGATCGGACGAGAACCGGTGTATTCAACGTAGTATGGACGTTGGCGATGAGGAATCTGAAATATCTGAATTGTACCTCCATGGGAATAGGCGAAAACCATAGAACACTCATTTAGTCAAAACAAGCAGAAAGATAAAGGTTTATTTCAATTTATAATTCTATCAGTCAACTAACTTTTGCCCACGGCTTCACCCGTATACATAAAATAAAGCCTACTAGGTATGTCACTCAGAAATAAAGCAGCTTTCTGTCGTGAAAAATAAAAAATTGCAATCAGACCAGAAAACAAACAAAAAAAAAAACAAACTTTACCTCTTTATAATATTGGTGTAGATTACAAGTTTTCACAAAGTTAATACAATAAAATTCTGAGCTACATTTTACTCAGATCATAACCAATACCAGTTTGAATGATTCCACATACATATTGAGCAGTTGTGTAATCACTCGACATACAAAGCTACACCAACCGATACAAAACCATATCTAAAAAATAAAATAGCCATTGAAGTTCAATAAAAAAATTGCCTCAAAAACCTGACTTATTAAAAATATCACCGGTTCTCGTCCGATCACCGAAGTTAAGCAACATCGGGCGCGGTCAGTACTTGGATGGGTGACCGCCTGGGAACACCGCGTGACGTTGGCTTTTTGTTATTTTAGCATACTTATTTATTTTTGCAAGCTTTTATTTTGCTTACAATGTATGCGTGTTATTGTGTTTACTTTTTTTTAAATGAATTGCTTTTTTTGGGTTTTGTTGTCCTTTTTTTAGACAGTTTATAGATAATTTTAGAAACGGGGGTTAAAAAACAAAAAATAAAAATTAATTAAGTAATTAAAAAGTCATCGGGGTAGATTAACATCGTTATTCTAATCAACCCCGATGAATTATTATTATGTATAAAGTTGTTTAATAACAAAATGAAACGTCAACCGGTGCGTTCAGAACATCAGAACTAAATAATTTTCAACAATAGTTGAAATCATTAAAAAATCAGAAAAAAAAGATTTCCTTTTTTTGTTGGCCACTTAGCAAGATATTTCTTGTTTTTTTGAAAACAGTAAAAAATAGTGGATTTTTTCATGTATCTGGCTTATAGGGTCGCAATCAGGTACGCTTTGGCCAACATTCTTTAAAATGTCATCGGGGTTGATTAGAATAACGATGTTAATCTACCCCGATGACACTTTAATTACTTAATTAATTTTTATTTTTTGTTTTTTAACCCCCGTTTCTAAAATTATCTATAAACTGTCTAAAAAAAGGACAACAAAACCCAAAAAAAGCAATTCATTAAAAAAAAAAGTAAACACAATAACACGCATACATTGTAAGCAAAATAAAAGCTTGCAAAAATAAGTAAGTATGCTAAAATAACAAAAAGCCAACGTCACGCGGTGTTCCCAGGCGGTCACCCATCCAAGTACTGACCGCGCCCGATGTTGCTTAACTTCGGTGATCGGACGAGAACCGGTGTATTCAACGTAGTATGGACGTTGGCGATAGCTGTGATGAAATTACCGAACTTTATCCCTATGGCGGTAGACAGAAATAATGAAACATTAATTTATGTAGTCAAAGCAAGTCAGGTTTGGTGGCACCCCAATCCTGGATTGAACTAAAATAAATGCCACCGACGATCGCAATATACAGGGTGTCTTTGACATCGACGTACAAACGAATACCACGGATCCAGTACCTGATTCTGGACATTCCAGTTGCAATGTTGGAATTTTTCGTCAACTTTTACCTAATATACATTTTTCAAAATTGAAATCAAAGCATTTATTTCAAATAGACCATTTACAGGCACTTTTGAATAGTCAAATAAAATCAATATGTACGTTTTTTAATTTAACTGTATAAAATCGATATGGTAACATTATTAGTGGAAAAAAAGCATGAATTGTTTTAAAAATTTAAAATGTCATCGGGGTTGATTAGAATAACGATGTTAATCTACCCCGATGACTTTTTAATTACTTAATTAATTTTTATTTTTTGTTTTTTAACCCCCGTTTCTAAAATTATCTATAAACTGTCTAAAAAAAGGACAACAAAACCCAAAAAAAGCAATTCATTTAAAAAAAAGTAAACACAATAACACGCATACATTGTAAGCAAAATAAAAGCTTGCAAAAATAAGTAAGTATGCTAAAATAACAAAAAAGCCAACGTCACGCGGTGTTCCCAGGCGGTCACCCATCCAAGTACTGACCGCGCCCGATGTTGCTTAACTTCGGTGATCGGACGAGAACCGGTGATATTTTTAATAAGTCAGGTTTTTGAGGCAATTTTTTTATTGAACTTCAATGGCTATTTTATTTTTTAGATATGGTTTTGTATCGGTTGGTGTAGCTTTGTATGTCGAGTGATTACACAACTGCTCAATATGTATGTGGAATCATTCAAACTGGTATTGGTTATGATCTGAGTAAAATGTAGCATTCTACATGTCTGGGATTGAAACATAGGTTAAGTAAGAGGTAAAGTTTGTTTTTTTTTTTTGTTTGTAGGAGTTAATTTCTGAAATTACTGGTCTGATTGCAAATTTTTTTTCACGATAGAAAAATGCTTTATTTCTGAGTGACTAGGCTTTAATTTTATGTACACGGGTGAAGCCGTGGGCAAAAGTTAGTTGACTGATAGAATTATAAATTGAAATAAACCTTTATCTTTCTGCTTGTTTTGACTAAATGAGTGTTATAGAACACTGTTGCCGCCTACTCCCATGGGGGACAATCCAGAAATTTCAGCCTCCTCATCGCCAACGTCCATACTACGTTGAATACACCGGTTCTCGTCCGATCACCGAAGTTAAGCAACATCGGGCGCGGTCAGTACTTGGATGGGTGACCGCCTGGGAACACCGCGTGACGTTGGCTTTTTGCTATTGTAACGTATTTTTATACGCAAAATACGCGCTTTAGTCGTGGAGTTGCGGAAAACAGCCCGTTTTACCTATTACCTATTCATTTTTTTTTACTAAAAATATTAGATTACTTTGTACAGTTTAAATATAAAAAACGTAAATATTCAAGAAAAAAAAAATGGAAAAAGCCGACGAAAACATTCCACCGCTGGGGATCCAGAATCATTACCTGGATGCATGGTATTCGTTTGTGCCTCATTGTCAAAGACACTCTGTATATTGCGATCGTTGGTGGCATTTAGTTTAGTTCAATCCAAGATTGCGGTGCCACCAACTGCACCGGACTGCTTATGACTTGCTTTAACTAAATAAATTATATATATTATATAATTTTTTTTTTATTTCACAACTATCACACAACGCCGTCTGGTCCCAAGCTAAGCAGAGCTTGTGTTATGGGTACTAGACAACTGATAAACATACTTATATATTTCTTAACCCTTCAGATACCGTCAATTAGAAACACAATAGTAAGACAATAGATGCGCGGCCACCGGTGGTCGCTTGGGGATTCATGAATTAATACATACATATTAAAGATAAATTACACCCAGACACAGAACAAACAATCATGCTCATCACATAACCATTAATCCTGGGTGGGAATCGAATCCACGACCTCTGGCATAGCAGTCAGGGCCACTAACCACTAGACCAACAGGCCGGTCAAAATAAATGTTCCATTATTTCTGTTTACCCCCATGGGGATACAGAAATATAAGTTGAAAACAAGTTAGATGATCAAAACCAACGAAATTAGGCAAATTCCAAGTAAAGAAAGATTTGATTAAATATAAATACGGAGCAAAATCTGTTTGTTTTAAATTGTGTTAAATGAAGGCGTTCGACGATTTGAAACGATAATGTTAACAATGGTTCATTTGCTAAAATGAAAAGTATGTAAACCTGTCTTCAACAATACTAAAATAAAATTTATAAATTACGCAATTTTTGGTTAATTATTGGGCTTCAAAGCGCTGCACATGTGTGTGGGTCGATATTTTTGCTCGCAAGTATATGTGTATATAACATTAAATTACTACTATAATATACTAGCTTTTGCTGGCGTACATAAAATATAGCCTATCCTATGTCACTCTGGAATAAAGCAGATTTCTATCGGTAAAAAAAATTTGCAATCGGAACAGTACTTTCAGAGATTACCTCCTAAAAAAACTTAGTGTAAATAGCATTGAACAAAAGCTTGTAACAAACATCTTAAAACCACAAAAAGCCAACGTCACGCGGTGTTCCCAGGCGGTCACCCATCCAAGTACTGACCGCGCCCGATGTTGCTTAACTTCGGTGATCGGACGAGAACCGGTGTATTCAACGTAGTATGGACGTTGGCGATAGCTATGATGAAATTACCGAACTGTATCCTCATGGGGGTAGACAGAAATAATGGAACATTAATTTAGTCAAAGCAAGTCTTAAGCAGTCCAGTGCAGTTGGTGGCACCCCAATCTTGGATTGAACTGAAATAAATGCCACGAACGATCGCAATATACGGGGTGTCATCGACGCACAAACGAATACCATGGAACCAGTACATGATTCTGGATCCGCCAGTGGTATTTTTTCCGGTGAGAAAATCATCTAACATGACATCCCCATGCTCTTGGGTGGAGCGGTAGATAGTGTCAGACTTTTACTGACTAAAAATCCACTCCTGTTCCTTCGTTGCCTTTTGTACCGGGGCTGAACTATCTTTCGAACTAACCCTGGTCCCACTAGGCATCTACACTACATTTATTTATTAGAAACACACCCATTATCTTTATAGGCTGGACCCAATACAACAGTGGTTTTAAAAAGGAATAAAATAAATTATCTTATGGCTAACATTTACCTAAAAAATCTAAAAATCTTAAACAACTATAAATACAAAAAATAATTAATAACATGCAGACATTGCAAGCTAAATAAAAGCTTGTAATAAAAAAATATGTTAAAATAATAAAAAGGCGAACGTCATGCGGTGTTCCCAAATGGTCACCCATCCAAGTACTGACCGCGCCCGATGTTGCTTAACTCGATGATCGGACGCGAACGAGATTTTTTTCATTAAAGTTCAATGCCTATTTTATTTTTTAGATATTGTGTTGTATCGATTGGTGTAGCTTTGTATGTCGAGTTACTACACAACTGCATGTATGTGGAATCATTGAAAGTGACCCGATCTCAGTAAATATAGCTCAGAATTTTATTGCAGCGACTTTGTGAAAACTTGTAATCTACACTAATATTATTTTTATTTATTTATTTATTAGGATTGTCAACATTGCATGCACTGGGAATGTACAGGATCATTTCTTATAACTATTCAAGTGCTGCAACACTTATAGATAATCACTACATTAATATTATAGAACTTCAAAAACATATAAACACATAAAATCAGTAAGTTAATTTTCAATTGTATTTTCTAGGAGATTAATAATTTAATAATTAGGGTTTAAATTATGTCAGCAAAAATGACAACACAGAACAAGTAATAAAAATGGGAATTGAAAATTACATTAAAGAAATACACATAAATGTCAAATTGAATTAAACAATTGATTTGAATAATAGAATTAAATTAGATTACGTTAAATTAAATTTCATTATATTAAATTACATTAAATTAAATTAAAAAAAGGAATACAATAAAATAAAATAAAAAATCAAATAAAAGATCAATCAGATGTCACATGAACTTTTAGTTTTTTACATGTCTGGGATTGAAACATAGGTTAAGTAAGAGGTAAAGTTTGTTTTTTTTTTGTTTGTAGGAGTTAATTTCTGAAATTACTGGGCTGATTGCAAATTTTTTTTCACGATAGAAAAATGCTTTATTTCTGAGTGACTATGCTTTAATTTTATGTACACGGGTGAAGCCGTAGACAAAAGTTACTTGACTGATAGAATTATAAATTGAAATAAACCTTTATCTTTCTGCTTGTTTTGACTAAATGAGTGTTCTATTGTTGCCGCCTACTCCCATGGGGGTACAATCCAGAAATTTCAGCCTCCTCATCGCCAACGTCCATACTACGTTGAATACACCGGTTCTCGTCCGATCACCGAAGTTAAGCAATATCGGGCGCGGTCAGTACTTGGATGGGTGACCGCCTGGGAACACCGCGTGACGTTGGCTTTTTGCTATAATTTTTTTTATTACTAGCTTTTATTTAACTTACAATGTATGCATCTTATTAAGTAACTACTTTTAAAAAATTTTTTGTTTTCTGTTTTTTGAATTTGATGTCCTTTATTAAATTTAAACTGTTTAAAATCGTTGTTCTAACCAACCCCAATGACACATTTAGCAAAAAACAAAAAACAAAATATAATAATTAGAAATTATAAAAAGTCATGGATGTAGACAATATCAACCTCGATGACTTTTTTTAAAGTGATTTATTCATTTTTTTTTTACTAAAAATGTTAGATTAATTACTTTGTACAGTTTAAATTAAAAAACGTAAATATTTAAGAAAAATATTTGGAAAAACCGACGACAACATTCCACCACTGGGAGTGCAGAATCATGTACTGGATGCATGGTATCCGTTTGTGCGTCGATGTCAGACACCCTGTATATTGCGATCGTTGGTGGCATTTATTTTAGTTCAATCCAAGATTGGGATGCCACCAACTGCACCGAACTGCTTATGACTTTTATTTCCGATGGGAAAAATCATCTTATGACAACCCCCGCTCTTGGGTAGAGCGTGAGATAGTGTCAGGCTCTTACTGACTAAAAACCCCACCCCGTTGCTTCTAGCCTTCATACCGGGCTCGAGTGCCTTTCGGATAACCCTGGCCCCCTGCTTATGACTTGCTTTAACTAAATAAATGTTCCATTATTTCTGTTTACCCCCATGGGGTTACAGAAATATAAGTTAAAATCAAGTCAGATGATCCAGAAACCAACGAAGTTAGGCAAATTCCAAGTAAAGAAAGATGGAGCAAAATAAGAAACTTAATGTTTTAAATCACGAAGTTAGTATAGAAGAGGAGATGTTGTAATAAGATTTCCCTAAGAATAAAAACGTGACATTTTGCGGGGTGAGGGGGTGTTAGACTCCGCCCATTTTTTTATTTGCCATCTGCCGGTCAATAGCCAAACTACTTGGTCGTTCTGTTGATTTTATTTTGTGGTTACGTAACTATCTCACACTAGATGTCATTAAGTGCAGGATGCAACAGGGTCGAACTCAGAATTACCAGGGATTTCTATTTTTTAAATTAATTGTGCAAACCATGCGATACGTATATATTTCATTGAAATAGTGATACTATTATTAAATGAATGACGAATGAAGATCATTCGAAAATCATCAAAATCCTTTTTATTGTAACATTTTTTTTATTCCATTTTTATTAGGTTTTACTTTTTTAAAGGCTTATTTTGATAGAAAGAATTATCAAGATTCATTACAAAGCTATTCTTTTTTTTTTAAAAAAAACATGTGTTTACGTCCGATACTATTCAATAATAGTAGATTATGTGACTAGGGGTAAAGCAGTGTCTTTAAGTCGCGGGCGGCATGTTGAATTCCGAACGAAACGAAGGTTGCTATTTTAATCCCGAACGTCAGTGAAGGTTTTATATAATTAGCTCCCGAGCATTGAGTGGGAGATTATAAAGAAACCAGAGTGAAGTGAGAAATTCAAGCCGCCCAAGACAAAGACAGCTTTATCCCTGTGTTGCATACTCTACTTTTTACACCAAATGTGAGGTAATTAAAAACAATTTGATCGACCAAATCATATATTAAAGAAATATAAGTATTATATTTACAAGTTCTGTAGCCTGGGGATATTCGGTAAAATAATTGACTTCTAATTACTGCCCTGTATTTTTGCTATTTGACGATAGATGGCGACTTGTTTACAAAATTATATAAATACTACAAAAATAATATTATGGCGATTAAAGGACCTTTAGGAATGAATGTTGATCAAATTTCAGTACGTATGATTATTAAAATATATTAATACTGAGCTCTACGTACCTAAATATATTTAGTTCCCATGACATAAAGTGTCGCCATCTAATGTCGAGTAGAATAATATTTGGAAATGCTGACGTTAAGATTTTTCTAGAAGTATTTTAATAAATTATGCATATAAAATAACTTACAAATGAAATGTGATGGCATCCATAGCATCAGAACGTCTATCCGAGTAATTTTTACAAGATAAAATACAACACTTAATTTTTTTGGTTTTCTATCGCGAATATGATGCCAAATAAGTGGGTTTACGAAGTTGTGCTCAGGACGAACGCCAACAATACACTGATTTAAGCCACGCCCACCGTGATGACGTCAGGACTCAGTTGAGAGTCACAGTGCACAGTTGTTTAGGCCGCCTCCTCTTCTATACTAACTCCATGTTTTAAATAGTGTAAAATGAAAGCGTTCGAGTTCGACGATTTGAGTCGATAATGTTAACAATGGTACATTTACTAAAATGAAAAGTAAGTAAACCTATCTTCAACAATACTAAAATAAAATTATAAAAATTAAAATTACAATAATTTTTTGTTAATTATTGGGCTTTAAAGCGCTGCACATGTGTGTGGGTCGATATTTTTGCACGCATGTGTATATGTACATTCAGTCAAAAAAGTATCGGGAATGGATGATTTGTTTATGGTTCCAAATTCAAATTTTTGTTTTTTTGTAGTTGTTAGATTGGCACAACTGTTTTCCATTTTGGTGCGGAGTTTGAGTTGCATCTGTTATTTATATTAAATACAGTGCTGGTTTTAGTAATATCATATATAGTGTGTATTGCGAATTTCATAATGGACAAAAATATCGAACAAAGAGTTTGTCTTAAATTTTGCATCGCCAATGGAATTTCGTTTTCGGAGTCACGAAGGCTTACGGTGAATCGACTTTATCAAAAACTCGTGCTTATGAGTGGTTCAAGGCGTTCAAAAGCGGTCGAGATGTGATGGAAGATTTGCCTCGCTCTGGTAGGCCGTCAACGTCTGCAACTGAAGTTAACATCGCAAAAGTGAAGGAAATAGTGACTGAAAATCCCCATTCAACTCTGAGAGAGATAGCCGCCGAACTTTCTGTATCTCACGAGTCGATCCGTACCATTTTAACTAATCATTTGGGTATGAAACATGTTGCTGCTCGGCTAGTCCCAAAAGATCTGAATTTTCTCCAAAAACTCAATCGCATGAAAGTCGCTGAGGACATGCTAGAACGAGTCGGTTCGGACCCAACATTCATGAAACGCATTGTTACTGGTGACGAGACGTGGGTTTACGAGTTTGACATGCAAACTAGTCAACAAGCTTCGGAGTGGCGCCTTCCAACTGATCCGAAACCGAAAAAACCACGCCAAAGTCGATCAAAAGTCAAAGTCATGTTGACTGTTTTCTTTGACTATCGCGGAGTTGTGCACTCTGAATTCTTACCGGAAGGTCTAACGGTAAATAAAGAATATTATTTGAGCGTTATGCGGCGTTTAAGAGAGCAAATTCGACGACAAAGGCCAGATTTGTGGCAAGAAAATTCTTGGATTTGGCACCACGACAATGCGCCTTCGCACAAGGCTATCATTGTGAACGAATTTTTGACCAAACACTCAACAAATACCATCCAGCAACCACCATATTCACCAGATATGGCTCCTGCTGACTTTTTTCTTTTCCCTAAACTCAAATTACCACTTCGTGGCACCCGTTTTCAATCGATAGAAGACATAAAGGAGAATTCGCGGCGAGAACTGAACTCAATTCAGGAAGCAGAGTTTAAAAAATGTTTTGATGAATGGATTATTCGTTGGCGCAAGTGTATCGTTTCTAAAGGAGCATACTTTGAAGGTGATAAAATAAATTTGGATGAATAACAGACATTTTGTGTATTAATGATCTTTTCCCGGTACTTTCTTGACAGAGTAGTATATAACATTGAATTACTTAGCTTTTGCTGGCGCACATAAAATATAGCCTATTCTACGTCACCCTGGAATAAAGCAGATTTCTATCGGTAAAAAAAATTTGCAATTGGACCAGTACTTTCAGAGATTACCTCCTACAAAAAAAAAACTTAGTGTAGATAGCATTGAACAACAGCTTGTAAATAAACATCTTAAAACCACAAAAAGCCAACGTCACGCGGTGTTCCCAGTACACAATGACAGGAGTACAGAAGACACCCAGTATATTGCGATCGTTGGTGGCATTTCAGTTCAATCCAAGATTGGGATGCCACCAAACCTGACTTGCTTTGAATGAATGTTCCATTATTTCTGTCTACCCATGGAGATACAATCGTTCGGTAATTTCATCACAGCTATCGCCAACGTCCATACTACGTTGAATACACCGGTTCTCGTCCGATCACCGAAGTTAAGCAACATCGGGCGCGGTCAGTACTTGGATGGGTGACCGCCTGGGAACACCGCGTGACGTTGGCTTTTTGCTATTGTAACGTATTTAAAAAAAAAATATATAGATTACTCAATTTTTGGTTAATTATTGGGCTTCAAAGCGCTGCATATGGTGTGGGTCGATCACATATACATATGCATGTATATAACATTGAATTACTCCTATAAAATACTAGCTTTTTCCCGCGTACATAACATATAGCCTATCCTATGTCACTCAGGAATAAAGCAGATTTCTATCGGTAAAAACAATTTAGCAATTGGACCAGTACTTTCAGAGATTACCTCCTAAAAAAAAAGTGTAGATAGCATTGAACAAAAGCTTGTAACAAAAATCTTCAAACATCAAAAAGCCAACGTCACGCGGTGTTCCCAGGCGGTCACCCGTCCAAGTACTGACCGCGCCCGATGTTGCTTAACTTCGGTGATCGGACGAGAACCGGTGTATTCAACGTAGTATGGACGTTGGCGATAGCTACAATAAAATTACCGAACTGTATCCCCATGGGGGTAGATAGATATAATGGAACATTCATTTAGTCAAAGCAAGTCTTAAGCAGTCAGGTGCAGTTGGTGGCACCCCAATCTTGGATTGAACTGAAGTAAATGCTACCAACGATCGCAATATACAGGGTTATCGAAGCACAAACTAATACCATGGATCCATACATGATTCTGGACCCGCCAATGGTCTGTGAATGTTAAAATAACAAAAAGCCAAACGTCATGCGGTGTTCCCAAACGGTCACCCATCGTAGTTCTGACCGCGCCCGATGTTGCTTAACTTTGATGATCAGACGCGAACGAGATTGTTTTTCATTGAAGTTCAATGCTTATTTTATTTTTAACACGCTTTTATAATAGCTTCTCTTGTAACTATGTAAGAAAATCTTGGAATCTTAATTTGACCCACTTCCTGGTCTTTGATCAGGATGAAATTTTGCACACGCTCCGAGTTCTGATGACAATACATGACTAGCTAAGAAACGTCATTACAAATCCAATATGGTGGTCTCCCCAAGATGGCGAACTGGCTGTTTGAAATGCACTTCCATGATATGGGTATCAAATGAAAGGGTTTGCTGTCAGGAATACGAAAAAAATAATCACGTGACTCAAATCCGATATGGCGGGCGTCCAGGATGGCGGACAGGCTATTTAAAATGCACCCCTATGATATGGGTATTAAATGAAAGGGTTTGCTGTCAGGAATACGAGAAAATAGTCACGTGACTCAAATCCAACATTGCGGACGTCCAAGATGGCGGACAGGCTATTTGAAATGCACCCCCATGATATGGGTATCAAATGAAAGAGTTTGCTGTCAGGAATATGAAAAAATAGTCACGTGACTTAAATCCAACATGGCGGACAGGTTATTTGAAATGCACCCCCATGATATGAGTATTAAATGAAAGGGTTTGCTGAATGGGATACGAAAAAAATAATCACGTAACCTACATCCAACATGGCGGCCGTCCCAAGGTGGCGGATTGGCTATTTGAAATGCAGCCCTATGATTTAGGTATAAAATAAATTTGGATGCGTAAAACTGAATTTTGTTAAGTTTGATTTAGGTATAAAATAAATTTGGATGCGTAAAACTGAATTTTGTTAAGTTTGTTAATAATAAATATCTTTAAATACCTATCAACATTTTAAATTAGTAAGTAGTAAATTAAGTTTGAATAATAAGTAGACTAAAAAGTACAAAGTTCAAAGTACAAAGTTGAGAGCAGTGGTGGCCGAGTGGTAATGGCCCCGACTTACGAGTTGCAGGTCGCGGGTTCGAACCCAGCCAGGCGCATTACTTTGTGTAATTTATTTCATCACCACTGCTCTCAAAACGGTGAAGGAAAACATCGTGGGGAAACCGGCATGTCCTAGAACCAAAAATTCGAAGACATGTGACATTCACCAACCCGCACTGGGCCCGCGTGGTGGATTATGGCCCATTCCCTCTCCTAGAGAGGAGGCCTGAGTCCCAGCAGTGGGAACATTAAAAGGCTGATGATGAAAAAGTACAAAATAAAAATAATAGTTTAAAAAACTAAAAAACACACTTTTATTACGCACTAAAAATATAGTTCAAAAAAACTAAAAAATACGCTTTAATGATGAAAGAAACTAAAAAGTGGAAAATAATTTGTAATTTAGAAATAAATCAATAAACAATTAATGGTATTATTGCGAAAAAGTAAAAGCGCCCCACGCTTTTTTCACAATAATATTAATTAAAAAATGAATTAACAAACAATCAATGGTATTTTTGTAAAAAAGCGTCGGGCGCTTCTCAAGAACTGATATATGGAGCCCCCTACGATTTTTTCGCAATAATACCATTTATTGTTTATTGATTTATTTCTAAATTAGAAATTATTTTCCACTTTTTAGTTTCTTTCATCATTAAAGCTTGTTTTTTAGTTTTTTTGAACTATATTTTTAGTGCGTGCTAAAAGCGTGTTTTTTAATTTTTTAAACAATTTTTTTTTTAGATATTGTGTTGTATCGATTGGTAGGTAGAGCTTTATATGTCGAGTTACTACACAACTGCATGTATGTGGATTCATTGAAAGTGACGCGATCTCAGTAAATGTAGCTCAGAACATTATTGCAGTAACTTTGTGAAAACTTGTTATATACACCAATATTATAAAGAGGTAAAGTTTGTTTTTTTTTTTATTGTAAAAGGTAGTTTCTGAAATTACTGGTTTGATTGCAAATTTTTTTTCACTATAGAAAACTGATTTATTTCTGAGTGACTAGGCTTTAATTTTATGTGTGCATGTACATGGGTGCAGCCGTAGACAAAGATAGTTGACTGATAGAATTATAAATTGAAATAAACTTTTATCTTTCTGCTTGTTTTGACTAAATGAGTGTTCTATGGTTTCCGCCTATTCCCATGGAGGTACAATTCAGATATTTCAGCTTCCACATCGCCAACGTCCATACTACGTTGAATACACCGGTTCTAGTCCGATCACCGAAGTTAAGCAACATCGGGCGCGGTCAGTACTTGGATGGGTGACCGCCTGGGAACACCGCGTGACGTTGGCTTTTTGCTATTGTAACGTATTTTTTTTTATTGCAAACTTTTATTTAACTCACAATGTATGCATGTTATTAATTATTTTTTGTATTTATAGTTTAAGATTTTTAGATTTTTTAGGTAAGTGTTAGCCATAAGATAATTTATTTTGTTCTTTTTTAAAACCACTGTTGTATTGGGTCCAGCCAAAGATTTTATATATCCTACTAGAGTAGACTAGATTGACTACGAAGAAATATTACACTGTCTAAAGTGTTCTTTATTCTCATTAGCATTAAGTTCATGTGTGTTATTGACACGCAAAAGGGAAAAATGGCCTGGAGTAAGACACTGAGATAAATCCTCTCTGTCCCTTTCGCACATACTACCAGAAAAAAATAAGAAACAGATGGTAGTTTTTAGATTGTTCCAGTTATCGTTAAATAGTCCGTGTTCATGCATTTTGATAGGTTTATGCAACATAAAATGAATTGCAACTAAATATTTTATTTTAAATATTGCTTCTTGAAATTTTATACGCATTCTTCTTGTATTTAATGATGATTTCATTTAGATTTAGTAGCTATTCGTAGTAATTTTCAAATTATAAAAGGCAACATTTAGGAGGTTTCAATTTGACAGAATTTGACATCAATAAACAATATGGCTGATGCTTCATAGGACTAAAGTTGTATTTTTAATTGCTAAAAGTTTTTATCTCAATGTTTAGTAAAGTATAAAGTGTGCAAGATGTTCAAAACGATACTGTGTAAAGTTTCGCAATAGCGATGGGTATCCTGGTTGTGGAATTTAATTTTTTTTGGTAAGTTTTCTGTTTTATTTACAAAATATTTATGTAGGGTGACAACAAACATCGTTTTGAATTTTTTTTGACTAGGTGCAAAATTTTATAAAATTCGATTGTCTACTGTTCAAGTTTTATATTATTATAAGCAAATTTCTAAATATCTGAGAAGGCTCAATTTTTTTTTTTTTTTTAATAAATCAAGCGCCCACCAATTTTACTAATTTTATCTTTTCTGTTGATCGGGCGCCTTTGGCCGCTCGGCGATCTTCGGCTGCTCTCATGCCACAACGGAAAGCGGCGAGCAGCGGCGGCCAGAGGTGCGGCATGCGGGACGTGTCTTCGGACCTACTCAGTATTAGTTATCTGTGACCACTTCTTAACCCTTCAGATACCGTCAATTAGAGACACAATAGTAAGACAATAGATGCGCGGCCACCGGGTGTCGCTTGGGGATTCATGAATTAAAACGACGCGCGTGCGCTCCAAAATCTTCTCCACATCGATATAGTACATTCGAGAATTATATTCATTTTAAATCATAGTCTTTAACTTTAGTCCTTAGGTAGGTCCCTAATAAATGCCGCACGCAATGCTGCATGTATGTGGCTTAACCGTTAACTACTAGAAATATATTATTTTTTATGTTTTGTTGTAGATTTCCAAGAAACGAGAACCATCAGCAACAGTGGCTTTGAAGTTGTGACATTTAAACATTTTATTTTCAGCAACAGTTTTATTTGTGGTTGCCACATTAAGTCTGAATAATATGTAAAGTTAAATCAACACTAAAACGTTATTCTATTCCATCTATATACCCTTTTGTAAGTTCATCCGTTTTTTTTTAATCTATTCAGTAGTTTTTGAGTTGATTGCAAACAGATATAGACAAACGAACATAGTAGGAGACTTTTTTTGATGTGGTAAAATCTCCAATAACTTATCCTGCTCTAAGGTAGAGCGCCTTACGCTCCATCCTAGAGCGGGACAAGTTATTTGAGGTTTATACTGAATAAATCTACTCGTGTCCTTCAGTTGCCCTTTGTGTTCCAGGACCATGGTTTCCCTTTCGGAAATTCCCTGTGGCGCGTTAATGTATTATTTATTGTTTATTTTTTAGTTAATACGTGCAATTTGACGTAATAAAAAATGTACAATTTTATGTCACGCATCAGTCTATTTTTAATAAAGTAAAAATAAAAGAATAATATTAGTTTTATTATAAACTAACTAGTTTTTTCTTTCAGACAAACCTTATTCTGATAGGTGTAGCTGTTCAGAAGTGATCTTCTTACGTAGGTACACACACATTAGGCATTTTTTTATCAGTGTAGGTATTTCATACTCGCATAAGAGGATATTGCTATTATAATATATACGGACATCAGCTATTTCCTAGTCATTACAGAGAAAACTCTGTTCCCTTTTGGTAAGTGCATGTCTATTTTGATGTATCAAAAATATCTTTAACTAACTTTTGAGCAAAATTGTCCCGTAGTATGTAGCTAGTGTATGGACACACTAGTAGAACGAGATGACAGGACTCTTTCTGACTTTCCTTTTCAGGTACGCTTTTGAGGTTGCCGTAGTCAATCTAGTACTAGGATATATAAAATCTTTGGGTCCAGCCAATAAAGATAATGGGTGTGTTTTTAATAAATACATGTAGTGTAGATGCCTAGTGGGACCAGGGTTAGTTCGAAAGATAGCTCAGCCCCGGTTCGAAAGGCAACGAAGGAACAGGAGTGGATTTTTAGTCAGTAAAAGTCTGACACTATCTACCGCTCCACCCAAGAGCATGGGGATGTCATGTTAGATGATTTTTTCACCGGAAAAAATACCACTGGCGGATCCAGAATCATGTACTGGATCCATGGTATTCGTTTGTACTTCGATAACCCTGTATATTGCGATCGTTGGTGGCATTTATTTCAGTTCAATCCAAGATTGGGGTACCACAAACTGCATCGGACTGCTTGAGACTTGCTTTGACTAAATGACTGTTCCATTATTTCTGTCTACCTCCACGGGGATACAGTTCGGTAATTTCATCATAGCTATCGCCAACGTCCATACTACGTTGAATACACCGGTTCTCGTCCGATCACCGAAGTTAAGCAACATCGGGCGCGGTCAGTACTTGGATGGGTGACCGCCTGGGAACACCGCGTGACGTTGGCTTTTTGCTATTGTAACGTATTTTTTTTTATTGCCAACTTTTATATAACTTACAATTAACTATTAGCTGTTTTAGGGTCTTTTTTAAATTTAAACCGTTTAAAATCGTTATAAACAAACCCAATGATATTTTTTGCAAAAAAATAATAATTAAAAATTATAAAGTCATCAGTGTAGATAGCATCGTTATTATAATCAACCCCGATAGAATATAATTTTTACAGTTTAAATTAAAAAAACGTAAATATTTAAAAAAAAATTTGGAAAAAGCCACCGAAAACATTCCAACACTGGGGCGTTCAAATTTAAGTACTGGATCCATGGTATTCGTTTGTGCATGGGTAACAAAGACACCCTGTATATTGCGATCGTTGGTGGCATTTATTACAAGCTTTTATTTAGTTTCACCTGTTGCGATGTTTGTCTGTAATTAAATCTTGCAAATTAATTCCGATATAATTTGATCCACTTCCCGGTTACCGATTGAGCTTGAACTTTTGCGTACATGTGTACATCAAATGACAATGCAAAATTATTATGACATGGAGATGATCTAATGATGGCAATGTAAGGTGTCCACAGGAACTCGGTAGTTAAACGACACAACCCCATCTGTTTTGGGCTCGTATGATTCGTCTTGACGAGTATTAATTATAGGTATGTACCTATATAGGTACAGACGGCGCTATAAAAGCTTGCTATGAAAAAATGATTTTCATTTAAAAACTTGTTTTAGTTCAATCCAAGATTGGGGTGCCACCAACAACTGGACTGCTTGAGCGAGACATGCTTTGACTGAATGTTCCATTATTTCTATCTACCCCCTTGGGTATACAGTTCGGTAATTTCATCATTGCTATCGCCAACGTCCATACTACGTTGAATACACCGGTTCTCGTCCGATCACCGAAGTTAAGCAACATCGGGCGCGGTCAGTACTTGGATGGGTGACCGCCTGGGAACACCGCGTGACGTTGGCTTTTTGCATTTTTTTTTTTTTTTTAATTTTATTATTGTGTGTTTTTTTGATTCCGTCTACCTACCTCGTACAAACGTGATTTTAAGTTACATGTAAACTAAACAAACACATTATTACCTTATTGATGGGCTTTCTCTATCCCCTTACCCCTTTTTTTTTCTGTCGACGGGGAAAATCATCATTGACAAAACCCGCTCTTGGGTGGAGGGGAGGAGGGGAGACAGTGTCAGAGTCTTACTGACTAAAAACCCCGCGCCGTTCCTTCTAGCCTTCATACCGGGGCTCTAGTTTCCTTTCGGATAACCCCGACCCCGGTAGGCTTCGACCCAGATGGGCCCCTCCTGTTGCTGACCCAGAAAGGAGACTTACCGATACTATTTGTTTTTGTGTTGTACAGCACACAAATACACAGTACAACATAATTGACTAATTGGACTGGCCTGTTGGTCTAGTAGTTAGTAACCATGATTGAAATAAATTCATGTAATATAACCGTATTTGGGATTATAAGAATCGTTATGAGCTGAAGGGTAGGTATTTTTTAGTGGTGCTACCATAACCAAAAAGTGAAAAATAAAAAACTGTTTGCAAGAAAAATTTAACCGACTTCAGGGGGTGCAAGGTGGCTTTAATTTCGGAAGTCGGTGTTAAATAACGAAGAGACAAGATTAGGTATCTTTTATAGAAACACCGACTTCCGAAATTAAAGTTGTTTTGTACTTTTTGGGGTCGGTTGATTTTTTTTTGAAAAAGTTTTTTTCGTTTTGTAATGTGAATGTGAGAACATTGTATACCTTACAAACCTTTAGATTACTTCCTATTTAAATTACTTTTTTATTTGAATTACTTTTTTTTATTTTTTGCTTTTGTGTACAGTAGGTATTGATATACACTGTTCTTACATGCTATCATATTGTAACACCTACCACTTTTTTTAAAAGAGTAACCATGGAGTTTCTTGCCGGTTCTTCTCCATAGGAAACGACCAATTTGGAACCGTGCACTAGCTTCTGACGTTTTATAAGTGCCCATGTAGGCCTATGTGAAATAAAATATTTTGACTTTGACTTTGACTTTGAACCATGACTATGTAGCGACATCTATGACGCCACATAGGAACTACGAAGAAAATACGAAATCCTGCATCGCGCAATCAAAGTTCTCCACGCGATTTGAACATATACGACAGCCCGACATCAACTATCGGGCAGTCGCCCACCAGACTATAACACCCTGTCTGGTCGGAGGATCCTCCCTTTTCAACGGAGGTATGTGGGGCTTTACTCTCTGTTCCGCATACTCCCAAACTGGTGACCCTCGGCATAGAACGTCAGCGCAGCCTTCGTGCAGCTACTACTTCGTGACGTCATCATCACTTCCTCAAGCTTTCGAGCAACGAGCCATACAGCCAGCACCCACGGCTTAGGGTCTCCTGACCGCCAGTATGCCTACCTGGTCATACCTGGTCATCACCTCAGCCGCATCAGCGACCTTGGCTTGGCACACCGCACCTTCGGCCAGTCATATGAAGAACCTCTCCTGGTCGACGCCAGCTGTCAAGCCCTATGTCGCACAAGCACCGCTCCGACTCACTGGAGCCAGCAGCAATACTCCGACTCACTGGAGCCTGCAGCATCGTCCTGACTCACTGGGACATCATCACCCCGACTCACTGGGGCATTATCCCGACTCATTGGGATAGCAACACCCCGACTCACTGGGGCATCACCGCAGACAGTTCCGACTCACCGAGAACTATGCGGCATCGGTTCCGACTCACTGGAACCAACCTACCGCTGGCCTGGCACACATCAAGAAGCATCAAGAACCATCGATCTCCGATCTCCGGAGGGGAGTGATGTAGCGACATCTATGACGCCACATAGGAACTACGAAGAAAATACGAAATCCTGCATCGCGCAATCAAAGTTCTCCACGCGATTTGAACATATACGACAGCCCGACATCAACTATCGGGCAGTCGCCCACCAGACTATAACACCCTGTCTGGTCGGAGGATCCTCCCTTTTCAACGGAGGTATGTGGGGCTTTACTCTCTGTTCCGCATACCCTCCAAAACTACAATGCCGGAGGTCGTGGTTCGATTCCCACCCAGGACAAATGTTTGTGTGATGAGCATGTGCATTTGTTGTGTCTGGGTGTGATTTATCTATAGTATGTATGTATTTAGAAATAAATAAGTATGTTTATCAGTTGTCTAGTACTCATAACACAAGCTCTGCTTAGCTTGGGACTAGACGGCGTTGTGTGATAGTTGTGGAATATAAAAAAAAATATAGATATACCGTTATTAAAAACCTACACATACATAATTTATGGGTTTTTTTTTTTCGGTGCGTAAAAATCATCCAGATGACATCCCCCGCCCATGGGTGGAGCGGGAGATAGTGTCAGACTTTTACTGACTAAAAAACCCACCTTGTTCATTCGTTGCCTTTCATACCAGGACGGAGCCTTCCTTTTAGAAGCAGACCCGTGGCCCCAGTAGGCTTCGACCCTGCTGGGCCCCTACGGTTGCTGACAGCTTGAGGCGCGCGGGAACAGTACGCGCCTTCGACGACTTGGGCTCGGTCCGGACGGTTACCGGACTGTCGCCCCGTCGCACTGCGAGCTACCCATTGCTCGCCGTCCGCAAGCCCGCGCCGACACGGCGGCTGGAAATCGGGATCGGAATCCCGGCTGGGGCGTGAGCGCCGTTGCCTGATGTGGGCGGCCTCCTTCCTTGCTAGCATTACTGCTTCGCACGCGGAGGCTCGCGCCTGCCACTCCTCCTCGCTTCAGGACTATGGTCTGTACCAAGACCTGGCGTGAGAGACCGAGAGTGATACAAATACAAGATAGTTTTATTGTTAAAATTAACATAATCATATTTATTAGTATTTGTATACAAGGTGTAACGGTAAATGCGCAAAACCTGAAATATTATTATTCTGATCAAACTATCAGAATAAGGAGCAGAATCAGTTAAACCACTTTTTAATATAGGTTACATTTTTCAAAAAAATCTTCATTAAAAACTTCGAGCTTTATGAATAGGTCAAGCCATCACGTGTGCAAACCCGCTTAAATAGGTAAACAAACACAAATAGTGGTATTCCAAATTTTTTCTCTATACACGGGATAATAAAAGTTCTTATTTCAATGCAGATATGAAATTGAAACAAACTACAACTGCTTTTTTTTTCTTACAGCTTTAGGTCCATTGAATTAAAAATCATTTGGGGTGTCTGAGGTTTTGCGCATTTAACGTTACATGTTGTATATGATTATGCTAATTATTTATGATTATGGCATGCCAAAACCCTACACCCAGAACTCAGGAGTTAACATATTAATCATAATGAATTTCTTACATTTCCAGGAGCTATCCGACCTCAACGTGCAACTGTTACTTCGGGACGGAGTCTTAGTGAACGGCAACCAGATGGTCCAACTGCAGCTAGACGAGCCCATCCTGATGGAGTACCCACCGGACAGGGGGACCTAATGATATACTAGTGAGGATATATTGTATGAAAGTTATCATAGACTTACATACTGCACCTATTAGTAAAAAAGACGCATCTAAAATTTTTTCCAGAGTTGATTTATATACATTGCCGGAATCAGTGCGGTTTTAACACAAGGAAAAAAGGCCCGATGTCCCGTTTCATTCATTAAAACATTTTTTTTTTATCCGTTTTCGTTTTTGTTAGATGCGTCTTTTTAACTATTAGGGGCAGAATAAAACCTCCGGGTTCCTAGGATTTATTAACTAGACTTCTAGAGTAAGGTTAGGCGTCAAATAAACTTAAAATTCATCATCATCTTCCTGCCCTTGTCCCGATTTATTTGGGGTCGGCGCAACACATTTTTATCTTCCATTCTATCCTGTCACTCGTCACACTATCACTAACTCCCTTTTCTTTCATATCACTTCTCACACAATCCATCCATCTTTTTTTTGGCCTCCCTCTCCCCCTCCATCCATCCACATGTAAACTCATAACTTTTGTAGCAACATGCGTTTCGTCCCTCCTTTTCACATGACCATACCAAGACAAACGATTCCCTTTCAACTTTTCAGTCACTGGCGCCACTTTCAAATTTCCTCTAATATACTCATTTCTCACTTAAAATTATGCCTTAAAATTGGTCGCAAAGTGCTCTATATATTATTATCTTTGTTCATACTTTGATATGGGTTAATAATTTCATCACAGCTATCGCCAACGTCCATACTACGTTGAATACACCGGCTCTCGTCCGATCACCGAAGTTAAGCAACATCGGGCGCGGTCAGTACTTGGATGGGTGACCGCCTGGGAACACCGCGTGACGTTGGCTTTTTGCTTTTTTATCGATCGCATGAAAATTGTTACCTAGAATAAATTTAACTATTAACTTTTTAAGGTACATAATTATAAAACAGTCCCCACTACATCCGTCTTCTTCTTCTCGTGTCGATTTGACTCAAGTTTCATCGAGATCCGTTCAGTAGTTTTTGCGTGAAAGAGTAACAAACATCCATACATCCATCCATAGATACAAACTTTCGCATTTATAATATTAGTAGGATAGTGTCATAAGAAAAAAAAATGCAGATTTTTTTATTAATTCATGAATCCCCAAGCGACCACCGGTGGCCGCGCATCTATTGTCTTACTATTGTGTCTCTAATTGACGGTATCTGAAGCGTTAAAAATTAATCTCATGTTCTGAGGCATATTCATTCTTTCGCTGTATGAAATCAGTGTAAGTACATAAATAACTACCAATTCCGACCTCTGATGATTTATCAACTCGGAAACGAACGAATTTAGATTTTTTTTTTGCAGAATTTCTTGTCTGTAGTAGTAATAGTGACCTCGGTTGAAAAGTATGTATGTATATGTCGCAGTCATCTGTTTAAATTAGCCATCCAATTGGATGCCTAAGGCGTTCGTTAAGCGTAAATCCAATGAAATGGCTGAAGAACAACTAGCCATGTCGTTGACCGCAATGTTTAACCAGATGGCTGAACGTTGTGTAGTCATTAAGTTTAGCATGATGGCCATGTGTTTATAAATTATAGAAAACTACTTTTTGGTAATAGTGTCCGCCAAGTATTAGTGGCATATGTGTGTGTGTAGTATGTGGCTGTTGGTCTAGTGATTAGTGGCCCTGACTGCTATGCCGGAGGTCGTGGGTTCGATTCCCATCCAGGACAAATGTTTATGTGATGAGCATGATCATTTGTTCTGTGTCTGGGTGTAATTTATCTATAATATGTATGTATTTAGAAATATATAAGTATGTTTATCAGTTGTCTAGTACCCATAACACAAGCTCTGCTTAGCTTGGGACTAGATCGCGTTGTGTGATAGTTGTGGAATATTATATTATTATTATTATATTATTATTAATAATTAGCGGAACTAAATTTGAATCACTTGGCTGAGTCTCGATCAGTCATTTCGAAAGGGCTAACTTTCAATACGCCAAGCTGTTAAACGTTGAGTGATATTAGTTCAAACAACTATCGGCCTAGGCATCTAATTGGATGCCGGAGTTTAACGAACGCCCTAGGCGTCCAATTGGATGACTAATTTAACCAGATGGCTGCGACATTTATATGAATATGCTTATCAGTTCAGGAAATACAGGCAGTGCCCGTGTTTCCTTGTTGTACTGTTGTTATCAACATACGTTAAAAATGGTTTACACTTACCTATACGCCTATACCCTATTCGTGTTAAGATTAGACATTTAACCCTTCAGATACCGTCAATTAGAAACACAATAGTAAGACAATAGATGCGCGGCCACCGGTGCTCGCTTGGGGATTCATGAATTAAAGAAACCTTTTTTTTACAGTCTGTTCAAGCGATTTTAATTTCTATTTCGTAGGCATTAGGATGGCATTTAATAGCAAAAAAGTGGTTACAATACCAATTATTCACTGCAGCCGCCATTTGTCATGCTACCAATGTAATAAAAGTAAAAATCGGTTGTATGGACAGTAATAATAGTTTTTAAGCTATTGCATAGCTTCTATCGCGGGCCTTGAGCGTGGAGACCGAATCCAGAAATTCCGTAACGAAAAAAACCTAACACCCCCCACTAAATGGTTGTCATGGCAACTTGTCAACTTCAATCATTATTTTGTGATTCTGATGCAAGCCTTTTTTTTTATCGGTCACCACGCTCAAAGTGTAACTTGAATTAATATCAAAGAAAAAAAGAACAAAGAAAAAAAAATGCATAAATAAAATAAATATATAATTACTAGCTTCTGCCCGCACGGCTTCGCCCCCGCTCTTCCCTACTCTACCATACTATACCTACTCTATTCTACCCTACTCTACCCTACTCGACCCTACCCTACTCTACCCTACTCTACCCTACTCTACCCTACTCTACCCTACTCTACCCTACTCTACCATACTCTATCCTACTCTACCATACTCTACCCTACTCTACCCTACTCTACCCTACTCTACCCTACTCTACCCTACTCTACCCTACTCTACCCTACTCTACCCTACTCTACCCTACTCTACCCTACTCTACCCTACTCTACCCTACTCTACCCTACTCTACCCTACTATACCCTACTCTACCCTACCAAACTTCACAAAAAACCATCTACTAAATACTCCGAACAATACCTAAAAATTTGGTTTTGATAGGTGAGCCCGTTCTTGAGTTATAAATTAACAACGAAAAGTGGCATTGATTTTTATATATATAGATAATTGCATATTAAGTTGATAAAAAATGCTATGCAATAGCTTTACCGCGGCAGTCTCTGAGTGCCACACGTCTTTTTTTTTCTTCCATTCTATCCTGTCACTTTTCATGCTATCACTAACTCCCTTTTCTTTCATATCTAGACACGCGGTAAGGTGTCAAGCCAAGTTCAAGTAACAAAACAGGCGAGCAGCACCGCGTGTACATGCACGTGTGTTACACGAATCACCCTTCACACAATCCATCCATCTTAACCGCCCCTTTCTGAAAGGAAGCTCGAGCCTTGGTATGAAGGCTAGAAGGAACGGGGTGGGTTTTTAGTCAGTAAGAGTCTGACGCTATCTCCGGCTCCACCCAAGGGCGGGGGTTGTCATAAGATGATGTTTGCCCACCGTAAAAAAAAAACAACCGCCCCTTTGCCCGCCCAAGTTTTGTCGAAATCCATCCAGTAGTTTTTGGGTGCATACAAACTTTCGCGTTTATAATATTAGTAGAACTAGCTATTGCCCGCGGCTTCGCTCCCGACTACCTACCGTACCTACCTTTTTATTTATACAGGGTGTAAGGGACAGCCCTCCACAAACTTTAAGGGCTTGCTCAGTAGACGAAACTGAACAACCTTCCACACAATTTTTTTTTCAGGAAACGTTAAGAGAATTCGACCTCGCCATCCAAATTGTCCAATTAAGTTTATAATTTTGTATAGTGAGGCTGATTTTTATTTTCGTTTCCTGAAAAAAATCTTGTGGAAGGTCCGAGCGCGCTCGGACAGAGCGGCGCCGACCCTAGCACGACCGCCGAGCGTAGGTATGAAAAGTGAAGTACTTATATGAGATTGAGTTCTGTAACTATCTAACTTCAGTGATAAAGTAGCATTCTATTTGTACAAGAATTGTTGAAATCGGTCCAGTATTTGAGTTTATCCCTACTAATATTATAAATGCGAAAGTAACTCTGTCTGTCTGTCTGTCTGTTACGCTTTCACGCAAAAACTACTGAACGGATTTAGATCAAATTTGGTAGGTAGGTAGAAGAGACACTGGAATAACACATAGGCTACCTATAATTCCACTGCTGAGCACGGATCTCTGCCCGCGCGATATAAACTGTAGTCCACGCGAGCGAAGCCGCGGGCGGAAAGCTAGTACATTATATAAACTATATTAGTTGTATCCTAACACAATATACAGACAGACTTATATTATAGAAATTTAGTCCAAAAAATTATTGGTTATGATTCCGAAATGTAAAATTTTCCCAAATAAACGATGTGTACGATTGCGTTAGCTTGACTTCACTGAAATGTTTCATTATTTTTAAGTGCAATCCTTTAGTTTGTAATTTACATGTGTATTATATTTTATAATAAATACTTTGATTGGAATACGATTTTTATTTCCCTTCTCATTGTAATTTTCAAAGCACTAAAATATAAAACAAAATTGCCCCACACTAGGACTCCTGTATCGCGGGTGCGTTCACATACACACTAAAACAAATATTTTGTTCCGTGCGGGAATCGAACCCGCGACGCGCAGCTCAGCAGTCTATCGCTCTACCACTGCGCTGACTGGCACAGTGGCAGGCAGTCATATAGTTTTTATGGTAAAAAACCGAAGTTAATTTTGAATGAAGCTATTTTCTTGTGGGAGGCCTTCCAACTATTATATTATGCTTTAATCAATCAATCAATCAATCAATCAATATATTTAATTCAGACATAGTCCATATACATTACACAAAAAATTAAATTCAAAAACAAAACATTACAATTACAATTACAACAATGAAACGAACCTCAAAAATCGTTCTCGTTTAACCCAGAGCAGCATGACGTTAGATTTGGGCGAGAAAGAAATCGACACTGGAATATTTATTAGAGATACTGTTTATATTACTTATAGACTTTTACTGACTAAAACCCACACATGTGTTCCTTCAGTTGCAACGTGCAATTCTTTCTAAAAATTCCACAGCTTTGTCAAGCAAGTGTATTTTGCTTTTTAAATCTTTATCTAAAGAGTTTTTCACTAGTGTGAATATATCACTATTTAGGTATACAAAACATAATGGAATAAAAAAAATTGTGTTCATTAAATAAAAAAATTACGGCTAGATTTTGGTTTGGTTTTTCAGCTTGTATAGTCAGAAATACCCACATGTGTGTACGTATCAACAATTTCACAACTCCCACCATAGCCTCCGTGGCGCAATTGGTTAGCGCGTTCGGCTGTTAACCGAAAGGTTGGTGGTTCAAGCCCACCCGGGGGCGATCTCTTTTTGTTTTTTCTTTATTTGTGTTTTTCGTTTTTTTATCTATGAGAATTATATTGTGTGCATAGAAATGAAATAAATTGGTATTTTAATTAATAGTTTTTAGAAATTTATCCAATGAAGACCAAGCAGATGCTATTTTTAACCGAGTTCAAAAAGAAGGCGTTTATTATGGTTGGCCGAGAGTAATTTTTTTTTAGAATGGATTGCTGCTAATCTTATAAAATTATGTCTTATTATTTTAAGTTATTATAACCACGTTTGGTGTGCACTGGGCCTTTTCAAGAAAAATATAATTCCGACTTTTTGAGTTTTTTGTAGAAAAGGATTATTCTTTTCCTAATTAAAAGTTGGTATTCATGACAATATTTTAATTGGAACTATACTTTAGGTCATCATCTTCCTGCCCTTATCCCGTTTTATTTGGGGTCGGCGCAACATGTTTTTTTCTTCCATTCTGTCCTGTCACTCGTCACGCTATCACTAACTCCTTTTTCATTCATATTACTTCTCACACAATCCATCCATCTTTTCTTTGGCCTCCCTCTCCCTCTCCATCCATCCACATGTAAATTCATAACTCTTTTAACAACATGCGTTTCATCTCTCCTCTTTACATGACCATACCAAGACAAACGATTTCCTTTCAACTTTTCAGTCACTGGCGCCACTTTCAAACTTCCCCTAATATACTCATTTCTCACTTTATCCATTCTCGTCACACCACACATCCATCTCAACATTCTCATCTCCGCAACATGCAATCTTTTTTCATCCGTCTTTTTCACAGCCCAACATTCTGATCCATACAGTATGACAGGCCTTATCACGGATTTGTAGATTTTACCCTTCAACTTGAGGGGCATCCGTGGATCACAAGTTGTTCCCGTGACCTGTCGCCATTTCATCCATCCTGCGTTGATCCGATGAGTTACGTCCCGGTCTACCTCACCATCCCCTTGGACGAGCGACCCGAGATACCGAAAGTCGGAACAGATCGGTATAGGCGTTCCGGCGAGAGCTAAAGGCACTGGAGTGTAGAGACCGCCGAAATCGCAGAACAAGTACTCCGTTTTGGTTCTACTCAATTTCAGGCCAACACTTTCCAGTCTGTGCCACCACACCTCCAATCTGTTCTGGACCTCTAGGCCACTCTCGGCAACCAGCACAATGTCATCGGCAAACAACATACACCAGGGAGCCTCTTCCTGAATGTCCGACGTCAGAGCGTCCATTATCATCAGGAAGAGGTACGGGCTGAGAGCCGACCCTTGGTGTAAGCCGACAGCCACATTGAAGCTGCCAGTAGTGCCCACTGTAGACCGGACTTGGGTACTGCACCGACTGTACATCGCTCGGATCAACTGCACATACTTCCCAGGCACACCTTTCTCCTTAAGGGCCCACCACAGAACCTCACGAGGTACCCGGTCGTATGCCTTTTCGAGGTCAACGAATACCATGTGCAAGTTTTTATGCGCACCTCTGTATGGAACTATACTTTAGGTATTGTATGAATAACAAGTCATATTTTTTTATTAGGAAAGAAAATAGCTTTTACAAGAAAAAACAACTAACTTCATAAATAAACTAAAAAAAAAAAACTTCGATATTGTATAAAACATTTATTCTTTTTATTTCGGAAATCAGTGTTGTGTTCTGTGAGATAGCGGTCAAGCGCAAACCTATCACCAATTTAAAAAAAAAGTCAGTGTATCTAGTTTCTTTTTTGTGGCATTTTTTTTGACACCGATTTCCAAAAATATAGAATTTTCTTTAATTTAATACTTATATAATTCTCCTTTCTGTACATGTGTTTGTAACCTAACTCCTCCTAAACAGCTTGACCGATTTAGATGCAATTTTGTGTATAATTTTGAGTGGGTCCCTGAATGGTTTGAAAATACAGTTGAACTTTGTAAATTTAACTAGCTTTCCGCCTGCGGCTTTGCCCGCGTGGACTACAGTTTATATCGCGCGTGCAGAGACCCGTGCTCAGCAGTGGAATTATAGGTAGCCTATGTGTTATTAAAGTGTCTCTTCTACCTACCTACCTACCAAATTTGACCTAAATCCGTTCAGTAGTTTTTGCGTGAAAGCGTAACAGACACACAGACAGACAGAGTTACTTTCGCATTTATGATATTAGTAGGGATTTGTTTTTTAGGAAAATAGATATCTACTTAAACTACAAATTAAAAATGTTACGTTAACATTATAATCAGGCGCGATTAGCATGTAACGGCAGATAACAGTGAGATATCAATAAAGTGATATATTTTGATAAAGTCACATTTGGTGACAGTGATTTTGTGGTAGTGACATTATAATAACATAATACAAGGTTTGTGATTATTTTTTAATTTTAAAACATAAATATTTTTTTTTTTAAGTTTTAATTATAACTTCAGAAGTTATAATTTACAAATAGGTAGACCACTAACTATTATCAAAAATAAGAGTGTTTTGTATTCTACTTAATGCAATATTTTGTGAATGTTATAACATTTGAGTAGAGGCGTGCCAGTGATGTGGAGTTGTTCAAATTAACAACCACTACGGACCTAGAACCCAAAAGGCAACTGAAGGAACATAGGTGGTTTTTATAGTCAGTAATAATCTGGCCCTCCCTCTCGCTTCACTATGAAAGTGCTGATATCTCACAAAAAAATAAAAATAAGAAGAAATGTATTGAAATTATGTGATTGCTTATCGTTGTGGTAAGTTGCATCACACCAAACTTGCTTTGCACGACTGAACTGAAAAAAAAAACTTACAAATTAGGTTGTTAACTAAATATCATATTCAAAATTATCGGATTAATATTCCGTTGTTTTTAAAATTAAATAAATTAGTACACATTCAGAATATTGTGTTGCTTTCTGTATTCTATCAAAAAAAGGTTTGCTATCATGGTGATATTGACCTTTGACTTCAAACAAAATTCATCACACACACACAGCACATCCGTAGTTCCAGACAATGTCATCACTATTATTTTGTAATACTAAGGGTGACAGTGATGACATATGGCTCCGAAACGTGGTCGCCCACAATGGGCCTCATCAGAAGGCTTAAAGTCACCCAAAGGGCAATGGAAAGGGCTATGCTCGGGGTTACCTTGCGTGATCGAATCAAAAATGAAGACATCCGCAGGAGAACTAAGGTTGCCGACATAGCGCAAAGAATTGCCAAACTTAAGTGGCAATGGGCAGGGCACATTGCTCGCAGAACAGATGGCCGTTGGGGCCGAAAGGTACTGGAGTGGTGATCGCGTACCGGAAGACGCAACGTTGGAAGGCCCCCAACAAGGTGGTCTGATGACCTGGTGAAGGTTGCGGGAAGCCGATGGATGCGAGACGCGCAGGAACATTCGTTGTGGCGACGCTTGGGGGAGGCCTATGTCCAGCAGTGGACGTGTATCGGCTGAAATGATGACTAAGGGTGAAGTAAGCCGCAAAATTCAAATAAGTTTTTTAATTTTTGTAGGTCAGAGTCAACTTGTATGTTGATTAAAATATAAGTAGCGGCCGTAATACGTATTTATTTACGGAATTACAAATCATTAAAACAACTCTCTCAGGTCGTCTCCCCTCATTGACTGGCTATTTCATAAAAAAAAAACTTTTTTTTTTTTGGGACTTTAAACTCAATGAGCATGTCAGCCCCATCGTAACCTAAACTAAATTTACAAAAACAACATAACTTAATAATCAACAAAACTGTTTCACCAAGGTTGAGCTACCGACACATTGCCATGTCAAATGTAATCTTGGCAGCATCACTTCTAGGGTTAGCTAGGATTTGATTAAAAAGACTTTTTTAATCAGATGAGAATTTTGCAGACTACCTTGGAGGTTTTTAATATCAGTTTTCCTGGTTCAAGTGTTGCTGACTGTCGGCGTAAGATCTATGAATATCAGTAACATTTCCTGTGATTAGATACAAATTAACATAGTCCTTTTATTTCCTTTGCTACACCGTCGACAGCGCACTTAGGATTAGTGTTTATCGAAGGATAACTTCACAAGATAGTAAATATAAACATTCAAAGTGTTTTAGCTATATCTCCTCCAGATATTTATCTTTGATTTTTGAGCCTACTTATAGGTAGCGAATACTGCTTCTAGTAACACTAGTAGCTATCAAATAGAGCGCAGTTTGTCGAGTTCATTTTTTGAGAAATTTTATAGATTTTTTTATTTATGGTGGGCAAAAATCATCCAATGACAACCCCCGCTCTTTGGCGGAGCGGGAGATAGTGTCAGACTCTTACTGACTAAAACCCCACCCCGTTCCTTCTAGCCTTCATACCGGGGCTCGAGCTCCCTTTCGGATTACCCTGGCCCCAGAAATCTTATAGATTACAGACTACTTAAAGTTAATATCGACACTACTCATTTTGTAAAATTGAACTGCACTTTTCAGATTCTCATTTCTCTACGTCGTCACAATTCATGTAAACAACAATGGTTTGGATTCCCTGTATCGGAGGAACACGCGATGAAGTGGAAGAACACTCCAAACAGATCGACCGCGAGATCAAGCAGTGGATCAAATCGTATAATGAGGTGAGTGTGAACGACGAACGACAAGTTTGTGCTGATGATACTACAGTCGACCACATACTGAGTTCCACCTCCTCGCGAACTTCGAAGGACTGGAACAATTTGCTTGCTGCGGTCTCCCCGCCCGATTATAATTTAGGTGTCTTTAAAGCTTGAGTGAATAGGCTCTTAATAAACTACTGCGCTTCACCATCGACAATTGCATCACTGCTTATCATCAGATGGGATCGCAGTCAAGCATAGTCGGCCTTATAATGTTCCCACTGTTGGGATTCAGGCCACCTCTCTAGGAAAAAACAAATATAAAATTAAAATAAAACTGTTCGCGGATATATGCTTATTTTTCAGGCCCCCAGGGTTGGCTCCTGATATGCCTGATTTTTGTGGTAAGGTATCAGTATTATGGCACCTAACATCCTGGGGTGTTCACGGCCCACTGCCCCCCTCTTTCGCATAGGCACAATTTATTCAAAATCGTTACATTATAATCATATCCGTCCGTCACTGGTCCAGGGGTGTACTCTTGCTTCTGCCGGGGTATAGAACATTTTGATTGTGTTTTTATTTTATGTTTTACTTCCTAAAACTATCGATTTCATTCTACTTATTTTTCTGCTTATTACTTTTATTGAATATTTTTCAGGCAATAAAACTATTACTACTGGGCACGGGGGAGAGTGGGAAAACAACAATTATAAAACAAATGAAGATTTTACACGTTCAAGGATTCTCTGCAAGGTAAATATATTATTTACTGTATATTTTTATTCTTTGTTGGTTGTTTAACCAAGTTGAGTGCGAAATCCAAAACAACGATAGCCTCGGTAATGTTAAAATATACAACTTAATTGTATATTTTTAAATGAAATCATAATAGATAGATAGATAGATAAATTAGAATTATTAATTATTTAGATGAATATTCTTTACAGTGAAAGAGCAGAAAAAGCAAACCACATTCGTCACAATATTCATGAATCTATCCACGATATTGTCGATAGCATGGCCGCGTTGAAGATACCTTTGCAAAACCCAAAAAATAATAATTCAAGAGAATATATTCTTAAATATGGTGATAACGGGCCTAAGGAATATACAGAAGTGAGTGTTGTTCTCAAATTGGGTATTTTTTCTTAATATTTTTACTGCAATAAAAATAACCAAGCTAATTCAAAGGAATGATGTATAAAATTGAATAAAATGTTTAATTTTCTTGTTTCAAGGAATATTTTGACCACGTCCGATTATTATGGCGGGATGGTGGAGTCAGAGAATGTTTTAAAAGAGCTAATGAATATCAACTAATAGATAGTGCCGAATAGTAAGTAAAAATATTTCATAATTTAATACCACGCCATCTGTTGTGCAGTAGAAAGACTACACAGCCATTTAAATTTTGTCGAAATTTTTACTTTTACTGTAACATGTCTTTCAAAATTTCAAATACCGCCATCTAGTGTTGAGTGGCATTACCAAAGTTTTATAGTTTTAATAGATGACGCTCTGTTTGATGTTTTGAACCATTACAATATGATTGTTAAATTTTTTTTTTTCAGTTTTCTAGATAGAATAGATCTTATTGAAAAACCTGAGTATATACCATCAGACGCAGATATATTAAGGTGTCGACAGAAAACAACAGGTATACAGAAAATAGAATTCAAAGTTAAGGTAAGCAGTTTTAATATTTACTTTAAATTGTAATTTTAAGTATATGTTTCTAACTTACGATTGCTATTGACCTGTTTTTATTCTAGGTCCCAAAATCAATGCACGGTGGTGTCCAAGACTTTTGGATGTTCGACGTTGGCGGGCAAAGAGGAGAAAGAAAGAAATGGATACAGGTACCAACTTTTTAACTTCAATTTTACTCGATTTTAAGGTTTTTTTTAAGTGGGAAAATCATCCAATGACATCTCCATGTCCTTGGGGGGAGCGGACTTTTACTGACTAAAAACCCACTCCTGTTCCTTCGTTGCCTTTCGTACTGAGACCGAATCTTCCTTTCAGAAGCAGATCCTTGTCCCCAGTAGGCTTCGACCCTGCTGGGCCCCTACGGTTTGATGAAAACTCATTAAGGCGCGCGCGATACGCGCCGTCAACGTCTTGGGTTCAATCCGGACGGTTACCGGACGGTCGGACGACGGGCAATGGGTAGCTCGGCGTCCGACCGTGGGAAACAATACACCTACTGTGTTATCCAACTTACTGTTTTAATTTTGTGTCCAGGTATTCGAAGGCATCCACGCCATTTGGTTCCTGGTGGCGTGCAGTGACTTCGACCAGACCTTGAGGGAGGATGGCTCTCAGAACAGACTCAAAGAAGCGCTTGCGTTGTTTGAAGATGTTTGGCAAAGCAGGTAATAGCATAGCATAGCATATCAGGCTTTTAATGTTCCAACTGTTGGGACTCAGGCGTCCTCTCTATGACAGGGAATGGGCCGTAATCCACCACGCGGGCCCAGTGCGGGTTGGCGGATATCGCATGTTTACGATTTTTTGGTTCTAGGACATGCCGGTTTCCTCACGGTGTTTTCCTTCACAGTTTTGAGAGCAGTGGTGATGAACTAAATTACATAAAGTAAAGTGCCTGGGTTTGAACCCGCGACCTACAACTCGTAAGTGGGTTTTGTGGAGAGGATTGTAAAATGTATCTACCGAACTTGTTTTTAACAGAAACGCAGAGACAGACAGAAATAGAATAAAATAAACTTTATTTCACGGGCGGTCCTGGTTTACAACAGTCATGTACCCCTAAGCCAAGTTGCTAATGGACTGACGTCATCTCAACGCTCAGTCACGTGGTCAGAACAAAAGAATTGGCGGCAAGGCCAACTCGAAGCGTTCGACGCAAGCGAAATGGTTGTAACTTGGCTAAGAGGGCTGGTTATCAAACGGTTGATCTGTTCTTTTTATGTTATCAGTAGAGTTTAAGATTAAGATACTGATAAAAATTCTTCATGGTCGACATCATCACACATCTTAAGGAATCCAAGATCTCAGATAAAACCTGCAAAATAAACGCACAAAACTTTAAATCGCCTACACTTTTCTTTGCTGCAATCTTCCGCAAATAGAACACTATAAGCCAACATTATTCCCGCAGGTTTCTTCTAGAAGCGGGACTGATTCTGTTCCTGAACAAACAGGATATCCTGGAAAGGAAGGTGTCTCAGGGTCGCAGCATCGCCCCCTACTTCCCCCAGTACAATGACTTCCAAGCGGCGGGGGACGAGTACACCAGGACCAAGATGTTTATCAAGAGTTTGTTTGTGGTAAGTTTCTCTGGATTTCTAGCACCCCTGACTCCAGGGCTGCGCCCACGCCCGTCGGGGTCCACGTCAACACAACCGCTGGAGTCGCCGGGCATTTGGGGCTTGTGTCCCCTGTGTCTAATGTTATAACTCATTTTGGTGGGTTTGGACCATAACCGTTCGCGACAATTAATGATTCATTATCATCTTCATGAGTCATCAACAAGGACAAGCCTTGTCCCGTGTTATTTGGGGTCGGCGTAACGTTTTCTTCTTCCATTCTATCCTATCACCCGTCATGCTATCACTAACTTCCTTTTCTTTCATATCACTCTTCACACAATCCATCCATCTTTTCTTTGGCCTCCCTCTCCACCCATCCGTGGTATACTCATAACTCTTTTAGCAACATGCGTTTCATCTCTCCTCTTTATATGACCACACCAAGACAAACGATTCTCCTTCAACTTTTCAGTCACTGGCGCCACTTTTAAACTTCCTTTGATATACTCATTTCTCACTCTATCCATTCTCGTCCACACATCCATCTCAACATTCTCATCTCCGCTACATTCAATCTTTTTTCATCCGTCTTTTTCACAGCCCAACATTCTGAACCATACAGTACGACAGGTCTTATTACGGACCCCACCAACCGTGTTCCCACGTTGTCGTCGTGGTGGGGCTTGCGTGTCTCAATGACCTTGAGGGCTATGCCGGTAGAGCTACTCATGCCGGAAGGCCTCAAGCGAGAGACCAGACCAAGAGGAATACATGGCGGAGTCCAGTCGGACCGCCCGGAGGGTGCGCTGTCCGGGAGCGCTGGCACCAACAGCTGTCGGCGCCTTCTCGACAGCGAGCTCGGTTCGCCTCGGGTACGTGTCTGTTTATCAGACACGACCACGATGGCGAACGTGTATTGGGGACCCCACCCCATTGCCAAAAAGGCAAAGCTGAGTACAGCAAAATTATGGCCGCGCATCTCCAAGAAATACTACCCCAGGAGGGTACCGCCTGCCCCGCAGGCGGAGAATCCCTCCCCGAGCAGAGCTCGGGCTGCCCCTCGTATTCTGGGGGGGGCAAAGATCGCGCCAGGTCCGTAAAGGACCTGTTATTACCGTCCGTCATGGACGCAAGGAGCCAGGGTGGCTCACTAGCCGGCAGCGCGGAGTCCCTGGGACCAGTTCCCAGCACGTCCGCGACGCCGGTGGAGGCCGGCCGTACTTTCGGCCTCAGAGAGGTGAGTGAAGACGCGGCGTCGGACTCTGATGCCGCGTCTTCACACAACTCTGACGTGATGGAGGTGGAAGAATCCACCTCCACCAAAAGGAAGGCGGAGTTTTTGCGCTCCGGATCCGACGACGAGGCGGCACCTGCCCGGAAGGTCTCGACCTCGGGGCGGGGTACCGCCCGAAAGACGGGCAAAGGGAGAGGGCTCCCCGCTGAGAGCGCCAGCGAGGGACGCCAGGCCAGCCTCACGCCGCCGGAGATCCCTACCGAGCTGCCGGAGGGAATGGAGGTTGCCATGGCCAAATTTAAGGAGGTTGTGGCAGCCGCCATCATGAGCGTGGCCAAAAAGCGGGAGAGAGTGGCCAAGAAGCGCTCCATCGAGTTGGCCAATGCCACTGTTGGGGGGGCTTTGGGGTTCGTGTTCGAGCCCTACGAGCAGACCCTCAAAGGGAGGATTGGCCGGCTCGAGGCCTTGGCCGGTCTCCAGGACCCCTGTCCCGAACCGTCATCGGAAGGGCGGAGCACGCAGGCGGAAGGCGAGATGCTGACCTTGCTGCGGCAAGAGCTGGCTGCTGCCAGGGCGCAGCAGCAGGAGCAGCAGCAAAGGTTCCAAGAGCAGATCCGGCGCCAGCTTTCCGTCCTGGAGGGCATCGTGCTGCGTCCCCCGCTCGCGGCCTCCAACCAGAAGGGAGCGGTGACATATGCCGCTGCCGCCGCAGCCACTGCTGCTGCGCCGAGGGCAGGCCCATCGGGGCAAGTCGGGCGCAAGGCCACGGCGCCGGAAGCGGCGAGGCCGGCCCCGGTCAACAACCGGCAGCAGCAGGGGAAGCCTGCCGCCCCCCCGAAGGGCAAGGTGGCGGCTGCCACCAAACCGGCGGGGCCTCCTGCCGCGGCGGCGACTAGGTCGCGCCTGCCGCCTCCTCCGCCCGAAGACTCCTCGGCTGGCGCCGAGTGGACGGTCGTCGGCGCCAAGGAGAAGGCGAGCAAGGCGGCTAGGGCGGCCAAAAAGCGCAAGCGGCGACAGGAGCGGAAGAAGCGGGCCATGGCTGCCAGACTCCGCGCCCCGACTTCCGCAGCTGTAGTGATCACACTACAGCCAGCTGCGGAAAAGAGGGGCGTCGACTATGATATAGTCATGGCCAAGGCGAAGCAGGCGGTGGTGGGCCATCTCGACGAGTTCGGAGCCTCCGGGGGCTTCCGAATAAGGCGGACCGCAACCGGAGCCCGAATTTTGGAGGTCCCTGGGGCAGACAGCGGCGAACTCGCCGACGCCCTGGCCGACAAGATCAGGGCGTCCCTGGACGTCGAGGAGGCCCGAGTGTCCAGACCCACCAAGAGCATAGACATGCGCATCATGGGTCTGGACGACTCCGTCAGGGTGGAGGAAGTGGTGGCCGCCATCGTCAGGGCGGGAGGGTGCACGACCGACCAGGTTCGGGCGGGCACCATCCGCGCTGACAGCACGGGCATGCGAGCCGTCACGGTTAGCTGCCCCGTGTCGGTGGCCAAGGCCATCACGACCGAGGGCCGAAGGCTGCTGGTGGGCTGGGTTTCAGCCCAAGTCAAGATGTTGGAACCCAGACCTCTGCGGTGCTACCGATGTCACGTCGGGCACCACGTGGGCGCCTATTGCGCCGCAGAGGTGGATCGCAGTGACCGCTGCCACCAGTGCGGACAGCCCGGACACAAGGCCGTCGAATGCCGTGCATTGCCGCACTGCTACGCATGTGCGGTGGCCGGCAAGCCGGCCGACCACCGGGCTGGAGGTAGGTCCTGCGACCCTCCCACCAAGGCCAAGGGCAAGGTCAGGAGGGGCATCCACCCTGACGTCCTCACCGCCGCAGCCACTACCCTGGCTGCTGCCGCCATCGCCGCCGCTCCCGCCGCGGCAGGACCCTCGCAAAGGGCTCAGGAGGAGACGGTAATGGAATACCAATAACCACGCCATTACGTCTCCTCCAGGCGAACATCAACCACTGCGCCGCCGCTCAGGATCTGTTGCTCCAGAGCATGGCGCAGTGGTTGATCAATATCGCCGTCGTCGCCGAGCCGTACTTTGTCCAACCCCGTGGAAACTGGGTTCAGGACTTGGACGGCTCGGTGACATTAATTTCGTCGGCCGCCGCCGGTACCCCGCCCCCCGAGTCCGTCACGAGGGGGCGGGGTTGCGTGGCAGCACGGTTCGGGGACATCGCCGTGGTAGGCGTCTACCTGCCCCCGAACAGATCTCTCGACGTGTTCCAACTCTCCCTGATGGAGCTAAATTCCGTCGTCGCTGGGTTCGGTTCCCTCCCCGTGGTCGTTTGCGGGGACTTCAACGCCTGGAACACGGCTTGGGGTTCTCGGCGCACGAACCAACGGGGTCGGATGGTGGAGGACTGGGCCTTGGAGCTGGGCCTGGTCGTCCTGAACCGGGGCTCTGTCCCCACGTTGGTGCGGATGCGGGGTACATCAGTGGTGGACATCTCGTTCGCCAGCCCCGCTCTGTCGCCGCGTGTCATCGACTGGCGCGTTATGGAGGAGGTGGAGACGTACTCCGACCACCGGTACATCCGGTTGGACGTCTCCGCCGAAACCTCAGCCGCGCCGGTCCGACAGAGCCCTTGTGGTCCGCGGTGGGCGCTTAAGCAGATGGACCGGGAGCTCCTCTTGGAAGCCGCGACGGTACAGGCCTGGGTGCAGGGACGTGCGAGCAATACAAGCCAAAAAGCCCGGCTTGCCTACCACTACCACACACCTAAATCATAGATCACGGCTAATCAATTAAATAAAACAAAAATCTAAACTTTAAACTTCGCGCGCCTACGCTGTTACGCTCAGTTGCCACTTAGTGCGAATTCAAAAATTCATTAATAAGATACGATACTATAAGCGAGGTTGCCAATCTGACCGCAATCTCTCCGATCTCACTCTAACACTTAACAAAAGAAAGAGATGAAGACTAATGTATTCCTGTCTCTTTCTACCACAAATGCTTCATATGAGGCTTGCTTTTCTGTCTCTCTTTTTGCTATAAAAACATCAAATTTTGTGTCTGTGTGGGTAAAATATGAGAGATTCATCGAACATTTTTGTATTAAAATAAAGCTGGGCTTTGGAAAAGTTATGAATGAATATTACGAGAGACCTCCATTTTTACGCATGGAGGCGCCCTCTATGACGCTTAAAGTACGAACTACGAACTACAAAATACAAATTAGTTTAAATTTGCTGTGATCGGTTAACAACACGTAATTGTTTTGATAGTAATTTTTTTGTTTTCTGTCATTTAACTTTGTTGTGTGTAGCGTATTATGTGCGGAATCGATATTGTTTAGGTAGAGTTTGAGTTTTAGAGATAAATATAATCTTGTAACTTTACTAATTAGAATATTTCTCTGAAAAGTAAATCACATAATAGGCAGTTATTTTTTCTCAAACGATAACAATGCTTGGAATACATCAGGTATGACTCAAATAACTTCGCTGGTGCCATGAAAATGCATCAGAATTCTCAATAGCTGTTGAATGCTATTTCATTTATTCTGTTTTGGTAAATCGAAAATAGAAACTTGATTCTCTTTTTCGAAAGTTAAGTGTTATGTGTGTGATAAAGAAGAACTAAAAGCTAGCTGTTTAAATTGTGAGTATTTTCCAATAATATTACATTTCGTAAACAATTTTATTTAATGATAAATTTTATTAAATACTACGGACGGATTAATACAATCTTTTGTGCGCCATCTAGTGGATTTTTCTGAAGTCAACTAGAATGTTATGAGCTAGTTGCCAACAATATCAATAGGTGGCTCTTTTTCGTTTTTTTAAGTACCAATATATATTTTAATAATATCTATCAGTAAAAAAAATGTACCTATTAATTCATGAATCCCCAAGCGACCACTGGTGGCCGCGCATCTATTGTCTTACTATTGTGTCTCTAATTGACGGTATCTGAAGGGTTAAAATCAGCATTACACCGCTCCAATTTTTTCGGGATATTAGGTGTGGTGTGGGTAGGTAGATGAGTTAAGATTCCTTGGCTTGCCCCCTCTAAAGGCACCTGGCACGCCACTGCCTGGGTGCAAGCACCGGACAGGCCTGTCGACATCGACATCGAGGCGGAGTGGTTCCAGGAGGCCATGTCGCAAATCTGCGACGCGGCAATGCCCCGAGTCCCTCCAGGTCGTGCTAAGCGCCGTGTGTACTGGTGGTCGCCGGAGATCGGCGTACTGCGCAACGCGTGCAACCACGCGCGCCGCCGGTACGACAGACACTGCAGGCGCCGCAACCGCCAGCCGGATGCGGAGGTCAGAGAGGCGGAGCTGTATGAGGGGTACAGAGAGGCAAGGCGCACCCTCCGAACGGAGATAAGGCGGGCCAAACTCGAGGCCCGCAACGTGTGGCTGGGGTCTCTGAACGCGGATCCTTGGGGGCGCCCGTACAAATTGGTACGGGACAAGCTACGCCCCTGGGCTCCGCCGCTGACTCAGAGTCTCCGGCCCCAACTCGTGGAGGGTGTGGTAACCACTCTGTTCCCTGCGCGAGGGGAACACTCCCCCCCGCCCATGGCTCCGCCCCCGCCAGCAGTGTCTGACGCGGACCACAACAGCGACGACGACGACAACGCTCCAGAGGTGACCGAGGTAGAGGTGAGGGTGGCGGTGCGAAGGCTGAGTGCCAAAAACACCGCCCCAGGACCCGACGGCTTGCCAGGGAAAGCCTGGGTCCTGGCCATGGAGGCTCTCGGGCCTCGACTAAGAGGGCTCTTCAGCGCATGTATGGAGAGGGGCCAGTTTCCACTTCGCTGGAAGACGGGGAAACTGGTCCTCATCGCGAAGCCAGGGCGCCCTGCGGACTCTCCGTCCGCGTACCGGCCCATTGTGCTGCTCGACGAGGTGGGCAAGCTCTTTGAAAGAGTCATTGCAAACCGCCTCGTCGCGCGGCTAACACGGGTGGGGCCGGACTTGTCGGACGGACAGTTCGGCTTTCGTAGGGCGCGCTCTACGGTGGACGCCATCATGCGCGTGCGAGCCCTCACGACAGGGGTTGCGGTGTCCCGGGGCAGGAGCGTCGTGGCAGTGTCCTTGGACATTGCCAATGCGTTCAACTCCCTGCCCTGGAGTACGATCCGGAGGGCACTCCGGTACCACCGGGTGCCCGAATACCTCTGTCGAGTGGTCGAGGCTTACCTGTCGGACAGGTCCATTATCTACCCCGGTCACCAGGGAGACTGGAAACGTCGAGAGATGTCGTGCGGTGTTCCGCAGGGGTCGGTTCTAGGCCCACCCTTGTGGAACATCGGCTACGACTACGTGCTGCGCGGCGACCTCCCTGACGGGGTCAGCGTGGTCTGCTACGCAGACGACACGCTGGTTCTAGCGCAGGGAGAGTCGCACCAGGCGGCGGTCGCTCTAGCGACACGCGGGGTTGCGATAGTCGTTGGTAGGATCCAGGAGTTGGGACTCGAAGTGGCGCTGCACAAATCCGAGGCCATGTTTTTCCACGGCCCTCGGAATGCGCCACCATCAGACTCCCAACTTACGGTAGGAGGAGTTCGCATCGGCGTCGGGTCGACGATGAAGTACCTGGGACTCGTTCTCGACAGCCGATGGAATTTCGGAGAACACTTCCGACGTTTGGCTCCCAAACTCAACCGGGCCGGGGCTGCTCTCAAGCGGCTCCTGCCCAACCTTGGGGGTCCAGACGCCTCCTGCCGGAGGCTCTACGCGGGGATCGTTCGGTCCATGGCCCTCTACGGGGCGCCGGTGTGGGCGCCGTCGCTGGCAAAGCGACCGGCGTCCATACTGAACGCCTGCCAGAGGGTCATGGCAATACGGATGGTGCGGGGTTACCGCACGATCTCCCGCGAAGCGGCGAGCCTTCTGGCCGGCCTACCACCGTGGGATCTGGAGGCAACAGTCCTTGCACACATGCACGATAAGCGCGTGGAGATGCAACGCCGGGGTGAAAGTCCACTACCGCGACAGGTCGAGGTATGGCGTCAGCGACTATCGCAACCCAGTGCTGGGCACGCCACAATTATGGCGGTAAGTCCCCTCTTTGAGGCGTGGCTGGAAAGACCTCACGGCGTCCTTACCTTCCGCATGACGCAGGTCCTCACCGGACATGGCAAGTTCGGGAGGTTCCTGCATCGGATTCGAGCGGAAGAGACGCCCGGGTGCCGCCACTGTGCGGAACGCCCGGAGGACACGGTGGAGCACACAGTTGAGGTGTGCCCTGCTTGGGCGGAGCAACGCCGTGCCCTCGTGGGGGTGATCGGTGGCGGAGACCTCTCGCGCCGGGCCTTGGTTCAGGCCATGGTCCGGAGCGAGGAGGAGTGGCAGGCGGTCGCCTCCTTCTGCGAAGCAGTAATGCTAGCAAAGGAGGAGGCAGACCGCATCAGGCAACGGTGCCCTCGCCGCCGCCGCCGGGATTCCGATCCCGATTTCCGGCCACCGTAGACGCAGGCTCGCGGACGGCGAGCCATGGGTAGCTCGCTGTCCGATCTTCCGGTAACTGTCCGGACCGAGCCAAGGCGTCGACGGCGCGCAGTGTTCCCGCGCGCCTCAAGGAGTTGTCAGCAACAGGAGGGGCCCATCTGGGTCGAAGCCTACCGGGGTCGGGGTTATCCGAAAGGAAACTAGAGCCCCGGTATGAAGGCTAGAAGGAACGGCGCGGGGTTTTTAGTCAGTAAGACTCTGACACTGTCTCCCGCTCCACCCAAGAGCGGGTTTCGTCAATGATGATTTTCCCCGTCGACAGAAAAAAAAAAAAAGGTCTTATTACGGACTTTTAAATTTTGCCCTTCAACTTGAGGGGCATCTGTGGGTCACAAGTTGTTCCAGTAACCTGTTGCCATTTTCTCCATCCTGAATTGATCCGATGTGTTACGTCTCGGTCTACCTCGCTGAAAATTAATGAGTAAACATGAATAATTCCAGGAGCTGATAACGAAGAAGTCCCGTCGCGGGCGGGACGCGGCGGCGGAGCGCTTCGTGGTGTCGGAGGCGCGGCGCGCGCGCGAGTGCTACTTCCACTTCACCACGGCCACCGACACCGACAACGTGCGCACCGTCTTCAGGGACGTGCACCAGATCATACTCACACACATGCTCAGTAACCTGGGCGTTTATTAGCGTAGCACGCATTTAAATATGGAATACTAGCGACCCGCCCCGGCTTCGCTCGGGTAACAGTATTTCCCCACTATTTAATGGATTTTATTATACATATAAACCTTCCTCTTGAATCACTCTATCTATTAAAAAAACCGCATCAATATCCGTTGCGTAGTTTTAAAGATTTAAGCGTACATAGGGATATAGGGACAGAAAAAGCGACTTTGTTTTATACTATGTAGTGAGGCAATGATATTTAAATAAACAGATTTGCTATGAGCGAGCACTTGTGAAGACTCGAAAGAATCCTAATCGGGATCCTTGCCTTTAGGCGTCACGCATCGGATCTAGTCATACGCTGCGCGCTGCTACGAAATTTAATAAAAAAATGTCTTTGTGTGTGTTTAGAAAGTGTACCAATTATGATACCAAAGTAAATACAACACAGGGGATCTCATACCACAAGTGCTGCCGCTACTGCGTGGCACATTTTTCGGTTGATTTGTGAGTGTATAACATGTCTGTTTATTAAAATGTCATTGCGTAGGACGCATTTCAATAATCAATGGTTGAAAGTCAAAACGACCTAAGCGACATTGAGTAAATTTTACAAAAGTGAACTCAAAAGTTTTAACTTTTGTAAAGTGCTCGATGTCGCTTAGGTTATTTTGCCTTTCAACCGTCGATGGAATATGCATGAAATAGTACAGTTTTGATACAAATGAAGAAAGTTTGTCACTGTCGCAATCACAGAACAGAAGGATTCCTCGGTAGACGAAACTGAACAACCTACCACAATTTATTTTTTCAGGAAACAAAAAAAAATCGGCCTCTCCTTACGAACTGTACAATCAAGCTAATAATTTTGTATGTTAAAGCAAATTTTTTTTTTCCGTTTTCTGAAAAAAAATCTTGTGGAAGGTTGTTCAGTTTCGTCTACTGAGCAATCCCTTAAAATTTGCGGAGGACTGTCTCTTACACCTTGCATACTAAAACTGATGTTGTTTATGGTGTATAATTTATCCATCCTTTTTTTTGACACGTCATTGTAAAGCCACAAAATAGATAGATACAGAAGTCAATCTACATACTGTGCGCGCTCTCACAACGCACACATAGACACCGCTCACGGACACGATATCTCGGCTCAATCGCCCGGTCGCACTCGTACAGTTGCGCGCAACACGCTGACCCTAGCGCGTCCGCCTAACGTAGTAGATATAAAAAGTGTAGTACATACTATACTGTGCGTATCTATTTTGTGGTAAGGCCCTAGGTTATTTCATGAATCCCCAAGCGACCACCGGTGGCCGCGCATCTATTGTTTTACTATTGTGTCTCTAATTGACGGTATCTGAAGGGTTAATTTAAGTCCATGTACCCACAGTCTTATGTTATTTATTATTTTCCATTAAAATAAGTTTTCAAGAAATATTTTTCGTTTATGACTACCTACCTACGTAATAAAAAAAATGGGCAAGTGCGCCAAGTGCTAGTCGGACTCGCGCACTTAGGGTTCCGTACTGTGCGTTCCAAATGAGAATAGGATCGAATTTTGTTGTGACGTCACGATTTACTGTCAAATCTAAGAAATTTGGTCAAAATTGAGGAACTTGGAGATGAGTAAAATTGAAGAACTGAATTCTGATTAAACTTTTTTCGTTCACAGTTCGTAAATACTTAAATTAACCCTTCAGATACCGTCAATTAGAGACACAATAGTAAGACAATAGATGCGCGGCCACCGGGTGTCGCTTGGGGATTCATGAATTAAATTTTTCGTAAAATAGTTAAAGTTTCAAAATTTCTGTCCTCGTTTTGACAGTCACAACATGCAATCGATCCTATTCTCATTTGGAACGCATTATACATACGAGTAGTTCAATTCGAATGTATTCTCAGATTTTTCTGAATTGCAAATTTTTTTGTTTTCATGACTTATCAATAAATTTACTATTTTCCGATTCATTCTTATGTATCTGTGCCATTAAGACCTTGCTTTGTGCCAACTTTCAGGATTCCGAGTCAGCGGCGGGAAGTAGACCATATAAATTTTGATTCCCTTGAAAGTGTCGGAATATACATTTTTTGTCACATAAACGGCCATATCTTTATTATTCGTTAGCTTAGAAGTTTGATTTTTTCACAGCTTCAAGGGGCCGCAAAGTCAGGGCCGTAACTCGATATCTCCATACGTTTCCGAGATTAAAGGGTCTTGACACACAGACGGACGGACAACAAAGTGAACCTATAAGGGTTCTGTTTTTTCATTTCGAATTACGGAACTCTAAAAATCAAGATAATTCATAAGAAAAATTTGTTCTACCTACCTAAGATGGTCTTTTTTTTCGATGGGGAAAGTCATCTTATGACGACCCACGCTCTTGGACGGAGCGGGAGATAGTGTCAGACTCTTACTGACTAAAAACCCCACCCCGTTCCTTCTAGCCTTCATACGGGGCTCGAGTTTCCTTTCAGATAACCCTGGCCCCAGTAGGCTTCGACCCAGCTGGGCCCCCCATACCGAAGATGGTCTGGCTAGTGCAAATAGACGCAGGTAGAAGATGCCGCCAGTCAGATTGTGACCTCTTCCAAATTAAGAAAAAATTTAAACGTTTTCGACAAATCCATCAAGAAACTATAGTATACACCTGCGGTCCTTAAAAGGACCTTGTCAGATATGGATAATAAATTATAATTTTGTATTCATTTTTCTACGTAACCTCAAAAATTAAAAACTACCCGCCAAAACCGTACAGCGTTCTTCCTTGTCTCTTCAAAGCATAGACAACATCCATCGCTGTAACAGTTTTTCTTTTGGCGTGTTCGGTATACGTCACGGCATCGCGGATCACATTTTCTAGAAACACTTTCAGCACGCCACGAGTTTCTTCGTAGATTAATCCTGAGATTCTCTTGACACCGCCTCTCCTTGCTAATCTTCTGATAGCAGGCTTCGTGATGCCTTGGATGTTATCTCGAAGAACTTTTCTGTGTCGTTTGGCGCCTCCTTTGCCTAAACCTTGCCCGCCTTTACCGCGACCTGTCATTTTGACTTTGACAGTTGAAACTTTTTATACGTGAGAGTAATGTTACGATGGTGGGATGTTGACTGCGTTCTTGTACAAATTTGAGGAGTATTTATAGGCTATGCACGCGAATATATACAGTTGCGGGTAGTTGCAAAATGTTGTGTTGGAAAAAAGAATTTATTGAAGACCACTACGACCCGCCCCAATTACGTAACATTCTTGGCTTTTCTTTACTATTGCATGCATGTATTATACACATAAATCTTCCTCGTAAATCATGTCTATTGGTGGAAACTGCATTAAAATCTGTTCACAAGTTTTTGAGTTTATGGCGTTCGTACAAACAGACGGACGCGGTGGGCGACTTTGTTTTTAAACGTTTGGATTTTTTTGGTCTTCTTACGATAAAAATATGGTTTCTGATACCTAGTGCATTCGGCACTATAATATCGGGCAACATACAATAAAATTACATTAGTGGGTTAATTGAATCTTGTCTTGTATTTTATACATAACTAACTTTTGCCCGCGGCTTCACCCGCGCACATAATCCCAGGATAAAAAGTATCCTATGTGTTATTCTGGGATATGGTCTACTCGTGTACCGAGTTTCATCGAGATCCGTTCAATAGTTTTTGCGTGAAAGAGTAACAAACATCCATACATTCATACAAACTTTCGCATTTATAATATTAGTAGGATTAGATAAATAGAATAGGATAAACTTTATTGTACCTACACCAAAAAGTATATTAAAATTTAAGTACCTAATTCAATAAAGAAATGGAATTCAATCATTTTATCGTTTTATTTACCATCCGACTCTTACTAATTTCTACTAGGTAGGTAGGTACTTAGGTTTACAAATGTGAAATTATGTACTACACCATGTTTGTAGTATGAAACAACGATATTAATTACTAGTTCCAGCCTGCGACTTCGCTTGCGTCAAAGTAACACCTATAGCCTACCTATGTCACTCAGTGATAAAGTAGTATTCTATTGAGGAACATACGTATCTACTCGTATATCTTTTCTGTCTGTTTAGAGTCCTGTCTTCACCTGTGATTAGGTTTGCTAACTAAATACATATATGAAACGATAAAAAACCCGCACACTGAAAAACAATGATGATTAAAATATTTAAACTATGACCATATAACCCCGCCTGATTGGCCCACGCCTTTATATAGCTCACTCAATCCCCCACTACTTGCAAACATCCACATTCTATTTGAACCGCACCACAAAAATTATATCGTTGATTGTCAAAGAACTATTTGAACTGAAAAATCAAGATGCCCCCCGTAAAAGTACCAAAGAAGGCTCTAAAACTAACCACTCCGACAAAAGGCAGCCCCATGTCCCGAGCGGTCGTGAAAACGAAGAAGATGAAGAAGAAAAACTACCAAAGCTTCTCCATCTACCTGTACAAGTTACTGCGAATGGTGGCGCAGGAAAACATGGGCATATCAAGAAAGTCTATGCTCATCATGAACAATTTTCTGAACGACATGCTGGAGAAGATCGCCGTGGAGGCTGGGCGACTGGCGACCCACACCAAGAAGTCCACGCTGGGCAGCAGAGAGATCCAGGCCGCTGTCAAGCTTGTCATCCCTGGAGAACTGTCAACGCACGCCAATATAGAAGCTGTCAAAGCTATCAATATGTTCCATAAAAGCCATGAGCGTGACGCGGCCGCGAAGGATACTTAGATTATGTGAGAATTGGGGATTATTTTTAAGACGATCAATTTAAAGATGTGATTATTAGGTGTAATTAATAAAAATGTAGACCAAATTAAAAAGTGACTGTTGAATGAAAAGGTTTAAATTATTGACATTGTTGATTGATTAGTAAATGATTTTAAAGTTAATTTGTTGTTTTATTTAAAAATAAAAATATGTTAAATGGAAGGAATGGAGGGAGGCTTTGCCCAGATGTGGGGCAGTATTGGCTAGGTATAATAATAATAATATACCTATTAATAATATCAAAATAAGATCTTCCCACCCGATTCTTATTATAGTAATGCTAGCAAAGGAGGAGGCCGATCGCATCAGGCAATGCAGGTGCTCACAGCGTCCCTGCCGCCTCCGGGATTTCGATCCCGGCCACCGTAGGCGCAGGCTTGCGGACGGCGAGCAATGGGTAGCTCGCAGTCCAACCGACCGGTAACTGCCCGTACCGAGCCCAAGTCGTCGACGGCGCGCACTGTTCCTGCGCGCCTCAAGGAGTAGTCAGCAACAGCAAGGGCCCAGCTAGGTCAAAGCCTACTGGGGCCAGGGTTAGTTCCGAAAGGCAGCCCAGCCCCGATATGAAAGCACAAAGAAACGAGGTAGGTTTTTAGTCACTAAAGGTCAGTTAGTTAGGTGGGAAATCATCCAATGACTTCTCCCGCTCTTGGATGGAGCGAGAGAGCGTGTCAGACTTTTACTGACTAAAACCCACTCCTGTTTCCAATAAAAATTCTGTATAACATAGTAACTACGAGTACCTATAATATATGCAAGTAAGAAGTAAATGCTTAATCTAGTTACAACGCATTATATCAGGTATAGTGCCAGTGGAATATTCCTAATACTTTTACAACTACACAAATCGCGGGTACTCTTTCGTTAAAAAGTTAAAAGAATCTCAAACTACCCACAACATCTTCAATTTACCGGGAGTAGGGACGCGAAAACTATAAAAGACAAAGCTTGACTCGCTCGTGTCGCAACTCGTCACATCGCTCACACGGTAGACAGACGTTATTGAACAGACAGTTGCGCGACAAGATGGCGCGCACGAAGCAGACAGCTCGCAAGTCCACAGGAGGCAAGGCCCCTCGCAAGCAGCTGGCGACCAAGGCGGCTCGCAAGAGCGCGCCGGCCACCGGCGGCGTGAAGAAGCCGCACCGCTACCGGCCCGGCACCGTCGCGCTGCGAGAGATCCGCCGCTACCAGAAGAGCACCGAGCTGCTCATCCGCAAGCTGCCCTTCCAGCGCCTCGTGCGGGAGATCGCGCAGGACTTCAAGACGGACCTGCGCTTCCAGAGCTCGGCGGTGATGGCGCTGCAGGAGGCCAGCGAGGCCTACCTGGTGGGGCTGTTCGAGGACACGAACCTATGCGCCATCCACGCCAAGCGCGTCACCATCATGCCCAAGGACGTCCAGCTGGCGCGCAGGGTGCGTGGCGAGCGCGCCTGATATGTGACGTGGAGGACGTGAGTAGCAGGGTGCGCGGCGAGCGCGCCTGAGACAAGACGCGGTATGACGTGGAGGACGTGGGTAGCAGAGAGTGCGGCGAGCACGCCTGTGACAAGACGCGGTGTGACGTGGAGTACTTAGGGTAGAGAGATAGCTAGCTAGTGGGTAGTTAGCATAGACATGAGAAAGGAGGAAGGTAGCTAGGCAAGCAGCTTTTGACAAAGCCCTTCTCAGGGCTGCAAGGCTTCCTGTTTCTTTAATGGATGATGTCGAATCGTTATCAAAAAGGTTCTTTTCAGGACTGGTTTGTTTCTTTTGAAGATGTCGAAACGTAGACGATAAAAAGCCCTTTTCAGGGCTGATTTATGGGGGTTTTAACATTTATTTTGCAAACGTGAAGGTTTTAAAAACATGTTCACACGTCAATTTAAACTCGATGAGGCGGGTGTTTCATAGTTGAAAGCGCCTCAATCGAAGAACCTCTTTACGTGGGAAATCATCAAACAACTTCTTCCGCTCTGGGTTGAGCGAGAGGGAGGTCTGAGTTTTGTTGACCAAAACCCACAGCATTTCTTCATGCCCTTTGTTGTGTGGGCTGTGGTAACTCCATCGAACAATTCGCAGCCCCGGCAGGCGTTGGTCCTAATTGGCCCCTACAATTTTGCCGACATCTCTAAAGCACCGGCCACACAGAACAGACGCAAGGCACGGCCCCGTCGCAGTCGCGGCGCCCGTTTAATCTACTTGCATATAAAATGTATACAGCCGTCGCGACGTAAAACATACAGAAAAGACGGGACGCCGTCTTTTCTGTATTGTTCGCGACGGGTCCGTGCCTTGCGTCCATAGAAATATAAATCTTATATCTATGCTTGCGTCTGTTCTGTGTGGGCGCTGACGTCTCGTTCCAGGCTTGGTTGGTGAGTTACCCATGGCTCGCCGTCCGCAAACCTGCACCTACGTTGGCTGGTAGTCAATCGCAGTACTTAAAATTATTGTTGACATTTTAAAGTTTTATTTGATAACGACATGCCGGCAACTTTCAAGTTTATCTTATCTATGCTGTTTTGCTTATCTTCACAAATCTACAAATATTTTAGCTTAGTTTACCGATAAGTATAAAAAGTTGGTAAGAAAACTTTTAGATCTAACAATTTTATTACGCCCTATAAAACTTTTAATACTTACACAACTTTTTTAGGTTTAGTTAGGTACATTCATCGAATTCCCCACTCGGACAGCAATTTGCATGATTCTCGTAAGTGTATGATTTGACCCACATTAGACCATTACGTCCCTGAGTTAGTTTCGGTGTTTCTTCTCAGGGTAGCTGGTTAGGAAACACCGGCCTCATCTATGTAGTTTAATTTATTTTTTTAATTAAACTTAATAAATAAATCAAAGATATTTATTACATAAGTTTGAACCAACATCACAATTTACAAACTATTTTCAGAGACAAAGAAAATGTTTTCGATGAACTCTGGCACCCAAGGTAAGATTTAACTCGTGTTTAGGGTGCCAGCGTCCTCGCCTATCAATTGGACATCTATCTATACTTATAATAAATCTGTAGAGAGGTCAATTCTGTACATGAAATATATTTCCAAAATAACTATCAGGGGGTGATTAGTGATCGATACTGATGCCAAAAATGCAAACAGTAAAATTTTTGTCTGTCTGTCTGTCTGTCTGTCTGTCTGTCTGTATGTTCTTTATAGAAACAAAAACTACGCGATGGATTTTAACGAAACTTGGTACAATCATTCTTCATACTCCTGGGCAGGTTATAGTATACTTTTCATCACGCTACGATCAATAGGAGCAGAGCAGTGAAGGGAAATGTTGGGGAAACGGGAGAAATTACTCCATTTTTTAAGCTTCCGTCGCGTTTGCAGCCTTAATGGTTAAAGCTACACAGAAATCATGTATCACGGAAATATTCTCCTTAAAATTATATAAAAAATATCCCACGACAGCATATGTCTATCTTTTATGGTTGACTCACAATAACACGTGTAACTCCCGATAGCTTAGCAGTTCGGAGCTTTTATGTTTATTGTTGTCTACTCTTACGTTTATAACACTCTCACTCATTCCTAATATTAAAAAGTTAACATTATTATCTATTCAATAAAAAAAGAATCATAGAAATCGGTATAGAAACACCAAAGTTATACATGAAATACGCTAATAAGCCATCGCGCGTGAATACTGAATCCAGTCCCCCGGGCTCTTAGAATTCGATATCAGATGTTTCAGATCTTTGATTTTGACGACCCCGTTGTCGCTGGCATAAGCAACAGGATCCGCGTACGAAGTCGCTGGCAGAAGCTAGTTTATAATAAAACTAGCTTCTGCCAGCGACTTCGTACGCGGATCCTGTTGCTTATGCCAGCAAAATTCAGTGCTATAAACGTAAGAGTAGACAAAAATAAACAGAAAGCTCAGAACTGCTAAGCTATCGGGAGTTACACGTGTTATTGTGAGTCAACCATAAAATATATGCTGTTGTGGGATATTTTTTATATAATTTTGAGGAGAACATTTCCGTTATGCACGATTTCTGTGTAGCTTTAACCATTAAGGCTGCAAACGCGACGGAAGCTTAAAAAATGGAGTAATTTCTCACGTTTCCCCAACATTTCCCTTCACTGCTCTGCTCTTATTGATCGTAGCGTGATGAAAAGTATACTATAACCTGCCCAGGAGTATGAAGAACGATTGTACCAAGTTTCGTTAAAATCCATCGAGTAGTTTTTGTTTCTATAAAGAACATACAGACAGACAGACAAAAATTTTACTGTTTGCATTTTTAGCATCAGTATCAATCACTAAATCACCCCCTGATAGTTATTTTGGAACAATATTTCATGTACAGAATTGACCTCTCTACAGATTTATTATAAGTATAGATAGATAAAATCACTTGTAAAATGGCGTGTAGAAGTGTTTTTTTTAAACGTTTTACCTATACTGGTAAGTGGTAACAATGTCTGCTGGCGCATTGGAGAGTGACTTTGATAAATCAACGCTCTGTGATCTCAGAAACTATAACACCTACAATAACTTAAAATTTGGTAGGTAGGTTCCTAATAGAGTGTGGACGTTCGTTAAGAACAGATTTTACGAATCTCCACCCGTACGGCCGGGACTCCTCCAAAGCAGAGATGTGTGCGGTGTGCTGTGCGAGAAGAGATGTTCTTCAGCTCGGGGGACTCCACCAAAGCGGAGGTGTGTGCGTTTTCATCGGTTGCTGTGCGTCGTCCGCTTCCATCGCGCTATACAAATATTACACGGCTCCGTCGCAGAATGTCCACTTCTCAAAATGTCCACTGGTCGCAAAATGTCCTTTTCTCAGAATGTCTCTTTCGCAAAATGTCTCTTTCGCAGAATGTCCACTTCGCAAAATGTCTCTTTCGCAGAATGTCCACTTCGCAAAATGTCCCTTTCGCATATTGTCCCCTTTTAATTTCTGACTTACTTTAATCATAATTCATTGAGAAGTGGACATTCTGCGACGGAGCCGTTATTATACATCTCCGCAAGCGATCTCCACTGAAGCTGAGCGGAGAGATGTGTCAATAACACAATTCTATTTGGTTGTAAAACATTTCCTCTCCGCTTGTCTCGTACCTCTTAGGTGCGGGGCTGAGGAGAATGAAACGGGGATCCAAATTTTGTAAGTATGAAAAACTTTTCTTCACACCCGCGTGGGTGAAGCCGCGGGCTGAAGCTAGTAAATTACATAAGTTTGAAGGTCAATATTATCGATTTTCGCGTGGATTACAATAATGTCAATAGGATACGGGTGCAGGGAGGGGCGCGCATACAACCAGGGGCTACCAACAATTTATTTAAATTAAACGCGTAAACAGAAAGAAGAAGGAAAGAAAAAACGTTTATTTTTACCTCACACATACATTTTAACTTAAAACTGTTGAGTTAGGATACATAAAAAAAGAAAATATATATTATTTCGTATATGAAAACAAAGACAACTTTAAAATCTGTGTAACGTCAAAAAATGCGCCTAACTCAGCATATGCTGCGATATCTATTGAGATAGATAACGCAGCACTGGTACAGTACGCGTCAAATAACTTTGCCGCTCTGAAGTTGGCTACATTCACTGCGCATTAGTTAATTTTACGAAAAAGACAGCACTGCGCATGCGCGAACCTCAGTGTTACGTTTCTATCTCAGTCGCTCGTATACGTCCGATACCAGCTTGTGTTCCGCTCGCACCTATAGCACTCGATAGAACCTGCGCCGTTGTAAGGAAAGCCTAACTTCAGAGCGGCAAAGTTATTTGACGCGTACTGTATTCTGTTAGGGCCCGACAGGAACAAACAGGAACTTTGGTAGCCCAGTGGTCGACACTGACTTATGAGTAATAATAATAGTGGGTTCAAACTACGGATGTCTATGGTTCAAATCAAATCAGCTAGATTTGCTTTAGCGAGTGACCGCGATCCCACATGATGGTAAGCAGTGATACAGTTATTGATGGTGAGGTTTACTAGTTATTAAGAGCCTATTCACTGTAGGTAGAGTAAATGTAGATATCTTTAAGGCTAGCCTTGAAGATACCTAAATTATAATCGGACGGAAAGACCGCAGCAGGCCAATTGTACCAGTCCCTTGATGTAGGTACACACTACACTGTATAAACGACGCCGACGAGGCGAAACGCTTTGTCCGGACCGTAGATGTTTCCACAACGTCAGGTTGGATACTCACCGTACGTCGGGTTGTCCGATGGTAGAAATGAGATGGAGGAATCAAGTCATGCAAATCCTGCGCACACTCGCCAAAATGCATCACACATCACATGCAGGTACCTACATTATGAGAGAGGCTGATTATCCTTACTAATATTATAAAAGCGAAAGTAAGTTTGTTTGTTTGTTACGTCTTCACGCCTAAATGGCAAAACCGATTTTGATGAAACTTGGTACGCGAATAGGCCATGTCCAGGAATAGGACATAGGATACTTTTTATTCCGGAAGTATGTTCTCTTGGGTTAATTTTCTGCTATCACGCGGGCGAAGCCGCTGGGAGCAGCTAGTATTACATAAATATGATATTTTTGACATTGTTTGCTTTAATTTTTGTTTACTATTTGTGATAGGTACGTGGTTTAAGTAATGGTGCAACTCAAATCTTTTCCACATTATTATTATTATTTTGTACTAGTTTTTAAGTATTTAATATTCGCATACAATGTTATCGAATCTACTGTTTCTACATTGCAATCTCAACCCTTATTAGTATTTTATATTTTTCATCACAAAAACCAACTAAGAATCAATTTACGAATATAATTAATTCATGAATCCCCAAACGACCACCGGTGGCCGCGCATCTATTGTCTTACTATTGTGTCTCTAATTGACGGTATCTGAAGGGTTAAAACATTCAATAAACTTCACTTACACAAATCCCGCCAAAAACCGCCATATTTGATTCGACACGGCATAGACTTGGCTAAAATGTTGCGCACCCCAGCTCGCAGCTGTCTCTCAACCAGCAGCTGCCATCGACCGTTACACTTGGGCACGTGCTACCCCTGCATAATAACAAAAATTATTATTATTAAGGAGAGAGTGGGGTCGGTACAGAGGTCATATAAGTATCGGACTTTTGAATGAATATAAAAGATAGGTGATCGTGTTTTTTCGTTCTTCACGAGGAATTTAGAGATATCATAGTCCTAAAACGCGAAAGGTAATTGAAGGACACAGGTGTTCCAATTCAATAACTTCTCGCGCTCAATGATGGAGCGCAATAAAAATTGGATGATTTTCGACCACAAACAAAAAATTTTGCGGATCGGTATTGGTATCTATGCAAGCAAACACAAACTCCACTGTAGTGAGTGACTGAATCTAGATTTATCAAGAATTTATCAAAATACTTAGAGTACCTACTTAATATTTTTGACTCAAAATCAGTTTTGATTAATATTATCAAAAATAAGTATGTACTTACCTGAGTATTTTTAACAGTTGAAATCATAATATTTTATTAAAATGAAAAAATTAAATCTGGCCAGTTTTACTTGGCAATATCATGAAGTCTTATTTTCTTAGATCTAGCAACGACACACATTATAGATATAAGTATATTAAATACATTTAGTTTTCGACATTACAAAAACGTAACTGTTCAGACATGACATTTAACCCTTCAGATACCGTCAATTAGAGACACAATAGTAAGACAATAGATGCGCGGCCACCGGTGGTCGCTTGGGGATTCATGAATTAAAAAAAAAAATGTCGTCACATAGTCCCCATCCCCACTACTTAGTCACAATAGAGGAACCCTAACTATACGACCCCTGGCTAAAAGACATTCTCGAAAGCTCATTCAATAATTGCAGGTAATACCAGTTCTACAACCTCTAGTTTTATAATAAACAACCCTAGTACTTTCATTACAGAGTATAAAGTCCAATGCATCAATTTCCAATTGTATAAAATTCAATTTAAAGCAGCATCCAAGTAATTTTCAACTTTAGCTGAAAGATATAAAGTTGGTTTTAGATTGGTTGAACTTTTTTGAAAATGGAATTCAAACAGCGCGTGCCCATTCGCAGGGGTGCGCAAACGCCGCCGTTTCCGACCCCAGTTTTTTTTGAAAAAGGAATAAGTTTACAGTTGACGGTTAGATATTGAGTTGGACAGACGTGTGTGTTATTAATAGAATAATATTAGCTTTTAAAGTGAAACTTAGTGTAGTTGTAGTGTGGATAAGTGTGATGTGTGTTTAAGTGAAAAAAGATTTAAAATACAAATTTGAGGTTTAAAATCTAAAAGTCTCTCCGCTAAATATCATAATAATTTAAGTGTAAATCAAGATACTTAATAATAATATAACTTTAAGTGAATAGAAATCCATAAGAAACCTAGAATTTAATAAGTCTAAGAAAGGCACTGAACTAGATCGGTTCCGGTGCCAGCACACCCTTTTCTTAGCCAGGAAGCATGCACTAACGATTGCACTGGGGAAAGAATACGCTTAAAAAATGGATTCACCAAAAATAGTGTATAAATATTATTCAAATCCAGCCTTTTGCTCGCAAAGCGAAGTTGTGTTTGCACAGAAAACATGTATGACCAAGATTGTGTCACCAGACAGAAAGCGCATGTCTCCTTTGGGCGCGAATTCACCAAGAAAGATAGAGATAAGTAATAGAATTATGAGGACAGATATCTCTGATAATCCTTTAAGAATGTCTCCAGCTGGGGCCCCGAGATACAGAGAAGAACCTCCTGAATTACCACCAAAGCCTCCTAAGTTCCAAAACAGAAGCTTTCAAAGACAATCCTCTTTAGTCTACAAGCCTTCTCGAACAGTAAGATGCAGGACGAGAAGCGAGGATCTAGAAATGGCGCAATTAAAACAGCAAAGACAGTCCAGGTACACCAGAGGAGCAGACAGTGATGATGGACTCGAAGATAGTCGGACGAAACACAGATACGAAGTTATCCGAGACTTTGACGGTATAGTCGACTATTCTCCAACAAAAAAGAGGATCGTAGAAGCTAAAGCTGATGAAATCGAAGAGTATAACGTTGATGGACCCGATGAGAACGAGCTGAAAGAAATACCAACAGAAATAGTTAAAACTGTCAATGGAAGGACGCTGAGATACGCAATAATTCCTACAGAAGACGAAGAACCCAGAAAATGTAATGTAACTTTCACGTCTCCTGTTATGTCCAAGAAGAATCTGATCGCTACACAGAAACTCCATGAGCTACTCTCTACTCCAAGGAAGCTAAAGAGCTATGCTAGCCAGCCGTCAATTAGAATGACGCCAAACAAATCAATAGAAAACAAATACTCCGAAACGCCAAGAAAATTTACATCAAGTACCCCAACTCACGGAGTTACACCATCAAAATCCTGTGCGAATTTGACGTCTAGAACCAGTGCACCAACTTCACCAATATCTCCGAAAGCTCAGCAGAAATTGAGCTATGGTCTGCCTGAGAATCTGCCTGACAATCTACCTGGGTTCGATAGACATGATGTCTTTGTGACAAGCTTTAGAGAGAAGAGCAGGGATCGGAGTTTTGATCTTGAAAGGGAGATGAGTAGAGAGAGACGTGATTATGACAGGAGAAGAGAGAGTCAGAGAAAGGATAAGAATACTGCTGTTATTATTCCAAGGTATGTACTTATAAAATTCTAGCTTCTGCCAGCGGTTTTGTTCGTGTTAAAATTGGTTATTGTGGACGCGAGGTTGATGTCAAAGACGAATAAAAAGTAGCCTATGTCCATCCTTGGATTTCAAGCTTCCTCCGTACCAAATTTCATGAAAATCGGTTCAGTAATTTAACCGTGAAAGCGTAACAGATAGACAGAGAGTTACTTTCACATTTTAGCATAGCTGAGTGTACCATCAAAGATATTTCCGCCTGACCACCGCTAAGTAAATTTTTGATTGCACTTGAAACGAAAACTTCATAGGTATTCTTTTGGCGTCGCACCGCAAAATTCAAGCAAAATTTTATCGTTGGATGATAGGTATTCTTGAGCTCAACGAGATTGGTTTTTACGAGCCGGCGACCCCCATTTAGTTATGTCTTCGTGTGTGTTGAAAAACGTCGTTTGATACTCGTGGAAATTTGTCACTCCAGCTTCGTAAGTTAAATCGACGATGAAGTGACAAGATCCTTTATCTACCAGAACACAATTTTGTTATTGTTATTAGTTCATAGGTGATCTTGTCAGCAAATTGGATGCATAGTTGCTTAATAGTTATTGTCAGTTATAGTTAACTCGTTAAAAAATAAGATATAAAGTTAGCTGCTTTTGCCAGCTCACGCAAACGATTATTTAAAGTCTATCTACGTAAAAAGAATAAAATCCCAAAAATGTCACTTAGGAGTTCTTGTCACTTCATCGTCGAAATGCAGCCTCGGTCGTAATGACAACTTTGTTCACTTGTATCAAAATGTTTTGTATTTTTAGTTTAATTGATCCATGATTAAAGTAAAATGTGGGCCTTTTGTACTTAAAAATTACTGAAGATGTGAGTTAGGTACTTATCCCTACTAATAATATTATAAATGCGAAAGTAACTCTGTCTGTCTGTCTGTTACGCTTTCACGCAAAAACTACCGAACGGATTTAGATCAAATTTGGTAGGTAGGTAGAAGAGACACTGGAATAACACATAGGCTATCTATAATTCCACTGCTGAGCACGGGTTTCTGCTCGCGCGATATAAACTGTAGTCCACGCGGGCGAAGCCGCGGGCGGAAAGCTAGTTTAAACTAAATTCGCACTTTGAAAAATGCATCATTCGGGCCCAGAAGGGTCGAAGCCTACTGGGGCCATGGTCTGTGCCATGGGTTCGCTTTGTTTATGGGAACCCATTGCAAAAAAGGAACATAGAAGTGGGTTTAAGTTAATAAAAGTCTAACACGTCCTCCCGCTTCACCCAAGACCGCGAGAGTTCATTGGATGATTTCCCATCTAAAAAAAAACTTTGCAAACTGTATAATTTACGTACGTGATACTAGTGTCTGCCAGTGGCTTCACCTGCGTTATAGTAGTAATAATCCGGTACATGGTTGACATCCCACCCATACGCACAAAGCGTTTTGGGAACACATTTATTGTGCGTACAGCCAAGGAGTGGAATTCCCTGCCGGAGTCTGTGTTTCCTGATAGCTAGAACTTGGGGGTCTTTAAGTCAAGAGTGAATAGGTTACTCGTAGGCGGTCGCCTCCTTCTGCGAAGCAGTACTGCTAGAAAAGGAGGAGGCCGACCGCATCAGGCATCGGCGCAAACGCCAGCGGTCGCCGGGCCCGATCCGATCCTGATTCGATCCGATCCTGATTTTGACTTCCTGACAGCTTGCAATGGGTAGCTCGCTGTCCGACTTCCGGTAACTGTCCGGACCGAGCCCAAGTCTTCGACGGCGCGCACTGTTCCCAACAGCAGGGGCCCAGCTGGGTCGAAGCCTACTAGGGCCAGGGTTAGTTTCTAAAGAGTAGCTCAGCTCCGGTATGAAGGCACGAAGGAACGTAGTGGGTTTTTAGTCAGTAAGAGTCTGACCCTATCTTTCGCTCCGCCCAAGAGCGGGGGTTGTCATTGGATGATTTTACCCACCATAAAAAAGGCACTTTAGACCATTTTCGCTTAAAGCCCGCTTCGAGTTGACTTCGGCTTCTCGTACGCCTTCCAAAGATTCAGGACCTCAGACTCCTGAGATAAATAAAGGCAATTGCCTTATTCCTATCCTATATTCAAGGACATGGTCTACACGTGTAACAAGTTTCATCGAAATGCGTTCAGCCGTTCGAGTGTGAAGTAGTAACAAACAGATACACACACTCATAAACTTTCATCTTTATGATATTAGTGTCATATGATTCGGGATTTTTATTTTGTTTCGTACGTTCTAATCTTACTATATTCTTATCTTCTTCTTTATATTAGGGGCAGTTTGAAAGTGGCGCCAGTGACTGAAAAGTTGAAAGGAAATCGTTTGTCTTGGTATGGTCATGTAAAGAGGAGAGATGAAACGCATGTTGTTAAAAGAGTTATGAATTTACATGTGGATGGATGGAGAGGGAGAGGGAGGCCAAAGAAAAGATGGATGGATTGTGTGAGAAGTGATATGAATGAAAAAGGAGTTAGTGATAGCGTGACGAGTGACAGGACAGAATGGAAGAAAAAAACATGTTGCGCCGACCCCAAATAAAACGGGATAAGGGCAGGAAGATGATGATGACGTTCTAATCTTACTCGGGTAGACCGTTTCTTGGAATAGCACCCAGAATACTTTTATCCCGTGACTATGTTCACTGGGGGTTAATTTTCTACTACCAGGAAGACCAAATCACAAAATATATAGGTACAGAAGTCAATCTACACACTGTGCGCGCTCTCACAACGCACACTAGACACCGCTCACGGAGCGCCTCGGCCCGCTCGTCGAACAGTTCCGGCTCAAACGCTCATTAGTGAGCGTCCACCGAGCGTAGGTATAAAAAGTGAAGTACATACATGAGATTGTCTTCTGTACCTATCTATTTTGTGGCCAAGCCATGAAGCCACCGGCAGTACCTTAATAAAATGTGTATTATCTTCTATTTTAAATCATGGCCATCAATTTAAACTGTCTCTCTCCACTTCCAGGGTGGCTCCAGCAGCGCCACCATCAGTCTACTCCGAGGAGACGTACAAATCCTTCTCCAGCCTCAAGACGTTATCAGGAGCCACAGCTTCTCTCCTTATAGCAGCTATCATGCTGACCATGTGTGGTGGCCTGACGGCGGGGCTCAGTTTCTACATGATGTATGCTGTAAGTATTTTTTCAATACACTTACTTGAAAATCCACTGTTATCCCTACCGCTTTAAGGCTAGAAATTTACTGTTTTTCGCACTAGTGGGGAAAAGTGCGCGAGCTCGTAAGTATCAAGCTGGGCGCTAAGCTACCTCCACGAGTTGGGCCAGCCCCCGTTTATTTATTTCTTAGTACCGACCGACCTACTACCTAAACATGTTGAAAAACGTCGTTTGATACGCGTGAATAGTCCACTGGTATTAAAATGAGTTTTGTTTATTATTGTTAATAATCGATTAGTCTAAGAAATAGTCTTGCGGTCTTGCCACAATCTTATCTGATGGTAAGTGATGATGGGCTGCTGAATTCGAAAGAGTCATTGCAAAGGGTAGCTGAAGGAGCACGGGCGGGTTTTAGTCAGTAAAAGTCTGACACTTCTTCTCGCTCCACTCAGAGCGGGAGAAGTTACCTATTTGATCATTCCCACCCACCCTAAAAGAAGAAATGATATCGATGATATTGTGATGACGATGATCTTTGCGAAAGTGAATAACGTTGTTCTTCATATCGTGTCAATGATGCATTTTCATAAACACGTTCAAAAATATTTTAGAAGTAATACCTAAATGTCTTTACTTAGGTAGTTAGTTTCCAGCAAAAACTAAACCTAAAAACTTAGTTTTAACCCATCATCATCTTCCTGCCCTTGTCCCGTTTTATTTGGGGTCGGCGCAACACGTTTTTTTCTTCCATTCTGTCCTGTCACTCGTCAAGCTAAACTCCCTTATCTTTCATATCACTTCTAACACATCCATGTTTTCTTTGGCCTCTCGCCCTCCATCCATCCTCGTGTAAACTCATAACTTTTTTAGCAACATGCGTTCGTCCCTTCTTTTCACATGACCATACCAAGACAAACGGCTGCAAAACTTTTCAGACACCGGCGCCAGTTTCAAACTTCCCCTTATATACTCATTTCTCACTTTATCCATTCACGTCACACCACACTCAGTGCGTTTCCTTTGCCGTAATGTTGGCAATACGGAAAAACAGTGTTGCAATATTTTTAGTAATTAAATTACTTATTATTAGGGAGATTAACTTATATTTCGTTACTTTTAACCATTGCGTTTTTTTTTGTTTTTCTTTTTACTATTTTTGAATAAAGTATCGGGCGCTGGGCTCCATTCCGATTGTCTTGCAATTCTTTCAAATACCGAAAACGCCATGCCACAATATCGTATATTTCTATAACAACGTCCTTTTAGACCTGCTTTTTTTAAATAAAGTCCCATTCCCCTCATAATTCTCCAAAAAGTGCTGCAACTACCGTTAAAATCGATTTCGTTGCAAATTTCGGGGAACAATTTTGGTAGAGTAGGCAACTCTTTCCTTTTTCCCTTCTTTTTTATATAGACAGACAGGGGAGCCAACATTACGCTAAAGGAACGTCTTAAGTGAAACGCACTGTACTTACCAAACTTACTTAGACTTAACCCGATTCAGTCAATTACTTTTTTACGAGCAAAGTTCTTACCTAGCTACATGTTGCTATTTCAGATTGGCAGGCGTTATTACTTAGACTTTGGCGTGCTCGCTGGATTCACCTGCTTTCTGCTAGGACTTCTGGGCTTCAGGACGAGGAGACAACAGTTGTTGCCTAATAGGAATTATATTTCTGGTGAGTTCCATTTTTTTCACTCTGATCGTGTGTTTTCAAAGAAAGATGGACAAGCAAATATTCACGGCAAATGTCCGGAACGAGCCTAAGACGTCGGCGGCGCGCACTATTCCCGCGCGCCTCAAGGAGTTGTCAGCAACAGCAGGGGCCCAGCTGGGTCGACGCCTACTGGGGCCAGGTTATCCGAAATGAAACTCAAGCCCCGGTATGAAGGCTAGAAGGAACGGCGTGGGTTTTTAGTCAGTAAGAGTACACTATCTCCCGCTCCGCCCAAGAGCGGGGGTTGACATTGGATGATTTTTGCCCACCATAAAAAAAGACAGCCTCTGATCACGTCTGGTAGTCGGATCTCATGCATGACCCAAGTGTTTCAACGACGTTCCAGTATTTAGGTGTTCGATTTAAAGTATTCGATTAATTATTGATATTTTTTATTGATTTCGATTTGGCATATACCCTAGACATACACACACAAAACTAATCGCCTTTGTGAGATACCTAGGCTGTGTTCTTTCTTCCTAACATCTCAAACTAGTAGCTAGTAGGAACCGACAACAATTACCAAATAAGTACTTTAGGACCGACACAAAAAAATGTATGTAACAAAGTAAACACAACCAAACTTAATTATATTTTTGTTGCAGGTTACATTGTCCTCTCTTCATTCTCTCTTCTAAGTGCCTTCGGTCTACTCATCCTTCTGTCAGTGGAACCAAAACCAGGAACACCACTAAACGACATAACTTCAGGAGCTGTCTGCGGAGTTAGCATTCTGTCCCTTTGCCTCGCGACTGTCGGAGTTTTAGCTTCATACTGCTGTGTTAAAGACCCACCTGACAATAGAGTTGGAACTACTAGGTGGTATTAAAATAGATATAGATGATAGAATATTTTAATAGCTTTCCTAAGCTTTTGTTTTTATAGTATTTGCAAATCTTTATCATAATATCAAATCCTTGGGTGAATTTAATAGCACCGTTGCGCGCCGTGGAGTAACTTTGCTATTAACTAACAAACAGGCGTTTACAAATTCGGAATCAAAAGGTTGTTTTAATATATTGAATCGAATATTCTTGTATTTATATTAACAACATTCATTCAATGAACTAGGTAAGCAATGGATGTTGTGATATCAAAATCTAAATGAAACTTTCATCTTTTTGAGATTATCTCGACGCAGAGAACTTGAGGACAGAGATTGGAGGATACAAAAGAATCCTTGTACATCTACTCATATTTAAATTATTCTAAAGGCCTTTTTTATCACCTGTAATTTTCTTTGGCTGATAATTTCATGGAAATTCTGGCCCATTTTTTAATTTATTCAAGCTATAGGATATCGTGAACTAGGCCCTGTCTTAGTAGGTAACAAAGACTTAAAGTATATTTAATTTAATGTCTAGGGTTTTATCATGTTCTATTATTGTGTTGATTAAGGAAATAAGTTAAAGACTGATTCCATTACGGCGTTCTGAATTAGAAATTGTGTTGGTACTTTATAATAATTAAAAAAAAATGAGGCTTTTGTTTTGAGGTGTAAGTGAATTCCCATCTCAAAAAAAGGGAATTGGATGATTCCAACGACTTCTCCCGGTCTAGGGTGGAGCGAGAGGGACCATGACTAAAACTACATCTGTGTCCTTCAGTTGCCTTTACAGTCTAGGACCATAGTATCCCTTTCTGAAATTCCCCGTGACCAAAGTCAAAAATCTTTTTATTTCACGTAGGCCTACATGGGCACTTATAAAACGTCAGAAGCTAGTGCACAGTTCCAATTGGTCGTTTCCTTTGAAGAAGAACAGGCAAGAAACTCTATGGACATTCTTTTAATAGTACATTGTTACACTTTGCGTCGCCAATTCCTGTCATATTGGTTTCGTGGAATCAGTCTTTGATCTATTTTTATTATACTTAGTTTAGATATACCAAAGCAGGTCCAAATTGAAAATTTATTGTATTTTATTATGTAATTGTTGTGAAATTTTAATAAAATTGGATGAATATTATCTGTTTTGTGTTATTTGATAAATAACCCGTCTAGATTTCCCTTTTTTTCATTAACTCATCAGGACTAAAATCCTAAAACATCAATCACAAAACGCCGCTGCTTATTTCCTTTTGTGTGGCCTCTCGCAAGTCAACCTAGCTAGGAGGTTGCTGTGGCGGCCTCCATACGAGAATCAAAGCCTTCAGCCAGGGCTTACCTAACTAACTTTCAAACTAAGCGACTACACGCTAAGGGCACCCCCTGTGGGATACGAGCCTCGGTTTAGGGCGCAGTTGATTGATTTATCTCTAGCTACTACGACTATAAAAGAGCACGGAACTATTGTTTAGACAGTAACACATAGATATTCCGTATTTAAATAAGCGATAGGTAAAACAAGGTAAACAACCAAACGGTCATGGCCAATAGAATATTGCGACACGACAGCATTTCTGTGCAGATTTAGTAAATGCGGCCTTCAGGCATGAGGGGTCCAGTTGTATTTGTGAATGAATAGGCTGCGTAAAGTGACCTCAAATGCATGTTAGATGAAGATTTTTTTTTTTTCAAATAATTTAAAACTGGGATTCCTAAAGTTGGGACGTTAAACGTTCCGGTCTACGTGGCTAGTTATCTGTAACAGCTGTTAGAATGTATCAGTTATTAAGCGAAGGTAATTTGATAGATCTGTTGATTTTTCAAAATTTATATTCATTTTTTTTATTATTTAATGAAATCAACATTTTTTATGGTTAAAACATCAAAAGTAAAAATAACTTTACTGATTGTTTACAAGAATTCTGAGAAATGGAACGACAAAAGTAGTTGTCAAATTATGCGTCAACAACGAGCGTTCCATTATTTCAATACGAGACTAAAAAGCAATACAGTGTTGCTGTCTTGGTTTAACATGTATAAAACGACAATATACTATCCTGCTGTCCCGGAACCAGAAACGAGTTTCAGTATTGTTCACCTCTTGACTGAGATTTTCTATTCAGCTTTTGTGCTAATTTGATAACAATTGAACTGTTTGATAACAATTTCTAATTGATATAATTATAAAACGAGATGTAGCTTAGATTATAACATCTAACCTGACAGCTGCATTTATGTCAACGCCCAGCGAGTTATGCATTTCGTAATTTAAGTTGTTAAAGTGTTGTTGATAGTACAAAACAAGTAAGTCTTTGTTTTATTATTCTTTTTTTTTTTAATTGGATGAATAAGGTGGATGTCTTAGTCACCACCGCTCTATCTTACTTTGCTTTTAAAAAAACAACATGTTGTTTATTATCATTTATAGATTCCAAAGGTCTTTTGAAAGAGCAAATACTGTGAAGGTCGAAAAATAAAATAAAACATTTCTTCATTGTTATTCTATGATGCCCATATGTTAGATATTACGTGTTTGAGTTTGTTATTTTAACTAAACACTTGTCCATATCAGTTTAACATGGAAACTTAATAATTATTGAGATAAAACATATGCAGTGATTCTACAGGCCTATTTTGTTGCCCTAATTATGTTATCGTTAATAATATTAACAGTAATATTGCATAGTTACATGTTACCTAGAGTCAATCAGTCATATCATGTGTATTTTCAGTGAAAATGTCGGTTTTGTCAGTGTAAGTGTTTGAGTTTTCCTTTGTTAGTTTTGAGGAGAAAACTATTTAATTTATACATGTACTTTTTTCTTTTGATACTTGCTGCTCCCAGCGGCTTCGCTCACGTGATAGCAGAAAATTATCCCATGGGAACATACTTCCGGGATAAAAAGTATCTTTGTCCTATTCCAGGATATGGTCTATCCGTATACCAAGTTTCATCAAAATTGGTTTTGCCATTTAGGCGTGAAGACGTAACAAACAAACAAACTCACTTTCGCTTTTATAATATTAGTAAGGAAGTAAGGATAAACTAGTACTTGACTGCGATCCCACCGGATGGTAAGCAGTGATGCAATTGTTGATGGTGAGGCGCACTAGTTTATTAAGAGCCTATTCACTCTAGCCTTGAAGACACCTAAAAGAGCCCATGTTTCTTCGCAACAATGAGTTTCTAAGCCAACTTATAAAATCTGGCTTATAGTGGACGTCTGTTGAGTAAAAGTAAACCATGACTTAATAGCTTTGTTTAACTAGTAGGCATAACATTGTTTATTCTAATTAACGATTATAAGCAGGCATTGTAGTGGTGACCTCGGTAGTGCAAGTTTTTTCTCACAAAGGGTACCACTGTACCATGGTAATAATATCATACAGTATTCCAACTTCATACAAACGGACGAAACGCGAGCTAAACCTACGCGCCTCGGTTTAGCTGACTGTGCCGCAGTGACGAGCGGACACGACGGTTTTTTTTTAACAATAATTGCGCGATTATTGTTAGTTTATATAATTCAAAGTAAAGACGTGGTATTTTATTATTAATAATAGTGGTTTATTGTACTATGTGCATGAATAATACTAGAAAAAGCATTTTATTTAAATCTACCAATCAAAAAACTACATGCATTTTTATTGAACACTTCAAATTTAATCCACAAAGTATTTTGTTTGTATAAAAATGTAAGTATATTTACAATCACAAAAATAAATGGAAACAAACTAGGCAAATGTAATTAGATTCCTGGAGGCGGGCAGCCCTATTGCATGTTTACGTACCGCGCGGCTGTAGGCATTTATTTCAAAGATACGGCCGAGTTACAATACTGTATGATACTATTACTGTGACTATAGTAAAGAATAGTAAGAAAATGATGTGTACGTATTTGGGAGCCTTCCAAACAACACACATATTATTACTATAATTAGCCCATATTGTCCCACTGCTGGGCAAAGGCCTCCCTCCACTCCTTCTAACGATCATGGTTCCTCGCTTTCTCATTCCAATTCTTAAGGAAGCCATCCAGGTGGTCCCGCCATCTCCTTCGTGGTCTGCCTCGGCCCCGCATTTCTGTGTACATAATGTAACATTTTAAATATTTAGTTTATTCTTTTTAGTTGTTTGTTGCAAATCAGCGACAAAATATACATCATCTGTGAAAATAGCAACTCTCTAGCTATCATGAGATACAGCTTGGTGACTGACAGACAGCAAAGTTTTAGCAATACTATCCCATTTTTATCCTTTGTGTATGGAATCCTAAAATAATGGAATAGGTAGAGTAATTCATGAGGAAGGAGCGTTTACGTGGATTATACATGTAGTGTCCGAATGTAGGTAGGTAGGTATATTGTGTAATCCATAAATCCAGTAAGGTGCTGGTCTCTTGACCGTACTTCCGGGATTGTCCTGCTAGCTGTGGTATAGTTCTCCACTCCTCAAGCATCTTAAGATGGCTATAGTTTTAGGAGTCTCAAGTGGACTAGTTACCAGGAAACTATGTTGAGACTATGGCCCCTGCCTGAACAACGTTGTTAATATCCATCGAAAAGACAGGGGGTTTTTTATGGTGGGAAAATCATCTAATGTCAACACCCGCTCTTGGGCGGAGCCGGAGATAGTGTCAGATTCTTACTGACTAAAAACCCACCCTATTCCTTCAAGCCTTCATACCGGGGCTCGAGCTATCTTTCGAAACTAACCCAGGCCCCAGTAGGCTTCGACCCAGCTGGGCACCTGCTGTTGCTGACAACTCCGTGAGGCGTGTGGGAACATTGCGCGCCGTCGACGTCTTAAGCTCGGTCCGGAAAGTTACCAGACGGTCGGACAGCGAGCTACCTAAAGCTCGCCGGCGAGAGCGCCGTAGCCTGATGCGGTCGGCCTCCTCTTTTGCTAGCATTACTGCTTCGCAGAAGGAGGTGACCAAGCAGGGGGTGACTTGCACACTCAATAAATGGGCCCCCAGACACGGTCGCTAGCACGAAGTGACGTAGAAACAAGAGGGCAACAAAATATTGATACGGCTTAAACGATTACTCATAATATTGTAATGTTTTTAACTAAATATAAAGTCGTTATCAATGTTATTTACAAATACCGCTATATCAGGCATTGGTCTCAAAGATAAGCTTTGTAGTTGTTGGGTTGCAATTGCATTAATTGATTTTTCATTACTCACACTCTGAAAGTAGGTCTGAACTTGCCTGAGGAGCGGGCTGAAAAGTATCACACTTTTCATCCCTAGGGAGTTTTACTTTCAACTAACAACTGTCAAAATATTCAAAAAAAAAAACTAGGTCTATCTTCTTGTATTCGTAATGAAAAGCACAATGCTTATCTCGGGGTTAAAGTTACTTATTTATTCCCTCGAATTAGCGACCTCCCTACGCTCGGCCGCCAACTCCTTTTCGGGACGAAATAGCGGGTTTTGTCAATGATTTTCCCCGTCGACAGAAAAAAAAACCCCTAGTGTAACAATGTACTATTTAACCGACTTGGAGGATGTTTGTATTTTTTTTTTATGTTTGTTCGCGCATAACTTCGTCGCTTGCCAACCGTTTTGAAAAAATCTTCTTTTGTTGGAAAGGGTATACTTCCTAATTGGAGCCATAGTCACCAAGTTGGGATCTGATGATGGAATCTTGGCTAAATCGAGGGAACTCCTCAAATTCAATTTAATTTTTTAGTGAACTGCCCAAATGTTTTCCTTCACCGTTCTGAGAGCAGTGGTGATGAAATAAATTACACAAAGTAAAGCGCCGTACATTTAACGTGGTACGTGCAAAACTAAAAAGTTCTATAGATTTATTATACAGGGCGTAAGGGACAGCCCTCCGCAAGCTTTAAGGACTTGCTCAGTAGACGAAACTGAACAACCTCTTAATGGTGAGGATTAAAGATTGCATCGCTGCTTACCATCAGGTGGGATCGCAGTCAAGCACTAGTTTATATCAATTAAAATAATAATAATAATGTAGTAAATCTATATCCCGCACTGGGCCCGCGTGGTGGATTACGGCCCATTCCCTCTCCTGGAGAGGAGGCCTAAGTCCCACCTGTGGGAATATTAATAAGAATAAGAATCATTTATTTTGCAAACATGGGTATAGTACACAGGTGTTTTTTTTTTTTTTTTTAAATTAAGTTCTCCATATTTTACCATCACTTTGGCATGCAAATTTATACAATATTAATTCCGTTGCAATTAAAAAAAAAAAATGAAAGAATTATATAATTATTTCCAAAATGTCAGCGTAATAAAGGTCATAAGAATAAAAAACAAACTAAGACTACATAATGTCAAACAGAAATAAAAAGTAAGTAAACCAGGATCAAAATAATGATGTCAAACGGAATTAAAAATTAAGTTAATCTGGATAAAAATAACAATTTCACACAGAGTAGCTGTATGTCAAATAAAGTAGCAGTATGTCAAACAGATTAGCAGTATGTCAATTAAATTAAAAAGACTGATGATGATGATGATGATGAAATCTATATCTATATTCTATATCCTTATCCTTACTAATATTATAAAAGCGAAAGTGAGTTTGTTTGTTTGTTTGTTACGTCTTCACGCCTAAATGGTAAAACCGATTTTGATGAAATTTGGTACACGGATAGACTATGTCCTGGAATATCACAAAGGATACTTTTTATCCCGGAAGTATGTTCCCTTGAGATAATTTTCTGCTATCACGCGGGCGAAGCCGCTGGGAGCAGCTAGTCTATATCTATATCTATATCTATATACATATATAAAAATCAATGCCACTTTTCGTTGTTATTTTATAACTCAAGAACGGGCTCACCTATCCAAATCAAATGTTTAGGCTTTGTTCGGACTATTTAGTAGATGGTTTATAGTTTTGGTAGGGTAGAGTAGAGTCGGGTAGAGTAGGGTAGAGTCGGGTAGAGTAGGGTAGGGTAGGATAGAGTCGGGTAGAGTAGGGTAGAGTAGGATAGGGTAGGGTAAAGTCGGGTATAGTAGCGGGAGCGTAGCCGCGCGGGCAAAAGCTAGTAGTAATATAATAATACGTATGTCAGTATTTATGTACATACGTGTAAGTATATATGTACTATTGGATTCTTATCAGAATGTTTGTAGAATATAGTGACAGTTTATCTATTTTGATTGTTATTGCTATGTAATTATCTATTATAATTGAATATTATGTCTTGTAATTCTTCCGTTTTATAGTATGTAAATAATAATAACAATAAAATATTTAAAAATATAACTTATGTGTATATTAATGATAAATAAAGAAAATAATATTATTTATTTCTTTATTTGCCACAACGAACGATCCTGTGCGTCTCGCATCCATCGGTTTCCCGCAACCTTCACCAGATCATCAGTCCGCCTTGTAGGAGGCCTTCCAGGAACGTTCGTTGTGGCGACGCTTGGGGGAGGCCTATATCCAATAGTGGACGCATACTTATTTATTTATTTAACACTTTGTACACATGAGTACATAGGCGGACTTAATGCCTTAGGCATTCTCTTCCAGTCAACCTTTGGGTGATGCAGAGAAAAAGGGCATATCGACTGAAATGATGATGATTTCTTTGCCAGAATGTAGGTGTATAAAATAGTATGATCTTAATATAAGTGAGACTTTTACCTGTATAATAAGCATAATAAATTAGCCTTTTAATGTTCCCACTGCTGGGACTCAGGCTTCCTCTCTAGGAGAAGGAATGGGCCGTAATCCACCACGCGGGCCCAGTGTGGGTTTGTGAATGTCACATATCTTCGAATTTTTGGTTCTAGGACATGCCGATGTTTCTCTTCACCGTTTTGAGAGCAGTGGTGATGAAATAAATCACACAAAATAATGAGCCTATGACCTTACTAATCGTTAGTTGGGGCCATTTATTTATTTATTTATTTATTTATTAAAACTTCATGCAACATAAAAGTACAAAGGCGGACTTAATGCCTTAGGCATTCTCTACCAGTCTACCTAGGCTGGTAAAGAGAAAAACGTGGTAGGTGCATAAAAAAAATAAAATTAACATAAAAGTAGACTATGAAAAAAAAAGGACTCAAAAAACAAATACAAAATTAACATACATATATAATTTAATATAAAATATATATATAAAGTACAAGAAAGAGGTTTTGAGACGACTTCACTATCTACCACTTGGTCACCACTGCTCACACAGCTTTCTGCAGTCCAACCCTATTAGATTGAAATAACAAATCACAGGCTCACAGTATATTAGATTAGATACATGAAGGATAAATGGATTAAAGCTAGAAGTACATTAGACCGACGCACACGAGAAATACGCCTGATTTATACGTAGAATAATGTCGCATGGCGTCTTAGTGTACAGTACGCGTCAAATAACTTTGCCGCTCTGAAGTTAGGCTTTCCTAACAACGGCGCAGGTACTATCGCGTAAAAAGTGTTCACTGACGTAAAATTAAATTTTGCTATTTAAATTAAGCACGCCTTCGTCCTTCTCTTTCTGCATGTAATTCACCACATTATGAATTACTTTTTTTGTTTGACAAAACTAAGGACAACGTCCTTAGTTTTGTCAAACAAAAAAAGTTTTGTCAATCAAATAACAATGCAAACACAACTATAACAATTCAAACACAACAATAACAATTCAAACACAACAATAACAATTCAAACACAACAATAACTATAAGAAAAACTAACAAAAAACAACAAACTTAAAAAAGTAGGGAATTTACGCGTAACACTTTTCGCATCGACACGACCGTATGTACTGTGCGAGCGGAACAGAAGCTGGTATCGGACGTATACGAGCGACTGAGATAGAAACGTAACACTGAGGTTCGTCTATTGCATCGCTAGCCGCGCATGCGCAGTGCTGTCTTTTTTCGTAAAATTGACTAATGCGCAGTGATTTGTAGCCAACTTCAGAGCGGCAAAGTTATTTGACGCGTACTGTAGCTCTACTAAGTCTAGTTTCCATACGAAATGTATAGAGTCCGACGCGCCCAGATCGGCGTGTGTGGCACACGTGTGCAGTTCTAGCTTTAGTTTGTGTAATTTATTTCTTCAACCACTGCTTTCAAAATGGTGAAGGGAAACATCTTGAAGAAACTATGTCCTAGAACCAGAAATTCGAAAACATGTGACATTCACCAACCCGCACTGGGTCCGCGTGGTGGATTACGGCCCATTCCCTCTTCTAGAGAGGAGGCCTGAGTCCCAGCAGTGGGGACATTATAAGGCTTATTACTATTAGACTTATGAGCACGTATTTGCTTGTCTAAATCTAAAACCAAAAACTTTGTTGACTGATTAGGGTTATCAAGGTGTTATCATAGTAACAATTATGTCACCTGGCGTATGACATCATGCATTAAAAAAATAGGAAGAAATGATCGTACAGATACCTATGGTAAAACAACAAGGTCGACGGACGGCGAGTAATAGGTAGCTCTCCTTCCGGTAAGGACTAACTAAGGTGCTCAAAAATATACTCCTATCCCTATCGCTTTTAAACACTCAATTTACTGTTTTCCGCACTAGTGCAGAGAAGTTCAAGAGTTCACCCTGTTTATTTATTTCTTAAGTGTATTAAAAAACGTCGTTTCATACACGAGAAAATTTGTTACTGCAGCGTTCGGCTTCACAACACCCTCGCCTGCGGTTCGGGCGAATTCCGTCTCGGTCGCAATGATACATTTTCTCCAATTGTATTGTAGGGAAATGAGAACTGGTTTTTGAATAAATGTATTGAAAAAGAATTTTCCGAATCGACCTAGGCGTCTTCGAGTATTCTAGGGAACAAACATAAGAAAAAAATATAAAATAAAAGATTTCAGCGAATTCAGGACCTCCTGTTCATTACATTTACAAAACAGATACTCATTAAGTACTAACCTAATTAGGTAATAAGTTACTATTTACATGAAGTTTAAATATTTAAAAACAAATTAAGAATACAGGCTAAGTGCGAGTCGGACTCGCGCAGGAAGGGTTCTGTACCGTTCGTAGCAAAAAACGGCAATAAAATCACGATTGTTGTATGGGAGTTTCACTTAAATATTTATTTTATTCTGTTTGTTTTAGTAGTTCTTGTTATAGCGGCAACAGACATACATCATCTGTGAAAATTTCAACTGTCCAGATATCACGGTTCATGAGATACAGCCTGGTGACAGACTGACAGACAGACGGACCCTATTACTAAGACTCCGCTTAGTAATAGGGTTCCGTTTTATCTTTTGAGAATGGAACCCTAAAAAAACAGTTAATACCTGGTAATTAAACTCTTTTGTCAGCTAATCTAACACTTAAGACAAAACAGACTAATTAGTCAGCAAATACTTAGTTAACTATGATTGCTTAGTTAATGAGATTTTTCTTAATGGTTCCAGGATGTCGAACCCACACTATAGGGAGGCGGCCGAGTCGCTTCTGAGCAGTGTCAGCCCGCACCACCGGACATTGAGTGAGTATATTTTATTATTTACAATTTTTTTTTTCCAATGGTAACGGTCCCGATTTATTCAGGTTTGAGGACGGCGAGCAATAGGTAGCTCGCCGTCCAGCCGTCCGATAAGAACCTAGTTTAAGTCGGGAGCGTTGTGGTCCACGCGCGCCTGGAAGGGGTCCACTAGGGCCTGCTGAGAAGTAGCTGGCCGTCCGACCGTCCGGTAACCGTCCGGACCAAGCCTAAGACGTTGACGGCGCCCATTATACCAGGCGCACCTCAAGGACTTTTTTTTTCATTGATATAAACTAGTGCTTGACTGCGATCCCACCTGATGGTAAGCAGTAATGCAATCGTTGATGGTGAGGCGCAAACTTGTCTGGCGGTAAGTCCCCTCTTTGAGGCGTGGCTGGAAAGACCTCACGGCGTCCTTACCTTCCGCATGACGCAGGTCCTCACCGGACATGGCAATTTCGGGAGGTTCCTGCATCGGATTCATGCGGAAGAGACGCCCGGATGTCGCCACTGTGCGCAACGCCCGGAGGACACGGTGGAGCACACCGTCGAGGTGTGCCCTGCCTGGGCGGAGCATCGCCGTGCCCTCGTGGGGGCGATCGGCGGCGGAGACCTCTTGCGCCGGGCCCTGGTCGAGGCCATGGTCCGGAGCGAGGAGGAATGGCAGGCGGTCGCCTCCTTCTACGAAGCAGTAATGCTTGCAAAGGAGGAGGCCGACCGCATCAGGCAACGGCGCCCTCGCCGCCGTCGCCGGGATTCTGATCCCGTTTTCCGGCCACCGTAGACGCGGGCTCGCGGACGGCGAGCCATGGGTAGCTCGCTGTCTGATCGTCCGGTAATGGACCGAGTTCAAGACGTCGACGGCGCGCACTGTTCCCGCGCGCCTCAAGGAGTTGTCAGCAGCAGGAGGGGCCCAGCTGGGTCGAAGCCTACTGGGGACAGGGTTGTCCGAAAGGGAGCTCGTGCCCCGGTATGAAGGCTAGAAGGAACGGCGCGGGGTTTTTAGTCAGTAAGAGTCTGACACTATCTCCCACTCCACCCAAGAGCGGGTTTTGTCAAAGATGATTTTCCCCGTCGACAAAAAAAAAAGGCGCAAACTTGTCAGCAAAGAGTAGGAGCCCAGCAGGGTCGAAGCCTATTGAGGCCAAGGGTCTGCTTCTGTAAGGAAGGCTCAGCCCTGGTACGAAAGGCAACGATGAAACAGGAGTAGGTCTTTACTCAGTAAAAATCTGACACTATCCATGCTCCGCTCAAGGACGCGGAGATGTCATTGGATGACAGTTCGCCGGTTCTGCTAGTCAATAATGGATTCGTTCTTCGGGAGCATTATTAATATTCTGTATTCTTCTATTCCAGCCCACTCCACGTCATTAAACCTGGTATCAGACGACCTGGTGGCCGGGCACAGACCCCAAGGGAAGATGTCTACAGTGAGAAGATTCTTCTGTCTGTTCGTTACCTTCGATCTGCTCTTCACGAGTCTCATGTGGCTAATATGTGTTATGGTAAGTGAAGATACGTTTCAAGTATGTTTAGCATTCAGACCTGAGGGATCTGAGGGCTCGCGGACGGCGAGCAATGGGTAGCTCGCCGTCCGACCGTCCGGTGACAACCGGACCGGGCCCAAAAGGGTCGGAGCCTACTGGGGCCAGGATTATCCAAAGGAAGCTGCCCCGGTAAGAAGAGGCTAGAAGGAACGGGGTGGCCCGTTCTTCCTCAGTTTTTAGTCAGACACTATCTGTCTGAGTCTGACACTATCTCCCGCTCCACCCAAGATCAGGGGTTGTCATAAGATGATTTTTGGCCACCGAAAAAAAAAGGATTGGTGATAAAAATTGGTCGTTATCGGAGTGGCCACGACTTTAGTCACTCAATATTAGTATAAATAGCAGGTTTTATCTTAATTGGGTCATTAGTCTTTAAACTATCGTTAAGCAAACAACTCATTCGGGAAGAAAGCGTGAATTATGGGCAAAATCGAGTACCGTGCCGTAATATAGTTGCTTACCAAGCATGGAAAATCGGTTCAAAAAATACTGGAAGATATCGCTGTTAGCGATAAGACCGCCATTGTAGCCATAGATTTAAATTTATTTACAAGCTATGTTATTTATTTATTATATTCTTTATTGTACACCACATAAACAAAGAAAAATATAAGACAAACATTATTCAAAATAAATGTACAATGGGCGGTCTTATCGCACAGGGCGATCTCTTACAGACAACCTTTGGATGGACTGAAAGAAAGGAGAAAGATTTAGGGCTGTCAGTGTACAGCAATAGAAATAATATTAATAAGAAATAACAACACGAATACATATATACATTACAAAAAATATCTATATATATAAAAATGAAACCCGTTTTCCTTTGTCACGACATAGCATGAAAACGGCTTGACCGATTTGGCTGATTTTTTTTTTGTTGTGATTGTTATTGTGAGGATAAGGTTCTTATAGAAAAAAAAAATTAGGGTAGTGTAGGGTAGAGTAGGGTAGAGTAGGGTAGAGTAGGGTAGAGTAGGGTAGACTAGGGTAGAGTAGGGTAGACTAGGGTAGAGTAGGGTAGGGTAGGGTAGAGTAGGGTAGAGTAGTAGGGTAGAGTAGGGTAGAGTAGGGTAGAGTAGGGTAGAGTAGGGAAGAGTAGTGTAGGGTAGGGTAGGGTAGAGTAGTGTAGAGTAGGGTAGGGTAGAGTTGGGTATAGTAGGGTGGAGTAGGGAAGAGCGGGAGCGAAGCCGCGCGGGCAAAAGCTAGTATATATAAAAATGAAACCCGTTTTCCTTTGTCACGACATAGCATGAAAACGGCTTGACCGATTTGGCTGATTTTTTTTTGTTGTGATTGTTATTGTGAGGATAAGGTTCTTATGGAAAAAAAAATTAGGGTAGTGTAGGGTAGAGTAGAGTAGGGTAGATTAGGGTAGAGTAGGGTACTGTAGTGTAGAGTAGGGTATAGTAAGTAGGGTGGAGTAGGGAAGTGCGGGAGCGAAGCCGCGCGGGCAAAAAGCTAGTATACTAATAAATATCATTTCACAAATCATCAAATTCACCATTATAATCCAAGCTGCGTTACTTTTTGTTGTACCATAAAGTTTATTCTATTCTATTCATAATCAACCTTGATTTTTGCACCAGAGTTGACTACATCGGATTTAATTTTATCCTAATAATTTACCCCAGTTATTTGACTTTTTAAACAGGCTATACTGATTATGAATAAACTATACAACGTGTAACGTTAAATGAACAAAACCTCAGACACCCTAAATTATTTTTAATTTAATTGACCTAATTCTGGGAGAAAAAAAAAATAGAGATTTTATGTGCAATTTTAGTTTGTTTCAAATTATATTTCAATATAAGAACTTTTATTATCCCGTGTATGAGAAAATTTGATTGGATTACAACTATTTGTGCTTGTTTACCTGTTTCGGCGGGTTTGCGCACGTAATGGCTCGACCTATTCATAAATAGACAGGTCGACATTTTTAATGAAGATTTTTCTGAAAAATTTAACCTATATTAAAAAGTGGTTTAATTGATTCTGCTCGTTATTCTGATCAAACTAATTTCAGGTTTTGCGCATTTAAAGTTACACGTTGTGTAAAGGTTTCGCATATACCAAAAATTTTGTTGTATAAATAGAAAGAAAGAAAGAAAAATAATTTATTTGATACAGCAAGGCCAAACACAAATACAAGAAAATAAAAAAAATAAAATGGTTGTGTGCCTCATGGCTGCACCAAAATAGGTCCAGTTCAGCATGATTGCCAGACAACTAGTGCCTGACGCTGGTTTTCAACTGAACCTGTGGTTGTGACGTAACGGACGTAAAACCGGTTTTGGAGTGCAATATAGGTAATATAATAACAGTGATGGTACTTAAATAATATATATATATATATAAATAGTGTTATAGCGAATTTGTAAGATACCTAGTGTTTGTTTAAAATGTAAAAATAAATAATAGAATAAACAAAAATGAAACGAGAGAGAAAAACAAACCTTTAAAACAAATAGATGAAAAACAAATAGAAACCTCTGTGAAGAGAGAACAATAAAATTTAATTATTATTATAATTTTAATTTATATAGTTTGTCTTTGGTTCCAGATGCGAGGCGACACCCTAGAACAGATAGTGAACACGGAGATCCTGCAGTACAATGTGAAGGCTTCTCTCTTCGACATAGTGGTGGTGGCTGTCTGTCGGTTCCTCGTGCTGCTGCTGTTCTACGCCGTGCTGTATATTAACAACTGGAGTGTTATCGCTGTAAGTACCACTCACATCTTATATATAGGGACAACCTTGCAGGACTATTACTGACCCCATAAATAATAACTTTTGTTCTATGACTTTTTACAAAATATAATTCATTTAACAAAAACAAACCTTTAAAATTTCATTGTTCTATCTTGCACATTTCAACTCTGTCAAATAAAAGGCATTCGCAGTATTCGCATTGATAGACCATGTAAAGAAACTATGAAAAAACTATGTTCGCACTGCCGAATTTCGCTACGAGAACACATATGACGCGACGCGCGCGCATCATGGCGACCGACCGACTAGTGAGTGAGTGTCGCCCGTAAATAGGTCAAGTCCATGACCAGCTACCCTCCGCTATTGTACTATCGCTTGCTTCACATAGACTTCGTAATATTGAGAACGTTCAATTTAAATAATTATATTTTTGTATGAAAATCTGATGAAGTAAAATATGACAAATTTTTAAAGGTCATAGAACAAAAGTTGTTGTTTATGATGTTAGTAACATAGTCCTGAGAGGTTGCAAATCTGTATATTCACTCTAGTCTTGAAAACACCTAAATTATAATCGGACGGGAAGAATCTACAGGCAAATAACCGGCGACCGGTAGGGTTGTATGGGACTGACCGGGATTTGTGTAAAAAAAAAAGGAATAACGAGATTACTTCGCACTGAGTATAATTACGTGATCAAGTTGGTGGTGCTTGCAAGAGAATGACTGACAATATAACTTATATCTAATTAGCCTACTTAAACTAAATAAAACTGGATGCGTCATCGCTCGTTGCTATGACCAAAATACTAGGCTCATAACTTGAAGGATCTTGATAACTTCACCAAGGGTGAAATGAAAAAAAATAATACATTGTTACACTAGGGGTGCAAGTTACTTATTTCGTCCCGAGAAGGAGTTGGCGCCCGAGCGTAGCGAGGTCGCTAATTCGAGGGACTAAATAAGTAACTTTAACCCCGAGGTAAGCACTGTGCTTTTCATTACGAATACAAGAAGATAGACCTAGTTTTTTTTTTAATAATTTGTCAGCTGTTAGTTGAAAGTAAAGCTCCCTAGGGATGAAAAGTGTGATACTTTTCAGCCCGCTCCTCAGGCAAGTTCAGACCTACTTTCAGAGAATGAGTAATGAAAAAGTAATTTGTAACTTTTAAGAATCAAATATCCAGTTTTCCGTTCTCATTTGCTAAATTTTGTTTTGTTTCAGTTATCAACGGGGACCACTTGTGCGTTGTTAATAGCAAAAGTCTTCGTTTTCGATGTAAGTACTACTTACCATATATTACTTGTAGCGACATCTATGGCGTCATATAAGAACTAATCTTGCATCGCGCAAGTAAAGTTCTCCGCGCGATTTCAACATTATAGAATAGAAACAAAGAAAGAAAAGAAAAGAAAGAAAGAAAAGAAAAGAAAGAAAGAAAACTATTTTATTTGGCATACACACTCGTAGATACACACAATGTAGTAACAACATGTAGACACTAATATTATATAAAAGAAAGAGACAACTAAAAAAGTGTGTCTCACGGTGGCGCCAAACAGGCCAAATAGCTCGAAATCATATTCTATCGGGCAGTTGCCCACCAGACATAAAAGTCTGTCTGGTCGGAGGACCCTCCCTTTTCAACGGAGGTTTGCGGAACTTACACTCTGTTCCGTCTACCTCCAAATACTTATTAAGTAAAGTTAATCAAGGTGGATCGATTCGAAATGGTGAGGGTCGCGGGAATCCGATGGTTGCGAGATGAACAAGACCAATCGTTGTGCCGACACTTGGGGAAGGCCTATGTCCCGCAGTGGACGTCTTTCGGCTAAAATGATGGCGATGAATATAAACTAGTGCTTGGCTGCGATGCCACCTGATGGTAAGCAGTGATGCAATCGTTGATGATGAGGCGCACTAGTTTATTAAGAGTTTATTCACTCTAGTCTTGTCTTTTTTTTTCGTCGATGGGAAAATTCATCTTATGACGAAACCCGCTCTTGGGTGGAGCGGGAGATAGTGTCAGACTCTTACTGACTAAAAACCCCACCCCGTTCTTTCTAGCCTTAAAACCGGGGCTCGAGTTTCCTTTCGGATAACCCCGGCCGCGGTAGGCTTCGACCCAGCTGGGCCCCTCCTATGGTAAGCAATGATGCAATCGTTGATGGTGAGGCGCACTAGTTTATTAAGAGTCTATTCACTCTAGCCTTGAAGACACCTAAATTATAATCGGTGGGGAAACCGCTACAGACAAATTGTTTAAGTCCTTCGATGTATGCGGTATAAAGGACATATTACAGCATTAGTTTTAGTAGGTACATGCGATACCCGAAAGACGTATCACAAAAAAATAAAAACTAACCCCACACATTTGCCCAACAGTGGCCCAACGCGGTGCAGCCGGTGTACGAAGTGTTCTTAATACTGACGTCGTTCACGCTCGCGTGGGGAGAGGCCTGGTTCCTGGACTTCAGGGTGCTGCCGCAGGAGTTCCAGGCTAAGACGATATTGGAGTCTATAGGTATGTATAGAAATTGTGTGATTTTTGCCTTCTTTTGGTGGGAAATCTATATATCAGAGTTATTTGTAAAACACTAGCAACCTCTCAGGACTGTATTAATCCCTACTAATATTATAAATGCGAAAGTAACTCTGTCTGTCTGTCTGTCTGTCTGTCTGTCTGTCTGTCTGTCTGTCTGCCTGTCTGTCTGCCTGTTACGCTTTCACGCAAAAACTACTGAACGGATTTAGATCAAATTTGGTAGGTAGGTAGAGAGACACTGGAATACCACATAGGCTACCTATAATTCCACTGCTGAGCACGGGTCTCTGCCCGCGCGATATAAACTGTAGTTCACGCGGGCCAAGCCGCGGGCGGAAAGCTAGTAACATCATAAACAACAACTTTTGTTCCATGACTTTTACAAAACATAATTCATTTACCAAAAACAAACCGTCAAGATTTCGTTGTTATAGTTTGTTAGTGTTTTACAAATAACCCACAGTATATAAAAATGAATAACTGTTCATTAGTCATGCTAGAACTCGAAAATGGCTTGACCGATATAGCTAATTTTGTCTTTAAATATTCGTGATAGTCCTGGGAAAGTTTAAATAGGAAAAAAAGGAAAAAAAAAACGGAATACAACGCCATCTTTAATTAAAATGTCATTTTAAAATGAATTATGCTGGTTCTGGTAATGCCAGTAGATGGCGTTATATATTGACAGTTCAGAAGGCGCTAGCTAGGACTGCGGGGAAGAAAAGAGTTGCCTACTCTAGCAAAATTGTTCCCCGAAATGCTAAACGAAACCGATTTTAACGGTAGTTGCAACACTTTTTGGAGAATTATGAGGGTAATGTGATTTTATTAAAAGAGAAGCAGGTCTAAAAGGAAGTTGTCAATGGAGTTGGAGAGGTACGACCGTACGATATTGCAGCGTGGCGTTTTCGGTATTTGAAAGAATTGCAGGACAATCGAAATGGTGCCCAGTGTCCTATACTTTCAAAAATAGTTTTAAGAAATAAAAAAAATATATAAGGCAATTGTTAAAAGTAACGAAATATCAGTTAATCTCCTTAATATTAAGTAACTAGCTTTTGCCCGCGGCTTCCCCCGTGTACAAAATCCCAGGATAAACAGTATCCTATGTGTTATTCTGGGATATGGTCTACTCGTGTACCAAGTTTCATCGAGATCCGTTCAGTAGTTTTTGCGTGAAAGAGTAACAAACATCCATACATCCATACATCCATCCATACATACAACTTTCGCATTTATAATATTATTAGAAGGATTTCATTGCTACAAATATAACAACACTGTTTTTCCGTATTGTCATTATTACGGCGAAGGAACTTTTTAAGTGAAACGCACTGTAGACCGACCCTATTCGTCAACAGCTAGGGATCCACGCGCTGCTCTGTGCGCTACTCAAAGACATGTTAGCAAACCGTAGGGGCCCCGCAGGGCACAGACGACAGGTGTGGTTTTAGTCTGTAAAAGTCTGACACGCCCTCCCGTTCCGCCCAAAGCGGGAGAAGTCATTGGATGGTTTATAAATATCAAATATAAAACTGGATGGAACCGGGACGCACAGGTTCGTTCATTGTGGCGACACTTGGGGGAGGCCTATGTCCAATAGTAGACGTCTATCGGCTGAAATCATGATAATGATAAAATTTAGAACGAAGAATCAAGAAATATTATAATGAATGGTAATGAGATATTGCATAATGACAGAAAAAAAAGTCGAAATGAGAACCTCTACTTTCTCTGAAGACGGTTAAAAAGAAATCAACAACATTGTATTACATTACAACACACTGCCATAAAATAGATAGGTACAGAAGACAATCTCATGTATGTACTTCACTTTTTATACCTACGCTCGGTGGACGCACACTAATGAGCGTTTGAGCCGGAACTGTTCGACGAGCGGGCCGAGGGCGAGGAGATATCGTGTCCGTGAGCGGTGTCTATGTGTGCGTTGTGAGAGCGCGCTTTGTATGTAGATTGACTTTTTACCTATATATATTACAACACATGGCATTCAAGGTTACCTAGATAAGATCTAGAATCTTGATAACGTGTCCTATTTTCATCTTTGGCGGAGCATAGCTTTGAATTTGATGGCTTTATCAATGATCTGTCAAGATTACAGCTGATGCAATTCAAAATTGGAAACAAAATTGTACTATCAGCTTGTATGATTTCACAAGATTGTTCGATAGTCCCGAGGACACGGTGGAGCATACAGTAGGGGTGTGCTCCGCTTGGGCAGAACACCGCCGTGACCTCGACGGGGCGCAGCGAACTCGCACCGGGCCGCGCGTACAGACAATGATCGGGAACGAGGAGTGACAGGCGCTAGCCTCCATTTGCGAGGCAGTAATGCTAGCAAAAGAGGCGGCCGCACACGCGAGGCAATGGCCCTTACGCTCCAGTCGCCGGGATTCCGATCCTGATTTCTAGCCACCGTAGGCTTGGGTGGAGCACCGCCGTGTCCTCGCGGGGGCGATCGGGGCGGCGGAGACCTCTTGCGCTGGGCCATATTTCAGGTCATGGTCGGGAACGAGGAATGGCAGGCGGTCGCCTCCTGCGAAGCAGGAGCGAATATAGCTAGCGAAGGAGGAGGCCGCACACGTGAGGCAACGGCCTTCCTCACGCCACTGCAGCCGGGATCTCGACCCCAATTTCCAGCCACCGTTAGCTTGCGGACTGCGAGCAACGAGTAACCGTAGTCTAGTAACCGTTCCATCCTGTCCAAGCCCGAGTCGTCAACTCGCGCCTCACGGAGATGTCAGCAAACCGTAAGGGCCTGCCATGGGTGGCGTCTCGTGGCGTGCTTCAAATATTTTCATACTTTTATACTTACCGCTCGCCGCACCGCGCTTAGCTCCCGCTCACAGCGGCAAGATTGTGAACGGGCCATTAAACACTCGGTGCGGTTGGTCTGCTCCTACTGACATTGAATAACATATTAATTCGTGTAATCATTTCTTAATTTGTTAAGTCTAACGCGAGTGGCAACTCGCTTCTCCTATAGAGCGAGAAAAAATATTTTTAACCGACTTCTAAAAAAGGAGGAGGTTCTCAATTTGGATGTTTCGTTTTTTTATGTTTGTTCATAACTTCGTCGCTTGCCAACCGATTTGAAAATTCTTTTTTTGTCATTTGGGAAGTATACCCCGATTTGAAAAATTCTTTTTTTGTCGGATAGGGTATACTTCCCAAATGGTCCCATATTCACCAAGTTTGGATCTGATGATGGAATCTTGGCGAAATCGAGGGAACTCCTCAAATTCAATTAAATATTTTAGTGAAGTCTGTTATTATTATTATTTTTAAAGGTTTTTTATGATTAAAAATAGAAGACTTTAAAACCGATCAACATCTCAAATTTCAACCATCTTTCTTGTCCCACAGTCCACCACAACGCGTCAGAACGCACCCCCCTTCTCCAACCACACACCTCCCAGCAACATTCAAATTACGCCGAGTCTACTGTGAAGTGGTTCTCTCCGGTAGAGACTCCAGAGTCCAGTCCGCGGGTCAGGAGGCCGGGGGAGCAGATCATACTGACGCAGGAACAGGTACGTGGTGAACTTAAGATACTGTACTACTGCGCGTTACTGTCGTACTACTTGCGTGGTACTATCGTACTATAAGCGCGATACTGTCGTACTATAAGCGCGATACTGTCGTACTACGAGTGCTGTAATGTCGTGTTATAAATTACGCTGAGTCCACTGTAAAGTGATTCTCTCCGGTGGAGACTCCCGAGTCCAGTTCGCGAGTCAGGAGGCCGGGGGAGCAGATCATACTGACGGAATTAGAATACTACTATACTGTCGTACTACGATCATGGTACTGTTGTACTACGGTTTACGATCGTGGTACTGTCATACTACTGCGCGCTACTGTTGTACTAGGTTCTAGTGTGGTACTGTCGTACTATAAGCGTGAAACTATCGAAACACTGTCATATTATTTGCGTGATACTGTCTTTCTACCAACGTGGTACTGTCGTACTGTAAGCGTGATACTATAGTACTACTGTCATACTACTAACGCGATGCTGTCGTACTATTAGTGCTATATTGTCGTGATATAAATTCGCCGAGTCGACTGTAAAGTGGATCTCTCCGAAGGAGACTCCCGAGTCCAGACCGCGGGTCAGGCCGGGGGAGCAGATCATACTGACGCAGGAGCAGGTACGTGGTGCTACTGGTGTGATTTTGTCGTAGTACTAGTGTGATGCTGTCGTACTAGTAGCGTGATTTTCACGTACTACTAGCGTGATACTGTCGTATCACTTGTTTGTTATTATCGCACTACTAGCGTAGTACTATTGTACTACTGGCGAAAAACTGTCATGAAAGTAAGATATTACGGACGTGATACTGTGATACTACTAGCGTGACACTCGTACTATAAGAGTGATGCTGCCGTACTACTAGCGTGACACTTGTACTATAAGCGTGATGCTGCCGTACTACTAGCGTGGTATGGTCGTATTACTAGCGGGATACTCTCGTACTCAAGTCGCGCTATTGGCGTGCTACTGTCGGAATACTGTCGTACTACATTTGCGCAACTATCGTACTTCTGTCGTATTGCTATCGTATTTCTGTCATACCATTGCCCCCTATACTATATTTGACCGCAATAATCTTATTTAACGATCGTAAATATGAAATCATTTGCCATATGCTAGTCTAATCTGCATTAACTAGGTCTTGATTAGTAAGAACTCGCCGCTGATCGCCAATTGACTTTAATTCTTGTAAATGAATTGTCCTTGTGTTTATTCCGACAGGTCGGCAGTTATTGGCATATTGTTTGACGTTTATTTATTAAATAATACATTTTGATACAAGTGGAAAAAATGTCTTTCCAAGTGTACCTATTGAAAAACGTCGTCGTTTGATACGACGTTTTTCAATACACTTAGGAGGAAATAATTAACTGGGGTAATTGTTGTATATGAATTGTCCTTGTGTTTGTTCCGACAGGTCGGCAGTTATTGGCATATTGTTTGAAATTTATTTATTAAATAATATACTTTGTGGAGAAAATGTCTTTGCATGTGTATTGAAAAGCGTCGTTTGATACGACGTTTTTCAATACACTTACGAGGACATAAGTAAACGGGGGCTGATATTCATTGGCGGGACTATCACGCGCACTTTTCCGCACTAGTGCCAAAAACAGTAAACTTCGTGTCTAACACCGTAGTGTGAGTAGGTGTGTTGAAAAATATAATTATTAACATTGTCTCATCAATCTAAACTGATTATTACATTTATTACATGTTGCTGTGTGTGTGTATGTGACGTAAAAGTAAACCTATACCAATAAAACGTCTTCGATTGTTCATCGCAAGGTCAGAATAGATCAAACACGACGTACACTGGCGTGCACAATTATTTGAACATTCTTTTTTTATTATTATTGATAGGCTTGCGTTTGGCCACCATCTCACCTGATGGTAAGCAATGATGTGGTCGACGATGGATTATCTTTTTATCCATTCCTATAAAAATGGATTGTATGATATTTTCATTACCTTTTTTTAACGTTGCCCTACATTAGGAGCTAGCTTTTGCCCGCAGCTTCGCCTGCAGCTTCGCCTGCGTACATAAAATATAGTCTATGTCACACACGAATAAAGCAGCTTTCTATCGGTGATTTTTTGCAATCGGACCAGTACTTTCAGAGATTATCTCCTACAAACAAAACAAACAAACTTTACCTCTTTATTATATTAGTGTAGATTACTCCCCTAGACTCGAAAAATCGATCTATTGGCTATACAAATTTTTGTTTCACGTTGGAATAGAACCCGCGTCATGCAGTGTAGCAGCCAAGCGTTTACTGAAGTTTAATTAAGTTAAAAGCAAAAATTCGTTGGGGCCGAAAGGTTCTGGAGTGACGACCGCGTTCCGGAAGACGCTGCATTAAAAGGTCTCCCACAAAGTTGGCCGATGACCTGGTGAGGGTTGCGGGAATACGATGAATGCGAGACGCATAAGACTGGTCGTTGTGGCGACACTTAGGCGAGGCCTATGTCCAATAGTAGACATCTTTCGGCTGAAATGATGATGATGATGATAAATTCAATCCATCCTTGGATTTCGCTTTGCTTTGAATGAGAGAACCTTCATTCAACACACATTTTAAGCACATAGAACTAAATAACAAAGTGTAGTGATAACGCATAAGATAAGATATCTGTGCTTGAGATTAACGCTTGAATACGCATATTATAAGTTCGACCATCTGTTAGAAAAACCATTAACTAATTCTCATACATTTGAACCTCTTACTAAATGTCTGTGTGTCAAGACGAATCATACGAGCCCAAACTCAATGGGGTTGTATCGTTTAATTACCGGGCTGGAGAGGGAGAGGGAGGCCAAAAAAAGATGGATGGATTGTGTGAAGAGTGATATGAAAGAAAAGGAAGTTAGTGATAGCAGGATAGAATGGAAGAATAAAACGTGTTGCGCCTACCCCAAATAACTTGGGACAAGGGCAGGAAGATGATGACCGAGTTTCTATGGCCATCTTTCAGCTCAATCATCATATCAGCTCCATGTCATAATAACTTTGCATTGTCAATTGACACATGCATGCAAAATTTCGGCTCAATCGGTAACCGGGAAGTGGAACAAGATGCAAGATTTGATTACAGACGTATGTCTGTATTTGATTATAGACATACAACATCGGGACAGGTGAAACTAAATAAAAGCTTGTAAAAACAATGCTGTTGTGTCAATAAAAAAAAAACCACAGAACAACCCAGAGCCACGGTAATAATATCATACAGTATTCCAACTTCATACAAACGGACGAAACGCGAGCTATACCTACGCGCCTCGGCTGTAGCATGGGCTCGGCATGTAGACAGTCGCGACCGTCGCAACTGTGCCGCAGTGACGAACGGACACGACGGTTTTTTTTTTTAACAATAATCGCGCGATTATTGTTAGTTTGTACAATTCAAAGTAAAGACGTGGTATTTTATTACATATTAATAATAGTGGTTTATTGTACTATGTGTATGAAAAATACTAGAAAAAGCATTTTATTTAAATCTACCAACCAAAAAGCAACACGAATTTTTATTGAACACTTCCTATTCAATCCACAAAGTATTTTGTTTATATAAAAAGTAAGTATATTTACAATCACAAAACTAAATGGAAACACAAAGTAGGCAAATGTAATTAGAATGCTGGAGGCGGGTAGCCCTATCGCATGTTTACGTACCGCGCGGCTGTAGGCATTTATTTCAAAGATACGGCCGAGTTACAATACTGTATGATACTATTACCGTGCCAGAGCCTAACTTAACTTCATCATCTTCCTGCCCTTGTCCCGTTTTATTTGGGGTCGGCGCAACACGTTTTTTTCTTCCATTCTGTCCTGTCACTCGTCACGCTATCACTAACAGAGCCTAACTTAACTTAATTTACAAAAATACTGTTGCATCGTATTTTCCAAAGCCTAATGTCCCTTCTTTAATACACGTGCTTTCAAAACTGGCAGGTAAACACATAACACGTGTTTCCTGTCCAACCCACAATACCGTCCCACTTATTTTGCACGACAGTGTAAAACAATTAGTTTATATTTGGAATACACACGCGTGGTAACGCAGTCGCGTACCTACCGTGGTTTGAACACGGCGCGTCATTACTAAACAGAAAACGAGTGAAATAAAAACGTGAATAACACAGAAATCTGTACATTATACAGTAAAATAATAATCGTTTTGTTATCTCGAAGATTTTTGTTTCTTTATCGTGGTACAGTTGTTGGAAACAGTGTTTTGTAATAAATGTTTTGCTGTGCCATTTTTTTTGGCTGCATGTGACTGGCCTTCGAATTGTTTATTTTGTTTTTGTTTACTAGCTTACTTGGTAAATGTAATTCCGATATATAAATTACTAGTTTTTGCCCTCGGCTTCACCCGCGTACATAAAATATAGCTAATGTCACTCAGGAATAAAGCAGCTTTTTATCAGAGATCAAAAAAAATTCTATCGCTTGGTAAATGTAGTTCCGTTATATAAATTACTAGCTTTTATACGTGGCTTCGCCCGCGTAAATAAAATATAGCCTATGTCACTCAGAAATAAAGCAGCTTTCTATCGGTGAAAAAAAAATTTCGCTTTCGGACCAGAACTTTCAGAAATTACCTCTTATAAACAAAAAAACAAACTTTACCTCTTTATTATATTAGTGATACTTAGATATTAAAAAAAAAAACTTTTTAATTCAATTTTTTTGGTGTTTTACTAAAAATATCATCGGGGTTAGTTAGAATAAAGATTTTATAGTTTAAATTAAAAAACGTAAAAAAAACCCGACGAAAAATTCCACCACTGGGGAGTCCAGAATCATGTACTAAATGATGTTGATAAATGATATTTATTATTGCAAATAGGTTTAAAAAACACTTTTACACGTAAATTTTTTTTTTCGTCTTTTAAGCTAGATGAGGCCGGTGATTCCTAGCTGGTCACCCTGAGAAGAAACACCAAAAAAAAAGATAAATAGATACATAAAAAGATAGATGGATAGATAAATTTTTTATTGTACACCAAAAATAAAAAATGACATACATAAGAAACTTAAAATCTATTCTATAAAATATTTTTTTTTTAAATTTTTTTTTATCTATTCTTTTTTCTTAAATTCTATTTTAAAGTCCATACAGTAAATATGTAATGGTCAAATCACATTCAATCACTAGATCCGTGGTATTCGTTTGTGCGTCGATGTACCTGTTTTCAAAGTATGCAACTAAATGCCATCGAGTGCACTAGCATGGGTCGGTCGTTGACCTGCAAGGTCTGCGATGCGATCTTTACGATGACACTAGTGCCCCGCCCCGGCTTCGTTCAGGTGCAAATTATACAAGGTGTAAGGGACAGCCCTCCGCAAACTTAAAGGGCTTGCTCAGTTAACTGCCCCCGTTAGTAAAAAAGATGCATCTAACATTTTTTCCAGATTTGAGTTATATACATTGCCGGAGGAAAACAAGGCGCATCTCCCTGTATTTATAATATTTTGCTAACTGTCTCCAGTGCGGTTTTAAAACAAGGAAAAAAGCCCCAATTTCCCGTTTCATTCATTAAAACATTTTTTTTATCCGTTTTCGTTTTTGTTAGATACGTCTTTTTAACTATCAGGGGCAGAGTAGACGAAACTGAACAACCTTAAAACATTTTTTTTTCAGGAAACGAAATAAAAATTCGGCCTCTCCATACAAACTTGGAGAGTTTGTAAGGAGAGGCCGATTTTTTTTGTCCAATCAAGTTTATAATTTTGTATGGTGAGGCTGGTTTGTTTTTTAGTTTCCTGAAAAAAAATCTTGTGGAAGGATGTTCAGTTTCGTCTACCGAGCAAGTTCTTAAAGTTTGCGGAGAGCTGTCCCTTACACCTTGCATACAAAAATATTTCTCGTTTATTGCTCTTTTTCTTAGTGAAACCCGCAGCAAAATTTGTTGCTCGGTTTGGGAGGCATTAGTGGATAAACACACAGACACGCAAAGTTATTTTGTTTTGTATTATGTAGAGACAAAAATAGTATGTTGGTAGTTAGTATTTCTGTATGACCTAGTTAATTTGTTTTCTGATTTCTGATTTATCAGTGTTGACCTGATCAAAGGTTCTAGGCGGTAATACGGTTTCAAATAACAGTATAGGATTTACTAATTAGGTCTATATTGATACATTTATCTTTATATATATCACCGTAAAATTATAAATCCGGTCAGATTATAATCTATCTCGCGAGCTTGTAAACTGTCGAAAGATTGTAAACAGCTACTGATTACAATTTAACGCATTATTAGTATATATTTTTTACAATATCTATACACATTCATGACTAAACTGCTTTAACAAATAATAAGTCATGATGGGCGATTTTTTTGCTCTTGAGTCTATTTGTTACTGACGAATATTATACTAAAATATTAGTACTTATAATACATTGCATACTCTCATTAGTTTTATACGTGTGCCCCGGTCAGCAGGACCTTTCATCATTGACGAAACCCGCTCTTGGGTGGAGCGGGAGACAGTGTCAGAGTCTTACTGACTAAAAACCCCGCGCCGTTCCTTCTAGCCTTCATACCGGGGCTCTAGCTTCCTTTCGGATAACCCCGACCCCGGTAGGCTTTGACCCCGATGGGCCCCTTCTGTTGCTGACAACTCCTTGAGGCGCGCGGGAACAGTGCGCGCCGTCGACGCCTTGGCTCGGTCCGGACAGTTACCGGACGATCGGACAGCGAGCTACCCATAGCTCGCTGTCCACGAGCCTAGGTCAGCAGGACCTCGGCTCCATAACAAAAAGCCGCCTCGGTCGCAGTGACAAACTATCTCCACTTCTATCAAAATGTACTCTTTTATTATACTACTAGGTTTTGCCCGCGGCTTCGCCCACGTACATAAGATATAACCTATGTCACTCAGGAATAAAGCAGCTTTCTATTGGTGAAAAAATTTTAGCAATCGGATCAGCCCCCCTAGCCAAGTTACAACCGTTTTGCTTGCGTCGAACGCTTCGAGTTGACCTTGCCGCCAATTCTTTTGTTCTGACCACGTGAGTGAGCGTTGAGACGACGTCGTTCCCGTACGTTTGAAGTTTTCTACAAGCGTCAACTATTGCAGATTAGCAACTTGGCTAGGGGTACAGTACTTCTAGAGATTACCTCATACAAAAAAAAGTTAAGTTAAGTTTTCACAAAGTTAATACAATAAAGAGAGCTACCTACTAAGATGGCGCCAGTTTCAATGATTCCACATAGATAATGTGCAGAACTGTGTAGTCATTCGATATACAAAGCAGTAAAGATCACGCAATCGAAGCCACTGGCTACAGCTAGTGAATTAAAATGATTTGTAACAACTTTTCCACTCGACTGTACGTGAAGTAACGCCTGCAAGATAACACACAAACATACCTACGCTATACAAGGATATTTATGGCAGTTTATCTTTGTGTTCGACGCAGTGTTTACGCTTTGTTCAACCGTTAGAATAAAGTACACGTGTTAATAAAAATAATACGTATATACGCGAGCCTAATCAATAATAAAAATAAAACATAAATATTTTGACAAAGTAATATAGGTACATACATACAAGGAGTAAGGGACAGCCCTCCGCAAACTTTAATGGCTTGATCAGTAGACGAAACTGAACAACCTAAAACAAATTTTTCTTTTCAGTAAACGAAAAAAAAATCGTTCTCGCCTTACAAACTGTCCAATCAAGTTTATAATTTTGTATGGTGAGGCTGATTTTTTTTTTAAGTACGTTAAATGTACAGTAATAATTTTGGTTGTTTGTGTGGTTTTACTAAACAAAGGGATGAAAGGAGTGTAAATTAGTGCATTATTATTACGGTTTAAAAAAATAATTGCTGAAACCTACAAGTGTTATTCTATTGTGCTACAAATTAGAAGAGATCGATTTGATTTTGTAAAATCTTCACAGTAATCGAAACTAAAAAAAAAAACACTAATTTTTACCAATAACGGTTGTGTATCTAACAAACAAAAAACAATTCGTAAGTCCAGTGCATACAAAATAAACAAAAAAAGAAAACAAAAGTGCCAGTTATTTAAAAAAAAACAAAAAATCCAAAATGGCGGCTTCTCCCTCTGCGTTACCGCCGCTAAACGACCCAGAGATTGAGAAGCATGTGGAAGAACTGGAGAAGGCGAGCAGTCAGGAGGAGTATGAGGGTAAACTGAGTAAGATCGGCTTCTCAGTCGCCAACTGGATGAAGTTGCTGTTCAACCGTGCTGAGCCTGAGGAGTTTCATGCTGAGTGGTTGACTGTGAGTTTTTTCTTAATTCGAGTGCCTGTGGTCATAGTGAGATTTTAGGGTCACCAAGTCACCACTTCATGTAGGTTAGCAATTATTCAATATTACATTTACATAGGCAAGGGATTATATTTACACTAGCTTTTACCCGCGGCTTCGCCCGCGTTTATTAATATACTTTAATTCCTCTCTCCTTTTCTTTCCTCTTTCTCCCCCTTTTCTCACTTTTTTTTTAAATTAGCCTATGTCCGTCTCCAGGGTCCTAACTATCTCTGTACCAAAATCATCAAAATCGGTTTTGCCATTTACGCGTGAAGATGTAACAAACAAACAAACTCACTTTCGCTTTTACAATATTAGTAAGGATAATGAAACTAAATAATCATCAACATTTGTAGCCTTAAGTATATGACTGTGTTTTAAGACTTATGATAAAACAATATATTCATAAGAAAATTCCTATGTTAATTTATATCGCGTCATAATGACATAACATATGTCACTCGTACATAATCTTATTATTTAGTTGTCTTACCTTGAGAGACAAGATAACTATAGGTTTTTCTTACTGGTAAATAATGTTGTGAAAGTGGGCCAAAAGTATTTAATAGTATAAACTCGTTAAAAAATTGTCGAGAGTTGCCTAGTGATTCCCGGCCACGATAGATGCGGACTTGTAGACGACGAGCAATAGGTAGCTCGCCGTCCGTCTGTCCGATAAGGACAGAACCCGATTTTTCGACGGCGTGTGCCATGCCGCAATGAGATATCCAAAAAACCGTAAGGACTAGAGCAATGGGGGAATTTATGAAAAATACTAAAAAAAAAACATTTTCCTAGACCGTACAGAGTAACTGAAGGAACATAGTCAGGTTTTAGTCAGTAAAAGTCTGTTACCCTCTCACACTCCACCCTAGTGCGAAGGAAGTCATTAGATAATTTTTCACCTCCCAAAAATAAAGCCACGACCTTCTCACGATTTGTTTTAACCTTCTCTCGAATTTGTTTAAAATTACTGAAATATGAGTCCTGCTCATGGTTCATTGTCACAACAAATAAGCCGCGAGCTCCTCACGATTTGTTTTAACCTCCTCATGAGAGAAAGAAAGAAAGAAAAGAAAAACAGTTTATTTGCGCGAAAAAGACGCAATCTCGTGATATTATTATCAATTCTACTGGATTTATTATTTATATTTAAAATCTTGAGTGGTAAAATTGACTGTCCCCAATTGTTGAGCTGTATCCAATTTCGTGTGCCTGCGAAAAGTCCACGAACTCCTATAACCCCCTTACGTCCTCCTCTTCGTAGAACCGTTCTAGGTGCTAATTCTCCCATCCCGCGTCTATGCAAATTAATAAATAACTGCAGTGATCTTATTGATGTACACGCTGACTCACTTGGTAGGTTTAAAACAATTATATATAAAACAATTGTGAAACAGTTCGAAGTATAGGCTGGCTTTTTAACTTAGTTCTAAGTACAAATAATTTAGTTTGTTAGTTATAAGCGGTAATTATGTTTGGTGAGTAATTTAGTTTTAAGTAGGCAAAATAGTAAAGTTGCGCATGTTGTGCTTACCTGTAAGGAATTGCTGCACTAGTCTATAAGTTTAATCGATGTATTTTATAACTTTGTATGTGTGTAGTCAGTTGTTGGTGAGCCAAATAAATAAAATAAATAAAATATTCTTTCTTTAAAATTACTGAAACATGAGTTCTGACTCATGTCTCATTGTCACAAAAAGTCTTTTTATCGCTAGACTAGTCTAAGAATTAAAATATTAAGTCCATTTATCTTTGCTACTTAACTTTGATATAATATACAATGTATAATGCAATCGTTAAGGATAATGATTTAATCTAAATTTGACTGGCCTGTTGGTGTAGTGGTTAGTGGCCCTGACTGCTATGCCGGAGGTCGTGGGTTCGATTCCCACCCAGGATAAATGTTTATGTGATGAGCATGATCATTTAGTCTGTGTCTGGGTGTAATTTATCTGTAATATGTATGTATTTAGAAATATATAAGTACTAGTTTTTGCCCGCACGGCTTCGCTCCCGCTCTTCCCTACTGTACCCTACTATACCCTACTCTACCCTACTATACCCTACTATACCCTGCTATACCCTACTATACCCTACTCTACCCTACTCTACCCTACCAAACTTCACATAAACCATCTGATAATTAGTCCAAATAAAGCCTAAAAATTTGGTTTGGGTAGGTGAGCCCGTTCTTGAGTTATAAAATAACAACGAAAAGTGGCATTGATTTTTATATATATAGATGTTTATCAGTTGTCTAGTACCCATAACACAAACTGTGCTTAGCTTGGGACTAGACGGCGTTGTGTGATATTTGTGGAATATTATTATTATATTATAATACATTTTTCAGACATCACACCAATATTATAAAGGCGTAAGTTTGTGTTTATGTGTGTATGTTTCTTACTCCTGTGCACTCAAACGGGTGAATGGATTTAGATACACACTTCCGCTCCGCCCTAGAGTGGGAGAAGTAATTGAATGATTTTCCGTAAAAAAAGGCCGTTGATGTCCTATTGAATAGAACCACAGAACATATGAAGGAGGTTAGAATAGCTTTGTGGGCGGGGCAAGCGTGAAACTAGTAGGGCAATGCTCATAGTTCAACTACCAATAGCAAACTTGCGATCTAAGTGTGCGTGGTCTGTTAGTTGCGTAATGCGCGTTCGTATTGGTTTATTGCTTGTAGTGGAGTTAAAAGGGTGGGAGACAAGCGGCGACACTCGTTGTAGTACAAGTCGGAAAGTATTTCTTTCCTAACCTTTTTCATCTTTTCTATTAAAAGAACATTGACGTTACATTGATCCCCCCTGTTCTTGTCCCCAGATAGACGAATACAAAGCCCAAGCTCATGAGAGCATGCACCACGCCTGGCGGATCGTGAACCTGCCCAACTGGAGCCTGGAGAAGAAGGGCACCAAAGGAGACATCGTGGAGTCCAGGAGGACGGAGCAGTTCGGGAAGGTGTATAGGTTTACTGTGAGTATTATTATAGTAATTATTTTTCAATACACTTACTATTTTTTTTTTGTCTATGGGGAAAATCATCTTATGACAAAACCCGCTCTTGGGTGGTGTGGGAGATAGCGTCAGACTCTTACTGACTAAAAACCCCATCCCGTTCCTTCTAGCCTTCATACTGGGGCACGAGCTCCCTTTCGGATAACCCTGGCCCCAGTAGGCTTCGACCCAGCTGCTGACAACTTGAGGCGCGCGGGAACAGTGTGCGCCGTCGACGTCTGGGGCTCAGTTCATTACCGGACGATCGGACAGCGAGCTACCCATGGCTCGCCGTCCGCGAGCCTGCGTCTACGGTGGCCGGAAATCGGGATCGGAATCCCGGCGGTGGCGGCGAGGGCGCCGTAGCCTGATGCGGTCGGTCTCCTCCTTTACTAGCATTACTGCTTCGCAGAAGGAGGCGACCGCCTGCCATTCCTCCTCGCTCCGGACCGTGGCCTCGCCCAGGGCCCGGCGAATACATTTACTCGATAACTGCTTTTAGGCACGCAATTTACTGTTTTCCACAATAGTCATCATCATCATCATCAGCCTTTTTAATGTTCCCACTGCTGGGACTCAGGCCTCCTCTCTAGGAGAGGGAATGGGCCGTAATCCACAACGCGGGCCCAGTGCGGGTTGGTGAATGTCACATGTCTTCGGATTTTTGGTTCTAGGACATGCCGGTTTCCTTACGATGTTTTCCTTCACCGTTTTGAGAGCAGTGGTGATGAAATAAATTACACAAAGTAATGCGCCTGGCTGAGTTCGATCAAACCCGCGACATTCAATTCGTAAGTCGGGGCCATTACCACTCGGCCACCACTGCGTCCACAGTAGTGCGGAAAAGTATTAGCGATCGCCCCCGCCATAATTTATTATATTTATCGAATCAGGCTATGCGATACATTAACTAGTGCTTGACTGCGATCCCACCTGATGATGCAATCGTTGATGATAAGGCGCACTAGTTTATTAAGAGCCTATTCACTCTAGCCTTGAAGACAGCCATTTCATAATCAGACTTGAAGATCGCAACAGCCAAATTGTTCCAGTCCTTTGATGTACGGGGTGTAAACACGAGGGGAAACGCTTAAGCGGGAACTACACTTGACCTCTCCACAGATGGGGGTTCTTGGACGGCCCCGACCCTCAGTATTTGTGCGGCGTCTCTCCGCAGACCATGTCCCACCCTCTATCCGCTTAGCTCGCTGTCCGACCGTCCGGTAACTGTCCGGACCGAGCCCAAGACGTCGACAGCGCGCACTGTTCCCACGCGCCTCAAGGAGTAGTCAGCAACAGCAGGGGCCCAGCTGGGTCGAAGCCTACTGGGGCCAGGGTTATCCGAAAGGAAACTCGAGCCCCGGTATGAAGGCTAGAAGGAACGGGGTGGGTTTTTAGTCAGTAAGAGTCTGACACTATCTCCCGCTCCACCCAACAGCGGGTTTTGTCATAAGATGATTTTTCCCAACGACAAAAAAAAAAACCCAAAGATGAGAGGAGTACTCCATACCCGATCAAACTTAGTGCACACACATGAACTACTCATTAGACGAGCAACTCTGTACGTAAATCAGGGGCTCTAGTCTGGGGGGGGGTTGTCAAAAGATGATTTTTTCCCCCCGTAAAAAAAAACCTCTATCCGCTTATCCGCATAACGTGCCCTATTACTAGTACCCCTACTAGCCAAGTTGTTAATCTGCAATCGGTAACGCTAGTAGAAAGCTTCAAATGTACGGTAATGACGTCATCTCAACGCTCAGTCACGTGGTCAGAGCAAAAGAATTAGGTGCGTGACCAACTCGAAGCGTTCGGCGCATGCGAAACGGTTGTAACTTGGCTAGGGGGGGCTGTTCATGTAGAATTCTAATGACAGCATCAGTGAACGGCATTGCCGTGGCCGAATACTGGGTCAGGCATGGGATTTAATTAGTTTTACCATCGACACGCTAAGAAGAAGAAGACCGACGCACACGTGGGCAACGCCTGATTTGTACTTAGAGTTTCATCGCGTGGCGAGGATCTAATGTAGCTCTACTAGTCTAGTTGCCATATAAAATGTATGGAGATCGACGCGCCCTGATCTATGCAGATCATACGTGCCCCACGTGTGCCCAATTTAGAGTGACCTTCGATCCGTAGAGACAATCTAACATACAAAGCAACGCACACATAGACACCGCTCACGGACATGATATCTCGGAGCGCCTCGGCCCGCTCGTCGAACAGTTCCGGCTCAAACGCTCATTAGTGTGCGTCCACCGAGCGTAGGTATAAAAAGTGAAGTACGTACATGAGATTGTCTTCTGTACCTATCTATTTTGTGGTAGAGGTGTCAACAATGTAAGGGTACTCGCGGTACGTCGGGTTACATTGTAAGAAGTCTTTGTATTTTGTAGTAGGTAATTAACTGATACTGTATCGCAATAACAAGTGTTCTAGTTGGGATTATGAGTTATCACTGTATGATAGGTAATTAACGTCATAATTAATTCTAATTTAAGCGGATTAGTTTTATTTTATAAAGGTTATGGCTAGGTCAAGTCACCGTGATTGATGCCACGTAGAAAACAAAACAAGCAAGCACGCCAAGCCTCAAGTATTTGTTTGGCCAACAGATAACACTAGTTTACACGGTTTCATACCCCAGCTAAATTTGTTTAAATTATTATTTGTTTAGGTAGAGTAATCCAGAGAAAAATAATTAAAAAATTCTGTCACGTCTGCTTTAAGATTTTTTTTTTTATAACATAACTAGCTTTTGCCCGCGTGGCTTCGCTCCCGCTCTTCCTTACTCCACCCTACTATACCCAACTCTACCCTACTCTACCCTACCCTACCCTACCCTACCCTACACTACTCTACCCTACTCTACCCTACTCTACCCTACTCTACACTACTCTACCCTACTCTACCCTACTCTACTCTACCTTACTCTACCCTACTACTCTACCCTACCCTACCCTACCCTACCCCACCCTACCCTACCCTACCCTACCCTACTCTACGCTACCCTACACTACCCTAATTTTTTTTTCCATAAGAACCTTCTCCTCACAATAACAATCACAACAAAAAAAAATCAGCCAAATCGGTCAAGCCGTTTTCATGCCAAGTCGTGACAACGGAAAACGGGGGTCATTTTTATATATATAAGAAGAAGAAGATATTGGAATATTTACAAAAAAAAAAAAAAATAAGAATGGCTTATTTTTGCCTTCTTTTTATATTTATTTGGATCAGTTTCTCTTATGATGGACCAACAGTAATCCCCTAACATTTTTTCACCCCAAAATCCCCGATTACGGTATTCAAAAACCTTTAAATCTTGGTGATAACGCTCCCCTTGTTCGTCAGTAATACTTCCTAAGTTTCCTTAAATGTGAGTGCAGGAAACGTAACTTTAATAACATGTTAACTTCTGTTGTATGTGTATATGTCGAAAATATCTCAATAAATCGGCCACAATTTCTTTGCAATTGTTTTTTTTTACGACTCTACAATGGGGCTTCTCTTTTAAAAAAATATAAACTGTCCTCAAACGTAGGAACAACGATCACCACTTCGTTTTAGACTTTGACTCGACAATTAAATCAATCTGAAATAAAATATGTAACGTTTGACGCGAACTAATGTACACTAAACTTTTGTCACATAGTAGGGAAAATGAAAAAATAAACTGACTGCAGAAAAAAAATGGAACGTGATAGAATATTTCTGTTGACATTTTTAGCTTTAACCCTTCAGATACCGTCAATTAGAGACACAATAGTAAAACAATAGATGCGTGGCCACCGGTGGTCGCTTGGGGATTCATGAATTAAGGAAGGTAAGTTAACACAGATATACACATTTTCTTTCTGGGTAAAAAAAAAGATGAAATCTGTAAACTAGTGTAATTGTTTCGGGTCTAGGTATCTCGTGTATGTGTTTATTAAAGCACCCACAATACAGGAGTATTTCCTAGTGTGGGGTAATTAATAAATCCCCAAGCGACCACCGGTGGCCGCGCATCTATTGTCTTACTATTGTGTCTCTAATTGACGGTATCTGAAGGGTTAAGGACGCGTTTACGATTTGACGCGCATCAATTTTAGGTATAGAGTCTTACTACTACACGTGCACGGCTCACACACACAGCGAAATGCGCGAAGCGGCGAAATTATGAGTAACTTGACACGACTTGATACTTGAGCTTACTTTTATTTAATTTTTGCCATGTTTTTTTTTAACTTTACTTTAATTATTTTTCAAAAAGTTCGTAACGTGAAATGGTAACAAAAGTAGATACCATTTACTTAATTTCATTGGACATTGATTGACTGGTAAGCAAGTACTTGCTAAAGTACCTATGTATTTACAATTTGCGCGACAAGCTTTTTGAAAACAAATAATTAAAAACATAAGCTTATTTTATCTGCTGTATTTAGTATTTTTAACCGACTTCAAAAAAGGAGGATATTCTCAATTCGGATGATTATATTTATATATATTTTTTTATGTATGTTAGGGCATAACTCCGTCATAATATAGACGGATTTGCAAAATTCTTTTTTGTTCGAAAGAGGTTTATTCCGAAATAGTCCCTCATCAGACGGGCAATTCTCGTAATTTTTAGAACGTTCACAGTCTAATCTGTCTCAATCTGTCAAAAATACCTCTACTTTCCCTACATTTTGAAAATTGTTTGACATTTGTTTGTTGCCGTGATGAGACTGCGAATAGATTTTGAACGTTTTTAATTACGAGAATTGGCCTTCTGATGAGGTCAGAGAGTTGTGGGATTGAAGAGTTTCAGAGACAGACAACGGAACTCTTCAATAAATGCCAGCAAATCAACCGCAATTGCTGCTTTCGCATATTATGTATGCATTGTTTGCGTAATCACACAGTATAAGATCATGCCTTTACCCTCTAAAGGGGTACGCAGATGTGTTCAGTATACCACGGCACACCGTCATTTCTCTCAAAGTTGTTATTGGGGTACCTTTAATCTTGCAAGTAAATTCGGGCAACCTTTTTTGTTTATGAATTGATTTAATTAACCGACTTAATTTAGATTAAGTATTTTTTTTATGTAGGTATGTTTAGATGGATTTGCAAAATTCTGTCATTTTTTAATGGATAAGCTATGCATGCTCCAGGGGTAGTATAATATAAATTTTATGAACTTTGCTTGGCCTACCCAAGCAAAGTTCATAGAGTTCATAAAATGTTGAAATTGATGATGTTTAATTTCCTGACTGACACATAGCAAGTAAAAAGTTTTAGGTACCTATATAATTTTGTTTTGTTATCAAATGGTTCTCGAAAACTAGAAAGAAAATACGTTTATTTGGCACATACATATAACACTGATAAGTACTTACAATTACTTTCAAGGTTAGGATTAGGTTCCAAACATTATTAATTGCTTCATAAAAAAAAAAAATTTACAGAAAAATTAAACCGACTTCAAAAAGTACAAAATAACTTTAATTTCGGAAGTCGGTGTTTCAATAGATATCTAATCTTGTCTCTTCGTTATTTAACAACTTTTTGAAGTCGGTTTAATTTTTTTGTAAAAAGTTTTTTATTTTTCACTTTTTAGTTATGGTAGCACCACTAAAAAGTACCTAACCTTCAGCTAAACATAAATTACCTTATAGCCAGAGTGCATCTCATAACGATTCTTATAATCCCAAATACGGTTATATTACATGAATTTACCCTCTCCCCCTTTCCCCTCCCCCTTTTCTTTCAGTCAGTCATCGACTACGCGTATAAACAAAACAATTTTACTTGTTACGACAATTCTGCTATGATTCTATGAGGAGTTCTGTTCCATATCTTCGAAGTTCATGATCAGATCATAACAATATTTCTATGGGACCAACTTGGAAGCATAAATTTCAATCAAAAAAAAATTTCAAAATCGGTCCACAATTGACCGAAATATCGGTGAAAATACATACAAAAAAAAAAAACATACATTCAGCCGAACATAGAACCTCCTCCTTTTCGAAGTCGGTTAAAAAAAAGTCGTTTGCATGACAACAAGAACAACCCAATAGATATTGTTTATCTGTCAAATTGGAATGGATTGCCATTCTAAGTGTGTTACGTAATTAGGATGCCGTACGAAGCCAGGTCAGGAGCTAGTAAATGATAAAAGAAATGAGTAAAACTTACGAAAGACATAAAAAAAATATCAAATTTTATTTTTTTATATTATTATGACAATGACAATTATAATATTATGATGAATGTTCCCGTAGTTCCATATTTCTTTTGAATCTCGTCTTAGGCCTTGGCATCTAAAACAAAAATTTTGTTATAAAAGGTATAAACTATACACACTCTTATCAGCTAGCTCTACTCGTCTATTAGTTCCAGTAGCAGTCTTCGAAGAACACCTGCAGGTATCGCCATCAAGTCCGGAGGTAAGGTCTCAACATAACTAACAAAACGAGCCCAAACTCGGCACACCTAGCTCTACTGATATAATAGTTCCAGTAGCAGTCTTCGAAGTACACCTGCAGGTCTCTCCATCAAGTCCGGAGGTAAGGTCTCAACATAACTAACAAAACGAGCCCAAACTCGGCACACCTAGCTCTACTGGTATAATAGTTCCAGTAGCAGTCTTCGAAGTACACCTGCAGGTATCGCCATCAAGTCCGGAGGTAAGGTCTCAACATTACTAACAAAACGAGCCCAAACTCGGCACACCTAGCTCTACTGGTATAATAGTTCCAGTAGCAGTCTTCCAAGTACACCTGCAGGTTTCTTCATCAAGTCCGGAGGTAAGGTCTCAACATAACTAACAAAACGAGCCCAAACTCGGCACACCTAGCTCTACTGGTATAATAGTTCCAGTAGCAGTCTTCGAAGTACACCTGCAGGTCTCTCCATCAAGTCCGGAGGTAAGGTCTCAACATAACTAATAAAACGAGCCCAAACTCGGCACACCTAGCTCTACTGGTATAATAGTTCCAGTAGCCGTCTTCGAAGTACACCTGCAGGTCTCTCCATCAAGTCCGGAGGTAAGGTCTCAACATAACTAACAAAACGAGTCCAAACTCGACACACCTAGCTCTACTGGTATAATAGTTCCAGTAGCAGTCTTCGAAGTACACCTGCAGGTTTCTCCATCAAGTCCGGAGGTAAAGTCTCGACATAACTAACAAAACGAGCCCAAACTCGGCACACCTAGCTCTACTGGTACATTAGTTCCAGTAGCAGTCTTCGAAGTACATTTCAGGTCACTCCATCAAGTCCGAAATAAATATGAAATTTATAAGTACATATAAGAAACTGTGAATAAAATCTTACCTTGGTTGTCCGTAGTCCGTGCAGAATGCGTGAAGGATCAAGTTTTTTAGGTCAAATATTTTGTATTCGTACAGCGATCTTTTCCAATACGAGGAGCTGCTTGCAAGCGTCACAGTGTCCACTCACAACGGCGGCCGAGCGCAGACTAAAATTTCATTACAAATTTTTGTGCAATAAATCAAGACAGTGACCAGTAAAATAACCCTTATTTCAATCCAATAAGAATCACATGTTACCGCTAAATATGTGAAAAAATAAGACTCAATTTTATTTTTTTTCTGTGGCGTATTGTAACATTTTGATAGTTTTTTTTGCTACCTTTTTGAGTTGAACATGTCTTCTTACATAAAATATTTTTAAATACATAAATTTATGTTATTAAATAAAAGAAAAATCTCCCTAAAGTCAGTACGATGTCGTCGAATTTGTGGGAAGAGGTAACGGAAATTATTTTTTACAATATTAAAAACCAAAATTTTCGAATAAAAAATTGCTACCATTTGAAGATTAAGGAGTAATCTATCTGTGGTAATTATTAGTTACATTTGGTTTTGTATCATTTTGCCGCAAAATGCACCGAAAACTGCTTATTTTTGTCAGATTCGTAAACGCGTCCTTAATAATAATATATTCCACCTATCACACAACGCCATCTAGTCCCAAGCTAAGCAGAGCTTGTGTTATGGGTACTAGACAATTGAAAAAACATACTTATATATTTCTAAATATATACATATTATAGATAGAACACCCAGACACAGAACAAATGATTATCCTTATCACACAAACTTTTGTCCTGGGTGGCAATCGAACCCACGATCTCCGGCATAGCAGTTGGGGTCACTAACCACTAGACCAACAGGCCTATAAGAATATATGACATTATTTTTTCACACCTTAATCCTAATAGCAATAATAATATTATTTTCAGGGTATGGTAGAAGCCCCACCGAAGTTTTTATACGAAGAGTTTAAGGACAATATCACTAAGCTACCAGAATGGAACCCCACCATTTTGAAGAGTGAACTCATAAAGGTACGTGCTTAGTTTATAACCTTACTAGCTGCTCCCAGCGGCTTCGCCCGCGTGATTGCAGAAATTTATCCCAAGGGAACATACTTCCGGGATTAAAAAGTATACTTGATGGTACATAATTATAATACACTAGCTGCTCCCAGCGGGTTCGCCCACGTGATAGCAGAAATTTATCCCAAGGGAACATACTTCCGGGATTAAAAAGTATACTTGATGGTACATAATTATAATACACTAGCTGCTCCCAGCGGGTTCGCCCGCGTGATAGCAGAAATTTATCCCAAGGGAACATACTTCCGGGATTAAAAAGTATACTTGATGGTACATAATTATAATACACTAGCTGCTCCCAGCGGGTTCGCCCGCGTGATAGCAGAAATTTATCCCAAGGGAACATACTTCCGGGATTAAAAAGTATACTTGATGGTACATAATTATAATACACTAGCTACTCCCAGCGGCTTTGTCCGCGTGATAGCAGAAATTTATCCCTAGGGAACATACTTCCGGGATAAAAAGTATCCTATGGCCTATTACAGGACATGGTCTATCCGTGTACCAAGTTAAGTTTCATCAAAATAGGTTTTGCCATTTAGGCGTGAAGACGTAACAAACAAACAAACACACTTTCGCTTTTATAATATTAGTAAGGATTTATTTATTTACAATTTACTTGAATAACATTACAGCCTAAATTAATGCGTTGTACAGAAACTAAAAAAATAGAAGAAAAACAAAAAGGCAAAAATACACTACCACTAAAATAAAAAATATCCCGCAAAACCAAATTGAGTAAAAAAAGGTTTACTTCTTTTATTTTATCCACGGCATGTATAGTTTTTATAGTCCATCTTTGAGATGTCTGTTAAATATCGCTATCTGTGATAAGCCTGCCATTGTACCCATAGATTTAAAATTCTGTAAAATTGATACTATTTTGGTAAACAATAAAGTTTATTCTATTCTACTCTATATTAGATACACTGACTTCTAAATGTTTCAGTAACCAATATAAAACCAATAAAAGGATTTATTAACTTTTGAATGGTTTAATACTTTTTAAAAATATATCATCGTTATTTAATAATAGCTAACGTTATCTCTGTATATTACAGGAAGTAGGTCCCGGCATAGACCTGTCGTACCAGGTGACGGCAGGAGGTGGCCGGGGCATCATAGCGCCGCGCGACTTCGTCATCCTCCGCTGCACCGCACCCCTCTCCCGTGATGGCCAGCCGGTCACGACGGAGCCTTACAGCTACATCAGCAGTGGAGTCAGCGTCACTGTGCCTGGCTACCCACCGCATCGGGACCTCGTCAGGTAACGTGAAGAATCTATAGCCGGTGAGCTGGCTAGCTTCAAGGACAGCTGCCCTAAACCCCCCTCTTTCGTGATGGCCAGTCAGTCACTACAGAGCCTTACAGCTACATCAGCAGTGGAGTCAGCGTCACCGTGCCGGGCTACCCGCCGCATCGAGACCTCGTCAGGTAACGTGAAGAAACCACAGCCGGTGAGCTGGCTAGCTTCGAGGACAGCTGCCCTAAAACCCCCTCTCTCGTGATGGCCAGCCGGTCACGACGGAGCCTTACAGCTACATCAGCAGTGGAGTCAGCGTCACTGTGCCGGGCTACCCGCCGCATCGGGACCTCGTCAGGTAACGTGAAGAAACCACAGCCGGTGAGCTGGCTAGCTTTGAGGACAGCTGCCATGAACTCTCCCGTGATGGCCAGCCGGTGACGACGGAGCCTTACAGCTACATCAGTAGTGAAGTCAGCGTCACCGTGCCGGGCTACCCGCCGCATAGGGACCTCGTCAGGTAACGTGAAGAAACCTTAACCTTACCAACAGCGACGAGGAGCGAGGAGGAGGCTGATCGCATCAGCATTCCGGTCCCGACTTCCGGCTACCGACCGTCCGGTAACTGTCCGGGCCGAGACCACGACGTCGACGGCGCGCACTGTTCCCGTACGCCTCAAGGAGTGGTCAGCAACATGAGGGGCCCAGCTGGGTCGAAGCCTAATGGGGCCAGGGTCTAGTTCCGAAGGGAGGCTCGGCCCCGGTATGTATGGCAAGAGATCTCGTCAGGTAACGTGAAGAAACTATAGCCGGTGAGCTGGGTAGCTTCAAGTTCATCTGCCCTGACTCCCCATCTCTCGTGGTGTCAGCGTCAACGTGCCGGGGTACCCGCCGCAAAGGGACCTCGTCAGGTAACGTAAAGAAACTATAGCCTGTGACCTCACTAGCTTCTGGGACAGACCACAGCGGCAAAGTTGCCATGATAGACCGCAGCGGCAAGGTTACCTAATATCTATGATAGACCGTAGCGGCAAGGTTGCCTAATATCTATAAAAAACCGCAGCGGCAAGGTTGCCTAATATCTATGATAGACCGTAGCGGCAAGGTTGCCTAATATCTATAAAAAACCGCAGCGGCAAGGTTGCCTAATATCTATGATAGACCGTAGCGGCAAGGTTGCCTAATATCTATGATAGACCGCAGCGGCAAAGTCGCCTACTGTAACAGAACAAAAATTATTTATTTTTTGCAATAAACGTGGGTAAATACAATAAAATAAAAACTCAATTTATTATTTTTGTTTTCAGAGGTCAAAACAAGGTCGGTTGTTGGTTCCTGAAGCCGAGGACCGTACAGACTTCGGGAGGCAAGATTGAGACGCACACCATGTTCCAATGGCTTATGTGCTGTGATCTTAAAGGTAAGTACAAATTGCATAATAATCGTTTATCTATAATATAAAAATGAATCGCAAAATGTGTTGGTAAGCGCATAACTCAACAACGCCTGGACCGATTTCGCTAGGATAGAGTAGGGTAGAGTAGCGTAGAGTAGGGTAGAGTAGTGTAGAATAGGGTAGGGTAGAGTTGGGTATAGTAGAGTTGGGTATAGTAGAGTGGAGTAGGGAAGAGCGGGAGCGAAGCCGCGCAGGCAAAAGCTAGTTTCTTATACATATTTACAATTTTTAACACATCGTTTCAAATTACTTACTAACTTGCAATGATATTACTTACATCAGTTAGGAAAAAAAATTACCTATCTTGTAATGTAAAAATGAGTGTTACATGAAAGAGAGTGAAGAGTGAAAGAGTATGAGTATAGAAGTGTGTAGTGAGTAAGTGCCTCCAGGGAGTAGCCCTGGCAAGGTACGTGTGGTGAGGAGTGAGAGGAAAGAGTAACAGAAAGAGTGTAGTAAATGTACCTCCAGGAACTAGCGTAACGTACCTGGCAAGGTACGTGTGGTGAGGAGTGAGAGGTAAGATAGGAGTGATAGAGGGGAGTTCTAGGAGGGAGAGGAAAGAGGTGTAAGTTATAAGAGGTTGAGTGAGTGAGGAAAGAAAGAGGGCGAAATAATAAATAAAGATATGAAATAAGAGTTGAAGTAATTATTGTGAAGTTATATATGTAAAAACTGTAAATATTCAAAAATAAAATATTATTCATTTTGACGGAAAGAGAAAAATTGCATTGAATTCGGTTGATTGGCCAAATTATTGATACACATTTACAAACCTTCTTTTCAACACATTTCTGTCTCAATTCCAGGTAAAATTCCTCAATTCGTACTGGACGCGGCGTTCGCAACGGTAATGTTAGACTACATAGTGCACGTCAGGAAGTTCGCAGCTGAGGCCAAACAGCAGGGGCGGTTCTAGACAACCATCCACTCCACACAGTGAAGCAGCAACCAAGCGCTTCGACGCTACAACCAGCTGCTTCGGTAATACGGATGTGCTTCGGAACCTATAATGGTTACGAAGCACCCTAAAGCTATACAGTTGTAAGCTTTGCAACCAAATGCTGCGGCGCAGTTCCCATCAACTTTAGTGTTTTTTTTTTTTTGTGAGAAAAGTCAACGACTGATGTTTTTACAGCTAAAGATGAAATACCTCTAATGCTTCTAAAAAAACTGTTCCCTATTTGTGAGATAGCAACTATACTATCAACATCCATTATAAGTGGTCTTATTACTACTATTCAGCAACCAATGACTTAAAAAAATTGTGAAATTGTAACCTTTTGCTTCGATAATATTATCATCGACTTTTTGAAGCCAAAGAGAAACGCTTGTGAACAACCATATGCTTCACATTTGGCAACCAGATGCTTCGGTGGCTTATGATATGAGAAACCAATTTCTACGGTTTTTTTTTTTCAAGACTGGTGCTATAAAACCAAATCTGCCAATGTGAAATGGTTGTTAATTTAACCTGGTTGCAGGACAACCAGTACCTACAATTATTATGAAAGTAACCATAAGAAAAACCAGATATTTTAATTTAAAGTGAAACATACTAATCGTTAAGTTTTAACGCATCCGCCATTTTGTTATGTAAAACTCTTTAACGACCAATTTGTAGAATCATATTAATTTACGTAAAGATTTTTTATTTTGTAAAATATCATTTTATTGTGTAAATATTTTGCTAGAGATCAATAAATAAATGTATTGTATAATTATCATGTTTTCACATTTCACTTAGAGAGTTTAATTTAGCTAGAGAAAATAAATCAGCAGCTTTGCAAAGCTATTCCGTGCAAATGGGTCATACGATTCTATAATGGGTCATTCGATTCTATAATGGGCCATTCAAATCTATAATGGGCCATTCAAATCTATAATGGGCTATTCGATTCTGTAATGGGCTATTCGATTATATAATGGGCCATTCGATTCTATAATGGGCTATTCGATTATATAATGGGCCAATCAATTCTATAATGGCCCATTCGATTCTACAATGGGCTATTCGATTCTATAATGGGCCATTCGATTCTATAATAGGCCATTCGATGCTATAATAGCCCATTCGATTCTATAATGGGCCATTCGATTCGATAATGGGCCATTCGATTCTATAATGGGCCGTTAGATTCATACGAGTATTCTAATACTTTAAATGATATTTATTTTGCAAATCTATAGATTCCATACAAAACTACGATGTGGTATGACGCCCTGTCGCATGTCTGCCCAGACCAGACACTACACCCGTCTGGTCGGAGGATTTTCCCTTGACAATGGAAATTTGCAGGGCCTTTAACCCTTTTTCGCATACCTCTAAAGTTTTATATATTTAAGAGACACATTCTTACATATTATAAAACAAATTTCCCCATCTTGTCTGTCTGTCTGCATGAACGTGATAAACTCAAAAACTGCTGAACAGATATTCATACAGTTTACACTAATGAACATAGAGATTCATAAGGAAGGTTAATATTTATATTTCCTGGCCAGACCTTAAAAATTAATCACTACAGATATTGTCAGGTAAAAATGGCCAGATCGATTTTTTTTAAATTATTACCTATTGATAGGCTTTTTTTTACGGTGGGCAAAAATCATCTTATGACAACCCCCGCTCTTGGGTGGAGCGGGAGATAGTGTCAGACTCTTACTGACTAAAAACCAACCCTGTTCCTTCTCGCCTCTTCATACCGGGGCTCTAGCTTCTTTTCAGATAACCCTGGCCCCAGTAGGCTTCGACCCAGCTGGGACGTCTTGGGCTCGGTCCGGACAATTACTGGACGATCGGACAGCAAGCTACCCATGGCTCGCCGTCCGCGAGCCCGCATTATTGATAGGCTCGCGATTGACCACCGTCTCACCTGATGGTAAGCGATGATGTGGTCGACGATGGAGCACACTTGCCTAGAAGTAACCTATACTCTTGACTAGAAACCCCAAAGGTGTACCCAAGTTGTGCCTTTCTTTAGACTTTTTATTATCATAGAAATCCTACATCAATGATATGGCCAAACGAGGATTGATATATCATCAAATGTTAACGTTTAAACGATCTGGCCAGTTTTAGTTGGTCATATCATGAAGTGATCATTTCTAAGATCTTGCCAAGACATATACATGCATACTATAGTAAATAAAAGTCGAGAATAAAAATAAAAAAACAAGTTTTAAATGAAAAAAAAAATTTCATAGCAAGCTTTTATAGCTCGGTAGTCCTATATAATTAATACTCGTCAAGACAAATCATACGAGCCCAAACTCGATGGGGTTGTGTCGTTTAACTACCTAATTCCTATAGCCACCTTCCGGTTCCATTATCAGATCAGCTCCTTGTCATAATAATTTTGCATTGTCATCTGATTTACACATGCATGCAAAATTTCAGCTCAATCGGTAACCGGGAAGTGGGTCAAATTTAATTTACAAGATTTGATTACAGACAAACATTGGGACAGGTGAAACTAAATAAAAGCTTGTAATAAAATATACATCCATCTGTGATATATGGTCAGTTTCTGAGTAGAAAAAGATTAGACAGCTTACAATATAAATAAGTAACTCTCATGACAAAATTAATGTCATTCATTGAACGAATGAAAGAGTGAACGATTTCATTCATTCGTTTTAGGGTGATTCTTTGAAACCGCGAGAACGTCTCATTCATCTGGCCAAGCTTTTCTATCTATCTATTTTGTGTTGTAAGCCACTGAGCGCAAACGAGTGCCTTTGATACATTTAGTGATCGGAGAAAACTAATATGCAAATAAAATTATCAAATTGTAAAGAAAAAACTAGGCTATACCACAGAAAAGATGAAAGAGGTAAAGGAAATACTATCCGATTTGTACCTTCCAACGAGTGTCGCCGCTTGTCTCCCACCCTTTAACTCCACTACAGGCAATAAACCAATACGAACGCGCATTACGCAACTAACAGACCACGCACACTTAGATCGCAAGTTTGCTATTGGTAGTTGAACTATGACCACAAGACCATTCTGACCTCTTTCGTCTGTTCTGTGCGCCAGACGAATGAGATACCCTCTCGGTTTCAAAGAATGATCCTTTATTACCTTATTGGCAATTAGGGTGTGAAACCAAATAATTTAAGGTATTTATAAAATATTTTTTATATTGACTGACAAAAGCAAATGTATACAACATCATTATTTTCAGTATATGCGAAACCTGAATATACTCGTAGTTTGCTCATAGACCATGACGTTTTAAGTAAAATTGTTTCTTGTTTCAGTGTGGGTAAGAGATGGCTAGACAATATGTATAGCTCTGTCTCTTAACCACACCGAAACAATAATAAAACAACCTAACATTGAACATCATGGTAACCCGAATCAGTAACTGAATTGATCCCAACATTTTTTACACCATGTTAGTTTTTTTCCTAAAAAGAGGAAAGGTTGGACGCCACCGACACTAAGTACAACATAGGTCACGGCAGGTCATAGCCGGTATTAGGCGCTAACGCACAGCTGGGTACAAGAGCAAAACAACTTCTCAGTCTCAAGCCCGGTGACCATGAATTTATGCGGACGACCAAGTAACATTACTTTGTGATTTTTCGTGATACAGTTATGAAATTTTGTACATAAATTCTTTACATAAAAATACTAGACACGTGTTTCAGGTTTCGCATACTAAATATAATTTTTGTATATTATAATATAAAGATATTAAATTGTATAATTATATTTTGAACGCAGACTGTATCTGGACACTGCACGCTAATTGTTCGTACTTGTCTATCTACTAGTATTATAAAGGGAAAAGTTTGTATGTGTGTGTGTGTGTGTACGTTTATTACTCCTTTGGGCTCAAATAGCTGAACTGAGTTTGATAAAATTCTGTACATAGGTACAGAAGTCAATCTACATACTGTGCGCGCTCTCACAACGCACACATAGACACCGCTCACGGACGCGATATCTCGGAGCGCCTCGGCCCGCTCGTCGAACAGTTCCGGCTCAAACGCTCATTAGTGTGCGTCCACCTAGCGTAGGTATAAAAAGTGAAGTACATACATGAGATTGTCTTCTGTACCTATCTATTTTGTGGCTATACTTCATTTGTTTAGGTAATTAACTAAAGGTCAACAATGAGGAAAGAGTGAATGATAATTATAAGATAGAATGAATGAATGAACCTTTTAATATTAGTGTACAAATGAAGCATTTTATATAAAAATCAGGGAATTAAAAGTATTCACATCGTCTGAAAAATCACCTTGTATATTGTAAAAAAAAAATTTGCTCTATGCTTTGTGCAAAATAGAGTAATTTGTACAAATTCGACCAGCTTAGTATTTATTTAGATAAAGAAATTATAGCTTAGCATAAATATAGCATAATCAGACTTTTATTGTTCCCACTGCTGGGACTCAGGCCTCCTCTCTAGGAGAGGGAATGGGCCGTAATCCACCACGCGGGGCCAGTACGGTTGTCGCATGTCTTAGAATTTTTGGTCCTAGGAAATGCCGGTTTCCTCACGATGTTTTTCTTTACCGTGTTGAGAGCAGTGGTGATGACATAAATTACGCAAAGTAATTCGCCTGGCTGGGTTTGAACACGCGACCTACAACTCGTAGGTCGAGGTTGTTACCAGTGGGCCATCACTGCCACAAAATATATAGGTACAGAAGTCAATCTACATACTGTGCGCGCTCTCACAACGTGCACATAGACACCGCTCACGGACACGATATCTTGGAGCGCCTCGGACCGCTCGTCGAAAATTTCCGGCTCAAACGCTCATTAGTGTGCGTCCATAGAGCGTAGGTATAAAAACTGAAGTACATACATGAGATTGTCTTCTGTACCTATCTATTTTATGTCACTGCTCCCAAGAATTTAATGTTATAGTTTTGAAGTGGCAATGGGCAGTCACATTGCTCGCAGAGCAGATAATTAATGGAGACGAAAGGTTCAAGACCTTGACCGTTTTGTTTCTCTTCCGTCGATCGTCTCGAGTCGGCCACATCTCCTTTTCCTTTGTTCTGACCATGGACTGAGCGTTGAGATTACGTCAGAACAAAGGATTCGGAGGCGTGCCCACCTGGGGTGCCACGACCGGAAAGTATTCCAACGCTCCGTGCGTTGGAATACTTTACACTAGGGATACTGATGACCAGGTGAGGGTCACGGGAATCCGATGAATGCCAGACGCACAGATTGCCCTTTGACGCCAAGAGCACACTTGCTTTTTTGACGTGGCATTAAAAAAACACTTCTGACCAATTCTTGCTTCATGTGGTTTCAACCAATTCACAGTTATGACCATGACAAATATAAATATAGGAATAATATACCAAATTAGAATACATATTAATTTGGTATATTATTCCTATTACTGGCTCAGTTGGGTTACTTTGGACTTGGGGTAAAACTTTGACCCAAGGCTTACTTTGACCCTGGGGTAAACTGTGGCTCAGGGGTATACTTTAGGCCCAAGGGTTACCTTGGCACTTGAGTAAATTTTGGTTCAAGGGTTACTTTGACCCTAAGGTAAAATTTGGCCCAAGGGTTACTTTGACCTTAAGGTAAAATTTTGCCCAAGTTGAATAACCAATAGGAACACGGCAGACTGTTTATTGCATGTCTGTTAGTTAACGAATTTGGACCAAAGTTGTACTACAGGGCCTAAGTAACCCAATTTGACTTTATAATGTATTTATTCAACCTGGTCTGCTAATAAAATACAGTACATAGTTATAATAAGTTAATGTATGTTAGATGTAAGGTAAATAAACGATTTTTATACTGTATTACTGAGTTATTAATTTGAATACCTACCTGACCTTGATCATCAATGTTTGATTATTATGGAACCAAAGTTATCGACATAGCCCGAAGAATCACCAAGCTTAAGTGGCAGTGAGCAGGGCACCAGTGCCGGCGTTAGGGGGGGAGCACGATGGGGCGACGGCCCAGGGCGACAAATTCAGGGGGACGCTAAGGTCTGGAGTTGGAGTCTCCTGCCTCCCCTGGTGTAAAGCCTCAAAACTGTGTTCTACGCTTTATGCATATGCATATTTTCTATTGAGATTATTTTTAGATGGATTTTTTGAGGGTTTGTGGTCGAGGAGCGACTCGGACGATATCGTTAGAGTCGCTCCTCGACCACAGCTTACGATTGGTGCGATACTTCCACCTGAGCGCCACAACATTTTCGCCCGGGGTGTCAATGGCCCTTACGCTGACACTGCAGGGCACATTACTGAACATTGCAGATAGCTGAACAGATAGATGGTCGATGGGGCCAAAAGCTTCTGGAGTGGCGACGACTTGCTCCAGTACATGATCAGAGCAGCGTTGGAAGGCCTGCCACAAGGTGGACCGATGACTTCGATGAAGAATTTGATGGATACCAGACGCACAGGGCCTGTCGTTTTGGCAACACTTGGGGTAAGCCTATGTCCAGCAGTGGGACATGCGACAGAGGTAATGGTGACGTAATCACCATCCAGACCCCCCCCATCCTCCATGTCATCAAAAATAAGCAAAGCAAAGACCCCCCACCCTCTGTAGCGCTTACGTACCTACATACCTAATACTTGAATGCCAAGCATTTAATTCCATTTAATTCATTAAACCCCGAGCGTTCGCGCACCCATTGTCTTTCTATTGCGTCTCTAATTATCACAATTAAAGGGTTAAAACCTATAATAAGAATCCTGAAGGTTACGGTGGAGGTGTACTCTGCTTGGGTGGAGCACCGCAGTGTCTTCGTGAAAGCGATCGGTGGCGGTGACCTCTCGCGCCGGACCCTGGTTCTTCAGGCCATGGTCCGGAGCGAGGGGGAATGGCAGGGTCGCCTCCTGCGCAACAGTAAAGCTAGAACTACATTAGACCGACGCACGTGACCACGCGAAGGCGTTGAGATGACGTCATTCCCATACATTTAAAGCTTTCTATTAGCGTTAACTCTTGCAGATTAGCAACTTAGCTAGGGGTACAGGTCAGGTGCATCAATGGTGCCACGGTCGCCACGGAGCCATCGGATGCCATCTATGGATGACTAATTATCATATAAATGTGTTCGATAAAAAAATAAAACTACCAACATGGCTATGATTTGTACCTACCTAAAAAAAAATGGGTCAGCGTGAAGCACTTCTGTCTCTACCCACCCAAAGGTACCTACTTAAATTAACAATGTATTAATTCATGAATCCCCAAGCGACCACCGGTGGCCGCGCATCTATTTTCTTACTATTGTGTCTCTAATTGATGGTATCTGAAGGGTTAAACGTAGGTAGGTAGATGTTTTCATTTGCTAACGTAGTTCGTAGTGCGTCTGTGTGTTTGTGTGTGTTTTTGTATTCATCAGTTGTCGATAGAATACAGCAGAGATTGCGAACCTTTTAGCCTAGAACTACTTACATTAATAGACGGAGGCAAACGTAGACCACGCCTGATTTGTACGTAGAACGACGCCGCGTAGCGTGGATCTAGTGTAGCTCTACAAGTCTAGTTTCCTTATAAATGGAGACCGACGCGCCCAGATCGGCGTGTGTCGCACGTGCGAGCAGTGTGCAGTGTAGTTCTACCTTTATTGGCAATCGTGCCATCAGTCTTATGGGTCATGAAGGACTGCTGACGAATCTTGACTTTACTTACTGGATAAAAATCAAACCTCGCTAAATGTTGTCAAACCTTGCTCGTTAAATGAACTCCTTGCTTGCTACACAAAATTAATTCAGCTATCGTCAGCTAGGAGGGGCCCAGCTGGGTCGAAGCCTACTGGGGCCAGGGTTATCTGAAAGGAAACTCGAGCCCCGGTATGAAGGCTAGAAGGAACGGGGTGGGGTATTTAGTCAGTAAGAGCCTGGCACTATCTCCCGCTCCACCCAAGAGCGGGGGTTGTCATAAGATGATTTTCCCCATTGAAAAAAAAAACCTATCGTCAGCTACGTTTATTCAAATAAAACTAAACTGACATCACAACTGACACAAATGACTTCGATGCGAAGTATCATTGTTGTGCCCGAATTATTTCGTCGCGTGTCACCACCGACACTCGTGCCATAGGTTCACCATCCCTCACCGACAGTAGCGTAACTATCTATATAATCAGAGGCCCGTGGCAATTTCATTCATCACGGGGCCCCAGAAAAATTATCACGTTGCGATTTAATTTTTCCTAAATTTTGTAAAATAAGTCGAGGTAGTTCGTCTAAGCTCACGGTCAATCGGACCAGGGGCCCTATCAAAATGGGGGCCCGTGGCATTTTGCTAACCTTGCCACCCTATAGTTCCGCCACTGCTCACAGAGTACTTTGCAATATACCCGTCCCTGGACTAGAGGAACACATACTTACCTACCTACTTAGGTAAGGTACCTTTCATGTTTACCTAGCAAAGAAACAAATGAGCCCGATAAGGGCTTATTATTGATAAGTTACGTTTCGACATTTCTTAAAGAAACACACCAGTCCTGAAAAGAACCTTTTTAATAACGTTTCGACATCATCCATCAAAGAAACAGGAAGCCTTGCAGCCCCGAGAAGGGCTTTGTCAAAAGCTGCTTGCCTAGCTAGCTTCCTCCTTTCTCATATCTATGCTACCCACTAGCTAGCTAACTCTCTACCCTAAGTACTCCACGTCACACCGCGTCTTGTCTCAGGCGTGCTCGTCGCACTCTCTGCTACCCACGTCCTCCACGTCATACCGCGTTTCGTCTCAGGCGCGCTCGTCGCACATTCTAGTACCCAGGTACTCAACGTCATACCGCGTCTTGTCTCAGGCGCGCTCGCTGCGCACCCTGCTACTCACGTACTCCACGTCACATGTCAGGCGCGCTCGCCACGCACCCTGCGCGCCAGCTGGACGTCCTTGGGCATGATGGTGACGCGCTTGGCGTGGATGGCGCACAGGTTCGTGTCCTCGAACAGCCCCACCAGGTAGGCCTCGCTGGCCTCCTGCAGCGCCATCACCGCCGAGCTCTGGAAGCGCAGGTCCGTCTTGAAGTCCTGCGCGATCTCCCGCACGAGGCGCTGGAAGGGCAGCTTGCGGATGAGCAGCTCGGTGCTCTTCTGGTAGCGGCGGATCTCTCGCAGCGCGACGGTGCCGGGCCGGTAGCGGTGCGGCTTCTTCACGCCGCCGGTGGCCGGCGCGCTCTTGCGAGCCGCCTTGGTCGCCAGTTGCTTGCGAGGGGCCTTGCCTCCTGTGGACTTGCGAGCTGTCTGCTTCGTGCGCGCCATCTTGTTGCGCAACTGTCTGTTCAATAACGTCTGTCTACTGTGTGAGCGATGTGACGAGTTGCGACGCGAGCGAGTCAAGCGTTGTCTTTTATAGTTTTGCACGTGAAGATGTGTGTGGAGTGGGGACTCTCGGTAAATTGACGAGTTTGCGGGTAGTTTTAAATTATTATCTGCATGAGATACCCGCAGTATGTAGATGTGAAGATGTAGGAATATTCCGCTAAATTCCCTTTAATGTAAAGATGATTTAATAATTGTTGCCGAGATATAACAAAGCCCCTCTCTGTAGTTGAAAGAAACTGACTGACTGACATATCGACGCACAGTCTAAACTACAGGGCTTTGGAACGTGAAACTTTGCACAATGTTTCTTTTTATGACGTAGGCTAGCACTAAGAGAGGGATTTTCCAGAATTCACATCCTCAGAAACAAGAATATACGACATCCACCAGGATTTCATTTCAGGATTTGATATTCCTGATATCCTCATTTCCCTGCGATGTATAAGTATGTTTTTTGTATCTTATTTTCTCGTTAACATACAAGTTTGATTTTTTCTACAGCTTCATGAGACCAGAGTTGAATATATAGTTTTAATTTCGAGTCGATACCTCAAGGCGTTCTTGAGATAAAGGGTAGACAGACAGCAAAGTGATCCTATAAGGGTCTCGTTTGGTCATTTTGAGGTACGGGACCCTAATAAAAATGAAGAGATCTATGAATTATTAAAATAAAATGTACCTTACTTCAACACTTAATTATAAAAAAAAAATACCGACTTCACTAAAAAGTTGAATTGAGCTCCTCAAAGCTCGCCAAGATTCCATCATCAGATCCCAACTTGGTGACTATGGGACCATTTAAGTAGTATACCGTTTCCAACAAAAAAAAAAAAAACAAATCGGTTGGCAAGCGACGAAGTTATGCGCGAACAAACATAAAAAAAAACATACAAACATCCGAATTGAGAACCTCCTCCTTTTTTAGAAGTCGGTTAAAAATCTAACTTCAACACTTTAAAATACATACCGATCCTCCTCCTTTATTTACTAATACTTAAGTATATAAAACAGAAAAAAAAATGTTTCTACCTACTTACGTCTGTTATTATTGACTTTGAAACCTGCATTCAACCGATGTGCCCCAAACCGGTTTCCTTACAAGATTATAGACCATCAAACCAAACAATAAAAAATAATGCTAATTTTCGTTTTTTCAACAACAAATAAAACGTTATTTTATTGATTTCATACTCATTTCGCATCCATCGGCTTCCCGCAACCTTCACTAGGTCATCAGACCACCTTGTTGGAGGCCTTCCAACGGTGCGTTTCACGGGAGCGTTCGTTGTGGCGACGCTTGGGGGAGGCCTATGTCCAGCAGTGGACGTGTATCGGCTGAAATGATGATGATGCTGATGATACTCATTTCTACCAGCGCACAACACGACGAGCAGCGAGTACCCACCCTTACGTTGTTAAAACCTCTACGGTCCGGACTAAGCGTTTCGCCTCATCGTTTACCTCGAACAATTTGCCTACTACAGTTTTCCCGTCCAATTATTCGTGTCTTTAAGTTAGGAGTGGCAAAGCTTTTAATAAACTATAGTGCGCCTCACTATCAACGATTGCATCACTACTTACCATCAAGTGGGATCGCAGTCTAGCACTAGTTTATATAAAAGCTCTTGCGAGTAGGTATCTTGGTCCTCCTTGCAGGTGCAGGCTCGCGGACGGCTAGCCATGGGTAGCTCGCTGTCCGATCGTCCGGTAATGGACCGAGTCCAAGACGTCGACGGCGCGCACTGTTCCCGCGCCTCAAGGAGTTGTCAGCAGCAGAAGGGGCCCAGCTGGGTCGAAGCCTACTGAGGACAGGGTTGTCCGAAAGGGAGCTCGTGCCCCGGTATGAAGGCTAGAAGGAACGGCGCGGGGTTTTTAGTCAGTAAGAGTCTGACACTATCTCCCGCTCCACCCAAGAGCGGGTTTTGTCATAAGATGATTTTCCCCTTCGACAAAAAAAAAAACCTCCTTGCAGGTCGACCTCGGCGGCGTCGTCCATCCTCAGGTAGTGAAGACCCCCATGAAAATCCATTCACTAGTTTTTTAGTTGATCGCTAACATACAAACAGACAAACACAGTCGGTTATCTTTGTTTCACATCATTAAGCATTCAGAATTTGCTTCCACATTAATTCTAGGCACCTACCCACGGCAACCGCACACAAAGCGACAGATCGCGTGCACCTAACCACCACGTAGGTGGCGTATAATGCCTAATTATAACTAATAGGTAGTATTGAAGCCTAATTAGCAAACCAAGACCACCTGTTGGCTGGTGGTAGCTTCCTGTAGGGCGTCAGGTTATGTGGCAGGTCGGGTCTGCGATACTTTTTATTGCAAGTCGTAAAAAGTTGTGCTTTTTTTTTTCGTCTAGGGAGGTTGTAATGGCCGTTTATTTACCTATTACTAACGAATAGGTAGGGTGTGGGTTGCTACGCTAAAAAAAGAACTTTTTTATTGATATAAATTCACAACAGCAGTTGTGGCCGAGTGGTAACGGCCCCGACTTACGAGTCGCGGGCTCGAACCCAGCCAGACGCATTACTTTGTGTCGTTTATTTCATCACCACTGCTCTCAAAACGGTGAAGAAAAACATCGTGAGGAAACCGGCATGTTTTAGAACCAAAAATTCGAAGACATTGTCATTCACCAACCCTCACTGGGCCCGCGTGGTGAACGGATTTTCATGCGGTCTATACTAAATGTACTGCACTGCCACACAAGCCGATCTGGGCGCGACGGTCTCCATACATTTTATATGGAAACTAGACTTGTAGAGCTACACTTGATACACGCCATGCGACGTCGTTCTACGTACAAATCAGTACCCCTAGCCAAGTTGCTAATCTACAATAGTTAACGCTTGTAGAAAGCTTCAAATGTACGGGAATGACGTTGTCTCAACGCTCAGTCACGCGGTTAGAACAAAAGAATTGGCGGCAAGGTCAAGAAAGGCTAGAGGGGCTGGACTTGAACCACGCAACATGACGTCGTTCTATGTACATATCAGGCGGGTTACAAGAGTTTTTTTTTTTTTTGTCGACGGGGAAAATCATTATTGACAAAACCCGCTCTTGGGTGAAGCGGGATATAGTGTCAGACTCTCACTGACTAAAAACCCCGCGCCGTTCCTTCTAGCCTTCATACCGGGGCTCTAGTTTCCTTTCGGATAACCCCGACCCCGGTAGGCTTCGACCCAGATCAGTCCGGCCCGAGCCCAAGTCGTCGACGGCGCGCCCTGTTCCCGCGTGCCTCAAGGAGTTGTCAGCAACAAGAGGGGCCCAGCTGGGATGAAGCCTACTGGGGCCAGGGTTATCTGAAAAGAAGCTCGAGCCCCGGTATGAAGAGGCTAGAAGGAACGGGGTGGGTTTTTAGTCAGTAAGAGTCTGACACTATCTCCCGCTCCACCCAAGAGCGGGGGTTGTCATTGGGTGATTTTTGCCCACCGTAAAAAAAGCTTATTTAGATATTTATTATTCATGAGGATGACTTTGGTGAGCAACAGTAGAAGAGCCAGTTGCAATCAATCACAGAGTGTTTTGTAGTACTGGTCTATGTCAACTTCACGGTCCAGTAACCGCGATTTTATTTTATTAAAAAAAAAACCTTGTACCTATCTATTCAAATTTTGTTTTTGCCAGACCCAAAAGTTTAAAAATCAAGCTTTATTTTATTTTATGTAAGTAACTTTGAAATAGTTCTGTATCGTTATATTGTAGACTAGCCCCCCTAGCCAAGTTACAACCGTTCCGCTTGCGTCGAACGCTTCGAGTTGACCTTGCCGCCAATTCTTTTGTTCTGACCACGTGACTGAGCGTTGAGACGACGACATTCCCGTACATTTGAAGCTTTCTACTAGCGTTAACTATTGCAGATTAGCAACTTGGCTAAGGGGCTAGATCTTAGAATTTATCACTTCATGTAGCCAACTAAAAACTGGCCAGATCTTGTAAACGTTAACGTTTGATGATATGTCAATCCTTGTGAAGCTGTATGGAAGTGTGCACACAAAACGATTTATGAATCAGCCGACATAAAAGTTTAGCTTCACACTGATTAAGCAACCAAACAACCTATCGGCCGATCTAAAGTCTGCAGATTGCGGGGTTTCTTAAAATAAACTTAGCCTTATACAAAAAAAACGTCATTGCATACTCGTCAAATTCTAAAGAAACAATTGGAACGTACGTTGTGGCGACGCTTGGGGGAGGCCTATGTCCAGCAGTGGACGTGTATCGGCTGAAAAGATGATGATGATGAATTGGATTATATTCGATCGGAATTTGATCGGGTTGAATTGGCTAGATTAAAAAGTTGAAGCTTTGTCTAAACTGTGCAATTTAAAAACAAATCCATTATAGTGCCACTTTTGTTAAAAGTGTACGATGTCATATCACACAACATCATTTAGCTAGCAGTTCAATCTAAAGATAAAAAGTTGTACATTAACTATTTAGTACCCACGCGTCTCATATTATCAAGATTTTCATTAAAGAACTTGAGGTTCAGATTTGGAATCATAATATTATCTCCACTGACAACTAACCATCGACTCATAAGGTAGCCAAAAAGCAACTAAACAAATATGAAACCATCACCTCTTTTATATGATTTAAACTCAACAAACATTTACAATCTACCCACATTTGTTCAACATTTCCCCAAATTCCTCGTTAAGGTAAAGTTTTCACCGATTTGACTGCACCAAAAATTTACGGAATTGTTTCTTAATAAAAATATACAAAATTTTTGTGAATACCCACAATGGCTTCAGAAGGATCAGATTCCGAAGGCTCAGACATCAACATACAGTCAGCATTGCCAAAATTAATGACCAATAAGAAAACGCCCAAGAGCCCAACCAATGACATGCTTGAAAAAAAAGCGGATAATAAAAAGTTATCCACCAAACTAATGATACTTCAAGCACTCGAGGATTTGAAAAGTCGAAAAGGCGTATCTATGTACGCCATAAAGAAGTACATAGCAGAAAGATACAACGTTGATACAGAGAAGATGAATTATTACATCAAGAAGTCAATTAAATCAGCTGTTGAAGAAGGAACCATTATTCAAACTAAAGGAATAGGAGCCTCAGGATCTTTCAAACTAGCTCCGGTCAAAGAGAAGAAGCCAAAAGCAAAGAAACCGAAAAAAGAAAAAACAGAGAAGACAAAAGAACTTGAAAAAAAGAAGAAATTGAAAGAAAAAACGAAGAAAACAGAAGAGAAAAGTATGAAAGTAAAAGAAAAATCGAAGAAACCGGAAGGGAAAAGCTTAAAAGCGAAAGAAGCAAAGGAAAATAAAGAAGATAAACCTATTAAACCTACTAAAGCTAAGAAGAAAAAGATGGATATTGAAAAGAAGCCGAAAGAAAAGAAAGATGGCGTCGTAAAGGCTAAGAAAGTTAAGATTACTGGTGACAAGCAGACTCCTTCCAAGAAGAAAGGTACTATGTCGAGGAGAAAAAGTATAGGTTCTATCATAAAGCCACCAAAAATGAAGCCTAGACCACAAGTATAGACACAAACTGACGTTTTTTTAATCATTGATGTTTTGTTGATTTTCTTATAAAAATATTTAAGCCAATAATGTTGATTTTTTAACTAAATTATTATAACTGATTTAAATTTTAATAATTGTTTTCTTTTACAAGTCCTTCAGTTAAAACACTGAGTACATATTTCTACAGGCTCGAAGATCTCATTTTCGAGTGCAAATATCTATTACTAGCTTTTGCTCGCGGCTTCACCCGCGTACTTACATAAAATATAGCCTATGTCACTCAGGAATAAAGCAGCTTTCTATCGGTGAAATAATTTCAACAATCGGACCAGTACTTTCAGAGATTACCTACAAACAAAAAACAAACTTTACCTCTTTATAATATTTGTGTAGGTGGTCAGTATTTTTTTTCTTGTCAGTTGGGTAAGTTATTAATTCATGAATCCCCAAGCGACCACCGGTGGCCGCGCATCTATTGTCTTACTATTGTGTCTCTAATTGACGGTATCTGAAGGGTTAAAAAAAAAACATTGCGTCTTTATAATATTAGTTAGTGTAGCTTAGCGTCCCACTCCAGCTTTGCACACGTGGGTTGAAGCAAAGGAGGAGGCCGACCGCTTCAGGCAACGGCGCGGCGCCCTCGCCGCCGGGATTCCAATCCCGATTTCCAGCCACCGTAGACGCGGACTCGTGGACAGCGAGCCATGGGTAGCTCGCTGTCCGATCGTCCGGTAACTGTCCGGACCGAGCCAAGACGTCGACGGCGCACTGTTCCCGCGCGCCTCAAGGAGTTGTCAGCAACAGGAGGGGCCCAGCTGGGTCGAAGCCTCGGTCGGGGTTATCCGAAAGGAAACTAGAGCCCCGGTATGAAGGCTAGAAGGAACGGCGCGGGGTTTTTAGTCAGTAAGAGTCTGACACTATCTCCCGCTCCACCCAAGAGCGGGTTTTGTCATAAGATGATTTTCCCCGTCGACAAAAAAAAACACGTGTGTTGAAACCTTTGAAGTTATCGTCTTTTCTCTCCTATAAATATGCAAGTATTAGTTTTTACCCGCGGCTTCGGCGCCCGCGTTTATTATTAATATACTTTGATTCCTCTCCCCTTTTCTTCCCTCTTTCTCCCCCTTTTCTCACTTAAAAAAAAGCCTCTGTCCGTCTCCAGGGTCCCAGCTATCTCTGTACCAAAATTTATCAAAATCGGTTTTGCCATTTAGGCGTGAAGATGTAACAGACAAACAAACAAACAAACTCACTTTCGCTTTTTTAATATTAAAGTAAGGATTGTAATACAACGTCACACAAAGGTCACATTACAGTCGACAGCGATGTGGAAGAGTTTCTTGACGCCATATTTTAGTTTGATTTTAGTTAGTTGTAATAAGCGTGGGGTAATTTTTACTGTAATTATAGTTATTTAGTTGTTTATAAGTATCTACACTAATATTATAAAGAAGGAAAATTTGTATTTTGGTATGTATGTTTGTAATGATTAAACTCAAAAACTTCTGTGCCGATTTCAAAAAATCTTTACCAATCCTCCATAGTTATTTCTTTTGGATTTATTAACCCACCACTTAACACTTAGCAAAAAATTTATTTTTAAATTAATTGTTAGTTTCTTAAAAACTATCAAAGTATACAGTATCTGTTTAACTTTTTGTAACAACTTTCTCGCGAACGAAGTCACTAGCAAATTCTAGTCTTTACATTCCATAATGAACAAAAACGCCATAGAACCTCCTCTTTTTCGAACTCGGTTAAAAATTAATTCAATTGACATCGCATCGTCCAACCCTCATGACGTCATGCAAACGATTTGTAGGTCATTAGTAAGTACTACCTAATAATCAATTATAGGGACAGTTATGGCGGGAAACGGGAAGGAACATGAACTACTAACAAGGTACAGTGTGTTTGGCTTTGTAACTGTTCGATCGAAATTGTTTATGGACGTGGGCATCCGAATTCGTTCGGCCTTTAGAACGTAAATAGGTTGAGTTACTTTTTTTTATCTGGTATAAACTAGTACTTGACTGCGATCCCACCTGATGGTAAGCAGTGATGCAATCGTTGATGGTGAGGCGCACTAGTTTATTAAGAGCCTATTCACTCTAGCATTGAAGACACCTAAATTGTAATCGGACGGGAAGACCGCAGCAGGCAAATTGTTCCAGTCCTTCGATGTACGCGGTATAAATGACGAGGCGAAACGCTTAGTCCGGACCGTAGAGGATTCAACAAAGTAAGGATGGATAGTTGCCGTACGTCGGTTTGTCCGATGGTAGAAATGAGATGGCGGAATCAAGTCGTGCAATTCCTGTGCACACTCTCCAAAATACAACACTTTTCCATTTATTTAATTACTGTACATACATACACCCCTATTTTAAATTTAGATAATTTGTTCAAAAAAAATGGGACTTTATACCTTTTTTTGGGGGGAAAACCTACCCTTACTATTTGTGTAGTTAAAAGTAAAAAAAAAACCGAAATCCTAAAATTGTCCACGAAAACTTTTCATACTTAATTGTCAAATTCATAATTGAATTCATGACAATTGCTACTAGAAAATACACGCACTAAGTTTCCCTTTTAATTTGTTTTCATAATCAATAAATAGCCTGTACAATAATTCCAACAGTTGCGAAAAGGCGATTATATTTGAGCATTTACATGATTTTCTCATCATCAATAATTGCAATCGACTGAAACGTGGTCACAAGTAATCACGACTCAAAAAACTTTAGGACTAGTGTTTTATATGAAATTTTTAAAGTAACTAAATTTAGTTACTCTAAAAATGCAATTAAAAATCTATCATATGACATTTTTATTTATTTTTTTTAGGTGGAAAAATCATCCAATGACATCCCCCGCTCTTGAGAGGAGGCGCAAGATAGTGTCAGACTTTTACGACTAAAAACCCACTCCTGTTTCTTCGTTGCCTTTCGTACTGAGGCCGAATCTTCCTTTCAGAAGCAGATCCTTGGCCCCAGTAGGCTTCGACCCTGCTGGGCCCTTACGGTTGCTGACACTTCCTTGAGGCGTGCGTGAAACAATACGCGCCGTCGACGACTTGGGTTTGGTCCGAAAGATTTCCGGACGGTTGGACGGCGAGCTAGCTATTGCTTACCATCAGTGGGGTTCGCAGTCAAGCACTAGTTTATCTAAACTCAATCAATCATAAGTTTGTTGTTTGTTTGTAGGAGCTAATCACTGAAAGCACTACAAGTAAGTTTTCACCGATGGAAAGCTGGGCTCGCGGACGGCGAGCCATGGGTAGCTCGCTGTCCGATCGTCCGGTATTGGACCGAGTCCAAGACGTCGACGGCGCGCACAGTTCCCGCGCGCCTCAAGGAGTTGTCAGTAGCAGGAGGGGCCCAGCTGGGTCGAAGTCTACTGGGGACAGGGTTGTCCGAAAGGGAGCTCGTGCCCCGTTATGAAGGCTAGAAGGAACGGCGCGGGGTTTTTAGTCAGTAAGAGTCTGACACTATCTCCCGCTCCACCCAACAGCGGGTTTTGTCATAAGATGATTTTTCCCAACGACAAAAAAAAAACCCAAAGATGAGAGGAGTACTCCATACCCGATCAAACTTAGTACACACACATGAACTACTCATTAGACGAGCAACTCTGTACGTAAATCAGGGGCTCTAGTCTGCTATTTTTATAAAATTGTAATTCCAACACGATGCCATTGTCATTTTGCTAAAAGTTCGTAATCTGTTAATTCATAATGGCCGATCATTGGTCGGTCAGTACTCAGTGGTCTCGTAATAGAATTGTGGTACGAGCTGTTGTAACGAATTAAAAGCAATAACTGCATAATGACGTTCTAATGGTAGGTCATTGAAAATAAAACTGACAAATATTTAGCAAATTACTACATACATCCGATTCATTTGTCATTATGTACGAGATTACCATTCTATGTCATTTCTTTTAATGGAGTGTCAGTGGTTGACCATTGGAAAGTCATAATGACGCCATTATATTAGTAGATTACCAAAACTTGGCAAAATCAACAATTATGAAATCAATAATAGACCATTCTGACACTATTGTAATAGCAGACTTGAGGCCCTGGAGTCGCAGTCGTCTAATACAGACATCATAATGCTTAAATTAAATAAAAGGAGGACCTAATCATAGACTAAACTGCTTTTTATAGTATTTTAAATATACTTAACATTTTGTATTTTTGAAAATAATATAACACGGTCGTTACAAATAAAATTAGTGGCGTAATATAAAAATTACAACGCATTCATTCATTGTAAAATGCACAGCCTGGATCATGCATGCATTTTCAAATGATATCAAAAAATAACTTGTTGGAAATTCGTCTGCTAATATAGATTTTAGGGGTGAAAGTTTTTACAGAAGTTCACAATTTTTCCTGAAGCAAAATTGCATCGAGCAAGCCGGCTTATTTTTGCTTTCATGGACATACATTTCCTCTTAAAAGCCACTGCTGAGCAGCGTTTTCTCAAGAATAGTTGGTGCCGTGGAAAGCGAGTAGGCCTTTGGTGTGAGAAGCAGCCTGTGTCGACACCTTTGCACATTCCATATGCCTAGTACCATCCCCATATGTTTGTAGCGACAACTATGACGCCACATAAGAACTACGAAGAAAGTACGAAATCTTGCATCGCGCAATAATAATAATAATAATAATAATGACATTTATTTCAGGTAAGATACCCATAAGTTAACATAAAAAAAAAAAAACACAGAAATACACACAAAACAAAAACAAAAACATGCTAATAACATTCATTCATTCCATTGTTGACATCACATTAAATAAATAAATCATAAAAATTCAAAATTTCGGATTGTAATTGGATCAATAATATGTCAATTTAAACAAATAAAATTATAATTTTAATATAAATTTAATCTAATTGGATTCAATGTCAAATATGTAAATTAAATAACAAAATAAAATATTATAAATTAAAATAATTTTTTTAAAATTATACTAGATTTATGATTTAATTATATTAATCAGATGTCACTTAAATTAAATTTACATGTATCATATACAGCCTGGATAATAACATTTTTCGTGTTTCTAATTCGGTCCATAAAGGAAGCGGCCCGCTTTCTCATTATTGCATAGAAGTCATCTACCCTATTCTCGGCGAACATGCCAGAAGCACTACACCGCCACGGCAGCTTGAGCATTGCTCTGAACGCGTTATTGTCAATCAAAGTTCTCCGCGCGATTTGAACATATACGACAGCCCAACATCAACTATCGGGCAGTAGCCCACCAGACTATAACACCTGTCTGGTCGGAGGATCCTCCCTTTTCAAAGGAGGTTTGTGGGACTTTACTGTCTGTTCCGCATACCTCCAAATGTTTGTTAGTTAGTTTTTTAAGATTGTTTCTGTTTTTGCGTAAAGAAACTGTTTTTCTTTCTTTGTAATTCGGTGGGCTGTGCTGGCGCTGCTGCTGCGGCTGCTGAGACGCTCAAACGGCGCAAATACTGTAACCTTATTGGTAATTGCAGTTTTGAGCAGTTTGAGGTCGAAACGTTTAGTTGCGCGTGTCCTTTTCAAGATTTCAGGCCGACTAATCTACACTGAGTGACCTCAGGGCTGGCTCGTTCTTCGTCCAAAGATGCTAATTCAACGTGACAATCGTGATCTTCGATGTCAATCTTCTGGGTACATTTCCGGATGACAGCTACGTAGAAGAAGGAGTACTTCGACGCCTGAGTGTATTTTGGGTTTTTGTATACTTACCTGTATATAGTTCAGTCTAAATTAATACTTATTTATCAAATCAAATCAAATCATCTTTATTGTGGATCATAGGTAATTGTACATTATGGTGTTAGTGTAGGTACAGATGGTGTTAATGGTATTTTTACAAACAGCTATGTCCTACCCTGAGAGCGTACAATACAATATTTATATCTATACTAAATTAACATGCATGTCTACAATAATTATATTACATTGCAAAATTATTATATCTTCACATATTTGATGGAATAACAAATTTTAATAGACAAAAAGTTTTAATGTATAGACTCTCTCCTTCGTTATGTTTTCCAGAGTTCATCATGTATCAATACAAAACGCATCATGACCCAGGCAATTTAGTAATAATTAAGTTTCTTAAAAGTAGTCGTAGTAAAAAGTAGCATTTATCTAGCTCGTTTATTTTTCCCACGTGGAACCTGCATTTCTTCACATGTAATGGAATTTTCTGGATATTGGATGCAGTCTGACCCACCTCTACTGGCGTTCTGGAAGTATGCGTTCGTCTCTCCAGGAGCTGAAGCTGTTATGAAGGATAAGTAGGTCCACCTCCTCCCCAATGATAAAAACTTGATGGAAAGATGAGTTTTGCGACCTCTGTGGGAGATTTACCTATCTTTGACTTGCTGTATCTTCGCAACCTGTGGACATAGTTTGCTCAAGTTCTAACAAAAGTCTTTATTTTACTATAAGAAGATAACTTGAAAAATGCTTCGTTAGGGTAGTTTTTTCGAAAAAACAAACATTGGCAAAAAACGCAGTTTTTCAAGCACCACAGGGGTAGGACAGGGTTTTCAGGGTACAGGAGGGGCCCAGCTGGGTCGAAGCCTACTGGGGCCAGGATTATCTGAAAAGAAGCTCGAGCCTCGGTATGAAGAGGCTGGAAGGAACGGGGTGGGTTTTTAGTCAGTAAGAGTCTGACACTATCTCCCGCTCCACCCAAGAGCGGGGCTTGTCATAAGATAATTTTAGCCCACCGTAAAAAAAAGGGTTTTCAGGGTTGCAAACTTGGGTATTAAACAACTCTCAAGGAACCTAACAACTTATAAAAAAATCGTAGTTGCCAGTGCGGCTGACAAGTTCGCGGCCTAAGGTATTACTGACAAATAACTCAATGTCCCACTACTAATATCTACCACTAATTGCGGGACTCATTGTTGTTATAAGTACTTTTGGAATAAGTAACAACACAATGTTAACGGAAACTGGAAATACTTGCAATTTGGAACTTCACGCTGTGATTAAATTCCATAAAAAAAAAACGCCCAAAGACATTTTCGAAGAGGTCTAGGTGACATCAGTTTTTCAGGATTCTGCACCTTCATATATGATGTTTAAAAAATAGGCTGGGCTATTTCAACAAGGCAGAGAGGCATGTGAAGATGACCCGAGCCCGAGTCGCTCTGAGACAGTCTTGACTGAAGAAAACGTCAAAAAAGTGGAAAAATTTGAACTGGCTGACTGCAGAATTAATTTGTGACAGATAGTAGAAGAGCTACAGAATAGTAAAAAATTAATTGGAGAGATTTTGCATAATCATTTACTTATGAAAAAAATAGTGCGCGTTAGGTACTACAAATGCTCACACCGCTTGATAAGCAGCGACAATTAGGCAGCTGAAAAGATTTTTTGGAGTGGTGATGGTGACAGGCTGAGCTGGATGAAATTTGTAATCGCATTGTAACCGTGGATTAAACATGGATTCGTCAGTGCTACCCCGAGTCCAAATAAAAGTCGATAAATTAAATAAAAATAAATTGACCTCTGAAGAAATTTAAAGTGAAAAAGTTGGCATCGAAGCTGATGGCTACCATTTTCTGTCTAATAGGACTACAATAAGATTTATCGTATATAAAGAACCGATTATTTGTCAATCGGTTCTTGGAGCATTCTGGGCATATTCAGGGAGAGATTAACAGAAGTGGACTGTTCTCCATTGAAATTGATAAATACGTGCGCCAACTAGCGCATGACAACACCAATACTAGAGAATACCCCGGTGGACATCGTGACGTCACTCCACGTGAAGTTTTCCTGATCCATATTTTTTTCTAATTCTATAGCAGTAGCAAAGTATTATTTGATTAGTTTTTTTTTTACACTATCTTTTTTATATAATCACAGCCTTTACTATGTCAAGTTATTGAGTAGGGCAGGTGAGGTAGTCGTAGAGAAAAGACGAGGCAAGTTGGCGCGCAGAGTGCTTTTTCTGCAAGACAATGCGCGCGTTCACACATTTCGAGTTGCGAGGGATGCCTTAAAATTGACCACCCACCTTACTGCCTAATTCTGGCCCCAGTGACTATTTCCTTTTTTTCTAATTTAAAAAAAGAGCTACGGGGTCGAAGATTTTCGGACGACAATGGGATGATGGCGGCTGTAGACAGCAAAAAGACAGAAAAAATATTGTTTTTGGTGGTATAAAAACATTATATTCACGTTTTGAAAAGTGTATATAACTTGAAAGAGATTTCATTGACATATAAAACTGTATATTTCTTTCATTAAGTACCTTAGGCCGCAAACTTATCAGCCGCCCCTCGTACACGCATGTAACCGTTTGCGATATTAATTGTCCTTTTTTGTTTTTATTTTCACTGGCCTAAAAACACATCAAAACAAAAGAGTTCACCACGTTCATCTTGTTGCAATTTTCAGAAGAATTGAAATGGTTACAAGCATTGTCTCATGGTCTGAAAAAGGTTGATAAGTCACCATTTTTATTATGATATTTTAGTTGTGATTTCTTCCAGTTATTTCGGAATGATTTTCGTAGGAACACACTTGACAAAAAAATCGGCGGTTAGTGAAATAAAAAAATCGAAAATCAAATTTTTAGTTTGTTTGTTTACTGGTTATTTTAGTAGTGGCTATTGTTCACATATCTGGACAACTTGAAATCATTGAAACATACACTTATACGAACTCAACGAAGTGTAGCTGGTAATTTTATTGAAAGCTATATATTCGCTATAAGCTAGCTTCTGAAAAATACTAGATTCGTCAATTATTGAATCTGTATATGCAAATCGAAATTTTTGTTACTTAACTATATCACTTAAGACTTAACTTAAAGGCCTCAGTAGCCAAGTCTTAAAATTATTAATTTTAAGTTTATGGTTTCGGGCGGGATTTTTCGAATGAAGTTTGGTGGTAGTTTTAATATTCGAAAATTGGTTCCTAGTGGATATTGTAATGGAAAATTCGTGCAGTTTTGTTATATCTCAAGTGTACAGTATACACAACTGGACAATATGTGGAATCAGTGAAACAGAGGTAGGTATAACTTGGTAAAATGGAGCTGTAAAGTTTTTGTAGTTTTTGACTATCTCAGCAAAGTTTGCCAAGAAGGCTGGTCAGATATTTGCCGCCAAATACCAAAAAGTAATAGATAGTAAAAAAAAACATGTTTTTATTGATGTACCTACCTACATATTATGGAGGTTACGCTGATTTTGAGTTTGTTTCGATGTTTCTTCTCAGGGTAGTCAGCTAGGAAACACCGGCTTCATCTAGCTTAAAACTTTAAACTGACGAAAAAATTGACGTGTTTTAAAAACCTATTTGCAAAATAAATATCCAAAATAAATTCTGAACTCCAATAATGTTTTTTAATTAAGTTTCAATCACAATGTGAAGTGTTATTCAAAAAAACCGAATTATTTTTCGGTGGGAAAATCACCTAATGACATCCCCGCTCTTGGGCGGAGCGGCAGATAATGTCAGACTTTTACTGACTAAAAACCCACTTCAGTTCCTTCGTTGCCTTTCGTACTGAGGGCTGAGCTACCCTTCGGAGCTAATTCTGGCTTTAGTAGGCTTCGACTCAGCTGGGCCCCTGGCGTTGCTGACAGGTGTCAGCAACGTCTACTGTCACGAAACGCGTGCCTCAAGGATTTCCTTGCTTGCTTCTTGTTCTTCTTTCTTCTTGTTTGCTTCTTATGATTGAAAAATATGTCTATTCGACAACGAAAATAACGCAATGAATTTTCAAAATGAGAAGCTATCGACTGTTTTCCAAACTCACGCATGTTTAGCACGAGATCTCCACGGGCAGTGTGAATATGAGACCTGGGGACCTGGGACGAAGGCAAAGAAGTAACAGGAGTAGGTTTTTAGTCAGTAAAACTCTGACACTATCTCCCGCTCCGCCCAAGAGCGGGTGATGTCATTGGATGATCACCAAAAAAAGCACGAGATCTTGAAATCGGTTTTTTCTGTATTTTTCGTTATTATTGATTTTTTTACTGTTTTTTTTTTTATAATTTTATGGCCTGGCTTTTTGGCCTTTGTGCCATTTCTTCATTTTTATTTTTTTACTGTGTAGATTTAAGAGAAATAGAATTTTATTTAAAAGTAAAAAAAAGTTGATTTGTCAAAATGAAAAACCATAGACATTATGCTTTCGTATTTTTACCGCGAAAACTCTCATCTTTTTTTCTTACCATTTACCGTGCTATATTTTTTTATTCGTAGTTTTTTTCTTTATTTACGTCTAGGAAGGCAACTATTTACACAAAATAGTATTTATTTAACCCCTCCGTAGTCAATGGGCGTTCATTCAAAATACGTCACCTCATAATTTAAAAGGGGAGATAGGGGAAAAATTACAACGTTTGTGTTTGACATAACAATGGAATGTCATAAATTGTTTTATTATCTATTAGAGAAATATTTTTTTGTTACTTCTATATTTAGAAAATTATATCTATAGGTGTGAGGTGTGATGTATGATTTTTTAAACTTTTATTTTAATAAAACTAATGTTAATATTATTTAAAATATTGGAAAAAAAATCATCCTTTGATTGATATTCAATTGTCTCTGGTCTAATGCGTAAAACTGAACTTTTTCGTATGTAATTTTGTTTTGAAATATTGCTTTGTGAGTAATATTTTACTAGATATCAACATTTCTGGGGTGTTTCTTTCATAAATTTGCTGAAAAACTGAAATTCAGGTAAGAAAACGACTTTTTCTCGTAAACGATCTTAGGGCGAGATGCTGGAAATGTTTAGATGGGAGGCTTCAGTTTTAAACAAATCTAGGATCATCTTAATCCATTTTATTAAATTACTTTAAAATATGAATTAGCTATAAAAATCTATATTTGCGAAAAAATCTGCAGCATAACTTTCCGACGGGAAACTTCAGATGATTGACTCTAGCTGATGAAATCTTAAAAAAACTACAAAAAATTAGGACATAGTTTGCAAAATCGAATATTTATTTAAAGGAAACATCAGTGACATATTATAAATAAGACTGATAATATAACATGAGATATAATCCCAGCAAATAGGCCCAAATCATGTGAATAATTCATTATATCGGCCATTCTACTTGAATGACATCACTACGTTCAGACCACCAACTTCCTATATGATAATCAACCTTATGCACTTTTAATAAAGCTGATTATAAATCGATTAATGGTCAAAAGTAATTTCTTAAGTCATTTTTCCGTTTAAATCTGAAAAAAATACTTTTGTTATCTCTCTCCAACTCGTGCCTAATCCCCATAAGTCAGACAGAGACACAAGTATATTTGTTAAACTTACCCGTCTCGTAGAGAGGATATTGGGGTCATGGAACGTGTTTGAATTTCGAAACACGTTCCGTCCAATACCGTGCGTTGTTATTCACTGTTTTATCATTGGTTAGCCGCCCTCCGTACCACAATTTTCAGTCTTTAATAAAATCGATACGGTTTCGTACTGGAGTATCGCTTCTCTGTCGTTTAACGGTGTCGCTTCGTGTTTTGTGGTAGTCAAGCTATACACTGTGACCGTATCTTTTATGTTATTCGTGCAGCCATTTCGTTTCGAAAGATGTCCGGAGTGACTTTAATCGTGACGTTTTGATACGTTTTCTATAGTTTTTTGACGTTTAAGAAGACACCATTGCTGTGGATCTGTGACGGTAAGTGGTTTGCACCTTATTGCATAAAGATATTTGTATAAAATTGTGTTTCTGCTGAGATTTTGGAGGGAAAACGTCAAAAATTCCTATTTTAGTACCAGAACTGTGTTGTAACACTGAAATAACTTCGAAATTCGTGCGTGACGTCACGGCTATTTGAAATTTGTATTCAATTACTGATTCCGTTAGTGTTTTAATCGATTTGGCTGTAGAAAATCGTGTTCTTTTTTAGATAATTCGTTTTGTCTTTTGTTTTGATAAAAATATCGATTTCTGACGTTTTGGTTTGTTTGTTTACATACATTTTAGTGCAGATCTAGTGACTAACATGAAGTTTTAGTATGTAAGATGGCTTCAAATGACAATTTGTGCTAAGATATCAATAACATGGTTTCTTATTACTTCACAGTAAAGACTAAAATGCTTTTACTGCATATTTTGATTGGATATTATGCGCTATCTCTTTCTCGCAGTGTTTATTGTTGTATTTGCGTCTCAGTCTAACTCATGCCTTGCGACTTATTTATAGAGACCGTGGTGCGTATGCCGTTCCCCTGTGTCGCCCTACATTTTAGATAGTGTTGTAACTTTGACGTGTCGTTTAATCGACATAACTTATTGATATCGATAACTTTATTTATTTTTATTATGGATCGTATGATAGTTGTTGTTTCTTCTCACATTCTATTTAATAAACGAATATGATTAATATGGTGGTGCTAAATAAAGTTACATATCCAATTTACGTTTTCCTTGTAAATATTTTAATCTGTGCTAGTGTACTGTAGGTAACAATCAAGTCATTGTTTGTTTATGGGTACTTTTAGGCCAAAAATACTTTATTTCGAAGTTAACTGAGCCTTTGACTTAAATATTAAGGCTTTGGCATTTTAGATTTAACAGTTTGATGTATTAAAATATTTCAAGACTAACATGCCATTTAGTTTTTATTTAACAGGTGCAAGCTTCTTCTTGGCCATGTTTTATATATAAAAATTCCTCTGAATGATCATTTTAAATTTGACCATGACTGATCTGCGATGCGAACTTTTTCGAGCTAGTTTTTTTTATAAAAATCTCACCGTTTTTTTAGCATCGTGACTCAAATTTCATGTTTTTATCGATATTGGTCTGTTTGACAGATTTTAAACATTTATAGGAGCCGTTATTTAAAACCAAAACACATTCCAATTTGCCAACATTAAGAAAATAAAAATTGCTATTTAAACAAGGCAAATACAAAACTTTTTTCAATGTTTAAAAATAACAATAATAATTTCTATCGACATTCACCGCAACACTGTCCGAGATAAAAAAAAATAAAATGTCTGCCGCCATCCGCTGCGTAGGGATTATTATTACTCCCATCCCTTATATACATAATAAACCTTATTTACTAAGTACTAAAGTCCATATTCTATTGGTGTAGCTGAATACGTTTGTCGATGAAGGGATAATGTTATGTCATTGGAATTTGGACTTTGTTTTGTTGTTATAAGGTTGTAATTGTAGGAAAAAGGTTGTGATAATAAAAGCAAATAGTGCGTTTCTATTGAAATATCTCTGTTGATTTACGAGGGGCTAAAGATGGTGGTCTGTAGAAAGCTTATTTCGAAGTTTTTATCCACGCTGGGATACTGTTCCTGGGCGCCTTTCTTCGAAATAGCAGGACTGATGTCTGTGACGTCGATAAATACCCCATTGTGTGTTTAATACTTTGTCTTAATTACTTTTTATTTTGTGTTCAGAATTATGTTGTTATAGAGAAGTGTCTGATTTTTTTTAATATTCAGATTTTTGTTGGCTTCATTATCTGATGGCTGATTAGATCAGTCTAGTAATCTCAAGAATGGTTTAGTTATCTGTGAGGTCTTAGGTTCGATTCGCAGCCTAAACAATCTGATCAAGGCTGATCCTTGAGAATACCAAAGTAGGCAGTCTAGTAATCTCAAAGATGGCTGCCTCATGTGTGGTTTTAGGTTCGGTTCTCAGCTTAAATAAAGTAATCAGCCTAGTCTAGTAATCTCAAGGATGGCTGCTGTACGTGAAGATCCTGCTTTTAATTCCTAGCCCAAACAAGGTGTATTTATATTTTACAGTATTTTTTTTCTAAAAAGGCATTCTATTCGGAACCTTTGGTCCACCCTTGACAATGGCTTTGGAGAATGTAAGATAAAAAAAAAATTTTTTTCTTTGAAATAAGTCGTTATCCTTTGTATAAACTTATTCATGAACAAGGATAGCGATAACGTGATGATACTAATGATAAATCATTATCATAAAATAGATACAGCAAACCACATGGTACTGGCAACAAAACCAGTATAAGATGGTCTCGCTATCTACTGATATTTCGTACTACGCTAGGCCACAGACGTATGGTCGACAGCAATGTCGTTAAAAATACACGACATGATGAAATAATCAATAAGCTAATGACTTATTTTCTATTATATTTTTGACTAGCCTTTGCCCGCAGTTTTGCCCGCGTAGGTACATGAAATATAGCCTATGTCACTCAGGAATAAAGCAGCTTTCTATTGGTGAAAGAATTTTAGCAATCGGACCAATACTTCCAGAGATTACCCCCTACATACAAACTTACAAATTTTACCTCTTTATAATATTTAATAATAAGACAACCCTGTATCTACACTTCAATATGTAAGTGACTGACTCAACATTGAAAACGATATCATCATAAAGTATCATTCATAATATAACAATAAATATAAGAAAATATTTAGCAAAAAATATATCATTCTTGTAATCTCACCTCAATTCTTTCTTTTATTGCACCTCCCACTATTTTTCTCTGCATCACCCAAAGGTTGACTGCAAGAAAATGCCTAAGGCATTAAGTCCACCTCTGTACTTTTGTGTGCATGAAGTATAAATAAATAAATATCAACACTAGCTGGTACTCGCGATTTTGTCCATCCCAGACTTGTAAAACTGCACAATGCGGTTTGGCCATAATGAAAAGTTTTTTTTTATACGACACCCTTATTCTTTTTCTAAGGTAAAAATAAGCCTGAGTTAGTAGTAATAAGCTTCTGCTCTTTATAACATCAGCTATTAACCAGTGAAAGTTCCGTCAAAGTCGGTGCAGCCGTTTCGGAGATTAGCCGGAACAAACAACGGGACCGATTTTTTCTTGTATAAATGTATTTTTTTAGAAGGATCCAATCCTTCATGTACATTTTTTACTAAATAGTAAAAAATATGTTATTTTGATATTACCTACCACATTTAATAATAAAAATAATAAAATATTATTATTTTATTACAATCAGACACTTCAATTTTATTTATATTTTACTTCCAATTCCAATTAAAAAAAGATTAAAATGCCCGTCCAAAAAAGGCACCCTAGTCCCCACTTGTAATTGCCCTCGGCTAACTACCTCTCTGTCGGCGGTTCATCGCATTGATACAGTTTTTTTTCCTGTCTAAAAAAAGTTCATCCCTTGCACGTCACCTGCCCTTAAACATCATTCTTATATTATAAGCCGAAAGTTTGGGAGTGTGTATGTTTGTTACATCTTCACGCTTGAACGGCTGAACGGATTTCGATGAAACTTGGTACACGGGTAAATAATGTCCTATGATATTTTTAATCCTGGGAGTAAGTTCCCTAGGGTCTGTGAGTAAAGCTCCTAATAAAAAATAATGTATTCGAGATATTTTATTTGCAATAAGTTTCTGGTAATCCTAAGGAATGTGCTTGTTGGAGTAAAAAGCCTCTTATGTCCTTAAGTTCCATAGGTGCTCAGCAGGGTCGAAGCCTACTAGGGCCAAGGGGCAAGCCTACGAAGGAACTATGAGTCGGTTTTAGTCAGTAAAAGTCTGACAAGCCCTCGCGCTCTGTCCGTGGGCCAAAGATGTCATCTAAAAATTTTTTCCTAAAGTTGACCGATAGAAAAAATATTTTTACAGCTTTAAGGCAGCCTATACAGAATGTTTTACGTCAAAAAAGCCGGTAATTTCATCCTATAACAACACAAATTAGAAAAACAATGCTTTTTATAAAAATAATAATTATTAGCGTTTAAGTCATGTAGTCATGACAGTGGCGTGCTGGACACATTTTCCTTTGACATGTATATGACTGACGCGGTAAAAAGATTCATTAAAAATAATAAAGCTACACTTGACTTAGTGTAAAATAAAGTTTTTTTTATTATTGATAAGCTCACGTTTGACCACTATCTCGCCTGATGGTAAGTGATGATGTGGCCGACAGTGGAGCACGCTTGACTAGAAGTATCATATTCAAAGTAGTTTAAGCATATAAATAAATATAAAGCATCCAAGACTTGATCTACCCTTGAGCCAAGTTTTGTCTAAATCTGTATGATATTTAATTAACAAACATCCAAACATTAAGACTTACGCGTTTATATTATTAGTCAGGGATGAAGCCCTTCAAAAATCTTACATCCCTTACCCCTCTGTCCGTCATCATATCTCTAGGGGATAATAATGACCACGTAGGGCAGACAGATTTTCGATATCGAGCAACACTTGTTAGACAAAAATCACCTTTAGTACTACGACCTAAAGTCTCTATTAAACGTCTTTAACTTTGTATTTGTTACGAATTGACAGTGACGGTCAGCTGTAGCAATAAGGACGATTTTTGTAGTATAAGTATTGCTAGGGATACGCGTTTGACTATACAATACAATAATAATAATAATATTCTAAAACTTTCACACAACGCCATCTAGTCCCAAACTAAGCAGAGCTTGTGCTATGAGTACTAGATAACTGATAAATATACTTATATATTTGTAAATACATACATATTATAGATAAATTACACCCAGACAGAACAAATGAACATGCTTATCACAAACATTTGTCTTCAGTGGGAATCGATCCCACGACCTCCAGTATAACAGTCAGGGCTACTAACCACTAGATCAACGGTCCAATCCAATTTGTGTAGTGTAAGTGTTGCCAGTATACAACTGTGAGTATACAATACTTTGTTGTTACAAATTACTGATAATGCAAGGGTTGTCTTGTTTGTGGTCTATAATAAATTGCCCGGAAGCCATACGCTTGCACAATGCACGCGAAGTTATTTTTGTTTATTATTATTTTTTTATTTTACAGAAGGCTTACAGACTAATTCAAAAATGATGTAAAAATTGTAATATTATTAAATCGCTAATTATGAGCTTCCACAATTAGATTTAAAAAAAAATAACGATAAAAAGAAACTACACAAGTTAATAGTATCTACAGTTATTAGGAATTATCAATATTTTTTTAAAATTTGTTTTTCTTTTAAGCGTAGTATAATATAAGTCACAGTTATGTGACAAATTAATAATTATGATAGGTATTAATAATAATAATTCCTGCCATAAAAAAAGTCTTTTACAAAAAAAATACATAAACAGTGTTCCATTTTGTTCCCGCTCTCCCCTATCGATTTTTTTTTTCTTTTAATATCTCTGTTAGGAAAGGGTTAAGCGGAAAAGGGCGGTTTTTAAGGGGGCTGCTTTTATTCGGTTCTCTGACTAGAGCCCAATAATTGGAGAATCAAACTTGGTCAAAATATTCTGAATCAATTATTTTTACAAGCTTTTATTTAGTTTGACCTGTCCCGAGGTTTGTCTGTCATCATCTTCCCGGTTACCGATTGAGCTGAAATTTTGCATGCATGTGTAAATCAGATGAAAATGCAAAATTATTATGACATGAAGCTTCTCATGATGGAACCGGAAGGTGGCTTTAGAAATTTTGTAGTTAAACGACACAACCCCATCGAGTTTGGGCTCGTATGATTCGTCTTGACGAGTATTAATTATATAGGTATACTGAGCTATAAAAGCTTGCTAAGAAAAAAAAAATGATTTTCATTAAAAACTTGTTTATCAGTCTCATTACTAGTTGTATATTACAATGGAAATTTCAATTAGTATACTATTTCAATTAGTATACTAGTCTGGCTACTTTTTATCTTGTCATCAAGTCACTGGGTTGTGAAGACGTATCATGTCGTTGTGCTAAGCCATTGGGTTGTGAAGACCAGATAATTCAAAGACGATCCATGCAGGGGCGTAGTTAGTAAAAAAAAAAATGTGGGCCACTTTTTTACCCGGCTGCCGCAAAGCCCAAATGGGATATTGTTTAATTACGAAATTGGCTCGAAATGTCACGGCAGGCCTATTTGAAAGTATTTGAGTTTTTGATAAACGTTCTACAATTTTATGCTTCCATAAGTTGGGGCCCCTGAAACCTAGGGACCCCTATCAAGAGGCCGTAGTAGCTATGCCCTTAGCTTCATGTAAATTTCTGGTATTTAGCTACGTCTGATTGAAACTCCAATGTTTGGAAATTTGAGTATTTGATTTTGTGGAAACTGTTTTAGGTACACGATTTTATGTTTCTCTGAATCGGGGTCCCTGAAATCTGCGGGCCCCTTAATTAACACCATGCGACAGTAGCTACGCCCCTAGCTTCGAGTAAAATTCAGATTTGTTTTGTTTGTAAACCAACTCCAACGTTTGGAGTACCTACTCCAGATTTATTGATCGCCATGATTCCCTGTGTAAAAAATAAACTCCAATATAATTCGCATAACGTTGTTTTTTTCCACAAATTATCCCTTATTGTTACATAATACAAAAAGGTACCCAACCTTTTCAATTCTCCGGAACGAGCCACGGCTTATTGGGCTTCATTTCTCCTTGACGAGCTTTCTCAATATTTTGTCATTTATTTTCCTTTTACGAAGTATCGAAAACATCAAATCGTCGTCGTTTAATTTGGGTGTCTTCAAGGCTGGATTGAATAGGCTCTTAATAAACTAGTGCACCTTACCATCAACGATTGCATCGCTGCTTACCATCAGGTGGGATCGCAGTAAAGCATATCAATATAAAAAAAAACCGATAGGTACCATCTCACCTCAGAGATGTCGGTAAAACCTGTCGGCCCGTCAGGGTCGATACCCGAAAAGGAGACCCGTAGTCATGACAATTCGAGTTGGGTCATACGGGGTTATCGATTAAGGAAAACTAGAGGTATTGTGGTAGGTAGTAAACAAATTAATAATGTACCTAATACAGTGTTTATGTTGTTATCAGATGCAGCAGCCAATGAACCAGCCTGAACCCATAGGGTAAGTTTGAAAATAACTACTAGCTAAGTACTCTACCCAACTCTACCCTACTCTACCCTACTTTACCCTAAACTACCCTACTCTACCCTACTCTACCCTAATCTACCCTACTTTATCCTACCTACTTACCCAATACTACTTACTTACCTACCCTAATTTATTTATTTTAAAACTTCTCCTTTAAGCTGATGAACAAAAGAAAAAATAATTATTAAAATTGGACCAGCCAGGAGAAATAAGAGTTCATTAATATACACGTAGATATTTAGAACAGAATAGTGTAGCATAGAACTTATTCGTAAGCAATACAAAACAATAACACAACATATTATAAGAGTACAGAAATACAATACAGTTGCGCTGAGCGTGCCCCAACCGAAAGGGTCGCCAACTCAGCCATTGCTGGGCGTCACACACCCAGCGCTGGTTTTCAGCTGGCACCCCACTGTGACGCACAGATGATGGTAAATAAAATAAAAATCCATAATAATTCAATATCGAATTTTTTTTAAACTGCTGTACTAAAATGGAGTTGGGTATATTATGTGCTTATTTTATACAAAATATTAAATAACACAAAAAGGAAATCTTTTTCTGAAAACAGTACTAAATGAAGCATTATTATCGTTCCAAATATTAATAATAATAATATCCACAACTATCACACAACGCCGTCTAGTCCCAAGCTAAGCAGAGCTTGTGTTATGGGTAACTGATAAACATACTTATATATTTCTAAATACATACATATTGTAGATAAATTACACCCAGACACAGAACATGCTCATCACATAAACATTTGTCCTGGGTGGGAATCGAACCCACGACCTCCGGCATAGCCGGCAGGGCCACTAACCACTAGACCAACAATCAGTCAGTCTTTCTATTTGTCATCTTGGATAAAGTTACTTTTGGAAACAAACTATGAAAAAATGAGTTAAGAACCCAAATGGGCTGGACACAAACGCCTACATCATGCTATAAGCCTTTTTTGGCCAGTTTCTAAAGAAGACATCTAAGTCGTCCTGCCATCTGCTTCGTGGCCCGTCGTGACCACATCTCGCGATTGGGAATGGAACAGCACAAACTAGGTACAATAATGTCCTTCTTGGTCGACTGCAAGACTCTGCTGCTTATCCTTCTAGCATCACACCATAATTACATAATCTGATGAAGAGAGTTACACTCAAGAGGTCTACTTCCAATATGAAGACTGAATCAAGAACTCTCTCTCTCTCTTCAAATCCTTATTCCATGACATATTAAACAGTTAGACGTGCGAGCGAGAAAGATGATTCGAAATATACAACGTGTAACGTTAAATGCGCAAAACCTGAAAATCGTTTGATCGGAATAAGGAGCAGAATCAATTAAACCACTTTTTAATATAGGTTACATTTTTCAAAAAAATCGTCATTAAAAATGTCGCCCTGTCTATTTATGAATAGGTCAAGCCATCACGTGCGCAAACCCGCCGAAATAGGTAAACAAACACAAATGGTTGTAGTCCAATAAAATTTTCTCACACATGCGATAATAAAAGTTCTTATTTCAATGCAGATAATAATTTTAAACAAAGTAAAACTGCACATAAAACCTTGATTTTTTTTTCACAGAATTGGGTCTTTTAAATTAAAAATCATTTGGGATGTCTGAGGTTTTCCCTTTATAAGCTGTATCTACTCTATCCCTTTAACAGTTCAGGTCGTATCATGGATCGCGTTAATAGCTAGGGTCTCTGTTCTAAACACTTTCTGTCTTAACAAAACACATCATGGTATTTTTGTCAACAGGGGTCAGCAGGCAGTACAGCAGCAGATGGTACTATGTCCAGTACGATTTGTTTATGAGACGCAGGTCTTGGTACAGCCTGGTGAGTGTTGTCTACAGGTCAATTTAATTTCAACAACATCGGCCATTTTCTAAATGTTGCTCCATCCTAGAAATTTATTGGTAGGCTTTCGGACGGCGAGCAATAGGTAGCTCGCCCTCCGGACCTGAGTTTGAGTCCGACGGCGCATAGTGTTCCACACGAGGCTCCAAGAGATGTCAGTAACCTTAGGGGCCCTGTAGAGTCGAAGCCTACTGGCGCCGTGGGTTGTATGAAAGAGAACAGGAGTGGATTTTAGTTAGTAAAAGTCAGATCCCGCTCCGCCTAAGAGTGGAAGAAATCATGGGATGTTTTCCCTCCTTTAATTCATGAATCCCCAAGCGACCACCGGTGGCCGCGCATCTATTGTCTTACTATTGTGTCTCTAATTGACGGTATCTGAAGGGTTAAAAAAACTAGAAATCTCTTATAACATGAATGCGTTGACAAACATGTAAACTATAGATATAAGACTTGCACAAAACATTCACACCTGAAGCTTCTTTAGGCCTATCAAACACCTATCTTTGGGCCGAACAAATCGAAAAACCAAACCCAATCGCAAAAGCCAATCGCATAACCGTAACCATGCCAATTATGCCTATCAATACAGGCACGGGCAGTATCAGTATTTTAGATACATCAATGTCATATCAGATCAACGCAAATCCTGATAAAAATACTAAACCTAAAGTATCACAGGCCGCCATAAAACCAAAACTTGTAGATCAGTTTAAAATATGAAGATGAAGAATATTTAACATGTTCGGTTAGTGATAGTAATAAAATGTTCCAGGAGACCAGATCCAGCCAAACCAGACCTTCTTCATAAACCCTCAAAACCCACCACCATGGATGCAGAACCGGCCCGCTCCCAACCCGGTGGTGTACGTCCAACAGCTGCCCAACAACATGCTGCAGCCAGTCCAGCCGCAGATGGACCAGAACCAACTGTACTTACAACAAAACTTCAACAACTTCCAACTGCAACAGCACATGCTGGCGCAGAACCACCAAGAAATGAGACCAATACAATTCACAAATATACCGAACGTACCCAATATGGTACAGAATGTACAGCAAAACATACAGACCAACGAAAGGAGTGTAAATCAGAATCCCAATACAGGACAGTTGCAAACAAATGCACAAAATATGATCCAAAACCAAATGGCTGTAGCGAGGCAGGTCCCCAATCAGGCCAACCCAACGGTTGAAGTGCAAAGACAAGTCCAATTCATGAACGTCAGACCACAGATGACATCACAAATCGCACCACAAATGAACATAGCGAGGCCAGTAATGTCTCTGAACCAACTACAGAACATGCAGTCGATGGCCAACATGCAGAATCTACAAATACAACAGCCTAATGCTGGACAAACATTTGTACAAAACATTGGACAACAGCGAATGCCACAAAACGTGAACGCGGTACGGCCTCAGGTTATGCCCAACAATGTTATGAATGTACAAAATATTAACAACAGCAACAACAGCAAACCACCACCTCAAGAAACCAATAAAGCCATGAACAATGCTGCAACTCCTGTGCCAACTCGAAACTTCGCACAAAACTATAACTGTAAACCGATACAACCGAGGCGTAGATATGTTGACAAAACGCAATCCCAAGCAATGCAACAACCAATGCACCACCAATTTATGAACCAGGAGAGACCGCACAGCCATCAAACCATCAATAGCATAGCTGCAAGCACAGGCTACTTACATAACCCGACTATAAGTCGAAAACGAAAGAGTGAATCTCCAGATGAAATACAAAACAAGATGGCGGTACCTCCAGGGTCACAACCAGTATACAAAAATGTTCAACAGGGTGTAATTATCACAAAAGTATGTAATGAAATAGGCACAAACACGAGTCCTGTACATAAGCCTAAACTAAACGTTAACGTCAACAACCCAGCAATTCAAATGAATCAGAACGCACAAAATACGGTTATTATGGAAAACACAGATCAAAATAGACAAGATTTAAATCAAATTGAACACACTAGTACTGAGCCAAGATCTGTGATAGTGCCTGCACCAAGTGAAAACGATAAACTGATTAGGAATACAGTGTTCACACAAGCTCGAGGCAGACTATTACAGGATAAAGTAAGTGATAATATGCCCCAACAGGTTATAGAAAATAAAGCACCTGAAAGTGTTCAAAATCCGACTGAAAATAAGATTAATATTGAGGCACAGACTGACAAATATACAGCTACGGCTGAAGTACCCGCTGACAAAGCAATAACAGTCACTATTCAGTCAGAAAAAGGTGCGTCAGTCACGAAAGCTCAGGCTGAGACGATAGAAAGTAGGATAATACAAATATTAGAAAGTATACCGAAGAACAAAAACACCCAAACGATGGATTATAAAACAGGGGATATTAAAAAAGGAGTTAGTAAAGAAATTAAAATAGAAAACGCTAAAAGTAATAGCAACACTGTTAGTAATGAAAACAATGTGAGTAATGAAAACAATGTTAGTAAAATAAATGAAAATATTGTTAGTGAAATAAATGAAAATATTGTTAGTAAAAAAATTGAAACTAATATTAGTAAACCAATTGAAACTAATATTAGTAAACCAAATGAAAATATTGTTAGTAAAACAAATGAAAATAATGCCAGTAAAACAATAACAGCTAAAAGCAAAGAGGAGAAGATAGCCCCAGTTGAGGAAACAAATGTGTCAGTAGAGAAAGTGGCAACGCCTGAGAAAAATGTTATCAAACAGGATATTTTAACACATGTCGTAGACGGATATGTTATTCAAGAATCTAACTTTGCTTTCCCAGTAAGTATTTAAAAGTTTTTTCAATTCACTTACTCGAAAACCTGTTCTTATCCGTATTAATTTTAGACACGCCATTTACTGTTTTTCGCACTAGTGCGGAAAAGTGCGCGTGCTCGCCCCCACCACTATTTTATTGCATTTATCATATCAAGCTGGACGAGCGCCGACTCCCATGACGTGCGCGTCAAATCTCGTTTAGCAGTATTCCACAACTATCACACAACGCCGTCTAGTCCCAAGCTAAGCAGAGCTTGTGTTATGGGTACTAGACAACTGATAAACATACTTATATATTTCTAAATACATACATATACATAAATAACACCCAGACACAGAACAAATGATCATGCTCATCACACAAAAATTTACCCAGGGTGGGAATCGGACCTACAACCTCCGGCAATGACATCCGAAGATATGTAACATTCACCAACCCACACTGGGTCCGCGTGGTGGATTACGGCCCATTCCCTCTCCTAGAGAGGAAGCCTGAGTCCCAGCAGTGGAAACATTAAAAGGCTGATTATGCTGTACTGTCTTAACCGTAACAGACCCATCAGCTTGCTCCTTACAATTTTCTTATTATATCCAATTTATTTCAGATCCGAAAACCTCTCATAGAAAAGACACTTCAATCAAATCCTAAAGCTGAATCAGAATCTATGGCTGCTCTAAAAGCCTGTATGAAAGAAGAAATGAAGAACACAGGAGTAGATGTGCAACTGCTGCCTTTCCACTATCTTCTGCTGCATTGTGAGAAGAAGAAAGAAGAAGAAGAAGAGGCGATGGAGGATAGCAGAAAGCTGAATCCGTTTACTGATTTAGAACATACTACTGTTAAATCTTGGACGGTAAGTCTATTATCACATATTCCTAGAATTCAATCTGTTTCCTATCTCAGATATATGTCATGATCAGAGATCGGAATAGGTAGGGCTGTTTTATGAACTTGCCATAGATTAGAATAATATGGAAATTCCCCGAGTCCCGGGATTCGGTTTTAAAGTAGTATAATTATAAAAACCATTCTTGCCTTCGGGACTAATGAAAGATTCTTCCTTTCTGACGGGTAAATATAAGGATGGGATTAATATTAAATAGATAAACTTGATTCTGCTGTTGACGTATAATTTACAACTTCACATATCATGCGCTTATTGGCTTACATATTTTTTTTTATACATATTGACAAAAAGAATAGAATTCAATTAAATCCCGTAGTATCAGCCGGAATCCCGTGGAATATGCATATGAACATCAATGTTTGCGGTCAATGAGCCTAAATAGCCCTACTTATTCCGATCTTTGGTTATGACATATGGCTCGCCCTGGTCATAGACTTTCGTCTTAAGACACTTTGAGTCTTAAAACTCTATTTCCGATGCGTGGTCGCTCACAATAATCCTCATCAGAAGGCTTAAAGTCATCCAAAGGGTAATTGAGAGGGCCATATTCGGAGTTTACTTGCTTGAGCCAAAGTTGTCGACATAGCCCCAAGAATCGCTAAACTTTTATTAAGTGCCAGTGAGTGTACATTGCTCGTAGAACAGATGGTCGATGGAGCCGAAAGGTTTTGTAGAGGCGACCGTGTGCTGGAAGGCACAACTTCGGACGGTCTCCCACAAAGTAGACCGATGTCCTAATGAGGATCATAGGCATCCGATGACGACAGGACCGGTCGTTGTGGTGATATTTGGGGGAGTCCAGCCGTGGAGGTCTTTCGACTGGAAAAATATATCTGTTTACGATTTTACTGTATGTAGGGACCGGACCACAGGGCCAGGCGATTAAACAATGCTTCGGAAAAGCCTATGTCCAGCAATGGACATCTTTAAGCAAAATGTTGCTGATGATAAGTTTACAAGAAACAAAAGTGCCAGTTGTGAAGGAGTAATGTTCAAATCATTAATCTCATTCTCTCAATGGAGAATGCTACTAGCAACTTTGACCTGTTACTCAAAGTGCGAAACATGGATCTGATCTATTTTATAGGGACAAGTTAAAAAGAGTTTCATATAGTTTATTGACTGTATTATAGATATATGCGAAACAGGGTGTAAAGTCTCATTGGAAAGGGAGAATCCTCCAATCAGGAGTGTTATTTCTCGGACTGTTGTATAGTCAAAGTCAAAGTCAAAATATTTTATTTCACATAGGCCTACATGGGCACTTATAATGTTCTAATCGTGATTAGAAACTTTTTAGTCCCTATGTGGATAGGAATATATTTATTTATAGAATCCAAGTTGGTTTTATATCTGTTTTATTAAACCTAAATCTAAAAATTCCTTCCTCACATCCACAGGTCGAGGAGCTATCAAACCATCTTCTCAAATACGACTGGAACGAAACAGTATCAGTCTTCCAAGATCACGAAATTGATGGAGAATCCCTGTTCCTGGTCTCGAAGACCCAACTCGTAAGCATAGGAGTGACAGAGGAAAATGCTGAAGTAATTTGTTCATTCATCAGGAGCTGATCTGCACTAGGACAGGAGGAGCCGATTCTTATAGACTATGATAGTGAGATAAAAACTAATATCATCGAAGTATCCAGTCAACGGTCCTCCCAAAGTCGGTCCTACTACAATCGCTATTGCAAAAAGTCAACACACGTAAATACTTCCAACTGCGGCTCCGTTAGATCTTTTTATAATCGTTTCTCTAAAAAACGAAAAAATAACAGAACTTCAATCCGACATTCTATTACGCATCCAATGTATTCAAGAGGCCTGTATAACGCACCATTACAAAAGGCAGCCTTTGATATTAAGGATATAGGACTTGAAAACATGGATGACACTGGTGTTGGAAATGTTCTGAGCTTCAAGCACTATTGGAATCGTAGACTCAAGCAAGAGAGACTATTAACACATACAAGCTATATAAATAATGATGCTACACAAGAAACTGATTATGAAAAAAATATTCTAGATCGAAATACATTTAAAGGATACTATAGAGAAATAAATGAAGAGGAATTCGAAAAAGATACAGAAACATATGAAATAAATTCAGCAAATATCGCACTAGAGTTTGAAGCTCCTGAATATAATTCATACGATGATGAAATAAATATCGAATACCTTGAAAATGAGTCTGAAATCAATGAAAAGACTGAACAAATATTGCAAGGTAGTGACGAATTGGAACTTGTAGATAGTAATGATGATATGCTTATCATTGATCAAGCAGAAATATCAGAAAGAAATGAAGAAACTGCTATAAGGAAAGCTAATGATAAATTCAAGATTAGAGTACTAGAAAGTGTTATCATCAAACCTGCAGACAGTTGTATTAATGATGAAATATTACAAATTAGTAATAATATTGATTTAAATGTAAGTGAAGAAATAGACGATATGGAACATGGAATAGTAATTGCTAAAGAGAATGATGATGGTAAGCAAATTAGTAATGGGAGCGATGCAATTGTAGATACAAGTGATGAAATAGTTTTACAACAAGTAAAGAAAAATATTAATAAAGCTCGCAAAACCCGTAAAGCAGATAATACTTCAACTAAAGCTAAAAATGTTGAAGTAATGAAATCAAACAACGAATCTGTCAATGAAACTACAAAAAAATCGCCACAGTTTGATAACTTCAAAGTGCCGAAAAAAGTCACTAAGTCAAAAAAGAAAACAGTTATCAAACCACAACCAAGATTTGTTTTGACTCATGTTGTGAGCGGGTTTATTATTCAGGAATCAAATTTCGCTTTTCCGGTGAGTAAAAAATATTATATTTATAGTTATAGTCTTGTCTAAAAAGTCAAACGATTTGGGAATTTCGTATAATATTTAATCATTTAAAAGATATTTATATTCGATACTTTTAGTCTAGATACGAACCCAACCAATCAACAGTGTGATACTTCTACCAAATTTACTACTTTTCTACTTTACTTCCTATTTAGAATTTTTATATTTTGGTCCCAACCACGAAAGAGATTATTTTCGTATCATTCCTACTTGTAACTTCCATAGGATCTATAGAAGAAGCTCAGAGCGGCAAAAAATCAGGAGCGGCAAAATTGATTTATTCCTATCTTTCAACCTAGCCATCTACACCCAAGTTGGCAGGTTGAAAATTTAATGTGCCACCTTCCAACCTACTTCAGGTTGGAGAGCAGTGACGAAGGTTCCATACAACTCGATTCCCACCGGCTTCCCTTCAGAAGTTTAGAACACAACCACTCTCTACCGTAATTGAGAAATGGCACAATCAGTAATTATAAAACTACAAAGAAACATTACAAAACGCCTACACTAAGTATACACTATGGACATTAAATCAACAAAATTTGCTTTTCAACCACATGTTGCTTTAAGATAAGCCGCAGGCGCAATCGGCTTTTTAGCGTTTAAATTTCTATACAAGATATACGTCATGACGTCACATAAAGTTCAATAAACTTGCCGGCTCAAAGCGCTCCGGCAAGCCGGTTTTTTTTCGAGTTATTTGATAGAGTTGCATTGAATAGGCTTAAAAACTATTTGACTGTTTTTAAAAATTCTTTCACCATTCGAAAGCTACATTATCCACGAGTAACGTAGGCTAAATTTTATTTTGGAAAAAAATAGGGTTCCGTAAGATATTTGGGTTTTTCGGACACAAGGTGTAAAAAATCAACCAGAAAAGTTACTTATTTTGCGTACGCTGCCTAAACTTAAAAAGATAGGACCGTAAAATGTTCTAATTAATTGTAGATCTTATAAATATCTACAAAAAAGTCCGCGAGACAGTATACCTATCTATGTCGAGTGAGGCACAACAACCATTTTTTTATCTAATCATATTGAATTTTTTTGGACTACATTTAAACGCATTTATTTTACTCATGCTATTAACCCTTATCAAAATAATGTATTTCATCACTAAGTACAGTTTATGTAGATAATATTTGGTCTTTGAACGATTAAAATTGGACGTTTCGTTTTGAAGTTATGGCGAAATTAAAATATTACGATTTATGCTGCAGGGCCCAAGCGTCACCAAGGCCGGTGAGCGTGCGGGAGGGGAGTTTAGATCTATGAGTAAGGTCGTTCGCGAAGTCTAATAATTTTTGTGCGATTTTTTTTAGATTCGTTCTCAAAACTACACCTACGCAAAAGTTCTTCTCAGAGCTGGTTTTTTTTTTTAACATTTTAATACATCCCTTTACAATAAATATCAACATGCGTAATAATCAAAAACAAGAACGATTATCTGACCTAGCCATTCTTTCTATAGAAAAACGTTCTTTACTAAAAATTAAGAATCTTTCCGGTTTTTATGATAATGTCTTAGCGCACTTTGTAAGAAAGAATAGACGAATAGCTTTAGAGTATAAGTAGTATTATTAGTAGGTACTTAGTCGATTAAGTTTTGTTTAATTTACATCATATCATCATTTCACCACAAACGGCTTTTATCAAAGCCACTTCTATTATGCTTGCAAGACACTGTTTCAATATCTCAGTGCTTACACGTATAGTAAAAGTGGACTGATGATACATCTGCCTATACAAGACTGAAGCCAGGATGCCAATCACAGATTTTCGGTAAGGACTCAAGACTGCGTGCCCGCGCTCGGAGTAGGCAAGCATTTTTTTTTTGCTCCGGCTTACCTCTCTCAATATTTCACGCTTCGCCACTGTTGGAGAGTGGAAATATTTAAGACTTAAGACCCATGACTTATATGGTTTTGTGTATGTAAAGAGCGGCGAAAATTATCTTTGCTCGGAGCGGCTAAATAGCTAGATCAGGCCCTGGAAGAAGCAGGCTAAATTCTTTATTTTCTCTTTTGCAGATCAGAGAACCACTATGCCAAAAAACGAAATTCAAAACCTCGGTCACAGAAAAAACTCCTCCAAAAGAAGAAGAAAATGTTGTCCAAGAAGAAAGTGAAACATCCGAACCGATTCTCCTAACAGAAGAAAGCGAAACAGATGAACCAGCAGAAGTTGAAGAAGATACAGTTGTTCAGGAAGAAAGTGAAACATCAGAACGGAATCTCCTAACAGAAGAAAGCGAAACATATGAACCAGCAGAAATTGAAGAAGATACAGTTGTTCAAGAAGAAAGTGAAACATCCGAACCGATTCTCCTAACAGAAGGAAGCGAAAGAGATGAACCAGCAGATGTTGAAGAAGAGACAGTTGATCAAGAAGAAAGTGCTACTAAAGAACCGGATCCTCTACCAGAGATGATAGAAGAAGAAATTGACATAGAGGAATCTGATCGTCTAGAAATATACGAAGAGGAAGTTGATCAAGAAGAGAGTGTAGCAGAAGAAACAGTGGTTCTGTCAGAAGTGCAAGAAGACATGAACGAAGAGGAATTTGATCAAGAACAGAGTGTAGCAGAAGAAACAGTGGTTCCGTCAGAAGTGCAAGAAGACATGACCGAGGAGGAATTTGATCAAGAACAGAGTGTACCAGAAGAAACAGTGGTTCCGTCAGAAGTGCAAGAAGACATGAACGAAGAGGAAGGAAATGGAGAGAGTAATCCTTTCAGGAGATTACAACAGTCGACTGTCAAGTCTTGGACGGTAAGAGATTTTTTGAACCTTCTAAATCTAATTCTATCATATACGTTACAGAGAAACTGACTGACTGACATATCAACGCACAGCCGAAACTACTGGGGCTAGGAACCTAAAATTTTTCTTAGACTTCCTTTTATGATGTAGGCGAGCTCTATGAAGGGATTTTACGAAATTCAACCTTAAGCTTTGGTTTCCTAGGAAAGCGGTGCCGTTATATAGCGGCCGTTTTAACACATCGTCAGTATTTTTTTCAAAACAAACGTCACAAACGTCATACGAAAAGTATCCAAGATAGAAAATACACCACCCTAAGGTCGACTGGTAGAAAATGTCTAAGGCATTAAGTCCGCCTTTGTACTGTTTTAGTGCATAAAGTTTTAATAAATAAATAAAATGGACGACCTTGATTTAGCTTTAGTAATTTACTTGGAGGATGAACGGTCATCAGAAGAAGAAAATAGTCGTTGTTCCGGAAAACAGCCGCTATATAACGGCACCGCTATCCTAGGAAACCAAAGCTTTAAAGGGCGTTTTTTATTTACGGTGGGCAAAAATCATCCAATGATAACCTCTGCTCTTGGATAGAGCGGGAGATAGTGTCAGACTCTGACTGACTAAAAACCCACCCCGTTCCTTCTAGCCTTCATACCGGGGCTCGAGTTCCTTTCGGGTAACCTTGGCCCTAGTAGGCTTCGGCCTTCGACCTAGCTGAGCCCCTCCTGTACCTTAAAGGGGGTGTCGGAGTCCGGCCTGTCCGGCTTTGGTTAAATAAATCTCTGAAAGTACTGGTCCGCTTGCTGACACTTTTTCAGCGATAGAAAGCTGCTTTATTCCTGAGTGACATAGACTATATTTTATAAAAACGGGCGAAGCCGCGGGCAAAAGCTATTCAAAAATAAAATAAGAGGAAAGGGTAGAATTGAAACTATCTATGCGGATCATGGAAAATTTGAATTTTACCCTCTATTTAAGTCTTCCTACGGATTCCTTTATAATTGTTTCCAACATCCGTGTTGTTAAACGCTTTCTAATTTGGTAACAAAGGTCAAGGGGGAGATCGCCCTGAACTTGACATGTAAAGGTCAAGGTTACTTATTTAAGGAAAAGGAATATTCTGAAAATATTTCCTTATAATCTCGGCTACGTATTTTACCGTTTTTCCTGTTAGTAACATCCTCAGCATCGTATATCTCATTACTGAGTGTTAGCAGATCTAGCCAAATATAATATTTAGGGTAATATTTATGGTTTATTTAGTTTACTACAATTTTTTTAAACTAAATAAATAATAATAAGTAAGTAAGTACACTGCATTTACCACGGTCTTTGCGTCACAGTGGGGTGCCAGCTGAAAACCAGCGCTGGGTGTGTGACGCCCAGCAATGGCTGAGTTGGCGACCCTTTTGGTTGCGGCACGCTCAGCGCAACTGTATTGTATTTCTGTACTCTCTTTTTTATTATTTTGTGTGGTTGTCGTTGTATTGTATTGTCTGCGTTGAATATTGGGCCCGCGTGGTGGATTACGGCCCATTCCCTCTCCTATAGAGGAGGCCTGAGTCCCAAGAGGGAATATTAAAAAGGCTGATGATGATGATGATGATGATGAAATCTAGATCACAAATTAGCCTCTTAGCATGCCTTTCCACCGAGTCCAAAAAAATTACTGACGAAGCCCGATGCTCCAATATCGTTTATTCTCTTCAATTTTAAATTTAACGTTTCCCTCTATCACATTCCACAGGTCGAAGATCTATCACGCCATCTCCAAAGCCACCACTGGGAGGCAACAGCATCTCTTCTTGAAGACAACGAGGTGGATGGAGAGGCCCTGTTCTGGGTGACCAAGGCGCAGCTCATGATCATAGGCATCACAGAAGAACACGCTGACGTCATCACTGAGTTTATTCAGAGCTGATCCTCTAGGGAAAATTGAGGGTGAGTGGAGTTCAGAAGCTGGTCAAATTTTGGGAGAAGTAGTCTTTTTAAAACATCAAATAATTTCTCCCACTCTGGGTGCCACGCGCCAACAGGTAAGTTAGACTTTTATTGGGTATAACACACCCGCATTCCTTCAGTTGGACTTTTTTATCATTTTATCATAAGGCGTCTGGAAGAACACGGGTGCGTTTTAGTAGGTAAAAGTCTGACACTTCCTCTCGCTTCACCCAGAACGAGAGGAGTTATTTGATGATTTTTCATCAAATAAAAAAAATGCTGTTGCATATCGTATCGGATTTTAATTATTGTGATTATATCAAATGGAATCTTGTATAAAGTTGTAATTATACGAAAAAGTAGGTAGGAGTTTGATTTCTGGGACTCTGATAGGACAATTCTATTGTAAATATTATATATAGGCCCCTTGAGCCTGTCCCTGTTCACCGAATTCTCAAACGCTGCTGAATTTTAAGATAATGAAAAACTACAACGTCTAGGCACTCTGATGTTACGTGGGACGCGTGTGCCAGCGTTGCGTATACTAAGTATAGATATGAGCACGGATCTTGAGCGCTCGGCGTCAGATTGGGGATCGCTTTGCGCATTCAATACATTGGCGAGCCAATAGTCGTCATTGTTAGATACATGCAGCAAGCGCAGGGAACGAATCACGAGTGATGTCTTTGACGCGATGGCGCGGCGAGCTAATCATTGACGCTCCCCGCCCCCGCGTCTCACTTCATTCCACTGAAGAGACCGAATATTTGAAGCTAGCGCTCAAGATTCGTGCTTATACCTATATATTTTTAAATCATCTGTTTTCAAGTAAATCCAATTCTATAGATACTGTATGCGAAATAAGATTTTTACTGTCCATACAACCGATTTTGATTTCTATTTCTATAGTAATAAGGATGGCATTAAAGCAAAAAGAGTGGTTACAATACCAACTATTTACTGCAGCCGCCATTTGACTTTCCTTCAACGCAATAAAAGTCAAAATCGGTTGAACGTACAGTAAAAAAGTGTGTTTAAATGTTTAATATCATTGCAAATGGAGTATAGTCTATCTAAAAAGTCTACTACTTGGAATTTTGTATAAAATTTATTCATTTCAAAAATACTAATATTCGATACTTTTTATAAGGTTCTTCTATTAGTAAAGAATGATCAAGATCTCTTAATCAACCTTGATTATTAAACAATGATCAAGATCTCTTAATCAACCTTTATTATTAAACAATGATCAAGATATTTTAATCAACCTTGATCATTAAACAATGATCAAGATCTCTTAATCTACCTTGATCATTAAACAATGATCAAGATCTCTTAATCAACCTTGATCATTAAACAATGATCAAGATCTCTTAATCAACCTTGATCATTAAACAATGATCAAGATCTCTTAATCAACCTTGATTATTAAACAATGATCAAAATCTCTTAATCAACCTTGATTATTGAACCAGTGTTGTCTACATCAGATTACATTTTGTCCTAATAATTACCCAAGTCGTTCGACTTTCTAGACAGACTCTACCTGTAGATATATTGTTACGTAGTATACATTGCATATGTGGCATCAGTTTTTTTTTTAAATACTATGAATGTGAATTCATGGAAAATCCGGTTTATGATAGATTTCATATCTGCGGTCAAATCTCATATTTTTTTCAATTTATTTTTAGTTGTGTGAAAGCACAAGCCCCCAAAAGCCAAAATTTTCAATTTTTTTTTATATTTTGCAGTTCAGTGTCAAGTAGTACAGTGCGTTCCAAATGAGAATAATCGATCCTATTCTCATTGCATGCATGTGGTGACGACACGATTTACTGTCAAATCGAGGAAAGAAATTTTTAAACTTTAACTATTTTATGAAAAATGTGATTTATTTACGAACTGTGAACGAAAAAAGTTTAATTAGAATCCAGTTCTTCAATTTTACTCATCTCTGAGTTCCTTAATTTTGACAAAATCTCTTCGATTTGACAGTAAATCGTGACGTCACAAAATGCAATCGATCCTATTGTCATTTGGGACGCATACTATGTTGATTAAAATATGATTTGAATTTGAGAACCTCACGATGACCTACAAAATGCAAAAATCGGCCAAGTGCGAGTCATGGTTCCATACTATCCGTAGTAACAAACGGTAAAAAAAAAACTCGTTTCTATTTGTTATGAGCCATAGAGCCCTTTGGGTACGGAAGTTATGAAATCTAAAAAAAAAACTTAAGGTGAATGCTCCAACCAGCCCGCGAAATTCAAATTTTCTTACGTTTTTTGCAATTTGCAGGCCAGTGACATGTTGTAACTTTATCAAAATATGATTCGCGGCAATAACAAGTATAATTTTAACCCTTCAGATACCGTCAATTAGAGACACAATAGTAAGACAATAAGATGCGCGGCCACCGGTGGTCGCTTGGGGATTCATGAATTAACCCTTCAGATACCGTCAATTAGAGACACAATAGTAAGACAATAGATGCGCGGCCACCGGTGGTCGCTTGGGGATTCATGAATTAAATACAAGAATGATCAAAACATTCGCTCCATCAGCTTTCACATAGAAAAGTTGCATGTAAGTTAGATTTCGGAGATTTTAACAATTTACACCTTTTCTATGTGGAGCGAATGTTTTGATCATTTTTATATTTAAAATTATACTTGTTATTGCCGCGAATCATATTTTGATAAAGTAACAACATGTCACTGGCCTGCATATTGCAAAAAACGTAAGAAAATTTGAATTTCGCGGGCTGGTTTGAGCATTCACCTTTAAATGTGAATTTGGCGGGCTATCCTGGCGTTTGGACCTTAATGTCGACATCAAAAGGTTGCTATGAGATTTAACCACAGATACTAAAAGCTATAGAAACCGGTATAATCGAGATAAACTAAGTTTGTACAGAATTTGTCATTGTAATACTTATTTGTATTGATGAATAGCATCATTATTTAGAGTTAGATAAATGTGGAACTCATTCCTTTTGGGCAAGAATTGACTAGTATCGTTACCTGAATTGCCAAGGTAACTAGGCTATTTTTTATTTTATCGTTTTCTCACTTGCAACACTGTGTGTGTGTTTAGTGTGGGGACACTTTTAGTCGGCATAACCGATTTGTATTTTACGGTTTTTCATTGAATTGACTGCATTTTGAGTAAACGTTATAAAAAAATTGATGTTTCGTTACTAATTTTCTAATTTGAGACGATTTGATCGTCTAAATCTCAACGTTCTTAATTGTACAGTTAATTAAAACTATTTTAAGTGTATAACTTATTTATACTGTATTATTTTAACTTCATTGTATTTTTGTATCGATTGTAAATATTAAACGAAATAAAAATATTAATTTCATCTTCAAACTTTTATTTTTAAATACCGTTACAAAAGACAATATTTTTTTTATATTTCTAATATTACAAGTTTACCTTGATGTCTTATTTCAAAAATACGTCAGTTATAACATCTATATCCTTTTATCAATACACTAAAAGATAAAATCGAAATCCCGAACATCAAAAAGGACATCACTATTATATCTGAAGCATGATAAAAATCGACTTCAAAACGATTCAAAGTTGAATTGTAAACTTTATAATCGGTACCTTTACGACATAACATGCACTGGATAAAATGTTACCGTACAACACATGATAACAAAGCTCACATTCCAATACTTCGAATAGAATTAAAGAGCGATTATCGTCACAAACACAAACAAAACTACAAAACAAACACACACAAAAAAAAAATCGACTAAGATCACCACGGGCGCAGCACTAATTTCTCCTAGTCGTCTTCCCCATAAAATTTACGACTTGTTGAAACGGCGCAAATTTACCTCGCCTCCCCCTCTTTTTTAGACCCAGTTCTTGTAAAACATCATCAGATTCGACTAAGGACGAATCGGCATTTTTCGATGCGATATCTTCAGAATAATCTTCACTGTCGTTCTTTTCAGTATCGGATACCTCTCTAAATTTTCTACTATACTCTACTTTATTTCTAGCTAAGCTAGCGTCTCGTCTTTTCATTGTTTCTGGAGAACCGAACTTGGGGTGATCTGGAGGCTGCTGGCACATTAGAGTCTCATAAAAGTACCTGTCCGCTCGGCCATCGGCTTTCTGCCGGGAAGGTTTCTCTTCCTCGTCTGAACTTTCGTTCGAAGAGTGAAGTTGTGGAGAACCAGGCGCTGACTTCTTGTGCATTGATCTTGGGCTGGAAAAAAAATGAAATAAACAAGTTGTCTATGAATATTAGGGTTGCCAGACCAAAATAATCTTTAAAAATTATCTTGAGCCTCGACTACTTATTAATATCTTAGTACTTGCAAAGTAAAATATAGGCAAAAGTTGGTGATATTTTTGTCTGATTTGGAGTTTAAGATATTTGATCGAAGCCCAAAGGAAAGGGGGGGCACCATTGCACCTGATGCTCTTCCTGAATTCACGCCTGGAGAGAAGAATTGGAAAGTGCACCTGTTTCTGCAAATATCGGTGCACTAAACGCCTGTGTTTTCTCTGTGAAATTGGAGTGGCAGCGGTTTCTTATGTCAACTGGAAACCAGCGCTGGGTGGGTATCTAATACTAATACCCAGCAAATGCTGAAGGGGTAAGTGTGGTAATGCTTTTAGCGTTATGGTCTGGTATTATGCTGAGCGTTCGGCCGTTTTGCTCGGAAGTGGCGCATTCTTTTCTTTAAATCTACTTGCAAATTGTAAATACTTTTTGGCCTTTCTAGCAAATAAAATGTTTTTCTTTCTTTCTTTCTTTCTTTCCCTTCGGTATGAGCACGCTCGGCGAATTCTATAAATTTTTTATTCTTATAAAATCTATAAAATCGAAAATAATGGTAGTTGTACTCTTTTTAATTACGGAAGTCGGACAATTATTCAGGCGATGCTTGAATAAATAGAACTCTACTAGGAAAAAATCTTGGGTGAAGGATAAGGTCGTATCTCACCATCGTTTGATATCCACCCCAGCGACCATGGTAGGTCGTGGAGACTGCGGCGTGAAGGATCCCGGCGCACCAACTTCGTCTCCACTCATTGCCTGGCAAAAAGAAGATGGAAGAAAGTCATCATCAGCCTAAGGGTCGGGAGACAAACTACTAAAAAAAAGTACGGCGGCGAATATTCAGTTGAATACTTTTTTGCCGTATCTACACAGTTAAATACAGCTTTACTAAATGGCTTAATCAGATGATTATACTGAGCAGCGTGTTGGACTACTACTGACTCAAATTCTGAAAAGATAATATCTGTCAAAAAATGTACATAAGGGCTAAATTGCATAAAGCGGACGCCCGCGCGGTCTCAAACCAAATTGTTCCATAGAGACTCGCGCGGGCATCCGTCGCGGGGAGCTGGGCCCCGCGCCCTGTTTGCTACGTAATAATATATTAAGTCCTCTATCGACACGACTACATGCACACCATTAAAGTTGAACCAGCTACACTGCGGAGGTAATAATCCGGTTATCACGGCGGGGACCTTAATGTTTCTTTGTCACGCGACCTTAAAGTTCCAAAATCACACCACACCATCACCACAACATATCACACCACACCACACACCACCACAACATATCTCACCTTCGCAAGTTGGAAGTAGCAATGTGTGACCCTGTCGATATCCGCCCACGCCACGATGTACCTTGCCATGGACAGCGGTATCTTGGGCAGGAAATTGGAGTGAAACTTGCCCTGACAGTAGATTGTAATCACATCTGTGTCCTTGATCTCGAATATTATCCGAAAGATTGTGCCTGGAGGAAACAATTTTATAGAATTAAGCCGGATAGGTACAGGCTGCTGTAAAGCTGGGTAGATTCATACTGTTGTAACGTAACATAAAAGATAACCAGATAGGTAACATTTTATGCCGCGTTTACATGTGGGCCCAGCCTCGGCCAATCGCCATTGTGTTAACAGAATTTCCCCGCTTATACAATGGCTACAATATGGCAATATATGTAGACTGGGCACGCACACGAATCGAACAAGTATCTACTATCGCGATCACATGCTTCAAAACTGCGGCGCGACGCCAAACGAAACCCTTTAAAGTTTTCGTTTCCAGTGCAGGCAAAAATGAACTTAGCGGTGATCAGGCCGTTCGGCGGTTTGATGGTACCTATAGGTACACAGTTGAAATGCTTTATCTCACGCGTTGAAGCGTTGTGTACACGGTTCGTGTGCGAAAGGCGTCCGCACTATGGAAATTCTGTTATTGCATGATTCATTGCGACAATGTGAACGGTAAATTATTTCATTGAGTGGTACATTGCATGTTACGTTACAGCAGTCTGTACCCGGCTTTAGAATTTTGTTTGGGGTTACCAGGAGGCCCAACATTGGTTCTCACAAGATGACTAGTTATAATAGTTTCTTAAATGGATTCACGTGTAGGTACAGTGGACTGTATGCGAGCAGCTTATAACCGGTCGATGTGGTGATCTATGTTGAGTTCTACCTTCAGCAGTCTTGCTATCAAAATGTTAATGATCTTAGTGACTTGTGTGATCGAAGTGCCACCTAGACACGCAGCGTCGTGCTATCGATACGTATTTGATATCTCGCCCAAGAAAGCCTTTCTTTATTGATGCCACACACAATTCTGTTTACCATCAAGCTTAGAGCGCGCTTGTAGCGACGTCGCATGAGAAGTAGATGTCATCATCATTATCTGGCGTACTGATAGCCTGGATCGTGTATGACGTCAATAATCTTGGCTACAAAATAGCTAGGTACTGAAGATAATCTCATGTACGTAGTTCACTTTTTATACGTACGCTCGGTGGACGCACACTAACGAGCATTTGAGCTGGAACTGTTTGACAAGCGGGCCGAGGCGCTCCGAGATATCATGTCCGTAAGCAGTGTTTATGTGTGCGTTGCTCGAGCGCGCTTTCAAAATTCAAAATTCATTTATTGGTGTGATTTTTGGTACATTTTACATGAGATCTTAATAATAAATAAGCTTTATGTGTAGATTGACTTCTGTACCTATACATTTCGTGCCTTGACTAATACCAGTCAGTCAGCCACACACGATCCAGTGTACCAGACGCCGCGCATTCCAACTGGATCGTGCGGAAAACTTAAAAAAAAAACTAACAGACCTGGCACAAACATATTATAGTTGGTGTCATAATTGCCGCTGCCGATCCAAATGCCATTTTTCCTGGACAAGGAGATGATGTTGTCTCGGTGGAACCTGACGTCGAAGTGGAGCACCACATCACGAGGTTCCTCGCCTTCCTGCGCGCATAGGTTTACCGACATTCTGGAGGAGGATAGGGATGTTAGGTTACCTTTGGGGACAAAAATGATGAAAGACAGATAGCTACAACCCGGGAATCTTTAAGTCGAGAGTGAATAGGTTTCTTCTAGGTAGGCGCGTTCCATCGTCGACCGCATCGTCGCTTTCCATCAGGTGAGATAGTGGTCAAGCGCAAACCTTCAACCGAAGATGCCGAAAATAAGTTGAAGATGGCGTGAAGAATTCAATGCTTACTTTAAGATCTATACAACGCGTAACGTTAAATGCGCAAAACCTCAGACACCCCAAATGATTTTTAATTCGATTGACCTAATTATGTGAGAAAAAAAATCACTTACAAAAAAATTTAAGGTTTTATGAGCAGTTTTAGTTTGTTTAAAATTAATACCTGCATTGAAATAAGAACTTTTATTATCCCGTGTATGAGAAAATTTGATTGGTTACAAGTATTTGTGTTTGTTTACTTATTTCAGCGGGTTTGCGCACGTGATGGCTTGACCTATTCATAAAATAGACAGGTCGAAGTTTTTAATGAAGATTTTTTTGAAAAATGTAACCTATATTAAAAAGTGGTTTAATTGATTCTGCTTGTTATTCTGATCAAACTAATTTCGCGTTTTGCGCATTTAACGTTACACCTTGTATTTAGTGTTTGGCCGAAACACGAATTTTAACCGAAGCCGAAACCATAACCAAACGTTCGGCTCCTATTCAAATTTCGATTCGGGTTGTAAATAAAACCGAAACTGAATTTGTAGTCGTACCCATGGTTCCTCACACAAGTCTGGTACTTATTAACCAGTAAGTACCACATAGTCCAGGTTTTTGGTTATAGAGTATCGTGTCGATTTGGTTTAGTCGATAAATGTCAGATTCTACAAATGTCAGATGAGTTTAAAATGCCAGATTCTATAAACGCCAGATTCTACAAATGTCAGATTCTATAAATGCCAGATTCTATAAATGTCACATTTTTGGTTACAATTCCAATATAATAATTTCCTTCGCGTGTACATAAATTTCGCTAATTTTCAAAGTAGTGGTTACTTGTTGTTGTTTTTTTTTGCATTAAAAAGTGTACGCAAACAATTTTTTTATAGTAACTAGATGGAAATATCTAGTTACTATAAAAACATTGTGTAATGTAAAACAATTAGAGAGAATTTCCAAAGTAGTTGTTTAATGCAAATTTGCAAACGCTTTGGACGGAGTATCACCGTGCCCTCGTGGGGGGCAATTGGCGACGGAGACCTCTCGCACCGGGCCTTGGTTCAGGCCATAGTCCGGAGCGAGGAGAAGTGGCACGCGGTCGCCATCTTCTGCAAAGCAGTATTGCTAGCAAAGGAGGAGGCCGACCGCATCAGGCAACGGCGCTCTCACCGTCGCCGCTGGGATTCCGATCCTGATTTCCGGCCACCGTAGACGCGGGCTTGCGGACGGCGAGCCATGGGTAGCTCGTTGTCCGACCGTCCGGTAACTGTCCGGATCGAGCCCAAGACGTCGACGGCACGCACTGTTCCCACGCGCCTCAAGGAGTTGTCAGCAACAGCAGGGGCCCAGCCGAGTCGAAGCCCACTGGAGCCAGGGTAATCCGAAAGGGGGCTTGAGCCCCGGTATGAATGCTAGAAGGAACGGGGTGGATTTTAGTCAGTAAGAGTTTTACACTATCTACCGAAATATCTTATATATATACTTTTGAATGGAAAAAAGAAACATCAACAAACAACAACTACTTTGAAAATTAGCGAAATTTATATACACGCGAAGGAAATTATTATTTTATTTATTTATGTACACACAAACACTTAAAAAAGAAAAGAACAAATAAGAAAAGAAGAGTACAAAGGATCTGCTTATCTCTTACGAAATTTCTTCCAGCAGACCTATGACAGGACAGTTGGACATATTTTATAGAATCTGGCATTTATAGAATCTGACATTTGTAGAATCTGGCGTTTATAGAATCTGACATTTATAGAATCTGACATTTGTAGAATCTGGCGTTTATAGAATCTGACATTTGTAGAATCTGGCATTTGTAGAATCTGACATTTTATAGAATCTGGCATTTGTAGAATCTGTCATTTTATAGAATCTGGCATTTTAAACTCATCTGACATTTGTAGAATCTGACATTTATCGAGTAAACCGTCGATTGGTTTCTTCACTTTTATTTGTCATAATTCTTAGAGACATACTTATAATATTATTTACGCAAAGACATATGTAGAACGATTTAGGTTCGAACCACGGAGCAAACGAACTCAAGACTTAACTCAAACACTGAAGGTTGGAACCATCCAGGATCCCGGGATTGTCTTTGCTGCATCTAACCTGGGTGCTAAGTTTGTTTAGAGTTCTGGCTTGGCTGTGGCAACTCCTGTAAACTTGGGGTGCATGAAAGGAACCTCTCCTAACGAGGTACCTTCCGAACTGCGGTTACGCCAGCTGTATAACCTGTACAATTGACTCTGGTCGATTGGCAAATCCTTTCACCTCGGTGACAAACAAACTGTTGCCGTTGAATCACTACTATACCTAATGATTACGACTCTAAAACTAATCATGGCGAAATAGAGACTTACTTGCGAGCATTCTCTTTAATTTTACCTCCGATTTCGATTCTATCACCAACTTTGAGGATCCCAGGAATGTTAGCTGTGAAAACTGGCATTTTCGACAATGATTCTTTATTATAAACCTAAATATGCCTGCCCCAATGATCACTAAGTCAGGGCCAGTTGTATTTATGGACATTTTGAACGACAAATTTATACATTACACAATAGTGTTTGTTGAGAATGTTTTTGAAGGCTCAGACAAGTTTTATGGTTAGAATTGACGTATGCCAACGTGACACGGGTCTGGCCTCTTACAAATTCTTTTTCTTTCTTTTTCATTCATGGTGTTTTATTTTTATGGAGTGTTTAGCTGGTGGTTTTTTTTTTATTCATAGATCAGAGACCATTATGGCAGCTGCTTGTTTTAAGCTATTCTTCAGGAGTTTCAGCACAAACTATTAAGCATAACGTATTCCCATGCTTGTCACTACTACAGGTATTTACCCAGTTTGATCTGTGACAAAGTGACAACTTTATAAGGACACAATGTTCAGCAGGAGGGGCCCAGCTGGGTCAAAGCCTACTGGGGACAGGGTTGTCCGAAAGGGAGCTCGTGCCCCGGTATGAAGACTAGAAGGAACGACGCGGGGTTTTTAGTCAGTAAGAGTCTGACACTGTCTCCCGCTCCACCCAAGAGCGGGTTTCGTCAAAGATGATTTTCCCCGTCGACAAAAAAAAAAGAAAAGGACACAATGTTTAACTTTACCTATAGATAGCCTACTACCAGCTGTTTATAATGATTTAAATATTGGTACCTAGACGCAGTATTAGAAGGCTCCCTACAAGGTGGACCAACGACCTAACCTGCTAAGAGTTGCGGAAATCTGATGGATACGAGTCGCACAGGACCGTGTATTGTGGAAACACTTGTGGAGACCTTGTTCAACAGTGGACGTCTTTCGGCTGAAATGAAGATGATAAAATACGTAGAAGAGTACGTCATTATTTTATGACTTAGAAGTTTCGGGTAGATACTATACAAAACATTTTGGTCTCTTTTTATGGTGTACACCCACTCCGTTCCTTCAAGCCTGGATTTTGTTAAGCCACGTACAGACATCGCGAGGCGTGCGTCGCGAACGGTTCGTCACGCATACTTCGAGCTGTGTGGACGTGTATACACACACAGTGAGCGAACGCCGCCTTAGTACGAGCCGTGCACTCCTTGTGGACACCGTGTGCGGTGCTTTGCGTGCTCAGCTTGAGCATGTGTCGTTCAGACCGCATAAATGTACCGTCATATGCCTCAGGTTGAGGCATGCGTGACGAACCATTCGCGACACACGCCTCACGATGTCTGTACGCGACTTAACAAAATCAAAGACTAAATTAGGTGTTCACTACCTCAGCAAAGTTTGCTGAGACGGTTGACCTGATTGATAATACATTGCTGCCAAATGCTAGAAAAACATTAGAACACTCATAAGAAATATGGCTTAAGAAACTTAGCATCCAAGGCAAAAACAATGACAAAAAAACTACCGAGTGTCATCAACGTCATTTACGTCAATTCGAGTTTGACAGTTCTGACCAAAGTGAAGTTAACCTATTTAGTGTATTTTTTACAAAGAAATCACATTTTTTGTATTTATTCAGTAAGTATTTCGTGTGCATAGTAAATAAGAAGTGTTATTTATTTAATTAATAGCAGTTAATAGTAAGGTCAACGATTAATTGACATACTTTTTTCAAAGTGCATGATGCAAGTTTGTGCCGAGAAATCGTAATCATAAATAACAATTGTTATTTGTTTTTCCTTATCTTGGCTTACGTGTTAAGATTTTTAATTGTTTTCTGAAGATACTCAGCCTAGATATTTTATTTAGAAGTTAGTATTTTTCTTTAAAATCTAGTTGGAAAACCGGCACGTGCCCAATTAGAATGTTTTCGCAACTATTAAAATATTGTTGAAAAGTTTGTAAAGTTAAGTTTATCGAACCGATAACCTGTCTGCATCCGTTAGACTGCGGTTTCTGTGATAATTTTGTATGTATAATTTAATTTTTCATTGACCACCACCAACTAAGTTGCATGTAAACAGATGATATCATTAACCACTCACGGACGTACTTACCTACTAGCCTATTAATTGACACAAGTGGGTGTATGTATGTGTATTAATTAACACTATCAGTGTAGTTTTGTTCCACATATGCAACACATAATCATTGTCAGAGAAGTAGCCTTCAAGGTTTTTATTTTATGGTGGGCAAAAATCATCTAATGACAACCCCTGCTTTTGGGTGGAACGGCAGATAGTGTCAGACTCTTACTGACTAAAAACCCACTCCGTTCCTTCTAGAGCCTACAAGGGGTCTGCAGTAAATTGTGGGTTCAATTCCCACCCAGTACAAATGTTTATGTGATGAACATAATCGTTTGTTCTGTGTCCGGGTGTAATTTATCTATAACTAGCTGCTCCCAGCGGCTTCGCCCGCGTGATAGCAGAAAATTATCCTAAGGCAATATACTTCCAGGATAAAAAGGATCCTATGTCCTGTTCTAGGACATGGTCTATCGGTGTACCAAGTTTCATCAAAATCGGTTTTGGCATTTAGGCGTGAGGACATAACAAACAAACAAACTCACTTTCGCTTTTATAATTTTAAAAAGGATAGTAAGGATATGTATGTATTTAGAATATATAGGTATGTTTATCAGTTGTCTAGTACCCATAACACAAGCTCTGCTTAGCTTGGGACTAGACGGCGTTGTGTGATAGTTGTGGAATATATATAGTTGTGGAACACATACTAATCAGATCAACTTTATTAATTGGGGAAAAAAGCAAATAAATATGGTTTTCCTTCCACATGATTATTATCCTTTATTTACTCTCTAATTCAAAATGTTATCATCTTTTCTGTGCACTGAGTAATCAAGATCACTCAAATGATCAAATCTGTATGGTTTGTTACTCAAAAAATCATCTCGCACACTAATCTGCATGGTACTCAATTTGAAAATTACATATTGGCCTATTTGGGCATATGGTATCCAGTTGTGGGGCTCTGCAAGCGCCTTCAACATAATGGTTATACAGAGAGTTCAAAACTACATATTGAAACAGATATCAAATTCACCATGGTTCATAAAAACAACAGAGGTCCATGAAATTCTAAACATGCCCACAGTTAAACAAGAAATAGACACTCATGGCTAGAACTATAAGCTAAGACTGTTGAAGCACCCAAACCAACTAGCAGGGCAACTCACTATCCCTGAAACCATTTGTCGGCTTAACCCTTCAGATACCGTCAATTAGAGACACAATAGTAAGACAATAGATGCGCGGCCACCGGTGGTCGCTTGGGGATTCATGAATTAAAAAGCGGTGTGATATCTTCGACGATGAGAGGGTCTGTGACCCAACTAATGAAGAGTAAAGGACCGGCTCTAATGGGAGCAGCACCCTAAACGACAAAAAGCACCCACCACATCTACTTATAGACTGGAATGACTGATTGCAAGAACAGATAAAAGAAAAAAAAAAACATATTGGCTGTATGGACTTGAATTCATTAAACCCCAAGCAAACGCCGGCCATCGCTCTCCCATTGTGTCTCTAATTATGATATTCAAAAGGTTGAAAGAGACGTTGACCGTTGACCGGTCATCGAACGAACTTAGGAGTTTATTTCAGTGTTAGCTATAGTTTAAACTGCCAAAAATATAGATGTGTGAAAATGTTTTTTTAAACCTATTTACTAAATAAATATTGAGAATGATAATCTATAGATATAAAAATGACCCCTGTTTTCCGTTGTCACGACTTGGCATGAAAATGGCTTGACCGATTTGGCTGTTTTTTTTTTTTTGTTGTGATTGTTATTGTGAGGAGAAGGTTCTTATGGAAAAAAAAATTAGGGTAGTGTAGGGTAGAGTAGGGTAGGGTAGGGTAGAGTAGGGTAGAGTAGTAGGGTAGAGTAGGGTAGAGTATGGTAGAGTAGGGTATAGTAGGGTGGAGTAGGGAAGAGCGGGAGCGAAGCCGCGCGGGCAAAAGCTAGTTAAAAATAAAATACAATACACCTGTCTACTAATTACACATTGTTTTATGTTATGTTGTTAAGAAAAACTATTGTCATTTAATTCTATCACTTATGGTTGACCTTTGCCCGTCCTACCCCTATGCCCCCCCCCCCCTGAAATAAAAACCAACCTGGATCTGCCACGTATGCCCCCCCCCCCCTGAAATGAAAACCCGCCCCTGCACAAGTCTATAAAATTGGTATTTTTGTGATGATTTAAAAAATTAGTATTTTTCTTTGTAATTCATGATCTGAGAAAAAGCATATTTTTTCAATCAAGTAATCATTACATGCTTGATTTGATATGGCTGGTTGCCAACTAATTAATTTGAAATGCTATATGGTACTAATGTAGTATGAATAGGAAAAATTAGGCTATTTTCTTTCGTTTTCAGGTCTAAAAATCGCTGATTTTTTAATTTGACTAGGCAAAATCGTTCAGGCTTGAGTCATCAACCATTTTAACCCTTCAGATACCGTCAATTAGAGACACAATAGTAAGACAATAGATGCGCGGCCACCGGTGGTCGCTTGGGGATTCATGAATTAAATTCACCTAGCATAACCCCCTCTCTCAAATCTCTAAAATTTGCAAACTGAGAAAAAAAAAAAAATTTGGCATGCATGGATGGATACTCTGTAATAACAAATTTTTGAAAATTTATAGTTACAACGCACACGCGTAACACGCCTGTTTTGTACATAGGACCACGTCGCGTGGCGTGGATCAAGTGTAGCTCAACATGTCTAGTTTCCATATAAAATGTATGTATCGGCGTGTGGCACACATGTGCGAGGTTTCTAGCATTCCATACAAAAAAAGAAATCACTGACAAACCATCTCACACTTGACTTATCTTATCTTTGTTAACGTAAGAAGATATCTGATCTTTGTGAAGTGGATAAAATAGACTTTATTCAACGTTTTATACAATGGCAACAAAAAATAATAATAAAAAGAGCGTACCCAAACCGAAAGGGTCGCCAACTAGAGATGGGTAGTGGGTTAAAACCCATTCAACCCATTTGGGTTAAAACCGGGTTAAAACCCAAATCACCCGGTTTTAACCCATTATCAACTATTTTAGTGGGTGAAAATAGAGGAAACATGCGATATGATTGTTACACGCTTGAGAACTGCGAAATTGAAAAAAGTAACTCGCTTTGAAACACTATTTTGACGACAAATCATTAACGCAAAGTAAAAAATTATAAAAATCTAAGATTATACCTGAGAACGCTATCTTTTTTGTTTATAAATGTGATTTCTATTCTAAAAGTCAATTTTAATTAAACTCAGTTAAGGTTTTCTTTGGTGGATAAAAATCATCCAAATGACATCCCCCGCAACACATGGCACGGGCAGAGCGGAAGATAGTATCAGACTCTTACTGACTAAAAAATCCACCCCGTTCTTTCTTGCCTTTCGTCTTTTTCTTTCGTTCGGGACCGAGCTCTCTTTCGGATAACCCTGGCCCCAGTAGGCTTCGACCCGGCTGGGACTGGACGGTCGAACATCGAGCTACCCATTGCTCGCCGCCCGTAAGCTCGCGCCTGCGGTGGCCGGGAATCGGGATCGGAATTCCAGCGGCGGCTGGGGCGCTGTGAGCGCCATTGCCTAATGCGGTCGGCCTCATTCTTTGCTAGTATTACTGCTTCACAGAAAGTGGCGACCGCCTGCCACTCCCCCTTGCTCCGGACCGTGACCTGTACTAAAGCCCAGCGCGAGAGATCACCGTCACCGATCGCCCCCACGAAGGCCCGGCGATGCACTGCCAAGCGGGGCACACCTTCACTGTGTCCATCGTGTCCTCCGGGCGTTCCACGTAGTGGTGAAACCCGGGCGTCACTTCCGCACGAATGCAGTGCAGGAACCTCCCAAACTTACCATGTCCGATGAGAACCTGCGTCATATAGAAGGTGATGACGCCGACAAGGCTTTCCATTCTCGCCTCAAAGAGGGGACTTCTGGGCCCCTACGGTTTGCTGACATCTTGAGGCGCTCGTGGGCTAAAATGCGCCGTCTACAACTTGGGCTCAGTCTGGTCGGTAACTGGACGGCGGACAGTGAGCTACCCGTTGCTCGCCGTCCACAAGCCCACGCCCTCGGAAGCCGGAAATCGAGATCAGGATCCCAGCGGCTAGGGCGTGAGGGCCGCTTCCTCGCGCGTGCACTTGCGGCCCCTCCCTTTGCATCAACTGCATCGCAGAAGGGGGCGATCGCCTGCCACTCCTCCTCGCTTTGGACCATGGCCTATACCAAACCGCTGCCCGGCGCAGACCAAAATTGATTGGTCCACCCTTATCCAATGCTCTGGTCAATCATTTAACTAATAATTATCTCTTCCAGCAGTCATCACAAAATGGTAGTGTCAGAAGAGCAGCCCCTTCCAGTAGAAGGCGACGCGGCTGCCAGTAAGAAGGCAGCCAAGAAAGCTGCCAAAGCTGCAGAGAAGCAACAGAAGAAGGCTGAACATAAGGTATGGAATTACTCAATTTCTATTACAATTACCACCATAATGAAGTGTTAGTAGAGCTGGGCACGCCACAATTATAGCGGTAAGTCACCTCTTTGAGGCGTGGCTGGAAAGACCTCACGGCGTCCTTACCTTCCGCAAGACGATTTTTGCCCACCGAAAAAAAAAAAAAGTGTTAGTAGAGCAGCCCGCGGCAGTATAACAAGAAATTTGTCAAGAAAACAAGCCAACAGCAAACTGCCAAGGCAATGTATAATTCTACTGTATGTGTGTTTATCTCCAAAATTTGAGTCCCCAGATGAGCGCTACCATCAGGTTCTCAAATTATTTTTCTGGTGCAAATCCAGCTTTCGAACAGGGCTTGGGCAGAGCTCCGCTGTGTCCTCTTGGGGGCGATGGAACGTACTCTAGCATTGGGCCGCGCGTACAGGCCATGGTCCGGAGAGAGGAGGTCTAGTAATGCTAGCAAAGGAGAAAATCGCGCGAGGGAGCGGCCCTCACGCCCCAGCCGCTGGGATGCCTGCTTGGGCGGAGCATCGCCGTGCCCTCGTGGGGGCAATCGGTGGCGGAGACCTCTCGCGCCTAATTTCAGGCCGGCTAATATTCAGGCCTTAGTCCGGAGCGAGGAGGAGTGGCAGGCGCGAGCCTTCTTCTGCGAAGCAGTAATGCTAGCAAAGGAGGAGGCCGACCGCATTAGGCAAAGGCGCTCTCGTCGCCGGGATTCCGATCCCGATTTCCGGCCACCGTAGACGCGGGCTTGCGGACGGCGAGCCATGGGTAGCTCGCTGTCCAACCGTCCGGTAACTGTCCGCACAACGGCGCGCACTGTTCCCACGCGACTCAAGGAGCTGTCAGCAACAGCAGGGGCCCTGCCGGGTCGAAGCCTACTGGGGCCTGGGGCCTGGGTTATCGAAATGGGAAGCAAAAAAAAAAACCTATCAAAACAAGTCTCTTTTCTCACAGGCTGCGTCGGGGGCTCCTCAAGCTGAGGGCGACGCCCCGGAGGCCGACGTGTCAGCAGGCCGCTACGGAGTCCTGAAGCTGATCCAGTCGACCGGGGAGAACCGCGACCGAGTCTACACAGACGTCAAGGACCTGACTGTCGCACTGAACGGCCAGAATGTTTGGGTTAGAGGTGAGTGGCAGACAATAGAATAGAATTTAGGGCTTATACAACACGGGTGAGTGTACACGGTAATCCATACCTGAGTACTGCTTCTTCTGGATCGGGGTTCTGGAGTCAGTGAAAATCGGATTATATTGATATTTCGCGTGATCCCAGAAAGAGAGGACCGTTCGCCAAGACCAGTGCGCAGTAACTGGTCGTTCCCATGCATACATCACGCGCGCAAACAATTTGCTTACCTTGCACTCTGCCTTACATACATACATGTGTCCCTACAAGAACAAACTATCTATATAGTTACCAAAATATGTAGGTAGTAACAATTTTACAGAAACTCAGGAGCGTCCTTTTCGAGGTAAATTTCATGATTATGATTTTATTACACATCTATCTCTAGATATTTTTGAAACACACTTTTTGTGAATATTATCTAGGCTTCCATTGAAGTCAATTTATAATTTGTGTAAAGCTAAATTCAGTTTCGACTTCTGAAAATCTGCTCTTTTGCATGAACTTTGACACTTCATAATTTACTCAAAAATTAAAAAAGTCTAATCAGTATAACAACAGAAGCCTTGCACGTTCAATCAAGATTCTGAACGACGGGAATTTTTCTGAAAAACTTTTATTGTTTTCAAAAATACACGTATTTCCTGGAACCAGTTTTGTTAAATATTCTAGTAAATCAAGGAATTACCGAATGCCAACAGTTTTCAGGTGTTATCTCTCTTTTTTCGTGTTGCCTCTTTATTTAATATCGCGTTGGATCACGTCGGATGGACCAACAAACTTCTAAACCATTATTTGGTTGACGATAGACTAGTTGAGATTCACTTGTGTCATTCTTCATAAGGGCCCTTATGAAGAATGACACAAGTGCCCATCTTGTTGAAACATTTTTCTCATCCCTCTCACTCCACCGAAAGCGGGAGGAATTATTTAAATATTTCCAGTAACGAAAAATAAATGGCAGATAACCTCTCAATCTCGTTTTCTAAATGGTTTCTAAAATTGTCTTTTTTATCTTGAAGCTCGCCTCCAAACGTCCCGCGCGAAAGGGAAGCAGTGCTTCGCGGTGCTTCGACAGAGCAGCAGCACGGTACAACTGCTGGTGAGCGTGAGCGACGAGCGAGCCGTCAGCAAGCAGATGGTCAAGTTCACTGGCAAGTGAGTTTTGAAAATCTATAAGCAGGGTTATTTGTAAAACACTAGCAACCTCTCAGGACTATGTTACTAACATCGTAAACAACAACTTTTGTTCTATGTCTTTTAAAAATTTATCATATTTTAGTTAAAAAAAAAATACATACAAAAATAAAAATATTGGAATTGTACGTTCTAAATCTTACGATGTCTATGCGAAGCAAGCGATAGTACGATTCCGATGGGGTGCTTGGTGCGCTTGCGTCGCGTCGTACAGATGTAGGTAGGTATAGCAAAATACCGAGTTCTAGAACAACAAAATCTTGAAGGTTTGCTATTGAAAATGAATTACGTTTTGTAAAAAGTCATAGAACAAAAGTTGTTATTTATGATGTTAGTAATACAGTCCTGCAAGGTTGTTAGTGTTTTACAAATAAACATATACAAGGTTACGTTAAATGTGTAAAATGACAAAATATTGTTTGTCAGACTATGGAATTGGATCCTCAGAAAAGGATTTAATTTCATTTTTATCTTTATCAAATTCAAAATCGTTTATTTATTACTAACTTTCCGCCCGCGGCTTCGCCCGCGTGGACTACAGTTTATATCGCGCGGGCAGAGACCCGTACTCAGCAGTGGAATTATAGGTAGCCTATGTGTTATTCCAGTGTCTCTTCTACCTACCAAATTTGATCTAAATCCGTTCAGTTCCTTTCGCATTTATAATATTATATAGTAGGGATAGACCAAATGTAGGCACTTTTGAATGGTCAAATAAATTGTTGTATGTATTTTGTTTCGTATTCTTCTCCAGCGTAACCAAAGAGTCGATCGTAGACGTGTATGCGACGGTGGTGAAGACGCAAGCGCCGGTGGAATCGTGCACAGTGAGCGGGGTGGAGCTGGTGGGCGCGCAGGTGTGGCTCGTGTCCGCGGCAAGGGCGCAGCTGCCTCTGCAGGTGGAAGACGCCGCCAGGCCCGAGAAAAACGACGTAAGTTCATCATACAACGTGTAACGTTAAGAGGGTCCTTTTCCACTCGCCTATCGTACACATCGAAAATGGTTTAAAAGCTTGTTACTTTATTTAATACAATCCAACGCGATGTTTGACGAAAAGGCAACGCAAAAAAAGAGAAAAACTCTGTTAGTATTCGGTAATTCCGAGACTTACTCGAAAATTTCACAAAACTTGCTCCAGGAAATAGCTGTTTTTTTTTTAACCCTTAAAAGTTTTTGGATAAAATTGTCGTCATTTAGAATCTTAATAAAATTTGCAAGGTTTCTATAGTTTTCCTTTTTTACGCCGGCCGGACAGAGAGCAATAGGTAGCTGGATGTCCGATCGTCCGGTAACTGTCCGGACCGAGACCGTCGTCGTCCACGGCGCGCACTGTTCCCGCGCGCCACGTATTTTTTTATTTGTAAATTAAACCAAAAATGACTAAGATAGCCCATTAAAGTTACGTGTAACGTCACGCCGTGCTGCATTTTTTCGCACGGGATGACGTCACACGTAAAACTTTAATGGGCTATATCTTTGTTATTTTTTGTTTAATCGAAAAAAGAAAAAAATACGTGTCCAATATTTTTTTATAATCTAAAATAGAGACTAAATAAAATGTAGTTATTTTGACCCTGAAAACTACCCTGTTGGCAGGACCCTGAAGCCCTAAGGATCCGCGTGAACCAGGACACTCGGCTGGACAACCGCGTGCTGGACCTGCGTACTCCGGCCAACCAGGCCATCTTCAGGCTGGAGGCTGGCGTCTGTCGCCTCTTCAGAGACATACTCACACAAAGAGGTAAACTGACAATATTTGAAGTCTACTGAAGATCGACCTCTATTACAATGTCTATGCGAAGCAAGCGATAGTACAACAGCAGACGAGAGTGGGGATCGGGTGGCAGGGGTGCTTGATGCGCTTGCGTCGCATCATACAGACGTAGGCAGGTTTAGCAAAATATAGAGTTGAAATATATAGAACAACGAAATCTTATTTATTTTTTTGGTAAATTATGTTTTGTAAAAAGTCATAGAACAAAAGTTGTTGTTTATGATGTTAGTAACACAGTCCTGCGAGGTTGTTAGTGTTTTACAAATAACCCTGTATATAGTTGAGAGGACTTACCACAGACTTGTATATTTTACCCTTCAACTTCAATAGCATCCGTGGGTCACAAGAGCTCCTCAATAACCACGACCCATTAATCACCAGGCTTCGTGGAGATCCACACGCCTAAGATCATCCCGGCAGCGTCCGAGGGTGGTGCTAACGTCTTCACTGTATCCTACTTCAAGTCGTCCGCCTACCTCGCGCAGAGCCCGCAGCTATACAAGCAGATGGCCATCGCTGCTGACTTCGACAAGGTTGGTTGGTTTTTTGTTTTTGTTTTGAAGGATAAAAATCATCCAAATGACATCCCAAGAGGAGTGCCCGCGCGCCTCAAGGAGTTGTCAGCAACAGGAGGGGCCCAGCTGGGTCGAAGCCTACTGGGGCCAGGGTTATCCGAAAGGAAACTCGAGCCCCGGTATGAAGGCTAGAACGAACGGGGTGGGTTTTTAATCAGTAAGAGTCTGACACTATCTCCCGCTCCACCCAAGAGCGGGGGTTGATGATTTTGCCCACCGTAAAAAAAGAGGACTCACTCTGACAGACTAAAAAATCTACCCTGTTCCTTCGTTGCCTTTCATACCAAGGCCGAGCTACCTTTCGGAGCTAACCCTGGCCCCAGTAGGCTTCGACCCTGCTGGGCCTACGGTTTGCTGACATCTCCTTGAGACGCGCGTGGAACAGTAAGCGCAATCGATGACTTGGGCTCTGTCCGGACGGTTACCGGACGGCGAGCTACCCACTGCTCACCGTCCGCGGGATATGTTTTGAAGTTTAATTTTACAACTGCCTTCCAGGTATTCACAGTAGGCGCAGTGTTCCGCGCCGAGGACTCGAACACGCACCGCCACCTCACGGAGTTCGTGGGCCTCGACCTGGAGATGTCCTTCAAGCACCACTACCATGAGGTGGTCGACACTATCGCCGGCACACTCACTGACATGTTCAGAGGGCTGAGGGACCAGTGAGTATATACATTCTCTGTCTCACCTCTTCTCGGCAGACCACGAAGGAGAGGGCGGGACGACCTGGATATCTTCCGGTGGTGCATCATGACTCACATTTTCACTGTTTTTCATACAACCGCTCTTACCAGATTATGTCGTTATTACACATTTTTCATTAGATATTTTGGAAACACAGTATCTTATGGATATTATCTAGGCTTCTATTGAAATCAATTTCTAAATTTGTGTAACACTAATCCAATAAAAACCTATGAAAATCTGCTATTTTGCATGAACTTTGACACTTCATAATTTACTCAGATGTTCAACAACTCTTATCGACGCGCACTTAATATTTTCTTACTATGTTCATGATTGTATATGCTCGGAGTTTCCTTGCGGGATCGAAATATGCTCGGAGTTTCCTTGCGGGATCGAATTATTCTCGGAGTTTCCTTGCGGGATCGAATCAGAAATGAAGATATCCGCAGGAGAACCAAGGTTGCCGACATAGCACGAAGAATCGCCAAACTTAAGTGGCAATGGGCGGGGCACATTGCTCGCAGAACAGATGGCCGTTGGGGCCGAAAGGTTCTGGAGTGGCGACCCTGTACTGGAAGACGAAGCGTCGGAAAGCCTCCTACAAGGTGGACCGATGACCTGGTGAAGGTTGCGGGAATCCGATGGATGCGAGACGCACAGGATCGATCATTGTGGCGACGCTTGGGGGAGGCCTATGTCCAACAGTGGACGTCTGTCGGCTGAAATGATGATGATGATGATGTACATGATTATCTTATCTTACAAACTCCAGGTTCGCGTCAGAGATCGCGACAGTGGGCCAGCAGTACCGAGTGGAGCCCTTCAAGTTCCTGGACCCGCCGCTTAGGCTGGAGTTCCCTCAGGCCATACAGATGCTCAAAGAAGCAGGTGAGCCACTTTACTGATCAATGTTTATGAAGGGAAAAATTATAAATGATGTTCATTTTGCATAACAGTTTTAATTTTTTTGTTAATTTATATTTTTTTACCGACTTCGAAAAGGAGGAGGTTCTATGTTCGGCTAAATGTATGTTTTTTTTTTGTTTGCTCTGTTTATACGTGTAGTCGATGACTAACTGAAAGAAAAGGGGGAGGGGATGTATCGAACTGATCTGGTGATAAAGCCGGAAGGTAAATTAATGTAATGTAACCGTATTTGGGATTATTAGAATCGTTATGAGATGCACTCTGGCTATAAGGTAATTATGTTTTGCTGAAGGGTAGGTACTTTTTAGTGCCATAACTTCAATCTTGACTTCAATGTAAATAAAACCCTGAAAGGTACAAAATAACTTTAATTTCGGAAGTCGGTGTTAAAAAACGAAGATACAAAATTAGGTATCTATTATAGAAACACCGACTTCCGAAATTAAAGTTATTTTGTACTTTTCAGTGTTTATTTACAGTGCGTTTCACTTAAGACGTTCCTTTGGCGTAATGTTGTCTCCCCTGTCTAGTGTCTACACAAAAAAGAAGGAAAAAAAGGAAAAAGTTCTACCAAAATTGTTCCTCGAAATGCGCAACGAAATCGATTTTAACGGTAGTTGCAACACTTTTTGGAGAATTATGAGGAAAATGGGATTTTATTTAAAAAAGAAGGTCTAAAAGAAAGTTTTTAATAATGAGGTACGATATTATAGGGTGGCGTTTTCAGTATTTAAAAGAATTGCAGGACAATCGGAATAGAGTCCAGCGTCTTATGCTTTATTCAAAGCTTTTTTAAAAAAAAAGGCAATTGCTAAAAGTAAGGAAGTATCAGTTAATCTCACTAATATTAAGTAGATTAATTGCTAAAAATATTGCAACACTGTTTTTCTGTGCTACCAACATTACGGCAAAGGAACTTCTTAAGTGAAACGCACTGTATATTGAAGTCGGTTTTTTTTTTTTGTAAAAAGTTTTTTATCTAGTTAAGGGTGTTTCTGTACAAAGAATAAAACTCATATATTATGATTTTAAAACTGGGCAAGAGCGAATCAGAATCGCGCCCTGACTGTTCCGTACAAACTTACCCATTTTCTTAACTAATTCGGAAATTGAACAGTTTTCATAGGTAAGTTTGAACAGAACCTTCAGTGCGTGAGTCCGACCTACACTTGGCCGGTTTTTTTTTGACTGACCGTCATTTTGACAATTCAGAAGTACCTGTAAATGATCTATTTGAAATAAACGATTTTACAAAATTCATCCTCCAAAGAGATGAAATGGGGAGCCAAAGTATGTATAGAGCTACTTTCTTTCACGCGGGCGAAAATGGGGAACTAGTACAATCTTACAGTAACATATTATAGTTATCTCTATCTTATCTTATCTTATATCGATGTTTCAGGAGTGACGGTAGGTGAAGAAGACGATCTATCGACCCCTGACGAGAAACTCCTCGGCAGACTGGTGCGAGCCAAGTACGACACGGACTTTTATATCCTGGACAAGTACCCACTAGCAGTCAGACCCTTCTACACCATGCCGGACCCCAACAACCCGGTAAGTCTCTGCATTATTTTATTTACAACCATTCTTTTACTTAAATGATCGCGTTTGACCACCATCTCACCTGATGTTAAGCGATGGTGGCGACGATGGAGCACGCTTGCCCAGAAGTGGAATTCCCTGCCGGAGGCTGTTTCCTGATGCTACAACCTAGGGGTCTTTAAGTCAAGAGTAAATAGGTTGCTTCTAGGCAAGCGTGATCCATCGTCGGCCACATCACCCAAAGTCCGAAGTTCGTGTGGAGGAACCAACTATCACGCGAGCAAAGCCGCTGACAGACACTAGTCCTACTAATATTATAAATGCGAAAGTTTGTATGTATGGATGGATGGATGTATGGATGTTTGTTACTCTTTCACGCAAAAACTACTGAACGGATCTCGATGAAACTTGGTACACGAGTAGACTATATCCCAGAATAACACATAGGATACTTTTTATCCTGGGATTATGTACGCGGGTGAAGCCGCGGGCAAAAGTTAGTATTAGTATAAATTAACTTGAGAATCTGTAAAGGACTTTGTTAATACAGGAGGAATAATAGGAGAATTTGTTAATACATATTTATAATGTTTTTTCACAGAAAGTGTCAAACTCATACGATATGTTTATGCGCGGTGAAGAGATCCTCAGCGGAGCGCAGAGGGTGCACGACCCGGACTTCTTGACTGAACGCGCCTTACATCACGGCATCGGTGAGTAAATACAGGGTTATTTGTAAAACACTAACAACCTTGCAGGACATCATGGACAAAAACTTTTGTTCTATGACTTTTTACAAAACATAATCCATTTACCAAAAACAAACCTTCAAGATTTCGTTGTTCTATCTAACACATTTCAATTCTGTATTTTGTTATACCTTCCTACGTCTGTATGATGCGACGCAGGCGCATCAAGCACCCCTGCCACCCGATCCTCACTCCCGTCTGCTATTGTACTATCGCTTGCTTCGCATAGACATTGTAATATTTAGAACATTCAATTTAATTTTTTTTAATGAAAATCTAATGAGCTAAAATATGGTATTTTTTTTAAACAAAAACAAAGGTGGTCGTTTACGATATTAGTAACATAGTCTCCAGTGTATACATAAGCATATAGCGACATCTGTGGCGCCACATACAAACTAAACTATGAAATCCTGCATCGCACAATTAGAGTTCTCCGCATGTTTTAAACATATACAACGGTCCTGTATAATCTATCGGGCAGTTGCCCACCAGACATAACAACCGTCTGGTCGGAAAATCCTCCCTTCTCAATGGAGGTGTGCAGAGCTTTACGCCCTATTCCTAAAATCATATAGAGCCTTATGATGTTACTATGGAGGTATGCGACACGGAGTGTAAATTTACACAAACCTCCGTGTATGTGTGTAAGATTTAAATCAAACTATAATTTGTGTTTGTATGTCTTTTTTCCCAGATATCTCCAAGATCGCCGCTTATATCGAGTCCTTCAGATTGGGATGTCCCCCTCATGCAGGTAAATATTAATTTTTCTATAATACTATAATCTTAATAACTTGCCTACTTATACAGCGTGTTCCTTTCGATATTACATTTCACAAGGGAATTATTGGCCTACCACGATGTTGTCTTTTTGAATGCAAAGGTTGACTGGTAGAGGATGCCTTGTTTTGCATTAAGTCCGCCTATGTATTATAATGTTTAAATAAAAAAAAAATATTATTAGACAATGTCAAATGAATTAAATTAAATTTTGGTGCTTGAATTATGATTGTAATTTAATTTTAAAGTTGGGGTGTATTTTAGCTTCACTTTTCTTGGACTGACCGACATTTGACTATTCAAAAGTGCCTGCAAATGGTCTATTTGAAATAAATGCTTTGATTTTGATTTTAATTTGATATTATAAGTGAAAAAAAATTAGCAATCGGACCAGTACTTCTAGAGATAACCTCCTACAACCAAAAAACATAAAAACAAAATTTACCTCTTTATAATATTACTGTATTTAGGCTTGCGTTTGACCACTACCTCACCTTGGAAAGCCATCATCAATAAATCTGTTTCCAGGCGGCGGCATCGGCATGGAGCGCGTGGTGATGCTGTACCTGGGGCTGGACAACATCCGCAAGACGTCCATGTTCCCGCGCGACCCCAAGCGCGTCACCCCCTGATGGCAGACCCCCTGATGTTGTCGTACTGACCACAGATACAGAATAAAGTGTTGTTATACAGTTTTTTGGGTTTTATTCCTTTCTAGTGGTGTACAATGAGCAATGGAAAGAGCTATGCAGCCCCCGTTAGTAAAAAAGACGCATCTAACATTTTTTCCAGATTTTAGTTTTATACATTGCCGGAATCAGGAAAAAAAGCGGATCTGCCTGCATTTTTAATATTTTGCTAACACTCTCCAGTGCGGTTTTAACACAAGGAAAGAAAGGCCCGATTTCCCGTTTCATTCATTAAAACATTTTTTATCCGTTTTTATTTATTGTTAGATACGTCTTTTTAACTATCTGGGGCAGTATGCTCGGAGTTTCCTTGCGTGGTCGAGTCAGAAATGAAGATATCCGCAGGAGAACCAAGGTTGCCGACGTAGCACGAAGAATCGCCAAACTTAGCAACGGGCAGGGCACATTGCTCGCTTAATAGATGGCCGTAGGGGCCGAAAGGTTCTGGAGTGGCGACCCCGTACCAGAAAACTCAGCGTTGGAAGGTCTTCTTAAAGAAGGACCGATGACCTGGTGAAGGTTGCGGGAATCCGATAGATGCGGGACGCATAAGATCGTTCATTGTGGCGACACTTGGGGGAGGCCTATGTCCAACAGTGTACGTCTATCGGCTGAAATGATGATGATGATGATTGGTGTTAAACATGACGAACATCGACTTATATTCTAGCGTTCGTCATGTAGACAAGCACGTTCATGAAAACTATTTTTTCATTACTCATACTCTGAAAGTAGGTCTGAAGTTGCTTGAAGAGCGGGCTGAAAAGTATCACACTTTTCATCCCTAGGGAGTTTTACTTTCAACTAACAGCTGTCAAATTATTAAAAAAAAAAAACTAGTTCTATCTTCTTGTATTTGTAATGAAAAGCACAGTGCTTACCTCGGGGTGAAAGTAACTTATTTCGTCCCGAGAAGGAGTTGGCGGCCGAGCGTAGCGAGGTCGCTAATTCGAGGGACTAACAATGTACTATTCAAAATACTGAAAAGGTAAAACAAAAGTTCGCTGCAGCGTAACATTGGCATTATGTCCTCTATAGTATAGTATGTCTAAAAAGTCAAACGACTTGGGAATTTTGTATAATATTTAATCATTTAAAAAATACTTATATTCAATACTTTTTATAAGGTTCTTCTATTAGTAAACAATGATCAAGATCTCTTAATCAACCTTGATTATTGAACTAGTATTGACTAAATCAGATTTCGTTTATAATTACCAAAGTCTTTTGACTTTTTAACCGACTTCGAAAAGGAGGAGGTTCTATGTTCGGCTGAATGTATGTTTTTTTTGTATTTTTGTATGTATGTTCACCGATATTTCGGTCAATTGTGGACCGATTTTGAAATATTTTTTTTTTTTGATTGAAAGGTTATGCTTCCAAGTTGGTCCCATAGAAATATTGTTATAATCTAATCATGAACTTCGAAGATATGGAACAGAACTCCTCATAGAATCATAGCAGAAATGTCGTAACAAGTAAAATTGCTTTGTTTATACGTGTAGTCGATGACTGACTGAAAGAAAAGGGGGAGGGGGTAACCGTATTTGGGATTATAAGAATCGTTATGAGATGCACTCTGGCTATAAGGTAATTTATGTTTAGGTGAAGGGTAGGTACTTTTTAGTGGTGCTACCATAACTAAAAAGTGAAAAATAAAAAACTTTTTACAAAAAAATATAAACCGACTTCAATGTAAATAAATACTGAAAAGTACAAAATAATTTTAATTTCGGAAGTCGGTGTTAAAAAACGAAGACACTAAATTAGGTATCTATTATAGAAACACTGAAATTGACAAACTGTAAATGGTCTATTTGAAATAAATGATTTTACAAAATTCATCCTCCAAAGAGATGAAATGGGGATCCAAACTATTTATAGAGCTACTTTCTTTTAAATAACGAAGAGACAAAATTCGGTATCTATTATAGAAACACCGACTTCCGAAATTAAAATTATTGTGTACTTTTTGAAGTCGGTTTAATTTTTTTTTTGTAAAAAGGTTTTATTATTAAACAGACTAACAGAACTATTAATACATACAGCGCTAAGACACGGTAATACAGTATTGTAACTCGGCCGTCTTTTTGAAATAAATGCCTACAGCCGCGCGGTACGTAAACATGCGATAGGGCTGCTCGCCTCCAGTATTCTAATTACCTTTGTCTAGTTTGTTTCCGTTTTTTTTTTGTGATTGTAAATATACTTACTTTTATATATAAACAAAATACTTTGTGGATTAAATAGGAAGTGTTCAATAAAAATGCGTGTTGTTTTTTGATTGGTAGATTTAAATAAAATGCTTATTTTTAGTAGATATTATTCATACACATAGTACAATAAACCACTATTATTAATAATAAAATACCACGTCTTTACTTTGAATTATACAAATTAACAATAATCGCGCGATAATTGTAAAAAAAACCGTCGTGTCCGTTCGTCACTGCGGCACAGTTGCGATGGCCGCGACTGTCTACATGCCGCGCCCATGCTACAACCGAGGCGCGTAGGTATAGCTCGCGTTTCATCCGTTTGTATGAAGTTGGAATACTGTATGATATTATTACCGTGGCTAAGATAGCTTTTAGAGGATGCTTTTTTCACAACCAAAATGTCTTAAGCGCCATGAATTTTGTGGCCCTTACACGTTTCGTTCAACATAGTGTAATGTTTAAGGTACGAACCACATTGCACCTGTTTCGATTGAAGTGAGGGTTTGGCGCGCGTAATCTAGTGCTTATTACATATACAGGGTTATTTGTAAAACACTAGCAACCTCTCAGGACTATGTTAAGAACATCATAAACAACAACTTTTGTTCTATGACTTAAAAAAATTTCATATTTTAGTTCATCAGATTTTCATACTAAAATAAAAATATTTAAATCAAACGTTCTAAATATTACGAAGTGTATGCAAGCGATAGTACAATTTATGAGGGTAGCTGAATTATGAACTTGACCTATTTACTCTCATTAGTCGGTCGGTCGCGCTTGCGTCGCGTCATACGTGTTCGTGTAGCGAAGTTTGGGCGTAAATATTCTAATGTTGAGTACACGGAAACGGTGCTAGGTGTGACGACAAGGTTTCAAAAGCCTACTTACTATTATTACGAGAACTGTGCGCGGGAGCCGTAAGTTGATACAGCAAAAATTCGTTAACGACACACCACCTGCGTCGCCGTCGTGGGAACATCGACGGTGTTACATGGGAAGCAGACCGGCGTAAGTGGCTGTTCTAAGTAAGTAGTAAGCATGGTGATGGTTGTACTAATGTTCGTTCAGGCTTAGATCAAGTAAGGAGGTCATGAAACCGTGGAAAATCTTAACACCGCCATTCAGCGGACGGTCAAAATGTACAGCGCCATCTATCGAGTTGATGTGAACTAAAATGCTTGAACACCCCCAGTAGACGATATTGGTTGTGGGTAGTTTTAGATTGCCTAAGGTGAGCTTACCCGCGGTGCCAAAAGTTGTGAATTTAGTTGCAATAGGCGGTTACGTAAGTGTATGTTTGTTACTCATCACGATGAAACGGCTGAAATGATTTAGATGAAATTAGGTACAAGGGTAGACCAACATGTCATGGGAATAGGACAGAATTTTAGCCCCGAGCCCCGGTTTGAAGGCTAGAAGAAACGGGGTGGGTTTTTAGTCAGAGTCTGACACTATCTCCCGCTCCACCCAAGAGCGGGGGTTGTCATTGGATGATTTTCCCCACCATAAAAAAGGTGTATGTTCCTTTAGGATAATTTTCTACCCTCACGCAAACAAAGCCGCTGACAGAAGCTAGTACTTCAATGAAAAAACAAAAAAAAATACAATTATTTATTAACCAATCAACATTCTCAATAATTTAAACGTAATAATTATCACTTTGTATTAATTCTACATCATCCTATAAACTACTTATTAGGTACCTATCAAATATTTACTAAATCTAAGTATCCTTCGCGGCCGCGTCACGCTCATGGCTTTTATGGAACATATTGATGGCTTTGACAGCTTCTATATTGGCGTGCGTTGACAGTTCTCCAGGGATGACAAGCTTGACAGCGGCCTGGATCTCTCTGCTGCCCAGCGTGGACTTCTTGGTGTGGGTCGCCAGTCGCCCAGCCTCCACAGCGATCTTCTCCAGCATGTCGTTCAGAAAATTGTTCATGATGAGCATAGACTTTTTTGATATGCCCATGTTTTCCTGCGCCACCATTCGCAGTAACTTGTACAGGTAGATGGAGAAGCTTTGGTAGTTTTTCTTCTTAATCTTCTTCGTTTTGACGATGGGTCTGGAGATGACGCTGTCCTTTGTTGGTGTTGATTTGAGAGCCTTCTTTGGAACTTTTATAGGCGCCATGTTGTTTTATCAGTTCAAATTTTATTATGATAAACTTTGGTTATCATTTGTTGTGGTTTAAGCAGATTGTAGATGTATGCAAGTAGTGAAGGATTACGTGAGCGAAATAAAGTGATTGACCAATCAGGTGTTAGTGTGTTTCGTGTGTCTGCTCCATTCCTGCCATATTTTTTTTTTCCATATTGACAAAGTAAACGACCTTTAACCCTTCAGATACCGTCAATTAGAGACACAATAGTAAGACAATAGATGCGCGGCCACCGGTGGTCGCTTGGGGATTCATGAATTAACAGATATTCCGACTCATTATCACTGTCGACAGATACAAACAATATCGGGGTGACAGATACAAACAATATTGTACATACATTATATTACACACGAAAATTTCCGCTAAACACTGGGGGTTTGCGGATTTTTTTTGTGAAGCTTTGTAGCTATTTTAATAACGCGCAAATTGATTTCTAGTGTCTACAAAACTGGTAAATATGTGGAATCAATGGAACAAGCGTAACCTCAGTAAAATGTTGGTATTTATAACAAAATTTTTACAACTACCTGCAACGGAATTAATATTTGGGTGCCTAGTCTATAAATACTGTTCACGCTCGAGCAAGAACACAAACCACGTCCTAACATCGTCACATTCTCTTAAAAAAAAGTTTAAACTACAAAGTTAAAATGACGGGTCGCGGCAAAGGCGGGAAAGGATTAGGAGGCGCCAAACGACACAGAAAAGTTCTTCGAGATAACATCCAAGGAATCACGAAGCCTGCTATCAGAAGATTAGCAAGGAGAGGCGGTGTCAAGAGAATCTCAGGATTAATCTACGAAGAAACTCGTGGCGTGCTAAAAGTGTTTCTAGAAAATGTGATCCGCGATGCCGTGACGTATACCGAACACGCCAAAAGAAAAACTGTGACAGCGATGGATGTTGTCTATGCTTTGAAGAGACAAGGAAGAACGCTGTACGGTTTTGGCGGGTAATTTTTTAGGTTATCTACGTTGATAAGTATAATAGAAAGAAAGTAATTTATTTTCCACATTTGACAAGGCCCTTTTCAGGGCCGCAAGTTTACTATTTCTTGATAGATTTGTCTTAAAACGTGTGTTTTTTTTTCAAGACGATGTTGGTAGGGTGTAGACTACAAAAACATGCAATAAAGTTAGGTACAACGTATATAAATAAGTGAATATTTAGATGTGTTTCTATCCAGCGCAGCGGGGCACTCCACCTAGACCAAAAAACTAGTGGTAAGTTTTATTTATTCAATGTACCTCATGAATTTAGATACCTACCTCTACTATGTTCATAGAAATTACAATTAAGTAACAATTAAGTAAGTAATACAATTCAGTAACAGAACTGGAGAAATTCAACAGGAAAATTTGTCTCTCCAGCAGGGCCCTTTGTAATTTGAGTTCTTATGTGCGAAAAAGCACACCATTTTGAAGTATGTTTTATACACATTACATACATTTGAGTTTTTCTCCATTACCAAATTTTTCGCGAGTTTTCTACATTAATCGTTAATCGTAATCATAGCTCTTCATACTACCCTCATTGTGTGAATAACTATTGGTTTTGTTGATCTTACCTTACCAAGCGCCTACTAGTTTTTCCTACAATGAGTTTCGTTGAAAAGCAACGATTACGATTATTTTGTACTTAAAATAAAATATATAAAAAATTTGGTAATGGTGAAAAACTCAAACGTACGAAATTAAATTTAACAATTTTTTTATTTTTAGTCGACATCTTTATGTCGGTGTTCGAACTATAATAGACTATATTAGTAACGCTGCTCGACACTAGAGAGCGGTGTTTTAAATTATGACAGGGTTGCAGTAAAAGTAAAAATTCTGGTAAACGTTAAAACGCCTGTGTTGTCTTTCCAATGCACAATAGATGGCGTTGATTTATATTATAAGTTTTACTTTAGTGTCGTCCAAAAATGTAGACACGGAATACAGAATTCGGTATTCTCTTGTATTTTTTGTTCTGTTTCCTCCCATTCCGGGTGGAATGAGAGGGAATGTCAGACTTTCACTGAGTAAAATCCACCCGTGTTCATTTAGTTGCCCTTTGCATGGGCCACGATAACTCCTTCGAACAATCCCTCAACTCTGGCAGGCATTGGTCTTTACGGGTCCCGTCAATCTTACTCACATGTCTATGAGACGTACGTAGAACACACCGTCCCTGACTTGCTGGTCCTTAGTGGACGGTGAGCTATCTTTTGCTTGCCGCCGTCTGCGTCTGTACCTACGATGGCACATACCGGGGGTATGACGAGTGTCTCCTCACACTTTTCGCCGCCTAATTTGCACGAAATTAATTCTTAATGCAAAAATACTCCTTCCGCGAAATGGTCAGTAACACCAAGGCGCTGCTGGCCTTTCTTGAGGACCTATAGTCCTGACTATATAGCATCCGATGACTTCTCCCGTTCAAGAGTAGAGACGGAAGGGCGTGTCAGACTTCTACTGACTGAAACCTACTCCTATGTTCCTTCCTGGCCTTACATCCCAAGATCCAAGGGTTCTCTTTCGGATAATTCATGGCCTACCTTGAGGAGCTGAGGTAGATTGAATGACACTTTTTTCCTACCCGTACGCAAAATACGAGCATTATCGTGGAGTAGCGGACACCAGCCCAACAATACATACATGGGGATCATCATCATCATCATCCTTTTTAATGTTCCCACTGCTGAGACTCAGGCCTCCTCTCTAGGCGAGGGAATGGGCCGTAACCCACCACGCGGGGCCAGTACGTGTTAGTGAATGTCACATGTCTTCGCATTTTTGGTTCTAGGACATGCCGGTTTCCTCACGATGTTTTCCTTCACCGTTTTGAGAGTAGAGGAGTAGTGGTTTTGGTGCATAGGGATTGAATAGAATAAAAAACGTTTAAAAATTATGAATTTGAATTATATTTTATTACAATATATAGCAAAGTATGTCCAATTTACATTTTTATCACACTTCTCGCATAGCGATCACATATTCACACGTCTTACTCATATCGGCACTAATTCAGAACTGTTTAGTATTTTCTTTAGACAGATTCCTTCAGTGTGCGCCTCCATTCACACTTCACATCTTACATGATTTGCGAACTCCAATAAAATCAAAAATCACTTAAAAATAACTTAAGATATTACTTACATTCTGTGTTTCTATATTAATTTGTTTTCATTCAATTTTTAAATATTTGTTCATGAACATTTTAGACAAAGGATTATTTTTTGTAAAATCATAAATCATTTATTCGTATTTTTTAAGTTTATAGATACAATTATGGGGTTGTATAAAAAAATAATAGGTACTTATTTAGAAATAAAGAAAAAAAAAATTGTCAATTCTGGTGGAAGGGAAAACTGTCAAGTAACAGAAAAAGAATGCACTATTAACGTGTGACGTCACCGCCATTACGTTATGCGCGTACAAAAGAGATAGCAAGATGAACTCACTATGCCCCCACCCTTCCTCAAACCAATATTTGAAAAGCTAAATACAACTCATTTTTTTAATGGATTTTACATTTAGAAATATATTTCTTTTGTATATTTTAGTATTTTATATGGTGTAGTTATTTCGTATAGGTACCTAATATTGCACAAAAATATAGATATTAAAAATCAGCCTCACAATACATATTGTGAATACATATGTCATTGTTTTTAATAGCTACTATATATAAATCTTGTGACCATTTCGAAGCGTAAAATTCCACAACTATCACACAACGCCATCTAGTCCCAAGCTAAGCAGAGCTTGTGCTATGAGTACTAGACAACTGATAAACATACGTATATATTTCTAAATACGTACATATTATAGACAAATTATTACAAGAAGACATAATTAGGCCTTTAAATGCTTCGCGAAGAATTTTCTTCAGTAAAATTACAATCTATTATTTAAGTAGATAATATTTTGTTCATGAACAAATATATAAAAAGGAGAATTACTTCACAATCAATGGTCCATATCATTTGAAATAAGTTAGCCTCAATGATTACGTCTTTATCGACATCGATAAATCGATAGAGTTGTGCCGTTACTTATTTTTTAGTCCAAATCACAATTTATCGATAATTATTAACAAAGATGTACCGGTACTTAATTATCGAGTAGATATTACAATTTATCTACAGCACAGCATTTAAATAGTATAAAATATAAAACAGATACAATTTATTCAAAAATGAAATGCTTTTTAAGATTTTGTTTAAATAAAGCACCTAATTAAAATATTTTTAAGAGTTTTTTTAGTTCGTTGTCAAATTTATTTCCCATACAGATATTTTAACATTGCAAAGAGGGTAGTTATTAGGTACAAATGTATATATAGTTTAAAGCACAAGAAATCAAATTCTTCAGAAATTAAAATTTCCACAAGTTTTTTGACATTTGCAGTACAGTATTGGTAAAGTAAAAAAAAAAAACATATTTGCGGTAATGTCATGAATGTATTTATAAAATTTTTCTCATTTAACCCTTCAGATACCGTCAATTAGAAACACAATAGTAAGACAATAGATGCGCGGCCACCGGGTGTCGCTTGGGGATTCATGAATTAAATCATTAACATAACTCTCATACTTCTCTTAGAAGTAAAATGAAAGTATGAGAAGCAGAAGAGCTAAACGACAAAATAGATAGGTACAGAAGACAATCTACATATGTACAAAGCGCGCTCGAGAACAGAACAACACACACACAGAATAGAATAAACTTTATTGAATTAAATTTATGGGTACAATGGCGGTCTTATCGCTGACAGCGATAAGATAAGATAAGATAAGATAATCATTTATTTGCTCAAATATGAGTACAATCACAAAGTAAATTGTCAGCATGCAAGAGTTCCAGACAACCTTAGGCACCGCTCACGACCACGATATCTCGGATCAATCGCCCGGTCGCACTCGTACAGTTCGGCGCGACGCGCTGACCCTAGCGTGACCGCCTAGCGTAGGTATAAAAAGTGAAGTACATACATGAGGTTGACTTCTGTACCTATCTATTTTGTGGCGTTGTAATAAAAAATTGACGTTTTACATTGTCTCTAAGTTAGGGGCTGTCCATTAATCATGTGAGGCTCGAAAAGGGGGGGGGAGGGGTCCATAAAAAATCACGAAATATCACAAGGAATGAGGGGGGTAAAGTATTATATCACGTGTACTTATTTTTTCGGCAAGCGCGCGATACTCGATGTTGATCTTCAACAAAGCACTGTGCCAACAACTGACTTGCAAGATGCTTATCCAGTTATTGGTGTTGAAGAAAGTCTTGCTAATCCGTTGTCCGAAAATATTGTACATTAAATAATGTTCATGTACTAGTGCAAAAAACTTTTTCGCATTTCTTTCATTATTTTTATGTCAGTCAAAAACAGTTTTTTCTGTCTACCTCCAAACGTTTATTATAGTAGTCTTTAATTTTCTATAATAAAATTAGATGATACTTATACCAGTATTATAAAAAAATACATTCTTTGCAGGTACGAAAAAATACACATGATATAGGGGGGAGGGGGGGGGTCAAAAAGAGCCAAAAAAAAAAAAAACATCACGTGATTAATGGATGGCCCCTTAGAGAGTTATTATGATGAAATAAAAATATATAATAAAAGAATATATTTACAAGAATACAGAATCATGTAGACGTGATTTGTATCCGATACAAATGGAAGTAACTAATGGAAATATTAACACTTATTCACAATATTATAAGTACAATTTTAGGAACAAAATACAATTAGGATATCGTCAAGTCAAATTATATTTATTTTTATTTTAGAAAATACTCTTGTTTGTGACAATCCAACTTTGAATTTACACTAGTATATGTCATCTTAGCAAAGAATACCTGGAAGAAGTTGGGAGAGGATTTTGCCCAGCTGTGGGACAGTATAGGCTAATAAAAAAATGTCATATATTAAGGGTGCACTAGTCGATAGCTTGAACTCGTAGATGGGCGTGGCTAAAAGCTAAAGTATGCTATCTCTTAACACTTACAATTTTATGAATACTTACATTGGGCGTTAGGATATTATGAAAAATCTGCGGTATTTTTACGAAAAAAAAAGATAACATACAGAGTGGATTATATAAAAACAATGTATTTTGTCCCCTCTCCTAGAGAGGAGGCCTGAGTCCCAACAGTGGGAACATTATAAGGCCGACTATGCTATTAATATGTAGTTGGATATTTCATAACAAGAGTATTTCAATAAGATTCACCTCAATCGATCTATCAATCCAACTATTGTTACATAGAAAACATTTTGATATTACAAAATCTACAATTTTTGATAGCCATGTTACAACCATACTAAAATTTTTCATCAGTTTTATTTTTCCTTTCGTATACCGTAATTAAGACGTTAAGGTTTATTCAATTAAGTTTGGTTGAAACGCTGGCAGCTAATTAAAGCATATTATAGTAGGAAGATTTTGTTAAGTACATGCTATTTTATCTTATTTAATGGATACAGGTTAGCTTTTGAAAGATACAACTGGTTTGATAGTGGTATTAACCTTTTCGACGCCTATCTATATAATACGCGATGTGTCCTCCAGCGCCACGCAACAAATGTAAAAAAATATTTTCTGGTGTTTTTTTTTTCTATTGAATATAAAACAAACAAGAACTTATTATGTGTGAAAAAGTTAAAATATGGCTTATAACAGGGCAATTTTCCATAAAAACAAAATAAAAGGTCTTGTAAAAGTCGTAAATTTATTTTATACTATTATTACTTCTAATCAAGTAGTGGCGCTGGGGGCACGAAAATCTCGAACTTGTATACAAGTGATTAGCGTTCAAAAGGTTAAAAAACACTTCTTATAAGTGTTTTTCCACATCCACATATTTTTGTTACATCGATAGAAGGACTCCAACAAGGTGGCCCGATGACCTGGTCAGGGTCGCGAGAATCCGATGGATGCGTGACGCACAGGACCGGTCGTTGTGGCGACACTAGGGGGAGTCCTATGTCCAACAGTGGTCATCTTTCAGCTGATATGATGATGATGATGTAATGTAACCAGAAACAAAATGCTGAGTATTTTTTTTAAATAGAAAATAGGAAAACTCTTTTTGCAAACTACTATCAAACCATGGAATAACTTTTATAAACTGAGAATCGATATAAAAAATTTACGAAAAATCTAACCCCTGTCTAGTTTTGAATTTTATGAACTAGAAAATTTCTTGTGTATAGTCTGGGAAGATAGTCTGGAAAGATATTCTGGCAACCAGCTCGGTCGTGTGGCGACTATGGTGTCTAGTTTGGTAGCTTACGGCTTTATTTCCCACCATGGCGACGCAACTGGTCGCGCCGCCATGGTGTCCCGGTGAAACATAGCCCTTAAGAGGGTCCTTTTCCACTCGCCTATCGTCTATCGTATGTTTTCATTGGATATTTTGATTTATCTGTTTATCTGTTATATATATTTTGATATATCTGGTGGATATTATCAAGGGTTCTATAGAAATCATTTTATAAATTTGTGTAAAACTAATCCAGTAAAGGCCTCTGAAAATCTCTATTTTGTATGAACTTTTACACTTCATAATTTGCCTAAAAATTAAAAAAGTAAAAAAAGTAAAACTATAGAAGCCCTGCAAATTTTATTAAAATTCTAAATGACAACTTTTTTCAAAAACTTTTTAAGGGTTTGAAAAAAACAGCTATTTCCTGGAGCAAGTTTTGTTAAATATACGAGTAAATCTCGGAATTACCGAAAACTGACAGAGTTTTCAGGCGTTATCTCTCCTTTTTGCGTTGCCTTTTCGTCAAACATCGCGTTAGATTGCGTTAGATGAAGTCACAAGCTTTTAAACCATTTTCGATGTTGACGATAAGCGAGTGCAAACCAAACCCTTTGAAGTTTTCGTTTCGAGCGCAAGTAAAAATGAACTTAGTGGTGGTCAGGCGGAAGTGTCTTTGATGGAACGCCCCGACGTAACATGCAGTACGGCAGGCGTCAAAAAGCGCATACAGCGACGCGAACACGACGTAGCCGCGGCGTCACCAGTTTCATAGTTTTGTATGTAAGCTTCACGCAGGCGTACTACACCAAGCGTATAATGACGAATACGTGTCTATGAAGCTACGCGTCCGTGGACTGTAGTCCTAGGCCGTCACGCTCAACTGTGTAACGCCCATTCGGGTAAGGTTGAAGTTTTCACATCTAACGAGTAGTACTGCACGCACTGTACTTTACAAGCTTTTATTTAGTTTCACCTGTCCCAATGTTTGTCTGTCATCAAATCTTGTAAATTAAATTTGACCCACTTCCCGGTTACAGATTGAGCTGAAATTTTGCATGCATGTGTAAATCAGATGACAATGCAAAATTATTATAACAAGGAGCTGATCTGATGATGGAACCGGAAGGTGGCTATAGGAATTTGTTAGTTAAACAACACAACCCCTCGACTTGACTCAACGGCTTGTATGATTCGTCTTGACCAGTGTTGATTATATAGGTATACCGAGCTATAAAAGCTTGCTGTGAAAAAAATATTTTCAATAAAAGCTTTTAAATTTACAAATCGTCAAGTCACTGTATGTTTAGAATTTTATTTTATTTCGTCATATAGTATATAGAAATGATTTTTGAAAAACTGTCACCTTATGAGAGGAACAGTCAAATGACTTTCAGTTGGCTCAATTTTGGAAAGACGCATGTAAAGGATAAATCAGCCATATAATGTTCCCACAGCTGGGACTCAGGCTTCCTCTCTAGGAGAGGAAATGGGCCGAAATCCACCACGCGGGCCCAGTGCGGGTTGGTGGATGTCACAAGTCTTCAAATTTTTTGTTCCAAGACATGTCGGTTTCCTCACGACATTTTCCTTCACCGTTTTGAGAGCAGTGCTGAAGAAATAAATTACACAAAGTAAAGCGCCTGGCTGGGTTTGACCCGCGATTTTTATAAAAACTAGTGCTTGACTGCGATCCCACCTGATGGTAAGCAGTGATGCAATCGTTGATGGTGAGGCGCACTAGTTTATTAAGAGCCTATTTACTATAGCCTTGAAGACACCTGAATTATAATCGGGCAGGAAGATAGTTGTAGGCAAATTAATCCAGTCTTTCGATGTACGTGGTATAAAATGATGAGGCGAGACCGTAGAGGTTTCAACGACGTTAAGGTGGATACTCGCCGTGCATCAGGTAGTCCGATGAGGCCTGAGTCCCAGCAGTGAGAACATTACAAGGCTGATTATGAATAACTAACTGGATAGTTGAAGATGAAAAGGCTGATGGTGATGATGATGAGGAGATGCAGACAATGCCGAGGTCTAAAGTCTCTGTTAAACTACCAAACAACAATAGTTCATTTACTGGTCATTTTTACCGATTCGGTTGCAGCCCGTATTCGATCATAGACCGGTATAAACTAGTTTTCAGCCATATTCGAGCACAGCCCGTATTCGATCAACGACAGACCGGTATAAACTAGTTTTCAGCCGCATTCGATCAACGACAGACCAGTATAAGATAGTTTTCGAACATATTCGAGCACAGCTCGTATTCGATTAACGACAGGTCGGTATAAACTTAAGCCGTATTCGACCTCAGCTCGTATTCGATCAATGATTAATGTAATAAACAGGCCTTTGGTTAGTCGTATTCGGTAACTGATGAATTAATTCGGTTAAACCGAATACGGTTACGTATCGGTAGTAGTGTAAGCGCGCCATTAGTTGCTAACCGAAAGTCAAATTTCACAATTATATCGAAAAAGACATTATAATTTGAAAAAGCCATTTTAAAATATACATTTAATTTATTCTTACACAGTACAGTTATCGTCGGTTTTACAATAGTTTATAGTAAATTATATTATTCGAGTTTTTAAGGTAAACATTAAGTTTTCGTAATAACATTATCACAATTTATTTATTTTTTATTTACAATATAAGTACCATTAGGGTATTCTAGATAACATACCCTTCAATCATAGAAGTCTTAACACCATTTTGTTTTATTTAAAATAAAATAAAAAGGAAGGAAGTCATAGAGCAACACCGCTTGCGTCGGATTGGTCCATCATTTCCGTGCCCTATTCGCCAGTGTCGTGTATTCGCGACTGGGTACTCCATCTCGTTTAGCTCTTCAATCCCCATAGGTGACAGAAGAGCTGACGATATGGTAGTATTTGGTCGTGGATGTGCGACCTTGGCGGAATAAACGCGACAGAGATGTCGGATATATCCGACGTCGGCAGTTAAAAGGGTGATTTACAATTGTACTAGTTTAATAAGTAACACGCAGGTGTTTAAGTGTATCAATCTCAAAATTCACTCGAAAACGGATCTCAAGTAAATAGCACCAAGATAGGTTAAAATAAAATGTAAGAATAATACAAGAATATTTTGACACATGTCAAATTCAACCATAGACATAGAGAACTGGACTGAGCGTTTCTGTCATAGAATTTACTAATCTATAGAGAGTAATAAAGCTAATAGTCTGTCTAAAAATTCAAATGATTTGGGAATACATATATCACTACTTAATCTTTCCATCGTGATAATTAGAGACACAATTGAAAGGCAATGGGTTCGCGAACGCCGGCGTTCACTTGGGGTTTAATGAATTAAACTTATATTCGATACTTTTTATAAGGTTCTTCTATGATATATATATTCAACCTTGATTATTGAACCAGTGTTGACTACATCAGATTTCATTATACCTTAATAATTACTCAAGTCGTTTGATTTTTTAGACAGACTTTATCTACCTAAGATGCCTATACTCCATTTGTTTAGGTTATTTAACTAAATGTAAAAAATCTTGGCATTTTTTTTAAATAAATCGTATAAAAGAATATTTAAATTTAGTTAATTACTTAACATCGGTTTAGGTTATTTTTAGACATTTTTAAAAATAATAATATTCCACAACTATCACACAACGCCGTCTAGCCCCAAGCTAAGCACAGCTTGTGTTATGGGTACTAGACAACTGATAAACATACTTATATATTTCTAAATACATACATATTATAGATAAATTATTCCCAGACACAGAACAAATGATCATGCTCATCACATAAACATTTGTCCTCGGAGGGAATCTAACCCACGACCTCCGGCATAGCAGTCAGGGCCACTAACCACTAGACCAACAGGCCTATCAGTAGATTGTTTACATTTACCTAAATAAATGTAGTATAGTAATTAGCTGCCTCTGATGTGATTTAGGTAGAGTTTTAGTAAAAGAAAACAATTGGTAATACAATATCTTTGTCTATCATAGACCATATTCGCTTGACAGCCAGCCAGGGAATACTTTATCCTGTGCTCTACGTCTATGGCCAAAAAATTCTTGTAGCATTTAAGTAGTATTCAAGATCTAAACTGTAAACGACATTTTTCAAAACTGTTTATTATTTTTATTCACTTTTTCTGTACACTATGGTCGCATACCATAAACATAGTTTTGTTCATAGCCGCTAACTTTTAAATCAAGCAAGTCCGATTGGCACTCAACACTGGGTTTAACACAAAATTCTCACATTTTGCACAGGATTCCAATATTTTGCACAATTTCCAATATTTTGCACAGGTCACATTTTTAAAGATTCCAATATTCGCACGGGTTACATATTTTGTTTTGAACATGTCTTAGCCACTTTGCACAGGTTTTAGCCATTTTGCACAGTTGCACATTAACCGAATAATGATTTAAGATCCTCTTCATAGAGCGCGATCACCAGCATGATGCCGATACCGGTGGCAAGCCCCATCAGTTGCAATATGCACTGGCAAAGAGTGCCCTCTTTACTGTGGGATGTACTTAGCTCTGGCATCTGTGAAAAAAGAGAGGTATTAGAATATTTTTTTGAAATTCTTTAAGTTTTTAACCCTTCAGATACCGTCAATTAGAGACACAATAGTAAGACAATAGATGCGCGGCCACCGGTGGTCGCTTGGGGATTCATGAATTAATGAAATAATATTTTTTTAACAGGCCTATGCCAAGCTGCAAGTATAAATCGAGCAATGGATATTGATAATGAGGCAGAACATGAAATTAGTAGCTAAAATGCACCATTGGGCGTCGGAATGCATTATTGTGCATACATTGCTTATTATCTGCGAGAAAAATTGCACCAATGGCTGACGGCGTGTAAAATGCCAGTTTGCACAATTCAATACCAGGTTGCACAACCCAATGTCAGGTTGCACTATTCAATGCATCATCATCTTCCTGCCCTCATCCCGTTTTACTTGGGGTCAGCGCAACACGTTTTTTTCTGTCATTCTGTCTTGTCACCCGTAACGCTATCACTAATTTCCTTTTCTTTCATCACTTCTCACACAATCCATCCATTTTTCTTTGGCCTTCCTCTCCCCCTCCATACATTAAAATTGCGCAATTCAATGCCAGGTTGCACAATCCAATGCCAGGTTGCATAATACAATGCCAGGCTCCACAATTCAATGCCAGGCTGCACAATCCAATGCCAGGCTGTACAATTCAGAGTTTACATACCATATCCACCAGCGCGATGTAGAGGAACATGCCGGCGGCGGCGGCGAAGAGCCAGCGCGTGGCGGAGGGCGCGTGTCCCGCGAGGACGCCGCACACCATGCCCAGCAGGCACAGGCCTGACGACAGGATGTTGTAGCACACCGCGCGCTTCACCGACATGCCTGCCTTTAGGAGAACTGCGAAGTCGCCTGGAAACGAAAGGATTAAAATGAGTTTGTATAATATTGGTATATAATAAAACTGTATATAGCTATATAGAGGGTTATTTGTAAAACACTGGCAACCCACTGGCAAGGTTGTCTGTAAGAGATCGCCCTGTGCAATAAGACCGCCATTGTACACTTATTTTTAACCCTTCAGATACCGTCAATTAGAGACACAATAGTAAGACAATAGATGCGCGGCCACCGGTGGTCGCTTGGGGATTCATGAATTAATAATGTTTGCCTTGTCTTGTATTTGTTTTTTTTTATGCGGTGTACAATAAAGAATAAATAAATAATAAACCTCTCAGGACTATGTTACTAACATCATAAACAACAACTTTTGCTCTATGACTTTTAAACATTTATCATATTTTAGTTCATCAGATTTTTATACTAAAATAAAAATATTTAAATTGAACTTTCTAAATATACGAAGTCGAGGTCTATATGACGCAACGCAAGCGCATCAAGCACCCCCCCCCCCATCTGCTCCCCACTCTCTTCCGTTATGTACTATCGTTCACACTTCATTCTTCATTCACTAACCCTCGTGGTGTATGTGAAGCAAGCGATTTTGATAAATGATAAATGATGATAAATGATATTTATTTTTGCAAATAGGTTTAAAAAAACACTTTTACACGTCAATTTTTTTTTTTTTTTTGTCTGTTTAAGCTAGATGAGGCCGGATGATGAAACTTGGTACTGGAATAGGGACATAGGATACTTTTTATCCCGGAAGTATGTTCCCTTGGGATAATTTTCTGCTATCACGCGGGCGAAGCCGCTGGGAGCTATTACTAGATAATATTATAAAAGCGAAAGTTTGTTTGTTTGTTACGTCTTCACGCCTAAATGGAAAAACCGATTTTGATGTATTTTAGTAGAGAGATAGTTGGGACTCTGGAGACGGACACGGACATTGGCTATTTTTTTTTAATAATTGAGAAAAGGGGAGAAAGAGTAAAGTATATTAATACGCGGGCGAAGCCGCGGGTAAAAGCTAGTCTTCTATGAAACATTAAAAACACAACCAGTAGGTACCTACTCCATTTTGACATTGACTTTAAAATTTACATTGTGGTGTACCATTGAGCTACTTTACTCTACAATATTTATGGGACGAGACATAAAAACTACGCTTTTCATAATTTATGGCTTCAGTTTCTTGATAAAGTCATTAATGAGGGCAGAATTATAGATTAAAAGGTATATTAATTGGTCTGAAATAACTAACAGATACTTGAAAATGAAAGTGTTTTAAAAAAAGAAAAAAAAATGGTGAAAAAGTCGTACCGTAGAACGGGGTAAATAGAAACGCAGGGGTGAATAGAAACAATACTTTGGTTTTGTTTTTCACTTTGATACCATATTATCGGCTTCTGACAAAGTATCGACTTATTTAATCAATTCATTAATAAATTGTAGTTTAATGCTGCAAAAAATATTCAAATATCGTGAAAATACTTTATGAAGTCTTGTTTTTTCTTTTATGATGTATAGGCTCACGTTTGACCACTATCTGCTGCTAATATCTCACCTGATGGTAAGCGATGATGTGGCCGACGATGGAACATGCTTGCCTAGAAGCAATCTATTCACTCTTGACTTAAAGACCACTAGGCACACATTTCTATTCACCCCGGAGTTTCTATTCATCCCATTTTACCGTTAATCTGGTTTTTTTTTTTTTGTTGATAGGTTCGCGCTTGACTGCTATCTCACTTGATGGAAAGAGACGATGCGGTCGACAATGGAACGCGCTTACCTAGAATTAATCTATTCATTCTCGACTTGAAAGATTACCGGGTTGTAGCCATCAGGAAACATAGACTCCGGCAAGGAATTCCACTCCCTAGCTGTACGCACAATGAATGTGTTCGTAAAACGTTTTGTGCGTGTAGGTAGGATATCCACCATGTACCGGTGGGGCATTGTCGTACGTCTGGTGGTCCGATGATGGAACGGACTAGGTAGAATTAGGTTATTCAATTCCGACGCACACTCCCCGAAATGCAACTGGTAGAAAACCGACAGGCTAGCAACTCGGCGTCGATGCTCAAGACTTTGAAGCCTCGACTCGACGAGTGCATCATTGCCTTCTGTTTTATGGCTTAGGACTGCTAGATTCTAAGACATGCCGGTTTCCTCACGATGATTTCCTTCACCGTTTTGAAAGAAGTCGCGAGTACTAAGCTAGTGATGTAAAAACGTACCCAATTCATGAGGTAGCTCGTGGCACAAGACTGCGATGGCTGTGGAGAAGCCACCAGCTATGTTTGAAGCGAAGGCAGCACCTGGAAATATAGGATGTATATATTAGAGAAAATTAGTGACTAGCCAAAACACAATTTGCGGCCGAAACCTAAACTATATGTTCAGTTAAGTTCAGATACTGTAATCAGGAGAGGGAGACGCCTAAGCACCTTTTGTGTGAATGCGGGCCCCTTATCCACAAACGGAGTATCCATCTGGGCCGACACATTATTCGCCCGGAGGAGATTAAAACTCTTAAAGCTAGGAGTATTCTAGACTTCCTGGAAGCCTCCGGGCTAAAAGAGTTGCTCTAACAAAGTGGCGAGTCACAATAGATCTTTTAGGTCGCACTGACTACATCCCCTACACTACGGGAGATGCATAGCCCCTTATCTTCAAAATAATAATAATATGTTCAGTTCCTCTTACGGTACGGTTTCGGTGAACGAGACAGCCGGTCTCTATCACAACCGTCAGTTCAAAGATGTCAGTTTCTGTTGCGCCGAAACCGGATCTTCGGTCAGTCTGTATTAAAGCACTTACCAATAGCCATGCCGTCGGTAAAGTTGTGGAGTCCATCCCCCATGATGACCATCCACGCGACGGATGCGATGGACGACGGTGGAGCGTGCACGTGCCCGTGAGCGTGGGAGTGGCCGTGGTGGGCGCGCGAGTGCTCTCTGCAAGATAGGAAGAATTGGTTAGTAAGACTTAGTAGTCAACTACTGCTGGACCTATCGGAAGCGTCACTGCGGTTCTGGAACGCCATGGGTAACTGAACACATGTGAGTTTTAGTCAGTAAATCTGACACTCCCTCTCGCTCTACCCAAAGTGAAAGAAGTTATTTGATGATTAACTGACCCAACACACGTTGTCCTGTCTTAGCTATGAAATGACAAACGCACGAATGTAAAATAGTCATCCTTTTACGATTTTTTTTTTCATTTTTCTACACAAAACTGTCTTGATTTTTTTTTCCGTAAGAATCTTCTACAAAATATAGAAGAAAGACTTAATAAGATAGAAATCGACTTTAGCATTGGTAGAGTGCAATTGTACTTTTAACTCCTGACATATACACTAGAGGTCAATTTAAATTAAGAACGAGTCCTGGATTGGTGGGTTCTAAAAAGAGGACGGTGCTTCCATAGTTGCAGTCAATTTAATTTAGGAGCTATAAAAAAAGAAAGCCAACTTACCTCAAAATAACAGTATAACTGTCTCCATCCTTCAGATCCTTAACTCCGTCCTCTTTATGTTTAATATTATTCATCTCTACTACAGCTGGTTGCGACTCCGCCTTCAGCAGCCAGTCCTTGGCTGTAGGCTCCTCTTTACCTTCAGCATTCAGGGCATTCGAAGACACAACACTCACCGAGTTGTTGTGTTTCTTCCCATGCTTCGGACTCGAAGGTATACCATCTCTTAAGTGATGATCATCATGTGTGTCAGTATCTATTTCATCATAGCAGTACGGATATTCTGAATACTTATGTTTGCAAGTCTTTGTTGTAGGATCCCCTTTCTCATCTCGCTTAAAGATTTTCAATAGAGAATTTGATGTATTGTTCGTCATTACAGTTTTTGATCCTGAACAACCTACAGTCTCGTCTTTAAGCACGCGGACTCTTGAGGGAAGTTTGTCTTCCTCGAGCTTCTGGCGGCGCTTCCTCCACTCAACGACAACGGTTAAGCCCTTTTCTGTGAAATAGAAGAAGACAACTCCTAGCATGGCTGCGAGTCCCTTCCACATCCCGTCGTCATGAGATGCTCTGACTTCTACTTCTGTCTGTCCATGGCTATGACCGTGATCATGCTCTGGACTCATAGCATGAGGCATTAAATGCAGTAACGCATCTCCACACAGCGTTCCAACTGCTAAAGCTACTAAGAACTGTAGGAGATGGTTGTAATAAGTTTTATGCATGATAGGAATTACTGCAACTCCTAGTAAGCCGCAGGCACTGATTGCAAATATACACAGGGATGAGTACAACCATACCGCGTACATATTTTTCGAGTACGCGTTTGTTTTAGGTTCTTGTGCAACATGTACCGGTACATTCTGTGCTATATCTGTTCTCCTGCCAATACTGGTCTCTTTTACGCATCCTGTGCGTTCTATTGATGTGTTAGCTAGTTTTTGGTACAGGAGTATAGGACATATTGATTGTAAGGTAGCTTCGGTGATGATGGCGTCTGAATCGTGGTTGTGGTCACTGTGCTCTGAGTGTGGGTGGTCGTGTGCTGGTTTTAATCGTGTGTTCACTGTTGTGATTAGGTCGGAGCTGTTCATACACTGGAATGAGAGAATAGTTTTTAAAGTAAATTGTTAAAGTAGGTGTAGTAGTAGGTGACAAACGGTCCTGCTAGGGCTGCAGTTAAAAAGAGTCAAAGGCGCCCTGGGACATAATAGGGCAACATAGTTGAGTTTTAGTTAGTAAAAGTCTGCCACTTCTTCTTAACCCATTCAGACCTAAGAGTTTTTGATTTTGATAATATCCCATCTTCAAAAAAAGAAAAAAGTTTCAAAAATTAAAATTGTAAAAGAGAAGATGACTTTGAATAAGGAGAGGGTCCCTCAGAATAAGTTTCTTATAAATCATAATGAATAATCATAATAATTAATATCCCACTGGTTCAATGTATAGATCCAGGGTACAATAACCCTGGTTTATCTTCTAGCCACTGTAAACGCAAGACATTTTGATGTTGTTAATTTTCTGTCTTCTAGAAGCAAAACATCTATTACATAAACAAATAACAAAACTCCACTAATACTCACATTGACAACTTCATCTTTAACATTCTTTCCATACATATAATCCCTGCTTTCTGTATTCTCCCCACCTTCCACTAGTTTATGAAGATCCAACTCTTCAAGCATCTTGTTGAACCCTGTCAAATTCATCGTCATACTGCTCACATCCCCGTACAATCTAAATATCTGTGTCACGTATGTATCAGGGTCCACTTTGAGTTCTCTTTTGGTTTTGCCTTGTCTAAGCTTTTGTAGTTTATGTTGGTATCTCGAAGATTGACCTTTTCTTTTATCGTCTAGATCTATATTTAGATGGTCTACATCGTTTATGTTTGCATCGTACGTTAGGACCCCGTCGTTTTGTATGTCGATATGCGAGCCACATGAGTGAGCAGCGCAAAGGAGACAGAACATACAGACTGTCACTATGTGGTGAGACATGGTTACTCTTAGGCTAAATATGATTGGCTTATATTATAATATAAGGCTAATCCATTTGTTGTGTAGTGGTGCTTGGTTGGCTGCTATTGATCTGTGGACAAAGACAATGATAAAGTTAGTTATTTCATCAATATCTGACTTAAATTGAAAAGACTGGAAACGTATCCTAAACTTTTTGCAAAAGAAACACCAATAACTGACTCTAATGAAATAGAAGGTCATTTAGTTGAAGTAGTGTTTATATTTTGAAGAAATTTTTAATTCACACAGCAGACGTGCATAAAAATGACAAATAAAAAGCAAATGGTTTAGACAACCTAATTTCTAAACACATCACCAAGATGTTATGCCTAATGTGCAGTTGTAGCATTTTTTTTACTAGTTCTGTCATTCAAAAAAGGATGCTGCAAAAAAATCTTCCCTCTACAACTTGCATCTTTTGCGAGCCTATGCCTTTCGGTTCGTGGCTATGCCAGGGCATCGACATAGGCCCACAGTTAGTAGGAAATGCGGCCGACATTTATTGACATCAACATCTTCTGATATTACATAATGATGGCGCCACGTGTTTTTTCGAAACATGATATAACTATATTATTAGAAACTACTCAAACAACACATATAAGTCTTTCACTTACCAAAACGTAAAACAGAATAAATATAATGGGAAAAAATTCAAAATATATAGCGTAGAACTAGCGTATCCTACATTTCAAGGGTACTAAGTGTAAACTAATGTTCTTATTAAATAAAAAAAGTCTATTATATTGATAAAGACTAATGTTAGTTGGTACTCATGGGTTGTTTTATCATAAACTACATGTGCCCTGTGGTTGTACTAATTATTTATTTTATAAGTAACTAGCTGCTCCCAGCGGCTTCGCCCGCGTGATAGCAGAAAATTATCTCAAGGGAACATACTTCCGGGATAAAAACTATCCTATGTCCTATTCTATTATGTTCTATCCGTGTACCAAGTTTCATCAAAATCTGTTTTGCCATTTAGGCGTGAAGACGTAATAAACAAACAAACTCACTTTCACTTTTATAATATTAGTAAGGATTAGGTTTTGTTAGCCTTCGCTGTCCAACCCGAAAGCAGGCTTAATGTTAGAAAAAAAATACAAATCGAGCCTATTAAAGACATCAACAAGCAAGCTGGCAATTCACTTATTGCAGTCAGGGCTCCAGAGAAAGGCACCTCATCACTAAAAAAACCGTGTCCAGGAGTACCGTTTTCTGAATCCCTCCTAAGATGTTAGTTGAGGCTTATGGCTATTAAAGCAATTGCCTAACACGACTATCGGTACAATGATCGCCGAGTCTACATCCCACATGTCGACAACCTCGTCGGCGAAGTCAATATACTCGAATTGTTTATCTTTCTCGTCATGCAGGACGGTAATACAACAATCATTGGATGCCTCTCGATTTGGTCCACCACTACTATAACAGTCTTATTGGCTACAATGGGATGATGGACCGATCCCAGTACAACGTGATATCGTCATTATTGAGAACTGGGTCGGGCACATACCTATACTACGGTAGGTACTTCTGATTTCACAAAAAAATATTTCAAAGTAAGGTAAAGGTTGTGTCTATGCAAGTTAATCCCCATTAGCTAGATGAGAGCAACCGGAGATTGTGTTTTTTTTTTATGTGGGAAATGATCCAATGGCATCATTCACAATTTATTATTATTAAATATTGTCAGAATGAATGTCTGCCAAAATGCTAAGGCGTCATCTTCACTAACAAAACTGCTACATTTCGTCTTGCGCATGAGTCAGCCCAGTCGATCAAATTGACGTAAAAACAAAATTTATGTCTATTGGATAGTTTTTTCGGTTTCCAATTGACCTTGTACTAGATAGTCATTGTTGAATGTTTAATCCAAATATCACTTGTTGATTGTGCCCTTTTTATTTCTTTACTAGCTTTTGCCCGCGCGGCTTCGCTCCCGCTCTTCCCTACTCTACCCTACTCTACCCAACTCTACCCTACTCTACCCTACTACTCTACCCTACTCTACCCTACCCTACCCTACACTACCCTAATTTTTTTCCATAAGAACCTTCTCCTCACAATAACAATCACAACAACAAAAAAAATCAGCCAAATCGGTCAAGCCGTTTTCATGCCAAGTCGTGACAACGGAAAACGGGGGTCATTTTTATATATATAGATTTGTTAGATTTCCGGTTTCTGAAACCGTCTTTTAATCAGAATGTTAAGTTGTAGTTTAATCTGTAACCTTGTATTGTAAACCGGAATTTGTAACGGCTTATATTGATAAAATTAATAATAGGAAGTGGTATAATTTTATTAAGACGTTTGATTATTGCAGTCAAACGGAGTGATAGGGACGCAGAGGTAATAGGGACACAGGGGTGAATAGGAACGAAGGAGTGAATAGGAACGCAGGGGTTAATAGGGACCCGGGCCTTGGTTCCGGCCCTGGTCCGGAATGAGTAGGAGTGGCAGGCGGTCGGCTCCTTCTGCGAAGCAGTATTGCTAGCAAAGGAGGAGGCCGACCGCAGGAGTGAATTTGAAGGAGTTTTTTTACGTTATTCATTCTATTTGTTCATTAATTGTAATAAAAATCGATCAATGATCTATACTAATATTACAAAGAGACTAGATTTGTATTTTTTGATTTTTTGTTTGTAATGAAATAAACTCAAGAACTACTAAACCGATTTTCAAAATTCTTTCACTACTAGAAAGCTACTTTGTCACTGAGTAACACAAGACAATACAAACTAAATATTATCTATATTCACACGGGCAAATCCGCTGGTAGCAGCTAGTATAAATATAATAGTGAAAATCATAATCAAAGTTATGTTCCTTATCACCCCTTCGTTTCCATTTACTACTAAATACATTTGACATTACTGTGCTATCATTTGAACATAATCTAATCTGATTTAATTTTATCGTTTCCTTCACCGTGCCTGGATAATTCAAAAAAACTGCTCGACCTATGAATTAGATCATGATAAGAATTCTGTTTGAGTTTCAAACTAGAGGGACAAACATACACTCGTAAAGTTTTTTTTTTTAAGCAGAAAATTAGCAAATGATTCCTCCCACTTTGAAGCGATGATGTGGTCGACAATGCGATAGAGCTCACTTGCCAAGAAGTAAGCTATTTAGTCTTAAAATTCTTAACTTAAAGACTCCTAACAAAGCACTATTTATAAGTACAGTGACAGACTAAGTCTATACCAAGAAAATTAAACACAATTATGACAACATAAATGTGAAATCTAATTATGATTACTTTTTAATAACAAGTTAGAGTATTTTAAAGCTGCAAACAATATTTAAATAACATGGAAACCCCACTTAGTCATTCATACTCAAATTTTGCTTCAATTCGCCCCTGCATAGGTACCATTTTACCCCGTTTCACGATAGTTCTTAAATCCATAACCCCAACGAACGCGTTCAAGCTACACCATAGCTCAATTCCCTTTTTTGACTTACATAACGAATTATACAGCCAGAACCCACTACCGCAGTATTTTGGCTTAAAATAACCATTAACTTATGCAAAATGTGAAAATCCCCCTTAGTCATTAGCCTCAAAGTTTTGTTTCAATTCGCCCCTGCATAGGTACCATTTTACCCCGTTTCACAATAGTTCTTAAATCCATAACCCAAACGTACGCGTTCAAGCTACACCATAGCTCAATTCCCTTTATAAACATACATAACGAATTATACAGCCAGAACCCACTACCACAGTATTTTGGCTTAAAATAACCATTATCTTATGCAAAATGTGAAAATCCCCCTTAGTCATTATCCTTATAGTTCTGTTTCAATTCGCCCCTGCATATGTACCATTTTACCCCGTTCCACGATAGTTCATAAATCCATAACTTAAACGTACGCGTTCAAGTTACACCATAGCTCAATACAGTCAGAACACACTACCACAGTATTTTGGCTAAAAACGACTATTATCTTATGCAGAATGGTCGCAAGTCGCGTGCAGTATTATCACATTACGGCAGCGAATAACAAAAACATCTTGTGGCAATCTGCCAGGGGAAAACGTCGTTATTGACTGGCGGAAATATTTACACTGGACACAAAAATTTTGCGGGAATCGTGAGTAGTAATATCGTTGTTGATTTTATATGGATCGGATTTGATTTTTAGCTTTGGAAAGTCAAAGCTAATGGGCTAAGATAGACAAAATTGGAGATTTTGAGTGAAATTTAAGCTGGAAAAACTGGACATTATGATCGCGTTGCGTGGATCTAATATAGTTCTTCAAGTCTAGTTTCCATCTACACAATATAATAAAGAGGTAGTTTTTTTTTTGTTTGTTGGAGGTACCTAATCTCTGGAAGTTGTTTGTAGGCGATAATCTCTGGAAGTACAGTACCCCTAGCCAAGTTGCTAACCTGTAATAGTTAACGCTAGTATAAAGCTTCAAATGTACGGGAACGACGTCGTCTCAACGCTCAGTCACGTGGTCTTTTTCTTTTGTTTCTTTCTTTTGTTCTAAAAGAATTGGCGGCAAGGCCAACTCGAAGCGTTCGACGCAAGCGAAACGGTTGTAACTTGGCTAGGGGGGCTGGTCCGATTACTAAAATTTTTTCACCGATAGAAAACTGCTTTCTTCCTGAGTGACATAGGCTATTTTATGTACGCGGGCGAAGCTGCGGGCAAAAGCTAGTATAAGATGTATGGAGACCGACGCGCTCAGATCGGCGGTTTTTTTTTTGTCGACGGAGTAAATCATCTTATGACAAAACCCGCTCTTGGGTGGAGCGGGAGATAGTGTCAGACTCTTAGGGTGTTGGGACACGTGTGCGAAGTGTAGTTCTACCTTCAATCGCACTTTTATCCCTTTAACCGCTCTTATCGGATTGGTCCGACGAGGGTTTTCGTGTCTTATTTGCCAGGGTCGTGTGTTAGCGACTGGAACCTCCGTCTCATTTAGCTCTTCAATTTTTTAAGAAACCATAACAAAATTGACATAAGAACAATATCGTAGGCCCAAATAGGAACCCATCAAGTTATCGCCACGGGTATTTAGCGATATTGAAACGATTCGTCACAATGTCGACAGTTGTATGTAAAAAAAGTGTTTAACATCAATGGGTAATGTTTTATATAAACTACTAGCTTTCCGCCCGCGGCTTCGCCCGCGTGGACTACAGTTTATATCGCGCGGGCAGAGACCCGTGCTCAGCAGTGGAATTATAGGTAGCCTATGTGTTATTCCAGTTTCTCTTCTACCTACCTACCAAATTTGATCTAAATCCGTTCAGTAGTTTTTGCGTGAAAGCGTAACAGTCAGACAGACAGAGTTACTTTCGCATTTATAATATTAGTAGGAATTATGTTAAGTGGTGAACTGGTGACCTCATTTGTCATATATTATTTTGTGATAATATTTTAATTTTCAGTAAGTGTTTACATAATCCATACTAATTATCACATCGGTGTAATAAAAGCATTTGTGAGTGTGTGTCTGTGTACACACATGTTTCTTTACATTTTCATGCTTGAACGGCTGAACTGATTTGGATCACTCCTGCAATACTATATTTTATCGCGAGTGTATGTTCCTTGGGACAATTTTAATTCGGGTGATATCGTTTTTTTTTAGTGGGTAAAAATCTTCTAAATGACATCCCCCGCCCTTAGGCGAGCGGGAGATAGTGTCAGACTTTTACTGACCAAACCCCCCCCCCCCGTTCCTTCGTTGCCTTTGATACCGGGGCCAAGCCTTCCTTTCAAAAGCAGACGCTTGGCACCAGTAGGTTTCGACCCAGCTTGATTGCCGTGATAGCTAGACAGTTGCATAGCGTCTAATGTTATATTAGATAATTATACGGAACCCTAGTCTCACGTTTGACCACTATCTCACCTGATGGTAAGCGATGATATTGGAGTACGCTGGCCTAGAACTGAACTATTCACTCTTGACTTAAAGACCTCCATTCATAAACGCATTAACCTCAAATCTATGTCAATGTAATAAGAAAACAAAATGTTTTCCCGACCTCCCTCCCACACACAGCATATAGCCCATATTTCACCGGGACACCAATGCAGCGAAACTGGTTGCGTCGCCATGATGTCCCGGAGAAATATAGCTCTAAGCTACCAAACTAGACACCATACGAGCACCTGAGCCGCCATACGTCCGAGTTGGTCGCGCCACCAAACGGACACCAAGTGAGTAACTCTCTATAGAACTGTATACATTTTTGCTGGTAGCGGCGACTGGTCGTGACATCATAGTGTCTCAGTGAAATATAGCCCTAAGGCAAGGCACAAACGTGTGTCTTGTGTCAGATACAAGCTACCGATATTTGATTTCTATAAAACCGCATACGTTAACATTGTGTCCAGTTGCTTCCATTTAACACATACTGATGACGATCAAAAAGTGTTCGGTAATTGAAACAAAAAGTGTCTCCGTTTGCGCAGCGCCTAAGACTACACGCATACGTACGACTGGCCGCCTAAACTAGTCTAAATATAAGACTCGCGCACGCGGACAAGTTCAAGGCGTAGAAAGTGATCTAGATTGCGATTTTTATTACTAACGTTATGCGCGTAGACATTACGTCATACTGTGTGAAGAAATTAAATGCAAAAGTATAAAACGGTAATTACATTAGATCGACGCACACGTGTAACACGCCTGATTTGTACGTAGAACGACGTCGCGTGGCGTGGATCAAGTGTAGCTCTACATGTCTAGTTTCTCACGTCAGATTTTTATTGACTAAAACCCACTTCTGTTCTTTCGTTGACTTTCATACCAGGGCCTAGTCTTCCACCCTCCTGGCACCCTACGGTTACTGACATCTCCTTGAGGCGTGCGTGGACCACTACGCGCCGTCGACGACTTTGGCTCGGTCCGGACGGTCGGACGGCGAGCTACCCATTGCTCGCCAAAAGCCAGCGCCTACACAGTTCGCCATCTAGACATTTGCAACTATGACGTCACGATCGCGGTCACCAATCAATTTCCAGACCTCGTAGGACGTACGTGCAGCCATGTGAAAGTGTTATAATTGTATGTACGTATATATTTGTTAATTAAAGCACGTTTTGGTTACTAGATAGATAATTATTTTCAAAGACATGTCGTTGAGATGTAAAAGGAATCCTTATTTGATTGACTGCTTCAATAGTTTTAATTCATGAATCCCCAAGCGACCACCGGTGGCCGCGCATCTATTGTCTTACTATTGTGTCTCTAATTGACGGTATCTGAAGGGTTAAGTAGCCTACTGTTCGAATAGCCTAGAAATCTAGGTTATTCATTTATTTACAACCTTAGTTTTAGTCTATGCGAAATCCGATACACGTCTATTATTTTGATGTAAAGAATCAATGTACAAAATTTCATAACTGTATCATGAAAACATCACAGAGTTATAAGCTTGTTATGTCAGCAAAAATAGTCACCGGGCCATCCAGACTGAGGGGTTGTTTAGCACTTGCACCCAGCGGTTTGCTGGCATAATGCCCGCTGTGACCTGTGTTGTGCTCAGTATCGGTGGTATCCAACTTGTGACCTTTTTAAATATTTTTGGGAAAAATATATATAACATGGTGCAAAAACAATTGGAATCCATCCAGTTACTGATTCTGAACAAATTATATTCAGGTTTCACATATACTAAAAATAATGTCGACACACGACTTCCGGTATAGCAGTCAGGGCCACTAACCACTAGACCAACAGGCCAGTCAAACTTCTTACTTACTCCTAATCTCAAGGAAGATATCTGTCATCCCGCCATCTCCTTCGTGACACGCCGCGATCCCGTCTCGATTTCCGAGCACAATTTTTAGACACCGACGTTATCAACGTTCGCTAACGGTAACAAAGTTAAACAAATGGTTTCCACGGTCAAGGCTAGATTTTATTTATTCGTTACAACCACCCAAGGACTGGTATGATACATGGGGAGTATTTAGGAGGGTTCAAAGTCATGGCACATCGATTTTAAGCCACGCAACAAGAATTTAGGAAATCATATTTAAACGGAGGTTCTCGGAAGAGATGTTTTTTTATGTAATGTTTTTGGCTTGGCATTAAGTTCAATAACCATCGACTTATATTCTAGTGATAGACAAGCCCTTTCGTACAAAACTTTTTGTTAATTCATGAATCCCCAAGCGACCACCGGTGGCCGCGCATCTATTGTCTTACTATTGTGTCTCTAATTGACGGTATCTGAAGGGTTAAAATGCAGAATTTTAAAACAAAAGTTCGCTGCAGCACTACATTGGCATTATGTCGTCTAACAGAACTATTAAAACATCCAGCGCAAAGATAGCTTTAAGAGGATACATTTTCGTGTACAAAATGTCTTAAGCGCCATGAATTTCGTGGCACTTACGCGTTCCGTTCAACATAGTGTAATGTTCAAGGTGTACAGTCGACATTACACCTGAGTCGACTGAAGTGAATGGTCGGCACATCGATGTCTATAACCTTTTTATCGCATGCGATACCCAGTGCGAGTGCGGTGCTCCTAACCAGATGATGGCCCACTTATTAGAGTGCCCAAAGTGTCCCTAACCCTGCACTTTGGAGGACCTAAAAAATGCCACTAACGCCGTTATAAACTTGGCAACCTACTGGGCCCAAAGAGAGAAAACCATCGATTCGAGAAGAAGAACTGCCTACAATATATATATATCCGACAAACACTCTCGCGTTTATTCCGCCAGGGTCGCACATCCTCGACCAAATACTCCACCTCGTCAGTTCTTCTGTTACCAATGGGGATTGAAGAGCTAAACGAGATGGAGTACCCAGTCGCAAACACACGACCCTGGAGAACAGGACACGAAAATACTCGTCGGACCAATCAGCCGAAAAATAAAAAATGTAGTCGTTTAGAAAACTATAGCGTATCCTATCCTATTCCATTAAAGACCCAACGACCTATAAATTCTGTTCGACATAAACTCCTTCAAAGACAGACAACTTCTACCGCACATATAAATATGAAATGAATTTCTACGACCTTGGCTGCCCCAAAAATAAGGCCATCCATAAATAAAGACTATCGATTGAGTGCTACACTTCAAATTTTATGGTTGTGTCTATGGCTCAATGAGGATGAGTTATGGACTGGCAATATGATTAAAAAGATATGACGATGTGGGTCAGAAAAATTAAGGACTGCGAATAAGGCCCGGAATGTTAGATCGCTTGAAGAGTTCTGTCGGAAACAAGAAAGCTAAGAAATAACGCAATCTTAAGATTAGCTTACCATCAAATCAATAAGAGAAAAATCCACGTGGTGGATTACGGCCCATTCACTTTCCTAGAGAGGACGCCCGAGTCCTAGCAGTGGAAACATTATAAGGATGCTTATGCTTTGGAAAAATATGGGTCACATCAGCGCACAACAGTCGAACAATCAGCATAAAGCCGTGACCACCGTTATAATGTGACGAGTCCACAGCGCTAGTTCTTAAGAAAGGGCTACCTTTCAGTCAGAAATTACTAGAAATAGTCCTATGATCCTATGAGGTTCTATAGACGGAGCAAGAGACTGTGATCTTCAAAGGAACATGAATTTAGAATGACTCTGGTAAAAACAACGGTAACAGTTCTTAGTAAGCAAAGAGATGGTTGATGTCGCAGAACTGATGGCTGTTGACGTTGGACGAAAGGTTCTTTAGTGGCGACCACGTACCAGAAGACGCAGCATTAGAAGGCCCCCCACGAGGTATACCAATAACCTGGAGAAAGTCGCGGTAACCCGATGGATGCAAGACGCTAAGGCCTTCCCTATGGCGACGCTTGGAAGAGGCCATGTCCAACAGTAGACGTCTTTGGGCTGAAATGATGATGATGAAAAAAACAACACTAACAGGTTTTTTTATTATGGACGCTCGCATTTGACCACTATCCCAGCTGACGAAAAGCGATGATGTGGCCGACGATGGAGCACGTTGATGTCGATTTCAATCGAAACACTAGAACCTCCATTTCTTCGTACTCCCTCCACCACGTATTCAGGTTAACCTTGGTTGGTTTGGGCCATCAGAACTACCAGGCCGAGATATCTCCGCCTCAAACTTATATTTGAAACGAATTGTGTAGTTTTCGCATGGTATATAAATAGGTCTAATAAACTTTATTTACAATACTTATTTGGTTGTGTTTGCTACGCCAATTTGAACCTTATTCATTGTCATATGTTAGCTTAGGAGTTCGTAAGTATGTGAATGGTTTTTTTTTTGAGAGGTCGGTGACCATCTAACGACGTCTTCCACACTGGTGTTGAGCGAGAGGGTGAGTCAGATTTCTACTGAGTAATACTTTAATGTTCCTTCAGTTGCCTTTGCCATTCTAGGAGGACGGGTTTCCCAATGACCCTAGCGGGTATCGACCTTGCTGACATACCTTTGAAGCGCGCGTGGAACACTACGCCGTTGATGACTGGAACTCGATCCTTACTGGAGATCTGGATGGCGAGCTACCTATTGCTCATTGTCCGCAAATCCGCGCCACTCTCTTTCATCGCGTTTCCGCCTAACACGAATCCCGGATAAAAAAACATACTTTGTTATCGTATTTATTCACCGTGAAATCATTAAAACATCCATTAGCTTTATGAGGAATCATCAGGAAATGGCTTTGATCCATTTTTTTTTCTAACGTCAATTACACCTCAAGATCATTAAACCATGAAGATAAGGCATTAACAAACGAATTTCCTTAAAAAAAAAACAAAGATAAAAACTTTTTGCTTAATTAAAAAAAAAAGTTCGCAACGGAAAGCCGACACGCCCGAGTAAATAACAAATTTAAAAAAAAAGAATTCCAAATACAAACTTCCTATGCGTAAAAAAAGATGGGAAAAAAAACGGCGGAAGGAAATAGATAAAATAAATTGATTTAGCGTGTTGTATATCGATTAAATTGTTTGCTTATTCGATTATAAAGTATACATCGACAGGTTCGATTTGGCCGCGCGAGGTGTGTCCTGATAAGAGGGAGGAAGAAAATATTTGTTGAACGTTGAAATTTTTGTGTTTATAAACTATTTTTTTTTTATCGTAACAACGAAATTGCACATTTTTCGTATCGGGCCTACGTGTATTTTGTTTTTATATAGATTTATATTGGGTTCATAAGTTAATTATGTTCTTGTGTATGTGTGAGTGTTTTCACATTTTTTATTTATTTATTCAGGATAAATAATTTAATTCACAAATATGGTTTTTAAATACTCTGTTGTGAATTTTATATGCTCGTTTCTTGGGTGGAGTAAAAATACATATATGCGAAATTAAGAGATGCGGGTACAAGTAGTCTGAATAAAGAATTAGATTGCCTACTCAAACCTCAAGCGAACGTTCGCGCGTGATTTCACGCCTTTTAGGCGTAGTGCACGCAATTTACGCGCGTATTTTGAATTCGCGCGACGTTTGTGGGCGCGATGTATTGGTGCCTACTATCTTACAAACGCGCGAATGATTTCGCACGAAACGTTTAGACCAAACGAACACCGCCGTCAGCATAGATTATAAAATATTGAGCGTTTTATTTTTAGGGTTTTTATCCAAGAACATAAATAAGAAGTACTTCATAAAGGAGTCTTTAAATATCGAAAATAAGCAAACTTTTCCGTTATGTCCTATATGTAACAAATATTGAAAATTGAAGCTGGACTTTAAAGCCGTCAAAGATAGGGAATTCCAATCCTAAATAGACTTCCTGTTTCTAAACATTATTACATCATACTATATTTGAACAAATTATGGAATAACAAACTCTAAGTCATATGTGACAAAGTTGAAATACGATTACAACCAAAAAGTTTTTATGCCCTTTTTATTACGAGTGTTTGCATGGTCATGTAAGAAGGATGGAAGAAACGTATGCCACTAAAAGAGTTATTTGTTATTATTATTATTTAGTACAAAGTAATGCGCCTGCCTGGGTTCGAACCCGCGACCTACAACTCGTAAGTCGGGGCCATTACCACTCGAGTCTGCACTTACTTTGTGTAATTAATTTCATCATCACTGCTCTCAAAACGGTGAAGGAAAACATCGTGAGGAAACCGGCATGTCCTAGAACAAAAAATTCTAAGACATGTGACATCCACCAACACGCACTGGGCCCGCGTGGTGGATTACGGCCTATTCCCTCTCCTAGAGAGGAGGCCTGAGTCCCAGCAATGGGAACATTAAAAAGGCTGATGATGATTATTATTTAGTACAGCAAAATAGCCAATAACACTAAATTATGTTAAAACCTTTCACTGTGTCTTCTCACAGAATCGCAAACTTTCTAATAATATCGTCTTCCATGCATCAGCAAACAAATCCAATGCAGGGTTGGTCTCCACGAGCACATTGAGCATCGTTAGCATACGCGGTACAGGGGAGGTGGATCGAGCTACAGTGCGACAGAATGTTATGTTATGAGTTTACATGTGGATTGATGAAATGGGAGATCCCAAAGTAAAGATGGAAGAATTGTGTAATATGAAAGAAAGGGAAGTCTAGGTAAATAGCGTGAAGGAAACATGTTGCCACTGACCCCAAATAAAATGGGACAAGGGCAGGAAAATGATGATAAATTGAAATTTCCCCGTATATATTCAAATATATACAAGGTGATTGGTGCAAAGCTTTAAGGCGAATATAGTACAGACAATTTAGAAATGTTTTGCAAAATTGCAAAAAATCATTTTTATCAAATAAAATAAAAATGAATTCATTAATCATTCAATTTGGCCATAAATAAGCAGTTTACATGAAATTTTAATACTACTAATAAAACTTAAAAATTAGGTTAATAAAATATGGTAAGACTTCGCCGAAGATAACCATGGCTGAAATTGTTCTAAATTGTCTGTACTATATTCGCCTCAAAGCTTTGCACCTATCTTCCAATCACCTTGTATAAATAACCAGCTTCCGCCAGCTTGAACGTAAGTTTCTCAATACCATTTTTGGACCCCTTTTCATCCCTTTAGGGGGAAAATTTTAGAAAATCTCTCTTAGTGCTCGCCTACCTCGTGCAAAATTCACGTTCCTAGTCCCAGTAGTTTCGGCAGTGCGTTGATATGTCAGTCAGTCAGTTTCTCCTTTTCTATAATAATATAGTAAAAAGGTAGTTTATTTTTTTGTTTTTAGGAGGTAATCTCTAGAAGTACTGCTCCGACAGCTAAAATTTTTACACCGGTAGAAAGCTGTTCTATTCCTGAGTGACATAGGCTATATCAAGTACGCGGGCGAAGCTGCGGGCAAAAGCTAGTATTATATATTTAGATAACTTCACTTCACAACATTGAACAATCGTTATAATATTCGTTATCATAAAACACAGTATCAGTAACGAAATTCAAACAAGGTGATACCAGAGATAATGGGTACACGTTCCGTTTCTTTTGTCCTAGATGCAATCACGTTTTTTCTATGTTTAGACATGACTTCGTCTAAGTACATAAACGAATATTGTAAACGAGAAAAGTAAATAAAAGACTTGAGAAAAAACCACACGCATAATGTTTGGCAAAAAACTCGAATCGCGCGAATTTAATAATTTTGTAGAGGTAAAATTGACGATATCTACGTACATCTCTATCTATCTATAGCAGCCTCTTTATATCCAATTTTGGACGTAGGCCTCTTCTAATCTTTTCCACTCCTGACGGTCTTGGGCAATCGATATCCAGTGCCGTCCAGCTTCTCTTTTTTTGTGTGTATGTTTGTAATGAATAAACTCAAAAACTACTGTGCTGATTTCAAAAATTCTTTCACAATTGCAAAGCTACATTCACCCTGAGTAACATAGGCTATATTTATTGCCTGTGCGAAGCCGGGACGGGCCGCTAGTGTGTGTGTAGTGTGTGTGTGTGTGTGTGTGTGTGTGTGTGTGTGTGTATAGTGTGTAGTGTGTGTGTGTGTGTGTGTGTGTGTGTAGTGTGTGTGTGTGTGTGTGTGTGTGTGTGTGTGTATAGTATAAAGTACAGAAAGTATTTCAAAATATGGATAGTTTTTTATCCCAAGAAATGAAATATTCCTGCGAGATAAGTCACGGGAGCTAGTCAGTCAATCGAATGTATTATGACGTATATCGTCCGCCATAATGAAATTTTTGGCAACGTCATTCACGCTATATGACATACTTTCTGGAATCTTAAATTCTGTAAAGATGACAAGTTCGATGACGCCAAATTTATTGAGATTGGGTGCTGACCCAATAACAAATTCGGTATTTATGAAGTAAAAAACCAATTATGTATAAGTAATTAGTAAGAAACTTTAATCATTATCGGGATTGTTCAAAAGAGTTACCGCGGCTCTGGAATGTTAAGGCTGGCTAAAAAACACAGGTGGGGTTGAATCGGTTAAAATCTGACACCACTGCTCGCTGTGACTCTCTCATACAATCCTGCAGCCCAGAGATTACCTCCTAACAAACAATTTTTCCTCCTCGTTTTTTAAAAGTATACATTCATCAGAAAATTTCAACACAAATTAATAAATTAGACCAACAAAATTCTTTCTTGGAAATCTGACATAAATATTGTCACCGTCATTTCTGACCCAATTATTTGACAACGAGCTTGAGCGGCGCATATCATGTTGTTCACTTATAATTTACACACCTAGTATTTTTAATCGATGGTTTATCGAGTACGACATCGATAAGTTAGCTGTTGGTTGCATAATATTCGCACTGAACGACCCAATTGTTTGAGGTCAACGAACTATAATCACGTGCGGGCTAGCTAAGTGCGAAGTAGTAGCGTTGTGTTACTGAGATTTCGATGAACTGTGTTTGTAGAAGCATTTTAAAAATATTAGAGATTATATTTTTTTTTCGATGGGGAATATCATCTTATGACAAAACCCGCTCTTGGGTGGAGCGGGAGATAGTGTCAGACTCTTACTGACTAAAAACCCCATCCCGTTCCTTCTAGCCTTCATACCGGGGCACGAGCTCCCTTTCGGACAACCCTGGCCCCAGTAGGCTTCGACCCAGTTGGGCCCCTCCTGCTGCGGAACTCCTTGAGGCGCGCGGGAAAATATTAGAGCTTGAAATAACTTTGACAGTTTATTTTGATGACATCAATAGTATAGCATAATCAGCCTTTTAATTTTCTCACTGATAGGACTCTGGCCTCATCTCTAGGAGAGGAAATGGGTCGCCACCACGCGGTTTCAATGCGAGTTGGTGGATGTCACATGTCTTCGAATTGGTTTTAAGACATGTTGGTTTCCTCACGATGTTTCCCTTCACCGTTTTGAGAGCAGTGGTGATGAAATAAATCACACAAAGTAACTAATGTAACTGGCTAGGTTTGAAACTTTGAACCCACTACCTACAACTCGTAAGTTGGGGCCGTTACCACTGGGTCACCACTGTTCTACTGCTTTTATAGCATTTTTTTCTTTAACCCTTCAGATACCGTCAATTAGAGACACAATAGTAAGACAATAGATGCGCGGCCACCGGTGGTCGCTTGGGGATTCATGAATTAATTGATATAAACTAGTGCTTGACTGCAATCCCACCTGATGGCAAGCTGTGATGCAATCGTTGATGGTGAGGCGCACTAGTTTATTAAGAGCCTATTCACTCTAGCCTTGAAGCCACCTAAATTATAATCGGACAGGAAGACCGCAGCAGGCAAATAACTTTTGACAGTTTTCTTTAATGTCATCAATAATTCATGAAAATCATAGCATAATATTGTTAATTAAAAATTTTACACGGTCTGTATGTCCCAATAGAGAGGCGTGATAAATTTTGATGGAAAAAGTTTTTTTGCGATTTGTGTTTTTGCTTACCAAGTTTTCTCAAAAGTTTTTTGATCCTTATTAAAACCAGGATCCACACGGAATAAAGTTAGGGCAAGAATTTTCTCATGAATGGGCCTTATCAGAAGACTTAAAGTCTCCCAAAGGGCAATGGAAAGGGCTATGCTCGGAGTTTCCTTGCGTGATCGAATCAGAAATGAGGATATCCGCAGAAGAACCAAGGTTACCGACATGGCACGAAGAATCGCCAAACTTAACTGGCAATGGTCAGGGCACATTGCTCGCAGAACAGATGGCCGTTGGGACCAAACGGTTGTAACATGGCTAGGGGGCAGCACATGGCAGACATACCACCCATACACTCAAAGCGTTTTGGGAACACATTTATTGTGCGTACAGCCAAGGAGTAGAATACCCTGCCAGAGTCTGCGTTTCCTGATAGCTACAACTTAGGGGTATTTAAGTCAAGAGTGAATAGGTCACTTCTAGGCAAGCGTGCTCCATCGTCGATCATTTCATCGCTTACCATCAAATGAGATAGTGGTCAAGCGCGAGCCTAACTATAATAAAAACAAAACAAACTACGTATTGAGTCCACAAAATAATATCGACGAATGTAAAGTTAAAACAAAAAATTGATCTGTAATTTTGCGTTTTCTTATAACACTAGCAACTTACTAGAAATATAATATCCACATGGCAAAAAAAAATACAGATATCGCCTTATTTTTAATTCATGAATCCCCAAGCGACACCCGGTGGCCGCGCATCTATTGTCTTACTATTGTGTCTCTAATTGACGGTATCTGAAGGGTTAAAACGTAAAAAAGATTAGTCACTTTCTGGAACATAGTAATACAGATATCGCCTTATTTTTAAAACGTAAAAAAGATTAGTCACTTTCTGGAACATAGTCGTTTTTTTAACGATAGAAGATAACTTTTTTGACATGCAAAGTCGATATAATACTGGCTTTGATATATCTATAGATAAATAATACCTAAGTTATGTTTATCCCATTTTTTTACGAAAAACTAGCTTTTACCAGCAGCTTTGCTTGCGTGAAAGTAGATAATAAATAAGCCTATGTCACACAGGCATAAAGTAGCATTCTACACTAGTAAAAGAATTATGTTAAAATCGGTCCATACATTTTTATTTATATTTATGACTAGCTTTTGTATTATTTCGCAATTTCGCTAGTCATCATCATCATTTCAGCCGAAAGACGTCCACTGTTGGACATAGGCCTCCCCCAAGTGCCGCCACAATGAACGGTCTTGTGGGTCTCGCATCCATCGGATTCCCGCTAGGTCATCGGCCCACCTTGTAGGAGGCCTTCCAACGCTACGTCTAGCTTCGCCCGCGTAACCAAAATATAGCCTACGCCACTCAAGAATAAAACAGCTTTCTATCGGTGAAAAAATATTTTAGCAATCGGACCTGTACTTTCAGAGATTACCTCCTACAAACAAATCTTCTTCACAAAACAGCCAAAAAAATAAATCTGAACACTGATTTATGAAAGGAAAAAATATCCAATGATTTCTGTTTCAAACATATTTAGTTTTAATGAGGCAAATATGGCGAGATATTACTAAGAGCTAATTTAATTAACGACATTACAATAACGGCAAATTAATATTAAATTCAAACTAAATATATCTCAAACCAAAATAGCAATTTGTTTAAACAATTAGTTTTTCCTATATAAAGTTTAATTCCTTGATTTCTGATTTAAACATTTGAATTTGAGTATTTCTTGTACATGGCATTTTCTTGCACATTCATTTCCATAGAAATCTACGCTTTGGAATGTGCAATTAGCATTTTTTTTCTGTCCCTGTATATGGTTTATTTGGAATACATACTTACTACCTTCAAGCCTGAAAACCTGTCAAGAATTGGTATTTAATCTTTCGAATACCATAATTAAAGACAATGAGAGAGCAAACGCCAGCGTTCGCTTGAGGTTTAATGAATAAAGTAAGCTTAAGACGTTCTAAACTCAAAATACTCAACATAAAAACTATTATGTATCTTGATTAGAAGTAAATAAAATAACAGTAAGTAAGTTATTTAACAAAGCAAACATTTTGTTTTAGCACAGTTCGTGTGGTATACAATCATTTAAAGTAAAATAAACGTATGCGCATGGATGACTTATAAAAATTATAAAAAAAAAAATGTTTTAAAACACATACCTTCCTCTTCCAAGTCGGTTGTCTCACCTACAGACAAGACGGTGCAACAAAACAATGAATATATTGAAAAGATACCGGTATTATCAGCGATAAACGAATATTATCAATAGCACTTATCTCCAAGTAGCGAACGCCGCTAACGGATAGCGCCCGTTGCACGAACACATACGAAATGAGAACGCACAGAGAAACCACTCGAACAATAACCAGATTACACGTTACAAACAAAAACAAACCTTAACAACAAAACAGCAAAGTCTGAATTAACAAAAAACAAAACACCAATTCAATTTAACAAACAAAAAACGACGTTAACATACGAACAATAGGAAACACATTCGAAATTCAAATGTTCAAATTCGAATTATGATTTATTTCGCGAATTCGGTCCAACGATTTCAAATTCTGACACTAGATTGAGCAATGTGTATAGAGATACGACTCTAAACCGACTGCGCAAGATATATATTGGCACGTTTTGTCGAACAGGAAATGTTTTAAGTTTACGTCATGGCTATATTTGTATGCGCATGAGTCAGCGTCGTTAAACGAAGTAACGAAACGTCGTGATGGATTCGTTAGGGCGGCAAGATGCTAGTAACGTGTGCCACGTTATGTAAATGCTTCGTTCTGATTGGCTGACTTTTGCGTGCGTGTGAGTGGTCTTGTACGTGTTTCAGGTGTGTTGCCCCCTTTTTTTATTAAGTTCAACGATGTGCTACTTTTTGTTAGTCGCGTTTAGGTTCTTTATTTGAGTTTTATTAATATTATCAATGCTTTAGATAAAAATTAATAACCAATTATTTGATTGGAATGTATGTCATACCTTTATATGATTACAATCAACTGTCAAGCTATTAAACCCGGAATTTAATTTAATATTTTTTTATCGAATAAAAATATTTAAGTAAGTAGATTAAAAATGACATTAAATAATAATAATTTAATACCAAATTAAATCAACAGATACCTAATTTGTACTATTCTTCTATTTCCTTCCTCTTTTTTTTATTATTGACTGTACAAAAAATAATATTAAATAAATAAATAATGATTATTTATAGCAGTAACTAGAGACACGTAGGGATCGAAATAAAGTTGTCAACTTATAGCTATTTTGCAATCATGTGATTTAACTGTCATAAAAAATATTATTGAATCAATCTTTTTTTTTTAAAGAGTAACCATGGAGTTTCTTGCCAATTCTTCTCTATAGATTTTTTCCTTTTGGTACCGCGAACTAACTTCTGATATTTTATAATTACACCTATTTAGGTGATAAAAAGTAAAATAAAATCGTCTTGAATTTGAGTTTTGACTCTTTACGAGTTAGAGTTTTGACTCTAGAGAGTAGAGTTTTAAATCTAGAGAGTTAGAGTTTTAACTCTAGAGACTAAGAGTTTTGACTCTTTCGAATAACTCCACATAAAGAATAGATGTAATTTGGATTCCATTCCAAATACATATTAAAATAGAACTACACTGCGCACACGTGTGCCACACACGCCGATCTGGGCGCGTCGGTCTCCATACATTTAATAAGGAAACTAGACTAGTAGAGCTACACTAGATCCACGCCACGCGATTTCGTTCTACGTACAAATCAGGCGTGTCACACGTGTGCGTCGGTCTAATGTATTTCTAGCATATTTGTACTTATCTTGCCCTTCTAGAAAATTCTAATTCCAAGCATGTTGCTAGGACAAAAGGCATTGTTCATACATTAACAAGGCCTGAAGGCTGTAAGACCGGAAAAATTGTGTGGGTATCGTGATAAGGGCATAGGGAAATCGGTTAAATCATATTTTCGTACACTGATCATAAACTCACGCCTTTTTCCACACGGAGATGACCAGAACTACAGTGTGTCGTTTTGGAAATATTCCTTGTGTACAGCTAAGAAGTGGAATTCTTTGTTAGAATCGTGTTTCCTGATAGCTAGGGATCTTTAAGTCAAGAGTCAAGGTTACTTCCAGGCAAGAGTGCTACATCGTTGACGGCGATGTGGCACTCTCGTCTCGTCGACCATATTGTCGCTATCCATTTTTTTTCCCCAAAGGGGAGCGGGAGATAATGTCGGACTTTTACTGACTAAAAAACCCACCCCGTTCCTTCGTTGCCTTTCATACCGGGGTCGAGCCTCCCTTTCAATAAAAAACTTTTTACAAAAAAATTAAACCGACTTCAAAAAGTACAAAATAACTTTAATTTCGGAAGTTGGTGTTTCAATAGATACCTAATCTTGTCTCTTCATTATTTAACACCGACTTCCGAAATTAAAGTTATTTTGTACTTTTTGAAGTCGGTTTAATTTTTTTGTAAAAAGTTTTTTATTTTTCACTTTTTAGTTATGGTAGCACCACTAAAAAGTTCAGCTAAACATAAATTACCTTATAGCCAGAGTGCATCTCATAACGATTCTTATAATCCCAAATACGGTTATATTACATGAATTTACCCCCTCCCCCTTTTCTTTCAGTCGGTCATCGACTACACGTATAAACAAAGCAATTTTACTTGTTACGACAATTCTGCTATGATTCTATGAGGAGTTCTGTTTCATATCTTCGAAGTTCATGATCAGATCATAACAATATTTCTATGGGACCAACTTGGAAGCATAACCTTTCAATAAAAAAAAAAATATTCAAAATCGGTCCACAATTGACCGAAATATCGGTGAACATACATACAAAAAAAAAAACATACATTCAGCCGAACATAGAACCTCCTCCTTTTCGAAGTCGGTTAAAAATAGACCCTTGGCCCCAGTAGGCTTCGATCTTGCTGGGTCCCTACGGTGGCTGAGAACTCCTTGATGCGCGGGGTCGATGACTTGGGCTCGGTCCGGACAGTGTGATACCCACTGCTCGCCGTCCGCAAACCCGCGCCTACAGTGCCCGGAAATCGGGATCGGAATCCCGTTCCCGTTTTAGTTACTTCAACCCCTAAGGGAATGAAATGTGGATCCAAATTTTGTATCAAGATACCGACTTTCACGCGGTCGAAGCCGATGGCAGCAGCTAGTTACTAGCAAATGACTGGCCAGAAACAAAATCATTTTGAAATTAGAATTTAGAATGTTCTCGAGATAAAAGCTAGACAGACGGATGGACATAAAAAACTGAACATTACCAGCATGACGAGCATGTTCTGAAATCTAATTATAACTGTTTCTCTAATGTGTTCCTCACGACCTTCTGTGACGAACGGACAAAAGTTGCAGACGGTTAAGAACTCACTAATATGGAACAGTGTGACTAGTCCATTTTTTTTTATGGTACAAGGGTCTACCATGAGCTCTTACTGCGATTCATTTGACGACCTAAACTGAATTGTTTGGATGGAGCTATATTGAGCACCCAAATTTCTTTTATTCATAAAAAAAATCTAATACTACATTCAATAAGGCTGGAGTGTATAGGCTCTTAATAAACTAGTGCGTCTCACCATCAACGATTGCATCACTGCTTACTATCAGGTGGGATCGCAGTCAAGCACTAGTTTATCCTTAATAATATTATAAAAGCGAAAGTGAGTTTGTTAATTTGTTGGTTTGTTACGTCTTCAAGCCTAAATGGCAAAATCGATTTTGATGAATTTTGTTACAGAGATAGTTGGGACCCTTGAGACGAACATAGGCTAATTTAAAAAAAAAAGTGAGAAAAGGGGGGGAAAGAGTAAAGTATATTAATAAATGCGGGTGAAGCCGCGGGTAAAAAAATAAATAAACAGACCAATTCATAACTATTTACACAAAAAAGCAATAAATGAACACTCGATATCCAAACCGATCGAAATAAAGTTGTCGAGTTATAGCTATTGCAATCAAAAACTGACTGACCAAGGCTGCTCGCCGACGTCCGATAATCGGTGACCGATTTTTTGTAGGAGAAAAATAAAATACACTGACAGCTATAGTGTAATGCACACTTTTTGTAGGACGTGTGCGTAAATCGTTCACCGATTTACCGGACGTGGGCGAACAGCCGAACACAGCCGAAACTACTTAGGAAGTTAGGACTGCGGAGCGCGTTTTACACAAGGTTTCTTTTTATGACGTAGGCGACTACTAAGAGATGATTTTCCAAAATTCACCCCCTAAGGGGGGGGATGAGGAGACCCGAAGTTTGAATAGAGTTTCTTACCGTCACGCGGGCGAAGCCACTGACAGAAGCTAGTCGATCATAAAATCATCCGACGCAATATTTTGACAAGCACAACAAGTAATTATTAAGATCTATCTCTAGGATGCCTTGTCCAGCTGTTGACATTTAAAGGTTAAAATAATGATGAGTAGCTTTCTGACATCTAAATCTTCTAAGACCTTCTAACAAAGATTATGACTAGATGCTGCCAATATTTTGTAAGAGTTCAAGTGAGGTTATACTGTCACCCATCCGGTCTCTAACCTTGACGGTAGCTGCTTACTGTCAACAGCCCAGTCTAATTTTGCTCGGTTACTAAGAATTTATCTTTGCTTGTTGGTAAAATTTACTTACAACATTGCTAAAAGTTTTTGGTTTCAACCCCCCCAGGGTTTGCCATAATCGCCACGCTTGGCAGGCGGATTGGCGATCGCAGTGTGGTTGTTGAAATCCACAGAGAATGCTGCAGCCCATTCTCTGGTATGTCCCTTAGTGGACGTCTTTCGGCTAAAATGATGATGATTGCAAAATGTCCACCAGTGGACTTTTTCGGCTGATATGATGATGATGATGATGATGATTGCAAAATGCTTGTGTAAGTTGGACTAGCGCTTTGAGGGTTCCGGACAAACTAACTTAACTATGAAAACAATTCAATTCGCGAATCGAGTCTCGAACGTTTTTACTAATCGTGAAAAAGTTTTTTTTTGAGATGTAACTGCCAGTTACATTTTTTCTTATACTTGGGCTATGAAAACTTGCTTCATGCCAAATTTCAGGATTCTGAGTCACCTACGAATTTTGATTGCTTTGAGAGTGTTAAAATGTACGTTTTTTGCGACATAAACGGCCGTATCTTTTAATAGCTTTTTTTTTATTATTATTATTGATAGGCTCGCGTTTGACCACCATCTCACCTGATGGTAAGCGATGATGTGGTCGACGATGGAGCACGCTTGCCTAGAAGTAACCTATTCACTCTTGACTTAAAGACCCCCAAGTTGTAGCCATCAGGAAACACAGACTCCGGCAGGGAATTCCATTCCTTGGCTGTACGCACAATAAATGTGTTCCCAAAACGCTTTGTGCGTATGGGTGGGATGTCAACCATGTATCGGTGACGCAACGCCGTAGGTCTTGTGGTCCGATGATGGAACCGACTTGGCGGAATTAGATTGTGAAATTCCAGTGCACACTCCTCGAAATGTATACGATAGAAAACCGACAGACTAGCAATTCGGCGGCGATGCTCAAGGCTTTGGAGTTTCGACTCCACAAGTGCATCATTTTACATATTTAGTTACCTGTCCCGATGTTTGTCTGTCATCAAATCTTGTAAATTTAACTTTGATCCACTTCCCGGTTACCGATTGAGCTGAAATTTTGCATGCATGTGTAAATCAGATGACAATGCAAGATTATTATGACATGGAGCTGATCTGATGATGGAACCGGAAGGTGGATATAAGAACTTGGTAGCTAAACGACACAACCCGATCGAGTTAGGGCTCGTATGATTCGTCTTGACGAGTATAAATTATGGTATATCGAGCTATAAAAGCTTGCTATGAAAAAATGATTTTCATTAAAAGCTTGTTTAACTCGATATACTTACTCTGTAAGCTTCGTTTATTTAAATCTAAAGAAAGGGTGCTTGGAGAAGGTGCCTTGAGCATTGACCTAGCCTAAACATAGCATAGCAGAAGCAGCCTTTTAATGTTCCTACAGCTGGGACTCAGGCCTCCTCTCAAGAAGAGGGAATGGGCCGTAATCCACCACGCGGACCCAGTGTGGGTTGGTGAATGTCACATGTCTTCGAAGTTTAGGTTCTAGGACATGCCGGAACCCTCACGATCTTTTCCTTCACGGTTTTGAGAGCAGTGAGAGATGCGCCTGGCTGGGTTTTAACCCGCGAGTAAGTCGGGGCCATTATCTCTCGGCCACCACTGCTCTGCATTGACCTAGCCCTACCCACAATAAGACCATGGTAGCCTTAATATAGACATGTCAAAGACCCGGTGACATAGGAGGAAAAACTCATATAGAGATTGGGTAAGGTCGGAACCTATTTGGTCGGACCACTCCTTCAGTATGACCTACATCTACTCATAAAGCCTTCATCACAGTTGGTTGATCTTCAAGCTACACTTGATCTACGCCACGCGATGTCGTTCTACGAACAAATCAGGCGTGTTACATGTGTGCGTCGGTCTGATGTAGTTCTAGCTTTATATGTGTGTGTACTACCTACGAACCTATTTTGGGAGGCCAAGTTGCGTTGTTTTGGTTATTTTTTGAGGATAGGAAAGAACGTGGTCCGTATGAAGAGAGTTTTCTGGCCTTAAAAATTAGGAATTAAGTTTGATCGCGCTTAAGGCATTTTATTATTTTAGAACATATTAGCTGACCCGCCGAACTTTGTACCACCTAATATTCAATGAATCTATATATATAAAAATCAATGCCACTTTTCGTTGTTATTTTTTAACTCAAGAACGGGCTCACCTATCCGAACCAAATTTTTAGGCTTTGTTCAGACTATTTAGTAGATGGTTTATGTGAAGTTTGGTAGGGTAGAGTAGGGTAGAGTAGGGTAGAGTAGGGTAGAGTAGTGTAGAGTAGTGTAGAGTAGAGTAGAGTAGTGTAGAGTAGTGTAGGGTAGAGTAGAGTAGTGTAGGGTAGAGTAGGGTAGAGTAGGGTAGGGTAGAGTAGGGTATAGTAGGGTAGAGTAGGGTATAGTAGGGAAGAGCGGGAGCGAAGCCGTGCGGGCAAAAGCTAGTATAGTATATCTTTCGAAATAGTCAACCGATTGTGATGAAACAAAGCCTAAGTAATATATCATGTTACACACAATTTTATTGTATAAAAGTTAACTATATCGATTTCGTACATTGTACATTTTACAACTAAAAACTTCTACAGTTTATAAGAAGAAAATAGGAAGCCTGAGTCCCAGCAGTGGGAACATTATAAGGCCGACTATGCTATGCTATACTATTCTAGTAATTGTTTCTCCCTAAGATTGCTAATTTTACAGTTTTGACCAAAATTCTCATCTCACCGAGATAAACACAATAATTTACAAAGAGATTAAGCCATTATATGCCTAAGGCAAAAACACGTTGTTATTCGCAAACAGGTATAATCAAGTGATCTTTGAACACTCCACAAAAAATACTTTCACTTTGATACTTGTTATTAAGTGCATATTATTTTGATTGCAAACGCAACCAGTGGTTTTCAAACAATCCCATTCCTTTACATCTGTAACCCAACTATATCAGACAAAGAATCTTGCGTTTATTCCGCCAGGGTCGCACATCCAGGACCAAATACTCCATCTCGTCAGCTCTTCTGTCCCTATGGGGATTGAAGAGCTAAACGAGGTGGAGTACCCAGTCGCGAACACACGACCCTGGTGAATAGGACACGAAATCACTCGTCAATGTAACATGGCGTAAATTGGAATCGATTCAGTTACTGATTCTGAACAAATTATATTCACAATACTAAAAATAATGTTGTAGGTATACTATTGCGGTTCTTCTGTCACCTCAACTAGGAGCCCCGGTATGAAACTAAAGCACCGGTATGAAGGCTAGAAGGAACGGCGCGGGGTATTTAGTCAGTAAGACTCTGACACTGTCTCCCGCTCCACCCAACAGCGGGTTTCATTAATGATGATTTTCCCCGTCGACAGAAAAAAAAAACTCTTGCGTCGGATTGTCCGACAAGTGTTTTCATGTCCTATTCTTAGTACTCCATCTCGTTTACTCTTCAATCCCCAGAAATGACAGAAGACCTGACGAGACATAGTATTTGATCGTGCCTGTACAGGTAATTTGTACAAGTAAATCAGTGCGTGTGTGTTGCACAACTGTGCAGGTTTCCATACAAGCTTACCTGACACACGGTAATAATATCATACAGTATTCCAACTTCATACAAACGGATGAAACGCGAGCTAAACCTACGCGCCTCGGTTGTAGCATGGGCTCGGCATGTAGACAGTCGCGGCCGTCGCAACTGTGCCGCAGTGACGAGCGGACACGACGGTTTTTTTTTACAATTATCGCGCGATTATTGTTAGTTTGTATAATTCAAAGTAAAGACGTGGTATTTTATCATTAATAATAGTGGTTTATTTTACTATGTGTATGAATAATACTAAAAAAAATCATTTTATTTAAATCTACCAATCAAAAAACAACACGCATTTTTATTGAACACTTCCTATTTAATCCACGAAGTATTTTGTTTATATATAAAAGTAAGTATATTTACAATCACAAAAAAAAAAAACGGAAACAAACTAGACAAACGTAATTAGAATGCTGGAGGCGGGCAGCCCTATCGCATGTTTACGTACCGCGCGGCTGTAGGCATTTATTTCAAAAAGACGGCCGAGTTACAATACTGTATGATACTATTACCGTGCCTGACAGTTATAACTGTGCAGGCCAACCTGTCAGGTATACCCTAACGTGCTACCTTAAACAAAACTTTGAGAAACTCAAAAACTGTATATTTAACAAAGTAGTGCACTTTGTTAATATAATGATAACTGACGATTCCCCGAAATATGCTAATCGCTACACTAAAAAACAAATTTTGATAAGTTACGTTTGCGATGTAGGTACCTAACGCCAACTAAACTGTTAGACATAGTTTATAAAAACATACCCCATCTTATTTGGTGTCGGCGCAACACGTTTTTTTCTTCCACTCTACCCTATCACTCGTCATGCTATCACTAACTTCTTTTTCTTTCACTCTTCACACAATACATCCATTTTTTCTTTGGCCTCCCTCTCCCTCACCACCTTTCCACATGTATACTGGTGTTAAATAAAAAACTTCCGAAATTAAAGTTATTTTGAAAATTTCGGTGTTTCTTTTGTAGCGGATGTTTTTTTTTTTGTAGGCAAGTTCATACATTGGAGATAAACTTTCCCACCGATAAGTCCACCCTAAAAAAAGGTCTGCACAAGTGTTAATCACAAAATCACTATCGGAGATACGACGAGAGATTACCGTCCAAGTTAGCACATCGCTTATTTTTACATGCATAATATTTAATGTTTATACATGAACTATATAAACAGGAGATAAGTTGTGTGAATCGTTGTGTGTCCGTACGTCACAGTATGAGAAATGACTGATAGTAAGCGAAGATCGATACTGAGAAGCAATGAACTTTGTTCACGGTATAATCTATATACAGGGTTATTTTTAAAACACTGGCAACCTCTCAGGACTATGTTGAGGACATCATAAAAAACAACTTTTGTTCTATGACTTTTACAAAATATATTTGCCAAAAACCAACCTTCAAGATTTCGTTGTTCTATCCAACACATTTCAACTCTGTATTTTGCTATACTTAAGGGCCTATTACACTGCGCTGAATAACGCGTGCGATATTCAGCTTCGTACTATTTTTCATTTATAGAAAGACAGTCTAACCCATTTTATACTATGCGATACGTCGAACCATAGACTAGATATGTACGTCGAACCATAAACAAAACTAGTTTGAATAACAAGTAGTGTAATAGGCCCTTTAGTATACCTACCTACGTCTGTATGACGCGGCGCAAGCGCACCCCCACTCCTCTCCGCTTGCTTCGCATAGACTTCGTAATATTTAGAACGTTCAATTTAAATATTTTTATTTTTGTATGAAAATCTAATGAACTAAAATATGATAAATTTCTAAGTCATAGAATAGAAGTTGTGGTTTATGATGTTAGTAACATTAACATCTTGATCATTGATCACTTTATAGTTTATGATATGGCCAGATCTAGATGATATGTCAATCCTCGTTTGACCAGTTTCTTTAGATCTTTTTAACCGATTTCTAAAAAAGGAGGAGGTTCTCAATTCGGATGTTTGTAGGTATGTTTTTTTTTATGTTTGTTCGCGTATAACTTCGCCGCTTGCCAACCGATTTGAAAAAATATTTTTTTGTTGGAAAGGGTAGACTTCCTAAATGGTCCCATAGTCACCAAGTTGGGATCTGATGATGGAACTTGGCGAAATCGAGGGAACTCCTCAAATTCAGTTCAATTTTTTTGTGAAGTCGATTATTTTTTTTTATAAAAAGGTTTTATTGCCATAGAAATCCTACATCAATGATATTGTCAGTTAAAGTATCAGTTCAGAGTTCATGTTATTATTTATTATAGAGTAATTTGTCAATAGCATTCAGTTACTAATTAGTGTTAGGCTGAAAACTGATACCAGAATAATTCGTGGAACGGCTGTAACTGAATAGCCGGCTTCTAATTAGGACATGACCATATTTTAATTAAACATTAGCCCAAGACTATGTTTGGATATTGTTATGCTAGGGGCCTTAATAAAACTTGACGTTTTACCTTGTTTTTAAGTAATGATTAAAAGTTATTTAGTGATGATAATAATAATAATAAACAAGCTTTTAATGAAAATCATTTTTTCATAGCATAGCAAGCTTTTTAATTAATACTCGTCAAGACGAATCATACGAGCCCAAACTCGATGGGGTTGTGTCGTTTAACTACCAAGTTCCTATAGCCACCCTCCGGTTCCATCATCAAATCAGCTCTAATAATAATTTTGTATTGTCATCTAATTTACACATGCATGCAAAATTTCAGCTCAATCGGTAACCGGGAAATAGGATTTGATGACAGACAAACATCGGGACAGGTGAAACAAAATAAAAGATTGTAAAAATCCAATTGTCCACCATCCTTACTAATAATATAAAAGCGAAAGTGAGTTTGTTTGTTTGTTTGTTACGTCTTCACGCCTAAATGACAAAACCGATTTTGATGAAACTTGGTACACGGATAGACCATGTCCTGGAATAGGACATAGGATACTTTTTATACCGGAAGTATGTTCCCTTGGCATAATTTTCTGCTATTACGCGGGCGAAGCCGCTGGGAGCAGCTAGTAATTCGATAATTCCCTCAATATCTATTCGAAATAAGTACATCACAGAAAATGATATCAGGAATATGTCATTTTTTTTATAACAAATTGCATTCCTGCGTAGTCTGTTTATAATAAAGCTTACGGTATTGAACGTAGTCACCCGTAAAACCAATTTATTTGAGAAATATGGATATGCAATAAAGCTAATGTATTTTATCGATCGATCAGCCGTATAATATAAACGTGCTGAACATTGAGATTTTATGAGAACACATTCATTATGCGTACAGCTAAGGAGTGGAATTCCCTGCCGGAGTCTGTGTTTCCTGATAGCTATAGGTCTTGAAGTCAAGAGTAAATAGATTGCTTCTAGGCAAGCGTGTTCCATCGTCGGCCACATCATCGCTTACCATCAGGTGAGATAGTGGTCAAATGTGAGCCTATACATAATAATAATAAAAATAAAAAATAGGACCACCCTGTATAGAAAATGGAATATTTAAAGGATGGTTCATTTTCTTCAGGTTATGAGTATACACCAGTTTATAGAGTAGTTTAGAGCAGTGGTCGCGGTTTCAAACCCAGCCAGGCGCATTACTTTGTGTATTTTAATTCATCACCCCTGCTCTCAAAACGGTGAAGGAAAATATCGTGAGGAAACCGGCACGTCCTAAAACCAAAAATTTTAAGACATGTGACATTCACAAACCCGCACTGGGCCCGCGTGGTGGATTACAGACCATTCTCTCTCCTAGAGAGGAGGCCTGAGTCGCATCAGTGGGAACATTATAAGGCCGACTATGCTATGATTATACGTGTGAATGGATGGAGAGAGAGACCAAAGAAAAGATGGATTTTGTGAAGAGTGATATGAAAGAAAGGGGAGTTAGTGATAGCATGACGGACAGAATGGAAGTTATATTGTATGGAAACCCCACTTAAATATTTGTTTTATTACGTTTTTAGTTGTTATAGCAGCAAAAGAAATACATCATCTGTGAAAATTTCAACTGTCTAGCTATCACGGTTCATGAAATACAATCTGGTGAGAGACAGACAGACGGAGTCTTAGTAATAAGGCTTCCATATTACCCTTTGGATACAGAACCCTGAAGTCATTACTAACCAATTTCCTGCACCATAAATCCTAAAAACTGAAGTCATAACTAGAGATGTGCCGTTGCCGGCCATATTACCCAGAAGTAGAGTTGGGCGGTGGGTAAAAACCCATCGGGTATTTACCCGGTAAATACCCAATTTGGGTATAAACTGGGTTTTACCCGGGTAAAAACGCTGGTTTGGGTATTTTGAGTATTTACTGGGTAGAAACCCATCTCTACCCAGAAGTGGGAAAATAGGTAGCAATATAGCCCGAAGTATGAATATTGGTGGCAATATTGCCAGTAAAATTCCCACTTCGGGCAACGGCACATCTCTAGTCATAATTGACAAACATCAAATAAAAGTTTGAGTAACAGTGATCTTTTTATTTTTGTATCAATATGCACTAAGTCACGAATCATATTACAACAGTACAACAACAAAAAAAACTCTTATATTTAAACAATGACGCTCTATATGAGAAGATAAAATATCATGAATATGATATTACGAGAATGAATTATTTTTAACCAGTTTCAAAGAGAACATTGATGTATCTGCATTTTTTTTTACTTGTGGAATGACTTCTCCCACTTTATAGCAGAGCGGGAGCACGTGTCAAGACTATTACTGACTTAAACTAAACCTCATCATCATTATTACAGCCGAAAGACGTCCACTGTTGGACATAGGCCTCCCTCAAGTATCACCCCAATGAACGGTCCTGTTCCCTCGCACCCATCGGATTCCAGCAAACTTTACTGGTAAAGTGGACAAGCTGGACCGATGGGACCACCTTGTAGGAATGCCAATATTGCCGTGAAGTGGGAATATTGATGGGAATATTGCCGGGAATATTGCCCGAAGTATGAATATTGGTGGCAATATTGCCGGCAACGGCACATCTCTAGTCCAGATCGACGTACGTGGCCCGCGTCTGCCCAATGTAGCTCTAGCTTTATGGTAATGGTTTTTTAATGAGTATAGTTGAGTAAATGTAAAATGTCTTTACCACAAATATTTATTTTCGTTATCTTACTATCCGATACTGAACTGCTAATTAAAAAAAAAACTTTCGAAAATTTTAATTATATTATGGCTATATTGGCACATTCATCTTAAGGTGGGACTTACTGATGATTCGGACACAGTGTCCTAATTGACACATTTTTATTTCAATTTATTTTTTTGCCTATAGTTAGGACACACTGTTTATTAAAGACATAAAACATTTTTAAAGCCTACACTAATACTATAGAAGTACTTAGGATGTTTTTTTTTGTTTGTAGGAGGTAATCTCTGCAAGTACAGGTCCGATTGCTAAAGCTAGCTGCTTTATACCTGAGTGACAAAGCCAATATTACAAAAGCTAGTATAATATATTATGTATATGGAGAAAAAAGGTGTTACCAAAACTATTTTAGACCGGATTCGGCCGGCAAATTCGGGTAGAAAATGTCTTTACACTATAAAGACTTTTTTATCTGACTACTAAATAGCTGCAATATATTTTGAAAATAAATTTATGACTCATGATTCGGCCACTGTGACCGAAGCATTGTGTGATGATTCCCACACTATGACCGAAGCATTGTATGTTGATTCGGACAATGTGTCCAAAGCATCAGTAACCCCAAGGTGTTAGTTAGGAAAAGTCTAGGGAGATGATGTAAAGAAGAGAATTGCACTGAAGGTGAAATACCTGATTATATTGTTGCTTAGCTGTATAAAAACGTACATTGTTGTTCGAAGATAAAAACACTAATAAGTTAATCAACCAAGTGGAAAATTAATTGCCGTTCAGTCAACGACGTTAAATAGGAAATCGACCCGATTAAATCTAGGTATACATATAAATTAATAAAATTTATGTCTGTTTGTAACATCAAAATCATTTTTTTTTAGTAAATGCTGATGAAAGTATATTGGATACCGGGACAAAGTCTTAAAAAATTGTATGATTGTTATAAGAAGGTAGATAGCTTAGGCTAAAATCTTCAAAATATGTCTTGTGCTGTTTTTTTACACCATGTTATATTTTTTCCCAAAAATATTTTAAAAAGTTCACAAGCCACCACTAGGGAATGCAATCTCGACCTTTCGCTTCTTCTTTCTCTTTCTTTCTCGAATGAGATCTCGGCCTTTTTTAGCGAGATTGATCTCGGACGAAAAAAGGGCGAGATCTCGCGAGATTAACGAGATTGTACTCGAGCATGAGAACGTCTTATTCGAAGCGCGGATTGACACGAACGTTAAAAAATTATAGGCAGATACGTCAATGTTTGATGCAAAAAATGTATTGAAAAATTTCGTGAAAATAAATGTTTATCTTATAATACTTCTTTTTTTTTGGTGGGTAAAAAATATCCAAATGACATCTCCCGCCCTTTGGCGGAGCGGGAGATAGTGTCAGACTATTACTGCCTTCGTGCCTTTCATACCGCGGCTGAGCTACGTTTCGAAACTCACCCTGGCCCCAGTAGGCTTTTTTTTTTCGGTGGGCAAAAATCATCTTATGACAACCCCCGCTCTTGGGTGGAGCGGGAGATAGTGTCAAACTCTTACTGACTAAATACCCCACCCCGTTCTTTCTATCCTTCGTACCGGGGCTCGAGTTCTTTTCGGATAACCCTGGTTCCAGTGCAGTAGGCTTTGACCCAGTGCGCGCCATCGACGACTTGGGCTCGGTTCGGACCATTCGACAGCAAACTAACCATTGCTCGCCGTCCGCAAGCCCGCGCCTATGGTTATCTTACAATACTTATAATTTTTATTATTTTTACAAATATTGTGGACATGTACAAAAAAAAAAAAACGCACATAACTACCAATCTCGCGAGATCTCGAAATTGGCGAGATCTCGCGATATTGTTATTCGTAATCTCGCGAGATCTCGCTCGAGCTCCAATCTCGCGAGATTTGCATTCCCTAGCCACCACCCATACTAAGTGCAACACCGGTCACGAAACTTCATAGCAGGTATTAGGCGCCAGCGTACAACTGGGTCATCCCCAAACATCTCCTCAATCACCCAGGTGGCCCAGTGACCATGTATTTTTGCGGTCAACCAGGTAAATAAAAGCTTATAACTTTGTGATTTTTCATGATACAGTTATGAAATTTTGTACATAGATTCTTTACATAAAAATACTAGACACGTGTTTCGGGTTTCACATATACTATAACTAATATTGTGTATTATGTTCCAAGGCTAAGTCAAAGACATATAAACAAACGCAGAAAATACAAACATTATTATTTCCTAAAAACAAAACACAATGCATTTTAGCAGCTCTTTTGTTTTTTTACATTCCATCATTTAAAACGTACATCATACGTCTAAAAGAATTTCGACTTACAAAAAGAGCATGGCTATGTAACTAAACAATGCTTTATCTCAACTGAGAATCGAACCCCGGACTGCTGCCAAGAACTGTGTTGGCGTTGTCTTTTTAGCTGTGTCGGCTTGTGAGATTTTGTTCTTTTAGTTTTTGTCATTATGTATGAATTAAACACTATTGATAACATCTCAACTGAGTTCTTTGAAAAAGTAGGTGTATTGCACTCTTGTACATCTAAAAGATATCCGCAGGAGAACCAAGGTTACCGACCTAGTATGAAGAATCGCTAAATTTAAGTGACAGTGGGCAGGGCGCAGGCCTCGCAGAACACAATATTGTCGGTCGTCATAAAAGGAAACCTTGTACAAAGCGAGCCAGCTCGCTGTCCGATCGTCCGGTAACTGTCCGGACCGAGCCAAGGCGTCGACGGCGCGCACTGTTCCCGCGCGCCTCAAGGAGTTGTCAGCAACAGGAGGAGCCCATCTGGGTCGAAGCCTACCGGGGTCGGGGTTATCCGAAAGGAAACTAGAGCTCCGGTATGAAGGCTAGAAAGAACGGCGCGGGGTTTTTAGTCAGTAAGACTCTGACACTGTCTCCCGCTCCACCCAAGAGCGGGTTTCGTCAATGATGATTTTCTCCGTCGACAGAAAAAAAAACCTTGTACAAAATTGTAACGTTTCTAGCCCCAGTAGTTTCGACTGTGCGTTGATATGTCAGTCAGTCAGTTTCATATAGATAGATAAGATATATAGCATAGATTAATTAACCCAGTAAATTGCAGTCAACTACTGCACAAATAAACGTGTAATGCGTGTTTTTATAATTATGTCATTTAAATGTCATACAATATTAAAACATGACATTATGATTTGTGCGATATCATTAGTAAGATCTCTCCTCGCAGTTTTCGGTATTTATTTTGGCTTCTTTCCTTGATCATTCTCTTTGATATCATTCCAGCATACTTTTCTAATTAACTGACTTTTTTACAAAATTAGCTGGAATGTTTCGATTATGCCGTTTGTTAGTGGAGTCTAATAAAAATATCATTATAAAATTTAAAAATTTCAGTGGAAGTCTTTGCGTCTTGCTTACCATGAGGTGGGATCGCAGTCTAGCACTAGTTAATATTATTAAAAAGCGGAACTTTTTATTGTATTTATTAATACACTAGCCGTTCCCTGCTGTTTAGTAACTGGTCTCCTATTGTTTGCAGCGTGATAATATAGTCTGTACAAATAAATTATTTTTCTTTCTTTCTTTCTTTACTGCTTGTATTAGTGATGGATAGCGCATTTAACAATGTTTGCGCGTTTAATCAAACAATAGAGACATAGGCCTCCCTCAAGTGCTGCCACAATGAACGGTCCTGTGCGTCTCGCATCCATCGGATTCCCGCAACCCTTACCAGGTCATCGGCCCACCTTGTAGGAGGCCTTCCAACACTACGTCTTCCGGTACGTGGTTTTACATACAAACTAATAAAATACAAACAAGCTCTGACGTAATATTAGCGTCACACATCACAAAAAATTTACATAATAAACTACATAAATAAATTAGGTACATAATAAACACACTCAAAATATACACAAACATATAAAATCTCAGACACTAATCTGCATGGTTCTCATATGATTTGACCATTACATGTTTGCTGTAATAATGGACTTAAAGAGACTTTGACCCCTGAGTTTGTTTCGGTGTTTCTTCTCAGGTTAGTCAGCCAGGAAACACCGGCTTCATCTAGTTTAAACTGACGAAAAAATTTACGTCTAAAAGAGTTTTTAAGAACCCATTTTTTTTTTAGGTGAGAAAATCTATTGACAACTCCCGCTCTTAGGCGGAGCGGGAAGGCTTGTTAGAGTTATACTGACTATTGAAAAATAAATATGATTTATCAATATCATACTAGGAAAAACTCAATTCAAGGACAAACAAAACGAGATATTAAAATACGAAACTCATATCACAACAAAACTATACCTAACAAAATATCTATACTAGGAAAAACCTTTTTCAAATAAAACTTACATACTAAAAGTACACGGCACTACACAAAAAGAAAAAAAAATAGAAAAAAAAACTCACATAAAACCGCCAACGTCAAAAAAAAAAGGTTCCAAATTCAAAATTCAATTCGAAAAATTAGAACAGCGCAGCTCGCATGCGCCCGCGCAGGTATGTAACAAATATAAGCGCGTCGAACGGCGCTCCGATAAGCTATCGTCGATAACGTGCCGTTACGTCCGTTCGTTCGCTAACACTCGCTATTCGCTATAACGATGTCGTTAGGATGCCATAGACTAAGCAGAGAAGGGTAATCGATAGTTGGAATAAAAAGACCTTTTGTGGGGCGAGTTTGATGCCTATTTTTATGTGTATTGATACGAAATTACTGGTAGTGAACGAAAATGGTTTTTAAAAAGTATAAAAAGTTTTAATTAAAGTCTGTTTAGCGACATTACTATATTTTTTTTTGTTATTGATAGACTCGCGTCTGACCACTATCTCACCTGATGGTAAGCGATAATGTGGTTGACGATGGACCACGCTTACCTAGAAGTAATCTATTCACTCTTGACTTTAAGGTTGTAACTGCTACTCGCAGTTTGCGAAATAGTACGAAAGAATTACCGCGGTCTTGGAATGCAAAAGTAAACTAAAGAAAAAAAGATGGGTTTAGTCAGTGAAAGTCTGACACTCTGTCTAGTTCCATCCAGAGCGGAAGAATTCTTATGATGATTTCCCACCTCCAAAAACAGATACGTCCTGTCTTCGATTTCCCATTTCAAAAGACGGTAAATTGGGCCGAAGCACAAAATATAGTACAGAAGTTAATCTACATACAAAGCGCGCTCGAGCAACGCACACATAGACACCGCTCACGGACACGATATCTCGGAGCGCCTCGGCCCGCTCGTCGAACAGTTCCGGCTCAAACGCTCATTACTATGCGTCCACCGAGCGTAGGTATAAAAAGTGAAGTACATACATGAGAGTGTCTTCTGTACCTATCCATTTTGTGGCCGAAGTCACCTGACTACGGTATCTCGGAAAATAATGTAATAGAGATAACATTTTGTCCAGAAAACACCTACACAACGTAAGAAGAACGAAGGTGAAATAAAGGTGGGTAGTTTGGCATTGAAAATATATCTATTCAAAGCAATTTCTGGCATACAATGAGGAAGATTTTATCACTTTCTTGCGAAAAATCTAAAAATAACTTGTGTTTTGAGACGAGACCGTGTTATTAAGATTATGCTTGTATTATTAGTGATTATATTTCAAAACAATTATTATTTTACTATCCACGTTCATTGTGGCGACACTTGGTGGAGGCCTGTGTCCAACAATGGACGTCTTTCGGCTGAAATGATGATGATGATGATTTTTCAAAACTCAGTGAGTATGTCTTGAACTAAATATTTTGGCTCGCTCTTTGTATTAATGTCTGACTACATAGTCTGTTAGTCACCAGTAACGAAAAGTTCTAAGGAAAGTAAAATACAAACAACTCAGAATAATATTTTTTTTTTTTTTTAATAATATAAACCAGTGCTTGAATGCGATCCCACCTGATGGTAAGCAGTGTTGCAATCTTTGATGGTGAGGCGTAATCAATCTTACGTGGATTACAGCGAAAATGATAGTACTATAAAAAAACACCTAGCAAGTTACCATAATAACATGATTTCGAGTTACCATAAAAATAATTTTAAGACGATTAGTGCAAAAATCATTGTAATCGCGATTAGAACATTATAAAACAGTCCAAAACCAACTACCGGGCAGTTGGCCGGACCAGACACATCACCCGTCTGATAGGAAGATCCTCTCTTTTTCAATGGAGGTATGCTGTACTTTACACTTTCTACATCTAAACATAGCACACTTTTAATAAACAGGTTCCCCCTAGCCTAAAACAGACTTGAAAACGATTCACCCAAAAAATTTTCTTTCACCAATACGAGCAGCTTATTTATACTAGCTTACCATAGCAACGATTTCTAATCACTACATAGTATAAAACAAAGTTTCTTTTTCTGTCCCTATATCTCTATGTACGCTTAAATCTTTAAAAGTACGCAACGGATTTTGATGCAGTTTTTTTTAATAGATAGAATGATTCAAGAGGAAGGTTTATATGTATAATATTGCACCCGAGCGAAGCTGGGGCGGGTCGGTAGTACAAAATAAATAATCCACTACCATCACCAACTTTCCTCACAGAGGCAACACTCCATACTACCTACATACCCATCTACGGTTGCTTGCTCAATGTCATACCACGTGACTAAGGAAAATGCGCCGGCGCAGACCTTGCGAACGGAGACTACCATGTAATGTTAATTCAATGAGCGATCGACAGTTTTAATTATATTATTTTTAGTTTTATTACGTGTGTGTGAAATGGGTAAGCTGAACGTATGCATAGATATTATATAACATCTATGCCTACGTTCCACTTACCTTGCCATTTATGGCCTTTTACACGTAGTTATGGCTAGTTTTTAAGTAGATTTTTATAATACTAGCGATCCGCCCCGGTTTGGCATAATTGTAAATTATATGTCTTTTTCGTTTATTTATTTATTTAATCTTCATGCAACAAAAAGTAGGTACAAAGGCGGACTTAATGCCTTCACTAACACCACCATTTTCTATCACTATTTTTTTAAACTGTATTCTATGCGGGGAGACAGGAGCCTTTTTAGCCTCCCACAGGACATATTTCAATAAATTTTAATATTATTATTTATTGGTTTTCACGCTCTGGATGGAGCGAGAGGAAGTATTGAGCTTACTACTTACTAACTAAAATCTACCTAATATTATCTACATGCCAATACCTAAAACTGTTTTAAATTTTGTCAAACAGCAATCTCAAAAGATATCAAAACCTGACCACCAAAACATTAAGACTAAAAATCAACTCATTTTATTGCAAATATGCCAACAAAAAAATACAAAAAGAGAGCAACAAACTACCACACAGCACACAAAAGATTATATAATATTTTTATACCAAGACTTATTACTAGTCAAACAAAAAATCTCGTCTGTACGTCTGTCCTTCGATGGGACAAAAAACTCGTGAACAGTTCGTCGACCCGAAGTTTGACGAATGTTCACGAAATAATACGATGCCACCCGAACGACGTCGTTAAGCACAAATTATGAGTCCATGAGATATGGTTTACAGTAGGATTATTGTTTGTTATAAAGATTTATTTGTTTTTGTGGATATTTATTGGATTTATTGATAACGATAGTAATAAGACCTCGGTGGCCTAATTCGCTGTTTTCCTGTACTTATTTTTTTTGTATAATATTTTATATTAAACTAGCTTTTGCCCGCGGCTTCGCTCGCGTTAAATTCGGGGTAGCACGGTTGCCCTGTCGGCTTATTTTTTTCCGACCTTTTCAACAAATATCGTTAATGTTCACAGAAATAAATACAAAAACTTAACAAATTATATATATATATACTAAAACCTTCCTCGAGAATCACGCTATCGAGTGGTGAAAACCGCTTGAAAATCGGTGCAGTAGTTTTTGAGTTTATCGCGAACAGACAGACAGACAGACGCGGCGAGGGACTTTGTTTTATAATATTGATTGATTGATTGACAACAAATAATACTAAAAAAAGCATTAAAATTGATTATCAAACGAATCATTACTTATCATTTCAAATATAAGTATGACGTATTTAGGCTATGGTGGAAACATCTCGCTATCTCTTTTGCACGCACGTAACTTAATGGCACTGACGTCACATTTCACTTTGTGCATCCTTTTTCTGTTAATTGACAGTTTTGCCTTCACGTATTCAAATTTAGAACGTATTAAAAAAATCTAACTAATTGTGATTTTGGATACCGTTTCTTTTTAAATAAATAAAAAAATAAAATGAGTTAACTACCTAATTATGGCCTACTGTCGCGTAATCGTCATTATACGCTTGGTGTACGCCTGCGTGAAGCATACATACAAAACTCGTCTATGAAGCTACGCGTCTGTGGACAGTAGGCCATAGTTTTGTATCTAAGCTCCACGCAGGCGTACACCAAGCGAATAAAGACAAATACGCATCTATGAAGCTACGCGTCCATACACAGTAGGCCTATGGCATCCGCCTAACGCCGCCATGATTTATTTCGTTCCATATTTAAATATATTGTCTTGTCACCCTGTCAAAACTTGTATGAAGATGAATTTCATGAAAATAATATGCATTACGTCATCACAGTTGATGTAATATTACTAAGAATCTAGATTTCTAGGATAAAATAAATCAAGGTCAATGAATTCCAGTATAAAAGAAACTGTTTTTCATACAGTAGATTTGATACATCTGGGCCGTTTGGTTTTATGGGGTCATAGGCCATAAAAGTTTTAGCAAAGCTGAGTGAAATGGACATCGCATACAATGGTAAGGGACTAACGGGGTAAAAGGAGCAAAGAGGCAATAGGGATCACTGGGGTAAAATGGATCACTTCTTTAAGTATTTTGATAAAATGACGCATATTGTGGCGATGAGTGAATTTGAAAATAAGAATATTTTAATAAATTCATACCCACATAATGACATAAACCTTTCGCGCTGTCGCATAAGAAAAAATAACATTACACAGTTTCTAAGAAAGTGTAAATGAATATTCGATAGGTACAATAACAAGTTGCGTTGCGATAATATTATCAATATCGAATTTCCAATAAGTACACATGTTTATTTGTTATAATATTGGATTTTAAGAACATTGAAAAATATTTTATAATAGCATTCTATTCCAATTTTATTGCTATTTTATTTTGAGGTTTGAGATATCTTTTTTCCCCTAAGAATTTACAAAATCACGTCCATGAGAAAAAATAATTTACAAAAGTTATTATGAGTAGTAGCGTACAGTAACAGCTTTGGCTTAATTAAAATTTAAAGAGAAGCAATTAAAAAGTGTAGGGTGGTCGATAAATACTTGCATAGTTGAATCGTAAACATACATGGCGTACGAAAAATTAGAAGCGGTATATACTAAGGTACGCTAGGTTAATAGCGACAGCCCTCTACAAACTTTAAGGGTTTGCTCAGTAGTCACGAAACTGAACAACCTTCCACAAGACTTTGTTTCAGGAAACGAAAAAGAAAATCCGCCTCACCATAGAAAGTTAAAAACTTGATAAGACAGTTCTGTCCCCGTTAGTAAAAAAGATGCATCTAACATTTTTTTCCATATACATTGCCGGAATTAGGACATAATGGCGCATTTGCCTATATTTTTTATATTTTGCTAACTTTCTCCAATGCGGTTTTAACACAAGGAAAAAGGCCCAATTTCCCGTTTTATTCATTAAAACATTTTTTTAAATCTGTTTTCCTTTTTGTTAGATACGTCTTTTGAACTATCAGAGGCAGAGTTTGTATGGAGAGGCCGATTGTTTTTTTCGTTTCCTGAAATAAAATCTTGTGGAAGGTTGTTCAGTTTTGTCTACTAAGCAACCCCTTAAAGTTTATGGAGGGCTGTCCCTTCCACCTTTTATACTTTACCTCTGAATATAAATAACGATCATAATTCTCAGTTACCAACTCATGCCACTGAAACCAACATCAGCAATATAAAAACGACACCTCACATCAAATCGTTATAACATAACAAATATAAAGCAGTCACGTGACACCGTATTTACGAGCCATTGTTTTGACAACTACATTTAATGACAATGCTATTAGAAGATCATTTTACGCACATGTGTATGACAACGTGATTGGAATACCAATGAGGTTCTCGTGAATCATAGGAAGGTCCTTTCCTTCGAAGGCTGACCTGTAACGGAGACTGATGCAGTGGGACAGCTGGATTGTTCCAATGAGTCACAGCGACGCTATAACGTAAAAGGCAAGGCAAGGCAAGCCAAGCACAGAATAGATGACAGAGATTAGAATGGCCTTGGGGGCGGGGCAGGCATGCCAAAGTAGGGCAATGCTCATAGTTCAACTACCAATAGCGAACTTGCGATCTAATTGTGCGTGGTCTGTTATATCAGCAAAAATGACAGGGGCCAGTTAGGACCACGACGCCAGCTAGAGTTGCGGATTGTTCAAAAGACTTACTGTAGCCCTCACAAATAAGGGCTACTGAAGAAATACTGTGAGTTTTTAGTCAAGTAATAGTCGACTTGTTCCCGCCCCAACCAGAACGGGAGAAGTTATGTAATACTCCACGTAAAAAAACCTTGGAATGTAAGTAGTAATTGAAAGAACATATAGGTAGGTTTCAGTTAGTAAAAATGTGACAGTCCCGTTCGACCCAGAGAGAAAAAATGTTTGATGACGTAAATAAGGACGATTCAAGTGATAAATGGGGCTAATTGGTATAACCGATACCATTTTGACTAGACCAAAAACCTGTACGGTAAAATCTAAAACTGTTACACAAAAACTGCTTCGTAACAGTAGTTTTCTAGCCTTATCAAAGAACAATGGGAGTTATTGTTTTCTAGTTAAGTATTAGGTTGGCTTTGGCTGGAACTAATTTATGTTATTGACACGCCAGTCATATAACTTATACACCTGCCAAGGCAACGCGTTGGTTCGAAAGAGTTACTGCAGTCCTTTTTTTTTGTTGGGAAGTGATCCAATGGTATCTGGGAACCCTTGGGCGGATTGCGAAGGCGTGTCAAATTTTTACTGATTAAAACCTAATCCTGTCCTTCTTTGCTTTGCATTCCAGGGCTTTCCTTCCAGAAGCCAACCCACCTATGCTATGATAATAAGTTTCCATCTACTTGGTTTTATATCGAAGATTTCTTTTTCAGCAAACCAAAAATGGATAACAAGGTTATTCGTTTTATTAAACTGGCCTATTGGCATTTAGGTATATTTTGTTTGTGGCTTTAAAAATGTTAAAGTGTTAATTTTATTCACTTTCTCTATCAAAAACGCAACTCCAAATCAAGCTTATCTTAAATTGATTACGTAAGTATTTAATGAAGTCAATTTTTAAGACGATTATCTCCCGAATAGAAACGAAATAGAAAGTTACTCACCAAGTCAGGACAAAATCAGTGGGAGCAATCCAAATCAGACACTATACAACCTCAAGGGATGACTGTCATCCCACTACTGAAGACCCTACGTCACAAATGACCATTTTATACACAAAACAAGTTCGAAAAACGAACCGACCAATCCGGAAGCAGGAAGGATGCGTTTTTATTCAGTTCCAATTTGAAATTCGAACGGTCCATTAGGCAAATTGTTCCCGCTCTTTGTTAAGTGAAGATTAGGTTTTTATCACATTCTAATTGAAATTGAGACTGGCATAAAAAGATCTGTCATATTTGCATGTGTTTTTGTGAAGAGTTTTTGTTAAAGAAAACGTTACTTTTGCAGGAAAACGGCGTTTTGTTGTTTGGATGCAGATGTCAGTTTGTCAGAATCAGTTGCGGTTCAAAGTTCCACTTAAAGAGACGTTTTTGAAGCGATTATAGAATTACTTAGTCCGTTAAATGTGTAAATTGGATAACCGAGTTTATATACAAGTAGAAGAGTCTAATATTGATAGCTATCGATTAGACAATAAGTGTAGGAGTGATTTCGCAACGGCAATCTAAAATAGAAGATTCGTTTTGGTAAAACGAGCTATTTACCAATTGTGGTTTACCCTGGATTTAAAAGTGTGTGACAAGGACAGAAAATGTCATTTGTTTCCAAATTCTTCAAAGTCTTGTGCAAGATTTGGACAAGGCGCGATGAGGACGACGAAGAAGAAATTTTATGGAAAATTGAAATGTGTAAGTGTTCACTTCTTATGTTTAATGTCAAGCGACGGCTTTATCTTACGAGTTCTCTTTGGCCTGAGCTTGATCCATACCGAATGGCTGGACGACGCACAAGCATTTTCGACAACTAGGTTGAATCCGCCGGGGGTCGGGGCATGATTTGGGCGGAGCGGGAGATAGTAGAGCCCAATTTGTCGACGGCGCGCACTGTTCACGCGCGCCTCAAGGAGATGTCAACAGCCGAAGGGGCCCAGCTGGGTCGAAGCCTACTGGCGCCAGGGTTATCCAAAAGGAAGCTCGAGCCCTGGTATGAAAGGCAAGAAGGAACGGGGTGGGTTTTTAGTCAGTAAGAGTCTGACACTATCTCCCGGTCCGCCCAAAGGTGGAGGATATCATTTGGATGATTGACCCACCGAGAAAAAAAAATGTCTTTCTATTACCAAATAAACATAATTTCAAGTAACTTTAGCCTAAAAAAACAACTTAAGAGTCGGATATTTGCACGACTATCCCACGCTGTTTACCTAATCGTCGGATACGGATTAGATACCGAACCAGCCAATTCGAAGCTAGACTTATCGAGCGACCTAGATTTAAGTTCATTACTCTTTTATTTAGGCTTTGTTTTAGCTGTGGGGTAAAATGGTATAGGAACAAAATTTTTTTTGTTCCTTTTAATGTTTCCACTGCTGGGAGTGAGGCCTCCTCTCTAGGAGAGGGGATAGGCCGTAAGCCCGTAATCCACCACGCGGGCCCAGTGCGCGTTAGTAATTTTAAGTACGGTTACTATAAATAGCCATTTTATCTAACCCACAGGAACCGGGCGTCCGGAATGAAGTCTATGACCAGTGATAGTGTTACACTCTATCGGTCAAAGAATGCATGTAATCAGAACACTACATCCAGCGATTACTTCCTACGAAGAAGCAATAAGTACCTTTTTATAATATGTGCTAGAAGTACCCCCGCGGCTTCGCTCCCGCTACACCCTACTCCAGGGCCACGCTACTATACCACACTCTAACCTATTCTAACCTACCCTACCCTACCCTAAGTAGTAACTAGCCCTAAGTTATAACTTATAAAATACTAGTTACTACTTAAGGTAGGGTAGGGTAGGAGGATATTTTTATAAATTATAACAATATTCTCCTCACCATAACAAACACAACAAAAAAGAATGAACGAAATAGGTTCAGCTGTTCTCGAGATTTGCGCTTAGCAACACATTTAGCTATTCATTTTTATATTATTACTAGCTGTACCCCCGCGGCTTCGCTCCCAGCTCCCGCTCTACCCTAGTCTACCCTACTCTACACTTCTCTACCCTACTCTACTCTACCCTACACTATCCTAATTTTTTTTTTCTTATGAACCTTTTCCTTACAATAACAATCACAACAAAAAAAGAATTAGCGAAATCGGTCCAGGCGTTGTTGAGTTATGCGCTTACCAACACATTTTGCGATTCATTTTTATATTATAGATAGATAATGTTAGTCAGGGTTCATGTTTTCAAATGTTATCAAATTTTAATCAATCATACATGTACTATAAAAGACACTTCCGCCTGACCATCATCGCTAAGTTCATTTTTGCTTGCACTCAAAAGGAAAATTTCAAAGGTTATGGTTTGAGCGCCGCGCCGCAGGAATTAAGAGACTTTTTTTTTAAGTGAAATGAAGGCAATGGTACATAGGTACATGCCTTAGTCGATAACGTGCCCCACTTGCAAAATTAGACACGCATTTAATAGTCTAGTTTTTAAGAATATACACGGTGTAAAGGACAGCCCTCTGCAAACTTTAAGGGCTTGCTCAAAAAAATGAGCCTCACAATACAAAATCATAAACTTGATTGGACAGTTTGTATGGAGAGGCCGTTTATTTTTCGTTTCCTGAAAAAAATAATAATTGTGTAAGATTGTTCAGTTTCGTCTACTGAGCAAGCCCTTAAAGTTTGCGGAGGGCTGTCCCTTACGCCTTGTATTAAGTAGTTTATAATTTTAGCATAATTAGTATGTTATTCTTATAAGTCATTTAATTTAATTAAACAAAATTAGTTTTAGTATACGCGAAACCCGAAACACGTGTCTAGTATTTTTATGTAAAGAATCTATGTACAAAATTTCATAACTGTATCATGAAAAATCAAAAAGTTATAGTTTGTTTTGTCATTAAAAATATATAGTCACCGGGCTATCTAGGCAACTGAGGGGTTGTTTTTCACTTGCACCCAGCGGTTTACTGCGCCTAATGCCCGTTATGACCTGCCGTGACCTGTGTTGTACTTAATGTCGGTGGTGTCCAACTCGTGACCTTTTTAAATATTTTTGGGAAAAAATATAACACGGTGTAAAAACTATTGGTATCCATTCAGTTACTGATTCTGAACAAACTATATTCAGGTTTCGCATTAACTAAAAAAAAGATGTATTTTATTCTATTTGAAATAATTATGTATTTATTTAAAACTAGCTTTTGCCCGCGCGGCTTAGCTCCCGCTCTTCCCTACTCCACCCTACTATACCCAACTCTACCCTACCCTACTCTACTCTACACTACTCTACCGTACTTACCCTACTCTACCCTACTTTACCCTACTCTAACTTACTCTACTCTACCCTACACTACCCTAATTTTATTTTATTTTCCATAAGAACCTTTTCCTCACAATAACAATCACAACAAAAAAAGAATTAGCGAAATCGGTCCAGGCGTTGTTGAGTTATGCGCTTACCAATACATTTTGCGATTCATTTTTATAAATTTAAAGTTCACACTTACCACATAGTACTATATTAACCCAAAGGTTGACTGGTAGAGAATGCCTTGTTGCATTAAGTCCGCCTATGTACCATTACTGTATCTTATGAAGTTTAAATAAATATATTTTAAATTAAATTGTTTGTTTTTATTACAATTAAAGCCGCCAAATCTAAGACGAACCGTTTAACAGTTCTACATGTATAGATCCTGAAAACTGCAGGTGGTAATGCAGGATGGGCAGCATAGCAGGTTGCCAAATATTGGTCAGAAAAAGCATAGTTTAAGAGCATCGACACGAAAAAAAGAAGAAGTTCTACATGTAGTACATTTCAATTTTAATTTGTTAAACAAAAATAGGAAGATGCAGCGTTGGAATGCCTCCAACAAAGTGGACCGATGACCTGGTCAGGGTCGCGGAAATCCGATCGATGCGTGGCGCACAGGATCAGTCGTTGTGGCGACGTTTGGAGGAGGTTTATGTCCGACAGTGGACGTCTTTCGGCAATTCCGAAATTTTTTGTTCATCATCATCATCATCATATCGATGATGATGATAAACAAAAATTGTATATCGCTGCTTTGTATGAATAACCGCACAATCCAAAAACACACATTTTACACAGTAGCTATTTGAAAATTAAACTAAATATTTACTGTCATACCTTTTTTTTATTTAATCAATAGAAGAGTTGAATGTATACATCGAAGAGACATTAATCAAGGTTAGTTAAAATCGAAAAATTCAGGTTTTGAGCTGCATATACCTTTACTAATAATCAAAAAACTGCGAACTATTCGACTTGTTACAAAATGAGTTTTGGCATATTATCATGAATAGGAACAAAAATCAAAATAATACACATAAGTAGTTCTCAATTTTAATTTTAGAATGGTATAACTGGTAATATGATCTACCAGATATAAAAAAAATCTGTAATAGTAACACAATTACGAATAAAATAATATTAATGAAAAAATATGTTAATGTTGGAAAACTAAATGCAGCACTTTTTAAGAAAACAAAATATCAATAATTGACACAATTTTATCTTAAATAATCAAACAACTCAAAATGAATGAATACTGCTGAAAAAACTTATAAACTTTAGACGATTATTTAGTCATGTGCTACTATTCTCGAAAGTTTTGATATTTACACGCAAAAACAATAATGGCAACTGGCGATCGTCGAGTATTGCACAAATATGGCGTGATAAATCAACCAATCACATAACGACATTTTTGCGCACCACTACGCCGGTTTTGCTGATATGAATGTGAGTCTTACTCATCATACAATACGGACTATTTTGCAAGTGACTGTGTTTAAAAACCAGTATTTTAAAAATTTTGGATTGTGCGGGTATTCATGCAAAGCAGCGATATGTTGTTATAAAATAAAAATTACTTAATAATTCAAAGGCTTTACGGAAAAGTTAATAGAAATAGTGTGATTAACGCCTATACTAAGTTATTTTTGTAGAAAAACTAGCTTTTGCCCGCGCGGCTTCGCCCCGCTCTTCCCTACTCCACCCTACTCTACCCAACTCTACCCTACTCTACTCTACCCTATTTTATTAAACTATTTTTTCATAAGAACCTTTTCCTCACAATAACAATCACAACAAAAAAAGAATTAGCGAAATCGGTCCAGGCGTTGTTGAGTTATGCGCTTACCAACACATTTTGCGATTTATTTTTATATTATAGAAGATGTGAAACGTCAAACGGTTTTTTTTTCGGTGCGTAAAAATCATCCAGATGACATCCCCCGCCCATGGGTGGAGCGGGAGATAGTGTCAGACTTTTAATGACTAAAAAACCCACCCTGTTCCTTCTTGCCTTTCATACTGGGACCGAGCCTCCCTTTCGGTAACAGACCCTGGCCCGAGTAGGCCTCGACCCAGCTGGGCTCCTACGGTTGCCGACAACTTCTTGCGGCGCGCGGGAACAGTGTGCGCCGTCGACGACTTGGGCTTGGTCCGGACAGTTACCGGACGTTCGGACTGCAAGCTACCCATTGTTCGCCGTCCGTAAGCCCGCCTACGGGCGGCCGGAAATCCGGATCGGTATCCCGGCGGCGGCTGGGGCGTGAGCGCCGTTGCCTTATGCGGTCGGCCTCCTCCTTTGCTATCATTACTGCTTCGCAGAAGGAGGCGACCGCCTGCCACTCCTCCTCGCTCCGGACCATGGCCTGTGCCATTGTGCTATAGTTTAGATTAAGTACTTACAAAATAACACGTCCTAGATCCTTTGGAACTGCTACTGACCCCTGCTATTCCTTCATCTTTGCAGGGCCAGCGAGAAATACACGAAGTTTACATTTCCATACCTGTAACAATAAAGTTAAAACATTACTACCGTAACTATTAGCACAAAATAGATAGGTACAGAAGACGATATCCTGTATGTATAGATACCGGCACGGATCTTGAGCGTTGCCTTCAAGTTGCGCAGAAGTCAAACAACGGGCCTATTTACTGGTATAAAGTGAGACGCGGGGGACGGGGAGTGTCAGTGATGTCACTCGTGATTCGTTCCCTGCGCTTGCTGCATGTATCTAACAACGACAACGATTGGCTCACCAATGTATGAGTTTTTGGTGAAAGCAGTAGAGAAAACCGCGAAATTTATTTTCTTGGGTTTTTTGCATTTTGCTAGCTAGAAACAAAAATTCGAAGGCATGTGATATTTACCAACCCGCACTGGGCCCGAGTGACGGATTTCAACACATTAACTCTCCTAGAGAGGAGGCCTGAGTATCAGGAGAGGGAACATTAAAAGGCTAATTTATTATGCTAACGCTTTACTCCATGTTTTTTTTTTTTCTTTTTGTCGACGGGGAAAATCATCTTATGACAAAACCCGCTCTTGGGTGGAGCGGGAGATAGTGTCAGACTCTTACTGACTAAAAACCCCGCGCCGTTCCTTCTAGCCTTCATACCGGGGCTCAACTTCAAAAACCAAACTAGCGATTTTTGTAAATTATAATCTAAGTGTGCTAAATGTTGTAATATAATGGCAATATTCTTGGCACTTAGGTGTGGCTATTTTTTTTTGCCATGAAACCCTCTTTATAACTAACAAATTTTTGCCCGCGGCTTCGCTCGCGTACATAAAATACAGCCTGTCACTCAGAAATAAAGCAGCTTTCTGTTGGTGAAAAAATTTTTGCAATCGGTCCAGTACTTTCAGAGTTTACATCCTACAAACAAGAAAAAAATTGTACATTGTTACACTAGGGGTGCAAGTTACTTATTTCGTCCCGAGAAGGAATTCGAGGGACTAAATAAGTAACTTTAACCCCGAGGTAAGCACTGTGCTTTTCATTACGAATACAGGAAATAAACCTAGTTTTTTGTTAAATAATTTGTCAGCTATTAGTTGAAAGTAAAACTCCCTAGGGATGAAAAGTGTGATACTTTTCAGCCCGCTCCTCAGGCAAGTTCAGACCTACTTTCAGAGTATGAGTAATGAAAACAAACTTTACCTCTTTATTATATTAGTGTAGATAAAAGCCACTAGCCGTTTAGTATCGATCAACAGACTGAGCAAACCAGTTGTTTACATTCAAACATTAAAAACATGTTTGCGTGCCAAAACAGTAAACAAAATTATGCACGTTGACAATTTTCTAACCAAACTACGCTGTTTTGCAAAATTGATACAAATTATATCTTTGGAATTGGAAATAATTGCAGTCGTTAAGTTGGGTATAGACTGATGTAACTTAACATGAAAGGAGTATTAAATAATTATTATAAGTATGGACGCAATGCGCGCACGAACTCAGCATAGGCACAAAATATATGGGTACAGAAGTCAATCTAGTACATACAAAGCGCGCTCGAGTAACGCACACATAGACACCGCTCACGGACACGATATCTCGGTAGTGCCTCGGCCCGCTCGTCGATCAGTTCGGGTTCAAACGCTCATTAGTGTGCGCCCACCGAGCGTAGGTATAAAAAGTGAAGTACATACTTGAGATTGTCGTCTGTACCTATCTATTTTGTTTGAGCCATTCGTTTATTACGTAAGACGATTTAGGGAGGGGGGGGGGTCGATCGTGTCTTATTTTTTTCTTACAAGTGGGTGGGAGGGAGTCTTGATAGTTCATAATGTAAAATTACAAATACATATACACAAAGTTAAGATTTGAAAAAGGACGGATTGCCGCGCGAGAGCCGATGTGCACTCGAATGTGTATAGGTAAACTATTTCCATGACAACGTTCCTGTGTCTCCCCTGCTTGTTAGAACTAGACGTTACTTGTTTGCGTAAGCGACACGCCTGTCGCTGAAACATCAAAACCAACCAAATATGATTATTTTTACTTTTTTTATGTAATAAATATTAAACGGGGGAGAGATCAGTTTATTTTCATTTATTCTTATTAAAGGGGGAGGGGGTAAAAAATGAGGTAAAAATTGTCCTACGTAATAAATGAATGGCCCCCACGTATCTGCTCGCATCTGTTTCCTGAACGTATGCTCTGTTCGCGTGCGTAGTGTGCAAGGCGTCCACTGTCACACTATGGGAATTTTGTTAAGTCCGCCTATGTACTTTGTGTTGCATGAAGATTAAATAAATAAATAAATAAATGTGTGCGTCAAATTCTTTCATTCCGTGTTACATTGCATGTTACGTTAAAGCAGTTTGTACCTAGCTTTATGGTAAAACGCAGTTGCATTGTAGGTATATCAAATTATTGCGATTATTTATCAATGTGGCGAATTAGCTCGTTAAGCATTATGGGTCATTTGCTTGAATTATGTGATTTAAATGAAATTCAGTTGTACGCAAACGAATCATTAAAAAATATTCCATGACTAGCTGATCGCCGGACGTCGTTATGAATGTAGTACAATGCGTTCGAAATGAGAACAGGATCGACGGCCATGTTGTGACGTCACGATTTACTGTCAAATCGAAGAAAGAAATCTTTAAACTTTAATTAATTTAGGAAAAATTTACGAAAAAAGTTTAATTAGAATCCAGTTCTTCAATTTTACTCATCTCTGAGTTCTTCAATTTTAACAAAATTTCTTCGATTTGACAGTACGACGTCACGTCAAAACATCACAATCGATCCTATTCTCATTTGGAACGCATAGTATATCTTTCGATATAGTCAACCGATCGCGATTTTGATAGGAGTGGGTACTGCATATATTGTTAGCTAGTTTTAAGATTGCGTCTTTTTTTGCGTAAAGAAACTGTTTTTCTTTCATTCAACCGGCATTTCTTAGAACATGTCTTGAGTCCCCAGTGGGGACATTATAAAGCTGATTATACTTATATTGTTGGACGAGAAGATACTGCGTGCGCGAAGGGCTATGCTTGGGGTTTTCTTGCGTGATCGAACCAAAAATGAACATTTTCGCAGGAGAACTAAGGTTGCCGACATTGAACGAGATTTGCATGGGCAGGGCACATTGCTCGCATAACAGATGGCCGTTGGGGCCGAAAGGTTCTCGAGTGGCGACCGCGTACCGGAAGACGCAGCGGTGGAAGGCCTACTGCAAGGTGGACCGATGACCTGGTTAATGTTGCGGGAAACCGATGGATGCGAGACGCACAGGATCGTTCATTCATGATGAAGATACTGCGCAGCTTTCCGAACTACTTACCCATCATCATCATATCAGCCGAAAGACGTCCACTGCTGGACATAGGCCTCCCCCAAGCGTCGCCACAACGACCGGTCCTGTGCGTCACGCATCCATCGGATTCCCGCGACCCTGACCAGGTCGTCGGTCCACCTTGTTCGAGGCCTTCCAGGCCTCGAACAAGGTGGACCGACGACCGCTGCGTCTTCCGGTACGTGGTCCCCATCGACCATCTGTTCTGAGTGCAATGTGCCCTGCCCATTGCCACTTAAGTTTGGCGACTCTTCGAGCTACGTCGGCAACCTTGGTTCTCCTGCGGATATCTTCATTTCCACTACTTACCCATATTAATCAAATATCCCGTCCACATACTGCATGTCTTTGACACACACGTAACGTGTCGTAACAACGCCCGTTGGTTGAATAACAATTAGCGGCATTGATTCATCCGTGACCGCGAGGTCGCCGGTTCGAATCGAGTCGTATTGGTAAAGGATCTTCGCATATATTACGCACTAGCTTTAGCCCGCGCGGCTTCGCTCCCGCTCTTCTCTACTCCACCCTACTATACCCAACTCTACCCTACCCTACCCTACTCTACCATACCCTACTCTACCCTATCCTACCCTACTCTACCCTACCCTACCCTACTCTCTCTACCCTACCCTACTCTACAGTATTCTATGTCCGTCACCTGGCTCTAAACTACCTACCCACCAATTTACAGCCATATCGGTACAGCCATTCTTGAGTTATAAATAGTGTAACTAACACGACTTTCTTTTATATAACGGAGGTTCAATATCTGTGGGTCGCGACATCGGAAATAACACTCACAAAACCTTCGATAACACTTTTAATTACACGTAACACACACTCAGTACAAAATAATCAAGGATGCCTGAGATATGGCTTGATTAAGAATTTAGGAACGCGGGAAGTTTAGCGTGGAGTAACGAATGTCTACCCGGACCGCCGGACCGATTCAAAGTGCCTTCCAAATCAACTGTCCCCCGACACGTGGACCTACCCCCATTCCCGGTTAGCCAATTTACCTGTCAACGTCAGTACCTGTCAATGTCGAATAATCGATTATACTTCCGGGTCGACATTTGACTCGACTATTCGCTCAGTGTTGCTATTACTCCACGCTAACCATCCCCAAGTTAATACTTGACGTTCCCAAACGTAAGCTGTTCAATCTAACTACTTAGTTCCTCCAGTGAAAGATAGGTGGCGCTGATGCAGACCGTCTGATATGCGTCAACGCTTCGACATATATATATAGATTTGGTCAAGTAAAATATGATTGGTTTGAGTAAAGGTTACATGCTGTGTGCCACACACGCCGATCTGGGCGCGTCGGTCTCCATACATTTTATATGGAAACTAGACTTGTAGAGCTATACTTGATCCACGCCACGCGACGTCGTTCTACGTACAAATCAGGCGTGTTACACGTGTGCATCGGTCTAATGTAGTTCTAGCTTTAAAATTGTATTAGGTCTTTAGCTCTGAAATTAGCCTTTTTATAAGATATGGTTTTTGCACTTAATATAAATTAGTTAACTAATTTGAACATAACGTAATCAGCCTCATAATGTTCTAACTGCTGGGACTCAGGGCTCCTTAATCCACCACGTGGTTGGTAGATGTCACATGTTTTCAAATTTTTGGTTCTTTCTAGGACATGGCGGTTTCCTCACGATGTTTTCCTTCACCGTTTTGAGAGCAGTGATGCTGAAATAAATTACATAAAGTAAAGCGGCTACTTGGGTATGAACTCGCGACCTACAACTTGCAAGGAAGGCCGTTACCACTGGCACTGGGCCACTAGAGCATTCTAGAGCTAGCAAAAAAAAGTGTGTAATTGTATCAACATGGTTATGTTACAATATTCGTATCGATTATTCGATTACCAACATGCTGTAAGTTTATCGATATCAAATCAAAATTAACGTCAAACCGGCCAAAGGCATTATTGCTTTGGCTAACTTGTTTAGTAAACCATTGATTTTCCCATTACATTTGTTTTGTAAAGTTCTAAATCGACTTTGGAAGAGAGAGAGAGAGACAGAGAAAACATTTATTTGAGACTTGCTCAAAGTCAAAGTCAAAAACGTTTATTTCAAATAGACCAATTACAGGCAGTTTTGAATTGTCAAAATGTCGGTCAGTCAAAAAAGTGAAGCTAAAATGCACGTTCCAAAGAGTAGATCTCTATGGAGAAGAGCTCGCACAGGACAAACAAAAAAAGTGCGAGTGTCTTCAAGACAAGAGTGAATAAACTCTTAATAAACTAGTGCGCCTCACCATCAGAGATTGCATCACTACTGCTTACCATCAGGTGGAATCGCAGTCAAGCACTAATGTATATCAATAAAAAAAAGCAGTGACGCAATCTCTGATGGTGTTGATATTTATTGTTCAATTAATTGTTAAAATAATCCTTACTAATATTATAAAAGCGAAAGTGAGTTTGTTTGTTTGTTACGTCTTCACGCCTAAATGGCAAAATCGATTTTGATGAAACTTAGTACACGGATAGACCATGTCCTGGAATAGGACATAGGATACTTTTTATCCCGGAAGTATGTTCCTTTGGGATAATTTTCTGCAGGAGCAGCTAGTAAAATATAAAGGTTTTTTATATTGTCGATAGGCTCGCGTTTGACCACTATCTCATCTGATGGTAAGCGATGATATGGTCTACAATGCGTTTGCCTAGAAGAACCTTTTCACTCTTGTCTTAAAAACCCCTGTAACTGTTGGAGAAAATCAAAAGTAAGTTGTGTCAAATCATCTTCCTGCCCTTATCCCGTTTTATTTGGGGTCGGCGCAACACGTTTTTTTCTTCCAGTCTGTCCTGTCGCTCGTCACGCTATCACTAACTCCCTTTTCATTCATATCACTTCTCACACAGTCCATCCATCTTTTCTTTGGCCTCCCTTTCCCTCTCCATCCATCCACATGTAAATTCATAACTCTTTTAGCAACATTAGTTTCATCTCTCCTCTTTACATGACCATACCAAGACAAACGATTCCCTTTCAACTTTTGAGTAAGTTGTGTCAAATAAAAACCGATAATTCAATTTCATGCTTCAATGATAATATTTATGTATTTAGATAATTCTTAATTGAACAATAGTGTTTCGGTTGATTAAATAATAACAAAGAGCAAGAAGGAAATGCTAACAGCAAAAAACTATAAAAGAAATTTTAAAGGTAGACAAGAAAAAAATAGTTCTTTTTGCGTAACTACAGTTTGTTGAACAAAAGAAATGTTACGCATTCTTTACAGTTAAATTGAAAAAAAAACTAATATTCCACAACACCGTCTAGCCCCAAGCTAAGCAGAGCTTGTGTTATGAGTACTAGACAACTGATAAACATACTTATATATTTCTAAATACATAAATATTATAGATAAATTACACCCAGACACAGAACAAATGATTATGCTCATCACATAAACATTTGTCCTGGGTGGGAATCGAACCCACGACCTCCGGCATAGCAGTCAGGGCCACTAACCACTAGACCAACAGGCCAGCAAATTCTAAAGGCTAGACAAGAAAAAAATAGTTCTTTTTGCGTAACTACAGTTTGTTGAACAAAAGAAATGTTCGCATTATTTACAGTCAATTTCAAAATGACTAGGAGAATCATAGACTTCTCATTTTTTTTTTTTTTGTAAATAACGTAAACTAGTGCTTAAGAGGACCTTTTCCACTCGCTTATCGTCAATATCGAAAATGATTTAATTCATGAATCCCCAAGCGACCACCGGTGGCCGCGCATCTATTGTCTTACTATTGTGTCTCTAATTGACGGTATCTGAAGGGTTAAAACCTTGTTACTTCATCTAACGCAATCCGACGCGATGTTTGACGAAAAGGCAACGCAAAAAAGTGAAAAATAAAAAACTTTTTATAAAAAAAAAATTAAACCAACTTCAAAAAGTACAAAATAACTTTAATTTCGGAAGTCGGTGTTTCTATAATAGATACCTAATCTTGTCTCTTCGTTATTTAACACCGACTTCCGAAATTAAATTTATTTTGTACTTTTTGAAGTCGGTTTAATTTTTTTTGTAAAAAGTTTTTTATTTTTCAGTTTTTAGTTATGGTAGCACCACTAAAAAGTACCTACCCTTCAGCTAAACATAAATTACCTGATAGCCAGAGTGCATCTCATAACGATTCTTATAATCCCGAATACTGTAAATATTACATGAATTTACCCCCTCCCCTTTTTCTTTCAGTCAGTCATCGACTACACGTATAAACAAAGCAATTTTACTTGTTACGACAATTCTGCTATAATTTTATGAGGAGTTCTGTTCCATATCTTCGAAGTTCATGATCAGATCATAACAATATTTCTATGGGACCAACTTGGAAGCATAACCTTTCAATCAAAAAAAAAAAAAAATTTCAAAATCGGTCCACAATTGACCGAAATATCGGTGAACATACATACAAAAAAAAAAAAAAAATATACATTCAGCCGAACATAGAACCTCCTCCTTTTCGAAGTCGGTTAAAAAAAGAGAGATAACGCCTGAAAACTCTGTTAGTATTCGGTAATTCCGAGATTTACTCGAATATTTCACAAAACTAGCTCCAGGAAATGGGTGCTTTTTTTAAACCCTTTAAAGTTTTTGAAAAAGTTGTCGTCATTTAGAATCTTAATAAAATTTGCGAGGCTCCTATAGTTTTACTTTTTTGACGTTTTTAGTTTTTAGGCAAAATATGAAGTGTCAAAGTTCATACAAAATAGGAGATTTTCAGAGGTCTTTACTGGATTAATTTTAACTGATTTCAATAGAAGCCTAGATAACATCCACAAGATACTGAGTTTCTAAAATATCTAATGAAAAATGTGTAATAACGTCATAATCGGTTATGAGCGGTTGTATGAAAATCAGTAAAAATGTGTGTCGAGATGCACCACCTTAAAGATACCCGCAGGAGAACCAAGATTACAGACATAGCCCATAGAATCGCCAAAATTAAGTGACAGTGGGCAGGGCACATTGCTCGTAGAACAGATGGTCAATGGGAACGAAATGTTCTGGAATGGGGACTACGTACCGGAAGACGCAGCGTTGGAAAACCTCTCACAAGGTGGACTGATGACCGACCTGGTAAGTGCTACGGGAATCCAAAGGATGATAGACGTATAGGACGAGGGGGAGGCTTATATTCAACAGTGGACGTCTTTCTGAAATGATGATGAGTGCTTGACTGCGATCCCAGCTGATGGCAAGCATTGATGCAATTGTTGATGGTGAAGCGCACTAGTTTGTTAGGAGCCTATTCACTCTGACTTTGAAGACACCTAAATTATAATCGGCCGGGAAGTTTGCAGTTTTGATATAACAATAAAAATAACGACATTTTCCTGTACTTGTTAGTTATATCACCTTATATCATCACGTGAAACGTCCATTTTATTCATAACACTCAACGAAAAAAAAAACTACTAAAATGGTAGAAACTACTTTGACATGGCAACACAGAACTGTATTCACATGCGAGCGAGCATGTGTGTTATCTCCTAAATTGAGATAAATCTTGGTATTATATACGTATTCTATTTACGTACATTACGCAGGTAAATGCCAGTAGTTCACCTTTATTTAACAGGTCTTTCGATTAAGTGCGTGCAACACTGAGTCGTTAGTTTTAACGATGTAAGTTTTTTAAGTGGTGGTATTGCAACACTGTTGTGTTTATGACTAAAACAAGCTTTTATTGAAAATCATTTTTTCAAAGCAAGCTTCTATAGCTCTACTTATATAATTAATACTTTTCAAGACGAATCATACGAGCCCAAACTCGATGGGGTTGTGTCGTTTAATTACCAAGTTCCTATAGCCACCTTCCGGTTCCATCATCAGATCAACTTCATGTCATAATAATTTTGCATTGTCGTCTGATCTACACACGCATGCAAAATTTCAGCTCAATCGGTAACCGTGAAGTGCGTCAATTTTAATTTGCAAGTTTTGATTACAGACAAACATCGGGACAGGTGAAACTAAAAATAAAAGATTGTAATATCTTTAACAAGTGACGGTATTTAAGGGCCTGTGCACACTTGAGACAAGACAGTCAGGTCTGTCTTCTTCTTCTTCGTCTCTTAGACGAGTCAGTCTAAGACTGTCTTGTCTCAAATATGCGCAGGTCCAAGTATGCCCCCCTCGAACCATTACATTCAATCGAATGGCACAAGTAATATATTTGAATTATTAGTAAAAATATTTTAATTTTTTAATTGATATATACTAGTGAATGATCTGCGATCCCACCAGATGGTAAGCAGTGATGCAATCGTTGATAGAGAAGCGCACTATTTATTAAGTGGCTATTCATTGTAGCCTTGAAGACAGCTAAATTATAATCAGATGGGAAGATCGCAGCAAGCAAATTGTTACAGTTTTTCGATGTATGCGATATAAACCAGGCGAAACGCTTAGTCCTGACCGTAGAGGTGAAAATAACTCTGCCTGTTACGCTTTAACAGTTTCACTACTAAACCGATTTTGATGAAATCTGGAAAGGAGTAATTCAATCTTACTCCTTACCAGATTTGCAAAAAAGGACGTAATCTCCTATCAAAAATCTGGCATGAAGCAGAGCCAAACTAAATTGAGAAAAGGACAAAAGTGTGACCAGACTACAAAAACAAATTTCTCCCAAAACCGTCAAAAATACTGAAACTAATTGTAATTCTTGTCTTTATCAATGAAAACCGATTGTTTTTATGAATCTCCTGACGTATTCTTACGTAAATCTGACGTAGATTGTTGACCTACTCGACGCACAATTCATAACATTCGACACGCACACTTGTACCTGTGACCAACCGTTTATATGTATCTGTTTGTAGCAATTAACCCAAAAACCTACCGATCTAAGAATTCTGTTGACAGAAATACCAGTTTACTTCGTAGCTTCCAGTCTCTGCTGCATCCAGTGGAATACCGGGCGATTGCTTATCATAGGCTCTACCACAAACTCTGACGGCGAGCCATGGGTAGCTTGCTGTCCGATCGTTCGGTAACTGTCCGGACCGAGCCAAGACGTCGACGGCGCGCACTATTCCCGCGCGCCTCAAGGAGTTGTCAGCAACAGGAGAGGCCCAGCTGGGTCGAAGCCTACCGGGGTCGGGGTTATCCGAAAGGAAACTTGAGCCCCGGTATGAAGGCTAGAAGGAACGGTGTGGGGTTTTTAGTCAGTAAGAGTTTGACACTATCTCCCGCTCCACCCGAGGGCGGGTTTTGTCATAAGATGATTTTCCCCATCGACAAAAACAAAAAACCACAAACTCTTAACGCGATCAATTTGACGGCCTAAACAAGGCTAAACCGAACTGTTAAACAAACTTTTAATGAAAATATTTTTTTCATAGCAAGCTTTTATAGCTATAAAATATACCTATATAATTCATCCTCGTCAAGACGAATCATACGAGCCAAACTCGATGGGGTTGTGTCGTTTAACTACCAAGTTCCTACAGCCACCTTCTGGTTCCATAATCAGATCAGCTTCATGTCATAATAATTTTGCATTGTCATCTGATTTACACGTGCATGCAAAATTTCAGCTCAATCGGTAACCGGGAAGTGGATCAAATTTAATTTGCAAGATTCGACTACAGACAAACATCGGGACAGGTGAAACTAAATAAAAGCTTGTAATAGTGGACATCGGTGCGGTTCGATAGCTCGGACGGTTAACGCGATAGAAATTTTCACCGCGTTTAGCTCTGATTGGTCTAAAGCTTGGAGCGGGCCAATCGGAGCGCCGAACGTCATTAACGTGTCGATCGCATTAACGTAAATCCAATTCACATTTGGCACTCTGTTCCAAATGATCCTTCTGCATTATTACTGTACAGTATCGTCCGAAAATTATCATAATTCATTGCGCGTCGACGTCTTTACAACGCGTGACGTACATCGCTGGCCCACTGACCTAGACGCAGTACAGATGACACACCCACGCGTCAATGGAACGCATCCCAGCGATAATATTACATCACCTCTTTATACATGTTTGCCTAGTAACATGGACGCTATTTCAGTGGCTAGATTTAAAGTGCATTCGCTCACTTATATCTGCACTGGGTTGAGGTAATCAGAATAAATTACATTAAATCTGCTGAGTTTTTTCCCCAGCTGCATTTTTTATTTTACACAAGAACAGTTACTGTTTTTAAATTAATTAATTAATTTGGATTTTAGATGCCAATGAACTGACAACTATAGGTTTTTATTCTCGTCCAACATACAGCAGCGTTTCAAGACGAAAATCTTTGACCAGTGCGTGTTTTCAGTAATAATAATATTCCACAATTATCACACAACGCCGTCTAGTTCCAAGCTAAGCAGTCGTGTTATGAGTACTAGACAACTGATAAACATAATTTTATATGTATAAATACATACATATCACTACATAGTATAAAACAAGGTCGCTTTTTCTGTCCCTATATCCCTATGTATGCTTAAATCTTTAAAACTACGCAACGGATTTTGATGCGGTTTTTTTTAATAGATAGAGTGATTCAAGAGGAAGGTTTATATGTATAATAACATCCATTAAATAGTGGAGAAATACTGTTACCCGAGCGAAGCCGGGGCGGGTCGCTAGTTATAGATAAATTCCACCCATTTTTCTCCCATAAGCCGCATGCTTTCTTTTGCCAACTCTATTCGTGGCGAAATTGATGTCTTTATTGGTTCCGAAGCCTCAAAACAAGACAACGGTTTACGAAAACCTAGGAAGACTTCTGTCTATGGTCGACCTTAAAAAAAAAGTACAACCGACAAAAGAATTTAGTGCGCACGCAAATAGCAATTGTCTTACCTATCAACAGCTGTCATGCCAATGACTCAAGCCACTCATTCAAATATCAATCACACGCGAGTACATTTTAAAAACATGTGTCAAACTGTAAATGTCATTAGCGTTTATGACAATACAAAAAAGGTGATGTTTTTAAAATAATTCTGCATGTTCATGGCATGTAAAGCCGTTGGTCCCTGTTGTCATTCGTACATCTTTGTGCGGAGCGAGAGGGAATGTCAGACTTTTACTGACTCCGGACTGAGCCCAAGACGTCGACGGCGTGCACTGTTCCCGCGCGCCTCAAGGAGTAGTCAGCAACAGGAGGGTCCCAGCTGGGTCGAAGCCTACTGGGGCCAGGGTTATCCGAAAGGAAATTCGAGCCCCAGTATGAAGGCTATAAGGAACGTGGTGGGTTTTACTGACTAAAATCCACACGTTTGTTCATGGCTATGGCCCCAGTAGGCAACGGCCCTACTGGGCCCCTACAATTTGCTGATATCTTCTTAAGACGTGAGGGGAACACTAAGCGCTGTCAACGACTAAGGATCCGGTCGGAACGGCGTGCTACCTATTCTCGCCGTTGAGTTGTGAGTTTACCCTATTGACCATCGGTTTAGGAGTACTAATAGCAGTTCCATCACAAAAATAGCTGAAGTCACTCGGAAAACTGCCAAGTTCAAGTGGAATTGTCCTGAAAATGTCTTCCGAATGTCAAAAGATCTACAGAAGTAGGTCTGGGTGAATGGTCGATACAGACATCCTGGCTCTGGAACAAAAAGGGCAACTGAAGGAATACAGGTTTTTTTTTTCGGTGGGGAAAAATCATCTATATGACATTCCCTTGGCAGAGCGGGAGATGGTGTCAGACTTTTACTGACTAAAAACCCCACCCCGTTCCTTCGTTGTCTTTCATACTGGGGCCGAGCCTTCCTTTCAGAAGCAGACCCTTAGCCCCAGTAGGCTTCAACCCTGCTGAGCCCCTACGGTTGCTGACAACTCTTTGAGGCACGCGGACACATTACGCTCCGTCGACGACTTTGGCTCGGTTACCGGACGACCAGATAGCAAGCTACCCATTGCATTGGATTTAGTTTGGTAGCAATAGATTTTTTTTTGCCTATGTCACTCCGCAATCAGACCAGTACTTTCAGAGATACTCGTAACCCCCAACAAACAATAAAATAAAATAACCTCTTTTTAATATTAGTGTAGATTAGTGTGATTCCCAGCCAAAAAAAAAACGGGGAATCTTTCTGCGGGATTTTTTTTCTTCAAATAAAATTGTTTCGTCCGTAACCGCTTTGTAAGTTGTAACCTACATGCAAAGTTCATCATTACTTCAGATAACACTATCAACTATTATGTCAGCCAATGTCTTCGTCGTAATTACGAGCGGTTTTCATGATTAAGGCGTGTAGTCCCTTGAACCGATGGATAGATAGACAGTCGGTAGTATACAAGGTGTGAGGGACAGCACTCCGCAAACTTTAAGGGCTTGCTCAGTAGACTAAACTGAATAACCTTACGCAAGATTTTTTTTCAGGAAACGAAAAAAAAAATCAGCCTCTCCATACAAAATGTTACAATTGATTTGACAATTTGTATGGCGTGGGCAATTTTTTTTAAGTAGTATTTTCTTTAGTATATACAAAAAATATTAGTTTTACGAAAAGATCATATAGTGATTGTATGAATGAACACATTTTTTTTTTTCAAACCTATAGACCAAGCCGTTACCGAGGAGTAACGGAGTTTCCTTGCGTGATCTCATCACAAATGAAGATATCCGCAGGAGAACCAAGGTTATCGACATAGCTCGAAGAACCGCCAATTTAAGTGGCGCCAAATTTAAGTGGCAGGGCACATTGCACGCAGAACAGAAGGTCGATGGGGACGAAAAGCTCTGGTAGACGCAGCGTTGGAAGGCCTGCCACAAGGTGGACCGATGACCTGATCAGGGGCGCGGGAATCCGATGGATACGCGACGCACAGGACCGGTCGTTGTGGCGACGCATTTTTTTTTTTTCACGGTGGGCTAAAATCATCTTATGACAACCCCCGCTCTTGCTGACTAAAAACCCATCCCGTTCCTTCTAGCCTCTTCATACCGGGACTCGAGTTCTCTTCGGCTAACCCTGGCCCCAGTAGGCTTTGACCCAGCTGGGACCCTTCTGTTGCTGACAACTCCTTGAGGCGTGCGGGAACAGTGCGCGCTGTCGACGTCTTGGGCACGGTCGGGACCGGTGATAATGCTACAGAAAGTCACTGTTTTATAGTACTGCTCGGGAGTCAGGGCCTTAAGCCCCGTATACACGACCACGTAGCGTCGCGACGGTTCGGCGTCGATTTCATACGCCTCGTCACAAGGTCAGCTGATAAAGTTCATCGCTAGCTCTAGTAACGGCGTACGACTAGTTTAAATGTAGCGATATACCCGTGTTGTTTTTACAATATAGTAACGTAACCTCAAAATCTCCTCAAATTGATTTCAATCATCCGTACAGCGTACAGCTAAGGAATGGAATTCGAATTTCTATGCTGGAGGTCGTGGGTTCGATTCCCACCCAGGGCAAATGTTTATGTGATGAGCATGATCATTTGTTCTGTGTCTGGGTGTAATTTATCTATAATATGTATGTATTTAGAAATATATATGTATGTTTATCAGTTATCTAGTACCCATAACACAAGCTCTGCTTAGCTTGGGACTAGACGGCGTTGTGTGATAGTTGTGGAATATTCTCTGCCGGAGTCTGTATTTCCTGATAGCTACAACTAGGAGGTCTTTAAGGAGTGAATAGGTTAGGCAAGCGTGCTCCATCGTCGCTCACGGGTAAGGAATGGCACTCCCAGCCGGAGTCTGTGTTTCCTGATAGCTACTACCTAGTCTTTAAGTCAAGAGTGAATAGGTTACTTCTAGGCAAGCGTGTTCCATCATCGCGCACAAGGAGTGGAATTTCTTGCCGGAATCTGTGTTTTCTGATAGCTACAACTTGGCGGTCTTTAAGGCAAGAGTGCTTCTAAGCAAGCGTGTCCCATTGTCGGCCACAACATCACTTACCATCATCAAATGAGATGGTGGTTAAACGCGAGACTATCCATAATAATAACTATTGAATAACTACCCACCTGCCACAAGGTAGACCTGGTGAAGGTCGCGGGAATCAGTTTGTAGTTACAAAAGCGTCATGACGACCTACTGGATTGTGAAGATCAGGTTCTAAGATGAAACAAAGTCTATGACCAAGTTTCCATTTTAGCGGGGGGAGAGCGTGTAAGAATATTCAAAAATTTAAAAATTAACTTCACCTCGAAATACTCTGCCTTCAACACACCTCACTATATTAAGAGTACATAATAATTATATGGTATTTTTTTTTATTACGGACAGGCCCACGTTTGACCACAACCGCACCTGATGGTAAGCGATGATACGGCCGACGATGGAACACAGTTGCCTAGAAGCAACAGGTAGGAGTACACTGCAGGGTACAAAATTTCTCCCCATATGATTTTCTGCCCAGCTGGGTCGAAGCCTACTGGGCCCAGGGTTATCTGAAGCGGAACTCGAGCCCCGGTATGAAGGCTAGAAGAAACGGAGTGGGTTTTTAGCCAGTAAGAGTCTGACACTATCTCCTGCTCCACCCAAGAGCGGGGTTTATCAATGGATGATTTTAGCCCACAAAAAAAAAAACATAGTTTTCTGACGCACTCGAGTACCGCGCAATGTCCCCATCTGGCCTGGCCGCTCAACTATACAAAAAAAAGTCAGAAAAACATGTGCATCGATTGTGACGTTTCCATAACTGTAGGAATGCATCTTTATATCGTCAATAATGAACACTCAAACAAACATAACTATTCATTATTATTTATACACGTGTCTACTAGCTACGCCTACGCAATGCTGACGATGGAACAGATCATAAAGTTGCGTGGTCGTAAAAATTATTTATTTGATACGTTTCAATCATCATTACAAGAATTGATGTTCCAGTTTCCTGTATTATTGCAGTCTTTAGGAGGCCATTTTAAAAGATATTACTTAAGGAAATAGGCAAAGATTGCCACGGGACACTTAGATGACATTGCAATCGAAGTCGATAGAGGCGAAGGTGATGATATGCAGAGCAGACATAGCTCACGGTGGAGTACACAGTAGAAGTCAGACTTCTTGTTCTTGTGGAGACGATCTCTTCTGGAGGTGACCTATCACATCCGAACTTGGTTCAGGCATTAGTACGCTGCGAGAGGGAACTAGAAACAGCCACCTTCTTCTGCGAAGCAGTAATGCGAACGAAGGAGGTGGCTGAAACTGTGAAAGAGAGGACATCCTCACGCCCCAGGCGCCCTTGCAGGTGAAGGAAAACATCGTGAAGATACCGGCATGTCTTACAACCAAAAATTCGAAGACATGTGACATTCACTAACCCGCACTGGGCCCGCGTGGTGGCATTCCCTCTCCTCAAGAGGAGGCCTGAGTCTCGGCAGTGGGAACATTAAAATATACAGATTAAGGTGAAAAGAGAACAAAATTACACAGTAAGCTCACAAAAATACGTGTGTTCAATTACCCATTGTCACGAAATATTAACATAGAAAGGGAGCAACTATAACTAAACCGCATACGATGAAAGTCGACTCCAAATCTGTCAACTCCAAACGGCACATAGCCAAATGAAAGTGTATAGCAATGTCGTCCATAGACCCACGGTCTGGCTGAGGCCTAATATCAAGAAAGATAAACAGAAAGAAGAAGAAAAGAAAATTAGAAATGAGCAAAGAGATGACAATAGCGTCAATAGCCCAGCAGGCTCACAAAATTATGTCACAAAATATTAATATACAAAGGGGGCAACTATATCTAGAGTAATCTAGACAGCGCTCGATGAAAGTCGACTCCAAATCTGTCAACCCCAAACGTCACATGGCCAAATGAAAGTGTATAGCAATGTCGTCCATAGACCCACGGTCTGACTACACCCTAATATCTAAAATCGTACAACTATTTTTAAACAGTATATTTTTAGCACCACCAGTCATTGTACTATCGGAGACAGTGTCTGAGACCATTTTTTAGCAAATGAATAATTGTTCAAATATTTTTCTGACGTAGATGCTTGGAGTGCCAATGGTGTTAAAATGTCAGTTATCTATGTAGAGAGGTAATAGGAATGTGGGCATTGGAGAATTTTGTCAGCGATAGATGAATTGTGTGACCGAAAAATTGTATGTATGGCTTGAAAGGAGGTGAATACTGAGACGATCTCTTCTTCTAAGTCTTACACTCTTGACAGAGTGGTCGTGGTCATGTCTCGGTCGAGTCCTGCGCCACCGCCTCTCTCGTGACACGAGGCCATGCAGTTGTGTTTTGGCTTCGGAGTTATCATTAACGCTGCAGTGTGTCATCGATTTAGGTCCGTCCAGTGTTGGAGAGCATCCACGTAACGTGACGTGAAACACGACGACGACGACGTGTGTGTGTGTGTGTGACGTGTAACTTTCCCTTGCACCACCATTTGTTCCATCGAGTTCTCGTTACGGGTGATATGCCCGAAGAACTTAAGGATTCGTATTTGCACAAACGACGATAATCTCTCTTTAATATTGAGTTTTTAAGAACTGTACTAAGATGATCTCTGATACAGATATATGTGTAGATTTTAGAGAGTGCGTGCAGGAATTACATGACTTGATTCCGCCATCATCTTTGTATCGGATAACCCGAAGTACGGTCAATGTCCACCGTTACTTTGTTAACACTTTTACAGTCCGGACTAAGCGTTTCGCCTCGTCGTTTATACCTATACATCGAAGGATTGGAACTACTTGCCTGCAGCGATCAGCGAAAGGTTCTGGAGTGGAGACAAAGTACCGGAAGACGCAGCGTTGGAAGGCCTCCAACAAGTTGGACCGATGACCTGGTCAGACTCGCGGGAATCCGATGGATGCGTAACGTACGGGACCGGTCGTTGTGGCGACGCTTGGGGGAGGCCTATGTCCAACAGCGGCCGTCTTTCGGCTGATATGATGATGGTGACATACGTTAGTTTGTACGGAACCCTCAGTGTGCGAGCCCGACTCGCACATGCCCAGTTTTTATTATATTTATTACTAGCTATCCGCCCGCGGCTTCGTCCGCGTGGACTACAGTTTATATCGCTCGGGCAGAGACCCGTGCTCAGCAGTGGAATTATAGGTAGCCTATAGAATAGAATAAACTTTATTGTACACCAAAAAGTAACACAGCTTATACATAAAATTAAATGTATGGGTACAATGGCGGTCTTATCGGTCTTATCTTTGGCGGCCTATGTGTTATTCCAGTGTCTCTTCTAACTACCTACCAAATTTGATCTAAATCCGTTCAGTAGTTTTTGCGTGAAAGCGTAACTGACAGGCAGACAGACAGACAGAGTTACTTTGGCATTTATAATATTAGTAGGGAAGTAGGGATTTTTTCCTTGCAATAAAGATATGAGATCGCCAAAAAATCAACATAGCACATTAGTAAGACGAGTAATGGTATCGCATCGTCCAACTGCACGCGACCCCGCAATACGCGTAATATTCCAGCGCTCGCTTCATAATAAAAATATGCCAAAAATACCAGTTGTCGTGTTGTAACTGGTCTATTTCTGCGCACACGCACGTGAGCGCGCGCATGGTCTGATCCACGACGGTTTATATATTTACATAGGCGATATTTACGCCATCCACTCATAAGATAAAGAGTTTTTTTGGTTAGTAATTAGTGGTGAAATGTAGGTCACTCTATCGCTTGTTGACGCAAATACCAAATTTTGAGGCTCAGCAGTTTTCGAAGAGCTAGAACTACATTAGACCGATGCAAACGTGTAACACGCCTGATTGGTACGTAGAACGACGTCGCGTGGCATGGATCAAGTGTAGCTCTATTAGTCTAGTCTGCCAACGATGCTCAACGCGCCCGTGGAGAATAATCCTGGATTGAATTTGTTTACAGACGAAAGGAAGACGATATTATTAGAAAGTTTGCAGTGCTGTGATAAGACAGAGTGAAAGGATTCTTTTATAGCATAAGCATAATTAGTTTTTAATGTTCCCACCGCTGGGACTCAGGCCTCCTCTCTAGGAGAGGAAATGGGCCGTAATCCACCACGCGGGTCCAGTGCGGGTTGGTGAATGTAACATGTCTTCGAGTTTTTGGTTCTAGGACATGCCGGTTTCCACACGATGTTTTCCTTCACCGTTTTGAGAGCAATGGTGATGAAATAAATTACAAAAAGTAATGCCATATTACCTATGTTTAACAAATAAATTACTTTGACTTTGGGTTTGATATGAACCCGCGATTAATGTATTTTAGTGTAAATAGCTTGCTGTACTACCTAAAATAAATAAAATCTTTGTATGTTTTGTTGAATTATCACGGCACATTTATTTAGCTCATTCCAAAACTGTCTACGATGAAAAACAACCAGACAAACATAGAACATGAAACTCGGAATTTCCCAAGGTTAGAGGAATTTCCCAAAGCGAATGATTCTATTGTCTTGGCATATACATTGAAATTAGATCAGAAAAGAAATAGGAGAAATTTGAGAAAATTATTTATAAGTTTTAAACGCGATGCTTCCTGGATCTTACGGTCCTACTGCGTCACAAATGCTTTATGGCGGTGCAAATCTTTTCGGATCTTTTTGATTTCTTCAGTTCAGTCTTCTTCTTAGTCTTGCACTCTTGATAGAGTGTTCGTGGTCATGTCTCGGTCGAGTCTTGCATCACTGCCTCTCTCGGGATGAGACGCCATGCAGCTCTGTGTTTAATGGCTCGGGAGTTGTCATCAATACTGCACCGTGTTGGAGAGCGTCCTCGTGGTCTTTTGCCCTCGACAATTTTATTTATTTATTTATTTAATACTTTATGCACAAATGTACAAAGGCGAACTTAATGCCTTAGGCATTTTCTTCCAGTTGACCTTTGGGTGATGCAGAGAAAGGTAGTGGTAGGTGCAATAAAAGAGTGCGAAAAAGGCAATTATAAGAATAATTATACTAATGGACCATTGAATAGATATACCAATAAACTAAAGAATAAATATAATACAATTATACAATATATAATTAAATTAATACACTACATACATACACTAAAATAACACTGGACAATGGGTCCAAATCGACAATAGGAAAACATTAACGGTGTGATGATACTACTGCCAACTTTTTACGAATTAACTCGCGAACTTTGGTTTTGAATGTTAATCGGCTTGTTGCCATCCTGATCTCCTGGGGAAGCGCATTCCACAAAGAAATAGCTTGAATAAAGAAGGAATAGTGAAGAAAGTCAGTACGATGAGTGGCAATCATCATCATCGTCTTCCTGCTCTTGTCCTGTGTTATTTGAGACAGGTACAACACGGTTTTTTTCCCTATCCTGTCACTTGTCACTTACACAACCTATCCATCTTTTCTTTGGCGTCCCTCTCTCTCTCTATCCATCCTTATTTAAATCAAGATATTATACATATTTAACTAGCCTCTGCCAGCGGCTTCGCTCGCATGAAAGTAGGTTTCTCTATACAAACTTTGGAACCCCGTTTCTTCTCCTTACGGGGTGAATTTTGGAAAATGCTTTCTAGTGCTCACCTAAATCACAAAAAGAAGCATTATGCAAAGTTTCACATTCCTAGTCCCAGTAGTTTCGGCTGTGCGTTGATATGTCAGTCAGACAATTCCTCCTTACTGAGATGTAAGCCTACTAACTACACGGACACTTTAAATAAAACGTCAGAAGCTAGTGCACGGTTTCAATTCTTCAAGATATGGAGAAGAACCAGCAAGAAGCTCTTCAGTTTAATGGACATCAACTACTTCATCGAAAACTTTAAGCTAAACTCTATCTACGTTTTTAATACTAACGAGTTCATGTTTCTAATCGCGTGCATAAGATCCATTCATCAAGACACGAAGAAATGGAGCATTTACGTAAAATGTATTAGTGGCAGCAGGTCAGTAGTGCGCCTACTAGTTGTATTGGGAATACTATATACTGCATCGGACTATGTATGCACTACAAAATCGACTCGACTAGGCATTATTGGGTAAATATTTAATGTGGCCAGAGTGAATAGAATAGCCTGAATAGGCTACTTAAATTGAATTCAATCAACCGTACAGCGTACAGCTAAGGAGTGGAATTCCCTGCCGGAGTCTGTGTTTCCTGATAGCTAAAACCTGGGTGTCTTTGAGTCAAGAGTGAATAGGTTACTTCTGGCCAAGCGTGCTCCATCATCGCACACAGCTAAGGAGTAGAATTCCCTGCCGGAGTCATAGGTTACTTCTAAGCAAGCGTGCTCCATCATCGACCACATCATCGCTTACCATCTGCCCTCTCATACATATCCTTCTTCTTAGCGTGTCGATGGCAAAACTAATTAAATTCCATGCCTGGCCCATCATTTAGCCACGGCAATGCCATCCACTGATGCTGTCATTAGATCCCTACGATAAAAGGTAACAGGACACGTGATGCAGGATGGAAGGTGGGACATGGTCTGCTGAGAGACGCCGCACAAACACTGAAGGCCGGAACCGTCCAGGAACCTCCATCTGTGGAGATTGTCTTTGCTGCACCCAACCTGATCCACCTAATCCTTTTTTAAAAAGACTAACCATAGAGTTTCTTTCCTGTTCTTCTTTATAGGAAACAACCAAAGCTTCTGACGTTTTATAAGTGTCCATGTCTACTTATATGAACTAAAAAACATTTTGATTTTGAATAAGAAAATCTTCAATAATATTTGTTTCGCTTTTAGTATCGAAAATAATCAAAATTATTTGTTGGTTAATTTTACGCTAAAAACACTGCCCTTCATACCAAGTTGGCAAACCTTTGTATCCATTTAAAATATTCTTTTAAATTGTGTTTATATTTCTGGCATTGTTTTGCGTTGCATTTGTTTATTTGCCACAGCTAAAACACTGTTTATCTTCGAGTAATGAACGAAAAAGGATCCAGCAGAATATCAGCGTCAGGTATTTTTGCCTGACACATGCTGAGCTGGACTCCCATTGGTGCAGCAGGACATGCACACCGCACTATGGGTCTATTTTGGTATTTCTTTTTTTTTGTCTATGTACCTACTTGTGTTATTATTATTATCTTTTTTCTTTTCTTTGTTATTGTATCTATATATATAAAAATCAATGCCACTTTTCGTTGTTATTTTATAACTCAAGAACGGGCTCACCTATCCAAACCAAATTTTTAGGCTTTGTTCGGACTATTTAGTAGATGGTTTATGTGAAGTTTGGTAGGGTAGAGTAGGGTAGGTAGAGTAGGGTAGAGTAGGGAAGAGCGGGAGCGAAGCAAAAGCTAGTATTAGTATAAGTGCTTAATCTTTATAACTTGTGTGTAATATGTAATTTGGTGCATGTGTTGTGTGTAGCCAATAAATGTTTTATCTATCTATCTAATGCATAAACGTGACTAAGAGTTCCCAAAACATTTGTCGTTTTAGCGAAATGAGTCATTCTTTTTTAAAGTGAATTTAGTTTTTTCTAGTACAGTCTGTCGATTTGGATGAAGCAAAGATGAAGGCCGTGGTTTCCTTCAGGTCGAGATTAAAAGTCAGAAGTTGATTACTACACTGCGCACACGTGTGCCACACACGCCGATCTGGGCGCGTCGGTCTCCATACATTTAAGCTACAATTGATCCACGTCACGCGACGTCGTTCTACGTACAAATCAGGCGTGTAGTTCTAGCTTTACATGCCTCAACTCAAAGTGAATGCTACAGGATAGCCCAAGACACGGTGGACCATACGGTGTAGGTGCGCCCCGCTTGGGCACAGCACCGCCGTGTCCTCGTGGGGGCGATCGGCGGCGGCAACCTCTCTCACTGGGCCCTGATAAAAGCCATGATCCGAAGCGAGGTGGAATGGCAGACGATCGCCTCCTTCTGCAAAGCATTACTGCTAGCAAAGGAAGGTGAGGGAACGGACATCTTAACGCCCCAGCCACCAAGAACCCGACTCCGACTACCAGTCACCGTAGGCGTGGATTTGCAGACGACGTGCAATGGGTAGCTCGCCGTCCAGCTGTCCGTTAACCGTCCGGACCGAGCCTGAGTCGTCAACGGCGCGTAGTGTTTCACAAAGGCATGTTCGTAAAATCGTAGGAGCCGAAGCCTACTAGGGCCATGAGTTGACTTCTCAAAGAGCTATCCGTGGTCCTACAACGCAAAGGCATCTGAAGAAACACCGGTGTAGCCTTCGCGCTCTGCCCTAGAGCGGTAAAACTCAATACATGATTTCCCCACTTAAAAAAAAATGCCGATCAGACTACAAGTCGAACCCAACACAGTGGAAAAATCCTAGACAAATTGATTGAAGATAATAATAAAATTAATCCGTCATGTACATGTTCTATCTACCCACAAGATATTGACAACCAATGAAAACGAACCAAAAACAAAACACAGTCACGGTAATAGTATCATACAGTATTGTAACTCGGCCGTGTCTTTGAAATAAATGCCTACAGCCGCGCGGTACGTAAACATGCGATAGGGCTGCCCGCCTCCAGCATTCTAATTACATTTGCCTACTTTGTGTTTCCATTTGGTTTTGTGATGATTGTAAATATACTTTTTTATATAAACAAAATACTTTGTGGATTGAATAGGAAGTGTTCAATAAAAATGCGTGTTGTTTTTTGATTGGTAGATTTAAATAAAATGCTTTTTCTAGTATTATTCATACACATAGTACAATAAACCACTATTATTAATAATAAAATACCACGTCTTTACTTTGAATTATACAAACTAACAATAATCGCGCGATTGTTGTTAAAAAAAAAACCGTCGTGTCCGCTCGTCACTGCGGCACAGTTGCGACGGTCGCGACTGTCTACATGCCGAGCCCATGCTACAACCGAGGCGCGTAGGTATAGCTCGCGTTTCGTCCGTTTGTATGAAGTTGGAATACTGTAAGATATTATTACCGTGACACTGTCGTCCCTACGTCGCGGTCGGACACATTAATAACAACAAATCAATATAAATTGGGAGGCAATTAACTCAACAGCTTACGAGTAAAGCCTGCTATCCATGGCGTATTCGACATTATATCGCTTGGTGTACGCCTGCGTGAAGCTTAAGCTTTTGTTTCCTAGGATAGCGGTGCCGTCATATAGCGGCCGTAATACAGCGGTGAATGACGTCACTAGAACGTTGTCTATGTAAACATAATGGCGCAGTTTCCTAGAGAGCGGTAACTGACACCGTAACGTCAGAAAGCGATGCCGCCATTTTCATGACGGCCGTCTTGTCGGTGTCAGATGGTTTCGTGAACGTTTCATTGATAGCGGTGAAGCTATTTTTAATATGTATTTGTGTTTTTTTTCCGGAACAACGACTATTTTCCTCTTCTGATGATAGTTCATCCTCCAAGTAAATTACTAAAGCTAAATCAAGGTCGTCCATTTTCTATCTTGGATACTTCTCGTTTGACTTTGTTTTAAAAAAATGACTGACGGTGTGTTAAAACGGCCGTGGAACTTTCCACATGTCGTCACCGTAAAGACTGCCGCCTTTCTGCGTCCGTAATATTACGGCCGCTACATGACGGCACCGCTTTCCTAGGAAACCAAAGCTTAGCATACAAAACTGACACGACGGCGTGATGTTGCCGCTTCGTCGACCAAGTTTCATAGTTAGACGCGTATTCGTCATTATACGCTTGGTGTACGCCTGCGTGAAGCTTACATACAAAACTATGAAGGTAGAACTAGAGTGTGCAGACGTGTACCACACACGCGAAACTAGACTTGTAGAGCTACAGTTGCTCCACGCCACGCGACGTCGTTCTATGAACAAATCAGGCGTGTAACACGTGTGCGTCGGTCTAATGTTAGTAGTTCTAGCTTGAAACTCACGGCGCGGCGGTACGACGGCGCCGCTTCGTTGTCGCTACGCGTCCGTGGAGCTTTAGTTTGAAATTCAGAACATTATATCCAGAATATACACCATTACAACAGTGAAACCTGAACATAGTTTGTTCAGAATCAGTAACTGAACGGATTCCAATAGTTTTTACACCATGTTGTTTTTCCCCAAAAATATTTAAAAAGGTCACAAGTTGGATACCACCGACACTAAAAACAACACAAGTCACGGAAGGTCATAGCGGTTATTAGGCGTTAGTAAACAGCTGGGTGCAAATGCAAAACAACCCCGCATCCGCCTGGATGGCCCGGTGACTATGCAATTTTGCTGACATAACATTAAGCTTATAACTTTGTGATTTTTCATGATACAGTTATGAAATTTTGTACATAGATTCTTTACATAAAAATACTAGACACGTGTTTCGGGTTTCGCGTATACTAAAACTAATTTTGTAAAATTGCAGATAACTTCTTTGTTCACATCGTAGACTCCGATATAGAGTGTGCGCTTGTCTCATTATGTCATTTAGTGTACCGTTGAAGCCTAGCCTCATTCTCATCCAATTTTAATGCCTTCAGCCTTCGCTACTGTTTCGAAAGTATTTTTACTTCGATACGATGTATTGTCCTTGAGGTGTAGCTTTAGAGCAGTGTTTTACAATCTGTGTTTGGCGAGTCAGGTAGCAATGATAAGTGAAGATTACTAAAGAGGCAGCGGGCAGGGCACAGGTCGATAGGTTCTGGAGTGAAGACCACGTATCGGGGAGATCGTTGGAAGGCCTCCCACAAGGTGAACCGATGACCTGGTGAGGGTCGCGGTAAACTAATGGATGCGAAACGCTCTGGACTGGCCGTTAGGGCCAAGGGTGAATTTAAAGGCAAGGTGAACCGATGACCTGGTGTGCTATTCTCTAAAGAAAGCTTTGAGCGCAGCACTGGCCGCAGATACGAAATTCAAATAGATATACATTGAATTAACAATCCAATTGACCAATACATTGGATTGTTAATCTATCGACTCGTCTCTGCGGTCAATCGGTCGGTGGGGCCAAGAGCGAATTTAAAAGCTGTTTCCTTAGAGAATAGCACGCCTTGTCAGGATCACAGGAATCTGATGGATGCGAGATGCACAGAACCGCTCATTGTGGTAACGCTTACGGTCCATTCACAACCTTGCCGCTGTGAGCGGGAGCTAAGCACGGGGCAGCGAGCGGTAAGAACAAGTACCTATGAAAATGTTTGAAGCACGCCACGAGATGACGAGATGCCGCACATAGCGCTGCGCGCGAACTTACTGATGCCGCCCCGCTCGCCGCGCCACTTAGACCGAATTCATAAACAGTCCGTTAGAAGTAGAATTTTTTTGGCTGAAATGATGATACTGTCAAAGACCCGGATCCTATTTTATTTTAAAAATAAAGTCGCGGATATTCTGAGTCATAATAGTCTAGTACAAAAAAAAATAAACAAAATGAATGCATCTATCTCCGCTCAAAATTTAATCGGTAATATTATTGCACGACATTTTGCAACGTTATTCGTCGGCGTAATGACGTCTGCTCCCGTGCAAGGTGATTTATATTATGCCTGCTGCGATTGCGGTGCAGTTTAAGCAAATATTATTATTAGCGGAAATAGCCGAACGGCGGCGAATGGCTTCGGGATGCAGCTTGTGAGGGATAATTTAATCAGAAACCTTTGTCGAGCCTTTTTAGGGTTTCGTACACAAAAGGTAAAAACGGAACTGCTGACACCGCTGTCCGTGTGTAGAGATCTGCCGTTGCCGGCAATATTGCCCGAAGTGGGAATTATGCTGGCAATATTGCCACCAATATTCATACATCGGGCAATATTTTCGGCAATGTCACATCTCTAGTTCCATCGTCGCCTTCCATCAGGTGAGATAGCGGTCAAGCGCGAACCTATCACCAATAAAAAAAGTGTTCCCCATGAGAGCCAGGCCTATCACAAATACCATAGCTATATATTATATACTTTTTCCATAGAAAACACATTACTCAAAGAGAGCATTGTTGCGGTAATGGCAACCCCACTCTTACAAACACAAAGGCAAAGACTTAACCTTTAGTAAAAAGGAATTGAGGAACTAGGGTAGCCTCCCACATTGGGGAATTGGAGCATACTTGTAAAAGGACCTTTGAAATTATTCCTGTATGTTTATTTTTAGGTAATCTATACATATAATAAATCTGTAGAAGTTTTTAGTAGAGCGTGCCTAAAATAAAATGTACGAAATCGATGAAGATAATTTTTAACCGACTTCTAGAAAAGGAGGAGGTTCTCAATTCGGATGTTTGTATTTTTTTAAATGTTTTTCCGCACATAACTTCGTCGCGTGCCAACCGATTTAAACCAAAAATATTTTTTTTGCTGGAAAGTGGTCCCATAGTCACCAAGTTGGAAAGTGATGATGGAATCTCGGCGAAATTGAGGGAACTTCTTAAATTCAATTAAAAATTTTAGTGAAATCCGTTATTTTTAGACATTAAAATTGTGTATAGCATAGCATAGTCAGCCTTATAATGTTCCCATTGCTGGGACTCAGGCCTCCTCTCTAGGAGAGGAAATGGCCTGTAATCCACCACGCGGGCCCAGTGCGGGTTGGTGGATGTCACATGTCTGCGAATTTTTGGTTTTAGGACATGCCGGTTTCCTCACGATGTTTTCCTTTACCGTTTTTGAGAGCAGTGGTAATGAAATAAATTACACAAAGTAATGCGACAGGCAAGGTTTGAACCTGCGACCTACAACTCGTAAGTCGGAGCCGTTACCACTCGGCCACCACTGCTCTAAATTGCGTATAACTTGGTATATTACTTAGGCTTTGTTTCATCGCAATTGGTTGACTACATCGAAAGATTTACTACATTCATTAGTTAGCAAAGGCCCAGCCGGGTTGAAACCAACTGGGGCCAGGGTTATCCGAAGAGCTCGAGCCCCGAAGGCTAGAAGAAACGGGGTGAGTTTTTAGTCAGTAAGAGTCTGACACTATCTCCCACTCCGCCCAAGAGGTTGTCATTGGATGATTTTCCCCACCATAAAAAAAGTTGCATATGTTCCAATCGCTAAGATGACACCTCTTCCCACGCCTACTAGTAGATAATGCCTAAGACAATAAGTCCGCCATTATACCTTTGTGTTGCATGAAGTTTTAAATAAATCCATGGTAACAGCAAGTCCAACACATATAAAACCCAAAACAATTACATGACACACTCATGCTTATAATATCTACATGTAACGATAAAACGGATCGTCGTTTGCGTAACGAGGACTCGTTACAACAATTGCCAACGGTCGTTACGTCTGTACCATAGAGCTCGAAGCGAATAGACGCGTCGGAGATAATAATAATATTCCACAACTATCACGCAACACCATCTAAGTTAGGCTCCAAATAAACGTGGCATAACGGTCGTTGACCCTCCTACATTTATTGACATTCTTAATTTAAAAAACGGAAATAAAGCTGTCTTAAATCGACATCTATCATGAGCCTTAATAAAATAAAAAAATAATCCTTTACTTTTTCGACATCGCGGCAGACCAAGGCAAAGGTGTAGAGATGAGCTTGATAAATACCGGAGGGACTGGCCCGCAATGGCCGAAGACAGACGTGTGTGGAAAAGGGAGAGGGAAGCCTTCGCCCAGCAGTGGGACATAAATGGGCTAACTAACTAACTTACCTTTTCTAAAAAACAGTCCATTGATGGTTTTTCGGGTACTTTCGATATAATGGAGATATTAGGAAAATGTGAATGAATGTACTTTATTTCCAGTTTATCTGGCGCCTTGTATAGTCTTAAAATAAGCAAAGCTTAAGCTATGAGTACTGGACAACAGATGAACACATATGTTTTTTAATACATACATATTATAGATAATTACACCCAGACACAGAACATACGATCGTGCTCATCACACAAACATTTGCCCTTAGTGGGATTCGAGTCTAATGTCAACATAATATACGGGGTCCGCTAGAACGAAAAGATGCGAGATGCAATATGGTCCACAGAAAAGATGAAAGAAGTTAGAAAGGAAATACTTTCCGATTTATACTACAACGAGTGTCGCCGCTTGTCTCACACCCTTTAACTCCACTACAGGCAATAAACCAATACGAACACTAACGCGCGTTACGCAACTAACAGACCACGCACACTTAGATCGCAAGTTTGCTATTGGTTGAGTCAATTATGAGCATGATCTTATTTTGAGGCACGCCTGCCCCCCCACAAGGCCATTCTAACCTCTTTCATCTTTTCTGTGGTCCAACCATTATGGAGTCACTAGGGGGAGAACTATGTCCAACAGTGGACGTATTTCGACTGAAATGATGATGATGAAATCCGAATGAAGGAAAAGAGAAAGAAAAACCTAGACAATCGCTGCCAGTGCGGTGATTCCGTACTCTATGGTCAGCACAATGAGCGCTTGTGTGGCCTGGCATCGTATTATGATATATTTGTCTATATGTGCTGATGTTATCATATGCTTCGCATCTGTATATTTGATACTACTATTAACTGGTGTGGTCTTTACTGGGCATGCAGTTTTTTTTGCAATTTGCAGATCAGCGCCAAGATGTATGCTGATTAAAATATGATTCGTGAGCGTAATACGCATTTATTTACACATTGACATACACATACAGGGTCGTGGGAATCCGATGGATGCGTGACGCACAGGACCGGTCGTTGTGGCGACGCTTGGAGGAGGCCTATGTCCAACAGTGAACGTCTTTCGGCTGATATGATGATAATGATGACACATACAGGGCATCGAAGCTTGAAATATTTTTCAAGGTTTCCTTTTAATATAAGCGAGCAATAGGATGAGAGGATTTTTCAAAATTTACCCCCTTTAGGGATGAAACAGGGGTCCAAAGTTTGTATGGAGAAACCTACTTTCAAGCGGGCGGTGGCGGAAGCTAGTATAGTATAAGACAGAAATAAAGATGAATAAGACACATTATATCAACGGAAATTCAATAAAGATTTTCACCAGGACAGGAAGAAAAATACCTAAATCTGTTAATCCGACTACGACGCAAAACAAAACGACAAATAATATGACGTAGGTACCAAGTCAGCTTCATCTTATTAATGTTATGAAAACAAGCTTCTGTCGCGACTTCGTTCGTGTGAAAGAAGAACAAGCTTTTAATGAAAAAAAAAATTAATAACAAGCTTTTATAGCTCGGTATGACATATACAACGTATAACGTTAAATGTGCAAAACCTGAAAATAGTTTGATCAGAATTACAAGCAGAATCAATTAAACCACTTAAATAAAATTAAACACTTTTTAATATAGGTTACATTTTTCAAAAAAATCTTCATTAAAAATGTTGCCCTGTCTATTTATTAATAGGTCAAGCCATAATGTGCGCAAATCCGTCCAAATAGGTAAACCAACACAAATGCTTTTAGTCCAAACAATTTTCTCATACGCGGGATAATAAAAGGCAGATACGAATTTTAAAGAAACTAAAACTGCACATAAAACCTTTAATTTTTTTTTAATGTTTTTTTTTTCTCACAGAATTAGGTCAATTGAATTAAAAATCATTTAGGGTGTCTGAGGTTTTGCGCATTTAATGTTACACGTTGTATAATTAATACTCGTCAATCAAGACGAATCATACGAGCCCAAACTCGATGAGGTTGTGTCGTTTAACTACCAAGTTCCTATAACCTTCTAGTTCCATCATCAGATCATCTCCTTGTCATAATAATTTTGCATTGTCATCTGATTTACACATTCATGCAAAATTTCAGCTCAATCGGTAACTGGGAAGTCGGTCAAATTGAATTTACAAGATTTGATTACAGACAAACATCGGGACAGGTGAAACTAAAAATAAAAGCTTGTAAAATTGTACTATGGGAACATACTCCCGAGATAAAATGTATCCTATTTGCTATGGTATTCCAAGACACTGTATATCTTTTTACTCAAACATACAAACTTAAACACAACACATACAAAATCAAAGAGCGCTATCTCAAGATTTCTGAAAATTCTGTCTTTAGAGTTCCGTATTCAAAGAAACCCTATTACTAAGACATGGCTGTCCTTCCGTCCGTCTGTCTATCACTAGGCTGTATCTCATGAACCGTGATAGACAATTGAAATTTTATGATATATTCACAGATGGTGTTTTTATATTGCCGCTGTATTAAAAAAAAATATATGTTAGTATGTTTACCAGTTGTCTAGTACCCATAACTCTAGCACTGCTTAGCTTGGAACTAGACGGCGTTGTGTGATAGTTGTGGTTTATTATTATTATTAAAAACAAAATAAAATAAATATTTAAGAGGGAGTGCACTAAAAACTAGCAGGCTTGCGGATTTTTTTTTTACATTAATATTTTTCTACTCTATTCCTCTTCTTGAAACTTATTTTTAATGAGTTATTGCTTTTTGATTACGGGGGGAAAGAATATTGAACTGTAGTTCTTCTCTACGGCCAGATACACTGTATTATTTCGGTGAAATGAACTTTCTTCGTAGGTACAAGGCGTGATACATTCACGGTGTATGACATTGACTTTCTAATATTAAATTGCACTTGAACGTGTAGGTATATCTACTACTTTCAATAACATAGCCCAGAATTATTTTCATTTTTATATAAACTAGTGCTTGACTGCGTTCCCACCTGATAGTAAGCAGTGATGCAATCGTTGATGGAGAGCACTAGTTTATTAAGAGCCCATTCACTCTAGCATTGAAGACACCCAAATTATAAGATTTAGTGAACTCAGTTCAGCTGTTCTCGAGATTTGCGCTTAGCAACATATTTAGCGATTCATTTTTATATTATAGACTGGTTTTTACCCGCGGCTTCGCTCCCGTCAACTGAGTACCTACCCTACCCTACCTACTCTACCCTACCCTACCTATTTATTTTTGTTTTTAAACCTTCCCTGTATGTTGGTTAACAAAAAAAAAAGGAATGATTAAAAGCCGAGTTTTAGCGAGACTAACGAACAGCAATTGATTTTTATATATAGAAGATAAGGATTGACAAAGGATAAGCATTGCCATTCAGCGTGGCAATGCCGCCAGTCTTTTGGGTGCATTACCAGTCGACAGCGATGCGGAGGAATTTTTGGACGCCTTACTTTAAATTGCTTTTTTTAAATTCTTTAGGGCTTTTATCTTTATTTTTTTAAGTTAGTTTTAATTAGGTTAAGTTAATGAATTTGTAGATCTTATTGAAATTAATAATAATATTATAGATTCATGTACACCAATCAACATATGATTGTTTTATTAAAAAAATACTTTTGTAAAAAAAAAAAATAACAACATGATATGTTTTTCGCTTGTTTTCTTACTCATTTCAAACGGCTTTGATCTATAGAAATATGTTTCCACAAAAAAAAAAAATGGTGGTCAAGTGTTCTTCAGAATGTACATAACATTTATGTAAATCGATCAATATTTCGCAAAGAAAATGGATTTAAAGGTCTATCCGGCGCAGCTGGCCGGAATTAAATGCACAGATACTTGTACCATTGTGTGTGCATTTAATTTAATATAATTCTGGTCAGATGTTCAAAGAACTACGCCTTAATACGTCACGCCACGACACAATAATGTGAACCCAGCTTTAGCGTGATGTACCGTCATCAATTTACCGTGTAGCCACGCCCTTACGATTGAGGAGCAGGTGGTTGCGTGGACCGGTTGATTGTTTCATTGGCTTAGTAAGTGGCATGAAACTGACCTTAGACAATATTACCTTTATTAGCATAGGACTTTATGGTAACTGTATCGACGGATGATCATACTATCTATATCATATTACCTATATTGCACTCCAAAGCCGGTTTTACGTCCGTTGCGTCACAACCACAGGTTTGTTGAAAACCAGCGTCAGGCACTAGTTGTCTGGCAATCATGCTGAACTGGACCTATTTTGGTGCAGCCATGAGGCACACAACCATTTTATTGTTTAACTTTTTGTTTTGCTTGTATTTGTGTTTGGGCATTGTGCTGTACCAAATAAATTATTTTTGTTTCTTTCTTTACGTAAATAGTATAGCTAGCTGACTAGCAAACGTTTATTTATTTTATTTAGATTTTTAGAGTAAAGTTGAAAGGTAATCGATTGTCTTGGTATGGTCATGTGAAGAGGAGGGATGAAGCGCATATTACTAAAAGAGTTCTGAGTATACGTGTCGATGGATGGAGAGGGAGGACGCCTTGACGTCTTTTCAGCGACGCCTCAAAGAGCCTTTGCCTCATGTGTGCGGCTTCCTCCTTCTCTAGCACTGCTGCTCTACAGAAGGAGGCGACCGCCTGCCATTTCTCCTCGCTCCGGACCATGGTCTGTACATGTTCCACGAGAACACAGCGGTACTCTGCTTAAGCGCAGCACACTTTTACGGTATGCTCCACCGTGTCCTCCGGGCGGTCCATACAATGGAGACAGGCAGGCGTTTCTTCCGCACGAATCCGGTGCCGTCCATCCGTACTTACCATGTCCGGTGAGGACCTGCGGCATACGGAAGGTGAGGACGCCGTGACATCTTTCCAGCCACTCCTCAAAGAGGTTATGTCGGTAACCTTGGTTCTCCTTGATTGGCAGAAACCAGTTAAACTATAATACTTACACAACAGTTGTAAATTGTCATAACATAAAATAAATAAGGTCAATGTAACCATTTTTTGACGTGACAATAAATGACAAGTTTCTCGAACGATAAATGGCGGAAAATTAATGTCACAAATTACTAAAGTAGGCGCAAACTGTTTATATAAGGATTGCCGCACACGAGAAGCTAGAAGCGGCTATAAAAGCTGCAGAAGCGCGCGACAGTCGCTTGTGGCTGGTAGCTGCTGCTTTGAAACCATAAAGCTATGATTCCGAACTCGGCAACAAGCAGCAGTGTTGTTGCCACAGTGCTGCCACACTGCCTACATTGCTGCCGCGACATTGCTGCCTAGCTCGGAATGTAATCTCAAATAAGCTTATAGAAATTGTATGGGGACCAGTAGTGTCGCGGCAACACTGCCGCGTGCAGCGTGGTTAGGAATCATACCTTAATAGACTTTATCGTCTGAGACGAAAAAGGTTCCAATGCGCGAGTGGCGTGTGACAGCGTTTTGTATAGGCGTTTAGTGGCCAGTGCGGGCCGCAAAAAGCGAGCAGCAGCGATTTTTACCGTGTGGCGACCACCGCCGCACGGATGGCGTGAATCGTGTGGGACGAATCCATATGAAAGGTGATTCTTTGGAACCAAGAGAATGTCTCATTCATCTAGCCTATTTTTCGTATCTATCTATTTTGTATCGTAAGCCATTGGGCGCAAATGAGTGCCTTCCATACACTAAGTGATCGGGGAAAACTAATCCTTACTAATATTATAAAAGCGAAAGTGAGTTTGTTTGTTACGTCTTCACGCCTAAATGGCAAAACCGATTTTGATGAAACTTGGTACACGGATGGACCATGTCCTGGAATAGGACATAGGATACTTTTTATCCCGGAAGTATGTTCCCTTGGGATAATTTTCTGCTATCACGCGGGCGAAGCCGCTGGGAGCTGCTAGTATGCAAATGAAAATTACAAATTGTAGAGAAATATCTAGACCAGATGAATGAGACTGTCTCTGTTTAAAAGAAATATATGAAAACTATAGAAAATATGCCGGTGGCAACGTTTAGTGGTTGTGGCGAGTGGCTCGTGTGCGACGACCCTTACTGGGATAAATTGTTAAAACGCAATCGCAACCGTTCACGCCAGCTTAACAATTTGTTACATCAATTTTGTGATCAGTTTAACTCCAAAAAATGGTGTTAGAATTTAGAACGGCTAAATATAATTCGATCACTTCTTATCAGTTTGGAAGTTTGAATGGCCAGTTTTTTGCTGACCTGTTGTCTCCTAATCTTGGGCAAAGGGTTTCCTCTACTCCTTCCATTCTACACTTCGACCAGTTCGTCCCACCATATCCTTTGTAGTCTACCGCGACCACGTCTTAATATTTCAGGAGACCAACCAGTGGCTTTTTTTTTCGGTGGGAAAAATCATCTTATGACAACCCCCGCTCTTGGGCGGAGCGGGAGATAGTGTCAGACTCTTACTGACTAAAAACCCCACCCCGTTCCTTCTAGCTTTCATACCGGGGCTCGAGTTCCTTTCGGATAACCCTGGCCCCAGTAGGCTTCGACCCCTCCTGTCGCTGACAACTCCTTGAACCAACCAGTGGCTGAAGAAGCGTCACAGCGTCCTCACTTTTCGCATGATGCAGGTCCTCATCGGAAATGGTAAGTTCGGAACGATTCTTCACCAGTTTCAAGTGGAAGAAATGCCTGGGTGTCACCATTGTGCGGACGACGAGCAATGGGTAGCTTTCTGGCCGACCGTCCGGTAACCGTCTGGACCGAGCCCAAGTCGTCGACGGCGCGTACTGTTCCCGCGAGCCTCAAGGAGTTGTCAGCAACCGTAGGGACCCAGCAGAGTCGAAGCCTACTGGGACCAAGGGTCTGCTTCTGAAAGCTCCGGTATGAAAAGCAACGAAGGAACGGAGTGGGTTTTTTTGTCAGTAAAAGTCTGACACTATCTCCCGCCCCGCCCAAAGGCGGGGCATGTCATTTGGCACCGTAGTTTTTAAGTTTATTCTTTACAAGCATACACACACACAAAAATACAAATCCCTCTTTAAAATATTACGGGTAGTGTAAAATTGTAGATGTATTAATAACAAGTAAACAGGGTAAAATACAGTAAAATTATTTATGTAGAATTTTCAAAAGGAAGATAGCGTTATTAATGTAGATATATCCGACAAACACTCGCGTTTATTCCGCCAGGGTCGCGCGTCCACGACCAAATACTACCATCTCGTCAGCTCTTCTGTCACCTATGGGGATTGAAGAGCTAAACGAGGTGGAGTACCCAGTCGCGAACACACGACCCTGGCGAATAGGACGCGAAAACACTCGTCGGACCAATCCGAAGCAAGCGGTTCATCATCATCATTTCAGCCGAAAGACGTCCACTGTTGGACATAGACCTCCCCCAAGCGTCACCACAATGAACGGTTAAAACAAAACCAAGCAAGCAAAGCAAGCGGTTAATTATTTAAAAAACTGGCCAAGTGCGAGCTGGACTCGCGCACGAAGGGTTCCTTACCGTCCTTAGGAAAATTCGGCAAAAAAAATTGTTGCGTTTGTTGTATGGGAGCCCCCTTAAATATTTATTTTATTTTGTTTTTAGTATTTGTTGTTATAGCGGCAACAGAAATACATAGTTTGAGAAAATTTCAACTGTCTAGCTATCATGGTTCTTGAGATACAGCCTGGTGACAGACAGACGGACAGACAGCGAAGTCTTAGTAACAGGGTTCCGTTTTTACCCTTTGAACCCTAAAAAAGAACATCCTGTAACAGTGTTATCTTATCATCAGCCTTTTTAATGTTCCCACTACTGGGACTCAGGCCTCCTCTCTAAGAGAGGGAATGGGCCGTAATCCACCACGCGGGCCCAGTGCGGGTTGGTGTAACAGTGTTACCATATTCAATACTAGGTTTTGCCCGCGGCTTCGCTCGCGTTAAATTCGGTGACACTGTTCCCCTGAGAAGTGGAGGGTTAGAAAGAGACAAAAAGTAGCCTATGTCACTCTCCATCTCTTCAACTATCTCCACTTATAAAATCACGTCAATTCGTCACTCCGTTTTGCCGTGAAAGACGGACAAACAGACACACACACTTTCCCATTTATAATATTAGTATGGAAGTATGGATTGTTATTCTACCAAATCAAAGTATGTCAATAACCATTTAAATTACTAAATCAATATTTCTACCCGCATTGTGACCAATAGAAATCAATCAATCATATTGATGGCAAGACTATGTCAATATTGACGTACAACAGTAATTTTTATGACTGGCCTGTTGGTCTTGTGGTTAGTGGCCCTGACGGCTTTGCACAAGTTCGTGCGTTCGATTCTCACCCAAGACAAACGTTTCTGTGATGAGCACGATCATTTGCTCTGTGTCTGGGTGTAATTTATCTATTTATAATATGTATGTAATTAAAACTATTTTTTTTTGTCCTTGATAGGATCGCGTTTGACCACCATCTCACCTGATGATAAGCGATGATTTGATCGACGATGGAGCACGCTTGCCTAGAAGTAACCTATTCACTCTTCGACTTAATTCATGAATCCCCAAGCGACACCCGGTGGCCGCGCATCTATTGTCTTACTATTGTGTCTCTAATTGACGGTATCTGAAGGGTTAAAGACCCCTAAGTTGTATCCGTCAGACTCCGGCAGTGAATTCCACTCCTTGGCGGTACGCACAAAAAATGTGTTTCCAAAGCGCTTTGTGCGTATGGGTGGGATGTCTACCATGTACCGGGGTGGCGCAACGCCGTACGTCTAGCGGTCTGATGATCGAACGGATTTGGCGGAATTAGATTGTGCACACTCCCCGAAAAGTAAACGATAGAAAACCGACAGGCTAGCAAATCGGCGGCGATGCTCAAGGCTTTGGAGCTCCGACTCAACAAGTGCAACATTGCCGATGACTCTCTTGGCTCGCCTCTCAATCGACTCCAGCGCATCAAGCTGGTATTTGGCTGAAATATATACGTATGTTTATCAGCTGTCTAGTACTCATGACACAAGCTCTGCTTAGTTTGGAACTAGATTACGTTGTGTAAAAGTTGTTCAATCTATATCTATATCTATATCTATATATCTATATCTATATCTATATCTATATATGTATATAAAAATCAATGCCACTTTTCGTTGTTATTTTATAACTCAAGAACGGGCTCACCTATACAAACCAAATTTTTAGGCTTTGTTCGGACTATTTAGTAGATGGTTTATGTGAAGTTTGGTAGGGTAGAGTAGGGTATAGTAGGGTAGAGTAGTGTAGAGTAGTGTAGAGTAGTGTAGGGTAGAGTAGGGTAAGTAGGGTAGAGTAGGGTAGAGTAGAGTATAGTAGGGTAGAGTAGGAAAGTGCAGGGGCGAAGCCGTGCGGGCAAAAGCTAGTATTATATTATTATTATTTATTAAACATCAAAAATGATGGTTCTGTTCCGATTCCGATAGTTCGGAATTACCGATTTATTTGCACGTCCGATTTCGATTTCGGTTCTGATAAATTTTAATCAAAATTATGATAGGAATCGTGTGAAATTCAACCGTCGGCGTCGTTTATGCTTATACGAGTTTTTTATTGGTGTTAGTAGTGTCTCATTTGACGTCCCGGGAGTAACAGCGATTTGCGACCACCGCGCTTAATGACCATAGGCGCGAGCTTAGCGACGTTCGATAAGGACCGCGTGCTACCCATTGCTCGCCGTCAGCAAGCCGCTGTATAGCAATAAAACTAAGGACAAATGCAAGGCAAAAAATGCAGATTCCGATGACAAAAATCTAGTAGCAAACATGTCATTGAAAATCAATGTCAAAAAATTTAGTTAGATGATATTTTTCTAACTTAGCGTTCATTTCAAGTCTATAATGTTCAGTTGTACTTGTGGCCATCAGACCAAGGAGATGTTTGTATGTATGTAAGTATGTAGATAGATATCATAAATAATTTATGACATTTTTATGTTTGTAATTTACATTATAAAATATTAACAGAGACGTAACGTGGACAAATTTAGACGTGGGCGAAGGGCAAGGCACGACATCGTCATCATATAAGCCGAAAAACGTCCACTGTTGGACATAGGCCTCCCCCAAGTGTCACCACACTCACCACAACGACCGGTCCTGTGCGTCACGCATCCAAGGCACATCAGTGAGGCCTCTTTCTTTCATAAGTTAGAAAACGAGACTACGACTACTGCAACCCAGTGTTTGGCCACATAGTGGCTTATCATCAGGTGACATAGTAGTCAAACGCGAGCCTATCAATTATAAAAAAAAACCCTTGTTCTTTAACCCTTCAGATACCGTCAATTAGAGACACAATAGTAAGACAATAGATGCGCGGCCACCGGTGGTCGCTTGGGGATTCATGAATTAAAGGCCCAAGAGCCCGAAAAGTGCCATAAATCAGTGACTTTCTGAAGCCTAATCCTTGGTATCAGCTAGGTTAATAGGTTTGAAAAAATACATATTTATTATATATTTGTCGCAGCCGGTCATTAGTACGGACATGAAACGAATCGCAAGCGCGCCAGTGGCAACCCCCACTAGTTCTACCCACACCACAGCGCGCTTCTACAGAGTCGTGATGTTTTGAGTCGACGGCGAGGTGGACACTTACTGTCTGATCGCAGCGGAGTTAAGACGTCACGGAACTGTACTCGATTCGTCAAGTTAATTTAATTTGTGATTTGTGATTTTTAATAAAAGCAGTGTGTCGTACCTAGAAGTGTGTTATCATTGCACGAAACCCATATTCTGCCCACATGATGTCTGAATCTAACGGAATAAATCCTGACGATCCTACATCAGAAGTGGGATCAAATCGTGCTAATGAGATCAGACGCGGAGACAGTGATAATAACAATCAATGGCGGTTACTTTTTCAAATGCAAAATGAACAAATGTGCGCGCTGATACAAACTCTTAAAACTCAACCAAATAACAAGTTAGTGTTACCGGAATTTAACCCTGACAAGCCTGAGGCCGACGCGCGATCATGGTGCACCACCGCTGACTTGTGTTTCGACGGGAATGCAGTGGAAGGAAGTCAACTTATTTTAACAATAAGCAAGGCGATGAAGGGCTCCGCATCTACATGGCTATCGCAGGTAACCTATCCAGGTATGACATGGGACCAGTTCAAAGAGCTCTCACCAGATTCGTGTGCATCGAAACTTCTGCGGCTACCCTCATTAACCTGTGCCATGACAAACCGAAGGATAATGAGACCTATGCCGCCTATGCTAGTCGTCTTATGACCTTTTTGTTGAATCGTTGGAAAGACCTGAGTGTTGAACAGATTGCAGCATCAACTGTTATTGCTCACTTGGCGCAAATCGATACACGCTTACAACGTCTCGCATTTACCACGGAGATTACAACGCGACACAAGTTGCAACAAGAGCTTCAAGCTTTCTCCTACCTGAAGAGGAAAGCTCCTACGGATGTGCACCCTCACGCTGGGAACGAGAAACGTCTGAAGTTTGCGTCATTACCGCCAATTAAGTGTCATGCATGTGGCAAGCCAGGACATAAACAAGCTGATTGTCGCACAAAGAAGACCGACGTCAAGAAGCCATCGCCTGTGCCGCCTGCAGCAACGGGAGCCGGACAGCGACAACAAACCAGCAGCAGCTCATTGGTGTGTTTTAAGTGCGGCACGCCGGGCCACATAGCCAGTCGCTGCACAGCAGGCGGGTCCAGTGCAGCTGCACCAGCGGAGAAACGAGTCGACCTTTGCATCGTCGAGCCTCCATCAGGAACGTTGAATCATTTTGATTAAAAACACACGAGGACGTGTGCATCGCAGAATGGCCGTGTCGCAGCCGGTCATTAGTACGGACATGAAACGAATCGCAAGCGCGCCAGTGGCAACCCCCACTAGTTCTACCCACACCACAGCGCGCTTCTACAGAGTCGTGATGTTTTGAGTCGACGGCGAGGTGGACACTTACTGTCTGATCGCAGCGGAGTTAAGACGTCACGGAACTGTACTCGATTCGTCAAGTTAATTTAATTTGTGATTTGTGATTTTTAATAAAAGCAGTGTGTCGTACCTAGAAGTGTGTTATCATTGCACGAAACCCATATTCTGCCCACATGATGTCTGAATCTAACGGAATAAATCCTGACGATCCTACATATTCATGAACAATTATTGATTTTTTCGTGCAATTAATTCATGAATCCCCAAGCGACACCCGGTGGCCGCGCATCTATTGTCTTACTATTGTGTCTCTAATTGACGGTATCTGAAGGGTTAATACTTTTGTCTAAAAAAATATTAAGCTATTTCGAAACTTTTCCCTACTCCTTCAAAACGGCTTGGATCTTTAGAAACATTTATACACACCAAAATTGGTGGTTAAATATTCTTCAAAGTGAACATAGTAAATCAAAAAATATTTCATTAAAAAAAAAAATGGATTTAAATGTTAGCGGGGCTCTATCCGGGCACAGGCCAGCTGGCCTCAATTAAATGCACAGATACGCGTACTGCCGCCTAGGTGGGTACAAGAGTTGTGTCCATTTAATTTCGGGCAGATGTTCAAGAGACTATAAGCCTTAAAGAGCCCTAGCTTGTGCGGCCCCTTTGGGTGCGAGGCCGTAGATGAGGTCCCACTTCGCCCACATCTATCTACGCTACTGAATATTAATGTTATTGATGATTTTTATAATACATGTTATACGTATATTACAGCAGCTGTTTTGTGTGTTACACATACATAAATCAATTGACTATTTACCAAAAATAAATATCTCATGCAAAATATTTTCTTTTACAGTAACTGACAGTTTTTATACATAAATAAATACACTAGCTTTAGCCAGAGGGTGGGTTTCTCCATACAAACTTTAAATCCTCATTTCCTCCCCTTAGAGAGTGAATTTTGGAAAATCTTCTGTTAGTCCTTGTCTATGTCATAATAGGAAACCTTTTGAAAAATTTCACAGTCCTAGCACAAAATATATAGGTACAGAAGACAATCTCATGTATGTACTTTTCATACCTACGCTTGGTGGGCACACACTAATGAGCATTTGAGCCGGAACTGTTCGACGAGTGAATATGTATAATGAAATGATTTCATTATACAATTTGACTGAACGACCAAGGCGTATTTTTTACATCTCCCACTAAATAAAGCCGATAAAATCCCGAACACACAGTATATTATATGGAGCAACTGTCTATTTGACCTCTATACCTAACACTTTGCTATTATTTCATTTTAATATCTATGATTCTGATGAAAAGCAACATTGTATTCTATTAGCTATTACTTTTGAAATGTGTGTAATATAAAGATGTCATTGTTTTGAAAACATTCCCACTTACAATGTAAATACCAGTTATATTACTTCACAGAGTTTGATTAAATCTTGCATTAAATTTTCAAATACTGTAATTAGAAACCAGTGGCGTAGCTAGTCCTAATAGGGCCCCATATCAAATTCTTTTGAAGGGATCATTCAGAAAGTACCTACCTACAAAAAAAAAAGCATACAAACAGCCGAACGTAGTACCTCTTTCTTTTTTGGAAGGCGGTAAAAATAAGTTGAGTTTTTATTGTCGTCTTGTGTGTTATTCTAAAACGAGAGGAACATGCTAAAAACTATTTACAGAGTATCATATAGTCATTATTCATTCACTCCTAGCCTTTTATCAATATAAGAATTTAAGATTGTGGATAACATGTTACAAATTTAGACATATGTTGGGGCCCCTGTAGCTCGGGGGCCCCGTATCATTGAAACGGCTGATACGGCGGTAGCTACGCCTCTGTTAGAAACACAATAGAAAGACAATGGGAGTGAATGCCGGTATTTGCTTGGGGTTTAATGAATTAGTAAATATCTACATAGTAAATTAGCTAGCCCAAGCTAAGCAGAGCTTGTGTTATGGGTACTAGACAACTGATAAACATACTTATAAATTTATAAATACGTAAGTTGAAAGGCAATCGTTGGTCTTGGTATGGGCATGTGAAGAGGAGGGATGGAACACAAAGTATAATGTCTAGAGTCTCTAGAAGTACGAGTATCCAGAGACTCCACCATCCCTACAGTCAACGCATTGCAACAGTTTTTTTTTTTATGAGGCATAGTTTATAATTTTACTTACCATTTTGGCATAAAATAAATAAATAATTAAAATGAGAATGGGTCTGAACTCAATTTTCTTATCAGAAATATTAAATCTTGCGTTTTTGGGATGATGTTATGAGGCTCTTATGAGGTTAGATTTTTTTTATTTGTACTCAGTGTTACTTAGTTAAATAAAAACAATGTAAGATTGTTTTTAGTGATAAATATTATATCATTGTTATCAAAATTAGTTTTAATCCCCAGCACTAAACATTTGATAAACTCATGTAAATATTTACATAACCTGAAATATGTTTTCATTTATTTTTCTATTCAGAATAAATTATTTTTTAAAACAGCTAAGGAGACATGTTGATGATGACTTCACTAACAATAGGAGAATAAAACTGTATTATAATTATATTGTTAATGAAAATTATGCCTAATTAGTGTAACTATCTCAACAAATAATTAACATAAATTAATTCAAGTTCGTTCACGTAACAAACCAAAATCCGTCACATTCCAAACCATAAAAAGTATTAAATCTCGCAAATTCCTATCAACATAAAAAAATCCTTCACGGTTCTATGAAAGCGCACATTTTTCAGCTATTTAACCTTCTACCGGCGTTCCGAGTCGTAGCGGCAACAGCAACAATTAAGTTTTAATAACTCCTGCCAGACCGCTAGACACACACTTTCCAAATTTACTCTTCAAGAGTTACCAATTAGTCGTACCATATTTATACAATTTTTTTAACGTTAACCACTATTCCAACAGCACTCACAACCCAGAATTAAGTCTCAAAGACACAGAGAATCATAATAAGCTACACGACACCGCGAAAAACCTCCGAACACCCAAATAAAGACAACAAAATATACCATGTCCATCTTCAGTTACACTGACCTGTATCTCGTTATCGAAGCATCAGCGGCCCGCAAATAGGCTTCCATCAAACATTAAACACTGTACAGAACTTGAAAGTTAACAATAAATGTTTATTTCACACAATAATCATTCAGTTTTTGCGATTTTTTTTATTGTGACACTCGCGGGTTACAGCCGACAGCACAACGCGTTCGCGAGTTTTGAGTGTTGCTACAGTGCGATTTATAAAACTACTATTTTTATATTAAATGAAGTCCACATTGAAAAATAAAAGGGACAAGACGGTGTAGGAAGATGATAATTTAAAAAAAATTCTCTGTTTGAACCAGAAAATTCCACTTATCTGCTGTGCTTACATTGAAGAATTTTCTTTATTCGTTTTTTGCACCGGTTTGGGTTTGCAAAGAGATCTCGATGATGATGTTTAATGTCTGATTTTCATACCATAGCATTCTTGGTTTTCTCGATCACTTGTTCTAGTTCAGGTATTCTGCTGCTAGGTATTTTTAATAGACAAGTAATTTTTTTTTACTTACATAAATTATTCAAGATTGAAAATTGTAACATTTTTCAAAAAATGGGAAACTTTTTGCGAAACGAGAATTTGATAACGGCATCGGCACTTGTTCCACTTGCAAACCATTAATTAAATTCTTCGACTTATATAAACAATCGAACAAGCATCAGTAGTAAGTATTGAGTTAAGTCAAATAATAAAAAAAATAGTTTAAAATATTATACTAAAAAAATGTTTTTTAATTTACAAAATACTTGTAAATTAATGTGTTATGTTATGTTATGTTATGTGCTAATAGCGCCTCTAACGGTGAAAACTTGAACTATTCTTTTTGAAAATGAGCTGGAACGCGCCGACTATTTCTTATCTATGTTCTGACAACTAAACGGACGCGTGTTTTGTTTTAATTTCCGAACGAAATTGACAACGTCACTGTCTAAACACAATCGATAATTTTTATTCATGATTGGATTACAATAGATTAATCAATTAAATAAATGAAAATATAGTAATTAGTTAAGTTTATAGTTAATTAGCACAATGATTAAGGCAATATTGGTGTTCAATAATCATGGGAAGCCGAGGTTGTCGAAGTTCTACCAGTACTTTGTGAGTGAAAGTATTTTTTTTCTATGTTGTGTAAAAAGGAATGTGTTTAAAACGCCTCTACTTTTGGCGACAGCATTTCATTAAAAATGGAACAGGTTTTTGTACTATTAGGATTACACATACATCAAGTAATGTAACATTGAAATCATTTTTCTTATCTTTTTCCGTTTTATTGTGCGAGCGAGCAAATATTTGTGCGATATAATTTTTCTGTCTGACCGTTAAATCATTGAAAATCCTTATATACTAACATCCAACTACACAAACCCAATCTGTACTAAGCCACCTAGACACCAACATTTTCCATAGTACAATTCTGTTCTGAGAAAAATAATTCAGAGTCTGTGATCCACATTTTTTTTTCTCGTATGTAATCTGAGATCAGTCTAGTTGACTATAATCAGGTCCTAAGACGACCCACTGACCATAGGCTACAATAAATAGAAGCTTTGGTGGGTTAAAGCCACTGCTTCAACTCTCCTTAGTCATACAGCAGATTTGTTCTTTTCCACAATGCTTAAACTTTTTCGTATTATTTCTGCATATAATTTTTTATTTAATCTTTCAATCGTGTCAATTAGAGACACAATAGAATGATAATGACAATGGGCTTCGCTTGGGGTTTAACCCTAGATGCGCGGCCACCAGTGGCCGCGCATCTATTGTCTTACTATTGTGTTTCTAATTGACGGTATCTGAAGGGTTAATTAATTAAAGTATTTTTCACATGAACTCCAACATTATTTGTTTATTCTATATACTACTAGCTTTTGCCCGCACGGCTTTGCTCCTGCTCTTCCCTACTCTACCCTGCTCTACCTTGCTCTACCCTACTCTTCCCTACTATACCCTACTCTACCCTATTCTACCCTACACTACTCTACTCTACTCTACCCTACTATACCCTACTCTACCCTACTCTACCCTACTAAACTTCACATAAACCATCTACTAAATAGTCCGAACAAAGCCTAAAAATTTGGTTTGGATAGGTGAGCCCGTTCTTGAGTTATAAAATAACAACGAAAAGTGGCATTGATTTTTATATATATAGATATACTATATTGTACTAAAAACAAGCAACTCAAGAAAGTAAAACTTATTTATATATTGCACCTTTGGTAGAACAAGGGCACAATTTTGTTGCCATTTTGTGCAATTTAACTGGAGAGTAATTTTAAGATATTTTTTGTACTTAATTCATGAATCCCCAAGCGACCACCGGTGGCCGCGCATCTATTGTTTTACTATTGTGTCTCTAATTGACGGTATCTGAAGGGTTAATGTGGTCTAGCTATGTTAATAATGTTCTAAGGTTGTTCTGCTTTGTATGACATAAACTATATACTATATTCTTTTAGGTGTATCGTTTACAAATATTAAAAACTATTAATAAACAAATTACAATTATGCCCTTGTTCTACCAAAGGTGCGATGTATAAAAATCAATGCCACTTTTCGTTGTAATTTTATAACTCAAGAATGGGCTCACCTATCTTAACTAAATGTTTATTACTTTATTGCTTTGTTCGGACTATTTAGTAGATGGTTTAAGTGAAGTTTGGTAGGCTAGAGTAGGGTAGAGTAGGGTAGAGTTGGGTATAGTAGGGTTGAGTAGGGAAGAACGGGAGCGAAGCTGCACGAGCAAAAGCTAGTAATATCTAAAACAAATACACAAACACAAGCTCTGCTTAGCTTGGGACTAGACGGCGTTGTGGAAATACAAAGCGCACACATTCTGTTTCCGGATTCGGTTTTCCGGATTCGGTTTTCCGATCAGGAATTCAGATTCGGGATTCCGATCAGGAATTCAGATTCGGGATTCCGTGAGACGCACAGAGAAAATTTCGAAACGGATGTCAGATTTTTTTCTGTTCGGAAAAAGTAAGAACGTGTGATAAGAGCATTTTGGTTTCCGAATCGGAATTCCGGATTGGGAAACCTAATCCAGAAACCGAATGTGTGTGGACGCACACATTGTGGATTAGGTTTCCGTAGGAGGCCTAAGAGTTGAGATGACATCATTGCCGTACATTAGATGTTTTCTACTGGCGTTAAAAATTGCAGATTATCAACTTGGCTAGGGGTACAGATAGTTTTAAACATTAAAGTTTGATGAAATGTTAATCCTCGTTTGGCCTACTTACTGTAGACCTTTTATTATCATTGATACCACGCCAAACGCGGATATAGGAGAGGAGGAAGAGTTTTGTACCTACTTGAACTTGATTATAATATTGAAATTAATATATTTATTTTATTATAGTCTTTACCAGACTCGTAACACATAGTTGATAGGTCAATCACACTAATTTGAAGGGGTCAACTTTGTATGTATGTTTGTTACTTCTTCACACACAAACATTTGAATTGATTTGTATGAAATGGGTTCATTTTTCAAATTCATTTATTCATTTTGTTAACATGGGTGACTAGAAGTGTTTTTCAATATTTTAAATTTCAGTTGTACAAACCATATGACTGGCCTGTTGGTCTAGTGGTTAGTGACCCTAACTGCTAAGCCGGAGGTCGTGGGTTCGATTCCCACCCAGGACAAATGTTTGTGTGATGAGCATGATCATTTGTTCTGTGTCTGGGTGTAATTTATCTATAATATGTATGTATTCAGAAATATATAAATATGTTTATCAGTTGTCTAGTACCCATAACACAAGCTCTGCTTAGCTTGGGACTAGACGGCGTTGTGTGATAGTTGTGGAATATTATATTATATCCCGCCGATAGGCATACAAAATCAGTCTTATAAAGTTTGTCTAGTAGAACTTATCCATGTATTTTTAGTTTATATAAAAGAATTGACAATGTCAAAGATTTTGTACATTCATGTCAAATTATAAAATTGTCTCAATAATATAGCATATAGCATAGCATAGTCGGCCTTATAATGTTCCCACTGCTGGGACTCAGGCCTCCTCTCTAGAAGAGAGAATGGGCTGTACTCCGGCACGCGGGCCCAGTGCGGGTTGGTGGATGTGCATGCCTTCAAATTTTTGGTTCTAGGACATGCCGGTTTCCTCACGATGTTTTCTTTCACCGGTTTGAGAGTAGTGGTGATGAAATACACACAAAATAATGCACTGGCTGTGTTTGAACTCGCGACCTACAACTCGTAAGCCGGGCCCGTTACCACTCGGCCAGCACTGTTCTCACTGTTTTACAAAGTAAAAAAACATAGCACTTATTGTCCGACCCGGGAATCGAACCCTACGGTCAGTAATCGCGGCTTGCGACCACGAGATCAATCAGACAATTACCACACAGACACAAAACAGATAGGTACAGAAGTCAATCTAATGTATGTAGATGTACTTCACTTTTTATACCTACGCTAGGGGCTAGAGTTAGTGCGTTTGCTGCACCGAACTGTACGAGTGCGACCGGGCAATTGAGCCGAGATATCGTGTCCGTGAGCGGTGTCTATGTGTGCGTTGCTCGAGCGCGCTTTGTATGTAGATTGACTTCTGTACTTATCTATTTTCTGACACAGATATTAACATAATTTTCTTATTTGTTTCAGAATGAAGACATGCAACAGCAGATTATAAAGGAAACATTTCAACTGGTGTCGAAACGGGACGATAATGTGTGCAATTTCCTTGAGGGAGGAAGGTATGGATGGGTCCTTTGTCTTAAGACTAGCACTTATCCCATGAGTTCGTTCGCAAGAATGTTGAAAAAAAATTTAACACTTATTACTTACAAGCTTTTATTTAGTTTCACCTGTCCCGATGTTTGTAATCAAAATCATCATCATCATATCAGCCGAAAGACGTCCACTGCTGAACATAGGCCTCCCCCAAGCGTCGCCACAACGACCGGTCCTGTGCGTCACGCATCCATCGGATTCCCACGACCTTGACCAGGTCGTCGGTCCACCTTGTTGGAGGCCTTCCAACGCTGCGTCTTCGGTACGTGGACGCCACTCCAGAACCTTCCGTCCCCATCGACCATCTGTTCTACGTGCAATGTGCCCTGCCCATTGCCACTTAAGTTTGGCGACTCTTCGGTAATCAAAATCTTGCAAATTAAATTTGATCGTTTTCCTGGTTACCGATTGAGATGTTTAGCATGCATGTGTAAATCAGAAGACAATGCAAAATTATTGGAGGAGCTGATCTGATGATGGATGAATAGATGAAAAGAAAAGATGGACGGATTGTGTGAGAAGTGATATGAAAGAAAAGGGAGTTAGTGATAGCGTGACGAGTGACAGGACAGAATGGAAGAAAAAAACGTGTTGCACCGACCCCAAATAACACGGGACAAGGGCAGGAAGATGATGATGATCTGATGATGGTCCCGGAAGGCGGTCATAGGAACTCAGATGACCTTATTGTGTTTGGGCTTTTGTTCGAATGTTCTTGACTCGTCAAGAACATTTGTAAGTATATACCGCACTATAGAAGCTTGCTATAAAAAAATATTTACGTTGAAAACTTGTTTACATTTCAGCCTAATAGGTGGTTCAGACTACAAGTTGATCTACAGGCACTACGCGACGTTATACTTTGTATTCTGTGTGGATTCTTCGGAGAGCGAGCTTGGAATACTGGATCTGATCCAGGTGAGAACACAGATATTATTGATCAAGTTTCATTCATAGATCACTCGGCTAAAGAATTACTTCAACCCCCAGAAATAAAACAATTGTTAGTTTTCTAAAAAAAATTCATCTTCATCATCATATCAATCGAAAAACGTCCCGGTCCACTGTTGGACATAGGCCTCCCTCAAGTGCCGCCATAACAAAGAGATTAAATAGATACAATAGAGCGGCCATCAGAAGAAATTTCTTAAAAAAACTGTCATCCTATGCTTCAGTGAAGACGAAAAATATTTACGAAAATAAACTGGAGTTAGGTCCAGTCGTTTTGCCATAATACGATTTATAATGGTGCATTGAGCAACTCGGCATATTTCTCCAAAAAATATATACTTTTGGTGCGTATAGCGGACACAAACGCGACTTGACAGGTACAGGTGACAGCGACTTGTTACTACTTTAGTAACAAGTCTCGGATTAGAATTTTGTTCGCTATGTCCTATCTATTGGTAGTATATGTTTATGTCTTTGCGCCATAACGAGTACCGATCCTATGCGTCTAGTATCTCACGATCCTTTACCAAGTCATTGGTCTACCTTGTAGGAAGCCTCCTAACGAGGTCGCCACTCCATAACCTTTCGGCACCATTAGACCATCTGTTATGCGAGCAATGTGCCCTGCCCACTGCCACGTCTGGTGTTTCTTTGGGCTAAATAAAATTAGCCATGTCTATTTAGTTAGTTAAATGCTCTAGGGTTCCCTCTCCTCGAGAGGAGTCCCAGCAGTGGTAACAATATAAGGCTGATTATGCTTTGCTATGCTCCAGGGTCTTCTTCTTCTTCTTCATGCCCTTATCCCGTTTTATTTGGGGTCGGCGCAACACGTTTTTTTCTTCCATTCTGTCCTGTCACACGTCACGCTATCATCAACTCCTTTTTCTTTCATATCACTTCTCACACAATCCATCCATCTTTTCTTTGGTCTCCCTCTCCCCTTCCATCCATCCACATTTAAACTCATAACTTTTTTAGCAATATGCGTTTCATCTCTCCTTTTCACATGTCCATACCAAGACAAACGATTCCCTTTCAACTTTTTAGTCACTGGCGCTACTTTCAAACTTCCCCTAATATACTAATTTCTCACTTTATCCATTCTCGTCACACCACACATCCATGTTAACATTCTCATCTCCGCTACATGCATTTTTTTTTCATCCGTCTTTTTCACAGCCCAACATTCTGATCCATACAGTATGCTATGCTCCAGGGTAATCGCGAAATTAAAATTTTCGTATGTTTTTCGTAATTTGTGGTTCAGTATCGGACAGGAAGGTAAAAAAATATATATTTGCGGTAATGACATATATGTATTTTCACAATTATACTCATTAAAACCATTAACATAACTCTCTCACTTAGAGAAGAGCTAAAATGTATAATTTTAACAAAAACTTGACGTTTTACCTTTTCTCTTTACCAGGTATTCGTAGAAACCCTAGATAAATGTTTCGAGAACGTCTGCGAGCTGGATCTGATCTTCCACGCAGACGCCGCACACCAGGTCCTGGATGAACTGGTCATGGGCGGTATGGTACTGCAGACCAATATGGCGGACATTCTTTGCAGGCTACAGGAACAGAATAAAATGCAGAAGGCAGAGGTTAGTGTGAGAGTTTATAGAGATTATAAGCAGTATCACTAGTTTGGTAAAGGTAAATAAATAGTTGGTAACGGTAAATTGATAGTTGGTAACGGTAAATAAATATTTGGTAACGGTAAATAGTCGGTTAACTTAAATAATTAGTTTGTAAATGGAAAATAAATAAATAATCATAATAATCGTTTAATTTAGAAAATAGTTGGTATGCTTATATTAAGCTCAAACACCGATATCGCTCAATGAGTGCAAAAATAGTGCATGCCTTGTGGTTATTTAGGCCTACTATCCCCGGACGCATAGCTTCTTAGACGCGTATTCGTCACTATACGCTTGGCGTAAGCCTGCTCAGTTACATACAAAACTATGAAATTGTCGACAAAGCGGCAACGTCGTGGCAGCAGCGTAAGCAGGTGTACAACAAGCGTATAATGACGAATACACGTCTATGAAGCTATGCGTTTGTGGATGTGGCTTTAAAATAGTTACACTTTTTTTTTTTATTGATATATATACTCTATATTATACACCATAAAAACAATTACAGTAGGAGCTTAAAATTAACAGGAGCTTATGATTAATTAATTATATTTTTATTATTTTATTAGCTTTTGCCCGCGCGGCTTCGCTACTCCGCCCTACTATACCCCTACTCTACCTTACTCTATTCTACCCTAATCTACCCTATTCTACCCTACTCTACCCTAATCTACCCTACTCTACTCTACCCTTCTCTACACTACTCTACCCTTTTTTTCTTTAAGAACCTTCTCCTCACAATAACAATCACAACAAAAAAAGAATAAGCGAAATCGGTCCAGGCGTTATTGAGTTATGCGCTTACCAACACATTTTGCGATTCATTTTTATATTATAGATTTCTAACTTCACAACGCGATGTGGCCAAGTACACTAAGCGTATAATGACACAAGCCTGTGCTTTCATTACTAGATAACTGATAAACAAACTAAGCATACTGTATGTATTTCTAAATACATACATATTATAGAAAAATTACATGTAGACACAGAACAAATGATCGTGCTCATCACAAAACACTTGTCTTGGGTGGGAATCAAAGCCCACGATCTCCGTCATAGCAGGGTCACTAACCACTAGACCAACAACCCAGTCATAGAGTAATTGCGATGTATGTACTTCGCTATTCATACTTCCTTGTGGTCTTTGGCTTATCCGGCTTAAGTTCGCTTATTCGGCGCGAGGCAGGGGGACGGGGCGCTTACCTTTCAGCTTAACTGTTCTGTGTTATGCCCAAATGAACTATCTAAATACAAGCAGATACCTACTTACCAGTGGCGTAGCTACTAAGGGGCCAGGCGGGGCAGTGTCACGGGGCCCTCAAGCTCGGGGGCCCCTAAAACCTGATTAACAAACCGCTTATTGAAAGAACGAAAAATTTTATGAAAAATATTTTGTTGATAGTGAATCAGATTGACCACTGCAGTATTGGTTGAAAAACTTAGTCATGAAGATTCGGTAGCTAAGTTGTGAAAGATATCATTGTCATATTAACGACGATTATATCTTCATATCATTGATAAATCTTATAACTTGGGAGTAGCGTTGCATTTTTGAAATTATGTATAAAAATATTTTTTAAATATATTAATGAAGCCTGAACAATTTAGGCAATTTAGGCCCCGGTTTGTTTTTGCCCCAGGGCCCTTGGCCACCTAGCTACGCCACTGCTACTTACCTCTCTGAAAGATTATTATTATTATATTATATTATGTATTATTATCCACTGAACAGTTATAACTTTTTTATTGCTCCATTTTTGCACAAAAAAGTTGACAGATGCTTGTCTCAAACGGATGGCACTCTTGCTCGCACTGGTCCCAAACGGTCCGAGATATCTCGTCCGTGAGCGGTGTCTATGAGTGCGTTGTTCGAGCGCACTTTGTGTGTGGTGGATTAACTTCTATATCTATCTCTCTTTAGTGTTGATTGCAATATTTGCATTATTGTAGCATCCATTAATATTGTTATGTCGAAAGGCAATGTTTTGTAATTGCATTACATCATTGTATTCTATACTATCTTGCTACTTTGTAACAATTACTTCTGTAACTGTAACTTCCCACAATACTCCCATACTATATGTGGAGGCTTGTAAATGGCTCATCATGATCTATCTTGTCGTTTATCTTGTATTGTTAGCTGTAAGCCACCCAAACAAAATAAAATAAAATAAATAAAATAATTATTGTCTTTAAACTCACTCACCATTTCATGAAATTAAGTGTATAATTCTCAGATCTCCCCACGACATAACAGGGTTATTTGTAAAACACTAACAACCTTGCAGGATTGTATCACTACCATCATAAACAACAACTTTTGTTCTATGACTTTTTACAAAACATAATTCATTTACCAAAAATAAACTCTCAAGATTTCGTTGTTCACTCTAACACATTTCAAATCTGTATTTTGCTATACCTACCTACGTCTGTTTGACGCGACGCAAGCGCATCAAGCACTCTTACCGCCCAATCTCCGCTCCCCTCCGCTATTGTACTATCGCTTGCTTCTCATACACTTCGTAATATTTAGAACGTTCAATATTTTTGTATGAAAATATGAACTATAATGTGATAAATTTTAAATAGAATAAATGTGTTGGTTTATGATGTTAGTAACGTAGTCCTGAGAGGTTGCCAGCGTTTTAAAAATAACCTTGTATACAGAGGCGTAGGTACCGCCGTATCTGCCGTATCAATGATACGGGGCCCCCGAGCTACAGGGGCCCAAACATATGCCTAAATTCGTAACATGTTATTCACAATCTTAAATTCTCATACTGATAAAAAGCTAGAAGTGACTGAATAATGACTGCATGATACTCTGTAAAGAGTTTTTAGCCTTTTAGAATAACATATAGACGACAATAAAAACTCATCCTATTTTAGTAGGATTTTTAGTAGGTTACCTTCTGAATGATCCTTTCAAAAGTATTTGATATGGGGTCCTATTAGGACTAGCTACGCCGCTGCTTGTATATAAACAGTATTTCTTGATTATTTATCTGTTGTCTTATCTATCACAGGCTGGTATATCAGCAGCTCCGGCGCGAGCGGTCTCTGCAGTGAAGAGTATGAACCTGCCTCAGCAGCTGCGCGACATGAAGCTGCCCGACCTTCCGCAGGCTATCAAGGTGAGGGTGTGATGATGATCAGGGATTTGTGGTGATAGAATTGAACTATGGTTCGCATATAACTGATGGTTGGTTTTGTTACCGAATGCACATGGGGGTCGTTCTTTTTTTTAAGGAATTGTTATGGAGTGGTATTTTACCACTCTGTCACGATTTCTTTATTCTACTGAATTGTTACAGAGTTGTATTTTACCACTCATTCGAGCAAATTTATAAAAAAGGGAAGTATTATTACCCAATTTAAAGCCCTATAATAAAAATATAATTTTTTTACATACTTTAAATAAGAAATTGGTAAATATACGATCTTGGTAAAAAAGAAAGAACGACTCATTTACTTTTATTATTTAGTGTGCGCATGATTCAGTATTTAATGGTCCTGTTTATAGTACCTCATACTGCCTCAATTTGTATTATTTTGGTATATTTTGCATATCATACACTAAAACAGACCCAAAATATAATTTTTTTCTTGTAATTTTAATTATTTAAGTTAACAAACAAACAAAATATAATCGAAATTTCTAGGCGCTTTTCTTTTTTTAATTTATTTTGTTTATTTTTTATCCAAACCGCGTTCCAGGATTTTCCGGTGTCGCTGTATCAATAGGTAGAATTTAGACAAAATTTATCAGATATGCAAAATGTGTATCACATTTTTCATGTGAGCCTTTTGATTGAGGGGATAACTGACAGCAAACTCAAGCTAGAACACTCAAAATACGACAAAAACGACATATTTTACTAACACACAAAATTACGTACCTATACGGACGCTTTTTTTACCTACAATCAATTTTTTACCTCTAAAAATAATGAAAAAATATATCTTATTTTAAGTTTAGTAGTTAAATACAAATTTCAATTTAAGAGCTTTAAATTGGGTAATAACAATAATGTTTTACTTAATTTTTTTTATTTGCGTAACAGAGTGGTAAAAAAACGTGACAGAGGTTCACGTTTTTTTTGTACTGATAAATTGTGGGTAAAAAAAGAGTTTCCCTCAAACATAACACTCAAAATTAACCAGTATCAATAAAAACATCTTAAAACAATTAAATTTTTTGTTTTTTTTTCTTATTTGTATGAAACTTTGGGGTTTACTTTTATAGAAATTGGTTCCAAGTAAACATGATCCCAGGATTAAAAGTATTCAAAGTCCTATACCAGGTTATATTTGTTACTCCTTTATGCTACTGTTGGACTAAAAAGTCGATAATTATGCGCATCCCTAATGGCGCCGCGCATAATCATCTTTGGCATTCGAATATGGAATTGCGCGCCCTTTTCACGGTGTTATACTTTTTGAATAGTTTGAAGTTGTAATTAAATATATTAATAATAATATTCCACAACTATCACACAACGCCGTCTAGCCTCAAGCTAAGCAGAGCTTGTGTTATGGGTACTAGACAACTGATAAACATACTTATATATCTAAATACATACATATTATAGATAATTGACACCCAGACACAGAACAAATGATTATGCTCATCACATAAACATTTGTCCTGGGTGGGAATCGAACCCACGAACTCTATAGCAGTCAGGGACACTAACCACTAGACCAACAGGCCAGTCATATTATAAGTTAACATGACGATTATCTCTATTACTACAAACGGCTGAACAGATTGGGAACAAATTCCTTAGGGCCGAAACCTGCGGGGTGCATGCATTGGCTTTGGAAAGGGAAACCTGAGGTCTTGAAACGCTTGACAAAGAATATGCATAGGAGTAGAGAGTTAGTCAGTAGTCCACGAGAAGTAGAGCAGGTGAAATCAATGCATGATTTCACACCTAAATAAAAGGTGGTCAGTTAAAGTTTCGCTCCACCCCGAACAAGAGTTGACGGTGTGTTGTGTTCCACCCTCGCTTCAAGATGTCAGCGAGCCCTAGCCTGTGCCGCAGGGTCGAAGCCTGCTGAGGCCATGGGTTCGCGCCCTAGAATACAAGGCAACGAAAACCCATTGGTTTTAGTCACTAAAAGTCTGAAACGCCTTCCCGTTCCGCCCAAGGACGGGAAATGTCATTGGATGATTTTCCACCTACAGAAAAACCCCCAACAGGAGTTATTTCAATCTGGTTCACCCAAAAAAAGTCTTGTAATCACCGCATTTCCTGAAAAAATAATAAATACTAGTTTAATGAAGTTTGAAACTTGAACACTTTTTGAAAACTTTTACTCGATAACTCAACAATAACTAACTCTGGTCTTATTAAACCAGTTGTACAAAAACTTTGGATTTTATTTATATACTAGCGACCCGCCCCGGCTTCGCTCGGGTGTAATATTATACATACATATGAACCTTCCTCTTGAATCACTCTATCTATTAAAAACAACCGCATCAAAATCCGTTGCGTAGTTTTAAAGATTTAAGCGTACATAGGGATATAGGGACAGAAAAAGCGACTTTGTTTTATACTATGACTACATAGTATAAAACAAAGTCGCTTGTTTATTAAGTAATTAATAAGTAATATATCGCTAATTTATCAGGAAAATATAATTTAATTAAGTATCAATAAGATTAGTATAAATTCTTAAAGTGTAACAAAATAACGAAAAAATAAAACACAATTAAAAGTCTGCAATTTCTTGGTGATAAATACAAAGAATATGAAATGATTTTCTAAAATGCTCCCTCTAAAATGCACCCTCTAAAATGCTCCCTCTAAAATGCTCCCTCTAAAATGCTCCCTCTAAAATGCTCCCTCTAAAATGATTAAACGGCCCGAAGTTTGTGTAGAGAAACTTACTTTCCCGAGGGCAAAGTCGCTAGCAATGAAAAAATTTGAATTCAAATACCACTACAACTCATAATCTAAAACGTTATCCTGTGTATCTCACTCAACTGCACCAGCCCAACTGATTAGAATATTTAATGAACAAATTAACTGAACTGATAATGTTGAGAACATTATTTGTTTAAGTATTAAGATTGTTAGCATGTAGAATGTAAACCAATTGGAATTGTTGTCTGTTAGATAACATTGTATAATAATAATATTCTACAACTATCACACAACGCCGTTTAGTCCCAAGCTAAGCAGAGCTTGTGTTATGGGTACTAGACAACTGATAAACATACTTGTATATTTCTAAATACATATGACTACATAGTATAAAACAAAGTCGCTTTTTCTGTCCCTATATCCCTATGTACGCTTAAATCTTTAAAACTGCGCACCGGATTTTGATCCGTTTTTTTTAAATAGATAGAGTGTTTTAAAAGAGGAACTTTTATATGTATAATATTGCACCCGAGCGATGCCGGGGCGGGTCGCTAGTTATACATAAATTACACCCAGAGATAGAACAAATGATCATGTTCATCACATAAACATTTGTCCTGAGTGGGAATCGAACCCGCGACCTGCATAGCAGTCAGGGCCACTAACCACTAGACCAACAGGCCAGTTAAAATAGCATAATCAGCCTTTTAATGTTCCCACTGCTGGGACTCAGGCCTCCTCTCTAGGAGAGGGAATGGGCCGAAATCCACCACGCGGGCCCAGTGCGGGTTGGCGAATGTCACATGTCTGCGAATTTTTGGTTCTAGGACATGCCGGTTTCCACACGATGTTTTCCTACAACTAGTCAGTCGCGGCCGTTACCACTCGGCCACCACTGCTCTTTTGAACTGCTGTGTTGTATTTATTACAGTTCAATTAAAGTAGAGAGATAAGGGTCTATTTAAAATAACATAAGCATAATAGAATCTTATAATGTTTCCACTAGTAGGACTCATTGGGCACGCTATAATTATGGCGGTAGCCACTTCTCGAAGACAGTTCTTTGAGGAGTGATTGCAAAGACCTTCAGTCGTCACCTTCCGCATGACGTAGGTTCACATCGGACATGGCAAGTTCGGGAGGTTCCTGCATCGGATTCGAGCGGAAGAGACGCCCGGGTGGCGCCACTGTGCGGAACGCCCGGAGGACACGGTGGAGCACACAGTTGAGGTGTGCCCTGCTTGGGCGGAGCAACGGCGTGCCCTCGTGGGGGTGATCGGCGGCGGAGACCTCTCGCGCCGGGCCTTGGTTCAGGCCATGGTCCGGAGCGAGGAGGAGTGGCAGGCGGTCGCCTCCTTCTGCGAAGCAGTAATGCTAGCAAAGGAGGAGGCAGACCGCATCAGGCAACGGCGCCCCCGCCGCCGCCGCCGGGATTCCGATCCCGATTTCCAGCCACCGTAGACGCGGGCTCGCGGACAGCGAGCCATGGGTAGCTCGCTGTCCGATCGTCCGGTAACTGTCCGGACCGAGCCAAGGCGTCGACGGCGCGCACTGTTCCCGCGCGCCTCAAGGAGTTGTCAGCAACAGGAGGGGCCCATCTGGGTCGAAGCTTACCGGGGTCGGGGTTAAGGTTAAAGGAAACTAGAGCCCCGGTATGAAGGCTAGAAGGAACGGCGCGGGGTTTTTAGTCAGTAAGACTCTGACACTGTCTCCCGCTCCACCCAAGAGCGGGTTTCGTCAATGATGATTTTCCCCGTCGACAGAAAAAAAAAGCCTATTTCCTAAAATAGGTCAGTTTATCAGTTTTGTCATTTGGTGAATACTATTCAATTATTTTATTTACGATGTTTATTTTATGATTAGCAATCATAAAATAAACATTATGTACTTGACTTGGTTTCCAAATGTACTTATTAGAATATTTCTGCAAATTAGGTTAATTACTTTTAGATATCACTTATACATTGTGTAAAACGCGTGCGTTGCGTGACAGAATGGACTAAATACACCTCTGTCACACTTTTCTGCACTGATCGATTGTCAGTAAACAATGTTTAAATACGTATTTTGAATTGATTGATTTTAGTCACAAAGCAATCAGTTATATTCACCTGATGGTAAGAGATAATACATGGTCGATGTTGGGGTCTGCTTGCCTAGAAGTAATTCTTGCTTGATTTATGGGGCAAATATATGATTTTTGATGATTTTAAATTTTAAATCTCGTCGAAACGGCTAGTCCGTACATTTCGAAAAAAAAAATATATTTAACTTATACTATCTGCCTAATAATTTGGTAAACGAATAGGAAAAAACCATGAAAATCAGGCAAAAACCATTAGTCACCAATCTTTTGATGTACGGTTTTTATTCATATTGTGTTTAATAAATGAAGGACATAATTGTTATTCGAATATTCTTGATGTGCGGGGAGTGACGCTCTTTTGTTTGCTCAAGGTCACTGGCTTTTAGAGTCGCCTTAAAGACCCCTAGATTGTAGACAACAGGAAACACAGACTTCCATAGAAAATCCATTCCTGACTTCCTAAAATAACTAAAATACTCTCTCCTTTTCCAGGACCTGAAGTTCTGACCGATACAGCAGGGGGCATACCCCGCCACGCCGGTCGCCATAGCAACCAACATTCTAAACACCATCTACCCGCATAACGAGAAATATCAAAACCTACAACGACCTGCAGAAACTTACACTACAAAATTCTTTGGCTCTGAAACCCTAAGTACCAAATTCTCTGAAACATTCTCCGAGAATTACCAACAGACGGAGGGCGTTAATTTTCCTAATTATGAAAGTCATAATTCCAAAGATAAATCCGATGGATACCAAGATTTGAGTGGGACTACTGTCGAATATGATTATAGTGAAGTTAGGAAGAGGAAGAAGAAGAAGAAGGGGGGAAGGAAATAATATAGTGGGGGTTTAATACTGAGCTGGGATTTTAATGGAATATTGTAAATTATCAGCCTTTATTTATACAAAAATCGAGCCGAATGATTATTTTCAATACAGATTAGCTGGCTATGCATCTGCTATGATCTCTATCATCAGCCGAAAGACGTCCACTGCTGGACATAGGCCTCCCTCAACGTCGCTACAACGACCGGTCCTGTGCGTCACGCATCCATCGGATTTCCGCGAGGCTGGGCAGGCCTTCGGTCCACCTTGTTGGAAGCTTTGTTGGATGATCTCTATACTCTGTTCAAAATTACATTAGAAATTTAGAAAATCTTTTATTACTGTCCGTTCAATTGATTTTGACTTTTATTACGTTGGTGGCATGATAAATGGCGGCTGCAGTAAATAGTTGGTATTGTAACAACTTTTTTGCTTTTATTGCCATTCTGCCTACGAAATAGAAGTTAAAATCGGTTGAACAGACAGTAAAAAAGATTTCGCGAACAGGGTATAATGGAGGTGACGTCACATTTCAGTGTGATACTTATTCTGTTACTTGACAGTTTTAAAAATTTTGTAATTTAATATTGAACGGTTTTAAAAAATTCTTCCTAGTTTATGTCTAATTTTGGACAAAATTTATTTTTCACACCACCTGCTCGAAAATGTCAAATTATATGTCAAGCAACCTTAACTTAAAGTGAGTCATTAGTGACCGGGGCATAGAAATATATTATATCTATGGGCCGGGGGCACAGCCGGTCAATAATGTTGTACTGGATTTCATTATGACCCGCTGGTCAATAATGTGACTATTATTTTCTCACAGTAGGTGTAAAAAGTAGAGTATCCTCCTCTGGGCTAAAGGTGTCTTTGCCTTGGGCTAGCTTGAATCCCTCGCTGCATTCAGGATTCTTGTATTAACTCCCTCGCTTTGCTCGTGAGTTAAACCCCGAATCCTTCATTGCGCTCGAGATTCAATATGACGCCCGTGACATAAGACACAACTTTAGCCCCTCGGTGCATAATCTACTATTTGTTACAAGTTATAAAACAATTGAGAATCTATTTTTTTTTCGAGCGTGACCGAGTAAGTTTGGTCTGTCGTACCAAATTCGAGCGTGTGATAATGACTAATTACACTCAGTCTCGCTCGACCTTGGTACGGACGGACCAAATCCATCGTACCAAATTCGAGCATGTCTTAATACTATAGTAATCATTGGCTGGATTTTTTGTATAAATAAGGCTGTATGTATAAAGGATTTGGTGTTGTTCGTGAAACTTAAAAGTTCAATTTTTTTTTCGGTGGGTTAAAATCATCCAAATGACATCCCCGCCCTTTGGCGGAGCGGGAGATAGTGTCAGACTTTTACTGACTAAAAAACCCACTCCGTTCTTTCGTTGCCTTTCATACTGGGACCGAGCCTTCCTTTCAGAATCAGACCCTTGGCCCCAGTAGGCTTCGACCCTGCTGAGCCCCAATGTAGACATTTTTAGTTCGTAACTCAACCAGATTTATAGAAGACTTGTAGCGCATATCTTTGAGATGAGATGTAATGAGACAGGGGATCGATTCTCGTATTTTTAAGATGAATGTTGAATCATGACTTCTCTAATTTTGACCGGGTTGTGGACACAGAAAAGATGATCGCAAGTTGCTATTCACACAATTTAAATAAAACAAAAAATATATGGATGTGACAATTATGAGCATGCTCATATTTTGAGGCACGTCTATGCTCATCCATACCCATAATTCTAACGTCTTTCATCTTTTCTGTGGGTACAATAAAATAGAATAATGCTAATCGCTTTAATTCCTTCGAGATTTATAATTTTGACAACAAAACAAAAACCAAGAGAATCAGTCTCTTGGTTTTTGTTTTGGGGTAGAAAATCATCAGATCACTTCTCCCGCTCCGGGAGAAGCGGAAAGCGAAAGAGTGACAGACTTACTGACTATAACCCACCCTTGTTCCTTCAGTGTCACTTTGATATATCACACGGTGACTTTTAAACAAACCCGCAGGCTATTCTTATGGTTTCGAGAAAAATAGCTCTCTTTTAAAATGTAAAAAATATTGTCTCTGGGATCACTATAGAAATGTAATAGACAAAAATAAATGTATGTAAGTAGTTAAAAAAAAAGCTTATTATTATAGTGTTCGCGTTAAAAAGTTGCTGTCATTTAGCTTACGCGAATGTACTATAATTGTTATTATACACCACTATTTTATAATTAATACAAAAAAAATAGGGCTCTAAACGAACCTGTCATTGATCATATTTGTAAAAAAAAAACGAAATCCCAAAATTGTCCTCGAAAATTTTTCATAATTAGTAAATTCATATTTGAATCAATCGTTCATAACAATAGGGTAGTTTCCTGGGTCAAAATAACAACATTTTATTTAGTCCGTATTTTAGATTATAAAAAAATATTGGACACATATTTTTTTCTTTTGCCGATTAAAAAAAAACTATCAAAGATATAGCTCATTAAAGTTACGTGTGACGTCATCCCTCGCGAAAAAATGCAGCACGGCGTGACGTTACACGTAACTTTAATGGGCTATATCTTTGTCATTTTGTTGTTTAATTTACAAATAAAAAAATACGTGTCCCTTATTTTTGAATAATCTAAAAGACGGACTAATTACATTTTTTACGGCAACTAGCCTATTGCTACTAGAAAATACTATACGCAGTGTTTTTCGTGTTGATCGCCATTCTATCATTCATAATAGCCTGTACAATATTACCTTTTTTTTATAATGTATAGGCTCACGTTTGACCACTATCTCACCTGATGGTAAGCGATGACGTGGCCGACAATGGAACACGCTTGCCTAGAAGCAATCTATTCACTCTCGACTTAAAGACCCCTAGGTTATAGCTATCAGGAAACACAGACTCCGGCAAGGAATTCCACTCCTTAGCTGTACGCATAATGAATGTATTCCCAAAACGCTTTGTACGTATGGGTGGGATGTCCACCATGCACCGGTGGCGCAACGCCGTACGTCTTGTGGTCCGATGATGGAACGGACTTGGTGGAATTAAATTGTGTAGCTCTAGTGCACACTCCCCGAAATGCAAACGATAGAAAACGGACAAACAAGCAACTCGGCGTCGATGCTCAAGACTTTGGAGTTTTGACTTCACAAGTGCATCATTGCCTATGATCCGCTTGGCACGCCTTTCAATCGACTCCAGTGATCCTCTTGGCACGCCTTTCAATCGACTCCAGTGATCCTCTTGGCACGCCTTTCAATCGACTCCAGAGACCATAAATTGAGTGACATTTTGGGATATAAACAAACGCTAATAACTTTGCTGTTTATAAATATTATTTAACTAGCGACCCGCCCCGGCTTCGCTCGGGTAACAGTATTTCTCCACCATTTAATGGATGTTATTATACATATAAACCTTCCTCTTGAATCACTCTATCTATTAAAAGAAACCGCATCAAAATCCGTTGCGTAGTTTTAAAGATTTAAGCGTACATAGGGATATAGGGACAGAAAAAGCGACTTTTTTATACTATGTAGTGATGAGACTTTACTTATAATAACAAGACCTTTTCTAATAAGCTCTTCAAGTATTTGTACAAATTAAAAATTAGTGGTGTATAGATGCATTGATTATCGTGATTATTAAATTTAAAATAAGTATTTTAAAATCATTCCGTTTATCACTGCATGGAATTTGTGTAAATCTTATTTTACGGCTAACTCGGCGCCTGCGTGGCGATTAAGACTTAAATATAGCTTATTATCATATAATTATGTATTTAGGAAATAAGAAATATATATTTTATGTTACATGTAAATTTGTTTTATTTGTAGGGTGAGTAAAGGCTTATAGTCCCTTGAAAATCTGGTCGGAATTAAATGGACACGTACTCGTACCCACCTAGGCGGTAGTACGAGTATCTGTGCAATTAATTCCAGCCAGCTGTGCTCGGATAGAGCTCTGTTGGCATTTAAATCCATTTTCTTTGCGAAATATTGATTTATTTACATATTATAATGTACACTTTGAAGAATATTTACCCACCGGTTTTTCTGTGTAACAATTTTTCTAAAGATCAAGCCGTTTCGAAGGAGTAGGGAAAAGTTGCGAAATTGCTAAATATTTTTTTTTAGATAAAAGTATTAATCTCAAATCAAAAGTTTTTCAATTTTTTCTATAGCTGTTTAGAGGAGTATGCTTCAGAAAGTCAGTTTTACTGGCACGGCTGGCACCCAGAGTGACAATCCCTATCTTCAATCTCGTCGACTGGTTAATTGGATAAGTACAAAATTAAATAAAAAGATTACATATAGTATTTGTGGAGATTAGTATCGCCAAGTTATTTTTGTAAGCTACTTATTAGAGATATAAAATATATGTAAGCGCCATCTGTCTCTAATTATAAACAATTACTCAGATGGTGAATAATCAGATGACGTGAATAATCAGTGTTCGTGAATTAGCGCCATCTAGCTTCAATTTTAGACACCATTTTGACTTTGGTTTAAAAAGCGCGTATACTAGTACCGCTACTCACTACTAGATGGCAGCATATACGTATAAAATTTAGTTCTACTTTTCAATACTAGATATCAGTACTTATTTCAATTAAAAATAATCGTCTTTGTAGGTTTTATAAAATACTAAATCGTTTAAAGAGATTCTTTTTAATAGCTATAATACTTTTTTTTTTAGTCCTAGTAAATTAACCTCGTCTATATGTGGATAGATTATCTCTACTCTCCTACTAGCCAAAATCTTTTTATCCATGAACGAAAGATCTACGAACTCATCATGATTTCAGCAAAAAACGTTCCGTCTCAAGTGTTATTGTACAACATAAATCTTCCTCCTTATTGCCACATAATTGCGGCTTGGAACGGAACCAAACACCTGGTGTTGATGTTGATACGTTTAAATTACACTTAAACCTTCAAAAACACCGCAACGATACGTGCAATTAATTTGGCGATGTTTTATGTCATTTTGCGGCGCCATATTAATGAATTAAGTGGGTCATATTAACACAAGCAGGATTGTCATTGCTTCTGAACTTTGTAATAGTGGTGATAGATCATTTATATACCGCTGCTCGTTATCGGGCGTGATGCATTGGAAAATTGTAAACGAAAGATTGTAAAATGTCGCGAAAAATTGTAATTTATACCGCGTACATTGAAGGAATGGAACAATTTGCCTGCTGCGGTCTTCCCGTCCGATTATAATTTAGGTGTCTTTAAGGCTAGAGTGAATAGGCTCTTAAACTAGTGCCCCTCACCATCAACGGTCGCATCACTGCTTACCATCAGGTGGGATCGCAGTCAAAAACTAGTATAAAACAGATAAAAAAATTTAACTAAATTTTACTAAATAAGACACGAAATCTAATTAATTTAGATGTGACTAATCGTGTAGGTACAAAACAATTATTTCATAATATTAAATCGAGCATTTATTAATAGAGATTTATCTGCATTTTTCGGTGACATACTTACATTATCTAATAGCATTATGCTGAGGTCAGGTAGGTGCAGTTTTGGCGCCAATAAGATTTTTGATCAATTGTTTTTTTATTTGTTGTTTTTTTTAAATGATTTTTCTTTTTTTTATATTATGTAACCTTCCCTAAAATTTCACCATGCGGCTGTATTTGTCTATTATAAGACGTTTGAAAGTATTAGCACTTGTGATGTGCTACCAACATAGTGTGTCAATTCCCAATTTATTAACCTACAATTAGGATAACTAATTGTATTTTTTAATTTATTTATAAACCATTGCTTGACTGTATCCCACCTAAGGTAAGCAGTGATGCAATCGTTGATTGGTGAGGCGCACTAGTTTATTCACTCTAGATTATTCTAATTTCTAGACATTATTGGGCATTTAATTAAAGTTTCAGTGCTTGAATTATTATCACAGTAACTTAATTTTCTAATTAGGGTGTTTATGTGTGAGCATTATTCTAATTACTTGTTATATCATCATGTTGTATAAGTATACATACTTTCTATCCAACGGTAGTCCTAGAACCAAAAATTCGAAAACATGTGACATTCACCAACCCGCATCGGGCCCGCGTGGTGGATTACGGCCCATTCCCTCTCCTAGAGAGGAGGCCTGAGTCCCAGCAGTGGGAACATTAAAAGGCTGATTAGCTATGCTACAATTAGGATAACTAATTAATTTCTTAAAAACACTACCTACTTAAGTTTTTTTTAAATAAAGTTTCAATGCAGTGTATGATTGTAACTTAATTGTATAATTGGGGTGTAGTTAGAAGGGTGTGTTGTGTATTATTCCAGACTAGCTTTTGCCAGCGGCTTCGCCCGCGTACATAAAATATAGCCTATGTCACTCAAGAATAAAGCAGCTTTCTATCGGTAAAAAAATTTTAGCAATCGGACCAGTACTTCCAGAGATTACCCCCTACATACAAACTTAAAAATTTTACCTCTTTATAATATTAGTATAGATACATGTTGTAGCTCTATTTTTTTGTTATTTATCTGTTTTCTTTCTATCACAAGCCAGTACATATCAGTGGCTCCGGCGCGCGCGGTGTATAATTCCCATACCTTCTTAAGATAAGTTAATGAAAAGGTTGAATTTATCAAAAGAATTGACCGCAAAGTCTACAACTTAAAGTGGAACTTTTATTTTATTCAATTCTTTGTCCGGCATAATTATAAAAAGCCTTATATTTATTGAACAACATAATAGTTGGTAATGTGTGTTGTTGTGGACTGTGGTCAACAGACGGACGTCACGAATTGGGTCACTCCTTCCGGAAAGAAAGTTTGTTTTGTGGTCAAGCTAAGGATTACATTTTTGGGGTTCTGTCTATATTATTTTATTTTTTTATTATGTACCTATAGGCTCACGTTTGACCACTATCTCACCTGATGGTAAGCAATGATGTGGCCGACGATGGAACACGCTTGCCTAGAAGCAATCTATTCACTCTTGACTTAAACCCCAAGGTTATAGCTATCAGGAAACACAGACTCCGGCAGGGAATTCCACTCCTTAACGCTCCCTCTTATTTTACCTATAAGAGGGAGCGTTTTCTCTGAAGCAGAGGAGAAGAGCAGTGAAAACTAGCCAGTGTTCTCTATTGACGTGGAGCAGGGTTTACCTGCTCTCCGCGTCATACCTTTCGTGTAACTCCGTTCTGTCCGACTGAACTGGCCATCTGCGGGGGTTACAGGGTTAAAGGGACAGAATGGAAGAAAAAAACGTGTTGCGCCGACCACAAATAAAACGGGACAAGGGCAGGAAGAAGAGACACTGTTTTTTTTTCGGTGGGTAAAAATCATCCAGATGACATCCCCCCCCCGCCCTTGAGCGGAGCGGGCGATAGTGTCAGACTCTTACTGACTAAATAACCCACCCCGATCGGCCTCCTCCTTTGCTGCATTACTGCTTTGCAGGAGGAGGCGACCGATCCCGATTTCCGGCCACCATAGACGCGGGCTCGCGGTCGGCGAGCCATGGTTAGCTCGCTGTCCGACCGTCCGGTACCTAAGTGTCCTGACCGCGCCCAAGACGTCGACTGCGCGCACTGTTCCCGTGCGCCTCAAGGAGTTGTCAGCAACAGGAGAGGCCCAGCTGGGTCGAAGCCTACTGGGGCCAGGGTTATCCGAAAGGAAACTCGAGCCCCGCCCCGGTATGAAGAGGCTAGAAGGAACGGGGTGGGTTTTTAGTCAGTAAGAGTCTGACACTATCTCCCGCGCCACCCAAGAGCGGGGGTTGTCAATAAAAAAATGCCTCACTCTGCCCAGCCTCACGTGTCAGAATTTTATTGACCAATGATTATTTTGAATAATCCTTAGCAGTCCAACCACCATAGGATTACCATAAAAAATCATCCAAAGATCTCTAAAAATCACCTGCCAACAACACAACGCGACCGTGGTCTCCTAATGACGGTGTAACGCAACAAATTGATGTGTAATTACATCTGCCGCCGACAGATGTCGCTGTGGTCAGCAATCTGGAGCAGATAAGTACGAGGATCACGCAAATTAGGAGGGCTTGGACATACAAAAGAATGATATTTTCTTTATTTTACAACTAGTTGTTGCCCGCGGCTTCGCACGCATATACAACATTATTTTTAGTATATGCGAATCCTGAAACTCGTGTCTAGTATTTTTATGTAAAGAATCTATGTACCAAATTTCATAACAGTATCATGAAAAATCACAAAGTTATAAGTTTTTTATGTTCCTGGTTATCTGCAGAAATAGATGGTCATCGGGCCATCCAAGCGACTGAGGGTTTGTTTTGTTTCCATGCACACCCAACTGTACGCTGGCATCTACTGCCCGCTATGACCTGCCGTGACGTGAGAAATATTTTTGGGAAAAAATTAACATGGTGTAAAACAAAAGAAGAAGGAATCAGAAAAAAGATGCGTGATGCCCAAGAAGTCGACGGCGCGCACTGTTTCCGCGCGCTTCAAGGAGTTGTCAGCGACAGGAGGGGCCCAGCTGGGTCGAAGCTTACTGGAGCCAGGGTTATCCGAAAGGATAACTCGAGCCCCGGTATGAAGAGGCTAGAAGGAACGGGGTGGGTTTTTAGTCAGTAAGAGTCTGACACTATCTCCCGCTACACCCAAGACATTAGATGATTTATGCCCACAGTAAAAATAAAAAAAGACGATTTTCACGTATTAATTAGCTTCGTCCGCGTGAAGGTATAAGAAGTCATCATCATCATTTCACCCGAAAGACGTCCACTGCCCTGGTCAGGGTCGCGGGGATCCAATGGATGCGAGACGCACAGGACCGGTCGTTGTGGCGACGCTTGGGGGAGGTCTGTGTTCAATAGTGAAATATGGCTCGTATTGTAAAGTTATTTTAGTGGTAGATAGCCATTTATGATGAACATGACCTTTTGTTCTGTGTCTGGGTGTCATTTATCTATATATGTATGTATTTAGAAATATATAAGTACCTATGTTTATCAGTTGTCTAGTACCAATAACACAAGCTCTGCTTAGCTTAGGACTAGACGGCGTTGTGTGATAGTTGTGGAATATTATATTATATTATATATTATTTATCGACGAAGACTGTAGACTATAATATTTTAACACTAGACTATAATATCAGAAACTAAGCACGCAGGTGAAACCGCGTGGGACAACTAGTATTGAATAAAAAAAAAAGATAAACCAATCTTTTAAAACGTACACAAAACAAACCGCCCACTTGGACCAGAATTAATTTATCACAATAATTGCCAGCTACAAAAAAAAGAACCAAAAAGTGCAATATTTTACCCAAAAAAGTCACCTCCTTTGTAGTATTTTGTCACTTTGCGACCACCCAAGCTTAAAGTTTGCCGCGCGGGTTCCCTCGTGATATATGGTCGAGTCGTACAGGTACCTACGATCCTATTGATGTCTCAAGGTGCCGCCTCAAGCCTCAAAAGTCACCGAAAAACGATAAATTTTGATACCTTTGTTATAAATACGTCAAAATATTTGATTCGGTCTCAATTGTGCGTTAATGCGATTATTTTTAAAGAGTTTTGGTTGTTTGGTTGGGAAACTAGAAATAGGATTTTTTTATTGACTAGCTTTTGCTCGTGGCTTCGCCTGTATATTACATAAAATATAGCCTATGACACTCAGGAATAAAACAGCTTTATATCGGTGAAAAAAATTAGCATTCGAACCAGTACTTTCAGACATTACCTCAAACAAAATAAAAAAAATAAACTTTACTTCTTTATAATATTAGTGTTGTAGATAGGTTCGCGTTTGACCACCGTCTCACCTGATGGTAAGCGATGATGCGCTCGGCGCAAGCGAAACGGTTATAACTTGGCTAGGGGGGCTGTTCATTCTTGACTTAAAGACCCCTAGGTTGTAGCTATCAGGAAACACAGACTCCAGCAGAGACAAAAAAAATTCTATGAGAGAATAAATCTAAAAGAATATTTTTGAGCAGTCGCAAAATTTTCAATTTGTTCACAAAATTCATTTAATATTTTTTTTTTTATAAGCAAAACGGTTGGAACAATTATTTGCCTGCTGCGGTCTTCTCGTCTAAATATAATTTAGGTCCCTTCAAGGCAAGAGTGAATAGGCTGTTAATAAACTAGTGCGCCTCACCATCAACGATTGCATCACTGCTTACCATCAGGTGGGATTTCAGCCAAGCATTGTTTCAATTATTACAATTTGCCTGCTGCGGGCTGCGGTCTTTACGTCCGATTATAATTTAGGTGTCTTCAAGGCTAGAGTGTGTATGCTCTTAATAAACTAGTGCGCCTCACCATCAACGATTGTATCACTGCTTACCATCAGGTGGGATCGCAGTCAAGCACTAGTTTGTATTATTTAAAAAAGTAACAAGCATATAACACCATACTTTCGACTTTATAATTAGGGTGTGTTTATTCCTATATACCTATGTGTATCTATTTCTTACATACTTAAACATATGTAGTTATCTATATATATAAAAATCAATGCCACTTTTCGTTGTTATTTTATAACTCAAGAACGGGCTCACCTATCCAAACCAAATTTTTAGGCTTTGTTCAAACTATTTAGTAGATGGTTTATGTGAAGTTTGGTAGGGTAGAGTAGGGTATAATAGGGTAGAGTAGTGCAGAGTAGAGTAGAGTAGTGTAGAGTAATGTAGGGTAGAGTAGAGTAGAGTAGGGTAGAGTAGGGAAGAGTAGGGTAGAGTAGAGTAGAGTAGAGTAGGGAAGAGCGGGAGCGAAGCCGCGCAGGCAAAAGCTAGTATAATATATGTAGCTACATATGACATTTCTATTCCCCACATTACTATTCCGATTCGTGATGACAAGCACCTTACATTCCATATCTCTCTCTAATTCCCACAAGAAAAAAAATATATTACCTAATAATTTCATGGCTCGAAAAAAAAATAAAAAGCAATAGATAATATAGAGTCATCGGGCCGACCATAGATTATATGAAGTCATCCCGCGGCTACAGATTGCGCCGCCATGATTATTTGGAGGGAAAAAATTCAATATGGCTGACATTATTGTAAGGTGACCATGAAGGATTAAGGGCTTGTTTCGGCCTTTTTATAGGATACAATAGATTTTATTTATGTTGTTAATGTTTACCGATCAATAGGCAATGTCCTTGTAGCTTTTCATCGATTTTTCGGGTCCTGTTTCCGATACAGCTGGATAAAACATTTTTGTTTAGTTTTTGAGATGTGAAAACATTGATGTACTTCTGCCGCTCGCGGTAGCTGGAAGAGTCAGATTTTTAGTGAACAAAACCACATCTATGTCCTTCAGTTGCCCTGTGAGTTCTAGGACTACAGGTTCTCTTTCAAAAATTCCTCGTAGCCCTAACGGGCATCGGCCCTGCTCGGCTCCTACAGTTTGCTGACATCTGTTTGAGGCTTGTGGAATGGAAAATGGAACTCAGTAGAGTTACACTCCATCGTCGACGACTCGCTGACAACGACTCGGGTTCGGTCTCTACCAGACGGCCGGACGTGGGACGGCGAACTACACATTGCTCGTCGTTCGTAAGCCTGCGCTTACGGTGGCTGGGGTTCGCCTTGTGACTCCTAACGCCGGGAAATTTTGTCTAACCCTACTTAAAACCTTTTCAATATCATATTTTAGTAAACGGAGTGGTAGACAGAAGTTAAAAATAATAATCAGATATCGGTGCAATGCGCTATTATTATTATTTTGAAGATAAGGGGCTATGCATCTCCCGTAGTGTAGGAGAAGTAGTCACTGCGACCTAAAAGATCTATTGTGACTCGCCACCATGTTAGAGTAACTCTTTTAGCCGGGAGGCTTCCAGGAAGTCTAGAAAACTTCTAGCTTTAAGAATTTTAATCTCCTCCGGGCGAATAATGTGTCGGCCCAGATGGATACTCCGTTTGTGGATAAGGGGTCCGCATTCACACAATAGGTGGTTAGGCGTCTTCCTCTCCTGATTACAGTACCGGCAAACATCAGTGTCACTCAGTTTCAAGTGAAATTGGTGTCTGTTTAATTTGCAGTGGCCGGTTAAGGCGCGGGCTATCGCACAGATGTTCGTCCTGCTAAGCTCAAGAAGCTCGGCAGTTCGTTTTTGTGAGTAGCCTTCTATAAGAGATTTAAATGCAATGCGCTAATAAAAGGTAAATAACGTGAGGAAATCTTTGCTATAGTCAGAAGTCTTAAACTTATACTTACTTAAAATTCGTTTTCTTTCATTCATTCCATTCATTCTCTCAAACATTCCCTTAACCTATGTAGCAAATCCCATAAAATTAATTTTAAAAAGTCAAAAGTCAAAAACGTTCATTTCAAATAGACCAATTACAGGCACTTTTGAATTGTCAAAATGTCGGTCAGTCAAACAAACAAGTGAAGCTAAATTGCACGTTCCAAAGAGTAGATCTCTATGGAGAAGAACATGCAAGAAACTCCATGGACACTCTTTTAAATCATATGTGTTACATATAGTGTTTGGTTACATATTTCTTACATATTTTAACATATTTTAACTTACCTACATATTTTAAACAGGAAAAACTAAAATATCTATTCCTCCCACCATAGCCCTTATATCCCATTATACCGAACAAGGCAGCCACCCTACATTTAATTTCGAAACCAAAAAAGGCCAAAATGAGCCCACAGATAATTATTATTTTACCTACTCCGAGTAAATTATATGTACGCCATAGTGGCTAGAAAATAGGCTAACTACCAACTTACCTTGGCCTTTCCACAGAAACATTATACTCAAAACTAGAGCTCAACAAATTCTGGTCCTATAAGTTATTAATTTCTTACCATTTTGGGCGAGAAAGAGACAGGAGTATCTATTAGCGTGTGTTAGAAAGAGACAGCGCATGTTTTTTTATTATGTCGGAGTGCATGGGCGGTGTGCTTTGGTGATTATTGTTTTTATACACAGGGTGTTCGCGTTTTGAAAAGTTAATTTTGTTGTTTTTCAGCGCTAGTTGCACGTCATTAAGATTCCAGTTAGTGCTAACTGATTCAGTTAAATGTGTTGGTTCTAGGAATGGGTTAATTAGAACTGTGGCGTGATTACGTTAGCAAAGTAACGCCTGTTGAAAATACAAAAGCAACACTTTAGGAATAAATTGTTTCTAATTACTTGGGAATTATACTGACGAAATATTATGTGAAACTCGTGTTTCCTGATAGCTACAACCTAGGGGTCTTTAAGTCAAGAGTGAATAGGTTACTTCTAGGCAAGCGTGCTCCATCGTCGACCACATCATCGCTTACTATCAGGTGAGATAGTGGTCAAACGCGAGCCTATCAATAGAAAAAATAAAAAAATATTGATTGTATTTTCAAACCATCCAAGGACTCACTTATACAACGTGTAACGTTAAATGCGCAAAACCTCAGACACCCCAAATGATTTTTAATCCGAATGACCTTATTATGTGAGAAAAAAAAATGAAAGGTTTTATGAGCAGTTTTAGTTTGTTTAAAATTCATATCTGCATTGAAATAAGACCTTTTATCATCCCGTGTATGAGAAATTGATTGGATCGCGTTTACGCACGTGATGGCTTGACCTATTCATAAATAGACAGGTCGAAGTTTTTCATGAAGATTTTTTTGAAAAATGTAACCTATATTAAAAAGTGGTTTAATTGATTCTGTTCGTTATTCTAAGCAAACTAATTTCAGGTTTTGCGCATTTAACGTTACACCTTGTATAGGTATACCAAAGTTTCATCCAAATCGGTCAAGCCTTTTTAGGATGAGTTATGTGACTAATACACGTACGGAAATGTTATACAGGGTTATTTGTAAAACACTGGCAACCTCTCAGAACTATATCACTAACATCATAAAGAACAACTTTTGTTCTATGACTTTTAAAAAATCGTAGGTATTTTAGTTTATCAGATTTTCATATAAAAATCCCAAAAACGTGGATGTTATTAAATGATTTTCACACCGCGAAAAAAAAAATAGAGATAAAGTTGGTTGTTTTTTTGTTTGTAGAAGGTAGTCTCTGAAAGTACTGGTCTAATTGTTAAAATTCTTTCACCGATAGAAAGCTGCTTTATTCCTGAGTGACATAGGCTATAATATTTTAAGTACGCGGGCCAAGCCTCGGGGAAAAGCTAGTAGGTATATAAAGATTAAACACGTCACAATATTTAGAGCACTCTGTATATAAGTTTCGAGTTCTAACAAATGTGATAATTTAGTTTCGGAGATCACGCACACATACATACAGACAGACGGAGTAATGATTTTATTTATAGGCCGGCATTATTATTAGGGTTCTTTGAATTGTAAGTGTTGTTAAAAAACCTTCGAAAAAAAAGCCTTCTGTCATCGTCATCATCATTTCAGCTGAAAGACGTCCACTGTTGGACATAGGCCTCTCCCAAGTGTCGCCATAACGACCAGCACTGCTCACCACATCGGTCCAACTTTTTTTTTAATTGATATAAACTTGTGCCTGACTGCGATCCCACCTGATGGTAAGCAGTGATGCAATCTGATGGTGAGGCGCACTAGTTTGTTAAGAGCCTATTCACTCTAGCCTTGAAGACACACAAATTATAACGTATGAGGCTTTCCACCGTTACGTCTTTACGTGGTCGCCAATTGAACCTTCCAGTCCCATCGACTATCTGTCCTGCAAGCAATGTGCCTGGAACTCTGCCACTGTTTGGTGATACTTCGGGCTGCGTTTTAAAACCGTTTTGTAGAAGTTAAACAATTTTTCATTTACAATAATTATTCTGAAGAGGTAGTTTGTTCTGTTGTTTTTTTTTATTTAACCTTTTGAACGCCAATCACTTGTATACAAGTTCAAGATTTTCGTGCCCTCAGCGCCACTACTTGATTAGAAGTAATAATAGTATAAAATAAATTAACGACTTTTACAAGACCTTTTATTTTGTTTTTATGGAAAATTGCCCCGTTATAAGCCATATTTTTAACTTTTTCACACATAATAAGTTCTTGTTTGTTTTATATTCAATAGAAACATTTGTTAGATAGTTTAACATAGAAACTATTTGTTGCGTGGCGCTGGAAGACACATCGCGTATTATATAGATGGGCGTCGAAGAGGTAGGAGGTTATTGCCTTGACGCAAATCATTGACGTGGTTCAGGAGGCTGCCCAGCTTAAGTGGGACTGGGCTGGACATGTCTGTCGCATGCCGATCGAGCGGTGGGCCAGGAAAACGCAAAATTGGTGCCCTGACATCGCACGACGGGGTCGCGGCAGACCAAGGAGATGGCGGGACGACTTGGATGTCTTCCTTGGGAATTGGAAAGAAGTGGCTCAAAACCGGGAACATTGGAAGGAGTGCAGGGAGGCCTTTGCCCAGCAGTGGGACTGTATGGGCTAGATATAATAATACTCGTAATGTAGGAGGTAGTATTTGGAAGTACTGATCTGATTTCGAAATTTTTTTCACCGATAGAAAGCTGCTTTATTCCTAAATGACATAAGCTATATTTTATTAGGCGCGGGCAAAAGCTAGTCATGAATATAGTCGCTCAATAGTCACATAACTTACTGAGACCAATAAACCTATATTATGTATGTACTTAGAAATAAATAAGTATGTTTATCAGTTGTCTACTAATAACACAAACTCTGCCTAGCTTGGGACTAGATGGCGTTGTGTGTTAGTTATGGAATATATTATTACTAACTATTGACCGCGGTTTCGCTCGCGCTAAATTCGTTAAATGGTCCCATTTTAGGGAAGTGGGGGGTTTAGAAAGAGACCAGCCCCCCTAGCCAAGTTACAACCATTTCGCTTGCGTCAAACGTTTCGAGTTGACCTTGTCGCCAATTCTTTTGTTCTGACCACGTGACTGAGCGTTGAGACGACGTCGTTCCCGTACATTTGAAGCTTTCTACTAGCGTTAACTATTGCAGATTAGCAACTTGGCTAGGGGTACAGAAGTAGTCTATGTCACTCTCCATCCCTTCAACTATCTCCATTAAAAAAAATCAATTTGTCGCTCCGTTTTGCCGTGAAAGACGGACAAACAGACACACACACCTTCCCATTTATAATTTATGGATTCCTTATACTAAAATGTTTCCCGAAAGATGGTTTTACAAGAAATATAACATTATTATATCTACGGAACCAACCGCCTAACAAGTTTCTGAAACTCGTGGGATTTCCATAAAAACCGTGTACCGAGACTAATCGTCTTCACAGAGCGCTTTTATCTCTATTTTGTGCGGCTTATCATCAGGTTCTCTCCCGTAAAAGCAAGTGCAGGTAGCGTGGAGCTCTATGATATAATAGGGCGACAAGTTTCTGCTAGATTGTTCGATTTGACTTGACTGGCCTGTTGGTCTAGTGGTTAGTAGCCAGTGCCGTAACTATAGGGTGGCAAAGCTAGCAATATGCCACCCGAGGCCCGACGGGACCTCCAGTCTTAGAGGCCGCGAGTTCAGAAGAAGTAACACAACATATTTAAAAAACGTCGACGGCGCGCACTGTTCCCGCGCGCCTTAAGGAGTTGTCAGCAACAGCAGGGGCCCAGCAGGGTCGAAGCCTACTGGGGCCAGGGTTATCCGAAAGGAACTCGAGCTCCGGTATGGAGGCTAGAAGGAGCGGAGTGGGGTTTTTAGTCAGTAAGAGTCTGACACTATCTCCCGCTCCACCCAAGAGCACGGGTTGTCATAAGATGATTTTTGCCCACCGAAAAAAAAAAACTGTTATCTGGTACCTAACGACAGATTATGGGAATACGCAAAATTCGAAAAGCGACGGTACGGTACGGTATTTCACGCCGGAACAGCTACTCAACTTCTATAAAGCGCAAGTTAGATCGAGTATGGAGTACTGCTCTCATCTTTGGGATGGGTCAGCCAAATACCAGCTTGATGCACTAGAGTCGATTGAAAGGTGTGCCAAGAATATCGTGTTCCATCGTCGGCCACATTATCGCTTACCATCAGGTGAGATAGTGGTCAAACGTGAGCCTATACATTATAAAAAAAAAAACGGTTGTGACGTCGCGCGTCGATATAATAAAAATGTTTTTTTTTTTCATCATAAATTATTAATTTATTCTGCATACACTTTGTGCAGCTAAGGAGTGGAATTCCTTGCCGGAGTCTGTGTTTCCTGATAGATACAACATGGAGATCTTTAAGTCAAGAGTGAATAGGTTACATCTAGCAGGCGTGCTCCAATGTCGACCTCATCATCGCTTACCATTAGGTGAGATAGTGGTCAAACGGGAGCTTATCTATTTAAAAAAAATAACAGACAAAAAAGATCTGTGGCTCTCTTCTGGCTGGCTTATGTCTCGCGGTGGTTATTTTTCGGCTGACATGATGATCAAACCTGTCTAATGTTACAATATAAAACTCACCATTTATAAATTCCTTTAAATAATTTAACGATACCGACATCGCAGCCGCAAATTCAAAGATACTCATCAAAAATACATAACATAATTCACAAAATTAAGATTCTAAATATTTAAGCCCTCCAAAAAGGCCCGGTACCCAAAAAGTAAAATGTAATCCCCAGAAAAAAAAAAACTCAATTAAGTAAATGCATTTTAAAAAAGGCCGTGTGACATAAACAATCCTGAGGCTCCGTAACTTAATGACTTTGCTTAAAAAAAGAGTGTTCCTTTTTTAAACGGACCAATGAGAGGTCCCGATACTTAATGTCCTACTGAATTTTGAAATTGGAAACTTTAAAGTAAGGAATGGAGTCGTTTTGGAAATTTGTTTTTTGTTTTAGTTAGTTTGGTTATCTTTGGACTTGATTTTAGAAGCCATGTAAGGTTTAAGACGGTGTAAATTGAAGAATAATTTAAATATCTTTGTATATAGGTAGATATGTATGTATGTAAGTCTGTTAATAAACCTTTGTGGCTAGCATATCATAGTCGGCCTTAGAATGTCCATACTGTTGGGACTCAGGCCTTTTCTCTGTCCTGCAAGCACGGGATCCTGCACCTTTTCTGCGGGATTGGGAATGCGATGCGATTATATTACTTTACAAACTTAAAGTCTATGCGAAGCAAGCGATAGTACCTACCTACAATAGCGGAGGGGAGTGGGTACAATACAGAGTTGAAAATAATGTGCTAGATAGAACAACGAAATCTTGAAGGTTTGTCTTACTAAATATATTATGTTTAATAAAAAGTCATACAAACAAAAGTTGTTGCGTATAATGTTAGTAACATGGTCCTGCAAGGTTGTTAGTGTTTTACAAATAACCCTGTACAGTGATTGTGGCGTACCCAAAGCTATGAACATCCTTACCTAGCTGTTAATCGAACTCACAACTAAGAGAAATTACTGAGACATTTCAACTTCCAAACTAAAGGACTGTCATTGAAAAATGCCCTACTCAACCGTATCAGAATTCAAACAAACATTTGAACTTAAAAGACAAAGCAATCAGAATGGCCGTCAGTAGGTATCTATGGTCGCATTCAGTAAAAATTGCCATAATTAAAATTTGTTTAGAAAAACACGGAATGCACCCGTAACAATGGGCCATTAGGCGCGTTGATAAACATCTACGGAAGAATAGTAACGACTTTTTTTGAATTTTGAATTTCGAATTTCGGAACGATTGTGTTTTTTTTTTGTAAAGTTGCCAGCTTGGCGTTTGGGAAGCGTCGGAGAGTTTTTAATGAAAACGAAATACATTTTTATTACGCTTTGTAAGATACGCTAAGGATTCCTTAGTTTAGTATTGTTTCAAGCAACTATACCGCTGAATTATACTTTTCTGGATGTTTGGTTTCTTGTTAAAAAAAGTTAATATGGGCAGAAAAGTCCTGAATGTGAATACAGGTAATTTTATATCTGATAGTAAGTAGGTATTTCTCTTGGAAATATTTTAGGTTTTACAGGAGCTAGAGCAGAAATAATAATAATTTTAAATATAAAATAACCATATTATTATTAGCTTTTGCCCATGGCATCGCCCGAGTGTATAAAATATAGCCTATGTCACTCGGAAATAAAGCAGCTTTCTATCGCTGAAAAAATTTTAGCAATCGGACCGGTACAGATTAACCTCCTATAAACAAAAAACAAACTTTATCTCTTTAAAATATTAGTGTAGATAATTAATTTGCTTTTTAGCCTTAAAAAAAAAACCTGGCTAAATGGTATGAAAGAGTAAACTACCTTGGAAAACCTCATCACCCTATTTTTATTTATTCCTTTATCTACTCGTACCACCATCCAGAAACCATATAACGACCATTGACAGAAAAAAAACGCATAAAAAATAACCATTTATTGTAACCAGCCAATAAATTGGAATTATTTAAATTTGAACATGGAACGTGGAACGCTGGCGCTAGCGGACCTCACACGTTGCTAATCCGCGCTATCGCCAATCAGTCACGTCGCGGATTTCGAGCGAGTCGCACGTCCTAACTAGGTCTGTTGTAAGTTAATTGGTTTTATTTAAATGAGGATATATTAATTTGTCTTCAAAGATGTTGTGCAAAAAGTTTTCGAGTAGGAATTTTGTTAAGATATAAGATAAAGAAAATAGGGTAAAAATTGTTTTGTGTTCAATATTTTGGCTACAAAATGGGTGCTGCGTACTAAATATGTGTCTGCTGCCAGGAACCAAGGCTACGGTGACTCTGGAACAAACCCGCAGCCCAAAGCCTAAGCTCCCGGATGACAAGATGGAGGTGTGCCTCGCTTGGGAGGAGAACCACCGTGTTCTCGTGGAAGCAATTGGCGATGGCGAACTTCTCACGCCGGTCCCTTTTATAGGTCCGGAGGAATGAGATGCGGTCCTTCCTTCTGCGAACCATTATGCTAGCAAAGGAGATGGCTACAACTGTAAGGAAACGGATATCCTCACGCCCTTGCCACCATGATAGGAGACTGCTCGTGTGTCGAAACTCGCAGGGCAATTCCAGGCCAACGAGGCACGGGCTTGCGGACGACAAGCAATGGGTAGCTCGCCGTCCGGCCTTCCGGTAAGGACCAGCCTGAGTCCTCGACGGCCCCTGACCCCTCTTGGCAACAACCTTGGGAGTCTTTCTAGTATTAATTATGCTGGCCAAATAGAATTCTGATCATAAAACTAATCTATCACTAAGTATCTCTCCTTTGATTACATAGCAATTATTTTAAAACCATGTTTTTCTGAACATTCGTAAACAAACATGAATAAGAAATAAGTTGGTGTATGTAAAAAACAACATTCTACGCCCGATGCTATTTTATCGATTTATCTAAACTTATTACCATACTAGCTTTTGCCCGCGGCTTCGCCTGCGTGAATGGCAAATTTTATTCCCAAGGAACATAATTCTTGGGATAAAAGAATCCTATGTTAGCTCATTGCTTCTAGGACATGGCCATCCCACATAACAGATGAAAGAGTTAGAATGGCCTTGTGGGCGGGGCAGGCGTGCCACAAAGTAGGGCAATGCTCATAGTTCAACTACCAACAGCAAACTTGCGATCTAAGTGTGTGTGGTCTGTTAGTTGTGTGATGCGCGTTCGTATTGGTTTATTGCCTGTAGCGGAGTTAAAGGGTGGGAGACAAGCGGCGACACTCGTTGTAGTACAATTCGGAGAGTATTTCCTTTCTAACCTCTTTCATGTTTTCTGCGGTCTATCCGTATGCCTGCGTATGGATTTTACCCAAGTTCTCGGACGGTTCCAATTTTCAGTGTTTTTGCGGCGTCTCCGCAGACCAGGTTCCACCTTCCATCCTGCGTCACATACCTTACCTGTTCGAACGGTATTGCCGTGGCCGAATACTGCGTCAGACAAGGAGAAGCAGGTATGAACTCACTTGAGGTCAGAAGAAAATATGACCAAATATTAACTTTGTGCAAAATCCTTCATGGGAAAACTGTTACACTAGAGCTGCATGCTGAGCTGTCTCAACTTTGTGCCCCAGTTAAGTACAGCCGCATCAGGAGACATAGCTTGTTCGCTGTGCCTGCGACTCACACTGTTGCGCGAGCTCAGTCTCCTGTCCCTCGAACTCTTTCTGCGCTCAACACTCTTTTGGACACGTACCCTGACTGTGACGTGTTCGCGGACGAATGGAAGATGATCATGTCAGTATGTCTGGAGTTTTGTGAGATGAGTGTGTGAATGGAGTGAGGTGGATAGCCGCTTTTGTTAAAGTAAAACCATAAATAAATAAATAAATGAAGAAGACTGAAAGAACACAGCTGGGTTTTAGGCAGTAAAACTCCGCCCAGAGCCTCGCGCCTTCTTTGCTAGCATTACTGCTTCGCAGAAAGAGGCGACCGCCTGCCCGCCCTCAAATAAAACGCATTAACTTACAGTTCCCAAACAAACAAACAAACAGATTTTAACTCTACGTTATTAGTTTAGATACATACGCAGTTAAAAATGAATAAAATTCGTTTATGCACATACTAACACCAGCTGTTTTATGTATTACTGTTTATACACCATGTGGCTATGTAGGTACATAAACTTTTATGGAGACTCTAAACTTTTATTACTAACAATATACAGCCAAATATTTAATCAATCGCTTTTACATGAATTTCTGTTGCTGATTATAGTACATTGTTACACTAGGGGTGAAAGGTACTTATTTCGTCCCGAGAAGGAGTTGGCGGCCGAGCGTAGCGAGGTCGCTAATTCGAGGGACTAAATAAGTAACTTTAACCCCGAGGTAAGCACTGTGCTTTTCATTACGAATACAAGAAGATAGACCTAGTTTTTTTTTTAATAATTTGTCAGCTGTTAGTTGAAAGTAAAACTCTCTAGGGATGAAAAGTGTTATACTTTTCAGCCCGCTCCTCAGGCAACTTCAGACCTACTTTCAAAGTATGAGTAATGAAAAATAGTTTTTCGCTTTTATAAAAATGTAAATAGCTTACTAAGATACGGGAGAGGGCACTGGTTCCTGTAACACAGGTATTTCACCTAGCATGGGAGTCAGGGATTTCATTTTATTGTACCTATTTTTTATGCCAATAAAGATTATTACTATTATTAGATTATTATTATTTCTACAAGTACTAACTGATCAATGGGGTGGGGAAATGGTTGTCCAGTAGTTTCAACTAGGGATGTGTAATTTCGGATATCCGAATAGGGATAGAATAATTTAGCCTTATTATGTTCCCACTGCTGGGACTCAGGCCTCCTCTCTAGGAAAGAGAATGGGCCGTAATCTATCATGCGGGCCCAGTGCGGGTTTGATGGATGTCAAATGTCTTCGTGTTTTTATTTTATTAGCACAGTCGGCCTTATAAAGTTCCTACTGTTGGGACTCAGGCTTCCTCTCTAGGAGAGGGCCTTAATCCACCATGCGGGCCCAGTGCGAGTTGGTAAATGTCACATGTCTCCGAATTTTTGGTTCTAGAACATGCCGGTTTCCTCACGATGTTTTCCTTCATCGTTTTGAAAGCAGTGATGATTAAATAAATTACACAAAGTGAAATTCCTGGCTTTTTTTTTTGTCGACGGGTAAAATCATCTTTGACAAAACGCGCTCTTGGGTGGAGCGGGAGATAGTGTCAGACTCTTACTGACTAAAAACCCCGCGCCGTTCCTTCTAGCCTTCATACCGGGGCACGAGCTCCCTTTCGGACAACCCTGTCCCCAGGCTTCGACCCAGCTGGGCCCCTCCTGCTGCTGACAACTCCTTGAGGTACGCGGGAACAGTGCGCGCCGTCAACGTCTTGGACTCGGTCCATTACCGGACGATCGGACAGCGAGCTACCCATGGCTCGCCGTCCGCGAGCCCGCGTCTACGGTGGCCGGAAATCGGGATCGGAATCCCGGTGACGGCGGCGAGGGCGCCGTTGCCTGATGCGGTCGGCCTCCTTTGCAAGCATTACTGCTTCGCAGAAGGAGGCGACCGCCTGCCATTCCTCCTCGCTCCGGACCATGGCCTCGACCAGGGCCCGGCGCGAGAGGTCTCCGCCGCCGATCGCCCCCACGAGGGCACGGTGTGCTCCACCGTGTCCTCCGGGCGTTGCGCACAGTGGCGACACCCGGGCGTCTCTTCCGCTTGAATCCGATGCAGGAACCTCCCGAACTTGCCATGTCCGGTGAGGACCTGCGTCATGCGGAAGGTAAGGACGCCGTGAGGTCTTTCCAGCCACGCCTTAACCCTTCAGATACCGTCAATTAGAAACACAATAGTAAGACAATAGATGCGCGGCCACCGGTGGTCGCTTGGGGATTCATGAATTAAAGAGGGGATTTAGAATGCCTGGCTGAGTTTGAACCCGCGATCTACAACACGTAATTCGGGGTTGTTATCACACGGCCACCACAGTTTCCTTTATTGTTTTATGATTCAAATTTTTAGTCTGTAGCATGTAGCACCATAACCGTATCAAATAAAAAACTCTGCGGAAAAAAACGCGTTCAAAAACTGCTCTAAACAAATACAACCTATATCACTCGCACACCGCAATTGTAAAGAATGATATACCGCGAATATGTGCCTAGAATAAATTAAAACATAATAGTTGTTATATTTTATACGTTAAAAATAAAACCATCACTTTTTCATACTAATCGTCGCCATTTTGTTCAAATGTCACGCTGACATAACATTTCGCGGGCTCCTGCAACCATAGATAAAGGGTTTATTTTTTTTTCGACCACAATAGCACAGATCAGGGTTGAAAAATCCGAGCGATTAATTTTAATTCTTCCATTAATATTCGTGTCACATAGTTTTAAGAACGGAAGTGCGTTTTTTGATGCCATAATGGTTTCCAACATCCGGTTGTAATAGAAAATTGTTCGGTTTTGGGGATGGTAGGGCTGTGAACGGTATAAGTCATTTGTATCTTTTATGGTATTTTTTTCAGTGAGTAATCGGATTAGATATGTAAGGACAACTGAGAATTATTGCTCAAAACTATAATCGGAGTAAGTAGTGAGAGTCAGACTAAATATATGTTACATTAGCTTTTGCCTAAATAAGATGGGACAAGGGCAGGAAGAAGCAGACTAGCTTTCGAATGAAGCTTCGCCCGCGTACCTCAAATGTAGCCTATGATACTCAGGAATAAAGCAGCTTTCTATCGGTGAAAAAATTTTAGCAATCGACCAGTACTTCCGGAGATTACCTACTACAAACAAAAATAAAAACTTTATCTCTTTATTTTATTAGTATTTAGTGTAGATGTAATCTATACTTTTGTAAAAATGTAACTGACCTAGCCAAACAAAAAAAAAAAAACTTGAATTGAAAAAAAGAGGTAATTATTAGCTCCATTAAAATAAAAAATAAAACCGATGTCGAATACAAAAATACGAAAAAGGCAGTAGCATTTCTTCCAATATATGTACATATAAAAAGAAATACGACTAATTAGTTACAGTTTAGCTACTAATGACTGGCTGTGGAGCAGGACCGGCATTTAGTCAAGCTTTTTTTTATCTAGGATATAATCATCCAGTTTATAATATGCTTGTCTACATAGTGATCGTTTAACTCTTCAATCGTGATGATTAGAGATACAATAGAAAGACAATAGGTGCGCGAACTCTCGCTCGTTCGAACGTTCGCTTGGGGTTTATTGAATTAATGCATGTTTTAACCCTTCAGATACCGTCAATTAGAGACACAATAGTAAGACAATAGATGCGCGGCCACCGGTGGTCGCTTGGGGATTCATGAATTAAATTAGTATTAATATTATTGGAGAATTTTAAGTGGTATTTTATTATAAAATTTTACACAGCAAGCTATTTCTGCCAATTTGAATCAACGTTGACCTAACTTGTCCTTATTTCTAGTACCTATTTAAATTGTGCCTGTTGCTAATATTAGTAAAAATATGAATATTTAACTGAACAATAATAAATATTTTCATAAATGTATTGACATGATATCGTCATGATGTTTATATCTTTAAATAGTTCCCAAAGAGAATCGTGCCGGCAAAGATTGTAAAAGTCAAACTTTTACTGGCTAAACTGCCAAAAATTCTGTAGCAAAATCTATAATATAAAAGCGAAATACCACTCACTGATTAATCACGAAATCTCAGAAACAATAACACCTAGAAACTTAAAATTTGGCAGGTAGGTTCCTTATAGGGTGTAGATATCCGCTAAGAACGGATTTCAAGAAACTTCACCTCCTAAGGGAATGAAACGGGGGTCTAAAGTTTGTATGAGGAACCCTACTTTCACGCGGGCGAAGCCGCAGGCAAATGCTAGTGTAGGATATACGGAATCAAAGGGCCGAAAAAAAGTTGACCTGTATAATGTTTGGTAACTTAGAATAGATTACAGTTACTTCAAAAATAACATTCTAAAATAAGTTATAAATAACAATAATTATGAAATAGTTTTGATTGCGTGTTCTGCTCCAGTTAATCTCCACTTAAAGTTATTATAACATGGGGGCGATCGGCAGCGACCTCTCGCGGCGTGCCCTGGTACAGGCCATGGTCGGGAGCGAGGAGGAATGGGAGGTGGTCGCGTCCTTCTGTGAAGCAGCAATGCTAGCGAAGGAGGTGGCCGCACGCGTAAGGGAACGGATTTCTTCACGTCCCAGCTACTCCAGCCCCTGTAGCCGTAGGTTTGCGGACGGCGAGCAATGGATAGCTAAAGCCGGTAACCATCCGGACCAGAACATTTGTCCTGGGTTAAAATCAGACCTAGGACCTCTGGCATAGCAGTCAAGATCACTAACCACTAGAGCAACAGATCAGTCCTTAGCTAGCCCAAGCACGCATTGGACCCTATTATATTACTTCTAAAATTCGATGACCCTAGTAAATAGTTGTATAATTTCATAGACAACGGTAGTTTTTTTTTTATAAAGCGATTATATCAATTGGTATTCGAGCAACTGTTGTTAGATGAATTATTTAAATTACTACAAAATATTTTGGACGCCATTACGTTGTTCACTTAAATGTTTCTATTATTTAAATTAAAATTATGTTGTAACTATTTTTTGTGATGTTTCATTTCGTTATTACATATGTATTATGTAAGGTTTTTATTATGATCTAACGGAAATAAACTTTTTGTGATGATAAATGTTTTGTTTGTCTGTATTTTTGTGTTGGCATTTAACTTGAACTTTTGATTTCCATCGGATTCACGCAACCCTTACCAGGTCATCAGTCCACTTTGTAGGAGGCCTTCGGAGGTAAGAATTGCGGAAATCCGAAGGGTGCATGACGCACAGGACCCTTCATCGTGGCGATACTTGGGGGAGGCCTATGTCCAACAGTGGACGTCTTTCGGCTGAATTATGATGATGATGGTGATATTGTATTTCCTGTGTTGGTACTAGCTTTTTTCAGCGGTTATGCTACGAAGGAGATAGTGGAACGACCTGGATGGCTTCCTTAAGAATTGGAATGAGAAAGCGAGGAACCGTGATCGTTGGAAAGAGTGAAGGGAGGCCTTTGCCCAGCAGTGGGACAATATGGGCTAAGTAATTATAATAGTAATAATAATGATTGTCTTTCAAAGTGAAAGTTCGCGAGTATATTCGTAGGAAGTTGGCAGTGGTTTCGTCACAGCGCTAATATGTTTCATATTATTTGTTTGCACCAATTGTTCCTCTGGATTTGTGTGTTCTTCTTTTCCATTCTCGTATTTTTCTGTTCGTTGTTGTATAAGTGTAATTATATATATTATGTATTGTGTACCTGTATGTTATGTGTTTATATGAATAATTGTATTAATATGTCATCATCATCATCATCTTCCTGCCCTTATCCCGTTTTATTTGGGGTCGGCGCAACATGTTTTTTTTTTCCATTCTGTCCTATCACTCGTCACGCTATCACTAACTCCTTTTTCATTCATATCACTTCTCATACAATCTATCCATCTTTTCTTTGGCCTCCCTCTCCCTCTCCATCCATCCACATGTAAATTCATAACTCTTTTAACAACATGCGTTTCATCTCTCCTCTTTACATGACCATACCAAGACAAACGATTTCCTTTCAACTTTTCAGTCACTGGCGCCACTTTCAAACTTCCCCTAATATACTCATTTCTCACTTTATCCATTCTCGTCACACCACACATCCATCTCAACATTCTCATCTCCGCAACATGCAATCTTTTATCTTTTTTTAATTGTATTAATATGTAACGGATAATATTGCACCTACCACGATTTATTTGTCTCTGCATCACCCAAAGGTTGACTAGTAGAGAATGCCTTAAGGCATTAAGTCCGCCTTTGTACTCTTTTGTGCATGAAGAATAAAATAAATAAATAAATAAATGCTAAAGTCCTTTGAGAGTGGAAACCTATAAAATAAGAGTGGGAAATCATTCCGCTTATCCGTTGCTATCTAATTTAAAGGTAAATAAGACAACAACACTTGGTTAGTTAGTTCATTATGTCCCACACCTGGGCACAGGCCATCTACAAAAAGCAACGACATTTGGTAATCGAAAAGTCTTCAGAAGTGGCCAAAAATGGTATGGTATATAACATTGTTTGAATCTTTTGAATAACGTTGTTATAGATTATGCTATGAGAGAGCAAACTTTTCGCTTGGGGTTTCATGAATTAAACTACATACTATGTTTTTCTATATAAGTGAATAAATAATTTTTTTAAGAAAATAAATATCTTTAACCGTAAAAATCTTAGGTCCCTTGAGATTCATCTACGATTCACTGTAGGTGCCTACCTATTTAAATTGATTGATTGTTGTGTATAAAAGTTCGATACTAATTTCCAAACAATCAATAAACCTAACTTTCTCAACATTACAAAAAAAAAAAAAATAGCCTCGACTCCAAATTTCAATCATCCGCCCAAACCAATTTGCACAAATAACAACAAAACGTAATCCCTCACAAGTTGAATGAAACAAAAAACCTCTATAGACCAAAAACCCAACAATATTTAGGGTTTTAAAGTCGCGGCAACTCAAAGTACGCCCCCGGGGCGCCGAGAGCGTATTTTCAAAATATTTTGACATTAATAGCCCGCTTTGACATTACACTGACGTATTGTCGATGGTAGTGATTTTTTTTTCGTGAATCGGCAAAGGTAAAGGTGTTTGTACTTTTTGTGTTGATTTGTAATAGATGTCGGTGTCGTGTGTTCTGTGGGGGTGGCCGAATTTAATGGTGGTGTCTGATTGAAGGTGCCTTGCAATTTTTTTTGTCAACGTACTTTTCTATGGCGTTCTTTGTTTTGGCTGCAGCGCCCATTAGAAATGGCTATAGGAGATGCAATACGATAGGTTATAGTAAGTACCTCATAACTGCGAAATACATAACTTTTAAGGAGGCACAATAGAACAATTTGGACCCTTATTACTGCACTTTTACGAGTTTTATTTCACACTAGCTGACCCGGCGAACTTCGTACCGCCTAACAGTCAATGAATGTAGTATATCTTTCGATATAGTCAACCGATTGCGATGAAACAAAGCCTAAGTAATATATCTAGTTATTCACAATTTTACAATTTTAATGTATAAAAGTTATCCATAATCTATATCAATTTCGTACATTTAACGTGATGCGCGCACAACTAAAAAATTCTACAGATTTATTATGTTACTAGCTTTTGCCCGCGCGGCTTCACTCCCGCGCTTCCCTACTCTACCCCACCCTATTCTACACTACTCTACCGTACTCTACCCTACTCTACCCTACTATGCCTTACTCTACCCTACTCTACCCTACTCTACTCTATCTACCCTACAATACCCTAATTTTATTTTTTTTCCGTAAGAAACGTTTCCTCATAATAACAATCACAACAAAAAAAGAATTAGCAAAATCAGTCAAGGCGTTGTTGAGTTATGCGCTTACCAACACATTTTGCGATTAATTTTTATATTATAGATACCTGTTTTTTTTTAATTTTTTCAACAACTTTTAACGCGCCTTCGCGAGGTTATCACACCAAACAGACTCAAGCAAAGTATGTATTCAACATCATAGATGGCGTTACAAGTAACGAATCAAAATTTTGCGTGATATAAAATTATGTTTCACGTGTTTTGCTTTTAAAGTTTTTAAGATTATTTTGTCAGCAGTACACAGCAGACTACCCCCTATATTATTTTTAGTATCTTACTATCCATCCTAAGGTTGTCTGGTAGATATCCACCCTTACGTTGTCGAAGCTTCTATGGTCCAGACTAAGCGTTTCGCATCGTTGTTTAACGAAGCATTGGAATAATTTGCCCGATGCTGTTTTCCGGTCCGATTATAATTTAGGTGCCTTCAAGGCTAGAGTGAATAAGCCTCTTAATAAACTAGTGTGCCTCACCATCAACGATTCTATCACTGCTTACCATCAGGTGGGATTAGGGTTGCCAGGTCTTGAAACCAATAAGCCGGACTGACAATCCTATTTAGCCGAACATTTGTTCAAAAAGGCCGAGATTTTTTAAGTCTAACATGACTTTTTAATAACAATAAAATTCATAAAATCTTTCAAATTCTAAAGAAAAAAAACAATAAAATTAAGTGATAAAATTGCTAGACTCATTGCTTGTCCCCGCTCTTCTTGCGCTAGCGAGACCAGGTAAGGCAAATGACAATATTCTAAACAAAATGGTTAAATTTAAAAGCCTAACAAAAGCCGAACAGTCCGAACTCCACCTAATTTGGCCGGACACGCAACTAAAAAGCATAATATAATAATGATTTAATCATAATGATTTTTCCAAAATCCAACGATGTTGTTTTAGCTTTCATTATAAGCTAGTTTGATGGCTGATGGTTTTAGATTTGGCAAAACATGCCCACTTGTAAAATTAATCTTGTATTGGTAGGTAAGGGTCAAGTCACCGCTTATCAGCTGTCACAAACCCTATCAAAAGCCCTATCCTTACACAACAAGAGACAACGTCTCTACACTCACAATAGTAACAATAAGAAACCAGTACTTTTTCAAACCAAACATGTAATCACATTACTATAAAAATACTCGTCATTTTGTGTTCTTTTGATAACACGTGTCCATCCAACAACACAATACAAACAACATCACACCCTGGCAGGAAACGGCTGACCGCCACAAAGCCTTCGCCAAGCGGCTTTCTTAAAAAAAAAACTTGGTAATTTATGGTCAAGCCTGACAGCTGTCATTTTTCCCGCGCGCGGGAAACGTCAAAGGATCGCGTTTTCATTGAATAGGGATGGGCGAAGTGGAGTTTGCAGTTATATTTATTGGATTATCATGCGAAGTACTTTGTGGGTGGTCGCTGTTTTTAATTTCGTAATAGAATTGGTAATAGGTTTTTTTTTTTATTTAAACATTAAAATAATGCAAAGGTGCATGGTCTTAATGGTTTGTCCCATGTAGAGCCGGCAAGAAGCTATAGGGCTCTTTGCTTGCAATAGGAAATATTTAATTTAACTTAGGCATTTTAAATTATACCTTTAGGTATATATCTAGAACTACATTAGACCGACGCATGTGTCAACACGCCTGATTTGTACGTAGAACGACGTCGCGTGGCGTGTATCAAGTGTAGCTCTACAAGTATAACTTCCATATAAATTGTTTGGAGACGAGGCGCCCAGATGTGCGTGTGTGGCACACGTGTGCGCAGTGTAGTTCTAGCTCAATTTTTTTTTACGGTGGGCAAAAGTCATCTTATGACAACCCTCGCTCTTGGGTGGAGCGAGAGATAGTCTCAGACTCTTACTGACTAAAAACCCACCCCGTTCCTTCAAGCCTTCATACCGGGGCACGAGTTCCCTTTCGGACAACCCTGTCCCCAGTAGGCTTCGACCCAGCTGGGCCCCTCCTGCTGCTGACAACTCCTTGAGGCGCGCGGGAACAGTGCGCGCCGTCGACGTCTTGGGCTCGGTCCGGACAGTTACCGGACGGTCGGACAGCAAGCTACCCATGGCTCGCCGTCCGCGAGCCTTTCTAGCTTAAGAATGGGTATACCTATTATGTACCGAAATAGAAAGAGCAATAAACAAAGAACACCTGAAATATGCACCTGTGCAAAGCCTGAGCAGATCATCAAATTTTCATTGCAGCCGAAAGACGTCCATTGCTGGGCATAGACCTCCTACAAGTGTCTCCACAATGATCAGTCCTGACTCGCATCCATCGGTTTCTGAGACCCTCTCCAGATCAATGGTCCACCTTGTGGGAGGCAATTTAACGCTGTGTCTTCTGGTACGTGGCCGCCACTTCATAGCTTTTTGGTTCCACTCAACAAATGGGCATCTGTTCTGCAAGCAATGCATCCTGCCCACTGCCCCTTAAGTTTGATGACTCTTCGGGAGCAGCTCGAGAGAGAAAACCTTTCAAACCGACTGTTCCTTTAAAAAGTTAACGACACTACCCAAAAGCCCATCCCTATTTTAAAGTAAAAATGTTGACGTTAAAATTTGTTTAACAAATAAAAAAAGAGATAGCTTACATCAGTACCATCAGCTGGCGACCGCAAACTGACCAGTAATGACAGTCGCACAATGAACACAATTTTGTATTGTTGGAAAACAATTGTAAAAGCCAATGACAATAGACCTTTCTTTTAAACCCACTTACACAAAAGTTTGGTCCAATTTTGACGTACACTGACCATTCTAACATGCACCTTTTTTAATTGAGAACAAATACGGGAATGGATGTCTACATATATGGTTTACAAGGCGAGCAAAACTACAAAATCGGCCAAAATAAATTGGACGTTTCACCATTTTACAAAGACCTCTCACAGCCGTAATATTGTTAAGAAAACTAAGTCTTCAATCAATTGTTTTGAACAATCATATTTGTAAGATCTCTAACAGGTCAGTAAATATATAAAAACCAAGCTCAGGTAATTCTGGACGTTTATTAAGTCCAATTTATTAAGACCTGTTAAAGTATACCAAATTAAAAGACAGCGAAGGTCAACGTAAATGGGTTCTTATTTCAAAAGTTGTCGCGTGCCGAAAGCGGCCATAACCAAATGTTTGTAATTTTTTTCACGTCAATTGTTCAGAGACAATGGACAACACGGGTACAGCCTTTTGACGGATTGTTTTGAATAAATAAAACTACCGGTGTTACTTGTTGAGAAAAAAATGTAAGACGATGATTTTTATTTTTTTATTGTGGCAAGTTTACTTGTGAAGTTACTGGTTGCGGTTTTGTATGATAATGGGTTGGGTTTAAGTATTGTTACGTATAAATGGGTTTGTACCTGAGGGACGTTGCTTAAATAGGTCTAGACAACGCTGACTTAGCGGTTTTTTTCCAAATATCATGCTGTTCCTCTTCAAAACAAAGGCTTTTTCGACCACTTACTCGAGAACCCGCTCCTGCCCCTACGGTTTTTTAGTTTTTGCACTCGTGCGGAAAAGTGCATCAGCGAACCACGCCACAATTTATATATTTATTGTATCAGGCTAGACACCAAGCAGGTCCCACTAGTTGCCGGGCAGCCCCCGTTTATATTTTTAAAACGCCATTTGAACCGATTGCAAAAATAGTTTTCACCGACAGAAAGACAGACATGCTATTACGCGGGCGAAGCTAGGTTACCAAAATTGATCGATTTTACAATATTTCTCTAAACAGGCATAAGTCATCAAATACCTTTTCCGGCTCTAGACTTAAAAACCCGTATTTATTCAATTGCCTTTTGCGTTCCAAATCCTCGGTTACTCTTCCAAATATTCTCCAAATCCTAAAATCGACCCCATGCGATTATTCTTAATTAGCTACAAAGTACTTGCAAACTAGCTTGTCTTACAGCTTTTAAATGCTCCTTAGCTACATAAAATATGACCAGTTTTGCTCGGGGTAGCCATCAGTCCCTGAGGTGCTATAAAACAATTATTCCCCTGTACAAACAGATGAACCACAGCCTCTCGACAAACCATAATCTGTTTATGTTGTTCGGTTACAAAATAGGGCGCGTGATGCAGGGGAATTCGGTAGGGGTGTGCGAGGTAACGAAATTTGACGAGTTTTGTTTGGTGTTGAAATTTTAGTTTTTTGAACTGATAAAATATGTTTTTTTTTTGTTAACTCAGAATTAAAATATTTTTAATGTACGAAAATAGTTGTTTGCATTGTGTTATGTTTAAAATAGATAATATTGTCTACCCAATGACTGATTTGTTAATGTAAGTGCGACTACTACTAAAATAAAATTTCGTTTTTTTTAACCAAAGATTTTTTTTATTTTATTTATTTATTCATTTATATGTGCACAAACACTTAAAAATTAAATGAACAAATACAGATAAAAAAAAGCACAACGGCACTGCTTATTTTAAATGAAATTAACGTTTTTATTGTAATTTAACGATTTTCGACAACGTAGGTAAGTTTGTTAAATATTTCTACTGTAGTTAGAATTTTAAATATTTGCTTATAATATAAAATGTTATCATTTTTTTTTAGAATGGCGATCTCGGTAAAATGAAGCGGAGAATTTTATTGTAGTATTGACTACCTACTAAGAATTCGCAAGAAGATGCTCAGAGCTTGGAATAATGAAAGAAATATAAGGAAGACTTTTTCCAAATGTGGATCAGCATAGGTTAGATTAAAAATTATAATTGACTACCTCAGGCTGACTCGATACGTTGCTACCAAATACGCAAAAATATTAGACTGTTACATAAGCATTTTAATGGAACTCAAGCTTACTCTAAAAACTAAATACTTTCTACCTACAGTTAACACGAGCCAATTACACAAAATTTCAGAAATTTCCTGTCACGTCTTTACTGCGAACCCTACACCAAGGGGTCGTATTGTACGAGTAGCACCCTCTCGCAGATTATTGCCATTTTGTTACTTACCACCGTTTTCGTGTAGCGTTCAGCTAAATTGATGATTGTGATCATATTTTTCTCATTGTTAGTTTATTATTTCCGTGATTTGGGGGTAGAGAGAGATTAGTAGAATTAATTTTAATTGAATTGATACCGTTTGGACACCCCAAACGGTATCAATTTAATGTATTTTACGTGGAGTGGCTGCCTATGAGAGCAGTGGTGGCCAAATGGTAACGGCTCCGACTTACGAATTGTAGGTCGCGGGTTCAAACCCAGCCAGGCGTATTATTTTGTGTAATCTATTTCATCACCACTACTCTCAAAACGGTGAAGGAAAACATCGTGAGGAAATCGACATATCTTAGAACCGAAAATTCGAAGACATGTGACATTCACCAATCCGCACTGGGCCCGTGTGGTGGGTTATGGCCTATTCCCTCTCCTATAGATAAGGCCCGAATCCCTACAGTGGGAACATTATAAGGCCGACTATGCTATGGCGGCCTATCAGAGTGTGCTGTTTAATTATTACTATTCTGTACTAACTATACCTAATCTATATCTATATATATAAAAATCAATGCCACTTTTCGTTGTTATTTTATAACTCAAGAACGGGCTCACCTATCCAAACCAAATGTTTAAGGCTTTATTCGGACTATTTAGTAGATGGTTTATGTGAAGTTTGGTAGGGTAGAGTAGGGTATAGTAGGGTAAAGTAGGGTAGAGTAGTGTAGAGTAGAGTAGTGTAGAGTAGTGTAGAGTAGACTAGGGTAGAGTAGGGTATAGTAGGGTAAGGTAGGGTAGAGTAGGGTAGAGTAGGGTAGAGTAGTGTAGAGTAGTGTAGAGTAGACTAGGGTAGAGTAGGGTATAGTAGGGTAGAGTAGGGTAGAGCAGGGTAGAGTAGAGTAGAGTAGGGTATAGTAGGGTAGAGTAGCGAAGAGCGGGAGCGAAGCCGTGCGGGCAAAAGCTAGTAATGTATATAAAAATCAATGCCACTTTTCGTTGTTATTTTATAACTCAAGAACGGGCTCACCTATCCAAATCAAATTTTTAGGCTTTGTTCGTACTATTTACTAGATGGTTTATGTGAAGTTTGGTAGGGTAGAGTAGTGTAGGGTAGAGTAGGGTAGAGCAGGGTAGAGTAGGGTAGAGTAGGGTAGAGTAGGGTAGAGCAGGGTAGAGTAGGGTAGAGTAGGGTAGAGTAGGGTAGAGTAGGGTAGAGTAGGGTAGAGTAGGGTAGAGTAGGGTAGAGTAGGGTAGAGTAGGAAAGAGCGGGAGCGAAGCCGCGCGGGCAAAAGCTAGTAATATTATAAAGAGAATTGTGGCTATAAAATATCGTTTTTAAGCTTAATTTTTTGATTTTTATTATTCTATTTTTTAAATGTTATTAGTAAAACACATACTTTGTACTATTTATTCAAGGGCTTTAAATGGAGTAATCATATTTTTAATTTTTTTTTTTAAACGGATCAATTTTAGTCACCTGGCATACCTCTTAGAAATAGATCTCCTTTTTTTGAGGGGGAAAATCATCAAATAATTCCACTCACTCAAGTAGTGTCAAACGTTTACTGCCTAAAACACACTCATTTTCCTTCACTTGCCACTTGCTTTCCAGGGTCGCAGTAACTCAATCCCACAACCCAGATATAGACGCCCTTCTTTTTTTTTAATCTTTGCCCCACGTTAAAAAAATACTTCTGTATAATGGGTGCGATCACAAACATAAAATATAAGGGCCTCGAGTGCAAGACCGACTCGTCTATGCAAAACAAGTTTGTCTAAGACAGTTTTGTCTCAAGTGTGCGCAGACTCTCAACTCACATACACAAGACACAATCTATCTATAGGTCATAAAAATATTTGTTCCGTACGGGAATCGAACCCGCGACACACAGCACAGCAGCCAATCACTCAACCACTGCGCCTACCGAGCCCTCAGCGTCACCCCCAAATCCTACCCTCATAGAACATCTATTTAAATAAAAGGTTGGTTACACACATAACACATCGCCACCACAACACATTTCGACCATCCTTCACAAAAATGTTGGTTCAAAAATCATCCCTAAGCCGAATATGAAACATGTATAACATCGGCCGGGGGGTGAAGGGAGGGGGTGTAAACAATGAGCTTCGAATAAACAGGACTACCCCTACAATGGCGCTGTTTACGAATTTTCACCCCCGACCCAAGTGGTAATGGATTTTGTGGGGTTTGGTACAAGAGAGAAGAGGTAAATTAATAAAAGGTCTATTTTGACATTTGAGAAAAAATAGAATGTAATTTGGAACGAAACTATAAGAAACAATAATGGTACATTTAGATACAAGTGCAGAAAGTTTTTAATAGGCTAATTGCCGTACAAAATGTAATTAGTCCGTCTTTTAGATTATCTATTCAAAAATAAGGGACACGTATTTTTTTATTTGTAAATTAAATCAAAAATTACAAAATTATCTATAGCCCATTAAAATTACGTGTAACATCGCACCGTGCTGCATTTTTTCGCACGGGGTGACGTCACATGTAACTTTAATGGGCTATATCTTTGTTATTTTTTGTTTAATCGAAAAAGAAAAAATACCCATCCAATACTGCTGGGACTCAGGCCTCCTCTCTAGGAGAAGAAAACAATAAAATTGTGGCGGGGCCAGCACGCGTACTTTTCCGCACAAGCGCAAAAATAGCAAATTGCGTGCTGGGTTTTCGAGTAAGTAAATGGAAAAGGTATTTTTATTACTCATACTCTGAAAGTAGGTCTGAACTTGCCTGAGGAGCGGGCTGAAAAGTATCACACTTTTCATCCCTAGGGAGTTTTACTTTCAACTAACAGCTGACAAATTATTAACCCTTCAGATACCGTCAATTAGAGACACAATAGTAAGACAATAGATGCGCGGCCACCGGTGGTCGCTTGGGGATTCATGAATTAAAAAAAACTAGGCCTATCTTCTTGTATTCGTAATGAAAAGCACAATGCTTACCTCGGGGTTAAAGTTACTTATTTCGTCCCGAGAAGGAGTTGGCGGCCGAGCGCAGCGAGGTCGCTAATTCGGGGGACTAAATAAGTAACTTTCACCCCTAGTGTAACAATGTACTATTGCCGCTCACCCCTTCTAACTTGCACCCCAAAAAGTTTCCAGCAAGGTGTGGCCCCGTGATTGTTAATATCACAAGGGTGAACAGCACCCCGTGTCGCATGTATTGAATGTTAATCACAATCTTTGTCACGAGACATGAGACTCACGAGGTTCACGAGTTTCACGACATTCACGACATTCACGAGTCTCACGAGGTAGAGGCAAGATTGCCTATGTTTGCTAACAGTAATTGGCGAGATGTGTTTGTTGATGAGTTGTGAGTGTTTTTGAATGACCAATGACTTTACGTGTTTTCCGAGATACGAAGTGTCAGTAATGTCATAGGCAGGGCGTAAACCTGTGTCTTGTGTCAGATACAAGCTACCGATGAATATTTGATTTCTGTATAACTAGTATAAAATCATCTACTCCCTGCGCATACGAAAACTTTTTTTGTGTCCAGTTTCTTACACTTAAGAGGCTCCTGTTCCACTCGCTTATCGTCAACATCGCGCATGGTTTAAAAGCTTGTTGCGTCATCTAACGCAATCCAACGCGATGTTTGACGAAAAGGCAACGCAAAAAAGATAGATAACGCCTGAAAACTCTGTTAGTATTCGGTAATTCCGTGATTTACTCAAATATTTTACAAAATTTGTTCCAGAAAATAGCTGTTTTTTTTTAACCTTTATAAGTTTTTGAAAATAATTGTCATCATTTAGAATCTTAATAAATTTTGCAAGGTTTCTATACTTCTTTTTGTCTTTTTTTTTTTTAAATTTTGAGTAAATTATGAAGTGTCAAAGTTCATGCAAAATAGAAGATTTTCAGAGGTTTTTACTGGATTAGTGTTACACAAAATTAGAAATTGATATCAATGGAAGTCTAGATAATACCACAAGATACTGTGTTTCCAAAATATCTAATGAAAATTGTGTAATAACGTCATAATCGGGTAAGAGCGGTTGTTTGA